>CM060923.1:566723706-575761206 GCA_030737875.1 Allium sativum | reverse complement strand
TATAAATACCTCAGTCCACTTTCATCACAGCATGGAAGAAACCAATAACCCCCTTCATTTCTAAAACCGCATAACCCTTTTCATTAATAATAATAAATATAATATAAGCTTCTTGCTTATTTTCTTCTGTAACCATGAATGGAGCCGATCCCTGAGAAGTCCATAACGAACCCATTTTTTTGGGTGAACGCCGGCAGCAGAGGGAGTAGAGGCACGGTCTATACATGGCAACATTGTTTGTTGAGGCGGTGGAAAGTTGGCATGGCATTCGAAGTCGAGGGAGGAGTGCGAGCTATAGTCGATGATGATGGAGTGGAGAGGATTTCGAAGAGGATTACTTTGGTGTTCACGGTTCTGGAAAAAGGTAAAGCCGGAAGAGAACGCGATGGGGAGAGGGTTCAGCTGTAAAACACGGTGGTGTTTCTGGGTGAATTAGTGGAGAAAGAAGAAAGGCGCGGGGAAAAAAGGAGTATGGGCGAAGCAGGTGGGCTTTTCGTATGGGCTTGGTCTTTAATTAAAAAGAAAAAGAAAATATAAAATAAAATGGTGAAGTGCGGTGCGACAATTCTGGAAAAATGATGAAGTATGGTTCATGTGTTAAAAATAAGGAGGGGAAGGGACTGGTTTGTTCGAAAATATGGGAGGAGTTGCAAAGTGAATGGTGGTCCTTGCGCGAAGTTTCAAAGGAGCGAACTGGAGAGAAAATATGACAGGAGGTATTTGTTAAAACGAATGGCAAGGAGAAGTATTTGTTAAATGGATGGTTTGGTAATGAATGGGAAAGTAGGTTCTTGCTGTTGAAGGAGATTAGCAACGGCCAAATCCACAATGGTTGAGTTAAACGATAATTAAGGTAATGATTTTGATTTATTAATTAATTCTTAAATAAGTAATTGATAATAATAATTTAGTTATAATTTATACATTAAATCTTATTCTTAGGGTAACTCGGTCATACGTTAACAAAGTTACGCAAAATATGATTCGTTGGATTTGTGATGATGGGCACTTCACGTTTGGACAAGAATGGAGAAATTCAAGGACAGTTGGAATTTTATTTAATTTTAAACATTCGTTTAAAATTAAATGAAACCAACGCGCAAACCGACAGTAGAAAACAGAGGTGAGTTAATTCTCACACATTTCTGAAATACTTTGATGTGCTAAATTCATATAAATTTAAATTGGTTGATTGGATGCCTTGGATGCCTATGGTTGCTTTAATGGTTGATGTTAATTATATTATCGTCGTTTAAATTATTTCTGTCTACTGATATTAAATATTTTAATGACCCGTGTTGCAGGGAAGAACAGGTAGGAGGAATCAAACCGGTTCCTCAAACCTTTAATGTACTGTTATTTCATATTTTATATGAATTGTTTGAAAACCCGTTGACTTTAAAACCCTGTTGATTGTTGGTTGTTGATTGTGGTTGAACTTTAAATCAATATATAGTATTGATTGTGGAAGAAATAACAGATGGTCATGATATACACCGTTTTATAAAAGATCGATTCACCGTCAGATGAATCGCTAGAAAAAAGGTTATGAAATTATTTTATAACCAATATAGATGTTTAAAATACATTATTTTCAATAAAGTTCTAATAAGGAGAATAAACCAACTACATAAATATGTTGGTTGGTTTAACCAAATTGACCGTGCGCGAAGCACGTGCTTATTAAGTGACTATTAAAAACGATTTTTCTTAGCTAATTCAAGTGGCCAGATTTGACGAACAATTAGAACGGGTTACATTGATATTGATTTAAATGAAATCAAAGTGAATAGAATTATTTAGATCTATTTATTTTTAAATGGCAAGATTTAGAATGATTAACTAACTGGTTAATCGTGTTTAGAGTTGAACAGCTAATGGCGTTAACTGAAATTGTTATTTTAATTAGTTCACTAATTTAAGAAGGATCATTAATGGTAAAACAAACCCATGTCTATTTTGATAAGAAGGGTAAAGGATGATTATTATTTATTTAATAATAATCAAATGGGATTATCTAAATTAATTAGTTTGGTGATTAACTTAAATGGGAAAATAAATTAAGATTTTATTAACAAGTTAATCATGATTAGAGTTGACTAAGTCAACTGGTTAACTAAAATGGATTTATCAAATTAATTTATATTAATTTGATGAAAATGATAATTGGTTAAGTAAAACATATTTTTAACTGTGAAATTTGATTAACATTTAACAATAATCAAATTGGAAATTTTGGGACTTAAAAGGGAAAATGGGATTTTGGGAAAAGACAAGGCTCATTAATATTTTAAATAAATGATATCAATGAAAATAGAAGTTAAGTTTAAATCGTGGCTTAAAGGGAAATCCTATTTAATCGGATTTATGAAATCCAAGATTTCGACGGAGAATGAAACCTAAGGGGTATTGAATATATTAGAAATGGCATTTGAGCCAGAGTATGAAATTAAAGTATTGGAGTTAATTGGAAATCAGATGAGATGAGTGATTTCTAAATGTTGACCTGATGTTGATTTCGGCCTTCGGGGTAAATATTTAGAGAATTATTTTCGGACAATTAAGAACTACTGTAGATATGAAAAGGGAAGTCAAAAGGTAAACCCAAAATTGAATTAGAGTAGTTAAACGAGATCAGTTATAAAGATGCGATATAGATTGTTTCAAGGAAAAGATAGTGTTTCATAAAGAGGGAATTAAAATAAGATTTGTTGTGATATGAAAATAAGAATTGGTTTTTGTAATTACAACCGATATATATCTGACGATAAGAACGTTGTTGATCAAGGTTTGAGAGGTAATTAAAATACCCCAACTTGAACAGCTTCAGGATTATCGAAGGATGGTGTTAGTCGTAATGGTGAAAGTGTTGAAATAAAATATTTTGATAAAATAAAAATGTTACATTACTTGAAGGATTTATATATATATAATGAGATTCCAAGATAAAAAGGAAATAAAAAGGGGATTGGTGGTATGAAATGGTATTTCCATAATAAAAGAAATAACAAGGAGGTTGGTGGAAATATAACGATATTTTTCTAAGTTAAGAAAGGAGATTTAAACGGGTTTATTTTAAAAGAATGAGTGTTGGTTTTGGTATTCATATATAAAGCCAAAGAAGATGTCGTAAAAATCATTTTTTCGAATGATAAGTGATTCGATAAGATAATAAGAAATGTTATGGCCAAGTGATGCTGTGTATAAACCAATGGATCTGGTTGTTTTATAGTTGTTTATTTTGATAGTTAAATAACCAACTATCAAAATCTGACCCAACGTTATTGGTACGGGAAGACCGGAATCGAATTTATATTCGAAAACCATTCCGACCAATAAATACGAATACGTCGAAGACACTAATCGAGATGGAGCAAGTGAAGACCGTAGATCTTCATGAAGCGGAAGAGTTACTTACAATCTCTGGCTGATCCCTAGAGATATACTGTGATTCTGTCGTGATTGGAATCTACGGGTTGCAAGGACTTCTCGCTGCTGATTCATGGGGTGATTCCTATATTGGATGCAGTAGGAGAGTGCCTTCGGCTCATCCTGTACCTGGATGACGTGTATGGATGATGTGAATGGTGGCCAGATGTTTCAAAAGTCGATTATAGCCTCAAGCCTCATCAACCGGGAAAAGACAAAAATCGGGCAGGCAGCATGGCTATGTGGGTCGCACCCATTAGGGTGTATTGTCACCATCTAGAGAATATTCATATTTGTTACTTCTTTTCATTTCTGTATCTCCCGGGGATTTCGGTGGTCGCGACAAAAAGCCGAAAGGGTGACAATACATTCGATACACTCAAGAGAAATGAGTGGTCGGTCATGTGTGGGCCGGGTTGCAAGACGTTCTTGTTGAACCCAGTGTATTCGTCTCTAGAGATACACTATCGGCAGGTGGTCCCATACCTTGTCATAGTTGGAAATCCAATCTTCAATAAGCGCCTGCGGTTTTGATTGTATACTATATATGTGGAGCGTGAGATGCAAGCGTTCTGCTAGATTCTATTTACTTGTATTTAGACACTATGATAATATCAGATGAAGATATTGATTTCAAACGATTTGGGTTATAGTAAGGTAAAAACCGTCCGTGTTTATGTGTAGACTGGTCTTACTATTATCCTTTTGTTTCAAAAGGATTTCAAAGTTAAACAAGTTGGTTGCTATATGAATTTATCACTGAAAGTATTCCAGACTGATCCGGGTGAATTTTGTTTTAAATCAATTGTGCTCGGGTCAGACCGAGTATATTATCAGGTTAGGTATCGCTTGGAGCTTCAGAAGAGGAGTTGAAGTCGAGACGTATTCCATATATACTGGTACTAGTTTATTTCCGATGTGTGTTGTATTGATCTGAATGTATACTCTGATGTTGTGATATCAATTCTTTGATAAAGTATTATTGATTATTATATTTTGTCCATTCCGCTGTGAGACTCTGATCTTCTTATTCTTCTATTCTAATATTTCTTTCTTTCTTCTCTCATCCTCTAACTTCTTTCTATTAGCTTTCTGGGTTTTCAATGCTTGAGTTTGGACACGGGATGTGTTAGTGTCTGGATTCGAGTGTCGAAAATACCCGGGTCGCCACAACATCACTGCACTTCCACTTGACACCTATCGTAATGATAAACGGCTCGTCTCGCCGTGACCTTATCTTGGATTCTCAATACTTCTGTCGCTCCATCCCCGCAGGGGCAGAGAACCCATCGCTGTCTCGGCTGTGTTACCGGAGGCTCTGGGGAAAGTGAACAAATAAAAATGTGTTTTTTATTTTAAAGACATCAGTATATAAAAATGTGATTTTTACATATGTAATGACTACGGGCATCGAATGTGAAGAAAGGCGAGAACGATGAAGATTTCTCTAAATGAAGTGTCGTGAAGTTGGAATAGCTATCAGTGAGAATTTCTCACTCTTCAATTTCATTTTCTAGTTATATATATACTAGGATGCAGACGGTGTTTAGTAGCACCGGACACAATCGTCCACAGACCATGGACTTGTTTGTTTGGTTGTGTAGTTGGTTAGATTATTTGAATTGAATCGAATTGTTTGGTGAAATGAAACTGATTTGATTGATGTGTGAATGGCGTGGGCCTTCACTAGACCGGGGATAAGGCTAGGCCTCGTTCCGTTTCTAGTATCGTGCCGTTATGCCGCCGAAATTTTCTAAAATAAGTTAGAAAAATAAAGATATCATTTTATTTAATAAATGAACTGAATAGAATATTTTCATAGGTTGAATAAAATGTTCTATCGTTAAAAATATAATTTTTAACGTGAAAGTGAATAAATAAATATTTATAAACAAATCGGCCGATTTGTTTATATACACTGATTTGACTGATATTGATTGGGTCGATAAATTTTACACATCGCCCAACTGCACAACTAAAATCTGTGTTTGATTGTTTGAAACCCCACACGGGTGTTGGGATGAAATTTGAAGTTCACTCATCCTGATTGATTAAATATGTCAATCGATTGATTGACAGGCTGTTATAAGCGTTAGATATCTATATTTGATGCTTATACAGTGTAGTCCATTTTGTTTGATGGTTGATTATTTCTTAATGCTATTATATACGTGTGATGTATGAAAATCCATATAATTAACATTATATGGTGATTGATAGGGCCTCATTCCAATTTAGAAAATAAAGAATATTATAAAATAAAGGTTCATGTGTTGACTGTACTCATCCGTTGAGATTAGTCATGTGTTGAACGAAATATTTTAATAAAAAAATTTACATCTTTATCAATATAAAATAAAGGTTCATGTGTTGACTGTACTCATCCGTTGAGATTAGTCATGTGTTGAACGAAATATTTTGATAATAAGAAATATTTGAAATAGAAATATTTGAAATAAGAAATATTTGAAATAGAAATATTTTGATAATAAGAAATATTTGAAATAGAATATTTGAAAATAGAAATATATGAAGCCGTGTTGATTAAATTGACGCCATTTTGACGTGAACGATATTTATATCGATTTTATTCATTTTAAAATGAATGTTGAAAAGTGATTTCGAAATCGAATATTTTGAAATGAAATTTGAAATTGAATCGAATAGAAAACCAATTTGAATTGAATCGAATAGAAAACCAATTTGAATTGAATCGAATAGAAAAACCAATTTGAATTGAATCGAATAGAAAACCAATTTGAATTGAATCGAATAGAAAACCAATTTGAACTGAATTGAATAGAAAACAAATTTGATTTGAATAGAAAACCAATTTGAATTGAATCGAATAGAAAACCAATTTGAATTGAATCGAATAGAAAACCAATTTGAATTGAATCGAATAGAAAACCAATTTGAACTGAATTGAATAGAAAACGAATTTGATTTGAATAGAAAACCAATTTAAATTGAATTGAATAGAAAACGAATTCAAATTAAATTGAATTGAAAACGAATTGAAATAGAAGTAAAATCAATTTGAAATGAATTCAAATTGAATTGAAATTTGAATTGAATAGAAATGAATTTTAAAACGAATTTATAAGGAAAAAATTCAATTTTGATTTGAATGAAATAGAAGTAAAATCAATTTGAAATGAATTCAAATTGAATTGAAATTTGAATTGAATAGAAATGAATTTTAAAACGAATTTATAAGGAAAAAATTCAATTTTGATTTGAATTGAAATGGAAGTTGAAATTGTTTTTGAAATGAATTTAAAACTATTTATATAATTCGCTTTAAATAGAAATCGACGAAATATATATTATATATATAATATAATGGCCTGAATAGAACGCGCCGCGCTGCGGCAGTTCGTGAATTTCGACCATTTATTTCAAAGGGACATTACGGGAGATCTGACCGTCGGATTCTCCTAAAACCGGAACCGTTGGGTTCGTATCGAAAAGAGCTTTCTAACGAATATTAGAAATTTGAATTCTAATGGTTGGATTTGGACATACGTCCAAATCAAATTTGAAAAAGGTCGCTGTAAGTGCAGTTCGATGGCCATTGATGGAAATCGACTGTACGGGCCTTGATAAAATTATTAAAAATATAATAATTTGGGTAAAATCATAAGAAATGATTTGGAAAAAATTGGGATGAAAAACTCCATATTCGAAAAGATAAAAATAGATTTTTATCGAAATGAACTAGTTTTGAACTAAAATAAAAACTCGTTTATTTTTAAATAAATAAATTGGATTTGAAATGGGTTTAAATAGAATTGATTCATGGGTTTATCATGAACTGTGTTTTAAATAACACTAGTTCTTTAACCCGATAATAAATAGAATGTGATTTCGGTTTATCGTGAACGGTGTTTTAAATGACATTAGCTCTTTAACCCAGTAAAAGGGAGTTTAGATGAAGATGCAACTAGATTGAAATGGGATCGATAATCTAAATTATCAAATTTAGAAATTGAGCGAGGAAGGAGTATCACTAGTTTTGCTCCAAAGCGATAGTTAAATCTTTAATTAGATTTGAACGTGAAATGGTAACTAATTTTACCGGTAACACCGTGGTGTTAGATATGGAGTATTACCAGTTTTTCTTCATGGGATGAATAGGTTGGGATTGGGAAATAAAATAAATAATTACTTCGGTGTGGTTCGCTAATCTCGACTAGTTTGAAAAACCATGATTTGGTTTGATACGACATCCAAAGGAAGATTAAAGGATAAATTTTAAAGAATTTATCTTGGATAAAATTAATGGGAACCTTTCCCTAAGAATGTGAAATTTAATGACTGGTGAATTGGATTGAGGCGTATGTTGTGTTTGTGTAACATTTGTTTTAATATACGCGGGTTGTTCGGAAAGGCCGGGTTTATACCCATTCTGAATAACCGATTCGATGATAAGTCGAAGATGAAGACGGTGGTCAAAGACCGGAAGTCTTCACATCGTTTGGATAATTACTGATGGTCCTGATTGGGCTGTACACCCAAGAGGATGGAAATAGTTGGTGGTCGTCCAGACGTACTTGGAGATCGATGGATATGCGAGGAAAGTGCCTCCGCTTTCGTTCAGACCCAGAACGAACTTGTAAATGGATTGTGTGTCTGACATTGGATTTTATTCTGTGTTGATTGATTTCTGTTAAATATATATCTGTTTGGCGACGGAGAATTTATTCTCTTGCTTAACGCCCTTCTCTGAGACGTACGAGCTTAGAGGTTATAAATCGATAGATATCAATCGCATGGCATGAATTGCCTATGTGGCACGCTGAGTTGCATGGATCAAGGCTTATGTTGAAAAGCAAAGTCTTGTAGTTGATGATCAAAGCACGACCTTTGTGGCGTAGCTTTGTGTATAACGTGAATTCGCGAGTCTCACACCTTGGTATGAGTTAAAAACGGGATACGGACTGCAGGGAGAGCACGACGTTTCTTTCTAGCTTTGGTGGTGTCAGTGACTTACCAGCCCTGACATTTATATATTTTTCACCTATGTGGTTGTTGGATGAGGCGCCTCGATTATAGGTCTGTAAGGACTGGGAAACGTGTGTTCAGGAATTGCCAATCCTCTAACGTGAGTGAGGACCGGCCTAGAAGCATCCAGGATTGCCCAGAGTGTGTAGTCCTGAGACATTTGCTAGAGTGTCTCGAAAGCGGAGAGGAGCTTGCCCCTTGCCTCGACTCATGATGGAAATCCAATTTCCAATATGTGTATTGCGGTTTTAATTGTAGAACTAGTATGGCGACATGATATATGGTACCTATGCCGTCTATGATTGATATTTATGATTGAAATTGTTTTGACACTATACACTTATAATAGTATCAAATGATTTGTTTTAAATGTACCAAGCATGTTTGGCTATTATAAGGGAAAACCCTATCCTCCGGCTTGCGTTGCATTGTGTGATGGGACCTGAGTCTTATAATAGCTTCATTTTTCGAAAAAGCATTGCGCTGTTTATTCTATGCACTGGTATTCTTGGGAGGAAACCCGTTCCGTGTTATACGGCGTGGTCCCTTGAATTACTCTCTTTTATAGTAAAGTTTTAAATAACTGTTTTAGTTCTCACACTAGTCACATGACTGACCTGGAGTTTATTGTTTTAACCTAAACTCTGGGTGCCCCTATTTTCCGCACGGGCGGCTAGTAGTTTTGGTTTTGCAGATTTATATTCACGGGATCCTGGTTTACAGCTGGAATGATATCCGGAAAGCTCTGTATCCGTATATCACCTTCAGTTGTGCTTTGTATTATTTTTCCGCTGCTATGTAATTTATTGTAATCTCTGATATTTATCGAATGTAATTTATTCATTTATACTCTGTATATTCTTGTATCTGATGGAATTGTTGTAATAGCAATGAAATGTTCTTCTGTTTGTGTTCTGATTTGTCCTGTTCTCAAACGATCAGGGGTTTCGAACAGTCTTTGTCGGTTTAACGACTGATTCAGATCGAGCGAAATTCCCGGCCGTCACATTTGGTATTATAGCTTTGGTTTACAGAGCTCGAGAACAAGACACATTAGAACCATACAAAAGAATTCATCAGATATTGGATTAGTAATATCCAATTAGAATGACTCGTTAGAGATAGGATCAGTAGTATCCTAGAACGAGTGTGAAGAGTATATTTTTCAAATGAAAACAATTTTGTTTTGAATATTTAAGTCGCTTTATACGTATTTGTATATTTATTTATTTTGAATTTGGACAATCCACTATATAAAGGTTTTGCATTTACGCATCATGAACGTATATTCGAAGTTTTAATATACTGGATAGATATAGAATCGCATTCTAGACACCCGGAGATGGTTCTGATGATTGATCGATCATTATCAGAACTTATGTTTGTGTTTCGAAGGTGTGATATCTATATATTTCCATTAGACTGGTGTGAGAACCAAAACCAATATAGCTAGAATACATTGTTGTGAATTGACATCAAAAACATGATTTTCAGTATATATATCAAAATTATGAATTTGAAACATTAAATTCACTAATTGATTGATGTTTGTGTTGGTTGTTTATTTGTTTGATAATTTTGAACCATTATGCCTAATAGAATCAAATATTGAATATTATTGAAAATTGGTCACATTTGCTTGCATATACAAATACTTACATTGAACAGGTCATAGCAAGGAGGCTAGAGCAGAAAATAAAATTTGTTTGCCCGACAAATAGGTACATGTTTGCTATAATTTACCGTTTTGTTTGGGTGATGATGATTTTATGAGCCTATTGGCTAGCCGCTTGGCTTTTTCTTTTCTTTTTGAGATCAGAAGGCCGGTATGGCAATTTCGGGATTTTCCCGTGGCTTCCGGTGCAGGGGAGGTTATGGGGAAATTTTTCGAAAATTCAGGGTGTTAGCCAAATTTTTGAAATTTTTGAAAATCCTCAGAAACTGAAAAGTTGGAGAATGGAAGCCATATCGAACGTAGAGTTGATTAATCAAACCACTTTCGACTTTGTTCCTTTTCGGGGACGAAAAGTTTTAAGTGGGGGAGATTGTAACAACCCGAAAATCTGGGCCAGTTTAAAATTTTTATTTTGGCAATTTTAGCGAATTTTGATTATTTAAAATAGATTATTTTAAATAAAATCGATGAGAAATTTATTTTGAATATAATTCGTCGTATATATTATATACGTCATCGTCAGAATATAAATAATTATTTATAATTATAAATAGAATTGAAAATGGCGCGGTAGTTCGATAATTCGATTTCAAACTTCAATTGAATGTACCAGGTGCAAAATAATCCGAATTTTAGTGAAACCAAAAACATTGGGATCTAATTGATAATATCTTTCCAACGAATCCGAAAAATCAAGATTTCATAGCGGGAATCAAAAGATATGTCCAGTTGAAAATTCTGAATAGTCGCTATGGAATTCAGGCCCTTAAAAATGGGAATTTTGCAAACGACCTCGGATTTTGACGAAACCAGTTTTGTTGGGTCCGTGATGTCAAATTATTGCTAGGTTCCAAATTTCATAATTTTTCGAATCAATATGTGAGCGTGGCAAAGGAAAACGTGTTTGACCAGTTTCAGTTGATTTTAATCGACTGGAAAATGACCATTTTTCCAACGGTCTCAGAATTCGACGAAACTAGTTTTGTTATGACCATATCGTCAATACGAAGCTAGAAAATATTTTTCGGGAATTTTTAAAGTTCGTATGTGACCCCGGTAAATTGAAATGCGCGTTCAAATTCAATATATAGTGTTATATGCTGATTTTAACGGAAACTGATTGTAACGATCGAATCAGCCTACGATACATATCCCATTGTGTTTGGAATAGGGGTAAAAAGCTAGGGACGACAGGCGGTGGGCCTCGTTTAGAGGTCGTATGTAAAAGTCAACTTTTTGAATTAAATAATTAAAATAAAAAAATATCCTTCTCTCTTCCTTTGTCTCCTCTGGCTCCCCCTTTTATACTTCAAATCGTAACAGAAAAAAAAAAATCGATCGACGCGCCGCCAAGGGAGACCGCCGCGCCTCCCCATCAGCCGCCCCCCCTCTAATCGCGCCGCCGCCCTCCGTCTAGACCCGACCCCCCTACCTCGCGTCGCCACCAAAGCCCTAGCCACCCAGACCCCCCTGCAGAAAACCGCGCTGAGCCCCCCTGCTGCGCCGCCCCTCCTTCTTCTTCCACCTCCTCACCTGTTCCTACTCGACGCCATGAAGCCCCCCCCCCCAGTCCCGAACCCGCGCAGATCTTCCCCCCCCCCCCCTCTGCGAAAACAAAAGTAAGTTCATTCACTTTTATATATATATATTTATTTGTTCAATATAGTTGGTTTTAAATCAGGATAAAAATCAGTTTTTAAGGGGAAGAAAGCTTTGTATTTTTAGTTAAACAAAGTTTGAATTTTTCTAGAAGTAAAGAATAGATTTTTGTTGATAAAAAGGTTTGATTTTGAACTTCGTAGAGATTCGATTTTTAACATCTTAATGAAGAATTTTATAGTGATGTATTAAAAAGGCGAGATTTTTATATATTGAATAGAGAAGTAAAAATTCGATTTTTATATATTGAATAGCGATGTAAAAATTCGATTTTTAAATATATGAAGTGATTATAAAAATATGATTTTTACTTCGATGAAAATATATTTTTTATAATGTAGAAAGGTTAAAAATATAATTTTTTTAATGTAGAAAGGTTAAAAATATAATTTTTAAGCTTGTAGAAGATTAAAAATATGATTTTTACATTATAGAAGTATTAAAGATTTGACCTTTATTATGTAGAAGGAACAAAGATGTGATTTTTTTTACAAGTGGCGATATAAAAATATAATCTTTATTGTATGAACATTGATATAAAATAGAATTTTATCCATGTAGCGTAGTTATAAAAATATGATTTTTTTAAATTGAAAGTGAACAAATAAAAATGTGTTTTTTATTTTAAAGACATCAGTATATAAAAATGTGATTTTTATATATGTAGTGACTACGGGCATCGAAAGTGAAGAAAGGCGAGAACGATGAAGATTTCTCTAAATGAAGTGTCGTGAAGTTGGAATAGCTATCAGTGAGAATTTCTCACTCTTCAATTTCATTTTCTAGTTATATATATGTATATATATATATATATATATATATATATATATATATATATACTAGGATGCAGACGGTGTTTAGTAGCACCCGACACAATCGTCCACAGACCATGGACTTGTTTGTTTGGTTGTGTAGTTGGTTAGATTATTTGAATTGAATTGAATTGTTTGGTGAAATGAAATTGATTTGATTGATGTGTGAATGGCGTGGGCCTTCACTAGACCGGGGATAAGGCTAGGCCTCGTCCCGTTTCTAGTATCGTGCCGTTATACCGCCGAAATTTTCTAAAATAAGTTAGAAAAATAAAGATATCATTTTATTTAATAAATGAACTGAATAGAATATTTTCATAGGTTGAATAAAATGTTTTATCGTTAAAAATATAATTTTAAACGTGAAAGTGAATAAATAAATAGTTATAAACAAATCGGCCGATTTGTTTTTATACACTGATTTGACTGATATTGATTGGGTCGATAAATTTTACACATCGCCCAACTGCACAACTAAAATCTGTGTTTGATTGTTTGAAACCCCACATAGGTGTTGGGATGAAATTTGAAGTTCACTCATCCTGATTGATTAAATATGTCGATCGATTGATTGACAGGCTGTTATAAGCGTTAGATATCTATATTTGATGCTTATACAGTGTAGTGCATTTTGTTTGATGGTTGATTATTTCTCAATGCTATTATCTACGTGTGATGTATGAAAATCCATATAATTAACATTATATGGTGATTGATTGGGCCTCATTCAAATTTAGAAAATAAAGAATATTATAAAATAAAGGTTCATGCGTTGACTGTACTCATCCGTTGAGATTAGTCATGTGTTGAACGAAATATTTTAATAATAAAATTTACATCTTTATAAATATAAAATAAAGGTTCATGTGTTGACTGTACTCATCCGTTGAGATTAGTCATGTGTTGAATGAAATATTTTGATAATAAGAAATATTTGAAATAGAATATTTGAAATAGAAATATTTGAAATAAGAAATATTTGAAATAGAAATATTTTGATAATAAGAAATATTTGAAATAGAATATTTGAAAATAGAAATATATGAAGCCGCGTTGATTAGATTGACGCCACTTTGACGTGAACGATATTTATATCGATTTTATTCATTTTAAAATGAATGTTGAAAAGTGATTTCGAAATCGAATATTTTGAAATGAAATTTGAAATTGAATCGAATAGAAAACCAATTTGAATTGAATCGAATAGAAAACCAAT
The DNA here is from genome assembly GCA_030737875.1 of Allium sativum. Taxonomy (NCBI): domain Eukaryota; kingdom Viridiplantae; phylum Streptophyta; class Magnoliopsida; order Asparagales; family Amaryllidaceae; genus Allium; species Allium sativum. Next base: position 575,747,408 of record CM060923.1, on the reverse strand, counting down.
TTGAATTGAATCGAATAGAAAACCAATTTGAATTGAATCGAATAGAAAACCAATTTGAATTGAATTGAATAGGAAACCAATTTGAACTGAATTGAATAGAAAACAAATTTGATTTGAATAGAAAACCAATTTGAATTGAATCGAATAGAAAACCAATTTGAATTGAATCGAATAGAAAACCAATTTGAATTGAATCGAATAGAAAACCAATTTGAATTGAATCGAATAGAAAACCAATTTGAACTGAATTGAATAGAAAACGAATTTGATTTAAATAGAAAACCAATTTGAATTGAATCAAATAGAAAACCAATTTAAATTGAATTGAATGGAAAACGAATTCGAATTAAATTGAATTGAAAACGAATTGAAATATAAGTAAAATCAATTTGAAATGAATTCAAATTGAATTGAAATTTGAATTGAATAGAAATGAATTTTAAAACGAATTTATAAGGAAAAAATTCAATTTTGATTTGAATTGAAATAGAAGTAAAATCAATTTGAAATGAATTCAAATTGAATTGAAATTTGAATTGAATAGAAATGAATTTTAAAACGAATTTATAAGGAAAAAATACAATTTTGATTTGAATTGAAATGGAAGTTGAAATTGTTTTTGAAACGAATTTAAAACTATTTATATAATTCGTTTTAAATAGAAATCGACGAAATATATATTATATATATTATATATACATATATAATATAATGGCCTGAATAGAACGCGCCGCGCTGCAGTAGTTCGTGAATTTCGACCATTTATTTCAAACGGACATTACGGGAGATCCGACCGTCGGATTCTCCTAAAACCGGAACCGTTGGGTTAGTATCGAAAAGAGCTTTCTAACGAATATTAGAAATTTGAAATCTAACAGTTGGATTTGGAGATACGTCCAAATCAAATTTGGAAAAGGTCGCTGTAAGTGCAGTTCGATGGCCATTGATGGAAATCGACTGTAGGGGCCTTGATAAAATTATTAAAAATAGTAATAATTTGTGTAAAATCATAAGAAATGATTTGGAAAAAATTGGGATGAAAAACTCCATATTCGAAAAGATAAAAATAGATTTTTATCGAAATGAACTAGTTTTGAACTAAAATTAAAACCCATTTATTTTTAAATAAATAAATCAGATTTGAAATGGGTTTAAATAGAATTGATTCATGGGTTTATCATGAACTGTGTTTTAAATAACACTAGTTCTTTAACCCGATAATAAATAGAATGTGATTTGGGTTTATCGTGAACTGTGTTTTAAATGACATTAGCTCTTTAACCCAGTAAAAGGGAGTTTAGATGAAGATGCAACTAGATTGAAATGGGATCGATAATCTAAATTATCAAATTTAGAAATTGAGCGAGGATGGAGTATCACCGGTTTTGCTCCCAAGCGATAGTTAAATCTTTAATTAGATTTGAACGTGAAATGGTAATTAATTTTACTGATAACACCGTGGTGTTAGATATGGAGTATTACCAGTTTTTCTTCATGGGATGAATAGGTTGGGATTGGGAAATAAAATAAATAATTACTTCGGTGTGGTTCGCTAATCTCGACTAGTTTGAAAAACCATGATTTGGTTTGACACGACATCCAAAGGAAGATTAAAGGATAAATTTTAAAGAATTTATCTTGGATAAAATTAATGGGAACCTTTCCCTAAGAATGTGAAATTTAATGACTGATGAATTGGAATGAGGCGTATGTTGTGTTTGTGTAACATTTGTTTTAATATACGCGGGTTGTTCGGAAAGGCCGGGTTTATACCCATTTTGAATAACCGATTCGACGATAAGTCGAAGATGAAGACAGTGGTCGAAAACCGGAAGTCTTCACATCGTTTGGATAATTACCGATGATCCTGATTGGGTTGTACACCCAAGAGGATGGAAATAGTTGGTGGTCGTCCAGACGTACTTAGAGATCGATGGATATGCGAGGAAAGTGCCTCCGGTTTCGTTCAGACCCAGAACGAACTTGTAAATGGATTATGTGTCTAACATTGGATTTTATTCTGTGTTGATTGATTTCTGTTAAATATATATCTGTTTGGCGGCGGAGAATTTATTCTCTTACTTAACGCCCTTCTCTGAGACGTACGAGCTTAGAGGTTATATATCGATAGATATCAATCGCATGGCATGAATTGCCTATGTTGCACGCTGAGTTGCATGGATCAAGGCTTATGTTGAAAAGCAAAGTCTTGTGGTTGATGATCAAAGCACGGCCTTTGTGGCGTAGCTTTGTGTATAACGTGAATTCGCGAGCCTCACGCCTCGGTATGAGTTAAAAATGGGATACGGACTGCAGGGAGAGCACGACGTTTCTTTCTAGCTTTGGTGGTGTCAGTGACTTACCAGCCCTGACATTTATATACTTTTCACGTATGTGGTTGTTGGATGAGGCACCTCGATTATAGGTCTGTAAGGACGGGGAAACGTGTGTTCAGGAATTGCCAATCCTCTAACGTAAGTGAGGTCCAGCCCTGAAGCATCCAGGATTGCCCAGAGTGTGTAGTCCTGAGACATTTGCTAGAGTGTCTCAAAAGCGGAGAGGAGTTTGCCCCTTGCCTCGACTCATGACGGAAATCCAATTTCCAATACGTGTATTGCGGTTTTAATTGTAGAACTAGTATGGCGACATGATATATGGTACCCATGCCGTCTATGATTGATATTTATGATTGAAATTGTTTTGACACTATACACTTATAATAGTATCAAATGATTTGTTTTAAACGTACCAAGCATGTTTGGCTATTATAAGGGAAAACCCTATCCTCCGGCTTGCGTTGCATTGTGTGATGGGACCTGGGTCTTATAATAACTTCATTTTTCGAAAAAGCATTACGCTGTTTATTCTATGCACTGGTATTCTTGGGAGGAAACCCGTTCCGTGTTATACGGCGTGGTCCCTTGAATTACTCTCTTTTAAAGTAAAGTTTTAAATAACTGTTTTAGTTCTCTCACCAGTCACATGACTGATCTGGAGTTTATTGTTTTAACCTAAACTCTGGGTTCCCATATTTTTCGCACGGGCAGCTAGTAGTTTTGGTTTTGCAGATTTATATTCACAGGATCCTGGTTTACAGCTGGAATGATATCCAGAAAGCTCTGTATCCGTATATCACCTTCAGTTGTGCTTTGTATTATTGTTCCGTTGCTATGTAATTTATTGTAATCTCTTATATTTATCGAATGTAATTTATTCATTTATACTCTGTATATTCAATCTGATGGAATTGTTGTAATAGCAATGTAATGTTCTTCTGTTTGTGTTCTGATTTGTCCTATTCTCAAACGATCAGGGGTTTCGAACGGTCTTTGTCGGTTTAACGAATGATTCGGATCGAGCGAAATTCCCGGCAGTCACAACGAATGTCTGACAAAGTATTTCCAATGATCTAATGGGTTGGTCTTTATAAATATATATGGTTGCAACGAATTTATTCCCTTAGAATAACATCCTGAATATTTGTGCAAATCAACTAGTGATTAACGGATCTGACAATGTGGCATTCAAAGTGATTGTGCTATAAAAGAATGGCAAGTAAACGTAGCCTCAGGCCACAACAAACGGGGGAATGACAAAAATCGGGCAGGCAGCATGGCTATGTGGGTCGCTCCCATTAGGATGTATAATCACCTATTTAGAGGTTCATTTAATTTCTTATTCTATTTGATGCTGTCCCAATCGAGAGACGGTTGCTGATCCCAACCGTTGGTGATATACATTCGGTACACTCAAGCGAAATGAGTGGTCGGTCATGTGTGGGCCGGGTTGCAAGATATTTCTTGTTAAACCTAGTGTATTCCTCTCTAGAGATACACTATCGGAAGGTGGTTCCATACCTTGTCATAGTTGGAATCCAATCTCCAATAAGCGCCCTACGGTTTTTGATTTTATACTATATATGTGGAGCGTGAGATGCAAGCGTTCTGCTATTTTGTTAATTATTTGATGTAGACATTATTATAATACCACTGGATTTTCGTATCAAAATGTTTTTGGGTTATAGTAAGGTAAAAACCGTCCATGTTTATGTGTGGGTTGGTCTTACTATTATCTTTTCTTTCGAAAGGGTTTTGAAAGTTAAACAAATGGTTGGAGTTTACTCACACCAGTTCCATGACTGACCCAAAGTTTATTTTGTTTTGTTTTCCCTAAACTCTTGGGTGCCCAAATTTGTACGGGCAGTCAAGTAGTCGGGATTTCACAGTTTCATTTGGAGGAGCTGGAGGCAGGAGGCTTCACCGGTTAGTTATAGACTATCATATATTCCGCTGTGAACCTTGTTTGTATCTGGAAACAGGTGTTTATAACTGCTCCAGGAATAACTGTTGTGCTCTGATGATGGTATGTAAATAAAGTTACTGATTTGTATTTCAAAAGTTATGTTATTTAATATATTTTATTCGTGCCGCTGTGAGATTTGTCTTCTTTGTTTTCTTCTATTCTAGTATTTCTTTCTTTCTATTTCTCATCCTCTAACTTCTTTCTAATAATGATTTGTATTTCTGTGTAATTTGGGTTGGACATGTGGTGTTATTAGTCAACTCAGATAGTACGGATTTGCGGGTCGTTACATATGTAATGCTTGGTAAAAAGTTAAGGAGACAACATTACAGGAATATCAATAAATCACCTAAATAAGGAATTGATTTACTAAACAAACTTGAAATCCATTAGAAAAATAAATTTCTAAAGAAAAAAGGAAACAAACTAAATTCAGGGATTTGTGATGGAAACAGTGAGAATCTTTGAACAAGAATTTCTTATATCCTTGGTAGAAAAACTGGTATATGACTGAAATGCTATATAATAAATACTATAAATTTGAAATGGGGTGTGTGTGTGTGTGTATATATATATATATAAGTAGAATCAATACTTTCCTATGAAATGACAAATATTCAACTAAATTACTGATACTTCTCATTATTAACAGAAATGGATGAAGTCAATTCAATCAGCCAATGTAGTAATCACAATTTCTTATAATAAAAATTAATATTCCTTCACATAAGAACAATCTTTCTAGTATTCTTAGTAAGTTTTGTAATATCATATATAATCAACATTATAATATTGAGAAAATCAACTTAATCAATCAATTATGCACAGTCATTTTAGTTAGTTTTAAATTTTTCTGCCAAAACTTGTGAATATTATATTATGAAATAATCTATTTATATAATAATTGCCACTAATCTTTATTGATTAGTAGTTGGTCCAATTGTAAAATACCCAAAGTGCCCATATTAGTCCTAATTGTCCAAATCGCTTAGTTACTGATTTCCTATTATCTCATTAAGTTAACAACAATATATATATATATGGCATGTATAATGATATAAAATACTTCCCTTTTTTCTAACTGAATATTGAATGTTTTGGTTTCATCATAATGCTACCCATCACAGATTACTAACTATGTGTTATTACTGAAAATGGAAGAAATACTTCTCTCAATTACTACCTATTTATTGAAATCAATTACTATCTATTTATTGAAATCAATTTACTACCTATTTTTTTAATGAATCTTTAATTAGATTGAAATGATCGAGAATGGAGTATCACCAGTTTTGCTCCAAGCGATAGATAAATCTTTAATTAGATTTGAACGTGAAATGGTAATTGAATTTACCGATAACACCGTGGTGTTAGATATGAAGTATTACCAGTTTTGCTTCATGGGATGAATAGGTTGGGATTGGGAAATTAAACAAGTGATTATTTCGGTAAAGTAAGGAGAGATAATCCCGACTAGTTTGGATAAACTATAATTTGTTTTGGATTGATATCCAAAGGAAGATTAAAGAATAAATTTAAGAATTTATCTTTGATAAAATTAATGGGAACCTTTCCCAAAGTATAAGAATATTTGAATAAAGAAATGTTCTGGATTGGAATGAGGCGTATGTTGTGTTTTTTAGCACTTGTTTATTATATACGCGAGTTATTCAGAAAGACCAGGTTTATCCCATTCTGAATAACTGATTCGACGATGTGTCAAGGATGAAGACGGTGATTGAAAATCGGAGGTTTTCACATCGTTTAGATGATTACTGATGTCTTGATTGAGCTGTACACCCAAGACAAGGTAATAAGGGGTGATCGTCCAGACGTACTTGGAGATCGACCGGATATGCGAGGACCTCTCTCCTGTATTGGACATACGAGACGAGGAATAAGGTGCTTCCAGTTTTGTATAGACCCAGAACAAACTTGTAAATGGATGTGTGTCTGACATCGGATTTCATTCTGTGTGACTGATAGACATCAGTTGCATAGAGTGAATTGCCTGTGTGGCATGCTGAGATGCAAATGATCAAGGCTTTTGTTGGAAAGCAGAGTCTTGTGGTTGATGATCAAAGCACGGATTTAATATAGCGTAGCTTTGTGTAGCGTTAATTCGCGAGACTCACACACCGGTGTGAACCAGAAACGGGAGAGGACCTCAGGGAGGGCATGCGTTTCCTTCTAGCTAGGAGTAGTGTCACCGTTTTACTAGCCCTGACATTTTACTTATGTAGATGATGGATTGCGAGGTGCCTCGGTTATATCGGTCGTTACGGGGCCAATTGTTTGGTCAGGATATGACCAGATGACGCCCCATAGGGCGGGGAAACGCATTGTTCAGGCATTTTAATCCACTCCGTGTGGACTAGCCCTGACGATCCAAGGTGCAGTTGCAGCTGTATCCTGAGGGGCGGGCTAGAGCGTCTCGAATTCGGTAAGGACGATCCCTTGCCTTAGTTCACCGATGGAAATTCAACTTCCAATACGTGACATTTGCAGTTTTGATTGTAGAGCCTAGTATTGGCGATATGATATATGGTACCCATGCCATCTAGGATTGATACATTTATATTTGAAGTTTTTTGTGACGGCAAGGAATTTCGCTCGATCCGAATCGATCGTTAAACCAACTAAGACCGTTCGAAACCCCTGATCGTTGAGAACACAACAAATCAGAACACAAATGGAAGAACATTTCATTGTTATTACAACAATTCCATCAGATACAAGAATATACAGAGTATAAATGAATAAATTACATTCGATAAATATCAGAGATTACAATAAATTACATAGCGGCGGAAAAATAATACAAAGCACAACTGAAGGTGATATACGGATACAGAGCTTTCCGGATATCATTCCAGCTGTAGACCAGGATCCTGTGAATATAAATCTGCAAAACCAAAACTACTAACTGCCCGTGTGGAAAATAGGGGCACCTAGAGTTTAGGTTAAAACAATAAACTCCAGGTCAGTCATGTGACTGGTGTGAGAACTAAAACAGTTATTTAAACATTTACTTTAAAAGAGAATAATTCAAGGGACCAGACCGTATAACACGGAACGGGTTTCCTCCCAAGAATACCAGTGCTTAGGATAAATAACGCAATGCTTTTTCGAAAATTGAAGCTATTATAAGACCCGGGTCCCATCACACAATGCAACGCAAGCCGGAGGATAGGGTTTTCCCTTATAATAGCCAAACATGCTTGGTACGTTTAAAACAAATCATTTGATACTATAATAAGTGTATAGTGTCAAAACAATTTTCAATCATAAATATCAATCATAGACGGCGTAGCATCCCATGCTACTATGCCGCCATACTAGTTCTACAATTAAAACCAGAATATACGTATTGGAAATTGGATTTCCGTCATGAGTCGAGGCAAGGGGCAAGCTCCTCTCCGCTTTCGAGACACTCTAGCAAATGTCTCAGGACTACACACTCTGGGCAATCCTGTATCTTCAAGGTCGGTCCTCACTTACGTTAGAGAATTAGTATTCCTGAACACACGTTTCCCGGTCCTTATAGACCTAAAATCGAGGCGCCTCATCCAACAACTACAAAGGTGAAAAGTATATAAATGTCAGGGCTGGTAAGTCACTGACACCACCAAAGCTAGAAAGAAACGTCGTGCTCTCCCTGCAGTCCGTATCCCGTTTTTAACTCATACCGAGGGGTGAGGCTCGCGAATTCACGTTATACACAAAGCTACGCCACAAAGGCCGTGCTTTGATCATCAACCACAAGACTTTGCTTTTCAACAGAAGCCTTGATCATTGCATCTCAGCGTGCCACACAGGCAATTCATGCCATGCGATTGATATCTATCGATATATAACCTCTAAGTTCGTACGTCTCAGAGAAGGGCGTTAAGCAAGAGAATAAATTCTCCGCCGCCAAACAGATATATATTTAACAGAAATCAATCAACACAGAATAAAATCCAATGTCAGACACACCATCCATTTACAAGTTCGTTCTGGGTCTGAACGAAACCGGAGGCACTTTCCTCGCATATCCATCCATCTCCAAGTACGTCTGGACGACCACCAACTATTTCCATCCTCTTGGGTGTACAGCCCAATCAGGATCGTCAGTAATTACCCAAACGATGTGAAGACTTCCGGTCTTCGACCACCGTCTTCATCTTCGACTTATCGTCGAATCGGTTATTCAGAATGGGTATAAACCCAGCCTTTCCGAACAACCCGCGTATATTAAAACGAATGTTACACAAATTCAACATACGCCTCATTCCAATTCAGAATATCCTTTTATTCACTATAGGGAAAGGTTCCAATTAATTTTATCCAAGATAAATTCTTTAAAATTTATCCTTTAATCTTCCTTTGGATGTCAATTCAAACCAAAGTATGTTTTTTCAAACTAGTCGAGATTAGCGAACCACACCGAAGTAATTATTTATTTTATTTCCCAATCCCAACCTATTCATCCCATGAAGCAAACTGGTGATACTCCATATCTAATACCATGGTGTTATCGGTTAAATTAATTACCATTTCACGTTCAAATCTAATTAAAGATTTAACTATCGCTTTGGAGCAAAACTGGTAATACTCCATTCTCGCTCATTTTCTAAATTTGATAATTTGGATTATCAATTCACATTTCAATCTAATTGAAGATTCATTAAAACTCCTTTTACTGGGTTAAAGAACTAATGTCATTTAAAACACAGTTCACGACAAACCCAAATCACATTCTATTTATTTATCGGGTTAAAGAACTAGTGTTATTTAAAACACAGTTCACGATAAACCCATGAATCAACTCTATTTAAACCCATTTCAAATCCAATTTATTTATTTAAAAATAAATGGATTTTAATTTCAGTTCAAAACTAGTTCATTTTTGATAAAAATCAATCTTTATCTTTTCAAATGTGGAGATTTTCATCCCAGTTTTTCTCAAATCATTTCTTATGATTCTACATAAATTATTACTATTTTTAATAATTTTATCAAGGCCCATACAGTCGATTTCCAACAACGGCCATCGAACTGCACTTACAGCGACCTTTTCTGAATTTGATTTGGACGTATCTCCAAATCCAACCGTTAGATTTCAAATTTCTAATGTTCGTAAGAAAGCTCTTTTCGATACGAACCCAACGGTTCCGGTTTTAGGAGAATCCGACGGTCGGATCCCCCGTAATGTCCGTTTGAAATAAACGGTCGAAATTCACGAATTGCCGCGACGCGGCGCGTTCTATTCAGGCCACTACATATGTCATCTTCATCGTTATCGCATCGCATTTTGTCGTCTTCAGGCCACTACATATGTCGTCTTTGATAGAAATCTTCATCGTTATCGCATTTTTGTCATCTTCGTTGTCGTAGCCACTACATATGTAAAAATCGAGTTTTTACTTTGTTATTCAATATATAAAAATCGAATTTTTACTTTGTTATTCAATATATAAAAAATCGAATTTTTACTTTGTTATTCAATATATAAAAATCGAATTTTTACTTTGTTATTCAATATATAAAAATCGAATTTTTACTTTGTTATTCAATATATAAAAATCGAATTTTTACAATCACGCTATATGGATAAAAATTCTATATTTACATTGCTACTATATAGATAAAAATTATATTTTTACCTCGCTATTCTCTATATAAAGATTTCGCCTTTTCAAATATATCATTATAAAAATCACATTTTTATTTTGCTACACATATAAAGACGATATTTCTAATATTCCTATCATGCAAAAATTATATTTTTAGTTCTCTACATAAACAAAAATCATATTTTTACATCTTCTATATAGTAAAGATTATATTTTTAATACTTTAAAAATATAAAAATCATATTCTTATTACTTTTTATAATATAAAAATCCTATCTTCAACTGAATAAAATCTTTTTCTACCCCAAAAGTTTGATCCTTTTCTTCGCTAATATCACATATTTTATATGATTAAAAATCTCCTCTTTTCTATTACAAAAATCTAATCTATTCTATTATAAAAATCTAATCTATTCTATTTTAAAAATCCTCGCTTTTTCTAATGATATTTATTTTCAAAAATCAATATTTTTAAAACAAAGTTCTTTCATTTAAATACCACCTTTTTAAATCAAAACTATATATATCAATTTCATATTTTTAGCACAAAAACATATGAATAAATTTCAGTTTAAAAATCAAGTAGATTTCATAGTAAATGAAAATAAAAAGAAAAGGAGAAACTCACTGGAGGTGGTGGAGAGCTGACGGAGGGAGGGGCCATCTCGATTTGGGCGCGGGTCTGGGTGCTAACGGGTTGCGGGTTGGGAGGGGGGGTTGTCGTGATTTCTGAAACGAGGGGGGGTGGGGTCGATTTCGTTGCGCTTCGATGGATGGGGGGGGGGGGGGTTAGGGCGGCGCACAAGCAGGGGGGGTGGCTGCGGTGCGGCATCGATCGGAGGGGGCGGCGCCCCTCTCCGCTTTGACCATTTTTTTTCTTCTGTTGAAAATGAATTATAACCGGGGGGGGGGGGGCAGAGAAGATGTAGGAGAGAAAGGGGGTTTTAATTTTTAATTTATTTAATTATTTTATTTTTCACTAAAAAGAAACTTTTATTTTCGACCTCAAAACGAGGCTCACCGCCTGTCGTCCATAGCGTTTTACCCCCATTCCGAACACAATGGGATATGTATCGCAAGCTGATTTGATCGTTTCGATCAGTTTTCGTCAAAATCAACATATAACTCTATATATTGAATTTGAATGCGCATTTCAATTTACCGGGGTCACATACTAACTCGAAAAATTGCCGAAAAATATTTTCTAGCTTCGTATTGACGATACGGTCCTAACAAAACTAGTTTCGTCGAATTCTGAGATCGTTAGAAAAATGGTCATTTTCCAGTCGATTAAAATCAACTGAAACTGGCCAAACGCGGTTTCCTTTGCCACGCTCACATATTGAATTGAAAAATTATGAAATTTGGAACCTAGCAATAATTTGACATCACGGACCCAACAAAAGTGGTTTCGTCGAAATCCGAGGTCGTTTGCAAAATTTCCATTTTTAAGGGCCTGAATTCCATAGCGACTATTCATAATTTTCAACTGGACATATCTTTTGATTCCCGCTATGAAATTTTGATTTTTCGGATTCGTTGGAAAGATATTCTCAATTAGATCCTATTATTTTTTGTTTCACTAAAATCCGGATTGTTTTGCACCCGGTACATTAAATTGAAGTTTGAAATCGAATTATCGAACTACCGCGCCATTTTCAATTCTATTTATAATCATATATAATTATTTATATTCTAACGACGGCGTATATAATATATACGTTCTAATTATATTCAAAATAAATTTCTCGTCGATATTATTTAAAATAATTCATTTTAAATATTCAAAATTCGCTAAAATTGCCAAAATAAAAATTTTAAACTGGCTCAGATTTTCGGGTTGTTACATTTTTTTATACACTATGCACTTATAATAGTATCAAATGATTTGTTTTAACGTACCAGGCATGTTTGGCTATTATAAGGGAAAACCCTATCCTCCGGCTTGCGTTGCATTGTATGATGGGACCTAGGTCTTATAATAGCCTCATTTTTCCAAAAAGCATTGCGTTGTTTTGTTATATGCACTGGTATTCTTGGAAGGAAACCCGTTCCGTGTTACATGGCATAGTCCCTTGATATATCTAATTTAACGTAAAGTTTTAAATAACTGTTTTAGTTCTCACACCAGTCACATGACTAACCTGGAGTTTATTGTTTTTACCTAAACTCTGGGTGCCCTTAATTTCCACACGGGAAGCTAGTAGTTTTGGTTTTGCAGATTTATATTCACCGGGTCCTAGTTTACAGCTGGAATGATATTCGGAAAGCTCTGTATCCGTTTATCTCTTTTAGTTGTGTTTTATATTATTTTTTCGTTGCTATGTATTTAAATGTAATTTAAGTCTATGATGTATATTAAATGTTTATTATTTATCCATACTATATTATATTCTTGTATTCCGATGGAATTGTTGTAATAAGTAATGAAATGTTCTTCTGTTTGTGTTATGATTGGTCTTGTTCTCAAGGCAATCTGTTCTTTCTCTTCTCTTTGGAGACCGGGGAAGTTCGGGGTCCTTACATATTTATTGAAATAATATATGACATGTATCATTTACTACCTATTTATTGAAATCAGTTTGATACAGCCATCTCTCAATTACAATAAATTTAAACTAATATAAATATTTATTGAAATCCACTTAATCAATTTGCTCATTTACATCCATTTCGTGAGCTTACTTTTATGATTTTCATTTTTTTCCTTTTTGGAGTAATTCAAATTTGATAAAGGAATTAAAATCTTTTTTGTATTACTGTGAGTTCCCATATCTATATCGCATGTACCCACACGATTCTTTTGTACCCTCTTCTAATACTGCAGTAATGGTAAATATATAGAAACATATGTAAAGACATTTTTTCATGCTTTCTTACTATATATAATGAAGTCAATTTATTGAAATAACCATCTCTCAATTACTACCTACTTATTGAAATCAATTAATATCTATTTATTGAAATCAATTTACTACCTATTTACTATCTATTTGTTACCTATTTATTGAAATATATATAACATGTATCATTTACTACCTACTTATTGAAATCAATTTGATATAACATAACCATCTCTCAATTACAATAAATTTAAACTAATATAAATATTTATTGAAATCCACTTAATCAATTTTGTCATTTACATCCATTTCGTGAGCTTACTTTTATGATACCCATTTTCCTTTTTTTCCTTTTTAGAGTAATTCAAATTTGATAAAGGAATTAAAATCTTTTTTGTATTACTGTGAGTTGCTATATCTGTATCGCATTTATCCACACAATTCTTCTATACCATCTTTTAATACTGTAATGGTAAAATATATAGAAACATATGTAAAGACGATTTTTCATGCTTTCTTACTAAATATGATGATGTTATTTGTATATAAGTTTCCAATAGCTATGAATATTTAGAATCTTAGATATTAACGTTTTCAATAATCTACCATCTTTAGCTCATTCAATTGTTACTTAAGTCTAACTTATATTCTTTTTTTAAGGTTTGAGACAAACAATAACCTGTTAAAGGACAGAGCCTTCCACCTACGAACAGGTTTGAAGGTATGATTTTGCTGCATATCCTTTTTAGTTCTGTTCTACTTCAATGTTTTTAAAGTTATGTATAATGATATAAAATATTTCCCTTTTTTTTAACTGAATATTGAATGTTTTGGTTTCATCATGATGCTACCCATCACAAATTACTGACTATGTGTTATTACTGAAAATGGAAGAAATACTCCTTAGTCATTAACCAACACTTAAAAGAATAATCGTCTGGAAGATAAGATAGTGTTTTTCGAAGTGAAATAAATAGTTTTTTCCTAGTGGCATAGCCATAAGTGTTTGGCATTATATAACGGAATTAGCATACAAGACGTTACTAACGGTCGCTTTACTTATAGATTAGAATAAATAGATAGACAGGGAGCAATCTTTTTTACTTTACTTTTTAGCTGATGAATTTAATTTATAACGTGTCATAATTCCATTGATTGGCTATGCGCAAAATTTAAAATTGAATGATGCTCTAATATATTTCAAGCATATTGAGTATTTTATTTAATATTCTTTTGTTCTTGCTGGTAGTTTATTCAATTCAGAGGTTAACCTTCTTTGAAATTCGAACGTTTAAATACAATATAACCGTTATTTCTCTGTTTTTTAACCATGTTTAGCAACTAACTTCCCGTTGTGGTGATCCTGCGGTTTAAATCAATGTAATTTAAGGTGAAATTAAGCTTAATTATGTTATGATATTGCGATATATTTGAATATAAATCAAAATAGTTATGACTAAAATTCTTCAGTCGACAAGCATGCTATTGAATTCAGTTTATGGATTTTGAGTAGACAAAATGCATTTGTAGTTTTTCTTTTCTTTTCTACCTGAGATACGAACCTAATACCAGCTTTAGTTTAAGGGCGTTTGAATATAATTGGTTGACATTTGCACTAAGTATGATCGAACCTACACTGAACTATGGTGATATGTTGCTTTCTTATTTATTGCTTAGTGTTATATGGTGGTAATGCTTAACTTGGATATTATTGTAGTTAAATGATTTATAGTTATAATATAATATTAATAATCAAATGATAATTATTTTTCAGACGGCAATGCACCAAAGATGAATAATCAAAGGAGACAAAATAGAAGTTCTAACATTTTAACTGATAAACAAAGAGAAATGTGCCGTATGAGGGATAGAGAAATAAGAAGAGCTATGAGTCAAGACCAACGAGAAAGTTACCTAGCTTGGCGTCGTGAAACATATCAACAAAGAAGGAAATATCTCAGAATGCATCTTTAGAAGCACAACCAAATATTACAGCCGATGAATCTCATACTTATCAACAAGAAAGAAACCCAAGAATAGAGATTGAACAAATTGAAAACTTTCCTGCTGCTATTATCAAAGTATATTCAATCAACTTGCAATCAGCTATGGGTGAAAAAAAAAATATACTGCTGAAGTTGAAGAAAATAGTTATTATACAGGTTTGTTTTCTTATTTCCATCGTCAAATTTGTTATTAGTATTGAGAAATATGTTTATATATGTGTATGGTTGTGTACTGAATAAATTTGTATTGTTATATTATTATTTGTTACATAGTATAGCATGGACCTTATGTGTAGGTTAGATTGAATAAATTTGTATTGTTATATTATTATTTGTTTAAAGAGAATGGTTTGTAAAGAAAACCTTAAATATAAAAAACATCTAAATTGTATTTTTTGTTGAAAAAGATTGGGCAAGTGTGAAATATGCTTCAATGTTATGCCAGAGCTTTGCTAGGGTGAGCCTGGGCGCTTACTGCCATTAGATCTTAACTCAAATTAACTAAATTGATTGTGTTATATATGATTTCTAAAACTATCATACATGTAAATATTTTTAAACTTCTTCCTTATGTTATTAAGTTTCAAGTACTATCATCTTTTTTCGTTCTCGAAATTAAATTTTAAATTTTGAACTTCAAAGGTGGTTTATTATTATATTCTAGTTGCTAGATTACTTATACAAAATTTTATTTGTTGCTTTAAAGGTGAAAATTCTGGTCCGTTTCGAAGTGGAAAACATGGAAGGCCACCAAAATTAAAAGCAAATTCAGTATCTGGTACTTGGTCCATATATAATGGCATCATATTGTGTAGCATTTTAGGTTCTTTATATTCACTTAAAGTTGTTAATTTACATACTCATGTATTAGTTTGTAAGAAATGGAGTGGAAGACCTCTTGGACAGAAAATTATTCCTTATACTGTACAAGACATAATTAATAGAGAAAGTATACAAATGTCATCTGAGGTCCAGCACAGCGTGGGAGATGGCCATTATAGGATCAATTTGCTACCTTTCACGTAGTAAAATAAGAAATGAAAGTGTCACCAACTTTGATCATCATGTTACAAAACTTAGATTTCAATTTTCACGTAGTAAAATAAGAAATGAATGTGTCACCAACTTTGATCATCGTATTACAAAACTTAGATCTTAATTTGCTTTAATATATCAAAGAGGTATTGTGTACATATATTGTTCAGTATAACATCATCGATAACGAACATGCCCATTACAAGAAGTTCTTCTACAGATCACCACAGGAGATTTAATATATCAAAATGGAGTAGTGGTTGTGTTGAAAAGAATGATACAAATGCAAAATCAAAACAATCTCTTGGTGATATTACTAACACTCCAAGCATACTACATTTAAGATGTTTCAAAATATTATGCGTGTTATTTTTAAAATATACACTCAATTTACTTATCTTATAGGCAATGTATTAAGAATCATTGGTGATATCAATTCCCAATCTCAATATACTCCAAGTATTATGAGTGTATTATTTTTAGCATAATTTTTTTTTGTTATTTTAATAAAATTCTCATGGGATATGTCTTTATAGGAGCTTATTCTTTGGATCAAACCAGGAGATCCAACATCTCAGAATGAAGTAGTGGTTGTGTAACGATACGAACTTCCGCGTGAAGGAAAGCCCGGATTAAGTTGAGAACAAGCCACATCGGGACACAAACAGAAGAATATTTCATTGCTTATCACAACAATTTACATCAGAGTACAAGAATATTCCAGAGTATGAATAAATAAAATACATTCGATAAATATCAGAGATCACAATACATTACATAGCAGTGGAAAAATAATACAATACACAACTGAAGGTGATATACGAATACAGAGCTTTCTGGATATCATTCCAGCTATAAACCAGGATCCTGTGAATATAAATCTGCAAAACCAAAACTACTAGCTGCCCGTGTGGAAAATTGGGGCACCCAGAGTTTAGGTTAAAACAATAAACTCCAGGTCAGTCATGTGACTGGTGTGAGAACTGCAACAGTTATTTAAAACTTTACTTCAAAAGAGAGTAATTCAAGGGACCATGCCGTATAACACGGAACGGGTTTCCTCCTAAGAATACTAGTGCATAGAATAAACAGCGCAATGCTTTTTGGAAAAATGAAACTATTATAAGACCTAGGTCCCATCACACAATGCAACGCAAGCCGGAGGATAGGGTTTTCCCTTATAATAGCCAAACATGCTTGGTATGTTTAAAACAAATCATTTGATACTATTATAGTATAAAGTGTATGAAAACAACTTCAAATATAAATGTATCAATCATAGATGGCATAGTGCCCCATACCACTATGTCACCTTACTAGGCTCTACAATCAAAACTGAAATGTCACGTATTGGAAATTGGGTTTCCGTCATGAGTCGAGGCCAGGGATGGCTACTCACCGATTCGAGACACTCTAGCAAATGCCTCGGGATCTCCCGCAGAAGACCCCTGGATCTTCAGGGCCGGTCCTCTCTTATGTTTGAAGATTAGTTATTCCTAAACACACGTTTCCCGGTCCTATCGAACCTATATCCATCGGCTCTGAAGAGACCGATATATCCGAGGAGCCTCGCAATCCAACAACCACATAGGTAAAATAACAACGATGCCAGGGCGAGTAAAACGTTGACACCACCCATAGCTAGAAAGAAACGTCGAGCACTCCTTGTAGTCATGATCCCTTTTTTGACTCATACCGAGGTGTGAGGCTCACGAATTAATGCCATACACAAAGCTACGTTGTATTAAAGCCATGCTTTGATCATCAACCACAAGACTCTGCTTTTCAACAAATGCCTTGATCACTGCATCTTAGCATGCCATGTAGGCAATTCATCCCATGCGACCGATATCTATCGATATTTAACCTCTGAGCTCATACGTCTCAGAGAAGGGCGTTAAGCAAGAGAATAAATTCTTTGCCGCCAAACAGATATATTTAATAGAAATCAATCATCACAGAATAAATCCAATGTCAGACACACAATCCATTTATAAGTCCGTTCTGGGCCTGAACGAAACTGAAGGCACCTTCTCCTCCCCCATATGTCCAATACAGGGGAGAGGTCCTCACATATTCGTCAATCTCCAAGTACGCCTGGACGACCACCACTTATTACCTCGGCTTGGGTGTACAACCCAATCAAGACATCAGTAATAATCCAAACGATGAGATGACCTCCGTTCTTCAACCACCGTCTTCATCGTTGGCATATCATCGAATCAGTTATTCAGAATGGATATAAACTCGGACTTTTCGAATAACTCGCGTATATAATAAACAAGTGCTATAAACCATAACATACGCCTCATTCCAATTCTGAATATTCTTTTATTCAAATATTCACATACTTTGGGAACGGTTCCCATTAATTTTATCAAAGATAAATTCTTTAAACTTATTCTTTAATCTTCCTTTGGATATCATTTCAAACCATATTATGTATTTAACTGGGTTAAAGAACCAATGTCATTTAAAACATGGTTCACGATAAACCCAAAACCCCATCAGCCTCTAACCGTAAATTAGTAAGAGAACAATTCCCTAAGTATTAACCCCGAAGGCCGAAACCAACATTAGATCAATACCCAGGAAGCCATTCAACTTAACTAATCTCCATCTAGTTTCTGATTTTCTTAACTTTATTGTTAATCCGGTTAAAGAACCAGTGTTATTTAAAACACCGTTCACGATAAACCCAAAGATCAATTTCAATTAAATATATTAAATTGGAAAACTTTACTTTGGAAAATTTCCGTCAAATCTTAGTAAAAAGATTTATAAATTCCAAATCTCATTTCACTGTAAATCGGGTAAAAGAACGAATGTCGTTGAAAACACAGTTTACAACAAACCCAAAATTCAATCAGTCTCTAACCGTAAATTAGTAAGAGAACAATTTCCCAAGTATTAACCCTGAAGGCCGAAACCAACATCAGACAATACCCAGGAAACCATTCAACTTAATTAACCACCAGTCAGTTTCTAATTTTCTTAACTACATTCAGTTCAAGAACAGTATTATTAAAGATACCATTCACGACAAACCCAAAATCCAATTTGATATTAAATACAAGGCTCTAAATAGAAAATATATCGGCTTATATTCAATATCAAATTATGAAACCAACAAATATTGTATTGGAATAATGATATATATATATATATATCTTCCAAATTCCTCCACAATACCCGTATAATCACAAAATCCAATATTGAAATATTCTGAAGATATTTTCGATTCAAATCCATTCCAACTCATATATTGGAAATTTCGGTTATTTTTAAAACCATTTCATACCTAATTTATTTATTTAAAAAAAATATTGGATTTATTATTTTATTTCAAAACTAGTTCATTTCGATAAAAATATATTTTTATCTTTTCAAATATGGAATTTTTCATCCCAATTCTTTCCAAATCATTTATTATGATTTTACACAAGTTATTGATATTTTTAATAATTTTATCAAGGCCCGTATAGTCGATTTCCGTAAACGGTCATCGAACTGCACTTACAACGTCCTTTTCCAAATTTGATTTGGACATAATTCCAAATCCAACCGTTAGATTTCAAATCTCTCATATTCTTTGGAAAGCCCTTTTCGATGCGAACCCAACAGTTCTGGTTTTAGGAGAATCCAACGGTCGGATCTCCCGTAATGTCCGTTCAAAGTCAATGGTCGAAATCCGCGAACTGCCGCAGCGCGGCGCGTTCTATTCAGGCCATTATAAATAATATATATATATATATATATATTATATATTTTGTCGATTTCCTTTTAAAACGTATTTTATAAATCGTTTTAAATTCGTTTTCAAAACGATTTCAACTTCATATTCAATTTCAAATCAAAATTGAATATTCCATATCATCGATATATAAATGATAAAATTTTCAAAATGTTAGATTTTGAAATCAATTCTTTTTCGATATTCATTATAAAAATGAATAAAATCGATATAAATATCGTTCACATCCAAATAGCGTTAATCTAATCAACACGGCTTTATATATTTAAATATATTCGTGTCCATCCAAAATCGGACATCAAAACCAGATTTTGATCTTTTACTGAATATTATTTTAAAATATTCGTTATTTTAAAATAATCGTTATTTTACAATATTCTTTCTTTCTGAACTGGAATCAGACACAGTCGATTACCATATAATTTGATTTATATGAATTTCATACACGCATGTACACAACAACAATCAAACATAGTCAACTATCATCCAAAGTGCATTCTACACTGCATAAGCATTAAATATAAATATTCAACGCTTATACAGCCTGTCAATCAATTGATCGGCATACAACTAATTATTGGGACTAGTGTATGTCATATATCATCCCAATACCCGTGTGGGGTTTCAATCAACAAATAATGAATTTTATTTGTGCAGTTGGGCGATGTGTAAAATTTATCATCCCAATCAATATCAGTCAAATGTGTGTACGTAAAAAAATCGTCTGATTTGTTTATAAATATTTATTTAATTCATATACTCATTAAAAATTATATTTTTAACTATAAAATATTTATTCCATTCCATATCACACCATCAATTTTCACAACACAATCAAACAAACAAACAAGTCGCCCATGGTCTGTGGACGACGGGTGTCGGGTGCTGCTAAGCACCGTCTGCATCCTAGTATATATTTCAACTAGAAAATAGATTAAAAGTGAGTAGTTCTCACCTTCAGGTTCCACTACGCCGTGCTTTGATTGTCGATCTATGTAGTATACCTACGTTAAAAATTATATTTTTAACCAATCAATAATTATTTCTATGTATGATTATTTTATAAATAACATACATAGGCTAAAAATTATATTTTTACCTTTCTAAAAATAATTTCATATTTTTATAGCAACGCTACATAGATAAAAATCACATTTTTATACCGCTATTATATAGATAAAAATCGAATCTTTCTACCGCAAATGAATATATAAAAATCGATTTTTTATTGCTACTTCACATATATAAAAATCGAATTTTTATCGCTACTTCACATATATAAAAATCGAATTTTTATATAGCTAAAAATTATATTTTTATTTCGCTATGATATAATAAAAATCAAATCTTTCTAGTTATAAAAATCAAATCTTTTCTAGTTATAAAAATCAAATCTTTATATTATTTCTTATCAAATATTTTCTATTGCAAAAATATAATCTTTTCTATTATAAAAATCAAAACTTTATACGTATAAAAATCCTAGCTTTATATGAATAAAAAACGTATTTTTATATTTTAAAAATCTAGTCTTTCTTAAAATAAAGATCAATTCTTTTCTTTTTATAAAAATCAAGCCTTTTTCCCATTTAAAAAAATCTTACCTTCGCATTTTAAACACAATTAAAAACTGAAAACAAAACTATAAAAATTCATTTCAGATTTAATTAAAAACTAAATAAAAATAAATTAAAAACTCACCACTACTTCGATTCTCAATGAAGGGGGAAGGGCATTTGCTGTTCGAACAAAGGGAGAGGTGCTCGAGGTGGCGCGACGTCAGTGAGAGGCGACGGAGGGTTCACATTGGCCGGAGGTGGCTTTTGGGGCTTCGCGGGTTACAGGGGGGCACGGTTTAGAAAGGGAGTGACGGTGGAAGGCGGCGTTGCGGCGCGGAGGGGTGGGCGACGTTGATCGGTGGCGACGGTGTCTGTCGTGCTATGCGCGTTGGATTTTCCCTTTTTTTCCCTTTTTTTTCTTTCATTCGATTTTTGAAATGAACGGTGGAAAAGGGGTGGCGGGGTTGACCACAAGAAATAAGGTTAGGGTTTGACCAATAAGAAGGGTTTTATATTATATTTAATTATTTATTTTGTTATCTAAAAAGTTGCTTTTCATTCGAACTCGGAATCGAACCCAACGATTGTCGTCCATAGCTAATTACCCCCATTCCGAATACAATGGGATATGTCCCGTAAGCCAATTCTATAGTTTCGATCAGTTTTGCTTTAAATTAAAATATAAATCTGTATATTTAATTTCAAACGTATATTTCAATTTGCTAGGGTCACATACGGACACCAAAAATTCCAGAAAAATTATTTCTAGCTTCGTATCGAAGATACGGTCCTAACAAAACTAATTTCGTCACATTTGAAGGCCGTTTGAAAAATGGCCATTTTCTGGTTGATCCAAATTGACTGAAACTATCAAAACACGTTTTCTTTTGCCACGCTCACATATTGATTCCAAAAATTATGAATTTTAGAATCTGGCAATAACTTGACATTCCGGATCCAACAAAAGTGGTTTCGTCGAAAACGAAGGTCGATTGCAAAATTTCCTTTTTTAAGGGCCAAAATTCCATAGCGACTATTCTTAATTTTCAACTGGGCATAACTTTTTATTCCCGCTATGTAATTTCGATTTTTCGGATTTGTTGGAAAGATATTTTCAAATAGATTCTAATATTTTTGGTTTTGCTAAAATCCGGATTATTTTGAATCTTGTACATTCATTTGAAATTTGAAATTGAAATTTCAAACTACCGCGCCATTTTCAATTCCTTTTATAATTAAAAATAAATATTCTATATTCTAACGACGATTCAGATAAATATATACATTCCAATTCTATTCAAAATAAATTTCTCGTCGTTATTATTTAAAATAATTCATTTGAAATATTCAAAATTCACTAAAATTGCCAAAATAATTTTTTTAAATTGAGTCGAATTCCCAGGTTGTTACAGGTTGTGTTTCTAAAAATGATGTAAATTCAAAAGCAAAACAACCTCTTGCTGATATTAGTAACATTCCAGGTATATTAAGAACACGAGTTTCTAATCTCAATTCCCTACATGCATTATGAGTATGTATTATATTTACTATAATTTCTTTATCCATATGCTTTTGTTAGTTAATTTAACAAAGTTCTCATGTGATATGTGTCCTCTATACTTTAGTTAATTATATTTACTATAATTTCTTTATCCATATGTGAAATAAGTTAAAATCCTCTGTATTTTAGTTTTTATAACATGCATCCAATTTAGATATGTTATATTTATTGCATATAATACATTAAAATGGGTTTATTATCTAATATTTTAGCATATTATTATTTGATTTTTGGTATCATATTGTATGACTTTCATATTTTACAGGTAGTATATTAAGAAATGTAAAGCCAGTAAGAAATGTGAAGCTAGTGAGATTACAAGCTCAATTTGACGGAGGTATTTTGTTTATCTCAAGAAACTAGATTTTATTTTTATAATTTTTGGAGTGCTATGTAATTCATCTCCTGTTTTTCCCCAGAAAGTAGTTCTAATTCCTACACCTGCAATGGTACTGTATTTAAAATATTTTTGTTCAAGTAATGTTGTTTCATTTCATCTTTCTTCATTTTAAAACCTTAACAATATTTAATACATTCTACAGAGAGTGTGGGAACTTATATCTCGAGCTCAAAAGACGACACACTGATTATGATCCAAATGAAAACATGAGCTTTGATGATGTGGTTTATGACATGCAAAATATTTCTTCTACTCAAGTTGAGCATGCAAATAAGAAGAATATACCACTTTTTCCTGAGTACAGATTTCTTGGGTTCCCATCAAAAACATGTAAATATTGTGGAGCAACAATATGGAATGAAGAAAGAGTAAATAAGAATAATATGAAAGAGGAGCCAGTATTTTCAGTTTGTTGTGCAAAAGGAAAAATCAAGCTTGAAAAGAATCAACCTACTCCTGATTATCTACATCGTGTGTATTTTGACAAAGAGAAAGGACCTACATTCCGCAAATCACAACGAACATATAATTGTGCCTTATCCATGACATCTACTGATGGAAAGATTGATCGTTCTATCAATAAGTCAAGGGGTCCATCTATTTATAGGTTAGGTGGACTTAATCATCATGAGATTGGAAGATTATTTCCGCCCGAGGGAGAAATGCCAAAATTTTGTCAGCTATACATATATGACACGGAAGATGAAATTTCTAACCGTATGAAAGTTATTAATGCCCAAAATTCTAATCAGATTGATCCGGTGATTTTAGAAGGTCTGGTGGAAATGTTGGATGAAATTAATCCCTTGGTTAAATATTTTCGCAAGGCACGTGATCGTTTTATGAATGATAATATTGTTGATATGAAGATCCTGCTCAAAGAGTCAAGAGCTTAAAATTGTCGTGAGAATCATGTCACAAATTCAGATGATCAAGTTGTTGCACTAATTGTGGGAGATGAGGGATATACATGTGGATAACGTGACATCCTCATTACAAGCAACAGTGGAGATCTGAAGAGGATTACATTCATGCGTCCAAAACTGATGGCATTGCAATATCATCTTTTATTCCCAAATGGTGAAGATGGCTTTCATGATGAAATGTATTTTGTCAATTCAGATAATGGGAATGAAAATAAAAGGGATCTGAATCAAGCTGGTATGGACCAAGGTTAAGTAATAGTATTCTTTTCCATTGTTATCAAGCATTTAAATGTTCATTATATATATAAATATACTATATATTCTTTACAACTACTTTATCATACTTAATTGCTTGAATTTTAATTACAATATTTTTTTTTAATTCTTAAGTTGTGGAACAGTGTTGAGCTGGTTTTCGTGAAAAGTTATATTTTTTCAATTTATATAATGAGATTAAAAAGAAAAGGGATAAGATTTCAACGAAGGAATTTTATTCATATCAGAATCAAGTTAGAACTAATCAAGGTTAGAGCATATTATTTTTTTTCCTTTCTATTTTTATTTGGAAGTTTATTACATACACGCACACGCACACTACATTACTTGAAAATACTCTAATATTTTTTGTTGTTGACATTTTCCATGTGAAAGATGATACAAAGAGGCTTGGAGGAAAATTATATCAGCACTACATTGTGGACGCATTCTCCGCATTAAACAATCGAGATTGTGGTGGGTTCGTCGTCACCAACAACTTCTTCGAAATGAACTGTACCATAATTTACGTGACATGCTTTTAAGTTCTGACTTTGTAGATCCTTCAAACATCAGTAAATGATATATTCTTCCATCTTCTTTTGTTGGATCTGCAAGATATATGCAACAAAATTTTGTTGGATTCACAGGCTTTGTGTCAAAAGATTGGTTATCCAGTTATATTTTTAACCATGACTTTTAACCCTATGTGTGATGAAGTCTTACAAATGATGTCACTTTTGCCGACAATAACTCCAGCGGATTGCCCAGATATAATTACTAGAGTGTTTAAGTTGAAACTTGATCAATTATATGATGATATCAAAAATAAAAATTGGACCATGTGCAACAATTTTGTTTTCTCCCCTAAATATATTATCACATATTTCATAATTTAAAATTATTTATCATGCTGCCTATTATTTCCTTTCAATTCATATTAATAATGTTTTGGCAAAATTTTAATTTTTAGTTATGTATGTTGTTGAGTATCAAAAAAGAGGACTCCCCCATGCGTATATGTTAATATGGTTGGAAGAAAGAGGTAAGAAGGATTTGAAGAGTAATATTGATAAGTATGTATGTGCAGAGGTTCCTGATGAAGAGAAAGATCCATATGGGCGGATTTAAAAAATTTATGACACATGGTCCTTGCGGACCTGGATTTCAATCACCTTGCATGAAGGGTTCTAAATGTACAAGGAAATTCCAAAAAAAGTATGATCAAAAACTTTATTCAATTCTAAAATATAAATTAATTTTTTTGTATTTAACTCTAATTTTTCCTTTTCTTTTTCAGGTATTGTTCAAGTACAATGTTTGATGATTGCGGATTTCCAATTTACAGGAGAAGAAAAACCAAACATACTGTCAGAGTTAGAAATACTGATTTAGATAACCAATGGATGGTTCCTTATAATAGGGATCTTTTGTTTCGATACCAGTGTCACATTAATGCTGAGATCTGCAATCACGGGCGTTGCATGAAATATCTTTTCAAATATTGTTTGAAGGGTTATGTCCGTGCCACTATATTTTTACAGTCCGAAAAAAATAAATGATCAACAATCTGGGGAGAAGAAAACAGTAAATGAGATTAAAACATACTTAGATGGGAGGTAATTTATACTAAAAGAATTGTATTTTTATTTTTTATTTTGCATATTTGTTACAGATAAAATGCAATTAAATGATATGTTAACCTAAATGTAGGTTTGTATATGGACCAGAGGCTGCTCATAGAATCTTTAGATTTGATGTGCACCATCGTAGTATGTCTGTAGAGAGACTACCATTCATTTTGAAAATGAGAAGTATGTTACTGTTAAATCAACCGATAACTTGGATCATGTTTGTATAAAAGCAGCTAAAAAAAGTTCCAAGTTGGAAGCATTCTTTAAACTTTGTCAGGAAATTGTTGATGCAAGAAGATACGCTTACCAAGAAATATCTAAACATTTTGTTTGGGATTCTAACATTTGTAAATAAAGACCTAGAAACTGAGGACGGATGGTAGGTAGATTAAATTCATCACATTATGCCGCCGGAGAATTATGGCACTTACATGTGCACTCACAAGGATAACCGGACCTACATGTTTTGAAGATTTACGTCAGGTTCGAGATACTGTCTACAATACCTATCATGAAACTTGTGATGCACTAGGCTTATTGAATGATGATAATGAGTGGCATGAGGCTTTTGTAGAAAATAAGTCAACTGCATTCCCATGGCAATTGCACTCACTGTTTGTCCATATTATTACAAACTGTCAGGTGACCGATGTTTATTAGTTGTGGATTTCTCATTGGGAATGCATGACAGATGACATCTTACATAAACAGAAGGTGCTTATTAGAAATCCTAAATTAAGGCTGAGTGATGAACAATTACAAAATTATGCTCTGGCAGGTATGTTATGTTTTATCCAATATATTGTGTATATTTCATTATTAAGTTTTACTATTGTTTATTGAGATACCATTACATTCTTACATAATTTACTATATTCAAAATATTGTATCCTGATGTTACAATCTTATCTAAAACATAATATTTTTTCTGTACAGAAATTGAGATAATATTGAACACAATTGGTAAATCACTGAAGGATTTACCCACTATTCCAATGCCATCCATCCTCTATTTGGATAAGTTCAATAACAGATTGATTTTAGAAGCAAGGAGTTATGAGACAAATAAAATGTATAATGAACACAAGGATTTGTTCTCAAAGTTAAATGTTGAACAAAAGTGTGTTTACGATGCAGTCATGAATTCTGTTTATAACAATAATGGAGGTATCTTCTTTGTGTATGGAAGTGGAGGGTGTGGAAAGACTTTTCTTTGGATGACTATAATTTCCCGCTTAAGATCAGAGTCTCTAATTGTTCTACCTGTGGCTTCATCCGAAATTGTTGCTACTTTGTTACCGGGAGGTAGAACCGCGCACTCGAGATTCAAAATCCCACTAAAGCTAGATGATTCTTCTACATCTTCAATCACTATGAATTCTGATATTGCAGAACTCCTTAGGAAAACAAAGCTTATTATTTGGGATGAAGCTCCAATGCAACACAGGTTCGCATTTGAAGCTATAGACCGTTCATTATGCGATATTTTGAAGTCAGTTAGTAGTGAAAATTTTGATAAACCGTTTGGTGGATAACTGTGGTGCTGAGGGGTGACTTCAGACAGATTTTGCCTGTAATTTATAAAGGTAATAGAAGTGACATTGTTAGCGCATGTATTTTTAGATCTCAACTTTGGTCCATATGTTGGGGTTTTAAATTAACACGCAACATGAGGCTAAATGAAGGAAATAATGATGGTGAAAGACGTCATATAGAAGCATTTAGTAAATGGATACTTGATATTGGTGAGGGTAAAGTTCCTATGGTTCAAAATGATTGTTCAATTGATATCCCACCAGAATTTTGTTTTAGTCAGAGTCAAATAACATTGATGAATTTATAAATACTGTTTTTCCAAACTTGGAGACATCATATACCAATGATGAGTATTTACGTGAAAGATCTATATTGATTTCCAGAAATAAGGTGGTTTATCATGTTAATAACCCGATTCATAATAAGATACCTGGAGAGGCATTCACATTTTTGAGTTCTGATTCAGTTAAATGTCGTGCTGGTGATGATGATCAACTCAGTGCCTCTTTTCTGGTTGAACGTCTAAATTCCATTAAAGTTTCTGGTCTTCCTCCCCATAAGCTGGTTTTGAAAGAGGGTGTTGTTGTAATGTTGTTGCGCAATTTGAACCAGGCTACTGAATTGTGTAATGGTACTCGCTTGGTTGTTAGGAATTGTTTAAAACACATAGTGGTGTGTGAAATTATTAGTGGCAGTCACGCACACACAACACACTTGATACCCAGAATTGAAATGTCTCCAAGTGATTCTAATTTACCATTTGACTTGGTCCGAGTTCAGTTCCCATTGCAGCTTTGTTTTGCTATGACAATCAACAAAGCACAAGGTCAATCTCTAGAGCGTGTAGGTTTGTATTTGCCAGAGCCTGTATTTTGTCATGGCCAATTGTATATCGCTACCAGTCGGGTAACATCTCCTGATGGTTTAGTTATTTTCATTGAGAAAGAAGAAGGAGGAACTACAACAATTACTGATAATGTGGTGTATGAAGAAGGTTTTATAGTTTGTAAGATATGTGTTAATTTTGTTGTACTTTGTTGCCTATAAAGACACCTAAATAATGTGATATCTCAATGTTATGTTCTTCCAGTTCTAAGTATTTTATGCGAATAATAGTTTTGATATTGGCAGGAGAATTTTAGACACTTCTACTCATGATCTTATATTTATTTTGCTCTGATTTTCATATTTATTTTGTTTGGAATGAAAACTACTCATGATCTTATATTTATTTTGCTCTGAAAACTACTATTGATTAATGTATTTTTCTGTTATGGATGTTTATTTTTATGTTGTAATTTGAGTTTTTTTAGTTAGAATGCCTCTTATACATATAAAAATATATTTAAAATTTAATAACAAATCATACATTGCATCGTATTATATATATATATATATATATATATGTATATATATGATGTCATGTACACTTTTTTGCTTCATCAAAAAAGTTAACACACTATAGTTTGTATATAATTTAAATAATATTACTTGAATTGTATCACTTATATGATTTTAATGATTATTTTTCAAATTTTCACATTTAAAGATCATAAAATAAGTTTAAATTGTAATGAATTAAGAACATGTTTCCAAAATAAAATCACAAATAATCATTTTTTATTAATATCTATGCCAAAAAATAACCATTCATAACAAAATATTTAGATGGATAACAGAATAATTAATCAAATATTCATCCATGCCAAAATTATTGTTGGGTGAACAACATGATAATTAATTATTGTTGCTGCATAAATTATTAGATGGATAACAAAACTGTAACAACCCAAAAATCTGAGCCAGTTTAAAATTTTTATTTTGGCAATTTTAGCGAACTTTGAATATTTGAAATGATTATTTTAAATAATATCGACTAGAAATTTATTTTTAATAAAATTCAAACGTATATATTTATATAGATCGTCGTTAGAATATAAAATTTTATTTTAATTATAAAAGGAATTGAAAATGGCGCGGTAGTTCGATAATTCGATTTCAAAGTTCAAACGAATGTACAGGATTCAAAATAAACCGGATTTTAGCGAAACCAAAAATAATGGAATCTAATTGAGAATATCTTTCCAACGAATCCGAAAAATCAAAATTTCATAGCGGGAATTAAAAGATATGTCCAGTTGAAAATTCAGAATAGTCGCTATGGAATTCTGGCCCTTAAAAATGGAAATTTTGCAAACGACCTCGGATTTCGACGTAACCACTTTTGTTGGATCCGTGGTGTCAAATTAAATCTAGGTTTTATCATAGAAAAGGAACGATTTTTATCATAGAAAAGGTCGGATTTTTATTGTAGATAAAGTTGTGATTTTTACTTAGATAAGGAAGTGATTTCTAAATAAAAAGAACGGATTTTTATCAACATAAATATGAGATCTTTATGTATGTAAAGTTATGATTTTAAAAATATAATCTTTGTTTATTTAAAAAATATGACCTTGCTTTGTATAAAAATATGATCTTTGATTTGAAAAAGAGGAGATTTTTATGTTTAGGAAAGATACGATTTTTAGCATATAAAGATTAAATTTTTATCATGAAGTGGCGAGAATAAAAATTCGATTTTTATATATATGAAGGTGAAGTAAAAATAGGATTTTTATTGATGTAGAATAATAAAAATATGATTTTTATTAAGGTAGAGTAATAAAAATGTGATTTTTATATACTAGACAATATAAAAATATGATCTTTATTGTGAAGTGAACAACTAAAAATATAATTTTTATAGCGAAGTAAAGATAAAAATTTGATTTTTATATATATGAAGTGAAGATAAAAAAATTCGATTTTTATATATGTAGCGTATGCGGACGGTGAAAGTGACAAGAGGAGAACGACGAAGATTTCTACATATGAAGAGTCGTGGAGTTTGGATTAGCTAGCCAGTGAGAACTTCTCACTTTAAATCTTGTTTTTCTAGTTAAAATATATACTAGGATGCAAACGGTGCTTAGCAGCACCCGACACCCGTCATCCACAGACCATGGATGGCTCGTATGTTTGATTGTTGGTTGTGGTGAAAATTGATTGTGTGATGTGAAATGAAATAAAATATTTATATAGTTAAAAATATTTTATCGTTAAAAATATAATTTGTAACGGGTATGTGAATAAATAAAAATCTGTATTTGTTGATTTGAAACCCCACACGGGTATTGGGATAAAATACGGCATACACTAATCCCAATAATTAGTTGTATGTCGATCGATTGATTGACAGGCTGTTATAAGCGTTAGATATCTATGTTTGATGCTTATACAGTGTAGTGCACTTTGGATGATGGTTGATTATTTGTCAGTGCTATTATATACATGTGTTGTATGGAATCCATATAATTAACATTATATGGTAATTGATTGGGCCTCATTCCAATTGGGAAAATAAAGAATAATCATGTGTTGAAAATTATATTTTAACAATAAAATTTACATCTTTATCATATTTAAAGTTAGAAACTAACTGGAAAATAGATAAGATGAGTGGTTTCCTGGGTATTGATCTGATATTGGTTTCGGCCTTCGGGGTTAATACCTAGGGAATCATTCTCTTACTACTTTACAGTTGGAGTCTGATTTGAAAATCAAACGATAGATACCATAATTTTATAAAATATGTTAAATAATAAAAATAGTCATGTGTTGACAGTGCTCATGTGTTGAAAGAAATATATATTCATGTGTTCAATGGAATAAATATTCATTTGTTGAATAGAATAACGAATTTATTGAAATATATAAAGCCGTGTTGATTAGAGATGCGCTATTTTGATGTGAACGATATTTATATCGATTATATTCGTTTTTAAAATAATTATAGAAAAGGAAGTGATTTAAAAAATATAACGTTTTGAAAATATTATCATTTGTATAACGATGATGTGGAATATTCAATTTTGATTCAAAATTGAATATGAAGTTGAAATCGTTTCGAAAACAAATTTAAAACGATTTATAAAATACGTTTAAAATGAAATCGACGAAATATATATATATATATATATATATATATATATTATATATGTAATGGCCTGAATAGAGCGCGCCGCGATGCGGCTGTTCGTGAATTTCGACCATTGACTTCGAATGGACATTACGGGAGATCCGACCGTCGGATTCTCCTGAAACCAGAACCATTGGGTTCGTATCAAAAATAGCTTTCCAATGAATAGTAGAAATTTGAAATCTAACGGTTGGATTTGGAATTATGTCCAAATCAAATTTGGAAAAGATCGTTGTAAGTGCAGTTCGATGGCCATTGAGGAAAATCGACTGTACGGGCCTTGATAAAATTATTAAAAATATCTATAATTTGTGTAAAATCATAAGAAATGATTTGGGAAGAATTGGGATGAAAAACTCCATATTTGAAAAGATAAAAATAGATTTTTATCGAAATGAACTAGTTTTGAACTAGAATTAAAATCAATTTATTTTTGAAATAAATAAATTGAATTTGAAATGGTTTTGAAAATAACCAGGATTTCCAATATATAAAGTGGAAATGGATTTGAATCGAAATTGGCTTTGGAATATTTCGATGTTGAATTTCGTGATTATACAGATATTGTTATGGAAATTTGAAAGATATATTTATATCGTTATTTCCAATACGATATTTGTTGGTCGTAGAATTTGATATTGAATATAAGCCGATATATTTTCTATTCAGAGTTTTGTATTTAATTTCAAATGTGATTTGGGTTTGTCGTGAATTGTGTCTTCATTAACACTGTTCTTAAACCCAATAGAGAAAAAGATCAAATCCTTCTATTTAGATTTAATGAAGTGTACCAATTAAATAGTATTAATTGGAATTGAATTTAAATTGGTTTTTGGGTTTATCGTGAGTGGTGTTTTGAATAACACCTGTTCTTTAACCCAATTAACAATAGAATGTGATTTTGGGTTTATCGTGAACCATGTTTTAGATGACATTTTCTTTAACCTAGATAAAGACAAGATATCAATTTTAGAAAAGATTAAAACTAAGTGGAGTTTTAATGAATCTTTAATTAGATTGAAATGTGAATTGATAATTTAAATTATCAAATCTGAAAGGTGATCGAGAATGGAGTACCACCAGTTTTGCTCCAAAGCGATAGTTAAATCTTTAATTAGATTTGAACGTGAAATGGTAATTAATTTTACCGATAACACCGTGGTGTTAGATATGAAGTATTACCAGTTTTGCTCCAGGGGATGAATAGGTGGGATTGGGAAATAAAATAAATAATTATTTCGGTGTGGTTCGCTAATCCCGACTAGTTTGAAATGATATCCAAAGGAAGATTAAAGAATAAATTTAGAAGAATTTATCTTTGATAAAATTAATGGGAACCTTTCCCTAAGAGTGTGAAAATTTGAATAAAAGAATATTCTGAATTGGAATGAGGGGTATGTTGTGTTTGTGTAACACGTGTTTATTATATACGCGGGTTATTCAGAAAGGCCGGGTTTATACCCATTCTG
The DNA here is from genome assembly GCA_030737875.1 of Allium sativum. Lineage (NCBI taxonomy): Eukaryota > Viridiplantae > Streptophyta > Magnoliopsida > Asparagales > Amaryllidaceae > Allium > Allium sativum. The sequence continues at coordinate 575,714,489 of CM060923.1, read as the reverse complement.
AATAACCGATTCGACGATAAGTCGAAGATGAAGACGGTGGTTTAAGACCGGAAGTCTTCACATCGTTTGGGTGATTACTGATGATCTTGATTGGGTTGTACACCCAAGATGAGGGAATCAGTTGGTGATCGTCTAGACGTACTTGGAGATCGATGGATATGCGAGGAAAGTGCCTCCGGTTTTGTTCAGACCCAGAACGAACTTGTAAATGGACTGTGTGTCTGACATTGGATTTTATTCTGTGTTGATTGATCTCTATTAAATATACATCTGTTTGGCGGCGGAGAATTTATTCTCTTGCTTAACGCCCTTCTCTGAGACGTACGAGCTCAGAGGTTGTATATCGATGGACATCAGTCGCATGGAGTGAATTGCCAGTGTGGCACGCGTAAGTGGCAATTGATTAAGGCTTCTGTTGAAAAGCAAAGTCTTGTGGTTGATGATCAAAGCACGGCCTGTATGGCGTAGCTTTGTGTATAGCGTGAATTCGCGAGCCTCACACCTCGGTATGAGTCAAAAACGGGATAAGGACCCAAGGAGTGCACGACGTTTCTTTCTAGCTAGTGGTGGTGTCAATGCTTAAACTAGATGACATTTATATACTTTTCACCTGTGTGGTTGTTGGATGCGAGGCGCCTCGGTTATAGGTCCTATAGGACCGGGAAACGTGTGTTCAGGAATAACTAATCCTCAAAAGTAAGAGAGGACCGGCCTTGGAGGTTCCAAAGGATCATAGTGGGGTCCTGAGACATTTGCTAGAGTGTCTCGAATCGGAGAGGAGCTTGCCCCTTGCCTCGACTCATGATGGAATCCAATTTCCAATACGTGACTTTGCGGTTTTAATTGTAGAACTAGTATGGCGACATGATAGATGGTACCCATGCCGCCTATGATTGATATTTATGATTGAAATTGTTTTGACACTATACACTTATGATAGTATCAAATGATTTGTTTTAAACGTACCAAGCATGTTTGGCTATTATAAGGGAAAACCCTATCCTCCGGCTTGCGTTGCATTGTGTGATGGGACCTGGGTCTTATAATAGCTTCATTTTTCCAAAAAGCATTGCGCTGTTTTGTTATATGCACTAGTGTTCTTGGGAGAAACCCGTTCCGTGTTATACGGCGTGGTCCCTTGAATTACTCTCTTTTAAAAGTTAAAATAATAACTGTTTTTAGTTCTCACACCAGTCACATGACTGACCTGGAGTTTATTGTTTCAACCTAAACTCTGGGTGCCCCTATTTTCCACACGGGCAGCTAGTAGTTTTGGTTTTGCAGATTTATATTCATAGGATCCTGATTTATAGCTGGAACGGTGCTCGGAAAGCTCTGTATCCGTGTATTACTTTCAGTTGTGTTTTGTATTATTTTCCGCTGCTATGTAATTTATTGTAATCTCTGATATTTGTCGAATGTATATTTATTCATACTCTGTATATTCTTGTATTCTGATGGAATTGTTGTAATATACAATGAAATGTCCTTCTGTTTGCATTCTGATTCGTCTTGTCCTCAATTCAATCCGTGCTTTCCTTCACGGGGAAGTTCGGGTCGTCTCAAAAACAATTAATCAAAATAATCATCCATGATAAAATTAATTTTGGATGAACAACAAAACAATTTATTTTTGTTGTCGCGTAAATTATAATATATATATATATAACTATTTAATATTAATTACAATACTTTATTTTTCTTTTACTTTTGATATTTAATCATTACATTTTTTAATAACATAAATTTTAATGCCCAGCAAAGCAGGCAGAAAATACAAGTAAGTAATATATTCTTATAAATTGCGGTGAATCCAACATTATTCATATAAACATCACAACAGCCAAAATTAGTGAGTATTGGGTGATATTTAAAAAGTGAGGGGCAATTTCGGTATTTCATGGTCGGACCAAAGATAAGATTAGTGGGAATTATTATATAGATAGATTGCAGACATATCTACAACTGTTTTACAGTGTAGTGTAAAAATGTATGACTATATGAAAAAGATTGCAGACATGTCTGCAAATTTGGCAAATAGTTGCATATTTTTCAGTAAGTTATTAGAGATGAAATATTTTCATTTATATGCAATTTTTATCAAAAGATTTTTCTGCAATACTTTGATGTTTGAATAAGTGTTGGTTTTGTCTTCGAAATTTTTATGCAAATAAGCAAAAGTTGCATAAAATCATGCAATATTTTGATATAATTGCTGCAATTCGTGCAATTTTTCAAAAAATGGTAGGTATTCGGTGTAACATGAATATTTTTTATTTTCATATTTTTGGTATTTTTTTGAATTAATATAAGTATGATTATGTGTTGAGTTAAATTTTAAAGTTTGACAAAATTTTATGTTGATTTTTTGTAGTTTTTTTTGATGATATGAAAAATGGGCCCTAATTTATAAAGTTTTAAGACATGAAGTTTTTATTATATTTTGAAACTTGAATTGGACCTAAACCAAACCGTCCCTTAAAAAAAGTGGTATAACCAGAATTATTACTAGTTACCCCATTTTAGAATGATCTTCCCTTCATGAGGCGTCATGTTCCGTCTTCTAAGATCTGGTATTATGTAACATACCATGAGAATTCGACGTTCGAGTTCCGACAATAATACATAAATCCTGCATCACTTGCTAGAACCCAAGTATCGAAAACACATATAGTTATTAGAAAGAAGTTAGTGGGTGAGATAAGAAAGAAAGAAATATCAGAATAGAAGAAGAAGAACCAACACAACACAATCAGAGTCTCACATCACAGCGGAACAAATTATAATATAGAAATAAATCTTTACTGAGTGCTTTAAAAATACTTACAATCATCAGAGTACATCAACACATCTAGACAATTACAATAACCTGTCCTCATATACAACACATATCGGAATAGATACAATATATCATACGTATGAACACCTTTAGCTTGTCTCTGCATTTCGCAGCATCAATTAACCTCGAACTATACAACCCGATCTAACCCGAGCATTACATATGTCGGATCAGTCTGGTGAACCAGAGTGAGAAAAACACACAAAGTTTAAAGGCATCACACAACTTGATTTTTATGTCAAAATCTTTTCGAAAGAAAAGGATAATCGTAAGACCAAATCTACATATAAATACAAACGGTTTTTACCTTACGATAACCCAAAACATATTTGGAATCGATATATTTTCTGATATTATAATAGTTTCTAAATACAAATAAATAGCAATCCAGCAGAACGCTTGCATCTCACGCTCCACATACATCGTATACAATCAAAACTGCGGGCGCTTATTGGATAATGAATTTCCTAGCAAGGTATGGGACCAACTCCCGTCAATGTACCTCTAGAGATGAATACATTAGGGTTCAACAAGAACATCTTGCAACTCAGGCTAAACATGACCGACCCCTCACTTTCTCTTGAGAGTAGCGAATATATCATTACCAAGGTTGGGGACCAGCCAACCGAACCGATAGCATACATACAAAAATAAAAGGGGCAATCGAAGGCGTTTGGTTTCTCCAGATCAGGTAATGATATACCCTTTTGATGGGTGCGACCTACATAGCCATGAGACCTACCCGATTTTGTGCCATTTCCCAGTTGATGAGGCTTGAGGTTATACTTACTTTTTAGAACATCTGGCCACCATTCACTTTGAATGCCATATCGCCAGATCCTTCATAAAATCACTAATTGATGTCCACAAAAATACTCTAGTTAGGAGCTACCCAACTATGGTATGTTTGAAGAAATCAATGTATGCGATCACTTTGAAAATAATCTATGATACATTCGTCCATACAAGTCATCCAGGAATAGGATGAACCGAAGGCACTCTCCTGCTGCGTCTAATATAGGAATCTCCCCATGGATCACTAGCGAGAAGTCCTTGCAATCCGTAGATTCCAACCACGATAGAATCACAGTTTATCTCTAGGAGCTAACCATAGAATTTGAGTAATCCTTCCACTTATGAAGATCCACGTTCTTCAATGCTCCATCTTCCATCAGCATCTTCAACGTATTTGTTGGTTCGGAATGGTTTTCGAATATAAATTCGATTCCTGTATTTCCATACCAACAATTTTATGGGTCGAATTTGATAGTCGGTTATTTATGTATCAAATAAATAATCATGTGAATGAAATGAGTTCACCGAATCAGTACGCACATTACTTGGCCTTTTAATTTAAAATAATTAATGAATGGTTAATTTAAAACTCTTAAACCTTTCCAATATTACAAATATTGCTTTCAACTTCTTATTTAACATAAGACTATTCTTAAAAATTATTTCATTTGCTTATAAACTTTTTGAATACAGTTTATAATATTATTTACGGAAATCATAACTTATTTTCCCTTTGGAAACCTTATTTAAATCTCAACAACGTGTACTTAATTAATTGTTAAGTAAACTATTATCAATCGCTTAAAACCCTTTTTACAACTTCGTTATAAAAACTTGGTTTTAGTTTAAAACATGTTTATAAAATCCTCTCACATTTCAGTTAGATTCATTTTAACTTCGATCACTTTTTAAATGAATTCTAGTTAAAAAGAATAAAAATAATAATTTACTTCAATCATTAACTACAATCACAGTAGTGAACTTCTTAATTAACTAAAATAAATAGTAAATTCCTTTTAATATCTTACTAAAACTAAAACAAATTTTCGTTAAACTATTCTATTAAATTAATTCAAAACAAATTAATTTAATAATAAATCCCAGATAAAATGGTTAATTTAGTCAACTCAACACACAGTTATCTTGTTAAACCAAGTTAAATTAGTTCTTCCATTAAATTACTTAATAATAAAATTAATTTGAATAATTCCATTTAATTATTTCAAAAAAAAAAACAATTATCTAACTCTTAACTGTTATGTTTAAGTTCTGCCCATTTTCTTATAAATTTGATTAATATCAGAATGTGCTTTATAATATCATTTAATAATTATCTATAAACTTAATCAATAAATAATAACTATTTATTTTCCTTTAATAAAATTTTATTCAAAATAATATATTCCAAAATCTATTTCCAGTTATAAAATAAATTTTATATCGATTCACCTGACGGTAAATCCATATTTGGAAAATGATTGACTTATAGGCCATACACTGCCAATTACTCAACCAATATCACCCATTGGTTTAAACAAAAAAATGTTGAATTTTAGATTAAAGGTCAATAAATCAAATCAAATCAATCAATCAATCAGAACATTTCATATAATGATAATATGAAAATAAACAATATTAAATATATTTGAGGAATCCTGTTGGATCCTTCCAAACTATTCTTCCATGTATCCAAATATGTTATCTCAATATAATCATTCAATTCAAATAATAATGGTTTTCATAACAGTCAATACGACAATTCAATATCAATCAATTTATTTCACACAACCATAACAATTCAAACAATTCATTAAATTAAACACGTTTATTTTATAAACGTGACCAATAATGTAAGTTACCTTATGTAGTGACCCTCCATCTCGGTTGATCCAAATCGATTATTAAACCAACTTAAATCGAACCAAAAAGACGGATACGCTTACTTTGTGCGCACAACACATCACAAAAAACAACAGAAGACTCTTATAAACATCATAATAATGTTACATCAGGGTACATAATATCAGAGTATCGAAAATAATATGTAGCGAAAAATAAATTTACAATAAATGTAATACAATGCAGCGGAAAAAAATAAACTAACATAGTGGAAGGCTATCAATGCTCTGAACACATCTTTGAGCTTTGATCCAAAATCCTGCTAAATGAAATAATCTGCAAAACTAAAACTACCGACTGCCCATGTGGAAGATATGGGCACCAAGAGTTTAGGTTAAAACAACAAACTCTGAGTCAGTCATGGGACTGGTGTGAGAACTAAAACAGTTATTTAATCTTTACTTTAAAGGGTAAATCACTGAACCATGCCACATTTCATGGAATGGGTTTTCTCCCAAGAATACCATTGCATAATCAAGAACCAATAATAGAAATATGGATCTACTAAGCATCATACAACATGCAATTCCTCAATCTACTCATTTAGGCTTAATCCCAAATTTAGATTTTTCCCAAATCCAATTCACTTTACAGAAATTATTTCTTTGGACTTTATTCCCAATTTCTTATTTCAAATCATTTTGAAATACATATCTAGCTTTAATATCAAAGTAGATTTCACTTCGGGATCTCAAACCAAAATCTTTGGAGATATGAATTCCAAAATATCACAATGCATACAAATAAGTATGCAACCAAATATCGGGAGGTTTCTCCCATCGATAAGGCAAAGGGTACGTACCTTATGAACTCGATATATATATGTGCACCTCCCACGATGGAGCAGGCTACACTGATGATGCACCATCTCACGCCCTAGGGGAAAACTACACCGCCATCTCACTCATACTTTTAGTCCTCAGAGTTACCCGAATCTTTAGCCACATATCAAACCAGTTCATATCCCGAAGTAGGGAAAATCATTTCGCATCATAATAATCACAAGCACTTTCCAAAATATAGTACATTACATTAGCAATTCACACATATGACCAGTCACTATTAATCACATAACCTTTGAGCTTGTACGTCTCAAAGAAGGGTGTTAAGCAAGAGAATAAATTCTCCGCCACCAAACAGATATATCATCAATAGCAACTAATTAGTTATGTGATGAACTACAATGTCAAACACATAATACATTTCGAAATCATTTTGACAACATTGGGTTTAGTCCTCGAAATCTTTTCTAGTTTTATTAAACATTTCTATAAAACATTCCCTGTCCAAAATCAGAAAAACATTTCTTTTCACGTAAGAAAACATCTTTTCAAAATTATTCATTAATTTTGAAATAAACAACAACATCGCTAACAACTCAGTCAAATCGTGAAGTGTTTCACCAAGTGTTACCATACAAATATTTCTACTTAACCCAATGCTAAATGTAAAAGCATATTTTGCTCATAAACTGGTCGAGCACAATCCAGACAATCAATAAATCAATATCAACAACTAAGTGGTAAATTTAATCACCATTCATTCATTCAAATCTAATTAAAGATTTATTAAAACTCTTCTTTGTTTTAGTCTCTAAAATCATTACTTAATGATCGTTCAACTTTCTGGAAATTAATCCTGCCTTTACTTTGGTTAAAGAACAAATGTTATTTAAAACACAATTCACGATAAACCCAAAATCATCTTCCATTCAAATGGAATCTTCATGGAAATCATAACAGTATGTAATCGATATAAATTTCCATATCAAACTAATACTATAAGTGGAATAGTGGCAAGACCTTTTAAATTCCATAAACAGTAACGGTCTTCCTTTACAGAAGTTCATCTCGATTAATAAATCGAATTCCATTCAATTCCAATTAAATATTAATTAATTGGTAAACTTTACTTTGGAAAATTTCTGTTAAATCTTAATAAAATGATTTATAAATTCCAAATCATATCTTCACTATTAATTGGGTTAAAGAACTAATGTTATTTAAAACACAGTTCATAATAAACCCAAAATGCAATTTGATATTAAATACAAGGCCCTGAATAGAAATTATATCGATTTATATTCGATGTCAATTCTGAAACTAACGGATATCGTATTGGGAATAACAATATCTATATCTTCCAAATTCCTCAACAATATCCATATACTCACGGAATCCAATATCAAAATATTCAGGAGATTATTTCCATTCAAATCCTTTCCAATTTATTCACTGGAAAATTCTGGTTATATTAAAACCATTCTCAAATCCCATTTATTTATTTTGCAAAAATCATTCAATTAATATTTCTAGTTATTAACTAGTTCATTCAGATAAAAAAATATCTTTTATCTTTTCAAATATGGAATTTTTCATCCAAAAACTTTCCAAACCATTAATTATGATTTTTCATAATTTATTTATATTTTTATAAATTTTATTAAGGCCCCTTCAGTAGATTTCCGTATACGGTCATCGAACTGCATTTATAGCGACCTTTTCCAAAACTGATTTGGGTATATTTTAAAATATAACCATTAGTTTCAAATCTCTTATATTCATTGGAAAGCTCTTTTCGATACGAAGCCAATGGTTCCAGTTTTAGAAGATCCGACAGTCGGATCTCCCGTTACGCCAATTCGAAGTTAATGGTTGAAATTTGTGAACGGTCGTTGCGCGACGCATTCTATTCAAGCCATTTAAATATATATAATATATATATCATCGATTTCCATTTAAAACGTATTTTATAAATCGTTTCTAAATTCATTTTAAAATGATTTCCAACTTCCATTTCAATTTTAAATCAAAATTGAATATTCCATTTACATGACAATTTTATACAGTGCATATATATGTTAAGAGTTATATTTTTAACAATCCAATAATTATTCCATTACATGACAATTTTATACATCTCATAAAAGCTAAAAATAATATTTTTAGCGAACATCTAATTAGTTCAATACATGACCATTTTTTTAAATCACACAATCAATTTTATCACATTTCAATTCTATACCACGCATATATACTTTATACAACGCATATTTATTTTATACAATGCATATATATTTTATACAACGCACATATATTTTATTTACTCCATTTCAATATCACAATACAAAAATCACCAAACCATCCATATAAATAAATACTCAATAACCAAATGCCATTTACGGCGCCACAAAGGTCCATTCGCGGAGTTTGAAATGCGAGTGTCGCTAATATCCATACATCGCTTCTATTTCAAATGATTTGTGTAGAGTTCGTGTGTTGAACTCTAAAATTAAATAACACAACAAAAATTATTTTAGTGAGAGAGTTTTCATATTCGTTTCCACTCCATCGGTCTTTATTTGGAGATTTTATTTTTAAACTAAATTAAACGACCGTTTAATTTAGTTCAAAAATCCAACTTGCTCCTTTTCCATTCTGGTCAGTTCCATATTGTAGGGTTCCCTTCCACGGTCGCAACGCAACTCATTTCATCAAATTCTGATTTCATTTGAACAAGATACGTGGTTTAAAACATTGATTACATTATTAATTAATTAAATATAATTAACCATTAACTTAGTTACTTTCTTCCCCTCTAATCATCTTCTTAATCCCTCGTTTCAAGAAAACCGCTCGCCACTTTCATCATTCGCCTGCGCCGTCACCATCAGATCGGACGACGATCCTATTAGCCTACTCGAAGCGCCGCAGTGAGCTCTACCACCACCGAGATGAGCGACCAACTCGAAGTCCTCCGGCGGCCTGAAACCGTGAACGAACTACGCCCGTTTAGGCTAGGAAATCGCCCAAAATTCTTCACCAGAATTGATCAAGACCATACCAAATTAAAGATCTCAGAGAGCTCTTGATTTTTCGTTTTGTAACTGGGGTTTAATTTGAATCAGATTTGAAGATTTTGAGGGAAAAAGAATCATGCATTTTTAACCATTCAAGAGGAAGCGGCGGCTGTGAATGTGAAGAGGGCTAGGGTTTTAAAACTAATATGTATATATATATATATATTATTTAATTCCATTAATGCTTGTTTATCGATCCGAATTCCAATTCAAACCCAACAACTATCGTTCCTAACTAAATACCCCTATTCCGAACACAATGAGATACGTTTCATAAGCTAATTCGACTATTTCGATCGGTTTTTATCAAAATTAAAATACAAATTAATATAACGGTCAATATTGAATTTGAACGTACATTTTAATTTACCGGGGCCACATACTGAATCCTAAAATTACAGAAAAATTAAATCTAGCTATGTTTTGACGATATGGTCATAACAAAATTAGTTTCATCGAATTTGGAGACTGTTCAAAAAATGGCCTTTTTCTGGTCGATTAAATTTAAACTGAAATTATAAAATGCGTTTAAATTTACTGCGCTCACGTATTAATTTCAAAATTTTTGAAATTTCAAACCTGACTATAATTTGACACTCTAAATCTAACAAAAGTGGTTTCATCAAAAACGTAGGTTGTTTGCAAAATGTCTTTTTTTAAGGGCTATACATTATTATATATATATATAATCCACAACGACTATTTTAAATTTAGTCGTTATTATTTAAAATAAATCATTTAAATATTCAAAACCCATTAAAATAGCTAAAATTTAAATTTTAAATTGGTTCAAAAATTCCGGGTAGTTACAATCTCCCCCACTTAAAATCTTTTCGTCCTCGAGAAGGAACAGACCTGAAATTTTTTTAACTAACCAACTCAACTTTCATTCTGGCTTAAGTTCTTTAACTTTTCAGTTTCTAAGAACTTTCTAATTTCTCAAAAATTCGTCTAACACCCTAAATTTTAGAAAAATTTCATCATAACATCCTTTGTATGGGGAGGGTTTGAAAATTTTATTGGGCTATATTAGGCACCCAATAAATCAATAAAAAGCATACACAATTTTTGTGACCTATCTATTCCCAACGGAGACATGTAAAAATGTCGAAATCTCATACCTTGCCCCAGTGTTGGAAATAAAATAATCAATGTGCCTTAATAAAAACAAGTGAGACATGAATTATTGTCATCTCCAGACCTGTGTAGGGTTTGTATTAAATCCTACCCCGAGCACCGTTACATGTATATTATTAATTCCATATTCAGTTTTCTGTTCAACCTATAATTCAGTCCTCGCCATATAAGCATCTCGCCCATTTGGTAATCCAAACCTCATCATATAAGCGCCAAATTCTTATAAGGAATATGATATGATAGGTTGTCTTCATGTAGTATGCCATGCGGTGTAGTTCATAATTTATTTATTACTATCATATGGCATATGTTTATAATCTCACACAGAACAACCATCACAACGCATCCAAAACACTCACAGGAGTTGATATAACAATAAATTTGGGCAACCAACTGATTAAGGTGCACCCATTTGTTGGGCATACAATTTATATTTACTCAACAGTAAATCCATAACCTGCTCAGCATGTATATATATGTACATATCTATCTAATATATAAATCCAGTTCAAACAAAATTTTCAATTCAGTTCAATATTTTATTTAATTTGGCTTAATTTATCATTCATCCACATATTGGTTAAATTAATTATCATTACAATATTTTTATTAGTTAAATTAATAATCATACAACACAACCAGTAATATAGCGATCGGGAATCTCGCTCGATCTGAATCGATCGCTAAACCGACCAAGACCGTTCGAAACCCCGGATTGTTTTGAGAACATGACAAACTGGAACACAAACAGAAGAACATTTCATTGTATATTACAACAATTCCATCAGAATATGAGAATATACAGAGTATGAATAAATATTACACAGAAAATATCAGAGATTTAAATTACATTTAAATATATCGCAGCGGAAAATAATACAAAACACAACTGAAAGTAATACACGGGTACAGAGCTTTCCGAGTATCGTTCCAGCTGTAAACCAGGATCCTGTGAATATAAATCCGCAAAACAAAAACTACTAGCTGCCCGTGCGGAAAATAAGGGCACCCAGAGTTTAGGTTAAAATAATAAACTCCAGGTTAGTCATGTGACTGGTGTAAGAACAAAAATAGTTATTAGTCTTTATTTCAAAGTTAGGTAAATCAAGAGACCACTCCGTATAACACGGAACGGGTTTCCTCCCAAGAATACTAGTGCATAAAACAACAGCGCAATGCTAAATAAAGAACAATGAAGCTATTATAAGACCCAGGTCCCATCACACAATGCAACACAAGCCGGAGGATAGGGTTTTACCTTATAATAGCCAAAGAATGCTTGATACACCAAATTTCCTCTTTTATTATTACAATAAGTGCATAGTATTGAAACAATTTCAATCATAAGTATCAATCATAGACGGCATAAGTGCCCCATCCCACTATGTCGCCATATATAGTTTCTACAATCAAAACCGCAAAGTCATGTATTGGAAGTTGGATTTCCATCTGTGAACCAAGGCAAGGGATCGTCCTCACCGAATTCGAGACGCTCTAGCCCGCCCCTCAGGAACAGAACGCATCGTCCCTTGGATCGTCAGGGTCGGTCCACCGATGTGGATTAAAATGCTTGAACACTACGTTTTCCCACCCTATGGGGTGTCAATGAGTCCACTGACTCCATCATCTCCACATAGTCACCGATATATCCGAGGCGCCTTGCAACAGCAACAACCACATAAGTCAAACTCGTCAGGGCGTGTAAAACCACTGACGCCACTTCTAGATAGAAGGAAACGCAAGCCCTCCCTGATGTCCTCTTCCATTTCTGGTTCACAACCGGGGTGTGAGGCTCGCGAATCAACGCTACACAAAGCTATGCCACACAGGCGGTGCTTTGATCATCAACCACAAGACTTTGCTTTTCAACAGAAGCCTTGATCATTTGCATCTTAGCATGCCACACAGGCAGACCACTCCATGCAACCGATATCCATCAATCACACAGAATGATATCCAATGTCAGACACAGAGTCCATTTACAAGTCCGTTCTGGGTCTGAAGGAAACTGGAGGCACCTTGTACCTCGCATATCCATCGATCTCCAAGTACGTCTGGACGATCACCAACTGATTCCCTCCTGTTGGGTGTACGGCCCAATTAAGATCATCAGTAATTATCTATATGACGTGAAGACCTCCGGGCTTCGACCACCGTCTTCATCCTCGACACCACGTCGAATCAGTTATTCAGAATGGGATAAACCCGGTCATTCTGAATTACTCGCGTATATAATAAACAAGTGTTACACAAACACAACATATGCCTCATTCCAATTAAGAATATTATTTTATTCAAATATTCTCATACTTTGGGAAAGGTTCCCATTAATTTTATCAAAGATAAATTCTTTAAATTTATTCTTTAATCTTCCTTTGAATATCAATTCAAATTAGTTGGGATTAGCGAACCACACCGAAGTAATCATTTATTTTATTTCCCAATCCCAACCTATTCATCCCATGAAGTAAAACTGGTCATACTTCATATCTAACACCACGGTGTTATCGGTAAATTCAATTACCATTTCACGTTCAAATCTAATTAAAGATTTAATTATCGCCTGGAGCAAAACTAGTGATACTCCATTCTCGATCATTTCAATCTAATTAAAGATTCATTAAAACTCCACTTGGTTTTAATCTTCCCAATAATCACTATCAATGATTATTTAACTTGGGAAATCACATCCTGTCTTTAACTGGGTTAAAGAACCAATGTCATTTAAAACACGGTTCATGATAAACCCAAAATCAATTGAAATTCAATTCCAATTAAATCCCATTTAATTGGTATACTTCATTAAATCTAAATAAAAAGATTTAATCTTTTTCTCAACTGGGTTTAAGAACAGTGTTAATGAAGACACCATTCATGACAAACCCAAATCACATTTGATATTAAATACACGGCTCTGAATAGAAAATATATCGGCTTATATTCAATATCAAATTCTACGACCAACAAATATCGTATTGGAAATAATGATATAAATATATCTTTCAAATTTCCATAACAATATCTGTATAATCACGAAATCCAACATCGAAATATTCCAAAGATAATTTCAATTCAAATCCATTCCAATTCAATTATTGGAAATTCTGGTTACTTTTAAAACCCTTTCTAATCCAATTTATTTATTTTAAAAATAAATGAATTATAATTATAGTCCAAAACCAATTCATTTCGATAAAAATCTATTTTTATCTTTTCAAATATGGATTTTTTTTCATCTCAATTCTTCCCAAATCATTTCTTATGATTTTACACAAATTATTACTATTTTTAATAATTTTATCAAGGCTCGTTCAGTCGATTTCCATCAATGGCCATCGAACTGCACTTACAACGACCTTTTCCAAATTTGATTTGGACATAATTCCAAATACAACCGTTAGATTTCAAATCTCTAATATTCGTTAGAAATTTCTTTTCGATATGAACCCAACGGTTCTGGTTTTAAGAGAATCCGACGGTCGGATCTCCTGTAATATCCATTCGAAGTCAATGGCCGAAATTTGAGAACTGCAGCGGCACGGCGTGTTCTATTCAGGCCATTATATATATATAACATATATATTATATATATTTCTTCGATTTCCTTTCAAAACGTATTTTATAAATCGTTTTAAATTCGTTTTCAAAACGATTTCAACTTCATATTCAATTTCGAATCAAAATTGAATATTCCACATCATCGATATACAAATGATAATATTTTCAAAACGTTATATTTTGAAATCACTTCGTTTTCTATAATCATTATAAAAATGAATATAATCGATATAAATTTCGTTCGCATCAAAATGGCGCATATCTAACCAACACGGCTTTATATATTTCAATAACTTCGTTATTCTATTCAACAAATGAATATTTTCTTCAACACATAAATATATATTTTATTCAACACATGAATATATATTTTTCTATTCAATGCATGAATATATATTTCTATTCAAAACATGAATTTATATTTTCTATTCAACACATGAATATATATATATATATATTCAATACATGAATATTTAATTTTCTATTCAACACATGAATTTATATTTCTATCAACACATGAATTTATATTTCTATTCAACACATGAATTTATATTTCTTATTTTCCAAATTGGTATGAGGCCCAATCGATTACCATATAACGTTTATTATATGGATTCCCTACAACAAATGTATATAACAGCAACGATAAATCATCAACCATCATCCATAGTGCACCACTCAACTGCATAAGCATTAAATATAAATAATTAACGCTTACACAGTCTGTTAACCCATCGATTGACATATAACTAAACAATCGAGATTAGTGTACGTTAAATATCATCCCAATACCCGTGTGGGGTTTCAAATCAACAAACACAGATTTTATTGGTGCAGTTAGGCGATGGGTAAAATTTATCGTCCCAATCAATATCAGTCAAATCAGTGTATATAAACAAATCGTCCGATTTGTTTATTACTATTTATTTTATATACACGTTAAAAATCATATTTTTAACTATAAAATATTTTCCACTATAAAATATTTTATTTCATTCCACATCACACAATCAAATTTCACAACACGGCAACCAAACAAACAAGTCATCCATGGTCTGTGGACGATGGGTGTCGGGTGCTACTAAGCACCGTCTGCATCCTAGTATATCTTTCAACTAGAAAACAAAATAAAAGTGAGGAGTTCTCACCGACTAGCTAAACCAATACACCACAACTCTTCATATGTAGAAATCTTCGTCGTGCTCGCCTTTTGTCAATTTCATTGTCTGTAGTCACTACATATATAAAAATCACATTTTTATATTGTTGCTATGTATATAAAAATTACATTTTTATAATCACCTATATGGATAAAAATCACATTTTTATACCGCTACTATATAGATAAAAATTCTGTTTTTACACCGCTACTATATAGATAAAAATTCTATTTTTACACCGCTACCATATAGATAAAAATTCTATTTTTACACCGCTACTATATAGATAAAAATTCTATTTTTACACCGCTACTATATAGATAAAAATTCTATTTTTATAATGGTGTTCATATAATAAAGATCAAATCATTACTATCTATATAATATAAAAATCGTATTTTTATATTCTCTGTAATATAAAAATCATATCTTTAATCTCTACATATGTTAAAAATCATATTTTTATTATCTCTATAATATAAAAATCATCTTTTTATTACTTCACTAATATAAAAATCATATTTTTAATTTAACGCTAAATACATATATAAAACTGATTTTTAAAATATGCTTTTAACTTATTTAAACTCAGATTTTAAAAATAAAATAAATAAAAACCTACGTGTGGTTGTTTGGTGGCGGAGAGGGCTCGGTGGAGGGGATGACGTGGCGCACGAGTCGAGGGGGGGGGGAGATGGCTGCGACGGTGGCGGAGGGTGAAGGGGGTACGGTTTTAGGCTGAAGGGGGGTGCGGTTTCAATCGAAGAAGGGGGAGAGAGAAGTGGAGGAAAGGGGTTCGAAGGTGGGGGGAGATGGCTGCGGCGGTGGCGCCCCACCTGGCGGTGACGACGGTGGAGCAGCGCTCCGCCCCCCTTCTCTTTTTTTTTATTTCTGTCGATTTTGGTTTGAACGACAAAGGGGGGCCTGAGAGTATAGAGGAAGAGAGAGAGCGTTTTTATTTTATTTATTTAATTATTTGATTTTAAAAAGCAACTTTTAATTTCGACCTCGAAATCGAACCCACCAACTATCGTCCATAGCTAATTACCCCCATTTCGAACAAAATGGGATATGTATCGTAAGCTGATTCGATCAGTTTTTGTCAAAATCAAAATATAAATCTATATATTGAATTTGAACACGCATTTCAATTTACCGGGGCGACATACGGACTCTAAAAATTCCCAAAAATATTTTCTAGCTTCGTATTGACGATACGGTCCTAACAAAACTAATTTCATCGAATTCTGTGACCATTTGAAAAATAGCCATTTTCCAGTCGATTAAAATCAACTGAAACTTGTCAAACGAGTTTTCCTTTTCCACACTCGCATATTGATTCGAAAAATTACAAATTTTGAAACCTAGCAATAATTTGACATCACGGATCCAACAAAAGTGTTTTCGTCGAAAACCGAGGTCGTTTGCAAAATTTCCATTTTTAATGGCCAGAATTCCACAACGACTATTCTGAATTTTCAACTAGGCATAACTTTTTATTCCCGCTATGAAATTTTAATTTTTGGGATTCGTTGGAAAGATATGCTCAAATAGATTCTAATATTTTTGGTTTCGCTAAAATCCGGTCTATTTTGAATCCTGCACATTCATTTGAATTTTGAAATCGAATTTTCAAACTACCGCGCCATTTTCAATTCCTTTTATATTTAATATAAAATATTTATACCCTAACGACGATTGAATAAATATATATGTTCGAATTCCATTCAAAATAAATTTCTCGTCATTATTATTTAAAATATATCATTTTAAATATTCAAAATTCGCTAAAATTGCCAAAATAAAAATTTTAAATTGGCTCAGATTTTCGGGTTGTTACAATCTCCCCAACTTAAAACTTTTCGTCCCAGAAAAGGAACGAAGCCGAAAGTTGTTTAACAAATCAACTCAACTTCCAGTATTTTCATTACGGCTTAAGTTCTTCACCTTTTTAGTTTCTAAGAACTTTTCAAATTTTTCGAAAATTTGGCTAACACCCTAAATTTTCAAAAAATTTCTATATAACCTCCCCTGCACCGGGAGCTTCGGGATATTTCAAATAGCCTCCCACGGCCCTCACCAATCCAAAAAGAAAATGAAACAGCCAAGCGGTTAGCCAGTCGGCTCATAAAATCATCAAAAAGCCAAGAAATACAATAAACATGTACCTATTTATCGGGCAAACAATTTTATTCCTCTTCTCTAGCCTCCTTGCTATGACTTGTCCAATGTAAGTACATGTATATGTATGCAAATGCGACAAATTTTCACTACAATTCACTATTTGGTTCAATTTGGCTAAAGGTTCCACATTTAATTAATCAAACAATAATCAATCAACACAATCAGCAGTCAATTAGTTGATTATCATTTCAAATTCAAAACTTTGATACATAGTCAAAAATCACATTTTTGATGTCAAATCACAACAATAAGCCCTATCTAGTTTTGGTTCTCACACCAGTCAATTGGACATAAATAGAAATCCCACTTTCGACACTCGAATATAAATGCTGATGACGCCGCGCCATCATCAGAATCATCTCCGGGCGACTAGAGTGATTCTATATCTGTCCAGTATATTAAAACTTCAAATACACGCGGATCAGACTTATACGCAAAATCTTTATATGCTGCATTGTCCAAATTCAATATAAAATAAATAATCAAATACGAATAATTGATTTAAATTTTCAAAACAAAAATTGTTTTCATGTTTATTTTAAAAACATCACTCTTCACACTCGTTCTAGGACTACTGATCCTATCTCTAACGTGTCATTCCCATTGGATATTACTAATCCAATTTCTGATGAATTCTTTCGTTTGGTTCTAATGTGTCTTGTTCTCGAGCTTTGTAAACCGAAGCTCTGATACCAACTATAACGATCGGGAATTTCGCTCGATCCGAATCGATCGCTAAACCGACCAAGATTGTTCGAAACCCCTGATTGTTTTGAGAACACGACAAATTGGAACACAAACAGAAGAACATTTCATTGTATATTACAACAATTCCATCAGAATAAAAGAATATACAGAGTATGAATAAATATTACACAGAAAATATCATAGATTTAAATTACATTTTAATACATCGCAGCGGAAAATAATACAAAACACAACTGAAAGTAATACACGGATACAGAGCTTTCCGAGTATCGTTCCAGCTATAAACCAGGATCCTGTGAATATAAATCTGCAAAACCAAAACAACTAGCTGCCCGTGCAGAAAATAAGGGCACCCAGAGTTTAGGTTAAAACAATAAACTCCAGGTCAGTCATGTGACTGGTGTGAGAACTAAAATAGTTATTAATCTTTATTTTAAAGTTAGGTAAATCAAGGGACCACACTGTATAACACGGAACGGGTTTCCTCCCAAGAATACCAGTGCATAAAACAACAGCGCAATGCTAAATAAAGAACAATGAAGCTATTATAAGACCCAGGTCCCATCACACAATGCAACACAAGACGGAGGATAGTGTTTTACCTTATAATAGCCAAAGAATGCTTGATACGCCAAATTTCCTCTTTTATTATTACAATAAGTGCATAGTATTAAAACAATTTCAATCATAAGTATCAATCATAGACGGCATAAGTGCCTCATCCCACTATGTCGCCATATATAGGTTCTACAATCAAAACCACAAAGTCACGTATTAGAAGTTGGATTTCCATCTATGAACCAAGGCAAGGGATCATCCTCACTGAACTCGAGATGCTCTAGCCCGCCCCTCAGGAACAGAACACATCGTCCCTTGGATCATCAGGGTCGGTCCACCGATGTGGATTAAAATGCCTGAACACTGCGTTTCCCTACCCTATGGGGTGTCAATGAGTCCACTGATTCCATCGGCTCCACATAGTCACCGATATATCCGAGGCGCCTCGCAACAGCAACAACCACATAAGTCAAACTCGTCAGGGCGTGTAAAACCAAATTGGTACACTTCATTAAATTGAAATAAAAAGATTTAATCTTTTTCTCAACTGGGTTTAAGAACAGTGTTAATGAAGACACCATTCACGAAAAACCCAAATCACATTTGATATTAAATACAAGGCTCTGAATAGAAAATATATCGGCTTATATTCAATATCAAATTCTACGACCAACAAATAGCGTACTTGAAATAACGATATAAATATATCTTTCAAATTTCCATAACAATATCTGTATTCTGTATAGTCACGAAATCCAACATCGAAATATTCCAAATATAATTTCGATTCAAATCCATTCTAATTGAATTATTGGAAATTCTGGTTACTTTTAAAACCCTTTCTAATCCAATTTATTTATTTCAAAAATAAATGAATTATAATTCTAGTCCAAAACCAGCTCATTTCGATAAAAATCTATTTTTATCTTTTCAAATATGGAGTTTTCATCCCAATTCTTCCCAAATCATTTCTTATGATTTAACACAAATTACTATTATTTTTAATAATTTTATCAAGGCACGTACAGTCGATTTCCATCAACGGCCATCGAACTGCACTTACAACGACCTTTTCCAAATTTGATTTGGACATAATTCCAAATCCAACCTTTAGATTTCAAATCTCTAATATTCATTTGAAAGCTCTTTTCGATACGAACCCAACGGTTCCGGTTTTAGGAGAATCCGACGGTCAGATCTCCCGTAATATCCATTCGAAGTCAATGGTCGAAATTCGCGGACTGCCGCGGCGCGGCGCGTTATATTCAGGCCATTCTATATATATAATATATATTATATATATTTCGTCAATTTCCTTTCGAAACGTATTTTATAAATCGTTTTAAATTCGTTTTCAAAACTATTTCAACTTAATATTCAATTTCGAATCAAAATTGAATATTCCACATCATCGATATACAAATGATAATATTTTCAAAACGTTATATTTTGAAATCACTTCGTTTTCTATAATCATTATAAAAACGAATATAATCGATATAAATATCGTTCGAATCAAAATGGCACATATCTAATCAACACGGCTTTATATATTTCAATAACTTCGTTATTCTATTCAACAAATGAATATTTTCTTCAACACATGAATATATATTTTATTCAACACATGAATATATATATTTCTATTCAACACATGAATATATATTTCTATTCAACACATGAATTTATATTTTCTATTCAACACATGAATATTTATTTTTCTATTCAACACATGAATATATATTTCTATTCAACACATGAATATATATATATATATATATATATATATATATATATATCTATTCAACATATGAATATTTAATTTTCTATTCAACACATGAATTTAAATTTCTATTCAACACATGAATTTATATTTCTATTCAACACATGAATTTATATTTCTATTCAACACATGAATTTATATTTCTTATTTTCCAAATTGGAATGAGGCCAAATCAATTACCATATAACGTTTATTATATGGATTCCCTACAACACATGTATATAACAGCAACGATAAATCATCAACCATCATCCAGAGTGCACCACTCAACTGCAAAAGCATTAAATATAAATAATTAACGCTTACACAGTCTGTCAACCCGTCGATTGACATATAACTAGACAATCGGGATTAGTGTACGTCAAATATCATCCCAATACCCGTGTGGGGTTTCAAATCAACAAACACAGATTTTATTGGTGCAGTTGGGCGATGTGTAAAATTTATCGTCCCAATCAATATCAGTCAAATCAGTGTATATAAACAAATCATCCGATTTGTTTATTACTATTTATTTTATATACACGTTAAAAATCATATTTTTAACTATAAAATATTTTCCACTATAATTTTTTTATTTCATTCCACATCACACAATCAAATTTCACAACACAGCAACCAAACAAACAAGTCATCCATGGTCTGTGGACGATGGGTGTCGGGTGCTACTAAGCACCGTCTGCATCCTAGTATATCTTTCAACTAGAAAACAAAATAAAAGTGAGGAGTTCTCACCGACTAGCTAAACCAATACACCGCGACTCTTCATATGTAGAAATCTTCGTCGTACTCGCCTTTCGTCAATTTCATTGTCTGTAGTCACTACATATATAAAAATCACATTTTTATATTGTTGCTACGTATATAAAAATCACATTTTTATAATCACCCTATATGGATAAAAATCACATTTTTATACTGCTACTATATAGATAAAAATTCTATTTTTACACCTCTATTATATAGATAAAAATTCTATTTTTACACCTCTACCATATAGATAAAAATTCTATTTTTACACCGCTACTATATAGATAAAAATTCTATTTTTACACCGCTACTATATAGATAAAAATTCTATTTTTATAACGGTGTTCATATAATAAAGATCAAATCTTTACTATCTATATAATATAAAAATCATATTTTTATATTCTCTATTATATAAAAATAATATCTTTAATCTCTACATATAATAAAAATCATATTTTTATTATCTCTATAATATAAAAATCATCTTTTTATTACTTCACTAATATAAAAATCATATTTTTAATTTAATGCTAAATACATATATAAATCTGATTTTTAAAATATGTTTTTAACTTAAATAAACTCACATTTTAAAAATAAAATAAATAAAAACTTACCTGTGGTTGTTTGGTGGCGGAGAGAGCTCGGTGGAGGGGCTGACGTGGCGCATGAGTCGAGGGGGGAGAGATGGCTGCGGCGGTGGCTGAGGGTGAAGGGGGTACAGTTTTGGGCTGAAGGGGGGTGCGGTTTCAGTCGAAGAAGGGGGAGAGAGAAGTGGAGGAAGAGGGTTCGAGGGGGGGAGATGGCTACGGCGGTGGCGCCCTACCTGGCGGCGACGGCGGTGGAGCGGCGCTCCGCCCCCTTCTCCTTTCTTTCTCTTTTTTTTATTTCTATCGATTTTGGTTTAAACGACAAAGGGGGGCCTGAGAGTATAGAGGAAAAGAGAGAGGGTTTTTATTTTATTTATTTAATTATTTGATTTCAAAAAGCAACTTTTAATTTCGGCCTCGAAATCGAACCCACCAATGGCGTCCACAGCTAATTACCCCCATTCCGAACACAATGGGATATGTATCGTAAGCTGATTCGATCGTTTCGATCGGTTTTTGTCAAAATCTAAATCTATATATTGAATTTGAACGCGCATTTCGATTTACCAGGGCCACATACGGACTCTAAAAATTCCCAAAAATATTTTCTAGCTTCGTATTGACGATACAATCCTAACAAAACTAATTTCATCGAATTCTATGACCGTTTGAAAAATGGCCATTTTCCAGTCGATTAAAATCAACTTAAACTGGTCAAACGCGTTTTCCTTTGTCATGCTCACATATTGATTCGAAAAATTATGAATTTTGAAACCTAGCAATAATTTGACATCACAGATCCAATAAAAGTGGTTTCGTCGAAAACCGAGGTCGTTTGCAAAATTTCCATTTTTGAGGGCCAGAATTCCTCAGCGACTATTCTGAATTTTCAACTGGGCATAACTTTTTATTCCCGCTATGAAATTTTAATTTTTCAGATTCGTTGGAAAGATATTCTCAAATAGATTCTAATATTTTTGGTTTCACTATAATCCGGTTTAATTTGAATCCTGCACATTCATTTGAACTTTGAAATCGAATTTTCAAACTACTGCGCCATTTTCAATTCCTTTTATATTTAAAATAAAATATTTGTACTCTAACGACGATTGAATAAATATATACGTTCGAATTCTATTCAAAATAAATTTCTCGTCGTTATTATTTAAAATATATCATTTTAAATATTCAAAATTCGCTAAAATTGCCAAAATAATTTTTTTAAATTGGCTCAGATTTCCGGGTTATTACAAGCAATCAATTTGTTGATTAACTTTTCAAATACATATAACTTTTATATATTCAAAAATCATATTTTCTGAGATCAGATTATATATATAATCATAAATACGTTAATTATAAACTTGTCACTCTCAACTCATTCAAGGGCATTTCTAACCCTATCTCTCACGAGTTTCTCATTCTAGGATACTACTGACCCTATCTCTAATGAGGTTTCTTTCGTAGGATATTACTAATCCAATCTTTGATGAGTCTTTTATTCTGTTCTGACGAGTTGCACCCTAAATATTTGAGTTAACCAAAGCTCTGATACCATATGTTGTGACCCTCCTTCTTGGTCGATCCAAATCGATCGTTAAACTGACATAAATCGAACTAAAAAGGCAGATATACTAAGTGTGGGCGCACAACACACTAGAATAAACAACAGAAGACTTATAAACATCATAATAATGTTACATCAGAGTACAATATATAGCGAAAAATAAATTTACAATAAATGTAATACAATGCAGCAGAAACAAATAAACTAACACAGTGGAAGACTATCAATGCTCTGGACATAGCTTTGAGCGTCGATCGAGAATCCTGCTAAATGAAATAATCTGCACAAACAAAACTACTGACTGCCCGTGTGGAAAATATAGGCACCTAGAGTTTAGGTTAAAACAATAAACTCTGAGTCAGTCATGTAACTGGTGTGAGAACTAAAATAGTTATTTAATCTTTACTTTAAAAGCGTAAATCACGGAACCACGCCGCATGTCACGAAACGAGTTTTCTCCCAAGAATACCAGTGCATAAACAACAACAAATAATAGAAATATGAATCTACTATGAATCATTCAACATGCAATTCCTCAATCTACTCATTTAGGCTTAATCATAAATTTAGATTTTTCCCAAATCCAATTCACTTTCCAAAACTTATTTCTTTGGACTTTATTCCCGATTTCTTGTTTCAAATCATTTTGAAATACATATCTAGCTTTTATATCAAAGTAGATTTCACTTTGGGATCTCAAGCCAAAATCTTTGGAAATATGAATTCCAAAATATCACAATGCATACAAACAAGTATGCAACCAAATATCGGTAGGTTTCTCCCGTCGACAAGGCAAAGGGTACATACCTTACCAACTCGATATATATGTGCACCTCCCACGGTGGAGCAGGCTACACTGACGATGCACCATCCTATGCCCTCGGGGAAATCTAGACCGCCATCTCACCCATACTTTTAGTCCTCAGGGTTACCCGAATCTTTAGCCACATACTAAACCATTTCATATCCTGAAGTAGGGAAAATCATTTCACATCATAATAATCACAAGTACTTTCCATAATATAGTACTTTACATTAGTAATTCACACATACGATCAGTCACTATTAATCACATAACCTTTGAGCTTGTACGTCTCAAAGAAGGGTGTTAAGCAAGAGAATAAATACTCCGCTACTAAACAAATATATCATCAATAGCAACCAATCAGTTATGTGATAAACTATAATGTCAAACACATAGTACATTTCGAAATCATTTCGAAACATCGGGTTTAACCCTCGAAATCTTCTCTGTTTTATAAAACATTTTTATAAACCATTCCTTGTCCAAAATCGAGAAAACATGTCCTTTCACTTAAGAAAATCTCTTTTCAAAATCATTCATTAATTTGAAATAAACAACAACATCACTAACACCTCATAGTCAAATCGTGAAGTGTTTCACTAGGTGTTAGCTTACAAATATTTCTATCCAACCCAATGCTAAATGTAAAAGAATATTTTGCTCATAAACTGGGCAAAATCCAGACAATCAATAAATCAATATCAACAACCAAGTGGTAAATTTAATCACCATTCATTCAAATATAATTGAAGATTTATTAAAACTCTTCTTCGTTTTAATCTCTAAAATCATTACTTAATGATCGTTCAACTTTTTTGAAAATTAATCCTGCCTTTACTCGGGTTAAAGAACAATTTATTTAAAACACAATTCACGATAAACCCAAAATCATCTTCCATTCCAATGAAATCTTCACGGAAATCATAACAGTATATAATCAATATAAATTTCCATATCAAACTAATACTATAAGTGGTAGCGGAAAGACCTTTTAAATTCCATAAATAGTAACGGTCTTCCTTTACAGAAGTTCATATCGATTATTAAATCGAATTCCATTCAATTCCAATTAAATATTAATTAATTGGTAAACTTTACTTTGGAAAATTTATGTTAAATCTTAGTAAAAATATTTATAAATTCCAAATCATGTCTTCACTGTTAATTGGGTTAAAGAACTAATGTTATTTAAAACACAGTTCACAAAAAACCTAAAATCCAATTTGATATTAAATACAGGGCTCTGAATAGAAATTATATCGACTTATATTCAATATCAAATTCTGAAACTAACGAATATCATATTGGGAATAATGATATCAATATCTTCCAAATTCCTCACCAATATCTGTATAATCATGGAATCCAATATCTAAATATTCCGGAGATTATTTCCATTCAAATCCCTTCCAATTTATTCACTAGAAAATTCTGGTTATATCAAAACCATTCTCAAATCCCATTTATTTATTTTGCAAAAATCATGCAATTAATATTTCTAGTTATTAACTAGTTCATTCAGATAAAAAATATCTTTTATCTTTTCAAGTATGGAATTTTTCATCCAAAAACTTTCCAAACCATTAATTATGATTTTTCATAATTTATTTATATTTTTAAAATTTTTATTAAGGCCCCTTCAGTAGATTTCCATATACGGTCATCGAAATACATTTACAGCGACCTTGTCCAAAAATGATTTGGAAATATTTTAAAATATAACCATTAGATTTCAAATCTCTTATATTCATTGGAAAGCTCTTTTTGATACGACGCTAACGGTTATAGTTTTAGGAGAATCCGACGGTCAAATCTCCCATTACGCCAATTCGAAGTTAATGGTTGAAATTCGCGAACGGTCGCTGCGTGGCTTGTTCTATTCAAGCCATTTAAATATATATAATATATATATCGTCGATTTCCATTTAAAATGTATTTTATAAATCAATTATAAATTCATTTTAAAATGATTTCCATCTTCCATTTCAATTTTAAATCAAAATTGAATATTCCATTATATGACAATTTTATACAGTTCATGTTTTTGAGGAAGACAGATGGATAGCGTGGAGCTACCAAGTCGATTAATATATTATATATAAATAGTAGATAAGCCAGTTTACAAGCCCAACTGGTGGCAGATCAAACTGAACGAGCAATGTTTAAAGCATAACAACCCTCAAAAACCTACATACCATATATATGCATATACAATGTACATGGATAAATTGCACTTCACCACTAAATCTTTCAAGTTGCACTTGTGTATTTAATTAGTGCAAATCCGGACTGGAGCTTCCTTGATTTGATCCGACAGACTCAGTAGGGCTATCTGGAAGAGGCATAGCCAGCCTGAATTGTGCCTGAGCTGCTGAACCTGTCCAGTTATAATAAAGATGAATAATCAGTCTGCATGATCCATCAAAGTGTTTACGAGGTTTATCAAATGCAAAGGCATTTCTTTCTTTCCATATGCAACAACAATAAATGGCTAAAAAAGAATCCAGAGAAGGATCCATCGGGTTATGCTGCCAGTAGTCAAAAACAGATGATATATCAGGGATGCGACTAAGAAGATGTACACTAGTTGCAGCAAAGATTGGGTATGATATATCACAGTCGAAGAATAAGTGATATAAAGTTTCTTCCTCATTGCAACATAAGGCACAATTAGGGTTTGATATTAAATTATGCCTATAGAGCCTAGCTCTGGTGTTAATTCTTTCATGAATGAAGCACCATTGAAAGAAGATCACTCTTGGGGGTAATTTACATTCCCAAACTCTTGAATAGTTGAATAATCTCCTAGTAAAGTTGAGGAAGTGGTAGAGGGATGCAACAGAGAAGCCTTTAAACGGGGATAAAGCCTAAAAAAAACAATCAGGGCAATTAGATAATTGAATTTGGCGAAACAAACTTGCCACAGAGAGAAGTTTAAGGAATATGGGAGTGCCAAATATTGAAGAGGGGGAGAGGAAAAAAGGACCAGAAGCTGATATTGAAGTAACAGAGGTAAACAAATGATTAGTAGTGGAGAAAAGAGTAGGGAAATGAATTGATAGGGGAAGCTCACCAAACCAAATGTCGAGCCAGAATAGACATGAAGAACCATTGCCCAATTTAACATGAAACGGGTTTTTAATTCTATGTAAGGATGAGATAACACCAAACCAGAAAGGAGATGGTTTAGATGAAGGGGAGAAATGTAAAAATAATGGGGATTGGAGGAATAATAAAGAGAAAGAATCCATGATTTCCAGATAAAAGCTCCAAGGGAGATTTGGCGCCAAATCCATTTTGAAAGAAGTGCTATGTTGAAGTTTGATAGGCTAACAATTCCTAAACCTCCCTGGTTGATATGTAAGCATACAGTTCGCCAATTAACAAGTCTCTTGATATTGCCATTCCATAAGAAAGTGCTTCTGATTGAATCAATTTTGTTAATTACCCATTTAGAAAGCTTATTAATAGACATCCAATAAGTGGGAATTGCAAAAAGCACTGATTTTACAAGTACAACACGTCCAGCATAAGATAAAGAGTTGGCTTTCCATGCAGATAACCGAGATTCTATCTTATGAATGAGAGGATACCAATCATTTTTCAGTATTTTTGATGGTCTAAGGGGAATGCCAAGATAAGAAATGGGAAAATGTTCAATGGGACAGTTAAGGAGAGAGGATACTGCATGACTCAAGTGATCAGAATTCACCAACATGATGATTGAACTTTAGGAGAAGTTGATTGACAGGGCAAAGATTAATTCGAAGACATACAGCATGACTTTGAGGAAGTGGATGTGCTTGAAGTCAGGAGAGGAGAAAATGATGGTATCATCAGCAAACTGCAAGTTATGATTGAAATGATAGAATTTGGGAGATGAATACCATCAAAGAGATTACCGGCGATAGCTTTTTTCATCATTTAATTAAATACATCAGCTGTAAGGACAAATATGAGTGGGGATAATGGGTCTCCTTGTCTAAGCCCTCTGGTTGATTGACTAAGCTGCCTGAACCACCATTAACTGTGATGGATGAGAAACTTATGTTCAAAATGTTTTCTATCCAATTGCACCATCTAGCTGGTAAGTCTCTATGTTTCATCATCTGCATAATGAAATCCCAATTGACAGAATCAAAAGCTTTGGAAAAATCTAATTTCAAGAGAACTCCAGGTTTTTTGGTGTTGTGACAGAAGGATATCACTTCTTGTGTAGCTGCAACACAGTCTAAAATGTTTCGGCCATGGATGTAAGCTGACTGCTCAGGACTAATGAGAGGGGAAATGATAGATTGTAGATGATTTGCAAGCAATTTGGTAATGATTTTGAAAGAAGTATTAAGCAAACTGATAGGATGAAAGGCTGAAAGAGAGTTAGCACCAGCGAATTTTAGAATGAGGTTGATGTTAGCGTAGTTTAATCTGGATATTTGATTAGGGTTTTCATAAAATTCAATACACATATCAATGATACCCCATTTAACGATGGGCCAAAAATGTTTAAAAAAGGATGGCCTAAACCGATTAGGACCAGGAGCCTTATCATCATTCATTTCTTTAATTGTGGCCCAAATCTCATTTTCAGTAAATGGTTGATCGACAGAAAGGGAAGAGGGGTTAGGGTATAGATGATGCCAGTCAATGGATGGCAAAAGAGGAGGAGAATTGCCAAGGATTGAATGATAGTAGTTTGAAAAGAGATGAAGTATGGTGGTCTAATCAGTAATCGATTGATCATTGTGAATTATTTCTGAGATGAAGGATGATCGCTTTCTACCATTGGCTAGTCGATGAAAGTAAGCTGTATTACAATCACCTTCTCCAATCCATTTGGCTTTTGATCTTTGTTTCCACCTAATTTCTTCTTGTTTAAAGAGTCTGTCTAATTCATTTTCAAGATTTTTCAAAAGATTTTTTTCATCATTATTCAAGGGACGAGATTCTTCTGTGATGTGGAGGTCCAATATAGCATCTTGAATTAAAAAAATACGTGATCGAATGGATCCCCAAATTTGTTTGGCCCAGGGTTTAATTAATTTTATCAATGATCTTAGTTTTAAAACAATGCGATGGCCTGTAGATTGGGCTTGGACAGGTTGGGCCCAAAAAGTTTTGACAAAATCTAAAAAAGATGGTCCAAGGAGCCATAATCGTTCAAATTTGAAGGGTCGGTTGGATAAGTTAAGTGAACCAGTATCTAAAAGGATAGGACAATGATTAAAGATAATGGAGGCAAGACCATAGACTATTGATAAAGGGAATTGATCCTCCCATAATGAGTTGAAAAGGAAGCAATCAAGTTTGAAAAGAGTAGGATCTAGTCTATGGCTAGACGAAGTGTATGAATGGTTACTGATTGGGGGTCAATTAAACCCCAATCAAAGATAAATGCATTAAAAGCTTTAGAATCTGATGACATATTGCCAGTGTTTCTTTCAAAAACTGATCTTGTGGTATTAAAGTCCCCACCAATGATCCATGGACCATTAAACTGATTTGCAAGATGTTTACAATGTTCCCAAAGATTTATTCTCTCATGAGTATTTTGAGGACCATAAATATTTGAGAAGAAATAGATTGTGCTCGAAGCGATGTGTTTAAGGGAAACATGTAGGGAAGATTGGTTAAAGAAAAATTGATGAAGGGACCAAATAGATTCATTCCATAATGTTATAAGACCTCCCCTTGATTCAATGGCATTAATGTAGATCCTTCCAGTTAGGAATGATCAACCTATAAGTCTGAAGTGATAATTGGTGCAATCAACTAATTTTGATTCTTGAAGCATTAAAATATCTAAGTTAAGCGGGGATAAAACAAGGTTAATTGCATGGCATTTTGAGTGGTCGTCCAAACCACGTACATTCCACGTGACTAGTTTCATTGATGCTTATTGACACACTCCTGTTCTAATGCATGCATAGCATCATTATGTGAGTCACACAAACTCACACCCATATAACCCGCAATTCTTTTGTTTAAACGTTTATTAGATGATGAAAAAACAACATGTGTTAAAAAGCTACTAGATGTGTTGGGATTGTTGTGTCTAGTACTGCGACGAACGAAGATTGGAGAAAGGTATTGAGGCCAATCTTGATCATCCATCCAGTGTTGCTGCTGTGGAGATCGAGGAGGAGGAATTTCAACTGGTGGAATGGATTGGATGGGAAGGACAGCGAGGTTAAATGGCGGAGCAAAGGTATCAGATGGAAAGAGAATAAGTTAGTTTAGAGGCATGTTTGAGTTGTCCTCCATTGCTTGATCAACTTCAAAAGGGTCTAGTTAATTGACTTCATAGGATTCGAAATCAGGTGGGTTTGGGTTGGAAAAGTCATTGAACATATCTTCATGGAAAATAGTTGGAAGAGGGGGGAGCATGGCTGCTTCATTGATCATAACATCAAATCTTTCTTCAGCGTCCATTGGTGAGAGGTTTCCGTGCATGCACGGTACAATCTGTTCATCATCGTTACCCGGGAACACTTGATCAGGTTTTGTGCCAGGGTGCGAGTGATTGCATCGTTTCACCTTAATAATGTGCGTTTTGTTGTTAAAATAAGCTACAAAGGAGCTTATTGCACCAATACCTTTGAAAAATTGAATTTGGACTAGTAATTGGCGATGATCCATGTGGCACCAATCACAGTCGTCAAATGCTAGGACTCTCCCCATGGGCTTCAGTATCTCTGCCACCTCATCTTCATTATGTTTCAGGAATTCAGGTATACCTTCAATTTTAGCCCAAGATTCAGCCTCTAGACTTGGTTCTGGTTCACTTATGCTATCATCCCAAGCCTCCAAACTGACTGCAAATACAGGTTTAGTAAGGATCTTAAGGTGAAGAGTTTGGTCACATGATAGGTAAGAGGGACAGTAAACAAGGAAGGAATTATTTCTAATCATTGTCATTGGCTAGCAGTCATTTTGCAAAGTCTTTTCAAGTGAATAGTGGAGAGATTTGATGCTCCATTTTCCGTTGAGGACAGTGATCATGATGCATTTAGTGGAATTCGCCATATGATAGAGAATTGGAGCTTTAGTTTTTGAGGAAAAAGACTATGAAGAATGATGATTAACATCTGTTTTAGGGTTAGGATTTAAAAAGCTGTGGCAATAATAGTGACAAGTGGCATTTCGAGGAGATGTGTGGTGTGACGACTCTGCGTTTTGAGCGGATTTTCCTGGGACCCAGTGTACTTTTCTGTCATTATTTATGTTGCCTTGATGTTGTTCAGAAGACGAAGTGTACATGCGTCTATTTTTGCTTAGACAACGTGGAGCTGCATGTCCAAAAAATCCACAATAATAACATATTGTTGGTTCCCTACAATTCTTTGCCACGTGTCCTTTACATGAACATCCCAAATAACGTTTTTCATTTTTCAAAAAAATAGCTGTTTGAAAAATGGATTTAAAAATTGGTTCTGGGTTTCTAGATCTCTTCGTTGGCGGTTTTGGCAGCTCGGTAGGTGGTTGAGTTCTGGCCACTTGGGCATAAGACCTAGCCTGTTTGGCCAGGGGAGGCGAGGGTTCAGATGGTAGTTCTGAAAGAGAAGAGAATTGATTCAATGAAGCTGGAAGACAAGAAAGATTATGATTTGGACGGATAGGAGGACGATTATGGCCATAATTAGTCGAATTTGACTGGTTATGGTGCGCTGGAGCACAATGAAATAAGGAAGGAGCTGGACGAGGAGATTGAGGATGAATAGAAGATTGAGGATGATAAGACGAAGAGGGGGATGACAATGATGAACGAGGATGAAGGAAAGGTTTGTATTTGGATGGAAAGCGAGACAAAAGAGGAGGAAGAGGAGGAATGGATGATGGAGACGATGAGGAAGCCATGGCCGTAACTTATATATACAGTGCATATATATGTTAAAAAATTATATTTTTAACAATCCAATAATTATTCCATTGCATGACAATTTTATACATCTCATATATAAGCTAAAAATAATATTTTTAGCGAACAAATAATTATTTCAATATATGACCATTTTCCAAATCACACAATCAATTTTATCGCATTTCAAATCTATACCACGCATATATACTTTATACAACGCATATATATTTTATACAATGCATATATATTTTATACAACGCATATATATTTTATTTACTCCATTTCAATATCACATCACAAGACACAAATCACCAAACCATCCATATAAATGAATATTCAACAACCAAATGCCATTTATAGTGCCACAAAGGTCCATTCGCAGAGTATGAAACGCGAGTGTCGCTAATATCCATACATCGCTTCTACTTAAAATGATGTGTGCAGAGTTCATGTGTTGAACTCTAAAAATAAATAACGTAACAAAAATTATTTTATTGAGAGAGTTCTCACATTCGTTTCCACTCCATCAGTCTTTATTTGGAGATTTTACTTTTAAACTAAATTAAATGGCCGTTTCATTTAGTTTAAAAATCTAACTTGCTCCTATTCTGTTTGGTCAGTTCCATGTTGTAGAGTTCGCTTCCACTATAGCAACGCAACTCGTTTCGTCAAACTCTGATTTCATTTGAACAGGATACAGGGTTTAAAACATTGATTACATTAATAATTAATTAAATATAATTAACCATTAACTTAATAACTTTCTTCCCCACTAATCAGCTTCTTAATCCCTCGTTTCCAGAAAACCGCTCGCCCCCTTCATCGTTCGCCTGCGCCTCCACCTTTAGATCGGACGACGATCCAATTAGCCCACTCGAAGCGTTGCAGTGAGCTCTACCACCATCGAGAGGAGCGGCCAACTCGAATGTAACGACCCGAACTTCCCCGATAAGGAAAGCGCAGATTGAATTGAGGACAAGATACATCGGAACGCAGATAGAAGAATATTTCATTGTATATTACAACAATTACATCAGAATACCAGAATATACAGAGTATAAACAAATATTATACATCAGAGAAATATCAGAGATTTAAATTACATTTAAATACATCGCAGCGGAAAATAATACAAAACACAACTGAAGGAGATATACGGATACAGAGCTTTCCGAGTATCGTTCCAGCTGTAAATCAGGATCCTGTGAATATAAATCTGCAAAACCAAAACTACTAGCTGCCCATGTCAAAATAAGGGCACCTAGAGTTTAGGTTAAAACAATAAACTCCAGGTCAGCCATGAGACTGGTGTGAGAACTAAAACAGTTATAAGTCTTTTTTTTTTAAGTTAGGTAAATCAAGGGACCACGCCGTATAACATGGAACGGGTTTCCTCCCAAGAATACCAGTGCATAAAACAATAGCGCAATGATAAATAAAGAAAAATGAAGCTATTATAAGACCCAGGTCCCATCACACAATGCAACGCAAGCCGGAGGATATGGTTTTCCCTTATAATAGCAAAACATGCTTGGTACGTTTAAGACAAATCATTTTGAAACTATTATAGTGTAGAGTGTATGAAAACAACTTCAAATATAAATGTATCAATCATAGACGGCATAGTATCCCATGCTACTATGTCGCCATACTAGGCTCTACAAATAAAAGCGAAATATCACTTATTGGAAACTGGATTTCCATCTGTGAACCGAGGCAAAAGATAGTCCTCTACCGATTTGAGACAACCACATAAGTCAAACTCATCAGGGTGTGTAAAACCACTGACGCCACTTCTAGCTAGAAGGAAACGCATGCCCTCCCTGATGTCCTCTCCCGTTTCTGGTTCACAACCGGGGTGTGAGGCTGGCGAATCAACGCTATACAAAGCTATGCCACATAGGCCTTGCTTTGATCATCAACCACAAGACTCTGCTTTTCAACAAAAGCCTTGATCATATTGCCACTTAGGCATGCCACACAGGAAATTCACTCCATGCGTTTGATATCCATCAATATATAACCCCTGAGCTCGTATGTCTCAGAGAAGGGCGTTAAGCAAGTGAATAAATTCTCCACCGCCAAACAGATATATATTTAATAGAAATCAATCACACAGAATAAAATCCAATGTCAGAAACACAGTCCATTTACAAGTTCGTTCTGGATCTGAACGAAACCGGAGGCACCTAGTACCCCGCATATCCATCGATCTCCAAGTACGTCTGGACGATCACCAACTGATTCCCTCCTCTTGGGTGTACGGCCCAATCAAGATCATCAGTAATTATCCAAATGACGTGAAGACCTCCGGTCTTTAACCACCGTCTTCACCTTCGACTTATCATCGTATCATTTATTCAGAATGGGATAAACCCGGTCTTTCTGAATAACTCGCGTATATAATAAACAAGTGTTACACAAACACAACATACGCCTTATTCCAATTCATCAGTCACTAACCGTAAATTAGTAAGGGAACAATTCCCAAAATATTAACCCCGAAGGCCGAAACCAACATCAGATCAATACCCAGGAAATGATTCATCTTAACTAATCTTCAATTAGTTGTTAAATTTCACATTCTTAGGGATAGGTTCCCATTAATTTTATCAAAGATAAATTCCTTAAATTTATTCGTTAATCTTCTTTTGAATATCAATTCAACTAGTCGGGATTAGCGAACCACACCGAAGTAATCATTTATTTTATTTCCCAATCCCAACCTATTCATCCCATGAAGTAAAACTGGTCATACTACATAACTAACACCACGGTGTTATCGGTAAATTCAATTACCATTTCACGTTCAAATCTAATTAAATATTTAACAATCGCCTGGAACAAAACTGGTGATACTCCATTCTCGATCTTTTCAATCTAATTAAAGATTCATTAAAACTCCACTTGGTTTTAATCTTCCCGCCTTTAACCGGGTTAAAGAATCAATGTCATTTAAAACACGGTTCGCGATAAACCCAAAATCACATTCCATTCTATCAGCCTTTAACCATAAAATAGCAAGTGAGAAATTCCCTAAGTATTATCCCCGAAGGCCGAAACCAACATCAGATCAATACCCAAGAAACCATTCAACTTAACTAATCTCCAGTTAGTTTCTGACTTTCTTAACTCAGTTGGGTCTAAGAACAGTATTATTGAAGATACCGATCACGACAAACCAAAATCACATTCCATTAATTATCGGGTTAAAGAACAAGTGTTATTTAAAACACCGTTCACGATAAACCCACAAATCAATTCAAATTCAATTCCAATTAAATACCATTTAATTGGTACACTTCATTAAATCTAAATAAAAAGATTTAATCTTTTTCTCAACTGGGTTTAAGAACAGTGTTAATGAAGACACCATTCACGACAAACCCAAATCACATTTGATATTAAATACAAGGCTCTGAACAGAAAATATATCGGCTTATATTCAATATCAAATTCTACGACCAACAAATATCGTATTGGAAATAACGATATAAATATACCTTTCAAATTTCTATAACAATATCTGTATAATCACGAAATCCAACATCGAAATATTCCAAAGATAATTTCGATTCAAATCCATTCCAATTCAATTATTGGAAATTTCTGGTTACCTTTAAAACCCTTTCAAATCCAATTTATTTATTTCAAAAATAAATGGTTTATAATTCTAGTTCAAAACTAGTTCATTTCGATAAAAATCTATTTTTATCTTTTCAAATTTGGAATTTTTCATCCCAATTCTTCACAAATCATTTCTTATGATTTTACACAAATTATTACTATTTTTAATAATTTTATCAAGGCCCGTACAGTCGATTTTCATCAACGGCCATTGAACTGCACTTACAACGACCTTTTCCAAATTTGATTTGGATATAATTCCAAATCCAACCATTAGATTTCAAATCTATGATATTCACTAGAAAGCTCTTTTCGATACGAACCCAACGGTTCCGGTTTTAGGAGAATCCGACGATCGGATCTCCCGCAATATCAATTCGAAGTCAATGGTCGAAATTCACGAACTGCTGTGGCGCGGCGCGTTCTATTCAGGCCATTATATTATATATATAATATATATAATATATATTTCGTCGATTTCCTTTCAAAACGTATTTTATAAATCGTTTAAATTCGTTTTCAAAACGATTTCAACTTCCTATTCAAATTCAAATCAAAATCGAATTTTTCAACCTAAATTCATTTTAATTTCATTTCAAATCGATTTCAATTCAATTTCAATTTAATTTGAATTTCAATTCATTTCAATTTAATTCGAATTTCAAATCTATTCAATTTTCAATTTAATTCGAATTTCGAAATCACTTTCAATATTCATTGAAAAATGAATAAAATCGACATAAATATCGTTCACATCAAAATGGCATCAATCTAATCAACACAGCTTTAATTCAACACATGAATTTATTTTCTATATTGGAATGAGGCCCAATCAATTACCATATAATGTTAATTATATGGATTTTCTACAACACATGTATATAATAGCAACGATAAATAATCAACCATCATCCAGAGTGCACCACACAACTGCATAAGCATTAAATATAAATATTTAACGCTTCTAACAGCCTGTCAATCAATCAATCGACATACAACTAATTATTGGGATTAGTGTATGTCATATATCATCCCAATACCCGTGTGGGGTTTCAATCAATCAAACACAGATTTTATTTGTGCAGTTGGGCGATGTGTAAAATTTATCGTCCCAATCAATATCAGTCATTTCAGTGTATATAAACAAATCGTCCAATTCATTTATAAATATTTATTTTATATACACGTCAAAAATTATATTTTTAAATATAAAATATTTTCCACTATAAAATATTTTATTTCATTCACCTTCACACAATCAAATTTCACTACACAGCAATCAAACAAACAAGTATCCATGGTCTGTGGACGACGGGTGTCGGGTGCTGCTAAGCACCGTCTGCATCCTAGTATATATTTCAAACTAGAAATTAAGTAAAAGTGAGGAGTTCTCACCGACTAGCTAAACCAAACATCACGATTCTTCTTATGTAGAAATCTCTGTCATGCTCGCCTTTTGTCAATTTCGTTGCCCGTAGCAACTACATATATAAAAATCACATTTTTATATTGTTGCTATGTATATAAAAATCACATTTTTATACCGCTATTATATAGGTAAAAATTCTATCTTTACACCGCTAGTAATATAATAAAAATTATATTTTTATTACTCTATATAAATAAAAATCATATTTTTATTCTTCCTATTATATAAAAATCATATTTTTATTCTTTCTAAAATATAAAAATCATATTTTTAATCCGCTACTTATATAAAGATTGAATTTTTTTCACTTCATATATAAAAATTCTGCCTTTCTACATATAAAAACATCGCCTTTCTATGATAAAAATATCGGTTTTAATATGATAAAAATCTTATCTTTAATTATGCTATATTTTCAAAAACTTTTCTATTTTACAAAATTAATGTTATTTTATTTTCAAAACTGAAATTAAAATCCTTGTAATTAATTTTTAAAACTGATTATATAATCATTTAAATTAAATAAAATATCACCTTTCTTCTGTCTGCAACCATTCCAGGGATTAACGACTCTAACTCATCGCTGCTTCCTCCGCTGATTAGAGTCGCACCCAAGACCGCTAAGCGATGCCCCCATCTCACCGTTGACCAACCCCTGAGCCTCGAACCCCTAGCTGCGACCCAACCTCGCCCGTATCCACTTCAATATCACGACAACCGAACACCCCTCCGACCACTATGTTGTCCTAGCATCGATCGTCGTTGGAAGAAGAAAAGGGGCCTTGGGGTTCACGTGCATCGGATTTGGGGGCTGAGGGGATTGGCGCTATCGGGGTTTGGGAGAAGAGGGGAGCGATGGTTTTTAGGGGGAGAGGGCGGAGCGATAACAGGAGGCGACGCTAGGCCAGGCGACGGTGGAGGCTAATCGCCGGGGGCGACGGGGTAATTAGGTTTTTTTTTAATTTTTTATAATGGCCGTTGAATCTAAGAAGAGAGAGGGGGGAGTTAGGAGAAAGAAAATATTTTTTTTTATATTAAATTTTACTTTAAAATTCAAAAAGTTACCCTTTTCGTTCGAGCCTCAAATCGAACCCGTCGACTGCCACCCCTAGCTAATTACCCTTATTCCGAACACAGTGGGATATGTTTCGTAACCCAGTTCAACTGTTATGATCAGTTTCTGTTAAATTTAAAATATAAATCAATGTATATTGAAATTGAACGCACCTTCCAGTTTACTGGGGCCACATACAGACTCTAAAAATTCCCGAAAAATATTTTCTAGCTTCATATTGACGATACGGTCCTAACAAAACTAATTTCATCCAATTCTGAGACCGTTTAAAAAATGGCCATTTTCCAGTCGATTAAAATTAACTAAAACTGGTCAAATGCATTTTTCTTTTCCATGCTCACATATTGATTTAGAAAATTACGAATTTTGAAACCTAGCAATAACTAGACATCATGGATCCAACAAAAGTGGTTTCGTCGAAAACCGAGATCGTTTGCAAAATTTCCATTTTTAAGGTCTAGAATTCCATAGCGACTATTCTGAAATTTCAACTGGACGTAACTTTTGGTTCCCGCTATGAAATTTTGATTTGCCGGATTCGTTGGAAAGATATTCCCAAATATATTCTAATATTTTTGGTTTCGCCAAAATCCAATTTGTTTTGAATCCTGTACAGTCATTTGAACTTTGAAATTGAATTTTCGAACTACCGCGCCATTTTCAATTCCTTTTATATTTAAAATAAAAT
Organism: Allium sativum; assembly: GCA_030737875.1. Taxonomy (NCBI): domain Eukaryota; kingdom Viridiplantae; phylum Streptophyta; class Magnoliopsida; order Asparagales; family Amaryllidaceae; genus Allium; species Allium sativum. The sequence goes on along the minus strand of CM060923.1, from coordinate 575,675,617 downwards.
ATTTATATTCTAACGACGATTCAAATAAATATATACATTCTAATTCTATTCAAAATAAATTTCTCGTTGTTACTATTTAAAATAATCTATTTTAAATATTCAAAATTCATTAAAATTGCCAAAATAAAAATTTTAAATTGGCTCAGAATTTCCGGGATGTTACATCGAAGTCCTCTTGCGGCCTGAAACTGTGAACGAAATGCGCCTATTAGGGGTAGGAAATCACCCAAAATTCTTCACCAATGTTGATCAAGACCATACCAAATTAAAGATCCCATAGAGCTCTTGATATTTCATTTTGTAACTGGGGTTTAATTTGAATCAGATTTGAAGATTTTAAGGGAAAAAGAATCGGGCATTTTCCACCATTCAGGAAGAAGCGGCGGCTGTGAATGTGAAGAGGGATAGGGTTTTAAAACTAATATATATATATAATTTAATTTAATTCCATTAATGCTTGTTTATCGGTCTGAATTCCAATTCAAACCCAACAACTATCGTTCCTAACTTAATACCCCCATTTCGAACACAATGGGATACGTTTTGTAAGCTAATTCGACTGTTTCGATCAGTGTTTATCAAAATTAAAATATAAATTAATATAACAGTCAATATTGAATTTGAACATACATTTTAATTTACCGGGGCTACATACTGACTCCAAAAATTGCAAAAAATTAAATCTAGCTAGGTTTTGATGATACGGTCCTAATAAAATTAAATTCTTCGAATTTGGAGATCGTTAAATGACTTTTTCTGGTCGATTAAATTTAAACTAAAATTACAATACACGTTTAAATTTACTGCGCTCATATATTAATTCCAAAAATTATGAAATTTTAAACCTAATAATAATTTGACATTCCAGATCCAACAAAAGTGGTTTCATCGAAAATGTTGGTCATTTGTAAAATGGCTATTTTTAACGGCTATATATTATTAAAAAAATATAAAATCCACATCAACTATTTTAAATTTTAGACTAGACATATCTTTCATTAATATTATGAAATCTAAATTTTTTGCATTCAATAGAAAGATATAACTAAACAGATTCTAACGTTTCGGGTTTTACTAAAATCCGATTTATATTTCATTCTGTACATTCATTTAAAGTTTAAAATCGAATTTTCAAACTATCACGCTATTTCGAGTTTTCTTTAACTAAATTGTATATTTATACGTTCTAACTTCGATTCAAATAAATTTTTAGTTGTTATTATTTAAAATAAATCATTTTAAATATTCAAAACCCATTAAAATAGCTAAAATTAAAATTTTAAATTTGTTCAGAATTTCCGGGTTGTTACATCTTATTTGGGACCAATAGTTAAAATAATGATTTGGTGTTTCATTGAAATTAAACAAACGTTGAATTTCATTGATTTAATCAACATTTGAATATATAATTAATAGACAATCAACCACTAGCAGCCATAGCACACAAAATAATGACCTGACTTGTATAAAATATAAGTGGGATAACTGAGTGAGTTTAACTCACCTTGATCTGGTTCGTTGATTTAAACCGTTCGTTTCAGTTAAATTAAACAAGCATTTAATTTAACCGAAAAATCCAGTTGATTTCAATCCCATCCAATTCTCCTCTAGAATGTTCTGTCCCTCGATATGATTTCAGTGTTTCTTGTTTGGTTGAATTCTGACCACATATGAGTGAGTTATTAATATTTAGAGTAAAACACTATTTTTAATTAGGGTGCGTTTTTTACAGGTCCCTATAAAGTTTGAAAATAAGAAAAAAACCGGACGATAAAAAAAATATAAAACAAGTCCCTATTTTTGAAAAGTAACGGAAAATATTACGCAAATACCCTTTAGTACGTTTAAAGTGTCGCACTAGTTATTTAATATTTCATTTCCTTTTATTCCGTAATATCGGTCCGTAAAATCCTCTCAAAACCCTAATTTGAGAAATCTTCAAAAATTTTAATTAGGCAGTTGATATTTGTAATCAGGAGCCAATATTCGCCGTTTGAAGTAGGATATTACTCTTATTGGACGAAAAAATGTGTATCGTCGGCATCAAATTAAGTTGAATGGCAAGGACGAAGGTACAATTGGTATTATCTTGTTGAGTTAAGGTTTTTTTTTGATTAATTTTGCTAGATTCTGAGATTTTAAAATTAAATATTACTTGATTGTTTGATATAAGTAGGAGTACTAAAAAAGAAAGTATGATGGATTCAATGTTTGCATGTTTCTATGATTTCTTTGTATGTGTAAATAATAGTTGCGCAATTTTGTGCAAATTAAAATAATAGTTGAAAAGAATTGTGCACATATCAATTAGATGTCGAGCCTGTGAAGTAATAATGGAATCGTGTTATTAATTTTTTAATGATGATTATGCAACATTAGATACATATGTTTTGAAATGTTAAATGCAACTAAATTGCATCTGTACACATTTATATGCAGCAAGTTGTGTAAAAAATAAGAATAATTGCATGTGAAAAAAATTTGATCAGTTATGTAATTTTTTTACTACATTCATCTTTGTTGATTTTTATTCATGCAAATACATGCTTACATGTGTGCAAATATATAAAAATACATGCACACATTTGTCCAGGTTTATTTTCAGATTTCCAAAAGGAACACAGTTTTTTGAAAAGTTGCATACATATATGCAATTATCAGTAATTAGTGCATAAATGTATGCAATTTTTTTTTTGATTTACGTGGAATCCTGAAATTATTTCCAGAATGTAGAATTTTTTTTTTTAAAGAAGTACCGCACATTTTTTTTTTACAAAACTAGGCGGAACTCAGAAAATAGGGGGTAGGTTTTAATTATTTTTTTTCCATAAATTAGGCACCTACTTTAAGCTAACGTGTTAGCTTATAAAAATGTTGCACACTTGTGTGCATGTTTTCTGAGATATTTGCACAATTGGATGCAAATAAAAATAAAGTGAAAATATGCAGTTAAATCTAGGCGCTGTAAGAACTGTAATAATTGCACATATGCATGCAATGAACTCAAAAAGGTGCATAATATTATGCATTTAACTTTAGTTTTTTATGTTTTTTTGTTGTTTTCTTCTTTATGACATGATTTTGGAAGTTATTTGAAATGAATTTTTTTGTATAATGCATAATTTATTTTACTACTAATTTACTTAATTTGATTGGAAAAGTTTTATTATGTATTGCATTGGTTACAAGAATGTTAATTGAATATTTATGTTTAATGTGAAATATTTGAATGTAAATATGCAAAAATAACCAATTATTTACATGTTTGCGTGCAAATAAAAAGATATTTTGCATTATAATGTACAATTTGAGCATGTTAGTTGAATGAGTACATGTATTTAGTAACATTTTTGTGTCTTACAAATGTTTTTATATCCTATAATAGTTTGTTAATCAGTTATTTGTAATCATTGATTTTGTAAAATTATGTATGGTTTTTGCTGTAGAGGCCAAATGTGGAAGAAGATATTCAGGTGGGCGAAAATATGGAGAAAGCTCTAGTGACAACCGGTAAACTTACAGAGTATTTGCATATACAAAAAAAAGAAGAAAATAGAAGATAAACCAAAACTTCAAAAGAAGGATGAAGTATACAGAAACAATTTGAAATCATTTATTGAATTATTTGAAGAGTTAAAGCGTGAAGATTTGTTTACTGTTGAGCATAAAATGTTGCTAGATATGATGCCACTTGGAAAATTTATTAAAATGATTTTTGATGGGATTATTTCGGTGTCAGAAACGAATAAAAATTCAACAACGTTGGATATCATTATTAGAAGCTACCAGAAAAATCTGAATTACTTTGAGTTTGGAAATTTGGTTCTCAATTTTTCAGTAGAAGATATTGAACACTTGCTTGCTGCACCAATAGATGGAGAGATGATCACAACAAAAGATCACATAAAAAAGGAAGACAAAAATAATGAAGAATATAAATCATTTGTTGATAGACATTTCAGAGAAGAAAAATTTGTAAACAAGAAGAATATAAAGAGACAGCTGTTTTTTACAATCAAGGAAAAATCACAAGAAGCGCAGATTGACACAGTAAAACTTATTCTTTTGTACTTAGCAACTACGTTTTTGGTATCTAGCCTGAATTGCAGCCTACCTTGGATTCTTGTACCGTACTGTGTGTGTACCGACAAGTTAGCAGCGATATCTTAGCCAAAAACGATTCATAACCATTTATTCAACCAAGTTCAAAAATATTGGAACACACCACGTAAAATTAATGCATGTGTTACTTTATTGTTGGTAATATTTATATTTTTATTTGTTATTTTTTACTTTATTATATTGGTAAATAATGTAGTAACTGTTTAATTGATTTTGCAGTGGTGGTTCTGTGACAAAACCTTTATTTTGAGGACAACTAAGATAGTGTACAAAGACAGTTACCCGTTGGCTGGAAAATGGGATATTAGTTTGCTGAAGCCGCATATGGTTTTAGATATCACATATAGCACAGTAAGAATGCATTAAAATTAGGGTGCGTTTTTTACAGGTCCCTATAAAGTTTGAAAATAAGAAAAAAACCCGACGATAAAAAAAATATAAAACAAGTCCCTATTTTTGAAAAGTAACGGAAAATATTACGCAAATACCCTTTAGTACGTTTAAAGTGTCGCACTATTTATTAAATATTTCATTTCCTTTTATTCCGTAATATCGGTCCGTAAAATCCTCTCAAAACCCTAATTTGAGAAATCTTCAAAAAATTTAATTAGGCAGTCGATATTTGTAATCAGGAGCCAATATTCGCCGGTCGAAGTAGGATATTACTCTTATTGGACGAAAAAACGTGTATCGTCGGCATCAAATTAAGTTGAATGGCGAGGACGAAGGTACAATTGGTATTATCTTGTTGAGTTAAGGTTTTTTTTTGATTAATTTTGCTAGATTCTGAGATTTTAAAATTAAATATTACTTGATTGTTTGATATAAGTAGGAGTACTAAAAAAGAAAGTACGATGGATTCAATGTTTGCATGTTTGTATGATTTCTTTGTATGTGTAAATAATAGTTGCACAATTTTGTGCAAATTAAAATAATAGTTGAAAAGAATTGTGCACATATCAATTAGATGTCGAGCCTGTGAAGTAATAATGGAATCGTGTTATTAATTTTTTAATGATGATTATGCAACATTAGGTACATATGTTTTGAAATGTTAAATGCAACTAAATTGCATCTTTACACATTTATATGCAGCAAGCTGTGTAAAAAATAAGAATAATTGCATGTGAAAAAAATTTGATCAGTTATGTAAAATTTTTACTTCATTCATCTTTGTTGGTTTTTATTCATGCAAATACATGCTTATATGTGTGCAAATATATAAAAATACATGCACACATTTGTGCAGGTTTATTTTCTGATTTCCAAAAGGAACACAGTTTTTTGAAAAGTTGCATACATATATGCAATTATCAGTAATTAGTGCATAAATGTATGCAATTTTTTTTTTGATTTACGTGGAATCCTGAAATTATTTCCAGAATGCAGATTTTTTTTTTTAAAGAAGTACCGCACATTTTTTTTTTTTTTTTTACAAAACTAGGCGGAACTCAGAAAATAGGGGATGGGTTTAAATTTTAAATTTTTTTTTTCATAAATTAGGTACCTACTTTAAGCTAACGTGTTAGCCTATAAAAATGTTGCACACATGTGTGCATGTTTTCTGAGATATTTGCACAATTGGATGCAAATAAAAATGAAGTGAAAATATGCGGTTAAATCTAGGCGCTGTAAGAACTGTAATAATTGCACATATGCATGCAATGAACTCAAAAAGGTGCATAATATTATGCATTTAACTTCAGTTTTTTATGTTTTTTTGCTGTTTTCTTCTTTATGACATGATTTTGGAAGTTATTTGAAATGATTTTTTTTGTATAATGCATAATTTATTTTACTACTAATTTACTTAATTTGATTGAACTTAATTTGATTGGAAAAGTTTTATTATGTATTGCATTGGTTACAAGAATGTTAATTGAATATTTATGTTTAATGTGAAATATTTGAATGTAAATATGCAAAAATAACCAATTATTTACATGTTTGCGTGCAAATAAAAAGATATTTTGCATTATAATGTACAATTTGAGAATGTTAGTTGAATGAGTACATGTATTTAGTAACATTTTTGTGTCTTACAAATGTTTTTATATCCTATAATAGTTTGTTAATCAGTTATTTGTAATCATTGATTTTGTAAAATTATGTATGGTTTTTGCTGTAGAGGCCAAATGTGGAAGAAGATATTCAGGTGGGCGAAAATACGGAGAAAGCTCTAGTGACAACCGGTAAACCTACAGAGTATTTGCATATACAGAAAAAGAAGAAAATAGAAGATGAACCAAAACTTCAAAAGAAGGATGAAGTATACAGAAACAATTTGAAATCATTTATTGAATTATTTGAAGAGTTAAAGCGCGAAGATTTGTTTACTGTTGAGCATAAAATGTTGCTAGATATGATGCCACTTGGAAATTTTATTAAAATGATTTTTGATGGGATTATTTCGGTGTTAGAAACGAATACAACAACGTTGGATATCATTATTAGAAGCTACCAGAAAAATCTGAATTACTTTGAGTTTGGAAATTTGGTTCTCAATTTTTCAGTAGAAGATATTGAACACTTGCTTGCTGCACCAATAGATGGAGAGATGATCACAACAAAAGATCACATAAAAAAGGAAGACAAAAACAATGAAGAATATAAATCATTTGTTGATAGACATTTCAGAGAAGAAAAATTTGTAAACAAGAAGAATATAAAGAGACGGCTGTTTTCTACAATCAAGGAAAAATCACAAGAAGCGCAGATTGACACAGTAAAACTTATTCTTTTGTACTTAGCAGCTACGTTTTTGGTATCCAGCCCGAATTGCAGCCTACCTTGGATTCTTGTACCGTACTGTGTGTGTACCGACAAGTTAGCAGCGATATCTTGGCCAAAAACGATTCATAACCATTTATTCAGCCAAGTTCAAAAATATTGGAACACACCACGCAAAATTAATGCATGTGTTACTTTATTGTTGGTAATATTTATAATTTTATTTGTTATTTTTTACTTTATTATATTGGTAAATAATGTAGTAACTGTTTAATTGATTTTGCAGTGGTGGTTCTGTAACAAAACCTTTATTTTGAGGACAACTAAGAAAGTGTACAAAGACAGTTACCCGTTGGATGGAAAATGGGATATTAGTTTGCTGAAGCCGCATATGGTTTTAGATATCACATATAGCACAGTAAGAATGCATTAAAATTATATTTATTTTTGTTGATAAATTAATTATTCCAAAATTTGATGACTGATTTTGATCAACTGAGGATTATATTGGAATGAGTAAACCGCAGTTCAAGGAATAATTAGCAGTGTAATAGTTAACATGTATTGTGACCGTAAAAGTTATTTTTTTTATGTAAAACTGTGCAAGTATATATAAAATTGCGCACATATATGCATATATTATGAAAACTTAAATTGTATAGGTATGTTTGCATGATACATATATTGATTGTTTAAACTTAATTATCAATATTTCTGTAGTAAATGAGAATGTATTGTGTTTCATTTATTAGGTGGTGCATCAAAAGGAGATGGAAAAAGTAAAGCAATCTGTTGAGAAAAACGAAGAGTATGCAAAAATGTTTAGCAAAAGTGAAAAATATTACAAGGAGATAATTGAAAATTTAAAAGTGGAAAATAGAAAGCTGAAAGCAGAAAATTTAAGTCATAAACTAAGGATTCAGGATCTCGAGACAGAAATATCATCAGAAGAAAATCTGAAAGCAGAAATTTTTAGTCTAAAACAAAGAATTCATGAGTTGGAGACAGAAATATCCTCAGAAGAAAGCGTCGAGAAAAATAATACCACAATTGTTGATGAAGATGATATGACTGGGGATAGTGAAAGTGTTGAAAATAGTGATGATGAAAATCAAAACCAAGAGGAAATGTATGTTGAGGGGGAAAGTGCAGATAATGAAACCGAAGAGGAGGAAGACGAATCGGTTGAGGATGGAAAAGATGATGATCAAAATGATAAGAGTGCAGAAGTTGATGAAGTTGATAGCGCTGATGAGAATGAAAGGGATGATATGAATGAAGAAATGCACAAAAATAAAGATCATGCAGTAGAAAACAGAGATAAAGAAGAGAATAAAGCAGAAAAGGAAAACCTGATGGAGGTAAAAAATGATGAGAGCAGTAAAGGTATGAAAATTTTCTTATTACGATTACAACGTTTGCAGTATATATTTTGTATTAATGCAAAAATAATTTTTTTTGCGTTATTATGGGCATATATTAGGTAATAGTTATGTAGTTGTGTGAAAATATTAATAAATGGTGGAAAATTTTCTCTGTATATACCAAAAATACTGCGTATTTGAAGTTATTTTTGAGTATTAAATGCATTTTAATGTGTCTATAGTAGTAATTTTTGTAGACAGTTTTGTAAGGTACACAGTAAAAAATGCGTACTGTGTCTGCATATAATATTAGTTGACGCATAGATGTGTGCATATTTTACAAATAATTAATGAATCAGATTAAACGTGAATAGGTATGGAGGCGCAGAGAAGCGGTGATGTCGATGATGTAGGTAATCACATAGTAGAAGGGAATGTAACAAACAACGAAATGATGAAAGAAAAAGAGAAGGGCGTAGACAATGAAAAGATTCTACGTAATAGTGGTGATGATGATGTTGTAAATGACGAAAGTAATGGAGATGAAGAAAATTATGATGAAGTACAAGATATGGAGATTGATGTAGAAGAGGAAAAAGCACAAGAAAAAGAAAAGGTGGCAAAAGTGAAAGGTATATTAGTATTTAGAATTAGATAATGTTCGGTTGAGTTAGTTTGAATGTCGGTATTATTGGATTACATAAAATATTAAATTGTATTTGCAGGGAAAAAAATTATGAGACAGTCTGCAGTAGTGGATGTTGATGAATTTGAAAATAACGACAAGTCCAAAGAAACTCAGACAGGCACTAATTTGAAAATTAGAAGATATGAAAATGTGCGGAAGTTGGAGGAAAGACAGATAAAACAAATGGAAGACTTTGTTGCACTGACTGGACTAAGGTAAAAATTATGTTTAAGGCTTCTTTATTTGTTGCACTGACTTTAGTTGGTGTAAATAAATGCGAGGTACAGTGTTGAAAAATATGAATGTTGTGCATGTTTCCAGCGTTTTATGTAGTAAATGTATGCAAATATTCATATTTTTTGCATCTTTATGAACAAAATATAAATTGAACATCAATGTTAATAAAATAATTTTAGATTGTTTGCATAAATTTCTGTAAATGTTTAACAATATTGCACACTAGTATGCAAATTTTTTGTTATGTTTTAATATTATGCAATCAATTGATCTAATTGCATGTATGTATGTAATTTTTATGAAAAATTGCAGATATATGTGCAATTAGGTAACGTAGATGCTTGAGTTATATTCGATCATATATTACATATTTTTTGAATTAATTTCAAACATGTACAGCAAAACAGCATATCTTAATGGTGATGAAGCCGTATGCGTGACTGGAACTGCTTGGGCTGATTTGATAGTTGGGAATTTCGTCGATGGAGAGGTAATAGTTAAGTTTACTAGTTATTTGTTGACAGGTTTTCTATTAATATATGCAAACAGTTATGTATTTGTAACAAATAAACAATTATCTACTTTGAGTAGATAATTGACTGGTTTGGTGTGGAGTTGCGAAAAGATTATCCAGAAGTTATGATGATCAAAACTCTTGCTTCAGTAATATAAATACTATATGAATATGTTTTTAATTTGTAAATTTTTTTAATAATGAAACTGTTAATATTCTGGGACTGTTACTAAAGGATTTTAAGGAGCAGTTAAAAAAAGTCTTGGATAAAAGAGTGACAGATGGCTATGAATTTTGCACAAAGATTTTCTTTTCAATTCACTGTGAAAGTCATTTTTCTTTATTAGAGTTTATAAAGGCTGAAAGAAGATGGATCCATTATGATCCGAACATACCGCGACGTGGCGTTGGGAATCACCAAAAAGCAGCAAGAAAAATTGTATCTCAATTTGGTATTTTTAAATTTTGTGTGTGTTTAAGTAACATTACTGATAGAATTTTTTTTTATGTAACAGAGAAATTACGTCAATGCCTTGTTGAAGAAGCTCTTGAAAAAAGATTATCGGACACCTAATCAAATAGAATTTTCTCAATGCCCACAACAAGGACATACGTAAGAAATCTATTGTTTAATTTGTCCGTACGTATATGCATTTTTTTGTAATTATAGCATGGTTGTATGCACATTTTGTATACTGTATCAAATCAAATTATATGTTTACACCCTATTAATTGTTGGTAGTATATTAATTTTGCAGGGTCAACTGTGGTATGCTTGTAATGAACTATATGAAGCAAAGAACTGAGAATAAAGAGATGGATGAAAATGATGAAATGTGGAGTCCTGGGGCTGTTATTGATCAAAGAGCTGAGTTTGGTTTAAAACTTCTCAACTGCAATCCTCATAGCTGGAATGTGTTGAATAATCTGACACAAAACTTCCTTTTGTCAGACGCAAACAAGGATGTATAAAGGGCGTAAAGTAGGTGGTCGAATTGTTTGTAATTTTGGAGGTGTTTTAGTAATGTGTAAAAAAGTTTAATACCTTTTTTGTTTAGACTACGAGAACATGGTTAAGTGCTGTGCAAAATGAAATGAAAATGTCGTTTTTAGGTATGAATTAATTTTTTGATGTTTTGCATGATGGTATGAAATGATTCGTACATGTGTGTAGTTTATTATAATTATATGCAAAATTTTCAATATAATTGGTGTGTAAATGTAAAGATTTATATAATCGTTATGAATGATGTGGATTTGTTTGTAAATAAAATGAATGCGTAGAATGATACTAGTTTGTATAATTTTTTGAAGAAATTAAGAAATTACAAATGAAGTAGTTAAACAGTAAATTTAAAAATTATAAATAATAAATGATTAACTAATTACATTTAGTACGTTTGAGTAAAAGATAATTTATGCATAAATTCACACAAATTACAAAGACTGTTGTATTTTTATATGCAACAATAAAAACTACGAGTAGAATGAAATTGTGTATGAAATATTTTGTTAGTGTAATGAAGAATGAGTATACGAATTTGATTTTGTGATACATTCCAATGTATGTCGGTTGTATGAACATTGTGCATGATTATTTGTTATAAATAGGATTTTTAAAAACGATAAATGAGTCAAATTTTAATCACAGTATAATTGTACCATTAATTTGTCTAATTTCATTCAAAAATTACATATAGTTGCATATTTAGCTGCAGTGTTGAAGAATACTTGTGAGCAGTTGTCATTTTCATAAGTAATTGTATATTTGAAAGTACGGAGTAATGTTTTAAAAGAAATGTACTGAGCTTGACAAACAAGTAGAACTGTAGATTAAAGTTTAGTTTAATAGCAGACATGTATGCAAGTAAGAATGAATATTGCATACATTTGTAAAAGTATGCAGAATATCTGGGTTAACAGAACTAAGGGGAAAGCAGAAAGTGTTAAAAACACAAATAAAACAGTAAAGTACCGATTATAAAATAAAACTGAGATAGCAAGTTTGGAGTCTGTACAATATAATTTGTAAACAGATTTATTATAAAATATTTAAAAAAAAACCACAACTATTTTTGGATTGAAGAACAAGTCCGTTTGTTATGACCCAATTTCTTGCACAATCCACACCGAGTAGTCTTTGTAAATTCACCTGCAGATTTCAATCTTTTTGACGAGCATGGACGACCAGGCATGCGTCTACCTTTTGGCGGAGCTATTACTGCATCTTCAACAACCACGTCATCACCCATATAATTGATGATAGGATTTATTGGATGAGAATATGACAGTTGAAAATGACCAACTTTAAAGTAAGCATCAATGTAGTCGTATACATTCAAGTTTTCACAACTTAAGATACATCTAACGGTGTGAGCGCAAGGAAAACCACTTACTTGCCACATGTTACACGAACATACTCGATTATATAGATCAACAAATTGATGAACTGGAGAATGAACTTCAAATTTATGTTCACTAGATTTGATAACGGACCAAGAAGCTCCTTCTAAGTGTAGATTCCTTAATCGAGTTTCATTAACTTGACACAAAACGCTATTCCATGTCGAAGCGACTTCACGACGATCGGACATTAGTTTCAACCTTATTTTATCCAAGCAAGAAGTGATTGGTAAATGTCTTTCCTCCAAAATCCACTTGTTAAAGCTTTCTGAAAAATTTGATGACATTTCACCGTATCGACAAGCAGGGAAAAAAACGTTTGTAAACTTCTCAAAAGGAATACCATTCAAAAAATTTCTCATAGTCAATCCACCAATATCTCTAAAATTCTTCTGTGCAGCATTAAAATCAGTCAAATTATATGCATAAGCAATTCTTGCAAATGTATCCAACAAAATCCGCTTATTAGTTTTCGAAAATTGAGATTCCAAAGCAACCTTTAGGTTATTGGTCAAATGATATAAGCACGATCCATGAATGGAATTTGGAAACACCTTTAGAATAGAAACTAGAATTCTAGGATGACGATCTGAAATGAAAACATAGCTTCTATAATCCTCTTTAAGAAAGTCTTTGAGTTGTTCACAAAACCACATCCAATTATCTTCATCTTCTCCAGAAACAATTGCAATTGCTATAGGGAAAAAACCTTTAAAAAAAAAAATTGACATATAGTTATGTGAAAATATATGTTTCAGAAAGCTTCATTAAAATATGCATATATGTAGAAATTTTGCATATATATGTGAAGGTTTTCTGAATAATTGAATATTGTATAAACATAATGTGCATAAATGTATGCATTTGTTAATAATTTTTTCATTGATGCATGCAGGTCTTCACAGTACAATGAATATTTACTATGAATAGCATGAATGTAATACCAGTCATGTATGCAATACTTCAAAACTTTAAAGTACGTAAGCGCAAATTTGTAAAGAATTGTTAACAATAGAACAGGACATATTAATAATATTTACATCCTGAAATACATGTAGCTTCACAGGTATGTGATAATTTAAGTGTAAGCAATCTTCATTGAAATATGCATATATGTAGAAATTTTGCATATATATGTGCAGGTTTCTTAAATAAATGAATATTGTATTAAAAAATTGTGCACACGTGTATGTATTTGTTAGTGATTTTTTCGTTGATGCATGCAGGTCTTCACCATATAATGCATATTTGCTATGCGTACCATGAATGGAATACCAGTAATGTATGCAAAATTTCAAAATATTTAACAACATAAATGCAAATAATTAAAAAAATGTTAATAGTACAGGACATGTTAATAATAGTTGTTGTGGAAAAAAAAATACGATAATAAACCATACCTTCGTTTCCGTTTTTACCGGTAGCAGCCATTAAACACCCTTGAGCTCTTCCCTTCATAAAAGTAGCGTCAACAAAAATTAATGGACGACAGTATTGAAATCCATATGCACAAGCTTCAAAGCCAATAAAAACCCTCTCAAATTGCCGCGTTGAATTATTGCACTTCAAAACAACTTTACTTCCAGGATTGGTAGTAAGAACTGCATCACAAAATGACTGCAAATGATGATACGGCATTACGTCGCTTCCATGTAAATCTTCCAATGCCAACCTCTTCCCACTATATGCATAGTAATACTTCAAAATAACATTATATTCGGTTTGGAACAAGTTAGTAATGTCCTTCGTCTTCATTAACGGATTGGCTTGAATATGATCACAAACCAATAACTTAATCAATTTACTGGATATAACAGGATTGTTTATGTCATGAATTCCATCACCACATGTATGTTCTGGTTGAAATCTCTTTATAACAAAATATCCCGGCAGATTAAACTTAAGAGAAGCATGAATCCGAAAACTACAATTATTTTTCGAACATACAGGTGTAACTCTTTCTTTATCGTTCTTAATCAAATTAAGCTTATAACCAGTTTTCATACTATACATCATCAAATAAAGTCTAAATTCAGTAACACCTCCTTTAAATTGTTGACCAATACCAGAGAAAACAGAATGATTCAAATCACTTCTTAACAATTGCTTGAATTTGTTGCTGGAATCACTATTACTAGCATAAGTGGAGTCGCTACCAAAAGAAGATTCGCTACCATCAGCGACAAAAGAACAATTAAGATTGACATCAACAAAAAAAACCAAATAATCCTCACGATTATGCGCAGCCAACAAAAGAATGGATTTTAGATCGGAATTACTTTGAATATTCCTTCGAAAGCCGTCTCTGTAGTGAAATAATTTAAAAGACAACGGAGTTAACTCCATCCATTTGCCACAAACAGCCTCTCTAACAATATCAACAGAACTATCGAAATAAAGACGAATAGAAAAACTATCATCCCCAAACTTCAAAAACACAAGAACACCAATATTTGCAGGACCACTGTGTGAAAATTAACAGAGCAAAAATTAATCAGACCGATCTGCGTAAATCAAATAAAATTACAGAGACATAATCATATTTTTATAAAAAGTTGCATACATCTTTGCAAATAATATTAATATCTGCATATTTATATGCAAAAATTAGTAAAATAAACTTCAATTTATAAAAAAATATATCGCCAACGATTATAATATGTCAATATTACAATCATATTCATATATGTAAGCAATTAATCATTAGCCGAACAATTTAACATAAGTTCAAAAAATCTGCCTACCAGAGTGCATATATTGCGTAAAATATGCATAATTATACGAAACTATTCAGAATAGATCCATACAGACTTGTTACAAGTTTTTTGCATTTGAATATGCTAAAATTCAAAAATTATGCATACTTTTATACAATTTAACATAATATCTTGAAAAAATGTGGACAAGTTAATGAATATCAGCTTGTACAGTGAAACTTCACAAATTACTAAACTTTATAAACATTTTAAACTATACGTCTATAAACATAAATAATTGAAATAAGTAAAAATAATAAAGAAATATAATTTTCAGAAAAATTGATAATTTTTTATTTCTGAACATACTTTTTACAAAAATAAAACACCAGAAATTACCTTGAGGATGCCAGATCCATTTACTAAATTATTCGTTGATCAAATTATATCTCTGCAACACGCTGGTTGAAAATAAATTTGTGGATCAAAACGGCTGAATATTGGAAGATAAAATTCGAAGTGAAAAAATAAAGGAAGAAGTCGCCGCCATGATGTAAAAAATATGTTTTTGAAAATATTGAATGAGTAATACGATTAATGGATTTAATGCAAAATCAAAAATCAGATATCATGCGTAAAAATAGGCCGTGATATTTGTTTTGGGCAAATCAGTAAAAAATATGGCGCTAGTTCAAAAATAAGGATGATATTTATATAATTCTACATGGAAGGATGTGAGCCTAATTAAGTTTAGTTTTAAGGATGTGAGCCTAATTTTCACTTTTAATTAACTAATTCCTTGATTAAACAATTAGTATTAAACTAATTACATTTTAATAAATCAACACATGCCAATCGAATTGCTTCGATCAAGCTTTATTTACTACTTCACGTTAGCATTTATACCTATGAGGATTTAGCTTAAGATTAGTTTGCCATCATTTAATAATAATTATTAGACATTTTAATTATCAAAGTTAGTTGATTGATTACTGCATCTAAATTAAACTGGTCGATCCTTCTCAAAATTTTAGTGCTTCTTGTTCTGAACATTACCTGACAGGCTCGTTTCTAAACCCTTCAGCAAAAGAATTTGGACCACTTCGAAATCTTTCTGTTCCTTATCAAAGCCCTGCACCACGCAATACTTAATTAAACTCATAATTCTTTAATCTAACCATTTAAAATAACTAATTAATATAAATTATGACTTAACTACTTCACATAAGTTTCAGGGCCGATTATTTACGAATACTCAGTTCAACTCCGCTCCTCTTCACGTAACTACTCTAGTGCCATACATTGTCTGGTCCTAATACGTTGCTTCCATCTTAGTGAAACCCTAACCAAATACGTCCAAACTTCTCGTTTGCTTTGTTCTCTTCTCCACAAAAAATGGAACCATGCACCGCTGATAGTTTGAATGCCCTGCCACCGGTTGGTCTTTGGTCGGCAATCAGAGGTCAGAGCTGGAACCACTTCATATGCCTCCCTTACTCTCACAAAGCCCGACCTCCCACGCCCTTCCAATCACCGACAATCTGTCCTTAAAACGCACGACTTCAGATGCAATTCTTATCAGTTCACTACGTCGGAGATGATCTCCACTGGTGAATCCCCAATAGGATTCCATTAACTTGAACAGCTCATGTTCCAAGAGATAAAATACGTATCTCGGTAATGAAGTGGTCCCGATAAGCAGAGCTCTTAGCAATGTCAATCTCTTCAAGATTGGATTGATGAATCATTGGACAAAGATCCAAAGATAAGGGAATAGTAATACTTGTACTATATTTTTGATGTATCTTTATATATGTTTATGTTTAGTGTTTATCGCATTTTGTCCTGAAATCCAGCTCTGATACCAAACGTAACACCCCACCCCAAGACCCACAATTAACAAAGAGAATTACATAGTAATCCGTCTGCTAATGTGGAGAATAGGGCTGGTTAGAGGCGACCAACTATAAATTTTTCATAACTATCTATTGAACATCTCGACAAATGTTACCTATTTTTTTCTCAACATAAGTGAGTCGATATATTCAATAAATAATTAATACAAAGCTATAGATGGCTATGTATCTATCAGAACAAAACAACTAAATGAATAACTCATCACAGAACAGCGTAAATATATAAAATTTTACACATACAATGATACATCTCAATACTATACAAGAGTGGTATGACGACCACTCAACGTACATGGAGCAAAGAGTTTACAATTTGATAATGTCTCATAAGAAAGCAGTCAATCCCAAGCAAATGACTTGATCCCAAAAGAAAGCATCATGTTACCAATACAACCAAAAGGAAGAATAATACCTGAAACAAACTCGGTCTGACCTGAGTGAAAACACACGGGTCAGGCTGGCTAAACTTATCAAAAAGACATAACACTCAATGGTGTTAAGTAAATGAAAGATATGATATCCTTTTACTCAAGGGATACCATGTCATAATGGGGTTACTTCCTTTTAAGGAAAAAAGACATACTTCTTTGAGAAGAGATAACTAGAATAAGGCTACAATAAAGTGGAAACACTACACTTAAGAAAATAAAATGTCAACAGGCTAAGTCTTATAGGCAAGGCTTAATTAACATAGCTTCCGTCTCACATCATGGACAGTGTGAATTAAAGGTTGATAAAGACTTCAAAGGAAAGGTTCATCTCCCTAAAGGAGGGATTAGCATAACTATACATCCAAGTATGTACCCTTTATATAAAGAAGAACACATATAGATATGCCTCATATCATTGGCATATGCTAGAATCTCAAAATGTCAATCAACATATAATAAAAATCAACTATAGAATCTTCTTAATTATTTATACCTATTATTATTGGTATAAGTATAGAAACATCATATATCTATCACTAAACTCATTATAAACAAATCTCATGATAATTTATACCTCATTCCGTTGGTATAAATATAAGTACAACTTGCATCCATCATTAAAACTCAATTTAAAAGAATTACCGTAATTTATATCTCATCTTATGGGTATAAATATGTCCCAAACCAAACATTAAAATTCATCATAAAAGAATCTCCATAAATTATACTTCATCTCATCGGTACAATTATAAATATATCTCACTCCATTTTAATTGAACTTGGAAGGAGTTCAAAACAACATATTAGAAACCACCATAAAACATGCATATAAATAAGCCTTTTTCTGACATAAGGCAATAATAAAGTATCATCATCAAAATGGGGAAATCAAAACATCAGGAAACATCATGAAATACAGCACATGCTTACATCTTGACTAGTACTACATCTTGGTACCAACCATCGTGATGACAACGGCCATAAACATCATAAAAATCTTAATGACTATAGCCGAAACATCGTGATACCCTTAGTAAAAAAAAATCTAAGTAATAACATCATGGTGATTGGAGTCACAAACATCATGATCATCATGATGGCTATAGTCAAAATCATTGTGATGACTCCAATCGTGTACTCAGTAATAGTACTAGTAACATCTTGAATGTGTCTCAACTTCTCGAATAGGAACCCAATAGGCGTTAACGTACATCCCATACCATACGTTCGCACCTATTGGTTTATTAATCGTTAGCCGATGCCACATAAAATAAAAACATCAGAAAGCATCATAAACATCAGAAACATCATGAAACATATATTATGCCTCATCTCATCGATGAGCAAACACAAGACCATACTCATCTCATCTCACTGACGAGTACTATTAACATCGTGACTTGTCTCATCTTATCGACAAGTGGAAAATCATCTTAAAACATAATAACGTCATGAAATCATCATAAAGAAGCTTGCCTCGTCTCATCGGCAAGTAAAATAATGTTATGAAGGTTAATTATAACCGTAATTCCCAAATCATGAAATTTAGCATCTAATGCGCCTCATCTCATCAGCATTTACAAAATATATCTAAATATGGTTTCTCATCAAACATACTCCTAACATGATCTCTTAAACCATATAATTTTATCCAAAATTTTGTAACTTCATAAATCATTTCAAATAATTCTTCGAAAGGGTTTCGATCGTCTAAGTTTGATATTAAACGATAAAGAAAATCCATATGTCCATACTACATTTTTTACTTTACCATTTAATTGTCTTTCTCGTACAAACGAAATTCATAATATAAGTAGTTTTATTTATAAAATAATTTTTACTACATAAAACATGAATATAAAATGATTTTTGGAAATTATTATTATATAAATTGTCTTTATTATAAAATATATAACATATATAATTAGTTTCGAAAAATTATTGAAAAAATTCCAAAAATACTTATTTAGAAAAACACTTTATTTTTAAAACCATTTAAAAGCACTTTCGAAAACAAGTACACGAAATCAGCAAAAATCTCATAAAATCAGCAATTAGAAACCGTCAATTTTAGCAAAGATAACTTCATAATTCTAGAAAACTTAAAACATTAAAGTTGTAGCTCTACTTCTGAGCTTTCCAAAACATCCCAAACTTTTGAATTTGGATAAGAAACGCAAAAGTTATGACATACACAATTTTCAGATCTCAAATTTCACTACCGCTGTTGTTATTTTCAGGGCAGCGACAAAAAAATATAAATTCGACTAAGTAAACATCAATATTTCGAAAAATTAGAACATGAAACTTGTTGTACATGATTCAAGCTTTCCGGACCATCTAAAATCATCAAATTTGGTAAAGAAATGAAAAAAGTTATGACTACAAACATTTCAGCATCAATAATGGATAGAAATACAATCAATTCAAGATGCATCTAAATGGCATAAAATCAAACACGATTCCATCAAAAAATTCAAGAGGATATGATTTAACCTGCATATGTGAGTGTTATTACTCACCTCAACATCCCGAACAACCATGCATGCCTCAACTCATCACCAATTTCCCCAAAAAAACTGCATTTTTGACCTCTGTAGCATCAAGGATTTGAGATAGCAATTCTAAGTATTATCCTACGGAATTTTTACAGAAGATGTAGGTTTGAGTTAAGAATAACATATCCAAATTTCAGATTTTTCTGATTTTTCTACAATTAAGTATGAATTTTCTACTAACCTGCGTTTTCAGCTCAGGTTTAACTCGATATTACTTGAGAGAAGAAGATTTTTGACCCATCAAACCTTAATCAATTGCCACAAAATTTGGTGTAGAGATGCTGCAATGTGTTGGCAACAACATATCCAAATTTGATAATTTTAGAGATTTTATTTGATTTTTTTTATGGTTTTTAGAACAGCTAGGGTTTTGGTTATTGCTTTGAACATTTTGAGGTTTTCTTAGTTTTTTTGCGTTTTGTAGAACAATTTACTGAAGGGAGAATGTACATACCAGTACCACTCTATTTAGAAGCTTTTGGTGATGGGTTAATGGATTTTAACATACCCAAATAGCCCGTTTCCCATACTTTACAAAATTTAGTTTAATGTTACTCATTTTGTACATAACTCATTCATTTTAATTGCTTTTTGAATAAAACGAATTGCATTTTGTTTATTTTACCAAAATGAATACTTTAACAACAACAAAATTTTATTTTGAACATATAAAAATTAATTTTATATATTAAACCCTTTAAATTAACAATATTTTACAATATTGTCATTTAAGTGCAAAAATCACTTATTTGACATATTTTCACCATACAGAATTTATTTTCCACTTTCAAAACTTACACAAAAGTGTGAAACATTTCTAAAAATATTAAAACATCGTTTTAAAATAACGTTATGTCTTTAAAATTTATTTACTTCTCATTTTGCCTTTTATTTTGCAATAAAAGGTTGTTATTTGAATAAAATTCCAATATTAACAATTTGACGCACACTAATTGCCATCTTTGTTTATTCCCATCACAAATCACAAATAAAGTATTTGAAACTTTATTTCCCTAAAACTTCTAAGTATTATTAATTATTCCCCATATGGAATTTTTTTAAAATCCCAATTTATTATCAATTAACTATATTAAATTATAATCTCCATTAAAATTTTATATAACAGATAATCACTGAGACTGGGTTGTTACACATTTAGGCTATTTACTCCATAAAAATCGCACGCACATTGATGAGTCATTACATTGATAAAAGCTAGAAAGGCACCATAGTTCGATTCTTAATCGTTCGGTCAAAGTCATCTCCAAAAATCCCTGATTCAATTAGCATTCAATACCACCAGTCGGTTAGGATACGAGCATACCGATCGGTACCAGATAGTTTCACCAGGCAGACACACCGAAGCAGAGGAAGACACCGATCGGTATAAGCGCAAGGACACCGATCGGTAGAGGACTAGTACGCTCTATATATGCGAGATGGAGGTATACCAACCAGCTGTAACAACCCGGAAATTTTGAGTAAATTTAAAATTTTTATTTTGGCTAATTTAAAGAATTTTGGTTATTTAAAATGAATTATTTTAAATAATAACAACGGAAAATTTATTTTCGACGAAGTTAAAACGAATAAATTTATTTTAATTATAATTCGAGCCTGAAATGGCATGGTAGTTCGAAAATTCGATTTCTAATTTCAAATGAATATACAGAATTCAATATAAGTCAGAATTGAGCGAAACCAGAAATATTTGAATCTGTTTGGCGATGTCTTCCCAACGGTTGAAAGGAACTGAGATTTCACTCTATAAGTTGAAAGATATGTCCAGTTTAAAATTCTGAAAAGTCGTTGTGGAATTTATATATATTTTAATATACATATAAAGGCCTTGAAAATAACCGTTTTGCAAACAACCTTTGTTTTCGACGAAACCAATTTTGTTGGATCCAGGATGTCAAATTATTGCTAGATTCCAAAATTCAGAATTTTTGGGATCAATATGTGAGCGTGGCAAAGTTAAACGTGTTTTGTCAATTTTACTCAATTTGGATCGACCAGAAAATGACCATTTTTCAAACGGTCTTCGAAATTAGTTTTGTTAGGACTGTATCGTCGATAAGAAGCTAGAAATAATTTTTCTGGAATTTTTTTGAGTCAATATGTGGACCCGGTAAATTAAAATGTATGTTTAAATTGAATATATAATGATTTTGTTTTAATTTAAATAAAAACTGACTGAAACGGTCGAACGAGCTTACGGGACATATCCCATTGTGTTCGGAATGGGGGTATTTAGCTGGGGCAACAGTCGCTGGGTTTGAATTGGAGTTCGGTATCATATTGGATTAATTAGTGAATTAAATAATATAAAACTTATATAAATAACCACCCCAGTCAAAACCCTTTGCTCTCTTTCCCGTTAGTCAACGCCGCCCCATTCAGAGAAACGAACGAACGAAGTGCTCCCCCTTTCTCCCCTAAATCATTGCAAATCCATTCAAAAATTTCATGAATTCATAAGACGAAAACTCAAGTGCTTCCTCCCCTCTTCATTTTCATACCAGTTTAGCCGAGCATAGCTGTGTATGTTGGGAGTAATCGGCCCTCGAAGGGCAGGCGTTTCGCGCCGAATTCCGGCGAGATGGTGGCTACGGGTCCGCCACCACTTACGGCGGTGGGTAAGGGTGTCACACCCTTCGATATCGTCAGTCCCGATCAATGTAAGGACCCGTAACTTCCCCGGTAAGGAAAGAGCGGAAACTTTGAGAACAACACACAAAAGAACGCAAACAGAAGAACATTTCATTGTATATTACAACAATTCCATCAAAATACAAGAATATACAGAGTAAGAATAAATATTACACAGAAATATCAGAGATTTAAATTACATTTAAATACATCGCAGCGGAAAATAATACAAAACACATCTAGAAGTAATACACGGATACAGAGCTTTCCGAGTATCATTCCAGCTGTAAATCAAGATCCTGTGAATATATATCTGCAAAACCAAAACTACTAGCTGCCCGTTTCGAAAATAAGGGCACCCAGAGTTTAGGTTAAAACAATGAACCCCGGGTCAGTCATGTGACTGGTGCGAGAACTAAAACAGTTATTTAAAACTTTACTGTAAATTAGATATATCAAGGGACCACGCCGTATAACACGGAATGAGTTTCCTTCCAAGAATACCAATGCATATAACAAAACAGCGCAATGCTTTTTGGAAAAATGAAGCTATTATTAGACCCAGGTCCTATTACACAATGCAACGCAAGCTGGGGGATAGGGTTTTCCCTTATATTAGCCAAACATGCTTAGTACGTTTAAAACAAATCATTTGATACTATTATAAGTGCATAGTGTATAAAACAACTTCAAATCATAAGTATTAATCATAAACGGTATGGGTACCATATATCATGTCGCCATACTAGTTCTACAATTAAAACCGCAAAATCACGTATTTGGAAACTGGATTTCCATCTGTGAACTGAGGCAAAAGATAGTCCTCTACCGATTCGAGACGCTCTAGCCCGTGTCTCAAGTCAGTGCTCGAGTGACCTTTGGAGCGACAGGGCCGGTCCACCGATGTGGATTAAAATGCCTGAACACTGCGCTTCCCCACCCTTTGGGGTGTCAATGAGCCAACGAATGACTCCATCGGCTTCACATAGTCATCGATATATCCGAGGCGCCTCGCAACAGCAACAACCACATAAGTCAAACTCGTCAGGGCGTGTAAAACCACTGACGAAACTTCTAGCTAGAAAGAAACGCATGTCCTCCCTGAGGTCCTTCTACCGTTTTTAGTCCACAACCGGAGTGTGAGGCTCGCGAATTAACGCTACATAAAGCTATGCCACACAGGTCGTGCTTTGATCATCAACCACAAGACTATGCTTTTCAACAGAAGCCTTGATCATTTGCATCTCAGCATGCCACACAGGCAATTCATGCTATGCAACCGATATCAATCACAAAGAATGAAATCCGATGTCAGACACACATCCATTTACAAGTCCGTTCTGGGTCTGAACAAAACCGGAGGCACCTTGTACCACGCATATCCATCGATCTCCAAGTACGTCTGGACGACCACCAACTGATTCCCTCCTCTTGGGTGTACGGCCCAATAAAGATCATCAGTAATTATCCAAACGACGTGAAGACCTCCGGTTTTCAACCACCGTCTTCATCTTCGACTCATCGTCGAATCAGTTATTCAGAATGGGATAAACTCGGTCTATCTGAATAACTCGCGTATATAATAAATAAGTGTTACACAAACACAACATACGCCTCATTCCAATTCATCAGTCGCTAACCGTAAATTAACAAGAGAATAATTTTCCAAATATTAACCCCGAAGGCCGAAACCAACATCAGATCAATACCCAGGAAACCGTTCTTCTTAGCTAACCTACAGTTAGTTTCTAAATTTCACATTCTTAGGGAAAGGTTCCCATTAATTTTATCAAAGATAAATTCTTTTAAATTTATTCTTTAATCTTCCTTTGAATATCGATTTAAACCAAATTATGGTTTATCCAAACTATCCGGGATTAACAAACCTTACCGAAGTAATCATTTGTTTTAATTTCCCAATCCCAACCTATTCATCCCATGAAGTAAAACTGGTCATACTTCATATCTAACACCACGGTGTTATCGGTAAATTCAATTACCATTTCACGCTCAAATCTAATTAAAGATTTAACTATCGCCTGGAGCAAAACTGGTGATACTCCATTCTCGATCTTTTCAATCTAATTAAAGATTCATTAAAACTCCACTTAGTTTTAATCTTTAACTGGGTTAAAGAATCAGTGTCATTTAAAACACGGTTCACGATAAACCCCAAAATCACATCACATTTCAGTCAGTCCCTAACCGTAAATTATCAAGTGAGCAATTCCCTAAGTATTAACCCCGAAGGCCGAAACCAACATCAGATCAATACCCCAGAAACCATTCAACTTAACTAATCTCTAGTTAGTTTATGATTTTCTTAACTCCTTTAGGTCTAAGAACAGCATTATTGAAGATACTGTTCACGACAACCCAAAATCACATTCCATTAATTATCAGGTCAAAGAACAAGTGTTATGTAAAACACTTTTCACGATAAACCCAAAAATTAATACCAATTCAA
The DNA here is from genome assembly GCA_030737875.1 of Allium sativum. NCBI lineage: Eukaryota > Viridiplantae > Streptophyta > Magnoliopsida > Asparagales > Amaryllidaceae > Allium > Allium sativum. The sequence goes on along the minus strand of CM060923.1, from coordinate 575,650,839 downwards.
TTCCAATTAAATATTATTTAATTGGTACACTTCATTCAATCTAAATAAAAAGATTTAATCTTTTTCTCAACAGGGTTTAAGAACAGTGTTAATGAAGACACCATTCACGACAAACCCAAATCACATTTGATATTAAATACAAGGCTCTGAATAGAAAATATATCGGCTTATATTCAATATCAAATTCTACGACCAACAAATATCGTATTGGAAATAACGATATCTATATATCTTTCAAATTTCCATAATGCTATCTGTATAATCACGAAATCCAACATCGAAATATTCCAAAGACAATTCCGATTCAAATCCATTCCAATTCAATTATTGGAAATTCTGGTTACATTTAAAACCCTTTTCAAATTCAATTTATTTATTTAAAAATAAATAGAATTATAATTCTAGTTCAAAACTAGTTCATTTCGATAAAAATCTATTTTTATCTTTTCAGATATGGAGTTTTTCATTCCAATTCTTCCCAAATCATTTCTTATGATTTTACACAAATTATTACTATTTTTAATTATTTTATCCAGGCCCATACAGTCGATTTCCATCAACGGCCATCGAACTGCACTTACAGCGACCTTTTCCAAATTTGATTTGGACATAATTCCAAATCCAACCGTTATATTTCAAATATCTGATATTCGTTAGAAAGCTCTTTTCGATACGAACCCAACGGTTCAAGTTTTAGGAGAATCCAACAGTCGCATCTCCCGTAATATCCATTCTAAGTCAATGGTCGAAATTCGAGAACTGCGCGGCGCGGCGCGTTCTATTCAGGCCATTATATATATATATATATGTATATATATATATTATATATATTTTGTCGATTTCCTTTTAAAATGAATTTCATAAATCGTTTTTAAATTTATTTTCAAAACGATTTCAACTTCTTATTCGGTTTCAAATCAAAATTGAATTTTCCTTTATAAACTCCTTTTTACATTCATTTCTATTTGATTTCAATTCGATTTCAATTCGATTCAATTCAATTTCAATTTGATTTGAATTCCTATTCAATTCAATTTCAATTCGATTTCATTTTATATTCAATTCAATTCGAATTCGTTTTCTATTCAATTCAATTCGAATTCGTTTTCTATACAATTCAGTTCGAATTTGTTTTCTATTCAATTCGGTTCGATCGAATTCGTTTTCTAAAATATTCGATTCGAATTCATTTTCTAAAATATTTGATTATTGAAATCACTTTCTAAAATATTCGATTTATTGAAATCACTTTCTAAAATATTCGATTTATTGAAACCACTTTTCAATATTCATTAAAAACAAATAAAATCGACGAAGTTCCCGTTCGTGTTAAAATGACGTTTAACTGCTTAACACGGCTTCACATTTTAATATTCACTGAATATTATTTTAAAATATTTGATAATTTTGAACTGGAATCAGACACAGTCAATTACCATATAATTTCAGTTTTATGGATTTCATCCAATTCATATATACAACAATGACGATAAACAATCAACCATCATACAAAGTGCGTTCTATACTGTATAAGCGTCAAATATAAATATTCAACGCTTATAACAGTCTGTCAATCAATCGATCGACATACAGCTAATTATTGGGATTAGTGTATGTCATATATATCCCCAATACCCGTGTGGGGTTTCAAACACAGATTTTATTTGTGCAGTTGGGCGATGTGTAAAATTTATCGTCCCAATCAATATCAGTCAAATGTGTGTATATAAACAAATCGTCCGATTTGTTTATATTTATTTATTCACATTCATGTCAAAAATTATATTTTCAACTATAAAATATTTTTAACTGTATAAATATTTTGTTTCATTTCACATCACATCACACAATCAACTACACATCAAAATCAAACAAACAAGCATACAAGCCGTCCATGGTCTGTGGACGACGGGTGTCGGGTGCTACTAAACACCGTCTGCATCCTAGTATATATTTCAACTGGAAATTAAAATAAAAGTGAGGAGTTCTCACCGACTAGCTAAACCAAACGCCATGACTCTTAATATGTAGGAGTCTTCGCCGTTCTCTCCTTTTGTCACTTTCGTTGCCCGTAGCCACTACATATATAAAAATCACATTTTTATATTGTAGCTATGTATATAAAAATCACATTTTTATACCGCTACTATATAGATAAAAATCATATTTTTATCTCCCTTTTTAGATAATAAAAATCATATCTTTACTTTGCTTCCAAGACGATAAAAATCGAATCTTTACTTTATGAAAAATTATATTTTTTACAATGCTATTCTATATAAAAAGATTATATTTTTACAATGCTATTATATATAAAAAGATTATATTTTTACAATGCTATTCTATATAAAAAGATTATATTTTTACATTGCTATTCTATATAAAAAGATTATATTTTTACAATGCTATTCTATATAAAAGATTATATTTTTACATTGCTATTCTATATAAAAAGATTATATTTTTACATTGCTATTCTATATAAAAAGATTATATTTTTACATTGCTATTCTATATAAAAAGATTATATTTTTACAATGCTATTTTATATAAAAAGATTATATTTTTACATTGCTATTCTATATAAAAAGATTATATTTTTTACAATGCTATTCTATATAAAAGATTATATTTTTACATTGCTATTCTATATAAAAAGATTATATTTTTACATTGCTATTCTATATAAAAAGATTATATTTTTACATTGCTATTCTAATAAAAAGATTATAATTTTACATTGCTATTCTATATAAAAAGATGATATTTTTACAATGCTATTCTATATAAAAAGATTATATTTTTACATTGCTATTCTATATAAAAAGATTATATTTTTACAATGCTATTCTATATAAAAAGATTATATTTTACATTTCTACTTCCTCTATAAAGATCGAATTTTTATATCATTGCTATAGAAATCACATTTTTATTTCATCATTTCATATATATATAAATAAAATTCTTATTATCTATATAATATAAAAATCATATTTTATTCTTTTTATAATATAAAAATTTTCGCCTTTCTCTAATTAAAAATATCGCCTTTTTCTCTTCGCTATACATATAAATATTATATTTTCATATCGCTCTTCTTCTAATAAAGAATATATTTTTATAGTCTTGAAAAAAAAGAATCACATCCTTATAGTCAATAAAAATCTTAACTTTATAATCAATAAAAATCGTATCTTTCCTCCATCACTTTAAAGATCTTACCTTTATCACATTAAAATTTTTAACTTTATCACTTTAAAAAATCTTGTCTTTCTTTTTATAAAAATTCAATCTTTCTTTGTGTAAAAAATCAAATCTTTCTACGTTTTAAAAATCAGAACTTTACCTTGAAATCCTACTCATAAAAATCCTATTTTTACTTTGAAATTATACACATAAAAATCCTAATTTTATTTTGAAATAGGAAATAAATAAATTAAAAAAAGACTTACAGTTGAAAATCAGGGAGGAGGGGGTTCGTCAGTGCATCGGAGGAGTTGAAGAGGAGGGGTGCGAGGCTCGCGCCGTCGCTGGCAGGTGGTTGCAAGTAGAGGCAGTTTAGGGTTTACGGGGGAGGGGGTGGGGGCGGGGGAGGGGGGGTTCAATCCTGGAAGGGGAGAGAAGGGGGAAGGAGAGGTGGTAGCGTCGAAAAAAGGGGGGTGCGGTGGTCTCGTTGGAGGCGGAGCTGGGTCCCCAGGCGCGGCGGCGCTAAATCGAAAGGGAGGGGGGCGGTTCGATCGTGGGTTTGGGGTTTTTTTTCCTTCATTTATTTTTCTTTTTTTCTCGTGAATGAAACTGAAGAGAAAAGGGGGGTCAACGGTGTATAGGAGGAGAGAGAGATTTTTTATTTAATTATTTAATTTCAAAAGCAACTTTTAATTTCGACCTCGAAACGAAACCCACTGCCCGTCGTCCGTAGCTAATTACCCCTATTCCGAACACAATGGGATATGTATCGTAAGCTGATTCGATCGTTTCGATCAGTTTTCGTCAAAGTCAACATATAACTCTATATATTGAATTTGAACGCGCATTTCAATTTACCGGGGCCACATACGGACTCTAAAAATTCCCAAAAAATATTTTTTAGCTTCGTATTGACGATACGGTCCTAACAAAACTAGTTTCGTCAAATTCCGAGACCGTTTGAAAAATGGCCATTTTCCAGTCGATTAAAATCAACTCAAACTGGTCAAACGCGTTTTACTTTGCCACGCTCACATATTGATTCGAAAAATTATGAAATTTGAAACCTAGCAATAATTTGACATCGCGGATCCAACAAAATTGGTTTCGTCGAAAACCGAGGTCGTTTGCAAAATTTCCATTTTTAAGGGCCAGAATTTCATAGCGACTATTCTGAATTTTCAATTGGACATATCTGTTGATTCCCGCTATGAAATTTCAATTTCTCGGATTCATTGGAAAGATATTATCAGTTAGATTCGAATATTTTTGGTTTCACTGAAATCCAGTTAATTTTGAATCCTGTACATTCATTTGAAATTTGAAATCGAATTATCGAACTACCACACCATTTTCTATTCCTTTTATATATATAAATAAATATTTATATTCTAACGATGATTCGAATAAATATATACGTTCGAATTCTATTCAAAATAAATTTCTCGTCGTTATTATTTAAAATAATTCATTTTAAATAATCAAAATTCACTAAAATTGCCAATATAAAATTTTTAGATTGGCTCGGATTTCCGGGATATTACAATCTCCTCCACTTAAAACTTTTCGTCCCCGAAAAGGAACGAAGCCAAAAGTTGTTTAAAAAATCAACTCAACTTTTATTATTTTCCTTATGGCTTATGTTCTTCAACTTTTTGGTTTCTAAGAACTTTTCAAATTTTTCAAAAATTTGGCTAACACCCTAAATTTTCAAAAAATTTCTCCATAACCTCCCATGCACCGGGGACTTCGGGATATTTCATATAGCCTCCCATGGGCTTCTTCAATCCAAAAGAAAAAGAAAAAGTCAAGCGGCTAGCCAATCGGCTCATAAAATCATCATCATCCAAACAAAACAGTAAATTATGGTAAACATGTACCTATTTGTCGGGCAAACAATTTTATTCTTCTGCTCTAGCCTCCTTGCTATGACTTGTTTAATGTAAGACATGTATATGCATGCAAATGCGACTAATTTTCAATACAATTTACTATTTGGTTCAATTTGGCTATAGGGTACAAATTTTAATTAATCAACCAATAATCAACAACACAACCATCAATCAATTAGTTGATTAGCTTTTCAAATTCATAACTTTGATGCATAGTCAAAAAATCATATTTTTGATGCCAAATCACAACAATAAGCCCTATCTAGTTTCGGTTCTCACACCAGTCAATTGGGAATATATAGAAATCTCACTTTCAAAACTCGAAAATAAATACTGGCGATGGTGCCCCATCACCAGAATTATCCCCGGGCAACTAGAGTGTGATTCTATAACTATCCAATACATTAAAACTTCGAATACACATTTGCGAGACATATATGAAAAATCTTTAAATATTGGATTGTCCAAACTAATTTAATATAAATATTCAAATACGTATAAAACGATTTAAATTTCAAAACAAAACTTGTTTTCATTTTAAAAATATACTCTTCACACTCGTTCTAGGATACTACTGATCCCATCTCTAACGAGTCACTCTTATTGGATATTACTAATCCATTCTCTGATGAATTCTTTCATTCGGTTCTAATGTGCCTTGTTCTCCGAGCTCTGTAAACCAAAGCTCTGATACCACTGTAAGGACCCGTAACTTCCCCGATAAGGAAAGAGCGTATATTTGAGAACAGCACACAAAAGAACGCAAACAGAAGAACATTTCATTGTATATTACAGCAATTCCATCAGAAAGCAAGAATATACAGAGTAAGAATAAATATTACACAGAAATATCAGAGACTTAAATTACATTTAAATACATCGCAGCGGAAAATAATACAAAACACAACTAGAAGTAATACACGGATACAGAGCTTTCCGAGTATCGTTCCAACTGTAAATCAGGATCCTGTGAATATATATCTGCAAAACCAAAACTACTAGCTGCCCGTGTCGAAAATAAGGGCACCCAGAATTCAGGTTAAAACAATAAACCCTGGGTCAGTCATGTGATTGGTGTGAGAACTAAAACAGTTGTTTAAAACTTTACTGTAAATCAGATATATCAAGGGACCACGCCATATAACACGGAACGGGTTTCCTCCCAAGAATACCAGTGCATATTACAAAACAGTGCAATGCTTTTTGGGAAAATGAAGCTATTATAATACCCAGGTCCTATCATACAATGCAACGCAAGCCGGGGGATAGGGTTTCCCTTATAATAGCCAAACATGCTTAGTACGTTTAAAACAAATCATTTGATACTATTATAAGTGCATAGTGTATAAAACAACTTCAAATCATAAGTATTAATCATAGACGGCATGGGTACCATATATCATGTTGCCATACTAGTTCTACAATTAAAACCACAAAATCACGTATTTGGAAATTGGATTTCCATCTGTGAACCGAGGCAAAAGATAGTCCTCTACCGATTCGAGACGCTCTAGCCCGTGTCTCAGGTTAGAGCTCGAGTGACCTTTGGAGTGACAGGGTCGGTCCACCGATGTGGATTAAAATGCCTGAACACTGCGCTTCCCCACCCTTTGGGGTGTCAATGAGCCAACGAATGACTCCATCGGCTTCACATAGTCACCGATATATCCGAGGCGCCTCGCAACAGCAACAACCACATAAGTCAAACTCGTCAGGGCGTGTAAAACCACTGACGCTAGAAAGAAATGCATGTCCTCCCTGAGGTCCTTCTCCCGTTTTTAGTTCACAACCGGGGTGTGAGGCTCACAAATTAACACTATACAAAGCTATGCCACATAGGCCGTGCTTTGATCATCAACCACAAGACTCTGCTTTTCAACAGAAGCCTTGATCATTTGCATCTCAGCATGCCACACAGGCAATTCACGCTATGCAACCGATATCAATCACACAAAATGAAATCCGATGTCAGACACACATCCATTTACAAGTCCGTTCTGGGTCTGAACGAAACCGGAGGCACCTTGTACCTCGCATATCCATCGATCTCCAAGTACGTCTGGACGACCACCAACTGATTCCCTCCAATTGGGTGTACGGCCCAATCAAGATCATCAGTAATTATCCAAACGACATGAAGACCTCAGGTCTTCAACCACCGTCTTCATCTTCGACTCATCGTCGAATCAGTTATTCAGAATGGGATAAACCCGGTCTTTCTGAATAACTCGCGTATATAATAAATAAGTATTACACAAACACAACATACGCCCCATTCCGATTCATCAGTCACTAACCGTAAATTAACAAGAGAATAATTCCCCAAATATAAACCCCGAAGGCCGAAACCAACATCAGATCAATACCCAGACACCGTTCTTCTTAGCTAACCTACAGTTAGTTTCTAAATTTCACATTCTTAGGGAAAGGTTCCCACTAATTTTATCAAAGATAAATTCTTTTAAATTTATTCTTTAATCTTCCTTTGAATATCGATTTAAACCAAATTATGGTTTATCCAAACTAGCCGGGATTAACGAACCTTACCAAAGTAATCATTTGTTTTAATTTCTCAGTCCCAACCTATTCATCCCATGAAGTAAAACTAGTCATACTTCATATCTGACACCACGGTGTTATCGATAAATTCAATTACCATTTCACGCTCAAATCTAATTAAAGATTTAACTATCGCCTGGAGCAAAACTGGTGATACTCCATTCTCGATCTTTTCAATCTAATTAAAGATTCATTAAAACTCCACTTAGTTTTAATCTTTAACTGGGTTAAAGAATCAGTGTCATTTAAAACACGGTTCACGATAAACCCCAAAATCACATCACATTTCAATCAGTCCCTAACCGTAAATTAGCAAGTGAGCAATTCCCTAAGTATTAAACCCGAAGGCCGAAACCAACATCAGATCAATACCCCAGAAACCATTCAACTTAACTAATCTCCAGTTAGTTTTTGATTTTCTTAACTCCTTTGGGTCTAAGAACAATATTATTGAAGATACCGTTCATGACAACCCAAAATCACATTCCATTAATTATCGGGTCAAAGAACAAGTGTTATTTAAAACACTGTTCACGATAAACCCAGAAATCAATACCAATTCAATTCCAATTAAATATTATTTAATTGCTACACTTCATTAAATCTAAATAAAAAGATTTAATCTTTTTCTCAGCTGGGCTTAAGAACAGTGTTAATGAAGACACCATTCACGACAAACCCAAATCACATTTGATATTAAATACAAGGCTCTGAATAGAAAATATATCGGCTTATATTCAATATCAAATTCTACGACCAACAAATATCATATTGAAAATAACGATATCTATATATCTTTCAAATTTCCATAACGCTATCTGTATAATCACGAAATCCAACATCGAAATATTCCAAAGACAATTTCGATTCAAATCCATTCCAATTCTATTATTGGAAATTCTGGTTACATTTAAAACCCTTTTCAAATTAAATTTATTTATTTAAAAATAAATAGAATTATAATTCTAGTTCAAAACTAATTCATTTCGATAAAAATCTATTTTTATCTTTTCAAATATGATGTTTTTCATCCCAAATCTTCCCAATTCATTTCTTATGATTTTACAGAAATTATTACTAATTTTAATTATTTTATCCAGGCCCGTACAGTCGATTTCCATCAACGGCCATCGAACTGCACTTACAACGACCTTTTCCAAATTTGATTTGGACATAATTCCAAATCCAACCATTAGATTTCAAATATCTGATATTCGTTAGAAAGCACTTTTCGATACAAACCTAAGGTTCCAGTTTTAGGAGAATCCGACGGTCGGATCTCCCGCAATATCCATTCGAAGTCAATGGTCGAAATTCGCGAACTGCCGCGGCGCGACGCGTTCTATTCAGGCCATTATATATATATAATATATATTATATATATATAATATATATATTATGTATATTTCATCGATTTCCTTTTAAAATGAATTTCATAAATCGTTTTTAAATTTATTTTCCAAACGATTTCAACTTCTTATTCGGTTTCAAATCAAAATTGAATTTTCCTTTATAAATTCCTTTTTACATTCATTTCTATTTGATTTCAATTCGATCTCAATTCGATTCAATTCAATTTCAATTCGATTTGAATACCTATTCAATTCAATTTCAATTCGATTTCATTTTCTATTCAATTCAATTCGAATTCATTTTCTATTCAATTCAATTCTAATTCGTTTTCTATTCAATTCAGTTCGAATTCGTTTTCTATTCAATTCAGTTCGAATTCGTTTTCTATTCAATTCAGTTCGAATTAATTTTCTAAAATATTCGATTCGAATTCATTTTCTAAAATATTCGATTCGAATTCATTTTCTAAAATATTCGATTATTGAAATCACTTTCTAAAATATTTGATTTATTGAAATCACTTTCTAAAATATTTGATTTATTGAAATCACTTTTCAATATTCATTGAAAACAAATATAATCGACGAAGTTCCCGTTCGTGTTAAAATGGCGTTTAACTACTTAACACGGCTTCACATTATAATATTCACTGAATATTATTTTAAAATATTTGATAATTTTGAACTGGAATCGGACACAGCCAATTACCATATAATTTCAGTTATATGGATTTCATCCAATTCATATATGCAACAATGACGATAAACAATCAACCATCATACAAAGTGCGTTCTACACTATATAAGCATCAAATATAAATATTCAACGCTTATAACAGTCTGTCAATCAATCGATCGACATACAGCTAATTATTGGGATTAGTGTATGTCATATATCATCCCAATACCCATGTGGGGTTTCAAACAATCAAACACAGATTTTATTTGTGCAGTTGGGCGATGTGTAAAATTTATCGTCCCAATCAATATCAGTCAAATGAGTGTATATAAACAAATCGTCCAATTTGTTTATATTTATTTATTCACATTCATGTCAAAAATTATATTTTCAACTATAAAATATTTTTAACTATATAAATATTTCATTTCACGTCACATCACACAATCAACTACACATCAAAATCAAACAAACAAGCATACAAGCCGTCCATGGTCTGTGGACGACGGGTGTCGGGTGCTACTAAACACCGTCTGCATCCTAGTATATTTTAACTAGAAATTAAAATAAAAGCGAGGAGTTCTCACCGACTAGCTAAACCAAACGCCACGACTCTTCATATGTAGGAGTCTTCGCCGTTCTCGCCTTTTGTCACTTTCGTTACCCGTAGCCACTACATATATAAAAATTACATTTTTGTATTGTAGCTATGTATATAAAAATCACATTTTTATACCGCTACTATATAAATAAAAATCATATTTTTATCTCCCTTTTTAGATAATAAAAATAATATCTTTACTTTGCTTCAAAGACGATAAAAATCGAATCTTTACTTTATGAAAAATTATATTTTTTACAGTGCTATTCTATATAAAAAGATTATATTTTTACAATACTATTCTATATAAAAAGATTATATTTTTGCAATGCTATTCTATATAAAAAGATTATATTTTTACAATGCTATTCTATATAAAAAGATTATATTTTTACATTGCTATTCTATATAAAAAGATTATATTTTTACAATGCTATTCTATATAAAAGATTATATTTTTACATTGCTATTCTATATAAAAAGATTATATTTTTACATTGCTATTCTATATAAAAAGATTATATTTTTACAATGCTATTCTATATGAAAAGATTATATTTTTACATTGCTATTCTTTATAAAAAGATTATACTTTTACAATGCTATTCTATATAAAAAGATTATATTTTTTCATTGCTATTCTATATAAAAAGATTATATTTTTACATTGCTATTCTATATAAAAAGATTATATTTTTACATTGCTATTCTATATAAAAATATTATATTTTTACATTGCTATTCTATATAAAAAGATTATATTTTTACATTGCTATTCTATATAAAAAGATTATATTTTTACAATGCTATTCTATACAAAAAGATTATATTTTTACATTGCTATTCTATATAAAAAGATTATATTTTTACAATGCTATTCTATATAAAAAGATTATATTTTTACATTTCTACTTCCTCTATAAAGATCAAATTTTTATATCATTGCTGTAGAAATCACATTTTTATTTCCTCATTTCATATATATAAAAATAAAATTCTTATTATCTATATAATATAAAAATCGTATTTTTATTCTTTCTATAATATAAAAATTTCGCCTTTCTCTAATTAAAAATATCGCCTTTTTCTCTTCGCTATACATATAAATATTATATTTTCATATCGCTCTTCTTCTAATAAAGAATATATTTTTATAGTCTAGAAAAAAAAGAATCACATCCTTATAGTCAATAAAATTCCTAACTTTATAATCAATAAAAATCATATCTTTCCTCCATCACTTTAAAGATCTTACCTTTATCACATTAATTTTTTTACCTTTATCACTTTAGAAAATCTTGTCTTTCTATTTATAAAAATTCAATCTTTTTTTGTGTAAAAAATCAGTTCTTTCTACGTTTTAAAAATCAGAACTTTACCATGAAATCCTACTCATAAAAATCCTATTTTTACTTTGAAATTATACACATAAAAATCCTAATTTTATTTAGAAATAGGAAATAAATAAATTAAAAAAAGACTTACAGTTGAAAATCAGGGAGGAGGGGGTTCGTCAATGCGTCGGAGGAGCTGAAGGGGAGGGGTGCGAGGCTCGCGCCGTCGCTGGCAGATGGTTGCAGGCGGAGGCGGTTTAGGCTTTACCGGGGGGGGGGGGGGGGGGGTGGTTCAATCCTGGAAGGGGAGAGAAGGGGGAAGGAGAGGTGGCAACGTCGAAAAAAGTGGGGGTATGGTGGTCTCGTCGGAGTTGGGTCCCCAGGCGCGGCGGCGCTGAATCGAAAGGGGGAGAGGGCGGTTCGATTGTGGGTTTGGGTTTTTTTTCCATCTTTTTTTTTCTTTTTTTATCGCGAATGAAACTAAAGAAAAAAGGGGGGGTCAACGGTGTATAGGAGGAGAGAGAGATATTTTTATTTATTTATTTATTTATTTAATTTCGAAAGCAACTTTTAATTTCGACCTCAAAAAGAATCCCACCGCCTGTCGTCCATAGCTAATTGACCCCATTCCGAACACAATGGGATATGTATCATAAGCTGATTCGATCGTTTCGATCAGTTTTCGTCAAAGTCAACATATAACTCTATATATTGAATTTGAACGCGCATTTCAATTTACCGGGGCCACATATGGACTCTAAAAATTCCCAAAAAATATTTTTTAGCTTTGTATTGACGATACAGCCCTAACAAAACTACTTTCGTCAAATTCCGAGACCGTTTGAAAAATGGCCATTTTCTAGTCGATTAAAATCAACTAAAACTGGTCAAACGCGTTTTCCTTTGCCACGCTCACATATTGATTCAAAAAATTATGAAATTTGAAACCCAGCAATAATTTGACATCGCAGATCCAAAAAATGTGGTTTCATTGAAAACTGAGGTCGTTTGCAAAATTTCCATTTTTAAGGGCCAGAATTTCATAGCGACTATTCTGAATTTTCAATTGGACATATTTATTGATTCCTGCTATGAAATTTCAATTTGTCGGATTCGTTGGAAATATATTATCAATTAGATTCGAATATTTTTGGTTTCACTAAAATCCGATTTATTTTGAATCCTGTACATTCATTTGAAATTTGAAATCGAATTGTCGAACTACCGCGCCATTTTCTATTCCTTATATATATATAAATATTTATATTATACCGACGATTCGAATAAATGTATACGTTCAAATTCTATTCAAAATAAATTTCTCGTCGTTATTATTTAAAATAATTCATTTTAAATAATCAAAATTCACTAAAATTGCCAAAATAAAAATTTTAAATTGGCTCGGATTTCCGTGTTATTACAATCGACGTCCGATCCTCCATGTTGGCGGCGCAAGCGGGGTCTTCAAATCGAGCTATGGGTTCTGCGGTGTGTTCTTTTTGGGACAAAGAGGGTTCGGGAACGATTAGCAAAGGGTAAATAACCCTGAATTTGTTTTCAGTTTTTACTATGAACTCATATTGAATTTATTTTCAGTTTTGATGCAAATGGTATAGTTTTAAAATCTAAAATTGAATATATATATTATAATTTTTATATTAAATACTTTAGAGAAAAATATATAAATATAAAAGTAGAATGGTTTTAGAAAAAAAATAGCATAGATTTTTAGAAATAAAAATAGATTTGTTTTAAAAAAATATAAAATAAAATAGATAAATAAGCTTTGTTTCAAGAAAATAAGAATAGCAGTCTTTTTAAAAATAAAAATAGCATTGATTGTGTAAATATATATCGCATTGTTCAAAAAATATAAATATGCATCGTTTTTTATAAAATATAAAATAGTATTGTTTTCGATATATAAAGCAATGTTAAAAATGATCATTTTTAATATAATAACATTGTTATAAAAATGTAATTTTTATAAAGAAATGGCTTATATAAAAATGTGATTTTTATTTGTAAAGTAGCAAAATAAAAATATGATTTTTATTAATATAAATAGCACGATACAAAAATATGGACTTTATATATGAAATATCGATGTTAAAAATATGATTTTTAACATATACCGCGTGAAACATATCTCATTGGAAACACAGTGAAGATATCTACATATGAAGGGTCGTAGCGTTTGGATTAGCTAATCGGTGAGAACTCCTCACTAAAATTTACTGTTCAGTTATTTATTTTATATCTACATATATAAACTGCTCCCCGTCGTCCACAGACCATGGACGACTAGTGTGATTGTTTGTGTTGTGAAAATTGGCTGTTGGTTGTGATGTAAAATATATATTTATGTGTTGAAATAAAATATATATTCATGTGTTGAAATCAAATATATATTCATGTTTTGAAATCAAATATATATTCATGTGTTGAAATAAAATATATATTCATGTGTTGAAATCAAATATATATACATGTGTTGAAATCAAATATATATTCATGTGTTGAAATAAAATATATATATTTATGTGTTGAAATAAAATATATATTCATGTGTTGAAATCAAATATATATTCATGTGTTGAAATCAAATATATATTCATGTGTTGAAATCAAATATATATTCATGTGTTGAAATAAAATATATATTCATGTGTTGAAATCAAATATATATTCATGTGTTGAAATCAAATATATATATTCATGTGTTGAAATAAAAAATATATTTATATGTTGAAATCAAATATATATTCATGTGTTGAAATCAAATATATATTCATGTGTTGAAATAAAATAAATATTCATTTACAAATCAAACGATTTGTTTATATACACCGATTTGACTGATATTGATTGGGATGATAAATTTTACACATCGCCCAACTGCACAAATAAAATCTGTGTTTGATTGTTTGAAACTGCACACGGGTGTTGGGATGAAATTGGACATACACTAATCCCAATAATTAGTTGTATGTCGATTGATTGATTGACAGGCTGTTATAAACGTTGAATATTTATATTTGATGCTTATACAGTGTAGAATGCACTCTGGATGATGGTTGATTATTTATCGTTGCTATTATATACATGTGTTGTATGAAATCCATATAATTAACATTATATGGTAATTGATTGGGCCTCATTCCAATTTGGAAAATTAAGAATATTATAAAATAAAAATTCATGTGTTGAATGAAAGAAAATTCATGTGTTGAATAAAATAAATAGTCATGTGTTGACGATACTCATGTGTTGAGAATATTCATGTGTTGAAACTTATCATGTGTTGATTAAAATATTTTAACAATAAAATTCTCATCTTTATCAAATATGAAATTAGAAACTAACTGGAAATCAGTTAAGATGAATGGTTTCCAGGGTATTGATCTGATGTTGGTATCGGCCTTCGGGGTTAATATTTAGGGAATCGTTCTCTTACTAATTTACGGTTAGAGTCTGATTAAGAATTAAATGATATAAAATCATAATTTTATAAAATATATTAAATAACAAAATAGTCATGTGTTGACGATACTCATGTGTTGAGAATATTCATGTGTTGAAAGAAATATAGATTCATGTGTTGAATAGAGAAAATATTCATTTGTTGAATAGAATAACGAAGTTATTGAAATATATAAAGCTGTGATGATTAGATTTGCGCCATTTTGACGTGAACGTTATTTATATCAATTTTATTCATTTTTATAATGAATATAGAAAAGGAAATGATTTCAAAATATAACGTTTTGAAAATATTATCATGTGACGACCCCAAACCCCGATGAGACGGTGCAAGGGTAATCTTTGGAATATAACATGTAAACAGGTAACAGCAGAACAGAAATGAATAAATACACCAGATGATATACAATAGAATATACTGGATAAACATAATCATCAGAGTTACACAGTATGCAGGATCATACTTAGTACAAAATACAGTTCAGCTGTACATAAATGTCTACAGCAGAAAACAAACACAATATGTACAATAGGAGCTAAACAACATAAAAAGAGATAAATGATAGAATCCATCTTCAGCTCCAGCTATCCAGAAAGAGCCTGCTAAAACCTGAATACAAGGCTGCCCGTGTAGAAAAAGGGGCACCCGAGTTTGCAGGTGAAACAAACTACGAGTCAGTCATGGGACTGGTATGAGAATTCTACTTAACACATCTTACAATATGGCTAATCACAGGACCATGCAACTTTCACGGAACGGGTTTACTCTATTGGATTGCCAGTGCTTTAAAACAAGTAAATCTTTTAAACATTGCAATGCTTTTTTTATAAAAATGAAGCCATTTTAAGACTCAGTTCCCATCACACAATGCAACACAAACCGGAGGATAGAGTTTTACCTTATAATGGCCAAAATATGCTTGATACGAGCAAAACAAATCATTTGATATTATTGCTAGTGTATATATGTTACAAAAACAATTTCAATCATAACAATCAATCATAGTCGGCATGGGTACCATATATCATGTAGCCATATATATATATATATATATATATATATATATATAAATATAAATATATATACATACATACATACATACATACAATCAAAACCGCACGATGCCGTATTTGGAAATTGGATTTCCTCCATGAACCAAGGCAAAAGATAGTCCTTACCGATTCGAGACTGTCTAGCCCGAGCCTTAGGATCAGAGCTCGAGTGACCCTTGGATCTTCAAGGCCGGTCCACCGATGTGGATTAAAATGCCTAAACACTGCGTTTCCCCGCCCTATGGGACGTAAATGAGCCCAATGACTCCATCGGTCCCGGATCGACCGATATATCTGAGGCACCTCGCTATCCATCATCCACATAAGTAAAATGTCATGCCGTGTAAAAACACCGACACAACTCCTAGTTAGAAGGAAACGCATGTCCTCCCTGCAGTTCTTCTCCCGTTTCTGGCTCATACCGGGGTGTGAGGCTCGCGAGACAATGCTATACACAAAGCTATGCCACACAGGCCGTGCTTTGATCATCAACCACAAGACTTTGCTTTTCAACAGAAGCCTTGATCATCTGCCGCTTAGGCGTGCCACACAGGCAATTCACTCCATGCGACTGATTTCTATCGATATATAACCTCTGAGCTCGTACGTCTCAGAGATGGGCGTTAAGCAAGAGAATAAATTCTCCGCCGCCAAACAGATATATATTTAATAGAGATCAATCAGCATAGAACAAAATCCAATGTCAGACACACAGTCCATTTACACGTTCTGTAACAACCTGGAAAATACAAGCCAATTTAAAGAATTTAAATTGGTTATTTCAATGCAGTTTGAACAATTGAAATAGAATATTTCAATAAAAGAATGAACTAGAAATATAGTGGCAGTTTGAAAATTTGAATTCAAACTTTGACTGACTGTACCGGGTGGAAAATATAACGGATTTTAGCGAAACCAAAAATATTTAAATCTGTTTATGAATACCTTTCTAACGAATCTGAAAAATCGAAGTTACATAGCGGGAATCAAAAGTTATGGCCAAATGAATTTTTAGAAAGGTCGCTATATAGAATATATAGCCCTTGAAAATAGTCATTTTGCAAACGACCTCGGAATTCGACGAAACCACTTTGTTTGGGTCCGGAATGTAAAACTATTGCTAGGTTTCAAATTTCATAATTTTTGAAGCTAGTATATGAGTGTGGCAAAAGAAAATGTGTTTGGTTAATTTCTGTTAATTGGATCGACCAGAAAATTGCCATTTTTCAAACTATCTCAGAATTCGACGAAACTAGTTTTGTTGGGACCGTAACATCAAAACATAGCTAGATTTATTTTTCTGGAATTTTTCGAATTAGTTTGTGGCCCTGGCAAATTGAAATGTATGTTCAAATTGAATATAAAATGTTTTGTACTTTAATTTGAAAAATAACTGACTGTAACAATTGAATTGGCCAATGAAACATATTCCATTGTGTCCGGGATGGGGGTATTTAGCTAGGGGCGACAGTCGTTGGGTTTGGATTAGGGTTTGTATGTGAAAACCCTAATTTTCTGAATAATATATATATATCGGCGAATCATAAAATTCCATTCATAAATTAAAAATAAAAAACCCTCGTTCTCTCTCGTTATCGACGACGACTGGAGCTCCAATCTTCCCAGGCGATTTCCGACCGCCTCAGCCCCTTGCCGACCTCACCACCACCAGATCTCGACGACGCCGCCTCCCCTCTACAGATCCGATCAAACCTCGACCCCCCTCATCGCCTGTGTCGCCTGAATCGCCTCCGTGAACGTCTAACCTTGCCAGCGCCGCCCCGACCGCATCTGGCCACCGAACTGCCTCCAACCACCACAGACCGACTCGCCTCTCCTCCATCTTCCACGCTGTACCCTCCGATCGTCGTATCGTGCCTCGGTTTTCGCAAAAACTGAAAACCTAGTTTCGAACCAACTTTGAAAGGCGAGACCTTTATTATATTTGAACTTTGAAAAATCATATCTTTACGGTGTGCTGACGAAATTCGATGAAACAGGAAACATCGTGACCGCAAGGAGGCTCTCTACCACATAGAAGAGATCGCGGATTTTTCCGAGCCATCTACGATTTTTAGCACTTCGAAAACCAAGGTGAGAAATCTAAGCTAAATGAAATTGAATGGAAAATGTCATGTATAAATTATACAAGCGAAATATAAATTATACGCGTATGGTATACTTCATGTACATGCGTTGTGTAAGTTATATGAGTGAAGTATGAATTATACATGCATTGTTTAAATGATATGTGTGTTTGAATGGTAATAATATATATATATATACATATATATATACACACATACTCCCCTCGTCCACAAACCATGGACGATATTTATTGTTTGTGAATTGGTGTGAAAATTTTGGTGAATAATGCGAATGGTTGAAATTAATTGTTTGTGGTTGATATTGATTGGTTGTGGTTGAAAAATACACATTGGTGATTGAAACGTATTTGAAATAATCGTGGAAATGAAAATAAAACATGTTGCCTGTGTGCGAACTAGATGCATGAAATCCCCATTGTCAAAAACCGCGAGGTTTTAAGGTAGAGCGAGGAGCCGTACTCGGGACGGTGCCGGTTTTAACTACCCTGCCGTTATGGTGCCGAAATTTTGAATAATATTCATGTGTTAGAATTATTTTCATGTGTTGAAATTATTTTCATGTGTTGAACCCATAGTCATGTGTTGAAATATATTTTAGTTCGCCAAAAACATCATTTTTGAAATGTGAAGTGTTAAAAATAACCACTTGTTCAAATAAATATGCATGAGTTGAAATATTCATTAATTAGCTAATGATATGATTTTTGCTTATGTATGCAACATTAGAATGAATGGTGACTTTAAACCGAAGTGAATTGAAAATGAAATTGAATGGAAAATGATAAGTGATAAAAATTGTACATATGTACATGCATATTTATTGAACAGGTTATAGCAAAGAGGCTAGAGAAGAGGAATAAAATTGTGTGCCCGACAAATAGGTACACGTTTACTGTGTTGCTTGGGTGATGATTTTATGAGCCTATTGGCTAGCCGCTTGGCTTTTTCTTTTTCTTTTTGAGGTGAGATGCCTGTGTGGCTATTTGGGAATTTTCCCAGCCCCTCCCGTACAAAGGAGGTTATGGCGAAATTTTCCAAAATTTAAAGGCGTTAGTGAAATATTTGAAGTGAAAACGATATTGAAATCATCGAATGAACTATATATATATGTATATATAAATATAAATAAAATTAAAATGAATCGTGGCCGTGCAGTTCGTGTTTTGAAACCGTGATTTCGAACGACCAGTATGGGAGATCCGACCATCGGATTTTCCCGAAACCTCAACCGTTGGGTTCGCCTTGGAATCATATTTCCAACGACACCAACTTTGTAAAGATCTGACGGTTGGATTGTCTGGAATGTTTAATTCAAATCTGAAGAAAAACAGCGCCAGAATCGATTATATTTATATATAAATATAGATATAATAAAATTAAAACGAATCGTGGCCGTGCAGTTGGTAATTTGAAATCGTGATTTCAAACGACCAGTGTGGGAGATCCGACCGTCGGATTTTCCCAAAACTGAAACCGATGGATTCATTTTGAAAAGATCTTCCTAATGATATAAAATTTGTGAAGATCCAACGGCTAGATTTTCAGATATGTGTAAAACAAATTTAGTGAAAAACAGCGTCGGTGCCTCGGCACGACCTGAAATGTCGTTTAATTAAATATGGCCGTTTTTTAAATAAATAAAAATGGCGAGATATCGTTATAAAATATTATTGACGATATAGAATGGAAATAAACCGATTTTGCTTGGTTTGCTTGATATGTGATGGTTGAATGTATTTAACATGACAACTATACTAAGGAACTGAAATGTGAATGTAGAGTGATTTAACCATGCGAAAAATTGATTTGGAAATCTAAATATACGTGGATTATTTGAAATGGCCGAGTTCATTCTCATTTCAAATAATCGATCGACGGTGAGAAGTCGAAGAGTTGAAGACCGACGATCATCACATT
This sequence comes from Allium sativum, assembly GCA_030737875.1. Lineage (NCBI taxonomy): Eukaryota > Viridiplantae > Streptophyta > Magnoliopsida > Asparagales > Amaryllidaceae > Allium > Allium sativum. The sequence continues at coordinate 575,630,672 of CM060923.1, read as the reverse complement.
GGTTGGATGGGCGCTACTGATGCTCATGATTGGAGTAGCTACCTTGAAGGAGTTGAAGTAGTAGCCGTACGAACGTATTGTTGATTGTGCGGATAAGCGAGGAATTTGATGCCTCCGGTTTCGTTCAAACCCAGAACGAACTTGTAAATGGACGGTGTGTCTGACATTGGATTTTGTTCCGTGCTGATTGATCTCTATTAAATATATATCTGTTTGGCGGCGGAGAATTTATTCTCTTGCTTAACGCCCTTCTCTGAGACGCATGAGCTCATAGGTTATATATAGATAGAAATCAGTCGCATGGAGTGGATTGCCTATGTGGCATGCCTAAGTGGAATATGATCAAGGCTTCTGTTGTAAAGCAAAGTCTTGTGGTTGATGATCAAAGCATGGTCTGTGTAACGTAGCTTTGTGTATAATGTGGATTCGCGAGCCTCACACTCCGGTATGAGTCAAAAACGGGAGAAGGACCGCTGGGAGAGCACGACGTTTCTTTCTAGCTATGGTGGTGTCAGTGACCTACCAGCCCAGACATTTATATATACTTTTCACCTGTGTGGTTGTTGGAATGCGAGGCGCCTCGATTATAGTTCTGTAAGGACCGGGAAACGTGTGTTCAGGAATAACTAATCCTCAAAAGTAAGAGAGGACCGGCCCAGCCGATTCCAAGGACTGCTGTGTACGATCCTGGGACATTTGCTAGAGTGTCTCGAACGGAGAGGAGCTTGCCCCTTGCCTCGACTCATGATGGAATCCAATTTCCAATACGAAATTGCGGATGTGATTGTATTACTAGTATGGCGACATAGTGGTATGGGTCATTCATGCCGTCTATGATTGATATTTATGATTTAAATTTTCTTTTGAAACATATATGCACTAGTAATAATATCAAACACTTTCGTTTTATACGTATGAAGCATTTTTGGCCATTATAAGGTAAAACTCTCTCATCCGGCTTGCGTTGCATTGTGTGATGGGACCTGAGTCTTTTAATGGCTTCATTTTTATAAAAAGGATTGCGATGATTTAACCATATACTTTATTTCATGCACTAGAACTCATTGGAGTAAACCCGTTCCGCGAAAGTGGCGTGGTCCTTTGATTTGCCTTATTATTGTTGTTTAGTAAGTTAAGTAGATTTCTCATACAAGTCTCATGACTGACTCGTAGTTTGTTTCACCTTGCAAACCCGGGTGCCCTTATTTTCACATGGGCAGCCTAGTTATAGGCAGCTGACATATTTTGGGCATGGCACCGCAGTAGAGGTGCACTTTTGGCTTATGGCGAGGCTTGACTACATTGTGATGATTGTGACTTTTCCGCCATTATTGTATATGTATTATGATTCCGCCACAGGCGATGTAGACTGATGTTTAGTTTATGTACTCTTTATGTACTATGATTCCGCCATTGGCGATGTTGACTGATTATGTATTATTATGCACTAAGTAGTATCCTGCACTGTGCTCTCTGATGTGGTGATATATATGATTCCACTGCCATATTTGTAAAAATTATTCTATTTCTTGTTTATGCTATTATCTGTACTCTACTAATGATGATTAATGTTTTATATTCCAATGATTATCCTTAACACCGTAGCATAGGGTTTTGGGGTCGTCACAGCTGGTATCAGAGCTTTGGTTAACCTTAGTTCTGGAATTTAACACATTAAACACTTCGTCAGAATAGAATCAGTAGTATTCTAAGGCGAGTAGCTCATTAGAGATAGGATTAGTAATGTCCTAGAGTGAGCTAAGCAGAATAGCAAAAACAATTTGATCAGTCCATCGTTATCTTTCCTTAAGTTCTTCTGCTTTACCATACAATAAAATTATCGTTTTTGTAAGCTGACTCTTTTCTTGCTTATACAGAACTTGAACAATGGCTACCCGAGCAGCCGCTGGTAGAGGAGGCCGAGCTGGCCGTGGCAGAGGACGAGGTGAAGTCCCAGCTGAAGATGGACCCTTAATACAACCCCCGGCCGCTCAACCTTTCGAGCTTGACTGCGTGGCTAAAACGTACAAGAACCTAGGAGGCAAAACCTTCTCTGGAACGGGCACTGTAATAGAGGCCTTAGCATGGCTGAAAACATGCGAGAAGATACTTGGAATCCTGAGGCTGGGTGATCAAGATAAAGCTTTCATCGGTGCATGGCTTATGCAGGAAGAAGCCGAATTATGGTGGGAAGCTCTCACCACAAGGAACAGAAATGCTGGTAGGAACTGGGACGAATTCAAAGAATTATTCAAGGAGAAGTATGTCCCAGAGCAAGCCCTGGAGCGCATGCACGACGAATTCGCAAACCTCCAGCAGGGGGATCTCTCAGTGCAAGATTATCTGAACAAATTTACACAATTAGCCCGCTATGCTCCCGAACTCGTCGCCACCGCAAAGTCCAAGAACAAGAGGTTCATCCTCGGGCTGAAGCGAAAGTACCAGGATAGGGCAATGGCCCACATCAAACTGGGGTTTAATGAATTAATGGAGATGGCGTGCAACTATGAAGACCTGGATCAAAGGCACCTGGATCAGGATCGTGCTAAAAGCCAAGCCGGGAATAAACACAAGCCTGATGCGAATCAAGCTGAGTCAACCCAAGCGGCATCCTCGAATCCACAAACCAGTAGGCCGCCAAAAGGAAGATGCTACAATTGTGGCAAGGTGGGGCACTACTCAAATGTTTGCACAGCCCCGAAACGGCAGAAGACCATTTCTCAAGGTTCAAGCTAAGGCTCCCAAAACCCTCGCTCGTGCTTTAACTACCGCAAGACAGATCATCTTGTCATAGACTGTCCTTTGCTTAAGAAGGCCGCAGTAGCTCACGTATATGACGGGACGAACCCGTCGGCTGCTTCCGATGGAGCAGGTAAACCCGATGTTTTGGGAGGTACCCTTATAATTAAAAATATTCCTGTTTCTGTATTATTTGGCATGGGAGCATCACGCAGTTTTATTGCTAGTAACACAGTTAACAAATTAAAGTTAAAACAGAAAAAGCTTAAAGAATCGGTTAAAGTTCATAATCCAATAGGGGGTTCTATTATTCTCGGTTAGTATTGTAAAGTACCTGCTTCCTTTTCCCGATACCAGTTTCCTTTTAACCTAGTCGTTATGGACTTTCCCGAATTTGATATTATTCTCGGGCTAGATTGGTTAACGAAATACGAAGCTGAAGTAAAATGTGTGGAAAGGATAGTAAAAATTCGAACGAAGCTAGGACATATATTTATACCCTGTCACGACTCGAATCCAGATAGAAAAGAATTTTGGTCTGCATTAGAAGTTATACTCACTTCCTTAGAAAAGATACCTGTTGTTAGAAACTATGCGGATGTGTTTGAAGAAGTCAAAAACTTACCTCTGCAAAGAGAAATAGAATTCAGAATCGATCTAATTCCTAATGCCAGACCAGTGGTTCATCCAATTAGAAGAATGACTCCAAAGGAAAAGGAAGAATTAGGCGATCAAACTCGTCAACTTCTATGGAAGGGTCTGATCAGACCTAGCTTTTCTAATTGGGGTGCAGCAGTAGTGTTTGTCCCAAAGTCAGACGGTACTCTTCGATTGTGTGTTGATTACCGAGATCTCAACAAACAGACGCTAAAAAAACAAATACCCATTACCCCGCATCGATGATTTGCTAGACCAATTAAATGGGGCGAGAGTATTTTCCAGAATGGACCTAGCTACAGGTTTCCATCAATTGAGAATTGCAGAAGAGTGTGTTCCTTTGACAGCTTTCAGAGGTCCGGACATATTTTACGAATGGTTAGTAATGCTGTTCGGCATATGCAATGCTCCAGCATACTTCGTCGATCTAATTAATAGAGTGTTCAGGGGAGTTCTGAATAAATTTGTCCTCGTATTCATTGACGATATTATAATCTACTCCAAATCAAAACTCGAGCATGAAAGACATTTAGAACAAGTATTGGAGATTCTACGGAAGAACGTCTTCAAAGCCAAATTCTCTAAGTGTGTCTTCTGGAAAGAAGAAGTGAAGTTCCTTGGCCATGTCGTGTCAAAGGAAGGGAATTCTGTAGATCCGAGCAAAATTACAACAATTCAAGACTGGAAACAGCCTACCACACCCACAGAGGTTAGATATGTGGTTGGCTAGTTATTATCGAAAATTCGTTAAGGATTTCTCGAAGATATCCGGTCCATTGACAAAGCTTACAAAGAAGCATGAGAAGTTTAAGTGGACTTCCGACTGTGAAGAAGCTTTCCAGGAATTGAAATCGAAACTGACAACTGCTCCAGTGTTAACCATTATCGATGGCAATCAGGATTTGACGGTTTGGACAGATGCTTCTATTAGAGGTCTTGGTGCAGTGTTAATGCAAAGAGGCCAAGTAATCGCTTATGCAAGCCGCCAGCTGAAACCGCATCAGAAGAATTATGTAACTCAAGATCTTGAGTTGTTAGCTATCGTTTTTGCTTTGAAAATCTGGAGGCATTACTTGCTGGGTGAGAAATTCAAACTATTTACTGACCATCAATCATTAAAGTATTTGTTCACCAAGAAAGATCTGAACTTGAGACAGCAGCGTTGGCTTAAATTTCTTGCCGCGTATGATCTGGATATTCTGTATACGCCGGGAAAGGCTAACGTAGTAGCTGATGCGCTCAGTAGAAAGACTGAAATCATCGCCAGTTTTATCGTTACATCTTCGTTGGATGACAAGATCTCTGTTCTACGGAAAAATGATAATTTTGTTACAGAGATGATCAGAAGAATTCATAAAGGAGGAAGCTCCAATTTCCAAGTGGATAGTGAGGGAGTTCTGAGATTAAATGGGAGAATTTGTGTACCCGACATCCCTGAGCTCAAAAGAGAGGTGCTAGATGAATGCCATAAATCTAAGCTTTGCATTCATCCCGGTGTGAGCAAAATGTACAACGATATCAAGCGCACTTTCTGGTGAAAGGCAATGAAGAGGGACATTTCTTTATATGTTAGCAGATGCCCTACTTGTCAATTAGTCAAGAGCGACCAACAAAAGCTAGCAGGATTGTTGCAACCGTTGGAAGTCCCAGGTTGGAAATGGGAACAGATTTCCATGGATTTCACAGATGGTTTGCCTCGAACCAAGAAAGGTAATGACAATATTTAGGTAATCGTAGATCGCTTCATGAAGACTTCCCATTTCGTACCTGTCAGATCCAATAGAACCGCTCAAAGCCTAGCACAGATATATTTTAAAGAGATTGTTAAGCTGCATGGAGTCCCCATCAGCATAGTCAGTGATAGAGACCCAATTTTTCTAGCAAATTCTGGGAGGCATTCCAGACATAATTGGGAACGAAACTAAATATGAGCACCGCTTATCACCCTCACACAGATGGCCAAACTAAGCGGGTGAATAGAATTCTGGAAGATCTACTGCGGGCTTGTATTATTGATTTTGGCGGGTCATGGGAAGATCACTTGCATTTGGCAGAATTCTCATATAACAATAGCTATCAAGCAAGTTTGGGAATGTCGCCATTTGAAGCATTGTATGGCAGACCGTGCAGATCTCCAGCATGTTGGGTAGAACCTGGCAATAGACTTGTGTTAGGACCTGATATGATTCGAGAAGCATCTGATAAAGTCGATTTCATCAAGAAGAGATTGAAAACCGCACAAAGCCGAAAGAAAAGTTATGCAGATTCTAGAAGAAGAGATTGGACATTTGCTGTTGGTAATCATGTGTATTTAAAAGTTTCTCCGATGAGAGGAGTGATCCGATTCGGCAAAACTGGGAAGTTAACGCCCAGATTTATTGTTCCCTTTCCTATACTTGAACGAATTGGAACTCTTGCTTATAGGGTTCAATTACCTGATTGGTTGCCTAGAATGCATGATGTGTTTCATGTATCTCAACTTAGAAGACATGTGCATGATCCGGATCTTGTTGTAGAAGAAGCAACGCAACAGGACTTGGAAATTACTCCAGAATTAGCAGTCAGAAGAGAGCCATTAAAGATTGCTGGCAAAGAAACTAAAGAGCTAAGAAGCAAAATGGTTCATTTAGTTAAAGTGCAGTGGAGTAGTGATCCTAGAGATTGTACTTGGGAGACTGAGGAAAGCATTAAGCGAGCTTACCCCAAATGCAAAGTGGACATCTCCGACTAACTCCGGTGCAAGGTACCTTCACAGTACTTTGCATTTACATTTTGTTTCCTACTTTACTGTTGTTTCCTTTTCGGGGACGAAAAGTTTTAAGTGGGGGAGATTATAACAACCCGGAATATACAAGCCAATTTAAAAAATTTAAATTGGTTATTTCAATGCAGTTTGAACAATTGAAATAGAATATTTCAATAAAAGAATGAATTAGAAATAGAGTGGCAGTTTGAAAATTTGAATTCAAATTTTGACTGACTGTACTGGGTGGAAAATATAACGGATTTTAGCGAAACCAAAAATATTTAAATCAATTTATGAATACCTTTCTAACGAATATGAAAAATCGAAGTTTCATAGCGGGAATCAAAAGTTATGGCCAAATGAATTTTCAGAAAGGTCGTTATATAGAATATATAGCCCTTGAAAATAGACATTTTGCAAACGACCTCGGAATTCGACGAAACCACTTTTGTTGGGTCCGAGATGTCAAACTATTTCTAGGTTTCAAATTTCATAATTTTTGAAGCTAGTATGTGAGCGTGGCAAAAGAAAATGTGTTTGGTCAATTTTTATTAAATTGGATCGACCAGAAAATGGCCATTTTTCAAACGTTCTCATAATTCGACGAAACTTGTTTTGTTGGGACCGTAGCGTCAAAACATAGCTAGATTTATTTTTCTGGAATTTTTCGAATTAGTTTGTGGCCCTGGCAAATTGAAATGTACGTTCAAATTGAATATAAAATGTTTTGTACTTTAATTTGAAAAATAACTGACTGTAACAATCGAATTGGCCAACGAAACATATCCCATTGTGTCCGGGATGGGGGTATTTAGATAGGGGCGACAGTCGTTGGGTTTGGATAGGGGTTCGTATGTGAAAACTCTAATTTTCTGAATAATATATATATCGGCGAATCATAAAATTCCATTCATAAATAAAAAATAAAAAAACCTTGTTCTCTCTCGTTATCGACGGCGACTGGAGCTCCAACCTTCCCAGGCGATTTCCGACCGCCTCAGCCCCTATCGACCTCGCCACCACCAGATCTCGACACCGCCGCCTCCCCTCTACAGATCCGACCAAACCTCGACCCCCCTCGTCACCTGTGCCGCCTGAATCGCCTCCGTGAACGTCGAACCTTCCCAGCGCCGCCCCGACCGCATCTGACCACCGAACTACCTCCAACCACCACAGACCGACTCACCTCTCCTCCCTCTTCCACGCTGTACCCTCCGATTGTCGTATCGTGCCTCAGTTTTCGCGAAAACTGAAAACCTAATTTCGAACCAACTTTGAAAGGTGAGACCTTTATTATATTTGAACTTTGAAAAATCATATCTTTATGGTGTGTTGACGAAATTCGATGAAACATGAAACATCGTGACCGCAAGGAGGCTCTCTACCACATAGAAGAGACCGCGGATTTTTCTGAGCCATCTACGATTTTTAGCACTTCAAAAACCAAGGTGAGAAATCTAAACTAAATGAAATTGAATGGAAAATGTCATGTATAAATTATACAAGCGAAATATAAATTATACACGTGTTGTATACTTCATGTACATGTGTTGTGTAAGTTATTTGAGTGAAGTATGAATTATACATGCGTTTTTTAAATGATATGTGTGTTTGAATGGTAATACAATATATATATATATATATACACTCCCCTTGTCCACAAACCATGGACGATATTTATTGTTTGTGAATTGGTGTGAAAATTTTGGTGAATAATGCGAATGGTTGAAAATAATTGTTTGTGGTTGAAAAATACCCATTGGTGATTGTAATGAATTTTAAATAATTGTGGAAATGAAAATAAAACATGCCGCCTGCATGCGAACTAGATGCATGAAATCCCTATTGTCAAAAACCGCGAGGTTTTAAGGTAGAGCGAGGAGCCGTACTCGGGACGGTGCCGGTTTTAACTACCCTGCCGTTATGCTGCCGAAATTTTGAATAATATTCATGTGTTAGAATTATTTTCATGTGTTGAAATTATTTTCATGTGTTGAACACATAGTCATGTGTTGAAATATATTTTAGTTCGCCAAAAACATCATTTTTGAAATAAGAAGTGTTAAAAATAACCACTTGTTCAAATAAATATGCATGAGTTGAAATATTCATTAATTAGCTAATGATATGATTTTTTCTTATGTATGCAACATTATAATGAATGGTGACTTTAAAGCGAAGTGAATTGAAAATGAAATTGAATGGAAAATGATAAGTGATAAAAATTGCACATATGTTACATGCATATTTATTGAACAGGTTATAGCAAAGAGGCTAGAGAAGAGGAATAAAATTGTGTGCCCGACAAATAGGTACATGTTAACTGTGTTGCTTGGGTGATGATTTTATGAGCCTATTGGCTAGCCGCTTGGCTTTTTCTTTTTCTTTTTGAGGTGAAACGCCCGTGTGGCTATTTGGGAATTTTCCCAGCCCCTCCCGTACAAAGAAGGTTATGGCGAAATTTTCCAAAATTTAAAGGCGTTATTGAAATATTTGAAGTGAAAACGATATTGAAATCATCGAATGAACTATATTTATATAAATATAAATATAAATAAAGTTAAAACGAATCGTGGCCGTGCAGTTCATGTTTTGAAACCGTGATTTCGAACGACCAGTGTGGGAGATCCGACCATCGGATTTTCCCGAAACCTCAACCGTTGGGTTCGCCTTGGAAACATCTTTCCAACGGCACCAACTTTGTAAAGATCCGACGGTTGGATTGTCTGGAATGTTTGATTCAAATCTGAAGAAAAACAGCGCCATAATCGATTATATTTATATTTAAATATAAATATAATAAAATTAAAACGAATCGTGGCCGTGCAGTTGGTAATTTGAAATCGTGATTTCAAACGACCAGTGTGGGAGATCCGACCGTCGGATTTTCCCAAAACTGAAACCGATGGATTCATTTTGAAAAGATCTTCCTAATGATATAAAATTTGTGAAGATCCAATGGTTAGATTTTCAGATATGTGTAAAACAAATTTAGTGAAAAACAATGCCGGTGCCTCGGCATGACCTGAAATGTCGTTTAATTAAATATGGCCGTTTTTAAATAAATAAAAATGGCGAGATATCGTTATAAAATATTATTGACGATATACAATGGAAATAAACCGATTTTGCTTGGTTTGATTGATATGTGATGGTTGAATGTATTTAACATGAAAACTATACTAAGAAACTGAAATGTGAATGTTGAGTGATTTAACCATGTGAAAAATTGATTTGGAAATCTAAATATACGTGGATTATTTGAAAAGGCCGAGTTCATTCTCATTTCAAATAATCGATCGACGGTGAGAAGTCGAAGAGTTGAAGACCGGCGATCTTCACATTGGTTGGATGGGCGCTACTGATGCTCATGATTGGAGTAGCTACCTTGAAGGAGTTGAAGTGGCAGCCGTCCGAACGTATTGTTGATTGTGCGGATAAGTGAGGAATTTGGTGCCTCTGGCTTCGTTCAAACCCAGAACGAACTTGTAAATGGACGGTGTGTCTGACATTGGATTTTGTTCCATGCTGATTGATCTCTATTAAAAATATATTTGTTTGGCGGCGGAGAATCTATTCTCTTGCTTAACGCCCTTCTCTGAGACGTACGAGCTCAGAGGTTATATATAGATAGAAATCAGTCGCATGGAGTGGATTGCCTATGTGGCACGCCTAAGTGGCATATGATCAAGGCTTCTGTTGCAAAGCAAAGTCTTGTGGTTGATGATCAAAGCATGGTTTGTGTGATGTAGCTTTGTGTATAACGTGGATTCGCGAGCCTAACACCCCGGTATGTGTCAAAAACGGGAGAAGGACCACTAGGAGAGCACGACGTTTCTTTCTAGCTATGGTGGTGTCAGTGACCTACCAGCCCTGACATTTATATATACTTTTCACCTGTGTGTTTGTTGGAATGTGAGGCGCCTCGATTATAGGTATGTAAGGACCGGGAAACGTGTGTTCAGGAATAACTAATCCTCAAAAGTAAGAGAGGACCGGCCCAGCCGATTCCAAGGACCGCTGTGTGCGATCCTGGGACATTTGCTAGAGTGTCTCGAATGGAGAGGAGCTTGCCCCTTGCCTCGACTGATGATGGAATCCAATTTCCAATACGAAATTGCGGATGTGATTATATTACTAGTATGGCGACATAGTGGTATGGGTCGTTTATGCCGTCTATGATTGATATTTATGATTTAAATTTGCTTTTGAAACATATATGCACTAGTAATAATATCAAACACTTTCATTTTATACGTATGAAGCATTTTTGGCCATTATTAGGTAAAACTCTATCCTCTGGCTTGCGTTGCATTGTGTGATGGTACCTGAGTCTTATAATTGCTTCATTTTTATAAAAAGCATTGCGATGATTTAACCATTTACTTTATTTCATGCACTAACACTCATTGGAGTAAACCCGTTCTGCGAAAGTGGCGTGGTCCTTTGATTTGCCTTATTATTGTTGTTTAGTAAGTTAAGTAGATTTCTCATACCAGTCCCATGATTGACTCGTAGTTTGTTTCACCTTGCAAACTCGGATGCCCTTATTTTCACACGGGCAGCCTAGTTACAGGTAGCTGACATATTTTGGGCATGGCACCGCAGTAGAGGTGCACTTTTGGTTTATGGCGAGGCTTGACTACATTGTGATGATTGTGACTTTTCCGCCATTATTGTGTATGTATTATGATTCCGCCAAAGGCGATGTAGACTGATGTTTAGTTTATGTACTCTTTATGTACTATGATTCCTCCATTGGCGATGTTGACTGATTATGTATTATTATGCACTAAGTAGTATCCTGCACTGTGCTCTCTGATGTGGTGATATATATGATTCCGCTGTAATATTTGTGAAAATTATTCTATTTATTGTTTATGCTATTATATGTACTCTGCTAATGATGATTAATGTGTTATATTCCAATGATTATCCTTAACACTATAGCACGGGGTTTTGGGGTCGTCACACGTTCGTTCTGGGTCTGAACGAAACCGGAGGCACTCAATACCTTGCATATCCATACAATCAACAAGTACGTCCGGGTGGCTACTACTTTAGCCCCTTCAAGGTAGCTACTCCCATCATGAGCATCAGTAGCACCCCTCCATTCAATGTGAAGATCATCGGTCTTGCACCGTCTTCATATCTTCGACTTTCAATCGTCGATCAATTATTTGAAATGAGAATTAACTTGGCCTTTTCAAATAATTCACGTATATTTAGAATTTCAAATCAATTCATTTCAATGGTTAAATTATTCGACATCACTAATTCAGTTCTTTAATGTAATTTTTCACGCCAATCACATTCAACCATCAAATATCACATAAACCGAGCAAATTCAGTTTATTTCCATTCCATATCATTTATAATATTTTATCACGATTTATTGCTATTTTTATTTATTTAAAAATAGCCAATTCATTCGAATGACGCTTCAGGCCATAACGCGGTCGTGGCGCTGTTTTTCTTCAGATTTGATTTACACATATCCGAAAATCTAACGTTGGATCTTGTAACGACCACGGGATTTTCGGCTCCGAAAATCAACACAAAATCCAGCGTCGACTGTTCGGACATCGGAAATACCGAACCATTAATAGAAAGAAATTAGAGGGTGAGATAGAAAAGATAGAACTAATAGAATAGAAGAAGAAGAACACAACTGAGCATAATTAAAGTAAACACGAATCTCACAGCGGAACGAATAAAATATAATATATCATATACTTTTGTAATACAAAATTTATGTATACATGTACATTCAGAATCAGAGTTCAACACTTACAATACAGCGGAAAATAACACTAGGTAACTAACGCTGAAGCCTCCTGCTCCAAGCTCCTCCAATGGTATCTGTAAACACCTGAACTACTTGACTGCCCGTACAAATTTGGGCATCCAAGAATGTAACGGCCCAGATTTTTTGACCATTTAGTTATTATTTAAAAATGTTTTTTTATTATTTTGGAATTCTAAATGGTTTAATTTCAATAATTTTGAATATTTTATTTTATTCCGAAATGGTAGAAATTTAGTGGATCTGCAATATAATGTGAACTGGCAGTATAAAAGGATAAATTTTTAATTTAAAATAGTACGTTTACAAAGGATGTAGTAGCTAACGAACACGGATTTCGATGAAATCAGTTTCATTAAATCTGAAATGATGAAATTAGGTAACCAACCAAGTTACGTCAAAAATGGCATCCGTATGTGGAAAAGAAAAATAAAAGGCCAAAATTTGAACTAAATTTTGACGGTAATTGGAATTTGCTAATGCTAACGACAAAACTGGAACCTGAGACCTATCCAGGAAAATTCTAAACATAGGATATTAGCTATCTATGAAATCTGGGAAAATCCTATAACGGATATAGAAAGTTATTAAGGAAACAAAATTTAAATAAATTATTTGAAAATCTAAACAAACTCCGATTTTTGATTTGAATACATAAGATTGAAGTACGTTAAAAACCGGACCAGATGGTGGAAGAATTTCTGAAAACCGTTATCGTTTGATACTCCAACATGAGACCGGAAGGTGTTGAAACTAACACAAAACACTATTTTGAATTTGAATTTAAATTATTTGAAAGTTCAAACAAATTCAAAATTGATATATTTTTATATAGTATTGAAGAGCAAGAAAAATTGAACAACATGGTTGAAAAAGATTTCGGATAAGGTATCAATAAGTAAGTCAAATTAACGTCCGAATAGGGTTGAGAAAACACACTTTACTATTCATAAATTATTAAATTTATTTATAATTTAATTAATTTAAGGATTAATCCTAGCCATCCATTTTCGACCGTTGGATTCGCGCCACCTCAGCAATCTATGTGACTCCTTCGGCTATAAATAGCCCCCCCCCCCCCCTTCATTTTAAACTCACTCCTCCTCCTCCTCCTCTTTCAAGCTTTGGCAATGGCAGAAATAATAATAAAATATTAGGAAATAGGGAAAAGGGAAGGAAGGGAGAAAGGAGGGCAAGACGGGGAGCTAGGGACTCTTAGGCAGAGGCTTGGGCTTCGCGGGGTAAGTTTTCAAATAATATTTAATTATCTATTTGTGTAATATATATATATATTATAATTAAAATATAATTTGTAAAAATAAATATCAGAACATTCTAAGGGTGACAGAGAGGATAGTGTCTAAGGCTTGAGTTTGGAAAATATAGTTTCCTGCTCTCCCTGGCTATCCCTAACTGATCCGACGGATGGGATGATTAATTTAAATTTAAAATTTAATTTGAATTTAAAACAGATCAGGGGCATTTTCATAATTTTTAACCATAAACTTTAAAAGCTTATAACTTTTTCAAAACAAGTCGAATTTCCACGAAACAAGGACCGTTGGATTCTTATCGGAAAATACTTTAAAATGAGTGGAAGCAGATTTTTGATCCGGGTTAAAAATTTTAAGTTATAATTAAATGAATATTTTTAAATATTTTATTTGAAAATTAAATTTAATTAATATTAAAATGGTTTTTCAATTTTTTTAAAAAATTGGATATGGCTAGAGATGGGAAAGTAGGATTTTTTAGAAGGGCAGGGAAGGTAATTTGGCTAATAATGCAATTAGAAATTAATTAAGATAAAAATAATTTAATTAATTTAATTAAATATATATTCATTTAAATTAGGTAAATATTGTAAATAGCATAACTTTTGCACAAATTAACGAAATTTAACGAAACAGGATCCGTTGGGATCGTATGGACGAGCACTACGCAATGGAACTGACCACAAGTGGATTGGAGCTCGTTTGGATTTATGGTGAAATTTAACGTCTGAACTAAATCAATGACCGATTATCGTTATTCAACGATAAACCGTCCAAGATGAGTAAATCTCACTAACTCTGAACACTCCATATTTTTATAACGTATTTTAGAAGTGATAAATATTGGTTGAAACGCTGTGTGTTGACTGTTTGGTTTAACTGCTAGTCAGTTGATTGAAATTATCGATAACGATATATATAAATCGTATCGAAATATTGATTCTATTTATCAGAATACTTTATACTCATGTTATTTATGTTGACTGACATCTGTGGATGCAGGGAAACAGGTCGGAGGAATCCAACTGGATTCCTCAACATTTATTTTACTGTTTTTCATATATTCTGATATTTGATGTGTTACATCAACTGTGGTTGACCCTGTGTGTTTGGATGATGATCGACCCTTTTAATTTGGTATTTTTATACCATAGGTGATACGGGAAAGTAAAAAGGAATTTTCAAAGTTTATTTTGAAAATCGATTATTTATATAAAATCAACGAATTTTATATATATAAAAGGAAAAAGGGTTTATAAAGGAAAAATCATATTTGTAAAATCAATATGAAGGAAAAATATTGGTAAAACCAATATAGAGGAAAGATATTTGTAAAATCAATATAAAGGAAAAATATTGGTAAACCAATGCAGAGGAAAAATATATTTGTAAATCAATATAAAGGAAATTATTGGGAAAAGTAAGGAATAGGGAATATTGCAAATCATTTGCAAATAAAATAGAAAGAGGAATATTTGTAAAACAATTACAAATAGAAATAATAATAGAATATTTATAAAACATTTTCAAATGAAATAGAAAAAGAGATATTTATCTAGAAAATAAACTGAGTTATGAAAAGGAATTATTTATTTAGAAATTAAATAGAATAATGGAATACTTGAAAATGGATAGAAGTGTAATAAAGGAGAATTTTACACTAGGAAGAGTTTCGACCCGTGCTTCGCACACGGGTAAACAGAATATGAATTCAAAGTGAATATTTAAGAGAAATCTGTTTTAACAGATAAAATGAGAGGTTGATTTATAAATAAAGTTTTATAAATTAATTAAATTATTTATCATTGGATAAATAAGAATATATAAGTCAGGACTTATATAAGGGAATAAAAATCGATTTCCACATCGATATTTGAAACTGAATATGTATGAAAGAGAATTCATCGAATAAGAGTTATTCGAAGTAAAGTTATCGAATATCAGTTTATTCGAAAGGAAGTTATCGAATATTAGTTGTTCGAAAATGGGTTGATCCAATAGAGTTAGTTGATTAGAGTTAATCGATTAGAGTAAATCGATTAGAGTAAATCGATTAGAGTTAAACTATTAGAGTTAGGTTGCTAGAGTTAAACTGTTAGAGTTAAACAGTTAGAGCTAAACCGTTAGAGCTAAACAATTAGAGTTAGTTAGTTAGAGTTAACCAGTTAGAGTTATTCAGTTAGAGTTATCCAGTTAGAGTTATTCAGTTAGAATAAACCAGTTAGAGTTAATCAGTTAGAGTTAATCGTTTTGAGTCAAATCAAACTAGAGTTATTCAAATATAGTAATCGAATAAGGGTTAATTGAATATTAGTTATTCAATTAGAATTGATCGAATCTAATTATTCGAGATAGAGTTAAAAATAGACAAAGTTATTTAAGGATGAATTTCCATTTAGCACGACTGCTAGCGTAATTCGCAGGGCTGCAGATAGCCTACGGCGGTCGGATGTTTCCTGGGGGAATCAGGCGTAACCATTGTGATCGCTGCGATCTAGAGTCAAGCAAATGGTGTTAAATCAAATAGTAATTAATCAATAGAAGTTAATTAAGTCGAGTTAGTCGAGTATTAGTAAATTAAGTAAGGTTAGTCAAAAAGGGAATTAATTGAATATCACCTATTCGAAGTAGAGTTATCGAATATAGTTTATTCGAGAAGAGTAATCGAATATAGTTCGTTCGAAGTGTGTTAAATCGAACATAGTTATTCGAAGGAGAGAATTATCGAATATGGTTTATTCGAAGTGAGATTTTTCGAATATTAGTTATTCGAAGAAAAGGATTATCGAATATTAGTTATTCGAACAGGGGAATCGAATATAGTTTATTCGAAAGAGAATTATCGGATAGTGATTATTCGAGAGTGAATCATACATGGAAATTCGATTATATCGAATCAAGGGAAGTAATGTTTACTTTCCATTTCAAATCAAGTTTTAATTATCTGTTAATAAAGTAGTTGGTTGTTTATTTATCCAAATTAAGATATGGAAATATATTTAAGTTAACATATTTTGAAAGCATGGAATAATAACATTTATAGTTATAATCAAATGATTCAATAAAGGAAGTGGATTCATAAATAGAATCCGAGAGTTCGCAAGGAAGTTTCTTAAAGAGTAAAGTTTGAACTTTGTCTATTTCGAAGTTAGAAATGTTGTTCGGTTAAGGTCTGAGAGGTAATTATACCCCAACTTGATTGACTTCGTTTTTAACTAAGAAGCGGATAAGGTTCGAGAGTGAAAGGGGTTAAGTGAATTTAGTTAATGAGCGAAATGGTTGGTGTTGGCATATCGATGTTTATTCAAACATCAGTTTAAACCCAATGAAGGAGATTTGGAAATGTCTTCCAAATGAAAATCAGAAATGTTTTCTGAATATAGAAAATGAGAAATGGAATTGTTTTCCATTGTTAATAACGTATATTTTCTAAATATAGTAAATAAGAAATATAGGAAAACAAGAATAAGGAAAAGAATAAATTTATGATAATTTAATTTAAGTGATTGATGATTGATCGATAGAATTTCCATCTGGAAATAATATCGTTGTTTGCACACAGACATGTTTTCATTTGATAGTTAAATCATCGACTATCAAAGTTTTTGACCATTTTACGTTGTTAATATGGAGAGACCGGTTGGATTATTATCCAGAGAACCACTCCGTATTGGCACAAGCGTTGCGAATCAAGTATGCTGAATATATTGAAGACGGAGTGGAGTGCAAGGGCTATCCTGTTTACAGAATAGTGCCTTCGGTTTGTCCAGTCCCAGGACAAACGTGTATGGAAGAATGTCTGACAGAGTATATTCAATAGATCGCGTAAGTTGATCTCTTCAAACGTACTTACGTTTGGTGGCGGAGGAATTCGTTTCTCTTAGCTTTATACCCATGGTGTTTTTGGGGAAATCAATTTGTGATTTGGCGAGTATGACGATGTGGCATTCAAAGTGAATGATCTGTCAGAGATAAGCGTGGCCTCTAGCCTCATCAACCGGAAAATGACAAAAATCGGGCAGGCAACATGGCTATGTGGGTCGCACCCATTAGGATGTATAATCACCTATCTAGAGAAATTCCAATTGCTTCTTAAATCTATCGATGCTGCCCCATTCGGGAGACGGTTGCTGATCCCAACCGTTGGTGATATATATTCGATACACTCAAGCGAAATGAGTGGTCGGTCATGTGTGGGCCGGGTTGCAAGATGTTCTTGTTGAACCCAGTGTATTTTTCTCTAGAGATACATGTTCGGAAGGTGGTTCCATACCTTGTCAAGTTGGAATCCAATCTCCAATAAGTGCCTGCGAGTTTGATTGTATATTATATATGTAAAGCATGAGATGCAAGCGTTCTACTAGATTTTAATTACTTGTGATTAGACATTATTATAATATCAGATAATATATGATTTCCAAAGTGTTTTGGGTTATCGTAAGGTAAAAGCCATCCGTATTTATGTGTGGATTGGTCTTACGATTATCTTTTCTTTTGAAAAGGATTTTGAAAAGTTAAACCAAATGATTTGAGTTTACTCACACTAGTCCCATGACTGACCCAGAGTTTTATTTTGTTTTGTTTTCCCTAAACTCTTGGGTGCCCAAATTTGTACGGGCAGTCAAGTAGTCAGGATTTTACAGATAGGCATGGAGAGCTTGGAGCAGGAGGCTTCAGGACTTATATAGCTATTGTTTATTTTCGCTGTGATGCAAGGATTGTACTCTGATAATGGTATTGTATGCATATACTGCTTTTGATTTCAAGTTATGTGATATATTATATTATATTCGTTCCGCTGTGAGATTCGTGTGACTCTGATGTTGTGTTCTTATTTTTCTTCTTCTATTCTAATTTTCTATCTTATCTATCCTCACCCTCTAAATTCTTTCATTAACTATTCGGTAATTGTCGACCCTTGATGTTCGATATGTGTTGTATATCGGATAATCAAGGTCGTCTTTTTCCCGGGTCGTTACAGTGGTATCAGAGCTGAAGGTTTATTGATTTACCTTGGCTCTGTGGCGTGACTCAGTAGAGATGGGGTTAGTAATGCCCTATACTGAGTTTGAGTGTATATATACGAGTGAACGTATTTGTTATCTGATATAAAAATGGTTTTATATTGTGGAGATTTATTGGTTGAGTTGTTTATGAGTTCTAGTCGATCAGTTTGATCCACTGTATCGATAGGAGTTTATAAACACTTGAATACGATGGGTCGACACGATATGTTTTGAAAAGAGGGTAAATAAAAGAATTTTACCCAAAATATATTTTGATATAAAGAAATAGATATTTGAAATTATTATAGTATATTGAATGTGTTGGTTGTGATTATAATCGAATAAGATTATAAAATGTGAAATGGTTATGTAAATAACAAATCAAAATTCATATAAGTGAAATATATGAAATCAGATGAATTAAATCTGAATTTAAGTTCAGAATTGGAATTAAAATTGCTAAAATTTGAATAAGCGTTGTAAATGGAATTAAATTGAACATATGTGAATTTTAAAATCCTGGGAGATTTTAAATTTGTTACAAGCATTTAAAAGGGATATTTTGAAATGAATTTCAAAATGAAAATGTTTAAAAATGGGTTTTGAAAGTGCTATAGTATTGAACTCACTTCGATAGCTGGAAAATAAATTCCGATGTTGATCCAGACATCATCGGTGCTCATTTTCGAGTTTGTAAGTGACGGATTACTACCAAAGGATTTGTTTTTGAATTGTTTTGAGAAACAGAGTTGTTTTGATATTCCAAAGGGATATTTGATTTTTGGAAAAGGCAAAACTATTTGAAATTCCCAGGTACAGATTATTGAAATAAACACAAATTAAATAGAAATTTGTGAAAGCAAATTTGAAATTGAATTGAAGGCAGTTCAGTGGAAATTGAGTTGAATTGAAATAGAATGGTATCAAGTAGAATTGGACTGGATTAGAGATAATCTGGGATAGAAATGGATGGTCGAGCAAGAAATTTGAATTGAGATTGGAATTACAGTTTGATTGAAATTTGGCTTGGTTATAAGCGGATGGTCGTGTTGAAGATAAAAGTGATTGGGAGTTTGATTGGGATGATAGTGGTATATGCTAAATTGATAGCAGAATTGAATGTCGACAAAAAGGTACACGTACATATTCATATGAGTTGGGTGAGATTTATGAGCCTGTTTGGCAAGCCACTTGGCTGTTTGATTTTCTTTTAGGTTGAAGACGGCCTAGAGAGGCGAGTTGGAGTTTGAGCTATTGACCAGTACAAACGAGGTGCTGACGAAATTTTTCAGAAATTTCGAGTGTTAGAAAATTTTCAGAATTTTTGAAAATTTTCGTTTATAGAAGTAAATTAATAAATTAATTAGAATAGATTGGTTTAGTGAAATCAGAGTAACCAAATAATTTTAACCTAGTTATAAAATTCATTTTTCTACCTTAGCAATTTCGAGGACGAAATTATTTTAAGGGGGGGAGAATGTAACGGCCCAGATTTTTTGACCATTTAGTTATTATTTAAAAATGTTTTATTATTATTTTGGAATTCTAAATGGTTTAATTTCAATAATTTTGAATATTTTATTTTATTCCGAAATGGTAGAAATTTAGTGGATCTGCAATATAATGTGAACTGGCAGTATAAAAGGATAAATTTTTAATTTAAAATAGTACGTTTACAAAGGATGTAGTAGCTAACGAACTCGGATTTCGATGAAATCAGTTTCATTAAATCTGAAATGATGAAATTAGGTAACCAACCAAGTTACGTCAAAAATGGCATCCGTATGTGGAAAAGAAAAATAAAAGGCCAAAATTTGAACTAAATTTTGACGGTAATTGGAATTTGCTAATGCTAACGACAAAACTGGAACCTGAGACCAATCCAGGAAAATTCTAAACATAGGATATTAGCTATCTATGAAATCTGGGAAAATCCTATAACGGGTATAGAAAGTTATTAAGGAAACAAAATTTAAATAAATTATTTGAAAATCTAAACAAACTCCGATTTTTGATTTGAATACATAAGATTGAAGTACGTTAAAAACCGGACCAGATGGTGGAAGAATTTCTGAAAACCGTTATCGTTTGATACTCCAACATGAGACCGGAAGGTGTTGAAACTAACACAAAACACTATTTTGAATTTGAATTTAAATTATTTGAAAGTTCAAACAAATTCAAAATTGATATATTTTTATATAGTATTGAAGAGCAAGAAAAATTGAACAACATGGTTGAAAAAGATTTCGGATAAGGTATCAATAAGTATGTCAAATTAACGTCCGAATAGGGTTGAGAAAACACACTTTACTATTCATAAATTATTAAATTTATTTATAATTTAATTAATTTAAGGATTAATCCTAGCCATCCATTTTCGACCGTTGGATTCGCGCCACCTCAGCAATCCATGTGACTCCTTCGGCTATAAATAGCCCCCCCCCCCTTTCATTTTAAACTCACTCCTCCCCCTCCTCTTTCAAGCTTTGGCAATGACAGAAATAATAATAAAATATTAGGAAATAGGGAAAAGGGAAGGAAGGGAGAAAGGAGGGCAAGACGGGGAGCTAGGGACTCTTAGGCAGAGGCTTGGGCTTCGCGGGGTAAGTTTTCAAATAATATTTAATTATCTATTTGTGTAATATATATATATATATATATATTATAATTAAAATAGAATTTGTAAAAATAAATATCAGAACATTCTAAGGGTGACAGAGAGGATAGTGTCTAAGGCTTGAGTTTGGAAAATATAGTTTCCTGCTCTCCCTGGCTATCCCTAACTGATCCGACGAATGGGATGATTAATTTAAATTTAAATTTAAAATTTAATTTGAATTTAATTTGAATTTAAAACAGATCAGGGGCATTTTCGTAATTTTTAACCATAAACTTTAAAAGCTTATAACTTTTTCAAAACAAGTCGGATTTCCACGAAACAAGGATCCTTGGATTCTTATCGGAAAATACTTTAAAATGAGTGGAAGCAGATTTTTGATCCGGGTTAAAAATTTTAAGTTATAATTAAATGAATATTTTTAAATATTTTATTTGAAAATTAAATTTAATTAATATTAAAATGGTTTTTCAATTTTTTTAAAAAATTGGATATGGCTAGAGATGGGAAAGTAGGATTTTTTAGAAGGGCAGGGAAGGTAATTTGGCTAATAATGCAATTAGAAATTAATTAAGATAAAAATAATTCAATTAATTTAATTAAATATATATTCATTTAAATTAGGTAAATATTGTAAATAGCATAACTTTTGCATACATTAACGAAATTTAACGAAACAGGATCCGTTGGAATCGTATGGACGAGCACTACGCAATGGAACTGACCACAAGTGGATTGGAGCTCGTTTGGATTTATGGTGAAATTTAACGTCTGAACCAAATCAATGACCGATTATCGTTATTCAACGATAAACCGTCCAAGGTGAGTAAATCTCACTAACTCTGAACACTCCATATTTTTATAACATATTTTAGAAGTGATAAATATTGGTTGAAACGCTGTGTGTTGACTGTTTGGTTGAACTGCTAGTCAGTTGATTGAAATTATCGATAACGATATATATAAATCGTATCGAAATATTGATTCTGTTTATCAGAATACTTTATACTCATGTTATTTATGTTGACTGACATCTGTGGATGCAGGGAAACAGGTCGGAGGAATCCAACTGGATTCCTCAACATTTATTTTACTGTTTTTCATATATTCTGATATTTGATGTGTTACATCAACTGTGGTTGACCCTGTGTGTTTGGATGATGATCGACCCTTTTAATTTGGTATTTTTATACCATAGGTGATACGGGAAAGTAAAAAGGAATTTTCAAAGTTTATTTTGAAAATCGATTATTTATATAAAATCAACGAATTTTATATATATAAAAGGAAAAAGGGTTTATAAAGGAAAAATCATATTTGTAAAATCAATATGAAGGAAAAATATTGGTAAAACCAATATAGAGGAAAGATATTTGTAAAATCAATATAAAAGAAAAATATTGGTAAACCAATGCAGAGGAAAAATATATTTGTAAATCAATATAAAGGAAATTATTGGGAAAAGTAAGGAATAGGGAATATTGCAAATCATTTGCAAATAAAATAGAAAGAGGAATATTTGTAAAACAATTACAAATAGAAATAATAATAGAATATTTGTAAAACATTTTCAAATGAAATAGAAAAAGAGATATTTATCTAGAAAATAAACTGAGTTATGAAAAGGAATTATTTATTTAGAAATTAAATAGAATAATGGAATACTTGAAAATGGATAGAAGTGTAATAAAGGAGAATTTTACACTAGGAAGAGTTTCGACCCGTGCTTCGCACACGGGTAAACAGAATATGAATTCAAAGTGAATATTTAAGAGAAATCTGTTTTAACAGATAAAATGAGAGGTTGATTTATAAATAAAGTTTTATAAATTAATTAAATTATTTATCATTGGATAAATAAGAATATATAAGTCAGGACTTATATAAGGGAATAAAAATCGATTTCCACATCGATATTTGAAACTGAATATGTATGAAAGAGAATTCATCGAATAAGAGTTATTCGAAGTAAAGTTATCGAATATCAGTTTATTCGAAAGGAAGTTATCGAATATTAGTTGTTCGAAAATGGGTTGATCCAATAGAGTTAGTTGATTAGAGTTAATCGATTAGAGTAAATCGATTAGAGTAAATCGATTAGAGTTAAACTATTAGAGTTAGGTTGTTAGAGTTAAACTGTTAGAGTTAAACAGTTAGAGCTAAACCGTTAGAGCTAAACAGTTAGAGTTAGTTAGTTAGAGTTAACCAGTTAGAGTTATTCAGTTAGAGTTATCCAGTTAGAGTTATTCAGTTAGAATAAACCAGTTAGAGTTAATCAGTTAGAGTTAATCGTCTTGAGTCAAATCAAACTAGAGTTATTCAAATATAGTAATCGAATAAGGGTTAATTGAATATTAGTTATTCAATTAGAATTGATCGAATCTAATTATTCGAGATAGAGTTAAAAATAGACAAAGTTATTTAAGGATGAATTTCCATTTAGCACGACTGCTAGCGTAATTCGCAGGGCTGCAGATAGCCTACGGCGGTCGGATGTTTCCTGGGGAAATCAGGCGTAACCATTGTGATCGCTGCGATCTAGAGTCAAGCAAATGGTGTTAAATCAAATAGTAATTAATCAATAGAAGTTAATTAAGTCGAGTTAGTCGAGTATTAGTAAATTAAGTAGGGTTAGTCAAAAAGGGAATTAATCGAATATCACCTATTCGAAGTAGAGTTATCGAATATAGTTTATTCGAGAAGAGTAATCGAATATAGTTCGTTCGAAGTGTGTTAAATCGAACATAGTTATTCGAAGGAGAGAATTATCGAATATGGTTTATTCGAAGTGAGATTTTTCGAATATTAGTTATTCGAAGAAAAGGATTATCGAATATTAGTTATTCGAACAGGGGAATCGAATATAGTTTATTCGAAAGAGAATTATCGGATAGTGATTATTCGAGAGTGAATCATACATGGAAATTCGATTATATCGAATCAAGGGAAGTAATGTTTACTTTCCATTTCAAATCAAGTTTTAATTATCTGTTAATAAAGTAGTTGGTTGTTTATTTATCCAAATTAAGATATGGAAATATATTTAAGTTGACATATTTTGAAAGCATGGAATTATAACATTTATAGTTATAATCAAATGATTCAATAAAGGAAGTGGATTCATAAATAGAATCCGAGAGTTCGCAAGGAAGTTTCTTAAAGAGTAAAGTTTGAACTTTGTCTATTTCGAAGTTAGAAATGTTGTTCGGTTAAGGTCTGAGAGGTAATTATACCCCAACTTGATTGACTTCGTTTTTGACTAAGAAGCGGATAAGGTTCGAGAGTGAAAGGGGTTAAGTGAATTTAGTTAATGAGCGAAATGGTTGGTGTTGGCATATCGATGTTTATTCAAACATCAGTTTAAACCCAATGAAGGAGATTTGGAAATGTCTTCCAAATGAAAATCAGAAATGTTTTCTGAATATAGAAAATGAGAAATGGAATTGTTTTCCATTGTTAATAACGTATATTTTCTAAATATAGTAAATAAGAAATATAGGAAAACAAGAATAAGGAAAAGAATAAATTTATGATAATTTAATTTAAGTGATTGATGATTGATCGATAGAATTTCCATCTGGAAATAATATCGTTGTTTGCACACAGACATGTTTTCATTTGATAGTTAAATCACCGACTATCAAAGTTTTTGACCATTTTACGTTGTTAATATGGAGAGACCGGTTGGATTATTATCCAGAGAACCACTCCGTATTGGCACAAGCGTTGCGAATCAAGTATGCTGAATATATTGAAGACGGAGTGGAGTGCAAGGGCTATCCTGTTTACAGAATAGTGCCTTCGGTTTGTCCAGTCCCAGGACAAACGTGTATGGAAGAATGTCTGACAGAGTATATTCAATAGATCGCGTAAGTTGATCTCTTCAAACGTACTTACGTTTGGTGGCGGAGGAATTCGTTTCTCTTAGCTTTATACCCGTGGTGTTTTTGGGGAAATCAATTTGTGATTTGGCGAGTATGACGATGTGGCATTCAAAGTGAATGATCTGTCAGAGATAAGCGTGGCCTCTAGCCTCATCAACCGGAAAATGACAAAAATCGGGCAGGCAGCATGGCTATGTGGGTCGCACCCATTAGGATGTATAATCACCTATCTAGAGAAATTCCAATTGCTTCTTAAATCTATCGATGCTGCCCCATTCGGGAGACGGTTGCTGATCCCAACCGTTGGTGATATATATTCGATACACTCAAGCGAAATGAGTGGTCGGTCATGTGTGGGCCGGGTTGCAAGATGTTCTTGTTGAACCCAGTGTATTTTCCTCTAGAGATACACGTTCGGAAGGTGGTTCCATACCTTGTCAAGTTGGAATCCAATCTCCAATAAGTGCCTGCGAGTTTGATTGTATATTATATATGTAGAGCGTGAGATGCAAGCGTTCTACTAGATTTTAATTACTTGTGATTAGACATTATTATAATATCAGATAATATGTGATTTCCAAAGTGTTTTGGGTTATCGTAAGGTAAAAGCCATCCGTATTTATGTGTGGATTGGTCTTACGATTATCTTTTCTTTTGAAAAGGATTTTGAAAAGTTAAACCAAATGATTTGAGTTTACTCACACCAGTCCCATGACTGACCCAGAGTTTTATTTTGTTTTGTTTTCCCTAAACTCTTGGGTGCCCAAATTTGTACGGGCAGTCAAGTAGTCAGGATTTTACAGATAGGCTTGGAGAGCTTGGAGCAGGAGGCTTCAGGACTTATATAGCTATTGTTTATTTCCGCTGTGATGCAAGGGTTGTACTCTGATAATGGTATTGTATGCATATACTGCTTTTGATTTCAAGTTATGTGATATATTATATTATATTCGTTCCGCTGTGAGATTCGTGTGACTCTGATGTTGTGTTCTTATTTTTCTTCTTATATTCTAATTTTCTATCTTATCTATCCTCACCCTCTAAATTCTTTCATTAACTATTCGGTAATTGTCGACCCTTGATGTTCGATATGTGTTGTATATCGGATAATCAAGGTCGTCTTTTTCCCGGGTCGTTACAAAGAGTTTAGGGAAAACAAAACAAAATAAACTCTGGGTCAGTCATGGGACTGGTGTGAGTAAACTCCAACCACTTGTTTAACTTTCAAAACCCTTTTCGAAAGAAAAGATAATAGTAAGACCAGCCCACACATAAACATGTACGTTTTTTTACCTTACTATAACCCAAAACACTTTGATACGAAAATCCAGTGATATTATATTAATGTCTACATCAAATAAATACAATCTAGCGGAACGCTTGCATCTCACGCTCCACATACATAGTATAAAATCAAAAATCGCATGGCGCTTATTGGAGATTGGATGTCCAACATGACAAGGTATGGAACCACCTTCCGCTAGTGTATCTCTAGAGAGGAATACACTGGGTTCAACAAGAACATCTTGTAACCCGGCCCACACATGACCGACCACTCATTTCGCTTGAGTGTATCGAATGTATATCACCAACGGTTGGGATCAGCAACCGTCTCCCGACTGGGACAGCATCGAATAGAATAAGAAATTAAATGAACCTCTAGATAGGTGATTATACATCCTAATGGGAGCGACCCACATAGCCATGCTGCCTGCCCGATTTTTGCCCTTTCCCGGTTGTTGAGGCCTGAGGCTACGAATACTTACCATTCATTGATAACACAACCACTTTGAATGCCACATCGTCAGATCCGTTAATCACTAGTTGAGTTTGCACAAATATTCTGGATGTTATGCTAAGGGAATAAATCCGTTGCAACCATATATATTCATACAGACCAACCCATTTGATCATTGGAAATACTCTGTCAGACATTCGTCCATTTACGTTCGTTCTGGGATTGAACGAAACCGAAGGCACTATTTCTATTTAATAGAAAGAGTCCTTGCACTTTACTCCGTCTTCAATATATTCAGCATACCTGGTTCGCAACGCTTATGCCGATACGGAGTGGTTCTTTGGATAATAATCCAACCGGTCTATCCATATTGACAACGATGGTCAAAACTTCGATAGTCTGTGATTTAACTGTCGAATAAAAACAAGTGTTCATCCAACATATCAAACAAATCACTGGGCTCTTTAATCAATATTTCATTAATTAAATATCTTCTCCATTTCCTTATCAATATTTGTTACCCAAATATTTTCAATAACCATATTGACTCTTTACGCTATTTGGAAAGCATTTCCCAATATCAACTCCTTTTATTTTCTATATATTAGAAAATATCTCTATTTGCAATTGGAAACAATTCCAATCACTTATCTCTATCCCGACTATTTTAATTATACTCAGGAAATATTTACTTGTAATATTTCCAAAATTCCATCACTTGGGTTTAAAACGAATCTTGTGTAAAACATCGTTACAACAACCCAAAATATTTTATTCAACTAACTCTTTTTCAAACACTTCTCTTCGAGACTGGATCTTGCTATTTATCCATTAAAAATGAAATCAATCAAGTTGGGGTAAAATTACCTCTCAGACCTTAACTGAAAACATCCTCAACTTCAAAACGGCGAAACCACTTACCTCGAATAAACACACTATACAATCCAATTGTTCATTTTTAAAACATGTATAAAGTTCGCTTTCTATTTCTAATTTATAGATTTCCCTTTTTGTTTACAATATTCGATTTTTATATTCACTTACCTATCGAATTCTATACGTCGATACAATGATTTCTAACTAACAAAAATATCTTTAAAAATATTCTAACTCCTTAAATTTCCGGAAAAATTCGTCATAACCTCCCCTGTATCGGGAGCATCGGGAAATTTCAAATAGCTTCCCCGGTCCTTCTAATCTCAAAAAGAAAAAGAAAAAGCCAAGCGGCTTGCCGATACGGCGCATAAAATCTCATATATGAATTAAACATGTACCTTTTTGTCGAGCACATAAATTTAAATCTTCATATACTTCATATCAAACCTGCTTACACATGTTCACCTGTTTGCAATTCAATTCAACTCAAACCAATCGTTTGAATTCAGTTCCGCCCATTTATTCTTTAATTAGCTTCTTAGCCTATTTCACTTGTTATTTGAACATATCACGTTCAAATATATATTAATTTGTTGATACAACAATCGAATGTCATTTCTAATTCAAGTTTCATATTCGATTTCGAATGTGAATTTACACACCCCTTGTCTGATTCGAAGCCCAAAATTTTGATTCTAAAATTCCATCAACTAATTTCTTTAAATTAGTCAATTCTAATCAATAATTAAAAATCTGATTTTTTTTGTTTCAACAATCATCTCATTTACCCCACTTGAGTTCGTATTTAATTTACAACTCAAGTCTGGATTTTTCTCATGGAAAATTCGGATTTTATTTCTTAAAAATCCTTTAGTTTATTTAAACAAATCGTTATGGTTTTATAATGGTTCTGGCGCTGCTTTTCTGAAAATTTGATTTTTGACATAACTCAAAATCTATTCGATGAAATCAAGATTTTTCTCCTTCATTAGAAAGCTATTATCAAATTGGTCCTGACGTTTCTTGTTTCAAAGAATTTCGACTTCAATTGAGTTCTGTATATTCAATTTGAAGTTCGAATCGCCAATTTACGAACTGCAGCACTGCGGCGAGTTCGTTTTATTTATATTTATATATATAAACTTTTAAACTTCCGTTAAAATGAATCCAACTCCATTCTGATATATTTTAATATATTCAAATCCATAGTTTCAATTCCATTTGAATTCAATATTCAAATCCCATAGTTTAAATTCTATTTGAATTCAATTTGAATCTCCTATATTCAAATTTCATTTTCCATCTCCATTTGAATTCTAATATTCAAATTCATTTTTAACACCATTTGAATTCTAATATTCAAACTCATTTTTAACACCATTTGAATTCTAATATTCAAATTCATTTTTAACACCATTTGAATTCTAATATTCAAATTTAATTCTCCTGAATTCACATACCATATTTTATTTCCTTGATTTCAAATACCACCTTAATTTCAATAATCAACTCCCTTTTGAATTGTTATATTTGAAATTTCATACTTGAATTTAAATAATCAAACTCCATTTTGAATTCCTATTTTAAATTCAAATATCCAAAACCCCATTCTAATACTATTTGAATTCTTATATTTGAATCCTCTTTATTTAAAACCCATTATTTAAATCCCATTTGAATTTCTTCACTCAAATCCATTTGAATTCCCTTGAATTCAAATTCCTTTTCAAACCATTTGGATTTCCTATTCTACTTTGAAATCCTATTTTCAATGTTTATTTCAAATTCTATTTTGAAATTCTATATTCAAATCCCTATTTGAATTTCTTTATTCAAATTCTATTTCAATTCTCTTATTCAAATTCCATTTTGAACTCTCTTATTCAAATGCTGTTTGAATCTCTTATTCAAACTCTATATTTAAAATTCCATTTGAACTTCCATATTCAAATTTCTATATTTGAATTTCATTCGAATTCTATATCCAAATCTCTATTTAAATTTTCTTTATTTGAATTCCTTCGAATTCAAATTCTATTTTTATCCCTTTGAATTCAAATTCTATTTTCATTCTAATTTCGTCTATTCAAATTCTATTTGAACTTCTATTTGAATTTCTAATATTCAATCTCCTTTTTCTTTTATTTAAAATTCAAATATTTAAACTCCTTTTCTAATTCTACTATTCAAATGTTATACTCAAATTTCATTTGAGTTATATATTTAAAAATTTCATTTCACATCCTATTTTGAAATTTCATTTCAAATTCCAATTTCACACTTGTATTTCTATTTCTGAATTATCAAATGATAATTCTTTTCACTTCATTTATAACTTCGTTATAAAAGAACTATTTATAAACTTCGTTTATAAAGAAACTACTTGTTTTATTTTTCAAAAAACAAGTTTATATTTTTATTTCCATTTAAAATTCAAATTCTATTTAAAAATAGAATTTTTCCTTTTTAAATCTCAAATATCTTTCCACGATATTTTTAATAAATTAACACTTGGCCCAGTGATATTTTAAAAAAATCAAATCACCCAATTTTCAATCATTTGATTTTTAACACGTCATATATGAAAATTATATATGGAATCAAACAAACAACAAACAAACAGATAATATATTTTTGAGGAATCCAGTTGGATTCCTCCAACCTGTTTTCCTGCATCCACAGATGTTAGCACATAAATAATACCCATTCTGCTTCGTGGCAGAATATCGTGGTATAGAAGGTCATCCACTATCATAGTGTGGGGCGTATAGGGTAATCATCCGCTATGGTACCGCGGGCATCCGCTAATGAGACTGCGGGAATCCAACCAATCAATCAACCCAATATATATATATATATAGCCTAAATAACTAATATATATAAAACAACCAGAAAGCATTCACACAAACAACAAACAATTATTTTTAATTAAATAAAAATAATTCTAAAGGTGAGTGAGATTTACTCACCGGAATTGCAGTTGTCGAATATCGTGTTTATCTCCAAATTACCGGCTACTAATGTTCTCGAATGAAATTCGAACCTGCGATAATTTTATTTAAATTTACCGATTAACCATTTATTTATTTAAATCAATTATTTAAATAAAAAAACTTTCCTATATTTTTCTCTTCTTTTAATTGTTACTAAATTAAATTTAGCTTAACAATTTATTTAAACTAATCCATACTGATATACAAAAAAAAAAATCCTAACCATTTACTAATTTAATTCTAACCCTTTCACTAATAAAATTCTAACCTTTTAACTAATTAAAATCCTAATAAAAAAAATATTAAGTGAACAAATTATAATTAATTACCTAAATTGATGATGTAAACACCCCCTTTCTCCTAACAAGCAATTTTCATTACTGACCTTACGAAACTTCCTGTCACCGTGAGCTACCACCAACCGTCTCCATCATCAACGAATTCGCAAGCCACCTCAAAGACAAATCCAACTCCGTAATTCGTTCGATAGTCGAAGACCAGGACCGCCCATCGAACTCCAGAATCAATCTAAAACCCACATCCCTCAATCCTCTACTTTTGGCATCGCGACTTCCATATTGTTGACCTAAACCCCTTTCATCGCTCCATCGACAAGCTCGAATCCACCAAAAATAATTGCGTTGCCCTTGAGTTCGAACCCTAACATCATCGCGAGATTCAACTCATCGCTCCATTCGAACTCCACTACATCGCGTCCAACACCAGCTTCACCCTTCCAGAAATCGAAATCCCTACACGTGAATGCTCCTGGAAATCGCGACTCTCGATCAGAGCTTCAGGGTATCACGTTTCCAACTCGCGATATCTGATTTGAGTTGAAAGCTGAGGAAGGGGCTATTTTTTTCCTGAATGATTCTTTTGTTCGGAAATGGAATAGAATACGAAAGGCGGAGGGTTGGTCACGGTTATATAGAAGAGCAAGGAAACAATTCGTACACGGGCCATTAAATTGTTGTCTCTTAGATTAGGAAGGAGGTAGACAGAATTTACAGCTCGAGAAGAAGAAAATTAGCTGCGCGATTAACTCCTTAGGTCTGCGAAATGAAATAATATAGGTAGGACGGCTGATGGAAAATATTTATTTAATTTTCTTTAAAATATTTTGTGGTCCCTAACTCGAAGTCCCGAACCGCTATTCAATCGTAACGACTGATGTTTCCAACATTACCCATTATTCTAAATTCAACGGAACGGTTTTTCTAAATTAATTCGACTGCATAGAAGGGATAACAAATTAAATTAACGTTTTAAATTAAATTCGATTTAAAATATAAATCGATCTCAAACCATTAAATAAATTATTATTATCGTTCTAATTCAAATATAATTTATATTAATCTATAGAATTGTTTTGATACAGTTTTAACTCTGAATTCAATTGTTACTGTTTCATATTACGATAATTATCAAAGTAAATCGTATTTCGATTATTTAATCGATAATCCAATAAAAAAAATCTTTTATATGGTTAATTCAATATTTAAACGATACTAAATATTTAAAATACTGTTCGAAAAATCCAGGTCGTTACATTCTTCCCCCCTTAAAATAATTTCGTCCTCGAAATTGCTAAGTTCGGAAAAATGATACAAATCCATTACCTTTCAACAATCCACTTATGTTGAAACTCAACTCCTCATATTTCAACAAATTTAATTCCACCAAAACTTTTGGTCTTCCTTCATTTAATTTGAATGATCTACGATCAATCCATTTATATCCAATCTATGTTCTATTAAACTAATTCAAATTGATTCTAGTCAATTGATTCACCCTGAACCATTTAACTTGCTTAAGTTAAATTTTAATTCCAGAATCCAAATCCCAGGGGTTTCATTTCAAATCCTTTTTGAAATCACATATATTTATAACTAATTCAAATTCAAAACATTTGAATATTTCCAAACTATTTGTTTTCTTTCAAACAAATTTCCATCAAAAATTTTCTAAGGTAGCAATCCATCACTTAGAAACTCGGAAATGAACACTGATGATGTCGCGATCATCATCAGAATTATTTCCCAGCCACTGAAGTGAGTTCAGTGCTTTATCACTTTCAAAATCCATTCAAATATGATTTCGATTCAAATCCCTTCAGATTAATGCTATATTACTTTAACATACTTTGAAAAATATTTTCAACCTTCCAGGATTTTAAAATTCCAAATTCTGGTTTGAATTTGATTCATCTTATTTGTATATTTTATTCACATACACATTCAATTTGGTTATATATAACCTTTTAATTCCTATAATCCAATTTGATTAAAATTTTAACATCCAACACATCCATATATCATAATAATTTCAGAAAATTATTCCTTTTCTATTAAAATAGAACTTTTGGGTAAAATTATTTCATTTACCCACTTTAAAACAATATCGTGTTCAATATTCTGTTCAAGTGTTTATAAACTCCTATCGACATCATGGCGTCCCATGATTCGATCAGAATTCATAAACCGCTCAACAGACTAGCCAACACAATATAAAACAAATTTTATATCAACTAACAAATACGCTCTCTCGTATCTATACACTCAACTCATTCTAGGGTACTACTGACCCTATCTCTAATGAGCACATGCCACACAAGCCTAGGTGTTCGCTCAACCTAAGCTCTGATACCACTGTAACGACCACGGGATTTTCGGCTCCGAAAATCAACACAAAATCCAGCGTCGACTGTTCGGACATCGGAAATACCGAATCATTAATAGAAAGAAATTAGAGGGTGAGATAGAAAAGATAGAACTAATAGAATAGAAGAAGAAGAACACAACTGAGCATAATTAAAGTAAACACGAATCTCACAGCGGAACGAATAAAATATAATATATCATATACTTTTGTAATACAAAATTTATGTATACATGTACATTCAGAATCAAAGTTCAACACTTACAATACAGCGGAAAATAACACTAGGTAACTAACGCTGAAGCCTCCTGCTCCAAGCTCCTCCAATGGTATCTGTAAACACCTGAACTACTTGACTGCCCGTACAAATTTGGGCACCCAAGAGTTTAGGGAAAACAAAACAAAATAAACTCTGGGTCAGTCATGGGACTGGTGTGAGTAAACTCCAACCACTTGTTTAACTTTCAAAACCCTTTTCGAAAGAAAAGATAATAGTAAGACCAGCCCACACATAAACATGGACGTTTTTTTACCTTACTATAACCCAAAACACTTTGATACGAAAATCCAGTGATATTATATTAATGTCTACATCAAATAAATAGAATCTAGCGGAACGCTCGCATCTCACGCTCCACATACATAGTATAAAATCAAAAACCGCATGGCGCTTATTGGAGATTGGATTTCCAACATGACAAGGTATGGAACCACCTTCCGCTAGTGTATCTCTAGAGAGGAATACACTGGGTTCAACAAGAACATCTTGTAACCCGGCCCACACATGACCGACCACTCATTTCGCTTGAGTGTATCGAATGTATATCACCAACGGTTGGGATCAGCAACCGTTTCCCGACTGGGACAGCATCGAATAGAATAAGAAATTAAATGAACCTCTAGATAGGTGATTATACATCCTAATGGGAGCGACCCACATAGCCATGCTGCCTGCCCGATTTTTGCCCTTTCCCGGTTGTTGAGGCCTGAGGCAACGAATACTTACCATTCATTGATAACACAACCACTTTGAATGCCACATCGTCAGATCCGTTAATCACTAGTTGAGTTTGCACAAATATTCTGGATGTTATGCTAAGGGAATAAATCCGTTGCAACCATATATATTCATACAGACCAACCCATTTGATCATTGGAAATACTCTGTCAGACATTCGTCCATTTACGTTCGTTCTGGGATTGAACGAAACCGAAGGCACTATTTCTATTTAATAGAAAGAGTCCTTGCACTTTACTCCGTCTTCAATATATTCAGCATACCTGGTTCGCAACGCTTATGCCGATACGGAGTGGTTCTTCGGATAATAATCCAACCGGTCTCTCCATATTGACAACGATGGTCAAAACTTCGATAGTCTGTGATTTAACTATCGAATAAAAACAAGTGTTCATCTAACATATCAAACAAATCACTGGGCTCTTTAATCAATATTTCATTAATTAAATCTCTTCTCCATTTCCTTATCAATATTTGTTACCCAAATATTTTCAATAACCATATTGGCTCTTTACGCTATTTGGAAAGCATTTCCCAATATCAACTCCTTTTATTTTCTATATATTAGAAAATATCTCTATTTGCAATTGGAAACAATTCCAATCACTTATCTCTATCCCGACTATTTTAATTATACTCAGGAAATATTTACTTGTTATATTTCCAAAATTCCATCACTTGGGTTTAAAACGAATGTTGTGTAAAACATCGTTACAACAACCCAAAATATTTTATTCAACTAACTCTTTTTCAAACACTTCTCTTCGAGACTGGATCTTGCTATTTATCCATTAAAAATGAAATCAATCAAGTTGGGGTAAAATTACCTATCAGACCTTAACTGAAAACATCCTCAACTTCAAAACGGCGAAACCACTTACCTCGAATAAACACACTATACAATCCAATTGTTCATTTTTAAAACATGTATAAAGTTCGCTTTCTATTTCTAATTTATAGATTTCCCTTTTTGTTTACAATATTCGATTTTTATATTCACTTACCTATCGAATTCTATACGTCGATACAATGATTTCTAACTAACAAAATATCTTTAAAAATATTCTAACTCCTTAAATTTCCGGAAAAATTCGCCATAACCTCCCCTGTATCGGGAGCATCGGGAAATTTCAAATAGCTTCCCCAGTCCTTCTAATCTCAAAAAGAAAAAGAAAAAGCCAAGCGGCTTGCCGATACGGCGCATAAAATCTCATATATGAATTAAACATGTACCTTTTTGTCGAGCACATAAATTTAAATCTTCATATACTTCATATCAAACCTGCTTACACATGTTCACCTGTTTGCAATTCAATTCAACTCAAACCAATCGTTTGAATTCAGTTCCGCCCATTTATTCTTTAATTAGCTTCTTAGCCTATTTCACTTGTTATTTGAACATATCACGTTCAAATATATATTAATTTGTTGATACAACAATCGAATGTCATTTCTAATTCAAGTTTCATATTCGATTTCGAATATGAATTTACACACCCCTTGTCTGATTCAAAGCCCAAAATTTCGATTCTAAAATTCCATTAACTAATTTCTTTAAATTAGTCAATTCTAATCAATAATTAAAAATCTGATTTTTTTTTTGTTTCAACAATCATCTCATTTACCCCACTTGAGTTCGTATTTAATTTACAACTCAAGTCTGGATTTTTCTCATGGCAAATTCGGATTTTATTTCTTAAAAATCCTTTAGTTTATTTAAACAAATCGTTATGGGTTTATAATGGTTCTGGCGCTGCTTTTATGAAAATTTGATTTTTGACATAACTCAAAATCTATTCGATGAAATCCAGATTTTTCTCCTTCATTAGAAAGCTATTATCAAATCGGTCTTGACGTTTCTTGTTTCAAAGGATTTCGACTTCAATTGAGTTATGTATATTCAATTTGAAGTTCGAATCGCCAATTTACGAACTGCAGCACTGCGGCGAGTTCGTTTTATTTATATTTATATATATAAACTTTTAAACTTCCGTTAAAATGAATCCAACTCCATTCTGATATATTTTAATATATTCAAATCCATAGTTTCAATTCCATTTGAATTCAATATTCAAATCCCATAGTTTAAATTCTATTTGAATTCAATTTGAATCTCCTATATTCAAATTTCATTTTCCATCTCCATTTGAATTCTAATATTCAAATTCATTTTTAACACCATTTGAATTCTAATATTCAAACTCATTTTTAACACCATTTGAATTCTAATATTCAAATTCATTTTTAACACCATTTGAATTCTAATATTCAAATTTAATTCTCCTGAATTCACATACCATATTTTATTTCCGTGATTTCAAATACCACCTTAATTTCAATAATCAACTCCCTTTTGAATTGTTATATTTTAAATTTCATACTTGAATTTAAATAATCAAACTCCATTTTGAATTTCTATTTTAAATTCAAATATCCAAAACTCCATTCTAATACTATTTGAATTCTTATATTTGAATCCTCTTTATTTAAAACCCATTATTTAAATCCCTTTTGAATTTCTTCACTCAAATCCATTTGAATTCCCTTGAATTCAAATTCCATTTCAAACCATTTGGATTTCCTATTCTACTTTGAAATCCTATTCTCAAAGTTTATTTCAAATTCTATTTTGAAATTCTATATTCAAATCCCTATTTGAATTTCTTTATTCAAATTCTATTTCAATTCTCTTATTCAAATTCCATTTTGAACTCTCTTATTCAAATGCTGTTTGAATCTCTTATTCAAACTCTATATTTAAAATTCCATTTGAACTTCCATATTCAAATTTCTATATTTGAATTTCATTCGAATTCTATATCCAAATCTCTATTTGAATTTTCTTTATTTGAATTCTTTCGAATTCAAATTCTATTTTTATCCCTTTGAATTCAAATTCTATTTTTCATTCTAATTTCGTCTATTCAAATTCTATTTGAACTTCTATTTGAATTTCTAATATTCAATCTCCTTTTTCTTTTATTTAAAATTCAAATATTTAAACTCCTTTTCTAATTCTACTATTCAAATGTTATACTCAAATTTCATTTGAGTTATTTATTTAAAAATTTCATTTCACATCCTATTTTGAAATTTCATTTCAAATTCCAATTTCACACTTGTATTTCTATTTCTGAATTATCAAATGATAATTCTTTTCACTTCATTTATAACTTCGTTATAAAAGAACTATTTATAAACTTCGTTTATAAAGAAACTACTTGTTTTATTTTTCAAAAAACAAGTTTATATTTTTATTTCCATTTAAAATTCAAATTCTATTTAAAAATAGAATTTTTCCTTTTTAAATCTCAAATATCCTTCCACGATATTTTTAATAAATTAACACTTGGCCCAGTGATATTTTAAAAAAATCAAATCACCCAATTTTCAATCAATTGATTTTTAACACGTCATATATGAAAATTATATATGGAATCAAACAAACAACAAACAAACAGATAATATATTTTTGAGGAATCCAGTTGGATTCCTCCAACCTGTTTTCCTGCATCCACAGATGTTAGCACATAAATAATACCCATTCTGCTTCGTGGCAGAATATCGTGGTATAGAAGGTCATCCACTATCATAGTGTGGGGCGTATAGGGTAATCATCCGCTATGGTACCGCGGGCATCCGCTAATGAGACTGCGGAAATCCAACCAATCAATCAACCCAATATATATATATATATATATATATATATATATATATATATATAGCCTAAATAACTAATATATATAAAACAACCAGAAAGCATTCACACAAACAACAAACAATTATTTTTAATGAAATAAAAATAATTCTAAAGGTGAGTGAGATTTACTCACCGGAATTGCAGTTGTCGAATATCGTGTTTATCTCCAAATTACCGACTACTAATGTTCTCGAATGAAATTCGAACCTGCGATAATTTTATTTAAATTTACCGATTAACCATTTATTTATTTAAATCAATTATTTAAATAAAAAAACTTTCCTATATTTTTCTCTTCTTTTAATTGTTACTAAATTAAATTTAGCTTAACAATTTATTTAAACTAATCCATACTGATATACAAAAAAAAAAAAATCCTAACCATTTACTAATTTAATTCTAACCCTTTCACTAATAAAATTCTAACCTTTTAACTAATTAAAATCCTAATACAAAAAATATTAAGTGAACAAATTATAATTAATTACCTAAATTGATGATGTAAACACCCCCTTTCTCCTAACAAGCAATTTTCATTACTGACCTTACGAAACTTCCTGTCACCGTGAGCTACCACCAGCCGTCTCCATCATCAACGAATTCGCAAGCCACCTCAAAGACAAATCCGACTCCGTAATTCGTTCGATAGTAGAAGACCAGGACCGCCCATCGAACTCCAGAATCAATCGAAAACCCACATCCCTCAATCCTCTACTTTTGGCATCGCGACTTCCATATTGTTGACCTAAACCCCTTTCATCGCTCCATCGACAAGCTCGAATCCACCAAAAATAATTGCGTTGCCCTTGAGTTCGAACCCTAACATCATCGCGAGATTCAACTCATTGCTCCATTCGAACTCCACTACATCGCGTCCAACACCAGCTTCACCCTTCCAGAAATCGAAATCCCTACACGTGAATGCTCCTGGAAATCGCGACTCTCGATCAGAGCTTCAGGGTATCACGTTTCCAACTCGCGATATCTGATTTGAGTTGAAAGCTGAGGAAGGGGCTATTTTTTTCCTGAATGATTCTTTTGTTCGGAAATGGAATAGAATACGAAAGGCGGAGGGTTGGTCACGGTTATATAGAAGAGCAAGGAAACAATTCGTACACGGGCTATTAAATTGTTGTCTCTTAGATTAGGAAGGAGGTAGACAGAATTTATAGCTCGAGAAGAAGAAAATTAGCTGCGCGATTAACTCCTTAGGTCTGCGAAATGAAATAATATAGGTAGGACGGCTGATGGAAAATATTTATTTAATTTTCTTTAAAATATTTTGTGGTCCCTAACTCGAAGTCCCGAACCGCTATTCAACCGTAACGACTGATGTTTCCAACATTACCCATTATTCTAAATTCAACGGAACGGTTTTTCTAAATTAATTCGACTGCATAGAAGGGATAACAAATTAAATTAACGTTTTAAATTAAATTCGATTTAAAATATAAATCGATCTCAAACCATTAAATAAATTATTATTATCGTTCTAATTCAAATAGAATTTATATTAATCTATAGAATTGTTTTGATACAGTTTTAACTCTGAATTCAATTGTTACTATTTCATATTACGATAATTATCAAAATAAATCGTATTTCGATTATTTAATCGATAATCCAATAAAAAAATTCTTTTATATGGTTAATTCAATATTTAAACGATACTAAATATTTAAAATGCTGTTCGAAAAATCCGGGTCGTTACAGATCTTCACAAATTTTATATCATTAGAAAGATCTTTTCAAAACGAATCCAACGGTTTCAGTTTCGGGAAAATCCGACGGTCGGATCATCCGCACTAATTGTTTGAAGTTACAGTTTCAAAATACGAACTACAACATCGTTATTCGATTTAATTTAATTATATATATATAATCGATTCTGGCGCTGTTTTTCTTCAGATTTGAATTAAACATTCCAGGCAATCCAACCGTTGGATCTTTACAAAGTTGGTGTTATTGGAAAGATATTTCCAAAGCGAAACCAATGGTTGTGGTTTCGGGAAAATCCAATGGTCGGATCTTACGCACTAATCGTTTGAAATCACGGTTTCAAAACATGAACTACAGCTTCGTTATTCACTATATTTTAATTATATATATATATAGTCCTTTCTTCGATTACAAAACTATATCCACTTTATATATTTGATAAAAATGATATTTTTACCATCAAAAATGTTTATTCCACACATCACCATTTTTAACACTTCATATTCACAATAAAAATGTAGATTTTATTGTTCAATCTATATATTCAACACATGAACATTTTCAACTTCACACATACGATAAAATATGATTTTTATCGTTCTAGTCCTTTATTCAACACATGAATATTTTCTATAGTAGATAGATATAGTAAAAATGTGATCTTTATTGTAAAACAATTTATTTCAAAACACAATTATTTTATATAGTCTATACATAAGGTAAAAATGTTATTTTTGGTGTTAAAACAATTTATTTAAAATACTAATATTTTATATAGTCTATATATAATAAAAATGTGATTTTTATCTTTCAAAGAATTTATTCAACATATGAACTTCATTCAACATATGAATTTCTTCTCAACACATGAATTTCTATTCAACACACGAATATAGTTTCAACACATGAAAATAATTCTAACACATGAATATTATTGAAAATTTCGGCAGCCTAATGGCAGGGTAGTTAAAACCGGCACCGTCCCTAGTACGGCTCCTCGCTCTACCTTAAACCCTCGCGGTTTTTGACAATGGGGATTTTCAATATCTAGTTCGCACGTAGGCGAATTTTCCCATATACTAATCCTATTGGGATTTCAATCACAATCAATCATTTCAATTCAACCATTCATGATATTCATCAAATTTCACATCAACCAATAATCCAAACAATATCACAACCAATAAATATCGTCCATGGTCTGTGGACGAGGGGAGTATATATATATTCGTATATAAATATATTTCAATTTCATTTCACTATCATTTCAATTTATTTCAATGCATATATCACTTTTACAACGCATATATAACTTATACATCGAACATACAACTTATACAACGCTTATACATGTGGTGTACAACGCTTATATAACTCATATATCGACTATATAATTTATACATTATTGTTTTCCATATCGTTTATAAATTAGAAATCTCACATTGGGTTCCACTCCACCAAAAATAGCAGAAGGCTCAAAAAAATATGCGGTCTCTTCTAGAATGTAGAAGACGTCCACACGAGTCCATTGTCTCTTGTTTCACTGGATTTCATCAAGAAACGAAAAAGATATAATTTTTATTGTAAAATCATAAACCGTAGCGCTTTAAAGTGCTATAGAATAGTTTAAAATAATATAACCAGTTACCTTTCAATATTCTTCAAAACCAGGTTTTCGATTTGCGACCAAACTGTGCAGCGATTCGTCGATCGGTCTTCACCACGAGGAAGAGGGAGGAGAGAGCTTCAGGCGCAAGGTGGTGGGGTCCAGTTCGACTTGGCCAGGAAGCGGCGACGGCGGCTCGAACGTCGAATGTTCACAACGGTGGATCTCCCAAATTATTCAATGAAAAAAATCCAAACTTGTTATGGATTTGAAGATCTTGACTAGC
The DNA here is from genome assembly GCA_030737875.1 of Allium sativum. Lineage (NCBI taxonomy): Eukaryota > Viridiplantae > Streptophyta > Magnoliopsida > Asparagales > Amaryllidaceae > Allium > Allium sativum. The sequence goes on along the minus strand of CM060923.1, from coordinate 575,589,343 downwards.
TCTACAAAATCCTCAACAGGATGGAGGTCTAATTTTGAGCGGATTGAGAGGAATCGAGGAGAGAAGGATTTGAATGATTTCCATCGTCGGTCGAAGGTATATCGGGGAGAGAGAAAGTATTCTGGCCAATGAGGGTTTTTTATTTTATTTATATATTTTTAAATTTCTAAAATACCCCTTATCTCCTACGAACTCCAATCCAAACCCAACGACTATCGTCCCTAGCTAAATACCCCCATTCCAAACACAATGGGACATGTTTCGAAGGCCCATTCGACTGTTTCAGTCAGTTTTCCTTCAAATTAGAATATAAAACATTCAATATTCGATTTGAACGTACATTTCAATTTGCCAGGGCCACAAACTGATTCGAAAAATTCCATAAAAATAAATCTAGCTATGTTTTGACGATACGGTCCCAACAAAACTAGTTTCATCGAATTCTAAGACCATTTGAAAAATGGTCATTTTTCGGTCGATCCAATTTAACAAAAATTCACCAAACACATTTTCTTTTGCCACGCTCACATATTAACTTCAAAAATTATGTAATTTGAAACCTAGCAATAATTTGACATCCCGGATCCAACAAAAGTGGTTTCGTCGAATTCCGAGGTCGTTAGCAAAACGTCTATTTTCTAGGGCGATATATTCTCTATAGCGACCTTTCTGAAAATTCATTTGACCATAACTTTTGACTCTCGCTATGAAACTTCAATTTTTCAGATTCGTTAGAAAGATATTTACTAACAGATTTAAATATTTTTGGTTTCACTAAAATCCGTTTTATTTTGCACCCGGTACAGTTAGTCAAAGTTTGAAATGAAAATTTGAAACTGCCGCGCCATTTCAGGCCTTGTTTATAATTCAAAGTAATTATATTTATTTTCAAACGTCGATTCAAACACGATTTTCGTCGTTATTATTTAAAAATTCACTAAAATAGCCAATTAAAATTTTTTAAACTGGTTCAGATTTTCCGAGTTGTTACATATCATTTATCGATTAATGATATGGAATATTCAAATTTGATTAGGAATTGAATATGAAGTTGAAATCATTTTGAAAATGAATTTGAAACGATTTATAAAATACATTTTGAAAGGAAATCGATGAAATATATATATTATATATATAATGGCCTGAATAGAACGCGCCGCGCTGCAGTAGTTCGCGAATTTCGACCATTGACTTCGAGTGGACAATACGGGAGATCCGACCGTCGGATTCTCTAAAACCAGAACCATTGGGTTCGTATCGAAAAGAGCTTTCTAACGAATATTAGAGATTTGAAATCTAACAGTTGGATTTGGAATTATGTCCAAATCAAATTTGGAAAAGGTCGCTGTAATTGCAGTTCGATGGCCGTTGATGGAAATCGACTGTACGGGCCTTTATAAAATTATTAAAAATAGTAATAATTTATGTAAAATCATAAGAAATGATTTGGGAAGAATTGGGATGAAAAACTCCATATTTGAAAAGATAAAAATAGATTTTTATTGAAATGAACTAGTTTTGAACTAGAATTAAAATAAATTTATTATTGAAATAAATAAATTGAATTTGAAAGGGGTTTTAAAAGTAACCAGAATTTCCAATAATTGAATTGGAATGGATTTGAATCGAAATTTTCATTGGAATATTTTGATGTTGGATTTCGTGATTATACAGATATTGTTATGGAAATTTGAAAGATATATTTATATCGTTATCTCCAATACGATATTTGTGTGTCGTAGAATTTGATATTGAATATAAGTCGATGTATTTTCTATTCAGAGCCTTGTATTTAATATCAAATGGGATTTGGACTGGTCGTGAACGGTGTCTTCATTAACACTGTTCTTAAGCCTAGTTGAGAAAAAGATTAAATCTTTTATTTAGATTTAATGAAGTATACCAATTAAATGGTATTTAATTGGAATTAAATAGAATGTGATCTTGGGTTTATCGTGAATCGTGTTTTAAGTGACATTGGTTCTTTAACCCAGTTAAAGACATGATATTGATTTTTGGGAAGACTAAAACCAAGTGGAGTTTTAATGAATCTTTAATTAGATTGAAATGATCGAGAAGGGAGTATCACCAGTTTTGCTCCAGGCGATAGTTAAATCTTTAATTAGATTTGAACATGAAATGGTAATTGAATTTACCGATAACAATATGGTGTTAGATATGAAGCATGACCAGTTTTACTTCATGGGATGGAAAGGTTGGGATTGGGAAATAAATTAATTGATTACTTAGGTGTGGTTCGCTAATCCCGACTAGTTTGAATTGATATTCAAAAGAAGACTAAAGAATAAATTTAAAGAATTTATCTTTGATAAAATTAATGGGAACCTTTCCCAAAGTATAAGAATATCTGAATAAAAGAATATTCTGAATTGGAATGAGGCTTATGTTGTGTTTGTGTAACACTTGTTTATTATTTACGCGAGTTATTCAGAAAGACCGGGTTTATCCCATTCTGAATAACTGATTCGGCGATGTGTCCAGGATGAAGACGGTGGTCGAAGATCGGAGGTCTTTACATCGTTTGGGTGATTACTGATGATCTTGATTGGGCTGTACACCCAAGAGGAGGGAATCTGTTGATGATCGTCCAGACGTACTTGGAGATCGATGGATATGCGAGGTGCAAGGTGCCTCCGGTTTCGTTCAGACCCAGAACGAACTTGTAAATGGACCGTGTGTCTGACATATGATTTTATTCTGTGTGATTGATTTCTATTAAAAATATATCTATTTAGCGGCGGAGAATTTATTCTCTTGTTTAACGCCCTTCTGTGAGACGTACGAGCTCAGGGGTTATATATTGATGGATATCAATCGCATGGAGTGAATTTCCTGTGTGGCATGCCTAAGTGGAAAATGATCAAGGCTTTTGTTGAAAAGCGAAGTCTTGTGGTTGATGATCAAAGCACTTCCTGTGTGGCATAGCTTTGTGTAACGTTGATTCGCGAGCCTCACACCCCGGTTGTGAACCAGAAACGGGAGAGGACAGCAGGGAGAGCATGTGTTTCCTTCTTGCTAGAGTGGTGTCAGTGACCTACCAGCCCTGAAATTTATATTATTTTCACCTGTGTGGTTTTTGGATTGCGAGGCGCCTCGGATATATCGGTGACTGTGTGGAGCCGATGGAGTTATTTGGCTCATTTACGCCCCAAAGGGCGGGGAAACGCATGTTCAGGGTTTAAGTTTAATCCACATCGGTGGACTGGCCCTGCATGTTGCCTAGGTACAGTTGCGGCTGAGTCCTGAGGCTCGGGCTAGCGGGTCTCGAAACGGTAGGATTGCGCCTTGCCTTGGTTCACAAATGGAAACCCAACTTCCAATATGTGACATTTGCGGTTTTGATTGTAGAGCCTAGTATGGCGACATGATATATGGTACCCATGCCGTCTATGATTGATACTTATGATTTGAAGTTGTTTTATACACTATGCGCTTATAATAGTATCAAATGATTTGTTTTAAACGTACCAAGCATGTTTGACTATTATAAGGGAAAACCCTATCCCCCGACTTGCGTTGCATTGTCTGATAGGACCGAGGTCTTATAATAGCTTCATTTTTCCAAAAAAACATTGCGCTGTTTTGTTATATGCACTGGTATTCTTGGGAGGAAACCTGTTCCATGTTATACGACGTGGTTCCTTGATATATCTGATTTAAAGTAAAGTTTTAGATAAATGTTTTAGTTCTCACACCAGTCACATGACTGACCTGGAGTTTATTGTTTTAACCTAAACTCTGGGTGCCCTTATTTTTGACACGGGCAGCTAGTAGTTTTGGTTTTGCAGATTTATATTCACAGGATCCTGATTTACAGCTGGAATGATACTCGGAAAACTCTGTATCCGTGTATTACTTCTAGTTTTGTTTTGTATTATTTTTCGCTGCGATGTATTTAAATGTAATTTAAATCTCTAATATTTTCTGTGTAATATTTATTCATACTCTGTATATTCTTGTATTCTGATGTAACTGTTGTAATAAACATTGAAATGTTCTTCTGTTTGCGTTCCGATGTGTGTTGTCCTCAAGGTAATTTGTGCTTTCCTTACCGGGGAAGTTACGGGTCCTTACAGTGGTATCAGAGCTTTGGTTTACAGAGCTCGAGAACAAGACACATTAGAACCGAATGAAAGAATTCATCAGAGATTGGATTAGTAATATCAAATGGGAATTACTCGTTAGAGATGGGATCAGTAGTATCCTAGAACGAGTGTGAAGAGTATATTTTTAAAGTAAAAATGAAAGCAAGTTTTGTTTTAAAAATTTGAACCTTATCATACGTATTTGATTATTTACTTTATATTGAATTTGGACAAGTTAGTATATAAAGATTTTGCATATACGCCTAGCTAGCATGTATTCGAAGTTTTAATATACTGGATAGATATAGATTCACACTCTAGTAGCCCGGAGATGTTCTGATGGTGGTTCGAAACATCATCAACATTTATGTTCGAGCTTCGAAAGTGAGATATCTATATATTTCCATTAGACTGGTGTGAGAACCAAAACTAGACAGGATATATTTTTTGTGATTTGGTACCAAAAACATGATTTTCTGTATATATATACAATAATTATGAATTTGAAAATTTATCAACAAATTGATTGATGGTTGTGTTGTGTGATTATTCCTTTAAACCATTATGTGAATGTAAGGTGAATTTAGGCCAAATTGAACCAAATATTGAATTGTATTGAAAATCTATCGCATTTGCATGCATATACATGTACTTACATTGAACAGGTCATAGCAAGGAGGCTAGAGAAGAGGAACAAAATTGTTTGCCCGACAAATAGGTACATGTTTATTGTATTTCTTGGGTTTTTGACGATTTTATGAGCCGCTTGGCTGTTTCTTTTTCTTTTTGGATTGATGAGGGCCATGGGAGGCTATTTGAAATATCCTGAAGCTCCCGGTGCAGGAGAGGTTATGGCGAAATTTTTTGAAAATTTTGGGTGTTAGCCAAATTTTTGAAAAATTTGAAAAGTTCTTAGAAACTGAAAAGTTAAAGAACTTAAGCCGTAATGAAAACAATGGAAGTTGAGTTGGTTTGTAAAACAACTTTCGGCTTCTTTCCTTTTCGAGGACGAAAAGATTTTAAGTGGGGGAGATTGTAACAACCCGGAAATTCTGAGCCAATTTAAATTTTTTATTTTGGCTTATTTAAAGAATTTTGGTTATTTAAAATGAATTATTTTAAATAATAATGATGGAAAATTTATTTTCGACGAAGTTAAAACGAATAAATTTATTTTAATTATAATTCGAGCCTGAAATGGCTCGGTAGTTCGAAAATTCGATTTCTAATTTCAATTGAATATACAAAATTCAATATAAGTCAGAATTGAGCGAAACCAGAAATATTTGAATCTGTTTGGCGATGTCTTCCTAATGGATGAAAGGAACTGAGATTTCGCTTTATAAGTTGAAAGATATGTCCAGTTTAAAATTCTGAAAATTCACTGTGGAATTTATATATATTTTAATATATATAAAGGCCTTGAAAATAGCCGTTTTGCAAATAACATTTGTTTTCGACGAAACCACTTTTGTTGGATCCAGGATGTCAAATTATTGCTAGATTTCGAAATTCAGAATTTTTGGGATCAATATGTGAGCCTGGCGAAGTTAAACGCGTTTTGTCAGTTTCAATCAATTTGGATCGACCAGAAAACGACCATTTTTCAAACGGTCTTCTAAATTAGTTTTGTTAGGACCGTATCGTCGATACGAAGCTAGAAATAATTTTTCTGGAATTTTTTTGAGTTAGTATGTGGACCCGGTAAATTAAAATGTACATTTAAATTGAATATATAATGATTTATGTTTTAATTTAAATAAAAACTGACTGAAACGGTTGAATGAGCTTACGGGACATATCCCATTGTGTTCGGAATGGAGGTATTTAGCTAGGGGCGACAGTCGCTGGGTTTGAATTGGAGTTCGGTATCATATTGGATTAATTACTGAATTAAATAATATAAAATTTATATAAATAACCCCCTAGTCAAAACCCTTTCCTCTCTTTCCCGTTAGTCAACGCCGCCCCATTCAGAGAAACGAACGAACGAAGTGCTCCCGCTTTCTCCCCCAAATCGTTGCAAATCCGTTCGAAAATTTCATGAACTCATAAGACGAAAATTCAAGTGCTTCCTCCCCTCTTCATTTTCATACCAGTTTGGCCGAGCATAGCTGTGTATGTTGGGAGTAATCGGCCCTCGAAGGGCTGGCGTTTCGCGCCGGATTCCGGCGAGATGGTGGCTGTGGGTCCGCCACCACTTACGGCGGTGGGTGAGGACGTCACGCCCTTCGATGTCGTCAGTCCCGATCGACGTCCGATCCTCCATGTTGGCGGCGCAAGCGGGGTCTTCAAATCGAGCTATGGGTTCTACGATGTGTTCTTTTCTAGACAAAGAGGGTTCGGGAACGATTAGCAAACGGTAAATAACCCTTAATTTGTTTTCAGTTTTTACTATGAACTCATATTGAATTTATTTTCGGTTTTGATGCAAATGGTATAGTTTTAAAATCTGAAATTGAATATATATATTATAATTTTTATATGAAATACTTTAGAGGAAAAATATATAAATATAAAAGTAGAATGGTTTCAGAAAAAAATAGCATAGATTTTTTGAAATAAATATAGATTTGTTTTCAAAAAATATATATATATAATAAAATAGATAAATAAGCTTTGTTTCAAGAAAATAAGAATAACAGTCTTTTTAAAAATAAAAATAGCATTAATTGTGTAAATATATATCGCATTGTTCAGAAAATATAAATATGCATCGTTTTTTTTAAATATAAAATAATATTGTTTTCGATATATAAAGCAATGTTAAAAATGAGAATTTTTAATATAATAACATTGTTATAAAAATGTAATTTTTATAAAGAAATGGCTTATATAAAAATGTGATTTTTATTTGTAAAGTAGCAAAATAAAAATATGATTTTTATTAATATAAATAGCACGATACCAAAATATGGACTTTATATATGAAATATCGATGTTAAAAATATGATTTTTAACATATACCGCGTGAAACAGATCTCGTTGGAAACACTGTGAAGATTTCTACATATGAAGGGTCGCGGCGTTTAGATTAGCTAATCGGTGAGAACTCCTCACTAAAATTTTCTGTTCAGTTATTTATTTTATAATTGCATATATAAACTGCTCCCCGTCGTCCACAGACCATGGACGGCTTATGTGATTGTTTGTGTTGTGAAAATTGACTGTTGGTTGTGATGTAAAATATATATTTATGTGTTGAAATAAAATATATATTCATGTGTTGAAATCAAATATATATTCATGTGTTGAAATCAAATATATATTCATGTGTTGAAATAAAATATATATTCATGTGTTGAAATCAAATATAAATTCATGTTTTGAAATCAAATATATATTCATGTATTGAAATAAAATATATATTTATGTGTTGAAATAAAATATATATTCATGTGTTGAAATCAAATATATATTCATGTGTTGAAATCAAATATATATTCATGTTGTAACACCCCACATCCGTTAAGGTCACTCATTAAGGGGAATGCATTAACTTCAATGGAGCATTATGGGTACTGGAACAGAAATATTACAAGATAGACATATATAAAACAGCGGAAAGTAAAGTGGAAGTACTCCAAATCATTTATTAAATATAATTGTTTACAATAAAAGCCCATCAACTTCCAATACCCAATTTCATAGCTAAAATATCTGTCTTTCCCAAAAACAAAGAAGCATAAAAATAAATTGTAGTATTCCCCAATAAAGCAAAGCAAGCCATAGCCAAGAGAGATCCAAGCCGTACATGAAAGAGCCTGGGAGCTTGGTAACATCCGAACTAAGCTGTATTCCCACCCTGTGAACCTGGGGGGGGGGGGGATGGAAGAAAACGAGGCAAAACAAAACGGGTCAGTCATAAAGACTGAGTAAGTCCTAGTGATTTTCAGCATAAAAACAGGTAAAGATAACATGGCATGAATAAACTGAAAGTAAACATAAGCATGATGACAAGATAAGCTACAAGCACGATAACTAAGAATAACATCATATGAATTTTGTCAAGTATAACATCGCAGGGTTCCCATTCAAGATAAACTAAGTATAATTTCACAAGATTTCTATCAAGCATCGCAAGATTTCTCTGCTTCACCATTAAAATATTTCTATGATACCTATTTGCTCTGCACCACCCGTACTAGTATCCCAACCCGTGTCATGTGTTGACTATAAAATGATCCCTTGCCCAATGTCATGAAATGACCCATTACTTGGTCCCACGCAATGATCTATTAATCAATCGGCTCCCTACAAGTCCTAGCTTATTCATGTGTCTGTGTCATACGGCCCTATCACGAATGTAGTTACCTGTGCTGAGTCCACCATAGGGTGTATCAAGCCCTAGGGTGCCAGCTCTGGACACGAATCAAGCACGCACAGTGTAAACCTACTGATGTCCATTGCCTGCTTTTTCAACTCCGGACTACGTGCACGACCATAGTCCGCCTGAACCTACACTGGCGCACCAACTCAGCCGTCGTTCTGGTCGCTTACAATCAGCCCAGTTATCGTGCCCTAACATTCCTAGCTCCAGGGTACCATGATACATCTAAGTGGGTTACTATTGAAATGGACCGCGTAACTAGGGTTTTCGTCCAATAGGTTAAGTGTTGCCATTTAAATTCGTGACTTAACCCTTATCAGTCTAGCATGTCAAGTTGGTCAAGTGTTGTCATTCATGTTCGTGACTTAACCCTTATCAGTCTAGCACGTCAAGTTGGTCAAGTGTTGTCATTCAAGTTCGTGACATAACCCTTATCAGTCTAGCATGTCAAGTTGGTCAAGTGTTGTCATTCAAGTTCGTCACGTAACCCACCTACGTATCATGTTAAATTGGTTAAGTATATTCAAGCGGTTCAAGTTGACTTAACCCTGCCAAATCATCGTGTCAAATTGGTTAATTATATTCAAGCGGTTCATGACTTAACCTGCCCACGTATCATGTCAAGTTGGTTAAGTATTATCTATATGTTCAAGTTGACTTAACCCTGCCACGCGTCATGTTATATTGGTTAAGTGTCCTTCCTTTTGTAAACTTAACCCACCATTGTATCATGTCATATCGGTTAAGTGTCATCAATCAATTCAAGTTAACTTAACCCACCCAATTGTCATGTTATGTTGGTTAAGTGTTATTAATCTACTCAACCGCACCCACTTGTCTAATTAATGTGTTGTATTGGTTAAGTGTCATTAGTCCAGTCGCGTTAACTTAACCTTTCCCTACTTAACAGGTTTCATTAGCATTTATTATTTACTAATGCATCAACCTCTCACATTGGACTTATTTGCGGTCACTGGATATATCGGGCGGTTCCGGGTAGAATTACACCGCAAACCCATTCCAACCTCGGGTTCAAGCATTCAATGCACTAACCTCTCACATTAGACATATTGTTGCGGTCACTGGATATCCCGGGCGGTTCCGGGCAGAATTACACCACAACTCAAGTCTAACCTCGTGTCAAAGGCATCCGTTAGATTGTTAATTACATATGTGTCATATAAGTCAAAATTCCCAACTTTACGTATTAATAAACATGTGCCAAAGTTCCAAATTACATGCCCATTAATATATGTACCCAATTCTAGTCAGTTTACATATGTCCAATTCTTGCCTATTTACATGTATGCCAAGTTTATGCCATTTTACCCATATCAAGTTCTAGCCAAAATTACATGTATCAAGTTTCATACCCAATAAACCCAAATCATGATTCATGATGTAGTTGTCCCAAACTATAATCTTTTTATTACAATACATGCCAGTTGCCCAAGTTCATAATACATGTTTATGCCAATTATCAAGTTTACAATCGCTTTCATGTTCAAATTCCCAATTCTACATATGCCTAATTAACATAAGCCCAATCTTTTGATTTAATTTACATAGTCCAAAACTCGTGATTTAATTTACATGCCAATTCATGTAAGCCCACTTCATGCCAGATTACTTATGCCAATGCCCAAACTTGCAATTTCAATTATATTAACAATACCCAGATTTCCAATTTCATGTTATGCCATCAATTCCACCAAACACATATATCCAAATAGGTAATAACCCAGTATTTCCCCGTATTTAATCGTACGCAAATCGCGATTTAGGCCTAAGTCCAAAATTGACCAAGGTTCATCAAAAGAAAATAAATAGGGGAAGATAGAATTTTGCATAAAATTAAGATTAGAGAGAAAAACATCATCACAGGCATGCAGATTACAACTTGATAATAATATCAACATGATTCAAGAAAATCGATTTACAACAGGCTGAATAGATCATGAACTTGATGTGAGAAAAGATAGACAAGTCTCAAAACTCAAGATTCAAGAAGCAACAGAAATAGGTCTGAATCGATAAACATACTTAAATCCAATTCCACTTTAATCCATGGCCATATTATAATTAAATATTTAAATCTAAAAGCAACTAGAACTTACAGATCGTGGACTGAGAAATTAAGATGCAGAAGTTGATTCTAGAATGCAGTCGTGGAACGTTGAATCTCAATTTGATTGAAAATCCCCAATTTGTGAATCTTACGTTGCTTTAAGAAGAAGGTAGAAGAATTCCCTTGATTAACTTTATTTTTAATTTAATTTGAAGTAGAAGAAGAAGCCATGTCCATCAAGAATTTGTGCAGCATCAGGTTAGAGAAGAATGGTGTAAAGAGAATGGGGTTAGGGGGCTGTTTATATAGGATTTGGCGAACGAATCTAGACTGAAAACGAGACCAAAAACATCAGAATGAACTCAGGCTCAAAATTCGGTTTTGGCGCCAGGTCGACCCCCAGGTCGACCATAGTGTCGACCTGGTCCTTAGGAGGTCAACATAGTGTCGACCCCCAGGTCGACCTGGTCCTGGGCGAGAATTTTCCCGCCCAGCCTGCGTTTGGGTTTGAATTCGAATTTCGAATTCGAATTTCGAGCTGTTTTCGATTCTTAAAATTCCTGAAACTTCGGAGGGTCATATCTCCCTCATACAGAATCCGTTTTTCGAAAACTCAGACTCGTTTCCAAGCAGAATTTCGAGACAAACGCAATGGCGCAATCCGTTTTCCCTGATTCTTATTTTAAAATTTAATTCTTCCTTGATTTACGATTTTAATTTGTTATTAAAATATAGGGTATTACATTCTCCCCTCCTTAAAGGATTTCGTCCCCGAAATCTCCAAGTTAAGAAGAATGTGTCCTACCATCCAGCATCCATCTACTCAAAACATCATCCACAAGAAATCATTGTCCTTAATAGATTTCTAATGCTATATGAACATATGCAGAAAGTGTGTGTATATGTTTCTTATCTAATGCAATTGATCAGGCCTGATTGATCTTCTTTATGAAAAATATGTTTAGTGCCATGAGTGCAACATGTATGAAAATAGTCCTAGTCACATAAACACTATATGTGTGCACAAACATCCATCCACATGCAACATCCACATGATAGCACATTAAATTTCATCCATAAACAAGTATAAACACTCATGCATATGCAATATGAAAGGTGACTGAGCCGATCTAGTGTCTAATGTGCGTGTATATGCGTCCACGAGCAACCACTAGCAACCACTTACAACCACTTGCAACCATCAATCATAACATGTCTCAAACACATGTTTACACCCAATTGCTCCTACCTAAAGATATAGTCGAATGATAGAAGCAAGTAAAAACTTTGTGCCTATTAGGCAATGTCAAAACTGGAAATCTACGTCATATATATACTGATTAGGAGAAGAACTCCCTAAGCACCGGCCTCGAATACCGAAATCAACATCAGACTGGTACCCAAATAATTTCTCAACCCAACTAATATATATGTTTCTAGGAAACTAAGCATGATGGACTCCTTTTAGGTCACAAGAAATCCCTTCCTAAAACTAACCCATATTCTATAAAACCCAAAAAGTTTAGTCAAACCAACAAACACCTTTAAGCCCCAACACGTATTACTAACAGATGAGTCAAACTCCCTATGGGGTTTGCAATAGAAATAGGATTGAGAATAGGACCGAGAGGATATACTTAAAAGATAGCATGCAAGTAAGATCTACAGGAAAAGAGGGATCAAGGATATACTCTTAAAAAGAGATATGATGCGCGTATCTAGTCTTCAATCTTCTAAGTTGCATTTCCTTGAGCTTAACTCCATTGTGCTTCGACCGTCTTTAACTTCACAATTTCGTATCTTCTTAATTCTTGTTTCCAAAATATGAGTTGAAACTCATTTCATGTTGCCTCTCGTTCCACTTTCACTTATTCTTTTTCTAGTATACTCGGCTCAAACATAATTGCGTACTCATGGTTTCATGCAAGCTCTCCAATATTCACTAGTGAATCCTGGATCTCATTTACTCACTATAAGGTATTCCACGCAGGAGAACTATCTCTTGAAAATTAACAGATGTCAACCATGTTGCCAAATGTACTTACTAAGGTGATTTTCTATAACTCATGCATAAGCGAAATGAACCATCCGCCTTAGTGGCGAACACTACTCGAGTGGATCAATAAATGTATCAAGAGATTCTAGGTAAGCAGAACCCTAAGGGTTACATTAGACTTCGAGGGCATTACTGAGGCAAGTCAAGAGTCTAACTACCCTCTTTTCATACTCGAGAATGGTATCATTTTTGGATAACCACTCCATCCCTAGAATCAACCCATAGCCCAAAAACATAAGCATTGCTTCTAAACTCAACACTTAGCATAGACATTCTCAAATCTAAACAAGTCATGAATAAATGAGCCGATTCCCCAATAGGATTTGAGACAAAAATGGGATCTTCTATTACGCTAGTACTAAGGTGCAGAGACTCAACTATCGAAGCAGAATTAAAAGGACACGATGTTCAAAAATAAAGTTCCCACGGTATGATAGAAAAGAAAAGCTAAACTTTTAACAGAAACGTTACCACCTCTCTTAGGTATGCTAGTAGTGAGAGCATACAATTGCCCTCTCAACGATCTTGTCCTTTGCCCTTGTCCTTTCCCTATAATACTTAACTACATGTCCCTTTTTACCATACTAAAGATACTTTCTCTTGTCATGGGTTTTATTATTCTTTCACTTTGGCCTCTTTCCTTTCACCTTTTCCTCCTTCGTGGATTTATCCATATTAAAAAGTTTCTCATCCTTAGGCTTGTGTTTTTTGTCCTCGTTCTTACTATCCTTGTATAGCTTGTTGACAAGTTTCTCGAAAGCTACCTCCATCGCACGGCAACCCTTCAAAGCTTGAAATAAATTAGTCGCAAGTAAAACTACAGCGACTACATGTGGAGGTTGGGCACTCCTTTGCCATCCGACATGTGTCGTATGGCTACAAAACTATGGTTAAAAGAGAGGAAGAAGAGATTCAAAGAGAGAATCAAAAGATAGTGCATATGGCTTTGGGGAATATGCCTTTCGTAAAACAAAACTTTTCTTAGAAAAATGCTTCTTTGTAAACGTTTTGAAAACTAGTTTCAGAAGGGTTTTTGAAAACTTTTTCCCAGTCAGGCAACCTTCTGCTCTGATACCAAATGTAACACCCCACATCCATTAAGGTCACTCATTAAGGGGAATGCCTTAACTTCAATGGAGCATTATGGGTACTGGAACAGAAATATTACAAGACAGAGATATATAAAACAGCGGAAAGTAAAGTGGAAGTACTCCAAATCATTTATTAAATATAATTGTTTACAATAAAAGCCCATCAACTTCCAATACCCAATTTCATAGCTAAAATATCTGTCTTGCTCAAAAACAAAGAAGCATAAAAATAAATTGTAGTATTCCCCAATAAAGCAAAGCAAGCCATAGCCAAGAGAGATCCAAGCAGTACATGAAAGAGCCTGGGAGCTTGGTAACATCCGAACTAAGCTGTATTCCCACCCTGCGAACCTAGGGGGGCGGAAACGGAAGAAAATGAGGTGAAACAAAACGGATCAGTCATAAAGACTGAGTAAGTCCTAGTGACTTTCAGCATAAAAATAGGTAAAGATAACATGGCATGAATAAACTGAAAGTAAACATAAGCATGATGACAAGATAAGCTACAGGCATGATAACTAAGAATAACATCATATGACTTTTGTCAAGTATAACATCGCAAGGTTCCCATTCAAGATAAACTAAGTATAATTTCGCAAGATTTCTACCAAGCATCGCAAGATTTCTCTGCTTCACCATTAAAATATTTCTATGATACCTATTTGCTCTGCACCACCCGTACTAGTATCTCAACCCGTGTCATGTGTTGACAATAAAAGGATACCTTGCCCAATGTCATGAAATGACGCATTACTTGGTCCCACGCAACGATCTATTAATCGATCGGCTCCCTACAAGTCCTAGCTCGTTCATGTGTCTGTGTCATACGGCCCTATCATGAATGTAGTTACTTGTTCTGAGTCCACCATAGGGTGTATCAAGCCCTAGGGTGCCAACCCCCAACACGAATCAAGCACGCACAGTGTAAACCTACTGATGCCTAATGCCTGCTTTTTCAACTTCGGACTACGTGCACGACCATAGTCCGCCTTAACCTACACTGGCGCACCAACTCAGCCGTCGTTATGGTCGCTTACAATCAGCCTAGTAATCATACCCCACCCTGCCTAGTTCCATGGTACCATGATACATTTAAGTGGGTTATGTCTGAAATGGACTGCGTAACTAGGGTTTCCATCCAACAGGTTAAGTGTAGTCATTTAAATTCGTGACTTAACCCTTATCAGTCTAGCATGTCAAGTTGGTCAAGTGTTGTCATTCAAGTTCGTGACTTAACCCTTATCAGTCTAGGATGTCATGTTGGTCAAGTGTTGTCATTCAAGTTCGTGACTTAACCCTTATCAGTCTAGCATGTCAAGTTGGTCAAGTGTTGTCATTCAAGTTCATGACTTAACCCACCTACGTGTCATGTCAAATTGGTTAAGTATATTCAAGCGGTTCAAGTTGACTTAACCTTGCCAAATCATCGTGTCAAATTAGTTAAGTATATTCAACTGATTCATGACTTAACCCGCCCACGTATCATGTTAAGTTGGTTAAGTATTATCTATATGTTCAAGTTGACTTAACCCTGCCACGCATCATGTTATATTGGTTAAGTGTCCTCCCTTGTGTTAACTTAACCCACTAGTGTATCATGTCATATCGGTTAAGTGTCATCAATCAATTCAAGTTAACTTAACTCACCCGCTAGTCACGTTATGTTGGTTAAGTGTTATTAATCTACTCAACCGCACCCACTTGTCTAACTAATGTGTTGTATTGGTTAAGTGTCATTAGTCCAGTCGCGTTAACTTAACCTTACCCTACTTAACAGGTTTCATTAGCTTTTATTATTTACTAATGCATCAACCTCTCACATTGGACTTATTTGCGGTCACTGGATATGCCGAGCGGTTCCGGCTAGAATTACACCGCAAACCCATTCCAACCTCGGGTTCAAGCATTCAATGCACTAAACTCTCACATTAGACATATTGTTGCGGTCACTGGATATGCCGGGTAGTTCCGGGCAGAATTACACCACAACTCAAGTCTAACCTCGTGTCAAAGGCATCTGTTAGATTGTTAATTACATATGTGGCATATAAGTCAAAATTCCCAACTTTACATATTAATAAACATATTCCCAAGTTCCAAATTACATGCCCATTAATATATGTACCCAATTCTAGTCAGTTTACATATGTCCAATTCTTGCCTATTTACATGTATGCCAAGTTTATGCCATTTTACCCATATCAAGTTCTAGCCAAAATTACATGTATCAAGTTACATACCTAATAAACCCAAATCATGATTCATGATGTAGTTATCCCAAACTATAATCTTTTTATTACAATACATGCCAGTTGCCTAAGTTCATAATACATGTTTATGCCAATTATCAAGTTTACAATCGCTTTCATGTTCAAATTCCCAATTCTACATATGCCTAATTAACATAAGCCCAATCTTTTGATTTAATTTACATAGTCCCAAACTCGTGATTTAATTTACATGCCAATTCATGTAAGCCCACTTCATGCCAGATTACTTATGCCAATGCCCAAACTTGCAATTTCAATTATATTAACAATACCCAGATTTCCAATTTCATGTTATGTCATCAATTCCACCAAACACATATATCCAAAAAGGTAATATCCCAGTATTTCCCCGTATTCAATCGTACGCAAATCGCGATTTAGACCTAAGTCCGAAATTGACCAAGGTTCATCAAAAGAAAATAAATAGGGGAAGATAGAATTTTGCATAAAAATAAGATCAGAGAGAAAAACATTGTCATAGGCATGAAGATTACAACTTGATAATAATATCAACATGAATCAAGAAAACTGATTTACAGCAGGCTGAATAGATCATGAACTTGACGTGAGAAAAGATAGACAAGTCTCAAAACTTAAGATTCAAGAAGCAACAGAAATATGTCTGAATCGATAAACATACTTAAATCCAATTCCACTTTATTCCATAGACATATTATAATTAAAATTTTAAATCTAAAAGCAACTAGAACTTACAGATCATGGACTGAGAAATTAAGATGCAGATGTTGATTCTAGAAAGCAGTCGTTGAACGTTGAATCTTAATTTGATTGAAAATCCCCAATTTGCGAATCTTGCATTGCTTTAAGAAGAAGGTACAAGAATTCCCTTGATTAACTTTATTTTTAATTTAATTTGAAGAAGAAAAATCCATG
This sequence comes from Allium sativum, assembly GCA_030737875.1. NCBI lineage: Eukaryota > Viridiplantae > Streptophyta > Magnoliopsida > Asparagales > Amaryllidaceae > Allium > Allium sativum. The sequence goes on along the minus strand of CM060923.1, from coordinate 575,572,528 downwards.
TCCATCAAGAATTTGTGCAGCATAAGGTTAGAGAAGAATGGTGTAAAGAGAATGGGGTTAGGGGGCTGTTTATATAGGATTTGGCGAACAAATCTAGATTGAAAACGAGACCAAAAACATCAGAATGAACCCTGGCTCAAAACTGGGTTTTGGCACCAGGTTGACCATAGTGTCGACCTGGTCCCTGGGAGGTCGACCATAGTGTCAATCCCCAGGTCGACCTGGTCCTAGGCGGGAAATTTCCCGCCCAGCCTGCGCTGTGGTTTGAATTCGAATTTCGAATTCGAATTTCGAGCTGTTTTCGATTCTGAAAATTCTTGAAACTTCGGAGGGTCATATCTCCCTCATATGGAATCCGTTTTTCGAAAACTCGGACTCATTTCCAAGCAGAATTTCGAGACAAACACAGTGGCGCAACCCGTTTTCCCTGATTCTTATTTTAAAATTTAATTCTGCCTTGATTTACGGTTTTAATATATTATTAAAATACAGGGTATTACACATGTGTTGAAATAAAATATATATTCATGTGTTGAAATCAAATATATATTCATGTGTTGAAATCAAATATATATTCATGTGTTGAAATCAAATACATATATTCTTGTGTTGAAATCAAATATATATTCATGTGTTGAAATAAAATAAATATTCATTTACAAATCAAACAATTTGTTTATGTACACCAATTTGACTGATATTGATTGGGACGATAAATTTTACACATCGCCCAACCGCACAAATAAAATCTGTGTTTGATTGTTTGAAACCCACACGGGTGTTGGGATGAAATTGGACATACACTAATCCCAATAATTAGCTGTATGTCGATCGATTGATTGGCAAGCTGTTATAAACGTTGAATATTTATATTTGATGCTTATACAGTGTAGAATGCACTCTGGATGATGGTTGATTATTTATCGTTTCTATTATATACATGTGTTGTATGGAATCCATATAATTAACATTATATGGTAATTGATTGGGCCTCATTCCAAATTGGAAAATAAAGAATATTATAAAATGAAAATTCATGTGTTGAATAAAATAAATAGTCATGTGTTGACGATACTCATGTATTGAGAATATTCATGTGTTGAAACTTACCATGTGTTGAGTAAAATATTTTTACAATAAAATTCTCATCTTTATCGAATATGAAATTAGAAACTAATTGGAAATCAGTTAAGATGAATGATTTCCTGGCTATTGATCTGATGTTGGTTTCGGCCTTCGGGGTTAATATTTAGGGAATCGTTCTCTTACTAATTTACGGTTAGAGTCTGATTAAGAATTAAACGATATAAAATCATAATTTTATAAAATATATTAAATAACAAAATAGTCATGTGTTGACGATACTCATGTGTTGAGAATATTCATGTATTGAATGAAATATAGATTCATGTGTTGAATAGAGAAAATATTTATTTGTTGAATAGAATAACGAAGTTATTGAAATATATAAAGCCGTGTTGATTAGATTTGTGACATTTTGACGCGAACGATATTTATATCGATTTTATTCATTTTTATAATGAATATAGAAAAGGAAGTGATTTCAAAATATAACGTTTTGAAAATATTATCATTTATAGATTAATGATGTGGAATATTCAATTTTGATTAGGAATTGAATATGTAGTTGAAATCATTTTGAAAACGAATTTAAAACGATTTATAAAATATGTTTTGAAAGGAAATCGACGAAATATATACAATATTATATATATATATATATATAGTGGCCTGAATAGAACGCGTCGCACTGCGGTAGTTCACGAATTTCGACCATTGACTTCGAGTGGACATTACGGGAGATCCGACCATCGATTTTTTCCTAAAACTGGAACCTTTGGGTTCGTATCAAAAAGAGCTTTCTAACGAATATTAGAGATTTGAAATCTAACGGTTGGATTTGGAATTATGTCCAAATCAAATTTGGAAAGGTCGCTGTAAGTGCAGTTCGATGGCCGTTGATGGAAATCGATTATACGGGCCTTGATTGTAATGACCCGCATTCTACGCATTGGGGGATCGTAGAATATTTATTTCTTTCCTGTATAAAGTCGTATGGTCATGTAACTTTGGGAAACATCCATTAGAGTCATTTCCCATGTTCATGATTTTTGTCGGTTTTTTTAAATGACCATTTTGCCTCTAGTTGGTACTGTTTTGGCCATAACTTTTGATTGGAAAGGAATTTTGACCTGAAACTACTTCCATTGGATTCGTTTGATGGTTTACCTTTCCGTAGAGTGGTCATAATAGCCAAACGGACTTACCGTTTGGGAGATATGGCTGAAACAAGGTTTGGAGGGTGAAAATCTGCTTAACCGGGCCAAATCGGGTGATTAGTGAGTAGGCCCATAACCCATTTCGGGATTAGGGTTATGTGGAGGCTGAAATGAGATAGAGGATCATTCCATTTCAGTTTTCTAGCCTCCACTTATCACCAAGGAACCCTAAAAATGGCCTCCAACCTCTAAATCACCTCCAAATCATCTTTTGGTCAAGGATTAAGCTTAGCAACCGATAATCAAGGAAGATCTACCCCAAAGCAACATTGGAGCTGCTGTTTAGCATCGAGATTCACATCAAATCAGAGATTTATTTCAGATCTTAGTTTATTTGTGGCTAAGTTTAGTGATTTGCATAGTTTTACACTAATCATGGCTAGTTAAGGGTAATTAGTGCTAATTAGTGAATTTAAGCATGATAAAATTCTGGAAAAATGTTCATAAATTCTTAAATGATGTTATAGACCTACGATATGAATTTGGGTTAATTTGGTTAGGTTTTGCTAATCCTATCATTAGTTTCACCTAAACATGCTTAAGGGGAAATGTGGGATTTTGGGTATGTTTGATCCATTTTAACCTATCATATTGATGTTTTGATGTTTGTGGTTGACTATGCATGTGGCTATGACTGTATGAAATGCTTTGTGATTGATTTCAATAGTTAGAATGGTCGAAAACGTTGTCGAATGGCGTAAACACTTGCTGGAACAGTTTCAGAAAACTGTGCAGGGTTCGGATCGGATCGGATATGAGGCTCGGATCGGATATATTGAACTGAGCAAGGAATTCGATCGGATCAGAACCCAACACTTGGGAAAAGTGGCAAAAAGGAAGGCCACGCTAGCAGAACTGGAATCAGATCGGACTAGGGAGTAGGGATCAGAGCTGATAGAGGAGGATGGATTGGATCGAAGCACGTAAAGGATGAGGAGGCGGATCGGAGCGGAAGCATGCACTGAAGGGGGAGTGGCACCCGACCCGAACCGAGGAGAAACGCCCGACCCGAACCGATGGAGTGGCACCCGACCCGAACCGCACCAGAAGAAGACCCGACCCGAACAGATAGAGGATACCCGACCCGAACCGATGACTTGAGGAGGAACCCGACCCGACCCGAACCGATGACTTGAGGAGGAACCCGACCCGACCCAGTATTGACCAATAACCCGAGATGCAAAGGTAGCCCAATATGGGAAGTTAGAGCTCAGGATCCAGTTGGGAACCAATGAGTTCACTTCATGGTTGGACTTTGCTGCGGGACGTGTGCTAAGGAGTTGTCGACGTTCATAACTTCGATTCACCACCAAAAATGAAGGATGGCTACTTATCAGTGCAGTAGGGTCAATATGACCTGAGGGGCAAGGTGATGGTAGCAAGACTACGTTATCAGTGCAGTAGGGTCATTATGACCTAGTAAGACTATGAGCCAGTGCAGTGGGGTCATTGTGATTCCATGGGGCAGAGTGGACACAGTAAGGATTAGTAAGGCTATGAGCCAGTGCAGTGGGGTCCTTGTGACTCCATGGGGCAAAGTGGACAAAGCAAAGGATTTGTGGCTACGTTATCAGTGCAGTGAAGCCATTTATGACTTCATGGGGCAAAGTGATCGTAGCAAGGTATGTTGGGTGATCGAAGTGGTGAATATCGTATGCTTTATGCACTGAGTAAGAGATGTAAGGATGGATGCTATGTTTGATTGTTTGCCATCATTATGACATGTACACCTTCCCCACCTCTGTATCTTTGCACCGTTTGATATGGTACCTTAGAGTGTTGTACAGTATGTAGTGCTAACTCTTTGGTTGCAGGTCCAGGTCCAGGTATGTTTTAGTCTACCTGTTATTGTTCACTTTAGATGCTTTTCGCTCATACCAGGCTTTATGTCTGACCCAGAGTTTTATGTCTCCTCTTATTACTCTGGGTGCTCACACGAGCAGACTAGAGACAGATTAGCTGGTGGTGCGCGAGTAGCTGATTCGGAGGCAGGCAAGAGGCTTCCACGTATGATATATATATATATATATACACACACACACACATTCTCCCTGTGTCATTGGTGGTTGCTACTTGGGCATTAGTAGTGTACCTCTTTTATCTTGCTTTTGCTTTGAGACAGTTTGAAAGTTGTAATAAGCTGTATTTTGGATTTCCGCTGCTATGATGTTTAGTTCTGATTTTCATCTTATGCACTGTCTCTCCTGTTTTATGTCAATTATGCTATTATTATATTTTATTCTATGCGCTGTGAGACATTCTACAGGTTCTTTGTATGTTCATTTCCTTCTTCCTTTTCCTTCTGACGACCCGTTCCGTGCTAATTGGACATGTGTACAGCGCACTTTTGGAGTAAATGTCAGTTGGTGCGGGGCGGGCCGTCACACTTGGTATCAGAGCTCTAGGTTGCGTAATTAACCTAGGGAAAGACACCAAGGAGAGATAGTACGTATATGGGAGCGCATACTTGTGATTACTTTGGTTTTCAAAAGCTATATGTATATACTATTAGTAGTATAGGAATGAAGTCGCACTGCACTAGCACCACTATGGGGTCGTTAATCGTTTCCCTTTTCAGATTGACGATGAGCCGAGACACGAGGGGTGCTGTAGAGGGACCAACCAAGGTAATGCCGCTGACATGAGGGCGATGTTTACTAACCTCATGAGAGACATGCTTAGAGAAGTGCAAGGGGCAGTTCCTAATCCCGGTGTTGGTGTTGGCCTAGTAGTGCAGGCGCCTAGGGTCGATTTCGCCAAGTTGTGCAAGGATTACACTACTCTTGGTGGAAAGCCGTTCCACGGAATGGAGTCGGCCATGGATGTTCAGGACTAGATGGATAGCTGTGACCGTATCATTGATGACTTGGCTCTTGAGGATGCGATGAAGAGAAGGCTAGCGTCTCGTCAGCTGCAAGGGCGAGCGATGAATTGGTGGAATGCCATTAGAACAGCTACTCCAGAAGATCAAGTTACTTGGGATCAGTTCAAGGCTCGCTTTAGCGAGAAGTTCATTCCAGCTGCCCAAAAGTCAGTGTTGTTTAAGAGGTTCTTGGAACTCAAGCAGAACAGAAGGGAAGTTTCTGATTATATTGCTGAGTTCGACACTTTGTCGAAGTATGGACTGTCTCTTATCGATACTCCTGAGAAGAAGAATGAGAAGTTCATTACTGGCCTGGATGGATACTTGGGGGAAAGGCTTATTAATCACATCGATGAGACTTTTGAATCGATCGTGGGGAAAGCTTTGAGATCAGAGAGTCTTTACCCTAAGTCAAAGACTGAGGTTGCATCTGCAGAAGGGCCAAAGCCGCAAGCAGGCGGTGGAGGCAAGAATAATTCTCAGAATAAGAGGAAGCAGGACCAATCTAAGGGTGGCCAGAAAAAGAGCAAGAAGGATGTTGAGTGTTTCAGCTGTGGTAAGAAGGGCCATTATGCTAAAGAATGTCGGGCCAAGCCAGCGGAAAGGAAGTGCTACAACTGTGGTCAAGTGGGACATCATAAGGATAAGTGTCCGCAACCTCTTAAGGAGAAGCAGATTGTGAAAGCATATGCTATTGATGTTGTTCCTTCTTCGTCGAATGCCCCAACTGCGGCGGAGAAAGGAAAGAATGTTGTTATTCAAGGTATGCTTTTCTATTTATGATATACCAGTTCGAGTTTTGTTTGATACTGGGGCTTCCTGTTCCTTCATATCTAGTGACTTGGTAGATAGGTTGGGACTGGAACCCGAGATAGTCGATAGACCATTGGTTGTGACGAACTCGATTGGTGGTTCGACTAGCCTTAGTATGATTTGCAGGAATTTGGTCTTATCGAGTCATGGATGTATGTTTGTTTGTGATTGCTTTGTTTTGGGCTTTACTGGGTATGGCATTATATTGGGAGTCGATTGGCTCCAAAGATACGGGGTGGTGGTAGACTGTGAGGGCTTTTCGGTGACTGTGAGGGCGGATGATGGGCAGAGGGTAGTGTTTGGTAGTCTACCTAGTGATGGGGTTATGGCTAGTTTTGTAAATTCCCTCGACATCCCACAGGATGAGTTGTCAGAGATGCTCGTGGTTGGCCAGTATCCGGACGTCTTTGAGGAGGTGACTGGGCTTCCACCACACCGAGAGATTGAGTTCCGTATTGATTTAGTGAAAGATGCCAGACCTATAGTGATGCCACTTTGTCGTATGGCACCAAGGGAGCAGCGAGAGCTTGGGGTGCAAGTCAGCAATCTTTTGAAGAAGGGATTTATTAGAAGGAGTGTCTCCGAGTGGGGAGCACCAGTTGTGTTTGCCACTAAGGCAGATGGTTCCCTTCGTTTGTGTGTGGATTATCGCGAGTTGAATAAGTTTACGAGGAAGAATAAGTATCCTCTACCGCGGATAGATGATTTGTTTGATCAGCTGGAAGAAGCTAGAGTGTTCTACCAGTTGGACCTCGCGATAGGATTTCATCAGCTTCGAGTAGCAGATGAGAGTGTTCCGAAAACAGCATTTAGGACGTCGTCTGGATTTTATGAGTGGTTGGTCATGCCATTTGGGTTGACCAATGCACCATCCTATTTTGTGGATCTTATGAATCGAGTATTCAGGGATCAGTTGAATAAGTTTGTTCTTGTGTTCGTGGATGATATCCTTGTTTACTCAAGGACAGAGGAGGAACACAAGGGACACTTGCGGATAGTGATGGAGGTGTTGAGGAAACACCAATTGAAAGCGAAATTCTCTAAGTGTCATTTTTGGAGAAGGGAAGTGAGATTCTTAGGTCATGTTGTTTCAGAGAGTGGTATTGCCGTGGACCCTGCGAAGATGGCTACGGTACAGGATTGGCCTACGCCCAAGAATGTAACGGATGTAAGAAGTTTCTTGGGATTAGCTGGATATTATCGTAAGTTTATCCAGGACTTCTCCAAGATAGCAGCACCATTAACTCAGTTGACTAAGAAGAATCAGTCCTTCGTCTGGGACAGAGTGTGTGAGGATGCCTTCAAGAGTCTAAAGGAGAAGTTGACGCGTGCGCCAGTGTTAGTCATTCCTAAAGGGAATGAAGAAATGACGGTATACACGGATGCTTGTGGTACCGGACTAGGTGTCGTATTGATGCAAGGAGGTAGGGTTGTAGCTTATGCTAGTCGACAGCTAAAGCCACATGAGAAGAAGTATCCTACCCATGATTTGGATTTGGCAGCGATTGTATTTGGCTGAAGATGTGGAGACATTATCTCTTGGGAGAAAGATTCGAGTTGTTTACCGATCATAAATCGTTAAACTATCTCTTCTCCCAGAAAGATCTGAATCTCCATCAGCAAAGATGGTTAGAGTTCCTGGCTTCGTATGATTTTGATATCGCATATATACCTGGGAAAGGAAATGCGGTAGCCGATGCCTTGAGTAGGAGACATGCCAGTTTAGGGGCAATGTTTCTTGAATGGAAGCAACTGGAGTATATCGCGGGGTTTGATTTCAGACCAAGGTGCGAATTGGATCCAGTCATGCTAGCTAGTTTGACGATCAGACCCACCCTTATAGAGCGGATTGGTTCCAGCAAGAGGGACGATCCTAACCTATTGGGAATCATCTCCAAGTTAGAGATGAACATCGACGGTGAGGAGATGAGTGCGTATTGGCTTGATCGAGATGGATGGCTTAGAAAGAATGGAAGACTAGTTGTGCCCAACGTGAATGGTTTGAGAGATGAAGTGCTTAGAGAATGTCATCACTCAAAACTAACTATACATCCTAGTGGTAATAAGATGTATCGAGATATGAAGCAGACTTACTACTGGGAAGGGGTGAAAAGAGACGTTGGGAGGGTTATATCCAAATGCATGAATTGCCAGTTAGTTAAAGTCGAGCAAAAGAAGCCTAGTGGTTTGTTGCAACCATTAGAGATTCCCGAATGGAAATGGGAGCAAGTCTCGATGGATTTCATCGATGGTTTACCAAAGACTAGATCGGGATATGATAACATTTGTGCAATTGTAGATCGATTGACTAAGAGTGCAAGATTTATACCAGTCAAATCGACCAGGATGGCAGTCAAGTTGGCAGAATTGTACATGAAGTGGGTAGTGAGATTTCATGGAGTACCCAAAAGCATTGTGAGTGACCGAGACCCGTTGTTCACTAGTTGGTTTTGGAAGAGCTTACAAGAGGCTCTAGGGTCAGGATTACATCTCAGTACCGCATATCATCCTCAGACCGACGGTCAGACGGAGAGGGTGAATCGTATATTGGAAGATCTCTTGAGATCTTGTATATTGGATTTTGGTGGATCATGGGATGACCATTTGCATCTAGTAGAGTTTGCATATAATAATAGCTACCAATCCAGTATCGGTATGGCTCCATATGAAGCTTTGTACGGAAGACCGTGCAACTCACCATCATGTTGGATAGAGACTGGCGAGAAGTTTATGCTTGGACCAGATGTGGTGAGGGAAACTTCTGATAAGATTAAGATCATTCAGCAACGAATGAAAGCTGCCCAAGATAGGCAGAAAAGTTATGCTGATAAGAGGAGAAGAGACTTGAAATTCTCCGTTGGTGACTTGGTGTTTGTTAAGATCTCTCCGTTAAAGAGCGTGATTCGATTTGGCAGGAGAGGCAAGTTGGCACCAAGATTTGTTGGCCCATTCCCTGTTCTTGAACTAGTCGGGAATTTGGCATATAGAGTTGGCTTACCAGAAAAGATGGCGGGAGTTCACAATGTATTTCATGTTTCCCAACTAAGGAAGTTCGTTCATGACTCAGATATGACTATTTCACCTGATCAGTTAGAGGACTTCGAAGTAGAACCCGAGGCGGTTGGGAACTGCAAGCCGATTCGTATTGTGGGGCACGATACAAAGCAACTTCGAAGGAAGGCGGTGAGGCTAGTCAAGGTTCAGTGGGGCGAGAACGAGAATGATTGTACTTGGGAGACAGAGGAGAGCATTAGGAAGGCGTATCCAGAACTCTTTGCCTGGTAAGACTTACTTCGTAATTTAGTTTTCCACATGCTAGGGTAGACTTGTTTGCATGTTTGACTGTTGTTTTATGATTGATAGGCATGCGGGATCTTTGTGTATGTTTTGATTAGGGAATTTCAAGGGCGAAATTTCTTAAGGGGGGAGAGTGTAATGACCCGCATTCTACGCAATGGGGGATCGTAGAATATTTATTTCTTTCCTGTATAAAGTCGTATGGTCATGTAACTTTGGAAAACATCCATTAGAGTCATTTCCCATGTTCATGATTTTTGTCGGTTTTTTTAAATGACCATTTTGCCACTAGTTGGTACTGTTTTGGCCATAACTTTTGATTGGAATGGAATTTTGACTGAAACAACTTCCATTGGATTCGTTTGATGGTTTACCTTTCCGTAGAGTGGTCATAATAGCCAAACGGACTTACCGTTTGGGAGATATGGCTGAAACAAGGTTTGGAGGGTGAAAAACTGCTTAACCGGGCAAAATCGGGTGATTAGTGAGTAGGCCCATAACCCATTTCGGGATTAGGGTTATGGGGAGGCTGAAATGAGATAGAGGATCATTCCATTTCAGTTTTCTAGCCTCCACTTATCACCAAGGAACCCTAAAAATGGCTTCCAACCTCTAAATCACCTCCAAATCATCTTTTGGTCAAGGATTAAGCTTAGCAACCTCTAATCAAGGAAGATCTACCCCAAAGCAACATTGGAGCTGCTGTTTAGCATCGAGATTCACATCAAATCAGAGATTTATTTCAGATCTTAGTTTACTTGTGGCTAAGGTGAGTGATTTGCATAGTTTTACACTAATCATGGCTAGTTAAGGGTAATTAGTGCTAATTAGCGAATTTAAGCATGATAAAATTCTGGAAAAATGTTCATTAATTCTTAAATGATGTTTTAGACCTCTGATATGAATCTGGGTTAATTTGGTTAAGTTTTGCTAATCCTATCATTAGTTTCACCTAAACATGCTTAAGGGGAAATGTGGGATTTTGGGTATGTTTGATCCATTTTAACATATCATATTGATGTTTTGATGTTTGTGGTTGACTATGCATGTTGCTATGACTGTATGAAATGCTTTGTGATTGATTTCAATAGTTAGAATGGTCGAAAATGTCGTCGAATGGCGTAAACACTTGCTGGAACAGTTTCAGAAAACAGTGCAGGGTTCGGATCAGATCGGATATGGGGCTCGGATCGGATATGTTGAACTGAGCAAGGAATTCGATCGGATCGGAACCCAACACTTAGGAAAACTGGCAAAAAGGAAGGCCACGCTAGCTGAACTGGGATCGGATCGGACTAGGGAGTAGGGATCGGAGCTGATAGAGGAGGATGGATTGGATTGAAGCACGTAAAGGATGAGGAGGCGGATCGGAGCGGAAGCATGAACTAAAGGGGGAGTGGCACCCGACCCGAACCGAGGAGAAACACCCGACCCGAACCGATGGAGTGGCACCCGACCCGAACCGCACCAGAAGAAGACCCGACCCGAACAGATAGAGGATACCCGACCCGAACCGATGACTTGAGGAGGAACCTAACCCGACCCAGTATTGACCAATAACCCGAGATGCAAAGGTAGCCCAATATGGGAAGTTAAAGCTCAGGATCCAGTTGGGAACCAATGAGTTCACTTCATGGTTGGACTTTGCTGCGGGACGTGTGCTAAGGAGTTGTCGACGTTCATAACTTCGATTCACCACCAAAAATGAAGGATGGCTACTTATCAGTGCAGTAGGGTCATTATGACCTGAGGGGCAAGGTGATGGTAGCAAGACTACGTTATCAGTGCAGTAGGGTCATTATGACCTGAGGGGCAAGGTGATGCGTAGTAAGACTATGAGCCAGTGCAGTGGGGTCATTGTGATTCCATGGGGCAGAGTGGACATTGTAAGGATTAGTAAGGCTATGAGCCAGTGCAGTGGGGTCCTTGTGACTCCATGGGGCAAAGTGGACATAGCAAATGATTTGTGGCTACGTTATCAGTGCAGTGAAGCCATTTATGACTTCATGGGGCAAAGTGATCGTAGCAAGGTATGTTGGGTGATCGAAGTGGTGAATATCGTATGCTTTATGCACTGAGTAAGAGATGTAAGGATGGATGCTATGTTTGATTGTTTGCCATCATTATGACATGTACACCTTCCCCACCTCCGTATCTTTGCACCGTTTGATATGGTACCTTAGAGTGTTGTACAGTATGTAGTGCTAACTCTTTGGTTGCAGGTCCAGGTCCAGGTATGTTTTAGTCTACCTGTTATTGTTCACTTTAGAAGCTTATCGCTCATACCAGGCTTTATGTCTGACCCAGAGTTTTATGTCTCCTCTTATTACTCTGGGTGCTCACACGAGCAGACTAGAGACAGATTAGCTGGTGGTGCGCGAGTAGCTGATTCGGAGGCGGGCAGGAGGCTTCCACGTATGATATATATATACACACATTCTCCCTGTGTCATTGGTGGTCGCTACTTGGGCATTAGTAGTGTACCTCTTTTATCTTGCTTTTGCTTTGAGACAGTTTGAAAGTTGTAATAAGCTGTATTTTGGATTTCCGCTGCTATGATGTTTAGTTCTGATTTTCAGCTTATGCATTGTCTCTCCTGTTTTATGTCAATTATGTTATTATTATATTTTATTCTATGCGCTGTGAGACATTCTACAGGTTCTTTGTATGTTCGTTTCCTTCTTCCTTTTCCTTCTGACGACCCGTTCCGTGCTAACTGGACATGTGTACAGCACACTTTTGGAGTAAATGTCGGTTGGTGCGGGGCGGGCCGTCACATTGATAAAATTATTAAAAATTGTAATAATTTGTGTAAAATCATAAGAAATGATTTGGGAAGAATTGGGATGAAAAACTCCATATTTGAAAAGATAAAAATAGATTTTTATCGAAATGAACTAGTTTTGAACTAGAATTAAAATCAATTTATTTTTGAAATAAATAAATTGAATTTGAAAGGAGTTTTAAAAGTAACCAGAATTTCCAATAATTGAATTGGAATGGATTTGAATCGAAATTGTCTTTGGAATATTTCGATGTTGGATTTCGTGATTATACAGATATTGTTATGGAAATTTGAAAGATATATTTATATCGTTATTTAGAATTTAATATTGAATATAAGCCGATATATTTTCTATTCAGAGCCTTGTATTTAATATCAAATGGGATTTAGGCTGGTCGTGAATGGTGTCTTCATTAACACTGTTCTTAAGCCTAGTTGAGAAAAGGATTAAATCTTTTTATTTAGATTTAATAAAGTATACCAATTAAATGGTATTTAATTGGAATTGAATAGAATGTGATCTTGGGTTTATCGTGAACCGTGTTTTAAATGACATTGGTTCTTTAACCCAGTTAAAGTCAGGATATTGATTTTTGGGAAGATTAAAACCAAGTGGAGTTTTAATGAATCTTTAATTAGATTGAAATGATCGAGAAGGGAGTATCACCAGTTTTGCTCCAGGCGATAGTTAAATCTTTAATTAGATTTGAACGCGAAATGGTAATTGAATTTACCGATACCACCATGGTGTTAGATATGAAGTTTGACCAGTTTTACTTCATGGGATGAATAGGTCGGGATAGGGAAATGAAATAAATGATTACTTTGGTGTGGTTCGCTAATCCCGACTAGTTTGAATTGATATTCAAAAGAAGACTAAAGAATAAATTAAAGAATTTATCTTTGATAAAATTAATGGGAACCTTTCCCAAAGCATAAGAATATTTGAATAAAAGAATATTATGAATTAGAATGAGGCGTATGTTGTGTTTGTGTAACACTTGTTTATTATATACGCGAGTTATTCAGAAAGACCGGGTTTATCCCATTCTGAATAACTGATTCGGCGATGTGTCGCGGATGAAGACGGTGGTCGAAGACCGGAGGTCTTCACATCGTTTGGGTGATTACTGATGATCTTGATTGGGCTGTACACCCAAGAGGAGGGAATCAGTTGGTGATCGTCCAGACTTACTTGGAGATCGATGGATATGCGAGGTACAAGGTGCCTCCAGTTTCGTTCAGACCCAGAACGAACTTGTAAATGGACTGTGTGTCTGACATTGGATTTTATTCTGTGTGATTGGTTTCTATTAAATATATATCTGTTTGGCGATGGAGAATTTATTCTCTTGCTTAACGCCCTTCTCTGAGACGTACGAGCTCAGGGGTTATATATTGATGGATATCAATCGCATGGAGTGAAATCCCTGTGTGGCGTGCCTAAGTGGAAAATGATCAAGGATTTTGTTGAAAAGCAAAGTCTTGTGGTTGACGATCAAAGCACCGCCTGTGTGGCATAGCTTTGTGTAACGTTGATTCGCGAGCCTCACACCCCGGTTGTGAACCAGAAACGGGAGAGGATAGCAGGGAGAGCATGTGTTTCCTTCTAGCTAGGGTGGTTTCAGCGACCTACCAGCCCTGACATTTATATTATTTTCACTTGTGTGGTTGTTGGATTGCGAGGTGCCTCAGATATATCGGCGACTGTTGTAACACCCCGCCTCCGCTAGGGTCACTCGCAAAGGAATGCACTAGCTTTAGAGGGGCATTATTGGTAAACATGCACAGAAATATCACAAGACAGAACATATAAAATAGCGGAAGTAAAATCGAACTTTCATAAACATGAATACATAAGGTCTAAAGCCTTTTACATCAGAGTACATCAAAAATTGTCTTGCAATAGTAAAGAAGCATAAAGACTTTTTCATAAATTATTCCCCAAATAAAAACAGTAAAGTAGCCATAGCCAGGAAAAGTCCAAGCCATCCATGATGACCTTCAAGCAGAAGAAGTCCGAACTAAACAGCGGTGTTTCCTCCCTGTAACCTGGGGGGGAGGGGGAACGGAAGAAAAGAGGTGAAACAAAACGGGTCAGTCAAAAAGACTGAGTAAGCCCTACCTACTATTAGTTTAAAACTAGTAAAGTTAACTGACATGAGAAACTGAGATGAACATAAGCATGATAACAAGATAGATAAGCTAAATCAAAATAACAGGATGAACTACTGAACTCAGATAAACTAGGGTGTCGTGATAAACTACGGTGTCAAGATAAAACAAGGTATCACATTGTCAGGTTTCTATCAAGTATAATATCCCAAGATATCTATCGCGTATAACGTCCCATGGCATCTATCCTGTATATCTGCTCTGCACCTACCGTACTAGTACCCCAACTGTATTACGTGTTATCCGTGAATGACCCTTACTCAAAAGTCGTGTAATGGTCCATGTCAACCTAATATGCCGCATATATAGGTTACTCAACTCATATGTTTCTTTCCATGTATAAGTTCAGTCCTTTGCCGTAGGCTGTACGGGCTTTCCCATGTAAACGGTTTATCCTTGAAGTTGTTTTGGACTGCAACCCTTGATCTAGTTGTGTTTCCTTACCATGAACTATCGCGCGTCCACTTAGGATTTATGCCACCTAGGACCGCTAGGAATTATGCTACCTAATGAACGTTTCCGTGTCTCGGTTTGGGTTTTGGCCACCTAGGACCACTAGGGATTACGCCACCCGTCAACCGCGCCCTTGATCCCACGTATGTATCGTGAATCGTTTTCCATGTCTAGATGCACATGTTCCCCAATGTGCCATCTGAGTTCCGTGCCAGGGCAAATCAAGAAATACGGAACTCGGTCGGGAGCTTTAAATCGTCTGCCGATGCAGATATCAAGGTCTGTTTTTGTACCCGTGGCTATGGTCCCACGTGACCCCTCCCTCAACTACTGAAAGGCAATCCAAGAAAAATCATGGATAAGAACCACTCCACGGCCCCACTATAGCCCACTTCCCTACGGGCCAACCTCACCCATGACTCGATAGCAAGCACATGGTCTGTTGGGGGTTCTCTGCCTTTCCGTACGTACACGATTGACTAAAGATGGTAGGTAGTCGGCGATGTGCTATCCAGGGCAGAAACCAAGAATCGTCGACTCCACGCTAATCCATCCCAGTCTTTAGGTCGCTCGCATAGCAACCAAGGCATACTCTTGGTCCTTCTAACGCAGACCTTAACCTCTCATGGGCCTAGTATGATTACCTGGCAGCCCACAGAGGGATCCCAAGAATATCCTCACGTCCCCCGAAGCTTCCACTTCGGCACCCAGTGCGCTGGAGCTTTTATCCGAGTCAGATAACTTGCTCCCCCTCGTATACTAAGTGATGACCTACCGTATCAGGTTACTCATCGTTTTGTGAATTAGTCCTATGTCCTTAGCTAAGAATTATTACTTAGTTACCCTTAACTAAGGTTTACCACTTAGCTTCCTTTCCCGCTATCCTTGATCAAACACGAGTCTCTACCTAGTTCCTCTAACTAGGGTTGGTCTTATTGGGTTAAGTGTTATCGTTCAAGTCCATGCCTTAACCCGCCCACGAATCACGTCAAGATTGGCTAAGTATTTAAGTTCAAGACTTAGCCCCACAAGTTGGTTAAGTGTACCCAGAGGCTCATGACTTAACCCTATCAGGTCAAATTGGTCAAGTACTAGTTTACCTTAACCCTATCGGATTATCTTGCTAGATTGATTAAGCATAGATTATCTTAATCCCATCAAATTATCGAGTCGGATTGGTTAAGTATATTCTAAAAAGGTCTTGCGACTTAACCTTGTCAGGTCCGCGTATTAGATTGGTTAAGTGTAGGTTACTTAACCTCATCAAATCATCATGTATAATTGGTTAAGTATAAGTTGCTTAACCCCATTAAATTATCACGTTAAGTTGGTTGAGTATTGGTTACTTAACCTCATTGAATTACCAAGTTTAAATTGGTTAAGTGTTTAACTTAACCCCATCGAATTACCGTGTTTAGATTAGTTAAGTGTGGATTACTTAACCTCATCTAATTACCGTGGTTAGATTAGTTAAGCCTTAATTACTTAACCCCATCTAATTACCAAGTCGGATTAGTTAAGTGTAAATTACTTAACCCCATCCCCTAATCATCTTGCATGGTTAAGTGTCATTAAGAAATCAAACCCGATCCCACTTAACCTTATCAAGTTATCATGTTGGATTGATTAAGTATTGGTTAACTTAATCCCCGTCCACTAGCCATATAAAAATGGTTAAGTGTCATTAGGCAAATCAAATCACTTAACCTACCCAACCTTGTCATGTTTTGTTAAGTATCATTAGCCTAATCAATTTACTTAACCCCTTCATCCATGTCATATTTGGTTAAGAGTCATTAATCAAATTAACTTAACCCTATCATGTGACATTAATTACTTAATGCACCCCAACCTCTCACATTAGACTTTGTTGTGGTTACTAGTTAAGCCGGTCGGTTCCGGGTAGCTTTACACCACAACTTGGTCTAACCTCGGGTTCAAGCACAACATGACCAACTTCTCACATTGGGTCCTATTGTTTGCAACTACTAGTTAGGCCGGTCGGTTCCGGGTAGTTTTACGTTGCAAACTCAACCCAACCTCGAGTTGGCCACACTTATATTATCTAAGTGTCATGTTCATCATGTTTCCAAAACATGTTACAAGTTTTTCAAGCATTTGGGTAGACCTAACTTAATAGGTAAATTCCCAAAGGGTAGACCTAACTTAATAGGTAAATTCCCAAGCTTATGTTTTTATGCATACTTACATGTCAACTTCCATGTTATATTTCAAGCCATGTTTTCAAGTTGTATTTTCATGTCATTAGAAATTACCCATAACATAACCCAACTCTTTTAAACTCGCATATACGTTCGCAACAACGTAATGGATTAAAAGAAGAGACTTGGCAAAGGAATGACAAAAATGGGTATTAAGCCACAAGTTAATCATGGTGGCAAATGAGGCACAAATGTGTTCATTAGCTTGCATGTTACATTCTTAAGCCTCAAAAGCATGCATAAACCCAAACTTGGCACATAAGTGAATCATGGTGACAAAAGACATGGAATGATGGCTAGAAACTCGCATATATCATCATATAAGGATTATGACTTCATATGCAAGTTGACATAATGATTATGAAGGTTCTCATGTTGCATAATGCAACATTTCAACATAAAGCTTGTAGCTTTTAGCTCATAAGATCAAGATAATGACTTCATAAACTTGCATGACATGATAGCATATATCATTCCCAATGATCAAAACCCAAACTTGCAACATGAACATTTAACTTCATAGTTAATATCTAAGAGTAGGGAAGGGCTTACATAGCTATGAAGGCACAAATCGAAATGCAAAACAACGATTGTGATGAAGCCTATGCATGCCATCACCCAAAAACCCAAAGATGAACACTCCAAATCAACAAAAATACCATCTTTATGAACAAAGATCACAGCTTTTGCCTTGAAATCAACTTGAGAAGCTCTCATACTAACATAGGGACTCTCTAATACTCTCATGATCATGAAACCTCTCATAGAAATGAAGTGGAGGCTAGGATAGTTGAGTGGAGGCCATGAGAGTAGCAATTTTGCCATAGTTTAGTTGCATGAATGAATAATGAGGGTTTAGGGGTAGGTTAGGGGCTTATTTATAGATTAGGCAAGTGTTTTAGGCCATAGGATTAAACCTAGATTCAATCCAAGCCACCAAAGTATGTCTTGGGGAAGAAGTCAAGTGTAGGAACCATCTAGGGCCTTTAGATTAAAGATGAACCATGAGAACCATCCAAATGCAAAATCTGCATTTGAGCGAATCGGCCCACGGGTTGACAGCCAAACACCCTGGATTAACCCCTAGTCGACCCAGCGGGCCTGGGTCGACCTCAAAAATGGGCCGGTTCGGTTATTCCCCTCTCCCAATTCGCTGTTTTGAACATTTTTGCATATTTATTTATTTAATTTTCAATTATATATATATATATATCAATATATATATATATTTCTCTGCGCAACCCATTTCACTTAATTAAGTATACTTTAATTTGGGAATTTTTCGTGAAACTTCGCGAGGCCATATCTTGGTCATACGGACTCCGATTTTCGAAAACTCGGACTCTATTTCGCGTATTTTTCCGAGACGAACGCAATGGCATAGCTCGTTTCCCTTGATTCAGATTTTACAGTTTAATTCTGCCTCCATTTATGTTATAACAGGTTATTGAAAATACGAATTGTTACATTCTCCCCACCTTTTAGGATTTCGTCCCCGAAATCTCCAAGTTAGGAAGAATATATCCTACCATCCATCATCCATCTACTCAAAACATCATCCACAAGCAACCATTGTCCTTAGATGATTTCTAATGCTGTATGAATATATGCAAAACGTGTGTGTACATGTTCCTTAGCTAATGCTAATGATCAGGCCTGAATAATCTTTCTAATGCAAAATATGTATAGTGCCATGAATCCAACATGTATGCAAATAGTCCTAGTCATATAGATACTATATGCGTGCACAATCATTCATTCATATGCAACAACCGCATGATAATACATTCGATTTCATCCATAAACAAGTATAAATACTCGTGCATATGCAATATGAAATGTGACCGAGTCGAGCTAGTACCTATTGTGTATTCGCGCATCCACGAGCAACCACTTGCAACCATATCAATCATAACATGTTTCAAATACATGTTGGCATCCATAGGGTTCTACTGAGGATTCCCTGAAACAGGGTCGAGAAGATAAACAAGGCAAACTCCTTACGGGGTTTGTAACAGAAAATAGGACCGAGAGGGTGTCCACAAAAGATAGCCTACAAGTAAGCTCTACAGAAACAGGGATCAAGGAGATACTCCCAAAAAGAGATATCATGCGCGTATCTAGTCTTTGACCATCAAAGTCGTACTTCCTTGAGCTCAATTCCATTGTGCCTTGACCGTCTTTTAACTTCGCGATTTCGTAGCTTCTTATTTCCTGTTTCCATAACATGAGCTGGAACTCATTTCTTCGTCACCTCTCGTTCCACTTGCACTTATCCTCTTTCTAGAATACTTGACGCAAACATGACTGCGTACTCATGATCTCATGCAAGCCTTCCAAAATTCACTAGTGAACCTTGGATCTCGTACCATAAGGTATTCCACGTAGAAAAACTTTCTCTTGAAAGTAAACAGATGCCAACCAGGTTATCAAGCGCACTTACTAGGGTGACTTCTATAACCCATGCATAAGTGAAATAGACCATCCGTCTCATCGGTGAACGCCACTCGATCGGGCTTCAAATTTCCAATAAAGGCATCCAGGGATTCTAAGTAACTAGTCATGACAGAACCTCAAAAAGGTTACACGATACTTCGAGGGTATTACCAAGGCTAGTCAAAAGTCTAACTACCCTCCTATCAAAACCGGGAGTGGCACCCCTTACTGGATAACCACTTCATCCCTAGAATCCATCCATAGCTTATAAACATAAGCATTATTTCCAAACTCAACACTTGGCATAGACATTCTCAAATCCAAACAAGTCATGTATACATGGACTGACTCTCCAATAGGACTTTGAGAAAAAATTGGGATTCTCTATTACGCTAGTACTTAAGGTGCAGAGACTCAACTATCGAAGCAGACTTAATTGATACCATGATCAAAACAAAGTTCTAACGGGATGATAGAGAAGAAAAGCTAAACCTTTAACAAGATCGTTACCCTCCTTCCGAGGTACCCTAGAAATGAGAGCATACTATTGCCCTCCCGATGATCTTGTCCTTGTCCCATGATACTTAACTATCCACCCCGTTTCACCATGCCAAAGGTACTCTCTCGTCATGGGTTTCATTGTTCATCTTTCTCTCTCATTCTGGGTTGAGCCATACCAACAAGTTGTTCATCCTTAAACTCGCATCCTTTATCCTCTTTCTCACTATCCTTTCTTATAACGCGGCCACTGGTCTCTCGAGAACCACCTCCATCGCATGGAAAGCACTTCCGTAGATAGAAAAGACTAGTCGCAGTTAAAACCACTGTGACTACAGATGGAGGAGAGAAAGGAAAAGAGATTCAATCAAGGAAACAAGGATAATGCTAATGGCCTTTGGGGAATAGCCTTTTCTTTTTAAAAGAAAACTTTCTTGAAAAATGCTTCTTTATAAACGATTTTCAAATAGTTTTCAGAAGGTCTTTAAAATCTTTTGCCCAGTCTGGTAACCTTCTGCTCTGATACCAAATGTAACACCCCGCCTCCGCTAGGGTCACTCGCAAAGGAATGCACTAGCTTTAGAGGGGCATTATTGGTAAACATGCACAGAAATATCACAAGACAGAACATATAAAATAGCGGAAGTAAAATCGAACTTTCATAAACATGAATACATAAGGTCTAAAGCCTTTTACATCAGAGTACATCAAAACCTGTCTTGCAATAGTAAAGAATCATAAAGACTTTTTCATAAATTATTCCCCAAATAAAAACAGTAAAGTAGCCAAAGCCAGGAAAAGTCCAAGCCATCCTTGATGACCTTCAAGCAGAAGAAGTCCGAACTAAACAGCAGTGTTTCCTCCCTGTAACCTAGGGGGGGGGGGGAAACGGATGAAAAGAGGCGAAACAAAACGGGTCAGTCAAAAAGACTGAGTAAGTCCTATCTACTATTAGTATAAAAACTAGTAAAGTTAACTGACATGAGAAACTGAGATGAACATAAGCATGATAACAAGATAGATAAGCTAAATCAAAATAACAGGATGAACTACTGAACTCAGATAAACTAGGGTGTCGTGATAAACTACGGTGTCAAGATAAAACAAGGTATCACATTGTCAGGTTTCTATCAAGTATAATATCCCAAGATATCTATCGCGTATAACGTCCCATGGCATCTATCCTGTATATCTGCTCTGCACCTACCGTACTAGTACCCCAACTGTATTACGTGTTATCCGTGAATGACCCTTACTCAAAAGTCGTGTAATGGTCCATGCCAACCTAATATGCCGCATATATAGGTTACTCAACTCATATGTTTCTTTCCATGTATAAGTTCAGTCCTTTGCCGTAGGCTGTACGGGCTTTCCCATGTAAACGGTTTATCCTTGAAGTTGTTTTGGACTGCAACCCTTGATCTAGTTGTGTTTCCTTACCATGAACTATCGCGCGTCCACTTAGGATTTATGCCACCTAGGACCGCTAGGGATTATGCTACCTAATGAACGTTTCCGTGTCTCGGTTTGGGTTTTGGCCACCTAGGTCTACTAGGGATTACGCCACCCGTCAACCGCGCCCTTGATCCCACGTATGTATCGTGAATCGTTTTCCATGTCTAGATGCACATGTTCCCCAATGTGCCATCCGAGTTCCGTGCCAGGGCAAATCAAGAAATACGGAACTCGGTCGGGAGCTATAAATCGTCTGCCGATGCAGATATCAAGGTCTGTTTTTGTACCCGTGGCTATGGTCCTACGTGACCCCTCCCTCAACTACTGAAAGGCAATCCAAGAAAAATCATGTATAAGAACCACTCCACGGCCCCACTATAGCCCACTTCCCTACGGGCCAACCTCACCCATGACTCGATAGCAAGCACATGGTCTGTTGGGGGTTCTCTGCCTTTCCGTACGTACACGATTGACTAAAGATGGTAGGTAGTCGGCGATGTGCTATCCAGGGCAAAAACCAAGAATCGTCGACTCCACGCTAATCTATCCCAGTCTTTAGGTCGCTCGCATAGCAACCAAGGCATACTCTTGGTCCTTCTAACGCAGACCTTAACCTCTCATGGGCCTAGTATGATTACCTGGCAGCCCACAGAGGGATCCCAAGAATATCCTCACGTCCCCCGAAGCTTCCACTTCGGCACCCAGTGCGCTGGAGCTTTTATCCGAGTCAGATAACTTGCTCCCCCTCGTATACTAAGCGATGACCTACCGTATCAGGTTACTCATCGTTTTGTCTATGTCCTTAGCTAAGAATTATTACTTAGTTACCCTTAACTAAGGTTTACCACTTAGCTTCCTTTCCCGTTATCCTTGATCAACCACGAGTCTCTACCTAGTTCCTCTAACTAGGGTTGGTCTTATTGGGTTAAGTGTTATCGTTCAAGTCCATGCCTTAACCCGCCCACGAATCACGTCAAGATTGGCTAAGTATTTAAGTTCAAGACTTAGCCCCACAAGTTGGTTAAGTGTACCCAAAGGCTCATGACTTAACCCTCTCAGGTCAAATTGGTCAAGTACTAGTTTACCTTAACCCTATCGGATTATCTTGCTAGATTGATTAAGCATAGATTATCTTAATCCCATCAAATTATCGAGTCGGATTGGTTAAGTATATTCTAAAAAGGTCTTGCGACTTAACCTTGTCAGGTCCGCGTATTAGATTGGTTAAGTGTAGGTTACTTAACCTCATCAAATCATCATGTATAATTGGTTAAGTATAAGTTGCTTAACCCCATTAAATTATCACGTTAAGTTGGTTGAGTATTGGTTACTTAACCTCATTGAATTACCAAGTTTAAATTGGTTAAGTGTTTAACTTAACCCCATCGAATTACCGTGTTTAGATTAGTTAAGTGTGGATTACTTAACCTCATCTAATTACCGTGGTTAGATTAGTTAAGCCTTAATTACTTAACCCCATCTAATTACCAAGTCGGATTAGTTAAGTGTAAATTACTTAACCCCATCCCCTAATCATCTTGCATGGTTAAGTGTCATTAAGAAATCAAACCCGATCCCACTTAACCTTATCAAGTTATCATGTTGGATTGATTAAGTATTGGTTAACTTAATCCCCGTCCACTAGCCGTATAAAAATGGTTAAGTGTCATTAGGCAAATCAAATCACTTAACCTACCCAACCTTGTCATGTTTTGTTAAGTATCATTAGCCTAATCAATTTACTTAACCCCTTCATCCATGTCATATTTGGTTAAGAGTCATTAATCAAATTAACTTAACCCTATCATGTGACATTAATTACTTAATGCACCCCAACCTCTCACATTAGACTTTGTTGTGGTTACTAGTTAAGCCGGTCGGTTCCGGGTAGCTTTACACCACAACTTGGTCTAACCTCGGGTTCAAGCACAACATGACCAACTTCTCACATTGGGTCCTATTGTTTGCAACTACTAGTTAGGCCGGTCAGTTCCGGGTAGTTTTACGTTGCAAACTCAACCCAACCTCGAGTTGGCCACACTTATATTATCTAAGTGTCATGTTCATCATGTTTCCAAAACATGTTACAAGTTTTTCAAGCATTTGGGTAGACCTAACTTAATAGGTAAATTCCCAAAGGGTAGACCTAACTTAATAGGTAAATTCCCAAGCTTATGTTTTTATGCATACTTACATGTCAACTTCCATGTTATATTTCAAGCCATGTTTTCAAGTTGTATTTTCATGTCATTAGAAATTACCCATAACATAACCCAACTCTTTTAAACTCGCATATACGTTCGCAACAACGTAATGGATTAAAAGAAGAGACTTGGCAAAGGAATGACAAAAATGGGTATTAAGCCACAAGTTAATCATGGTGGCAAATGAGGCACAAATGTGTTCATTAGCTTGCATGTTACATTCTTAAGCCTCAAAAGCATGCATAAACCCAAACTTGGCACATAAGCGAATCATGGTGACAAAAGACATGGAATGATGGCTAGAAACTCGCATATATCATCATATAAGGATTATGACTTCATATGCAAGTTGACATAATGATTATGAAGGTTCTCATGTTGCATAATGCAACATTTCAACATAAAGGTTGTAGCTTTTAGCTCATAAGATCAAGATAATGACTTCATAAACTTGCATGACATGATAGCATATATCATTCCCAATGATCAAAACCCAAACTTGCAACATGAAAATTTAACTTCATAGTTAATATCTAAGAGTAGGGAAGGGCTTACATAGCTATGAAGGCACAAATCGAAATGCAAAACAAAGATTGTGATGAAGCCTATGCATGCCATCACCCAAAAACCCAAAGATGAACACTCCAAATCAACAAAAATACCATCTTTATGAACAAAGATCAAAGCTTTTAACTTGAAATCAACTTGAGAAGCTCTCATACTAACATAGGGACTCTCTTATACTCTCATGATCATGAAACCTCTCATAGAAATGAAGTGGAGGCTAGGATAGTTGAGTGGAGGCCATGAGAGTAGCAATTTTTCCATAGTTTAGTTGCATGAATGAATAATGAGGGTTTAGGGGTAGGTTAGGGGATTATTTATAGATTAGGCAAGTGTTTTAGGCCATAGGATTAAACCTAGATTCAATCCAAGCCACCAAAGTATGTCTTGGGGAAGAAGTCAAGTGTAGGAACCATCTAGGGCCTTTAGATTAAAGATGAACCATGAGAACCATCCAAATGCAAAATCTGCATTTGAGCGAATCGGCCCATGGGTTGACAGCCAAACACCCTGGATTAACCCCTAGTCGACCCAGCGGGCTTGGGTCGACCTCAAAAATGGGCCGGTTCGGTTATTCCTCTCTCCCAATTCGCTATTTTGAACATTTTTGCATATTTATTTATTTAATTTTCAATTATATATATATATATATATCAATATATATATTTATCTGCGCAACCCATTTCACTTAATTAAGTATACTTTAATTTGGGAATTTTTCGTGAAACTTCGCGAGGCCATATCTTGGTCATACGGACTCCGATTTTCGAAAACTCGGACTCTATTTCGCGTATTTTTCCGAGACGAACGCAATGGCATAGCCCGTTTCCCTTGATTCAGATTTTACAGTTTAATTCTGCCTCCATTTATGTTATAACAGGTTATTGAAAATACGGATTGTTACAACTGTGTGGAGCCGATGGAGTCATTTGGCTCATTTACGCCCCAAAGGGCGGGGAAAACGTATGTTCAGGGTTTAAGTTTAATCCACATCGGTGGACTGGCCCTGCATGTTGCCTAGGTACAGTTGCGGCTGAGTCCTGAAGCTAAGCTAGAGAGTCTCGAAACGGTAGGATTGCGCCTTGCCTTGGTTCACAGATGGAAACTCAACTTCCAATACGTGACATTTGCGGTTTTGATTGTAGAGCCTAGTATGTCGACATAATATATGGTACCCATGCCGTCTATGATTGATACATATGATTTGAAGTTGTTTTATACACTATGCACTTATAATAGTATCAAATGATTTGTTTTAAACGTACCAAGCATGTTTGGCTATTATAAGGGAAAACCCTATCCTCCGGCTTTCGTTGCATTGTGTGATAGGACCTGGGTCTTATAATAGCTTCATTTTTCCAAAAAGCATTGCGCTGTTTTGTTATATGCACTGGTATTCTTGGGAGGAAACCCGTTCCGTGTTATACAGCGTGGTCCCTTGATATATCTGATTTAAAGTAAAGTTTTAAATAACTGTTTTAGTTCTCACACCAGTCACATGACTGACCTGGAGTTTATTGTTTTAACCTAAACTCTGGGTGCCCTTGTTTTTGACACGGGCAGCCAGTAGTTTTGGTTTTGCAGATTTATATTCATAGGATCCTGATTTACAACTGGAACGATACTTGGAAAGCTCTGTATCTGTGTATTACTTCTAGTTGTGTTTTGTATTATTTTCCGCTACGATGTATTTCAATGTAATTTTAAATCTCTGATATTTTCTGTGTAATATTTATTCATACTCTGTATATTCTTGTATTCTGATGTAATTGTTGTAATAAATAATGAAATGTTCTTCTGTTTGCATTCCGATGTGTGTTTTCCTCAAGGTAATCCGTGCTTTCCTTACCGGGGAAGTTACGGGTCCTTACACCAGCCATGGTCCAAGCATACCAATCGGTTACATGGAGGAGACGCGATCGGTAGGGAATAATGGATATTGATAGCTGGAGACAGCTGGCCAGTGGAAGACTTGTAAATACCATCATATACTGGTCGGTGGTCTTGAATGCTATATCTCACATTCTCCATACCTATAAATAGGGGACCAACCCCACATTAATGGGGACCGAATTTTGTGACCCCGAAGGGCTATCCAACCATTTCTTGAGCAATTCTAAGGGAATTCTACCTCTCCGAACTCCTCCAATTGAAGATCAAGCATTGAATTCTCCATCAAGTCATGGAAATCTACTCAATAGCTTGACGAATCATAGTTCTACTTTTCAAGTTGCCATACTTAGAAGATTTCCCTACTTCCTTTAGCTCTTAAGATCAAATCAAGAGAAGAGTGTGTGAGGATGAAAATTTATGTAATGAGAGAATACTCTATCCTTGTAAATTTGCACATGATAATGAAAGTTTCTCTCAAAGTGGATGTAGATCTTTCCTAAGGTCGAACCACTATAAAAATAGTTGTATTTTTACTTGCAATTACGTTTGTGGCTCCTTTTAATTTCTTACCGAATTGGTGAAGTGCAATTTTCGAACCTTTGGTTTTGAGATCTAATTTGGATTTTTACATTTGGCGCCCACCGTAGGGCCGCATTCGTTCTTCCTTTTCACATGCTCTCTCACAAGGTTGAAGGCCTTGCATTAAAGTTCTAAGCATACTTCTACCGTAGATCCTACGAGACTACATTCTAAGCCAATCGGCTAACTTCCTTTCAAAATCAAGTCCTTATCTGAAATATGGGTAGACCTATAGAAGACTGTTAGGAAAACTGTCGAACAGATTGACAATGCTGCCAACAACGAAAATACTCCGCTCACCAGCCAATTCGAAGTTGGGGAAAGTTCTAAGGCTGGAACGGCTATAACGAGAAGGGATTTGGATGAAGTTGTTGTGCGTTTAACAAGCCAAATGGACATTGCAAACAATACAGTAATAAATAAGCTTGATTATATGTTTGCTATGTAGGCCGCTACAACAAAAGTTACCATGAATGCCACTCATGCTAAGTCTGTTCAAACCGATCACACAGAGAATGCGGGCTCTTCCTCTTCAATTCCTAATCAAGGAAATTCTGTCCAAGAGGTTGCAAATCCTAATGGTTGTGACAACCCGGATTCCGACGGACCGATTTTTTTTTCCAAATATCCAATCCACTGAAACCCGAGTTGGTTGCTCTGGTATCCTGCAGAAAAAGACAGAGAAAAGAGATATGTCAGAGTTTGGAAAACGCCTCACAGCAGAAGGAGTAAAATATAATATATTTAAAACACAGCTTTACCTTAACCAATACTGCTAAATCAGTATTCCTAAAGCAATAAGTCTCTGTCTAACCTGCGAATGTTATGAGGAGGAGGGTCAGAAAATAAGTTCTGTGTGAATGAATTTAAACTACACTTCTTGAATAATCCTACATATACCGCTCAATTACACTTTCTTATTTATTAGGTTATACGTGTTATTAGCACTCAAAGCTTACACACACGTCGCACCCATCTACCCCCTAGTAGATTAACCTAATAGAGTGTATATGTAGCTACCCCCAAACTGAGGTACACCCCGTGATACCCCACTCGCATGGTGTCCTCCGTATCGCCATAGTAATATGCGCAGTCCCTCATCCTATGCCATGGTAACGTACAATGCTACATCCGTATAGAACCACGATCGTTGTGCTACGTAAGCGTACTAACTGCTATCCTCAAACGATTCGATCGAGTTTGGTTCCATCACCGAATAATGCCCTCTAGTCTATGATACACCACCCAGAGAAGACATGGTTGTACCTAGACTTTCCCACATACGTATCATCAATCATACTCGATGTTTCTACTACACATAATCTCTACTTGTGCACCCAAGTTCCGTGGCAGGGCTACACCAGAAAACATAAAACTCAGTCGGGAGATTTTTTTTTATATCTGTATGGACTCGCCTCTAAGAGTGTCTAATGTACAGATATCCCTCGGGTCTGGTTTTTCTATGGTGGCTATGGCCCCACCTCAGCCACTCCCTCAACTAGTAAAGACCACATGAGCTAA
Source organism: Allium sativum (assembly GCA_030737875.1). NCBI lineage: Eukaryota > Viridiplantae > Streptophyta > Magnoliopsida > Asparagales > Amaryllidaceae > Allium > Allium sativum. The sequence continues at coordinate 575,544,470 of CM060923.1, read as the reverse complement.
GCGACCACCCCTAACAAGCAAACAATCTAAACATCCATGTGGGGTCTCCCCGCACCCATCCCTTGATAGCAAAGGTTAACGATATCTAGGGGGTAGCTCTTGTCTTTTTTCAATCCTTAGGCTGCTGGTGATAGGCGTTCGACGATCTTGCTATTGTTTGGTCTTAACCCTCCACCTCCGCCTGAGGCAATCGCCGAACCACCTTTAATGCCACCGCATACAGCATTCTGACTGCCCCCTACTTGTGCAGTGAAGGCCCACTGTAATCCTAGCCTGAAGCTAAACCACTACAGAGGACTACCAAGAGCACCTTTAACGTCTCAGGAAGCTGCGTGCTTCCTCTTCCAGTCCGTTGGAGCCGCCAAAATAGCGAACGTGCGCTCTCATCGTGCCTTATTACACCATGATGATCTACCTCGTTGGGTTATTCATCCTACAACGTAGGGACTGCTTCAAGCGCCTTAGTTTTATATGTCATTAGACCCTAAGTCTAACCATTTATTTCACGCTTGTGCCACCTCATCAACTTTCTCATTTAGCTTGGTTATTCACATTATCTTCCTTTTTTTCGTATTCACCAAGTTACCCTTGCTTATTAATTCAATTTATACTTAACCCACTTAAGTCCATTAATAAGCCTACAACATGTTATTTTCCAATTTCATAAATTATTCCTTTTTTGGGTTACAATAGCATGTTATACTTAATTCATGGTTAAGTATGCCTTATCCCACATACATACTGATTAGGAGAATAACCCTCTAAACACCAGCCCCGAAGACCGAAATCAACATCAGACTGGCACCCAGAGAATTACTTAACCCAACCAACATACATGATTCTAATTTACTTCTTTTCCACTCATATAACTTATATCATTTTTAATTTCACATTTCTCCTTTCCAAACAACTTAATTTAAGTATGTCTTTACATATAAGTTATCTCATCTTCCTTATCGTTTCCTATAACCTATCTTGTCCCATAAGTTATAGTTTCCACCTATTATCCTTTCTTTCCTTATTCAAGTTTATTCATAATAAGTTATTTATCATTCCCCATTTCTTGTCATTAATTTTAGATTTGACTTAACCCTTCCATTTACTTAACCCGTTACTTAAACTTTACCCAATTCAATTAATTTATGATACCGTCACGGGTCCCATTTGGTTAAGCATATCTAAATTTTGTTTCATATGTCACCCGTGTCCCACTTAATCCCCCTTAACTATAGTTTCCATATCTTACACAAGTCTTTCTACGGTTAAGTCTACCTTAGTCATGCTTTACATGTCATTTATATCACCCACTTAACCCTCTAACCATACACATGTCACCCACATGTCTTATTATGGTTAGTATTTCTTAATTTATTTATAATGCCGTAACGATGTATGACCTCTCACACTAGACGTCCGTTCGTGGCTGCTGGATTTGTCGGGCGGTTCCGGGAAGACTTATACCACAACGTGCCTAACCTCATGTCATAAACCGTTACGCCTCTAGTTCTTGCCGTTAACCTCTCACATTAGACGTCTGCTTGTGGTTGGTGGATTTGCCGGGCGGTTCCGGGCAGTCTTACACCACAAACGTGCCTAACTTCATGTCATAGGTGTTCATTAACAATCGTCTTTCACCCAAACCCCAAATTCATGTCATATGTTCCAAATTCAACTTAATTACATTTCATTTCTATGCCTATTTCCAATTTGTTATTCACTACACTAATTACATAACAGTTAGCCAAATTTCATATTACCCAAATTATCCAATTATAGCCAAATTCACCAATTCCATGTTATTCATACCCAAACATACCAATTTCCAATATCCGATTATACCCAATTTCATATAATCAATATTTTCCCAATATATATCCCAACATTCCCATGTTCATACATACAACCTAATTCACCCTCTAGGCTTACTTTTCAAGTCACAAATAAATTTTGCCAATCCGTGTTATCCAATTACATGTTGTTAATATTGAATTATACCAATTCCATATCCAATAGTTCCAATTAAATTTACACAATTATATGTTAACATCATAAATCAAAATTCATAGTTGCGCACTATTCAACATAGATTCATGTTTCCAAAGCGTACCCAAAGATTCATTATTGAAATACGCTCCAAAATCCCCAATTTGACTTTATTTCAATGAATAATCCCAATGTACAATTCGCCAGTTGTCCCAATATTTGCAATAATAATTGTTATGCCATAATCCCCAAATTACAGGTTATATTCCTCAATTGCATAAGATAAATTATGCCCTAATATTCCCATATTTCAATCGAACGTGTATATATAATAAGATTTCGTCTAGGTTCGAGATAACCTAGATCCGAAAATGAAAAGGGGAAAGAATAAAAAGGAGAGAACTCAAACGTAGGCATAAATAAAATATCTGATCTTATTAAATTATCATCATATTCATTATGGGGAATGGTAAACGATATAAGCAATATTATACAAAAAATATAGTTCAAATCCACTCACTTTGACTGGATTGGAGAAATAAGTGATTTGTCGTTGATGTAGAACGCTGATTTAATCTTCTTATTTGATTATTGGTGAAGAGCATGAATTGTTGATGAAGAACTTTGCTTCTTGATTTGATTAAACTCCAAAGTTTGTGAAGAACTTGCAATTTAGTTTAGGGTTTTGGGGCGACGGTCATGTTTGGTTGAAGTTTGGCGGCATGGAGGCGTTATAAGGAATTGTTTATGAATTAGGTTAGGTCTAGGCACTGTTTTATAGGTGTAGATAGTGTTTTAGAGCCCTAGGATTGACCTAGAAGCCATTCGGTCTGTACAGCACGTCAAACCACGTCACAGGGACAAAAACTGCCCAGATCTGGGGTAGGCCGACCCCCAGGTCGACCTCCTAAGGGGTAGGTCGACCCCCTGGTCGACCTGCCCTGTTCTGGGCGGGAAATTTCCTGCCTTGTTGCCTGGGTCGAATTTCGAATTGTTTTAAATCTTCCGAAGGCCATAACTCTTTCATACGGAGTCCGATTTTCGAAAACTTGGACTCTATTTCCTGTAGAATTTTGAGACGAACGCAATGGTGATGTCCATTTTACTTAATTCCTGATATTTAAATTAAGTGTCCTTATTTTATTATCTTCTCTGTTACGTACACTGTTATTGAACTAATTTTTTCCTTCTCTTCCATATATTAATAAATTTTTCATTATACATCACCATTATTTACCTATCTATGCATATACACATATTTTTACATATTTTTAATTATATTAAAAATGTGGGGTGTTACATTCTCCCACCCTTAAAGAATTTCGTCCCCGAAATTCGATAAGAGTAAAATAGATAACCCCTCGCAATATCCATCCATCAAGTGTGCATCCAACAGTTGCAAACATTGTGCACATGTGTAAAGTGAGATACATCATAGTAATGTATGTATGCCTAATTTGGATCCACCTATATGTATGCAAACTTTAAAAACTCTTTCAAAACATGATGCTCACATCCTAAATATACTCGTAGTTCTATATGAATGCAATATTTTTGAAAAATTAAAACATTTTTCACCCAAATTTTCCCATACTCCTACAAAATAGGAGCATAGTTCACCCAATTGTCGCATCCAAAACCCTACCATCCATTATTAAATTCGAAATTTTAGAAAAATCTAATTTTCCAAACTCGATTTCTTATGTTACGAAACGGTGTAATACGGAAAAATTCATATCCTCCGTTTTTCTTTTCTAATCGTACTTGGATCTTTATATGACTATTCTGTAAAGATTCCCTATTTTCTTGTCCAAGCTCAACCACATAAGAAAGCTTTCTTTTCTATTCCATCTGATCTTGGAGTAATTTCATATTTTTTCATGTTTTCCTTAAGATTTTCATTTTCTTTTCCTGTCATGTTTTGTTGCTTGATTGATTCAGTTGTTTTCTTGTTAGTTAGGCTAGTCTTCTTCTTAAGTTTATTTTTTCAAACAAGCTCTTCTGTTTTCAACTCAAACAATATCCTACACAGCTACAACTATGAGTCAAGAATCTTAGGACTTTGTCACGAGTCCACTCAACAGGATCTATACATTTGCTTGCCTTCACTACCTAGTAGTCACTTCTAGTCCATGATGTGTACTACTAGCCTATACTTCTCTTTCAAGCAACAATCCTAGACTCATATGGCTTATGCATTCTACGGGAAAATTTTCCATTAGTTTAATACTGGCTAATCCCTTACTGTAAATTGGCAAGAAAATAACTCTCTAAGTATCAACCCCGAAGACCGAAATCAACATCAGATTGATACTCATAGAATTTCTCATCTCAACCAATTCCCAGTTGGTTCTAATAGCTTTAACTTTATCTCGTTCTTTCTAGGCCTTAATCCTTACCTACTCCATTTTTAAACGTGGTTTGACCTTCTTTCTTTTCATTACATTCTTCTTCCAAAGATTAATGTGGTAAAACTTTTATTTTTCTCTTAAAAACTTGCTTTTGCCAAACCAAAAAAAAAACATGTCACAAAATAAAATGCAAAAACATTTTCTTCAAATCACGAAACTAGAGTAGAAAAGGACAACTATCAAGGTTACATTGTTCCTATTTACAACGTTAACTATTCGCTGTAAGGTGCAGACATCTATTCTATTCCTCCAACTTATTTTGTCCACCCAACAAAATTTCTTTGTAAATCAATAAACAGAAAAGAATTTCTTTTACAAAACACAACACTTTCTTTTCAATCCTTTCATATATTATAATATGAAATCTAGCGAGCTATATACGCTCTATACTATGCACCTTTTAATGAGAGAATTCTTTTAAAACAAGAAATCATAGTTTTACAAAATATACCCACTTTACTTTTAAAACCCATCATGCACTAAATAATTTCTCATACTTCAAAAATAGTTTTAAGACTAAAACTTGAAAAACTCCACAAATTCTTTTACAGATTCAAGTTCTTAAAAGTTTATTATTGGGTTAGACTCGCAGCGGGTCTTAAACTCACTAGGCTTTCCTAGGCACTTTCATGAATTCAATTCTCTCAACTATATATGTATTCCTAATCCATATTCATTTTTCAACCTTTTTTCTAGTTTCTAAGGTTACACTTCTAAACCCACTACTCTGAAATACCAACATTCCAGTTTCCATCTTATGGGATATCTTCTTTCTCTAACATCAAGTCATATTGTACACTTTCCAACCAATCCTCTTAGGGGTCTCAAAATTCCTATATTCATTCCTTTAGTGTACAAACTAGATATCCCAACTCTTTCCATGTCTAGTGGGCTACTATATGGATCTATGTTTATATATATATATATATATATATATATACACTTTTGAAAATACAAATACGTTCACTCAATGTCGTCCTAAGATCACTAAATCGAAGCTCTGATACCAGATGTGACAACCCGGATTCCGACAGACCGAATTTTTTTCAAACATCCAATCAATCAAAACCCGAGTTGGTTGCTCTGGTATCCTGCAGAAAAAGACAGAGAAAAGAGATATGTCAGAGTTCGGAAAACACCTCACAGCAGAAGGAGTAAAATATAATATATTTAAAACATAGCTTTACCTTAATCACAATACTACTAAATCAGTATTCCCAAAGCTATAAGTCTCTGTCTAACCTGCGAATATTATGAGGAGGAGGTCAGAACATAAGTTCTGTGTGAATGAATTTAAACTACACTTCTTGAATAATCCTACATATACCGTTCAATTACACTTTCTTATTTATTAGGTTATACGTGTTATTGGCACTCAAAGCTTACACACACATTGCACCCATCTACCCCTTAGTAGATTAACCTAATATAGTGTATATGTAGCTACCCCCAAACTGAGGTACACCCGTGATTCCCCACTCGCACGGTCTCCTCCGTATCACCACAGTAATATGCGCAGTCCCTCATCCTATGCCATAGTAACGTACAACGCTACATCCGCATAGAACCACTATCGCTGTGCTACGTAAGCGTACTGACTGCTATTCTCGAACTATTCGATCGAGTTTGGTTCCATCACCGAATAATGCCCTCTAGTCTACGATACACCACCCAGAGCAGACATGGTTGCACCTAGACTTTCCCACGTACGTATCATCAATCGTACTCGATGTTTCTACTGCACATGATCTCTACTTGTGCACCCAAGTTCTGTGGCAGGGCTACACCATAAAACACGGAACTCAATCGGGAGCTTATTTTTATATCTGTACGGGACCGCCTCTAAGAGTGTCCAATGTACAGATATCCCTCGAGTCTGGTTTTTCTATTATGGCTATGGCCCCACCTCAGCCACTCCCTCAACTAGTAAATACCACACGAGCTAAGCGAACACCCCTAGCAAGCAAACAATCTAAACATCCATGTGGGGTCTCCCCACACCCGTACCTTGATAGCAAAGGTTAACAATCTCTAGGGGTTAGCTCTTGTCTTTTCGCATTCCTTAGGCTGCTGGTGACGGGCATTCGACGATCATGCTATCGTTTGGTCTTGACCCTCCACCTCCGCCTGAGGTAATCGCCGAACCACCCTTAATGCTACCGCGTACAGCATTCTGACTGACCCCTACTTGTGCAGTCAAGGCCCACCCACCTGGTAGTTCCGCGCAGACCCAACCTCTGTAATCCTAGCTCGAAGCTAAACCACTACAGAGGACTACCAAGAGCACTTTTAACATCTCAGGAAGCCGCGTGCTTCCCATTCCAGTCCGTTGGAGCCGCCAAAATAGCGAACGTGCGCTCACCTCGTGCCTTATGACACCATTATTGTAATACCCCGTAATTTGAACATAAAAATTCACAAATTAAAGTATACTTAATTAAGTGAAATGGGTTGCGCAGAGAAATATATATATATATATAATTGAAAATTAAATAAATAAATATGCAAAAATGTTCAAAACAGCGAATTGGGAGAGGGGAATAACCGAACCGGCCGATTTTTGAGGTCGACCCGAGCCCATTGGGTCGACTAGGGGTTAATCCAGGGTGTTTGGCTGTCAACCCGTGGGCCGATTCGCTCAAATGCAGATTTTGCATTTGAATGGTTCTCATGGTTCAGCTTTAATCTAAAGGCCCTAGATGGTTCCTACACTTGACTTCTTCCCCAAGACATGCTTTGATGGCTTGGATTGAATCTAGGGTTAATCCTATGGCTAATACTATCCTAATCCTCTATAAAAAGACCCCTAAACCTAGCCTTAATCACCATTATTCAATTCTACAACTAAACTATGTCAAATTTGTTCCTCTCATGGCCTCCACTCTCATGCTAAAATTCCTAAGCCTATTTCTATGAGAGATCGTGAGTTCATACAAGTGCTTTCAAACTTGTATGAGTGTTCTTAAGTTGCATTCTAGCCAAAGTTGCAACCTTTTCTTGACCAAAAAGCAAGGATCTTGCATGAGAGCTTATAAGCTTCATTCAAAGCCAAAGTTGAAACCTTTCTTCTTCAAAGCGAGGATTTTTATTGATATTTGCTCAAGGGTTTCATTTGGAGCTTGTTCTTTTGGGGTTTTTGGGTGATAGCATGAATGGCTTCGTCTCAATCTTTGTTTTATATGTTGATTTGTGCCTTCATAGCATTGTAAGCCCCCTCCTACTCTTAGATATTAACTTTAAACTTAATATGACATGTTGTAAGTTGGGTTTGAACATTAAGTATGTTGCATACTATCATGTTATGTATCCTATCATGACTATAAAGTCATTATCTTGATCTTGTGGGCTTAAAGCTATGAGCTTTATGTTGAATGTTGCATTTTGGCAACATGAAAGTTATCATATCCCTTATGATAACTTGCATATAATGCTTTATGCGAACTTCTAGTAACTTTTCCATGTCATCTATCACCATGATTCACCTATGTGCTAAGTTTGAGGTTATGCATGTTTTTGAGACTTGAAGATGTAACATGCAAGTTTATGAACACATTTATGCCTCATTTGCCACCATGATTAACTTGTGGCCTTATACCTCTTTTGTCATGCCTTTGGCAAGTTCCTCCTTTTAATCCATTATGCGTTGTTGCGAATGTATATGCGAGTTTAGAAGCGTTGGGGTTACATTATGGGAAAACATAATGACATGAACATGATTTGGATAAGTTGGTATAAACATGACAACATGTAACGCTAAATATGAGCATGGGACTTGGAAACTTGACACGGATGGGTTGTAAGTGTAACAAGACACTAGACCAAACATGAAAATGGCCAACTCGAGGTTGGGTTGAGTTTGTAGCATAAATCTATCCAAACCCACCCGGCTTAACTAGTGGCTACAAACAATAGGATCCAATGTGAGAAGTTGGTCATGTCGCGCTTAAGACCCGAGGTTAGACTAGGTTGTGGTGTAAAACTACCCGGACCCGCCCGGCTTAACTAGTAACCACAACAAGGTCTAATGTGAGAGGTTAAGAGTGCATTAATTAAATTAATGCCACATGATAAGGTTAAGTAAATTTGACTAATGACACTTAACCGATATGACACGAATGGGTAGGTTAAGTGGGACCGGGCTTGATTTCTTAATGACACTTAACCATACAAGACAATTAGGGGATGGGGTTAAGTAATTTACGCTTAACTAATCCGACTTGATAATTAGATGGTTTTAAGTAATCCACACTTAACTAATCTAAACGTGGTAATTCAATGAGGTTAAGTAACCAGTACTTAACTAACTTAACACAGTAATTTAATGGGGTTAAGTAACTTATACTTGACCAATTATACATGATGATTTGATGAGGTTAAGTAACCGATACTTAACCAATCTAATAGGTGGACCTGATAGGGTTAAGTCACAAGACCTTTTAAAATTAGGCTTAACCATTGTAATACGATTAGTGGATAGGGTTAAGCTAACCCATACTTAACCAATCCGACTCGATAATCTGATGGGATTAAGATAACCTATGCTTAATCAATCTAACATGATAATCTGATAGGGTTAAGACGAATAAATACTTAACCAATTTGACTTGATAGGGTTAAGTCATGGGCTTCTTGGTACACTTAACCAACTTGTAGGGCTAAGCCTTGAACTTGAGTACTTAGCCAATCTTGACATGATTCGTAGGAGTGTTAAGTCATGAACTTGAATAACAACACTTAACCCAATAAGCAAACCCCTAGTAGAGGAACTAGGTAGAAAATCGTAGTTGATCAAGGGTAACGGGGAAAGGAAGCTAAGTGGTAAACCTTAGTTAAGTGTAACTAAGTAATAATTCTTAGCCAAGGACATGGGACTAGTTCATGAATAGATGAGTAACCCGGTACGGTAGGTCATCGCTTAAAACACGAGGAGGAGCAAGTTATCTGACTTGGATAAAAGCTCCAGTGAACTGGGTGACGAAGCGGAAGCTTCGGGGAACGTGAGGGTACTCTTGGTATCCCTCTGTGAGGTGGCAAGTGGTCCATGAAACCCGGCCTCACAGAGGTTAAGGTCTGTAATAGGAGAGCCAAGAGTATGCCTTAGTTGCTATGCGAGCGACCTAAAGACTGGGGTGGATTAGCGTGGAGTCGACGATACTTGATTTTGCCCCAGGATAGCATGTCGCCGGCTACCTACCATCTTTAGTCAATCGTGTACGTACGGAAAGGCAGGGAACTCCCAAAAGACCATATACTAGCTATCAGGTTATGGGTGAGGTTGGCTATCTGGAAGTGGGCATCGATGGGCCTTAGTGTAGTTCTCATACATGATTTTTCTTGGATTGCCTTTCAGTAGTTGAGGGAGGGGTCACGTGGGACCATAGCCACGGGTACAAAAACAGACCTTGATATCTGCATCAGCAGACGACTTAAAGCTCCCGACCGAGTTCCGTATTTCTTGATTTGCCCTGACACGGAACTCGGATGGCACATTGAGGAACATGTGCATCTAGACATGGAAAACGATTCACGATACATACGTGGGATAAAGGGCGCGGTTGACGGGTGGCATAATCCCTAGTGGCCCTAGGTGGCTGAACCCAAACCGAGACACGGAAACGTTCATTAGGTAGCATAATCCCTAGTGGTCCTAGGTGGCATAAATCCTAAGTGGACACGCGATAGTTCATGGTAAGAAAACATAACTAGATCAAGGGTAGCAGTCCAAAATAACCTCAAGGATAAAATGTTCACATGGGAAAGCCCGTATGGCCTACGGCAAAGGACTGAACTTATACATGGAAAGAAACATACGAGTTAGGAAAACCTACATATGCTATATATTAGGTTGACATGGACCATTACATGACATTGGCCAAGGGACATTCATAGTTAACACATGACGCGGGTTGGTATATTAGTACGAAAGGTGCAGAGCAAATATACATGTTAGAACTAGGGGAAATATACATGATAGATACCGTGGGATGTTATACAGGATAAATACCTTGGGATAGTATACTTGATAGAAACCTGAAAATGTGATACCTTGATTTATCTTGACACCGTAGTTTATCATGACACACTCGTGTATCTTGGTACAGTAGTGCATCCTGTTATTTTGGTTTAGCTTATCTATCTTGTCATCACACTTATGTTCATCTCAGTTCCTCATGCCAGTTAACTTTACTAGTTTATATACTGATAGTAGATAGGGCTTACCAGTCTTTATGACTGACCCCGTTTTGTTTCGCCTCTTGTCTTCCGTTCCCCCCCCAGGTTACAGGGAGGAAATGCTATTGTTAGTTTGGACTTATTCTGTTTGAAGGTCATCACGCATGGCTTGGACTTTTCTTGTCTATGGCTACTTTACTGTTTTACTTGGGGAATAATTTATGAAATGACTTTATGCTTCTTTATTATTGTAAGACAGGTTTTGATGTATTTTGATGTAAAAGGTTTTAGACCTTATTTATTAATGATGTGAAAGTTGGTTTTACTTCCGCTGTTTTTTATATATATATGTTCTGTCTTGTAATATTTCTGTACATGTTTACCAATAATACCCCTCTAAAGCTTGTGCATTCCTTTGCGAGTGACCCTAGCGGAGGTGGGGTGTTACATTTGGTATCAGAGCAGAAGGTTACCAGACTGGGCAAAAGTTTTTAAAACCTTCTGAAAACTATTTGAAAAACCGTTTACAAAGAAGCATTTTTCAAGAAAAGTTTGTTTTAAAAGGCTATTCCCCAAAGGCCATTAGCATTATCCTTTGATTCCTTGATTGAATCTCCTTTCCTTTCTTTCCTCCATTTGTGGTCACAGTAGTTCTGACGGTGACTAATCTTTGTCTAGCCACGTAGGTGTTTCCTGTACGATGGAGGTGGTTCTTGAAGAGACCTGTTGCTGTGGTACAAGGAAGGATAATAAGAGTAAGGATAAAGGACGCGAGCTTAAGGATAAGCAACTGTTGGTATGGCTTAGTCCATCAAGGAGGACAAGGACAAGATCATCGGAGAGAGCAATCGTACGCTCCCATTTCTAGGGTACCTAAAAGAAATGGTACCGTTTCTGGTTAAGGTTTAGTCGTTCTTTTCTATCATCCCGTCCAGACTTTGTATTGATCATCGTATCATTTAAGTCTGCTTGGATAGTTGAGTCTCTGCACCTTAGTACTAGCACGATAGAGGATCCCAGTTTTTGTCCCAAAAATCTGATTTGAGAGTTGGTCCATTTCTTCATGACTTAGTTGGATTTGAGAATGACATGTCTCGGCTATGGATGGATTCTAGGGGTAAAGTGGTTATCCAGTAAGGGATACCATTCTCGGTTTTGGAAAAGAGGGTAGTCAGACTCTTGGCTTGCTTTGGTAATACCTTCGGAGTCTCGTGTAACCTTTTGGGTTCTGTCATGGTTAGTTACCTAGAATCTCTTGATGCATTTATCGGAAATCTCTGATCCAATCGAGTAACGTCCGCCAATAAGAGGGATGGTTCATTCCGCTTGAGCATGGGTTATAGGAATCACCCTAGTAAGTGCACGTGTTAACATGGATTGACATCGGTAAACGAGATCCAGAATTCACTAGTGAATTTTGGAGAGCTTGCATGAGTACGCAGATATGTTTGGGCCGAGCATACTAGGGAAAGAATAAGTGGAAGTGAAACGAGAGGCGACAGTGAAATGAGTTCCAACTCATATCTTGGAAATGGGAATCAAGGAGCTACGAAAATCATGAAGTCAAAGATGGTCAAGGCACAATGGAGTTAAGCTCAAGGAAATGCGGCTTAGGCATGCGCATCATATCTCTTTTTAAGAGTATATGGTTGATCCCTGGTTCTCCTGTAGAGCTTGCTTGCATGCTATCGCTTGGTGGATATCCTCTCGGTCCTGTTTCTGTTGCAAACCCTGTAAGGAGTTTGTCTTGTTTATCTCCTCGATCTTATCTTGGGAACCTTAGGTAGAATCCAATGGATGTAAACATGTGCTTGAAACATGTTATGTTTGATATGTTGCAAGTGGTTGCAAGTGGTTGCTCGTGGATGCGCGAATACACATTAGATACTAGACCGACGTACTCACATTTCATATTGCATATGCACGAGTATTTAAACTTGTTTATGGATGAAATTGAATGTGTTGTCATGCGGATGTTGCATATGAATGAATGTTTGTGCACGCATGTAGTACTTATACGACTAGGATTATTTGCATACATGTTGGATTCATGGCACTAAACATACTTTGCATTAGAAAGATCATTCAGGCCTGATCATTAGCATTAGCTAAGGAACATATACACACACTTTCTGCATATGTTCATATGGCATTAGAAATCGTCTAAGGACAACGGTTGCCTGTGGATGATGTTTTGAGTAGATGGATGATGGATAGTAGGATACGTTCTTCCTAACTTGGAGATTTCGGGGACGAAATCCTTTAAGGAGGGGAGAATGTAATACCCCGTAATTTGAACATAAAAATTCACAAATTAAAGTATACTTAATTAAGTGAAATGGGTTGCGCAGAGAAATATATATATATATATATATATATATATATATATAATTGAAAATTAAATAAATAAATATGCAAAAATGTTCAAAGCAGCGAATTGGGAGAGGGGAATAACCGAACCGGCCGATTTTTGAGGTCGACCCGAGCTCGCTGGGTCGACTAGGGGTTAATCCAGGTGTTTGGCTGTCAACCCGTGGGCCAATTCGCTCAAATGCAGATTTTGCATTTGAATGGTTCTCATGGTTCAGCTTTAATCTAAAGGCCCTAGATGGTTCCTACACTTGACTTCTTCCCCAAGACATGCTTTGATGGCTTGGATTGAATCTAGGGTTAATCCTATGGCTAATACTATCCTAATCCTCTATAAAAAGACCCCTAAACCTAGCCTAAATCACCATTATTCAATCCTACAACTAAACTATGTCAAATTTGTTCCTCTCATGGCCTCCACTCTCATGCTAAAATTCCTAAGCCTATTTCTATGAGAGATCGTGAGTTCATACAAGTGCTTTCAAACTTGTATGAGTGTTCTTAAGTTGCATTCTAGCCAAAGTTGCAACCTTTTCTTGACCAAAAAGCAAGGATCTTGCATGAGAGCTCATAAGCTTCATTTAAAGCCAAAGTTGAAACCTTTCTTCTTCAAAGCAAGGATTTTTATTGATATTTGCTCAAGGGTTTCATTTGGAGCTTGTTCTTTTGGGGTTTTTGGGTGATAGCATGAATGGCTTCGTCTCAATCTTTGTTTTATATGTTGATTTGTGCCTTCATAGCATTGTAAGCCCCCTCCTACTCTTAGATATTAACTTTAAACTTAATATGACATGTTGTAAGTTGGGTTTGAACATTAAGTATGTTGCATACTATCATCTTATGTATCCTATCATGACTATAAAGTCATTATCTTGATCTTGTGGGCTTAAAGCTATGAGCTTTATGTTGATTGTTGCATTTTGGCAACATGAAAGCTATCATATCCCTTATGATAACTTGCATATAATGCTTTATGCGAACTTCTAGTAACTTTTCCATGTCATCTATCACCATGATTCACCTATGTGCTAAGTTTGAGGTTATGCATGTTTTTGAGACTTGAAAATGTAACGTGCAAGTTTATGAACACATTTATGCCTCATTTGCCACCATGATTAACTTGTGGCCTTATACCTCTTTTGTCATGCCTTTGGCAAGTTCCTCTTTTTAATCCATTATGCGTTGTTGCGAATGTATATGCGAGTTTAGAAGCGTTGGGGTTACATTATGGGAAAACATAATGACATGAACATGATTTGGATAAGTTGGTATAAACATGACAACATGTAACATTAAATATGAGCATGGGACTTGGAAACTTGACACGGATGGGTTGTAAGTGTAACAAGACACTAGACCAAACATGAAAATGGCCAACTCGAGGCTGGGTTGAGTTTGTAGCATAAATCTACCCGGACCCGCCCGACTTAACTAGTGGCTACAAACAATAGGATCCAATGTGAGAAGTTGGTCATGTCGCGCTTAAGACCCGAGGTTAGACTAGGTTGTGGTGTAAAACTACCCGGACCCGCCCGGCTTAACTAGTAACCACAACAAGGTCTAATGTGAGAGGTTAAGAGTGCATTAATTAAATTAATGCCACATGATAAGGTTAAGTAAATTTGACTAATGACACTTAACCGATATGACACGAATAGGTAGGTTAAGTGGGACCGGGCTTGATTTCTTAATGACACTTAACCATACAAGACAATTAGGGGATGGGGTTAAGTAATTTACGCTTAACTAATCCGACTTGATAATTAGATGGTTTTAAGTAATCCACACTTAACTAATCTAAACGTGGTAATTCAATGAGGTAAAGTAACCAGTACTTAACTAACTTAACACGGTAATTTAATGGGGTTAAGTAACTTATACTTGACCAATTATACATGATGATTTGATGAGGTTAAGTAACCTATACTTAACCAATCTAATAGGTGGACCTGATAGGGTTAAGTCACAAGACCTTTTAAAATTAGGCTTAACCATTGTAATACGATTAGTGGATGGGGTTAAGCTAACCCATACTTAACCAATCCGATTCGATAATCTGATGGGATTAAGATAACCTATGCTTAATCAATCTAACATGATAATCTGATAGGGTTAAGACGGATAAATACTTAACCAATTTGACTTGATAGGGTTAAGTCATGGGCTTCTTGGTACACTTAACCAACTTGTAGGGCTAAGCCTTGAACTTGAGTACTTAGCCAATCTTGACATGATTCGTAGGAGGGTTAAGTCATGAACTTGAATAACAACACTTAACCCAATAAGCAAAACCCTAGTAGAGGAACTAGGTAGAAAATCGTTGTTGATCAAGGGTAACGGGGAAAGGAAGCTAAGTGGTAAACCTTAGTTAAGTGTAACTAAGTAATAATTCTTAGCCAAGGACATGGGACTAGTTCATGAATAGATGAGTAACCCGGTACGGTAGGTCATCGCTTAAAACACGAGGAGGAGCAATTTATCTGACTTGGATAAAAGCTCCAGCGAACTGGGTGACGAAGCGGAAGCTTCGGGGAACGTGAGGGTACTCTTGGTATCCCTCTGTGAGGTGGCAAGTGGTCCATGAAACCCGGCCTCACAGAGGTTAAGGTCTACGGTAGGAGAGCCAAGAGTATGCCTTGGTTGCTATGCGAGCGACCTAAAGACTGGGATGGATTAGCGTGGAGTCGACGATACTTGATTTTGCCCCGGGATAGCATGTCGCCGGCTACCTACCATCTTTAGTCAATCGTGTACGTACGGAAAGGCAGGGAAGTCCCAAAAGACCATATACTAGCTATCAAGTTATGGGTGAGGTTGGATATCTAGAAGTGGGCATCGATGGGCCTTTGTGTAGTTCTCATACATGATTTTTCTTTGATTGCCTTTCAGTAGTTGAGGGAGGGGTCACGTGGGACCATAGCCACGGGTACAAAAACAGACCTTGATATCTGCATTAGCAGACGACTTAAAGCTCCCGACCGAGTTCCGTATTTCTTGATTTGCCCTGGCACAGAACTCGGATGGCACATTGAGGAACATGTGCATCTAGACATGGAAAACGATTCACGATACATACGTGGGATAAAGGGCGCGGTTGACGGGTGGCATAATCCCTAGTGGCCCTAGGTGGCTGAACCCAAACCGAGACACGGAAACGTTCATTAGGTAGCATAATCCCTAGTGGTCCTAGGTGGCATAAATCCTAAGTGGACACGCGAAAGTTCATGGTAAGAGAACATAACTAGATCAAGGGTAGCAGTCCAAAATAACCTCAAGGATAAAATGTTCACATGGGAAAGCCCGTATGGCCTACGGCAAAGGACTGAACTTATACATGGAAAGAAACATACGAGTTAGGAAAACCTACATATGCTATATATTAGGTTGACATGGACCATTACATGACATTGGGCAAGGGACATTCATAGTTAACACATGACGCGGGTTGGGATATTAGTACGAAAGGTGCAGAGCAAATATACATGTTAGAACTAGAGGAAATATACATGATAGATACCGTGAGATGTTATACAGGATAGATACCTTGGGATAGTATACTTGATAGAAACCTGACAATGTGATACCTTGATTTATCTTGACACTGTAGTTTATCATGACACACTCGTGTATCTTGGTACAGTAGTGCATCCTGTTATTTTGGTTTAGCTTATCTATCTTGTCATTATACTTATGTTCATCTCAGTTCCTCATGCCAGTTAACTTTACTAGTTTATATACTGATAGTAGATAGGGCTTACCAGTCTTTATGACTGACCCCGTTTTGTTTCGCCTCTTTTCTTCCGTTCCCCCCCAGGTTACAGGGAGGAAATGCTATTGTTAGTTTGGACTTCTTCTGTTTGAAGGTCATCACGCATGGCTTGGACTTTTCTTGGCTATGGCTACTTTACTGTTTTACTTGGGGAATAATTTATGAAATGACTTTATGTTTCTTTATTATTGCAAGACAGGTTTTGATGTATTTTGATGTAAAAGGCTTTAGACCTTATTTATTAATGATGTGAAAGTTGGTTTTACTTCCGCTGTTTTATATATATATATATGTTCTGTCTTGTAATATTTCTGTACATGTTTACCAATAATATCCCTCTAAAGCTAGTGCATTCCTTTGCGAGTGACCCTAGCGTAGGTGGGGTGTTACAATTATGATCTACCTCGTTGGGTTATTCATCCTACAACGTACGGACTGCTTCAAGCGCCTTATTTTTATATTTCATTAGACCCTAAGTCTAACCATTTATTTCACGCTTGTGCCACCTCGTCAACTTTCTCATTTAACTTGGTTATTCACTTTAGCTTCCTTTTTTTCGTATTCACCAAGTTACCCTTGCTTATTAATTCAATTTATACTTAACCCACTTAAGTCTATTAATAAGCCCACAACATGTTATTTTCCAATTTCATAAATTATTCCTTTTTTGGGTTACAACAACATGTTATACTTAATTCACGGTTAAGTATGCCTTATCCCACATACATGCTGACTAGGAGAATAACCCTCTAAACACCAGCCCCGAAGACCGAATTCAACATCAGACCGGCACCCAGAGAATTACTCAACCCAACCAACATATATGATTCTAATTTACTTCTTTTCAACTCATATAACTAATATCATTTTTAATTTCACATTTCTCCTTTCCAAACCACTTAATTTAAGTATATCTTTACATATAAGTTATCTCATCTTCCTTATCGTTTCCTATGACTTATCTTTCCCATAAGTTATAATTTCCACGTATTATCCTTTATTGCCTTATTTAAGTTTATTCATAATAGGTTATTTGTCATTCCCCATTTCTTGTCATTAATTTTAGATTTGACTTAACCCTTCCATTTACTTAACCCGTTACTTAAACTTTACCCAATTCAATTAATTTATGATACCGTCACGGGTCCCATTTGGTTAAGCATATCTAAATTTTGTTTCATATGTCACCCATGTCCCACTTAACCCCGCCTTAATTATAGTTTCCATATCTTACACATGTCTTACTATGGTTAAATCTACCTTAGTCATGCTTTACATGTCATTTATATCACCCACTTAACCCTATAACCATACCCATGTCACCCACGTGTCTTATTATGGTTAATATTTCTTAATTTATTTATAATGCCGTAATGATGTATGACCTCTCACATTAGACATCCGTTCGTGGCTGCTAGATTTACCGGGCGGTTCCGGGCAGACTTATACCACAACGTGCCTAACCTCATGTCATAAACCGTTACGCCTCTAGTTCTTGCCGTTGACCTCTCACATTAGACCTCCGCTTGTGGTTGCTGAATTTGCCGGGCGGTTCCGGGCAGTCTTACACCACAAACGCGCCTAACCTCGTGTCATAGGCATTCATTAACAATCGTCTTTCACCCAAACCCCAAATTCATGCCATATGTTCCAAATTCAACTTAATTACATTTCATTTCTATGCCTATTTCCAATTTGTTATTCACTACACCAATTACATAATAGTTAGCCAAATTTCATATTACCCAAATTATCCAATTATAGCCAAATTCACCAATTCCATGTTATTCATACCCAAACATACCAATTTCCAATATCCAATTATACCCAATTTCATATAATCAATATTTTCCCAATATATATATCCCAACATTCCCACGTTCATACATATAATCTAATTCACCCTCTTGGCTTACTTTTCAAGTCACAAATAAATTTCACCAATCCATGTTATCCAATTACATGTTGTTAATATTGAATTATACCAATTCCATATCCAATGGTTCCTATTAAATTTACACAATTATATGTTAATAGCATAAAACAAAATTACATAGATTCATGTTTCCAAAGCATACCCAAAGATTCATTATTGAAATACGCTCCAAAATCCCCAATTCTACTTTATTTCAATGAATAATCCCAATGTACAATTCGCCAATTGTCCCAATATTTGCAATAATAATTGTTATGCCACAATCCCCAAATTACAGGTTATATTTCTCGACTGCATAAGTTAAATTATGCTCCAATATTCCCATATTTCAATCGTACGTATATATATAATAAGATTTCGTCTAGGTTCGAGATAACCTAGATCCAAAAATGAAAAAGGGAAAGAATAAAAAGGAGAGAACTCAAACGTAGGCATAAATAAAATAACTGATCTTATTAAATTATCATCATATTCATTATGGAGATTGGTAAATGATAGAAGCAATATTATACAACAAATATAGTTAAAATCCACTCACTTTGACTGGATTGGAGAAATAAGTGATCTGTCGTTGATGTAGAACGCTGATTTAATCTTCTTATTTGATTATTGGTGAAGTGCATGAATTGTTGATGAAGAACTTTACTTCTTGATTTGATTAAACTCCAAAGTTTGTGAAGAACTTGCAATTTAGTTTAGGGTTTTGGGGCGGCGGCCATGTTTGGTTGAAGTTTGGCGGTATGGAGGTGTCAGAAGGAATTGTTTATGAATTAGGTTTTGTCTAGGCACTATTTTATAGGTGTAGAGAGTGTTCTAGAGCCCTAGGATTGACCTAGAAGCCATCCGGTCCGTACAGCACGTCAAACCACATCACAGGAACAAAAACTGCCCAGATCTGGGGTAGGTCGACCCCCAAGTCGACCTCCTAGGCGGTTGGTCGACCCCCTGGTCGACCTGACCCCAAGTTGACCTGCCCTGTTCTGTGCGGGAAATTTCCCGCCCAGCTGCCTGCGTCAAATTTCGAACTGTTTTGAATCTTCCGAATGCCATAACTCTTTCATACGGAGTCCGATTTTCGAAAACTTGGACTCTATTTCATGTAGAATTTCGAGACGAACGCTATGGTGATGTAAATTTTACTTAATTCCTGATATTTAAATTAAGTATCCTTATTTTATTATCTTCTCTGTTACGTACACTGTTATTGAACTAATTTTATCCTTCTCTTTCATATATTAATAAATTTTTCATTATACATCACCATTATTTACCTATCTATGCATATACACATATTTTTACATATTTTTAATTATATTAAAAATGCAGGGTGTTTTAATGGTCCTTAGCATAAAGAAGATAAACCACTTACGCGCAACCACATTGATAAACCGAGCTCTCGACAAGCGCTTGGAACCGCCAAATGGGAACTTCCCCAAGCAGGAGGCCCAGGGCCCCAAAATCCAAAACATGATCGTTTTCTTAGGCAAACATCCAACAAGGATGATGGCGTCCGCCCCATAGACAAGCTCAACGAAGAGGAGCACATATCAGAAATGGTGCGCAAAATCATGGAAAAGAGCTTAAGGAAGCAAGACGATGTGTAAGAGTGGGGGTTCGCCCCTACCAAAACCCCACTCACTGAAAGGATCAAAATGGCTCCACACCCAAATAAGTTCAAACCTCCGACGGTGCAAGATTATAATGGGACCAATGATCCCAGCGTGTTCTTGTTCAAATTTGATCAACATATGGATGGAGCACGTGCCACGTACGAGTTGAAATGCTTGTACTTTCCAACTTAGCTTGAAGGAGTGGCCTCACATTGGTTCACAAAGCTACCGCCCAAGTTTATAGATGATTTTTCCACCTTGGACAAGCTATTCAGAGAGCAATTCAGACTCCAAGCTATGAAGGTGCGGGATGTCATGGAATTGAACGAACTTGAGCAAAGGCCAGAAGATTGCATCAAAACTTTTCTAACCCACTTCAACACTGCTGCAACAAAGGTTGGGAATTATGAGCCTCGTTTGGCTTTAATGGCTTTAAAGGGAGCCATAAATAAAAAGACTAAGCTTGGACGATGGATTAAGAAGAAGAAACTAAGTACGCTTGAGGAAATGTTTGACAAAGCTGAGGAATATATAGGTGTGGATGTGGATCCAGCTTATTCCATGGATGTTCCTGAAAGCAGCGCACAACCCGAGAATTAAAGTAATGATGCAGAAGGTGGCTAGAAGAATCCCGGTAGTCAGAAAAGGGGGAATGGTGAAAAAGATAATTGAGCCAACAAGAAATTTATCTTCTTTAAAGATTCAGAATTGAATCCTTTGAACGACACCGTGGAGAACATCTTCATGGCAACTAAAGATACCGAAGAGTACCCAACACGGAAGCAAGTGAAGGTCAGTAATGATGCTATTAAATCAGGGAGGTTCTGCAGGTTTCATAACCAACCAAGACACAAGACAAATGAGTGTCGACACCTGAAAAACCTAATTAAGGAGCCAATAAGGAAAAATAGACTTCAGCAGTACGCAAAGAACCAACAGAATACTCAAACTGCTCAAGGCCAATGAACATCTGTAGGGCAACCAAGGCAGAATGAGAATGCATTGGTCGCTGTCATTCTAGGACTGATTATCAATACCATTTCAGGTGGACCCCATCCAGCCGAAAGAAGCTGGGGGGACATTGTGAAATACGCTAATGAGATAAAAAGCCTTCCGAAAGGAGAAGAACTCATGATCATGAATGAAATATTCTCGGCAAAGATGCCAAAGACTCCTTGGGATGATATTGTATTCAAAGATCGAGACTCAGAAGGACTGCTAACACCAACGGTAGATCCAATGGTGATAACCATCGGTTTGGGTGCGGCCATTGTCAAAAGACTCTTGGTTGATAGTGGGCATCCGTCTATGTCCTTTTCATCAATGAATTTAATAAGATGAACCTTTCCATGGACAATGTCAAAGCTTGCTAGAATAAAATCCATGGGTTTACTGGGCAAGCCGTTCAACCAATTGGCATCATCAACTTGCTCGTTGAGCCTGGAGAAGGAAATCAGAAGGCTGCATTAAGGCAAGATTTTTTCATAATCGATAAGATGTATTCTTATAATGCTTTCTTTGGAAGACCAACCCTCACAACATATAGAATAACAATGGCTCCATGGTGCCTAATGATGAAATTTCCTACCAAAAACGGAGTCGGTGTAGTAAAATGTGACCAATAGGTAGCAAGGTAGTGTTGTCTGGCTGAGCTTGCTGAGGCAAGGAACAAGGAAGTAAAGAAGGATGTGGAGCCTCCACTCCGCATTCATGACACCCCCTTATAGCAATTAGGGTAGGACCCTCATACTGGCGAGCATAGAGAAGCTCAAAAAGAAATTGATCTAAGAAAAGCCAGTGTAAGGGAAAACAGAGCGACACCAGCTGAAAACACCATCTCTATTCCAGTGCACGATAAAAATCCCAACCGAGTCTTGAAAATAGGTTCTCAGCTGGGCCTAAAGTTGCAGAAGGATTTGATATTGTTTTTAAAAGAAAATTTAGATGTTTTCGCTTGGACGCATTTCGACATATACAGAATATCAAATGATGTAATTGTTCATAAGTTGAATATTAATCCCAGTTTGACTCCTGTAAAACATAAAAGACGAATTCAACGAATTGAAAGATCTGTGGAATTAAAAGAAGTAGATAGGTTATTCAAAAATAACTTTATAAGAGAATCTATATATCCCGATTGGGTTTCCTATCCGGTCCTCGTTAAGAAGTCCAACAGTAAATGGAGAGTGTGCATAGACTATTCAGACCTTAACAAAGCATGTCCCAAAGACAATTTCCCATTACCTAGAATTGATCAACTTATCGATGCAACTGCGGGGCACGAACTATTATCCTTTATGGATGCATACCCCGGGTATAATCAGATTATGATGCATAAGCCAGATGAAGAGAACACAAGTTTCATAACAGATAGAGGCTTGTCTTGCTATAAAGTTATGCCGTTTGGACTAAAAAATGCAGGAACAACGTGCCAGCGCCTTGTGAATTCCATGTTCAAATCCCAAATCGGGAACACTATGGAGGTGTATGTAGATGACATGCTGGTAAAATCAAAGAAAGCCTACGATCATCTGGAGAATCTAGTCGAGATGTTTCATATTCTTAGAAAATATGGCATGAAATTAAATCCTCTTAAATGCTCATTTGGGGTCTTGCCTGGAGAATTTATCGGGTTCATAGTCAATGCCATGGGCATTGAAGTGAACACTTCCCAAGTCACTGCCTTACGGAAATGCATCTTTCAAGGACAAAGAAAGAGCTTCAAAGCCTAAATGGGAAAGTAGCTGCACTTAACCGATTCATCTCTAAGGCAACAGATCGGTGCATTCCACTCTTCGATGCTTTGAAGAAAGGAAAGAAAGATTTCCAGTGGACTCCTGAATGTCAAACAACCTTCGATGAGTTGATTAAGCACATGGAGTCACCACCAATGCTTTCTAAACCCAAAGATGGAGAGGAGCTGTTCCTATATTTGGCTGTTTCATCACATGCCTCAAGCACTGCGCTTATCCGAGAAGATGCCAAGGTCCAATGGCCAGTTTATTATATTAGTAAATGGCTCGCTGGGGCAGAATTAAACTACCCAAAATTAGGAAAACATGCATATTGTGTGCTTATCACCTCAAAAAAGCTAAGACCATATTTCTAATCACATCCTATAAAAGTTCTCACCAACCAACCACTAAGACAAGTTCTCTTTCGCCCAAAAACTTTGGGAAGGTTATTAAAGTAGAACATTGATCTAAGCCAATATGACATTACTTATCACCCTTGAAGAGCTATTAATGGGCAGTCTTTAGCGGATTTCATCGCCGAGTTCATGGATAGGGGAGAGGAAATAAAGGAACCAACAAAGACGGTGGCTAATTGGAAGCTATACATCGATGGATCCAGAAGTGATTACTGTTCAGGGGACGGAATTGTCCTAGAAACTCCAGAAGGCCATTCCTTATGCTATGCTTTAAGATTGGAATTTCCATCAACCAACAATGAGGCTGAATATGAAGCATTAATCGTAGGTCTAAAATTGGCAAAAGAATTGAACCTAAAAACTTTACAAATTCTCAGTGACTCACAGTTGGTGGTATGTCAAGTCCTAAGGAATTCCAGAACAAACTTCAAAATCTTCCTTCTTATATTAAAAAAGCCATGGAACTCCTCAACGACCTCGACCACTACACTATATCTCATATTCCAATGGAGGAAAATTCAAAGGCAGATTCCCTCACCAAATATGCTAGTTCCTCAGATGCACAACTGCTAGGTTTGATTCACGTCGAAGTCCTTTCAACTCCCGCCATCGTAGAAGCAGATGTTGACTGGATTATGGAAAATGTTGGAGAACCCATGTCCTGGATGACTCCAATCAAGGAATATATCTTCAACGGAACACTCCCCGAAGAGCCAAAAAAGTGAAGGAAGATACTGCACAAAGTTCCGTTATACCTTATCCAAGATGGAAGGTTGTATAGGCGAGGATTCTCCATGCCACTACTATGATGTGTAACCAAAGAGAAGTCTAAAGCAATCTCGGCAGAATTGCATGAAGTAGAATGCGGAGGTCACATAGGCGGTCAAACGCTAGCCAAGAAAATTCTGCGATATGGCTACTTCTGGCCCGACGTGAACCCAGATGCAATGACCTATGTTAAGAAGTGTGATAGATGCCAAAGATTTGCGAAGATTCCAAGAGCACCTCCTACTGAATTGACTCAAATAGTCAGCCCACGGCCATTTGCCGTTTGAGGCATAGATTTAATACTGCCTACAGCTAAATCAAGTATGAAGTATGCAATAGTAGCATTTGACTGTTTTACTAAATGGGCTAAAGCTGAACCGCTAGCTAATATTACTTCAAGAAAGGTGATCAACTTTTTCCTAAAGAACATCATCTGTAGGTTTGGGGTACCTCAGAAAGTAATCACTGATAATGGAACTCAATTTGAGAGAAGTGAATTATTAAATTTCTGTGCCAAATACAAGATTAAGAAGAGTTTGCAGCCGTTGCTCATCCGAAGGCCAACGGGCAAGTTGAAGCAATCAATAAAATTCTGAAGTCAACCATTAAGAAGCGACCTGAAAAAGCTAAAGATGGTTAGGTAGACGTGCTTCCACTTGTACTACGGGAATATCGTACCAGTCATAAAACTATGACAGGACAAACTCCTTTCTCTCTTGCATTTGGATCCGAGGCTATGATTCTAGTAGAACTGGAAGTTCCAACTCATAGAAGAATCCGCTTCAACTAAGAAGAGAATGAGAAATTGCAGCTCGAAGCACTCAACTTGCTTGAAGAAAAGAGAAGCAGAACTCAGAGTCAATGCACATCAGAGAATAATAGCTCGTCATTTCGATGCTAAAGTAAAATGGAGAACCTTCCAAGTTGGGGACCTTGTTCTGAAAAGAATCATGACAGGGACTGGAGTACTCGAACCTAATTGGGAGGGACCGTATATGTTAAGTCAAAAATCTCAAATGGCACATTTGAGCTGAAAACGACTGATGGGATCCAACTTACAAGGGCTTGGAATTGCATACAACTCCGTCACTACTTTACTTAATATTTCTTTCGTATGTTTTGAAAAAGTTGTAAACATCATGCATTGTAAATATCATGTAGACATTGTTGCAAACTTTGTACATATCAATCAAAGAAATTGCTTTACTTGCCTAAATCGTACATTTGCAAATTCTTGTTTATAAGTTGCTAAAATTCAATTTTGATTGCAGGTCCCCTAAAAGAACGCTGACGCATCTATGACCTAATAAAGCTTAGTGACCGTTACAGGACATTCCGATTGGGATAGCTCAAACGCCCGTTGCTCAATGCTCAAAATATCATTCGCAACAAATACGAAGATGTGGAGCACAACACTGCAAATAAGGGACACCAGGATCTGAAAGGTCAAATGATGCGATGTTCAAATTACAAATAAAGTTGTATGTTTCACAATACAGGCACCTTCTTTACTGCAAGGTCCATAGCCCTAGTTCTAACAAATCGTGGTCAAAACAATAAATGAACTAGTGTCTGCCCCGTGAAACGACATCGCTCTAAACCAAAGACCTCCCCGAGGGGAACCCTGTCCATCGTCGAAACCATTAATACATGGTCCGATTGCGACACATACTAGGCCTTTATACCAAAGACCTCCCCAAGGGGATCCCAGTTGATCGTCAGTGACGTTATTACATGGCCCGATTACGAGAAACCCTAGGCTTCAAAAGACCTCTTCGGGGGTATTCGAGCAGATGTTGGATCTTCCAAATCTAACTATTGATGTTGGGTCTTCCAAATCCAGTTATTGATGGATTCTAAAGACCCCTTCTGGGGCATCGATCATAAGCCGGATATTCCAAATTTGGTTAGTGGCGGGCCCAAAGACCTTTTCGAAGGCGACCTACAAATTCTACAAGTGACTGAATCATTCAGTCACAATGAATAACGGGTTTACAAATACCTCTCCAGAGGCATGAAAAACAAGACCTCTCCGGGGACATATGTTCAAATCAAACCTCCAAAGGGTCTGGATTGCCAGGCTAGCAAGAAATATGATTGAATATATTAAAAATATAAGACCTCTCAAGCAGGGGCACGAAAACAGAAATTCATCCTCACAAAAAGGTATAAGTTGGATCGACTAGACCAAAAACCTTTTATCATGATCATGCCAAGAAATTCCATAGTGGCGAGAACACATGACTAAGAGAATCCAAATGAAGTCAATCACAAATTGTCATTTCTAACCTTTAAATTTTGTGATAATTCTGGTATGGGGGCATTATCATCGCATTAAAGAGATTTAGTAATGCTCACTTCTTAAACATACCACAAGTTCATTACAATCTTACATTAAACGTTTAGCATCCACAAGGACTAATTTGATCAACAAAGTGGAACCTTGAAATGACTAAGGAAAAATTGTAAACTTTGATACTGTGATAAGCACAAAGTTGGTTGTTCGTAAAAAATCTCAAAAACTGCCCCAGTCAGAATCAAGGAAATCCAGTCAAATTGGTCAAGCAAGTCCAGTTAATAGTGATTCGTGGCTAAAAACCAATTTACAGAAATGTACCATGAGGCCATTATAATACTGAGCATCACAATAACAAGAGACCTGCAGTATAAAAGATCTGTGTTGTGAGCATGAAAAGAAATAGGTGTCGAATGCAAAACAATAAAGTATGACAAAGCTAAAGTAAAAGCTTAAAGTGCAACAAGCAAAACACATTTTCATCACAGCAACATGAGACCATATCACAGAATCACAAGTCAAGTCACAGAGTCATGAATCTAGTACAGAAGTTTCAGACACATAGTTATGCAAAGCTGTAAGCGGGGACAGACACCCGCATATACAACCGGTCTGAATACAACATGTAAAAGAGAACAGTTAAAAAGCAAAATAAACTGGTCCTGAGCACTACTTCTTCTTATCACCTGACCTTAGAGCTGGTTTGTTGAGAGGAGTAGGAGTCTCTGCCACATCGCTTGGAATCTCTTGAGAAGACAAAGTGATAGCTTCCGTATTCTGAATAGCATGCTTATTCTTATTCCTGTGCTTGTTAGATGATGAGGACTTCCCAGCTTTCTTTCCTTTACCCTTAGCAGCATCTTTCGGGCTTTCATCTATCTCTGTGGCTTCAGGATCGTCACTAAGGGAATAATCGACATCTTCCAAGTCAGAGAGTGCACCAATTTCGGCATCCTAAGATTCGGGAGCTGTAATGACAAGTAAGGGTGTGTTGCTAGGAGGAAGGGGAGTAATAATGGAGGTGCGGGGGAGTGTCATCAGAGGTGAATCAGTGGCCTTTCCTATAGCAGGAGAAGATAGAGGTGAAATTAAAACTAGGTTATGGAGGACGTAAGAGGCAAGAGACCCGGTGAATCAAAAATGGACTCTAAGTATGATATAGTGAAGTCGGTTTCGATTTTACCTGCATCTAGAAGATTCTCCTAGGAATTTTTGGGCTCAATTCTCCAATTATCTATGTTCTCATCATCACCTTCATCGTCTCCATCATGTTCCTCAACAATATTCTCTGTAATGACACGCTCCTCAGTGCCTACATCTTTTTCTGTCAAAGTGGCAGGAGGATCCACATGAATCTGTGAACTAGAAGCTTCAATAGTTGCAGGATCGACGAGAGAATCAATATTGGTCTGACTTTGAACATTCTCTCTAGAAACACCGGCCCTATCATTCGCCAACTTAGCTTTTCCCTCAGCTAGAGCCTTCTTGGACTTGTCATCTAAAAGTTGATTGATGAGATTGTCTTCGCTACAGTCACCATGTTAGCCTACTTTGTGAACTAGGAAACACAAAGTCAAGATATCAAGCATTGAAGAATCTTTCTAATTAGAAGACTTCGGTTCGGATCGGAGAGACCACCACTACTCAGATCGGGGAGGACACTACAGCCTAGATCGGACAGCTGCAGTTATTCTGGTCGGGTCAAAATAGCGTATCGGTTCGGATCAGATAAAGTCTTCTGTTCGGATCGGTGAACTGTTGCTGAGGAAATTGGTAAGGCGTAGCTGTTCGGATCAGGGGGCAATATAGTCTCAATTGGATCGGAAAGCCACCTGGTTGCTACGGAAATAGATCGGAGCGGAGCGGAGCAGACTAAAGAAGAGAGAGCGTTGTTCCCAAGCCAATCCGGGTCGGATCGGGTATCCTGATCCGAACCCCTTATACGTGTCCCTCCGACCCGACCCCATCTTCCATATCATTCTCCAGCATAAGCGCCTGGATATCCGGATCGGCTATGACCAGTTCGTGCCCATAACGTCCATTATTTTGATGCGTTGTCAACGTAGAAATCAATCCGAATCCGATGCTGATGGGATGAGTGACACGTGGCTCCGATCCGGATCCGGCTATGAGCAAATTCACACCTATAAATACCCCGTCTGGAGGCAAAGAAATGATCTTTTTTCTGGCACTTGGAGAGTTCAACCACCTTCATAACCCGAATTCCAGCAATCTTGAAAAATCCAAATCTTCTTTCATTATTTGTTTTCTATAATTGAGTGATTATAAGTGAGTTGTGAGAGGAATCAAGTGAATATTTCATTGTACTTGCAACTAAATCAGTAAATATAGTGAGAGACAAGTGGACGTAGGCATTTCTTCGCCGAACCACTATAAATCCTGTGTGTACATTTTTGTTTTTATCTTATTTCATTTGCTTTCAGTTAATTCGGGTGTTAGAACCACTTTTTGGTCTAACATTTTGGTGCTTTCACTGAGAAACCTCATCTGAATTCTTTATTTTCCGGGATTTCTTTCTACTTTTTGGACCGTTGAGTTCAAAGAAGTTAATCCTTAAGTTTCTCCGCTCTTTTATATTTGTTGAAGTGATTGTCAAAGAATCATGGCCAAAGGAAAAGGCAAAGAAGTTCAATCTGGTCGAGGAAATGGAGCTGGCGAAGATCAGCAAAATGCGGTTGTAACAAGGTCTCGGGGGCAGAGTTCAGCAGCAGGAAGAACCAATGCAGGAAATCCGAGCCGCCAACAGGGGGAAAGCTCCGATCCGATCCGGGTAGGAGATTCTGAAGCAGTGCATTCCCCCAATCTGAACCGACCCGAGCAGCTTGCCACGTACCGATCCGACCAGGCTCCCCAGCTCTGAACCGACCCGACCTCCTATCTCCGATCCGATCCGACGCTTGGTGAAGCTGGAACCTCCACTCGAGTCCCTACGAATGCTCCGATTCCAGCCACCAGGGTTAGTGATCAGATTAATCCATCTGCGCCCATCACTCAAGGAGATTTCTCGCGCTTACTTGACATGCCTGAGAGCACAAGGGAGGCTATGAAAGTCCACGAGCGCACTAATCTCATGATGCAGGAAAATATGAGGCTCATGAGTCGGGAGATTAGTGAACTCCGTCGACAGAGAACTCCATCACCGGTTCGTCACACACCAGTGGATCAATCTTCATCTTCCGAGGAAGAGCGGCCCCGTGAACGAAGGCCGCTCGAACGACCTCAGAATGTGGAGCAGCTGACATTTGGATCTTTGGGATCTCGTGAGGATATTGCACGAGCGCTAGGAAACAATGACCCCACCAGGGGGCAAAGACTCCAGTCCCCTCCTCCCGAGATCGACCGGGAGCGTAGGGAACGGAATCGAGCAGAAGCAGCTCGAAGAAGAAGGGCATCTCCTGAACAAGAGCCCAGAAGGAACCCGGATACTAGGGTCAGGGAACCTGAGAGGCCCCTAACTATTGCTGATGTACAAGCAATGGTTCGCCAGATCATGTCCGAGAGCAGGAACTATACAAATGAAGATTATGGCATTGAGCGAAGCCATACTCCTTTCACCGACGATATCCTCGACTTCCAATTTCCCCGACGCTTTAACTTGCCACAGATGGATAAGTACAACGGAAGGAATGATCCGGGACAGCATTTGATGTGATACTCGTGGCTCATGAATGATGCTGCTGCCCCTGATGAAGTGAAGTGCAAAGCATTCCCAATCTACTTAGAAGATGTGGCGCTGTTCTGGTTTACCTGACTTCCTCCTCGTTCGATTTCGAATTACAAGGAACTAAGCGAGCGTTTTATGAACCAGTTCCGACTCCATGCCCGAAAGTCCAAAAGTGTTATTGAATTATCGAGAATCATGCAGGCACCAGGAGAGTCTTTGAGGGCATATCTTGACCGTTTTAACCAAGCTGTGACTGAGGTCAGTGACCCGCATGAGCCCACTATTCTGATGGCATTGAAGGAAGGAGTTGATCCTGAATCCGAGTTCGGAGATTACCTTTCTGGGAAAACACCCTCCACAAGAGAGATATTCTACGAAAAAGCCGATATTTATCTAAGGCGAGAGGAGGCCAGGGCAAACCGAAAGAGAAAGTCTGAGACGGCTTCAAAAGAAAATGTGCAGAGTAATATCGCCGTGAAGCAGTCTGGGGAAAGTTCTGGCAAGGTTGAAGTAAATGTGGGAAACAAGGGTGGAAACAACAATGTTGGAAGCGGGGGTAACAACAACAATAACCGTAATCCGAACGGTAACAGAAGAAACAGAAATAGGGGAGGTGATCCTAACAAAAGACCCCGATTCCAGACCTATGAGAATTATACACCATTGAACGATACCCTGGAGAATATTTACCTGGATACGTACAATGTTTTGTAGTACAAAAGACCGCCACCTCGTGATTCGACCGAGAAAGAAATGGCAACAGGGAAATTTTGTTTGTTTCATGGAACTCATGGGCATTCAACCAATGAATGTCGGCATTTGAGGGATGTGATTGAGAAGCTGCTGCGTGAAGGGAAGTTGGATGAATACAAGGTTGCCCCGAGGGACAGGGGGCAAGGAGAGCAGGCTCCAATACAGATTCTACCTGCTCCCAAGCCTACAACGCAGCAGAAAGGTAAAGGAATTGTTATCAACTCCATAGTAGGCGGACCTCACCCGGCAATCCGAAGTTTCAGATCAATGGATCAATATGTAAATGCTGCCAAGCACCTAGATGTGAATGAAGGTGATGATTTGGAAGATATCACCCCCATAAAACAACAGAAGACCATGTTTGACGACGTGGTATTCCGCAGCCGAGACAATACTGGGATTCAATCACCCACTGATGATCTGTTGGTTATTACTACCACTATTGGGCCGGCCTTGGTCCATAAGGTATTAGTAGACAACGGAAGTTCTGTCAATATTTTATTTAAAAAGTCATTCGATCAGATGAAGCTTGAATCCGAAGATTTGAAGCCATGTGAAGGATGGATCAGAGGCTTCAACGGGGCGTCGACAGCTCCCATGGGATACATAGAGTTGCCCGTGACCCTGGGGCAAGGAGAACGTAGAAGAGTGCGGATGCTTCAGTTCGTAGTATTGGACGTAGATTCGAATTATAATGCATTTTTGGGGAGGCCTGCCCTTGCTGAATTCAGAGTTTGTATCGCCCCTTGGTGTTTATTACTTAAGTTCCCAACCGAAGCCGGAACTGGAGTAATGAGAGGGGATCAAGTTTCCGGACGTGCCTGTTATGTGGCCGAATTAAAGATGTTGATGAAAGGACTTAATGTTGAGAGTAAAGATGCCTCGTCTCCCTCAAAGGGGGGCTCGGCATAGCAATTAGAGAGATTGACCCCAAAGGAGTTGCCCAAAGGAACACCCAAAGACCTGGATCCCAGAAAAGACGAGGAACCAGAGGCTAGGAATGCAACTACTAATGAAGCGATAGTGGAAATTCCCATTGATGAAGCTGATCCGACAAAAGTTTTGAAGATTGGTTCTCAATTGGATCCACGTCGAGCTAAAGAACTAACGGACTTCTTTAAGGCGAACTTAGACGTGTTTGCCTGGACCCATGCTGACATGTGTGGGATATCGCCATCAATTATAAGTCACAAATTGAATGTAAACCTGAAACATCTGCCTGTGAAGCAAAAGAGACGCGTGCTGGGCCCAGAGAGGTCGGCCGGTCTCAAAGAGGAAGTGGAAAAGTTGAAGCAAAATGGATTTATTCGAGATTCGACATATCCCGACTGGATATCGAATCTCGTCTTGGTAAAGAAGCCGAATGGAAAGTGGCGGACTTGTATTGATTTTTAAGATTTGAATAAAGCCTGCCCTAAAGATAGTTTCCCACTTCCCAGAATTGACCAGCTTGTAGACTCGACAGCGGGTCACGAACTTCTCTCTTTCATGGATGCATATTCTGGGCACAACCAAATTCCTATGCACGTGCCAGACCAAGAACATACGAGCTTCATTACGAATTTGGGATTATATTGTTATGTTGTAATGCCATTCGGATTGAAAAACGCCGGAGCTACTTATCAGCGCTTGGTGAACAAAATGTTTTATAATCAAATAGGAAAGACTATGGAAGTTTATGTGGATGATATGCTTGTCAAATCGAAACAGTCCTCCAGCCATACGCAAGACTTGGCGGAAATGTTTGGTATCCTGCGAAAGTATCGGATGAAATTGAATCCTCTGAAATGCTCATTTGGAGTGGCATCGGGAAAGTTCCTTGGCTTCATTGTGAGCTCCCGAGGAATTGAAATCAACCCTAGCCAGATAGCAGCGATTATAAATATCGAAGAGCCGAGGAGAACTAAAGACGTCCAAAGTCTTGCAGGGAAAGTAGCGGCGCTAAGTAGATTCATCTCCAAAGCCACAGACAAATGCGTTCCGTTTTTTGATTTGATTAAAAGAGGAAAGAAGAACTTCGAATGGACTCCGGACTGTGTTGAGGCCTTTCGAAATTTATTGGAACTGCTAGAGAAACCGCCGATTTTATCAAAGCCCGTAGATCACGAAGAATTGTTTGTTTACTTGGCAGTCTCGGCTCACGCCGTCAGCACAGCCCTGGTTCGAGAAGAAGACAAAGTACAAAGTACAAAGGCCAGTGTATTATGTAAGCAAGAAATTGGCAGCGGCAGAGCGCAACTACCCAAAAATTGAGAAGCTCGCTTACAGCCTCCTGATCGCATCCCGAAAACTTCGTCACTATTTCCAAGCTCATCCAATAACCATATACACCGACCAGCCCTTAAGGCAGGTGTTGCAGAGACCCGAAGCATCGGGAAGGTTGATCAAATGGAACATAGAACTAAGTCAGTTTGATTTGAATTTTCAACCACGAAAGTCGATCAGGGGGCAAGCTCTAGCAGACTTTATTGCGGAGTTCACCATTCCAGAGGAGGAAGTAATCAATGACAGAGTGGTTAAGTCCGAGGATGAGTTAAAGATAGATCCGTGGAAACTGTATACAGATGGAGCCAAGAACGACCGAAGGTCCGGAGCTGGAATCGTCTTAGTCACTCCCGAAGGAGGTCGTTATATTACGCCCTGCGATTAGAATTTTCGGCGACTAACAATGACTCTGAATATGAAGCCCTGATTGCCGGGATGAAGCTTGCTAAAGACCTCAGAGTAAAAATGTTAGACATATTCTGTGACTCTAAAATCGTTGTTTGCCAAGTACGAGAGGAATTTGTGGCTCAGGGGCCTCGACTTATCGCTTACCTCAGGAAAGTGAGGGAGCTATTGAGTAGCCTGGAGCGGTACAACATAACACATATCCCAAGAGCTGAAAACCAGAAAGCAGATAGGCTGGCAAAGCTAGCTAGTTCTGACAATCCTGAAGAGAATGAAATAATTCCAATTGAAACGTTGGAATCACCAAGCTTTGAGTCAATGGAAATTGAGTTCGCTTTTGAAGCGGAACCGGAGAAAGAGTCGTGGATGACCCCAATTAAGAACTTCCTTAAGGATGGAACACTCCCGTCAAAGAAGAGTGAAAAAAGGGCTGTAGTTCGCAAGGCTACCAGATATGTCATACAAGATGATACTCTTTATAGGCAAGGATTTTCTATGCCCCTGTTACGATGTATAGCACACGACGACATCAAGCGTGTACTAAGAGAAGTGCACGAAGGTGAGTGTGGAGATCATACAGGAGGTCAGACTTTAGCAAAAAAGATATTGCGATACGGATACTTCTGGCCTACAATTAACAAAGATGCAGCTGATTTTTCACGACGCTGCGATAAGTGCCAGAGATTCGCCAAAATCCCCAGAGCACCATCGACCCAACTTAAATCAATGGTGAGTCCTTGGCCATTTGCCACATGGGGAATTGATATCATTGGAGTTCTTCCGATTGCTAAAGGAGGAGCAAAATATGCAATAGTGGCCGTGGACTATTTTACGAAGTGGGTGGAAGCTGAGCCCTTGACCAAGATCACGGCAAGAAAGGTGATAAGTTTTGTGGTTAGAAATATTATATGCCGATTCGGGATCCCAAGGACGATTATAACTAACAACGGAACCCAATTTGATAGTACTGAATTCAGAAATTTCTGCCAGAAGTATAAGATAGACAAACGATATACTGCAGTTGCCTATCCGCAATCGAATGGGCAAGTAGAGGCAATGAACAAAGTAATAAAATCCATCCTCAAGAAACGGTTAGAGCGTGCAAAAGCAAAATGGATTGACGAATTGCCCCTAGCTTTGTGGGCATATCGAACAACATTTAAAACGGCCACCGGTCATACCCCTTTCTCTCTCTTCTTTGGCTCAGAAGCTGTAATTCCAGTTGAACTGGAAGTTCCTTCCCACAGGGTGACATATTATGACCCGATGACGAATCGGGCACTCACACTTGAGTCTCTTGATGAAGTTGAAGAAAAAAGGGATGAAGCAGATTTGCGTGCGGCAAGACATCGACGTCAGATGGCACGCTATTACGACAAAAAAGTTCGCCTCAGGAGTTTTGAACCAGGAGATTTGGTGCTAAAGAGAGTCTTTCCATCCCTTCCTCACCTCGGTCCAAAATGAGAAGGACCCTTTGTCATCAACGGAAGCTTGAAAAAGGAACCTTCAAGTTAACGACCGTAGATGGCGAAGAAGTCCCTAGAGCATGGAATGCCCAACACTTAATGCGATATTTGGATTAGAAATGCTGTACTTTGTGTTATTTTTCCTATGAACTCTGTAATAAGGCACGACTTGCCTTGGGAAAATCTGACGATATGAATGAAGAACTATAAAGTGGATGTAGGCTACGACATAGCCGAACCACTATAAAAATATTGCGTGTTATTTACTTTTATGCATTACATATATACATTCATCAGTTATTCTGTTGTGATTATAAAATACAGGATGACTCAAAGCCTAAAAAGGTTGAAAACAGTTTAGACATAAAAAGAAGCACAACGACTATTTGTGCGATAAGACATAAAAGAATGAGAAAACGACATTCTTAACTCTAACTCTCCAGAGAGAGAGAGAGTATAAAAGCGTCTCCGACTGAGCGCTGAAAAAGAAATTCTTCTCCTAACTCTAACTTTCCAGAGAGAAAGAGAGTATAAAGGCATCCCCGACTGAGCGCTGAGACAGAAATCTTTCCCCGCTGAAAGACCGAGGAATGAATAGATTACTGAGCTCGAACTCCAACTCTCAAGAGAAAGAGAGAGAGTATAAAAGAAATGCCAGAAAAAACGACAGGTACTGACGACACAGGAAGTGCTATCCCGTCAGAGAATCGGGAGCATTCAGATTGCTTGATTAGGCATAAAATAATTTGTGGGAATTGATTGGGGATACGTATGTATACGCATATTTCCCCCCTCCACAACTTCGTTTCATAACTATAGACATGCATTTTTACATAAGTGCAGAACTACTGACAAACAAACATTGCAGAAAATGAGTTATTTTTATTTACAAATGAATGAATTTGTACAGGAAAATAGCTAAAAAAAAAAAAAAAAAAAGTGCAGGAG
Organism: Allium sativum; assembly: GCA_030737875.1. NCBI lineage: Eukaryota > Viridiplantae > Streptophyta > Magnoliopsida > Asparagales > Amaryllidaceae > Allium > Allium sativum. Next base: position 575,508,483 of record CM060923.1, on the reverse strand, counting down.
CCACTCTTGTAACAGCAATTATTGGTTCACTAAATACTAAAACGATACAAGGCAATCCACTATTTAGATTTTGAATGAGCCTTGGACTTCTTGGCGGCTTACTCCGCATCCTTTGCCTCTTTCTCAGCCTCTATCAAGATTCGTTTTGACTTTTTTTTCCTGAAGATATGGTGCTGGAGCCAGTAGACTGCTTCCAGGAGGGTGGAGCGCTGGAATCAAGGGAAGATTTTTTAGCAAGTTCCTTTGTAATAGATCTAGTTGAGATCTTAACAACTAACCTTGATCCCTCATCCACAACTGCAAGGGGTTTGAGGGCTTCAGGGTCGAGTTCTTCAGTTTTTAATTGCAAGCGCTTGTCTTGATCAGCCTTCATTGCAGCCAAGGTAACGTCATCAGCACTTTTTGACTCCCCGATTATTGCAACTTTTGGTTCCTCTTCCTGACCCCCGTCACCGCCATCATCCCTTAAAGCTGCTATCACTTCTTCATCATGGGGAGTGGCGGTCTTAGTCGGCTCACTTCCTTCTCCCAAGTCTATAGAAGCAGCCTTGTCTTCCCCTTTTTTGGCCTTTTCTGCGGGCTTTGTCTCGGCGGTGGCTCCTTGAGTCACATCTGTCTTTTCGGAGGACTCAACACCTACAGAATGAGAAGCAACAGTTATCAACTCAGGCGAAAACAATGGGTCTTTCATCGATTGTTTAATCACGTGGCGAAAGGTAAAAATAGCCTTGGCAAATTGAGGAGAAAAGGTAGGGATACCTTCCGAAGACTTCTCGGCAGGAGTGACTACTACCTCTGGTGCTGTTTCAGGAATAGGGGATAGCAGAGTTGTTCCGGGAATTCCCGGATTTTCAGGATCATACCCCTTTACTTCAGAAGTTGCAGAGGCAGAAGAAGAGGAACCAGCTTCGAGAACAGTTTTTTGTTTAGACTTCCGTCTCTCTTCTTCCATGGCCTCAGCAATAAGGCGGCGCCCTTCAGCTAGGCGCTCCGGTTCATCATCCCTCAAGTATTTCTCCATTAGCTTATCTTCATCAATGGAATCGACCTTAAGTTCCTCTTTTTCCCACTCGATGATCTGATTCCACACTTGAACTAGAGTGGATGGATAGTCCTCGATCCAAGAAATGTTTCGGCGACGGATAATATGTGCGAAGAATTCAATCATTAGTTCGCCGAAACCCTGAATATCAGCCTCCGCCTCTGATAATTGCTTGCGGGCTTCCTCCGCAGATTTGATGGCACACTCCACATTGCCCTCGGCCAGGGAAGCTCTGTTCTCTGCCTCCAACAGCTTTGAATCCAAGTCAGCGTTCTTCTTTTCTAGTTCAGCGCTCCTTTTTGCTAACTCGGCGTTTTTCCGTTCAAGCTCAGCATAAGCAAGGCGTGTCTTAGCAGCTTCTGACTTGGCCTCATCAGCTTGCTTTTTTAACTCAGAACGCTCTTGAGTGTGAGATTCAAGCAAGTCGTGATAACATTTTTGCATGTCCGCAAATTGTTGTTTGAAATTAGAAGCGTCCCTTTGAGCGACAGCTAGCTGAGCTTAAGTGTCTTCCAAATCTTTTCCTAGGGCTTTTAAAGCCTTGGCATCCTCCTCCGCGGTCTTTTGCATTGAGTCAGTATTTGTGATTAGAGTGCGGATGATTCTGGAGAGGTTGCGTGAATATTTAAACATCTCAGAATACTGCTTTTCCACCGCATCAATCTTTGCTTTGGCCTCATCTGCCCACTTAGAAGAAATAGGTTCAAGGGCAGGTAAAAAAGTCAAAGTCTCGAAGTAGTGCTCGGGAAATTGCTCCTCCAAATATGCCCGCTTTACCGCAGTTTCCGCATCTAGTGTGGGAGGAGCGGGGATTGTTAATTCGATGTCCCTGTGTGAAGAGGATTCGGTAGTCTCTTTGTCTGTCCTAGGTCGTTTAGTAGCAGGGACCTTGTGCTTACTTCGAGACCCAGTTTCTTTTGGAGGAGTTCTCTCTCTACTGCGCTTTTCATGGGAAGAAGTGGAGTCTTTAGATTGTGGTCTGTCCTCTTCCCTACGGCTTTGATAACCCTTGTATTTCTCTTGTTCCGGCCGAACTGGTGAGCGAGAGCGTGAGGGTCGAGAACGATAGGGATCGTAAGGCCTTCTCTCATCCCTGCCACGATCATCACGACGATCATACTCGACATCCTGAGGAGGATTGGACATGCTGCGGCGAAGCTTCCTGATATCGTAATAGGATCGAGACATCGTACCTGCACGATAAAACAAACGAAATTTAGAATTAATGGATTCACGAAGAAAGAGGTGCAATGAATGCTAATGCCGTTATATAAAGTGTATCCTAAGTGGTGTGTTTCCCCCAACCAACCCGAGTCTGAAGCTAGACTAGTACGGGCAGGCTCTTTGGCCTTAGCGGGAGTGGTCTCTTCAGAAGAGGTGAAGACTAAAGGATCCTTCCTGAAATCCTCTGAAGTGTATATAGTCTTAGGTAAGGGGAGATCCCCCAAACCCTGAAACATTTGCTCATCAGTACTAGGGACATCCCCCTCGGAAGCATGAAGTGGCGATTCTTGGGAGGATTTTGACTTTTCCATAGAAGTAGCCTCCTCGGGGGCAGTATATCCTTCACGATGCTTTTCAGCCAGATTAGCCAATTCGTCATCTTGTGTAGAAGATGGAGAAGGTGAAGTTTGAAGAGGCGCTATAGGAACTCCTGAGCCTTCTCCTGTCCCTGAGACTACCTCCACTGGAGGAATGTATGCGTATGGAGCCGTCCCATGACCGATGCTACGAAAAACGGATAACAACCCATGAAAGTGAAGGTATTCGTCTTTAAGGACTTCGTCGATAGTCAAGAATTTCTGATCGCCATTAAGAAGTCGGTGCACCCGGTCAAAGAACACCTGATCTGATATCTGTTTGGGATTGTCGACTGCAAACAAAAAGGAAAACAAGTTAAGGTGATGATTCAAGTGTGTAGAGCCTGGATTTAGAAAATCAGTGCTTTACTTGATTTTGTCCACCTCCTGGCGCATCCAGGCTGTCGCTTCACGTAGAACCATTCTAGTCTGGAATCTCCAGCTTTACTGCTGAATGGTGCTGAGATTATCTTCCTTTTTGGAACTGACTCAAAGTCGCAGAAAGATGGAGTCTCTCGAGTCCGATGCTTGAAATTATAGAAGAAGTGAACGTCATCGAACGTGAGCTCTATGCCTAAGATTTCACGATATGCTATGTACAAGGTGTGCAAATAGGCATATGAATTGGGATGCAACTGCATGGGGGCAATCCGCATTTGTCTTAAAAAGTCAACGATGAAGGGAGAGAATGGAGGAATGGCGCCGACCATGCACATCAATCGAGTGACCGCCATATATCCTTCTGGAGGGTTGTGGGGACGGTCAGAGCGTGAAGGCACTAAAGTGTCCCTTTTCATTATCCCATACTTTAAGCAAATTCGGACAAGTCGATCGTTGTCAATTGTTGATTCAACGGAGTCTGGAGGTGATTCCAATATAATGGCCGATTTAAATTCATCAGGGGCTCGATCGTCACCAATCCCTCCTTCCTCCTCAAAACCCAGAGAAACTTCATTCTCTGAAGACACCTCGTTACTTTCTCGATTTCCAACCCCGTAGTCTGGACCCTCACTGTCCCATTCTGGATCCGGAGGAGAAGATATATCCTCGAGGGTGATTTTGTTAGAGGTTTCCGGGGCTTCTTTCCTCTCAACTAGTCTGGAAGAGCATCTGGGTCTCATTATCATAGAACTATTGAAGAAGCAATAGCACGAATTAGAGTAAATTAGCCCGTACCCCCCTGTGCATGTGTGTGAACTAAAATGTGTGCAGCGAATGTGAGAAATGCAAAGTAAAGGTGCAACAATGTAAGACGAAACTTGAAGAGAAAGTGATAGTCAGAGTAGTTCTTAATGTTCATTTATGTCCGCAAGGCACCTTCCTAACTGTTCATTAAGTTGGAAGTAATATCTAGCATTGTTTTAAATAGTTGGACAAAAGTTTGTGCTTTGGACTGAGTAGTTGTCGGTTCGGATGTATACATCAGGTTCAGATCGGATAGGCAAGGTCACATGTCAGCTTAAAGCAAAGGCTCACACTCAGAGAGATATATCCGGATCGGTTCGGGGATTGACTTTCGGGGCGGGTCGGATTAACCTGAATAACAATGCCCCTATTCTCTCTTTTGTTTCACTACCCGGTCCGATCCGAGCGCATAAGTCTTGACCTCCATTTTATTCATAGGTCCGACCCGACCCGGTCAAACAAGTTAAGTCCCATTTCTTTGCCTTATTGCTCCGACCCGGTCCGGTTCTGTGAATTTCTCTCTTTCCCTTTTTCTCCTACTGTTCCCTTACCTGAACCGATCTCCTTCAATTTCCTTCCTCTTCCTCCTCTTAAGTAGCGAACCCAACTCGATATCCAAAGCCTTAATTAAAATCAAGTGCTTAAGCACTCGAGTATTCAATGACGAATCTCAATACCCTCCACCAAGGCCTCGAAATGGCGTCGATGCCATTAACGACGAAGGCGGAGGATGAAGGAAGCTATGGCGATGGAATTAGTCAAATACCTTGCTAGAATCGTTCAACTTAACCGCAAATGTAAATTAAAAACAATTATGGCAACGAGATTCGAGATTGCAAGACAACCTATGTATTTGATTCAAAGATTGAAGCGAAAATTTTGAAATTTTCTGGAAAGACTAGGGTTTCGATGTGGAATCGGTTGGGCAACAACAGTGAATAAAAGAAAAGAAGAAAAGTGAAGTAGATTTATATAAAAAACAAGCTGACTATTCGTATTCCCGCTCGGACCGGCTCGAAAAGCCCAGTGACGCAGCTTGGGCCACTAATCCATTGCAGAGTATAGGAAGAAGGAGATCTGTCCGGGTCGGAACCCGAACCAGAAATCTGTTCGGGTCGGAATCTGAACCGAACAGGATGCAGTACGACAGCTTGGCATGTGAATTCAAAGGGAAGGATGAAGGCGTTGTGCAACAGCAATCAAAGCATGCTCCATTTCCAACAAAAGCATCCTTTGAGGGGGCAAAGTGTTAGCCTACTTTGTGAACTAGGCAACACAAAGTCAAGATATCAAGCATTGAGGAACCTTTCTAATTAGAAGACTTCGGTTCGGATCGGAGAGACCACCACTACTCAGATCGGGGAGGACACTACAGCCTAGATCGGACAGCTGCAGTTATTCGGGTCGGGTCAAAACAGCGTATCGGTTCGGATCGGATAAAGTCTTCTGTTCGGATCGGTGAACTGTTGCTGAGGAAATTGGTAAGGCATAGCTGTTCGGATCGGGGGGCAATATAGTCTCAATTGGATCGGAAAGCCACCTGGTTGCTACGGAAATAGATCGGAGCGGAGCGGAGCAGAATAAAGAAGAGAGAGCGTTGTTCCCAAGCCAATCCGGGTCGGATCGGGTATCCCGATCCGAACCCCTTATACGTGTCCCTCCGACCCGACCCCATCTTCCATATCATTCTCCAGCATAAGCGCCTGGATATCCGGATCGGCTATGACCAGTTCCTGCCCATAACGTCCATTATTCTAATGCGTTGTCAACGTAGAAATCAATCCAAATCCGATACTGATGGGATGAGTGACACGTGGCTACGATCCGGATCGGGCTCTGAGCAAATTCACACTTATAAATACCCCGTCTGGAGGCAAAGAAAAGGATCTATTTTCTGGCACTTGGAGAGTTCAACCACCTTCATAACCCGAATTCCAGCAATCCTGAAAAATCCAAATCTTCTTTCATTATTTGTTTTCTATAATTGAGTGATTATAAGTGAGTTGTGAGAGGAATCAAGTGAATATTTCATTGTACTTGCAACTAAATCAGTAAATATAGTGAGAGACAAGTGGACGTAGGCATTTCTTCGCCGAACCACTATAAATCCTGTGTGTTCATTTTTGATTTTATCTTATTTCATTTGCTTTCAGTTAATTCGGGTGTTAGAACCACTTTTTGGTCTATCATTAATTTCAAGTACTCGCTCCCAGACAAGCGCCAGAGTAGTTCGAAAGCTGCCCCCTAAGTAGTGCAAACTCCCGTGGCTCATGACACTGAAAACATAAAACCGAAATATGTCGGCATCAGCTTCGTCTATAGCCTTTTTAAGAGTTTCTTCAGCGGTTTTTTTATCCTTCTCAAGAGATTCAATTCTGGTTGTTAGCATATGATTGGAAGCTTTTAAAGAAGTGATGGTTTCTCTAAGCTGGGCAGCTTCGTCGTGGTATTGTTTAGAAAAATCCTTTTCCACAAATAATGTGGCTTTAGCATTGCTTTTTGCAGTTAAAGCTTCCTTCTCCTTTTGTTGAGCAGCTTCAAGTTCTTCTCCGAGTTTCTTATTCTCAGTATCCAATCCCTCCGGTTCTAAAATTCTTTTATTAAGAGAGGAAATGGTAGCATCACAAGAATCTAAAACTTCCTCCCACTTGGCCTTATCATTCTCGAAAGCCGAAATCTTAGCTAGATTAATATCATGGAGCTTTTGGAGGTCATCACCAAATTTGTTCCATCCGCACAGCTTTTTCCTAGCATTGTTCTTGACAATATTTAGCTTCATGTCAAATTGACTCCTAGCAGTATCAAGCTGGGTATGTGTTTTCTTTATTACGACATCTACCTCATCAGCTATGCCATCAGCGTCAGATGGGTTTATACCATGATCAAAAAGCAACCCTTTAAAATTCTAGCTTGGGAATCGTTCGGAATAAAGTGCGATTACTGGTTCAGGTTCATAATGAGTCTTATGAATGATTGAATAGATTTCAGCAGAAGGACTAGAAGGCAGAACCGATCAGGGTTTAATAGGAAGCTTGTCCGGTTGAGAGCGTTTATGTAGGCCATCCTTCCCTTGATCATCCTTCTCGCACTTCTACCCGCGACCCTCTTCATCAGAAGAATCATCCCTAAGCCAAGTACGTCTTCTCCTTTCCTCATCCTCTTCCTCACGTATCTTCCGCCTTTGCTCCTCAGTCAAGTACGATTCTGACACATGTAAAGGCTTATGAGAAGATTTTGGAAGAGGGGGAGGGTAGGGTTGTTTGGAGTGATCCGTTGGTCGCGAAAGGTCAGATTGTAACAAATAATTTGGATTATATGCTTTGCTTTTCTTTTTAAAATCTGACAAATGCTTTCCATGCAGGTCTGAACCTGGAAACAAGATAAAGAGGATTTTCAGTACTTAGATTACAAAGTACTGGTAAAGGGGTTTTAAAACATATGCGTATTAGACATGTTTTCTAAAGCGTTGCTACTTGAAGAACCAATTCTTTTAGTCGGATCTTAGGAGATTCCCAGAGATGCGAGATATTTTCCTGGTCGAGCAGTGGCAGCAACCATTATTCCGGTTTCTGTGGTTTGAGGATCAAGAGGCTGGGTAATAACGTCATCCTGACTAAGATACATATTCGAATTGAGATCACCAAATTGTCAAATGTACCTGCGGAACCGTCCTCTGTTACATTTTGAATAAGAGGATCCTCAGTCATCGTTTCAATATTTGGATCAGGGTCTAGTGCGAGTTCACCTTCCCTAGCATATTTAGTTTCATGTGCAGATTTTGAACTCATGCCCTCTCTATCATCTCTCTCAGCCCGATCACTTTCATCCTTATGATGTTCAGACTCCCGTTCTCTAGTGGAGGTTGATTTTTGTTTTGGAGGCATTTTGCAACTGCCCGTAGTAGTCGAGCATTTCTTTAAAGAAGCTTTCTTAGCAGGTGACTTCTTGGTAACCTCTTTCTTAAAAGCTGGATCCAATATTAGAGTACGAGAAGGGTCATGCAAATGATATTCACGAGGGAGTGGTTCTGTAATTAAGAATCTCCTAGTCCTTTCATTTTCATTAATAGTTGTCAAGAAGTTAAGCAAATTCTCATCAATGGTATCACCCGAATCGGCGGATGGGATTTCTGAAAGAATAGAGAAGGAATTAAGAACATGGATTCTTGAAATATGAAAAAAGAATAAACCCCTTCCATCCGTTTGTCGTAGAAGCTATCTAGACATCAAACAAAGTAGTAATGGTCCACAAATCCTTTAATGCTTTCTACCAAGTCTGTTATGATCTTGGAGTGTTTTGCCTTCATAAAAATGATAGATGGTTTATCCCTCCATTTAAAAGCATACAATGAAAAAACTTCTTGGAACGAAGGTTCTCATTGTTTGGCCCTCATGAACAGTACATATAAGCCTGCTAAGATGAGTAGCTGTTGGGATGTAACTGCATGGGGGAAATAGCCAGATGTCTTAAAATCATTTCTAAAAAGGGGTTGAAAGGAGGAACAACTCCCATCGTCAACATATGCCGACTAACTGTAACACCCCACCTCCGCCAGGGTAACTCTTGCAAGCACACTAGCTTCGGAGGGGCGTTTAAACAAGGTAAACATGCATGCAGATATCACAAGACAGAACATATAAGTAAAACAGAGTAGTAAAGCAGCGGATAAAACCGACATTTCAAAACCAGAGTTAAGTTACAACAAAGTACTTGGTCATTATTTTCCAACAAACAAAGTCTAGATAAAAGCATAACTGAAAAACTGAAATACATAAAGTACTATCCCCAAAATGAAGTGATAAACCATAGCTAGCTCAATGTCCAAAACCGTACATGAGCAAATCCCGAAAGCAAGCTGTAAAGATCCAAGCTAAGCTCCAATGTTCCCACCCTGAGAACCTGAGGGGGGGGGGACGGAAGAAAAGAGGCGAAAGAAAACAGGTCAGTCAAAAAGACTGGTAAGCCCTACTACTATCAGTCCATGAACTAGTAAAGTTAACTGGCACGAGAAGCTGAGATGAACATAAGGATAACAACATACTGGCATGATGAATAACTAACAAGATAGGTAAAGGTGTCATCGAATAATCAAGGTTAAGTTTTGCACCACGGGTGTACTAGCATTCCAACATGTCAAGTAAAAACAAGAATTGATCCCTTGGCCCAAGCTTGGCCCAATATCATGAGGTGACCTAAATCAAGGTCCAACTACACGGTCTAGTCGATCGGCTCCCTATAAGCCTAACTCGTCGTGTATCGGTATCATACGGCTTAATCATGTAATGTAGTTGACTGTGCAAGGTCCACCCCTAGGGTGTATCAGGCCCTACGGTGTAACCCTCAGACACAATTCCAGGATGCACAGTCTAAACCTACCGGTGCCCGTGTTCAACTCCGGACTTAATGTGCATGACCATGGTCCGCCTGAACAACCGGTGCATCATTCAGCCGTCTCTTTTGGTCTCTTACAATCAGCCCAGTAATCGTGCCCCACCCTAGCCTAGTCCTAGGGTCTTATGATACTATCTAGAGGGTTACTGCTGAAAAGGACCACGCAACTAGGGTTTCTTAACGGGTTAAATGTGGTTAACCCGATCCAAACGTGGATTAAATTGGTTAAGCGTACCCAAGGTTCCTGACTTAACCCCGATTAACCCATCAAGCCCAAATTGGTTAAGTATTAAGTGGACCATGACTTAACCCTAATCATGAGGCATTAATTAACTTAATGCGCTTTAACCTCTCACATTAGACTTTGTTGTGGTTACTAGTTAAGCCGGGCGGGTCCGGGTAGCTTTACACCACAACTAGGTATAACCTCGGGTTCGAGCACAACATGACCAACTTCTCACTTTGGGTCCTATTGTTTGTAGCCACTAGTTAAGCCGGGCGGGTCCGGGTAGATCTATGCTACAAACTCAACCCAACCTCGAGTTGGCCACACTCATCTTTTCTAAGTGTCATGTCCATTATATTTCCAAAACATAATTACATATCACGTCATGTTATAAAAACCATGTTCTTGTCATAATGTTACCCAACCCCAACGTAATCCCATTGTTTACATAATCGCAACAATGCATAGAGGATAAAATAGGGAACTTGGCATAATCATGACAAAAAGGTGTTGAAGCCACAAGTTTAACATGGTGGCATATGAAATGTACATATGTTCATATACTTGCATATTGCATTATTAGGCTTCAAAAGCATGCATAAAACCAAACTTAGCATATAAGTGATACATGGTGATAAATGACATGTAGAAGTTGCTAGAAGTTAGCATTTAGCCTCACATGCAAGTTATCATAAGGGATATGATAGCTTCCATGTTGCCAAAATGCAACCTTTAACATAAAGCTTGAAGCTTTAAACTCACAAACTCAAGTTTAACTTGCATAACATGATAACATGATCATCCCAAACTTGCATAACATGATAACATGATCAACCCAAACTTGCATAACATGATAACATGATCAATCCAAACTTGCATAACATGATAACATGATCAACCCAAACTTGCATAACATAGCAACATGTGTCAACTTGCATAATGATCAACTAAACTTGCATATCATAATGATCAACCCCAAACTTGCATCATTCATTTAACTTTAGAGTTTAAAAATGAAAGTAGAAAAGGGCTTACAATGCTATGAAGACACAAATAAATAGTTATTAAAAGATTGAGACGAAGCCCTTATGCAATCACCAAGAAACCCAAATATGCAAGCTCCAAATGAAAAACCCTTGAGCCAAATCAATAAAAATCCTTGCTTTGAAATAGAAATGTTGCAACTTGACTTGAATGCAATCTAAGAACACTCATACAAGCTTGAAAACACTTGTATGAACTCACAATCTCTCATAGAAATAAACTTAGGAATTTTAGCATGAGAGTGGAGGCCATGAGAGGAACCAATTTGACATAGTTTAGTTGTAGGATTGAATAATGGTGATTTAGGCTAGGTGTTAGGTCCTTTTTATAGAAGATTAGGGTAATATTAGCCATAGGATTAACCCTAGATTCAATCCAAGCCATAAAATCCCATCACAAGCCTCCAAAACAGGTCAAAACAGCCAAAATGGGTGCACCAGGTTGTCTGGGCCGACCAGGCAGGTCGACACCCAGGTCGACCCTGGGGTCGACTCCCAAGTCGACCTGGGGGGTGGGGGGAGGTTGACTCCCCAGTCGACCCCTAGGTCGACCCCCCTGGGTCTGGCGGGAATTTTCCCGCCACTTCTGATTTTCTGAAATTTGAATCTGTTTTGAATTTGAATTTTTCGTGAAACTTCGCGAGGCCATATCTTGGTCATACAGACTCCGATTTTCGAAAACTCGGACTCTATTTCGCGTATTTTTCCAAGATGAACGCAATGGCACAGCCCCTTTCCCTTGATTCAGATTTTACGATTTAATTCTGCCTCGATTTATGTTATAACATGTTATTCAAAAATACGGGTTGTTACATTCTCCCCTCCTTAAAGGATTTCGTCCCGGAAATCTCCAAGTTAGGAAGAACGTATCCTACCTTCCATCATCCATCTACTCAAAACATCATCCACGTGCAGTCATTGTCCTTAAAGGATTCTAAATGTTGTATGATCATATGCAAAGGTGTGTGTATATGTACTTATCTAATGCGAAAATCAGGAGGTTACTGATTCAGTAAACCCCCTTAATGCAAAATATGTTAGTGAAATGTACCATATGTATGCAAATTCCTAACATAATTTATAATCTCTACATGAGTGCACATAACATTCATCCATATGCAACATCCATGTGATAGCATAACAAGTTTCATCCACGAATAAGTAAAAGCACTCATGCATATGCAACATGAAAGTGTGTGAGCCGATCTTAGTGCCTAATGTGTATCATGCATCCACGAGTATCCACGTGCAAACACTTGCAACCATTTGCAACCATCAAGCATAACATGTTTCAAATACATGTTTCATCCAAAGGATTTCTACCTAAGATTCTCATGACATGATTAACGAGATAAAAAGATAAACAAGATAAGCAAAAGAAAGATAGGAAAAGAGATCGAGAATGTACCCTCAAAAAGGAATGGATAAAGCCCACGCATCTTCTCCTCGGTTTCCCAAGTTGCGTCTTCCTTGGCTTCATCCCACTGAACTTTCACCAACTTGACTTCCCGATTCCTTAGCTTTTTGATCTCTATTCCCAAGATACGAACCGGAGCTTTTCTCAGGGTTGCCTCTTTCTCTACCTCAATGTCTTCAAGAATGCTTGGTTCAACCACTTTGGCGGACTCATGAAGGCACTTTCGGAGATGCGAGACATGAAAGACATTATGCACTCCGGCTAGCTTTTCGGGCAATTCCACCTTATAGGCCACCTTTCCAATTCTTTCTATGATAGGGAAGGGTCCTACGAACCTTGGTGCCAGCTTCCCCACAGCTCCAAAACGAACCACCTTACGTAAAGGAGAAACCTTCACAAAAACCATGTCTCCCACTTCGAATTCCAAATCTGCCCTTCGTCTGTCAGCATAGGATTTCTGTCTGTCATGGGCCGCTTTCATCCGTCTTCTCACCAATTCAACTTTCTCGGATGTGTCCCGTATCATATCGGGCCCAAGTATAAGCCTATCTGTTGTCTCCTACCAACAAGATGGTGACCTACACGGCCTTCCATACAAAGCTTCAAATGGTTCCATCCCTATGCTGGCTTGATAGCTATTATTATACGCAAACTCTACAAGAGGAAGGTGGTCTTCCCAAGTCCCACCAAAGTCAAGAACACAAAGCCTCAAGAGATCTTCTAGCACTCGATTTTCCCTTTCGGTTTGGCCATCCGTCTGGGGGTGATAGGCTGTACTCAGATTCAATCGTGTACCCATCGCTTCTTGCAAACTGTTCCAGAACTGGCTAGTGAAAATTGGGTCACGATCGCTAACTATGCTAGAAGGAACTCGATGTAACCGTACTATCTCTCGAAGATAAATAGATGCTAGCCATGATGCGGTCCTCTTGCTCTTTACTGGGATGAAGTGAGCACTCTTCGTAAGTCTGTCAACTATAACCCATATGCTTGTGTTCCCTCTCCTTGACCTAGGCAATCCATCCACAAAATCCATAGAAATACTCTCCCACTTCCATTGCGGGACCTCCAAGGGATGTAATAGCCCACCTGGTTTCTTCGACTCGGCTTTCACTTGTTGGCACACCATGCACTTTGAAACATACTCTGCTACATCCTTCTTCATTCCATCCCAAAAGAAAATGCGCTTCATATCTCTATACATCTTATCCCCTCCAATATGTATAGTCATCTTCGAGTGATGCGCTTCTTCAAGAACTCTATGGACTAAATCTCCCACTCGAGGAACACATAATCTCCCATCACGCCTTAGCCATCCTTTATCATCAATAGTATATCTGGCAAGGTGACTAGACGTCTCACCACGAATCAACTTGTCCATGACCTCGACTATCTGTGGATCTTCCTTCTGCAAAGCCCCAACTTGATCAAGAAGTGTGGGTCTAAGCTCAAGGGATGCTAATGATCCCGTCATCGACTCAATAGTCGTCGTGAAATCAAAGGTTGTCAAGAATTCTAAGTTCTTCATCTCAATGACAAGGGGCTCAAAATCAATCTACTTCTGCTTAGTGCATCCGCCACAACATTACCCTTGCCAGGGGTATAAGCTATCTCGAAGTCATAAGATGCCAAGAATTCCATCCACCTTTGCTACCTTAGATTCAGATCTTTTTGCGAGAAGAGGTATTCGAGTGACTTGTGATCAGTGTACAACTCAAACCTTTCGCCTAGAAGATAGTGGCGCCAGGATTTGAGTGCAAAGACGATCGCCGCCAACTCTAAATCATGAGTGGGATAGTTCTTCTCATGAACTTTAAGTTGCCTACCCCCATAACATATCACTCTTCCCTCTTGCATCAAAACGGCACCTAACCCCGTGCCACATGCATCTGTGTACACGGTAAACATCTTACCACTATCGGGTAATGCCAAAACTGGAGCTGAGGTAAGGGCTCTCTTGAGCCTTTGAAAAGCAAGCTCACACTCCAAGTCCCATGCAAAGACTAAGTTCTTCTTCGTCAACTTAGTAAGAGGGGCCGAAATCTTAGCGAAGTCCCTGATGAACTTCCTATAGTAGCCCGCCAGACCTAGAAAGCTTCTTACTTTGGTTGCATTCCTAGGAGTCTTCCAGTCTTGAACTACAACCACTTTCGCGGGATCCACCGCTATGCCTTGCTTAGAAACTATATGTCCAAGAAACCGAACTTCCTTTCTCCAGAAATGACATTTGGAGAACTTGGCTTTCAACTGATGCACTCTAAGCGTATCCATCACTTCCTTGAGATGCCTAGCATGCTCTTCCTCATCCTTCGAGAAGATCAGAATATCATCCACGAAGACGACAACAAACTTGTTAAGGAACTCCCTGAACACCCTACTCATTAAGTCTACGAAGTAGGCGGGTGCATTAGTCAAACCGAATAGCATGACAAGTCATTCAAAGAATCCATCTGGAGTCCTAAACGCAGTTTTATCAATGCTATCCTCAGCTACTCTAAGCTGATGGAATCCGGTGGCTAGATCAAGCTGAGAGAAAACAGAAGCACCTACAAGCTGGTCAAAGAGATCATCTATCCTCGGTAACGGGTGCCTATTCTTCTTTGTCAGCTTGTTCAACTCTCGATAATCAACACATAGACGAAGCGAACCATCCGCCTTAGTAGCGAATACCACCGGAGCACCCCATTCAGAAATGCTTCGTCTAATAAAATTCTTCTCAAGAAACTCCTTGATTTGCTTACTGAGCTCCCTTCTCTCACGAGGGGCCATATGCCTAACTGGCAATGATACTAGCTTGGCATTATCAACTAGATAAATGCGGAAATCTATCTCTCGTTTAGGGGGTAATCCCTTAACTTCTTCAAAGACATCAGGATAGTCTCGGACCACTCTTACAGACCGCAGATCATCGATGGACGAGTTGAGCGATTCAAGATAACATAACATGACGGGACCTCTAGGGTTACGAGAAATTTCTAGGGTGTTACGGAGGCGAGTCATGAGCCTCACCACCCTATGCTCACAATCGAGGATGGCTCCATAACCGGACAACCAATCCATGCCCAAGATCAACCCATATCCCGTGAACCCGAGAACATAAGCATTACACGTGAATTCTATGGTCAAGATAGAAATCTTCAAATCCACAAAAATCATAGATAGATGGGCGGAACCCCCAATTGGATTTGAAACACAAACGGGATCCTCAACTAGGCTAGTACTTAGGTGCAAACTTTCAACAACGTCAGAAGAAATAAAACTATGCGATGCGCCCGAATCAAATAAGGTGCGAACAGGATAATCATAAATATAAACAAGACTTTCTACAGAAATACTACCTCGGTCCTGAACTGGAGCGGCGTTGAGAGCATGTACTTGCCCTCTAGAAGGTCCTGCACGCTGATTCTGCCCTTGCTTCTTGGGGCAATCCTTGCTTAAATGTCCGGTCTCTCAACAATGAAAGCATTCGCCCGACTTCCTCTTCCTCTTCTTTCTACAGTCTTTAGCTATGTGCCCAACATTCCCACAGTAGTGGCATTTTCTTGGATCCTTTGCCTTGGCCTTGTTGCCCTTGTTGTTCTTGTTGTTTTTGTTGTTCTGATTGCTCTGATTTCCTCCCCACTTGGAGTCTGTCTTCTTGGCTTGAGTCTCATTAGCCTTGACTTCCTTCTTGCCATTCTTATCGTCTCCTTGAAACAATGCCATGTCTACTAGTCTCTCAAAAGTGGCCCCCATGGGTATATGAGATAGAGCTAAACCTTGTAATGGCTCATTCAACCCTCGTGCAAAGCGCAAAGCCTTCTTCTGGGGAGTAGTTATCATGTCCAAACAGAATCGGGCGAGCTTGTTAAACTCATTCACATACTCCCTCACTGTCATGTCCCCTTGCTTCAAAGATATAAACTTCTCCAATTGCAGATTTGCCTCAGCTGATGATAGAAACTTAAGCCCAAATCTTGTCCTAAAGTCGGCCTAAGTCTTTATAGGCCTCGAAGCATTGGTGACCTCCCACTAATAAGCAGCTTCTTCTTTTAATAGCCATGCTGCCAATAAAACCCTTCTATGGTCTTCCACATCAAAGATAGCGAAAAGATCTTCGGTTTCTTTTAACCAATTTCGTGCCTCCACAAAAGTCTCCGTCCCTATGAAATTATTGCCACCCATCGCCTTAAAGTCCTTGCAAACTTTAGCGAAATCCGCTTGTGGATTCTGAGGAGGGGGAGGAGGAGGAGGAACCTCAGTTATGTTGGGGGTATTTGCTGGGCCCACATCGTTGACCCTAGCTTCCAAGTACCTCCGGAACCATCCGGGAATGGTCACTCCCTCGGGAAGGTTAAGATCGGCCATACTGAAAAAGAAAAAGGTAGATTCAGAACGAGGAACGAAGGATAGTGCTATGGCTTTTGGGGAATAGCCTTTTAAAATAACTAGACTTTTCTTGGAAAATACTTAATTGGTTTTGAAAATAGTTTTTCAAAAGGTAAGTTTTAAAAACACTTTTACTCAAATCTTGTAAACCTGGCTCTGATACCAAATGTAACACCCCACCTCCGCCAGGGTAACTCTTGCAAGCA
The DNA here is from genome assembly GCA_030737875.1 of Allium sativum. Classification (NCBI taxonomy): domain Eukaryota; kingdom Viridiplantae; phylum Streptophyta; class Magnoliopsida; order Asparagales; family Amaryllidaceae; genus Allium; species Allium sativum. Next base: position 575,492,025 of record CM060923.1, on the reverse strand, counting down.
CACTAGCTTCGGATGGGCGTTTAAACAAGGTAAACATGCATGCAGATATCACAAGACAGAACATATAAGTAAAACAGAGTAGTAAAGCAGCGGATAAAACTGACATTTCAAAACCAGAGTTAAGTTACAACAAAGTACTTGGTCATTATTTTCCAACAAACAAAGTCTAGATAAAAGCATAACTGAAAAACTGAAATACATAAAGTACTATCCCCAAAATGAAGTGATAAACCATAGCTAGCTCAATGTCCAAAACCGTACATGAGCAAATCCCGAAAGCAAGCTGTAAAGATCCAAGCTAAGCTCCAATGTTCCCACCCTGAGAACCTGAGGGGGGGGGGGGAACGGAAGAAAAGAGGCGAAAGAAAACAGGTCAGTCAAAAAGACTGGTAAGCCCTACTACTATCAGTCCATGAACTAGTAAAGTTAACTGGCACGAGAAGCTGAGATGAACATAAGGATAACAACATACTGGCATGATGAATAACTAACAAGATAGGTAAAGGTGTCATCGCATAATCAAGGTTAAGTTTTGCACCACGGGTGTACTAGCATTCCAACATGTCAAGTAAAAACAAGAATTGATCCCTTGGCCCAAGCTTGGCCCAATATCATGAGGTGACCTAAATCAAGGTCCAACTACACGGTCTAGTCGATCGGCTCCCTATAAGCCTAACTCGTCGTGTATCGGTGTCATACGGCTTAATCATGTAATGTAGTTGACTGTGCAGGGTCCACCCCTAGGGTGTATCAGGCCCTACGGTGTAACCCTCAGACACAATTCCAGGATGCACAGTCTAAACCTACCGGTGCCCGTGTTCAACTCCGGACTTAATGTGCACGACCATGGTCCGCCTGAACAACCGGTGTATCATTCAGCCGTCTCTTTTGGTCTCTTACAATCAGCCCAGTAATCATGCCCCACCCTAGCCTAGTCCTAGGGTCTTATGATACTATCTAGAGGGTTACTGCTGAAAAGGACCACGCAACTAGGGTTTCTTAACGGGTTAAATGTGGTTAACCCGATCCAAACGTGGATTAAATTGGTTAAGCATACCCAAGGTTCCTGACTTAACCCCGATTAACCCATCAAGCCCAAATTGGTTAAGTATTAAGTTGACCATGACTTAACCCTAATTAGGAGGCATTAATTAACTTAATGCGCTTTAACATCTCACATTAGACTTTGTTGTGGTTACTAGTTAAGCTGGGCGGGTCCGGGTAGCTTTACACCACAACTAGTTCTAACCTCGGGTTCAAGCACAACATGACCAACTTCTCACATTGGGTCCCATTGTTTGTAGCCACTAGTTAAGCCGGGCGGGTCCGGGTAGATTTATGCTACAAACTTAACCCAACCTCGAGTTGGCCACACTCATCTTTTCTAAGTGTCATGTCCATTATGTTTCCAAAACATAATTACATATCACGTCATGATATAAAAACCATGTTCTTGTCATAATGTTACCCAACCCCAACGTAATCCCATCGTTTACATAATCGCAATAACGCATAGAGGATAAAATAGGGAACTTGGCATAATCATGACAAAAAGGTGTTGAAGCCACAAGTTTAACATGGTGGCATATGAAATGTACATATGTTCATATACTTGCATATTGCATTATTAGGCTTCAAAAGCATGCATAAAACCAAACTTAGCATATAAGTGATACATGGTGATAAATGACATGTAGAAGTTGCTAGAAGTTCGCAGTTAGCCTCACATGCAAGTTATCATAAGGGAGATGATAACTTCCATGTTGCCAAAATGCAACCTTTAACATAAAGCTTGAAGCTTTAAACTCACAAACTCAAGTTTAACTTGCATAACATGATAACATGATCATCCCAAACTTGCATAACATGATAACATGATCAACCCAAACTTGCATAACATGATAACATGATCAACCCAAACTTGCATAACATAGCAACATGTGTCAACTTGCATAATGATCAACTAAACTTGCATATCATAATGATCAACCCCAAACTTGCATCATTCATTTAACTTTAGAGTTCAAAAATGAAAGTAGAAAAGGGCTTGCAATGCTATGAAGACACAAATAAATAGTTATTAAAAGATTGAGACGAAGCCCTTATGCAATCACCAAGAAACCCAAATATGCAAGCTCCAAATGAAAAACCCTTGAGCCAAATCAATAAAAATCCTTGCTTTGAAATAGAAATGTTGCAACTTGACTTGAATGCAAGCTAAGAACACTCATACAAGCTTGAAAACACTTGTATGAACTCACAATCTCTCATAGAAATAAACCTAGGAATTTTAGCATGAGAGTGGAGTCCATGAGAGGAACCAATTTGACATAGTTTAGTTGTAGGATTGAATAATGGTGATTTAGGCTAGGTGTTAGGTCCTTTTTATAGAAGATTAGGGTAATATTAGCCATAGGATTAACCCTAGATTCAATCCAAGCCATCAAATCCCGTCACAAGCCTCCAAAACAGGTCAAAACAGCCAAAATGGGTGCACCAGGTTGTCTGGGCCGACCAGGCAGGTCGACACCTAGGTCGACCCTGGGGTCGACTCCCCAGTCGGCCTGGGGGGGGGGGGGAGGTCGACTCCCCAGTCGACCCCCAGGTCGACCCGCCTGGGTCTGGCGGGAATTTTCCCGCCACTTCTGATTTTCTGAAATTTGAATTTGTTTTGAATTTGAATTTTTCGTGAAACTTCACGAGGCCATATCTTGGTCATACGGACACCGATTTTCGAAAAATTAGACTCTATTTCGCGTATTTTTCCGAGACGAACGCAATGGCACAACCCGTTTCCCTTGGTACATATTTTACGGTTTAATTCTGCCTCGATTTATGTTATAACATGTTATTCAAAAATATGGGTTGTTACACTAACTGCCACATATCCAAGAGGAGCGGAATCAACAAATTCATCATGTCCAGGGAATCTGGCATCAGCCTTTCGGAATCTAAATTAAAGACACAAACTCTTGTATGACTGTAAACTGAATTTGGTCGAAGTTCTTTCAGAAGGTATCCCAGCAATAAGACATGGTGTAGGGAACTTTGGATTAACTTCAGGTTTTGGGGCATTAACCATCTCAGTGTTTAAAGGTTGACCAGAAGTTCAAACTTGGGTAGATTCAGATGTTTCTGCAGGTTGTCCACGTGATTGTTTGCGAGTCATCACTCCTAAAGGCACAATTGTGCTTAAAAAACAAACTACAAGCTAAGAGGAGTCCACACTTAGGTTATTGATTGGGAGAAGTTATGGGAATAACATAAAACATAATGGAATGATCGGTATTGATCAAGTCCTAGAGAATAAAGATTGATCGATCAGTACCCAAAGCTAGCCGATCGGTATATGACCGACCTGTGCCAGGGCTTAACCGACCGGCGCAGCCAATCTTCTAAAGGACTAATATTGATAGATCGGTACCAACGGTTGACCAATCGGTGCTATCGGACCTCCATAAAATAAAACAATTGTTGGCCGACCAGCACTACCCCCTGCATCCTTAAATTCCTTAACATTCTCTAATCCATAGCCAAGTGTAATTTCATCTAATCATAGTACAACAAATAAAGCCCAACATCAATCAATATGAATGAGGATGTTATCACAACTCACAAACAACCAAGGTTGTGCGCAATCCATCAACATATGAAGCTATTTGCAACTTTAATAATTAAGGAAACATACGCAAGTATTGATGTGACGGCCCGCCCCGCACCAGCCGACATTTCCCTGAAATGTGTTGTACAAATGTCCAACTAGCACGGGACGGTCGCCAAAGAAAGGAAAAGTAAGGAATTTGAACTAACAAGGAACCTGTAGAATGTCTCACATCGCACGGAATAAAATATAATAATAACATACTTGACATAAAACAGGCGAGACAGTGCATAAGCTGAAAACAAAACCATAATCATCATAGCAGCGGAAATTCAAGATACAGCTTATTACAACTCCAACATACTATCTTTAAAGCAAAGAAAAAGGTACACTACCAATGCACAAAGTAGTGACCAACAACAACACAGGGAGAATATCTATATATATATATATATATCATATGTGGAATCCTCCTGCTAGTCTCCGGTATAACTACTCGTGCATACCACCTCACTGTCTCTAGTCTGCCCATTTAAGAGCACCCAGAGTAATAAGAAGAGACATAAAACTCTAGGTCAGAAAAAAGTCTAGTATGAGCGATAAGCAACAAAACAGAACAATAACCGGTATACATAACCATACCTGATCCTGGACCTCCAACCAAAGAGTTAGCACACAAGATGTACACTACTCTAAGGTAACACTAACATAAGGTGTCAAGAAAACGGGGGAGGGGTGTGCATGTCATAGTGATATCAAACAATCAAGCATAGCAGCCATCCTCACATCTCTCACTCAGTGCGTAAAGCATACGATATCCACCGCTTTGATCACCCAAATCCTTGCTATAATCACTCTGCCCATGGAGTCATGGCGACTCCACTGCACTGATCCATAGCCACTAGTCTTTCCTATCTCCACTCTGCAGCATGAAGTCGTGATGACTTCACTGTAGTGGCTCATAGCCATGCTACGATCACTCTGCCCCATAGAGTAATAACTACCCCACTGTACTGATCCGTAGCCTAACATTCGTCTCTCGGTGGTGAATCAAAGCTATGGACGTCGACAACTCCTTAGCACACATCCCGCAATAAAGCCCAATCATGAAGTTGAATCGTTGGTTCCCAACTGGATCCTGAGTTCTACTTCCCTTTTGGACTACCTTTGCATCTCGGGTTTTGGTCTTCTCCAGATCGGTTCAGTCTTCCTTCTCATCTCTGGTTCGATTCGGTCGTGATCACCCATCGGGTCGGGTGGTGATACCCAACTTGGTTTAGATCATGACTCCAGGATTCGTGGCCTCACCAGTTTGGTTTTCCCCTTCAAGCTTCGGGTCATGACTTGCTCCCTCAGGCAGTTCGTGGCATACTCCAGGAGAGCGGGTCGGTTCAGTGCTTCTGCTTCGTGGTCCACCAAGTGGTTCGGGTTGCGCCACAATGCCAAGATAGAGTTACTTCACAACAGGTCGGTCCAGAGCCTTCAGATGCGGTTCGTGATTCAGGTAGGCGATCGGTTCGATTTCCATGCCACAAACGGGTAAGTTCGTAGGGGGGCGATCCAATCCGGTTCCTGCACAACTTTCCTGTGACTTCCATTGACCATTTTTACACCACACGACGGCATTTTCGACCCTTCTAACTGTTCTAAACAACCATAAAACATGACAAATAGTCATAGCAACATGTATGATCATCCATAAACACCAAAACCATAATTTAACATTTATATAAATATCAAACATACCCAAAAACACTTGTTTTCCCCTTAATCATGTTTAACAACAACCAATAGCAGGGTTAGGAAAATTTAACAAAATTAACCCAAATTTCTAACAGAGGCTTAAAATAATATTTGAGAATTTCTAAACATTTTTCCAAATTTTTCCGAGTTATAATTTCGCTAATTAACACTAGTCACCCCTAATTAACCATAATTAGTGAAAAACAATGCAAATCACTCACCTTTGCCACAAATTAAGATATAAGATCTAAAACTTTACTGTTTGGGTCGAATTTCTAAACAACACAGCAGCTCCAACTCAGATTCGGTGTTGATTTTCCTTGATTTGATGCTAATTAGCTTAATCCTTGATTAGAGAGCGATTTGGGATGAAATTAGAAGGTGGAGGCCAATGTTAGGGTTTCTTAGAGGTAAATGGCGGCTAGAAAACTGAAATAGAATGAAAACCTAACTCATTTCAGCCTCCACATAACCCTAATCTCGAAATGGGTTATGGGCCCATTTGCTAATTACCCTAATCAGCTCATTTAAGCAGTTTTTCACCTTCTAAACCTTGTTTCAGCCATATCTCCCAAATGGTGAGTCCGTTTGGCTAATGTGACTACTCCACAAAAAGGTAAACCATCATCCAGATATAATGGAAGTGGTTTCAGGTCAAAACTCCTTACCAATCAAAAGTTATGGCTGAAACAAGATCAGCTAGGGGCATAATGGTCATTTAAAAATCGTCAAAAATCGTGAACATGGGAAATGACCCCAATGGTCATGCCCCAAAGTTACACGACTATACGACCTCATATGAAAATAAAATAAATATTTCACGATCCTCCGATGCGTAGAATGTGGGTTGTTACAATTGATGACACAAGAGTTATAGGATCAACTAAATACGAAGTGTACAGAGTTGAAAGTTACTATTCAAGCAATTGATCAAACACCTTATGTGCGTCGCATTCAAACCAAAGCTTAAAGAGTGTCATGATATTTGATTCATTCATACACAATCCTAAGCTTAATTCCTTTCAAATTACAAGCATAATTACAAGCATACCACAAATCAATCTTTAAACCAAAACCCCAATTTCGAGAACACCAAGTTAATTCGAAATTTGAAGAAAAATCAATACCTACAATACTGGAAATTTAAGCTAATGGAGTTTGAGAACGTCGGTGAAGGATGATCTTGAGGGCTGTGGAGCTACTGGAACTGAAGCTTGGAGATCGAGATGGAATCTATTTGGTTTTGAAGTTTCTTTTATGCCGCCATTAATAGGGAATACCGACCGGTTCAGAAATATGAAGAAAAAGGGTAAAGGCAGCAAAGGAGTTTACATAAAGAAGGATCTTAAATGGGTCGACCGGCGCAAAATGATTAGAAACCATGAAAGTCGTTCGGTCCAATGTTAGTAACTGTAATGACCCGAAAATCCGGACCAATTTGAGCTGACCAAATAACACAAGTCCAACCCCAAATTGCACTGGAAATTCAAGAAACTAATAGAAAGAAGATAGAGGGTGAGGATAGATAAGATAGAAACTTAGAATAGAAGAAGAAAAGAAGAACTTACATCATCAGAGTAACAAGAATCTCACAGCGGAATGAATAACATACAATATATAACATAACTTTGAAATATAACAGTTATGTATACAATAGAACTTATCAGAGTACAACACTTACAACACAGCGGAAATAAACTATAGCTATATGATCCTGAAGCCTCCTGCTCCAGCTCTTCAACTATATCTGTAAATCCCGACTACTTGACTGCCCGTACAAATTTAGGCACCCAAGAGTTTAGGGAAACAAAACAAAATAAACTCCGGGTCAGTCATGGGACTGGTATGAGTAAAACAGTTTAAAACAGTTTGAACAAGTAAACGATATCTCATAAGACCACGCCGTATAACGGAACGGGTTTTTCCCTTATGAGAATCCAAAATATCTTTATATCAAAAACCTTTTGATATTATAATAATGTCTATCAGTCACAATATATTAATCATATAGCAGAAACGCTTTCATCTCACGTTCTACATATATATAGTATACAATCAAAACCGCAAGCACGTATTGGGTAATGGATTTCCAACTATGACAAGGTATGGAACCACCTTCTGATCAGTGTACTCTAGGAACGATACACTGGAGTTCAACAAGAACATCTTGCAACTCAGCCACACATGACCGACCATTCATTTCGCTTGAGTGTATCGAATGTACATCACCAACGGTTGGGATCAGCAACCGTTCCCGTATATATATATATATATGGGACAACATTGATAGATTAAAGAAGAAAATGAATATTCTCTAGGTAGGTGATTATACACCCTACTTCGGTGCGACCAACTTAGTCATGCTGCCTGCCCGATTTCTGTCATTACCGGATGTGAGGCTAGAAGCTACGCTTATCTTTTCATATCAAATCTTCATTCACTTTGAATGTCACATCGTCATACCCTTTAAATCACAAATTGGTCCCCAAAAATACCACGGGTATAAGCTAAGAGAAACGAATTCCTCCGCCACCAACGTAAATACATTTGAAACGATCAACTTACGTGATCTACCAGATATACTTTGTCAGACTTTCGTCCATACAAGTTGTCCTGGGACTAGACAAACCGAAGGCACTATTCAGTACATCAATCTTAGGCACTGTTATCTAAGATTTTTACAATAGCCCTTGTACTTTACTCCGTCTTCAATTATCTTTAGCATATATGATTCGCAACGCTTATGCCAATACAAAGTGGTTCTTTGGATAATAATCCAACCGGTCTCTCCATATTAACAACGTTAAAATGGTCAAAACTTCGATAGTCTGTGAGTTAACTATCAAAGAAAACAAGTGTGCAAACAACGATAGTATTTCCAGATGGAAATTATATCAATCAATCATCATGTATATCTATACATATTTCCTTATTTTCTATATTTAGAAAATATTCGTTATCAACGTTGGAAAACATTTCCATTGTTTATTTACGTATCACTGTCCTTCCTCAACTATCAGTCCCTAACTATAAACTAGTATGAGAATGATTTCCAAAGTTTAAACCCCGAAGGCCGAAACCAACATCAGATCGATACTTAGGAAATCATTCAACTTACTAATCTCTAGTTAGTTTCTAATTTTTCTTAACTCTATTTCTATAACTCCATTTTATTAACTCTATTTGATTAACTCTAATTGATTTACTCTAATTCGAATAACTAGTATCTGTTTTAACTTTATTTCGAATAACTATATTCGATTTAACTCCATTCGCTTGACTCTAGATCGCAGCGATCACAATGGTTACGCCTGATTCCCTCGGGAAAAATCCGACCGTCGTAGGCTATCTGCATCCCTGCGAATTACGCTAGCAATCGTGCTAAATGGTAACTTATCTTAAATAACCATGTTTGACTAACTTATTCAAATAAACTATATTTTATTAACTTCTTTTTGATAACTCTATTTGATAACTCTAATCGACTAACTCTTTCCTATCTCGTTAATTTCCTTTTTCCTTTTATCCTATTTATTTTCTAAATAAATGTTCCTTTTACAATTCCATTTATTTTCTAAATAAATATTCTCCTTTATAATATCCTATGATTTTATAAATGCTTTATTTTCAAATTATTTCCTTTTATAAAATCGGTTGATTTTATAAAATTCCTTTATTTCAATATACATTGAAATATCCCTTTTTACATCCCAGGGTCTTTTTATGATATTTAAAATATCGTATAACAATGATCAATATAATTCAAACATACCAAATCAACAACAGATTTTATAGCACAACATATATCATAATATATGAAAACGGTAAATTAAATGTTGAGGAATCCAGTCGGATCCCTCCAACTTGTCTCCTGCATCCACAGATGTTACATAGTATAATATACATCAATTTTATTTCAATATGAAATGTTCTGATAAACAACATCAACATATATTTAACGGTTTATATATATATATTTGTATATATATATATAATTTCAACTAACTGACTAGCAGTTCAATCAGCCAGATCAACACACAGCAATTAGCTATCATTTATCAATTCTAAATATACGTTGTAAAAAAAATAGAACTGTTCAGAGTTGGTGAGTTTTACTCACGTTGGACGATCATCGTTAATAACGATAACCATCACTTGATTCAGACGGACAATTTATTTCGCTATAAATCGCAATAAGCTCCAATTTATTCCTAGTCAGTTCAATTTTGAAATGTCCGTTCCTACGATCCTATCGGATCTGATTTCATCAAATTCTGTTCACATATGAATATGATATGATGACATTAAATTTAATACATACTTTATACACTCGATTTATAAATTTCATTGATTAGTAAAATAAGTCAATTTACCCTTTGCAAATCACGTTGTACCCCTTTTTGGGCTTTCTCACCATATACTTCAGCCCACTCACTCTCCAATCCCCCTTCTCATCCTCGTTGTTCCCCGTCCATCCACCTCGTCACCCGCCTCACACAGCATACGAACATGAAATAGGGACTCCACACTCCTACATAAATGATCAGCTCGCAAGACTTCAACGGCAATCCTCACCTAACATCACTGCATTCTTGTTTGATCAGCTCCAACCCAACATTACTTCACACAGCAAAACATCCTTTCTTCCCCAATACGGAATCTTCACATTCCAGACTTCTCCCCGAAATTTCATACCAACTCCTTAACCCCGAATCCAAACTTCGAACAACAAAGAGCCTCCCTACATCCTCTCGTTCCAGCCCTTCTTCATAGCTCCATTTCTCCCCTGGCATAGAATCCCGTACTGTTTAAACCCAGCACCAAATACCGACGTCACGCAGGGAACCCTCGAGCCACACTTCAACTCAAACTCTAGAACTCGCGTAACATCAGACTTGCGTAACATCATACTTCATCGCAGGTGCTAACCCACCCCTACGAACCAAACTACGGCATCCCCTTCACCTACAAACACCGCAATCTCCTCAACGACAAACCCTAAACCTACTGTTGAAATCGAGCACAGCAAGAACAACCATCGCACCCAATAAAACTAGCATAGAGATGGAGAGGAAGGCTTCAACATCTCGAAAATGTTATCATATGATTTTTAAGAGTTTTCTTTGAATTTGTTGGATTTATTGAAGTCGGTTTTTTTTCTCGTTTGGGTAAAGAACTGCTGGCGGCTCAAATGAATTCCATCGGAGAAAATTGAGGATTGAAAGTTAGGTTTAGAATTAAGTATATTATATAGGGTTATTTAGGGTACCTTGTGCTCTACACAATTTTATCATTTAGGGACTACCATCCACTGAAACAAAAATACCATTGAGACGAGCAATGTCCCACGATCCCAAAAAATATAACAATATCGGTAGGCTGACTCATATTGTGAAACCCCAAAATCGTTGATTAAGGGTGCAAAATACTACAAATAAAATGTTGCTTATTTAATTAATTAAAAATTACAGTAAAATTCTAAAAATTAAATTATCATTATGTCTCAAAAGAACCTTGTCTAAATTCAAACCCGATATTCAAATATTTTTAAATAACCGTTATGGCCACGAACGAATATACCGCTGTTTTTCTGAATATTTAATTTGGACATAACTAAAAATCTACACGACGAAGTCCCGATTTTTCTCTTCCATTAGAAATATATACTCCACCAGCTCCACACATTTCTTGTTTCACAGAAATCCGATTTAAAACGAACCCTATATACTCAGTTGAAGTTCGAATCGCCAAATAGCGAACTGCCGCGCCATTTCAAGCTTTATTTTAATTATATTATAATTCTACGTTCAAACTGACGTCGATTTGAATATATTCATCAATATAATTCAACTCTAAGCTGAATTAAATCTAATGGATGACCCTGTTCATAAAATATTGTGATTTCCAATATTTTTGATTATTTCTGAATTAAATATATTATTCTATTATTTAATTTAATTAAATATTCCATATTATTTAATTAAACGACGATTTAATTCCCTATATCACTATTTATATAATTAAATTAATTAATTATAATACTTGTGACAATGCGGGTCATTACAGTATCCCACCGATCGCCAGGCAAGATAGCTCAACTAAACCGACCGGTAGCTCAGTTTGTTGAAAAAAATGATTGTGCATGCTGACTTGATGCAAGGTCCATGTGAATAATCCATCAATGTGCAATAAAATGTTCGTATCGGAGTCCATAATTTTTATGAACAAAAAATTATAGACTCCGAAGGGAAAATGTTTACTCCTTAAAAGTCGCACGCACATTGATGAATCATTATGTTGATAAAAGCTAGAAAGGCACCATAGTTCGATTCATAACCGATCGGTCAAAGTCATCTCCAAAAATCCTTGATTCAATTCGCATTCAACACCACAGGTCAGTTAGGATATGGGCATACTGATCGGTACTAGATAGTTTCACCAGGCAGACACATCATAGCTTAACTCGAAGCAGAGGAAGACACCAATTGGTATAAGAGCAAGGACACCGATCGGTAGAGCAGCCAATACGCTTTGTATATGCGACATGGAGATATACCGACCGACCATGGTCCAAGCATACCGATCGGTTACATAGAGGAGACGCCGATCGGTGGGGAATAATGAATATTGGTAGTTGGAGACAGCTGGCCAGTGGTAGACTTGTAAATACCATCATATACTGATTGGTGGTCCTGAATGCTATATCTCCACATTCTCCACACCTATAAATAGAGGACCAACCCCACATTAATGGGATCTAAATTTTATGGCCCTGAAGGGTTGTCCAACCATTTCTTGAGCGATTCTAAGGGAATTCTACCTTTCATAACTCTACTAATTGAAGGTCAAACATGGAATTCTCCATCAAGTCATGGAAATCTACTCAAGAGCTTGACATATCTACAACTGTTTTACAGTGTAGTGTAAAAATGTATGACTATATGAAAAAGATCGTATACATGCCTGCAAATTTGGCAAACAGTTGCATATTTTTTAGTAATTTATTAGAGATGAAATATTTTCATTTATATGCAATTTTTATCATTTTTTCAAAAGATTTTTCTACAATACTTTGATGTTTAAAAAGTGTTGGTTTTGACTTTGAAATTTTTATGCAAATCAGCAAAAATTGCATGAAATCATGCAATATTTTGATATAATTGCTGCAATGTTTGTAATTTTTCAAAAAATTGCACGTATTCACTGGAACAAGAATATTTTTTATTTTTATATTTTTTGAATCATTTTTTGGTATTTTTTTTGAATTAATATAAGTATGATTATGTGTTGAATTTAATTTCGAAGTTTGACAAAATTTTATGTTGATTTTTGTAGTTTTTTTTGGTGATTTTTAGAAAAATAGGACCAAATTTATAAAGTTTTAAGACATGAAGTTTTTATTTTTATTTTGAAACTTGAATTGGACCTGAACCGAACCGTCCCTTATAAAAAGTGGTATAACCAGAATTATTACTAGTTACCCCATTTTAGAACGATCTTCCCTTCACGAGGCGTCATGTTCTGTTTTTTTAAGATCAGGTATAATGTAACATACAGCGAGAATTCGACGTTCGAATTCTGACAATAATACACAAATCCTGTATCACTTGCCAGAGCCCAAGTATCGAAAACACATATAGTTATTAGAAAGATGTTAGTGGGTGAGATAAGAAAGAAATATTAGAATAGAAGAAGAAGAACCAACACAACACAATCAGAGTCTCACATCGTAGCGGAACAAATTATAATATAAAAAAAAATCTTTACTGAGAGCTTTAAAAATACTTACAATCATCAGAGTACATCAACACATCTGGACAATTACAATAACTTGTCCTCATATACAACACACATCAGAATAGATACTATATATCATATGTCTGAACACCTCTAGCTTGTCTCTGGATTTCACAACAACAGCTAACCTAGACCTGTACAGCCCAGTCTAACCCGAGCATTACAAATGTCGGACCAGTTTGGTGAACCAGAGTGAGAAAAACACACTAAGTTTAAAGGCATCACACAACTTAATTTTTATATCAAAATCTTTTTGAAAGAAAAGGATAATCACAAGACTAAATCCACAAATAAATATGAATGGTTTTTTCCTTACGATAATCGGAAACATATTTGAAATCGATATATTTTCTGATATTATAATAGTGTCTAAATACAAATAAATAGCAATCCAGCGGAACGCTTGCATCTCACGCTCCACATACAAAGTATACAATCAAAACCGCTGGAGCTCATTGGATAATGAATTTCCTGGCAAGTTATGGGACCACCTTCCGTTAATGTACCTCTGGAGATGAATACATTGGGGTACAATAAGAACATCTTGCAACCCAGGCTAAACATGACCAGCCCCTCACTTTCTCTTGAGAGTACCGAATATATCATTAATACATTTGGGGGGCCAGCTAACAGAACCAATAACATACATACAAAAATAGAAGGGACAACCGAAGGCATTTGGTTTCTCCAGATCAGGTAAGGATATACCCTTTTGATGTGTGTGACCCACATAGCCATGCGACCTACCCAATTTTGTGCCATTTCCTTGTTGAGGAGACTTGAGGTTATACTTACTTTTTAGAACATCTGGTCACCGCATTCACTTTGAATGCCACATCACAGGATCCTTCAGAAAATCACTAATTGATGTCCACAAAAATACTCTAGTTAGGAGCTATCCAACTATGGTACATTCGGAGAAACCATTGTTTGCGGTCCCTTCGAAAATACGCTATCATACATTCGTCCATACAAGTCATCTAGGAACAAGATGAACCGAAGGCACTCTCCTAATGCATCCAATATAGGAATCACCCTATGGACTAGTAGCGAGAAGTCCTTGCAATCAGTAAATTTCAACCACGACAGAATCACAGTTTATCTCCAGGAGCTAACCAGAGAATTTGAGTAATCCTTCCGCTTATGAAGATCCACGTTCTTCAATGCTCCATCTTCGATCAACATCTTCCACGTATTTGTTGGTTTGGAATGGTTTTCGAATATAAATTCGATTCCAGTCTTTGTGTACCAACAATCGTATGGGTCAAATTTGAAAGTCGGTTATTTGTCTATCAAATAAATAATCATGAGAATGAAATGAGTTCACTGATTCAGTACTCAGCATTACTTGGCCTTTTAATTTAAAATAATTAACAAATGGTTAATTTAAACTCTTAAACCTTTCCAATATTACAAATATATCTTTTAACTTCTTATTTAACATAAGATTATTCTTAAAAATTATTTCATTTGCTTATAAACTTTTCGAACATAGTATATAATATTATTTACAGAAATCATAACTTATTTTCCCTTTGGAAACCTTATTTAAATCTCAACAACGTGTACTTAATTAATTGTTAAGTAAACTATTATTATTCTTCTCTATTAATCTTTTAATAATCCCTTTTAATGTTATAGTCTGACTTTGATTCCAATATAAATAGAACCCTTCATAAAATTTCTTCAACATTTCTTTATAAACATTTCAACTTGTTTGCAACAACAATACTATATTTGGTTTAAATCATGTATTTGTTTTTAACAAATCTAATATAAATATCTTTACTAATTTTTATTAAATATCTTTACGAATCTTACGTTTACATCTTTTACATCTCTTATGTTGACATCTCTTATGATTCCTTATATTTATTTTTATCGAAACAATTCAAATTAACATTCATAATAAATGTTACAGATTTCATTTCAAAACTCTAAATTTTCCTTTCTTTATTTATACCCTTTTCAAATCATTACGACAACTTATGCGTTGTCTAAAATCACATTGCGATCCTTTTAACGATCCTTAGTTTATAAATCAAATAGCTTAATTTATTATTTGTAACACTTGTTACAAAATTCATTTTTTAAAACTCTTACTTCATTTACAAATCCTATTTGTAAATTATTATCGACAACTAATATTTCGATTACATTTCTAAACTCTTTGATTTCCATTTACATAATCGTTTATAAACCATTTATGACAACTTATACTCGTTGCCATTTCCAAAACCTTTTACTTAGCTTATACTTTTGCCTTCGATTAACATTTTGAACTTAGAAACATAACATTCCGAACTTTGAAATAATTTCAACTCCGCTTAACATTCCGAACTTCGGAATATCACATACGAACCTCGGAATAAATCTCACTTAGCCATTTCATACCATTTTCCAATTCCTCGATTTCCTCTTTCTATCTTCAAATATTAAGTAAATATTTGATTTAAGCTATCATATTTGCTTAAAACTCTTTTTACAACTTCGTTTTAAAAACTCGGTTTTAGTTTAAAACATGTTCATAAACTCCTCTCACATTTCGATTAGATTTATTTCAACTTCGGTCACTTTTTAAATGAGTTCCAATTAAAAAGAAATCTCTTAAATTATTATTAATAAAAATAATCATTTACTTCAATCATTAACTACAATCGCAGTAATTAACTTCTTAATTAACTAAAATATATAGTAAATTGTTTTTAATATCTTATTAAAACTAAAACAAATATTCGTTAAACTATTTTATTAAATTAATTCAAAACAAATTAATTTAATAATAAATCCCGGATCAAATGGTTAATTTAGTCAACTCAACACACAATTATCTCGTTAAGCCAAATTAAATTAGTTCTTCCTTTAAATTACTTAATAATATAATTAATTTAAATAATTCCATTTAATTATTTAAAAAAAACAATTACCTAACTCTTAACTATTAGGTTAAGTTCTGCCCATTTGCTTAAAAATCTGATTAATATCAGAATTTGCTTCATAATATCATTTAATAATTTTCTATAAACTTAATTAATAAATAATAACTATTTATTTTCCTTTGATAAACTTTTATTCAAAATAATATATTTCAAAATCTATTTCTAATTATAAAATAAATTTTATATCGATTCACCTGACGGTAAATCCACTATTTGGAAAATGATTGATTTATAGGCCATATACTGCCAATTACTCAACCAATATCACCCATTGGTTTAAACAAAACAATGTTGAATTTTAGATTAACGGTCAACAAATCAAATCAATCATTCAATCAGAACAGTTCATATAATGATAATATGAAAATAAACAACATTAAATATATTTGAGGAATCCCATTGGATCCCTCCAACCTATTCTTGCATGTATCCAAATACATTATCTAAATATAATCATTCAATTCAAATAACAATGGTTTTCATAACAGTCAATACGACAATTCAATATTAATCAATTTATTTCACACAACCGTAACAATTCAAACAATTCATTAAATTAAACACGTTTATTTTAAATGTGGCCAATAAGGTAAGTTACCTTATGTAGTGACCCTCCTTCTCGGTCGATCCAAATCGATCGTTAAACTGACTTAAATCAAACAAAAAAGGCAGATACGCTAACTTTGGGCGCACAACACATCAGAACAAACAATATAAGACTTTTATAAACATCGTAATAATGTTACATCAGAGTACATAATGCCAGAGTATTGAAAATAATATACAACGAAAAATAAATTTACAATAAATGTAATATAATGCAGTGGAAACAAATAAACTAACACAGTGGAAGACTATCAATGCTCTAGGCACAGCTTTGAGCTTCGATCCATAATCCTGCTAAATGCAATAATATGCAAAACCAAAACTACTGACTACCCGTGTGGAAAGTATGGGCACCCGGAGTTTAGGTTAAAATAATAACCTCCGAGTCAGTCATGGGACTGGTGTGAGAACTAAAGCAGTAATTTAATCTTTACTTTAAAAGGGTAAATCACGGGACCACGCTGCAAGTCACAGAACGGGTTTTCTCCCAAAAATATCAGTGCATAAACAACAACCAATAATATAAATACGGATCTACTATGCATCATATAACATGCAATTCCTCAATCTACACATTTAGGCTTAATCCCAAATTTAGATTTTTCCCAAATCCAATTCACTTTACACAAATTATTTCTTTGGACTTTATTCCCGATTTCTTATTTCAAATCATTTTGAAATACATATCTAGATTTTATATCAAAGTAGATTTCACTTCGGGATCTCAAACCAAAATCTTTGGAAATATGAATTCCAAAATATCACAATGCATATAAACAAGTATGCAATCAAATATTGGGAGGTTTCTCCCATCGACAAGACAAAGGGTACGTATCTTACCAACTCGATATATATATATATATATATATGTGTGTGTGTGTGTGTGTGTGTGCACCTCCCACGATAGAGCAGGCTACACTGACGATGCACCATCCCACGCCCTCGGGAAAAACTGCACCGCCATCTAACCCATACTTTTATTCCTCAGGGTTACCCGAATCTTTAGCCACATACTAAACCATTTCTTATCCCGAAGTAGTGAAAATCATTTCACATCATCACAATCACAAGTACTTTCCAAAATATAGTACTTTACATTAGCAATTCACACATATGATCAGTCACTATTAATCACATAACCTTTGAGCTCGTACGTCTCAAAGAAGGGTGTTAAGCAAGAGAATAAATTCTCCTTCACCAAGTAGATATATCATCAATAACAGCTAATCAACTATGTGATGAACTACAATGTCAAACACATAATACATTTCGACAACATCCAATTTAGCCCTCGAAATCTTTTCTGTTTTATAAAACATTTTTATAAAACATTCCCTGTCCAAAATCGGGAAAAACATTTCTTTTCACATAAGAAAATCTGTTTTCAAATTCATTCATTAAATTTGAAATAAACAACAACATCGCTAACACCTCGTAGTCAAATCGTGAAGTGTTTCACCAGGTGTTAGCATACAAATATTTCTACCCAATCCAATGCTAAATGTAAAAGCATATTTTGCTCATACACTGGTCGAGTACAATCTAGACAATCAATATCAACAACCAAGTGGTAAATTTAATCACCATTCATTCATGCAGATCTAATTGAAGATTTATTAAAACTCTTCTCCGTTTTAATCTCTAGAATCATTACTTAATGATCGTTTAACTTTTTGGAAATTAATCCTGCCTTTACTCGGGTTAAAGAACAAATGTTATTTAAAACACAATTCACGATAAACCCAAAATCATCTTCCATTCAAATGGAATCTTCATGGAAATCATAACAGTATATAATCGATATAAATTTCCGTATCAAACTAATACTATAAGTGGAATAGCGGCAAGACCTTTTAAATTCCTTAAATAGTAGTGGTATTCCTTTACATAAGTTCATCTCAATTATTAAATCGAATTCCATTCAATTCCATTTAAATATTAATTAACTGGTAAACTTTACTTTGGAAAGCTTCCATCAAATCTTAATAAAAAGATTTATAAATTCCAAATCATATCTTCACTGTTAATTGGGTTTAAGAACTGATGTTATTTAAACACAATTCAAAATAAACCCGAAATCCAATTTGATATTAAATACAAGGCACTGAATATAAATGATATCGACTTATATTCAATATCAAATTCTGAAACTAACAGATATCGTATTGGGAATAACGATATTTATATCTTCCAAATTCCTCAACAATATCCGTATAATCACGGAATCCAATAGCGAAATGTTCCGGAGATTATTTTCATTCAAATCCTTTCTAATTTATTTAGTGGAAACTTCTGGTTATATCGAAACCATTCTCAAATCTCATTTATTAATTTTGCAAAAATCATGCAATTAACATTTCTAGTTATTAACTAGTGCGTTCGAATAAAAAAAAATATCTTTTATCTTTTCAAATACGGATTTTTCATCCAAAAACTTTCCAAAACATTAATTATGATTTTTCATAATCTATTTATAAATTTTATTAAGTCCCCTTTAGTCGATTTCCATATACGGTCATCGAACTGCATTTACAACGACCTTTTCCAAATCTGATTTGGACATATTTTAAAATCTAACCGTTAGATTTTAAATCTCTTATATTCATTTGAAACCACTTTTCGATATGAACCCAAAGGGTCTAGTTTTAGGAGAATCTAATGGTCGGATCTCCCATTATGCCAATTCTAAGTTAATGGTTGAAATTCGCTAACGGTCACTGCGCGGTGCATTTTATTCAAGCCATTTAAATATATATAATGTATATATCATCGATTTCCACTTAGAACGTATTTTATAAATAGTTTATAAATTTATTTTAAAACGATTTCCAACTTCCATTTCAATTTTAAATCAAAATTGAATATTCCATTACATGACAATTTTATAAAGTGCATATATATGTTAAAAATAATATTTTTAACAATCCAATAATTGTTCCATTACATGACAATTTATACATCTCATATATAAGCTAAAAATAATATTTTTAGCGAACAAATAATTATATCAATACATGACCATTTTTCCAAATCACACGATCAATTTTATCGCATTTCAATTCTATACCACGCATATATACTTTATATAGCGCATATATATTTTTTATACAACGCATATATATT
This sequence comes from Allium sativum, assembly GCA_030737875.1. Lineage (NCBI taxonomy): Eukaryota > Viridiplantae > Streptophyta > Magnoliopsida > Asparagales > Amaryllidaceae > Allium > Allium sativum. Next base: position 575,472,216 of record CM060923.1, on the reverse strand, counting down.
TTATACAACACATATATATTTTATTTACTCCATTTCAATATCACAATCACAATACAAAAATCACCAAACCATCCATATAAATAAATACTCAACAACCAAATGCCATTTACAGCGCCACAAAGGTCCATTCGTGGAGTATGAAATGCTAGTGTCGCTAATATCTATACATCGCTTCTATTTCAAATGATTTGCGTAGAGTTCGTATGTTGAACTCTAAAAATAAATAACACAACAAAAATTATTTTAGTGAGATAATTCTCACATTCATTTCCATTCAATCAGTCTTTATTTGGATATTTTATTTTTAAACTAAATTAAACGACCGTTTAATTTAGTTCAAAAATCCAACTTGCTCATTTTTCATTCTGGTCAGTCCTATGTTGTAGAATTTGCTTCCACGGTCGCAACGCAACTCATTTCGTCAAATTCGGATTTTATTTGAATAAGATACGGGGTTTAAAACATTGATTACATTAATAATTAATTAAATATATTTAACCACTAACATAATTACTTTCTTCCTCGCTAATCACCTTCTTAATCCCTCGTTTCCAGAAAACCGCTCGCCGCCTTCATCGTTCGCCTGCGCCTCCACCTTCAGATCGGACGACGATCCAATCAGCCCACTCAAAGCACCGCGGTGAGCTCTACCACCACCGAGAGGAGATGCCAACTCAAAGTCCTCTAGCGGCCTAAAACCATGAACGAACTGTGCCCGTTTGGGCTAGGAAATTGCCTAAAATTCTTTACCAGAGTTGATCAAGACCCTACCAAATTAAGGATCTCAGATAGCTCTTGATTTTTCGTTTTGTAACTATGGTTTAATTTGAATCATATTTGAAGATTTTGAGGGAAAAAGAATCGTGCATTATCCACCGTTCAGGACGAAGCGGCGGCTGTGAATGTGAAGAGGGCTAGGGTTTTAAAACTAATATATATATATATATATATTACTTAATTCCATTAATGCTTGTTTATCCATCTGAATTCCAATTCAAACCCAACGACTATCATTCCTAACTAAATACCCCCATTATGAACATAATGGAATATGCTTCGTAAGCTAATTCGACAATTTCGATTAGTTTTTATCAAAATTAAAATATAAATTAATATAACAGTCAATATTGAATTTGAACGTACATTTTAATTTACCGGGGCCGCATACTAAATCCAAAAATTACAGAAAATTTAAATCTAGCAATGTTTTGACGATATGGTCCTAACAAAATTAATTTCGTCGAATTTGGAGATCGTTCGAAAAATGACCTTTTCTGGTCGATTGAATTTAAACTAAAATTACAAAATGCGTTTATATTTACTGCGCTCACATATTAATTCCAAAAATTATGAAATTTTAAATCTAACCATAATTTGACATTCCAGATACAACAAATGTGGTTTCGTCGAAAACGGAGATCATTTGCAAAATGTTTATTTTTAAGGGATGTATATTATTAAATATATATATATAAAATCCACAACGACTATTTTAAATTTTAAACTAGACATAACTTTCAATTTATATTATGAAATATGAATTTTTCGCATTCATTAGAAATATATAATTTAACAGATTCTAACATTTCTAGTTTTACTGAAATCCAATTTATATTTCATTCTATACATTCATTTAAAGTTTAAAATCGAATTTTTAAACTACTGCGCCATTTCGAGTTCGTTTTAATTAAATTTTATATTTATATGTTCTACCTTTGATTTAAATAAATTTTTAGTCATTATTATTTAAAATAAATCATTTTAAATATTCAAAACCCGTTAAAATAGCTAAAATCAAAATTTTAAATTGGTTAAGAAATTCGGGGTGTTACAATCTCCCCCACTTAAAATCTTTTCGTCATCGAAAAGGAACGGAGCTGAATTTTTTTAAATAGCTAACTCAACTTTCATTCTAGCTTAAGAACTTTAACTTTTCAGTTTCTAGGAACTTTCTAATTTCTCAAAAATTTGTCTAACACTCTAAATTATTTAGTTTTTTGCTATAACCTCCTTTGTACGGGGAGGGTTTGAAAAATTTATTGGACCGTATTAGACACCCAATAAATCAATAAAAAGCATACACAATTTTTGTGACATATCTATGCCCCAGGGAGACATGTAAAAATGTAGAAATTTTATACCTTTCCTTAGTGTTGGAAATAAAATAATCCATGTGCCTTAATTAAAAACAAGAGAGACGTGAATTATTGTTATCTCCAGACCTGTGTAGGGTTTTTATTAAATCCTGCCCCGAGCACCATTACATCGATATTATTAAACCCATATTCAGTCTTCTGTTCAACTTGCAATTTAGTTCTCGCCATACAAGCATCTGGCCTGTATGGTAATTCAAAACTCGTCATATAAGCGTCAAATGCTTATACGGAATATGATATGATATGTTGTCTTCATGTTGTATGTCATGTGGTGTAGTTAATAATTTATTTGTTACTATCCTAAGGCATATGTTATAATCTCACACAGATCAATCATCACAACGCATCTAAAAACACTCACAAGAGTTGATATAATAATAAATTTGCACAACCAACTGATTAAGGTGCACCTGTTTGTCGGGCACACAATTTATTTCTTTACTCAACAGTAAATCCATAACCTACTCATCATGTATATGTATGTACATATCTATCTAATATACAAATCCAATTCAAACAAAATTTTCAATTCAGTTCAATATTTTATTTGATTTGGCTTAATTTATCATTCATCCACATATTGGTTTAAATTAATCATCATTCCAATATTTTAATTAGTTAAACTAATAATCATACAACACAACCGGAAATCAATTTGTTGATTAACTTTTCAAATATATATGACTTTTATATATTCAAAGATCATATTTTCTAAGATTGGATTATATGTATAATCTGTAACACCCCGTATTTTCTGTGAACATTAAAGTAACAAATTAAAGTATACTTAATTTTTAAGAGAATAATTAAGGGAAATGGGTTACGCCATTGCATTCATCTCGGAATTCTTCTTGAGATAGAGTCCGAGTTTGCGTAAATCGGACTCCGTATGAATAAGTTATGACCTTCAAAAGTTTTAGGGGTTTGAATAAAATAAAACAGCTTAGCTCGAAATTCAAAACACACACCTGGGCTGGGTAGGAAATTTCCTGCCCATGACCCAAGTCGACCAGGGGGTCGAACTGGGTCACACAGGTCGACCATGGGGTCGACCTCCCCTCTTTTCCAGATCTGAAGACAGATTCTGTATTTAGACGCCCGTTCTGACCGGATTCGTTGCTCCTAAGCTATTTAAACACCCCCAAACCTCACTTTCTCTCCACACAACTTCATTTTGCCAATACCCTACCCTAATTCAAATCAAAATAAATCAAAGACGGGGTTATGATGCTCAAGTCCTTCGTAGAAATCAAGTTAGAATTCTAGTAGAGATTCAAAGGCTATTTCAACAACTATTTCTAAGAATCAAATCAAATCTAAATTAGAAGAACAAATAGTCTACTTCAAGGGAGAGCTATTCAGTTTCAGAATACAGATCCCAGAATTCAAGACCATTATGTAATTTGTAACTTCACGTTATTTTCAGAAATAAAAGTTAATTGTGATTCTGACATTGTAATAAATCTGGATCTGAGATTATGCTTGTCTTTATATATCCTTTGGATCTATCTCATTAATAATGTTATGTCCGTTCTTTGTCTCTTCATTCCTTCTTCCCTTTCTGTTTTATAGCCAGGCTACTGCGAGGCTGAGCCAGATCTCATACGAGATGAACGTACGTTGGAAATAAAATTAGGCATAAATTATGATTTGGACATGACCAGCACTAAAATTTGGGAAATGTATTAAATTGTGTACAATTGGTCATAATTGAGTTGTAACTGATTTGAGGACATAACACATTCAAAACATAAAGTATTGAACATAGGACTTGGGATTTGAGGCATAAATTATTGGACATATGACTTGGGATTTGAGGCATAAAGTATTGGACATATGACGTGAGATTTGAGGCATAAAGTATTGGACATATGACTTGAGATTTGAGGCATAAAATATATTGGACATATAACTTGGGATTTGGGTCGTAAATTGAATTGTAAACATGTAAGTTCAAGTTATTTTTAGATTTAAACACCTAATATTGATTTTGGCATATAATGAAATGGATTTAAGTCCATGCTTGATGACAAGACAAATCTTTTAGATTAATTCCTATCTTTCTATTGAGTCAATGATTTACATGCCTAGGAAGTTATTATTCAATCATGCCTGTCTTTATTGGAAATCTGATATATAATCCATTTAGGTTCATGATGTTATTTATATCAGATCTATATGTGTCTATGAGGTTATTTCTGTCAGTTTGTTTCAGATCTATCTTTGTTATAACCCAACTCTAACAGATCTGTAATCCTCTTAGGTCCAAAATATTTGATAGATCTACCATTTTAATGCCTGTTTTATGCCTACTCTCGTTTATGTTCCTCCTTCGTCCCCTTTATTTTATAAATCTAGATTTACCTCGAATCTAGACTGAAACTTGTTATACGTGCTATTGGAATGCGGGGGTATTGGGAAATAGTCCATTTGGTAATGGTGGAACATAATTTTGTAACTTTTGATTTAGGGCATAATTTGTCTTTGTTGCGAACTTGGGGTAAATGGAAATATTACATCTAGATTTGGCACAAATTGTAAATTGGGATATTAATCTATATTGGGCACAAAACTGTAAATTAGATTATTAATCTAGATTGGGCAAAACCATTGGTTAAGACGCCAAGCATAATGTATATTGGGGCATGACTATTATTGCAAACTTGGGAAGATTAGATGTAGTCTAATTTGAGTGAATTTGAGTGATAACTCGAAATTGAACTTGGGGGCCATAACTTGCAATTAGTTTTGTTGGGCATAACTTGAGAATTGGAATATGACTGTTTGGGATAATTAGCATATAAACCTAGAATTGGAGATTTATGGAAAATGCGGTATTGACAACAATTGTTATTAATTTACATATAATATGTATATATGTAAATATGTGAAAACAAGAATATGCCTAACCCGAGGTTAGATTGAGTTGTGGTGTAAAACTGTCCGGAACCGCCCGGTACATCCAGTAACCACAACAACACCTATCTAATGTGAGAGGTTAGTGCATCATACCTAAGAAAAACCCGAGGTTAGATTGAGTTGTGGTGTAAAACTGCCCGGAACCGCTCGGCACATCTAGTAACGGAAACAACACATATCTAATTTGAGAGGTTGGTGCATTAATTAATCAATTAATGCTAATGAACAAGATGAATGAGTAGGGTTAAGTTCAAAGGAATACTTAACCAATATAACATGAATGACTAGGGTTAAGTAATGAGAAACACTTAACCAATATGACAAGATGGATGACTAGGGTTAAGTTATCAGGAAACACTTAACCGATATAGCATGATAAAGGGAAAAGGTTAAGATTACATTTAACCAATATAACTTGATTTGTGGTAGGGTTAAGCTAACACAAGAAGGCAAAACATAACCAAAGTAACATGACATGATGAGTAAGTGGGTTAAGTTAACTTGAATTGACTGATGACACTTAACCAATACAACAAGACGAACACGTGGGGTTAAGTAACAAGGAAACACTTAACCAATATAACTTGATGAACGGACGGGGTTAAGTAAATAAGGAACACTTAACCAACATGACACGATGAATGGATGGGTCAAGTTAACATGAATGGACAACACTTAACCAATATGACATGATGTACGGGAGGGTTAAGTACATATCGGGTTGGTGGGTAATATTAGTAAATATAGGCCCACAAAACTTAACCATTTAATAAACACACTTGAATCGATTGGAGGGTTAAGTAAATCTCATGTAGGTGGGTAATATTAGTACATATTGGCCCACAAACTTAACCGTTAAATAAACATGCTTGAATCAGTGGGAGGGTTAAGTACATACCAGGTTGGTGCGTAATATTAGTAAATATAGGCCCACAAACTTAACCAATAGGGAACCCTAGTAACGGGGACCCATTTCAGCAGTAACCCACATAGATGTATCACGGTACCCTGAACTAGGCAGGGTGGGGCACGATTACTGGGCTGATTGTAAGCGGTCATAGCAGCGGTAGGGGGTACGTCAGTGTAGGTTCCGATGGTTTATGGGCGTGCATGTACTCCGGAGTTGGAAAAAGCAGGCACTGGGTAAAAGTAGTTATACACTGTGCATCTTGAATCGTGTCGGGTTGCTGTCATAAGAATTGATACACCTTATGGAGGGACCAACATAGGGTATCTACACGCAATAGAGGGCCTATTGACACAGACATAAGGAAAAATTAATACAAGTAAGGAGCCGATCGATAGGGTAGTAAGGGTACATCTAACATGTTCATGGCAATTAGGCAGATTGAGGTGGAATCCTCACGATAGATGTACACCTTAAGGCTACCACAATTGCGGGGATTGGGATTACATTACAATATGATCATTTTATATAGATTACTAGTTGAGACACTAGTTAGGTGGTGCAGAGAAGTGAAATGAGTGCGATAGCATATTCAGCCTTATTATCCTATTTCTAGGGTGTTGACCTAGATTCATTTTATTCTTGTCATAACCCTTTTCTTGTTTACATGCTAAATAGTCACTGGACTTACCAGACTCATGTCTGACCCATTTCCTTTCATCTTCTTTTCTTCCGTTTCCCCCCTCCCCCCCCCCCCCCCGGTCCGCAGGGAGGGAATACTTCAGCTTAGATCGGATCATTTCCAGCTTAAAGAGAGTATATGTATTGCTTGGAATCTTTTTTCCTTGGGCTATAGCTTTGGATACTATCTTATTAGGGATTTATGTTGCCTTACTATTGTTTTAATGCTTCTTTATGTTTTAATTCAAGACAGAGATTTTGTTGTAATAATTTGAAAGTTGGTTTGAGACAGTTGTTGTAATGTTTTAACTGAATCACTTACTTATGAAATAAATTTAGTTTTTCCATTGTTTATTTGTCTGTCTTGTAATTTATCTGCATCTTGTACCTAAAATGCTCCACCAAAGTTAAGGCATTCCCTTTGTGAGTGACCTTAACGGAGGTGGGGTGTTACACTTGGTATCAGACCTGAAGGTTACCAGATCAGATAAAAGATTTGAAAATTTATTTTCAAAATGGTTTTAAAAGAAGCATTTTCAAAAGAAAAGTTTTGTTTTAAAGGAATATTCCCCAAAGCCATACGCACTATCTTTTTGATCCTCTGTTTGAATCCTTGTTTCCTTCTTTCCTGAGTCTCCAGGGCTCCTGGATTTCTGGGAGGTAACCTCATTGCGGCATGGTTCCATAGGCTTGATGAGACTACGACACTTGTCAAAGGGCAAAAAAAGTTCCCAACTTCCATCTATAGCCGCAGTAGTTTCGCCTACGGCTAATTTTCTTTCGAGCTTTGTAGGATTTTCCATGCAATGGAGGCAGCTTTCAAGAGACATGTCAACAAGTTACACAAGGATGGCAAAGATGAGATTGAGGGAGTTTGGCTAAGGAGCACAACCCAAGGATGAAGAATTCATGGATATAGACTTGGTTTACAAAGAAGGGGAGGAAAGAATAGTAAAACCTAAAGACAAGAGGAAATATCTTTATTATGGTATAACGGGTCGTATAATTAAGGGCAAGGGCAAGAACAAATGACAGGATTTTTAGCAGGGCAAATGCATGCTCTCACCGCCAGCGTACTTGAGAGAAAGATAGTAAAGTCTAGTTCTTCTTTTTGATCATCATGTTAGTACTCTTTTTTATTTTAGCGCTTCACATTCGTTTATATCTGCTTCCATAGTTGAGTCTCTAAACCTTAGTACTTGTATAGTAGAAGATCCCATTATTGTCTCAAATCCAATTTGTGGTTCAACTCATTTATCTTTGGTTTGTAAGGATTTGAGATTCTTATATTTTTGGTTTCATGGGCTATGGGTTGATTCTAGGCATGGATTGGTTAGCTAGTAATTGTGAAAGAAGGGTAGTTAGACTTTCGACTTGCCTCGGGAATACCCTCGAAATTTCATGCGATCCTAAGGGATCGGTTTGTCTTAGCTACCTAGAATCACTTTATGTATTTATCGACGATTTTCGATCCGTTGGATTAGTCCATGAGTACGCGGATGTTTTGATTAGATTAAGTGTTTTCCCCCTAAAACTCGAGACAGACTTCCGCATATATCTAGTTAACAATGCAAAGCTAGTTATTCGGTCAATGATAGTTTTGGAGCAAGATTGGCAAGGATAGCCAGAGTTAGTTAAGTGCTCAATTGTTTGGTTGTTTTGCTAGTATCATCTCACATAAATCATCCAAATTCATAGGAGGTATTCCTTGGGTGCTTGTCTGATATTGGTTTAGGCCTTTGGGGCTTGTACTTGAGGGATGTCAAGTTCGACTAAGATGGTTTGCGTGAGAGATATCGACCCTCAGATTTGTGACATGATGGATAAGCCAAGTAGAGGAGAGACCTCTAATCATCTTAGCATATACACCTGGTATCATGGTTAACACCTGTTTATCTTGGAAAGATTGTTCGACTACATTGGATACCCTCTGGAATAGTAAGTAATTGAGGTCCTATCTTTACTAGTGGGTTTTGGAAATGGAGGTCAAGAAACCTCGCAATCGTGAAGTTAAATTAGTTAAGGTACAGTGGAGTGAAGCTCAAGAAGATGCGACTTAGAAGACTGAAGACTAGATACGCGCAGCCTACCCCTTTTCTTTTTGAGGATACATCCTTGATCTCTCTTTCCTTAAGTTTATGCATGCTTGTATCTAACTTTTAAGTATATCTCCTCGATCCTATTATTTATCCTTAGGTAGAAGCCAATGGATGTAAACATGTGTTTGAAACATGTTATGATTGGTGGTTGCAAGTGGTTGCTAGTGGTTGCTCGTGGATGCATATACACACATTAGGCACTAGATCGGCTCAGTCACTTTCATATTGCATATGCATGAGTGAATTTTTATATATATGAACTAAAACTTGATGTCTTATCATATGGATGTTGAATTTTTATTAATTATTGTGCACTTATGTAGAAGTTATAAAGTACGCATACATGATGGACTCATGGCACTGACATAACTCGCATTGAGGAGGTCAACTGAATCAGTAGACCGCCTGATTTTGCATTAGATAAGGACATGTACACACACTATGCATATGATCATGAAGGCATTAGAAATCTTTTTAAGGAAAATGGATGCATATGTTCGATGGTTGAGTGGATGGATGATTGTATGGTAGGATATACATTCTTCTTAACTTGAAGATTTCGGGGACGAAACCCTTAAAGGAGGAGAGAATGTAACACCCCGTATTTTCTGTGAACATTAATGTAACAAATTAAAGTATACTTAATTTTTAAGAGAAGAATCAAGGGAAATGAGTTATACCAATGCGTTCATCTCGGAATTCTGCTTGAGATAGTGTCCGAGTTTGGATAAATTGGACCCCGTATGAAGAAGTTATGACCTTCAGAAGTTTCAGGGGTTTGAATAAAATAAAACAGCTCAGCTCAAAATTCAAATTCGAAATTCAAAACACACACCCGGGCTGGGCGGGAAATTTTCCACCCAGGGCCCAGGTCGACCAGGGGGTTGACCTGTGGGTCGACCTGGGTCACACAGGTCGACCATGGGGTCGACCTCCCCGCCTTTTCTAGATCTGAGGACAGATTCACTTTTCTGTATTTAAACGCCCATTCTAACCAGATTCGTGGCTCCTAAGCTATTTAAACACACCCAAACCTCACTTTCTCTCTACACAACTTCATTTTTCCTATACTCTACCCTAATTTATATCAAAATAAATCAAAGACGGGGTTATGGTGCTCAAGTCCTTCGCAGAAATCAAGTTAGAATTCTTGTAGAGATTCAAAGGCTATTTCAACAACTATTTCTAAGAATCAAATCAAACCTAAATTAGAAGAACAAATAGTCTACTTCAAGGGAGAGCTATTCAGTTTCAGAATACTGATCCCAGAATTCAAGACCGTTTTGCAATTTGTAAGTTCACGTTATTTTCAGAAATAAAAGTTAATTGTGATTCTGACATTGTAATAAATCTGGATCTGAGATTATGCCTGTCTTTCAATATCCTTTGGATCTATCTCATTGATAATATTATGTCCGTTCTTTGTCTCTTCTTTCCTTCTTCCCTTTTTGTTTTATAGTCAGGCTACTACGAGCCTAAGCCAGATCTCATAAGAGATGAACGTACGCTGGAAATAAAATTGGGCATAAATTATGATTTGGACATGACCAGCGCTAAAATTTGGGAAAAGTATTAAATTGTGTATAATTGGGCATAATTGAGTTGTAACTGATTTGAGGACATAACACATTCAAAACATAAAGTATTGAACATAGGACTTAGGACTTGAGGCATAAAGTATTGGATATATGACTTGGGATTTGAGGCATAAAGTATTGGACATATGACTTGAGATTTGAGGCAGAAAGTATAGGACATATGACTTGAGATTTGAGGCATAAAATATATTGGACATATAACTTGGAATTTGGGCTGGAAATTGAACTGTAAACATGTAAGTTCAAGTTATTTTCAGATTTAAACACCTAATAGTGATTTTGGCTTATAATGAAATGGATCTAAGTCCATGCTTGATGATAAGACAAATCTTTTAGATTAATTCCTATCTTTCTATTGAGTCAATGATTTACATGCCTAGGAAGTTATTATTCAATCATTACTGTCTTTGTTGGACATCTGATATATAATCCTTTTAGGTTCATGATTTTATTTATATCAGATTTATATGTGTCTATGAGATTTTTCTGTAAGTTTGTTTCAGATCTATCTTTGTTATAACCCAATTCTAACATATCTGTAATCCTCTTAGGTCCAAAATATTTGACAGATCTACCATTTTAATGCCTGTTTTATGCCTACTCTCGTTTATGTTCCTCCTTCGTCCCCTTTATTTTATGAATCTAGATTAACCTCGAATCTAGACTGAAACTTATTACACGTGCGATTGGAATATAGGGGTATTGGGGAATAGTCCGTTTGGTAATGGTGGAACATAATTTTGTAACTTATGATTTGGGGCATAATTTGTCTTTGTTTCGAACTTAGGGTAAATGGAAATATTACATCTAGATTTGGCGCAAACTGTAAATTGGGATATTAATCTATATTGGGCGCAAAACTGTAAATTAGAATATTAATCTAGATTGGGCATAACCATTGGTTAAGATGCCAATCATAATGTATATTGGGGCATAACTATCATTGCAAACTTAAGAAGATTAGATGTAGTCTAATTTGAGTGATAACTCGAAATTGAACTTGGGGGCCATAACTTGCAATTAGTTTTGTTGGGCATAACTTGAGAATTGGAATATGACTGTTTGAGATAATTAGCATATAAATCTAGACTTGGACATTTATGGAAAATGTGGTATTGACAACAATTGTGAATAATTTACATATAATATGTAAATATGTAAATATGTGAAAAGATGAATATGCCTAACCCGAGATTAGATTGAGTTGTGGTGTAAAACTGCCCGGAACTGCCCGGCACAGCCAGTAACATCAACAACACATATCTAATGTGAGAGGTTGGTGCATTAATAAATCAATTAATGCTAATGAACAAGATGAATGAGTAGGGTTAAGTTCATAGGAACACTTAACCAATATAAGATGAATGACTAGGGTTAAGTAATGAGAAACACTTAACCAATGACAAGATGGATGACTAGGGTTAAGTTAATAGGAAACACTTAACCAGTATAGCATGATAAAGGGAAAAGGTTAAGTTAACACTTAACCAATATAACTTGATTTGTGGTAGGGTTAAACTAACACAAGAAGGCAACACTTAACTAAAGTAACATGACATGATGAGTAGGTGGGTTAAGTTAACTTGAATTGACTGATGACACTTAACCAATACAACAAGACAAACATGTGGATTTAAGTAACAAGGAAACACTTAACCAATATAACTTGGTGAACGGACGGGATTAAGTAAATAAGGAACACTTAACCGACATGACACGATGAATGGGTGGGTTAAGTTAACATGAATGGACAACACTTAACCAATATAACGTAATGTGCGGGAGGGTTACGTACATATCGGGTTGGTTGGTAATATTAGTAAATATAGGCCCACAAAACTTAACCATTTAATAAACATGCTTGAATCGATGGGAGGGTTAAGTACATCTCGTGTAGGTGGGTAATATTAGTACATATAGGCCCACTAACTTAACTGTTAAATAAACAAGCTTGAATCAGTGGGAGGGTTCAGTACATATCGGGTTGGTGGGTAATACTAGTAAATATAGGCCCACAAACTTAACCAATAGGAAACCCTAGTAACGGGGACTCATTTCAGTAGTAACCCACATTGATGTATCATGGTACCCTGAACTAGGCAGGGTGGGGCATGATTACTGGGCTGATTGTAAGTGGTCAAAGCAGCGGCAGAGGGTACGTCAGTGTAGGTTATGACCGTTTACGGGCGTGCACGTACTCCGGAGTGGGAAAAAGCAGGCACTGGGTACCAATAGTTATACACTGTGCATCTTGAATCATGTGGGGTTGCTATCATAAGGATTGATACACCTTATGGTGGGACCAGCACAAGGTATCTACACGCAAGAGGGGGCCGATTGACATAGACACAAGGAAAAATTAATACGAGTAAGGAGCCGATCGATAGGGTAGTAAGGGTACATCTAACATGTTTATGGCAATTAGGCAGATTGAGGTGGAATCATCACGATAGACGTACACCTGAAGGCTACCACAATTGCGGGGATTGGGATCGCTTTACAATATGATCATTTTATATAGATTACTAGTTGGGACACTAGTTAGGTGGTGCAGAGAAGTGAAATGAGTGAGATAGCATATTCAGCCTTATTATCTTATTTTTAGGGTGTTGACCTAGATTCATTTTATTCGTGTTATAACCCTTTTCTTGTTTACATGCTAAATAGTCACTAGACTTACCAGACTCATGTCTGACCCATTTTCTTTCGTCTTCTTTTCTTCCTCCCCCCCCCCCTCCAGGTCCGTAGGGAGGGAATACTTAAGCTTAGATCGGATCATTTCCATCTTGAAGAGAGTAGATGTATTGCTTGTAATCTTTTTTCCTTGAGCTGTGGCTTTGGATACCCTCTTATTGGGGATTTTTGCTGCCTTACTGTTGTTTTAATGCATCTTTATGTTTTAATTCAAGACAGAGATTTTGTTGTAATAATTTGAAAGTTGGTTTGAGACAGTTGTTGTAGTGTTTTAACTGAATAATGTACTTATGAAATAAATTTAGTTTTTCCGCTGTTTATTTGTCTGTCTTGTAATTTATCTGCATCTTTTACCTAAAATGCTCCACTGAAGTTAAGGCATTCCCTTTGTGAGTGACATTAACGGATGTGGGGTGTTACATAATCACAAATACATTAATTATAAACTTGTCACTCTCAACTCATTATAGGGCATTTCTAACCCCATCTCTTATGAGTTTCTCAATCTAAGATACAACTGATCCTATCTTTAATGAGTTTTCTTTCATAGGATATTACTAATCCGATCTCTGATGAGTCTTTTATTCTATTCTAACGAGTTACACCCCAAAAATTTGAGTTAACCAAAGCTCTGATACCATATGTAGGGACCCTCTTTCTCGGTCGATTCAAATCGATCGTTAAACTGACTTAAATCGAACCAAAAAGGCAGATATGCTTTGGGAGCACAACACATTACAACAAACAACAGAAGACAATTATAAACATCATAATATTGTTACATCAAAGTACATAACATCAGAGTATCGAAAATAATATACAACGGAAAATAAATTTATAATAAATGTAATAGAATGCAGCGGAAGCAAATAAACTAACACAGTGGAAGACTATTAATGCTCTGGACACAGTTTTGAGCTTCGATCCAGAATCCTGCTAAATGAAATAATCTGCAAACCAAAACTAATAACTTCCCTGTGGAAAATATGGGCACCCAGAGTTTAGGTTAAGACAATAAACTCTGAATCAGTCATGGGACTGGTGTGAGAACTAAAACAGTTATTTAATCTTTACTTTAAAAGGGTAACTAACAGGACCACGTCGCATGTCACAGAACGGGTTTTCTTCCAAGAATACCAGTGCATAAACAACAACCAATAATAGAAATATGGATCTACTATGCATCATACAACATGCAATTCCTCAATCTACTCATTTAGGCTTAATCCCAAATTTAGATTTTTCCAATATCCAATTCACTTTACAAAAATTATTTCTTTGGACTTTATTCCCGATTTCTTATTTAAAATCATATTGAAATACATATCTAGCTTTTATATCAAAGTAGATTTTACTTCGGGATCTCAAACCAAAATCTTTGGAAATACGAATTCTGAAATATCACAATGCATACTAACAAGTATGCAACCAAATATCGGGATGTTTCTCCCGTCGACAAGGCAAAGGATACATAGTAAATGAACTTGATATATATATATATATGTGCACCTCCCACGATGGATCAGGCTACACTGACGATGCACCATCCCACACCCTCGGTATAACGACCTGAATTTCCCCGTAAAGGAAAGCCCGGATTGCTTTGAGGACAAGACAAATCAGAACGCAAACATAAGAACATTTCATTGTTTATTACAACAATTTCCATCAGATACAAGAATATATGGAGTATGAATAAATACTGCACACCATAAAATATTAGAGATTCAAATACATTACTGCAGCGAAAAAATAATACAAAACACAACTGAAGGAGATATATGGATACAGAGCTTTCTGAATATCGTTCCAACTGTAAACTAGGATCCTATGAATATAAATCTGCAAAACCAAAACTACTAGCTGCCCGTGTGGAAAATAAGGGCACCCAGAGTTTAGGTTAAAACAATAAACTCCAGGTCAGTCATGTGACTGGTGTGAGAACTAAAACAATTATTAAATCTTTACTTTGAAAGAGAGTAATTCAAGGGACCACGCCGTATAACACGGAACGGGTTTCCTCCCAATAATACTAGTGCATAGGATAAACAGCGTAATGCTTTTTGAAAAAATGAAGCTATTATAAGACCCAGGTCCCATCACACAATGCAACGCAAGTCGGAGGATAGGGTTTTCCCTTATAATAGCCAAACATGCTTCGTACATTTAAAAACAAATCATTTGATACTATTATAAGTGTATAGTCTCAAAACAAATTCAAATATAAAAGTATCAATCATAGGCGGCATGGGTACCATCTATCATATCGCCAATACTAGGCTCTACAATCAAAACCGAAATGTCACGTATTGGAAGTTGGATTCCATCTGTGAACCAAGGCAAAGGGAATATCCTATGCCAATTTGAGACTGTCCAGCCCGAGCCTCATGTCTCAGTCGCAACTGCACCCGGATCCTCGGGGCCGGTCGTCCATCGATGATTGGTAATACCGTAAATGATATGCTAGCCGGTTCTATCGAACCTCTTGGTGATCGTGGGCCCGTAAGCCTCTGCAACCACCAATCCATCAGCTCCCAGTGTAGCCGATATATCTGAGGCGCCTCTCTACCCATCAAGTAATAATAAGCAATATCCACATAAGTAAAATGCCAGGGCTTGCAAAACGCTGACACCACTTCTAGCGAGAAACCAGCATATGTCCATTTCCCGGAGGTCCTTCCCGTTTCTGGTTCACACCGGGGTGTGAGGCTCGCGAATTAACGCTATAAACAAAGCAGCTCTATATTAAAGCTATGCTTTGATCATCAACCACAAGAATTTTCTTTTCAACAAAAGCCTTGATCCAAGCAACTCAGCATGCCACACAGGCAATTCATGCCATGCGACTGATATCTATCGATATATAACCTCTGAGCTCGTACGTCTCAGAGCAGGGCATTAAGCAAGAGAATAAATTCTCTGTCGCCAAACAGATATAAATTTAATAAAAACCAATCAACACAGAATAAAATCTAATGTTAGAAACACAATCCATTTACAAGTTCATTCTGGGTCTGAATGAAACTGGGGGCACCTTATTCCTCGTCCCATATGTCCAATACAGGAGAGAGGCCCTCGCATATCCGTCGATCTCCAAGTACGTCTAGACGATCACCACTTATTACCTCGTCTTGGGTGTACAGCCCAATCAAGACATCAGTAATCATCCAAATGATGTGAAGACCTCCGGTCTTCAACCATCGTCTTCATCGTCGACTTATCGTCGAATCAGTTATTCAGAATGGGTTTAAACCCGGCCATTCCGAATAACTCGCGTATCTAATAAACAAGTTCTATGAAACACAACATACGCCTCATTCCAATCCTAAATATTCTTTTATTTAAATATTCACTTCCTTAGGGATTTGTTCCCATTATGAGACAACCCCAAACCCCGTACTAACGGCGGCAAGGGAAATCCTCGGAATATAACACAGAAACAGATAACAACAGAACAGAAATAAATAAATATACCAGATAATGCACAATAGAATACTGGATAAACGTAATCATCAGAGTTACACAGTATACAGGATCATACTTAGTACAAATACAGTTCATCTATACATAAATGTCTACAGCAGAAAACAAACATAATATGTCCAAAAGGAGATGAACAACATAAAAAGAGATAAATGATAGGATCCATCTTCAGCTCCAGCTATCTAGAAAAGCCTGCTAAACCTGAATACAAGGCTACCCGTGTAGAAAAAGGGGCACCCGAGTTTGAAAGTGAAACAAACTACGAGTCAGTCATGGGACTGGTATGAGAAATCTACTCAACACATTTATAATATGGCTAATCACAGGACCACGCCACTTTCATGGAACGGGTTTACTCCATTGGATTGCCAGTGCTTTAAAACAAATCATTCTTTTAAACATTGCAATGCTTTTTATAAAAATGAAGCCATTATAAGACTCAGTTTCCATCACATAATGCAACGCAAACAGGAGGATAGAGTTTTACCTTATAATGGCCAAAATATGATTGATACGAATAAAGCAAAAGCATTTGATATTATTACTAGTGTTTATATGTTTCAAAACCAATTTGAATCATAACTATCAAACATAGGCGACATGGGTACCATATATCATGTCGCCATATATATACAATCAAAACCGCACAGTCACGTATTTGGAAATTGGATTTCCATTATGAACCAAGGCAAAAGATAGTCCTTACCGAATTCAAGACGCTCTAGCCCGTGTCTCAGGAACAGCCGCAACTGCCCCTTGGATCGTCAGGGTCGGTCCACTGAAGTTGATTATTATACCTGAACACTACGTTTCCCCGCCCTTTGGGGCGTCAACGAGCCAACGAATGACTCCATCGGACCCGGATCGTCCGATCTAACCGTGGCGCCTCCCAACAGAAACAACCACATAAGTCAAACTCGTCAGGGCATGTAAAACCACTGACGCCACTTCTAACTAGAAGGAAACGCATGCCCTCCCTGAGGTCCTGCTCCCGTTTCTGGTTCATACCGAGGTGTGAGGCTCACGATTTCACGTTATACACAAAGCTATGCCACACAGGTGGTGCTTTGATCATCACCACAAGACTTTGCTTTTCAACAGAAGCCCTGATCACTACATCTTAGCATGCCACACGGGCAATTCACACCATGCAACTGATAGCTATCAATCACACAGAATAAATCCCAATGTCAGACACACTGTCCATTAGCAAGTCCGTTCTGGGTCTGAACAAAACCGGAGGCACTATATACCTCGCAAACCCGTCGATCACCACGTACGTCTGGATGATCACCACTCATTATCCATATTTCGGGATGCCTCCCAATCAGAACCTCGGTTACCATCCCAAACGAGGTGAAGATCTCCGGTCTTCGACCACCGTCTTCATCTTCGATTTCTTATCGTCGATTCAGTTATTCAGAATGGGATAACCCCGGTCTTTCTGAACAACTCGCGTATATAATAAACAAGTGCTACATAAAAAGGACATACGCTTTATTCCAATTCATTAGTCACTAACCGTCAATCAGTAAGAGAACGATTTCCTAAATATTAACCCCGAAGGCCGAAACCAACATCAGATCAACACCCAGGAAACCATTCAACTTAGCCAACCTTTAGTTAATTTCTAAATTTCACATCCATATTGTTTATAATATTTTATAACGATTTATCGCTATTTTTATTTATTTTAAAATTGCCAATTTATTCAAAACGACGCTTCAGGCCATAACGCGGCTGTGGCGCTGTTTTTCTTCAGATTTGATTTACACATATCTGGAAATCTAACCATTGGATCTTCACAAAATTTACATCATTAGAAAGATCTTTTCAAAACGAATCCAACGGTTCCAGTTCCGGAAATTTCGACGGTCGGATCTCCCGGTATAATCGTTTGAAGTTTCGATTTCAAATTACGAACTGCAGCGTCGTTATTTGATTATATAAAATTATATATATATATATATATATAATCGATTCTGGCGCTGTTTTTCTTCAGATTTGAATTAAACATTCCAGACAATCCAACCGTTGGATTTTTACAAAGTTGGTGCCGTTGAAAAGATATTTCCAAAGCGAACCCAACGGTTGCGATTTCAGGAAAATCCAATGGTCGGATCTCCCGTACTAATCATTTGAAATCACGGTTTCAAAATACGAACTGCAGCGTCGTTATTCGATATATTTCAATTCTATTTATATATATATATCGATTCTTCGATTTCAAACTATATGATTTTCATACTTTTGATAAAAATGATATTTTTATCAAACTGTCTTCTATTTCAACACTTCACTATTTTTAACAATTCATGTATATTATAAAAATGTGATTTTTAATTTAAATCAATTTATTTCAAAACCCGATTATTTTATATAGTTAATATAGGTGATAAAAATAGGATTTTTATTATAAAACAATTTATTTCAAAACAAGATGATTTTTTAAATTTCATATTGATGATAAAAATGGGATTTTTATTATAAAACAATTTCTTTCAAAATATGAATACAAATCAACACATGAATTTCAATTCAACGAAGAATATCGATTCAACACATGAAGGTTTTCTATAGTTTATATATATAGATAAAAATGTGGTTTTTATGTTTAAAACACGAATACCATTCAACACATGAATTTCAATTCAACGAATGAATATCGATTCAACACATGAAGGTTTTCTATAGTTTGTATATATAGATAAAGATGTGATTTTTATATTTAAAACACGAATACCATTCAACACATGAATTTCAATTCAACGAATGAATATCGATTCAACACATGAAGGTTTTCAATAGTTTGTAGATATAGATAAAGATGTGATTTTTATATTTAAAACACGAATACCATTCAACACATGAATTTCAATTCAACGAATGAATATCGATTCAACACATGAAGGTTTTCTATAATTTGTAGATATAGATAAAGATGTGATTTTTATATTTAAAACATGAATACCATTCAACACATGAATTTCAATTCAATGAATGAATATCGATTCAACACATGACGGTTTTCTATTCAACGAATAAATATAGTTTCAACAAATGAAAATAATTCAAACACATGAATATTATTCAAAATTTCGGCAGCATAACGGCAGGGTAGTTAAAACCAGGACCGTCCCTAGTACGGCTCCTCGCTCTACCTTAAAACCTCGCGGTTTTTGACAATGGGGATTCATGCATCTAGTTCGCACGCAGGTGGCATGTATATTTATTTCATTTCCACAAACTAATCCTATGTGGTTTCAACCAAATATTTCTCAACCACAAATGGGTATTTTTCAACCACAATCAATCAATATCAACCACAAGCAATTCCAATCAACCATTCGCTATCAATCAATTTTCACACCAATCACAACCAATAAATATCGTCCATGGTTTGTGGACGAGGGGCGTATATATATATATATAGCAATTCACTTCTATTTCAACACATATATAATTTTTACAACGCATATACAACTTATACATCGAACGTACAACTTATACAACGCTTATACAAGAGGTGTACAATGCTTATATAACTCATACATCGACTATATAATTTATACATCGTCGTTTTCCATATCGTTTATAAATTAGAAATCTCACATTGGGTTCCACTCCACCAAAAATAGCAGAAGGCTCAGAAAAATATGTGGTCTCTTCTAGAAGGTAGAAGACGTCCACACGAGTCCACTGTCTCTTGTTTCACTGAATTTCGTCAATATACGAAAAAGATATGATTTTTCAAAGTTTGCAACGGTTTAAAGGTGTTAAAACTATTAAAATTAAATATGGCTGTACCTTTCACTAATCAGTTCGAAACTAGGGTTGGCAAATCCGATCAATCCATTGCTCGAGGTGACGATTAGACCTTGCCACGTTGGAGAGCTAGAAGGCGCGCACCCGAAGAGGCAGGTGGGGCCTTGTTCGACTGTGCCAGTCGACGGCTGCGACTCCTTGAAGTCGCGAACTTTGAGCTGGTGGATCTCGACGCTGGGGCGACTAGAAAACACGAGGTCGGTCTTGATTTGAAGAGGGGGAAGAGATCTTCGAAAGGTTCAACTGCGGCGAGGGTCAACGATGGACGAGGCGGTCGGAATCGGGGCTGGAAGCTTGGAAGGCTCTTCCGCCTTCGATCGGGGAGAGAGAAAAAAGTTTTTTCCTTTTTTTTTATAAAAATCTGATTGGCCGGTGGGTTTTAAAAGGGGTTTTCTGACACGACCACCAATCTAAACCCAACGACTGTCATCCCTATCGTTTTACCCCCATTCCGAACACAATGGGATATGTTTCGTAGGCCCATTCGACTGTTTCAATCAGTTTTCCTTCAAATTAAAATATATAACATTCAATATTAGATTTGAACGTACATTTCAATTTGCCAGGGCCACAAACTTATTCGAAAAATTCCAGAAAAATAAATCTAGCTATGTTTGGACAATACGGTCCCAACAAAACTAGTTTCGTCGAATTGTGAGACCGTTTGCAAAAAGGCCCATTTCTGGTCGATCCAATTTAATTGTAATTGACCAAAATACGTTTTCCTTTGCCACGCTCACATACTAGCTTCAAAAATTATGAAATTTGAAACCTAGCAATAACTTCACATCCCAGATCCAACAAAAGTGGTTTCATCAAATTCCGAGTCGTTTGCAAAATGGCCAATTTCACGGGCTATATAAATTTCACAGCGACCTTTCTGAAAATTCATTTGGCCATAACTTTTGCTTTCCGCTATGAAACTTCGATTTTTCAGATTCGTTAGAAAGGTATTCACTAACAGATTTAAATATTTTTGGTTTCACTCAAATCCGTTTTGTTTTCCACCTGGTACAGTCCGACAAAGTTTGGATTCAAATTTTGAAACTACCGCGCCATTTCAGGCCTTGTTTATAATTAAAATTAATTGTATTCGATTTCAAACATCGATTCAAACTCATTTTTCATTGCTATTATTTAAAATATTTAAAATCCATTATTTTAGCCAATTTAAAATTTTTAAATTGGTTTCAGATTTTCCGGGTCGTTACAATCTCCCCCACTTAAAACTTTTCGTCCCCGAAATGGAACAAAGTCGAAAGTGGTTTGATTAATCAACTCTACGTTCAATCTGGTTTCCATTCTCCAACTTTTTAGTTTCTGAGAATCTTCAAATTCTTCAAAAATTTGGCTAACACCCGGAATTTTCGAAAAATTTCGCCATAACCTCCTTTTTACGGGGAGAGGTTTGGAAATTTATTGGGCCGTATTATGTACCCAATAAATCCTAATAAGCATACCCATATTTATAGTGATATATTCTGGTGTTTACAGGGGAGCGTGTATTGATAATAACTCCAGAAAATAAATTCTCGTCACCCTGTCAAAGCCTGAGGGAGTGTGTATTTTAAATGCTCTAGAGGATAAATCCTCGTCACCTCATCCCGTGTGGGAATTAAATAGTCCATGTGCTGTATCTAATAACTAGAGAGACGTGGTTATTGTCAACTCCAGACCCGTGTGGGTTTTTTTATTAATCTGGCAATTTTATCGTTACAATTTAAATAGTCCATATCAGTCATCAGTTCAACCTGTAAAATATAGTCATCGCCATACCAGCCTCTCGCTCGTATGGTAAATCTTCCACCTCGTCACACAAGCTCCAAATGCTTATGTGGTATATGATGAAGTATGACTATCTTCCAGAAGTGTGCCATGTAATGTAGTTCAAAATTAATTGTTACTATCCTATGGTGACATTTATTATTTCACACAGAACAACCAGCACTCCGCATCCAATGGCATTCACAGGAGTTGATATAATAATATTTCGCATCCAACTCATTAAGGTTTGCCTATTTGTCGGGCACGCAAATAAAATCTTTACTCAACAACTATCCAATTACCTGTTCAAACATATATAATGCACAAGTATATATTTCTAATTAATTCTCTAATCAGTTCAATGTGTGATTTATTCGAATAAATTCTACCATTCATTCTCTTATTGATTAAATTAACTATCGTTCTAATAATTTAATTAATCAAATCTACTATCACACAATGCAAACAACAATCAAATTGTTTTATAACTTTTCAAATATATATCTTTTATATGTTCAAAAATCATATTTCTAAAATCAGAATATAATCACAAATACGTTATCTATAAACATATAACTTTCAACTCGTTTTGAGGCACTTCTGACCCCATCTCTATCGAGTTGTTCTGATTCAGCTGTACTCATACTAGGATATTGTTGATCCTATCTGTACTGAGTTACTCGTCCTAGAACACTACTGGTTCTATCTCTAACGAGTTCGTTGATATGTTATATTCCAGAACTAAGCTTAACCAAAGCTCTGATACCAAATGAGACGACCCCAAACCCCGTATTGACGGCGGCAAGGGTAATCCTTGGAATATAACACAAAAACAGATAACAACAGAACAGAAATAAATAAATACACCAGATAATGCACAATAGAATACTGGATAAACGTAATTATCAGAGTTACACAGTATACAGGATCATACTTAGTACAAATACAGTTCAGCTATACATAAATGTCTACAGCGGAAAACAAACATAATATGTGCAATAGGAGCTGAACAACATAAAAAGAGATAAATGATAGAATCCATCTTCAGCTCCAGCTATCCAGAAAAGCCTGCTAAACCTGAATACAAGGCTGCCCGTATAGAAAAAGGGGCACCCGAGTTTGAAAGTGAAACAAACTATGAGTTAGTCATGGGACAGGTATGAGAAATCTACTCAACACATTTATAATATGTCTAATCACAGGACCACGCCTGAAACACCCCACCTCCGTTAGGGTCACTCTCAAAGGGAATGCCCTAATTTTGGTGGAGGTTTTATAAGTATAAGTCACAGATATACAAGACAGATATAATAACACATATTTTTGAACAGCGGAAAACAACAACTTTTATTTCATCAAAATACGTGTTACACAAACCATGCCATAATTGTCTTACAATACTTCCAAAATCATAATTGTCTTGATTACATTATTTAAAGAAGCATAAAGAAAACATAAATAAACTGCAAAAGTCCCATGATTGCTGTCCAAAGCCATAGTCCAAAACGAAAAGATCCAAGCAATACATTCTTTCTCTTCAAGCTGGATATGAAGGTTGGTTAAGCTGCGGTATTCCCTCCCTGTGGACCTTGGGGGGGGGGGGAACGGAAGAAAAGAAGACGAAAGAAAAGTAGAGTCAGACATAAAGCCTGAGTAAGTCTAGGACTATTCAGTCTATGAATAAAGAACTGGGTATGATAAGTATAAACTAGAAATGGGAAAGCACCATAAACTAAGTTAAGTTTTCTAGGGTCAAATATACTATCGTACCCCATATTAATCACTGTACCCATATAAACTAGTTCCGAACAGGCACCCCATAATCAGGGTGAAGTGATCCATTTTATGATGATCGGCTCCTACTCGCGTAGTTACATGTGTCTTACGGCCCCCGATGTTGTAGTTACCTATGCTGGTCCCACCATGGGGTGTATCAAGTCCCATGGTGGCGGCCCGACACAATCCTAGAATGCACAGGTATGCTACTGGTGCCCAGTGCCTTATTTTTCTGCGCCGGAGTGTGTGCACGCCCGTACCCCGTTAGAACCTACACTGCTGCACCACCGCCGTCGATTTGACCTCCTACAGTCAGCCCAGTAATCGTGCCCCACCCTGCCTAGTTTCAGGGTATCATGATACCTTGTAGGGTTACTGCTGAAAAGGGTCCCCCGCTACTAGGTTTTCTATTTCTAGCCAACATGCTAAGTTGGTTAAGTGTTTTATAAACCTAACACCCAATCAGTCTGTTTAGTTTAGCATGTTCTATTTTGATTAAGTCTTAATTCACTTAATCCTATCAATCCTGACTCAGCCTTAATTGTCTTATTAAAGCCTTGACCTCTCACATTAGACAGGTATTGTTGTGGCTGCCTGTTGCCGGTTAGGTCCGGGCAGTCTTACGCCACAACTCAGTCTAACCTCGGGTCCTTATTGGGCTCTGTGTTTAACCACCCACATTGGATAGGTATTGTTGTGACTACTGGACAGCCGGGTGGTTCCGGGCAGGTTTACATCACAACTCAATCCAACCTCGGGTTAAACACATCGTATTTTCTACATTTACATATTTTGTCTCTTTTCTTTTTATATGTAAATATTTGTGGCCCATTATTCAAATTCATCTTTATTGATTAAGATTTATTTATGCCACTTAATTGTTTTTCAAGGTTGTTGGCATGCGTCAAACATGCCAACACATATGTTCTATATTTTAGCCCAAACGTCATTACCCCCGTTTTATACGTTCGCTCCAATGTAAGGTGTGTTGGGTTTAACACTTAAACCCAATTTAGCCATATGAAAAGGGGAGGCTTATAACATGGTGTTTATAAGGTAACATAAAAAGGGGAGTGTGAACGCATGAACTTGCAACATAACGATTCAATTAACATAAGGTAGGCACATGTGAACTTGCAATTGTAACAACATATAATATAAGAAATACTTAAACATAAATCATTCTATTCACATAATCATGGTATAAACAAAACATGAATCATTCTATTCATGTAGTCATGGCATAAATAATACTTAAACATGAACCATTCTAATCATATAATTACGGCATAATCATAATTGAACATGAGTCCTTCTATTCATATAGTCATGGCATAAACATAATTGAACATGAATCCTACTATTCATATAATCATGGTTTTTATCTTATCTATGTAACTTGTAAGTAATTCTAGTTTAATTCTAATGTAACTTATGTGTCAAATATATTATCATATGATTATGATAACAACATAAGCCTAAAAACATGTTTTCAACTAGGCATAATAACAAACATAGTTTAGTCATGTTCATAAAATTAATACAAGCTTACAAAGACGCTTGCTTTTGTCACAATCACAAAATCATGATTTTTATACTTGAACTATGATGCCAATTCCAACATAACCTTCATATGAATCATAATACTTAAGTGGATCAAATTACACTAAAGATGACCATAGAATTCTAGATCATGTTGGCATAACAATAAATCATATACTTGCATGAATTTCAAATAAACTATTACAACATATAGTTGTTATTTTCAACATGAATCATATACTTGTAATTATCAAATGGGTGTTGTAAATAACTACCATAAACATGTAGTTTTCAATATGAATCATATGTTTGCATGAATCCCAATTAAAATTCCACAACATGTGGTTGTCATCATAAACCATATACTTGTATGAATCCAATCGTACACCATAGCATTGCCAAATCGTTTAGAATCAAAATAACATACAAATATAGGTTATTATTGCCACAATTCCATTTCGTTGTTAACTTCCAACGCAAATCGCGTACTTGCAAATATCCAATCGTATACCATAATATTCCCAAATCGTTTAGCATCAAAGCAACATACAAATAATAGATTATTATCGCCACAACTCCATTTCTTACTTTACACAAATCAACACAATTATTTAATTCACATCGGAATAGCACTCTACTTACAACGTATGACAAATCTTCAATTCAGGAATCTGAATTCTGAATTTGGAGATACTATCCTTTGTTGTAGGCGTTGCTTTAATTTGATTAACGTTGCTTTAAGCTTTTGATTTATCCCCTAATTGTCTCTCTATTTCTGACAGCTATCCTTAGTCTCTCCTCAGCAACATGACGGTCTCATCTTCATTTTAGTTTAAGTGAATTAGGGTTAGTCTTAGGTCCTTTTTATAGAGTTTGTGAGTCGATTTAGACCGTCGATGAAGCTTGGTTCAATAATAGCCGTTCGTTCAAAGGAGAGACCAACCAGGAGCTGACACCTAGCCCTAGTGACAAGGCAAGGCTCAGAAAATCGACCAAACACAGACTAGGCCAGCTAGGGTGGGCTGGGTTCGACCTGGCTCAGGGGCCAGGTTGACTCCCCAGTCGACCCCCAGGTCGACTCTAGAGTCGACCTGCCTGGGCAGGTCGACACCTAGGTCGACTCCCGGGTCGACCTGGCCTGGCAGGTCGACCCTAGGGTCGACCCCCAGGTCGACCTGGTGGGTTTGGGCAGGAATTTTCCTGCCTACTCTGATTGGGCTGAAATTCAAATCTGTTTTCGAAAATTGAATTTTCTGAAACTTCATCGGGCCATAATTTGGTCATACGGGCTCCGTTTTTCGAAAACTCGGACTCTATTTCGCGTATTTTTCCGAGACGAACGCAGTGGCATATCCCGTTTCCCTTAATACTTTAATTTGAAATTTATTATACTTTAATTTGTGAATTTCACTGTTATAAAATACACGGGGTGTTACATTCTCCCCCACTTAAAAGGATTTCGTCCCGAAATCTTCAAGTTCAGGAAGAATGTACATCCTAACATCCAAACATCCATCTACTCATCCATCAAACACGAGCATCCATTGTCCTTAAAAGACATCTAATGCT
The DNA here is from genome assembly GCA_030737875.1 of Allium sativum. Lineage (NCBI taxonomy): Eukaryota > Viridiplantae > Streptophyta > Magnoliopsida > Asparagales > Amaryllidaceae > Allium > Allium sativum. The sequence goes on along the minus strand of CM060923.1, from coordinate 575,445,203 downwards.
TCATGATAATATGCGAAGTGTGTGTGTACATGTACTTATCTAATGCAAAATCAGGCGGTCTACTGATTCAGTTGACCTCCTTAATGCGAATTATGTAAGTGTTATGAATCCATTATGTATGCAAATCCTCCTATTCATGATTCTACATGAGTGCACAATCATTCATACAAATGCAACATCCATATGACACATATTAAAGTTCAACCATATACGATTGCAAACATATATGCATATGCAATATGAAGTGATTGAGCCGATCTAAAACCTAGATTGTGTGTGTATATGCAACCACGAGCAACCACTAGCAATCACTTGCAACCACTTGCAATCATCATCCATAACATGTTTCAATTACATGTTTTCATCCAAAGGGTTTCTACCTAAAAGATAGGGTCGAGGAGATATACCTAAAAAGATAGATAAAAGCGCAACTTAAGGAAAAAGGAAAGATCAAAGATGTACCCTCGAAAAGAAAAGGGTAGGCTGCGCGTATTTTAGCTTCAGTTTCCCAAGTTGCATCTCCTTCGGCGTCGCTCCACTGAACTTTGACGAGCTTGACTTCGCGGTTGCGTAGCTTCTTCACTTCCGTTCCTAATATGCGGGTTGGAACGTTCCTTATGGTTGCTTCGCATTCCACTTCAGCTTCTTCTAGGATATTTGGCTCTACCACTTCAGCAGACTCATATAGACATTTTCGGAGATGTGAAACGTGAAAGACGTTGTGAACTTCGGCCAATTTTTCGGGTAGCTCTAATCTATAGGCCATTTTCCCAATTTTCTCAATGATAGGGAATGGCCCTACGAACCTTGGTGCTAGCTTTCCTGTGGTTCCAAAACGAACAACGTTCCTTAGCAGAGATACCTTAAGAAAAACTCTGTCCCCAACCTCAAATTCAAGGTCGGTCCTCCTCTTGTCGGCGTAGGACTTTTGTCTGTCTTGGGCCGTCTTCATCCTTCTTCGTATTAAATCTACTTTTTCTGAAGTCTCTCGGATCATATCTGGTCCAAGTATGAGCTTATCAGTAGACTCCCACCAACAAGTGGGTGATCGGCACGGTCTTCCATATAAAGCTTCGAAGGGTGCCATTCCGATGGTTGCTTGATAGCTGTTGTTGTAGGCAAATTCCACCAAAGGAAGATGGTCTTCCCATGTCCCTCCGAAGTCAAGGATGCACAGTCTTAGAAGGTCCTCCAAAACTCTATTCACTCTTTCTGTTTGGCCGTCGGTTTGGGGATGATAGGCTGTGCTCAAGCATAACTGTGTGCCTACCGCTTCTTGCATACTCCGCCAAAACTCACTGGTGAAGATAGGGTCTCGGTCGCTAACAATGCTGGATGGTATTCCATGGAGTCGAACGATTTCCTTGAGGTAAAGAGATGCTAGGGATGAGGCAGTTCTTTTACTTTTGACGGGTAAAAAGTGGGCGCTTTTAGTAAGCCTATCCACTATTACCCAAATGCTAGTGTTGCCTCTCCTAGACCTAGGAAGCCCATCGATGAAGTCCATTAAGATGTTATCCCATTTCCACCGCGGGACCTCTAGAGGATGTAGCAGACCGCCAGGCTTTTTCTGTTCCGCCTTAACCTGTTGGCACACCATACACTTAGAGACGAATTCTGCAATGTCCTTCTTCATGCCGTTCCAAAAGAAAGTTCTTTTTATGTCCTTGTACATTTTATCTCCGCCTGGGTGTATCGTCATCTTGGAGTGATGTGCTTCCTCGAGAACCTTCTTTACAAAATCCCTTGTCTGTGGGACGCATAGTCTTCCGTCTCGCCTTAGCCAACCCTTATCGTCGATGGAGTATCTGTTGAGGTGACTTGAAGTCTTACCCCTAATTAGCCTATCAATCGTCTCCACAAGCTGAGGGTCCTCGCGTTGTGTTGTCCCTATCGAGTCCACTAAAGTCGGGCGTACTTCGAGAGATGCTAGCAAGCCTGGTACAAAATCGGAGGAGGGCCTAAAGTCAAAGCTGGCTATAAACTCTAGGCTTTGTCTTTCAACAAACAGCGGGCTTAGGGTCAGTTTCTTTCGGCTCAACGCGTCTGCCACTACGTTGCCTTTGCCCGGAGTATAGGAGATCTCGAAATCATACGAGGCAAGAAACTCCATCCATCTTTGTTGCCTCAAGTTAAGATCCTTCTATGAGAAAAGGTATTTCAATGATTTATGGTCAGTGTAAAGTTCAAACGTCTCACCTAGGAGATAGTGTCGCCAAGACTTGAGTGCAAAGACGATGGCAGCTAATTCAAGATCGTGGGTCGGGTAGTTCTTTTCGTGCACTTTCAACTGTCTTCCGCCATAAGCTACTACCCTTCCTTCTTGCATTAAGACAACGCCTAGCCCTGTCCCACATGCATCTGTATAAACTGTGAACATCTTGCTTCCATCTGGCAACGTTAAAAACGGAGCTGTTGTAAGAGCCCTTTTCAGTCGCTGGAAAGCAAACTCGCAATCCAAGTCCAATTGAACACTAGATTCTTCTTGGTCAACTTTGTGAGCGGAGCTGAGATTTTCGCAAAATCCCTTATGAACTTTCGATAGAAACCTGCTAGTCCTAGAAAACTTCGGACCTCAGTTGCATTCCTTGGTGTCTTCCAATCCTGTACCGCCACTACCTTAGCAGGGTCCACTGCTAACCCTTGTTTGGATACTATGTGCCCAAGGAACCTCACTTCTTCTCTCCAAAAGTGGCATTTGGAGAATTTGGCTTTTAGCTGATGGACTCGCAGAGTTTCCATGATTGCCCTTAAGTGCTGAGCATGTTCCTCTTCACTCTTTGAGAAGATAAGGATATCGTCTACAAAGACTACTACGAACTTATTGAGGAAATCTCTGAATACCCTACTCATCAGGTCCACGAAGTAAGCAAGTGCATTTGTCAAGCCGAAAGGCATGACAAGCCATTCAAAGAAGCCATCTGGGGTTCTGAATGCCGTTTTATCGATACTATCTTCAGCCACCCTTAGCTGATGAAAACCGGTCGCTAAATCGAGTTGGGAGAAAACAGACGCTCCTACAAGCTGATCAAACAAATCGTCAATTCTGGGGAGAGGGTGCCTATTCCTTTTCATTAGCTTGTTGAGCTCCCTATAGTCAACACATAGACGGAGTGAACCATCCGCCTTTGTAGCGAACACCACTGGAGCGCCCCATTCTGAAATGCTCCTCCTAATGAACCCCTTTTCTAGAAGCTCTTTAATCTGTTTACTGAGTTCTTTCCTTTCCCGTGGAGCCATGTGTCTAACGGGCAACGCAACTGGCTTTGCATTATCTACAAGATATATACGGAAGTCTATCTCCCGCTTTGGAGGCAAGCCCTTCACCTCTTCGAAGACATCCGGATATTCCCGGACCACTCTAACCGATTGCAAATTTTCAACGGAGGCATCTAGCGATTCAAGATAACTAAGCATAACCGCATACGAGGGATTACAAGTAATTTCCAAAGAGTTACCGAGCTGGGTCAGGAGCCTAACAACCCTTTTTTCACAATCAAGGATGGCCCCATTACTGGATAGCCAATCCATGCCCAAAATCAAACCATATCCCGAAAAGCCCAAAACAAAGGCACTACATTTAAATTCTACGCTTAGAATAGAAATTTTCAATCCCAAACAGATCATAGACAAATGAGCTGGGCCCCCAATTGGGTTTGAAACAATTAAGGGGTCCTCTACCATACTAGTTTTTAGGTGCAGAGATTCTACTAAAGCAGACGAGATAAAGGAGTGTGATGCGCCAGAATCAAATAAAGTGCGAACGGGGTGATCATAAAGATAAACTACACTTTCTACAGAAGTATTTATACCTCGCTGTTTTTGCAGAGGTGGCGCCTCTAGCACATGAACTTGTGCCCCTGAGGTGGATCCAGCCCTCTGCCCATGTCCTCGTTTCTTTGGGCAGTCCTTAGCCATGTGGCCTGTCTCACCGCAAGAAAAGCACCCACCATTCATCTTGGCCTTCTTTTTCCGGCAATCTTTCACTAAGTGCCCCACTTTGCGACAGAAATTACACTTCCTCTTCTCTTTGTTGCCTTTCCCGCCCTTCTTAAAGTCTGTCTTCTTAGGCTGCAAACCCTCTTTCTTCCCTTGAGAGTTTTCTGCCTTTGTCTCCTTCTTGCCCTTATCCTCTTCGTTCAACAACGCCATCTGTACCAACCTTTCATACGTAGCTCCCATGGGTATATGGGTCATGGCCAAACTGTGTAATGGCTCATTCAGCCCTTTCACAAAACGGAGAGCCTTCTTGTGCGGGGTGTTGACTAGGTCCAGTCCGAACCTAGCGAGCTCATCGAACTGATTAACATACTCTTTGACTGTCTTGTTACCTTGCTTAAGAAATAAGAATTTTTCCAACTACAAACTCCGTTCCGCGTCTGAGAGAAATTTAGCCTCAAACCTTGCCCTAAAGTCCTCCCATGTTTCCACTGGTCTTTCTGCATTTGTGACTTCCCACCAGTAGGAAGCCTCGCCTTTAAGTAGCCATACTGCCAGTTGTACTTTCTGTCTATCCTCTACCTCAAAGATGATGAATAAGTCCTCGTTTTCTTTCAGCCAATTTCTAGCTGCCACGAAGGACTCAGTTCCATGAAAATCCTTTCCTCCCATAGCTTTAAAATCTTTACATATCTTAGCAAAGGTGTTTCCCCGCGGAGGAGGTGGAGGAAGAGGTACTGCTGCAGCTGGATGATTTCCTGCAGCTGGGGGAGGAGGAACGGTAGGACCTGGCTGAGTGGCCCTTGCTTCTAAGAACCGTCTAAACAAACCAGGTATTGGTACACCCTCTGGCAAGTTAAGTTCTTCGTACATGCTGAAACAAAAAGGATAGATTCAAAATGAAGGATAAGAGATAGTTCCTATGGCTTTGGGGGGGGGGGACTTTGCCTTTTAAAATAAAATAATATTTTATCTCAAAAATGCTTCTTTAAATTTCTTTTTTGAAAATAAATTTTCAAAACTTTTTATCTTATCTGGTAAACCTATGCTCTGATACCAAGTGAAACACCCCATCTCTGTTAGGGTCACTCTCAAAGGGAATGCCCTAATTTTGGTGGAGGTTTTATAAGTATAAGTCACAGATATACAAGACAGATATAATAACACATATTTTTGAACAGCGGAAAACAACAACTTTTATTTCAACAAAATACGTGTTACACAAACCATGCCATAATTGTCTTACAATACTTCCAAAATCATAACTGTCTTGATTACATTATTTAAAGAAGCATAAAGAAAACATAAATAAACTGCAAAAGTCCCATGATTGTTGTCCAAAGCCAAAGTCCAAAACGAAAAGATCCAAGCAATACATTCTTTCTCTTCAACCTGGATATGAAGGCTGGTTAAGTTGCGGTATTCCCTCCTTGTGGACCTAGGGGGGGAACGGAAGAAAAGAAGACGAAAGAAAAGTAGAGTCAGACATAAAGCCTGAGTAAGTCTAGGACTATTAAGTCTATGAATAAAGAACTGGGTATGATAAGTATAAACTAGAAATGGGAAAGCACCATAAACTAAGTTAAGTTGTCTAGGGTCGAATATAATATCGTACCCCATATTAATCTCTGTACCCATATAAACTAGTTCCGAACAGGCACCCCATAATCAGGGTGAAGTGATCCATTTTATGATGATCGGCTCCTACTCGCGTAGTTACATGTGTCTTACGGCCCCCGATGTTGTAGTTACCTATGCTGGTCCCACCATGGGGTGTATCAAGTCCCATGGTGGCGGCCCGACACAATCCTAGAATGCACAGGTATGCTACTGGTGCCCAGTGCCTTATTTTTCTGCGCCAGAGTGTGTGCACGCCCGCACCCCGTTAGAACCTACACTGATGCACCACCGCCGTCGATTTGACCTCTTACAGTCAGCCCAGTAATCGTGCCCCACCCTGCCTAGTTTCAGGGTATCATGATACCTTGTAGGGTTACTGCTGAAAAGGGTCCCCCGCTACTAGGTTTTCTATTTCTAGCCAACATGCTAAGTTGGTTAAGTGTTTTATAAACCTAACCCCCAATCAGTCTGTTTAGTTTAGCATGTTCTATTTTGATTAAGTCTTAATTCACTTAATCCTATCAATCCAGACTCAGCCTTAATTGTCTTATTAAAGCCTTAACCTCTCACATTAGACATGTATTGTTGTGGTTGCCTGTTGCCGGTTGGGTCCGGGCAGTCTTACGCCACAACTCAGTCTAACCTCGGGTCCTTATTGGGCTCTGTGTTTAACCACCCACATTGGATAGGTATTGTTGTGACTACTGGACAGCCGGGCGGTTCCGGGCAGGTTTACATCACAACTCAATCCAACCTCAGGTTAAACACATCGTATTTTCTACATTTACATATTTTGTCTCTTTTCTTTTTATATGTAAATATTTGCGGCCCATTATTCAAATTCATCTTTATTGATTAAGATTTATTTATGCCACTTAATTGTTTTTCAAGGTTGTTGGCATGCATCAAACATGCCAACACATATGTTCTATATTTTAGCCCAAACGTCATTACCCCCGTTTTATACGTTCGCTCCAATGTAAGGTGTGTTGGGTTTAACACTTGAACCCAATTTAGCCATATGAAAAGGGGAGGCTTATAACATGGTGTTTATAAGGTAACATAAAAAGGGGAGTGTGAACGCATGAACTTGCAACATAACGATTCAATTAACATAAGGTAGGCACATGTGAACTTGCAATTGTAACAACATATAATATAAGCAATACTTAAACATAAATCATTCTATTCACATAATCATGGTATAAACAAAACATGAATCATTCTATTCATGTAGTCATGGCATAAATAATACTTAAACATGAACCATTCTAATCATATAATTACGGCATAATCATAATTGAACATGAGTCCTTCTATTCATATAGTCATGGCATAAACATAATTGAACATGAATCCTACTATTCATATAATCATGGTTTTTATCTTATCTATGTAACTTGTAAGTAATTCTAGTTTAATTCTAATGTAACTTATGTGTCAAATATATTATCATATGATTATGATAACAACATAAGCCTAAAAACATGTTTTCAACTAGGCATAATAACAAACATAGTTTAGTCATGTTCATAAAATTAATACAAGCTTACAAAGACGCTTGCTTTTGTCACAATCACAAAATCATGATTTTTATACTTGAACTATGATGCCAATTCCAACATAACCTTCATATGAATCATAATACTTAAGTGGATCAAATTACACTAAAGATGACCATAGAATTCTAGATCATTTTGGCATAACAATAAATCATATACTTGCATGAATTTCAAATAAACTATTACAACATATAGTTGTTATTTTCAACATGAATCATATACTTGTAATTATCAAATGGGTGTTGTAAATAACTACCATAAACATGTAGTTTTCAATATGAATCATATGTTTGCATGAATCCCAATTAAAATTCCACAACATGTGGTTGTCATCATAAACCATATACTTGTATGAATCCAATCGTACACCATAGCATTGCCAAATCGTTTAGAATCAAAATAACATACAAATATAGGTTATTATCGCCACAATTCCATTTCGTTGTTAACTTCCAACGCAAATCGCGTACTTGCAAATATCCAATCGTATACCATAATATTCCCAAATCGTTTAGCATCAAAGCAACATACAAATAATAGATTATTATCGCCACAACTCCATTTCTTACTTTACACAAATCAACACAATTATTTAATTCACATCGGAATAGCACTCGACTTACAATGTATGACGAATCTTCAATTCAGGAATCTGAATTCTGAATTTGGAGATGCTATCCTTTGTTGTAGGCGTTGCTTTAATTTGATTAATGTTGCTTTAAGCTTTTGATTTATCCCCTAATTGTCTCTCTATTTCTGACGGCTATCCTCAGTCTCTCCTCAACAACATGACGGTCTCATCTCCGTTTTAGTTTAAGTGAATTAGGGTTAGTCTTAGGTCCTTTTTATAGAGTTTGTGAGTCGATTTAGACCGTCGATGAAGCTTGGTTCAATAATAGTCGTTCGTTCAAAGGAGAGACCAACCAGGAGCTGACACCTAGCCCTAGTGACATGGCAAGGCTCAGAAAATCGACCAAACACAGACTAGGCCAGCCAGGGTGGGCTGGGTTCGACCTGGCTCAGGGGCCAGGTCGACTCCCCAGTCGACCCCCAAGTCGACTCTAGAGTCGACCTGCCTGGGCAGGTCGACACCTAGGTCGACTCCCAGGTCGACCTGGCCTGGCAGGTCTACCCTAGGGTCGACCCCCAGGTCGACCTGGTGGGTTTGGGCGGGAATTTTCCCGCCTACTCTGATTGGGCTGAAATTCAAATCTGTTTTCGAAATTTGAATTTTCTAAAACTTCATCGGGCCATAATTTGGTCATACGGGCTCCGTTTTTCGAAAACTCGGACTCTATTTCGCGTATTTTTCCGAGACGAACGCAATGGCATATCCCATTTCCCTTAATACTTTAATTTGAAATTTATTATACTTTAATTTTTGCATTTCACTGTTATAAAATACACGGGGTGTTACAACGCCACGTTCATGGAACGGGTTTACTCCATTAGATTGCCAGTGCTTTAAAACAAATCATTCTTTTAAACATCGCAATGCTTTTTATAAAAATGAAGCCATTATAAGACTCAGTTCCCATCACACAATGCAACGCAAACCGGAGGATAGAGTTTTACCTTATAATGGCCAAAATATGATTGATACGAATAAAGCAAAAGCATTTAATATTATTACTAGTGTTTATATGTTTCAAAAACAATTTGAATCATAACTATCAATCATAGACGGCATGGGTACCATATATCATGTTGCCATATATATATACAATCAAAACCGCACAGTCACGTATTTGGAAATTGGATTTTCATCATGAACCAAGGCAAAAGATAATCCTTACCGAATTCGAGACGCTCCAGCCCGTGTCTCAGGAACAGCCGCAACTGCCCCTTGGATCGTCAGAGCCGGTCCACCGAAGTGGATTATTATACCTGAACACTACGTTTCCCCGCCCTTTGGGGCATCAACGAGCCAACGAATGACTCCACCGGACCCGGATCGTCCGATCTAACCGAGGCGCCTCGCAACAGCAACAACCACATAATTCAAACTCGTCAGGGCGTGTAAATCCACTGACGCCACTTCTAACTAGAAGGAAACGCATGCCCTCCCTGAGGTCCTGCTCCCATTTCTGGTTCGTACCAGGGTGTGAGGCTCGCGATTTCACGTTATACACAAAGCTACGCCACACAGGCGGTGCTTTGATCATCACCACAAGACTTTGCTTTTCAAAAGAATCCCTGATCACTGCATCTTAGCATGCCACACGGGCAATTCACACCATGCAACTGATAGCTATCAATCACACAGAATAAATCCCAATGTCAGACACACTGTCCATTAGCAAGTCCGTTCTGGGTCTGAACAAAACCGGAGGCACTATATACCTCGCAAACCCGTCGATCACCACGTACGTCTGGATGATCACCACTCATTATCCATATTTCGGGATGCCTCCCAATCAGGACCTCGGTTACCATCCCAAACGGGGTGAAGATCTCCGGTCTTCGACCACCGTCTTCATCTTCGATTTCTTATCGTCGATTCAGTTATTCAGAATGGGATAACCCCGGTCTTTCTGAACAACTCGCGTATATAATAAACAAGTGCTACATAAACATGACATACGCTTTATTCCAATTCATTAGTCACTAACCGTCAATCAGTAAGAGAACGATTTCCTAAATATTAACCCCGAAGGCCGAAACCAACATCAGATCAACACCCAGGAAACCATTCGACTTAGCCAACCTTCAGTTAATTTCTAAATTTCACATCCATATCGTTTATAATATTTTATAATGATTTATCGCTATTTTTATTTATTTTAAAATAGCCAATTTATTCAAAACGACGCTTCAGGCCATAACGCGGCTGTGGCGCTGTTTTTCTTCAGATTTGATTTACACATATCTGGAAATCTAACCATTGGATCTTCACAAAATTTACATCATTAGAAAGATCTTTTCAATACGAATCCAACGGTTCCAGTTCCGGAAATTTCGACGGTCGGATCTCCCGGTATAATCGTTTGAAGTTTCGATTTCAAATTACGAACTGCAGCGTCGTTATTCGATTATATATAATTATATATATATATAAATATAATCGATTCTGGCGCTGTTTTTCTTCGGATTTGAATTAAACATTCCAGACAATCCAACCGTTGGATTTTTACAAAGTTGGTGTCGTTGGAAAGATATTTCCAAAGCGAACCCAACGGTTGCGATTTCAGGAAAATCCAATGGTCGGATCTCCCGTACTAATCGTTTGAAATCACGGTTTCAAAATACGAACTGCAGCGTCGTTATTCGATATATTTCAATTCTATTTATATATATATATATATATATATATATATATCGATTCTTCGATTTCAAACTATATGATTTTCATACTTTTGATAAAAATGATATTTTTATCAAACTGTCTTCTATTTCAACACTTCACTATTTTTAACAATTCATGTATATTATAAAAATGTGAATTTTAATGTAAAACAATTTATTTCAAAACCCGATGATTTTATATAGTTAATATAGGTGATAAAAATAGGATTTTTATTATAAAACAATTTATTTCAAAACAAGATGATTTTGTAAATTTCATATTGATGATAAAAATGGGATTTTTATTATAAAAAATTTCTTTCAAAATATGAATACCATTCAACACATGAATTTCAATTCAACGAATGAATATCGATTCAACACATGAAGGTCTTCTATAGTTTATATATATAGATAAAAATGTGATTTTTATATTTAAAACACGAATACCATTCAACACATGAATTTCAATTCAACGAATGAATATCGATTCAACACATGAAGGTTTTCTATAGTTTGTATATATAGATAAAGATGTGATTTTTATATTTAAAACACGAATACCATTCAACACATGAATTTCAATTCAACGAATGAATATCGATTCAACAGATGAAGGTTTTCTATAGTTTGTAGATATAGATAAAGATGTGATTTTTATATTTAAAACACGAATACCATTCAACACATGAATTTCAATTCAACGAATGAATATCGATTCAACACATGAAGGTTTTCTATAGTTTGTAGACATAGATAAAGATGTGATTTTTATATTTAAAACATGAATACCATTCAACACATGAATTTCAATTCAATGAATGAATATCGATTCAACACATGACGGTTTTATATTCAACGAATAAATATAGTTTCAACAAATTAAAATAATTCAAATACATGAATATTATTCAAAATTTCGGCAGCATAATGGTAGGGTAGTTAAAACCGGGACCGTCCCTAGTACGGCTCCTCGCTCTACCTTAAAACCTCGCGGTTTTTGACAATGGGAATTCATGCATCTAGTTCGCACGCAGGCGGCATGTATATTTATTTCATTTCCACAAACTAATCCTATGTGGTTTCAACCAAATATTTCTGAACCACAAATGGGTATTTTTCAAACACAATCAATCAATATCAACCACAAACAATTCCAATCAACCATTCTCTATCAATCAATTTTCACACCAATCACAACCAATAAATATCGTCCACGGTTTGTGGAAGAGGTGCGTATATATATGTATAGCAATTCACTTCTATTTCAACACATATATAATTTTTACAACGCATATACAACTTATACATCGAACGTACAACTTATACAACGCTTATACAAGAGGTGTACAACGCTTATATAACTCATACATCGACTATATAATTTATACATCGTCGTTTTCCATATCGTTTATAAATTAGAAATCTCACATTGGGTTCCACTCCACCAAAAATAGCAGAAGGCTCAGAAAAATATGCGGTCTATTCTAGAAGGTAGAAGACGTCCACACGAGTCCACTATCTCTTGTTTCACTAAAATTCGTCAATACACGAAAAAAAATATGATTTTTCAAAGTTTGCAACGGTTTAAAGGTGTTAAAACTGTTGAAATTAAATATGGCTGTACCTTTCACTAATCAGTTCTAAACTAGGGTTGGCAAATCCGATCAATCCGTTGCTCGAGGTGACGATCAGACCTTGCGACGTTGGAGAGCTAGGAGGCGCGCACCCGAAGAGGCAGGTGGGGCCCAGTTCGACTGTGCCAGTCGACGGCGGCGGCTCCTTGAAGTCGCGAACTTTGAGCTGGTGGATCTCGACGCTGGGGCGACTAAAAAACACGAGGTCGGTCTTGATTTGAAGAGAGGGAAGAGATCTTCGAAAAGTTCAACTGCGGTGAGGGTCTACGATGGACGAGGCGATCGGAATCGGGGCTGGAAGGTTGTAACAACCCGGAATTTTGGGGGTAAATTTAAAATTTATTTTGAGTAATTTTAATGAGTTTTTGATATTTAAAATGATTTATTTGAAATAATAATGATTAAGGATTGATTTAAATCGAAGTCAAAATGAATAATTTAATTTTAATTATAAAAGGAGTTAGAAATAGCGCTGTAGTCTGAAAAGTCAAACTTGAACTTTGACTGACCGTACAAGATGCAAAATTTAACGGATTTTAGTGAAACCAAAAGTATTAGAATCTATTTAAAAATTTCTTTCTAACGAATCCAAAAAATCGAAATTTCATAGCGGGAATCAAAAGTTATGCCCAGTTTAAAATTTAGAAAGGTCGCTATGAAATATATAAAGGTCAAAAATGCTACTTTTCACATACGAAGGAATTTGGACTCGAAACCACTTCCATTGAGTTCAGAATGACGTTTCTACATTGAAAAACAGTAAACACTTATATATTTCGAGTTTTAGAAATTATTTGTTTAAAAAGGCCATTTTTCAAAAAGTCTTAGAATTCGACGAAAATAATTTTGTTGGATTCGTATCGTCATAAGAAAGCTAAAAATATTTTTTTAGAATTTTCTGAGGTCGTATGTGGCCCCGGCATATTTAAATGTACGGTAGGAATTAAATTATTTATTTAACATTGCATTTTTAAATAAAAACAAAAAAAAACGTTACAGACATCAGAATTGGAGCCCTGGACATAGCTCATCGTGTTCAGAAGGCCTCAAAACGTTAAGATCGACAGTAGGCAGGCCCAAATCGGACAAAGTCCAAAAATCCACCTTTTTAGCACAAATTTCGAGATTTATTAATAAAATAATATTTAATTTTTGGGCTTAAACCCTAATGGCAGCCCCGCCCAGAATTCAAGGGCTGAAAAGCTCCGATTTTGAAATGCTTAGATCTCTCAATCCGTTCAACGAAATTTAACGTATGATATACCAAATCGAAGAGAATTCAGAGAGCTACAAACCTATACGTCAAGATCGGGTTTTGACTCATGGATTTTGCGAATTCTGATCGAGAAGGGGCTGCGGTTTTTGGTGAATTGCGGGTCCTAGGTGGGGCCGAGCTTCAGGCGGTTGGTGGCGTGAGTGGCTCATGGCAAGGCGGTTCGTGTGGCGGTGTTTGATCGTGGTTCGGTGCGGTGTAGGGAGGTGCATGCAGAAGGATCATCGGTGGAAGGTGGGTTCGGCGGTAACGTTTCAACGAGGAAGAAAAGGTCCCGATTTTAATATTATTTAATTAATTTAATATTTAATTTATTCAATCTTTAAAAATCAATAACTTCTTCGTACGAGGTCCGTTTCACGAACCGTTTGTTGCATTGGACTCGTCTTTCCGAGAGCTTCGCGATGGCGCAGACCAGAGCTGAATCTGAGACAGTCAAATTTTTAGCAAAAATCAATGTGAGAATTTCTAATTTTAATTAATTTAATTAATTATTTTATCGCTGTTAGATAATTGTTTGTATCTTGTTTAATTAGATTTGCGCTGTGATGAATTGTGATTGTGGTTCTGATGAATACAATAAAAATCATCATGTTTTGCAAAGTGGATTAAACTAGAATTTTTAATCCAATTAAATATACTATCTTGTTTGGGAATTAGATCAGGTTAGAATCTTTAATCCAAATAAAATGTCATATTTTGTCAAGTTTACCTTATGGACATTAAACTGATAAATATAACACCTTATATTTTGTTGTGTTGGAATTGACGACGAAATCAAATTATATTTTGTTGTGTTGGAATTGACGACGAAATCAAACTATATTTTGTTGTGTTAGAATTGATGACAAGATAAAATTAACAATTTTTGTTAATTAGGTATGTAAGACAGAATTTACATTTTCTATGTAAATAGAATTAAAAAGAGAAAATTTACATTTTATGTAAATTGAATAATTTGAAAAGAAATTTACATTTATGTAAATAAGATAATTGAAAAGGAAAATTTACATTTTATGTAAATAAACTATTGATTTACATTTTATGTAAATAGAACAAATAGTAGGAAGAAAATTTACATTTTATGTAAATGAACAAATAAGAATGTTAAGAAGGATTTAGCATAAATTATTTATGTTAAAAGAAATTGGTAAGAGAGACTTAACATAAAAAAAAAAAAAAAAATTATGTTAGGAAGAAATGTTTGGGAAGATTTAACATAGATTGTTTTTATGTTAACAAGAAAAGAAAATAGAAAGACAATAGAAGTTACACTTTATGTAATATGTTATATGAGAAATAGAATTTACATCTTATGTAAATTATAACATTAGATAGAAAAGTACATTTTATGTAAATGTGATAATAGACAATTAAAATTATATTTTTATTGTAATGTGAATTATTAAAAAAAAAAAAGAAGCGTGAACCAAAATTATACTTCTCTATCAAATGTAGAAGAAAGATAAAAATATACATTTTTATCAACTGTAAAAGAAGGACAAAACATTTTTTTAATATTTTTATTTCTTTGTGTCGATGAAAAGGAAACATTATTTATTTCTTTTTGTCGATAAAAAGAAACCCTTTTTGTCAATATTTCTTTTGTCGATAAAAAAGAAACATTTTGTCGCTATTTCTTCTTAATGGTAAAAAGGAACATTTTTGTCACTAATTCTTTTTAACATTAAAAAGAATCATTTTTTTTGTTATTTCTTTTCAATGTAAAAAAAAAAAAAAAAAACCTTTTTGTGTCATGATAGTTTAGATAAAAGTAGACACCTTTTTAGTGTCAAAATTGATGAATTAAAGAGTTGCATTGTTTACTTACATTTTTGATAAAAAAAATATGAATTTAGCAGTAGCATTTTTACTTACCTTTTAGATGTAAGTAAAAACATGTTTTGAACAGTCATATTTTTATTTACATGTCAGATGTAAATAAAAGTATAAATTGGAATGTTTATATTTTTATCAATATTTTGATGCGGTAAAAGAGAAATGTTAATATCACATTTTTATCGATATTTCTGGTGCGATAAAAATAGCGATGTTAACAATTCATTCTTATCGTCATTTGAGTTACGATAAAATGAATACATTTCAAAACTGCATTTTTGCTGCATTTCTTTTTGTTAATAAAAAGTTCATTGTTATGCTGCATATAAAGAAGATATATTTATTTGGTAATGTCAGGTATTGCATATGAAGGAAATATATTTATTTGTTATATACTGCATATGAAATGAAATGCATGGTTAAGATCATATTTTTGTCAATGAAAAATGGTAGCGATGAAATTTACATTTTTATTATGTAAAACAAAAGTATGAACTTGCATCGTAAATAAAATTTGCATTTTTATATGTAAACCAAAGTAGGAATGTGCATTGATAATAAAGATTACATTTTTATTATGTAACTTAGAATGAGAACTTGCATTGCAAATAAAAATTACATTTTTATTTGAAACTATGATACGAAATTTGGCAAGCGAACAAGATTTACATTTTTATATGTAACTATAAATGGGAATTTGCACTGTAAATTAGAATTACATTTTTATTATGTAATTAAGGTATGATATTACCTTTTAAATTAAAATTATATTTTTATGACGTCACCTAGGAATAGAATTTACATTGCCATTATAAAAAAAGTCAAGATCATTTTGGTTTTGCATTGAAAGAGATAAGAATTACTATTTTTGTTTGGCATTAAAAGAATAGCAAAATTATTTTTTTGTTACATTGAAATTAAACAAACAAAAATATATTCGTTTGTATAGAAATGATGTTGACACCAAAATATATTGCATTTTTGATTAGGGTTTGAAATGACACAAAAATACTCATTTTTGTTAAATATTCATTTTTGTTGTAATAGGGATGAAACACAAAAATACATATTTTTGTTGTAATTTGAAGTGATACACAAGATATACATTGTGTGTATAATATATTTATGGAAATTTAAAAAAGAAAAGAAAACATTGTTGCGTGTGATGATATATATATCAATATTGGATATAAATAAGAAGATTTGTTGTTAGCAAAATATAGTAAAATGAAATGGACGAGGAATTATATTTATATAAATTATATATATATGTATATATATGAATTAAAAGTGTTTGAATCGAGCATGGTAGTTCACATTTTAGAATCGTACTTTTAATTGATCATACCAAAATATCCGACCGTCGGATTTTCCCAAAACTGAAACCGTTAGGTTCGCCTTGGGAAGATCTTTCCAATGATATGTATTGTTTCAAAATCCCACGGTTAGATTTAGAGAAATGCGTAAAACAAATTTGGGTAAAAACAGCGCCATTGTCTCCTGTTTGTATGAAGTGTTGCTAAATAGAATTTAATTATTTTTATATAAATAAAAATAAAGACTGATCATTATAAATTAATATTAACGATATGAAATTGTTTTCAAATTTATATATGCGAGAATTATTTGGAAAGTCCGAGTTTACTCTCATTCCAAATAATGATACGACGCTCGAAGAGTTGAAGACGGTGATTGAAGACCGACGATCTTCACATCGAATGGGTGTGTTGCCATTGAGACCCATGCTGGGAGTAGCTACCTTGAAGGGGCGACAGTAGTAGCCGTTCGGACGTAGTGTTGATTGCACGGTTTTGGCTTTCGCTCAAACCAAGAGCATAAGCGCGTAAATGGATTATATGTCTGACATTGTATTCCTTTATACTGTATTCGTTGATCTCTGCTAAACATATATCTGTTTGGTGTTTTACACCCTTCTCTGAGACGTATGAGCTCGGAGGTTATATGTTGGTAGAAATCAATGGTATGGTATGGAATGACAATGTGGCATGCTAAGAGGCATATGATCAAGGGTTTGTTGAAAAGCAGGCCTTGTGGGATGATCAAAGGATAGCCTGTTTAGGCATAGCTTTGGGTATAGCGTGACTTCACGAGCCTCACACACCGGCGGAGTCTAAAACGGGAGAAGGGAATGCAGGGAGAGCAGCACGTTTCTTTCTAGCTAGAGTGGTGTCAGTGACCTACCAGCCCTGACATTTTACTTATGTGGATGATGGAATGAGGCGCCTCAGATAGGTCCTATAGGATCGGGAAACGTGTGTTCAGGAATTGCCAATCCACGAAGCTGTATGTGTGGACCGGCCCTGCAGCTTTCCCAAGGGTTCACTGCGGGGGATCCTGAGACATTAGCTAGAGTGTCTCGAATCGGTAGGAGCTCCTCCCTAGCCTTGACTCAGATGGAAATCCAAATTCCAAATACGACCCTACGGTTTTGATTGTATTACTAGTATGGAGGCATAGCATATGGTACCTATGCTTCCTAGGATTGATACATTTACTTTGAAATGTTTTAAAACATATACACACTAATAATAATATCGTTTTTATCGTATCAAGCATGTTTGACTATTATAAGGTAAAACCCTATCCTCCGGTTTGCGTTGCATTGTGTGATGGGACTTGAGTCTTATGATGGTTTCATTTTTCTACAAAGCATTGCGTTGTTTTGACGATTTACTTAAATTATGCACGGCAATCCATTGGAAGAAAACCTGTTCCGCTTTAGTGGCGTGGTCCTTGGATTTGCCTTATTGCTATTAGTTATATTAGTTAAGAATTCTCACACCAGTCCCACGACTGACCCGTTGTTTGTTTCCACTTTTGCAAACTCGGGTGCCCTCTTTTCCATACGGGCAGTCGAGTAGCTTTTTGCAGATATTTGTCTCTTTAGCAGGATCCTGGATTGAAGCTCAAAGCTATGTCCAGAGCATAGAAAAGTCTTCCGCTGTCTTAGTTCTTTTATTTCCGCTGCACTGTATTAAAGTAATGTAAAATTATCTTCCGTTGTAAATTCATTTAATGTACTCTGATATATATTTTGTACTCTGATGTAACATTTACTATGATGTTATAAAAGTCTGCTGTTGTTATTCTGATGTGTTGTAGCCCAAAGTAAGCGTATCCGGCGATTTCCCGCAAGGGCGATTTTTGGGTCGTTTCATTTTGGTATCAGAGCTCTGGATAGCTCAAATCTTTGGGGTACAACTCGTTAGAACTGAACAAAAGACTCATCAGAGATTGGATTCGTAATATCCAATAAGAATACTCATTAGATATAGAATCAGCAGTATCCTAGAATGAGAAAACTCATTAGAGATGGTGTTAGTAATGCCCTAGAATGAGTTGAGAGTAACAAGCCTATAATATACGTATTTGTAATTATAATCTATTTTAGAAAATATGATTTTGAATGGATAAAAGATTATATATTTGAAAGTTAATCAACTATAAAATTATTTAAACCAATAAGAGTGGAAAATGGGGTAGGATAATTAAACACTTTTAGCTTCGTTCCTTTTCGAGGACGAAAAGTTTTTAAGTGGGGGAGACTGTAACAACCCGGAATTTTGGGGGTAAATTTAAAATTTATTTTAAGTAATTTTAATGAGTTTTTGATATTTAAAATGATTTATTTAAAATAATAATGATTAAGGATTGATTTAAATCGAAGTCAGAATGAATAATTTAATTTTAATTATAAAAGGAGCTAGAAATAGCGCTGTAGTCTGAAAAGTCAAACTTGAACTTTGACTGATCGTACAGGATGCAAAATTTAACGGATTTTAGTGAAACCAAAAATATTAGAATCTATTTAAAAATATCTTTCTAACGAATCTGAAAAATCGAAATTTCATAGCGGGAATCAAAAGTTATGCCTAGTTTAAAATTTAGAAAGGTCGCTATGAAATATATAAAGGTCAAAAATGCTACTTTTCACATACAAAGGAATTTGGACTCGAAACCACTTCCATTGAGTTTAGAATGATGTTTCTGCATTGAATAACAGTAAACACTTATATATTTCGAGTTTCGAAAATTATTTGTTTAAAAACGTATTTTTAATATTAAATATATACGCCTTGAAAAAGGCCATTTTTCAAAATGTCTCAGAATTCGACGAAAATAATTTTGTTGGATTCGTATCGTCATAAAAAAGCTAAAAATGTTTTTTTTAGAATTTTCTGAGGTCGTATGTGGCCCCGGCATATTTAAATGTACAGAAGGAATTAAATTATTTATTTAACATTGCATTTTTAAATGAAAACAAAAAAAACGTTACAGACTTCAGAATTGGAGCCTATGACATAGCCCATCGTGTTCAGAAGGCCTCAAAACATTAAGATCGACAGTAAGCAGGCCCAAATCGGACAAAGTTCAAAAATCCACCTTTTTAGCACAAATTTCGAGATTTATTAATAAAATAATATTTAATTTTCGGGCTGAAACCCTAATGGCAGCCGCCGCCCAGAATTCAAGGGCTGAAAAGCTCCGATTTTCAAATGCTTAGATCTCTCAATCTGTTTAACAAAATTTAACGTATGATATACCAAATCGAAGAGAATTCAGAGAGCTACAAATCTATACGGTCAAGATCGGTTTTTGATTCACGGATTTTGCGAATTCTGACCGAGAAGGGGCTGCGGTTTTTGGTGAATTGCGGGTCCTAGGTGGGGCCGAGCTTCAGGCGGTTGGTGGCGTGAGTGGCTCATGGCAAGGCGGTTCGTGTGGCGGTGTTTGATCGTGGTTCGGTGCGGTGTAGGGAGGTGCATGCAGAAGGATCATCGGTGGAAGGTGGGTTCGGCGGTAACGTTTCAACGAGGAAGAAAAGGTCTCGATTTTAATATTATTTAATTAATTTAATATTTAATTTATGCATTCTTTAAAAATCGATAACTTCTTCGTACGAGGTCCGTTTTACGAACCGTTTGTTGCGTTGGACTCGTCTTTCCGAGAGCTTCGCGATGGCGCAGACCAGAGCTGAATCTGAGACAGTCAAATTTTCAGCAAAAATCAATGTGAGAATTTCTAATTTTAATTAATTAAATTAATTATTTTGTCGCTGTTAGATAATTGTTTGTATCTTGTTTAATTAGATTTGCGCTGTGATGAATTGTGATTGTGGTTCTGATGAATACAATAAAAATCATCATGTTTTGCAAAGTGGATTAAACTAGAATTTTTAATCCAATTAAATATACTATCTTGTTTGGGAATTAGATCAGGTTAGAATCTTTAATCCAAATAAAATGCCATATTTTGTCATGTTTACCTTATGGACATTAAACTGATAAATATAACACCTTATATTTTGTTGTGTTGGAATTGACGACGAAATCAAATTATATTTTGTTGTGTTGGAATTGACGACGAAATCAAACTATATTTTGTTGTGTTAGAATTGACGACAAGATAAAATTAACAATTTTTGTTAATTATGTATGTAAGATAGAATTTACATTTTCTATGTAAATAGAATTAAAAAGAGAAAATTTACATTTTACATAAATTGAATAATTAGAAAAGAAATTTACATTTATGTAAATAAGATAATTGAAAAGGAAAATTTACATTTTATGTAAATAAACTATTGATTTACATTTTATGTAAATAGAACAAATAGTAGGAAGAAAATTTACATTTTATGTAAATTAACAAATAAGAGTGTTAAGAAGGATTTAGCATAAATTATTTATGTTAAAAGAAATTGGTAAGAGAGATTTAACATAAAATATATTTTTTTATGTTAGGAAGAAATGTTTGGGAAGATTTAACATAGAATTTTTTTTTTATGTTAACAAGAAAAGAAAATAGAAAGACAATAGAAGTTACACTTTATGTAATATGTTATATGAGAAATAGAATTTACATCTTATGTAAATTATAACATTAGATAGAAAAGTACATTTTTTGTAAATGTGATAATAGACAATTAAAATTATATTTTTATTGTAATGTGAATTATTAAAAAAAAAAAAAAGCGTGAACCAAAATTATACTTCTCTATCAGATGTAGAAGAAAGATAAAAATATACATTTTTATCAACTGTAAAAGAAAAACAAAACATTTTTTTAATATTTTTATTTCTTTGTGTCGATGAAAAGGAAACATTATTATTTCTTTCTGTCGATAAAAAGAAACCCTTTTTGTCAATATTTCTTTTGTCGATAAAAAAGAAACATTTTGTCGCTATTTCTTCTTAATGGTAAAAAGGATCATTTTTGTCGCTGATTCTTTCTAACATTAAAAAGAATCATTTTTATTGTTATTTCTTTTCAATGTAAAAAAAAAAAAAAATCCTTTTTGTGTCATGATAGTTTAGATAAAAGTAGACACCTTTTTAGTGTCAAAATTGATGAATTAAAGAGTTGCATTGTTTACTTACATTTTTGATTAAAAAAAAATATGAATTTAGCAGTAGCATTTTAACTTACCTTTTAGATGTAAGTAAAAACATGTTTTGAACAGTCATATTTTTATTTACATGTCAGATGTAAATAAAAGTATAAATTGGAATGTTTATATTTTTATCAATATTTTGATGCGGTAAAAGAGAAATGTTAATATCACATTTTTATCGATATTTCTGGTGCGATAAAAATAGCGATGTTAACATTTCATTCTTATCGTCATTTGAGTTACGATAAAATGAATACATTTCAAAACTGCATTTTTGCTGCATTTCTTTTTGTTAATAAAAAGTTCATTGTTATGCTGCATATAAAGTAGATACATTTATTTGGTAATGTCATGTATTGCATATGAAGGAAATTTATTTATTTGTAATATACTGCATATGAAATGAAATGCATGGTTAAGATCATATTTTTGTCAATGAAAAATGGTAGCGATGAAATTTACATTTTTATTATGTAAAACAAAAGTATGAACTTGTATTGTAAATAAAATTTGCATTTTTATATGTAAACCAAAGTAGGAATGTGCATTGATAATAAAGATTACATTTTTATTATGTAACTTAGAATGAGAATTTGCATTGCAAATAAAAATTACATTTTTATTTGAAACTATGATATGAAATTTGGCAAGCGAACAAGATTTACATTTTTATATGTAACTATAAATGGGAATTTGCACTGTAAATTAGAATTACATTTTTATTATGTAATTAAGGTATGATATTACCTTTTAAATTAAAATTATATTTTTATGATGTCACCTAGGAATAGAATTTATATTGCCATTATAAAAAAAGTCAAGATCATTTTGGTTTTGCATTGAAAGAGATAAGAATTACTATTTTTGTTTGGCATTAAAAGAATAGCAAAATTATTTTTCTCTTACATTGAAATTAAACAAACAAAAATATATTCGTTTGTATAGAAATGAAGTTGACACCAAAATATATTGCATTTTTGATTAGGGGTTGAAATGACACAAAAATACTCATTTTTGTTAAATATTCATTTTTGTTGTAATGGGGATGAAACACAAAAATACATATTTTTGTTGTAATTTGAAGTGATACACAAGATATACATTGTGTATATAGTATATTTATGTAAATTGAAAAAATAAAAGAAAACATTGTTGCGTGTGATGATATATATATCAATATTGGATATAAATAAGAAGATTTGTTGTTAGCAAAATATAGTAAAATGAAATGGACGAGGAATTATATTTATATAAATTATATATATATATATATATGAATTAAAAGTACTTGAATCGAGCATGGTAGTTCACATTTTAGAATCGTACTTTTAATTGATCGTACCAAAATATCCGACCGTCGGATTTTCCCAAAACTGAAACCATTAGGTTCACCTTGGGAAGATCTTTCCAATGATATGTATTGTGTCAAAATCCCACGGTTAGATTTAGAGAAATGCGTAAAACAAATTTGGGTAAAAACCGCGCCATTGTCTCCTGTTTGTATGAAGTGTTGCTAAATAGAATTTAATTATTTTTATATAAATAAAAATAAAGACTGATCGTTATAAATTAATATTAACGATATGAAATTGTTTTCAAATTTATATATGCGATAATTATTTGGAAAGTCCGAGTTTACTCTCATTCCAAATAATGATACGACGCTCGAAGAGTTGAAGACGGTGATTGAAGACCGACGATCTTCACATCGAATGGGTGTGTTGGTATTGAGACCCACGATGGGAGTAGCTACCTTGAAGGGGCGACAGTAGTAGCCGTCCGGACATAGTTTTGATTGCACGGTTTTGGCTTTCGCTCAAACCAAGAGCATAAGCGCGTAAATGGATTGTATGTCTGACATTGTATTCCTTTATACTGTATTCGTTGATCTCTGCTAAACATATATCTGTTTGGTGTTTTACACCCTTCTCTGAGACGTATGATCTCAGAGGTTATATGTTGGTAGAAATCAATGGTATGGTATGGATTGATGATGTGGCGTGCTAACATGCATATGATCAAGGCTTTGTTGAAAAGCAGGCCTTGTGGGATGATCAAAGCATAGCCTGTTTAGGCATAGCTTTGGGTATAGCGTGACTTCACGAGCCTCACACACCGGCGGAGTCTAAAATGGGAGAAGGGAACGCAGGGAGAGCAGCATGTTTCTTTCTAGCTAGAGTGGTGTAAGTGACCTACCAGCCTGACATTTTACTTATGTGGATGATGGAATGAGGCGCCTCAGATAGGTCCTATAGGATCGGGAAACGTGTGTTCAGGAATTGCCAATCCACGAAGCTGTATGTGTGGACCGGCCCTGCAGCTTTCCAAGGGTTCACTGCGGGGGATCCTGAGACATTAGCTAGAGTGTCTCGAATCGGTAGGAGCTCCTCCCTAGCCTTGACTCAGATGGAAATCCAAATTCCAAATACGACCCTACGGTTTTGATTGTATTACTAGTATGGAGGCATAGCATATGGTACCTATGCTTCCTAGGATTGATACATTTACTTTGAAATGTTTTAAAACATATACACACTAATAACAATATCGTTTTTATCGTATCAAGCATGTTTGACCATTATAAGGTAAAACCATATCCTCCGGTTTGCGTTGCATTGTGTGATGGGACTTGGGTCTTATGATGGTTTCATTTTTCTACAAAGCATTGCGTTGTTTTGACGATTTACTTAAATTATGCACGGCAATCCATTGGAAGAAAACCCGTTCTGCTTTAGTGGCGTGGTCCTTGGATTTGCCTGATTACTATTAGTTATATTAGTTAAGAATTCTCACACCAGTCCGACGACTAACCCGTTGTTTGTTTCCACTTTTGCAAACTCGGGTGCCCTCTTTTCCACACGGGCAGTCGAGTAGCTTTTTGCAGATATTTGCCTCTTTAGCAGGATCCTGGATTGAAGCTCAAAGCTGTGTCCAGAGCATAGAAAAGTCTTCCGCTGTCTTTTATTTCCGCTGCACAGTATTAAAGTAATGTTAAATTATCTTCCGCTGTAAATTTATTTAATGTACTCTGAGATATATTCTGTACTCTGATGTAACATTTACTATGATGTTATAAAAGTCTGTTGTTGTTATTCTGATGTGTTGTAGCCCAAAGTAAGCGTATCCGGCAATTCCCCGCAAGGGCGATTTTCGGGTCGTTTCAAAGGTTGGAAGGCTCTTCCGCCTTCGATCGGGGAGAGAGAAAATAGTTTTTTTCCTTTTTTTATAAAAATCTGATTGGCCGGTGGGTTTTAAAAGGGGTTTTCTGACACGACCACCAATCTAAACCCAACGACTGTCATCCCTAGTGTTTTACCCCCATTCTGAACACAATGGGATATGTTTCATAGGCCCATTCGACTGTTTCAGTCAGTTTTCCTTCAAATTAAAATATATAACATTCAATATTCAATTTGAACATACATTTCAATTTGCCAGGGCCACAAACTAATTCGAAAAATTCCAGAAAAATAAATCTAGCTATGTTTTGACGATATGGTCCCAACAAAACTAGTTTCGTCGAATTCTGAGACCGTTTGCAAAAAGGCCCATTTCTGGTCGATCCAATTTACCTATAATTGACCAAAACACGTTTTCCTTTGCCACGCTCACATACTAGCTTCAAAAATTATGAAATTTGAAACCTAGCAATAACTTCACATCCCGGATCCAAAAAAAGTGGTTTCGTCTAATTCCGAGGTCATTTGCAAAATGGCCAATTTCACGGGCTATATAAATTCCATAGCGACCTTTCTAAAAATTCATTTGGCCATAACTTTTTCTTTCCGCTATGAAACTTCGATTTTTCAGATTTGTTAGAAAGGTATTCACTAATAGATTTAAATATTTTTGGTTTCACTCAAATCTGTTTTGTTTTGCACCCGATACAGTCCGACAAAGTCTGGATTCGAATTTTGATACTACCGCGCCATTTCAGGCCTTGTTTATAATTAGAATTAATTATATTCGTTTTCAAACGTCGATTCAAACTCACTTTTCATTGCTATTATTTAAAATATTTATTTTAAATATTTAAAATCCATTATTTTAGCCAATTTAAAATTTTTAAATTGGTTCAGATTTTCCGGGTCGTTACACATTAATTTTATCAAAGATAAATTCTTTAAAATTTATTCTTTAATCTTCCTTTGGATACCATTCAAACCATATTAAGGTTTTCCAAACTAGTCGGGATTAACGCACCTTGCCGAAGTAATCCTTTATTTAATTTCCCAATCCTAACCTATCCATCCCATGGAGCAAAACTGGTATTACCCCATAACTAACACCACGGTGTTATCGGTAAATTTAATTACCACTTCATGTTCAAATCTAATTAAAGATTTAACTATCGCTAGGAGAAAAACTGTTGATACTCCATTCTCGATCATTTCCCAAATTTGATAGTTTAAATTATCAATTCACATTTCAATCTAATTAAAGATTCATTAAAACTCCACTTAGTTTTAATCTTCCCAAAAATCAATGTTAATGATTATTTAACTTTGGAAACACAAACGTGTCGCATCGACAATCTACACCGTACTATTGATTTATGCCGATATATAACCTCTGAGCTCGTACATCTTAGAGAAGGGTGTTAAGCAAGAGAATAAACTCTCCGCCACCAAACAGATATATATTTAGCAGAGATCAACCATACAGGTCGAAATACAATGACAGACATGTAATTGATTAACATAGAAATGTGTTTATTTTATGCTCGTATATTTTATCTTTTGTAAATAAATAAATGATACTTTGGTTACTTTTGTATGTTTTTACAGGATGCCAAGAAATGCCTGCTCCGTTTCAAATTAAAGGCCAACTACAGATAAAAAGCTACTTCCCCGAACTAAAGTCATCTCAATCACAAAAGACATCGTAGCTCACTGGTAAATACATAGAGATTTGTACTGAGAGACCCGAGTTCGATCCCCATCGAGCTCACTTTTTGCCAAAGAGTCGGAGCGCGTTCACACTGGCCCCTTTGCTTTGAGGAATATTTGGATTAGTGTTATGTTATATATATACATACACATATTCATGTGTATGTATTTATGATGTGCACCAATTAACATTTCAGCAATAGCCATATTCTTATCATGGAATTAAATTCAAATCATTCAATTTCAATTAGAAGAATTTCTGATTGAATTGCTGCCAAGAAAAGATCAATTGTGAAGATTTTATCCTTTGTTGCCTATGGAGTCTAATAAGCATCCTTGTTTGGAAGAATTAATTATATGCAATCTTTTATCAATCAATTAGCCACATGGGAGAATTGAGAGATATGGAAAATATTTACCATGATATGCCCAGATTTTCTCCAATCAAGCTGAGTCAAGGAAGGCAAGAGATATTCATGAATGAGGAGACCCATTTATTCATAGACCTAATTATGGTTTTCCCATTCTCATCTATAAATATGTGTTGTAACCATTGTAAAAATCATCCATTCTTCTGTACTCTCTTTTATTCTAAACAAAGTTTTTTTCAATTCAGTTTTATTGCTCTTTTCTAACAATTTGTGTTTCTATTCAATTAGTTTTGATAGAACACGAATTGCTATCGCTATTTCTGTTTGCATATTAGAATTAGTCGTTCGATTAGATTCAACGACAATTCTAAGTTTAATTTCTGTTGTTGTAGTTGTTAATTGTTGTTTTCTTCCTAGTTAATTGTCTTTTAGTTTCAGTTGTTAAATTTTGGTGTTGATCTGATTAGATTCAGATCATCAGTAAAATCATTAGCGTTAAAAACATCATCAGAATTCGTCTAACACGCCCAAGAAAAAAATAAATAATAATTTTTAATTAAACCTCCCTGTGTTCGACCTGTATGCTACACACCTGTATGCTTGTAGAATTTAATCTAAATGTCGCGCTTTTCTGATTCATAGACTAGCGCCGATCAAGTTTTTGGCGCCGTTGCCGGGGAGGTAACGATTACATTTTGTTATTTATTTAATTTCTGATTCGTGTTAGTTTTGTTTTATTTTAATTTTAATTTTGTTTGATTTTGTTTAGAAAAAAAATAAAAAATATCTTGCCATTTTTTTATTTATTTCCTTGCAACTTTCTTTCCTGTTTCTAATTCAACTTTTTTTTTTATATTTCTTTCTTTCTACATTATATTTCTTTTTACAAATTTCCCAAAAAAAAAAGAATAAAAAAAAATCCTATTTTTCCTTATTTCTTTCCCTAATTTTCTTTTCTTTCCTCTTTATCCCCAACTTCGAAACCCTGCTCACCGAAAATCCTCTGTCTAAATATCCAACAACTTCATCCCTTTTCAACAAGCTTCACGCCACCATAGTTCTAGCCAAATCACAGCTAGCTCATACCACAATCCATCCACGCAAACTCCTACCTCATCGCCTTCCACCCAGTACTGCCAAACCCGCACCGTTCACATCAAAACCAATTCAACAACGAAACCGTACTCATCTTCATCTTTACTCAAGACAAAACACCGTCCAACAATCCTCCAGTCGCACCCAACCACAAGTTAAAGAACAGCAACAACACTCTAAACCCAATCTTCTCCACGCAAAAACTGCTCTGCCCCTTTTCACCACACCCAATGACATCAAATCCTTGAACACCACAAATTGCCGAAACTCGCACCTATAATCCTCCTTCAAGCTACAACATCTAAGTTACACCTTTCCTTCATGTTACAGCCAACCAAATCCGTACAAACCCCTCAGCAACCCCACGTCCCTTCCACTTTACAACTTCATCTGTCCTTTCACACGAGCCCAGCACAAGCTCCTCCTCTCGCCACCCGAATTCACGAACGCCCTCACCGGAATTCGAACAAGCGATCTGGAAATAAAAAAATCGAAGAGGGCATCTTTTTTTTTCTCTTGTGATTTGTTTTGGCAAAAATAAAAGAGGTGATTTTGCTGTGTGGTGTAGATATGTTTTCATTCTTTGATTTGGGTGTTTGACTTCCATGCCAACCTTTTTACTTTGGTTGAGTGCATGGGTCCTTGATTAATTAGTTGGGTGTGAGTCTGTTTTGATTAAGGGCCGAATTTTTTATGTTTGGGGCTTAAGTTCTGATAATTTACTTCAGTCTGATAATTTACTTCATTTTTCGGATCATACGTGACTGAGCTCTGGTGTGATTTGTTTATTAAAAATAACAGGGGGGAGTGGAGTTTTGTATTTGGTAAATTCACCTGGGTATTGATACTTTGAATTGAGCGTGCTTTGTGATTTGGTTAGCCACATATTCCTATTTTTGTTGGGTGTGTATATTCTGTTGAGTCTTGGTTAGGCTTAGTTCCCTTTCAGCTGAAAAAAATAATAGAACAACCCCAAAGGTCAAAGGAAGAACAGAATTCAACCAAGCAAACAAGGGATTCGGAAATCAGTCAATTTGCAAACAAAGTTTGAATTGTTGGAGCGGTTGCACACCAAGTGGGGTGTGAACGCGCTAGCGCTTCCCAAATTCACTGGACGGGCTGCCGATCAAGGTGAGAATTTTAAAACGCTACAGGTGCTCTGCTGCAATATATATATATATATATATATATATATATATATATATAGACAATTGTTGTAAAAAAATTCTGCAGGGGCAGCGGCTTTGAATGTACATTTTTTAATTTTTGCAATTATTTTGTGTGACTTCTGCATTTTTTATTCATTCTATTAAGGGCAATACCCCAATTCACATAAGGTGAGGGATTTCATCACCCTTTCCTTAGCCCACAAATTGCATTTCATCGTAGAATCTGACTAATAATAACGGTTAGACGTTGGACTTAAGGGATTCACGGGCTCATCTAGGGCTTAATTATATTGTGATAGTTGATTCATTTGGAATGAATTATTTCTTGGTGTCTAGACTACGGCAAAGAAATAACCGTTTATAAATATTATGGTGATTCGTAAATATTATATCGGTTGTTACTCTGAAGGTACTTAAACCTTCGGCTGCATTGCTAGGGTGATTCCTGGTGCACCGATAACTCCTGTCCGTTAACTGGCTGAGAAATCTTTTGATCTAAGTAATCAAACGCATCACTTTATAATTTTGGGTTAAGAGCTAATAAGGATAGAAAATTTCATTGTAGCTAATTTCTGTGCTTGCATTTAACAACAATGAGTGAAAAAAGTGTTAGCCAACAAAATTCTCCTAGGGGTTCTCGAATCAATCAAAATTTTCCAACCGAATTGGATCAAAATCGAGTCAATCAAAATTTTCCAAACTTTGGGGATCAAAATCAAATAAATCAAAATTTTCAAAACCTCAATATCCAAATGGATAGACCCTTGTCTCTTCGTGATCGATGTTATCCTACTAGGAACGTTCAACCATCTGTCATTGTGTTTCCACCAGCTGAAGGAAACAATTTTGAGCTAAAACATTCTTTTATCCAAGGGGTACCAAAATTTACTGGGTCTGAAAATGCTTATGAATTTCTGAGTGAATTTGAATTGTATGCCTCCACAACAAAAATGCAACAACTATCTAACGAATCGATCAAGCTAAGGCTAATTCCATTTGCACTACTTGAAAGCGCTAAAAGATGGCTAAATTCTCTTCCACGACATTCCATAAGAAGTTGGGATGAATTTGTCACTGCATTCTTGAAAAGTTTTTCCCTTTCCATAAAACTCTAAAAATCCGAACCGAGATAAATCAATTTTGTCAAAATGAGGCGGAAACTTTTTCAAAATACTTTGAGAGATTCAACCAGCTATTATATAGTTGTCCTCATCATGGAATTCTAAAAGATCACTTATGTCAAATTGCAAATGAAGGGCTAAACTATCAGACTAGAACTCAACTAGAATCAATGTGTGAAAAAGACTTTATGTCCAAAACAGCCGATGAAGCTTGGCGGTTTTTAGAAGATTATTCTGAAAAGGACATGCAGTGGGAATCGATTCGTGTTCCCATTCGTACTTCTAATAGAGGAGTGCATGTCGTGGACCCAAGTCAAATTCCCTTAGAAAATCAAACTCCTCAAACCGGAGAAGGGTTACCCCACTATTACTCTCAAGACCAAGCCAATGCCATAGCTCAAAATAATCCTTACTCATCCACGTACAACCCTTGTTGGAGGAACCACCCAAATTTTTCCTGGTCAAACCCCAATAATTCGGCTAACCCATCTCACGTGCAACCCTTTATTCCCAATCCGAATTACCAAGCTCCTTCTTCCAATTCTCAAACGTCTCAAGCTTCATTTCAATCCAAACAACCTTATAGGCACCCCAATTTTCAATCATCAAACCAATCCTCTCAATCTTCTCAACCGTCACAAGAAATTGTGCGTCTAGAAAAACAGTTGAGCTCTTACGAAGCCAAAATAAACTTGCAAGACGCTAAAATGGACCAAATGATGACTATGATAAAGGAAATGGAGAAAAATAATGAGAGGGGAAAGTTGCCTAGTCAACCTGAGGTGAATCCTAAATATAACTCTCGTGCTGTAAATTCTTGTGAGGACGAAAACCATAATCCAGTCAACGCTATTACAACCCTTCGATCTGGAAAGAGGATTGATAATAATGTGGGAGACCCTGACGAACCTTCTAATTCGACCCTAATCCCTAATCTTGCTGATCACCCATTGGCTTCGAATGCCAATTCTTCTAAACCACATGTTCCCATAAATGTTGGCAATCCCAACAGTTCTTCTCCTTGTGTCGGCAAACCCGACCCACCTTTGAAAACCAATGTTGGCAATCCCAACATTTCATCTTCTACACCCCTACCACCTTTTTCCTCGAATTATGAAACTGATCGTAGAGTCGAAAAACCTATAGCTCCATTTCCCTAGAGACTCAACAATAAGAAGAAAGCGGCAAATTTCGATAAAATTTTGGAAATTTTCAAACAAGTCCGTGTGAACATTCCTCTTTTAGACACAATCGAACAAATTCCTCAATATGCTAAATGTCTTAAGGAATTGTGCACACAAAAACGTGCGACCAATGTCCCAAAAACTGCCTTTCTAACTGCAAATACAAGCTCTGTTCTTTCGAATCTTGCCCCAGTCAAGTATAAAGACCCTGGCTGCCCTACGATTGATTGTAAAATAGGAAACACTCACATCTCTCGTGCCCTACTCGACCTTGGTGCCAGTGTCAACCTTCTCCCTTATACTGTCTATCGTCAACTTGGACTAGGGGAGATTAAACCAACAAACATCACACTTCAACTAGCCGATCGATCTGTCAAAAAGCCATTGGGAATTATCGAAGACGTCTTAATACAGATCGAACAGTTTTACTTCCCTGTCAATTTTATAGTTTTAGAAACAGAGCCTGTCTCAAATCCCAACGTTCAAATACCATTGATCTTAGGACGCCCTTTCTTAGCAACCTCTAATGCTGTCATTAATTGTAGGAATGGTCAGCTTCGACTTTCCTTCGGGCACCTAACCATTGAGCTAAACATCTTTAATCTCAACAAACAACCTAGGGATTTTGAGATCGATGAAATTGACATGATTCAAACCACAGTTGATGAAACCTCTAGTGACACTTCTGAAGCCTTGAAAATGTGTCTTGACCATTTCGACTCTGATTTCGATGAACTCGAATACATTTCTGAACTAAACAAAATTCTTGACTCCGACACTTCGTCACCTGAATCTAACCAAGGAATGTTGACCAATGTTGATACACAAGATCCTCCTAAGTTAGACCTCAAACCCTTGCCACCAGACCTTAAGTATGCCCACCTAGACTCTTCAAAAACTTTTCCCATAATCTTGGCCTCCGATCTTACCGAGGACCAAGAAGAAGAACTTTTGGATATCTTGCGGGAGAATAAGGATGCCTTGGGGTGGGAAATTAGTGATATAAAAGGAATTAGCCCATCAATTGTGGAACATCGCATACATTTAGTTGATGAGGCTAAACCCACCCGTGAGGTTCAAAGGCGATTAAACCCAAACATGAGAGAAGTGGTCAAGGAGGAGATAATCAAATGTCTAGACAATAACATCATCTATCCCATCTTTGATAGTACTTGGGTGAGTCCGGTACAAGTTGTACCAAAGAAGTCGGGAGTCACAGTGATCAAAAACGACAGTAATGAACTCATCCCAACAAAAATCAAAACCAAATGGCGTGTGTGCATCGACTATCGAAAGCTTAACTCAGCCACACGAAAAGACCATTTTCCCTTGCCTTTTATTGACCAAATGCTCGAACGCTTAGCGGGACATGAGTACTACTGCTTTCTCGATGGATACTCTGGCTATAACCAAATTCCTGTTGCGTTAGAAGATCAACATAAGACCACCTTTACTTGTCCCTTTGGAACCTTTGCTTATCGTCGCATGCCTTTTGGTCTTTGTAATGCCCCCGCGACCTTCCAAAGGTGTATGATGAGTATCTTCTCTGATATGGTGGAAGAATTCTTGGAAATATTCATGGACGATTTTTCAATATATGGATCATCTTTTTCCCAATGTCTCACTCATTTAGAACTTGTCCTCAAGCGTTGTAAGGAGAAATCACTCGTGCTTAATTGGGAAAAATGTCACTTTATGGTAAAAAGGGGGATAGTTCTAGGTCATGTCGTCTCCAAAGATGGCCTAGAAGTCGATAAATCCAAAATCGATTTGATTGCTAATTTACCTCCTCCTAAGTCTGTCAAAGATGTTCGTTCATTTCTTGGTCATGCAGGATTCTATAGAAGATTCATTAAGGATTTCTCGAAAATTTCAAAACCTCTCTCGAATTTACTTGCCAAAGACGCAAAGTTTGAATTTTCCAATGATTGCAAAACATCTTTTGAAACTCTTAAATCAATCTTGACCACAACTCCCATCATTCAACCTCCTGATTGGACTTAGCCCTTCGAACTTATGTGCGACGCTTCTGACTTTGCAATTGGAGCCATCTTGGGTCATCGAATTGATAAACTCCCTCGAGTCATTTACTACGCTAGCAAAACCTTAAACGAGGCCCAAATGAATTACTCAACTACTAAAAAGGAATTTTTAGCAGTTGTCTTCGCTCTTGAGAAATTCAGACCATATCTCATAGGATCCAAAGTCATAGTTTACACTGACCATGCTGCCCTACGATATTTGCTTTCTAAAAAGGATGCCAAGGCCCGCTTGATTCGTTGTATCCTTCTTCTTCAAGAATTCAATATAGAGATACGAGATAAAAAGGGTTCTGAAAATGTCGTAGCTGATCATCTCTCTCGAATTGTGCACGAAAATGATAACGACACCCAAATCGATGACTATTTTCCTGACGAACAACTCCTTTCGATCTCTAACACCCCTTGGTACGCTGACATTGTGAATTATCTTGTCACACAACAAACACCCGCTGAATGGTCGAAACAAGATAAACAAAAATTTCTCTCAAAAGTTCGAAACTTCTATTGGGACGACCCATATCTTTTCAAATACTGTCCAGACCAATTCATTCGAAGGTGTGTGCCTGATCATGAACACCAAAGTATTCTCTCTTTCTCACATGACCATGCTTGTGGCGGTCATTTTGGAGCAAGAAAAACTGCTGCAAAAGTTTTGCAAAGCGGTTTTTATTGGCCCACACTCTTTCGTGATGCTTTCGAATTTTGCTCTAAATGTGATCGTTGTCAACGAACGGGTCGAATTACTAAGAGAAACATGATGCCTCTCAGCCCCATTTTAGTGATTGAGTTATTCGATGTTTGGGGCATCGATTTCATGGGACCATTCCCTAATTCATTTGGGAATCTTTACATCTTACTTGCGGTAGATTATGTCTCAAAATAGGTTGAAGCCATTTCGACCAAAACCAACGACAACAAGGTTGTTGTCAAATTCCTCAAAGAAAACATCTTTTCATGCTTTGGCACACCTCGAGCTATCATTAGCGATAATGGCACTCATTTCTGTAATTGTGCTTTTGAGTCCTTGCTCAAGAAATACTCAATCACACACAAGCTGTCAACACCTTACCCTCCACAAAATAGTGGACAAGTAGAAGTTTCCAATAGACAAATCAAGCAAATTCTTGAGAAAA
The DNA here is from genome assembly GCA_030737875.1 of Allium sativum. Taxonomy (NCBI): domain Eukaryota; kingdom Viridiplantae; phylum Streptophyta; class Magnoliopsida; order Asparagales; family Amaryllidaceae; genus Allium; species Allium sativum. The sequence continues at coordinate 575,410,629 of CM060923.1, read as the reverse complement.
CCGTGAATTCCAATAGGAAAGATTGGTCTGTAAAACTGATTGATGCACTTTGGGCTTTCCGCACTGCTTATAAGACCAATCTAGGGATGTCACCATATCGATTAGTCTTTGGAAAAGCCTGCCACTTACCTCTTGAATTAGGGCATCGCGCTCTTTGGGCCATAAAATTTTTGAATTTTGACTTAGAAAAAGCCGGCTTACATAGGAAGTTACAAATTTCGGAATTAGAGGAATTAAGAAACGAGGCGTATGAAAATGCGAAAATCTACAAAGAAAGAACCAAAGCCCAACACGACAAAAACATACTTCGTAAAGAATTCAACGTAGGTCAAAAAGTTCTTTTATACGACTCTAGACTTCACTTGTTTCCAGGAAAACTCAGATCTCGATGGACTGGACCTTATGTCGTGAAAACAGTATATCCTCATGGAGCGGTTGAAATTGAAAATCCTAGGGATGGAAAAGTCTTCAAAGTAAACGGTCAACGACTGAAACCATTTTTGGAATTCGAGCAATACGACGAAGATGACTCTATCGATCTGCATGATCATCCACCATGAAATCAGGTGGTACACGTTCTTTTTCTTTTATTTTTCTTTTTCATATTTTTTTTTATTTTTGTTTTTCTGCCTTAGACAGTTGGGACACTGTCTCAATCAAGTGGGGGGGGGGGGAGTCTGCATTGCATTCTTTTGATTTTTCTTTAATTTTTCTTTCTTTTCATGTAGGACCATCATACATTTTATATCGTAGTAACATACCATAATTTTTTTAAAACTCATTTTCAATTGATACAACAAAATAAGTTTACAATTTTTAGCCAGTTGATAGTATTTTTTTTCTCTCAACTTAGATCGAATAAGAAATATAATGAAAAGTTTAATTTTAAGGGATAATAGTGTAACCGGTACATAGGGAGATTCTTAGGTGATGGCCATGAAATCTATTCTATATTGTAGACTTTGTTTAAATAAGTGGAGGACTTAAAATACTTATATTGGCTTTTCGAATCTTTAAAACTAAGTTGTGTTAAGCTGAACTCGCATAACTCTCTTTTTGTGCTTATAAATTCAATAATAATAGTAATCCAAGGGTATCCAACATTGCTTGTATATCGAGCGTTGGTGTGCAAACCCGCCAAGCTCTATCCGACACGTTGTTGACAAAGTCAAAGTCGGAATATCTTGGTCTCATTCTATGAGATTGGACACCTAAGGATTACCGACACGTTGTTGACAAAGTCAAAGTTGGCCTGCACAATCCGCCAAGCTCTTTTCCTACTCTCCGTTAGTCCGCGAGGCAGTGCATGGGTGGTAAACCTTGGTCTTTTTAGTTAGGTGTATGTACTTAATCATAAATCTTAAAATTTTATAGAATAAAGAATAAGCGATGATACCCAAACACTTCTTGACCTTATTGATTTGACTAGCCATACATGAGAAAATTAGAATACCACTTTGCAAACTGTGCCAAGCAAACTAAGAATTTATTTCATGGCTGCACTATGTTATCGACCGAACTAACTGGCCAAACTGGAATTTAACATTTGAAAACTTGATTTATATTGAAAATTTGTGACAAGTCGAGGTATCTAAAATAAAATCAACTGATTAGAAATTATTAACTTAATTTGTTGTACCACTTTCCCGAAATAAGTCATGTTTTCATTTTTCGTTTTTATTTGCATATGTCCATTGCATTCATGTAGTTTCATTAGAATCATAGCATATTACATTTGGATTTTGTGGGTAGTATCCGTTGAAAACCCTCACGAGACACCACTCATCCTACTAGGGACACCTAGAGGTTTAACGGCTTGTTGCATGCGCTCAATGCAATCGTGTTTCCTACGAAAGTGCGACCTATCTAGTTAGTTTTTCATTTTCTTTTTTACTCGAGGACGAGTAAAAGATAAGTGTGGGGGTATTGATTAACATAGAAATGTGTTTATTTTATGCTCGTATATTTTATCTTTTGTAAATAAATAAATGATACTTTGGTTACTTTTGTATGTTTTTACAGGATGCCAAGAAATGCCTCCTCCGTTTCAAATTAAAGGCCAACTACAGATAAAAAGCTACTTCCCCGAACTAAAGTCATCTCAATCACAAAAGACGTCGTAGCTCACTGGTAAATGCATAGAGATTTGTACTGAGAGACCCGAGTTCGATCCTCATCGAGCTCACTTTTTGCCAAAGAGTCGGAGCGCGTTCACACTAGCCCCTTTGCTTTGAGGAATATTTGGATTAGAGTTATGTTATATACATACACATATTCATGTGTATGTATTTATGATGTGCACCAATTAACATTTCAGCAATAGCCATATTCTTATCATGGAATTAAATTCAAATCATTCAATTTCAATTAGAAGAATTTCTGATTGAATTGCTGCCAAGAAAAGATCAATTGTGAAGATTTTATCCTTTGTTGCCTTTGGAGTCTAATAAGCATCCTTGTTTGGAAGAATTAATTATATGCAATCTTTTATCAATCAATTAGCCACATGGGAGAATTGAGAGATATGGAAAATATTTACCATGATATGCCCAGATTTTCTCCAATCAAGCTGAGTCAAGGAAGGCAAGAGATATTCATGAATGAGGAGACCCATTTATTTATAGACCTAATTATGGTTTTCCCATTCTCATCTATAAATATGTGTTGTAACCATTGTAAAAATCATCCATTCTTCTGTACTCTCTTTTATTCTAAACAAAGTTTTTTTCAATTCAGTTTTATTGCTCTTTTCTAACAATTTGTGTTTCTATTCAATTAGTTTTGATAGAAAACGAATTGCTATCGCTATTTCTGTTTGCATATTAGAATTAGTCGTTCGATTAGATTCAACGACAATTCTAAGTTTAATTTCTGTTGTTGTAGTTGCTAATTGTTGTTTTCTTCCTAGTTAATTGTCTTTCAGTTTCAGTTGTTAAATTTTGGTGTTGATCTGATTAGATTCAGATCAACAGTAAAATCATTAACATTAAAAACATCCTCAGAATTCGTCTAACACGCCCAAGAAAAAAATAAATAATAATTTTTAATTAAACCTCCCTGTGTTCGACCTATATGCTACACACCTGTATGCTTGCAGAATTTAATCTAAATTTCGCGCTTTTCTGATTCATAGACTAGCGTCGATCAGTAATCCTGCCTTTAACAGGGTTAAAGAACTAATGTCATTTAAAACATAGTTCACGATAAACCCAAATCACGTTCCATTAATTATTGAATCTTCACAGAAAAACAAATCAGTATATAATCGATATCAAATTTCGTATCCTAATAATAATATAAATGGAATAACGGCAAAGCCTTTTAAATTCCATATGTATTAACAGTCTTCCTCCACAGAAGTTCATTTCAATTATTATCAAATGGAATTCCATTCAATTCCAATTTAATATATTAAATTGGAAAACTTTACTTTGGAAAATTCCCTGTTAAATCTTAATAAAAATATTTATAAATTCCAAATCCCATTTCACTGTAAATCGGGTTAAAGAATGAATGTCGTTAAAAACACAGTTTATAATAAACCCAATTCACATTCCATTAATTATGGGGTTAAAGAACAAGTGTTATTTAAAACACCGTTCACGATAAACCCAAAAATCAATTCCAATCAAATATTAATTAATTGGTATTCTTCATTAAATCTAAATAAAAAGATTTAATCTTTTCTCAATTGGGTTTAAGAATAGTATTAATGAAGACACCATTCACGATAAACCAAAATCCCATTTGATATTAAATACAAGGCTCTGAATATAAAATATATCGGCTTATATCCCATATCAAATTCTGAAATCAACAAATATCGTATTGGCGTAACGATGTATATATTCTGAATTCCTCCACAATATCCGTACAATCACGGAATCCAATATCGAAATATTCCGAAGATAATTTCGATTCAAATCCATTTCAAAACATATATTGGAAATTCTGGTTATTTTTAAAACCATTTCAAACCCAATTTATTTATTTAAAAATATTAGATTTTTAATTCTTGTTCATAACTAGTTCAATTCGATAAAAATATATTTTTATCTTTTCAAATATGGAAAATTTCATCCCAATTCTTTCCAAATCATTTATTATGATTTTACACAAATTATTGGTATTTTTAATAATTTTATCAAGGCCCGTACAGTCGATTTCTATAAACGGTCATCGAGCTGCACTTACAGCGACCTTTTTCAAATTTGATTTGGACATAATTCCAAATCCAATAGATTTCAAATCTTCCATATTCGTTAGAAAGCTCTTTTCGATACGAACCCAACGGTTCCGGTTTTAGGAGAATCCGACGGTCGGATCTCCCGTAATGTTCGTTCGAAGTCAATGATCGAAATTCGCGAACTGCCACGGTGCGACACGCTCTATTTAGGACATTATATATATATATCATCGGTTTCCATTTAAAATGTATTTTATAAATTGTTTTAAATTCGTTTTCAAAACGATTTCAACTTCATTTTCAATTTTATATCAAAACTGAATATTCTATATCATCGATATATAAATGATAATATTTTCAGAACATTAGATTTTGAAATCACTTCCTTTTCGATATTCATTATAAAAACGAATAAAATCGATATAAATATCGTTCGCGTCAAAATGGCGCATATTTAATCAAAACGAATTCATATATTGAAATATATTCGTGTCCATCCCAAATCGGACATCAAAATCAAATTTCGATCTTTTACTGAATATTATTTTAAAATGTTCATTATTTTCTGAACTGGAATAAGACACAGTCAATTACCATATAATGTGATTAATATGGATTACATACAATACATGTACACAACAACAATCAAACGCATTCAACCATCATCCAGAGTGCATTCTACACTACATAAGAATCAAATACAAATATTTAACGCTTATAACAGTCTGTCAACCAATCGATTGACATACAACTAAATATTGAGATTAGTGTATGTCCAATATCATCCCAATACACGTGTGGGGTTTTCAAACGATAAACACCGATTTATTTGTGCAGTTGGGTGTAAAATTGATCGTCTCAATCAATATAAGTCAAATGTGTGTACATAAACAAATCATCGATTTGTTAATGAATATTTATTTTATTCATATACACATTAAAAATTATATTTTTAACTATAAAATATTTATTTTTGCATTCCACATCACACAATCAATTTTCACGAAATAATCAAACCAAACAAGTCGTCCATGGTTTGTGGACGATGGGTGTCGGGTGCTGCTAAGCAATGTCTACATCCTAGTATATATTTTAACTAGAAAATAAATTAAAGTGAGGAGTTCTCACCTTTGGGATCCACTCCGCCATTCTCTATTTCTGAACGGTTCAGATTTTGTTTTGATTTTAGTCCGTTCCATCGCACTCCTTTTCACGCTGTTCATAGTAAAAATCATATTTTTAATATGATGTTCATATATTAAAAATCATATTTTTACTTCGCTATATAAAAAAAATCGAATTTCTATCGCTACTATATATATATATATCGAATTTTTATTTTATGTTTTCATATATAAAAATCATATTTTTATATGCCATTCAAAGAAATATCTTACCATTTCATTTTTTTGAATCACGTCTTCTTCATTTTAAAAATCACTTCTTTTTAATTCTAAAGATCGTTCCTTTTCTATATTAAAAATCTTATCTTTTCTTATATAAAAATATAATCTTTCCCTATATAAAAATATAAACTTCCTTATATAAAAATATAAACTTCCTTTATATAAAAATATATTCTTTTCATATGTAAAACTATATTTACTCCATTTCTAAAAATCTAATCTTTATATTCTATAGAAATCAAATCTTTTTATTCTATAAAAATCGAATCTTTTTATTTGTTAAAAATCATGTCCTTTCATGCTAATCACAAAATAAAAATCACCCCTTTACCATGTTGATTATGTAATTAAAATCACACTTTTGTCTTGTTAATATATAAATAAAAATCAAAGTTTTATCTTGCTAAAAATGATATTTTTACTTAACTAAAAACCACAATTTCATAGTGTTAAAAATCACTCCATTATATCATAAGAAATAATAATCAGATTTGTATATAATTAATAAAATTAAATGAAATAGAAAAACTCACTTTTTTTTCAATCGAAAGAGGGTAGAGGGCTTGTGGTGGTCGAGGTTGGGCTTGTTGGATCTAGATTAACCCTAGAGGGGGGGGGGGTGAATAGGGTTTATCACAGTTCTTAACTGAAATGAAAAATTGACAGGATATTAAAATAATAAATAGATCACAGAATATAGCAGAAACAGAAATGCAGAAAATAAATCACACACAGATATACCCAGTTTTGGCAAAACCCTGCCTACTGCTGCATTTCTAAGGTTTCTACTAGGTGATAGAACAGATCCCGCATACAAGACCATGTACACTTGCAAACCCTGCTCCTATTCTAACCCTACGCTCAAAACCATAGACTGATCGATATCCCCTCGATCAGATTCCCCTGTTTACGACCCCGTAACCAGTAAACCAGATTTTATAGACTCTGTCAACTGTCAGTCACACCCCGACTAATTTCCTAGTATTTTACAGATGCTAGAAACTGTTCGTTTGGCTACGAAAGAAATTGAAAAAATTACAACAAAAAAAATAAAATCAAAAGAAAAACTTATTAAAATGAATAAAGGAGTTTAAATATAAGGGGTCATCCCCTTTAAACAAATCCAAAGCCCCTTTTCATCTTGGCCGGCCCATTTGTTTATTTGCCCGATCACTTTTGCTTTTGCTCTGGAGAAAAAAAAATGGCGGCGGTGAAATCAAAAACTAGGGTTTCAGCTTTCTCCCCAAATCGATCGGTTGCTTGATGAAGTTGCGTGTCCCTTTAACTTCGAGTGGCTTGAATCTTCGACTGGATATTCTCTGATTTGGTGAATGGATTTGGGATTCTCTTTCTCTCAATCGACACGCTTCTGGAAACTGTGAGTGAATTTGAATATTTTGATTCTCTGTTCCTTGAATTTAATCGTGTTTTGTTTCCTTCGAATGCCAGTGATGAATCTGTGTGTAGAAAATATATAGGGTAATCGAAACCCTAAAATAACTCTGATTTCATGAAGTATGACTTGAACTGATTTGCGTGGTGTTTCCTTTTTGATTTGCCTTGATTTAATTCGGCCTTGATTGTTGTGATAAATCTCGATGTGAATTTGGTTCCTTTACCTTGAAATAGCGTGTGTGATAAATTGAGAGTCTGGTTGGTGCGGTTTCCTCAATTGTGTTTTCAGGATATTGAAAAACTTGCCATAAATGATTGTTCACTGATTTGAAAAACTGGAAACATAATAAATTATTTCTTTGATTGTTGGCATGGTTTTGAAAGAGATTTAATCATCCTTGAATGAACCGATTTAAATTTGATTTCTTGGCATTGAAAGATTTCCTGATTTTGTTGTGATTTCTGCGACTTGATTTGCTTGCCAAAAATGATTTATGAAAAGGATTGCAACGCAAAACCTGATTTTAAAAAAAATCTTGCCAAAATAAGTTTGTTGATTTCTGGAAGATATTAAATCTGTGTTTGCAAATATATGTCCATGAATTGCTCCTTCATTATCGCTATACTTTCTTGCTGGATTCTTTGTAGTTCCCAAAATGCTTATGCATGTCCATTGATTCTTGCTGCTGCTCACTTGTATATGCCATTTTGGCTGCACCCATATATGCACTATGTCTCTTGTAGCTCCTCGACTGTCTTGACCACACATGATATATGCTGAGTCACCATGCTATATTTGTGGCTGATCATTATAGTGCTGAGCCTTTATTTGTTCATGCTGCCGTTGAAAAACTTGTATTGCTTCAATGCTTCCATGTTTTGACTATACTGACATCCATATGCCATCCATATATTTGCATTGCCATAGCTGCACTTTCACCTGTGTTTTCTTGATCATTCTTCATTGAACCATGTTGATGCTGAAACTTTTGACAATGCTGTTTGTACTTGAACTTTGAAGATCACTATGTTTTTATGCATGTAGTTGTCTCAATGTTACTTTGCCATATTTGATGAATCTCGACCAATCATGCTGCTACTATGATGTATGAACTGAACTTGATGTTAAACTATTTCTGAAATCACTTGCACTTGAAAAAAAAAATCAAACTGACTCAACCAACTTGAGAAGTCAGACTTGAACTTGCCACACTCCATTAATCTGCATTGACCTTTATCTGTCTCGACCAACTTGATGACTGTGTTGAATTTTGCTGAATTGAAATCACCACTCTCTTGCTTCACGACATGTTGCCTTGACCATGAACCTTGATATTTGCTGCTTTGAAAAAAATGCATTGAATTTCTTGGCTCTACACTTGGGCTGCCTTGTACATGAGCATGCACTGTTTATTCTTGACTATTTTGGTTTGACTTTGTTGACTTGTGTTGACCATGCTGGCATACCATGATTCACTCGACCATTTTGCACTTGAATCATGTATGTTTGTCCTGAGCTTTGCTGTCTTCTTGATGCACTTTATACTTGTGCATGCATGATGCTATTACCATGTATTTGCTGTCACAACCATTTATGTTGCTTGCTGACTTGACTTGGCCTTGTGATCATGCTACTTTACTTTTATCTCATAAGCTCGACCACTTTGAATTTTCACTTGAAAACTGAACTGTATTTTGGTCTGTCTTGACCATGTCTTGGTCTGGGCATGACTATGCAGTATGTCTTCACCATGTTCACCTGTTTTCTTTATTCATTTGCAGCTATGACTTGCCTGCATATGTATTTGAGCATGAATTTGCTGCGTCGATCATTTGTTTTGTTGCTTGAGTGTTGCACTGAGTCAAGATGGTCCACGTGGCTCCTCCTCAGTTGCATACACTGATTGGCGAGGCAGTGCACACGTGTATATATATACACGTGTGTATATGCAGCCATCAGAAGAGATTTCCTGTCCCTGCATTGATATATATATATATATGTTGTCTGCCTTGTGGTATTTACAGTGTATCACTGTGAATATCACAAGCTGTCTAGACATAGATTTATGGTTTTATAAGTCAGATCAAGTCATGAAAAATGATGAGAAACACACCAGAAACCTGATGGCAAACAAAATTTAAAAATAAAATTTATATACACATGTATTCAGCTTAAATTCTATTGCAGTGTACTGTGTGTGTGTTCTTGTATATGACAGGTATGAAGACTGGACTGATGGTGAAGATAGAAGACTGAAGATACAAGACAGAAGATAAAAGACCGAAGATGATAGAGAAAAGTATATGTGTCAGTTTATGGGAGAAATGTATGTCTGAAATGTAAACAAAGTGAATGATGTAACATTGTCAAAGTATATATGAAATGTATATCAGTGATATGTACAAATAGTGGAGTGTACTGTTTGAAATGTTGAAATAACATATCATATTTAAATAAAATACTGTTTGAATATTTAAATTCGTGTACAGTAGTATTCTGTTTAAATATAAATATTATATTCCTGTCTGTGATGTATATTAACAGTACGATATCAAACACATTTATAATATATATTTATTTGGTTGTTATCATCAAACAAAAATCATATAATAGTGTATACGACTACGTCATATACAACAGGGCTGCACTAGTCGGCGGTGGGGCAGGGTGGCAGTGGTCGCGGCTAGGGGGTCGGTTGGGGCTTCGGTTGCCTAGGGTTTCGCGATTGAGATGGGGGAGGGAAGAGAGGAGGGTGAGAAGAGGATGGGGGTTGCGATGGGCAGGCCGACGGCGGTGTCCCACCCACGGTGGCGCGACATCGACGATGAGGGGGGCAAGATCGAGCGGTTTTTTTCTTTTAACTTTCGTTTTTTCTGGTCAACGGGAGAAGGGAGAGAGAAAGAAGAACGAGGGGAATTTATATATATTATTTTATTAATATTTTAATTTCAAAATATGTACTTTCGCATGCAAACTCAAAACTGAACCCAACGACTGTTGCCCCTAGCTAATTGCCCCCATTCCGAACACAATGAGATATGTCCGGTTAGCCAATTCTAAAGTTTTAATCAGTTTTTGTCAAAATCAAAGTATAAATCTATATATTGAATTTGAACGCACACTTCAATTTACCGGGACCACATATGGACTCTAAAAATTTTAGAATTTTTTTTCCAGCTTCATATTGACGATACGGTACTAAAAAAACTAATTTCTTTGAATTTGGAGACCGTTCGAAAAATGGTCATTTTCTTGTCGATCCAAATTGACTAAAACTGTCAAAACACGTTTTCTTTTGCCACGCTCACATATTGATCCCAAAAACTATGAATTTTGGAATCTAGCAATAATTTGACATCCCGATCCAACAAAAATGGTTTCGTTGAAAATGGAGGTCATTTGTAAAATTTTCATTTTTAAGGGCTATATTTCCATAGCGACAATTTTGAATTTTTAACTGGGCATAACTTTTTATTCCCACTATGAAAATTCAATTTTTCGGATTCGTTGGAAAGATATTTTCAAATAGATTCAAATATTTTTTATTTCACTAAAATTCGGTTTATTTTGAATCCTGTACATTCATTTGAAATTTGAAATCGAATTTTCAAACTACTGTGCCATTTCCAATTCCTTTTGTAATTAAAATAAATATTTATATTCTAACTTCGATTCAAATTAATATATACGTTCTAATTCTACTAAAAATAAATTTATTGTTGTTATTATTTAAAATAAATCATTTCAAATATTCAAAATTCATTAAAATTGCCAAAATATAAATTTTAAATTGATTCTGATTTTCCGGGTTGTTACACTCGGGGAAAACTACACCGCCATCTCACCCATACTTTTAGTCCTCAGGGTTACCCGAATCTTTAACCACATACTAAACCATTTCATATCCCAAAGTAGGGAAAATCATTTCACATCATAATAATCACAAGTGCTTTCCAAAATGTAGCACTTTACATTAGCAATTCACACATATGATCAGTTACTATTAATCACATAACCTTTGAGCTTGTATGTATCAAAGAAGGGTGTTAAGCAAGAGAATAAATTCTCCACCACCAAACCGATATATCATCAATAGCAACCAATCAGTTATGTGATGAACTACAATTTCAAACACATAATACATTTCGAAATCATTTCGACAACATCGGGTTCAACCCTCGAAATCTTCTTTGTTTTATAAAACATTTTTATAAAACATTCCCTATTCAAAATCGGGAAAACATTTCTTTTCACTTAAGAAAATCTCTTTTCAAAATCATTCATTAATTTGAAATAAACAACAACATCGCTTACACCTCATAGTCAAATCGTGATGTGTTTCACTAGGTGTTAGCATACAAATATTTCTACCCAACCCAATGCTAAATGTTAAAGAATATTTGGCTCATAAATTGGTCGAGCACAATCCAGACAATCAATAAATCAATAACAACAGCCAAGTGGTAAATTTAATCACCATTCATTTAAATCTAGTTAAAGATTTATTAAAACTCTTCTTCATTTTAATCTCTAAAATCATTACTTAATGGTCGTTCAACTTTCTGGAAATTAATCCTGCCTTTACTCGGGTTAAAGAACATATGTTATTTAAAACACAATTAACGACAAACCCAAAATCATCTTCCATTCAAATGGAATCTTCATAGAAATCATAATAATATATAATCGATATAAATTTCCATATCAAACTAATACTATAAGTGGAGTAGTGGGAAGACCTTTTAAATTCCGTAAATAATGACGGTCTTCCTTTACAAAAGTTCATCTTGGTTATTAAATCGAATTCCATTCAATTCAAATTAAATATTAATTTATTGGTAAACTTTAACTTGGAAATTTTCCACTAAATGTTAATAGAAAGATTTATAAATTCCAAATCATATCTTCACCGTTAATTGGGTTAAAAACTAATGTTATTTAAAACACAGTTCACAATAAACCTAAAATCAAATTTGATATTAAATACAAGGCTCTGAATAGAAATTATATCGACTTATATTCAATATCAAATTCTGAAACTAACGGATGTCGTATTGGGAGTAACGATATCTATATCATCCAAATTCCTCAACAATATCCATATAATCATGGAATCCAATATCGAAATATTCTGGAGATTATTTCCATTCAAATTCTTTCCAATTTATTCACTGAAAAAATCTAGTTATATCGAAACCATTCTCAAATCCCATTTATTTATTTTGCAAAAAACATGCAATTAATATTTCTAGTTATTAACTAGTTCATTCGTGTAAAAAAAATCTTTTATCTTTCCAAATATAGATTTTTTCATCCAAATACTTTACAAACCATTAATTATGATTTTTCATAATTTTATTATGGCCCCTTCAGTCAATTTCCATATACGGTCAGCTAGCTGCATTTACAACGACCTTTTCCAAAAGTGATTTGGACATATTTTAAAATCTAACCATTAGATTTCAAATCTCTTATATTCGTTGGGAAGCTCTTTTCGATAAGAACCCAACGATTATGGTTTTAGGAGAATCCGACGGTCGGATCTCCCGTTAGGCTAATTCAAAGTTAATGGTTGAAATTCGCGAACGGTCGTTGCACGACGTGTTCTATTCAAGCCATTTAAATATATATATATATATATATATATATCGTTGATTTCCATTTAAAATGTATTTTATAAATTGTTTATAAATTCATTTTAAAACGATTTCCAACTTCCATTTCAATTTTAAATCAAAATTGAATATTCCATTACATGACAATTTTATACAGTGCATATGCATGTTGAAAAATATATTTTTGACAATCCAATAGTTATTCCTATAATGACCCGAACTTCCCCAATCTCCAAAGAGAAGAGAAAGAACAAATTTCTTTGAGAACACGACAAATCAGAAACAAACAGAAGAACATTATATTGCTTATTACAACAATTTACATCAGAGTACAAGAATATACAGAGTATGAATAAATATTATACATCAGAAAAATATCAGAGATTTACAAATTACAATGCAGCAGAAAATAATACAAAACACGACTGAAAGGAATATACGGATACAAAGCTATCTGAATATCATTCCAGCTGTAAACCAGGATCCTATGAATATAAATCTGCAAAACCAAAACTACTAGTTGCCCGTATGGAAAATAGGGGCACCCAGAGTTTAGGTTAAAACAATAAACTCCAGGTCAGTCTTGTGACTAGTGTGAGAACTAAAAAAGTTACTATCTTGCTTTTGAAGTAAGGTAAATCAAGGGACCACGCCATATAACATGGAACGGGTTTCCTTCCAAGAATACTAGTGCCTAAAAACAGTAGCGCAATGCTAAATAAAGAACAATGAAGCTATTTTAAGACTCAGGTCCCATCACACAATGCAACGCAAGCCAGAGGATAGAGTTTTTACCTTATAATAGCCAAAAATGCTTGGTATGTGAAATTTCATATTTTACTATTACTATAAGCGTATAGTGTCAAAACAATTTCAAATATAAATGTATCAATCATAGACGGCATGAGTGCCTATCCCACTAAGTCGCTATGCTAGGCTCTACAATAAAAACCGCAAATGTCACGTATTGGAAGTTGGATTTCCATCTATGAACTAAGGTAAGGGATCGTCCTTACTGCTTCGAGATGCTCTAGCCCGTGTCTTAGGATCAGAACGCATCGACCCTTGGATAGTCAGGGCCGGTCCATATGGAGTGGATTAAAATGCCTGAACAATGCGTTTCCCCGCCCTATGGGGGCGTAAACTGGTCAAATCCCGACCAAACCATCGGCCCCGGAACGACCGATATAACCGAGGCACCTCGCTATCCATCATCCACATAAGTAAAACATCAGGGCTTGCATAACGCTGACACCACTCCTAGCTAGAAGGAAACGCATGCCCTCCCCGATGCCCTCTCCCGTTTCTGGTTCACACCGGGTGTGAGGCTCGCGAATCAATGCTACACAAAGCTATGCTATATCAAAGTCGTGCTTTGATCATTAACCACAAGTCTCTTCTTTTCAACAGAAGCCTTGATCATTTGCATCTCAGCATGCCACATAGGAAATTCACGCTTTGCAACCGATGTCTATCAATCACAAAAAATGAAATCCGATGTCAGACACCCATCCATTTACAAGTTCGTTTTGGGTCTGAACGACAACGGAGGCACCTTATTCCTAGTCCTGTATGTCCAATACAGGAGAGAGGCCCTCGCATATCCGGTCGATCTCCAAGTACGTCTAGATGAACACCACTTATTACCTTGTCTTGGGTGTACAACCCAATCAAGACATCAGTAATCATCCAAACGATGTGAAGACCTCCAGTCTTCAGCCATCGTCTTCATTCTCGACACATCATCGAATTAGTTATTCAGAATGGGATAAACCTGGTCTTTCTGAATAACTCGCGTATATAATAAAAAAGTGCTATAAAAACACAACATACGCCTCATTCCAATCCAGAATATTCCTTTATTCAAATATTCTTATACTTTGGGAAGGTTCCCATTAATTTTATCAAAGATAAATTCTTTAAATTTATTATTTAATCTTCTTTTGGATTTCAATTCAAACCAAATTGTGGTTTATCCAAACTAGTCAGGATTAGCGAACCTTACCGAAGTAATCATGTGTTTAATTTCCTAATCCCAACCTATTCATCCCATGAAGGAAAACTGGTAATACTTCATATCTAACACCACGGTGTTATTGGTAAATTCAATTACCATTTCAAGTTCAAAACTAATTAAAGATTTAACTATCGCCTGGAGCAAAACTGGTGATACTCCATTCTCGATCATTTCTTGAATTTGATAATTTTAGTTATCAAATTCACCTTTCAATCTATTTAAAGGTTCATTAAAACACTAATTCAGTTTTAATTTCCAAAAATCATACTCAATGATTATTCAAAGTTGAAATAAATCTTATCTTTAACTAGGTTAAAGAACTAATGTCATTTAAAACACAGCTCACGATAAACCCAAGATCACATTCCATTAACAATGGAATCTTCAGGAAAACAGATCAATATATATAATCGATATGAACTTCCATATCCAACCGATAATACAAATGGAATAACGACAAAGCCTTTTAAATTCCATATATATTAACGGTCCTCCTCTATAGAAGCTCACTTCGATTATTACCAAATCGAATTCCATTCAATTCCAATTTAATATGTTAAATTGGAAAACTTTACTTTGGAAAATCTCCTTTAAATCTTAATAAAAAATTTATAAATTCCAAATCACGTTTCACTGTAAATCGGTTTAAAGAACGAATGTCGTTAAAAACACAGTTCACGATAAACCAATTCACATTCCATTTTATTCCAATTATTAAATATAATTGGAAACTCTAACAATCTTAATTAAAAGATTTACCCTCTTCACGTGGGGTTCAAGAACAGTGTTACTGAAGACACCGTTCACGACAAACCCAAAATCCCATTTGATATTAAATACAAGGCTCTGAATAGAAAATATATCGGCTTATATTCAATATCAAATACTACAACCAACAAATATCATATTGGAAATAACGATATAAATATATCTTTCAAATTTCCATAACAATATCTGTATAATCACGAAATCCAACATCGAAATATTCTAAAGACAATTTCAATTCAAATCCATTCCAATTTATATATTGGAAATCCTGGTTATTTTTAAAACCAATTCAAATCCAATTTACTTATTTAAAAATACTGGATTATAATTCTTATTAATAACTAGTTCATTTCGATAAAAATCTATTTTTATCTTTTCAAACATGCAATTTTTCATCCCAATTCTTTCCAAATCATTTCTTATGATTTTACACTAATTATTGTTATTTTTAATAATTTTATCAAGGCCCGTACAGTCGATTTCCATAAACGGCCATCAAACTGCACTTACAGCGACATTTTCCAAATTTGATTTGGATATAATTCCAAATCCAACCGTTAGACTTCAAATCTCTAATATTCTTAGAAAGCTCTTTTCGATACGAACCCAACGGTTCCAGTTTTAGGAGAATCCGACGGTCGGACCTCCCGTTATGTCCATTCGAAGTCAATGGTCGAAATTCGCGAACTGCCGCAGCGCGGCACGTTCTATTCAGGACATTATATTATATATATTATATATATTTCATCGATTTCCATTTAAAACGTATTTTATAAATCATTTTAAATTCATTTTCAAAACGGTTTCAACTTCATATTCAATTTTAAATCAAAATTGAATATTCCATATCATTAACTTGTAAATGATAATATTTTCAAAACATTAAATTTTGAAATCAATTCCTTTTCAATATTCATTATAAAAATGAATAAAATCGAGATAAATATCGTTCACGTCAAAATGGCATTAAATTAATGAACACGGCTTTATATGTTTAAATATATTCGTGTCCATCCCAAATCGGACATCAAAATCATATTTTGATTCTTTTCTGAATATTATTTGAAAATATTCTTTATTTTAAAATATTCGTTCGTTCTGAATTGGAATCAGACACAGTCAATTACCATATATTATTATTTATATGGATTTCATACAACACATTTATATAACAACCATAATCAACAATCATCCATCATCAAGAGTGCATTCTACACTGCATAAGCATTAAATATAAATATTTAACGCTTACAACAGCCTGTCGATCAATCGATTGACATACCACTAAAAGTTGGGATTAGCGTACGTCAACTATCATCCCAACACCCGCATGGGGTTTTCAATCCACAAACACATAATATTATTTGTGCAGTTGGGCGACGTGTAAAATTTATCGTCCCAGTCCATATCAGTCAAATAAGTGTATATAAACAAATTTTCTGATTTGTAAATGAATATTTATTTTATTCATATGCACGTTAAAAATTATATTTTTAACGATAAAATATTTATTTGGTTCATTTACACAATAAAAATAATATTTTTATTGTTCAAACATATTTTAGAAAATTTTGGCAGCATAACGGCACGATATCAAAATCGGGTAATGTCTAGCATTACCCCTTTCCTGAGATTGGCTCGCGCCTTACACACATAACAATTCTAATCAATTCATTTCACTTAAACAACCAAATTCAACCAAATAATCTAATCAACCAAACCAAACAATCAAACAAGTCGTCCATGGTCTGTGGATGACGGGGGAACAGTTCATATATGTAGTTATAAAATAAATAACTGTACAGAAATAATTTTAGTGAGAAGTTCTCACCTTTAGGATCCACTCCTCCATTTTATTTCTGATCGCCAATCTACATTGCATACCTACGTTAAAAATCATATTTTTAACCCATTAATAATTATTCTTTGTATAACCATTTTATAAATAACGCATATACGATAAAAATCATATTTTTAGCTTTCTGAAAATATTTCCATAGCTTAACTATTTTTAGAGTAGCATACACATGCTAAAACTTATATTTTTAGCTTTATAAAATATTTCTATAGCATATCCTCCATAAGAATCATATTTTAAACCTATTAAAAATATTTCTTCTATACGATCAAAATCATATGTTTCATTTCAAAGAAAACTTCATTTTCTTCATCTCAAAGAAAATTCTTATTTTTCATTCAAAGAGATTCTTATTTTCATAATGAAAGAAATGTTATTTTTCAATCAAAGAAATTCATTTGTTTTCTAATTAATGAAAATCCTATTTTCTTAATTAAAAATCTCATCTTTTGTTCAATAAAAATCAAATCCTTTTATTCGATATTTCACTATAAAAATCAAATTTTTATATCATGTTAAAAATCATACCTTTACTTTGCTTTTTAGATAATAAAAATCATATTTTTAACAAAATACTTATATGTGAATTTCATATTTTAAAACTATAATATATATATATATTTTAGATTTTTAAAACAACGTATATTTATATTTCTAAATCATGCTATTTTTATATTTTTAACTAAAACCATTTCACAATAAAAATCACTTTTTTTTATTACGATGTATATATAATAAAAACACATTTTTACTTTGCAAAAATCATTAGAAAAAATCACAAATTTAACCAATGTTATTTTTATAAAAACTGATTTTTTTTCCATGCTATTATACATATAGTTTCAGATTTTCTAAACAAGGTGTTTTTCTTCTTATAATTTATGTAATTAAATAAGTGTAATGAGGTTACCCTTAATCACTGTCTTTATGCTCCAGCTAACATCGAACTGGCTAGTCTCCTAGGGCTCACGATTGCGCTCAAATCGAGAAGCTTGGCGCCGATCTGAACCTTGCACGAGCAGCGTCGCCACGAGTGCGTCCCTCCAGTACCCATAGTGTCGATCTCGATCATCTCTAGGCGTTTGGATTTTGCTTGCGAGCGGCGGCAGTTTAAACGCCCGATTCCTCCAGAATATCGAACGAAACCCGCTCCTTCCAGCGTGGATTTGATGATGAAGCCAAACTCTATAATTTTGTCTTTGAAATGGTGATCAGATTCAAAGCAAATCGATACTTATTTGGGAGGAAAGTATTGAGCGACGGTGGCCATCGAATTAAAGAACTGGCAACCGAACGTGGAAATGAAAATTAGGGTTTTGAAAATTTAGCTATATATATTATATTATTATTTTATCCATTTATTAATTCGTTTCGCGTTCGAACTCGAAATCAAATCCAATGACTAGCGCCCCTAGCTAATTACCCCCATTCCAAACACAATGGGATATGTCCCATTAGCCAATTCGACCATTTCTGTAACGAACTGGGATTTTCGACTCCGAAAATCAACATCAAACTACCATGTTGACCCTTTCAGACATCGAACATTCCAGATCATTAATAGAAAGAAGTTAGAGGGTGAGAATAGATAAGGTAGAAATATTGAATAGAAGAAGAAGAAGAAAGCAACACAACACAGAGTCTCACATCGCAGCGGAACAAAATATAATACAGAAATAACCTTTATTGAAAGCTTTTGAAATACTTACAATATCAGAGTACACATCTGGACAGTGATACTAATCTGTCCTCATATAACACACAG
Organism: Allium sativum; assembly: GCA_030737875.1. Taxonomy (NCBI): domain Eukaryota; kingdom Viridiplantae; phylum Streptophyta; class Magnoliopsida; order Asparagales; family Amaryllidaceae; genus Allium; species Allium sativum. The sequence goes on along the minus strand of CM060923.1, from coordinate 575,391,618 downwards.
CGGAATAATAGTAATATCATACGTCCGAACAACTCCAGCTCGTTTCTTCATAGCAGTCGATAACCTGAACCTGTACAACCCGGTCTAACCCGAGCATTTACAAAACACCGGGTCAGTCTGGTGAACCAGAGTGAGATAAACTCGCACAGTAATAAGGGTGAACCATTCAATCATGATTTTAAAGTTCAAAATCTTTCAAAAGAAAAGGATAATCGTAAGACCAAATCCACACATAAATACGGACGGTTTTTACCTTACGATAACCCAAAACAGTTTTGAAAACAATATCTTTTCTGATATTATAATAATGTCTAAATACAAGTAAATAGAATCTAGTGGAACGCTTGCATCTCATGCTCCACATATATAGTATACAAACAAAACCGCGGGCGCTTATAGGAGATTGGATTCCAACTATGACAAGGTATGGGTCCACCTTCCGATAGTGTATCTCTAGAGACGAATACACTGGGTTCAACAAGAACTTCTTGCAACCCGGCCCTCACATGACCGACCACTCATTTCGCTTGAGTGTACCGAATGTATACCACCGACGGTTGGGATCAGCAACCGCCTCCCGAAAAGGGACAGCATCGAAACATAGATTTAAGAAGCAAATAGGATTTTCTCTAGATAGGTGATTATACACCCTAATGGGAGCGACCCACATAGCCATGCTGCCTACCCGATTTTTTGTCATTTCCCGGTTGATGAGGCTTGAGGTCAGAGTTTATTCTTGAACATCTAATCACCATTCACTTTGAATGCCACATCGTCAAATCCATCAGATATCACTAATTGATATCCACAAAAATACTCTAGCTGGAAGCTAAGAGAACGGCAAATCCCCGCCAACAACTATCGTACGTTTGAAGGAATCAACGTACGTGACACTTTGGAAATACTCTGTCAGACATCCGTCCATACAAGTCATCCAGGAACAGGATGAACCGAAGGTACTCTCCTACTGCATCCATATAGGAATCACCCCATGGATCAATAGCGAGAAGTCCTTGCAACCCGTGGAATCCAACCACGACAGAATCACAGCTTATCTCTACTTGCCAGGCAGAGAATATTAGTGGTTCTTCCGTGTATGAAAATCCACGGTCTTCAATGCTCCATCTCGATCAGCTTCTAATATCTTCACGTATTTGTTGGTCGGAATGGTTTTCGAATATATATTCGATCCCGGTCTTTCCGTACCAACAATCGTATTGGACAGATTTGATAGTCGGTGTTTTAACTATCAAAATATACAGTGTTTCAATCATGACACTCCAATGAGTTCACTGGTTAAGCATTCAGCATCACTTGGCCTTTAACAACTGATTTACTTTTGTTAAATTAAAAACTTCTAATTCTGTTAAAACAGATTCATTTGAATTCGGCTTTGGATATATAACCCACTCCTTTACCCAAATCCACTTTTACTAATCTCCTTTCAAAACTATTCGACCATTTTCCCACTTTGAAATCTCATTTCAAATTCTCCTTTTTACTTGATCTTGGTTTCAAGTAACGTTAGTATAAAATTAACGCCTTAACACGTTAAACCTCATTTACACGACCCTGGTTTATATAAACCCTTTACCTTAATTCACATAATTAAACAACACTTAAATTTAAGTTATCATCTTCGCTTGAAATCCTCTTTATAACATCGTTATAAAAATTTGATCTTTAAATATACAAACCGCTCATAGATTCCTTTCACAATCCAATTTGGATTACACTTCTCTTCGATTACTTTTCAAAAGTAGTCTTCTAAATTCTTATTAAAACAATAATTTTCTTTACTCATTAACTACTTCAGTAGTTAATTTCTTTATTTACTAAAAATAAAAAGAAAATCCTTTTTAAAGATCTTGTTTAAAGTTAAAACAATATTCTTCAACTATTTCATTTTGCAAATTCGAAACAAACTAATTTGATATTCGATTCCAGTTTAAATGGTCAATTTTGTCAAGTCAAAATTCGATTATCTCGTAAACTAATTCCAATTAACCTTCACTTTAAATTAATTAAAAATATAATTAATTTAAATTATTTCCATTAATTGTTTTCTTTTCAAAACAATTATCAAAGTTTAACCATTCGATTCATTCTCTACTCTCATTCTTTGTAAATCTGATTAACATCAGAATTTACTTTATAAAATAAATTACTAACAAATCAAATCTTAAATAAATAAAACATTTATTTAATTCTCTTTAATAACTTTTGTTCATAATAATACATTTTTCCCAAAATCTAACTCCAGTTATAAAGTAAATTTTATAACTTCAACTCTATCGATTCACCTGACGGTGAATCACTGTCTATAACCCGATTGATTTTAAAGGCCATACTCTGCCAAACACTTAACCAATATCACCTATTTGTTCAAACCAAACAGATGTTGAATATTCAATTAATAATCAACCATCAAATCAATCACACAAATAGATCAGTTCATATATGATAATATGAAAATAAATAATACATTTGAGGGATCCGGTTGGGTCCCTCCAACCTGTTCTTCCCTGTATTCAAATGGTTATCTCAAATCAGACCATTCAGTTTTGTTTAACTGATAACATTAAATAGCAACCATTCAACATCAACCACAAGCAATTCAAACAATTCAACCATTTAAACACGTTTATAAATAAACGTGACCAACCAAGGTGAGTCACCTTTATTGGAACCAATCGTTAAAAATAACGATTTGGAATTTCACTGAAATTAAACACGGTATAATTTCATCAGTTAAATCAACAACCAAGGGTATAACTAGCAAACAGACAACCATTAGCAAGCAGAGCACACAAAATAAAGAACCCAATTTATATAAAATATAAATAGGGAAACTGAGTGAGTTTAACTCACCTTGATTTGTTTAACGCTGAAACGGTTCGTTTTAATTAAATTAAACTGATGTTTAACTTAATTAAAAACCCCAATAGTTGTCACCTCTATCCAAATTAGTTTCATCTGTCGTGCTTGTTGATACGGATATAACGCCACGTGTTTCGTCCAATTCCGTCATGTTCATCATCCCCTCGCTTCAGACGAAATGCCCCGTACTCCTACCATTTGTTTCGAAACCCCCTTGATCTTCCCGCAACTTGCCATTTCCGAACCTTGAACACAACCCTCTCCTTCCTTCAAATGAATAACCACTCCATGCAGCACTCTCCCCCCTAACGCTAACGCATCTTTTGTTTTGTTTTTTTTTTCCTTCTTTTTAAAAGCTTGCTGCAGCATCCTTCATCACGCCATGCTGATACTCAATGCATTTCTTTTTCGTTCTCCAGATCTTGATATTTGAAACCGAGTTGCTACCTTCCATCTTCCTGTACGTCCTCTCTTTCATGGACCTTCCTTAGTTTTCAGTTTCCTCCCTGTTTTCAAGAATTGGATCCACGCATCAGCTCCAATTCGTTGCTTTTTCCCCTTCTTTTCCTTCTCTCAACACCTCCTTCAACACATTGCTCCTTCATATAATTTATTTTTCTTTTTCGCTTTTATATTCTTTTTATTGGTTCGATTTACTTTTGCCGAGGGGAAGGAGGAAGCGACACAATCATAATGGAAGAGAGGTGTAACGACCCGCAAATCTGAGCTATCTGAATTGACTAATAATACCACACGTCCAATCCAAATTGCACAGAAATACGAATCATTATTAGAAAGAAGATAGAGGATGAGAAATAGAAAGAAAGAAATATTAGAATAGAAGAAAAACGAAGATCACAACTCACAGCGGAACGAATAAAATATATTCTATAACATAAGCTTTGAAATACAAATCTGTTTTATACATATACACATACCATCATCAGAGTACACATAACATTTGATTCAGCGGAAGTAACTCTAAATAACTAACGTTGAAGCCTCCTTCTTCAAGCTCCTCCAAGTGTATCTGTAAAAGCCTGAAACACTTGACTGCCCGTACAAATTTGGGCACCCAAGAGTTTAGGAAAAACAAAACAAAATAAACTCTGGGTCAGTCATGGGACTGGTGTGAGTAAACTCCAACCACTTGTTTAACTTTCAAAATCCTTTTCGAAAGAAAATATAATAGTAAGACCAGCCCACACATAAACATGGACGGCTTTTACCTTACTATAACCCAAAACACTTTGATATCAAATCCAGTGATATTATAGTAATGTCTACATCAAATAAATAACCAATTAGCAGAACGCTTGCATCTCACGCTCCACATATATATTATAAAATCAAAAACCGCATGGCGCTTATTGGAGATTGGATTTCCAACATGACAAGGTATGGAACCACCTTCCGATAATGTATCTCTAGAGGCGAATACACCTGGGTTCAACAAGAACATCTTGCAACCCGGCCCACACATGACCGACCACTCATTTCGCTTGAGTGTATCGAATGTATATCACCAACGGTTGGACTCAAACCACCGTTTCCCGAATGGGCAGAATCGATAGATTTAGAAACAAAAGGAATTTCTCTAGATAGGTGATTATACACCCTAATGGGTGCGACCCACATAGCCATGCTGCCTGCCCGATTTTTGTCCTTTCCCGGTTGTTGAGGCCTGAGGCTACGATTACTTACCATTCATTGATAACATAATCACTTTGAATGCCACATTGTCAGATCCGTTAATAACTAGTTGAGTTTGCACAAATATTCTGGATATTATGCTAAGGGATAAATCCGTTGCAACCATATATATCCATACAGACCAACCCATTTGATCATTGGAAATACTCTGTCAGACATTCGTCCATTTACGTTCATTCTGGGATTGAACGAAACCGAAGGCACTATTTCTATAAATAGAAAAGCCCTTGCACTTCACTCCGTCTTCAATATACCCAGCATACTTGGTTCGCAACGCTTATGCCGATACGGAGTGGTTCTTCGGATAATAATCCAACCGGTCTCTCCATATTGACAACGATGGTCAAAACTTCGATAGTCTGTGATTTAACTATCGAATAAAAACAAGTGTTCATCCAACATATCAAACAAATCACTGGGCTCCTTAATTAATATTTCATTAATTAAATCTCTTCTCCATTTTCTCTATCAATATTTGTTAACCAAATATTTTCAATAATCATCTCGGCCTCTTATGCCATTTGGAAAACGTTTCCAAATATCAACTTCTTTTATTTTCTATATATTAGAAAAAAAATCTCTATTTGCAATTGGAAACAATTCCAATCACTTATCTCTATCCCTTTTTGTTTACAATATTCAAATTTTTATATTCACTTACCTATCGAATTCAATATGTCGATACAATGATTTCTAATTATCAAAATATCTTAAAAATATTCTAACTCCTTAAATTTCCGGAAAATTTCGCCATAATCTCCCCTGTATCGGGAGCATCGGGAAATTTCAAATAGCTTCCCGGTATCTTCCTCAATCAAAAAGAAAAAGGAAAAGCCAAGCGGCTTGCCGATACGGCGCATAAAACCCATATATGAATTTAAACATGTACCTTTTTGTCGGGCATATAAATAAAAATCTTCATATACTCCATCCCATATCTGTTTAACACCTGTTCACCTGTTTCCAATTCAATTCAACTCAATCCATTCGTTTGAATTAAATTTTGAATCGTTTGAATTTAGTTTCGCTCAATTATTCTTTAATTAGCCCTTTTTGCCTATTTCACTTCTTTGTTTGAACATAGCATTTTCAAACAAAATATCTAACTTGCTCATAACCAAATTTCATTCCAATTTCAATCCTAGTTTCCTTTTTCTATTTCGAATATAAATTTTCAAATCGAATTTACTTATTCAAACCCCAATATCCATTTGAAATCTCATTAACTAATTTCTATTCAATTTAGTTAATTCTATTCAATAAATCAAAATCTGGTTTCTGTTTCAAAAATCATATTCATTTACACAACTTGAATTCGCATATATTTTACAACTCAACCCTGAAATTTTCTAATTAAAATTTCGAATTTTATTCGTTTAAAATCCTTTTATAAAACTAAATAAACCGTTATGGGTTTAAAACGATTTTGGCGCTGTTTTTCTGAAAATTTGATTTTGACATAACTCAAAATCTATACGACGAAATTCATATTTTTCTCTTTCATTAGAAAACTATTATCAAACCAGTCCTGACGTTTCTTATTTCGAAGAATTTCGACTTTAATTGCGTTCTGTATACTCAATTGAAGTTCGAATTGCCAATTTACGAACTGCAGCGCAGCGGCGAGTTCGTTTAATTATATTTATATATATAAACCTTTTAAACTTCTTTAAAATGAATTCAACTCTATTTAACTCTATTTGAATTCCTTGATTCAAATTCCAATCTCACTTTGAATTCCATATTCAAATTTCAACCCCTTTTCTATTTGATATTCAAATTCAATACTTAAATTCCTATTTGAATTCCCTATATTCAAATTCCATGTTTGAATTCATTTGAATTCTCTTATTCAAACTCTATATTTAAATTCCCTTGGAACTTCTATATTCCAATTTCTATATTTGAATTCTATTGAAATTCAAATATTCAAACTCCTTTTTAAATTCTAGATTCAAAATTCCATAGTTAAAATTCCATTTGAATTTCATATTCAAATTCTAAAATTTAATTTCCATTTGAATTCCTTTTTGAATTCTACATTCAAATTCCCTCTATTCAATTCTCTTCGAATTCAAATTCTATATTTACTCTATTTGAATTTCAAATATCCAAACTCCGATTCAATTCTATTTTGAAATTTCAAATATTCAACCCCTTTTTTATTCTATCATTCAAATCCTCTTATTTGAATCCTATTTCAAATCTAGTTTCAAAACTTCATTTAAATTTCTATATCCAAATCTATTTTCAAAACTTCATTTGAATTTCTATATTCAAATCTCATAGATTAAATCCTATTTGAATTCAATTTGAATCTCTTATATTCAAATTTCATTTTCCATTTTCATTTGAATTCTAATATTCAAATTCATCTCCAACCCCATTTGAATTCTAATATTCAAACTTATTTTTTTACACCATTTGAATTTCTTCACTCAAATCCATTTGAATTCCCTTGAATTCAAATTCCATTTCAAAACCATTTGGATTTCCTATTTTGAAATCCTATTTGAAATTCTATTTCCAATTCTACTTTGAAAATCCTATTTCAAAGTTTATTTCAAATTCTATTTTGAAATTCTACATTTCAAATCTCTATTTGAATTTCTTTATTTAAATTTTATATCAAACCCTCTATTTGAATTTTCTTTATTCAAATTTTATATCAAAGTCTCTATTTAAATTTTCTTTATTTAAATTCCTTCGAATTCAAATTCTATTTTCCATTCTGATTTCGTCTATTCAAATTCTATTTGAACTTCTATTTGAATTTATAATATTCAATCTCCTCTTAAAATTCAAATATTTAAACTCCCTTTAAAAATTCAAATGTTATACTCAAATTTCATTTGAGTTATATATTTAAAATTTTTATTTCACATCCTATTTGAAAATTTCATTTCAAATTCCAATTTCACACTTCTATTTCTGAATTACCAAATGATAATTCTTTTCACTTCATTTATAACTTCGTTATAAAAGAATTATTTATAAACTTCGTTTAAAAAGAAACTTCTTGTTTTATTTTTCAAAAACAAGATTATATTTTTATTTCCATTTAAAATTCAAATTCTATTTAAAAATAGAATTTTCCCTTTTAAATTTCAATATCCTCCCACGATATTTTTATAAATCAATATTCAAGCCCAGTGATATTTAAAATAATCAAATCACCCAATTTTCAATTATTTCATTTTAACACATCATATATGAATATATATGAAATCAAACAAACAACAAACAGATAATATATTTTTGAGGAATCCTGTTGGATTCCTCCAACCTGTTTTCCTGCATCCACAGATGTTAGCACATAAATAATACCCATTCTGCTTCGTGGCAGAATATCGCGGTATAGAAGGTCATCCACTAATCATAGCGTGGGGCGTATAAGGTAATCATCCGCTATGAAACTGCGGGCATCCGCTAATGAGACTGCGGGAATCCAACCAATCAATCAACCCAATATATATATATATAGCCTAAATAACTAATATATATAAAACAACCACAAAATATTCACACAAGCAACAAACAATTATTTTTAACGAAATAAAAATAATTCTAAAGGTGAGTGAGATTTACTCACCGTGATTTTCATTTGACGAATATCCAATTAAATGTTGTATCGACTCGGCTATGCACCTACTTGAATCGTTCAAATGAATCCATCACCTATCATTATTTAATTTTAATTTATCGGTTAACATTTATTTATTTAAATTAACTATGAACAATAAATTAATTCTATGAAATTTTAAATTACGTAAAAATATACCTCATTGCTCTCGACCTATTGTCGAAGCATACCCTCAAAGCAGCCGATCCACATTCACTGAAATCAGCCCTAAAAACTGCTCCATTTCATTTCGGCATACCATCAAACACTTGGTAGACCATTCCCCAAACAGATCGAATATCACTTCCGATCCCCTGCTCATAGCTGTACGGCTTCAACTCCATTCAGCCATCCATAGATCGAACTCCCTCCCACTTTCCTACTGCCGAACCTAATAGCGATCTCCCTAAAAAAAACAGTGCCCTACTGATAATCGCACACCTCAATCAATGCCTGTTCTAGTCACCCCGTTCGTTCCTCAGACAGCCGAACCCAATAGCCCATTCGAACGCATCCAGATCCTACTTTGTTCCTAATCGTGAGCACCTAGATCGACCTCGAGCTTCGTGGGATTCGGTGGTGTAACTCACGATTCCTATTTTGATATATAGATGAGAACGGTTTCGATTGATTTAGGGGAAAATGAAAAAGGAGTTGGATTTATTTTCGTTCGTCTAGAAAATGAAGGTGACGGCTTCAATTTATAGAAGTGCGACAGGGGATAGTAGGTACAAAGCCATAAAAATCTTGTTTTACTTTGCCGAGAAGAAGGGAGACCATTCTAACTGCTCGAAGAAAACTAGGTCTGCGATGTAGAAATTTAGGTCGGCCTGAAGAACGTATGCGGGGTTAAGTACAGACAGTAATTAAATTTGATTTGAATTTTTAATTAGTTTTCTATTCCAAGATATTTTACGGTTCCCAACCTCAACCACAAACCCCTATTTTAACTTAACGAATGACATCTTCAAGTCATACTGCTATTCTGAATTTAATGGATCTGGTTTTGAAATTTTATTTCGACTGTATAGAAGAGAGAACTATTTTAAATTAACGAATTATATTAAATACGATTTAAAATATAACTTGATTTTAAACATTAAATTCATCGATAAAAATCTATTATTATCGTTCTATTCGATATTAAATCATATAATGATTTTTAAACTGATAAATTCTATAATAAAAATCCATTTATTTTTGAATCAATATTTAAAACTATATTAAATATTTAAAATTAATCGACGAAAAATCTGGTTCGTTACATTCTTCCCCCCTTAAAATAATTTCGTCCTCGAAATTGCTAAGATAGGAAAAATGGTACAAATCTATTACTTTTCAAAAATTCACTTATGTTGAAACTCAACTCCTCATATTTCAACAAATTAGCTCCAACCAAAACTTTTGGTCTTCACACATTTAATTCGAATGATCTACGATCAATCCATTTATATCGAATCTATATTCCATTATACCTATTCAAATTGATTCTAGTTAATTGATTCATTTCAATCCATTTAACTGGCTTAAGTTAAATTTTAATTCCAGAATTCAAACCCCAGGGTTTTCATTTCAAATCCTTTTGAAATCACTTAAACATGTACATATACTTATAATCTTTTCAAATTCAAAATATTTGAATTTTTCAATTAAACTTGTTTTCTTTCAAACAAATTCCCATCAAAAAATTTCTAAGGTTGCAATCCGTTACTTAGAAACTCGAAAATGAACACTGATGATGTCGCGACCATCATCAGAATTATTTCCCAGCCACCGAAGTGAGTTCAATGCCTTATTATTTCAAAATCCATGATTTTCTTTCAAATCCTTTAAAACAAATCTATATTATTTTAATATACTTTGAAAAAATATTTTTAAACTTCCCAGGATTTTGAATTCTTAATTCTGGTTTGAATTAAATCCTAATTCATCTCATTTGTATATATTTCATTCATACACAAATTCAGTTTGGTTATAAATAACCATTTCAATTTTTATAATCTTATCTGATTATAATGATATCAATCAACACATCCAATAATTTCAGAAAATTATTAATTATATATCAAAATAGAATTTTGGGTAAAATTATTTCATCTACCCACTTGAAAACAATATCATGTTCAATCTTCTGTTCAAGCGTTTAGAAATTCCTATCGACTTCGTGGCGTCCCACTATTCGATCAGAATTCATAAATCACTCAACAGACTAGCCAACACAATATAAAACAATTCTTATATCAATTAACAAATACGCTCTCTCGTATATATATACTGACCCTATCTCTAATGAGCACATGCCACACAAGCCTAGGTATTCGCTCAACCTAAGCTCTGATACCAACTGTAACGACCCGCAAATCTGAGCTATCTGAATTGACTAATAATACCACACGTCCAATCCAAATTGCACAGAAATACGAATCATTATTAGAAAGAAGATAGAGGATGAGAAATAGAAAGAAAGAAATATTAGAATAGAAGAAAAACGAAGATCACAACTCACAGCGGAACGAATAAAATATATTCTATAACATAAGCTTTGAAATACAAATCTGTTTTGTACATATACACATACCATCATCAGAGTACACATAACATTTGATTCAGCGGAAGTAACTCTAAATAACTAACGTTGAAGCCTCCTTCTTCAAGCTCCTCCAAGTGTATCTGTAAAAGCCTGAAACACTTGACTGCTCGTACAAATTTGGGCACCCAAGAGTTTAGGAAAAACAAAACAAAATAAACTCTGGGTCAGTCATGGGACTGGTGTGAGTAAACTCCAACCACTTGTTTAACTTTCAAAATCCTTTTCGAAAGAAAATATAATAGTAAGACCAGCCCACACATAAACATGGACGGCTTTTACCTTACTATAACCCAAAACACTTTGATATCAAATCCAGTGATATTATAGTAATGTCTACATCAAATAAATAACCAATTAGCAGAACGCTTGCATCTCACGCTCCACATATATATTATAAAATCAAAAACCGCATGGCGCTTATTGGAGATTGGATTTCCAACATGACAAGGTATGGAACCACCTTCCGATGATGTATCTCTAGAGGCGAATACACCTAGGTTCAACAAGAACATCTTGCAACCCGGCCCACACATGACCGACCACTCATTTCGCTTGAGTGTATCGAATGTATATCACCAACGGTTGGACTCAAACCACCGTTTCCCGAATGGGCAGAATCGATAGATTTAGAAACAAAAGGAATTTCTCTAGATAGGTGATTATACACCCTAATGGGTGCGACCCACATAGCCATGCTGCCTGCCCGATTTTTGTCCTTTTCCCGGTTGTTGAGGCCTGAGGCTATGATTACTTACCATTCATTGATAACATAATCACTTTGAATGCCACATTGTCAGATCCGTTAATCACTAGTTGAGTTTGCACAAATATTCTGGATATTATGCTAAGGGATAAATCCGTTGCAACCATATATATCCATACAGACCAACCCATTTGATCATTGGAAATACTCTGTTAGACATTCGTCCATTTACGTTCGTTCTGGGATTGAACGAAACCGAAGGCACTATTTCTATAAATAGAAAAGCCCTTGCACTTCACTCCGTCTTCAATATACCCAGCATACTTAGTTCGCAACGCTTATGCCGATACGGAGTGGTTCTTCGGATAATAATCCAACCGGTCTCTCCATATTGACAACGATGGTCAAAACTTCAATAGTCTGTGATTTAACTATCGAATAAAAACAAGTGTTCATCCAACATATCAAACAAATCACTGGGCTCCTTAATTAATATTTCATTAATTAAATCTCTTCTCCATTTTCTCTATCAATATTTGTTAACCAAATATTTTCAATAATCATCTCGGCCTCTTATGCCATTTGGAAAACGTTTCCAAATATCAACTTCTTTTATTTTCTATATATTAGAAAAAAAATCTCTATTTGCAATTGGAAACAATTCCAATCACTTATCTCTATCCCTTTTTGTTTACAATATTCGAATTTTTATATTCACTTACCTATCGAATTCAATATGTCGATACAATGATTTCTAATTATCAAAATATCTTAAAAATATTCTAACTCCTTAAATTTCCGGAAAATTTCGCCATAACCTCCCCTGTATCGGGAGCATCGGGAAATTTCAAATAGCTTCCCGGTATCTTCCTCAATCAAAAAGAAAAAGGAAAAGCCAAGCGGCTTGCCGATACGGCGCATAAAACCCATATATGAATTTAAACATGTACCTTTTTGTCGGGCATATAAATAAAAATCTTCATATACTCCATCCCATATCTGTTTAACACCTGTTCACCTGTTTCCAATTCAATTCAACTCAATCCATTCGTTTGAATTAAATTTTGAATCGTTTGAATTTAGTTTCGCTCAATTATTCTTTAATTAGCCCTTTTTGCCTATTTCACTTCTTTGTTTGAACATAGCATTTTCAAACAAAATATCTAACTTGCTCATAACCAAATTTCATTCCAATTTCAATCCTAGTTTCCTTTTTCTATTTCGAATATAAATTTTCAAATCGAATTTACTTATTCAAACCCCAATATCCATTTGAAATCTCATTAACTAATTTCTATTCAATTTAGTTAATTCTATTCAATAAATCAAAATATGGTTTCTGTTTCAAAAATCATATTCATTTACACAACTTGAATTCGCATATATTTTACAACTCAACCCTGAAATTTTCTAATTAAAATTTCGAATTTTATTCGTTTAAAATCCTTTTATAAAACTAAATAAACCGTTATGGGTTTAAAACGATTTTGGCGCTGTTTTTCTGAAAATTTGATTTTGACATAACTCAAAATCTATACGACGAAATTCATATTTTTCTCTTTTATTAGAAAACTATTATCAAACCAGTCCTGACGTTTCTTGTTTCGAAGAATTTCGACTTCAAATGCGTTCTGTATACTCAATTGAAGTTCGAATTGCCAATTTACGAACTGCAGCGCTGCGGCGAGTTCGTTTAATTATATTTATATATATAAACCTTTTAAACTTCTTTAAAATGAATTCAACTCTATTTAACTCTATTTGAATTCCTTGATTCAAATTCCAATCTCACTTTGAATTCCATATTCAAATTTCAACCCCTTTTCTATTTGATATTCAAATTCAATACTTAAATTCCTATTTGAATTCCCTATATTCAAATTCCATGTTTGAATTCATTTGAATTCTCTTATTCAAACTCTATATTTAAATTCCCTTGGAACTTCTATATTCCAATTTCTATATTTGAATTCTATTGAAATTCAAATATTCAAACTCCTTTTTAAATTCTAGATTCAAAATTCCATAGTTAAAATTCCATTTGAATTTCATATTCAAATTCTAAAATTTAATTTCCATTTGAATTCCTTTTTGAATTCTACATTCAAATTCCCTCTATTCAATTCTCTTCGAATTCAAATTCTATATTTACTCTATTTGAATTTCAAATATCCAAACTCCGATTCAATTCTATTTTGAAATTTCAAATATTCAACCCCTTTTTTATTCTATCATTCAAATCCTCTTATTTGAATCCTATTTCAAATCTAGTTTCAAAACTTCATTTAAATTTCTATATCCAAATCTATTTTCAAAACTTCATTTGAATTTCTATATTCAAATCTCATAGATTAAATCCTATTTGAATTCAATTTGAATCTCTTATATTCAAATTTCATTTTTCATTTGAATTCTAATATTCAAATTCATCTCCAACCCCATTTGAATTCTAATATTCAAACTTATTTTTTTACACCATTTGAATTTCTTCACTCAAATCCATTTGAATTCCCTTGAATTCAAATTCCATTTCAAAACCATTTGGATTTCCTATTTTGAAATCCTATTTGAAATTCTATTTCCAATTCTACTTTGAAAATCCTATTTCAAAGTTTATTTCAAATTCTATTTTGAAATTCTACATTTCAAATCTCTATTTGAATTTCTTTATTTAAATTTTATATCAAACCCTCTATTTGAATTTTCTTTATTCAAATTTTATATCAAAGTCTCTATTTGAATTTTCTTTATTTAAATTCCTTTGAATTCAAATTCTATTTTCCATTCTGATTTCGTCTATTCAAATTCTATTTGAACTTCTATTTGAATTTCTAATATTCAATCTCCTCTTAAAATTCAAATATTTAAACTCCCTTTAAAAATTCAAATGTTATACTCAAATTTCATTTGAGTTATATATTTAAAAATTTCATTTCACATCCTATTTGAAAATTTCATTTCAAATTCCAATTTCACACTTCTATTTCTGAATTACCAAATGATAATTCTTTTCACTTCATTTATAACTTCGTTATAAAAGAATTATTTATAAACTTCGTTTAAAAAGAAACTTCTTGTTTTATTTTTCAAAAACTAGATTATATTTTTATTTCCATTTAAAATTCAAATTCTATTTAAAAATAGAATTTTCCCTTTTAAATTTCAATATCCTCCCACGATATTTTTATAAATCAATATTCAAGCCCAGTGATATTTAAAATAATCAAATCACCCAATTTTCAATTATTTGATTTTAACACATCATATATGAATATATATGAAATCAAACAAACAACAAACAGATAATATATTTTTGAGGAATCCTGTTGGATTCCTCCAACCTGTTTTCCTGCATCCATAGATGTTAGCACATAAATAATACCCATTCTGCTTCGTGGCAGAATATCGCGGTATAGAAGGTCATCCACTAATCATAGCGTGGGGCGTATAGGGTAATCATCCGCTATGAAACTGCGGGCATCCGCTAATGAGACTGCGGGAATCCAACCAATCAATCAACCCAATATATATATATAGCCTAAATAACTAATATATATAAAACAACCACAAAATATTCACACAAGCAACAAACAATTATTTTTAACGAAATAAAAATAATTCTAAAGGTGAGTGAGATTTACTCACCGTGATTTTCATTTGACGAATATCCAATTAAATGTTGTATCGACTCGGCTATGCACCTACTTGAATCGTTCAAATGAATCCATCACCTATCATTATTTAATTTTAATTTATCGGTTAGCATTTATTTATTTAAATTAACTATGAACAATAAATTAATTCTATGAAATTTTAAATTATGTAAAAATATACCTCATTGCTCTCGACCTATTGTCGAAGCATACCCTCAAAGCAGCCGATCCACATTCACTGAAATCAGCCCTAAAAACTGCTCCATTTCATTTCGGCATACCCTCAAACACTTGGTAGACCATTCCCCAAACAGATCGAATATCACTTCCGATCCCCTGCTCATAGCTGTACGGCTTCAACTCCATTCAGCCATCCATAGATCGAACTCCCTCCCACTTTCCTACTGCCGAACCTAATAGCGATCTCCCTAAAAAAAACAGTGCCCTACTGATAATCGCATACCTCAATCAATGCCTGTTCTAGTCACCCCGTTCGTTCCTCAGACAGCCGAACCCAATAGCCCATTCGAACGCATCCAGATCCTACTTTGTTCCTAATCGTGAGCACCTAGATCGACCTCGAGCTTCGTGGGATTCGGTGGTGTAACTCACGATTCCTATTTTGATATATAGATGAGAACGGTTTCGATTGATTTAGGGGAAAATGAAAAAGGAGTTGGATTTATTTTCGTTCGTCTGGAAAATGAAGGTGATGGCTTCAATTTATAGAAGTGCGACAGGGGACAGGAGGTACAAAGCCATAAAAATCTTGTTTTACTTTGCCGAGAAGAAGGGAGACCATTCTAACCGCTCGAAGAAAACTAGGTCTGCGATGTAGAAATTTAGGTCGGCCTGAAGAACGTATGCGGGGTTAAGTACAGACAGTAATTAAATTTGATTTGAATTTTTAATTAGTTTTCTATTCCAAGATATTTTACGGTTCCCAACCTCAACCACAAACCCCTATTTTAACTTAACGAATGACATCTTCAAGTCATACTGCTATTCTGAATTTAATGGATCTGGTTTTGAAATTTTATTTCGACTGTATAGAAGAGAGAACTATTTTAAATTAATGAATTATATTAAATACGATTTAAAATATAACTTGATTTTAAACATTAAATTCATCGATAAAAATCTATTATTATCGTTCTATTCGATATTAAATCATATAATGATTTTTAAACTGATAAATTCTATAATAAAAATCCATTTATTTTTGAATCAATATTTAAAACTATATTAAATATTTAAAATTAATCGACGAAAAATCTGGGTCGTTACAAGAGGTTTTTGTTATGAAGAAATTAGTGCGAGCTACAGCTCTCTTTTATATGTGCAGAACCGTGGAGAGGAGGGAACGTGGGGTGCAAGGAGTTTGTTTTGTGTGGTGGCCAAGTAATCTAGGGTAGGTCTGCGAAAAACAAAGGCTTACTGTTGCTGATGGGATTGGAAATATATATATATATATATATGCATACGGCATTTAGGTAGAATTTCACTGAAGTAATCGAAAGGGTTTGGAGAGGGTATTTAAAATGTGGACAAAACAATATAATAATATCACAAAATTCCAATGCTAAGTAACACACAAGACTAATCACAATTAACTTCTGTTTACTGATAAAAAAACTAATCTTGGTGTAAAACGATATTCCGGACCCAATGGGACAAGTTTCGTCGGAATCCGAGGTCATGTGGAAAAATTTCCTTTATGAAACCAGAAATGAACACGCGTTAAATTTTTCCACAGTCACCAGACAAATCGAATCAACTTGAAACTACGAACATCGACAATAACTTTTCGATACGAACCCAACGACACTAATTTCGTCGCATTCTGAGACTGTTGCCCCGGTAGGCTATTTTTAACGCGTACTACTCTACCCTTCCGAACACCAATTTTCCCAATCTCTAAAAATAATAAACTATATACCTACCCTGACTATAATCGACGCTACGAACTCAACGGAACTGGTTTCGTGGCCTAATTCGATCGTCTGCTCTAGTTACACTCGAATGTCCCTTTATTTATTTAATTACGCGTTATAGAAATTGAACGGGCGTTTATGGCTACCGTGGTCACATACGACATCGGTTTTCCACGCCATTCACCACCGTACAATAATTTAACGTTACGGTTCTAATGAAACTGGTTTTGTCGAAAACAGAGTCCGTTTGCAAAACGGCCATTTTTAAAGGCCTATAATTTAATAACGATTTTCCATAGCGACTATTTCAAATTTTGATTTGGCCATAACTATCAAACTATAACACGAAGTCTGGATTTTTCTCTTTCATATGGAAATTATCGTCAATATGGTTCCAACGTGTCTTGTTTCACAGAAATCCGACTTATATCGGACTCTGTATTCTCAGTTGAAGTTCAAAACTCCATATTGCGAACTGCAGCGCCATTTTGAGCTCGATTTATAATTATATATAAACTAAAATGTTCAACTTCGTTTTTTATTAACGAATTTAATATTAAATTCCATTAATATTCCCAACATAATATTTAAAACTAATTTAAATATTCATATTCAAATGGTCGAAAAACACGGGTCGTTACATTCTTCCCCCCTTAAAATAATTTCGTCCTCGAAATTGCTAAGGTAAGAAAGAACGTTATAAACTCATTAATTTCAAATTAAATTTTATATTAAATTAGAAACCAATTCAATACAGTAAATAAATATTTTCAAAAACATCGAAAATTTTCTAACACTTTAAATTTCCGAAAAATTTCGCCAGCACCACCTCTATACGGCTCAATCGGTACAACCACAACTCGCCTCTCTGGGCCTTCTCCAATTCAAAAGAAAATAAAACAGCCAAGCGGCTTGCCAAATAGGCTCATAAATCACCAAACCCATATAAAATAAACGTGTACCTTTTTGTCGGGCATATCACTATATCTTTCCCGTCTGCCACCCTGTCAGCATATACAAATGCATTCCCAAACAAAATTCCAATTTTATCTTCAAAACCAGATCATTCACGCATCCAAGCCAGATCCCATTCTTAATTCAATTTCCATCCATTATCAATTCCAACTCTTAACTTACCAGTCCAACACCATTTCATATTCATGCCTCCCAATTCCAAATCTGATTCCACTTGATATATTATATCCCAATTCAATTTCTAGTTAATTGGTTTCAATTCGATTCATATTTGCTTTCACAATTTCTATTTAACCTTGTTCTTGTTCAAACACTTTCCCTGGGAGTTTTTAAACAGTTCAGCTCTTTCAAAATCAAATAATTCTTTCCAGAATTCAAAAAACTTGTTTTTCTCAAACAATCCAAAACAAAATTTTGGTAGTAATCCGTCACTTAGAACTCGGAAATGAACACTGATGATGTGGCCAGCATCCTCAGAGTTATTTCCCAGCGATCAAAGTGAGTTCAATACTATATCAATTCAAAATTCCAATTTTAAACACTTTCATTTTGAAATCTTTTTCAAAATAAAATTCACAATGCTTGTAAACAATTTAAAATCTCCCAGGATTTTAAAATTCTCATATTCAATCCAAGTTCATTTGCAAACACCTTTCCCATTTTTAGGAATTTTAATTCCAAATTCTGATTTTAATTCCAGATTTAATAAATCTGCTTTTGTATTGTACGAATTCCAATTGGTTATTTATATAACCATTTCAATTATAATCAACCAACACATCCAATATACTATAATACTTCAAATGTTAATCATTCTTTTATATTAAAATATAATTTGGGTAAAATTATTTCATTTACCCACTTTCAAACATATCGTGACGACCCATTGTATTCGAGTGTTTATAAACCCCTATCGATACGGTGGATCAAACTGATCGATCAGAACTCATAAACAACTCAACCAATAAATCTCCACAATATAAAACAATTTTTATAAAATCTAGAAATACGTTCACTCATATATATACACTCAAACTCAGTCTAGGGTATTACTAACCCCATCTCTACTGAATCACGCCACAGAGCCAAGGTAATTACTTAACCTTCAGCTCTGATACCACTGTAACGAACTGGGATTTTCGACTCTGAAAATCAACATCAAACTACCATGTTGACCCTTTCAGACATCGAACATTCCAGATCATTAATAGAAAGAAGTTAGAGGGTGAGAATAGATAAGGTAGAAATATTGAATAGAAGAAGAAGAAGAAAGCAACACAACACAGAGTCTCACATCGCAGCGGAACAAAATATAATACAGAAATAACCTTTATTGAAAGCTTTTGAAATACTTACAATATCAGAGTACAAATCTGGACAGTGATACTAATCTGTCCTCATATAACACACAGCGGAATAATAGTAATATCATACGTCCGAACAACTCCAGCTCATCTCTTCATAGCAGTCGATAACCTGAACCTATACAACCCGGTCTAACCCGAGCATTTACAAAACACCGGGTCAGTCTGGTGAACCAGAGTGAGATAAACTCGCACAGTAATAAGGGTGAACCATTCAATCATGATTTTAAAGTTCAAAATCTTTCAAAAGAAAAGGATAATCGTAAGACCAAATCCACACATAAATACGGACGGTTTTTACCTTACGATAACCCAAAACAGTTTTGAAAACAATATCTTTTCTGATATTATAATAATGTCTAAATACAAGTAAATAGAATCTAGTGGAACGCTTGCATCTCACGCTCCACATATATAGTATACAAACAAAACCGCGGGCGCTTATAGGAGATTGGATTCCAACTATGACAAGGTATGGGTCCACCTTCCGATAGTGTATCTCTAGAGACGAATACACTGGGTTCAACAAGAACTTCTTGCAACCCGGCCCTCACATGACCGACCACTCATTTCGCTTGAGTGTATCGAATGTATACCACCGACGGTTGGGATCAGCAACCGCCTCCCGAAAAGGGACAGCATCAAAACATAGATTTAAGAAGCAAATAGGATTTTCTCTAGATAGGTGATTATACACCCTAATGGGAGCGACCCACATAGCCATGTTGCCTGCCCGATTTTTTGTCATTTCCCGGTTGATGAGGCTTGAGGTCAGAGTTTATTCTTGAACATCTGATCACCATTCACTTTGAATGCCACATCGTCAAATCCATCAGATATCACTAATTGATATCCACAAAAATACTCTAGCTGGAAGCTAAGAGAACGGCAAATCCCCGCCAACAACTATCGTACGTTTGAAGGAATCAACGTACGTGACACTTTGGAAATACTCTGTCAGACATCCGTCCATACAAGTCATCCAGGAATAGGATGAACCGAAGGTACTCTCCTACTGCATCCATATAGGAATCACCCCATGGATCAATAGCGAGAAGTCCTTGCAACCCGTGGAATCCAACCACGATAGAATCACAACTTATCTCTACTTGCCAGGCAGAGAATATTAGTGGTTCTTCCGTGTATGAAAATCCACGGTCTTCAATGCTCCATCTCGATCATCTTCTGATATCTTCACGTATTTGTTGGTCGGAATGGTTTTCGAATATAAATTCGATCCCGGTCTTTCCGTACCAACAATCGTATTGGACAGATTTGATAGTCGGTGTTTTAACTATCAAAATATACAGTGTTTCAATCATGACACTCCAATGAGTTCACTGGTTAAGCATTCAGCATCACTTGGCCTTTAACAACTGATTTACTTTTGTTAAATTAAAACCTTCTAATTCTATTATAAAAGATTCATTTGAATTCGGCTTTGGATATATAACCCACTCCTTTACCCAAATCCACTTTTACTAATCTCCTTTCAAAACTATTCGACCATTTTCCCACTTTGAAATCTCATTTCAAATTCTCCTTTTTACTTGATCTTGGTTTCAAGTAACGTTAGTATAAAATTAACGCCTTAACACGTTAAACCTCATTTACACGACCCTGGTTTATATAAACCCTTTACCTTAATTCACATAATTAAACAACACTTAAATTTAAGTTATCATCTTCGCTTGAAATCCTCTTTATAACATCGTTATAAAAATTTGAGCTTTAAATACACAAACCGCTCATAGATTCCTTTCACAATCCAATTTGGATTACACTTCTCTTCGATTACTTTTCAAAAGTAGTCTTCTAAATTCTTATTAAAACAATAATTTTCTTTACTCATTAACTACTTCAGTAGTTAATTTCTTTATTTACTAAAAATAAATAGAAAATCCTTTTTAAAGATCTTGTTTAAAGTTAAAACAATATTCTTCAACTATTTCATTTCGCAAATTCGAAACGAACTAATTTGATATTCGATTCCAATTTAAATGGTCAATTTTGTCAAGTCAAAATTCGATTATCTCGTAAACTAATTCCAATTAACCTTCACTTTAAATTAATTAAAAATATAATTAATTTAAATTATTTCCATTAATTGTTTTCTTTTCAAAACAATTATCAAAGTTTAACCATTCGATTCATTCTCTACTCTCATTATTTGTAAATCTGATTAACATCAGAATTTACTTTATAAAATAAATTACTAACAAATCAAATCTTAAATAAATAAAACATTTATTTAATTCTCTTTAATAACTTTTGTTCATAATAATACATTTTTCCCAAAATCTAACTCCAGTTATAAAGTAAATTTTATAACTTCAACTCTTTCGATTCACCTGACGGTGAATCAATGTCTATAACCCGATTGATTTTAAAGGCCATACTCTGCTAAACACTTAACCAATATCACCTATTTGTTCAAACCAAACAGATGTTGAATATTCAATTAATAATCAACCATCAAATCAATCACACAAATAGATCAGTTCATATATGATAATATGAAAATAAATAATACATTTGAGGGATCCCTTTGGGTCTCTCCAACCTGTTCTTCCCTGTATTCAAATGGTTATCTCAAATCAGACCATTCAGTTTTGTTTAACTGATAACACTAAATAGCAACCATTCAACATCAACCACAAGCAATTCAAACAATTCAACCATTTAAACACGTTTATAAATAAACGTGACCAACCAAGGTGAGTCACCTTTATTGGAACCAATCGTTAAAAATAACGATTTGGAATTTCACTGAAATTAAACACGGTTTAATTTCATCAGTTAAATCAACAACCAAGGGTATAACTAGCAAACAGACAACCATCAGCAAGCAGAGCACACAAAATAAAGAACCTAATTTATATAAAATATAAATAGGGAAACTGAGTGAGTTTAACTCACCTTGATTTGTTTAACGCTGAAACGGTTCGTTTTAATTAAATTAAACTGATGTTTAACTTAATTAAAAACCCCAATAGCTGTCACCTCTATCCAAATTAGTTTCATCTGTCGTGCTTGTTGATACGGATATAACGCCACGTGTTTCGTCCAATTCCGTCATGTTCATCATCCCCTCGCTTCAGACGAAATGCCCCGTACTCCTACCATTTGTTTCGAAACCCCCTTGATCTTCCCGCAACTTGCCATTTCCGAACCTTGAACACAACCCTCTCCTTCCTTCAAATGAATAACCACTCCATGCAGCACTCTCCCCCCCAACGCTAACGCATCTTTTTTTTCCTTCTTTTTAAAAGCTTGCTACAGCATCCTTCATCACGCCATGCTGATACTCAATGCATTTCTTCTTCGTTCTCCAGATCTTGATATTTGAAACCAAGTTGCTACCTTCCATCTTCCTGTACGTCCTCTCTTTCATGGACCTTCCTTAGTTTTCGGTTTCCTCCCTGTTTTCAAGAATTGGATCCACGCATCAGCTCCAATTCGTTGCTTTTTCCCCTTCTTTTCCTTCTCTCAACACCTCCTTCAACACATTGCTCCTTCATATAATTTATTTTTCTTTTTCGCTTTTATATTCTTTTTATTGGTTCGATTTACTTTTGCCGAGGGGAAGGAGGAAGCGACACAATCATAATGGAAGAGAGGTTTGGGTTATGAAGAAATTAGTGCGAGCTACAGCTCTCTTTTATACGTGCAGAACCGTGGAGAGGAGGGAACGTTGGGTGCAAGGAGTTTGTTTTGTGTGGTGGCCAAGTAATCTAGGGTAGGTCTGCGAAAAACAAAGGCTTACTGTTGCTGATGGGATTGGAAATATATATATATATATATATATATATATATATATATATATGCATACGGCATTTAGGTAGAATTTCACTGAAGTAATCGAAAGGGTTTGGAGAGGGTATTTAAAATGTGGACAAAACAATATAATAATATCACAAAATTCCAATGCTAAGTAACACACAAGACTAATCACAATTAACTTCTATTTACTGATAAAAAACTAATCTTGGTGTAAAACGATATTCCGGACCCAATGGGACAAGTTTCGTCGGAATCCGAGGTCATATGGAAAAATTTCTTTTATGAAACCAGAAATGAACACGCGTTAAATTTTTCCACAGTCACCAGATAAATCGAATCAACTTGAAACTGCGAACATCGACAATAACTTTTCGATACGAACCCAACGACACTAATTTCGTCGCATTCTGAGACTGTTGCCCCGGTAGGCTATTTTTAACGCGTACTGCTCTGCCCTTCCAAACACCAATTTTCCCAATCTCTAAAAATAATAAACTATATACCTACCCTGACTATAATCGATGCTACGAACTCAACGGAACTGGTTTCGTGGCCTAATTCGATCTTCTGCTCTAGTTACACTCGAATGTCCCTTTATTTATTTAATTACGCGTTATAGAAATTGAACGGGCGTTTATGGCTACCGTGGTCACATACGACATCGGTTTTCCACGCCATTCACCACCGTACAATAATTTAACGTTACGGTTCTAATGAAACTGGTTTCGTCGAAAACAGAGTCCGTTTGCAAAACGGCCATTTTTAAAGGCCTATAATTTAATAACGATTTTCCATAGCGACTATTTCAAATTTTGATTTGGCCATAACTATCAAACTATAACACGAAGTCTGGATTTTTCTCTTTCATATGGAAATTATCGTCAATATGGTTCCAACGTGTCCTGTTTCACAGAAATCCGACTTATATCGGACTCTGTATTCTCAGTTTAAGTTCAAAACTCCATATTGCGAACTGCAGCGCCATTTTGAGCTCGATTTATAATTATATATAAACTAAAATGTTCAACTTCGTTTTTTATTAACGAATTTAATATTAAATTCCATTAATATTCCCAACATAATATTTAAAACTAATTTAAATATTCATATTCAAATGGTCGAAAAACAGGGGTCGTTACAATTTCGATAAGTTTTCATTTAAATTAAAATATAAATCATTGTATTGAATTTTAAACGTACATTTTAATTTACTAGGGCCACATATTAATTCTAAAAATTCCCAAAAAATAAATATGGCTATGTTTTGACGATATGGTCCTAATAAAACTAATTTCGTCGAATTTCAAGATCGTTTGAAAAATGGTAATTTTCTGGTCGATCCAAATTGACTGAAACTGTTAAAATACGTTTTCTTTTGCCACGCTCACATATTGATTCCAAAAATTATGAATTTTGTAATCTAGAAATAACTTGACATCTAGGATCCAACAAAAGTGGTTTCATCGAAAATGGAGGTCGTTTGCAAAATGACTATTTTTAAGGGCTATATTCCCATAGCGACTATTATGAATTTTCAACTGGGCATAACTTTTTATTCCCGCTATGAAATTTCAATTTTTCAGATTCATTGGAAATATATTTTCAAATAGATTCTTATATTTTTGGTTTCGCTAAAATCCGGTTTATTTAGAATCTTGTACATTCATTTGAAATTTGAAATCGAATTTTCAAACTACCGTGCCATTTTCAATTCCTTTTATAATTAAAAATAAATAATTATATTCTAACTTCGATTCAAATAAATATATACTTTCTAATTCTATCCAAATAAATTTCTAGTCATTATTATTTAAAATAATTCATTTTAAATATTCAAAATTCATCAAAATTGCCAAAATAAAATTTTTAAATTGGTTCTGATTTTCCGGGTTGTTACAATTCTATTACATGACAATTTATACATCTTTTTGTTCGCGATCCCGTCGAAAATACTCTATCATACATTCGTCCATACAAGTCATCTAGGAACAAGATGAACCGAAGGCACTCTCCTACTGCATCCAATATAGGAATCACCCTATAGATCAGTAGCGAGAAGTCCTTGCAATCAGTAAATTCCAACCACGACAGAATCACAGTTTATCTCCAGGAGCTAACCAGAGAATTTGAGTAATCCTTCCGCTTATGATGATCCACGTTCTACAATGTTCCATCTTCCATTAGCATCTTCCACGTATTTGTTGGTTCGAAATGGGTTTCAAATATAAATTCAATTCTAGTCTTTCTGTACCAACAATCGTATGGGTCAAATTTGAAAGTCGGTTATTTATCTATCAAATAAATTATCATGAGAATGAAGTGAGTTCACTGATTCAGTACTCAGCATTACTTGATCTTTTAATTTAAAATAATTAACGAATGGTTAATTTAAAACTCTTAAACCTTTCCAATATTACAAATATAGCTTTTAACTTCTTATTTAACATAAGATTATTCTTAAAAATTATTTCATTTGCTTATAAACTTTTCGATTACAGTTTATAATATTATTTACAGAAATCTTAACTTATTTTCCCTTTGGAAACCTTATTTAAATCTCAACAAATTGCACTTAATTAATTGTTAAGTAAACTATTATTATTCTGCTCTATTAATCTTTTAACATTCCCTTTTAATGTTATAGTCTGGCTTTGATTCCATTATAAATAGAACCCTTTATAAAATTTCTTCAACATTTCTTTATAAACATTTCAACTTGTTTGCAACAACAATACTATATTTGGTTTAAATCATATATTTGTTTTTAACAAATCTAATATAAATATCTTTACTAATTTTATATAAATATCTTTACGAATCTTACGTTTATATCTTTTACAACTCTTATATTGACATCTCTTATGATTCCTTATATTTATTTTTATCGAAACAATTCAACTTATCATTCGTAATAAACGTTACGGATTTCATTTCAAAACAGATTTCATTTCAAAACTCTTCATTTTCCTTTCTTTATTTATACCCTTTTCAAATCATTACGACAACTTATGCGTTGTCTAAAATCACATTGCGATCCTTTTAATGATCCTCAGTTTATAAATCAAATAGCTTAATTTATTATTTGTAACAACTGTTACAAAATTCATTTTTTAAAACTCTTACTTCATTTACAAATCCTATTTGTAAATTATTACGGTAACTAATATTTCGATTACATTTCTAAACTCTTTAACTTCCATTTACATAATCATTTGTAAATCATTTACGACAACTTGTATTCGTTGCCATTTCCAAAAAAATTTAATTAGCTTATACTTCCGCCTTCGATTAACATTTCGAACTTTGAAACATAACATTCCGAACTTCGGAATAATTTCAACTGCGCTTAACATTCCGAACTTCGGAATATCACATTTCGAACCTCGGAATAAATCTTACTTAGCTATTTCATACCATTTTCCAATTCCTCGATTTCCTTTTTCTATCTTCAAATATTAAGTAAATATTTGATTTAAGCTATCATATACGCTTAAAACCCTTTTTATAACTTCTTTATAAAAACTCAGTTTCAGTTTAAAATATGTTCATAAACTCCTCTCACATTTCAATTAGATTTATTTCAACTTCGATCAATTTTTTAATGAATTCCTGTTAAAAAGAAATCTCTTAAATTATTATTAATTAAAATAATAATTTACTTCAATCATTAACTACATTCGCAGTAGTTAACTTCTTAGTTAACTAAAATAAATAGAAAATTCCTTTTAGTATCTTATTAAAACTAAAACAAATATTTGTTAAACTATTTTATTAAATTAATTCAAAACAAATTAATTTAATAATAAATCCCAGATAAAATGGTTAATTTAGTCAACTCAACACATAGTTATCTCGTTAAACCAAATTAAATTAGTTCTTCCTTTACATTACTTAATAATATAATTAATTTAAATAATTCCATTTAATTATTTCAAAAAAAATCAATTATCTAACTCTTAACCATTAAGTTAAGTTCTGCCCATTTGCTTATAAATCTGACTAATATTAGAATTTGCTTTATAATATCATTTAATAATTATATATAAACTTAATTAGTAAATAATAACTATTTATTTTCCTTTGATAAATATTTATTCAAAATAATATATTTCAAAAACTATTTCTAGTTATAAAATAAATTTTATATCAATTCATCTGACGATAAATCCACTATTTGGAAAATGATTGACTTATAGGCCATATACTGCTAATTACTCAACCAATATCACCCATTGGTTCAAACAAAACAAATGTTGAATTTCAGATTAATGGTCAACAAATCAAATCAATCATTCAATCAGAACAGTTCATATAATGATAATATGAAAATAAACAACATTAAATATATTTGAGGAATCCCATTGCATCCCTCCAACCTGTTCTTCCATGTATCCAAATACGTTATCTCAATATAATCATTCAATTCAAATAACAATGGTTTTCATAACGGTCAATACAACAATTCAATATCAATCAATTTGTTTCACACAACCATAACAATTAAACAATTCATTAAATTAAATACGTTTATTTTATAAACGTGACCAATAATGAAACACCCCACCTCCATTAAGATCACTCACAAAGGGAATGCCTTAACTTTGGTGGAGCATTATAGGTAAAAGATATAGATAATTTACAAGACAGATATGCATATAAGCAGTGGAAAAAAACTTTATTTTAAATGTGGTTCATAACAAAACATTACAGCAAACTGTTTCAAACCAACTTTCAAATCACTACATCAAAATCTCTATCTTGATTATTACATAAAGAAGCATAAAACACAATAAAACTGCATAAATCCCCAAGTAGTAGTGTGTCCAAAGCCATAGCCAAAGATAAGAAGTTCCAAGCTATACATCACAGAGTCTTCAAGCTTGGAAAGATGAATGGTCCAAATTAGGCTGAGCTATTCCCTCCCTGGGTACCCGAGGGAGGGAAGGGAAGAAAAGAGAGCGAAAGAAAACGGGTTAGACATAAGTCTGGCAAGTCTAGTGATTATTCAGCATGTAAACTGATAAGAGAACCTTGACTTGAATAAGCTGGACACATGACAATAATAAGGAAATAAGGTAACATAGGATAAGATAAGCTAAACAGGGCAAGATAAACAAGGCAAGATAAACAAGGCAAGATAAACTAATCATACTATCGCACTCATGTCCCTATTCTCTGGAACTACTAGATATTTTAACCATTATTTTGAGTGCAAAACCCAGCGATCCCTTTTTCATTGATCGGCTCCTACTTGCACGCGTTTGCCACTTGTGTCATATGGCTCCGCTCGATTGTAGATACCTGTGCTGGTCCCACCATGAGGTGTATCAAATCCTATGCTGGCAACTCGACACGATTCAAGATGCACAGTGTATAACTAATGATGTCCAGTGCCAGCATTTTCCACTCCGAAGTATGTGCACGCCCGTACTCCGTCGGAACCTACACTAATGCATCAACCGCCGTCGTTTTGACCGCTTATAATCAACCCAGTAATCGTGCCCCACCGTACCTAGTTCAGGGTACCATCATCTATGTGGGTTGCTGCTAAAATCGGTCCCCGTTAGTAGGGTTTCCTAGTCAACATATTAAATTGGTTAAGTGTCGAAGTTAACCTAACCCCACCCATCAGTTTAGTTAGCACGTTGCATTGGTTAAATGTTGCCTTAATTACTTAACCCTACCATTCCCGACTTAGCTTTAATTCATTTATTAAAGCACAAACCACTCACACTAGACAGGTATTGTTGCGATTACTGGATGTGTCGGTCGGGTCCAGGCAGTTTTACACCACAACTCAGTCTAACCTCGGGTTCCTTTGGGCTTGATGCACTAACCTCCTACATTAGATATATATTGTTACGGTTATTGGATGTGCCGGGCGGTTTCGGGCAGTCTTACACCGTAACTCAATTTAACCTCGGGTTAGGCATATTCGTCTTTTCGAAATTTACATATTTACTTCTTTATATTTATATGTTAATTATTGTCATTCAAGTCAAGCCCCACTTTCCTTTTTAAATCAAGTTCATAATTTTTAGGTATAAAAATTTATACCACTTTATGCCATAAAACATTTTCATGTTCATGAGCCAAATATGCCAAGTATATATAATTTCACATTTTTCCCCAACGTTACCCTTGTTAAACGTTCGCATGAATCACATAAAATGTTAGGCTCGATACATAGCCTAACTTATACACAAAAGGGGGAAAAGTGGAACATGTAATAATTCCAACATCATAAAAATATGGATCTAACTACACACGTATCATGTGAACTTGGCATAGAACAATATACATTCAATTATGAACTTGCAAATTTAGATCTACTTAACATGGATCTTGAAATAGGGGTTTTACATAGAACTACATAAATTAACATTAGGCATGTAATTGTGAACTTCGCAAATTAGTTGGATCTAATCTAACATGAACCTAATCATATTAGCATGTAGTTTTGGTCATATATATGAACATGGTTGAACTTGCATAACCATAACAAAATTACCAAATTGTCATATAACATATAGGTGTTATTATCAAATCATGCGACATGAAATGTCATTGCCAAAATTTACACAATGTGATATCCATCGCCAAATTATACAATATGGTTTGTCATTGCCAAACTACACAATATGATATGCCATCGCCAAATTATAATATGTCATCGCCAATTTATGTCATCACCAAGTATACAACATAATATGTCATCTCCAATTTATTCAACGTGATATGTCATTGCCAAAGTATAATATGTCATCGCTAAACTACACAACATATATGTCATTGGCAAATTATACAACATATGGGTCCAAAGCATTTAACTTTGATCATCAAACTACATACAACAATATTCACAACTTAGCATAGAAAGAATCATAGTCTCAATCAATTCAGTCTTAACAAAAAAAGATAGATATAGATTTACATTAGGCGATGTTTTATATCAAGTTATTTAGTCACAATTCTAACATCATTTAGGTCTGAATGACAATTGGACTTACAAAAAGGAGGTTAGTCTTGAGTTATGGGATCTGTATTCTGAATTTGAATAGCTCTCCTTTGTTGTAGAAGTTGAATTCTCTTCATTGAATTAGATTTTATTTGCAATTCCTACTTGCTTTCTAGTTGAATGAGAACGGCGGCTACTCTAGGTTCAGTGTTGATAGCATGCCGGTCTTAGGAATATTTTTGTGTGGCTTTAGGTTTTAGATTTAGGTTGCTTATATAGAAGTTTGATTTAATAGGAGCCGTCAGATTAATCTAGAGCAAATCGAAGCCATTCAAACCTAAGAGAACCAACCAGAACGTGCCACGCAAGCCCTAATAACAAGGAAATTCGTCACAGGAGAAAACATGTCAGATTTAAATCTGACCCGAGGGGGAGGTTGTAACAACCGGAAAATCTGAGCCAGTTTAAAATTTTTATTTTGGCAATTTTAGCGAATTTTGATTATTTAAAATGAATTATTTTAAATAATAACGACGATAAATTTATTTTGAATAGAATTCGAACGTATATATTTATATAACTCAACGTTAGAATATAAATATTTATTTTAAATTATAAAAGGAATTGAAAATGGCGCGGTAGTTCGATAATTTGATTTCAAAATTCAAATGAATGTACCGGGTGCAAAATAAACCGGATTTTAGTGAAACTAAAAATATTTGAATCTACTTGAGAATATCTTTCAAACGAATCCGAAAAATCAAAATTTCATAGCGGGAATCAAAAGTTATGTCCAAATGAATTTTCAGAATAGTCGCTATGGAATTCTGGCCCTTAAAAATGGCCATTTTGCAAACGACCTCGGATTTCGACGAAACCACTTTTGTTGGATCCGTGACATCAAATTATTTCTAGGTTTCAAAATTCATAATTTTATGAATCAATATGTGAGCGTGGCGAAGTTAAACGTTTTTAACAGTTTCAGTCAATTTGGGTCGACCAGAAATTGACCATTTTTCAAACGATCTCAGAATTTGATGAAATTAGTTTTGTTAGGACCGTATCGTCAATACGAAGCTAGAAATAATTTTTCGGGAATTTTTAGAGACTGTATGTGGCCCCGGTAAATTAAAATGTGAGTTCAAATTGAATATAACTGATTTATGTTTTAAAATCAACGGAAACTGATCGTAACTGTCGAATTGGCCTACGATACATATCCCATTGTGTTCGGAATGGGGGTATTACCCTAGGGGCGACAATCATTGGGTTAGATTTGGGGTTAGAAGCGAGTAACAACTAAGGATGGAACAAATTAAAAATAAAATAATAAAAATATAAATACATATGGGGTCAACTAGGTCAAAACCTCTTCATTTATTCAGCCCTGGTCAAAATAGGAAAACTGCCGCTGCTCCTACGTTTTGAACGAACAAATTTGTTCGATTATTCCTCCTCGAATCATTCCTCCTCCACGCCAAATTAAACTATGATTTATATATGAAAACGAAAGAGCGAGATTGGATCTTCAAATCCCAAATGGTCTGATCGTTCCTCGTGTCGCATGGAGGGAGAAAACCTCGCTCGAAGTGGTGCTGCTCCTTTCGATTTATGGAGCCCAAACCGCGATCGATCCCGCCGTGTCTCTGGCTAGAGGAGGAGCACCCCAAGGCGCTTCAAGGGGTAGCGCTCGATCAACCACCGGTGGCTCATCTTGGCGGGGCGCAGTGGATTTGTGGATCGACAGTTCGCGTTTGTGGGGGGTTCGTGAATACTGAACAAGGCCTGAAGGTGATTTACACTTTTTTTTATTATTATTTTGTAACATTGTTTAATCTCTGATCTTTAATTTAAAAATTCAGTTTATATATATAAAGGGTTGTTTTTAAAATCTGAAATTCTATATAAATAGATTAGTTTTAAAATTGGAAATTTTATAAAAATAACATCGTTTTAAAAATAGAATTGTTTAGAAATAGGATTTCTTAGATTAAAGAAAATCAGATTTTTATAAATATAAAGTTCAGATTTTTATAAATATAAAGATCAGATTTTTACAAATATAATATTCAGATTTTTATAAATATAAAGTTCAGATTTTTATAAATATAAAGTTCAGATTTTTATAAATATAAAGTTCGGATTTTTATAAATATAAAGTTCGGATTTTTATAAATATAAAGTTCAGATTTTTATGAATATAAAGGTGAGATCGAAATATATATAACAAAGATAAAAATATAATTTTTATATAGTTATGATAATAAAAGTTCAATCTTTATATAAGAAGTAGAAATATATAAAAAAAAAATATTTACATAGAAAGAAGCGTTGTAGATATATGAAGTGAAATAAAAATTTGAACTTTATTTTATTGTGAAGTAGAGAAAATATAAAAATGTGATTTTTATATATGTAGTTAATATGGGCAACGAAAGTGCCAAAAGGCGGGAACGGCGAAGATTTCCTACATATGAAGCTTTGGTGAGAACTTCTCACTTTTGATTTAATTTTCTAGTTAAAATATAAATTAGGATGCAGACGGTGTTTAGTAGCACCCGACACCCGTTGTCCACAAACCATGGACGGCTTGTATGCTTGTTTGTTTGATTCTGATGTGTAGTTGATTGTGTGATGTGAAATGAAATAAAATATTTATACAGTTAAAAAAAAATTTATAGTTAAAAATAAAAATTTTAAGGTGTATATGAAATGGAATAAATTAATATAAATAAATCGGAGATTTGTTTATATACACACATTTGACTGATATTGATTGGGACGATAAATTTTACACATCGCCCAACTGCACAAATAAAATCTGTGTTTGATTGTTTGAAACCCCACACGGGTATTGGGGTGATATATGACATACACTAATCCCAATAATTAGTTGTTTGTCGATCGATTGATTAACAGACTATTATGAGCATTGAATATTTATATTTGATGCTTATACAGTGTAGAACGCACTCTGGATGATGGTTGATTATTTATCGTTGTTATTTTATACATGTGTTGTAGAAAATCTATATAATTTACATTATATGGTAATTGATTGGGCCTCATTCCAGTTTTGAAAAAGAAATATTTGAAAAGAAATATTTGAAATAGAAATATTTGAAAAAGAAATATTTGAAATAGAAATATTTGAAAAAGAAATATTTGAAATAGAATATTTGAAAATAGAAATATATAAAGCCATGTTGATTAGATTGACGCCATTTTGACGCGAACGATATTTATATCGATTTTATTCGTTTTTCAATGAATATCGAAAGTGATTTCAAAATCTGATAAATTGAATATAAATGAATTCGAATTGAAATTGAATAGGAATGAATTCGAATTTAAATTAAAGTGAATTGAAATTCGAATTAAATTGAAATAGAAATGAATTCGAATTGAAATTGAATAGAATTGAATTCGAATTGAAATTGAATAGAAATGAATTCGAATTGAAATTAAATTAATATGAAATTCAAATTGAATTTAAAATGAAATGAAATTGAATTGAAAATCGATTTGAATTAAAATCGATTTGAAGTGAATTTAAAATGGATTTATAGTGGAATATTCAATTTTGATTTGAAATTGAATATGAAGTTGAAATCGTTTTGAAAACGAATTTAAAACGGTTTCTAAAATACGTTTAAAAAGGAAATCGATGAAATATATATTATATATATAATATAATGGCCTGAATAGAACGCGCCGCGCCGCGACAGTTCGCGAATTTCGACCATTGACTTCGAACGGATATTACGGGAGATCCGACCGTCGGATTCTTCTAAAACCCGAACCGTTGGGTTCGTATCGAAAAGCGCTTTCTAACGAATATTAGAAATTTGAAATCTAATGGTTGGATTTGGAATTATGTCCAAATCAAATTTGAAAAAGGTCGCTGTAAGTGCAGTTCGATGGCCGTTGATGGAAATCGACTGTACGGGCCTTGATAAAATTATTAAAAATATCAATAATTTGTGTAAAATCATAAGAAATTATTTGTGAAGAATTGGGATGAAAAACTCCATATTTGAAAAGATAAAAATAGATTTTTATCGAAATGAACTAGTTTTGAACTAGAATTATAATTTTTTTTATTTTTAAATAAATAAATTGAATTTGAAATGGTTTTGAAAATAAACATAATTTCCAATAATTGCATTGGAATGGATTTGAATTGAAATTGTCTTCGGAATATTTCGATGTTGGATGTCGTGATTATACAGATATTGTTATGGAAATTTGAAAGATATATATATCGTTATTTCCAATACGATATTTGTTGGTCGTAGAATTTGATATTGAATATAAGCCGATATATTTTCTATTCAGAGCCTTGTATTTAATATCAAATGTGATTTGGGTTTGTCGTGAATGGTGTCTTCATTAACACTGTTCTTAAGCCCAGTTGAGAAAAGGATTAAATCTTTTTACTTAGATTTAATGAAGTGTACCAATTAAATAATATTTAATTGGAATTGAATTGGTATTGATTTTTGGGTTTATCGTGAACAGTGTTTTAAATAACACTTGTTCTTTAACCCGATAATCAATGAAATGTGATTTTGGGTTGTTGTGAACAGTATCTTCAATAATACTGTTCTTAGACCCAAAGGAGTTAGGAAAATCAGAAACTAACTGGAGATTAGTTAAGTTGAATTATTTCTGGGGTATTGATCTGATGTTGGTTTCGGCCTTCGGGGTTAATACTTAGGGAATTGCTCACTTGCTAATTTACGGTTAGGGACTGATTGAAATGTGACGTGATTTTGGGTTTATCGTGAACCGTGTTTTAAATGACACTGATTCTTTAACCCAGTTAAAGATTAAAACTAAGTGGAGTTTTAATGAATCTTTAATTAGATTGAAAAGATCGAGAATGGTGTATCACCAGTTTTGCTCCAGACGATAGTTAAATCTTTAATTAGATTTGAACGTGAAATGGTAATTGAATTTACGGATAACACCATGGTGTTAGATATGAAGTATTACCAGTTTTACTTCAGGGATGATTAGGTTGGGATTGGGAAATTAAAACAAATGATTACTTCGGTAAGGTTCGTTAATCCCGACTAGTTGAATCGATATTCAAAGGAAGATTGAAGAATAAATTTAAAGGAATTTATCTTTGATAAAATTAATGGGAACCTTTCCATAAGAATGTGAAATTTAGAAACTAACTATAGGTTAGCTAAGTAGAACGGTTTTCTGGATATTGATCTGATGTTGGTTTCGGCCTTCGGGGGTAATATTTTGGGAACTATTCTCTTGTTAATTTACGGTTAGTGACTGATGAATTGGAATGAGGCGTATGTTGTGTTTGTGTAACACTTGTTTATTATATACGCGAGTTATTCGAAAAGATCGGGTTTATCCCATTCTGAATAACTGATACGACGATAAGTCAAAGATGAAGACAGTGGTCGAAGACCAGAGGTCTTCACGTCGTTTGGGTGGTTACTGATGATCTTGATTGGGCTGTACACCCAAGAAGATGGAAACAGTTAGTGATCGTCCAGACGTACATGGAGATCGATGGATATGCGGGTTACTAGGTGCCTCCGGTCTCGTTCAGACCCAGAACGGACTTGTAAATGGACTGTGTGTCGGACATTGGATTTCATTCTATGTGATTGATATCTGTTGCATGGAGTGGTTTGCCTGTGTGGCATGCTAAGATGCAAAAGATCAAGGCTTCTGTTGAAAAGCATAGTTTTGTGGTTGATGATCAAAGCACGACCTTTGTGGCGTAGCTTTGTGTAGCGTGAATTCGCAAGCCTCACACCCCGGTTGTGAACCCGAAACGGGAGAGGACATCAGGGAGGACATGCGTTTCTTTCTAGTTAGGAGTGGCGTCAGTGCTTGAACTGGCTGACGAGTTTGACTCATGTGGTTGTTGGAATCGGAGGCGCCTCGGTTATATCGGTCGATCCGGGAGCGATGGAGTCATTTAGTTGGCTCACCTACACCCCAAAGTGCGGGGAAACGCAGTGTTCAGGAATTTTAATCCACATCGGTGGACCGGCCCTGACGATCTAAGGGCCCACCTGAGTCTGGGTCCTGAGGGGCGGGCTAGAGCGTCTCGAATCGGTAGAGGACTATCTTTTGCCTTGGTTCACAGATGGTAATCCAACTTCCAAATACGTGACATTTGCGGTTTTATTTGTAGAGCCTAGTATGGCGATATAGTGGGATGGGGCGCTTATGCCGTCTATGATTGATACTTATGATTTGAAGTTGTTTTATACACTATGCACTTATGATAGTATCAAATGATTTGTTTTTAAACGTATCAAGCATTCTTGGCTATTATAAGGTAAAAACTCTATCCTCCGGTTTGCGTTGCATTGTGTGATGGGAACTGGGTCTTATATTAGCTTCATTTTTCTTTATTTAGCATTACGCTGTTTGTTTTATGCACTGGTATTCTTGGGAGGAAACCCGTTCCGTGTTATACGGCGTGGTCCCTTGATTTACTGGACTTTAAAATAAAGATTAATAACTGTTTTAGTTCTCACACCAGTCCCATGACTGATCTGGAGTTTATTTTTTTAACCTAAACTCTGGGTGCCCTTATTTTTGACACGGGCAACTAGTAATTTTGGTTTTGCAGATTTATATTCATAGGAACCTGGTTTACAGCTGGAACGATACTCGGAAAGCTTTGTATCCACGTATTACTTCTAGTTGTGTATTGTATTATTTTCCGCTGCTATGTAATGTATTGTAATCTCTGATATTTTCTGTGTAATATTTATTCATTTATACTATGTATATTCTTGTAGTCTGATGGAATTGTTGTAATATACAATGAAATGTTCTTCCATCCGCGTTCTTCTGTGTCGTGTTCTCGACTCAATCCGGCTTTCCTCACCGGGGAAGTTTGGGTCGTTTCATTTTGGTATCAGAGCTTTGGTTTACAAAGCTCAGAGAACAAGACACATTAGAACCATACGAAAGAATTCATCAGAGATTGGATTAGTAATATCCAATGAGAATGACTCGTTAGAGATGGGATCAGTAGTATCCTAGAACGAGTGTGAAGAGTATATTTTTAAAATGAAAACCAATTTTGTTTTGAAATTTATACCATTTTATATGTATTTGAATATTTATCCTATATTGATTTGGACAATCCGATATATAAAGATTTTGCATATACGCCTTGCAAGCGTGTATTCGAAGTTTTAATATACTAGATGGTTATAGAATCATACTCTAGTTGCCTGGAGATAATTCTGGTAATGGGGCACCGTCGCCAGTATTTATTATCGAGTAACGAAAGTGAGGTTTCTATATTTCCATTAGACTGGTGTGAGAACCAAAACTAGATAAGGCCCATTTTTGTGAATTGGCACCAAAAATGTGATTTTTGACTAAATATCAAAATTATGAATTTGAAATGATAATTCACTAATTGATTGATGGTTGTGTTGTTTGATTATTGTTTGAATAATTAAATGTTGAACGTTTAACCAAATTGGTCAAATATTGAACTGTATTGAAATTATTTGCAAATGCATGCATGTACATGTAAATCCATTGAACAGGTCAAAGCAAGGAGGCTAGAGAAGAGGAATAAAATTGTTTGCCCGACAAATAGGTACATGTTTATTGTATTTCTTGAGTTTTGGGTGATTTTGTGAGCCGATTGGCTAGCCGCTTGGCATTTCTTTTTCTTTTGGATTGAAGAAGGCCATGGGAGGCTATATGAAATATCTCGAAGTCCTCGGTGCAGGGGAAGTCATGGCGAAATTTTTCGAAAATTTAGGGTGTTAGCCAAATTTTTGAAAAATTTGAAAAGTTCTTAGAAACTGAAAAGTTGAAGAACTTAAGTAGTAAAGAAAATACTGGAAGTTGATTTGGTTTGTTAAACAACTTTTGGCTTCGTTCCTTTTCGGGGACGAAAAGTTTTAAGTGGGGGAGATTGTAACAACCCGAAAATCTGTGCCAGTTTAAATTTTTTATTTTGGCAATTTTAGCGAATTTTGATTATTTAAAATGAATTATTTTAAATAATAACAACGAGAAATTTATTTTGAATAGAATTCGAACGTATATATTTATATAGCTCGACGTTAGAATATAAATATTTATTTTAAATTATAAAAGGAATTGAAAATGGCGCGGTAGTTCGATAATTCGATTTCAAAACTCATATGAATGTTCCGGGTGCAAAATTAACCGGATTTTAGCGAAACTAAAAATATTTGAATATACTTGAGAATATCTTTCCAACGAACCCGAAAAGTCAAAATTTCATAGCGGGAATCAAAAGTTATGCCCAAATGAATTTTCAGAATAGTCGCTATGGAATTCTGGCCCTTAAAAATGGTCATTTTGCAAACATCCTCGGATTTCGACGAAACCGCTTTTGTTGGATCCGTGACGTCAAATTATTGCTAGGTTTCAAAATTCATAATTTTCTGAATCAATATGTGAGCGTGGCAAAGTTAAATGTTTTTAACAATTTCAGTCAATTTGGGTCGACCAGAAATTGGCCATTTTTCAAACGATCTCGGAATTTGACGAAATTAGTTTTGTTAGGACCGTATCGTCAATACGAAGCTAGAAATATTTTTTCGGGAATTTTTAGAGACTGTATGTGGCCCTAGTAAATTAAAATGTGCGTTCAAATTGAATATAACTGATTTATGTTTTAAAATCAACGGAAACTGATCGTAACGGTCGAATTGGCCTACGATACATATCCCATTGTGTTCGGAATGGGGGTATTACCCTAGGGGTGATAGTCGTTGGATTAGATTTGGTGTTAAAAGCGAGTAACAACTAAGGATGGAACAAATTAAAAATAAAATAATAAAAATATAAATACATATGGGGTCAACTAGGTCAAAACCTCTTCATTTATTCAGCCCTGGTCAAAATGGGAAAACAGCCGCTGCTCCTACGTTTTGAAAGAACAAATTTGTTCGATTATTCCTCCTCGAATCATTCCTTCTCCACGCCAAATTAAACTATGATTTATATATGAAAACGAAAGAGCGAGATTGGATCTTCAAATCCCAAATGGTCTGATCGTTCCTCGTGTCGCGTGGAGGGAGAAAACCTCGCTCGAAGTGGTGCCGCTCCTTTCGATTTCTGGAGCCCGAACCGCGATCGATCCCGCCGTGTCTCTGGCTAGAGGAGGAGCACCCCAAGGCGCTTCAAGGGGTAGCGCTCGATCAACCTCCGGTGGCTCATCTTGGCGGGGCGCAGTGGATTTATGGATCAACGGTTCAGGTTTGTGGGGGTTTCGTGAATACTGAACAAGGCCTGAAGGTGATTTACACTTTTTTTTTATTATTTTATAACATCGTTTAATCTCTGATCTTTAATATATAGCATAGGTTAAAAATTCAGTTTATATATATAAAGGGTTGTTTTTAAAATCTGAAATTCTATATAAATAGATTAGTTTTAAAATTGGAATTTTTTTTAAAAATAGCATCGTTTTAAAAATAGAATTGTTTAGAAATAGGATTTCTTAGATTAAAGAAAACCATATTTTTATAAATATAAAGTTCAGATTTTTATAAATATAAAGTTCAGATTTTTAAAAATATAAAGATCAGATTTTTATAAATATAAAGATCAGATATTTATAAATATAAAGTTCAAATTTTTATAAATATAAAGTTCAGATTTTTATAAATATAAAGTTCAGATTTTTATGAATATAAAGGTGAGATCGAAATATATATAACAAAGATAAAAATATAATTTTTATATAGTTATGATAATAAAAGTTCAATCTTTATATAAGAAGTAGAAATATAAAAAAAAATTACATAGAAAGAAGCGTTGTAGATATATAAAGTGAAATAAAAATTTGAACTTTATTTTATCGTGAAGTAGAGAGAATATAAAAATGTGATTTTTATATATGTAGTGAATACGGGCAACGAAAGTGACAAAAGGCGGGAATGGCGAAGATTTCCTACATATGAAGAGTCGTGGTGTTTGGTATAGCTTTGGTGAGAACTTCTCACTTTTGATTTAATTTTCTAGTTAAAATATAAACTAGGATGCAGACGGTGTTTAGTAGCACCCGACACCCGTCGTCCACAGACCATGGACGGCTTGTATGCTTGTTTGTTTGATTTTGATGTGTAGTTGAATGTGTGATGTGATGTGAAATGAAATAAAATATTTATACAGTTAAAAAAATATATTTTATAGTTAAAAATAGAATTTTTAACGTGTATATGAAATGGAATAAATTAATATAAACAAATCGGAGTTTTGTTTATATACACACATTTGACTGATATTGATTGGGACGATAAATTTTACACATCGCTCAACTGCACAAATAAAATCTGTGTTTGATTGTTTGAAACCCCACACGGGTATTGGGGTGATATATGACATATACTAATCCCAATAATTAGTTGTATGTCGATCGATTGATTGACAGACTGTTATAAGCGTTGAATATTTATATTTGATGCTTATACAGTGTAGAACGCACTCTGGATGATGGTTGATTATTTATCGTTGTTATTTTATACATGTGTTGTAGAAAATCCATATAATTTACATTATATGGTAATTGATTGGGCCTCATTCCAGTTTTGAAAAAGAAATATTTGAAAAGAAATATTTGAAAAGAAATATTTGAAATAGAAATATTTGAAAAAGAAATATTTGAAATAGAAATATTTGAAAAATAAATATTTGAAATAGAATATCTGAAAATAGAAATATATGAAGCCGTGTTGATTAGATTGACACCATTTTAACGTGAACGATATTTATATCGATTTTATTCGTTTTTCAATGAATATCGAAAGTGATTTCAAAATCTGATAAATTGAATATAAATGAATTTGAATTGAAATTGAATAGGAATGAATTCGAATTTAAATTAAAGTGAATTGAAATTTGAATTAAATTGAAATAGAAATGAATTCGAATTGAAATTGAATAGAATTGAATTCGAATTGAAATCGAATAGAAATGAATTCGAATTGAAATTGAATTAATTTGAAATTCAAATTGAATTGAAAACGAACTGAAATTGAATTGAAAATCGATTTGAATTGAAATCGATTTGAAATGGATTTAAAACGGATTTATAGTGGACTATTCAATTTTGATTTGAAATTGAATATGAAGTTGAAATCGTTTTGAAAACGAATTTAAAACGGTTTTTAAAATATGTTTTAAAAGGAAATCGACGAAATATATATTATATATATAATATAGTGGCCCGAATAGAACGCGCCGCACCGTGGAAGTTTGCGAATTTCGACCATTGACTTCGAATGGATATTACGGGAGATTCGACCGTCGGATTCTCCTAAAATCGGAACCGTTGGGTTCATATCAAAAAGAGCTTTCTAAACAATATTAGAAATTTGAAATCTAACGGTTGGATTTGGAATTATGTCCAAATCAAATTTGAAAAAGGTCGCTGTAAGTGCAGTTCGATGGCCGTTGATGGAAATCGACTGTACGGGCCTTGATAAAATTATTAAAAATATCAATAATTTGTGTAAAATCATAAGAAATGATTTGTGAAGAATTAGGATGAAAAACTCCATATTTGAAAAGATAAAAATAGATTTTTATCGAAATGAACTAGTTTTGAACTAGAATTATAATTCTATTTATTTTTAACTAAATAAATTGAATTTGAAATGGTTTTGAAAATAACCAGAATTTTCAATAATTGCATTGGAATGGATTTGAATCGAAATTGTCTTCGGAATATTTCGATGTTAGATGTCGTGATTAATCATATATTGTTATGGAAATTTGAAAGATATATATAAATATATATCGTTATTTCCAATACGATATTTGTTGGTCATAGAATTTGATATTGAATATAAGCCGATATATTTTCTATTCAGAGCCTTGTATTTAATATCAAATGTGATTTGGGTTTGTCGTGAATGGTGTCTTCATTAACACTGTTCTTAAGCCCAGTTGAGAAAAAGATTAAATATTTTTACTTAGATTTAATGAAGTGTACCAATTAAATAATATTTAACTGGAATTGAATTGGTATTGATTTTTGGGTTTATCGTGAGCAGTGTTTTAAATAACACTTGTTCTTTAACCCGATAATCAATGAAATGTGATTTTGGGTTGTCGTGAACGGTATCTTCAATAATACTGTTCTTAGACCCAAAGGAGTTAAGAAAAAACAGAAACTAACTGGAGATTAGTTAAGTTGAATGATTTCTGGGTATTGATCTGATGTTGGTTTCGGCCTTCGAGGTTAATACTTAGGGAATTGCTCACTTGCTAATTTACGGTTAGGGACTGATTGAATTGTGACGTGATTTTGGGTTTATCGTGAACCGTGTTTTAAATGACACTGATTCTTTAACCCAGTTAAAGATTAAAACTAAGTGGAGTTTTAATGAATCTTTAATTAGATTGAAAAGATCGAGAATGGAGTATCACCAGTTTTGCTCCAGGCGATAGTGAAATCTTTAATTAGATTTGAATGTGAAATGGTAATTGAATTTACTGATAACACCGTGGTGTTAGATATGAAGTATGATCAGTTTTACTTCATGGGATGAATAGGTTGGGATTGGGAAATTAAAACAAATGGTTACTTCGGTAAGGTTCGTTAATCCCGACTAGTTGAATCGATATTCAAAGGAAGATTAAAGAATAAATTTAAAGGAATTTATCTTTGATAAAATTAATGGGAACCTTTCCATAAGAATGTGAAATTTAGAAACTAATGTAGGTTAGCTAAGTAGAACGGTTTTCTAGATATTGATCTGATGTTGGATTCGGCCTTCGGGGTTAATATTTGGGGAATTATTCTCTTGTTAATTTACGGTTAGTGACTGATGAATTGGAATGAGGCGTATGTTGTGTTTGTGTAACACTTGTTTATTATATATGCGAGTTATTCGGAAAGATCGGGTTTATCCCATTCTGAATAACTGATACGACGATAAGTCGAAGATGAAGACGGTGGTCGAAGACCAGAGGTCTTCATGTCGTTTGGGTGGTTACTGATGATCTTGATTGGGCTATACACCCAAGAAGATCGAAACAGTTAGTGATCGTCCAGACGTACATGGAGATCGATGGATATGTGGGGTACTAGGTGCCTCCGGTTTCGTTCAGACCCAGAACGGACTTGTAAATGGACTGTGTGTCCGACATTGGATTTCATTCTATGTGATTGATATCGGTTGCACGGAGTGGTTTGCCTGTGTGGCATGCTAAGATGCAAAAGATCAAGGCTTCTGTTGAAAAGCAAAGTTTTGTGGTTGATGATCAAAGCACGGCCTTTGTAGCGTAGCTTTGTGTAGCGTGAATTCGCAAGCCTCACGCCCCGGTTGTGAACCAGAAACGGGTGAGGACATCAGGGAGGACATGCGTTTCTTTCTAGTTAGGAGTGGCGTCAGTGCTTGAACTAGATGACGAGTTTGACTCATGTGGTTGTTGGAATTGGAGGCGCCTCTGTTAAATCGGTCGATCTGGGACCGATGGAGTCATTTAGTTGGCTCACCTACGCCCCAAAGGGTGGGGAAACGCAGTGTTCAGGAATTTTAATCCACATCGGTGGACCGGCCCTGACGATTCAAGGGCCCACCTGAGTCTGGGTCCTAAGGGGCGGGCTAGAGCGTCTCGAATCGGTAGAGGACTATCTTTTGCCTCGGTTCACAAATGGAAATCCAACTTCCAAATACATGACATTTGCGGTTTTATTTGTAGAGCCTAGTATGGCGACATAGTGGGATGGGGCACTTATGCCGTCTATGATTGATACTTATGATTAGAAGTTGTTTTATACACTATGCACTTATGATAGTATCAAATGATTTGTTTTTAAACGTATCAAGCATTCTTGGCTATTATAAGGTAAAAACCCTATCCTCCGGCTTGCGTTGCATTGTGTGATGGGAACTGGGTCTTATAATAGCTTCATTTTTCTTTATTTAGCATTACGCTGTTTGTTTTATGCACTGGTATTCTTGGGAGGAAACCCGTTCCGTGTTATACGGCGTGGTCCCTTGATTTACCGAACTTTAAAATAAAGATTAATAACTGTTTTAGTTCTCACACCAGTCCCATGACTGATCTGGAGTTTATTGTTTTAACCTAAACTCTGGTTGCCCTTATTTTGACAAGGGCAGCTAGTAGTTTTGGTTTTGCAGATTTATATTCATAGGAACCTGGTTTACAGCTGGAACGA
Source organism: Allium sativum (assembly GCA_030737875.1). Taxonomy (NCBI): domain Eukaryota; kingdom Viridiplantae; phylum Streptophyta; class Magnoliopsida; order Asparagales; family Amaryllidaceae; genus Allium; species Allium sativum. The sequence continues at coordinate 575,347,258 of CM060923.1, read as the reverse complement.
TACTCGGAAAGCTTTGTATCCGCGTATTACTTCTAGTTGTGTATTGTATTATTTTTCGCTGCTATGTAATGTATTGTAATCTCTGATATTTTCTGTGTAATAATTATTCATTTATACTCTGTATATTCTTGTAATCTGATGGAATTGTTGTAATATACAATGAAATGTTCTTCCGTCCGCGTTCTTCTGTGTCGTGTTCTCGACTCAATCCGGCCTTTCCTCACCGGGGAAGTTCGGGTCGTTTCAGAGGTCGACACCCAGGTCGACTTGTTTGGTGGGAGGACGACCCCCTGGTCGACCTCCAAGTTGACCTGGCCTTGGGCGGGAAGTTTGCCACCCAGCCTGCTTCTACTTCAGATTTTGAATTTTGAATTTCTGAACTGTATTCTGAACTGTTTATTTAGATTCTTGAATCTTCGGAAGGTCATAACTCCTTCATACGGAATCTGATTCATGCAAACTCAGACTATATCTCAAGCAGAATTCCGAGATGAACGCAATGGCATAACCCATTTCCCTTTATTCTTACATTTGAAATTAATTATTCTTTAATTCGTAACTTTAATGTTTACTGAAAATACGGGGTGTTACATTCTCCCCTCCTTATAGGATTTCATCCCCGAAATCTTCAAGTCAAGAAGAACATATATCCTACCATCCAGTCGTCCATCTACTCAACCATCAAACATAGGCGTCCATTGTCCTTAAAAGACTTCTAATGCTTCATGATCATATGCATAGTGTGTGTACATGTCCTTATCTAATGCAAAATCAAGCGGTCCACTGATTCAGTTGACCTCCTTAATGCAAGTCATGTCGGTGTCATGCGTCCATAATGTATGCAGTCTTCCCTAATCATACTTTCTACATGAGTGCACAATCATTCATACAAATGCAACATCACATGATAACACATCAAGATTCAATCATATACAAGTACATATATGCATATGCAATATGAAAGTGACTGAGCCAATCTAATACCTAATGTGTGTGTATATGCATCCACGAGCAACCACTTGCAACCATCAACCATAACATGTTTCAAATGCATGTTTACATCCATTAGTTTCTACCTAAGGATCAACACTGAGGAAAAAATACTAAAAAGATAGATACGAGCATGAACAAATTTAAGGAAAAAGATATCAAAGATGTACCATCAAAAAGAAAAGGGTAAGCAACGCGTATCTTGGCCTCAGTCTCCCAAGTTGCAACTTCCTCAGCGTCACTCCATTGAATTTTTACAAGTTTGACTTCGCGGTTGCGTAGCTTTTTGACTTCTGTACCCAAGATACGAGTTGGAACTCTTCTCACAGTCGCCTCTCATTCTACTTCTATGTCCTCTAATATGCTTGGTTCCACCACTTCCGCAGACTCATGTAGGCACTTTTGTAAGTGAGAAATGTGAAAGACATTATGAACTCCAGCCAATCTTTCGGGCAGCTCTACTCTGTAAGCCATCTTCCCAATCCTTTCAATGATAGGAAAAGACCCTACAAATCTTAGTGCCAACTTTCCTACAGATCCGAAGCGAACGACGTTCCTCAAAGGAGATACTTTAAGGAAAACCCTGTCCCCGACTTCAAACTCAAGGTTGGTCCTTCTCTTATCTGCGTAGCACTTCTATCTATCTTGGGTAGTCTTCATTCTTTTTCGTATCAAGTCCAATTTCTCTGATGTTTCTCTAATCACATCTGGTCCAAGTATGAGCTTACCTGTAGACTCCCACCAACAAGTTGGTGATCGGCACGGTCTTCTATATAAAGCTTCGAAGGGTGCCATGCCTATGGTGGCTTGATAGCTATTGTTGTAGGAAAACTCCACTAAAGGAAGATGATCCTCCCATGTTCCTCCGAAGTCAAGAATGCATAATCTCAAGAGGTCTTCTAATACTCTGTTCACCCTTTCCGTCTGACCATCGGTTTGGGGGTGATAGGCCATGCTTAAGCATAGCTGTGTGCCTACCTCCTCTTGCAAGCTCTTCCAAAACTCACTCGTAAAGATAGAATCTCGATCGCTAACAATACTGGAGGGTATCCCATGGAGTCGAACTATCTCTTTAAGGTAAATGGATGCTAAAGATGAGGCAGTCCTCTTACTTTTAACAGGTATAAAGTGAGCGCTTTTTGTGAGCCTACCCACTATTACCCAAATACTGGTATTGCCCCTTCTTGATCTAGGCAGCCCATCAATAAAGTCCATTGAAATGCTATCCCATTTCCATTGTGGGACCTCTAGTGGATGAAGAAAACCACCAGGCTTCTTTTGCTCCGCCTTGACTTGCTGGCATACTAAGCACTTCGAGACGAATTCAGCTACATCCCTCCTCATGCCATCCCAAAAGAAAACCCTTTTCACATCTCTATACATCTTGTCTCCACCGAGGTGTACGATCAACTTGGAATGGTGCGACTCTTCGAGAACCTTCTTCACCAAATCCCTTTCTTGTAGGACGCATAGCCTTCCATCCCGCCTCAACCATCCCTTATCATCGATGGAGTATCTATTGAGGTGACTAGAAGTCTCACCCCTAATTAATTTGTCCATCACATCAACTAGCTGAGGGTCTTCACGTTGCGCGGTTCCTATTGAATCCAAAAGAGTAGGCCGCACCTCTAGCGATGCTAACAACCCAGTCACATGATCGCTGGAGGGTCTAAAGTCAAAATTAGTTATGTACTCTAAGCTCTGCCTTTCAACAAAGAGAGGGCTTAAGGTCAGCTTCTGTCTGCTCAAGGCGTCTGCTACTACATTGCCCTTGCCAGGGGTATAGGAAATCTCGAAATCGTAGGATGCCAAGAATTCCATCCACCTTTGTTGCCTCAAGTTAAGATCTTTCTGCGAGAAAAGGTACTTCAACGATTTATGGTCAGCATACAATTTAAATTTCTCACCTAAGAGATAATGGCGCCAAGACTTAAGCGCAAAGACGATGGCAGCCAACTCTAGATCGTGGGTTGGGTAGTTTTTCTCATGTACTTTCAACTTCTTGCCTCCATAAGCTACTACCTTCCCCTCTTGCATTAAGACAGCACCTAGTCCCGTACCACATGCATCTGTGTATACGGTAAACATCTTGCTCCCATCCAGCAATGTCAGAACTGGGGCTGTTGTTAGAGCTTTCTTTAATCGTTGGAAGGCAATATCGCAATCCAAATCCGAATTGAAAGTTAGGTTCTTCTTCGTCAACTTTGTAAGAGGAGATGAGATTTTCGCTAAGTCTTTGATGAACTTTCGGTAAAAGCCCGCTAGCCGGAGGAAGCTCTGGATCTCGGTCGCATTCCGTGGAACCTTCCAATTTTGCACTGCAACTACTTTTGCGGGGTCCACGGCTAACCCTTCCTTGGATGCCACCTGTCCAAGAAATCTTATTTCCTCTCTCCAGAAGTGGCATTTGGAGAATTTGGCTTTCAACTGACGTGCTCGAAGAGTATTCATGACTTCTTTTAAATGCTGAGCATGCTCTTCCTCACTCTTTGAGAAAATCAAAATGTCATCTACGAAGACCACCACAAATTTATTGAGGAACTCCCTGCTCATCAAATCCACGAAGTAAGCGGGTGCGTTTGTCAGGACAAAAGGCATGACAAGCCACTCGAAGAAACCATCAGGAGTTTTGAACGTGGTCTTATCAATGCTGTCTTCAGCCACTCTCAGCTGATGAAACCCGGTAGCTAAATCTATTTGGGATAAAAACGATGCACCTACAAGCTGATTGAACAAGTCATCTATTCTTGGAAGTAGGTGCCTATTCTTCTTTGTCATCTTGTTTAGCTCCCTATAATCAACGCATAGGCGAAGCAAACCATCTGTTTTAGTTGCGAACACGACTGGAGCACCCCATTCAGAAATAATCCGCCTTATAAACCCCTTCTCAGGCAACTCTTTAACTTGCTTGCTGAGTTATTTCCTCGCCCTTGGAGCCATGTGTCTCACGGGTAAATCGACGGGTTTTGCATTATCAACGAGGTATATGAGGAAGTATATCTCCCGCTTCGGAGGTAACCCTTTAACCTCTTCAAAGACATCCGAGTATTCACGGACTACTCTAAAAGACTTCAAATCCTCAATAGACGCATCAAGAGATTCTAGATAGCTAAGCATAACAGATTTCATGCGATTAAAAGAAATTTCGAGAGTGTTACCGAGGCGAGTCATGAGTCTAACCACTCTCCTTTAACAATCTAGGATGGCACCATTACTGGATAACCAATCCATGCCTAGAATCAAACCATAGCCCGTGAAGCCCAAAACATAGGCATTGCATCTAAACCCCACACTTAGTATAGAAATTTCCAAATTCAAACAAATCATCACAAATAAGTTGAGCCCCCAATTGGATTTGAAACAACCAAGGGATCCTCTACCAGACCGGTGTCTAGGTGCAGAGATTTAACTAAAGAAGTAGATATAAAAGAGTGCGATGCACCAGAATCAAAGAGTGTACGAACAGGATGATCAAAAAGATAAACTAAACTCTCAACATAAACATTTCTACCTCATTCTTGTGGAGGTGCCATGAGAGTGTGAACCTGCCCTCCCGAAGTAGATCCAGCTCTCTGCCCTTGCCCTTGCTTTCTTGGGCAGTCCCTAGCCATGTGTCCTGCCTCGCCGCAATGAAAACAGCCACCCATCTTCCTTTTCTTCTTCCTGCAGTCCTTAACCAGATGTCCAGGAATGCCACAAAAATTACACTTCCTCTTGTCATGGGTTTTGTTGTTCTTCCCGCCCTTCTTGGAATCCGTCTTCTTACTCTGTGATCCTTCCCCTTTCTTATCTTGAGATGCTTCCACCTTTGTCTCCTTCTTGCCAACCTTATCTTCTTCTTGTAACAGTGCCATGTCCACCAGTCTCTCATAAGTTGCACCTATAGGTATATGTGACATAGCTACAATGTGCAGTGGCTCATACAATCCTTTAACAAAGCGGAGAGCCTTCTTATGTGGAGTGTTCACTAACTCCAATCCGAAACTAGCCAGCTGATTGAATTGGTTAACGTATTCCTTGACCGACATACTTCCCTGTTTGAGAGCTAAGAACTTCTCTATCTGTAGGCTTCGTTCAACTTGTGAGAGGAATTTCATTTCAAACCTCATCCTAAAATCGATCCAAGTTTCAATTGGTCTTTCAGCGTTAGTGACTTTCCACCAATAGGAAGCTTCGTCTTTGAGCAACCATACCGCCAACTGTATCTTCTGCCTATCATCCACTTCGAAGATATCGAACAAATCCTAAGTTTCTTTGAGCCAGTTTCTTGCTTCCACGAAGGATTCGTTTCCATTTAAGTTCTTTCCACCCATGGCTCGAAAGTCCCTACATATTTTTGAGAAAGCATTTGCACGAGGAGGAGGAGGAGTAGGAACCACTGCAGCTGGGTGAGGAGGAATGTCTGATGGGCCTGCGTTGTTGGCCCTAGCCTCTCGGTACCTCATGAACCAGCTAGGTATCGGTACACCCTCTGGAAGGTTAAGATTCCTAGACATGCTGAAACAAAAAAGGAAAGATTCAAAACAAAGGATAGAAAGATAGTGCATATGGCTTTGGGGGATTATGCCTTTTAAAGTAAAATAACACTTTTTCTTGAAAAATGCTTCTTTATACTTCTTTTTGAAAAAAGTTTTCAAAAACTTTTATCTGATCTAGTAAACCTTTGCTCTGATACCAAGTGAAACACCCCACCTCCGTTAAGATCACTCACAAAGGGAATGCCTTAACTTTGGTGGAGCATTATAGGTAAAAGATACAGATAATTTACAAGACAGAAATGTATATAAGCAGCGGAAAAACAAACTTTATTTCAAACGTGGTTCATAACAAAACATTACAGCAAACTGTTTCAAACTAACTTTCAAATCACTACATCAAAATCTTTGTGTTGATTATTACATAAAGAAGCGTAAAACAAAATAAAACTGCATAAATCCCCAAGTAGTAGTGTGTCCAAATCCATAGCCAAAGATAAGAAGTTCCAAGCTATACATCACAGAGTCTTCAAGCTTGGAAAGACGAACAGTCCAAATTAGGCTGAGTTATTCCCTCCCCGGGTACCGGGGGCAAACGGAAGAAAAGATAGCGAAAGAAAATGGGTCAGACATAAGTCTGGTAAGTCCAGTGATTATTCAGCATGTAAACTGATAAGAGAACCATGACTTGAATAAGTTGGACACAGGACAATAATAAGGAAATAAGGTAACATAGGATAAGGTAAGCTAAACAGAGCAAGATAAACAAGGCAAGGTAAACTAATCATACTATCGCACTCATGTCCCTGTTCTCTGCACCTACTAGATATTTATAAAACCCAGTGATCCCTTTTTCATTGATCGGCTCCTACTCGCACGCGTTTGCCACTTGTGTCATATGGCCCCGCTCGATTGTAGATACATGTGCTGGTCCTACCATGGGATGTATCAAATCCTATGGTGGCAACCCGACACGATTCAAGATGCACGGTGTATAACTGCTGATGCCCAGTGCCTGCTTTTTCCACTCAGGAGTACATGCACGCCCGTACTCCGTCGGAACCTACACTGACGCACCAACCGCTGTCGTTTTGACTGCTTATAATCATCCTAGTAATCGTGCCCCACCCTGCCTTGTTCAGGGTACCATGATACATCTATGTTGGTTATTGCTGAAATGGGTCCCCGTTAGTAGGGTTTCCTAGTCAACATGTTAAATTGGTTAAGTGTCCAAGTTAACCTAACCCTACCCATCAGTTTAGTTAACACGTTGCATTGGTTAAGTGTTGCCTTAATTAACTTAACCCTACCATTCCTGACTTAGCTTTAATTCATTTATTAAAGCACCAACCACTCACATTAGACAGGTATTGTTGCAGTTACTAGATGTGTCGATCAGGTCCGGGCAGTTTTACACCGCAACTCAGTCTAACCTCGGGTTCCTTTGGGCTTGATGCACTAACCTCCCACATTAGATGTATATTGTTACGGTTGCTGGATGTGCCGGGGCGGTTCCAGGCAGTCTTACACCGTAACTCAATCTAACCTCGGGTTAGGCATATTCTTCTTTTCTAAATTTACATATTTACTTCTTTATATTTATATGTAAATTATTGTCATTCAAGTCAAGCCCCACTTTCCTTTTTAAATCATGTTCATAATTTTTAGGTATAAAAATTTATACCACTTTATGCCATAAAGCATTTTCATATTCATGAGCCAAATATGCCAACTATATATAATTTCATTTTTCCCCCAATGTTACCCCCGTTAAACGTTCGCATGAATCACATAAAACGTTAGGCTCGATACATAGCCTAACTTATATATAAAAGAGGAAAAAGAGGAACATGTAATAATTCCAACATCATAAAAATATGGATCTAACTACACACATATCATATGAACTTGGCATAGTTCAATTATGAACTTGCAAATTTAGATCTACTTAACATGGATCATGAAATAGGGGTTTTACATAGAATTACATAAACTTAACATTAGGCATCTAATTGTGAACTTCACAAATTAGTTGGATCTAATCTAACATAAACCTGATCATATTAGCATGTAGTTTTGGTCATATATGTTAACATGGTTGAACTTGCATAACCATAACAAAATTACCAAATTGTTATATAACATATAGGTGTTATTATCAAATCATGTGACATGAAATGTCATTGCCAAAATTTACACAATATGATATCCATCGCCAAATTATACAATATGGTTTGTCATTGCCAAACTACACAATATGATATGCCATCACCAAATTATAATATGTTATCGCCAATTTATGTCATCACCAAGTATACAACATAATATGTCATCTCCAATTTATTCAACGTGATATGTCATTGGCAAAGTATAATATGTCATTGCTAAACTACACAACATATATGTCATTGGAAAATTATACAACATATAGGTCCAAAGCATTTAACCTTGATCATCAAATTACATACAACAAGATTCACAAATTAGCATAGAAAGAATCATAGTCTCAATCAATTCAGTCTTAACAAAAAAAAGGATAAGCGTAGACTTACATTAGGCGATGTTTTATATCCAGTTATTTAGTAACAATTCTAACATCGTTTAGGTCTGAATGATAACTGGACTTACAAAAAGGAGGCTAGTCTATAGTTCTGGGATCTGTATTTGAATAGTTCTCCTTTGTTGTAGACGTTGAATTCTCTTAGTTGAATTAGATTTGATTTGCAATTCCTACTTGCTTTCTAGTTGAATGAGAATGGCGGCTACTCTAGGTTGAGTGTTGACAGTATGACGGTCTTAGGAATATTTTTGTGTGGCTTTAGGGTTTAGATTTAGGTTGCTTATATAGAAGTTTAATTTAATAGGAGCCGTCAGATTAATCTAGAGCAAATCAAACCCATTCAAACCTAAGAGAACCAACCAGAACGTGTCATGCAAGCCCAAATGACACAGAAATTCGTCACAGGAGAAAACACGTCAGATTTTATATCTGACCCGAGGGGGAGGTCGACCCCCAGGTCGACCTGTTTGGGGGAGGTCGACCCCCTGGTCGACCTGGCCTTGGGCGGGAAGTTTCCCGCCCAGACCGCTTCTACTTCAGATTTTTAATCTTGAATTTCTGAACTATATTCTAAACTGTTTATTTAAATTCTTGAATCTTCTGAAGGTCATAAGTCCTTCATATGGAATCCGATTTACACAAACTCGGACTCTATCTCAAGAAGAATTCTGAGACGAACGCAATGGCATAAACCGTTTCCCTTAATTCTTAAATTTGAAATTAATTATTCTTTAATTCGTAACTTTAATGTTTACCAAAAATACGGGGTGTTACAAATAAGGCAAGTTACCTTATGTAGTGACCCTCCTTTTCGGTCGATCCAAATCGATCGTTAAACCGACTTAAATCAAACCAAAAAGGCGGATATGCTAACTTTAGGCACATAACACATCAGAACAAACAATATAAGACTTTTATAAACATCATAATAATGTTACATCAGAGTACATAATATCAAAGTATCGAAAATAATATACAGCGAAAAATAAATTTACAATAAATGTAATACAATGCAGTGGAAACAAATAAACTAACACAGTGGAAGACTATCAATGCTCTAGAAACAGCTTTGAGCTTCGATCTCGAATCCTACTAAATGAAATAATCAGCAAAACCAAAACTTTTCTCCCAAAGGGTAAATCATGAATTAATGCCATACACAAAGCTATGCCACACAGGCCGTGCTTTGATCATCAACCACAAGACTCTGCTTTTCAACAGAAGCCTTGATCATTTGCATCTCAGCATGCCACACAAGCAATTCACGCCATGCGACTAATGTCTATCGATATATAACCTCTGAGCTCGTACGTCTCAGAGAAGGGCGTTAAGCAAGAGAATAAATTCTCTGCTGTCAAACAAATATATATTTAATAAAGATCAATCAACACAGAATAAAATCCAATGTCAGACACACAGTCCATTTACAAGTTCGTTCTGGGTTTGAATGAAATCGGAGGCACCTTATTCCTCGTCCCAAATGTCCAATACAGGAGAGAGGCCCTCGCATATCCATCGATCTCCAAGTACGTCTTGACGATCACCACTTATTACCTCGTCTTGGGTGTACAACCCAATCAAGACATCAGTAATTATCCAAATGATGTGAAGATTTCTGGTCTTGAACCACTGTTTTCATCGTCGACTTGTTGTCGAATCAGTTTGGGTATAAACCCGGCCTTTGTGAATAACTCGCGTATATTATAAACAAGTGTTATAATAACACAACATATGCCTCATTCCAATCCAGAATGTTCTTTATTCAAATATTCACATTCTTAGGGAAAGGTTCCCATAATTTTATCAAAGATAAATTCTTTAAAATTTATTCTTTAATCTTCCTTTGAATATCATTTCAAACCATATTAAGGTTTTCCACACTAGTCGGGATTAGCGCACCTTACCGAAGTAATCATTGATTTCATTTCCCAATCCCAACGTATTCATCCCAAGGAGCAAAACTAGTAATACTCTATATCTAATACCACGGTCTTATCGGTAAAATTAATTACAATTTCCCGTTCAAATCTAATTAAAAATTTAACTATCTCTAGGAGCAAAACTGGAGATACTCCATTCTCGATCATTTCCCAAATTTGATAATTTAAATGATCACATTCCCTTTTTCAATCTATTTAAAGATTCATTAAACCACCACTTAGTTTTAATCTTCCTAAAAATCAATATTAATGATTATTTAACTTTGGAAACAAAAATATGTCGCATCGACAATCTACACCGTACTATTGATTTCTACCGATATATAACCTCTAAGCTCGTACGTCTCAAAGAAGGGTGTTAAGCAAGAGAATAAATTCTCCGCCACCAAATAGATATATATTTAGCAGAGATCAACCATACAGTTTGAAATAGAATGACAGACATGTAATCCTTCCTTTAACTAGGTTAAAGAACTAATGTCATTTGAAACATAGTTCATGATAAACCCAAATCACATTCCATTAATTATGGAATTTTCACGGAAAAACAAATCAATATATAATCGATATCAATTTCCATATCCGACTAATATAAATGTAATAACGGCAAAGCCTTTTAAATTCCATATGTATTAACAGTCTTCCTCTATAGAAGTTCACTTCGATTATTATCAATCGAATTCCATTCAATTCCAATTTAATATATTAAATTGGAAAACGTTACTTTGGAAAATTCCCATTAAATCTTAATAAAAAGATTTATAAAAAATCACATTTCACTGTAAATCGGGTTAAAGAACGAATTTCATTAAAAACGCAGTTCACAATAAATCCAATTCGCATTCCATTTTCAGTTCCAATTAAATGTTAATTAATTGGTAATTCTTCCTTAAATCTTAGTTAAAAGATTTATTCTTTTACACTGGGTTTAAGAACAGTGTCATTTAAAACACAATTCACGACAAACCCAAAATCCCATTAGTCTCTAACTGTAAAATAGTAAGAGAACAATTCCCTAAGTATTAATCCCGAAGGCCGAAACCAACATCAGATCAATACTCAAGAAACCATTCAACTTAGACAATCTCCAGTCAATTTCTAATTTTCTTAACTCCATTGGGTTTTAGAACAGTATTATTAAAGATACTATTCACGACCAACCCAAAATCCAATTTGATATTAAATACAAGGCTCTGCATAGAAAATATATTGGCTTATATTCAATATCAAATTCTGAAACCAACAAATATCGTATTGGAATAACGATATATATATATATCTTTCAAATTCCTCCACAATATCTGTATAATCACGGAATCCAATACTGAAATATTCCAAAGATAATTTCGATTCAAATCTATTCCAATTCATATATTGGAAATTCCAGTTATTTTTAAAACCATTTCAAATCCAATTTAATTATTTAAAAATATTGGATTGTAATTCTAGTTCATTTTGATAAAATATATTTTTGTCTTTTCAAATATGGAATTTTTCAACCCAATTCTTTCCGAATTATTTATTATGATTTTACACAAATTATTGATATTTTTAATAATTTTATCAAGGCCCGTACAGTCGATTTCCATAAACGGTCATCGAACTACACTTACAGCGACCTTTTCCAAATCTGATTTGGATATGATTCCAAATCCAACCATTAGATTTCAAATTTCTTATATTCATTGGAAAGCTCTTTTCGATACGAAACCTACGGTACCGGTTTTAGGAGAATCCGATGGTCGGATCTCCCGTAATGTCTATTCGAAGTCAACGGTCGAAATTCGCGAACTACCGCGGCGCATTCTATTCAGGCCATTATATATATAATATATATTATATTCGATTTCCGTTTAAAACGTATTTTATAAATTGTTTTAAATTCGTTTTCAAAACGATTTCAACTTCATATTCAATTTCAAATCAAAATTGAATATTCCATATCATCGATATATAAATGATAGTATTTTCAAAAATTATATTTCGAAATCATTTCCTTTTCGATATTCATTATAGAAATGAATGAAATCGATATAAATACCATTCACGTCAAAATGGCATTAATCTAATCAACAAGGCTTCATATATTTAAATATATTCGTGTCCATCCCAAATTGGAAATTAAAAATCATATTTTGATCCATTACTGAATATTATTTTAAAATATTCATTATTTTAAAATATTCTTTCCGAATTAGAATCAGACAAAGTCAATTACCATATAATGTTATTTATATGGGTTTCACACAAAACATGTATACAACAACAATCAAACGCAGTCAACCATCATCCAGAGTGCATTTTACACTGCATAAGCGTTAAATATAAATATTCAACGCTTATACAGCTTGTCAACCAATCGATTGGCATACAACTAAATATTGGAATTAGCGTACGTCCAATATCATCCTAATACCCATGTGGGGTTTCAATCAACAAATAATGAATTTTATTTGTGCAGTTGAGCGATGTGTAAAATTTATCATCCCAATCAATATCAGTCAAATGTGTGTACATAAAAAAATTGTCCGATTTGTTTATGAATATTTATTTTATTCATATACACGTTAAAAATTATATTTTTAACTACCAAATATTTTATTTAACACATGAATATTTTATACAATCCATTTCACATCACAAACACTTTTCACAACACAATTAAACAAACAAGTCGTTCATGGTTTGTGGACGACGGGGAACAGTTCATATATGTAGTTATAAAATAAATAATTGTACAAAGAAAATTATAGTGAGGAGTTGAAACGACCCGAACTTCCCTGGTAAGGGGAGCGCGGATAGTTCGAGAACAAGCCACAAAAGGACGCAGACGGAAGAACATTTCATTGCTTATTACAACAATTCCATCAGAATACAAGAATATACAGAGTATGAATGAATAAAATACATTCGATAAATATCAGAGATTACAATACATTACATAGCAGCGGAAAATAATACAATACACAACTAGAAGTAATACACGGATACAAAGCTTTCCGAGTATCGTTCCAGCTGTAAATCAGGATCCTGTGAATATAAATCTGCAAAACCAAAACTACTAGCTGCCCATATCAAAATAAGGGCACCCAGAGTTTAGGTTAAAACAATAAACTCCAGGTCAGTCATGGGACTGGTGTGAGAACTAAAAACAGTTATTAATCTTTACTTTAAAGTTCGGTAAAACAAGGGACCACGCCGTATAACACGGAACGGGTTTCCTCCCAAGAACACCAGTGCATAAAACAACAGCGCAATGCTAAATAAAGTAAAATGAAGCTATTATAAGACCCAGGTCCCATCACACAATGCAACGCAAGCCGGAGGATAGGGTTTTTACCTTATAATAGCCAAGAATGCTTGATACGTTTAAAACACATCATTTGATACTATAAGTGTATAGTGTATAAAACAACTTCAAATCATAAGTATCAATCATAGACGGCATAAGCGCCCCATCCAACTATGTCGCCATACTAGGCTCTACAAATAAAACCCCAAAGTCACATACTAGAAGTTGGATTTCTATCTGTGAACCGAGGCAAAAGATAGTCCTCTACCGATTTTAGACAACCTAGCCCATGTCTCAGGAACAGCCGCAACTGCCCCTTGGATCGTCAGGGCTGGTCCACCGATGTGGATTATAATGCCTGAACACTACGTTTCCCCGCCCTTTGGGGCGTAAATGAGCCAACAAATGACTCCATCGGCTTCACATAGTCACCGATATATCCGAGGCGCCTCGCAACAGCAACAACCACATAAGTAAAACTCGTCAGGGCGTGTAAAACCACTGACGCCACTTCTAGTTAGAAAGAAACACATGTCCCCCCTGAGGTCCTTCTCCCGTTTTTAGTTCACAACCGGGGTGTGAGGCTCGCGAATCCACGCTACACGAAGCTATGCCATACAGGTTGTGCTTTGACCATCAACCACAAGACTCTGCTTTTCAACAGAAGCCTTTATCATTTGCATCTTAGCATGCCACACAGGCAAACCACTCCATGCAACTGATATCCATCAATCACACAGAATGATATCCAATGTCAGACACACAGTCCATTTACAAGTCTGTTCTGGGTCTGAACGAAACCGGAGGCACCTAGTACCCCGCATATCCATCGATCTCCAAGTACGTCTGGACGATCACCAACTGTTTCCATCTTCTTGAGTGTACAGCCCAATCAAGATCATCAGTAACCACCCAAACGACGTGAAGACCTTCGGTCTTCAACCACCGTCTTCATCTTCGACTTATCGTCGTATTAGTTATTCAGAATGGGATAAACCCGGTCTTTCCGAATAACTCGTGTATATAATAAACAAGTGTTACACAAACACAACATACGCCTCATTCCAATTCATCAGTCACTAACCGTAAATTAACAAGAGTATAATTCCCCAAATATTAACCCCGAAGGCCGAAACCAACATCAGATCAATATCCCGAAAACCATTCTGCTTAGCTAGCCGACAGTTAGTTTCTAAATTTCACATTCTTAAGGAAAGGTTCCAATAAATTTTCTCAAAGATAAATTCTTTAAATTTGTTCTTTAATCTTCTTTGAATATCAATTCAAATTAGTCGGGATTAACGAACCTTACCGAAGTAATCGTTTGTTTTAATTTCCCAATCCCAACCTATTCATCCCATGAAGTAAAACTGGTCTTACTTCATATCTAACACCACAGTGTTATCGGTAAATTCAATTACCATTTCACGTTCAAATCTAATTAAAGATTTATTTATCGCCTGGAGCAAAATTGGCGATACTCCATTCTCGATCTTTTTAATCTAATTAAAGATTCATTAAAACTCCACTTAGTTTTAATCTTTAACTGGGTTAAAGAGTCAGTGTCATTTAAAACACGGTTCACGATAAACCCAAAATCACATCATATTTCAATCAGTCCCTAACCGTAAATTAGCAAGTGAGCAATTCCCTAAGTATTAACCCCGTAGGCCGAAACCAACATTAGATCAATACCCCAGAAACGATTCAACTTACCTAATCTTCAGTTAGTTTCTGATTTTCTTAACTCCTTTGGGTCAAAAACAGTATTGTGGAAGATACCGTTCACGACAACCCAAAATCGCATTCCATTAATTATCGGGTTAAAGAACAAGTGTTATTTAAAATACTGTTCACGATAAACCCAAAAATCAAAACCGATTCAATTCCAATTAAATATCATTTAATCGGTACACTTCATTAAATCTATATAAAAAGATTTAATCTTTTACTCAACTGTGCTCAAGAACAGTGTAAATGAAGACACCATTCACGACAAACCTTAATCACATTTGATATTAAATACAAGGCTCTGAATAGAAAATATATCGGCTTATATTAATATCAAATTCTACGACCAACAAATGTCGTATTAGAAATAACGATATATAAATATATCTTTCAAATTTCCATAACAATATCCGTATAATCACGAAATCCAACATCGAAATATTCCGAAGACAATTTCGATTCAAATCCACTCCAATTCAATTATTGGAAATTCTGGTTATTTTCAAAACATTTCAAATCCAATATATTTATTTTTAAAAATAAATAAATTATTACTCTAGTTCAAAACTAGTTCATTTTCGATAAAAATCTACTTTTATCTTTTCAAATATGGAGTTTTTCATCCTAATTCTCCACGAATCATTTCTTATGATTTTACACAAATTATTATTAGTTTTAATAATTTTATCAAGGCATGTACAGTCGATTTCCATTAATGGCCATCGAACTGCACTTACAGCGACCTTTTCCATATTTGATTTGGACATAATTCCAAATCCAACCGTTAGATTTCAAATCTCTAATATTCGTTAGAAAGCTCTTTTCGATATGAACCCAACGGTTCCGGTTTTAGGAGAATCCGACAGTCGGATCTCCCGCAACCTCAATTCGAAGTCAATGGTTGAAATTCACAAACTACCGCAGCGCGGCGCGTTCTATTCAGGCCATTATATTATATATATAATATATATAATATATACTTCGTCGATTTCCTTTTAAAACGTATTATATAAATCGTTTTAAATTCGTTTTCAAAATGATTTCAACTTCTTTTCAAATTCAAATCAAAATTGAATTTTTCCTTATAAATTCGATTTAAATTCTTTTCAAATTGATTTCAATTCAAATCGATTTTTAATTCAATTTCAGTTCGTCTTCAATTCCATTCAACTTCAATTCGAATTCATTTCTATTAAATTTCAATTCGAATTCATTTCTATTCAATTTCAATTCGAATTCTAATTCTTTTCAAAATATCAGATTTTGAAATTACTTTCGATATTCATTGAAAAATGAATAAAATCGATATAAATATCGTTCACGTCAAAATGGCGTCAATCTAATCAACACGGCTTCATATATTTCTATTTTCAAATATTCTATTTCAAGTATTTCTTATCAAATATTTCTATTTCCAAACTGGAATGAGGCCCAATCAATTACCATATAATGTTAATTATATGGATTTTCTACAACACATATAAATAATAACAACGATAAATAATCAACCATCATCCAGAGTGCACCACACAACTGTAAAAGCATTAAATATAAATAATTAATGCTTACACAGTCTGTCAATCCATCGATTGACATACAACTAAACAATCGGGATTAGTGTACGTGAAATCTCATCCCAATACCCGTGTGGGGTTTCAAACAATCAAACACAGATTTTATTTGTGTAGTTGGGCGATGTGTAAAATTTATCGTCCCAATCAATATCAATCAAATCAGTGTATATAAACAAATTTCCGATTTGTTTATAAATATTTATTTTATATACACGCTAAAAATTCTATTTTCAACTATAAAATATTTTTAACTATATAAATATTTTATTTCATTTCACATCACACAATCAACTACACATCAAAATCAAATAAACAAGCATACAAGCCGTCCATGGTCTGTGGACGACGGGTGTCGGGTGCTACTAAACACCGTTTGCATCCTAGTATATATTATTAACTAGAAAACAAAATTAAAGGTGAGAAGTTCTCACCGACTAGCTAATCCAAACGCCACGACTCTTCATATGTAGAAAATCTCCGCCGTTTCTTCTTTCGTCACCTTCGTCATCCGTATTCACTACATATATAAAAATCGAATTTTTTACTTCGCTATTCAATATATAAAAATTGAATTTTTACTTCGCTATTCAATATATAAAAATCGAATTTTTATTCTTTCTATAATATAAAAATCATATTTTTATTCTTTCTATAATATAAAAATCATATTTTTATTATCCCTACTGGATAAAAATCATATTTTTATTATCCCTACTAGATAAAAATCATATTTTTATTATCTCTACTAGATAAAAGTCATATATATACACATCTATATTTTTCATGTATGAAAAATCTAATCCTTTTTAATATGAAAAAACATAACCTTTTAAATATAAAAAAAAGATCAGTTTTTATCAACTCAAGAAACCAATTTTTATTACCTAACGAAATCAGTTTTTATTAACTACAAAATTAATTAAACAAAATATTTAAAAACTCACCAGCGGGAGGGAGGGGAACTGCGAACAGTGGAGGGGGCTCGGAGGCGCTCTTACGTCGATCTGGGGGGGGGGACTAGGTTCAAACGGAGAAGGGGGCTGGGGTGGTGCCTCGCGCCGGCTGCTGGGGGCTACCGGAGGCGGGCGTAGGCGGTTTTCAGTGGAGGAGTGTGGAACGACTGGAAGGAGGAGCGAGAGAAGAGGGGGCTGCGAAGTGGTGGTGGCGCCTGGCCTGAGGAGGAGGGGAGAGGAAGGACGTCGATGGTGGTCGTCGACGTGAGGGAGAGGCGCGATTTCGACTTTGGGGTTTTTTTAATTTACTTTGAAAAACTGACGGGTAAAGGGAGGGGAAGGAATAAAAGGGTGCTGACTAATATATTTAATTATATACTTAATTTAAATTTCCAAAAAGCAACTTTTATTTTCGAACCCTAAACGGGACCCAACGACTGTCGTCCCTAGCTAATTACCCCCATTCCGAACACAATGGGATATGTTTTGCAAGCTGATTTGATCATTTCGATCAGTTTTTGTCAAAATCAACATATAACTCTATATATTGAATTTGAACGCACATTTCATTTTACTGGGGTCACATACTAACTCGAAAAATTCCAAAAAAATATTTTCTAGCTTCGTATTGACGATACGGTCCTAACAAAACTAGTTTCGTTTAATTCTGAGACCATTTGAAAAATGGTCATTTTCCAGTCGATTAAAATCAACTAAAACTGGTCAAACACGTTTTCCTTCGCCACGCTCACATATTGATTCGAAAAATTATGAAATTTGAAACCTAGCAATAATTTGACATCGCGGATCGAACAAAAGTGGTTTCGTCGAAATCCGAGGTCGTTTGCAAAATGGCCATTTTCTAAGTGCCGAAATTCCATAGCGACTATTCTGAATTTTCAACTGGACGTAACTTTTTATCCCCGCTATAAAATTTTGATATTTCAGATTCGTTGGAAAGATATTATCAATTAGATTCAAATATTTTTTGTTTTACTAAAATCCGGTTTATCTTGCACCCGGTACATTCATTTGAAATTTGAAATCGAATTATCGAACTACCGCGCCATTTTCAATTCCTTTTATTATATATAAATAAATATTTATATTCTAACGACGACGTATATAAATATACGTTCGAATTCCATTCAAAGTAAATTTTTCGTCGTTATTATTTAAAATAATCTATTTTAAATAATTAAAATTCGCTAAAATAGCCAAAATAAAAATTTTAAATTGGCTCGGATTTCCGGGTTATTACAATCTCCCCCACTTAAAACTTTTCGTCCCCGAAAAGGAACAAAGCCGAAAGTTGTTTAATTAATCAACTCAACTTTCAGTATTTTCACTACGGCTTAAGTTCTTCAATTTTTCAGTTTCTAAGAACTTTTCAAATTTTTCAAAAATTTGGCTAACACCCTAAATTTTCGAAAAATTTCGCCATAACCTCCCCTGTACCGGGGACTTCGGGATATTTCATATAGCTCCCATGGCCTTCTTCAATTCAAAAGAAAAAGAAAAAGCCAATCGGCTCATAAAATCATCATCACCCAAACAAAACAGTAAATTATGGTAAATATGTACCTATTTGTCGGGCAAACAATGTTATTCAACTGCTCTAGCCTCCTTGCTATGACCTGTTCAATGTAAGTACATGTATATGCATGCAAATGCGACTAATTTTCAATACAACTCACTATTTGGTTCAAATTGGCTAAATGGTTCAACATTTAATTAATCAAACAATAATCAAACAACACAACCATCAATCAATTAGTGAATTAGCTTTTCGAATTCATAACTTTGATATATAGTCCAAAAATCACATTTTTGATGCCAAATCACAACAATAAGCCCTATCTAATTTTGGTTCTCACACCAGTCAATAGGAAATATATAAATATCACACCTTCGAAACTCGAACACAAATATTGATGATGTCGCGACATCACCAGAATTATCCCCGAGCGACTACAGTGCGATTTTATATCTATCCACAATATTAAAACTTTGAATACCCGTGGATCATACGTATATGCAAAATCTTTATATACTGGATTGTCCAAATCAATATAAATAAATAATCAAATACGAATAATTGATTTAAATTTTCAAAACAAAAATTGTTTTCACTTTCAAAAATATACTCTTCACACTCGTTCTAGGATACTACTGATCCCATCTCTAACGAGTCATTCCCATTGGATACTACTAATCCAATCTCTGATGAATTCTTTCGTTTGGTTCTAATGTGTCTTGTTCTCTGAGCTTTGAAAACCAAAGCTCTGATACCAACTGAAACGACCCGAACCTTCCCCGGTAAGGAAAGCGCGGATAGTTCGAGAACAAGCCACAAAAGGACGAAGACGGAAGAACATTTCATTGCTTATTACAACAATTCCATCAGAATACAAGAATATACAGAGTATGAATGAATAAAATACATTCGATAAATATCAGAGATTACAATACATTACATAGCAGCGGAAAATAATACAATACACAACTAGAAGTAATACGCGGATACAAAGCTTTTCGAGTATCGTTCCAGCTATAAATCAGGATCCTGTGAATATAAATCTGCAAAACCAAAACTACTAGCTGCCCGGTTCAAAATAAGGGCACCCAGAGTTTAGGTTAAAACAATAAACTCCAGGTCAGTCATGGGACTGGTGTGAGAACTAAAAACAGTTATTAATCTTTACTTTAAAGTTCGGTAAAACAATGGACCACGCCGTATAACACGGAACGGGTTTCCTCCCAAGAACACCAGTGCATAAAACAACATCGCAATGCTAAATAAAGTAAAATGAAGCTATTATAAGACCCAGGTCCCATCACACAATGCAACGCAAGCCGGAGGATAGGGTTTTTACCTTATAATAGCCAAGAATGCTTGATACGTTTAAAACACATCATTTGATACTATAAGTGTATAGTGTATAAAACAACTTCAAATCATAAGTATTAATCATAGATGGCATAAGCGCCCCATCCCACTATGTCGCCATACTAGGCACTACAAATAAAACCGCAAAGTCACGTATTGGAAGTTGGATTTCCATCTGTGAACTGAGGCAAAAGAAAGTCCTCTACCGATTTTAGACAATCTAGCCCATGTCTTAGGAACAGCCGCAACTGCCCCTTGGATCGTCAGGTCCGGTCCACCGATGTGGATTATAATGCCTGAACACTACGTTTCCCCGCCCTTTGGGGCGTAAATGAGCCAACGAATGACTCCATCGGCTTCACATAGTCACCGATATATCCGAGGCGCCTCGCAACAGCAACAACCACATAAGTCAAACTCGTCAGGGCGTGTAAAACCACTGACGCCACTTCTAGCTAGAAAGAAATGCATATCCCCCCGAGGTCCTTCTCCCGTTTTTAGTTCGCAATCGGGGTGTGAGGCTCGTGAATCCATGCTACACAAAGCTATGCCACACAGGCTGTGCTTTGATCATCAACCACAAGACTCTGCTTTTCAACAGAAGCCTTGATTATTTGCATCCTAGCATGCCACACAGGCAAACCACTCCATGCAACCGATATCCATTAATCACACAGAATGATAACCAATGTCAGACATACAGTCCATTTACAAGTCCATTATGGGTCTGAACGAAACCGGAGGCACCTAGTACCCCGCATTTCCATCGATCTCCAAGTACGTCTGGACGATCACCAACTGTTTCCATCTTCTTGGGTGTACAGCCCAATCAAGATCATCAGTAACCACCCAAACGATGTGAAGACCTTCGGTCTTCAACCACCGTCTTCATCTTCGACTTATCGTCGTATAAGTTACTCAAAATGGGATAAACCCGGTGTTTCCGAATAACTCGCGTATATAATAAACAAGTGTTACACAAACACAACATACGCCTCATAAGAATTCATCAGTCACTAACCGTAAATTAACAAGAGAATAATTCCCCAAATATTAACCCCGAAGGCCGAAACCAACATCAGATCAATATCCAGAAAACTATTCTGTTTAGCTAACCGACAGTTAGTTTCTAAATTTTACATTCTTAGGGAAAGGTTCCCATAAATTTTATCAAAGATAAATTCTTTAAATTTATTCTTTAATCTTCTTTGAATATCAATTCAAACTAGTCGGGATTAACGAACCTTACCGAAGTAATCGTTTGTTTTAATTTCCCAATCCCAACCTATTCATCCCATGAAGTAAAACTGGTCTTACTTCATATCTAACACCATGGTGTTATCGGTAAATTCAATTACCATTTTACGTTCAAATCTAATTAAAGATTTAAATATCGCCAGGAGCAAAACTGGCGATACCCCATTCTCGATCTTTTCAATCTAATTAAAGATTCATTAAAACTCCACTTAGTTTTAATCTTTAACTGGGTTAAAGAGTCAGTGTCATTTAAAACACGGTTCATGATAAACCCAAAATCACATCACATTTCAATCAGTCCCTAACCGTAAATTAGCAAGTGAGCAATTCCCTAAGTATTAACCCCGAAGGCCGAAACAAACATCAGATCAATAACCCAGAAACTATTCAACTTAACTAATCTCCATTTAGTTTATGATTTTCTTAACTCCTTTGGGTCTAAGAACAGTATTGTTGAATATACCGTTCACGACAACCCAAAATCACATTCCATTAATTATCGGGTCAAAGAACAAGTGTTATTTAAAACACTGTTCACGATAAACCCAAAAATCAATACCAATTCAATTCCAATTAAATATCATTTAATTGGTACACTTCATTAAATCTAAATAAAAAGATTTAGTCTTTTACTCAACTGGGCTCAAAAACAGTGTTAATGAAGACACCATTCACGAAAAACCCAAATCACATTTGATAGTAAATACAAGGCTCTGAATAGAAAATATATCAGCTTATATTCAATATCAAATTCTACGACCAACAAATGTCGTATTAGAAATAATGATATATAAATATATCTTTCAAATTTCCATAACAATATCTGTATAATCACGAAATCCAACATCGAAATATTCCGAAGACAATTTCGATTCAAATCCACTCCAATTCAATTACTAGAAATTCTGGTTATTTTCAAAACCATTTCAAATCCAATTTATTTATTTTTAAAAATAAATAAATTATTACTCTAGTTCAAAACTAGTTCATTTCGATAAAAATCTACTTTTATCTTTTCAAATATGGAGTTTTTCATCCTAATTCTTCAAGAATCATTTCTTATGATTTTACACAAATTATTATTATTTTTAATAATATTATCAAGGCCTGTACAGTCGATTTCCATCAACGGTCATCGAACTGCACTTACAACGACCTTTTCCAAATTTGATTTGGACATAATTCCAAATCCAACCGTTAGATTTCAAATCTCTAATATTCTTTAGAAATCTCTTTTCGATACGAACCCACGGTTCCGGTTTTAGGAGAATCCGACGGTCGGATCTCCCGCAACGTCAATTCGAAGTCATTGGTCGAAATTCACGAACTGCCGCAGCGCAACACGTTCTATTCAGGCCATTATATTATATATATAATATATACTTCGTTGATTTCCTTTTAAAACGTATTATATAAATCGTTTTAAATTCGTTTTCAAAACGATTTCAACTTCTTTTCAAATTCAAATCAAAATTGAATTTTTCCTTATAAATTCGATTTAAATTCTTTTCAAATTGATTTCAATTCAAATCGATTTTTAATTCAATTTCAGTTCGTCTTCAATTCCATTTAACTTCAATTCGAATTCATTTCTATTCAATTTCAATTCGAATTCATTTCTATTCAATTTCAATTCGAATTCATTTCTATTCAATTTCAATTCGAATTCTAATTCTTTTCAAAATATCAGATTTTGAAATTACTTTCGATATTCATTGAAAAATGAATAAAATCGATATAAATATCGTTCACATCAAAATGGCGTCAATCTAATCAACACGGCTTCATATATTTCTATTTTCAAATATCCTATTTCAAATATTTCTTTTCAAATATTTCTATTTCCAAACTGGAATGAGGCCCAATCAATTACCATATAATGTTAATTATATGGATATTCTATAACACATGTAAATAATAACAACGATAAATAATCAACCATCATCCAGAGTGCACCACACAACTGCATAAGCATTAAATATAAATAATTAACGCTTACACAGTCTGTCAATCCATCGATTGACATACAACTAAACAATCAGGATTAGTGTACGTCGGATCTCATCCCAATACCCGTGTGGGGTTTCAAACAATCAAACACAGATTTTATTTGTGCAGTTGGGCGATGTGTAAAATTTATCGTCCCAATCAATATCAATCAAATCAGTGTATATAAACAAATCTCCGATTTGTTTATAAATATTTATTTTATATACACATTTAAAATTCTGTTTTCAACTATAAAATATTTTTAACTATATAAATATTTTATTTCATTTCACATCACACAATCAACTACACATCAAAATCAAACAAACAAGCATACAAGCCGTCCATGGTCTGTGGACGACGGGTGTCGGGTGCTACTAAACACCATATGCATCCTAGTATATATTATTAACTAGAAAAAAAAAATTAAAGGTGAGAAGTTCTCACCGACTAGCTAATCCAAACGCCACGACTCTTCATATGTAGAAAATCTCCGCCGTTTCTTCTTTCGTCACCTTCGTCATCCGTATTCACTACATATATAAAAATCGAATTTTTTAATTCGCTATTCAATATATAAAAATCGAATTTTTACTTCACTATTCAATATATAAAAATCGAATTTTTATTCTTTCTATAATATAAAAATCATATTTTTATTCTTTCTATAATATAAAAATCATATTTTTATTCTTTCTATAATATAAAAATCGTATTTTTATTATCCCTACTAGATAAAAATCATATTTTTATTATCCCTACTAGATAAAAATCATATTTTTATTATCTCTACTAGATAAAAATCATATATATACACATCTATTCTTTTCATATATGAAAAATCTAATCCTTTTTAATATGAAAAACATAACCTTTTAAATATTAAAAAAATCAGTTTTTATCAACTCAAGAAATCAAATTTTATTACCTAGCAAAATCAGTTTTTATTAACTACAAAATTAATTGAACAAAATATTTAAAAACTCACCAGCGGGAGGGAGGGGAACTGCGAACAGTGGAGGGGGCTCGGAGGCGCTCTTACGTCAATCTGGGGGGGGGACTAGGTTCGAACGGAGAAGGTGGCTGGGGTGGTGCCTCGCGCCGGCTGCTGGGGGGTACCGAAGGCGAGGGCAGGCAGTTTTCAGTAGAGGAGTGTGGAACGACTGGAAGGAGGAGCGAGAGAAGAGGGGGGCTGCGAAGTGGTGGTGGCGCCTGGCCTGAGGAGGAGGGGAGAGGAAGGACGTCGATGGTGGTCGTCGACGTGAGGGATAGGTGCGATTTCGACTTGGGGTTTTTTTTATTTACTTTGAAAAACTGACGGGTAAAGGGAGAGGAAGGGATAAAAGGGTGTTGACTAATATATTTAATTATATACTTATTTAATTTAAATTTCCAAAAAGCAACTTTTATTTTCGAACCCTAAACGGGACCCAACGACTATCGTCCTTAGCTAATTACCCCCATTCCGAACACAGTGGGATATGTTTCGCAAGCTGATTTGATCGTTTCGATCAGTTTTCGTCAAAATCAACATATAACTCTATATATTGATTTTGGACGCACATTTCATTTACTGGGGTCACATACTAACTCGAAAAATTCTAGAAAAATATTTTCTAGCTTCGTATTGACGATACGGTCCTAAGAAAACTAGTTTCGTTGAATTCTGAGACCGTTTGAAAAATGTCCATTTTCCAGTCGATTAAAATCAACTAAAACTGGTCAAACGCGTTTTCTTCGCCATGCTCACATATTGATTCAAAAAATTATGAAATTTGAAACCTAGCAATAATTTGACATCGTGGATCCAACAAAAGTGGTTTCGTCGAAATCCAAGGTCGTTTGCAAAATGGCCATTTTCTAAGGGCCGAAATTCCATAGCGACTATTCTGAATTTTCAACTGGACGTAACCTTTTATCCCTGCTATGAAATTTTGATATTTCAGATTCGTTGGAAAGATATTATCAATTAGATTCAAATATTTTTTGTTTCACTAAAATCCGGTTTATTTTGCACCCGGTACATTCATTTGAAATTTAAAATCGAATTATCGAACTACCACGCCATTTTCAATTCCTTTTATTATATATAAATAATTATTTATATTCTAACGCCGACGTATATAAATATACGTTCGAATTCCATTCAAAGTAAATTTTTCGTTGTTATTATTTAAAATAATCTATTTTAAATAATTAAAATTCGCTAAAATAGCCAAAATAAATTTTTTAAATTGGCTCGGATTTCCGGGTTATTACAGGAGTTCTCACCTTTGGGATCCATTACTCCATTCTCTATTTCTAAACGGTTCAGATTTGCCCAAAATTCCAGTCTACTCCATCGCTCCTTTTTTCATGCTGTTCATAGTAAAAATCACATTTTTAATATAATGTTTATATTTTAAAATTCACATTTTTATTTCAATTCTAAAAATTATACTTTTACTTTGCTAAAAATTATATTTTTACTTTGCTATGTAAATAAAAATCATATTTTTATAGTGTTAAAAATCATATTTTTTTCTAGTTCAAAAAATCAAATCTCTTCGTATTTAAAAATATTAACTTTTCGTACAAAGTTATATACATAAAGGTCACATTTTTATTATTGCTACTTCATTACAAAAATATGATTTTTAAATCTAATATATATATATATATATATCTGACTTTTAAATTCAATGCTAACTATATATAAAAAAATCAGAAAAGATAATAACAATGCTATTTAATTAAGCTAGTTAAATTTAAAAACTCACTTTTGTTGTAAAAATCGAAGCTTTAATGGAGGAGAGGCCCTCCAATGGACTGACGGACGTGGACGGTGGCGGCGGGGCTGCTACAGGCCAGGAGGAGGTGCTTAAGCGGCAGCGATCATCACCGGTGGTGGGGGAAGTGGTGCGAGTTTGGCTATGGTTCGGATTGGGGGCGGTTTTCTTTGGAGTTGTTGATGGTGGAGGGGAGAAAGAAGGGGGAGCGGAGGGGGAGACGGCGCAGCGCCGGAGGGGGGGGGGGGAGGGGGGTAAAGTTGCCAACGACGGCGCTTAGGGGGGCGACAGGGTTAATGGGGCGGGTTTTTTTCATTTTATATTTTTTATCTTGATCTGATTTGTGTTTGGAGAGAGACGAGGGAAGAGGGGGAGTATTAAATAATTATTATTTTATATTATATTTTTTTCCCCAAAAGTATGATTTTGTATATAAACTCTAAACGAGACCCAACAAATGTCGCCCCTAGCAAATTATCCCCATTCCGAACACAATGGGATATGTATCGTAAGCCAATTCGGCTGTTCCGATCAGTTTTCACTAAATTTAAAATATAAATCATTATATTTTAAATTCAAACGTACATTTTAATTTACTAGGGCCACGTACTGACTCTAAAAATTCCCAAAAAATTATTTCTAACTTCGTATTGATGATACGGTCCTAACAAAACTAATTTCGTCAAATTTGAAGACCGTTTGAAAAATGACCATTTTCCAGTCGATTAAATTCAACTAAAATTGGTTAAACGTGTTTTCTTTTGACACGCTCACATATTAATCCCAAAAATTATGAATTTTGGAATCTAGCAATAACATGGCATCCCGGATCCAACAAAAATGGTTTCGTCGAAAACGGAGGTCGTTTGCAAAATCGCTATTTTTAAGGGCTATATTGCCATGGCGACTATTCTGAATTTTCAACTGGGCGTAACTTTTTATTCCCACTATAAAATTTTGATTTTTCGGATTCGTTGGAAAGATATTTTCAAATAGATTCTAATATTTTTTGTTTCGCTAAAATCTGGTTTATTTTGAATCCTGTACGTTCATTTGAAATTTGAAATCGAATTTTCAAACTACCACGCCATTTCCAATTCCTTTTATAATTAAAATAAATATTTATATTCTAATTTCGATTTAAATAAATTTATACATTCTAATTCTATTCAAAATAAATTTCCAGTCATTATTATTTAAAATAATTCATTTTAAATATTCAAAAATCATTAATATTTCCAAAATAAAAAATTTAAATTGGTACTGATTTTCTGGATTGTTACAGCAAGAGAATAAATTCTCAGCCACCAAACAGATATATCATCAATAGCAACCAATCAGTTATGTGATGAACTACAATGTCAAACACGTAGTACATTTAGAAATCATTTCGACAACATCGGGTTCAGCCCTCGAAATCTTCTCTGTTTTATAAAACATTTTTATAAAACATTCCCTATCCAAAATCGGGAAAACATTTCTTTTCACTTAAGTAAATCTCTTTTCAAAATTATTCATTAATTTGAAATAAAAAACAACATCTCTAACACCTCATAGTCAAATCGTGAAGTGTTTCACTAGGTGTTAGCATACAAATATTTCTACCCAACCCAATGCTAAGAACATTTGGCTCATAAACTAGTCGAGCATAATCCAAACAATCAATAAATCAATATCAACATCCAAGTGGTAAATTAATCACCATTCATTCAAATCTAATCAATGATTTATTATAACTCTTCTTCATTTTAATCTCTAAAATCATTACTTAATGATCGTTCAACTTTCTGGAAATTAATCCTGCCTTTACTCGGGTTAAAGAACAAATGTTATTTAAAATACAATTCATGATAAACCCAAAATCATCTTCCATTCAAAAGGAATCTTCACGGAAATCATAACAATATACAATCGATATAAATTTCCATATCAAACTAATACTATAAGTAGAATAGCGGCAAGACCTTTTAAATTCCGTAAATAGTAACGGTCTTCCTTTACAGAAGTTCATCTCGATTATTAAATCGAATTCCATTCTATTCAAATTAAATATGAATTAATTTGGAAAATTTCCATTAAATGTTAATAAAAAGATTTATAAATTACAAATCATATCTTCACCGTTAATTGGGTCAAAGAAACAATGTTATTTAAAACACAGTTCACAATAAACCTAAAATCCAATTTGATATTAAATACAAGGCTCTGAATAGAAATTATATCGACTTATATTCAATATCAAATTCTGAAACTAATGGATATCGTATTGGGAATAACGATATCTATATCTTCCAAATTCCTCAACAATATCCGTATAATCACGGAATCCAATATCGAAATATTTCGGAGATTATTTCCATTCAAATCCTTTCCAATTTATTCACTGAAAAATTCTGGTTATGTCAAAACCATTCTCAAATCCCATTTATTTATTTTGCAAAAATCATGCAATTAATATTTCTAGTTATTAACTAGTTCATTCGGGTAAAAAAATAAATATCTTTTATCTTTTCAAATATGGAATTTTTCATCAAAAAACTTTTCAAACCATTAATTATGATTTTTCATAATTTATTTATATTTTTATAAATTTTATTAAGGCCCCTTTAGTCGATTTCCATATACGGTCATCGAACTGCATTTACAACGACCTTTTCCAAAAGTGATTTGGACATACTTCAATATCTAACCGTTAGATTTCAAATCCCTTATATTCTTGGAAAGCTCTTTTCGATACGAACCTAACGGTTATGGTTTTAGGAGAATCCGACGGTCGGATCTCCCGTTACGCTAATTCAAAGTTAATGGTCGAAATTCGTGAACGGTCGTCGTGCGGCGTGTTCTATTCAAGCCATTTAAATATATATAATACATATATCGTCGATTTCCATTTAAAACATATTTTATAAATCATTTATAAATTCATTTTGAAACGATTTCCAACTTCCATTTCAATTTTAAATCAAAATTGAATATTCCATTACATGACAATTTTATACAGTGCATATATATGTTAAAAATTATATTTTTAACAATCCAATAATTATTCCATTACATGACAATTTTATACATCTCATATATTGTAACGACCCAGGGATTTTCGACTCCGAAAATCGACACAAATACAAATGTCGACTATTCAAACATCGGAAATACCGGATAGTTAATAGAAAGAAGATAGAGGGTGAGAATAGACAAGATAGAAAATTAGAATAGAAGAAGAAGAACAGAACAACATCAGAGTATCACGAATCTCACAGTAGAACGAATAAAATATAGTCTACAAGGTAACATTGAACTACAAATCTGTATTTGTATATTAAAGTACAATACTTACATCACAGCGAAAATAAAACAATAGCTATAAAATCCTGAAGCCTCCAGCTCCAGCTCCTCCATGAATATCTGGAAATACCTGAACTACTTGACTGTCTGTACAAATTGGGCACCCAAGAGTTTAGGGAGAACAAAACAAAATAAACTCTCGGTCAATCATGGGACTGGTGTGAGTAAACCCCAACCATTCGGTTTAACTTTTCAAAATCATTTTTGAAAGAAATGATAATCGTAAGACCGATCCACACAAAAACACGGATGGTTTTTACCTTACGATAACACAAAACATTTTCAAAATCAATACTTTTCTGATATTATAATAATGTCTAATAACAAGTAATTAACAATCTAGCATAACGCTTGCATCTCACGCTCCATATATATATATATATATATATATATATATATATATATATACACACACAATCAAAACCGCAGGCGCTTATTGGAGATTGGATTCCGACTATGACATGGTATGGGACCACCTGCCGATAATGTATCTCTAGAGAGGAATACACTGGGTTCAACAAGAACGTCTTGCAACCTGGCCCACACATGACCGACCACTCATTTCTCTTGAGTGTATCGAATATATTGTCACCTACGGTTGCTAGCAACATAACCGTTCCCGGGAGATACAGAAGCGAAAAGAAGTAACAAATATGAATATTCTCTAGATGGTGGCAATACACCCTAATAGGGGCGACCCACTTAGCCATGCTGTCTACCCGATTTTTGTCATTTCCCGGTTGATGAGGCTTGAGGTCATAACGTATCTTTTGACAGATCACATGTAACAACCCGGATTCTAACAGACCGAATTTTTTTCAAAAACCTAATCTATCAAAACCTGAGTTGGACATTCAATTGTTTAATTCATAGCTTTAACTTTCTCTCGTCCTTTTCTAGGCACTAATCCTTACCTACTCCTTTCTTTTTAAAACATGGTTTGGCCTCCTTTCTTTTCGTTACATTTTTCTTTCAAAAATTAAAAGTGTTAAAACTTTGTTTTCTTCTCCAAAACTTGTTTTCGCCAAACCATAAAAACATGTTACACCTCACCTCCGTTAAGGTCACTCACAAAGGGAATGCCTTAACTTTGATGTAGCGTTACATCACACCTCCAATTTACTTTGAATGCCACATCGTCATACCCGCCGAATCACAAATTGATTTCCCCAAAAATATCACGGGTATAAAGCTAAGAGAAACGAATTCCTCCGCCACTAAACGTGGATACGTTTGAAGTGATCAACTTACACGATCCATTAGATATACTTCGTCAGACATTCGTCCATGCACGTCGTCCTGGGTATGGACAATCCAATTGCACTATTCTATAAATCCATCTTAGGCAATTTCTACCTAGGATCGCCATAACAGTCCTTGCATAACTCCGTCTTCAATTATCTTCATCATATTTGATTCGCAACGCTAATGCCCCTACAGAGTGGTTTTCAAATAATACATCTGATCCCAGTCTCTCCGTATTGACAACGGAAAATGGTCAAAACTTTGATAGTCGGTGATTTAATTATCAAAGAAAAATATGTGTACAACCAAGCTCTTATTTCCAGACAGAAATTCGATCGATCAATCATCAATCAACATTTATCTCTTTATATTAAATTATCATTAATTTATCCATTTACCCATTTCCTATTTCCATATATTCATAAATTCTTATTTTCTAAAATTAGAAATATACGTTATTAATCATTGGAAAACATTTCCATATTTACTCCCATTTATTATTTCCTATATTAGAAACCATTTCTGGTTTTTTTTTGAAGACATTTCCAAAACTCCTTCATTTAGATTTAAACAAATATTTAAATAAAACATCGCTATGCCGACACGAACTATTTCACTCATCTACTAAATTCACTTAACTAACCTTCACTATCGAACCTTAACCATTCCTCAGCTAAAAATTAAGTCAATCAAGTTGGGGTATAACTACCTCTCAGACCTTAACCGAACAACATTTCTAACTTCGAAATAGACAAAGTTCACATTTTAAATCTTCAACAGAACTTCCTTACATAACTCTCGGATTCTATTTATGAATCCACTTCCTTTATAGAATCCATTTGACTATAATAATAGTGTTATAATCCCATACTTACGAAATATAATAACTTGAATATGACTTTTATTTCTTAATTTAAATAAATAAATAAATCTTTTATTAAATAAACAAATCTTGATTGAAAACCCGGAAAGTAAATAATACTTTCCTATATTCGATATAGTTGAATCCCAATGTATAATCCTCTCTCGAATAATCTCTATTCGATAATTCTTTTCTTCGAATAAACTAATTCGATAACTTTTTTCTTCGAATAACTATATTCGATAATATCTCCTTCTTCGAATAAACTATATTCGATTCACTCTATTCGAATAACTAATATTCGACTAACTCTATTCGATTAACTAATTCGATTAACTCTATTTGATTAACTCTAATCAATTAACTCTAATTGATTAACTCTAATTCAATTAACCAATATTCGATTTAACTCTATTCGATTAACTAATATTCGATTTAACTCTATTCGATTAACTCTAATCGATTTAACTCTAATTCGCATAATCAATGTTCGACTAACTCTTATTCGAATAACTAAAATTCGATACTCTCTATTCGAATAACTAATATTATTTTAACCCTACTTCCTATCTCATTCAAATTCCCATTTGAATTCCTATTTCAAAACCAAATTTTCTTCTATAAATGTTTTAATTTATAAAATATTTATTTTAATCCATTATTCACATCGAATGTGAAAAATATTTCTTTTATATAATCCATTAAGTTTGATTTCGTATTTTAAAATAATATCCCATTTCCAAGTTCTATTTATTCTTTTAATTATAGAATTATTCATACGAAATCTTCTTTCTTATTCTAACACTTAAATCGCATTTATAATCCCTTTTATAAATGCTATGTTCACATTCTCTTTAAAATATTGGTGTCAAAACCGATTTCTACTTCTCTTTATAAGTTCATACTTATATATTCCATTCGTCAAATGATAAATATCTTAATTAATTTATAAAATATTATTTATAAATTAATCTTCTCCATTCTATCTGTTAAAACATATTCCATTTAATTCTACTTTGAAATAAATCCTTTCCATTTATTTGTAAAAACAGATTTCCATTTAATATTTATTTTCCACTTATTTTCTTTTATAAAATTTTATTCATTTTACAAACACTTCATTTTCTATTTGGTTTACAATTATTTCTATTTCTATTTGTTTTACAAATATTCCATTTTCTATTTGTTTCACAAATATTTCATTTATACAATTCTATTTATTTTATATAAATATTCCATTTATATAATTCTATTTATTTTCTAAATAAATATTCCTTTTTATAAAATCCATTGGTTTTATAAAATCCTTAAATTCAATATCCACTTTGAAATTCCTTTTTATAAAATCATTTGATTTTATATAAATATATTTCATTTACAATATACACTTTGAAAATTCCATTTCTACATTCCAGTATTCCTTATGGTATTTAACGTACAATATAAAAATGATCAATATCATCCAAACACACATAACCAACAACATATTATATATCACATCATATATCACAATATATGAAAATAGTAAAATAAATGTTAAGGAATCCAGTTGGATCCCTCCAACCTGTTTCCCTGCATCCACAGATGTTACACAATATAGTTCACATCAAATTTCATTTCAATATGTACTATTCTGATAAACAGAATCAATGTTTGTTTAACGATATGTTTATATATCGTTATTTGTAACTTCAGCCAATTGACAAGCAGTTCATCAAACAATCAACACACAACAATCAATCATCATTTACCATTACTAGATTAGATTCATAAAAATATAAATTGAACAAAGTTAGTGAGTTTTACTCACATTGGTCGGTTTATCGTTAAATAACGACATTCGATCATCGGATTGGTTCCGACGTTTTATTTTTCCGTAAATTGAGATGAGCTCCAAATCATTCCCAGCCAGTTCCATTATGAAGCCTTCGTCCATACAATCCCAACGTGACCAGTTTCGCTGAATTTCGTGTTCATATGACAAAGTTATGACATTTTGAAGTAAGTGTACATTTTAAATAGATTGAACATGGAATTTTAAATTATAATGGGCTTCAATCTCTTAATTTCAGCCCATACCCAATCATTACCCAACCCGCTCCCTTCCATCTTCCTCAACGCAATAGTAAACCTCCAGTACCCGTTTTCAAGCTATTACTTGTAACACCCTACGTCCATTAATGTCACTCACAAAAGGAATGCATTAACTTCTATGGAGCATTTTAAGTGTGTATAGAATAGAAACTTAACAACAAGACAGATAAAAAACAGTACTTAAAAATTTAAAACTTCATTCATTGCAGCAGTAAACAAATAAGTTTGGTTACATCATCAAAAACCAAAGACTAGAGTCAAGTACATAATATCCATCTTGACAAAATCAGAGTACATAAAATAAAAAGCATAAACCCCAAAGTAGATAGCCATAAAGAAGATGAGCTTAAACTTTACTTTCAGAAATCCAAGCTTTTCCAAAAGAGAGAGAAATAAAGCGATCCAAATCAAGCTCCACTAGCACTAGTCCCACCCTGAGAACTCCAGGGGGGAAGGTAAGAAAAGAGGCGAAAACAAAGGGGGGTCAGACATAAAGTCTAGCGAGTACAATAACTTTAACAATGTAATTATTATAGTAACTAGGATAAGGCATAAGCTGGCAAAACAAGGAATGACTGCGAACAAAATGGGCATGGCAAGGCAAACAAGAGGAATAAGATAACGTAAATTGCGCCTCCAATACTATAGGATAATTACCATACTGCACCAATATTAGTCACCCTAAAAGTTGATCCCTCCTACAGAACATAATAATCATAATGGAAGTTTCGTGTACCCCTAGCTGTCTTCATAGGTGCCGCCTGCTCCTATCTCCACTAGTTGTACCTGCTACGCTCCCCTTTTCTAATCACAATGTTTATAATATGGTAGTTGCACTCCTAGCTGCCGTCATAGGTGCCGCCTGCTCCAATCTCCGCTAGTCGTACCCACTACCTTTCCCATTTGATCGACTCCGTAACTCGTAGATACCCATGTTGGTCCCACAATGGGGTGTATCACTCCCCGAAGAGGAAACCCGATACCACTAGAGATGCACGGCTTATACATACACGATGCAACAACGTCTTACCCACCAGCTCGGGCCCACGGGCGCACATGACCCCGTTGGACTTGCGTTGCCACAGCTAACCCGTTTTGACCTCTTACAATCAAATCCAGTAAGCGTGTCCCGTCCTCAACTTGGGTCGAGCTCACAAAGATACTAAATGGGTTACAGGTTTGAAAGAGGCCCCCATGCCTGACACAAGATTTCCACCTATGCTTGGTCCCCACTAAGGTTTCCCACTTAACCCCATTCTTATTCATGTCTTATTACATGTTTCCATTTGGTTAAGTGTTTCTAATCGTATTTCACAAGCCACCCAAGGCACCCACTTAACCCCCATGTCCCACTTACATGTTTATATTGGTTAAGTGTTACTTAATTCATGAAAGCCGTAACTCTTGCAAGACCTCTCACATTAGACTGGTATTTGTGGTTGCTGGATTTGCCGGGCAGGTCCGGGCAGTCTTATACCACAAATGAGTCTAACCTCGAGTCTTTGCAACTTGTTACGCATTTAATTTATGCCTAAGACCTCCCACATTAGACTGGCATTTGTGGTTGCTGGATTTGCCGGGCGGGGCCGGGCAGTCTTATAGCACAAACGAGTCTAACCTCGTGTCTTAAGCGGTTAATTATTCACATAATTAATTATCCCAAATTTGAATTAATATCCCTATTCAAATTGTCAATCATTTCCATATTTATTTATGTCCATAATTGTCACCTTAATTACGTCCATCTATTTATGGTATATAAATTATACTAATTAACATTACAAACTAATTATATGTCTTTTAAGGCATTTATGCCAATTCACAATATTAAATATTTTAATATTATCCCATTGCCCCCACGTTGTACGTTTTTTCATTTAACGTGAAATATACGTTAGACTCGCCATAGTCTAAGAAAGGAAATATCACAACATGCATAGCACATAAATTAGATCTAATTATAAAATTTGCATAGTCAACTATATAGATCTAAACATAAAGAGGTGAACTTGCATGTGTGACTATGGTTTTCATCTAAACTTGCATAGACAATGGGTGCGTAACACATATATTTGCATAACTTATGTATTATCATGGATCTAAATATAGATCAAACATAAGGGTGTGAACTTGCATATGAATCTCAAACTTACATTTAAACTAGCATATGATTCATATCCCAAATATGTATATTTACTTGCATATGTGTTGATGTAAACTTGCACATGAATCTAAACATGTAAATTAAGATTTACATGTAAACTAGCATGAAAGCTTGTGTATAATCTGCATACATACTTGCATATAACTCACATATGTCTTAGCATATACTTTAGATCCAAACTTACATACAAAATAGATGTCATGAATCAAATTAAACGTACAAAGTTGCATATGATTCTCACTAAACTTGCATATGATTCATGTATAAATTAACATATCCAAACTTGCATATCAAGTTAAACATACATATGATTTAACATATGAATTAGATCCACTAACATAACAAAATAGCATATGAAGCATCATTATGAATCGATTGTACATAAGCCAACAACTAACATAGATTTACAACATAGGTAATATCATAGCAGTCACTGATTCACAACCACAAACTTGTGTATAAATTGATGTCATAAAAAAATGAATCAAGACATATGTGACTGGTTGTAATAACCCGGAAATTCTGAACCGGTTTAAAATTTTTATTTTGACAATTTTAATGAATTTTGAACATTTAAAATAGATTATTTTAAATAATATCAACGAGAAAATTTATTTTGAATATAATTAGAACGTATATATTATATACGCCGTCGTTAGAATATAAATAATTTTATATAATTATAAAAAGAATTGAGAATGGCGCGGTAGTTCGATAATTCGATTTCAAACTTCAATTGAATGTACCGAGTGCAAAACAAACCGGATTTTAGTGAAACCAAAAACATTAGGATCAAATTTATGATATCTTTACAACGAATCTGAAAAATCAAGATTTCATAACGGGAATCAAAAGATATGCCCAGTTGAAAATTCTGAATAGTCGCTATGGAATTCAGGCCCTTAAAAATAGACATTTTGCACATGACCTCGGATTTCGACGAAACCACTTTTGTTGGATCCGCAGTGTCAAATGATTGCTAGGTTTTAAATTTCATAATTTTTCAAATCAGTATGTGAGCGTGGCAAAGGAAAACGCGTTTGACCAGTTTTAGTTGATTTTAATCGACTGGAAAATGGCCATTTTTCTAACGGTCTCAGAATTCGACGAAACTAGTTTTGTTAGGACCGTATCATCAATACGAAGCTAGAAAATATTTTTCTGGAATTTTTCTAGTTAGTATGTGACCCCGGTAAATTGAAATGTACGTTTAAAATTAAATATATAGAATTAAATGTAAATTCAACGGAAACTAATGAAAACGATCGAATCGGCTTGCGATAAATAACCCATTGTGTTCGGAATGGGGGTAAAACGCTATGGACGACAGGCGGTGGGCCTCGTTTAGAGGTCGTATGTAAAAGTCAACTTTTTGCCAAATAAAATAATTAAAATGAAAAAATTCCCCCTTTATCTTTCTGGCCCCCCCACGTTCAAAATCATTTCAAAGCAAAAAGAAGAAGAAGAAGAAAAAAAGGACGGAGCCCCCCCTCCCCCCCCCCCCCCCCCCCCGCCGTCGACGTTCATCGCCGCGCCGCCCAGGGTGGCTGCCTCCGCCAAACCTCTCCCCTTCCGGTCCACCTCCTCCCGTTCTCCTTCCTCCCCTCCTTTTCTGCTACCTCGCGACCGTGAGGAACCCGCACCCCCAAAAACCCATTGCAGCCC
This sequence comes from Allium sativum, assembly GCA_030737875.1. Classification (NCBI taxonomy): domain Eukaryota; kingdom Viridiplantae; phylum Streptophyta; class Magnoliopsida; order Asparagales; family Amaryllidaceae; genus Allium; species Allium sativum. The sequence goes on along the minus strand of CM060923.1, from coordinate 575,309,464 downwards.
TAAAACTCCGCCCGCTTCCATCTGTTGCCACCCCTCCGACGCCGACGAGCATCTCCAGCACCCCCACGCAGCAGCTCCGCCCCTTCCTTGCCCGATTCGAAGTACGTATTTCAATTTGAAGTGTGTTCGCAGATTTTTAATTACTGTATGATGATAAAGACCCGATCTTTATATAGTTATTAGTGAAATAAAAATTCAATTTTATTTTTATTTTTAATACGTATGAAAGAAAATGAAAAATGGGTTTTTATATAGGAAAAAGGTTGTATGTTTTATAGAAAAGTTTAGATTTTTTATTTTAGCAAAAGACGAGATTTTTTATTTTAGCGAAGGCGAGATTTTTACATACATGTTGTAGCGATAGAAGGAAAATATGATTTTTATATTTTTAAAGTATTAAAAATATAGTCTTTGCTTTATAGAAGGCGTAAAAATATGATTTTTGTTTATGTAGAGAAGTAAAAATATAATTTTTACATGATAGGAATATATGAAAAAAATGAAATCTTTATATATGAGAAAGACGAAATCTATATTTTTATAAAGGCGAAATCTATATTTTTATAAAGGCGAAATCTATATTTTTATAAAGACGAAATCTATATTTTTATAAAGACGAAATCTATATTTTTATAAAGACGAAATCTATATTTTTATAAAGGCGAAATCTATATTTTTATAAAGGCGAAATCTATATTTTTATAAAGACGAAATCTATATTGTTATAAAGGCGACATCTTTAAAATAGAAAAGGCGAAATCTATATTTTTATAAAGGCGAAATCTTTAAAATAGAAAAGGCGAAATCTTTGTATAGAGAATAGCGAGGTAAAAATATAATTTTATCTATATAGTAGCAATGTAAAAATAGAATTTTTATCCATATAGCGAAGTAAAAATTCGATTTTTATAAATTGAATAGCATAATAAAATTCGATTTTTATATATTGAATAACGAAGTAAAAATTCGATTTTTACATATGTGGTGGCTACAGCAACGAAGATGACAAGAATGCGATAACGATGAAGATTTCTATCAAAGAAGAGTCAAGATGATTGGATAGCTATCGGTGAGAATTTCTCACCTTTCAATTTCTTTTTCTAGTTATATATATATATATACTAGGATGCAGACGGTGCTTAGTAGCACCTGACACAATCGTCTACAGACCATGGACTTGTTTGTTTGATTGCAAAAAATTAGTTAGATGATTTGATTAGAATTTGGTTGTTTGGTGAATTTGATTGATGTGTGAATGGCGTGGGCCTTCACTAGACCGGGGATAAGGCTAGGCCTTGTCCCGTTTCTAGTATCGTGCCGTTATGCTGCCGAAATTTCCCAAAATATGTTAGAAAAATAAAAAATATCATTTTATTTAAAGAATGAACTGAATAGAAATTCATATGTTGGAATAAAATGTTTTATCGTTAAAAATATGATTTTTAACGTGAATGTGAATAAATAAATATTCATTTACAAACCGGACGGTTTGTTTATGTACACCTATTTGAAGGACATTGATTGGGTCAATAAATTTTACACATCGCCCAACTGCACAACTAAAATCTGTGTTTGATTGTTTGAAACCCCACACGGGTGTTGGGATGAAATATGAAGTTCACTCATCCTGATTTATTAAATATGTCGATCGATTGATTGACAGGCTGTTATAAGCGTTAGATATCTATATTTGATGCTTATACAGTGTAGTGCACTTTGGTTGATGGTTGATTATTTCCGATGCTATTATATACGTGTGATGTATGGAAAGTCCATATAATTAACATTATATGGTGATTGATTGGGCCTCATTCCAATTTAGAAAATAAAGAATATTATAAAATAAAGGTTCATGTGTTGACTGTACTCATCCGTTGAGATTAGTCATGTGTTGAACGAAGCATTTTAATAATAAAATTTACATCTTTATCAATATAAAATAAAGGTTCATGTGTTGACTGTACTCATCCGTTGAGATTAGTCATGTGTTGAACGAAGCATTTTAATAATAAAATTTACATCTTTATCAATATAAAATAAAGGTTCATGTGTTGACTGTACTCATCCGTTGAGATTAGTCATGTGTTGAACGAAGCATTTTAATAATAAAATTTACATCTTTATCAATATAAAATAAAGGTTCATGTGTTGACTGTACTCATCCGTTGAGATTAGTCATGTGTTGAGCGAAGTATTTTAATAACAAAATTTACATCTTTATCAATATAAAATAAAGGTTCATGTGTTGACTGTACTCATCCGTTGAGATTAGTCATGTGTTGAACGAAATATTTTGATAATAACAAATATTTTGATAATAGGGTAATATTTGAAATAGAATATATGAGAATAGAAATATATGAAGCCGTGTTGATTAGACTGACGCCATTTTGACGTGAACGATATTTATATCGATTTTACTCATTTTAAAATGAATATTGAAAAGTGATTTCGAAATCAAATATTTTAAAATTAAAATGAATTGAATAGAAAACGAATTTGATTTCAATTGAATATATAACGAATTTGATTTCAATTGAATATATAACGAATTTGATTTCAATTGAATATAAAACCAATTTGAATTGGATCGAATAGAAAACCAATTTGAATTGAATCGAATAGAAAACCAATTTGAATTGAATCGAATAGAAAACCAATTTGAATTGAATCGAATAGAAAACCAATTTGAATTGAATCGAATAGAAAACCAATTTGAATTGAATCGAATAGAAAACCAATTTGAATTGAATCGAATAGAAAACCAATTTGAATTGAATCGAATAGAAAACAAATTTGAATTGAATCGAATAGAAAACCAATTTGAATTGAATCGAATAGAAAACCAATTTGAATTGAATCGAATAGAAAACCAATTTGGATTGAATCAAATAGAAAACCAATTTGAATTGAATCGAATAGAAAACCAATTTGAATTGAATCGAATAGAAAACCAATTTGAATTGAATCGAATAGAAAACCAATTTGAATTGAATCGAATAAAAAACCAATTTGAATTGAATCGAATAGAAAACCAATTTGAATTGAATCGAATAGAAAACCAATTTGAATTGAATCGAATAGAAAACCAATTTGAATTGAATCGAATAGAAAACCAATTTGAATTGAATCGAATAGAAAACCAATTTGAATTGAATAGAAATGGATTTTAAAACGAATTTAAAACTATTTATATAATTCGTTTTAAATAGAAATTGACGATATATATATTATATATATTATATATATAATATAATGGCTCGGCAGTTCGTGAATTTCGACCATTTATTTCAAACGGACATTACGGGAGATCCGACCGTCGGATTCTCCTAAAACTGGAACTGTTGGGTTCGTATCGAAAAGAGTTTTCTAATGATAGAAATTCAAAATCTAACGGTTGGATTTGGAGATACGCCCAAATCAAATTTGAAAAAGGTCGCTATAAGTGCAGTTCGATGGCCATTGTTGGAAATCGACTGTACGAGCCTTGATAAAATTATTAAAAATATCAATAATTTTTGTAAAATCATAAGAAATGATTTGAGAAAAATTGGGGTGAAAAACTCCATATTTGAAAAGATAAAAATTGATTTTTATCGAAATGAATTTGTTTGAACTCAATTTAAAATCCGGGTTTTTATTTTTAAATAAATAAATTAGATTTAAAAAGGGGTTTTAAATAATCAGAATTTCTAACATATAACGATCGGATTTGAAATGGGTTTATAGTGAACTGTGTTTTAAATAACACTAGTTCTTTAACCCGATAATAAATAGAATGTGACTCGGGTTTGTCGTGAACTGTGTTTTGAATAACACCTAGTTCTTTAACCCAGTAAAAGGAGTTTTAATGAATCTGTAATTAGATTGAAATGTGAATCTATAATCTAAATTTCAAATTTAGAAATGAGCGAGAATGGAGTATCGCCAGTTTTGCTCCAAAGCGATAGTTAAATCTTTAATTAGATTTGAACGTGAAATGGTAATTAATTTTACCGATAACACCATGGTGTTAGATATGGAGTATCACCAGTTTTGCTTCATGGGATGAATAGGTTGGGATTGGGAAATAAAATACATAATTACTTCGGTGTGGTTCGCTAATCTCGACTAGTTGAAATGACATCCAAAGGAAGATTAAAGGATAAATTTTAAAGAATTTATCTGGGATAAAATTAATGGGAACCTTTCCCTAAAAATGTGATTTTGTGAATAAAAGAATATTCTGAATTGGAATGAGGCGTATGTTGTGTTTGTGTAACATTTGTTTTAATATACGCGGGTTGTTCGGAAAGTCCGGGTTTATACCCATTCTGAATGACCGATTCGACGATAAGTCGAAGATAAAGACGGTGGTCGAAGACCGGAAGTCTTCACATCGTTTGGATAATTACTGACGATCCTGATTGGGCTGTACACCCAAGAGGATGGAAATAGTTGGTTGTCGTCCAGACGTTCTTGGAGATGGATGGATATGCGAGGAAAGTGCCTCCGGTTTCGTTCAGACCCAGAACGGACTTGTAAATGGATTGTGTGTCTGACATTGGATTTTATTCTGTGTTGTTTGATTTCTATTAAATATACATCTGTTTGGCGGCGGAGAATTTATTCTTTTGCTTAATGCCCTTCTCTGAGACGTACAAGCTCAGAGGTTGTATATCGATGGACATCAGTCGCATGGCATGAATTGCCTGTGTGGCACGCTAAGATGCAATGATCAAGGCTTTTGTTGAAAAGCAGAGTCTTGTGGTTGATGATCAAAACACGGCCTACATGGCAGCTTTGTGTATAATGAGAATTCGCGAGCCTCACACCTCGGTATGAGTCAAAAATGGGATAAGGACTGCAGGGAGAGCACGACGTTTCTTTCTAGCTTTGGTGGTGTCAGTGACTTACCAGCCCTGACATTTATATACTTTTCACCTATGTGGTTGTTGGATGAGGAGCCTAGATTATAGGTCTGTAAGGACCGGGAAACGTGTGTTCAGGAATTGCCAATCCTCTAACGTAAGTGAGGACCGGCCCTGAAGATCCAGGGGTTGCCCAGAGTGCGTAGCCCTGGGACATTTGCTAGATTGTCTCGAACGCGGAGAGGAGCTTGCCCCTTGCCTCAACTCATGACGGAATCCAATTTCCAATACGTGTAATTCGGCTTTATTTGTAGAGCCTAGTATGGCGACATAGTGGTATGGGGCACTCATGCCGTCTATGATTTATATTTATGATTGAAATTGTTTTGACACTATACACTTATTATAGTATCAAATGATTTGTTTTAAACGTACCAAGCATGTTTGGCTATTATAAGGGAAAACCCTATCCTCCGGCTTGCGTTGCATTGTGTGATGGGACCTGGGTCTTATAATAGCTTCATTTTTTGAAAAATCATTGCGTTGTTTATTTTATGCACTAGTATTCTTGGGAGGAAACCCGTTCCGTGTCATACGGCGTGGTCCCTTGAATTACTCTCTTTAAAATAAAGTTTTAAATAACTGTTTTAGTTCTCACACCAGTCACATGACTGACCTGGAGTTTATTGTTTTAACCTAAACTCTGGGTGCCCCTATTTTCCGCACGGGCAGCTAGTAGTTTTGGTTTTGCAGATTTATATTCACAGGATGCTGGTTTACAGCTGGAATGATATTCGGAAAGCTCTGTATCCGTATATCACCTTTTGTTGTGCTTTGTATTATTTTCCGCTGCTATGTAATTTATTGTAATCTCTGATATTCTTGGATGTAATTTATTCATTTTTACTCTGTATATTCTTGTATCTGATGGAATTGTTGTAATAACAATGAAATGTTCTTCTGTTTGTGTTCTGATTTGTCCTGTTCTCAAACGATCAGGGGTTTCGAACGGTCTAGATCGGTTTAACGACTGATTCAGATCGAGCGAAATTTCTTGTCGTCACATTTGGTATCAGAGCTTTGGTTTACAGAGCTCGAGAACAAGACACATTAGAACCATACGAAATAATTCATCAGATATTGGATTAGATATATCCAATTAGAATGACTCGTTAGGGATAGGATCAGTAATATCCTAGAACGAGTGTGAAGAGTATATTTTTCAAATGAAAACAATTTTGTTTTGAAATATTAAATCGTTTTACACGTATTTGAATATTGATTTATTTTGAATATGGACAATCCACTATATAAAGATTTTGCATATACGCGTCATGAACGTATATTCGAGGTTTTAATATACTAGATAGATATGGAATCATACTCTAGTGGCTCGAAGATGATTCTGATGGTTGAGTACTCGTCGTCAGAATTTATATTCGAGTGACGAAGGTGTGATATCTATATATTTCCAATAGACTGATGTGAGAACCAAAACTTATCTATATAGCTAGAACACATTGTTGTGAATTGGCATCAAAAACATGATTTTTGTATATATATCAAAATTATGAATTTTGAACGTTAAATCCACTAATTGATTGATGTTTGTGCTGTTTGTTCAATTGTTTGCTAATTTTGAACCATTATGCCTAATTGAACCAAATTTTGAACTATATTGAAAATTGGTCGCATTTGCTTGCATATACATATACTTATATTGAACAGGTCATAGCAAGGAGGCTAGAGCAGAGAATAAAATTTGTTTGCCCGATAAATAGGTACATGTTTACTACATAATTTACTGTTTTGTTTGGGTGATGATGATTTTATGAGCCTATTGGCTAGCCGCTTGGCTTTTTCTTTTTCTTTTTGAGATCAGAAGGCCTATATGGCAATTTCGGGATTTTCCCGTGGCTCCCGGTGCAGGGGAGGTTATGGCAAAAAATTTCGAAAATTTAGGGTGTTAGCCAAATTTTTGAAAATTTGAAAATTCTCAGAAACAGAAAAGTTGGAGAATGGAAGTCAGATCGAACATAGAATTGATAATCAAACCACTTTCGACTTTGTTCCTTTTCGGGGACGAAAAGTTTAAGTGGGGGAGATTGTAATAACCCGGAAATTCTAAACCAGTTTAAAATTTTTATTTTGACAATTTTAACGAATTTTGAACAATTAAAATAGATTATTTTAAATAATATCAACGAGAAAATTTATTTTGAATATAATTAGAACGTATATATTATATACGCCGTCGTTAGAATATAAATAATTTTATATAATTATAAAAAGAGTTGAGAATGGCGTGGTAGTTCGATAATTCGATTTCAAACTTCAATTGAATGTACCGGGTGCAAAACAAACCGGATTTTAGTGAAACCAAAAACATTAGGATCAAATTTATGATATCTTTTCAACGAATCCGAAAAATCAAGATTTCATAACGGGAATCAAAAGATATGCCCAGTTGAAAATTCTGAATAGTCGCTATGGAATTCAGGCCCTTAAAAATAGACATTTTGAAAATGACCTCGGATTTCGATGAAACCACTTTTGTTGGATCCGCAGTGTCAAATGATTGCTAGGTTTTAAATTTCATAATTTTTCGAATCAGTATGTGAGCGTGGCAAAGGAAAACGCGTTTGACCAGTTTTAGTTGATTTTAATCGACTGGAAAATGGCCATTTTTCTAACGGTCTCAGAATTCGACGAAACTAGATTTGTTAGGACCGTATCATCAATACGAAGCCAGAAAATATTTTTCTGGAATTTTTCTAGTTAGTATGTGACCCCGGTAAATTGAAATGTACGTTTAAAATTCAATATATAGATTTAAATGTAAATTCAACGGAAACTGATCGAAACTATCGAATCAGCTTGCGATACATAACCCATTGTGTTCGGAATGGGGGTAAAACGCTATGGACGACAGGCGGTGGGCCTCGTTAGAGGTCGTATGTAAAAGTCAACTTTTTGCTAAATAAAATAATTAAATAATTAAAATAAAAAATTCCCCCTTTATCTTTCTACCTCCCCCCCACGTTCAAAATCATTTCAAAGCAAAAAGAAGAAGAAGAAAAAAGGACGGAGCCTCCCCCCCCCCCTCCGTCGATGTTCATCGCCGCGCCGCCCAGGGTGGGCGCCTCCGCCAAACCCCTCCCCTTCCGATCCACCTCCTCCCGTTCTCCTTCCTCCCCTCCTTTTCTGCTACCTCGCGACCGTGAGGAACCCGCACCCCCAAAAACCCATCGCAGCCCTAAAACTCTGCCCGCTTCCACCTGTTGTCGCCCCTCCGACGCCGACGAGCATCTCCAGCACCCCCACGCAGCAGCTCCGCCCCTTCTTTGCCCGATTCGAAGTACGTATTTCAATTTGAAGTGTGTTCGCAGATTTTTAATTACTGTATGATGATAAAGACCCGATCTTTATATAGTTATTAGTGAAATAAAAATTCAATTTTATTTTTATTTTTATTTTTAATACGTATGAAAGAAAATGAAAATTGGGTTTTTATATAGGAAAAAGGTTGTATGTTTTATAGAAAAGTTTAGATTTTTTATTTTAGCAAAAGACGAGATTTTTTTATTTTAGCGAAGGCGAGATTTTTACATACATGTTGTAGCGATAGAAGGAAAATATGATTTTTATATTTTTAAAGTATTAAAAATATAGTCTTTGCTTTATAGAAGGCGTAAAAATATGATTTTTGTTTATGTAGAGAAGTAAAAATATAATTTTTACATGATAGGAATATATGAAAAAAATGAAATCTTTATATATGAGAAAGACGAAATCTATATTTTTATAAAGGCGAAATCTATATTTTTATAAAGGCGAAATCTATATTTTTATAAAGACGAAATCTATATTTTTATAAAGACGAAATCTATATTTTTATAAAGACGAAATCTATATTTTTATAAAGGCGAAATCTATATTTTTATAAAGACAAAATCTATATTTTTATAAAGGCGAAATCTTTAAAATAGAAAAGGCGAAATCTATATTTTTATAAAGGCGAAATCTTTAAAATAGAAAAGGCGAAATCTTTGTATAGAGAATAGCGAGGTAAAAATATAATTTTATCTATATAGTAGCAATGTAAAAATAGAATTTTTATCCATATAGCGAAGTAAAAATTCGATTTTTATAAATTGAATAGCATAATAAAATTCGATTTTTATATATTGAATAACGAAGTAAAAATTCGATTTTTACATATGTAGTGGCTACAGCAACGAAGATGACAAGAATGCGATAACGATGAAGATTTCTATCAAAGAAGAGTCAAGATGATTGGATAGCTATCGGTGAGAATTTCTCACCTTTCAATTTCTTTTTCTAGTTATATATATATATACTAGGATGCAGACGGTGCTTAGTAGCACCCGACACAATCGTCCACAGACCATGGACTTGTTTGTTTGATTGCAAAAAATTAGTTAGATGATTTGATTTGAATTTGGTTGTTTGGCGAATTTGATTGATGTGTGAATGGCGTGGGCCTTCACTAGACCGGGGATAAGGCTCGGCCTTGTCCCGTTTCTAGTATCGTGCCGTTATGCTGCCGAAATTTCCCAAAATATGTTAGAAAAATAAAAAAAATATCATTTTATTTAAAGAATGAACTGAATAGAAATTCATATGTTGGAATAAAATGTTTTATCGTTAAAAATATAATTTTTAACGTGAATGTGAATAAATAAATATTCATTTACAAACCGGACGGTTTGTTTATGTACACCTATTTGAAGGACATTGATTGGGTCGATAAATTTTACACATCGCCCAACTGCACAACTAAAATCTGTGTTTGATTGTTTGAAACCCCACACGAGTGTTGGGACGAAATATGAAGTTCACTCATCCTGATTTATTAAGTATGTCGATCGATTGATTGACAGGCTGTTATAAGCGTTAGATATCTATATTAGATGCTTATACAGTGTAGTGCACTTTGGTTGATGGTTGATTATTTCCATTGCTATTATATACATGTGATGTATGGAAAGTCCATATAATTACATTATATGGTGATTGATTGCGCCTCATTCCAATTTAGAAAATAAAGAATATTATAAAATAAAGGTTCATGTGTTGACTGTACTCATCCGTTGAGATTAGTCATGTGTTGAACGAAGCATTTTAATAATAAAATTTACATCTTTATCAATATAAAATAAAGGTTCATGTGTTGACTGTACTCATCCGTTGAGATTAGTCATGTGTTGAACGAAGCATTTTAATAATAAAATTTACATCTTTATCAATATAAAATAAAGGTTCATGTGTTGACTGTACTCATCCGTTGAGATTAGTCATGTGTTGAACGAAGCATTTTAATAATAAAATTTACATCTTTATCAATATAAAATAAAGGTTCATGTGTTGACTGTACTCATCCGTTGAGATTAGTCATGTGTTGAACGAAGTATTTTAATAACAAAATTTACATCTTTATCAATATAAAATAAAGGTTCATGTGTTGACTGTACTCATCCGTTGAGATTAGTCATGTGTTGAACGAAATATTTTGATAATAACAAATATTTTGATAATAGGGTAATATTTGAAATAGAATATTTGAGAATAGAAATATATGAAGCCGTGTTGATTAGACTGACGCCATTTTGACGTGAACGATATTTATATCGATTTTACTCATTTTAAAATGAATATTGAAAAGTGATTTCGAAATCGAATATTTTAAAATGAAAATGAATTGAATAGAAAACGAATTTGATTTCAATTGAATATATAACGAATTTGATTTCAATTGAATATATAACGAATTTGATTTCAATTGAATATAAAACCAATTTGAATTGAATTGAATATAAAACCAATTTGAATTGAATCGAATAAAAAACGAATTTGAATTGAATCGAATAGAAAACCAATTTGAAGTGAATCGAATAGAAAACCAATTTGAATTGAATCTAATAGAAAACCAATTTGAATTGAATCGAATAGAAAACCAATTTGAATTGAATCGAATAGAAAACCAATTTGAATTGAATCGAATAGAAAACCAATTTGAATTGAATCGAATAGAAAACCAATTTGAATTGAATCGAATAGAAAACCAATTTGAATTGAATCGAATAGAAAACCAATTTGAATTGAAACTAATAGAAAACCAATTTGAATTGAATCGAATAGAAAACCAATTTGAATTGAATAGAAATGGATTTTAAAACGAATTTAAAACTATTTATATAATTCGTTTTAAATAGAAATCGACGATATATATATTATATATATAATATAATGGCTCGGCAGTTCGTGAATTTCGACCATTTATTTCAAACGGACATTACGGGAGATCCGACCGTCGGATTCTCCTAAAACCGGAACCGTTGGGTTCGTATCGAAAAGAGCTTTCTAATGAAAATTAGAAATTCAAAATCTAACGGTTGGATTTGGAGATACGTCCAAATCAAATTTGAAAAAGGTCGCTATAAGTGCAGTTCGATGGCCATTGTTGGAAATCGACTGTACGGGCCTTGATAAAATTATTAAAAATATCAATAATTTGTGTAAAATCATAAGAAATGATGAGAAAAATTGGGGTGAAAAACTCCATATTTGAAAAGATAAAAATAGATTTTTATCGAAATGAATTTGTTTGAACTCAATTTAAAACCCGGGTTTTTATTTTTAAATAAATAAATTAGATTTAAAAAGGGGTTTTAAATAATCCGAATTTCTAACATATAACGATCGGATTTGAAATGGGTTTATAGTGAACTGTGTTTTAAATAACACTAGTTCTTTAACCCGATAATAAATAGAATGTGATTCGGGTTTGTCGTGAACTGTGTTTTAAATAACACCTAGTTCTTTAACCCAGTAAAAGAAGTTTTAATGAATCTGTAATTAGATTGAAATATGAATCTATAATCTAAATTTCAAATTTAGAAATGAGCGAGAATGGAGTATCGCCAGTTTTGCTCCAAAGCGATAGTTAAATATTTAACTAGATTTGAACGTGAAATGGTAATAAATTTTACCGATAACACCATGGTGTTAGATATGGAGTATCACCAGTTTTGCTTCATGGGATGAATAGGTTGGGATTGGGAAATAAAATACATAATTACTTCGGTGTGGTTCGCTAATCTCGACTAGTTGAAATGACATCCAAAGGAAGATTAAAGGATAAATTTTAAAGAATTTATCTTGGATAAAATTAATGGGAACCTTTCCCTAAAAATGTGATTTTGTGAATAAAAGAATATTCTGAATTGGAATGAGGCGTATGTTGTGTTTGTGTAACATTTTTTTAATATACGTGGGTTGTTCGGAAAGTCCGGGTTTATACCCATTCTGAATGACCGATTCGACGATAAGTCGAAGATGAAGACGGTGGTCGAAGACCGGAAGTCTTCACATCGTTTGGATAATTACTGACGATCCTGATTGGGCTGTACACCCAAGAGGATGGAAATAGTTGGTGGTCGTCCAGACGTACTTGGAGATGGATGGATATGCGAGGAAAGTGCCTCCGGTTTCGTTCAGACCCAGAACGGACTTGTAAATGGATTGTGTGTCTGACATTGGATTTTATTCTGTGTTGATTGATTTCTATTAAATATACATCTGTTTGGCGGCGGAGAATTTATTCTTTTGCTTAACGCCCTTCTCTGAGACGTACGAGCTCAGAGGTTGTATATCGATGGACATCAGTCGCATGGCATGAATTGCCTGTGTGGCACGCTAAGATGCAATGATCAAGGCTTTTGTTGAAAAGCAGAGTCTTGTGGTTGATGATCAAAGCACGGCCTACATGGCAGCTTTGTGTATAACGAGAATTCGCGAGCCTCACACCTCGGTATGAGTCAAAAACGGGATAAGGACTGCAGGGAGAGCACGACGTTTCTTTCTAGCTTTGGTGGTGTCATTCACTTACCAGCTCTGACATTTATATACTTTTCACCTATGTGGTTGTTGGATGAGGCGCCTCGATTATAGGTCTGTAAGGACCGGGAAACGTGTGTTCAGGAATTGCCAATCCTCTAACGTAAGTGAGGACCGGCCCTGAAGATCCAGGGGTTGCCCAGAGTGCGTAGCCCTGGGACATTTGCTAGAGTGTCTCGAACGCGGAGAGGAGCTTGCCCCTTGCCTCGACTCATGACGGAATCCAATTTCCAATACGTGTAATTCGGCTTTATATGTAGAGCCTAGTATGGCGACATAGTGGTATGGGGCACTCATGCCGTCTATGATTTATATTTATGATTGAAATTGTTTTGACACTATACACTTATTATAGTATCAAATGATTTGTTTTAAACGTACCAAGCATGTTTGGCTATTATAAGGGAAAACCCTATCCTCCGGCTTGCGTTGCATTGTGTGATGGGACCTGGGTCTTATAATAGCTTCATTTTTCGAAAAAGCATTGCGTTGTTTATTCTATGCACTAGTATTCTTGGGAGGAAACCCGTTCCGTGTCATACGGCGTGGTCCCTTGAATTACTCTCTTTTAAAGTAAAGTTTTAAATAACTGTTTTAGTTCTCACACCAGTCACATGACTGACCTGGAGTTTATTGTTTTAACCTAAACTCTGGGTGCCCCTATTTTCCGCATGGGCAGCTAGTAGTTTTGGTTTTGCAGATTTATATTCACAGGATCCTGGTTTACAACTGGAATGATATCCGGAAAGCTCTGTATCCGTATATCACCTTCAGTTGTGCTTTGTATTATTTTCCGCTGCTATGTAATTTATTGTAATCTCTGATATTCTTGGATGTAATTTATTCATTTTTACTCTGTATATTCTTGTATCTGATGGAATTGTTGTAATAACAATGAAATGTTCTTCTATTTGTGTTCTGATTTGTCCTGTTCTCAAACGATCAGGGGTTTCGAACGGTCTAGATCGGTTTAACGACTGATTCAGATCGAGCGAAATTTCTTGTCGTCACACTGGTCATATAAAATAGATCGACAACATGAATTAACAAGACTGTTATATGTTCACAAACAAAATATAAGTAACGTCATATGATTCAACAGGCATGTTCTTGTAATCCAAATTATAAACTTATCCCAATTAAATTAACAATTACTTGGTGAATGAAATTGTACTCACAAACAAAAAGAAAGTCTTGAGTTTTGGGATTTGTATTTTGTAATTGATTAGCGTTCCCTTGATGTAGACAAATTTTGATTTAGATTAGACTTGAGTTGAATTGTTGCTAAGCTTCTTCTAGTTGGTGGCGGCTACTCTAGGTTGCAAACTGACAGCATGACGGCCATGGATTTAATTTAGTTTAGGTTTTAGGGGTTGAGGTATTAAGGTGCTTTTAAAGAGATTTAGATTAATATAGGCCATTGGATCACAAGGAGCAATCAGAACCGTCTAGACTAGATAGAGTTATCCCAGTGACTCAGCAACAGGTCAGGAATGACTTAGCAAATGTATTAATAACCTTCTATTTTAACGTTAATGTACCAAATGTTCACCCTTTCTACAATTTACATATTTCTTATTTATGACAAATTCCATATGTAAATTATTCCCAATTTAATTATGCCATAATTATCCTTTTAATTCTGCTCACAATTAATGGTATACTAAATATACCATTCCATGAACCAATCTATGCCATGTAATTTTCATGTTTATCCTTCATATTTATATGTAAATTATAAATCAATTATTGTTAATTATATATTCTCCCTTTACTGTATATATTAATTACCCATATATAAATATCTATTTATACATGCATAAATCTTTCTTACCTTTAATTTGTCACAAAAGGCAATCAGGGAAGGCCACATAAAAAAACAATCATTGACAACCAAAAATGCGCCACGTATGCCACATGATGCGTACACATCATACATACATACATATATATATATATATATATATATTCTTATTTTCTTTCTCTTTTTTTTTCCTCTTTTTATCTATCTTCCCAATTACCCATTTTCACACTAACCACTTTTTGAACTGCGTTCACACTAAGCCGCTTTTAAGCCATTCCCCTAAAACAAAAATATGGCGCTGGCGGGGATCGAACTCTGTACCCCTTGTATGCAAGTCACATGTTCCAACCAAATGAGCTACTAATTCTTTTGCTTACAACCCTTAGAACAATGCTAAAAATTATTCTTTTCTCATTCCTCTTTTTTTCATGTTATCTGCAACATTTAATTTAAGGATATCCTTTTCATACGGAGTCCAACTTACGCAAACTCGGACTTTATCTCAAGCAGAGTTCCGAGACGAACGCAATGGCGCAACCCGTTTCACCTAATTCTTTTTTCTAAAAATTAATTATACCTTGATTTGTTTTTTTTATGTTCACAGAAAATACGGGGTGTTACATTCTCCCCTCCTTAAAGGATTTCATCCCCGAAATCTTCAAGTTAGGAAGAATGTGTCATACCATCCAATCATCCATCTACTTAACCATCAGGCACAGGCATCCATTGTCCTTAAGAGACTTCTATTGCTTTCATGTTTACATGCATAGTGTGTGTACATGTCCTTATCCAGTGCAAAAATCAGGCAGTCTACTGATTCAGTTGACCTCCATAATGTGAACCATGATAGCGCAATGCATCCATTATGTATGCAAAAGATTCTTAATGATACATATTATTTCTACATATGTGCACAACAATTCATTCGAATGCAGCATCCATATGATAATACAACCCTGATACATCCAATAATTTAAATATGCACACATATTAATATGCAATATGAGAGTGATTGAGTCGATCTAGTGCCTAATGTGTGTGTAAATGTATCCACGAGCAACCACTAGCAAACACTTGCATCCACCAAACATAACAAGTCTCAAACACATGTTTACACCCATTAGTTTCTACCTAAAGGTTGAAGACTCGATCGATAGGATACAACTGAGGGATAGAGCGAGTAAAACAAAAGCTTTGTTCCCATTAGACATCGGTTAAGAGAATAATTCCTTAAGTATCAACCCCGAAGACCGAAATCAACATCAGATTGACACCCAGAGAATTACCCCCATTAACAAATGTCAAAACTGGAAATCTATTTCACGCTTCGAGTAGAAACCCCTATCCTTTTCAGAAATATTCAAATACTTACAGACTACTGGTACAGATCAGATTATCAAATGATTCTTAAGAAACTAAGCATGATAAAACCCCACCATATTCCACAATACCCAGAATGTATGCGTCATCTTGGAGCGATGCGAGTCTTCAAGAATCGCCTTCCTCAAGCTCTCGTCTTGCGGTAAGCAATGTCTCTTATTTCTACGCAACCAGCCTCTCTCATCTATAGCTTATTTACAAAGATGGCTCAAAGACTCCCCTCCTATAAGCTTGCCTACTATCTCAACCAACTGTGGGTCATCACGCTGTGCCTCTACAACCCGACCCAAAAGTGTAGGTTGCACCTCTAGCGATGCCAACAAATCCGGGTACATAATCGACAGAGGGTCTGAAGGCAAAGGTAGATATATACTCCAAACTCTGCCGCTCTACGAACAAGGGACTCAAAGCCAGCCTCTTCTACTTAAGGCGTCAGCTATAACGCTACCCTTGCCAGGGGTATATGCGATCTCGAAATCTTAGGATGATAAAAACTCCGTCCACCTCCACTGCCTCAAGTTTAGATCTTTCTGAGAGAACAAGTACTTTAGCGACTTATGGTCTATAAACAACTCAAATTTTTCGCCAAGCAAATAATGATGCCAAGACTTAAGTGCAAAAACTATGGCAGCCTACTCTAAGTCGTGGGTAGGGTAATTCTTCACATGGACCTTCAACTATCTTCCACCATAGCATATCACCCTTCCTTCTTGCATTAAAACTGCGACAAGCCCTGTCCCGCAGGCAACGATATATACCGTGAATGGCTTACTCCCATCTGGCAAAACTAAAACTGGAGCTGTCGTCAAAGACCTCTTCAAACGCTCGGTTGCGTTCTTAGGAATCTTCCAATCTTGGATTGCCACCACCTTTGCGGGATCCACATCTATCCCTTCCTTAGAGACCATGTGTCCTAAGAACCTCACTTCTTTTCTCCAAAAATGACATTTGGAGAACTTAGCTTTGAGTTGATGCGCTCGTAAGGTCTCTAAGACTTCCCTAAGATGTAGGGCATGCTCTTCCTTGCTTCTAGAAAAATCATGATATCATCAATAAAGGCTACCACAAACTTGTTTAGAAACTCCCTAAACACCCTACTCATTAAGCCAACGAAATATGCGGGTGCATTCGTCAAACCAAAAGGCATGAAGAGCAACTCGAAGAAACCGTCAGGAGTTCTAAATGCAGTCTTATCTATGCTGTCTTCAGCCACCCTTAGCTGATGAAATCCTGTAGCTAAATCCAATTGCGAGAAACAGAAGCACCAACCAACTGATCGAATAAATCGTCTATCTCGCGCCTCGGGGGTAAACCCCGAACTTCATCGAAAACGTCACCATACTCACGGACCACCCGAACAGATTCCAAATCATCGTTGGACGCGTCAAGGGATTCTAGGTAACTACGCATCACCGGACCCCTAGGGTCACAAGAAATATCAAGGTTATTTCCACAACGAGTCAACAATTTAAATACCCTTCTTTCACAGTCTAGGATGGCACCATATCTGGCTAGCAATTCCATGCCTAGAATTAAGCCGTAGCCCATGAAGCCAAGAATGAAGGCGTTGCATTCAAACCCAATGCCCAAGATAGACACTCTCAAATCCTGACAAATCATTGAAAGATGAGCCGAACCATCAATAGGATTTGAGACTACAATGGGATCCGTAACTAGACTAGTATTTAGGTGCAGCGTTTCAACTAACGAAGCAGATACTAACGAGTGTGAAGCGCTAGAATCAACAAAGTTTGAACATGATGATCAAAAAGAAAAACCAAACTTTCAACCAAGATATTTCTACCTCTATCAGGTATGCCAGCCGTGAGGGAACGCGTCGGCCCTCCAGAAGATCCAGTACTTTATCCTTACCTTTGCCTTTTGCTTCTTTGTACAATACTAATAAGATGTCATGTTTCCCTGTAACGATACCACCTAGTCTTTTTCTTCGTTCCAACGTCTTTATTTAAGTAGTCAGGTATTTCACAAGTGTGGCCCTTCCTTTTCTCTTGTCCCCTTGTTATCTTTACCCCCTTTCTTTGGATCTACTTCCTTATTGTGTCCTATCCATGTCTCTCCTGCACATTCTCCATTTGTGACCTCCCACCAAAATGAGGCTTTGTCCTTCATTAACCAAGCAGCTGGTTGAGCCTTCCTTCCATCATCTATCATAAAGGTACCAACAAGTCCTCCACTTCCTCCTAGCTTTGACAAATGTCCCAGTCCCATGAAGTGGTTTTCTGCTCATCGTACGGAAGTTCTTACATATCTTATTAAAATCGTCTATACGTGGAGGAAGAAACTAAAAAGGGAAAGGGGAAGAGATTCGAAGCAAAGAATCGAAAGAAAGATATATGGCATTTGGGGGTTATGTTTTTCAAAATAAACTTTTCTCTTTAAAATACTCTCCTTAAAACATATTTCTGAAAGTATTTCTTTATAAAAATGCTTTTGAAAAATAGTTTTTTTTTTCAAAATCTCATATCTGTTCTGGTAACCTTCAGCTCTGACACCACGTGTAACACCCCACGTCCATTAATGTCACTCACAAAGGGAATGCATTAACTTCTATGGAGCATTTTAAGTGTGTATAGAACAGAAACTTAACAACAAGACAGATATAAAACAATACTTAAAAATTTAAAACTTCATTCATTGCAGCAGTAAACAAATAAGTTTGGTTACATCGTTAAAAACCAAAGACTAGAGTCAAGTACATAATATCCATCTTGACAAAATCAGAGTACATAAAATAAAAAGCATAAACCCCAAAGTAGATAGCCATAAAGAAGATGAGCTGAAACTTTACTTTCAGCAATCCAAGCTTTTCCAAAAGAGAGAGAAATAAAGCGATCCAGATCAAGCTCCACTAGCACTAGTCCCACCCTGAGAACCTGGGGGGGGGGGGGGGGGGAGGAGGAAAAGAGGCGAAAACAAATGGGGTTAGACATAAAGTCTAACGAGTACAATAACTTTAAAAATGTAATTATTAAAGTAACTAGGATAAGGCATAAGCTGGCAAAACAAGGAATGACTGCGAACAAAATGGGCATGGCAAGACAAACAAAAGGAATAAGATAACGTTAATTGCGCCTCCAACACTACAGGATAATTACCATACTGCACCAATACTAGTCACCCTAAAAGTTGATCCCGCCTACTGAACATAATAATCATAATGGTAGTTTCGTGTACCCCTAGCTGTCTTCATAGGTGCCGCCTGCTCCTATCTCCACTATTTGTACCGGCTACCCTCCCCTTTTCAAATCTCAATGTTTATAATATGGTAGTTGCACTCCTAGCTGCCGTCATAGGTGCTGCCTACTCCTATCTCCGCTAGTCGTACCCACTACCTTTCCCATTCGATCGGCTCCCTAACTCGTAGATACCCGTGCTGGTCCCACAATAGGGTATATCACTCCCCAAAGAGGCAACCCGATACCACTAGAGATGCACGGCTTATAGCTACACGATGCAACAACGTCTTACCTACTAGCCCGGGCTCATGCATGCACATGACCCCGTTGGACTTGCATTGCCACCGCCAACCCGTTTTGACCTCTTACAATCAAATCCAGTAAGCGTGTCCCGTCCTCGACTTGGTTCGAGCTCACAAAGATACTAAATGGGTTACTGGTTTGAAAAGGGCCCCCATGCCTGACACAAGCTTTCCACCTATGCTTGGTCCCCACTAAGGTTTCCCACTTAACCCCATTCTTATTCATGTCTTCTTACATGTTTCCATTTGGTTAAGTGTTTCTAATCGTATTTCACAAGCCACCCAAGGCACCCACTTAACCCCCATGTCCCACTTACATGTTTATTTTGGTTAAGTGTTACATAATTCATTAAAGCCGTAACTCTTGCAAGACCTCTCACATTAGACTGGCATTTGTGGTTGCTGGATTGGTTGGGCAGGTCCGGGCAGTCTTATACCACAAACGAGTCTAACCTCGGGTCTTTGCAACTTGTTACGCATTTAATTTATGCCTAAGACCTCCCACATTAGACTGGCATTTGTGATTGCTGGATTTGTCGGGCGGGTCCGGGCAGTCTTATACCATAAACGAGTCTAACCTCATGTCTTAAGCGGTTAATTATTCACATAATTAATTATCCAAAATTTGAATTAATATCCTTGTTCAAATTATCCATCATTTCCATATTTTTTTATGTCCATAATTGTCACCTTAATTATGTCCATCTATTTATGGTATATAAATTATACCAATTAACAATACAAACTAATTATATGTCTTTTAAGGCATTTATGACAATTCACATTATTAAATATTTTAATATTATCCCATTGTCCCACGTTGTACGTTTGTTCGTTTAACGTGAAATATACGTTAGACTCGCCATAGTCTAAGAAAGGAAATATCACAACATGCATAGCACATAAATTAGATCTAATTATAAAATTTGCATAGTCAACTACATAGATCTAAACATAAAGAGGTGAACTTGCATGTGTGACTATGGTTTTCATCAAAACTTGCATAGATAATGGGTGTGCAACACATATATTTGCATAACTTATGTATTATCATGGATCTAAATATAGATGTAACATAAAGGTGTGAACTTGCATATGAATCTAAACATGTAAATTAAGATCTACATGTAAACTAGCATGAAAGCTTGTGTATAATCCGCATACATATTTGCATATAAATCACATATGTCTTAGCATATACTTTAGATCCAAACTTACATATAAAATAGATGTCATGAATCAAATTCAACGTACAAAGTTGCATATGATTCTCATTAAACTTGCATATGATTCATGTATAAATTAACATATCCGAACTTGCATATCAAGTTAAACATGCATACGATTTAACATATGAATTAGATCCACTAACATAACAAAACTAGTATATGAAGCATCATTATGAATCGATTGTACATAAGCTAGCAACTAACATATATTTACAACATAGATAATATCATAGCAGTCAATGATTCACAACCACAAACTTGTGTATAAATTGATGTCATAAAAAAAATGAATCAAGACATATGTGATTGGTCATATAAAATAGATCCACAACATGAATTAACAACACCGTCATATGTTCACAAACATAATATAAGTAACATCATATGATTCAATAGGCATGTTCTTGTAATCCAAATTATAAACTTATCCCAATTAAATTAACAATTACTTGGTGAATGAAATTGTACTCATAAACAAAAAGAAAGTCTTGAGTTTTGGGATTTGTATTTTGTAATTGATTAGCGTTCCCTTGATGTAGACAAATTTTGATTTAGATTAGACTTGAGTTGAATTGTTGCTAAGCTTCTTCTAGTTGGTGGCGGCTACTCTAGGTTGCAGACTGACAGCATGACGGCCATGGATTTAATTTAGTTTAGGTTTTAGGGGTTGAGGTATTAAGTTGCTTTTAAAGAGATTTAGATTAATATAGGCCATTGGATCACAAGGAGCAATCAGAACCGTCTAGACTAGATAGAGTTATCCCAGTGACTCAGCAACAGGTCAGGAATGACTCAGCAAATGTATTAATAACTTTCTATTTTAACGTTAATGTACCAAATGTTCACCCTTTCTACAATTTAAATATTTCTTATTTATGACAAATTCCATATGTAAATTATTCCCAACTTAATTATGCCATAATTATCCTTTTAATTATGCTCACAATTAATGGTATACTAAATATACCATTCCATGAACCAATCTATGCCATGTAATTTTCATGTTTATCCTTCATATTTATATGTAAATTACAAATCAATTATTGTCAATTACATATTCTCCCTTTACTGTATATATTAATTACCCATATATAAATATCTATTTATACATGCATAAATCTTTCTTACCTTTAATTTGTCACAAAAGCCAATCAGGGAAGGCCACATAAAAAAAACAATCATTGACAACCAAAAATGCGCCACGTATGCCACATGATGCGTACACGTCATATATATATATATATATATATATATATGTGTGTGTGTGTGTGTGTGTGTGTGTGTGTGTGTGTGTATTTTCTTATTTTCATTTTCTTTTTTTTTTCTCTTTTTATCTATCTTCCCAATTACTCATTTTCACACTAAACCACTTTTTGAACTACGTTCACACTAAGCCGTTTTAAGCCATTCCCCTAAAACAAAAATATGGCGTTGGCGGGGATCGAACTCTGTACCCTTTGTATGCAAGTCACATGTTCCAACCAAATGAGCTGCTAAGTCTTTTGCTTACAACCCTTAGAACAATGCTAAACATTATTCTTTTCTCATTCCTCTTTTTTCATGTTTTGCTGCAACGACATTTAATTTAAGGATATCTTTTTCATACGAAGTCCAACTTACGCAAACTCGAACTCTATCTCAAGCAGAATTCCGAGACAAATGCAATGGCGCAACCCGTTTCACCTAATTCTTTTTCTAAAAATTAATTGTACCTTGATTTTTTTTTTTATGCTCATAGAAAATACGGGGTGTTACATTACCGCACCTTCATCAACCCATATTTCCACCATCTCTTAACGAAATCCTATGAAACTCCCACCATTCTTCTTCTCTTCAGAATCTCCACATCTCCATCACCTTCATCATCAACTCGGCCCCTCCCCTCAAAACGCGTCGTTGGCCGTATCCTACGCTGCAAAGTGCAGCTCTTGACATAAATTTCCACCGAATTTCCTAAAAACTTCACACAAGCTGTTAAACTCCACCCGCACTAAAAAATAATGACGAATTCTTGCGTCGATACTTGTATTGATCAATAATTCCGACCCTAGCTTAAATCCTTGCACTGTACAAAATTCCAGTGACTAAAAAATGATTCGAACCCAACAACGCTGATACCAGATCGAAGAGCTTGCTTTGGAGATTCCAAATAAAATAGTTTGAGGATTTTATGATTTTAATTTGAGTTTTTTTATGATTTTTGAAGGATGAGAATTATCACGTTTTGATGTTTCTGGGTGGCGGCGTGAAACATTGACTGTGGAATGAAAGTCTTAGGGTTAGGGATGTTGGTTGGTAATTATAAAAGGATTATATTATTTTTGTATTCATTTTTATATTTCATTTTAGTCAAACGCTATTTTTTATGTCTTCTAAAAATCCCCATGATCACATAAAATATCCAAAAATCATGGAAATTGACATGCCACTAGAGTTTGACGTTACGGACCCAACAAAACTTGTTTCATCGAATTCTGACTCCGTTTGTTCACATAGCGTATTTTTAATGGTCAAATTATGGACTGTTTTTCACATTAAAAATCCGTACGGCCACATACTGACTCCAAAAATCACGAAAATTGGAATCTAACAATAATTTAATATTCCGGATCCAACAGAATTAGTTTCGTCAAAAACATAGTTCGTTTGCAAAACTGGCTATTTTTAAAGCTCTAAATAAATTAATTTAAATATAAATATATTTAAAAATAATTAAATATAATATTAATCAATTAATATTATCATATATATTCACATAGAATATAATTCGGCTCCAAAATAAACATATTGGGATTTATAACCCGATAATTAAAACTCCCAGATTAAATCGATATTCAATTTATAAAAAAATCCTTTTATTATATAAATATATCATTATAAATTATAAAGGAATTCCATAGCGACTTTTCGAAAATTTGATTTGGACATAACTCAAAATCTATTCGACGAAATCCCGATTTTTCTCTTCCATTAGAAAATATACATCACCAGCTCTGAACGTTTCTTGTTTTACAGAAATCCGATTTAAAATGGATTTTGTATATTCGTTTAAAGTTCGAATCCCCAAATTACGAACTCCCACGACATTATGAGCTCGATTATAATTATATTATAAATTATACATTCAACTAACATTTATAAATAAATTCGTTAATATAATTCAACTCTAAACTGAATTATATATTTTGAATTGTCTAATCGGCAAAATATTGTCAATTCACTAATTCCGACTATTTCGGAATTCAATAAATTATTCTATTATTTATATTAATTAAATATTCAATATTATATAATTAAATGACCATTTAGTTCTCTAAATCACTATTTGAGTAGTTAAATAAATTAATTATTACACCGTAAAAATATGGGTCGTTACATTCTTCCCCCCTTAAAATAATTTCAGCCTCGAAATTGCTAATGTAGAGAACAACCCTATTAAATGGGTAAAAAAAATATTTGTTTACTTTTTGATTTTAGTTTTAACTGAACCAGTTTATTTCAGTTAAAATATTAATTAATTCTTATTAACGAAAATTTCCAAAAATTCTGAAAATTTTCTAACACCCGAAATTTTTGAAAAATTTCGCCAGCACCTTCTTTGTACGGCTCAATCGGTACAATGACAACTCGCCTCTCTATGCCTTCTTCAACCCAAAAGAAAATCAAATAGCCAAGCGGCAAGCCAAACAGGCTAATAAATCACCAAACTCAAATAAAAGTAAATATGTACCTTTTTGTCGGATATATCATTATATTGTCTCCATCTGTCACCAATTCTGCATATACCAATTTCATTCCAGTCAATTTCCAATTTTATCCTCAAAACCAAATCATTCACGTATCCAGGCCAAATTCCATTTCAAACCAAAGTTCCATTCTTGATTCCAAACTCCTAACTCATCAATCCACTATACTTAACTTCGTTAAGTTCCATTCACCTATTTCATTAACTTATTTATTCCTCTAATCAGTTATCTTCATCCCACAGTCACAATTCTGGATTTTATTTCAAAAATCAAACCATTTACTCAGCCAAGTCCAATTATATAACAAATTCCAATTCGATTTGAAATTACTCCATTTCAATACAGTTTCCACTTTATTATCTTTAACTCAATTTTTAATTTGTTTTCACAAATTCCTTTTTAATTTGTTTTAATTCAAACAATATGTTTCTGGGAGTTTTTAAATAGCTTAGCTTTTCTAAAACCAGATATTCCTTTTCATTATTCACAACAACTTATTTCCTCAAAGCATTTCAAAACAATATCTTTGGTAGTAATCCGTCACTTAGAACTCGAAAATGAGCACAGATGATGTGGCCAGCATCATCAGATTTATTTCCCAGCGATCAAAGTGAGTTCAATACTATATCACTTTTCAAAACTCAAATTTAAACATTTCCATTTTGAAACAATTCAAAATACCCTTCGCAATGCTTGTAAACAGTTTAAAATCTCCCAGGATTTTAAAATTCTCATATATTTGATCCAGATTTATTTACCAACACTTATTCAAGTTTCCAGAGTTTTAATTCCAATTCTGATTTTAATTCCATATTTAATTCATCTGATTCCATATACTACACTTATATGAATTCATATTGGTTATTTATAATCATTTCTATTATAATCCTATTCGATTATAATAATGACCAACACATCAAATATAATAATTACAATATATATTTTCTTTATATCAAAATATACTTTGGGTAAAATTATTTCATTACCCTCTTTTCAAAACATACTGTGTTAGTTCATCGTATTCGAGTGTTTACAAACCCCTACCGATACAGTGGATCAAACTGATCGACCAGAATGTACAAGCAACTCAACCAATAAATCTCCACAATATAAAATAATTTTTATAAAATCTACAAATATGTTCACTCATATATATACACTCAACTCAATCTAGGGCATTACTAACCCCATCTCTACTGAGTCACGGCACAGAGCCAAGGTAATTACTTAACCTTCAGCTCTGATACCACTATAACGACCCAGGGATTTTCAACTTCGAAAATCGACATAAATACCGATGTCGACTATTCAGATATCGGAAATACCGGATAGTTAATAGAAAGAAGATAGAGGGTGAGAATAGACAAGATAGAAAATTAGAATAGAAGAAGAAGAAGAACACAACAACATCAGAGTAGCACGAATCTCACAGCGGAACAAATAAAATATAGTCTACAAGGTAACATTGAACCAAAAATCTGCATTTGTATATTAGAGTACAATACTTACATCACAGCGGAAATAAAACAATAGCTATAAAATCCTGAAGCCTCCTGCTCCAGCTCCTCGAAGAATATCAGGAAATACCTGAACTACTTGACTGCCCATACAAATTGGGCACCCAAGAGTTTAGGGAAGACAAATCAAAATAAACTCTGGGTTAGTTATGGGACTAGTGTGAGTAAACTCCAACCATTCGGTTTAACTTTTCAAAATCATTTTTGAAAGAAATGATAATCATAAGACCAATCCGCACATAAACACGGATGGTTTTTACCTTAAGATAACCCAAAACATTTTCAAAATCAATACTTTTCTGACATTATAATAATGTCTAATCACAAGTAATTAACAATCTATCAGAATGCTTGCATCTCACACTTCACATATATATAGTGTACAATCAAAACCGCCGGCTCTTGTTGGAGATTGGATTCCAACTATGACAAGGTATGGGACCACCTGTGTAATGACCCGAAAATCCGGTCCAATTTGAGCTGACCAAAAACACAAGTCCAACCCCAAATTAAACTGAAAATCAGGAAATTAATAGAAAGAAAACAGAGGGTGAGGAAAGATAAGATAGAAACTTAGAATAGAAGAAGAAGAACACAACATCAGAGTAACACGAATCTCACAGCGGAACGAATAACATATAATATATGTAACATAACTTTGAAATATACATCTGTACTTGAATATACATCATTATCAAAGTACAACACTTACGACACAGCGGGAATAACTATAGCTATATGATCCTGAAGCCTCCTGCTCCAGCTCTTCAACTATATCTGTAAAATCCCGACTACTTGACTGCTCGTACAAATTTAGGCACCCAAGAGTTTAGGGAAACAAACAAATAAACTTCGGGTCAGTCATGGGACTGGTGTGAATAAAACAGTTTAAAACAATTCCAACAAGTAAACGATATCTCATAAGACCACGCCGTATAACGGAACGGGTTTTTCCCTTATGAGAATCCAAATTATCTTTATATCAAAAACCCACTGATATTATAATAGTGTCTATCAACCACAATATAATAATCATCTAGCAGAAACGCTTTCATCTCACGTTCTACGTATATAGTATACAATCAAAATCGCAAGCACGTATTGGGTAATGGATTTCCAACTATGACAAGGTATGGAACCACCTTTCGCTAGCGTACCTCTAGAGAGGAATACACTAGGTTCAACAAGAACATCTTGCAACCCGGCCACGCATGACCGACCACTCATTTGCTTGAGTGTATCGAATGTATATCACCAACGGTTGGGATCGGCAACCGTTTCCCGAATGGGACAGCATCTACAATAGATTTTTAGAAATAAATGAAACTCTAGATCAGGTGATTATACACCCTAATAGGTGCGACCTACATAGCCATGCTACCTGTCCGATTTCTGTCATTTACCGGATGTGAGGCTAGAAGTTGCGCTTTATCATCACACCAGATTCACTTCGAATGTCACATCGTCAAACCCATCAAATCACCGATTGACGTCCTCAACCATACATTATGTTTTAGCTAAAAGAAGTTCCCTTCTCCGCTTCCACTCTTGGTACAGTTGGAGAAATCAATATACGTGATCGTCTGGAGATACTCTGTCAGACATCCGTCTATACAAGTCATCCATTTATCTGTCAGACATCCGTCTATACAAGTCAGACATCCGTCTATACAAGTCATCCAGGGCTAGTGTTATCTAAGACTTTTACAATAGCCCTTGCACTTTACTCCGTCTTCAATTATCTTTGGCATATATGATTCGCAACGCTTATGCCAATACAGAGTGGTTCTTTGGATAATAATTCAACCGGTCTCTCCATATTAACAATGTTAAAATGGTCAAAATTTCGATAGTCTATGATTCAACTATCGAAGAAAAACAGGTGTGCAAACAACGATGTCATTTCCAGAAGGAAATTCTATCAATCAATCATCAATCATATATATATATGTGTGTATATATATATATATATATTCATATTTCCTTATTTCAATATTTGATTATTTTCCTGGTTCTATTTGGAAACCATTTCCAAATCTTCTTTACTTGGATTTAAACAGATGTTTTAAATCAACACCGCGACGACAACTCAAACCACTGTACTTATTTACTAAATTCACTCAACCACTTTCACTCTCGAACCTTACCCATTTCTAAATTAAAACGAAGTCAATCAAGTTGGGGTATAATTACCTCTCAGACCTTAACTGAACAACATTTCAAATCTCGAAATAGGGTAAGTTCATCTTTTAACTCTTTAACACTTCCTTACGAAATTCTCTTACGAATAATCTCTATTCGATAACTCCTCCCTTCGAATAAACTATATTCGATTAACTCCTTTAATTCTACTCTATTGGAATAAACTAATATTCGATTACTCCTTTTATTTAACTCTATTCGAATAAATTGTATTCGATTAACTTAGTTTGCCTAACTCTATCTCAATTAACTCCAATCGAATAACTAATTCGATAACTCTAATTGAATAACTGATATTCAATTAACTCTACTTGTCGATTTACCCTTATTCACTAACTTTATATGCTTTATAAAGATTTCCTTCTACAGCGTTTATTCACTTATAATGATTACCTTCTACAACGTTTATTCCGTTATAATGATTACCTTCTACGGCGTTTATTCATTAATAATGATTACCTTCTACAACGTTTATTCAGTTATAATGATTACCTTCTACAGTGTTTATTCATTATCTATTTGTTTACTTAACAAATAACTACTCCCTTTTTCCATTCTATTTATTTAACAACTAAATATTTCTTTTATCTCTTCTATTCTATTTAGCCAATAATATTTCCTTTTATATATATTCTATTTATTCAACAAATATTTTTCCTTTATAATTATTTTACTAATATTTTCCTTTCTATTTGATTTACAAATATGTTTCTTCTATATTTGATTTACCAAATATGTTCCTTTCTATTTGATTTACAAATATATTTCTTCTCACAAAAATCCTTTTTATTTATATATATAAAATCCATTGATTTTATATAATAAATTTATTTCAAAATAAACTTTGAAAAATCCCTTTTCTACATTCTGGTATTTCTTATGGTATTTAACACACCATATAACAACGATAATTATTGTCCAAACACACATATTCAATAACAGGTTATAATTCACATCATTTATCAAAATATATGAAAAAAAATAAAATAACTGTTGAGGAATCCAGTCGGATTCCTCCAACCTGTTTCCCTGCATCACAGATGTTAAACAATATAGATAACATCACTTTCAGTTCCATACTACGTATTCTGTTAAACAGAATCAATATAGAAATTCAACTAACTGACTAGCAGTTCAATCAAACAGTCAACACATAGTCAACCAGCCAATATTTAACAGTTCTAAAAATACAACATGAAATTATAAACTGTTCAAAGTTAGTGAGATTTACTTACATTGGACGATCATCGTTAATAACGATAACCATCGCTCGATTTGATTCAGACGGACAATTTATTTTGCTATAAATTGTAGCGAGCTCCAATGGACTTATGGTCAGTTTCATTGTGTTGCTCTCGTCCATACGATCACGACGCAACTTGTTTCGTGAGATTCTGATAACGTATGGAGGAGTTATGATGATTACCAGTTTATATAACTATTTAAATTTAATTTAAACTAAAATTATTTGTTTTGGCCTCACCATTTCCTCTAACTCGGCCCAAACCCACCCTAGGCCCAGCTCGCCTATTACTGTAGCTCATCTTCTCGGTTAAGAAAAACACGCTGCTTCTATTATATCGGTTTTGAACTCCTTCCTATCTCACCGTATAACCGCTCCTCCTTTTTCACTTCTTTGGCCAACGTTTCATCCCTACAGTCCACCTTCACTTTACTGAAAGTCATGCAATCACCCAGTACCGCACAGACTTCCTCGTGTTTTCTTTCTCCTCTTCATATAAATTCCAACAAAAAGGTCGTTCAACCCCTTCACAAACTCTCTTCTTCATCCTAATACTCACGCTTAGTTCGAACTCCCCCTCCCAAAACCGTCGTTCAGCTCTTCCATTCGCACTGTTCAGAAAGGTGCGACCTCCTTATCACCATTATCCTCCAAACCTTCCCATCCACCCTTCTTCAATTCGACTCACGCATGGATTCGTTCGACAGCTTAATGTCGCCGTACCAGAAAACATCGAACCCTAAACAGCGAATGGGAAAACCAAAAAAATAAAGAACCGTCGAGCTAGCAAAAACGCAAACTGAAATGAAGTCTTGTGTTGCTGAAACTATAAACATACATCTTGTGATTTATAAGAATTTCTGAGAATTTGTATTGATTTTCCAAATAGGATTTTTCATGTTTTTGATTTTTTAATTTTTTTGAAGTGGGTGCCGGTTTATTTTTCTGAAGCGAGAGAAGGGTTTAGGTTGATTTCCTTTTATAAAGGAAAGTTGTGCGTTGCCGTATGTGTCTTGACCACCAAAAGTTTTGAAGGTGAAAATTCATGCCACTGTTTTCTGTTTATTTTTGTATGGATCCAGCTTCTTCCACGTTTTTGGCTGAGAAGGAGGTAACGTGGACTTCATTTTCATCATAGAGTGTTAGGATATTTTGTTGCTGGGTTGTAACATTTAACGTACCCTATTATATATAATTATGTCCATATATGAGCTTCTATGATCAGAAATAAAAACACCGGTGAGACGAGCAATATCCCACGATCCCATAAATGTAATAATACCGGTAGATAAACTCATATTGTGAAACCACGAAATGTCGATATAGGGTGTCAAATACTCCAAATAAAAAGTTTCTTATTTAATTAATTAAAAATTGCCATAAAATTCTAAAAATTAAATTATCGCTATGTCCCAAAAGAACCTTGTCTAAATTCAAATCCGATCTATAGTTATATTGAACAAACCGGTATGGTCGATAAACGATTCTATAGCGACTATTTTAAAATTTGATTTGGACATATATCAAAATCTACACGACGAAATCCTGATTTTTCTATTCCACTAGAAAGATATACTCCACCAGCTCCACACGTTTCTTGTTTCACAGAAATCCGTCTTAAAACGAATCTTGTACATTTATTTGAAGTTCGAATCGCCAATTTACGAACTACAGCGCCGTTTCAAGCTCGATTTTAATTATATTATAACTCTACGTTCAAACTGTCATTTATATAATATATTCGTTATTCAAATTCAATTCTAAACTGAATTTAATATCACAGATGATATAGTTCACACCATATCGCCATTTCAGCCAATTCTGATAATTTCAGAATTTAATATATTATTTAATTTATTATTTTAAATTAAATATTTACCATTATTTAATTCCATGACCATTAAATCCTTTTAATTACCTTTTAAATAATTTAATAAATTAATTATAATACCTATGCCAATGCGGGTCATTACAACCTGCCGATAGTGTATCTCTAGAGAGGAATACACGGGGTTCAACAAGAACGTTTTGCAACCCGGCCCACACATGACCGTCCACTCATTTCTCTTGAGTGTATCGAATATATTGTCACCTACGGTTTCTAGCAACATAACTGTTCCCGGGAGATACATAAGCGAAAAGAAGTAATAAATATGAATATTCTCTAGATGGTGACAATACACCCTAATGGGGGCAACCCACTTAGCCATGTTGCCTGCCCGATTTTTGTCATTTCCCGATTGATGAGGCTTGAGGTCATAACGTATCTTTTGACAGATCACACCTCCAATTTACTTTGAATGCCACATCGTCATACCCACCAAATCACAAATTGATTTCCCCAAAAATATCACGGGTATACGGCTAAGAGAAACGAATTCCTCCGCCACCAAACGTGGATACGTTTGAAGTAATCAACGATCCATTAGATATACTCCGTCATACATTCATCCATACATGTTATCCTGGGTCTGGACAATCCGAAGACACTATTCTGTAAATCCATCTTAGGCAATTTCTACCTAGGATAGCCAGAAGATTCCTTGCATAACTCCGTCTTCAATTATCTTCATCATATTTGATTCGTAACGCTAATGCCCATATGGAGTGGTTTTCAGATAATACATCTGATCCCGGTCTCTCCGTATTGAAAACGGAAAATGGTCAAAACTTTGATAGTCGGTGATTTAACTATAAAAGAAAAATATGTGTACAATCAACGCTCTTATTTCCAGATAGAAATTCGATCGATCAATCATCATTCAACATTTATCTCTTTATATTTAATTATCATTAATTTATCCATTTACACATTTCTTGTTTCCATATATTCGTAAATTCTTATTTTCTAAAATTAGAAATATACGTTATTAATCATTGGAAAACATTTCCGTATTTACTCCCATTTCTTATTTCCTATATTAGAAACCATTTCCGATTCTTTTTTTTTTTTTGAAAACATTTCCAAAACTCCTTCATTTGGATTTAAACAGATATTTAAATAAAACATCGCTACGCCAACACGAACTATTTCACTCATCTACTAAATTCACTTAACTAACCTTCACTATTGAACCTTAACCATTCCTTAGCTAAAAATGAAGTCAATCAAGTTGGGTATAACTACCTCTCAGACCTTAACTGAACAACATTTTAAATCTTCAACAAAACTTCCTTACAAAACTCTCGGATTCTATTTACGAATCCACTTCCTTTATAGAGTCCATTTGACTATAATAAGAGTGTTATAATCCCATACTTCCGAAATATAATAACTTGAATATAAATTTTATTTATTAATTTAAATAAATAAATAAATAAATGTTTTATTAAATAAACAAATCTTGATTTAAAGCCCGAAAAGCAAATAATACTTTCCTACATTTGATATAGTCGAATCCCAATGTATAATCCTCTCTCGAATATTCTCTATTCGATAACTCTTTTCTTCGAATAAACTACATTCGATAACTTTTTTCTTTGAATAACTATATTGTCTCCCTCTTCGAATAAACTATATTCGATTCGCTCTATTCGAATAACTAATATTCGAGTAACTCTATTCAATTGACTAATTCGATTAACTCTAATTCGATTAACTCTATTTGATTAACTCTAATCAATTAAGTCTAATTGATTAACTCCAATTCAATTAACTAATATTTGATTTAAATCTATTCGATTAACTAATATTCGATTTAACTCTATTCGATTAACTCTAATCGATTTAACTCTAATTCGCATAATCAATGTTCGACTAACTCTTATTCGAATAACTAAAATTCGATACTCTCTATTCGAATAACTAATATTATTTTAACCCTATTTCCTATCTCATTCAAATTCCCATTTGAATTCCTATTCAAAACCAAATTTACTTTTATAAATGTTTTTATTTATAAAATATTTATTTTAATCCATTATTCACATCGAATGTGAAAAATATTTCTTTTATATAATCCATTAAGTTTGATTTCGTATTTTTAAATAATATCCCATTTCCAAGTTCTATTTATTCTTCTAATTATAGAATTATTCATACGAAATCTTCTTTTTTATTCTAACACTTAAATCTCATTTATAATCCCTTTTATAAATGCTATATTCACATTCTCTTTAAAACATGGGTGTCAAAACTGATTTCTACTTCTCTATATAAGTTCATACTTATATATTCCATTCATCAAATGATAAATATTTTAATTAATTTATAAAATATTATTTATAAGTTAATCTTCTCCATTCGATCTATTAAAATAGATTCTATTTAATTCTACTTTAAAATAAATCCTTTCCATTTATCTGTTAAAAACAGATTTCCATTTAATATTTATTTTCCACTTATTTTCTTTTATAAAATTTTATTCATTTTACAAACACTTCGTTTTCTATTTGGTTTACAATTATTTCTATTTCTATTTGTTCTACAAATATTTCATTTTCTATTTGTTTTACAAATATTTCATTTATACAATTCTGTTTATTTTATATAAATATTCCATTTATATAATTCTATTTATTTTTTAAATAAATATTCCCTTTTATAAAATCCATTGGTTTTATAAAATCATAAATTCAATATCCACTTTGAAATTCCTTTTTATAAAATCATTTGATTTTATATGAATATATTTCATTTTCAATATACACTTTGAAAATTCCGTTTCTACATTCCAGTATTCCTTATGGTATTTAACATGCCATATAACAATGATCAATATCATCCAAACACACATAATCAACAACAGATTATATATCACATCAAATATCACAATATATGAAAAGATTTAGATAAATGTTGAGGAATCCAGTTGGATCCCTCCAACCTGTTTTCCTGCACCCACAGATGTTTGACAATATAATTCACATCAAATTTCATTTCAATATGTACTATTCTGATAAACAGAATCAATGTTTGTTTAACGATATGTGTATATATCGTTATCTGTAATTTCAACCAATCGACAAGCAGTTCATCAAACAATCAACACACAACAATCAATCATCATTTACCATTACTAGATTAGATTTATAAAAATATAAATTCAACAGAGTTAGTGAGTTTTACTCACATTGGTCGGTTTATCGTTAAATAACGATATTTGATGGTCGGATTGGTTCAGGCGTCTTATTTTTCCATAAATTGAGACAAGCTCTGAATCACTCCCAGTCAGTTCCATTGTGAAGCCTCCATCCATACGATCCCAACGTGATTAGTTTCGCTGAATTTTGTTTTCATATGACAAAGTTATGACATTTTGAAATTAGTGTACATTTTAAATAGATTGAACATGGAATTTTAAATTATAATGGGCTTCCATCTCTTAATTTCAGCCCAAACCTGATCATTACTCGACCCGCTCCCTTCCATCTTCCTCAACGCAATAGCAAAGCTCCAGTACCCGTTTTCAAGCCATTACCGCGCCTTCATCAACCCATATCTCTGCCATCTCTTAACGAAATCCTACGAAACTACCACCATTCTTCTTCCCTTCAAAATCCTCACATCTCCATCACCTTCATCATCAACTCGGCCCCTCCCCACAAAATGCGTCATCGGTCGTATCCCACGCTGCACGTTGCAGCTCTTGACATAAATTCAAACGAATTTCCCAAAAACTTCACACAAGCTATTAAACTCCATCCCAACTCAAAAATAATCACGAATTCTTGCGTCGATCCTTGTATTGATCAATAATTCCAACCATAGCTTAAATCGCTGCGCCGTACAAAATTCCAGTGACTTAAAAATGATCCGAACTCAACAACGCTGATACCAGATCGAAGAGCGTGCTTTGGAGATTCCAAATAAAATAGTTTGAGGATTTTAGGATTTTAATTTGAGTTTTTTTTATGATTTTTGAAGGATGAGAATTATCACGTTTTGATGTTTCTAGGTGGCGGCATGAAACATTGACCGTGGAATGAAAGACTTAGGGTTAGGGATGTTGGTAGGTATTTATAGAAGGATTATATTATTTTTTTATTCATTTTTATATTTTATTTTAGTCAAACGCTCATTTTTCTGTCTTCTAAAAATCCCCATGATCACATAAAATATCCAAAAATCATGGAAATTGACATGCCACTAGAGATTGACATTATGGACCCAACAAAACTTGTTTCATCGAATTCTGACTCCGTTTGCTCACACAGCGTATTTTTAAAGGTCAAATTATCGACTATTTTTCACATTAAAAATCCGTACGGCCACATACTGACCCCAAAAATCACGAAAATTGGAATATAACAATAATTTAATATTCCAGATCCAACAAAAATAGTTTCATAAAAAACGGAGTTCGTTTGCAAAACAGGCTATTTTTAAAGCTCTAAATAAACCAATTTAAATATAAATATATTTAAAAATAATTAAATATAATATTAATAAATTAATATTATCGTATATATTCACATAGAATATAATCCGGCCGACATTTAAAATTCCCATATTAAATCGATATTCAATTTATAAAAAAATCCTTTTATTATATAAATATATCATTATAAATTATAAAGGAATTCCATAGCGACTTTTCGAAAAATTGATTTGGACATAACTCAAAATCTATACGACGAAATCCCAATTTTTCTCTTCCATTAGAAATATATACTTCACCAGCTCCGAACGTTTCTTGTTTCACAGAAATCCAATTTAAAATGGATTCTGTATATTCGCTTAAAGTTCGAATCACCAAATTACGAACTGCCGCACCATTACGGGCTCGATTATAATTATATTATAAATTATACGTTCAAGTGACAATTATAAATAAATTCGTTAATATAATTCAACTCTAAACTGAATTATATATTTTGAATTGTCCAATTCGCACAATATTGTCATTTCACTAATTCCGACTATTTCGGAATTAAATAAATTATTCTATATTTATATTAATTAAATATTCAATATTATTTAATTAAACGACCATTTAATTCTCTAAATCACTATTTGAATAGTTAAATAAATTAATTATCACAACGTAAAAATACGGGTCGTTACATATGTAAGCTAAAAATAATATTTTTAGCAAATAAATAATTATTTCAATAAATGACCATTTTTCCAAATCACACAAACAATTTTATCGCATTTGAATTCTATACCACGCATATATACTTTATACAACGCATATATACTTTTTACAATACATATATATTTTATACAATGAATATATATTTTATTTACACCATTTAAAAATCACAATCATAATACACAAATAACCAAACCATCCACATAAATAAATACTCAACAACCAAATGCCATTTACGACGCCACAAAGGTCCATTCGCGGAGTATGAAATGAGAGTGCCGCTAATCCATACATCACTTCTATTTCAAATGATTTGTGTAGATTCGTGTGTTGAACTCTAAAATAAATAACACAAAAAAATTATTTTAGTGAGAGAGTTCTCACATTTGTTTCCACTCCGTCAGTATTTATTTGGAGATTTTATTTTCAAATTAAATTAAACGACCATTTAATTTAGTTCAAAAATCCAACTTGCACCTTTTTCGTTCTGGTCAGTTCCATGTTATAGAGTTCGCTTCGACGATCGCAACGCAACTAGTTTCATCAAATTCTGATTTCATTCGAACAAGATACAGGGTTTAAAACATTGATTACATTAATAATTAATTAAATATAAGTAACCGTTAACTTAATTACTTTCTTCCCTGCTAATCACCTTCTTAATCCCCTGTTTCCAGAAAACCGCTAGCCCCCTTCATTGTTCGCCTACGCCTCCACCTTTATATCGGACGACGATCTTATTAGCCCACTTGAAGCGCTGCGGTGAGCTCTACCACCACCGAGAGGAACGACCAACTTGAAGTCCTCCGGCGGCCTGAAACTGTGAACGAAGCCCGTTTGGGCTAGGAAATCTCCCAAAATTCTTCACAAGAGTTGATCAAGACCATACCAAATTAAAGATCTCAGAGAGCTCCTGATTTTTCGTTTTGTAACTAGGGTTTAGTTTGAATCAGATTTGAAGATTTTAAGGGAAAAAGAATCGTACATTTTCCATCGTTCAGGAAGAAGCGGCGGCTGTGAATGAGAAGAGGGTTAGGGTTTTAAAACTAATATATATATATATACACACATATATATATTATACTATTTAATTCCATTAATGCTTATTTATTGATCCAAATTCCAAGCCAAACCCAATGACTATCGTTCCTAACTAAATACCCCCATTCCGAACACAATGGGATATGTTTCATAAGCTAATTCAACTGTTTCGATCAGTTTTTATCAAAATTGAAATATATATTAATATAACGGTCAATATTAAATTTGAACGTACATATTAATTTACCAGGGCCACATACCGACTCTAAAAATTACTAAAAAATTAAATCTAGCTATGTTTTGACGATATGGTCCTAATAAAATTAATTTCATCGAATTTGGAGACGGTTCTAAATATGGCCTTTTTCTGGTTGATCAAATTTAAACTAAAATTACAAAATGCATTTAAATTTACTGCGCTCACATATTAATTCCAAAAATTATGAAATTTTAAACCTAACAATAATTTGACATTCCGGTTCTAAGAAAAGTGGTTTCATCGAAAATGGAGGTCGTTTGCAAAATGGCTATTTTTAAGGGCTATATATTATTATATATATATAATCCACAACGACTATTTTAAATTTTAAACTAGATGTAACAACCCAGAATTTGGGGCCAATTTAAAATTTTCGTTTTAGAGATTTTAAAGGTGTTTAAATAGTTGAAATGAATTATTTTAAATAAAAATGACTAGAAATTTATTTTGATTGGATTTAATACGAATATGTTTAATTTAATTATAAAAGGAATTAGGAAAAGGACGGTAGTTTGAAAAGTCAAACCTGAACTTTGACTGACTACACAGGTTGCAGAATAAACCGGATTTTGGTGAAACGAAAAATGTTTAAATCTGTTAATGAATATATTTCTAACGAATCTAAAAAATCAAAGTTTCATAGCGGGAATCAAAAGTTATGGCCAAATGAATTTTCAGAAAGGTCGCTATAGAGAATATATCGCCCTTGAAAATAGACATTTTGCATACGACCTCGGAATTCGACGAAACCACTTTTTTTGGATCCGGGATGTCAAATTATTGCTAGGTTTCAAATTACATAATTTTTGAAGTTAATATGTGAGCGTGGCAAAGGAAAATGTGTTTTGATCAATTATGGTTAAATTGGATCGACCAGAAAATGGTCATTTTTCAAACGATCTTAGAATTCGACGAAATTAGTTTTGTTAGGACCGTATCGCCAAAACATAACCAAAAATAAATTTTCCGGATTTTTCAGAGTTAATTTGTAGCCCCGGTAAGTTTATTTGAACGGTTGAGATTAAAATAAATAATCTATCATTTAAAACTGAGAAACGGGGGCAAAGACGATCATTTGGGCCTACGGGACATAGTCAAATGAGTCTGGAATAGGGGTAAATAGGTAGGAATGATAGTCGTTGGGCTGAGATTGGTGAAAGTTGCTAAACGGGCTTTATTTGGCTAATTAGAAAATTAATTAACTAAACCTAAAATTAAATTATATATACCCGTACGCTACAGTGTCTTCTTCCTCCCGATTACTACAGCCGCCAAACCCATAGCCTATCAAATTTTCAGACTCCGATTTCTCCCTCCTCACTCCACGAAATCCTTCACCGTAGGACATTATCTGAAGCTCTTCCTCCCCTCTTCAACCTCATACCGAAATCACCACCTCCCATCACCTGTAGCCGCCGCCCCGACCCCCTAAACCCGCCGACTTCGCACCTCCGCCAGGCCCACACAGCGCCGTCGCACCCCCTACCTCCAGGCGTGGATGCACCTCTCGTAGCTCTCCAATCTCCAACAATCCGTTCGTAAAACCATTGATCCAATCTCCCGATTTCTGAATTCAATGATTTGAACAAACTAAGAACTTATGATATGAACAATTTCAGATTTTGCCACGCTTCTATCTGTTACAGCGGCAGTTATGAAAAGCAATTGTTAATTTAAAAATTCATTGTTAATTCATACAAACTCTGAATCTGAAAATTTCAGATCCGACGGAACCGTGACGACGAATAGACTTTGCTGAAATTGATTGGAACGTTTTCTGACACTCTGTTGATTGTAGATTCGTGCAATAGCAAGGTGAGATTCTTTTTTTTTTAAATTTAATTTATTAGATTATTAATTGTTATTTAAATAATTAAACAATGAATGAAATAGAATTGAGATGTGGTAATATTATGAATGATGGTTTACCAGTGTGTATGATTCCAGATCAATCATTTAGATCTGATGTTGGGTTGTTATTTTTCTCTTGGTTCAGCTCTATTATTGTAGATTTGTTAATGCGATCAATATCTTATTATTGAGATTTATATATATACATATGTTTGGTTCCTTAGTTTGTTGCATTCAAAATTCACAGTTGTGTAAATTAGAAATGGTAAACAACATTCACCCTCTTTGTTTATTTATACCATTGGAGAATTTTGTTCATATTAAAACGATTAGATTTTTAGAGTCGTTTGTTCAAAATAAAGATACGCCTTTTTAACATCGTTTTAATGAAAATAAAAATTACATTTTTATTTGAAACTATGATATGCAGTTGGCGATGAAAATAAAAATTACATTTTTATTTGAAACTATGATATGCAGTTGGCGATGAAAATAAAAATTACATTTTTATTTGAAACTATGATATGCAGTTGGCGATGAAAATAAAAATTACATTTTTATTTGAAACTATGATATGCAGCTAGGGATGAAAATAAAAATTACATTTTTATTTGAAACTATGATATGCAGTTGGCGATGAAAATAAAAATTACATTTTTATTTGAAACTATGATATGCAATTGGCGATGAAAATAAAAATTACATTTTTATTTGAAACTATGATATGCAGTTGGCGATGAAAATAAAAATTACACTTTTATTTGAAACTATGATATGCAGTTGGCGATGAAAATAAAAATTACATTTTTTATTTGAAACTATGATATGCAGTTGGCGATGAAAATAAAAATTACATTTTTTATTTGAAACTATGATATGCAGTTGGCGATGAAAATAAAAATTACATTTTTATTTGAAACTATGATATGCAATTGGCGATGAAGATAAAAAGTACATTTTTCTATGCAACTAAAGACATGAGATTTGCAATGCAAAAAAAAGTTACATTTTTCTATGTAGCTATGATTGAGATTTGAAAGACGAAAAGAAATCATTTTTTTTAAATAAGAATGATAAATTGCATAGAGAATGATAATTCACATTTTATATGTGGATTAAGGACGAGGATTTACATAGTAAGAAAATTTTCATTTCTATTATTTAAGTGAAAAGGAGAATTGACATAGTAGGTAAAATTCCAATTTTTACATGTAAATAAAAGAAGGAATGTGACATGTAATATAAATTTACATTTTTATTAATGTAAATAAAGTAGGAATTTTCATCGTATGAAAATTTACATTTTTATTAATGTAAATAAAGTAGAAATTTTCACCGCATGAAAATTAAATTATTTTTAATGTAATTAAAATATGAACTTGCATTGTTTGATAAAAAAAAATTACATTCTTCTATGTAATTAGAATAGGAGTTTGCATCGTATGATAAAAACTACATTTTTATATGTAAGTAAGACATGAATTTCCATCGTATGATAAAAATTTCATTTTTATATGTAACGTATGATGAGATTTACAATGTAAATAAAAAATTACATTTTTGTGATGTAAGAAAGAAGTAGGATTCACATTAAAACTAAAAATTACACCTTTATTGAGACGACCCGAATTCCCGTTCAGACGGAAACAGGGCTATCTTTGGAATATAACACAGAAACAGATAATAGCAGAATAGAATTAAATAAATACACCAGATAATGAACAACAAAATATACTGGATAAAAGTAATCATCAGAGTTACACAGTATACAGGATCTTACTTAGTACAAATACAGTTCAGCTATACATAAATGTCTACAGCGGAAATAAACAAAATATGTACAATAGGAGCTGAACAACATAAAAAGAAATAAATGATAGAATCCATCTTCAGCTCCAGCTATCCAGAAAAAGAACCAGCTAAACCTGAATACAAGGCTGCCCGTGTAGAAAAAGGGGCACCCGAGTTTGAGAGTGAAACAAACTACGAGTCAGTCATGGGACTGGTACGAGAAATCCACTCAACACATATATAATTGGCTAATCACAGGACTACGCCACTTTCGTGGAACGGGTTTACTCCATTGGATTGCCAGTGCTCTAAAACAAATCTTTCTTTTAAACATCGCTATGCTTTTTATAAAAATGAAGCCGTTATAAGACTCAGTTCCCATCACACAATGCAACGCAAACCGGAGGATAGAGTTTTACCTTATAACGGCCAAAATATGATTGATACGAATAAAACAAAGGCATTTGATATTATTACTAGTGTTTATATGTTTTGAAACCAATTTCAAATCATAACTATCAATCATAGACGGCATGGGTACCATATATCATGTCGCCATATATATATACAATCAAAACCGCACGATGTCGTATTTGGAAATTGGATTTCCGTCATGAACCAAGGCAAAAGATAGTCCTTACCGAATTCGAGACGCTCTAGCCCGCCCCTCAGGACCCAGACTCAGGTGGGCCCTTGGATCGTCAGGGCCGGTCCACCGATGTGGATTAAAATTCCTGAACCTGCGTTTCCCCACCCTTTGGGGTGTAGACGAGCCAACGAATGACTCCATCGGACCCGGATCGTCCGATCAAACCGAGGCGCCTCGCAACAGCAACAACCACATAGGTGAAAAGTATATAAATGTCAGGGCTGGTAGGTCACTGACACCACCCTAGCTAGAAAGAAACGCAGGCCCTCCCTGATGTCCTCTCCCGTTTTAGGTTCATACCGGGGTGTGAGGCTCGCGAATTCACGTTATACACAAAGCTACGCCACACAGGCGGTGCTTTGATCATCACCACAAGACTTTGCTTTTCAACAGAAGTCCTGATCACTGCATCTTAGCATGCCACACAGGCAATTCATGCCATGCGACTGATGTCCATCGATATACAACCTCTGAGCTCGTGCGTCTCAGAGAAGGGCGTTAAGCAAAAGAATAAATTCTCCGCCGCCAAACAGATGTATATTTAATAGAGATCAATCAACACAGAATAAAATCCAATGTCAGACACACAGTCCATTTACAAGTCCGTTCTGGGTCTGAACGAAACCGGTGGCACTAAATACCTCGCAAACCCTTCGACCACCACGTACGTCTGGACGATCACCACTCATTATCCATATTTCGGGATGCCTCCCAATCAGGACCTCGGTTACCATCCAAACGAGGTGAAGATCTCCGGTCTTCGACCATCGTCTTCATCTTCGACTTTCAATCGTCGGTCAATTATTTGAAATGAGAATTAACTCGGCCTTCTCAAATAATTCACGTATATTTAGAATTTCAAATCAATTTATTTCAATGGTTAAATTATTCGACAACACCAATTGTGTTCTTTTAATGTAATTTTCACACCAAACACATTCAACCATCAAAAGCCACATAAATCGAACAAATTCAGTTTATTTCTATTCCATATCGCTTATGATATTTTATAACTATTTGTCGCTATTTTTATTTATTTTAAAATAGCCATTTTATTCAAAACGACGCTTCGGGCCATACAGCGGCCGTGGCGCTGTTTTTCTTCAGATTTGATTTACACATATCTGAAAATCTAACCGTTGGATCTTCACAAAATTTACATCATTAGAAAGGTCTTTTCAAAACGAATCCAACGGTTCCAGTTTCGGGAAAATCCGACGGTCGGATCTCCCGATACAATCGTTTGAATTTTCGATTTCAAAATACGAACTGTAGCGTCGTTATTCGATTAAATATATAATTATATTTATATATATATAAATATAATCGCT
Organism: Allium sativum; assembly: GCA_030737875.1. Taxonomy (NCBI): domain Eukaryota; kingdom Viridiplantae; phylum Streptophyta; class Magnoliopsida; order Asparagales; family Amaryllidaceae; genus Allium; species Allium sativum. The sequence goes on along the minus strand of CM060923.1, from coordinate 575,266,115 downwards.
TCTGGCGCTGTTTTTCTTCAGATTTGAATTAAACATTCCAGACAATCCAACCGTTGGATTTTTACAAGGTTGGTGCCGTTGGAAAGATATTTCCAATGCGAACCCGACGGTTGAGGTTTCGGGGAAATCCAATGGTCGGATTTCCCGCACTAGTCGTTTGAAATCATGGTTTCAAAATACGAACTGCACGGCTTCGTTTCGTTTTAATTTTATTTATATTTATATATTTATATAAATATAGTTCATTCACTGATTTCCATATCGTTTCACTTCAAATATTTTTCTAACACCTTAAAATTTTGGAAAATTTCGCCATAACCTCCCCTGCACCGGGAGCATCGGGAAATCGCAAATAGCGTTCCCGGTCCTTCTAATCTCAAAACGAAAAAGAAAAAGCCAAGCGGCTAGCCAACAGGCTCATAAAATCATCACCCAAACAAAGCAGTAAATGTGTACCTATTTGTCGGGCACAAAATTTTATTCCTCTTCTCTAGCCCCTTTGCTATAACCTGTTCAATGAATATGTATGTACATATATACACAGTTCTTATCATTTATCATTTTCTATTCGACTTCATATTTGATTTCTATTTGGTTTAAAAACACCATTCATTCTAATGTTACATAAATGGGTGCAGATCATTTCACTAGCTAATTAATGAATATTTCAACTCATATATGTTTATTTTGAACAAGTGGCTATTTTTAACACTTCACACTTCAACGATTTATGCATACAATAAAAATGTGATTTTTATTGTAAAAAAATTCATTTCAAAACACTATTTTTCTATATAGTTCAAGTTGGTGATAAAAATCGGTTTTTTATCCTAAAAGAATTTCTTTTTAAAACGAGATTATTTTACACAGTTCATATAGTCGATAAAAGGTGATTTTTATTATCAAACAATTTATTTCAAAATATGAATACCATTCAACACATGAATTTCTAATCAACGAATGAATATCAATTCAACACATGAATGTTTTCTATAGTTGAATAAATATAGTTTAAGCATATGAAAATAATTCAAACACAAGAATATTATTCAAAATTTCGGCAGCATAACGGCAGGGTAGTTAAACCGGGACCGTCCCTAGTACGGCTCCTCGCTCTACCTTAAAACCTCGCGGTTTTTGACAATGGGGATCATGCATCTAGTTCGCACGCAGGCGGCATGTATATATTTATTTCATTTCCACAAACTAATCCTATGTGGTTTCAACCAAATATTTCACAACCACAAATGGGTATTTTTCAACCACAATCAACCAATATCAATCACAAACAATCCCAAACAACCATTCGCTATCAATCAATTTTCACAACAATTTCAACCAATAAATATCGTCCATGGTTTGTGGACGAGGGGCGTATATATATATAGATATATATTTATATATAGCAATTCACTTTCATTTCACACATATATAATATTTTTAAATCAGAAATCTCACCAATAGCTATCCAATAACACGACTCTTCCTTGCATAAAATCTTCGCCAATCTCTCTTTTTGTCGCTTTGTTGCCCGTATTCTCTACATATGTAAAAATCGAATTTTTACTATGTTATTCAATATATAAAAATCGAATTTCAAAGATATAGATTCCGCCTTTTCAAAAATAAAGATTATATCTTTAATATTCCTACGATGTAAAAATTATATTTTTATTACTTTAAAAATATAATTTTCATATCTTACTTCTTTTAAATCTTTTACTTTTTAAAGTTTAAATCCTTTACTTTTTAAAGTTTAAATCTTTTAAAACCTTTTTAAAAATCAGTTTTAAAATCATTTAAAAAAAAAAATCTGTTTTAAACTTTTAAACAAATCAGTTTTAAAATCATTTTCAAATCAGTTTAAAAATCATTTAAAATCAGTTTTAAAATCTTTTATAAAATCAGTTTTTAAATCATTTTCAAATCAGTTTTAAAATCTTTTAAAATCAGTTTTAAAATCTTTTATAAAATCAGTTTTTAAATGTTTTATAAAATCAGTTTTTAAATGTTTTATAAAATCAGTTTTCTTTTTTCAAATTCAGTTTTAAAATCATAATTAAAATCAGTTTTACATTTTCAAGAAAATCAGTTTTCCAGAAATTAAAAAAAACGAAATTTACAGTATTAAAATAAAAATAAAAATAAGATAGAATCCTTACTGTAATCTGTGAAGGGGGGGGGGAGCGATGGCTTCGAGGGGGACGGCGTCGATGTCGGCAGCAGGAGGAAGAGTTGGCGAAGCGGAGGGTGGAGCGATGGCTTCGAGGGCTTGGGTCTTGGCATCTCGCTGCTTCAGGGGGCTCGCGATTTGATTCGACGGGGGGGGGGGGGGGGGGGGGCGGATCGTCTTCGTCGGAGCTGCGGTGGTGGCGGCGTTCGCTTTAGGGGGGGTGGTCTGTCGATAGTTTTTAGGTTTTTTTTCTTTTTTCTTTTCGTTTGAAATAAAAATGAACGCGGGGGGGGGGGGGGGCAGGAAGAAAAATAAAGGGGGGAAAATATTTTTTTTATTATTTAATTTAGCAAAAAGTTGACTTTTACATACGACCTCGAAACGAGGCCCACCGCCTGCCGTCCATAGCGTTTAACCCCCATTCCGAACACAATGGGACATGTATCGTAAGCTGATTTGATCGTTACAAACAGTTCCCGTTGAATTTACATTTAAATCCTTATATTGAATTTTAAACGTACATTTCAAATTACCGGGGTCACATACTAACTAGAAAAATTCCAGAAAAATATTTTCTAGCTTCGTATCGACGATACGGTCCTAACAAAACTAGTTTCATCGAATTCTGAGACCGTTTGAAAAATGGCCAATTTCCAGTCGATTAAAATCAACTGAAACCGGTCAAACGCGTTTTCCTTTGCCACGCTCACATATTGATTCGAAAAATTATGAAATTTGAAACCTAGCAATAATTTGACATCACGGATCCAACAAAAGTGGTTTCGTCGAAATCCGAGGTCGTTTGCAAAATGTCCATTTTTAAGGGCCTGAATTCCATAGCGACTATTCAGAATTTTCAACTGGACATATCTTTTAATTCCCGCTATCAAATTTCGATTTGTCAGATTCGTTGGAAAGATATCATCAATTAGATCCTAATGTTTTTGGTTTCACTAAAATCCGGATTGTTTTGCACCCGATACAGTCCGACAAAGTTTGAATTCAATTTTTGAAACTGCCACGCCATTTCAGGCCTTGTTTATAATTATAATTAATTATATTCGTTTTCTATTGTCTATTCAAACTCAGTTTTCATCGCCATTATTTAGAATATTTATTTTAAATATTTAAAATCCATAATTTTAGCCAATTTAAAAATTTTAAATTGGTTCAGATTTTCTGGGTCGTTACATTTATATATAATTAGAAATAGAATTTACATTGCAAATTAAAATTACATTTTTATATGCAATGGAAAGATAAGAATTTGGGTGTAATAAAGATTACATTTTTCTATACGTAGTTAGGAGTTGGGAACTAGCATTGAAAATAAAATTACCTTTTTATCATATAGTTAAAGATTAGAATTTACATTGTAAATAAAAACTACATTTTATTGTAATTAGAAGACGTGAAATTTGCATCGTATAAGAAATTACACTAATTTTCTATGTAATTAGGACATGGATTTATCGCCGCAATAGAAAGTATAATTGTAGGTGATTAATTAAAAATGAGAATTAACATGTATAGAAAATTTACATTTCTTTGTAAATTAAAAAAAAGAACAAAACATCTTTGTAAATAAAAAAACAAAACAAAACATGAGTAGTGATTTTAATTTACATTTCTTTGTAAATAAAAAAGAACAAAACATGAGTAGTTATTTTATTTCAATGAGAATTTGCAATGTAAAATAAAAGTGCATATTTCATATGTAAATAAGAAGAAGAGTTTGCATTGTAATTAAAATTACATTTTTATATGTGAATTAAAAGTAGGATTTTGTAATGTAATCAAATTTACATTTTTACATGTAAATTAAAGAAAAGGATGGAGTTTACATTTTTAATGTAAATAAAAAATGAATTTAGGATGCTGTAATATTATCGTCATTTTCAAATGAATTAAAATAATAATAACGAATAAGAATGATTTTCAATAAGTATGTATATACGAGGATTATTTGGAAAGTCCGAGTTACTCTCATTCCAAGTAATCATACGACGTAAAGAATCGAAGTATGAAGACGACGCATGAAGACCGTAAATCTTCCATCGAGAGGACAACGATCGAGGCCCTGATTTGACTTGCTCCCAATTCAAGGGTCATGGCCATTGTCCAAATGTACGTATTGATTTCACGGATTTGGTTTTCGCTCGGACCCAGAGCATAAGCTTATAAATGGATGATGTGTCTGACATCGTACTCCGTTAAATATCATGTTATTGATTTTCTGTTTAATATATAAATATAGGTGGTGGAGAATTTATTCTTTGCTTAACACCCGTTTATATATTGATGGATGATCAATGGTACGTTATGGAGTGACAATGTGGCATACTAAGATGCAATGATCAAGGTTTCTTGTTGAAAAGCAGAACTTTGTGGTGACGATCAAAGCACAGCTTGAATAAGCATAGCTTTGTGTATTACGTAACTTCATGAGCCTCACAACCCGGTGGAGTTTAAAACGGGAGAAGGGAATGCAGGGAGAGCAGCACGTTTCTTTCTAGCTAGAAGTAGTGTCAGTGCTTAAACTGGCTGATATTTTACTTACGTGGATGATGGAATGAGGCGCCTCGGATGATAGGTCCTATAGGATCGGGAAACGTGTGTTCAGGAATTGCCAATCCACGAAGCTGTATGTGTGGACCGGCCTTGTAGATTTCCAAGGGTTCACTGCGAGTGACCCTGAGACATTAGCTAGAGTGTCTCGAATCGGTAAGGAGCTCCTCCCTAGCCTTGGCTCATGATTGAAACCGAAATCCAAATACGACCCTACGAATTTGATTGTATTACTAGTATGGAGGCATAGTAGTATGGGATACTATTCTTCCTAGGATTTATACATTTACTTTGAAACTTTTTTTTATATACTCTAATGGTAATACTAGGTTCGTATTTACCGTATTTAGCATGTTTAATCATCATAAGGTAAAATCTTATCCTCTGGTTTGCGTTGCATTGTGTGATGGTACTTGGGTCTTATGGTGATTCCATTTTTCCAAAAGCATTGCGTTATTTTACGATTTATTTACTATTGTTATGACACTTTAAATTCTGCCCAGCAATCCATTGGAGTAAACCCGTTCTGCGTTAGCAGCGTGGTTTTTGGATTTGCCTTATTTCTTTTGGTTAAAATAGTTAAAGATTCTCACACCAGTCCCATGACTGACTCGAAGTTTGTTTCACCTTTTTGCAAAATCGAGTGCCCTCTTTTCTACACGGGCAGCCAAGTAAACAGGTTCATCCTTTACTTGGAGTCTTTTCTTTGGAGCTGCTTATTATCTTTCTTGGATTTGCTTTCGTGGAGAGGTAATGACTTGGAGCTTGAAGACATCTATCATTTGCTACTATTGCATTTTTCTCTCTTTAATTTCAGACATCAAACTTGTTTCATTTCACGTCGTTTATGTTGGAGTTGGAACTTATTTCATTTTCTGCAAAGTTGATGTAATAATTTAGAATTATGTGACTGTGGACTTTCTGTGGTTGATGACATTATATTTCCGCTGCTACGATGTTGTTACCCTATGGATTTTCTATGCTATGTTGTATCTGTGATCTGTATTATTGTATTTATGTTGTATTCCAAATGATCACTCCTTACTTTCATCCCGTGGAAGTTTGGGGTCATCACAGTTTTTATCAGATCTTTGGTTAAACATAGCTTTGGAATATAACATAATTATAATAATTCGTTTACATAGAATCCCAATATTCTATGGCGAACATTTCATGAGAATACATAATAGCCAGTCATTTTATCATCATCCTTTTTCCATCCCTTTTTCTTTATCATTTCTTAAAATCACCATTACAGTTGTTCTGACTCTTTCCTGGATCGTACAGAACTAACTAAAAATGAGTACTCATGCCGTTAGAACTGCTAGAGTCAGAGCAATGGGGAAAAATATTGCTGAAACTGAGGAGGCCACAGTTCAACAACCACCACCACCGCAACCCTTTGACGTGGTGAGGGCAGTGAAGGATTTTAAGAATTTAGACGGAGTTCCGTTCACTGGTACGGAGACTGTGATACAGGCTCAGGCATGGCTTAAGAATTGCGAAAAGATATTTAGAGCGTTAGAAATGGAAGATCAAAAGAAGAGATTTGTGGCTTCATGGATGCTCCAGGGCGAAGCACAACTTTAGTGGGAAGAGGTCAATATCGGAGGTGATGAAGAAAATATGACTTGGACCAAATTTAAAGAGCTGTTTAATGAAGAGTATACTGCAAGGCAAGAGGTGGAAAGGCTTCATGATGAGTTTACCCGTTGCTATGAAGAAAAAGACAAGAAGAGTTCACAACAAGATAGAGAAAGGGGCTTGGCCAATAATAATAAAGGGAAGCAACCCGAGAAGAAGACTGAAGGAAGTGGTTCTGGAGCCGCTAAGACTCATGATAAGACTAAGCTGCAATGCTACCACTGCCAGAAATTTGGACACTACAGCAAGGACTACGGGAACCCAAAGAAGGCCAGAAGAGAGGACACTAGAAAATGCTATAACTGCAATAAAACAGGTCACATCAAACTTAATTGTCCACTATTGAGGAGTTCCCAAGTTGCCCATGTGTACGAGGGAGAGAGTGCACCACCTTCTTCCGCACCTACTTCTTCTGAAGGAGCAGGTAAGCCTGATGTTTTAGGTGGTACTATTTCTGTTAAAAACATTCTCTGTGTTGGTCCCTACTCTTCCATTTTTCTTTTCCTTTTCGAGGACGAAAAGTTCTTAAGCGGGGGAGATTGTAACAACCCGGAATTTGGGGCCAATTTAAAATTTTCATTTTAGAGATTTTAAAGGTGTTTAAATATTTGAAATGAATTATTTTAAATAAAAATGACTAGAAATATATTTTGATTGGATTTAATACGAATATGTTTAATTTAATTATAAAAGGAATTAGAAAAAGGACGGTAGTTTGAAAAGTCAAACCTGAATTTTGACTGACTACACAGGATGCAGAATAAACCGGATTTTGGTGAAACGAAAAATATTTAAATCTGTTAATGAATATCTTTCTAGCGAATCTGAAAAATCGAAGTTTCATAGCGGGAATCAAAAGTTATGGCCAAATGAATTTTCAGAAAGGTCGCTATAGAGAATATATCGCCTTGAAAATAGACATTTTGCATACGACCTTGGAATTCGACGAAACCACTTTTGTTGGATCCGCTATGTCAAAGTATTGCCAGGTTTCAAATTTCATAATTTTTGAAGTTAGTATCTGAGCGTGGCAAAGGAAAATGTGTTTTGATCAATTATAGTTAAATTGGATCGACCAGAAAATGGTCATTTTTCAAACGATCTCAGAACTCGACGAAATTAGTTTTGTTAGGACCGTATCGTAAAAACATAACCAAAAATAATTTTTCCAGATTTTTCGGAGTTAATTTGTATCCCCGGTAAGTTTATTTGTACGGTTGAGATTAAAATAAATAATTTATAATTTAAAACTGAGAAACGGGGGCCAAGACGATCATTTGGGCCTACGGGACATAGTCAAATGAGTCCGGAATAGGGGTAAATAGGTAGGAATGATAGTCGTTGGGTTGAGATTGGTGAAAGTTGCTAAACGGGCTTTATTGGGCTAATTAGAAAATTAATTAACTAAACCTAATATTATATTATATATACCCGTATGCTACAGTGTCTTCTTCCTCCCGATTACTACAGCCGCCAAACCCATAGCCTATCAAATTTATAAATTCCGATTTCTCCCTCCTCACTCCACGAAATCCTTCACCGTAGGACATTATCCGAAGCTCTTCCTCCCCTCTTCAACCTCATACCGAAATCACCACCTCCCATCACCTGTAGCCGCCGCCCCGACCCCCTAAACCCACCGACTTTGCACCTCCGCCGGGCCCACACAGTGCCGCCGCACCCCTACCTCCAGGCGTGGATGCACCTCTCGTAGCTCTCCAATCTCCAACAATCCATTCGTAAAACCATTGATCCAATCTCCCGATTTCTGAATTCAAAGATTTGAACAAACTAAGAACTTATGGTATGAACAATTTCAGATTTTGCCACGCTTCTGTCCGTTACAGTGGCAGTTGTGAAAAGCAATTGTTAATTTGAAAATTCATTGTTAATTCATACAAATTCCGAATCTGAAAATTTCAGATCCGACGGAACCGTGACGACGAATAGACTTTGCTAAAATTGATTGGAACGTTTGCTGACTCTCTGTTGATTGTAGATTCGTACAATAGCAAGGTGAGATTCTTTTTTTTTTAATTTAATTTATTAGATTATTAATCGTTATTTAAATAATTGAATAATGAATGAAATAGAATTGAGATGTGATAATATTATGAATGATGGTTTACATGTGTGTATGATTCCAGATTAATCATTTAGATCAGATGTTGGGTTGTTATTTTTCTCTTGGTTTAGCTCTATTATTGTAGATTTGTTAATGCGATCAAAATTTCATTATTGATATATATATATATATATATATATATATATATATATATATATATATATATATATACACATACGTTTGGTTCCTTAGTTTGTTGCATTCAAAATTCACAGTTGTGTAAATTAGAAATGGTAAACAACATTCACCCTCTTTGTTTATTTATACCATTGGAGAATTTTGTTCATATTAAAACGATTAGATTTTTAGAGTCGTTTGTTCAAAATAAAGGATCGCCTTTTTAACATCGTTTTAATGAAAATAAAAATTACATTTTTATTTGAAACTATGATATGCAGTTGGCGATGAAAATAAAAATTACATTTTAATTTGAAACTATGATATGCAGTTGGCGATGAAAATAAGAATTACATTTTTATTTGAAACTATGATATGCAGTTGGCGATGAAAATAAAATTTACATTTTTATTTGAAACTATGATATGCAGTTGGCGATGAAAATAAAAATTACATTTTTATTTGAAACTATGATATGCAGTTGGCGATGAAAATAAAAATTACATTTTTTATTTGAAACTATGATATGCAGTTGGCAATGAAAATAAAAATTACATTTTTATTTGAAACAATGATATGCAGTTGGCGATGAAAATAAAAATTACACTTTTATTTGAAACTATGATATGCAGTTGGCGATGAAAATAAAAATTACATTTTTATTTGAAACTATGATATGCAATTGGCTATGAAGATAACAAGTACATTTTTCTATGCATCTAAAGACATGAGATTTGTAATGCAAATAAAAGTTACATTTTTCTATGTAGCTATGATTGAGATTTGAAAGACGAAAAGAAATCATTTTTTTTAAATAAGAACGAGAAATTGCATAGAGAATGAAAATTCACATTTTATATATGGATTAAGGACGAGGATTTACATAGTAAGAAAATTTTCATTTCTATTATGTAAGTGAAAAGGAGAATTTACATAGTAGGTAAAATTCCAATTTTTACATGTAAATAAAAGAAGGAATGTGACATGTAATATGAATTTACATTTTTATTAATGTAAATAAAGTAGGAATTTTCATCGTATGAAAATTTACATTTTTATTAATGTAAATAAAGTAGAAATTTTCACCGCATGAAAATTACATTATTTTTAATGTAATTAAAATATGAGCTTGCATTGTATGATAAAAAAAATTACATTCTTCTATGTAATTAGAATAGGAGTTTGCATCGTATGATAAAAACTACATTTTTATAAGTAAAACATGAATTTCCATCGTATGATAAAAATTACATTTTTATATGTAACGTATGATGAGATTTACAATGTAAATTAAAAATTACATTTTTGTGATGTAAGAAAGAAGTAGGATTCACATTAAAAATAAAAACTACACCTTTATATGTAATTAGAAATAGAATTTACATTGCAAATTAAAAATTACATTTTTATATGCAATGGAAAGATAAGAATTTGTGGTGTAATAAAGATTACATTTTTCTATGCGTAGTTAGGAGTTGGGAACTAGCATTGAAAATAAAATTACCTTTTTATCATATAGTTAAAGATTAGAATTTACATTGTAAATAAAAACTACATTTTATTGTAATTAGAAGACGTGAAATTTGCATCGTATAAGAAATTACACTTATTTTCTATGTAATTAGGACATGGATTTATCGCCGCAATAGAAAGTAAAATTGTAGGTGATTAATTAAAAATGAGAATTAACATGTATAGAAAATTTACATTTCTTTGTAAATAAAAAAAAAGAACAAAACATGAGTAGTGATTTTATTTACATTTCTTTGTAAATAAAAAAAACATGAGTAGTGATTTTAGTTTACATTTCTTTGTAAATAAAAAAGAACAAAACATGAGTAGTGATTTTATTTCAATGAGAATTTGCAATGTAAAGTAAAAGTGCATATTTCATATGTAAATAAGAAGAAGAGTTTGCATTGTAATTAAAATTACATTTTTAAATGTGAACTAAAAGTAGGATTTTGTAATGTAATCAAATTTACATTTTTACATGTAAATTAAAGAAAAGGATGGAGTTTACATTTTTAATGTAAATAAAAAATGAATTTAGGATGCTGTAATATTATCGTCATTTTCAAATGAATTAAAATAATATTAACGAATAAGAATGAATTTCAATAAGTATGTATATACGAGGATTATTTGGAAAGTCCGAGTTACTCTCATTCCAAATAATCATACGACGTAAAGAATCGAAGTATGAAGACGACGTATGAAAACCGTAAATCTTCCATCGAGAGGACAACGATTGAGGCCCTGATTTGACTTGCTCCCAATTCAAGGTTCATGGTCATTGTCCAAACGTACGTGTTGATTTCACGGATTTGGTTTTAGCTCGGACCCAGAGCATAAGCTTATAAATCGATGGTGTGTCTGACATCGTACTCCGTTAAATATCATGTTATTGATTTTCTGTTTAATATGTAAATATTGGTGGTGGAGAATTTATTCTTTGCTTAACACCCGTTTATATATTGATGGATGATCAATGGTACGGTATGGAGTGAGAATGTGGCATACTAAGATGCAACGATCAAGGTTTCTTGTTGAAAAGCATAACCTTGTGGTGACGATCAAAGCACAGCTTGAATAAGCATAGCTTTGTGTACTACGTAACTTCACGAGCCTCACAACCCGGTGGAGTCTAAAACGGGAGATAGGAACGCAGGGAGAGCAGCACGTTTCTTTCTAGCTAGAAGTAGTGTTAGTGCTTAAACTGACTGATATTTTACTTACGTGGATGATGGAATGAGGCGCCTCGGATGATAGGTCCTATAGGATCGGGAAACGTGTGTTCAGGAATTGCCAATCCTCGAAGCTGTATGTGTGGACCGGCCCTGCAGCTTTCCAAGGGTTCACTACGAGGACCCTGAGACATTAGCTATTGTGTCCCGAATCGGTAAGGAGCTCCTCCCTAGCCTTGGCTCATAATGGAAACTGAAATCCAAATACGACCCTATGAATTTGATTGTATTGCTAGTATGGAGGAATAGTAGTATGGGGTACTATTCTTCCTAGGATTTATACATTTACTTTGAAACGTTTTTTTTATATACTCTAATGATAATACTAGGTTTGTATTTACCGTATTTAGCATGTTTAATCATTATAAGGTAAAACCCTATCCTCTGGCTTGCGTTGCATTGTGTGATGGGACTTGGGTCTTATGGTGATTCCATTTTTTTCAAAAGCATTGCGTTATTTTACGATTTATTTACTATTGTTATGACACTTTAAATTCTGCACGGCAATCCATTGGAGTAAACGCGTTCCGCATTAGCGGCGTGGTCTTTGGATTTGCCTTATTTCTTTTGGTTAAAATAGTTAAAGATTCTCACACCTGTCCCATGACTGACTCGAAGTTTGTTTCACCTTTTTGCAAACTCGGGTGCCCTCCTTTCTACATGGGCAGCCAAGTAAACAGGTTCATCCTTTGCTTGGAGTCTTTTCTTTGGAGCTGCTTATTATCTTTCTTGGATTTGCTTTCGTGGAGAGGTGATGACTTGGAGCTTGAAGATATCTATCATTTGCTACTATTGCATTTTTCTCTCTTTAATTTTAGACATCAAACTTGTTTCATTTCACGTTGTTTATGTTGGAGTTGGAACTTATTTCATTTTCTGCAAACTTGATGTAATAATTTAGAATTCTATGACTGTGGACTTTCTGTGGTTGATGACATTATATTTCCGCTGCTATGATGTTGTTACTATATGAATTTTCTATGCTATGTTGTATCTGTGATCTGTATTATTGTATTTATGTTGTATTCAAAATGATCATCCCTTACTTTCATCCCGTGGAAGTTTGGGGTCATCACACTAGACATAACTTTCAATTTATATTATGAAATCTAAATTTTTCGCATTCATTAGAAAGATATAATTAAATAGATTCTAACGTTTCTGGTTTTACTGAAATCCGATTTATATTTCATTTTGTACGTTCGTTTAAAGTTTAAAATCGAATTTTCAAACTACCGTGCCATTCAAGTTCTTTTTAAATAAATTTTATATTTATACGTTTTAACTTCAATTTAAATAAATTTTTAGTCATTATTATTTAAAATAAATCATTTTGAATATTAAAAACCCATTAAAATAGCTAAAATTAAAATTTTAAATTGGTTCAAAAATTCCGGGTTGTTACACCTTATTTGAGACCAATCGTTAAAATAACGATTTTGGTTTTTCACTAAAATTAAATAAACATTTAATTTCATTGATTTAATCAACATATGAATCTATAATTAACAAACAATCAATCACTAGCAACCATAGCACACAAAATAATAACCCGACTTATATAAAATATAAGTGGGATAAATGAGTGAGTTTAACTCACCTTGATCTGATTCGTTGTTTTAAACCGTTCATTTCAGTTAAGTTAAACAAGCGTTTAATTTAATAGAAAAATTCAATTGATTTGAATCCCACCCAATTCGGTTCAAGAATGTTATGTCCCTCAATATGATTCCAGTGTTTCTTGTTTGGTTGAATTCTGACCACATATGAGTGAGTTATTAATATTTAAAGTAAATCACTATTTTTAATTAACTAATTCCTTAATTAACTAATTAATATTAAACTAATTACATTTTAATAAATAAACACATGCCAATCGAATTTCTTCCTTCAAGCTTCATTTACTGCTTCGCGTTCCTGTAACACCCCACCTCCGCCAGGGTAACTCTTGCAAGCACACTAGCTTTGGAGGGGCGTTAAACAAGGTAAACATGCATGAAGATATCACAAGACAGAACATATAAGTAAAACAGAGTAGTAAAGCAGCGGATAAAACTAGCATTTCAAAACCATAGTTAAGTTACAACAAAGTACTTGGTCATTATTTTCCAATAAACAAAGTCTAGAGAAAAGCATAAACTAAAAAACTGAAATACATAAACTACTATCCCCAAAGTGAAGTGATAAACCATAGCAAGCTCAATGTCCAGAACCGTACATGAGCAAATCCCGTAAGCAAGCTATAAAGATCCAAGCTAAGCTCCAATGTTCCCACCCTGAGGACCTGAGGGGGTGGAAACGGAAGAAAAGAGGCGAAAGAAAACAGGTCAGTCAAAAAGACTGGTAAGCCCTAACTACTATCAGTCCATGACCTAGTAAAGTTAACTGGCATGAGAAGCTGAGATGAACATTGGCATGATGATTAACTAACAAGATAGATAAAGGTGTCATCGCATAATCAAGGTTAAGTTTTGCACCACGGTGTACTAGCATTCTAACATGTCAAGTAAAAACAAGAATTGATCCCTTGGCCCAAGCTTGGCCCAATATCATGAGGTGACCTAAATCAAGGTCCAACTACATGGTCTAATTGATCGGCTCCCTATAAGCCTAACTCGTCAAGTGTCAGTGTCATACGGCCCAAACATGAAATGTAGTTAAACTGCGCTAGGTACACCCTAGGGTGTATCAAGTCCTAGGGTGTCAACCTCAGACACAAACCAAGTATGCACAGTCTAGATCTACTGGTACCCGTGCCTGATTCTCCAACTCCGGACTATGTGCACGACCATAGTTCGCCTGGACCTACACCGGCGTACCTACTCAGCCGTCGTTTTGGTCGCTTACATGTCAGCCCAGTAATCGTGCCCCACCCTAGCCTAGTCCCTAGGGTCTTATGATACTATCAAAAGGGTTACTGCTGAAAAGGACCACGCAACTAGGGCTTCTTAACGGGTTAAATGTGGTTAACCCGATCCAAACGTGGATTAAATTGGTTAAGTGTACCCAAGGTTCATGACATAACCCCGATTAACCCATCGAGCCCAAATTGGTTAAGTATCAAGTGGACCATGACTTAACCCTAATCAGGTGGCATTAATTAACTTAATATGCATTAACCTCTCACATTAGACCTTGTTGTGGTTACTAGTTAAGCCGGGCAGGTCCGGGTAGCTTTACACCACAACTTGGTCTAACCTTGGGTTCGTGCACAACATGACCAACTTCTCACATTGGGTCGTATTGTTTATAGCCACTAGTTAAGCCGGCGGGTCCGGGTAGATTTATGCTACAAACTCAACCCAACCTTGAGTTGGCCACACTCATATTTTCTAAGTGTCATGTCCATTATGTTTCCAAAACATAATTACAAGCTAACATATCACGTCATTTTATAAAAACCATGTACATGTCATAATGTTACCCAACCCCAACGTAATCCCATCGTTTACATAATCGCAACAACGCATAAAGGATAAAATAAGGAACTTGGCATAATTATGACAAAAAGGTGTTGAAGCCACAAGTTTAACATGGTGGCATATGAAATGTACATATGTTCATATACTTGCATATTGCATTATTACGCTTCAAAAGTATGCATAAAACCAAACTTAGCATATAAGTCATACATTGTGATAAATGTCATGTAGAAGTTGCTAAAAGTTCGCATTTAGCCTCACATGCAAGTTATCATAAGGGATATGATAACTTCCATGTTGCCAAAATGCAACCTTTAATATAAAGCTTGAAGCTTTAAGCTCACAAACTCAAGTTTAACTTGCATAACATGATAACATGTGTATAATGATCAACCCAAACTTGCATAACATAGCAACATGTGTCATACATAATGATTACACCAACTTGCATAACATAGTGATCAACCAAACTTGCATATCATAATGATCAACCCAAACTTGCATCATTCATTTAACTTTAGAGTTCAAAAAGAAAGTAGAAAAGGGCTTACAATGCTATGAAGACACAAATGAATATTTATTATAAAGATTGAGACGAAGCCCTTATGCAATCACCAAAAAAACCCAAATATGCAAGCTCCAAATGAAAAACCCTTGAGCCAAATCAATAAAAACCCTTGCTTTGTAATAGAAATGTTGCCCCTTGACTTGAATGCAAACTAAGAACACTCATACAAGCTTGAAAACACTTGTATGAGCTCAAAACCTCTCATATAAATAAACTTAGAAATTTTAGCATGAGAGTGGAGGCCATGAGAGGAACAAATTTGGCATAGTTTAGTTGTAGAGTTGAATAATGATGATTTAGGCTAGGCTTAGGGGTCTTTTTATAGAAGATTAGGATAGTATTAGCCATAGGATTAACCCTAGATCCAATCCAAGCCATCAAATCCCGTCACTAGCCAATAAAACAGGTCCAAACAGCCCAATTAAGTGCACCAGGCCGACCTGGCCGACCAGGGAGGTCGACCCCCAGGTCGACTCTAGTGTCGACCTGGTGGGGGGGGGAGGTCGACCCTAGTGTCGACCCCCCTGTCGACCTATCTGGGCGGGAGTTTTCCCGCCCAGTCTGTTTTGGCTGAATTTGAATTCTAAATTCAAATTTGAACTGTTTTTGAACTTGAAATTTCTGAAAACTTTGACGGGCCATAACTTGGTCATATGGACTCCGATTTTCGAAAACTCGGACTCTATTTCGCGTATTTTTCCGAGACGAATGCAATGGCACAGCCCGTTTCCCTTGATTCAGAATTTACAGTTTAATTCTGCCTTGATTTATGTTATAACATGTTATTCAAAAATACGGGTTGTTACATTCTCCCCTCCTTAAAGGATTTCGTCCCCGAAATCTCCAAGTTAGGAAGAACGTATCCTACCATCCATTATCCGTCTACTCGAAACATTATCCACGTGCAGTCATTGTCCTTAAAGGATTCTAAATGCTGTATGATCATATGCAAAGGTGTGTGTATATGTACTTATCTAATGCGAAAATCAGGAGGTTACTGATTCAGTAAACCCCCTTAATGCAAAACATGTTAGTGAAATGAGTCCATATGTATGCAAATTCCAAACATAATTTATAATCTCTACATGAGTGCACATAACATTCATCCATATGCAACATCCACGTGATAGCATAACAAGTTTCATCCATGAATAAGTATAAGCACTCATGCATATGCAACATGAAAGTGTGTGAGCCGATCTTAGTGGCTAATGTGTATCATGCATCCACGAGTATCCACGTGCAAACACTTGCAACCACTTGCAACCATCAAGCATAACATGTTTCAAATACATGTTTCATCCAAAGGGTTTCTACCTAAGGTTCTCATGACAAGATTAACAAGATAACTAGACAAACAAGGTAAATATGGATGGCAAAAGAAAGATAGGAAAAGAGATCGAGAATGTACCCTCAAAAAGAAATGGATAAAGCCCACGCATCTTCTCCTCGGTTTCCCAAGTTGCGTCCTCTTCGGCTTCACCCCACTGAACCTTCACCAGCTTGACTTCTCGATTCCTTAGCTTCTTATTCTCTGTTCCCAAGATACGAATCAGAGCTTTTCTCAAGGCTGCTTCTTTCTCTACCTCAATGTCTTCAAGAATGCTTGGTTCAACCACCTCAGCGGATTCATGTAGGCACTTTCGGAGATGCGAGACATGAAAGACATTGTGCACTCCGGCTAGCTTTTCGGGCAATTCCACCTTATAGGCCATCTTTCCAATTCTCACTATGGTAGGGAAAGGTCCTACGAACCTTGCTGCCAGCTTCCCTACTGCTCCAAAGCGTACCACATTACGCAAAGGAGAAGCCTTCACGAAAACCATGTCTCCAACTTCGAATTCCAAATCAGTCCTTCGCTTATCTGCATAGGATTTCTGTCTGTCTTGGGCCGCCTTCATCCGTCTTCGAATCAACTCTACCCTCTCGAATGTATCCCTAATCATATCGGGCCCAAGTATAAGCTCATCTGTCGTCTCCCACCAACAAGTTGGTGACTTGCACGACCTTCCATACAAAGCTTCAAATGGTGCCATCCCTATGCTGGCTTGATAGCTATTATTATAAGCAAACTCTACAAGAGGAAGGTGGTCTTCCCAAGTACCACCAAAATCAAGAACACAGAGCCTCAAAAGATCTTCTAGCACTCTATTCACCCTTTCGGTTTTGCCATCCGTCTGGGGGTGATAAGCTGTACTCAGATTCAATCGCGTACCCATTGCTTCTTGCAAACTATTCCAGAACTGGCTAGTGAAAATTGGGTCACGATCGCTAACTATGCTGGAAGGAACTCCATGCAACCGCACTATCTCTCGAAGATAAATAGATGCTAGCCATGATGCAGTCCTCTTGCTCTTTACTGGGATGAAGTGAGCACTCTTCGTAAGTCTGTCAACTATGACCCATATGCTCGTGTTCCCTTTTCTTGACCTAGGCAATCCATCCACAAAATCCATAGAAATACTCTCCCACTTCCATTGCGGGACCTCCAATGGATGTAATAGCCCACCTGGTTTCTTTGACTCGGCTTTCACTTGTTGGCATACCATGCACCTTGAAACATACTCTGCCACGTCTTTCTTCATTCCATCCCAAAAGAAAATGCGCTTCATATCCCTATACATCTTATCTCCTCCAGGATGTATAGTCATCTTCGAATGATGTGCTTCTTCGAGAACTTTATGCACCAAGTCCCCTACTTGTGGAACGCATAGCCTTCCATCACGCCTTAGCCAACCTTTATCATCAATAGTATATCTAGCAAGGTGACTAGACGTCTCACCACGAATCAGTTTGTCCATAACTTCAATTATCTGTGGATCTTCCTTCTGCGAAGCACCAACTTGATCAAGAAGTGTGGGTCAAAGCTCAAGGGATGCTAATGAACCCGTCATCAACTCAACAGCCGTCGTGAAATCAAAGGTTGCCAAGAATTCTAAGTTCTTCATCTCTATGAACAAGGGGCTCAATGTCAACCTCCTTCTGCTTAGTGCATCTGCCACAACATTACCCTTGCCAGGGGTATAAGCTATCTCGAAGTCATAAGATGCCAAGAATTCCATCCACCTTTGCTGCCTTAGATTCAGATCTTTTTGCGAGAGGAGGTACTTGAGTGACTTGTGATCAGTATACAACTCAAACCTTTCGCCTAGAAGATAGTGGCGCCAGGATTTGAGTGCAAAGACAATCGCCGCTAACTCCAAATCATGAGTGGGATAGTTCTTCTCATGAACTTTAAGTTGCCTACCCCCATAACATATCACTCTTCCCCCTTGCATTAGAACAACACCTAACCCCGTGCCACATGCATCTGTGTACACGGTAAACATCTTACCACTATCGGGTAATGCCAAAACTGGAGCTGAGGTAAGGGCTCTTTTGTGCTTTTGAAAAGCAAGCTCACACTCCAAGTCCCATGCAAAGACTAAGTTCTTCTTCGTCAACTTAGTAAGAGGGGCCGAAATCTTAGCGAAGTCCCTGATGAACTTCCTATAGTAGCCCGCCAGACCGAGAAAGCTTCTTACTTCGGTTGCATTCCTAGGAGTCTTCCAGTCTTGAACCACAACCACTTTCGCGGGATCCACCGCTATGCCTTGCTTAGAAACTATATGTCCAAGAAACTGAACTTCCTTTTTCCAAAAATGACATTTGGAGAACTTGGCTTTCAACTGATGCGCTCTAAGCGTATCCATCACTTCCTTGAGATGCCTCGCATGCTCTTCCTCATTCTTTGAGAAGATCAGAATATCATCCACAAAAATAACAACAAACTTGTTAAGGAACTCCCTGAACACCCTACTCATCAAGTCTACGAAGTAGGCGGGTGCATTAGTCAATCCGAATGGCATGACAAGCCATTCAAAGAATCCATCTGGAGTCCTAAACGCAGTTTTATCAATGTTATCCTCAGCTACTCTAAGCTGATGGAATCTGGTGGCTAGATCAAGCTGAGAGAAAACAGAAGCACCAACCAGCTGGTCAAAGAGATCATCAATCCTCGGTAAAGGGTGCCTATTCTTCTTTGTCAGCTTGTTCAACTCTCGATAATCAACACATAGACGAAGCGAACCATCCGCCTTAGTAGCGAATACCACCGGAGTACCCCATTCAGAAATGCTTCGCCTAATAAAATTCTTCTCAAGCAACTCCTTGATTGGCTTACTGAGATCCCTTCTTTCTCGTGGGGCCATGTGCCTAATGGGCAATGATACTGGCTTGGCATTATCGACTAGATAAATGCGGAAATCTATCTCTCGTTTAGGGGGTAACCCCTTAACTTCTTCAAAGACTTCAGGATAGTCTTGGACCACCCTTACAGATTGTAGATCATCAATGGACGAGTCGAGAGATTCAAGATAACATAACATGACGGGACCTCTAGGGTTACAAGAAATTTCTAGGGTATTACCGAGGCGAGTCATGAGCCTCACCACCCTAGGCTCACAATCGAGAATGGCTCCATAACTGGACAACCAATCCATGCCCAAGATCAACCCGTATCCCGTGAATCTGAGAACATAAGCATTACACGTGAATTCTACGGTCAAGATAGAAATCTTCAAATCCACACAAATCATAGATAGATGGGCGGAACCCCCAATTGGATTTGAAACACAAACGGGATCCTCAACTAGACTAGTACTTAGGTGCAAACTTTCAACAATGTCAGAAGAGATAAAACTATGCGATGCGCCAGAATCAAATAAGGTGCGAACAGGATAATCAGAAATATAAACAAGACTTTCTACAGAAATACTACCTCGATCAAAAGCTAGAAGAGTGAGGAGAGCCTGCAACTGCCCTCCAAAGGGTCCTACTTGCTGAGTTTGTCCTTGCCCTTGTCCTTGCTTCTTGGGGCAATCCTTGCTAAAATGTCCAGATTCTCCGCACTGAAAACACTCGCCTAACTTCCTCTTCTCCTTCCTGCAATCTTTGGCTATGTGCCCAACGATCCGACAGAACTTGCACTTCCTTGTTTCCCTGGTCTTGTTGTCATTGCTATTGTTGTTGCCCTTGACCTCCTTCTTGCCACTCTTATCTTCCTCTTGAAGTAGGGCCGTATTCACCAAATTCTCGAAGGTCGCCCCGAGGGGTATATGAGACATGGCCAAACCGCGCAATGGCTCATTTAATCCTAGAGCAAAGTGTAGGGCCTTCTTCCGAGCTGTGTTTACCAATTCTATACCGAACTGAGCAAGTTGATTAAACTTGTCCACGTATTCCCTAACGGTCATGTCCCCTTGCTTTAGAGATAGGAACCTCTCCATCTGAAGGTTCTCTTCTGTCGATGATAGAAACTTTAGTCCAAACCTTCTCCTAAAGTCATCCCAAGTCTCAATTGGTCTAGTAGTGGTGGTGACTACCCACCAATAAGCAGCTTCCCCTTTCAATAGCCATACCGCCAACAGAACTTTCCTACGATCTTCCACATCAAAGATAGCAAAGAGGTCTTCAGTTTCCTTTAACCAGTTTCTTTCCTCCACAGAAGTCTCCGTTCCGACAAAATTCTTGCATCCCATCGCCTTAAAGTCTTTGCAAAGCTCCGCGAAATTCGCTTGTGTATGCTGAGGGGGAGGAGGAATATCCGCGGGGCCGGCTTCATTCACCCTTGCCTCCATGTACCTTCTAAACCAAATAGGTACTGGTACACCCTCCGGGATGGCAAAATTATCGGCCATACTGAAACGAAGGAAAAAGATGGATAGATTCAGAATGAAGAAACGAAGGATAGTGCTAATGGCTCTTGGGGAATAGGCTTTTAAAATAACTAGACTTTTCTTGGAAAATACTTAATTGCTTTTAAAAATAGTTTTTCAAAAGGTAAGTTTTAAAAACCTTTTGCTCAGATCTTGTAAACCTTAAGCTCTGATAACAAATGTAACACCCCACCTCCGCCAGGGTAACTCTTGCAAGCACACTAGCTTTGGAGGGGCGTTAAACAAGGTAAACATGCATGCAGATATCACAAGGCAGAACATATAAGTAAAATAGAGTAGTAAAGCAGTGGATAAAACTAGCATTTCAAAACCATAGTTAAGTTACAACAAAGTACTTGGTCATTATTTTCCAACAAACAAAGTCTAGAGAAAAGCATAAACTAAAAAACTGAAATACATAAAGTACTATCCCCAAAGTGAAGTGATAAACCATAGCAAGCTCAATGTCCAGAACCGTACATGAGCAAATCCCGTAAGCAAGCTATAAAGATCCAAGCTAAGCTCCAATGTTCCCACCCTGAGGACCTGAGGGGGGGGGGGAAACGGAAGAAAAGAGGCGAAAGAAAACAGGCCAGTCAAAAAGACTGGTAATCCCTAACTACTATCAGTCCATGAACTAGTAAAGTTAACTGGCATGAGAAGCTGAGATGAACATAAGGATAACAACATACTGGCATGATGATTAACTAACAAGATAGATAAAGGTGTCATCGCATAATCAAGGTTAAGTTTTGCACCACGGGTGTACTAGCATTCTAACATGTCAAGTAAAAACAAGAATTGATCCCTTGGCCCAAGCTTGGCCCAATATCATGAGGTGACCTAAATCAAGGTCCAACTACACGGTCTAATTGATCGGCTCCCTATAAGCCTAACTCGTCAAGTGTCAGTGTCATACGGCCCAAACATGAAATGTATTTAAACTGCGCTAGGTACACCCTAGGGTGTATCAAGTCCTAGGGTGTCAACCTCAGACACAAACCAAGTATGCACAGTCTAGATCTACTGGTACCCGTGCCTGATTCTCCAACTCCGGACTATGTGCACGACCATAGTCCGCCTGGACCTACACCGACGTACCTACTCAGCCGTCGTTTTGGTCGCTTACATGTCAGCCCAGTAATCGTGCCCCACCCTAGCCTAGTCCCTAGGGTCTTATGATACTATCAAAAGGGTTACTGCTGAAAAGGACCACGCAACTAGGGTTTCTCAACGGGTTAAATGTGGTTAACCCGATCCATACGTGGATTAAATTGGTTAATTGTACCCAAGGTTCATGACTTAACCCCGATTAACCCATCAAGCCCAAATTGGTTAAGTATTAAGTGGACCATGACTTAACCCTAATCAGGTTGCATTAACTAACTTAATATGCATTAACCTCTCACATTAGACCTTGCTGTGGTTACTAGTTAAGCCGGGCGGGTCCGGGTAGCTTTACACCACAACTTGGTCTAACCTCGGGTTCGTGCACAACATGACCAACTTCTCACATTGGGTCGTATTGTTTGTAGCCACTAGTTAAGCCGGGCGGGTCCGGGTAGATTTATGTTACAAACTCAACCCAACCTCGAGTTGGTCACACTCATATTTTCTAAGTGTCATGTCCATTATGTTTCCAAAACATAATTACAAGCTAACATATCAAGTCATTTTATAAAAACCATGTTCATGTCATAATGTTACCCAACCCCAACGTAATGCCATCGTTTACATAATCGCAACAACGCATAAAGGATAAAATAGGGAACTTGGCATAATTATGACTAAAAGGTGTTGAAGCCACAAGTTTAACATGGTGGCATATGAAATGTACATATGTTCATATACTTGCATATTGCATTATTAGGCTTCAAAAGTATGCATAAAACCAAACTTAGCATATAAGTCATACATGGTGATAAATGACATGTAGAAGTTGCTAGAAGTCCGCATTTAGCCTCACATGCAAGTTATCATAAGGGATATGATAACTTCCATGTTGCCAAAATGCAACCTTTAATATAAAGCTTGAAGCTTTAAGCTCAGAAACTCAAGTTTAACTTGCATAACATGATAACATGTGTATAATGATCAACCCAAACTTGCATAACATAGCAACATGTGTCATACATAATGATTACACCAACTTGCATAACATAGTGATCAACCAAACTTGCATATCACAATGATCAACCCAAACTTGCATCATTCATTTAACTTTAGAGTTCAAAAAGAAAATAGAAAAGGGCTTACAATGCTATGAAGACACAAATGAATATTTATTATAAAGATTGAGACGAAGCCCTTATGCAATCACCAAAAAAACCCAAATATGCAAGCTCCAAATGAAAAACCCTTGAGCCAAATCAATAAAAACCCTTGCTTTGTAATAGAAATGTTGCCCCTTGACTTGAATGCAAACTAAGAACACTCATACAAGCTTGAAAACACTTGTATGAACTCAAAACCTCTCATATAAATAAACTTAGAAAATTTAGCATGAGAGTGGAGGCCATGAGAGGAACAAATTTGGCATAGTATAGTTGTAGAGTTGAATAATGATGATTAAGGCTAGGCTTAGGGGTCTTTTTATAGAAGATTAGGATAGTATTAGCCATAGGATTAACCCTAGATCCAATCCAAGCCATCAAATCCCGTCACTAGCCAACAAAACAGGTCCAAACAGCCCAATTAAGTGCACCAGGCCGACCTGGCCGACCAGGGAGGTCGACCCCCAGGTCGACTCTAGTGTCGACCTGGTTGGGGGGGGGGGGGGAGGTCGTCCCTAGTGTCGACCTGTCTGGGCGGGAGTTTTCCCGCCCAGTCTGTTTTGGCTGAATTTGAATTCTAAATTCAAATTTGAACTGTTTTTGAACTTGAAATTTCTGAAAACTTTGACGGGCCATAACTTGGTCATACGGACTCCGATTTTCGAAAACTTGGACTCTATTTCGCGTATTTTTCCGAGACGAACGCAATGGCATATCCCATTTCCCTTAACTCATAATTTACAGTTTAATTCTGCCTTGATTTATGTTATAACATGTTATTCAAAAATACGGGTTGTTACAGTTCCCATTTATACCTGTGAGGATTTAGCTTACGATTAGTTTGCCATCATTTAATAATAATTATTAGACATTTTAATTATCAAAGTTAGTTGATTGATTACTGCATCTAAATTAAACTAGCCGATCCTTCTCAAAATTTTAGTGCTTCTTGTTCTGAACACTATCCGACAGGCTCGTTTCTAAACCCTTCAGCAAAAGAATTTGGCCCACTTCGAAACCTTTCCATTCCTTGTCAAAGCCCTGCACCATTCAATACTTAATTAAACTCATAATTCTTTAATCTAAAAATTTAAATTCAGTAATTAATATAAATTATGACTTAACCACTTCATATAAGTTTCAGGGCTGATTACTTACGAATACTCAGTTCGAATCCGCTCCTCTTCACGTAACTACTCTAGTGCCATACATTGTCTAATATTAGTACGTTGCTTCCATCTCAGTGAAACCCTGACCAAACACGTCCAAACTTCTGGTTTGCCTCGTTCTCTTTTTCACGAAAAAAATGGAACCATTTACCGCCGATAGTTTGAACGCCCTGCCAACGTTAGGTCTTTGGTCGGCAATCAGAGGTCAGAGATGGAACCCCTTCATACGCCACCCTTACTCTCACAAAGCCCAACCTCCCACACCCTTCCGGTCACCGACAATCTGTCCTCAAAACGCACGGCTTTAGATGCAGTTCTTTTCAGTTCACTACATCTGAGATGATCTCCACCGGCGAATCCCCAATAGGATTCCAGCAACCTTAACAACTCCTGTTCCAAGAGATGAAATACTTGTCTCGGTAATGAAGTGGTCCCGATAAGCAGAGCACTTAGCAATATCAATCTCTTCAAGATTGGATTGCTGAATCATTTAGGTTGTTTACTCCTTAAAATCGCATGCACATTGATGAATCGTTACATTGATAAAAGCTAGAAAGGCACCATAGTTCGATTCATAACCGATCGGTCAAAGTCATCTTCAAAAATCCCTAATTCAATTCGCATTCAATACCACTGGTCAGTTAGGATATGGGCATACCGATCGGTACTAGATAGTTTCACCAGGCAGACACAACATAGCGTAACCCGAAGCAGGGGAAGACACCGATCGGTATAAGCGCAAGGACACCGATCGGTAGAGGATATAGTATGCTTTGTAAATGCGAGATGGAGATATATCGACCGGCTATGGTCCAAGCATACCGATCGGTTACATGGAGGAGACACCAATTGGTAGGGAATAATGGATATTGACAGCTGGAGACAACTGGCCAGTGGAAGACTTGTAAATACCATCATATACCAATCGGGGGTCCTGAATGTTATATCTCCACACCTATAAATAAAGGACCAACCCCACATTAATAGGGACCGAATTTTATTACCCCGAAGGGCTATCCAACCATTTCTTGAGCAATTCAAAGGGGATTCTACCTCTCCTAACTCCTTCAATTGAAGATCAGACATGGAATTCTCCATCTTGTCATGGAAATCTACTCAAGAGCTTGACGAATCATAGTTCTACTTCTCAAGTTGCCGTACTTAGAAGATTTCTCTACTTCCTTTAGCCCTTAAGATCAAATCAAGAGAAGAGTGTGTGAGGATGAAAATCTATGTATTGAGAGAATGCTCAAACTTGTAAATTTGTACATGATAATGAAACTTTCTCTCAAAGTGGATGTAGATCTTTCCTAAGGTCAAACCACTATAAACATAGTTGTCTTTTTTACTTGCATTTACGTTTGTGGCTCCTTTTAATTCCTTACTGAATTGGTGAAGTGAAATTTTCGCACCTTGGGTGTTGAGATCTAATTTAGATTTTAACATTTGGCACCCACAGTGGGGCCGCATTCATTCTTCCTTTTCTCACACTCTCTGACAAGGTTGATGGCCTTGCATTAAAGTTCTAAGCATACTTCTATCGTAGATCCTACGAGACTGCATTTTAAGCCAGTCGGCTAACTTCCTTTCAAAATCAAGTCCTTGTCTGAAATCATGGGTAGACCATCGAAGAAGACTGTTAGTAAAACTGTCAAAGAGCTTGACAACGTCGTCAACAACGAAAATACTCCACTCACCAACCAATTCAAAGTTGCGGAAAGTTCTCAGGCTAGAACAGCTTAAAGAGAAGGGATTTGGATGAAATTGTTGTGGGTTTAACAAGCCAAATGGACATTGCAAACAATGCCATAATAAGGAAGCTTGAGTATATGTTTTCTATGCAAGCCTCTACAGCAAAATTTACCATGAATGCCGCTCGTGCCAAGTCTGCTCAAACCGATCATACAGAGAATGCGGGCTCTTCGTCCATAAGTCCAGATCAAGTAAATTCTATCCAAGAGGTTGCAAATCCTAATGGTCCTCAGCATAAAGATGCTAAACCACTTACGCGCAACCACACTGATAAAGCGACCTCTCGACAAGCGCTTGGAACCACCAAAGGGACATCTCCCTAAGTGGGAGGCCCAGGGCCCTGGAATCTGAACTGTGACTATTTGCTTAGGAAAATATCTGGCAAGGATGATGGCATCCGCCCCATGGACCTGCTCAACAAAGAGGAGGAAATATCGGAAATGGTGCACAAAATCATGGAAAAGAGCTTGAGGAAGCAAGACGATGAGAAAGAGTGGGGGTTCGCTCCTACCAAAACCCCATTCACTGAAAGGATCAAAATGACTCCATACCCAAATAAGTTCAAATCTCTGACGGTGCAAGCTTATAATGGGACTAGTATCTCAACGTGTTCTTGTTCAAATATGATCAAAATATGGAAGGAGCACACGCCACAGACGAGTTGAAATGCTTGTACTTTCCAACTTACCTTGAAGGAGTGGCGTCACTTTGGTTCACAAAGCTACCGCCTATATCTGTAGATGAATTTTCCACCTTGGCCAAGCTATTCAGAGAGAAATTCGGACTCCAAGCTATGAAGGTGCGGGATGTCATGGAATTGAATGAACTTGAGCAAAGGCCAGGAGAGCCCATCAAAACTTTTCTAACCTGCTTCAACACTGCCGCAACAGAGGTTGGGAACTACGAGCCTCGTTTGTCTTTAATGGCTTTAAAGGGAGCTATACATAAAAAGACCAAGCTTGGATGATGGATTAAGAAGAAGAAACCAAGTACGCTTAAGGAACTGTTTGACAAAGATGAGGAATATATAGATGTGGATGAGGATCCAGCCTATGCCATGTATGTTCCTGAAAGCAGCGCACAACCCGAGAAGAAAAGTAATGATGCGGAAGGTGGCCAGAAGTATACCTGTAGTCAGAAAAGGAGGAATGATGGAAAAGATAATCGGGCCAACAAGAAATTTTGCCTCTTTAAAAATTCAGAATTGACTCCTTTGAATGACACTGTGGAGAACATCTTCATGGCAACTAAAGATACCGAAGAGTACCCAACACTAAAGCTACTGAATGTCAGTGATGCTGCTATTAAATCAGGAAGGTTCTGCCGGTTTCAAAACTAGATAGGACACAATACAAATGAGTGTCGACACCTGAAAAACCTAATTGATGAGATGATAAGGAAAAACAAACTTCAGCAGTACGCAAAGAACCCGCAGAATACTCAAACTGCTCAAGGCCAAGGAACATCTATGGGGCAACCTTGGAAAAATGAGAATGCATCGGCTGTTGTCATTCCAAGACCGATCATCAATACCATTTCTGGTGGGCCCCATCCAGCTGGAAGAAGCTGAGGGGACATTGTGAAATACACTAATGAGATGAAGAGCCTTCCTAATGGAGAACTCATGATCATGAATGAAACCTTCTTGGCAAAGATGCCAAAGACTCCATGGGATGATTTTGTATTCAAAGATCGAGACTCAGACGGACTGCTAACACCAACAATAGATCCAATGGTGATAACCATCGGCTTGGGTCCGGCCATTATCAGAAGAGTCTTAGTTGACAGTAGGGATCCGTCAATATCCTTTTCATCAATGCATTTAATAAGATGAACCTTTCCATGGACGATGTGAAATCTTTCCAGAATAAAATCCATGGGTTTACTAGGCAAGTCGTTCAACCAATTGGCGTCATCAACTTGCTCCTTGAGCTCGGAGAAGGGAATCAGAAGGCTGCATTAAGGCAAGATTTTGTCATAATTGATGAGTTGTCTACTTATAATTCTTTCCTTGGAAGACCAATTGTCGCAACAATTAGAATAACAATGGCTCTATCATGCCTAACGATGAAATTTCCCACCAAAAACAGAGTCGGCATAGTAAAAGGTGTAACACCCCGTATATTATGTAAACGTTAATGTAACAAATCAAAGTATACTTAATTTTTAAGAGAAGAATTAACGGAAATGGGTTATGCCATTGCGTTCGTCTCGGAATTCTGCTTGAGATAGAGTCCGAATTTGCGTGAATCGGACTTCGTATCAAGAAGTTACGGCCTTCGGAAGTATCATCTCAAATTTAAAAATAGCTCAAAACTGAATTCAAAATTCAAAACAGAACCCAGAAGAGGGATGGGCCAGAAATTTCCCTCCCTGGACCCAGATCGACCAGAGGGTCGACCTCCCCTATAGGTCGACCTAGGGGTCGACCTAGGGGTCGACCTGCCCCGTTTTTTCAGATCCGAGGCAGAATTCATTTTTATGTATCCGGGCTGATTTCTGGACCAAATTCATGAGTTCTACGCTATATAAACGCCCCCAAACTTCACTTTCTCCACACAACTTCAGTACGCCTATACTCTACCTCAATCCTAATTAAAATAAATCTTATTCTTCATTAAAACAAGTTATAGTTCTTCAGATTGGAGACTCAAATCAAGATAAAGCTTCAAGTTGGACCATAGGCATTCTGCTTCAAGCAACGTCACTCGAATCATAGCAAATCGCCTTCTCTAAACCAATCACTGTAAGTTCGGTTATTCTTTAGATTTGAACGTGTAATTGTACTCGTGAATGTAATAAATTAAAATATAGAACTGTGCCTATTTGCAAGTTAATTATTTTTGATTCATGCTTATGTCAAATCTAATGTTATCTATGCCTTTGGATCTGATTCTCGATTGTGGCCTAGAACTTAATGTGGCTAATTGCCAATGACTATGATTATGGGACTTTTGCCTAAGACTATGACTATGAAACTGTTTCCCATGAAACTATCGCCTATGACTATGATTCATGACAAAGAGACTATTACATATGACAATGACTATAAGACTGTTGCCTATGATTATGACTATGATTCATAATTTTGAGACTATTGCATATGATTTATGACTATGAGACTATTGCCTATGACATTGATTAAGAAACTATTGTGATTAGTCGTCCATAACTATTGTGGTTAATTGCCTATAACTATTGTAGTCAGTGACTTATGCCTATTTCGATTAACCTATTAGGTTGTATTTCGAACTAGCATTATGTTGGACCAAATCACCTATGCCTATTCCCTTAATTATGTTGGATCCCATTTTTGGGGTGTAACTTGTCTAGTTTATTCTTATTCACTGTTATGTACATCAAACCATTAGAACCATTATTTTTGTATTTGGTTCATTCTTGCATGGCTATTCTTTTATGTCAATTCTTGTGCTTATCCCCTATTCCTTGCTTTGATACTATTAGTATCATTTCATGAGTACTTAGAAACTTGTGAAATCATGTTATATGTACGATTACAGCGTGGGAATTTAGGCGTAGCTTAATTAAGTTAGTTTGGCATAATAAATATGTTGGCATAGTCTAAATTGGCTATAATAGTGAATGATTTACATGCATATTAGACTTGGGTATAAGTTGATAAATTTAATTGGCCGCAAAGTGTGTAATTGGCGTGTAAACCAAGTTTTGGACATAAATGGTAAACTAGAATATTAAATCTGGTTTTGACATGAACCGTAAATTGGAATATTAATCTAGATTGGGCATGAATTGTAAAAGGGGAATATTAAATCTAAATTGGTATAAACTACAAGTTGGGTTAATTGATTGGTAAATCAAGTTTTGGCATAGAATATAAGTATGTTAATTTGCATGACAGTTGAATATGATCTATGCTAAATTGATTTACGGAAAATTTACATAAATATGTAAATTTAGTAAAAGACGAATATGCCTAACCCGAGGTTAGACTGAGTTGTGGTGTTAAACTGCCCGGAACTGACCGGCACATCCAGTGACCACAACAATACCTGTCTAATGTGGGTGGTTAGTGCATCAAGCCCAGAAAGACCCGAGGTTAGACTGAGTTGTGGTGTAAACATGCCTGGAACCAACCGGCACATCCAGTAACCACAACAATATCTGTCTAATGTGAGTGGTTGGTGCTTTAATTAATTAATTAAGGATCATGAATAAATCAAGCTAGAAATGGTGAGGTTAAGTAATTAGGGAAATAATTAACCGTAATAACATGTTAATTAGACAAGTGGGTGTGATTAAGTAAATCTAGAACACTTAACCGTAATAACATGTTAACTAGGCAAGTGGATGAGGTTAAGTAAAATTAGAACACTTAACCGTTACAACATGTTAATTAGACAAGTGGGTGTGGTTAAGTAAATTTAGAACACTTAACCGTTGTAACATGTTAATCAAGCAGATGATAGGGTTAAGTTAACTAAGGTAACACTTAACCAAAATATATAATGACATGTGGTGAGGTTAAGTAATACAAGAGGAAAACACTTAACCAATTATATAACATGATGTATGGGAAGGGTTAAGTTAAGACGAGAACAACACTTAACCAATATAACATTATTTGAGGTAGGATCAAGTTAATACTAGAAGGAAACACTTAACCAACATGACGTGATGGGTGGATGGGTTAAGTTAACTTGAATTGATTAATGACACTTGACCAATATAACTTGATGAGCGAATGGGGTTAAGTTAAATGGAAAATACTTAACCAATATTACCTGATGAATGAACAGGGTTAAGTTAATAAATCACACTTAACCAATCCAACATGATAAGCAAGAAAGGTTAAGTTAATAAGAACCACTTAACCAACACGACTTGACGAGTAGAAGGTTAAGTACACATCGGGCAGGTGGGTAATATTAGTAAATATAGGCCCACCAAACTTAACCATTAAATAAACATGCTTGAATCTGTAGGAAGGTTAAGTGCATGTCGAGTTGGTGGGTAATATTAGTAAATATTGGCCCACAAAACTTAACTATTATATAAACATGCTTGGATCGATGGGAGGGTTAAGCACATCTCGTATAGGTGGGTAATATTTGTATATATAGGCCCACAAACTTAACCGGCAGGAAACCCTAGTAACGGGGACCCGTTTCAGCAGTAACCCACATTGATGTATCATGGTACGCTGAAACTAGGCAGGGTGGGGCACGATTATTGGGCTGATTATAAGCGGTCAAAAATAGCAGCAGGTGGTATGTCAGTGTAGGTTCCGACAGTTTACGGGCATGCACGTACTCCGGAGTGGAAAAAGTAGGCACATGGTACCAGTAGTTATACACTGTGCATCATGAATCGTGTCGGGTTGCTATCATAAGGCTTGATACACCTTATGGTGGGGCCAGCACAGAGTATCTACACGCAAGAGAGGGCCGACTAACACAGACACATGGAAAATTAATACAAGTAGGTAATCCCTAGTTGGACCTAGGTCGCGTAAACCTTGAATCCGAGAAGCGTTCAATAGGTAGCTTTAACCCCAGTGGCCCTGGGTAGCGTAAACCCTGGTTGAATCTAGTAAGCACTCGATAGTAAACCCTAGATTAGATCTAGGTAATAAACAGAATCCCCATAATAGATGTACACTTGAAGGCAACCGCAAATACGGGGATTGGGATCTTATTATCATATGATCATAGATTACTGGTTTGGACACCAGTTAGGTAGTGCAGAGATATAGAAATCAGTATAAACAGGGTAGTTGCGAAGAAGAGGAGTAGAAGCGCATTCAGTTTATTAGTACATTCAGTTTATCGGTACATTCAGTTTATCTTGCCATATCCCATGCTTATCCCATATTATCTTGTTACTATGGTTTAGTCTTATATTTAGTTTATTCATGTCATCACCCTTTTCCTCGTTTAAATACTAAGAATCACTGGACTTACCAGACTTTATGTCTGACCTAGTTTGCTTTCGCCTTTTTTCTCCCGTTCCCCCTCCCCCCCAGGTAGTCAAGGAGGGAATAGCTCAGGTTTGTTTGGACCGTTACTCTTTCCAAGCTTGAAGAATCTTTGACGTGTTGCCTTGGACTCTCTCTTCTACTGCTATGGCCGGCTCATGCTTTATTTGGGGAAATCATTTTATGCTTCTTTATTTTTGTAAACAAGACAGTATACTTTGGTATTGTAAAACAATCTTTGTACAAGCTGTTTATCAATGAAATAAAGTTTTATTTATTTGTCGCTGCTTTAATTGTCTGCCTTGTAATTTATCTGCATCTTTTACCTATAATGCTCCACCGAAATAAGGCATTCCCTTTGTGAGTGACCTTAACGGAGGTAGGGTGTTTCACTTGGTATCAGAGCTGAAGGTTACTGGATCAGATAAAAGATTTGAAAAATTATTTTCAAAACGGTTTTAAAAGAAGCATTTTCAAAAGAAAAGTTTTGTTTTAAAGGCATATTTCCCAAAGCCATATGCACTATCTTTTGATCATCTGTTTGAATCCTTGTTTCCTTCTTTCTTGAGTCTCTGGGGCTCCTGGCTTTCTGGGAGGTAACCGCATCGTGGCATGGTTCCGTAGGCTCGACAAGTCTACGACACTTGTCAAAGGGCAAACAAGTGCCCAACTTCCATCTGTAGCCGTAGCAGTTTCACCTTCGGCTAATTTTCTTTCAAGCTTTGTTGGATTCTCTGTGCGATGGAAGCAGCTTTCGAAAGACATGTCAACAAGTTGCACAAGGATGGAAAAGTTGAGAATGAGGGGATCTGGCTACGGATGAAGAACCCATGGATATGGACTTGGCTCACAAAGGAGCGGAGAGAGAAAAACAGTAAAACCTAAAACAAGAGGAAGTATCTTTATTTTGGTATAACGGGTCGTATAATTAAGGGCAAGGGCAAGAACAAGGGACAGGATTTTCCGAAAGGCGAGTGCATGCTCTCACCGCCAGCATACCTGAGAGAGAGGCAGTAAGATTTCGGTTGAAAGAGTTTTTCCTTTTTGATTATCCTATTAGTACTCCTTCCGATTTTAGCGCTTCACATCCGTATATATCTGCTTCCATAGTTGAGTCTCTGCACCTTAGATATTGTGTAGTAGAGGATCCCATTATAGTCTCGAATCCAATTGCTGGTTCGGCCCATCTATCTTTGACTTGTGAGGATTTGAGAATAGCTATATTTATGCTAATGTTTTTTTGGGCTATGGGTTGATTCTAGGCATTGATTGGTTAGCTAGTATTTATGAAACAAGGGTAGTTAGACTTTCGACTTCCCTCGAGAATACCCTTGAGATTTCGTACGATCCTAAGGGATCAATTTGTCTTAGCTACCTAGAATCACTTTACTTATCTATCGACGATTTTCGATCTGTTGGGGTAGTCCATGAGTACGCAAGATGTTTTGATTAGGGTAGGCGTTTTCCCCCTAAAATTCGAGACAGACTTCCGCATGTGTCTAGATGACACTGCAAAGCCAGTTATGCGATCAATGATAATTCTGGAGCAAGATTGGCAAGGATAACCAGAGTCGGTAAAATGCTCAATTGTTTGGTTGTTTTGTTATTATTATCTCACATAGATTGTCCAAATTCGAAGAACGTATTCCTTGGGTGCTTTTCTGATATTGGTTTAGGCCTTTGGTGCTTGTAATTGAGGGATGTCGAGTTCGACTAGGATGGTTTGCGTGAGAAATAAATGGTTGTGGCAGACGCCCTAAGTTGAAAAAAAAGCTGACCTTAAGAGAGGTAATAAGCACATAGTAACCATTAGCTTTAGACCCTCAGACATGCAGCATGATGGATAAGCTAAGTAGAGGAGAGACCTCTAATCATCTTAGGATATACACTTGATATCATGGTTAATATCTGTTTATCTTGGAAAGATAGTTCGACTACATTGGATACCCTCTAACATGGAAAGTGATCAAGGTCCTATCTTTACTAGTGGGTTTTGGAAATGGAGGCCAAGAAACTTCACGATCGTGAAGTAAAATTATTTAAGGTACAGTAGAGAGAAGCTCAAGAAGATGCGACTTAAAAGACTGAATGCCAGATACGCGCATCATACCCTTTT
Organism: Allium sativum; assembly: GCA_030737875.1. Lineage (NCBI taxonomy): Eukaryota > Viridiplantae > Streptophyta > Magnoliopsida > Asparagales > Amaryllidaceae > Allium > Allium sativum. The sequence goes on along the minus strand of CM060923.1, from coordinate 575,231,789 downwards.
TGAGGGTATATCCTTGATTCCACTTTCTCTGTAATGTTTATCTTTTAAATATATCCCCTAGGTCATATCTTCGATCATTAGGTAGGAACCCATTTGGAAGTAAACATGTAATTGAAACATGTTATAATTGATGGTTACAAGTGGTTGCCAGTGGTTTCTCGTGGATGCATATACACACATTAGGCACTAGATCGGCTCAGCCACTTTCATGTTTGCATATGCGTATATGTATTTGTATATGGATTAAAACTTGATGTGTTATCATATGGATATTGCATATGGATGAATGAATATGCATGCATATAGTACTTACATGACTAGGGATAATTGCATATATGATGGACTCATGGCATTGACATAATTCGCATTAAGGAGGTCAACTAAATCAGTAGACCGCTTGATTTTACATTAGATAAGGACATGTACACACACTATGCATAGAATCATGAAAGCATTAGAAATCCTTTTGGGGACAATGGATGCCTGTGATTGAATGGTTGAGTAGATGGATGCTGGATGTTAGGATACATTCTTCTTAACTTGAAGCTTTCGGGGACGAAATCCTTTAAGGAGGGGAGAATGTAACACCCCGTATTTTCTGTAAACGTTAATGTACCAAATCAAAGTATACTTAATTTTTAATAGAAGAATTAAGGGAAACGGGTTATGCCATTGCGTTCGTCTCAGAATTCTGCTTGAGATAGAGTCTGAGTTTGCGTGAATCGGACTACGTATCTAGAAGTTATAGCCTTCGGAAGTTTCAGCTCAAATTTAAAAACAGCTCGAAACTGAATTCAAAATTCAAAACAGAACCCAGAAGCGGGCAGGGCGGGAAATTTCCCGCCCAGGACCCAGGTCGACCAGGGGGTCGGCCAGGAGGTCGACCTCCCCCCTATAGGTCGACCTGGGGGTCGACTTAGGGGTCGACCTGCCCTGTTTTTCCAGATCAGAGGCAAAATTCATTTTTATGCATCCGGGTTAATTTCTGGACCAAATTCATGAGTTCTACGCTATATAAACGCCCCCAAACTTCACTTTCCCTGCACAACTTCAGTACGCCTATACTCTGCCACAATCCTAATTAAAATAAATCTTATTCTCCATTAAAACAAGTTATAGTTCTTCTTCAAATTGGTGATTCAAATCAAGATAAAGCTTCAAGTTGGACCATAGGCATTCTGCTTCAAGAAACGCCACTCGAATCATAGAAAATCATCTTTTCTAAACCGATCACTGTAAGTTCTGTTATTCTTTAGATTTGAACATGTAATTGGACTCATGAATGTAATAAATTAAAATATAGAACTGTGCCTATTTGCAAGTTAATTATTTTTGATTCATGCTTATGTCAAATCTAACGTTATCTATGCCTTTGGATATTATTCTCGATTGTGGCCTAGAACTTATTGCGGCTAATTGCCAATAACTATGATTATGGGACTTTTGCTTAAGACTATGACTATGAAACTGTTTCCCTTGAAACTATCGCCTATGACTATGATTCATGACAAAGAGACTATTACATATGACTATGACTATAAGACTGTTGCCTATGACTATGACTATGATTCATAATTTTGAGACTATTGCATATGATTTATGACTATGAGAGTATTGCCTATGACATTGACTAAGAAACTGTTGTGATTAGTCGTCCATGACTATTGTGGTTAATTGCCTATAACTATTGTAGTCAGTGACTTATGCATATTGACATTAACCTATTAGGTTGTACTTCGAACTGGCATTATATTGGACCAAATCACCTATGCCTATCCCTTAGTTATGTTGGATCCCATTTTTTGGGGTGTAACTTGTCTAGTTTATTCCTATTCACTGTTATGTACATCAAACCCATTGGAACCATTATTTTTGTATTTGGTTCATTCTTTCATGGCTATTCTTTTATGTCAATTCTCGTGCTTTCCCCTATTCCTTGCTTTGATACTATTAGTATCATTTCACGAGTACTTAGAAACTTGTGAAATCATGTTATACGTACGATTACGACGCGGGAATTTGGGCGTAGCTTAATTAAGTTAGTTTGGCATAATAAATATGTTGGCATAGTCTAAATTGGCTATAATAGTGAATGATTTACATGCATATTAAACTTGGGTATAAGATGATAAATTTAATTTGCCGCAAAGTGTGTAATTGGCGTGTAAACCAAGTTTTGGACATAAATGGTAAACTAGAATATTAAATCTAGTTCTGACATGAACCGTAAATTGGAATATTAATCTAGATTAGGCCTGAATTGTAAAAGGGGAATATTAAATCTAAATTGGTATAAACTACAAGTTGGGTTAATTGATTGGTAAATCAAATTTTGGCATAGAATATAAGTATGTTAATTTGCATGACAATTGAATATGATCTAGGCTAAATTGATTTACGGAAAATTTACATAAATAGTAAGTACGTAAATTTAATAAAGGACGAATATGCCAAACCCGAGGTTAGACTAAGTTGTGGTGTAAAACTACCCGGAACCGACCGGCACATCCAGTGGCCACAACAATACCTGTCTAATATGGGTGGTTAGTGCATCAAGTCCAGAAAGACCCGAGGTTAGACTGAGTTGTGGTGTAAACCTGCCCGGAACTGACCGGCACATCCAGTAACCACAACAATATCTATCTAATGTGAGTGGTTGGTGATTTAATTAATTAATTAATTAATTAAGGATCATGAATAAATAAAGTTAGAAATGGTGAGATTAAGTAATTAGGGAAACACCTAACCGTAATAACATGTTAATTAGACAAGTGGGTGAGGTTAAGTAAATTTAGAACACTTAACTGTAATAACATGTTAACTAGGCAAGTGGGTGAGGTTAAGTAAAATTAGAACACTTACCCATTACAACATGTTAATCAGACAAGTGGGTGAGGTTAAGTAAATTTAGAACACTTAACCATTGTAACATGTTAATTAAGCAGATGATAGGGTTAAGTTAACTAAGGTAACACTTAACCAAAATATATAATGACATGTGGTGGGGTTAAGTAATACAAGAGGAAAACACTTAACCAATTATATAACATGATGTATAGGAAGGGTTAAGTTAACTAGAGAAAAACACTTAACCAATATAACATGATTTGAGGTAGGGTCAAGTTAACACCAGAAGGAAACACTTCAACAACATGACGTGACAGGTGGATGGGTTGTGTTAACTTGAATTGATTAATGACACATGACCAATATAACTTGATGAGCGAATGGGGTTAAGTTAAATGGGAAATACTTAACCAATATTACCTGATGAATGAACAGGGTTAAGTTAAAAAATCACACTTAACCAATCCAACATGATAAGCAAGAAAGGTTAAGTTAATAAGAACCACTTAACCAACACGACTTGATGAGTAGGAGGTTAAGTACACGTCGGGTAGGTGGGTAATATTAGTAAATATAGGCTCACAAAACTTAACCATTATATAAACAAGCTTGGATCGATGGGAGGGTTAAGTACATCTTTTATAGGTGGGTAATATTTGTATATATAGGCCCACAAACTTAACCAGTAGTAAACCCTAGTAATGGGGACCCGTTTCAGCAGTAACCCACATAGATGTATCATGGTACCCTGAAACTAGGCAGGTTAGGGCACGATTACTAGGTTGATTATAAGCAGTCAAAAATAGTGGCAGGGGGTACGTCAGTGTAGGTTCCGACGGTTTACGGGCGTGCACGTACTCCAGAGTGGAAAAAGCAGGCACTGGGTACCAGTAGTTATACACTGTGCATCTTGAATCGTGTCGGGTCGCTATCATAAGGCTTGATACACCTTATGGTGGGGCCAGTACAGAGTATCTACACGCAAGAGAGGGCCAACTGACAGAGACACATGGAAAATTAATACAAGTAGGTAGCATAATCCATAGTTGGACCTAGGTCGCGTAAACCCTGAATCCAAGAAGCATTCAATAGGTAGCATAAACCCCAGTGGCCCTGGGTAGCGTAAACCCTGGTTGAATCTAGTAAGCACTCGATAGTAAACCTTAGATTAGATCTAGGTAATAAATGGAATCCCCATAATAGATGTACACTTGAAGGCAACCGCAAATACGGGGATTGGGATCACGTTATCATATGATCATAGATTACTGGTTTGGACACCAGTTAGGTAGTGCAGAGATATAGAAATCAGTATAAACAGGATAGTAGCAAAGTAGAGAAGGAGTAGAAGCGCATTCAGTTTATCAGTACATTCAGTTTATCAGTACATTCAGTTTATTAGTACATTCAGTTTATCTTGCCATATCCCATGCTTATCCCATATTATCTTGTTACTATGGTTTAGTCTTATATTTAGTTTATTCATGTCATGACCCTTTCCCTCGTTTAAATACTAAGAATCACTGGACTTACCAGACTTTATGTCTGACCTGGTTTGCTTTCTCCTCTTTTCTTCCGTCCCCCCCCCCCCCCGGTAGTCAGGGAGGGAAAAGCTCAGGTTTGTTTGGACCATTACTCTTTCCAAGCTTGAAGACTCTTTGACATGTTGCCTTGGACTCTCTCTTCTACTGCTATGGCTGGCTCATGCTTTATTTGGGGAAATCTTTTCATGCTTCTTTATTTTTGTAAATAAGACATGATACTTTGGTATTGTAAAACAATCTTTGTACAAGATGTTTATCAATGAAATATAGTTTTATTTATTTGTCGTTACTATAATTGTCTGTCTTGTAATTTATCTGCATCTTTTACCTATAATGCTCCACTGAAATTAAGGCATTCCCTTTGTGAGTGACCTTAACGGAGGTGGGGTGTTTCAAAAGGCGACCAACAGGCAACACGGGTGTGTTATCTGGCTGAGCTTTCTGAGGCAAGGAACAAGGAAGTAAAGATGGATGTGGAGCCTCCACTTCGCATTCATGACTCCCCCTATAGAAATTAGGGCGGGGCCCTCATACTGGCGAGCATAGCGGAGCTCAGAAAGAAATTGATCCAAGAAAAGGCAGTGTGTAACGACCTGGATTTTTGACCGCTCAAATTGACAATAAACCACACAAGTCGACCCAACCAAATCACCAACCCAGATAGTTATTGGGAAAAAGAAGAAAGAAGAGAAAACAATCACAGAATCTCACAGCAGAAGGACAACATATAATAAACAAATTATGATTCAAAAGAATTTAAAAACATATACATTTGAGTTATACTTTCTCAGTCATCAGAGTTACACTTGTACAAATACATATAGTAATGCAGCGGAAATAAAGTGCAACGGAAAAAGATACTTATAATTGATATATATACCGAATTCTCATCTTCATCCTCCCAGCTATTGCAATCTTCGCTAACTGCAACTTCTGCTGACCCGAGCGTATTGCATAAAAAAGAAAACACAACAAACACTCGGATCAGCACTAAATCATTCTAATATTAGTCAAATTAAAATACGAAATAACATCAGTGTCATGGGTGTAGTAACTCAAGAGATGTTATGGGATTTTCTGTCTTTCAAGGATCCGTTAAACTAATACATACATAGTATAATACGCTATTATTGTAATGTCTATTCAATAAAGTATAAATAAAGAAAATAGCGTAAGCGAAATTACATTTTTACCCTTACACCGTTTATAATACCGTAGTATATATAGTACTGTAAACTGATGGCATCAGAGGGCACTCCATAGGTACGATACAAATCAAAATTGTATGGGCTCGATAAGGATAAATATGACAAGGCACTTGAGGCAATACCCAGGGTAGGATTCTACCGATTGCACTCCCAGACCGGTGGTAACGCATATCAGCCACTACCGCCCACCTCGGAACACACTCCCAAATCAAAAAGGGGGCCCAAATCATCATCATCTTAGTCATAGAAACAGTATCGAAGAAGTGTGTCCGATCAGAGGTGCTACCTCTATTAGTCATGGTATAGTTCCTGTTTTAGTCATTTTAATTCTGACCCGTAGGTCAGGGCTATTTCGTCATCATTCACATTCCTCGATCCAGTCATTGCCTCCAAGTCATCATGCTTCATTCCGGATACTTCAACACGTGCACAGTTGTTAAAGTGGTATCAGCACTAACAGAGAGTATGCCACTTACCGACTCTGGTCTCTTTAACAACCAACGCTTACATTTTTCACATTGGTCGGTTCTTTTACATTTCACAAAGGTTCGCTTTCATATCCAAAATATCATGTTTGTTTCAAACCCAATTTATATTCAGAATAGAATAAAATTTCATATCAAAATATCTCAATCATTCCAAAACCAATTATATTCTAAACTAGAATATACTTCATTTCATTATATTATAATCATATAATATTTCACAAAATCGATTTACATTCAAGTAGAATATACTTCATATCAAAGATTATAATTATTTCAATTCGATTTATGTTTGAAATCCATTCATATTCAAATAGAATATATATTCATTACAACTCATTTCAGACCCTTAGGATATCCATTCATAATGGAGTAGAATATAACTTACATTTCTATATTGAAATCGGTTAAAAATCGATTCATATTCAAATAGAATATACTTTATCTCAACTCCATTTGAACCAACGGTTTAAATCCAAACAATTTCCATTTGGAAGAAATTTACAACTAATAAAATATATTTTTGAGAAATAATGCTCCTAAAGAAAAATCTTTATATAAAAAATATATATAGAATATAATAATTAAAAAGAAGTAAGGTAATTTAAATAGCTATGTATATACATAAAATAAAGGTTTACTAAATAGTTTTAAGATAAAATATAAGGGAAATTTATTTATAACAGAACAGCTTATAGGTTAAAAGTTTTAATAAATAAATTTTAAGAAAAGGAATAATTTATTTGAAATAAAGCAGTGTATACATATATATATATATATATATAATCTTTATAAAAATAAAATTCTTTAAACCGTAATTGTTCCTTTCTTCTGAATTTCAAATACTTGAATCTATACTCCAGTCTCAATGGAGTTTACATAGTTTCAATATCTTGTTTCAAACACCATTCAAACCAACCATTCGATTTATAGGATTCAACCCAAATTCATAGCAAATTCAAAGTAATTCCGAATATACTCAAATAAATTTCATTTCCAAAACATAATTCAGGGAGAATTTATCAATTTCACATCTACCATAAATTTGAAACTTCAAGGTATACTTAAAATCCCATTTTAAAATTCTTAGTTTGTTTTGGATAATTCTCTTGAAATTTCATAATCATTCAAGGTTTATGTTTTAAAGGAAAATAAAATTCATCGAAATCAACACATTTCCTTTAAATAAAAATTCCATCGAATAGAATTTCGAATTATTTAAAAATCACTTAACCGACCGATGTCTGTGTATAATTTTCTATCATGTGGCCAAGTGGTATTAAATTTAATTTTCAATATCCAGGGTTGGATATATATCATTTCAATCCAAATTAGGGTCACAGATATTTATCATTTCAACCGGTGTTCTTAATTTATTTTAAATCGATAGATCCCGGGTTTATTAGATGCCCATAACATCAAGGGTAAATTGGGATAAATCGTCATAATAAACATGCAATACAATATACTGAATAATGGAACATTAGCAATATCAACGCAATAATCAATTTCAAACCAAAACATCCATCACAACCATTTCACCCAAATGATAAGTATTAAATTGTTCCACTGGCTAACAAGGATCAGGTTTCAACTAGAAATTTAATTAAATTTAAATAACTAATTATCGACTTCCATTTGCATGTTAACGTACTTGCATGTCAATTTTAAGTAACCATTCACAATCAATCACAACCATGCAACCAAACTTATTTCATAATTTGATTCAATAAATATGGGAACAATTTAGTCAGTTGTGAGCAATAAAATCACTCACCTTTGGATCTTTAGTGGATCGGACATCCAACCGAAGCCCAAAATTTTTTCTTTCTCCAAACGCAGTCAAACTAGTCTCAGATCGTCCGCAATTCCACCACGATTCCAACCAACCACATCCAAATGCGTATTCACATGTAAAAGTTATTAACGTTTTACTATTTGAAATTTAAATGAATGAAAATAAGTAAACTAATTATTCTCACCTACCACGCCTTGACATGTCAGCAGGCCTTCTTCCCGCTCTTCATTCTTACTGCTACAGTAACCGCCATGAGAACATTCCATCACAGACCATACTTGGACCATCGATTTCACCTTCCTCCGGCCGCTCCATGACTTGAGACCACCACCAACGTGACCCTCTTCGAAAACCGCACCTTCCCTCCAACCGCCATCGTCTCCGGTGGTGTCCCCTGCTCGCGCCGACGTCAGCCGCAAACGGGTTTCAAAACCATAATTCGAAAATTCCCGGCAACCCATTCAACTATTCAATCTCCGACCACCACCGATACATTCCATGCACTAATTTCTATAATACCCAGATTGTGATTTCCTTGATTAACTCATAAATCAGAAATGCCCAAAAAATTGTGCTTAAGGTTTCGAAAACTGCATCTTTGACCGTGTTTTCTGGCCAAACTGCTTACTACATGTCAAAACAGAGGGTACCCATAGCTTCATATCGTCGAGGCCTTCGATTTGATGTATAATATGTTGGGTTTTTAGGAGCTTTGATTTTAATGCTTGTATTTTTTGTATGAGCTAGGGTTTAACTTTTGCTTCAGCCACTAAAGGTAAAGTTTTGATGGAGGAAACATACGTGGAGTGAAAAATGGGCTGATGGAGTTAAAGGGATTTATTTACATATATGTATAGATGATTAAATACGAGAAACAACAATTATCCTATTACATTACTTCCTTTAACATTTTCTCTCGTACAACCAAACTACCAGCCCGATTGTTCTGAAATTTGGAATTCTACCATAATTCACTGTTCTAGATCCAATGAAACTGGTTTCGCCAGATTCCGAGACAATTACCAAAACCTTTAAATTTTACAGTAAATTAATTAATGAAATATTCAATTATTCATTTAACTAGTTAAATTCAATTTAAATATTTATAAATTCCATTTTAAATCCAATTACAACTTAAATAAAATTTATAAATTGATTTCACAAGTTTTAGGTTCTCGATTTCGATTATTCGACTTTTAGATTTGAATTTCAATTATAATTTAACGACTTGGAATTCCACCATTTCCAAATTAAATCTGAATTTCACTTTTAAATTAAACCACTCAAATTTATTTAATTATTTAAATATTAAATTTCAAATTACAGCCTTTCTAAATATAAACTCAATTTAACATTTGCTTGCACTTAGTTCAAGTCAATATAATTATAATCAGCCAAATTTGGTTTTTAACTAATATTATTCATCTAATTTATTTTAAACTCGAGTTTTAAATATACCAAAAAATATGGGTTGTTACATTCTCACTCACTCAAATCTCTTCATCCTCAAAAAGAGAACGACATAAGGTATTGAGCACATTCATACTTTCAAATTCATATACGTAAAATGGCATTTATAAAATAAGTTATGTAGTTGTAAAATCTCATAAATTTTTCAAACTCCCGAAATCAAGAAAATTTCGACAGCATCTCCTTTGTACGGAGAGGTCCAGAAAAAATCGCATACATATAAATACTCAAATATTCATCCCATCACTCGATGGGGCATCCCAAAATGGGGAACAAAGTATCTATACAACTACAAAATCATATAACCTAAATGTGTACCATCTTTAGCATTTATTTGCAAATTTCATTTACCATAGCACTTTAGTATTTAGTGCAAGCAAGCTCCAAACATAATGCGACTTCCTTACACCTGCTACATACTCACATACACATGAAAATTTAATATATATACAATACATAACAAATGTATACTTACACAACATATATTGAACATTTCAACTACAAAACCACAGTACTCATGACAGGCCAGGGAACAAATCATGGATTATCACCCATTAAATGATGGAATTTGACTAAAGCTAGGAAAAAGTTGTTTCATTTGTTTCAGACTTTTCGAATTGTCCGGACTCGTCAAAATTGTCAAATTCGTTCAAAAGTTATGATCGTTTTAGTGGAAGCGAATGCTTCAGCCCATACACATAACATTGCAGACCTGAATTGTTCAAGTCAGTTTTCGATCCCTTAACCTTTGAAATTTTACCCAGCATATTCAGGAAAAGTTTTAGTTTACATTCTGAGCTTTCCAAATTGTACAAGCACATCTGAATCCGACGTTCCGTTAGGAAGTTATGGCCAAAACAATATTGATATATGATTCAGTTTTTAATTTTCTGTGCATAGTACTACAACTAAAACTTGAATTTCAGCCTAGTAACAAGAGAATTTCGACATAGCACCATTAAAGGAAGTTTTAGTTCAGTATCTAAGGTTTCTAAAAAGTCCAGAATCGTTAAATTCTGATCATCCCATCAAAAGTTATGGCTATTTTACTTCAGCTCACCGAATATTTCAGGTTTCTCATAAACGTCGTTTTATTTTATTTGGAGTTTCAAACTTCCAGATTCCGAAAATTTAAGCAAAGCTTAACCATCTAAAATGGGTTATCAATCCATTATACACATAATATGATTCATTCCTTTAGTGCTTAAATATATTCATGTCCGTTTCACTTATATCAAATGAATTTCATTGCATTTACTTATGTTCCTTTATCGTCCATCTTACTTAAGTTCATTTTCAAATCACCCATTTCACTCGTTCTCGTTCGTACATTAGATCCTTTCCATTTACTCTGTTATTCGAGAAATGGGTACATATTCAATCACTCACTCCATTCCTATATACTTCCTATTTATTCTCTGTTTCATTCCAACATTAATTCTGGTAAAAACTTAAATTCACTTTACCTTTCCAACGAACTCGATTATATTAAATCTTTACTTTATTAACATGGATCAACTCACCAAATTTCATTACTTATTCTTTTCCTAAGTAATTAATTCTCGATCGACTTTTATAGGGTTTTCTAACTTAACTCTTATCTATTTAATTCACTTGACTCGACTAAATTTAACCTTATTTCTTATTTCCTTTGCAAATCCATTCACATCCATTTACTAAATCATCATGCTGTTATTGGGATCCAAATCGAGTTCATTTGTACCTCACCACCTTCTTTTATATTAAATTTTAAATCGACTCCAAATAATTTTCTTTTAGTTTTCATCCTTTCATCTTAATTTATTAACTTAAATTAAGTCACGTTTAATTCAAGTTCCATCGCTTATTCCACTTACCAAATTCAGACTTTATTCAAATTCCAATTTGTTCAAATTTCAATGGTTTACCTCTATAACTAGGTTTCAAATTTTTCGGTTCTGAAAATGCCGTATATCTTTAACACTTACAATTTTTATCTTTTCATTAGTCATATAATAGATTTTTTCACTGAATTTGATTTCAAGTTATCCTCGTTTCTTCCATTCATATTGAAATTTGCTCCAATTTCTCAGTTTATATTCAATTGCTTGTTCATTTTATTAATGTCCAATTGTTATTCATTTAACCCCTTTTTATTCATTTAACCATTCCTTATTCACTTATATACCTATTGTTTTCATTTAAAATTTACTCCATTTACTCAATTTATTTATCAACTTTCAAATTATGCATTGAGTTAAAGACGCTGTACACTCAAATTTTTATATTTAGCTCTCAACTCGTATTATTTGATTTCCTAAGTTAAATTTGTTTAATTCAATTCCCTTACTCAACTTAACTTATATTCCATTCGACAATTGATTTACATCCATTCATTACGTTATTCAAACCCATGTTATATTCAACGTATTGTTTAAATCAAGTTTTCCCAAGTCATAAGTTATTGCCACTTTTACTTATGCAACCAAAAAATTTCCAAGTTCATTTTAGTTGACTTAGTTGAATTATATTCCGTAGTTTATTTCAATTTCCTTACACTTATATCGACTAAATTTGGAATTTGTTTAAACTTTATTATCACTCATGCCTAAGCATTTCACTGACATCCCCTCTTTTCTTAATACTTAAGTCAATTCATGATTTCAAAGTCTAAATTCCAATGAATCAAGTTACTTTGGTACCTAAAGAAATATTATTAGTTAAAATGAACTCAAATACTTTGATTGCGGGTTTATAAACCAAGTTTCAAAATAATATATGTGCTTGCACTATTTTATAGAAAATTATACCATATAAAATTTTAAATCCAAATCCTTTATCTGAACTAATTATAAAATTACTGAGTGGTCTCCCCCACTCAGCCTCTTCGGAATAAACGTCGATAATGCATGCACTCATTACCGAAATCATTTCATATGTCTGAGAAGGGATTACACACTTGTTCCATTTAAAATCTTTAAAAACATTTCCCTTTCGAAAACACTTACCTGTAATACTATATTTTTCAAAAATCTTGGCAAATCTACTTTCAAAAGCACCAGAATCAAGTTCTCAAGTTCATTTCCATGTTTTTTGCAAAATATATTTACACCCAATTGTATTGAATAGATTTCATTTTAAAATTTCTTTAAACCATTCAATTTTTTTTCATTAGATTTATTATTTAATCAACCATAATAGATAATAACTTGATATTATTACCAACTAATAATGAATGCATATACACTTAAAACCAATAATAATATATTTGATATATTTAAAATATAATCGAAAACCATATTATGTCAATCCATTCTATTCGGTTATTTAGAAATTCCTATCGATTCTATGCCGTCCCATATATCGACTAGAATTTATAAATAATCAACAGAACCAATCACACAATACAAAACCATTTTTATATCAAAATACAAATACGTTCTCTGATATATACTCTCAACTCATTCTAGGGAATTACTAACCCCATCACTAATGAGTTAATTCCCAAACAGAACCAAGGTTATCGCTAACCTGGCTCCGATACCAACTGTAACGACCTGGATTTTTGACCATTCAAATCGACAATAAACCACACATGTCGACCCTACCAAATCACCAACCCAGATAGTTATTGGGAAAAAGAAGAAAAAGAAGAAAGAAGAGAAAACAATTATAGAATCTCATAGTAGAAGGACAACATATGATAAACAGAGAATGTTTCAAAAGCATTTAAAAATATATACATTCGAGTTATACTTTCTCAATCATCAGAGTTACACTTGTACAAATACATACAGTAATGCAGCGGAAATAAAGTGCAGTGGAAAAACATACTTATAATTGATATATATACCAAATCCTCGTCTTCATCCTCCCAACTATTGCAATCTTCGCTAACTGCAACTTCTGCTAACCCGAGCGTATTGCATAAAAAAGAAAACACAACAAACACACGGATCATCACTAAATCATTCTCATAATAGTCAAATTAAAATACGAAATAACATCAGTGTCATGGGTGTAGTAACCCAAGAGATGTTACGGGATTTTCCATCTCTCAAGGATCAGTTAAACTAATACATACATAGTATAATACGCTATTATTGTAATGTTTATTCAGTAAAGTATAATTAATGAAAATAGCGTAAGCCGTATTACATTTTTACCCTTACACCATTTATAATACCGTAGTCTATACAGTACCGTAAACCCACCATAAACCGATGGCATCAGAGTGCACTTCATAAGTGTGATACAAATCAAAATTGTATGGGCTCGATAAGGATAAATATGACAAGGCACTCGAGGCAATACCCAGGGTAGGACTCTACCAATTTCACTCCCGGATTAGTGGTAACACATAGTAGCCACTACCGTCCACCTCGGAACACACTCCCAAATCAAAAAAGGGCGCCCAAATCATCATCATCATGGTCATAGAAATAGTATCGAAGAAGCATGTCCGATCAGAGGTGCTACCGCTAGTCAGGGCTATTTCATCATCATTCACATTCCTCGATCCAATCATTGCCTCCAAGTCATCATGCTTCGTTCCGGATACTTCAACACGTGCACAGTTGTTAAAGTGGTATCGGCACTAACAGAGAGTATGCCACTTACCGACTCCGGTCTCTTTAACAACCAACGCTTACATTTTTCACATTGGTCGGTTCTTTTACATTTCACAAAGGTTCGCTTTCATATCCAAAATATCATGTTTGTTTCAAACCCAATTTATATTCAGAATAGAATAAAATTTCATATCAAAATATCTCAATCATTCCAAAACCGATTATATTCTAAACTAGAAAATATTTCATTTCATTATATTGTAAATTCAACTAGAATATACTTCATATCAAAGATTATAATTAGTTCAATTCGATTTATCTTCGAAATCCATTCATATTCAAATAGAATATATATGTTTCATTACAACTCATTTCAATCCCTTAGGAGATCCATTAATATTCGAGTAGAATATAACTTACATTTCCATATTGAATTTGGTTAAAAATCGATTCATATTCAAATAGAATATACTTTATCTCAACTCCATTTGAACCAACGGTTTAAATCCAAACACTTTCCATTCGGAAGAAATTTACAACTCATAAATTATAATTTTGAGAAATAGATGCTCCTAAAGAAAAATCTTTATATATAATATATAATAATTAGAATAAAGTAAGATAATTTAAATAGCTATGTATATACATAAATTAAAGGTTTACTGAATAGTTTTAAGTAATAAAATATAAGGGAAATTTATTTATAACAAAATAGTTTGTAGGTTAAAAGTTTTAGTAAATAAAATTTAAGAAAACGGATAATTTATTTGAAATCAAGCAGTGTGTATATATATATAATTTTTATAAAAATAAAATTCTTTAAACCGTAATTGTTCCTTTCTTCTGAATTTCAAATACTTGAATCTGTACTCCGGTCTCAATGGAGTTTACATAGTTTCAATATCTTGTTTCAAACACCATTCAAACCAACCATTCGATTTATAGGATTCAACCCAAATTCATAGCAAATTCGAAGTAATTCCGAATATACTCAAATATCTTTAATTTCCAAAACACAATTCATGGAGAATTTATCAGTTTCACATTTACCATAAATTTGAAACTTCAAGGTATACTTAAAATTCTCAGTTTGTTTTGGATAACTCTCTTGAAATTTCATAATCATTCAAGGTTCATGTTTTAAAGGAAAATAAAATTCATCGAAATCAACACATTTCCTTTAAATAAAAATTCCATTGAATAGAATTCCGAATATTTAAAAATCACTTAACCAACCGTTTTCTGTATATAATTTTCTATCATGTGGCCAAGTGGTATTAAATTTAATTTTCGATATTCCAGGGATGGATATATATCATTTCAATCCAAATCAGGGTCACGGATATTTATCATTTCAACCTATGTTCTTATTTATTTTAAATCGATAAATCCCGGGTTTATTAGACGCCCGTAACATCAAGTGTAAATTGGGATAAATTGTCACAATAAACATGCAATACAATATACTGAATAATGGAACATTAGAAATATCAATGCACAAACCAAAACATCCATCACAACCATTTCATCCAAATGATAAGTATTAAATTGTTCCACTGGTTAACAAGGATCAGGTTTCAACTAGAAATTTAATTAAATTTAAATAACTAATTATTGACTTCCATTTGCATGTTAACACACTTGCATGTCAATTTTAAGTAACCATTCACAATCAATCACAATCATGCAACCAAACTTATTTCATAATTTAATTTAATAAATATGGGAACAATTCGGTCAATTGTGAGTGATAAAATCACTCACCTTTGGGTCTTTAGTGGATCTGACGTCCAACCGAAGCCCAAAATTTTTTCTATCTCCAAATGCAGGAAAAGTAGTCTCAGATAGTCCGCAATTCTGCCACGATTCCAACGCACCCAACTGCATCCAAATCCATATTCGCATGTAAAAGTTATTAACATTTTACTATTCGAAATTTAAATGTATGAAAATAAATAAACTAATTATTCTCACCTACCATGCCTCGACACGTCAGCAGGCCTTCTTCCCGCTCTTCCTTCTTACTGCTACAGTAACCGCCGTGAGAACAACCCATCACAGACCATACTTGGACCATCGATTTCACCTTCCTCTTCCCGCTCCATGACCCAAGGCCACTACCAACGTGATCCTCTTCGAAAACCGCACCTTCCCTCCAACCGCCACCGTCTCTGGTGGTGTCTCCTGTTCGTGCTGACATCAGCCCCAAAGGGGTTTCAAAACCCTAATTCACAAATTCCCAGCAACCCATTCAACTATTCAATCTCCGACCACCACCGTTACATTCCTTGCACTAATCTCTACAATACCCAGATCTTGATTTCCTTGATTAACTCATAAATCAGAAACGTCCAAAAATTGTGCTTAGGGTTTCGAAAACTGCATCTTTGACCGCGATTTCTTGCCAAAATGCTTACTACATATCGAAACGGAGGGAACCCGTTGCTTCGTATCGTCGAGGCCTTCGATTTGACATATAATATGTTGGGTTTTGAGGAGATTTGATTTTAATGCTTGAATTTTTTGTACGAGCTAGGGTTTAACTTTTGCTTCAGCCATTAAAGGTAAAGTTTTGATGAAGTAAACATACGTAGAGTGAAAAATGGGCTGATGGAGTTAAAGAGATTTATTTATATATATGTATAGATGGTTAAATACGAGGAACAACTATTATCCTATTACATTACTTCCTTTCACATTTTCTCTCGTACGACGAAACTACCAGCCCGATTGTTCTGAAATTTGGAATCCTACCATAATTCACCGTTCCAGATCCATTGAAACTAGTTTCGTCAGATTCCGAGATAGTTACCAAAACCGTTAAATTTTACAGTAAATTAATTAATAAAATATTCAATTATTCATTTAACTAGTAAAATTTAATTCAAATATTTATAAATTCCATTTTAAATCCAATTACAACTTAAATAAAATTTATAAATCGATTTCACAAGTCTTAGGTTCCCGAGTTTGATTATTCGACTTTTAGATTTGAATTTCAATTATAATTTAATGATTTAGAGTTCCACCATTTCCAAATTAAATTTGAATTTCACTTTTAAATTAAACCACTCAAATTTATTTAATTATTTAAATTTTAAATTTCAAATTACAGCCTTTCTAAATATAAACTCAATTTAACATTTGCTTACACTCAATTCAAGTCAATATAATTATAATCAGCCAAATTTGGTTTTTAACCAATATTATTCATCTTATTTATTTTAAACTCGAGTTTTAAATACACAGAAAAATATGGGTTGTTACATAGTGTGAGGGAAAATAGAGCGACATCAGATAAAGACACCATCTCTATTCCAGTGCACGATAAAAATCCCGACCGAGTCTTGAAAATAGGTTCTCAACTGGGCCTAAAGTTGCAGAAGGATTTGATATTGTTTTAAAAGAAAATTTAGATGTTTTCGCTTGGACGCATTCCGGTATGTGCGGAATATCACCCGATGTAATTGTTCATTAGTTGAATATTAATCCCTATTTGACTCCTGTTAAACATAAAAGACGAATGCAAGGACTTGAAAGATCTGTGGCATTAAAAGAAGAAGTAGATAGGTTATTCAAAAATAATTTTATAAGAGAATCTACATATCCCGATTGGGTTTCCAATCTGGTCCTTGTTAAGAAGTCCACAATAAATGGAAAGTGTGCATAGACTATTCAGACCTCAACAAAGTATATCCCAAAGACAGTTTCCCATTACCTAGAATTGATCAACTTGTTGATGCAATTGCGGGGCATGAACTGTTATCCTTTATGGACGCATACTCTAGGTATAATCAGATTATGATGCATAAGCCAGATGAAGAGAACACAAGTTTCATAACAGATAGAGGCTTGTATTGCTATAAAGTTATGTCGTTTGGACTAAAAAATGCAGGAGCAACGTACCAGTGCCTTGTGAATTCCATGTTCAAATCCCAAATCCAGAACACTATGGAGGTTTATATAGATGATATGCTTGTAAAATCAAAGAAAGCCGATGATCATCTAGAGAATCTAGCTGAGATGTTTCATACTCTTAGAAAATATGGCATGAAATTAAATCCTCTTTAATGCTCATTTGGGGTCTCATCCAGAAAATTTCTTGGGTTCATGGTCAACGCCAGGGGCATTGAAGAGAACCCTTCCCAAGTCATAGCCTTACGGGAAATGCGTCCTCTAAGGACAAAGAAAGAGCCTCAAAGCCTAAATGGGAAAGAAGCTGCACTTAACCAATTCATCTCAAGGCAACAGATCAGTGCATTCCACTCTTCGATGCTTTGAAGAAAGGAAAGAAAGATTTCCAGTGGACTTCTGAATGTCAAACAACCTTCAAAGAGTTGATTAAGCACATGGAGTCACCACCAATGCTTTCTAAACCCAATGATGGAGAGGATCTGTTCCTATGTTTGGCTGTTTCATCACATGCCTTAAGCGATGCGCTTATCCGAGAAGATGCCAATGTCCAATGGCCAGTTTATTAAATTAGTAAATGGCTCGCTGGGGCAGTATTAAACTACCCAAAGTTAGAAAAACTTGCATATTGTCTGCTTGTCGCCTCAAAAAAGCTAAGATCATATTTCCAATCCCATCCTATAAAAGTTCTCACCAACCAACCGCTAAGACAAGTTCTCTGTCGCCCAGAAACTTCGAGAAGTTCATTGAAATGGAACATTGAGCTTACCCAATATAACATTACTTATCACCCTTGAAGAGCTATTGATGGGCAGGATTTAGCGGATTTCATCGCCGAGTTCACGGATAGGGGAGAGGTAATAAAGGAACCTACAAAGACGGTGGCTAAATGGAAGCTATACATCGATGGATCCAGAAATGATTACTGTTCAGGTGATGGAATTGTCCTAGAAACTCCAAAAGGCCATTCCTTATGCTATGCTTTAAGATTGGAATTTCCATCAACTAAAAATGAGGCCCAATATGAAGCATTAATCGCGGGTCTAAATTTGGCAAAAGAATTGAACCTGAAAACTTTACAAATTCTCAGTGACTCAAAGCAGGTGGTATGTCAAGCCCTAAAGGAATTCTAGAACAAACATGGAAATCCTCCTTCTTATCTTACAAAATCCATGGAACTCCTCAACGGCCTCGACCACTACACTATATCTCATATTCCATGAGAGGAAAATTCAAAGGCAGATTGTCTCGCTAAATATGCCAGTTCCTCAGATGCACAAATGCTAGGTTAAATTCCCATTGAAGTTTTTTCAACTCCCGCCATCGTAGAAGCAGATGTTGATTGGATTATGGAAATTGTTGAAGAACTCATGTCCTGGATGACTCCAATCAAGGAATATATCCTCAACGGAACACTCCTCGAAGAGCCAAAAAAGTGAAGGAAGATACTGCGCAAAGCTTTGTTATACCTTATCCATGATGGAAGGTTGTATAGGTGAGGATTCTCCATACCACTACTGCGATGTGTAACCAAAGGGGAGTCTAAAGCAATCTTGGCAGAATTGCATGAAGGAGAATGAAGAGGTCACACAGGCGGTCAAACACTAGCCAAAAAAATTCTGCAATATGGCTACCTCTGGCCCGATGTGAACCTGGATGCAATGACCTATGTTAAGAAGTGTGATAGATGCCAAAGATTTGCGAAGATTCCAAGAGCACCTCCCACTGAATTGACTCAAATGGTCAACCCATGGCCATTTGCCATTTGGTGCATAGATTTGATCGGGGCACTACCTACAGTTAAATCAAGTATGAAGTATGCAATAGTAGCAGTTGACTCTTTACTAAATGGGTTGAAGCTGAACCGCTAGCTTCTATTACTTTAAGAAAGTTAATCAACTTTGTCCTAAAGAACATCATCTGTAGGTTTGGGGTACCGCAGAAAGTAATCCCTGATAATGGAACTTAATTTGAGAGCAGTGAATTCTTAAATTTTTGTGCCAAGTACAAGATCAAAAAGAGTTTTGCAGCTGTTGCTCATCCACAGGCCAACGGGCAAGTTGAAGCAATCAACAAAATTCTGAAGTCAACCATTAAGAAGCGACTTGAAAAAGCTAATGGTGGTTGGGTAGACTAGCTTCCACTTGCACTATGGGCATATCGTACCACTCATAAAACTGCGACAGGACATACTCCATTCTCGCTCGCATTTGGATCCGATGCTATGATTCCAGTAGAACTGGAAGTTCCAACTCATAGAAGAATCCACTTCAACCAAGAAGAGAATGA
Organism: Allium sativum; assembly: GCA_030737875.1. Taxonomy (NCBI): domain Eukaryota; kingdom Viridiplantae; phylum Streptophyta; class Magnoliopsida; order Asparagales; family Amaryllidaceae; genus Allium; species Allium sativum. Next base: position 575,211,686 of record CM060923.1, on the reverse strand, counting down.
AAAACCGCAGCTCGAAGCACTTGACTTGCTAGAAGAAAAGAGAAGAGAAGCAGAACTCAGAGTCAGTGCACTTCATAGAAGAATAGCTTGTCATTTCAATGCTAAAGTAAAACGGAGAACCTTCCAAGTTAGGGACCTTGCTCTGAAAAGAATCATGACAGGGACTGAACTACTCGTACCCAATTGGGAGGGACCGTATATGATAAGTCAAAAATTCTCAGATGGCACATTCGATCTGAAAACGACGGATGGGATCCAAATACCATGGGGTTGGAATAGCATACACCTCCATCACTACTTTGTTAATATTTCTTTCGTATGTTTTGAAGAAGTTGTAAACAACATGCATTGTCAATATCAGGCAGACATTGTTGCAAACTTTGTACATATTAAACAAAGAAATTGCTTTACTTTCCTAAGTCCTACATTTGCAAAATCTTGTTTAGAAGTTGCTAAAATTCGATTTTGATTGCAGGTCACCTAAAAGAATGCTGACGTATCTATGACCTAATAAAGCCTGGTGACCATTACAGAACATCTTGATTGGGATAGCTCAAACGCCTGTTGCTCAATGCTCAAAACATCACTCGCAACAAATATGAAGATGTGGAGCACAACACTGCAAATAAGGGACACCAGGATCTGAAAGGTCGAATGATGCAATGTTCAAATTACAAATAAAGGTGTATGTTTCACCGTAGGGACACCTTCTTTACTGCAAGGTCCAATGCCCTAGTTCTAACAAATTGTGGTCAAAACGATAAATGAACTAGCGTCCGGCCCGTGAAACGGCATTGCACTAAACCAAAGGCCTCCCCAAAGGGAACCCAATCCATTGTCGGTACCATTAATACATGGTCCGATTGCGACACATACCGGGCCTTTAAACCAAAGACCTCCCCGAGGGGCACCCAGTTGATCGTCAGTGTCGTTATTACATGGCCCGATTATGACAAACCCTGGGCTTCAAATGGCCACTTTGGGGGCATCCGATCAAATGTTGGATCTTCCAAATCCAACTATTGATGTTGGGTCCTCCAAATCCAGTTACTGACAAATTCTAAAGACCCATTCTGGGGAATCCGATCATAAGCCGGATCTTCCGAATTCGGTTAGTGACGGACCCAAAGATCTTCTCGAAGGCACCCTGCAAATTCTACAAGTGACTGAGTCATTCAGTCACAAAGAATAACAAGTTTACAAATGCCTCTTCAAAGGCACGAAAAACAAGACCTCTCCGGGGGGCATATGTTCAAATCAAACCTCCGAAGGGCCTGGATTGCCAGGCTAGTGAGAAATATGATTGAATATATTAAAAATATAAGACCTCTCAAGCAGGGAAATGAAAACAGAAATTCATCCTCACTAAAAGGTATAAGTTGGATCGACTAGACTGGAAACCTTTGATATTGATCATGCCAAGAAATTCCATTATGGCGAGAACACATGACTAGGAGATTCCAAATGAAGTTGATAACAAATGTCATTCACCACCTTCAAAGCTTGTGACAAATTCTGGTTTGGGGGCATTATCACCACATTAAAGAGATTTAATAAGGCTCACTTCTTAAACATACCACAAATTTGTCACAAACTTACAATAAAGGTTTAGCATCCACAAGGACTAATTCGATCAACAACCTTGAAATGACTAAGGCAAAATTGAAAACTTTGATACTGTGATAAGCACAAAGGTGACTATTCATAAAAAATATCAAAAATTGCCCTAGTCAGAATCAAGGAAATCCAGTAAAATTGGTCAAGCAAGTGCAGCTAATAGTGATTTGTGGCAAAAAACCAATTTATAGAAATGTACCATGAGGCCATTATAATACCGAGCATCACAATAACAAGTGAATTGCAGTATAAAAAATTTGTGTTGTGAGTATGAAAAGAAACAGGTGTGGAATCCAAAAAAATAAAGTACGACAAAGCTAAATAAAAGCTTAAAGTGCAACAAGCAGAACACATTTTCATCACAGCGACACGAGACCAGATCATAGAATCACAAGTCAAGTCATAGAGTCATGAATCTAGTACAGAAGTTTCAGACACGCAGTAACGTAAAGCAGTAAGCGGGGACCGGCACCCGCATATACAACTGGCCTGAATACAACATGTAAAAGAGAACAGTCAAAAAGAAAAATAAACTGGTCCTGAGCACTACTTCTTCTTATCACCTGACCTTAGAGATGGTTTGTTGAGAGGAGCAGGAGGAGTCCCTTCCACATCGGTTGGATTCTCTTGAGAAGACAAAGTGATAGCTTCCGTATTTTGAATAGCATGCTTCTTCTTCTTCCTGTGCTTTTTAGATGATGAGGACTTCGTAGAATTCTTTCCTTTACCCTTAGCAGCATCTTTCGGGCTTTCATCTATCTCTGTGGCTTCAGAATCATCACTAAGGGCATAATCGACATCCTCCAAGTCAGAGAGTGCACCAATTTTGGCATCTTGAGATCTGGGAGCTGTAATGACAAGTAAGGATGTGTTGCTAGGAGGAGGGGGAGTAATAACGGAGGCGAGGTGGAGTGTCATCAAAGGTGCAGCAGCAGCCTTTCCTATAGCAGGAGAAGATAGGGTTGAAGTTAAACCTAGGTTATGGAGGGCATAAGAGGAAAGAGACCCATGTGAATCAAAAATGGACTAAAAGTATGATATGCTGAATTCGGTTTCAATTTTACCTACAACTAGATGATTCTCCTGGGCATCTCTATGCTCAATTTTCCAATTATCTATGTTCTCATCATCACCTTCATCATCTCCATCATGTTCCTTAGCAATATTCTCTGTAACGACGCGCTCCTTAGTGCCTACATCTTTTTCTGTCAAAGTGGCAGGATGATCCACATGAATCTGTGAACTAGAAGCTTTAATAGTTGCAGGATCAACGAGAGAATCAATATTGGTCTAACTCTGAACATTCTCTCTAGAAACACCGCCCCTATCATTCGCCAACTTAGCTTTTCCCTCGGCTAGAGCTTTCTTGGACTTGTCATCTAAAAGTTCATTGATGATTGTCTTCGCTACGGTCACCATCATTAATTTCAAGTACTAGTCGCCAGACAAGCGCAACAGAAGTTGGAAAGTTGTCCCTTAAGTAGTGCAAACTCTTGCGGCTCATGACACTGAAAACATAAAACTGAAATATGTCGGCATTAGCTTCGTCTGTAGTATTTTTAAGAGTTTCTTCAGCAGTTTTTTTTATCCTTCTCAAGATATTCAATTTTGGTTGTTAGCATATGATCGGAAGCTTTTAAAGAAGTGATGGTTTCTCTAAGCTGGGAAGCTTTATCCTAGTATTGTTTAGAAAAATCCTTTTCCATAGACAATGTGGCTTCAGCATTGCTTTTTGTAGTTAAATCTTCCTTCTCCTTTTGTTGAGCAGCTTCAAGTTCTACTCTAAGTTTCTTATTCTATGTACCTAATCCCTCCAGTTTTGAAATTCTTTTATTAAGAGAGGCGATGGTAGCATCACGAGAAACTAAGACTTCCTCCCACTTGGCCTTATCATCCTCCAAAGCCACAATATTAGGAAGATTAATGTCGTGGAGCTTTTGGAGGTCGCCGCCAAATTTGTTCCATCTGTGCAGTGTTTTCTAGCACTATTCTTGACAATATTTAGCTTTGTGTCGAGCTGACTTTTGGCAGTATCAAGCTGGGTATGTGTTTGCTTTATTACGGCATCTACCTCATCAGCTATGTCATTAGCGTTAGATGGGTTTATACCACGATCAAAAAGAAATTCTTTCAAATTCCAGCCGGGGAATTGTTCGGGATAAAGAGCGTTCTGTTTTAGGTTCATAATAAGGCTTATGAACGATTGAATAGATTTCAGCAGAAGGACCAGAAGACGGAACCGATCGAGGTTTAATAGGAAGCTTGTCCGGTCGAGAGCTTTTATGTGGTCCATCCTTCCTTGATCATCCTTCCTACGCTTCTTCCTGCGACCCTCTTCATCAGAAGAATCATCCCTAAGCCAAGTACATCTTCTCCTTTACTCATCTTCTTCCTCACGTATATTCCGCCTTTGCTCCTCAGTCAAGTCCGATTCTGAAACATGTGAAGGCTTATGAGAAGATTTTGGAGGAGGGGGAGTGTAAGGCTCTTTGGAGTGATGTGATGGTCGCGAAGGGTCAGATTGTAACAAATACTTTGGATTATATGCTTTGCTTTTCTTTCTAAAATCTGACAAATGCTTTCCATGCATGTCTGAACCTGGAAACAAGATAAAGAGGATTTTCATTACTTAGACTACAAAGTACTGGAGCATGCTGTAAAAGCTGTGAAGGGGTTTTAAAACATATGCGTATTAGACATGTTTTCAAAAGCGTTGCTACTTGACGAACCAATTCTTTTAGTTGGATCTAAGGATATTCCTAGAGATGCGAGATATTTTCTTGGCCGAGTAGTGGCAGCATCCATTATTCCGGATTCTATGGTTTGAGGATCAAGAGGCTGGGTAACAACGTCGTCCTGACTAAGATACTTAGTCGAATTGAGATCACCCAAATTGTCAAATGTACCTGTGGAACCTTCCTCTTATACATTTTGAGTAAGAGGATCCTCAGTCATCGTTTCAGTATTTGGATCAGTGTCTAGTGCGAGTTCACCTTCCCTAGCATGTTCAGTTTCATGTGCAAATTTTGAACTCATGCCCTCTCTATTATCTCTCTCAGCCCGATCACTTTTATCCTTATGATGTTCAGACTCCCCTTCTGTAGTAGAGGTCGATTTCTATTTAGGAGGCATTTTGCTACTGCCCGTAGTGTCCAAGCATTTCTTTAAAGAAGCTTTCTTAGCAGGCGACTTCTTGGTAACCTCTTTCTTAAAAGATGGATCCAATATTAGAGTACGAGAAGGGTCAAGCAAATGATATTCATGAAGGAACGACTCTGTAATTAAGAATCTCTTAGTCCTTTCATTTTCATTAACAGTTGTCATAAAGATAAGAAAATTCTCATCAACAGTATCACCCGAATGGACAAATGGGATTTCTAAAAGAATAGAGAAGGAATTTAGAACATTGATTCTTATAACATGAAAAAAGAATAAATAATAATTGATTGATCAGAATCCTCACCCCTTTCCATCCATCTACCAAAGAAGCTATCTGGACATCGAACAAAGTAGTAATGGTCCACATATGCTTAAATGCTCTCTACCAAGTCTGTTATGATCTTGGAGTGTTTTGCCTCTATAAAAATGATAGATGGTTTATCCCTCCTTTTAAAAGAATACAATGAACAAATTTTTTGGAACGAAGGTTCTCATTGTTTGACCCTCATGAACAGTACATATAATCCTATTAAGATGGCGTAGCAGTTGGGATGTAACTACATGGGGGCAATAGCCATATGTCTTGAAATCATTTCTAAAAAGGGGTTGAAAGGAGGGACATCTCCCATCGTCAACATATGTCGACTAATAGACACATATCCCGGGGGAGGGGACTCACCAAATTTATCCTCTCCAGGTAATCTAGCATCATCCTCTCAGATTCTAAATGAAAACACAAACTCTTGTATGACTATAAACTGAGTTTGGTCGGAGTTCTTTCAGAAGGTATCCCAGTAATAAGATGTGGTATAGGGAACTCTGGATTAACTTCAGGTTTTGGGGCATTATCCATCTCAGTGTTTAAAGGTTGACCAGAAGTTCCAGCTTTGGTAGATTCAAATGTTTCTGCGGGTTGTCCACGTGATTGTTCGCGAATCATCATTCCTATTGGCACAGTTGTGCCCAAAAAACAAACTACAAAAAAATGGTTGCTAAGAGGAGTCCACACTTAGGTTATTAATTGGGAGGAGTTATGGGAATAACATAAATCATAATGGAATGATCGGTATACATCAAGTCCTAGAGAATAAGAATTGATGGTCAATACCCAAAGTTAGTCGATCGGTATATAACCGACCTGTGCCAAGGGTCAACCGACCGGTGCAGCCAATCTTCTGAAGGACTAATACTAACCGATCAGTACCAAAGGGTGACCGATCGGTGCTATCGGACCTCTATACAACTTTGATAATTAGGGAAACCTACGCAAGTATCGATGATGTAAGAATTATAGAATCAGCTAAATATGAAGTGTGCATAGTAGAAAGTTACTATTCAAGCAATTTATCAAACACCTTGTGTGTGTTGCATTTAAACCAAAGCTTAAAGGGTGTCATGATATTTGATTCATTCATACACAATCCTAAGCTCAATTCCTTTCAGATTACCAGCATAATTACAAGCATACCACAAATCAATCTTCAAACCAAAAACCCAATTTCAAGACCATCAAGTTAATTTGAAATTCGAAGAAAAATCAATACCTACAATATTGGAATTTGAGTTAATGGAGTTCGAGAATGTCAGTGAAGGATGATCTTGAGGGCTATGGAGTTGCTGGAACAGAAGCTTAAAGATCGAGATGGAATCAACTTGGTTTTGAAGTTTCTTTTATGCCTCCATTAAAAGGGAATACCGACCGGTTCAAAATTATGAAGAAAAAGGGTAAAGGCGGCTAAGGAGTTTACATAAGGAAGGATCTTAAATGGGTCGACCAGCCCAAAAAGATTAGAACCCATGAAAGCCATTCGGCCCAATGTCAGTAACCCACTAATCGCCTGGTAAGATAGCTCAACTAAACCGACCGATCGCTCAGTTTGTTGATACAAATTATTGTGTGTGCTGACCAGATGCAAGGTCCATGTGAATAATCCATCAATGTGCAATAAAATGTTTGTATTGGAGTCCACAATATTTATGAACAAAAAATTATAGACTCCAAGGGAAAAATGTTTACTCCTTAAAAATCGCACGCACATTGATGAATCATTACACTGATAAAAGCTAGAAAGGCAACACAGTTCGATTCATAACCGATCGGTCAAAGTCATCTCCAAAAATCCCCGATTCAATTCACATTCAACACCACTGGTCGGTTAGGATACGGGAATACTAATCAGTACTAGATAGTTTCACCAGGCAGACACAGCATAGCTTAACCCGAAGCAGAGGAAGACACCGATCAGTATAAGCGCAAGGAAGCCGATCGATAGAGGAGCCAGTACGCTCAGTATATGCGAGATGGAGATATACCGACCGGCCATGGTCCAAGCATACCGATCGGTCACATGGAGGAGGCACCGATCGGTTGGGAATAATGGATATTGACCGCTGGAGACAACTGGCCAGTGGTAGACTTGTAAATACCATCATATACCGATCGGTGGTTCTGAATGCTATATCGCCACATTCTCCACACCTATAAATAGAAGACCAACCCCACATTAATAGGGACCAATTTTTATGACCCCGAAGGGATGTCCAACCATTTCCTGAGCGATTCTAAGGTAATTCTACCTCTCCTAACACCTCCAATTGAAGATTAAACATGGAATTCTAAATCAAGTCATGGAAATCTACTCAAGAGCTTGAGGAATCATAGTTATACTTCTCAAGTTGCCATACTTAGAAGATTTCTCTACTTCCTTTAGCTCTTAAGACTAAATCAAGAGAATAGTGTTTGAGGATGAAAATCTATATAATGAGAGAATGCTCAAACCTTGTAAATTTGCACATGATAATGAAAGTTCCTCTCAAAGTGGATGTAGATCTTTCCTAAGGTCGAACCACTATAAAAATAGTTGTCTTTTTACTTGCATTTACGTTTGTGGATCCTTTTAATTTCTTACTGAATTGGTAAAGTGTTATTTTCGCACCTTTGGTGTTGAGATCGAATTTGGATTTTAACATAGGCCAAGATTTGATAGTCGGTTATTTAACTATTAAATAAACAATCAAACGGACGAATGATCATATAATGGAAATAAAAAACTAATACTTTTATTATACAAGTAATCACAAAAGCGTGATAACACATGTAGCACTATCAGGTCATATGAACGACTTCCAATCTCCTTTTTATTTCATTAATCATTTTTTAGTTAGACATCTTTTATTAGTAAAAATGCTTTTATCTAATAAATCTTCATGTATTGGCCAAAACTTCCAATGGATTAAATTTCATTTATATACTTGTATAGAAGTTCCGCTACTCTTTATAAATGATATACAGTCATATTTTATCATTTCTCCATTCATTTATAAGATTTTAATACTTTAAAAAGTTATAAGTACTTATCTCTTCGGCATTAGTTTATTCACAAACCATTTACAAAGTTTTCTTATTTTACTTTATAAAAATGAATAGTTTTTGTTATCTTTAAAATATACATTTTAAACATCTAGTGTGCTCAAATTCGTTAAAATTATAGGTTTGAAATTTAGTACGTAATTTAAGGGTTTGAAAAAATGTTGGTCGAATATATGCCATTCTTCATCGATAGAGAATATGATAAGTGGAAATGGTATTCAATCAATGAATTTTCGGTCAAGGCAGCATGGTGCATCTAGTGTAGTAGTATCATAGTACCCTCCCACGGTACTGACAGGGGTTCGATTCTCTGGGTGCGCATTTTCCCACGTGCCTCTACGATGAATTTTTTAGCATGAGTACTGTAGTGCAGTACTAAAACCAGTTTAATATCAATATTGTATTATTTTAATAATGTATTTTGAGCGTATAAAATCAAAACTTTAGAACAAGTTTTGTAAGAAAACGTGAATGACATATGGTTTATGCACATAACTTTAATTAAAAAAATGAATAAAAGGCATAAGTCCCTAAAATCAAAGGTGTTACAAACATCCTTCCTTCGTAACCTTTCATCTACAACTGGTCTATATTTCCGACAGCAATGTGTTTAGTGTTATTTTTTTGATCTACTATATAAAAAGTTTTACAAAAATTGTATATTAAAGAACTTTTATAATTATGCGGAAATGTCTGCACTTTTTGTGAGTAAGTGCAGATATTTCTGCAATTATTCATAAAATGCACTGCATATATTGAAAGAGGGAAGAACAGGTGCCACAAATGCCTGCAATTATTATAAATAATTGCAAACATATTTGCAAATGTTTTATAGTGTAGTGTAAAAATGAATTACTATATGAAAAGTTTGCAGACATGTCTGCAAATTTTGGAAATAGCTGCATATTTTTCAGCAATTTATTAGAGATGAACTATTTTTAATTTGTATGCAATTTTTTTTTATTTTCTCAAAAAAAAATCTATAACACTTTGATGTTTGAATAAGTGTAAGCTTTGACTTTGAAATATGCAAATCAACAAAAATTGCATGAAATCATGCAATATTTTGATATAATTCCTGCGACACCTACATTTTGTCAAAAAATTGCAGGTATTCACTGGAACGTGAATATTTTTTATTTTTTCATTTTTGAATCAACTTTTTTGTAGTTTTTCTCAATAAATATGAGTATGATTATGTGTTGAATTAAATTTCGAAGTTCGATAAATTTTTGTGTTGATTTTTGTAGTTTTTTTTAATGATTTTCAGAAAATTGGGACCTAATTTATAAAGTTCTAAGATAAGAAATATTTTTGTATTTTGAATCTTGAATTGGACCTGAACCAAACCGTCCCTTGAAATAAAAGTGATATAACCAAAGTTATGTAACGTCCCGTATTTTTGGTAGTAAGATATTTAATATATTTTATTATTTTAAATATCAATTTGAAATTATGAACGGATTTATAATATATAATTCATTTATATATAAGGAAGTTTGAAGGTTAAATTTATATAATTATAAAACGAACTCGAAACCTCGCAGCATTTCATAATTTACGATTTGAAAATTCATGTATACCGGTACGGGTATAAAACACCCAACAACAATTGACAATGAAATTAAATAATCATACGAAATTGAATGTTCAAATCAATGCGTTGCTTACTCATGATGAGGCACGTGCTTCGCACAAGGGAAATTGTTCAATATATTATATAGGCGTTAGAATTGATTTTATTTCCAACAACCTCCGTTTTCGACGAAACAAATTTTATTAGAATACGTATCGCTAATTATTGCTAAATTTCCAGTTTGGAGTCAATTAGAGTTGTTTTATCGCTGTGTGCGAATTCAAGGATGAACCGACAAATTAAAATAACGTCATTGTGCAAACAAAGTTCGTTTTCAACAAAATTAATTTCATTGTGACTAGAACGTTAAGACGTAGCGGTGTGTCAATTTCCATTGTGTTTAGAGTTTATGTGCGGTGATACAAATTATACAGTTAGTGGTACTTAAATTTTAATACCGTTTTAAAATAAAGTAAAAAACAAAACTTGGAATTACCTACCTAACCAGTACAACTATATTTTCACGAACGTCATAGCTACCTTGAAACTGCCATTTTACATGCGTAGTCACCTTTTCTCTATTTACGTACTACCCTATATACGAGACCACACATACACAAGTATAGCTTTGCTTTATTTCCATCCTGTGTCTTCAATCAAGCATCACTAAAGTGAACACGCACAGACTGCCCTCGAATTGAAAACACGATGCTGGCAGCTACGCTATCTCATGGATTTCAAGTTTCCGAGCTGTACCCTACCCAAATTCATACAGCTACCCTAGTCTCCCCTTTTGCATATTATAACTAAATTTGTCAAGGCCTATTGCCTGCAAGATTTCCCTTCAGCAAATCTCACGATAAAAGGTATAAGACAACTCATGCCTCACTGTTGTGTATTGTCAAAAATTTGCACAGTTGTCCCATTTCTTGTCTACAGCTACAGCCTAGTGAAAACACACTAAATTTGTACCACTATTTCACGCAGATCTAGTCCAAGCAAATCTCTACGCAGCCTAACCACATGCAAACTACCCATTTCTTCAGCAAAAGCAAATTCGTGTGCAGCTACTTAACCGAGGCGCATGCCAAATATGTACCTTCTAATGGTACCCTGCTAGCTTAAGTGCAAAGCAAAACTTCATAATTGAATACACAGTTTCAAGTTCAACATCTATACATCTATAAATTTTCCTTCTATAACTCGACGCAGGCCTAACGAGATGAAAGTTGATGACACACTGAGCAACTTTAGCCTAGCCACGCAGACCGTAGCGCACGTATTGAAGGAGACCTTAATCTTATCTCTGAGTATCCCCTCTATATATAGCGTGCTTCATTCTTCATTCTGGAATGACCTTTTCGTCTCATAAAAATACAGATGCCATTGCTCTAACTTAAAATAAAAATGGTCTTCCGAACTGAAACAGGGACGTTATAATTTCTGGGCAGTGGACGATCACCGCAGGAAGTATGGCTTCAGGCAGAGGGCAAGGACTGGACGGGGGGGAGAGGCTCGGACAGGAAGCTTGCCGGAGGTCATTGTGGTGCGTGGTGGTCCGATATCGGGCAGCGATTGGAGAGGGACGGAAGTGTGTTATTGAAGCAGTGTGAAGTAAAATGGGGAGGGTGAAGACCAACGTGTGGGTTAAACTAAATGGTGAAAGTAGTTTCGAAATGATGAGCAGGTGATGGGTATACACGAGCGAAGCAGGAGGACACGCGACATCTAGTTAAACAGCTACGTAAGAGAGGAGATGGGTTGCAAGTTTTCAGTACGAGAGGAAGAATTGTGTACAGGTAAGAAGAGGAACAGTACCATATATATGCCTAATTCATTTATAAATTGCCTGATCAGGTTTTATTAACTTAAGCAAGGAATATATTTATTGAATTAATTACAACATGCGTGGCCTTAAAAGAAATAATGAAGTGCATGACCCTTATACATATGCAAAATCCTTTATACTACATGGCTTAACCAAACGTTAATTAGGTGTTAATATAGCCAATCACATTTCATATGCGGATATGCCAACCACAGATGTGCCTATTATATAACAAGTGCCTAATCTATATTAATTGCATAATAATATGCTTAGTTAAGCTCACATAGCCGATCATAAAGATGCCCACTAAAGCTTTTAACGTGGCCTCAAAGTTTATAAGAATGGTTAATTACAATTTAAAGTGCCCAACCGTTTTCAAATGGAACTGCTAATCTGTAATATGTTGTGAAATTAATACCAGTGCCTAATCCTAGGTTTTTAACATTATTTAATAACATTAATTTACAAATATGTAACATAGTTGGGAAGTTATATGTTGCGCCTAATTACATCGTTTATAGCGTAGCATGTTAAATCGTGTCTGTTAAGTTTGAAATGCCCAATTAGACCTTATAAACAAAATAATAATTAGGTTAATATATAATTAAGGTATTATTAATATTATATTAAATAGTGAAGACCGTATTAAATGTATATCGTGTCCATACCTTAACAGAATATGACCCATCAAGGAGCGACAAAATTGTTTGACAAGCGCTTCAACATAGAGCTGTTTTGGCCAAAATTGAACGCAACTAGAAGCTTGTAAAACAAACTGCCTTGACAACAAACGGAAACCCAAGGTAAGTTCGACTCATTCAGTTTTATCCCACTTATATTTTATAAGTCGGGTTCAAATATTTCTGTGTTATGATTGTTATTTGGTTGATAGATGCTGAATATATATGTGTTGACTGAACTGATTAAATTAAATGATTGTTTAATTTAATACTAAACCAATTGTTATTTTTGACGATTAATTCCGGATGTGGTAACTTACCTCATTGGTTACGTTTATAATAATGTAAACGTATTAAAGTGAAATATAGACGTTTGGATTGCTATTATTGTTTGATAGTTGAATATTATACCTATTTATTGAAATGAATGATATGGTTGAGATAACATATTTGAATGCAGGGAAAACAAGTTGGAGGGATCCAATTGGATTCCTCAATATTTACTGTTTATTTTCATATTCCAATCATATGAACTATTTAAATGATATGCTTGTGTGATTGACTTGATTAATGATTATTGAATCTAATTTCAACGTTTGTTTATGGTTAACCAATAGACAGTATTGGTTGAGTAATTGGCAGCAGTTGGCCCAAAAATATATTGTTTTATAAATATTGATTTACCGTAAGGTGAATCAATGGTAATGAAATTATCAAATTTATTTTATAACTAAAGATGGATTTTGAAATCGATTTATTAGAATAAAAAGAAATTAACATGTATTATTTATTAATTAAGTTTTGAAGTAATCATTAAATAATTTGGCAAAGTAAACTCCTAAATAATAAGTAGACAGACATAAATTAAAGCGGTGGATTAATCATTTTCGAGAGACAATTAAATGGATTTTTATTTGAATTAATTATAAGACTAACTGGAGTTGATTAATGAGATAATCAAGGTTTAAGTTGACGAAGTCAACTAATTTAACTGGAATTAGTTATTTGGTTAATTTATTTTTAATTAATCAAATAAAAGATTTTAATGAATATTTGGTTTAACTTAATAATATCATAGAAAGAAATGCATTGTTTAGTTAAATAAGAAGTTAACTATTTCTATAATAGTTAATAATGATGCAAATTGTTATGATTCATATATAATAATCTAAGTAATCAAACCGTAAATGAGATTCATTAAAGTAAGTAATCAATGATGATATAGTTGGATTTTGGAAGTAGTGATGAACGGGTTTACATATTAAACCAAGATTTATAAACAAGGTTATAAAGGAGAATTTAAGCCAACATGGTAACTTAAAGTAAGTGTTTACTTAATATTTTAAGTAAGAAGGGATCGAGATAAATGGGGTTTTATATTAACCCTGAACGTTATAAAAAATATTTGTAAAATGGGGCGTGAAGCTAAGACGTTGAGTTAAAGTTGCTTAACAATGGAATTTGAAACAAGATTTCAAAAGAGGAAAATTGTTAAATGAATTAGAAGTGGAATGTAATGAGTTGATGACAAGTTAAGATAAGAATGATGTTGATTAAGGTCTGAGAGGTAATTTAAAATACCCTAACTTGAAAGACTTTAGGATTGTCAAGAGATGATATTAATGGTGATGGAGAAGATGTTAAAAGGAGTTTAGCTTGAGAAATAATAATGCAATGGTATTTGAAGAAATTGGGAATATACATACATACATATATATATATATGGATTCCAAAATAAAAGGAAATTTTAACGGGCTTGAGAATATGAAATGATATTTACATAGGAAGGGAAATAAAGGAGATTGGTGAAAATATAACGATATTTTCAAAATAAGAAGATGGTATTTAGAATGGAAAGGTAAGTAACGATATAGTATTCAAATAACGAAATCAAAGGAGATGTCGCAATGATTATTTTTCAAGTAACAAGTTGAATCAATGAGGTAATAAATAATGTTGTAAATAAGAAATAATAGAAAAATATAAATTGGATTTGGTAATCAAATAATTCCAAATATTAGATTTAAAGCATTTGAGAAGATTAATATATTGAAATGAGAATCGAATACCATGTTTTAAAATATAGAATGTTTTTAGAAGTTTAAAATAACCGTTTATTAATTATTTATAATTAAATGGGCCAAGTGGGGCTGAGTACTGAACCAGTAAATTTATCTTTATGATTGAATGATTGTTTATTTGATAGTTAAATAACTGATTATCAAATCGGGCCAATACGATTGTTGGTACGGAAAGACCAGGATCGAATTTATATTCGAAAACCATTCCTTCCAGCAAATACGAAATATTGAAGATATCAAATATTGATCAAGACGAAGAAATTGAAGACATTGGATCTTCATGAAACGGTAGAATTACTTATAATTTCTGGTTTAGCGGCTAGAGATATACTGTGATTCTGTCGTGGTTGAAATCTACGGATTTGCAAGGACTACTCGCTACTGATCTATAAGGTGATTCCTAGGATGTGCTAGGAGGGTGCCTTCGGTTCATCCTGTTCCTAGATAACTTGTATGGACGATTGTCTGACAGAGTGTTTCTTAAGAATTACATACATTGATTTTTACGAACGTACTTCTGTTAGCTGTAGAGTATTTTTGTGGACGTCAATTAGAGATTTGATGGATCTGACGATGTGGCATTCAAAGTAAATGATGGCCAAATGTTCTAAAGGAAAATTCTAACCTCAAGCCTCACAACTAGGAAATGACAAAAATCTGGCAGGCAGCATGGCTATGTGGGTCGCGCCCATTAGGGTGTATAATCACCTATCTAAAGAAATTCCTTTTGCCTCTTTAATCCATCGATGCTGTCCCTTTTCGAGAAATAGTTGATGATTCCAACTGTTGGTGATATACATTCGATACATTCAAGCGAAATGAATGGTTGGTCATGTGTGGGCCGGGTTGCAAGACGTTCTTGTTGAACCCAGTGTATTCCTCTCTAGAGATACACTATCGGCAGGAGGTTTCATACCTTGTCATAATCGGAATCAAATCTCCAATAAGAGCGTGCGGTTTTGATTGTATACTATATATGTGGAGCGTGAGATGCAAGCGTTCCGCTAGATTGTTATCTATTTGTATTTAGACATTATTATAATATCAGAATATATATTGTTTTCCAAAAAATTTGGATTATCATAAGTTAAAAATTATCCGTATTTATGTGTGGATTTGGTCTTACGATTATCCTTTTCTTTCGAAAAATTTTGAACTTTAAAATCAAGTTGGATGATTCCCCTTAAACTTTGCGAGTTGTTCTCACTCTGGTTCACCAAACTGACCCGGTATTTGAAATGCTCGGGTTAGACCGGGTTGTACAAGTTCAAGTTATTAGATGCTGAAAGAGACGAGCTGGAAGAGTTTGGACGTATGATGTTATACAATTATTATTCCACTGTGTGTTGTGTATGAGGACAGATTATTATAACTATACAGATGTGTGATGTACTCTGATGATTTGTAAGTTATATTTCAAGCTCTCAATAAAGATTTATTTATATATTATATTTTGTTCCGCTGCGATGTGAGACTCGGACTTTGTTGTTATTATTATTATTCTTATCTCTTATAATCTAATATTTCTTTCTTTCTTATCTCGTCCTCTAAATTCTTTCTATTGGCATCTAGGTTTTCAGTACAATTTGGGTTGGACTAGTGTTGTTTAGTCAACTCAAAAGGTACCGGAAATTTGGGTCGTCACAGTTGGTGTTAGAGCTAGGTTGAGTAGTAACCTTGGCTCTATGGCGTAACTCAATAGAGATGGAGTTAGTGATACTCTAGATTGAGTTTGAGTGTATATATTTTAGAGCGTGTATTTGTTAATTTTAAAAATATTTTATATTGTGTTATTTGATTGGTTCAATATTGAACTAGCAACTGACACAATATCATTTTGTAAAATTGGTCAAATGAAATAATTTTGGCCAAAATATATTTTGTATAGAAAAGAAATAATTTTATAAAATTATTAAGATATTGAATTGTTTGCTTGATTGGATGGAATTCGAGGTAGATTCAAATTGGATTAGAAATTTGAATTGGTTTAATATAACCAGAAATTTCATGCATGAAATTAGTAAATAATATGGAATTAAATAAAAGAGATTTAACTAATAAAGGTTAAATAGGAAAGCATGAAACAGAATTTAACTTGGAGATAAGTTAGATAAAACAGGATGAATGATTTTTGGAATAAAATCAGAGTTTGGATTCTGAAATGGGAGTAAACTAATTTTAGAATTGCAATTAGTTAATTGAGTTTGGAGTTGAGACTTGACTTGGTTAAGTTGATGTGAGAAATGGATATTGGAATTAAAATTTGAAGTTGGGAAATAAAAGTTGTTTGATTTGGTTAAATGGATTATGCATTCTTGATTGGGTGTTTGTAAGATGGATTGAATAAATTCATCAGGTGATTTAATAAATAGAAGTTAAATAAATCAAAAACTAAGAAATAAAAATTTCAATATCATAAATTTGAATAAAATCAAATATAAGAGGAAACTAGAAGGATTTAACCCTGTAAAGGATTATTTGCATAGTAAATCGAGTTAAGTGCAGGTTGAAAATGGAAATGAACTGCTTACTGCTGTGCTTTGGAATTAGAGTTTGGTTGCTTGACAAATGGATAAGCCGTGATTATATTGTTTAGTGATTAAAACTTATACCCGAGTTGGGTAGTCGTTGGTTTGTTTAAATGTAAGGCCTGAGTGGTAGTTGTAGAGTTCCTATTCAAACATGCAGAGGAAGTGCTGGCGAATTTTTCGTAAGTTTATATAACTTTAAAAAAAATTGATGATAATTCTATAATAATTATTTTGAAAATAATTAGGATTGAAGCATTCTTCTTACTTGAGTAATTTCGGAGCATTCTTCTTACTTGAGTAATTTCGGGGACGAAATTCATTCAAGGGGGAAGGAATACAACGTCCCGTATTTTTGGTAGTCAGATATTTAATATATTTTATTATTTTAAATATCGATTTGAAATTATGAATGGATTTATAATATATAATTCGTTTATATATAAGGAAGTTCGAATGTTAAATCTATATAATTATAAAACGAACTCGAAACGTTGCAGCATTTCATAATTTATGATTTGAAATTCATGTATATCGGTACGGGTATAAAACGCCCAACAACAATTGACAATGAAATTGAATAATCATATGAAATTGAATGTTCAAATCAATGCGTTGCTTACCTCATGATGAGGCACGTGCTTCACACACAAGAAATTGTTCAATATATTATATAGGCGTTACAAATGGAATTTTTTTCCAACAACCTCCGTTTTCGACGAAACAAATTTTATTTGAATACGTATCACTAATTATTGCTAAATTTCTAGTTTGGAGTCAATTGGAGTTGTTTTATCGATGTGTGCAAATTTAAGGATGAACCGACAAATGAAAATAACGTCGTTGGGCAAACGAAGTTCGTTTTCAACGAAATTATTTTCATTGTGACCAGAACGTTAAGACGTAGCGGTGTGTCAATTTCCATTGTGTTTACGACAGTATAAATTATATAGTTAGCGATGAACAACGGTTAGTGGTACTTAAATTTTAATACCATTTTAAAATAAAGTAAAAACAAAACTTGGAATTACCTACCTAACCAGTACATCTATATTTTCACGAACGTCATAGCTACCTTGAAATTGCCATTCCACTCGAATAGTCACCTTTTCTCTATTTACGTACCACCCTATATACGAGACCGCACATACTGTAAGGACCCTAAACTTCCCCGGTCTCCGAAGAGAAGAGGAAGAATGGATTGCCTTGAGGACAAGGCGAATAAAAACACAAACAGAAGAACATTTCATTGTTATTACAACAATTCCATCAGAATACATGAATATTAGAGAGTAGGAATCAATCATATACATTTGATCAATATCAGAGATTTAAATTACATTTAAATACATAGCAGCGGAAAACAATACAAAACACAACTGAAAGTAATACACGGATACAGAGTTTTCTGAATATCACTTCAGCTGTAAATCAGGATCCTGTGAATATAAATCTACAAAACAAAAATTACTAGCTGCCCGTATGGAAAATAGGGGAACCCAGAGTTTAGGATAAAACAATAAACTACAGTTCAGTCATGTGACTGGTGTGAGAACTAAAACAGTTATTAATCCTTATTTTAAAGTTCGGTAAATCAAGGGACCACGCCGTATAACATGAAACATGTTTCCTCCTAAGAATACCAGTGCATAAAACAATAGCGCAATGCTAAATAAAGAACAATGAAGCTATTATAAGACTCGGGTCCCATCACACAATGCAACGCAAGCCGGAGGATAGAGTTTTTACCTTATAATAGTCAAGATTGCTCGGTATGTAAAATTTCATGTTTTATTATTACTATAAGTGTATAGTGTCAAAACAATTTCAATCATAAGTATCAATCATAGAAGGCATAAGTGCCCCATGCTACTATGTCGCCATATATAGGTTTACAATCAAAACCGCAAAATGTCGTATTGGAAGTTGGATTTCCATCTGTGAATCAAGGCAAGGGATCATCTTTACCGATTCAAGACTCTCTATCCCGAGCCTTAGGATCAGAACGCATCGACCCTTGGAGCGACTGGGCCGGTCCACATGGAGTGGATTAAAATGCCTGAACAATGCGTTTCCATGCCCTATAGGACGTAAACTGGTCATATCCCGACCAAACTCTCGGCCCCGGAACGACTGATATAATCGAGGCCCCTCGCAATCCATCATCCACATTAGTAAAATGTCAAGGCTAGTAAAACGCTGACACCACTCCTAGCTAGAATGAAACGCATGTCCTCCCTGAGGTCCTCTCCCATTTCTGGTTCACATCGGGGTCCGAGGCTTGCAAATCAACTCTATACACAAAGCTATGCCACAAAGGCCGTGCTTTGATCATCAACCACAAGACTCTGCTTTTCAACAGAAGCCTTGATCATTTGCATCTTAGCATGCCAGACAGGCAATTCATGCTATGCAACTGATGTATATCTATCACACAGAATGAAATCCAATGTCATTTCAACCGATGTATATCAACCGATATATATCATGTCGCCATATATAGGCTTACAATCAAAACCGCACGATGTCGTATTTGGAATTTGGATTTCCGTCATGAACCAAGGCAAGGGATCGACCATACCGCTTCGAGACAATCTAGCCTACCATGTCTCAGGAACAGCTACAACTGCACCTTGGATCGTCAGGGCTGGTCCACACGGAGTGGATTAAAATGCCTGAACACTGCGTTTCCACACCCTATGGGGCATAAACTGGTCATATCCCGACCAAACCATTAGCTCCGAAGAGACCGAAATAAATGAGGCGCTTCGCTATCCATCATCCACATAAGTAAAATGTCCAGGTGTGTAAAACCCAAAACACCACTCCTAGCTAGAAAGAAGCGCATGTCCTCCTTGAAGTCCTCTCCCGTTTCTGGTTCATACTGGGGTGTGAGGCCCGCGAATCAATGCCAAACACAAAGCTAGCTATTTAAAGCCTTGCTTTGATCATCAACCACAAGACTCTTCTTTTTAACAAAAGCCTTGATCATAGCATCTCATCATGCCACGTTGTCAATCTACAACGTCAAACACACATCCATTTACAAGTCCGTTCTGGGTTTGAACGAAACCGGAGGCGTCTTATTCCTCTCCCTTATGTCCAATACAGGAGAGATGCCCTCGCACATCCGAACGATCAACAAGGACGTCCGGACAACCACCACTGTAACCCCTTAAGGGCAGCAACTCCCATCAAAGGCATCAGTAGTCATCCATTCGATGTGAAGATCATCGGTCTTGCACCGTCTTCATATCTTCGACTTCTAACCGTCGATCAATTATTTGAAATGAGAATTAACTCGGCCTTTTCAAATAATTCTCGTATATTTAGAATTCAAATCAATTCATTTCCATGTTAAATTATTTGACATCCATAATTCAGTTCATTAATGTAATTTTCACGTCAAACACATTCAACCATCAAATATCCAATAAACCGGGTAAATTCGGTTTATTTCCATTCCATATCGTTTATAATATTTTCAAATGATTTATCGCTATTTTTATTTATTTAAATATATCCGATTTATTCAAATGACACTTCAGGCCATAACGCGGCCATGGCGCTATTTTTCTCTAGATTTGATTTATACATATATGAAAATCTAACCGTTGGATCTTTATAAATTTTATATCATTAGAAAGATCCTTTCAAAGCAAACCCAACGGTTCCAGTTTTGGGAAAATCCGATGGTCGGATCTCCCGGTACAATCGTTTAAAGTTACGATTTCAAAATACGAACTGCAGCGTCGTTATTCGATTTATTTTAATTATATTTATATATATAAATATAATCCATTCTGGCGCTATTTTAATTCAGATTTGAATTTAACATTTCATAAAATCTAATCGTTGGATCTTTACAAATTTAGTATCGTTGGAAAGATATTTTCAAAGCGGACCCAACAGTTACGGTTTCGGGATAATCCGACGGTCGGATCTCCCGCAACAATCGTTTAAAATCATGGTTTCAAAATATGAACTGTAGCTTTGTTATTCGATTTATTATTATTATTATATATATATATATATAATTCATTCTTCGATTTTCCAAATCATTTTCATTTCACACATGTAATAAAAATTATATTTTTTCCAACAAATATTTATTTCAACACATAACTATTTTTAACACTTCATGTATATAATCAAAATGTAATTTTTATCGTTAAAACAATTTATTTCAAACGTGAATATTTTTAGCGATTCATATATATTATAAAAATGTGATTTTTTTTTTGTTAAAACAATTTATTTCAAACATGAATATTTTTAGCGATTCATATATATTATAAAATGTGATTTTTATTGTTAAAACAATTTATTTCAAACATGAATATTTCCCAACATATCAATATATTTCAATATATGAATATAAATCAAACACATGAATATTTCAGAAAATTTCGGCAGCATAACGGCAGGTGGTTAAAAACCGGCACCGTCCCAAGTACGACTCCTTGCACTACCTTATGCCTCGCAGCGTTCCCTAAGAGGCTTATCCTTATAATCAAAATATTTCGATCATTTTCATATCACAATGGATTTTTACACAAACAATTCCAATTTTGTTTCAACCACAAACAATCATTATCAACCATTCGCATTTATCAACCAAATTTTACGTCGACCAAAATCCAAACAATCACAACCAATATATATCGTCCATGGTCTATGGACGAGGGGAGTATATATATATATATATACGTATATAAATATATTTCATTTCAACTCCATTCAACGCACATTTAATTTTTTTACAACGCATATATAACTTATACATTGCCCATATAATTTATACAACGCTTATACATGAGGTGTACAACGCTTATATAACTTATACATCGATTATATAATTTTTGCATCGCCATTCCATGTCGTTTATAATTTAGAAATCTCACATTGGGTTCCACTCCTCCAAAAATTGCAGGAAGCTCCAAAAAATCTCCGGTCTCTTCTAGAATGTTGAAGACGTCCACACGAGTCCAGTGTCTCTTGTTTCACTGAATTTCGACCACATAGCAAAAAGATATGATTTTTTTATTGTAAAATCATAATTCGTAGTGCTTTAAAGTGCTATAAACTATTAAATTTATTTGCAGCCGTTACCTTTCAAAAGAGGTTTGAAACTAGGTTTGCATTTATCTTCCAATCCGCTGCGCTATAGGAGGATCGACCAATGCCACGTCGAAGAGGGAGGAGAGGTGCCTCCGCGCGAGGTGGTGGGGTCCACTTCAGTGCACCAAGGTAGGGCGGCGGCGGTTCAAAGTTTCGAACTTCGGAGAGGTGAATCTTCACAATGGCGCAACAATACGAGGTCTTGTGGTTATGAATTTGAAGCTTTCGAGGTGCTCTTCAAAAAGTTCAACAGAGGCAAGGGCTAATTCAGCTTGAATTCGCCGGAATTTGATCGGCAAGGGGAGAACACGGTTCCGCCGTATATCGCAAGGGGGGAGAGAGAGAAAATATATCTTTTATTTTTTAATAAAAATTCTGATTGGTCCATGCTATTTATAATTCCAAAAATATCTGCTTTTCCAAACGAACTCCAATTCCAACCCAACGACTGTCGCCCCTCGATAAATACCTCCATTCCGGACACAATGGAATATGTTTCGTAAGCCCATTCTACTGTTTTTGTTAGTTATTCTTCAAATTAAAACATAAAACATTTAAATACGGATTTGAACGTACATTTCAATTTGTCGGGGCCACATTCGGATCCGAAAAATTTCAGAAAAATAACTCTAGCTATGTTTGGACGATACAGTCCCAACAAAACTGCTTTCATCGAATTTGGAGACCATTTGAAAATGGCCATTTTTTGGTCGATCCAAATTGACTGAAATTAATCAAACACATTTTCCTTTTCCACGCCCATATATTAACTTCAAAAATTATGGAATTTGGAATCTAGCAATAATTTGGCATTCCGGATCCAACAAAAGTGGTTTCATCGAAAACGGAGGTCGTTTCCAAAATGTCTATTTTCAAGGGCTATATAAACTCCATAGCGACCTTTCTGAAAATTCATTTGGCCATAACTTTTGATTCCCGCTATGAAATTCCGATTTTTCAGATTCGTTAGAAAGATATTCATAAACAGATTTAAATATTTTTTGGTTTCACTAAAATCCGTTTTATTTTGCATCCAGTACAGTCAGTAAAATTTCGAATTCAAATTTTCAAACTGCCGCGCCATTTCAGGCCTTGTTTTATAATTAAAATAAATATATTTATTTTCCAACATCGATTCAAACAGACTTTTTGTTGTTACTATTTAAAATAATTTATTTTAAATATTCAAAATCCACTAAAATAGCCAAATTAAAATTTTTAAATTGGTTCAGATTTTTCGGGTTGTTACAAATATCGTATTGGAATAACGATATATATATCTTCCAAATTCTTTCACAATATCCATATAATCCCGGAATCCAATATCGAAATATTCCGAAGATAATTTCGATTCAAATCCAATCCAATTCATATATTGGAAATTCTGGTTATTTTAAAAACCATTTCAAACCCAATCTATTTATTTAAAAATATTGGATTTTTAATTCTAGTTCATAACTAGTTCATTTTGATAAAAATATATTTTTTCCTTTAAAATATGGAATTCTAAAGCCCAATTCTTTCCAAATCATTTATTGTGATTTTACACAAATTATTGATATTTTTAATAATTTTATCAAGTCATGTACAGTCGATTTCCATAAACGGCCATCGAACTGCACTTACAACGACCTTTTCCAAATTTGATTTGGACATAATTCCAAATCCAACCGTTATATTTTAAATCTCTAATGTTCTTTAAAGAGATCTTTTGATACGAACCCAACGGTTCCGGCTTTAGGAGAATCCGACGGTCGGATCTCCCGTAATGTCCGTTCGAAGTCAATGGTCGAAATTCACGAACTACAACAGCGCGGCGCGTTCTATCAAGCCATATCATCGATATATAAATGATGATATTGTCAAAACATTATATTTCAAAATTATTTCCTTTTTGATATTCATTATAGAAATGAATAAAATCAATATAAGTATCGTTCACATCAAAATGGCGTTAATCTAAACAACACGACTATATATATTTAAATATATTCGTGTCCATCCCAAATCGGACGTCAAAATCAAATTTTGATCTATTACTGAATATTATTTTAAAATATTCATTATTTTAAAATAACTGTTATTTCAAAAAATTCAATCCTTCTAAACTAGAACCAGACACAGTCAATTACTATATAATGTGATTTATATGGATTTCATACACACATGTATACAACAAAAATCAAACGCATTCAACCATCATCCAGAGTGCATTCTACACTTCATAAGCGTTAAATATAAATATTCAATGCTTACACAGCCTGTCAATCAATCGATCGACATACAGCTAATTATTGGGACTAGTGTATATCCAATATCATCCCAATACCCGTGTGGGGTTTCAATCAACAAATACATATTTATTTGTGCAGTTGGGCGATGTGTAAAATTTATCGTCCCAATCAATATCAGTCAATTGTGTGTACATAAACAAACCATCCGATTTGTTTATAAATATTTATTTTATTCATACACATGTTAAAAATTATATTTTTAACTATAATATATTTTATTCCATTCCACATCACACAATCCATTTTCACAACACAATCAAACAAACAAACAAGCCGTCCATGGTCTATGGACGATTGGTGTCGGTTGCTTCTAAGCACCGTCTGCATCCTAGTAAGTATTTTAACTAGAAAATAAAATAAAAGTGAGAAGTTCTCACCTTTGGGCTTCACTCCTCCATTCTTTATTCCTGAACGGTTTGGATTTGCCCAAAATTCCAATGCGACCTTTTCGCGCTGTTCATAGTAAAAATCATATTTTTATTATTTTTATAATATAAAAATCGTATTTTTATAATATAAAAATCGTATTTTTATTCTGCTATTCTGTGTATAATAAACTAATTTTTATATTGTTATTTCGACTATAAAAATCATATTTTTATTTCATTATTTTCAGAATAAAAACCAAATTTTTATTTCGATGTTTACATCATAAAAAATCATATTTTTAGTACTCTACAAATATAAAAATCATATTTTTATACATCTATAATTCCTTACGCAAACCTCTATATAAGGATTATATTTTTCTCTCGCCATTCTCTATATAAAAATCACATTTTTATTATTTCTATAATATAAAAATCATATTTTTTTTATTTCTATTATATAAAAATCATATTTTTATTATTCCATTCAAACAATAAAGGTCATATTTTTATATTAAAATAAAAACCATGTCTTTCATATGAATAAAAATCATACCTTTTACATTTTAAAAATCATATCTTTATAATAAAAATCATATATTTATTATAAAAATCATCTCTTTATTCTATTTTAAAAACAATACTAATTATATAAACTGATTTTAAACTCAATGCTTTTCAATTTAACTAAACTATTTATTTAGAATAAATAACACAAAATTAAAAATAAAATAAAACTTATTGTATTCTGCGGAAAAAAAGGGGTCCACCGTCGGTCTTAGATGGCAAGGGGGCGGCGACGGCGTCGGGAAGTGGTGGTGGGGCTGCTCAGGCGGTGCGGTGGCGTGGAGTTGTGGTTTTCCGCGTTGGGGGATTTTTTGGGAGGGTTCAAACTGAGGAGGGCGATGGGGTCAGAGGTGAAAGGGAGGGAGGGAGGCAACTGGGAAAGGCGGCACGACGAGCGATGGCAGGGTCGAGCCTCGAGGGCGTTTGCGGTCCACGATGGAGTGGAGGGCGCACACGATTCTTCTCTCTTTTTTTCATTTCATCTATTTTGAAGTCAATGTTAGGAAATGGGGAAGCTAAGGAGAAATATAAATATATATATAATTAATTAATTAATTTTTACCATAACATCATTTTTTCATTCAATCTCTAAATGAGACCGAACGACTGTCGCCCCTAGCTAATTACCCCTATTCCGAACATAATGGGATATGTTTCGTAACCCAATTCTAATGTTTCAATCAGTTTCTGTTTAAATTAAAATATAAATAAATGTATACTGAATTTGAACGCTCATTTCAATTTACCGGGCCCACATGCGGCCTCTAAAAATTCCCAAAAAATGTTTTCTAGCTTCATAATGATTATACGGTTCTAAAAAACTAATTTCATCAAATTTGGAGACTGTTCGAAAAATGACCATTTTCTGGTCGATCCAAATCGACTAAAACTGACAAAACACGTTTTACTTCGCCACGCTCACATATTGCTTTCAAAAATTATGAATTTTGGAATCTAGAAATAATTTGACAACCCGGATCCAACAAAAGTGGTTTCGTAAAAAACGGAGGTCATTTGCAAAAATTCCATTTTTAAGGTCCAAAATTCCATAGCGACTACTCTGAATTTTCAACTGGGCATAACTTTTTATTCCTACGATGAAATTTTGATTTTTCGGATTCGTTGGAAAGAGATTTTCAAATAGATTCAAATATTTTTAGTTTCGCTAAAATCTGGTTTATTTTGAATCATGTACATTCATTTGAAATCGAATTTTCAAACTACCACGCCATTTTCAATTCCTTTTAAAATTAAAATATACATTTATATTCTAACTTCGATTCAAATAAATATATACGTTCTAAATCTAATCAGAATAAATTTATCGTCGTAATTATTTAAAATAATTCATTTAAATATCCAAAATTCATTAAAATAACCAAAATAAAAAATTTAAATTGGTTCGGATTTTTCGGGTTGTTACACATACACAAGTATAGCTTTGCTTTATTTCCATCCTATGTCTTCAATCAAGCATCACTGTAAGGACCAGAAACTTCCCCGGTCTCCCAAGAGAAGAGAAACAACGGATTGCTTTGAGCATAAGATGAATCAGAACACAAACAGAAGAACATCGCATTGTCTATTACAACAATTTCATCAGAATACAAGAAAATATAGAGTATGAATAAATATTACACATTTACTAAATATCATAGATTTACAAGTTACAATGCAGCGGAAATAATAAAAACACAGCTGAAAAGAATATACGGATATAGAGCTTTCTAAATATCATTCCAGCTGTAAACCAGGTGTAATAACCCGGAAATCCAAGCCAATTTAAAATTTTTATTTTGGCAATTTTAGTGAATTTTGAATATTTAAAATGAATTATTTTATATAATAACGTCGAGAAATTTATTTTGAATGGAATTCAAATGTATATTTTGTATTGATCGTCATTAGAATATAAATATTTATTTATAATTATAAAAGGAATTGAAAATGGCGCGGTAGTTCGAAAATTCGATTTCAAACTTCAAATGAATGTACCGGGTGCAAAATAAACCGTATTTTAGCAAAACCAAAAATATTAGAATCTATTTGAGAATATCTTTCCAACGAATCCGAAAAATTGAAATTTCATAGTGGGAATCAAAAGTTACGTCCGGTTGAAAACTCAGAATAGTCGTTATGGAATTCTAGCCCTTAAAAATGGGAATTTTGCAAACGACCTCGGATTTCGATGAAACCACTTTTGTTGGATCCGTGATGCCAAGTTATTGCTAGATTCCAATTTTCATAATTTTTCGAATCAATATGTGAGCGTGGCAAAGGAAAACGCGTTTGACCAGTTTTAGTTGATTTTAATCGATTGGAACTGGCCATTTTTCAAACGGTCTCAGAATTCGACGAAACTAGTTTTATAAGGACCGTATTGTCGATACGAAGCTAGAAAATATTTTTCGGGAATTTTTCGAGTTATTACGTGACCCCAGTAAATTAGAATGTGCGTTCAAATTCAATATATAGAGTTATATTTTGATTTTGACGAAAACTGATCGAAACGATCGAATCGGCTTGCGATACATATCCCATTGTGTTCGGAATGGGGGTAGTTAGCTATGGGCGACAGTCGGTGGGTTCGATTTCGAGGTCAAAATAAAAAGTTGCTTTTAGAAATTAAATAAATAAAATAATATATATTTTCCTTAACTCCCTTTACCTCGCCCTCTCTCTATTCCCTTCCTTTTTCTCATTCGATTCAGATAAGAAATAATAAATAAAAAAACCCAGACGCCCTCGTTCAGCCGCCACCCCTATCACCGTCGCCACCGCACCCCTGGAGATCGTCGGAGCCGGCGCGCCCCTCCCCTTTCTTCTTCTCCGCGCCTTCTTCGCCAAAATCGCCCCCCTTCATCATGGAAACCCACAAGCAAGCCCCTTTTTCTCCGTACCCCCTGCACCTCCTCCTCAAGGCCGAAGCTCCATCATGGAACCCCCTCGGTCGCCGAGACCACCCCCTCATCGCCTCCTCCGCCCACGGCCGACGCTCAGGCGCTCCTACCCCCTCCACAACAGCCCCAAAATCCTTTTGAAACACCCCCTCTTCGCTGAAAAACAAAGTGAGTATTTTATTTAATTTAAAATCATGGTTTTCTTTTGAATCCTTCTTAGGAAATGGTTTAACATGAAAGGATTTGAATTCTTATATGTTTAAAAGTTAGATTTTTATAACATAAAAGCTTTGATTTTTAACATTAGAAGGATTCGATTTTTAAAATGAAAAAGATTTCATTTTTATATAAGGAAAAATTCGATTTTTATTATATAGGAGGCGAAGTAAAAATTAGATTTTTATAACAAAGGAAGATGTGGTTTTTTATAAGATCAAGGAAGTGATTTTTATACATATACTAGAGTAATTATAGGGTGCGTTTTTTACAGGTCCCTATTAAGTTTCAAAATATTAAAAAAAAAAACGGTGATAAAAATAATATAGAAAACATCCCTATTTTTGAATTTCTGCTAAAAAAATTCCAGATCTACCCTTACACACCTAAAAAACTATCCAACAACTATTTGTCCTCATTTACTCAGTTTATCGCTCCTATTATCTCGCTCATAAACCTAATCCAACAATTCTGGAAAACAGTCGATCACTCCAACAGCGATTTTTTTTATTACTTTTTTTGATTTTTACGAAAAACTAGACAGATATATACATATATTACGTAAAATGATTTTTTTTATTAGTTTTTTTTATTTTTACGAAAAACTAGACAATTATATACATATATTACGTAAAATTGCATACATTTATGCAACTAAGTGTAATAATTGCATACATATATTTATATTATGCAAAAAATAAATTATTAGTATTGCGCAACTAAGTGAAATAATTGCATACATATACAGAACTGTACTGCATAATTGCTGAAACAAAAGAAAGGACAAAAAAGTAAATACAGATAATTATAACAAGATGCACATATATATATATATATATGCAAATAACAGAAATATGTGCATACTTACATGAAAATTTTCATAACATTTACATGTACTACATCAAAAAATAAGTACAGACCACATTTACATGTACTACATCAAAAATTTCAGAACATTTACAAAGCAGAGATGATGGTCTTTTGAAAAACAAATAATTTTGTTAAGACCCAGATTATTGCGCAAGCCACATCTAGTAGTCTCTGTAGAAATACATGCAGATTTCAATCATTTGGAAAAGGATGGACGACCAATCTTCAACAACACGATAACACCAATATCCGCCGGAACACTGTTATTAAAAAAAGAAAATCAACATTAATAAGATTAATGTGCAGTAGTAACCTAAATTACAAAAACTGCTTCAGAATTATATAAATACATGCGCACAATTCAGCAAAATAACAATAATTTCTGAATATTTATATGCAAGTATTCTACATATATGCATGGAAATATGAATATATTTGTAAAATAATATGTTTTTTTGTTTGTTTGATAAAAAATTGCATACAAATAAGCATATATTTAGAATAGATGCATATTCGTCCGCAACTTTTAATCAGAATTTCAGCAAAAACCCACAAGTTCTAACAATGGTTTCATGGATATATGTTTTTTTCGGGTCCTTATCATATGAAAAATCGTATTTTTATGCTAATAAAAAAATTATATTTATCATACAAATAAAATAAAAAAGAAAAGGAAAAAAACAGCTTCAGATTAATATAAATACATGCCTACAATTCAGCCAAATAACAATATTTTCTGAATATTTATATGCAAGTATTCTACATATATGCATAGAAATATGAATATATTTGTCAAATAATATGTTTTTCAGATTGTTTGATAAAAAATTGCATACAGATATGCATATATTTAGAATAGATGCATACTTGTCCGCAACTTTTTATCAGAAGTTCAGCAAAAATCCACGAGTTCTAACAACAGTTTCATGAATTAATTGCAGGAATATTTTAAGCTAACAATGCAACTAAGTGAAATAAAAATAACACAATTATAATAAAATAAAACCTATTGCGATCTTTGCAAATCATCAAGCTCCGATCTTTGTAGGTCCGATCATCAAGCTCCGATCTTTGCAACATCCATCACCCTCAAACCCTTCGAAAGCCCCTAATCCGAACTGTCACCACTGGCCGTGAAACCCACACCCAAATCACAAGTCAAAACCATTCAAACAATCCACGTCAGTCACCAAACTTCCACCACCGTTCGTCTCAACACCCAAATCGGACGCCTCCCTCACAATTCCGATCATCAAGGGGGCTGATCGCGATTTCCTTTGGCGGCGGATCATGGTGCTGGAGTGGCGTCGACTGAAGGGGGGATGATCGATGGTGCTGGAGCGGCGGTCGCTGGTTGCTGCAAATAGGGGCTCACGATTTAGGTTCTGGTTCTGGAGCCGCCGCCACCATGATTTATAAAATTTTGTTTTTGCAAAAAATAAAGCCCTAATCGGTATTTAGATCCTTACGTTCAGCCGAAATATTGAAAAGGGGCAAATTAGTCACAAATAAGAGGTTAGTTTAAAAAGAAGGATGTAATTTAAACTTTTTTATAGGGAGGATGTGAGCTTAATTAGGATTAATTCTAAGGATGTGAGCCTAATTTTCACATAAAAAACTATGATTTTTATCATATGTGAAGTTTAAAAATATGATTTTTACTTATGTAGAAGATTAAAAATATGATTTTTATATTTTAGAAAGAATAAAAATTCGATTTTTAATTTATAGAAGATATAAAGATATGATTTTTATAAAGTAGAAGTATTGAAAATATGATTTTTATATTATAGATATATTAAAAATATGATTTTTATATAAGTATAGTATTAAAAATAGGATCTTTATATTATAGAAGATATAAAAATATTATTTTTATTTAGGTAGAGTTATAAAAATATAATCTTTATTAGAAGAAGAACGATATGAAAATATAATTTTTATAACGAAGTAGCGATGTAATGATATGATTTTTATATATAAAACAACATATTAAAAATGTGATTTTTATTGTAAACAGCGTGAAATGGTTGAGTGGGAATGTTGAGCAAATCCGAGCGGTTCAGCAGTTCAAAAGCAAAGCACGGCGGAGTGGAACCCTCTGTGAGAACTTCTCACCTTTTAATTTTGTTTTCTAGTTAAAATATATACTAGGATGCAGACGGTGTTTAGTAGCACCCGACACCCGTCGTCCACAGACCATGGACGGCTTGTATGCTTGTTTGTTTGATTTTGATGTGTAGTTGATTGTGTGATGTGATGTGAAACGAAATAAAATATTTTATAGTGGAAAATATTCTATAGTTAAAAATATAATTTTTAACGTGTATATAAAATAAATATTTATAAACAAATCGAACGATTTATTTATATACACACATTTGACTAATATTGATTGGGACGATAAATTTTACACATCGCCCAACTGCACAAATAAAATCTGTGTTTAATTGTTTGAAACCCCACACGGGTATTGGGATGAGATTTGACGTACACTAATCCCGATTGTTTAGTTGTATGTCAATCGATTGATTGACAGACTGTGTAAGCGTTAATTATTTATATTTAATGCTTATGCAATTGTGTGGTGCACTTTGAATGTTGGTTGATTATTTATCGTTTTTATTTTGTACATGTGTTGTAGAAAATCCATATAATTAAAATTATATGGTAATTGATTGGGCCTCATTCCAGTTTTGAAAAAGAAATATTTGAAATAGAATATTTGAAAATAGAAATATATGAAGCCGTGTTGATTAGGTTGACGCCATTTTGACGTGAACGATATTTATATCGATTTTACTCATTTTATAATGAATATCGAAAGTGATTTCAAAATCTGATAATTTGAAAAGAATTAGAATTTGAATTGAAATTGAATAGAAATGAATTCGAATTGAAATTAAATAGAATTAGAATTCGAATTAAAATTGAATATAAATAAATTCGAATTGAAATTGAATTGAATTTAAAACGAACTGAAATTGAATTAGAAATCAATTTGAATTGAAATCAATTAGAAATGAATTTGAAAGGAATTTATAAGGAAAAATTCAATTTTGATTTGAATTTGAAAAGAAGTTGAAATTGTTTTGAAAACGAATTTGAAACAATTTATAAAATACGTTTTAAAAGGAAATCGTCTAAATTAAATAAATATATATATATATATATATATATATATATATATATATTAAATGGCCTGAATAGAACGCGCCGCGCTGCGGCAGTTCGTGAATTTCGACCATTGACTTCGAATGGACATTACAGGAGATCCGACCGTCAAATTCTCCTGAAACCGAAACCGCTGGGTTCGTATCGAAAATAGCTTTCCAATGAATATTAGAAATTTGAAGTCTAACGGTTGGATTTGGATTTATGTCCAAATTTGGAAAAGGTCGCTGTAAGTGCAGTTCTATGGCCGTTGATGGAAATCGACTGTACGGGCCTTGATAAAATTATTAAAAATAGTAATAATTTGTGTAAAATCATAAGAAATGATTTGTGAAGAATTGAGGTGGAAAATTCCATATTTGAAAGGATAAAAATAGATTTTTATCGAAATGAACTAGTTTTGAACTAGAATTATAATTCTATTTATTTTTAAATAAATAAATTGAATTTGAAAAGGGTTTTAAAAGTAACCAGAATTTCCAATAATTGAATTGGAATGGATTTGAATCAAAATTGTCTTTGGAATATTTCGATGTTGGATTTCGTGATGATACAGGTATTATTATGGGAATTTGAAAGATATATTTATATCGTTATTTCCAATACGATATTTGTTGGTCATAGAATTTGATATTGAATATAAGCCGATATATTTTCTATTCAAAGCCTTGTATTTAATATCAAATGTGATTTGGGCTTGTCGTGAATGGTGTCTTCATTAACACTGTTCTTAAGCCCGGTTGAGAAAAAGATTAAATCTTTTTATTTAGATTTAATGAAGTGTACCAATTAAATAATATTTAACTGGAATTGAATTGGTATTGATTTTTGGGTTTATCATGAACAGTGTTTTAAATAACACTTGTTCTTTAACCCGATAATTAATGGAATGTGATTTTGGGTTTATCGTGAACCGTATTTTAAATGACACTGATTCTTTAACCCAGTTAAAGATCAAAACTAAGTGGAGTTTTAATGAATCTTTAATTAGATTGAAAAGATCGAGAATGGAGTACCACCAGTTTTACTCCAGGCGATAGTTAAATCTTTAATTAGATTTGAACGTGAAATCGTAATTGAATTTACCGATAACACCGTGGTGTTAGATATGAAGTATTACCAGTTTTACTTCATGGGATGAATAGGTGGGGATTGGAAAATAAAATAAATGATTACTCCGGTGTGGTTCGCTAATCTCGACTAGTTTGAATTGATATTCAAAGAAGATTAAAGAATAAATTTAAAGAATTTATCTTTGATAAAATTAATGGGAACCTTTCCCAAAGTATAAGAATATTTGAATAAAAGAATATTCTGAAATGGAATGAGGCGTATGTTGTGTTTGTGTAACACTTGTTATTATATACGCGAGTTATTTAGAAAGACCGGGTTTATTCCATTCTGAATAACTAATTCGACGTGGTGTCGAAGATGAAGACGGTGGTTGAAGACCGGAGGTCTTCACGTCGTTTGGATAATTATTGATGATCTTGATTGGGCCGTACACCCAAGAGGAGAGAATCAGTTGGTGATCGACCAGACGTACTTGGAGATCGATGGATATGCGGGGTACTAGGTGCCTCCGGTTTCGTTCGGACCCAGAACGAACTTGTAAATGGACTGTGTCTCTGACATTGGATTTTAGTCTGTGTGATTGATTTCTATTAAATATATATCTGTTTGGCGGCGGAGAATTTATTCCTTTGCTTAACGCCCTTCTCTGAGACGTACGAGCTCAGAGGTTATATATTGATGGATATCAAACGTATAGAGTGAATTGCCTGTGTGGCATGCCTAAGTGGCAATTGATCAAGGCTTCTGTTGAAAAGCAAAGTCTTGTGGTGATGATCAAAGCACGGCCTGTGTGGCATAGCTTTGTGTAACGTGAATTCGCGAGCCTCACACCCCGGTTGTGAACCAGAAACGGGAGAGGACCTCAGGGAGGGCATGCGTTTCCTTCTAGTTAGAAGTGGCGTCAGTAGTTTTACACGCCCTGATGAGTTTGACTTATGTGGTTGTTGCTGTTGCGAGGCGCCTTGGATATATCGGTGACTATGTGAAGCCGATGGAGCCATTCGTTGGCTCATTGACACCACAAAGGGTGGGGAAACGCAGTGTTCAGGCATTTTAATCCACATCGATGGACCGGCCCTGACGATCCAAAGGTCACTCGAGCTCTGACCTGAGATACGGACTAGAGCGTCTCGAATCGGTGGAGGACTATCTTTTGCCTCGGTTCACAGATGGAAATCCAACTTCCAATACGTGACTTTGCGGTTTTATTTGTAGAGACTAGTATGGCGACATAGTAGCATGGGATGTTATGCCGTCTATGATTGATACTTATGATTTGAAGTTGTTTTATACACTACACACTTATTATAGTATCAAATGATTTGTTTTAAACGTACTAAGCATGTTTGGCTATTATAAGGGAAAACCCTATCCCTCGGCTTGCGTTGCATTGTGTGAGGACCTGGATCTTATAATAGCTTCATTTTTCCAAAAAAACATTGCGCTGTTTTGTTATATGCACTGGTATTCTTGGGAGGAAACCCGTTCCGTGTTATACGGCGTGGTCCCTTGATTTACCTAACTTTAAAATAAAGATTAATAACTATTTTAGTTCTCACACCAGTCCCATGACTGACCTGGAGTTTATTGTTTTAACCTAAACTCTGAGTGCCCTTATTTTGACACGGGCAGCTAGTAGTTTTGGTTTTGCAAATTTATATTCACAGGATCCTGATTTACAGCTGGAACAATATCCGGAAAGCTTTGTATCCGTATATCTCCTTCTAGTTGTGTTTGTATTATTTTCCGCTGCTATGTAACGTATTGTAATCTCTGATATTTTTCTATTGTGTAATATTTATTTATACTCTGTATATTCTTGTATTCTGATGGAATTGTTGCAATATACAATGAAATGTTCTTCCGTCTACGTTCCTTTGTGTGTTGTTCTCGAAGTATCCGCTCTTTCCTTACCGGGGAAGTTATGGGTCCTTACAGTTGGTATCAGAGCTTTGGTTTACAAAGCTCAGAGAACAAGACACATTAGAACCATACGAAAGAATTCATCAAAAATTGGATTAGTAATATCTAACGGGAATGACTCGTTAGAGATGGGATCAGTAGTATCCTAGAACGAGTGTGAAGAGTATATTTTTTAAAGTGAAAACAATTTTGGTTTTGAAAATTTAAATTCAGTTATACGCATTTGATTATTTATTATATATTGATTTGGACTATTAGGTATATAGAAATTTTGCGTATACGTCTGATCCGCGTGTATTCGAAGTTTTAATATATCGGGTAGATATAGAATCCCCCTCTAGTCGCCCGGGTCTGATTCTGATGATGGCGCGCCATCATCAGTGTTTATATTCGAGTAGCGAAGGCGGAATTTCTATATATTTCCTATTGACTGGTGTGAGAACCAAAATTAGATAGGGCTTATTGTTGTGATTTGGCATCAAAAATATGATTTTTGACTATGTATCAAAGTTATGAATTTAAAAAGCTAATCAACTAATTGATTGATGGTTGTGTTATTTGATTATAGTTGGATTAATTAAAATGTTGAACCTTTAGCCAAATTATATCAAATAGTGAATTGTATTGAAAAAAAATTCGCATTTGCTTGCATATACATGTGCATATATTGAACAGGTCATTGCAAGGAGGCTAGAGCAGAAGAATAAAATTGTTTGCCCGACAAATAGGTACATGTTTATCATAATTTACTGTTTTGTTTGGGTGATGATGATTTTGTGAGCCGATTAGCTAGCCGCTTAGCTTTTTCTTTTTCTTTTTGATTGAAGAAGGCCATGGGAGGCTATATGAAATATCCCGAAGTCCCCGGTGCAGGGGAGGTTATGGCGAAATTTTTCGAAAATTTAGGGTGTTAGCCAAATTTTTGGAAAATTTGAAAAATTCTTAGAAACTGAAAAGTTGAAGAACTTAAGCCGTAGCGAAAATAATGAAAGTTGAGTGGATTTGTTAAACAACTTTTGGCTTTGTTCCTTTTCGGGGACGAAAAGTTTTAAGTAGGGGAGATTGTAATAACCCAGAAATCCGAGCCAAGTTAAAATTTTTATTTTGGCAATTTTAGTGAATTTTGAATATTTAAAATGAATTATTTTAAATAATAACGAAGAGAAATTTATTTTGAATGGAATTCAAACGTATATTTTGTATTGATCGTCGTTAGAATATAAATATTTATTTATAATTATAAAAGGAATTGAAAATGGCGCAGTAGTTCGAAAATTCGATTTCAAACTTCAAATGAATGTACCGGGTGCAAAATAAACCGGATTTTAGTGAAACCAAAAATATTAGAATCTATTTGAGAATATCTTTCCAACGAATCCGAAAAATTGAAATTTCATAGCGGGAATCAAAAGTTACGTCCAGTTGAAAATTCAGAATAGTCGCTATGGAATTCTGGCCCTTAAAAATGGGAATTTTGCAAACGACCTCGGATTTCAACGTAACCACTTTTGTTGGATCCGTGATGCCATGTTAATGCTAGATTCCAATTTTCAAAAAATTTCGAATCAATATGTGAACGTGGCAAAGGAAAACGCGTTTGACCAGTTTCAGTTGATTTTAATCGACTGGAAAATGGCCATTTTTCAAACGGTCTTAGAATTCGACGAAACTAGTTTTGTTAGGACCATATTGCCGATACAAAGCTATAAAATATTTTTCGGGAATTTTTCGAGTTAGTACGTGACCCCGGTAAATTGAAATGTGCGTTCAAATTCAATATATAGAGTTATATTTTGATTTAGACGAAAACTGATCGAAACGATCGAATCGGCCTGCGATACATATCCCATTGTGTTCGGAATGGGGATAATTAGCTATGGGCGATAGTAGGTGGGTTCGATTTCGAGGTCGAAATAAAAAGTTGCTTTTAGAAATTAATTAAATAAAATAATATATATATTTTCCTTAACTCCCTCTACCTCACCCTCTCTCTATTCCCTTCCTTTTTCTCATTCGATTCAGATAAGAAATAAATAAATAAAACCCAGATGCCCTCGTTCAGCCGCCACCCCTATCACCGTCGCCAACGCACCCCTGGAGATCGCCAGAGCCGGCGCGCCCCTCCCCCTTCTTCTTCTCCGCGCCTTCTTCTCCAAAATCTCCCCCCTTCATCGTTATAACCAACCAGCAAGCCCCTTTTTCTCCGTACCCCCTGCGCCTCCTCCTCAAGGCCGAAGCTCCATCATGGAACCCCCTCCGCCGCCGAGACCACCCCCTCATCGCCTCCTCCGCCCACCGCCGACGCTCAGCCGCGCCTACCCCATCCACAACAGCCCCAAAATCCTTTTGAAACCCCCATTCTTCACTGAAAAACAAAGTGAGTATTTTATTTAATTTAAAATCATGGTTTTCTTTTGAATCCTTCTTAGGAAATGGTTTAACATGAAAGGATTTGAATTCTTATATGTTTAAAAGTTAGATTTTTATAACATAAAAGCTTTGATTTTTAACATTAGAAGGATTCGATTTTTAAAATGAAAAAAATTCATTTTTATATAAGGAAAAATTCGATTTTTATTATATAGGAGGCGAAGTAAAAATTAGATTTTTATAACTAAGAAAGATGTGATTTTTTATAAGATCAAAGAAGTGATTTTTATACATATACTAGAGTAATAAAAAATGATTTTTATCATATGTGAAGTTTAAAAGTATGATTTTTACTTATGTACAAGATTAAAAATATGATTTTTATATTTTAGAAAGAATAAAACTTCGATTTTTAATTTATAGAAGATATAAAGATATGATTTTTATAAAGTAGAAGTATTGAAAATATGATTTTTATATTATAGATATATTAAAAATATGATTTTTATATAAGTATAGTATTAAAAATAGGATCTTTATATTATAGAAGATATAAAAATATTATTTTCATTTAGGTAGAGTTATAAAAATATAATCTTTATTAG
This sequence comes from Allium sativum, assembly GCA_030737875.1. Taxonomy (NCBI): domain Eukaryota; kingdom Viridiplantae; phylum Streptophyta; class Magnoliopsida; order Asparagales; family Amaryllidaceae; genus Allium; species Allium sativum. The sequence continues at coordinate 575,173,365 of CM060923.1, read as the reverse complement.
ATGAAGAACGATATGAAAATATAATTTTTATAACGATGTAGCGATGTAATGATATGATTTTTATATATAAAACATCATATTAAAATTGTGATTTTTATTGTAAACAGCGTGAAATGGTTGAGTGGGAATGTTGAGAAAATTTGAGCGGTTCAGCAGTTCAAAAGCAAAGCACGGCGGAGTGGAACCCTCTGTGAGAACTTCTCACCTTTTAATTTTGTTTTCTAGTTAAAATATATACTAGGATGCAGACGGTGTTTAGTAGTACCTGGCACCCGTCGTCCACAGACCATGGACAGCTTGTATGCTTGTTTGTTTGATTTTGATGTGTAGTTGATTGTGTGATGTGATGTGAAACGAAATAAAATATTTTATAGTGGAAAATATTCTATAGTTAAAAATATAATTTTTACCGTGTATATAAAATAAATATTTATAAACAAATCGAAAGATTTGTTTATATACACACATTTGACTGATATTGATTGGGACGATAAATTTTACACATCGCCCAACTGCACAAATAAAATCTGAGTTTAATTGTTTGAAACCCCACACGGGTATTGGGATGAGATTTGACGTACACTAATCCTAATTGTTTAGTTGTATGTCAATCGATGGATTGACAGACTATGTAAGCGTTAATTATTTATATTTAATGCTTATGCAGTTGTGTGGTGCACTCTGGATGAGGGTTGATTATTTATCGTTGTTATTTTGTACATGTGTTGTAGAAAATCCATATAATTAAAATTATATGGTAATTGATTGGGCCTCATTCCAGTTTTGAAAAAGAAATATTTGAAATAGAATATTTGAAATAAGAAATATATGAAGCCGTGTTGATTAGGTTGATACCATTTTGACGTGAACGATAATTATATCGATTTTACTCATTTTATAATGAATATCGAAAGTGATTTCAAAATCTGATATTTTTAAAAGAATTAGAATTCGAATTGAAATTGAATAGAAATGAATTCAAATTGAAATTAAATGAAATTAGAATTAGAATTCGAATTGAAATTGAATATAAATAAATTCGAATTGAAATTGAATTGAAAACGAACTGAAATTGAATTAGAAATCAATTTGAATTGAAATCAATTAGAAATGAATTTGAAAGGAATTTATAAGGAAAAATTCAATTTTGATTTGAATTTGAAAAGAAGTTGGAAATTGTTTTGAAAACGAATTTGAAGCGATTTATAAAATACGTTTTAAAAGGAAATCGTCTAAATATATATAATATATATATTATATATAATAAATGGCCTGAATAGAACGCGTCGCGCTGTGGCAGTTCTTGAATTTCGGCCATTGACTTCGAATGGACATTACAGGAGATCCGACCGTCGGATTCTCCTGAAACCGAAACCGTTGGGTTCGTATCGAAAATAGCTTTCCAATGAATATTTGAAATTTGAAGCCTAACGGTTGGATTTGGAATTATGTCCAAATCAAATTTGAAAAAGGTCGCTGTAAGTGCAGTTCGATGGCCGTTGATGGAAATCGACTGTACGGGCCTTGATAAAATTATTAAAAATAGTAATAATTTGTGTAAAATCATATGAAATGATTTGTGAAGAATTGTGGTGGAAAATTCCATATTTGAAAGGATAAAAATAGATTTTTATCGAAATGAACTAGTTTTGAACTGGAATTATAATTCTATTTATTTTTAAATAAATAAATTGAATTTGAAAAGCGTTTTAAAAGTAACCAGAATTTCCAATAATTGAATTGGAATGGATTTGAATCGAAATTGTCTTTTTGGAATATTTCGATGTTGGATTTCGTGATGATACAGGTATTATTATGGGAATTTGAAAGATATATTTATATCGTTATTTCCAATACGATATTTGTTGGTCGTAGAATTTGATATTGAATATAAGCCGATATATTTTCTATTCAAAGCCTTGTATTTAATATCAAATGTGATTTGGGCTTGTCGTGAATGGTGTCTTCATTAACACTGTTCTTAAGCCCGGTTGAGAAAAAGATTAAATCTTTTTATTTAGATTTAATGAAGTGTACCAATTAAATAATATTTAACTGGAATTGAATTGGTAATTATTTTTGGGTTTATCATGAACAGTGTTTTAAATAACACTTGTTCTTTAACCCGATAATTAATGGAATGTGATTTTGGGTTTATCGTGAACCGTATTTTAAATGACACTGATTCTTTAACCCAGTTAAAGATCAAAACTAAGTGGAGTTTTAATGAATCTTTAATTAGATTGAAAAGATCGAGAATGGAGTACCACCAGTTTTACTCCAGGCGACAGTTAAATCTTTAATTAGATTTGAACGTGAAATGGTAATTGAATTTACCGATAACACCATGGTGTTAGATATGAAGTATTACCAGTTTTACTTCATGGGATGAATAGGTGGGGATTGGGAAATAAAATAAATGATTACTCCGGTGTGGTTCGCTAATCCCGACTGGTTTGAATTGATATTCAAAGAAGATTAAAGAATAAATTTAAAGAATTTATCTTTGATAAAATTAATGGGAACCTTTCCCAAAGTATAAGAATATTTGAATAAAAGAATATTCTGAAATGGAATGAGGCGTATGTTGTGTTTGTGTAACACTTGTTATTATATACGCGAGTTATTCAGAACGACCGGGTTTATCCCATTCTGAATAACTAATTCGACGTGGTGTCGAAGATGAAGACGGTGGTTGAAGACCGGAGGTCTTCACGTCGTTTGGATAATTATTGATGATCTTGATTGGGCCGTACACCCAAGAGGAGAGAATCAGTTGGTGATCGACCAGACGTACTTGGAGATCGATGGATATGCGGGGTACTAGGTGCTTCCGGTTTCGTTCGGACCCAGAACGAACTTGTAAATGGACTGTGTGTCTGACATTGGATTTTAGTCTGTGTGATTGATTTCTATTAAATATATATCTGTTTGGTAGCGGAGAATTTATTCCTTTGCTTGACGCTCTTCTCTGAGACGTACGAGCTCAGAGGTTATATATTGATGGATATCAAACGCATGGAGTGAATTGCCTGTGTGGCATGCCTAAGTGGAAATTGATCAAGGCTTCTGTTGAAAAGCAAAGTCTTGTGGTGATGATCAAAGCACGGCCTATGTAGAACAACTTTGTGTAGCGTTGATTCGCGAGCCTCACACCCCCGGTTGTGAACCAGAAAAGGGAGAGGACATCAAGGAGGGCATGCGTTTCCTTCTAGCTAGAAGTGGCGTCAGTGGTTTTACACGCCCTGACGAGTTTGACTTATGTGGTTGTTGCAATTGCGAGGCACCTCGGATATATCGGTGACTATGTGAAGCCGATGGAGCCATTCATTGGCTCAGTGACACCCCAAAGGGTGGGGAAACGCAGTGTTCAGGCATTTTAATCCACATCGGTGGACCGGCCCTGACGATCCAAAGGTCACTCGAGCTCTGACCTGAGACACGGACTAGAGCGTCTCGAATCGGTGGAGGATTATCTTTTGCCTCGGTTCACAGATGGAAATCCAACTTCCAATACGTGACTTTGCGGTTTTATTTGTAGAGCCTAGTATGGCGACATAGTAGCATGGGATGATATGCCGTCTATGATTGATACTAATGATTTGAAGTTGTTTTATACACTACACACTTATAATAATATCAAATGATTTGTTTTAAATGTACTAAGCATGTTTGGCTATTATAAGGGAAAATCCTATCCCCCGGCTTGTGTTGCATTGTGTGATAGGACCTGGGTCTTATAATAGCTTCATTTTTCCAAAAAAAACATTGCGTTGTTTTGTTATATGCACTGGTATTCTTGGGAGGAAACCCGTTCCATGTTATATGGCGTGGTCCCTTGATTTACCTAACTTTAAAATAAAGATTAATAACTTTTTTAGTTCTCACACCAATCCCATGACTGACCTGGAGTTTATTGTTTTAACCTAAACTCTGGGTGCCCTTATTTTGACATGGGCAGCTAGTAGTTTTGGTTTTGCAGATTTATATTCATAGGATCCTGATTTACAACTGGAACAATATCCGGAAAGTTTTGTATCCGTATATCTCCATCTAGTTGTGTTTGTATTATTTTCCGCTGCTATGTAACGTATTGTAATCTCTGATATTTTTCTGTTGTGTAATATTTATTTATACTCTGTATATTCTTGTATTCTGATGGAATTGTTGCAATATACAATGAAATGTTCTTCCGTCTGCGTTCCTTTGTGTGTTGTTCTCGAAGTATCCGCTCTTTCCTTACTGGGGAAGTTACGGGTCCTTACACTAGGATCCTGTGAATATAAATCTGCAAAACCAAAACTACTAGTTGCCCGTGTGGAAAATAGGGGAACCCAGAGTTTAGGTTAAAACAATAAACTCCAGGTCAGTCATGTGACTAGTGTGAGAACTAAAACAATTATTAATCTGATTTTAAAGTTAGGTAAATCAAGGGACCACGCCGTATAACACGGAACGGGTTCCCTCCCAAGATTACCAATGCATAAAAACAATAGCGCAATGCTAAATAAAGAACAATGAAGCTATTATAAGACTCGGGTCCCATCACACAAAGCAACGCAAGCCGGAGGATAGAGTTTTACCTTATAATAGCCAAGTATGCTTGGTACGTGAAATTTCATCTTTTATTATTACTATAAGTGTATAGTGTCAAAACAATTTCAATCATATGTATCAATCATAGACGGCATAAGTGCCCCATACCACTATGTCACCATATATAGGTTTACAATCAAAACTGCCAAATGTTGTTTTGGAAGTTGGATTTCCATCTGTGAACCAAGATAAGGGATCGTCCTTACCACTTCGAGACTCTCTAGCCCGAGCCTCAGAATCAGAACGCATCGACCCTTGGAGCGACATTGCCGGTCTACACGGAGTGGATTAAAGTTCCTGAACAATGCGTTTCTCCGCCCTATGGGCGTAAACTGGCCATATCCCGACCAAACTATCTGCCCCGGAACGACCGATATAACTGAGGCGCCTTGCTATCCATCATCCATATAAGTAAAATGTTAGGGCGTGCAAAACGCTGACACTACTCCTAGCTAGAAGGAAACACATGTCCTCCCTGAAGTCCTCTCCCGTTTCTGGTTCACACCGGGGTGTGAGGCTCGCGAATTACCGCTACACAAAGCTATGCTATATTAAAGCCATGCTTTGATCATCAACCAAAAACCCTGCTTTTCAACAGAAGCCTTGATCATTTGCATCTCAGCATGCCACACAGGCAATTCACGCTATGAAACCGATGTCTATCAATCACACAGAATGAAATCCGACGTTAGACACACATCCATTTACAAGTTCGTTCTGGGTCTGAACGAAACCGGAGGCACCTTATTCCTCCCCCATATGTCCAGTACGGGGGAGATGCCCTCGCATATCTGTTGATCTCCAAGTACGTCTGGACGGTCACCACTTATTAACTCGTCTTGGGTGTACAGAGCCCAATCAAAACATTAGTAATCATCCAAATGATGTGAAGACCTCCGGTCTTCAACCACCGTCTTCATCCTCGACATATCGGCGAATCAGTTATTCAGAATGGGATAAACCTGGTTTTTTTGAATAACTCGCGTATATAATAAACAAGTGCTATAAAAACACAACATACACCTCATTCCAATCCAGAATATTCCTTTATTCAAATATTCTTATACTTTGGGAAAGGTTCCCATTAATTTTATCAAAGATAAATTCTTTAAATTTATTCTTTAATCTTCCTTTGGATATCATTTCAATCTAATTAAAGATGCATTAAAACTCCACTTGGTTTTAATCTTCCCAAAAGTCAATATTAACGATTGTTTAACTTGGAAAATCATATCCTGTCTTTAACTGGTTAAAGAACCAATGTCAATTAAAAACACGGTTCACGAGAAACCTAAAATCACATTCCATTCCATTAGCCTTTAACTGTAAATTAGCAAGTGAACAATTCCCTAAGTATTAACACAAAGGCCTAAACCAACATCAGATCAATACCCAGGAAACCATTCAACTTAACTAATCTCCAGTTAATTTCTGGTTTTCCTAACTCTATTGGGTCTAAGTATTATAAAAGATACCATTCACGACAACCCAAAATCTTATTCCTGTCTTTAATCGGGTTAAAGAACCAATGTCCTTTAAAACACAGTTCACGATAAACCCAAAAACACATTCCATTGCATCAGCCTTTAACCGTAAATTAGCAAGTGAAAAATTCCCTAAGTATTAACCCTGAAGGCCGAAACCAACATCCGATCAATACCCAGGAAACCATTCAACTTAACAAATCTCCAGTTAGTTTCTAATTTTCTTAACTCCATTGGGTCCAAGAACAGTATTATTAAAGATACCATTCACGACAACCCAAAATCTTATTCCTGTCTTTAACCGGGTTAAAGAATCAATGTCCTTTAAAACATGATTCACGATAAGCCCAAAATCACATTCCATTCCATCAGCCTTTAACTATAAATTAGCAAGTGAACAGTTTCTAAGTATTAACCCCGAAGGCCGAAACCAGCATCAGATCAATACCCAGGAAACCATTCAACTTAACTAATCTTCATTTAGTTTCTAATTTTCTTAACTCCATTGGGTCTAAGAAAAGTATTATTAAAGATATCATTCCCGACAACCCAAAATCTTATTCCATTGTAAATCGGGTTAAAGAACAAGTGTTATTTAAAACACCGTTCAAGGTAAACCCAAAGACCAACTTCAATTCAATTCCAATTAAATATTAATTAATTGGTATACTTCATTAAATCTAAATAAAAAGATTTAATCTTTTCTCAACTGAGTTCAAGAACAGTGCTAATGAAGACACCATTCACGACAAACCCAAAATCACATTTGAAATTAAATACAAGGCTCTGAATAGAAAATATATCGGCTTATATTCAATATCAAATTTTAGAATCAACAAATACCGTATTGGAATAACGATATATATATCTTCCAAATTCCTCCACAATATACGTATAATCATGGAATCCAATATCAAAATATTCTGAAGATAATTTTGATTCAAATCCATTCCAATTCATATATTGGAAATTTCGGTTATTTTTAAAAACATTTCTAATCCAATTTATTTATTTAAAATATTGGATTTCGTAATTCTAGTTCATAACTAGTTCATTTCGATAAAAATATATTTTTATCTTTTCAAATATGGAATTTTCATCCCAATTCTTTCCAAATCATTTGTTATGATTTTTCACAAATTATTGATATTTTTAATAATTTTATCAAGGCATGTACAGTCGATTTCAATAAACGGCCATCGAACTGCACTAACAGCGACCTTTTCCAAATTTGATTTGGACATAATTCCAAATCCAACCAGTAGATTTCAAATCTCTAATATTCTTAGAAATATCTTTTCGATACGGAACCCAAGGTTCCGGTTTTGGGAGAATCCGACGATCGGATCTCCCGTAATGTCCGTTCGAAGTCAATGGTCGAAATTCGCGAACTGCCTCAGCGCGGCGCGTTCTATTCAGGTCATTATATTATATATATATAATATATTTCGTCTACTTCCATTTAAAAACGTATTTTATAAACCGTTTTAAATTCGTTTTCAAAACGATTTCAACTTCGTATTCAATTTCAACTCAAAATTGAATATTCCACATCATCGATATATAAATGATGGTATTTTCAAAACATTAGACTTTGAAATCAGTTCCTTTTCGATATTCATTATACAAATAAATAAAATCGATATAAATATCGTTCACGTCAAAATGGCGTTAATCTAATTAACATGGCTTTATATATTGAAATATATTCGTGTCCATCCCAAATCGGACATCAAAATCAAATTTTGATCTATTACTGAATATTATTTTAAAATATTCGTTATTTTAAAATATTCGTTATTTTAACATATTCGTTATTTTAAAATATTCATTCTTTATGAACTGGAATCAGATACAGTCGATTACCATATAATGTGATTATATGGATTTCATACAACACACGTATACAACAACAATCAAACACAGTCAACCATCATCCAGAGTGCATTCTACACTCCATAAGCATCAAATACAAATATTTGACGCTTACAACATCCTTTTAATCAATTGACCGACATACAACTAAATATTGGGATTAGTATATGTCCAATATCATCCCAATACCGGTGTGGGGTTTTCAAACAACAAACACAGATTTATTTGTGCAGTTGGGCGATGTGTAAAATTTATCGTCCCAATCAATATCAGTCAAATGTGTGTGCATAAACAAATTGTTTGATTTGTTTATGAATATTTATTTTATTCATATACACGTTAAAAATTATCTTTTAACTATAAAATATTTTACTCCATTCCACATCACACAATCAATTTTCACCACACAATCAATCAAACAAACAAGCCGTCCATGGTCTGTGGACGACGGGTATCGGGTGCTGCTAAGCACCGTCTGCATCCTAATATATATTTTAACTAGAAAATAAAATAAAAGTGAGGAGTTCTCACCTTTGGGTTCCACTCCGCCATTCTCTATTTCTGAACGGCTCGGATATGCCCAAAATTCCAATGCGACCTTTTCCCGCTGTTCATATATAAAAATCAAATTTTTATCACTTCATTCCAATAAATAAAAATCATATTTTTATTTCTATGTCATATATTTTTACAACGCTTCTTTGTATATAAAAATTATATTTTTATATTTCTACCTCTTGTATAAAGATAGAATTTTTATTTCGCTTCATTTATAATAAAATTCGAATTTTTATCTTAATGATATCCATATAAAGATCGTATTTTTATCATAATGAAAACATTATAAAAATCGTATTTTTATTTATAAAAGTCACATTTTTATAATTCTTCCTACCAAATAAAAATTATATTTTTATTGCCATTCTACATATAAAAATCATATTTTTAAGTTGCTACTTCACACATAAAAATCATATCTTTTTATAAACAAAAATCTTAACTTTCATCTGAAGGAAAATCATATCTTTTATATCTAAAAATATAATCTTTCATGAACTTAAAATCTAAACTTTATGATATATAAAAAAATAATCTTTCCTTAACTAAAAATTAATTCTTTTCAAAGTTAAAAATCACCTCTGTTTAATTTCAAAAATCAAATCTTTTTAAACCAAAAAATTCTATGTTTATAAACTGAATATAAAAAGAGAAAGAAAATAAAAAAACTCACATTTACTATGGAAGGAGGGGGTTTCGCTGTGGATCGAGGAAAGGGGGCGTGTGTGTGTGCTACGATCAAGGAGGGGGAGGGGTGCTGAGGCTCGCAGGTGGCAGGGAGGTTCGACGAGGGTGGTGGGTGGCTTCTTCCGTTGATCTAGCATTTGGGGGGGGGGTTGGGGCGTCGAATCGGGCTAGAGAGGGAGGGGGTTCGCAAGAGGAGGGAGGTGGAGCTAGTGGGTGGGGGTGCGGTGGCCCACCTGGGCGGCTGCGGCGTTGAATCGGGGGTGGGGGGTTCTAGCAATGATGGGCTTTGGGTTTCTTTTCCTTTTTTGACCTTTTTACTTAACGAGAGAGAGAGACGGGAGAGATATATAATATATATTATTTATTTATTTAATGCCATAAAATAACCTTTTAATTCGAACTCCAAATCACACCCATCGACTGCCACCACTAGCTAATTACCCCCATTCCGAACACAATGGAATATGTGCGGTAAGCCGATTCGACTGTTTCAATCTGTTTCCGTCAAAATCAAAATATAAATCTATATATTGAATTTGAACGCACATTTCAATTTATCGGGGCCACATACGGACCCCAAAAATTCCCGAAAAAATATTTTCTAGCTTCGTATTGATGATACAGTCTTAACAAAACTAATTTCATCAAATTTGGAGACTATTTGAAAAATGGTCATTTTCTGGTCAATCCAAATTGACTGAAACTTTCAAAACACATTTTCCTGCGCCACGCTCACATATTGACTCCAAAAATTATGAATTTTGGAGTCTAGCGATAACTTGACATCCCGGATCCAACAAAAGTGGTTTCATCGAAAATGGAGGTTGTTTGCAAAATGGCTATTTTTAAGGGCTATATTTACATAGCGACTATTTTGAATTTTCAATTGGGCATTGCTTTTTATTCCCGCTATGAAATTTCAATTTTTCAAATTCATTGGAAAGATATTTTCCAATAGATTCTAATATTTTTGGTTTTGCTAAAATCTGGTTTATTTTGAATCCCGTACATTCATTTGAAATTCGAAATTGAATTTTCGAACTACCGCGCCATTATCAATTCCTTTTATAATTAAAAATAAATATTAATATTCTAACGTCGATTCAATAAATATATACATTCTAATTCTATTCAAAATCAATTTCTAGTCGTTATTATTTAAAATAAATCATTTTAAATATTCAAAATTCATTTAAATTGCCAAAATAAAAAATTTAAATTGGTTTAGATTTTCCGGGTTGTTACAATCTCCCCCACTTAAAATCTTTTCGTCCCCGAAAAGGAACGGAGCTGAAAGTTGTTTAACTAACCAACTCAACTTTCATTATTTTAATTATGGCCTAAGTTCTTCAACTTTTCAGTTTCTAAGAACTTTTCAATTTTTTCGGAAATTTGGCTAACACCCCAAATTTTCGAAAAATTTCGCCATAACCTCCTTTGTACGGGAGCACCGGGAAAATCCCCAAACCGCCACACAGGCCCTCTCATCTCAAAAAGAAAAAGCCAAGCGGCTCATAAAATCATCCAAAACCCAAGAAATTTGTAAACATGTACCTATTTGTCGGGCATACAATTTTATTCCTCTGCTCTAGCCTCCTTGCTGTGACCTGATAACACAGACACACACACACATATATGTGTATATATATATATATATATATATATATATATATATATATATATATATATGTACATGCATGCATTTCTAAACAATTTTTAATATAGTTCAATATTTGGTTCAATTTGGCCTAAATTTACCTTACATCTATATGTTGGTTTAAATGAACAATCACAAAACACAATCATCAATCAATTAGTGAATTAACGTTTCAAATTCATAATTTTGAGATATATATATAGAAAATCATGTTTTTAATGCCAATTCACAACAAATAATCCTATTTAGTTTTGGTTCTCACACCAATCTAATGGAAACATATAGAAATCCCACTTTCGAAACTCGAACACAAATACTAATTATACTATAGTAATCATCAGGATCGTCTCCGGGCGCCTAGAGTGTGATTCTATATCTATCCAGTATATTTGGGTCTTCGTACACACGCTAGCTAGGCGTATATGCAAAATCTTCATATACCAGATTGTCCAAATAAATATCAAATAAAATATTCAAATACATATGATAAGGTTTAAATTTTCAAAACAAAATTTGTTTTCATTTTCATTTTAAAAACACTACTCTTCACACTCGTTCTAGGATGCTACTGATCCTATCTCCAACGAGTCATTCCCATTGGATATTACTAATCCAATCTATGATGAATCATTTCGTTTGGTTCTAATGTGCCTTGTTCTCCGTGCTCTGTAAACCAAAGCTCTGATACCAAATGTAAGGACCCGAAACATCCCTGGTCTCCGAAGAGAAGAGAAAGAACAGATTGCTTTGAGCACAAGTTGAATCAGAACACAAAAAGAATTACTTTTTATTGTCTATTACAACAATTTCATCAGAATACAAGAATATACAGAGTATGAATAAATATTACACATTTACTAAATATCATAGATTTACAAGTTACAATGCAGCGGAAAATAATACAAAAACACAACTGAAAAGAATATACGGATACAAATCTTTCCGAATATCATTCCAGTTGTAAACCAGGATCCTATGAATATAAATCTTTAAAACCAAAACTACTAGCGGCCCATGTGGAAAATAGGGGCACCTAGAGTTTAGGTTAAAACAACAAACTCCAGGTTAGTCATGTGACTGGTGTGAGAACTAAAACAGTTATTAATCTGATTTTAAAGTTAGGTAAATCAAGGGACCACGCCATATAACACGGAATGGGTTTCCTCCCAAGAATACCAGTGCATAAAATCAACAGCGCAATGCTAAATAAAGAACAATGAAGCTATTATAAGACTTAGGTCCCATCACACAATGCAACGCAAGCCGGAGGATAGAGTTTTACCTTATAATAGCCAAGTATGCCTGGTACATGAAATTTCATCTTTTATTATTACTATAATTGTATAGTGTAAAAAAAATTCAATCATAAGTATCAATCTTAGACGGCATAAGTTCCCCATACCACTATGTCACCATACTAGGCTCTACAATCAAAACCGCAAAGTCACGTATCAGAAGTTGGATTTCCATTTGTGAACCAAGCCAAGGGATCGTCCTTACCGCTTCGAGACTCTCTAGCACGAGCCTCAAGAACAGCCGAACTGCACCTTGGATCGTCGGCCGGTACACACGGAGTGGATTAAAATGCCTGAACAATGCATTCCCCCGCCCTATGGAGCATAAACATGTCATATCCCGACCAAACTATCGGCCCTAGAACGACCGATATAACCGAGGCGCCTCGCTATCCATCATCCACATAAGTAAAATGTCAGGGCGTGCAAAACGCTAACACCACTCCTAGCTAGAAGGAAACGCATGTCCTCCCTGAAGTCCTCACCCATTTCTGGTTCACACCAGGGTGTGAGGCTCGCGAATTAACGCTACACAAAGCTACGCTATATTAAAGCCATGCTTTTATCATCAACCACAAGATCCTTCTTTTCAACGGAAGCCTTGATCATTTGCATCTTAGCATGCCACACTGGCAATTCACGCTATGCAACCGATGTCTATCAATCACACAGTGAAATCCGATGTCAGTCACACATCCATTTACAAGTTCGTTTTGGGTCTGAACGAAACCGGAGGCACCTTATTCCTCCCCCATATGTCCAATACAGGGGAGAGGCCCTTGCATATCCATTGATCTCCAAGTACGTCTGGACGAACATCACTTATTACCTTGTCTTGGGTGTACAGCCCAATCAAGACATTAGTAATCATCCAAACGATGTGAAGACCTCCGGCCTTCAACCACCGTCTTCATCCTCGACATATCGTCAAATCAGTTATTTAGAATGGGATAAACCCGGTCTTTCTGAATAACTCACGTATATAATAAACAAGTGCTATAAAAACACAATATACGCCTCATTCCAATCCAGATATTCCTTTATTCAAATATTCTTATACTTTGGGAAAGGTACCCATTAATTTTATTAAAGATAAATTCTTTAAATTTATTCTTTAATCTTCATTTGGCTATCATTTCAATCTAATTAAAGATGCATTAAAACTCCACCTGGTTTTAATCTTCCTAAAAATCAATATTAACGATTGTTTAACTTGGGAAATCATATCATGTCTTTAACTGGGTTAAAGAACCAATGTCATTTAAAAACACGGTTCACGAGAAACCCAAAATCACATTACATTCCATCAGCCTCTAACCGTAAATTAGCAAGTGAACAATTCCCTAAGTATTAGCCCCGAAGGTCGAAACCAACATCAGATCAATACCCGGGAATCCATTCAACTTAACTAATCTCCAGTTACTTTCTGATTTTCTTAACTCCAATGGGTCTAAGAATAGTATTATTAAAGATACCATTCACGACAACCCAAAATCTTATTCCTGTCTTTAACCGGGTTAAAGAACCAATGTCCTTTAATACACGGTTCACGATAAACCCAAAATCAGATTCCATTCCATCAGCCTTTAACCGTAAATTAGCAAGCAAACAATTCTCTAAGTATTAACCCCGAAGGTCGAAACCAACATCAGATCAATACCCAAGAAACCATTCAACTTAACTAATCTCCTGTTAGTTTCTGATTTTTTTTAACTCCATTGGGTCTAAGAACAGTATTATTAAAGATACCATTCCCGACAACCCAAAATCTTATTCCATTGTTAATCGGGTTAAAGAACAAGTGTTAATTAAAACACCGTTCATGATAAACCCAAAGACCAATTTCAATCCAATTCCAATTAAATATTAATTCATTGGTATACTTCATTAAATCTAAATAAAAAAATTTAATCTTTTCTCAATTGGGTTCAAGAACAGTGTTAATAAAGACACCATTCGCGATAAACCCAAAATCACATTTGATATTAAATACAAGGCTTTGAATAGAAAATATATCGGCTTATATTCAATATCAAATTCTGGAATCAACAAATACCATATTGGAATAACGATATATATCTTCCAAATTCCTCCACAATATCCGTATAATCCGGAATCCAATATCAAAATATTCCGAAGATAATTTCGATTCAAATCCATTCCAATTCATATATTGGAAATTCCGGTTATTTTTAGTACCATTTCAAATCCAATTTATTTATTTAAAAATATTGGATTTCATAATTCTTGTTCATAACTAGTTCATTTCGATAAAAATATATTTTTATCCTTTCAAATATGGATTTTTTCATCCCAATTCTTTCCAAATCATTTGTTATGATTTTACACAAATTATTGATATTTTTAATAATTTTATCAAGGCCTGTCCCGTCGATTTCCATAAACGGCCATCGAACTGCACTTAAAACGACCTTTTCCAAATTTTATTTGGACATAATTTCAAATCCGACCATTAGATTTCAAATCTCTAATATTCGCTAGAAAGTGCTTTTCGATACGAACCCAATGGTTCCGGTTTTAGGAGAATCTGACGGTCGGATCTCCCGTAATGTCTTTCGAAGTCAATGGTCGAAATTCGCGAACTGCCGCAGCGCGGTGCGTTCTATTCATGTCATTATATAATATATATTTCGTCTATTTCCATTTAAAAACGTATTTTATAAATCATTTTAAATTCGTTTTCAAAACAATTTCAACTTCATATTCAGTTTCAAATCAAAATTGAATATTCCATATCATCGATATTTAAATGATAGTATTTTCAAAACATTAGACTTTGAAATCAATTCCTTTTCGATATTCATTATAAAAATGAATAAAATCGATATAAATATCGTTCACGTCAAAATGGCGTTAATCTAATTAACATGGCTTTATATATTGAAATATATTCGTGTCCATCCGAAATCGGACATCAAAATCAAACTTTGATCTATTACTGAATATTATTTTAAAATATTCATTATTTTAAAATATTCGTTATTTTAAAATATTTGTTATTTTAAAATATTCATTATTTTAAAATGTCCATTCTTTCTAAACTGGAATCAGACATAGTCAATTACTATATAATGTGATTATATGGATTTCATACAACACACGTATACAACAACAATCAAACACAGTCAACCATCATCCAGAGTGCATTCTACACTGCATAAGCATCAAATACAAATATTTGACGCTTACAACGGCCTGTCAATCAATCGACCGACATACAACTAAATATTGGGATTAGTGTGTGTCCAATATCATCCCAATACCCGTGTGGGGTTTTCAAACAACAAACACAGATTTATTTGTGCAATTGGGCAAAGTGTAAAATTTATCATCCCAATAAATATCAGTCAAACGTGTGTGCATAAACAAATTGTTATTTGTTTATGAATATTTATTCTATTCATATTATATTTTAACTATAAAATATTTTACTCCATTCCACATCACACAATCAATTTTCACCACACAATTAATCAAACAAACAAGCTGTCCATGGTCTTTGGACGACGGGTGTCGGATGCTGCTAAGCACCGTCTACATCCTATTATATATTTTAACTAGAAAATAAAATAAAAGTGAGGAGTTCTCACCTGTGGGTTCCACTCCGCCATTCTCTATTTCTAAATGGCTCGGATATGCCTAAAATTCCAATGCGACCTTTTCCCGCTGTTCATACATAAAAATCATATTTTTATCACTTCATTCCAATAAATAAAAATCATATTTTTATTTCTACTTCATATATTTTTACAACGCTTCTTTCTATATAAAAATTATATTTTTATATTTCTACCTCTTATATAAAGATCGAATTTTTATTTCGCTTCATATATAATAAAAATCGAATTTTTATCTTAATGATATCCATATAAAGATCGTATCTTTATCATAATGAAAACATTATAAAAATCGTATTTTTATTTATAAAAATCACATTTTTATAATTCTTCCTACAAAGTAAAAATTATATTTTTATCGCCATTCTACATATAAAAATCATATTTTTGAGTTGCTACTTCACACATAAAAATCATATCTTTTTATAGACAAAAATCTTAACTTTCATATAAAGGAAAATCATATCTTTTATATC
Source organism: Allium sativum (assembly GCA_030737875.1). Lineage (NCBI taxonomy): Eukaryota > Viridiplantae > Streptophyta > Magnoliopsida > Asparagales > Amaryllidaceae > Allium > Allium sativum. The sequence goes on along the minus strand of CM060923.1, from coordinate 575,157,099 downwards.
TAAAAATATAATCTTTCATGAACTAAAAATATAAACTTTATGATATATAAAAAAACTAATCTTTCCTTGACTAAAAATTAATTCTTTCCATAGCTAAAAATCACCTCTTTTTAATTTCAAAAATCAAATCATTTTAAACCGAAATATCCTATGTTTATAAACTGAAAATCAAAACAGAAAGAAAATAAAAAAACTCACATTTACTATGGAAGGAGGGGGTTTCGCTGTGGATCGAGGAAAGAGGGTGTGTTTGTGCTACGATCAAGGAGGGGGAGGGGTGCTGAGGCTCGCAGGTGGCAGGGAGGTTCAGCGAGGGTGGTGGGTGGCTTCTTCCGTCGATCTAGGACTTGGGGAGGAGGGGGCGTTGGGGCGTCGGATCGGGCTGGAGAGGGAGGGGGTTCTCGCGAGGAGGGAGGAGTTAGGGGGAGGGGGTGCAATGGCCCACCTGGGCGGCGGCGACGCTGAATCGGGGGAGGGATCTGGGCAACGACGGGCTTTGGGTTTCTTTTCCTTTTTTTTATTTGACATGTTGACTTAATGAGAGAGAGAGGGGAGAGATATATAATATATTATTTATTTATTTAATCCCATAAAGTAACCTTTTAATTTGAACTCCAAATCACACCCACCGACTGTTGCCAATAGCTAATTACCCCCATTCCGAACACAATGAGATATGTTCGGTAAGACAATTCGACTGTTTCGATTAGTTTCCGTCAAAATCAAAATATAAATCTACATATTGAATTTGAACGCACATTTCAATTTATCGGGGCCACATACGGACCCTAAAAATTCCCAAAAAAAATATTTTCTAGCTTCGTATTGACGATACGGTCTTAACAAAACTAATTTCATCAAATTTGGAGACCGTTTGAAAAATGGCCATTTTCTGGTCGATCCAAATTGACAAAAACTATCAGAACACGTTTTCCTGCGCCACGCTCACATACTGACCCCCAAAATTATGAATTTTGGAATATAGCAATAACTTTACATCCCAGATCCAACAAAAGTGGTTTCGTCGAAAATGGAGGTCGTTTGCAAAATGTCTATTTTTAAGGGCTATATTTCCATAGCGACTATTCTGAATTTTCAACTGGGCCTAAGTTTTTATTCCCGCTATGAAATTTCAATTTTTCGGGTTCATTGGAAAGATATTCTCCAATAGATTCTAATATTTTTGGTCTCGCTAAAATTCGGTTTATTTTGAATCCCGTACATTCATTTGAAATTTGAAATCGAATTTTCGAACTACCGCGCCATTTCCAATTCCTTTTATAATTAAAAACAAATATTTATTATCTAACGTTGATTCAAATAAATATATACGTTCTAATTCTATTCAAAATAAATTTCTAGTCGTTATTATTTAAAATAAATCATTTTAAATATTGAAAATTCATTAAAATTGCCAAAATAAATTTTTTAAATTGGTTCATATTTTTCCAGAAAATGGGGAGTGTAACAACCCAAAAAATCAGAACCAATTTAAATTTTTTATTTTGACAGTTTTAATGAATTTTGAATATTTAAAATGATTTATTTTAACTAATAACGACTTGAAATTTATTTTGAATAGAATTAGAACATATAAATTTATTTAAATCGAAATTAAAATATAAATATTTATTTTTATTATAAAATAAATTGAAAATGGCGTGATAGTTTGAAAATTCGATTTCAAATTTCAAATTTCAAATGAACATACAGAAACTGGATTTTAGTGAAATCAGAAATATTTGAATCTGTTCGAAAATATCTTTCCAACGAATCCGAAAAATTGAAATTTCATAGAGGGAATAAAAAGTTATGCTCAGTTGAAAATTCAGAATAGTCGCTATGGAAATATAGCCCTTAAAAATAGCGATTTTGCAAACGACCTCCATTTTGACGAAACCACCTTTGTTGAATCTGGACTGTCAAATTATCGCTAGATTCCAATTTTCATAATTTTTGGAATTAATATGTGAGCGTGGTGAAGTAAAACGTGTTTTAACAGTTTCAGTCAATTTGGATCGACCAGAAAATGGTCATTTTGCAAACGGTCTCCAAATTTGGCAAAATTAGTTTTATTAGGACCGTATCGTCAAAACATATCCGGATTTATTTTTTTGAGCCAATGTGTGGCCCCGGTAAATTAAAATGTACGTTTAAATTCAATTTTAATTGACTCAAATTTTAATTTAAATGGAAACTGATTAAAACGATGGAATTGGCTTACGAAACATATCCCATTGTGTTCGGAATGGGGGTAATTAGCTAGGGGCGATAGTCGTTGGGTCTCATTTTGAGTTCGAATTAAAAAGTTACTTTTTAGGGATTAAATAAATAATTAAAATATTAATATATATTCATTCACAAGGTCAAACCCTTATTCAATTCTCCAAACTCATTTCTTCCTCAGCCGCCGCTCCAAACCCCTCGTCGCCTTCCTGAGATCTCCCCCCCCCCTCCCTCGACGTTGATGCCACCGGAGGGCCCGTCGAGCCACCCCCAATGACACAACGCCCCCTTCCCCCTCCTTTCCTCTCTCCTCACCTCCAATTAAAAGCTCCAGCGCTCCAAAATCCGATCCTCCACTACCTGAGGCCCACCGTCGGCCAATGCAGGCCCCCATGGTGCCACCAGAGGGCTGCCGCCGATAGCCTCCATCCCCACCAGCGAACACCTCCTCCCCCCTTCGGTTAGTAAAAATGTGAGTTTTTTTAGTTAATTTAGTTTTTTATTTTTTTTATATGAAAAACATTGTTAACATTGTTTTAAAAGATAATTTCAGTTTTTAAAAATCAGTTTTAAAAAAAACAGTTTTTATTTATAGAAACATAATATTAAAATTTGATTTTTAATATATAGAACCTTGTCTAAAAATACGATCTTTATACGTTTATCGTTAAAATAAAGACGTGATTTTTATATGAATTATAGTAAATTAAAAATGTGATTTTTCCTTGTATTGTATTAGAATTAAAGTGTGTTTTATTATATAACCATGTATAAAAATATATTTTTTAATTACATATAACAGAGTATATAGAAGATGAGATTTTTGTTTATATAGAAGATGAGATTTTTGTTTATGTAGAAGTTGAGATTTTTATTTAAGTAAAGATACGATTTTTAAAAAGTAAAAGATTAGATTTTTATTTAAAGAAGGATAAGATGTTTATCTAAATAAAAATAATATTTTTAAGCGAAGAAAGATATGATTTTTATATATAAAAATAGTATTTTTATTCATAAGAAAAATATGATTTTCATATGAAAGATATGATTTTTAATTATAAAAAGATATGATTTTTATTATGTGAATGGAAAAATAAAATTTGATTTTTGTATGTATAACAATATGAAAAAAATATGATTTTTATAATATGTGTAGTGATATAAAAATGAGATTTTTAAATGTAAAGGACGTTGTTTAAAAATGGGATTTTTAACAAGTAATATGTTAAATAGATTTCGTAGAAAACATGGTGACGGACATGACGTGCGGGAAACAAATCCAAATCCGAGCCATTCAGAAATAAAGAATGACGGAGTAGAAACCCAACGTGAGAACTTCTCACTTTAATTTTATTTTATTTTCTAGTTAAAATATATACTAGGATGCAGACGGTGGTTAGTAGCACCCGACACCGTCGTCTAAAGACCATGGATGACTTGTTTGATTGTTTTGTGTTGTGAAAATTGATTATTACGTGGAATGGAATAAAATATTCATGTGTTGAATAAAATATTTTATAGTAAAAAATATAATTTTTAATGTGTATATGAATAAAATAAATATTCATAAACAAATCGGACGATTTGTTTATGTACACACATTTGACAGATATGGATTGAGACGATAAAATTTTACACATCGCCCAACTGCATAAATAAAATTCATTATTTGTTGATTGAAACCCCACACGGGTATTGGGATGATATTGGACATACTCTAATCCCAATATTTAGTTGTATGTCAATCGATGGGTTGACAGGCTGTTGTAAGCGTTAATTATTATATTTAACACTTATGCAGTTGTGTAATGCACTCTGCATGATGGTTGATTGATCTTGATTATTGTTGTGTGCATGTGCTGTATGAAATCCATATAAATAACATTATATGGTAATTGACTGTGTCTGATTCCAATTCAGAAAGAATGAATATTTTAAAATAACGAGTATTTTAAATTAATGAATATTTTAAAATAATATTCAGTAAAAGATCAAAATCCGATTTTGATGTCCGATTTGGGATGGACACGAAAATATTTAAATATATAAAGTCGTGTTGATTAGATTAACGCCATTTTGACGTGAACGATATTTATATCGATTTTATTCATTTTTATAATGAATTTCTAAAAGGAAGTTATTTCAAAATCTAATGTTTTGAAAAATACTATCATTTATATATCGATGATATGAAATATTCAATTTTGATTGGAAATTGAATATGAAGTTGAAATCGTTTTGAAAACAAATTTAAAACAATTTATAAAATACGTTTTAAACGGAAAATGACGAAATATATATAATATGTATATTATATATAATGGCCTGAATAGAACGCGCCACGGCGCGGTAGTTCGCGAATTTCGACCATTGACTTCGAACGGACATTACGGGAGATCCGATCGACGGATTCTCCTACAACTTGAACCATTAGGTTCGTACCGAAAAGAGCTTTCCGATGAATCTAAGGGATTTGAATTCTAATGGTTGGATTTGGAATTATGTCCAAATTAAATTTGGAAAAGGTCGTTGTAAGTGCAGTTCGATGACCGTTTATGGAAATTGACTGTTCGGGCCTTGATAAAATTATTAAAAATATCGATAATTTGTGTAAAATCATAATAGATGATTGGAAAGAATTGGGATGAAAAATTCCATATTTGAAAAGATAAAAATATATTTTTATCGAAATGAATGTATTATGAACTAGATTTGAAATCCAATAATTTTTAAATAAATAGGTTGGACTTGTGAATGGTTTTAATATAACCAAAAATTTTCAATATAAGAATTGGTATGGATTTGAATCGAAAGTATCTTTGAAATATTTCGATATTGGATTCTGTATTATACGGATATTGTGGAGGAATTTGGAAGATATATATATATTGTTATTCCAATATGATATTTGTTGATTTGAGAATTTGATATTGAATATAAGCCGGTATATTTTCGATTTAGAGCCTTGTATTTAATATTAAATGGGATTTTGGGTTTGTCGTGAATGATGTCTTCATTAACACTGTTCTTAACCCCAGTAGAGAAAAGAATAAATATTTTGATTAAGATTTAGTGAAATTTTCCGATTAATTAATATTTAATTGGAATTGAATTTAAATTGGATTTTTGGGTTTATCGTGAACGATGTTTTAAATAACGCTTGTTCTTTAACCCGATTAACAATGGAATGAGATTTTGGGTTTGTTGTGAATGGTATCTTTAATAATACTGCTCTTAAACCCAATGGAGTTAAGAAAATTAGAAACTAACCGGAGATTAGCTAAGTTGAATGGTTTCCTGGGTATTGTTCTGATGTTGGTTTCGGCCTTTGGGAGTAATACTTTGGGAATTGTTCTCTTACTAATTTACAGTTACAGACTGATGGAATGTGAATTGGGTTTATCGTGAGCTATGTTTTCGATGACATTCGTTCTTTAACCCGATTTACAGTGAAATGAGATTTGGAATTTATAAATTTTTTAATTAAGATTTAACAGGAATTTTCCAAAGTAAAGTTTTCCAATTTAATATATTAAATTGGAATTGAATGGAATTCGATTGGATAATAATCGAAGTGAACTTCTGTGGAGGAAGACTGTTTATACATATGGAATTTAAAAGGCTTTGTCGTTATTCCATTTATATTGTTAGTCGGATACGGAAATTGATATCGATTATATATTGATTTGTTTTTTCGTGAAGATTCCATAATTAATGGAAGGTGATTTGGGTTTATCGTGAACTGTATATTAAATGACATTAGTTCTTTAACCTAGTTAAAGGTAGGATAACATGTTTGTCATCGTATTTCAAACTATATGGTTGATCTCTGCTAAATATATATATCTGTTTGGTGGCGGAGAATTTATTCTCTTGCTTAACACCCTTCTCTGAGACGTACGAGCTTAGAGGTTATATATAGGCAGAAATCAATAGTACGGTGTAGATTGTCGATGCGGCATGTTTGTGTTTCCAAAGTTAAATAATCATTAATATTGATTTTTGGGAAGATTAAAACTAAGTGGAGTTTTAATGAATCTTTAATTAGACTGAAATGTGAATTGATAATTTAAATTATCAAATTTGGGAAATGATCGAGAGTGGAGTATCACCATTTCTGCTCCAAGCGATAGTTAAATCTTTAATTATATTTGTACGGGAAATGGTAATTAAATTTACCGATAACAGCGTGGTGTTATTTATGGAGTAATACCAGTTTTGCTCCATGGGATGAATAGGTTGGGATTGGGAAATTAAATAAATGATTACTTTGGTAAGGTGCGTTAATCCTGACTAGTTTGGAAAACCTTAATATGGTTTGAATGATATCCAAAGGAAGATTAAAGAATAAAATTTAAAGAATTTACCTTTGATAAAATTAATAGGAACCTTTCCCAAAGGATATGAATATTTCAATAAAAGAATATTCAGAATTGGAATGAGGCGTATGTTGTATTTTTATAACACTTGTTTATTATATACGCGAGTTATTCGGAAAGGCCGGGTTTATACACATATTGAATAACTGATTCGACGATAAGTCGACGATGAAGATGGTGGTTGAAGACCGGAGGTCTTCACATCGTTTGGATGATTACTAATGTCTTGATTAGGCTGTACACCCAAGATGAGGTAATAAGTGGTGATCGTCCAGACGTACTTGGAGATCGACCGGATATGCGAGGACCTCTCTCCTGTATTAGACATATGGGATGAGGAATAAGGTGCCTCCGGTTTCGTTCAGACCCAGAACGAACTTGCAAATGGATGTGTGTCTGACATTGGATTTTATTCTATGTTGATTGATTTCTATTAAATACATATATGTTTGGCGGCGGGGAAATTGTTCTCTTGCTTAACGCCATTCTCTGAGACGTACGAGCTCAGAGGTTATATATCGATAGATATCAGTCGCATGACATGAATTGCCTGTGTGGCATGTAGAGATGCAAATGACCAAGGCTTATGTTTAAAAGCAAAGTCTTGTGGTTGATGATCAAAGCACGACTTTTATATAGCATTGCTTTGTGTATAGCGTTAATTCGCAGGCCTCACACCTCGGTATGAGTCAAAAATGGGATAAGGGAACGCAGTGAGTGCATGACGTTTCTTTCTAGCTATGGGTGGTGTCAGAGTTTTGCACGCCCTGACATTGTTATAATTTTAGCTATGTGGTTGTTGGAATGCGAGGCGCCTTGGATATATCGATCTCTACAGAGCCGATGGATAGGTCCTATAGGACTGGGAAACATGTGTTCAGGAATAACCAATCCACTAACGTAAGTGTGGACCGGCACTGCAGGATCCAGGGTTGCCCAGAGTGCGTAGTCCTGAGGCACTTGCTAGAGTGTCTCAAAGCGGAAAGGAGTACATCCCTTGCCTAGACTCATGACGGAAATCCAATTTCCAATACGTGACATTTTGGTTTTATTTGTAGAGCCTAGTATGGCGACATAATGGGATGGGGCATTATGCCGTCTATGATTGATACATTTATATTTGAAGTTGGTTTCATACACTTTACGCTATAATAGTATCAAAATGATTTGTTTTAAACGTACCAAGCTTGTTTGGCTATTATAAGGTAAAACTCTATCATCCGGCTTGCGTTGCATTGTTTGATGGGACCTAAGTCTTAAATAGCTTCATTTTTTCCAAAAAGCATTGCGTTGTTTTGTTATATGCACTAGTATTCTTGGGCGGCAACCCATTCCATGTTATATGGCGTGGTCCCTTGATTTACTCCATTTTAAAGTAAAGTTTTAATAACTGTTTTAGTTCTCACACCAGTCACATGACTGACTTGGAGTTTATTGTTTTAACCTAAACACTGGGTGCCCTTATTTTCCACACAGGCAGCTAGTAGTTTTGGTTTTGCAGATATTATATTCATAGGATCCTGGTTTACAGCTGGAACAATATTCAGAAAGCTCTGTATCCGTTTATCTCTTTCAGTTGTGTTTTGTATTATTTTCCGCTGCATTGTAATTTGTAGATCTATGGTATTTATCAAATGTATATTGTTTTTTCATACTTTGTATATTCTTGTACTCTGATGTAAATTGATGTAATAGGTAATGAAGTGTTATTCTATTTATGTTCTGATTTGTCTTGTTCTCAACTCAATCTAAGCCTTCCTTTACGAGGAAGTTTGGGTCGTGTCAGGGAGGATGGAGACCAACGTGTGGGTTACACTAAATGATGAAAGTAATTTCGAAATGATGAGAAGGTGATGGATATACACGAGCGAAGCAGGAGGACATGCGGCAACTAGTTAAACAGTTACGTGAGAGTGGAGATGGGTCGCAAATTTTCAGTACGAGAAGAAGAATTGTGTACAGGTAAGAAGAGGAACAGTACCATCTATATGCCTAATTCATTTATAAATTTCCTAATCAGGTTTTACTAACTCAAGCAAGGATTAGTTAATAGTATATTTATTGAATTAATTACTGCATGCCTGGCCTTAAAAGAAATAATGAAGTTCTTGACCCTTATATATATGCCAAACCCTTTTGTATTATGTGGCTTAACCAAACGTTAATTAGGTGTTAATATACCCAATCACATTTCATATACGGATATGCCAACCACAGATGTGCCTATTATATAACAAGTGCCTATTCTATATTAATTGCATAATAATATGCTTAGTTACGGCTCACATGGCCGATTATAAAGATGCCTAAAAAAGGTTTTAACGTGGCCTCAAAGTTTATAAGAATGGATAATTACAATTTAAAGGGCCTAACCATTTTCGAATGGAACTGCTAATCCGTAATATGTTGTGAAATTAATACCAGTGCCTAATCCTAGGTTTTTAACATTATTTAATAAGATTACTTTACAAATATGTAACATGGTTGGGAAGTTATATGTTGTGCCTAATTATATCGTTTGTAGCGTAGCATGTTAAATCGTGTCTATTAAGTTCGAAATGCCCAATCAGATCTTATAAACAAAACAATAGTTAGGTTAATATATAATTAAGGTATTATTAATATTATATTAAATAGTGAACACCGTATTAAATATATATTGTGTCCATACCTTAACAGAATATGACCAACCAAGGAGCGTCAGAATCATTTGACAAGCGCTTCAACATAGAGCTGTTTTGGTCAAAATTGAACGCAGCTGGAAGCTTGTTAAACAAACCGCCTTGACAGCGAACAGAAACCCAAGGTGAGTTCGACTCACTCAGTTTTATCCCACTTATATTTTATAAGTTAGGTTTAAATATTTCTGTGTTATGATTGTTATTTTGTTGATGGATGCTGAATATATGTGTGTTGATTGAACTGGTTAAATTAAACATTGGTTTAATTTTATATTAAATCAATCGTTATTTTTAACGATTAACTATAGATGAGGCAACTTACCTCGTTGGTTACGTTTATAATAATGTAAACATATTAAAGTGAAATATGGACGTTTGGATTGCTGTTATTGTTTGATAGTTGAATATTATACCTGTTTATTGAAATGAATGATATGGTTGAGATAACGTATTTGAATGCAGGAAAACAAGCTGGAGGGATCCAATTGGATTCCTCAATATTTACTGTTTATTTTCATATTCCAATCATATGAACTGTTTAACTGATATGCTTGGGTGATTGACTTGATTACTGATTGTTGAACCTAATTTAAACGTTTGTTTATGGTTAACCAATAGACAGTATTGGTTGAGTAATTGGCAGCAGTTGGCCCAAAAATATATTGTTTTATCAATATTGATTTACCGTAAGGTGAATCGACGGTAATGAAATTATCAAATTTATTTTATAACTAAAGATGGATTTTGAAATCGATTTATTTGAATAAAAGGAAATTAATATGTATTATTTATTATTTAAGTTTTTAAGTAATCATTAAATGATTTGGCAAAGTAAACTCTTATATAATAAATAGACGGACATAAATTAACGTAGTGGATTAATTATTTTCGAGAGACAATAAAATGGATTTTTATTTGAATTAATTATAAGACTAACTGGAGTTGATTAATGAGATAATCAAGGTTTAAGTTGACGAAGTCAACTAATTTAACTAGAGTTAGTTATTTGGTTAATTTATTTTTAATTAGCCAAATAAAATATTTTAATGAATATTTGGTTAAACTTTAATAATATCGTAGAAAGAAATGCATTGTTTAGTTAAATAAGAAGTTAACTATTTCTATGATAGTTAATGATGGTGTAAATTGTTATGATTTATATATAATAATTTAAATAATCAAATCGTAAATGAGATTCATTGAAATAAGTAATCAATGATGATATAGTTGGATTTTGAAAGTAGTGATGAACAGGTTTTACATTTTAAACCAAGATTTATAAACAAAGTTATAAAGGAGAATTAAAGCCAACACGGTAACTTAAAGTAAGTGTTTACTTAATATTTTAAGTAAGAAGGAATTGAGGTAAATGGGGTTTTATATTAACCCTGAAAGTTATAAAAAAATATTTGTAAAATAGGGCATGAAGCTAAGACGTTGAGTTAAAGTCACTTAACAATGGAATTTGAAACAAAATTTTCAACAGAGGGAAATTGTTAAATGAATTAGAAGTGGAATGTAATGAGTTGATGACAAGTTAAGAGAAGAATGATGTTGATTAAGGTCTGAGAGGTAATTTAAAATACCCTAACTTGAACAATTTTAGGATTGTCAAGAGATGATATTAATGGTGATGGTGAAGATGTTAAAAGGAGTTTAGCTTGAGAAATAATAATGTAACGGTACTTGAAGAAATTGGGAATACACACACACACACACACATATATATATGGATTCCAAAATAAAAGGAAATTTAAACGGGCTTGAGAATATGAAATGATATTTCCATAGGAATGGAAATAAAGGAGATGGGTAAAAATATAATGATGTTTTCAAAATAAGAAGATGGGATTTAGAATGGAAAGGTAAGTAATGATATAGTATTTAAATAATGAAATCAAAGGAGATATCGCAACGATTATTTTACAAGTGACAAGTTGAATCAATGAGGTAATAAATAATGTTGTAAATAAGAAATAATAGAAAAATAGAAATTGGATTTGGTTATCAAATAATTCCAAATATTAGATTTAAAGGGTTGAAGATTAATATATTGAAATGAGAATCGAATACCATGTTTTAAAATATAGAATGTTTTTAGAAGTTTAAAATAACCGTTTATTAATTATTTATAGTTAAATGGGCCATATGGTGCTGAGTACTGAACCAGTAAATCTATCTTTATGATTGAATGATTGTTTATTTGATAGTTAAATAAACAACTATCAAATCGGGCTAATACGATTGTTGGTACGGAAAGACCGGGATCGAATTTAGATTCGAAAACCATTCCTTCCAGCAAATACGAAATATTGAAGATATCAGATACTGATCAAGATGAAGAAATTGAAGACAATGGATCTTCATAAAACAATAGAATTACTTATAATTTCTGGTTTAGCGGCCAGAGATATACTAGAATTCTATCGTGGTTGAAATCTACAGATTTGCAAGGACTACTCGCTACTTATCTATAGGGTGATTCCATGGATGTGGTAGGAGGATGCCTTCGGTTCATCATGTTCCTAGATGAATTATATGGACGAATGTCTGACAGAGTATTTCTTAAGAATTACGTACATTGATTTTTATGAACGTACTTCTATCAACTGCAGAGTATTTTTGTGGATGTCAATTAGTGATTTGATGGATCTGACGATGTGGCATTCAAAGTAAATGATGGCCAAATGTTCTAAAGAAAAATTCTAACCTCAAACCTCTCAACCGGGAAATGACAAAAATCGGGCAGGCAGCATGGCTATGTAGGTCGCACCCATTAGGGTGTATAATCACTTATCTAGAGAAATTTCTTTTGGTTCTTTAATCTATCGATGCTATCCCTTTTTAGGAAACGGTTGTTGATCCCAACTATTAGTGATATACATTCGATACACTCAAGCGAAATGAGTGGTCGGTCACGTGTGGGCCGGGTTGCAAGACGTTCTTGTTGAACCCAGTGTATTCCCCTCTGGGGATGCACTATCGCCGGGAGGTTCCATACCTTGTCATAGTCGGAATCCAATCTCCAATTAGAACCTGCGGTTTTGATTGTATACTATATATGTGGAGCGTGAGATGCAAGCGTTCCGCTAGATTGTTATTTATTTGTATTTAGACATTATTATAATATCAGAATATATATTGTTTTCCAAAATGTTTTATGTTATCGTAAGGTAAAAACCATCTGTATTTATGTGTGGATTTGGTTTTATGATTATCCTTTTATTTCGAAAAAAATTTGAACTTTAAAATCAAGTTGGATGATTACCCTTAAATTTTGCGAGTTGTTCTCACTCTGGCTCACCAGACTGACCCAATATTTGAAATGCTCGGGTTAGACCGGGTTGTATAGGTTCAGGTTATTAGATGCTGAAAGAGACCAGTTGGAAGAGTTTAGATGTATGATGTTATACAGTTAATATTCCGTTATGTGTTGTGTATGAGGAAAGATTATTATAATTGTCCAGATGTATGATGTACTCTGATGATTTGTAAGTTATATTTCAAGCTTTCAATAAAGATTTATTTATATATTATATTTTGTTCCGCTGCGATGTGAGACTCTGATATTGTTGTTATTATTATTCTTATCTCTTCTATTCTAATATTTCTTTCTTATCTCATCCTCTAAATTCTTTCTATTGGCATCTGGGTTTTCAGTACAATTTGGGTTGGAATAGTGTTGTTTAGTCAACTCAAAAGGCACCAGAAATTTGGGTTGTCACAAGTTATTATTGGTTACCCATTTTTAGAATGATCTTCCCATCATAAGGCGCCTTGTTTCATCTTCTAAGATCAGGTATTAGATAGTTAATCCATCTTAGCCCACAACTCTTTTAACATCTCCTGAATCCTACATTAATGATTGTGTTATTGTTCTATGGACCTTAAATAGAGAACTCTAACATGGTGTAGCGCACACACATACATTTCATCTTTAATAATAAATAAATAAGTCTTATAAAACTTGTGAAAAAACGGTCATAGTGTATCCAGAATTAGCTCCTTCCTTCTTCTTTCACCTTTTTTATTCAACATTTTTTTTTTGAGTCAATAAGTTATCATCCTTTATAGCCTAAGAGCTATTACGCATGAAGCATCACCGTTCATGCAGCTATAATTTATAACAACGACGATTACGGTAAGAATTGAAGAATTATATAATTCCGGTTAAATGTACAACCGTACATGATTTTTTTTCTTATAATGTTTAACAATAAGATATAAAAAATTGTAATTTAAGTTGAATAATAGTTTGTACACTAATAGTTTGTTCCTTTATGAACTAGTAACCTGTGCAAACATTATTGCGGTTAATAAATAAATAAATAAATTTGCATAAAAATCAGATATTTAAGTATAAATATGCAACTAAAATCTTGAGGTTGCAAAAGAAGTACATTGTACTAATGATCCTAACCTATTATATGTAGGTATATTTGAAATTATATTAAAATTATTTTGCTATAACTTTGCAATCGGGATAATTATTTTAAACTATATATATAATGAATAGTTTAATAATAAAATATACAAATATGTTTTATAATAATCAATATTTTTATTGTTCAAATTTTATTATTTATGTTTGTTTCAAGGATGTCATGTCATAATTTTTGTCTTATTGCCATGCAAGTAAATGTTGTGATTCTTTAGAAATGCCAATTGTAATATTTATACATTAAGATAGAATATAGCCATTTGAACGCCTTCTAGAAAAAACAAACAAGCAGTAGAACTATCAGTAGATACTCGAAAATCTGAAATTCGTCTTTATATGTATCCAAAAAAGAGTAAATATCCGATATTCGAGAGAACATATGCGGATGCCGAGATAAGCACATTAACATTTAGAAATTATTTATCTATTTATTTTAATGATAATAGTTGAAATTAGTTGTATTTTAGTAGAATGAAAGATAAATGATAAAAGAGACGGCGCACTAGCATCGTTGACTAAGTAATTACCAGAAATAGTCTCCTTCGAGTTCACTCCTACGGAAATTGTAGTAGCAAAGAAAGTTGGAGGCTTCATCATGTTTACTAGTAGTTGGTAAAAAACCCTAACTCAAAATGATAGGTTTAACCAGTGATGCCAAGCTAATAGCAGCCAGGTCCAAAAACTTAGAATGTCCAGATGCCTTGACGACGTCCTCGGCTACAACCGGTTGTTGGAAGAACCATTTGAGATTGGAACCTGGGTGGTAATGAATTTTCTTACATTTCTCCATGTGCGACACAACAATACTTGGATTTGAACTCACACATTAACAGGGATTCAAGATGCAAAATGAAACAAATGCCTTAATTTCAAAATATTTATTGGCTTAAAGCATTTGCCAAAAAAGTAAAAAAGGAAGTAAATCTCATTAGACCACGACTACCCATAAACATGACATGAATTTTTACCATAAGATGATCAAATTATTTTATGAGAAAAATTAGTTATATTATCATAATGTCGATGGTACAGAATATAAATATTAATCATAGCTAAAATGTTTGCATCTCTAATTCTAACATCAGGCATACAACTAAAAAAGCTAAGGTCTGTTGGTATATAGATTTTCCACGAAGACCTTATCAATTAACTAAGACTGATCTCCTGTGACAAGAATCGGAAACTTCCTTCCGAGCATCGTATATCTCTAGATAAAATATACCATATGGTGAACACAATGATCCCGCGTCAATCCCTTTAAGGTTGGATTGATGAATCATTTAAGCCAATATTTGATAGTTGGTTATTTAACTGTTAAATAAACAATCAAACAGGCGAATGATCAAATATTGAAAACAAAGTCCCAATTCTCTTATTATACAAGTAATTACATAAGCATGATAACACACGTAGCACTATCAGGTCATAGGAACGGCTTCCAATCCCCTTTTTATTTAATTAATCATTTTCTTAGTCAGACATCTTTTATTTTTAAAAATGCTTTTATCTAAAAAATCTTCATATATTAATCAAAACATCCAATAAATTAAATTTCATTTCTATACTTGTATAGATGTTCTGCTACTCTTTATAAATGATATACAGTTGTATTCTATCATTGCTCTATCCATTTATAGCTTTTTATACTTCAAAAGTTACAAATACTTATCTCTCCGGCATAAGTATATTCAAAAACCATTTACAAAGATTTCTTATTTTACTTTATAAAAATAAATACTTTTTATTATCTTTAAAATATACATTTTAAACATCTATTGTACCCTAATTTGTTAAAACTTTAGGTTTGCAATTTAATATATAATTTAAGGGTTTAAAAAAATGTTGCCCAAATGCCACTCTTCATCGATTGAGAATATGATAGGTGGAAAATGTGTTCAACCAGTGAATTTTCAGTCAAGGTAGCATGAAATGCATGCAGAGTTGCTGAAAATAGCGTCAACTGACATAACAAATTTTGGGATAAAATTATTCCTGCCAAACTATCTTTAACTGCCTATAAAGCTGTCCGCGATCGATAATGTAACACCCCTAAGTTCCACATCGTGGAAGCCTATGTGAAGTGGGTACTTATATAGTAGAGTCCATCTCTTACTAACGCCGAGGCCTTTTGAGGAACAAAACCCCACATCTATACGGTGGATAAGTTGGGGACAATATCTTGCGTGAACGGAGGTGCGGGTTGTTACAGTGGTATCAAAGCCAATACCCAGCCAGAGCTGTGGCTCCTGTGTGGACCACAGCGCGTGGGTGAGGTGTTTGTGAGCCAACGAGGACGTTGGGCTCTTTAGGAGGGGAGAATGTAACACCCCTAAGTTCCACATCGTGGAAGCCTATGTGAAGTGGGTACTTATATAGTAGAGTCCATCTCTTACTAACGCCGAGGCCTTTTGAGGAACAAAACCCCACACCTATACGGTGGCTAAGTTGGGGACAATATCTTGCGTGAACGGAGGTGCGGGTTGTTACAGATAACATACTAGAGAATGTCTTTAGAAGTAGGGGATTATATCTGATAGCACTTGTTATTTATGTGAAAAACATGACGAATCTCACTCTCGTCTATTTTTCCAGTGTGACTACTCTAAGGAAGTTTCCCTCAAATGTCAAAACAAACTCAATAATGACACTAGAAATCAAGATGCAACACTCCAAAACAATTAAAATTACCTGAATGGGCATGGATCGAGAGTAAACATAGAAGTTAAAGTGTGACACCCCACGTCCGTTAATGTCACTCATTAAGAGAATGCATTAACTTTCTTGAAGTGTTATAGGTAAACAGAAACATAAACATTACAAGATAGATATAAAATTGAGCGGAATTAAAAACTTTTATTAATCATAAAGCATCATGGGTAAAAACATCATATGTTTGAATTACACAAAAACCAGTACATCATAAAAACTTCTGTCTTGTACTTAAAACATCATAATGCATTATAAAAGAAGCATAATCCTTAAATAAAAACATAGCCATAGTAGCAAAGATAGGAGCTTGAGCAATACATCTAAGCAGCTCCAGCAAAATAATAGCAGAATCCTGATCAAGCTTGAGTATTCCCACCCTGAGAACCTGAGGGAAATGGAAGAAAGAAGAGGAAACAAAAAGAGTCAGACATAAAGTCTGGCGAGTCCAGTTACTTTTAGCAAATAAATAAGTAGAAGTATCATGACAGGCATATAAAGTGGATAAGAAAGATGGCATTACAAAAGGCAGGTATGACAAGGTAAACATGATAGAGTGTATACGCTTCTCTAATGATTACTTTACACCAATACTAGTATAACCAGAATGAGATGATCCCAACAACTATAAGATGGTAGACTTAGGCGTAATTCTGGTGAGAGGTTTTAACCCCACACAATCCACAGGCAGCCCAACCTAACAGGCTCCTAAAGTTTACCAGAGTCTAGATGTACCCTAACTACTACCCTAATCGATCGGCTCCTTACTCCGTAGATACCCTATGTCGGCCCTATAGTCAGAGGTATCACTTTCTAAAGTGGAAACCATTTGTTGATGTGCACAACCATATCTGCAGGTGTCACGGTCGTCTTATCCCACCTCTGCCCGGACCATGCATGCACATGGCCCCGATCGGTTTGCACCGCCTGCACCGTCCTCCACGTTTGGATCTCTTACAATCATCCCAGTAAGTGTGTCCCTGCTCCGACCTAGGGCGGAGTACTCGTTTGATACCGTTCTATGGGTTACTGGCTGATACAGGTCCCCCACACAAGATGATACAAGCTCTCCCCTTTGTCTTGTATCCCCACTAGGATTTCCACAGGTTATGCTTATCTAACGGTGTCTTTAATTACATAACCCCAGCCAGTTAAGTTTGTGGGCCTATATATAAATATTACCCACCCTACCAAGATAAACTACCCTTCCCACTGTTTCAACCAAGTTCACTTAACCCTTATTCAAATTCATGTTCAAACAATCCCTATGGATTTAACTAGGTTAGGTATTCCAATTAATTACCATGTCCATTTACGGTTATAATGTGCTAGACCCCTCACATTAAGCCTACCACTTGTGGATGTTGGATATGTTGGGCGGTTCCGGGCAGACTTCTTCCACAAGTCAGGCTTAACCTTGTGTCTTAGCATGTCTCGTATTTGTGCACCTAGACCCCTCACATTAGATTCACCACTTATGGTCGCTTGATATGCCGGGCGGCACCGGGCAGACTTCCATCACAAGTGTAATCTAACCTTGTGTCTAGGCGCAGTTACAGTTTCTAATTACTGTAATCCTAGGCATTTCATTATTACCTAATTTTACCTATGTCGTTATAGGTTTTCAATCCCCTTTCCACAATTTATGTTCATAATAAACTATATGCCCAAATTCATATTAATACATTTTATTCAGGTTATGCCCAAATTCCCAATTACAAGTTATGCCCAATTTCAATGTTTTTCCCCTTGCTCCCCGTTTAATACGTTTGCATATTTCAGCGGCATGCCTAAGCTTGGAAGGAGCCAGGCTATATAAAATAAAAAGGGAAAGACGATAGAAATGATCATACTTAACTAGATTGACATATAATGGCATAAACATATAGTGGCATAATGACAAGATATGCACATAGGAACAGATCTGGTGAACATGTAATAATAGTACTGATTCTAACATAATAGGAATGTCATAACAGGCATGATAAGACCTAATCAATGATTTAGATGTCCAACTTATAATAGATCCAATTTAACCATAAACATGATAGGTATAAAGTGATCTAAATAGTAAAACAATGGCATATCTGACATGACAAATAGGTGAAGATTTAGATCTAAGTCATAATCATGTCATAACAAGATAGATACACAGGTTATAGCAGATTTGATACGATTCATAAGAATAAAGGCATAGATCCAAGTTAATGTCATATCAAATTTTACTTTTAAATATTTAGATCTAAAATTAACATGGACTCACAGTGTTTGGATCTAGAAAAATAAAAGGAGAATAGCAGATGTTGAATCGCAGATCTACACTTGAATATCTTTAAACTTGATTAACTCAATTGCAGAAGAAGAAAAAGGTTTGATTCAGTCTTGGCAGCGATAGCATCTAGTCCTCCATTATTTTTGGTGTGCAAAAACATGATAAATGAGGCCATATATATAGCCTCCAGCCCCGAACCCTAATTTGCCATGTCTGCCCTAAGGGGGGTCGACACCCTTAGGCGGGATTTCTCCCGCTCACCCCAATCTGCGCAATTTTGAATTTTCTGAACCAAATTTTTGAATTTTTGGGCCCTATATATATATATACACTTCTTGCATGTATACAAACTTCAAACCTTCGTAACTTCTTCATACGGTGTCCGTTTTATGCAAACCAAGTGTCTATGTTGACCAGAATTTCGAGACGAACGCAATGGCATAGTCCATTTCCCTTAATTCTAAATATTAAATTAATTATTCTTTATTTTTTCTTCTTTTGTGTTTTAAAATTACGGGGTGTTACATTCTCCCCTACTCAAAGGATTTCGTCCCCGAAATCTCCAAGTTAAGAAGAACGTATATTATACCATCCATCAACCATCTACTCATCCACCACTCACAAGCGTCCATTGTCCTTAACGACTTCTAATTCTTATATGAACATATGCAAAAGTGTGCATATATGTCCTAATACAAATGCGAAGATCAGGCGGTCTACTGATTCAGTTGACCTCCTTAATGCAATGTATGTTAGTTCCATGAATCCAACATGTATGCAACAATCATATTATAACATGTAAGTTCTATATGGGTACACAATCATCCGTCCAAATGTAACATCCATATGATGATACATCCATTTCCATCCAATAAAAGAAGAAAAATGCACATACATCCATATGCAGTATGAGAGTGATTGAGATGATCTAGTGCCTAATGTGTGTATATGCATCCACGAGCAACCACAAGCAAACACTTGCATCCACTTGCATCCATCAAACATAACATGTCTCAAACACATGTTTACATCCATGGAATTCCTACCTAAAGGTCGAAGATCCGGTCGATAGGATATACTTAAATGATAGAAACAAGCATAGATTAAAGCTTTGGAAAAGGAGTTAAGAACATACCCTCGAAAACAAAAGAGCACGAAGCACGAATCTTGTCTTCAGTCTCCCAAGTTGCATCCTTTAGGTTATCTCCCCACCGAACCTTCGTCAACTTGACTTCTCTATTGCGTAGCTTCTTAACTTCTGATCCAAGAATATGGGTGGGAACTCATTTAACTGTTGCCTCCCGTTCCACTTCTACTTCCTCCAACATACTCAGGTATCATGTAAGCACTTCTGCAAATGAGAAACATGGAAAGCATAATGAATATCGGATAATCTCTCAAGTAGCTTCACTCTATAGGCTATTTGGCCAATCCTTTCTATTAAGGGAAATGGCCCTACAAATCTAGGTGCCAATTTCCCTACCGATCTGAAGCGAACCACATTCCTTAAAGGTGACACCTTAATGAAAACCATGTCTCCTACTTCAAATTCAATGTCATCCCTTCTCTTGTCTGCGTAGGATTTCTGCCTATCTTGAACGGTTTTCATTCGTCGTCTAATAAGATCAATCTTCTCGGACATTTCCCTAACCATATCTGGTCGGAGTAATAGTCTTTTTGTAGATTCCCACGAACAAGTTGGTGACTTACAGGGTCGTCTGTATAATGCTTCGAACGGTGCCATGCCAATGCTTGCTTGAAAACTATTGTTGTAGGCGAACTCTACCAAAGGAAGATGCTCTTCCTAAGTCCCTCTGAAGTCAAGGATACACGACCTCAAAAAATCTTTAAGAATTTTGTTCACTTTTCCGTCTTGGTCTGTGGGTGGTACGCGGTGCTCAGACACAACTGTGCACCTATAGCTTCTTGCAAGCTCCTCCAAAATTCACTGGTGAAGATGGGGTCACGATCGCTTACGATGCTGGAAGGTACTCCGTGAAGACGGACTATCTCGCGAATGTAAATTGCTGCTAACCAAGTTGCCGTCCTCTTACTCTTAACTGGAATGAAATGAGCGCTCTTAGTAAGTCTGTCCACCACAACCCAAATATTGGTGTTGCCTTTCTTTGATCTTGGCAAACCATATATGAAATCCTTAGAGACGCTCTCCTACTTCCATTGTGGAACCTCCAAAGGATGAAGTAAACCACCGGGCTTCTTTTGCTCAGCTTTAACTTGCTGACAAACTAAACATTGAGAAACAAACTCTACCACATCTTTCTTCATCCCAGCCCAAAAGAAACCCCTCTTCATGTCCATATACATCTTATCACCACCTGGATGAATAGTCATCTTAGAGTGATGGGCTTCTTCTAGGACTATTTTTAACAAACTTCCAGTTTGAGGAACACAAAGCCTTCCATCTTGTCGCAACCACCCTTTATCCTCTATGCAATATCTATTGAGGTGACTAGAAGTCTCCCCTTTACTGATCCTATCCAAAATATCTAAAATATGTGGATCGCCTCGCTGTGAAGCTCTTATTTGATCCATAAGAGTAGGTCGTATCTCTAGCGATGCAAACAAAACAGGAAAAAACTTGGTGGAAGGTCTAAAATCACAAGTCGATATGAACTCCAAGCTTTTCCTCTCCACAAACAGAGTACTTAAGGCCATCCTCTGCCTACTTAGTGTGTCTACCACCACATTACCCTTGCCAGGGGTATAAGCAATCTCAAAATCATAAGAAGCTAGGAACTGCATTCACCTTTGTTGCTTTAAATTAAGATCCTTCTATGAGAACAAGTACTTAAGAGATTTATGATCGATGTACAACTCGAACTTCTCTCCAAGCAAATAATGATGCCACATCATAAGCACGAATACTATGACAGCTAACTCTAAATCATGGGTAGGGTAGTTCTTCTCATGAACCCTCAGTTGTCTACCCCCCATAACATACTACCTTTCCCTCTTGCATCAGAACCGCACCAAGCCCTGTACCACATGCATCAATGTATACTGTGAACACTTTGTTCCCATCGCGCAAGCTCAAGACTAGGGCTGTTGTCAGAGCCCTCTTCAATCGTTGGAAAGGAACATCACAATATATATCCCATGAAAACGCCAAATTTTTCTTCGTCGGCTTAGTGAGTAGGTCTGATATCTTTGCGAAGTCCTTAATGAACTTCCTATAATAGCCTGCCAATCCAAGAAAGCTTCTCACTTCCGTTGCATTTTTTCGAATTTGCCAATCATGAACTGCAACTACCTTTGCGGGATCTACTGCTATCCCATCTTTAGTGTGACACCGCACGTCCGTTATTGTCACTCACTAAGGGAATGCATTAAGTTACGTAAAGCGTTTTAGGTAAATAAACATAGAATATTACAAGACAGATATAAAATTTTGCAGCGGAATAAAACAACTTTATTAATCATAAGATACCGTGGTCCAAAACATCATTTGTCTGAAACATAAAAGCCCATTACAACATAAAAACTACCGTCTTGTACTTCAAAAATAACAGAGTACATAAAAGAAATAAAATTCCCCAAGAACAAAATATAGCCATAGCAACAAGGATACGAGCTTGAGCCATACATATCAGCAGCTCTAGCAAAATAAGCAGAATCATAGTCAAGCCTGAGTGTTTCCTCCCTGAGAACCTGGGGGAACGGAAGAAAGAAGGAGAAACAAAAAGGGTCAGACAAAAAGTCTGGTGAGTCTAGTTACTTTTATCCAGTATATAAATAAAAGTAACATGATAGGCATATAAAGTGGATAAGAGAGATCACCACATAAATGGCAGGTGTGACAAGGTAGACAGGGTATGGTGTATACATTTCTCTAATGATTACTCCGCACTGTTACTAGTATATCCAGAAAGAGATGATCCCTTCAACTATAAGGTGGTAGACTTAGGTATACGTCCAAATGTATCCTAACTACTACCCTGATCAATCGGCTCCTTAACCCTCGTAGATACCTTGTGCTGGCCCAACAGTAGGAGTTATCACTTCCTAAAGTGGCAACCCCTTGTCGTAATGATGTGTACAACCATATCTACAGGTGTCACGATCGTCTTATCCTCCTCTGCCCGGCTCATGCACGCACATGGCCCGGTCAGTTTGCGCTGCCCACACCGTCCTCCACGTTTGGATCTCTTACAGTCAATCAGTAAGTGTACCCCTTCTCCACCTAGTACGGAGTACTTTGTTTGATACCTACTCCGGGTTACTGACTGAAATGGGTCCCACATAATATGATACAAGCTCTGCCCTTTGTCTTGTATCCCTCACTAGGTTTTCACTGACTATGTATACCACTAGGTGTCTTTAATTACATAGCCTTATTTATTTCTACCAGTTATGCTCACCCTAAATGGTGCCTCTAATTACATAACTTTATTATTTCCTCCGTTTATGTATACCACTAGGTATCCTAAATTACATAACATTAACGGATTAAGTTTTTGGGCCTATATGTGAATATTACCCACCCACCCCCTCAGATTTACTTAACCCACCACTTTTGATCAACCAAGTTTACTTAACCCCTAACTTAAATTTAAGTTCATGCAATCCCTATGGATTAACTTAGGTTAAGTAGTCCAATTCATTACCATGTCCATTTATGGTTTATAATGGGCTAGACCTCCCAAATTTGGCCTACAACATGTGGATGCTGGATATGCCGGTCGGGTCCGGGCAGACTTATTCGATAGTTGGGCCTAACCTCGTGTCGTAGCTCGATTCGTATTTACGTACTTAGACCTTCCACATTAGGTTCAACATTAGTGGCTGTTGGTTATGCCGGTCGGGTCCGGGCAGACTTCCACCACTAATGCAACCTAACCACGTGTCATAAGTACAATTACAATTCCTAATTGTAATTACTAAACATTCTATTTTTAATTAATCAATTAATTAAACCTTTCCCTTTTATAGATGTTAATGGCCATTCCAATAATTTGAATTATATGTCCAAAAATGTTCATATTCAAATTATGCCAATATTAACCCTTTTTCCCCCCGTTCCCTATCTAGCGCACTCATAAATTGGCGGCATACCTAGGCTAGTAATAGCCTATTCATAAACGATAATAGGGAAAATAATGGGAACATAACAAAAGTGATCATTTTTGGAATAAACATAAACTAGCATGGTGATAAGGTGAATATACATACTGTCATGGACATGTAATTAACATCATAAGAAGGTGGACATAAAACTGGTGAACTTGTTGCAATCAATTAGTTCTAACATAACTATGATATCTCAATAAGCATAGTAAGATCTAAATTAGCAATTTAGATGTCTAATTGGTTTAGATCTAACATGGTAAACACAAGGTGATAATCTAGATCTGACTAACAGTATCGATGTCCACATAAATTAGATCTACTGGTTTAGAAATAGATCTACACAAATCCACATTATAGAATGTCACAGAAGTTACAGTTAAGATAAAGATTAAGATCCAATCCTAACCGATTCAAGGTGACATATGTTCATGATTTACATAAATGATCAGATTTATATAATGATATAAATATTCAAATTAACAGATTTATGTTAACCACAATATAGTTACAAACCAAGATCCACAATAATGACATAGGAGAATAATCAAAATTGAATTTGATCTAGAGAAATAGATCTATCATGACATAGCATAAGGTATGATAATAGCATAGATTCATGGTTTACACATATCCAAATCACAGTCTTTCATAATTTAATTTAATTTATTTAAACCTAAAAAAAACCAACTCGCTGTGGTTGGATTGCTGAGATGATAGAAAAGAAGTTGATGTTGAATACATGCTTGAATCTCAGAATTTGATTTGCTTTAGTTGATAATAGAAGATCAGGGATCCCGTTCAATTCATACACCGGCAGAATCTGGCCGACATTGTTTCCTTGTGAAGAAAACAAAGGAATTGAGTTATATTTATAGCTGCTATGTGACGGCCCGCCCCGCACCAACCGACATTTACTCCAAAAGTGCGCTGTACACATGTCCAGTTAGCACGGAACGGGTCACCAGAGGAAAAGGAAGAAGGAAATAAACATACAAAGAACCTGTAGAATGTCTCACAGCGCATCGAACAAAATATAATAATAATAACATACTTGACATAAAACAGGAGAGACAGTGCATAAGCTGAAAATCAGAACTAAACATCATAGCAGCGGAAATTCAGAATACAGCTTATTACAACTTTCAAACTGTCCCAAAGCAAGAGCAAGATAAATGAGGTACACTACTAATGCCCAAGTAGCGACCACCAGCGACACAGGGAGAATGTGTATATATATAATACGTGGAAGCCTCCTGCCCGCCTCCGAATCAGCTACTCGCACATCACCAGCTAACTTGTCTCTAGTCTGCTCGTGTGAGCACCCAGAGTGATAAGAGGAGACATAAAACTCTGGGTCAGACATAAAGCCTGGTATGAGCGATAAGCATCTAAAGTGAATAATAACAGGTAGACTAAAACATACCTGAACCTGGACCTGCAACCAAAGAGTTAGCACTACATACTGTACAACACTCTAAGGTATCATATCAAACAGTGTAAAGATACGCAGGTGGGGGAGGTGTGCATGTCATAATGATGGCAAACAATCAAGCATAGCATCCATCCTCACATCTCTCACTCAGTGCATAAAGCATACGATATTCACCACTCCGATCACCCAACATTCCTTGCTACGATCACTTTGCCCCATGAAGTCATAAATGGCTTCACTGCACTGATAACGTAGCCACTAATTCCTCGCTATGTCCACTTGCCCCATGGAGTTATTCACCCCATCTGCGCTGGCTCATAGCCTTACTAATCCTTACTATGTCCACTTGCCCCATGGAGTTATTCACCCCATCTGCGCTGGCTCATAGTCTTACTATGCATCACCTTGCCCCTCAGGTCATAATGACCCTACTGCACTGATAACGTAGTCTTGCTACCATCACTTTGCCCCTCAGGTCGTAATGACCCTACTGCACTGATAAGTAGCCATCATCCATTCTTAGTGGTGAATCGAAGTTATGAACGTCGACAACTCCTTAGCACACGTCCCGCAGCAAAGTCCATCCGTGAAGTGAATTCATTGGTTCCCAACTGGTTCCGGGATCCTGAGCTCTAACTTCCATTTGGACTACCTTTGCATCTCGGGTTATTGGTCATCACAATCGAATCGGATCGGATCAGCCTTCACATTCTTCATCGGATCGGATCGGCCTTTGCATTCGGATTGGGTCGTGCCTCTTGCATCGGATCGGGTCGTGGTCCTCCAGCTCGTGGCTCCTCTTCCTGATTCAGATCGGTGTCACCACTTCGGATCGGATCGGGTTGCTTCATCCGGGTCGGGTCGTGTCTTCTGATCGGGTTGGATCGTCTCGCCTAGTACCCATCGACTCGTGAGCTCCCCACCCTCCTCTGGTTCGGATCGGAAATACTTGTTGGTTCGGATCGTGCTTCTACCACCGGATCGTGCCACTTAGCTGAGTCGTGACTTACTCCTTTAAACGAATCGTAACGCCCATGCTGGAACGGTACAAGTCGCTCTACCTTCCACCGATCCGATCCGGATTCTGGGTCATTTCCTGCATGTTTTCCTGCGACTGTTTCTACGCCATTCGACGGCGTTTTCGACCAATCTAACACTTCTAAACAACCAAAAAGCATACCATACAGTCATAGCAACATGTAGTGTCGATCCCAAACATCAAAACATAAATCATAGCATATAAAATGGATCAAACATACCCAAAATCCCAAATTTCCCCTTAAGCATACTTAGGAGAAACTAATGATAGGATTATCAAACTTAACCAAATTAACCCAAATTCATATCAGAGGTCTAAAACATCATTCCGAATTTTATAAACATTTTTCCAGAATTTTATCATGTTTAAATTCGCTAATTAACACTAATCACCCCTAATTAGCCATAATTAGTGCAAAACTAAGCAAATCACTCACCTTAGCCACAAAATAAACTAAGATCTGAAATGATTCTCTGATTTGATGCGAATTTCAATACCAAACAGCAGCTCCTTTGTTGATTTGGTGAAGATCCTTCTTGATTAGGGGTTGTTAAGCCAAATCCTTAACCTAAAGGTGATTTGGAGGTGATTTAGAGGTTGGAGGCCATTTTTAGGGATCCTTGGTGATAAGTGGAGGCTAGAAAACTGAAATGGAATGATTCTCCATCTCATTTCAGCCCTCCCATAACCCTAATCCCGAAATGGGTTATGGGCCTACTCACTAATCACCCGATTTGGCCCGGTTAAGCAGTTTTTCACCCTCCAAACCTTGTTTTAGCCATATCTCCCAAACGGTAAGTCCGTTTGGTTAGTGTGACCACTCTACGGAAAGCGAAACCATCAAACTAATCAAATGGAAGTGGTTTCAGTTCAAAATTCCTTTCCAATCAAAAGTTATGGCCAAAACAGTACCAACTAGGGGCAAAATGGTCATTTAAAAATCGACAAAAATCATGAACATGGGAAATGACTCTAATAAATGTTTCCCAAAGTTACATGACCATACAACTTCATACGGGAAAGAATTAAATATTCTACGATCCCATGATGTGTAGAATACGGGTCATTACACTCTCCCCTCTTAAGAAATTTCGCCCCCGAAATTCCCTAATCAAAATACACACAAAGGTTCCCGCATGCCTATCAATCATAAAACAATAATCAAACATACAAAACAAGTGAAATAAGTCTATCCTAGCATGCGGAAAACTAAATTACGAAGTAAGTCTTACCAGGCAAAGAGTTCTGGATAAGCCTTCCTAATGCTCTCCTCTGTCTCCCAAGTACAATCATTCTTGTTCTAGCCCCACTGAACCTTGACTAGCTTCACCGCCTTCCTTCGAAGTTGCTTCGTATCGTACCCCACAATACGAATCGGCTTGCGGTTCGCAACCGCCTCGGGTTCTACTTCGAAGTCCTCTAACTGATCAGGTGAAATAGTCACATCTGAGTCGTGAACGAACTTCCTTAGTTGGGAAACATGAAATACATTGTGAACTCCTTCCATCTTCTCTGGTAAGCCAACTCTATACGCCAAATTCCCGACTAATTCAAGAACACGGAATGGCCCAACAAATCTTGGTGCCAACTTGCCTCTCCTGCCAAATCGAATCACGCTCTTCAACGGAGAGATCTTGACGAACACCATGTCACCAACGGAGAATTTCAAGTCTTTTCTCCTCTTATCGGCATAGCTTTTCTGCCTATCTTGAGCAGCTTTCATTCGTTGCTGGATGATCTTGATCTTATCTGAAGTTTCCCTCACCACATCTGGTCCAAGCATAAACTTCTCGCCAGTCTCTATCCAACATGATGGTGAGTTGCACGGTCTTCCGTACAAAGCTTCATATGGAGCCATACCGATACTGGATTGGTAGCTATTATTATATGCAAACTCTACTAGATGCAAATGGTCATCCCATGATCCACCACAATCCAATATACACGCTCTCAAGAGATCTTCCAATATGCGATTCACCCTCTCCGTCTGACCGTCGGTCTGAGGATGATATGCGGTACTGAGATGTAATCTTGACCCTAGAGCCTCTTGTAAGCTCTTCCAAAACCCACTAGTGAACAACGGGTCTCGGTCACTCACAATGCTTTTGGGTACTCCATGAAATCTCACTACCCACTTCATATACAATTCGGCCAACTTGACTGCTGTTCTGGTCGATTTGACTGGTATAAATCTTGCGCTCTTAGTCAATCGATCCACAATTACCCAAATGCTATCATATCCCGATCTAGTCCTTGGTAGGCCATCGATGAAATCCATCGAGACTTGCTCCCATTTCCATTCGGGAATTTCCAATGGTTGCAACAACCCACTAGGCTTCTTTTGCTCGGCTTTAACTAGCTGGCAATTCATGCATTTGGATATAAACTTCCCAACGTCTCTTTTCATCCCTTCCCAGTAGTAGGTTCGCTTCATGTCTCAATACATCTTATTACCACCGGGATGTATAGTCAGTTTTGAGTGATGACATTCTCTAAGCACTTCATCTCTCAAACCATTCACGTTGGGCACAACTAGTCTTCCATTCTTTCGAAGCCATCCATCTCGATCAAGCCCATACACATTCATCTCCTCATCAATACCCATCTCTAACTTGGAAATGATTTCCAATAGGTCAGGATCGTCCCTCTGGCTAGAACCAATCCGCTCTATCAAAGTGGGTCTGATCGTCAAACTAGCTAGCATAACTGGATCCAATTCGCACTTTGGTCTGAAATCAAACCCCGCGATATACTCCAGCTGCTTCCATTCAAGAAACATTGCCCCTAAGCTGGCATGTCTCCTACTCAAGGCATCGGCTACCGCATTACCTTTTCCAGGTGTATACGCGATATCAAAATCATACGAAGCCAAGAACTCTAACCATCTCTGCTGACGGAGATTTAGGTCTTTCTGAGAGAAGAGATACTTTAACGATTTGTGATCGGAAAACAACTCGAATCTTTCTCCCAAGAGATAGTGTCCCACATCTTCAGCGCAAATACAATCGCTGCCAATTCCAAATCATGGGTAGGATACTTCTTCTCATGTGGCTTTAGCTGTCGACTAGCATAAGCTACAACCCTACCTCCTTGCATCAATACTGCACCTAGTCCGGTACCACAAGCATCCGTGTATACCGTCATCTCTTCATTCCCTTCTCCAAAAATGACACTTAGAGAATTTTGCTTTCAATTGGTGTTTCCTCAACACCTCCATCACTATCCTCAAGTGTCCCTTGTGTTCCTCCTCTGTCCTTGAGTAAACAAGGATATCATCCACGAACACAAGAACAAACTTATTCAACTGATCTCTGAATACTCGATTCATAAGATCCACAAAGTAGGCTGGTGCATTGGTCAACCCAAATGGCATGACCATCCACTCATAAAATCCAGACGATGTTCTAAATGCTGTTTTCGGAACACTCTCATCTGCTACTCGAGGCTGATGAAATCCTGTCGCGAGGTCCAACTGGGAGAACACTCTAGCTCCTTCCAGCTGATCAAACAAATCATCTATACGCGGTAGAGGATACTTATTCTTCCTCGTCACCTTATTCAACTCGCGATAGTCCACACACAAACGAAGGGAACCATCTGCCTTAGTGGCAAACACAACTGGTGCACCCCACTCGGAGACACTCCTTCTAATAAATCTCTTCTTCAAAAGATTGCTGACTTGCACCTCGAGCTCTCGCTGCTCCCTTGGTGCCATACGACGAAGTGGTATCACTATAGGTCTGGCATCTTTCACTAAATCAATACGGAACTCAATCTCTCGGTGTGGCGGAAGCCCGGTCACCTCCTCGAAGACGTCCGGATACTGGCCAAACACCGGCACATCTGACAACTCATCTTGCGGGATGTCGAGGGAATTTACAAAACTAGCCATAACCCTATCACTAGGTAGACTACCAAACACTACTCTCCGCCCATCATCCGCCCTCACTGTCACCAAAAAGCCCTCACAGTCTACCACCACCCCGTATCTTTGGAGCCAATCGACTCCCAATATAATGCCATATCCAGTAAAGCCCAAAACAAAGCAATCACAAACAAACATACATCCATGACTCGATAAGACCAAATTCCTGCAAATCATACTAAGGCTAGTCGAACCACCAATCGGGTTCGTCACAATCAATGGTCTATCGACTATCTCGGGTTCCAGTCCCAACCTATCTACCAGGTCACTAGATATAAAGGAACGGGAAGCCCCAGTATCAAACAAAACTCGAACTGGTATATCATAAATAGAAAGCATACCTTGAATAACCACATTCTTTCCTTTCTCCGCCGCAGTTGGGGCATTCGACGAAGAAGGAATAGCATCAAGAGCATATGCTTTCACAATCTGCTTCTCCTTAAGAGGTTGCGGACACTTATCCTTGAAATGTCCCACTTGACCACAGTTGAAGCACTTCTTATCCGCTGGCTTGGCCCGACAATCTTTGGCATAATGGCCCTTCTTACCACAGCTGAAGCACTCAACATCCTTCTTACTATTTTTCTGACCACCTTTAGATTGGTCCTGCTTCCTCTTATTCTGAGAGTTATTCTTGCCTCCACCGCCTGCTTGTGGCTTTGGCCCTTCTGCAGATGCAGCCTCAGTCTTTGACTTAGGTAAAGACTCTCTGATCTCAAAGCTTTCCCCACGATCGATTCAAAAGTCTCATCGATGTGGTTAATAAGCCTCTCCCCCAAGTACCCATCCAGGCCAGTAATGAACTTCTCATTCTTCTTTTCAGGAGTATCGATAAGAGACAGTCCATACTTCGACAAAGTGTCGAACTCAGCAATATAATCAGAAACTGCCCTTCCGTTCTGCTTGAGTTCCAAGAACCTCTTAAACAACACTGACTTCTGGGCAGCTGGGATAAACTTCTCGCTAAAGCGAGCCTTGAACTGATCCCAAGTAACTTGGTCCTCTGGAGTAGCTGTTCTAATGGCATTCCACCAATTCATCGCTCGCCCTTGCAGCTGACGAGACGCTAGCCTTCTCTTCATTGCATCCTCGAGACCCAAGTCATCAAAGATACGGTCACAGCTATCCATCCAGTCTTGAACATCTGTGGCCGACTCCGTCCCGTGGAATGGCTTCCCACCAAGATTGGTGTAATCCTTGCACAACTTGGCAAAATCGACCCTAGGCGCCTGCACTACTGGGCCAACACCAACTCCGGGATTGGGAACTGCCCCTTGCACTTCTCTAAGCATGTCTCTCATGAGGTTAGTAAACATCGCCCTCATGTCAGCGGCATTCCCTTGGTTGGTCCCTCTACCAGCACCCCTCGTGTCTCGGCTCATCGTCAATCTGAAAAAGGGAAACGATTAACGACCCCATAATGGTGCTAGTGCAGTGCGACTTCATTCTCATACTACTAATAGTATATATATACATAGCTTTTGAAAACCAAAGTAATCACAAATACGCGCTCTCATATACGTACTATCTCTCCCTAGTGTCTTTCCCTAGGTTAACTACGCAACCTAGAGCTCTGATACCAAGTGTGACGGCCCGCCCCGCACCAACCGACATTTACTCCAAAAGTGCGCTGTACACATGTCCAGTTAGCACGGAACGGGTCGCCAGAAGGAAAAGGAAGAAGGAAATAAACATACAAAGAACCTGTAGAATGTCTCATAGCGCATCGAACAAAATATAATAATAATAACATACTTGACATAAAACAGGAGAGACAGTGCATAAGCTGAAAATCAGAACTAAACATCATAGCAGCGGAAATTCAGAATACAGCTTATTACAACTTTCAAACTGTCTCAAAGCAAGAGCAAGATAAATGAGGTACACTACTAATGCCCAAGTAGCGACCACCAGCGACACAGGGAGAATGTGTATATATATATAATACGTGGAAGCCTCCTGCCCGCCTCCGAATCAGCTACTCGCACATCACCAGCTAACCTGTCTCTAGTCTGCTCGTGTGAGCACCCAGAGTGATAAGAGGAGACATAAAACTCTGGGTCAGACATAAAGCCTGGTATGAGCGATAAGCATCTAAAGTGAATAATAATAGGTAGACTAAAACATACCTGAACCTGGACCTGCAACCAAAGAGTTAGCACTACATACTGTACAACACTCTAAGGTATCATATCAAACAGTGTAAAGATACGGAGGTGGGGGAGGTGTGCATGTCATAATGATGGCAAACAATCAAGCATAGCATCCATCCTCACATCTCTCACTCAGTGCATAAAGCATACGATATTCACCACTCCGATCACCCAACATTCCTTGCTACGATCACTTTGCCCCATGAAGTCATAAATGGCTTCACTGCACTGATAACGTAGCCACTAATTCCTCGCTATGTCCACTTGCCCCATGGAGTTATTCACCCCGTCTGCGCTGGCTCATAGCCTTACTAATCCTTACTATGTCCACTTGCCCCATGGAGTTATTCACACCATCTGCGCTGGCTCATAGTCTTACTACGCATCACCTTGCCCCTCAGGTCATAATGACCCTACTGCACTGATAACGTAGTCTTGCTACCATCACTTTGCCCCTCAGGTCGTAATGACCCTACTGCACTGATAAGTAGCCATCATCCATTCTTAGTGGTGAATCGAAGTTATGAACGTCGACAACTCCTTAGCACACGTCCCGCAGCAAAGTCCAACAGTGAAGTGAATTCATTGGTTCCCAACTGGTTCCGGGATCCTAAGCTCTAACTTCCATTTGGACTACCTTTGCATCTCGGGTTATTGGTCATCACAATCGAATCGGATCGGATCAGCCTTCACATTCTTCATCGGATCGGATCGGCCTTTGCATTCGGATCGGGTCGCGCCTCTTGCATCGGATCGGGTCGTGGTCCTCCAGCTCGTGGCTCCTCTTCCTGATTCGGATCGGCGTCACCACTTCGGATCGGATCGGGTTGCTTCATCCGGGTCGGGTCGTGTCTTCTGATCGGGTCGGATCGTCTCGCCTAGTACACATCGACTCGTGAGCTCCCCACCCTCCTCTGGTTCGGATCGGAAATACTTGTTGGTTCGGATCGTGCTTCTACCACCGGATTGTGCCACCTAGCTGAGTCGTGACTTACTCCTTTAAACGGATCGTAACGCCCATGCTGGAACGGTTCGAGTCGCTCTACCTTCCACCGATCCGATCCGGATTCTGGGTCATTTCCTGCATGTTTTCCTGCGACTGTTTCTACGCCATTCGACGGCGTTTTCGACCAATCTAACGCTTCTAAACAACCAAAAAGCATACCATACAGTCATAGCAACATGTAGTGTCGATCCCAAACATCAAAACATAAATCATAGCATATAAAATGGATCAAACATACCCAAAATCCCAAATTTCCCCTTAAGCATACTTAGGTGAAACTAATGATAGGATTATCAAAACTTAACCAAATTAACCCAAATTCATATCAGAAGTCTAAAACATCATTCCGAATTTTATAAACATTTTTCCAGAATTTTATCATGTTTGAATTCGCTAATTAACACTAATCACCCCTAATTAGCCATAATTAGTGCAAAACTAAGCAAATCACTCACCTTAGCCACAAAATAAACTAAGATCTGAAATGATTCTCTGATTTGATGCGAATTTCAATACCAAACAGCAGCTCCTTTGTTGATTTGGTGAAGATCCTTCTTGATTAGGGGTTGTTAAGCCAAATCCTTAACCTAAAGGTGATTTGGAGGTGATTTAGAGGTTGGAGGCCATTTTTAGGGATCCTTGGTGATAAGTGGAGGCTAGAAAACTGAAATGGAATGATTCTCCATCTTATTTCAGCCCTCTCATAACCCTAATCCCGAAATGGGTTATGGGCCTACTCACTAATCACCCGATTTGGCCCGGTTTAGCAGTTTTTCACCCTCCAAACCTTGTTTCAGCCATATCTCCCAAACGGTAAGTCCATTTGGTTAATGTGACCACTCTACGGAAAGAGAAACCATCAAACGAATCAAATGGAAGTGGTTTCAGGTCAAAATTCCTTTCCAATCAAAAGTTATGGCCAAAATAGTACCAACTAGGCGCAAAATGGTCATTTAAAAATCGACAAAAATCATGAACATGGGAAATGATTCTAATAAATGTTTCCCAAAGTTACATGACCATACAACTTCATACGGGAAAGAATTAATTATTCTACGATCCCATGATGTGTAGAATACGGGTCATTACATGCTAGGTTACAAAATTCGGATGCCACCTCAGCCCTAAATGAATTGGGTCATGGGTCGCCACCCACTTGAAAGAGGCTTGAATACCCAAAAACTATTCTAGGCGCACTTTACAGGTGAGCCAGTGTAAAATTTCCCTGGCGCACTTGTCAAGTGCGCCAGTTATCCCTGTTTTGATCGTCAAACTTCTACCGTTCATAACTTCTTCATACGTTATTCGTTTTACGCAAACCAGCCCAGAATTTCGAGACGGACGCAATGACATAATTCTTTCCCTTAATTCTGAATATTAAATTAATTATTCTTTAATTTATTCTCTTTAATGTCATTAAAAATTCGGGGTGTTACATTCTCCCCTATTCAAAGGATCTCGTCCCCGAAATCTCTAAGTTGAAAAGAGTGTATCCTACCATCCATCATCCATCTACTCATCAACCAAACACTGGCATCCATTATCCTTAAATATTTCTAATGCTTTCATGAATATATGAAAAGGTGTGTGTATATGTCCCAATACTAATGCAAAGATCAGGCGGTGTATTGATTCAGTTGACCTCCTTAATGTAATATATGTTAGTGTCATGAATCCAATATGTATGCAAATAAGCCTATTATAACATGTAAGTTCTATATGTGTGCACACTCATTCGTCCAAATGCAACATCCATATGCTAGTACATCCATTTCCGTCCATAAAAGAAAAGAAAATGCATACACATCCATATGCAGTATGAGAGTGATTGAGTCGATCTAGTGCTTAATGTGTGTATATGCATCCACAGGCAACCACTAGCAAACACTTGCATCCACTTGCATCCATCAATCATAACATGTCTCAAACACATGTTTACATCCATAGGATTCCTATCTAAAGGTCGAAATTACTACAAATAGGATATACTCAAATGATAAAAACAAGTACAGATAAAACTTTGGGAAAAGGAGTTAATAACATACCCTCAAAAGTGAAATGGTACGAAGCATGAATCTTGTCTTTAGTCTCCTAAGTCGCATCTTCTGGTTATCTCCCCATTGAACATTTAGCAACTTGGTCTCTTATTGTGTAACTTCTTAACTTCTAATCCAAGAATACGGGAATGAACTCACCTAACTGTCGCCTCCCATTCCACTTCTACCTATTCCAATATACTCGGCTCAACAACTTCCATGGTATCATGTAGGCACTTCCAGGCTCTTCCTCTCCATAAGAGTTGGTCGTATTTCTAATGAAGCAAACAAGTCAGGAAAAATCTCGATGGAGGGTTTAAAATCAAAAGTTAAGATGAACTCCAGGCTCTTCCTCTCCATGAACAGAGGACTTAAGGCCATCCTCTTCCTACTTAGTGCATCAACCACCACATTACCCTTACCAGGGGTATAAGCAGGACAAAATCATACGAAGCTAGGAACTCCATCCACCGCTGTTGCCTTAAATTGAGATCCTTCTACGAGTACAAATACTTGAGAGATTTATGATCGATGTACAACTCGAACTTCTCTCCAAGTAGATAGTGACACCATGTCTTTAATGTGAATACTATGGAAGATAGTTCTAGATTATGGGTGGGGTAGTTCTTTTCATGAACTCTCAACTGTCTACCCCTATAACATACTACTTTCCCTTCTTGCATCAGAACCACACCAAGACCTGTACCATATGCATCAGTGTAAACGGTAAACACCTTACTCCCGTCAGGCAAGGTCAAGACTGGGGTTGTTGTCATAGCCCTCTTCGGTCATTGGAAAGCAACATCACAATCTATATCCCAAGAAAACGCCAAGTTCTTCTTCGTCAGCCTGGTGAGTGGGGCTGATATCTTTGCGAAGTCCTTAATGAACTTCCTATAGTAACCTGCCAACCCAAGAAAGCTTCTCACCTCGGTTGCATTTTTAGGAACCTGGCAATCTTGCACTACAACCACCTTCGCGGGATCTGTGGCTATCCCTTCTTTGGAGACCACATGCCCTAAGAATCTCACCTCTTTTCTCCAAAAATAGCATTTGGAGAATTTTTCTTTAAGCTGATGGTTACGGAGAGTTTTCAAAATTCTCTCAAATGCTGGGCATGCTCTTCTTCACTCTTGGAGAAAATCAAGATCTCATTAGCAAAAACTACAACCAATTTGTTTAGGAACTCCCGAAACACTCTACTCATTAGATCGACAAAATAGGCGGGTGCATTCGTCAACCCAAAAGGCATAACTAACCACTCAAAGAAACCATCCGGAGTTCTAAAAGCAGTCTTGTCTATGTTTTCCTTAGCCATCCTCAACTGGTGAAACCCTGTGGCCAAGTCTAACTGAGAAAATACCGAGGCACCAACAAGCTGATCAAACAAATCATCAATCCTCGGAAGCGGGTGCCTATTCTTCTTGGTGAGTTTATTCAACTCTCTATAGTCCACACACAAACGAAACAAACCATCCGCCTTAGTTACGAATACCACTGGAGCACCCCATTTAGATATTATTTGTCTGATAAACCCTTTCTCAAGTAGCTCAACTACTTTCTTACTCAGCTCCCGCCTTTCCCTTTGAGCCATGTGCCGCACTGGCAAAGCAACTGGCTTTGCATTGTCCACCAAATATATGTGAAAGTCGATCTCGCGCCTCGGAGGTAAACACTAAACCTCATCAAAAACATCCAAATAATCTTGGACTACTGGAACATTTTGCAAGTCATTAATAGATGCATCAAGAGACTCTATGAAACTAAGCATAACCGACCCTTGTAGGTCACAAGAAATCTCAAGGGTCCTCTAATGACAAGTCAGAAGCCTAACAACCCTCTTTTCACAATCCAGAATGGCACCTTACATGGTGAGCCAATCCATTCCTAGAATCAACCCATAGCCTATAAACCCGAGCACATACGCGTCGCATTCAAACTCGACGCCTAACACAGATATTTTCAAACCTCAACAAATCATTGATAAATGAGCCGAATCACCAATGGGGTTTGAAACAACAATGGGATCCATTACCATACTAGTAATTAAGTGCAGATTGTCAACTACAGAACTTGATATAAATGAGTGTGAAGCACCAGAATCAAAAAGTGTTCTAATAGGGTGGTCTGAAAGAGAAATTAAACCTTCCATAAAAAAATTCTACCTCTATCAGGAGCACTGATCGCGAGAGCATGCACCTGCCCTTCAGAAGTCCCTGTCCTTTGACCTTGTCCCTGTGATCTCTGTTTCTTCAGGCACTCCTTAATGAAATGTCTGACTTCTCCACAGTTGAAGCAGTTGTTCTTCCACCTCTTACATTCTTTGATCAAGTGACCTTCTTTCCCACAACTATGACATTTTCTCTTATCCTTGCCTTTGTCATCCTTCCCTCCTTTCTTGTACTGTTGTTGCTGCCCTTTCTTGGGCCACACCTTCCTATTTTGCGATGTCCCCTCAGCCTTTACCTCCTTCTTTTCTCCCTTGTCCTCCCCATGAATCAGGGTCATATCGACAAGCTTTTCAAAAGTGGCCCCCATTGGAATATGGGACATGGCTAACCCATGAAGGGGTTCATTCAGCCCATTAGCAAACCGCAAACCCTTTTTGTACGGTGTATCCACCAACTCTAACCCGAACCTTGCTAGCTGGTTGAATTTGTTCACATATTCTTTCACCATCAAGTTTCCTTGTTTGAATGCTAAGAACCTCTCTATCTACATGCTTTTCTGGGCTTGGGAAAGAAATTTCATTTCAAATCTTTGTCTAAAATCTTCCCAAGTTTCCATCAGACGTCCAGCTTGGGTGACTTCCCACCAAAATGAGGCTTCGTCCTTTAATAGCCAAGCAACTAACTGAATCTTCCTTCTGTCCTCTACTTCAAAAATTACGAACAAGTCCTCGGTCTCCTTGAGCCAATTCCGATCTTCTATGAATGTCTCGTTCCCAAGGAATGGCTTCCCTCCCATAGCAAGGAAGTCTTTGTAGATCTTGACGAAGTTATCTGCTCTCAGAGGGGAGGAGGAGGAATGACTGGGGAAGCTGGAGGAGGAACATTTCATTGTCCTTCGGCAGGTGTTGTGGTCTCAAAATACCTACGGAACTATCCGGGTATTGTGACGCCCTCTGGGATATTAGGAATGTTTTGTTCCCCATGCATGCTGAAAAAAAGGAAAAGGAAGAAATTTAGATAAAGGACCGAAGGGTATTATATATGGCTTTTGGGGAATGTTTTTCAAAACAGACTTTTCTTCTTGAAAATACTTTCTTATAAAATGTTTTTGAAAAATAATTTTCAAAAACTTTTATCTAATCTGGTAACCTTCTGCTCTAATACCAAGTGTGACACCCCACGTCCGTTAATGTCACTCACTAAGGGAATGCATTAAGTTTCGTGAAGCGTTTTAGGTAAACAGACATAGAATATTACAAGACAGATATAAAATTTTGTAGCGGAATAAAACAACTTTAGTAATCATAAGATATCGCGGTCCAAAACATCATTTGTCTGGAACATAAAAGCCCATTGCAACATAAAAACTACTATCTTGTACTTCAGAAATATCAGAGTACATAAAAGAAATAAAATTCCCCAAGAACAAAATATAGCCATAGCAACAAGGATAGGAGCTTGAGCCATACATATCAGTAGCTCCAGCAAAATAAACAGAATCACGGTCAAGCCTGAGTGTTTCCTCCCTGAGAACCTGGGGGGAATGGAAGAAAGAAGGAGAAACAAAAAGGGTCAGACATAAAGTCTGGCGAGTCTAGTTACTTTTAGCCAGTAAATAAATAAAAGTAACATGATAGGCATATAAAGCGGATAAGAGAGATCACTACATAAATGGCAGGTGTGACAAGGTAGACAGGGTAAGGTGTATACATTTCTCTAATAATTACTCTGCACTGTTACTAGTATATCCAGATAGAGATGATCCCTTCAACTATAAGGTGGTAGACTTAGGTATACATCCAAATGTATCCTAACTACTAACCAGATCGATCGGCTCCCTAACCCTCATAGATACCTTGTGCTGGCCCCACAGTAGGAGGTATCACTTCCTAAAGTGGCAACCCCGTGTCGTAATGATGTGCACAACCATATCTACAGGTGTCACGGTCGTCTTATTCCCCTCTGCCCGGCTCATGCATGCACATGGCCCGGTCGGTTTGCATCGCCCACATCGTCCTCCACGTTTGGATCTCTTACAATCAGTCAGTAAGCATGCCCCTTCTCCGCCTAGTACGGAGTACTTTGTTTGATACCTACTCCGAGTTACTGACTGAAATGGGTCCCACACAATATGATACAAGATCACTCGTCTATCTTGTATCCCCCACTAGGTTTTCACTGACTACGTATACCACTAGGTGTCTTTAATTACATAGCCTTATTTATTTCTAACAGTTATGCTTACCCTAAAGGGTTTCTTTAATTACAAAACTTTATTATTTCCTTCAGTTATGTATACCACTAGGTGTCTTTAATTACATAACCTTAACAGGTTAAGTTTGTGGGCCTATATGTGAATATTACCCCCCTCCGCCTTAGATTTGCTTAACCCACCTCTTTTGTTCAACTAAGTTTACTTAAATCCCAACTTAAATTTAAGTTCATACAATCCCTATGGATTAACTTAGGTTAAGTAGTCCTACTCATTACCATGGCCATTTATGGTTTATAATGGGCTACAACATGTGGATGTTGGATATGCCGGTCGGGTCCAAGCAGACTTATTCCACAGTTGGGCCTAACCTCGTGTCATAGCCCGATTCGTATTTACATATTTAGACCTCCCACATTAGGTTCAACATTAGTTGTTGTTGGATATGTCGGTCGGGTCCAGGCAGACTTCCACCACTAATGCAACCTAACCTCGTGTCATAAGTACAATTACAATTCCTAATTGTAATTACTAAACATTCCATTTTTAATAAATTAATCAATCAATTAAACCTGTCCCTTTTATAGGAGTTAGTGACCATTCAAAAAATTTGAATTATATGTCCAAAATGTCCGTATTCAAATTATGCCAATATTAACCCTTTTTCCCTCATTCCATAACTAGAGCACTCATAAATTGTAACATCCCACCTCCGCCAGGGCCACACTCACGAGTGTTGGCACTAGCTTTGGAGGGGTGTTGTCTAGGTAAACATGCACAGAGATATCACAAGACAGAACATAGATAAATAAATAAGTAAAGCAGCGGTAGAAATTTAAAAAAAACCATGATTAACCATTTTCAAAACCAAATAGTCAACTTACATCAAAGTACTTAGTCATTATTTTCCAACTACCACAAGTCTAGAAAACATAAACTGAAAATAACATAAAATAAACTATCCCCAAATAGGTGTGGTGAAGCCATTGCAAGCTCAAGTCCAAACCGTACATGAGCTGTCAAGATAGCAAGCCAAGTGTCCAGGCTAAGCACTGGTGTTCCCTCCCTGAGAACCTTGGGGGGGGGGGGAACGGAAGAAAAGAGGCGAAAGAAAAAGGGTCAGTCATAAAGACTGGTAAGTCCTACCTACTATTAGTATAAAAACTAATGAAGTTAACTAAACATGAGAAACTGAGATGAAACATAAAGGTGGTAACTAACTGGCATGATAAATAGATAATCAAGGTAGATCCAGTGTGGCATCGCATATACAAGGTTTAGTTTTGCACCAATAGTACTAGTAATCCAACCCATGTCAAGTATAAACAAGAAATGATCCCTTGGCCCAATATCATGAGTTGACCCAAGATGGGGTCCAACTACACGGTCTAGTCGATCGGCTCCTTACAAGCCTAACTCGTCGAGTGTCGGTGTCATACGGCCCAATCCTGGAATGTAGTCGAACTGTGCTAGGTCCACCCTAGGGTGTATCAAGTCCTAGGGTGCCAACCACTGACACGAATCAAGCACGCACAGTCTAAACCTACTGGTGCCCGTGCCTGCTTTTTCAACTCCGGACTATGTGCACGACCATAGTCCGCCTGAACCTACACCGGCGCACCAACTCAGCCGTCGTTCTGGTCGCTTACAATCAACCCAGTAATTATGCCCCACCCTAGCCTAGTCCCTAGGGTATCGTTGATACATCCAAGGGGGTTACTGATGAAAAGGACCACGTAACTAGGGTTTCTAACGCGTTAAGTGTGGTTAACCCTATCCAATCATGTATCAAGTTGGTTAAGTGTACCCAAGTGGTTCATGACTTAACCCCATCCAATCACGTATCAAGTTGGTTAAGTGTTTCCAAGTGGTTCATGACTTAACCGTAACATGTGGCATTAATTAATTTAATGCACCCAACCTCTCACATTAGACTTTGTTGTGGTTACTGGATATGCTGGGCGGGTCCGGGCAGCTTTACTCCACAACCTAGTCTAACCTCAGGTTTTAAGCGCGATATGACCAACTTCTCACACTGGGTCCTATTGTTTGTAGCCACTGGATTTGCCGGGCGGTTCCGGGCAAATTTACGCTACAAACTCAACCCAACCTCGAGTTGGCCACTTTATGGTTTTCTACATGTCATGACCATATTCAAGTTTTCAAGCATAATAAAGTTTCATGTCACATTTCAAGTCATGTTTTCATGTTATTTCGAGTTTGCCTAACTACCCCTAACGTATCCCCATTGCACGTAAATTCGCATCAACGCAAGTGAATCATGGAACATAAAAGTATGACCAAGGTGGGCATAAGGTGGTAAAGTTGGTCATAGGTTAAACATGATGATATTTGAGGCAAAGGTGTTCATCACAACTAGCATATAGAATTATTGGCCTCAAAAACATGCATAACATCAAACTTAGCAAATAAGCTTGGGGGTAGCATGTAGTTCAACATCATAGGCAAAGGTGATAACATGATAATAGTTGACATAGGGTGATAAACTTGTGGGTAGCATGTAGTTCAACATCATATGCCAGTTAACATCAAGGATATGAGAGGTTCTATGTTGCATTATGCATAACTACCAAGTTCTATGTTGCATTATGCATAACCACCAAATAAAGCTCATAGCTTTCTACCCAAAAATCAAGGTAAATGATACTTGGTTCATGATAATGCCACAATCATAGATCAAAAGAGTCATAAATGGATCTATGCATACCAATTTAGCCCCAAGACAAGTATTATACCCAAAAGTCCCATTTCAACTTGCTACATGATTATATTAACTTCATAGTTTAAATCTAAGAATAGAGTGGGGCTTACAAATCGTGGCTATGAGAACTAGAAACCAAATAGAACAAGATAGAGACGTTGTAGAAGCTCT
Organism: Allium sativum; assembly: GCA_030737875.1. NCBI lineage: Eukaryota > Viridiplantae > Streptophyta > Magnoliopsida > Asparagales > Amaryllidaceae > Allium > Allium sativum. Next base: position 575,114,439 of record CM060923.1, on the reverse strand, counting down.
AGGAATGATGTAGCAACAAAAATAGCCTTGAGAATAAGTAGCTCCTTTGATAGAAAGAAGAAATCTTGCTCCTTTTTGCCTTAGAAGCTCTCAAGATGAAGATCGAGGCCATGATTAGGGAGCATTTTGGCAGAATTTAGTTGTTAGGTTGATTTGTGATGGTTTAGGCTAGGTATTAGGGTGTTTTTATAGGTGTAGAGACTAGTTTAGGCCATAGGATTAACCCTAGTTTAGATTTGAACCATCAAATCCCGTCATAGGCTAAGAAAACAGACCAAAGGAGCAAACTGGTGCACCTGACCAGCAGGGTCCGACCAGGGAGGTCGACACCCAGGTCGACTCCCCGGTCGACCTGGGGGGGGGGGCAGGTCGACTCCCCGGTCGACCCCCTTGTCGACATGGGGTAGGGCGAGAAAATTTCCCGCCCAATCTCTTTCTGCCTGGATTTTAATTTCAGGCTAAATTTTGAATTTTCTGAAATCTTCTATGGGCCATATCTTGGTCATACGGACTCCGATTTACGAAATTTCGGACTCATTTTCAAGAAGAATTTCGAGACGAACGCAATGGCGTAACCCGTTCCCATTGATTTTTAGCCGATAATTTAATTCTGCCCTGATTTATTGTTTTAACGTGTTATAAAAATTCGGGTTGTTACATTCTCCCCACCTTAAAGGATTTCGTCCCTGAAATCTCCAAGCTAGGAAGAACGTATCCTACCATCCATCATCCATCTACTCAAACATCATCCACGAGTAATGATTATCCTTAAAATATTTCTAACGCTGTATGAACATATGCAGAAGTGTGTGTATATGCACCTATCTAATGCGAAAATCAGGCGGTTACTGACTCAGTAAACCTCCTTAATGCAAAATATGTTAGTGAAATGAGTCCAAATGTATGCAAATTCCTAACATAATTTATAATCTCTACATTAGTGCACATATCATTCGTCCATATGCAACATCCATGTGATAGCGTAACAAGTTTCATCCATGAATAAGCATAAACACTCATGCATATGCAATATGAAAGTGTGTGAGCCGATCTTAGTGCCTAACGTGTATCATGCATCCACGAGTAACCACTTGCAAACACTTGCAACCATTTGCAACCATCAAGCATAACATGTTTCAAATACATGTTTCATCCAAAGGGTTTCTACCTAAGGTTCTCATGACAAGATTAACGGAATAACAAGATAAACATGGATAGTAAAAGAAAGATATGCTGACTAGGAAAAGAGATCGAGAATGTACCCTCAAAAAGAAATGGATAAAGCCCACGCATCTTCTCCTCGGTTTCCCAAGTTGCATCTTCATCGGCTTCACTCCACTGAACCTTTACTAACTTGACTTCTCGATTCCTCAGCTTCTTGATCTCCGTTCCCAAGATACGAATCGGAGCTCGCCTCAGGGTTGCCTCTTTCTCTACCTCTACGTCTTCAAGAATGCTAGGCTCAACCACTTCGGCTGATTCATGTAGGCATTTTCGGAGATGCGAGACATGAAAGACATTGTGCACTCCAGCTAGCTTCTCGGGCAATTCCACCCTATAAGCCATTTGCCCAATCTTCTCGATGATGGGGAAGGGTCCAACGAACCTTGGTGCTAGCTTCCCAACTGCTCCAAAACGAACCACATTTTACAAGGGAGAAACCTTCACGAAGACCATATCTTCAACTTCAAACTCTAAGTCTGTCCTTCGCTTGTCTGCATAGGATTTCTGTCTGTCTTGGGCCGCTTTCATCCGCCTTCGAATCAACTCAACCTTCTCGGATGTGTCCCTTATCATGTCGGGACCATGTATAAGCTTATCCGTTGTCTCCCACCAACATGTTGGTGACTTGCACAGCCTCCCATACAAAGCTTTGAATGGTGCCATCCCTATGCTTGCTTGGTAGCTGTTATTATAAGAAAACTCTACAAGAGGAAGGTGGTCTTCCCAAGTGCCGCCAAAATCAAGAATGCATAGTCTCAACAGATCTTCTAGTACCCTATTCACCCTTTCAGTCTGACCATCCGTCTGTGGGTGATAGGCCGTACTTAGATTCAATCGCGTACCCATCGCTTCTTGCAAACTGTTCCAAATTGGCTAGTGAAGATTGGGTCACGATCGCTCACTATACTAGAAGGAACTCCATGCAATCGCACTATCTCTCGAAGATAAACAAATGCTAGCCATGATGCGGTTCTCTTGCTCTTTACTGGAATTAAATGGGCGCTCTTCGTGAGTCTATCCACTATGACCCATATACTAGTATTCCCCTTCCTTGATCTCGGCAATCCATCCACAAAATCCATAGAGATACTTTCCCACTTCCATTGCGGGACCTCCAATGGATGCAGTAGCCCACCGGGCTTCTTCGACACGGCCTTTACTTGTTGGCAAACAATGCATCTAGAAACAAACTCTGCAACATCCTTTTTCATCCCATCCCAAAAGAAATTGCGCTTCATATCCCGGTACATCTTATCCCCTCCGGGATGTATGGTCATCCTCGAGTGATGCGCCTCCTCAAGGACTTTGTTTACTAAGTCTCCCACTCGTGGGACACATAGTCTTCCATCACGCCTTAGCCATCCCTTGTCATTAATAGTATATCTAGCGAGGTGACTTGACGTCTCACCCCGAATCAACTTGTCCATGATCTCGACTATTTGCGGGTCTTCCCTCTGTGAAGCCCCAACTTGATCAAGAAGTGTAGCTGGTATAAAATCAAAGGTAGCCAAGAACTCTAGGCTCTTCATCTCAACAAACAAGGGACTCAAAGTCAACCTTCTTCTGCTTAGCGCATCCGCCACAACATTACCCTTGTCATGGGTATAAGCTATATCGAATTCATATGATGCCAAGAATTCCATCCACCTCTGCTGCCTCAGATTCAGATCTTTCTGCGAGAAGAGGTACTTGAGCGACTTGTGATTAGTATATAACTCAAACCTTTCACCTAGAAGATAATGGCGTCAAGATTTGAGTGCAAAGACGATCACCGCCAACTCCAAATCATGAGTGAGATAGTTCTTCTCATGAACTTTGAGTTGCCTACCCCCAAAGCATATCACTCTCCCCTCCTGCATCAGGACAACGCCTAATCCCGTGCCACATGCATCGGTGTACACGGTAAACAATTTCCCTCCATCGGGTAATGCTAGAACTGGAGCTGTGGTAAGGGCTTTCTTGAGCCTTTGAAAAGCAAGCTCACACTCTAAGTCCCATGTAAAGACTAAGTTCTTCTTCGTTAACTTAGTGAGAGGGGCTGAAATCTTAGCGAAGTCCTTAATGAACTTCCTATAAAATCCTGCCATACCGAGAAAGCTTCTCACTTCAGTTGCATTCTTCGGAACTTTCCAATCTTGCACCGCCACTACTTTAGCAGGATCCACAGCTATGCCCTGCTTAGAAACTATATGCCCAAGGAACCGAACTTCCCTTCTCCAGAAATGGCATTTGGAGAAATTGGCTTTCAACTTATGAGTTCTAAGCGTATCCATAACCTCCTTGAGGTGTGTAGCATGCTCTTCCTCGTCCTTAGAGAAGACTAGATTATCATCCACGAAGACAACCACAAACTTGTTAAGGAACTCCCTAAATACCCTACTCATCTAATCAACAAAGTATGCGGGTGCATTAGTCAAACCGAACGGCATGACTAGCCATTCAAAGAATCCATCTGGAGTCCTAAACGCAGTCTTGTCAATACTATCCTCAGCCACTCTAAGCTGATGGAATCCAGTGGCTAGATCGAGCTGAGAGAAAACAGAAGCACCTACAAGATGGTCAAAGAGATCATCAATCCTCGGTAATTGGTGCCTATTCTTCTTTGTCAGCTTGTTTAACTCACGATAATCAACACATAGACGAAGCGAACCATCCACCTTAGTAGCGAATACCACAGGAGCACCCCATTCAGAAATGCTTCGCCTAATGAAATTTTTCTCAAGCAACTCCTTGATTTGCTTGCTAAGCTCTCTTCTTTCTCGTGGGGCCATGTGCCTAACAGGCAATGAAACTGGCTTGGCATTATCAACAAGATAAATACGGAAGTCTGTCTCGCGCTTAGGGGGTAACCCCTTCACCTCATCAAAAACATCGGGATATTCTCTGACCACCCTCACAGATTGAATATTTTCAATAGACGAGTCGAGGGATTCAAGATAACATAACATGACGCGATCCAGAGGGTTACAAGAAATCTCTAGGGTATTGCCAAGGTGAGTCATAAGCCTCACTACCCTATGCTCACAATCGAGAATGGCTCCATAACTGGACAACCAATCCATGCCCAAAATCAACCTGTATCCCATGAACCTGAGAACATAAGCATTACATGTGAATTCTACGGTCAAGATAGAAATCCTCAAATCCATACAAATCATAGATAGATGGGCGGAACCCCCAATTGGATTTGAAACACTAACGGGATCCTCAACTAGACTAGTACTTAGGTGCAAACTTTCAACAATGTCAGAAGAAATAAAGGTATGTGATGCGCCAGAATCAAATAAAGTTCGAATAGGAAAACCAGAAATGTAAACAAGGCTTTCTACAGAAATACTACCTCGGTCCGGAGCTGGAGTAGTGTTGAGAGCATGCATCTGCCCTCCAGAAGGTCCTGCACGCTGAGTCTGTCCTTTCCCCTGCCCTTGCTTCTTTGGGCAATCCTTACCGTAGTGTCCAGACTCTCCGCAATGAAAGCATTCTCCCAACTTCCTCTTCTTCTTCCTACAATCTTTGGATATGTGTCCAGTGATCCCACAGAAGTTGCACTTCCTTGTCTCTTTTGCCTTGTTGTTGTTGGCCTTGTTACCCTTGTTGTTCTTGTTGTTCTGATTGCTCTGATTGTTCTGGTTGCCTCCCCACTTGGAGTCCGCCTTCTTGGTTTGAGTCTCATTAGGCTTGACTTCTTTCTTGCCATTCTTATCATCTCCTTGAAGCAAGGCCATATCCACTAAGCTCTCAAAAGTGGCCCCCATGGGTATATGAGACATGGCCAAACCTTGTAATGGCTCATTCAATCCTCGAGCAAAGCGTAGAGCCTTCTTCTGAGGTGTGTTAACCATGTCTAAACCGAATTGAGCAAGCTGGTTAAACTTATTCACATACTCCCTCATGGTCATGTCCCCTTGCTTCAAAGATATAAACTTCTCCATTTGCAGATTCTCCTCACCCGATGATAGAAACTTAAGCCCAAACCTCATCCTAAAGTCGGCCCAAGTCTCTATAGGCCTAGTAGCGTTGGTGACTTCCCACCAATAAGCAGCTTCCTCTTTCAATAGCCATACTGCCAACAGAACTTTCCTACGGTCTTCTACATCAAAGATAGCAAAAAGATCTTCAGTTTCCTTTAATCAGTTTCTTTCCTCAACATAAGTCTCTATCCCAAAAAAATTCTTGCCACCCATCGCCTTAAAGTCTTTGCAAATCTTCGCGAAATCCGCTTGTGGACACTGAGGAGGAGGTGGAGGAGGAGGAACCTCAGGTACAGGAGGAGGAGTAGGAGTGTTTGTTGGGCCCGCATCGTTGGCCCTAGCTTCCAAGTACCTTCGGAACCATCCGGGTATGGGTACTCCCTCGAGAAGGTTAAGATCGGCCATGCTGAAAAAGGAAAAGATAGATTTAGAATGAGGAAACGAAGGATAGTGCTAATGGCTTTTGGGGAATAGCCTTTTAAAACAAACTAGACTTTCCTTGGAAAAATACTTAATTGGTTTTGAAAATAGTTTTTCAAAAAGGTTTTTAAAACTTTTGTCCGGTCTAGTAAAACCTTATGCTCTGATACCAAATGTAACACCCCACCTCCGCCAGGGCCACACTCACGAGTGCTAGCACTAGCTTTGGAGGGGTGTTGTCTAGGTAAACATGCACCGAGATATCACAAGACAGAACATAGATAAATAAATAAGTAAAGCAGCGGTAGAAATTTAAAAAAAAACCATGATTAACCATTTTCAAAACCAAATATTCAACTTACATCAAAGTACTTAGTCATTATTTTCCAACTACCACAAGTCTAGAAAACATAAACTGAAAATAACATAAAATAAACTATCCCCAAATAGGTGTGGTGAAGCCATAGCAAGCTCAAGTCCAAACCGTACATGAGCTGTCAAGATAGCAAGCCAAGTGTCCAAGCTAAGCACTGGTGTTCCCTCTCTGAGAACCTGGGGGGGGAACGAAAGAAAAGAGGCGAAAGAAAAAGGGTCAGTCATAAAGACTGGTAAGTCCTACCTACTATTAGTATAAAAACTAATGAAGTTAACTAAACATGAGAAACTGAGATGAAACATAAAGGTGGTAACTAACTGGCATGATAAATAGATAATCAAGGTAGATCCAGTGTGGCATCGCATATACAAGATTTAGTTTTGCACCAATAGTACTAGTAATCCAACCTATGTCAAGTATAAACAAGAAATGGTCCCTTGGCCCAATATCATGAGATGACCCAAGCCGGGGTCCAACTACACGTTCTAGTCGATCGGCTCCCTACAAGCCTAACTCGTCGAGTGTCAGTGTCATACGGCCCAATCCCGAAATGTAGTCGAACTGTGCTAGGTCCACCCTAGGGTGTATCAAGTCCTAGGGTGCCAACCACTGACACGAATCAAGCACGCACAGTCTAAACCTACTGGTGCCCGTGCCTGCTTTTTCAACTCCGGACTATGTGCACGACCATAGTCCGCCTGAACCTACACCGGCGCACCAACTCAGTCGTCGTTCTGGTCGCTTACAATCAGCCCAGTAATCGTGCCCCACCCTAGCCTAGTCCCTAGGGTATCGTTGATACATCTAAGAGGGTTACTGCTGAAAAGGACCACGTAACTAGGGTTTCTAACGGGTTAAGTGTGGTTAACCCTATCCAATCATGTATCAAGTTGGTTAAGTGTACCCAAGTGGTTCATGACTTAACCCCATCCAATCACGTATCAAGTTGGTTAAGTGTTTCCAAGTGGTTCATGACTTAACCGTAACATGTGGCATTAATTAATTTAATGCACCCAACCTCTCACATTAGACTTTGTTTTGGTTACTGGATATGCTGGGCGGGTCCGGGCAGCTTTACACCACAACCTAGTCTAACCTCGGGTTTTAAGCGCGATATGACCAACTTCTCACATTGGGTCCTATTGTTTGTAGCCACTGGATTTGCCGGGCGGTTTCGGGCAGATTTACGCTACAAACTCAACCCAACCTCGAGTTGGACACTTTATGGTTTTCTACATGTCATGACCATATTCAAGTTTTCAAGCATAATAAAGTTTCATGTCACATTTCAAGTCATGTTTTCATGTTATTTCGAGTTTGCCTAACTACCCCTAACGTATCCCCATCGCACGTAAATTCGCATCAACACAAGTGAATCAAGGAACATAAAAGTATGACCAAGGTGGGCATAAGGTGGTAAAGTTGGTCATAGGTTAAACATGATGATATTTGAGGCAAAGGTGTTCATCACAACTAGCATATAGAATTATTGGCCTAAAAAACATGCATAACATCAAACTTAGCAAATAAACTTGGGGGTAGCATGTAGTTCAACATCATAGGCAAAGGTGATAACATGATAATAGTTGACATTGGGTAATAAACTTGTGGGTAGCATGTAGTTCAACATCATATGCAAGTTAACATCAAGGTTATGAGAGGTTCTATGTTGCATTATGCATAACTACCAAGTTCTATGTTGCATTATGCATAACCACCAAATAAAGCTCATAGCTTTCTACCCAAAAATCAAGGTAAATGATACTAGGTTCATGATAGTGCCACAATCATAGATCAAAAGAGTCATAAATGGATCTATGCATACAAATATAGCCCCAAGACAAGTATTATACCCAAAAGTCCCATTTCAACTTGCTACATGATTATATTAACTTCATAGTTTAAATCTAAGAGTAGAGTGGGGCTTACAAATCGTGGCTATGAGAACTAGAAACCAAATAGAACAAGATAGAGACGTTGTAGAGGCTCTAGGAATGATGTAGCAACACAAATAGCCTTGAGAATAAGTAGCTCCTTTGATAGAAAGAAGAAATCTTGCTCCTTTTTGCCTTAGAAGCTCTCAAGATGCAGATCGAGGCCATGATCAGGGAGCATTTTGGCAGAATTTAGTTGTTAGGTTGATTTGTGATGGTTTAAGCTAGGTATTAGGGTGTTTTTATAGGTGTAGAGACTAGTTTAGGCCATAGGATTAACCTTAGTTTAGATCTGAACCATCAAATCCCGTCACAGGCTAAGCAAACAGACCAAAGGAGCAAACTGGTGCACCTGACCAGCAGGGTCCGACCAAGGAGGTCGACCCCCAGGTCGACACCTAGGTCGACTCCCCAGTCGACCCCCATGTCAACCTGGGGTAGGGCGGGAAAATTTCCCGCCCAATCTCTTTCTGGCTGGATTTTAATTTCAGGCTGAATTTTGAATTTTCTGTAATCTTCTATGGGCCATATCTTGGTCATATGGACTCCGATTTACGAAATTTCGGACTCGTTTTCAAGCAGAATTTCGAGACGAACGCAATGGCGTAACCCGTTCCATTGATTCTTAGCTTATAATTTAATTCTGCCCTGATTTCTTATTTTAACATGTTATAAAAAATTCGGGTTGTTACATAAATTGGCGGCATGCCTAGGCTAGATAATAGCCTAGTCATAACGATAATAGGGAAAATAATGGGAATATAACCAAAGTGATCATTTTTGGCATAAACATAAACTAGCATGGGGAGAAGGTGAACATACATACTGTCATGGACATGTAATTAACATCATAACAAGGTGGACATAAAACTGGTGAACTTGTGGCATTCAATTGGTTCTAACATAACTATGATATCTCAATAAGCATAGTGAGATCTAAATTAGCAATTTAGATGCCCAATTGGTTTAGATCTAACATGATAAAAACAAGGTGATAATCTAGATCTGACTAATAGTTTCAGTGTCCACATAAATTAGATCTACTGGTTTAGAAATAGATCTACACAAATCCACATCATAGCATGTCATAGATGTTACAATTAAGATAGAGATTTAGATCCAATCCTAACCAATTCAAGGTGACATATGTTCATGATTTACATAAATGATTATATTTATACAATGATATAATTGTTCAAATTAACATATTTATGTTAACCACATTATAGTTACAAACCAAGATCCATAATAATAACATAGTAGAATAATCACAACTGAATTGGATCTAGAGAAATAGATCGATCATGACATAGCATAAGATCTGATAATAGCATAGATTCATTGTTTACACATATCCAAATCATAGTCTTTCATAATTTACTTTTATTTATTTAAACCTAAAAATAACCAACTCACTGTGATTGGATTGCTAGGATGATAGAAAAGAAGTAGGTGTTGAATCTATGGTTGAATCTCAGAATTTGATTTGCTTTAGTTGGTAGAAGAAGATAAGGGATCCTGTTCAATTCAGGCACCAGCAGAATCTGGTCGTCATTGTTTCTTGGTGAAGAAAACAAAGGAATTGAGGTATATTTATAGCTGCTAGGTTACAGAATTCGGATGCCACCTCAGCCCTAAAGGAATTGGTTCGTGGGTCGCCACCCACTTGAAAAAGGCCCGAATACCCAAAAACTATTCTAGGCGCACTCTATAGGTGCGCCAGTGTAAAATTGCCTTGGCGCACTTGTTAAGTGCGCCAATTATCCATGTTTTGATCGTAAAACTTCTACTGTTCATAACTTCTTCATACATTATCCATTTTATGCAAACCAATTGTATATCTTGACCAGAATTTCGAGATGGACGCAATGACCTAATCCGTTTCCCTTAATTATGAATATTAAATTATTTTTTCTTTAATTTATTCTCTTTAATGTCGTTAAAAAATCGGAGTGTTACATTTAGAAACTACATGCCATAGAAATCTCACCTCTTTTGTCCAAAAATGGCACTTGGAGAACTTTGCCTTAAGCTGATGCGCACAAAGAGTTTTCAAGACTTCTCTCAAATGTTGGGCATACTCTTCTTCGCTCTTGGAGAAAATCAAGATATCATCAACAAAGACCGCGACAAATTTATTTAGGAACTCCCGAAACACCCTACTCATCAGATCAACAAAATAGGCGGGTGCATTTGTCAACCCAAAAGGCATAACGAGCCATTCAAAGAAACCATCGGGAGCTCTAAAAGCGATCTTGTCTATACTGTCCTCAGCCACCCTCAACTGATGAAACCCTATGGCCATGTCTACTGAGAGAATACCGAGGCATGACCAAGCTGGTCAAACAAGTCATCTATCCTCGGAAGTGGGTGCCTGTTCTTCTAGTGAGTTTATTCAACTCCCTATAGTCTACACACAAGCGAAGCGAACCATCCGCCGTAGTTGCGAATACTACTGGAGCACCCCACTCAGATATGCTTCGCCTAATAAACCCTTTAACAAACACTCCCCTACTTGCTTGCTAACCTCCTTCCTTTCCCTTGGATCCATATGGCGCACAGGTAATGTAACTAGCTTTGCATTATCCGCCAAATATATACGAAAATCGATCTCACGCCTCGGAGGTAAGCCCTGTACCATATCAAAAACATCAGCATAGTCACGAACTATTGGAACATATCACAAATCATTGATAGGTGCATCAAGAGACTCTAGGATACTTAGCATAACAGACCCTTGTGGGTCACAAGAAATCTCGAGGGTCCTTCTATGGAAAGTCAAAGGTATAACGACCCTCTTCTCATAATCCAGAATGGCACCGTACATGGTTAGCCAATCCATCCCTAGAATCAAACCGTAGCCCATAAAACCGAGCACATATGCGTTGCACTCAAATTCGATGCCTAACACAAATAGTCTCAAACCCCGACGAATCATAGAAAAATGAGTCGAACCACCAATGGGTTTTGAGACAACTATAGGATCTATTACCATTCTAGTAATTAGGTGCAGAGACTTAACCACAAAACTAGACATAAATGAATGTGAAGCACCAGAATCAAAAAGAGTTCTAATAGGATGACTGGAAAGAGAAATCAAACCTTCCATGGAAATTTTCCTACCTCTATCTGGAGCACTGGTCGCGAGAGCATGCACCTGCCCTCCAGAAACTCCTGCCCTTTGATGTTGTCCCTATTTCTTCGGGCACTCCTTAGCAAAGTGTCTGACCTATCCATAATTGAAGCAAGAATTCTTCCTTCTTTTGCAGTCGTTCACTAAGTGACCCTCACGTCTACAACTGTGCCGCTTCCTCTTATCCTTAGCCTTGTCATTCTTTCCTCCCTTCTTTTGTTGTTGTTGTTGTCCTTTCTTGGGTCATACCTTCTTGTTTTCGTTGTTTCCTCAGCCTTAACTTCCTTATTTTCTCCATTGACTTCTTTATGCATCAAGGCCATATCAATAAGCCATTAAAATGTAGCTCCCATTGGAATATGGGTCATAGCTAACCCATGAAGGGGTTCATTCATCCCTTTAGCAAACCACAAAGTTTTTTTATGCAGAGTATCTACCAGTTCCAATCCAAATCTTGCTAGCTGGTTGAATTTGTTCACATATTCTTTAACAGTCATGTTTTCTTGTTTGAGCGCCAAGAACCTCTCCATTTGCATGCTTTTCTCAGCTTGAGAAAGAAACTTCATTTCAAACCTCTGTCTAAAATCATTCCATGTCTTTACCGGACTCCTCGCTTGGGTTACTTCCCACCAGAATGAAGCTTCGTCATTCAGTAGCCAGGTGGCTAGCTGAATCTTCCTACGATGATCGACATCAAAAATTCCAAATAAGTTCTCTATCTCCCTGAGCCAATTCCTTGCCTCTATGAATGTCTCGGTTCCATGGAATGTCTCTCCTCCCATAGCACGGAAACCTTTGCAGACTTTAGAGGAATTATCTGCACGCGGAGGAGGAGGAGGAATGATGTGTGCAGCTGGGGAGGAATGTCATCTTGACAACCGGTAGGCGTTGTGGCCTCTAGATACCAATGGAACCAGCCTGGTATCGTAACGCCCTCAGGAATATTAGGTTCCCCAGACATGCTGAAAAGAAAAGGAAAGAGATTCAGACAAAGGATCAAAAGATATTACATTTGACTTTGGGGAATATGTCTTTTTTCAAAACAGGCTTTTCTTTTGAAAATGCTTTCTTTTAAAACCTTTTTGAAAATAGTTTTAAAAAACTTTTATCTAACCTGGTAATCTTCAGCTTTGATACCAAGTGTGACACCACACGTCCATCCGTGTCACTCATTAAGAGAATGCATTAAGTTTCATGAAGCGTTATAGGTAAATAAAAACAGAAACATTACAAGATAGATATAAAATAGCAGCGGAATTAAAAACTTCTATTAATCATAAAGCATCGTGTTCAAAACATCATATGTCTAAATTACACAAAAACCAGTACATCACAAAAACTTTGTCTTGTACTTAAAACATCAGAGTACACTATAAAAGAAGCATAATCCCCAAATAAAAACATAGCCATAGTAGAAAAGATAGGAGCTTGAGCAATACATCTAAGCAGCTCCAATAAAATGATAGCAGAATCCTGATCAAGCTTGAGTTTTCCCACCCTGAGAACCTAGGGTGGGGAAACGGAAGAAAGAAGAGGAAACAAAAAGGGTCAGACTTAATGTCTGGTGAATCCAGTTACTTTTATCAAATAAATAAGTAGAAGTATCATGACAGTCATATAAAGTGGATTAGAAGGATGGCATCACAAAAGGCGGGTAAGGCAAGGTAAACATGATATAGTGTATACGCTTCTCTAATGATTACTCTGCACTAATACTAGTATAACCAGAATGAGATGATCCCAACAACTATAAGATGGTAGACTTAGGCGTACTTCTGGTGAGAGGTTTTAACCCCCACACAATCCACAGGCAGCCCAACCTAACAGGCTCCTAAACTTTACCAGAGTCTAGATGTACCCTAACTACTACCCTAATCGATCGGCTCCTTACTCCGTAGATACCCTATGTCGGCCCAATAGTCAGAGGTATCACTTCCTAAAGTGGCAACCATTTGTTGATGTGCATAACCATATCTGCAGGTGTCACGGTCGTCTTATCCTGCATCTGCCCGGACCATGCATGCACATGGCCCTGGTCGGTTTGCACCGCCTGCACCGTCCTCCACGTTTGGATCTCTTACAATCATCCCAGTAAGTGTGTCCCTGCTCCGACCTAGGGCGGAGTACTCGTTTGATATCGTTCTATTGGTTACTGACTAAAATAGGTACCCCACACAAGATGATATAATCTCTCCCCTTTGTCTTGTATCCCCACTAGAATTTCCGTAGGTTATGTTTACCTAATGGTGTCTTTAATTACATAACCCCAACCGGTTAAGTTTGTGGGCCTATATTTTAATATTACCTACACTACCCAGTTATATTTAACCTTCCCACTGTTTCAACTATGTTCACTTAACCTTTATTCAAATTAATTTTCGTAAAATCCCTATGGATTTAACTAGGTTGAGTATTCCAATTCATTACCATGTCCATTTATGGTTATAATGTGCTAGATGCCTCACATTAAGCCTACCACTTGTGGACGCTGGATATGCCGGGCGTTTCTAGGTAGACTTCTTCCATAAGTTGGACTTAACCTCGTGTCTTAGCACGTCTCGTATTTGTACACCTGGACCCCTCACATTAGATTCACCACTTGTGGTCGCTGGATATGCCGGGCAGTTCCAGGCAGACTTCCATCACTAGTGTAATCTGACCTCATATCTAGGAGAAGTTACAGTTTCTAATTATTGTAATCCTAGGCATTTCATTATTATCCAATTTTACCAATGTCGTTATAGGTTTTCATTGCCCCTTTCCCCAAGTTATGTTCATAATAAACTATATGCCTAAATTCATATTCATAAATTTTATTCAGGTTATGCCCAAATTCTCAATTACAAGTTATGCCCAATTTCAATGTTTTTTCCCTCGTTCCCCGTTTAACGCGTTCGCATATTTCAGCAGCATGCCTAGGCTCGGAAGGAGTCAGGCTATATAAAATAAAAAGGGAAAGATGAAGGGAAGATGATAGAAATGATCATACTTAACTAGATTGACATATAATGGAGTAAATATATCGTGGCATAATGACAAGATAGGCACATAGGAACAGATCCGGTGAACATATGATAATAGAACTGATTCTAACATAATAGGGATGTCATAATAGGCATGATAAGATCAAATCAATGATTTAGATGTCCAACTTATAACAAATCCAATTTAACCATAAACATGATAGGTATAAAGTGATCTAAACAATGAAACAATGGCAGATCTGACATGACAAATAGGTGAAGATTTAGATCTAAGTCATAATCATGTCATAACATCATGGATACACAGAATATAGCAGATCTGATATGATTCATAAGGTTACAGGCATAGATCCAAGTTAATGTCATATCAAGTTTTACTTTTAAATATTTAGATATAAAATAAAAATGGACTCATAGTGTTTTGATCTAGAAAAATAGAAGGAGAATAGCTGATGTTGAATCACAGATCTACACTTGAATACCTCTAAACTTGATTAACTAGATTACAAAAGAAGAAAAAGGTTTGATTTAGTCCTGGCAGCGACAACATCTAGTCCTCCACTATTTTTAGGGTGCAAAAACATGAGAAATGAGGCCATATATTTAGCCTCCAGCCCCAAACCCTAATCTGCCACGTATGCCCTAGGTGTGTCGACACCTCCTTGAGGGGTTGACCCAGGGGTCGACTCCCCTGGGCGGGATTTTTCCAGCTCACCCCAATCTGCGCGATTTTGAATTTTCTGAACCAAATTTTTGAATTTCTGGACCCTATATATATACACACACACTTATTGCACATATACAAACTTCAAACCTTCATAACTTCTTCATACTATGTCCGTTTTACGCAAACTAAGTGTCTATCATGACCAGAATTTCGAGACGGACTGTTTCCCTTAATTCTAAATATTAAATTAAATATTCTTTAATTTGTCTTCTTTAGTGTTGTTAAAATTACAGGGTGTTACATAAAGTAAGCGGCATTAGCTTAATAGATATTATTTGGTGGGTGTGGAAAGAGCGGAATAAATGTATAAACTAGATCAAGCGCATATCAGTAGAAGAAACTACAAAATTAATTGAACAGGATGTGAAATTAATTATTAAAATCGAGGAAGAAATATTACGTTATTTTCGGTAGGATTATTATCTGATAATGAAGGAATGGATCAATCAGAGTTGCCGAGATTTCAATCTGCAAGTGAAAATCATAGGACACCATGAAGACTTCGTTGATTGTGCTGCCATTGATGCTCATTTTGTTTATTTGGAGTTCGACGTCTATGTATTTGGTTTGACTGAGATGTAAGTACTTTTGTTTATGTGGGATGAGTTTGTATGTGTGTTGTCATATTCTTATCCAATCAGCTTCTCTATGTTTTGAAATTTCCCTAATAAATTTATACCTACTTTGAAAAAAAATGTTGCTTAAACATCGTTTATGTTGAATCCAAAATCATTTTGTACTTATAATTATATTTGAAACATGCGCTTTCGAAATCTAAGTATTTTCAACAAGATAATATACTTCTAATTTCTTTTTCAAATCCATTAACCATACTAGGTGTGTTACAGTTTAAAAGCTTATATTAATCTTCTATAAAAAACTTAACACATTTTCAAACTTATATATATTGCTACATCGCTTAGATATACTAATAGTTTGGCTTTAAGTGTTATAACCTAAAAATGGGTTTGAATAGGGTTTTAAATATTAACATGAAAATAAGTTTAAATAAGTTTAAATAAGGTTTTAAATAAAGAAATAGAAATGATTTAAAATCATATTTTAATTACTATATAATATAATAACTCAAAAATAGGTTTAAAATTATTACTTGAAATTAGGTTTCCAAATATGTTTAACCATTATAACTTAAAAACATTGGTTTTCAAATTGATATAATACAATAACTTAAAATAATTTAAAAATTGCTTTTAACTTAAAATAAGATAAAAGTTAAGCATTAAGTACTTTAACTTAAAAATGGCCATTTAATAATATCCATAAACTATATAAAACATGTTTTTATAATTTAGAACTCGTATTTTAACTTTCAAATTGAATTTATTTTGCCTTATGGTAAATCATCATATTTCAACCACTAGATTGAGGTTCCTTTGCATTATGAAAAATCACCATATATGAAAATACCAAATTTGGGTTCTGTTGCCTTACGAAAAACAACAATATACTAAAATACTAAATTTAGGACTAATAGCAACATAACATTTAGCCGGTACTATTTATCGATTAACAACATATTAGGGTTTAAGTTTAACACGCGTCAATGACATATAACAATTATTGTTCAAAATTAGGTTTAATGTTAAATAGTTCGTTTATTAATAACATAAAAATCATTTTGAGGATTCATATTGGATCCCTCTGGCCTTTGCTCCCGAATCATAACTCATATATCAACATATATGCATATAATATTATTCATATAATACGAATCATCAAGGTAATGTTACAGGTCATCCGTTTAAGGGATCAGAATATATACAAATCAATTGAATAAGCGGTAAATCATTGAAATAAGCAGTAAAATAGTTATACTAATTTATGTATAATAGTATTTCAGAAAGCATGAGTTTTAACTCACCATTACGTAACGCTTTCTCATTGTCTAATAGTTAAAGTACAAAATGTTCAATTTTAACTAAAAATCAAATAACCTCCAAATGAAATCGCACCAATTCATACGCATAGGTTTAATCGATAGAATCCAACACAGCTTATCACATTCAAATCAAGCCTTGTATGAAATAATTATAGTCATTACACGTTTTAAATTGAGTTAAAATAACTTAAAGTTTTTACAATAATCATTAAACTTACCTTAATTACATTGATTAATTAAATAATCATGCTCTGTAATCATCTTGCAATATAATCGATCAGCAAGACTGATCTAAATTGCTCATGCTCGCTGCCCTGTAGATGACAAAAACTTCAACCTGACCAACCAGCGGAAGCGCCCATACGAGCAGCCCATCGGCCTGAAGTATGACTCCCCATCAACCAAGTATTCTTTAGAAAATTGAATTGAATGAAAACCGTTTATATCGAACTTTCTTTAACCATGCACTGCCATATCGCCTCCAATCAGTTCAAGAACCTTGACACCCCTCTTTCACTCCTTTCCCTTTGAGGCCATCACCTAATAGTCAGCGACGAAGTTGTGATCGCCAAAGAATGAAAGTGGGTTAGTTTGTCTTTTCTGACACATAGATTGTCTAACCGACGAATTATGAGCATTAACGTATTCATATCGATGATAAGGACAACTTTCACATTGGAAGTTTTGGTTAAATGTGGATGAATTGAAAGATCAAGTTTGGACCATTGATTTGAGTTTTAACGACGGCGGCTTAGGTTAGGTTTCAAATTTCTAAAATATATAACGAACTATGAAAACACTATTCATCGGGTGAAAATTTTCAACTAATAATTCTTACTGTAACAACTAGTATTTTAACGATTAGATTTTTTTTTTTTTTAAATATTGATCGTTAATTATTCGATTGATGATTCCAAAAGGTGATTTTTCAAAAACGATCAATTCTGGATAGTAGAATAGTTCCATTGAGTTCATATGGATCGTTATGTTAATAAAAAGTATAAGAATCAGTATGTTTCTAGTTTGAACTAGCTGGCATCCATATCGATCTCAAGATACGTGTAAAATTAACATTTCGGGAACCAGTATTGGATTTCGATGAAACTTGTATGATAGGAATTGTATCGTGTAGTTATGCACGCCATCAGGTTTCATGGCAAATGGACTTGTTGTTTGAGCGTACGAGAATAAAAGGTGTGTGTCGTTTTATTTTGAACTTAAATAAGAATTAATAAAATAATATTAAACCTTATGCTACAGTAACTCTCAGATCCGACCCTTCCCCTGTTTATTTCAAAATCAATATAGCTTTATTTTTATGGCTATGTTTTCCCTTGTGTTCGAAAATATAGATCTCCCTCATCTCTCATCCTAAAATCATGAAATTATGCTCATTGGAATTGCATCGAGGTGATCTATCTCCCCATATTTATTTCATGCTGATCAGTGATGATGGGTTCCTCCGCTTTTGACCTTGGGTTCGGATTTTTGGCCATTACAGGAGGTGATAGGCCTTGGGACTATTTATGCTGGCTTCGGGAAAAAGAGGCGTGCGTGAGGCCCAGTTTTGGTGGGGTTCGGTCGAGCATTGGTTGTTCGACATAGGGGCAACTCGTGATTTCCTATATCCTGATCTATAGGTCGCGTTTCACGGTAGGGCATCGATCGAGGTGGCGTTGGCATAAGCAGATCCGGTTTCAGATGAGCGCCGCGTTGGTGCGTTTAGACTTTGATTTCATGAGGTCATTTGGCATTTCTTTAATTTGGATGCACGGGTGATATGGAGGATTGCACGGCCTGGAACAGTGTTTGGGGAAGAAAGGGTAAAGAATGGGGAATAGTGGAAAGATGTAATTAGTTGTTAATTAATTTACATATAATACTCATTTAAATCTGCAAATTTATAACAAGTGTAACTTTTCATACGAGGTCGGAATTGGACGTGGTTTCTTCTTATGGACTCGTATTGACGAGCTCTATATTTCATAGCTGACTCGAGTTGATTTGTATGAAGTGAGTGATATTATCTCTCAGTGGATCATAATTTTTAGTATGGTATTGTTTTGACGTTATAAATAGATCTATAATTCTAAAACGTATTATTTAGAATAATTGAACCTAGTAAGTGATAAATAAAAATATTACAAAGTTATTTGAGTAGTTTTGACCATGATTAGGACATTTTATCCAATTGCTCATTATTGTGCGAGTTATTTATCTGTTTGCGCGCTATTGCGCCGTACTTTGACCATATAGCTAGATTAAGACTATTTGGACATATATTTCACTTTTATTGCCATAGATAGGTTCTTTTAATTAATTCTCACTATTATGGATGTTTGTATGCTAGTTTAGGAATTTAAATGACTACTGCTTGTATGGTTGAATTGTTTGCTTAGTATATATTAAAACGTCGCTTGTAGGTGACCTAGTATTAGAAAATATTTCGTTCATGAGAGTTTAGGGGTGTTTATTGATTGAATACATATGTAGGTGTGTAATTGATTTAATTCACAATGATGGTAGTCTCGAACGAGCGAGATATATTCTCGATGGAGCTTCAGAGAACATGGTTGGATTCGATGACAGAGTAGCAGCGGAGCTCAACATCAAATCAGAAGTATCGGATGGAGCAAAGTAGTCAATGGATGGAGTGTATTCCAGTTCAACCATGTCCAAATTGACATAGTCGATCCGGAGCTAGTACAACCGAGTTCAGATCAGTATAGCCGATCCGGATCATGGTTGGCCAGGTGACCAAACTCGGATCAGCAATGCCGATCCAGATTTGGGTCAATATGGGGACCAACCCAGATCAGCTATGCTAATCTGAGTCTAGTTCGACATAGATGAACTAGAGTTAGGTCAACTCCAATTTGGGCCGACCCGGGGTTGGTTTGAACAGGGAAAAGTGACGCGAGGGTGGCCTCAAGGGAAGGAGTTCTTCATGGCGGCATTTTCTTCTTGGCGACGAGCTGGATTTCACAATGAATGTCGAACATTTTCCTAGATGCATATTTAACCAATTTTGGTCAAAAAAGTGACCCATGTGGTCGTTATTGATTACTATGAAGTAGTCGATGTCGATTACCGTTGTAGTGTCCATTTTGGTCAATTAGGCATAGACGATGATGCGATTTCGGGGATCAAAATATGATGACTCGTTCAATAGTGATTTCAACACAATGTCTCCTCGACCAGTGGCTTTGGCTTGAAACAAGAATGTAGTGCTTCTATTGATTCTTCATTCGAAGATAATGACTCCAGGATGGGAAGCAAGTTGTTGTGATAGATGCTTTTCTCCAAGATGTGGAAAAGACGACATCAAGTCGTATTGAGGTGACTGTCGGAGTGAGAGAGATGGAAGACATAGGTTGATATCCTACGACATACGATGACCGTCGGGGATAGTTCCCATATTGAGTTGACTTCAGACAGGAGTTTTATAAACAATCTAGGAATAGATTATGCTGCGGAGAATGTGTGGTAAGGATTCATTGATATTCGTGACTTTGGTACGCATTTGTGGGAGTGGCACAAGGATAGATTAGAGTTCATCGATGTAGAACCTAATTCACCTGAAACCCCGAGCCTATCGTTATTTTGGACTGGATAGGGTTATCTACTATAGTCCGATGATATAGGACATAGTGATAGTCTGGTGGAGCTCGTTAATGTAGAATCCGCTGGTGCCTTGATAAGCGTGGTGGCCAAAGCAATATATGCCATATGCTTTATGCACTAAGTGAGTGAATGTGAAGATGGTTGATGGATGCTATGGTTATTTACTTATATATCACCATTAGGTGCTTAGGCATCTACTACACTTAATTTACTTGATGTTTATCACTGTATAGCATATATCGGTTGTTGTGTGCTAACTATGTGGATGTAGGCGCATGGCATGTATGATTCTCCATACTCTCCATGCTATATGTACTATTATGGATTTTATAGTACTTTGATATTTCTTCATCGCTCACACCAGACATTTGTCTGACCCATATTACCTTGGGTGATCATCAATGATACGCATACTAGGAGACAGTTAGGAGTATTATCTGGAGCTGTACAAGTGGATTCGTAGGAGGCAACAACTTATATATTTATAATTGTATTATATCTATTTATTTCCGTTGTGTAGAACTGTGGAACCTTGACAACGTTGTATGTTCTGATAGAGACAGTTTGTTAGTTAGGTTCATTTACCTTATGTATAACATCTATTGTAGTTGTGTATAACTATATGAACATGTATACTTTAATTAACTAGTTTATATAGTTATTATTATCTCGCATATTTTATATCTGTGCTTTGATTATTATCTATTATTTGAGGCATTGTGACATATACGACAGGTTCTGTGAATGAGTTTTATGTCCTCTCCTTTCTCTTCTCTTCATTTCCTTCTTTTCTTTCAATTTTCTCTTTTGTTGTACTATTTCTTTCTCTTGACGATCGCTTTGCATAGATAGGGTGCTTGTACAAGTTTTAGTTATAAGAACCAGTGGTGTATGGTAGGTCATCACACTTGCTTTGGACTCAGTGGAACTGGTTTCGATAGCTAATTGATCATACATAGAAGTTAGTTTCATAATAGTATATTTTGATTTGAGATCATTTAATGTTGCATGGTTTTAGTCTGCATGATCATACAATAATTTTAATCGCTACAAAACTTATCACCTTATAATAATTTGTTATTTAGGATTCGATGAAACTAGTCTCATCGGAATCCGAAACAGTTTGCAAAAAGACTATTTTTATGTGTTAACAAAATAAATTTATTATTAAACTATTCCCAAACAATTGAATTTTCCAATTATAGTTTATTATCAACATTCTTACATGAATATGATTATAAATAAACTTCAAATCAATTTTATTTTATTTTTAAATTCAAGATTCAAAAAATTGATTTATTCTAATATTTAAATACTTACATAAATTAAATTGAAGTAATTAAATTTATAAATCGATAGTTTTTATATTTCAATCCATTAAATAAAAAAGTGTCAGAATTTGGGTTTTTATGTTTTCCTCTTCTTAAAAGGATTTTGCTTGAAATCACAAGTTAAAAAAAATGCTACTAAATCAGAGGGAGTTGAGAGAACCAAAGTAGAGCCATGCCTTTGAGAAAGACAAGAAAGCACTTGCATTTTAATTCATCAATGGCGTGGCTTTAATACATGTGGCTCTCATATTGGTTCAGGAAGTTTTGATGATCGATCTACCCATAGTAGCCTATTAACTGTGGCATGTTGATGCGTGTCGACTATTCGGCATTAAGGACAACCGGGGTGAAGCGGTTACATATCGTATTGGACTCCTAGATGTCATTGACTTGCCTCTGGGTTTTTCTTATGATCCTTCATTCCGTGTCGGTGAGAACCATATGTTGGAACCCCGTTGGATTCTAGCGGTCGTGGTCCGACTTGGGAGTTTATGGCCTTGGGCACCTTCTTGGATGAACATCAGCATCATCCTATGGTAAGTCTTCAATCTCGATTCTTTGATTCTACGGAGGTTGGGATAAGGAACTTCATCCTGATTTGCAACTAGTTGAGTCGGCAACAAGTTCTGAATGGAGGCAGACGGGGATTGTCTTATAGAGGGTTGAGCGCTAGTTCCATGATCAAGACTAGGCCCCAATCAGGAGCGGTCGGAAAAACAAGCCCCCTCTCTGATTGTGAGAGTATCACCGTTGTTGTTAATTCTTCGTTGTTGGCTACGATTGTTATAATAATTATCGTAAGAAGAGCTTACCAAAATATACTAAGTGGGCGGAGTAGCCCTATTGGCTTGAAGGCGCGTAATATCCCTATGGGTACTCTGGTGTCGCTCTTGCATCAAGTCAATATTCTTCTTAATCTGGTCATTAAGCTGTCGTTGAGTTTCCTCTAACTTTTTGGTCACATATAAGAATTAAACTTATGTGACCGGAGCTTCCAGGTAGAAGGAAGTCGCCATATCCATGGCGGTCGGACCTTCCGAAGTTTGACGTTTTGGAGAGGTTTCCAGTTTGACTGTATAAGGCCCAATTAAAGGAGCCTTTTCTTTCCTCACCATTTTGGAAAACTTGGTTGGTAAGTCTAAGGAGACCTAAGTAGCGCTTCCAAATTTTAGAAAAAGAACGGTAGGAAAGATGAAGTCTTTAGTTCTTAGTGAAAGCAGCAGAATGTTGATGCAACAAAAGTTAGCACAGAACCCAAAGTGTTCCAAGATAATGAAACTATACATCTGAAGTGGAAAAAATATGCAGGAACATAAATCAACTCATTATTTTATAGAGGTTCGGTCCACGAGAACCTATGTCCACTTTAAAGCTTTTGCTCTTTTTATTCACTTTTAGTCAAAGTACAATGGTAGGAGCCATAGTTACAATTGATTACAAAGATAATGATGGAAAGTATATTCTATTAGTTCCAAAAGTGGAGTCCAATTCCTACTTCTCAAATACCTATATAGCCAAAAATTCCAAGTCACCAAGAAGGAGGTATAATTCTTCTTCCCAAAGTTTCAAGGTGGTCTATGGTGTCCAAAAGTCAATATCATCTTCCAAAAGGTTCAAATGAGCAAGTTTTCAACGTTTTTTTCAGAGTAGGATGGAGTGTATTTATAGGATAGTGGAGCAGGTGGGAATATGTAGGAACAGAGGTTGGTGGTTATATGCCACATTTTTTGTACCCCGGGGTCGGTACCGATCCTGGGATCAATACATATCCCGGGGACTTAGTTTTTATTTCTGTCCTGTTTCTCGAAGCACTCAAACTTTAAATCCTTATGATTGGTTTATTTCGTATCCTAGGGTATGAAGTTCCCGATTCCGATCCTGTAAACTTGAATGAAATTAAATGAACTTTATGGGATATGAAACTCTTCGTATCGATCTTGGGTGTTGTGGATACAAAGTTGGAAGTTTATAATGATCCTGGTAGTTTATTGTGGGGATACGGTTTTTGGCGTGTGGTATCGAGATATGAAGTATTGAGGGATGGTTATATGATCCCGGAAGTTGAAGGAAGGGATACCGACTCGGCAAAGTATGTCGTGGGATATGAATTGGGAAAGATGGTGAATACCGACCCCGGAGCACTTGGGCAATTTTGAGCAGTTTCAATGAGCCGCGATGACTTTGCTCGAACGACTCCATCTAGGCTTTATTTCTGGGTATCTTGGCAACACTCCTGGTTGTTTCAGTACGCCATAGGCCAAGTCATATGGGCCTAGACTGCTTTTGATATCTGGACTAAAAGGTCGGGTAACAACAAGTAATACAGTAACTAATATCGTATTTATAAGCAATCATAAACAATACGACAATCATATCCAACAACGAAATATAATGTAACTAATAATAATGGTCAACACTGCAAGCAATACAAATGTAACATATTGTCACATTCAACAGAACGCAACCATCACATAACAATACTACATAGTATCGCATCCACTAGACATTATAACTTATGGTTCATTCAGGTTCTGGAACCTTCATATCGCACAAGGATGACAAATAATCTATTAAGTGCTATCTTATGCTCAACAGCCTTAGATTATTACTTAACAGATCATTTATTCTACCTCAAGCAAATCAAATATTCAAATATCAAGTTCACTACAAGTCAATAACATAACATGTAATATTTATAAAGCACATACGATATACATATACCATTCGTACACTATATATAATTTGATATTTCGCTCGAGAACATAATTTCACTTCCTGACTAGTATCATTAATTCGGTCACTTTAGTATGAATTCAGATTTGGTTCCTTGATTAGAAACTATCATTCTTCTTACATAGCTATGTACTATGATAGAGAATTCTAGAATCATATCAAAAAGCTGTATCCAACGCCCTTCCTCAAGAATCGAGTGAAAAATACTAACTTAGATTGGTGTATGTCACCTCAAATAATAATCTGAATTAAATCACAAAGCGAATAAGATGATATATGCAAATCTTACATACTCATTTTAATTGGTTTATTATTATACTAGTTTACTTTCCATTTTAATTCATTTTACATAAATTACTTTTCCATTTATCATTAAAATCATTAATGAATCATTTCTAAGAACATTATTTATGTTTCTCTATCTTTTTAAATCTCATTGACCATCACGTATAGTGTTTCTTATTAAATACTAAATCCATATATGAACTGTTTCATAAAATATTTATTTATTATAGAGAGTTATCGTTACTTATAAAATTTTACTCGGTTTATAACTAACTTAGAAGCCATTGCATTAGTTATAAAATAATAGTTCATATTTAATTATTTAAACGAATTTTAAAAAACTTCCTAAGCTTATACACTTCATTATAACGCTTAACTTACTTATAATCATTTATTGAAACACAATTCCATTTACTGCATTTCCAAGACTTAAATTCAAACTTGTACGGTAGTCCACTAAATCAAAATAGTACATATAAAATCTATTTACTTTTACTTAACTCGTTAAAATAATGATTATGGTCCAAAATAAATTTGTATCTTATTTGTGTGGGTGTATATGATTGAGTCAAGTTATAAACATCTATGTCATAGGGCTAGGCAAATAACTCGAAACTGTCGTACTGTGGTATCCAATATTATGACTAGTGTTTACTTTCTTGAGACAACCCAAAATAAAGACGTGTATTAGTTGGCTTAACAATATCATTTGTTCTACTTAGCAAGTACGTTTTAATGAATTTAAATCTTGTTGAATTTCTACCATTTTTTAACTTAAGAGTTGTAAATGCCTGCTTCTTTTATATCTTCGCTTCTCATTTAGCTTAATTCCTTATCTAAATCCGCAAGTTAATAGATAGAAAAAACCAAATAAGTGGTACAACCGAACTATTCTAATACATAAGTTACATGCATCCCTAATATACCTTAGCAAAAATTTAAAAATCAAACATTGAATTTTATTGCAACATCCCTAATTTTTAAAAAACAATATTCAAGAAAATTAATTAACTAAATTAAATAAGTATAATATAGAGGATGAAGAGATAAGATTTGTGACTAATAATGAAACACCATGTGTCCGTTAATGTCATTCACAAAGGGAATGCATTAACTTCCATGAAGCATTATAAGTAAATAGAATAGAATATTACAAGACAGATACGTAAAGTAGTACTTGAAAAAATTATAACTTTATTACAGCAGAAACAGAAATAAGTTTGGTTACATCCTTCAAAATTACAATACCAAAACCCAAGTACACAAGTGTCAGTCTTATACCAAAATCCTTTAGAATGCATAATTTTTAAAACCATAATCCCCAACATAAACTGCCATAAGAAGGTAGAGTCAAAGCCGAGCAATACTTCAAGCACTTCAAGCAGAGAGAATATGAATCAAGCTCCTATGTTTCCACCTTGAGCACCTGGGGGGAAACGGAAAGAAAAAGAGGCGAAAACAACGAGATCAGACATAAAGTCTGGCGAGTCCAGTAACTTTCAGCATATAAACAGATAGCAGTATCATGACATGTAAATAAAGCTGGATAAGAGATTACAGCAACAGTAGTAGCAGGTATGCTTAAGTTAAATAGAAGAAACAGAATGATATAGACCATGATATGCTTCTTACCTATATCTTACTTCTCTGCACTAATACTTAGTATAACAGGATTAGGTGTTATCCAAATGTCTAAACTGAAACAGAAACGGAAACAAAATAATCTCTATAGAAACAGAATGCTAGTAATGGGCCTTTACCACCCCAACTGAGACAGAAGGTACAGAAACAGAATGCTAATAATGGGCCTTTACCACCCCAACTAATGGGCCTTTACCACCCCAATAGATACAGAAGTTACAGAAATAGAATGCTAATAATGGGCCTTTACCACCCCAACTAATGGGCCTTTACCACCCCAACAGAGACAGAAGGTATTCTAACATAAACAGACAGAAATAGGTGTACCCTAAATTTTACCCCAAGCGATCGGCTCCCTAATACATAAATACCCTGTGTCGGCCCCGCAGAAGGGTGTATCATTCCCTGAAGTGGCAACCTATAGACACAGACCTATTTACAGATGTCACGATGTCTTACATTCTCAGAGCAGACCGGATCCATGCACACACATGACCCGGTTGGAATGCGCCATCGACACCCCTTGCCATTATCAGAGTGAACCTCTTACAATTAGTTCAGTAATCATGCCCGAACCCCTCCTAGTGTTGGGTCATAGTTTTGATACCAGAAAAGGGTTACTGACTAATATGGGTCCCACACAATAGATGACACAAGTAATTACCCCTCCTAACCTTGTGTCCCTAGACAAACAGATTTTCAGATTAACTTGCTTACAGATTTCAGATGTACAAAGTTCAGATTAACTGGTTCTCAGACCAGACATATAGGTTAACAAGTTTTCAGACTAACAGATCAGATATACAGATTAACAGACTTACAGATTGTTTCACCTAACCTTGTATTGTGCCTACAGATTTACGAAACGGGTTTATTAGATTCATCCGCCCAGTTGATTTATGTAATGACCCGCATTCTACGCATCGAGAGATCGTAGAATATTTATTTCTTTCCCGTATGAAGTTGTATGGTCATGTAACTTTGGGAAACATCCACTAGAGTCATTTCCCATGTTCATGATTTTTGTCGATTTTTAAATGATCATTTTGCCCCTAGTTGGTACTTTTTTGGCCATAACTTTTGATTGGAAAGGAATTTTGACCTGAAACCACTTCCATTGGATTCGTTTGATGGTTTACCTTTCGGTAGAGTGGTTATAATAGTCAAACGGACTTACTGTTTGGGAGATATGGCTGAAACAAGGTTTGGAGGGTGAAAAACTGCTTAACCGGGCCAAATCGGGTGATTAGTGAGTAGGCCCATAACCCATTTCGGGATTAGGGTTATGGGAGGGCTGAAATGAGATGGAGAATCGTTCCATTTCAGTTTTCTAGCCTCCACTTATCACCAAGGAACCCTAAAAATGGCCTCCAACCTCTAAATCACCTCCAAATCATCTTTTGGTCAAGGATTTGGCTTAGCAACCCCTAATCAAGGAAGATCTTCACCCGAGCAACATAGGAGCTGCTGTTTAGCATTGGGATTCACATCAAATCAGAGAATTATTTCAGATCTTAGTTTATTTTGTGGCTAAGGCGAGTGATTTGCATAGTTTTGCACTAATTATGGCTAATTAGGGGTGATTAGTGTTAATTAGCGAATTTAAGCATGATAAAATTCTGGAAAAATGTTTATAAAATTCGGAATGATGTTTTAGACCTCTGATATGAATATGAGTTAATTTGGTTAAGGTTTGATAATCCTATCATTAGTTTCACCTAAATATGCTTAAGGGGAAATATGGGATTTTGGGTATGTTTGATCCCTTTTTTTTTTACCTATCATATTGATGTTTTGATGTTTGTGGTTGATTATGCATGTTGCTATGACTGTATGAAATGCTTTGTGATTGGTTAGAATAGTTGGAATGGTCGAAAACGCCGTCGAGGGGCGTAAACAGTCGCTGGAACAGCTGCAGGAACTATGCAGGGATTCGGATCGAATCGCATGCCACATCCACGACCCGCACTCGCGCTTCGCACCCCGATCCGAACCAGATGATCACTACTCGACATGAGGAGTCGCCATGCGATCTGCCTCATCCTTCCACGAACCGACCAGCCTCATGAACTGATGGGAAGTCACGACCCGACCCATGTTGCACGATCCGACCCGTTGGAACACGATCCGCTGGGAGTTCACGATCCGACCAGAAGAGGAGACCCGATTCGATGGAGACTGGATTCACGAGACAATGGAGGAGTGTGACCCGATCCGACGCAGGAGGCGCGAACCGACCCGAATGATGAAGGCCGATCCGATTCAATGGTAATGACCAATAACCCGAGATGCAAAGGTAGTCCAAATGGAAGTTAGAGCTCAGGATCCCGGAACCAGTTGGGAACCAATGAGTTCACTTCATGGTTGGACTTCGCTGCGGGACGTGTACTAAGGAGTTGACGACGTTCATAACTTCGATTCACCACTAAAAAGGAATGATGGGCTACTTATCAGTGCAGTAGGGTCATTATGACCTGAGGGGCAAGGTGATGGTAGCAAGACTACGTTATCAGTGCAGTAGGGTCATTATGACCCAGGGCCAAGGTGATGCGTAGTAAGACTATGAGCCAGTGCAGTGGGGTTCTTGTGACTCCATGGGGCAGAGTGGACATAGTAAGGATTGGTAAGGCTATGAGCCAATGCAGTGGGGTTCTTGTGACTCCATGGGGCAAAGTGGACATAGCGAAGGATTTGTGGCTACGTTATCAGTGCAGTGAAGCCATTTATGACTTCATGGGGCAAAGTGATCGTAGCAAGGTATGTTGGGTGACCGAAGTGGTGAATGTCGTATGCTTTACGCACTGAGTGAGAGATGTGAGGATGGATGCTATGCTTGATTGTTTGCCATCATTATGACATGCACACCTCCCCCACCTCCGTATCTTTACACCGTTTGATATAGTACCTTGGAGTGTTGTACAGTATGTAGTGCTAACTCTTTGGTTGTAGGTCCAGGTTCAGGTATGTTTTAGTCTACCTGTTATTGTTCACTTTAGATGCTTATCGCTCATACCAGGCTTTATGTCTGACCCAGAGTTTTATGTCTCCTCTTATTACTCTGGGTGCTCACACGAGCAGACTAGAGACAGGTTAGCTGGTGGTGCGCGAGTAGCTGATTCGGAGGCGGGCAGGAGGCTTCCACGTATGATATATATATATATATATATATACACATTCTCCCTGTGTCGTTGGTGGTCGCTACTTGGGCATTAGTAGTGTACCTCATTTATCTTACTTTTGCTTTGAGACAGTTTGAAAGTCGTAATAAGCTGTATTTTGGATTTCCGCTGCTATGATGTTTAGTTCTGATTGTCAGCTTATGCACTATCTCACATGTTTTATGTCAAGTATGTTGTTATTATATTTTATTCTATGTGCTGTGAGACATTCTACAGGTTCTTTGTATGTTCATTTCCTTCTTTCCTTTTCCTTCTGTCGACCCGTTCCGTGCTAACTGGACATGTGTACAGCGCACTTTTGGAGTAAATGTCGGTTGGTGCGGGGCGGGCCTTCACACTTGGTATCAGAGCTCTAGGTTGCGTAGTTAACCTAGGGAAAGACACCAGGGAGAGAGATAGTACGTATATGAGAGTGCGTATTTGTGATTATTTTGGTTTTTAAAAGCTATATATGTATATACTATTAGTAGTATAAGAATGAAGTCGCACTGCACTAGCACCACTATGGGGTCGTTAATCGTTTCCCTTTTTCAGATTGACGATGAGCCGAGACACGAGGGGTGCTGGTAGAGGGACCAACCAAGGGAATGCCGCTGACATGAAGGCGCTGTTTACTAACCTCATGAGAGACATGCTTAGAGAAGTGCAAGGGCAGTTCCCAATCCCGGAGTTGGTGTTGGCCCAGTAGTGCAGGCGCCTAGGGTCGATTTCGCCAAGATGTGCAAAGATTAACCTAATCTTGGTGGAAAGCCGTTCCACGGAACAGATTCGGCCACGGATGTTCAAGATTGGATGGATAGTTGTGACCGTATCTTCGATGACTTGGGTCTTGAGGATGCGATGAAGAGAAGGCTAGCGTCTCGTCAGCTGCAAGGGCGAGCGATGAATTGGTGGAATGCCATTAGAACAGCTACTCCAGAGGATCAGGTTACTTGGGATCAGTTCAAGGCTCGCTTTAGCGAGAAGTTTATTCCAGCTGCCCAGAAGTCAGTGTTGTTTAAGAGGTTCTTGGAACTCGAGCAGAACGGAAGGGCAGTTTCTGATTATATTGCTGAGTTCGACACTTTGTCGAAGTATGGACTGTCTCTCATTGATACTCCTGAGAAGAAAAATGAGAAGTTCATTACTGGTTTGGATGGATACTTGGGGGAAAGGCTTATCAACCACATCGATGAGACCTTTGAGTCAATTGTGGGGAAGGCTTTGAGATTAGAGAGCCTTTACCCTACGTCAAAGACTGAGGCTGCATCTGCAGAAGGGCCAAAGCCGCAAGCAGGCGGTGGAGGCAAGAATAACTCTCAAAATAAGAGGAAGTAGGACCAATCAAAAGGTGGCCAGAAAAAGAGCAAGAAGGATGTTGAGTGCTTCAGCTGTGGTAAGAAGGGCCATTATGCTAAATAATGTCGGGCCAAGCCAGCGGAAAGGAAGTGCTACAACTGTGGTCAAGTGGGACACCGGAAGGATAAGTGGCCGCAACCTCTTAAGGAGAAGCAGATTGTGAAAGCATATGCTATTGATGTTGTTCCTTCTTCGTCGAATGCCCCAACTACGGCGGAGAAAGGAAAGAATGTTGTTATTCAAGGTGTGCTTTCTATTTATGATATACCAGTTCGAGTTTTGTTTGATACTGGGGCTTCCTGTTCCTTCATATCTAGTGACCTGGTAGATAGGTTGGGACTGGAACCCGAGATAGTCGATAGACCATTGGTTGTGACGAACCCGATTGGTGGTTCGACTAGCCTTAGTATTATTTGCAGGAATTTGGTCTTATCGAGTCATGGATGTATGTTTGTTTGTGATTGCTTTGTTATGGGCTTTACTGGGTATGGCATTATATTGGGAGTCGATTGGCTCCAATGATACGGGGTGGTGGTAGACTGTGAGGTCTTTTTGGTGACAGTGAGGGCGGATGATGGGCGGAGGGTAGTGTTTGGTAGTCTACCTAGTGATGGGGTTATGGCTAGTTTTGTAAATTCCCTCGACATCCCGCAGGATGAGTTGTCATATGTGTCCGTGGTTGGCCAGTATCCGGACGTCTTCGAGGAGGTGACCGGGCTTCCACCACACCAAGAGATTGAGTTCCGTATTGATTTAGTGAAAGATGCCAGACCTATAGTGATGCCACTTCGTCGTATGGCACCAAGGGAGCAGCGAGAGCTTGGGGTGCAAGTCAGCAATCTTTTGAAGAAGGGATTTATTAGAAGGAGTGTCTCCGAGTGGGGAGCACCAGTTGTGTTTGCCACTAAGGCAGATGGTTCCCTTCGTTTGTGTGTGAACTATCGCGAGTTGAATAAGGTAACGAGGAAGAATAAGTATCCTCTACCTCGGATAGATGATTTGTTTGATCAGCTGGAAGGAGCTAGAGTGTTCTCCCAGTTGGACCTCGCGACAGGATTTCATCAGCTACGAGTAGCGGATGAGAGTGTTCCGAAAACGGCATTTAGGACGCCGTCTGGATTTTATGAGTGGTTGGTCATGCCATTTGGGTTGACCAATGCACCAGCCTATTTTGTGGATCTTATGAATCGAGTATTCAGAGATCAGTTGAATAGGTTTGTTCTTGTGTTCGTGGATGATATCCTTGTTTACTCAAGGACAGAGGAGGAACACAAGGGACACTTGAGGATAGTGATGGAGGTGTTAAGGAAACACCAATTGAAAGAGAAATTCTCTAAGTGTCATTTTTGGAGAAGGGAAGTAAGATTCTTGGGTCATGTTGTTTCAGAGAATGTTATTGCCGTGGACCCTGCGAAGGTGGTTACGGTACAGGATTGGCCTACGCCCAAGAATGCAACAGATGTAAGAAGTTTCTTGGGATTAGCTGGATATTATCGTAAGTTTATCCAGGACTTCTCCAAGATAGCAGCACCGTTGACTCAATTGACTAAGAAGAATCAGTCCTTCGTCTGGGACGGAGTGTGTGAGGATGCCTTCAAAAGTCTAAAGGGGAGGTTGACGCATGCACCAGTGTTAGTCATTCCTAAAGGGAATGAAGAGATGACGGTATACACGGATGCTTGTGGTACCGGATTGGGTGCAGTATTGATGCAAGGAGGTAGGGTTGTAGCTTATTCTAGTCGACAGCTAAAGCCGCTTGAGAAGAAGTATCCTACCCATGATTTGGAATTAGCAGCGATTGTATTTGCACTGAAGATGTGGAGACATTATCTCTTGGGAGAAAGATTTGAGTTGTTTGCCGATCATAAATCGTTAAAGTATCTCTTCTCCCAGAAAGATTTGAATCTTCGTCAGCAGAGATGGTTAGAGTTCTTGGCTTCGTATGATTTTGATATCGCATATACACTTGGGAAGGGTAATGCGGTAGCCGATGCCTTGAGTAGGAGACATGCCAGCTTGGGGGCAATGTTTCTTGAATGGAAGCAACTGGAGTATATCGTGGGGTTTGATTTCAGACCAAGATGCGAATCGGATCCAGTCATGCTAGCTAGTTTGACGATCAGACCCACTTTGATAGAGCGGATTGGTTCTAGTCAGAGGGACGATCCTAATCTATTGGAAATCGTCTCCAAGTTAAAGATGGGTGTCGATGAGGAGACGAATGTGTATGGGCTTGATCGAGATGGATGGCTTCGAAAGAATGGAAGACTAGTTGTGCCCAACGTGAATGGTTTGAGAGATGAAGTGCTTAGAGAATGTCATCACTCAAAACTGACTATACATCCCGGTGGTAATAAGATGTATCGAGACATGAAGCAGACTTACTACTGGGAAGGGATGAAAAGAGACGTTGGGAAGTTTATATCCAAATGCATGAATTGCCAGCTAGTTAAAGCCGAGCAAAGGAAGCCTAGTGGGTAGTTGCAACCATTAGAAATTCCCGAATGGAAATGGGAGCAAGTCTCGATGGATTTCATCGATGGTTTACCAAGGACTAGATCGGGATATGATAGCATTTGGGTAATTGTGGATCGATTGACTAAAAGTGCAAGATTTATACCAGTCAAATCGACCAGAAAGACAGCCAAGTTGGCAGAATTGTATATGAAGTGGGTAGTGAGATTTCATGGAGTACCCAAAAGCATTGTGAGTGACCGAGACCCGTTGTTCACTAGTGGGTTTTGGAAGAGCTTACAAGAGGCTCTAGGGTCAAGATTGCATCTCAGTACCGCATATCATCCTCAGACCGACGGTCAGACGAAGAGGTTGAATCGTATATTGGAAGATTCTTGAGAGCTTGTATATTGGATTTTGGTGGATCATGGGATGACCATTTGCATCTAGTAGAGTTTGCATATAATAATAGCTACCAATCCAGTATTGGTATGGCTCCATATGAAGCTTTGTACGGAAGACCGTGCAACTCACCATCATGTTGGATAGAGACTGGCGAGAAGTTTGTGCTTGGACCAGATGTGGTGAGGGAAACTTCAGACAAGATTAGGATCATTCAACAACGAATGAAGGCTGCTCAAGATAGGCAGAAGAGTTATGCTGATAAGAGGAGAAGAACCTTGAAATTCTCCATTGGTGACTTGGTGTTTGTCAAGATCTCTCCGTTGAATAGCGTGATACGATTTGGCAGGAGAGGCAAGTTGGCACCAAGATTTGTTGGCCCATTCCCTGTTCTTGAACTAGTCGGGAATTTGGCATATAGAGTTGGCTTACCAGAGAAAATGGCAGGAGTTCACAATGTGTTTCATGTTTCCCAACTAAGGAAGTTCGTTCAAGACTCAGATATGACTATTTCAACTGATCAGTTAGAGGACTTCGAAGTAGAACCCGAGGCGGTTGGGAACCGCAAGCCGATTCGTATTGTGGGGCATGATACGAAACAACTTCAAAGGAAGGCGGTGAAATTAGTCAAGGTTCAGTGGGGCGAGAACGAGAATGATTGTACTTGGGAGACAAAGGAGAGCATTAGGAAGTCATATCCAGAACTCTTTATCTGGTAAGATTTACTTTGCAATTTAGTTTTTCCGCATGCTAGGGTAGACTTGTTTAACTTGTTTTGCATGTTTGATTGTTGTTTTATGATTGATAGGCATGCGGGACCTTTGTGTGTGTTTGGATTAGGGAATTTCGGAGGCGAAATTTCTTAAGGGGGGGAGAGTGTAATGACCCGCATTCTACGCATCGACGGATCGTAGAATATTTATTTCTTTCCCGTATGAAGTTGTATGGTCATGTAACTTTGGGAAACATCCATTAGAGTCATTTCCCATGTTCATGATTTTTGTCGATTTTTAAATGACCATTTTGCCCCTAGTTAGTACTGTTTTGTCCATAACTTTTGATTGGAAAGGAATTTTGACCTGAAACCACTTCCATTGGATTCATTTGAAGGTTTACCTTTCCGTAGAGGGGTCATAATAGTCAAACGGACTTACCGTTTGGGAGATATGGCTGAAACAAGGTTTGGAGGGTGAAAAACTGCTTAAACGGGCCAAATCGGGTGATTAGTGAGTAGGCCCATAACCCATTTCGGGATTAGGGTTATGGAAGGGCTGAAATGAGATGGAGAATCGTTCCATTTCAGTTTTCTAGCCTCCACTTATCACCAAGGAACCCTAAAAATGGCCTCCAACCTCTAAATCACCTACAAATCATCTTTTGGTCAAGGATTTGGCTTAGCAACCCCTAATCAAGGAAGATCTTCACCAAAGCAACATAGGAGCTGCTGTTTAGCATTGGGATTCACATCAAATCAGAGAATTATTTCAGATCTTAGTTTATTTTGTGGCTAAGGTGAGTGATTTGCATAGTTTTGCACTAATTATGGCTAATTAGGGGTGATTAGTGTTAATTAGCGAATTTAAGCATGATAAAATTCTGGAAAAATGTTTATGAAATTCGGAATGATGTTTTAGACCTCTGATATGAATTTGAGTTAATTTGGTTAAGTTTTGATAATCCTATCATTAGTTTCATCTAAATATGCTTAAGGGGAAATATGGGATTTTGGGTATGTTTGATCCCTTTTTTTACCTATCATATTGATGTTTTGATGTTTGTGGTTGATTATGCATGTTGCTATGACTGTATGAAATGCTTTGTGATTGGTTAGAATAGTTTGGAATGGTCGAAAACGCCGTCGAGGGGCGTAAACAGTCGCTGGAACAGCTGCAGGAACTATGCAGGGATTCGGATCGGATCGCATGCCACGTCCACGATCCGCACTCGCGCTTCGCACCCCGATCTGAACCAGATGATCACAACTCGACATGAGGAGTCGCCATGCGATCTGCCTCGTCCTTCCACGAAACGACCAGCCTCACGAACTGATGGGAAGTCACGACCCGACCCATGTAGCACGATCCGACCCGTTGGAACACGATCCGCTGGGAGTTCACGATCCGACCAGAAGAGGAGACCCGATTCGATGGAGACTGGATTCACGAGACAATGGAGGAGTGCGACCCGATCCGACGCAGGAGGCGCGACCCGATCCGACGCAGGAGGCGCGACCCGACCCGAATGATGAAGGCCGATCCGATTCGATGGTAATGACCAATAACCCGAGATGCAAAGGTAGTCCAAATGGAAGTTAGAGCTCAGGATCCCGAAACCAGTTGGGAACCAATGAGTTCACTTCATGGTTGGACTTTGCTGCGGGTCATGTGCTAAGGAGTTGACGACGTTCATAACTTCGATTCACCACTAAAAAGGAATGATGGGCTACTTATCAGTGTAGTAGGTTCATTATGACCTGAGGGGCAAGGTGATGGTAGAAAGACTACGTTATCAGTGCAGTAGGGTCATTATGACCCGAGAGGCAAGGTGATGCGTAGTAAGACTATGAGCCAGTGCAGTGGGGTTCTTGTGACTCCATGGGGCAGAGTGGACATAGTAAGGATTGGTAAGGCTATGAGCCAGTGCAGTGGGGTTCTTGTGACTCCATGGGGCAAAGTGGACATAGCGAAGGATTTGTGGCTACGTTATCAGTGCAGTGAAGCCATTTATGACTTCATGGGGCAAAGTGATCGTAGCAAGGTATGTTGGGTGATCGAAGTGGTGAATGTCGTATGCTTTACGCACTGAGTGAGAGATGTGAGGATGGATGATATGCTTGATTGTTTGCCATCATTATGACATGCACACCTCCCCCACCTCCGTATCTTTACACCGTTTGATATAGTACCTTGGAGTGTTGTACAGTATGTAGTGCTAACTCTTTGGTTGCAGGTCCAGGTTCAGGTATGTTTTAGTCTACCTGTTATTGTTCACTTTAGATGCTTATCGCTCATACCAGGCTTTATGTCTGACCCAGAGTTTTATGTCTCCTCTTATTACTCTGGGTGCTCACACGAGCAGACTAGAGACCGGTTAGCTGGTGGTGCGCGAGTAGCTGATTCGGAGGCGGGCAGGAGGCTTCCACGTATGATATATATATATACACACATTCTCCCTGTGTCGTTGGTGGTCGCTACTTGGGCATTAGTAGTGTACCTCATTTATCTTACTTTTGCTTTGAGACAGTTTGAAAGTTGTAATAAGCTGTATTTTGGATTTCCGCTGCTATGATGTTTAGTTCTGATTGTCAGCTTATGCACTGTCTCACCTGTTTTATGTCAAGTATGTTGTTATTATATTTTATTCTATGCGCTATGAGACATTCTACAGGTTCTTTGTATGTTCATTTCCTTCTTTCCTTTTCCTTCTGACGACCCGTTCCGTGCTAACTGGACATGTGTACAGCGCACTT
Organism: Allium sativum; assembly: GCA_030737875.1. Taxonomy (NCBI): domain Eukaryota; kingdom Viridiplantae; phylum Streptophyta; class Magnoliopsida; order Asparagales; family Amaryllidaceae; genus Allium; species Allium sativum. Next base: position 575,077,314 of record CM060923.1, on the reverse strand, counting down.
TTGGAGTAAATGTCGGTTGGTGTGGGGCGGGCCTTCACAATTTACCCTTATCCACCCAACATGTTTTAGGCATCATATTTATCCTCGATTTGCATTAATTAATTACTAATGTACAGACCTCTCACATTAGGCCGGTAGCTTGTGGCCGCTGGACGTGTCGGGCGGTTCCGGGCAGACTTTTTCCACAAGCCAGATCTAACCTCGTGTCTAAGCATCTTTTAGCTATGCCTACGACCTCTCACATTAGACTGACAGTTTGTGGTTGCTTCTTAAGCCAATTGGGTCCGGGCAGGCTTCTACCGCAAACAGTGTCTAACCTCGTGTCTCGGCATTCTTATTTTTAGCTAAACTATTCATTCACAGATTATGCTAATATTAGACTAATTATGCCAATTCAACAAATTAAATTTCTTTACAAGTTACAACAGATTATTCAAAGTTCTATTAACTTGTTTTGCACAATTTTAGATTGATCCTACAGATTTTCATGCCCCAAATTATGTATTCAGTTTAAACAGATTTAGCAGATTAGGCAATTTAACAGATTTAATCATTCCTTAAAATTCCATTGACATACCTCGCCTAATCATATGCCCAAATTATAGTCATAATTCACAATATAACATATCCCACAAATTTTAGTTAAATTTACACAGTACAGAATATTCTCTAAAAATCCCAAATCATGATATACAATACGAATTATGCCAAATTATAGCCTTTGATTTCAGCGTATGCCAAATATCCAAAATCCCCGTTTAGGCGTATTCACATTTAATAGTTATCCTATTATAATATAGATCTTTGCACCTGAGTCATATGCACAATAATTCTCCTTCTTATAAATCACGGACTATCATATATAGTATGCCCAGATCCAGATTTTAAATTACAACATATGTTCTTTTCTCAAATCAGTCACAAATCAGTCACGTCTAATTATGCATCATTCACTATTTTTCCCAAATTTAGCGTTCGTGCGTCAATCTCTTATGAGATTTGGCTCAGGCTGGTGGTAGCCTGGCTATAGAACAGAAGGAAGGAAGAGATATAAAATAGTTAATATAATATTAATAAAATAGATCTACACAGAAAAATAGATCTGGTAAACAAGAATATGCATAATCTCAAATTCAGATTTATAGCCATGTCAAGATCATAATTAAATTTCATATCTGAAAATAACTGTACTCACCTTGGTTAGATTATAAAAGAAAAAGGGTTGTAGTTGTTCTCTTTTAATCCTATTCAAATTGGAAGAAGAAGAAGCACTAGTTCTAGCTTAGGTTTCAGCAGAGTAGAGACACCATTGATTTGTTTTAATTAGAATTGAGGCAGCACAGCGTTACAATGGTTTGGTGCGGATAGAAAGTGAGGTTTGGGGGTGTTTAAATAGCATAAGGATCAACGAATCTGGTCAGAACAGGCGTCCAAACACTAAAAAACGAACCAGTCCTCGGATCTGGAAATAGGGGGGAGGTCGACACCCAGGTCGACCCCCTGGTCGACCTATGTGACCTAGGTGGACCGCCAGGTCGACCCCCTGGTCGACCTGGGTCTTAGGCGGGAAATTTCCCTCCTAGCCCTGGTGTGTGATTTGAATTTCAAACTTAAATCTGAGTTGTTTTAATTTATTTAAATTCCTAAAACTTTTGAGGGCCATTACTTCTTCATACGGAGCCCGATTTACGCAAACTCGGACTTTATTCCAAGCAGAATTTCGAGACGAACGCAATGGCCTTACCCGTTTCCCTTAATTATTCTTTTAAAAATTAGGTATACTTTGTTTTGTTACTTTTATTTTCATAGAAAATACGAGGTGTTACATTCTCCCCTCCTTAAAGGATTTCGTCCCCGAAATCTTCAAGTTAAGAAGAATGTGTCCTACAATCCAATCACCATCTACTCAACCATCATCCACAAGCATCCATTGTCCTTAGAAAACTTCTAATGTTGTATGAACATATGCAAAAGTGTGTGTATATGTCTTTTATCTAATGCAAAGATCAGGAAGTCTACTGATTCAGTTGACCTCCTCAATGCGAATTATGTTAGTGTCATGAGTCCAATTATGTATGCAAGAAATCCTATTTGATACACATCATTTCTATATGAGTGCATAACCATTCATCCAAATGCAACATCCATGTGATGAGTCAATCATTTTGCATCCACAAAAATTGAAAGATGCACACACATCCATATGCAGTATAAGGGTGCTTTTTGAGCCGATCTAGTGCCTAATGTGTGTATATGCATCCATGAGCAACCACTAGCAACCACTTGCATCCACTTGCAACCATAAAACATAACATGTCTCAAACACATGTTTACACCCATTAGTTTCTACCTAAAGGTCGAAGACTCGATCGATAGGGCACAGTCGAGTGATAGAAGCAAGTACAATTAAAACAAAAGTTTTGTTCCCATTAGACATCGGTTAAGAGAATAAATCTGTAAGTGTCAACCCTGAAGACCGAAATCAAGATCAGATTGACACTCAGAGAATTACTCCCATTAAACAATGTAAAAACTGGAAATCTACTTCAAGCTTCGAGTAAAAACCCCTATCCATTTCAGAAATATTCAGATGCTTACAGACTACTGGTACAGATCAGATTATCAAAACCCAGAATGTATGCGTCATAGTCAACTTAACGACCAACACAGATACCCTCAACTTATCACAAACAGATGATTCGTAACCCTTATGGGGGTTTGAGACTATAGCGGGATCAGAAACAAGACTAGTATTAAAGTGCAGAGTCTCAATTACAGAATCAAAATGCCAGAATCAAAAAGAGTTTTAACTCAATAATCAGATAAGGAAATTTAAACCTTCTACATAAATTTTTCCTATCTCTATCCTATCCATTAGCCACAAGAGCATTCACCTGCCCTTCAGAAGTAGGTCATGTCCTCTGCCCTTGCCCTCGTTTCTTCGGGCAATCCCTAGTGAAGTGTCCCATCTCACCACAGTTGAAGCAAGTGCCCTTCCTCTTTCTGCAATCCTTGTTTAGATGAGTCATGCTTCCACAAGTAAAGCGCTTTTTCTCCTTCTTATCTTCAGACTTTTCATCCTTCTTTAACCTAGCAGCTGGCTGAACATTCCTCCCATCGTCTATCTCAAAGGTACCAAGAAGTCCTCCACTTCGTTGAGCCAACTTCTAGCTTCGACAAACGACTCAGCCCCATGAAGCAGTTTTCGGCACGGAAGTCCTTACACATCTTAGAAAAAGCATCTATACGCGGAGGAAGATATTCAAAGGGGAAAGAGGAAGGAACTCAAAACAAAGAATCGAAAGAAAGATATATGGCTTTTGGGGGTTATGTTTTTCAAAATAAACTTTACTTTTGAAAATACTTCCTTTTTAAAACCTTTTTTTTAAATAGTTTTCAAAAACTTTTTATTAAATCTGGTAACCTTTAGCTCTGATACCAAGTGAAACACCCCATGTCCGTTAATTTCATTCACAAAGGGAATGCATTAAATTCCACGAAGCATTATAAGTAAACAGAACAGAATATTACAAGACAGATACTTACTACTTGAAAAATTTATAACTTTATTACATTAGAAACAGAAATAGGTTTGGTTACATCCTTCAAAATTACAATACCAAAACCCAAGTACACAAGTATCAGTCTTATACCAAAATCCTTCATAATGCATAATTTTTAAAACCATAATCCCCAACATAAAGTGTCATAAGAAGGTAGAGTCAAAGCCAAGCAATACTTCAAGCACTTCAAGTAGAGAGAATATGAATCAAGCTTCTATGTTTCCACCCTGAGCACCTGGGGGGAACGGAAAGAAAAAGAGGCAAAAACAAACGAGGTCAGACATAAAGTCTGGCGAGTCCAATAACTTTCAGCATATAAACAGATAGTAGTATTATGACATGTAAATAAAGCTGCATAAGAGATACAGCAATAGGAGTAGCAGGTATGCTTAAGTTAAATAGAAGAAACAGAATGATATAGACCAAGATATGCTTCTTACCTATATCTTACTTCTCTGCACTAATACTTAGTATAACAGGATTAGGTGTTATCTAAATGTCTAAATTGAAACAGAAACGGAAACAGAATAATCTCTATAGAAACCGAATGCTAGTAATGGGCCTTTATCACCCCAACTGAGATAGAAGGTACAGAAACAGAATGCTAATAATGGGCCTTTACCACCCCAACTGTAACGACCAGAATTTTTCGGCCATTTGATTCGAATATTTAAATTTATTTTAAACATTTTATTTGGAATTTAATATCGAATTCGTTCATCAAACGACGACTAAGCATTTATATTTATATTTTAAATTATAAAACGAACTCGAAATAGCGCGGTAGTTCGTAAAATTGAATTTCAACTTCAATTGACTATACCGAATCCGTGTTAAGTCGAATCTCGGTGAAACAAGAAACGTCTAAATCTCATTGATAATATTTTTCTAATGGTGGAGAAAAATCGAGTTTTTGTATTATATATTTTATTTTACATCCAAATCAAATTCCGAAATAGTCGTTGTGAAATCTTTTATATGCCATAATGATTTATTTAAATATAATTAAATATTGGCTTCGAATTTGGACAAGTCCTTTGAGGCGTAGTAATAATTTAATTTTTAGAATTTTGTTGTAATTTTTAATTCGTAAAATAGGCAACTTTTTTTTTGGAGTATTTCACACCCTATATCAATATTTTGGGGTTTCACAGAATAAGTTAAACTACCTATATTATTATATTTTTGGAATCATAGGGTATCGCTCGTCACAACGGTATTCTTATTTCTGTCGATGGCTATATGTTCGTGAACGAGGCCTTGAAAGCCTTAACAAAACTAAACACTTGATCTCATTTCTCATAATTCTACCTATGTATCATATGAATTAAAAAGGAAACTAACAAAATAAAACATGTCCATCCTATACCTATAGCTAGTACAAACATGCAGGCCTTAAAACTCAACATCACTACCTTAGAATCAAAATGTTTGGCCTGGCGATGATAAATCTCGTCATATTAAATACACAACATTGAATGTCTGAAGCTATGCATAGATACGCGTTTTCTACTTTATGCAACACCAATCTATCGACTGATTTCCGCATAGTCCTACCTGCGTGACTTGTTTCATCATCCCAGAAGCAAAATTACACTGCCCACCTGCTTGTTTCTTCTTTTCATTAGCCTACACTATAGTTTCAACAGCTACTCCATACGTATTTTCTTTTCAATACTGCAGCTACACCCAGACAGCACACTGAACTCGCACATCCTACCATATTTCTTTTCTGAGCAACCACATCAAATCATTGTGAAAGACATCAAGCTCATCTACCATTCTTCCTTCTATAAATACACCCACCGTCTTCTATTTTTAGCAAACTTCGGTTCATTTCTAGAAGCTACAACCTCACCGAAAGAGAGAGAGAAAAAATGAAAAAAAGGGAAAAATACGAAGGACGCAAGGGAAAGGAAGGAATGGCGTGATAACAGGGGAATGTGTGGAGGAGCTATTGCGTTGGGACAAAGAAGAGGGTGCAGGAGTAACATGAGAGAAAGTGAACACTATGGGCTTGTGGATTTTTGACCGAAGAAAAATGGTGCATAACTTTTCTTCTGTGCAAGGTGATGCACGAATAATCAGCAAGCAGGGAATCCGGTGATACGTGATTAAGTTAATCCGTGATTTTACGGTTAAGCTTGGTTAATAATATAATTAATTAATAAATAAATAATAACGGTGTTTTTGAAGTTAAAAAGCATTAACTTATTAATTGTATAACTTTTATACATGTTAACGGAACTCAGCGCAACCAGATCCGTTGAAACCGTGGCAACAAGCACTTTTCGCTGAGCTGGTGTTCAGAGACAATACGGTATGGATAAATCTTAGTTTCGTTTATGTTATTTAATTGATTCATAAATTTAAGTAGATAATTAGTGTGCTTAAGGATTGTCTAATTTAGTTAAGCAAATTAATTAAAATAAACTAAGGACGTTAGTTTATATATGATCGATCTTAAAAATGTTATAACGTGTTATCGTACGTAACAAGATCCAGGCGAAACCGAATTTGTTAAAATGAAATAAAGAGCACTACACAGTGTACTGATTCGGAAAGGAACAAGGACAACATGAATCGTCAATCGGAAAATAACGAAGGTGAGTTAATTCTCACACATTTCTGAAATACTAGGATGTGCTAAATTAGTATAATTTAATTTAATTGGTTGATTGGATGCTTTGGATGCCTATGGTTGCTTTAATGGTTGACGTTCATTATATTATCGTCATTTAAAATATTTTTATGTACTGATATGAAATATTATAATGATTTGTGATGCAGGGAAGAACAGGTAGGAGGAATCAAATCGGTTCCTCAAATATTTAATATGCTGTTATTTCATATTTTATGAGCTGTTTAAAACCCGTTGACTTTAAACCCTATTGGTTGTTGAATGTGGTTCAGTTTGAACCAATATATATATATATATATATAGTGTTGGTTGAGAAATAAATAGCAGATGGCCATGATATACGTCGTTTCATAAGAACGATTCACCATCAGGTGAATCGCTAGAAATAGGGTTATGAAATTCATTTTATAACCGAATATATATTTTTAAATATATTATTTTAAATAAAGTTTCCAAAAAAAAGGGGAATAAACCAGCCACGTATATACATTGCTTGGGTTAATCACAAATTACAATGTTTGTACCAAATCTACCGTGCGCGAAGCACGAGCTTATATAAATGATTATTAAACGATCTTATTTAGCTAATTCAAGTGGCCAGAATTAACGTAACAATTAGAATAGTTATAATATTGATTATTATTTATTTAATAATAACCAAAGTGAATGGAATTATTTTAATTAATTTTATTATTAAACAATGGGAAGCGCTAAGTGTAATTTATTAACGAATAAATCATGTTTAGAGGCTGCGTAAACTGAGATTGTTATTTAATTATTTCATTACTTTAAAGGGGTAGTTAATAGTAAAGAAACCCAGTTTTACTTTAATAGATGTTGGAACTCGATTATTGGTCATTTAATAATCATTAAAGTAATAGTTTGGAAAGTAAAATATAGTAAGGAAATTGTGTAAAATTTCAAGCCGTGTTTATAGTTATTAAGGCGATTTAATATTTATAAGGTGAGATCGAAGTTTTAACTTGATTCTTACTGAATTATATATATATAATTGGATTATATGAATCCAAGTTATACCAAGTTATAAACCCTGAGTTGAATTAGAGTAGTGAATCGAGATAAGTTAAAAGGATGCGATATAAAATCGCCATTTTAAAAGAAGAGATGATATTTCATCAAGATGGAATTGTAATGGGATTTGTCATATTGGAAATGAGTGTCGGTTTTTGTATTATAACTGATATCTATCTGACGATAAGAACGTTGTTGATCAAGGTCTGAGAGGTAATTAAAATACCCCAACTTGAACAGCTTCAGGATTATCGAAGGATGGTATTAGTCGTAATGGTGAAAGTGTAATGTTATTTGAAGGATTTAGAAATATATATATATATATAATGAGATTTCAAAAATGAAATGAAATAAAAGGAGATTGGTGGAAATATAACGATATTTCCAAAGTTAGGAAATGAGATTTAAATGGGTTTATTCTAAAAAGAATGAGTGGTGGTTTTGGTATTCAAATAATGAAGCCAAAGAAGATGTCGTAATAATCATTTTACGAATGATAAGTGATTCGATAAGATAATAAGAAATGTTACGGCCAAGTGATGTTGTGTATAAACAAATGGGTCTGTTTTATTTTTATGGTTGTTTATTTTGATAGTTAAATAACCGACTATCAAAATCTAACCCAACGTTATTGGTACGGAAAGAGCGGGATCGATTTTTTATTTCGAAAACCATTCCGACCAATAAATACGAATACATTGAAGACGCTGATCGAGATGGAGCAATTGAAGACCATAGATCTTCATGAAACGGAAGAGTTACTTATAGTCTCTGGCTAATCCCTAGAGATATATTGTGATTCTGTCGTGATTGGAATCTACGGGTTGCAAGGACTTCTCGCTGCTGATCCATGGGGTGATTCCTATATTGGATGCAGTAGGAGAGTGCCTTCGGTTCATCCTGCTCCTGGATGACGTGTATGGACAATGTGAATGGTGGCCAGATGTTTTCGAAAGTCGATTATAGCCTCAAGCCTCATCAACCGGAAAATGACAATAATCGGGCAGGCAGCATGGCTATGTGGGTCGCACCCATTAGGGTGTATTGTCACCATCTAGAGAATATTCATATTTGTTAGTTCTTTCTGTTTCTGTATCTCCCGGGGGTTTTGGTGGTCGCGAAAAAAAGCCGAAAGGGTGACAATATATTCGATACACTCAAGAGAAATGAGTGGTCGGTCATGTGTAGGCCGGGTTGCAAGACGTTCTTGTTGAACCCAGTGTATTCGTCTCTAGAGATACACTATCGGCAGGTGGTCCCATACCTTGTCATAGATGGAAATCCAATCTCCAATAAGTGCCTGCGGTTTTGATTGTATACTATATATGTGGAGCGTGAGATGCAAGCGTTCTGCTAGATTCTATTTACTTGTATTTTGACATTATTATAATATCAGAAGAAGATATTGATTTCAAAACGATTTGGGTTATAGTAAGGTAAAAACCGTCCGTGTTTATATGTGGGTTGGTCTTACTATTATCCTTTTATTTCAAAAGGATTTCAAAGTTAAACACGTTGGTTGCTGTATGAATTTATCACTGAAAGTATTCCAGACTGATCCGGGTGAATTTAGTTTTAAATCAAATATGCTCGGGTCAGACCGAGTATATTATCAGGTTAGATATCGCTTGGAGCTTCAGAAGAGGAGTTGAAGTCGAGACATATTCCATATATATACTGGTACTAGTTTATTTCCGCTGTGTGTTGTATTGATCTGAATGTATACTCTGATGTTGTAATATACAGTTCTTTTATAAAGTATTATTGATTATTATATTTTGTCCATTCCGCTGTGAGATTTTGATCTTCTTATTCTTCTATTCTAATATTTCTCTTTCTTTTCTCACCCTCTAACTTCTTTTGATTAGCTTTCTGGGTTTTCGATACTTGAGTTTGGACACGGGATGTGTTAGTGTCTAGATTTGAGTGTCGAATTTCACGGGTCGCTACACCAACAAAGACAGAAGGTGCAGAAACAGAATGCTAATAATGGGCCTTTACCACCCCAATAGAGACAGAAGGTATTCCAACAGAAACAGACAGAACTAGATGTACCCTAAATTCTACCATAAGTGATCGGCTCCCTAATACATAAATACCCTGTGTCGGTCCCACAGAAGGGTGTATCATTCCCTAAAGTGGCAACCTATAGACACAGACCTATTTACAGATGTCACGGTGTCTTACATCCTCAGAGCAGACTGGATCCATGCATGCACATGACCCGGTTGGAATGCACCATCGACACCCCTTGCTATTATCAGAGGGAACCTCTTACAATTAGTTCAGTAAGCGTGCCCGGACCCCTTCTAGTGTTGGGTCATAGTTTTGATACCAGAAAAGGGTTACTGACTAATATGGGTCCCATACAACAGATGACACAAGTAATTACCCCTCCTAACCTTGTGTCCCCAGACTAACAGATTTTCAAATTAACTTGCTTACAGATTTAAGATGTATAAAGTTCAGATTAACTAGTTCTCAGATCAGACATACAGGTTAACAAGTTTTCAGACTAACGGATCAGATATACAGATTAACAGACTTATAGATTGTTTTACAGAACCTTGTACCAGGCCTATAGATTTACGAAACAGGTTTATTAGATTCATCTGCCCAGTTGATTTACCCTTATCCACCCAACACGTTTTAGGCATCATATTTATCCTAGATTTGCATTAATTAATTACTGATGCACAGACCTCTCACATTAGGTCGGTAGCTTGTGGCCGCTGGATGTGCCGGGCGGTTCCGGGAAGACTTCTGCCACAAGCCAGACCTAACCTCGTGTCTAAGCATCTTTTACCTATGCCTACGACCTCTCACATTAGACTGACAGTTTGCGGTTGTTGGTTAAGCCGGTTGGGTCCGAGCAGGCTTCTACCGCAAACAGAGTCTAACCTCGTGTCTCAGCATTCTTATTTTTAGCTAAAGTATTCATTCACAGATTAAGCTAATATCAGACTAATTATGCCAATTCAACAAATTAAACTTCTTTACAAGTTACAGAAGATTATTCAAAGTTCTATTAACTTGTTTTGCTCAATTTTAGATCGAGTCTACAGATTTACATACCCCAGATTACCATATTCAGTTTCAACTGATTTAGCAGATTGGGCAATTTAACAGATTTAATCATCCCTTAAAATTCCTTTGACATACCTCACCTAATCGTAAAATTAAGCCAAATTTAATATGCCCAAATTATGGTCATAATTCACAATATAACAAATGCCCTAAATTTAAGTTAAATTTACACAGTACATAATATTCTCTAAAACCCCAAATCATGATATACAATACGAATTATGCCAAATTATAGCCATTAATTTCAGCGTATGCCAAATATCCAAAATCCCCATTTAGGCGTATTCACATTTAATAGTTATCCTATTGTAATATAGATCTTTGCGCCTAAGTCATATGCACAATAATTCTCCTTCTTCCAAATCACAGACTATCATATATAGTATGCCCAGATCCAGATCTTAAATTACAATATATATTCTTTTCTCAAATCAGTTATGTCTAATTATGCATCATTCACTATTTTTCCAAAATTTAGCGTTCGTGCATCAATCTCTTATGAGATTTAGCTCAGGCTCGTGGTAGCCTGGCTATAGAACAGAAGAAAGGAAGAGATACAGAATAGTTACTATAATATTAATAAAATAGATCTACACAGAAAAACAGATCTGATAAACAAGAATATGCATAATCTCAAATTCAGATTTATAGCCATGTCAATATCATAATTAAATTTCATATCTGAAAATAACTGTACTCACCTTGGTTGGATTCTAAAAGAAAAAGGGTTGTAGTTGTTCTCTTTTAATCCTATTCATATTGGAAGAAGAAGAAGCACTAGTTCTAGCTTAGGTTTCAACAGAGTAGAGACGCCATTGATTTGTTTTAATTAGAATTAAGGCAGCATAGCATTACAATGGTTTGGTGTGCAGAGAAAGTGGGGTTTGGGTGTGTTTAAATAGCATAGGGATCAATGAATCTGGTCAGAACGGGCGTCCAAATACAGAAAAAAGAACTAGTCCTCGGATTTGGAAACAGGGGGAGGTCGACACCCAGGTCGATGCCCTGGTCGACCTATGTGACCCAGGTCAACCCCCTGGTCGACCTGGTCCCTAGGCCAGAAATTTCCCGCCCAGCCCGGGTGTGTGATTTGAATTTCAAACTTAAATCTAAGTTGTTTTAATTTATTTAAATTCCTGAAACTTCTGAGGGTCATAACTTCTTCATACGGAGTCCGATTTACGCAAACTCGGACTCTATTCCAAGCAGAATTTCGAGACAAACGCAATGGCATGACCCGTTTCCCTTAATTCTTCTTTTAAAAATTAGGTATACTTTGTTTTGTTACTTTTATGTTCATAGAAAATACAGGGTGTTACAAATAATTAACAAATGGACAAGCTTTAGAAACTAATTAACTTGAAATATAACCATAAGAGAAGAGTTTTATCAAAGGGGAAAAGTGGAGAACACATAACATCATACATATACGTATCTTTTCCCTCCTTTATCATTTCATTATTCATTTATAAAACCCTAAAACAAAAGATAAGAGGACGACCATTACTACAAGAAGAGGAAGAAAAACTAAAGAAATATAGGAGAAGCAATCTTAGGAAATGTACATCAACAATTCTCAAGTCTTCATTCCAAACAAAGTGAATAATGATCTAGTTATATGTTATTACTTGACTTTTTTATGTATGTTCATTATTGTTTTCATGTTTACGGTAGTACTATTTGATTGTTTGACTAGGACAACGTTTGAACTTTATCTTATATTCTTGATTTGCATGAAAACAGATAGGTTCTAGGTCAAAACCTATAGCTAGAAATCTTCAACTGACTCGAAATTTTGATATGATGTTTGTAACATGATTTAGGAGACGGGTTTTGAGTTTCATAATTTTCCATGCATTTAGAAAACATTTTTGAATTTCCTAGAATGTATGGTTAATAATTAGGAGCTAAAATTAATTAAAACAATAAAACAAAGAATTTTGACTTGATTTTTTTATAAATGATAGATGAAGTCATTCTCAAATTTTTGTGAATTTCTCATGCTGTTATTAATTTATTTGAAATTTCTAAAAATTTTAGGCTTAGAGTAATTATACACATTAATTAAAAATTAATACAATATTAATATTTGTTGGAAATATAAAATAATGAAAAGTTTGATTTTTTTCTAAGTCGAAGTTTTTGTAAACCAATTATATTTCAACAAATATAGTGGAGTTGGCAGAAATTATTACATTAGATAGAAATAAATCACTTTTTTCTTTATTTTACATCAGTTTCATTGACCCTAGTCGAAAGCACCCCCTAGTAGGTTGGAAACCCCTCTGCTTCTACTAAGCTATGGATGTTTGAAATGCTATAAATATGGTATAAGCAGCATCCAGGCTTTCCTTGTAACGAACAGGGATTTTCGACCTCGAAAATTGACACAAAAAGGCTATGTCGAACATTCAAGCATCGAAAACATCAGAATGTTAATAGAAAGAAATTAGAGGGTGAGATAAGAAAGAAAGAAAATTTAGAATAGAAGAATAAGCAGAGGAAACAACACAGATCAGAGTCTCACATCGCAGCGGAACAAAGTATAATATGTAATTAAACTTTATAGAGAGCTTTGAAATAAAAACTTACAATCATCAGAGTACATCAATACACCGGGACTATTATAATAATTTGTCCTCATATACATCACACGGCGGAATAATACTAGATAATATTATACGTCTGAACACCTTTAGCTCGCCTTTGGACTTCACAACATCCGATAACCTGAACCTGTACGACCCGGTCTAACCCGAGCATTACAAACACTGGGTCAGTCTGGTGAACCAGAGTGAGAAAAACTCGCAAAGTTTTAAAGGGAATCATCCAACTTGATTTTAAAGTTCAAAATCTTTTCAAAAGAAAAGTATAATCGTAAGACCAGATCCACACATAAATATGGATGGTTTTACCTTACGATAACCCAAAACAGTTTTGAAAAAACATATTATTCTGATATTATGATAGTGACTAAATACAAATAAATAGAATCTAGCAGAACGCTTGCATCTCACGCTCCACATATATAGTATACAAACAAAACCGCGGGCGCTTATTGGGGATTGGATTCCGACTATGACAAGGTATAGGACCACCTGCCGATAGTGTATCTCTAGAGGCGAATACATCGGGTTCAACAAGAACGTCTTACAACGAGGTCCATTCATGACCGACCACTCATTTCTCTTTAGTGTATCGAATGTATATCACCAATGGTTGGGAGCTACCCACCATTTCCCGAAAAGGGACAGCATCGACAGATTGAAGAAGCAAAAGGGATTTCTCTAGATAGGTGATTATACACCCTAATGAATGCGACCCACATAACCATGCTACCTGCCCGATTTTTGTCATTTCCCTGTTGATGAGGCTTGAGGTTATAATCTTTTGGAACATTTGGCCACCATTCACATCGTCCATGTCATCCAGGAAAAGGATGAACCGAAGGCACCCTCCTACCACATCCTAGGAATCACCCTATAGATCAGTAGCGAGTGGTCCTTGCAATCCGTAGATTTCAATCATGACAGAATCATTGTCAAAATATCTCTAAGGATCAGCTAGAGAAATCCAACAATAGTCCTTCCATTCATGAAGATTTACGGTCTTCAATTTCTCCACCTCGATCAGCTTCAGATATCTTCTTTAATTACGTAGTTGCTGATTCGGAATGGTTTTCGAATATAAATTCGATCCCGGTCTTTCTGTACCACAACGCGTTAGGTCAAAATTTGATAGTTGGTTATTTAACTATCAAAATAAACAAACATATAAATAAAACGAATCCATTGGTTTATACAGCATCACTTGGCCTTTAAAAATAATATATTAGTTTTTTATATAATATTCTCAAATCATTTTTTATATGTAAATATCCTTAAATCATTTCATTTATATACTTTGGAAAAATATCTTAAAATCATATCTAGTTCTCTGTTAATTACCATTTCAATACATTTGTTATCACATTACTTATTATTTATAATTGCAGACCCGATTCAACTTACGATCGTAAAACCATTGTTATGAAATCTCCTTTTGTTTCCGTTATTCGAACACCATAATCGTCACTTTGCTTTTTAGATTAAACCCATTCCAAAACTCACCTCCTTTGAAAATATCGTCATATTTTCACAAATCCTTTTTATTTCTTTTGTTATGGAAATATCCTTTCTTATTCGCAAGCTTCTTTTAAATTCCTTATTTTCGGAATTCCATTTATATTTTCCAAACTCTTAAAATATTACTTTTCAAAATAAATTACACTAACATCCTTTACCATTACAACTAATACTATCCTCCGATAATCCCGAAGTAGTTCAAGTTGGGGTATTTAATTACCTCTCAGACCTTGATCAACAACGTTCTTATCTTAAGATGATATCAGTGGTAATACCAAACCCGATATTCATTCCTCATATCAAACAAAATTCCATTTTAGATATATCTTGATAAAAATTTATCTCTCATTTAATATAGCGAATTTATGTCACACCATTATAACTCAATTCGCCTAACCATTTTAATTCAAACTTGGATTTCCATTTCATTTCCATTCATATGTCATTGCTAATAACTCGTTCCAATAATATTCAATAAATCTTGGGTTTTTTAACCCCGTCCAAAACAAAACCTCAGTAAGGATTTAATTTAAACTTCAATTTAAACTTAACTTATATTATTATTTATATAAAATTGCTTAAAAACTTCACTTTACTATAGACAATGGTTTAAAACTTAATAACCCTTAATTTATACATTTTAAATCCCAAGATACAACGTTGATTATCATTTAACAAATACCAACATTTAAAAATGGTTTAATCATCCATTAACTATTTTCATTAAATTAATAACTAATTACATAATTCAATCTCGGGTAACACAGTTGACTTAGTCAACTCTACACATGATTAACTCATTAATCAAATCTTAGTTCGTCTTTCCATTTAAATTTAGTTTCAAATTAAATTAATTTAAATAATTCTATTTGATTATTATTAGATAAATGGTAATCAAATCAATATAAATCTCATTTTAAGTTACTACTTAAAAATAATTAACCTTGGTTATTAATCATCACATTAATATCCGCTCACTCGCTAATCTTGTAAATATAAGAGTCATCTTTACAAGATCATTTAATAACTGATATGAAGCACATGCTTCGCACACGGATATATTTTGGCACTAAAATTGATGATTGGTGGTTAAAACAAACAATGTATATATGGTTGGTTTATTTTCTGTTTATAAACCCAATTAAAATAATATATTTAAAAAAATCTATATTCAGTTATAAATAAATTTCATATCTTCATTTCTATCAATTCACCTAACGGTAAATCAATCTCTATAAAATAGTTTATATTTTGGCCATCTACTATAAATTCCTCAACCAATATCACGCATTGGTTAGTAACCAAACAAATGTTGAATTTGGGTTTAACAATCAATAATCAATTCAGTAATCCAATCATATGGGTTCAACAGTTCAGATGATGATGATAAACAATAAATTTAACTTATAATGGTCAACCAAGAACATCCATTCAAGCATCCAATTTAATTTAATATATTTATATTGTTATAAACGTAACCAACAAGGTAAGTTAACTTGTTTGGAAATCATCATTAAAAATATCGATGTCATTTTATTTAAAATTAAACAACATTTAATTTAAATAATTGATATAACCATATTTAACAGCATACCAACAATCAAATCAACCAACAATTAGCAAACATGACATACAAATAAACCTGACTTATAAAAATTATAAGTAGGGTAACTGAGTGAGTTTAACTCACCTGGGTATATATTCTGTATTAAACACTTGTTTTTAATTAAATTAAACATGCGTTTAATTTAATAAAAAGTCCTCGTTGCTTCCTGTGATGATCAGACCAGCTCCATCACGTTGTGCTCCACGATACGGTTTTAATGGAATTTTCTGCTCCAAATTCTAAGAACGTACAATCGACATATCGTATTAATAAGATTATGTAAACATTAAAACTTAAATTTGAATTGTACGGGCCCTTACCCAATTAACTCCGGTCCAATTTTTAATTTCCATCAACTAGCTTCAGAATTCCCCTTCAAGTAGGCAATCCCTCGTCTCCTCTTCTCGTTTGTTTAAACCGCTACATGCTTCTTCATAGCGATTTCCCATTTTGTACATACTTTATTCATTTTCTTATGGCCCGAAAGCCCATGAACCTTGTCTCCATATTTGCTGCCATTTGATTCCTTTGAACGAACAGTCTTGGTCTGCTACATGACGACACACTAGCCTCTCCTTATATATTTTTTCCAACCCGCAAATACTGTTTTCTTCCACTTCATCTGCACAGGAACCAACTAATCCTTCCTCTATATTTTCCACATCGCTCCACCTGCTTGCCATAATGCCACTCACGGTCTGCTCCCTCTCATTAGCTAGGCAGTTACGCTTTTAATCCTTTTTTTAAAATGAAAGCCCAACTACCCTAAAGGCCCACGTCGCCCAAATGATACCCCAACCCGCAACTTACAGTATACTTCTTCTCCTTTCAGCTTTCTTTTCTTCCTCCCTGAATTAAAACTCCTGAAGCTCTTCATTCCATCCCTCCTCTACATTATCGTACACACAATACATGACGCCTCCACAACCTCCACGCATCTTCAAACAAAATACACCAAATGACTTCTCTCCCCTTACCTTACTTGCCGATACCATTAAAATCTCCTCTGATTGTTTGTTTAAATTTCCTGAAGTTATCTCGTTTATAAATGGTGCACGGCTTCCACCGACATTGTTAACAACACCACGGAGCCTTAAACCAACTTTACCAAACCACTCCTCCACAACCCCTCGACTCAACTATGCCCTGGAAATCACGCCTCCAGCACCTCAGACTAGTCACCGATCCCAAAAACTCATGCACCTTTCAGTCTCCACCTGACGCCGTTACCACCCATATCCCACCTCGACCAAGCTACCTCCACGTATTGTTTCCACGTTTGTGCATTGTAACCCCATTCACAGATCCCCACATGACGATTTTTCTCCAACCCTATATACACAGCACATGTCTTTCCTGGCTCCAGCTAGTTCACACAAGCTACCACTCCTCTAAGTATCATAACGTCAGCCCCCTTTTCCCTTACTTCCTTCCCCATCGTCACTTATGTTATTTCCTCCTACTCTCCATTCTCTTTTCGGACTTTCCACTACGTTTCGGTTTGTCTATATATATATATATATATATATATATATTTCTTTGGAAAATGGGTTCGTTTTATTTGTTAAAGGATAGTTTGATTAGTTTACAAAGAAGAAGGAATGAAGCCTGCATACATATAGCAGGAGGCAGCTTGGATGGCACGGCTATGGTTTTACTTGGCCATCACGGTTTAATCGTGGAGAGCACGGGATTGGGTTTGGTCATCACGCAAATACTGTAGGTGGTAGGCATATTAGAATAGGGTTGCAGATGATTTGATTCTTCAATGGTAGTTCCTACGTTGGTTAGACAGCGGGGTTAGAGTAGCATGTCCATTCAACTGTGCACAGAAGTATGGAAAAAGATAGGGTAGCAGTGTTAGATATTAGCCTGCACTATTATTTTATTACGACTATATGGAAGTAGGGGCATGTGAAGATGTCTTTTCTTATGTATGCATACTTAGATTTGATGAAGACATGCTTGAGTTTGGTACAAATTTGCTTTGCTGGAAGGGAGGGGGTCTATGTCGATAGGCATGTGCAGTTCATTGGGTTAGCTTGAGAGGACAAAAAGGAGACATGTGTGACAAACTGAAAAGTTAGGGTGATAGTTTCCAGAAAAGTAAAAGTATGACTGTGCGGGTACACTTAGAAAGGAAGGGATGAAGTAGTGCATATGTACTATTCTTATAAAAAAAATCATGTGCACTTTGATTAAGAAGAATAGGAATATTAGCATGTTACCAGAATATTCGCTGTTACCATTTTCTATGTTGATGACGAAAGGTTGAAACTTGAAAATCACTTAACAACTTAATGAGCTCATCATCAAGTAGCGGTGTTATTTTTCTTAACTAACTTAGGAAGTACTCATTCAACATTAAAACTGGGTTTGAACGTGTCCAAGTTTTTATTTAGTTCTCCTTCAATGCCAGTAAATGCATCTCAGGGACTGCATGACTCAAACCAAACCAGTGCTAATAACTTAAATAACACCAAAATTCCCTTTAGATCTTACATAGAAGTAAATTTTGCAAACCAAATTTATATGCAAGATGGTATATTAATTAGTGATTGGTAGATCATACAGCAGAAACCACACAGTTAAGATTTATTGTCTAAAGAGGAGTAAGGAAAATTTGGTTTCGACCATGCATTTCTCCAATACTTAAATGTGTAAATATTTTTGTGTGAATATCCTTATCAAATAATGCATTCACTCAAATTTATATCTTCTCTGAGTTAAACAATGTCCAAAATCTATTAAATCCCTATTTAATAAGGCGTTATCGTTTTAAACGGTTTTCCATAACGACTATTTCGAAATTTGATTTGGACAAAACTAACAATATATAAGCTGAAATCTTGATTTTTCTCTTTTATTAAAAAATTATAATCAATTCGATTTTAACATTTCTTGTTTTATAGAATTCCGACTTAAAACAGATTCTGTATATCCAGTTGAGTTTAGAACTCAATTATATGAACTACCACGTTGTTTCGAGTTCGTTTTATATTAAATATAAATATAAACATTTAATCGCCATTAAAATAAACGAGTTCAATATTAATATCCATTAATATTATAAATAAAATATTAAAATAAATTTTAAATATTCAGAGAAAAATCCGGGTCGTTACATTCTTCACCCCTTAAGATAATTTCGTCCCCGAAGTTGCTAAGTTAGAAGAATGCTCCAACCCAAATCGTTTCCAAAATAATTAATTTAAAATGTTATCAAAAATAATTTCTAAGTTTAAAAATTTTATGAAAAAAATCGTCAACACCTCCTCTGTATTGTTCGATCCAAACAACTACAACTTGTCCCTTCGGCCTCACATCGATCAAAAGAAAATAAAGCCAGATAGCAACCCAACTCAGGGGTATATAAAATCAGTCACCAATCCAATTAATATAGTTAAGGCTTACCTATTTGTCGGGCAGCCAAACTCCAATTATGATGCACAGCAACTAACAGCTCTTCCTCTTTCCAACGTGTACTTAACTCAATATCCAATGCCAATAACAGATACAAGGAAAAATCCTTTCGGTTTCATTTCATAATTGATTTTATTCGAATTCCTTATATTGAAATTTATTTTCTACTTTTCAATTTATTCACTTGTGATGAATTCTTATATTCAATCAATTTATCATACAATAAACAACAATTCACAATCAATACAACAAAGTCATTCCATTTTCCTTGCTGATTTTATTTAACTTATCTTCAGTTAAATTCTGGTTTATTTAATCATGGTTATATTAAACCATTTAAATTAACAATCTCATTTGAATCCAATTCAAATCAATCAAACATACCAATATCAATAACTTAATAAAATTATTTCTTTTCTATAAAATATAATTTGGGCAAACTTATTTCATTTACCCTCTTTACAAAACTATATTGAATCAATTGTCAGATCAATTTCAACCGATCAAACGACACAATACAAAACGTTTTATATAAAATTTACAGATATGCTCTCTCATACATATACAAACTCAACTCGATCTAGGGTATTACTAACCCCATCTCTATCGAGTTATACCACAAAGCCAAGGTTATTACTAAACCATTGCTCTGATACCACTGTAACGAACAGGGATTTTCGACCCCGAAAATCAACACAAAACGGCTATGTCGAACATTCAAGCATCGAAAACACCAGAAAGTTAATAAAAAGAAATTAGAGGGTGAGATAAGAAAGAAAGAAAATTAAGAATAGAAGAACAAGAAGAGGAAACAACACAAATCAGAGTCTCACATCGCAGCGGAACAAAGTATGATATGTAATTAAACTTTATAGAGAGCTTTGAAATAAAAATTTGCAATCATCAAAGTACATCAATACACCGGGACAATTATAATAATCTATCCTCATATACATCACACAGCGGAATAATACTAGATAATATTATACGTCTGAACACCTACAGCTCGCCTTTGGACTTCACAGCATCCGATAACCTGAACCTGTATGACCCAGTCTAACCCGAGCATTACAAACACCGGGTCAGTCTGGTAAACCAGAGTGAGAATACCTCGCAAAGTTTTAAGGGGAATCATCCAACTTGATTTTAAAGTTCAAAATCTTTTCAAAAGAAAAGGAAAATCGTAAGACCAAATCCACACATAAATATTGATGGTTTTTACCTAACGATAACCCAAAACAGTTTTGAAAAAAACATATTATTCTGATATTATGATAGTGTCTAAATAAACATATTATTCTGATATTATGATAGTGACTAAATACAAATAAATAGAATCTAGCAGAACGCTTGCATCTCACGCTCCACATATATAGTATACAAACAAAACCGCGGGCGCTTATTGGGGATTGGATTCTGACTATGACAAGGTATGGGACCACCTACCGATAGTGTATCTCTAGAGGCGAATACATCGGGTTCAACAAGAACGTCTTACAACCCAACCCACACATGACCGACCACTCATTTCTCTTGAGTGTATCGAATGTATATCACCAATGGTCGGGAGCTACCCACCATTTCCCGAAAAGGGACAACATCGACAAATTGAAGAAGCAAAAGGAATTTCTCTAGATAGGTGATTATACACCATAATGGATGTGACCCACATAGCCATGCTACCTGCCCGATTTTTGTCATTTCCCTGTTGATGAGGCTTGAGGTTATAATCTTTGGAACATTTGGCCACCATTCACATCGTCCATGTTATCCAGGAAAAGGATGAACCGAAGGCACCCTCCTACCACATCCTAGGAATCACCCTATAGATCAGTAGCGAGTAGTCCTTACAATCCATAGATTTCAGTCTTGACAGAATCATTGTCAAAATATCTCTAGGGATCGGCTAGAGAAATCCAACAATAGTCCTTCCATTCATGAAGATTTACGGTCTGCAATTGCTCCTCCTCGATCAGCTTCAGATATCTTCTTTAATTATGTAGTTGTTGATTTTGAATGGTTTTCGAATATAAATTTGATCCCGGTCTTTTCGTACCACAACGCGTTAGGTCAAAATTTGATTGTTGGTTATTTAACTATCAAAATAAACAAACATATAAGTCAAAAGAATCCATTGGTTTATACAGCATCACTTGGCCTTTAAAAATAATGTATCATTTTTTTTAATATAATATTCTCAAATCATTTTTTTATACATAAATATCCTCAAATCATTTCATTTATACACTTAGGAAAAATATCTTAAAATCATATTCGGTTCTCCGTTAATTACCATTTCAATGCATTTGTTATCACATTACTTATTATCTATAATTGCAGACCTGATTCAACTTACGATCGTAAAACCATTGTTATGAAATCTCCTTTTATTTCCGTTATTCGAACACCATAATTGTCACTTTGCTTTTTAGAATAAACTCATTCTAAAACTCACCTCCTTTGAAAATATCGTTATATTTTCACAAATCGTTTTTATTTCTTTTGTTATGGAAATATTCTTTCTTATTCGCAAGCTTCTTTTAAATTCCTTATTTTCGGAACCCCACTTATATATTTCCTAACTCTTAAAATATTACTTTTCAAAATAAATTACACTAACATCCTTTACCATTACAACTAATACTATCCTCCGATAATCCCGAACTCATTCAAGTTGGGGTATTTAATTACCTCTCAGACCTTGATCAACAACGTTCTTATCTTAAGATGATATCGGTGGTAATACCAAACCCGATATTCATTCCCTATATCAAAATAAAATTCCATTTTAGATATATCTTGATAAAACTTTATCTCTCATTTAATACAGTGAATTTATATCACACCATTATAACTTAATTCGCCTAACCATTTTAATTCAAGCTTGTATTTCCATTTCGTTTCCATTCATACGTCATTTCTAATAACTCGTTCCAATAATACTCAATAAATCTTGGGTTTTTTTAACCCCGTCCAAAACAAAACCTCGGTAAGGATTTAATTTAAACATAACTTATGTTATTATTTATATAAATTTGCTTTAAAACATCACTTTACTATAGACAATGGTTTGAAACTTAATAACCCTTCATTTATACATTTTAAATCCCAAGATACAACGTTGATTATCGTTTAACAAATATCAACATTTAAAAATGGTTTATTCATCCATTAACTATTTTCATAAAATTAATAACTAATTACATAATTCAATTTCGTGTAACACAGTTGACTTAGTCAAATCTACACATGATTAACTCATTAATCAAATCTTAGTTCGTCTTTCCATTTAAATTTAGTTTCAAATTAAATTAATTTAAATAATTCTATTTGATTATTATTAAATAAATGGTAATTAAATCAATGTAAATCTCATTTTAAGTTACTACTTAAAAATAATTAACCTTGGTTATTAATCATCACATTAATATCCGCTCACTCACTAATCAGTCTTGTAAATATAAGAGTCATCTTTACAAGATCATTTAATAACTGATATGAAGCACATGCTTCGCACACGGATATATTTTGGCACTAAAATTGATGATTGGTGGTTAAAACAAACAATGTATATATGGTTGGTTTATTTTCTGTTTATAAACCCAATTAAAATATTATATTTAAAAAAAATCTATATTCAGTTATAAATAAATTTCATATCTTCATTTCTATCAATTCACCTAACGGTAAATCTATCTCTATAAAATAGTTTATATTTTGGCCATCTACTATAAATTCCTCAACCAATATCACGCATTGGTTAGTAACCAAACAAATGTTGAATTTGGGTTTAACAATCAATAATCAATTCAATAATCCAATCATATGGGTTCAACAGTTCAGATGATGATGATAAACAATAAATTTAACTTATAATGGTCAACCAAGAACATCCATTCAAGCATCCAATTTAATTTAATACGTTTATATTGTTATAAAAGTAACCAACAAGGTAAGTTACCTTGTTTGGAAATCATCGTTAAAAATATCGATGTCATTTCATTTAAAATTAAACAACGTTTAATTTAAATAATTGATATAACCATATTTAACAGCATACCAACAATCAAATTAACCAACAATTAGCAAACATGACATACAAATAAACCTGACTTATAAAAATTATAAGTAGGGTAACTGAGTGAGTTTAACTCACCTGGGTATTTATTCTGCGTTAAACTCTTGTTTTTAATTAAATTAAACATGCGTTTAATTTAATTAAAAATCCTCGTCGCTTCCTGTGATGATCAGACCAGCTCCATCATGTTGTGCTCCACGATGCGGTTTCAACGGAATTTTCTGCTCCAATTTCTGAGAACATACAATCGAGATATCGTATTATAAGATTATGTAAACGTTAAAACTTAAATTTGAATTGTATGGGCCCTTACCCAATTAACGCCGGTCCAATTTTTAATTTCCTTCAACCCGCTTCAGAATTTCCCTTTAAGCAGGCATTCCCTCATCTCCTCTTCTCGTTTGTTTAACCTGCTACATGCTTCTTCATAGCGATTTCCCATTTTGTATATATTTTATTCATTTTCTTATGGCCCGAAAGCCCATGAACCTTGTCTCTATATTTGCTGCCTTTTAATTCCTTTGAACGAACAGTCCCGGTCTGCTACATGACAACACACTAGCCTCTCCTAATATATTTTTCCAACTCGCAAATACTGTTTTCTTCCACTTCGCCTGCACAGGAACCAACTACTCCTTCCTCTGTATTTTCCACATCGCTCCACCTACTTGCCACAATGCCACTCATGGTCTGCTCCCTCTCATTAGCTAGGCAGTTACGGTTTTAATCATTTTTTTGTGTTTTTTCCTTTTTCCAAATGAAAGCCCAACTACCCTAAAGGCCCACATCGCCCAAATGATACCCCAACCCACAACTTGCAGTATACTTCATCTCCTTTCAGCTTTCGTTTCTTCGTCCCTGAATTAAAACTCCTGAAGCTCCTCATTCTACCCTCCTTTACACTACAGTACACACAATACATGACGCCTCTACAACCTCCACGCAGCTTCAAACAAAATACACCAAACGACTTCTCTCCTCTTACCTTACTTGCCGATGCCATTAACATATTCTCCGATTGTTCGTTTTAATTTCCTGAAGCTATCTCGTTTATAAATGGTGCACGGCTTCCACCGACATTATCAACAACACCACGGACCCTTAAACCAACTTTACCAAAAAACTCCTCTGCAACCCCTCGACTCAATTACGCCCTGGAAATCACGCCTCCAGCACCTCAGACCAGTCACCGATCCCAAAAACTCACGCGTCTCCACCTGACGCCGTCACCACCCAGTTCCCACCTCGACCCAGCCACCTCCACGTATTGTTTCCACGTTTATGCACAGTAACCCCATTCATAGACCCCTACATGATGTGCCTTCTCCAACCCTATATACATAGCAAACGTCTTTCCTGGCTCTAGCTAGTTCACGCAAGCTACCACTCCTCTCAGTATCATAACGCCAACCCCATTTTCCCTTACTTCCTTCCCCAGCGTCACTTATGTTATTCCCTCCCACTCTCCATTCTCTTTCCGGACTTCCCAGTACGTTTCGGTTTGTCTATATATATATTTTCTTTGGAAAATGGGTTCATTTTATTTGTCAAAGGATAGTTTGATTAGTTTGCAAAGAAGCAGGAATGAAGCCTGTATATATATAGCAGGAGGCAGCTTGGATGGCACGGCTATGGCTTTACTTGGCCATCACGGTTTAATCGTAGAGAGCACGGCATTGGGTTTGGTCATCACGCAAATACTATAGGTGGTAGGCATATTAGAATAGGGTTGCATATGATTTGATTCTTCAATGGTAGTTCCTACGTAGGTTAGACAGCGGGGTTAGAGTAGCATGTCCATTCTATTGTGCTCATAAGTATGGAAAAAGATAGGGTAGTAGTGTTAGATATTAGCTTGCACTGTTACTTTATTATGACTATATGGCAGTAGGGGCATGTGAAGTTGTCTTCTCTTATGTCTGCATACATAGATTCGATGAAGACATGCTTGAGTTTGGTACAAATTTTCTTTGCTGGAAGCGAGGGGATCTATGTTGATAGGCACGTGCAGTTCATTGGGTTAGCTTGAGAGGACAAAAAGGAGACATGTGTGGCAAACTGAAAAATTAGGGTGATAGTTTCCAGAAAAGTAAAAGTATGACTGTGCGGGTACACTTAGAAAGGAAGGGATGGGGTAGTGCATATGTACTGTTCTTAATAAAAAAAATCATATGCACTTTGATTAAGAAGAATAGGATGATTAGCATGTTACCAGAATATTCACTATTACCATTTTATATGTTGGTGACGAAAGGTTGAAACTTGAAAATCACTCAATAACGTAATGAGCTCATCATCAAGTAGCGGTGTGATTTTTCTGAACTAACTTAGGAAGTACTCGTTCAGCATTAAAACTGGGTTTGAACTTTTCCCGGTTTTTATTTAGTTCTCCTTCAATGCCAGTAAATGCATCTCAAGGACTGCATGACTCAAACCAAACCAATGCTAATAACTTAAATAACACCAAAATTCCCTGTAGCTCTTACATAGAAGTAAATTTTGCAAACCAAATTTATATGCAAGATGGTATATTAATTATTGATTGGTAGATCATATAGCAAAACCGCACAGTTAAGATTTATTGTATGAAGAGGAATAAGGAAAATTTGGTTTCGACCATGCATTTCTCCAATACTCAAATGTGTAAATATTTTTGTGTGAATATCCTTATCCTTATCAAATAATGCATTCACTCAAATTTATATCATCTCCAAGTTAAACAATGTCCAAAATTTATTAAATCCCTATTTAATTAGGCGTTATCGTTTTAAACGGTTTTCCATAGCGACTATTTCAAAATTTGATTTGGACATAACTAACAATATATAAGTTGAAATCTTGATATTTCTCTTTCATCAAAAAATTATAATCAATTCGATTTTAACGTTTCTTATTTTACAGAATTCCGACTTAAAACAGATTCTGTATATCCGGTTGAAGTTCAGAACTCAATTATACGAACTACCACCTCGTTTCGAGTTCGTTTTATATTAAATATAAATATAAACGTTTAATCGCCATTAAAATAAACGAGTTCAATATTAATATCCATTAATATCATAAATAAAATTTTAAATATTCAGAGAAAAATCTGGGTCGTTACATTCCTCTTCACCCTTTCGACTTGGTCATGATAATGTCTACTTACTTATGTTTTAAAAGTTAGACATTCAACGTGAGGCTATCGCCCTAAATACCCTTGATAATGTCGAAGATGGTTATTTCCCTAAAAATTACTTTTTGTAAACCCGTAAGCCTATGCCCAATAATTTTTCAATGCATTCTGAAGAGTTGTTTTCAAAAACAACCTTATATTACAAAGGACTTTGAGGCATCTGCCTTAATACTCCTTCGATTGAGTCGAAGGGTTTTCCTAAACTTTGTTTTATAAGACTATAGGCTATTATCTCTACATATTTTGACAAGGTTGAAGGGATCCAATTCTATAAACAATTCTTTATGAAATATATGAGGCTTGTCGCCTCAAAATCTTTTGACAGAGACGAAAGGGTTCTAAATTCTATTTTTATCAAGATTTGAGGCTATCACTTCTTTACCAATCGATGGCATTGAAAAGGTTTTCTTAAATCCTATCTTGATATTATATCTGAGGCTATAACCTCAAGCCTCTTCAATATCGAAAGGGTTGTTTACCAAACCTTAATTTATGCTATGTTTTAAGGCCACCTCCTCAATGCTCATCGACAGTATCCAAAGGGCTTGTTTTACTTAAGCTTTATTTTATAAAGTAAAAGAGGTCTTTCACCTCACTTATTTTCGACAGGAATAAAGGGGTTTGCTTCAAAATATGATTTTGAGAATAAGAGGATTTAACCTCAAAACCATTCGGTAGAGCTGAGAGTTGTTTTTCAACATAATCTTTAAATTATTAAAACAACCTGCTTTTTTGTTTTGGGCATTCGGCTTACATATAGCCTTTTGACTCAACTGACGTCAACAAGGGATGTTAGACTTATTGCCTTAGAATCAGGCCGACATAGGTGATGTTGGTAGGGTTTGTTCGTAAATTTTGTTAGCTTATCGCCATCATTCACTTTAACACAATTGTTATAAAAGGGATTGCTTCAACAAAATTTTACAAACTGCTTTCGAAACTAATGAATTACTAAAACGATTTTCCAATATAAAACCCCAAGATCAGATTTATATATCTGGGTATGGGATAATGATATTATGATGTACTTGTATTATATAAGTATGTACATACCCCACAATTTTAGAACATCCTTCGGTATCTTACAAACGTTTGTCTACATATAAGGAAGCAAGATACAATGAGAAGGAGCGCAAGATTGATTTTTAATAGCAGAAATGCCATAATTAATGGGAATATTCAACCTGAAGTTAGTGGGGATTAAGGTCGTCATATAAATGAGAATGAAGGTGTTGCAACAGACAAGTCGAAATAAGGAATTTTCACCAGTTCTTTGTTTAAATGATGCAGGATGAAGATGTTGCTATCGGAGATGCTAACCTTACGGCACAAGTTGGAAACAACTATGCTAAGCGAAAAGGAATTACACAAGTTTAGAAGAAAAAAATTGGAAATAAAAGAGGTTTTTGTGGCTAATACTTGGTTGCTACATTATGAGAAATTTTCGAAGATTTTGGCTTGAATGATGAGTAGAAGAGGAGATCGGTTTCTAGACAGTTGCAAGGGAATTTTTTACATCGGTGGAATGCAATTAATGCTAGAATGCCAAAGGAAGAGATTACTTGGTTTGAATTCTGAAGGATGCTTAGTGCAAGATCTGTGACTAAAGTTGATCGATCAATGCTTCTCAGGAAGTTTGTTGATTTGGTGCAGGTAAAAATGTTTATAGTTAAGTATGCAATTAGGTTTGATGAGTTGTTTCATTATGTTCATGGGATGATCGATGTTATTATCTTTAGGAATAAGAACTTTATCTAAGGCTTGAGATCAAAGATTGCTAGGGCTAGCATGCCACATTTGAGGGACACTAGTGATTGTTCAAATAGAAATTTAGAACAAGGAGTTGATTGTTGCTTATGTGAAAAGAAATGCAAAAAGGAGTTTCCAAGGAAAGAAGAGAAAGTTCTTTGGGGAAGGAAAGCTCAAAATGGAGGAAACTCCAATTAGATAAAAGCTGAAATTGTCCATTTAAGTGCAATAAGATATGCCATTATGCAATAGAATGTAGGTTAGGCGAGGCCAGGATTGCTGCTGGGTTGCAGAATATCTAATGCCTTAATTGCAACAAGTTGGGGAACTACGAGAATAAATGTCCAAAAATAGTTAAGGGAAATTTACTTGCTTTGGAGCCTTCATCACCTAGACCCACTACCATAGAGAACAATAAATCTATGTTGAAAAGCACGTTTTTAACTCATAGCATATCTGTTAGGGTATTATTTAATACTGGCGCATCACATTCATTTTCCCTTAAATGTGTGGTAGGTAAGTTATCATTAGAACCATTATACCTTGTTACGTCCTTTAAGGTAGCTAATCCTATATGAGTATACCCAACTCTTACGATGAGATGCAATAACCTAGAATTTTAGTTACTAGTTACATGATTGTTTGTAACTGATTGTGTTTGACTTTGAGGGATTTTGTTTTACTTTGATTATGAATTTGTTGAAACATTATGATGCTAATATATTTTTCCAGAGTAGGGAAATATCAATGAAACATCCTTGTTATGGTAGTCGGATTATATACTCAATAGAGAGTACAAGTAGACAAAATTTTGCTTTGTCGGGTGCTTCGGAATTGGAAGGCAAAATAAGTCAAGTTCAAATATTTTTTAAACCTGTTATAGGATTTTCGTCGGAGAGGGCTATACAGTTTAGAGTCTAACTTTTACCTAGAGCTGGACCAGTAAGTAGACTACCTAGAAGGATGAAATAATAGAGATGAAGGAATCGAAGGTGCAACTAGTGGAATTGGAAGGAAAGAGTTTCATCCATCTAAGTAGTTCACTATGGGATATGGCTGTAGTGTTCGTAAATAAGACAAATGGATCATTGAGAATGTGTATTAATTATCATAAGCTCAACGAGAAGATGTTGAAGAATAGGTATCATTTACCAAGAATAGGTATCATTTACCAAGAATAGATGATGAGCAATAAAACAACTATTTAACATCATCAATAAAGTATATGAGAAATAGGTAGGTCAATCATCTATTCCACCAACACATCAACAATGAAGAACCCCAAAATCGTCTCCTCCAGATTCGATAGTGATAGCCTTTACCAGAGAATTAGAAAAGAAACAAATGGTACATTCCAAGAAACCAATTATCAAGATTATACCATCCTAATCAAGTTCAACATCCCTCAAACACAAGCCTCGAAGGCCTAGCCCAACATCAGACAATCACCCAAGAGATGTCTCCCTCGACGTCAAATAATCCACACCAGACTATAGTCAAGCAATCAACATCCATGACTCTGGCTATCACCGCCAATTTAGCCTTGAAACCATCATTAGTCATATGACTGGCCATGATATGTCAGCTATCAAGGGCTAATAGTAAACCTAGTTCTAGAAAAACTCCATACGCCTTTCATCGATATGTATGTTTGTCTTACTCAACGAAGACAATTAGGCCTATCAAGTTTTTACCAGGGTACTCGACTATATCATCTAGTCTTTTAGGCGCCCCTATTATACCCTTGCTTTGAGTCCGCTAGAACCTCCGACTAACGATAATTCCTCGGCCTTCAATATCTCTATTCGTCATCATCAACAACTATCCATGAGCTCACATCATCTTGAGCAACCATTATCCACGGGCTCCAATAATCTTAAGTCATCTCCACATTCGTTGAATTCCATCGATTAACAAACACTTCGTAATGCTTCAAACATTCCACCTTGAATTGGTGTCGAAGCTACTCCCATTGTAGAACTAAAAATAACCTCATTTTGGCCAGTGTTAGATGGATCTTCTTCGACCCCCTCATGGATCGCCCACTGATCCGTACTTGCACCGGTCTTATTACTTTCCCTTGCATGAGCGGTGTTCCAACCGACCCTATCTTTTCCAAATGACCCGACTTTTCCAAGCGTTTTGACTTTTCAAGAGGACCCGACTTTTCCACAGGACCCGACTATTCTAGAGAACCCCACTTTTCCAGAGGACCCAACTTTTACTAACGACTTGACTTTTCTAGAGGACACGATTTTTCCAAAGGACTGACTTTTCAAGAGGACCCTACTTTTCCAAACGACCCAACTTTTCTAGAAGACCCGACTTTTCCAGAGGACCAGAGGACTTGACTTTTCCAGAGGACCCAACTTTTCCAAACGTCCCGACTTTTCTAGACGACCCGACTTTAACGACGATCATCTATGCATCCATCTCATCCAAATTGACCAATTTCAACCAAACTATCAATAAAACAACAAGCAATCATTAAAAAAACATTAGCACATCAAATAATCAGCATACACTCATATGAAATTCACCAAATCATGATAAAGCAATAAACGAACCAATAATTAGATCTAAACTTGTATAAACATATATTTCAACGTTAATATATGAATTAACCGTTATTACTTGCTAGATTAGATCCTATAGTGTGATTCGAATTCAAAATATACTTAAATTGATTAGATCTAGGTGAACATGATGAAATTAAGATCAAACAAACTCATATACTTGATTGAATCTGTGTGAGAGATGCTTATCACTCACCAAATCCATAAATAGCTTCAAATCAACAACTCTCTAATCCGAACAGTAAAGAACGGCCCGCAAATCAATCACTTTGATGCAATCTACCTTTCTTCGATGCTGATCTTCAATCTTCTAATGTAGATCTATGAATTAAAATGAAGTGGAGAGATATTCGATGGAGTAGGGAGAATCACAAACTCCAACCAAATATAGAAATGAAGAAACGAAACAGTTCTCATTGCCTCTACCCTCCTATTTATAGCCAACGGCCCCTAGCCTTAATGGGCCTCACTAATCAGCCCACTAATGACCAATTAGTCTGTCCAGAAAATGTGTTGCACTAAAGCAGCGATTCCTCCTAAACCGCTGAACTAAATCTTTGATGTGACCACTCTATGGAATTGGAAACACCATTTCCGATCCAATGAAATTGATTCCAACTCCTGATTCAATCTCAATCAAAAGTTATGCCTTAAACAAAAATAACAGGGGAATATATGCTCACAAACAAAATTGGTAAAAAAATACGGACATGTCTCTCACCCCCATGAACAACACATCAAAATATGAGAGTGATTCGACCTTTAGAGAATTAAATAAAAATATTTTACGATCTCCCGATATGTAAAATGCGGGTCATTACATTCTCCCCCCCCCCCCCCCCCCCAGGAATTTTGCCTCCAAGATTCCAAGCAAACACAAGCAACCAAAACCATTCTGTATGAAACACCCCTCCTTCGTTAAGGTCACTCACAAAGGTATTGCCTTAACTTCAGTGGAGCATTTTAGGTGAATGATGCAGATGAATTACAAGATAGATAAATAATGCAGCGGAAAATAAAAATCATTTTATAAACAATGTGGTTCAGTCAAGCTTTTACAACGGTTGTCTCAATCATACTTAAAAGTAATACATAGAACTTCTGCCTTGAATTAAAACATAAAGAAGCATTAAAACAACAGTAAGACAACATAAATCCCCAATAAGAGAGTATCAGAAGCCATAGCCTAAGGAAAAAGATTCCAAGCAATACATCTACTTTCTTCAAGCTGGAAATGATATGATCTAAGATGAAGTATTCCCTTCCTACGGACCTGGGGGGGGGGGGACGGAAGAAAAGAAGATGAAAGAAAATTGGTCAGACATGAGTCTGGTAAGTCCTGTGACTATTTAGCATGCAAACAAGAAAAGGGTTATGACATGAATAAACTAAATCTAGGACATCACCCTAGAAATAAGATAATAAGACTGAATATGCTATCGCACCAATTTTACTTCTCTGCACAACTTAACTAGTGTCCCAACTAGTAGTCTATATAAAATGATCATATGATAACGTGATCCCAATCCTCGCAATTGTTGTAGCCTTCAGATGTACATCTATTATGAGGATTCCACCTCAATCTGCCTAATTGCCAAGAATGTGTTAGATGTACCCTTACTACCCTATCGATCGACTCCTTACTTGCATTAACGTTCCATGTGTATGTGTCAATCGACCCTCTCTTGCGTGTAGATACCCTGTGCTGGTCCCACCATAAGGTGTATCAATCCTTATGATAGCAACCCGACACGATTCAAGATGCACAGTGTATAATTATTGGTACCCAGTGCCTGCTTTTTCCTACTCCGGAGTACGTGCACGCCCGTAAACCGTCGAAACCTACACTGACGTACCCCCTGCCGCTGCTTTGACCGCTTACAATCAGCCCAGTAATCGTGCCCTACCCTGCCTAGTTTCAGGGTACCATGATACATCTATGTGGGTTACTGCTGAAATGGGTCCCTGTTACAAGGGTTTCCTGCTGGTTAAGTTTGTGGGCCTATATTTACTAATATTACCCACCAACCCGATATGTACTTAACCCTCCCACCGATTCAAGCATGTTTATTTAACGGTTAAGTTTTGTGGGCCTACATGTACTAATGTTACCCACCTACACGAGATGTACTTAACCCTCCCATTGATTCAAGCATATTTATTTAACGGTTAAGTTTTGTGGGCCTATATGTACTAATATTACCCACCTACATGAGATGTAACCCTTCCATCGATTCAAGCATATTTATTTAACGGTTAAGTTTTGTGGGCCTATATGTACTAATATTACCCACCAACCAGATATGTACTTAACCCTCCCGTACATTATGTCGTATTGGTTAAGTGTTGTCCATTCATGTTAACTTAACCCACCCATTCATCATGTCATGTTGGTTAAGTGTTTCTTATTAACTTAACCCTCCTCGCTTATCATGTTGGATTGGTTAAGTGTTTTCTATTAACTTAACCCCGTTCGTTCGTCAAGTTATATTGGTCAAGTGTTTCTTGTTAACTTAACCCACGTATTCATCTTGTTGTATTGGTTAAATGTCATCAATCAATTCAAGTTAACTTAACCCACCCACTTGTCATATTACTTTGGTTAAGTGTTACCTTCTTATGTTAACTTAATCCTACCATAAATCAAGTTATATTGGTTAAGTGTTGCCTTCTTGTTTTTACTTAACCTTACCACAAATCAAGTTATATTGGTTAAGTGTTTGTTATTACTTAACCCTACCCATTCATCTTGTTATATTGGTTAAGTGTTTCTCATTAACTTAACCCTAGTCATTCATATTGGTTAAGTGTTCCTATGAACTTAACACTAGTCATCCATCTTGTTCATTAGCATTAAATTATTTATTAATGCACCAACCTCTCACATTAGATATGTGTTGTTGCGGTTACTGGATGTGCCGGGCGGTTCCGGGCAGTTTTACACCATAACTCAATCTAACCTCGGGTTAGGCACATTCGTCTTTTCCTTAATTTACGTATTTATCTTTCAAATTTATATGTAAATTTTCCACAATTATTGCCATTTAAGCCATGCGTGATTTTTCCTCTAAATCACATTCAAGATTTTTGGTATATAAATTATACCATTTTTATGCCACTAACCATTCATTTATCTATGGGCTAAATTATGCCAATAATAATTTTTAAGGTTTTCCCAACGTTACCCCCGTCATACATTCGCAAAATTCACATAGAATGTTAGACTCGTAACTTAGCCTAACTTATATACAAAAGGGGAAAGAAGGGTGCATGTACCATTCACACAACATAAAATAATAAGGAACTAACTAAACATGTGTCATGTAAACGTGGCATAATATAGTGAATTTGCATTTTTGGATCCAACTAACATGAGTCTTTAAGCATATGAAATTACCCAAATCCAATTAGGCATATAAATGTAAACTTTTATTTTGGGTCCAATAAACATAAACCTTAAGCATATAGAATTACACAAGTTCAACTAGACATGTGAATGTGAACTTTTAATTTGGATCCAATAATCATGAATCTTAAACATATGGGTTTACACAAGTTTAACAAGGCATGTAAATACGAACTTTTATTTTGGATCCAACAAACATGAATCTTAAACATATGGTTTTACACAAGTTTAACAAGGCATGTAAGTGTGAACTTTAATCTTGGATCCAATTTTCATAGATCTAAATGTAAATCTAAACATAATACATGTCTTGGCCTAATAACTTGCATGATTCAATAAACATAGATCTAAATGTAGATCTAAACATAATACATGTCTTAGTCTAACAACTTGCATGATTCAATAAACATAGATCTAAATGTAGATCTAAACAACTTGCATGATTCAATAAACATAGATCTAAATGTAGATCTAAACAACTTGCATGATTCAATAAACATAGATCTAAATGTATATCTAAACAACTTGCATGATTCAATAACATGAAAAAGTCACCAAATTTACATAATATATGATTGGTTTAACATCAACATAATAACCACAATAATCTCACAAGCATATACGATAGAATCATTACAAGAATAGGCATAAATCAGCATCGTCATTATCTTACAACTAGGAATTACTCTAGTTTTCATTTTATTACAAATCACAGCTTTTAGTCGTTCACATCTAAATAATAACAGGACTTACAAAGAAAAGAAAGTCTTGTTTTCTGGGATCTGTTTTCTGAATTTGTAAAGCTTATCCTTTGATGTTGACTATTGATTTGAAGCAGAAATCCCTTACTTTGAAACAAAAACCTTTTTCTCTAACTTGAAGCTTTCTAATTAGATTATAATGTGTTTAAGAAGAAGGTGGCTAGACAAGATTTGAATTGGATAGCATGGTAGCTACAAAGAATGTATTTACGTGTTTTAGTTTTAGGATTTGAGTTGATTATATAGAAGTCAAGGTTTAATTCTAGTCATTAGATAAGTCTAGGAGTAATCAGAGCCATCCAACTAAAGCAATGTGTCACTCAGCCAATCATAGCATGACACATAAGCCCTAACACCTCAGAATTTGTCACAAGCC
This sequence comes from Allium sativum, assembly GCA_030737875.1. Lineage (NCBI taxonomy): Eukaryota > Viridiplantae > Streptophyta > Magnoliopsida > Asparagales > Amaryllidaceae > Allium > Allium sativum. The sequence goes on along the minus strand of CM060923.1, from coordinate 575,041,717 downwards.
CAATCAAAGAAGGCCATGTAAAAAAGACAATCCTTGAACAACAACAAAAATGCGCCACATGATGCGTACACGTCAAATATATATATATATATATATATATATATATATATATATATATATATATATATATATATATGTATGTATGTATGTATGTATGTATGTATATGTATGTATATGTATATGTGTGTGTGTGTATATATATATATTCTATATATTTTTTTCTTTTTTATCTATCTTCCCAATTAACCATTTTTACACTAAACCACTTTTTGAACTGCGTTCACACTAAGCCACTTTTTAGTCATTCCCCTAAAACAAAAATATGGCGTTGGTGGGGATCGAACTCTGTACCTCTTGTATGCAAGTCAAATGTTCTAACCAAATGAGCTACTAAGTCTTTTGCTTACAAACCTTAGAACAATGCTAAACATTATTCTTTTTTCATTCTTCTTTTTCAAATTAATTATTCTTTAATTTGTTATTTTAATATTCTCAGAAAATACGGGGTGTTACACTGTATGACCATCATTTATGAGCAGTCAGTTTGCCATTCAAACTAACATCCAACAAGCCATGCATCCATAGCCTTAACCTAACATGCGGAACTCTAACAATAGCATAAGTTACAAATGGTGTAAGGGTGACACGACATTAATAGGTCATACCAACGAAGAGTTCTGGATGGATCACCTTCATATTCTTTTCTGTTTCCCACATACAATCGTCATCATCCTCACTCCATTGCACCATGACTAACTTAACCACCTTTCTTCTAAGTTATTTTGTGTCACTCCTCACAATGCGAAGCGGCTTACGAGGTTTCGAAACATCGGACTTAACTTCTAGGTCTTCGTAATGATCCGGAGAAACCACCACATTCGAATCGTGCACACATTTTTGTAGAAAAGACACATGAAAAACATTGTGCACACTCGACATCTTCTCGAGTAAAGCCGATCTATACACAAGCTTTCCAATTCGCTCGACTATCGGAAACAGTCCAATGAACCTTATGGCTAACTTTCCTTTATTTTCGACTCGAACAACACTCTACAAAGGTGAAATCTTCACGAAAACCATATCACCAACGTTGAACTCTAAATCCTTTCGACGCTTCTCGGCGTAGCTCTTCTGATGATCTTAGGCTGCCTTCATTCGTTGTCGAACGATCTCAATACAATCTGATGTTTCTCTTATCAACTTAGGCCCAAGTATCAACTTGTCTCCAGGCTCTAACCAACACGCTAGAGAATTACACGATCTACCATTCAATGCCTAGAATGGTGTCATCCCAATGACTAGTAACTATTATTATAGGCGAACTCAACCAAATTTAGATGGTCTTCCCTCGATCCCCCAAAATCTAGTACATAGGCTCTAAGGAGATCTTCCAATACTTGATTAGCTCTCTCGGTTTGACCTTCTGTCTGGGGATGATAAGCCATACTCAAACATAACTCGGTTCCCATAATCTCTTATAACTCTTCCAAATCACCTCGTAAATAATGGATCTTGATCACACACTATGCTCGGGATATCATGGAATCGAACTATCCATTTAAAATAAAGCTCAGCCAACTTCGAAGTTGTTCTAGTCGATGGATAGGAATAACGGTTGCGCTTTTGGTTAAGTGATCCATTATGACCCAAATTCCTTCATTTCTTGCCCTAGTTCTAGGTAGTCTTTCGATAAAATCCATCGATACTTGCTCCCATTTCCACGAAGGAACCTCCACTGGCTGAATCAATCCAGTCGGCTTCTTCTGTTCGGCTTTCACCAACTAGCAACTCATGCATTTGGAAATAAAAATTCCAACATCCCTCTTCATCCCTTCCCTGTAGTAAATTCGCTTCATGTCCTAATACATCTTATTACCACCAGGATGAATTGTTAACTTCAAGTGATAACATTCCCTCAAAATCTCATCTCTCAATCCATCAATATCAGGAACAACCATTTGTCCTTTCTTACAAAGCCAACCCTCTTGATCAACTTTGAATTCCTTATCTTCTGGTTCCAACTTCTGGATGATCTCGACAAGCTTTATATCATGCTTTTGGTTTTCACCAATCCTTTCAATGAGAGTAGGTCTTATCGATAAGCTTACCAACATTTCAGGTTCTAATTCGCACCAAGTCCTGAAAGCAAATCCTGCCAAGTACTTGAGGTGCTTCCATTCTGAAAACATAGCTCCCAAACCTGCATGTCTTCGACTTAACGCATCCGCCACTGCATTGCCTTTACCAGGAGTATAAACGATACCAAAATCTTAAGATGTCAAAAATTCTAACCACAGTTGTTGCCGAAGATTCAAATCCTTCTGGGAGAAAAGATACTTCAATGACTTGTGATCTGTAAACATCTCGAATCGAACTCCCAACAGGTAATGCCTCCGCATCTTCAGAGAAAACATGATTGCCACTAACTCCAAATCACAAGTCAGATAATTCCTTTCGTGTGACTTAAGTTGTCGAATCGCATATGTCATAACTCTATCCTTCTGCATCAGCACTACTCCAGGTCTAGTACCACATGCATCGGTGTATACCACCAGTTCTTCATTCCCACTTAGAATCGTCAAAACAGGAGCACTCGTCAGTCTCTCTTTCAGGATTTTGAAAGCTTTCTCACACTTTGCGTCCTTTGTGAACACATGATTCTTCTTTGTCGCCTTGTTCAGCTCACGATAATCAACACATAATCTTAAAGATCCATCAGCCTTGGATGCAAACACAACTTGTGCACCCCATTCGGACATGCTTCTACGAATGAAATCATTTCCCGAAAGGTCACTAACTTGCACCTCTCACTCTCGTTGTTCCTGAGGAGACATCTGCCTAAGAGGCATGACGATAGATCTAGCACCTTCGACCAAATTTATCCTGAACTCAATCTCATGATGCAGCGGAAAACCTTTGACCTCTTCAAAGACATCATCAAACCCATTCACGATCGGCACAGATGACAAGTCTTCCCATGGAATCATAAGAGAATACAAAAACATATATACAAAGACCCCATCTTCCAAATCAAATCACAACCATTCGGCCTTCAACATTTCTGACTGTCACCTCGAGCTTCTCCAAATCCTCTTTGGCCGCATATCTCTTGAGCTAGTCCAAACCCAAGATAACCCTATTCCCAGCGAAGTTCAAAACAATGCAATCACACACAAGGTCAACAATGACTAAATAACTTGACCAAGACAAAACATACAAAGATTAAATGAACCCCCTACTAGATTAGTCACAATCAAAAGTCTAACAACCATCTTGGGTTACATAGCCAACTGATACACAAGCTTATTACAAGTAAAAGAAAACGTTGATTAGTATCAAACATGTAATGACCCGGTAGGAATTCGACTCTCGAATTCTGACAATAATACATAATCTCGTATTACTTGCCAAAACTCAAGTATTGAAAACAACAGATAGTTATTAGAAAGAAAGTAGAAGGTGAGATAAGAAAGAAAGAATATTAGAATAGAAGAAGAAGAACACAACACAGAGTCTCACATCGCAGCGGAACAAAATATAATATAGAAATAAACTTTATTGAGAGCTTGAAAAAATACTTACCATCTTCAGAGTCAAGTCAGGACAGTTATTATAACCTGTCCTCATACAAGCACACAACGGAATAATAACTATAATATCATACGTCTGAACACTTCCAGTTCGTCCCTTCATAGCATCCAATAACCTAAACCAGTGAAATCCGGTCTAACCTGAGCATTACAAACACCGGATCAGTCTGGTGAACCAGAGTGAGAAAACACACTAAGCTTAAGGGTATCATTCAACTTGATTTTAAAGTCAAAAATTTTCGAAAGAAAAGGATAATCGTAAGACCAAATTCACACATAAATACGAACGATTTTTACCTTACGATAACCCAAAACAATTTTAAAACCATATATATTTGGATATTATAATACTGTCTAAGTACAAATAAATAACAATGTAGCAGAACACTTGCATCTCACGCTCTACATACATAGTATACAATCAAAATTGCGGGCTCTTATTGGAGAATGGATTTCCATGGCAAGGTATGGGCAACCACCTTTCCGACAGTGTATCTCTAGATAGGAATACACCGGGTTCAACAAGAAAATCTTGCAACCCAGGCTAAATATGACCGACCCCTCATTTCTCTTGAGAGTACCGAATATATTGTCACCTATGGTTACTAGCAACATAACCGTTCCCAGGAGGTACAGAAGCGAAAAGAAGAACAAATATGAATATTATCTAGATGGTGATAATACACCCTAATGGGAGTGACCAATATAGCCATGCGACCTACCGGAATTTTACCATTTCCTGGTTAATGGGACTTGAGGTCATAAATACCTTTAGAACATCTAGCTACCATTTACTCTGAATGCCACATCGTAAAATCCACTAGAAATTTACTAATTGACGTCCACAAAAATACTCTAATTATTACGCTACAGAAAAGCCTTTTCTCCGCCATCAACTATGGTACGTTTGAACAAATCAACGTATGTAATCCTTTTGGAAATACCCCGCCAGACATCCGTTCATACAAGTCATCTAGGAACAGGATGAACCGAAGGCACCCTCCTACTACGTCCTTATATAGGAATCACCCCAAGGATCAGTAGCGAGTAGTCCTTGCAATCCGAAGATTTCAATTACGACAGAATTACTGTCCAATATCTCTGGGAGCTTAACCATAGAAATTCAACAAGTAACCCTTCCGTTCATGAAGATCAACGGTCTTCAATTGCTCCATATTCAATCATCATCTTTAACGTAATAGCTAGTTCGAAATGGTTTTCATATATAAATTCAATCTCAGTCTTTTCGTGCCAACAATCGTATGGGCTAGATTTGATAGTTGGTTATTTAACTATCAAATAAATAGCCATGAAAATAAAATGAGTTCACTGATTCAGTACTCGGCATTACTTGGCCTCTTTAGTTAAAAACAATTAACGAATGTTAATTTAAAACTCTTAAATCATTCACCTTCACGAATATAGTTTTTCGCTTCTTATTTAACATACTATTAATTTCAAACTATTATATTTTCATACTTAGAAAATCTCATTATATATTCTAAAATCTTGCAATTTACATTGCGTTATTATTTCTCATATGGAAATAAATTATTCTTAACCTCTTTCCCATTACAACTAATATCATCCTTAGATAATCCTGAAGTCACTTAAGTTGGGGTATTATTTTACCTCTCAGACCTTGGTCAACAACGTTCTTATCTTAAGATAGGTATGAGAAGTAATTCAAAAACCGATATTTATTCTAATATCAAACCAAATCTCATTTAACCATTTTACTTAAACCATGATTTTATAATCCAACTCTTATTTTTGAAAATCTCCTACTTAAATACAATTATTATTTCTTAATTCATTGATTAAATAAATGCTTATTAAACATTCCCTTTTACTTTAAATTTCTTTAACTTAGTAATACGAATTTTTACTACGAAATCCTATTCTTAAATCCCTTACCCGGTATCATTTCTCAAATCCATTTAACCATTTTATCTTTTGAGAATCTTATTTCAATTTCATCCATTTTACTTAATTCCATTATTAAGTAATGTTAATTTAAAATTAACTTTTTAACTCCACATCTCTTTTATAAATCGTGTTTATAAAACTCAGGTTTAATTTAAACCCTTTTTTTTCAATTTCCTTTTTCTAACTTCAAATATTAAGTAACCATTTAATTTAAGCTATCTTATTTGCTTAAAATCCCTTTTATATAAAAGCTCGGGTTTTCAATATAAAACCCATTCATAAACTCCTTTCACAATTCAATTAGATATCATTTCAACTTCGATTACTTTTTAAATGAATTTCAATTAAAAAGTAATCTCCTAATTTATTATTAATTAAAATAATTACGTCAATCATTAACTATAGTAGCAGTATTTAACTAATTAATTAACTAAAATAAAAAGTAATTTCCCTTTTAAAATCTTATCAAAATCAAAAACAAATATTCGTTAATTTATTTCATTAGATTCAAACAAACTAATTAATAATCGCTCTCACTTAAAACGGTTGACTTAGTCAACCCAAAAACAGTTATTCGTTAACTGGCCCCAATTAATCTTTCCTTTAAATTAATTAATAATATAATTAATCTAAATAATTCCATTTAATTGTTTCTTAAAAACAATTATCCAACTCTTAACCGTTAGGTTAATTTTCCACTCTCTTGTTTGTAAATCTGATTAACATCAGAATTTTCTTTATAAAATCAATTAATAATAAATTATAAACTTAAATAATAAATATTTATTTTCATTTGATAAATTTTATTCAAAATAATATATTTAAAAATCTATTTTCAGTTATAAAAATAAATTGTATAACTTCAATTCCGTCAATTCACTTAACAGTAAATCAATATTTATAAAACGATTTATTTATATGTCATATGCTGCCAATTACTCAACCAATACTGCTCATTAGTTAAAACAAAACAAACGTTGAATTTTCAGTTAACAATCAATAATCAAATCAATCATCCAATCAGCACGGTTCATATAGTGACAATATGAAAATAAATGACATTTAATATATTTGAGGAATCCAGTTGGATCCTTCAAACTTGTTCTTCCCTGCGTCAAAATAGATTATCTCACATAAATTCATTCAATTCAATTTAACTGATTATTTCTATAACAGTAAATAATGCCTATTTAACATCAACCAATTAACAAAACAATTTAACACATTTATTTTATAAACGTGACCAACAAGGTAAGTTACCTTCATTGGGTCCAATTGTTATAATAACGATTTGGTTTTTCACCGAAATTAAACAATGTTTAATTTCATTAGTTTAATCAATATATGAAAAATAAATATGTATGTGTGTGTGTATATATATATATTTAACAAACAAGTAAATAGTCAACCATTAGCAACCATAGCATACAATTATAAAACCCGACTTATATAAAATATAAGTGGGAGGAACTGAGTGAGTTTAACTCACCTTGATTACCGTCCGTTTTTTATATGGTTTGTTTTAATAAAATTAAATATACGTTTAATTTAATTAAAAAAACCAACTGCTTTTAGCTTTGTCCGTTCCACCCTAAAATACCGTGCTCGTCGATACGATTCTAACGCTTCAGGATTTGTCAAATTCTGTTTATGTATACGAGAGTTATACATATTCATAAGATACGATAATATATATGTTATAATTAATCAACGTTAAAATTAACTTATGTTAATTATGGACTTAGACCCTTTAATTACACTGTTATTGGATTGAACTATGATTTCCATTGCTACCTGTTTCCATCGTAACTTCTTCCTCTTCCATATTTCAGTCAAGTTGACCCACTCATGTCTTCATCAAGGCAAACAATAAACACCCAGTCCATTTCTTTTTAACACATAACATTCATCTTTTATTTTATTTTCATTTGATGGCCCAAGGCCCATTGTTCAAAACACAAGCCCGGTCATTTTTATTTTAGTCTGCGTCTCCTATTCCTGTAAAGCTTTCTTCCCATACTTTATTCACAAAAAATTCCACCTAACAGTTCTGCTAGAAAACCAATGTGCCTAGCTCCTTAATTAACTATTCCATTTAAATGTTTCTCAAACTTCCACCGATTCGATCAACATGGATTTGTCAGGACCGAATAAAGCTTCTTCTTCCTCATTCCAAAAAAAAATTCACTCGCTATTTCTTCACTATGCAAACACGCTATCCTATCCTGCTTCTCTTACGCTGAAGACACACTGACTTGCCTCCACAACTGCGTCCTAAATCTTACACCGCACCAACTTCCAACATGCCGGGCTGCGATCAAGGGTCACCAAATCGACTGCGCCACCCTCCTCCACTTTCGACCTGAATGCCACCCTTCTGTTTCTTCATGTTGGTTCCTCGACATACCCTGGCCGATTTACTCTTCAATAACCAGTTCGCCGCACCCAAATCAAATGATCAGAACATCATCTATGACCACCCATGCCATCGTCTCACCCTTGAGTTACTTCGCCCCAAGCCTCAACTATTTCGGTCACCTCGTTCAACTCTAACATGCCACAAACAGCCGCTGCCTTCGAGGGAAAAACTAGCCACCACACTGAAAGGAATCGGATCTCCATCGACCAGTCATAAAAGATTGACGAGCTCGATAATTTTCTAGTAGGAAATTATTGAAATTAATGAATGAATTGAATGATTTTAGTAAGGAAAGATTAGTGTATATAGTTCATTGATTTTTTCCTGAGGCGGCGCTATATGTTGTTGACCACGCAATGCACAGAAAATAGGGTTTGACCCCTTTTGTAGTGTACTTATAGTGTGACCGTATAAATAAAATAAAATTAATGAAACTTCGTGTTGAAGTAACCAATAAAAATAACCACAAACAACCTCCAATCGGGATGAAAATCCTAATCCTGACATAAAAAATATCCCGGACTTCATGGGACAGGTTCGTTGAATTTCGAGGTCGTTTGTAGAAACCCTTTATAATCGACAGGTGAAAAATCAAGCATTTAAATTACCTATGATCACAAAATAAATCCAATTTAACTTGAAACTGTAAAATTCTACTTGTCCTTTTCCTTACGAATCCAATGAAATTTGTTTCATTAAAATCAGAGTTCGTTTGGCCGGTCGTTTATTCCTCCCTAGTTGCCCATGTCTAAATTGGCTAAAATAATATAAACGGTTAATTGCAAATCTAAGCCTTTATCGTTGCCACGATCAAACAGTAAGTCCGATCAATACCAAAATTGAAATCCTACAATAATTTAACGTTATGGTTCCAATGAAACTAATTCAATCGAAAACAGAGATCGTTTGCAAAATGACTATCTTAAAGCTAATATTAATATAAATAAAATATTATATAAGTTCCAAAAAAATCCAATTAAATAATAATAAATTATTATTATTATCATCATAAATATCCAAATAAAATTTTCATATCGCTTCACATTTAAACAATATGGATTTTAAACTCAATATTAAACATTTATGAATTAAACGGTATCCGAAATATATTAAAATCCTATTTAATATATTTAATAAACATTAACGCTTATTAACGAATTCCATAGTGATTATTTTAAAATTTGATTTGGACATAACTAACAATCTATAACACGAAATCTAGTTTTTCCCTTTCATTAGAAAATTATAATCTACAAGATTCGAACATTCCTTGTTTTACAGAAATCCGACTTATAGCGGATCATGTATATCCAATTAAAGTTCAAAACTCAATATCACGAACTACCGCGCCATGTCGAGTTCGTTTTATATTATATATATATATATATCTAATGTTCAAATTTTGTTTTATAAACGAAATAAATATTAACATCCATTGATATCCCAAATATAGTGTTTAATATAATAAAATAAATAATATATTTGGCTACCAAAAATACGGGACATTACATTCTTCCCCCTTAAAAGAATTTCGTCCCTAAAATTACTAAAGTAGAAAAAATGATACAAATCCCATTATCTTTAAAATCCAATTTATTTTTAATCAAAAACAATTCAATACCATAATAAATATTTTCCAAAAATATCAAAAATTTTATAGCACATTAAATTCCCGAAAAAATTCGATAGAGTTTCCCCTGTATAGAGTGACATTTGCAATATCGCAGGAACAAATAATATATATACATCAACCCATACGGTCAGTAATAAAATTCAAAAAACCAAAATTATGTTTTCGCGACAACGTACCTTTCATGAGTGTTATTGAGCATACTTGCTCAATTTATGTGCAATCTACTCAACCAAAATCTAATCCTCAAAGCCACCTGGCACTTGTACTAAACTAAATTCAACATATAAGTAACAATTTCATGAAATGTTTAAATAACACTTCATTTATTAACAAGTAATACTATACAGATTTCCGAAATCAAACAGGTAACATCAATTTATTTGCCAATACAGGGTTAAATCCTTAATTCCAGTTTATGAGCAGTTTCAATTTAGTTTATTATACTGGAATTCAATTTCTTGGTTTTCAGTTCATTTGATTTCTTATTAAATCATTGATGAATTATATACAACCAATCCAACCAACAATCAGTAGTCAATCAACAACCAGTGCACAACCAACTCAATCAAATCAATTGAATTTTATTTTCAATTTAATATTTACTTTGGTAACATTATTTGGTTTAAACATATTTTAATTATCAATCGACTCATATTCGATTGATTTCTATTTAATTATTATTTATTCAATTTCCAAATTCCAAATCAATTTCATTTGGTTTCAATGTCCATGTTAACTTCAATTAACCAATGTAAGTTCTAATTCCAAATCCAATTAACTAATTGAATTTTCTAAACAAATTCTGATTTATTCGATCTCATATAAAAATTCTTATTCACAAACTCTATTCGTGAAATTTCTTCTGGTAATATTAAATCACTCCACTTTATAATTCAATTTAAATTCCATTCAAATCAACCAAACACACCAACATCTCAATAATTTAATAAAATTATTTCTTTTCTACACAAAAATATAATTTGGGTAAAATTATTTCAATTACCCTTTTTACAAAATAATATTGTGTCCATCGCCCGTTCAATGCTTCTCAACACTTGAACCGATCAAACAACACAATACAAAATATTTATATGTACAATCTACAAATATGCTCTCATATATATATATATATATATATACACACACACATACACACACACTCAACTCAATCTAGGGTATTACTAACCTCGTCTCTATCGAGTTATACCATGAGCCAAGGTCATTACTAAACTATTGCTCTAATACCACTGTAATGACCTGGTTCGAATTCGACCCTCGAATTCTGACAATAATACATAATCCCGTATTACTTGCCAAAACTCAAGTATCGAAAACACCATATTGTTATTAGAAAGAAAGTAGAGGGTGAGACAAGAAAGAAAGAATATTAGAATAGAAGAAGAAGAATGAACACAATAGAGAGTCTCACATCGCAGCAGAACAAAATATAATATAGAAATAAACATTATTGAGAGCTTGAAAAATACTTACAATCATCAGAGTCACATCTGGACAGTTATAATAACCGGTCCTCATATACAATCACAAGCGGAATAATAACTATAATATCATACGTCTGAATACTTCCAAGTCGTCTCTTCATAGCATCTGATAACTTGAACCTATAAAACCCGTTCTAACCTGAGCATTACAAACGTCAAATCAGTCTGATGAACCAGAGTGATAAAACACACTACGTTTAAGGGTATCACTCAACTTGATTTTAAAGTCAAAAAATTTCGAAAGAAAAGGATAATCGTAAGACCAAATCCACATATAAATACAGACGGTTTTTACCTTACGATAACCCAAAATGTTTTTGAAACCATATATTCTGGTATTATAATAATGTCTAAATACAAATAAATAACAATCTAGCAGAACACTTGCATCTCACTCTTTACATACATATTATACAATTAAAACGCGGGTTCTTATTGGAGAATGTATTTCCATTGCAAGGTATGGGCAACCACCTTTTCAACAGTGTATCTCTAGAGAGGAATACACCGGACTCAACAAGAACATCTTGCAACCCAGGCTAAACATGACCGATGCCTTATTTCTCTCAAGAGTACCGAATATATTGTCACCTATTGTTGCTAGCAACATAACCGTTCCCAGGAGATACAGAAGCGAAAAGAAGAACAAATATGAATATCCTCTAAATGGTGACAATACACCCTAATGGGAGCGACCCGCATAGCCATGCGACCTACCCGATTTTAAACATTTCCAGGTCGATGAGGCTTGAGGTCATAAATACCTTTAGAACATCTGGCCACCATTTACTCTGAATGCCACATTGTGAAATCCACCAGGAATTTACTAATTGATGTACACAAAAATACTCTGGTTATTAGGCTAGAGAAAAGCCTTTTCTCTTCCATCAGTTATGGTAGTTTGAAGAAATCAACGTACGTAATCCCTTTGGAAATACTCCGTCAGGCATCCGTCCATACAAGTCATCCAGGAACAGGATAAACCAAAGGCACCCTCCTACTACATCCTTGTATAGGAATCACCCCAAGGATCAGTAACGAGTAGTCCTTGCAATCTTAAGATTTCAATTACGACAGAATTACTGTCCAATATCTTGGGAGCTTAACCAGAGAAATTCAACAAGTAGCCCTTCCGCTCATGAAGATCAACGGTCTTCAATTGCTCCATCTTCAATTATCATCTTTCACGTAATAGCTGGTTCGGAATAGTTTTCGAATATAAATTCGATCTCGGTCTTTCCGTACCAACAATCATATGAGCCAGATTTGATAGTCGGTTATTTAACTATCAAATAAACAGCCATGAAAATAAAATGAGCTCACTGATTCAGTACTCAACACTACTTGGCCTCTTTAATTAAACACAATTAACGAATGTTAATTTAAAACACTTAAATTGTTCACTTTCACAAAAATAGCTTTTCACTTCTTATTTAACATATTATTAATTTCAAAACTATTATATTTTCATACCTAGGAAATATCCTATAATAGCATCCAATTTTCTATTTTACTGTCATTTAAAAAAAAATACATCATCCCTCATTATCTAAAATTGGAAATCAATTCATATTATCGCTCGCAAAATAATGTTACGAAATCTCTTTTGTTCCATTATTTGAAAACAATAACCAACCCCAATTCCATTAGAATAAGCCTATTTCAAACTCCACTTTTCATTTCCTTTTACCTCGAAAATACCAATTTAATATCACACAATCTCTTTTATTTCCTTTACTTCGGGAATATCATTATATATATATATATATATATATATATATATATACACACACAAATACACACACACATATATATATTCTCAAATCTTTCCAATTCCGTTACTATGGAAATCTCATTATACATTCTCAAATCTTGCAATTTACGTTGCATTATTATTTCTCATACGGAAATAAATTATTCTTAACCTTTTTCCCAGTACAACTAGTATCTTTCTAAGATAATCCTGAAGTCACTCAAGTCGGGGTATTTATTTACCTCTCAGATCTTGATCAACAACGTTCTTATCCTAAGATAGGTATGAGTTGTAATTCAAAAACCATATTTATTCTAATATCAAACCAAATCCCATTTAACCATTTTACTTAAACCATGATTTTATAATCCAACTCTTATTTTTGAAAATCTCCTATTCAAATACAATTATTCTTTTTTAATTCGTTGATTAAATAAATGCTTATTAAACATTCCCTTTTGCTATAAATTTATTTAACCAATTTATTTAATAACACGTATTTATATTACAAAATCCTATTCTTAAATCCTTTGCCCCGTACCTTTTCTCAAATCCATTTCCCAATCCATTTAACTATTTTCTCATTTGAGAATCTTATTTCAGTTTCATCCATTTTACTTAATTCCATTATTAAGTAACGTTAATTTAAAATTAATGTTTTAACTCCACATCTCTTTTATAAATCTCATTTATAAAACTCAAGTTTAATATAAACCCTTTTTGTTTCAATTTCCATTTTCTAACTTCAAATATTAAGTAACCATTTAATTTAAGCTACGTTATTTGCTTAAAATCCCTTTTATAACTTTTTTATAAAAGCTTGGGTTGTTAATATAAAACCCATTCATAAACTCGTTTCATAATTTAATTAGATTTCATTTCAACTTCGATTACTTTTTAAATGAATTTCAATTAAAAACTAATCTCCTAATTTATTATTAATTAAAATAATAATTTACTTTAATCATTAGCTACAGTAGCAGTAGTTAACTTCTTAATTAACTAAAATAAAAAGTAATTTCCCTCTTAAAATCTTATCAAAATTAAAAACAAATATTTGTTAAATTATTTCATTAGATTCAAACAAACTAATTAATAATCACTTTCACTTAAAATGGTTGACTTAGTCAGCCCAAAACGCAGTTATTCGTTAACTAGTCCCAATTAATCCTTCCTTTAAATTAATTAATAATATAATTAATCTAAATAATTCCATTTAATTATTTATTAAAAACAATTATCCAACTCTTAACCGCTAATTTAATTTTCCACTCTCTTGTTTATAAATCTAATTAACATCAGAATTTACTTTATAAAATCAATTAATAATTTATTATAAACTTAAATAATAAATATTTATTTTCATTTAATAACTTTTATTCAAAACAATAGATTTAAAAAGTTTATTTTCTGTTATAAAATTAAATTGTATAACCTCATTTCCGTCGATTCACTTAACAATAAATCAATATTTATAAAACGATTGATTTATTGGCCATATGCTGCCAATTACTCAACCAATACTGCCTATTGGTTAAAACAAAACAAATGTTGAACTTCCAGTTAACGACCAATAATCAAATCAATTATCCAACCAACACAGTTCATATAGTGATAATATGAAAATAAATAACATTTAATATATTTGAGGAATCCAATTGGATCCTTCCAACCTGTTCTTTCCTGCATCAAAATAGACTATCTCACATAAATTAATACAATTCAATTTAACTGATTATTTCTATAAAAGTTAATAACGCCTATTTAACATCAACTAATTAACAAAACAATTCAAATAATTTAACACATTTATTTTATAATCATGGCCAACAAGGTAAGTTACCTTCATTGGGTCCAATCGTTAAAATTACGATTTGGTTTTCCACCGAAATTAAACAAAGTTTAATTTCGAAATTAAACAACGTTTAATTTCATCGGTTTAATTAGTATATGAATATATATTTTTAACAAACAAATTTATGGTCAACCATTAGCAACCATGCACACAATTATAAAACCCGACTTATATAAAATATAAGTGGGAGGAACTAAGTGAGTTTAACTCACCTTGATTACCATACGTTGTTTATACGGTTTGTTTTAATTAAATTAAACATATGTTTAATTTAATAAAAAAACAACTCCTTTCAGCTTTGTCCATTCCACCCTAAAATATCGTGCTCACTGATACGGTTCTGACGCTTCACAATTTGTCAAATTATGTTTATGTATATGAGAGTTATAAATATTCATAAGGTACGATAATATATATGTTATAATTAATCAACGTAGAATTAACTTACGTTAATTACGGACTTAGACCCCTTTAATTACACTCTTATTGGATTGAACTTCAATTTCCATTGCTACCAGTTTCCATCATAACTTCTTCCTCTTCCATATTTCAGTCAAGTTGACCCACTCATGTCTCCACCAAGGCAAACAGTAAAACACCGAGTCCATTTCTTTTTGACACATAACATTCTTCTTTTATTTTATTTTCATTTGATGGCCCATGCCCCATTGTTCAAAACCCAAGCCCAGTCGTCTTTATTTTAGTCTGCGTCTCCCCTTCCAATATTGCTTTTTTCCCAAACTTTATTCACGAAAAATTCTGCCCACCAGTTCTGCTAGAAAAACTAACATGCCTAGCTCCTTAATTCACTGCTCCGTTTAAATGTTGCCCAAACTTCCACCAATTCTTTCAACATGGATTTATCAGGACCGAATAAAACTCCTTCTGCCTCATTCCAAAAATTTGTTCACTGGCTATTTCTTCACTGTTCAAACACGTTATCCCATCCTACTTCTCTTACGCTGAAGACATGCTGACGTCCCTCCACAACTGCGCCCTAAATCTTCCACCGCACCAACTTCCAACACGTCGGACTCCGATCAAGGGTCACCAACTCGACCGTGCCTGAGACGACCCGAAATCCCCCTTACGGGAAATCACGGATTGATCTTGAGGACAAGTCACATCGGGACGCAAACAGAAGAACATTTCATTGTTAATTACAACAATTCCATCATAATACAAGAATATACAGAGTATAAATAATATTACACATTCACTAAATATCAGAGATTACAATACATTACAAAGCAGCGGAAAAATAATACAAAACACAACTGAAAGGAATACACGGATACACAGCTTTCCGAGTATCGTTCCAGCTGTAAATCAGGATCCTGTGAATATAAATCTGCAAAACCAAAACTACTAGCTGCCCTTGTCAAAATAAGGGCACCCAGAGTTTAGGTTAAAATAATAAACTCCAGGTCAGTCATGTGACTGGTGTGAGAACTAAAACAATTATTAATCTTTATTTTAAAGTTAGGTAAATCAAGGGACCACGCCATATAACACAGAACGGGTTTCCTCCCAAGAATACCAGTGCATAAAACAACAACGCAATGCCAAATAAAGAAAAATGAAGCTATTATAAGACCCAGGTCCCATCACACAATGCAACACAAGCCGGAGGATAGGGTTTTACCTTATAATAGCCAAAGCATGCTTGGTACGTTAAAAACAAATCATTTGATACTTTAATAAGTGTATAGTGTTAATACAATTTCAATCATAAATATCAACCATAGACGGCATGGGTACCATATATCATGTCGCCATACTAGGCTCTACAATCAAAACCGCAAAGTCACATATTTGGAAATTGGATTTCCACCTGTGAACCGAGGAAAAAGATAGTCCTCTACCGATTCGAGATGCTCTAGCCCGTGTCTCAGGCAAGTACTCAGTCAAGCCTTTGGATCGTCAGGGCCGGTCCACCGATGTGGATTAAAATGCCTGAACACTGCGTTTCCCCACCCTTTGGGGTGTCAATGAGTCCAATGACTCCATCGGTCCCGGATCGACCGATATATCTGAGGCGCCTCGCAACAGCAACAACCACATAAGTCAAACTCGTCAGGGTGTGTAAAATCACTGACGCCACTTCTAGCTAGAAGGAAACACATGTCCTCCCTGATGTCCTCTACCGTTTCTGGTTCACAACCGGGGTGTGAGGCTCGCGAATCAACGCTACACAAAGCTGTGCCACACAGGTCGTGCTTTGATCATCACCCACAAGACTTTTCTTTTCAACAGAAGCCTTGATCATTTGCCACTTAGGCATGCCACACAGGCAATTCACTCCATGCAATTGATATCCACCAATATATAACCTCTAAGCTCTTACGTCTCAGAGAAGGGCGTTAAGCAAGAGAAAAAATTCTCCGCTGCCAAACAAATATATATTTAATAGAAAACAATCACACAGAATAAAATCCAATGTCAGACACACAGTCCATTTACAAGTCCGTTCTGGGTCTGAACGAAACCGGAGGCACCTTGTACCTCGCATATCCATCGATCTCCAAGTACGTTTGGACGACCCCTAACTGATTCCCTCCTCTTGGGTATACGGCCCAATCAAGATCATCAGTAACCACCCAAACGACGTGAAGACCTCCAGTCTTCGACCGCCATCTTCATCCTCGACACCACGTCGAATCAGTTATTCAGAATGGGATACACCCGGTCTTTCTGAATAACTCGCGTATATAATAAACAAGTGTTTCACAAACACAACATACTCCTCATTCTAATTCATCAGTCACTAACCGTAAATTAGCAAGAGAATAATTCCCCAAACATTAACCCCGAAGGCCGAAACCAACATCAGATCAATACCCAGGAAACCATTCTTCTTAGCTAACCTACAGTTAGTTTCTAAATGTCACATTCTTAGGGAAAGGTTCCCATTAATTTTATCAAAGATAAATTCTTTTAAATTTATTCTTTAATCTTCCTTTGAATATCACTTCAAACTAGTTGGGATTAGCGAACCACACCGAAGTAATTATTTATTTTATTTCCCAATCCCAACATATTCATCCCATGAAGTAAAACTGGTAATACTTCATATCTAACACCACGGTGTTATCGTTAAATTCAATTACCATTTCACGTTCAAATCTAATTAAAGAATTAACTATCACCTGGAGCAAAACTGGTGATACTCCATTTTCGACCATTCCAATCTAATTAAAGATTCATTAAAAGCCCACTTAGTTTTAATCCACACAGAAATCAATATCCTGTCTTTAACTGGGTTAAAGAACCAATGTCATTTAAAACACGGTTCACGATAAACCCAAAATCACATTTCATTCAATCAGCCTTTAACGGTAAATTAGCAAGTGAACAATTCCCTAAGTATTAACCCAGAAGGCCGAAACCAACATCAGATCAATACCAAGGAGACCATTCAACTTAGCTAATCTCCAGTTAGTTTCTGATTTTCTTAACTCCATTGAATCTAAGAATAGTATTATTGAAGATACCATTCACGACAAATCCAAATCATATTTGATATTAAATACAAGGCTCTGAATAGAAAATATATCGGCTTATATTCAATATCAAATTCTACGACCAACAAATATCGTATTGGAAACAACGATATAAATATATCTTCCAAATTTCCATAACAATATCTGTATAATCACGAAATCCAACATCGAAATATTCCAAAGACAATTTCAATTCAAATCCATTCCAATTCAATTATTGGAAATTCTGGTTATTTTCAAAACCATTTCAAATCCACTTTATTTATTTTAAAAATAAATAGAATTATAATTCTAGTTCAAAACTAGTTCATTTCGATAAAAATCAATTTTTATCTTTTCAAATTTGGAGTTTTTCATCCCAATTCTTCACAAATCATTTCTTATGATTTTACACAAATTATTACTATTTTTAATAATTTTATCAAGGCCCGTACAGTCGATTTCCATCAACGGCCATCGAACTGCACTTACAGGGACCTTTTCCAAATTTGATTTGGACATAATTCCAAATCCAACCGTTAGATTTCAAATCTCTAATATTCGTTAAAAAGCTCTTTTCGATACGAACCCAACGGCTCCAGTTTTAGGAGAATCCGACGGTCGGATCTCCCGCAATATCCATTTGAAGTCAATGGTCGAAATTCGCGAACTACCGCAGCGCGGCGCGTTCTATTCAGGCCATTCTATATATATAATATATATTATTTATATTTCGTCGATTTCCTTTTAAAACTTATTTTATAAATCATTTTAAATTCGTTTTCGAAACGATTTCAACATCATATACAATTTCTAATCAAAATTGAATATTCCACATCATCAGTATACAAATGATAATATTTTCAAAACGTTACTTGTTATAAAAATGAATCAAATCGATATAAATATCGTTCATGTCAAAATGGCGTCAATCTAATCAACACGGCTTTTATTCAACACATGAATGTTTATTCTATTCAACACATGAATATTTATCAATTCAACACATGAATTTATTCTCAATTCAACACATGAATTTATTTTTTTCTATTCAACACATGAATTTATTTTCTATTCAACACATGAATTTATTTTATATATTGGAATGAGACCCAATCAATTACCATATAATGTTAATTATAGGGATTTTCTACAACACAAGTATATAACAGCAATGATAAATCATCAACCATCATCCAGAGTGCATCACACAACTACATAAGCATTAAATATAAATAATTAACGCTTACACAGCTGTCAACCCATCGATTGACATACAACTAAATAATCGGGATTAGTGTACGTCAAATATCATCCCAATACCCATGTGGGGTTTCAAATCAACGAACACATATTTTATTTGTGCAGTTGGGCGAAGTGTAAAATTTATCGTCCCAATCAATATCAGTCAAATCGGTGTATATAAACAAATCGTCCGATTTGTTAATAAATATTTATTTTATATACACATTAAAAATTATACTTTTTAACTATAAAATATTTTCCACTATAAAATACTTTATTTCATTTCACATCACACAATCAAATTCCACAACACAGCAATCAAACAAATAAGTCATCCATGGTCTGTGCACGATGGGTGTCGGGTGCTGCTAAGCACCGTCTGCATCCTAGTATATATTTCAAACTAGAAATGAAAATTTAAAGTGAGAAGTTCTCACCGACTAGCTAAACAAACGCCACGACTCTTCTTATGTACAAAATCTTCGTCGTGCTCACCTTTTGTCAATTTCGTTGCCCGTAGCCACTACATATATAAAAATCACATTTTATAATAACTCTATATGGATAAAAATCACATTTTTACACCGCTACTATATAGATAAAAATTATATTTTTATAACGGTGTTCATATAATAAAGATCATATTTTTATCACGCTATTCTCTATATAAAAATTATATTTTTATATCGCTCTTCTTCCAATAAAGATTATATTTTTATAACGCTGCTTCCTATATAAAAATTATATTTTTATATCTACTTCTAATATAAAGATCGAATTTTTATATCATCGCTATAAAAATCACATTTTTATTCCAACATACATATAATAAAAATCAGAATTTTATTTCGCTATATATATAAAGATCAAATTTTTACTATCTATATAATATAAAAATGCATTTTTATAATCTCAACTATATAAAAATCATATTTTTATTATCTCTATAATATAAAAATCTTATTTTTATTCTTTCTATAATATAAAAATCATATTTTTATTCTTTTATTCGCTATGGTATATAAAAAAAATCATTCCTTTATAGTTGTCAAAATCCTTCTACATGTATAGAAATCAGACTTTTAATCACACAAATATATAAATAAACAAATTTAAAGCTTACAGGTGGAGGGATGCTAGCGTTTCAGTTTGCCGGAGAGTGAGGTGGCGAATGTCGTACCTTCGACGAGGTGCAGCGGCGGCTAGGGCTTGGTGCGCGGGCTTTGGGGCTGAGGGATTTGGGCTATGCGATTTTAAAGGTTGGAGGCTTCAGTCGAAGGGAGGAGGAGGAGAGGGAGGTGCGATGGGGGTGGGGCCAGCCTTGACGGTGGCACGGTGGTGGCGTGCGCCCCTGGGGCGGCGGTGACGTCGATTTGGGGGCTGGACGTTTTGGGAGAAGAGGGATGTCGGGTTTGGTTCTGAGAGGGAAAGGGAAATATAAGGTGGGGTTTCTATAAAGTTTAATTATATTATTTTAATTATTTAATTTCAAAACGCAACTTTTAATTTCGAACTCGAAATCGAACCCACCAACTGTCGTCCATAGCTAATTATCCCCATTCTGAACACAATGGGATATGTATCGTAAGCTGATTCGATCGTTTCGATCAGTTTTCGTCAGAATCAAAATATAAATCTATATATTGAATTTGAACGCACATTTCAATTTACCGGGGTCGCATATTAACTCTAAAAATTCCCGAAAAATATTTTCTAGCTTCGTATTGACGATACGGTCCTAACAAAACTAATCTCGTCAAATTCTGTGACCGTCTGAAAAATGGTCATTTTCCAGTCGATTAAAATCAACTAAAACTGGTCAAACGCGTTTTCCTTTGCCACGCTCACATATTGATTCAGAAAATTACGAATTTTGAAACCTAGCAATAACTTGACATCACGGATCCAACAAAAGTGGTTTCGTCGAAAACCGAGGTCATTTGGAAAATTTCCATTTTTAAGGGCCAGAATTCCATAGCGACTACTCTGAATTTTCAACTGGATGTATCTTTTGATTCCCGCTATGAAATTTCAATTTTTCGGATTCGTTGGAAAGATAATCTCAAATAGATTCAAATATTTTTGGTTTCACTAAAATCCGATTTATTTTGCACCCGATAAATTCATTTGAACTTTGAAATCGGAATTTCGAACTACCGCGCCATTTTCAATTCCTTTTATAATTAAAAATAAATATTTATATTCTAACGTCGATTTAAATAAATATATACGTTCTATTTCTATTCAAAATAAATTTCTCGTCGATATTATTTAAAATAATTCATTTTAAATATTCAAAATTCACTAAAATTGCCGAAATAAAAATTTTAAATTGGCTCAGATTTTTGGGTTATTACAATCTCTCCCACTTAAAACTTTTCGTCCCCGAAAAGGAACGAAGCCGAAAGTTGTTTAACTAATCAACTCAACTTTCATTATTTTCCTTATGGCTTAAGTTCAACTTTTCAGTTTCTAAGAACTTTTCAAATTTTTCAAAAATTTAACTAACACCCTAAATTTTCGAAAAATTTCGCCATAACCTACCCTGCACCGGGGACTTCGGGATATTTCAAATAGCCTCCCATGGCCCTAGCCAATCCAAAAAGAAACAACAATCGGCTCATATAATCATCCAAACCCAAAGAAATACAATAAACATGTACCTATTTGTCGGGCAAACAATTTTATTCTTCTGCTCTAGCCTCCTTGCTATGACCTGTTCAATGTAAGTACATGTATTTTTATGCAAATGCGACAAATTTCCAATACACTTCACTTTTTGGTTCAATTTGGCTAAAGGTTCAACATTTTAATTAATCACAATAATAATCAAACAATACAACCAACAATCAATTAGTTGATTAGCTTTTCAAATTCATAATTTTAATACATAGTCAAAAAATCAGATTTTTGATGCCAAATCACAACAATAAGTCCTATCTAATTTTGGTTCTCACACCAGTCAATTGGAAATATAAAGAAATCCCACTTTCGTCACTCGAACATAAATTCTGATGATGCGATCGTTATCATCAGAATTATCCCCGAGCGACTACAGTGCGATTCTATATCTATCCAATATATTAAAACTTCAAATACACGCGGATCAGACGTATACTAAAATCTCTATATACCTGATAGTCCAAATCAATATAAAATAAATAATCAAATACGAATAATTGAATTAAATTTTCAAAACAAAAATCGTTTTCAATTTTATTTTTCAAAACAACACTCTTTACACTCGTTCTAGGATGCAGCTGATCCTATCTCTAACGAGTCATTCCCATTGGATATTACTAATCCAATTTCTGACGAATTCTTTCGTATGGTTCTAATGTGTCTTGTTCTCGAGCTTTGTAAACCAAAGCTCTGATACCAACTGAGACGACCCGAAATCCCCCTTACGGGAAATCACGGATTGAGTTGAGGATAAGTCACATCGGGACGCAAACAGAAGAACATTCCATTGTTAATTACAATAATTCCATCAGAATACAAGAATATACAGAGTATAAATAATATTACACATTCACTAAATATCAGAGATTACAATACATTACATAGCAGCGGAAAAATAATACAAAACACAACGAAAGGAATACGCAGATACAGAGCTTTCCGGGTATCGTTCTAGCTGAAAATCAGGATCCTGTGAATACAAATCTGCAAAACTACTAGCTGCCCGTGTCAAAATAAGGGCGCCCAGAGTTTTGGTTAAAACAATAAACTCCAGGTCATTCATGTGACTGGTGTGAGAACTAAAACAATTATTAATCTTTATTTTAAAGTTAGTTAAATCAAGGGACCACGCCGTATAACACGGAACAGGTTTCCTCCCAAGAATACCAGTGCATAAAACAACAGCGAATGCTAAATAAAGAAAAATGAAGCTATTATAAGACCCAGGTCCCATCACACAATGCAACACAAGCCGGAGGATAGGGTTTTACCTTATAATAGCCAAAGCATGATTGGTACGTTAAAAACAAATCATTTGATACTTTAATAAGTGTATAGTGTCAAAACAATTTCAATCATAAATATCAACCATAGATGGCATGGGTACCATATATCATGTCGCCATACTAGGCTCTACAATCAAAACCGCAATGTCACGTATTTGGAAATTGGATTTCCACCTGTGAACCGAGGCAAAAGATAGTCCTCTACCGATTCAAGACGATCTAGCCCGTGTCTCAGGCAAGTACTCAGTCAAGCCTTTGGATCGTCAGGGCCAGTCCACCGATGTGGATTAAAATGCCTGAACACTGCGTTTCCCCACCCTTTGGGGTGTCAATGAGTCCAATGACCCCATCGGTCCTGGATCGACCGATATATCCGAGGCACCTCGCAACAACACCAACCACATAAGTCAAACTCGTCAGGGTGTGTAAAACCATTGACGCCACTTCTAGCTAGAAGGAAACACATGCCCTCCCTGATGTCCTCTCCCTTTTCTGGTTCACAACCGGGGTGTGAGGCTCGCGAATCAACGCTACACAAAGCTGTGCCACACAGGCCGTGCTTTGATCATCACCCACAAGACTTTGCTTTTCAACAGAAGCCTTGATCATTTGCCACTTAGGCATGCCACACAGGCAATTCACTCCATGCGATTGATATCGACCAATATATAACCTCTAAGCTCGTACGTCTCAGAGAAGGGCGTTAAGCAAGAGAATAAATTCTCCGCCGCCAAACAAATATATATTTAATAGAAATCAATCACACAGAATAAAATCCAATGTCAGACACACAGTCCATTTATAAGTCCGTTCTGGGTCTGAACGAAATCGGAGGCACCTTGTACCTCGCATATCCATCGATCTCCAAGTACGTCTGGACGACCACTAACTTATTCCCTCCTCTTGGGTGTATGGCCCAATCAAGATCATCAGTGAAGACCTCCGGTCTTCGACCACCGTCTTCATCCTCGACACCATGTCGAATCAGTTATTCAGAATGGGATACACCCGGTCTTTCTGAATAACTCACGTATATAATAAACAAGTGTTACACAAACACAACATACTCCTCATTCCAATTCATCAGTCACTAACCGTAAATTAGCAAGAGAATAATTCCCCAAACATTAACCCCGAAGGCCGAAACCAACATCAGATCAATACCCAGGAAACCATTCTTCTTAGCTAACCTACAGTTAGTTTCTAAATTTCACATTCTTAGGGAAAGGTTCCCATTAATTTTATCAAAGATAAACTCTTTTAAATTTATTCTTTAATCTTCCTTTGAATATCACTTCAAACTAGTCGGGATTAGCGAACCACACCGAAGTAATTATTTATTTTATTTCCCAATCTCAACCTATTCATCCATTGAAGTAAACTGGTAATACTTCATATCTAACACTACGGTGTTATTGGTAAATTCAATTACCATTTCACGTTCAAATCTAATTAAAGATTTAACTATCGCCTGGAGCAAAACTGGTGATACTCCATTTTCGACCATTCCAATCTAATTAAATATTCATTAAAACCCCACTTAGTTTTAATCTTCACAGAAATCAATATCATGTCTTTAACTGGGTTAAAGAACCAATGTCATTTATAACACGGTTCACGATAAACCCAAAATCTCATTCCATTCTATCAGCCTTTAATCGTGAATTAGCAAGTGAACAATTACCTAAGTATTAAACCCGAAGGCCGAGACCAACATCAGATCAATACCCAGGAGACCATTCAACTTAACTAATCTCCAGTTAGTTTCTGATTTTCTTAACTCCATTGAGTCTAAGAACAGTATTATTGAAGATACCATTCACGACAAATCCAAATCACATTTGATATTAAATAAAAGGCTCTGAATAGAAAATATATCAGCTTATATTCAATATCAAATTCTACGACCAACAAATATCGTATTGGAAATAACGATATAAATATATCTTTCAAATTTCCATAACAATATCTGTATAATCACGAAATCCAACATCGAAATATTCCAAAGACAATTTCAATTCAAATCCATTCCAATTCATTTATTGGAAATTCTAGTTATTTTCAAAACCATTACAAATCCACTTTATTTATTTTAAAAATAAATAGAATTATAATTCTAGTTCAAAACTAGTTCTTTTCGATAAAAATCAATTTTTAACTTTTCAAATTTGGAGATTTTCATCCCAATTCTTCACAAATCATTTCTTATGATTTTACACAAATTATTACTATTTTTAATAATTTTATCAAGGCCCGTACAGTCGATTTCCATCAACGGCCATTGAACTACACTTACAGCGACCTTTTCCAAATTTGATTTGGACATAATTCCAAATCCAACCGTTAGATTTTAAATCTCTAATATTCGTTAGAAAGCCCTTTTCGATATGAACCCAACGGTTCCGGTTTTAGGAGAATCCGACGGTCGGATCTCCCGCAATATCCATTCGAAGTCAATGGTCGAAATTCGCGAACTGCCGCGGCGCGGCGCGTTCTATTCAGGCCATTATATATATATATTATGTATATTTCGTCGATTTCCTTTTAAAACGTATTTTATAAATCGTTTTAAATTCGTTTTCGAAACGATTTCAACTTCATATTTAATTTCTAACCAAAATTGAATATTCCACATCATCGGTATACAAATGATAATATTTTCAAAATGTTACATTTTGAAATCCCTTTCTTTTCTATACTCATTATAAAAATGAATCAAATCGATATAAATACCGTCCACGTCAAAATGGCGTCAATCTAATCAGCACGACTTTTATTAACACATGAATGTTTTTTCTATTCAACACATGAATATTTATCAATTCAACACATGAATTTATTCTCAATTCAACACATGGATTTATTTTTTTCTATTTAACACGTGAATTTATTTTCTATTCAACACATGAATTTATTTTATATATTGGAATGAGGTCCAATCAATTACCATATAATGTTAATTATAAGGATTTTCTACAACACATGTATATAACAGCAACGATAAATCATAAACCATCATCCAGAGTGCATCGCACAACTGCATAAGCATTAAATATAAATAATTAACGCTTACACAGTCTGTCAACCCATCGATTGACATACAACTAAACAATCGGGATTAGTGTACGTCAAATATCATCCCAATACCCGTGTGGGGTTTCAAATCAACGAACACATATTCAATTTGTGTAGTTGGGCGAAGTGTAAAATTTATCGTCCCAATCAATATCAGTCAAATCAGTGTATATAAACAAATCGTCCGATTTGTTTATAAATATTTATTTTATATACACGTTAAAAATTATATTTTTAACTATAAAATATTTTCCACTATAAAATACTTTATTTCATTTCACATCACACAATCAAATTTCACAACATAGCAATCAAACAAACAAGTCATTCATGGTCTGTGGACGACGGGTGTTGGGTGCTGCTAAGCACCGTCAGCATCCTAGTATATATTTCAAACTAGAAACGAAAATTTAAAGTGAGAAGTTCGCACCGACTAGCTAAACCAAACGCCATGACTCTTCTTATGTAGAAATCTTCTTTGTGCTCACCTTTTGTCAATTTCGTTGCCCGTAGCCACTACATATATAAAAATCACATTTTTATAATCACTCTATATGGATAAAAATCACATTTTTACACCGCTATAATATAGATAAAAATTCTATTTTTATAACGGTGTTCATATAATAAAGATCATATTTTTATCACGCTATTCTCTATATAAAAATTATATTTTTATATCGCTCTTCTTCCAATAAAGATTATATTTTTATAACGCTCCTTCCTATATAAAAATTATATTTTTACATCTACTTATAATATAAAGATCAAATTTTTATATCATCGCTATAAAAATCACATTTTTATTCCAACATACATATAATAAAAATCTGAATTTTATTTCGCTACATATATAAATATCAAATTTTTACTATCTATATAATATAAAAATCGCATTTTTATAATCTCAACTATATAAAAATCATATTTTTATTATCTCTATAATATAAAAATCATATTTTTATTCTTTCTATAATATAAAAATCATATTTTTATTCTTTTATTCGCTATGGTATATAAAAAAAAATCATTCCTTTATAGTTGTCAAAATCCTGCTTTTATTACGCAAATACATGTATAGAAATCGGACTTTTAATCACACAAATATATAAATAAACAAATTTAAAGCTTACAGGAGGAGGGATGCTAGGGTTTCAGTTCGTCGGAGAGTGAGGTGACGAATGTCGGACCTTCGATGAGGTGCAGCGGCGGCTAGGGCTTGAGGCACGGGCTTCGGGGCTGCGCGATTTTAAAGGTTGGAGGCTTTAATCAAAGGGAGGAGGAGGAGAGGGAGGCGCGATGGGGGTGGGGCCAGCCTGGATGGCGGCGCGGTGGTGGCGCACGCCCCTGGGGCGGTGGTGATGTCGATTTGGGGGCTGGACGTTTTGGGAGAAGAGGGATGTCGGGTTTGGTTCTGAGAGGGAAAGGGAAATATAAGGGGGGGTTTAATTATATTATTTTAATTATTTAATTTCAAAAAGCAAATTTTAATTTCGAACTCGAAATCGAACCCACAGATTGTCATCCATAGCTAATTACCCCCATTCCGAACATAATGGGATATGTATCATAAGCTGATTCGATCGTTTCGATCAGTTTTCGTCAAAATCAAAGTATAAATCTATATATTGAATTTGAACACACATTTCAATTTACCGGGTTCGCATATTAATTCTAAAAATTCTCGAAAAATATTTTCTAGCTTCGTATTGATGATAAGTTTCTAACTAAACTAATCTCGTCAAATTTTGAGATAGTTTGAAAAATGGCCATTTTCGAGTCGATTAAAATCAACTAAAACTGGTCAAACGCGTTTTCCTTTGCCACGCTCACATATTGATTCATAAAATTACGAATTTTGAAACCTAGCAATAACTTGACATCACGGATCCGACAAAAGTGGTTTCGTCGAAAACCGAGGTCATTTGCAAAATTTCCATTTTTAAGGGCTAGAATTCCATAGCGACTATTCTGAATTTTCAACTGGATGTATCTTTTGATTCCCGCTATGAAATTTCAATTTTTCAGATTCGTTGGAAAGATATTCTCAAATAGATTCAAATATTTTTGGTTTTACTAAAATCCGATTTATTTTGCACCCGGTACATTCATTTGAACTTTGAAATCGGAATTTCGAACTACCGCGCCATTTTCAATTCCTTTTATAATAAAAAATAAATATTTATATTCTAACGTCGATTCAAATAAATATATACATTCTATTTCTATTCAAAAAATTTCTCGTCGATATTATTTAAAATAATTCGTTTTAAATATTCAAAATTCAATAAATTGCCGAAGTAAAATATTTAAATTGGCTCAGATTTCTGGGTTATTACAGCGCCACCCTCCTCTACTTTCGACCTGAACGCCACCCTTCTGTTTCTTCACGTTGATTCCTTAACAAACCTAGGTTGTCTTACACTTTAATCATCATTTCATTGCACCCAAATCAGATGATCGTAACATCATCTGTGACCACCCATGCCATCGGTTGACCCTCGAGTTCCTTCGCCTCAAGCCTCAACAATTCCGGTCACCTCGTTCGACTCTAACATGCCATGAACAACAGCCGCCTTCGAGGGAAAAACTGGCCACCATGCTGAAAGGAATCTGTTCTCCATCGACCGGTCATAAGAGCTTGACGAGCTCGATAATTTGCTAATGGGAAATTATTGAAATTAATGATTAAATTGAATGATTTTAGTTAGTAAATATTAGTGTATATAGTTCGTTGATTTATTTTCTGAGGCGACGCTATATGTTGTTGACCACGCAATGCACAGAAAATAGGGTTTGACCCCTTTTGTAATGTATTTATAGTGTGACCGTATAAATAAAATAATATTAACGAAACTTCATGTTGAAGTAACCGATAAAAACAACCACAAACATCCTCCGACCGGGATGAAAATCTAATCCTGACATAAAGAAATATTCCGGACCCGATAGGACAGGTTTCGTCGAATTCCAAGGTCGTTCATAAAAATCCCTTTATAATCGACAGGTGAAAAATCAAGCATTTAAATTTCCTACGATCTCAAAACAAGTCCAATTAACTTGAAACTGTAACAATTTACTTGTCCTTTTCCTTACGGATCCAATGAAATTTGTTACGTTAAAATCAAAGTTCGTTTAGCCAGTCGTTTATTCCTCCAAAGTTACCCCTGTCTAAATTGACAAAAATAATATAAACGATTAAATAATAATCTAGGCCTTTATCATTACCACGATCAAACGGTAAATCCGATCGATACGAAAATTGAAATCCTACAATAATCTAACGTTACAGTTCTAATGAAACTAATTTCATCGAAAACTGAGGTCATTTGCAAAATGACTATTTTAAGGCTTATATTAATATTAATAAAATATTATATAAGTTTCAAAACAATCCAATTAAATAATAATAAACTATTATTATCATAAATATCCAAATAAAATTTTCATATAGCTTCACATATGAACAATATGGATTTTAAACTCAAATTAAATGTTTTAGAATTAAACGGTATCCAAAATATATTAAAATCCTATATAATTTATCCAATAAACGATATCGTTTATTAACGAATTCCATAGCGATTATTTTAAAATTTGATTTGGACATAACTAACAATCTATAGCACGAAATCTAGATTTTTCTCTTTTATTAGAAAATTATAATCAACAAGATTTGAACGTTGCTTATTTCACAGAAATCTGACTTATATCGGGTCATATCTAATTAAAGTTCAAAACTAATATTACGAACTACCACGCCATTTCGAGCTCGTTTTATATTATATATAAATTTAACGTTCAAATTTTGTTTTATAAATGAAATAAATATTAAAATCCATTAATATCCCAAATATAATAATTAATATAATAAAATAAATAATATATATGACTACCAAAAATACGGGATATTACAAAACAGAACTCAAACAAACACCTCTGTTAGAAAGCATACTTAAAGCAACAACACCTTCTCCTAATTTTCGTTAGGAACACAATAGGAAATCGGAATAGCTTCCAAAACACATGCTTGCACCAGTTGCTTATTCTTTTGAAAATCGGGGTAGTCTTTCTTCTTATGCCGATGCTTATCACAATTATAGCACTTTCTCTCAGCTTTCGGATTCTTGCAATCATTGGAATAATGGCCCTTCCATTGACAGGTAAAACAAATGCCATCCTTCCTAGGTTTCTTCTTTTAGTCGTCGTTCCCTTTCTGTTGTCTTTTCTTTTTCTTATTCAGCTTCTTCGTAGCACTGGTGCCAGTAAAAGTTTCTTCAAGAGGCTCATTCCTGCTTCTAGAGGCCTTGTCACAAGCAGCACTGATCCTTTCGTCTTGCTCTTTAACTCGATATCGAAGTTGCTCCAAAGCTATACTTCTTCTCAACTCATCTTCTTCATCCGTAGGAGAATAATGCCTCTATCGCTTAGCGGAATCAACCCTAGGTACTTGCACAGGAAAACCATGCTCTACTGCAGCTTCTAGAACGGGCATCCTCCGTATGATCGCTGCCATCATGGCCACGAACATAATAAGATAATCTGGTATAGCAGCTGAAGTTCCCAGCTGGCTACCATCACCTACCCTTCTAGGCGCAGGCTCATCCCTAGTAGTGTATCCCATAGTTTGTCCACTCATTCTAAATTTGAAAATAGAATGTTTAGTCTACATATGAGATAAATCGTAATGAAGTCCAAGCGCTACTAAACTATACACTATAATATAGTAATCATCCATTAGCAAAATACAAATACGTCTCTTATACGTCTTTACGCCCATGAACGTTGGATAAAATCGCTTAGCCAAAGCTTTAATACCAAATGTGACAACCGCGCCCCGTACCTCCCGCACAAACCAAGGATGAAGTGCGATGTATGACGTGCCAGGCCGATACGAGACGATCATTAAAGAAGAAAACACAAACGGAACCTGTCATATAACTCAAAGCGTAAGGATAAAATATAATAGAATATATACAATAGGTTATAATAGTGAAGCACATTTGAACAGAATCTAAAAACTTCCATAACATCATGAGAATATCCATAAATTAAAATGGTTTATATTAGAGTATGTACAGCCTCACTACACGTTCAATCAGAGTGGCATATCGATCATAACAATGGAAACACTAGTATGTACTGTAGGAAAACTAATACGTAAGCCTCCAGCTCGTCATCACTTGGCAACATCGTCCTCACTAAGATCTACTACCTATTACCTGCTACTTAGTCTTCCCATCCAAAACCGGATGAACAACCCAAGGTAATAAGAGGGAAACATAAAGCCTTGAGTCAAACAACAGTCTTAATAAACGATAAAACAACTATCTAACATCATCAACAAAGTATATGAGAAATAGGTAGGTCAATCATATAATCTACCAGCACATCGATAGAGAAGAACCCAAAACTCGTCTCCTCCAGATCCGATAGTGATAGCTTTACTAGAGAATTAGAAAAGAAACAAATAGTACATTCGAATCAACCAGTTATCAAGTGTAGCCATCCTAATCGAGTTCAACTTCCTGCAAACACAATCCCCGAAGGCCTAAACCAACGTCAGACAAGCATCCAAGAGATGTCTCCCTCGACATCGAATAATCTACATGAGACTATAGACAAGCAATCAAGATCCATGACTCTTGTTATCATCGCCAATCTTTCCTTGAAACCATCGTCAATCGTATAACTGGCCATGACATGCCATCTATCAAGGAATGGTAACCCCT
The DNA here is from genome assembly GCA_030737875.1 of Allium sativum. Classification (NCBI taxonomy): domain Eukaryota; kingdom Viridiplantae; phylum Streptophyta; class Magnoliopsida; order Asparagales; family Amaryllidaceae; genus Allium; species Allium sativum. The sequence continues at coordinate 575,009,534 of CM060923.1, read as the reverse complement.
ACTCTAGCAAAACTCCATATGCATTTCATCGATACGTATGTTTGTCTTACTCAATGAAGTCAACTAGGCCCATCAAGTTTTTACCCAGGGTGCTCAACTATATCATCTAGTCTTTTAGGCGTCCCTATTATACCCCTGCTTTGAGTTCGCTAAAAGCTCCGACTAACGATAATCCCTCGGCCTTCAATATCTCTAGTCGCCATCATCAACAACTGTCAACAAGCTCACATCATCTTGAGCAACCATTATCCACGAGCTCCAATCATCTTGAGTCCTCTCCACATTCAATGCATTCCATCGATCAATGAACACTTCATAATGCTTCGAACATTCCACCTTGAATTGGTGTCGAAGCTACACCCATCGTCGAATCAAAAAACAACTCATTTTGGCCAATATCAGATGGATCTTCTTCAGTTTCCCATGGACCAACCATTGATCCATACTTGCACCGATCTTATTGTTTTCCCTTACATGAGTGGTGTTATAACTGACCCGAGCTTTTCCAAAGGACCCGAATTTTCCAAGCAACCCAACTTTTCCAAAGGACCCGACTTTTCCAAAGGACCCGACTTTTCTAAACGACTCGACTTTTCCAAAGGACCCAGCTTTAACGATGATCATCTATGCATCCATCTCATCCAAACTGACCAATTTCAACCAAACGATCAATAACACAAGCAATCATCAAACAAACATTAGCACATCAAATAATCATCATACAATCATATGAAATTCATCAAATCATGATAAAACAAAAAAACGAATCAATAATTGGATCTGAACTTGCATAAACGTACGATTTTAACGTTAACATATGAATTAACCATTATAACTTGCTAGATTATATCTTGTGGTGTGATCTGAATTCAAAATAAACTTACATTGATTAGATCTAAGTGAATATAATGAAATCACGATCAAACAAACCCATATACTTGATTGAATTCGTGTGAGAGATGCTTGTCACTCACCAAATCCAAAAAATAGCTTCAGATCAACAAATCATTATCCTGAACAGTGAAGAACAACGAAGAACGACCTCTGAATTAATCACTTTGATGCGATCTACCTTTTTTTGATGTTGATCTTCAATCTTCTAATGTAAATTTATGAATTGAAATGAAGTGGAGAGGTATTTGATGGAGTAGGGAAAATCACAAACTCCAACCAAATAGAGAAATGAATAAACTAAAAAATTCTCATTTCCTCTACCCTCCTATTTATAGCCAGCATCCCTAGCCTTAATGGGCCTCACTAATCAGCCCACTATTGAATAATTAGTCTGTCCAGAAAATGTGTGGCACTAAAACAACGATTCATCCGAAACCGCTGAACCAAATCTTTATTGTGACCACTCTACGGAATTGGAAACACCATTTCCGATTATATGAAATCAATTCCAGCTCCTGATTTGATCCCATTCAAAAGTTATGCCCTAAACAAAAACAACAGACGTAAAATGGTCATACAAATTTGGTAAAAATCATGGACATGTCTCACACCCCCATGAACAACACATCAAAATACGAGAATGATCCGACCCTTAGGAAATTAAATAAAAATAATTTACGATCCTCCGATAAGTAAAATGCAGGTCGTTGTAATTATCGAAGGTTCATTAAGGATTTCTCGTAGGTGGCGACACCTTTTACCAGGATGACCAGGAAGGGTGCTAAGTTTGTTTGATCTATTAAGTGTGAGGATACATTCTAGAATTTGAGTATCCGTTGACCAATACTACTGTATTGGTAGTAACAGATGGTAATCAGGATTTGATATTCTATATTGATGCTTGTGAACTGCATTAAGAGTTGTTCTTATCATTGCAATAAAATAACCTTTTCGCAAGTGACAATGCTACTTGCAATAAACATATTGCAACTGGAAGGTGCCAGTGTGGATATTTGCATTTGCAATAGGCTGGTTATATTCTCCAGCTATATACGAAAATTGCAACAAAGAGTTGTGGTTGATACAATTTACAAATGTCAGTAGCTGTTGCAATAGATCCTTTTGCAAAGTCTATCGTCAATTTCAAAATAAAAAATTTTAAAAATAGAAAATGCAATAAGCTGCAACACAATTGACGACAACGTATATATTATAATTCACCGTTATAACTCACCACTAAAATCAAATATCACAATGTATTAACCAAAAACTCATTTCTAAAGGTTAAACAAGATAAAATTACACATACAAATTTCCAACATACATTTCAAAATGCATAATAAAGTTACATTCAAATTTCTAACATATTAATACTCATAATACATAGATATAGCATATATCCAAGTGACGATTCCAAAATATAGCACCATACAAAATTATAAAGCCAAAATACACATTTTAGTCTAGTGAAATGTACTCTTTGTGTTAAGCGACAGACCTTGTGCACCAAGCATAGCTACAAAACAGTACATTGTTCAATTTACAATATGGTGACAATAGCTACGTACGTATAAATCATGTTCTAATTTTTCTGAAATGTTAACAACATAACTAAAAAATAATTTGGATAACAGATCAACTAGGTTAAAATAACTGATTTGTAATATTTATAATATTGCAAGTTATCATAATTTGTTGGTAAAAATAAAAAATTCAATCAATTTTCCATCTCACTAAAAGAAGGTGCATAACCAACAAAACTAAACAACAATAAGAAACATATTGTACTTCTCTAAATGTAAAAGAGTTTTACCTCACTTTATTGTTCCATGTACAATTAACAACATGCGTTTGATGACCTTCATTTTTATCATGCTCGATCATGGCAGGTAGATCTCACGTTGCCAGACTATCTTTGCCTGCATATATATGTATGATATTAAGTATTAAACCACATGATTTACTTACTAAAATGTTGACCAAATGCACATGTTAAGAGACAATTTGACATTTTTGTTTTTGCTTGTATGTCATACATAAACAATTAGGGAAATATCTATAGCTCATGTTATCAGCTTTATACTGCCATTGGTTTTAAGTCCAAATAAATTCCTCGAATACACAAAGAAATTATCTAGTAAATAAAATGCTAAAGTAACATATAATCATGGAAATAAACCATTGGATACAAATATACAATTATTATTAATGGTTATTAATTGCCCTATTTCTAATATTTGAAGCTCAAAGTATCAAAACCACTTGATAAAAATATATAATTTAGAATTTGCCTTCTTTTAAGTAATTTTGGTTTAATTTTATGAATATAATTTTTAAGCTATTATTATGTAGGACAAACATTGTACTGATTGAAAACAAGCTATATTGAAAAATTTTGGTTTCAAGCAAAATTATAAATATAAATTATGTACGATCAACTAGTAAATTTATAATTTAACTTGAATCGCAATCAATCTATTCCCAGAAAAAACAAGCGATATTGTAACAACTCGGAAAATCTGAACCAGTTTGAAAATTTTAAATTGGCTATTTTGGTGGATTTTAAATATTTAAAATAAATATTTTAAATGATAATGATGAAAATTGTGTTTGAATCGACGTTGGAAAATAAATATAATTACTTTGAATTATAAACAAGGCCTGAAATGGCGCGACAGTTTCGAAATTCGAATTCAAACTTTGACTGACTGTACCGGGTGCAAACCAAAACGGATTTTGGTGAAACCATAAATATTTAAATTTGTTAGTGAATATATTTCTAACGAATCTGAAAAATTGAAGTTTTGTAGCGGGAAGCAAAAGTTATGGCCAAATCAATTTTCAGAATGGTCGCTATAGAATTTATATAGCCCATGAAAATGGCCATTTTGCAAACGACCTCAGAATTCGACGATACTACTTTTGTTGGATCCGGGATGTCAAATTATTGCTAGGTTTCAAATTTCATAATTTTTGAAGCTAGTATGTGAGCGTGGCAAAGGAAAATGTGTTTGGTCGATTTCTATTAAATTGGATCGACCAGAAAAAGGCCATTTTTCAAACGGTCTTAGAATTCGACAAAACTAGTTTTGTTGGGACCGTATCATCAACACGAAGCTAGAAAATATTTTTTGGGAATTTTCAAATCCCGGCAAATTGAAATGTACGTTCAAAACAAGTATTGAATGTTTTATATTTTAATTTGAAGAGAAATTGACTCAAATAGTCGAATGGGCCTACGAAACATATCCCATTGTGTTCGGAATGGGGGTATTTAGCTAGGAACGACAGTCGTTGGGTTTGGATTGGAGTTCGTATGTGATAAGGGGTATTTTCATATTTTAAATAAATTATAAATTAAAATAAACCCCACCCCCAGCCAATCACAACTCGACACGCTTTCTCTCTCTCCCCCGACAACTGAAACTCACGACGGAAACGATTTTCGATCTTCCCAGCCATTTTCTGATCGATCCACACCAAATTAGATATAGGTTCTTTGGAGTTATTTGTAGAGCTTGAGGAGAGCGGTTTTGATTGTAAATCCAATTTCCAAATACGACATCGAGCGGTTTTGATTGTAAACCTATATTTGGCGACATAGTGGCATGGGACGCTCATGACGTCTATGATTGATATTTATAATTGTGTATAAAATTAGAAACTAACTGGAAACGAGCTAAGATGGGTGGTTTCCTGGGTATTGGTCTGATGCTGGTTTCGGCCTTCGGGGTTAATACTTATGGAACCGTTCTCTTACTAATTTACAGTTGGAGTCTGATTAAGAATTAAACGGCAAAATTTACATTTTAAGTGATTTTACTTTACACGTATTAAGCATATCTTGGTCGATATAAGGTAAAACTCTATCCTCTGGTTTGCGTTGCATTGTGTGATGGGACTTGAGTCTTATATTGGCTTCATTTTTTGTAAAAAGCATTGCGATGTTTAAAATATTTACTTGTTTTAAGCACTGGCAATCCAATGGAGTAAACCCGTTCCGCGAAAGTGGCATGGTCCTGTGATTAGCCATATTATAAAATGTGTTAAGTAGATTTCTCATACCAGTCCCATGACAGACTCGTAGTTTGTTTCACTTGCAAACTCGGGTGCCCTTTTTTCTACACCGGCAGCCTTGTATTCAGGTTTTAGCAGACTCTCTCTGGGTAGCTGGAGCTGAAGATGGATTCTATTATTTATCTCTTTTTAAGTTGTTCTGCTCCTATTGTACATATTATGTTTGTTTTCCACTGTAGACATTTATGTATAGCTGAACTGTATCTGTACTAAGTATGATCCTGTATACTGTGTAACTCTGATGATTATGTTTATCCAGTGTATTATTTGTACATTATCTGGTGTATTTATTTAATTATGTTCTGCTAATATCTGTTTATGTGTTATATTCCAAAGATTACCATTTCCACCGTCGTACGGGGTTTTGGGGTCGTCACAACGTGGTATCAGAGCTTTGGTTAAGCTTAGTTCTTGAATATAACATAACGAATTCGTCAGAAATAGAAGCAGTAGTGTTCTAGGACGAATAACTCATTACAGATAGGATCGGTAATGTCCTAGTATGAGTCTAGCAGAATCAGAATAACTCGTTAGAGTTGGGGTCAGAAATGCCCCAGAACGAGTTGAGAGTAATATGTTTATAAGTAACATATTTGTGATTATATATATAGTTTGGTTTTAGAAATATGATTTTTGAATATATAAAAGATATATATTTGAAAAGTTAAAAACAAATTTATTGTTGTTTGTGTGGTGTGATAGTGGATTTGATTAATTAAATTATTAGAACGATAGTTAATTCAATCAATGAATGAAGGGTAAATCTATGCAATTAAATCGCGTATTGAACTGATTTAAAAATAGATAGAAATATATACATGTGCATTATATATGTTTGAACAGGTGAATGGATTAGCTGTTGAGTAAAGAATTTATTTGCGTGCCCGACAAATAGGTAAACCTTAATGAGTTGGATGCGCAATTTTATTATTATATCAACTCATGTGAATGCCATTGGATGCAGAGTGTTGGTTGTTCTGTGTGTAATAATAAATGTCACCATAGGATAGTAACAATTAATTTCGAACTACACTACATGGCATACTTCTTGAACATAAGCATACTTCATCATATACCACATAAGCATTTGGAGCTTGCGTGACGAGGTTGAAGATTTACTATACGAGCGAGAGGCTTGTATGGCGATGACTATATATTACAGGTTGAACTGATGACTGATGTGGACCATATAAAATGTAACGGTAAATTGCAAGATTAATAAAACCCCCACATGGGTCTGGAGATGACAATAAACACGTCTCTCTGGTCATTAAGGCAGAAAAACCATTTATAGGGTGACGAGAATTTATTCTCTGGAGTTATGATCTATACACACTCCCCTGTGGACACCGGAATATATCACTATAAATATGTGCATGCTTATTAGGATTTATTGGGTACCTAATACGACCCAATAAATTTCCAAACCCCTCCCCGTACAAAGGAGGTTATGGAGAAATTTTTCGAAAATTTAGGGTGTTAGCCAAATTTTTGAAGAATTTGAAAATTCTTAGAAACTGAAAAGTTGAAGAATGAAAGCCGGAAGGAAAGTTGAGTGGGTTAATTAATCCACTTTCGACTTTGTTCCTTTTCGGGGACGAAAAGTTTTAAGTGGGGGAGATTGTAACAACCCGGAAAATCTGAACCAGTTTGAAAATTTTAAATTGGCTATTTTAATGGATTTTAAATATTTAAAATAAATATTTTAAATGATAACGACGAAAATTGTGTTTGAATCGACGTTTGAAAATAAATATAATTACTTTGAATTATAAACAAGGCCTGAAATGGCGCGATAGTTTCGAAATTCGAATTCAAACTTTGACTGACTGTACCGGGTCCAAAACAAAACAGATTTTAGTGAAACCAAAAATATTTAAATCTGTTAGTGAATATCTTTCTAATGAATCTGAAAAATCGAAGTTTCGTAGCGGGAAGCAAAAGTTATGGCCAAATGAATTTTCAGAATGGTCGCTATAGAATTTATATAGCCCATGAAAATGGCCATTTTGCAAACGACCTCAGAATTCGATGAAACCACTTTTGTTGGATCCGGGATGTCAAATTATTGCTAGGTTTCAAATTTCATAATTTTTGAAGCTAGTATGTGAGCGTGGAAAAGGAAAATGTGTTTGGTCGATTTCTATTAAATTGGATCGACCGGATAAAGGAATTTTTTCAAACGGTCTCAGAATTCGACGAAACTAGTTTTGTTGGGACCGTATCGTCAATACGAAGCTAGAAAATATTTTTCAGGAATTTTTAGAATCAGTATGTGGCCCCGGAAAATTGAAATGTACGTTCAAAACAAATATTGAATGTTTTATATTTTAATTTGAAGAGAAACTAACTCAAACAGTCGAATGGGCCTACGAAACATATCCCATTGTGTTCGGAATGGGGGTATTTAGCTGGGGACGATAGTCATTGGGTTTGGATTGGAGTTCGTATGTGATAAGAGGTATTTTCAGATTTTAAATAAATTATAAATTAAAATAAATCCCACCCCCAGCCAAACACAACTCGACAAGCTTCTCTCTCTCTCCCCGACACCTGAAACGCACGACGGAAACGATTTACGATCTTCCCAGCCATTTTCTGATCGATCCACACCAAATTAGATATAGGTTCTTTGGAGTTATTTGTAGAGCATGAGGAGAGCTTCAAATCCATAGTAGCCTTGACCTCCCTCGTCTCGTGTACGTCGAGATCCGCCTCGCCAAAATCGGCGACTTCAGACCGCCACCGCTCACGCCAGGGACCACCAGAATCCGCCGCGTTTCAGGCGCCTAAAGCCCTCTCCTCCCTCTTCGACGTGGCGTTGGCCGATTCTCCTATAGCGCAGCACATTGGAAGACAAATGCAAGCCTAGTTTTGAACAATTGTTGAAAGGTAACGGCTGATATTATTTAAACTGTTTAATAGCACTTTAAAGCGCTACGGTTTTTGATTTCACTGTAAAAATCATATCTTTTTCGTTTTTGACGAAATTCAGTGAAACAAGAGACAGTGGACTCGTGCGGACGTCTTCTACATTCTAGAAGAGACCGGATATTTTTCTGAGCCTTCTGCTATTTTTGGTGGAGTGGAACCCAATGTGAGATTTCTGAATTATAAACGATATGGAAACAACGATGTATAAATTATATAGTAGAAGCATGAGTTATATAAGCGTTGTACACCACATGTATAAGCATTGTATAAGTTGTATGTTCGATGTATAAGTTATATATGTGTTGTAAAAATAATATATGTGTTGAAATGAATTGAAGTGATATTGAAATGAAATCAAAATATAGTTATATACATATATCTATATATATATATATACTCCCCTCGTCCACAGACCATGGACGATATATATTGGTTGTGATATTGTTTGGATTATTGGTTGATGTGAAAATTTGGTGAGTATCATCAATGGTTGATTGGAAATATATGATTGTGGTTGAAATCCCAATAGGATTAGTATATAGGAAAATTCGTCTGCGTACGAACTAGATATTGAAAATCCCCATTGTCAAAAGCTGCGAGGCTTTAAGGTAGAGCGAGTAGTCGTACTAGGGACGGTCCAAGTTTTAACTACCCTGCCGTTATGCTACCGAAATTTTCTGAAATATTTCTGTGTTTGATTTAAATTCATGTGTTGAATGTTGAAATAAAATTCATGTGTTGAATGTTGAAATAATATTCAAGTGTTGAATGTTGAAATAAATTCATGTGTTGAATGGAGTTCGTGTATTGAATAAATTCTTTGAATACCTTGTATATAAACTATATAAAATAATCATGTTTTGAAATAAATTGTTTTGCAATAAAAATAACATTTTTACCTTATATATAAAATATATAAACTAATCGTGTTTTGAAATAAATTGTTTTGCAATAAAAATCACATTTTTATTATATATATAAACTATAGAAAATATTCATGTGTCGAATGTTGAAATAAAATTCATGTGTTGAATAGAAATTGATGTGCTGAATAGAAATTCATGTGTTGAATAGACATTCCTGTGTGGAGATAAAATAAATAAAATTCATGTATTGAATAGAAATTCATGTGTTGAATAGAAATTCCTGTGTGGAGATAAAATAAACAAAATTCATGTGTTGAAATAAATATCTGTTGGATAAAAATATCGTTTTTAATCAAAAATGTGAAGTGAAAATAGTTTTGAAATTGAAGAATCGATTATATTTACATATATATATATATATAATTGAAATATATCGAATAACGAAGCTGCAGTTCGTGTTTTGAAACCGTGATTTCAAACAATTAGTGTAGGAGATCCGACCATCGGATTTTCCCGAAACCGAAACCGTTGGGTTCGCTTTGGAAATATCTTTCCAACGATACCCACTTTGTGGAAATCCAACGATTGGATTGTCTGGAATGTTTAATTCAAATCTGAAAAAAAACAGCGCCAGAATCGGTTATATTTATATATATATAAATATAATTTAATTAAATATAATTTAATTAAATCGAATAACGACACAGTAGTTCGTATTTTGAAATCGAAACTTCAAACGAGTGTACCGGGAGATCCGACCGTCGGATTTTCCCAAAACTGAAACCGTTGGATTTGTTTTGAAAAGATCTTTCTAATAATGACATAAAGTTTGTGAAGATCCAACGGTTAGATTTTCATATTTGTGTAAAACAAATCTGAAGAAAAACAGCGCCACGGCCGCGTTATGGCCTGAAGTGTCGTTTGAATGAATTGGCTATTTTTAAATAAATAAAAATAGCGATAAATTGTTATAAAATATTATAAATGATATGGAATGGAAATAAACCGAATTTACCCGGTTTAGTGGATTTTTTATGGTTGAATGTGTTTGGCGTGAACTATTGTCGAATAATTTAACCATCGAAATGAATTGATTTAAATTCTAAATATACGTGAATTATTTGAAAAGGCCGAGTAAAATTTCATTTCAAATAATTGATCGGCGATAAGAAGTCGATGATGAAGACGGTAGTTGAAGACCGGAGATCTTCACCTCGGTTGCATGATAACTGATGTTTTGATTGGGAGGCATCCCGAAATATAGATAATAAGTGGTGATCGTCCAGACGTACGTGGAGATCTATGGGTATGCGAGGTATATAGTGCCTCCGATTTCATTCAGACCCAGAACGAACGTGTAAATGGACTGTGTGTTTGACATTGGATTTTGTTCTGTGCAGACTGATCTCTATTAAATATATATCTGTTTGGCGGCGGAGAATTTTTTCTCTTGCTTAGCGCCCTTCTCTGAGACGTACGAGCTCAGAGGTTATATATCGATAGAAATCAGTCGCATAGAGTGAATTGCCTGTGTGGCATGCCTAAGTGGCAAATGATCAAGGCTTCTGTTGAAAAGCAATGTCTTGTGGTTGATGATCAAAGCACGGCCTGTGTGGTATAGCTTTGTGCGTAACGTTGATTCGCGAGCCTCACACCCCGGTATGAACCAGAAACGGGAGAGGACATCAGGGAGGACATATGTTTCTTTCTAGCTAGAGGTGGTGTCAGTGCTTAAACCGGCTGACATTTGTATTATTTTCACCTGTGTGGTTGTTGCTGTTGCAAGGCGCCTCGGATATATCGGTCGATCCGGGACCGATGGAGTCATTCGTTGGCTCATTTACGCCCCAAAGGGCGGGGAATCGCGGTGTTCAGGCATAATAATCCACATCGGTGGACCGGCCCTGACGATCCAAGGGTTGATGCGTTCTGATCCTGAGACATTAGCTAGATTGTCTCGAAATCGGTAAGGACTATATTTTTCCTTGGTTCATGGCGGAAATCCAATTTCCAAATACGACATCATGCGGTTTTGATTGTAAACATATATTTGGCGACATAGTGGCATGGGACGCTCATGTCGTCTATGATTGATATTTATGATTGTGTATAAAATTAGAAACTAACTGGAAACGAGCTAAGATGGGTGGTTTCCTGGGTATTGGTCTGATGCTAGTTTCGACCTTCAGGGTTAATACTTATGGAACCGTTCTCTTACTAATTTACAGTTGGAGTCTGATTAAGAATTAAACGACAAAATTTACATTTTAAGTGATTTTACTTTACACGTATTAAGCATATCTTGGTCAATATAAGGTAAAACTCTATCCTCTGGTTTGCGTTGCATTGTGTGATGGGATTTGAGTCTTATATCGGCTTCATTTTTTGTAAAAAGCATTGCGATGTTTAAAATATTTACTTGTTTTAAGCACTGGAAATCCAATGGAGTAAACCCGTTCCGCGAAAGTGGCGTGGTCCTGTGATTAGCCATATTATAAAATGTGTTAAGTAGATTTCTCATACCAGTCTCATGACTGACTCATAGTTTGTTTCACTTGCAAACTCGGGTGCCCTTTTTTCTACACGGGCAGCCTTATATTCAGGTTTTAGCAGACTCTCTCTGGGTAACTGGAGCTGAAGACGGATTCTATCATTTATCTCTTTTTATGTTGTTCAGCTCCTATTGTACATATTATGTTTGTTTTCCGCCGTAGACATTTATGTATAGCTGAACTGTATTTGTACTAAGTATGATCCTGTATACTGTGTAACTCTGATGATTATGTTTATCCAGTGTATTATTTGTACATTATCTGGTGTATTTATTTAATTCTGTTCTGCTAATATCTGTTTATGTGTTATATTCCAAAGATTACCCTTGCCACCGTCGTACGGGGTTTTGGGGTCGTCACAGATATGGTTGCATTGTTTGTAGAGATGCTAAGATTTTGTTTGCTCTAATCCATCATTTCCACCTCATTTTCTCTTATATATATATATATATATATATATATATATATATATATATATTGTTTGTAGAGATCCTAAGATTTTGTTTGCTCTGATCCAGCATTTCTGCCTCATTTTCTCTTATATATATATATATATGTGTGTGTGTGTGTGTGTGTGTGTGTGTGTGCATATATATAATATTGTTTATAGAGATGCTAAGATTTTGTTTGCAGAGAAAACCTTGGACAAGCACCAGTAGATTTTTTTACTTTTAACCATTACAACCAAATGAATCAATGACTTGATTCAATCCATTAAAAAAAGTGAATAAATCTATAAATGGATCGTATCATATTTTAACATTTTAAAGCATTTAATCAAGTACAAGCTCATATGAAAATTGAATAACAAATGATCTGGTAGCTGCCCAATGCCCGAGGGAATACCCCTAAATAAACGTGGCCAACCGGACCAAGCATAATTATACAGCAGCAACATTCATGCTTGTCTGAAGTTAAAAAGTATGAATAATAATTTGTTTCTTTAATATGGACATAAATTGAGAAATAGCACCAATTTTTTTACATAAACACACCCTCAAAACCCATGATTTGGATAATTACTAAAAATGACTAAAAACAATAGTTGAAGTTTAATTATTTCATGAGATGAAAACTATTACTGAAGTGTAAATGGCTAACAATTACTCAATAAAGTCATTAAAATTAATCAGGATGAAAGCTTATCAAAAGCCTCATGCCTCGTCCATTGAGCAACCAAACAAAAAAGACTAGGAAAAAATGAACAAAAAAGTGAGTGGACTGCTAATAGGAATGATAAAAGAAGGATTCACGCTTGATGCTTACTCTCACATGTTCAAGTCAACCACACAAAGCATCACATTCAGCCTCCTCTTCCTTGTCTTTGGCCTCATTGTCAAAGAGGGATTCTTCTCTTTCTAATGTATCTCAGTTTCAATAATTATGAGATGCAACTACAAATTTCATTTTTAGACCACTAATAACCTATTTTAAGGCACCGAATACACAAAATAGTAGCATTTAGTACTAAATCGCAATTTCTATTTGAACATTGGACTAACAAAAATAAAACTAGATTTAGTGTGGCATCGCAATCATAATTTAGCAAAAGTAAAAAAAGGAACAAAAAGGAGGAATATGAAGAAGCAATAGGAGCAAACCTGAATTGATAAATCAAGGATAGAGGAAGATTTATTTATTTTTCACTTGTTTTTTTAAGTTTTTTCTGGAAAAGTTCTAGGAGCATCGTATATTTCAATGCATAACGTGTTTTCAATCTAGTAGGATATATTAATGTAGGGTTTGGCGAGGAGATAGTAGGATTTATGCCTGCGTTAGGAAATAGCTCGATGTCGACACCGTTAGTTGATCTCCATATTGCCCCGCTATTGTTTTTGTGAGAAATTAGTAGGATTTGGTGTTAATACTCGTTTGTAGCTTCGTGTTTAGCCAAAAATCCGTAAATGGGCACAAACCTGGTTAATTCTTAATTATTATTTATCCCATGCAATTATCAATTATTGTCTATTACTTATATTAATTATTATTGTTTAATACTAGTTAATATGGACATGTTGTTAATTTTTAATCATTAATCATTGATTATCAAGTGTTAAATATATTTTTAAATAATAAATTAATAATTATTGTTATCAATTATTACTAATTATAATAAATTATTTATATACTAAACTAAATGAATATTAAATATTAGACAAATATTATTAAATATTAAATATTAAAAGTTGATTATTATATATTGAGTGTTTAACACAAATTATTTGATAATTAATTATTAATTATATTTATTTTTTATTATATGTAAATGAATATTAACTATACTTCACTAATCATAACTAGTAAACTATAAAAATTAACTAAGTATAAAATATAACTATTACCTATCAATAAAATTTACTCAATTTGAGTTATTTACTAACAATTAGTTGTTAGAAATATGCTTTTGTTACAGGTAGGAAAACAAAAAATTATCATTGATTATTAATTTCTCCATAGTAATATTAATCAATTATTGTTTATTTATTGACTATGAATTTATGAATTATTTAATTTTTTATTTATACATAGTTTTATTTCAATTTAATTATTATTTTTATCCATTAGTCTTTTATTATTAACTAATTATTATTATTTAATAAATTTTTATTTTTTATTTTTAACTATTAAATATTATTATTTATTAAATATTATTATTTAATTATCAATTATAATTTTTACTTTGTATAATTAAAATTTATTATTAATTAATAATTACTAAATATTAATCTTAATTATTATATAATTATCAATAATTAATTATTTAATGGTAACTATTTAAAATGAATTATTAAAAGTTAATTATTAAAAAATACTACTTATTTTGTGAAAAAACTTTACTCGACCAAAGAAGGAGCATCAAACCCCACCCGATTAGTAGGAATAATGGGTTAACCGCTCCAAGCCTTAAGGGAGAGCACATCATAGGAGGGTAGGACTTGAACCCATGACAGGAACTTTGTTTCATAATCGTTAAGTGGCTCTAACTAGTTCAGCAATGCCCACGGACCAAAAACTACTACTTATTTTTTGACAGTTAATTACAAGCAGTCGTTTATGATTTCTAAATTAAAAACGCAACTTATTTTTAATAGTGGAAATTTGTGTTAAGGGCTTACCATTAGGGTCTAATTTTTTCTAGGACACGGCATCGTCAGAATTAGTTTTAAGGACAAAAATTAGTGTGCTCTTTATTTCACAAACCCGTTCCTTTTTCAAATTGTAAAATCGATCTTCATTAAACAATTAAACAAAAGATTTTCAAAAACATCTCATGCTTCAAACGAATCCAGTAAACATTCATCAGAATTAGTTGATTTTATTTGTATCTCATGATTCGATTATTCCTATTTAAAAAATTGATTTTCAGTCCTGTTATTATCAAGCGATTTATTTTGTCGCGTATATTGGATCTAAACATTCGCCTGATGATGCATACTTGTCGCGTATCTCATGAATCGTTATTCTATTAGATCTATTTTTATTTTATTTTTTGGTTTTTGTGTAGTTTGATGTAGTGAGATGTTATGTTCCTGTGCATGGATGTAAGTCAGTGACATGATTGACGATGAAACTTTATTGACAGGTGTTATGTTGTTCTTACTGATGATTTTGTAATGGCAGATGTTGAAACTTTAATAATGAATTTGATAATGAATTTCTAATGGTTGATGACGTTATTCAAATAACTGAGCATGAGTTTGTAATATGTAAAATGGTTCTATTGTTTTCTAAAGAAAGATAAATCATTTTATCTTTTATTGAAAATATTTTAAATTTATCTTAATTTACTGATGATTTTGTAATAAGTGATGTTGAAACTTTAATGATTAATTTGCTAAATATATACGTTTATCATTTTAGCTTAGAGATATATTTTAACAGTGAAAACATGTTTATCATTTTATATTTCTTGACAGCTTAAAAAGATAAATGTGTTTATCTTTTTAAAATAATGATTGACATTTCAGCTAGGGCTGATATCATAAACTGAATTTTTGACACATAGCTCCAATATCTTGTTGTAAGTGGTTCTGAGACATCTCTTGCACATTTGTAAAACCATGATTAGCTTCATCTCTTGTCTACCATCCTGCTTTAAATAAAAAAAAAACTGTTTAAAAACAAGGGAAAAAAACCCATTAATATGCATAATACATACTTGTCACCTATGAGGATTGAAAAGAAGGCATAGGTATGGTAACAAGTGAAAATATTCATTGAATCATATTGGTTGGGTCATAAATGTCGATTTGGTGATTCCTGGCACGTGTTATTCTGTACATAACGTATCAGCAAGTTTAGTTGACAAAAACAAAATGGCATTGCTCGAAAGTGACTGAGGAAATAACAATACATTTGTTGAGATAGCGCACGTATTTCCATAAAAATCAAGGTAATAAAATTTAAAAACAAATATAATAATGTAACAAAACCAAGTACAGAAACCTATTATAGACTTTGAAATTCAGGCCGTGCCTAGTAATAACCAAGAGCGACAGTTTTGAAGTATTCTATGAGATTTTTAAAATACCAAATGATATATCTTAAAAAAATAAACACAATTTTCTTTTTAAGATTTCAAAAAAATGCAAAACAAAAAACAAATATTATACGGCAGAATCGAAAAAGGTATATGCATTTAGCTTTTTTGCAAAACACGGTTTAATCTTCATTTTCGTTGAGAAAAAAATATTTTACATACAAAAAAGATATACAAATTAGCTTTTTTACTGAAAAGATAAATTAACTTATGTTAATTTAACAGTATTAATTTTTGTATTAGGAAATAAAAATACAAAAAGATAAATATATATATCTTTTTAAATAATTAAATATAATTTTTGAATTCTAGTTTTTACAGATTGTTTGTACTTGTTACTGTTAATTCATTTGTAATTTCTAGTTTGCTTAGCGTCAGTGCATTGTTTTAAAAACATTTTCACTATTCTTTAATAGAAATAGAAAGAGTGTGTAATAACCCGGAAAATCTGGGCCAGTTTAAAAATTTTATTTCGGCAATTTTAGTGAATTTTGAACATTTAAAATGAGTTATTTTAAATAAAATCGACGAGAAATTTATTTTGAATATAATTCGAACGTATATATTATATACGTCGTCGTTAGAATATAAATATTTATATATAATTATAAATAGAATTGAAAATGGCGCGGTAGTTCGATAATTCGATTTCAAACTTCAATTGAGTGTACCAGGTGCAAAACAATCCGGATTTTAGTGAAACCAAAAACATTAGGATCTATTTGATAATATCTTTCCAACGAATCCGAAAGATCAAAATTTCATAGCGGGAATCAAAAGATATGTCCAGTTGAAAATTCTGAATAGTCGCTATGGAATTCAGGCCCTTAAAAATGGACATTTTGCAAATGACCTCGGATTTCGACGAAACCAGTTTTGTTGGGTCCGTGATGTCAAATTATTGCTAGATTCCAAATTTCATAATTTTCTGAATCAATATGTGAGCGTGGCATAGGAAAACGTTTTTTGACCATTTCAGTTGATTTTAATCGACTGGAAATTGGCCATTTTTCTAACGGTCTCAGAATTCGACGAAACTAGTTTTGTTAGGACTGTATCGTCAATACGAAGCTAGAAAATATTTTTCTGGAATTTTTCTAGTTAGTATGTGACCCCAGTGATTTGAAATGTACGTTTAAAATTCAATGTAGTGATTTAAATGTAAATTTAACGGAAACTGATTCAAACGATCAAATCAACCTACGATACATATCCCATTGTGTTCGGAATGGGGGTAAAACACTATGGACGACAGGCGGTGGGCCTCGTTTCGAGGTCGAAATAAAAAGTCAACTTAAAGGAGAATTAAAAATAATTAAATAATTAAATATAATAACACCTCACCCCTCTTTCTCTCTCTCCTCTCTTCATACCGAACGGAAAAAAAAAGGGGGCGAACGACGAGGGGGCCAAAGCCGCCGCCGCCGCTGCCACCTGGGCCGCCACGCCCTGGCGCCGACCCCCAGGGGTCCTCCGCCTCTCTTCCCCCTTCTCCTCCACCTCGAGACCCCCTTCCTCCTCAGTAATCGCGCCGCCGCGCGATCGAACCCTCCCTCGTTCGATTTTCCACCGCCGCACACCCCCCCAGCTCTGCCATCCTCTCCTGCGAAGATCGCCACCCACCTTCGTCTGCTGCGACCCCCCCCCCTCCTGTGCTGCGCCACCGCTGCTTCGTCTTCTCCACCAACCTCCTTCGCCTCCAACAGCCCAGCCGACCACCACCGCGACTTCCTCGGCACCAGCAGCACCCGACGACTCACCCACGAAGCCTAGATCAGTAAATAAGTGAGTTTTTATATGTATTTACAATTGTTTTACTTTAATTTCAGCTTTAAATGTGTTTAGAGTTATAAAAATATAATCTTTTATATTGTAGGAGGATAAAAATATGAAAAGACGATATTTTAAAATATGAAAAGACGATATTTTTAAATATGAAAAGACGATATTTTTAAATATGAAAAGACGATATTTTGAGATGAGTAGTGAAGTAAAAATATGATTTTTACTTCGAGGAAAAAAATATAATTTTTATAATGTAGAAGGGAGAAAAATATAATTTTTAGACTATATTTGTAAAGGAAAAATCTTTATAAGTGTAAAGGAATAAAAATCCGATTTTTATATATTGAATAGCATAGTAAAAATCCGATTTTTATATATTGAATAGCATAGTAAAAATCCGATTTTTATATATTGAATAGCATAGTAAAAATCCGATTTTTATATATTGAATAGCATAGTAAAAATCCGATTTTTATATATTGAATAGCATAGTAAAAATCCGATTTTTATATATTGAATAGCATAGTAAAAATTCGATTTTTATATATATAGTGGCTACGGGCGACGAAAGCGACAAAGGGCGAGAATGAAGAAGATTTCTATAAAAGAAGAGTCAAGATGAGTGGATAGCTTTCGGTGAGAACTTCTCACTCTTCAACTTCTTTTTTTTAGTTATATATATATATATATATATATATACTAGGATGCAGATGGTGCTTAGTAGCACCCGACACAATCGTCCACAAACCATGGACTTGTTTGTTTGGTTGCATAAATTAGTTAGATGATTTGGGCTGAATTGAATTGTTTGGTGAATTGAAATGGATTTGATTGATGTGTGAATGGCGTGGGCCTTCACTAGACCGGGGATAAGGCTAGGCCTCGTCCCGTTTCTAGTATCGTGCCGTTATGCCGCCGAAATTTTCTAAAATATGTTAGAAAAATAAAAATATCATTTTTATTGTGTAAATGAAATGAATAGAAATTCATGTGTTAAAATAGAATATATTATCGTTAAAAATATAATTTTTAACGTGAAAGTGAATAAATAAATATTTATAAACAAATCGGCCGATTTGTTTATATACACTGATTTGACTGATATTGATTGGGTCGATAAATTTTACACATCGCCCAAATGCACAAATAGAATCTGTGTTTGTTGATTTGAAACCCCACACGGGTGTTGGGATGATATTTGAGCACACTAATCCCAATTATTTGAATATGTCGATCGATTGATTGACAGGCTGTTATAAGCGTTAGATATCTATATTTGATGCTTATACAGTGTAGTGCACTTTGGTTGATGGTTGATTATTTTTCAATGCTATTATATACACGTGTTGTATGGAATCCATATAATTAACATTATATGGTGATTGATTGGGCCTCATTCCAATCGGGGAAAATAATGAATACTATAAAAGAAAATTCATGTGTTGAATATAAAAATAGTCATGTGTTGACGATGTTCATGTGTTGAGTGAAATATTTTATACAATGAAATTTACATCTTTATCATATTTAAAATTAGAACTACTTTACGGTTGAAGTCTAATTAAAAATCAAACGATAGATACCATAGTTTTATAAAATATTTTACATAACAAAAATAGTGATGTGTTGACAGTACTCATGTGTTGAGATTAGTCGTGTGTTGAAAGCAATATAGATTCATGTGTTGAATGGGATAAATATTCATTTGTTGGATAGAATAAAGAAGTTTTGAAAAATATAAAGCCGTGTTGATTAGAGATGCGTTATTTTGACGTGAACGATATTTATATCGATTTTATTCAAATTGAAATGAATATTATAGCGAATTCGAATTGAAATGAATATTATAGCAAATTCGAATTGAAAAGAAAACGAATTTGAATTGAATATAAAACAAATTCAAGTTGAATTGAAAACGAACTGAAATTTAATTGAATTCGAATCGAAATTAAATTGAAATCAATTTGAATTGAAACGAATTTGAATTGAATATAAAAGGACTTCGAATGGAATTGAATATAAAACAAATTCAAGTTGAATTGAAAACGAACTGAAATTTAATTGAATTCGAATCGAAATTAAATTGAAATCAATTTGAATTGAAACGAATTTGAATTTGAATTGAATTGAAACGAATTTGAATTCGAATTAAATAAAATGGAAATGAATTCGAGTTGAATTGAAATCCAATCGATTTGAAATTGAATGTAGAAGTTGAATTGTTTTAGAAACGAATTTAAAACGATTTATAAAATTCGTTTTAAATAGAAATCGACGAAATATATATTATATATATTATATATATAATATAATGGCCTGAATAGAATGCGCCACGCCGGGACAGTTCGTGAATTTCGACCATTTATTTCAAACTGACATTACGGGAGATCCGACCGTCGGATTCTCCTAAAACCGGAACCGTTGGGTTCGTATCGAAAAGAGCTTTCCAATGAATATTAGAAATTTGAAATCTAACGGTTGGATTTGGAATTATGTCCAAATCAAATTCGAAAAAGGTCGCTGTAAGTGCAGTTCGATGGCCGTTGGGGGAAATCGACTGTACGGGCCTTGATAAAATTATTAAAAATATCTATAATTTGTGTAAAATTATAATATGTGAATTGGAAAGAATTGGGCTGGAAAATTCCACATTTGAATATATATAAATAGATTTCTATCGAAATGAACTAGTTTTGAGCTAGAATTAAAATCAATTTATTTTTGAAATAAATAAATTGAATTTGAAAGTGATTTTAAAAATAATCGATATTTCCAATACGTGAATTGGACTGGAGTTGAATCGAAATTATCTTCGGAATATTTCGATGTTGGATTTCGTGACTATACAGATATTGTTATGGGAATTTGAAAGATATATTCATATCGTTATTTCCTATACGATATATGTGGGTTTCAGAATTTGATATTGAATATAAGCCGATATATTTTCTATTCAGGGCCTTGTATTTAATATCAAATGTGATTTGGGCTTATCGTGGATCGTGTTTTAGATGACATTGGTTCTTTACCCCAGTTAAAGGAAAGATGTTGATTTTTGAAAAGATTAAAACTAAGTGGAGTTTTAATGAATCTTTAATTAGATTAAAATGTGAATTGATAATTTAAATTATAAAACCTAAAAAGTGATCGAGAGTGGAGTATCACCAGTTTTACTCCAAAGCGATAGTTAAATCTTTAATTAGATTTGAACGTGAAATGGTAATTAATTTTACCGATAACACCGTGGTGTTAGATATGGAGTGTTACCAGTTTTGCTCCATGGGATATATAGGTTGGGATTGGGAAATAAACTAAATAATTACTTCGGTGTGGTTCGTTAATCCCGACTAGTTTGAAATGATATCCAAAGGAAGATTATAGGATAAATTTAGAAGAATTTATCTTGGATAAAATTAATGGGAACATTTCCCTAAGAATGTGATTTTGTGAATAAAAGAATATTCTGAATTGGAATGAGGCGTTTGTTGTGTTTGTGTAACATTTGTTTATTATATACGTGGGTTATTCAGAAAGGTCGGGTTTATACCCATTCTGAATAACCGATTCGACGAGATGTCGAAGATGAAGACGGTGGTTGACGACCGGAAGTCTTCACATCGTTTGGGTGATTACTGATGATCTTGATTGGGCTGTACACCCAGGATGAGGGAATCAGTTGGTGATCGTCCAGACGTACTTGGAGATGGATGGATATGCGAGGAAAGTGCCTCCGGTTTCGTTCAGACCCAGAACGAACTTGTAAATGGATTGTGTGTCTGACATTGGATTTTATTCTATGTTGATTGATCTCTATTAAATATACATCTGTTTGGCGGCGGAGAATTTATTCTCTTGCTTAACGCCCTTCTCTGAGACGTATGAGCTCAGAGGTTGTATATCGATGGACATCAGTCGCATGGAGTGAATTGTCAATGTGGCACGCGTAAGTGGCAATTGATCAAGGCTTCTGTTGAAAAGCAAAGTCTTGTGGTTGATGATCAAAGCACGGCCTGTGTGGCGTAGCTTTGTGTATAACGTGAATTCGTGAGCCTCACACCTCGGTATGAGTCAAAAACGGGATACGGACCCAAGGAGTGCACGACGTTTCTTTCTAGCTATGGTGGTGTCAGTGACCTACCATCCCTGACATTTATATACTTTTCACCTGTGTGGTTGTTGGATACGAGGCGCCTCGGATATAGGTCTGTAAGGACCGGGAAACGTGTGTTCAGGAATTGCCAATCCTCAAAAGTAAGAGAGGACCGGCCTTGGAGGATCCAGGGATTGCTGTGTGCGGTCCCGAGGCATTTGCTAGAGTGTCTCGAACGCGGAGAGGAGCTTGCCCCTTGCCTCGACTCATGATGGAATTCAATTTCCAATACGTGATATTGCGGTTTTAATTGTAGAACTAGTATGGCGACATGATAGATGGTACCCATGCCGCCTATGATTGATATTTATGATTGAAAATTGTTTTGACACTATACACTTATAATAGTATCAAATAATGTGATTTAAACGTATCAAGCATTCTTTGGCTGTTATAAGGGAAAACCCTATCCTCCGGCTTGCGTTGCATTGTGTGATGGGAGCTGGGTCTTATAACAACTTCATTTTTCTTTATTTAGCATTGCGTTGTTTGTTTTATGCACTGGTATTCTTGGGAGGAAACCCGTTCCGTGTTATACGGCGTGGTCCCTTGATTTACCTAACTTTAAAAATAAAGATTAATAACTGCTTTAGTTCTCACACCAGTCACATGACTGACCTGGAGTTTATTGTTTTAACCTAAACTCTGGGTGCCCCTATTTTCCACACGGGCAGCTAGTAGTTTTGGTTTTGCAGATTTATATTCACAGGGTCCTGATTTACAGCTGGAACGATGCTCGGAAAGCTCTGTATCCGTGTATCACTTTCAGTTGTGCTTTTGTATTATTTTCCGCTGCGATGTATTTAAATGTAATTTAAATCTCTGATATTTGTCAAATGCAATTTATTCATTTATACTCTGTATATTCTTGTATCTGATGGAATTGTTGTAATAACAATGAAATGTTCTTCCGTCTACGTTCATTTGTGTGTTGTTCTCAAAGTATCCGCGATTTCCTTCACGGGGAAGTTACGGGTTCTTACAGTTTTGGTATCAGAGCTTTGGTTTACAGAGCTCGAGAACAAGGCACATTAGAACCTTACGAAAGAATTCATCAGATATTGGTTTAGTAATATCCGATTAGAATAACTCGTTAGAGATAGGATCAGTAGTATCCTAGAACGGGTGTGAAGAGTATAATTTTTTTTCAAATGAAAACAATTTTGTTTTGAAAATTTAAATCGTTCTAAACGTATTTGAATATTTATTTATATTGATATGGGCAATCCAGTATATAAAAGTTTTGTATATACGCGTCATGAACGTATATTCGAAGTTTTAATATACTGGGTAGATATAGAATCACATTCTAGATATCCGGGGATGATTCTGATGATGGTGCATCATCATCAGTATTCATATTCGAATTTCGAAGGTGTGATTTCTATATATTTCCATTAGACTGGTGTGAGAACCAAAACTAATATAGCTAGAACACATTGTTGTGAATTGGCATCAAAAACATGATTTTCTGTATATATATCAAAATTATGAATTTGAAATTCTAATTCACTAATTGATTGCTGTTTGTGTTGTTTGTTCATTTATTTGATAATTTTAACCATTTATGCCTAATTGAACCAAATATTGAATTGTATCGACAATTGGTCGCATTTGCTTGTATATACGTATACTTACATTGAACAGGTCATAGCAAGGAGGCTAGAGCCAGAGAGTAAAATTTGTTTGCCCGACAAATAGGTACATGTTTACTACATAATTTACTGTTTTGTTTGGGTGATGATGATTTTATGAGCCTATTGGCTAGCCGCTTGGCTTTTTCTTTTTCTTTTTGAGATCTGAAGGACCGGGGAAGCTATTTGAAATTCCCCGATGCTCCCGGTGCAGGGGAGGTTATGGCGAAATTTTTCAAAAATTTAGGGTGTTAGCCAAATTTTTGAAATTTTGAAAATTCTCAGAAACTAAAGAGTTGGAGAATGGAAGCCAGATCGAACGTAGAGTTGATTAATCAAACCACTTTCGACTTTGTTCCTTTTCGGGGACGAAAAGTTTTAAGTGGGGGAGATTGTAATAACCCGGAAAATCTGGGCCAGTTTAAAATTTTTATTTCGGCAATTTTAGTGAATTTTGAACATTTAAAATGAGTTATTTTAAATAAAATCGACGAGAAATTTATTTTGAATATAATTCGAACGTATATATTATATACGTCGTCGTTAGAATATAAATATTTATATATAATTATAAATAGAATTGAAAATGGCGCGGTAGTTCGATAATTCGATTTCAAACTTCAATTGAGTGTACCAGGTGCAAAACAATCCGGATTTTAGTGAAACCAAAAACATTAGGATCTATTTGATAATATCTTTCCAACGAATCCGAAAGATCAAAATTTCATAGCGGGAATCAAAAGATATGTCCAGTTGAAAATTCTGAATAGTCGCTATGGAATTCAGGCCCTTAAAAATGGACATTTTGCAAATGACCTCGGATTTCGACGAAACCAGTTTTGTTGGGTCCGTGATGTCAAATTATTGCTAGATTCCAAATTTCATAATTTTCTAAATCAATATGTGAATGTGGCATAGGAAAACGTTTTTTGACCATTTCAGTTGATTTTAATCGACTGGAAATTGGCCATTTTTCTAACGGTCTCAGAATTCGACGAAACTAGTTTTGTTAGGACCGTATCGTCAATACGAAGCTAGAAAATGTTTTTTTGGAATTTTTCTAGTTAGTATGTGACCCCAGTGATTTGAAATGTACGTTTAAAATTCAATGTAGTGATTTAAATGTAAATTTAACGGAAACTGATTCAAACGATCAAATCAACCTACGATACATATCCCATTGTGTTCGGAATGGGGGTAAAACGCTATGGACGACAGGCGGTGGGCCTCGTTTCGAGGTCGAAATAAAAAGTCAACTTAAAGGAGAATTAAAAATAATTAAATAATTAAATATAATAACACCTCACCCCTCTTTCTCTCTCTCTCCTCTTCATACCGAACGGAAAAAAAAAAAGGGGCGAACGACGGGGGGGCCAAAGCCGCCGCCGCCGCTGCCACCAGGGCCGCCGCGCCCTGGCGCCGACCCCCAGGGGTCCTCCGCCTCTCTTCCCCCTTCTCCTCCACCTCGAGACCCCCTTCCTCCTCAGTAATCGCGCCGCCGCGCGATCGAACCCTCCCCCGTTCGATTTTCCACCGCCGCACACCCCCCCAGCTCTGCCACCCTCTCCTGCGAAGATCGCCACCCACCTTCGCCTGCTGCGACCCCCCCCCTCCTGTGCTGCGCCACCGCTGCTTCGTCTTCTCCACCAACCTCCTTCGCCTCCAACAGCCCAGCAGACCACCACCGCGACTTCCTCGGCACCAGCAGCACCCGACGACTCACCCACGAAGCCTAGATCAGTAAATAAGTGAGTTTTTATATATATTTACAATTGTTTTACTTTAATTTCAGCTTTAAATGTGTTTAGAGTTATAAAAATATAATCTTTTATATTGTAGGAGGATAAAAATATGAAAAGACGATATTTTAAAATATGAAAAGACGATATTTTTAAATATGAAAAGACGATATTTTTAAATCTGAAAAGACGATATTTTGAGATGAGTAGTGAAGTAAAAATATGATTTTTACTTCGAGGAAAAAAATATAATTTTTATAATGTAGAAGGGAGAAAAATATAATTTTTAGATTATATTTGTAAAGGAAAAATCTTTATAAGTGTAAAGGAATAAAAATCCGATTTTTATATATTGAATAGCATAGTAAAAATCCGATTTTTATATATTGAATAGCATAGTAAAAATCCGATTTTTATATATTGAATAGCATAGTAAAAATCCAATTTTTATATATTGAATAGCATAGTAAAAATCCGATTTTTATATATTGAATAGCATAGTAAAAATCCGATTTTTATATATTGAATAGCATAGTAAAAATTCGATTTTTATATATATAGTGGCTACGGGCGACGAAAGCGACAAAGGGCGAGAATGAAGAAGATTTCTATAAAAGAAGAGTCAAGATGAGTGGATAGATTTCGGTGAGAACTTCTCACTCTTCAACTTCTTTTTTTTAGTTATATATATATATATATATATATATATATACTAGGATGCAGACGGTGCTTAGTAGCACCCGACACAATCGTCCACAAACCATGGACTTGTTTGTTTGGTTGCATAAATTAGTTAGATGATTTGGGCTGAATTGAATTGTTTGGTGAATTGAAATGGATTTGATTGATGTGTGAATGGCGTGGGCCTTCACTAGACCGGGGATAAGGCTAGGCCTCGTCCCGTTTCTAGTATCGTGCCGTTATGCCGCCGAAATTTTCTAAAATATGTTAGAAAAATAAAAATATCATTTTTATTGTGTAAATGAAATGAATAGAAATTCATGTGTTAAAATAGAATATATTATCGTTAAAAATATAATTTTTAACGTGAAAGTGAATAAATAAATATTTATAAACAAATCGGCCGATTTGTTTATATACACTGATTTGACTGATATT
Organism: Allium sativum; assembly: GCA_030737875.1. Lineage (NCBI taxonomy): Eukaryota > Viridiplantae > Streptophyta > Magnoliopsida > Asparagales > Amaryllidaceae > Allium > Allium sativum. Next base: position 574,983,244 of record CM060923.1, on the reverse strand, counting down.
GATTGGGTCGATAAATTTTACACATCGCCCAAATGCACAAATAGAATCTGTGTTTGTTGATTTGAAACCCCACACGGGTGTTGGGATGATATTTGAGCACACTAATCCCAATTATTTGAATATGTCGATCGATTGATTGACAGGCTGTTATAAGCGTTAGATATCTATATTTGATGCTTATACAGTGTAGTGCACTTTGGTTGATGGTTGATTATTTTTCAATGCTATTATATACACGTGTTGTATGGAATCCATATAATTAACATTATATGGTGATTGATTGGGCCTCATTCCAATCGGGGAAAATAATGAATACTATAAAAGAAAATTCATGTGTTGAATATAAAAATAGTCATGTGTTGACAATGTTCATGTGTTGAGTGAAATATTTTATACAATGAAATTTACATCTTTATCATATTTAAAATTAGAACTACTTTACGGTTGAAGTCTAATTAAAAATCAAACGATAGATACCATAGTTTTATAAAATATTTTACATAACAAAAATAGTGATGTGTTGACAGTACTCATGTGTTGAGATTAGTCGTGTGTTGAAAGCAATATAGATTCATGTGTTGAATGGGATAAATATTCATTTGTTGGATAGAATAAAGAAGTTTTGAAAAATATAAAGCCGTGTTGATTAGAGATGCGTTATTTTGACGTGAACGATATTTATATCGATTTTATTCAAATTGAAATGAATATTATAGCGAATTCGAATTGAAATGAATATTATAGCAAATTCGAATTGAAAAGAAAACGAATTTGAATTGAATATAAAAGTACTTCGAATGGAATTGAATATTAAACAAATTCAAGTTGAATTGAAAACGAACTGAAATTTAATTGAATTCGAATCGAAATTAAATTGAAATCAATTTGAATTGAAACGAATTTGAATTGAATATAAAAGGACTTCGAATGGAATTGAATATAAAACAAATTCAAGTTGAATTGAAAACGAACTGAAATTTAATTGAATTCGAATCGAAATTAAATTGAAATCAATTTGAATTGAAACGAATTTGAATTTGAATTGAATTGAAACAAATTTGAATTCGAATTAAATAAAATGGAAATGAATTCGAGTTGAATTGAAATCCAATCGATTTGAAATTGAATGTAGAAGTTGAATTGTTTTAGAAACGAATTTAAAACGATTTATAAAATTCGTTTTAAATAGAAATCGACGAAATATATATTATATATATTATATATATAATATAATGGCCTGAATAGAACGCGCCACGCCGCGACAGTTCGTGAATTTCGACCATTTATTTCAAACTGACATTACGGGAGATCCGACCGTCGGATTCTCCTAAAACCGGAACCGTTGGGTTCGTATCGAAAAAAGCTTTCCAATGAATATTAGAAATTTGAAATTTAACGGTTGGATTTGGAATTATGTCCAAATCAAATTCGAAAAAGGTCGCTGTAAGTGCAGTTCGATGGCCGTTGGGGGAAATCGACTGTACGGGCCTTGATAAAATTATTAAAAATATCTATAATTTGTGTAAAATTATAATATGTGAATTGGAAAGAATTGGGCTGGAAAATTCCACATTTGAATAGATATAAATAGATTTCTATCGAAATGAACTAGTTTTGAGCTAGAATTAAAATTAATTTATTTTTGAAATAAATAAATTGAATTTGAAAGTGATTTTAAAAATAATCGATATTTCCAATATGTGAATTGGACTGGAGTTGAATCGAAATTATCTTCGGAATATTTCGATGTTGGATTTCGTGACTATACAGATATTGTTATGGGAATTTGAAAGATATATTCATATCGTTATTTCCTATACGATATATGTGGGTTTCAGAATTTGATATTGAATATAAGCCGATATATTTTCTATTCAGGGCCTTGTATTTAATATCAAATGTGATTTGGGCTTATCGTGGATCGTGTTTTAGATGACATTGGTTCTTTACCCCAGTTAAAGGCAAGATGTCGATTTTTGAAAAGATTAAAACTAAGTGGAGTTTTAATGAATCTTTAATTAGATTAAAATTTGAATTGATAATTTAAATTATAAAACCTGAAAAGTGATCGAGAGTGGAGTATCACCAGTTTTACTCCAAAGCGATAGTTAAATCTTTAATTAGATTTGAACGTGAAATGGTAATTAATTTTACCGATAACACCGTGGTGTTAGATATGGAGTGTTACCAGTTTTGCTCCATGGGATATATAGGTTGGGATTGGGAAATAAACTAAATAATTACTTCGGTGTGGTTCGTTAATCCCGACTAGTTTGAAATGATATCCAAAGGAAGATTATAGGATAAATTTAGAAGAATTTATCTTGAATAAAATTAATGGGAACATTTCCCTAAGAATGTGATTTTGTGAATAAAAGAATATTCTGAATTGGAATGAGGCGTTTGTTGTGTTGGTGTAACATTTGTTTATTATATACGTGGGTTATTCAGAAAGGCCGGGTTTATACCCATTCTGAATAACCGATTCGACGAGATGTCGAAGATGAAGACGGTGGTTGAAGACCGGAAATCTTCACATCGTTTGGGTGATTACTGATGATCTTGATTGGGCTGTACACCCAGGATGAGGGAATCAGTTGGTGATCGTCCAGACGTACTTGGAGATGGATGGATATGCGAGGAAAGTGCCTCCGGTTTCGTTCAGACCCAGAACGAACTTGTAAATGGATTGTGTGTCTGACATTGGATTTTATTCTGTGTTGATTGATCTCCATTAAATATACATCTGTTTGGCGGCGGAGAATTTATTCTCTTGCTTAACGCCCTTCTCTGAGACGTACGAGCTCAGAGGTTGTATATCGATGGACATCAGTCGCATGGAGTGAATTGTCAATGTGGCACGCGTAAGTGGCAATTGATCAAGGCTTCTGTTGAAAAGCAAAGTCTTGTGGTTGATGATCAAAGCACGGCCTGTGTGGCGTAGCTTTGTGTATAACGTGAATTCGTGAGCCTCACACCTCGGTATGAGTCAAAAACGGGATACGGACCCAAGGAGTGCACGACGTTTCTTTCTAGCTATGGTGGTGTCAGTGACCTACCAGCCCTGACATTTATATACTTTTCACCTGTGTGGTTGTTGGATACGAGGCGCCTCGGATATAGGTCTGTAAGGACCGGGAAACGTGTGTTCAGGAATTGCCAATCCTCAAAAGTAAGAGAGGACCGGCCTTGGAGGATCCAGGGATTGCTGTGTGCGGTCCCGAGGCATTTGCTAGAGTGTCTCGAACGCGGAGAGGAGCTTGCCCCTTGCCTCGACTCATGATGGAATTCAATTTCCAATACGTGATATTGCGGTTTTAATTGTAGAACTAGTATGGCGACATGATAGATGGTACCCATGCCGCCTATGATTGATATTTATGATTGAAAATTGTTTTGACACTATACACTTATAATAGTATCAAATAATGTGATTTAAACGTATCAAGCATTCTTTGGCTGTTATAAGGGAAAACCCTATCCTCCGGCTTGCGTTGCATTATGTGATGGGAGCTGGGTCTTATAACAACTTCATTTTTCTTTATTTAGCATTGCGCTGTTTGTTTTATGCACTGGTATTCTTGGGAGGAAACCCGTTCCGTGTTATACGGCGTGGTCCCTTGATTTACCTAACTTTAAAAATAAAGATTAATAACTGCTTTAGTTCTCACACCAGTCACATGACTGACCTGGAGTTTATTGTTTTAACCTAAACTCTGGGTGCCCCTATTTTCCACACGGGCAGCTAGTAGTTTTGGTTTTGCAGATTTATATTCACAGGGTCCTGATTTACAGCTGGAACGATGCTCGGAAAGCTCTGTATCCGTGTATCACTTTCAGTTGTGCTTTTGTATTATTTTCCGCTGCGATGTATTTAAATGTAATTTAAATCTCTGATATTTGTCAAATGCAATTTATTCATTTATACTCTGTATACTCTTGTATCTGATGGAATTGTTGTAATAACAATGAAATGTTCTTCCGTCTACGTTCATTTGTGTGTTGTTCTCAAAGTATCCGCGATTTCCTTCACGGGGAAGTTACGGGTTCTTACAGAGTGAAAATAGAACTTTTGCATAAAACCGTTCCTTTGTTTATTCACATTACAAGTCTCTTTACTTTATTACATTACTGTATCTATTCTCTGTAGAAGTTTTGTTATCAGTAAGTTGCTCTTCTCTATCTTAATTTTGTATTATTATTTTTCATTATTAGATACATCCATTTGTTTGTTAAAATTGGTATTTGCATTACACTTTCACTTTTCAGTACTCTATTCATATTCAGCTACCTCTTCAAAAATGTTTGCAAATCTATTCACCATCCAAAAAATTCTCTTCGCTGTCCTAAAAAGAAAGAGAACATAAAAAAAGATCGAATTGCGTTTTAAACTTCTTGTTTCATTTTAACTTCTTTGTATCTTATGCATACAATATTTGCGTGACTGTACTTTGGTGCATCTTCTTCGCCACATTCATTTTCTGGGCATGTGTTCTGTGTTTTCGCTCCCTACTTTTCTATTGTTCTGTGTTTGCATGACAATACAAAAAGAAAGATAAATATTTTTAGCATTTTAATAACTGTCAATATTTGATAACAAAACGATATGTACAAAAAGATAAACAATTCATATACAAAAAGATATATACAAAAAGATATACAAAACGATATAAAATCAAGAACTGTCAATTATTACAGAGGATGATATATACAAATAAAAAAGATATAAAACCAAAACTGTCAAAAATCGTATTGCATATACAAAAAGATATACAATTCATAACTGTCAATATTTGATATACAAAAAGACATATATAAAAAGATACACAATTAATATACAAAAGATGTATACAAAAAGATATACAAAAAGATATATAAAAAGATATATATATAAATATTGTTAAAAAAACATTTCTTCCTTTTTATAGAAATACTTGTTACTATTAATATAGTTTAAAAAGATATACAAAAATATTTCTTCCTTAAAAATTGCATTTAAAAAATTATTGTGTTTAAAAATAATTGTGTTTAATCTTTTCTTCCTTAATAATTTAACAACACTTTTATATAAAAAACTACCTTGTACGTATGATTTAAAAAGATAATTCTATTTATCTTTTTCTTCTTTGTCATTATAAATTGATTAAAATGATATATCTATTTATAATTATACCTTAGTATGATTAAAAAAGTATAATTTTAGATCAAAAAGCACTTGCATAATTTACTTGTTACATGTATAAAATATTGAAACTTTTTGCATGTAGGAATGTAATTCTTCTAGCTAAAAAACACTATTTGTTTAAAAAGATAAATTTATTTATCTTTATGTACTGCTTTTTTATTACTAAAAAACACATCCAAATTAACAGAACTGAAGATTGCATGATTTACTACATGTAAATTATGTATTGCATGTAAGATTGCAGAATTTACTTGTTACATGTGTAAATTAACAGAAGTGAAGATTACACATCCAAATTATACCCCACCATAGATTCAACATGCTCGCCTATCCCTACAGATCAACCAGATAATATAATCATTTATTCTAAAGTCTATAGGTAAAAGTTTGGAGCGAAAACAAAAGTTCTTTCAACTTTTTTTTGGTAGCAGCATCATTTAAGTTATCATCAGTGTCAAATTTCTAAGGAGGCTCGAATGCTTTCACAAAGATAAATACTTGTTGATTTTGTTTCGAAAGTACGTTAGCAGCAGATTTGATTTTAATTTTGGTGAGAAAGATGAATTAGCAGCAAATTTGATTTAGTTTGAATGTTTATTAGTAGAAGATTTGATTTTGAAAGTATAAGATGAAGAGGAAAGTGGATTTAAAATCAATTTGGGTTTTTTTAGCATTGAGAATGCATACGAGATGAAAAATAGAAGGAAGAAGCAGACGAATGAAATTTTGTCCTGGAAAATAATTATTCTAAGGTTGTGTCCTAGAAACTAATTAGCACATGAAAGGAAGCCCTTACGGTAAAATTCCCCTTTATAATAAGTATGTTTTTCGCAATTGGCTTTACCAGTTGTAAAAAATACAAATATTACAAGCGGAGAGAACATTTGCTAAAGATTTTTTTGCAATAAGTTTGGAAGCGCAGTTGCAAATAATATGTTGCAATTATTATGAAAGCCCTGTTGTAAAATAATATGCTTTTTGCAACTGTGACAACCGCGGGACTTGAACCCTCGACCTCTCGAAAAGTAACACCATGCACTAACCACCATGCTAAAAAATCTTTATGTTTGCTTTTTGAGAGAGGTGTTACAAACTACCCCCCTTGAAGAGCCCAACATCCTCGTTGGCTCACATCACTCATCACCCAAGCGTTGGGTATGTAACCTGCATTACTACCACACTGACTGACATCCGCAATATAATACGCACAATTCTTGTTGGCTATTGGCTCTGATACCAAATGTTATAAACGCGGGACTTGAACCCTCGACCTTCCGTAAAGCAACACCACGCACTTACCACTGTTCTAAAAGATCATTGTGTTAATTTTTCGAGAATGGTGTTAAGCAATAGAAACAAAAGGCATATTGCTAAATCTCATTTATTCCAACTGCTACGAAAAGTCTATTGCTAAATATAATTTACTACAATTGTCATGTGCCGCCAGTTGCAAATAGATAGTTGCAATAGGGTATTTTCATGTAGTGTATATGAAGATAGGAAGAGCTATTGAATATGTCCACATGATATTAGATACCCAACTCATGACTTGTAATTAGTGTTATTTTCTTTGCTTTTAAAATCTGGAGACATTACTTCTTAAGGGAGAGATTTGAATTGTTTAGGGATCATAAGTCCTTCAGGTACTCATTCTCTCCAAATGAATTGAATATAGGGCAATAGAGATGGCTGATTTTTTTGGTAACTTATGATTTCAGCATCGAGTATACACCTGGAAAAGGGAATAAGGTTGCCGATGCCCTTAGTGAAAAACATCGGGATGTGGTATTAGCTATGTTGGTAGAATGAAAAGATCTAGAAATGTTAACAACTTGTGATATGTAGATTAGATCGACAGCGAGCTCAAGTAGTGGCATAATTATGAAGACTTTTTTAGAAGTTTAGAAGTTCGACCAGTTTTTATCCAAATGATTGCTTCTAAGCATGAAGAAGATCATATACTAGTTGAAAGGATCAGAAGACTCCAAGTAGGAGTAGAGATTGATGATTCAAAAAAAAAAGTCTTGGCTATAATATATGGTTAAGACAGAAAGGAAGATTATGTGTCCCAGATGTTGGTAATCTAAGAAATAAGTTTTTAGAGAGGCATAAATGTTTCTTGTTCTCACACCAGTCTCATGACTAACCTGGAGTTTATTATTTCCCACCTAAACTCTGGGTGCCCCTATTTTCTGCATGGGCAGCAAGTAGTTTTGGTTTTGCAGATATTTTATAGAGCAAGATTCTGGATTAAAGCTAAAGCGGTGTCCAGTGCATTTGAAAGTCTTCCGCCGAATGTAATTATATTTTCGCTGTGTATGGTTTTAATTTATTGTACTATGATAATCTTGTATTTGGATGATTAATTGTTGTAATAACAATAAAATGTTCTTTTGTGTTTTGTTCTGACGTGTTTGATTCCATAACGGTTCAAGGATTTCTGTCATTTTGGATCGAATTGGTGTGGCTTATGGTCGATTCGAAAGGTGGGGATTTCCGATTGTTACAGATGTGATATATGGGCAAGTGCCAGATCGGTTGGTGTAGGAATTCTACTATGCGAATCACATCATTTTCATTGATCCGCACTTGTTTTTCACAAATTTTCAGGATGCGACTTTTTGAAGGCATGGGATGCAATTTTTTGGACTTTGGCATGGTTTTCTGATACGTTTTCTTGGAGGCAAGTTTGAGGGATACAAATTTTTTTTGGACTTTGGCATGGTTTTCTGATACGTTTTCTTGGAGGCAAGTTTGAGGGATACAAAATTTTGTATCCCGCCTCCCAAGATGTTAAATTTCATGATGTGGTCCCCAAATCTCACATACTTCCACATAATCCACTACCTATAATATACCCCCTACCTCATTCTTCAGAGGGGTTGGTTTTTGGATACCTTGGAAGCTCTCAAGCAATATGTGAGCGTGGCAAAGGAAAACGCGTTTGACCATTTTCAGTTGATTTTAATCGACTGGAAATTGGCCATTTTTCAAACGGTCTCAGAATTCGATGAAATTAGTTTTGTTAGGACCATATCGTCAATACAAAGCTAGAAAATATTTTTCTGGAATTTTTCAAGTTAGTATGTGGCCCCGGTAAATTGGAATGCGCGTTCAAATTCAATATATAGAGTTATATGTTGAATTTGACAAAAACTGATCGAAACTATCGAATCAGCCTACGATACATATCTCATTGTGTTCGGAATGGGGGTAATTAGCTATGGACGACAGTTGTTGGGTCCGATTTGGGGTTCAGATGCAAAACACTAATTATATGGATAAAATAATAATATAAAATAAATATAAATAAGCCTCTCTTTACAAAACCCTGATCCATTATCAGGGAGCCGCCGTTAGTTAAAGACCGATGCCCAAAATCACCCCGAATTACTTCCTCAATCCATTCTCAATCTGTTCACCGATTTCGGTAGATTATTAAGGAAAAATCAAGTTATCCACGAGCTCATCCTATCCGACGGTCAAGATCGAAGTTCATGTGAGGATTTGTGAGCAATCACTGCTCAAACACCATTGCTTCACCGCGAGTTTCCAGCCTCCAAGGAGGCACGAGTGCGCCACCAGTCCGGGCGGTGGGTAAGGGCTCGCAGCCCTACAACGTGACCACGCCGGATGCTTGTCCGATAGCCTGAGGAGGTTGCGGGGTGGGGAGGTTCAAATCGTGAATGGATTCGATCCTACTGAGAACGTGAAGAAGACGCAGTCAGCAAAGAACAACAGTGAGCAGTTTTTATAAATATCAGCGCATTATAATCAGTTTTTTTTCTATATAACAGTGATTATTTTCATATTTTCTTTCATGAAAATATAAAATAGCATAATATATTTTTAGAATTTTTATATATAAAAGCTTTGTAAAATAAAATATGAAAATATAAATAACACGGATTTTTAAAATATATATAACATGCTTTGTTTTTGAAAATATAACATACTTTGTTTTTGAATATGTAACATGCTTTGTTTTTGAAAATATAACATACTTTGTTTTTTTAATATGTAACATGCTTTGTTTTTGGAAATATAACATACTTTGTTTTTGAAAAATAAAAATAGCACTTGGGTTTTAAAAATATAACCACCGTGTTAAGGATATAATTTTTATATATATTAGGAGTATAAAAATATGATTTTTATAGCGATGAACTAAAAATATAATTTTTATAACATTGGAATAAAAATGTAATTTTTACTATGAACAGCGTGAAAGGGATTGTGTTGGAAATGCAGGCAAATCAGCAGTTCAGAATAGAATGGCGGAGTGGAACCCAAAGGTGAGAACTTCTCACTTTAAATTTTATTTTCTAGTTATATAAATATATACTAGGATGCAGACGGTGTTTAGTAGCACCCGACACCCGTCGTCCACAGACCATGAACGGCTTGTATGCTTATTTGTTTGATTTTGATGTGTAGTTGATTGTGTGATGTGATGCAAAATGAAATAAAATATTTATATAGTTAAAAATATTTTATAGTTAAAAATAGAATTTTTAACGTATATATGAAATGAAATAAATTAATATAAACAAATCGAATGATTTGTTTATATACAAACATTTGACTGATATTGATTGGGACGATAAATTTTACACTTCGCCCACTGCACGAATAAAATCTGTGTTTGATTGTTTGAAACCCCACACGGGTATTGGGATGATATTTGACGTACACTAATCCCGATTGTTTAGTTGCATGTCGATCGATTGGTCGACAGACTGTGTAAGCGTTAATTATTTATATTTAATGCTTATGCAATTGTGTGGTGCACTCTGGATGATGGTTGATTATTTAACGTTGTTATTTTATACATGTGTTGTAGAAAATCCATATAATTAACATTATATGGTAATTTATTGGGCCTCATTCCAGTTTTGAAAAAAAGAAACATTTGAAATGGAAATATTTGAAATAGAAATATTAGAAATAGAATATTTGAAAATAAAAATATATGAAGCCATGTTGATTAGATTGGCGCCATTTTGACGCGAGAGATATTTATATCGATTTTATTCATTTTTCCACGAATATTGAAAGTGATTTCGAAATTCAAATTATATTAAAAAGAATTGAAATTTGAATTATATTGAAAAGAATTGAAATTCGAATTATATTGAAAAGAATTGAAATTCAAATTAAATTGAATAGAATTGAAATTCAAATTAAACTGAATAGAATTGAAATTCGAATTAGATTGAAATAGAATTGAAATTGAATAGAAATGAATTCGAATTGAATAGAAATGAATTCGAATTGAAATTGAATAGAGATGAATTCGAATTGAAACTGAATAGAAATGAAATTCGAATTGAAATTGAATAGAAATGAATTCGAATTGAAATTGAATAGAAATGAATTCGAATTAAAATTGAATAGAAATGAATTCGAATAGAAATTGAATCGAATTGAAAACGAACTGAAATTGATTTAAAAATCGATTTGAATTAAAATCAATTTGAAATGAATTTAAAACAAATTTATGAGGAAAATTTCAATTTTGATTTGAATTTGAGACGGAAGTTGAAATCGTTTGGAAAACGAATTTAAAACGATTTATAAAATTCATTTCGAAAGGAAATCGACGAAGTACATATTATATATATTATATATATAATATAATGGTCTGAATAGAACGCGCCGCGCCGCGGCAGTTCGCGAATTTCGACCATTGACTTCGAATGGATATTGCGGGAGATCCGACCATCGGATTCTCCTAAAACCGGAACCGTTGGGTTCGTATCGAAAAGAGCTTTCTAAAAAATATAAGAAATTAGAAATCTAACGGTTGGATTTGGAATTATGTCCAAATCAAATTTGGAAAAGGTCGTTGTAAGTGCAGTTCGATGGCCGTTGATGGAAATCGACTGTACGGGCCTTGATAAAATTATTAAAAATATCAATAATTGTGTGAAATCATAAGAAATGATTTGTGAAGAGTTGGGATGAAAAACTCAATATTTGAAAAGATAAAAATAGATTTTTATCGAAATGAACTACTTTTGAACTAGAATAATAATTTATTTATTTTAAAAAAAAAAATTGGATTTGAAATGGTTTTGAAAATAACCAGAATTTCCAATAACTGCATTGGAATGGATTTGAATCGAAATTGTCTTCGGAATATTTCGATGTTGGATTTCGTGAATGTACAGATATTGTTATGGAAATTTGAAAGATATATATATATCGTTATTTCCAATACGATATTTGTTGGTCGTAAAATTTGATATTGAATATAAGCCAATATATTTTCTATTCAGAGCCTTGTATTTAATATCAAATGTGATTTGGGTTTGTTGTGAATGATGTCTTCATTAACACTGTTCTTAAGCCAGTTGAGAAAAAGATTAAATCTTTTTATTTAGATTTAAATGAAGTGTAAAAATCAAATAATATTTAATTGGAATTGAATTGGTATTGATTTTTGGGTTTATCATGAACAGTGTTTTAAATAACACTTGTTCTTTAACCCGATAATCAATGAAATGTGATTTTGGGTTATCGGGAACGGTATCTTCAATAATACTATTCTTAGACCCAAAGGAGTTAAGAAAATCAGAAACTAACTGGAGATTAGTTAAGTTGAATGATTTCTGGGGTATTGATCTGATGTTGGTTTCGGCCTTCGGGGTTAATGCTTAGGGAATTGCTCACTTGGTAATTTACGGTTATGGACTGATTGAAATGCGATGTGATTTTGGGGTTTATCGTGAACCGTGTTTTAAATGACATTGATTCTTTAACCCAGTTAAAGATTAAAACTAAGTGGAGTTTTAATGAATCTTTAATTAGATTGAAAAGATCAAGAATGGAGTATCACCAGTTTTGCTCCAGGCGATAGTAAAATCTTTAATTAGATTTTAACGTGAAATGGTAATTGAATTTACCGATAACACCGTGGTGTTAGATACGAAGTATTACCAGTTTTACTTCATGGGATGAATAGGTTGGGATTGGGAAATAAAATAAAGGATCACTTCGGTGTGGATCGCTAATTCCGACTAGTTTGAATTGATATTCAAAAGTAGATTAAAGAATAAATTTAAAGGAATTTATCATTGATAAAATTAATGGGAGCCTCTCCCTAAGAATGTGAAATTTAGAAACTAACTGTAGGTTAGCTAAGCAGAATGGTTTCCTGGGTATTGATCTGATGTTGGTTTCGGCCTTCGGGGTTAATATTTGGGGAATTATTCTCTTGATTAATTTACGGTTAGTGACTGATGAATTGGAATGAGGCGTATGTTGTGTTTTTGTAACACTTGTTTATTATATACGCGAGTTATTCAGAAAGACCGGGTTTATCCCATTCTGAATAACTGATTCGGCGATTAGTCAAAGATGAAGACGGTGGTTGAAGACCGGAGGTCTTCACGTCGTTTGGATAATTACTGATGATCTTGATTGGGCCGTACACCAAGGAGGAGGGAATCAGTAGGTGATCGTCCATACGTACTTGGAGATCGATGGATATGCGGGGTACTAGGTGCCTCCGGTTTCGTTCAGACCCAGAACGGACTTGTAAATGGACTGTGTGTCTGACACTGGATTTTATTCTGTGTGATTGATTTCTATTAAATATATATCAGTTTGGCGGCGGAGAATTTATTCTCTTGCTTAACGCCCTTCTCTGAGACGCATGAGCTCAGGGGTTATATACTAATGGATATCAAACGCATTGAGTGAATTGCCTGTGTGGCATGCCTAAGTGGCAAATGATCAAGGCTTCTGTTGAAAAGCAAAGTCTTGTGGTTGATGATCAAAGCAAGGCCTTTGTGGCATAGCTTTGTGTAACGTTTACTTCACGAGTTTCACACCCGGTATGAACCAAAAACGAGAGAAGGACCACAGGGAGGGCATGCGTTTATTTCTAGTTAGAAGTGGCATCAGTGGTTTTACACGCCCTGACGAGTTTGACTTATTCGGTTGTTGGTTTGCGAGGCGTCTCGGATATATCGGTGACTATGTGAAGCCGATAGAGTCATTCGTTGGCTCATTTACGCCCCATAGGGCGGGGAGACATATTGTTCAGGCATAATAATCCACTCCGTGTGGACCGGCCCTGACGATCCAAGGGGCAGTTGCGGCTGTTCCTGAGGGGCGGACTAGAGGCTCTCGAATCGGTGAGGACGATCCCTAGCCTCGGTTCATACCATAAATGATAACCTAACTTCCAATACGACATTTTGCGGTTTTGATTGTATACCTATATATGGCGACATATTGGTATGGGGCATTCATGCCGCCTATGATTGATATTTATGATTGTATATAAAATCAGAAACTAACTGGAAACGAGCTAAGATGGGTGGTTTCCTGGGTATTGGTCTGATGTTGGTTTCGGCCTTCGGGGTTAATACTTAGGGAATCGTTCTCTTACTAATTTACGGTTAGAGTCTGATTACGAATTAAAAACATGAAATTTAGCGTATAAGGCATTCTTTGGCTATTATAAGGTAAAAACCCTATCCCCCGGCTTGCGTTGCATTGTGTGATAGGACCTGAGTCTTATAATAGCTTCATTTTTTCTTTATTTAGCATTGCGTTGTTGTTATATGCACTGGTATTCTTGGGAGGAAACCCGTTCTGTGTTATACAGCGTGGTCCCTTGATTTACCGAATTTTAAAAATAAAGATTAATAACTGTTTTAGTTCTCACACCAGTCCCATGACTGACCTGGAGTTTATTGTTTTAACCTAAACTCTGGGTGCCCTTATTTTCAACACGGGTAGCTAGTAGTTTTGGGTTTTGCAGATTTATATTCACAGGAACCTGGTTTACAGCTAGAACGATATTCGGAATGCTTTGTATCCGTATATCTCCTTCAGTTGTGTTTTGTATTATTTTCCGCTGCTATGTAATGTATTGTAATCTCTGATATTTTCCTGTTGTGTAATATTTATTTATACTCTGTATATTCTTGTATTCTGATAGAATTGTTGTAATAAACAATGAAATGTTCTTCCGTCTGCGTTCTTTTGTGGCTTGTCCTCGACTCAATACGGGCTTTCCTCACCGGGAAAGTTCGGGTCGTTTCAGCTGGTATCAGAGCTTTGGTTTACAAAGCTCGGAGAACAAGACACGTTAGAACCATACGAAAGAATTCATCAGAAATTGGATTAGTAATATCCAATGAGAATGAATCGTTAGAGATAGGATCAGTAGTATCCTAGAACGAGTGTGAAGAGTATATTTTTAAATTGAAAACAATTTTTATTTTGAAAATTTAAATCGTTTTATACGTATTTGAATATTTATTTGTATTGATTTGGACAATCCAGTATATATAGACTTTGCGTATACGTCTGATCCACGTGTATTTGAAGTTTTAATATACTGGATAGATATATAATTACACTCTAGTCACCCGGAGATGGTACTGATGATTGTCATGACATCATCAGTATTTATGTTCGAGTTTCCAAAGTGTGATGCCTATATATTTCCAATTGACTGGTGTGAGAACTAAAATTAGATAGGATATATTGTTGTGAATTGGCATCAAAAATGTGATTTTTGACTATATATCAAAATTATGAGTTTGAAATGATAATCAACTAATTGAGTGCTGGTTGTGTTGTTTGATTATAGTTTGATTAATTAAAATGTTGAACCTTTCGCCAAATTTTATCAAATAGTGAGTCGTATTGAAAATTTATCGCATCTGTATGCATGTACATGTATATCTATTGAACAGGTCATAGCAAGGAGGCTAGAGCAGAAGAAAAAAATTGTTTGCCCGACAAATAGGTACATGTTTAATGTATTTCTTGAGTTTTGGGTGATTTTGTGAGCCGATTGGCTAGCCGCTTGGCTTTTTCTTTTTCTTTTGGATTGAAGAAGGCCATGGGAGGCTATATGAAATATCCCGAAGTCCCCGGTGCAGGGGAGGTTATGGCGAAATTTTTCGAAAATTTAGGGTGTTAGCCAAATTTTTGAAAAATTTGAAAAGTTCTTAAAAACTGAAAAGTTGAAGAACTTAAGCTGTAGTGAAAATAATGGAAGTTGGGTTGATTTGTTAAACAACTTTCGGCTTCGTTCCTTTTTGAGGACGAAAAGTTTTAAGTGGGGGAGATTGTAATAACCCGGAAATCTGGGCCAATTTAAAAATTTTATTTTGGCAATTTTAATGAATTTTGGATATTTAAAATGGATTATTTTAAATAATAACGACGAGAAATTTATTTTGAATAGAATTCGAACGTATATATTTATACAGATCGTCGTTAGAATATAAAATTTTTATTTTAAATTATAAAAGGAATTGAAAATGGCGCGGTAGTTCGATAATTCGATTTCAAACTTCAATTGAATGTACAGGATTCAAAATAAATCGGATTTTAGTGAAACCAAAAATATTAGAATCTAATTGAGAATATCTCTCCAGCAAATCCGAAAAATTGAAATTTCATAGCGGGAATTAAAAGATATGTCTAGTTGAAAATTCAGAATAGTCGCTATGGAATTCTGGCCCTTAAAAATGGTCATTTTGCAAACGACCTCGGGTTTCGATGAAACCACTTTTGTTGGATCCATGATGTCAAATTATTTCTAGGTTTCAATTTTCATAATTTTTCGAATCAATATGTGAGCGTGGCAAAGGAAAACGCGTTTGACCATTTTCAGTTGATTTTAATCGACTAGAAATTGTCCATTTTTCAAACGGTCTCAGAATTCGACGTAATTAGTTTTGTTAGGACCATATCGTCAATACGAAGCTAGAAAATATTTTTCTGGAATTTTTCAAGTTAGTATGTGGCCCTGGTAAATTGGAATGCGCGTTCAAATTCAATATATAGAGTTATATGTTGAATTTGATGAAAACTGATCGAAATGATCGAATTAACTTACGATACATATCCCATTGTGTTCGGAATGGGGGTAATTAGTTATAGACGACAGTCGTTGGGTTCGATTTGGGGTTCAGACGCAAAACACTAATTATATGGATAAAATAATAATATAAAATAAATATAAATAAGCCTCTCTTTACTAAACCCTAATCCATTATCAGGGAGCCGCCATTAGTTAAAGACCGATGCCCAAAATCACCCCGAATTACTTCCTCGTTCCATTCTCAATCTGTTCACCGATTTCAGTAGATTATTAAGGGAAAATCAAGCTATCCACGAGCTCATCCTATCCGACGGTCAAGATCGAAGTTCATGTGAGGATTTGTGAGCAATCGCTGCTCAAACACCATTGCTTCACCGCGAGTTTCCAGCCTCCACTACACCAAAACAGGTGATTCCCAACGAGTATAACCGTCGTAAACAATTTCAGCAACACTTATTAGTGTTGCTATGGCGGCGTGGCAATTCATTCCCAACGCTTATAAGCGTTGGTAGATTTTATCTCCCAACGCTTATAAGCGTTGGTGTATTTTCATTCGCAACGGTTATAAGCGCTGGTAGATTTTCTTTTGTAACACTTATAAGCGTCGAAAGATTTTTGTTTGCAATTCTTATACATGTTGCAATATTTTTGTTTGCAACGCTTATACATGTTGCAAGATTTTCATTCAGAACATATATGAATGTTAATAGTAACGGAAGATGTTTTAGTAATTCCTATATTCTAATATTAATAGTCAATAACTAACATGATTATAATATAGACGGTATTTAATATGAATCCAAAACAGATATTATTCTCAATTTAAAAAGTATAACTCAACGAATACCAATATACAACATTCATAATCAAGTAACGACATAGAATATCAGTTAAAACAGACATATACAATACATAACTGCTCGACAATAATTTTTCTTCCTGGCGGAACCAAAAACTTCTACAAGCGGATCATTTTCAAGATCTTCTAATGCACCATTGACTATCATCCAATTTCCTCTTTTCTTCCGCTGCCTCTAGAAGTGCCTGCATTCATTTATTGAAACTTTCAGTTTTTTGTTAAAAACAAAAAAACATAAGTATTATACTAATAGGCACATTATAATGGTAGTAAGTGAGAAACTGAATCAATTAAAAAAGACTATACCAATACTGAATGCCAAAATGTCATCAAAGAAAATAACCTAATACTGGTTGCCAAAAATGACATCAAAGACTATTATGATAGTAAACGAATTATTTGTAGGTTCGGTTTAAAACTGAGTTGAAGCTCAGTACCGAGCCAGGCTCAGTTTAAACTGAGCCGAGTGGCTTAGTAAAACTGTGACTCCTTTCCACAAATACTCACAATCGGATGCTTATGAAATGGCTTTGATACCACTATTATTAAATATTAAAAGAATCTTCAAGTTTTACCAGATAAATCAACATTTGTTGAACTAAAATAGCTTGGGTTTTAAGAGCTTTTACAAATTCTAAAAAATAGCAATTGTATCATAGTAATGTAATAAATACAAGAAAGTATCAAAACTCAAAAAAACAACAAGCTCCTAACAAGTAGGAGTTACTGACTGAGAATAAAAGAAAATATCCTATTTGATAGGAGTTTCTAACCTTACAGTATGAGTTACCAACCATTATTCAAAGTGATAACAATGAAGGATTAAAATGGTGTCATTCGATGTTTTCTTTTTTTTAAATCATCTCAAAACGCATGAGCATGAGTACTTCACTTCTTACAGTTGCATTATTTTCAAACAACTCGGTCTAAAATTTAAAATTGACTGCAATATACGGTGGAAAAAATAAAGTTCATAAATTTGATGTCAATTAAACAACCATTGTGAGATATTGTGATTTAGATAAAGGGAAATACATTTTCTCCCAAGATGAAAAAGCAGTAGTTGATTTCATTTAGGTGAAGGAAATAAGGAAATTGATGAAAAAAGGAAAAGGACAAAAATTCTATGAATTGTTATGCATAACCAAACAGACTGCAAGCACTTACGTATCAAGTAACCACATTTTTGGATCCTTGGTTAACTACAAATAAAAATATAATCTTTCCTTGAATCAAGCCATGATTTATCACTCCATCCAAAGATCAGTTTTTTTAAAATATCACATTATTGGAATGGAGAACTAAAAATTAGTATGATCAGCAAAAAAGATGTCAGCCCTGCATTTACCTATCAAAATTAACATTAACAGTTTCATTATATGAGTGTACAAATTAAGCAATTAAATTCATATAAAATAAGATATATATATTAGTATACCGGCTCTGATTTAAATTTTGGAAGTGACATGTAGGGGACACAAAAGAACTTAAATTCTCAATTTGATTGGATTCAAACCTAAAATTAGTTATTCAAAATTAACTCAAATTTTAATGCACATAATTAAACAAATAAGAATATTACATGATTCGGTTGGAAGAGGAGCATCAATGTAGTATTTATGGGTTTCAGAAAACAACAACAGGCTTTTTGACAGTATTTATGGATTTGAGAAATCAATTCAGTCCACTTAAAATTAAAGATAGAAACAAAGAATAATTTCTTTTTCAGTCACACTACTTCAGTTCCTCTATTTCCATAACTATTTAAACTCATATCACTCAATTGTAGGTTTCATTTGTTCAAGTTTCTGGGTTAAAAACCTTGAATTTTTGCAGAAACAAGTCCCGAAACACTTACCTCAAATGCACTTCCTTCTTTTGTCGTCTACGAAATAATCACTACCTCTTGGATTACCCAACATCACATTATGACCAGCAATGAAGCAAGATCAGGCCAGAATTTACTACCGCTGTGGAGCAATATAGGTACAGATTGATGAATGAACATCTTGTTGTTTTGAGGTCTCCTATGCAACTGGTAATGAAAAATAATCCTATGTGGCTTGAAACGTTGAGCAAAGAAGTATGCACTTCAGAAGAGGCGTCAGGCAGTAGGAAGCGGAAATTCTTGTTGAAAGAAGATGATTACAAGCGCTTTCATTCATCCTGATCTGTAACCTTCTCCGCTTTACCCGTCTTCCCAACTTTATAGCCTAAATAGAAGGGGGGGAAATCAAGGTTGTTCAAACTGTTTATTAGGTTACTTATATACTACGGGCCTATAACATGAGTATCAATAGTGAAGCAAGATAACAATAATAATAAGGAGAAAGAAAGAAAATAAAATAAAAAAATATACTGCCCAAATACTGGGAGATGGATATTGTTCAAGACGTTATTGCAGTAATGGGAGATGGCCATGCTCAACGCTGAATCAACCAAATGTGCAATACATGCAACTATGTTAGCACTTGTAGTTAGCACATTGAGTCCAGGTATTCCAACCTGGATTGCTAAACCGGTTTAAAACATGGAAATTTGATGCAACTTAATGCCCTCTAATCATCTTACAATTCATTTTCAAACTTGGGTCTACCAAAGAACAATGGGAAAACATTTGCTATATGGACTACCATTGAAACGATAACAAATGTCCTTATGAACAGTTGGTATCATGTATGCAGACATAGCCAAATATTATAATACTACTGTCAAAACAAACATTTTTCAAATCGTTCCGAACATCCCTTACACCAGCAAACGGGAGCATATACAGTTTCCAAACATGAAAGCGAGCAATACATCAAAAAGCCTTATGTAATCAGGACATAAAAATCATTACAATGTATAAACGCAATTTTAACTATACATAATATTAGGGGGTTGGTGATGGATTTTTAGAATAGCCTAGCAGAAATAGAACGGTAAAATTGCAGCTCATACCCAAATGGTGGTATCAGATTTCTTCTGTATCATTAACTATTTTAGCATCCTCTTTTATTCTTCCATTTTCTACAATATTAGTTGGAGACTACATCATCTACACAAAAACAATTTCTGTCAAACAGAACATATCAGCATTCGTGCAAATAAATTTCTGTCAAACAGAACATATCAGCATTCGTGAAAATAAATGGATGGTAAATAGGATCATGAGGATTTAATGAAGTAAAAATGGCTGACATGAATTTGGTAAAACAGAAACGAAGGAAGGTGCCTTGTTCTCATCCATTCCTTTACGTTCTTAAAATTTGTACTTAATAGATACTTGTAGGAGTTGGCAATAAACAATATTTCTTTGGTTTGATTTAAGGTTGAAGCATCATAATCCATGCATAAGCATAGAATAAGTAGGGAAATATTTATTTTGACCAAATCCAATATCTTTAAAATTGTTCAGTATCTTTAGGAATAGTTTTCCAGCTTCCATATCTTATACGTACCGTTATGAATTGCATTTATTAGCTCATAACTTTTCAATTACATTTACTACTATTGTTAAACTAATATCATTTTTGTTAAGGTATAACAAATAATAACATTCTCATTTAATAAATTTCCTTTTGTGTTTCGTTTTTTAAAATAAAGATATAAATCTCTTTTGCTTTTTTAAAGTCCAAATTTGATATTTAACTTAACTTTTTTGTTATGCATATTTTCTACTAGCTGGAAATCCTTCATTGTATGCAAATGTATTTAAAATAGTACGATATTGGCAATTGTGTTAAGAAAAGCACTGTTGATGATTGCTGAAAATAAAAGAATGATAATGGTAACTGTGCTATTTGTAAAAAGAAAAAGAAAAATTGATCACAACAACCAGATTGTTTTTACCTTTTATTGTTAAAGAATATTTAAAGAAAGATTGTTTTTTTGCATTCAAAATTACATTACTGCTAGTTGAATGAAATCTAATTGCACGTATACCTACAAATTAACACTAGAACTTATTTATACGTATGTTATATTTTATTAATTCATGTTATATGTTTACTGTAACTTTTTAGTGAACTGTTCAAATTATAGACACATCATCAAATTACACTTTCCTTATAAATACCAAATAGTAATAAAATATTGAGTTGTATTCTTGACATCTAAGGCAACATTAGTTATTTACATCAATTTGATTTTACAATCTCTCTTGTCTATTTTCCAATTTTCATTATATTCTTTCTATTTACACTAAAACTATTCATTAAAAAAATACAGTCAACTATGGGCTATTTATTACTACATGAGGTAATGGAGACTGAATGTCACACTACGCTGACATCTGCATTTTGTTGTATTTAGCTGAAGGAGTATGCAAATTAGTGGTGGACATGGACCAGGGGCTTTAGTTCATCAATTGTCTTTTTCTTTACCTTTTGATTTATGATTGAAATTCATATTCCTAGGTTGAAACCATTACATTAAAACCTGACACCTTAATATTCCCACTTCATTTTTGCAACACAAACAACCTGCTAAATATTTCTCTGCATACAAGTATTATTTTTCGTAAATAAGACATTTAAAACATAAATCCTTAAATATGATTTTGAATTAGTAATATTTCAGCATCCTATCTTTAAATAATGCAAATTGATCATCTCCAAATATCACGGTACTTCACTCTTTATGCAGTATTAAAAACCACATCTAATTATCCCATAATTAGATTAACCATTACAATTTAATCGCTAGAAAAAGAACAGATTTTGATGAAGTAATATGGATGAATAATAATACCTTATGATCAAAATAGGTAATATGTCGTTTCTGTTTCTCCACGTGGGAGTTCCTACATTTACAATAAGTTACCAACTTTAGTCAAATTAAATTAAATGGAAAATATTCAATAATGAAGTTAAAATCAATAAAAATATGGATATTACAAGAGATGATGATTATAGCATCATTCAAACTACGCCATTTAACATAATATTACTTTTCTAATCTATAGATAACATAAGCGAATAGCTTAGGGGAGGAAGAAATTATATCTATAAAGAACAATGTGGGGAAAAACAAAGAGGTTTGGCTTTCTTAAATGATGTTGGACTTAAACAAAGTGCATTATTGAAAAAGGATTTTCTTTTATGGACCAGATTTTGTTTATTTTTCACTGAAGTAAATCAACCAGACAAGATACATAAACCAAGGTCCCCTTAACAGCTGGGTCCTAGGATGTTTACTAGCACACTCAGCAAAAAGACCAGCTCTGCATCGAAGGAACAGTATTATTTACAGATGTCATTTAATCATAACATACACTCTGAACTTAAACTGATGATGAAGGAAGATGCATCCTATACAGGGTTTTAACTTGGACACCGTGGCTTCTAATCAGTATAAAATTAGAGAAACCAAACACTCAAAGACACAAAATAAAACTGTTCTGAACATATTTGCATTGTAAGGCCTTATTAAATCATGATGATACCAAATAATACATAAGGATGTAATTAATAAATGCATAATTATCAGTACCTCAACCGCACTGCAACCATTGCAGATTGACAATCAGCAAAAACACCACCTGCAATATAGCAAAATGCAGTGAAGACACAGAATCAATAAGGCGAGTTAGCATTACTGTGAGACATAACAGACCATTTGATACCGATATGATAATATTGTAAAAAAGAAATGGGCATCTCATAATAGGGAAACCATGCCAGTTGATGATGGTATACGATATTTAACACAAAATGAGAGAACAATACTATAAAAGAGGAAAAAAGAGTACAACCAAAACAATACTTACTGGTCACTTCTCTAACTCCAGAAAACTGATGTGTGAGATGGGCCACACAAGGAAATCACCTACTCCAACATTTTTGATCTTTTTTGCACCGGAAGTTTCTTTGAAAAGTTTTGCATTGAGAATTTTTCGTTCCAGGATACTTTCATTTTATATTCAGTTTTTAATTGGCAATCATGACAGATATCTTTATGGATTGGATCCATGACTTCTTTGGCAACAGCAACACATTTTCTGCTCCAATCAAGCAACTCACAGATCCTCACATGGGTCGATAAATCCACGCTCTTGGATTGCACAGAGTTTTCTTCGAATATGGGGAAAAAATTCACTACAGCAGAAGTTGATGACCCATCATCAACCACAATTGTTGTCATCGGTGTTGACGGCCCACATGCTACTTGCGTCTACCACAACACATAAAATATGTAAACTTCTATATATAAAACAAGAATGCAACTATGATCATTTTAGCCTGCATATAAAAAAATTATACCGTACATAGTTAACAATAAAATTAATTTTTCCTTCCATGTTGTCAAGCTTCTTTTCCGAAATCTCCCTTAGTGTTCTTTCTCCTGAGTACATTACATGAGAATGAAGTGCAGCCTCATACTTGTTCTAAGAAACCTTGCTTCCTACCCTCTATAAACATTGTTTTCTGCCTAAAACTTAAGACAAAGGATCATCGTCAATAGATAAAAGATGGCCATTACTGCTGCCTCCACTTCTTTTGAACTCTTCAACTTTAGCTTTGACTTTTTCCTGTAACGTCCATATGAAATTGTAACCATTGAATAACAAAGAAAACACAATCATTATAAGCTAATTCATGATGGAACATTATGTCAGGTAATTCTTAATTTGGTTTTTGAATAAAAAATTCCTTTTAAAAAATTAAATCTAAACCTAATTGCATGTTTCTATGACCAAAACAATCCAAAATAAAATGAAATGTACAAGAAAAACAGTTTAATATTAAATTATAGTGATGAAATCGATTAACTCCAATCAACTTTCACAGCAATTTCATAGCAGTTTAATCAAAACATGAATAAAATTTTCCTACATCGTACCTGAAGCCAAAATCGATTAACTCGAAATCAAGTATCCTCGACTCTAACGTCCAAGTCGAACTTGAGGTTGAAGCGATTATCAGTACCCTATAATCAAACATGAAGTCGAGGACTGATTCCCTGAAGTTGAACTTGAGTGCGATTCCCCCAGCGTCTGAAGTCGACGAGCCGATTCGTAGAGGAGCCAATGGATAATTTTTTTTAAAACGGCCGAGATGAGTAAAAGCGTTGAGAACGGGATTGAGAAAGGGAAATTAGGGTTATTGGAGACAGAAAGCTTGTGTTTACGTTTTTGCCCTCCAGAACCAGCCTAAGCAACACAAATAAGTGTTGACAATAAAAAAAATATGATAATTTATTTTTGGTAACACATTTTTAACATAGCAACCCTTATTATTGTCACCAACCTGTAACACAAATAAGTGTTGGCACTTCAGAAAAATAAGGGTTACCAAATGGCCATTATGGTGTAGTGCTCCAAGGAGGCACGAGTGCGTCGCCAGTCCGGGCGGTGGGTGAGGGCTCGCAGCCCTACGACGTGACCACGCCGGATGCTTGTCCGACGGCCTGAGGAGGTTGCGGGGTGGGGAGGTTCAAATCGTGAATGGGTTCGATCCTACTGAGAACGTGAAGAAGACGCAGTCAGCAAAGAACAACAGTGAGCAGTTTTTATAAATCCCAGCGCATTATAATCAGTTTTTTTTCTATATAACAATGATTATTTTCATATTTTCTTTCATGAAAATATAAAATAGCATAATTTATTTTTAGAATTTTTATATATAAAAGCTTTGTAAAATAAAATATGAAAACATAAATAACACGGATTTTTAAAATATATATAACATGCTTTGTTTTTGAAAATATAACATACTTTGTTTTTGAATATGTAACATGCTTTGTTTTTGAAAATATAACATACTTTGTTTTTGAATATGTAACATGCTTTGTTTTTGGTAATATAACATACTTTGTTTTTGAAAAATAAAAATAGCACTTAGATTTTAAAAATATAACCACCGTGTTAAGGATATAATTTTTATATATATTAGGAGTATAAAAATATGATTTTTATAGCGATGAACTAAAAATATAATTTTTATAACATTGGAATAAAAATGTATTTTTTACTATGAACAACGTGAAAGGGATTGTGTTGGAAATGCGGGCAAATCAGCAGTTCAGAATAGAATGGCGGAGTGGAACCCAAAGGTGAGAACTTCTCACTTTAAATTTTATTTTCTAGTTATATAAATATATACTAGGGTGCAGACGGTGTTTAGTAGCACCCGACACCCGTCGTCCACAGACCATGGACGGCTTGTATGCTTATTTGTTTGATTTTGATGTGTAGTTGATTGTGTGATATGATGCAAAATGAAATAAAATATTTATATAGTTAAAAATATTTTATGGTTAAAAATAGAATTTTTAACATATATATGAAATGAAATAAATTGATATAAACAAATCGAACGATTTGTTTATATACACACATTTGACTGATATTGATTGGGACGATAAATTTTACACATCACCCAGCTGCACGAATAAAATCTGTGTTTGATTGTTTGAAACCCCACACGGGTATTGGGATGATATTTGACGTACACTAATCCCGATTGTTTAGTTGTATGTCGATCGATTGGTCGACAGACTGTGTAAGCGTTAATTATTTATATTTAATGCTTATGCAGTTGTGTGGTGCACTCTGGATGATGGTTGATTATTTATCGTTGTTATTTTATACATGTGTTGTAGAAAATCCATATAATTAACATTATATGGTAATTGATTGGGCCTCATTCCAGTTTTGAAAAAAAGAAACATTTAAAATAGAAATATTTGAAAAAGAAATATTTGAAATAGAAATATTTGAAATAGAATATTTGAAAATAAAAATATATGAAGCCGTGTTGATTAGATTGGCGCCATTTGGACGCGAGCGATATTTATATCGATTTTATTCATTTTTCCATGAATATTGAAAGTGATTTCGAAATTCGAATTATATTGAAAAGAATTGAAATTCGAATTATATTGAAAAGAACTGAAATTCAAATTAAACTGAATAGAATTGAAATTCGAATTAAACTGAATAGAATTGAAATTCAAATTAGATTGAAATAGAATTGAAATTGAATAGAAATGAATTCGAACTGAATAAAAATGAATTCGAATTGAAATTGAATAGAAATGAATTCGAATTGAAATTGAATAGAAATGAATTCGAATAGAAATTGAATAGAAATGAATTCGAATTGAAATTGAATAGAAATGAATTCGAATTGAAATTGAATAGAAATGAATTCGAATTGAAATTGAATAGAAATGAATTCGAATTGAATAGAAATGAATTCGAATTGAATAGAATTGAATTCGAATTGAAATTGAACAGAAATGAATTCGAATTGAAACTGAATAGAAATGAATTCGAATAGAAATTGAATCGAATTGAAAATGAACTGAAATTGATTTAAAAATCGATTTGAATTAAAATCAATTTGAAATGAATTTAAAACGAAATTATGAGGAAAATTTCAATTTTGATTTGAATTTGAGACGGAAGTTGAAATCGTTTGGAAAACGAATTTAAAACGATTTATAAAATTCGTTTCGAAAGGAAATCGACGAAGTATATATTATATATATAATATAATGGCCTGAACAGAACGCGTCGCGCCGCGGCAGTTCTCGAATTTCGACTATTGACTTCGAATGGATATTGCGGGAGATCCAACCGTCGGATTCTCCTAAAACCGGAACCGTTGGGTTCGTATTGAAAAGAGCTGTCTAACGAATATAAGAAATTAGAAATCGAACGGTTGGATTTGGAATTATGTCCAAATTAAATTTGGAAAAGGTCGCTGTAAGTGCAGTTCGATGGCCGTTGATGGAAATCGACTGTACGAGCCTTGATAAAATTATTAAAAATATAAATAATTTGTGTAAAATCGTAAGAAATGATTTGTGAAGAATTGGGATGAAAAACTCAATATTTGAAAAGATAAAAATAGATTTTTATCGAAATGAACTAGTTTTGAACTAGAATAATAATTTATTTATTTTTAAAATAAATAAATTGGATTTGAAATGTTTTTGAAAATAACCAGAATTTCCAATAATTGCATTGGAATGGATTTGAATCGAAATTGTCTTCGGAATATTTCGATGTTGGATTTCATGATTATACAGATATTGTTATGGAAATTTGAAAGATATATACATATCGTTATTTCCAATATGATATTTGTTGGTCGTAGAATTTGATATTGAATATAAGCTGATATATTTTCTATTCAGAGCCTTGTATTTAATATCAAATGTGATTTGGGTTTGTTGTGAATGATGTCTTCATTAACACTGTTCTTAAGCCCAGTTGAGAAAAAGATTAAATCTTTTTATTTAGATTTAAATGAAGTTTACCAATTAAATAATATTTAATTGGAATTGAATTGGTATTGATTTTTGGATTTATCGTGAACAGTGTTTTAAGTAACACTTGTTCTTTAACCCGATAATCAATGAATTATGATTTTGGGTTGTCGTGAACGGTATCTTTAATAATACTGTTCTTAGACCCAAAAGAGTTAAGAAAATCAGAAACTAACTGGAGATTAGTTAAGTTGAATGGTTTCTGGGGTATTGATCTGATGTTGGTTTCGACCTTCGGGGTTAATACGTAGGGAATTGCTCACTTGCTAATTTATGGTTATGGACTGATTGAAATGTGATGTAATTTTGGGGTTTATCGTGAACCGTGTTTTAAATTACACTGATTCTTTAACCCAGTTAAAGATTAAAACTAAGTGGAGTTTTAATGAATCTTTAATTAGATTGAAAAGATCGAGAATGGAGTATCACCAGTTTTGCTCCAGGCGATAGTTAATTCTTTAATTAGATTTGAAAGTGAAATGGTAATTGAATTTACCGATAACACCGTGGTGTTAGATATGAAGTATTACCAGTTTTACTTCATGGGATGAATAGGTTGGGATTGGGAAATAAAATAACGGATCACTTCGGTGTGGATCACTAATCCCGACTAGTTTGAATTGATATTCAAAAGTAGATTAAAGAATCAATTTAAAGGAATTTATCTTTGATAAAATTAATGGGAACCTCTCCCTAAGAATGTGAAATTTAGAAACTAACTGTAGGTTAGCTAAGCAGAATGGTTTCCTGGGTATTGATCTGATGTTGGTTTCGGCCTTCGGGGTTAATATTTGGGGAATTATTCTCTTGATTAATTTATGGTTAGTGACTGATGAATTGGAATGAGGCGTATGTTGTGTTTGTGTAACACTTGTTTATTATATACGCGAGTTATTCAGAAAGACCGGGTTTATCCCATTCTGAATAATTGATTCGGCGATTAGTCGAAGATGAAGACGGTGGTTGAAGACCGGAGGTCTTCACGTCGTTTGGATAATTACTGATGATCTTGATTGGGTCGTACACCCAAGAGGAGGGAATCAGTTGGTGATCGTCCATACGTACTTGGAGATCGATGGATATGCGGGGTACTAGGTGCATCCGGTTTCGTTCAGACCCAGAACGGACTTGTAAATGGACTGTGTGTCTTACATTGGATTTTATCCTGTGTGATTGATTTCTATTAAATATATATATGTTTGGCGGCGGAGAATTTATTCTCTTGCTTAACGCCCTTCTCTGAGACGCACGAGCTCAGGGGTTATTTACTGATGGATATCAAACGCATTGAGTGAATTGCTTGTGTGGCATGCCTAAGTGGCAAATGATCAAGGCTTCTGTTGAAAAGCAAAGTCTTGTGGTTGATGATCAAAGCAAGGCCTTTGTGGCATAGCTTTGTGTAACGTTTACTTCGCGAGTTTCACACCCGGTATGAACCAAAAACGAGAGAAGGACCTTGGGGAGTGCATGCGTTTATTTCTAGTTAGAAGTGGCGTCAGTGGTTTTACACGCCCTGACGAGTTTGACTTATGTGGTTGTTGGTTTGCGAGGCGCCTCGGATATATCGGTGACTATGTGAAGCCGATGGAGTCATTCGTTGGCTCATTTACGCCCCATAGGGCGGGGAGACGTATTGTTCAGGCATAATAATCCACTCCGTGTGGACCGGCCCTGACGATCCAAGGGGCAGTTGCGGCTGTTCCAGAGGGGCGGACTAGAGGCTCTCGAATCGGTGAGGACGATCCCCGGCCTCGGTTCATACCATAAATGATAACCCAACTTCCAATACGACATTTTGCGGTTTTGATTGTATACCTATATATGGCGACATAGTTGTATGGGGCATTCATGCCGCCTATGATTGATATTTATGATTGTATATAAAATCAGAAACTAACTGGAAACGAGCTAAGATGGGTGGTTTCCTGGGTATTGGTCTTATGTTGGTTTCAGCCTTCGGGGTTAATACTTAGGGAATCGTTCTCTTACTAATTTATGGTTGGAATCTGATTACGAATTAAAAACATGAAATTTAGCATATCAAGCATTCTTTGGCTATTATAAGGTAAAATCCCTATCCCCCGGCTTGCGTTGCATTGTGTGATAGGACCTAGGTCCTATAATAGCTTCATTTTTTCTTTATTTAGCATTGCGTTGTTGTTATATGCACTGGTATTCTTGGGAGGAAACCCGTTTCGTGTTATACGGCGTGGTCCTTTGATTTACCGAACTTTAAAAATAAAGATTAATAACTGTTTTAGTTCTCACACCAGTCCCATGACTGACCTGGAGTTTATTGTTTTAACCTAAACTCTAGGTGCCTTTATTTTCGACACGGGCAGCTAGTAGTTTTGGGTTTTGCAGATTTATATTCACAGGAACCTGATTTACAGCTGGAACGATATCCGGAAAGCTTTGTATCCGTATATCTCCTTCAGTTGTGTTTTGTATTATTTTCCGCTGCTATGTAATGTATTGTAATCTCTGATATTTTTCTGTTGTGTAATATTTATTTATACTCTGTATATTCTTGTATTCTAATGGAATTGTTGTAATAAGCAATGAAATGTTCTTCCGTCTGCGCTCTTTTGTGGCCTGTCCTCGACTCAATACGGGCTTTCCTCACCGGGGAAGTTCGGATCGTTTCAAATATTGTGTGAAGTTATTCAACAATTGTAGTCAACAGTTAGATGATGAATGATTATTATAGAGTGAACATAGACATTAGTGCCGAACCACTATAAAAACCTATGTTTTTTGCTGCATTTCTTTACTTTCGATTTGGATTACTATGTTTTTACTACACATACATTCGAGGGTTGACGTGTGTTGAATCAGCGACAATTCCCCACGTCAATGATGTTCGTTTTCCACAAACTAAACAAGATGAACAGATGTTTTGTGTATGTATGCATGCACATATAAAATGCAACATTATGTACACATCATCTTTCGAATTAAGGAAATCTTAGAAGGTACTTCATAATATTAATTTATTCATTATATGTGCATAGCATGCATCAACGTACTTGTACATATAATTTGAAAGGAGTTTGTAACAGCCTGAATTTCCATACTCTTTGAGTCGACTAACAACACCACACGTCCAACCCAAATTGCACAGAAATACAAATCATTATTAGAAAGAAGTTAGAGGATGAGAAATAGAAAGAAAGAAATATTAGAATAGAAGAAAACAAAGATCACAAACTCACAGCGGAACGGATAAAATAAACTTGATAACATAAACTTTGAAATACAATTCAATAACTTTATATACATACCATTATCAGAGCACAAAAGTTATTCCTGGAATAGTTATAAACACCTGTTTCCAGATACAACATAGAACACAGCGGAAAATATGATAATCTATAGCTAATGATGAAGCTTCCTGCTTCGAGCTCCTCCAAGTGAATCTGTAAAATCCTGATTACTTGACTGCCCATACAAATTTGGGCACCCAAGAGTTTAGGGAAAACAAACAAAACAAACTCTGGGTCAGTCATGGGACTGGTGTGAGTAAACTCCAACCATTTGTTTAACTTTCAAAATCCTTTCAAAAGAAATGATAATCGTAAGACCGATCCACACATAAACACGGATGGCTTTTACCTTACGATAACCCAAAATATTTTTGATATCAAATCCAATGATATTATAATAATGTCTACATCAAATAAATAGAATCTAGCGGAACGCTTGCATCTCACGCTCCATATATAATATAAAATCAAAAACCGTAGGGCGCTTATTGGAGATTGGATTTCCAACATGACAAGGTATAGAACCACCTTACGATAGTGTATCTCTAGAGGGGAATACACTGGGTTCAACAAGAACTTCTTGCAACCCGGCCACACATGGCTAACCACACATTTAACTTGAATGTATCGAGCATATTATCACCAACGGTTGTGATCAACAACCGTTATCGAAAGCATACAGTAGCGAATAGAATAAGAAGCAAATGAATTTTCTCTAGATCAGGTGATAATACCCCTAATGGGAATGACCCACATGGCCATGCTGCCTGCCCGATTTTTGTCATTTCTCGGTTGATGAGGCTTGAGGTCACGATTATCTTTCAGCACATCTTGCCATCATTTACTTTGAATATCACATCATCAAATCCTTCCATATACGTTGTTCTGGGACTGGACAAACCGAAGGCACTATTCCATCAATCCATCTTGGGAAATTTCTACCTAAGAATAACAGCCCTTGCATTTTACTTCGTCTTCAATCATCTTTAGCACAAGTTGATTCGTAACGCTTATGCCAATACGGAGTGGTTTTCAGATATTAAATCTGATCCCAGTCTCTCCATATTGACAACGGAGATATAAAGTAAATCAAACTTTGATAGTCGGTGAATTAACTATCAAAGAAACATCCATACAATCAACGGTCCTATTTTCCAATTGGAAATTTTTACCGATCAACCATCAATCAACACGATCCCCTTTTTATATTAATTCCTTATTATATTATCATTTCCAATTCCCATTTCCCCCTCTTCTAGATTCTTTCAAAATTCAATTGTCTTTCTCGATTTTTGGAAAAAACATTTCCAATATTCTAATTTCTTTATTCGAGAAAATATCTCTTATTCCAGTTAGGAAATATTTCTAAATATTCACGAATCCTTATTTTCTGTATTTAGAAAATATACCTTATTAATATCGAAAATATTTCCATATTTCATTTCTAAATTGCTCGTTGACCAATTCATTTCATTTCCTATGCATAGAAAAGATTTTATTTGGGAAAACATTTCAAAATCCTTTAAATTAACCTGATGTTATAAAACATCATTATTATAACTCAAACCATTTACCATTTATTAACTAAACATATCGCTAACCAATCTTCACTATCGAACCTTAACCATTCCCTTCATCAATCATGATGTCAATCAAGTTAGGGTATAATTACCTCTCAGACCTTAACTGAACAACATTCTCAAATTTGAAACAGTCAGAGTTCACAACTTCAAACAAAACATCGCTTACGCGACTCTCGGATTCAATCTAAGAATACACTTCTTTTACGCAAAAACATTGATTATAACGGTAGCGTTATAATCGCTGTTTCCAAATATTTGATTTATAAAACATTTATTATAATAGCAGCATTAAGATCGTTGTTTAGATTTACAAAACATTTATTATAACGGTAGCGTTAAAATTACTGTTTAGATTTATAAAACATTTATTATAACGAAAACGTTATAACCGCTGTTTAGATTTACAACACATTTAATGTAATAGTAGCGTTAGAATCATTGTCTCCAAATATTTGGTATATAAAACATTTATTTAAAACCTCTTCATAAATTCTATTTCTTATTTCAACAAATTTCCTTTTATTTTCATTACTTCGAAACATAACTATAAACTTAGCTTAAATTAATATTAAATTATCTCAAAACTTACATAGCTATAAATATTAAAATATTTGTTTCTTAACGTATTTTATCTATAGATCCACACTAGATAGAGTTTAAATCTGTTTCTTAAAATAAACCTTGGCATAGTCAAATCCTAAATATAAATCCCTTGGATTCATCTCGGTTTATTTTATATTCTAACTTTGGAATAAAACCCACTCATGTCCCTTTTGAAAACGATTTTCCTTTTTTCCTTTTCATTTAAATTTCTATTTGAATTTATGTTTCCAAATTCAAATCCCCTTTATAAATATTTTCACTTAAAATCATTATTCACTTCAGTCGTGAATAATATTCCCTTTTTATATAATCAAATCCATTTAATTTCATACTAAATAAACCTGAAATCCAGATTCCTTTATTTAACTTCTATTGGTATAGGATTACTCAGGTAATTTTCCATTTTATTTCACCTTTTTCTAATCTCGTTCATAATTTCCTTTATAATCTGCTAAGTTCAAACCCAATTGCAAATATCGATTTTAAAACCACTTTCCACCTTTCTATATAAATTCGAACTTGAATTCATATTTCAATCTATCCAATGATAAATAATTCACTTAGTTTATTAACTTGTTTATTATCCGCTTCTTGTTTTATTTATTAACAAGTTTCTATTCCTAAGTCTATTTGAAAATTTGATCTCTATTTTGGAAAAATAATTTCATTTTTAAATCTCAAATTCCTTTTTCCGTATAAATTCATTTTTCGGCATTTTAAATACTAACATTCTAGGGCCAGGGTAGTTCAAACACAACATAACATAATCAATCACAAATTATATAACACATCATATAACACAACAAATAAAACAGTATCATAAATATTGAGGAATCCGGTTGGATCTCTCCAACCTGTTTCCCTGCATCCACAGATGTTAATCAACATCAATAATATTATTTCACATCAGTATGAAATATCAGAACTAATAATCGATCAACGATGTAATCATATATACTATTTCAACCAATTTTATCAACTATTCAACCAATCAACCATTGCACAGTATAAAATTACTATAAATAAATTTAAAACTCGTTTATATAAAAATGTAAACGAGTCAGAGTTAGTGAGTTTACTCACCTGGTTTTGCAGTTGACGACTCTGCTTTTGTTTTATTTAAAATCAAACGAGCATTTGATTTTATCACGAAATTCCAGCATCTCTGTTTTTTCTATCACATCCTTTTCACAATGTAGTTCTCGTTGTTACAATCCCAACGCGATCGATTTCGTGAAACTTTGCTAACATAAGAGGTAAATACGCATGTTATAATTTATAACTTGAATTATATAATTAACTAGATTTTTTTTCATTAACTAAGCTTAAGCTCTTTCATTGGTAAATTTAATCAACACGTTAATCTCGCCCTCTAAACCTTTCTTGTTGATACTAGAAACTCCAACATGCTACAGTGGCCACCATCAACACCTTTTCAATGCATATCTCACTAATTTTTCCCTTTTTTTTTATTCTTTTGAAAATACCAAACCGAGAACACCATTTCATTTCTCATTCCCAATCACCAAAAACACGTCTGCTTCCCTCCAAGCTAAAACCTCTTCTCCTTCGATACCATCGCTCCTCAAAATACAATTGGACCTGATACCTCTTGTCTTTACACAAATGAACAGTTTCCTGTTATAAAGGATACCACTGGTCCACAAAAGGAAATAAATCGGATAAATTCACTAAAATGATACTGCTTGAAATGCTATTCCATAAAAGGAGATAAGTCCACTTTTTGTGCCATTCATTTGAAACCATTGATAAAATTCACTTTTGACTTGCGGTCTCCAGTCTTTAGTTCTGCAACCACCACCAACGCATACATCCAACGATCACCTTCATTTTTCACTCGTGCTTCTCCAAAGAATTACTCTCACTACAGTTCCTTTTTTATGGCCATAACCAATAAGCTAATTACTAACACTTCATTTTCCTAACTGCCATTTAATTAACTTAACCCTCATGTAATTCACACTAATTTCTTATTAGCCGCATAGTTTAAACTACCCCTTTTTGCTTCCCTCAGCACCATTGACAGCCGATTATTACTTCACCACATTCTCCTTCCAACAACAACGGATCCCACAACCGATCACTCCACCGGCTTCCTCACCGCAACGTCATTCTTCCCATCCCTACTATTCAAACTTACACTACTGTCCAATGTTTCGACTTCGACCCTCATTCGCCTATTACTGATACATGGACATAATTTATCTCAAAACTCCACAAAAATAGTACCCCAAAACATGCTTCACACCTCTTACAGTAAAGTGCGATCCTTTCCAGAACAAAACCCCTCCAAACAATCACCAACGGTGTGCCTCCCACCCCTATTACAATGTAAAAACTGCTACCTTCTTCCCGGTTACATCACACTGACCCATTCCCTTCAACATTACTTTGCTTCCCTCCGTTCACAGTTTCAGGCAACACACAAGACACCAATTTCCTTCTTCCTGAGACGCGACTCCAGCCCCTTTCAGAGCACCACGCAAAATCCTGCGACATATTTCATCCTCAATCTCCACGAAACCGTGAACGAGCGTGCCTACAACCCTCAGAAATCCAAATCCATACTCCAGAATTTGAATCGAAGCTTCAATACTTCTCGAGAATGCGAAAATCACGTGCGAAGTAATGGAAATGGGTGCGAACAACTCTATCTTTGAACTCGGCAAAATGCATACTAGTATGAAGATCCGATTTCTATGATCTTGTTGAATCGAAGTTGTATATTTATTTTTATTTATTTTTAAAAGCATGGAGACGAGCAGTTGAGAAGAGATGAGATGGCTTGGATTTTAATTTCAGAAGTAGAGAACAATAGGAAAGCAGCGTGCTTTATAACTGGCAAACCTTAGCACCCACGTAATTTAGGGTAGCCGTAAAAATAGGGGTAGGTAGGCTTGTTTATTCAAATTACTTTGTCGGCAAGGATTCGAAAATTAGGACAGTGGCATAAGGCATAGTTCTGCGTTACTAGGGCAGATGACAACTGAAATATTGCATTTGATTTTTCTGCTAGATTAATTATGGTGTATACATCATGCAACTTGTTCTTTATTTGATATTGTATTTGTACCTGTTTTGATAACAACTTATAACGTAGGCTTGCTGGTCATACGCTAACCAAAAACTAATTGAATAAGTTTTAAAGTTTTTATATTTAGATGAACCACGAGTCCATTTGAAAAACTAATCGAATCATTTATTCAATTAAAATCAATCCGTTTTAAAGTTTTTATGAAGTTTAATGGCAAGTGTTACCTAAACCTCATTCGCGTACGAGTCATTACAGTTAAAAAATAAAAATACCGTCGGCTCGAGCAATGTGTCATGACTTCAAAATCAAAATAAAATATACAAGATAACTTATTTTGCGAAATCCCAAAATCGCTGAAATAAAGTGTAAATTATCTCAAATAAAAAAAAGTTGCTTATTTTTCAAAATAAAAAGTACAGAAAAATTCTATAAACTAAATTATAACTACTTCTCGAAAATCTTATCCAAATTCGAAACCAATATTAAATTATATTAAATAAATCGTTTTGGCTTATAAGCGATTTCATAGCGACTATTTTAAAATTTGATTTGGACATAAAACAAAATCTATAATATAAAATCCCGATTTTTCACTTCCATTAGAAAAATATAATCAAATAGATCCGAAAATTTCTTGTTTCAAAGAAATCCGATTTATATTGGATTATGTATATCCAATTAAAGTTCAAAATGTTAAATCACGAACTACCGCGATGTTACGAGCTCGTTTTAAATTATATTATAAATTATACATTCTATTGACGTTTAATTAAATAATTTCCTTATAAAATCGATTTATATTTCAAATAAAATATTTAAAACAAAATATAAATATTCAAAATTAAATGCCTAAAAATCCAGGTCGTTACAGAGTTCATGTCAGAAATCAGCCATCAATGGAGTGCCATCCACGTTGGAAACAAAAATAAAAATAATAGGGCATGGGCCGACTCCATGGTCAACCAAACCCAACCCAGCAGCGTGCAACTGCACCCTTCCTTCCCCTTTATATATCTCTCAGCATTTTTAGGTTTTGCTGTCGGCGTTGCAAATATTTTTGATTTCTTCTCTTTTATTTTATCGGCTGTGCTTTTTTTCGTTTTGTTTTCCCGTTTCATAATCTTTTACTTCCAACTTTTCAGCACAATACCATCAACTTCGTTTTGCTGCAAGGAATTAAAAATTCAACTGCTCGAAAACCCCCTCTTTTAGGTCGTACTTTTCTCTATTTCATAGGAAATTTCGGTGACAAGGTATGGAAATTTTACTCGAATTAATAAAACTATTTCAGTTAATGTTCTATTATATTCTCAATTTCAGGCGCGATTAGTGTGACGAAGAAATTCGTTCGGATTCCCATTGATTTATCACCAGATAAAAATGAGATTTCAACCAGCTACTTCTGACTTACGACGCCTATTTATAAATATTGAAATTTAATTATTTTTTCCTTAGTCTGCGATTTATTTGTATCTTTTGATTTGGGTCTGTTAAATTCAATGTTTGAAATTATGTTTTCTATTTGCCAGTGATGTTGAGAAATATTTGCTACTCTTGATGGGATCATTCCTAATTGATGACTTTTCATCACCAAGATCTCTGAGGCAATTTCTATTTTCAGCTATTCTTGCATTTCGAATTTTCAATATGAAATACGAAGACGTTTTAACTTTCTCTTGTGCAAGATGATGAGATGATTGCACTTAATGTTCACAGTAATTTCGTTTTTTATTCTCATATCGGCCTTCTATCTGATTGCACTTAATGTTCACAGTAATTTCGTTTTTTATATTAATGTTGTAATGTTTTTCAACGCTGATTTTAACTGTTAACATAATTGATTAATAAACATAGGCTCCAAGTAAAAAGAGTCAACAGCAGTTGCTAATCTGCAATGGCAACTTACTGCCGCATGAAGTCTACACGAAACTTATATACCAGAGGAAGAATGCTTTGGATTTTTCAAATAATCCTTCACCACAATATCTGGGTACATTTTGGATTTTGGATGAGTTTTGAATTCAAAGAGTTCACGTATCAATGATTATAATGTGTATAAATCAGCCTGAGTTTGAATGTTAATTAGTTCTTATCTTCAACCATCATAAATTCTGTTATAAATTTAATCCACGTAAATCCTCCCGAAAATTTTAAAGTTCGAATGTTAACGAGTTTTACCTTCAACTGTCTTAATTTCTGTTATATATTTAATCCACATATATTCTGTTATAAATCAGCCTGTATAAATCAAACTAGTTCGTTTTTTAAAATTTTGGAACTAGTTTCACTAACATGCTAACTCATCTGTCCAACCATGTAAACTTGTTATTATTTATTCAAACTAACTATAAGTTTAAATTGAAATCAAATTTTAAGCTGTTTATGTATTTGTATCCAAACTGAGCTCTTAAATCATTGAGAACCATGATTAATGGTTCTCAGGTCTGATAATTTATAACTGCAGTTGCTGCTAATTTTAGTTTTGTAACAAGATGAAGACAATCAATTCAAGTGCCACTTCCAGCCTTATCTTGAGTTATAGGCTTTTAGCAAGTTGCTTAAACAATTTTCAAGTTGTCCTTGAAATTTGAAAAAGTATCTAATGTTCGGAATTTATATTAATATCACTGTTGGGATTTTGCATGTATGTCTGAATCATCGAGAAGTGGTTTTCTTTATCGTTTTAATTTTGTTGGTGCGTCGAAACTAAATTTTCAGTTGAACTATGGACCCATGCATCTGAGTATGTAAAAATCTTGGGTTTTTGTTTATGCAAAATTGGAAGGAAATTTTACGTTTTATCAATTTTTCAACATTATGTATTGGTCTTTTAAGCTGTAGGTATCCAAAGATATTGTTTAATCATAAATTTCAGTATGGTGGTGTTGCTTTGATTATATTGAGCTGTTTGGTCATTATCATTTATTATTAAAAGAAGTTTTAATTGCAAATACTGTGATGTTATACAAAGGTGCAACCGCAATCAAAGATGCAGATCTTCGTCAAAACTTGAATCCCTCCTGATCAGCAAAGGTTAATTTTTGTTGGAAAGTAGCTTGAAGATGGTCTGATTTTGGTGGATTATAACATTTAGAAAGAGTCTACTTTGCATTTGGTGTTAAGGTTGAAAGGTGGACTTATTGAGCCCTCCTTTATGGCTCTTGCAATGAAGTATAATCAGATAAAACCATGTGCCGCAAGTAAGTTTTCTATTGATACTTCTGCAATTCAATGTATTCAACATACGTTTGCTTTTTCATGTATGAATTATTACAGTTCATAAGCAGTACATTTTAATTCGTTTTATGTTAGCATCAACCTGGCGACTTTACGTTAATCTTATTCATTGGTAGACACTTGATGTAGTTTGACCATTTAAATATTTTGTTCTTAATGTTTAAGTATGAATAATGAAAATGTGTTCTCTTGTATTTCTACTTGCTTTTGGATCAATAATTACATAATGTATGGAAGTAAGAGAGTTGCAAATAGTCTTTTTCTTAACAAAATTGGCTGTTTATGCTAGTATATTTCTTTTTTAGCTCATCATTTCATTTGAGGTTGGCATATTGGTCTAGTGCATTTGCTAGCTAGTTTAGACGGTGGACTTGCTGATGCCAAATTATTCGTCTTCATATGATAAGCGTCTATGCTAATATCCCTGATAGTGCATTGATAAGTTATATTATGTTTAGTGTATCAAAATCAAGGCACTTAAGATCGCCTTCCCATCCCATAAAAGCGTTTGAGTTATAGCCATGCTATATTAACATATGGTTTCGTGGAGTATTTGCAGGACAACTCCTTTCTATTTTTATGGGTGATTTGATTGTTGCTTTTTGTTTTCCTTTTTGTATTTTTAGGATTTTTATCCTTTGTAATTCTATTTAGGAATGCTACGCTGATTGGATGCAAATCATTCATTTCTAGAATTGTGAACATGATATTTATGTATACTTCAATTCTTTTTATTTAACCTACAATATTGAAATATATCTTAAAACCAGGGGTTGGAGTAATGAATCAATTAGTTGCACAAACCTTTTTCCTTTTCATCTTAACCTTTGAGGTTTTAACAGTTGTAATATACAAGATAAGCAAGATCAGCTTCTCGTTTGAGTTAAAAGAATGGTTGTGTAGCATATTTAGCAAGAAATCACTAATGGCAATAGTTTTCTATAAAACTAAATGTTGCATTCTCATAATCGAACAAGTTGATAGTGCAAATACAAATTAAAATTATAATAGTGGTTGATAACATTGTTTGTGCAATATACAAATGTTTCTTTTATAATTCAACTATTTTATTTTTATTAATAGTTGTAATTTCTTTGATCTCAATACATGTATATATGTAATGTATGAACTTCCGAAAACATCCTTTTGTATATGTAATATATACGTATATCAACTATTAATATTTCCTATAAATAGGATCTAAGAATTATTTTTTGGTTAAACTTAAAACGACTCTAAATACTAGTAACCTAATGAGATGTAATAACTGAACTTTCTCTACAAATTCCAAATGTTCATCCAAAATTATTATCATATCTTCACTTAAAAATATGATCTAATAAACAAATGAATTTAATTTTTTATAGATAAATAATATAAATGAATCAAAATCAAACTAATGAAAGTTGTTGTGAAGTAATTGTTGAGAATTAAAATTTTACATGATTTCAATTGGAATATGTGGTTAAATTTTTATAGAAATCATTTTATTCTTATTGTGTTTAACATTTTGGATTTGTAAAAAAGTTCATGTTCCAATTCTTATGTTTTAAGTCATTGTAAGTCGTTACATCATTTTTTGCCTTTGTAATTTAAAATACGTTTTGTTTGATTTAGTTTAATTTTGTTAAATTAAATGCGAGCAGGTTCAACTTCTTGAGTTCATTATGTAGACGATTCAGTCAATTTCACTTGCCTAGATTTGGTTGAAAAAGTAGTATCATTTTTGCTTGCTTGGATTTGATCCAACTTCAATATGATTTCTTGGTCCTTTATTACTTGAATATTGTTTCTTCTACAGATTTATTTTTATATTTTTAAATGAGTTGTCAAAATTATGGAAGCCCCCTTGCATTGTCTAAAATGAAGTTTAAAGCTTAAAGCATTTTCTGGTACGAGTTACAAATATTTAATTTTGTATTGACTTCTCTATTGTTGCTTTTTGTTATAGTTGAATTTCAACTTATGTTTGTACAAGACAAGCAAGATCGTTTTTATGTTTGAGTCATAGCAGTATTCGATGATCCAAACGATTTATTATCAATTCTTGTATAATTATAATAACTTTCCAGTTTCACTTGCCTGGATCTGATTGAGACCTTGAGATTTTCTGTGCTCTTTTTTACTGGAACTTCATTTTTTTGATGCAAGTCACGAAGATTAGTTTGAAATTAGTGTTGACTTCTCTGATGTAGCATTTCGGTAATTGGTGAATTTCAACTTATGTTTGTACAAGATAAGCAAGGTCAGCTTCTTGTTTAAGTTCAGATATCGACGATTCAAATAATTTATAAACAGATCTTGCAAAATTATAATTGAACTTTCAATTTCACTCGTCTGGATCTGATGAAATCTGGTGATTTTCTGGGACCTTTTGTATTGGAACATCATTTTTGTTTGAAACTCGTATTAACTTCTCTATTGTAGCTTTTTGCTAATTGCTGAATTTCAACTTGTATTTGTATAAGATAAGCAAGATCGGCTTCTTGTTTGAGTTCGGTTATTGACGATCCAAACAATTTATAAACAAATTTTGCAAAATTATAATTGAACTTTCAGTTTCATTCGCTTGGATCTGATGAAACCTAGTTATTTTTTGGGCTCTTTGGTACAGGAACATCATTTTTGTTTGAAATTTATATTGACTTCTCTGTTATAGCTTTTTGGCAATTGCTGGATTTCAACTTGTATTTGTATATGATAAGCAAGTTAAGCTTCTTGTTTGCGTTCGGTTATCGACGATCCAAACAATTCATTAGCTAATCCAAATGTTGAAAAATTATAAATGAACTTTTAGTTTCAACTTGTATAAGTTATTTTTTGGGCTCTTTGGTGCTGGAACATCATTTTTGTTTGAAATTCATGTTGACTTCTCTGTTATAGCTTTTTGGTAATTGCTGGATTTCAACTTGTATTTGTATAAGATAAGCAAGTTCAACTTCTTGTTTGAGTTCGGTTATCGATGATCCAAATAATTCATTAGCTAATCCAAATCTTGCAAAATTATAAATGAACTTTTAGTTTCACTCGCCTAGATCTGATGAAACTTGGCGATTTTCTGGGCCCTTTAGTACTGGAACATCATTTTGTTTTACGTTTTTAAATAAATTAAATAAATTTATATGCAAATGCACTCTGTCCCTAAACAAACAATGTTTTGAGGCAATTTCTTTGTTTGCGGAAGCAAGTGGTTTTACTTTTGCCAACTTTACTCTGCCGTATTATTTATGTTGTGATATCTTGGATGGTGTTGTTGGCTTACATTTATGTAGTGTT
This sequence comes from Allium sativum, assembly GCA_030737875.1. NCBI lineage: Eukaryota > Viridiplantae > Streptophyta > Magnoliopsida > Asparagales > Amaryllidaceae > Allium > Allium sativum. The sequence goes on along the minus strand of CM060923.1, from coordinate 574,941,062 downwards.
TTTCTTTCAGTGTATTTACTATGCTATCAATGCTTGTTGCTGTGCATAATCATTTAGATGTTGCTTTGTTGTTTTAACGTCTCAATTTTTCCATTTAGTATTGTTTGTGCTCTTGATTGAGGTGTTGTTTTGAGCGTTGTTCTGGGAGCATTATGGAAGTAGTCATTTCATTGTTGGCTTAATTTATTTTGCATTAAAGAATTTGAAAGTATAACCACACTAAACGACCCAATTACTTTATTTATTGAAGTTTTCTTCAAATCATATGATAATCATCGATGTTTGTATAATTTGAAATGAGGGTGGTTACAGATTCCTTTTTTTAATATATTATTTGATTTTCCTTGTTATTTGTATGTAATCGTAAGCTTTGAAATAATGTTTGAATTGTTAACTGTGTTTTACATTGTTATAGTGTGTTTTCAAAGTCAACTAGTACACTAATATTTAATAAAAAATCGTAGCAAGAACTATAAAATTACTTGTTTTACTTTGAAATTTATTCATAAAGTAATTGGACAGGGTCAAAATAGCAATAACAATATGTTTGAAATCCATTCAATTTACATTAGTTGAACTAAGAAATAATTGCATACGAATAGTACTAAGCTAAAAAATAGAGATGATCTATTCAAAATCGTTTATTTTCATATGCTTTGTAGTCAAGTGTACTAACATTATCACCAACGTTAAGTGGAATACTATGTTTGGTGGATATGCAAAAATCTGGTCAAGATACATATTTTGTTACTGTGTTAGTGTTGATCTTTTATGCCTTTTTAACTGGGAAAGTATTTAGACGCAACTTAAGCACAATTATTGACACAATTAATTTGGTGACACAAACGGTCGATGTTTGTGTTTTTCTTTTTGTGTTTAATTCTATGTTCAAATGACCGTTTTCTTTTTATTTGTTAACACCAATTAAAAAGCATTTCTTAGTGGAAAAAAAATGTAATATGAATGTGGTGGATGTTATAGTTGTCATTATCTTTGTTTAATTACTGCTGTTTAGTTTAATCAAGTTACGGATTTGGTGTTGGGACTTGATTTAGATCTCTTGAAATCAGGCAAGTTATTCAAATCAGGTAAATTATTTAGAAAATAAAGTTGTTCTTGAAAAGAGGTGTTTGTCTAATCTAATGTATATTTTTTTGTTAATTTTCGAAAATAGCATATAGATAAAACGAAAGAGGTATTCGTTGGATTGATTTGACATATTTTCCGTCAAACTTTATTTTTTTTTATATAAGTTACTGTTGAAATTTTAATTTAAATGGTTGCATCTGATTTTAGGTATCAGTTTTATATTGTGCATGTAACACTCCGTATTTTTATGACAATTAAATAATTAAATAATGCATGTGTATATATATGCATAGACATAAATATATATAAGGAAAATTTAATAATGATAATATATGATTGTATGTGATAAATACATGCATTGAAAAAGAAGAAAATATTAATATAAATAAAAGTGTAATGCATGCATTGAAAGAAAGAAAGAATTGGTTGCATGTAGTGTAAATATGTTGAATGTACTGATTTACAAATATTATGCATTAATAATAAAAGAGAAATAAAAGAAAAAGATGCATGTAAAATGATAAAGTTACATGCAATGGTTTAAATAAAAGTTACATGCAATGCTCTAATCACATGCTCTTTTTATTATTTTGCATGCATCTTTTTCTTTTATTATTAATGCATAATATTTGTAAATCAGTGCATGCAACATATTTACATTGAATGCAACCAATTATTTCCTTTTTTTAATGCATGCATTACACTTTTTATTTACATTAATATGTTCTTTTATATTGCATGGATTTATTACATGCAATCATATATTATCATTATTATATTTTGCTTTTATATATTTATGTTTATGCGTATATACACATATTGTAACACCCCGTGATTCTAGGAACATTAAAATGATAAACTAAGAGGAATGCTTAATTAAATATTGGAAATTAAGTAAACGGACTGAGCCATTGTGTCCATCTCGGAATTCTACTTAAGATAGTCACCATGTTTGTGTAAAACGGACATCGTATGGGAAAGTTATTAAGTCTAGAAGTTTGTATACGTATAAGATAATTATATATATATATATATATATATATATATATATATATATATATATATATATACACACACACACACACACACACACAAAAAACCAATCCAAAAATTCAAATTGTGTAACATCCCGAATTTTGAATGATTGAATTAACTAAATTTAAGAACACTAAATTTTTAAAAGAGGAATAAAGGGAAATGAGTTGCGTCATTGCGTTCGTCTCGGAATACTGCTTGAGATAGAGTCCGAGCTTGCGTAAATCGGATTTCGTATGAGAAAGTAATGGACGTCGGAAGTTTGAATAATTAAGCAGAATTAATTAAAGTTAACCCAGCCAGAAAATTCAAATTAAATTCGAAATTCGAAATCGTACTTACCCGGGCTGGGTGGGAAAATTCCCGCCCAGGACCCAGGTCGACCAGGGGGTCGACCTGATCGGATAGGTCGACCATAGGGTCGATCTGGGGGTCGACCTCCCCCGGTACAGGTCGACCTGGGGGTCGATCTTCCCATGTTTTTCCAGATCCGAAAATCTGCTTTGTGACGTCGATTTCTGAATTCTGATGGTCCGGATGGGTTCTAGGTTAAAATCTAAGGCCTTAAATGGTTCTCTACACTTATATATACACCCTAAGACCTAACCCTAATTCATAAAATATTAACTATGACACCATTATGCTGTCATACTCTCTCTTAAACCCTAGCCGTCGCCTCTAAATCAAATCTCAAGTGTTCATACACAATTTTAATCAAAGATTAGAGCTTCTACAACAATTCAAGAAGATAAATCAGCAACACCGCAACGTTTCTACACCAATTTGTGCATAATTCTATTCTTTAACCACGAAAGGTGAGCACAGTTATTTTTACAAATTTAATGGGATTAAAGTAACATGAAAAGTTGTAAAAAGGATTCATATATGTTTGTAATGAAAATCTCACCAAGTCTTCACATTTTTGATTCATGTCATCATATGCCTATGCTTCTATATAAAGTTCATACCTTTTATCAGTTTATTCATGTTGAATCTGTCATTATGCCTCTATGTCAGTTTATTCATGTTCGACGAGCTCCTACATGCATTCTTGGGTCGGAGATTAAGAAGTTGAGGAATCGAGAGGTCAAGCTAGTCAAAGTGCAATGGGGAGATGATGAGAGCGACGCTACTTGGGAGACGGAAGAGAAGATGCGTTCATGTACCCTTTTCTTTTTGAGGGTATGTATTTTAATTTCTCCTTTATCGCTTAGCTTGTACTTGTTCTATCTTTAGTATGTCCTCTTGGTAGTATCTTTGACCTTTAGATATGGTAGTCCTATGGTTGAAACATGTGTTTAAGACATGTTATGTATGATGGATGCATGTGGATGCAAGTGTTTGCTAGCGGTTGCTCATGGACGCATATACACACACTTTAGGCACTAGATCGGCTCAGTCATTTTCATATTGCATATTGCATATAAATGGATGTATTTAGTAAAATGAATGTACATTGAATGTATGTATCATATGGATGTTGCATTTAAATGAATGGTTGTGCACACATGTAGTAATGATATGTATAGGGTTCTTTGCATACATGATGGATACATGACACTATCATTATTTGCATTAAGGAGGTCGACTGAATCAGTGGACCGCCTGATTTTGCATTAGTATACGAACATATACACACACTATGCATATGTACATGAAAAGCATTAGAAATCTTTTAAAAACCATGGTTGCTTGTGGTTGATGGTTGAGTAGATGGATGATTGGATGGTAGGATACGTTCTTCTTGACTTAGAGATTTCGAGGACGAAATCCTCTAAGTAGGGGAGAATGTAACACTCCGAATTTTGAATGATTGAATTAACTAAATTTAAGGACACTAAATTTTTAAAAGAGGAATGAAGGTAAAGGGGTTGCGCCATTGCGTTCGTCTCGGAATTCTACTTGAGATAGAGTCCGAGTTTGCGTAAATCGGACTTCGTATAAGGAAGTTATGGACGTCGGAAGTTAGAGTAATTAAGCAGAATTAATTAAAGTTAAACCCAGCAGAAAATTCAAATTAAATTCGAAATTTGAAATTGCACGTACCCGGGCTGGGCGGGAATAGCATATACCCCTGGCAAGGGTAACGTGGTGGCAGACGCCTTAAGTAGGAAAAAGTTGTCATTGAGTCCGTTGTTTGTTGAGCGGCAAAGCTTAGAGTTCATCTCTACGTTTGACTTTAGACCTTCCATTGACTTTGTACCCGGTTTGCTAGCATCCTTAGAGGTCAGGCCTGCGCTTTTGGGATGGATTGGTGAGGCACAGCGAGATGACCCACAGTTGGTTGAGTTGGTAGAGAAGCTCATAAGGGGGGAGTCATCGAGTCATCTCAGTAGGTATACCATAGATGATAAGGGTTGGTTACGTAGGGACGGTAGACTTTGTGTACCACGAGACGAGAACTTGAGGAAGACCATTCTTGATGATGCACATCGTTCGAAGATGACCATTCATCCCGGCGGGGACAAGATGTACATGGACATGAGACGAGTTTACTTTTGGGCCAGTATGAAGAAGGATGTGGCCGAGTTTGTCGCTAGATGCTTGGTGTGCCAACAAGTAAAAGCAGAGCAAAAGAAGCCCGGTGGGTTGCTTCACCCATTGGAAGTCCCACAATGGAAGTGGTAGAGTGTCTCCATGGACTTTGTTGATAGGTTACCAAGATCGAGGAAGGGTAATACGGGGATTTGGGTCGTGGTAGACAGACTTACTAAGAGCGCCCATTTCATTCCCGTGAAGAGTAAGAGGACTGCTCCATGTTTAGCCTCCATATACATTCGAGAGATAGTTCGTTTGCACGGTGTTCCTTCTAGCATAGTGAGTGATCGCGATCCTATTTCTACTGGCGAGTTTTGGAAGAGCTTGTAAGAGGCGGTAGGGACTAAGTTACGTTTGAGCACCGCATATCATCCTCAGACGGACGGCCAGACCGAGAGGGTGAATCGTATTCTAGATGATCTTTTGAGGTTATGTGTTTTATGGAAGGCTTTGTCGTTCACCTACATGTTGGTGGGAATCTACGGATAAGATCTTACTTGGGCCCGATATGATTAGAGAGACTTCGGAAAAGATCGATTTGATTCGAAGGAGGATGAAGACGGCACAAGATAGGCAGAAATCGTATGCGGACAAGAGGAGGGAAGATCTTGAGTTTGATATTGGGGACATGGTCTTTATCAAGGTGTCTCCATTACGGAATGTTGTTCGCTTTGGGTCTGTTGGGAAGTTAGCACCAAGGTTCGTAGGGCCGTTTCCTAACGGACCCAAAGCGAACAATATTCTGTAATGGAGACACCTTGATAAAGACCATGTCCCCAATATTAGACTCAAGATCTTCTCTCCTCTTGTCCGCATACGATTTCTGCCTATCTTGCGCCGTCTTCATCCTCTTTCGAATCAAATCGATCTTTTCCGAAGTCTCTCTAATCATATCGGGTCCAAGTAAGATCTTATCCGTAGATTCCCACCAACATGTAGGTGAACGACAAGGCCTTGCATAAAGAGCCTCGAAAGGTGCCATGCCAATGCTGGACTGAAAACTATTATTATACGCGAACTCCACAAAAGGAAGATGCTTTTCCCATGTACCTCCGAAGTCTAAAACACATAGCCTCAAAAGGTCCTCTAGAATACGATTCAACCTCTAGGTCTGGCCGTCCGTCTGAGGATGATATGCGGTGCTCAAACATAACTGAGTCCCTACCGCCTTTTGCAAGCTCTTCCAAAACTCACTAGTAAAGACAGGATCGCGATCGCTCACTCTGCTATAAGGAACACCGTGCAAACGAACTATCTCTGAAATGTATACAGAGGCTAACCATGAAACATTCCTCTTATTCTTCAAGGGAATGAAATGGGCGCTCTTAGTAAAGTCTGTCTACCACGACCCAAATCCCCGTATTACCCTTCCTCGATCTTGGTAACCCATCAACAAAGTCCATCGAGACACTCTCCCACTTTCATTGTGGGACTTCAATGGGTGAAGCAACCCACCGGGCTTCTTTTGCTCTGCTTTTACTTGTTGGCACACCAAGCATCTAGCGACAAACTCAGCCACATCCTTCTTCATACCGGCCCAAAAGTAAACTCGTCTCATGTCCATGTACATCTTGTCCCCTCCAGGATGAATGGTCATCTTCGAACGATGTGCATCATCAAGAATGGTCTTCCTCAAGTTCTCGTCTCGTGGTGCACAAAGTCTACCGTCCCTACGTAACCAACCCTTATCATCTAGGGTATACCTACTGAGATGGCTCGACGACTCCCCCTTATGAGCTTCTCTACCAACTCAACCAACTGTGGGTCATCTCGCCGTGCCTCACCAATCCGTCCGAAAAGCGTAGGTCTGGCCTTTAAGGATGCTAGCAAATCGGGTACAAAGTCAATGGAAGGTTTAAAGTCAAACGTAGAGATGAACTCTAAGCTTTGCCGCTCAACAAACAACAGACTCAAGGACAACCTTTTCCCACTTAAGGCGTCTGCCACTACGTTACCCTTGCCAGGGGTATATGCTATCTCGAAATCGTAGGACGCTAAGAATTCCATCCACCTTCGCTGCCTTAAGTTCAAGTCCTTCTGAGAGAACAAGTATTTTAACGATTTGTGGTCTGTGAATAATTCGAATTTCTTGCCAAGAAGATAATGGCGCCAAGACTTACGCGCGAAAACAATAGCGGCCAACTCTAGGTCATGTGTAGGGTAATTTCTCTCATGCACTCTCAAATGCCTTCCTCCATAGGCTATTACCCTCCCCTCTTGCATTAAGACCGCGCCTAGTCCTTTCCCACAAGCATCGGTATAAACGGTAAATGGCTTACTTCATCTGACAACACTAAGACTGGCGTTGTGGTCAAAGCTCTCTTTAAACGTCGGAACGCATCATCACACTCTACGTCCTACGTGAAAACTAGGTTTTTCTTCGTCAAGCGTGTCAATGGGACTGATATCTTTGCGAAGTCCTTGATAAACCTCCTATAGTAGCCTGCCAACCCCAAGAAACTCCTCACCTCGGTAGCATTTTTAGGGACCTTTCAATCTTGGATGACCACCACCTTGGCGGGATCCACAGCTATCCCTTCTTTGGAAACCACATGCCCTAAGAATCGCACTTCCTTCCTCCAAAAGTGACATTTAGAAAATTTAGCTTTAAGGTTATGCGCTCGAAGGGTGTCCAACACTTCCCTAAGATGTAGGGCATGCTCTTCCTCGCTCTTAGAAAAGATCAAGATGTCATCCACAAAGACCACCACGAATTTATTAAGGTACTCCCTAAACACCCTACTCATCAAGTCAACAAAGTATGCGGGGGCGTTTGTCAAACCGAAGGGCATCACAAGCCACTCATAGAAACCGTCCGGAGTCCTAAAGGCAGTCTTGTTTATGCTATCCTCAGCCACTATCGACTGATGGAAACCAGTGGCTAAGTCCAACTGCGAATACACTGAGGCGCCAACTAACTGATCGAAGAGATCGTTAATCCTCGGCAGTGGGTGCCTATTCTTAGTAAGCTTATTAAGTTCTCTATAGTCCACACAAAGCCTAAGGGACCCATCCGCCTTTGTAGCAAATATTATTGGAGCACCCCACTTCGATATACTACGTCTTATGAATCCCTTCTCAAGCAACTCCCCTACTTGCTTATTGAGCTCCCTCCTCTCACGAGGAGCCATGTGGCGTACTGGCAGAGATACTGGTTTTGCATTGTCTTACGAAAGTCTATCTCATGTTTTGGGGGTAGACCCCTCACCTCATCGAAGACATCAACTTATTCACGGACTATACGAACAGAATGTAAATCATCATTGGATGCGTCAAGTGACTCAAGATAACTAAGCATCACCGATCCTCTAGGGTCGCAAGGAATATCAAGTGTCTTTCCACTACGAGTCAACAATTTTACTACCCTTCGTTCACAATCTAGGATGACACCATATCTGGCTAGCCAATCCATCCTAGAATCAACCCATAGCCCATGAAACCAAGCACAAAAGCATTACATTCAAAACCAACGCCTAAGATAGACAATCTCAAATCCTTACAAACCATGGATAAATGAGCCGACCCACCAATAGGATTGAGACTACAATGGGATTCACAACGAGACTAGTATTTAAGTGCAGTGTTTCAACTAATGATGTAGAGATAAATGAATGTGATGCGTCAGAATCGAATAAAGTACGGACAGGATGGTCAAACAAGAAAATCAAACTTTCGACAGAAATTTTTCTACCTTCTTCCTGTCCCGGTGCCATGAGAGCGTGAATCTGCCCTCCCGAAGTAGAACCTGCCCTATGCCCTTGCTTCTTAGGGCAGTCCTTCACAACATGACCCGCATCACCACAATGATAACAAGCGAACTTCTTCTTCTTCCTACAGTCTTTCTTCAAATGGCCGGGTTTCCCACAGTTGTGACACTTTCTCTTTTTTTTACCACCTTTCTTTTGTTGTTGGGTTTTCTTTGGATCCTCCTTATCTTGCGGCCTAAAAGTACTTACACCCTTCTCTTCTTCATGCATGTATGTCATATCAACAAGCTTTTCATACGTAGCCCCCATTGGAATGTGGGACATAGCCAAACTGTGAAGCGGTTCATTTAGTCCCTTTGCAAATCTCAAGGCCTTCTTGTGAGCCGTATTCACTAACTCTAGCCCAAATCTCGCCAACTTATTAAATTCGGTCACATACTCCTTCACGGTCAAGTTTTTCTGCTTCAATGTCAAAAACCTCTCCATGTACATACTCTCCTCAGCTTGAGAAAGGAATTTCAATTCAAACCTTCCCCTAAAATCTGCCCACGTCTCTACAGCACGCTCTCCATTGGTAACCTCCCACCAAAACGAAGCTTCGTCTTTCATCAACCAAGCAGCCAATTGGACCTTCCTACAATCGTCCAAATCGAAAATGCCAAACAGATCCTCCACATCTTTCAACCAATTTCAAGCTTCAACGAACGTTTCAGACCCACTAAAAGGTTTTCCACCCATCGAACGAAAGTCTTTACATGTCTTGGAGAAAGTATCTCCACGTGGAGGAATGACTGGAGCTGGGGGAGGAGGAGGAGGAACGTCGGCCGGACCCGCGGCAGCGGCCCTAGCCTCGAGATATTGACGAAACCAACTGGGTACATGAACACCCCCTGGTATCTCAGATGCTCCAGACATGCTGAAAAGAAAAAGAAAGAGTTTCAAAACAAGGGAAGCGAAGAGAGATGTATGGCTTGCGGGGATTATGTTTTTTAAAGTAAACTTTCCTTGAAAATAGCTTCTTTAAAACAAGTTTTTGAAAATACTTTCTAGGAAAATAATACTTTTGAAAACACTTTTCAAAACTTTTTATTTGTTCTTGTAGCTATAGCTTTGATACCACGTGTAGCATCCCATGTTCATTAATGTCACTCACAAAGTGAATGCATCAATGTCCTTGAAGCGTTATTGTTGTATAGAACAGATAAATTACAAGAATAAATAAATAAAACAACCCAGCGGAAGATAAAACTTATTTCATAACATCATAACTCAAAACAAGCTTACATAAGTAGTTTTCAAAACCACTACAACATGATCAATAGTCTTTTCCAAAAACTTCAAAGTACATAAAAAAGAAAATACTTAAATAACATAAATGCATAAATCTCCACTGAGCATAAACAAAGCCATAAAGATGAGAGAGTCCAAAGCGATACATCTACTATTTTCAAGCAACTGAAAGAAATCGGCACTAAGTTGTAGTATTCCCTTCTTGCAAACCTGGGGGGGGGGGGGGGGATAGGAAAGAAAAGAGGTGGAAACAAACGGGTCAGACATAAAGTCTGGCGAGTCCAGTAATTTTAACAAATAATAGGTAAGGTAAACGATCAAGACATAAATAGGCATCATGATATGGCTGTAACACGGATGAGGTAGATAAAAAGGATGGACAAGATGATTTCGTTCCTAAGTACTATGACAATCCTACACCTTGGCTAAGCGAACAACCCTCCAAGTACTAACACCGAAGATCGAAGTCAACATCAGACTAGCACCCAAAGGACTATTCAACCAACATGTATTTCGTTACACCGCACTTTTGCTAAGTTACACCACATTACTTAATTACACCGCGCATCTACTAGTTTCTTTTACTCAAGGCTGATCCCTTCCCACTAACTGTACCCACATGACAAAATTGGTAGTTACTTGTATCTAGCTGCTATCGTAGGTGCCGGCTTGCTCCTACCACCGCTAAGGTACTCTTACTCTACCCATTCGATCGGCTCCCTAAACCCCGTAGGCACCCATGCTGGCCCCACATTGGGGTGTATCACTCCCCAAAGTGGCAACCCCGATACCAACATGAAATGCATGGCTATACCTACACGATGCAACGTCTTACCTACCAGTCCGGACCCATGCACGCACATGAACCCGTTGGACTTGCGTTGCCACCGCTATTCACGTTTTGACCTGTTATATTCAAGCCCAGTAAGCGTGCCCCAACCCCGGCATAGTACCGAACCCAATTAGATACTCAAACGGGTTACTGGTTGAAACGGGTACCCATCCGACACAAGCCTCCCACCTATGCTTGGCCCCCACTAGGTTTTTCCACCACTTAACCATTTTAATTTTAATGTCCATGTCTTACACATGCTATGGTTAAGTCCATTTTCCACCACTTAACCATTTTAATTTAAATGTCCATGTCTTACACATGCTATGGTTAAGTCCATACTTACATGTCATAATTTACATGCCTTATCTTATTCCGGTTAAGTCCATATTTACATGTGATAATTTACATGTCACCCCACTTAACCCTCTAACCATACCCATGTCTTATTATGGTTAGTATTCCTTAATTCATTCCTTATGATGAACGGTGCATGATCTCTCACATTACACCGAACACTTTGTGGCCGTTGGATTTGCCGGGCGGTTCCGAGCAGTCTTACGCCACAAACCGGGTCTAACCTCGTGTATCAATCGTTACGCCTACAATTCATGCCTTTGACCTCTCACATTAGACGTCCAATTGTGGCAGCTGGATTTGCTGGGCGGTTGCGGGCAGTCTTACACCACAATTGCGCCTAACCTCGTGTCAAAGGTTTATTAATAATCGTATTTCACTCAAACCTCAATTTTCATGTCATGTGTTTCCAATTCAACATATAATCATGTTTATACTTTTTGCCTATTCCAACTTGTCACTAATTACATATTAATTAGCTTCAATTACAAATTTTCAATTATAGGCAATTTCGTCAATTCCATGTAATTCATACCCAAATATGCCAATTTCACATATTATCCAATTATCCAAATATCCAATAATATCCAATTATATGCAATTTTGGATAATTGGATAATATGTGAAATTGGCATATTTGGGTATGAATTACATGGAATTGATGAAGTTGCCTATAATTGAAAATTTGTAATTGAGGCTAATTAATATGTAATTAGTGACAAGTTGGAATAGGCAAAAAGTGTAAACATGATTATATGTTGAATTGGAAACACATGACATGAAAATTGGGGTTTGGGTGAAATATGATTATTAATAAATCTTTGACACGAGGTTAGGCGCAATTGTGGTGTAAGACTGTCCGGAACCGCCCGGCAAATCCAGCTGCTACAATTGGACGTCTAATGTGAGAGGTTAAAGGCATGAATTGTAGGCGTAATGATGGGTGATACGAGGTTAGACCCGGTTTGTGGCGTAAGACTGCCCGGAACCGCCCGACAAATCCAGCGGCCACAAAGTGTTCGGTCTAATGTGAGAGGTCATGCACCGTTCGTCATAAGAAATGAATTAAGGAATACTAACCATAATAAGACATGAGTACGGTTAGAGGGTTAAGTGGGGTGACATGTAAATTATGACATGTAAATATGGACTTAACCGAAATAAGATAAGGCATGTAAATTATGACATGTAAGTATGGACTTAACCGTAGCATGTGTAAGACATGGACATTTAAATTAAAATGGTTAAGTGGGGGAAAAACCTAGTAGGGGCCAAGCATAGGTGGGAGGCTTGTGTCGGATGGAGACCCGTTTCAACCAGTAACCCGTTTGAGTATCTAATTGGGCCCGGTACTAGGCCGGGTGTAACGACCCAGGGTTTTCAGCCCCGAAAATCGACATAAATACATTACCATATCTCATGCCGATCCTCTAGAACACCAGAGCGTTTATAGAAAGAAGTTAGAGGGTGAGATGAGAGAGAAAGAAATATAAGAATAGAAGAAGAAGAACACAACACAGAGTCTCACATCGCAGCGGAACAAAATATAATATAGAAATAAACCTTTACTGAGAGTTTTAAATAAAAACTTACAATCACCAGAGTACATGAACACATCTGGACAGTTATAATAATCTGCCCTTATATACAACACAGCGGAATAATGCCATACGTCCGAACTCTTCCAACCCGTCTCTTCACAGCATTCGATAACCTGAACCTGTACACCCGGGCTAACCCGAGCATTTACAAAACACCGGGTCAGTCTGGTGAACCAGAGTGAGATAAAATCGCATGGTTTAAGGGGATCATCCAACTTGATTTTTAAAGTTCAAAAATCCTTTGAAATAAAAGGATAATCGTAAGACCAAATCCACACATAAACACGGACGGTTTTTACCTTACGATAACCCAAAACATTTTGAAATCACATATATTTAATCTGATATTATAATAATGTCTAAACACAAGTAAATAACAATCTAGTGGAACGCTTGCATCTCACGCTCCACATATATAGTATACAATCAAAACCCGTAGGCGCTTATTGGAGATTGGATTCCAACCCTGACAAGGTATGAGACCACCTGCCGATCGTGTATCTCTAGAGACGAATACACTGGGTTCAACAAGAACATCTTGCAACCCGGCCCACGCATGACCGACCACTCATTTCGCTTGAGTGTATCGAATGTATATCACCGACGGTTGGGATCAGCAACCGTCTCCCGAAAAGGGACAGCATCGAAATATAGATTAAAGAAACAAATGGAATTTCTCTAGATAGGTGATTATACACCCTAATGGGAGCGACTCACATAGCCATGCTGCCTGCCCGATTTTTGTCATTTCCCGGTTGATGAGGCTTGAGGCTAGAATTTATCTTCTAGAATATCGGGCCATCATTCACTTTGAATGCCACATCGTCAGATCCTCTGGATATTACTAATCGACGTCCCCAAAAATACTCTAGTTGGGAGCTAACCAACTATAATACGCTTGAAGAAATCAACGTACGTGGTCCTTTGGAAATACACTGTCAGACATTCGTCCATACAAGTCATCCAGGAACAGGATGAACCGAAGACACCCTCCTATTGCATCCTAGGAATCACCCTACAGATCAGTAACGAGAAGTCCTTGCAAGCCGTAGATTCCAATCACGACAGAATCACTGTTGAAATATCTCCGGCCGCTAAACCAAAGAAATTCAATCAGTAGTTCTTCCGCTCATGAAGATCAACGGTCTTCCATTGCTCCATCTTCAATAATCTTCTTTCACGTATTCGTTGGTTGGAATGGTTTTCGAATATAAATTCGATCCCGGTCTTTCCGTGCCGACGATCGTATGGTCAGGTTTGATAGTCGGTGATTTAACTATTAAATCAGTACTTGTGAGAATAGCATGAGTTTACTAGTTCAGTACAACACTACATGGCCCCTTTTATTAAAAACGATCAACGATAGTTAATCTCTAGCCCTTAAACATTTCAAATATACTTATTTGGCGTAAGGTTCTTATTCCAACCATTTCATTTTCATGTTTAAGAAAATATTCTATAATCATACTCAATTCTTTATTCGGTTATCGTTTCAAACCCATTTACTTATTTTATTTCTAATTAACCATATTGGAAAATGACTCATCTTATTCCAAGTGAAACAACATTCTGAAATCTCCTTTACTTTATCACTTGGAAATAACCAATTATTATTTTCTTAGTATAATTTATTCTCAAAAACTTTACTTTCTCAATTTCCTTAAATCTCAGAATTACCCTTTTAACTTTCCCATTACACACTAATATCATCCTCAGATATTCACGAAGCTGTTCAAATTGGGGTATTTATTTACCTCTCAGACCTTGATCAACAACGTTCCTATCTTCAGATAGACATCAGTTGTAATTCACAAACAAGTATTTATTCTAACACCAAATACATCTCATCTAGACATCTTACCTTTTTCAAGAAAAACTTTCCTCGAGTATGCTTATTTTTCTTAATTCATTTATTAAGAAAAATAACACCTTTCCTTTACTTCTTTAAACGATTCATTATTCTTCTTGGATTCATGTAAAAAAAATCCTATCACTCACTCCATTTCCAAATTTACTTTTAGATCTCTTGTTTGGAATCTTATTTCGACCAATTTTGCTTAATGCTACCTTTAAGTAACGCTTTACACCTCATTTCCCGTTTATAAATTCCGTTTATAAATCATGGTTCTATATAACTCCTTTTTCTTTATCACTTTCCCTTTTTCTTAATTAAAGCTCTCGCGTTTGCTTAGAATACTCTTTTATTTATCTCTCAAAAACGATTATTCAAATTTTTAACATTAAATAAATTTCTGCTCATTTACTTAAAAATATCAGAAATTTCCTTTACAAAATCATTTAAAATCTATTGCAAACTCAATTAATAAATAATAAATATTTATTTCCTTTTTACAGGCTTTAATTCAAACAATAGATTTAAAAGTCAAAACGGTTAATTCATAGGCCATGTATTGCCAACCACTCAACCAATAATACCCGTTGGTTTAAACCAAACAAATGGTGAATTTCAGGTCAATATTCAACCATCAAATCAAAACAATTCAATAACAGTCTATAACGACAATTCAATATCAACCACAACCATCAATCAAAACAATTCATTTATTAAAACACGTTTATTTTATAAACGTGACCAATAAGGTAACTTACCTTAGTTGGGACCAATCGTTAAATAATGATTTGTTTTCACTGAAATTAAACGACGTTTAATTTCATTAGTTCAAACAATATGTGAATATATATCAACCACCAGTCAAAACATTAGCAACCATAGCACACAAGAATAAAAACCCAACTTATAAAATATAAGTGGGGAGAAACTGAGTGAGTTTAACTCACCTTGATTCCATTTAAGGTTGAAGCGGTTTGATTGCAGTTGATTTTGAACGCGTCCAATATTCAAATCTATCTTAGAGTGAAGCGGCGGTTCGAGCGTCTCCCGTTTGGTCAAATCTGATAATATACGAACACGCTAGTATTATTAAAAGTTACGCTGGGAATTTAATTAAATAATTATTGTTTAAATTATAATTTAATAAACATCTTTCTTTTGACGGTAATGACTCTAACTAGATAAGGCAAAAATAAAAATAAAAACAAAAAGGGTCGTGTAGTATTTTTACCCCAAACGTGAGTTCAATACATTAATAGTTGAATCGTATTTAAACTTTAGCTAGGCATTTTGAATGAAGGGGTTTAGGCACAATAAATTACTTGGGTCACGTGAATCCTGTACGTTTGAAAGCCCCTCTAACATATGATGACTAGGCAGTTTAATATGGTATATAACGTTTGTATATGTGTTGTTCACCTCATCCTAACTTGCATTTGATTTGTTAATTAATATTAGGCTAATTTAAACTATGATTAAGCACCTTAATCTATATTAGGCAAAAGTAAAAAGAGTTAGGCAACTTGAACATTTTTAGGCATCTAAACGTTATTAGGCAAATGAATTACCCAGATTAAGATACTTACGCAACAGTTATATTTCCAAAACTTCTGTTCGTTAATTGATTACATATGGTTTCCAAAAATAGGGCGTTTGTTTCCTTCTGCACTTCAAAATCATGTTGTCCTCAAATTAATTCAAGTATTAAAATATCTAATCACTTAAATTAAAAACTAATTTATTTAAGACCGTACTGTTCATCGTTGTTACCTGATATACTCAAATCCGCGTCCCATACCCCTTCTGATTCTCCTCATCGCCTTACAAACAAGCACAGTAGCCACTACGCTCATGCCCCCCATACATCTTCCTCCTCCATGTATTTCTTCCCTACTTCATACGACACTCTTCCCTCTTGCATGTTTCTTTCCCTTTCCCAGTAACCTTCCCACTCCCTTACCTCTCATGTCATGAACTGCCATGCACCATACTCCTCATGCTACTTCCCAAAGCTGGAGCCTCACCATACTGACATTGCTTTGCTAAACGTCAGTCATAAACCCCGATCTCCTCCTCCTCAAATGTGTGCAGCCGCCAGTCATCATCATAGTCGCTCACCTCCTCCTTCCACTGTTTCTTGCCCCTCTCTATTCTAATCACCTGCTATTTTCTTTTCTTTATTTTCTTTTTCGTATTATCTATATAATTTTAGTCTTGGATGCTTTAGCTAGAAGATGAGAAAATGCTAAGGATGTGGTGAGTTATTTATAGCACAAGGCTCCTAGGAGGCCAAGCTTTAGGTTAGTATGATAGACGGTAGGATGGTCTGTGTGATTGATTTGATGGTGAGGCATTTATGGTGAAGATACGAACTATATGTAGGATGAAGACATTATAGCGTAGCTATGCGTTGATCTTCCTTTTCGCTGAAATGAAAAGTCATGACTAGTGGGATGGTGAAGATCAGTGTGATTTTACAATACAAGGTCCATTTCCATTTGATTCTACACATATTTTCTTTTCAATACGGGTTAGTGAGGTTTGCAGCAAGGGGTATAGGCGTTGACACATGGGAAGATTTTGGAGTAGCTGCATTGAGTTTTTATTTCGAACCAGGTCTACAACTGCATGTGTATTAAGAGGGTAATAGGCTTGTATGTATACAGAGGATTGCATGTGCAGGCATGTGCTAACACACATATTTAGGTAGGCTTTCCTTGGGTTGAAAGGAACCGATCAGGTTGCTGGTGATTTAACATTGCAGTTATGTCGTTTGTCTGCTGAAACGACGATATAAAGCCTGGCAAAACGATTTGAAAATACATGTAGGCACGAAGTAATTTGTTTCTGCCGAAACAACAACTCAGCATGTAAATTCCGGCGTCCCATGCAATATAGAGTAGGACGTGAAAGGTAAAAAGACTAACAATATTTAATATTATATCTAATTTCTACCGTTAACCATTATTTATCGGTAGCTGTTAAATAAAATCGTTTTCATGTCCGAACTGCAACGGACAGAAATAAGAATACGGTCATGTCCAGCGAGGTGCCACGATCCCAAAAATATAATAATATAGGTCCGTTAACTTCTTCTGTGAAACCCCGAAATGTTGATATAGGGTGCCAAATATCCTAAATAAAAAGTTGTGTATTAATTAATTAAAATTTACAGTAAAATTCTAAAAATTAAATAATGACTACGTCTCAAAAGAATCTTGTCTAAATTCGAAACCGATATCAAGTTATATCAAATAAACTGTTACGGTCGATAAACGATTCTACAACGACTTTCTGAATATTTGACTTGGGCATATCTTGCAATATATAAGACGAAATCTTGATTTTTCACTTCTGTTAAAAAGATATAGTTTAACGAATTCCATCGTTTCTTGTTTCGAAGATATCCGACTAATAATGGATCTTGTACACTCAGTTGAAGTTCAAAACGTTAAATTATGAACTGCCGCGATATTACGGGCTCGTTTATATTTAATATATATTTTCATACGTTCAAATTCGTTTTAAATTCACTTATATTACGAATTCAATATTTAAACTGAATTTAAAATACAACCCGATAAAAATGCGGGATGCTACACCGGGGTTAGGGCACGCTTACTGGGCTTGAATATAATAGGTCAAAACGCGAATAGCGGTGACAACGCAAGTCCAACGGGTTCATGTCCGTGCATGGGTCCGGGCTGGTAGGTAAGACATTGTTGCATCATGTAGGTATGGCCGTGCATTTCATGTTAGTATCGGGGTTTCCACTTTGGGGAGTGACACACCCCACTGTAGGGCCAGCACGGGTGCCTACGGGGTTTAGGGAGTCGATCGAATGGGTAGAGTAAGGGTACCTTAGCGGTGGTAGGAGCAAGCCGGCACCTACGATAGCAGCTAGGTACAAGTAACTACCAAGTTTGTCATGTGGGTACAGTTAGTGGGAAGGGATCAACCTTGAGTAAAAGAGACTAGTAGATGTGCGGTGTAATTAAGTAATGTGGTATAACTTAGCAAAAGTGTGGTGTAACGAAATACATGTTGGTTGAGTTGGATAGTCCTTTGGGTGCTAGTCTGATGTTGACTTCGGTCTTCGGGGTTAGTACTTGGAGGGTTGTTCGCTTAGCCAAGGTGTAGGATTGTCTTAGTACTTAGGAACGAAATCATCTTGTCCATCCTTTTTATCTACCTTGTCTGTGTTACAGCCATATCATGATGCCTATTTATGTCTTGACCATTTACCTTACCTGTTATTTGTTAAAATTACTGGACTCGCCAGACTTTATGTCTGACCCGTTTGTTTCCACCTCTTTTCTTTCCTTTCCTCCCCTCAGGTTTGCAAGAAGGGAATACTTGAAAAGAGTAGATGTATCGCTTTGGACTCTCTCATCTTTATGGCTTTGCTTATGCTCAGCGGGGATTTATGCATTTATGTTATTTAAGTATTTGCTTCTTTATGTACTTTGAAGTTTTTGGAAAAGACTATTGATCATGTTGTAATGATTTTGGAAACTACTTATGTAAGCTTGTTTTGAGTTATGATGCTATGAAATAAATTTTATCTTCCGCTATGTTGTTTTATTTATTCTTGTAATTTATCTGTTCTATACAACAATAACGCTTTATGGACATTGATACATTCCCTTTGTGAGTGACATTAATGGACATAGGGTGTTTCAAATTGATTAAAAATCAGAGACGCGGGTTAGGGTGGGAGTTCGACCCGTTAGGGTCGGCTGCGGTCTCTATGGGTGCCGACCTATGGGTCGACCCCATAAAACGGGGTGTCTACCCCTGTATCGACATACTTTGGGGGGGGGGGGGGGGGGTCGAACCCCATGCAGATCTGGGCAGAATTTCGGTTTCTGAACGTGGACTAATTCTTGTGCAAGATTCCCTGACCCTAGGCTATAAATAAGGCCTTATTCTTATTGTTTTATTGATCTAAATCAATGGCGACAACGAGGTGCTGCCCCAACTCAGAGTAAAATAGCCTATTCTTCTTCAACAATTAGTTATACGAATTCAGAGATCTGTGCTATATCATCTACAATTAATTCTCTGTTCTTTAGATCCAATCACGGTGAGTTTATGTTCCTTCTCGATATAAACACCTAAAATGTAATCTTGATTTTGTTTATAAGTTTGGATCAAAGCCTATGCATGTTAGTAACCTGAATTATAATGGATCTGCCATTACTTGTTCACCTGATCTATTGATTAGTGCATATATGTCTATTCATGATATCCTTATTCTGTTTGTTTGCATAATCATGCCACCTTATGTCTATTATGTTAGTTTGTCTAATCATGTCACATTAGGCCTATTATGTTAGTTTGCCTAATTATGTATATGACAATTTTATTTACTATGTCTGTTCTTGTTCTCTCCTCTCCCCTTTTTCCCTTTTTGTTTCTATAGCCAAGCTATCTTCGTACCTAGGCTTATTTCTGAAATACACGAACACACGAATTTGGGAATGATTAATTCTGACATAATTCATATTGAAATAACATGATTGGGAATTTTGGGCATAATTTGTACCTTGAACCAAAACTTGGGATTTGGGGGCATAATCTACATCTCGATCTAAATCTGGGGCATAACTTGTATCGTAGATCAGACAGGGATTTGGGGCATGATAAACATGAAAATTGGTTAGTAATGAAAATGCCTAGATTTACAGTAATTAGAAATTGTAATTTGGGATGGAAATGGGGTGGGTGCGGGGAACACATCCCCTGCCTCCATCCGCGCTACCCATTTATGGCCTCCATCCCCGTTTGTAACAACTCGAATTCCGACAAATCGATTTTTTTTTAAATTCCAACCTATCGAAACTCGTGTTGGTTTTCTCTGGTATCCTGCAGAAAAGACAGAGACATAAAATATGTCAGAGCTCAGAAAATATCTGACAGCGGTATGGATAAAGTATAATGTAATCGAAATATAGCCTTACCGTATTAATAATACTGCCTAATCAGTATTCAAAGCTATCATGTCTCTGCCACAAATCTAACCCGCGAGTATGTTATGTGGAGTTGGTCAGAACACAAGTTCTGGTGACTGGATTTAAATTATATACTTTTGGATAACACTACATATACCGTTTGGTCATATTTTCTTATTTGTTAGGTTACTTGGGTTAACAACACCCAAGGCTTACACACACGTCGTACCCATTTACTTCCTAGTGGATTAACCTAATATTGTATATATGTAGCTACCCCTCAATATTGAGGTACACCCCATGGTACCCCACTCGCACGGTCTCCACCGTAATACCACTGAAATATACGCTGTCCCCCATCCTACGCCTGAGTGACGTACAGATCTCTATATAACAATGTTACATTCCATATATATCTGTCAATTTTATGCTACGTAAGTGTACGGACTGCCACCTTCGATCAAATCGGATTCCATACCAGAGTAAAGCCCTCGTGTCTACGATACACCACCCATAACAGACATGCATGTATTTAGACTGTCCCACATACGTACCATTAATTGTAGCTCGATGTCTTAACCGCACGTTCTCTAATGTGCACCGAGTTCTATCATCAACAATTCCCACTCTGTCTGCTACCATTAACTGCCGACATCACTCCATTCAATCACAATGCCAGTCTCGACCTTTCCCTTAATTTGTGAATGCCTCATACCATCTCAACATTCTTGCTACAGGACTTAAGTTCATTCGGTTTTCCTAAGGCTTAGGACTTGCTATCTAAAGCATGTTCCCATGTTGAGGTGAAATCGAACCTGGATTTTTCCAATGAATATCTCGACCAAACCTCCCCTTCGTGAACACCTTATCTTCCATCCCGAACTTCATATAATGACGACGTCTTCCGTCTATAACTTGCAACTTCTATGGAGGAAGCGACTTCGAGCTCCCTGTAACCGACCCTAAAGACATAGCGATATTTTTTCATCTCGAATCCCACCAGATTTTGCATGCAGAACCCTCATCTCGTCATTGAATCAGTATTTGAACTCCATTTCTACAATCGAGGCACCTCAAACTTAATCGCGCACCCCTTTGCAACTGACCCTACGACAACCGATTCCCCAAATGGCAAGTGGCACCACTTGCAAATTCGATCGTGATTCCTAATGCAAGTTTTCTTCAGAAGAGGTCGAGCCTTAGGTATTTTAGCGGCTTTCAAATTGAGGGAAAAACTGGACACGGCTTTTGATTTATTACTTGTTGGCAGAAGATGAAGTAAGGATGTAGTTCGCGAGTTATAAAAGAAGAAATACCGAATGAAAAGGAAATTCATAGTAAAAAAAAAAAAACAATGGCCATTTCTATTTTAATCAAACTGAAGCTTTTCGAATTGTTTTCTGAGGATCGAAAGAAATTAAAAGGGTGGAGGAAAGGGTGGAGTTGCCTGCGATGTTCTAAGTAGTGAATACGTAGGCATTAAGGCTTAAGGTCTGCGCAAGGTACATATGGTAGGGTAGCTTAAGTACCAGTTTTTAATGTGATTTGATTTCGAATTTTACGATTTGAAATAAAAAGATTTTACCCTTTTTAAATAGATATTGATTTGATTTCGATTTATGCAGTACAAATATCTCAAGGTCCGTTACATGAATTCACGAATCGCTATTTTAACATAACGACTGACGTTTAAATGTTATAACGCTATTCTGAATTGAACGATATATATTCTGAAATTTAATTTGAACGTATATAACATATTAAATTAATATAATTTAATTTAAATTCAGAAGTAATCATTTTCTCGATAATAAATTATTATTATCGTTTATATTCAAACAGAATTTATATTAGTCATCTGAATTGTTTTGACTCAGTTTTTAACTTCAATTTTAATTATATTTCGTATTACGATAATTTAATATATTTGATATTAAATCGAAATCAATTATTAAATCGATACCTTCATATAAAATTCATTTATACTATCAACTCAATATTTAAAACCATATTAAATATTTAAAATAAATCGACCAAAAATCTGGTATTATTTACTATTATGTGTACGTGTGTTTCAATATGTATAGTAGTTAAGAAAGATTAAAGACAGGGAATCAATTAGGAAAATTAACGAGTGAATAAACTAGTTTGTTATATATGGATGGATTTTAGGTTCTTCTTTTATTATTTAGCAAGGATAAGTGAACAGAAGCAGCTTTCAAGCTGTTGGTGGGAGCTTCAGATTTTTATTGAAGAACCTTATTCATGCAAGGGAGGCTGCTCACGTATTGCACTAGCAGCTACCACTAGTCGAACATATATAAAACACAAAGGACATGTTGCTACAATTGAGATAATGTGATAATGTTTGGTTAAAATCAAATTTGAACTAAGGCACAGTTCTGAATTATTAAAACTTCCAACTTTACCAAAAAGAAGCTTAAAACTGAAATATGCTACTCCGGTATAATCCATTTCCTTCTGCTATATAAAAAGTAAACCAGATTTATTCTGGATGTTACATCAATAGGAAAAAAGATAGGAGCCACTAGAAGCTGAAATCCAAAGGAGAACAAAACATAACAGTAGTTAATTGTGAAATTGATCAGCTAGCGGAAAAGTGAGAATTCAATGCAAGAAATAAGAAAACGTAAATAAATTTAAGAAGAAACTTTAAGCTACCAAATAAGATCAACAATACCTTAAATTCTAATTTCATGCACAAGATGTTGAAAACATAGGGGAGAAAATCAAAAGTACAACATTACTTTAACTCAGTGTGTCAATGACAAACAACATAATATTTGCCAATAAAAATGGGTTGGTGTTGTGTACATATATTTAACTAGCAAGCAGTTTGTGCATATATTTTTAACTAGCGAACAACTTCTCAAAGGAATAACTTTGCAATTACTCAGGCAATTCAGCTATCCTTAGTTTATGGATAAAAATATTAACTGTATAATGATTAAACCATTCGCTTGGCTTCAAAGTTAAAACTAACTATATATTGCCAAAAGTGTTACCTAGCCGTTGGAATATCACCGCAAACAAAAAATAACACGAAATATAAATAAATGCAAGAAGCCCATCATTAGGCTGTTCTTTTATGCACCGGTGACTACAGTTATTATGCACACGCGCACATCGTGCAATGGTGCAATGTTCTTTTTTGTGAGATGCCAAATCTGCATATGATTTTACTAAATAGTAAATACTCAAGTCATTTGCTACAAGGACCGAGATTAAGTAATTGATGGCATGGGAACTACGATGAAAGGGATCTATTTAACTTTAATGTGTAATATAACATCCTACACAGCAAAATTCAACTACCACCCTATAAATGTCATAGGACCACATAGCAAATGAGAGAAATCAACCCAACAAAATCTCATCTTTACTCTAAATCCCTGTAATTCTACTGATATTATACAGTTCCATTTTAATCTAATTGTGTTCTCTGCACATTTGAAACCAACCATACTCATGGACACCAAAAAATTGATAATGGTAAAAAGAGAACTACAAAATATAAGATTATTTATTGATGTTAAGGTAAACAAATTATAAATACTGTTTGTAGTCATGACTATTTGGGCATTGGAGATTCCACGGAAAGAATAAGAAAACAAAACATGTTATAGAGCAATTAACATACATTATTCACTTCTAATTATTCCACACATTGTTTTTGCAGAACAAACATACGACCCTCATTTTGTAGTCGCTACTGAGCATGAAAAGAACATGTAATAGGGACCTAACTATGACCTATCCTTAAATATTAAGTATTTTGTAGCGCGGTTACTTTGCAGCATCAGTCAGTTTTCAAACTAATTAATTATTTGAAGCCATTCATGTTTAAATTCAAAATGGGTAAGAATGCATTTCTTTATTTCGGTACGTTTTGAAACAACGCTTGAAAAGCCAGTAATGCCTTTCAAAATTATGCAATGCAAGTAAATATCATAGAACATTATAAATGTTTTCAAATCTAAAGAAAAACGTACCATACATCACCAACACGATTTGAGTTGGCATATTTAGATCGATTTAGCAGACAATCTAAAGTGCTACGAAGGCAAACATTTTCCAGAACTTAGAAATGACAGCAGCGGTGTACAGGGTTAGCAACAACGGTGAAAAAGATATGGAAGCAAGCAATAATACGATGAAACTGGCCGCAGCCAAGACAAAGAGTGGTGTGCTAGTAGCACCATGACCTAAAGGCGACAGTGAAGGGAAGTAGCGTGAGGGAGGATTAAATTTTATTAGGGTTTGATGGAAATTTGGGACAACCTAGAAATTTGTATTTGAAAAGGGAATTGATTTTTTTCTTCTAAAGTGGATTAGCACAAGAGAGGGAACGTGAAATTTTACCGCCTTTGGGACGAAACTATTTGTTGGAAAAATAAAAAAAATCATTAAATGCACTAGACGTGAAAACGTTGTGTCTATCTGCAATGATATAAGCATTTTCTTGTAGTGTTGGTTGAGTCTGAAGCGGATACCCAGGGCTTGGTTTAAGTGAAAGTGGGAATAGGTGCACAAGTTGTTGGAGTATTGGGTGGGATGGGTTTGGCCATTGCCATTTAAAAGAAAAGAGAGAAGGAATGCAGCTGAAAGAAGCAGAAAAGAGAAGGGAAGAGGTGATAGTGTCGGCCAAGTTTTTCTTGTGCGTGGGATATTTTTGTGTGTGACTAATGATGGTCCATGGGCTTCGACCCAACCTTTAAAATAAAGAGAAAAAAGGGTATGTTTCTAAATTTGAATTTAGGGAATAGGCTGTTTAATTTGGGCCTAGCCCGTCTCAATTAAAGGATTAAATAGAAGAAGAAAAAAATGTTAAAAAATGCAAAAGTAATAAATGTATTTATGTATATTAGACATATATTTCTATATTGATGAATATATATAAGTAGATCAAGAAGAGATGTTCAAATAGTCTGGCTTGTGTTTTTGAGTCGATCAATAGTGTGTGTGTAAATAACTCGACGTAAGTTATCGAGTTCAAACAATTCTATTTTTCAATGAATTGGTTTATTAAGTAATTAAAAATGATTTTTAATACAAATTATCATTTAAAATTTATCAAATGTAAGTCTAGTCGTGAACTAAATTAACGCGTAAACTATTTATCCGTAACGATCTGGAATTCAATAATTTTGAATTGTTGTTCAATTAATTATTTAATTGTAATTATATATCATATATTGACATCTATTGGTGGAAATAAACACCGTTCCACTATATATATAATTGACTGAAGTGCTTGAACACCCTGTTAGCAGAAATAAATATCATTCTGCTATTATATCAGTTTGACTTATTTTGTTGAGTTATTATATTATCAAGTAATCATATTGAATTGTATTTACCTGGTTGTTTGTGTAAATTGGGTTAACAACTTGAATATCGTCTGTTATAAGAACTGCTATATACCATTGAAACTGCTAAGTTATATTTTCTGTAAAGTAACTCAGAAATAAAGTTAAGTTTAATAATTGGATATTAATTGTTTTAAGAAACAATTAAATGGATTATTTTAAATTAATTATATTATTAATTAATTTAAAAAGGGGAGATTAATTGTAATCATTTTAAACTATTCGTTTCTTAAATGAATTATGAGAAAATAATTAATGTTTGATTAATAGATTTGGATAAGTGAATTGCGAAATTAAACAGTAATTTAATTTGGATAAATTTTCTGAGAAGAGTGTTTTAACTTAATTAACCTTTTAATTAAGTGACTAAATAAATAATTTAGTTATATAAGAAAAGGAAATTTAGTCGATCATTTGGAATATATTCCCGGATCCGATATTTAAGTTAAGTTAACTTAATAAATGTTTTCAAAACAACAACGTTGTCTGAAAAGTGTTTAAGGTTTGGAAATCAAATTGATTTACAAATTTATGGTTTTGTCGAATATTTTGGATATCGAACTTCTACGAATCTTAACGATAAGAACGACTTCGACTGAAGGTCTAAGAGGTAATTAAAATACCCCAACTTGAACGATTTCACTATTATCTGATAGATCGTATTAGTTTGTGTTCAAAATAAGTGTTGGATTTAAATATCGTCTTCAACCATGAAACTGGTATTCAAGAGTGAAATTATCACGTAAGACTGATAATAAGAATTTAAAAGTTAAGTAATACTTATGTTTTAGATATATATGTAAGTAAATATTGAATTGTAAATAATTAAAGATTAATTAAATAAGGCTTAGCAGATCCAATGGAGTTAAGCCTGTTTGTTTTATTTTATATTTGATAGTTAAATCACCAACTAACAAATCTGGACCTTTTCGTCATTGTTTTCGAAGAGATCGGAACCTAATTCCACTTCGTTACGATATATACGTTGAGAATGAGAGATTATTAGAGACCATTGAAGACAGAGTTATGCAAAGGCTGTTATGTCGATCCTAGTTAGAAATTTCATAAGATGGATTTACAGGATAGTGCCTTTGGTTTGTCCAGTCCCATGACAACTTGTATAGACGAATGTCTGACAGAGTATGCCTAATCAATCACGTATGTTGATCTCTTCAAACGCATTTATGCTATTGCTAGAAGAATTCATTTCTCTTTCTTAATACCCGTAATATATTTTTGAGGAAGTCGATTAGCAGTTGACGATGTGGCATTCAAAGTAAAAAAAGAAATGATTTGTCAAGGGTAAGTTCAGCCTCAAGCCTCACAACCGGGAAATGACAAAAATCGGGCAGACAGCATGGCTAAGTGGGTCTCTCCCATTAGGGTGTGTTGTCACCATCTAGAGAAATTTCTATTTGTTCTTCTTTCGCTTCTGTATCTCTCTGGAACGGTTATGGTGGTACCAAACCATAAGGTGACAATATATTCGATGCACTTAAGAGAAATGAGTGGTCGGTCATGTGTGGTTGGGTTGCAAGATGTTATTTTTTAACCCAGTGTATTCTTCTTTAGGGATACGCTATCGGAAGGTGGTTCAATACCTTTTCATTGTTGGAAATCCATTACCAATAAGCACTCGTGGTTTTGATTGTACACTATATATGTGGAGCGTGACATGCAAGCGTTCTGCTAGATCGTTATTTATTTGATTTAGACATTATTATAATATCAGAAGAGTTTCGATATAAAGATGTTTTGGGTTATCATAAGGTAAAAACCATTCACGTTTATGTGTGGGTCGGTCTTACGATTATATTTTCTTTCAAATCATTTTTGAAAGTTAAGCCAAGTTATTTCGGGGTTCTCAAAAGGGAAAAACCCGTTTCGTTTTTACGTCATGGTCTTATGAGATATCCTTTATTAGTAGTTTTGTTTTAAAATCGTTTACTCATATCAGTCCCATGACTGACCCAAAGTTTATTTTATTATGTTTTCCCTAAACTCTTGGGTGTTGTACGGGCAGTCCAACAGTTCAGGATTTTACAGATTTTCTGGAGGAGCTTGGAGCATGACGCTTCAACGTTAGATATTTAGAGTTTATTTCCGATGTGTTGTATATGTTATATACTTTGATGATGCATGTCAGTAAAATACAGTTTTGTATTTCAAAGATGATATATATATATATATATATGTATATATGAATATATACATTCAAACACATACGAAAATACATGTTCATTCTCAACAAGAGCCTACCATTATTTGAACCTTGCAAATGCCTTCGACTTGGCCTTCATTCCATACCCAAACTTTCCAAGAAAAATCATCTATAAAAGAAATACAATATCTTAATCTTCCCGAAGAAGCTACTGGTGTTGGTCCCCAAACATCCATGCGCACATACTCAGGAATTTCCCTTGAATCATGTTTTCCTTCACCGAATGACACTCTAGTTTGCTTCCCTATGACGCATTCCTTGCATAACTTCAGCTTGTTGAAACTCTCGCCATTACCATCTCCTTTCTATGATGAACATACAAACTCTTCTCTGATACATGACCCAATCTCAAATGCCACATCCATGTCACATCTACACCACGAGAACTATCAACACCAACACAAGTTTCGTCATCCACAGTCACTCCTTGAAGCAAATAAATTTCATGAGTCCTAGCACCCTTGATAACCACAAGCGTCCCCTTCGAAACCCTCAAGCTATCACTCTCAATAGTGATCTTGCATCCCAAAGAATCCAGCTATCCCAAAGAGATAAGTGACTTTCGTAGTCCCGGAGCATAGCGTACATTAGTGAGAGTATGAACCACTCCGTCAAACATCTGAATTTGCACAGATCCAATGCACTTCGAATTGCAAACTGCACCATTTCCCATAACAATTGAATTTCCTTCTCGATCAGCATAAGAAGAAAAACAATTCCTATTAGGCGTCATGTGATATGAAGCCAACGAATCAAGCACCCATTCGCTGCCCGAAACATCTGATGCTACAGCCGACAAAACATCTACATCTCCCTCACCAACATCTCTCTCCACCGCAAATGATGAATATTCTACTTCCTTCTTCCCCTTGTTTGGACATTCATTCTTACAATGATCAGGGTTCTTACATATAAAGCACTTGTCATTTCTTTCCTTCGACTTTCCTCTCCAACTGGGCTTTCTAGACTTGGAACGCCCCCGGTTTCCCTTCTTTTCATTTTTCTCCTTCTCAACAAATAAACCATGATCATTACCTGCACCACTACTTCCATCACTCGGCTCTTTCAGCTGATCTTGCAATTCCTCACTAAGAAGACCCGTCTTGACATCATCAAGAGTAAATGTATCCCAGCCATAGATCAAACTTTTTGAGAACCCAATATAGCGCTTAGGCAACGAACACAACAATATCATCGCCTTCTGCTCTTCCTCAATCTTCAAATTTACCGCCTTCATCTTCGTTAGCAAATCATCAAACACATTCAAGTGCGCCTTTAGCGAAGTTCCTTCCTTCATCTTATAAGTAAAGAAAGTCCACAATAAGATCAATCGATTTGTGAGTGACTTCTTCATATACAACTCCTCCAACTTGTTCCAAATACCTTCAGCAGCTGTTTCACCACTAATTTCGAAAATAACATTCTCTCCCATGGCATGTTGAAGTGTAGTGAATGCCCACTCTTCCATTTCTTCTCTCTCCACGTCTGAGATGTCCACTGGAAATAAATATGTATCAAACACTATACGATGTACCTGATTCCGCCTATGAACTGCTTTCATCTTCTATTGTCATTTTTCAAAATCATTATCATCATTATACTTGTCAATAACCAACTATGACCCAAAAGTTGCGTACGAACCACGTACATAAGGAGCTACACCACTTGGACCTGTTGAGGCACTATTTGAATCTGATTCTGGCATTTCTACAACTATCTACCAACACCAAAGCTCTTATACCAAATGTTGTGGAGAAATTTCGACTCACGACCGCTTAAATAAAAAAACAAAACAAATCAGCGGAATACGAGATCGCGGTAAACGTGCAAAAACAACCAATCAATATCTCAAAAACAATCTAAACCCGATCCAAAAGCCAATTGTGACGACCCCAAAACCCCGTACGACGGTGGCAAGGGTAATCTTTGGAATATAACACATAAACAGATAACAACAGAATAGAAATAAATAAATACACCAGATAATGTACAAATAATACACTGGATAAACATAATCATCAGAGTTACATAGTATACAGGATCATACTTAGTACAAAATACAGTTCAACTATACATAAATGTCTACAACGGAATCAAAACATAATATGTACAACAGGAGCTGAACAACATAAAAGGAGATAAATGATAGAATCCATCTTCAGCTCCAGCTATCCAGAAAGAGCCTGCTAAAACCTGAATACAAGGCTGCCTGTGTAGAAATAAGGGCACCCGAGTTAGCAAGTGAAACAAACTACGAGTCAGTCATGGGACTGGTATGAGAAATCTACTTAACATATTTTATAATATGGCCAATCACAGGACCACGCCACTAACGCAGAACGAGTTTACTCCATTGGATTGCCAGTGCTTTAAAACAAGTAAATCTTTTAAACATCGCAATGCTTTTTATAAAAATGAAGCCATTATAAGACTCAGTTCCCATCACACAATGCAACGCAAACCGGAGGATAGAGTTTTACCTTATAATGGCCAAAATATGCTTGATACGAACAAATAAAAGCATTTGATATTATTACTAGTGTTTATATGTTTCAAAAACAATTTCAATCATA
The DNA here is from genome assembly GCA_030737875.1 of Allium sativum. Classification (NCBI taxonomy): domain Eukaryota; kingdom Viridiplantae; phylum Streptophyta; class Magnoliopsida; order Asparagales; family Amaryllidaceae; genus Allium; species Allium sativum. The sequence goes on along the minus strand of CM060923.1, from coordinate 574,910,623 downwards.
AATATCAATCATAAACGACATTAATGCCCCATATCACTATGTCGCCATATATAGGTGTACAATCAAAACCGCACAATGTCGTATTTGGAAATTAGATTTCCGTCATGAACCAAGGCAAAAGATAGTCCTTACCGAATTCGAGACAATCTAGCCCATGTCTCAGGCAAGTACTCAGTCAAGCCTTTGGATCGTCAGGGCCGGTCCACCGATGTGGATTAAAATGCCTAAACACTGCGTTTCCCCGCCCTTTGGGGCGTAAATGAGTCCTATGACTCCATCGGCTCCACATAGTCACCGATATATCCGAGGCGCCTCGCATTCCAACAACCACACAGGTGAAAATAATATAAATGTCAGGGCTGGTAGGTCACTGACACCACCCTAGCTAGAAGGAAACACATGTCCTCCCTGAGGTCCTCTCCCGTTTCTGGTTTATACCGGGGTGTGAGGCTCGTGAATCAATGTTATACACAAAGCTATGCCACACAGGCAGTGCTTTGATCATCAACCACAAGACTTTGCTTTTCAACAAAAGCCTTGATCATTTGCCACTTAGGCGTGCCACACAGGCAATTCACACCGTGCGACTGATGTCTATCGGTATACAACCTCTGATCCCGTACGTCTCAGAGAAGGGTGAAGTAAGGGAATGAATTCCCCTTCACCAGGCAGATGTATATTTAATAGAGATCAATCAACATAAAGCAAAATCCAATGTCAGACACACAGTCCATACAAGTTCGTTCTGGGTTTGAACGAAACCGGAAGCACCTTATACCTCGCATATCCATCGGTCTCCAAGTACGTCTGGACGATCACCAGTTATTATCTATATTTTGGGATGCCTCCCAATCAAGACATCAGTAATCATCCAACCGATGTGAAGATCTCCGGTCTTCAACCACCGTCTTCATCATCGACTTCTTATCGTCAATCAATTATTTGAAATGAGATTTAACTCGGCCTTTTCAAATAATTTACATATATTTAGAATTTAAATCAATTCATTTCAATGGTTAAATTATTCGACATCAATAATTCTGTTCTTAAATGTAATTTTCACCCAAACACATTCAACCATCAAATATCCAATAAACCGGGTAAATTCGGTTTATTTCCATTCCATATCATTTATAATATTTTATAACGATTTACCGCTATTTTATTCATTTAAAAATAGCCAATTCATTCAAACGACGCTTCAGGCCATATGGCGGCCATGGAGCTGTTTTTCTTCAGATTTGATTTACACATATCTAAAAATCCAACCGTTGGATCTTTACAAATTTTATATCATTAGAAAGATATTTTCAAAACGAATCCAACGATTCCAGTTTTGGGAAAATCCGACGGTCGGATCTCCCGATACAATCGTTTGAAGTTACGATTTCAAAATACGAACTACAGCATCGTTATTCGATTTATTTTAATTATATATATATATATATAATCGATTCTGGCGCTGTTTTTCTTTAGATTTGAATTAAACATTCCAGACAATCCAACCGTTGGATCTTTACAAAGTTGGTGTCGTTGGAAAGATATTTCCAAAGCGAACCCAACGGTTTCGGTTTCAGGAAAATCCGAGTGTCAGATCTCCCGCAATAATCGTTTGAAATCACAGTTTCAAAATACGAACTGCAGCTTCGTTATTCGATTTATTTTAATTATATATATATATAGTTCATTCTTCGATTCCGAAACCATATTCATTTCATATATTTGATAAAAATGATATTTTTATCCAACAGATATTTATTTCAACAAATCACTATTTTTAACAGTTCATATATATCAATAAAACGTGATTTTTATTGTAAAACAATTTATTTCAAAACACGATTATTTTATATAGTTCATACATAAGGTAAAAAGGTTATTTTTGGTATTAAAACAATTTATTTAAAACACTAATATTTTATATAGCCTTTATATATGATAAAAATGTTATTTTTATCTTTCAAAGAATTTATTCAATAAATGAACTTCATTCAACACAGGAATTTTATTCAACACATGAATTTCTATTCAACACATGAATATAGTTTCAACACATGAATATGGTTTCAACACATGAAAATAATTCTAACACATGAATATTATTGAAAATTTCGGCAGCATAACGGCAGAGTAGTTAAAACCGGCACCGTCCCGAGTACGGCTCCTCGCTCTACCTTAAAGCCTCGCAGCTTTTGACAATGAGGATTTCAATATCTAGTTCGTACGCCGACGAATTTTCACATATACTAATCCTATTGGGATTTCAACCACAACCAATCATTTCAAATCAACCATTCATGATATTCACCAAATTTCACATCAACCAATAATCCAAACAATATCACAACCAATATATATCGTCCATGGTCTGTGGACGAGGGGAGTATATATATATAGAAATATGTATATAACTATATTACGATTTCATTTCAATTCATTTCAACGCATATATGATTTCTACAACGTATATATAACTTATACATCGAACATACAACTTATACAACGCTTATACATGAGGTGTACAACGCTTATATAACTCATACATCGACTATATAGCTTATACATTGTTATTTCCATATCGTTTATAATTCAAAAATCTCACATTGGGTTCCACTCCTCCAAAAATTGTAGAAGGCTCAGAAAAATATCTGGTCACTTCTAGAATGTAGAAGACGTCCGCACGAGTCCGCTGTCTCTTGTTTCACTGAATTTCGATCACATAGCAAAAAGATATGATTTTTAGAAGTTAACAACGCTTTAAAGTGTTATTTTCAGTTCAAATTATTCACTGCCGTTACCTTCAACTATGGTTCAAAACTAGGTCATCGATTTGCACAAAATCCGCGATGCTATAGGGTGATCAGACTTCACCCCGTTGCAGTGCTTGGAAAGGCGCACTGCAGGGCCCACGCGTTGAACTTGCCGGCCTCTGGGCGACGGAATCAGGCTCGAAACGGCGAGACTTCCCAGGGTTGAGACTCGACGAAAACACAACGATAACTGAGGAAATTTATATGGATTTGTAGAGGAGGATTAGATCTTCAAAATGGTTCAAGAATTTCGTGATTTCATTGAGTGATTGAGGAGAAATCGAAGAGAGAAGTTTAAAGGGTTTTCGCCGTCGCCTGGAGGATTGTCGGGGAGAGAGAATGAATGGGATTGGCCAATATTTTTTTATTTATATATTTTTAAAATCCCAAAAATACCCCTCTTCACATGCTAACTCCAATCCAAACCCAACGACTGTCATCCCTAGCTAAATACCCCCATTCTGAACACAATGGGATATGTTTCGTAGGCCCATTCGACTGTTTCAGTCAGTTTTTCTTCAAATAAAAATATTCAATATTTGATTTGAACGTACATTTCAATTTTCCGGGGCAACATACTGATCCCAAAAATTCCAGAAAAATAAATCCAGCTATGTTTTGACGATACGGTCCCAACAAAACTAGTTTCGTCGAATTCTGAGACCGTTTGAAAAATGGCCATTTGCAGGTCGATCCAATTTAACTGAAATCAACCAAACACATTTTCCTTCGCCACGCTCACATATTAACTTCAAAAATTATGGAATTTGAAACCTAGCCATAATTTGGCATCCCAGATCCAACAAAAGTGGTTTCATCGAATTCAGGTCGTTTGCAAAATGTCTATTTTCAAGGGCTATATGTATTCTATAGAGACCTTTCTGAAAATTCATTTGGCCATAACTTTTGATTCCCGCTATGAAACTTTGATTTTTAAAATTCGTTAGAAAGATATTCATAAACAAATTTAAATATTTTTGGTTTCACTAAAATCCGTTTTATTTTGCACCCGGTACAATCAGTCAAAGTTTGAATACAAATTTTGAAACTGCCTCGCCATTTCAGGCCTTGTTTATAATTTAAAATAATTATATTTATTTTCAAACATCGATTCAAACATACTTTTCATCGTTATTATTTAAAATAATTTATTTTAAATATTTAAAATCCACTAAAATGGCCAAATCAAAAATTTTAAATTGGTTCAGATTTTCCGGGTTGTTACACCAATCATAATCACCACACAAGAGAAATAAAGGAGCAATAACAAAAAGTAAATCACATAGGAATTTATAGTGGTTCCAATAACAATTTTTTTGTGTATGTCCACTTGAGACAGAGAGCCTTTTATTAATACTAAAGAAGAGTACAAGAGATTGATTGAAATGGTCACTCAATTCATTCAAGAATTTGATTTATGGAGATAAGAATTGGAGAAAATAGGTTTAGGTTAGAGTTCCTAAAACTTTATTGGGAGATAATTGGATGCATTTCACTCTCTCTTCTAGGCTCCTTTTATAAGAACAATTACTTCATATCCAAGTTTACTTTACCCCCAACTCAAGTAAACTTGGCATCAAACTTTTATATATATGGCAAAAAGTCTTATCAGTTATGCCACCGAAAGAGAGAAATAAATATATACTCAAATCTCCTTAATTATGGAAAGCAATATCTACACGAATCCCATTAATTAAGGAAAGAAATATCTACTCAAATCCCATTAATTATAGAAAGAAATATCTACCCAAATCCCATTAGTTAGGGAAAGCAATATATTCCCAAATCCATTAATTAGGGAAAGCAATATCTTCTCTTTTTTCCCAAAAAAATACTTCCATTTAATGTGATTTAGCATCACCAAATTTAACATTAACTTCAACCTCAAGTTTATATAGTAGCTACAGACTATTGGTGCATATTGTGGTTGGAAGTTTTACAAAGGCGAAGAGGAGGGAGCAGAAGCAAGCTATTTATATGCCTCTTTGCATGCCAGCGGCAGTGGATGCTACCTTTGTTAGAGTTTGTGCCCTAGAGGCAATCTATTTGATGTGAATAATAATATTGTTGATGTTATTTTTATTTGGAATAAAAGATTCTGATATGTTATATTTACTGCATAATATAAATATTAACATAAAAGAAATCCTTAGAATAATAATATGGAATTATGTAGTTTCAAGTGAGTAACTTGAACATGAGATTATATTATATATTGAGTATTATAGTTCTTAAATGTCCCTTGTCAAGTTTTACTATTTATATAGGACAACGATAAAACATTGAGACTGGTATGTTGATTGACTGATGATTATATCTCATTGATCATTAATATATGTGATATTAATGTCAACACATAAATATGTATTGGAGAATAGCGTATTGGGCTGATCTAACGTGAGAAAACTACATGGAATATAATTAATAGTACCATAAGTTATTCTCATAGTGACAGTGATGTAATGGTCCTCAGACCTGAAATCATTATAATTTTATTCGAGGATATTTGTGTTTTGATATCATCAAAAGTCACTTTTAACCAGGTAGACGATAAAGGTGATTATTGAACACAACTCGAATTGAATGAAAATTATGAATACCAAGATGGAATTTAACCTTACAATATATATATATATGTATATATATATATATATATATATATATGTGTGTGTGTGTGTGTGTGTAGAGATATCCATGGGCCTCTTGATTGAGTGAGTCTATAAAATGCCTGGTCGTGCTCAAATATTGATTTATTTTATATAGTTTTCTCATCGATCAAGATAAAAGGATTAAATTATAAAGAGGATGATACGTTCCATGCCTCGAGTTTAATCCTGGTATATTTGTTAAAAGGATTAAATTACATTGAGACACTAATCACAGAAAGGTTGTATCGAATCATTGATATTATTATAACTTGGGTAACAGCGATGTATCACTAAATGTCGCACACTATTTACAATTTAAATATTGTTTAAATTGTTGCCAACGTTATGATAACCTATAGGGTCACACATATGAATGTTGAATTGGGTGAGAGACATTCAAAATAAAAGGAAATCAAAAGTTGAATATTTCTTCTATTTTAAAGGGTAAACGGGTTAATAGGCTTACCAAAATTCTCGCATTGTTATGTTATAAAAGAAAGGAGCTGATCCATTCTTTAATTCATTCCAATCAACACAAGATTAAGGAAACCCTAAAAAGCCCAATCTCGGCTAGTACCAAGCTCACTCTTTCGACTCCGTCTGATGATCTCGAGATCAACGTTCGTGGACTCCGATAGAGAAGCTCCTTCAAGCGTTTGATTCAATTCAATCAAAGAACTAGCTTCGTTTGATTTTGCGATTTGAAGAAAGGTACATGATTTTGATTCAATTTTGGATTCGAGTTTTAAACTAGGGTTGATAATATCATAATAATCCGCTGCGTAAAGATCCTATACTTCCTTCAATGGTATCAGAGCAAGGTTGCTTTTGAATTCAATTGTTGGTTTTAAAACAATGTATTCGATTTTGTATACATATGAAAATTTGCAGTATTATGAACATGAATGTTAATTTTAATTGGAAATGTATAACTTGTAAATTTATGTCGAACCAAGAGTTGTTTCTGTATAAATTACTTATGTACTTGTTACAGAAATTATGTTATATATATATATTCGGGTTGATTTCGAATTAACTCTGTAATAACCCGGAAATCCGAGCCAATTTAAAATTTTTATTTTAACAATTTTAGTGAATTTTGGATATTTAAAATGGATTATTTTAAATAATAATGACGAGAAATTTATTTTGAATAGAATTAGAACGTATATATTTATTTGAATCATCGTTAGAATATAAATATTTTATTTTAAATATAAAAGGAATTGAAAATGGCGCGGTAGTTCGAAAATTCGATTTCAAATTTCGAATGAATGTACAAGATTCAAAATAAACCGGATTTTAGCGAAACCAAAAATATTATAATCTATTTGAGAATATCTTTCCAATGAATCCGAAAAATTGAAATTTCATAGCGAGAATCAAAAGTTATGCCCAGCTGAAAATTCAGAATAGTCGCTATGGACTTCTGGTTTTGAAAATGGAAATTTTGCAAACGACCTCGATTTTCGACGAAACCACTTTTGTTGGATCCGTGATGTCAAGTTATTGCTAGGTTCCAAAATTCGTAATTTTCTGAATCAATATGTGAGCGTGGCGAAGGAAAACGCGTTTGACTAGTTTCAGTTGATTTTAATCGACTGGAAAATGGCCATTTTTCAAACGGTCTCAGAATTCGAGGAAATTAGTTTTGTTAGGACCGTATCGTCAATACGAAGCTAGAAAATATTTTTCGGGGATTTTTAGAGTTAATATGTGGCCCCGGTAAATTGAAATGTGCATTCAAATTCAATATACATTGATTTATATTTTGAATTTGATGAAAACTGATCGTAACAGCCGAATTGGCTTGAGAAACATATACCATTGCGTTCGGAATAAGGGTAATTAGCTAGGGGCGAAAGTCGTTGGGTTCGATTTGGAGTTCGAACGGAAAAGTTTCCTTTTAGGGAAATAAAAATTATACATAAATATCACCGGCCAATCAGAAAATTGGGAAAGGAAAAAACGGGGGGAAATTCCGCTCCGCCGGCCCTAGGTCTGAATGGCAGAAATCACCTGAAACTTCTTCCACCTCGTTCTCCCAATCCATGCAACCGATTTCAACAATCTTTGAAGCAAATCGAAGAGCTCGCCGAGCTCTACATATCCAACGGCGGTGATCGTCGTCAGAGGATCGAGGAGGTCAGAATTTGGGCTCAAAGTAGCCGACTTCGTGGGTGATTTATGGGCCGGTGAGAGGTGCAGACTTCGAGGGGCTGGGCGGCGCTAGTGGAGCTTGAAGCGGCGGTTCTTGTGGCGGTTGCTGATCGTGGTCCGGCGGCCTGAAAGGGGAGCAACGACGATCTTCTTTGAACGAGACTTGGGATATGGTTTTACAGAGGGCGATGAAGGAGGAAGCGTTATTAAGGGCCGGTCCACCGATGTGGATTAAAATGCCTGAACACTGCGTTTCCCCGCCCTTTGGGGCGTAAATGAGCCAAATGACTTCATCGGCTCCACATAGTCACCGATATATCTGAGGCGCCTCGCAATCCAACAACCACACAGGTGAAAATAATATAAATGTCAGGGCTGGTAGGTCGTTGACACCACCCTAGCTAGAAAGAAACGCATGCCCTCCCTGATGTCCTTTCCCATTTCTGGTTCACAACCAGGGTGTGAGGCTCGCGAATCAACGCTACACAAAGCTGTGCCACACAGGCGGTGTTATGATCATTAACCACAAGACTCTGCTTTTCAACAGAAGCCTTGATCATTTGCATCTTAGCATGCCACACAGGCAAATCAATCCATGCAACCGATATCCATCAGTCACACATAATGATATCCAATGTCAGACACACAGTCCATTTACAAGTCCGTTCTAGGCCTGAACGAAACCGGAGGCACCTTGTACCTCGCATATCCATCGATCTCCAAGTACGTCTGGACGATCACCAACTGATTCCCTCCTCTTGGGTGTACAGGCCAATCAAGATCATCAATAATTATCCAAACGATGTGAAGACCTCTGGTCTTCGACCACCGTCTTCATCCTCGACACATCGTCGAATCAGTTATTCAGAATGGGATAAACCCGGTATTTCCGAATAACTCGCGTATATAATAAACAAATGCTACAAAAACACAACATACGCCTCATTCCAATTCAGAATATTCTTTTATTCAAATATTCATACACTTTGGGAAAGGTTCCCATTAATTTTATCAAAGATAAATCCTTTAAATTTATTCTTTAATCTTCTTTTGAACATCAATTCAAACCAAATTATGGTTTATCCAAAATTAGTCGGGATTAGCGAACCTTACCGAAGTAATCACTTGTTAAATTTCCCAACCCCAACCTATTCATCCCATGAAGTAAAACTAGTCATACTTCATATCTAACACCACGGTGTTATCGGTAAATTCAATTACCTTTTCACATTCAAATCTAATTAAAGATTTAACTATCGCCTGGAGCAAAACTGGTGATACTCCATTCTCGATCATTTCAGTCTAATTAAAGATTCATTTAAAACTCAACTTGGTTTTAATCTTCCCAAAAATCACTATCAATGATTATTTAACTTGGGAAATCATATCCTGTCTTTAACTGGGTTAAAGAACCAATGTCATTTAAAACACGGTTCACGATAAACCCAAAATCACATTCCATTTACAATGGAATCTTCATGGAAAACAAATCGATATATATATATATATAATCGATATAAACTTCCATATCCGACTAATAATATAAATGGAATAACGACAAAGCCTTTTAAATTCCAGATATATTAGTTGTCTTCCTCCACAGAAATTCACTTCGATTATTACCAAATCGTATTCCATTCCGTTCCAATTTATTTTATTAAATTGGAAAGCTTTGCTTTGGAAAATCTCCTTTAAATTTTAACAAAAGTTTTATAAATTACAAATCACATTTCACTGTAAATCGGGTTAAAGAACGTATGTCGTTAAAACACAGTTCACGATAAACCCAATTCACATTCCATTAATTATCGGGTTAAAGAACAAGTGTTATTTAAAACACCGTTCACGATAAACCCAAAAATCAATTCAAATTCAATTCCAATTAAATACCATTTAATTGTATAAATAAAAAGATTTAATCTTTTTCTCAACTGGGTTTAAGAGCAGTGTTAATGAAGACACCATTCACGAAAAACCCAAATCCCATTTGATATTAAATACAAGTCTCTGAATAGAAAATATATCGGCTTATATTCAATATCAAATTCTACGACCAACGAATATCTTATTGGAAATAACGATATAAATATATCTTTCAAATTTCCATAACAACATCTGTTTAATCACGAAATCCAACATCGAAATATTCCAAAGACAATTTCGATTCAAATCCATTTCAATTCAATTATTGGAAATTCTGGTTACTTTTAAAACCCTTTCAAATCCAATTTATTTATTTCAAAAATAAATGGATTATAATTCTAGTTCAAAACTAGTTCATTTCGATAAAAATCTATTTATATCTTTTCAAATATGGAGTTTTTCATCCCAATTCTTTCCAAATCATATCTTATGATTTTACACAAATTATTACTATTTTTAATAATTTTATCAAGGCCCGTACAGTCGATTTCCATCAACGGCCATCGAACTGCACTTACAGCGACCTTTTCCAAATTTGATTTGGACATAATTCCAAATCTAGCCGTTAGATTTCAAATCTCTAATATTCTTTAGAAAGCTCTTTTCGATACGAACCCAACGGTTCTGGTTTTAGGAGAATCTGATGGTCAGATCTCCCGTAATGTCCATTCGAAGTCACTGGTCGAAATTTGTGAACTGCTGCGGCGCGGCGCATTCTATTCAGGCCATTATATTATATATATAATATATATTTCGTCGATTTCCTTTTAAAACGTATTTTATAAATCGTTTTGAAATTCGTTTTCAAAACGATTTCAACTTCCTATTCAATTTCTAATCAAAATTGAATATTCCCTATCATCGATATATAAATGATAATATTTTCAAAACATTAGATTTTGAAATCACTTCCTTTTCGATATTCATTATAAAAATGAAAAAAATTGATATATATCGTTCACGTCAAAATGGCGTCAATCTAACCAACATGACTTTATATATTTCAATAACTTCGTTATTCTATTCAACAAATGAATATTTTCTTCAACACATGAATATATACTTTACTCAACACATGAATATTTATTTCATTCAACACATGAATTTTCTTCTATTTAATACATGAATTTTTTTTTATTCAACACATGAATATATTTTTTATCCAACACATGAATATAAATTTTATTCAACACATGAATTTCTTTTATTCAACACATTAATATATATTTTATTCAACACATGAATTTCTTTTATTCAACACATAAATATATATTTTATTCAACACATGAATTTTCTTTTATTCTTTATTTTCCAAATTGGAATGAGGCCCAATCAATTACCGTATAAGTTTAATTATATGGATTCCCTACAACACATGTATATAATAGCAACGATAAATCATCAACCATCATCCATTGTGTACCACACAACTGCATAAGCATTAAATATAAATAATTAACGCTTACATAGTCTGTCAACCAATCGATCGACATACAGCTAAATAATTGGGATTAGTGTACGCCAAATATCATCCCGACACCCGTGTGGGGTTTCAAATCAACAAACACAGATTTTTATTTGTGCAGTTAGGCGATGTGTAAAATTTATCGTCCCAATCAATATCAGTCAAATGGGTGTACATAAACAAATCATCCGATTTATTTATAACTATTTATTTTATATACACGTTAAAAATTATATTTTTAACTATAAAATATTTATTTCCATTCCACAACACATAATCAATTTTCACAACACATCAATCAAACAAACAAGTCATCCATGGTCTGTGGACGACGGGTGTCGGGTGCTGCTAAGCACCGTCTGCATCCTAGTATATATTTCAACTAGAAAACAAATTAAAAGTGAGAAGTTCTCACATAGAAGCTAAACCAAACACCGTGACTCTTCATATGTAGAAAATCTTCGTCGTGTTTCCAACGGGATCTGTTTCACGTGGTTCAGGTTAAAAATCACATTTTTAACGTCGCTATATATATAATTAAAAATCACATTTTTATTCTGCTTTTACATATATAAAAATTATATTTTTATATCACTACTTCATTATTTAAAATCGAATTTTTTCTCGACTAAAATTATATCATTATACAATTAAAGATGATATTTTTATATAACTAAAAATTGAAATTTTATCTAACTAAAAATCTTATCTTTTCTGTATATAAAAATCTTGACTTTCTTTTTATAAAAATCTTAGAAATCATATATTTAAAATCATGACTTTACTAAATAAAAATATAACCTTTCCAAGAATCATATTTTTATGTATTCGCTACTTCACATAAAATTTTCACCTTAAAAACAAAGTATATTATTTAAAAATCATATTTTTATAACCTTTCATAAAATAAAATTCTAGCTTTATCATGAATAAAAATCCATCCTTTACCATGAATAAAAATCCACCCCTTACCGTCAAAAACCGTATTTTTATCAACGCTACGCATACATAAAAATATTATTTTTAATCGCATGAATAAATTAAAATAACTAATCACAATTGGAAGGGGAAGAAGGAAGGAGGTGCTATGATTCGCGGTGATGGAGGATAGTCGATGGCGCCGGGATCCACGGCGGCGGCGCTGGGTGGCGGCTTGAGGCGACGCGGATGGAGCAGGGTGCGGGGTCTTCAGGGGATCGTCGGTTTTAAGGGGGATTGGGGGTTTTCGATTTGGTGCTAGGGCTCGGGGGGGTTTACACGACGGAGGAGAGAGGCAGCAGGAGGGGAGCGGCGGAAGAAGGGGGTTGTTGCAGCGGTGGGTCCGGCGAGGTCGTGGAGTGGAGGGCGAACAGGTCGAAGGAGATCGGGATCGGTTTCCCCTTTTTTTTCTGAAGTCAACGAGAGGGGAGGGGGGTTAAGGTATATAAATATAAATATTATTTTATTTAAATAATTTATTCTCTAAAAAGGAGATTTTGAATTCAAACCCCAAACGAACTCCAACGACTGTCAGCCCTAGCGTATTACCCCCATTCCGAACATAATGAGATATGTCCGGTAAGCCAATTTGATCGTTTCGATCAGTTTTGATTGAAATTAAAATATAAATCTATAGATTCAATTTTGAACGTACATTCCAATTTATTGGAGTCACATACGGACCCCATAAATTACAGAAAAATTATTCCTAGCTTCATATTGACGATACGGTCTTAACTAAACTAATTTCGTCAAATTTGAAGACAGTTTGAAAAATGGCCATTTTCTGGTCCCTCCAAATTGACAGAAACTGTCAAAACACGTTTTCTTTTGCCACGCTCACATATTGATTTAGAAAATTATGAATTTTGGAATCTAGCAATAACTTGACATCACGGATCCAACAAAAGTGGTTTCGTCGAAAACCGAGGTCGTTTGGAAAATTTCCATTTTTAAGGGCCAGAATTCCATAGCGACTATTCTGAATTTTCAACTTGACGTATCTTTTGATTCCCGCTATGAAATTTTGATTTTTCGGATTCGTTGGAAAGATATTTTCAAATAGATTCAATTTTTTTTGGTTTCACTAAAAATCGGTTTATTTTGAATCCTTTACATTCAATTGAAATTCGAAATCGAAATTTTGAACTACCGCACCATTTTCAATTCCTTTTATAATTAAAAATAAATATTTATATCCTAATGACGATCTATATAATTATATACATTCTAATTCTATTCAAATTATATTTCTCATTGTTATTATTTAAAATAAAATCATTTTAAATATTCAAAATTCAATAAAATTGCCAAAATAAATTTTTTAAATTGGCTCGGATTTCCGGGTTATTACAATCTCCCTCACTTAAAACTTTTCATCCCCAAAAAGGAACGAAGCTGAAAGTTGTTTTACTAACCAACTCAACTTTCTTTATTTTCTTTATGGCTTAAGTTCTTCAACTTTTCAGTTTCTAAGAACTTTTCAAATTTTTCAAAAATTTGGCTAACACCCTAAATTTTCGAAAAATTTCGCCATAACCTCCCCTGCACCGGGAGCTTCTGGATATTTCAAATAGCCTCCCATGGCCCTTACCAATCCAAAAGAAAAAGAAAAAGCCAAGCGGCTAGCCAATCGGCTCATAAAATCATCCAAACCCAAAGAAATACAATAAACATGTACCTATTTGTAGGGAAAACAATTTTATTCTTCTGCTCTAGCCTCCTTGCTATGACCTGTTCACACACATATATGTACATGCATGCATTTCCAAACAATTTTCAATACAGTACAATATTTGATACAATTTGGCTAAATGGTTCAAAATATCAAACCAATAATCAAACAACACAACCATCAATCAAATAGTTGATTATCTTTTCAAATTCATAACTTTGATATATATACAGAAAATCATATTCTTGATGCCAAGTCACAATAATATATTCTAACTATATTTTGGTTCTCACACCAGTCAATTGGAAATATATAGATATCCCACTTTCGGCACTCGAATATAAATTCTGATGATGATATATTAATCATCAGAATCACCCCCGGGCGACTAGAGTGTAATTCTATATCCATCCAGTATATTTGAGACTTCCAATACACGTGGATCAGACGTATATGAAAATCTCTATATACTGGATTGTCCAAATCAATTTAAAATAAATATTCAAATACGAGCAATAAAGTTTAAATTTTCAAAACAAAATTTATTTTCATTTTTATTTGAAAACAACACCCTTTACACTCATTCTAGGATACTACTGATCCCATCTCTAACGAGTCATTCTCATTGGATATTACTAATCCAATCTCTGATGAATTCTTTCGTTTGGTTCTAACGTGTCTTATTCTCCGAGCTCTGTAAACCAAAGCTCTAATACCAGCTGAGACAACCCGAACTTCCCCGTGAAGGAAAGCACGGATTGAATTGAGGACAAGACGAATCGAAATACAAACAGAAGAACATTTCATTGTTAATTACAACAATTCCATCAGAATACAAGAATATACAGAGTATGAATAAATATTATACATCAGCGAAATATCAGAGATTTAATTACATTACAGCAGCGGAAAAATAATACAATACACAACTGAAGGAGATATACGGATACAGAGCTTTCTTGATATCGTTCCAGCTGCAAATCAGGATCCTGTGAATATAAATCTGCAAAACCAAACTACTAGCTGCTCGTGTCAAAATCAGGGCACCCAGAGTTTAGGTTGAAACAATAAACTCCAGGTCAGTCATGTGACTGGTGTGAGAACTAAAACACTTATTAATCTTTATTTTAAAGTTCGGTAAATCAAGGGACCACGGTGTATAACACGGAACGGATTTCCTCCCAAGAATACCAGTGCATAAAACAACAGCGCAATGTTAAATAAAGAACAATGAAGCTATTAATAAGACCCAGATCCCATCACACAATGCAACACAAGCCGGAGGATAGGGTTTTTACCTTATAATAGCCAAAGAATGCTTGATATGCTAAATTTCAACTTTTATTATTAATATAAGTGTATAGTGTCAAAACAATTTCAATCATAAGTATCAATCATAGACGGCATAAGTGCCCAATACCACTATGTCACCATATATAGGTTTACAACTAAAACCGCAAAGTCGCGTATTGGAATTGGGATTTCCATCTGTGAACCGAGGCAAGGGATCGTCCTCACCGAATTCGAGACAATCTAGCCTACCATGTCTCAGGACCCAGACTCAGGTGGGCCCTTAGATCGTCAGGGCCGGTCCACGGATGTGGATTAAAATGCCTGAACACTGCGTTTCCCCACCCTTTGGGGCGTAAATGAGCCAAATGACTCCATCGGCTCCACATAGTCATCGATATATCTGAGGCTCCTCGCAATCCAACAACCACACATGTGAAAATAATATAAATGTCAGGGTTGGTAGGTCACTGACACTACCCTAGCTAGAAAGAAATGCATGCCTTCCCTGATGTCCTCTCCCATTTCTGGTTCACAACCGGGGTGTGAGGCTCGCGAATCAGCGCTACACAAAGCTGTGCCACGCAGGCGGTGCTTTGATCATCAACCACAAGACTCTGCTTTTCAACAGAAGCCTTGATCATTTGCATCTTAGCATGCCGCATAGGCAAACCAATCCATGCAATCGATATCCATCAATCATACAGAATGATATACAATGTCAGACACACAGTCCATTTACAAGTCCGTTCTGGGTCTGAATGAAACCGGAGGCACCTTGTACCTCGCATATCCATCGATCTCCAAGTACGTCTGGATGATCACCAACTGATTCCCTCCTCTTGGATGTACAACCCAATCAAGATCATCAGTAATTATCCAAACAATGTGAAGACCTCCGGTCTTCGACCACCGTCTTCATCCTCGACACATCGTCGAATCAGTTATTCAGAATGGGATAAACCCGGTCTTTCTGAATAACTCTCGTATATAATAAACAAGTGTTACACAAACACAACATACGCCTCATTCCAATTCAGAATGTTCTTCTATTCAAATATTCATACACTTTGGGAAAGGTTCCCTTTAATTTTATCAAAGATAAATCCTTTAAATTTATTCTTTAATCTTCTTTTGAACATCAATTCAAACCAAATTATGGTTTATCCAAACTAGTCGGGATTAGCGAACCTTACCGAAGTAATCACTTGTTAAATTTCTCAACCCCAACCTATTCATCCCATGAAGTAAAACTAGTCATACCTCATATCTAACACCACGGTGTTATCGGTGAATTCAATTACCTTTTCATGTTCAAATCTAGTTAAAGATTTAACTATCGCCAAGAGCAAAACTGGTGATACTCCATTCTCGATCATTTCATTCTAATTAAAGATTCATTTAAAACTCCACTTGGTTTTAATCTTCCCAAAAATCACTATCAATGATTATTTAACTTGAGAAATCATATCCTGTCTTTAACTGGGTTAAAGAACCAATGTCATTTAAAACACGGTTCACGATAAACCCAAAATCACATTCCATTTACAATGGAATCTTCATGGAAAAAAAATTGATATATATATATATAATCGATATAAACTTCCATATCCGACTAATAATATAAATGGAATAATGGCAAAGCCTTTTAAATTCCAGATATATTAGTTGTCTTCCTCCACAGAAATTCACTTCGATTATTACCAAATCGAATTCCGTTCCATTCCAATTTATTTTATTAAATTGGAAAACTTTACTTTGGAAAATCTCCTTTAAATCTTAACAAAAGATTTATAAATTCCAAATCACATTTCACTGTAAATCGGGTTAAAGAACGAATGTCGTTAAAACACAGTTCACGATAAACCCAATTCACATTTCATTAATTATCGGGTTAAAGAACAAGTGTTATTTAAAACACCGTTCACGATAAACACAAAAATCAATTCAAATTCAATTCCAATTAAATACCATTTAATTGGTATACTTCATTAAATCTAAATAAAAAGATTTAATCATTTTCTCAACTGGATCTAAGAGCAGTGTTAATGAAGACATCATTCATGACAAACCCAAATCCCATTTGATATTAAATACAAGGCTCTGAATAGAAAATATATCGGCTTATATTCAATATCAAATTCTACGACCAACGAATATCGTATTGGAAATAACGATATAAATATATCTTTCAAATTTCCATAACAATATCTGTTTAATCATGAAATCCAACATCGAAATATTCCAAAGACAATTTCGATTCAAATCCATTCCAATTCAATTATTGGAAATTCCGGTTACTTTTAAAACCCTTTCAAATCCAATTTATTTATTTCAAAAATAAATGGATTATAATTCTAGTTCAAAACTAGTTCATTTCGATAAAAATCTATTTTTATCTTTTCAAATATGGAGTTTTTCATCCAAATTCTTTCCAAATCATTTCTTATGATTCTACACAAATTATTACTATTTTTAATAATTTTATCAAGTCCCGTACAGTCGATTTCCATCAACGGCCATCAAACTGCACTTACAACGACCTTTTTCAAATTTGATTTGGACATAATTCCAAATCCAACCATTAGATTTCAATTCTCTAACATTCTTTAGAAAGCTCTTTTCGATACGAACCTAACGGTTCTGGTTTTAGGAGAATCTGACGGTCGAATCTCCCGTAATGTCCATTCGAAGTCACTGGTCGAAATTCGCGAACTGCCGCGGCGCGGCGCGTTCTATTCATGCCATTATATTATATATATTATATATATAATATATATTTCGTCGATTTCCTTTTAAAACGTATTTTATAAATTGTTTTAAAATTCGTTTTCAAAACGATTTCATCTTCCTATTTAATTTCGAATCAAAATTGAATATTCCCTATCATCGATATATAAATGATAATATTTTCAAAACATTAGATTTTGAAATCACTTCCTTCTTGATATTCATTATAAAAATGAAAAAAAATCGATATATATCGTTCACGTCAAAATGGCGTCAATCTTACCAACACGGCTTTATATATTTCAATAACTTCGTTATTCTATTCAACAAATGAATATTTTCTTCAACACATGAATATATACTTTACTCAACACAATAATATTTATTTCACTCAACACATGAATTTTCTTCTATTCAACACATGAATTTTCTTTTATTCAACACATGAATATATATTTTATTCAACACATGAATATATATTTTATTCAACACATGAATTTCTTTTATTCAACACATGAATATATATTTTATTCAACACATGAATTTTCTTTTATTCTTTATTTTCCAAACTGGAATGAGGCCCAATCAATTACCATATAAGTTTAATTATACGGATTCCCTACAACACATGTATATAATAGCAACGATAAATCATCAACCATCATCCAGAGTGCACCACACAACAGCATAAGCATTAAATATAAATAATTAACGCTTACATAGTCTGTCAACCAATCGATCGACATACAGCTAAATAATTGGGATTAGTGTACGCCAAATATCATCCCAACACCCGTGTGGGGTTTCAAATCAACAAACACAAATTTTTATTTGTGTAGTTAGGCGATGTGTAAAATTTATCGTCCCAATCAATATCAGTCAAATGGGTGTACATAAACAAATCGTCCGATTTATTTATAACTATTTATTTTATATACACGTTAAAAATTATATTTTTAACTATAAAATATTTATTTCCATTCCACAACACACAATCAATTTTCACAACACATCAATCAAACAAACAAGTCATCCATGGTCTGTGGACGACGGGTGTCGGGTGCTGCTAAGCACCGTCTGCATTCTAGTATATATTTCAACTAGAAAACAAATTAAAAGTGAGAAGTTCTCACCTAGAAGCTAAACCAAACACCGTGACTCTTCATATGTAGAAAATCTTCGTCGTGTTTCCAACGAGATCTGTTTCACGTGGTTCAGGTTAAAAATCACATTTTTAACGTCGCTATATATATAATTAAAAATCACATTTTTATTCTGCTTTTACATATATAAAAATTATATTTTTATATCACTACTTCATTATTAAAAATCGAATTTTTTCTCGACTAAAATTATATCTTTATACAATTAAAGATGATATTTTTATATAACTAAAAATTGAATTTTTATCTAACTAAAAATCTTATCTTTTCTGTATATAAAAATCTTGACTTTCTTTTTATAAAAATCTTAGAAATCATATATTTAAAAATCATGACTTTACTACATAAAAATATAACCTTTCCAAGAATCATATTTTTATGTATTCGCTACTTCACATAAAATTTTTACCTTAAAAACAAAGTATATTATTTAATAATCATATTTTTATAACCTTTCATAAAATAAAATTCTAGCTTTATCATGAATAAAAATCCATCCTTTACCATGAATAAAAATCCATCCCTTACCGTCAAAAACCGTATTTTTATCAACGCTACGCATACATAAAAATATTATTTTTAATCACATGAATAAATTAAAATAACCTCTCACAATTGGAAGGGGAAGGAGGAAGGAGGTGCTGTGATTCGCGGTGATGGAGGATAGTCGATGGTGCAGGGATCCACGGCGGCGGCGCTGGTTGGCGGCTTGAGACGGCGCGGGGGCTACAGGGGTTCATCATTTTTAAGGGGGATTGGGGGTTTTAGATTTGGTCCTAGGGCTCGGGGGGATTCACGCGACGGAGAATAGAGGCAGCAGGAGGAGAGCGGTGGAAGAAGGGGGTGGTTGCGGCGGTGGGTCCGGCGAGGTCGTGGAGTGGAGGGCGAAGAGGTCGAAGGAGGTCGGGATCGGTTTCCCCTTTTTTTTTCCTGAAGTCAACGAGGGGGGGGGGGGGTTAAGGTATATAAATATAAATATTATTTAATTTAAATAATTTATTCTCTAAAAAGGAGATTTTGAATTCGAACTCCAACGACTGTAACCCCTAGCATATTACCCCCATTCCGAACACAATGGGATATGTCCGGTAAGCCAATTTGATCGTTTCGATCAGTTTTGATTGAAATTAAAATATAAATCTATATATTCAATTTTAAACGTACATTTCAATTTATTAGGGTCACATACTGACCCCATGAATTCTAGAAAAATTATTCCTAGCTTCGTATTGACGATACGGTCTTAACAAAACTAATTTCGTCAAATTTGAAGACCGTTTGAAAAATGACCATTTTCTGGTCGCTCCAAATTGACGGAAACTGTCAAAACACGTTTTCTTTTGCCACGCTTACATATTGATTCACAAAATTATGAATTTTGGAATCTAGAAATAACTTGACATCACGGATCCAACAAAAGTGGTTTCGTCGAAAACCAAGGTCATTTGCGAAATTTCCATTTTTAAGGGCCAGAATTCCATAGCGACTATTCTGAATTTTCAACTGGATGTATCTTTTGATTCCCGCTATGAAATTTTGATTTTCGGATTCTTTTGGAAAGATATTTTCAAATAGATTCAAATATTTTTGGTTTCACTAAAATCCGGTTTATTTTGAATCCTGTACATTCATTTGAAATTTGAAATCGAAATTTCGAACTACCGCACCATTTTCAATTCCTTTTATAATTAAAAATAAATATTTATATTCTAACGATGATCTATATAAATATATACGTTATAATTCTATTCAAATTAAATTTCTCGTCGTTATTATTTAAAATAAATCATTTTAAATATTCAAAATTCACTAAAATTGCAAAAAAAAAAAAAAAAAAAAAAAAAATTGGCTCGGAATTTCGGGTTATTACATTTTCGAAAGAAAAGGATAATCGTAAGATCAAATCCACACATAAATACAGACGGTTTTTACCTTATGATAACCCAAAACATTTTTGAAACCAATATCTTTTCAGATATTATGATAGTGTCTAAATACGAGTAAATATCAATCTAGCGGAACGCTTGCATCTCATGCTCCATATATATAGTATACAATCAAAACCGCAGGCGCTTATTGGAGATTGGATTCCAACTATGACAAGGTATGGGACCACCTGCCGATAGTGTATCTCTAGAGGCGAATACACTAGGTTCAACAAGAATGTCTTGCAACCCGGCCCACACATGACCGACCACTCATTTCGCTTGAGTGTATCGAATGTATATCACCAACAGTTGGGCTCAAACCACCATTTCCCGAAAGGGACAGCATCGAAATAGATTAAAGAAGTAAAAGGAATTTCTCTAGATGGGTGATTATGCACCCTAATAGGAGCGGCCCACATAGCCATGCTACCTGCCCGATTTTTGTCATTTCCCGATTGATGAGGCTTGAGGTTTGAATTGTCTTTTGGAACATCTGGTCGCCATTCACTTTGAGTGCCATATCGTCAAATCCGCCATATATCACTGATTGATGTCCGCAAAAATATTCTGGGTGTTAGCCATCCACCAACAGAAAAACGTTCGAGGAAATCAACATATGCGATCCCTTTGGAAGTACTCTGTCAGACATCCATCCATACAAGTCATCCAAGAACAGGATGAACAAAAGGCACCCTCCTACTACATCCCATATAGGAATCACCCCAAGGATCAATAGCGAGTAGTCCTTGCAATCCGTATATTCCAACCATGACAGAACTACAATACATCTTTGGCTGCAGACCGAAGATTATTAGTAGTTCTTCCGTTTACGAAAATCTGTTGTCTTCAATGCTCCATCTCGATCATCTTTTGATATCTCGACGTATTTGTTGGTCGGAATGGTTTTCGAATATAAATTCGATCCCGGTCTTTCCGTACCAACAATCGTATTGGACAAATTTGATAGTCGGTGATTTAACTATCACAATAAACATTGATTCAATCATGAAAATCCAATGAGTTTACTGGCTCAGTATTCAGCATCAATTGGCCTTTTAATTAAAACAAATGTAAATTTAAATCTCTTAAATAATTCAATATTATGAATATAGTTTTTCACTTCTTATTTAACATAAGATTATTTTTTAACAACTCATTTTAATACATAGGAAAATCCTATATCATATCCAGTTTTTCTCTTTTCACTTTCAAACACTAGTCCCATTATTATCTAATATTGGGAAGTCAATTCAATTTATAACTCGTAAAACAACGTTAGGAAATATCTTTTATTCATTACTTGTAAACAATAATCCATGTTTATTCCTATAGAATAGAACTCAACTTTACGTTTCCTTTCTAACTCGAAAATATCGTTATAATTCTACGCAACCCCTTTTTATTTCCTTTTTACCTTGGAATCCGCGTTATATATATATTCCAAATCTCCATCAACGATGTTGCGTTATTATTTCTCTAATGAAATAATGAATCATTGCTAACCTCTTTTACCACTACCAACTAATACCATCCTCAGATAATCCAGAAGTCGTTCAAGTTGGGGTATTTTAATTACCTCTCAGACCTTGATCAACAACGTTCATATCTTAAGATAGATACGAGTTGTAATCCAAAAACCAATATTTCGTTCTAATACCAATATTAATTCCATTTCTATTTTATTCAAAATACGGTTTCAGAAAACCTTCTTACTTTTTGAAAATCTCCTTCTCGAATATAACATTATTACTTAATTTAATAATTAAGTAATTCCTTATCAAACACCACTTTTTAACCTTTACCCTATTAAACAATTTCATTCATAATTCGGATTTGTTTATCAAATCCTATGATTCACTTCTTTACCAAATTCACTTTTTCCAATCCCTTTTTAATCCATTCAATCATTTCCTGCTTGAAATTCTTATTTCAATTCCCAATTGTACTCAATCCCATTATTAAGTAACTTTAATTCAAAATTAACGATAAAACCTCTTCATTCACTTTTTATAAACCTTGTTCAAACACATTCTGGTTTAATCTAAACCCTTTTCCATATCACTTTCTTTTTAACTTGATTTAAATATTTAAGTCAACATAATTTAAGCCATCATATTCGCTTAAATTATCCTTTATAACTTCGTTGTACAAATTCGGGTTTTAAATATAAAACCCATTCATAACTCCTTTTTACCATTCAATTAGATTTCAATTCACTTTTGATTACTTTTTAAATGAATTTCAATTAAAAAGTAATTCCCTAAATTATTATTAATTAAAATAATAATTTACTTCAATCATTGTAGTTAATTTCTTTATTAACTAAAATATATAGTAAATTCCTTTTTAAAACTTTATTTAAAATTAAACAAATATTCTTTAAACTATTTGATTGCATAAATTCGAAACAAACTAATTTAATAGTCGGTTCTAATTAAAACAGTAGGTTTAGTCAACTCAAACCCCGGTTATCTTGTTAACCCATACCAATGCGCTCTCCCTTTAAATTAATTAAAAATTTTATTAATTTAAATAATTCCATTAATTGTTTCTTAACAAAACAATTAGCCAAATTAACTGTTAGATTTAATTTCTCTTCATTGGTTTATAAATCTGATTAACATCAGAATTTTCTTTATAAAATCAATTAATTATTAATTATAAATTAAATAAATAATAAATATTTATTTCTTGTTTATAAACTTTTATTCAAAATAATATATTTCAAAATCTATTTTCAATTATAAAATAAATTTTATAACTTCAGTTCTATCGATCCACCTGACGGTAAATCAATATAAAACAAAACAATTTATTCTTAGGCCATTTACTGTTGGTTACTCAATCAATATTGCCCATTGGTTAAAACAGAACATAGGTTGAATTTTCGGTCAATGATCACTAATCAAATAAATCACTCAATCATGACAGTTTATATATGATAATATGAAAATAAATAATATATTTGAGGAATCCCGTTGGATCCCTTCAATCTGTTCTTCCCTGTTTACAAATTGGTTATTTCAAACTAGATCATTCACTTCCATTTAACTGATAACGATAAATAACAACCTTTTAACATCAACCAATTCACAAGCAATTCAAACAATTTAAACACGTTTATTTTAAAAATGTGACCAATCAAGTAGATTTACCTCTATTGTATCCAATCGTTAAAATAACGATTTGGAATTTCACTGAAATTAAATAGCAGTTTAATTTCATCAGTTGAATTAACCAATAAATATATAACTAACAAACAGTCAATCATTAGCAACCAGAGCACACAAAATAAAAACCCAACTTATATAATATATAAATGGGAAGAACTGAGTGAGTTTTACTCACATTGGATTTATTACATTGATAAACGGCTCGTTTTAGTCAAATTAAATAGATGTTTAATTTGACTACAAGTCTAAGATGCTTCCATTCCTGACCCACCCAATTTCATGCTGTAGTCCTTAACAAGACGATTCCAACGCTCCCAGTCTTACTGAATTCTGATTACGAACGCATACGATATTGTCAATACAAGTTTGTAAATATATAAAATTAAATAGGCCTTGAATTGTTTTAAATCGGTTGGGCCTTACCCTAAATTTTGTTCAGCCCATTAGAATTAAAGAGGCCCGTTCCACCTTACCCAATTAAAATCCTCGGATCCTTCTTTCTTTCATAATTCATCCGCTGTCTCCAGATAACCCTTCCACGCCGCCTTCCTGATCTCCTTTCCTCCCTTCTATCTCCATCGAAACTCGAGAGTAACTACACCGCACCTCCCCTACGCAACCACGCTCCAGTCATCCCCTCGCCCTCTAGCTATTATTGCTTCACCAAACCCCAACTCCGTTCATCCAGCGATGGAGTACCATCCTGACCTCATCGAGCAACTCCATGCTTCTAGAACCACCACAAGCCGAACCCGAGGCTTCCATTCAAAGATGGACCTAATCCCTCGGCCTTGAACAAAACCGTCAGGGGATCCTTCAGGAGCATCTCGAAATGAAGAGCGTCGACAGATAAGTATTTACTTGATTTTGTTTGCTGTAATTTTTTTGATTTTACAAATGGTTCGAACGGTTTTCTAGTTACTGTAATCGTTCGTATGATTTCTGCAATGGTTGAAACACTCTGCGCGTTATGTACATACATATATACATATATATATATATATATACAGTGGTTGGTTAAATAAGAACAAAGTCCATCAAAATTTTATCCTGGGTAGGTTCAGCCACTATAAGCTGATGCCATCAGTTTTCTTCCCCTTTTCAGATTATTCATACTGGCGATGGGAGTGATGATGGCTGTGAGATGATTTAGCAAGGGATTTTGTTGAATTTAATATTTGATTTCAGTACGGTTGGTCTATTCAAAGAAAACAGTGATCGAACTAGGCTATGAGTTGTGTAAATCAATCCAGAGATTCAAAACTGTATTGTCGATTCCACGTTGGGTTTTTCAATGTATGAAAACAGGATTGTACATGAAATTTCTCTGTACGTATATCTTTGTTCGATTTCGTCTGTACAGATTAATGTATAAAAATATATACATATGTTTCCTTTAGCTGTTCTTATGCTGAAAGGATTTGATGTTTAAATGTGTGCATATCTGGTTTCTGCGCAATATACATCTCTTTAGTTTGTCCAACTATGTTTTTCATTAGCTGTTTTTGTACTATTTCCTTTTGTTGTTCATGTTGTAAGGCTAGCTATATTAGCTATTTAAATATGTTTAGCTGTTCGATTTTGATGTATGAATTTGTTCACTATTTTGTTTGATTTGATATATGAATATATTTATTTCTACAGCTATGCACTGTACTATTTTGGTTAGCTGTTCATACTTCCCTTAGTTTTCATGAGCTATATGGTTTGATGTATTAATATATAGTAGTTTAGCGGTTTTGGCTATATATTTTTCTCGGATTGTTTTACTATGTCCATGGAGACATTTGGGTGCTACTGTTTTATGAGAGAAACAAGGCACGTCAGTGACTTTTAAAATGAATTCCTATGTACAATTTGTTTTACGTGTGTACTAACAATTTATTATATGTTATTTTTACTTTGTCTTGATCACTTTTAACATTCATACTGTATGCATTCCAGTTTTATTTCCTTCATGTTCATATTTTATATTCCAGTTTCATGTTCATACAATAGTTTTGGTTTTGTTGTACAAGTAAAATGTATTTGGGTTTTTAATTCGTATTGACGAATCACATGAAAATGCTAAAAAATATACACCTATACATTCAGGGGTTTGTACTGAAAATAAAAACCGTATGTAGTACACCAGCTTTGGATGGGTTTATTTAAAAATCGTATATAAATATTGATACAATATACATTAGATTTAAACAGTTAAATTAATATCATTATCTTTACTAAAACAAACAGCTTCAATTTTAATTAGTATAGAAATATAAAAACTCAACATTTAAAAATTCTGGTTTAAACGGTATTCCATTTACACAAAACCCTTTTATAATTTATAAATAAATCGTTATAATTTAAAAACGATTCCATAGCGACTATTTGAAATTTTTGATTTAGCCGTGACTAACAATCTATAACACGAAAATCTGGATTTTCTCTTTCGTATGAAAATTATCATCAACAAGATCCCAACGCTTCTCGTTTCATAGAAATCCGACTTATATCGGATCCTGTATATTTATTGAAGTTCAAAACTCCATGTTACGAACTGCTGTGCCATTTCGAGCTCAATTTATAATTATATAAATATATAACATTAAAACTTCTTCTCAATAACGAATCAAATATTAAAACCCATTAATATTCCAAATAAAATATTTAAAATAAATAAATTAATTAATAAATTATTTGACTGCCAAAAATATGGGTCGTTACAAATTGAAGACCGTGGATCTTCATAAAACGAAAGAATTACTTAAAATCTTTGGATTTGTGCCCGTAGATATACTGTGATTTTGTGGTGGTTGAAATATACAGATTTTGTGGTGGTTAAAATGGAAGAATTACTTAAAATCTATAGGTTGATACTTAGGATGTGGTAGGAGGGTACCTTCATGTAACATCCCAGATTTTTGAACGATAATTACAAATATTTAATTCAGTTTTAAATATTGATTTGGTGATATTAATGGACCTTATATCGAATTTACCTTCCAAAATGAAGTTCGAATATATATATATATATATATATATATATATATATGTTTATAATATAATTAAAAAGAGCTCGAAACGCCGCGGTAGTTCGTAATTTTTGATCTATATTTTAATTAAATATATAGAATCCGTTTTAAATCGGAATTCTGTGAAACGGGAAACGTTGGAATCAGATGGATTATAATTTTCGAACGAAAGAGAAAAATCAAGATTTTGGTTCATGTATTGTAAGTTATGTCCAAATCAAATTTTAAAATAATCTCTATGGAAATCGTTTATAAACGATAACGTTTATCTAATGATTTATAAAAGGGTTTCTTTTTAAATTTGAATATCGTTTAACCAAAAATGTTAATATGGAGTTAAATTTCATATTGGTTCATTTTTATAATTTGTATATTATTATATTTGGATATACGAAATAATAAGTTATTATTATTTAATTTAATTATTTTATTTATTTATCTTATAACGATAGATATATAAGCCGTATAAATAATTATTTTTCCAACGACCTCCGTTTTCGGCGAAACAAATTTTTATTGGAATACGTGTAACTAGTTGTTGTTATATTTCCAGTTTGGAGCCGAACGGAGTCATTTTGTCGGTAGACGAAATTTAAATGTGAACTGACATATGAATTGGGATCTAAATAGTGCCGTTTTTTCAAACAGAGACCGTTTTCAACGAAAAATAGTTTTATTAGGACTGTAGCATCAAATTATACCATGACGTCCTTTTTCTTTATTTTTGGAGACTATGTTTACCGATGCGAGTATTAAAATGGTAACCTTAAATAGCGGTATATCAGCCAACCGTATTAAAATAAAACAACCACCCTTATCACGGTACAAATGGAACGCCTACCCATTGTAAATTTGTTTCACATGACCAGACACAAGCTACACATGCCTATCAACTAGCGTAGCCTAACTCCATCTGCCCAAACATATTAATTACTTAAGTTCTTGGAAAATGAAATATGCTCTATCATAAAGCTTACCAGCTGGCCTACCCACATGACATTTGAAAAGAAGAAAAAAAATACACTTGCCCCAATTCTTCTGCAAGCTAGCCTATACAAAATATGTAGATATACCCCAATTCAGTGCAACATAGATGACTGATAACAACACACAAACATGCCAGACATGGAAACATACAAACCAATGTACAGCCATGGAATCTCACCTATCACTGCACTAGAAAATGTCTTTCGTAGCGTTGTAAAAACGCTACGAAAACTTGTAGTAGCGCTCCGATAAACGCTGTTATACGACATGCAACTAAAAGTCTAAACGTTTTTGTTGCGTTTTGATAAACGCTACCAAAAATGAATATATTGTAGCATTTCTGAAACCCTACAAATAGATTTTTTTCGCAGCGTCTTAAAAACGCAACTAAAAGGATACTTGCATCATTTTTCTAATTTTTTTGTAGCGGTTTTTCAATGCTACTATAATATTTTCGTAGCGTTTATTCTTTCCTACTATATATTTTTTGTTGCGTTTTGTTTCAGTTACAATACTTTTTGTAAATTGTATTTGTAGCACTTTTTCAATGCTACTAAAACTTACTGATGTACAACACATTTTTGTCGCATTTATTTACCGCTAATGGCTTGTATCATTTCCATCGATCACTTATGTATAACAAAAATATTAAAACAAATAATCAATCATACAAGTATCATTTTCAAACTAACAACGATAATCACCATATTTAAATACTTAAAAAAACACATTACTTGCAATACCAAATTTAACAAACATAATCATCTCAACCGTAGTATTTCGACAAAATAAATAAATCCACATACCGCAACAACTTACAAACAAGTCTGCACGATTTGTACAAACAAAATATTATAACACATAATAGTCAAAGTCTTGTTCATAGCTTAATTACCATCGGTTCTTTGATGCAGTTATTCTTCACTTCAAATATACTAATTACCTGTACACAAGTATAACAGTCAACAGTAAGAATTAGTAAGAATTACATACAAGTATAACGTTCAAGTTTTCAACAGTCAGAAGTACGTAAATGTATAAAATGCCTTATACTAAGCAAAACTTGCTTTTTAAAACAATTAACAATTATGGTCTTAGTTTAGTATCTCAATCCCTTGGTATGAATAACATATTATCTGCAATTCTGTAAGTAAAAGTAAGAAAATTTTAAAGTGTTTCGCGTATCATAGCTTTACCATACAAAAATGACGAATTGATCCTTAAATTACCCACCTAATTCTAAATAAACAAAGAGCATACAAAATTACCACACAAAATCAATAGTCCAGAAAGCTACACAAAATTTCACCATTTGACTTAGGAGGCTTAACATACGCAACCAACATTCTTTATAAATAACTGATTGCTATAAAACAATCTTGAAGTTTTATTGGTATTGGAACTACGCCGTCTTCCAACATCAACACAATGTTTTTACTTAGGGATTCACATATTCCACATCAGCACGTCAACGGTAAGGAAAAAAGAATGGATATAAGAAATCAATCATCAAAAAAATTCTTAAATACAATAAAAATCATGCATGCGTAGCTTCCAAAACATAGTAAAAATAGGTTTTGAGAAAAAACAATTAACCTTAGATTATCAGAGGTGGATGAAAATCAGTTTTCAAAACAGAGCAAACCTCATCTTGCAAAACTGAGTCATCTCCATTGTTTTTGCAAAATTGAGTAAGTTCAACTTGGTCAAAAGTTCAATTGATGACCTAATTTCCACTAAGCAGATACAAAACAACAACCAACAATGGACCAAAGTTCAATTAACAACTTAAATTTCCATTATATAACCATTGGCATATAAAAAGTTAAAAAGCTTGATATTTTTTCATGCCCACAACTAAAACTTCACTACTAAAAATATTCAAGAAATAAATAAAAACTATTCGACTTGACGAAAACAATAATGCAGGACTGTTTATCAAAACAAAAACTAAGCAAAAGTTAAGAAGATAGCAGGGAACAAAGGTTCATTGGCGAAAGAAACAACAAATTAAGCAGAATATAACCTGAGAGGGTTAATTTTCAAAATCAAGTTGAAGGCCATCTTACTTGATCCGAAGACGCGACCTCCTAGCAAATCCGAAGTCATGGATTATAGACTCCATCTTTGCTAACTCATCAGAACCCTAACTCCAAGTGCAAAATCCGCCAACCGCTAGTTATATTTGTACATCTGAAAGTTAAATAAAAATATATGAAATCTTAAAACCAAAAACGAAAATTATAGACTTATCATAACTAAATATTTATAAAGTCCAATAGTGAACAAAATACCAAGAAATCTCAAGCTTGAGTAAATCACAGATGATACAGAATCAAAGTTCATTGGGTTATTGATGGAAGATCCAAAACAATTTGAATAAATATTTTAGGTTTATTCGGAAAGTGTTGAATAAGAAAATGAAAAGCAAAGGGAAAATTGGTAAATGAAACCTTTGGAAAGCAGTTGATAAAGCAATGCCAGAATTACCTACAATTGATGTCGACTTGTATATACGAAGCCAAATCAAGTGAAAATTCAGTCAATCTTTTTTATTTGTCGGTGGGAGAGGTTACATGACGGGTGCGCTGCAGATAGAAGCATAGTTGCACGTTTATAATTTCGAACACTTTCCAATATCAAATTTGATTCCACAGTTTTGAAACACGTCGTTTATGTGTCTATCACTACATTAATTTGGCATATCTGGTGTGAAAGCAGGATGAGAACTTTTAGTCATTTACATACTCCTATTGATATCAGAAGCAATATGATGTTGCAAGACTGCCAAGACATTAGAATCCTGCTGATTCAAATTAATTTTACAACTGAAACTATTAAACACAAGCAACTTATCTCATCATCATCTTTGACCCAAATACCGAAGAAATAAAACAGATGCCTACATTGCTATCAGGGATTAGCCATAGCTACCTTTGTAGATCCTTTTTGTTTATGTGGTTTGGAGTTTCGTGTGGTGATTTATTGCTGCCATGGACCACTGTTGAGATCTATAGAAGAAAGACTTCTCTTTGCATGCTTTATGCTTATATGCTTGTTACAAGTTACGACCGTAGTAATCATATATTAACCAGTAGAAATGATCTTTCAAACATATTATTATTCATGACAGAAGATGACAATATGATACAATAAAGTCGACTATTTTTTTTCAAAATGGACATCATAAAGTTCAATGATTCAAAATTATGCCAAGTACTTGAATAATGAGGTATTTAAAAAAAAAAGGTTTGTTGTGCTTGATTTAGAAAACTACACCTTATTCATTCTCACAAACTATACTTAAAAAAATGAAATTGCATGAA
Source organism: Allium sativum (assembly GCA_030737875.1). NCBI lineage: Eukaryota > Viridiplantae > Streptophyta > Magnoliopsida > Asparagales > Amaryllidaceae > Allium > Allium sativum. Next base: position 574,879,350 of record CM060923.1, on the reverse strand, counting down.
AAATATACTGCTATATTAACCACGCGATATGTAAAAGATGCAAGCAATCTTATCAAGTACGAAAATGACATAAACAAAGGTATTTCATAAAAGGATGCAAATGTTGGAACAATAATATTGGATGGTAATTCATAAAAAATAAATATAACTCAGCGGAGGACGTTTTAAACTGAACATCAGTTTTCTATACCAATTTTTAGTTAAAGTGATATTTTTTTCCATGAGTGCTTAGTTAAAAACAAAGTAAGATCATACAACTGAGAAACTCGATTTGGAACAAATCGTAGTCCAGTTGAACCAAATAACAGGCAAAATGACTGGAATATAGAGAATGGAGTAGAAAAATCTGTCATTATACAACACCTAATTTAATTGTCCTTGCACATCAAAGAATAAACCGTGCATCGAGATCCCTAGGTAACAATCAAGTGAGCGTCGAGTGTAGGAAACTTATCATTCACAAAGTGGCGGAGAGTGCAATCGATTTCCAATTTTTGGGGTTCAAGTCCGCTGTTTGGAGGACGTATGGCACAAACCATAGAATGCTAATGAGAAAAATTAGGGAAATGGTTATGTGGAAGTTGATGAGAAAAAAAACGCATATAATGCTGTATTTTAAAATGCTTTACTGTGGATGTTCCACATCAGCAAGTCATGGTTCCTGAGTTACATTTTAATCTAATTACACTTCTCTTGCTGTACAGGTTCAATATTTTAAATCCAGCTACCATAAAAGTATAACTCATGTTCAATCATGCCATCAGCAGTTCAACATATTTCGCTTTGTAAGCCTTATGGGTAGCCCTTTCATTCAGTACTTGTTCAGTTCTCTAAGTTTTTTTTTGGGACACAAATTAGTAAATAATGCATGTATATTAGTTAACTAGTTTTTAAATTTATATAAGTAATGCATCTTACATCCAACGCACAACGGAAGTTTCCAGTACATGCAACCCAAAGCTAACCTATGTTATTTTATTGATGCTCAGTAAAGACTAATTTATTTTAAAACTCAGATCTAAACTTTTTCTAGAAAATCTGAATCCAAAACTCCAACCTTGTAAATTTAACTCCTAATATTCATAAATCAGTAAGCAAGCTTACTTCATACATGTTTCGTAAACTAGCATATATCCTCCTCCAGTCAAGAAAACCTACTAAGACATCATTATAGAGGAGAAATGTATATATTATGAGATTAACTATACGGTTATCTTACGAGACAGTTATCTTATGAGACAGTCAAGAAAACCAATAAAACTGGCTCAGTCGTAGCCACATGTTTCGTAAGCGATCAATATTGATTTATTATATTTAAGTTTGCATCCAAGTATTTTTCCTTTTATGGAGTTTCAGTTTGACACATATGCATTAGGGAAGAAAATTTTCGAGTATAAAATTGAGAAAGTTTTCGAATATAAAATTCATGGCTGAAGGAACTATTGTTTAGGAAAATATCAAGGGAAGAATATTACCTACTTTAAATTCTCTGGTAAGATGGTAGAGATCGCAGGCCCGAACATCTGCTCCCGCAGTGCTTCAATGAAAGTGTCAGGGCTTTTACAAAAATAATAGTTTCCAGATAACATGTCCATATCATAGCACCAATTATATATCTAATTAACCGTGTTTACTCTCTAAAGTTTGCTAACTTGTAAGGACATCCTCACAAAGTATCGACTAATACATACAACCCAGACACAGGAGTTTTATATGGGTAAATAAATGTTGAGATGGCACTATGGAGAAAACTGACGTTAATTATGCAAATATAGATAACTGATATCTGCGAAACACCACTTTATTATTGAATACAAGAAATCGAGGAACGTCATTGCTTCTCTACTCCCTCAGCAGCAACCGCAATAGCTTTTCCCTTCTCTGCTGCTCTTTCTAGACGTGTGATTGCATGATACGAACACTTAGCTATATCAAGTAGAGCAATAACCTCACCATTCTCAACAACAGGTAAATGTCTGAACTTCCCTGAAATGTGAAGGCTGGATTTAATTATAATAGTAGTAAACAAAGAGAAATGACAGGAGACCTCATTCTTATATTGTCAATAAACATAATTCTTTTTCACTTATTATCATTTTTGCTAGCATAGGCCATTAATTCCCTTCTTCCTGAATGTTAGCTCAAAATTAACCAAAGCCCATAACAAATTGGATATGGAATTGTAACTTACATTCAGCCCAAACAAGTCAAAGAAACCATTTGTTTTATCAAATCATTTCATGTTTATTTTGTCTGTTTTTCTATGGCCAAGGAGAATACGAATACTCCAAACATTCACAATGAAGAAGGGAATAAGATATTGTATCCAAGTTTTGTACGACAATTTGGGGATGACAAAGTGCAATAACGAAGATTAGCATCTTGAAAATAGAGTTAATAAAGATAGTTATTTCCTGCAAGATTCCATTTTTCTAAAAAGTTTGCCCTTGCTATTGACAAAATATAGTATTTACAAACCTCGCACCATTTTTTGCAATTCTTCAACAGCTAGAGATTCTGACAGAACAAAAATGGGACTCTTGGTCATGACTTTGGAAAAAGGAGTTTCTTCAATTTCAACTTCACAAGCAATTACTCTTCTTGATATATCCTAATATTCAAAAGAAGTATTTTTTGAGTACAAATTGAAGAAAACAAATTAATTAAAAATTCAGTAAATCAAATGAAAATAACACCTTATCTGTTAATATACCGCATAAATGACTGCTGGAATCAGTCAAGAGCGCAACATCGACTCTACGAGCAACCATTCTTCTACAAGCCTCTTGGATAGTTGTATTTTTGGGTATTGTAAGAGCTTTAGACAAATGCAGTCCCTTGACAGTTCTTTCGCCACTGATAGTCCGGATAAATATATGGAAGGTATTAATGCACCCCTACAATGAATTGATAATATGAATGTCAACAAACCGTGGAACATTTATGCATATGTAAAGTGAAAGAGTTTCTATAAAGAAACTGAAATCTAAGTTTTGCCAAACAACTTAAAATGCATACTTGGATTTTGGAGAAGGCAATATGATATATGTGTATTAGTTGATAAATTAAGCCTTACCTAGCACGTAGGGGATGCATGTTTATGTGTTATGTGTTAATGTGCGTGAAGACTGAAGATATATAAATCCTTGCAGCTGATATGCACTGGACTAACTAAAGGAAAACCCCATTTGAAGTTATGACTTGATTTCTATAAATATTCTTCTCAAATATTTACCATACAACATGTCACTTTGCAGTATTAAAAGATCATAAAAAAAGGAAAATTTGAATTGGTATATCTACTTATCTAGAAGTAGCTGTGAAATATATGAGACTATCAGGCAGTCACCTATACTAGCATCATAAAAAGAATCCTCAGTGTTACTTCACCTCCCAACATTGCAGTTGCATCAACTAACACATCGCTTATAGCTGCCAAAATGAGGTATTTTACAAGTATCAAATCAACTACAGTTCTATGAGAATTATAGCGAAAGAATTATGATGAGTGATGCGTGCGGTCTCCTCCAAATAAAACCAAAAAAGGTAAAAGAAAATTAAAGAAACAAATAAATAAAGCTGCAGGCTTTTTAACATTTGCAAGTATTGTATCTTCGATAACCAAAATTTATAGAGTATATATTCACTTAATTATGCATTTTATTATATTGTCTACATCCTGGAAATTTTGATTGCTAGCTTTCATTGCATAAGAGCATGCAGAGATATCTTAGTTCAGTTAGTTATGAGCTTGATTTGGACCTTGCAGCTCCCAAAAAAAATTATAATATAAATTAAGCGCTAGAGTATATGGTACATACTAATACACAGCAAGGATTATATGTATTGAGTTCGAGGATTAATACAGTTTATGCAAGCTATACGGCGATGCTAAAAAGGATGTGCTTTCCCTTGAACCACAGGCATGATGCATCAGTTTGAGATGAACATATTTGTATTTGCTTCCAGTTTGTGAATGCAAGAGGATTGGTTACAGCTAGTCTTATGCCTGAATCATATCTTTTAGAGTAGCGGGATACTGCAGCGAGCAGATCAAAATTAACCTGTATAACAGCATACTATTGCATTACTAGAAATTACCATCAATGAAATTCCCTGGCTTCTTCTTTCATGATTAGGCTGATCATTCCAGCATTGAAATGGAAAAACCCAGGAGACTGTAGCTACCAAATGTATTGGGAACTTCTAACATCAAGAAATAGATACTGCTTTTCGAGATGTCTTGGTCAAGACTTGCAAATGTAGTCTGTCGACAAACATTATATTGTTCAATTAGTGTAGTAAATCAAATCCAAAACAATTTTACAATAGACAATTTCTAGCATCTACTTGATTCTTATAATATTTTTCACTTAAATCCTCAACTTTACGCACCTGCTTCTCTTAATTACCTAATTATACCAGCACTAAGTTCTCCACATTTTTGAAAATCTTATCTCCTTCCCGAATACTGCTAATCAACATTTTCACCTGTGGCCTTCACAAATTTAGATTATCATCCAATCAAAACAAAGTTTCTAGTCTTTGGTCGATCTTTACTAAATCATTTGTATGCTCTTTGAATTTATTTATATAATGAAGTTTAACTTTAAGTTATATTTCAAGGAGGGGACTTGGAGTGTTTGATACAAATACATTTGAGGGATGTAATCCAAACAGAAATAAGATGATAGTATTTAACTATGATATCAAGGATCTCTATGTCAAGTAGATAGAGGTATGAAGTTTTAGATGGAGATGCTAAACACCATGGGTTCAAATGTTGACATATTAAAAATTATTCTGCTTTAATAAATTATCATTTCTGTTATCAAAATATGGCATTCAACTATGGACTATAATTTAAAGATCTCGAAACAAAGATTTCCCATTTATCTAAATATTTAATATTCACACACTGGGTCCCTACTTTGGAACCATTATAAGAAAAGTTCTTATAGCAATGAATAGGTAAATAAGATCAGTAGATGTTTTTTGGATCAAAAAGCGCAAATCGACTGGCAGTTTCTTGATTAAAAAAGCAAGTTAGTTTGCACTTCTCAATAAGTTTTTAATAAATTGAAAAACCAATTTTTTTAATGTATAAATAATAATAATAATAATTGTTATGTTAGTAAATAACAACAGTTTTTCGCTATTACCTAACATTATATACATATATTTTTTTAACTACAAATTTAATTGTATTTTGATTTTCTGTCAGACAAGTGCAAGCTATATTGCATTCTTTGTTGTTACCAAAAATAAGAGAACAATTTATAAAATCATTTCTATAAAGAATTTTTTTTTACAACATAAAAAACAAGGACCTATACCATTTTTTGTTTTTTTTAACGAACCCGGTAATAAATTGACTACATGATCTGCACAGTAAATATTAACAGATTTCGTATTTTGACTACATATTAAGCACAATTAATTGATGTCCATTTATTCATGTAACAAATGATAAACCCAATTACCTTATTCGTCTTCCCAAAAATAATTAAATTTACATGTAAAAACATATAAATCTTGTAACAATATTACACAATTCAATATAAAACATCATAATTTTTAACAAATTTTTACAACACTATCACATGCACACCTCACGGGTTGAATGCTAACAATTAGGATGACATCCAAAAATAAGCATTTTTAAGGTGCAAAATCCGTCCAATTCTTGAACATGTGCTGGATTCAGTTTGAGATCTTTCATACATCGACTAACCAGTGAACTTAGATTTTAATAGTAATTTTTTATCTCGAATATATGAGAGGTGTCTAGTTCTTATAATCTCGATACACGGATTCAACAACAATGGTTTATCATCAAACAACTTTCTTTTTTAGTTCCATCCATCACAAACTAAAGTTGTTTTGCACTAATGAATTTGAAAATTCATTCACTCAACGCTGTAAGGCAAATTCCTAGACTTTATTGGAAACTTGCCTAACCTGTAACGCTTAATCAAATGGTTTATGCAGGCATTTACAGAAGTAATCAACAGTCAAATAGGTACACAACCATTTACAAAAGCGATCAACTCTCGAATATACCGATATCTCATTCATCAGTTTATAGGGGATTTATATGATTTCTTAAATCTAGCCAAAACTTGATAACTACAGGTCTGTTTAGGTAAATATGTGGACACAACTGAGTTGCGCCTTCAGTTTTGATACTATCTCGACACCACCCAAGTCATACGTTATGATTTTGTTCCACCACTGCCAACACCTTAGTGATATTGGACCTCCAGAGCCTCTCAACTTATTATCCAATTTTATGTTGTGTTCAACACTTTGATTGCCAACCATTTAAGCTTAGACAGAGAAATGGATTGGGATGCAAGCCACAACATGGAGATATGACATAGCTTAAAGATTGTAAATCTTAAGATGATTACTTGAAATTCAAAATGTGCTATATTTTATAAGGGTTTTACATAACAACAACGTTGTAAAGTGGAAGTACCATATGAATATACATTCATGATCAATTTCAAATACATTGTATTGAATTCTGCCTGCTGTATGAGTGCCAGTCAAACCACACAAAACTAAAAAGAGACGATTAATTTGTGAAAACAAAAAACTTAGTCTCATATGTACAAAGCTTTTAACTTGAAACGTGACCCACTATGGTGAAAGTTCCACATATTGAAATTAGATCATTTTAGGTAAACTGGCAACCAATATTTACTGTTGGGTTACCGAATCAAATATAAAATTGAGGAAAGAAAAAATGTCCAGAGTTGGTGGGCAGTTTCATTGAATGTATTATTATCATGTGATTCTTTTCAGTTTTAATTCAGAAAATGGGGTGATCACTAAGTCGATTAATCAATTAGTTTAGTTTAATTTATATATGATACAATATTTTTCTGTTCCCAGTCGATCATAAATGCAGCAGGCTAGCCACCTACCACATTTTTCCCCTTGGTTTACAGTATCTTTCCATGGAGTAATACTAAAACATTGTCATAAGTAAACCCGGTCATCAAAACTATGGTTCGAAGCTAAGAGAATATTTTCAGTGCAAAATGAAAAATAATGATTAGCATACATATATACATACAATGTATGTGTGTATAGACACAATAGAGGATATGGTTTATCCCACAAACAGCAAAAAGATCAACATGCAATAAAAAAGCATTGCTCGTAATTTTCATACTACAATCGATACATGAGATAGAATAGGTTCTTCATAACAGAATCAAAATTTTCACCATTACTGTCAAGTTTGACCAGGTTATTTTTCCATGTGTGCATACTAATATATATTATATTAATATGGGGTGGACGGTCAAATATCCTTAAAACAGGTTGATCTAGCAGTACATAAAACCATCATTCTGATTCGTTTTCACAACATTGTAGAGATTCTGAAAAGTACTTGATTTCTTTTTCGTGTGTTATAGTAACTTAGAACATAACTCATAATACATATAGAGTTATTTATCTATGTATTTAGTACAAATACTTTATGAATAATGTTTTGAGTTCAATATATTTACTCTATTTTGTATGTCTTATAATGTAAAACCAATAACTTTGAACATAGTGAAGCTGCAGTATTTAAAAGATTACTACATGAACATATCTATACATGAAAAATAATTGCATTCTATACATTGAACGGATCACAATGCAAAATGATTGTTAACTCTACAGTAAAAATCCTAACCACTGTTTAACATAAAGGAAGTTTTGCACTCCACATATAATTTTGACAATACTGTCAAAATAAAATGGTCTTGATGTAGTATGTTTATCTATCTTACACTAATGTAACTCTGTTCATTTCATGAACCTCCTTCTATCCTATTTCTTATGTTTATGTTGTAAGTTTGCTTATAATATAAATAAAATGGAAGGGGCCATTCAACCCCGCAGGCTTTGCCAAAAATAAATAAATAAAATCCTAACCACTATTTAACAACTGCTTGCAAAGCAGGAAAAACAGTGTTCAAAAGATTATCAAAGCAACTCAGTGGTCAACATAACATGCCTAGGAGTAATTTACTATGAATTGAACAAGGAAAACACTGGTTCTCTTCATAGTAAAAAATCTGTGCAGTACCTTTAATAGTTTATATTCGTGGCTGAAGGCAAAACAGTGCACAAATTAGCACGTTGATGTTGAAATTAGGGCAAATCATACAAAAGTTAAATTATAAATGATAGCCCAATAAACATATTAAAATTTGTCACCTCGCATGGTTTAGGGGAACATAAATCAGGGCATGTGAATGGCGGATTTGAGTCTTTGTGGGAGCGTCAACGGACAGGGCTCGATGGAGAGTAGCGACTTTGAGTTCGTGGCAGATCAATAGGATTCAGTTCGACGGAGAGTCATTCTTTGGCGATTGTCAATAGGATAGGCTTTTGAGAGAAAGTAGATCGGAGGGAGATGAAAATTTTGGGTATGATCTAAGATTAAGGAAGTAACGAGAGAATGAAAATTAGCTGGCATGACAAGCGGGAACGAAAAAATAAATCCCGCCCACTAGTGTATAAAAATAAAGCGCAATCAGTTCAGTTGAGGCAATAAAATGGATGCAGTTACTGTATAAACGCTGCTATATAATGTAACTAAAAACACAATTTCTTGTAGTGTATGCTGTATCCCATCGCGAAGACTTTTATATTCACTATCGCAGACATGAAAAGAAAACACATAGCTGGAACCTCACATGCTCCTTACCCTATCGTGTACTGTGTAATCTTCAGCCCTCAAATTCATGATCACCCACATGGAGAAGCCATACAAGCCTACCCAAAGACAATAAAGTACCCTACCTCCTAACTGCAAACGTTTCAAGCAACAAGAGTCCTTTCTTCTTTAAAATTTACATCACCCATCACCGAAATGAAAACTCATCCTTAAAGTGATAAAAATACACAGCTAGCTACAAATCTATACCATGCCTACCCATCTTTGAACCGTGCTTGCCAAGGTTCTTCACTCTATATATACGGTGACTACCAAGACTTCTTGTTCCAGGAAACCAAACACAGTGAAGAAAATTTAGTCGAACACTTCTATGATTTTTTTAAAAATCATACACTCAACCTAAATTCGCTAAACTAGACACAATGAAACCGTAAAATCCTCCTCTTCATCCTCGTTGGTCTAGATTCCTAAATGGTGATGTTCGATGCTAAGTGTTACAATCTAGGTTTACCTTTATCTCGAGATTTAGGTACCGATGCACGAATTCGTTGGTGGAGGGGTGATCAACGACGAGTAGGGCACATGCCAGAGTTTTTCCGCGGATCCTGGCGACAATAAATGTTGCAACTGGATCGAGCTTTGCAGACTCGGTCATCAATGAAGATCGCCGGAGTCGGGGAGCAGGGCGCCAGAAAGATGCGCATTGAAGGAGAAGAGGCATTGGCGAAGAAGAGTTGCGGTGGGGGTTTAAGCTTGTAACGTGGGCTGATTATTTCTATGATGTTGGGTTTGGGCCACCGTATATATAAAAGAAGGAGTCGGCCTGTTCGTAATAGAAGAAGGATAAGGCTCGCTGTTCTCTTCGCAAAAACAGGGGCCAGGGGTTTTTGATATGTGCAGATCGGTTTTATGTCTTTCCAAGGCAAATCCTTGCAAACATTATTTTGTTCGGTAACAAATCCTTTATTTTTAACTTTGATTGAGGATTAATACATTAATTTTTAAAAAAAGTTAACTTATTAAATTTATTACGCGTTTATACAATGTCAGGATTTAACATAAACATGAAGCGTTGAGATCCTACTAAGGAAGCGATTTTCTAGGGAATACGTGGATTAAGGAGGATTTAGTTGACTAATTAACAATAATTAGTTTAAATAATTATTAATTAAATTATTGTTTAATCTTAATATATGTTATGATTTATAATGACCATAGCCAGCTCATATGAAATCAGAATTCGATAAACCAAGGAGCGTCGGAATCGTATCAACAAGACCAATGTTCTAAAACCAATCTGAGCAACACTAGAAGCTACTGAGATTTTCAATTAAATTAAACAACTGTTTAATTTATTGAAATGAATTTTTTATAACTGATTGATCCTACCAAGGTGAGTTAAACTCAATCAGTTCTCCCACTTATGTTTATATAAGTCGGGTTTAAATATTTGTGTGTTTTGTTGCTATTGGTTGAATGATTGACAATTATTTTCATATATACTGAATATTTTTATATAAGTGATTTAAATTAAATGTTCGTTTAATCTAAACAAAACAAATCGTTATTTGTAACGATTATTTCCAATAGAGGTAACTTACTTTGTTGGTTACGTTTATGATAATATAAACATTTAAAAATGAATTGGATGCTTGAATTGTTGTTAGTTGACCGTTATCAGTTAAATTAATGATCCATGTTTATTATAAATTGTCGTATTGAATGGATTAACTTTATTGGGTATAGGGAAGAACAGGTTGGAGGGATCCAACCGGATTCCTCGAATTGATCGTTTATTTTCATGTTATATTACATGTACTGTTTAACCAATCTGATTGGAGGCCGATTGATCGATTACTGATTGTTGAGTCCAAATTCAACGTTTATTTTGATATTTACCAATAGGAAATATTGGTTGATGAATTTATAGCAGATGACCAAAATACAAAATGTTTTATAAAGATTGATTTACCGTCTGGTGAATCAATGGAAATGAAGTTATGAAATTTATTTTATAAATAAAATATATATTTTTAAATATATTAATAAAAGGAAGTTTATAAAAAGGAAAATAAATCAACCAAATATATGTTGATTTTTTTAATCACAATTCACAAATCACCCTTTTTATACCAAAATCGGTCGTGTGCGAAGTACGTGCATCATCTTAATTATTAAATGATTTTTTAAGCTAACTATTATATTACTAAGATGGATAAGCAAGTGAGCAAGGATTAATGTAATGATTAATAAATGAGATTAGTTTTTCTTAAGTAACGATTAAAATGGGATTATATTGAATTGATTATTATTTATTTAATAATAATCAAAGTGAATGAGATTTTTTTAATTGATAATATTATTTAAATGAAAAGACAAGTTAAAGTTAATAAACGGGTTAAGCATGCTTAAAATTGACCAAGCCAACTGTTTTCACGAAAATTGATTATTTAATTAAATTAACTTGTGCCGATTAATCTAATGGAATAATTTAGCGAATGCTATTTAACTTAATAAGACTTTAAAAGGAAATTGGATATTTATTCTAGTTAATGATAAAGTAAATTAATAATAATTTAAAGGAATTTCTTATTAAATGAAGTTCATTTAAGTAAATCAGAATTAGAAATGAAATATAAGTGAATTTCAAAGGGAATTTATAAACTGGTTTATGGTTAAACCAAGTTGCCAAATTAAGTTATAAAAGGATTCTAAGCAGTACGATAAGCTTAAAGTAAAAGTTAGTATTTGAAAGGCATTGAGATGAAAGAGGGATTTGATATTAAACCTAAGTTATATAAAAGAGTTTATAAAAAGAGATGGGTAGTTAAAGCGTTAATTTAAATTAACATTACTTAATCATGATATTAAGTGAAATTGATGAGATTTAAAATAAGATCTCCCAGAATAAATGATTGAAAGGGTTAGAAAAGGATTCTTGTAATTGAATTTGGTAAGGGATCGAGTAATAGGATTTGTAATAAAAATCCAGATAGTGAAACAAATAATTTAAAGACTTTAAAGTGTAAAAGATAAGGTGTTATAAATCATTCACTAAATCTATAGATTTAATAATAATCGTATATTTAAAAGGGAGATTTCAAAAGTAAGAAGGTTTATAAAACCGTACAAAAGAGTGAAATGGTAATTGTTGGTATTAGAATGAATATGAGTTTTTGAATTACAATTCATATTTATCTTAAGGTAATAATGTTGTTGATCAAGGTCTGAGAGGTAATTAGAATACCCCAACTTGAACGACTTCAGGATTACCGAAAGATGATATTAGTTGCAATGGTAAAGATGTCAAAAGAGATTTATTTTGAGAATATATAATGCAACGTCATTTGAAAGATTTGAGGATTGATAATGAGATTCCAAAATAAAGGAAATAAAAGAATTTGAAGAAATGTATATGGATATTTCCAAAGTAGCAGAAGTAAAAAGGGGCTTCAATATATGAAATGATATTTCTATAGTAAAAGAAATAAAGGGAGATTTGTGAAAATATAACGATAATTTCAAAGTAACGAAATGAGATTTAGAATGGATTTATTTTAAAAGGATAAGTGATGATTATTTTGTTTAAACAACGAAACAAAAGGGGATTATGAAATGATCTTTTACGATTATAAGTTGAATCGATATCCCAATTTTAGATAATAAATAATATTGTGACAAATGTTTCGAAGTAATAGTAAAAAGGAATTTTGGATATGATTTTAGATATTTTTCTACGTACATAAATAAAATGATTTAAGAATATTAATGTATTAAACTGAGATATTATTTTGGTATTACAACCGATATATTATTTTAATGGCCAAGTGATGTTGTATGATAAACCATTGGATTTATTTTATTTTTATGGTTGTCAATTTTGATAGTTAAATAACCAACTATCAAAATCTGGCCCAACGTTATTGGTATGGACAGTCCGGGATCGAATTTATATTCGAAAACCATTCCGACCAATAAATACGAATATGTCGAAGATGCTGATCGAGATGGAGCAATTGAAGACCGTTGATCTTCATAAAACGAAAGAGTTACTTACAATCTCTAGCTGATCCCTAGAGATATACTACGATTCTATCGTGGTTAAAAACTGCGGGTTGCAAGGACTACTCGCTACTGATTTATAGGTTGATTCCTAGGATGAGGTAGGAGGGTGCCTTTGGTTCATCCTGTTCCTGGATGACTTGTATGGACGGTGTGGGATTCAAGTGAATGGTGGCCAGATGTTCCAAAAGTCGATTATAACCTCAAGCCTCATCAACCGAGAAATGACAAATATCGGGCAGACAGCATGGCTATGTGGGTCGCCCCAATTAGGGTGCATTGTCATCATTTAGAGAATATTCATATTTGTTCTTCTTTTATTTCTGTATCTCCGGATAACGGTTATATGGGCCCAACCTTTAGTGACAATATATTCAATACACTCAAGAGAAATGAGTGGTCGATTATGTGTGGACCGGGTTGCAAGACGTTCTTGTTGAACCCAGTGTATTCCTCTCTAGAGATACACTATCGGCAGGTGGTTCCATACCTAGCCATAGTCGGAATCCAATCTCCAATATGCATCCGCGGTTTTGTTTGTATATTATATATATAGAGCGTGAGATGCAAGCGTTCTACTAGATTCTATTTATTTGTATTTAGACACTATCATAATATCAGAATAATATATGGATTTCAAACTGTTTTGGGTTATCGTAAGGTAAAAACCGTCCGTATTTATGCGTGGATTTGGTCTTACGATTATCCTTTTCTTTCAAAAGGATTTCGAACTTTAAAATCAAGATGGATGATATTATAAACTTAGCGAGTTTTATCTCACTCTAGTCCACCAGACTGACCCGGTGTTTGAAATGCTCGGGTTAGACAGGGTTGTACAGGTTCAGGTTATATAATGCTATGAAGTCCAAAGACGAGCTAAAGGAGTTCAGACGTATGATGTATACCATTATTTTTCAGCTGTGTGTTATATATATAAGGACATACTATTTTAACTGTCCAGATGTATCGATGTGCTCTGATATTGTATGTTTTATTCAAAGCTCTCAAAAAAGTTTTATTTTTATGTCATATTTTATTCCGCTACGATGTGAGACTCTATGTTGTATTAGTTCTTCTTTTTATCCTTCTATTCTAACTTTCTTTCTTGTCTCATCCTCTAATTTCTTTCTAATAACGTTACTGTGTTTTCGATGCTCGAACGATCGACATGGTGTTTTTGTGTCGATTATCGGGATCAAAAATCCATGTTCGTTACACTTTAGTTCATCATTTTTCTAGATGACTTGTAGAGACGAATGTCTGACTGAATATTTATTAAGAGTCGCGTATATTTATTTTTACAAACACACTTCTGTTGGTGATAGGTACCACCCAGAGTATTTGGTGATAGGTAACACCCAGAGTATTTTTGTAAACGTACTTCTATTGTGTGCTAGCTTAAAAAGGAATTTTTAACCTTAAGCCTCATGACCAGGAAATGACAAAAATCGGGCAGGCAGCATGGCTAAGTGGTCGCTCCCATTATGGTGTATAATCACATATCTAGAGAAAATTCATTTCTTTCTTTATTCTATTCGATGCCGTCCCTTTCAGGAAACGGTTGCTGATCCCAATCATTGGTGATGTACATTCGATACACTCAATCAAACTGAGTAGTCAGTCATATGTGGCCGGGTTGCAAGATGTTCTTGTTGAACCCAATGTATTCCCCTCTAGAGATACACTATTGGCAAGTGATTCCATATCTTGTCATAATTGGAATCCAATCTACAATAAGCGCCCACAGTTTTGATTATATACTATATATGTGGAGCGTGAGATGCAAGCGTTCTGCTAGATTATTATTTATATGTATTTAGACACTATTATAATATCATAAAAAGATATGATTTCAAAAATGTTTTGGGTATTGTAAGGTAAAAATCGTCCGTGTTTATGTGTGGATTGGTCTTACGATTATCATTTTCTTTCAGAAAAGTTTTGTTAACTTTAAAATAAAGTTGGATGATACTTATAAACTTAGTGGGTTTCTCACTTTGGTTCACCAGACTTATCCGGCGTTGACCAGGTTTTACAGGTTCAGGTTAAGATGCTATGGATTTAAAAAGACATGCTGGAGGAGTGCAAATGGATGATATATATCTAGTGTGTATTCCACTATGTGTTGTATATGAGGACATATTATTATAACTCTTCAGATGTATTGATGTACTCTGATTATAGTAAGTATTTATTTCAAGCTCTCAATAAAGATTTATTTCTATATTATATTTTATTCTGCTGTGATGTGAGGCTCTGATTTTGTTGTTTTTTTCTTCTTTTTTTTCTATTCTAATATTTCTTCCTTTCTTATCTCACCCTCTAATTTCTTTTTATTAACTATCTGGTGTTTTTGATATTTGAGTCTTGGAAAATAATACGGGTATGTATTATTTTCAAAATTCGGGCATCGAATTCCTCGGGTCATTACAGTTTGCAGTATTTGATTTAAGCAGCTGTACAGTTTGGACTAAAATTGGTTTTAAATGCCAACATAATGACTAAGTATATTTTAATTCCACGTTAACACTTGCGATATTTAAAATCTCTATATCCATTTAATTAAGTGGAAATTAAAATTCTTAAATATTGTTTCTTAAAACATGTATAAATAACATAATTTACCAATTCAAATTCAAATCTCTTTTAAAACTATAGTTTACATTAAGTCATGGTGACGTCTTCCAATAATACACTCATTAATGCCTAAAATCACTGGATGTAGGAAATGACAAAGCGTTGTGCATCCTTTTATTTTGGTTATATGCGATGGAGTAAATGTGGTGCTCCAACATATTATTAGGTCTTACTTAACTAGGCTGCATAATAGGATTATGACCTTAGTGACAAAGAGCATGCATTATTCTATATTTGAGCAAATGAATAATTTAATGAACAAAATGTTCATCATGCAATCCAAGGATTATATATACGATATAATTGATATAAGATGTAACAACCCGGAAAACCAGAACCAATTTAAATATTTATTTTAAGGAAGTTTTGTTAGAAAATTCATCATAATTTAAAATTTCCGTTTTTAAATTTAATTATTGAAAAAAAAGTTTTTAAATAAAATTATGATGATATTAATGAGATTTATTAACATATGATGATAGGTTGATTCGAAAATAATGTGTGCATTCTAGACGAAATAAATACATACATGTATATGTCTTTGGCTATCGTCTTTAATTCTTTCCCTGTTTGTTTAAAATATAATTTTTAGGAATTCAAACATGGATTACATGTCCAATTAAACTTCATTAATTAATTTAATTTGCAATGTTAACTATGCATTCATTTCATTCTTTATATATTTGTTTATTTCCCTTACATTTTAAACCTTGCGCATGCAACCTACAAGGATCATTTCATTTCTTTTTTTTTTCATGCATTGAATTCTAACGTTTCACTTCTAGTTTATATTGCATTCATCCATTTCAAATTAATTCATTTCATTTTCGTTATTTTTCGATACATGCATGCAAGTCTCTTACCTTGTTTTCAATAAATGCATTCATTTGCTCGTTTATGTCCATTTTCTTTTTGAAATGTTTCATGCTTCTTTGCCACTTTCTTTCAATTTTCCATACATGCGTTTCCTATTATCTTACTTTAAAACCTAAACATTTATTTACTTAAGTAAACAAAAATATTTCTTCTTTGAATTAACATAGATAACAAATGTATAACGAAAAGAAAATTAATAAATAAATTATAATCAAAATTAAATTAAGAAAATTCAAAAATTTAAATACGTCAAATTGGATAGAACGTAGGAATTACTTTCATATAGAAATAAGCAATTTTGTTTTCTTTCTTGTTTTGTCACTAGGAAATGTGGAAACAATAATTCAATTGTTTGAAATAAATATCTACATGTAACCATGCTTCACAAAAATAAATAAATAAACCTGTCATCATAAAATTTCGAAATTCAAATGTAATACATCGAACTGGTATTATTAATATTTAGTGGCGTGATTGGTGGATCTCGTGACCGCTTCTCTTCATATACCTAAAACTAAACCCTTCACTATATAATATCATTTCCTCTCCACAAATCTCATTTCTCTTCTTCCTCAAAATTTAACAACAGCCCTCTTTCCCTCTCTCTCTCTCAAAATTCTACAGGAAAGCCGCCACTATCTTCTCCAATGGCCATAATCGTTCGATTTTCCTTCTCTAATCTTTCACAATCCGATCTAAATTAAATTACCATTCCAAATTGAAATTCAAAGAGATTTTCGAGATCTACGTTTTCATATGGTAGTGATGAGATGGGGTAGAAGATTGGAGCTGATGGGTTCGGTTCTATCTGAAGTAACGAAGAAGAGGGATAAGGTTTAAAGTAAATAATTTATTTAATTATAAAATAAATTATAATAATTATGTCATTAACCTCTATAACATCATAACTTTTTAATTCGAGGTCTGTTTTACGAACCGTCAGATGCATTGGACTCGCGTTGATCAGATCTACGTGATGGAACAGTCGAAAAACAGATTTGGAGCTTGTCTCAATTTAACCTTCGGTGAGATTTCTCATTTTAAAATTAAAATAATTAAAAGTATATGTATATAGAAATGTATATATATTTAAATTGATTGTGACTATGTTATTATTATACGCTGTATAAAAATTTGAGATTGGTTGATTTTGGATGTGATGTATGGTTAGATCAAAACATATGTTCGTTTAAATATTGCCTTTACCATTTTAGCTTAGAATACAAATATTCATTTGTTGATAAACTTTTTTTATAGAAATCTACATGTGTAAATATAAATGTTATTCATTTAGAAAACATGTGTAAATATAAATGTTATTCATTTAGAAAACATGTGTAAATATAAATGTTATTCATTTAGAAAACATGTTGTGTAAATATAAATGTTATTCATTTAGAAAACATGTTGTGTAAATATATATGTTATTCATTTAGAAAACATGTTATGTAAATAAAAATGTTATTCTTTTAGAATGAAGACGTCATATTAGATAAAAAATGTTTATTTAGATTAAACATGTCATTTTTGTTAAAATGTTTAATTAGATTAAAACATGTCATTTTTGTTAGAATGTTTAATTTGATTATAACATGTCATTTTTGTTAAAATGTTTTAATTAGATTAAAACATGTCATTTTTGTTAGGATGTTTTAATTAGATTAAAACATGTCATTTTTGTTAGAATGTTTAATTTGATTAAAACATGTCAATTTTGTTAGGATGTTTTAATTAGATTAAGACATGTCATGTTTGTTAGAATGTTTAATTTGATTATAACATGTCATTTTTGTTAGGATGTTTTAATTAGATTAAAACATGTCATTTTTGTTAGAATGTTTAATTTGATTAAAACATGTCATTTTTGTTAAATTGTTTAATTTGATTAAAACATGTCATTTTTTTGTTAGAATGTTTTATTAGATTATAGTAATGTCATGTTAATTATAAAAATGTCATTTATGTTAATTTTGAAAATGTCATTTATGTTAAATATAAAAAGGTCATTTATGTCAAATATAAAAATGTCATTTATGTCAAACATAATAAAATTTCATTTTATTGAAGTAGAAATGTTAAATATAAAAGTGTCATTTACGCTAGAAAAATGTTACATTAGAATAAAATTGACATTTTAGTTAAAAATGTTACATTAGAATAAAATTGACATTTTAGTTAAAATTGTTTTAATAGAATTAAAATTGTCATTTTGCTAGAAATGTTACGTTAAGAATAAATATGTCAATTTAGTTAAAATTGTCATTTTAGAATAAAAATGTCACGTTAGGATTAAATTGTCAATTCAGTTAAAATTGTCATGTTAGGATTAAATTGTCAATTTAGTTAAAATTGTCATTTTAGACAAGAATGTCATGTTAGAAAAAATGTCATTTTAGTTAAATATGTCATATATGTTAGAGTAATGAATATGTCATTTATTTAGGATAATGATTTGTCAAATGAATATATCATTTATTTAGATAATGTTGTGTTACTTTAAAAATGTCATCTATTTAGGTGATGTTTATGTTACATTAAAAATGTCATATATTTAGATCATGTACATGTTAAATAATATGTCATTTATTTAGATTATATCCATGTTAAATGAATATGTTATTTGTTTAGGATAATGTTTTGTGAAATAAAAATGTCATCTTGTTAAACAAGGATAAAAATAATTACTTATCAAAATATATGGTAGTGGAAATTAAATTATAAATAGTCATTTATAATTTTAAGTAGTGAAAATTGGTTAAAGTGGAAATAATTCAAACTGAATTATAATTGGTTAAATTTATTAACTAATGATTTATTTATATAGGCTGTTGTTGTTTGAAAACCCTACACGGATATTGGGATGACATTTGTCACACACTAGTCTCAATATTTAGATGTTGTCAATCGATGGATTGACAGTTTGTGATGAGTGTTATTTATTTAATTATTTTAATGCTCACACAATTATAAAATTTCACCCTGGATGTGAATGGTTTGTTTATTTATTATTTCTCATTATTGTTATATATATGCGATGTATGAAATCCATATAACTGAAATTATATGGTATTTGATTGAGTCGCATTTCGATTCAAAATATCTTTTAAATAAACAATATTTGAAAATAAAGAGAAGTTTTATAAAAAGAATATTTTAAAGTAATGAATGATAAATAATCAGTAAACATCCAAATAACAATTTAGTATAAAGGATAATTTAGAATAAAGGATATTTTAAATTAAGAATATTTTAGAATAAAGATATTTTAAATAAAGAATAGCTTAAAATAATGGATATTTTTCAGTGAAATAATTACAATTATAAATTATAATTGCACTTTTGACACGAGGTTCGGTTGCATTTGTAGTGGAAGTCTGTCCGGAACCGACCGGCATCTCCAGCAGCTACTAATGTTGAACCTAATGTGAGAGGTCTAAGTGCGCAAATACGAAGCGGGCTATGACACGTGGTTAAGCCCAACTTGTGGGATAAGTCTGCCCGGACGCGACCGGCATGTCCAACATCCGCAAGTTGTAGGGCTAATGTGGGAGGTCTAGCCCATTATGAACCATAAATGGACATGGTAATGAATTGGTCTATTTAGCCCATTATAAGTTGAAACGCCTTTTTAACCCGAACGGGTTTATCGATCGTTTTTGTTCATTTTATAAGGAATAGAATAAAAAGTAGTAATTTCCAAAATCTAATATTTTGAAAACATTATTTTAATAAAGAAATAGAATAAATCTTTAATCAAGATTTAATGGAGTTTTCCAATTAATTAATATTTATTTGGAATTAAATAAAATAAATTGGATTTTGGGTTTGGCGTGAATGGTGTTTTAAATAACACTATTCTTAAACCCCGTGTGAAAAGAATAAATCTTTTAATTTAGATTTAGAGAAGTTTACTAATTAATTAATGTTTTAATTAAGCATTAAGATGAAAGTTGATTGAGGGTTTATCGTGAACTATGTTTTAAACAACATTTGTTCTTTAATCCCAATTAACAGTGAAACTGTAATTTTTAATTTATAAAACTTTTATTAAGATTAAAGTGGAATTTATAAAACTTTTATTAAGATGAAACGGTAATTTTCCAAAGTAAAGTTTTCCAATTTAATATATCAAATTGGAATTGAATGGAATTCGATTTAATAATAATCGAGATAGGCTTCCGTAAAAGAAGACCGATACTATATATGGAATTTAAGAGGCATTGCCGTTATTTCATTTATATTATTGGCCTGATACAGAAATTTATATCGATTATATTTTGATTTCTGTGAAAATTCCATATTTAATGGAAGACGATTTTGGGCTTACCGTGAATTGTGATTTAAATTATATTAGTTCTTTAACCCAGTTAAAGATTAAATTAATTTCTTAAATTTAAATAATCATTAAATAATGGTTTTTGATATTAAAACCAAATTGGAGTTTTAATATATCTTTAAAAGAAAGATTTAAGAATAAATTTAAAGAAATTATCTTTGATAGAATAATGTGAATATTTTATTAAAAGAATATTCTGAATTGGAATGAGGTGTTTGCTGTGTTTGTATAACACTCGATTTTTTATTACAAAATATGCGAGTTATTCGGGAAGACCGGGTTAACCCCATTCTGAATAATTACTGCGACGATTAAAAGTCGAAGATGAAGACGGTGGTTGAAGACCGACGATCTTCACATCGAATGGATGACTACTGATTCCTTTGATAGGAGTTGCTTCCTTGAAAGGGTTACAGTGGTAGTTGTCCAGACGTACTTGTTGATTGTCCGGATAAGCGAGCACCTCTCTTCCATATTGGACATACGGGACCAGGAATAAGGTGAATCCGGTTTCGTTCAGACCCAGAACGGACTTGTAAATGCATGTGTGTCTAACATTGGATTTCATTCCATGTAAATTAAATTGATTTCTATTTAATATATATCTGTGGTGGCGGAGAATTTATTCTCTTACTTAACACCCTTCTCTGAGACGCACGAGCTCAGAGGTTATATATTGGTAGTTATTGATCACATGGTGTGAATTGTCAATGTGGCATGCAAAGATGCAAATGATCAAGGCTTTTGTTGAAAATCAGAGCCTTGTGGGATGATCAAAGCATAGCCTATTTCGGCATAGCTTTGTGTATAACGTTACCTCGCGAGCCTCACACCCCGGTAAGTCAGAAACAGGATAAGGGAACGAAGGGAGTGCACACATTTCTTTCTAGCTAGAAGTGGTGTTAGGGTTTTTACAAGGCCCGAAATTTTTACTTATGTGGTTGATGGATTATGAGGCGCCTCGGATTTATTGGTCGATTGTGACCATTTTATAGGTCCAATAGGACCGAGAAGCGTGTGTTCAGGAATTGCCAATCCATTAACATTATTTGTGGACCGACCCTGCAGGATCCAAGGGTTGCCCGTAGGTGTGATCCTGAGACATTGCTAGAGTGTCTCGAATCGTTAAGGAGATCATTCCTAGCCTTGACTCATGATGGAAATCCAACTTCCAATACGACACCATGCAGTTTTGATTGTAGAACTAGTATGGCGACATAGTAGGATGGTGTACTATGCCATCTATGATAGATACATAATGATTGAAGTGTTTTTGAAACATATATACGCTAATAATAATATCAAATCCGTTTTATCGTATCAAGCATTTTTGACCATTATAAGGTAAAACTCTATCCCTTCGGTTTGCGTTGCATTGTGTGATGGGACTTGAGTCTTATAATGGTTTCATTTTTCTAAAAAGCATTGCGTTGTTTTACGATTTACTTTATTTCATGCACTAGCAATCCAATGGAGTAAACATGTTCCACGTTAGCTGCGTGGTCCTGTGATTAGCCATATTGTTAGATAAGTTAGGAAAGATTTCTCATACCAGTCCCATGACTGACCCGTAGTTTGTTTCACTTTGCAAACTCAAGTGCCCTCTTTCCACATGGGCAGTCGAGTAGCTTATTTTGTAGATATTGAGCAGGATTCTGGATCGAAGCTTAAAGCTGTATCCAGAGCATTGATAGACTTCCGATGTATCAGTTTTATTCATTTCCGCTGCAATGTATTAAATTATTGTAAATTATCTTCCGCTGTATTTTACTGATATACTCTGATATTCTATACTCTGATGTAACATTATTATAATGTTTATAAAAGTCTTCTGTTATTTGTTCTAATGTGTTGTATTCCCAGAGTTAGTATATTGGGGTTTTGAATGGTCTTGGTCGATTTAGCGATCGATTAGGTCCGGGCGAAATTCGAGTCGTTACATAAGATGTCTAACTAAAGATTGTGTTTTGGGGAGTTAGCCAAAGCTAGGTCAAGGCATGATTAGATATGGATTTTGGAACACCTATTTATATGCTAAAACATATGTATATTAAAATATAGCGATGTTGATTTGAGTGGGAGCATATTTTAGTTTATACATTAGTATTAATAATGCAATGATTGGTATTAATTTTTATTGTCAAAATTATTAATCATTATTATTTACTATCTCCTGTAGATACTAAATAGCAAGTGTTAGACCGAAAAATCACTCCAACACCTAAATTATCTTGATTTGTAGAGAATTATAGCTATAAATGAAAGAAAAAGCAACAAATACACCAAATTTATAGTGGTTCGGTGTTAACGAGCCTACGTCCACTTTATATGACTTGGATTATATGTTTGAATGCAAGTACAATCAATATTTTCTCTCAATCTCACCTTTTCAATGATAATTCACTCAGTAAATTCGAGATAATTCTGAATAGAAATGATGAAGGTATGATAATGGTGGAACCAGAGCTCTGAATTGCCAAAAGATCCTGAAAAATGCCAAGTGTTGGGCTATTTATGGGTGATTTCTATAGGCGGTTCGTGAAGACACGTGGCACCAATCCCGAAAATCTCGGATCTGTTCATGAGTAAGTGGAGAGGTGGTCAATATAACCGTTGTGGACACGTGTCATTGGATCCTCGAGAAGCGGCTCGTGAATGACCAAGTCATGGCCTCCATTCCTTGGATTCGGGGTTGGCTCATGGTCCTTCATCTCGAGCGGATCGTGGAGCTTAGTCATGAGCGGATCGTGGAGCATAGTTACGAGCGGATCATGGAGCATTGTCATGAGCTCTTTTTTGATCTTCACGAGCTGAGGTGCATTTGTCTTGTGTTTGAATATGTAATCCTTCATCCGTCTAACCATGAATTCTTGTACTCTTGGTGGCTTGATCAAAAAGCTAGCCAATATTTTTCCCACTCGAAGTACGTTTTATTAACGATGGAACGAGCTTCGAAATTGCCAAATTATCTTTTGTCGAAACGGTGTGAGTCAACAGCCGTATTTGTTCGTAAAGTCGCTGTGTTCAAAAGGTTGTGTCCCCTGATGTGTATAAATACACCTCTAAGTTTCCAATTGTTTCTCTATTAATCGAGAATTTTCTGACTTCAAATTCCAGAGTTATCGCGAGAAATTCTTCAGGTAAATCTTCAAATTTCCATAAACATTTGCTATATCGATAGTTAAAAAACCTCCACTTTTCTTTTCAATAGTTATTCCCAGAATATCGGTCGTCGAGTTATATCTTGTTTGTGTTGCCTGGTGTAAGTTACAAATCGACATGGGAGCGTGATTTCACATGAATAAAAACAAGATCACCCAAGCGTTCGTGGCCCATTGGGATGATCCGATCCGCCAACACGAACAAGGGGAGATCAATAGTTTTTGTGCGGGCTATGTAAGCCGATCTATCCCTCATTCTTCCACCTTTCCTCTCCATTTTTACTGCCATCGCCTCTTCTTCTCCAATCTCTAACCCTAATTTATATCCTTCAAATTCACACAATTTCAAAATCATCCAATTAATCCAAAAAGGTAATAGTAATGATAAAGAGGTTCTTGATTTCAATTATCATCATATTGTTCAGAATCTCGCATCGGCTCAAGCACGAATCCCTCTTTCAGTCACCTTCAATTCCCATGGGTCCGCTGTTGATTTCGAAGTCGTTGCCGGTATTTGGTGATGGCGGCAGAGTTTTGGTGTTGGGGATTGAGAGAGGAGATGTGTTGTGTAATTGCAAGTTGAGGAAGGAAGGTTAGGGGTCGGTTCGGGTTGGAAGTGTGGTTTTGCAGGTAGAAGAAGAGGTTGGTAGGAAGGGAAATGAGCTTCAGCAGCTCGGTTCGTGGGTCGGGGTATAGTGGCGAGTCGTGGAGCATGGTGACAGATTCGCTCGTGGCAAAGTATTGGTTCGTGAAAGGGGTCATTGAAGCGAGTCCTGACATCGGTTCGTGAACCAATCAAGCGTGAGCCGACGAGCCTTATGATTTTACTATCGAACCAGCTCCAACTCACGAGACGGATCTCTGTCACGAACTAATGCACACACCACGAACCGATGCATACATCATGAACCTAACCCATGTCACGAGCTGGACCTCTTTCACGAGCTGAGCCATAGGTCTTCATGAACTGGCTTATCCCCGGGCCGATCTTCATTTTATGACTATACCCGATCGAGTGACACCAGCCAATCGAACACACCAACGTGCACTTCAACTGAGAATCTATCATAACTTGAGTAATTCTATGAACAGTTAGGTTTAGAGCCATCAAGATAAACTTTCTGAACTGGATGACTACATAACTTAACGACATACAACGACCAATTTCATGCTTATCTACCTAGCTTCATTGTTTTTCTTTTCTGCAATGCATGCACTGGTACACTTAACACTTGCACACACGGGGTTCATGGGTAATTATATTCTAATCTCTCATGTTTATTCACCAACATAGAAGACATATTTGATAGATGCTCAACAAGAATATCATAGAAGTGTACAGATCCAGAGTCATCAAGTTATTGTAATCCTGATGTACTTCCATCGGATCCGAATTGGAATAATTCTGGGTCTGACTATGAAATAAACATCGATGCAGGATCAACATCTTCTGAAAGCACGTCTCTTGAGGAAGAGGAACATGATTGAGCCCCTGACAAACACGAGGGTGTTAAAGTATTAGAAAAACTGAGTGATTCCGTAGCTTCCAAATTGGACGAATCAAAGTTCAAGAGGATTTGTTTAAGGCATGGAATCCCCTGGGATGACGTGAAAACCCCGGAGAAGGAGGACAGACCCCACTTTGCTCCGGAACGGTACATGGCTATTAGCAAGTTCATGTGCACAGTAGGTGTCATTCCTCCTTTTCCTCTGATCGTTGTCGATCTCCTGAGACGGCTACGTATTGCTCCCATGCAACTCCATCTCAATGCTTACACTGCTCTGTACACCTTGTATATTGCATATGCAGAAATCCTGGAGACCGAGATTGTTTTCAAAGGTTTGAACTTCTATTATTATTTCAAGCATCGCTCCACAGGGACCCCGAACAATATTTTCTTCAAATCGATCCCCTCCAAAAAGGTATTGTCGGATGGGCACAATAACTTAGGCGATGCCAAGTCTGAATGGTTCTACATAAAACATCAAGCTGGATATGCGAGGAGGTGGTTACAATCAAGAAGGTTCTGAACCTTTTAACGTATGTTCCAACTGCATGATTAAAGTGTTAACGTCCTCTTTTTCTGTATAGCTCATAATCTCCAAAAACAGGAAGGTGAAGTATATGAAGATCGTCTGTCCCGCCTTGTAAAAAACTACTCAAATTTTTGCAAAATCAAGAAGTGTATAGTCGATGAGAATCTTCACAAACATCACCTCCTTGATGTAGGATTCGGGATTGGTAAGGATGGCAAGCCTCACAAGTATGTGCCCTCTACTCAGACGATTGGGGAATCTAGCAGCATGCCCTCAGTCGAGGGGCATGTAACGATGGAAATTACAAAGACGACCGAGTTTCCTAAAATTCCTTCGCCTATGGATGTCCATGATGATGAAGAGATGAACATATACAAAGGTGGTGAAGTCCAAGTTGACGAGTCAAAGGACGTCTCAATCTCCAAGGAGCAGTCTCCTCCGAAGACTCCACCACTAGTGGAGCCCACAACTCACGATTTGTTAACAGAGGAACAAATATTTGGGGATTTAGGCAAGATCCTCTTGCCAGATAACCTCAACACATCTGAAGATTTTGGAGCAGAACCATTCTTCCCCGTCTCCGAGAAAGAAACCACTCCCATCAAAAAGAAAGATACTGTACAGACGTGCCTAGCTCCGGGCCCTGGTCTGTAAAAGCGGGGAATCACACGGGATACACACATCACACTCCACAACATTCATACACTGTATGTACTCATGGTTCTTGTACTTTCTTGTCATTTTATAGGGAAGATGCCTCATTGCCACTCCTATTCTCATCGTGAACTCCATGAATGCACGCCTAGACTCAATCCTGTAACTGAGCATGATCGTAGCGATAGTCGGCGAAGAGATAGTCAAAGACACTATGATTCTTATCAGCGTCATCCTACGCGTTCTCGCTCTCCTTTGAGGTAAGATCCCGGGAAGCAACATAGTCGTCAAGTTCCATATATGGGGGGCAAACAACTGGACAAAGCTCTGACTCCCCTAAAGGGTATACCTCTTCCAAGAAGCATCATGAATCCAAGGACAAGCACAAGGATGCAAGAAAAGATTTGGAAAAAGAGAAGACAACTCTTGTCCCTTCTTGTCAGCACAACTTGGACACTACCATCGCACAGGAGGTGGCTCTTACTTCAGATAATAAGGCAAAGCTAGAGCGTTTGCGAAAGCAGTTCCCTGACATCTATTTTGAAAGGATGCTTTTCGTTCCAGATCTTGAACTAGTTCCTGATGAATGGGATACAGAAGTCGTGGACCGAGTCAGCCATGAGGCTAAACAATATAGGGAAATGAAGAAGCATGCCAAGAATCTTTCAGAGGTTATCCGTTATTTGAAAGTAAATGCGGCCAGAGCTAGAGTGAAGATCGAACATGACATCAAGTCTAGAAACAATGCTGAGAAAGAACTTGAGGATACTCAAGCTCTTCTTGCCTTAGCTCAGAGAGATGCCGAAAACTATAAAGCAGAGTTAGAAGGTGCATAGAAATGCTTCCACCTTGAGCTTGATTAAAACAGCCAAGAGCGTGTGGCTCTGAAAAAGGAGATAGAGGATCTCAAGTCAATTAACACGGAGCTGAAAACATCACAGGATCACTTCACTGCAGAAAAGGCTGCTTGGGAGAAAGAAATGGCTTCCTTAAAAGATAAACTTGCTCATGCGGAGGAGAGGGCATCTCTTGCTGAAGGTAATGCTAATGAAGCCCTTAAATCCGCCTCCACTGCTACCGCTAAGCTTGCCGCAGCTGAACAGGAGATAGAGGGGTTCGACGAACTGGTAATGGACTTTTTCACTCGAGTCATTTGAACCCGAGATATTTCTTAGCTCAACAACTATCCCACTACCTTGGTTGATGTATGGGACCAGATTGTTGAGAGTGAGAGGCAATGCCTAAAGGTCGAGGATGTCGATGAGAACCAGCTTATGCAGACCTTCTCAGGGGTGGAGAGCCTGAGGCTCTAGCAAAGGGTAGATGTCAAATTAAAGAGTCCATAGAGAAAGAGAGACTTGAGCACAAAGGCAAGAATAAAGTTGACGAAGGTTCAAGCTCAGCAACGCAGCCCAAGATCTCTAAGGTTGAGGAGTATAATCTAGATGATCCATTGATCCAAGAAGTCCCAGTTCCTCCAGCTGTTGGGGTTCCTACTGCAGCTCCGGGCGAGGAGTCAGCGGAAGGTATCTCCATATTCTCTCCACAATTTATCAAAGCTATTGTAACTTGTCGTCACATTGTGGATCAAATAATCGAGAGGACCGCATTTTCTCCCAAATTAATAACAGTTTCTTCTCATGATATAGGTGCCAAGCCGACCAAGGGGGTTGCAGGAAAGCAAGCAGAGGTCGAGAAGGTCAACATACCATCAAGTACTGAGGTCCCCGAAGCCCTAAAGCAAACAGAGGTCAAAGCAACCGAGAAGGCGATTGTGCAATTAGGCACTGATATTCCTAAGGATGCCGAGATCATTGGAGCCTTGAAGGATACCGATGGTGACAATAGAGATGAAGAAGAGGAGGTCGCCATCATGAGAGAGACAAAGGATGATGACACTATGACCTTAGCCGATATGAAGGCCAAAATGGATGAGCAGCTGAAATTAAAAATAGAGGAAGAGCCTCTAAACATGCCACCTATCTCTGCAGCTGCTCTTTGGACTGGACTGATCATAAAGCTTTACTCCAAGTCGATAACTACACAACTTGCGTCCCAGTCTTCTATCACTCCCTAAGATCTTCCTTCGGATAAGAATAAGAGGAAAAAGCATGACAAATCTGGCGCTGATAAGAAGGAGCCGGAGAGGCAGAAGAAAGAGAAGAAGCCAAGGTCATCCCCAAAGCCCAAATAGAGCTTGCTTGCTGGCCTATGTTTTGTTATTAGATATTCCACTGGCCTTATGATGTAGTTGTGAGAGTAGCCCTCACTTTTTGTCTAGCTTTGTTTTGTAAACCTGCATTAGTAAATGAAGTTCTGTTTCTTGTGCATTGTTGTGTACCTGCAAGTTTATCGTACTTAGTCATACATAAACATTTAAATCATAACTAAGTCAAAATCATGTGTAATGAAAATTTAAACTTCCTACACTACACATCTATGTGTATGAGTATGCCCCCAGTCAATCATTAACATGATGCATGGCCAAGGCTTGTTGAGGATTGATTAGAGTCATATATATGTTGCCCCCATGTCCAGAAAACAAGGGGTTCAGGATCAGCTTTCATTCTTGTTCCTGGCCCTACAGCGGGATAGGAGCCCTTTTATGACATTTAGTAGAAACGCCTTTATACTCTCCTGTCGTGTGCCAAGGATAGAGTTCGAACTCAACTTTCAGTTTGCTCCCCAATCCTTCAGTAGGGTAGGAGTTCATTTGCAGTGCTCAGTCCCTGGGGCCTTTATAATCTCCCATCGGATGCCAAGGGTAGAGTGAGCCGAGACAGTCTTTTTAATTATGGTGCACCTTCACGCCTCATGGAAAATTCATTTTCCTTGTCTATTAAACTCTTTCTCAGGTCATGAGAACTAGAGTATCTATAGTTGTGTCATTTACTATATTGTACGCTCGAGGCTTGGTATACTATTGACCTCCTAATTTGATAGAAGGCGCTTTGAATTATGTGCTTCAAGATTGTCGTTAGGTTTATAACAAATTTCACGATTATAACAGCTCATGGATGTAAAGAATGAAAGAGTAAATAAAAAATGGTGCGATAAAAGTAAATGACACACGGTATTTTATAGTGGTTCGGTCGAATCATGACCTACGTCTACTTTATAATCTTTTGCTCATGTAACCAGACTGTTCTAGGCAAGTCAGGCTTTTTTACATGGTCCTACAAACAAAAGAGTAAAGATGACAATTTCATGTCAAGTAATGCTGCAAATGCTGGGCATTCCACACTCTAGGGATTTCGTCTCTATCTAGGGTCGCTAGCTTGAAGGATCCATTATCAAGCCTCCGTAGGATGGTATATAGTCCTTCCCATTTTAGACCGAAATGGACTAGGGGTGGAAAGACATGCTTTAGTACCAAGTCTCCGGGTTGGAAGGTTCGAGCTCGGACCTTCTTATTGTAATACCGGGCGATCTGCTGTTTGTGTCTCAAGGCGCGCAGGTCCGCTTCATCCCTTTTTTCTTCAATCATATCCAAGGATTCGAGGAGCAACTTATTGTCAGTGATTGGGTCGTTATAAGTTGTTCTGTGAGATGGTACTTTTAGTTCGACCGGTATGACCGCTTCTGACCCGAAAGCGAGGGAGAACGGGGTGTGCCCTGTGGCTGATTTGTAAGTTGTTCTGTAGGCCTACAGTGCCAAAGGTAGCTCATCGACCCATATGGCTCTGGCCTGCTTCAATCGCTTCTTCTGATTGGACTTGATTACTTTGTTTGCCTCTTCTACCTGTCCATTCGATTATGGATGCGCCACGGCGGTGTATCTTTTCTCGATATGATATCTCTGGTAGAAGTCTCGGAACTCAACGCTATCAAAATGGGTCCCGTTATCTGTTATGATGACTTTCCGGATTCCAAATCGATATATGATGTTTCTAACAACAAAGTTTATCACTCGTTTGGTTGTGATAATGGTTTGCGATTCAGCTTCGACCCACTTTGTAAAGTAATCCACGACCATGATGGCAAATTTTGCCCAGCCCTTTACAATGGGGAGGCTTCTGATGATATCAATATCCCAGACAACGAAGGACCATGGGCTCATCATTGTCTTTAATCAACTAGGAGGTGCCCTTGGGATTTTAGAATTTTTTTGGCATCTATCGCAATGTCGTGCATACTTGGCTGCATCTTTATTTACAGTGGGCCAGAAATATCCATATCGCAATATCTTCTTAGCCAATGTTTGGCCTCCGGCGTGGTCGCCACATTCACCTTCATGAACTTCACTCAGTACCCGGTTGATGTCGTCACGGGATATACACCGAAGGAGCGGCCTCGAGAACCCTTGTCGATATAGGACTTTGCCTTTCATGATATATCTGGAGGCTTTACGAATGATGGCATGTCTTTCGCTCATTTTGGTTGGAAGTGATCCATTTATCAGGAAGTTTTTTAAGGGTGTCATCCACGACTCCCTTTCCGGCTCGGTCTCTAGTACGGGATCAATTTCCATCTGATCGATAATGGAGAATGCAATATCTCAATTGGGACCATCTCTGTGTCCTCAGGATTGTCAGAACTAGCCAACTTGGCTAACTTATCCTCCTTTTGATTCTCTGATCGGGGGATATGGGTTATGCTGTAGTGCTCAGAACCTCCTAGAAATTTTCTCACTTCCTTTAAATATGATACAAGTCTTGGCCCCTTAGCCTGAAACTCTTCATTAACCTGATTCACGACTATCTTGGAATCGCAGAAAATATCCAATTTTGCTATTCCTAGTTCCTTTGCAGGCCTAATCCCAGCAATCATGGCCTTGTACTCTGAGTCATTGTTCGTGGCATGAAATTCTAATATGAGAGCATAGTATATAGATCGTTCTTCAGGAGTAACCAACACGACTCCAGCACCATTTCGTCTATCGTTCTTTGCACCGTAGGTGTATAGCTTCCAGGTGTTGGGGTCGAATAGTTGTTTCGATAGACCAGCTTCTTCGCTCACTACATCTTCCTCAGGAATAGTAAATTCTACTATGAAGTCTGCCAATACTTGCCCCTTATCGATATTCGGGGATGGAAATTCAAATCGAACTGACTTAACTCTATGTTCCATTTGAGTAGTCTTCCTGACGCCTCTGGCCTTTGCAAGACTTGTCGGAGCGGATGGTCAGTGTATATGGTAATGGGATGAGCTTGAAAGTAGCGGCGGAGCTTTCTGGATGCGATCAACAAGCTATATGCGAGCTTTTCTATTCTTCGATAATTCCGTTTTGCTGCCGCTAACTTCTTACTAACAAAGTACACAGGTCTCTGGACTTTATCTTCTTCTCTTACTAAGGTTGAACTTATTGCGTGGGACGACATTGCCAAGTACACGAACAAATCCTCGTGGTCAACTGGTTTGGACAGTATCGGGGGTCTTTCTAGATGGCTCAGCAAATTCTGAAAAGCTTCCACACAGTCGGGAGTCCATTTGAAATTGCGTTATCCTCGCTTTATCAAGTCGAAGAATGGAATGCACTTATCCGTAGCTTTAGAAATAAACTACTCGGTGCGGCTACTTTTCTAGTGAGGCTCTACATATCCTTGATCTGCCTTGGTTCTTGAATATCCCTGATTACTGCAATCCGATCTGGGTTAATTTAAATTCCACGTGAGCTGATGATAAAGCCTGAGAATTTCCCAAAGGCAACTCCAAATAAACAGGTCAAAGGGTTGAGTTTCATCCTATATCGCCGAAGGATATCGATCATTTCGCTAAGCCAGCTGTATGATTAGAAGACTGTCGGGATTTCACAAGCATATCGTGAACATACACTTCCATTGTCTTCTCGATCTGATTATAAAACATCAGATTTACTAGCCGTTGATAGGTTGCTCCAGCATTCTTCAAACCGAAGGGCATCACCACATAACAGTATAGTCCCAAATCTGTAATAAAGCCGGTATGTTCCTGGTCCGGAACATGAATGGGAATTTAATTATATCCTGAGTATGCATCCATGAAGAAGAGAAGTTCATGACCCGCTGTTGAATCCACCAATTGGTCAATTCTAGGAATTGGAAAACTGTCCTTTGGGCAAGCTTTATTCAAATCTGAGAAATCGATACAAGTACGCTATTTTCCGTTGTCCTTCTTAACCAAGATTGGATTTGAGATCCATTCTAGGTAAGTTGAATCTTTAATGAATCCGTTGCTTCTCAACTTCTTCTTTTAGGGCAGCTGACCTCTCTGGGCCAAGCATTCGCCTTTTCTGCTTAATGGGTGGATGCTTTGGGTTGATGCTCAATGAGTAGCTCATGATTAAGGGAGATATCCCACACATGTCAGCATGAGTCTAAGCAAACACATCCAGGTTGGCTTGTAAAAAGTCGGTCAATTCCTTTGCTCGAAGAGGATCTAACTAGGATCCGATTTTCAAAAACTTCGCTGAGTCATTATTATTGATTGTGATATCTACAGTTGTTTCATTAGGCATCGCCATTCTGCACCTAGGCTCTTCATCCTCTCTGGGACCTATGTCCTCAGGCAATTCTATGGGCGACTCCCTCGGAGTCATCTCCCTTAGTTGCTATGCTGACCCCTCCTTCACGGGAGAGGAAGCACCTTTGATTTCTAGACTTAGTCCTTTCATCAACAATTTCAATTCCTCTATATAACAGGCTCGTCCAGTGGCCTGCTCACCTCTAATCACTCCCACTCCTGCGTTAGTTGGGAATTTCAACAATAAGCACTAGGGCGCAATGTAGGGCCTGAATTCTGCAAGGGCCGGTCGACCCAAAAAAGCATTATGGGGAGAGTCAATGTCCAAAACTACAAATGGGAGAATTCTTGCTCTCCGGCGATCTCCTTCTCGTAGTGTCACTGACAATTCTACATATCCCATCGGTGTCGTCGAGGCCCCATTGAAGCCACGTATCAACCTGTAGTAGGGCTTCAAATCCTCGACTTCGAGCTTCATCCGATCAAACATTTTCTTAAATAGAATGTTAACTGAGCTTCCGTTGTCCACTAAGACTTTGTGGACTGAACCAGGACCAATAGTGGCTGTGATCACTAAGGGGTCTTTGGTAGGGGAATGAACTCCAATACTATCTCTATTAGGAAATATGACATCATCATACATTATTTTCTGTTGTTTTATCGGGGCGGTATCTTCGAGATTACTGCACTCTCCTACTCCAACGTGCTTGGCTGCATTTACATATTGATCCACCGCTCTAAAGCTATGTCCAGCCGGGTGAGGTCCTCAAACTATAGTGTTGATAACAATATTCTTTCCCTTCTATTGAGCAGTGGGTCTAGAAGCAGGTTGGTTTTGATTTGGGGCCGTTTCGGGTTGCCCCTGTCTCTTGGAGCAACCTTATATTCATCCAACTTACCTTCTCGAAGCAGTTTTTCAACCAAGTTCCTCAAATGGCGGCACTCATTAGTGGAGTGACCATGGGTCTAATGGAAAAGACAGAATTTTCCTATTTCACGCTCTTTCTCTATTGAATCTCTGGGTGGAGGCCTCTTATATTAGAGAACATTATAAGTTTCCAGGAAAATATTCTCTAACGTATCGTTCAGTGGTGTGAAGTTCTCAAATGCTTTGAACCGGGGTCTCTTCTGTGAATCATTTCTCCGATTCTTCTTCCGACTACCGTTCCCATTTTAGCGGCAACTACCTTGGTTCTTATTTCCAACATTGACCTCTACCTTTCCAGAACTATCCCCAGATTGATTGATGGCTACATTACTCTGTATATCTTCCTTATCAGCGGCTTTCCTCTTTCGATTTGCATACAACTCCTCTTGGCACAGGAGGATATTGGCTTTCTCATAGAATATTCCCCAGGTGACTGGCAATTTCCTAGCTAAGTATCTGCCGAATTCCGTATCTTTATCTACCCCATCAATTAAGGCCATCAGGACTGATTGTTCGTGAGGGTCTCTACCCTCAGTAACTGCTAAGTTGAAGAGGTCCAGGTATAATACCGGAGTTTCATCAGGGCGCTGTGTGATGAGTGATAGCTCAACGACGTTTTTGGACCTTTGAGTATGAAGTTGGAATTGATTTATGAATCTTTAGCTCAATTCCTTGAAGCTGGGGATCGATCGAGCGGGAAAGCGGGTAAACTACATTAATGCCACATCCTCTAGAAAGATCGGGAATGCTTTGCACTTCACTGCGTCGGGAGTGGTTGTAGCATTCATATACCATGAATATCTCATTAATTGCTGGACCAGGTCTGCCCTGCCCGAATAACAGTTCATTGTTGGCATGTTGAATCGTCTTGGAAATCGAACATCTAATATATCATCAGTAATTGGTCTATGATTGCGGTCTGTACCCCAACCTTTATTTCTTTGTCCGCGGCTATCTACCATAATCCGCTTCACCATTGCCTCAACGTAAGCATTAGTCAAAGTGGATTCTGGATCAGCACTTCACGTCCTATGGGGCCCCCAAATATCTCTGCGTCGTGCTGCCCCCAAGTCTGGGGCCTGCGTAGAGCTTCCTTGCCCCCTGAGGCCACGGTCGATCATGCGGCGAAGGGGTTGTAATGGCTGATTATGAATAGGGTTATCGATGACATGAGCCCTAGGTAGTAATGTGGGTCCCTCTGCAGGTAACGGAGCAGGATCATTCATGTTACGATTGCCACGTTCCAGATTAAGTGTCGTTTCTTCTCGAGAAGGTAGAGATCCAAATCGGTGTTGCACTATGTTCTCTGGCCTTTCATATTGCCGTTGTGGGGGTCTAGGAGGTTCTTCTGACGAAGAGGTATAGTCGGGAGTTAAGCGATGAGTCGATGTAGGTGTCCTTCGTCTTTGGAGCTCTTTGATTTGTCTTCCCATTACAGTGATATTCTGTCATAACAAAGAACTCTCAAGTCTTTGAGCTGCCAACTCATCATTCTTCCTTTCCAACATATCGAGTACAATAGAGAGATCTCCTTTTGTTACTGGAGAAGAAGCATGTGTTGGTCATCAGTATTCGCCTGTAGGGGTGGATTGGGTCATAATCTCCTTTCCGCAACGAGTGGTGGTCCCTTGCTGTGGGCGGTTCGTAACCCCCTTTGGTTCATGGCTCGTGACTCCTCCCTACAACCGGCTCATGGTGCCCTGCTGATGGCGGCTCGTGGTGCACCCTAGATGCGGCTCGTGACTTGGTCTTGAGGGCGGCTCATGGTCCCCTCCTAGGACCGGGTCATGACCCCTTCTTGGGCTTGGTTCGCCCCTACGAGCCGTGAGCCGCGGAGTCCACTTCGGCCTGCTGCTGGACACTTTCTTCATTAGCTTCGTTTGCTCGCGAAGCT
The DNA here is from genome assembly GCA_030737875.1 of Allium sativum. Lineage (NCBI taxonomy): Eukaryota > Viridiplantae > Streptophyta > Magnoliopsida > Asparagales > Amaryllidaceae > Allium > Allium sativum. Next base: position 574,843,638 of record CM060923.1, on the reverse strand, counting down.
CGTGAATCCTTGGATTTCTTTATGGCCATAGCGTCTTGTCTTTACTGAAATCTTCAAAAACCAAAATAGTGAAATACGGACTATTTTCTTCGGACTTGAAAATCCAAATAGTAGAGCAACAATCCGACGGGCTAAGAATTCAATTATCGGTGAAAGCACCAAAATGTTATACCGAAAAATGGCTCTAACACCCAAATTATCTTGATTTGCATAGAATTATAGCTATAAATGAAAGAAAAAGCAACAAACACACCAAATTTATAGTGGTTCGGCATTAACGAGCCTACATCCACTTTATATGATTTTGATTATATGTTTGAATGCAAGGACAATCAATATTTTCTCTCAATCTCACTTTTACAATGATAATTCGCTCAGTAAATTGAAGATAATTCTGAATAGAAATGATGGAGGTATGATAATGGTGAAACCAAAGCTCTGAATTGTCAAAAGATCCTGAAAAATGCCAAGTGTTGTGCTATTTATAGGTGATTTCTACAGGAGGTTCGTGAAGACACGTGGAACCAATCCCGAGAATCTCGAATCCGTTCGTGAGTAAGTAGAGAGGTGGTCAGTATGACCATTGTGGACACATGTCACTGGATCCTCGAGATGCGGCTCGTGAATGACCAAGTCATGGCCTTCATTCCTTGGATTCGGGGCTGGCTCGTGGTCCTTCATTGCGAGCAGATCGTGGAGCATAGTTACGAGCGGATCATGGAGCACAGTTACGAGCGGATCGTGGAGCATAGTCACGAGCGGATTTTTGATCTTCACGAGCTGATGTACATTTGTCTTGTGTTTGAATAAGTAATCCTTCATCCGTCTAACTATGAATTCTTGTACCCTTGGTGGCTTGATCAAAAAGCCAGCCAACAGTAAGCAACACCAACAATTTATCACTTAGGCCTGTTCTTGAAAAAGAAGAACTGAATGGAATTAATTTCCTTAACTAGGACCGAAATTTGAGGATTGTCCTCAAATAAGAAAGAAAGTTGTATGTACTCGATAGGCCTACTCAAGAGGCACCACTAAGTACTGCACCCTGTGCAGAGATTAATGCCCATAAGAAGCACCAAGATGATGCTCTTTATGTTAGTTGTCTCATGCTTGCAACCATGACTCCGGGGCTTCAGAAGCAATACTAGTTCATGGATGCTTATAAGATGATCAAGCAGCTTAAGAAATTGTTCGAAGGACATGCTCGACAAGAAAGGTATGACACAAACAAGGCACTGTATCACTGGAAAATAGGAGAAAAGGAACCCGTTAGTCCACAGTGCTGAAGATGATTGGATATATTATCTTGAAAATGTTAGGGTTTCCGTTGACACTGGAAGCTCAAATCAATCTTGTTCTACAATCATTAAACAATAAGCATTCTCAATTCGTCATGAATTATCTCACGAATGAGATTGAGAAACCCTTGACTGAGTTATTAAGAATGTTGAGAACTGTTGAAAATAACATGAAGAAAGCAGAACGTGCTGCCATAATGATGGTACAAAAGGAAACTGCTTAAGCCAATGGCAAAGGCAAGAAAAAGCAGCTTAAGAAGACTGCTAATAAGACCAATTTCAAAAAGGCATCAAAGCCTAAAAGGGGGGGAGGGTTCCTAAAGAGGGTGATCTCCACTACTGTTGAAAGCCGGGTCATTGGAAACACAATTATTATGCTTATTTAGAAGATCTGAAAAAGAAGAAGGGAAGTTTGACTTCACCCAATTCAGGTATAAATGTTATATATGCCAATTTATCTACTTCTACATCTTGGGTATTACATACTGGATGTGGATCACATATTTGTGTCAATTTGCGGGAAATGCAAAAGAGGAGGAATTTGGGAGAAGGAGAAGTGGACTTACAAGTGATAAATGGAGCAAGTGTTGCCGCATTAGCCCTAAGAAGTTGCCACTTAACTTTACCGACTGGATTAATTTTAGAATATTAGAATTGTTATTTTGTTCCTTTCATTAGAATAAATATTATTACTGTATCTTTTTTGGACAAGCTTGGATTTTCATTTATAATAAAAGACAGTTGTTGTTTATTTTATTTAAATGAGATACTTTATGGAAATGCAGAATTAGTTAATGGTCTCTATATTCTTAATTTTGATGTGTCAGTTTATAACATTAATACCAAAAGGATTAAATCTAATGATTTAAGTCCAACATACCTTTGACATTATCGTTTAGGCCATATAAACGAGAAACGCGTATCAAAACTCCATAAAGATGGAATTTTGAATTCATTTGATTTTGAATCATATAAAAAATGCAAATCTTGTTTATTAGGCAAGATGACCAAAGCTCCTTATACTGGACACAGTGAACGAGCTAATGATGTATTGGACCTTATACATAGTGATGTATGTGAACCAATGTGTATGTAAGCTAGAGGTCAGTTTTATTACTTCATTATATTTACTGATGATTTCAGTAGATATGGATATGTTTATCTTATGCGACACAAATCAGAATCCTTTGAAAAGTTCAAAGAATTCAAGAATGAAGTTCAAAACCAACTTGGTAAGACTATAAAAACTCTTCAAATAGATCGAGGAGGAGAATATTTAAGCCAATATTTAAGCCAAGAGTTTAATGACTATCTGAAAGAGTGTGGAATTGTATCACAACTCACTCCACTAGGAACACCACAATGGAATGGTGTATCCGAAAGGAGAAATCACCCTTATTAGATATGGTATGATCAATAATGAGTCGTATAGATCTTCCAATAAGTTTTTGGGTTATGCCCTTACAACAGCTGCATTCATACTTAATCGAGTTCCAACTAAAACGGTTTTGAAGACACCAAATCAGATATGGACTGGGAGATGTCCCATTGTGTGTTTTATGATAATTTGGGGATGTGAGGCTTTTGTAAAACGTCTTACCTCTGATAAACTCGGAACCAAATTAGATAAGCGTTATTTTATGGGATATCCAAAGGAAATAAAAGGATAGTTTTCTACAAACCTTCAAATAATAAAGTGTTTATTGCCCGAATTGGTAATATTATGGAAAGAGATCATGTCTCTAAAAATACCAATGGGAATAAAGTAGAACTCGATGAAATTCAGGAATCGCAAGATATCATTGAACCTGAACTTGAAATTGAGCAAGAACCAAAAGTTGTTGTGGAAACTGAGCCTGCTCAAATTACACAAAATATTCGTAGATCTGGTAGAATACGTGATGAGCCCAATAGATATTTTGGCTATCTAATAACTCAAACAGGAGACATAATGCTCATTGATAAAGAAGAGCCCACTTCTTACCAAGAGGCTATGAATGGACCAGAATCTGAGAAATGACTTGAAGCCATGAAATCTGAAATGGACTCCATGTACAACAACCAAGCGTGGACTTTGGTTGATCCACCCGATGGGGTAAAACCAATCGGATGTAAGTGGGTTTCAAGAAGAAAACTAACATGGATGGTAAAGTAAAAACCTATAAAGGCCAATTGGTGGAAAAAGTTTTCTAACAAGTTCAAGGAGTTGACTAGGATGAAACCTTCTCCCCAGTGGCAATGGTTAAGTCCATTAGGATTATGCTTGCAATTGTAGCCTTTTACGATTACGAAATCTGGCAGATGGATGTCAAAGCCGCATTCCTTAATAGGAATCTTATCGAGGATGTGTACAAGACACAATCTGAAGGTTTTTTCAATCCAAAGGATGCTATAAAAGTATGTAAACTGCAACGATCCATATATGGATTAAAGCAAGCATCTCGGAGTTGTAATCTTCATTTTGATGAAATAATCAAAGAGTTTGGCTTCAACAAGAACGAAGATGAACACTGTGTATACAAGAAAATTAGTGGGAGTAACATTATATTCCTAGTATTATATGTGGATGGCATACTACTTATTGGGAATGATAATAGTTCATTACAAGCAGTGAAGACATGGTTGGGGAAAATTTCTCAATGAAAGACTTAGGCGAGGCAACCTATGTTTTAGGTATTAAGATCTATAAAGATAGATCAAGAAAATTGATAGGTCTAAGTCAGAGTACATACATTGATAAAGTGCTGAAAAGATTTGGCATGCAATAAGCAAAGAAAGGATACATACCCATGTTACATGGTATATCACTTTATAAATCCCAATGTCCTAAGTCATCAGATGATAAGGAACACATGAAAATGACCCCTTACGCTTCGGTGATCGAATCAATCATGTATGCAATGTTATGTACTCGTCTAGATATCTCCTACGCTTTAAATATGACAAGTAGATTCATATCAGATCCAAGTGCAAGTCACTGGACAATAGTCAAAAACATTCTTAAGCACCTGAAAAGGACTAAAGACTCAATCTTGATATACAAAAGCGAAGAGGAATTAATGAAAAAAGGTTACACAGACGTTAGTTTCCAAACAGATAAAGATTACTACAAGTCACTGTTAGGCTATGTGTTTTCCCTGAATGGTGCTGCTGTCAGCTGGAAAAGTTCAAAGCAAGAAACAATTGCTGATTCAACTATGGAGGTTAAATACATTGCTACTTTTGAGGCTGCTAAGGAGGCTGTTTGGATTAAGAAATTCATCACTGAACTTTCTGTTTTTCTGTCCATTGTTGATCTAATAGATCTTTGTTGTGACAACAATGAGGCCATTGCTCAGGCTAAGGAACCTAGATCACACTAACGATCCAAACACATTCTTTGATGAAACCATCTCATCCGTGAAATTGTTGACAGGGGAGATATACATATCTGCATAGTCCCAACGAATAATAATGTTGCAGACCCATTGACTAAAGCTATTTCGTAGCAGAAGAATGATAGTCACACTAGTTTCATGGGTTTTCGATACATGAGTGATTGGCTCTAGTGCAAGTGGGAGATTGTTAGAGTTTAGGCCCTAGAGGCAATCTGTTTGATGCGAGTAATAATAATATTGTTGATTTTATTTTTATTTGGAATAAAAGATTCTGATATGTTATATTTACTGCGTAATATAAATATTAACATAAAAGAAGTCCTTAGAATAATAATACATAATTATATAGTTTCAAGTGAGTAACTTGAACATGAGATTATATAATATATTAAGTATTATAATTCTTAGATGTCCCTTGTCATGTTTTATTGTTTATATAGGACAACAATAAAACATTGAGACTAGTATGTTGATTGACTGATGATCATGTCTCACTGATCATTAATATACATGATACTAAAATCAACTCATATATATATTGGAGAATAATGTATTGAGCTGACCCAACGTGAGAAAACTACATGCAATATAATTAACAGTACATGGAATATGGTATTTGGACTTTGACATGGTTTTATCATACGTTTTCTTGGACGCGAGTTCGAGGGATACGAAATTTCGTATCCCGCATCCCAAGATGCGAAATTTTGTGGTGTGGCCCCCAAATCTCACATATTTCCACCTAATCCACTACCTATAATATACCCTCTACCTCATTCTTCAGAGGGGTTGGATTTTGGACACCCTGGAAGCTATTAAGCAACATTAATGACTTCCATCTTCTTCTCCATGACTATTAGAAGTAGCATGGATCACTAAAATGCACCACAAATGTTTTCCATGTACTTTTGGACATTTATTAAAACTTTTTCACTGCTTTTGGACTGTTCTTGGACATATTTGGATTTCTTAGACGTTAGAGCTATGTTTTGAACATTGCTGACCAAGTCAACATACTTTCCACTCAAAAAAGAAGAAGAAGAGCATTTTAGTCAAACTTTAGAATTAAGAAACATTTTGTTGTTCTATTGTAACGCTTTATACACAAATATTGTCCGAAGTTATACAACAATTGTAGTCAGCAATTAGATGATGAATGATTATTATAGAGTGAACGTAGGCATCGGTGCCGAACCACTATAAAAAGCTGTGTTTTTGATGCATTTCTTTACTTTGGATTTGGATTACTATGTTTTTACTACATGTACATTCGAGGGTTGACGTGTGTTGAATCAGCGATAATTTCCCCAAGTCAACAGTTTTTGTTTTCCACAAACTAAACAAGATGAACAGTTGATTTGTGTATGTATACATGCACATATAAAATGCAACATTATGTACACGTCATCTTTCAAATCAAGGAAATCTTAGACGGTATTTCATAATATTAATTCATTCGGTATATGTGCATTGTACGTGCCAACGTACTTGTGTGTGTGTGTGTGTGTGTATATATATATATATATATATATAATTTGAAAGTAGTTCAACTCAAAAATCAGGCATGGCCAATGGAGTGCCATCCACATTCAAAACAAAAACAAAAATACAAGGGCCTGGGCCGACTCCATGGTCAACCAAACGCAACCCAACAACGTTCAACTGCACCCTTCCTTCTCCTTTATATATCTATCAACATTCTTTTCGTTGTCACGTAGTGTTTGCTGCCGGTGTCGCAAATATTTTTGGTTTCTTTTCTTTTTTTTGTCGGCTGTGCTTTTTTTGGTTTTGTTTTCTCGTTTCATAATCGTTAACTTCCAACTTTTCAGCACAATAATACAATACTATCAACTTCATTTTCCTGCAAGGAATTAAAAATTCTATAAACTGCTCGAAAACCCCTTCCTTTAGATCAAACTTTTCTCTATTTCATAGAAAATTTCGGTGACAAGGTATGGAAATTTTACCCGAATTAATTAAAATATTTCAGTTAATGTTTTATTATATTCTTCCAAACCCGCTTGACCTGCCCCTGTTTTGACCCATTTAGATCCGCCCATAGAGTCTTCGAGGCGGGTAGACCCGCGACCCGCTTTTGGAGGTCCGGGTCTAAGGTCGGGTCTGGGGCACGACTAACCTGCCCCAACCCGACCCACATGATTGAAACATCATTAAAACACTTTATAACTATAATAATTACTTGTTAATCTTCTAAGGTATACATGGTTATAACTTGAATATTATATTCTTTCAATCAACAGTAATAAATTTTTCATAGTATTATGTTGCATCAATAATAATCATACAATAAGAAATGCATGCATTTTAAACTACTATCTTACAACTCATTTTATTATATTATCTTATCTTATCATTGTGAACACATTATAATATGTATACAATTTATCATTTAGTGATAGAAAAATATAAGTATATACAGTTGTGTACATTAGGATACAATATCACAGGGTCATGGGGGCAGGTCGGGTCTACCCTGACTCGTGCGGGTTTCGGGTACGGGGTGAAATTCCAGACCCGCACCGGGTCTACGGGGCGGGGTTTAAAAAGTCCGGGTCGGGTCTAGGGTACGAGAAACCCACCCCAACCCACCTTATTGTCATTCCTAGTTTAGATTCTCGTTGATTTATCATTCGATAAAAATGAGGTTTTAACCAGCTACTTCTGACTTACTACGCCTATCTATTAGAATTGAAACTTAATTAATTTTATTTTCCTACTTTCATCTAGTTCAAAGTTTGAAATTATGTTATCTGTTTGCCAGTGATGTTGAGAAATATCTGCTGCTCTTGATGGGTTCATTCCTAATTGACGACTTTTCATCACCAAGATCTCTGAGGCAATTTGTATTTTCAGCCTTTCTTGCATTTTAATTTTTCATTATGAAATACAAAAAAGTTTTAACTTTCTCTTGTGCAAGATGATGAGATGATATGTGACTGAATTCAATGTTGATATATTCTCGTATGGGCCTTCAATCTGATTACATGTAAATCTGCATGCTTTGTGCTAGACTCTAGGCGAGTTTTCAGAAATTTTGTTTTCTATATTAATGTTGTAATGTTTTTCAATGCCGCTTTTAACTGTTAACATAATTGATTAACAAACATAGGCTCCAAATAAAAAGAGTCAACATCAGTTGCTAATCTGCTGTGGCAACTTACTGCCGCATGGAGTCTACAGGAAACTTATATACCAGAGGAAGAATGCTTTGGATTTTTCAAATAATCCTTCGCCACAATATATGGTTACATTTTGGATTTTGTATGGGTTTTGAATTAAAAGAGTTCACGTATCAATGATTATAATGTGTATAAATCATCCTGAGTTTGAATATTAATGAGTTTTTATCTTCAACTATCGTAAATTCTATTATAAATTTAATCCACGTAAATCCTGTTTCGCATTCCCGACAATTTTAAAGTTCGAATGTTAACTAGTTTTATCTTTAGCTGTTTAAATTCTGTTATAAATTTAATCCACGTATATTCTATTATCAAACCGACCGTTAGGGAGGTTTGCTTAGCGTGAGTAAGCCAAAATAATTTTTTCTGAAGCTAAAAAAATTCCCCGTGTTCCTCCGTTGTTTTGTGCGCTCCTTTTCTTTCTCGTCCAATTTTCCTTCCATGAAATCTTCGAGTAGAATTTGTAGAATCTTTCAATCCGTAAGAGCATCTCCAACAAATCCGGAGTGTGGATTTTCAAAATTCGATAATCTACACTCCGCAAAATTGGGGACTAAAACAGTTTTAAGTCCACGCGCTTGTTGAACAAACGCGTGGCTCTACGCGTTTGTTCAACAAGCGCGTGGAATATTTTAAAACCGGCTCCACAATAAAAAAAGCGCGCATCTGTTGAACAAACGCGTAGAGCCTACGCATTTGTTCAACAGGCGCGTGGATTATTCCGCCTACATCACGCGCAAATGGCCATTTTTCCTTTTGTAAAAAAAAAATTCCTCCTTTTAATTTTTTTAAATTGGTTTCTACGACGAAATGCCGCCACGTCAAGTTAAGTCTGGTAGACGAGTCAGCCATCCTCCGACAGATCCTACAGTCGGACCAGTCCATGCCCCACCTGATGCCACCGCAACTGCCGAGAGCCTTAGAGTATTGCACGATCTGCCTGCGACATTTGTACACCGAGTGCATGTTGCTGTTGTGACGCCTCAGGTATAATTTTAAAACTCTGTTACGTACAACATTCTTAATATACACGAATGCTATTTAATATTACGTGTTTACAACAAATTTACATACGTTTAGGTTCGACATATTGCTATGCGAGGTTGTTGGGCACGTAGTACGACACTTTTTCAGCAGTTACCCGAGCCTATAGTACTTAGACTTTTCGATTCGCCATTTGGCTCCTTTTTAGAGTTACCTAGATTTGCTCATGTTGACCGATGCCTTGTAGAGGCTATTAGTGAGCGATGGTGGCCTACTACACACACATTTCACTTCCCTGATTTTGAGTTAGGTCTTACTCCTTTGGATTTTTACGTCCTCACGGGCATCGAGGTTGGTCGTCCAGGTCGTCACCCCATTCCCTTTGATGTATCATTTGAGGAGTATGATAGCTATTCAGAGCAGTTACCGGGTTTAGAGCCTGATTCTGTTTCTTCAGGAGCCGTTAGCTTACCTACTCTATAAAGCTATGTCACTGCACATCAGGGCACTCAGGCTATGCACACTCCCGTTATCAGGGCCTTTTTATTGCACCTTTTTGGTTCCGCCTTTTTTAGCAACAACAGGGGGACTATCAGACTTGGTTTTTTGGCTAGCCTTGTAGACATAGAGCAGCTACATTCGTTTGACTGGGGTACGGCGATATTAGGCTATTTGTATGTGGCTTTGGATCTCTACGCCGTGCAGCGCTGCAAGCAGCTGTACGGTTTCTGGTACATTCTCCCATTTTGGTTTTACGAGTACATGGCTGTTATGCACCCGCGACTTATTGATGAGGCCATCACTACACCTTACATATACTTTCCGAGATTACGACGATGGGGTCCTGCTATGCATGTAGCTCGTTATGCACAGGGTGTGCATAACGAGCTTATGGAGGCACGCACGCAGATTGATTTGAGGGAGCGGGGTGGCATTATTCGACGTCCATGGCAGACATATATAGATTTTATGGTTCCTCAGCAGGACCACCCCCTCATTTTCCACTCCAGTCTTTCGAGGCGTAGGGTATGCTTCCAGGTGCCTACATGCCCTTTCATTTGGTATTTGGGGGAGCGATGTTGGCTACAGCTATACGGGTTAGAGCGCATTCCTGATCCACTCCCATGAGATCAGATGTTTGGGGATATACAGGTAGGATCATCATATATTGCTGATATGAGGGCTACAGGCTGGGTGGACGGTGAGCCTTTTACAGTGCCTGGAGATTTTGATGCCTATTGGGCTCGAGTAGCGCCACGCGCTTATGCGTTACCAGACTATATTCGGGGTTTGAACTCCGACCATATCGGCCCATCTTCAGTAGCAGGCAGATTCCCGGTGCATCCCCCTACCTTTGCACCTGTATCGTCTCAGTTCACGCAGAGTGGTGCGTTGGACCCTCCTCCACACATTTTTAGGGCGTACGACGTACAGGGTCAGATTGTAGAGATTCCGTTGCAGTATCCAGTTGTTGACCCTCCCGGAGTACCGTCAGTCGGTTTGTATCATCCACATCAGGTACGTAAGAGTTACACAGTAATACCGGTATACGACTGCATTATAAAAACTCAAATTATGTAACACAAGTTATCTCATTAACAGTACTCACTATATATGGACCATGATAGACGGATATTGGCTGCTTTTGAGCGTATGACGTTGGAGTACACACAGTTGATGTACCAGAGTTTACACGGGGCTTTGGCACAGCAGCAGGCTCAGTACGAGGCCTAGATTGCTTCCCTACAGACTCAGTTACAGCAGCAGGGTACTGGTGATGGATCACCTATGGATGATGATGCTTTCGATGACGTTAGTAATGACAGTTCTGATGGGGCAGATGGCGATGCTATGCCTATTGGTTGATGTTCATGTAGCGTCATGGTTGTATTATATGTTTTGTATTACATGGTTGCTGTTGATGACATGGTTGTATATTACATGTAGCGTCATATGTTATGTGTTTTGTATTATGTCTTCATGTGAAATGGAATTTAAAAAGGATTTTGTATTATGTCTGCCATGTGTTATGTGTTTTGTATTATGTCTGCCATGGGGTTTAAAAAGGATTTTGGAGTTTGAAATGGAATTTGAATTTTAAAAAGGAGTTTGAAATTGACTTTGAAATTTGAAATGGGGTTTAAAAAGGATTTTGGAGTTTGAAATGGAATTTGAATTTTCAAATGGAGTTTGAAATTGACTTTGAAATTTGAAATGGGGTTTAAAAAGGATTTTGGAGTTTGAAATGGAATTTGAATTTTCAAATGGAGTTTGAAATTGATTTTGAAATTTGAAATGGAGTTTAAAAAGGATTTTGGAGTTTGAAATGGAATTTGAATTTTCAAAAGGAGTTTGAAATTGACTTTGAAATTTGAAATGGGGTTTAAAAAGGATTTTGGAGTTTGAAATGGAATTTGAATTTTCAAATGGAGTTTGAAATTGACTTTGAAATTTGAAATGGGGTTTAAAAAGGATTTTGGAGTTTGAAATGGAATTTGAATTTTCAAATGGAGTTTGAAATTGACTTTGAAATTTGAAATGGGGTTTAAAAAGGATTTTGGAGTTTGAAATGGAATTTGAATTTTGAAATGGAGTTTGAAATTGACTTTGAAATTTGAAATGGGGTTTAAAAAGGATTTTGGAGTTTGAAATGGAATTTGAATTTTAAAAAGGTGTTTGACATTGACTTTGAAATTTGAAATGGGGTTTAAAAAGGATTTTGGAGTTTGAAATGGAATTTGAATTTTGAAATGGAGTTTGAAATTGACTTTGAAATGGGGTTTAAAAAGGATTTTGGAGTTTGAAATGGAATTTGAATTTTGAAATGGAGTTTGAAATTGACTTTGAAATTTGAAATGGGGTTTAAAAAGGATTTTGGAGTTTGAAATGGAATTTGAATTTTGAAATTTGAAACTCCATTTCAAACTCCTTTTTAAAATTCAAATTCCATTTCAAACTCCTTTTTAAATTTCAAATTTCAAACTCCATTTTAACTTTCAAAGTCCATTTCAAACACCAAACAAAATTCAAATTCCATTTCAACCTCCTTTTTAAATTTCAAACTACATTTCAAATTTCAAACTCCCTTTTAACTTTCAAAGTCCATTTCAAACACCAAACAAAATTTCAACTACCATTTCAAACTCCATTTTCAAATTCAAACTCCATTTTCCATTTCAAACTCAATTTCAAACTCCTTTTCATAATCCATTTTAAATTTCAAATACCATTTCATACTCCATTTTAAAATTCAAACTACATTCCTACGCTATATAAACAAAATGCAACTAACACCATCCTAGCGCATACAAATCCAATTAAAGTTTACATCCAAGCTAGCTACATAAACTACATTCCCCCTCTTCTTCGCCTCATTATCTCAAATCTCCGATACTCCGTATACTCGCGTTGCACATCATCCATTTGCGTAATATCCAGAAACATGACTGCATCTTCCTCCTTTTGTAGTTTTGTCTCAACAAGTTGATGAATTACTTCAAGCTTTTCTTGGTGTTGAATGCTTCTGCTCTGGAGTGCGCTCATAAACATATCGTTAGACTCCTTTAATAGTTTTTTGATTTCGCCATCATTCGCTCCTACAACTTGTTTTTTCTTTGCCGCCTTGGATCTGTAACACCCCGCGAATTCTATAACTGTGAAATGCACAAATTAAAGTATAATTAATTTTAAGCAAAGAACTAAGGGAAACGGGATACGCCATTGCGTTCGTCTCGGAAAAATACGCGAAATAGAGTCCGAGTTTTCGAAAAACGGAGTCCGTATGAAGAAGATATGGCCTTCGGAAGTTTCTGAATTAAATTTAAAATTCAAACAGAATAAAATAACTCAGAATAATCAAGTTTAAATTCTAAAATGGGGCCCAATGGGCCAGGGCGGAAAAACACCCGCCTAACGCACCCAGGTCGACTGGGCTGTCGACCTGGCCTAACCAGGTCGACAGGGCTGTCGACAGGGCTGTCGACAGGCATGTCGACCTGGTCCAGAGCCAGGTCGAACCCAGTCTAACCTGGCTGGCCTATTCTATGTTGGTCGATTTTCTGTGGTCTGCTTTGTCATTAGGGCTAGGTGGCGGGCTCTAATTGGTCTCTCCTTAGGATGAATGGCTACGATCAATCCAAGCAACATCAATGGTCCTAATCAGTTCATAACCTCTATAAAAACAACCCTAGACTAACCCTAATCTATTCATTCAAAAATAAGAACAAAGCCGCCATGTTGCTGAGGAACGACTAGGGGTAGCCACCAAATTGGAGAGAGGATTAGGAGGCAAAATTCTAAGGCATAAAGCAACTCAATCAAATCAAACTGCATCTTCTTATCCCTAAACTTGAGAATTCGCCTCACCATTGTAAGTAGAGTATTACTTTGGTATGAACAAATAACTGTGTTGGTTTGTATACTTGATTGTGGTGATAAATAATTCATAATTTGTGCGTTACTATGATTATTATTGATTTGGGATATTGTATATGTTTGGATATTCTCGAATTATGTTATTCATTATAAAGAACTACATGCGGTAGTTCTATGCAAGTATACGTTTGGAATATTCGCAAATTATGTAATCCATGTTGAAGCTACATGTATGTAGTTGATTAATTGAAATTCATGCAAGTTTGGGGCTTTGCTATTATGCCATCATAATGTGTATTTTTATACAAACATCATTTTTGTGAAGTAATTGGAATAAGTTTGGGTTATTATAATCCATATGAAATTATGTTGAGAATTTGGCATCATGTATTAAGCCATGCTTTTGTACTAGAACACCTATTTGCAAACTTATGAATATGACTAGGCTATGATTGATAATTTGCATAATTGAAATTGTCAACAAGAATTATATGATGACATATGTGGTACGTAGTTAGGTTAGGTTCAAAAATCCCTTTTTGCAAGTTTACATGACTAAAGTAAAAATCATGATTTCATGTTAGAAATATTTATGCCATGGTTATGTGAACAAATACTTATGCCATGCTTATGTTTGACATTATGCCATGCTTATGTTTGACATTATGCCATGCTTATGTTAGAAATATTTATGCCATGCTTATGTTTGACATTATGCCTAAATAAAAATATAGGTTCATGTTGTAGTTATGACTATGTGTCAATAATGATACCCAATTTAGATTCTTATCTCAACTACAAGTTTACATGGCTTGATTCATGTCACCTATGCTTTATGACCAAAGTATATGTTACCACTATGCAAGTACACCAGTTTCTATTTTATATTTCCAACGTCATATTGCAAGTTCATGCGCTCACCTTCCCCTTTTTGTGTATGTAATCATGCTTTAAGCCTCCCCTTTCGCATGGCTAGGTTGGGCTTTAAAAGGCTAAGCCCAACATATATATAATAAACGGACATGTTAAACGGGGGAAAGTAACGTTGGGTTAAAATTACTAATGAATGAAAATATAAAATAGAAGGGCCCAAATTCAAGTATGGGTTGGGCCCATGATTGGTGTAACCTTTACACCCTTAACTTAATAATGGGCTGCAAATATTTACATATAAGAAAATAAAGAAGAAAGACAAAATATGTAAATGTAGAACATACGATGTGTTTAACCCGAGGTTGGATTGAGTTGTGATGTAAACCTGCCCGGAACCGCCCGGCTGTCCAGTAGTCACAACAATACCTATCCAATGTGGGAGGTTAAACATGGAGCCCAATAAGGACCCGAGGTTAGACTGAGTTGTGGCGTAAGACTGCCCGGAACCGACCGGCAACAGGCAGCCACAACAATACCTGTCTAATGTGAGAGGTCAAGGCTTTAATAAGACAATTAAGGCTGAGTCAGGATTGTTAGGATTAAGTGAACTAAAGACTTAATCAAAATGGAACATGCTAAACTAAACGGACTGGTGGGGGTTAGGTTAGAAAACACTTAACCAACTTAGCATGTTGACTAGAGATAGAAAACCTAGTAACGGGGGACCCTTTTCAGCAGTAACCCTAGAAGGTGTATCAGGATACCCTGAAACTAGGCAGGGTGGGGCACGATTACTGGGCTGATTGTAAGAGGTCAAATCGACGGCGGTGGTGTAGCAGTGTAGGTTCTAACGGGGTGCGGGCGTGCACACACTCCGGCGCAGAAAAATAAAGCACTGGGCACCAGTAGCATACCTGTGCATTCTAAGGTTGTGTCGGGCCGCCGCCATGGGACCTGATACACCCCATGGTGGGACCAGCATAGGTAACTACAACATCGGGGGCCGTAAGACACATGTAACTACGCGAGTAGGAGCCGATCATCGTAGAACGGATCACATCACCCTGATTATGGGATGCCAGTTGGAAACTAGTTTATATGGGTTCAGAGATTTACATGGGGTACGATAGTATATTCGACCCTAGACAACTTAACCAAGTTTATAGTGCTTCCCACTTCTTGTTCATACTTATCATACCCAGTTCTTTATTCATAGACAAAATAGTACTAGACTTACTCAGGCTTTATGTCTGACTCTACTTTTCTTTCGTCTTCTTTTCTTCCATTTCCCCCCCCCCCCCAAGGTCCACAGGGAGGGAACACAGCAGCTTGACCGGTCTTAACATCCAGCTTGAAGAAGAGAAATGTATTGCTTGGTCCTTTTCGTCTTGAACTATGGCTTTGGACAACCACTATGGGGCCTTTGCAGTTTATCTATGTTTTATTTATGCTTCTTTAAATAATGTAACCAAGACAGATTATGAAAGTGTTATGTTTTTGGAAAAGATGTAAGACAATGATGGTGATGTTGTTGTAACACGTATTTGCTTTTATGAAATAAAAGTTTGTTGATTTTCCGCTGTTTACAAATATGTGTTCTTATATCTGTCTTGTATATCTGTGACTTATACTTATAAACCTCCACTAAAATTAGGGCATTCCCTTTGAGAGTGACCCTAAAGGAGGTGGGGTGTTTCACTTGGTATCAGAGCATAGGTTTACCAGATAGGATAAAAAGTTTTGAAAAATTATTTTCAAAAAGGAAATTTAAAGAAGCATTTTTAAAAGAAAAATATTATTTTATTTTAAAAAGGCAAAGTCCACTCCCCAAAGCCATAGGTACTATCTCTTATCCTTCGTTTTGAATCTATCCTTTTTTGTTTCAGCATGTCTGAAGACCTTAACTTGCCGGAAGGGGTACCAATACCTGGTTGGTTTAGACGGTTCTTAGAAGCAAGAGCCACTCAGCCAGGTCCTACCATTCCTCCTCCCCCAGCTGCGGGAAATCATCCAGCTGCAGCAGCACCTTTTCCTCCACCTCCTCCTCGGGGAAACACGTTTGCTAAGATATGTAAAGATTTTAAAGCTATGGGAGGAAGGGATTTCCATGGAACTGAGTCCTTCGTGGCAGCTAGAAATTGGCTGAAAGAAACGGAGGACCTATTCATCATCTTTGAGGTAGAGGATAGACAAAAAGTACAATTGGCAGTATGGCTATTGAAGGGCGAGGCTTCCTACTGGTGGGAAGTCACTAATGCTGAAAGACCAGTGGAGACATGGGAGGACTTTAGGGCAAGGTTTGAGACTAAATTTCTCTCAGATGCGGAAAGAAGTTTGCAGTTGGAAAAATTCTTATTTCTTAAACAAGGGGACAAGACAGTCAGAGAATATGTGAATCAGTTCGATGAGCTGGCTAGGTTTGGGCTTGACCTAGTCAACACCCCGCACAAGAAGGCTCTCCGTTTCGTCAAAGGGTTGAATGAGCCATTACACAGTTTGGCCATGACTCATATACCCATGGGAGCCACGTATGAAAGATTGGTGCAAATGGCATTGCTGAATGAAGAGGATAAGGGCAAGAAGGAGACAAAGGCAGAAAGCTCTCAAGGGAAGAAAGATGGTTTGCAGCCTAAGAAGACAGACTTTAAGAAGGGCGGGAAAGGCAACAAAGAGAAGAGGAAGTGCAATTTCTGTGGCAAAGTGGGGCACTTAGTTAAGGACTGCCGGAAAAAGAAGGCCAAGGAGAATGGTGGGTGCTTTTCTTGCGGTGAGACAGGCCATAGGGCTAAGGACTGCCCAAAGAAACGAGGACAGGGGCAGAGGGCTGGATCCACCCCAGGGGCACAGGTTCATGTGCTGGAAGCACCACCTCTGCAACAGCGAGGTATAAATACTTCTGTAGAAAGTGTAGTTTATCTTTATGATCACCCCGTTCGAACTTTATTTGATTCTGGCGCATCACACTCCTTTATCTCGTCTGCTTTAGTAGAATCTCTGCACCTAAAAACTAGTATGGTAGAGGACCCCTTAATTGTTTCAAACCCAATTGGGGGCCCAGCTCATTTGTCTATGATCTGTGTGGGATTGAAAATTTCTATTCTAAGTGTAGAATTTCTATGTAGTGCCTTTGTTTTGGGCTTTTCGGGTTATGGTTTGATTTTGGGTATGGATTGGCTATCCAGTAATGGGGCCATCCTTGATTGTGAGAAAAGGGTTGTTAGGCTCCTAACCCAGCTCGGTAATACTTTGGAAATTTCTTGTAATCCCTCGTATGCGGTTATGCTTAGTTATCTTGAATCGCTAGATGCCTCCGTTGAAAATTTGCAATCAGTTAAAGTGGTCCGGGAATATCCGGATGTCTTCGAAGAGGTGAAGGGCTTGCCTCCGAAGCGGGAAATAGACTTCCGCATATATCTTGTAGATAATGCAAAGCCCGTTGCGTTGCCCGTTAGACACATGGCTCCACGGGAAAGGAAAGAGCTCAGTAAACAGATTAAAGAGCTTCTAGAAAAGGGGTTCATTAGGAGGAGCATTTCAGAATGGGGCGCTCCAGTGGTGTTCGCTACAAAGGCGGATGGTTCACTCCGTCTATGTGTTGACTATAGGGAGCTCAACAAGCTAACGAAAAAGAATAGGCACCCTCTCCCTAGAATTGACGATTTGTTTGACCAGCTTGTAGGAGCGTCTGTTTTCTCCCAACTCGATTTAGCAACCGGTTTTCATCAGCTAAGGGTGGCTGAAGATAGCATCGATAAAATGGCGTTCAGAACCCCAGACGGCTTCTTTGAATGGCTTGTCATGCCCTTCGGCTTGACAAATGCACCTGCTTACTTCGTGGACCTGATGAGTAGGGTATTTAGAGATTTCCTCAACAAATTCGTAGTGGTCTTCGTAGATGATGTCCTTATCTTCTCAAAGAGTGAAGAGGAACATGCTCAGCACCTAAGGGCAATCATGGAAACTTTGCGAGTCCATCAACTAAAAGCCAAATTCTCCAAATGCCACTTTTGGAGAGAAGAGGTGAGGTTCCTTGGGCACATAGTATCCAAACAAGGGTTAGCAGTGGACCCTGCTAAGGTAGTGGCGGTACAGGATTGGAAGACACCAAGGAATGCAACTGAGGTCCGAAGCTTTCTAGGACTAGCAGGTTTCTATCGAAAGTTTATAAGGGATTTTGCGAAAATCTCAGCTCCGCTCACGAAATTGACCAAGAAGAATCTAGTGTTCAATTGGGACTTGGATTGCGAGTTTGCTTTCCAACGACTAAAAAGGGCTCTCACAACAGCCCCAGTTTTGACGCTGCCAGATGGGAGCAAGATGTTTACTGTCTATACGGATGCATGTGGGACAGGGCTAGGCGCCGTCTTAATGCAAGAAGGAAGGGTAGTAGCTTATGGCGGGAGGCAGTTGAAAGTGCACGAAAAGAACTACCCAACCCACGATCTTGAGTTAGCCGCCATCGTCTTTGCACTCAAGTCTTGGCGACACTATCTCCTAGGTGAGAAGTTCGAACTTTACACTGACCATAAATCGTTGAAATATCTTTTCTCGTAGAAGGATCTTAACTTGAGGCAACAAAGGTGGATGGAGTTTCTTGCCTCGTACGATTTCGAAATCTCCTACACTCCGGGCAAAGGCAACGTAGTAGCAGACGCGTTGAGCCGAAAGAAATTGACCCTAAGCCCGTTGTTTGTTGAAAGACAAAGCCTAGAGTTTATAGCCAGCTTCGACTTTAGGCCTTCCTCCGATTTCATACCAGGCTTGCTAGCATCTCTCGAAGTGCGCCCAAATTTAGTGGATTCAGTAGGGACAGCACAACGCGAAGACCCTCAGCTTGTGGAAATAATTGATAGGCTAATTAGGGGTGAGACTTCAAGTCACCTCAACAGATACTCCATCGATGATAAGGGGTTGCTAAGGCGAGACGGAAGACTATGCGTCCCACAGACAAAAGATTTAATAAAGAAGGTTCTCGAGGAAGCACATCACTCCAAGATGACGATACACCCAGGCGGAGATAAAATGTACAAAGACATAAAAAGGACTTTCTTCTGGAACGGCATGAAAAAGGACGTGGCAGAGTTCGTTTCTAAGTGTATGGTGTGCCAACAGGTTAAGTCGGAACAGAAAAAGCCTGGCGGACTGCTACATCCTCTGGAGGTCCCGCAGTGGAAGTGGGACAACATCTCAATGGACTTCATCGAAGGGCTGCCTAGATCTAGGAGAGGCAACACTAGCATTTGGGTAATAGTGGATAGGCTTACTAAAAGCGCCCACTTTTTACCTGTCAAAAGTAAAAGAACTGCCTCATCCCTAGCATCACTTTACCTCAGGGAAATCGTTCGACTCCATGGAATACCATCTAGCATTGTTAGTGACCGAGACCCCATCTTCACCAGTGAGTTTTGGCGGAGTCTGCAAGAAGCAGTAGGAACGCAGTTATGCTTGAGCACAGCCTATCATCCCCAAACCGACGGCCAAACAGAGAGAGTGAACAGAGTTTTGGAAGACCTTTTAAGACTGTGCGTCCTTGACTTCGGAGGGACATGGGAAGACCACCTTCCTTTGGTGGAATTCGCCTACAACAACAGCTATCAAGCAACCATCGGAATGGCGCCCTTCGAAGCTTTATATGGAAGACCGTGCCGATCGCCCAATTGTTGGTGGGAGTCTACTGATAAGCTCATACTTGGACCAGATATGATCCGAGAGACTTCAGAGAAAGTAGACTTAATACGAAGAAGGATGAAGACGGCCCAAGACAGACAAAAGTCCTATGCCGACAAGAGAAGGACCGACCTTGAATTTGAGGTTGGAGACAGAGTTTTTCTCAAGGTATCACCACTAAGAAACGTTGTTTGTTTTGGAACCACAGGAAAGCTTGCACCAATGTTCGTAGGGCCATTCCCTATCATCGAGAAAATTGGGAAAATGGCCTATAGATTAGAGCTGCCCGAGAAGTTGGCTGGAGTCCACAACGTTTTTCACGTTTCACATCTCCGAAAATGTCTACATGAGTCTGCTGAAGTGGTAGAGCCAAATATCCTCGAAGAGGCCGAAGTGGAACGCGAAGCAACCATAAGAAAAGTTCCAACCCGCATATTAGGAACGGAAGTGAAGAAACTACGCAACCGTGAAGTCAAGCTCGTCAAAGTTCAGTGGAGCGACGCCGAGGGAGACGCGACTTGGGAAACTGAAGCTAGAATCCGTACAGCCTACCCTTTTCTGTTCGAGGGTACATCCTTGATCTTTCATTTTCCTTAAGTTGCGCTTTTATCTATCTTTTTAGGTATATTTCCTCGACCTTATCTTTTAGGTAGAAACCCTTTGGATGGAAACATGTAATTGAAACATGTTATGGATGATGGTTGCAAGTGATTGCTAGTGGTTGCTCGTGGTTGCATATACACACACAATCTAGGTTTTAGATC
Organism: Allium sativum; assembly: GCA_030737875.1. Classification (NCBI taxonomy): domain Eukaryota; kingdom Viridiplantae; phylum Streptophyta; class Magnoliopsida; order Asparagales; family Amaryllidaceae; genus Allium; species Allium sativum. The sequence goes on along the minus strand of CM060923.1, from coordinate 574,823,098 downwards.
GGCTCAGTCACTTCATATTGCATATGCATATATGTTTGCATTTATATGTGGTTGAACTTTAATGTGTTGTCATGTGGATGTTGCATTTGTATTGAATGATTGTGCACTCATGTAGAATCAAGAATAGGAAAATTTGCATACATAATGGATTCATGGCACTTACATAATTCGCATTAAGGAGGTCAACTGAATCAGTAGATCGCCTGATTTTGCATTAGATAAGTACATGTACACACACACTTCGCATATGATCATGAAGCATTAGAAGTCTTTTAAGGACAATGGATGCTCGTGTTTGATGGATGAGTAGATGGATGATTGGATGTTAGGATATACATTCCTCCTAACTTGAAGATTTCGGGGACGAAATCCTTTTAAGTGGGGGAGAATGTAACACCCCGCGAATTCTATAACTGTGAAATGCACAAATTAAAGTATAATTAATTTTAAGCAAAGAACTAAGGGAAACGGTATACGCCATTGCGTTCGTCTCGGAAAAATACGCGAAATAGAGTCTGAGTTTTCGAAAAACGGAGTCCGTATGAAGAAGATATGGCCTTCGGAAGTTTCTGAATTAAATTTAAAATTCAAACAGAATAAAATAACTCAGAATAATAAGGTTTAAATTCTAAAATGGGGCCCAATGGGCCAGGGCGGAAAAACACCCGCCTAACGCACCCAGGTCGACTGGGCTGTCGACTTGGCCTAACCAGGTCGACAGGGCTGTCGACAGGGCTGTCGACAGGCATGTCGACCTGGTCCAGAGCCAGGTCGAACCCAGTCTAACCTGGCTGGCCTATTCTATGTTGGTCGATTTTCTGTGGTCTGCTTTGTCATTAGGGCTAGGTGGCGGGCTCTAATTGGTCTCTCCTTAGGATGAATGACTACGATCAATCCAAGCAAAATCAATGCTCCTAATCAGTTCATAACCTCTATAAAAACAACCCTAGACTAACCCTAATCTATTCATTCAAAAATAAGAACAAAGCCGCCATGTTGCTGAGGAACGACTAGGGGTAGCCACCAAATTGGAGAGAGGATTAGGAGGCAAAATTCTAAGGCATAAAGCAACTCAATCAAATCAAACCGCATCTTCTTATCCCTAAACTTGAGAATTCGCCTCACCATTGTAAGTAGAGTATTACTTTGGTATGAACAAATAACTGTGTTGGTTTGTATACTTGATTGTGGTGATAAATAATTCATAATTTGTGCGTTACTATGATTATTATTGATTTGGGATATTGTATATGTTTGGATATTCTCGAATTATGTTATTCATTATAAAGAACTACATGCGGTAGTTCTATGCAAGTATACGTTTGGAATATTCGCAAATTATGTAATCCATGTTGAAGCTACATGTATGTAGTTGATTAATTGAAATTCATGCAAGTTTGGGGCTTTGCTATTATGCCATCATAATGTGTATTTTTATACAAACATCATTTTTGTGAAGTAATTGGAATAAGTTTGGGTTATTATAATCCATATGAAATTATGTTGAGAATTTGGCATCATGTATTAAGCCATGCTTTTGTACTAGAACACCTATTTGCAAACTTATGAATATGACTAGGCTATGATTGATAATTTGCATAATTGAAATTGTCAACAAGAATTATATGATGACATATGTGGTACGTAGTTAGGTTAGGTTCAAAAATCCATTTTTGCAAGTTTACATGACTAAAGTAAAAATCATGATTTCATGTTAGAAATATTTATGCCATGGTTATGTGAACAAATACTTATGCCATGCTTATGTTTGACATTATGCCATGCTTATGTTTGACATTATGCCATGCTTATGTTAGAAATATTTATGCCATGCTTATGTTTGACATTATGCCTAAATAAAAATATAGGTTCATGTTGTAGTTATGACTATGTGTCAATAATGATACCCAATTTAGATTCTTATCTCAACTACAAGTTTACATGGCTTGATTCATGTCACCTATGCTTTATGACCAAAGTATATGTTACCACTATGCAAGTACACCGGTTTCTATTTTATATTTCCAACGTCATATTGCAAGTTCATGCGCTCACCTTCCCCTTTTTGTGTATGTAATCACGCTTTAAGCCTCCCCTTTCGCATGGCTAGGTTGGGCTTTAAAAGGCTAAGCCCAACATATATATAATAAACGGACGTGTTAAACGGGGGAAAGTAACGTTGGGTTAAAATTACTAATGAGTGAAAATATAAAATAGAAGGGCCCAAATTCAAGTATGGGTTGGGCCCATGATTGGTGTAACCTTTACACCATTAACTTAATAATGGGCCGCAAATATTTACATATAAGAAAATAAAGAAGAAAGACAAAATATGTAAATGTAGAACATACGATGTGTTTAACCCGAGGTTGGATTGAGTTGTGATGTAAACCTGCCCGGAACCGCCCGGCTGTCCAGTAGTCACAACAATACCTATCCAATGTGGGAGGTTAAACATGGAGCCCAATAAGGACCCGAGGTTAGACTGAGTTGTGGCGTAAGACTGCCCGGAACCGACCGGCAACAGGCAACCACAACAATACCTGTCTAATGTGAGAGGTCAAGGCTTTAATAAGACAATTAAGGCTGAGTCAGGATTGTTAGGATTACGTGAACTAAAGACTTAATCAAAATGGAACATGCTAAACTAAACGGACTGGTGGGGGTTAGGTTAGAAAACACTTAACCAACTTAGCATGTTGACTAGAGATAGAAAACCTAGTAACGGGGGACCCTTTTCAGCAGTAACCCTAGAAGGTGTATCAGGATACCCTGAAACTAGGCAGGGTGGGGCATGATTACTGGGCTGATTGTAAGAGGTCAAATCGACGGCGGTAGTGTAGCAGTGTAGGTTCTAACGGGGTGCGGGTGTGCACACACTCAGGCGTAGAAAAATAAAGCACTGGGCACCAGTAACATACCTGTGCATTCTAAGGTTGTGTAGGGCCGCTGCCATGGGACCTGATACACCCCATGGTGGGACCAGCATAGGTAACTACAACATCGGGGGCCGTAAGACACATGTAACTACGCGAGTAGGAGCCGATCATCGTAGAACGGATCACATCACCCTGATTATGGGATGCCAGTTGGAAACTAGTTTATATGGGTTCAGAGATTTACATGGGGTACGATAGTATATTCGACCCTAGACAACTTAACCAAGTTTATAGTGCTTCCCACTTCTTGTTCATACTTATCATACCCAGTTCTTTATTCATAGACAAAATAGTACTAGACTTACTCAGGCTTTATGTCTGACTCTACTTTTCTTTCGTCTTCTTTTCTTCCGTTTCCCCCCCCCCCCCCCCCAGGTCCACAGGGAGGGAACACAGCAGCTTGACCGGTCTTAACATCCAGCTTGAAGAAGAAAAATGTATTGCTTGGTCCTTTTCGTCTTGAACTATGGCTTTGGACAACCACTATGGGGCCTTTGCAGTTTATCTATGTTTTATTTATGCTTCTTTAAATAATGTAACCAAGACAGATTATGAAAGTGTTATGTTTTTGGAAAAGATGTAAGACAATGATGGTGATGTTGTTGTAACACGTATTTGCTTTTATGAAATAAAAGTTTGTTGATTTTCCGCTGTTTACAAATATGTGTTCTTATATCTGTCTTGTATATCTGTGACTTATACTTATAAACCTCCACTAAAATTAGGGCATTCCCTTTGAGAGTGACCCTAACGGAGGTGGGGTGTTTCAGGATCCTTCGGGCCTATCATATCGTTCAGCAATAAGGTCATCAGCGTCTTGTAAACCCATATTAGCACTGTCTTGCGAATCTCTGGGACTACAATTGTCTCCAAATCTTGTAGCTTTCCCACGACTACAGCTTGATTGGACGTCTTGGACTGATTTCTGAAGTGAAGATTTCCATTTCACATGATTAACCAGTAGGTCATACACATGCATGAACTGGTATAAATGAGGTCCTTGTTTACTATCTGGTTTATATATTTGTTTGAATAACTTGTTTGCGGCAATTCTCTGCATCAATAATATAAAGCTTTTACTACAACGTTAGAATTTAAAGTACAAAAAACAAAGTAAACAATTATTACCATATGAGTATCACTTCCAAATCCGCTTGGGTTACTCTGCTTCAGCTTGAGCATCTGCGAATCATAACATTGAGTTTGACGATTAATTTTAGAATAACGGCCTTTGACGGAAGCTACACTTCTATTACGATCCGTGTTCTTCCTATTATATGCATTAGTGATTCTACCCCAGAATGTTTCACCACTTTGATCGGCACCACGGACAGGATCCAGCGAAACTGAGCAGTATATGTAGCAAAGATCGTAGTCTTCTTTAGCATTCCAACTTGAAGTGGTTAACATTCCACCAAACGGTTGACTTTGATCTTGTACATCGAAAGTTTCAAACTCAATTCTTGCGGCGTCGACATCAAAATCAGTAACCATTTTTGTAGTAAGTTGGAATGTGGTAGAAGAAGAGTTGATGTGGAGGAGAGTAGATTAGGGGTTGTGTATTTGTAGTGTTTGAAATCATACCGTTGCAAATTCAAGCTGTTGGCCTCCCCGCGTCTGTTCAACAGGCGCGCGCAAAATATATCCGTTGATGCCCACGCGGTTGTTCAAGAAGCGCGTGTACTTGCGCGTTTGTTGAACAACCGCGTGGGCAATTTGGGGATTCCGGAACTCATTACCCAGATTTTCGATCTGATCGGATTATCCAACCTTTGTTGGAGCTGTTTTTGAGTGTGGATTTCACCATTTTGGATTTTGGATACTTTGTTGGAGATGCTCTAAAACCTATTCTTTTTCATTTCTACTTCTTCTACTCTCACTTTCCAACCCGCCTCCCAAATCCTTACCCGCAGCTGACTCTCTAAGCCCACCATCAAATCCACACAACAACCCACCTTCCAAAACCTAATATGCAAATGATATCAAATTTGCCTCACATCTACGATTTTGTTCAACATCCTTCAATCCAGGTATCATCCTTTTTTTTCTTAAGTTCAAATCACTTTTTGATAATAAAATTTTGAATTAGTACCAATTTATTAACAACATGTGAATTTTGATTGTTTCAAATCTCGATAAAAAGTGAGTCTTAATTATGTTCGTTTTTTTCCTTTCCGCATCCTTTATTCCAGGCATAATCTATTTTTTTCTTACTTTTGATTCGGTTTTTGTTAATCAAATTTTGAATTAGTGTATGTGAATATCCTATCCTATCTGTAGGTTTACGTTTGTTTGTACTTGTTGAATTATACTGCAAAAATAAAATAGGACCATCTAGGATCTATTTTTTTAACTGCGAGTAATGCTCATTTCATCAAAGAATCCTTAGCTGCGACTATTATATTGTGCAGAAAGCTGAGTGAAAATAAACGATAAACATTACTAGTTTATTTTCTGCAAATAAAATGCAAAGAGAAAACGAAGAATTAAGCGTCCAGTAACTCAATTCGAATCTTTCATCATACAAAGTTAACCTGCAACAGGCTAGAGAACTTTTGGCTGATGAGCCTGAAAATTCTGAATATGTAGACTTGGAAAAATAACTTGAAGAGATCTAACGTGTTTCGTCATGGCTTTGCCCGCATGGAAACTCTTGATTTGTGATACTCACACTTAAACTCTTCAGTCTGGATTTTAATTTCTGCCATTGCAGTTACGAAGGAGCTCTTAGCTGTTGCGAAACAAAATGATCAATCTCACATTTCTGCACAACGTCGTATTAAAAACGTTGTATCCAGGCATAAGCAGTTCCTCATTGGTACAAGCAACCATAAGGTGTTTCCTATTGGCACAAAAGTTCAAGCAGTTTACAACGATGATAGGGAATAATATGATGCAATTATTGAGGCAATTACTGCAAATGGATATGAAGTTAGTTACAGTGGATGTGGAAACAAAGAGGAGGTAAATATGTACATGAAGTTAGTTTCAATTAACTCTGATTTATTTTGAAGATAAGTAAGGCAAACTTCAATTATGATAATTTGATTGATGTATGCAATGAGACTTAGAGCAGAATATTTGTTTGATGAAATGCGTCTACATGACCACTGTTACACTTGGAAAAAGTAAGGAACCACTAGTTGCAGATGAAAGGTATATTCTGATCGGTGCACATTCAGTTTAGTGGTTATTATTAATTAATTACTAATTGGAATACAGTTTCGTCAAGTGGTAAACCTATAAGTATGATATGAGAACCATATATGTTCAGTTGACATTTCTATTTTTTATATCATGCATATATGCATTTCAGGTGGATCCTGCAAATGTCAGGCCAATCCAAGATACTGAAATGAATTCACTGGTAGAAGCTGAAAAAGAAGCTGAAGCTACAAAGCATGCAATTAAAAGGAAGATTGAACATGCAACATCTATCGTTGATTTTCAGTCACCTTCCTTGCCTGCAAAACTTCCTTTATTTCGATGGGGCAGACTACATCATTCAAGTAAGTGTTTATTTCTATCTTTTATCGTTTTCTGGCTACGTTGAATCTTGAAATTGTGTCTATACTCCATATGTTAGCAAACTCTTATCTATTCATGTAATTTCAAAAAAAAAAAAAAAAAAAAAAAAAAAAAAAAAAAAAAAAACACATATGGATTTTTCAATTTAATAATCTTTATAGTTTTGAAGCAGAAAAAATGTGCTGCAAAATAAAAATAAAAAATGATGATAGATACGCATCCCTGATTTTCTTTATTTTTTCCAGATAGATTTGAGAATTTTTTCATAGTTATACTTAAGTTATGCGCTGGTTATTTACAACTGATATTATACTATTATATGTTACTTGGCCTATTTGATATTTAAAACCTTGTATCTTCTAACATAATTGGTTTAGTTGTTATCTTGTATTTTATTTTTGTTAAACTTTTTTCCTTCCCCTAGTGTGCTTGATTTTTTGAGTAGAGGAGTTAACTTGTTGATTTAGATTAATAATCTAGCTAATCTAATTATAAGAACTTGTTGCCTAGTCTCATCTATAACTGGAAACTTCATATTAGATATATCAATTGAAATTCTGTTACATGCATTTCTTTTTACCTTGTACCAACCTAATGATATAAATTGGTTTCTACATCTGTATATTGGGCTTTCACGTTAAATAGTTGGCAATAAATAACAAATATGCTCTGTTTTAAAATTTGTTACAGTTCGATATTGACAGTAAATATATATGCATAACTTAGGAGTTGTGTTTTCATTGGTTTAGAGAAGATTTCCATTTCTTTAATTTTTTTTTTTTTTAAAATGATTTGTTGCGTTTAATAGAAAGCTTATTCCTTTGAGGCTGATTATGTGTACTGTACTTAGTCCACATATGTAGAAACCAGACAGTTACGTGTATATGATAATTGTATATTTATGTTGAGTGATATATTTCCCTTTCTTAATTCTTTAGAGATTCCATTACACATGTGTATTACCTTTAATTACTTTGAAGAATATATAAATCATCTCATGTAGCAACTTAAGCTTAAACTTTGAGTCCATGCTTGTCAGTTAAGCGGATAATTAAGTATAAAATAATCTTGCATTATTTTCCTTTTTTCAGGTTTCTACTTTCCATCTTAATCTATAATATTACTTCTTAAATTTGTGTTTCATTTTTGAAGATACCATTAATTTGTTCAGATATTTCTTGCTTCTTAGCATTATGAAGATATGTTGCATTTTTAATATATTTTTCTTTGCATGACACGATCTTTCATGGTAATTTTTTTAGTATATCATACCATTTCCTTTTTTCCTCTACTTATTTCGTCTCCACTCGTTTGTTTATTATATTTTTGTAGCTTATCATTCTGAATTTATTTTTTTCCTTTCACTTCACTCGTTTTATGTCCATTTCATTTATTTTATTTTGGATTCATTTCAACATGTTAATCTGCAAACTAGTTATATTTCATTACTAAAAATTACAGCTCCGTCTGAAGTTCATAGACACCGAACACTTTCAAAGGTAATTTCTTCTTGTGGGTTTTATTCCATTAAATATCATATTATTTAAAGCTACTCCTCTATTTTTTATTATTATTTTTTTATCATCTTTGCAATACTTTCTGAAATGGCTGGTTACGGGATCTAAAGCAGCTTGGTTAGTTTCATTTGATTCCACCTATGCTAATTTTTAATATCTGAACATGGTTGTCCTAACAACAGTTTACATGGGTTTAAAGTTAGCTACCAGTCAGTGGTAAGTATTCAGTTATTTTCCAAACCATGCTTCTCTTGCTACAAAACATGCATAATGCAGATTTTGATTGCTTGCTTATCCAGTTTCATCACATTTCAAAGCAGAAATGCAAAAGGGTTGTGATAGTTATTTTTTTTTGTTGCTGGTCAAATGACATCTATATATTTTCTCTATCCTATGAAATTAAGCCACTATTTTATTATGTACAGATGTATGAACTTCTGTGATTATTGTTTAAACATCCTTCCCCCCTCCCTTCTCCAAACACACACACAAAAAAAAAAAAAAAAAAAAAAAAAAAAACATTTTGAACAGTTATCTTATCAATAATGCAAATATGTCAACTTGGTGAAGGTTTTTTGCAACATCCAAATTACTTTAGCCTGAATTTTATTTGATAACGAAATACCATTCGAAATACATTCAGATCCTTTTTCAACTCAAGTTTCCTTTACGTTGACTATCCAATATTTAGTCATTCTCATTTCGCGCATTATTTACATCCATTATAGCTAACATATTTAAATTGTACTTTGATTTGGATTGGGCATTAATTTTGTTTTGAGATGTTATTTTTCATTTTCAAAGTTGGCGAGGTACAACAAGAAGCCGACAATAACCTTCAGGGAGATTCAAACTTCTGTTCGCCGTGCTTCCTTGTGAACTTGCTAGGCACGTTGTATAAAAGGACCCCATGGCCATCTCAAATTTACCGGCGGTTAATTAAGTCTCGAGTCTGCTACATGATGCTTATTTACGTCTGCTTTGTCCCTAATTTTTTGTTGATTTGGCTTCGACTGATTAGATGTAGTTGGATATGTTAAGGCGCTGCTCAATTTTCAAAGATATTTTAGTCTAGTATTATTAATGTGGTTTGATTCAATGCATTGACAAGTTAAGTAATTATTTACTCGTTTTATATTTCAGTTGTGTTTGCGATCCCCTGTTAGTGTTTTCTTTTTTGGGAGCTCCTGTTTAAGTTTATTACCGTATTGAAGCTGCCATCCCTGAAATTTGTACCTTTGATACATAAATTGTTATAACAAAAATGTTATTTAAAATGTAGTTTCTGTCGTTTGATTGCGTAAGCTTGATGCAGATAAATCTCCGTAGCTTGAAATAATTATTTATCACTCCAATTTTGTACGTTTTCTGTTTCAAAATGGCCAAAAAATTGGGTTTTTCTATTGTTTGATATTGCTCATCGCTATGCATGGCTGTGATTTTGCATCCATTACTCTAGTTCGAGTTTGTTTTAACTATGATTTTTTTTATGGCCTTAGCACTCAGCTTTGTCCTTCTTCATAGGACGCGAAAGAAGATTGAGAGGGCTAATCCCAATTTACGGATATAACTTCGATTACAGTGTGACCTCGTGTTTGTATAAAATTTCAAAAGGGAAAGTATAAAAGTTTGTAAGCTCCATAGGTAGACAAATAAAAATAAAACGATAGCTAAGCAATCAAACTTCACACAGACATATTTCCATACCTAGATTGTATTAAGGGTAACGATTTATTACTGCAAATATCAAATTTATTATAATCAGAAAAGATAATTTACTTCAGAATATATTTTTATGATTTATTGACTAATACACTTTAGAAAAGATAACACTTGATGTCATAGGCAACATTGATTCTTTACCAAAATTTGTGGCATGTTATCATTTCCTTTTTTTGTTTTATAATTATAAACTGAGAAAATGTACTTTTCAACGTTTTAGGTCATAATTAAAATAAAATTTACTAAATATTTTTTTATTTTATATTATATATCTTAACGGTCAGTTTTTCCACCATTGTGCTGTAATACTAGTAAGTCAGCCTGTATAAATTAAACTAGCTCGTTTTTTAAATTTTGGAACTAGTTTCGCTAACATTCTAACTCATCTGTCCAAACATGCGAACGTGTTATTATTCATTCAAACTAACTATAACTACATTGAAATCAAATTTTAAGCTGTGTATGTATTGTATCCAAACTGGGCTCTTAAATCATTGAGAACCATGATTAATGGTTCTCGGGTCTGATAATTTATAGCTGCAGTTGCTGCTAATTTAAGTTTTGTAAGAGGATGAAGACAATCAATTCAAGTGCCACTTCTAGCCTTACCTTGAATTACAGGCCTTTAGCAAGCTGCTTAAATAATTTCTAAGTTGTCTTTGAAATTTGAAAAAGTACCTACTGTTCGGAAAGTATATTAATCTCACTGTTGGGATTTTGCATGTATGTCTGAATCATCAAGAAGTGGTTTTCTTTAACGTTTTAATTTTATTGGTGCATAAAAACTAAATTTTCAGTTGAACTATGGACCCATGCATCTAAGTATGTTAAATTCTTGGGTTCTTGTTTATGCAAAATTAAAAGGAAATTTTATGTCTGATCAAATTTTCAATATTATATTGGTCTTTTATGCTGTAGGTATTCAAAGATATTGTTTAACGGATAAATTTCAGTATTGTAGTGTTGCTTTGATTATATATATTGAGTCGTTTGGTCATTATCATTTATTATTAAAAGAAGTTTTAATTGCAAATACTGTGATGTTATACGAAGGTGCAACCGCAATCAAAGATGTAATTCTTCATCAAAACCTTAATCCGAGACAAAGAAGGAATCCCTCCTAATCAGCAGAGGTTAATTTTTGTTGGAAAGTAGCTTGAAGATGGTCTGATTTTGGCGGATTATAACATTTAGAAAGAATCTACTTTGCCTTTGGTGTTAAGGTTGAAAGGTGGACTTATTGAACCCTCCTTTATGGCTCTTGCTATGAAGCATAATCAGGATAAAACCATGAGCCGCAAGTAAGTTTACTATTGATACTTCTGCAATTCAATATATTCGACGTATGTTTGCTTTTCCATGTATGAATTATTACAGTTCATAAGCAGTACATTTTAATTCGTTTTATGTTAGCATCAACCTGGCGACTTTACTTTAATCTATTCATTGGTAGACACTAGATGTAGTTTGACAATTTAAATATTTTGTTCTTAATGTTAAATTATGAATAATGAAAATGTGTTCTCTTGTATTTCTACTTGCTTTTGGATCATATGGAAGTAAGAGAGTAGCAAATAGTCTTTTTCTTAACAAAATTGGCATTTTATGCTAGAAGTATTTCTTTTTAGCTCATCAGTTCATTTGAGGTTGGCATATTGGTCCAGTGCATTTGCTAGCTAGTTTAGACGGTGGACTTGCTCATGCCAAATTATTCATCTTCATATGATAAGCGTCTATGCTAATATCCCTGATAGTGCATTGATAAGTTATATTATGTTTAGTGTATCAAAATCAAGGCACTTAAGATCGCCTTCCCATCCCATAAAAGCGTTTGAGTTATAGCCATGCTATATTAACATATGGTTTTGTGGAGTATTTCCTGGACACCTCCTTTCTAGTTTTATGGATGATTAGATTGTTGGTGTTTGTTTTCCTTTTTGTATTTTTAGGATTTTTATCCTTTGTAATTCTATTTAGGAATACTACACTGATTGGTGCAAATCATTCATTTTAGAATTGTGAACATTATATATATGTATACTTCATTTCTTTTTATTTAACCTACCAAATTGAAATATATCTTAAAACCGAGGGTTGGAGTAATGAATCAATTAGTTGCACAAAGATTTTTTCCATTTCATCTTAACCTTTGAGGTTTTAACAGTTGTAATATACAAGATAAATAAGATTAGCTTCTTGTTTGAGTTAAAAGAATGGTTGGCTAGCATTTTTAGCAAAAAATCACTAATGTCAATAGTTTTCTATAAAACTAAACATATTACATTCTCATAATCGAACAAGTTGATAGTGCAAATGCAAATTAAAATTATAATAGTAGTTGATAACATTGTTTGTGCAATATACCAATGTTTCTGTTATAATGCAACTATTTTATTTTTATTAATAGTTGTAATTTCTTTGATGTCAATACATGTATATATGTAATGTATGAACTTCCAGAAATATCCTTTTGTATATGTAATATATACGTATATCAACTATTAATATTTCTTATAAATAGGATCTAAGAATTATTTTTTTGGTTAAACTTAAAATGTCTCTAAATACTAGTAACTTAGTGAGATGTAATAACTGAACTTTCTCTGCAAATTCCAAATGTTCATCTAAAATTATTATCATATCTTCACTTAAAAATATGATCTAATAAACAAATGAATTCAATTATTTATAGATTATTAATATAAATGAATCAAAATCAAACTAATGAAAGTTGTTGTGAAGTAGTTGTTGAAAATTAAAATTTTACGTAATTTCAATGGGAATGTGGTTAAATTTTCATAGAAATCATTTTATTCTTACTGTGTTGAACATGTTTGATTTGTAAAAAAGTCCATGTTCTAATTCTTATGTTTTAAGTTGTTGTAAGTCGTTACATCATTTTTTGCCTTTGTAATTTAAAATATGTTTTGTTTGATTTTAGTTTAATTTTTTTAAATTAAATGCGGGCAAGTTTAGCTTCTTGAGTTCATTATGTAAACGATTCAGTCAACATTACTTGCCTGGATTTGGTTGAAAAAGTAGTATCATTTTTGCTTGCTTGGATTTGATCGAACATCAGTATGATTTTCTTGGTCCTTTATTACTTGAATATTGTTTCTTCTATGGATTTATTTTTATATTTTTAAACGAGTTGTTAAAATTATGGGAGCCCCCTTGCATTGTCTAAAATGAAGTTTAAAGCTTAAAAAACTTCTGGTATGAGTTATAGATATTTAATTTTGTATTGACTTCTCTATTGTAGCGTTTTGTTATAGCTGAATTTCAACTTATGTTTGTATAAGACAAGCAAGATCGTTTTTTGTTTGAGTTATAACAGTATGTGATGATCTAAACGATTTATTAACAATTCTTGTAAAATTATAATGACTTTTAAGTTTCACTTGCCCGGATCTGATTGAGACCTTGTGATAATCCGTGCTCTTTTTTTTACTGGAACTTCATTTTTTTGATGCAAGTCATGGAGATTAGTTTGAAACTCGTATTGACTTCTCTATTATAGCCAGGGCCGGTTATTAGGCAAGGCCCAATAGGCCAAGGAATAGGGCAACCCACTTCTCAAGGCAACGAGCAGAAAAATATATATTCTAATTTCTGAAATAGCGGTTTCCCTCCAACCTCTAGCGGCAACAAGCGATTAGGCACAGCAGGCCAGGCGCAACACGGCAGCAACGCAGCTTCAATTTCCAAGCAACTCTCCCCTTCTACATCTCAATTTCTTCCCTCTGGCTCACTTCAGGCTTCAGCAAGGCTGGTAATTTCGAGACTTACTGGCTATTGCTGCTATTTTTCAATTAGTTTGGTTAATTCTTCTTGGCTATTAGATACTTAGAGAGTTAGATTTATTATAATTTGTAGTGTAAAATGTGTAGTCAAGTGATTCAATTGCTGAAAAAGACAACCGCTGTACTGTATGGTTGAACCATTGTCCATTGACAATTAGTCCATTGTAAATTTGTAATTAAACATTAAATTGACTGCAGGTTGAGGTAGTATAAGTTTTTATTTTCTCTCAAACTCAAAACTGACAAAAAAATTCAAGAAGAAGTTGTTTTCGTTGAATGATATTGATATGTAAAGCTAAAAAAAAAAAATTCGGAAGAATTGTTGAAATATGTATTTTGTTTATGTATTTTGTGTGAACATTTGTTAGATGGATGATAATTAGTATATTAGAAGTATTGCAATTCTTAACCTGTTAGATTGCGACCATTGTCTGTTCATTTTTTTCTTCAGGTTTATACTTGTTACATTATTGATGATCAAATTTTTTAAATTAATGCATCGGTTGCCATTCTACAAAAATCTGTTATTTTTATACAAATGGCATAGAAGTTTGATTTTAAGTAGTCTCTAAATTGCTGATTTTGCATTGTATGCTGCTGTTGTTGTACAAGCATGTATTGTATGTTGCATTGTATCGTGGTGTGAGCGCTGGTTCTTTGTTTCTGCACTAGGAGCAGATGATTCAACAATTCTTCAGGACATGTAAGTGTTTTTTTTTTGTACAAGGCAACGAATTTTGAGTTCGCCTAGGGCAACCCAAAGGCTAGAACCGGCCCTGATTATAGCTTTCCGATAATTGCTAAATTTCAACTTATGTTTGTACAAGATAAGCAAGGCCAACTTCTTGTTTATGTTCTATAACGACGATTCAAATAATTTACAAACAAATCTTGCAAAATTATAACTGAACTTTCAGTTTCACTAGCCTGGATCTGATGAAATCTGGTGATTTTCTGGGCCCTTTAGTACTGGAACATCATTTTTGTTTGGAACTCGTATTAACTTCTCCGTTGTAGCTTTTTGGTAATTGCTGAATTTCAAATTGTATTTGTATAAGATAAGAAAGATCAGCTTCTTGTTTGAGTTCAGTTATCGACGATCCAAACAATTTATAAACAAATCTTGCAAAATTATAATTGAGTTTTCAATTTCACTCGCCTGGATCTGATGAAACCTAGTGAGTTTTTGGGCCCTTTGGTACTGCAACATCATTTTTGTTTGAAATTCATATTGACTTCTCTATTATAGAATTTTGGTAATTGGTGGATTTCAACTTGTATTTGTATAAGATAAGCAAGTTCAGCTTCTTGTTTGAGTTTGGTTATCGACGATCCAAACAATTCATTAGCAAATCTTGCAAAATTATAAATGAACTTTTAGTTTCACTCACCTGGATCTGATGAAACTTGGTGATTTTCTGGGCCTTTTAGTACTGGAACATCATTTTGTTTTCATTTTTTAAATAAATTTATTTTCAAATGCACTCTGTCCCTAAACAAACCATGTTTTGAGGCAATTTCTTCGTTTGCAAAAGCAAGTGGTTTTACTTATGCCAACTTTACTCTGTCGTATATGTTGTGATATCTTGGATGGTGTTGTTGGCTTACATTTATATAATGTTTTCTTACAGTGTATTTACTATGCTATCAGTGCTTGTTGCTGTGCATAATCATTTAGATGTTGCTTTGTTGTTTTAACGTCAAATTTTTTCCATTTGGTGTTGTTTGTTCTCCTTGATTGAGGTGTTGTTTTGAGTGTTGTTCTGGGAGCATTATGGATGTAGTCATTTCGTTGTTGGCTTAATTTATTTTGTATTAAAGAATTTGGAAGTATAACCACACTAAACGACCCAATTACTTCATTTATTAAAGTCATTCAAATCATATGATAATCATCGATATATATGGTAATTTATAATTTGAAATGAGGATGGTTACAAATTTCATTTTATGCATTATTTGTTGTTCTTTATTATTTGTACGTAATCATAAGTAATTGCCTCTGAAATAATGTTTGAATTGTTAACTGTGTTTTACATTGTTATCCTGTGCTTTTCAAAGTCAACTAGTACACTAATATTTAATAAAAATCGTAGCATGAACTTTAAAATTACTTGATTTACTTTGAAATTTATTCGTAAAGTAATTGGACAGGGTCAAAATAGCAATAGCAATATGTTTGCAATCCATTAAATTTACATTTGTTAAACTAAGAACTAATTGTATACGAATAGTTCTAAGCTAAAAAATAGAGATGATCTATTCAAAATCATTTATTTTCATATGCTTTGTAGTCAAGTGTACTAAAATTATCAATAAAGTTAAGTGGAATGCTATGTTTGGTGGATATGCAAAAATCTGGTCAAGATACATACTTTGTTACTGTGTTAGTGTTGATCTTTTATGCCTTTTTAATTAGGAAAGTATTTAGACACAACTTTAGCACAATTGGTGACATAATTAATTTGGTGACACAAACGGTCGATGCTTTGTGTCTTTCTTTTTGTATTTAATTCTATGTCCAAATTACCTTTTTCTTTTTATTTGTTAACATCAATTAAAAAACATTTCTTAGTGGAAAAATGTTATATAAATATGGTAGGTGTTATAATTGTCATTATCTTTGTTTAATTATTGTTGTTTAGCTTAATCAAGTTACAGGTTTGGTGTTGGGACTTGATTTTGATCTCTTGAAATCAGGCAAGTTATTCAAATCAGGTAAATTATTTAGAAAAAAAGTTATGCTTCAAAAAGAGGTGTTTGTCTAATCTAATGTATATTTTTTTGTTAATTTTAGGAAATATATATAGATAAAATGAAAGAAGTATTCGTTGGATTGATTTGACAACTTCTTTTCAGTCAAACTTTATTTTTTTACATAAGTTACTTGATTTGAGGAGAGAATTAAACACGAAAATAGTGTTAAAGAACAAAATTACGTGTTTTTTTAGCCGTAAGGACGGTTTGTTAAAATTTTATTCTAAAGGACCGCATAAGATTTTAGGTAGAATTCCGCGTGCTAGGATTAGGCTATGGATGCATGGCTGATGGTTGCTAGTTTGGACGATAGAATTGGCTTCTCCTGAATGATAGGCAAGCGCAATTGTTGTGGTTGCTTGTGTTTGCTTGTAATTTCGGGGGCGAAATTCTTAAGGGGGGAGAATGTAACAACCCGCATTTTACGTATCGGAGTGTGACGACCCCAAAACCCCGTACAACGGTGGCAAGGGTAATCTTTGGAATATAACACATAAACAGATAACAGCAGAACAGAAATAATTAAATACACCAGATAATATACAATAAAATACACTGGATAAACATAATCATCAGAGTTACACAGTATACAGGATCATACTTAGTACAAAATATAGTTCAGTTATACATAAATGTCTACAGCGGAAAATAAAACATAATATGTACAACAGGAGCTGAACTGCATAAAAAGTGATAAATGATAGAATCCATCTTCAGCTCCAGCTATCCAGAAAGAGCCCGCTAAAACCTGAATACAAGGCTGCCCGTGTAGAAAAAGGGGCACCCGAGTTTGCAAGTGAAACAAACTACGAGTCAGTCATGAGACAGGTATGAGAAATCAACTTAACTTACTTTAATATATGGCCAATCACAGGACCATGCCACTTTCGCGGAACGGGTTTACTCCATTGGATTGCCAGTGCTTTAAAACAAGTAAATCTTTTAAACATCGTAATGCTTTTTATAAAAATGAAGCCATTATAAGACTCAGTTCCCATCACACAATGCAACGCAAACCGTAGGATAGAGTTTTTACCTTATAATGACCAAGATATGCTTGATACGAATAAAACAAAAGCATTTGGTATTATTACCAGTGTTTATATGTTTCAAAAACAATTTCAAATCATAAGTATCAATCATAGACGACATTAATGCCCCATACCACTATGTCGCCATATATAGGTATACAATCAAAACCGCACGGTGTCGTATTTGGAAATTGGATTTCCGTCATGAACCAAGGCAAAAGATAGCCCTTACCGAATTCGAGACTCTCTAGCCCGAGCCTCAGGATCAGAGCTCGAGTGACCCTTGGATCGTCATTGCCGGTCCACTCGATGTGGATTAAAATGCCTGAACACTGTGTTTCCCCACCCTTTGGGGGCGTAAATGAGTCCTATGACTCCATCGGCTCCACATAGTCATCGATATATCCGAGGCGCCTCGCAATCCAACAACCACACAGGTGAAAATAATATAAATGTCAGGGCTGGCAGGTCACTGACACCACCCTAGCTAGAAGGAAACGCATGTCCTCCCTGAGGTCCTCTCTCGTTTCTGGTTCATACCGGGGTGTGAGGCTCGCGAATCAACGTTATACACAAAGCTATGCCACACAGGTCGTGCTTTGATCATCAACCACAAGACTTTGCTTTTCAACAAAAGCCTTGATCATCTGCCACTTAGGCATGCAACACAGGCAATTCACTCCATGCGACTGATTTCTATCGATATATAACCTCTGAGCTCATACGTCTCAGAGAAGGGCGTTAAGCAAGAGAATAAATTCTCCGCTGCCAAACAGATATATATTTAATAGAGATCAATCAACACAGAACAAAATCCAATGTCAGACACACAGTCCATTTACAAGTTCGTTCTGGGTCTGAACGAAGCCGGAGGCACCATATACCACGCATATCCATCGATCTCCAAGTACGTCTGGACGATCACCACTTATTATCTATATTTTGGGATGCCTCCCAATCAAGACATCAGTGATCAACCAACCGAGGTGAAGATCTCCGGTCTTCAACCACCGTCTTCATCATCGACTTCTTATCGCCGATCAATTATTTGAAATGAGATTTAACTCGGCCTTTTCAAATAATTCACGTTTATTTAGAATTTAAATCAATTCATTTCAATGGTTAAATTATTCAACATCAATAATTTTGTTCTTAAATGTAATTTTCACGCCAAACACATTCAACCATCAAATATCCAATAAACCGGATAAATTCGGTTTATTTTCATTTCATATCGTTTATAATATTTTATAATGACTTATCGCTGTTTTTATTCACTTAAAAATAGCCAATTCATTCAAACGACGCTTCAGGCCATAACGCGGCCGTGGTGCTGTTTTTCTTCAGATTTGAATTACACATATCTGAAAATCTAACCGTTGGATCTTCACAAATTTTATATCATTAGAAAGATCTTTTCAAAACGAATCCAACGGTTTCAGTTTTGGGAAAATCCGACGGTCGGATCTCCCGGTACAATCGTTTGAAGTTTCGATTTCAAAATACGAACTGCAGCGTCGTTATTCGATTTATTTTAATTAAATTTATATATATGTATAAATATAATCGATTCTGGTGCTGTTTTTCTTTAGATTTGAATTAAACATTCCAGACAATCCAACCATTGGATCTTTACAAAGTTGGTGTCGTTGGAAAGATATTTCCAAGGCGAACCCAACAGTTGCGGTTTCGGGAAAATCTGATGGTCGGATTTCCCACAATAATAGTTTGAAATCACGGTTTCAAAACACGAACTGCAACTTCGTTATTCGATTTATTTTAATTATATATATATATATATAATTCATTCTTCGATTTCAAAACCACATTCATTTCACACATTTGATAAAAATGGTATTTTTATCCAACAGCTATTTATTTCAACACATCACTATTTTTAACAGTTTATATATATCATAAAGATGTGATTTTTTTTGTAAACTTTTTTATTTCAAAACACGATTATTTTATATAGTTTATACATAAGGTAAAAATGTTATTTTTGGTGTTAAAACAATTTATTTAAAACACTAATATTTTATATAGTCTATATATATGATAAAAATGTTATTTTTATTTTTCAAAGAATTTATTCAATACATGAACTTCATACAACACATGAATTTTATTTCAACACATGAATTTTATTCAACACATGAATTTTATTCAACACATGAATTTTATTTCAACACATGAATTTTATTCAACACATGAATTTTATTTCAACACATGAATTTTATTTCAACACATGAATTTTATTCAACACATGAATATGAATCAAGCACAGAAATATTTCAAAAAATTTCGGCAGTATAACGGTAGGGTAGTTAAAACAGGCACCGTCCCTATTACGGCTCCTCGCTCTACCTTAAAACCTCGCAGCTTTTGACAATGGGGATTTTCAATATATAGTTCGTACGCAGACGAATTTTCCCATGTACTAATCTTATTGGGATTTCAACCACAATCAATCATTTCAAATCAACCATTCTTGATATTCACCTAATTTTCACATCAACCAATAATCCAAACAATATCACCTCCAATATATATCGTCCATGTTCTGTGAACGAGGGGATTATATATATATATATATAACTATATTTTGATTTCATTTCAATATCATTTCAATTCATTTCGACACATATATCATTTTTACAACGCATATATAACTTATACATCGAACATACAACTTATACAACGCTTATACACGAGGTGTACAACACTTATATAACTCATACATTGACTATATAATTTATACATCGTCGTTTCCATATCGTTTATAATTCAGAAATCTCACATTGGGTTCCACTCCTCCAAAAATTGTAGAAGGCTCAGAAAAATATCCGGTCTCTTCTAAAATGTAGAAGACGTCCTCACGGTCCCGGTGTCTCTTGTTTTACTGAATTTCAACAAGAAACGAAAAAGATATGATTTTTATAGTGAAATCATGATTCGCGACGGTTTTTAAGAGTTGAAAACAGTTTAAATTAATAAACCCGTACCTTTCCTTTTTCTGTTCAAACCTAGGTTTAAATTTTTCGTTGAATCCGTATCATTTCAGGCTGATTAGGTTTTACAACATCCACGAGCTTGGAGTGGCGCGCCAAACGAGGTAGGTGGCGTCCGGTGCGGTGGCAGATCGAAGCGGAGGCGGCAGTCCAAACCGGTGGACTTCGTGGAGGTGATTCTCGTGACTCGCGCAACTATACGAGGTGCTCCAGGTATGGATTTGAAGAGCGTGAGGAGTACTTCAAAAACCTCAACTGGGGCGTTGGCTATCGGTGCGTGTGGAGGGAGATAAGGAGGAGGGAAGGTTTAAAGAACGGTCGTCGTCGATTGAGAGGGTGGAGCGATTTTTATCGGGGAGGGAGAAATTAATGTGATTGGCCGATTTTTTATTTATTTATATATTTTTAAAATCTCAAAAATACCCCTCTTCACATACTAACTCCAATCCAAACCCAACGACTGTCGCCCCTAGCTAAATTCCCCCATTCCGAACATAATGGGATATGTTTCGTAGGCCCATTCGACTGTTACAGTCAGTTTTTCTTCAAATTAAAATATAAAACATTCAATATTCGATTTGAACGTACATTTCAATTTGATGGGGCCACATACTGATCCCAAAAATTCCAGAAAAATAAATCTAGCTATGTTTTGATGATACGGTCCCAACAAAACTAGTTTCGTCGAATTCTGAGACAATTTGAAAAATGACTATTTTCTGGTCGATCCAATTTAACAGAAATCAACCAAACACATTTTCCTTTGCCACGCTCACATACTAACTTCAAAAATTATGAAATTTGAAACCTAACAATAATTTGACATCCCGGATCCAACAAAAGTGGTTTCGTCAAATTCTGAGGTCGTTTGCAAAATGTCTATTTTCAAGGGCTATATAAACTCTATAGTGACCTTTCTGAAAATTCATTTGGCCATAACTTTTGATTCCCGCTATGAAACTTCGATTTTTCAGATACGTTAGAAAGATATTCATAAACAGATTTAAATATTTTGGTTTCACTAAACTTCGTTTTAATTTGCACCCGGTAAAGTTAGTCAAAGTTTGAATTCAAATTTTGAAACTACCGCGCCACTTCCGGCCTTGTTTATAATTAAAAATAATTATATTTATTTTCAAACATCGATTCAAACATACTTTTCGTCGTTATTATTTAAAATAATTTATTAAATATTTAAAATCCACTCAAATAGACAAATTAAAAATTTTAAATTGGCTCAGATTTTCCGGATTGTTACAATCTCCCCCACTTAAAACTTTTCGTCCTCGAAAAGGAACGAAGTCGAAAGTTGCTTAATTACCCAACTCAACTTTCATTCTGGCTTCCATTGTTCAACTTTTTAGTTTATAAGAATTTTCAAATTCTTCAAAAATTTGGCTAACACCCTAAATTTTCAAAAAAATTCGCCATAACCTCCTTTGTACGGGGAGCTTCGAGATATTTCAAATAGCCTCCCATAGCCCTCACCAATCCAAAAGAAAACGAAAAAGCCAAGCGGCTAGCCAATCGGCTCATAAAATCATCAAATTCCCAAGAAATACAATAAACATGTACCTTTTTGTCGGGCAAACAATTTTAATCCTCTGCTTAGCAGTTTATCCATAACCTGTTCACACATATACATATATAATGCACATGTATATATTTCTATCTATTTTCAACTCAGTGCAATATTTGTTCAATTTGGCTAAATGGTTCAAAATTCTAATTAATCAACCAAAAATCAAACAACACAACCGGTAATGAATTTGTTTTTATCTTTCAAAAATATACTAATTAATTCGTATACTCTTTTAAAATCTTCAGACTATATAATTAAAAAGTTATACATCCATGAAAAGAAAACAACAGCAAAGTAGAGAACAAAATGGTAATGCAAAGATATGATAAATGTACCTTGCACCAGAGTCAATCAGAGATATCCACCCTGCGCTTAGGATAGGCTTTCTTAATACTCTCCTCAGTTTCCCAAGTACAATCTCGCGGATCTCCACTCCATTGTACTTTGACTAAGCGAACCTTCTTGTTCCTCAGTTCTTTGGTTTCTTTGCCAATAATCTTTAGCGGTTCTCTTCTCACAGCCAATCCTGGAGTAATTTCTATATCCCATTGCGCTGCTTCTTCCACGATCAAGTCTGGATCATGAACATGCTTTCGAAGTTGAGATACGTGAAATACATCATGCACTCTAGGCAACCAATCAGGCAATTGAACTCTATAAGCTAGAGTTCCAATCCGTTCAAGTATAGGGAATCGACCAATAAATTTGGGCGCCAACTTCCTAGTCTTGCCAAATCGAATTACTCCTCTTATCGGAGAAACCTTTAGATACACGTAGTCACCAACAACAAATGCTAAATCCCTCCTCGAGTCTGCATAGCTCTTCTGTCGGCTTTGAGCTGCTAGCAATCGTTTCTTAATGAAATCGAATTTATCCGCAGTTTTGCGAATCATATCTGGTCCCAATATAAGTCTATTGCCAGGTTCTACCCAACAAGCAGGAGATCGGCACGGTCTACCATACAATGCTTCGAATGGTGACATTGTTAGGCTAGCTTGGTAGCTGTTGTTGTATGAGAACTCAGCCAAATGCAAATAGTCTTCCCATGATCCACCAAAATCAAGAACACAAGCCCACAATAAATCTTCTAGAATACAATTCCCTCTCAGTTTGACTATCTGTTTGAGGATGATATGCGGTGCTTAGATTCAGCTTCGTTCCCAGTTCTACTTGAAATGCCTTCCAGAATTTGCTAGTAAATATTGGATCTCCATCACTAACTATACTGATTGGCACTCCATATAGCCTAACAATTTCTTTGAAATAAATCTGTTCTAGACTTTGGACGGTTCTATTGGACCTGACAGGTATAAAATGGGCGGTCTTCATGAAGCGATCTACGATCTACGATCACCCAAATACTATCATTTCCTTTCTTGGTTCTGGGAAAACCATCTATGAAGTCCATGGAAATATGTTCCCACTTCCAACCTGGAATGTCCAGCGGTTGCAACAATCCGACAAGTTTCTGTTGGTCGCTTTTGACTAGTTGGCAAGTAGGACACTTGCTAACATATATTGAAACGTCCCTTTTCATAGCCTTCCACCAAAATGTTCGCTAGAGATCATTATACATTTTGCTCACACCTGGATGGATACTCATCTTAGACTTGTGACATTCGTCTAACACTTCACTTTTGAGTTCGGGGATGTCGGGAACACAAATCCTTCCTCTCAATCTCAGGATCCCATCGTTATCTATTTGAAAACCCGAGGGTTCGCCTTTCTGAATCCTTTTGATCATATCCTTAATAAAATTATCATCTTTCTGAAGAATAGATATTTTGTCAATCAAGGAAGTCGTAATAATAAAACTGGCGATTATTGCATTCTTTCGACTTAGCGCATCGGCCACAACATTGGCTTTCCCTGGATTGTACAAAATCTCAAAATCGTATGCTGCAAGAAATTCTAGCCAATATTGCTGCCTCAGATTCAAGTCTTTCTGGGTGAACAGATACTTTAGCGACTAATGATCTGTATACAGTTCGAATTTCTCACCCAGAAGATAGTGGCTCCAGATTTTTAAGGCAAATATGATGGCTAACAACTCAAGATCATGAGTAACGTAATTTTTCTCATGTGGTTTCAGCTGGCGGCTAGCATAAGCAACCACTTGACCTCTTTGCATTAATACTGCACCAAGGCCTTCTCTAGAGGCATCTATCCAGACCTTCAAGTCTTGATTGCCATCGATAATCGTTAACACTGGAGCAGTTGTTAATCTTAATTTTAGCTTCTGAAAAGCCTCCTCACATTCGGGAGTCCACTTGAATCTTGTGTGCTTCTTGGTAAGCTTTGTTAAGGAACTAGATATCTTCGAAAAATCTTTAACGAACTTCCGATAATAACTAGCCAATCCAAGAAAACTTCGGACTTCGGTAGTAGTACTAGGCTGCTTCCAATTTTGAATAACGGTTATTTTACCGGGATCCACAGAAATTCCTTTTTTTTGGTACAACATGGCCAAGAAACTTGACTTCTTCTTCCAGAATATACATTTCGAAAGTTTGGCCTTCAAGACGTTCTTTCTGAGAATTTCCAATACTTGTTCCAAATGTTTCGCGTGCTCGCTCTCTGACTTAGAGAAGATCAATATGTCATCAATGAAAACCAGAACAAACTTGTTCAAGACTTCTCTGAATACCCTGTTCATTAGATCGACAAAATAAGCTGGAGCGTTACATAACCCGAACGACATTACTAACCACTCATAGAATAAGTCTGGACCTCTGAATGCTGTCAAAGGAACACACTCTTCGGCAATACGAAGCTGATGGAAACTTGTAGCTAGGTCCATTCGGGAAAATAATTGCGCGCCATTCAATCGATCCAACAAATCATCAATTCGCGGCAATGGATATTTGTTCTTTAATGTCTTTTTATTCAAGTCACGATAATCCACACATAATCGAAGAGTACCGTCTGACTTTGGGACGAACACCACTGCTGCTCCCCAATCAGAGAAACTAGGTCTGATCAGACCCTTCCATACAAGCTGCTGAGTTTGATTGTCTAATTCCTCTTTCTCCTTTAGAGTCATTCTCCGAATAGCGTGCACTACTATCCTTGCATTCGGAATTAAAGCGATCTTGAAATCAATTTCTCTCTTCGGAGGTAAGCTAATAACTTCTTCGAACACATCTGCATAATTCTTGGCGACAGGAATATCTTTTATGAGGTCCGGAATATTCTCTGTGACTACAGGGATATTTTCTATTTGAGCAGGAGAAACATCAAGAGCTGACCAAAAGTCTTTTCTATTTGAATTCGGTCCTTCAGATGGTATGGTGATATAATCCCCTGATTTAATCTTTGCCTTAACCACTCTCTCGGCACATTTAACCTCAGCTTCATATTTGGTTAACCAATCCAATCCCAAAATAAGATCGAATTCGGTAAAATTCATAACGATCGAGATGGTAGGAAACCGATACCAGGAAAAAGAGACAGGCACCCCACAAACCCAACTAAGATTGAGGGAACCCCCAACCGGATTATGGACAGTGATGGGTTCTTTGAGCTTTTTCAATTTCAAATCCAACTTCTTAACTGCATTCTTTGCAGTAAAGCTTCGTAACGCACCTGTATCAAATAGTACTTTAACTGGAATGTTTTTGACAGTAAGCGTTCCTTCCAAAACATCTGGCCTTTCCTGACTAGATGAAGATGCATGGAGTTCTGCCACTTCATTTACATGTACTGCTTTAGGTTTTCTGAATAGCGGGCAAGCCTTTGAAAGATGTCCAGACTGATGGCATCGATTACACGTTCTGTTCTCTTGAAACTTCTCATGTTTCTTTAAAGCCCTGCAACTTATCGAGAAATGTCCTTCTTATTGCAGTTAGAGCATACAGCAGTCGTTATTGGCTCTTTCTCAGCTTTAACTTTTTTCCTATTGAATCTAGGCTTCTTACTGAACTTAGACCTCGTACTGGCCTCTGGCTGTGTACTTGTCTCTGGGCTATTAGTTTCGAATTTCCTATTGTTGCTAGAACTGACTTCCTCTTCGTCGTTTAAAAGACCTTTCTTATGGAGATCTTCATACTGATAATCCATGTATATCATTTCATAAAAAGGAAGCTTCACATGCCCCCATTACTCTACTTTGGTACTTTCTTTGAAGCCCGTTAATAAATCTCAGATTCTTCCTCTTCGGGTTTACATAGATGCCGGGCAAAATGAGAAAGTTCATTGAATTTCTTATGATATTCTGGAATGCTCGTATCCCATTGTATCGGATAACAGAATTCATCACATAACCGCTCAATTGCTTCTGGTGGAGTAAATCTTTCTATGAAAATCTCTTTAAATCTATCCCAGGTAATATTACCTTCTAGATTATCCTTAATAACTGTTTACCACCAGATTAAAGCTTCATCTTTGAGTGCCCAAGATGCCACTAATCTTTTCTGATCATCTCTCAGCTGGAAACGTTCAAAAATTCTTTCAGCAGAACTCATCCAAGCTTGAGTTTGAATAATGGATTCATTTCCCGAGAATTGCACTCCACCCAGATTTCGATATCTCTTTAATAGAGCTTCTAGATCTTGTTCTGTATTCCTTCTGTTTCTGACACTCATTTTCTAGTATTTCTGCAAATAGCAGACCAAGTGTCAGGTCAATAGTAAAGATATTATAAAGCATAGAAACATATACTTGAATGTAAATGTGTATGTCGAGGTGTATTTCATTCTGCTATACTCATACTAGGATATTGCTGATCCTATCTGTAATGAGTTATCCGTCTTAGAACACTACTGGTTCTATTTCTGACAAGTTCGTTAATATGTTATATTCCAGAACTAAGCTTAACCAAAGCTCTAATACCACGTTGTGACGACCCCAAAACCCCGTACGACGGTGGCAAGGGTAATCTTTGGAATATAACACATAAACAGATAATAGCAGAATATAAATAATTAAATACACCAGATAATGTACAATAAAATACAATGGATAAACATAATCATCAGAGTTACACAGTATACAGGATCATACTTAGTACAAAATACAGTTCAGCTATACATAAATGTCTACAGCGGAAAACAAAACATAATATGTACAACAGGAGCTGAACAGCATAAAAAGAGATAAATGATAGAATCCATCTTCAGCTATCCATAAAGAGCCTGCTAAAACCTGAATACAAGGCTGCCCGTGTAGAGAAAGGGGCACCCGAGTTTGCAAGTGAAACAAACTACGAGTCAGTCATGGGACTGGTATGAGAAATATACTTAACTTACTTTAATATATGGCCAATCACATGACCATGCCACTTTCGCGGAATGGGTTTACTCCATTGGATTTCCAGTGCTTTAAAATAAGTAAATCTTTTAAACATCATAATGCTTTTTATAAAAATGAAGCCATTATAAGACTCAGTTCCCATCACACAATGCAACGCAAACCGGAGGATAGAGTTTTTACCTTTTAATGGCTAAGATATGCTTGATACAAATAAAACAAAAGCATTTGGTATTATTACTAGTGTTTGTATGTTTCAAAAACAATTTCAAATGATAAGTATCAATCATAGACGACATTAATGCCCCATACTACTATGTCGCCATATATAGGCATACAATCAAAACCGCACAGTGTCGTATTTTGAAATTGGATTTCCGTCATGAACCAAGGCAAACGATAGTCCTTACCAAATTCGAGACTCTCTAGCCCGAGCCTCAGGATCAGAGCTCGAGTGACCCTTGGATTGTCAGGGCCGGTCCACTCGATGTGGATTAAAATGCCTGAACACTGCATTTCCCCACCCTTTGGGGCGTAAATGAGTCTTATGACTCCATCGGCTCCACATAGTCACCGATATATCTGAGGCGCCTCGCAATCCAACAACCACACAGGTGAAAATAATATAAATGTCAGGGCTGGTTGGTCATTGACACCACCCTAGCTAGAAGGAAACACATGCCCTCCCTGAGGTCCTCTCCCGTTTCTGGTTCATACCGGGGTGTGAGGCTCGTGAATCAACGTTATACACAAAGCTATGCCACACAGGCCGTGCTTTGATCATCAACCACAAGACTTTGCTTTTCAACAGAAGCCTTGATCATCTGTCGCTTAGGCATGCCACACAGGCAATTCACTCCATGCGACTGATTTCTATCGATATATAATCTCTGAGCTCGTACGTCTCAGAGAAGGGCGTTAAGTAAAAGAATAAATTCTCCACCGCCAAACAGATATATATTTAATAGAGACCAATAAACACAGAACAAAATCCAATGTCAGACACACAGTCCATTTACAAGTTCGTTCTGGTTCTGAACGAAGCCGGAGGCACCATATACCTCGCATATCCATCGATCTCCAAGTACGTCTGGACGATCACCACTTATTATCTATATTTTGGGATGCCTCCCAATCAAGACATCAGTGATCAACCAACCGAGGTGAAGATCTCCGGTCTGCAACCACCGTCTTCATCATCGACTTCTTATCGTCGATCAATTATTTGAAATGAGATTTAACTCGGCCTTTTCGAATAATTCACGTATATTTAGAATTTAAATCAATTCATTTCAATGGTTAAATTATTCGACATCAATAATTTTGTTCTTAAATGTAATTTTCATGCCAAACACATTCAACCATCAAATATCCAATAAACTGGGTAAATTCGGTTTATTTCCATTCCATATCGTTTATAATATTTTATAACGATTTATCGCTATTTTTATTCACTTAAAAATAGCCAATTCATTCAAACGACGCTTCAGGCTATAACGCGGCCGTGGCGCTGTTTTTCTTCAGATTTGAGTTACACATATCTGAAAATCTACCGTTGGATCTTCACAAATTTTATATCATTAGAAAGATCTTTTCAAAACGAATCCAACGGTTTCAGTTTTGGGAAAATCCGACAGTCGGATCTCCCGGTACAATCGTCTGAAGTTTCGATTTCAAAATATGAACTGCATCGTCGTTATTCGATTTATTTTAATTATATATATATATATAAATATAATCGATTCTGGCGCTGTTTTTCTTCAGATTTGAATTAAACATTCCAGACAATCCAACCGTTGGATCTTTACAAAGTTGGTGTGGTTGGAAAGATATTTCCAAGGCGAACCCAACGGTTGCGGTTTCGGGAAAATCCGATGGTCGGATCTCCCGCAATAATCGTTTGAAATCACGGTTTCAAAACACGAACTGTAGCTTCGTTATTCGATTTATTTTAATTATATATATATATATATAATTCATTCTTCCATTTCAAAACCACATTCATTTCACATATTTGATAAAAACGGTATTTTCATCCAACAACTATTTATTTCAACACATCATATTTTTAATAGTTCATATATATCATAAAGATGTGATTTTTATTGTAAAACAATTTATTTCAAAACACGATTATTTTATATAGTTTATACATAAGGTAAAAATGTTATTTTTGGTGTTAAAACAATTTATTTAAAACACTAATATTTTATATAGTCTATATATATGATAAAAATGTTATTTTTATTTTTCAAAGAATTTATTCAATACATGAACTTCATACAACACATGAATTTTATTTCAACACATGAATTTTATTCAACACATGAATTTTATTTCAACACATGAATTTTATTCAACACATGAATTTTATTTCAACACACGAATTTTATTCAACACACGAATTTTATTCAACACACAAATTTTATATCAACACATGAATTTTATTCAACACATGAATATGAATCAAACACAGAAATATTTCATAAAGTTTCGGCAGCATAATGGCAGGGTAGCTAAAACCGACACCGTCCCTAGTACGGCTCCTCGCTCTACCTTAAAGCCTCGCAGCTTTTGACAATGAGGATTTTCAATATCTAGTTCGTACGGAGACGAATTTTCCTATATACTAATCTTATTGGGATTTCAACCACAATCAATCATTTCAAATCAACCATTCCTGATATTCACCAAATTTCACATCAACCAATAATCCAAACAATTTCACAATCAATATACATCGTCTGTGGTCTATGGATGTAACACCCCGTGATTCTGTAATACTAAGATTCACAAATTAAGGTAGAATTAGAATTTAAAATCAAAATCAAGAGAAACGGGCTACGCCATTGCCTTCGTCTCGGAATTCTACATGAAAACGAGTCCGAGTTTGCGTAAATCGGAGTCCGTATGAGGAAGATATGGCCTCCGGAAGATTCAGCGAAGTTCGAATTTCAAAACAGGTCAGAAAAGAGTTCAAATTTGAAAAACAGACCCAGAAGCGGGCTGGGCGGGAAATTTCCCGCCCAGGACCCAGGTCGACCAGGGGGTCGACCTGGGTACCCAGGTCGACTAGGGTGTCGACCCCCCCTGACCAGGTCGACTATCCAGTCGACCTGGGAGTCGACCTGCTCCTGAAATCCAGCTTTCTGAAGCAGATTCGTTTCTCTGTATCTGGATGCCATTCTGACCAGATTCGTTGACTTCTACACTATATAAACAGCCCTGGTCTCCTTCTGTATTCACGGTTCTTTTCTATCCTTATGCTACCTCTAAGAAAATATCTAAATAAATAAAAATAAGAAAATACTACGAAAATCCAAGACAAGGTTATGCTGCTCAAATTGTCCAGAAGAGATTCAAATCAAGATCAAAGCTTCAAGATAAGGATTAAAGGCTAACGTCGCATGAATCATAGCAACGCCATCTTTCTATTCTAAAAACCGGTTAATGTAAGTCAGTTATTTTTAGATTTGAACATTTTTCTCTGTTCGTGACATGAAATTAAAGGAATAAAAGAATATGCCTATCTCTCTCTCTCTCTATTCGAATCTGTGCCTATATCTTTGGACCTAATTAAGAACTGTTATGATTCGATGACCAATTAGGCCTTGCCTATGACTATGAACATTGCCTATGACTATGAACATTTCCTATGATTGTGACTGTGAGTATAAGAATTATTTCCTTGACTATGAACACCAGCCTATGCCTTTGACTAGGAAGCATAAACTATTGCCTATGACATAACAAGGGTTACTGTGATTAAACACCTATGATTCATGACTAGAAAAGTGTTGTTTAAGTTTTGTGACTGTGAAATTGGGTCTAAACCTGATTTTCTATTCTGACTATTCTTGGTTTTCTTTGGTTTTAGACCTTTGGAATTTACCTATTAAGTTAGGTCTACCCATGTTCTTGAACCTACGCCTCTATTCTGTCTATTCTTAGTTTTCTTTGGTTTTAGACCTTGGGAATTTACCTATTAAGTTAGGTCTACCCATGTTCTTGAACCTACGTCGTTATTCAACCCTTTTTCTGCCAGTTATTATGTCTATCTTTTGCATAGCATCTTTGGTTCATTCCCTATTTTCTACGAATCTAGATTTATCAATAATCTAGATTGAATCACGATTATACGAACGGTGGGAATACGATTTGGGCAAAATATGAAATTTACTAAAAACGTGGTTTTAACTTGGAAATTGGCATAAATTGGGAACATGTATTATGGCATGTTCATAAATGTGCAAATTGGATAAATTTTACATGAGTTATAGGATTTGTAATTTGAATCTAGTAGTGACTTGTAAATCTAGCATTTACATGAATTGTGAACTAGAATAATAAGTCTAGTTTGACATGAACTGTAATTAGAATGTTAAATCAGAATTGGATTAGCTAATTTGGCATAATAGGCATATTGGCATAAATTTGAAATGGGCCATAATTGGGAATAATTGTCATGTCTAGCAAAATCATGGTTAGTGACGCTTGATTTGGTATAGTTTACATACCAAAAAGCATAAGTATGATATAGAGGGGAAAATGGGCCATAAGAATAAAGGTTGACAATTTACATTAAAAGAGTAATTAGGAGATAAGTAAATTAGAAATAATTTACTTATAGAATTTGTCCTAAATGAGAAAATGTAAATTTAGACAAATAAAGGTTTCTTAACGACATCTCTTTTAATAACACATCAGAAAGTTCTAGGGTGACAGAGAGGATAATGTCTAGGCTTGGGTTTGGAAAATACAAGATTCCTGCTTTCCCTGGCTATCCCTAACTGATCCGACGGACAGGATGGTTGCTTTCAAAACCTGATTTGAAAATTAATCAAAACCCTTTGAACTTAGAAAACACGAATATGCCTAACCCGAAGTTAGGCTGAGTTGCGATGTAAACCTGCCCGGAACCAACCGGCACATCCAGTATTTGCAACAATATCTGTCTAATGTGAGTGGTCGCGGCTTTAATCTATTTAATTAAAGCTAGAACAAGAATGATAGGGTTAAGTTAACTAAGACACTTAACCAATTCAACAAGATAACCAAACCGATGGGTGGGGTTAGGTTCATACAGACACTTAACACAGTTAAGCTAGAATGGGAGGGTTAAGTCCATAGGAACACTTAACCAACTTAACACAGTCAAGCTAGAATGGGAGGGCTAAGTCCATAGGGACACTTAACCAAACTTATGGTAACAAGACCAGATTTGTAGGGGTTAAGTAACTAAGAAAACACTTAGCCAAATTAACATGTTAACTAGACTAGAAGGTGGGGTTAAGTAAAGTTAATACACTTAGCCAAATTAACATGTTAACTAGTCTAGAGGTTGGTGTTAGGTAAATACACTTAGCCAATTTGATATGTTAGCTGGGCCAGACCGTAGGGTTAAGTAAACTTGAACACTTAACCATCAGATTGTGATAAAGGAATAGGGTTAAGTCTAAAACATGATGGGATAATACTTAACCTTTAATAACATGTTAGTTAAAACAGACGGGCAAGGTTAAGTTAAAAAGGAACACTGAACCAATACAGGGTGAATGGGCAGGGTTAAGTAATAAGAAATACTTAACCAATATAACTTGGTTTGTGGTAGGGTTAAGTCAACATGAATTACTGATAACACTTAACCAGTTTGACAGGATAAATGAAGAGGGTTAAGTTGGCCTGAATTGACTAATGACACTTAACCAATTCAAATTGACGGGAAAGGGAACTAAGTAGTAAACCTTAGTTAAGAAAACAATGATTCTGGAAACTAAGTGGTAAATCTTAGTTAGTAGAACTAAGTAGTAATTCTTAGTATAACACGGGAAGGAGCGAATGTCCGTCTGAGTAAAAAAGAAGGCTCCAACGAATTGGGTTACGAAGCCCGAGGCTTTGAGGGGACGTGAGGGTACTCTTGGTATCCCTCTATGAGGCTGTAGATGATCCTCCTGGGCTCACAGAGGTTAAGGTCTGCGTAGAAGAACCAGGGGTATGCCTTGGTTGCAATATATGGCAACTTAAAGACTAGGATGGACCGGCGTGATTCGGCGAGTAAACGGTAGCCCTGTGATAGCAACTCGTCGTCTACCATCCATCTTAAGTCAATCGAGATATGTGAAGCGGAAAGGCGAATAACTCCAAAAGACCATAACTGCTATCTAGTTATGGGTGAGGATGGCCATAGGATAGTGGGGCACCGGGGGCCTGCGTATAGTTCTCATTTTTCAAGGTGTGTCTTTCATTAGTTGAGGGAGGGGTCAAGTGGGACCATAGCCACTGGA
The DNA here is from genome assembly GCA_030737875.1 of Allium sativum. NCBI lineage: Eukaryota > Viridiplantae > Streptophyta > Magnoliopsida > Asparagales > Amaryllidaceae > Allium > Allium sativum. The sequence goes on along the minus strand of CM060923.1, from coordinate 574,789,677 downwards.
ATAAAAACAGACCTTAGCATCTGCATCGGCAGATATCTGAAAGCTCCCGACCGAGTTCTGTATTCCTTGATTTGCCCTGCCACAGGACTTGGACTGCACATTACAGGACATGTGCATCTAGACAAGCGATAACGATTCGCGATACATGCGTGGGGAAGTATAGGAACATATACCACTCTAGGTAGTGTATCCTAGACTTGGGGGCATCGTTCGACAAGTAGCAAAATCCCTAGTGGGACTAGGTGGAATTAACCCTAAATCCGAGAAGCGTTCAACAGATAGCGTAAACTCTAGTTGAATCTAGAAAGCACTTGATAGAAAACCCTAGATTAGAACAAGATAACAATTAATAAATGTATGCCTGAAGGCAACGGAAACTACAGGGATTGGGATCACGTTGTCGTTACTAGTTGGGACACTAGTTGGGTGGTGCAGAGGTATAGAAACCAGTATAACAAGGAAACATCAAAGCGGCGAAAGTATTAGAGCATATCCAGTTGATCTTAGCTTAGCATATCTTGTGTTAATCTTGTCTAATCTTGCCAACCTATCATCGTGGTGTTATCTTGTATTCAGTTAATTCATGTCGTTTTGTTTTTCCATGTTCACATGCTAGAAGTTACTCAGGCTTTATGTCTGGCTCTGTTTTTCTTTCGTCTTCTTTTCTTCCGTTTCCCACCCCCAGGTAATAAAGGAGGGAATAGTATAGCTTAGGTTAAAATTGGACTGTCACTCTTTCCCAGCTTAAAGATTTGTCGAAGTTTGCTTGGATTCTCTTTTCAGATGCTATGGCTGGCTCTTGCTAAAAATTGGGGAATATAAATGTTGTTTTATGCTTCTTTATTTTGTAAGACAGATGATACACTGATATTGAATAGAAATCATTGTACAAACTATTTTATCAATAAAGCAAAGTTTTATTTTCCGCTGTTTAATTTCTGTCTGTCTTGTAATTTATCTGCATCTTTTACCCTAAATGCTCCACAGAACTTAGTGCATTCCCTTTGTGAGTGACACTAACGGATGTGGGGTGTTACACGTGGTATCAGAGCTGAAGGTTACCAGATCAGATAAAGGTTTTGAAAAATAATTTTCAAAACGGTTTTAAAAGAAGCATTTTCAAAAGAAAAGTTTTGTTTTAAAGGCATATTCCCCAAAGCCATACGCACTATTTTCTCTTCCTCTGTTTGAATTCTTATCTCCTTCTTTCTTGAGTCTCTGGGGCTCCTGGCTTTCTGGGAGGTAACCTCATCGAAGGGCAAAGTAGTACCCGACTTCCATCTAGGGCTGTGGTTGTTTCACTTACGACCAGTTTTCTTTCAAAGCTTATAGGATTTTCCGTACGATGGAGGCAGCTTCCGAGAGATTTGTCAACATGACTACACACGGAAAGGGATGAGGAGTTTGGCTAAGGAGCACAACCCTAGGATGAGGAATCCATGGATGTAGTTTTAGCTCATGAAGGAGGAAGAAATTTTAAAACCTAAGACAAGAGGAAGTATCTTTACTAGGATATGATAGGGTATATAATTAAGGACAAGGGCAATGACGAGGAACAAGATTTTCAGAAGGGCAAGAGCAAACTTTCACCACCAAGCGTACCTAGGAGAAAGGTAGTAAAGTTCTGTTGGAAGAATCTAGTTTTGCTGTTAGTACTGTTCCCTTTGGTTTTAGCGCTTCGCGTTTGTTCATATCCACTTCCATAGTTGAGTATCTGCACCATAGTACTTGTATAGTAGAAAGATCCCACTAGAGTCTCAAATCCAATTGGTGGTCCGACCAGTTTATTTTTGGTTAGTAGGGATTTGAGAATAACTATCGAGTTTGCTTATATCATCTCACGTAGATCGTCTAAATTCAGAGGAGATATTCCTTGGGTGCTTGCCTGATATTGGTTTAGGCCTTTGGGGCTTGTACTTGAGGAATGTCGAATTCGACTAGAATGGTTTGCGTGAGATATGAATAGTTGTGACAGGCACTCTAAAAGCACATAGTAACCTTTCGACCCTTATAGTTATGGCATGGTGGATGAGAGGGAAACCTCTAATCATCTTAGTACATATACTTGGTACCGTGATTGACATCTGTTTATTTTGGAAATGGAGGTCAGAAACTTCACAATCGTGAAGTTCAGTTAGTTAAGATACAGTGGGGTAAAGCCCAAGAAGGCTAGATACTAGCATCATACCCTTTTTCCTTAAGGGTGCATCCTCGATTTCTTTGGTAGGGGCTTTACGCATAATTGTTTCTCTCTTTCCAAAGTGTATCCTCTAGGTCGTATCTTTGATCCTTGGGTAGAAGCCAATGGATGTAAACATGTATTTGAAACATGTTATGGTTGATGGTTGCAAGTGGTTGCTAATGGTTGCTCGTGAATGCATATGAATACGTATTAGGCCCTAGATCAGTTCGGATTCTTTCATATTGCATTTACAGATATGTATTTGTTTGTAAGTTGAACTTGATATGTTAACATATGAATGTTGCATATGGATGAATGGCTGTGCACACATGTAGTATTTACATGACTAGGGATGCTTGCATACATGGTTGGACGCATGGCACTGACATGATTCGCATTAAGGAGGTCAACTGAATCAGTAGACCGCCTGATTTTGCATTAGATAAAGACATATACACACACTATGCATATGAACATGAAAGCATTAGAAATCTTTTAAGAACAATGAATGCCTGTGATTGAATGGTTGAGTAGATGGGTGATTGGATGCTAGGACACATTCTTCCTAACTTGAAGATTTCGGGGACGAAATCCTTTTAAGTGAAGGAGAAAGTAACACCCCGTGATTCTGTAATACTAAGATTCACAAATCAAGGCAGAATTAGAATTAAAAATCAAAATCAAGAGAAACGGGCTGCGCCATTGCGTTCGTCTCGGAATTCTGCATGAAAACGAGTCCGTGTTTGCGTAAATCGGAATCCGTATGAGGAAGATATGGCCTCCGGAAGATTCAGCGAAGTTCGAATTTCAAAACAAGTCAGAAAAGAGTTCAAATTCGAAAAATAGACCCAGAAGCGGGCTGGGCGGGAAATTTCCCGCCCAGGACCCAGGTCGACTAGGGGGTCGACCTGGGAGCCGACCTGGGTACCCAGGTCGACTAGGGTGTCGACCTGGGGGTCGACCCCCCCGACCAGGTCGACTACCCAGTCGACCTGGGAGTCGACCTGCTCCCGAAATCCAGCTTTCTGAACCAGATTCGTTTCTCTGTATCTGGATGCCATTCTGACCAGATTCGTTGACTTCTACACTATATAAACAGCCCTGGTCTCCTTCTCTATTCACAATTCTTTTCTATCCTTATGCTGCCTCTGAGAAAATATCTAAATAAATAAAAATAAGAAAATACTACGAAAATCCAAGACAAGGTTATGCAGCTCAATTTGTCCAGAAGAGATTCAAATCAAGATCAAAGCTTCAAGATAAGGATTAAAGGCTAACGTCGCACGAATCATAGCAACGCCATCTTTCTATTCTAAAATCCGGTCAATGTAAGTCAGTTATTTTTAGATTTGAACATTTTTCTCTGTTCGTGACATGAAATTAAAGGAATAAAAGAATATGCCAAATCTCTTTCTCTCTATTCGAATCTGTGCCTATATCTTTGGACCTAATTAAGAACTGTTATGATTCGATGACCAATTAGGCCTTGCCTATGACTATAAACATTGCCTATAACTGTGACTGTGGCTATAAGAATTATTTCCTTGACTATGAACACCAGTCTATGCCTTTGACTAGGAAGCATAAACTATTGCTTATGACATAACAAGGGCTACTGTGATTAAACACCTATGATTCATGACTAGGAAAGTATTGTTTAAGTTTTGTGACTGTGAAATTGGGTCTAAACCTGATTTTCTATTCTGACTATTCTTGGTTTTCTTTGGTTTTAGACCTTGGGTATTTACCTATTAAGTTAGGTCTACCCATGTTCTTGAACCTACGCCTCTATTCTGTCTATTCTTAGTTTTCTTTGGTTTTAGACCTTGGGAATTTACCTATTAAGTTAGGTCTACCAATGTTCTTGAACCTACGTCTTTATTCAACCCTTTTTATGCCAGTTATTATGTCTATCTTTTGCATAGCATCTTTGGTTCATTCCCTATTTTCTACGAATCAAGATTTATCAATAATCTAGATTGAATCACGATTATACGAACGGTGGGAATACGATTTGGGCAAAATATGAAATTTACTAAAAACGTGGTTTTAACTTGGAAATTGGCATAAATTGGGAACATGTATTATGGCATGTTCATAAATGTGCAAATTGGATAAATTTTACATGAGTTATAGGATTTGTAATTTGAATCTAGTAGTGACTTGTAAATCTAGCATTTACATGAATTGTGAACTAGAATAATAAGTCTAGTTTGACATGAACTGTAATTAGAATGTTAACTCAGAATTGGATTAGCTAATTTGGCATAATAGGCATATTGGCATAAATTTGAAATGGGCCATAATTGGGAATAATTGTCATGTCTAGCAAAATCATGGTTAGTGACGCTTGATTTGGTATAGTTTACATACCAAAAAGCATAAGTATGATATAGAGGGGAAAATGGGCCAAAAAAATAAAGGTTGACAATTTACATTAAAAGAGTAATTAGGAGATAAGTAAATTGGGAATAATTTACTTGTAGAATTTGTCCTAAATGAGAAAATGTAAATTTAGACAAATTAAAGGTTTCTTAACGACATCTCTTTTAATAACACACCAGAAAGTTCTAGGGTGACAGAGAGGATAATGTCTAGGCTTGGGTTTGGAAAATACAAGATTCCTGCTTTCCCTGGCTATCCCTAACTGATCCGACGGACAGGATGGTTGCTTTCAAAACCTGATTTGAAAATTAATCAAAACCCTTTGAACTTAGAAAACACGAATATGCCTAACCCGAAGTTAGGCTGAGTTGCGATGTAAACCTGCCCGGAACCAACCGGCACATCCAGTATTTGCAACAATATCTGTCTAATGTGAGTGGTCGCGGCTTTAATCTATTTAATTAAAGCTAGAACAAGAATGATAGGGTTAAGTTAACTAAGACACTTAACCAATTCAACAAGATAACCAAACCGATGGGTGGGGTTAGGTTCATACAGACACTTAACACAGTTAAGCTAGAATGGGAGGGTTAAGTCCATAGGAACACTTAACCAACTTAACACAGTCAAGCTAGAATGGGAGGGCTAAGTCCATAGGGACACTTAACCAAACTTATGGTAACAAGACCAGATTTGTAGGGGTTAAGTAACTAAGAAAACACTTAGCCAAATTAACATGTTAACTAGACTAGAAGGTGGGGTTAAGTAAAGTTAATACACTTAGCCAAATTAACATGTTAACTAGTCTAGAGGTTGGTGTTAGGTAAATACACTTAGCCAATTTGATATGTTAGCTGGGCTAGACCGTAGGGTTAAGTAAACTTGAACACTTAACCATCAGACTGTGATAAAGGAATAGGGTTAAGTCTAAAACATGAAGGGATAATACTTAACCGTTAATAACATGTTAGTTAAAACAGACGGGCAAGGTTAAGTTAAAAAGGAACACTGAACCAATACAGGGTGAATGGGCAGGGTTAAGTAATAAGAAATACTTAACCGATATAACTTGGTTTGTGGTGGGGTTAAGTCAACATGAATTACTGATAACACTTAACCAGTTTGACAGGATAAATAAAAAGGGTTAAGTTGGCCTGAATTGACTAATGACACTTAACCAATCCAAATTGACGGGAAAGGGAACTAAGTAGTAAACCTTAGTTAAGAAAACAATGATTCTGGAAACTAAGTGGTAAATCTTAGTTAGTAGAACTAAGTAGTAATTCTTAGTATAACACGGGAAGGACGGAATGTCCATCTGAGTAAAAAAGAAGGCTCCAACGAATTGGTTACGAAGCCCGAGGCTTCGAGGGGACGTGAGGGTACTCTTGGTATCCCTCTGTGAGGCTGCAGATGATCCTCCTGGGCTCACAGAGGTTAAGGTCTGCGTAGAAGAACCAAGGGTATGCCTTGGTTGCAATATATGGCAACCTAAAGACTAGGATGGACCGGCGTGATTCGGCGAGTAAACGGTAGCCCTGTGATAGCAACTCGTCGTCTACCATCCATCTTGAGTCAATCAAGATACGTGAAGCGGAAAGGCGGAGAACTCCAAAAGACCATAACTGCTATCCAGTTATGGGTGAGGATGGCCATAGGATAGTGGGGCACCGGGGGCCTGCGTATAGTTCTCATTTTTCAAGGTGTGTCTTTCATTAGTTGAGGGAGGGGTCAAGTGGGATCATAGCCACTAGAATAAAAAACAGACTTTAGCATATGCATCGGCAGATATCTGAAAGCTCCCAACCGAGTTCTGTATTCCTTGATTTGCCCTGCCACAGGACTCGGACTGCACATTACAGGACATGTGCATCTAGACAAGCGATAATGATTCGCGATACATGCGTGGGGAAGTATAGGAACATATACCACTCTAGGTAGTGTATCCTAGACTTGGGGGCATCGTTCGACAAGTAGCAAAATCCCTAGTTGGACTAGGTGGAATAAACCCTGAATCCGAGAAGCGTTCAGCAGATAGCGTAAACTCTAGTTGAATCTAGAAAGCACTTGATAGAAAACCCTAGATTAGATCTGGATAACAATTAATAAATGTATGCCTGAAGGCAACGGAAACTACAGGGATTGGGATCACATTGTCGTTACTAGTTGGGACACTAGTTGGGTGGTGCAGAGATATAGAAACCAGTATAACAAGGAAACAACAAAGCGGCGAAAGTATTAGAGCATATCCAGTTGATCTTAGCTTAGCATATCTTGTGTTAATCTTGTCTAATCTTGCCAACTCTATCATCGTGGTGTTATCTTGTATTCAGTTAATTCATGTCGTTTTGTTTTTCCATGTTCACATGCTAGAGGTTACTGAACTTACTCAGGCTTTATGTCTGACTCTGTTTTTCTTTCGTCTTCTTTTCTTCCATCCCCCCCCCCAGGTAATAAAGGAGAGAATAGTATAGCTCAGGTTTAAATTGGACTGTCACTCTTTCCCAGCTTAAAGATTTGTCGAAGTTTGCTTGGATTCTCTTTTCAGATGCTATGGCCGGCTCTTGCTAAAAATTAGGAAATATAAATGTTGTTTTATGCTTCTTTATTTTGTAAGACAAATGATACTCTGATATTGAAAAGAAATCATTGTACAAACTATTTTATCAATAAAGCAAAGTTTTATTTTCCGCTGTTTAATTTCTGTCTGTCTTGTAATTTATCTGCATCTTTTACCCTAAATGCTCCACAGAACTTAGTGCATTCCCTTTGTGAGTGACACTAATGGATTTGGGGTGTTACAATGGATGAGGGGAGTGTGTATATATATATATATATATATATACACGTATATAACTATATTTCGATTTCATTTCAATATCATTTCAATTCATTTCGACGCATATATCATTTTTACAACGCATATATAACTTATACATCGAACATACAACTTATATAATGCTTATACATGAAGTGTACAACGCTTATATAACTCATACATCGACTATATAATTTATACATCGTCGTTTCCATATCGTTTATAATTCAGAAATCTCACATTGGGTTCCACTCCTCCAAAAAATTTAGAAGGCTCAGAAAAATATCTGGTCTCTTCTAGAATGTAGAAGAGGTCCTCACGGTCCCGGTATCTCTTGTTTCACTGAATTTCAACAAGAAACGAAAAAGATATGATTTTTATAGTGAAATCATGATTCGCGACGGTTTTTAAGAGTTGAAAACAGTTTAAATTAATAAACCCATACCTTTCCTTTTTCTGTTCAAACCTAGGTTTAATTTTTTCGTCGAATTCGTGCACTTCAGGCTGATCAGGTTTTACAGTGTCCACAGGCTTGGAGTGGCGCGCAAAACGGGGAAGGTGGCGTCCGGTGCGGTAGCAGATCGAAGCGGCGGCGACAATCCAAACCGTGGACTTTGTGGAGGTGATTCTCGTGACTCGTGCAACTATACGAGGTGCTCCAGGTATGGATTTGAAGAGCGTGAGGAGTACTTCAAAAACCTCAACTGGGGCGTTGGCTATCGATGCGTGTGGTGGGAGATAAGGAGGAGGGAAGGTTTGAAGAACAGTCGTCGTCGATTGAGTCGGTGGAGCGGTTTTTATCGGGGAGAGAGAAATTAATGTGATTGGCCGAGATTTTTTTATTTATTTGTATATTTTTAAAATCTCAAAAATACCCCTCTTCACATACTAACTCCAATCCAAACCCAACGACTGTCGCCCCTATCTAAATACCCCCATTCCGAACACAATGTTATATATTTCGTAGGCACATTCGACTGTTACAGTAAGTTTTTCTTCAAATTAAAATATAAAACATTCAATATTCGATTTGAGCGTACATTTCAATTTGACGGGGCCACATACTGATCCCAAAAATTCCAGAAAAATAAATCTAGCTATGTTTTGACGATACGGTCCCAACAAAACTAGTTTCGTCGAATTCTGAGACCATTTGAAAAATGGTCATTTTCTGGTCGATCCAATTTAACAGAAATCAACCAAACACATTTTCCTTTGCCACGCTCACATGCTAACTTCAAAAATTATGGAATTTGAAACCTAGAAATAATTTGACATCCCGGATCCAACAAAAGTGGTTTCGTCGAATTCTGAGGTTATTTGCAAAATGTCTATTTTCAAGGGCTATATAAACTCTATAGCGAACTTTCTGAAAATTCATTTGGCCATAACTTTTGATTCCCGCCATGAAACTTCGATTTTTCAGATTCGTTAGAAAGATATTCATAAACAGATTTAAATATTTTTGGTTTCACTAAACTCCGTTTTAATTTGCACCCGGTATAGTCAGTCAAAGTTCGAATTCAAATTTTGAAACTACCGCGCCACTTTAGGCCTTGTTTATAATTAAAAATAATTATATTTATTTGCAAACATTGATTCAAACATACTTTTCATCGTTATTATTTCAAATAATTTATTAAATAATTAAAATCCATTCAAATAGCCAAATTAAATTTTTTTAATTGGCTCAGATTTTCCGGGCTGTTATATGGAGCATCGTATATATATGCATAGACATAAATATATTAAAGGAAAATATAATAATGATAATATGTGATTACATGTAATAAATACATGCATTGAAAAAGAAGAAAATATTAATATAAATAAAAGTGTAAAGCATGCATTAAAAGAAAGAAAGGATTGGTTGCATGTAGTGTAAATATATTACATGCACTTATTTACAAATTTTATGCATTAATAATAAAAGAGAAATAAAAGAAAAGAATGCATGCAAAATGATAAAGTTACATGCAATGATTTAAATAAAAGATTACAACAAATATGAAAAAGAGGAATGTGAAAAGAACAATGACCACCATTGTTCTACGCCTTATTAATAATAGCCTTAGTAGTCTAGTTGGTTAGAGCATGTGGCTTGCATACAAGAGGTACAGAGTTCAGTCCTCATCGGCATCATATTTTTATTTTAAGGTAACGGCTGAAATAACACATATTCTAAGGAGAAAATATGTATAAACGCATATATAAGGAAAAATATACATATAAGGAAGTATAGAAAAATATGTGTATATATGTATATGAGAATATATGCATATATATATGTAGAAATATATATATATACACACAAGAGAAAAGTACAAAATAAAGCTGCAACCAAAGAAATATGATAAGAATTCAATAACGACATAACGTCGTTTGAATTTTGAAAACGTATTAAAAGTTATGTGTATATATATACACGTTAAATGGTAATTAGAAGTTTTGTATACATATAAGGAGATTATACGTAAATATAAGGTATGAATAAATTCCAGAAATTCAAACATTCAAAATATACTTTTGCGCCAAAACAGCTCGCAGGACCCATGGGGGTCGACCCAGGGGTCGACCCCACCTCAGTTCCTGGCAGATTCGTTAATAAGTCTGAATTGTTTTCTTAACCACATTCGATGCTAACTCAGCGCTACGTGTATGAGAAGATCTTGAACACCTATAAATAAGCTAACAAGCCTGGCCTAAATCTCATATGTCTGAGATGACGTCTATACTCTGTAATTCTTCTTCCTCCTCAAATCTCTTTAGAAAAATAGAACAATTGGTTTAGGAAAATTCTGATTTAAGATCTGGAGGAAGAAAGAGGAGAAATTAAATTGACCAAATCCAATAAATTACCTTACTTCGAATATGATTCTGAATACCTTCTTTATTAATATTCATTCTTTTTCTATAGATCTTGAATCAGAATTTTCTTAAACTAATTATTCTATTTTTCTGAAGATTTTTTGAGTAGGAAGAAGAATGACAGAGTATAGACGTCGTCACAGAAATATGAAATTTAGGCTATGCTCTGCTAGCCTATTTATAAGTGTTCAGGATCTTATCATACACGCAGCGCTTAGTCAGCAACGAACCTGGTTAAGAAAACAATCTAGATTCATTGACGAATCTGCCTGGATCTGGGTTGGGCTCGACCCCTCCATAGGTTCCGCGAGCTGTTTTAGCGCAAAAGTTTATTTTGAATGTTTGAAATTTATTTATACATTATATTTACATATATATAATGTATAAATAAATTTCAAAAATTCAAACATTCAAAATATGTGAGGGAAAGGCTTTGGCACTAATCGACCACCCCAGAGCCCGGAAAGCCGTGAGAATAGTACCAGGATGGGAGACTGACCATGGAAGTCCTCTCGCGCTTGAGTACGGGAGCCTTTGGCACTGGGTATCCACCTTTATTATATTTACGTATAATATTTTTATATGTATACAAAACTTCTAATGACCATTTTATGTGTATATATATACGCACAACTTTTATTTTGTTTTCGAAATTCAAACGGTGTTATGTCATTATTTAATTCTTACCATATTTCTTCGATTGCAGCCTTATTTTGAACTTTTCTCTTGTATATATATACATATATACATATATATATATACACACACACATATATAAATGCATATATTTTCATATACATATATACATATATTTTTCTATACTTCCTTATATGTATATTTTTCCTTATATGTGTGTTTATACATATTTTCTCCTTAGAACATGTGTTATTTCAGCCATTCCCTTAAAACAAAAATATGAAGTCGACAGGGATTGAACTTTTACCTCTTGTGTTATGCCCCGCCTCTATACCCGCCGTAGTCAAGTTCATTTCGTGTGAAATGTCGTCGGCCACAACGGAGAATACGGATGGTTAGGAGCGACCGTTAATATATTTACTCTTGCTTGGAAAGTAACGTCGAACGGCACGGCCGTACCAAAAATTTCGACATGACCATTCCAGGCGTAGAGCATCTACACAACAACATAATAGCCTCAGAACACATACAGAATAAGATAACACAGAAAGTCACAAACATTCACATCATAAACAAATAACCTGATATGAATATAAAACCATAAGTGTTTACATCAACTAGAGGTCATACACGACACTCTAACTCCAAAATAATAATTACATGTACCAAATCTCGTACTAATAATGATACATGTCATAACGGTAGTCAACTACATATATCCAAAAGGACTGCAACTATAAAGCAGTTAAGCTAAGAGTCATCATAAGGTCCCAGCAGGAATGTCACCTAAGCGCCTGTAACACTTGGGTCTGACCCGAGTATTATTTAAGAAATAAACAATAAACGGATCAGTCAAACCATTCTTATCCATAACATGAGACAATATGAAGAGATGTAACATAAATGACATGAAAAGAATAAATAGGATGATTCATAAATATTATGAAATGCGTGATGTCAACATATATGAAATCTCAATTAATCCCATGACAAGCAAAGAACGTACAACAATAAGAATTGACAAATAAATGCCAAACATAAATCAAATTGGCGCGCATCGCATCAAAGTAATCATAGAAAACATCATAAAAAGGGCCTGCAGGTTCATAGAAGATGAGATACAATCCCTAGGAAGCTAACCCATTTGTTTGAGCCGGAGCTCCCCAAGAATCCAGGTCGTGACCCCAGTAGAGGAAAAAATAGTTCATAGAAAATCATAAAAGGGTTGGACCGAAGTCCCATAGATGAAAGTCCAAATCGTAAAGTCCCACTAGGCGATTGCGAACCAAACAACTATGTCGGGAGGCGGATATTAACGATCCGGGTGAACAGAAATCACTCCGAGCTAGTAATTATAAGGGAATGGCAACATGTCCCATAACCACATGCCATTCTCGAATATTTACGAACCCGTAATTGATTTCTATTCCAAACAGAGGAAATCACCACATTGGTTCAAACGAACGAGTCTGGTAGTTATTCGCCGAAATAAACATATAAGAGGTCATAGTCCTCAGTTTTATTAAGGTGAATAAACTAAATTTCTCGTCCGATCGATAGGATAAGGAATCGTACATAAATCAATAGTATCAGAACCGGATTTTAGAAATAAAATTTATTTTAAAGGGGTTTGTATTTAAAAACTGATTTAAACATTGGTTCGATTCCCATTGACAATATAGAATCCACTAATCCATTGTGGTTCAATATTCATAAAAGCCCATCGCCGTAGCGAATGAGACACAAAGAAATCGTAGCACATAATTCCACAATTCCTGGTTTAAAAATGATTTGAAAACCAAACAAGACGGCGCGACAACGATGATCCGAACGATCTCAAGATCGCCATGGTACGTGAGGGGGAAGGTCAAGGAAGAAGGTCGGAAGAACACGGAGTCGCGCGCTTCTGCGCACGACAAAAAAAGGGGGGTAACCAAACCTGGGCAACGCCCAGGTTGGTCACTGGTCGACCGGTCCAGGGGGGTCGGTCGACAGGTTTGAGACAGAGACTCAAACGGTCGACCGGCTTGTGCCTGGGCATAAGCCCAGGCACAGCCCGGACCTGTCGACCGGCCCACTTTGGCTGGTCGACCGGTTTTGCCTGGGCGTGAGCCCACGCACCGGGGATGGGGGCTTCGATCCTCCATCTCGACCATTCCTTTTTCCTCGCTCCCCTCCGGCTATGTGACGGTACTTTACAGTACGTGTGCAACTCCCATCCAAGCCGGAGACAAGTGTGATTCAACTTATATTCACATGAAGATTTTCAAACCAAATTTCAACAAAACTTGAAATCAACCATACATTCAAGAATAAACCATGAATCAAACTAATTCAAGCAAACATGAACATCATGAATAGCCTACAATTACACTTTTACAAGCTTAAAGCTTGTGGCATTGATGTGAGTTCACGAAGAACTCACCTTAGTGTTAATGAAGCAATCAACAAGAAGGAACCCAAGCTAAAGGTACTATATTCTCACAAGAATCAACAAAGCACAACCTACACACATCAACCCAATAATTCTATGTATTAGGAACATAGAAATTCTGAGGTAGCATAGAGAGGATGATGGAGAAGATAGAGATCAACTTACCTAAGCTAGGAGATGAAGAACACAACAAAGATTGGGCTTTTCTAAGATTCTAGGGCTTAGGATTTTAATTTTCCCATTCTCTTAAGTTAAGGAAGTAAGAGGGAGAGCAAATGAAGAAGTAAATGAGAGATGAGGAGGTTGGGTGCCTATTTGTGCTGTCCAAATAGGTTTGGGTGCACAAATTTGCACTCTAGCCCCTCCAAACAACTCCAATTTTCCCGAATTCGAAATGTATCGATGCTTATACTCAAAAAGATTATAAACGACGTTCCGGAACCAATGGAGGTGGTCCCGAGCCATAATTCAATCGTTTACAAAAATTCACTTTTTCGGGGACAAAACTAATACATTGATTCGATATTCGAATATTCACTTAAATAAACTATTGTGAATTTTACGGGTTATTACAGACTTCCCCCCTTAAAGAAATTGCGTCCTCGCAATTATTCAAAATAAATTACAAGAGTAACAACCGAAATTTTTTCAATTCTCAACAATTGCGTGTAAAGAAAATCTCACCTTATGAGAATAGGTCCAGATGAGAATGCTCAATGGACTCCTTAGTTTCCCATGAACAATCCTTTGGATTAGCAGACCATTGGACTTTAACAAGGGGAATTTCTTTATTATTGAGGCGTTTTACTTCCATGGCAACAATTCGGAGGGGTTGTTGCACGTAGGTAAGATTCGGTGAAATTTCTATCTCTTCAAGAACATGGGGCTCAATAGCAATGTGGGATTTCCCCAATTTCTTCCGGAGTTGAGAAACATGGAACGCATTATGAATGGAAGAAAATCGATCCGGTAGCTTCACGCGATATGAAACAACCCCAACACACTCGATGACGGGAAATGGACCAATAAACCTTGGCGCTAATTTTCCCGATTTGCTAAATCGCATAACACCCTTCATGGGTGATACACGAATAAAAACCAAGTCCCCCACGGAAAATTCTAACTTTCTTTTCTTGCTATCGGCATAGGACTTTTGCCGACTTTGAGCTTCTTTTATGCGGTGACGTATAAGCTCAACTTTCTCCGTGGCATCCTGAACAAGATCGGGGCCTATAATCAATTTCTCTCCAGTTTCGAGCCAACAAGAAGGAGATCGGCATGGCCTTCCGTAAAGGGCTTCAAAAGGTGCCATGCCAATACTCTATTAATAACTATTTTTGTATGAGAATTCCACAAGGGGAATGTAGTCTTCCCAACTTCCTCCAAACTCAAGAATGCAAGCGCGGAGGAGATCCTCAAGAACTTGATTTACCCTCTCTGTTTGCGGATGATAGGCGGTACTTAGGTCAAGCCTTGTTTCCAAAGCTCCTTGAAGACTCCTCCAAAATCTGCTAGTAAACAACGGATCACGATCGCTTACAATGGAAAGAGGGATTCCATGAAGTCGAACGATCTCTTTAACATAAAGCTTAGCTAAAAGTGGAGCAGTGCGATTAGATCGAACGGGTAAAAAGTGTGCAGATTCGGTGAGGCGATCCACAATTACCCATATACTATCACAGCCTTGACGAGAACGGGGCAATCCGTCGATAAAATCCATGGAAACATTCTCCCACTTCCATACGGGAATTTCTAGTGGTCGCAACAACCCGCCGGGTCTTTGATGTTCGGCTTTCACAAGTTGGCAAGTTGTGCAACAACTAACAAAGTTAGCAACATCTCGTTTCATACCCTCCCAATAATAGAGTCGCTTCATGTCCGCATACATTTTGCTACTCCCGGGATGGATAGAAAATTTAGAATGATGAGAATCCTCCAAAACAGTTTTGCGCAAATCATCTTGATTTGGAACGATAAGCCGTCTGAACTTTCGAACGGCTCCTCTTGAATCGAGGCTATAATCACCATTTCTTTCAACATAATATTCATTTCGAAGATCATGACTGATGCGGGCCAATTCAGGATCTTGCTTTTGTGCTTCATAGATGCGGTCAAAAAGGGATGGATGAGCCATGAGGCTACACACTATGGGAGTGGAACCCGGGTTGGAGTAACAACTTCTGATCTCGCACGAAGATAATAATTCAAGATCCTTCCACTCCGATAACATCGATGAAAAGACTGCATGTTGCTTCCGACTAAGGGCATCGACGATGCAATTTCCTTTACCGGGTGTGTAAAGAATATCTAGATCATAAGAAGCAAGAAACTCCATCCACCGCTGTTGTCATAGATTGAGTTCCTTTTGAGAAAATAAATACTTGAGCGACTTATGATCCGTGTAAAGCACAAATTTCTCCCTTAAAAGATAATGGCGCCAAATTCGGAGAGCGAAAACAACCGTGGTGAGCTCTAAATCATGGGTTGCATAGTGAGTCTCAGCTGGTTTTAATTGCCTAGAAGCATAGGCAATTACACGCTCTCGTTGCATGAGAACGGCTCCTAATCCAACGTGGCTAGCGTCGGTATAAACAACAAGATCTTGATTTCCCTTGGGGATAACAAGAATGGGAGCATTAGAAAGAAGTTATTTAAGCTTTTGAAATGCGACCTCACACTTGTCCGACCAAGTGTATTTTACTTCCTTCTTTGTCAAATGAGTGAGTAGAACGGCGATTTTAGAAAAATCTTTAATGAACCGACGGTAATAACCCGCCAACCCAAGAAAGCTACGAATCTCCGTCACACTCTCTGGTCTCTTCCAATCTTGAATGGCTTCAATCTTAGATGGATCGACGGAGATTCCAGATTCGGAAATAATATGCCCTAAAAATCTCACGCTTAATCGCCAAAAGTTGCATTTGGAAAGCTTAGCTTTTAATTGGTGGTTTCTAAGTGTTTCCAAAATGACACGAAGGTGGTTCTCATGTTCCTCCTCAGTTTTAGAATAAACGAGGATGTCATCAATAAATACAAGCACGAAACGATCAAGAAAATCCCTAAAAACACGGTTCATGAGATCAACAAAATAAGCCGGGGCATTTGTTAATCCAAACGGCATTACTAGCCATTTATAAGAACCAAATCGGGTTCGAAAGGAAGTCAATGGAATGCTATCTTCCGCGATGCGCAATTGGTGAAATCCGGTAGCTAAATCCAATTGGGAGAAGACTTTAGCACCACTAAGTTGATCAAAAAGATCGTCTATGCGTGGAAGAGGATATCTATTTCTGATGATGAGATCATTAAGCTTGCGGTAATCCACGCAAAGCCTAAGGGTTCCATCCGACTTTTTCACAAAGATTGCTGAGGCTCCCCATGGTGAGGAACTTGAGTGTATAATCTGTTTCTTCTCTAATTCGGATAGTTGCTTGAGCATTTCTTCATTTTCCTTGTTAGATAATCGATACGCGGGACGAGTGACAGGGAGGGATCCGGGAATTATATTAATCCAGAATTCAATAGCCCATTTTGGAGGGAGACCAAACACGGGCGCAAATACATCAGGAAATTCTCGAACAACTGCGATTCGAGATATTACATCCTCCTCATCATCGTTATCCACATCCCGAGAATTGGGAGCAAATAACAAAGCCATAACCCCCATGTCTGGATTCGGAAGCACCAGTCCTACTCGGTCTTTGGATTGAGGGTGTCGAAGATAAATTGTCCGCTCTGGACATAATATGTGGGCTTCATAACGGAGAAGCCAATCCATTCCCAGAATAACCCCAAAACCCAAATAGCGCATAACATGCAAGTCCGCTAGGAAAGGGTGACCACTCAAAATGATTTCAACGTCGCGACATGACAAACTAAGAGTAGTTGATCCCCCTATGGGGTTAGTAACCGATAAAGAAGTCATCAAACAAACAGTGTTCAAAGAATTAGCATGCACAAGTTCTTGTGAAATAAAAGAATGAGATGCGCCCGTATCAAAAAGAACTCGTGTAGGGTGTCCACAAAAATCAATTATGCCATCGAGAATAGAATTTAATGTACCTTGGCCCGAAGTAGTGTTGGGAGGAGCTTGCATGACATTGAGCTTTCCACTCTTATTAGGAGGACGAGTGGGACATGTGTTTATCATATGGTCTTGTTTCTTGCAATAGCGGCAAGTAAGAGGCTTGGTGCAAGCAGAGGCTATATGGCCCTTTTCTCCGCAATTGTAGCATTCTCCGTTGCAGAATTTAGAGGTTCCGGCCTCCGAAGTCACTTGCGTTGCCTTCTTATTGGGTTGAAACCAAGGCTTCTTCCCGGGTCCTCCCTTGTTGCCAGTGTTTCCCTTGTTTTGAGAACCCCCAGCTTCGTCGTCATTGGGGCGTTTCTGAACCACTTCAAGTTGTAGCGCGATATTAACCAACTCATCAAATGTTTCAGATAACTTAAGAGTCAACAGCTCCTCAAGGCATTTCTTGAGTCCATGTATAAAGCGAAAATTCTTCTTCTTCGGGGTGTTAATATACTCGAGTCCATACTTGGATAACGAGTCAAAGGAGGCGGCATACTCTGCCACAGTAGAGGTGCCTTGAACAAGGTCTTGGAAGCAATGCGATAGCGCTATTCTCTCCCCGTCCGGTACGAATTTTGTTTCGAACCTTTCCTTAAGCAAGTTCCAAGTAAGGTTCGCTTCGGGGGTATCAATGGTGAGCAATTCATACCAGTTCAACGCTTACTCTTCGAGCACGCTAGAAATAACTTGCACACTATGCAAATCATTGAGATCCATGCGAGTAAAGATGCGCTCACATGTTCTGAGCCAATTCTGGACTTTGATTACGCTTTCAGAGCCTTTAAACGGCTTTCCACCAAGCTTTGCGAAATCACTGCATAAGGTCGCAAACCCAGATTTAGGATGCGTAGGAGGTGGGGGAGCGCCTGCCGCGTGGGCATTTGCAATAAGATCAAGGAGTTGTTGAGTGGTCATTGTGGCCGCTCTAACCACAAGAGGTGGAACTATATGCGGTGGAGCTACAGGAGGTGGAGCTTCGGGCCTGACATTTGCTAGCAGGGTATCGACGAGGACGTCCAGCCATTTCCCTTCTTTAAGAAAGAAAGAAAAGGAAAACGTCACTCAAAAATTAAGGATCATAGCTCTATTCTAGGATAGATAAGCAACCATGACTCAATCTAACCCTAAGCCTCAAACTCCTAAAAGATGTCTGAGACATGATCCTTGCTACAAAATTCTATATTTTCTGAAGATTGGCTCTGATACCAACTATTACGCCCCGCCTCTATACCCGCCGTAGTCAAGTTCATTTCATGTGAAATGTCGTCGGCCACAGCGGAGAATAAGGTTGGTTAGGAGCGACCGTTAATATATTTACTCTTGCTTGGAAAGTAACGTCGAATGGCACGGCCGTACCAAAAATTTCGATATGACCATTCCAGGCGAAGAGCATCTACACAACAGCATAATAGCCTCAGAACACATACAGAATAACATAACACAGATAGTCACAGATATTCACATCATAAACAAATAAACTGATATGAATATAACACCATAAGTGTTTACATCAACTAGAGTTCATACATGACGCTCTAACTCCAAAATAATAATTACATGTACTAAATCCCCTACTAATAATGATATGTGTCATAACGGTAGTCAACTACATATATCCAAAAGGACTGCAACTATAAAGCAGTTAAGCTAAGAGTCATCATAAGGTCCCGGCAGGAATGTCACCTAAGCACCTGTAACACTTGGATCTGACCCAAGTATTATTTAAGAAATAAACAATAAACGGACCAGTCAAACCATTCATATCCATAACATGAGACAATATGAAGAGATGTAACATAAATGACATGAAAAGAATAAATAGGATGATTCATAAATATTATGAAATGCGTGATGTCAACATATATGAAATCTCAATTAATCCCATGACAAGCAAACAACGTATAACAATAAGAATTGACAAATAAATGTCAAACATAAATCAAATTGACGCACATCGCATCAAAGTAATCATACAAAATCATAGTAAACATCATAAAAAGGGCCTGTAGGTTCATAGAAGATGAGATACGATCCCTAGGTGTAACACCCCGTGAATTCTATAACTGTGAAACTCACAAATTAAAGTATAATTAATTTCAAATCAAAGAACTAAGGGAAACGGGATACGCCATTGCGTTCGTCTCGGAAAAATACGCGAAATAGAGTCTGAGTTTGCGTAAAACGGATATCGTATGAAGAAGATATGGACGAACGAAGTTGGGCGAAAAACCGGAAAACGAGCCAGAATGCACTGGCGCACTTGGGAAGTGCGCCAGAACAAAAATGCACTGGCGCACTTGGGAAGTGCGCCAGTACATTTTTGACCTGGCGCACCTGCCAAGTGCGCCCAGGTCAAAAATGACCTGCTGGCCAGGTCTGGTCTAGTCCTGGCTGGCCAGGTCTGTGTTTGGCCGATTTTCAGAAGCTTGCTTTGTCATTAGGGCTAGGTGGCAGGCTCTAATTGGTCTCTCTTTCGAATGAATGGCTACGATCAATCCAAGCAACATCAATGGTCCTAATCAGTTCATAAACCCTATAAAAATGACCCTAGACTCACCCTAATCTATTCATTCAAAAATAAGAACAAAGCCGTCATGTTGCTGAGGAACGACTAAGAGTAGCCGCCAATTGGAGAGAGGATTAGGAGGCAAATTCTAAAGCATAAAGCAACCTAAACAAATCAAATCAACAAGGAATCGCATCTCCAAATCCCTAAATTGGAGAATTCGCCACACCATTGTAAGTAGAGTATTATTTTGGTATGAACAAATAATTGTGTTGGTTTGTATACTTGATTTGTGGCAATAAAGTAATTCATATTTGTGCGATTCTATGATTCTTATCGATTTGGAATATTGTATACGTTTGGATATTCTCGAATTATGTTATTCATTATAAACTACATGCGGTAGTTTTATGCAAGTATACGTTTGGAATATTCGTAAATTATGTAATCCATGTTGAAGCTACATGTATGTAGTTGATTAATTGAAATTCATGCAAGTTTGGGGTTTTGCTACTATGCCATCATAATGTATATTTTTGTACAAAAATCATTTTGTACGTAATTGGAACAAATTTGGGTTATTATAGTTCATATGAAACTATGTTGAAATTTTGGCACCATAATCTATGTATTAAGCCATGCTTTTGTACTAGAAAACTTATTTGCAAACTTATGAATATGACTAGGCTATGATTGATATTTTGCATAATTGAAATCCATGATAGGTCTATATTGTTAACAAGAATTATATGATGACATATGTGGTACATAGCTAGGTTAGATTCAAAATCCCATTTGCAAGTTTGCATGACTAAAGTAAAAATCATGATTTCATGTTAGAAATATTTATGCCATGGTTATGTGAATAGATTTAAAATCATGATTTAGTTGAACGATACTTTTGTGTTAGTAACAAAAGTAAGCACCTTTGTAAACATGTAGTAATCTTATGAACATGATTTGCTTATGTTCGACATTATGCCTGAATAAAAGTATAGGTTTATGTTGTAGTTAAGCCTATGTGTCAATAGTGATATTCTTAACTTAACTACAAGTTTACATGGTTTGATTCATGTCACTTATGCTTTATGACCAAAGTATATGTTACCACTATGCAAGTACACCCGTTTCTATTTTGTAGTTCCAGCGTCACATTGCAAGTTCATGCGTTCACATTCCCCTTTTTGTGTATGTAATCACGCTTTAAGCCTCCCCTTTTTCTCATGGCTAAGTTGGGCTTAAAAAGGCTAAGCCCAACATATATATAATAAACGGACGTATTAAACGGGGGAAAATAACGTTGGGTTAAATTTATTAATAAATGAAAATATAAAGTAGAAGGGCCCAAATTCAAGTATGGGTTGGGCCCATGATTGGTGTAACCTTTGCACCATTAACTTAATAATGGGCCGCAAATATTTACATATAAGAAAATAAAGAAGAAAGACAAAATATGTAAATGTAGAACATACGATGTGTTTAACCCGAGGTTGGATTGAGTTGTGATGTAAACCTGCCCGGAACCGCCCGGCTGTCCAGTAGTCACAACAATACCTATCCAATGTGGGAGGTTAAACATGGAGCCCAATAAGGACCCGAGGTTAGACTGAGTTGTGGCGTAAGACTGCCCGGAACCAACCGGCAACAGGCAGCCACAACAATACCTGTCTAATGTGAGAGGTCAAGGCTTTAATAAGACAATTAAAGCTGAGTCAGGATTGTTAGGATTAAGTGAACTAAAGACTTAATCAAAATGGAACATGCTAAACTAAACGTACTGGTGGGGGTTAGGTTAGAAAACACTTAACCAACTTAGCATGTTGGCTAGAGATAGAAAACCTAGTAACGGGGGACCCTTTTCAGCAGTAACCCTAGAAGGTGTATCAGGATACCCTGAAACTAGGCAGGGTGGGGCACGATTACTGGGCTGATTGTAAGAGGTCAAATCGACGGCGGTGGTGTAGCAGTGTAGGTTCTAACGGGGTGCGGGCGTGCACACACTCCGGCGCAGAAAAATAAGGCACTGGACACCAGTAGCATACCTGTGCATTCTAGGATTGTGTCGGGCCGCCACCATGGGACTTGATACACCCCATGGTGGGACCAGCATAGGTAACTACAACATCGGGGGCCGTAAGACACATGTAACTATGCAAGTAGGAGCCGATCATCATAGAATGGATCACATCACCCTGATTATGGGGTGCCAGTTGGAAACTAGTTTATATGGGTTCAGAGATTAACATGGGGTACGATAGTATATTCGACCCTAGACAACTTAACCAAGTTTATAGTGCTTTCCCACTTCTTGTTTATACTTATCATACCCAGTTCTTTATTCATAGACAGAATAGTACTAGACTTACTCAGGCTTTATGTCTGACTCTACTTTTCTTTCGTCTTCTTTTCTTCCGTTTCCCCCCCCCCCAGGTCCACAGGGAGGGAACACAGCAGCTTGACCAGCCTTAACATCCAGCTTGAAGAAGAGAAATGTATTGCTTGGACCTTTTCGTTTTGAACTATGGCTTTGGACAACCACTATGGGGCTTTTGCAGTTTATCTACGTTTTCTTTATGCTTCTTTAAATAATGTAATCAAGACAGATTATGAAAGTGCTATGTTATTTTTTTGGAAAAGATGTAAGACAATTATGGTGATGTTGTTGTAGCACGTATTTGCTTTTATGAAATAAAAGTTGTTAATTTTCCGCTGTTTACAAATATGTGTTCTTATATCTGTCTTGTATATCTGTGACTTATACTTATAAACCTCCACCAAAATTAGGGCAATCCCTTTGAGAGTGACTCTAACGGAGGTGGGGTGTTTCACTTGGTATCAGAGCATAGGTTTACCAGATAAGATAAAAAGTTTTGAAAAATTATTTTCAAAAAGGAAATTTAAAGAAGCATTTTTAAGAAAAATATTATTTTAGTTTTTAAAAAAAAAGGCAAAGTCCCCCCCCAAAGCCATAGGTATTATCTCTTATCCTTCGTTTTGAATTTATCCTTTCTGTTTCGGCATGTCTGGAGACCTTACTCCCCAGCTGCTGACGCTTTCACTCCTCCTCCTCCACGTGAACCAGCAAGCGTAAGAGTCCCAGAGTAGGGAGACGAATAATAGTCAAATAAGAAAGGATCATAACAATAATAATAAGAAACGAGAAAAAAGGGAATGCAATTTTTGTGGTACGGAAGGGCACATAGCCAAGGATTGTAGAAAGAGGAAAAGAAAGCAAGGAGAATGTTTTCATTGTGGGGAGACTGGACACATCAGCAAAGACTGCCCTGAGAAGACAGGCTTTGAGAAGGGCGGGAAAGACAACAAGTCCCGAGAGAAGAGGAAGTGTAAATTCTGTGGCAAAGTGGGGCACTTAGTAAAGGACTGCCCAAAGAAATGAGGTATAAATACTTCTGTAGAAAGTGTAGTATGATCACCCCGTTCGCACTTTATTTGATTCCGGCGCGTCACACTCCTTTATCTCGTCTGCTTTAGTAGAATCTCTGCACCTAAAAACTAGTATGGTAGAGGACCCCTTAATTGTTTCAAACCCAATTGGGGACCCAGCTCATTTGTCTATGATCTGTTTGGGATTGAAAATTTCTATTCTAAGCGTAGAATTTCAATGTAGTGCCTTTGTTTTGGGCTTTTCGGGGTATGGTTTGATTTTGGGTATGGATTGGCTATCCAGTAATGGGGCCATCCTTGATTGTGAGAAAAGGGTTGTTAGGCTCCTAACCCAGCTCGGTAATACTTTGGAAATTTCTTGTAATCCCTCATACGCGGTTATGCTTAGTTACCTTGAATCGCTGGATGCCTCTGTTGAAAATTTGCAATCGGTTAAAGTGGTCCGGGAATATCTGGATGTCTTCGAAGAGGTGAAGGGCTTGCCTCCGAAGCGGGAAATAGACTTCCACATATATCTTGTAGATAATGCAAAGCCCGTTGCGTTGCCCGTTAGACACATGGCTCCACGAGAAAGGAAAGAGCTCAGTAAACAGATTAAAGAGCTTCTAGAAAAGGGGTTCATTAGGAGGAGCATTTCAGAATGGGGCGCTCCAGTGGTGTTCGCTACAAAGGCGGATGGATCACTCCGTCTATGTGTTGACTATAGGGAGCTCAATAAGCTAACGAAAAAGAATAGGCACCCTCTCCCTAGAATTGACGATTTGTTTGACCAGCTTGTAGGAGCGTCTGTTTTCTCCCAACTCGATTTAGCGACCGGTTTTCATCAGCTAAGGGTGGCTGAAGATAGCATCGATAAAACGGCATTCAGAGCCCCAGACGGCTTCTTTGAATGGCTTGTCATGCCTTTCGGCTTGACAAATGCACCTGCTTACTTCGTGGACCTGATGAGTAGGGTATTTAGAGATTTCCTCAACAAATTCGTAGTGGTCTTCGTAGATGATATCCTTATCTTCTCAAAGAGTGAAGAGGAACATGCTCAGCACTTAAGGGCAATCATGGAAACTTTGCGAGTCCATCAACTAAAAGCCAAATTCTCCAAATGCCACTTTTGGAGAGAAGAGGTGAGGTTCCTTGGGCACATAGTATCCAAACAAGGGTTAGCAGTGGACCCTGCTAAGGTAGTGGCGGTACAGGATTGGAAGACACCAAGGAATGCAACTGAGGTCCGAAGTTTTCTAGGACTAGCAGGTTTCTATCGAAAGTTCATAAGGGATTTTGCGAAAATCTCAGCCCCGCTCACGAAATTAACCAAGAAGAATCTAGTGTTCAATTGGGACTTGGATTGCGAGTTTGCTTTCCAACGACTGAAAAGGGCTCTTACAACAGCCCCAGTTTTGACGCTGCCAGATGGGAGCAAGATGTTCACTGTTTATACGGATGCATGTGGGACAGGGCTAGGCGCCGTCTTAATGCAAGAAGGAAGGGTAGTAGCTTATGGCAGGAGGCAGTTGAAAGTGCACGAAAAGAACTACCCAACCCACGATCTTGAGTTAGCCGCCATCGTCTTTGCACTCAAGTCTTGGCGACACTATCTCCTAGGTGAGAAGTTCGAACTTTACACTGACCATAAATCGTTGAAATATCTTTTCTCGCAGAAGGATCTTAACTTGAGGCAACAAAGATGGATGGAGTTTCTTGCCTCGTATGATTTCGAAATCTCCTACACTCCGGGCAAAGGCAACGTAGTGGCAGACGCGTTGAGCCAAAAGAAATTGACCCTAAGCCCGTTGTTTGTTGAAAGACAAAGCCTAGAGTTTATAGCCAGCTTCGACTTTAGGCCTTCCTCCGATTTCGTACCAGGCTTGCTAGCATCTCTCGAAGTGCGCCCAATTTTAGTGGATTCGGTAGGGGCAGCACAACGCGAAGACCCTCAGCTTGTGGAAACAATTGATAGGCTAATTAGGGGTGAGACTTCAAGTCACCTCAATAGATACTCCATCGACGATAAGGGTTTGCTAAGGCGAGACGGAAGACTATGCGTCCCACAAACAAAGGATTTAATAAAGAAGGTTCTCGAGGAAGCACATCACTCCAAGATGACGATACACCCAGGCGGAGATAAAATGTACAAAGATATAAAAAGGACTTTCTTCTGGAACAGCATGAAAAAGGACGTGGCAGAATTCGTTTCTAAGTGCATGGTGTGCCAACAGGTTAAGGCGGAACAGTAAAAGCCTGGCGGACTGCTACATCCTCTGGAGGTCCCGCAGTGGAAGTGGGATAGCATCTCAATGGACTTCATCAATGGGCTGCCTAGGTCTAGGAGAGGCAACACTAGCATTTGGGTAATAGTGGATAGGCTTACTAAAAGCGCCCACTTTTTACCTGTCAAAAGTAAAAGAACTGCCTCATCCCTAGCATCACTTTACCTCAAGGAAATCGTTCGACTCCATGGAATACCATCTAGCATTGTTAGTGACCGAGACCCCATCTTCACCAGTGAGTTTTGGCGGAGTCTGCAAGAAGCAGTAGGAACACAGTTATGCCTGAGCACAGCCTATCATCCCCAAACCGACGGCCAAACAGAGAGAGTGAACAGAGTTTTGGAAGACCTTTTAAGACTGTGCATCCTTGAGTTCGGAGGGACATGGGAAGACCACCTTCCTTTGGTGGAATTTGCCTACAACAACAGTTATCAAGCAACCATCGGAATGGCGCCCTTCGAAGCTTTATATGGAAGACCGTGCCGATCGCCCACTTGTTAGTGGGAGTCTACGGATAAGCTCATACTTGGACCAGATATGATCCGAGAGACTTCAGAGAAAGTAGACTTAATACGAAGAAGGATGAAGACGGCCCAAGACAGACAAAAGTCCTATGCCGACAAGAGGAGAACCGACCTTGAATTTGAGGTTGGAGACAGAGTTTTTCTCAAGGTATCACCACTAAGAAACGTTGTCCGTTTTGGAACCACAGGAAAACTGGCACCGAGGTTCGTAGGGCCATTCCCTATCATCGAGAAAATTAGGAAAATGGCCTATA
Source organism: Allium sativum (assembly GCA_030737875.1). NCBI lineage: Eukaryota > Viridiplantae > Streptophyta > Magnoliopsida > Asparagales > Amaryllidaceae > Allium > Allium sativum. The sequence continues at coordinate 574,763,329 of CM060923.1, read as the reverse complement.
GATTAGAGCTACCCGAGAAGTTGGCCGGAGTCCACAACGTTTTTCACGTTTCACATCTCCGAAAATGTCTACATGAGTCTGCTGAAGTGGTAGAGCCAAATATCCTCGAAGAGGCCGAAGTGGAACGCGAAGCAACCATAAGAAAAGTTCCAACCCGCGTAATAGGAACGGAAGTGAAGAAGCTACGCGACCGCGAAGTCAAGCTCGTCAAAGTTCAGTGGAGCGACACCAAGGGAGACGCGACTTGGGAAACTGAAGCTAGAATACGCACTGCCTACCCTTTTCTTTTCGAGGGTACATCCTTGATCTTTCTTTTTCCTTAAGTTGCGCTTTTATCTATCTTTTTAGGTATATTTCCTCGACCTTATCTTTTAGGTAGAAACCTTTTGGATGAAAACATGTAATTGAAACATGTTATGGATGATGGTTGCAAGTGGTTGCAAGTGAATTGCTAGTGGCTGCTCGTGGTTGCATATACACACACAATCTAGGTTTTAGATCGGCTCAGTCACTTCATATTGCATATGCATATATGTTTGCATTCGTATATGGTTGAACCCTAATGTGTTGTCATATGGATGTTGCATTTGTATTGAATGATTGTGCACTCATGTAGAATCATGGATAGGAAAATTTGCATACATAATGGATTCATGGCACTTACATAATTCGCATTAAGGAGGTCAACTGAATCAGTAGACCGCCTGATTTTGCATTAGATAAGTTCATGTACACACACACACTTCGCATATGATCATGAAGCATTAGAAGTCTTTTAAGGACAATGGATGCTCGTGTTTGATGGATGAGTAGATGGATGATTGGACGTTAGGATATGCATTCCTCCTAACTTGAAGATTTCGGGGACGAAATCCTTTTAAGTGGGGGAGAATGTAACACCCCGTGAATTCTATAACTGTGAAACTCACAAATTAAAGTATAATTAATTTCAAATCAAAGAACTAAGGGAAACGGGATACGCCATTGCGTTCGTCTCGGAAAAATACGCGAAATAGAGTCTGAGTTTGCGTAAAACGGATATCGTATGAAGAAGATATGGACGAACGAAGTTGGGCGAAAAACTGGAAAACGAGCCAGAATGCACTGGCGCACTTGGGAAGTGCGCCAGAACAAAAATGCACTGGCGCACTTGGGAAGTGCGCCAGTACATTTTTGACCTGGCGCACCTGCCAAGTGCGCCCAGGTCAAAAATGACCTGCTGGCCAGGTCTGGTCTAGTCCTGGCTGGCCAGGTCTGTGTTTGGCCGATTTTCAGAAGCTTGCTTTGTCATTAGGGCTAGGTGGCAGGCTCTAATTGGTCTCTCTTTCGAATGAATGGCTACGATCAATCCAAGCAACATCAATGGTCCTAATCAATTCATAAACCCTACAAAATGACCCTAGACTCACCCTAATCTATTCATTCAAAAATAAGAACAAAGCCGTCATGTTGCTGAGGAACGACTAAGAGTAGCCGCCAATTGGAGAGAGGATTAGGAGGCAAATTCTAAAGCATAAAGCAACCTAAACAAATCAAATCAACAAGGAATCGCATCTCCAAATCCCTAAATTGGAGAATTCGCCACACCATTGTAAGTAGAGTATTATTTTGGTATGAACAAATAATTGTGTTGGTTTGTATACTTGATTTGTGGCAGTAAAGTAATTCATATTTGTGCGATTCTATGATTCTTATCGATTTGGAATATTGTATACGTTTGGATATTCTCAAATTATGTTATTCATTATAAACTACATGCGGTAGTTTTATGCAAGTATACGTTTGGAATATTCGTAAATTATGTAATCCATGTTGAAGCTACATGTACGTAGTTGATTAATTGAAATTCATGCAAGTTTGGGGTTTTGCTACTATGCCATCATAATGTATATTTTTGTACAAAAATCATTTTGTACGTAATTGGAACAAATTTGGGTTATTATAGTTCATATGAAACTATGTTGAAATTTTGGCACCATAATCTATGTATTAAGCCATGCTTTTGTACTAGAAAACTTATTTGCAAACTTATGAATATGACTAGGCTATGATTGATATTTTGCATAATTGAAATCCATGATAGGTCTATATTGTTAACAAGAATTATATGATGACATATGTGGTACATAGCTAGGTTAGATTCAAAATCCCATTTGCAAGTTTGCATGACTAAAGTAAAAATCATGATTTCATGTTAGAAATATTTATGCCATGGTTATGTGAATAGATCTAAAATCATGATTTAGTTGAACGATACTTTTGTGTCAGTAACAAAAGTAAGCACCTTTGTAAACATGTAGTAATCTTATGAACATGATTTGCTTATGTTCGACATTATGCCTGAATAAAAGTATAGGTTTATGTTGTAGTTAAGCCTATGTGTCAATAGTGATATTCTTAACTTAACTACAAGTTTACATGGTTTGATTCATGTCACTTATGCTTTATGACCAAAGTATATGTTACCACTATGCAAGTACACCCGTTTCTATTTTGTAGTTCCAGCGTCACATTGCAAGTTCATGCGTTCACATTCCCCTTTTTGTGTATGTAATCACGCTTTAAGCCTCCCCTTTTTCTCATGGCTAAGTTGGGCTTAAAAAGGCTAAGCCCAACATATATATAATAAACGGACGTATTAAACGGGGGAAAATAACGTTGGGTTAAATTTATTAATAAATGAAAATATAAAGTAGAAGGGCCCAAATTCAAGTATGGGTTGGGCCCATGATTGGTGTAACCTTTGCACCATTAACTTAATAATGGGCCGCAAATATTTACATATAAGAAAATAAAGAAGAAAGACAAAATATGTAAATGTAGAACATACCATGTGTTTAACTCGAGGTTGGATTGAGTTGTGATGTAAACCTGCCCGGAACCGCCCGGCTGTCCAGTAGTCACAACAATACCTATCCAATGTGGGAGGTTAAACATGGAGCCCAATAAGGACCCGAGGTTAGACTGAGTTGTGGCGTAAGACTGCCCGGAACCAACCGGCAACAGGCAGCCACAACAATACCTGTCTAATGTGAGAGGTCAAGGCTTTAATAAGACAATTAAAGCTGAGTCAGGATTGTTAGGATCAAGTGAACTAAAGACTTAATCAAAATGGAACATGCTAAACTAAATGGACTGGTGGGGGTTAGGTTAGAAAACACTTAACCAACTTAGCATGTTGGCTAGAGATAGAAAACCTAGTAACGGGGTACCCTTTTCAGCAGTAACCCTAGAAGGTGTATCAGGATACCCTGAAACTAGGCAGGGTGGGGCACGATTACTGGGCTGATTGTAAGAGGTCAAATCGACGGCGGTGGTGTAGCAGTGTAGGTTCTAACGGGGTGCGGTCGTGCACACACTCCGGCGCAGAAAAATAAGGCATTGGACACCAGTAGCATACCTGTGCATTCTAGGATTGTGTCGGGCCGCCACCATGGGACTTGATACACCCCATGGTGGGACCAGCATAGGTAACTACAACATCGGGGGCCGTAAGACACATGTAACTATGCGAGTAGGAGCCGATCATCATAGAATGGATCACATCACCCTGATTATGGGGTGCCAGTTGGAAACTAGTTTATATGGGTTCAGAGATTAACATGGGGTACGATAGTATATTCGACCCTAGACAACTTAACCAAGTTTATAGTGCTTTCCCACTTCTTGTTTATACTTATCATACCCAGTTCTTTATTCATAGACAGAATAGTACTAGACTTACTCAGGCTTTATGTCTGACTCTACTTTTCTTTCGTCTTCTTTTCTTCCGTTTCCCCCCCCCCCCCAGGTCCACAGGGAGGGAACACAGCAGCTTGACCAGCCTTAACATCCAGCTTGAAGAAGAGAAATGTATTGCTTGGACCTTTTCGTTTTGAACTATGGCTTTGGACAACCACTATGGGGCTTTTGCAGTTTATCTACGTTTTCTTTATGCTTCTTTAAATAATGTAATCAAGACAGATTATGAAAGTGCTATGTTATGTTTTTGGAAAAGATGTAAGACAGTTATGGTGATGTTGTTGTAGCACGTATTTGCTTTTATGAAATAAAAGTTGTTATTTTTCCGCTGTTTACAAATATGTGTTCTTATATCTGTCTTGTATATCTGTGACTTATACTTATAAACCTCCACCAAAATTAGGGCATTCCCTTTGAGAGTGACCCTAACGGAGGTGGGGTGTTTCACTAGGTAGCTAACCCATTTGTTTGAGCCGGAGCTCCCCAAGAATCTGGGTCGTGACCCCGGTAGAGGAAAACATAGTTCATAGAAAATCATAAAAGGGTTGGACCGAAGTCCCATAGATGAAGGTCCCAATCGTAAAGTCCCACTAGGCGATTGCGAACCAAACAACTATGTCGGGAGGCAGATATTAACGATCCGGGTGAATAGAAATCACTCCGAGCTAGTAATTATAAGGGAATGGCAACATGTCCCATAACCACATGTCATTCTCGAATATTTACGAACCCGTAATTGATTTCTATTCCAAACAGAGAAAATCACCACATAGGTTCAAACGAACGAGTCCGGTAGATATTCGCCGAAATAAACATATAAGGGGTCATAGTCCTCAGTTTTATTAAGGTAAATAAACTAAATTTCTCGTCCGATTGATAGGATAAGGAATCGTATATAAATCAATAGTATTAGAACCAGATTTTAGAAATAAAATTTATTTTAAAGGGGTTTGTATTTAAAAAATGATTTAAACATTGGTTCGATTCCCATTGACAATATAGAATCCACTAATCCATTGTGGTTCAATATTCATAAAAGCCCATCGCCGTAGTGAATGAGACACAAAGAAATCGTAGCACACAATTCCACAATTCCTGGTTTAAAAATGATTTGAAAACCAAACAAGAAGGCGCGACAACGACGATCCGAACGATCTCAAGATCGCCATGGTACGCAAGGGGGAAGGTCAAGGAAGAAGGTCGGAAGAACACGGAGTCGCGCGCTTCGGCGCACGACAAAAAGGGGGGGGGGTGTGACCAAACCTGGGCAACGCCCAGGTTAGTCACCGGTCGACCGGTCCAGGGGGGCCGGTCGATAGGTTTGAGACAGGGACTCAAACGGTCGACCGGCCCTACCTAGGGCCAGTCGACCGGCTTGTGCCTGGGCATAAGCCCAGGCACAACCCGGACCTGTCGACCGACCCACTTTGGCCGGTCGACCGGTTTTGCCTGGGCGTGAGCCCAAGCACCGGGGACGGGGGCTTGGATCCTCCGTCTCGACCATTCCTTTTTCCTTGCTCCCCTCCGGCTATGTGATGGTACTTTACAGTACGTGTACAACTCCCATCCAAGCCGGAGACGAGTGTGATTCAACTTATATTCACATGAAGATTTTCAAACCAAATTTCAACAAAACTTGAAATCAATCATACATTCAAGAATAAACCATGAATCAAACTAATTCAAGCAAACATGAACATCATGAATAGCCTACAATTACACTTGTACAAGCTTAAAGCTTATGGCATTGATGTGAGTTCACGAAGAACTCACCTTAGTGTTAATGAAGCAATCAATAAGAAGGAACCCAAGCTAAAGGTACTATCTTCTCACAAGAATCAACAAAGCACAACCTACACACATCAACCCAATAATTCTATGTATTAGGAACATAGAAATTCTGAGGTAGCATAGAGAGGGTGATGGAGAAGATAGAGATCAACTTACCTAAGCTAGGAGATGAAGAACACAACAAAGATTGGGCTTTTCTAAGATTCTAGGGCTTAGGATTTCAATTTTCCCATTCTCTTAAGTTAAGGAAGTAATAGGGAAAGAAAATGAAGAAGTAAATGAGAGATGAGGAGGTTGGGTGCCTATTTGTGCTGTCCAAATAGGTTTGGGTGCACAAATTTGCACTCTAGCCCCTCCAAACAACTCCAATTTTCCCGAATTTGAAATGTATTGATGCTTATACTCAAAAAGATTGTAAACGACGTTCCGGAACCGATGGAGGTGGTCTCGAGCCGTAATTCAATCGTTTACAAAAATTCACCTTTTCGTGGATAAAACTAATACATCGATTCGATATTCGAATATTCACTTAAATAAACTATTGTAAATTTTACGGGTTGTTACATCTTGTATACAAGCCACATGCTCTAACCAACTGGACTACTAAGACTATTGTTAACAATGCTTAGAACAATGGTTGTAATAACCCGGAAAATCAGAACCAATTTAAAATTTTATTTTGGCAATTTTAATGAATTTTGAATATTTAAAATGAATTATTTTAAATAATAACGACTAGAAATTTATTTTGAATAGAATTAGAATGTATATATTTGAATCGAAGTTAGAATATAAATATTTATTTTAATTATAAAAGGAATTGAAAATGGCGCGGTAGTTTGAAAATTCGATTTCGAATTTCAAATGAATGTACAGGATTCAAAATAAACCAGATTTTAGTAAAACCAAAAATATTAGAATCTATATGAAAATATCTTTCCAAACGATCTGAAAAATCAAAATTTCATAGCGGGAATAAAAATTTATGCCCAGTTGAAAATTCAGAATAGTCGTTATGGAAATATAGCCCTTAGAAATAGCGATCTTGCAATTGACCTCCGTTTTCGAAAAAAACACTTTTGTTGGATCCATGATGTCAAATTATTGCTAGGTTCCAAAATTCATAATTTTTGGAATTAATATGTGACGTGGCAAAGGAAAACATGTTTTTTCAGTTTATTCAATTTGGATCTACCAGAAAATGGTCATTTTTCAAACGGTCTTCAAATTTGACGAAATTAGTTTTGTTAGGACCGTATCATCAAAACAAAGCTAGAAATATATTTTTTTGTAATTTTTGGAGTCCGTATGTGACCCCGGTAAATATAAATGTAAGTTCAAATTAAAAATATAAAGATTTATATTTTGATTTAAACTAAAACTGATCGAAACTGTCGAATAAGCTTGTCGGACATATCCCATTGTGTTTGGAATAGGGGTACTTAGCTAGAGACGACACTCGTTGGATCCCATTTGGAGTCCAGACGCTAAAGAACAAATTTGTGAATTAAATATTATTTTAAATATATTTATATTAAGGGTCAAACCCTAATTTCATTTCAAAGTCGTGGTCAAACCCGATAAGGCGCCCCCCTCATCTGCGATCGACGATTGCTTTACTCCCAACAAATCCCCAACCGATCTAGAAATCCACGCCATGATTCTGTAGATTCCCTAAGGCAAAATAAAAGAGGAGCTCGAGTTCTTGGTCTTCAAGTGGTGTGATTGGAGAAGGAGGTGCCGGGTTGTCGGAATTCCCTCGCAAACTATACCGTTCGTAGGGGTTTCTCGTCCACCAGAGAGGCTCAAGTTCATCAGGAGTGGGCAGTACTGGGAGGTGAGGCAATGGTCGTCGTCGTGGCGGCGACGGATCTTGGTCCGCGTGCATGTGGGGGCCGCAGTTCTGAACCCTAGGAGGCGGCTTTAATTTTCTAGAATCGGCCAAGTTACTGGGAAGGGGACGGACTAAAAACGTGATTACTGCAGAGGAAGGTAATATTTAAAACTGTTATAAATTTAAACTAATTAGTTCATTAGTTTAGAATAATAGGTTTTAACATTATTTATAGCACAATTTTAAATGTATGGATAATATGATTTTGTTATAGATATAGCATATATAAAAATGTTATTTTTAATTATAAGTAACGTATAAAAAAAAGTGTTTAAAAAAAATCAGCAAGTGTTTTAAGAATAAAATTAGCAAGTGTTTTATAAATAAAAATAGGATTGTTTTTAAATAAATTTGCATAGATTTTATTTGAATAACATCGATTTATATTCAGTTTTAAAAATATATATTTCCTTGTTTTTAAAAATACATATGTAGCATTGTTCTTATAAAATATATGTAGCACCGTTTTGGAAAAAATTAAATTAGCTTTGTTTCAAAAGTATGATCTTTAAAAGTATATAGAACGAATAGAAATATAATTGTTATATATTCATAGCAAGGATAAAAGTATAATTTTTATATATTCATAGCAAGGATAAAAATATAATCTTGTAGTGAAATGTGATTTGTATATAAATAACGTCGTGTTAAAAATATGATTTTTATTTATATAGAGTAATAAAAATGTAATTTCTATTTAAGTAGAGATATAAAAGTATGATTTTTATTTATATATAGTAGCGTGGTTAAAAATTTGATTTTTAATACAAATGCGTGAAATAGATTGCGTTGGAAGCACGGTGAAGAACGCTACGCATTGGAAATAAATTCAAACCTTCGTCCTCTAAAGAATGGCGGAGTGGAACCCTGGTGAGAACTACTCACTGAAATTATTTCTATACAGTTATTTATTTATAACTGCATATATGAACTGCTCCCCGTCGTCCACAGACCATGGACAACTTGTTTGGTTGTGAATTTGGATTGATTTGTTTGTGTGAATTTTGTTTGTGATGTGGAATGGAAAATAAAAATTATTCATGTGTTGAATTAAATAAATTCATGTGTTAAAATAGAATAAATATTCATTTACAACTCAGACGATTTTTTTATGTACACCTATTTGACAGGTATTGATTGGGACAATAAATTTTACACATCGCCCAACTGCACAAATAATATTCAGTATTTGTTGGTTGAAACCCCACACGGGTGTTGGGATGATATTTGACGTACACTAATCCCAATTGCTAGTTGTATGTCGATCGATTGGTTGACATGATGGTGTAAGCGATAAATATTAATATTTAATGCATATACAGTGTAGAACGCACTTTGGTTGATTGACGATTATTTATCACTGTTGCTGTATACATGTGTTTTATGAAATCCATATAATAACATTATATGGTAATTGGCTGTGTCTTATTCCAGTTCAGAAAGAATAAATATTTTAAAATAACGAATATTTTAAAATAATGAATATTTTAAAATAATATTCAGTAAAAGATCAAAATCTGATTTTGATGTCCGATTTGGGATGGACACAAATATATTTAAATATATATAGCCGTGTTGATTAGATATGCGCCATTTTGACGCGAACGATATTTATATCGATTTTATTCATTTTTATAATGAATATCGAAAATAAAGTGATTTCAAAATCTAATGTTTTGAAAATATTATCATTTATATATTAATGATATGGAATATTTAATTTTGATTTGAAATTGAATATGAAGTCGAAATCGTTTTGAAAACGATTTATAAAATATGTTTTGAATAGAAATCGACTAAATATATATATAATATATATTATATATATTAAATGGCCTGAATAGAACGCGCTGCGGCAGTTCGCGAATTTCGACCGTTGTCTTCGAATTGACGACATTGGAGATCCGACCGTCGGATTCTCCTGAAACCGGAACCACTTGGGTTCGCATCGAAAAGAGCTTTCCAACGAATATAAGAGATTTTAAAATCTAATGATTCGATTTGGAATTATGTCCAAATCAAATTTGGAAAAGGTCGCTGTAAGTGCAGTTCGATGACCGTTTATGGAAATCAACTGTGTGGGCCTTGATAAAATTATTAAAAATATTGATAATTTGTGTAAAATCATAATAAATGATTTGGAAAGAATTGGGATAAAAAATCCCATATTTGAAAAGATAAAAATATATTTTTATCGAAATGAACTAGTTATGAACTAGAATTATAATCCAATCTTTTTAAATAAATAAATTGGATTTGAAATGGTTTTAAAAATAACCAAAATCTCCAATATATGAATTGGAATCGGAATTATCTTCGGAATATTTCGATATTGGATTCCGTGATTATACGGATGTTGTGGAGGAATTCGGAAGATATATATATATATCGTTATTCCAATACGATATTTGTTGATTTCAGAATTTGATATTTAATATAAGCCGATATATTTTCTATTCAGAGCCTTGTATTTAATATCAAATGGGATTTTGGTTTTGTCATGGACGGTGTTTTAAATAACACTTGTTCTTTAACCCGATTAACAATGGAATGAGATTTTGGGTTTGTCGTGAATGGTATCTTTAATAATACTGTTCTCAAACCTAATGGAGTTAAGAAAATTAGAAACTTACTGAAGATTAGCTAAGTTGAATGATTTCCTGGGTATTGATCTTATATTGGTTTCGGCCTTCGGGATTAATACTTAGGGAATTGTTCTCTTACTAGTTTACGGTTAGAGACTAATGGAATGTGATTTTGGGTTTATCGTGAACCGTGTTTTAAATGACATTGGTTCTTTAACCCAGTTAAAGATAAGATTAATTTCTTAGCTTTGAATAATCATTAATATTGATTTTTGGGAAGATTAAAACTAAATGGAGTTTTGATGAATCTTTGATTAAATTGAAAAGTGAATGTGATAATTAAAATTATCAATTCAAGAAAATGATCGTAAATAGGGTACCACTAGTTTTACTCCAAGCGATAGCTAAATCATTAATTAGATTTGAAAGTGAAATGTAAAAATGTGTGTGCGTACTTGTCAAGTATAATACACTCACAAGGATCGTGTAATATGACAAACAATATTCCACGTACAAAGTAATAGCTAATCACAGAACAATAAAATCGAAGATGCAGCAAAAAGGAAATCACACCAGGGATTTTTATACTGGTTCGGAGCACCGTCCTACATCCAGTCCCAGCCTTCTATCTGGATTTTCATTAGCAACAACCTCACTTCACCCGGAGGAACAAGTATACAACACCCGAGCAGCCAAACGGAATTTCACGCCTCTATCAACACGAGGACTTCACAACTTGCCTCTTACAACACGGAGGACTTCAACACTTGCCTGATCACACACATGACTTCAGCTAATACAATGGTTTTGACTTCTGCTTTGTGTTCTTGATTCAACACGAATAGTCAACAGTTTAAGTACAATCTTCGTATATCTGATCCTCGAGTATATACTTTGAATGCGTAGATTTAAGGAAGTAGAATGCATGTTGAATCAAATGATATTAAATTGATTCAAGGATTCAACAAGTATTTGAAATTTGGAGAGCTTTTGTTTTGCAAAGAATATGAAAATGCAATTCAGAAATTAGAGAGAATATAGAATGATTTCGTTAATTGAAAAACAAGTTTGAAGATGTTTATATAATAGTAGAAAGGTAGTAATTCTTCATAAAGAGTTTCTATAAAGAGTTATGTCCATTTCCTTTGATTATTGAATAGAAATCTCTTTACAAATAGAAGCAACCTTTCAGAAAAAGCTTGCTGTTTCAAAAACGGTCGACATGTCAAAAATCACATGTCGATTGGTTGAATTTATTTAAAATTGAAAATTCTTGAAATAGCCGTTATGTGCAAAAACACATAAACTGGTCGACTAGTGATTTTCAACCGGTCGACTGGTTGATCTGAGAAATGTTTTTGTTTCCAAACAGAAACATAACCGGTCGACTGGTGGTTTTTTGGGCGGTTGACCGTTTTATGGCTGTGGACCAGAGGACCTCGGTCCACAGTCTAGATTACTCTGCACTCTTTCCCGGTCGGAGCCTGGACCGTTTGGGGTTTTTCCGTGACTTTTCAATTCCTCAAATATACAGATTTCAGCAACGAAAATATGATATTGTTTTGTGCATTCGTGTTATGCTTTGCGGATAGATTTTAACATAGTTCTAACACGACTCAAAGTAAAAAACCTTATCTCTATGAAATGATCTTCATTGCACCTTATATGTTGGCGTCGATCAAAATCTTGTCTCAACATTCTCTCCCTTTTTGATTGATGACAACACCTTGGATTTTCTCCCTCTAAATATAAAGCTCCCCCTGAATTTCTGCAACATTTGTTAGTTCATAATATAAATAATCTTACTTTTTGATTCCTGCATTAACAAATGTTAGCACACAAATACTATTAACATGTTAAGCACATAATTTTAAATGATAGTATATGTAACACGAATGATATAAATAATTATAAGAGAAAATATTTCTCCCCCTTTGTCATTGATTAAAAAGAATAAATACCATAATAAGTACAGTAATCGGGAGTAGTAGAGAATACAAATAATTATAGCACCTTTAGGGGATATTGAATCATGTGATTTTTTTGATCAGCTGAGTTTTCAAAGATATTTAGAGATACCAAATAACCTTCTCTTTGTTGTGGTGTACCTGCAAAAAATATAACATATATAGTTTTGGTACCCACTTGCTTTGTTTGGGTCCATGGGTTAGATGGAAGGTAACCGTACCCAAGAGGGTTTAATGGAACCTTTAAAGATAAAATTTTCATTATTAACTACTGAATCAAAATAATCATTGATATATTTTTCTCTGTTTTTCCAACTTATAGGAACCCAAATACTTAAGTAATCTCTAGTGATATTCCTTTTCATACTTCTATATTTATTATAAATACCGCTAGTCATAGAAGTATTCGAATTTCTATAATAATTGGGTTTTGGATGTGCATTAGTACTAGCAGTGATATTCTTATTGCATAAAAAAGCATATCTAGTACTATTTCTATGATTGATTTCTTGTTTCTTATAACCCAAACCTTGTTTATTTGAAGCAGGTTGTGAACTTTCAATGATTTTTGTCAAATTTTCTCGACCTTTGTTGAAGTTAGAAACATTTTGAGTAATGTTATCTAACTTTGTTTGTAAACTAGCCTTTTCTAGATCTAGAATTTTGACATTTGCCTTAAGCTCATGATTTTCAGTAGTAAGAGCATCATTTTTCTCTTTTTGAGTTTCAATTTCTTGACTCAAAAGAGATAATTGAGAATCAATATTAGATGATGATTCTTGAACTTTTTCAAGTTCTTCTTCTAATATTTTCTTCTCTTCTTTTAACATATCTCGTTCAAACTCTGCTCTACTTAAATCAGCTTTGGCTTGTTTGCATTGTCGTTTCATATCTTTAAATCTAAAAATTAGTTCATCATTAATATCAAGGACTTCTTCAAAAGTAGGAATTTGTACCTCATCGTCTGTTCCCATGAAACAAACTTTTGCTTGTTCATTTTCTGTATCACTTTCACTTTCTGATGAAGATGAGTCTGAATCATCCCATGTTACTGAGAATGCTCGTTTCTTTGATTTGTCCTTCTTGTATTCGAATTTGTCATTTTCTGACTTCTTCTTTTGTTCTGGACAATCCTTGTGCATGTGCCCCTTTTTGTGGCAGTTGAAACATTCTACAACGGATGATGATGGTCTATTTGATCCACTTTTCCTTTTGTTATAACGACTTGCTTTTTGTCGTTTCAAGAATTTCTTGAAACCTTTTGCAATGAATGCCAAATCTTCATCTTCAGAATCTGATTCATCTTCGTCTTTTTTAGCATGAAATGCTACATCTTTCTTTTCTTCTTTCTGTTCTTTTCTAGCCTGCAAATTAGCTTCATAGGACATTAGATTTCCTATCAATTCATCTGGTTTCATGATGGAAAGGTCATTAGCTTCTTCAATCGCTAATACTTTTCCTTCTCATTCACTAGTCAGAGAATGTAGGACTGTTGAAACAACATCAAAATTTGAATACTTTTGTCCTAAACCAATAAGTGCATGATGAATAGTTTGAAACCGTGAATACATCTCATTGATAGTTTCATTTGGCTTCATTTTGAAATTTTGAAATTGACTTTTCAACAAAGCTATTTTTTTTGTTTAACCTTGTTAGTACCTTCATGAGTGGTTTTTAGTATTTGCCACATTTGATATGCAGTGGTACAGATACTAACACGGTTATATTCGTTTTGATCTAATGCACAAAACAACATATTGATTGCTTTTGCATTTACAGCTGCTGCGGTTTTTTCAGCAGCCGTCCATTCTGCGTACTCAGTCGTTGGATTTACTATTTCTTTCTGAGTAGCATTCCAAGCATCATAGCTAGTTGATTGCATGTAAAAAGCCATACGAGCTGCCCAATAACTATAGTTAAAACCATTAAAGAAAGAGGTCTTTGTGTCGATTGACCTTCAGTGTAAGTGGTGTTAGTGCTAGAACTTGCGTTATTTGCCATATTACAAGAATATATCAAATAACTGTGTTACGGTTATATGATGACCGTGCTCTGATACCAATTGAAAGTTTGTGTGCGTACTTGTCAAGTATAATACACTCACAAGGATCGTGTAATATGACAAACAATATTGCACGTATAATGTAACAACCCTGAAATTTGGGGTCAATTTAAAATTTTCATTTAGGGGTGTTTAAAAATTTAAAATAAATTATTTCAAATAAAAAAATGAATGGGAATTTGTTTGAGTAAAGTTAATGCAAAGTTAAGCCAAAAATAAATTGCATAGAGGATTAGAAATAGGAAGGTAGTTTGAAAAGTCAAACTTGAACTTTGACCCACTGCACGGGATGCAGGATAGACCGGATTTTGGTGAAACGAAAAATATCTAAATCTGTTAATGAGTACCTTTTTAACAAATCCAAAAAATCGAAGTTTCATAGCGGAAGTCAAAAGTTATGGCCAAATGAATTTTAAGAAAGGTCGCTATAGAAATTTATCGCCCTTGAAAATTGACATTTTACATACGACCTCTGAATTCAACGAAACCACTTTTGTTGGGTCTGGAATGTAAAACTATTGCTAGGTTTCAAATTTCATGATTTTTGAAGCTAGCATGTAAGCGTGGCAAAAGAATTTGTGTTTTGTCAGTTTCGGTCAAAATTAATTGACTGAAAATAGCCATTTTTCAAACAGTCTCAGAATGAGGTGAAATAAATTTTGTTAGGACCATATGGACATAATGTAACAACCCGTATTGTCAATAACCTGTTATAACGTAAATCGAAGCAGAATTTAATTCTAAAATCTGAATCAAGGGAAACGGGCTATGCCATTGCGTTCGTCTCGGAAAAATACACGAAATAAAGTCCGAGTTTTTGAAAATCGGAGTCCGTATGACCCGATTAAGGCCCAACGAAGTTTTCATAAAATTGCAAGTTCAAAACAGATTTCAAATTCAAGTTTGAATTTGGAAATTTGGGTAAGACTGGGCCAGGCGGGAAAATTCCCGCCAGAGCACCCAAGTCGACAGCCCTGTCGACTTGGGAGTCGACTTGGTTGGACCCAAGTCGACAGCCCTGTCGACTTGGCTGTCGACTTGGTCCAGCCGGGCAGTTTTGCCTGGTGCACCATTTTGGGTTTGTGTTGAGTTTGGGGGCCAAATTCGGTTTTGGGGGCTGAGATTAGAACTAGGGTTTAATCCTAAGGCTAGAACTAGTCCTAATCTCTATAAATAAGGCCCTAACCTAACCCTAAATCATCATTATTAATTCATGCAACTAAACTATGGCAAAATCAATCCTCTCATGGCCTCCACTCTCTTCATAAAATTCCTAAATAAATTTCTATGAGATTTTCCATGCATACAAGTGTTTTCAAGCTTGTATGAGCATCATTAGCTTGCATTCAAGTCAAGTTTCTATATTTGCAACATAAAGCAAGGGTTTTGATCATTTTAGCTTAAAGGTTTTTCTATTGAAGCTTGCATTTTGGGTTTAATTGGTTGCATAAGGGCTTTGTCATATTTTTGTGTCTTCATAAGCATTGTAAGCCCTATTCTACTTTCATATTTAAACTCTAAAGTTAATGAATGATGCAAGTGGTGTTTGATCATTATGATATGATATGCAAGTTAACCATGTTATGTTATGCAAGTTTGCTATGCTATGATATGCAAGTTTATCATGTTATGATATGCAAATTTATATGCAAGTTTGCTATGCTATGATATGCAAGTTTATCAGGTTATGATATGCAAGTTTATATGCAAGTTTGCCATGTTATGATATGCAAGTTTATCATGTTATGATATGCAAGTTTATATGCAAGTTTGCTATGCTATGATATGCAAGTTTATCATGTTATGATATGCAAGTTTATATGCAAGTTTGCCATGTTATGATATGCAAGTTTATCATGTTATAATATGCAAGTTTATATGCAAGTTTGCTATGCTATGGTATGCAAGTTTATCATGTTATAATATGCAAGTTTATATGCAAGTTTGCCATGTTATGATATGCAAGTTTATCATGTTATAATATGCAAGTTTATATGCAAGTTTGCCATGTTAGGTTATGCAAGTTTAGGGTGATCATTTTGTTCATGTTATCATGTTATGCAAGCTTATCTTGAGTATATGAACATAAAGCTTCAAGCTTTGTGCTAAAGGTTGCATTTTGGCAACATGTAAGTTATCATATCCCTTATGATAACTTGCATGTGAGGCTAAATGCGAACTTATGGCCATTTTTACATGTCATTTATCACCATGTATCACCAATATGCTAAGTTTGGTTTTATGCATGCTTTTGAGGCCTAAAAATGTAATATGCAAGTATATGAACATGTGTACATTTCATATGCCACCATGTTGAACTTGTGGCTTCAACACCTTTATGTCATGATTATGCCAAGTTCCCTCTTTCTATCCTTTATGCGCTAATTGCGATATGTAAGCGATGGGATTGCGTTTGGGGTTGGGTAAACTTAAAAGACATAAAAACATAAGATTGGGAATTTACCTATTAAGTTAGGTCTACCCATTGGGAATTTACCTATTAAGTTAGGTCTACCCAATTGCTTGAAAAGTGTAATATGTTTTGGAAACATGATGGACATGACACTTAGAAAAGATAAGTGTGACCAACTCGAGGTTGGGTTGAGTTTGTAGCGTAAACCTACCCGGAACCGACCGGCTTAACTAGTTGCTACAAACAATAGGACCCAATGTGAGAAGTTGGTCACGTTGTACCTTGAACCCGAGGTTAGACCAAGTTGTGGTGTAAAGCTACCCGGACCCGCCCGGCTTAACTAGTAACCACAACAAGGTCTAATGTGAGAGGTTAAGGCGCATTAAATTAATTAATGCCTCGTGATTAGGGTTAAGTCATGGTCCACTTAATACTTAACCAATTTGGGCTTGGTAGATTAATCAGGGTTAAGTCGTGAACTCATCGTTACACTTAACCAAGTTAATCCCTGATTAGCAAGAGGGTTAAACCGTACTTAACCCACTAGAAAAATCCTAGCAATGGGGGTCCACTCCAGCAGTAATCCCAAGTTTGTATCATTAAGGCCCTAGGGTCTAGGCTAGGGAGGGAGCACGATTACTGGACTTGAGGTAAGTGACCAAAAGCGACGGCAGAAGGGTACGCCGGTGTAGTTCCGGGCGGACCATGGTCGTGCACATAGTCCGAAGCCGGGGAAAACATGCACGGGTACCAGTAGATCGAGACTGTGCACCTATGTTTATGGTGTCCAGGGGTTGCCACCCTAGGGCTTGATACACTCGACGGGAGACCCTGCACAGTCTGACTACAATTATGTTTGGGCCGCATTGACACCAACACGTGACGAGTTAGGCTTATAGGGAGCCGATCGACTAGACCGTTTGGTTGGACCGCGTATTAGGGTCACTTCATGTTATTGGGCCAAAGCTTGGGCCAAGGGATCAATACTTGCTTATTCAAGTCATGTTAGTTTGCTAGTACACCTGTGGTGCAAAAACCTTAAACCTGATTATGCGATGACACCTTTATCTACCTTGTTAGTTAATCATCATGCTAGTATGTAGTTATCCTTATGTTCATCTCAGCTTTCATCATGCCAGTTAACTTTATCAGTTTACATTGATTGTAGCAGGGCTTACTCAGTCTTTTTGACTGACCTGTTTTCCTTTCGCCTCTTTTCTTCCGTTCCCCCCCCAGGTTCTCAGGGTGGGAATATTGGAGCTTAGCTTGGATTTCTGATCGCTTGCTTGTGGGATTTTAGCTCATGTACGGTCTTGACATGAAGCTAGCTATGGTTATCACTTATTTTGGGGATAGTACTTATGTATTTCAGTTTTTCAGTAATGTTGTTTTTATCTAGACTTGTGTATTTGGAAAGTTGACATTATGTTGTACCAGACTTGTTTTGAAATGGTTTGAAATCTTCCGCTGTTTTATCTATGTTATTTACTCTGTTTACATATATACATATGTTCTTGTTCTGCCTTGATATATAATTATGCATGTTTACCTGATTCAAACGCCCCTCCAAAGTCAGAGTGCTTGCAAGAGTCACCCTGGCGGAGGTGGGGTGTTACATTTGGTATCAGAGCATATGGTTTACGAGAAGGAACAAAAAGGTTTTTAAAACTTTTGGAAAAGTATTTTCAAAACCAAGTATAAAGTATTTTCCAAATAAAAGTCTAGTTTATTTTAAAGGCTATTCCCCAAAAATCCATTAGCAAAAATTCCTTCGTTTTTCTCCATTCTGAATCTATCTTTTTCTTCGTTTTCAGTATGGCCGATAACTTTGCCATTCCAGAGGGAGTACACGTACCTGTTTGGTATAGGAGACTTTTGGAGGCTAGGGCGACCGAAGCCGGCCCCGCAAATGTTCCTCCTCCTCCTCCTCCGATAGTTAATGTTCCTCCTCCTTCTGTCGCTAATGTTCCTCCTCCTCCTGTCGCTGAGGTTCCTCTTCCTCCTCCCCTTCAGCATCCTCAAGCTGACTTCGCAAAGATTTGCAAGGACTTTAAGGCGATGGGTAGCAATAATTTCTTTGGAACCGAGACTTATGTAGAGGCAAGGAATGGGTTGAAAGAAACCGAAGATCTTTTTTCCTTCTTTGATATAGATGACCGTAGGAAGGTTTTATTAGCAGTGTGGTTGCTAAAGGAAGAAGCTGCACGTTGGTGGGTGGTCACCACCGCTACTAGGCCAATTGGGACTTGGGATGAGTTCAAAAGAAGGTTTGGACTGAGGTTTTTATCGTCAGCAGAGGAGAACCTTCAGATGGATAGGTTCCTATCACTAAGTCAAGGGTACATGACCATTAGGGAATACGTGGATAAGTTTAATCAACTGGCTCGGGTCGGTTTAGACTTGGTTAACACAGCTCAGAAGAAGGCCCTATACTTTGGTCTAGGATTAAACGAGCCATTACATGGTTTGGCCATGTCTCATATACCCTTGGGGGAAACTTTCGAGAGTTTGGTGAATATGGCCCTACTCAATGAAGAGAATAGGAGTGACAAGAAGGAGGAGAAGTCTAAAGATAAGAAGGAAAAGAAGTGCTTTACTTGTGGGAGCTCGACTCATCTAAACAAGGATTGCAGGAAAAGGAATGGCACTTGCTTTAACTGTGGAGAAAGGGGACACTTCACTAGGGATTGCCCGAAGAAGCAAAGGCAAGGCCAGGGTCAGGCTCAGCGTGCTGGACCTTCGGGAGGGCAAGTTCATGCTCCCAATGCCGCTCCAGTTCCCGATTGAGGTAGTATGTTTGTTGAAAGTCTTGTTTACATTTCTGATTTTTCAATTCGTACCTTGTTTGATTGTGGTGCATCGCATAGTTTATCTCGTCTGATCTAGTTGAAAGTTTGCACCTAAGTACTAGTCTAGTTAATGATCCCGTGTGTGTTTCAAATCCAATTGGGGGTTCCGCCCATTTGTCTATTATCTACGTGGATTTGAAAATCTCTATCTTGAGTATAGAATTCTCGCGTGATGCTTATATTCTTGGTTTCATGGGGTATGGGTTGATTTTGGGCATGGATTGGTTGTCCAGTTTTGGAGCCATTCTTGATTTTTGAGCATAGGGTTGAGAGGCTCATGACTCGCCTCGGTAATACCCTAAATTTTTTTAGTAACCCTATGGGTCCCGTCATGTTGTGTTATCTTGAATCCCTCAACTCGTCTATCGATAGTTTGCAATCGGTGAGGGTGGTCCGAGAATATCCTGATATCTTGGGTGAAGTGAAGGGGGTTACCCCTAAACGAGAGATAGATTTCCGCATTTATCTGGTTGATAATGCCAAGATAGTTTTGTGGCCGGTTAGGCACATGGCCCCGCAAGATGAGAGTTAAGAAAGCAAGTCAAGGAGTTGCTTGAGAAGAACTTCATTAGATGAAGTATATCTGAATGGGGAGCGCCTGTAGTATTTACTACCAAGGCAGATGGTTCTCTTCGACTTTGTGTTGATTATCGTGAGCTAAACAAAGAGAATAGACAACCATTGCCAAGGATCGATGATTTGTTTGATCAGCTTGTAGGAACATCTGTTCCATCAGCTCAGAATAGCTGAGGATAGTATAGGAGAAACTGCGTTCAGAACTCCAGATGGATTCTTAGAATGGCTGGTCATGCCATTCGGTTTGACTAATGCACCCGCCTACTTCGTGGACTTGATGAGTAGGGTGTTCAGGGAGTTCTTGAACAAGTTTGTCGTGGTCTTCGTAGATGATATTCTGATCTTCTCTAAGGATGAGGAAGAGCACGCAAGGCATCTCGTGGAGGTGATGGATACGCTTAGAGCGCATCAGTTGAAGGCCAAGTTCTCCAAGTGTCACTTTTGGAGAAGGGAAGTTAGATTCCTTGGGCATATAGTATCTAAGCAAGGCTTAGTGGTGGATCCCGCTAAAGTGGTCGCGGTTCAAAACCGAAAAGCTCCGACGAGGACAATTGAAGTAAGAAGTTCTCTCAGTTAGCGTCCCTTGAGCTTAGACCTACCCTTCTGGATCAAGTAGGGACTTCGCAGAAAGAAGACCCGCAGTTAGTCGAGATCATGGACAAGTTGATTCGAGGCGAGATGGTAAGTCACCTCGCTATAGATGACAAGGGATGGCTAAGACGCGATGAGAGAAAGAAGGTTCTTGAAGATGCACATCACCCGAGGAGGTGGCCGAGTTTGTCCCAAGGTGCATGTTGTGCCAACAGGTTAAAGGCCGAGTCATAGAAGCCCGGTGGGCTATTACATCCATTGGAGGTCCCCGCAATGGAAGTAGTAAAGCGTCACGAAGGATTTCGTGGATGGACTGCCTAGATCAAGAAAGGGAATACGAGCATGTGGGTCATAGTAGGTAGACTCACGAAGAGTGCTCATTTCACTCCGGTAAAGAGCGAAAGGGCTGCATCATAGCTAGCAACAGTTTACTTTCAAGAAATAAAGCGGTTGCACGGGGTTCCCTAAAGGATAGTTAGTAACCATGACTCAATTTTCACTAGCCAGTTTTGGGATAGTCTACGGGAAGTCATGGGCAAGCAACTGAATCTAAGTACGACCTATCATTCACAGGAGGATGGTTCATTTTGTTCAAGCATGAGTTATAGAAAATCATGTTAGTAAGAACAATTGGCAACGTGGATTGGTATTTTCAAGAAAAGTTCTGCTGCGTGGAATACTTTATAGTAAGTAAACGAGATCCAGGATTCACTACTGAGTTTTGGAGAGCTTGCATAAAACCATGAGGTCATAGTTATGTTTAAGCCAAGAATAATAGAAGGGTAAGTGAAAAAGGAAGACGAGAGGCGACAATGAAATGGGTTCCAACTCATATTGGGAAGTATGAGTTAAGAAGCCAAGGAATCATGAAGTAAAAGACGGTCAAAGCACAGTGGAGTTAAGCTCAAGGAAACGTGACTTAGAAGACTGAAGGCTAAATACGCGCATCATATCCCTTTTTAAGAGCATATCCTTGATCCTTGTTTTCCTGTGGAACTTACTCGCATGTTATCTTTTTACGTATATCCTCTCGGTCCCATTTTCGGTCCTATTTCTGTCGGGAGGTATGACTTATTGGCTAGTAATACATGTCAGGGTTTGAAGGGGTCCGTTAGGTGGACTAAACATTTTGGGCTTTTATAGAATATGGGTTGGTTTAGGAAGGGGTTTCTTGTAATCCGAAAGGAGTATGTCCTGCTTATCTTCCCGATCTCTTTGTAGCATATCTTTTGCTATCCATGTTTGTCTTGACTATCTAGTTTATCGTGTTAATCTTGTCATGAGAACCTTAGGAAGAAACCCTTTGGATGAAACATGTGTTCGAAACATGTTATGCTTGATGGTTTCAAGTGGTTGCAAGTGTTTGCAAGTGGTTACTCGTGGATGCACTATACACGTTAGGCACTAGATCGGCTCACACACTCCTCATATTGCATACGCATGAGTGTTTATGCTTATTCATGGATGAAAATTTTTGTGTTATCACATGGATGTTGCATATGGATGTATGTTATGTGCACACATATAGATGTTATACATTATGTTAGGAATTGCATACATATGGATTCATTTCACTAACATAATTTGCATTGATGATATTTGCATTAGATAAGTACATATACACACACCTTTACATATGTTCATACAACATTTAGAATCTTGTAAGGACAATGATTGCTCGTGGATGATGTTTTGAGTAGATGGATGTTGGATGGTAGGATACGTTCTTCCCAACTTGAAGATTTCGGGGATGAAATCCTTTAAGGAGGGGAGAATGTAACAACCCCTATTTTCAATAACCTGTTATAATGTAAATCGAGGCAGAATTTAATTCTAAAATCTGAATCAAGGGAAACGGGCTATGCCATTGCGTTCGTCTCCGAAAAATACGCGAAATAGAGTCCGAGTTTTCGAAAATCGGAGTCCGTATGACCCGATTAAGGCCCAACGAAGTTTTCAGAAAATTGCAAGTTCAAAACAGATTTCAAATTCAAGTTTGAATTTGGAAATTTGGGTAAGATTGGGCCAGGCGGGAAAATTCCCGCCAGAGCACCCAAGTCGACAGCCCTGTCGACTTGGGAGTCGACTTGGTTGGACCCAAGTCGACAGCCCTGTCGACTTGGCTGTCGACTTGGTCCAGCCGGGCAGTTTTGCCTGGTGCACCATTTTGGGTTTGTGTTGAGTTTGGGGGCCAGATTCAGTTTTGAGGGCTGAGATTAGAACTAGGGTTTAATCCTAAGGCTAGAACTAGTCTTAATCTCTATAAATAAGGCCCTAACCTAACCCTAAATCATCATTATTCATTCATACAACTAAACTATGGCAAAATCAATCCTCTCATGGCCTCCACTCTCTTCATAAAATTCCTAAATAAATTTCTATGAGATTTTCCATGCATACAAGTGTTTTCAAGCTCGTATGAGCATCATTAGCTTGCATTCAAGTCAAGTTTCTATATTTGCAACATAAAGCAAGGGTTTTGATCATTTTGGCTTAAGGGTTTTTCTATTGAAGCTTGCATTTTGGGTTTAATTGGTTGCATAAGGGCTTTGTCATATTTTTGTGTCTTCATAAGCATTGTAAGCCCTATTCTACTTTCATATTTAAACTCTAAAGTTAATGAATGATGCAAGTGGTGTTTGATCATTATGATATGATATGCAAGTTAACCATGTTATGTTATGCAAGTTTTCTATGCTATGATATGCAAGTTTATCATGTTATGATATGCAAGTTTATATGCAAGTTTGCTATGCTATGATATGCAAGTTTATCATGTTATGATATGTAAGTTTATATGCAAGTTTGCCATGTTATGATATGCAAGTTTATCATGTTATGATATGCAAGTTTATATGTAAGTTTGCTATGCTATGATATGCAAGTTTATCATGTTATGATATGCAAGTTTATATGCAAGTTTGCCATGTTATGATATGCAAGTTTATCATGTTATAATATGCAAGTTTATATGCAAGTTTGCTATGCTATGATATGCAAGTTTATCATGTTATGATATGCAAGTTTATATGCAAGTTTGCCATGTTATGATATGCAAGTTTATCATGTTATAATATGCAAGTTTATATGCAAGTTTGCCATGTTAGGTTATGCAAGTTTAGGGTGATCATTTTGTTCATGTTATCATGTTATGCAAGCTTATCTTGAGTATATGAACATAAAGCTTCAAGCTTTATGCTAAAGGTTGCATTTTGGCAACATGTAAGTTATCATATCCCTTATGATAACTTGCATGTGAGGCTAAATGCGAACTTATGGCCATTTTTACATGTCATTTATCACCATGTATCACCAATATGCTAAGTTTGGTTTTATGCATGCTTTTGAGGCCTAAAAATGTAATATGCAAGTATATGAACATGTGTACATTTCATATGCCACCATGTTGAACTTGTGGCTTCAACACCTTTATGTCATGATTATGCCAAGTTCCCTCTTTCTATCCTTTATGCGCTAATTGCGATATGTAAGCGATGGGATTGCGTTTGGGGTTGGGTAAACTTAAAAGACATAAAAACATAAGATTGGGAATTTACCTATTAAGTTAGGTCTACCCATTGGGAATTTACCTATTAAGTTAGGTCTACCCAATTGCTTGAAAAGTGTAATATTTTTGGAAACATGATGGACATGACACTTAGAAAAGATAAGTGTGACCAACTCGAGGTTGGGTTGAGTTTGTAGCGTAAACCTACCCGGAACCTACCGGCTTAACTAGTTGCTAAAACAATAGGACCCAATGTGAGAAGTTGGTCACGTTGTACCTTGAACCCGAGGTTAGACCAAGTTGTGGTGTAAAGCTACCCGGACCCGCCCGGCTTAACTAGTAACCACAACAAGGTCTAATGTGAGAGGTTAAGGATCATTAAATTAATTAATGCCTCGTGATTAGGGTTAAGTCATGGTCCACTTAATACTTAACCAATTTGGGCTTGGTAGATTAATCAGGGTTAAGTCGTGAACTCATCGTTACACTTAACCAAGTTAATCCATGATTAGCAAGAGGGTTAAACCGTACTTAACCCACTAGAAAAATCCTAGCAATGGGGGTCCACTCCAGCAGTAATCCCAAGTTTGTATCATTAAGGCCCTAGGGTCTAGGCTAGGGAGGGAGCACGATTACTGGACTTGAGGTAAGTGACCAAAAGCGACGGCAGAAGGGTACGCCGGTGTAGTTCCGGGCGGACCATGGTCGTGCACATAGTCCGAAGCCGGGGAAAACATGCACGGGTACCAGTAGATCGAGACTGTGCACTTATGTTTATGGTGTCCAGGGGTTGCCACCCTAAGGCTTGATACACCCGACGGGAGACCCTGCACAGTCTGACTACAATTATGTTTGGGCCGCATTGACACCAACACGTGACGAGTTAGGCTTATTGGGAGCCGATCGACTAGACCGTTTGGTTGGACCGCATATTAGGGTCACTTCATGTTATTGGGCCAAAGCTTGGGCCAAGGGATCAATACTTGCTTATTCAAGTCATGTTAGTTTGCTAGTACACCTGTGGTGCAAAAACCTTAAACCTGATTATGCGATGACACCTCTATCTACCTTGTTAGTTAATCATCATGCTAGTATGTAGTTATCCATATGTTCATCTCAGCTTTCATCATGCCAGTTAACTTTATCAGTTTACATTGATTGTAGTAGGGCTTACTCAGTCTTTTTGACTGACCTGTTTTCCTTTCGCCTCTTTTCTTCCGCCCCCCCCCCCCCCCAGGTTCTCAGGGTGGGAATATTGGAGCTTAGCTTGGATTTCTGATCGCTTGCTTGTGGGATTTTAGCTCATGTACGGTCTTGACATGAAGCTAGCTATGGTTATCACTTATTTTGGGGATAGTACCTATGTATTTCAGTTTTTCAGTAATGTTGTTTTTATCTAGACTTGTGTATTTGGAAAGTTGACATTATGTTGTACCAGACTTGTTTTGAAATGGTTTGAAATCTTCCGCTGTTTTATCTATGTTATTTACTCTGTTTACATATATACATATGTTCTTGTTCTGCCTTGATATATCATTATGCATGTTTACCTGATTCAAACGCCCCTCCAAAGTCAGAGTGCTTGCAAGAGTCACCCTGGCGGAGGTGGGGTGTTACACATAAGAAAGCCAAAAATATTTTTTCTGGATTATTCTGAGCTAGTATGTGGCCCTGGTGGAATTAACAAGTACGTTCGAGTTTAAATTAAATAATTTATTTTAAAAATAAAAGAAAACATGACTGTAACTTCAGAATTAGACCTTGGCAGTAGCGCCATCGCGTTCAGAAGACGTCAAAACATTAAGTTTGACAGTCGTTGAGCTTCGTTTGGAGGTCGTACGAGAAAACACTATTTTCTATAATTAATTAATTAAATAAATAAAAAAAATAAAACCCTAAATACTAGTATAAATACGGTATGCTACATGCCATCGTCTTCTTCATTTTGCATAGCCGCAAGAACCCATATTTGCTCAATTCTTTGAGCTTCGATTTCTCCTCCGTTTCTCAACGAAATTTAGCGTTTGAGTACTCATTTCGAAGCTCTTCGCGAGCTCTTTGATTCTAGATAAGGAGCATCCGTCACCGTGCCTCGACGAAGCCGCCATACCCCCGCAAACAGCCGCCGTTCGCACCCCCCTGGGCCCCACCGCCGCCGCCGCACCCTCCCCTCTTATGGCCGATCGTAGCTCTCTCCAAGACGGTCCACCTCCAACAAACGGTTCGTCGTTTCATCAACCGTAGCTCCCGCAATCTGAAAACAAAGATTTGAACCTCTCTTGAAGGTAAAAGCTTCAGATTTAGTTACGCTTATAAGCGTCGCAGAGTCAGTTGTTAAAGGCTGATTTCTAATTTTTCATATGAACTTGAATGCTACTTGTTTCAGATCCGCAACCGTCTTGAATTCGAACACCAGATCTGACCAAACTGGATTCATCTCAGAACCAACAGCGGTGAGAATTTATTTTTAATTAAATTTAATTTATTTAATTATTTATTAAATCTTTGTTATTAAAGAATATTGACTGATCTGCTATGTAGCAATATTGAAATACGGATCTAAGTTGTTTATGACTGTATGATGTTAGATCCGCGAATCTAAACGTTAGATCTGAAATTATTGGCAAATTAAAATAGATTATTTGTTAATATTATTGAATTATGCCTCGCCGATTTGTCATATGCCAAAATATACATCACCCTGTATGTTATTTTGATTTGAACTGTTAGATCTAGATCTCTTGGATTATTTGAATGTTGTGGATTTGATGACATGAAATTTACAATTTATTTTGTAAATTAAAAAAATTAGAAATTGTTGTTGACATGAAATTTACAATTTATTTTGTAAATTAAAAATTAGAAATTGTCGTTGATATGAGATTTACAATTTATTTTGTAAACTAAAGTTAAAATTTATCATTGTCATAAAATTTACATTTTATTATGTAGATTAATATTAGAATTTGGCGATGTCACAAAAATTACATTTTATTATGTAAATCAAAGTTAGAATTTTGCGTTGATATAAAATTTACGTTTTATTATATAAATTATAGTTAGAATTTTGCGTTGATCTAAAATTTACATTTCATTCTGTAAATTAAAGTTAGAATTTGGTGTTGATATAAAATGTACATTTTATTATGTAAATTAAAGTTAGAACTTGGCGAGGCGATGTCGTAACGTTTACATTTTATTTTGAAAATTTAAAGTTAGACTTTGCGATGACATTAAAATTACATTTTTTTTGTAAATTTAAAATTAGAATTTGCAATGTCATGAAGATGTACATTTTATTATGTAAGTTAAAATTAGAATTTGTGATGACATGAAATTTTACATATTACTATGTAAATAAAGTATTTTCACCGTATGCATAAATTTACATTATTTTCAATGTAAATTAAATAGTAAATTTAAACGTAGGATGCTATTAACATTTTTAATGATAATATAACACTATGGGTTGTCATTAACATTTTTAATGTTAATATTTAAAAGGAATTTAACCGTAGGAAGATTTACATTATTTGTAATAAAATAGAAAGAATGGATTTCACATTGTAATTAGAGAATGAAAATTTACATTCTCCCCAATATAAATATGTATGAATTTCACCGTGTGTACATTTTACATTATTTTTAATGTGAATTATATAGTAATTACAACATAGGATAATTTTTCACTATTTTATAATGAAAATAAAAAGTCAACATTTTTATGTTGAAAGTAAAAAGATCATCTTTTTATGTTGTAAATAAAAAGGCAACATTTTTATGTTGAAATTAAAAAGGCAATCTTTTTACGTTGAAAATAAAAAGAAAATCTTTTTGAAATTAAAATAAAAAGATGAGTTTTTATGGTGAATATAGAAGAAGTTGATATTTTTGCATCGTAAAGAAAAAATATATCGTTTTTACATTGTAAAATAGAAAAGATAATATTTTTACATTGTAAAATAGAAAAGATAATATTTTTACATTGAGAATTATAAAAGGGATATTTCTACATTATAAAGAGAAAAAGTTGACATCTTTACATCGTAAACACAAAAGTGAATATTTTTACATTGTAGGTAAAAGAATGAAACTTTATGATGTAAAATAAATTGCATCGTCATTTGAAGTTAAAGAATGAATTTTTGGCATGTGAAATAAATAAGAACGTGATATGTAATAAAAGAATACGTTTTATTTAATATAAATAAAAATAGGATTTTGAGAATGCGTCGTTAAATAAGGAGTTTAATTATTTTAAATAATTAGAACAAGAATTAGCCGTTATAAAATAATATAACGACATGAAATAGTTTTCCAAAACTATAAGTATGCGAGGTTGTTTGGGAAGTCCGAGATACTCTCATCGCAAATTAAACCAAACGACGCTAGAGAATTGAAGTATGAGACGACGTATGAGGACCGTAAATCTTCCCTCGAATGGACAGCGATCGAGATACTGAATTGACTTGCTCCCAATTCAAGGATCAAGGTCATTGGCCAGACGTGTGTTGATTCCACGGCGTTGACTTTCGTTCAGACCCAGAGCATAAGTATAAATGGATTGTGTGTCGGACATCGTACCCCGTTGAATATCATGTTGTTGATTTTCTGTTAATATATAAATGTTGGTGGTGGAGGATTTATTCTCTACTTAACACCCGTTTATATATTGACGGATGATCGACGGCACGGTATGGAGTGACAGTGTGGCATACTAAGATGCAATGATCAAGGTTTCTTGTTGAAAAGCAGAACCTTGTGGTGACGATCAAAGCACCGCTTGAATAAGCAGAGCTTTGTGTATTACGTAACTTCACGAGCCTCACAAACCGGTAGAGTCTAAAACGGAAGAAGGGAACGCAGGGAGAGCAACACGTTTCTTTCTAGCTAGAAGTGGTGTTTGGGTTTGACACAGCCTGACATTTTACTTATGTGGATGATGGAACGAGGCGCCTCGGATAGGTCCTATAGGATCGGGAAACGTGTGTTCAGGTATAACTAATCCGCTAAGCTGTATTTGCGGACCGGCCCTGCAGCTATCCAAGGGTTCTCCGCGGGGAATCCTGATACACTAGCTAGAGTGCTCGAATCGGTAAGGAGCTCCTCTCTAGCCTTGACTCATGATGGAAACCAAAAATCCAAATACGAACCGACGAATTTGATTGTATTACTAGTACGGAGGCATAATATATGGGTACCTATGCTTCCTAGGATTGATACATTTATGATTGAAACATTTTTATATACATTAATGATAATATTAGATTCGTATTTGCCGTATTTAGCATGTTTATTCATCATAAGGTAAAACCCTATCCTCTGATGTGCGTTGCATTGTGTGATGGGACTTGGGTCTTATGGTGATTCCATTTTTCCAAAGACATTGCGTTGTTTACGATATATTCAATTACCTGTTATGACACTTTAAATTATGCACGACAATCCATTAGAGTGAACCCGTTCCGCGTTAGCGGCGTGGTCTTTGGATTTGCCTTATTAATATTAGTTATGTTAGTTAAGAATTCTCACACCAGTCCCACGACTGACCCATAGTTTGTTTCACCTTTTTGCAAACTTGGGTGCCCTCCTTTCTACACGGGCAGCCAAGTAACAGGTATTCTTTTGCTTGTAGTCTTTTCTTAGGAGCTGCTTATCATTTTCCTTGGACCAGCTTTTGACGTAGAGGTGATGACTTGGAGCTTCGAAGACTTTCTATCATTTGCTTTTATTGCATTTCCTTTTTCATTCCAGACATCAGACTTATTTCCATTTCATGTCATTTATTTTGGATTTGGGATTTATGTCATTTTTCTGCAAACTTGATGTAGTAACTTAGAATTATGTGACTGGGGATTTTCTATTGTTGATGACATTATATTTCCGCTGCTATGATGTTGTTACTATATGGATTTCCTTTACTATGTGGTTTCTGTGACTTGTTATATTATATTTATGTTGTATTCCAAATGATTACTCCTGCTTTCATTCCGTGGAAGTTTGGGTTTATCACAGTTGGTATCAGAGCTTTTGTTTGCAAAGCGGAATATAACATATTTATGATAATTCGTTTACATAGAATCAATATATTCTATGGCGAACATTTCATGAGATACATAATAGCCAGTCACTTTATCGTCATCTTTTCATTCATCCTTCGATCTTTTCTATCTCTTAGAATCACCATTACCGATGTATTTTGACTCTTCCCTTGATCGTGCATTCGAAGAAGACTAAGAGAAGTGGCGATGCTCAATTGGCACATGTTTACGAAGGAACGAAAGGACCAACTTCTTCGGTGGAAAGCCTGATGTTATAGACAGTACCATCTCTGTTAAAAACATTCTCTGTGCTTATTCTTCCTCTTCTCCTCTTCTATTTTTCTTCTTCCTTTTCGAGGACGAAAAGTTCTTAAGGAGGGGAGATTGTAACAACCCTGAAATTTGGGGTCAATTTAAAATTTTCATTTAGGGGTGTTTAAAATTTTAAAATAAATTATTTCAAATAAAAAAATGAATGGGAATTTGTTTGAGTAAAGTTAATGCAACGTTAAGCCAAAAATAAATTGCATAGAGGATTAGAAATAGGAAGGTAGTTTGAAAAGTCAAACTTGAACTTTGACCCACTGCACAGGATGCAGGATAGACTGGATTTTGGTGAAACGAAAAATATCTAAATCTGTTAATGAGTACCTTTTTAACGAATCCGAAAAATCGAAGTTTCATAGCAAAAGTCAAAAGTTATGGCCAAATGAATTTTCAGAAAGGTCGCTATATAAATTTATCGCCCTTGAAAATTGACATTTTACATACGACCTCGGAATTCAACGAAACCACTTTTGTTGGGTCCGGAATGTAAAACTATTGCTAGGTTTCAAATTTCATGATTTTTGAAGCTAGCATGTAAGCGTGGCAAAAGAATTTGTGTTTTGTCAGTTTCGGTCAAAATTAATTGACTGAAAATTAGCCATTTTTCAAACAGTCTCAGAATGAGGTGAAATAAATTTTGTTAGGACCGTATGGACATATGAAAGCCAAAAATATTTTTTCTGGATTTTTCCGAGCTAGTATGTGGCCCTGGTGGAATTAACAAGTACGTTCGAGTTTAAATTAAATAATTTATTTTAAAAATAAAAGAAAACATGACTGTAACTTCAGAATTAGACCTTGGCAGTAGCGCCATCGCGTTCAGAAGACGTCAAAACATTAAGTTTGACAGTCGTTGAGCTTCGTTTGGAGGTCGTACGAGAAAACACTATTTTCTATAATTAATTAATTAAATAAAAAAAAACCCTAAATACTAGTATAAATACGGTATGCTACAGGCCATCGTCTTCTTCATTTTGCACAGCCGCAAGAACCCATATTTGCTCAATTCTTTGAGCTTCGATTTCTCCTCCTTTTCTCAACGAAATTTAGCTTGTGAGTACTCATTTCGAAGCTCTTCGCGAGCTCTTCGATTCTAGATAAGGAGCATCCGTCACCGTGCCTCGACGAAGCCGCCATACCCCCGCAAACAACCGCCGTTCGCGCCCCCCTGGGCCCCACCGCCGCCACACCCTTCCCTCTTCTGGCCGATCGTAGCTCTCTCCAAGACGGTCCACCTCCAACAAACGGTTCGTCGTTTCATCAACTGTAGCTCCCGCAATCTGAAAACAAAGATTTGAACCTCTCTTGAAGGTAAAAGCTTCAGATTTAGTCACGCTTATAAGCGTCGCAGAGGCAGTTATTAAAGGCTGATTTCTAATTTTTCATATGAACTTGAATGCTAATTGTTTCAGATCCGCAACCGTCTTGAATTCGAACACCAGATCTGACCAAACTCGATTCATCTTAGAACCAACAGCGGTGAGAATTTATTTTTAATTAAATTTAATTTATTTAATTATTTATTAATTCTTTGTTATTAAAGAATATTGACTGATCTGCTATGTAGCAATATTGAAATATGGATCTAAGTTGTTTATGACTGTATGATGTTAGATCTGCGAATCTAAACGTTAGATCTGAAATTATTGGCAAATTAAAATAGATTATTTGTTAATATTATTGAATTATGCCTCGCCGATTTGTCATATGCCAAAATATACATCACCCTGTATGTTATTTTGATTTGAACTGTTAGATCTAGATCTCTTGGATTATTTGAATGTTGTGGATTTGATGACATGAAATTTACAGTTTATTTTGTAAATTAAAAAAATTAGAAATTGTTGTTGACATGAAATTTACAATTTATTTTGTAAATTAAAAATTAGAAATTGTCGTTTATATGAGATTTACAATTTATTTTGTAAACTAAAGTTAAAATTTGTCATTGTCATAAAATTTACATTTTATTATGTAGATTTATATTAGAATTTGGCGATGTCACAAAAATTACATTTTATTATGTAAATCAAAGTTAGAATTTTGCATTGATATAAAATTTACATTTTATTATGTAAATTATAGTTAGAATTTTGCGTTGATCTAAAATTTACATTTCATTCTGTAAATTAAAGTTAGAATTTGGCGTTGATATAAAATGTACATTTTATTATGTAAATTAAAGTTAGAACTTGGCGATGTCGTAAAGTTTACATTTTATTTTGAAAATTTAAAGTTAGACTTTGCGATGACATTAAAATTACATTTTGTTTTGTAAATTTAAAATTAGAATTTGCAATGTCATGAAGATGTACATTTTATTATGTAAGTTAAAATTAGAATTTGTGATGACATGAAATTTTACATGTTACTATGTAAATAAAGTATTTTCACCGTATGCATAAATTTACATTATTTTCAATGTAAATTAAATAGTAAATTTAACCATAGGATGCTATTAACATTTTTAATGATAATATAACACTATGGGTTGTCATTAACATTTTTAATGTTAATATTTAAAAGGAATTTAACCGTAGGAAGATTTACATTATTTGTAATAAAATAGAAAGAATGGATTTCACATTGTAATTAGAGAATGAAAATTTACATTCTCCCCAATATAAATATGTATGAATTTCACCGTGTGTACATTTTACATTATTTTTAATGTGAATTATATAGTAATTACAACATAGGATAATTTTTCACTATTTTATAATGAAAATAAAAAGTCAACATTTTTATGTTGAAAGTAAAAAGATCATCTTTTTATGTTGTAAATAAAAAGGCAACAATTTTATGTTGAAATTAAAAAGGCTATCTTTTTACGTTGAAAATAAAAAGACAATCTTTTTGGAATTAAAATAAAAAGATGAGTTTTTACGGTGAATATAGAAGAAGTTGATATTTTTGCATCATAAAGAAAAAAAATATCGTTTTTACATTGTAAAATAGAAAAGATAATATTTTTACATTGTAAAATAGAAAAGATAATATTTTTACATTGAAAAATATAAAAGGGATATTTCTACATTATAAAGAGAAAAAGTTGACATCTTTACATCGTAAACACAAAAGTGAATATTTTTACATTGTAGGTAAAAGAATGGAAGTTTATGATGTAAAATAAATTGCATCGTCATTTGAAGTTAAAGAATGAATTTTTGGCATGTGAAATAAATAAGAACGTGATATGTAATAAAAGAATACGTTTTATTTAATATAAATAAAAATAGGATTTTGAGAATGCGTCGTTAAATAAGGAGTTTAATTATTTTAAATAATTAGAACAAGAATTAGCCGTTATAAAATAATATAACGACATGAAATAGTTTTCCAAAACTATAAGTATGCGAGGTTGTTTGGGAAGTCCGAGATACTCTCATCTTAAATTAAACCAAATGACGCTAGAGAATTGAAGTATGAGACGACGTATGAGGACCATAAATCTTCCCTCGAATGGACAGCGATCGAGATACTGAATTGACTTGCTCCCAATTCAAGGATCAAGGTCATTGGCCAGACGTACGTGTTGATTTCACGGCTTTGACTTTCGCTCAGACCCAGAGCATAAGTATAAATGGATTGTGTGTCTGACATCGTACCCCGTTGAATATCATGTTGTTGATTTTCTATTAATATATAAATGTTGGTGGTGGAGGATTTATTCTCTACTTAACACCCGTTTATATATTGACGGACGATCGACGGGACGGTATGGAGTGACAGTGTGGCATACTAAGATGCAATGATCAAGGTTTCTTGTTGAAAAGCAGAACCTTGTAGTGACGATCAAAGCACCGCTTGAATAAGCAGAGCTTTGTGTATTACGTAACTTCACGAGCCTCACAAACCGGTAGAGTCTAAAACGGGAGAAGGGAACGCAGGGAGAGCAGCACGTTTCTTTCTAGCTAGAAGTGGTGTTTGGGTTTGACACAGCCTGACATTTTACTTATGTGGATGATGGAACGAGGCGCCTCGGATAGGTCCTATAGGATCGGGAAACGTGTGTTCAGGTATAACTAATCCGCTAAGCTGTATTTACGGACCGGCCCTGCAGCTATCCAAGGGTTCTCCGCGGGGAATCCTGAGACACTAGCTAGAGTGCTCGAATCGGTAAGGAGCTCCTCTCTAGCCTTGACTCATGATGGAAACCAAAAATCCAAATACGAACCGACGAATTTGATTGTATTACTAGTACGGAGGCATAATATATGGGTACCTATGCTTCCTAGGATTGATACATTTATGATTGAAACATTTTTATATACATTAATGATAATATTAGATTCGTATTTGCCGTATTTAGCATGTTTAATCATCATAAGGTAAAACCCTATCCTCTGGTGTGCGTTGCATTGTGCGATGGGACTTGGGTATTATGGTGATTCCATTTTTCCAAAGACATTGCGTTGTTTACGATATATTCAATTACCTGTTATGACACTTTAAATTATGCATGACAATCCATTAGAGTGAACCTGTTCCGCATTAGCGGCGTGGTCTTTGGATTTGCCTTATTAATATTAGTTAAGTCAGTTAAGAATTCTCACACCAGTCCCATGACTGACCCATAGTTTGTTTCACCTTTTTGCAAACTTGGGTGCCCTCCTTTCTACACGTGCAGCCAAGTAACAGGTATTCTTTTGCTTGAAGTCTTTTCTTAGGAGCTGCTTATCATTTTCCTTGGACCAGCTTTTGACGTAGAGGTGATGACTTGGAGCTTCGAAGACTTTCTATCATTTGCTTTTATTGCATTTCCTTTTTCATTCCAGACATCAGACTTATTTCCATTTCATGTCATTTATTTTGGAATTGGAATTTATGTCATTTTTCTGCAAACTTGATGTAGTAACTTAGAATTCTGTGACTGGGGATTTTCTATTGTCGATGACATTATATTTCCGCTGCTATGATGTTGTTACTATATGGATTTCCTTTACTATGTGGTTTCTGTGACCTGTTATATTATATTTATGTTGTATTCCAAATGATTACTCCTTCTTTCATTCCGTGGAAGTTTGGGGTTATCACATATAAAGTAATAGCTAATCACAGAACAATAAACTCGAAGATGCAGTAAAAAGGAAAATCACACCAGGGATTTTTATACTGGTTCGGAGCACCGTCCTACGTCCATTCCCAGCCTTCTATCTGTATTTTCACTAGCAACAACCTCACTTCACCTGGAGGAACAGGTATACAACACCCAAGCAGCCGAACGGGATTTCACGCCTCTATCAACACGAGGACTTCACAACTTGCCTCTTACAACACGGAGGACTTCAACACTTGCCTGATCACACAAAGGACTTCAGCTAATACAATGGTTTTGACTTCTGCTTTGTGTTCTTGATTCAACACGGATTGTCAACAGTTTGAGTACAATCTTCCTATAATCTGATCCTCGAGTATATACTTTGAATGCGTAGATTTAAGGAAGTAGAATGCTTGTTGAATCAAATGATATTAAATTGATTCAAGGATTCAACAAGTATTTGAAATTTGGAGCGCTTTTGTTTTGCAAAGAATATGAAAATGCAATTCAGAAATTTGAGAGAATATAGAATGGTTTCGTTAATTGAAAAACAAGTTTGAAGTTGTTTATATAATAGTAGAAAGGTAGTAATTCTTCATGAAGAGTTTCTATAAAGAGTTATGTCCATTTCCTTTGATTATTGAATAGAAATCTCTTTACAAATAGAAGCAACCTTTCAGATAAAGCTTGCTGTTTCAAAAACGGTCGACAAGTCAAAAATCACATGTCGACTGGTTGAATTTATTTAAAATTGAAAATTCCTGAAAAATAGCCGTTATGTGCAAAAACACATAAACTGGTCGACTGGTGATTTTCGACCGGTCGACTGGTTGATCTGAGAAATGTTTTTGTTTCCAAACAGAAACATAACCGGTCGACTGGTGGTTTTTTGGGTGGTTGACCGTTTTATGGCTGTGGACTAGAGGACCTCGGTCCACAGTTTAGATTACTCTGCACTCTTTCCCGGTCGGAGCCTGGACCGTTTGGGCTTTTTCTGTGACTTTTCAATTCCTCAAATATACAGATTTCAGCAATGAAAATATGATATTGTTTTATGCATTTGTGTTACGCTTTGAGGATAGATTTTAACATATTTCTCACACGACTCAAAGTACAAAACCTTATCTCTATGAAATGATCTTCATTGCACCTTTATATGTTGGCATCGATCAAAATCTTGTCTCAACAAAATGGTAATTAAATTTACTGATAACACCGTGGTGTTAGATATGGAGTATCCCCAGTTTTGCTCCTTGGGATGAATAGGTTAGGATTGGGAAATTAAATAAATGATTACTTCGGTGTGATTCGCTAATCCTGACTTGTTTGGAACACCTTAATATGGTTTAAATTGATATCCAAAGGAAGATTGAAGAATAAATTTGAAAGAATTTATCTTTGATAAAATTAATGGGAACCTTTCCCCAGAAATGTGAATATTTGAATAAAAGAATATTTTGAATTAGAATGAGGTGTATGTTGTGTTTGTGTAGCACTTGTCTATAATATACGCGAGTTATTCGGAAAGGCCGGGCTTATACACATTCTGAATAATTGATACGACGATATGTCGAAGATGAAGATGGTGGTTGAAGACCGGGGGGCTTCACATCGTTTGGATGATTACTGATGTCTTGATTGGGCTGTACAGCCAAGACGAGCTAATAAGTGGTGATCGTTCAGACGTACTTGGAGATCGACGGATATGCGAGGGCCTCTCTCCTCTATTGGACATATGGGACGAGGAATAAGGTGCCTCTGGTTTTGTTCAAACCCAGAACGGACTTGTAAATGGACAGTGTATCTGACATTGGATTTTATTTTGTGCTGATTGATCTCTATTAAATATACATCTGCCTAGTGAAGCAGAATTTATTCTCTTACTTCACCCTTCTCTGAGATGTACGAGATCAGAGGTTGTATATTGATAGACATCAGTCGCATGGTGTAAATTGCCTGTGTGGCATGCCTAAGTGGTAAATGATCAAGGCTTCTGTTGAAAAGCAGAGTCTTGTGATTGATGATCAAAGCATAGCTTTAATAGAGCGTCGCTTTGTGTATAGCGTTAATTCGCGAGTCTCACACCCCAATGTGAACCAGAAACGGGAGAGTATCCAGGGAGGACATGCGTTTCCTTCTAGTTAGGAGTGGTGTCTGGGTTTTGCACGCCCAGACGTTTTACTTATGTGGATGATGGATAGCGAGGCGCCTCGGTTATATCGGTCACTACGGGGGCTGATGGATGGTTTGGTCATATACTGACCAATTTTACGCCCACAGGGCGGCGAAACGTATTGTTCAGGGATTTTTGATCCACTAACGTAAGTGTGGACTGGCCTTGTAGCTCATAAGTGTCGATGCACTCTGATCCTGAGGCTCGGGCTAGAGAGTCTCGAAGCGGTAAGGACGATCCCTTGCCTTGGTTCATGATGGAAATCCAACTTCCAATACGACATGTCGGTTTTGATTATAAACCTATATTGGCGGCATAGTGGCATGGGACACTCATGTCGTCTATGATTGATACATTTATATTTGAAGTTGTTTTCATACACTTTACACTATAATAGTATCAAAATGATTTTTTTAAACGTACCAAGCATTATTTGTCTATTATAAGGTAAAACTCTATCCTTCGGCTTGTGTTGCATTGTGTGATGGGGCCTGAGTCTTATAATAGCTTCATTTTCTTTATTTAGCGTTGCGCTTTTTGTTATATGCATTGGTATTCTTGAGGTTAAAACCCGTTCCGTGTTATATGACGTAGTCCCTTGATTTACCTAACTTTAAAATCAAATTAATAACTGTTTTAGTTCTCACACCAGTCACATAACTGACCTGGAGTTTATTGTTTTAACCTAAACTATGGGTGCCCCTATTTTCCACATGGGTAGCTAGTAGTTTTGGTTTTGCAGATATTATATTCACAGGATCCTGGTTTATAGCTGGAGTGATATTCAGAAAGCTCTGTATCCATGTATCTCTTTCAGTTATGTTTCGTATTATCTTCCACTGCATTACAAATTGTAAATCTCTGATATTTATCAAATGTATATTATTTGTTCATACTCTGTATATTCTTGTACTATAATGCTAATTTTTGTAATAAGCAATGAAATGTTCTTCTGTTTGTGTTCTGATTTTTTGTGTTCTCAACTCAATCCGGGCTTTCCTTTACGGGGAAGTTTGGGTTGTCTCATTTGGTATCGGAGCTTTGGTTTACAGAGCTCGAGAACAAGACAC
Organism: Allium sativum; assembly: GCA_030737875.1. Lineage (NCBI taxonomy): Eukaryota > Viridiplantae > Streptophyta > Magnoliopsida > Asparagales > Amaryllidaceae > Allium > Allium sativum. Next base: position 574,724,700 of record CM060923.1, on the reverse strand, counting down.
ATTAGAACCAAACGAAAGAATTCATCCGAGATTGGATTAGTAATATCCAATAAGAATGGCTCGTTAGAGATAGGATCAGTAGTGTCCTAGAACGAGCGAGAAGAGGGAATTTTTAAAATAAAAATGGAAACAAATTTTGGTTTTGAAAACTTAAACCTTATGATACGTATTTGATTATTTATTGTATATTGAATTTGGACAATCTAGTATAGTGAGATTTTGAGTATAGGCCTGACGTGGCAAATATTCTAAGCCTCAGATACTAGATAGATATAGAATCACACTCTAGTCGCCCGAGCATGATTCTGATGATGGCACGCCATCATCAGTGTTTGTGTTCGAGTTTCGAAAAGTGGGATATCTATATATTTCCAATCGACTGGTGTGAGAACCAAAACTAGATAGGATATATTGTTGTAACTTGGCATCAAAAACATGATTTTTGACTATGTATTAAAGTTATGTGTTTGAAACGATAATCAACAAATTGATTGATGTTTGTGTTGTATGATTCTTCTTTTAAACCAAACATGTAAGTGAAACCTGAATTAGCCAAATTGAATCAAATTTTGAGCTGAATTGGAACTTATTTGGAATTGCATGCATATACATGTATATACATTGAACAAGTCATAGCAAGGAGGCTAGAGAAGAGGAATAAAATTGTATGCCCGACAAATAGGTACATGTTTACTAATTTCTTGGGTTTGGATGATTTTATGAGCCGATTGGCTAGCCCCTTGGCTTTTTCTTTTTCTTTTTAAGCTGAGAGGGCCAGTGTGGCGGTTTGGGGATTTTCCTGGTGCTCCCCGCACAAAGGAGATCATGGCGAAATTTTTCGAAAATTTAGGGTGTTAGCCTAATTTTTGAAAAATTAGAAATTCTTAGAAACTGAAAAGTTGAAGAATGAAAGTTGAGTTGATTAGTAAAACAACTTTCATCTCCGTTCCTTTTCGAGGATGAAAAGATTTTACGTGGGGGAGATTGTAACAACCCGGAAAATCAGAACCAATTAAAATTTTTTATTTAGGCAATTTTAATGAATTTTGAATATTTAAAATGAGTTATTTTAAAACGACTAGAAATTTATTTTGAATAGAATTAGAGCGTATATATTTATTTGAATCGAAGTTAGAATATAAATATTTATTTTAATTATAAAAGGAATTGAAAATGGCGCGGTAGTTTGAAAATTCGATTTCAAATTTCAAATGAATGTACAAGATTCAAAATAAACCGGATTTTAGTGAAAACAAAAATATTAGAATCTATTTGAAAATATCTTTCCAACGAATACGGAAAATCAAAATTTCATAGCGGGAATAAAAAAGTTATGCCCAGTTGAAAATTCAGAATAGTCGCTATGGAAATATAGCCCTTAAAAATAGCGATTTTGCAAACGACCTCCGTTTTTGACGAAACCACTTTTATTGGATCCGAGATGTCAAATTATTGCTGGATTCCAAAATTCATAATTTTTGGAATCAATATGTGAGCATGGCAAAGGAAAACGTGTTTTGTCAGTTTCAGTCAATTTGGATCGACCACAAAATGGCCATTTTTCAAACGGTCTTCAAATTTGATGATATTAGTTTTGTTAGGACCGTATAGTCAAAACAAAGCTAGAAATAATTTTTTCTATAATTTTTGGAGTCCGTATGTGACCCCGGTAAATAGAAATGTATGCTCAAATTAAACATATAAAGATTTATATTTTTATTTAAACTAAAACTGATCGAAACAGTCGAATCAGCTTGCCGAACATATCCATTGTATTCGGAATAGGGGTATCCAGCCAAGTGGTCGGAAATCGCTCATAAACTGCTACCGTTCCCAGGGGTTTCTCGTCCACCAGAGAGGCTCGAGTTCATCAGGAGTGGGTGGCGCTTGGAGGTGAGGAAATGGCCATCGTCGTGGCGGCGACGGATCTTGATCCACGTGCATGTGGGGGCCGTAGTTCCGAACCCTAGGAGGCGGCGTCAATTTTCTGGAATCGTCCATGTTATTTGGAAGGGGACGGGCTAAAAACGTGATTACTTCAGAGGAAGGTAATATTTAAAAGCGTTATAAACTTAAATTAATTAGTTCATTAGTTTGTTTAGTTTAGAATAATAGGTTTTAACATTATTTATAGCATAATTTTAAATGTATAAATAATATGATTTTATTATAGATATAGCGTATATAAAAATGTTATTTTTAATTACAAGTAACGTATAAAAAAAGTGTTTTAAAAATAAAATTAGCAAGTGTTTTATAAATAAAAATAGGATCATTTTTAAATAAATTTGCATAGATTTTATTTGAATAACATCGATTTATATTAAGTTTTAAAAATATATGTTGCCTTGTTTTTAAAAATAGATATGTAGCATTGTTCTTATAAATATATGTAGCACAGTTTTGGAAAAATAAAATTAGCTTTGTTTTAAAAGTATGATATTTAAAAGTATATAGAACGCATAAAAATATAATTTTGATATATTCATAGCGAGGATAAAAATATAATTTTTATATATTCATAGCAAGGATAAAAATATAATCTTTATATATGTAGTGAAATGTGATTTGTATATAAATAACATCGTGTTAAAAATATGATTTTTATTTATGTAGAGAAATAAAAATATAATTTTTATTTAGGTAGAGATATAAAAGTTTGATTTTTATTTATATATAGTAGCGTTGTTAAAAATCTGATTTTTAATACAAATGCGTGAAACAGACTGCGTTGGATGCACAGTGAAGAACGCTACGCATTGAAAATAAATTCAAACCTTCATCCGCTAAAGAATGGCGGAGTGGAACCCTGGTGAGAACTACTCACTGAAATTATTTCTATACAGTTATTTATTTATAACTCATATATGAACTGCTCCCCGTCGTCCACAGACCATGGACAACTTGTTTGGTTGTGAATTTGGATTGATTTGTTTGTGTGAATTTTGTTTGTGATGTGGAATGGAAAATAAAAATTATTCATGTGTTGAATTAAATAAATTCATGTGTTAAAATAGAATAAATATTCATTTACAAATTAGACGATTTATTTATGTACACCTATTTGACTGATATTGATTGGGACAATAAATTTTACACATCGCCCAACTACACAAATAATATTCAGTATTTGTTGGTTGAAACCCCACACGGGTGTTGGGATGATATTTGACGTACACTAATCCCAATTGCTAGTTGTATGTCGATCGATTGGTTGACATGATAGTGTAAGCAATAAATATTAATATTTAATGCATATACAGTGTAGAACGCACTTTGGTTGATGGACGATTATTTATCACTGTTGTTGTATACATGTGTTGTATGAAATCCATATAATAACATTATATGATAATTGGCTGTGTCTGATTCCAATTCAGAAAGAATGAATATTTTAAAATAACGAATATTTTAAAATAATGAATATTTTAAAATAATATTCAGTAAAAGATCAAAATCTGATTTTGATGTCCGATTTGGGATGGACACGAATATATTTAAATATATATAGCCGTGTTGATTAGATATGCGCCATTTTGACGCGAATGATATTTATATCGATTTTATTCATTTTTATAATGAATATCGAAAATGAAGTGATTTCAAAATCTAATGTTTTGAAAATATTATCATTTATATATTAATGATATGGAATATTCAATTTTGATTTGAAATTGAATATGAAGTTGAAATCGTTTTGAAAACGAATTTAAAATGATTTATAAAATACGTTTTAAATAGAAATCGACTATATATATATATAAAACATATATTATATATTAAATGGCCTGAATAGAAGGCGCCGCGCTGCGGCAGTTCAAGAATTTCGACCATTGACTTCGAATTGACATTACGGGAGATCCGACCGTCGGATTCTCTTGAAACTGGAACTGTTGGGTTCGTATCGAAATGAGTTTCCAACGAATATAAGAGATTTGAAATCTAATGGTTGGATTTGGTACTATGTTCAAATCAAATTTGGAAAAGGTCGCTATAAGTGCAGTTCGATGACCGTTTATGGAAATCGACTGTACGGGACTTGATAAAATTATTAAAAATATAGATAATTCGTGTAAAATCATAATAAATGATTTGGAAAGAATTGGGATGAAAAATCCCATATTTGAAAAGATAAAAATATATTTTTATCGGAATGAACTAGTTATGAATTAGAATTTTAGTCCAATCTTTTTAAATAAATAAATTGGATTTGAAATGGTTTTAAAAATAACCAGAATCTCCAATATATGAATTGAAATGGATTTGAATCGAAATTATCTTCAGAATATTTCAATATTGGATTCCGTGATTATATGGACGTTGTGGAGGAATTTGGAAGATATATATATCGTTATTCCAATACGATATTGGTTGATTTCAAAATTTGATATTGAATATAAGCCGGTATATTTTCTATTCAGAGCCTTGTATTTAATATCAAATGTGATTTTGGGTTTGTCGTGAATGGTGTTTTAAATAACACTTGTTCTTTAACCCGATTAACAATGGAATGAGATTTTGGGTTTATCGTGAATGGTATCTTTAATAATACTGTTCTTAAACCCATTGGAGTTAAGAAAATTAGAAACTAAATGGAGATTAGCTAAGTTGAATGGTTTCCTGGGTATTGATCTGATGTTGTTTTCGGCCTTCGGGATTAATACTTAGGGAATTGTTCTCTTACTAGTTTACGGTTAGAGACTGATGGAATGTGATTTTGGATTTATCGTGAACCGTGTTTTAAATGACATTGGTTCTTTATCCCAGTTAAAGATAAGATTAATTTCATAGCTTTGAATAATCATTAATATTGATTTTTGGGAAGATTAAAACTAAATGGAGTTTTGATGAATCTTTGATTAGATTGAAAAGTGAATGTGATAATTAAAATTATCAATTCAAGAAAATGATCGAAAATGAGTACCACCAGTTTTACTCCAGGCGATAGCTAAATCTTTAATTAGATTTGAACATTAAATGGTAATTAAATTTACCGATAACACCATGGTGTTAGATATGGAGTATTACCAGTTTTGCTCCATGGGATGAATAGGTTGGGATTGGGAAATTAAATAATTGATTACTTCGGTGTGATTCGCTAATCTCGACTAGTTTAGAAAACCTTAATATGGTTTGAGTTGATATCCAAAGGAAGATTAAAGAATAAATTCAAATTTATCTTTGATAAAATTAATGGGAACATTTCCCTAGAAATGTGAATATTTGAATAGAAGAATATTTTGGATTGGAATGAGGCATATGTTGTGTTTGTATAGCACTTGTTTATAATAAACGCGAGTTACTCGGAAAGGCCGGGTTTATACCCATTTTGAATAACTGATCCGACGATATGTCGAAGATGAAGACGGTGGTTGAAGACCGGGGGTCTTCACATCGTTTGGATGATTACTGATGTCCAGATTGGGCTGTACACCCAAGACTAGGTAATAAGTGGTGATTGTCCAGACGTACCTGGAGATCGACGGATATGCGAGGGCCTCTCTCCTATATTGGACATATGGGACGAGGAATAAGGTGCCTTCGGTTTCGTTTAAACGCATAACGGACTTGAAAATGGGCTGTGTGTCTGACGTTGGATTTTATTCTGTGCTGATTGATCTCTATTAAATATACATCTGCCTGGTGAAGGATAATTTATTCTCTTACTTCACCCTTCTCTTAGACGTACGGGATCATAGGTTGTATATTGATAGACATCAGTAGAATGGCGTAAATTGCCTATGTGGCATGCCTAAGTGGAAAATGATCAAGGCTTCTGTTGAAAAGCAGAGTCTTGTGGTTGATGATAAAAGCATAGCTTTAATAGAGCGCCTCTTTGTGTATAGCGTTAATTCGCGAGCCTCACACCCCGGTGTGAACCATAAATGGGAGAGGATCCAGGGAGGACATGCGTTTCCTTCTAGCTAGGAGTGGTGTCTGGGTTTTGCACGCCCAGGCATTTTACTTATGTGGATGATGGATAGCGAGGCGCCTCGGTTATATCAGTCACTGCGGGGGCCGATGGATGGTTTGGTCGTATACTGACCAATTTTACGCCCATAGGGCGGGGAAACGTATTGTTCAGGGATTTTTAATCCACTAACGTAAGTGTGGACCGGCCCTGTGGTCCTAAGGGTCAATGCGCTCTGACCCTGAGGCTTGGGCTAAAGAGTCTCGAAGCGGTAAGGACGATCCCTTGCCTTGGTTCATGATGGAAATCCAACTTCCAATACGACATGTGCGGTTTTGATTGTAAACCTATATTGGCGGTATAGTGGCATGGGACGCTCATGTCGTCTATGATTGATACATTTATATTTGAAGTTGTTTTCATACACTTTACATTATAATAGTATCAAAGTGATTTGTTTCAAATGTACAAAGCATTATTTGGCTATTATAAGGTAAAACTCTATCCTCCGGCTTGCGTTGCATTGTGTGATGGGACCTGAGTCTTATAATAGCTTCATTTTATTTATTTAGCATTGCACTGTTTGTTTTATGCACTGGTATTCTTGGGGTTAAAACCCGTTCCGTGTTATACGGCGTGGTCCCTTGATTTACCTGACTTTAAAATCAAATGAATAATTGTTTTAGTTCTCACACCAGTCACATGACTGACCTTGAGTTTATTGTTTTAACCTAAACTCTTGGTGAACTTATTTTCCACACGGACAGCTAGTAGTTTGGGTTTTGTAGATATTATATTCACAGGTCCTGGTTTACAGCTGGAGTGATATTCAGAAAGCTCTGTTTCCGTGTATCTCTTTCAGTTGTGTGTCGTATTATTTTCCACTGCATTGTAAATTGTAAATCTCTGATATTTATCAAATGTATATTATTTGTTCATACTCTGAATATTCTTGTACTCTGATGTTAATTGTTGTAATAAGCAATGAAATGTTCTTCTGTATGTGTTCTGATTTGTCATGTTCTCAACTCAATCCGGGCTTTCCTTTACGAGGATGTTTGGGTCATCTCAATGGCGGTCATTGTTCTTTTCTCATTCCTTTTTTCATATTTGTTGTATAATCTTTTATTTAAACATTGCATGTAACTTTGTCGTTTTGCATGCATCGTTTTCTTTTATTTATCTTTTTTTATTAATGCATAATATTTGTAAATCAGTGCATGCAACATATTTACACTACATACAACCAATCCTTTCTTTCTTTTAATGCATGCATTACACTTTTATTTATATCAATATTTTCTTCTTTTTCAATGCATGTATTTATTACATGCAATCATATATTATCATTATTACGTTTTCTTTTTATATATTTATGTCTGTGTATATATATGTACACATATTGTAACACCCCTTAATTCTAGGAACATTAAAATGGTAAACTGAGCAATACTTATTTAAATATTGGGAATTGAGTAAAACGGACTACGTCCGTCTCGGAGTTCTGCTTAAAATAGACACCAAGTTTGCGTAAAACGGACATCGTATGAGAAAGTTATTAGGCCTAGAAGTTTGTATACGCATGAGAAAATTATATATATACACACACAAAACCAATCAAAATATTCAAATTAATTCAAAATCAAAGATGCGGGGTAAGGCAGGAGTTTGGCCCATTAGGGGTCGACCGCGGTCCCCATGGGTCGACCCCATAAATGGGGGTGTCGACACCTGCATCAAAACTAATGGGGGGGTCGACCCCGATACAGATCTGGGCAGGATTTGGATTTCCGAACGTGGACTAATTCTTGTGCAAGATTCGTTGACCCTATGCTACAAATATGACCTCATTCTCATTGTTTTATTCATCTAAATCAATGACGACAATGAGGTGCTGCCCAACTCAGAGTAAAATAGCCTATTCTTCTTCAAAAACAAGTTATACGAATTCAGAGATCTGTGCTACAACATCTACGATTAATTCTCTGTTCTTTAGATCCAATCACAGTGAGTATATGTTGCTTTTAGATATAAACACCTAAAATGTAATCTTGACATGTTTATAAGTTTGGATCTAAGCCTATGCCTGTCAGTAACCTGAATCATAATAGATCTTCCATTACTTGTACACCTGATCTATTGACTAGTGGCTATATGCCTATTCATGATATCCCTATTCTGTTAGTTTTCCTAATCATGTCACCTTATGCCTGTTATGTTAGTTTGTCTAATCATGTCACCTTAGGCCTATTATGTTAGTTTGCCTAATTATGTCATTATATGCCAGTTTTATTTACTATGGCTGTTCTTTGTTCTCTCCTCTCCCTTTTTTCCTTTTTGTTTCTATAGCCATGCTACCTTCGAGCCTAGGCCTATCGCTGAAATACGCAAACGCACGAATTTGGGAACGATTGGGAATGATTAATTCGGGTATAATTCATATTGAAAAACATAATTGGAAATTTGGAAATAATTTGTACCTTGAAGCAAAACTTGGGATTTAGGGGTATAATCTATATCTTGATCTAAATCTAGGGCATAACTTGTATCGTACATCGAACGGGGATTTGGGGCATGATAAACATGAAAATTGGTTAGTAATGAAAATGCGTAGATTTACAGTAATTAGAAACTGTAACCGCGCTTAGACACAAGGTTACATTACACTTGTAGTAGAAGTCTGCCCGAAACCGCCCGGCAAATCCAACGTCCACAAGTAGTAAATCTAATGTGAGGGGTCTAACTGCATAAACATACACGTGACAGCGCTAAGACACGAGGTTAGGTCCGACTTGTGGAAGAAGTCTTCCCGGACCCAACTGGCCTATCCAGCATCCACAAGTGACAGACTTAATGTGGGAGGTCTAGCGCAGTAATAACCATAAATGAATGAATGGTGGTAAACTTGTAATACTTAACCTGTTGAATCCATAAGGATTACATGAACCTGTTAATCTGAGTAGGGGTTAAGTAAACTTGCTTGAATCAAGTGGAAGGGTTAAGTTAATCTTGCTGAATATATGGGGACAGGTTATACATTTAAACCCGACAAACTTAGCTTGTTGGGTTATGCAATTTTGTTAAACTGGTAGGCATAACCTGTTGACATCCTAGTAGTGGGGATGCAAGCCTAGGGGTAAGCTTGTGTCATCTGGTGTGTGGGACCTGTATCAGTAAGTAACCTATATTGGTATCAAACGGAAACCCCGAACTAGGTCGGGGTCAGGACACGCTTACTGAGCTGATTATAAGAGGTCACTTAAGTGTGGGTGTTGGCGGTGCGTTCCATCGGAGTCATGTGCGTGTGTGGGTTCGCTTGCTCGGGAAGATAAGACGCTGTGACATCTGCAGATATGGTTTGTGTACATCTTGTAAACAAAGGGTTGTCACTTTAGGAAGTGATACATCCTATTGTGGGGCCAGGACAGGGTATCTACGAGTTTAGGGAGCCGATCGATTGGGGTTAGATATTAGGGGTACATCTAGTCTTGCTTGTTTAAGAGCTCGTTATTATCGTTGGGGGTAACACTCGTCAGTTCTGTCGGTCTATCAGTTATTGTATGGGGGGTAAAACCTCTCATTAGAAGTACACCAAAGTCTACATCTTGTACTTGTTGGGATCATCTTGTTTTTGTTATACTAGTATTGGTGCAGAAAAAAGTATTATAGAAGTGCAACGCATGTTCTGTTCTGTTTATCTTATTTACCTTGTTATACCTTCCTTAAGACACTGTTATCTCTCTCCAACTTATATGCATGTTATGATGGTTTTACTTATTTATATGTTAAAAGTAACTGGACTCGCTAGACCTTGTGTGTGACCCATTTTGTTTCCTCTTTTTTTTTCTTCCGTTTGCCCCTACGGTTCTCAGAGTGGGAATACATAAGATTGATCAGGATTCTTCTTTCCTTCTTCTTGAATCTGCTTAGATGTATTGCTCGATTTCGTATTTGCTCTACTATATCTATATTTTGGGGATTACGCTCTTTTTGTGTATTATTGTACTGCGATGATGATTTTTGTACAAGGTAGAAGTTTTATGTTTTCAGTATTCCCGACTTATTATGTAATTGGGTTTGAACCACGAAACTTCTCTATTTAATAAAGTTTTAATTCCGCTGTTATTTTATATTTGTCTTTTAATGTTTTTGTTTCTGTTTACCTATAACGCTTCACGAAACTTAATGCATTCAGATAAAGAGTAATATTAACGGATGTGGGGTGTCAGACTTGGTATTAGAGCTGAAGGTTACTAGATTAAATGAAAGAATTTGAAAATTGTTTTCAAAAAGGTTTTAGAAAGAAAGCAATTTCAAAAGAAAAGTCTGTTTTGGAAAACATATTCCCCAAACCTGTATGAAATATCTTTCGATTCTCTGTTTGAATCTCCTTTACCTTTTCGTTTTAGCATGTCCGGGGAACCTAATATTCCTAAGGGCATTCAGATACCGGCCTGGTTTCGTAGGTATCTAGAGGCAACGATACATGCCGAGGACCAAGTAGACGCCCCTCCCCCAGTTGCAGCCGTTGTTCCTTCTCCTCCTCCTCCTCCGCGTGTTGATAATTCCTCTAAGATATGCAAAGTTTTCTGTGCTATGGGAGGAAAGCCATTCCTAGGAACTGAAATTTTCGTAGAGGCAAGGAATTGGCTTAAAGAGAAGGAGGATTTGTTTGTAAATTTCGAAGTTGATGATCGTTGGAAGGTTAAGTTAGGTGTTTGGCAGTTGAAAGAAGAAGCTTCATTTTGGTGGAAAAAGACGCAAGAAGGGCGTAAAGTGGAGACTTGGGATGATTTCCGACAGAGATTCGAAATGAAGTTTCTTTCTCAAGCCGAGCAAAGTATGCAAATGGAATGGTTTTTGGCGCTTAAGCAAGGAGGCATGTCTGTTAGAGAGTATGTTAATAAGTTTTATCAATTGGCAAGGTTTGGAACTAGTAGATACCCCACACGAGAAAGCTTTGAGGTTTGCTAGAGGATTGAATGAACCCCTCCATCGGTTGGCTATGTCTCACGTTACAATGGGAGCAACCTGTGAGAAACTCGTTGATATGACATTAATGCACGAGGATGATAAAGGTGAAAAGAAAGAGGCTAAGGCTGAGGAAACACAAAACAAGAAAGTGTGGCCCAAAAAAGAACAACAGCAATAAAAGAAAAGCGGTAAGAACGACAAAGCCCCAGATAAGAGGAAATGTCATCATTGCGGACGCGAGGGTCATGTGATCAAGGATTGCAAGAAAAGAAAGAATGCTTGTTTCCATTGTGGAGAAGTTAGACAGCTTGTTAAGGATTGCCCGAAGAAGCAAGGACAAGGTCAAAAGGCAGGGTCTTCTAGAGGGAAGATGCATGCTCTCGTGGCCAGTGCGCCAGACAGAGGTAGGAAAGTTTCCGTCGAAGGTTTGATTTCTTTTTCCAATCAACCAGTTAGAACTCTTTTTTATTCTGGCGCTTTGCATTCTTTTATATCTGATTCTGTGGTTGAGTCTCTGCACCTTAGTACTATTATGGTTTTGGATGCCGTGGTTGTCTCAAACCCCATCGGGGGTACGGTTCATCTGTATATGATTTGTCGGGGTTTGAGAAAATCTATGGTAGGTGTCGAGTTTGAATGTGACGCATACGTGCTTGGTTTCTTAGGCTATGGTTTGATTCTAGGGATGGATTGGCTAGCCATGTATGGTGCCATTCTAAATTGTGAGAGGAGGGTTGTTAGACTTTTGAATTGCCATGGGAGGACCCTTGAGATTTCTTGTGACCCTAAGCGGTGTATCGTTCTTAGTTTCCTAGAGTCGCTTGATGCATCTATCGATGATTTACGATTTGTACCAGTAGTCACTACAAGAAAAATTGCTTTCGAAAACAATATATGACAGCGGTTGACTGTTAATTGCGGTGGTTGAACCTTTCACAAATTATAAACCTAGGTAAAAACCAAAGACAACATTTGAGAATGATGAGATCCTCATGTGTTAGATTTACATTTATCGTTCCCTCTAAAATTTCCATTTGCCGCATGTAAATTAGTTTCCCTCTTCTCCCCAAAACTTTCATTGCTGCTCTTCTACCCAAAACTTTCATTGTCGCGTAAATCAATTTCCCTCTTCTCCCCAAAACAGAAAACCCTAAGTCATAAGCGACTACAAAACTTAATTCTAAAATTTTCATTGCCGCGCGTAAATCAATTTCCGTCTTCTCCCCAATGCAGAAAACCCTAAGTCATAAGCGACCTCAACCTTAATCGCCTCTGCTCTACAAATATTTCCAAACAGCCTTTCTAAATCTTTACAGCCTCTTCTAAAGTTAAAATCTTGGATTCTCGCCTAAATTTGTTTGAAGCTTCTACTTTTCACAGGTTCGGTTTCTTTCCCTAATAAATTTAATTAGCAATTTTCACAGGTTTGGTTTTTTTAGTCGTTAAATTTAGGGATTTTTGGTATGCGATCTCGTAGTTTGTGCGGGTTATGCTTTACAGTATGGATACACATGGAAAAATGTTGGATGTTAAGTGAAAATTGGGTAATCTGAAACTACCTTTGTTATCAAGTTGAATAATTAAGTATTTCGTTTATATTTTTAATTCTCTTGTTGTAGAGGCACCAAATATCTGGGTTCCATCTATTGTTTGCTAATATTATATTATAGATATGCTAAAGTTAAACAAATGTACCGTGGAGCTATGATGCCACACAGTATGGATGAAGTAATTTGTATATCCACACAATATATATCCATACTACAAAAAATACTATGCAAACAAATTTTGTAAATGATGCCTTGTTTTCACATGATAAATATTGAATTTAGAACTCTGCAGTAATTTACTGTGTGACATCATAACATACTTATAGCTTAGAAGGATAATATGAAATATTTAAACTTTAAAGTATGCTGCATTTATGTTTCTTTGTCTATATGAATGTACGTATAAGTACAATGATGTTGCATTCAAAATTCATTTGTTCTTTTACTGGTTAGTTTTTTAAAGTGTTACACTTGTTTCCTTATACACCTTGTAACATTTTTGTGTGCTACATAAGTCAGTATTACCATGGTCACTTTCCTTCGTGAAGCAGTCATTCTTTGTTTGCTTAAAATGCAGGTTGTTTGTTTATAAACTTATTTTTAACTCTTCTAAGCTTTTTAAAGGCTGATGTTGGAAGCCTTGCATTGCATGCTTGATGCTTCTATGCTTTGAGTTATGTTGATATGGCAAAGTTGAATAACATAAATATTGGGAAGATTCCAAATTTTTATGTTGTTCAACTCTTGTCTCATCAACTGTATCTTACCGGGTTTGTCTCTTGCACTGTAGGTTAGAATTAAAGTTCAACTGTATCCGATAAACAGTTGATTTCTTTGGTGCGTATCCGAAAACTTATTCTGCTGCTTTTAGTCTTTCATATGTTGTTTTTTCTTGTTAGTCTGCTTTCTTATACTGATTATTAATATATTTTTCTCCTTAGGTGGAAATTGAGATGTTTCTTTTTGATGCACTTAATGAGATAGTGGTTGTCTTTATGGAATCAATCTACTAGTAGATGATTTGTTACAGTTTCAGGTGCACTCTAGTAGTTACATTAATAAGTAGATAAATTTCTTTCTTTATAATTTGATTGTGCTTTATTTCATGCCATGGCATGAGTGGTAGGGAAGGTCCAATTGATGCTGCAGTTTAAACTTCTGAAACTGGATAAATTCAAAGGTGGCCTGTAAAGGATATGTAAAGCTAAGCCTATTCCTACATTAAGTTATTTAACCTACTTGTTTTTTCTATTCATTTATTCTATTTGCTTCTTTTTTTTACACTATTTATGCCTCTACCTTTTAGCTGAGTTATTTAACCTACTTGTATTTTCTACTAGTGTGAACTTTTGCTTTGCATACGGTTTCATGAGAATAGTGAAAGTAGTTGTATATTAATTTGAAGTCAATGTAGTTGAATAGTAGTTTACATGATTGATCCATCAAACAATAAGCAGCAGTGTAGCATTGCAAGCAATTACCGCATCAAACTTGTAAAATAGGGACGTGTTGTCATTCACATTTAATTGGCACACAACGACTTATTGTTTGTCATATTGGTTTTGAAACACCCCACCTCCGTTAGGGTCACTCTCAAAGGGAATGTCCTAATTTTGGTGGAGGTTTATAAGTATAAGTCACAGATGCACAAGACAGATATAAATACACATATTTTTGAACAACGGAAAACAACAGCAAATTTTATTTCAGCAAAATACGTGTTACACAAACCATGTCATAATTGTCTTACAATACTTCCAAAAACCATTACATTTCCATAACTGTCTTGATTTCATAACTTAAAGAAGCATAAAAACAAAAGTAAACTGCATAAGTCCCCATAGTTGCAATCCAAAGCCATAGTCCAAAACGAAAGAGATCCGAGCAATACATTCTTTCTCTTCAAGCTGGATGTGAAAATTGGTCAAGCTGCGGTATTCCCTCCCTGTGGACCTAGGGGGGGAAACGAAAGAAAAGAAGACGAAAGAAAAGTAGAGTCTGACATAAAGCCTGAGTAAGTCTAGGACTATTCAGTTTATGAATAAAGAATTGGGCATGATAAGTATAAACTGGAAATGGGAAAGCACCATAAACTAAGTTAAGTTGTCTAGAATCGAATATACTTATCGTACCCCATATTGATCTCTGCATCCATATAAACTAGTTCCCAACAGGCACCCATAATCAGGGTGAAGTGATCCGTTTCTAATGATCGGCTCCTACTCGCATAGTTACATGTGCCTTACGGCCCCCGATGTTGTAGTTACCTATGCTGGTCCCACCATGGGGTGTATCAAGTCCCATGGTGGTGGCCCAACACAATTCTAGAATGCACAGGTATACTACTGGTGCCCAGTGCCTTATTTTTCTGTGCCGGAGTGTGCGCACGCCCGCACCCCGTTAGAACCTACACTGCTGCACCACCGCCGTCGATTTGACCTCTTACAGTCAGCCCAGTAATCGTGCCCCACCCTGCCTAGTTCAGGGTATCCTGATACACCTTGTAGGGTTACTGCTGAAAAGGGTCCCCCGCTACTAGGTTTTCTGTTTCTAGCCAACATGCTAAGTTAGTTAAGTGTTTTGTAAACCTAACCCCCAATCAGTCTGTATAGTTTAGCATGTTCCATTTTTGATTAAATATTAATTCAATTTACTTAATCCTACCAATCCTGACTCAGCCTTAATTGTCTTATTAAAGCCTCGACCTCTCACATTAGACAGATATTGTTGTGGCTGCCTGTTGCCGGTTGGGTCCGGGCAGTCTTACGCCACAACTCAGTCTAACCTCGGGTCCTTATTGGGCTCCGTGTTTAACCACCCACATTGGATAGGTATTGTTGTGACTACTGGACAGCCGGGCGGTTCCGGGCAGGTTTACATCACAACTCAATCCAACCTCGGGTTAAACACATCGTATTTTCTAAATTTACATATTTTGTCTCTTTTCTTTTTATATGTAAATATTTGTGGCCCATTATTCAAATTCATCTTTATTGGGTAAAATTAATTTACACCACTTAATTGTTTTTCAAGGTCGTTGGCATGCATCAAACATGCCAACACATATGTTCTATATTTTAACCCAAACGTCATTACCCCCGTTTTATACATTCGCTACAATATAACATATGTTAAGTTTAAAAATTAAACCCAACTTAGACACATGAAAAGGGGAGGCTTAGAACATGGTGTTTATATATTCTAAGTAACATAAAAAGGGGAGTGTAAACGCATGAACTTGCAACATAGCGAACTAATTAACATAAATTTGGCACTTGTGAACTTGCATTGTAATAGCATATAATCATGGCATAAACATACCTAAACATGAAATCATGGTTTTTGGTCTATTCATATAATCATGGCATAAACATACCTAAACATGAAATCATGGTTTTTGATCTATTCATATAATCATGGCATAAATATACCTAAACATGAAATCATGGTTTTTAATCTATTCATACAAACTTGCAATTGGAATGTAAATCCGACTTAGCTATGTGTCACATATATTATCATATGATTTTGATAACAATATAGGCCTAAAACATGTTTTTCAATTAGGCATAACACCAAACATAGTCTAGTCATGTTCATAGAGTCAACACAAGTTCACAAAGATGCTTACTTTTGTCTCTAATACAAAAGTATGGTTTTTTTTTATACTTGAATCATGATGCCAATTCCAACATAAATTCACATAAGTCATAATACCCAAATGGATCCAACCACACTAAAAGTGATTATAATATATATTATGTTGGCATAATAGTGAATCATATACTTGCATGAATCTCAAATAAACTACCACGAACATGTAGTTGTTAACTTTCAACATGAATCACATACTTGCCAATATCCAATCGTTATACCACAACATCCCAAATCATTTAACATACAAATATGAATTATTATCACCACAAATCAAATACAATTCTATTTCTCATTTTACACAAATCGAAACACAATTATTTATTCACATCGGAATAGCACTCTACTTACAACGTATGACGAATCTTCAATTCAGGAATATGAATTCTGAATTTGGAGATGCTATCCTTTGTTGTAGGCGTTGTTTTGATTTAGTTGTCGTTTCTTTAAGCTTTTGAATTGTCTCCTAATCGTCTCTCTATTTTGACGGCTATTCCTAGTCTTTCCTCAGCAACATGACGGTCTCATTCTCATTTTTTATTTGTATGAATTAGGTGGAGTCTTAGGTCCTTTTTATAGAGTTTGTGAATTGATTAGGACCGTCGATGGAGCTTGGATTAATATTAGCCATTCATTTGAAGGAGAGACCAATCAGGAGCTGACACCTAGCCCTAGTGACAAGGCAAGGCTCAGGAATTCGGCTAAGCACAGAGCAGGCCAGAAAACACAAGCAGGTGCACCAGGCCAAAATGGCCCGACCGGGGAGGTCGACCCCCGGGTCGACTCTTGAGTCGACCTGGCATGGGGCAGGTCGACCCCCAGGTCGACTCCCAGGTCGACCTGGCCTGGCAGGTCGACCCTAGGGTCGACCCCTAGGTCGACCTAGTGGGTTGGGCGGGAACTTTTCCCGCCTACTCTGATTGGGCTGAAATTCAAATCTGTTTTCGAATTTTGAATTTTCTGAAACTTCATCGGGCCATAATTGGGTCATACGGACTCCGATTTACAAAATTTCAGGCTCTATTTCGCGTATTTTTCCGAGACGAACACAATGGTATATCCCGTTTCCCTTAGTCCTTTGATTTGAAATTAGTTATACTTTAATTTGTGAATTTCACTGTTATAGAATACACGGGGTGTTACATTCTCCCCCACTTAAAAGGATTTCGTCCCCGAAATCTTATAGTTCAGGAAGAATGTACATCCTAACATCCAAACATACATCTACTCATCCATCAAACACGAGCATCCATTGTCCTTAAAATACTTCTAATGCTTCATGATCATATGTGAAGTGTGTGTACATGTACTTATCTAATGCAAAATCAGTCGGTCTACTGATTCAGTTGACCTCCTTAATGCAAATTATGTAAGTGTCATGAATCCATTATGTATGCAAATTTTCCTAATCCTGATTCTACATGAGTGCGCAATCATTCATATATAAATGCAACATCCATATGGCAACACATTAAACTTCAACCAGATACAAATATAAATACATATATGCATATGCAATATGAAGTGACTGAGCCGATCTAAAACCTAAATTGTGTGTGTATATGCAACCACGAGCAACCACTAGCAATCACTTGCAACCACTTGCAACCATCATCCGTAACATGTTTCAATTACATGTTTTCATCCAAAGGGTTTCTTCCTAAAAGGTAAGGTCGAGGAGATATACCTAAAAAGATAGATAAAAGCGCAACTTATGGAAAAAGAAAGATCAAAGATGTACCCTCGAAAAGAAGAGGGTAGGCTACACATATTCTAGCTTCAGTTTCCCAAGTCGCGTCTTCCTCGGCGTCGCTCCACTGAACTTTGACGAGCTTGACTTCGCGGTTGCGTAACTTCTTCACTTCAGTTCCTAAGATGCGTGTTGGAACTTTCCTCACAGTTGCTTCGCGTTCCACTTCCGCTTCTTCTAGGATATTTGGCTCTACCACTTCAGCAGATTCATGTAGACATTTTCGGAGGTGCGAAACGTGAAAAACGTTGTGAACTCCGGCGAGTTTTTCGGGTAGCTCTAATCTATAGGCCATTTTCCCAATTTTCTCGATGATAGGAAATGGCCCTACGAACCTTGGTGCTAGCTTTCCTGTGGTTCCAAAACGAACAACGTTCCTTAGCGGAGATACCTTAAGAAAAACTTTGTCCCCAACCGCAAATTCAAGGTCGGTCCTCCTCTTGTCGGCGTAGGATTTCTGTCTGTCTTGGGCTGTCTTCATCCTTCTTCGTATCAAGTCTACTTTCTCTGAAGTCTCTCGGATCATATCTGGCCCAAGTATGAGTTTATCAGTAGACTCCCACCAACAAGTGGGCGATCGGCACGGTCTTCCATATAAAGCTTCGAAGGGCGCCATTCCGATGGTGGCTTGGTAGCTGTTGTTGTAGGCAAATTCCACCAAAGGAAGATGGTCTTCCCACGTCCCTCCGAAGTCAAGGACGCATAGTCTTAAAAGTTCCTCCAAAACTCTGTTCACTCTTTCTGTCTGGCCGTTGGTTTGGGGATGATAGGCTGTGCTCAAGCATAACTGTGTGCCTACCGCTTCTTGCAAACTCCGCCAAAACTCACTTGTAAAGATAGGGTCTCGGTCACTAACAATGCTGGAGGGTATTCCATGGAGTCGAACAATTTCCTTGAGATAAAGAGATGCTAGGGATGAGGCAGTTCTTTTACTCTTGACAATTAAGAAGTGAGGGCTTTTAGTAAGCCTATCCACTATTACCCAAATGCTAGTGTTGCCTCTTCTAGACCTATGCAGCCCATCAATGAAGTCCGTTGAGATGCTATCCCACTTCCACTGCGGGACCTCTAGAGGATGGAGCAGACCGCCAGGCTTTTTCTGTTCCGCTTTAACCTGTTGGCACAGCATACACTTAGAAACGAACTCTGCCACGTCCTTTTTCATGCCGTTCCAAAAGAAAGTTCTCTTTATGTGCTTGTACATTTTATCTCCGCCTGGGTGTATCGTCATCTTGGAGTGATGTGCTTCCTCGAGAACCGTCTTTACCAAATCCCTTGTCTGTGGGACGCATAGTCTTCCGTCTCGCCTTAGTCAACCCTTATTGTCGATGGAGTATCTGCTGAGGTGACTTGAAGTCTCACCCCTAATTAGCCTATCAATCGTCTCCACAAGCTAAGGGTCTTCGCGTTGTGTTGTCCCTATTGAGTCCACTAAAGTCGGGCGTACTTCGAGAGATGCTAGCAAGCCCGGTACAAAATCGGAGGAGGGCCTTAAGTCAAAGCTGGCTATAAACTCTAGGCTTTGTCTTTCAACAAACAGCGGGCTTAGGGTTAGTTTCTTTCGGCTCAACGCGTCTGCCACTACGTTGCCTTTGCCCGGAGTGTAGGAGATCTCGAAATCGTACGAGGCAAGAAACTCCATCCATCTCTGTTGCCTCAAGTTAAGGTCCTTCTACGAGAAAAGATATTTCAAGGATTTATGGTCAGTGTAAAGTTCGAACTTCTCACCTAGGAGATAGTGTCGCTAAGACTTGAGTGCAAAGACGATGGCAGCTAACTCAAGGTCGTGGGTCGGGTAGTTCTTTTCATGAACTTTCAATTGTCTCCCGCCATAAGCTACTACCCTTCCTTCTTGCATTAAGACAGCGCCTAGCCCTGTCCCACATGCATCTGTATAAACTGTGAACATCTTGCTTCCATCGGGCAACGTCAAAACTGGGGCTGTTGTAAGAGCCCTTTTCAGTCGTTGGAAAGCAAACTCGCAATCCAAGTCCCAATTGAACACTAGATTCTTCTTTGTCAGCCTTGTGAGCGAAGCTGATATTTTCGCAAAATCCCTTATGAATTTTCGGTAGAAACCTGCTAGTCCTAGAAAACTTCGGACCTCAGTTGCATTCCTTGGTGTCTTCCAATCCTGTACCGCTACTACCTTAGCAGGGTCCACAGCTAACCCTTCTCTGGATACTATGTGCCCAAGGAACCTCACTTCTTCTCTCCAAAAGTGGCATTTGGAGAATTTGGCTTTTAGCTGATGGACTCGCAGAGTTTCCATGATTGCCCTTAAGTGCTGAGCATGCTCTTCTTCACTCTTTGAGAAGATCAAGATATCGTCTACGAGGACCACTACAAACTTATTGAGGAAATCTCTGAACACCCTACTCATCAGGTCCATGAAGTAAGCGGGTGCATTTGTCAACCCAAAAGGCATGACAAGCCATTCAAAGAAGCCGTCTGGGGTTCTAAATGCCGTTTTATCGATGCTATCTTCAGCCACCCTTAGCTGATGAAAACCGGTTGCCAAATCGAGTTGGGAGAAAACAGACGCTCCTACAAGCTGATCAAACATATCGTCAATTCTGGGGAGAGGGTGCCTATTCTTTTTCTTTAGCTTGTTGAGCTCCCTATAGTCAACACACAGACGGAGTGAACCATCCGCCTTTGTAGCGAACACCATTGGAGCACCCCATTCTGAAATGCTCCTTCTAATGAACCCCTTCTCTAGAAGCTCTTTAATTTGTTTACTGAGCTCCTTCCTTTCCCGTGGAGCCATGTGTCTAACGGGCAACGCAACGGGTTTTGCATTATCTACAAGATATATGCGGAAGTCTATCTCCCGCTTTGGAGGCAAGCCCTTCACCTCTTCAAAGACATCCGAATATTCCCGGACCACTCTAACCGATTGCAAACTTTCAACAGAGGCATCTAGCGATTCAAGATAACTAAGCATAACCGCATACGAGGGGTTACAAGTAATTTCCAGAGTGTTACCGAGTTGGGTCAGAAGCCTAACCACCCTTTTCTCACAATCCAGGACGGCACCATTACTGGATAACCAATCCATGCCCAAAATCAAACCATATCCCGAGAAGCCCAAAACAAAGGCACTACATCTAAATTCTACGCTTAGAATAGAAATTTTCAATCCCACACAGATCATAGACAAATGGGCTGGGCCCCCAATTGGGTTTGAAACAATTAAGGGGTCCTCTACCATACTAGTTTCTAGGTGCAGAGATTCTACTAAAGTAGATGAGATAAAGGAGTGTGATGCACCAGAATCAAATAAAGAGCGAACGGGGTGATCATAAAGATAAACTACGCTTTCTACAGAAGTATTTATACCTTGTTGTTGCAGAGGTGGAGCTTCTAGCACATGAACCTGTGCCCCTGAGGTGGATCCATCCCTCTGCCCCTTCCCTCATTTCTTTGGGCAATCCTTAGCCATATGGCCTGTTTCACCACAAGAAAAGCACCCACCATTCATCTTGGCCTTCTTTTTCCGGCAATCTTTCACCAAATGCCCCACTTTGCCACAGAAATTACACTTCCTCTTCTTTTTGTTGTCTTTCCCGCCCTTCTTAAAGTTTGCCTTCTTAGGCTGTAAACCCTCTTTCTTCCCTTGAGAGCTTTCTGCCTTTGTCTCCTTCTTGCCCTTATCCTCTTCGTTCAGCAATGCCATCTGCACCAACATTTCATACGTAGCCCCCATGGGTATATGGGTCATGGCCAAACTGTGTAATGGATCATTCAATCCTTTGACAAAGCGGAGAGCCTTCTTGTGCGGAGTGTTGACTAGGTCCAGTCCGAACCTAGCCAGCTGATCGAACTGATTAACATACTCTTTGACTGTCATATTCCCTTGCTTAAGAAATAAGAATTTTTCCAACTGAAGAATCCTTTCAGCTTCTGAGAGAAATTTAGCCTCAAACCTTGCCCTAAAGTCCTCCCATGTTTCCACTGGTCTTTATGCATTGGTGACTTCCCACCAGTAGGAAGCCTCGCCTTTAAGTAGCCATACTGCCAGTTGTACCTTCTACCTATCTTCTACCTCAAAGATGACGAATAAGTCCTCGGTTTACTTCAGCCAATTCCTGGCTTCCATGAAGGACTCGGTTCCATGAAAGTCCTTTCCTCCTATAGCTTTAAAATCTTTACATATCTTAGCAAAATTATTACCCCGCGGAGGAGGTGGAGGAAGAGGTTCTGCTGCAGCTGGATGATTTCCCGCAGCAGGGGGAGGGGGAACGGTAGGACTTGGCTGAGTGGCCCTCGCTTCTAAGAATCGTCTGAACCAACCAGGTATTGGTATACCCTCTGGCAAGTTAAGTTCTTCGGACATGCTGAAACAAAAAGGGTAGATTCAAAACGAAGGATAAAAGATAGTACCTATGGCTTTGGGGGACTTTGCCTTTTTTAAATAAAATAACATTTTATCTTCAAAAATGCTTCTTTAAATTTTCTTTTGAAAATAAATTTTCAAAACTTTTTATCTTATCTGGTAAACCTATGCTCTAATACCAAGTGAAACACCCCACCTCCGTTAGGGTCACTCTCAAAGGGAATGTCCTAATTTTGGTGGAGGTTTATAAGTATAAGTCACAGATACACAAGACAGATATAAATACACATATTTTTGAACAGCGGAAAACAACAGCAATTTTTATTTCAGCAAAATACGCGTTACACAAACCATGTCATAATTGTCTTACAATACTTCCAAAAACCATTACATTTCCATAACTGTCTTGATTTCATAACTTAAAGAAGCATAAAAACAAAAGTAAACTGCATAAGTCCCCATAGTTGCAATCCAAAGCCATAGTCCAAAACGAAAGAGATCCGAGCAATACATTCTTTCTCTTCAAGCTGGATGTGAAAACAAGTCAAGCTGCGGTATTCCCTCCCTGTGGACCTGGGGGGGGGGGGGGGGACGAAAGAAAAGAAGACGAAAGAAAAGTAGAGTCAGACATAAAGCCTGAGTAAGTCTAGGACTATTCAGTCTATGAATAAAGAATTGGGCATGATAAGTATAAACTGGAAATCGGAAAGCACCATAAACTAAGTTAAGTTGTCTAGAGTCGAACATACTTATCGTACCCCATATTGATCTCTGCATCCATATAAACTAGTTCCCAACAGGCACCCCATAATCAGGGTGAATTGATCCATTTCTAATGATCGGCTCCTACTCGCATAGTTACATGTGTCTTACGGCCCCCGATGTTGTAGTTACCTATGCTGGTCCCACCATGGGGTGTATCAAGTCCTATGGTGGTGGCCCCACACAATTCTAGAATGCACAGGTATACTACTGGTGCCAAGTGCCTTATTTTTCTGTGCCGGAGTGTGTGCACGCCTGCACCCCGTTAGAACCTACACTGCTGCACCACCGCCGTCGATTTGACCTCTTCCAGTCAGCCCAGTAATCGTGCCCCACCCTTCCTAGTTCAGGGTATCCTGATACACCTTGTAGGGTTACTGCTGAAAAGGGTCCCCCGCTACTAGGTTTTCTATTTCTAGCCAACATGCTAGGTTGGTTAAGTGTTTTGTAAACCTAACCCCCAATCAGTCTGTATAGTTTGGCATGTTCCATTTTTGATTAAGTATTAATTCAATTTACTTAATCCTACCAATCCTGACTCAGCCTTAATTGTCTTATTAAAGCCTCGACCTCTCACATTAGACAGTTATTGTTGTGGCTGCCTGTTGCCGGTTGGGTCCGGGCAGTCTTACGCCACAACTCAGTCTAACCTCGGGTCCTTATTGGGCTCCGTGTTTAACCACCCACATTGGATAGGTATTGTTGTGACTACTGGACAGCCGGGCGGTTCCGGGCAGGTTTACATCACAACTCAATCCAACCTCGGGATAAACACATCGTATTTTCTAAATTTACATATTTTGTCTCTTTTCTTTTTATATGTAAATATTTGCGGCCCATTATTCAAATTCATCTTTATTGGGTAAAATTAATTTACACCACTTAATTGTTTTTCAAGGTCGTTGGCATGCGTCAAACATGCCAACACATATGTTCTATATTTTAACCCAAACGTCATTACCCCCGTTTTATACATTCGCTACAATATAACATATGTTGGGTTTAACAATTAAACCCAACTTAGCCACATGAAAAGGGGAGGCTTAGAACATGGTGTTTATATATTCTAAGTAACATAAAAAGGGGAGTGTGAATGCATGAACTTGCAACATAGCGAACTAATTAACATAAATTTGGCACTTGTGAACTTGCATTGTAATAGCATATAATCATGGTATAAACATACCTAAACATGAAATCATAGTTTTTGGTCTATTCATATAATCATGGCATAAATATACCTAAACATGAAATCATGGTTTTTAATCTATTCATACAAACTTGCAATTGGAATGTAAATCTGACTTAGCTATGTGTCACATATATTATCATATGATTTTGATAACAATATAGGCCTAAAACATGTTTTTAAATTAGGCATAACACCAAACATAGTCTAGTCATGTTCATAGAGTCAACACAAGTTCACAAAGATGCTTACTTTTGTCTCTAATACAAAAGTATGGTTTTTTTTATACTTGAATCATGATGCCAATTCCAACATAAATTCACATAAGTCATAATACCCAAATGGATCCAACCACACTAAAAGTGATTATAATATATATTATGTTGGCATAATAGTGAATCATATACTTGCATGAATCTCAAATAAACTACCACGAACATGTAGTTGTTAACTTTCAACATGAATCACATACTTGCCAATATCCAATCGTTATACCACAACATCCCAAATCGTTTAACATACAAATATGAATTATTATCACCACAAATCAAATACAATTCTATTTCTCATTTTACACAAATCAAAACACAATTATTTATTCACATCGGAATAGCACTCTACTTACAACGTATGATGAATCTTCAATTCAGGAATCTAAATTCTGAATTTGGAGATGCTATCCTTTGTTGTAGGCGTTGTTTTGATTTATTTGTCGTTGCTTTAAGCTTTTGAATTGTCTCCTAATCGTCTCTCTATTTTGACGGCTATTCCTAGTCTTTCCTCAGCAGCATGACGGTCTCATTCTCATTTTTTATTCGTATGAATTAGGTGGAGTCTTAGGTCCTTTTTATAGAGTTTGTGAATTGATTAGGACCGTCGATGGAGCTTGGATTAATATTAGCCATTCATTTGAAGGAGAGACCAATCAGGAGCTGACACCTAGCCCTATTGACAAGGCAAGGCTCAAGAATTCGGCTAAGCACAGACCAGGCCAGAAAACACAAGCAGGTGCACCAGGCCAAAATGGCCCGACCGGGGAGGTCGACCCCCAGGTCAACTCTAGAGTCGACCTAGCCTGGTGCAGGTCGACCCCCAGGTCGACTCCCAGGTCGACCTGGCCTGGCAGGTCGACCCTAGGGTCGACCCCTAGGTCGACCTGGTGGGTTGGGCGGGAACTTTTCCCGCCTACTCTGATTGGGCTGAAATTCAAATCTGTTTTCGAATTTTGAATTTTCTGAAACTTCATCGGGCCATAATTGGGTCATACGGACTCCGATTTACAAAATTTCGGACTCTATTTCACATATTTTTCCGAGACGAACGCAATGGCATATCCCGTTTCCCTTAGTTATTTGATTTGAAATTAGTTATACTTTAATTTGTGAATTTCACTGTTATAGAATACATGGGGTGTTACAGGTTTCAATACCGATAATAGAAATGCAAGCCTGCTATTGCAGATGATACTAGTAATATTAAAGTAATAGTATTGCACAACGTATTAGATTTTTACCCTCTTTTCGTACGCATGATCTATTTCTAAATAAATGAGCACTGCTTCATTGCATTGAAGCTATATGAAATTTTTTGTTGATGCATAGTCGAAAAATATAGTGAAATAGATGTAGGCCACTATTCGTATTTTTATACTACACAAAGAATATCAATTCTGAGCTAGATGATGGCATAACATTTTCAAATACACCCGTTTTTGTGCGACTATTGGTAGGATATTACATATTTAATTTTTATTTTAATAAGATGTTACGGCCTTATTCTATTTGTTTACTTTCTTCTTAGACTGAACAATATAAGGAATTTTTTCTAATCTCCAATGATGACATCTTTTTCAAACAATTGTAACACTGTTCCACACTCATCCCATATTCTAGATGGAATCAACATTACAACAGAAGAATGTTGCAGAGCCAACAAATTCTTGAATAATTGTAACTCTGTAGGATAAGCTGATAAGGAGCATACTCCGATGGTTACTGTAATAATAGTTCAGAGTAAACAGGCATCTATAAATAATGGTAGGTGAATGTAATACCATGAAACAGTATAACTTTTTGAACCAAAGGACGATGTGAATATGTAATAATTTGTTCAAGCTCACCATCTTGTTAAAAATATGGTTTGCAGTAGCTATGGTGAAAAATATTATACGTATTAAAATACTTAGTTTTATATAATTTTAGAATAACTATATGCATATCATCATATCAACATGAAAAATTATTCAGTAAAAGTAAAGAAAAAAAATAGATGTTACGTGCGTTGAGTTAAGCAATCATAATATTATTATTAGATTAGCAATTTGATGGCACTCACGTTCTTTCAGGGACTGCTAAACTATTGCAATATTAAGTAAATGCCAGTGATAACCCAATAAACTATACTATAAATGATTTGAATGCCAAATGCAATGGAACAAAATGGAATTAAAAATAGAAACAATCCAGAACATTGATAAGAATATAAGATACAAAGTGTAGTAACTTGTTGAATATTCAGCACAAAAGAAAATAATTACATGCTTTCTTCACTGAAGAAGTAAGGTGAAAAGTTAAATGAATGGACCAATTCATGTAAATAAATTAAATTAGTAGCAAAACATTAACGCTGAAGCGCATAGAGCTCTTATATGCAGAATTATGATAGAAACGCAGCCCAACCAAGCCTGAAACCATTGATGCAAAAGATAAGTCTTGAACGCTAAGCATGCTTACAACAAATTCAACCCTAAATAAGGATAACATCAAGTTGTTGTGGTGTTGTACTGCATTGGCCATGGCTGTAGATATTTAGAAAAAAGGATGAATGAAAGTTAATAACATAATGAAAATAACTCTATTTAAACACAGTCATATTGGCGATCAATAATTTGTGACTAAAACAAACAGCCGAGACTATCAACATGTAAGCACAAAATTATGTCATATTTCTTAGTTTTAGAATCTCATTTTCAAGTAATGGTGTTAAATTATTTTTTGAGTAGGGATGTTAAATTATTTTTGATTAAACAAAATAAAATAAGCAAAAGCAGTAATTCAAACATGTAAGCTTCAACTATATTTGTAACATACAATTTTTCGAAATCTTTCCAAAGCATGTCCATAAATTTGAATAATCAAATACACATATTTAATATTGAATTATACTCCAAAATTAGTCTATTATTAACAGTTGATACATTTTGAGTCAATATTCCATTCAAATAAATATTTTAACAGTAGAGAACTTTATATTCGAACTTATATTTTGTGTAAATATTTTTGTTATGTTAAGTTGAAAGACGATATTCTATGTCTCTATATTTATAACAGCATCCCCAAAACTAACTTTGAGTATAAATTGTAGAAGAATTTCCCTTATAAAACATAATCACTACTGTTCAACAATTAAGTCCAACCGTAAATTTGTTACCAAGAAAAGACCCGTGGACATGAAAATGGCGTTGATAAATAATACGATAACACGTTAATCCTTTGTAAATTGATAAGATTATCCATAAATCACCTAAATAATCAGGCACAAAAATATTTTATTACCATGAAAGAATTGCCAACATGTACTTCATCTTGTTTACACAAACAAAAAACGCAATGTTTGATTGTTTATATCTAGTCCAAATTTATGTAAAATATTTAACCATAAATATAAGCACTTTGACATAACAGATTTCATACAAATGTATCATAATAAATTCAAATGGTAAATTAGCTTTAGTTTAACTAAAGTTTGAGATCACCATGAAAAAGATTTCTATTAGTTTACAGGAGATGAGGAAAGAAACTCAGTAATCAGGGTATAATTTATTTTATCAAATACATTTTAATTCTAGCAAGAAAAAATAACATTTCTTACAGAATTTTCACTTTTTCAACAACATTTCTCAATTCTCTTGTTTCCCAACATCAAATTATGTCATATGTGATTGTAGTGAACCACTTATTTATGGTTTGTTAAATTGACTTTGAATATGCATAAAAAAATCAACTTAAGAAACAATAAAGAAATTGCTAACCTACTTTTAGTTCTGCCTTCTATTTTATGGTTTTTTTCTAAAAAATTTCTCAATAACAGACAAACCAAGAAGTTGGCAATGTGTTAATTCAGTGCCTCCTCTTTTCAAAATCCAGCATGATCAAGAAATTTACATAAATATGTACCAGTTAAACAAAAGATGATGAAAATAAATCATTAATTTTTTTTAATAAATATAAAATACTAATTGGTGGATTATCGATTAAGGGTATAAGGATATACCCCTACCTCTCATTCAGCTTAATATCAATTTAAAAACAAAATAAAGATTCAACCAAGTAGATGGATTATTATTAAATCAATTTATAATAAATGATGTTTCTACTAGCAACTAAAAGTTAATTATGAATGTACGCGCATGTGAGTAGAAATCACTAAATAATTTATACATAAATAAAAATATGGACTTTTTCTCATTTGATCTAACGTAGGATGCCCTATCATTTATTGTCTAAACCTTGTTTGGCAAGCATTGTTGCTCCTAAATATTTGAAAAAAAATGACCATCAATTGATTGTTAAATCAAAAATATGTGGGTTTTATCTAATTGACTTTATCAAAAAATGATAGTAAAAGAAATGCTTCCTGTAATCTTTGTCAATCACTGTTTGTTTGCAAGGTTGCTGATAAGAAATTGATGCAGACTATCTTATGTCAAAGGAAACACACTCACTAATTAATAGAACAATCATTGTTTATTTATCCAACAATGAGGGTAATAGGCCAGAACCAAAACAAAATACTGCGGCAGGGAAATTTTCAACTGAAAATATACATCTTACAAACTGGTTAAAACCAACAATGCTACCTTTGAAAAAATGCAAGCAGAAGCATAAAATTTCTATTTCTAAGTAGCAAGAAATTGGCGAATAACAATAGAATATACATTATAAATGCTAAGATTATTATGATGGAATTTTTTTCCAAACTTATTCCCAATACCCGTTCGCATATTCAGATATCTACCTGAATTACATTCTTTGATTAATCTTTCTATCCATAGTTTTTATGTTAGTAATTAGTCAATCCATCATATATATTGTAAAAATAAATAATAATGATATGTGTATGAACAAAATTGGCAAGTTTACAAAGAAATTACATTTAATCTTTGGTTAATTCTGTATTGATTTTAAAGATAAATTCACCGTGAAATAGTGATTGACTGCATAAAAGTAATTCTTTCTTTTTGTACTGAATATTAAGGTACGACAAAACTTGTTCTAAGCTCCATATTGAAATGTTTCTTTATTGAAACAAACATGTTAGCAACATAAAATAGATTTTAAATTTTGTTAAAATGCATAACACCATATCAATAGGCTGCAAAGAAGATACACACAAATGTTTGTGTATTCATATCCTACATATTTTATGCTTGAGAAATACGATCGCTGTTTCAATCAACTAATATATTTTCCTAAATGTGCCCAGATTTACCCCAATGTTAATCTAATTGTTCTTATGTACATCGTTAAAAATAATAAATTAGCACAATCTAAAATGTCAATGTTACAAACAAAAAGGAAAAAAAGACACATCTCTATCTAGAGCTAAAGCAAAAATATTTGTAGTTGATTGCAACACAACATGATATTCAGATTAAAATAATCAAATTTTTTTATAATTGCTTATTAATAAGGAGACCTTATATATGAAATGGGAGCAGGTTTGGTTTGTTTTTCTAAAAATCATTTATATCCTCATAATGGAAAATAGAAGAATGGTAGATAAAAAAGAATGTAGCAATTTTTTTGGAATCTATTGTCATAATGTCGGATGTTCCACCTAAACTAAACTAAATCTTCAAATGTATGTAGAGAACCTAAATCATAAGTAGATGTTAGCTATTTAGAATTTCAAAAGATTCTAGGAAATGTATAGAAATTTACACGTTGAAAAGGAATGAAAACTGCACTAATTTAAAAATGTTGTGCATCATTACTAAAACTCAGTAAAACATAGTGACAAACAAGAATTTACAAACTTAGACTAAGATTAGAGAAAGATATGGTAACTTTTATGGAAAGAAAAGGTTACAATCTTTTCTTAGAAGAATGGGGTATTACATCAATAAGGATGAATGGTTAACTTTTGAAAAATAAAAAATATATTTACTCTTTTTGGAAGCCCACTACTGATGAGCTCAAATATTCAACTAAGTCACATGGATGCTTGTTCAAAGGTATAAAGAAAGCATAAGACACAGAAAGACTTTTAAATTAGAAGTGTTGCACTGCATGATGAAAAAAAAATCTCCTGCTACATGTTAGTTAAATTGCACTGTTTATTTTATATTGAAAACACATCTACTTCAAATGTAATAAAATATAAAAGCATGAACAGAAAACGTGGCGATTTAAAAGAATCGAGCCAGGGTAGCTTTTGCCTTTGAAGTAATAATTCATAAATAAAGTTCAGCCTTTGATTATTTATTGTGATGGAATAATAATAATTATTTTAGCTCATGAAATGTTATTTGATGTTACATTTAAGGTAGGTAGTAAATTTTTGCAAGCAGTAGAAGATATATTTATCCATCATAGCATAATTTTATGGCTTATGAATAAGCAAGTTCAAAAATAGAACTAATGTCTTGCCATAAAAAGACAACCCAATGATTTCAAGGGATGATTGATATTAGAAGAATTTTTATATACCATTCAAAACACAACTAAATGCAGGTAGATGTTATGTATCTTATGAGTATTTAAGCATTATATCTATAATGAAATTTTCATTAATCATATTTTAAACTTTAAAAATACACAAGTAAAATACAATCCAAAACGTTACATCATAAAACATATACAAAAATCAGTAAGAATTTTTTTCCTAGTCTGAAAATAATCCAAAATGAGAATTCTGAATGTTACAAACATAGACGATAAGAAGAAAAAATTCGAAATAAGGTTAGCCTCCGTATGAGAGTAGTTTAGGCTAGCTAGGTAGTAAAACAAATGGACCATGAAACAAAAATCTTGTGTTAAAAAATTGAAATATAAAATAATCGAGTCTAGTAGATGAAGCATACAAAATTAGAATCGAAAATTAAAAAAAAACAACTTAATAAATTAGAAGCACACGTTGAAGATGAAGTTTTATTGTCATGTAGTAATGTTTTCTATAACATATATTCAAAATAAAAAGGACCAAGCAATATATGAGAAGTTCAGAAAATAAAGTTTAAACTATTCATAATTTACTTAACATATATTGGGATTAAATCACAAGATGATTAAATGACCTATATCCTATATATTTAGTTGTTATAGATTATATATCAATCTAGGATTGCACAATAAAAGTTGATTAGGTAGCCCACGTACAAAAATGATTGCAGAAGTTATCTCAGATAAACCTCTAAAATGTCCAACCAAATAAGGCTGTGTAGTATATAAATTCAAAAGGTTACATTCAAATATTCAAAAAGAAAATACTTGCATTATGTCTATAATTAGATGACAAATTAAAAAAAAAAGAACTAAAATGTATCAAAGAAATGAAAGGAATTAGAAGTGAAAATTACAACTAAAAAAATGTTGATTGTTGTAGCTAAACTTTATGTGACTTTAGTTTATAGAGCTGGTTATATTAAAGTGAGTTAAATTGAGAGGACCACAAACTCCACAATGCCAATAAGTTAAATGGTCTTATTGACTGCAACCCTCTCTTTAATGGAGAGTGCCAACATTAATTGCATGCGGTGGTTTGAATTCACTGAATTTTAAAGCATTTATGTCTCATTCATAAGAAAATATAATACTAAATTTTAGTCTTGTGAGATTTACCCAAGGATAGCATGTGTGTTGCTTGAGACATCAACTAAAAGGAACATATTTGTTTTTAATAAATAAAATTAGCACACTATAAATGAGTATATATCCAAGGAAATCTAATATTGTCCGATGGAGAAAAAACTAAGGTGTTTCAACCTTCAAGCAGCAAATTTAAAAACATCAGTAAAAGATGTCAATGAATGACATGTAATAAAACCACTTAACCCTTTAAAATGGAAAAAACATAGAATTTACCTAAATATAGAATATATATCACAATAAGAAATAAAAAATTGTTGATAGATACAAACATGACTTAACGCATGTGGTAGAATTTATTTACTAACCCATACAAAATGCATCAACGTAAGCAGATTTTTCCACCCATTCCCTTATTAAATGAAACCGGTACTAAGATTTTTTCGGAGTAGAAACACTAACCCATTCACGCATTAAATGAACAAAAACCATGTTTACAAAATTAAAAGCAGTCATCATCACTCATTAATTTCGCATATTTGTGTAATGAAAATAGTGATATCATGACTGAACTACAGTGAAGCTACTTTCAGCTGAGAATAATAGAAGTTCCAAGGTGAAGAAGACACATGAACTACAAAAAACCAGGATTACTAAGATACATGTTCATTGTTTGATTAACTGACATCATTTTCATAGAAACATTTTGTGTATCCAGACCAACATGTACAATATGATAGGAAAATAACACACTCCGCATTTCAAAGTTAACAACTACTAATTAGCACAAGAATTTTACGACCCTTTGTTTTCTAAAAATAAGATTTTTCTTTTAGTACTTCAATGTAAATCTGAGGCTTTGTGAAGCGACCCGAAACTTCCCCGGTCTCCGAAGAGATGAGAAAGAACGAATTACTGTGAGGACAAGACAAATCAGAACACAAACAAAAGAACATTTCACTGTTATTACAACAATGCATCAAATTACAAGAATATACAGAGTATAAATGATTATTACACAGAAATATCAGAGATTTAAATTACATTTAAATACCTAGCAGCGGAAAATAATACAATACACAACTAAAAGAGATATACGGATACAAAGCTTTCCGGATATCATTCCAGCTGTAAACCAGGATCCTGTGAATATAAATCTGCAAAACCAAAACTACTAGCTGCCCGTGTCGAAAATAAGGGCACCCAGAGTTTAGGTTAAAACAATAAAATCCAGGTCAGTCATGTGACTGGTGTGAGAACTAAAACAGTTATTTAAAACTTTACTTTAAAAGAGAGTAATTCAAGGGACCACGCCGTATAACACGGAACGGGTTTCCTCCCAAGAATACTAGTGCATAGAATAAACAGCGCAATGCATTTTCGAAAAATGAAGCTATTATAAGACCCAGGTCCCATCACACAATGCAACGCAAGCCGGAGGATAGGGTTTTACCTTATAAGAGCCAAACATGCTTGATACGTTTAAAAACAAATCATTTGATACTATAATATGTGTATAGTGTCAAAACAATTCCAATCATAAATATCAATCATAGACGGCATGGGTACTATTATATCATGTCGCCATACTAGTAATACAACTAAAACCGAATCACACGTATCGGAAATTGGATTTCCATCATGGTGGCTCCTGATTCGAAAGATCGATCGCGTAGTACAAATCACCGCGGCTTACGTCTCAGCGAGAGAAAACACCGCTATGCACATCCGCACTTTTGGGACTCAAGTATCACCGCGGCTTACGTCCCAGCAAGAGAAAACACCGCTTACTCTATCCCTCCGAGCACGAAGCTCAATATCGGTCGACCGAATCCACTACACTAAAAATGTATACTGATCAAACCATCAGTTTACCACCATTCCGGGCTGTGAGGCTCGCGGATCAACGCTATACACAAAGCCATGCTATATCAGCTGCGCTTTGATCATCAACCACCAAACTTTGCTTTTCAACAAAAGTCTGGATCACTGCATCTCAGTATGCCACACTATCAATCCATATCGTACCACTGATTTCTGCCAATATATAACCTCTGAGCTCATATGTCTCAGAGAAGGGCGTTAAGCAAGAGAATCAATTCTCCGCCGCCAAACAGATATATATTTAGCAGAGATCAACAAATACAATATAAAGGAATACAATGTCAGACACACCATCCATTTACAAGTCCGTTCTAGGTCTGAACGAAACCGGAGGCACTTTCCTCGCATATCCTTCCATCTCCAAGTACGTCTGGACGACCGCCAACTATTTCCATCCTCTTGGGTGTACAGCCCAATCAGGATCGTCAGTAATTATCCAAATGATGTGAAGACTTCCGGTCTTCAACCACCGTCTTCATCTTCGACATCTCGTCGAATCGGTTATTCAGAATGGGTGTAAACCCGGCCTTTCTGAATAACCCACGTATATGATAAACAAATGTTACACAAACACATCAAACGCCTCATTCCAATTCAGAATATTCTTTTATTCACAAAATCACATTTTTAGGGAAATGTTCCCATTAATTTTATCCAAGATAAATTCTTCTAAATTTATTCTTTAATCTTCCTTTGGATATCATTTCAAACCATATTATGGTTTTCCAAACTAGTCGGGATTAGCGAACCACACCGAAGTAATTATTATTTTATTTCCCAATCCCACGCTATATATCCCATGGAGAAAACTGGTAATACTCCACATCTAACACCACTATGTTATCGGTAAAATTAATTACCATTTCACGTTCAAATCTAATTAAAGATTTAACTATCGCTTTGGAGCAAAACTGGTGGTACTCCATTCTCGATCACCTTTCAGATTTGATAATTTAAATAATCAATTCATTTTTCAATCTAATTAAAGATTCATTAAAACTCCACTTAGTTTTAATCTTCTCAAAAATCGATATCTTGCCTTTAACTGGGTTAAAGAACCAATGTCTTCTAAAACACGATTCACGATAAACCCAAATCACATTTGATATTAAATACAAGGCTCTGAATAGAAAATATATCGGCTTACATTCAATATCAAATTCTGAAACCAACATATATCGTATTGGAAATAACGATATAAAATATATCTTTCAAATCCCCATAACAATATTTGTATAGTCACGAAATCCAACATCGAAATATCCCGAAGATAATTTCGATTCAACTCCAGTCCAATCCACGTATTGGGAGTATTGATTATTTTTAAAATCACTTTCAAATTCAATTT
Source organism: Allium sativum (assembly GCA_030737875.1). Classification (NCBI taxonomy): domain Eukaryota; kingdom Viridiplantae; phylum Streptophyta; class Magnoliopsida; order Asparagales; family Amaryllidaceae; genus Allium; species Allium sativum. Next base: position 574,689,531 of record CM060923.1, on the reverse strand, counting down.
ATTTATTTCAAAAATAAATTGATTTTAATTCTAGTTCAAAACTAGTTTATTTCGATAAAAATCTATTTTTATCTTTTCAAATGTGGAATTTTCAATCTCAACTCTTTCCAATCCATATATTATGATTTTACACAAATTATAGATATTTTTAATAATTTTACCAAGGTCCGTACAGTCGATTTCCAACAACGGCCATCGAACTGCACTTACGGCGATCTTTTTCGAATTTTATTTGGACATAACTCCAAATCCAACCGTTAGATTTCAAATTTCTAATATTCATTGGAAAGCTCTTTTCGATACGAACGCAACAGTTCTGGTTTTAGGAGAATCCGACGGTCGGATCTCCCGCAATGTCCGTTTGAAATAAATGGTCGAAATTCACGAACTACCGCGGCGCGGCGCGTTCTATTCAGGCCATTATATATATAATATATATATATTATATATATTTCGTCGATTTCCTTTTAAAATGAATTTTATAAATAGTTCTACATTCGTTTCAAAACAATTTCAACTTCCATTTCAATTCAAATCAAAATTGAATTCTTCTTTATAAATTCGTTTTAAAATTCATTTCTATTCAATTCAATTTGAATTCATTTGAATTCGCTTTCAATTCAATTCATTTCGAAATCGTTTTCAATTCAATTCATTTCGAAATCGTTTTCAATTCAATTCATTTCGAAATCGTTTTCAATTCAATTCATTTCGAAATCGTTTTCAATTCAATTCATTTCGAAATCGTTTTCAATTCAATTCATTTCGAAATCGTTTTCAATTCAATTCATTTCGAAATCGTTTTCAATTCAATTCATTTCGAAATCGTTTTCAATTCAATTCATTTCGAAATCGTTTTCAATTCAATTCATTTCGAAATCGTTTTCAATTCAATTCATTTCGAAATCGTTTTCAATTCAATTCATTTCGAAATGAATAAAATCGATATAAATATCGTTTACGTCAAAATGGCGTCAATCTAATCAACACGGCTTTATATTTTCAAAACTTCTTTATTCTATCCAACAAATGAATATTTATCCCATTCAACACATGAATCTATATTTATTTCAACACACGACTAATCTCAACACATGAGTACTGTCAACACATCACTATTTTTATATTCAACACATGAATTTTCTATTATAATATTCATTACTTTCCCGATTGGAATTAGGCCCAATCAATCACCATATAACGTTAATTATATGGATTCCATACAACACATGTATATAATAGCAATAATAAACAATCAACCATCAACCATCAACCAAAGTGCACTACACTGTATAAGCATCAAATATAGATATCTTACGCTTATAACAGCCTGTCAATCAATCGATCGACATATTTAATCAATAAGGATGAGTGAACTTCAAGTTTCATCCCAACACCCGTGTGGGGTTTCAAACAATCAAACACAGATTTTTAGTTGTGCAGTTGGGCGATGTGTAAAATTTATCGACCCATTCAATATCAGTCAAATCAATGTATATAAACAAATCGGCCGATTTGTTTATAAATATTTATTTATTCACTTTCACGTTAAAACTATATTTTTAATGATAATATATTTTATTTTAACACATGAATTTCTATTCATTTCATTTACACAATAAAAATGATATTTTTATTTTTCTAACATATTTTAGAAAATTTCGGCGGCATAACGACACGATACTAGAAACGGGACGAGGCCTAGCCTTATCCCCGGTCTAGTGAAGGCCCACGCCATTCACACATCAATCAAATCAATTTTATTTCACCAAACAATTCAGTTCAAACCAAATAATCTAACCAACTACACAACCAAACAATTTAACAAACAAGCCATCCATGGTCTGTGGATGACGGGTGTCGGGTGCTACTAAGCACCGTCTGCATCCTAGTATAAATATACATATATATGTATAACTAGAATAAGAAATTTAGAGTGAGGAGTTCTCACCCTTTCGCTAAACTGAATGACGCAATTCTTCATGGGTAGGAAATCTTCACCGTGCTTTTCTTTTGTCTATTTCGTTGCCCGTATTCACTACCTATATAACAATCACATTTTTACTTTGCTATTCAATATATAAAAATCGAATTTTTTTACTTCGCTATTCAATATATAAAAATCGAATTTTTACTTCGCTATTCAATATATAAAATTCGAATTTTTACTTCGCTATTCAATATATAAAAATCGAATTTTTACTTCGCTATTCAATATATAAAAATCGAATTTTTACTTCGCTATTCAATATATAAAAATCTCGCCTTTTCAAATATAAAGATTTCATCACTATAAAAATCACTTCTTTATTTCAACGTGTATATAATAAAAATCAGATTTTTATTTCGCTACATATACAAAGATGATATCTTCATATTCTATATCTCATAAAGATTATATTTTTATAGTTCCTACTATGTAAAGATCATATTTTTATCTTCCTACAATATAAAAGATTATATTTTTACCATCTTACCTATATAAAGATCATATTTTTATTATCTATATATTATAAAAATTGATTTTATAGATTAAAAATCACTACTTTATCATTAAATCTGACCTTTCTTATCTTAAAAATCCTGTCTTTGATAATTTTAAAAACCATATCCTTCTCTTAAGAAAAATCATATTTAAAAATCCCTTCTTTGTTTTCATAAAAATATAAATTCACATTCTTATATGCAGGGATAAATATAATGAAATAAAATAAAAAGCTTACTTACCCTTTTTTTTTATATTGAAGAAGCAGATGATCGGAGAGGGGAGGAGCAAGGTGGGGGCGGATTCCGCAGCTCTGGACGGAGGGAGGAGAAAGGGTGGTGCGGTGGCCGTGGGGCGGCGCTCCAGCGAGGGGGCTCACGGGTTTTGGGTCTGGAAGGGGTTTCGATGAGCTTTTAAATGGGGGTAGGCGCGGTCTTCAAATTGCAGAGGGGAGAGAGGAGCGAGACGCGAGGGCGAGAAATGGGGGGTCTGCCAGAGATCGAGGACGGCGGGGGTCCTTCGGGGTGGCGGCGTCGATCGCGTGAGGGGGGGAGGCTCTGTCAGTCTTCTCTCCCTTTTTTTTTATTATGTTATCGGATTGGTTTGAAGAAGGGGGGGCCTGGGTAGTTAAGGAGAGGGTATACTATTTTTTTTTATTTAATTATTTTATTTTTCCAAACCCTAAATGTTGACTTTTAATTCGAACACCTATCGAGGCCCAACGACTGTCGCCCCTAGCTAATTACCCCCATTCCGAACATAATGGGATATGTATCGTAGGCTGCTTCGACCGTTTCGATCAGTTTCCGTTAAAATCAACATATAACTCTATATATTGAATTTGAACGCACATTTCAATTTACCGGGGTTACATACTAACTCGAAAAATTCCATAAAAATATTTTCTAACTTCGTATTGACGATACGGTCCTAATAAAACTAGTTTCGTCGAATTCTGAGACCGTTGCAAAAATGGCCAATTTCCAGTCGATTAAAATCAACTGAAACTGGTCAAACGCGTTTTCCTTTGCCACGCTCACATATTGATTCGAAAAATTATGAAATTTGGAATCTAGCCATAATTTGACACTGCGGATCCAACAAAAGTGGTTTCGTCGAAATCCGAGGTCGTTTGCAAAATTTCCATTTTTAAGGACCTGAATTCCATAGCGACTATTCAGAAATTTCAACTGGACATATCTTTTGATTCCCACAATGAAATCTCGATTCTTCGGATTCGTTGGAAAGATACTATCAAATAGATCCCATGTATTCTGGTTTCACTAAAGTCCGGATTGTTGCACCCGGTGCATTCAATTGAAGTTTGAAATCGAATTATCGAACTACCGCGCCATTTTCAATTCCATTTATAATTATTTATATTCTAACGACGGCGTATATAATATATACGTTCTAATATATTCAAAAATAAATTTCTCGTCGATATTATTTAAAATAATTCATTTTAAATAATCAAAATTCGCTAAAATTGCCAAAATAAAAATTTTAAACTGGCCTAGATTTTCCGGGTTATTACAATCTCCCCCACTTAAAACTTTTCGTCCCCGAAAAGGAACAAAGTCGAAAGTGGTTTGATTAATCAACTCTACGATCGGTCAGGCTTCCGTTCTCCAACTTTTCAGTTTCTGAGAATTTTCAAAATTTCAAAAATTTCGCTAACACCCTAAATTTTCGAAAAATTTCGCCATAACCTCCCCTGCAATGGGAGCATCGGGGAATTTCAAATAGCTTCCCCGGTCCTTCAGATCTCAAAAAGAAAAAGAAAAAGCCAAGCGGCTAGCCAATAGGCTCATAAAATCATCATCACCCAAACAAAACAGTAAATTATGTAGTAAACATGTACCTATTTGTCGGGCAAACAAATTTTATTCTCTGCTCTAGCCTCCTTGCTATGACCTGTTCAATGTAAGTACAAGTATATGCATGCAATTTCAATCAAATTCCAAAACATTCTAATATGCGGTGCTAAATTCACCTTAGTTCAATCATTCCTCTTACACTAGCTATATTATACAATATCGATACCATTTTAAAACAAAAGCATATTTAAGTCCATACAAGTATCATACACATCCATACATATATCCAAAATGCTAGTTCATTACATTAAAACCCAACTTTCTAGGAAGTCGTGCCTCCTCCCTGCATAATTTCCAAAGTAGATATCTCCTTTCCTTTGGATTTCTTATCACCCTTCTTTAACAGGCAATTTCGGGCTAGATGCCCTATATCTTTGCATCGGAAGCACTTCTTTTCTTTTCCTAATTTTCTGGATTTTTTCTTAACGTTTGGACACTTATCCACAAAATGTCCCGTTTCTTTGCACTTAAAACAAACTATGTCCATTCTTATCTCTTTCTCCTTGATTTTCTTTCTCTCAGGGCACCGAACCGCATAATGCCCTTCTTCTCTGCATATACGACAATAAACACCCACGTATGTTCCTAAGTTCAACTCCCTTTCTTTTTCTGCTTTCTGTTGGGCCCTCCTTGTTTGTTTCGGGGTCATAGTGAAGTCAGCATAAGATAAGCCATAGAGAACCATCTCCTACATTATATTTGAGGATTTTATCAAGAGAGCTTGCATTACTTTTCATTAACAAATATCTTGATTTATGCTTTATATATCATTCCAGTATTTCTATTAGTTGAATTAATAATCATCACAGTTAGCAATCAATGTGTTGGTTAATGATCGACGCTAGTCTATGAATTAGAAAAGCGCGACATTTAAATTAAATTCTGCAAGCATACAGGTGTGTAGCATACAGGTCGAACACAGGGAGGTGAATTAAATCAAATTATTTATCTAATCTCTTGGGCGAGTTAGACAAAACTTTGGAGGTTGATTTTGAAAATTAAACAAAACAAAATTAAAACTGTAATTTGATTCAGAACAGATCTAACTGAACCGACGATCAAATCACAATTTCAATGGAAAAGCAATGAAACTATGAATCAGATTCAAATCTAATCAAATTCAATTTAACCTATGAACGCGATTAAAATACAGAAAATAAAAGTGCAGAATATAAATAACAACAGGAAATAAAACTAGGATTACCGCTGAATCTAATCAGACGGTCAATCACTAATGAAAAGAAATGCAAAATACAAATAGTGTTCTACCGAATCTAATCGTGTAGACAACACTAATTGCTAAGAAATAGAAAATTGCATAAGATAAAAAGAAAAATGAGTTTTATTAATGAAGAAAAAAATAGAATGAGATATATGATAGGATGGTGGCTACAATGCCATTACAAGGGTATATATAGGGTAGACAGCCAAACCCTAACCCTAACCCTAATGATAAATGGGCCTGGTCATTACATCACTAATTAGTTTACAATGAAAAACATAAATGGGCCTTTGATAATTAAAGCAAATTTGGGCCTTTTCTCTTTTCCTCTTGTTTCCTTGACACTTCTTCATTGATTTGTGATGTGCAAAGCCTTGTTATCAATCCTTTTCTTGTCCAACAGCAACTAGATGTGATATCTTCATCTATAATTCTTCAAAATGCAAATACACAGCAAATTGAACTCTATTTCTCTACATTTCTGGTTGCATGCGGCTGGGTTGGACTATCTGTAAAAGTAACAAAACAATACCCAAGTAATACTTATTTATATACAAAAGACGAGATATTAGAGCATAAAATAAACACATTTCTATGTCAATCAAATACCCCCACACTTATCTTTTACTCGTCCTCGAGTAAAAAGAAAATGGAAAACTAACTAGATAGGTCACACTTTCGTAGGAAACACGATTGCATTGAGCGCATGCAACAAGCCGTTAAACCTCTAGGTGTCCCTAGTAGGACGAGTGGTGTCTCGTGAGGGTTTTCAGCGGATACTACCCACAAAATCCAAATGCAGTATGCTATGATTCTAATGAAACTACATGAATGCAATGGACATATGCAAATAAAAACGAAAAAATGAAAGCACGACTTGTTTCAGGAAAGTGGTACAACAAATTAAGTTAACAATTTCTAGTCAGTTGTTTTTATTTTAGATACCTCGACTTGTCACAAATTTTCAATATAAATCAAGTTTTTAAATGTTAAATTCCAGTTTGGCCAGTTAGTTCGGTCGATAATATAGTGCAGCCATGAAATAAATTCTTAGTTTGCTTGGCACAGTTTGCAAAGTGGTATTTTAATTTTCTCATGTATGGCTAGTCAAATCAATAAGGTCAAGAAGTGTTTGGGTATCATCACTTATTCTTTATTCTATAAAATTTTAAGATTGATGATTAAGTACATACACCTAACTAAAAAGACCAAGGTTTACCACCCATGCACTGCCTCGCGGACTAACGGAGAGTAGGTAAAGAGCTTGGCGGATTGTGCAGGCCGACTTTGACTTTGTCAACAACGTGTCGGTAATCCTTAGGTGTCCAATCTCATAAAATGAGACCAAGATATTCCAACTTTGACTTTGTCAACAACGTGTCGGATAGAGCTTGGCTGGTTTGCATACCAACGCTCGATATACAAGCAATGTTGGATACCCTTGGATTACTATTATTTTTATTGAATTTATAAGCACAAAAAGAGAGTTACGCGAATTCAACTTAACACAACTTAGTTTTAAAGATTTGACAAGCCATTATAAGTATTTTAAGTCCTCCACTTATTTAAACAAAGTCTACAATATAGAATAGATTTCATGGCCATCACCTAAGAATCTCCCTATGTACCGGTTACACTATTATCCCTCAAAATTAAACTTTTCATTATATTTTTAATTCGATCTAAGTTGAGAGAAAAAAATACTATCAACTGATTGATAATCCTTAACTTATTTTGTTGTATCAAACTAAAATAAGTCATGTTTCAAAAAAAAAAAATGGCATGTTACTACAATCTAAAGTGCATGATGGTCCTATTTAAATGGATGAAATTGAAAAAGAAATAAAAACAAAGAAAAATGAAAATGGATGAAATGCAGACTCCCCCCCACACTTGATTCAGACAGTGTCCCAACTGTCTAAGGCAGAAAAACAAAATAAAATTAAAAAAAAAAATGAAAAATAAAAATAAAAGAAGAACGTGTACCACCTGATTTCATGGTGGATGATCATGCAGATCGATAGAGTCGTCTTCGTCATATTGCTCGAATTCCAAAAATGGTTTCAGTCGTTGACCATTTACTTTGAAGACATTTCCATCCCTAGGATTTTCAATTTCAACTGCTCCATGAGGGTATACTGTTTTCACGACATAAGGTCCAGTCCATCGAGATCTGTGTTTTCCTGGAAACAAGTGAAGTCTAGAGTCGTATAAAAGAACTTTTTGACCTATGTTGAATTCCTTACGAAGTATGTTTTTGTCATGTTGGGCTTTGGTTCTTTCTTTGTAGATTTTCGCATTTTCATACGCCTCATTTCTTAATTCCTCTAATTCAGAAATTTGTAACTTCCTGTGTGAGCCGGCTTTTTCTAAGTCAAAGTTCAAAAAATTTATGGCCCAAAGAGCACGATGCTCTAATTCAAGAGGTAAGTGACAGGCCTTTCCAAAGACTAATCGATATGGTGACATCCCTAGATTGGTTTTATAAGCAGTGCGAAAAGCCCAAAGTGCATCAATCAGTTTTACAGACCAATCTTTTCTATTGGAATTCACGGTTTTCTCAAGAATTTGTTTGATTTGTCTATTGGAAACTTCTACTTGCCCACTCGTTTGTGGATGGTAGGGGGTCGACAGCTTGTGTGTGATTGAATATTTCTTGAGCAAGGACTCAAAAGCACGATTACAGAAGTGAGTACCATTATCGCTAATGATAGCTCGAGGTGTGCCAAAGCGTGAAAAGATGTTTTCTTTGAGGAATTTGACAACAACCTTGTTGTCGTTGGTTTTGGTCGGAATGGCTTCAACCCATTTTGAGACATAATCCACCGCAAGTAAGATGTAAAGATTCCTAAATGAATTAGGGAATGGTCCCATGAAATCGATGCCCAAACATCGAATAATTCAATCACTAAAATGGGGTTGAGGGGCATCATGTTTCGCTTAGAGATTCGACCCGTTCTTTGACATCGCTCACATTTAGAGCAAAATTCGAAAGCGTCACGGAAGAGTGTGGGCCAATAAAACCCGCTTTGCAAAACTTTTGCAGCAGTTTTTCTTGCTCCAAAATGACCGCCACAAGCATGGTCATGTGAGAAAGAGAGAATACTTTGGTGTTCATGATCGGGCACACACCTTCGAATGATTTGGTCTGGACAGTATTTGAAAAGATATGGGTCATCCCAATAGAAGTTTCGAACTTTCGAGAGAAATTTTTGTTTATCTTGTTTCGACCATTCAGCAGGTGTTTGTTGTGTGACAAGATAATTCACGATGTCAGCATACCAAGTGGTGTTAGAGATCGAAAGGAGTTGTTCATCAGGAAAATAGTCATCGATTTGGGTGTCGTTATCATTTTCGTGCACAATTCGAGAGAGATGATCAGCTACGACATTTTCAGAACCCTTTTTATCTCGTATTTCTATGTCAAACTCTTGAAGAAGAAGGATCCAACGGATCAAGCGGGCCTTGGCATCCTTTTTGGAAAGCAAATATCGTAGGGCAGCATGGTCAGTGTAAACTATGACTTTGGATCCTATGAGATATGGTCTGAATTTCTCAAGAGCGAAGACAACTGCCAAAAATTCCTTTTCTGTAGTTGAGTAATTCAACTGGGCCTCATTTAAGGTTTTGCTAGCGTAATAAATGACTCGAGGGAGTTTATCGATACGCTGACCCAGGATGGCTCCAATAGCAAAATCAGAAGCGTCACACATAAGTTCAAAGGGTTGAGTCCAATCAGGAGGTTGAATGATGGGAGTTGTGGTCAAGAGTGATTTAAGAGTTTCAAAAGATGTTTTGCAATCATTGGAAAATTCAAACTTTACGTCTTTGGCAAGTAAATTCGAGAGAGGTTTTGAAATTTTCGAGAAATCCTTAATGAATCTTCTATAGAATCCCGCATGGCCAAGAAATGAACGAACATCTTTGATAGACTTGGGAGGAGGTAAATTAGCAATCAAATCGATTTTGGATTTATCGACTTCTAGGCCATCTTTGGAGACGACATGACCTAGAACTATCCCCCTTTTTACCATAAAGTGGCATTTCTCCCAATTAAGCACAAGTGATTTCTCCTTACAACGTTTGAGGACAAGTTCTAGATGAGTGAGACACTGGGAAAAAGATGATCTATATATTGAAAAATCGTCCATGAATATTTCCAAGAATTCTTCCACCATATCAGAGAAAATACTCATCATACACCTTTGGAAAGTCGCGGGGGCATTACAAAGACCAAAAGGCATGCGACGATAAGCAAAGGTTCCAAAGGGACAAGTAAAGGTGGTCTTATGTTGGTCTTCCAAAGCAACAGGAATTTGGTTATAGCCAGAGTATCCATCGAGAAAACAGTAGTACTCATGTCCCGCTAAGCGTTCGAGCATTTGGTCAATAAAAGGCAAGGGAAAATGGTCTTTTCGTGTGGCTGAGTTAAGCTTTCGATAGCCGATGCACACACGCCATTTGGTTTTGATTTTTGTTGGGACGAGTTCATTACTGTCGTTTTTGATCACTGTGACTCCCGATTTCTTTGGTACAACTTGTACCGGACTCACCCAAATACTATCAGAGATGGGATATATGATGTTATTGTCTAGACATTTGATTATCTCCTCCTTGACCACTTCTCGCATGTTTGGGTTTAATCTCCTTTGAGCCTCACGGGTGGGTTTAGCCTCATCAACCAGATGTATGCGATGTTCCACGATTGATGGGCTAATTCCTTTTATATCGCTAATTTCCCACCCCAAGGCGTCTTTATTTTCCCGCAAAATTTCTAAGAGTTTTTCTTCTTGGTCCTTGGTAAGATCAGAAGCCAAGATTACGGGAAGAGTTTCTAAAGAGTCTAAGTATGCGTACGTAAGATCTGTTGGCAAGGGTTTGAGGTCTAACTTAGGAAGTTCTTGTGTATCAACTTTGGTCAACATTCCTTGATTAGATTCAGGTGACGAAGTGTCGGAGTCAAGAATTTTGTTTAGTTCAGAAATGTATTCGAGTTCATCGAAATCAGAGTCGAAATGGTCAAGACACATTTTTAAGGCTTCAGAAGTGTCATTAGAGGTTTCATCAACTGTGGTTTGAATCATGTCAATTTCATCGATCTCAAAATCCCTAGGTTGTTTGTTGAGATTAAAGATGTTTAGCTCAATGGTTAGGTGCCCGAAGGAAAGTCGAAGTTGACCATTCCTACAATTAATGACAGCATTAGAAGTTGCTAAGAAGGGGCGTCCTAAGATCAATGGTATTTGAACGTTGGGATTTGAGACAGGCTCTGTTTCTAGAACTATAAAATCGACAGGGAAGTAAAACTGTTCGATTTGTATCAAGACGTCCTCGATAATTCCCAATGGCTTTTTGACAGATCGATCGGCTAGTTGGAGTGTGATGTTTGTTGGTTTAATCTCCCCTAGTCCAAGTTGACGATAGACAGTATAAGGGAGAAGGTTGACACTGGCACCAAGGTCGAGTAGGGCACGAGAGATGTGAGTGTTTCCTATTTTACAATCAATCGTAGGGCAGCCAGGGTCTTTATACTTGACTGGGACAAGATTCGAAAGAACAGAGCTTGTATTCGCAGTTAGAAAGGCGGTTTTTGGGACATTGGTCGCACGTTTGTGTGTGCACAACTCCTTAAGACATTTGGCATATTGAGGGATTTGTTCAATGGTGTCTAAAAGAGGAATGTTCACACGGACTTGTTTGAAAATTTCCAAGATTTTATCGAAATTTGCAGCTTTCTTCTTATTATTGAGTCTATGAGGAAAAGGAGCTACTGGTTTTTCGATTCTGGGATGAGTTTCATCATTCGAAGAAGAAGGTGGTAGGGGTGTAAAAGATGAAATGTTGGGATTGCCAACATTAGTTTTCGAAGGTGGGTCGGGTTTGCCGACACTGGGAGAAGAACTGTTGGGATTGCCAACATTTAAGGGAACTTGAGGTTCAGAAGAATTGGCATTCGAAGCCAATGGGTGATCATCAAGATTAGGGATTGGGGTCGAGTTAGGAGGTTCGTCAGGGTCGTCCACGTTATTATCAATCCTCTTTCCAGATCGAAGGGTTGTAATAGCGTTGACTGGATTATGGTTTTTGTCCTCACAAGAATTTACAGTACGAGAGTTATATTTTGGATTCACCTCAGGTTGACTAGGCAACTTTCCTTTCTCGTTATTTTTCGCTAGTTCCTTTATCATATTCATCATTTGTTCCATTTGTTTTTCTAAACGCACAATGTCTGGTGACGGTTGAGAAGATTGAGATGATTGGTTTGATGATTGAAAATTGGGGTGCCTATAAGGTTGTTTGGATTGAGGTGTAGCTTGAGAGGTTTGAGAATTGGGGGGTGGACCTTGGTAATTCGGATTTGGAATAAAGGGCTGCACGTGAGATGGGTTAGCCGAATTATTGGGGTTCGACCAAGAAAAATTTGGGTGGTTCCTCCAACCAGGATTGTACGTGGAAGAGTAAGGATTATTTTGAGCTATGGCATTGGCTTGGTCTTGAGAGTAATAGTGGGGTAACCCTTCTCCGGCTTGAGGAGTTTGATTTTCTAAAGGAATTTGACTTGGGTCCACGACATGCACTCCTCTAGTAGAAGTACGAATGGGAACACGAATCGATTCCCACTGTATGTCCTTTTCAGAATAATCTTCTAAAAACCGCCAAGCTTCATCGGCTGTTTTAGACATAAAGTCTCCTCCACACATTGATTCTAGTTGAGTTCTAGTCTGATAGTTTAGCCCTTCATATGCAATTTGACATAAGTGATCTTTTAGAATTCCATGATGAGGGCAACTATATAATAGCTGGTTGAATCTCTCAAAGTATTTTGAAAAAGTTTCCCCCTCATTTTGACAAAATTGATTTATCTCGGTTCGGATTTTTAGGGTTTTATGGAAAGGGAAAAACTTTTTCAAGAATGCAGTGACAAATTCATCCCAACTTCTTATGGAATGTCGTGGAAGAGAATTTAGCCATCTTTTAGCGCTTTCAAGTAGTGCAAATGGAATTAGCCTTAGCTTGATCGATTCGTTAGATAGTTGTTGCATTTTTGTTGTGGACGCATACAATTCAAATTCACTCAGAAATTCATAAGCATTTACAGACCCAGTAAATTTTGGTACCCCTTGGATAAAAGAATGTTTTAGCTCAAAATTGTTTCCTTCAGCTGGTGGGAACACAATGACAGATGGTTGAAAGGTCCTAGTAGGATAATATCGATCACGAAGAGACAAGGGTCTATCCATTTGGATATTGAGGTTTTGAAAATTTTGATTTATTTGGTTTTGATCCCCAAAGTTTGGAAAGTTTTGATTCACTCGATTTTGATCCAATTCGGGTGGAAAATTTTGGTTGATTCGAGAACCCCTAGGAGAATTTGGTTGGCTGACACTTTTTTCACTCATTGTTGTTAATTGCAAGCACAGAAATTAGCTACAATGAAGTTTTCTGTCCTTATAGGCTCTTAACCCAAAATTATAAAGTGATGCGTTTGATTACTTAGATCAAAAGATTTCTTAGCCAGTTAACGGACAGGCGTTATCGGTGCACCAGGAATCACCCTAGCAATGCAACCGAAGGTTTAAGTACCTTCAGAGTAACAACCGATATAATATTTACGAATCACCGTAATATTTATAAACGGTTATTTCTCTGCCGTAGTCTAGACACCAAGAAATAATTCGTTCCAAATGAATCAACTATCACAATACAATTAAGCCCTAAATGAGCCCGTGACTCCCTTAAGTCCAACGTCTAATCGTTATTATTAGTCAGATTCTACGATGAAATGCAATTTGTGGGCTAAGGAAAGGGTGATGAAATCCCTCACCTTATGTGAATTGGGGTATTGCCCTTAACAGAATGAATAAAAGATGCAGAAACAACAGCAATCACACAAAATAGCTGCATAAATTAAAAATTGTACATTCAAAGCCGCTGCCCCTGCAGAAATTTTTTACAACAATTGTCTATATATTTTTTTCTTTTGCAGCAGAGCACCTGTAGAGTTTTAAAAGTTTTCACCTTGATCGGCAGTCCTCCAGTGAATTTGGGAAGCGCTAGCGCGTTCACACCCCACTTGGTGTGCAACCGCTCCAAACCATCTGAATCGTCCGCTGCTTTCTGTTGTTGTCCCCTTTTATTAATTGCTTGACTGCGCTGCGGCACGAGTTCGGGCTAGGAGCCCGAAAAAAATTTTTTTAGACCCTTTTTATTAAAAATTTCAGCTGTACCTGGTTTTGAAAAATTCTCCTTTTTTTTTAAATAGAAAAAAAACTACAACTAAATTGGAAGGAAGAAATAAAATAAAAACTAAACTAACACAACGATTAAACTAACTAATTCAGCTTGAAAAATAATAAACTCAAACGAGCTATATCCGACGAAACTTGAGTCGACTCAACGAAACCTAGAACTAGACTCAAAAGAACTGACTCAACAGGTCGCACTCTAAGGCCACAGTTAATCACAACACACACAATTAAATAGACGCACCCAATTGAAAACGAATTTGCCACACCACTATGCAAAGCACGGTCAAGGTCAGAGCCGCTGCTCTTTTTATTTTAGTCCCCTCTTTTCTGTTTAATCTCTCACACCACCCCCTTTTATATTCTCATAAAACGAAAACAACCACAAAACTCAACAGTCCAATTCAATGAACCGAACAGAAATTTCGACCTCGCACTCCCTTGTCTTCCTGAAATCGACCGGAATTTGAACTGGGTTTGGTTGATTTTTGGATATTTGCAAGGGTGTCCTTCGGTTCTCGAGATTACGCGCTGAGGGTTGAGGAGAAGTTCAGATTGTTCGAAAGGGGGAGCCGATTAAGGTAATGCGACTGATGATCGGAGTCCGCTGTGCGGAGGGTTCCGTGAAGAACACTGTGTGACGCTGGGGGTATTTGTATTGCTGTTGTGGTGCAAGGCGGTTTTGGAACCTGCGAACCAGATTTGATGTTTGTTTGGTGAGGTTTGTGGGTGATGGACGTATGAAGTAGGTGTGGTTGTGAGAGGAACGGTTTGGTCTGATGAGTGATTGGGTGACTATGGTTATTTGGAGTTGTATGGGTTTAAGGACTGAGATAGCGTGGGATTGGCAGTAACGAGGATGATTGCTGTGCGGAGAGTAGGCTTGATGCTCGGTAATGAATGGTTGGTATATGTTGTAGTTGGTTTTGGGATGATTGTCTGTGGTTAAGGAAGTGGCTGAACTGGACGGGGTTGATTGGATCTCGGCGGTTGGTAGTTGTTGAACGCAAGGAGGTTCGGTGCTGTGGGACAGCGAGGTTACAGAAAGTGGATGGTGATGAGGAGTGTACGGATGCAAAGGAGAAAGTGGGGCTAAAGGATGATGTTTATGCGGTTTGGGTATTGCGAGAGTTTGTTGATGGTGTATGGCCTGTATTGGCTTGGAGTATGGTTAGATGGGTTGTGGGTGTTGATGGAAGTGGTTGCGATGATGAAGTTGTTGGTTGTGGGGAGTTTTTCTTGTTCCGAACAGTGGAAGTGGATTTTCGGTGATGGACGTGGCAGGTTAAATTGGTGAAAGGGTGGTCTTTGTGGTCTGCATGAGGTATGGTGATGGAGGGTATGACAGTAAGGAGAAGCAAGGAAAGAAATTCAAGACAGAAAAAGAATAAGATTTTTTTCTCTTTTTTATTTTATTTGGAAACTAGAAAGAAATTGTTGAGAAAAGTTGATGATCAGGAAGTGAAAACAGCAAGGAATTAAAAACAAGAGAGAGGAAGAAGAAAATAAATTATAAAGAGAATTCCTTTTTTTTTTTTTTTTACTTGGAAAATTGTAAGGAAGAAAAGGGGTGTATAGAAAGAAGGTGGAAAATAAAGAAACAAATCTGAGAAATAAAAGCAAGTTTGTTGTTTGTTGTTTTTTTTTTTTTTTTCCGAAAAATTTGTACAAAGAAGGGAGGGAATAAGTGAGAGAAAGGAGAACAAGAAGGGAAAGAAATTGAAATGAGGCAAGAATTAATAAAACAAAAGGGTGAAAAAAAATTTCTCTTATTTGAAAGATTACGGTATTGTTGACAACACCAAATCTATCCAATCAAGACTATTTTTTTTTTTTTGTGTATACAAGAAAGAAAAAAAAAGGAAAAATAAAATAAAATAAAAACCAACACGAATCAGAAATTAAATAAATAACAAAATTTAATTATTGCCTCCCCGGCAACGGCGCCAAAAACTTGATCGACGCTAGTCTATGAATTAGAAAAGCGCGACATTTAAATTAAATTCTGCAAGCATACAGGTGTGTAGCATACAGGTCGAACACAGGGACGTGAATTAAATCAAATTATTTATCTAATCTCTTGGGCGAGTTAGACAAAACTTTGGAGGTTGATTTTGAAAATTAAACAAAACAAAATTAAAACTGTAATTTGATTCAGAACAGATCTAACTGAACCGACGATCAAATCACAATTTCAATGGAAAAGCAATGAAACTATGAATCAGATTCAAATCTAATCAAATCCAATTTAACCTATGAACGCGATTAAAATACAGAAAATAAAAGTGCAGAATATAAATAACAACAGGAAATAAAACTAGGATTACCGCTGAATCTAATCAGACGGTCAATCACTAATGAAAAGAAATGCAAAATACAAATAGTGTTCTACCGAATCTAATCGTGTAGACAACACTAATTGCTAAGAAATAGAAAATTGCATAAGATAAAAAGAAAAATGAGTTTTATTAATGAAGAAAAAAATAGAATGAGATATATGATAGGATGGTGGCTACAATGCCATTACAAGGGTATATATAGGGTAGATAGCCAAACCCTAACCCTAACCCTAATGATAAATGGGCCTGGTCATTACATCACTAATTAGTTTACAATGAAAAACATAAATGGGCCTTTGATAATTAAAGCAAATTTGGGCCTTTTCTCTTTTCCTCTTGTTTCCTTGACACTTCTTCATTGATTTGTGATGTGCAAAGCCTTGTTATCAATCCTTTTCTTGTCCAACAGCAACTAGATGTGATATCTTCATCTATAATTCTTCAAAATGCAAATACACAGCAAATTGAACTCTATTTCTCTACATTTCTGGTTGCATGCGGCTGGGTTGGACTATCTGTAAAAGTAACAAAACAATACCCAAGTAATACTTATTTATATACAAAAGACGAGATATTAGAGCATTAAATAAACACATTTCTATGTCAATCAGTTAACTTTCAAAGGTATATAATTTTTTTTTATATATATACTAAAAATCCTGTTTTTGATGCCAAATCACAACAATTAACCTATCTAGCTTGGTTCTCACACCAGTCGATTGGAAATATATAAATATCTCACTTTTGAAACTCGAACATAAACACTGATGATGAGATCTCAATCATCAGCATCATCTCCAGGCGACTAGAGTGTGATTCTATATCTATTCAATATATTAAAACTTCGAATACACGTTTGCAAGGCGTATATGCAAAGTCTTTATATATTGGATTGTCCAAATTCAATATAAAACAAATATTCAAATACGCATAAAATGGTTTAAACTTTCAAAACAAAGTTTGTTTAAATGTTTATTTTTTTAAAAATAACACTCTTTTGACTCGTTCTAGGATACTACTGATCCCATCTCTAACGAGTCATTCTTATTGGATATTACTAATCCAATCTCTGATGAATTCTTTCGTTTGGTTCTAAGGTGCCTTGTTCTCTGAACTTTGTAAACCAAAGCTCTGATACCAAATGAAGCGACCCGAAACTTCCCCGGTCTCCGAAGAGATGAGAAAGAACGAATTACTGTGAGGACAAGACAAATCAGAACACAAACAGAAGAACATTTCACTGTTATTACAACAATGCATCAGATTACAAGAATATACAGAGTATAAATGAATATTACACAGAAATATCAGAGATTTAAATTACATTTAAATACCTAGCAGCGGAAAATAATACAATACACAACTAGAAGAGATATACGAATACAAAGCTTTCCGGATATCATTCCAGCTGTAAACCAGGATCCTGTGAATATAAATCTGCATAACCAAAACTACTAGCTGCCCGTGTCGAAAATAAGGGCACCCAGAGTTTAGGTTAAAACAATAAACTCCAGGTCAGTCATGTGACTGGTGTGAGAACTAAAACAGTTATTTAAAACTTTACTTTAAAAGAGAGTAATTCAAGGGACCACGCCGTATAACACGGAACGGGTTTCCTCCCAAGAATACTAGTGCATAGAATAAACAGCGCAATGCTTTTTTGAAAAATGAAGCTATTATAAGACCCAGGTCCCATCACACAATGCAACGCAAGCCGGAGGATAGGGTTTTACCTTATAACAGCCAAACATGCTTGATACGTTTAAAAACAAATCATTTGATACTATAATATGTGTATAGTGTCAAAACAATTCCAATCATAAATATCAATCATAGACGGCATGGGTACCATTATATCATGTCGCCATACTAGTAATACAACTAAAACCGAATCACATGTATCGGAAATTGGATTTCCATCATGGTGGCTCCTGATTCGAAAGATCGATCGCGTAGTACAAATCACCGCGGCTTACGTCTCAGCGAGAGAAAACACCGCTATGCACATCCGCACTTTTGGGACTCAAGTATCACCGCGGCTTACGTCCCAGCAAGAGAAAACACCGCTTACTCTATCCCTCCGAGCACGAAGCTCAATATCAGTCGACCGAATCCACTACACTAAAAATGTATACTGATCAAACCATCAGTTTACCACCATTCCGGGCTGTGAGGCTCGCGGATCAACGCTATACACAAAGCCATGCTATATCAGCTGCGCTTTGATCACAACCACCAAACTTTTCTTTTCAACAAAAGTCTGGATCACTGCATCTCAGTATGCCACACTATCAATCCATATCGTACCACTGATTTCTGCCAATATATAACCTCTGAGCTCATATGTCTCAGAGAAGGGCGTTAAGCAAGAGAATAAATTCTCCGCCGCTAAACAGATATATATTTAGCAGAGATCAACAAATACAATATAAAGGAATACAATGTCAGACACACCATCCATTTACAAGTCCGTTCTAGGTCTGAACGAAACCGGAGGCACTTTCCTCGCATATCCTTCCATCTCCAAGTACGTCTGGACGACCGCCAACTATTTCCATCCTCTTGGGTGTACAGCCCAATCAGGATCGTCAGTAATTATCCAAACGATGTGAAGACTTCCGGTCTTCAACCACCGTCTTCATCTTCGACATCTCGTCGAATCGGTTATTCAGATTGGGTGTAAACCCGGCCTTTCTGAATAACCCACGTATATGATAAACAAATGTTACACAAACACATCAAACGCCTCATTCCAATTCAGAATATTCTTTTATTCACAAAATCACATTTTTAGGGAAAGGTTCCCATTAATTTTATCCAAGATAAATTCTTCTAAATTTATTCTTTAATCTTCCTTTGGATATCATTTCAAACCATATTATGGTTTTCCAAACTAGTCGGGATTAGCGAACCACACCGAAGTAATTATTATTTTATTTCCCAATCCCACCCTATATATCCCATAGAGAAAACTGGTAATACTCCACATCTAACACCATTGTGTTATCGGTAAAATTAATTACCATTTCACGTTCAAATCTAATTAAAGATTTAACTATCGCTTTGGAGCAAAACTGGTGGTACTCCATTCTCGATCACCTTTCAGATTTGATAATTTAAATAATCAATTCATTTTTCAATCTAATTAAAGATTCATTAAAAATCCACTTAGTTTTAATCTTCTCAAAAATCGATATCTTGCCTTTAACTGGGTTAAAGAACCAATGTCTTCTAAAACACGATTCACGATAAACCCAAATCACATTTGATATTAAATACAAGGCTCTGAATAGAAAATATATCGGCTTACATTCAATATCAAATTCTGAAACCAACATATATCGTATTGGAAATAACGATATAAAATATATCTTTCAAATCCCCATAACAATATTTGTATAGTCACGAAATCCAACATCGAAATATCCCGAAGATAATTTCGATTCAACTCCAGTCCAATCCACGTATTGGGAGTATTGATTATTTTTAAAATCACTTTCAAATTCAATTTATTTACTTCAAAAATAAATTGATTTTAATTCTAGTTCAAAACTAGTTTATTTCGATAAAAATCTATTTTTATCTTTTCAAATGTGGAATTTTCCAGCTCAACTCTTTCCAATCCATATATTATGATTTTACACAAATTATAGATATTTTTAATAATTTTACCAAGGCCCGTACAGTCGATTTCCAACAACGGCCATCGAACTGCACTTACGGCGACCTTTTTCGAATTTGATTTGGACATAACTCCAAATCCAACCGTTAGATTTCAAATTTCTAATATTCATTGGAAAGCTCTTTTCGATACGAACCCAACGGTTCCGGTTTTAGGAGAATCCGACGGTCGGATCTCCCGCAATGTCCGTTTGAAATAAATGGTCGAAATTCACGAACTGCCGCGGCGCGGCGCGTTCTATTCAGGCCATTATATATATAATATATATATATTATATATATTTCGTCGATTTCCTTTTAAAATGAATTTTATAAATAGTTCTACATTCGTTTCAAAACAATTTCAACTTCCATTTCAATTCAAATCAAAATTGAATTCTTCTTTATAAATTCGTTTTAAAATTCATTTCTATTCAATTCAATTTTAATTCATTTGAATTCGCTTTCAATTCAATTCATTTCGAAATCGTTTTCAATTCAATTCATTTCGAAATCGTTTTCAATTCAATTCATTTCGAAATCGTTTTCAATTCAATTCATTTCGAAATCGTTTTCAATTCAATTCATTTCGAAATCGTTTTCAATTCAATTCATTTCGAAATCGTTTTCAATTCAATTCATTTCGAAATCGTTTTCAATTCAATTCATTTCGAAATCGTTTTCAATTCAATTCATTTCGAAATCGTTTTCAATTCAATTCATTTCGAAATCGTTTTCAATTCAATTCATTTCGAAATCGTTTTCAATTCAATTCATTTCGAAATGAATAAAATCGATATAAATATCGTTTACGTCAAAATGGCGTCAATCTAATCAACACGGCTTTATATTTTCAAAACTTCTTTATTCTATCCAACAAATGAATATTTATCCCATTCAACACATGAATCCATATTTATTTCAACACACGACTAATCTCAACACATGAGTACTGTCAACACATCACTATTTTTATATTCAACACATGAATTTTCTTTTCTAATATTCATTACTTTCCCGATTGGAATGAGGCCCAATCAATCACCATATAACGTTAATTATATGGATTCCATACAACACATGTATATAATAGCAATAATAAACAATCAACCATCAACCAAAGTGCACTACACTGTATAAGCATCAAATATAGATATCTTACGCTTATAACAGCCTGTCAATCAATCGATCGACATATTTAATCAATCAGGATGAGTGAACTTCAAATTTCATCCCAACACCCGTGTGGGGTTTCAAACAATCAAACACAGATTTTTAGTTGTGCAGTTGGGCGATGTGTAAAATTTATCGACCCATTCAATATCAGTCAAATCAGTGTATATAAACAAATCGGCCGATTTGTTTATAAATATTTATTTATTCACTTTCACGTTAAAACTATATTTTTAATGATAATATATTTTATTTTAACACATGAATTTCTATTCATTTCATTTACACAATAAAAATGATATTTTTATTTTTCTAACATATTTTAGAAAATTTCGGCGGCATAACGGCACGATACTAGAAACGGGACGAGGCCTAGCCTTATCCCCGGTCTAGTGAAGGCCCACGCCATTCACACATCAATCAAATCAATTTTATTTCACCAAACAATTCAGTTCAAACCAAATAATCTAACCAACTACACAACCAAACAATTTAACAAACAAGCCATCCATGGTCTGTGGATGACGGGTGTCGGGTGCTACTAAGCACCGTCTGCATCCTAGTATAAATATACATATATATGTATAACTAGAATAAGAAATTTAGAGTGAGGAGTTCTCACCCTTTCGCTAAACTGAATGACGCAATTCTTCATGGGTAGGAAATCTTCACCGTGCTTTTCTTTTGTCTATTTCGTTGCCCGTATTCACTACCTATATAAAAATCACATTTTTACTTTGCTATTCAATATATAAAAATCGAATTTTTTTACTTCGCTATTCAATATATAAAAATCGAATTTTTACTTCGCTATTCAATATATAAAAATCGAATTTTTACTTCGCTATTCAATATATAAAAATCGAATTTTTACTTCGCTATTCAATATATAAAAATCGAATTTTTACTTCGCTATTCAATATATAAAAATCTCGCCTTTTCAAATATAAAGATTTCATCACTATAAAAATCACTTCTTTATTTCAACGTGTATATAATAAAAATCAGATTTTTATTTCGCTACATATACAAAGATGATATCTTCATATTCTATATCTCATAAAGATTATATTTTTATAGTTCCTACTATGTAAAGATCATATTTTTATCTTCCTACAATATAAAAGATTATATTTTTACCATCTTACCTATATAAAGATCATATTTTTATTATCTATATATTATAAAAATCGATTTTATAGATTAAAAATCACTACTTTATCATTAAATCTGACCTTTCTTATCTTAAAAATCCTGTCTTTGATAATTTTAAAAACCATATCCTTCTCTTAAGAAAAATCATATTTAAAAATCCCTTCTTTGTTTTCATAATAATATAAATTCACATTCTTATATGCAGGGATAAATATAATGAAATAAAATAAAAAGCTTACTTACCTTTTTTTTATATTGAAGAAGCGGATGATCGGAGAGGGGAGGAGCAAGGTGGGGGCGGATTCCGCAGCTCTGGACGGAGGGAGGAGAAAGGGTGGTGCGGTGGCCGTGGGGCGGCGCTCCAGCGAGGGGGCTCACGGGTTATGGGTCTGGAAGGGGTTTCGACGAGCTTTTAAATGGGGTAGGCGCGGTCTTCAAATTGCAGAGGGGAGAAAGGAGCGAGACGCGAGGGCGAGAAAGGGGGGGGGGGTCTGCCGGAGATCGAGGACGGCGGGGGTCCTTCGGGGTGGCGGCGTCGATCGCGTGAGTGGGGGAGGCTCCGTCAGTCTTCTCTCCCTTTTTTTTTATTATGTTATCGGATTGGTTTGAAGAAGGGGGGGGGCCTGGGTAGTTAAGGAGAGGGTATATTTTTTTATTTTTTATTTAATTATTTTATTTTTCAAAACCCTAAATGTTGACTTTTAATTCGAACACCTATCGAGGCCCAACGACTGTCGCCCCTAGCTAATTACCCCCATTCCGAACACAATGGGATATGTATCATAGGCTGCTTCGACCGTTTCGATCAGTTTCCGTTAAAATCAACATATAACTCTATATATTGAATTTGAACGCGAATTTGAATTTACCGGGGTTACATACTAACTCGAAAAATTCCATAAAAATATTTTCTAACTTCGTATTGACGATACGGTCCTAATAAAACTAGTTTCGTCGAATTCTGAGACCGTTGGAAAAATGGCCAATTTCCAGTCGATTAAAATCAACTGAAACTGGTCAAACGCGTTTTCCTTTGCCACGCTCACATATTGATTCGAAAAATTATGAAATTTGGAATCTAGCCATAATTTGACACTGCGGATCCAACAAAAGTGGTTTCGTCGAAATCCGAGGTCGTTTGCAAAATTTCCATTTTTAAGGGCCTGAATTCCATAGCGACTATTCAGAAATTTCAACTGGACATATCTTTTGATTCCCGCAATGAAATCTCTATTCTTCGGATTCGTTGGAAAGATACTATCAAATAGATCCTATGATTTCTGGTTTCACTAAAATCCGGATTGTTTTGCACCCGGTGCATTCAATTGAAGTTTGAAATCGAATTATCGAACTACCGCGCCATTTTCAATTCCATTTATAATTATTTATATTCTAACGACGGCGTATATAATATATACGTTCTAATATATTCAAAAATAAATTTCTCGTCGATATTATTTAAAATGATTCATTTTAAATAATCAAAATTCGCTAAAATTGCCAAAATAAAAATTTTAAACTGGCCCAGATTTTCCGGGTTATTACACTTTGTGCTTTTGCTTGCACCCTAAAGTATCAAACAAAATATTGACAACAAAATAACGATTTCTTGAAATGAAGAAAACAAAGTAGCATCTGCACCCAATCGACGATCTGAATCCCAATCGTAGTCATAAACAACTTTTTCATGATCAACGGTGGACGCATGTTGTACAATAAAAAATACTACTTATACGCTATTGATATAGTTCATAATCTATCTTTTGAAAATGATTAATCTTGTATGGTGTTTTGAAGAATTTAATTTTGTCTTTCAGAGATTTGAAGCTTTGTAGAGGAAGGTTAACTTCGAAATCTAGCACACTACCATGCCTTTTATATAAATTTGACTGTAATGTTAATTTTATATTATCTAACATATATTATCATATCTTATGAGATGAGATAAAAATTCACTTGTTTGTGTATACACACACAAACCCACCCACCACTTTTTATGACATTTTCTTACTAATCAATTTTCATACCCATTAAATCATACACATGGATCTAATGTTGGTTATATTTTAGGGATTGTTAAAGGGAATCCACATTTAGTTAAGGGGGGATAATTTTTGTGACGACCCCAAACCCCGTTCGACGGTGGCAAGGGTAATCTTTGGAATATAACACATAAACAGATAACAGCAGATCAAAAATAAATACACCAGATAATGTACAATAGAATACACTGGATAAACATAATCATCAGAGTTACACAGTATACATGATCATACTTAGTACAAATACAGTTCAGCTATACATAAATGTCTACATCGGAAAACAAAACATAATATGTACAAGAGGAGCTGAAAAGCATAAAAAGAGATAAATGATAGAATCTATCTTTAGCTCCATCTATCCAGAAAGAGCCTGCTTAAACCTGAACACAAGGCTGCCCGTGTAGAAAAAGGGGCACCCGAGTTTGCAAGTGAAACAAACTACGAGTCAGTCATGAGACTGGTATGAGAAATCTACATAACATATTTTACAATATGGCTAATCACAGAACCACGCCACTTTCGCGAAACGGGTTCACTCCATTGGATTACTAGTGCTTTAAAACAAGTAAATATTTTAAACACCGCAATGCTTTTTTATAAAAATGAAGCCATTATAAAACTCAGTTCCCATCACATAATGCAACACAAACCAGAGGATAGAGTTTTACCTTATAATGGCCAAAATATGCTTGATACGAGCAAAACAAATCATTTGATATTATTGCTAGTGTTTATATGTTTTAAAAACAATTTCAATCATAACTATCAATCATAGACGGCATGGGTACCATATATCAGGTCGCCATATATATATATATATATATATATATATATATATATATATATATATATATATATATATAGACACACAATCAAAACAGCACGGTGTCGTATTTGGAAATTGGATTTCCATCATGAACCAAGGCAAAAGATAGTCCTTACCGAATTCGAGACAATCTAGCCTACCATGTCTCAGGAACAGCCGCAACTGCACCTTGGATCGTTAGGGCCGGTCCACCGATGTGGATTAAAATGCTCGAACACTACGTCTCCCCGCCCTTTGGGGCGTAAATGAGTCCTATGACTCCATCGGCTCCACATAGTCACCGATGTATCCGAGGCACCTCGCAACAGCAACAACCACACAGGTGAAAATAATATAAATGTCAGGGCTGGTAGGTCACTGACACCACCCTAGCTAGAAAGAGACGCATGTCCTCCCTGAGGTCCTCTCCTGTTTCTGGTTCATAACGGGGTGTGAGGCTCACGAATCAACGTTATACACAAAGCTATGCCACACAGGCCGTGCTTTGATCATCAACCATAAGATTTTGCTTTTCAACAGAAGCCTTGATCATCTGCCACTTGGGCATGCCACACATGCAATTCACTCCATGCGACTGATTTCTATCGATATATAACCTCTGAGCTCGTACGTCTCAGAGAAGGGCGTTAAGCAAGAGAATAAATTCTCCCCCGCTAAACAGATATATGTCTAATAGATATCAATCAGCACAAAACAAAATCCAATGTCAGACACACAGTCCATTTACAAGTTCGTTCCGGGTCTGAACGAAACCAGAGGCACTCAATACCTCGCATATCCGTACAATCAACAAGTACGTCTGGACGGCTACTACTTCAGCCCCCTCAAGGTAGCTACCCCCATCATGAGCATTAGTAGCACCCCACCATTCGACGTGAAGATCATCGGTCTTGCACCGTGTTCATATCTTCGACTTTCAATCGTCGATCAATTATTTGAAATGAGAATCAACTCAGCCTTTTCAAATAATTCACGTATATTTAGAATTTCAAATCAATTCATTTCAATGGTTAAATTATTCGATATCATTAATTCTGTTCTTTAATGTAATTTTCACGCCAAACACATTCAACCATCAAATATCACATAAACCGAGCAAATTCAGTTTATTTCCATTCCATATCGTTTATAATACTTTATCGCGATTTATCGCTATTTTTATTCATCTAAAAATAGCCAATTCACTCAAACGACGCTTCAGGCCATAACGCGACCGTGGCGCTATTTTTCTTCAGATTTGTTTTACACATATCTAAAATTCTAACCTTTGGATCTTCACAAATTTTATATCATTAGAAATGTAACGGCCCAGATTTTGACCATTTAGATTAATATTTAAAAATGGTTTTTAATATTGTTTTGGAATTTTAAATGGTTTAATTTCAATAATTTTGAATATTTTATTAATAGAAATAATTAAATATTAATATAATGATATTTTATTCCGAAATGGTCGGAATTTAGTGGATATGCAATATAATGTGAACTGGCAATATAAAAGGATAAATTTTTATTTTGAAATAGTACGTTTACAAAGGAATTAGTAGCTAACGAACTCGGATTTTGATGAAATCAGTTTCATTAAATCCGAAATGATGAAATTAGGTAACCAACCAAGTTACGTCAAAAATGGCATTCGGTAGATAGGTTAAATTCGCAAAAGATTCAAAATTTGAACTAAAAACGGGCGATTTTGAGAATATCTTGAGAACGGGATATCGCTAGATAATGAAACCACCTTCGTAAGATCTAGAATAGTAAATTTTAGTACTCAGGGAAGTATCGCGTAAAACGGCGTCCGTATGTGGAAAAGAAAAAATAAAAGGCCAAAATTTGAACTAAATTTTGATGGTAATTGGAATTTGATCGTGTTAACGGCAAAACTGGAACCTGAGACCTATCCAGAAAAATTATGAACATAAAATATTAGCTATATATGAAGTTTGGGAAAATCCTATATCAAATATAGAACGTTATTAAGGAAACAAAATTAAAATAAATTATTTGAAAATCCAAATGAACTCTGATTTTGGATTTGAACACATAGGATTGAAATACGTTAGAAACCGGACGATACAGTGAAAGAATTTCTGAAAACCGTCATCGTTTGATACTCCAACATGAGACCAAAAGGTGTTGAAACTAACACAAAACACTATTTTGAATTTGAATTTAAATTAGTTGAAAGTTTAAACGAATTCGAATTTGAAATATTTTTATATGTTATTGAAGAGCAAGAAAAATTGAACAACATGGTTGAATTTGTTTTTGAATATGGGGTCAATAAGTAAGTCAAATTAACGTCCAAATAGGGTTGAGAAAACACACCTTACTATTCATAAATTGTTAAATTTATTAATAATTTTATTAATTTAAGGATTAATCCTAGCCACCCATTTTCGACCGTTGGATTTGCGCCACCTCAGCGATTCATGTGACTTCCCAAACTATAAATAGCCCCCCCTTCATTTTAAACTCACTTCCTCCCTCTCCCTCAAGCTTTGGCAATGGAAGAAAAAATAATAAAAAAATATAGGGAAAAGGAAGAAAAGGATAAAGGAGGACAAGACTTGGAGCTAGGGACTCTTAGGCAAAAGTTTGGACTTCACGGGGTAAGGTAAACTAAACCTTTTATAATTTTGGTAATGAAATTATGATTAATTGAGGGTATATAAATTACAGTTAAAATAGAATTTGTTAAAAATAGATACCGGAACATTCTGGGATGACAGAGAGGATAGTGTCTTGGCCTGAGTTTGGAAAATATAGTTTCCTGCTCTCGCTGGCTATCCCTAACTGATTCGACGGATGAGATGGTTAATTAAAATTTTAATCTTAATTTAATTTGAAATTATTTGAATTTATAATAGAATAATGGCAATTTGCGTAATTTTAGCTAAAAACTTTAAAGGCTTATAACTTTTCCAATTCAAATCAGATTTCCACGAAACAAGGACCGTTGGATTTCTATTTACAAGAACTTCAAAATGAGTGGAAGCAGATTTTAGTTTCGGCTTATAATTTTTAAGTTATAATTAAACTAATATTTTAAAATATTTTATGTGGAGATTAAATTTATTCATTTAATATTAAAATGGGTTTTTGATTTTAAATAATTGATATGGCTAGAGATGGGAAAGTGGGATTTTTCAGAAGGGCAGGGAAGGTAATTTGGCTAATAACGCAATTAGAAATTAATTACAAAAAAATAATTTAATTAATTAAATTAAATATATATTCGTTTAAATTAGGTAAATATTGTAAATAGCATAACTTTTGCATACGTTAATGGAATTCAACGAAATAGGATCCGTTGGGATTGCAGCGTTCAAGCCTAGACGATGGAGCTGGTTTGGTGTCAATCAGAAGCTATTGGAATTTTATGTAATTTCAAACGTGTCTTTGAAGTTATATAAAACGACGCGACAATTGTGAATCGAATACAAATCTGGTGAGTTAATTCTCACACCTTCTGGAATTCTGTGATGTGGTAAATTCATATTAAAAATATAATTTACCTTTAAAAATATAAATTGGTTGATTGGTTGCTATTGGCTGCTATTGTTTGAGTGGTTGCTGACATTTATATTTTATCGTTTTAAAATATTAGATGATTGAAATTTAATTCATATATTATTATGAAATGTATAACGAGCAGTGTTGTAGGGAAGAACAGGTTGGAGCGATCCGACCGGATTCCTCAAATATTTTATATATTGTTTGTTTGTTGTATATTGTTGATATTTGAACTGATTGGACCCATATGGTAGAAAAACCCTGTTTGAGCGTGATGGTTGAATAAATATTCAGCTGTGTTGTGTTTAAATTCAACCGACAGTGTTGATTGGGTAATTGGCAGTGAATGACATAAAATGGGTTGTTTTAGACGTTGGTTTACCGTTCGGTGAAACGACGCAGTTTTAAAGTTATAAATTATTTTATTACTGAATTAAAGTTTTTAGTCCTTTTAGATAAATAGTTAAATTAGAAATTTATAAAAATATATTTTTTGATCAAGTTTGTAGAAGAATTATGTAAATGGTTTACATAGAAAAATCTTATGATCTATATGTTCTGAAAGTAGAAAACATAGAAATTTCCTACGTATTGGTAAAATGAGATAATTGCATCTAAACAATTAATTGGTGTTTTTAAATTAATTAAATTATTTAATTAATTTATAAAGGGAAATGACAAGTAGAAATCAGTTATCTGCTAACTGAAGAGTACGGTCGACAGAAATTCAGCTCTTTTTAAATCAAAAGGGATAACTGAATTAACTTGGTTTAATTTGCTGGATACTCGTTAAATTTAACGAATAGTGTGGAAAAATCAGTTAATCCCCGTTTAACTATAAACTAAGGAAATGATTGAATTGGTTAATGCTAATGAAGTTGATTTTATTCAATAAGCTTTTCAAAAATGACAATTTAGACTATAGTATGGTTAACTATTTTAACATAGTTAAATGTTAAAATGAATAAAGGAAAATTTCCTTTAGTTGGAATTTCATTAGAAGCGATGAAGTGTCGATAGGTTCGATGAAGCCAAATAAGAGTCTTTAAAGAAAGGTATAATCCAAGTTCAAGACGAAATTTGTGAATGAGAATGTAAGTGTATGTAAAGTGTAAATAAGATCTTTCTTAACTAAAGTAAATTCAACTGAATGAGGTTTTTGTGGGAATAATTAATAGAGTAGTAATGGACTAAAAGGTGTAAATTGTCTTAAAAGGAAATCGAAGTTAAGTTGCAAAAATGAGTTAACCCAAGCAAGGTTTAAAGAGAATCGTTAAACCAAATGACGACTTGAAAGTTAAAGTATTGAATTGAGCGAGACGTTGAAATTTAAATAAGGATTTCAACGTAATGGATACCCTTGGTCTGTGTTAAATATTGGAAATGAAATCCAAGTAAAAAGGGATCTTGTTGGAAAGAAGTGAATAAGCGGATTTTAATTATAAAATCCAAGATAAGATTTATTATAAGAAGCCTCGAATAAATAGAAACAGATTAGAAGACGTGGGAATTTCTTAAATCCCAAAGGTTATAAGTAAAATTGTGCTTTAGGGTAAAAGATATGTTTTAATGAACATTTACTTAATCAAAGAAATTAAGTAAAGAGATTATCAAACGAGGATTTCAAATGGAAGAAACGGTTTATAAAACCATATTTGAAATCGAGTTGGAAAACAAGATTTTTATAAGGATTTAAGTTACTAACTAATATTATTCTAAGGCAAGAACGGGGTCGATCAAGGTCTGAGAGGTAAATAAAATACCCCAACTTGATTGGCCTCACTATTATCAAGGAATTGTATTAGTTTAGGATGAGTGAAGATGTTGGAATCAGGTTATCCCCTACAAGGGATAGTGAACTCTGATGCGAGGTTTAGCAGATAAATAATATTTCAATATTAGTTTTAAAAGAAATAAGAATATAGATTTCAATATTTGTTATTCAATTAGAGTTGATCAAATATAGTATTTGAAATAGGGTTAGACAAACATAGTTATTTAGGAAAAGTTGCCATTGTGTACGACTGCTAGTGAAATTCGCAGGGCTGCAGATAGCCTATGGCGGTCGGATGTTTCCTGAGGGAATCAGACGTAACCATTTTGATCGCTGCGATCTAGAGTCAAGCGAATGGAGTTAAGTCGAGTATTAGTTAATCGATAGGAGTAATCAAGTCAAGTTAGTCTGGTTGAGTTTAATAAGTCGAGTAGTCAAGTTAGAGTTAATCGATCAAAGTAAATCAGTCAAAGTTAATCAGAGGAGGTTGGTTGATATCATTAGTATATTAAATAAGAATTCAATTATCATAATTTAAAATATTAAAAGGGTTAGAAGTCTTAATTAAGCAGAATTGAATTAGTTTGTTTTAAATTTTAAAAAGGCCAAGAAATGCTAAATCTTAAACCAGTGAACTCATTGGGTGTCATGTTTGAAACACTATATATTTTGATAGTTAAATCACCGACTGTCAAATCTGTCCAATATGATGGTTGGTATGGAAAGATCGGGATCGAATTTATATTCGAAAACCATTCCGACCAACAAATACGTGAAGATATCGAAGATGATCGTGGTGGAGCATTGAAGACTGTGGATTTTCATAAATGGAAGGACCGTTAAAAATCTCTGGATCGCAACCGGAGATTAGCCGGGGTTCTGTCGTGGTTGGAATCTATGGGTTGTAAGGACTTCTCGCTACTGATCCATGGGGTGATTCATATATTAGATGCAGTACGAGAGTACCTTCGGTTCATCCTATTCCTGGATGACTTGTATGGACGGATGTCTGACAGAGTATTTCCAAAGTAATTACATGAGTCGATTTCTCCAAACGTACCATAGTTGATGGTGGAGAAATGGTTATTATCTAGCCAAATAACTAGAGTATTTTTGGAGGACGTCAATCAAGTGTGATCTGGCGGATCTGACGATGTGGCATTCAAAGTGAATAATGACAAGATGTTTTAAAGTTAAGTTCTGGCCTCAAGCCTCATCAACCGAGAAATGACAAAAATCGGGCAGGCAGCATGGCTATATGGGTCGCTCCCATTAGGATGTATGATCACCTATCTAGAGAAAATCTATTTGCTTCTTTAATCTATCTGTCCCTTTTCAGGAGGCGGTTGCTGATCCCAACCGTCGGTGATATACATTCGATACACTCAAGAGAAATGAGTGGTCGGTCATGTGAGGGCCGGGTTGCAAGACGTTCTTTTTGAACCCAGTGTATTCACCTCTAGAGATACACTATCGGAAGGTGGTCCCATACCTTGTCAAGATTGGAAATCCAAATTCTAATAAGCGCCTGCGGTTTTCGATTGTATAATATATATATGGGGAGCGTGAGATGCAAGCGTTCCTCTAGATTGTAAATTATTTGTATTTAGAAATTATGATAATATCAGAATAAGCTATGATTTCAGAAATGTTTTGGGTTTAGTAAGGTAAAAACCGTCCGTGTTTATGTGTGGACTGGTCTTACTATTATCCTTTGATTCCTGAAAGGCTTTTCCAAAGTTAAACAAGTGTGTGTTTCTGTGAATTTATCACTGAAAGTATTCCAGACTGACCCGGTGTATTTTGTTTTAAATCAAATGTGCTCGGGTCAGAACGAGTGTATTTACAGGTTATATTCGCTTGGGGTTTCAGGAGCTAGAAGCAGGCGGCTTCACCACTAGTTATATATAAAGTTATTTCCGCTGTGCAGTTGTAACGACCCGGAATTTTGGGGCCAATTTAAAATTTTTAGTTTAGAAATTTTAATGGATTTTAATATTTAAAATAATTTATTTTAAATAAGAATGATCAAAAATTTATTTTAAAACGAATAAATTTAATTTAATTCTAAAAGGAGTTTAAAACAGCGCTGCAGTTTGAAAATTCGAATTTGAACTTAGACTGATTGGGTAGATTAAGCAATTGTATGTTGATTGATGCATTATAGTTTCAACTTTCGGAAATCAATGTACAAAAATATACACTCATTAACTGGGTGCTATTGAAAACTTTTTGATTATGTAAAGATGGAATGTAAAATTTTAGATTGTAACTTTTTTTTCTTCGATTTGGTTTTCTATAAAAAGTTATTTACAAATCATAAACCATAAGGATATTCCAAGACTGTTGTGTCAAACTATATATTTAATTTGTGTCTCTTAAGAAACTCTCATTTCTTAAGCATGAAGATAATCGTTTGGATGAAAAAAGAGCATGCACCCTATTCTTTTTATAAAAATATCTTGAACACATAATTGAAAGTTCCTTTTGAAAGCACAAATAATAGGCAATCAATTTCTTAGTTGTTTCCTAACCAATCCTTAATTGTGGGGGAAAGAAGTACAAATTAGCTCTTCCTATCATTCAATTTCTTAACTTACATGCATGTAGGAATAATTTTAAATTGTAATCAAGCATAAAAATGGAATGCATTCATTGCTTTAATAAAATTAAAATAAAAAAATCCAGTATCGTCTTTATAGTATCACATAAAACCATAAACTTCACCACTTATCTTATATTGTTTGAGTTAAAATTAATATGTGCTAATTTAAATGATTGAGGTGTATTCAAGATGAGGAAACTGTAGGTGCAAAGTGCAAATGCCAACAATGCATTTATAAATAAATATATCTACTTTAATAGTCATATACATATGTGAATAGATATTGTAATTAATAGGAAATAGAGAATTGTAATTGTAGATTAAAGATCAATAAATGAGAATTGAATCCTTAAAAAGTTACAATTTAATGCAAATAATGTGGGTAATGAAAAAAAGTAGATTTGAATTTGAAATTTTTAATGAATAAGGACAAATGGAATTATGGAAATGAATTATTTACAAATTGCAAATCAGTGACTTATTATTAAAGGCCATAATATATGCTCATTAGTTACTGTTTATAAATGTGCCATTATAGCATGTAATCAAAGGGAATTTAAGGAATCAGAAATGAGAAATAAATCTCCACCTCAACTAATTCATTTCCTTTGTAACATACAACATATGGATAAATGGGCACATTTTTGCATTCTTTACTTCCCATTTACAAAATGCATGCATAAATTCATTTGTGCACATTAATTGTTCACACTTATGTTTCTAAGTCATGCATCATTTCTATTTCTTTCATTTAAATATATGTAAATATTTACAAAAAGAAAAAGGTATATATTAATATGCCATTTATGCCACTTTGGTCCATTCACTTCCATACGTTTCGTATTACCTGCTGTTTATTCTACCATTCTTATCCATTCTTCATTCATTATTCCCAAACCCCTACATCGTTTCCCCTTCCTTTCTATGCATTCATTCGTCCATTTTCCTTCTTCTCTTTCTACTCTTTCCTGAAGTTTATTAGTCTCTCCTAAAAAAAATAAAAAAAAATTAAACAAATATTCCAAACCGCAACCTGTCTTCTACAAATTTTACATCTTCTTCCTCTTCCCCTTAAATTTTGTCCATCCTCATTCTCAAAAGGTAAAGTAAAGGATCTTCAATTTCAAATTCGCTGCTGAAATTGGCCGCGTCCTGTCTCGTTTTCCAGCACCGAATGGCGTGCGAGCTGTGGGTCCTTCTGGGAGATGGACGGCGGCTTGATGGTGGTCAGTGTGGTGGTCTCGGATCGAGGTCTGATGCCTCGTACGGCGTGCGCAAGTGAGGAGTTGGTGGTCGATATTGGGTTTCAGTGTACTGGCAATTCAACGAAGAAGGGAGAAGACTTACGTGACTTAATTAAGGTTTAAGTGGCCAAATTAATTTAGTTAATCACTTTTTAAAATGTCCAAAGGTTAAAACCGTTATATCTCATTCAAATCTTATCAGAAATTGGTGAGGCTGAATCCGTTAGAACCATATTGACAAGATCTACACAACGAAGTAGACCAGATCTGAAATGGAGCGTTCTACAATTTTTGAAAAATTCAAACCCATCGGTGAGATTTCTATTTTTAATAATTTATAAAAATTTAATTATTTATTTGCTGTTGAAAATCGATGTATGTATGTAATGATATTAGATTTGTGGTGTTGTGATAGAAATTTCTTGTTTGTTTTTGGTGTTGATTGCAACGTTCATATTGATAGATCCATTAGTATTGATTCGTTTTTATAATAAAGATATCGTCTTTATTTGATGCATGAACATGAAACATATTTTAAGCGTCATTATAATTTCAACTAAAAGACGAGGTTCTAAATGACATTTTTATTGTCATAAAAGATTGAAATAAAAAGTTATCAAAACAAAAAGTTCATTTTTGTTGTATAAAAGGTTATCAAAATAAAAAGACCATTTTCATTATATGAAATGTAAACATCATAGAATTATCATTTGTATGGAATGTTAACATAATTTCATCGTCATATAGTTGAAATAAAAAGAGACATAATTTCATCGTCATTTAGTTGAAATAAAAAGAGACATAATTTCATCATCATTTTTACTTGTCAAATTTTATATTGAATTTGTAAACAATAAAAAAATAGCCTTTCTTATTCGTTATGGGATGCATAGAATAATGTTTACATATAAAACACCCTTTTATTTGAAATTAGAATAAAGAGTACATTTTTGGCTAGAAAATGAATATTAAGATAAAAAGTACATTTCTGTTAGAAAACGTAAATTAAAATAAAAAGGACATTCTTGTCATTTAAAAAGAATGGAAAAAAAAGAAAAAAAAAACATTTTTGTCTGAAAATGTTCATTAGAATAAAATATCACATTTTTGTAGAAAATGTTTACATAGATTAAAAATCACATTTTTGTCTGAAAATGTTCATTACAATAAAATATCACATTTTTGTAGAAAATGTTCGATAGAATTAAAAATCACATTTTTGTCTGAAAATGTTCATTAGAATAAAATATCACATTTTTGTAGAAAATGTTCGATAGGATTAAAAACCACATTTTTGTCTGAAAATGTTCATTAGAATAAAATATCACATTTTTGTAGAAAATGTTCGATAGGATTAAAAATCACATTTTTGTCTGAAAATGTTCATTAGAATAAAATATCACATTTTTGTAGAAATTGTTCGATAGGATTAAAAACCACATTTTTGTCTGAAAATGTTCATTAGAATAAAATATCACATTTTTGTAGAAAATGTTCGATAGGATTAAAAATCACATTTTTGTCTGAAAATGTTCATTAGAATAAAATATCACATGTTCGATAGGATTAAAATCTCAATTTTAGTGTAAAATGTACATTACAATAAAATATCATTTTTAGTGAAAAATGTCACATTTGAATGAAATTAACACTTTGTTATAAAATGTTACACTAGACATAAGAATAACATTTTTGTCATAATTTGATTAGTGAATAAGAATAACATTTTTTGTCATAATTTGATTAGTGAATAAGAATAACATCTTTTGTCAAAATTTGATTAGTGAATAAGAATAACATTTTTGCCAAAACTTGATTAGCGAATAAAGATGAACATTTCTATATATTAAAAAGGATTAAATAAAAATGAACATTTGTATATATTGAAAAGGATTAAACAAAAATAAACATATTTTGTTGCATTAAAAAGAGTTAAACAGAACTATCATATTTCGTTACGTTGAAAAGATTAGACAAAATTATCCTATTTTGTTACATTGAAAGGAATTTGACAAAATTATCATATTTTGTACATTAAAAGGAATTAGACAAAAATTACAATTTTTGTCACTTTACAAGAATTAGAATATAAGAGACATTTTTGTCATTTTAAAAAGAATGAAGTAAAATATTCATTTTGTCATTAAAAATGAATGAGACCAAAAAGATACATTTTGGTAAATAAATAAGAGTTAAGATTTTATTGTCATTTGTTAACAATAAAAAGGATTGAAATAAAAGTTAAGATTTTTATTGTCATTTGTCAACAATAAAAAGAAATGAGAATAAAAGACCAGATTTTTATTGTCATTTGTTCACAATAAAAAGAATTGAGATGTTTGTCTGTGATGTTGAAATGTTTGATTTGTTAAATATAATGTTTAGTATATTCAAACTGAATACTACACTTCCATTTATAAGTCATCCGACTTGTTTATGTGATTGGGTCGATAATTTTTACACATCGCCCAAGTGCACAAATAATTTATTATTTGTTTGTTGGATGAAACCCCACACGGGTGTTGGGATGATATTGATCTACACTAGTCCCAATGTTTAGTGTAGAATCCACTCTGGTTGTTATTTGGATGTGTGATAATTATTTATCGTGATTGTTGATTACATGCAATATATGCTTGTTGATTGGGTCACATTCCAATAAAGAATATTATAGAAAAGGAATATTTTAGAAAAAGAATATATTTTAGAAAAATATATCTTTATTGAAATGAACTAGTTATTAACTAGAATAAATCATTAAATTTATATTTAATGAAGTTTTCCAATTTGTAAATATTTAATTGTAATTAAATTGAATAAATTGAATTTGGGTTTGTCGTGAATAGTGTCTTAAATAACCCTGTTCTTAAACCCCGTATGAAAAGAATAATCTTTTATTTTGATTATTAAGGTTTTCAATTATACTTAGTAATTGAAATAAGACGAAACGTGAGGTGGGTTTATTGTGAACCATGTTTTTAAATGACATGTGTTATTTAACCCAATTGACAGTGAAAATATGATTTGGAAATTTTAAGTCTTTTGTTAAGATTTAAATGGGAATTTTCCAAAGGTAAAGTTTTTCCAATTTAATATATTAAATTGGAGTCGAATGGAATTTGAGTTAATAACAACCGAGATAAGCTTCTGTAAAAGAAGACCGATACTACATATGGAATTTAAGAGGCTTTGCCGTTATTCCATTTATATTATTGGTCGGATACAGAAATTTATAACGATTATATATTGATTTGATTTCTGTGAAAGCTCCATATTTTATGGAAGATGATTTTGGGTTTACCGTGAACAATGTTTTAAATGACATCTTTAACCCAGTTAAAGATAAGATAAATTTCTTAAATTTAAATAATCATTGAATAATGATTTTTGATTTTAAAACCAAATTGGGGTTTAATAAATCTTTAAAAGAAAGATTTAAGAATAAAATTAAAGGGTTTATCTTTGATAGAATAATACAGATATTTTATTTAAAAGAATATTCTGAACTGGAATGAGGCGTTGGATGTGTTTTTATAGTACTCGATTTTTAATTATAAAATACGAGAGTTATTCGGAAAGACCGGGTTTAATGCCATTCCGAATAATTACTACGATGATGAAGAGTCGAAGATGAAGACGGTGGTTGAAGACCGACGATCTTCACATCGAATGGATGTGTTGCTACAGAGACCCTTGATGGGAGTAGCTACCTTGAAGGGGCTTCAGTGGTGGCCGTCCGGACTATTGTTGATTGTTCGGATTTGGTTTTCGCTCAGACCCCGAGCATAAGCTAGTAAATGGATGCGTGTATGACATTGGATTTCGTTCTGTGTGAATTAAATCGATTCCTGTTAATGTATGTCTGTTTGGTGGTAGAGGATTTATTCTCTAATTAAAACCCTGGTATATATTAATGGTGATTGATCGCATGGCGTGAATTGTCAATGTGGCACGCCAAGATGCAAATGATCAAGGCTTTTTTTGAAAAGCATGGCCTTGTGGGATGATCAAAGCATAGCCTATTGCAGAATAACTTTGTGTATATCATGACTTCGCGAGCCTCACACCCCGGTATGAGTCAAAAACGGGATATGGACTGCAGGGAGTGCACACGTTTCTTTCTAGCTAGTGGTAGTGTCAGTTCTTTGACACGGCCTGGCATTTTACTTATGTGGATGATGGATTTTGAGGCGCCTCAGATTTTTATAGGCCGATAGTGGTCATATTATAGGTTCAAAGGAACCAGGAAGCGTGTGTTCAGGCATAATTAATCCACTGCCGATAGGCGGGGACCGACCCTGAAGATCCATGGGTTCACTACGGGGGATCCTG
Organism: Allium sativum; assembly: GCA_030737875.1. NCBI lineage: Eukaryota > Viridiplantae > Streptophyta > Magnoliopsida > Asparagales > Amaryllidaceae > Allium > Allium sativum. The sequence goes on along the minus strand of CM060923.1, from coordinate 574,651,032 downwards.
AGGCATTTGCTAGAGTGTCTCGAATCGAAGAGGAGCTTGCCCCTAGCCTCGACTCATGATGGAAAACCAACTTCCAATACGACCTTGCGGTTTTGATTGTAGAACTAGTATGGCGACATGATATATGGTACCCATGCCATCTATGATTGATACATTATGATTGAAATTGTTTTTGAAATATATATACTCATAGATATACACACTAATACTAAATCTGTTTTATCGTATCAAGAATCTTTTGACCATTATAAGGTAAAACCCTATCCTCCGGTTTGCGTTGCATTGTGTGATGCGATTTGGGTCTTATAATGGTTTCATTTTTCTAAAAAGCATTGCGTTGTTTAACGTTTGACTTTATTTTATGCACTGGCAATCCAATGGAGTAAACCCGTTCCGCGTTAGCGGCGTGGTCCTGTGATCAGCCTTTGTATTAGATAGTTAAGTTAAGATTTCTCATACCAGTCCCATTACTGACCTGTAGTTTGTTTCACTTTCAAACTCGGGTGCCCATATTTTCCACACGGGCAGTCGAGTAGCTTTTTGCAGATATATTTACAGGATCCTAGCTTACAGCTGAAGCGGTATTCGGAAAGCTCTGTATCTGTGTATTCCTTCCAGTTGTATATTTGTATTATTTTTCCGCTGCTATTTAAATGTAATTTAAAACTCTGATATTATTGTATTTCCAATGTATATTATAAGTTCTTACTCAGTTATATTCTTGTACTCTGGTGTAATTGTTGTAATCAGCAATAAAATGTTCTTCAGTTTGTGTTCTGATGTGTGTTGTTCTCAAAGCAATCCAGGCTTTCCTTTATGGGGAAGTTTGGGTCGTCACAGCAGTTGTATGTTGAACTCTGATGATTGGTATGTATATATAGTTCTTTTGTATAAAGGTATTTGATATTATATTTTATTCATTCTGCTGTGAGATTCTGATGTGTTCTTCTTCTTTCTTCTATTCTAATATTTCTTTCTTTCTATTCTCATCCCCTAACTTCTTTCTCATGACAATCCAGTGTTTTCAGTGCTTGGAGGATCGGCATGAGATACGGTAAAGGTGTTTTATGTCGATTTTCAAGGCTGAAATCTGCTGGGTCGCTACAGTGGTATCAGAGCTATTGGTTTAGAGATAACCTTGGCTCTGTGGTGTGACTCAATAGAGATGGGGCTAGCAATACCCTAGATTGAGTTGTGTATATATAATTGAGAGAGCATATTTGTAATTTGATATAAAATTATTTTTGAAATTATTTTTGCCCAATTTATTTCGTTATAAAATAAAAGTGATGATTATTATAATATGGGCAAATTATTTGATTTTGTTAATGACTGATTTGTGTGATATGTTTGGATGGTGTGCTCGATGAATGAACATGAACATGAATCAATTTGTTTAAACCCAATATGAAATAAATAATTCAAATAAATCGATTCAGTTATATAAATTTGAATGAATAATTATAAGAGAAAAATGGATTGTTATAACTGGGTTATTAACCTCGTGTGGATTGAATTGTGTGTGAATGGGTTGATATGAATGCTATGGATGTTTGAACCTTATTGCTATGGTTTTGTGGACTAATGAAACCCATTTGAGTTGAGAAACAGGTGTAGAGGTACCAATTTAGTTTAGAAATCCATTCGAAAGAGGAAATTCTGGAGTTAATCGAATCCAGTGTAAGAATAGAGCTGCAATATGATTGAGCAAGCTCGAATATAAATTATTGCATAATAACGCTCGCAAGAAGGTACACCTACGCAAATATGAAATTTTTGGTTTTTGCTTGGGATTTGGGTTTGAATTTTGGATTTTCCGACCATGAGAGTCGAGGTATATATATTTCTTGAACCTGCAATTTTGCAGATGGTCCTCCGTGCAGGGGAGACTCTGCCAAATTTTTTCCAAAATTTAAGGTGTTAGAAATTTTTTTGAAGATTTTTGGGAAATTCTTTTATTTGAAATAAATTGGCTTTAAAACCAATTGGGCCTGTTTGGGAATAAATTCGAGTTTTAAATTTAATTATTTTGGAAAAGATAAAAGGGATTTAGCGTTCTTTCTACCTTAGCAATTTCGAGGACGAAATTATTTTAAAGGGGAAGGAATGTAACGGCCCAGATTTTTGACCATTTAGTTTAATATTTAAAAATGGTTTTTAATATTGTTTTGGAATTTTAAATGGTTTAATTTCAATAATTTTGAATATTTTATTAATATAAATAATTAAATATTAATATAATAATATTTTATTCCGAAATGGTTGGAATTTAGTGGATATGCAATATAATGTGAACTGGTAATATAAAAGGATAAATTTTTAATTTGAAATAGTACGTTTACAAAGGAAGTAGTAGCTAACGAACTCGGGTTTCGATGAAATCAGTTTCATTAAATCCGAAATGGTGAAATTACGTAACCAACCAAGTTACGTCCAAAATGGCATCCGGTAGATAGGTTAAATTCGCAAAAGATTCAAAATTTGAACTAAAAACGGGCGATTTTGAGAATATCTTGAGAACGGGATATCTTTAGATAATGAAACCACCTTCGTGAGATTCGGAATAGTAAATTTTAGTACTCAGGGAAGTATCGCGTAAAACGGCGTCCGTATGTGGAAAAGAAAAAAATAAAAGGCCAAAATTTTATCTAAATTTTGACGGTAATTGGAATTTGATCGTGTTAACAGCAAAACTGGAACCTGAGACCTATCCAGAAAAATTAAGAACATAAAATATTAGCTATATATGAAGTTTGGGAAAATCCTATATCAAATATAGAACGTTATTAAGGAAACAAAATTAAAATAAATTATTTGAAAATCCAAATGAACTCTGATTTTGGATTTGAACACATATGATTGAAATATGTTAGAAACTGGACGATACGGTGAAAGAATTTCTAAAAACCGTCATCGTTTGATACTCCAACATGAGACTGGAAGGTGTTGAAACTAACACAAAACACTATTTTGAATTTGAATTTAAATTAGTTGAAAGTTTAACGAATTCGAATTTGAAATATTTTTATATGTTATTGAAGCAAGAAAAATTGAACAACATGGTGTCAATAAGTAAGTCAAATTAACGTCCGAATAGGGTTGAGAAAACACACTTTACTATTCATAAATTATTAAATTTATTAATAGTTTTATTAATTTAAGGATTAATCCTAGCCACCCATTTTCGACCGTTGGATTTGCGCCACCTCAGCGATTCATGTGACTTCCCAAACTATAAATAGCCCCCCCTTCATTTTAAACTCACTTCCTCCCTCTCCCTCAAGCTTTGGCAATGATAGAAAAAATAATAAAAAAATATAGGGAAAAGGAAGAAAAGGAGAAAGGAGGACAAGACTAGGAGCTAGGGACTCTTAGGCAAAAGTTTGGACTTCACGGGGTAAGTTAAACTAAACCTTTTATAATTTTGGTAATGAATTTATGATTATTTGAGGGTATATAAATTACAGTTAAAATAGAATTTGTGAAGACCCGCAACTTCCCCGTAAAGGAAAGCGTCGGATAGTTCGAGAACAAACCACAGCAGAACGCATACAGAAGAACATTTCATTGTATATAACAACAATGCATCAGATTACAAGAATATACAGAGTATAAAAGAATATTACACAGAAATATCAGAGATTCAAATTACATTTAAATACATAGCAGCGGAAAATAATACAATACACAACTAGAAGGAGATATACGGATACAAAGCTTTCCGGATATCGTTCCAGCTGTAAACCAGGACCCTGTGAATATAAATCTGCAAAACCAAAACTACTAGCTGCCCGTGTCAAAATAGGGGCACCCAGAGTTTAGGTTAAAACAATAAACTCCAGGTCAGTCATGTGACTGGTGTGAGAACTAAAACAGTTATTAATCTTTATTTTAAATCATTAGGTAAATCAAGGGACCACGCCGTATAACACGGAACGGGTTTCCTCCCAAGAATACCAGTGCATAAAACAAACAGCGCAATGCTAAATAAAGAAAAATGAAGCTGTTATAAGACCCAGGTCCCATCGCACAATGCAACGCAGCCGAGGATAGGGTTTTCCCTTATAACAGCCAAAGAATGCTTGATACGTTTAAAACAAATCATTTGATGCTACTATAAGTGCATAGTGTATAAAACACTTCAAATCATAAGTATCAATCATAGGCGGCATGAGTGCCCCATACCACTATGTCGCCATATATAGGTTTACAAATAAAACCGCAAATGGCACGTATTTGGAAATTGGATTTCCGTCTATGAACCGAGGCAAAAGATAGTCCTCAACCGATTCGTGACTCTCTAGCCCGAGCCACAGGCAAGTACTCAGTCAAGCCTTGGAGCGACAGGGCCGGTCCACCGATGTGGATTAAAATGCCTGAACACTACGTTTCCCCGCCCTTTGGGGCGTAAGTCTGGTCCGTCAGCCGACAAGAATGCATCGGCCGAAACCGATATAACCGAGGCGCCTTGCAACAGCAACAACCACATAAGTCAAACTCGTCAGGGCGTGTAAAACCACTGACGCCACTTCTAACTAGAAAGAAACGCAAGTCCTCCCTGAGGTCCGTCTCCCGTTTTTGGTTCATACCGGGTGTGAAACACGCGAGGTAAACGTTACACAAAGCTACGCCACAAAGGCCGTGCTTTGATCACCAACCACAAGACTTTGCTTTTCAACAGAAGCCTTGATCATTTGCATCTTAGCATGTCACACAGGCAAACCATCCTATGCAACCGATATCAGTCACACAGAATGAAATCCGATGTCAGACACACAGTCCATTTACAAGTCCGTTCTGGGTCTGAACGAAACCGGGAGCACCTAGTACCCCGCATATCCCTCGATCTCCAAGTACGTCTAGACGATCACCAACTGTTTCCATCTTCTTGGGTGTACAGCCCAATCAAGATCATCAGCTATCACCCAAACGACGTGAAGACCTCCGGTCTTCGACCATCGTCTTCATCTTCGACTTATCGTCGTATCAGTTATTCAGAATGGGATAAACCCGGCCTTTCCGAATAACTCGCGTATATTTTAAATAAGTGTTACACAAACACAACATACGCCTCATTCCAATTCATCAGTCACTAACCATAAATTAATCAAGAGAATAATTCCCCAAATATTAACCCCGAAGGCCGAAACCAACATCAGATCAATATCCAGAAAACCATTCTGCTTGGCTAACCGACAGTTAGTTTCTAAATTTCACGTTCAAATCTAATTAAAGATTTAACTATCGCCTGGAGCAAAACTGGTGATACTCCATTCTCGATCTTTTCAATCTAATTAAAGATTCATTAAAACTCCACTTAGTTTTAATCATTATCTGGGTTAAAGAATCAGTGTCATTTAAAACACGATTCACGATAAACCCAAAATCACATTCCATTAATTATCGGGTTAAAGAACAAGTGTTATTTAAAACACTGTTCACGATAAACCCAAAAATCCATACCAATTCAATTCCAATTAAATATCATTTAATTGGTACACTTCATTAAATCTAAATAAAAAGATTTAATCTTTTCTCAACTGGGTTCAAGAACAGTGTTAGTGAAGACACCATTCACGACAAACCCAAATCACGTTCCATTAATTATCGGGTTAAAGAACAAGTGTTATTTAAAACACTGTTCACGATAAACCCAAAAATCAATACCAATTCAATTCCAATTAAATATTATTTAATTGGTACACTTCATTAAATCTAAATAAAAAGATTTAATCTTTTCTCAACTGGGTTCAAGAACAGTGTTAGTGAAGACACCATTCACGACAAACCCAAATCACATTCGATATTCAATACAAGGCTCTGAATAGAAAATATATCGGCTTATATTCAATATCGAATTCTACGACTAACAAATGTCGTATTGGAAATAACGATATACATATATATCTTTCAAATTTCCATAACAACACCTGTATAATCACGAATTCCAACATCGAAATATTCCGAAGACAATTTCGATTCAAATCCACTCCAATGCAATCATTGGAATTTTGGTTACTTTTAAAACCCTTTTCGAATTCAATTTATTTATTTAAAAATAAATAGAATTATAATTCTAGTTCAAAACTAGTTCATTTCGATAAAAATCTATTTTTATCTTTTCAAATATGGAGTTTTTCATCCCAATTCTTTCTAAATCATTTCTTATGATTTTACACAAATTATTACTATTTTTAATAATTTTATCAAGGCCCGTACAGTCGATTTCCAACAATGGCCATCGAACTGCACTTACAACGACCTTTTTCGAATTTGATTTGGACGTAACTCCAAATCCAACCGTTAGATTTCAAATTTCTAACATCCATTAGAAAGCTCTTTTCGATACGAACCCAACGGTTCTGGTTTTAGGAGAATCCGACGGTCGGATCTCCCGCAATGTCCGTTTGAAATAAATGGTCGAAATTCACTAACTGCCGCGGCGCGGCGCGTTCTATTCAGGCCATTATATTATATATATAATATATATAATATATATTTCGTCGATTTCTATTTAAAACGAATTATATAAATAGTTTTAAAATTCGTTTCAAAAGCAATTTCAACTTCCATTTCAATTCAAATCAAAATTGAATTCTTCTTTATAAATTCGTTTTAAAATTCATTTCTATTCAATTCAAATTTCAATTCAATTTGAATTCTTTTTCAATTCATTTCGAAATCGTTTTCAATTTAATTCATTTCGAAATCGTTTTCCATTCATTTCATTTCGAAATCGTTTTCAATTCAATTCATTTCGAAATCGTTTTCAATTCAATTCATTTCGAAATCGTTTTCAATTCAATTCATTTCGAAATCGTTTTCAATTCAATTCATTTCGAAATCGTTTTCAATTCATTTCATTTCGAAATCGTTTTCAATTCAATTCATTTCGAAATCGTTTTCAATTCAATTCATTTCGAAATCGTTTTCAATTCAATTCATTTCGAAATCGTTTTCAATTCAATTCATTTCGAAATCGTTTTCAATTCAATTCATTTTAAAATGAATAAAATCGATATAAATATCGTTCACGTCAAAATGGCGTCAATTTAATCAACACGGCTTCATAAATTTCTATTTTCAAATATTCTATTTCAAATATTTCCTTTTCAAAATAGTTGTTATTATCAAAATATCTCGTTCAACACATGACCAATCTCAATGAATGAGTACTGTCAACACATGAACTTTTATTTTATAATATTCTTTATTTTTCAAATTGGAATGTGGCCCAATCAATTACCATATAAAGTTAATTATATGGATTTTCATACAACACATGTATATCATAGCATTGAAAAATAATCAACCATCAACCAAAGTGCACTACACTGTATAAGCATCAAATAAAGATATCTAACGCTTATAACAGCATGTCAATCAATCAATCGACATATTTAATCAGTCAGGATGAGTGAACTTCAAATTTCATCCTAACACCCGTGTGGGGTTTCAAACAATCAAACACATATTTTATTTGTGCTGTTGGGCGATGTGTAAAATTTATCGTCCCAATCAATGTCATTCAAATAGGTGTACATAAACAAACCGTCTGGTTTGTAAATGAATATTCTATTTTATTCACTTCACGTTAAAAATTATATTTTTAACGATAAAACATTTTATTTCAACCTATGAATTTCTATTCAATTCATTCTTTAAATAAAATGATATTTTTATCTTTCTAACTTATTTTAGAAAATTTCGGCGGCATAACGGCACGATACTAGAAACGGGACAAGGCCTAGCCTTATCCCCGGTCTAGTGAAGGCCCATGCCATTCACACATCAATCAAATCAATTTCATTATGCAAACCACAAAGTTTGGAGTAAGCGTCTAACCTAGCCTTACTCCTTCGCCTTATAACGGCGCACGTCTAATCCTAACCAATTTATCGATTCGATTTTTCACACCACAAACCACATTCAAACCAATATCGCAATCAATCACCAAACAGTCAAACAAACAAGTCCATGGTCTGTGGACGATTGTGTCGGGTGCTACTAAGCACCGTCTGCATCCTAGCATATATATATATAACTAGAAAATAAATTGAAAGGTGAGAAATTCTCACAGATAGCTATCCTAGCTCCACGGTTCTTCTTTTGCAGAAGTCTTCATCGCTATCGCATCTTTTTCGTCTTCGTTGCTCGCTTTCACTACATATGTAAAAATCATATTTTTACTTCGCTATTCAATATATAAAAATCGAAATTTTAGTTCGCTATTCAATATATAAAAATCGAATTTTTAGTTCGCTATTCAATATATAAAAATCGAATTTTTATTTCAAAGTTCAGTTTATAAAAATCGAATTTTTATTTCGAAGTTCCATATCTAAAAATTCTATTTTTCTATCGAAGTTCAATATATAAAAATTCCATTTTTCTATCGAAGTTCAATATATAAAAATTCTATTTTCTTTCGAAGTTCAAAACATAAAAACTATATTTTTCTTTCGAACTTCAAAACATAAAAACTATATTTTTCTTTCGAACTTCAAAACATAAAAACTATATTTTTCTTTCGAACTTCAAAACATAAAAACTATATTTTTCTTTCGAACTTCAAAACATAAAAACTATATTTTTCTTTCGAACTTTCGATATATAGAAATCTGATTTTTTCCTTTTAAATTTCTAACCTCTTCCTAGTTAAGAAATCATTTTAAATTCAGTTTAAAAATCATTTTCCCTTTCAAAATAAAATCAGTTTTACTTCCTATAAAAATCAGTTTTTATTTTCTATCATTTAAAAATCGGTTTTCTGTTTTAAATAAAAATAAAAATAAAGTAAATAAATTAAAAACTTACAGCATTTGAAGAAAAAGGGGGGGGGGGGTGAAGCTGTCGTCGGCGGCACTTCAGGGGGGGGGGGGTCGCAGGTCGGGGATTGGCACCTCAGGCGGCGGTGGGTCCCACTAGGGCTGGAGAGTTTGGTTTGGGGCGGAGGGCTTTGGGAGATCGAGTGGAGAGAGGGGAGGAGATGGGAGGGGAGGCGCGGCGCCGGGCTTCGGGCGATGGCGTTCGTCGGAGTGGCGGAGGGCGGCGATGCTGGATCGGGGGGGGGGGGGGGGGGCGATCGCGATTTCTTTTCTTTCTCTTTTTTTTTTTTTTGTTTTTTTTTCTTCTGAGAAAATATCGGGGGGGGGGGGGGGCAACAGATATAAGGGAGAAGAGATGTTTTTTTTTTTTAATTTTATTATTATTTAATTCAACCTTAAGTTGACTTTTTCATACGACCTCGAAACGAGGCCCACCGCCTGTCGTCCATAGCGTTCTACCCCCATTCCGAACACAATGGGATATGTATCGTACGCTGATTCGGCTGTTACAATCAGTTTCCGTTGAATTAACATTTAAATCACTATATTGAATTTTAAACGTACATTTCAAATTACCGGGGTCACATACTAACACGCAAAATTCTCGAAAAATATTTTCTAGCTTCGTATTGACGATACGGTCCTAACAAAACTAGTTTCGTCGAATTATGAGACCGTTTGAAAAATGGCCAATTTCCAGTCGATTAAAATCAACTGAAACTGGTCAAACGCGTTTTCTTTTGCCACGCTCACATATTGATTCGAAAAATTATGAAATTTGGAATCTAGCAATAATTCGACATCACGGACCTAACAAAACTGGTTTCGTCGAAATCCGAGGTCGTTTGCAAAATTGCTATTTTTAAGGGCCTTATATATATAAAAATATATATAAATTCCACAGCGACTATTTAGAATTTTCAACTGGACATATCTTATCATTTCTAAAATGAAATCTCAATTTGTTAACTTCGTTACAAAGATATAGTTATACAGATTCAAATATTTCTTGTTTCGTTCAATTCTGACTTATATTGAATTCTGTATATTCATTTGAAATTAGAAATCGAATTTTCGAACTACCGCGCCATTTTCAATTCCTTTTATAATTATATATAATTATTATATATTCTAACGACGACGCGTATAATATATACGTTCGAATTATATTCAAAATAAATTTCTCGTCGATATTATTTAAAATAATTCATTTTAAATAATCAAAATTCGCTAAAATTGCCAAAATAAAAATTTTAAACTGGCCCAGAATTTGCGGGTTGTTACAGAATTTGTTAAAAATAAATACCGGAACATTCTGGGATGACAGAGAGGATAGTGTCTAGGCCTGAGTCTGGAAAATATAGTATCCTGCTCTCCCTGGCTATCCCTAACTGATCCGACGGATGAGATGATTAATTAAAATTTTAATTTTAATTTAATTTGAAATTATTTGAATTTATAATAGAATAATGGCAATTTGCGTAATTTTAGCTAAAAACTTTAAAGGCTTATAACTTTTCCAATTCAAATCAGATTTCCACGAAACAAGGACCGTTGGATTTCTATTGACAAGAACTTCAAAATGAGTGGAAGAAGATTTTAGTTTTGGCTTATAATTTTTAAGTTATAACTAAATTAATATTTTAAAATATTTTATGTGGAGATTAAATCTATTCATTTAATATTAAAATGGGTTTTCGATTTTAAATAATTGATATGGCTATGGATGGGAAAGTGGGATTTTTCAGAATGACAGGGAAGGTAATTTGGCTAATAACGCAATTAGAAATTAATTACAAAAAAATAATTTAATTAATTAAATTAAATATATATTCATTTAAATTAGGTAAATATTGTAAATAGCATAACTTTTGCATACGTTAACGGAATTCAACGAAACAGGATCCGTTGGGATTGCAGCGTTGAAGCCTATACGATGGAGCTGGTTTGGTGTCAATCAGAAGCTATTGGAATTTTATGTAATTTCAAACGTGTGTTTGAAGTTATATAAAACGATGCGACAATTGCGAATCGAATACAAATCTGGTGATTTAATTCTCACACCTTCTGGAATTCTGTGATGTGGTATTTTCATATTAAAAATATAATTTACCTTTAAAAATATAAATTGTTTGATTGGTTGGTATTGGCTGCTATTATTTGAGTGGTTGCTAACATTTATATTTTATCGTTTTAAAATATTATATGATTGAAATTTATTTCATATATTATTATGAAATGTATAACGAGCTGTGTTGCAGGGAAGAACGGGTTGGAGGAATCCGACCGGATTCCTCAAATATTTTATATGTTGTTTGTTTGCTGTATATTGTTGATATTTGAACTGATTGGACCCCATATGGTAGAAAAACCCTGTTTGAGCGTGATGGTTGAATAAATATTCACCTGTGTTGTGTTTAAAATCAACCGACAGTGTTGATTGGGTAATTGGCAGTGAATGGCATAAAATGTGTTGTTTCAAACGTTGTTTTACCGTTCGGTGAAACGACGCAGTTTTAAGGTTATAAATTATTTTATAACTGAATTAAATTTTTAGTCCTTTTAGATAAATAGTTAAATTGGAAATTTATAGAAATATATTTTTTGATCAAGTCTGTAGAAGAATTATGTAAATGGTTTACATAGAAAAATCTTATGATTTATATGTTCTGAAAGTAGAAAACATAGAAATTTCCTACGTATTGGTAAAATGAGACAATTGTATCTAAACAATTAATTGGTGTTTTTAAATTAATTAAATTATTTAATTAATTTATAAAGGGAAATGACAAGTAGAAATCAGTTATCTGCTAACTGAGGAGTACGGTCGACAGAAATTCAACTCTTTTTAAATCAAAAGGGATAACTGAATTAACTTGGTCTAATTTGCTGGATACTCGTTAAATTTAACGAATAGTGTGGAAAAATCAGTTAATCCCCGTTTTACTATAAACTAAGGAAATGATTGAATTGGTTAATGCTAATGAAGTTGATTTTATTCAATAAGCTTTTCAAAAATGACAATTTAGACTATAGTATGGTTAACTATTTTAACATAGATAAATGTTAAAATGAATAAAGGAAAATTTCCTTTAGTTGGAATTTCATTAGAAGCGATGAAGTGTCGATAGGTTCGATGAAGCCAAATAAGAGTCTTTAAAGAAAGGTATAATCCAAGTTCAAGACGAAATTTGTGAATGAGATATGTAAGTGTATGTAAAGTGTAAATAAGATCTTTCTTAATTAAAGTAAATTCAACTGAATGAGGTTTTAGTGGGAATAGTTAAAAGAGTAGTAAGGGACTAAAAGGTGTAAATTGTCTTAAAAGGAAATCGAAGTTAAGTGGCAAAAATGGGTTAACCCAAGCAAGGTTTAAAGAGAATCTTTAAACCAAACGATGACTTGAAAGTTAAAGTATTGAATTGAGCGAGACGTTGAAATTTAAATAAGGATTTCAACATAATGGATACCCTTGGTTTGTGTTAAATATTGGAAATGAAATCCAAGTAAAAAGGGATCTTGTTGGAAAGAAGTGAATAAGCGGATTTTAATTATAAAATCCAAGATAAGATTTATTATAAGAAGCCTCGAATAAACAGAAACAGATTAGACGACGTGGGAATTTCTTAAATCCCAAAGGTTATAAGTAAAATTGTGCTTTAGGGTAAAAGATATGTTTTAATGAACATTTACTTAATCAAAGAAATTAAGTAAAGAGATTATCAAATGAGGATTTCAAATGGAAGAAACGGTTTATAAAACCATATTTGAAATCGATTTGGAAAACAAGATTTTTATAAGGATTTAAGTTACAAACTAATATTATTCTAAGGTAAGAACGGGGTCGATCAAGGTCTGAGAGGCAAATAAAATACCCCAACTTGATTGGCTTCACTATTATCGAGAAATTGTATTAGTTTGGGATGAGTGAAGATGTTGGAATCAGGTTATCCACTACAAGGGATAGTGAACTCTGATGCGAGGTTTAGCAGATAAATAATATTTCAATATTAGTTTTAAAAGAAATAAGAATATAGATTTCAAATTATGTTGAATATTTGTTATTCAATTAGAGTTGATCGAATATAGTATTTGAAATAGGGTTAGACAAACATAGTTATTTAGGAAAAGTTTCCATTGCGTACGACTGCTAGCGAAATTCGCAGGGCTGCAGATAGCCTATGGCGGTCGGATGTTTCCTGAGGGAATCAAGCGTAACCATTGTGATCGCTGCGATCTAGAGTCAAGCAAATGGAGTTAAGTCGAGTATTAGTTAATCGATAGGAGTAATCAAGTCAAGTTAGTCTGGTTGAGTTTAATAAGTCGAGTAGTCAAGTTAGAGTTAATCGATCAAAGTAAATCAGTCAAAGTTAATCAGAGGAGGTTGGTTGATATCATTAGTATATTAAATAAGAATTCAATTATCGTAATTTAAAATATTAAAAGGGTTAGAAGTCTTAATTAAGCAGAATTGAATTAGTTTGTTTTAAATTTTAAAAAGGCCAAGAAATGCTGAATATTAAACCTGTGAACTCATTGGGTGTCATGTTTGAAACACTATATATTTTTATAGTTAAATCACCGACTATCAAATCTGTCCAATACGATGGTTGGTATGGAAAGACCGGGATTGAATTTATATTCGAAAACCATTCCGACCAACAAATACGTGAAGATATCGAAGATGTTAGTGGTGGAGCATTGAAGATCGTGGATTTTCATAAACGGAAGGACAGCTAAAAATCTCTGGATCGCAACAAGAGATAAGCTGGGGTTCTGTCGTGGTTGGAATCTACGGGTTGCAAGGACTTCTCGCTACTGATCCATTGGGTGATTCCTATATGAGATGCAGTAGTAGAGTACCTTCTGTTTAACCTGTTCCTGGATGACTTGTATGGATGGATGTCTGTCAGAGTATTTCCAAAGGAATTACATGAGTTGATTTCTCCAAACGTACCATAGTTGATGGCGGAGAAATGGTTATTCTCTAGCCAAATAACTAGAGTATTTTTGGTGGACATCAATCAAGTGTGATCTGGCGGATCTGACGATGTGGCATTCAAAGTGAATAATGACCAGATGTTTTAAAGTTAAGTTCTGGCCTCAAGCCTCATCAACCGGGAAATGACAAAAATCGGGCAGGCAGCATGGCTATGTGGGTCGCTCCCATTAGGATGTATGATCACCTATATAGAGAAATTATATTTGCTTCTTTAATCTATATTTCGATACTGTCCCTTTTCGGGAGGCGGTTGTTGATCCCAACCGTCGGTGATATACATTCGATACACTCAAGAGAAATGAGTGGTCGGTCATGTGAGGGCTGGGTTGCAAGACGTTCTTGTTGAACCCAGTGTATTCACCTCTAGAGATACACTATCGGAAGGTGGTCCCATACCTTGTCAAGATTGGAAATCCAAATTCCAATAAGCGCCCACGGTTTTTGATTGTATAATATATATATATGGGGAGCGTGAGATGCAAGCATTCCTCTAGATTGTAAATTATTTGTATTCTGACATTATGATAATATCAGAATAAGCTATGATTTCAGAAATGTTTTTGGTTATAGTAAGGTAAAAACCGTCCGTGTTTATGTGTGGACTGGTCTTACTATTATCCTTTGATTCCTGAAAGGATTTTCCAAAGTTAAACAAGTGTGTGTTTCTATGAATTTATCACTGAAAGTATTCCAGACTGACCCGGTGTATTTTGTTTTAAATCAAATGTGCTCGGGTCAGACTGAGTGTATTTACAGGTTATATTCGCTTGGAGTTTCAGGAGCTAGAAGCAGGCAGCTTCACCACTAGTTATATATAAAGTTATTTCCGCTGTGCAGTTGTATTTTGAACTCTGATGATTGGTATGTATATATAGTTCTTTTGTATAAAGATATTTGATATTATATTTTATTTGTTCCGCTGTGAGATTCTGATGTGTTCTTCTTCTTTCTTCTGTTCTAATATTTCTTTCTTTCTATTCTCATCCTCTAACTTCTTTCTCATGACAATCCAGTGTTTTCAGTGCTTGGAGGATCGGCATGAGATACGGTAAAGGTGTTTTATGTCGATTTTCAAGGATGAAATCTGCTGGGTCGCTACAAGAAAGATCTTTTCAAAATGATTCCAACGATTTCAGTTTTGGGAAAATCTGACGATCGAATCTCCCGGTACAACCGTTTGAAGTTACGATTTCAAAATACGAACTGCAACGTCGTTATTCGATTTAATTTAATTATATATATATAATCGATTCTGGCGCTGTTTTTCTTTAGATTTGAATTAAACATTCCAGACAATCCAACCGTTGGATCTTCACAAAGTGGGTGTCGTTGGAAAGATATTTCCAAAGCAAACCCAACGGTTTCGGTTTTGGGAAATTCCGATGGTCGGATCTCCCACACTAATCGTTTGAAATCACGGTTTCAAAACATGAACTGCAGCTTCGTTATTCGATTTATTTTAATTATATTTATATTATTATATATAAATATAATTCTTTCTTCGATTTCAAAACTATATTCTTTTCATATATTTGATAAAAATGATATTTTTATCATCAAAAATATTTATTCAACACATGAATATTTTTAGCACTGCATATTCACAATAAAAATGTAGATTTTATTGTTCAATCTATATATTCAACACATGAATGTTTTCAACTTCACACATACGATAAAAATATGATTTTTATCGTTCTAGTCCTTTATTCAACACATGAATGTTTCCTATAGTTTATATATAATAAAAATGTGATTTTCATTGTAAAAAATTTTATTTCAAAACACGATTATTTTATATAGTTCATACATAAGGTAAAAATATAATTTTTTTATCTTTCAAAGAATTTACAACACATGAATTTCTATTCAACACATGAATTCCTATTCAACACATGAATATAGTTTCAACACCTGAATTTGATTCTATAGTTTATATATATATATAATAAAAATGTGATTTTTATTGTAAAACAATTTATTTCAAAACACGATTATTTTATATAGTTTATACATAAGGTAAAAATGTAATTTCTGGGGTTAAAACAATTTATTTAGAATACTAATATGTTATATAGTCTATATATATAATAAAAATGTTATTTTTATTTTTCAAAGAATTTATTCAACACATGAACTTCATTCAACACATGAATTTCTGTTCAACACATGAATATAGTTTCAACACATGAAAATAATTCTAACACATGAATATTATTGAAAATTTCGGCAGCATAACGGCAGGGTTGTTAAAACCGGCACCGTCCCTAATACAGCTCCTCGCTCTACCTTAAAACCTCGCGATTTTTGATAATGGGGAATTTCAATATCTAGTTCGTACGAAGACGAATTTTCCAATATACTAATCCTATTGGGATTTCAACCACAATCAATCATTTCAAATCAACCATTCATGATATTCACCAAATTTCACATCAATCAACAATCCAAACAATATAACAACCAATATATATCGTCCATGGTCTGTGGACGAGGGGAGTGTGTATATATATATACGTATATAACTATATTTCGATTTCATTTCAATTTATTCAACACATATATCACTTTTACAACGCATATATAACTTATACATCGAACATACAACTTATACAACGCTTATACATGAGGTGTACAATGCTTATATAACTCATACATCGACTATATAATTTATATATCGTTGTTTTCCATATCGTTTATAAATTAGAAATCTCACATTGGATTCCACTCCACCAAAAATTGTAGAAGGCTCAGAAAAATATGCGGTCTCTTCTAGAATGTAGAAGACGTCCACACGAGTCCACTGCCTCTTGTTTTACTGGATTTCGTCAAGAAATGAAAAAGATATGATTTTTACAGTGAAATCATAAACCGTAGCACTTTAAAGTGCTATAGTTAGTTGAAAATTAAAACAGCCGTTACCCCTCAACAATCGTTCAAAACTAGGCTTGCATTTATCTTCCAATCCGCTGCGCTATAGGAGGATCGACCAACGCCACGTCGAAGAGGGAGGAGTCGCGCACCCATGCACGGTGGTGGAGTCCAGTTCGATGCACCAGGGTAGCAGCGGCGGCGGTTTGAAGTTCGGGACTTCCCGAGCTCGATTCGAACGCTATGGGCCACGAAAAAATCCAATCTTCACATGGATGTGAAGATCGTGAGGAGTACTATAGAATTCTCCAAAGGGCCATGTGATTTTATTGCGTAGATTGATCAGATTTGAGGAGAGAAGGTTCAAACCCCTTTCCGTCGTCGCCTGGAATGATTACGGGGAGAGAGAAATTGTGTTGGCCAATCAGAATTTTTTTCTTTTATTTATATATTTTTAAAAATTCGAAAATACCCCTTATCTCATACGAAATCCAATCCAAACCCAACGACTATCGTCCCTAGCTAAATACCCCAATTCCGAACACAATGGGATATGTTTCGTAGGCCCATTCGACTGGTTCAGTCAGTTGTCCTTCAAATTAAAATATAAAACATTCAATATTCGATTTGAACGTACATTTCTATTTGCCAGGGCCACATACTGATCCCAAAAATTCCTGAAAAATAAATCTACCTATGTTTTGACGATACGGTCCCAACAAAACTAGTTTCGTCGAATTCTGAGACTGTTTGAAAAATGTCCATTTTCTGGTTGATCCAATTTAACTGAAATCAACCAAACACACTTTCCTTCGCCACGCTCACATATCGACTTCAAAAACCATGAAATTTGAAACCTAGCAATAATTTGACATCCCGGATCCAACAAAAGTGGTTTCGTCAAATTCTGAGGTCGTTTGCAAAATGTCTGTTTTCAAGGGCGATATATTCTCTATAGCGACCTTTTTGAAAATTCATTTGGCCATAACTTTTGATTCCCGTTATGGAACTTCGATTTTTCAGATTCATTAGAAAGATATTCACTAACAGATTTAAATATTTTTGGTTTCACTAAAATCCGTTTTATTTTGCACCCAGTACAGTCAGTCAAAGTTTGAATTCAAATTTTGAAACTGCCGCGCCATTTCAGCCCTTGTTTATAATTTAAAATAATTATATTTATTTTCAAACATCGATTCAAACTACTTTTTGTCATTATTATTTAAAATATTTATTTTAAATATTTAAAATCCACTATTTTAGCCAATTTAAAATTTTAAACTGGCTCAGATTTCCCGGGTTGTTACAATCTCCCCCACTTAAAACTTTTCTTCCCAGAAAAGGAACAAAGTCGAAAGTGGTTTAATTAACGAACTCAACTTTCATTCTGGATTTCATTCTACAACTTTTCAGTTTCTAAGAATTTTCAAATTCTTCAAAAATTTGGCTAACACCCTAAATTTTCGAAAATTTTCGCCATAACCTCCTTTGTACGGGAGCTTCGGGATATTTCAAATAGCCTCCCATGGCCCTCACCAATCCAAAAAAAAGGAAAATCCAAGCGGCTAGCCAATCGGCTCATAAAATCATCAAATCCCAAGAAATACAATAAACATGTACCTATTTGTCGGGCCAACAATTTTATTCCTCTGCTTAGCTGTTTATCCATAACCTGTTCACACATATATAATGCACATGTATATATTTTCAATTCAGTTTAATACTTTTTCAATTGCATACATTTAACTTCATTCTCTTATTGATTAAATTAACTATCATTCTAATAATTTAAATAATCAAATCCACAATCACACAACACAACAACAATCAACTCGTTTTTAACTTTTCAAAAATATACTAATTAATTCACGTACTCTTTTGCAAACATTCATACTTTATAATTAAAAAGTTTACATGCATGAAAAGAAAACAACATCAAAGTAGAGAACAAAATGGTAATGCAAAGATATGGTAAATGTACCTTGCACCAGAGTCAATCAGAGATATCCACCCTGCACTTAGGATAGGCTTTCTTAATGCTTTCCTCTGTTTGCCAAGTACAATCTCGCGGATCTCCACTCCATTGCACTTTGACTAAGTGAACCTTCTTATTCCTCAGCTCTTTGGTTTCTTTGCCAATTATCTTTAGCGGCTCTCTTCTCACAGCCAATTCTGGAGTAATTTCTATATCCCATTGCGCTGCTTCTTCCACGATCAAGTCTGGATCATGAACATGCTTTCGAAGTTGAGATACGTGAAACACATTATGCACTCCAGGCAACCAATCAGGTAATTGAACCCTATAAGCTAGAGTTCCAATCCGTTCCAGAATAGGAAACGGACCAATAAATTTGGGCGCCAATTTCCCTGTTTTACCGAACCGGATCACTCCTCTCATTGGAGATACCTTCAAGTACACGTGATCGCCAATAGTAAATGATATATCTCTTCTTCTCTTATCTGCATAGCTTTTCTGTCGGCTTTGAGCGGCGAGTAATCGTTTCTTAACGAAATTGACTTTGTCCGCAACTTCGCGAATCATATCGGGTCCCAATACAAGTCTATCACCAGGTTCTACCCAACAAGCAGGAGATCGGCATGGTCTACCATACAATGCTTCGAATGGTGACATTGTCAGGCTCGCTTGGTAGATGTTGTTGTATGAGAACTCGACCAAATGCAAATGGTCTTCCCATGATCCACCAAAATCAATAACACAAGCCCGCAATAAATCTTCAAGAATACGATTCACCCTCTCAGTTTGACCATCTGTTTGAGGATGATATTCGGTGCTCAAGTTCAGTTTCGTTCCCAATTCTGCTTGGAATGCTTCCCAGAATTTACTACCGAAAATCGGGTCACGATCACTAATGATGCTCATGGGATCTCCGTGCAGTCTAACTATTTCTTTGAAATAAATCTGCGCCAGACTCTGGGAAGTTCTATTCGATTTGAAAGGTATGAAATGGGCGGTCTTCGTGAAACGATCTACGATCACCCAAATACTGCCATTTCCTTTCCTGGTTCTGGGCAAACCATCTCTGAAATCCATAGAAATTTGTTCTCACTTTCCACCTGGAATTTCCAAAGGTTGCAACAATCCAGCGAGCTTCTGCTGATCGCTTTTGACTTGTTGACAAGTAGGACACCGGCTAACATATAAAGAAATGTCCCTTTTCATAGATTTCCACCAGAAAGTGTGTTTGATATCATTATACATTTTGCTCACCCCTGGATGGATACTAAACTTGGCTTTGTGACATTCATCTAATACTTCTCTCCGGAGTTCAGGAATGTTTGGAACACAAATCCGACCCTTTAACCTAAGAATCCCCTCGTTGTCTATTTGAAAACTCGAGGGCTCGCCTTTCTGAATTCTCTCTCTGGTCTTCTGAATGAAGTGATCATCCTTCTGAAGAACAGATACATTATCAATTAATGAAGGCGTGATGATAAGACTGGCGATAATTACATTCTTTTTTCTGAGCGCATCAGCCACAACATTAGCTTTGCCCGGTGTATATAAGATATCCAGATCATATGCCGCGAGAAATTCTAACCAACGCTGTTGTCTCATATTCAGATCCTTCTGGGTGAATAAATACTTCAATGATTGATGATCAGTGTGTAATTTAAACTTCTCACCCAATAGATAATGCCTCTAGATTTTCATAGCAAACACGATAGCTAGCAATTCGAGATCGTGAGTTACATAATTCTTTTCATGGGCTTTCAATTGACGGCTAACATAAGCGACTACATGGCCTCTTTGCATTAACACTGCACCAAGACCTTCTTTAGAAGCATCGGTCCAGACTTTTAAATCCTGATTGCCGTCAATAATTGTGAGCACTGGAGCAGTCGTCAATTTTAACTTCAACTCCTGGAAAGCTGCCTCACATTCGGGAGTCCAGTTGAATCTCGAATGTTTCTTAGTAAGATTTGTTAAGTGACTGGATATCTTCGAAAAATTCTTAATGAACTTCCGATAATAACTAGCCAATCCGAGAAAACTTCTGACTTCTGTGGGTGTACGAGGCTGTTTCCAATTCTGAATAGTAGTGATTTTACTGGGATCCACTGAAATTCCTTGTTTTGGCATGATGTGGCAGAGAAATTTGACTTCTTCTTGCCAGAATATACATTTGGAAAACTTTTCTTTTAAAACATTCTTCCTGAGAATTTCTAACACTTGTTCCAAATGTTTTTCGTGCTCGCTTTCTGATTTAGAGAAGATCGGTACATCATCAATGAAAACCAGAACAAATTTATTCAATACTCCTCTGAATACCCGGTTCATCAAATCGACGAAATAAGCTGGAGCGTTACATAAGCCGAACGACATTACTAACCACTCGTAGAATAAATCTAGGCCTCTGAATGCTGTCAAAGGAACACGCTCTTCGACAATACGAAGCTGATGGAAACCTGTAGCTAGGTCCATTCGTGGAAACACTTGTGCTCCATTCAATCGGTCCAACAAATCATCAATCCGCGGCAATGGATATTTGTTCTTCAGCGTCTGCTTATTCAAGTCACGATAATCTACACATAGTCTGAGAGTACCGTCTGATTTTGGGACAAATACCACTGCTGCTCCCCAATCAGAGAAACTAGGCCTGATCAGACCTTTCCATACTAGCTGTCGAGTTTGATTGTCTAACTCTTCTTTTTCCTTCAAGGTCATTCTTCGAATAGCGTGAACTACTGGCCTTGCATTCAGAACTAAAGAGATTTTAAAATCAAATTCTCTCTGCGGAGGTAAGCTAACAACTTCTTTAAACACATCCGCATAGTTCTTGACAACTGGGATATTTTCAATGTCGACCGGAATATTCTCTGGAACGACAGGGACAGGTTCTATTTGAGTAGGAGAAACATCTAAAGTTGACCAAAAATCTTTTCTATCAGAATTCGGACCTTCATATGGAATGGTTATATAATTGCCTGACTTAATCTTCGCCTTAACGACTCTGTTGGCACATTTAACCTCGGCTTCATATTTGGTTAACCAGTCTAACCCCAAGATATGATCAAATTCTGTTAAATTCATGACGATCGTGATAGTGGGGAACCGATAACGGGAAAAAGAGACAGACACTCCACATACCCAATTAAGATCGAGGGAACCCCCAACCGGATTATGAACAGTAATTGGTGCTTTGAGCTTCTTCAAATTCAAATCCAGTTTTTTAACCGCATTCTTTGCAACAAAGCTTCACGATGCGCCTGTATCAAATAATACCTTTACCGGAATATCTTTGACAGTAAGCATTCCTTCTAAAACATCTGGCCTTTCCTGACTAGCTGAGGGCTCAGAAGTTTCCGCTACTTTATTTACCTAAACCACTTCAGGTTTCTGTGATAGTCGGCAATCTTGCTTTATGTGACCAACCTGATGGCAAAGATTACATTTTCTATCTTCTTTAACCTTATCCTTGGATTTAGCTCCCTTATTCCTTTGCTTGTTCGAAGATTTACAATTTCTCATCGAATGCCCTTGCTGATTACACTTTAAATATACGATTGCTTTAGCCTTTTTCTGACTGGCCCTTGGCCTCTTATTGCCTTCAGACTGTGTACTTACCTCAGGCTGCATACTAGCCTCTTGCTGTATACTTGTCTCTGGGCTATCAGTTTCGAATTTCCTTTTGTTGCTAGGACTGACTTCCTCTTTGTTGTCAAAAAGGCCTCGCTTATCCAGATCTTCATACTGATAAGCCATGTATATCATTTCAGAAAAAGGAAGCTTCACATGGCCCATCACACTATTCTGGTATTTTCTTTGGAGCCCATTAATAAACCTCAGATTCTTCCTCTTTGGATCTTGAATTAGATGAGGGGCAAAATGAGAAAGTTCATTGAATCTCTTATGATATTCTGGGATATTCATATCTCCTTGTATCAGATAATAAAATTCATCACATAACCGCTCAGTTGCTTCTGGAGGAATAAATCTTTTACTGAAAATTTCTTTAAATCTATCCCAGGTAATATTACCTTCTGGATTATTCTTAGTAACCGTTTCCCACCAGATTAAAGCTTCATCTTTGAGCGCCCAAGATGCCACTAATCTTTTGTGATCATCTCTCAGCTGGAAACTTTCAAAAATTCTTTCAACGGAACTCATCCAAGCTTGAGTTTGAATAATCGATTCATTGCCCGAGAATGGTACTCCACCCAGATTTCGATATCTTTTCAATAGAGCTTCTATATCCGATCCTGGCTGAGGGAGCACCACTGGCTCATTAATTTGTTGAACCATAGGATTACTTCTTCTGTTTCTGACACTCATTTTCTAGTGCGTCTGCAAATAGTAGACCAAGTGTCAGTGTCAACAGAAAAGATATTTCAAAACATAGAAACATATACCTATATGTAAATGTGTCTATTGGGGTGTATTTCATTCTGCTATACTCATACTAGGATATTACTGATCCTATCTGTAATGAGTTATTCTTCCTAGAACACTACTGATTCTATTTCTGACGAGTTGTTAATATGCTATATTCCAGAACTAAGCTTAACCAAAGCTCCGATACCACGTTTGTGACGACTCCAAACCCCGTTCGATGGTGGCAAGGGTAATCTTTGGAATATAACACATAAACAGATAATAGCAGAACAGAAATAAAAAAATACACCAGATAATGCACAATAGAATACACTGGATAAACACAATCATTAGAGTTACACAGTATACATGATCTTACTTAGTACAACTACAGTTCAGCTATACATAAATGTCTACAGCGGAAAACAAAACATAATATGTACAATAGGAGCTGAACAACATAAAAAGAGATAAATGATAGAATCCATCTTTAGCTCCAGCTATCCAGAAAGAGCTAGCTTAAACCTGAACACAAGGCTGCCCATGTAGAAA
The DNA here is from genome assembly GCA_030737875.1 of Allium sativum. Classification (NCBI taxonomy): domain Eukaryota; kingdom Viridiplantae; phylum Streptophyta; class Magnoliopsida; order Asparagales; family Amaryllidaceae; genus Allium; species Allium sativum. The sequence continues at coordinate 574,627,445 of CM060923.1, read as the reverse complement.
AAGGGGCACCGAGTTTGCAAGTGAAACAAACTACGAGTCAGTCAGGGGACTAGTATGAAAAATCTACTTAACATATTTTACAATATGGCTAATCACAGGATCATGCCACTTTCTCGGAACGGGTTCACTCCATTGGATTGCCAGTTCTTTAAAACAAGTAAATTTTTTAAACACCGCAATGCTTTTTATAAAAATGAAGCCATTATAAGACTCAGTTCCCATCACACAATGCAACACAAACCAGAGGATAGAGTTTTACCTTATACTGGCCAAAATATGCTAGATACGAGCAAAACAAATCATTTGATATTATTGCTAGTGTTTATATGTTTCAAAAACAATTTCAATCATAACTATCAATCATAGACGGCATGGGTACCATATATCATGTCGCCATATATATATATATATATATATACAATCAAAACCGCATGGTGTAGTATTTGGAAATTGGATTTCCATCATGAACTAAGGCAAAAGATAGTCCTTACCGAATTCGAGACAATCTAGCCTACCATGTCTCAGGAACAGCCGCAACTGCATCTTGGATCGTCAGGGCCGGTCCACCGATGTGGATTAAAATGCCTGAACACTGCGTCTCCCCGCCCTTTGGGGCGTAAATGAGTCCTATGACTCCATCGGCTCCACATAGTCACTGATATATCTGAGGCACCTCGCAGCAGCAACAACCACACAGGTGAAAATAATATAAATGTCAGGGCTGGTATGTCACTGACACCACCCTAGCTAGAAAGAAACGCATGTCCTCACTGAGGTCCTCTCCCGTTTCTGGTTCATACCGAGGTGTGAGGCTCGCGAATCAACGTTACACACAAAGCTACGCTACACAGGCCGTGCTTTGATCATCAACCACAAGACTTTGCTTTTCAACAGAAGCCTTGATCATCTGCCACTTAGGCATGCCACACAGGCAATTCACTCCATGCGACTGATTTCTATCGATATATAACCTCGGAGCTCGTACGTCTCAGAGAAGGGCGTTCAGCAAGAGAATAAATTCTCCGCCGCCAAACAGATATATATTTAATAGAGATCAATCAACACAGAACAAAATCCAATGTCAGACACACAGTCCATTTACAAGTTTGTTCCGGGTCTGAACGAAACCGGAGGCACTCAATGCCTTGCATATCCGTACAATCAACAAGTACGTCCGGACGGCTACTACTTCAGCCCCCTCAAGGTAGCTACTCCCATAATGAGCATCAGCAGCACCCCCCATTCGATGTGAATATCATCGGTCTTGCATCGTCTTCATATCTTCGACTTTTAATCGTCGATCAATTATTTGAAATGAGAATCAATTCGGCCTTTTCAAATAATTCACGTATATTTAGAATTTCAAATCAATTCATTTCAATGGTTAAATTATTCGATATCATTAATTCTGTTCTTTAATGTAATTTTCACGCCAAACACATTCAACCATCAAATATCACATAACCCGAGCAAATTCAGTTTATTTCCGTTCCATATCATTTATAATATTTTATCGCGATTTATCGCGATTTATCGCTATTTTTATTCATTTAAAAATAGCCAATTCACTCAAACGACGCTTCAGGCCATGACGCAACCGTGGCGCTGTTTTTCTTCAGATTTGTTTTACACATACCTGAAAATCTAACTATTGGATCTTCACAAATTTTATATCATTAGAAAGATCTTTTCAAAATGAATCCAACAGTTTCAGTTTTGGGAAAATCCGACGATCGGATCTCCCGGTACAATCGTTTGAAGTTACGATTTCAAAATACGAACTGCCACGCCATTATTCGATTTAATTTAATTATATATATATATAATCGATTCTGGCGCTGTTTTTCTTCAGGTTTGAATTAAACATTCCAGACAATCCAACCGTTGGATCTTCACAAAGTGGGTGTCGTTGGAAAGATATTTCCAAAGCGAACCCAACGGTTTCGGTTTTGGGAAAATCCGATGGTCGGATCTCCCGCACTAATCATTTGAAATCACGGTTTCAAAACACGAATTGCAGCTTCGTTATTCGATTTATTTTAAATATATTTATATAATTATATATAAATATAATTCTTTCTTCGATTTCAAAACTATATTCATTTCATATATTTGATAAAAATGATATTTTTATCATCAAAAATATTTATTCAACACATGAATATTTTTAGCACTTCATATTCACAATAAAAATGTAGATTTTATTGTTCAATCTATATACTCAACGCATGAATGTTTTCGACTTCACACATACGATAAAAATATGATTTTTATCGTTCTAGTCCTTTATTCAACACATGAATGTTTCCTATAGTTTATATATATAATAAAAATGTGATTTTCATTGTAAAACAATTTATTTCAAAACACGATTATTTTATATAGTTCATACATAAGGTAAAAATATAATTTTTTTATCTTTCAAAGAATTTATTCAACACATGAATTTCTATTCAACACATGAATTCCTATTCAACACATGAATATAGTTTCAGCACCTGAATTTGAATCTATAGTGTATATATATATAATAAAAATGTGATTTTTATTGTAAAACAATTTATTTCAAAACACGATTATTTTATATAGTTTATACTTAAGGTAAAAATGTAATTTTGGGGTTAAAACAATTTATTTAAAATACTAATATGTTATATAGTCTATATATATAATAAAAATGTTATTTTTATTTTTCAAAGAATTTATTTAACACATGAACTTCATTCAACACATGAATTTCTATTCAACACATGAATATAGTTTCAACACATGAAAATAATTCTAACACATGAATATTATTGAAAATTTCGACAGCATAACGGCAGGGTAGTTAAAACCGGCACCGTCCCTAGTACGGCTCCTCGCTCTACCTTAAAACCTCGCGGTTTTTAACAATGGGGATTTTCAATCTCTAGTTCGTACGCAGACGAATTTTCCCATATACTAATCCTATTGGGATTTCAACCACAATCAATCATTTCAAATCAACCATTCATGATATTCACCAAATTTCACATCAACCAATAATCCAAACAATATCACAACCAATATATATCGTCCATGGTCTGTGGACGAGGGGAGTGTGTGTGTGTATATATATATATATATATATATATATATATAGACGTATATAACTATATTTCGATTTCATTTCAATATCATTTCAATTTATTCAACACATATATCACTTTTACAATGCATATATAACTTATACATCGAACATACAACTTATACAACGCTTATACATGAGGTGTACAACGCTTATATAACTCGTACATCGACTGTATAATTTATACATCGTTGTTTTCCATATCGTTTATAAATTAGAAATCTCACATTGGGTTCCACTCCACCAAAAATTGTAGAAGGCTCAGAAAAATATGCGTCTCTTCTAGAATGTAGAAGACGTCCACACGAGTCCACTGTCTCTTGTTTTACTGGATTTTGTCAAGAAACGAAAAAGATATGATTTTTACAGTGAAATCATAAACCGTAGCGCTTTAAAGTGCTATAGTTAGTTGAAAATTAAAACAGCCGTTACCTCTCAACAATCGTTCAAAACTAGGCTTGCATTTATCTTCCAATCCGTTGCGCTATAGGAGGATAGGCCAACGCCACGTCGAAGCGGGAGGAGTCGCACACCCACGCACGGTGGTGGGGTCTAGTTCGATGCAACAGGGTAGCAGCGGCGGCGGTTTGAAGTTCGGGACTTCCCGAGCTCGATTCGAATGCTACGGGCCACGAAAATATCCAATCTTTATATGGATGTGAAGATCATGAGGAGTACTACAAAATTCTCCAAAGGGCCATGTGATTTTATTGCGTGGATTGATCAGATTTGAGGAGAGAAGGTTTGAACCCTTTTCCGTCATCGCCTGGAACGATTACGGGGAGAGGGAAATTGTGCTGGCCAATCAGATTTTTTTCTTTTATTTATAGATTTTTAAAAATTCGAAAATACTCCTTATCTCATACGAACTCCAATCCAAACCCAACGACTGTCGTCCCTTGCTAAATACCCCCATTCCGAACACAATGGGATATGTTTCGTAGGCCCATTCGACTGTTTCAGTCAGTTTTCCTTCAAATTAAAATATAAAACATTCAATATTCGATTTGAACGTACATTTCTATTTGCCAGGGCCACATACTGATCCCAAAAATTCCAGAAAAATAAATCTACCTATGTTTTGACGATACGGTCCCAACAAAACTAGTTTCGACGAATTCTGCGACTGTTTGAAAAATGGCCATTTTCTGGTCGATCCAATTTAACTGAAATCAACCAAACACACTTTCCTTCGCCACGCTCACATATCGACTTCAAAAATTATGAAATTTGAAACCTAGCAATAATTTGACATCCCGGATCCAACAAAATAGGTTTCGTCGAATGCTGAGGTCGTTTGCAAAATGTCTATTTTCAAGTGCGATATATTCTCTACAACGACCTTTCTGAAAATTCATTTGGCCATAAATTTTGATTCCCGCTATGAAACTTCGATTTTTCAGATTCGTTAGAAAGATATTCACTAGAAGATTTAAATATTTTTGGTTTCACTAAAATCCATTTTATTTTGCACCCAGTATAGTCAATCAAAGTTTGAATTCAAATTTTGAAACTGCCACGCCATTTCAGGCCTTGTTTATAATATAAATAATTATATTTATTTTCAAACATCGATTCAAACTACTTTTCATCGTTATTATTTAAAATATTTATTTTAAATATTTAAAATCCACTATTTTAGCCAATTTAAAAAATTTAAACTGGCTCAGATTTCCTGGGTTGTTACAATTTTAAGGGGACTCCAGCTTAATTTTTTTTATTTTTTTTGTTAAGGGAGGTCTAGATTATTTTTACATGCAGTGTTAAATTTAAGTATTAATTAAGATATAGGTTTTATGATTTTTAATAATGAGGATTATAGGGGTTAATATCAGAATTTTAACTAATATGTTTAAGGGGAGGCTTATTTATTTTGTACCCCCCATAACAATTATACACTAAATTAAAATTGATCCCCCCTTAACCAAAGTGTGCTGCTATTGACACCCTAGTTTCCTCTCCTGGCCATCAAAACTAAAAGCACCCCATTTAATAACATTCTACCCTTTTGGCCACGACAATATTAAAAAACTTAAAATGGAGAGGCCACTGCAGTCTTCAAAAAAATCCCCTTTCTCTCCTGTCACATTGTTGATACTAATTTGAATGCAATATTTTCTTAATTGTTAAAGCTGATTTTGTTTGTTGATCGTTGGCCTTCTGTACATGGTTTGACGCAAAATTTCGGTTGTTTTCAACTGTGAAGACCAATGTAGAACGACATTAAAATGGAAATCCCATGTTCAGTTGCAAATATCCAAAATCACCATCGTCGTACGGTTGTTGACTAATGATGAAACATTTTGCATATATACATAATTTTTTTTCCACGGTGCATAACCATCGCTTACTAACTCCATTTTCGATGAATAACCACCGAAGCCTTTTGTTTTCAGTCTCTTACGAACGAATTGGTGAAACATTCAAATATAAAAGTTAATAGTTCCTTTCGTCTGTTTACAATCGTTATTTTAATTTATATTCGGTAGTTGGTAACCGAATAGTGGGTTTGCACTTCTAGGTGATTTGGTCAGTTGTGTACCACCGTGAATGTGATTATTTATCGGTTCCTTACAACTGAATGCTGATGAAATAGGTTGAGCAATTTGCATATTTCTGTTCGGTTGTGTGCATCCGAAATTTTGAATTACTCTCGTTGGTTGACGACTAAGTGAATGAATAGATTGTGGTGGCCAGAAGTGTGTAAAAAATAATCATGTCTATTAAAATTTATAAGGTGGCTAGGAGAGGATATTGGGGGTGTGAATAGCAGCACCCTAACCAAATGTGGAGTCTCTTTAACAATACCCTATATTTTATCCCCTTCCTAAACAATTCATAATGTACTATAATTACATTAAAATAATATACATAATTGCTTAATATAAAACCTTCTAATAATACTAAATATAAAGAGAATTAAGACCTAAATTAAAATTAAAAAGTTAATGAAATAAAAGAAACATATGCATGACAATGGGTGATTAAGAAATATATAAAATAACAAGAACAAAGAGAAAAATAATTAGTACTGTTGATCAAAAGAGCAGGCAAATAAATCACTATAACATGGATCTCAGTAGTCACCATAGGCTATGAAAAATATAAGCTTGAATCCAGCTATTATTGTCGAAACCAACATTCCAAGTAAATCAACTTAACCATCTGAGTATACAAAATCTAACATAAACCTCATGCTTTTATTTTATAAACTGACCCTAACAATAATGGGAACAGTCCTAAAATTGTATAATAAATCAGATGGAAACAAAATGAAAATTCATGTCGAATGCAAACAATCCAAACTTAAAACATTAACTAATTGCATTTGTTGTGAGAAAATTATATTGAGATAAGAACACGCAAATCAAATATTTTGAAATTACCTTAAACATTCCACTTTAGAGTAGCCATCATAATTCTACAATGATCGGGGAGGGAATTAGTGAGTTATATGAAAAATTTTGGTGATTGAAATAAAACGAAGGGAGAACATACCTGAAATAATCAAATCAAATTCATCGACTTCAGTTAATGTCGATTAAATCATATAACGGGGGTAGTTGAATAAGGAAGATTGCCATCGCCTCTTAGTCTAGATAAACCTGTTAACTAATTCATCGTATGGAGACTATAATCGAGGATCAAAAAAATGAAAGGGGGATTATGAAAGAGGCAAGGGGATATACATGTAAGAACGAAAAGATAAATTGCAATGCCTGAAAGGACGGAAAAAATTGAAGAGGTAGGGTTATGCGATAGGCATCAGAGGAGAGGTGGACATCGATGGATGGGAAGAGGTAGAAGAATATTTAGAGGCTGGAAGGGTAAGGAGGGTGAGATAAAAAATGCGGAAGAAGACAAACTTGTGTGCGACAATTGAAAAAAAGGTTGAGATGCTTGATTAAACATTCCACGTGTCAAGTGGAAATTGAGTCCTTATAAAAATTGGAGGCATGAGAATCACCGAAAAACAACTCACCTTTATTAGTATAGTATAGAATTATTTGTTCTATTTGCTTTTTTTTAACACTATTTATACCTCTACCTTTTAGTAATTTGATTACAAACTAATCAAAAATGGAAGATCGAAATATTAAGCAACCTTTGAAGTCATGCATTTGGATTTTATTATTAATCACTGAGTCACAGCTATAGTTTAAATCGTATTAATTGTTAAAATGAGCATTGTGTTAGTATCATATTGTAAATTTTATAGCTCGGGTCGTACCTAAATCCTGGCTCCGTCCTTGCACTATTAGAAATTCTCTTGGAAGATATCTAAGTAAATTTCACAACTTCTAAATACTTTACAAATGACAGGAATGCCAGGGTATACAATTCATGATCGAAACTGCCACAAGCAGTATAACCTATGTTTAACTCTTCTAAGCTTTTTCAGGGCTGAATTTGGAAGCTTTGCATTACATGCTTGCTTCTTCTATGTTTTAAGTATATGTTGAAGAGGCAAAGTTGAGTAGCATAAATATTGGGAAGATTTCTAATTTTTATGCTATTCAATTCTTGCCTCATCAATATATCTTATCGGGTTTGTCTCTTGCACTGCAAGTGCCTTACAAGCTCTCAGCTTTGGGAGAAAGGCACGCCTTCCATTGATATTTTCCAAACTGTATATCCCATTGTATATTCTCATCTCCTTAAGCTAGTGAGTTCTGAACTTTGCAATTATGCCTTTATATACATGTTTGGAGTCTTGCACATTTGAATGGGTCTAACCTGTATGTTTGTGTATAAATACTGGCAAATATGCGAATGCATATATTCAATAAATATATTAGCTATGTTAGTTGTAGTTGTTAGATCTTGAGCAACACTGGTGGTGAAAAAAATAAATTGAATTCTGCTTGTAGAATATTTGTATACTAGTGTGTGTTTGATATGTACATCTGATGATTTTGAGAATAGTTTCTCTTAAAGTTCAAACTAAAAAACACTTGCGTTCACATTGTAGAGTTTAAAAACAACTGAAAGCAATATTTTGATGGTAATTAGAGCTAATTAGGTTATGAAGGCTGCTGCTTATGTTGTTTTGATCATGGTATTTTCTTCATGTCTATTGTAATATAGGATGTATTTGTTTTTTTTAATACAGATTGCTTTAAACTGATAGGGAGATAAGTTATTAACATGTTATCTTCCACCATTATTTACTTAGAAAGACTGGCATATTTTGGCAGGCCATTTTGGGGGTAATAAAGTTTTCTGGGTCCATGTATAACCCTCATGTAATACGAGAAGTTGTTAGTGTTTTTAACCAAATAGGTTATAACTATGCAGTAAAACCATAACTGCACAGAGTCTGCTGGATTGGGATTTCTATCGCGGTACTTAGAAGGAAAAATCAGAGCCTTTGATATAAACTTCAGGTAACATCTCACATTTTTTCCCATCCCCTCATCTCGGATATGATGTTACCGCTAGCCACATGGGATACGATTTTAACTTAAATTGAAAATATTTATTTTCAATGTCTTTCGGGAAGTAATCATATGTACATATCCTACATATGTCACCTATCTGAGATTAGTAAGTGCACTACTTCAGTTTAAAACTTAAGTGCGACTTCAGTGTTAAACACGTATGGCTTCAATTATCAAACTAAAGAATTTCTTCAGTTTTATAACTGAGGCATGGATTTAGTGTGTTTGGTTGCGTATCAGTGCTCTTAAGTATTGCACGAACATTTTGGTTTGCCGCTCTACGCAGTTTCATTTCTCTCATAAGTTAGGATTTTTTCCCTTTTCATGTCTTTGCGGACATTATGCAGTGGTGCTAATGGTGCAATACACCACAATAATGGTGCACCTGTGCACAACTGTAGTGGTGCAAATGCACCACGGTGGTGAACTGCACCACACAGTGGTGCAGTTCACCACTGTGGTTCATTTGCACCACAAGAGTGGTGCACATGTTCACCATTACTTTGATGCAGTGCACCATTAGCACCATTGCATAATGTCCGACGATGACAACGATAATTAAAAGAAATCATCATTGTTTCGCTAATAGATAACTAATAATGAGAATTGACTGAGCTTATACTTATAGCGTTGAAGCTTAATTGGACTTGAAGCATTACAGAGATTAACAACAGAGTAATATGCAGTGTGGACTAAAAGGAAACAATAAACGATATGCTTAAGCGGTATGTATCAGAACCAAAGGCTAAAGGGATATATATGTATGTTTTTATAATGTCATAAGTAGGTTTGTTTTCATAAGTTTGTCTAATGTGGTACGACATTTGCTTATGAATTTATGTAAGTTTTGTTTACAAATATTGTATTCTTATTACTTTATGAAAATGGTGATTAATAATTATATGTTCATATGGTAGTTTCTATTTTTATATGATGTTATGTATATTGTTTAGTTGAAATACGATGACATGAGTGTAGATTAGTGATATAAATATTGCAATGGAACATGACAATAATGGAGTAGAAATATTAGGAACTAACGACAGCATTTATATAATGGTGGAGTGGAAATATCAGAAACAAACGAATGCATAAGAAAAATGCTGTGAAATATTATTAACAGCGTTTATAATCCGCATTTGAAAGTGGAAGAAACGCACATTTGAAACCCATACCAGCTCATTATAAACGCGCATAAAATATTAACAGCCCATGAAAAATGTTGTGCATAAAGTATTAACAGCTCAGAACAAACGTTGTGAAACTCAATTTTTTGACAACATTTATTTTCCGCTGTTGAAAAAAAGGGGCCTACGACAACATGTCGTTATACAACGTTTATCAAAACATTATAATATCATATAACAGCATTTTTGATACGCTGTTAAAAGCCTTTTTTGGTGTAGTGAGTCTATGAGTATCCTGATGTTTTCGAGCAGGTTCGGGGCTTACCTCTGAGGTGCGAGATTGATTTCCGTATATAACTGGTGGACAATGCAAAGCCAGTTGCATGGCCTGTGCGCCATATGGCTCCAAGAAAAAGAAGGGAGATTAGCAAGAAAGTAGGGGAGCTACTTGAGAAAGGGTTTATTAGGCGAAACATATCTTAATGGGGCACTCCATTGGTATTCGACACTAAGGCAGATGGTTCGCTTTGCTTATGTGTAGATTATAGGGAGTTGAATAAACTCACCAAGAAGAAATAGGCACCGACTTACGAGGATAGATGATTTGTTTGACCAGCTTGTTGGTGCAACTGTTTTCTCTCAGTTAGAAATGGCTATAGGGTTTCATCGGTTGAAGGTGGCCAAGGACATTATAGACAAAACCGCTTTTAGAACTCCAGATGGTTTCTTTGAGTGGCTCGTCATGCCTTTTGGGTTGACGAAGGCACCGGCCTATTTTGTTGATCTAATGAGTAGAGTGTTCCGGGAGTTTCTAAATAAGTTTGTTGTGGTCTTTGTTGATGACATCTTGATTTTCTTGAAAAGCAAGGAAGAGCATGCCCAATAATTGATAGAGGTTTTGAAAACTCTTCGTGCACACCAGCTTAAGGCGAAGTTCTCCAAATGTCATTTTTGGAGAAAAGAAGTGTGATTTCTAGGGCATGTGGTCTCAAAAGATGGGATATCACTAGATCCCGCGAAGGTAGTTGCAGTTTAAGATTGGCATATCCCAAAGAATGCAACGAAGATGAGAAGTTTTCTTGGAACAGTAGGCTAATATAGGAAGACTTCGCAAAGATATCAGCCTCACAAACCAGACCGACAAAGAAGAATCTGTCATTTCCTTGGGATATAGGTTGTGACGATGCCTTTTAGCAATTGAAGAGGGCTTTGGCAGCCCCAATCTTTAAAACAATACTTACAATTCATCAGAGAATAGTGGACATTCAATTTATCTGGACAATTATAACAGTTTGTCTTTATTTACAACACATAACAGAAAAATATCTAGATATATATCATACGTTAGGACTCCTCTAGCCCGTTTTCTGGGACCCGTATCAACTTATAGATATATATCATATGTCTGAACAACTCCAGCTCGTTTTATGGGACTCGTATCATCTTACCCTGAACCTGTACAACTCGTTCTGACCCAACTGGGTCTGACCCGAGCATTTCAAATGCCAGAGGTCAGTCTTGTGAAACAACATGAGAAAAATCCACTAAAAAATTGGCATCATCCATTTTGATTTTAAAGTTAAAAATCATTTCGAAAGAAAAGGATAATCATACGTCCAATTCATATACAAACACGGACGGTTTTTACCTTACGATAACCCAAAACATTTTTGAAATCAATATCTTTTCTGATATTATAATAATGTCTAAATACAAGTAAATATCAATTTAGCAGAACGCTTTCATCTCACGCTCTACATATATAGTATACAATCAAAACCGCGGGCACTTGTTGGAGATTGGATTTCCAACTATGACAAGGTATGGAACCACCTTCCGATTGTGTATCTCTAGAGGGGAATACACTGGGTTCAACAAGAACGTCTTGCAACCAGGCCCACACATGACCGACCACTCATTTCTCTTAAGTGTATCGAATATATTGTCACCTACGGTTGCTCGTAACATAATCATTCCCGGTAGATACAGAAGTGAAAAGAAGTAACAAATATGAATATTATCTAGATGGTGACAATACACCCTAATGGGGGCGACCCGCATAGCCTTGCTGCCTGCTCGATTTTTGTCATTCTTCGGTTGTGAGGCTTGAGGTTTAAAATTTACCTTTTTAAGAAAAATCCACCATTCACTTAGAATGCCACATCATCGAATCCATCGGAAATCACTAATTGATTTCCCTAAAAATACTCAGATTGTTAGGCTAAAGAAGTTTCTCTTCTTTGCCACCAACTTCATACGTTTGAAGAAACCAACGTATGTAATCCCTCAGGAAATACTCTGTCAGACGTTTGTCCATACAAGTTGTCCTAGGACTGGACAAACTGAAGGCACTCTCCTACTAAATCCTAGGAATCACCCTTTGAATTAGTAGCGAGTAGTCCTTGCATTCTGTCGATTTCAACCACGATAGGATCACCATCAAAACATCCCCTTGCGTGACTCTAGAGAATTCGATAAGTAGTCCTTCCGCTTATGAAGATCCACGGTCTTCACTGCTCCATCTTCAATCAGTATCTTCCACGTTTACGTATTAGTTGGTTTGGAATGGTTTTCGAATAAATTCGATCTCGGTCTTTCCATACCAACAAACGTATCGACCAGATTTGATAGTCGATTATTTAACTATCATATAAAATAACCATTCATCCATAAAAGAAAATTGAATTCACTGATTTAATATTCATTTCCATTTTAGCCTCTTTTCTATTAACCATTCGTTAATTCAAAACTTCTCCATTTTCCGATAAATGGAATTCTCATTCCTTTTCTTACATGTACATATAAGGATATTAAAAACCTTGCCATCTTAAAATAATTTTAGGAACATATTTCTTATCTCGGTTTTTTGTCCCTAACTGTAAACTAGTAAGAGAGTAATTCCCTAAGTATCAACCCCGAAGGCAGAAACCAACATTAGATCGACACTCAGACAACTATTCAACCCACTAATCTCCAGTCCGTTATAATTTCCTTAACTCCATTTTTAAAACTTCTAACAAAATAAAAATTTTATTTGATCGTTATCACTTTAAACGGGATATTTATCTCAAACTTATCATCATTTCAGATATTTAACTAACAAATATGATTTTAAATGTTTACAATTACCAGTATCGAATATTCCATTTAAAGATATGATTTGCAAAACGTTTGCTAAATATTTGTTTTTATTTTCAAACGAGAACAAGTACTCCTTATACGATATAATTTCATTTATCGATTTGATTTCATCTTAAACTTCGTAAAATAAAGTCTTGATTTCATAAACAATTTCCGTAAACATCCATATATATTAATTACAACTCAATTCGGCTTTATTTCAATAAAAATGCATTCCACGTCAAAAAATTTGTATAAAGTATCATTTATAAATTCTTTATTACTAATATTTATTATCTACCATCTTATATAATTCTATATACAATCTATCTTTGTTATTTCATCTAGTTCGGCTTAAATCAAATTAGAACTTAAGAATTTAAGAAAACTTTCCCTTCTAAAATTTCTATTTGTAAACTATTTGCCTTACCCCTTATTCATCTCAACGGTGAATAATATTCCTTAATACAATTCATACTTGACTTATTTGGTCAATATGATTTCATACTTGAAACTTCAAGTTTCATTCTATTTATAACTTCTATTTTGTTATAAAATCTTCTTTATATTTTCCTTGTACTTGGAAAATTTCAATCTATTTTAAAATAACAGTTTATTATTTGCTGCCCATTTATTTCCCAAATTCATACATACTTCTCATTTTCTCAAATTACCCAAATAATAATTCCACTTCTTATAAATGTCGTTTATACAATCGCCGCCTCATCTCATTTGTTTTAACAAATACTTTATTTCAAAATTCCATTTAATTTGGATTCTAAATAAACAATTTTATTTGAAAATAAATATTCTCTTTTAAGCTCTTTTTGCTTTTAAATTCTATATTCCGCACCACTTACTTTATTTACTTTATTCACCTTAACCGTGAATAATAATTCAATACAAATCCATACTATACCTGATTCCATTAATCAAATTTCAAGTTTCAACCCATTCATTACTTATAATTATAGAGTTATTTCATATAATCCAATTTATAAATTTCCATTGAACTTGAAAATTTCAAATCAATTAATAATGCCGATTTCAAACCCAATTTCCATTTGTCTTCATATTCAGATTATATTTTTTGAATAGAAATAATTATTTCACTTCTTCATACATGTCACTTGCAGAAATCAACTACTTGTCTTATTTGTTAAAATAAACCTTTACTGTTCAATTCTATTTATAACTCGGTTTCTAAATAAATATTTTATTTGAAAATAAAATTCCCTTTCTGTTCTTTTATTTATTGAAATTTTGTTTTAACATCCATATACTATTTTTGATATTCAAACATATCAAAAATCAAGTCCACTTTTTAATACACATCCAAACATGTCATGTACTATCATAGGTTATCAATCATAACATATATGTGAAAATAAATAAATAAATGTTGAGAAATCCAGTTGGATCCCTCCAACCTATTTTTCCTGCATCAACAGATGTTAGTCAACAATAATAATACCCATTCTACTTCAAGGCAGGATATCACGGTATAGAAGGTCATCCACTATATATATTGTGGGGCATATAGGGAAATCATCCGCTAATGGTACCACGGGCATCCGGTAATGGTACTGCGGGAATTATCAAATCACTAATCACCAATATTATTATTATATAATATTTTTATATATTATTATCACTTTATATCAATCAATTTATCATCCATCAAGCAATAAATGAATTTTGAACTATTAAAAAAAGTTCCCAATAATTACCGAGTGAGTTTAACTCACCACATTTCCCTTTGTTGAATATCCAATTAAAATTTTGTACCATCTTGGCTGCGCAATTTCTTGAATTGTCATCGAATAAATTTATTTGCCACCTACGATTTATTTAACTTTATTTTATCGATTAAATTATTTTAATTTAAATTGACTATATAAATTAAAATTTTCTATGTATATTTAAATTTGAAAATAAAATGATTACCTCATTATAAATGCCAACCACTCAACTGATCCGCGAAGCAAATTTCTGACTAGTCCCAATAAACAGCACCTACGATAAATTAATTTTTATTTAAGGAATAACTATTTATTTATCTTAACTACTAATAAATAAATAAAAATTTCTTTGTAATTTAAATTTGGTAAAAATGTTTACCTGTTGCACTAACTCGATCAACAACGAACGATATTTAACAACTTCATACCACTTAAGCAACTCATCGAACATGTCATGATCGATCTCTATTCATTTTCCATCAACTTACACTCACTATCAAAACCACTTCCCCAGTCCAAAACACTATCAAAAATTCGCACTCAACTCCTTCAATCTAGAATTAACAGTGATCAAATTTCGTACCTTGATTCAACTTAGTTTGAACCTAGTCATCACGTTCTTTGGCAACTCCTTACTGCACCCAGGAAACGCAACTTGCTCCAAAGCTTTCCACTGTTCGGACTTCTTCAATTCAGCAGCCCATTTTCATCACGCCTTCCTCCATGATCCGAAGAAAATATATCCATACTGACAACCTTATTCATTCAATTTCAGAACCATTAACATCACCTCAGTTCGCAAAATCCTTCCCTAAATTTCACTCCTCGGTCATCGCCATCTCCCTGTCAATCATCCAGTTCAACCCTCGGTCTATCAAACTCCATACAAAACTATCAATGAATCGCATACCTCGATTTAAGGATGGAACCCCATTTGATACAACATCGCACCCATGTTAGACCAAATCCCAAGTTCGCATTCCAGCATCACGTTCAACGACCTTCACCAATGCTTCTATCTATCGCGCGCCTAACTAGTAATCACAAAGGAATCGATTCGAACTACTGTCGGACCATCTAACCCAAATCGACGCCGAGTTTAATCATGATTGGAGGAACAGCGCTCTAGAGAACTGTAATGACCCGCATTGTCAGAGGTGTTATAATTAATTTATTCAATTATATAAATGGTGAATTAAAGGATTTAATGGTCGTGGGATTAAATAACTGGGAATATTTAATCAAAATAATAAATTAAATGATATATTTAATTCAGAAATAATCAGAATTATTGGAAATCACAATATTCTGTGAACGGGGTCGTCCCTTAGATTTAATTCAGCTTAGAGTTGAATTATATTGACGAATATATTCAATCGACGACAGTTTGAACGTATAATTATATTATAATTAAAATCGAGCCTGAAATGGCGTTGCAGTTTGTAAATTGGCGATTCGAACTTCAACTGAATGTACAGGATTCGTTTTAAGCCGGATTTCTATGAAACAAGAAACGTGTGGAGCTGGTGGAGTATATCTTTCTAGTGGAAGAGAAAAAATCGGGATTTCGTCGGGTAGATTTTGATGTATGTCCAAATCAAATTTCAGAAAAGTCGCTGTGGAAATTCCTTTATAATTTGCGATGCTTTATATACGTTATAAAAGAGATTTTCAGTATAAACTGAATATCGGGATAATCTGGAATCTGAAATATCAAACTGTATATTCTGATATGATATTCTAGAGCTGTACGATATCATATGTGAATATATACGATAATATAAATTTATTCATATTTAATTTAATTATATTTAAATATATTTATATATTTAAATGGGCTATTTAGAGCTTTAAAAATACCCAGTTTTGCAAACGAAGTCGGAATTCGATGAAACTAATTTTGTTAGATCCGCAATGTTAAATAGTTGTTAGATTTCAGTTTCGTGATTTTTAGAGTCAGCGTGTGGCCGTACGGATTTTTAGAGTGAAAAACAGTCAGTATTTTGACAGTTAAAAATACGCTGTGTGAGCAAACGGAGTCGGAATTCGACGAAACCAGTTTCGTTGGGACCGTAATGTCGAACTGTAGCTGCATGTCCAGTTTGGTGATTTTTGGGTATCGTGTGTGATCACACTAATTTTTAGGAGGGAATAATGAATATAAAATGAATATAAAACAAAAATATCTCAACACTAAAAATATCTAGATATTTTGAAAGCATTATAAATACCCCCTCTTAACTTCCTTTAAACCTAAAACCGAACTCTTCTGGTCAAATTCTCAGCCTCCACTTCTCGTTCGTTCTTTTCAGAAAAACATGATCAAACAAAATATTCGTATAAATTCATAGAAAATCTATAAATTATAAAGGAGTTGTCTTTGAGTCCATGAGAGGAAGAGCTTCAATCTTGTGGCCATTTTAATGTGTTCGACTTCGATTTTGATTCACTGCAAATGGCGAAAGCAACCTAGGGTTCGCCGATTCTGGAGTTTGAGGCATCGAACGAAAGGATAATGGTTATTTTTGGATTCATCAACGTAAACCGCATCAGTTGGTGGTGTCGACCGGAACTTCGGCGGTCTCTGGTGCCTGCGTCAGTGGCGACGTCGAAGTGGAGAACAGCTGGTCATTCTGGGGAGGCGCGATCGAGTGAAGCAAGAAGGGGAGGAGGTGGTGTAGTTTTCTGCGCGGAGTTGGAAGGCGGAGGTGGCACCGGAAATTGTTGAACGTGGGGGAGGATAGGGTTGGTCAACCGGCGGTCAAAAGGGGATGGGATACTGAGGAGCAATCCGTGTTTTAACCGGGGAAGAAAGGGTTGCGGTATGGGCTTTTAAATGGTGGAGTGGGCCGATACATAGGGTTTGACGAACCGTAAATTGCCTCGGGATCGTACGGACGTCAGCTACAACATGAGACTGACCGGGAGTGAATCCGAGCTCGTTACAATTTATGGCGAAATAAATTGTCCGAATCAATCAAAGAACGCAAACCGATTATTTAACGGTTAACGCTTCAATGTGAGTAAAACTCACCAACTCTGAACAGTTATATTTTTATAATGTATTTTTAGAACTGTTAATCATCTGTTGATTGCTGTGTGTTGGTTGATTGATTGAACTGCTAGTCAGTTTGTGAAAATTATATATATATATATATATATGTAATTATATATATATATATAAACCGTTAAATATTTATATATTGATTCTGCTATCAGAATATTTTATATTGAACTGAAAGTGATGATAATCATATTGTGTAACATCTGTGGATGCAGGGAGACAGGTTGGAGGAATCCGACTGGATTCCTCAACAGTTATTTTATTGTTTTTCATATATTGTTATATGATGTGATATAAAATCTGTGGGCGATTATATGTACTTGGACGATATTGAACATCGTGATTTGATATGATTGAATACCATAACATACCGAAATGCTGATAAGGGGATTTTCAAAGTGATATTGAAAATAGAATATTTATAAAATGGAATATTTATAAATAAGAGATATTTATAAAGTGGAATATTTATAAATAAGAAATGTTTATAAATGGGAATATTTATAAATAGGAGATATTCAAAAAGGAAATAATTACAAATCATTTTCTTTTTGAATGGAAAGGCCTGTGTGGCGGGTTTGGGGATTTTCCCGATGCTCCCGTTACAAAGGAGGTTATGGCAAATTTTTCAGAGAATTTAAGGAGTTAGAATATTTAAAGAATAAATTTGAAAAGGAAATATTTGTAAACCCTTTACAAATAGAATTGAAAAGGAAACGTTATAAAAAGGAAATCATTTTTAAAGTGTAGAACCGTTATTTAAAAGTAAATCTTTTCCAATGAATAAAACGTTGTTAAAAAGGAAATCTTTATAAAGTGAATAAAGTAAATCGAATATGGTATTCGAAAGGAGTTAAATCGAATATGGTATTCGAAGGGTGTAAATCAAATATGGTATTCGAAAGTTAGTAAAACGAATATGCTATTCGAAAGGGGTTAGTCGAGTCGAGTTAGTTGAATAGAGTTGACTAGTTCAGTAGAGTTAACTAGTTTAGTAGAGTTAACCAGTTCAGTAGAGTTAACCAGTTCAGTAGAGTTAACCAGTTCAGTAGAGTTAACCAGTTCAATAGAGTTAACCAGTTGGGTTATGTAAGTCAAGTTAACCAGTTGGGTTAAGTAAGTCAAGTTAACCAGTTGGGTTAAGTAAGTCAAGTTAACCAGTGAGTTAAGTAAGTCAAGTTAACCAGTGAGTTAAGTAAGTCGAGTTAATCAAGTCGAGTTGATCGAGTTAGAGTTACTCAGTTAGAGTTAATCGATTAGAGTTAAAACGAACTAGAGTTAATCAAATATAATTATTTGAGACAGAGTTAGTCAAACATAGTATTCAGGGTAAGTTGCCATCTCGTACGACTGCTAGCGTAATTCGTAGGGCTGTAAATAGCCTAAGGCGGTCGGATGTTTCCTGAGGGAGTCAGGCGTAACCATTGTGATCGCTGCGATCTAGAGTCAAGCGAACGAAGTTAAATCGAATATTAGTTATTCGATAGGAGTTAAGTTCTTGAGTTAGATTATCGAGATAAGTTAATCGAGTTAAGTTCTTGAGTTAGATTATCGAGATAAGTGAGTCGAGTTAAGTTCGTCGAGTTAAATTAATCGATGTTAGTTTCATCGAAAGGAGAATCGATGGTAGTTTCATCGAAAGGAGCGATGTTAGTTTCATCGAAGGGAGTTATCGATTAGTTAAATCGAAAGGAGTTATCGATTAGTTAAATCGAAAGGAGTTATCGAATTTAGTTATTCGAAAAGGAGTTATCGATTTGTTAAATCGAAAGGAAGATTATCGAATATCGTT
Organism: Allium sativum; assembly: GCA_030737875.1. Lineage (NCBI taxonomy): Eukaryota > Viridiplantae > Streptophyta > Magnoliopsida > Asparagales > Amaryllidaceae > Allium > Allium sativum. Next base: position 574,608,050 of record CM060923.1, on the reverse strand, counting down.
TATTCGAGAGGAGATTATCGAATGTATTTTATTCGAAGGAGTTATCGATTATTAGTTAATCGAAGTGAGTTATAGAATATTAGTTAAATCGAAGGAGTTATTGAATATAGTTTATTCGATGGAGTTAACCGATTAGAGTTAAATCAAAGGAGTTAATCGAATATATTTTATTCGAATAGAGAAAAGGAGTTAATCGAATATAGTTTATTCGAATAGAGAAAAGGAGTTAATCGAATATAGTTTATTCGAATAGAGAAAAGGAGTTAATCGAATATAGTTTATTCGAATAGAGAAAAGGAGTTAATCGAATATAGTTTATTCAAATAGAGAAAAGGAGTTACTCAAATATAGTTTATTCGAATAGAGAAGAGGAGTTAATCGAATATAGTTTATTCGAATAGAGTAAATGAGTTAATCGAATATAGTTTATTCGAATAGAGTTAGAGGAGTTATCGAATATAGTTTATTCGACAGGAGTTAAGTGAATTAGTTAAGTTAAACTAAGTGAATTAGTTAAGTGAATTGGTTAAGTTAACCAAAGTGAATTAGTCGAGTTAATCAAAGTGATTAGTTAGATTATCGAGATAAGTAAATCAAGTTAGGTTAATCGAGTTGAATTAGTCAGTCGAGTTAATAAATTGAGTTAGTCAAACCAAGTAAAACCAGTTAGAGTTAATTAATTAAGGTTGACCAGTTAGAGTTGATCGGTTAGAATTAACCAGTTAGAGTTAATCAATCAGAGTTAATCAAATAGAGTTAAGTAAAACTAGAACTGACTAGAGATTAGTAAATTGAATGGTTTTCTAAGTGCCTATCTGATGTTGGTTTCGGCCTTCGGGATTTATACTTAGGGAATTGTTCTCACACTAGTTCACAGTTAGGGACTGATAGTTGGGGAGTGTAGTGATTTGTAAATAAGCAAATGGAAAACGTTTTCCAGTGTTAATAACATATATTTTCTAAACATAGAAAATAAGGCAATGTGAATATATATATAGATATATGTTGATGAGTTACCGATATAATTTCCATCTGGAAATAATATCGTTGTTTGCACACTTATTTTCTTTGATGGTTAAATCACAGACTATCGAAGTTTTGACCATTTTAACATTGTTAATATGGAGAGACCGGTTGGATTATTATCTGAAGAACCACTCTGTATTGGCATAAGCATTGCGAATCATTTATGCCAAAGATAATTGAAGACGGAGTAAAGTGCCAGGGCTGTTGTATAAGTCTTAGATAATAGTGACTAAGATAGATATACTGAATAGTGCCTTCGGTTTGTCCAGTCCTAGGACGACTTGTATGGATGAAGGTCTAACAGAGTATATCCAATAGATCGCATAAGTTGATATGTTCAAACTTATTCACGTTTGGTGGCGGAGGAATTCGTTTCTCTAAGCTGTATACCCATGTTATTTTTGGATAAGTCAATTTGTTATTTGGCGGGTATGACGATGTGACATTCTAAGTGAATGAGGATGACTTGTGTTGATGGATGTCTGACAGAGTATTTCCAGAGAGGTCACGTACATTGATTTCTTCAACCGTACCAAGAGTGGAAGCGGAGAAGGAAAATTCTTTTAGCTGACACGTAATGTATGGTTGTAGACGTCAATTAGTGATTTTCGATGGATCTGACAATGTGATATTCGAAGTGAATCTGATGTGATGATAAAGCGTAGCTTCTAGCCTCATCAACCGGTAAATGACAGAAATCGGGCAGGCAGCATGGCTAAGTCGGTCGCACCGAAGTAGGGTGTATAGTCACCTATCTAGAGAATATTCATTTGTTTCTTAAATCTATCAATGTTGTCCCATATATATACGGGAACGGTTGCTGATCCCAACCGTTGGTGATATACATTCGATACACTCAAGCAAAATGAGTGGTCGGTCATGTGTGGCTGAGTTACAAGATGTTCTTGTTGAACTCCAGTGTATCGTTCCTAGAGTACACTGATCCGAAGGTGGTTCCATACCTTGTCATAGATGGAAATCCATTATCCAATACGTACTTGCAATTTTGATTGTATACTATATATGTAGAACGTGAGATGAAAGCGTTTCTGCTAGTTGATATCTATTTGTACATAGACATTATTATAATATCAAAAGGTTTTTGATATAAAGATATTTTGGATTCTCATAAGGGAAAAACCCGTTCCGTTCTGCGGCGTGGTCTTATGAGATATCGTTTACTTGTTCATATACCTGTTTAAACTGTTTTACTCACACCAGTCCCATGACTGACCCGGAGTTTACTTTGTTGTTTTCCTTAAACTCTTGGGTGCCTAAATTTGTACGGGCAGTCAAGTAGTCGGGATTTACAGATATACTTGAAGAGCTGGAGCAGGAGGCTTCTGGATCATATAGCTAAAGTTTATTTCCACTGTGTTGTAAGTGTTGTACTCTGATAAGTGCTATTGTATACATAACTGTTATATTTCAAAGTTATGTTATCTATTATATGTTATTCGTTCCGCTGTGAGGTTCGTGTTACTCTGATGTTGTGTTCTTCTCCTTCTTCTATTCTAAGTTTCTATCTTATCTGTTCTCACCCTCTAATTTCTTTCATTAATTACCGGAATTTTTCGATGTTTTGGTTATCGACATCGAGCTTATGTCGATAACCAAAGTCGCTCAAAATCCGGGTCGTTACAGTTGGTATCAGAGCTTAAGTTAAGAATTACCTTGGCTCTGTGGCGTGACTCGGTAGAGATAGGGTTAGTAATACCCTAGATTGAGTTGAGTGTATATATACGAGTGCGTATTTGTATTTGATATAAAAATGGTTTTATATTGTGGAGATTCATTGGCTGAGTTGTTTATGAGTTCTGCTCGATCAGTTTGATCCACTGTATCGGTAGGAGTAAATAAATACTTGAGTACGATGGACCGACACAGTATGGATATGTAATATATTATCATATATTAGATATATTGGTTGTATTATAATCGAGTAAGATTATAAAAGTGCAATGGTTATAAATAACTAATCAGAATCATATAATTAAAGTATATGAAATAAGATGAATTAAATATGAATTTAAATCAGATTTGGAATTAAAATAAGGAAATTTTAAGTTCCTGGGAGATTTTGAGATGTTTTCAAAATGGATGTATTTAGTAAGGGTTTTGAAATGATATAGTATTGAAATCACTTGGGTCGCTGGAAAATAATTCTGATGATGACTGTGCAGTATTATCAGTGTGATTTTCGAGTTCTAAGTGGTGGATTACAACCAAAGATTTTGATTAGAATTGTTTTGAGAAAACAAGTTGTTTAGAAATTCAAAGGTTTTGAATAGGTATTATGATTTCAAACTGATTTGAAATTTACCCAGGAATTTAAGTTCTAGAAATTAAAATTTAACTTGTGAAGTTAATTCGAATGGGATGGTAAAAGTAAATAATAACCCATAATTTAACTTGAGATGATAGGTTAAGAAAAACTGGAAGTGGTTAGAGAATAATCTGGATTTGGATTTGAAATGATAAGTTGAGAGTTTAGAATTTGAAACTCGAATTTGAAATTTAATTCGGCTTGAATAAGCGAATGGTTGTGTTAAGAATAACTTGGTTGGAGTTGATTGGGATGGCATTTGTATATGTCGAGTTGATAACAGATGGTAGGGATAGAGTTGATATGCCCAACAAAAAGGTACAAGTTTATATTTTATAGGAGTTTGGAATTTATGAGCCGAATTGGCAAGCCGTTTGGCGTTTTGACTTTCTTTTGGGTTGAAGAAGGCCCAGAGAGGCGAGTTGGAGTTTGAGCTATTGACCAGTACAAAGGAGGTGCTGGCGAAATTTTTCCGAAAATTTAAAGTGTTAGAAAATTTTCAGAATTTTTGAAAATTTTAGTTAGTCGAAAGGAATTAATATTGAAACCGATATTAGTTGGTTCAGTTGAAACTAGAGATAAGGGGTAACAGATAAGCTTTTACCAAATAGATAGGGTCGTCCTCTAACTTAGCAATTTCGAGGACGAAATTTTTTTAAGTGGGGAAGAATGTAATGACCCGCATTGTCAGAGGTGTTATAATAAATTTATTTAATTATATAAATGGTGAATTAAAGGATTTAATGGTCGTGGGATTAAATAAATGGGAATATTTAATTAAAATAATAAATTAAATAATATATTTAATTCAGAAATAATCAGAATTATTGGAAATCACAATATTCTGTGAACGGGGTCGTCCCTTAGATTTAATTCAGCTTAGAGTTGAATTATATTGACGAATATATTCAATCGACGACAGTTTGAACATATAATTATATTATAATTAAAATAGAGCTTGAAATGGCGCTGCAGTTCGTAAATTGGCGATTCGAACTTCAACTGAATGTACAGGATTCGTTTTAAGCCGGATTTCTGTGAAACAAGAAACGTGTGGAGCTGGTGGAGTATATCTTTCTAGTGGAAGAGAAAAAATCGGGATTTCGTCGGGTAGATTTTGATGTATGTCCAAATCAAATTTCAGAAAAGTCGCTGTGGAAATTCCTTTATAATTTGCGATGCTTTATATACGTTATAAAAGAGATTTTCAGTATAAACTGAATACCGGGATAATCTGGAATCTGAAATATCAAACTGTATATTCTGATATGATATTCTAGAGCTGTACGATATCATATGTGAGTATATACGATAATATAAATTTATTTATATTTAATTTAATTATATTTAAATATATTTATATATTTAAATGGGCTATTTAGAGCTTTAAAAATAGCCAGTTTTGCCAACAAAGTCAGAATTCGACGAAACTAATTTTGTTAGATCCGCAATGTCAAATAGTTGTTAGATTTCCAGTTTCGTGATTTTTAGAGTTAGTGTGTGGCCGTACGGATTTTTGGAGTGAAAAACAGTAAGTATTTTGACAGTTAAAAATACGCTGTGTGAGCATACGGAGTCAGAATTCGACGAAACCAGTTTCGTTGGGACCGTAATGTCGAACTGTAGCTGCATGTCCAGTTTGGTGATTTTTGGGTATCGTGTGTGATCACACTAATTTTTAAAAGGAAATAATGAATATAAAATGAATATAAAACAAAAATATCTCAACACTAAAAATATCTAGATATTTTGAAAGCATTATAAATACCCCCTCTTAACTTCCTCTAAACCTAAAACCGAACTCTTCTGGTCAAATTCTCAGCCTCCACTTCTCATTCGTTCTTTTCAGAAAAACATGATCAAACAAAATATTCGTATAAATTCATAGAAAATCTATAAATTATAAAGGAGTTGTCTTTGAGTCCCTGAGAGGAAGAGCTTCAATCTTCTAGCCGTTTTAATGTGTTCGACTTCGATTTTGATTCACTGCAAATGGCGAAAGCAACCTAGGGTTCGCCGATTCTGGAGTTTGAGGCATTGAATGAAAGGATAATGGTTATTTTTGGATTCATCAATGTAAACCGCATCAGTTGGTGCTGTCGACCGGAACTTCGGCGGTCTCTGGTGCCTGCGTCAATGGCGACGTCGAAGTGGAGAACAGCAGGTCATTCTGGGGAGGCGCGATCGAGTGAAGCAAGAAGGGGAGGAGGTGGTGTAGTTTTTTGCGCGGAGTTGGAAGGCGGAGGTGGCACCGGAAATTGTTGAACGTGGGGGAGGATAGGGTTTGTCAACCGACGGTCAAAATGGGATGGGATACTGAGGAGCAATCCGTGTTTTAACCCGGGAAGAAAGGGTTGCGGTATGGGCTTTTAAATGGTGGAGTGGGCCGGTACATAGGGTTTGACGAACCGTAAATTGCCTCGGGATCGTACGGACGTCAGCTACAACATGAGACTGACCGAGAGTGAATCCGAGCTCGTTACAATTTATGGCGAAATAAATTGTCCGACTCAATCAAAGAACACAAACCGATTATTTATCGATTAACGCGTCAATGTGAGTAAAACTCACCAACTCTGAACAGTTATATTTTTATAATGTATTTTTAGAACTGTTAATCATCTGTTGATTGCTGTGTGTTGGTTGATTGATTGAACTGCTAGTCAGTTAGTGAAAATTATAAATATATATGTAATTATATATATAAACCGTTAAATATTTATATATTGATTCTGCTATCAGAATAATTTATATTGAGCTGAAAGTGATGATAATCATATTGTGTAACATCTGTGGATGCAGGGAGACAGGTTGGAGGAATCCGACTGGATTCCTCAACAGTTATTTTATTGTTTTTCATATATTGTTATATGATGTGATATAAAATCTGTGGGCGATTATATGTACTTGGACGATATTGAACATCGTGATTTGATATGATTGAATACCATAACATACCGAAATGTTGATAAGGGGATTTTCAAAGTGATATTGAAAATAGAGTATTTATAAAATGGGATATTTATAAATAAGAGATATTTATAAAGTGGAATATTTATAAATAAGAAATGTTTATAAATTGGAATATTTATAAATAGGAGATATTCAAAAAGGAAATAATTACAAACCATTTTCTTTTTGAATGGAAAGGCCTGTGTGGCGGGTTTGGGGATTTTCCCGATGCTCCTGTTACAAAGGAGGTTATGGCGAATTTTTCAGAGAATTTAAGAAGTTAGAATATTTCAAGAATAAATTTGAAAAGGAAATATTTGTAAACCATTTACAAATAGAATTGAAAAGGAAACGTTATAAAAAGGAAATCATTTTTAAAGTGTAGAACCGTTATTTAAAAGTAAATCTTTTCAAATGAATAAAACGTGGTTAAAAAGGAAATCTTTATAAAGTAAATAAAGTAAATCGAATATGGCATTCGAATGGAGTTAAATCGAATATGGTATTCGAAGGGAGTTAATCAAATATGGTATTCGGAAGTTAGTAAAACGAATATGCTATTCGAAAGGGGTTAATCGAGTCGAGTTAGTTGAATAGAGTTAACTAGTTCAATAGAGTTAACCAGTTCAGTAGAGTTAACCAGTTCAGTAGAGCTAACCAGTTCAGTAGAGTTAACCTGTTCAATAGAGTTAACCAGTTGGGTTATGTAAGTCAAGTTAACCAGTTGGGTTAAGTAAGTCAAGTTAACCAGTTGGGTTAAGTAAGTCAAGTTAACCAGTAAGTTAAGTAAGTCAAGTTAACCAGTGAGTTAAGTAAGTCGAGTTAATCAAGTCGAGTTGATCGAGTTAGAGTTACTCAGTTAGAGTTAATCGATTAGAGTTAAAACGAACTAGAGTTAATCAAATATAGTTTTTTGAGACAGAGTTAGTCAAACATAGTATTCAGGGTAAGTTGCCATCTCGTACGACTGCTAGCATAATTCGTAGGGTTGTAAATAGCCTAAGGCGGCCGGATGTTTCCTGAGGGAGTCAGGCGTAACCATTGTGATCGCTGCGATCTAGAGTCAAGCGAATGAAGTTAAATCGAATATTAGTTATTCGATAGGAGTTAAGTTCTTGAGTTAGATTATCGAGATAAGTTAATCGAGTTAAGTTCTTAAGTTAGATTATCGTGATAAGTGAGTCGAGTTATGTTCGTCGAGTTAAATTAATCGATGTTAGTTTCATCGAAAGGAGAATCGATGTTAGTTTCATCGAAAGGAGTATCGATGTTAGTTTCATCGAAGGGAGTTATCGATTAGTTAAATCGAAAGGAGTTATCGATTAGTTAAATCGAAAGGAGCTATCGAATTTAGTTATTCGAAAAGGAGTTATCGATTTGTTAAATCGAAAGGGAAGATTATCGAATATCGTTTATTCGAGAGGAGATTATCGAATGTAGTTTATTCGAAGGGGTTATTGGAGATTTATTCGAAGGGTAGTTTATTCGAAGGGTTCAACAAGAACGTCCTGCAACCCAGCCCACACATGACCGACCACTCATTTCACTTGAGTGTATCGAATATATTGTCACCTATGGTTGCTAGCAACATAACCGTTCCCAGGAGATACAGAAGTGAAAAGAAGTAACAAATACGAATATTCTCTAGATGGTGGCAATACACCCTAATGGGGGCGACCCACATAGCCATCTGTGTGACAACCCGAATTTCGACAGACCGAATTTTTTTCAAAATTCCAATATATCGAAACTCGGATTGGTTTGCTTTAATATCCTACAGAATAGACAGAGACATAAAATATGTCAGAGCTTAGAAAATATCTCACAGCGGAATGGATAAATATAATATAATCAAAATATAGCCTTACCATATTAATAATACTACCTAACCAGTATCCAAGGCCATCATGTCCCTGCTTCAAATCTAACTTGCGAGTATGTTATGAGGAGGAGGTCAGAACACAAGTTTTGGTGACTGGATTTAAACTATACACTTTGAATAATTCTACATATACCGTTGAATCATATTTTCTTATTTATTAGGTTACTTGGGTTAACAACACTCAAGGATTACACACACGTCGCACACATTTACTCCCCAATGGATTAAACTAATACAATATATATGTAGCTACCCCTAATATTGAGGTACATCCCATGGTACCCCACTCATACGTTCTCCACCGTAACACCATCGAAATGCACGCAGTCTCTCATCCTACGTCGTAGTGATGTACGGATATCAATATTGCATTCCGCATATATCTATCATTACTATGCTACGTAAACGTACTAACTGCCACCTTTGTTCGAATCAGACTCCGTACCGGAGTAATGCCCTTAAGTCTACGATACACCACCCAGGGCCGACATGCATGTATCTAGACTGTGCACCATACGTATCTTCAATTGTAGCTCGATGCCTCAATCCCACGTTCTCTAATGTGCACCGAGTTCTGTGGTAGGGCGATACAAGAAACACAGAACTCGGTCATGAGCTTTTCCATATCTGTACAGGCCCGTCTTTAAAGAGCCTTTATATACAGATATACCTTTGGTCTGTTTTCGTGGTGGCTATGGCCCTACCTCGGCCCCTCCCTCAACTAGTAAAGACTACTAGAGCTAAGCGACTGCCCCTACGCAAACAATCTAAACATCCATGTGACGTCTCCCCTCAACCCCTTACCCTGGTAGTGAAGGGTGAAATGATATATTGGGTTTAGCTCGAGTCTTTCCGCATCCTACTGGCTGCCGATAACGGGTGCCCGATGGTCTACTATCCTTGTTGGTCGTGACCCTCTGCCTCCTCGTGAGGCAACCGCCGAACAACCCTGGTGTCACCTCATCATAGCATTCTGACTGCAGAGCTACACCTACAGTCAAGGCCCACCCACCTAGTAGTTACGCGCAGACCTAACCTTTGCGAGAACAGCTTAAGACATCTGTCACCGCATAGAGGACTACTAGGAGCACCTTACATACCTCAGTAAGTCACGTGCTTCCCCTTCCAGTCCTTTGGAGCCGTCAGAACAATCTGATGAATGTGCGCTCCCCTCGTGCCTTATAACACCTCGATGATCTACCCCATTGGGTTATTCACCCTCAACTGTACGGACTGGTCTAAGCGCCTCAATGTAATATGTTGTTAGACCCTATGTCTAAACATTCTTTTACGCGCTTGTCTCGCCTCATCAGGTTTCCAGTTAACTTGGTTATTCCAATTAATATTGAATTCCTTTTCAAATTACCAAGTTTCTCTTGCTTATTAATTTTAGTCATACTACTTAATCCGTTCAAGTTTATTAATAAGCCCACAAAATGTTATTCTCTAGATTGTGGCCTAAGGTTTGTAATCCTTAACCCCTTTTTTATCTTCTTGTTGATTCTATCATTACAATAACATGTTTTACTTAATATGTAATTAAGCATGTCCAATTCACATGTTTTCTAATTAACATGCCATATACCATTTATGATTAAATATAACTTATTTCATTTCATAAGTTTTCCTCATTCTTTCTCATTTAATCATAATTCCATTTTACATGTCATTACAACTTATTGTTGTTTACTTATTAACTTAGTTCTATTAACTAAGGCCCATTAATAAGTTTCTCTACTCGTTTATCATAACCTATGTTATAATTTCCTCTTGTCCCTAGGACAAGCCTAACAATTCTTATCAACAGGTTTCAAACTTCCAAGCTTATAGGTTACTTAATTTATAATTAAGTACAACTTCTTATATTTCTTATATTTTTCCCTTTTCTCAACTGATTTCCGGTTTTCCCCATTTACTACTTACTTAATTTACAAGTGTCCCTTAACTCATTTCACCAGCTATCCCATTCCCGTACTAGTTTATTATAACCAAAGTTATAATATTCACTTGTCCCTAGGACAAGTCTTCCTATTATACAACATTTTCATTAATGTTATTTATTTATAATAGGTGATTATCATTCCTATAAGTTATGCTTAACCTAAAAGGTGTCTTTAATTACATAACTTTATTATTTCGGTCGGTTATGTATACCACTGGGTGTCTATCTTGACCAGAATTTCGAGACGGACGCAATGGCGCAGTCTGTTTTACTTAATTCTGAATATTTAATCAAGTTATTCTTATTTTATTCTCTTAATAAAATAAGGGGTGTTACATTCTCCTACCTTTAGGAAATTTCGTCCCCGAAATTTGATAAGAGTAAAAATAATTTAACCCCTCGCATAATATACATCCATCATGTGTGCACCCAATTTTTGCAAACATTGTGGACTTGTGCAAAGTGAAATGCAACATAGTAATGCATGTATGCCTAAGCGGTACCTCCTATGTGTATCCAAATTTCTCAAAAATCCTTTTAAAATATGATGCTCACATCCTAAATATACTGGCAGTTCTACATAAATGCAATATTTTGAAAAATGATTTTTCATCCAAATTTTCCCACACTCTTACTGAGTAAGAGCATAGTTCATCCAATTGTTGCATCCATAATCCTACTTACCAACTTTATTTTTCGAATTTCAGAATAATCTATTTTTTCTAAATTCGATTTCTTATGTTAAAAAAAAGGTGGAAAACACAAAACTCCGCATCTTCCGTTTTTCTTTTTCAACCTTTTTCTAACCATACTTGGATTTTTATGTAACTATTTATAAAGATTCCCTATTTTCCTATCCAAGCACAACCCACATAAGAAAATTTTCTTTGTTACCGATTTTCTTTTTCATCTTATCTTTGAAATTTTTATTCTTATCCATATGTTCTCATAATTTTCCATTTTGTTGCTTTACTGAATTTTCTATTTCCTTTTCAGTTGTACCTTTTTTCTTTTCTTAGCTTATTTAATTATCTGATCTTAGTTTAAATTTAAATAAGCTTCTAGTCTTCCAACTTAAACAGAAAAACAGACACCCTACACAGCTACTACAAAGGGCCAAGAATCTTGGGACTATGTCCTCCTCAGTCAGAAAAGTCCAAACTATGGGATCCACAACAGGTTTTGGTGTTACCTTAACTACCCAACAAAATAACGGAATGATCCCAACAGAAATGTGATAACGGGTTTTACCCCTAACATGAAAATTAGCAACGGGATCTAAACACTTAATTGCCCCTTTCTATCTAGTAGTCGCTACTAGTCCTAGCTGTGTACCAATAATTATTCCAAGCAACACCCTAGGCTAATGCTTACGCATTTACGGGAACTCACTATTACTCCAAGATAATTCTCGATATTTACTTTACAGCCTCAAAAAATTTCCCGTCTTTCCTAGGCACTAATCCTTACCTACTCCATACTTTTTTTTCAAAACATGGTTTGGCCCTTTTTCCTGCCAAAAATTAAAAGTGCCAAAACTTTATTTTCCACATGAAAACTTTCTTTTGCCAAACCACAAAAACATGTCATCTTAAAAAAAATGTAAATCATCATTTTTTTTCAAATCACAAAACTGGAGTAGATATGGACAACTATTTCTCAATCGGATTTATGACTTGTTCTTGTTGTATATAACGGTGTTGTATACACAATTATATGATTTTTGTTTGATGATAACAACCAAATAAATATTATTTCAAATGTGTTTGTTATTGTACTGTTACACCACATCACAGACAGAAATAGAATATTTATATTTAAACAGAATACTACTATACACGAATTTAAATATTCAAACAGTATTTTATTTAAATATAATATTATATTTCAACATTCAAACAGTATAAATTATATGACTCCACTATTTGTACACATTCACATATATTACACATGATATTGTACTTGTAAATAAACTGTATATAATAGACAAGTTTGTTTGAACACAATAAAATAATATTTTATTTCAAACAAATTTGTTTAATACAAACATCAATACAATTCTGTTGTTACACAGCTCCTCACTCTGTCTATTCATCTCATATATATATATATATATATATACAATCACTCAGTTTACATTTCAATTTACAGACACATTGACACTGACACATTGACACGTCTTCATATTGTCTTCATCTTTAATCTTTTGTCTTCACAGCTCAGTCAGTCCAGTCTTCTTACCTGTCACAATGAAACAGAAGCACGCACAGTACACTGCAATAGAATTTAAACTGAATATATGCAAATATAAATTTTATTTTTAAAATTTATTTGCCTCGGATTTCTGGTGTGTTTCTCATCATTTTTCATGACTCGATCTGATTCATTTGTGTCTAGTCAGTTTGTATAGTACAGGGACAGAAAACTTGAATGATGTCTGCATGTACACACGTGCATGAATATACACGTGTGGACTGCCTCGCCAATCAACGTGCAACTGAGGAGTAGCCACGTGGACCATCTCGACTCAGTGCACAGTCATCAATAGGAAAATCAAATCAAAGAAGTAAGATGAAAATCAGCTCAGCAATAAAAGCAAGTGGCAGATCACAAATCACACAAAATCAAGTGATTTATCTTGGCAAATCAAGCAAAATACTAGTGATTAACATGGCAGACCAATGATCAGCAAAATCATGGGTCAAAGACACAAATACAGTTCAGCATGAGTGTGAATGGTGCATGTATACAAGGTAATAAAAATTACAAGTGTCAAAAACCAAAGTGGTCGAGGCAATATCACAATGGACCAGCATATATGATTATGGCAGTGCATACAAGAATGGTAGTGAGCAAGTGATAATGGTGACATGCAACATTCTATTTCAAGTTCATAACAATATGGTTAAGGAAACATGCATAGCCGAGCACAAATACAGGGAAAAGAAGTGGACACAAAGTGATCAACCCAAACAGCAAGTGCAAAGAAGACATGGCAGGTGCAACATGACAGTGCCAAACTGGTCGAACACATGTTAATATGGGAGCAACATTCAATACAAATGATTCATGAAGCACAAAGAAATGGTGCAACTGCAATGCATGGAGAATAACAGTAGTGATACACAACTACACACGGGTATACATGAAAGCTAGGCCATGAACAAGCAAGTGTAGCCAAGAAAGTCTCCTTTCAATGGATTACAAGGTGGATGGTTCAAATACAAATATGGCACACAGCATGTACATGCAGGCATTTCAGCATGTGTCAAAATTTATGCACAGCAACATAGAGTTCAAATGCCATTAACACAAAGTGCTCAAGCATTTCCATGGATGCTAAAGTCAGATTTCATATACAAGTTCACAAGCCTACGAGAACATAGCAGTACACAAGCAGGGATAAAATAAGAACAATGGACAAGCATAAAGAAATTGGTGATTCAACAAAGTTTTTTTTTAAAAGCAAGGGTAAATTTGTGACTCCAGAATTTCAGCCAAAAATCAGTGATCATTTTTAGGCAAATGCTATTCTGAAATTTGTTTGCAAAGTTTTTTTGGAAATCATTAATTCACCACATTCATAGAAGAAAAGGAACTAAATCTGGTTCATCACTTTCTGGGCAAGAGCATGGATTTATATATAGCAAGTGTTAATTTTAGAAAATTAACAAGCAATCTTTTGGCAAATTATCAATTAGCAGAAATCACAGCTTCTTTGGGCAAGGAATAATTCGAGACCTAATCCCAGAAAATCCCAAGCAAAAATGGCAACATCATTCTCACTTAATGTAGACTCAATCATATAAGTTAATAGGGGAAAATAAGCATGTTTTTTTTCTGATTTCAGAAAATCAGGTTCAGACAATCGAATTGAAAAAGGAACAATTAAATTGTTTAGATTTTTTTTTGTAAGGGAATCAATCAATCAGGTGGATAATATGGCAACATTTTTCATCAGCCAATTTTATTCAATCGAAAAAAAACAAAAGGGGAAACCGCCATCAACCAGGCCCAGTCACTTTCACGAAATCAGAGAGCCTTTATAGGATTTCTAATCCTATTTTAACACCGAATCATCACAGGCATTTTTTGAAGCATCGAGAAAAAAAAACACTCAACAATTCGAAACGAAAACTCAGAGAAAAATCCAGAGAACTCACTATTTTTCGATCGCTATTTCCCAAATCACCGAGCAGAGAAACGAATGTATTCAAGCATTATAGAATCATCGTTTCCATCATTCATAGCTGCGATTTGGGAATCAAGAAAAACCCTAGTTCGATTTGGGGAAGAAACCCTAACCGCACCGCCATTTTTAATCTCCAGAGGAAACGAGAAAAGCACAGGGCAAATGAAAAAGAGAGCGGGCCGACCTACTTCAAATTGACTAAGCCAAGCCTAGTTTACTTTAGATAGGGGATAACCCTATTTTTATTCTAGGCTTGTACTAGGGTTTTGTTTTATTTTTATTGTATTTTTCAATTCCTTTGTAAAAACCGTCAAAACAGTTTTTCTAGTGTCTGTAAAATCTAGGGGTTTCAGTCAGGGTATTGACCGACAGTTGACAGAGTCTGTAAAATCTGGGTTACTGGTTACAGGGTCGTAATCAGGGGAAATCTGATCGAGGGGATATCGATCAGTCTAGGGTTTTGACCGTAGGGTTAGAAAAGGAGCAGGGATTGCGAGTGTACATGGTCTTGTATGCGGGAACTATTCTATCACCTAGTAGAAACCTTAGAAGTGCAGCAGTAGGTAGGGTTTTGCCGAAGCTGGGTATATCTGTGTGTGATTTATTTTCTGCATTTCTGTTTCTGCTATATTCTGTGATCTGTTTATTATTATATATCTCGTTAGAATTTTAATTCAGTTAAAAACTGTGATAAACCCTATTCACCCCCGCTCTAGGGTTAATCTAGATCTAACAATTCTTACGTACAAGGTCGGTTTATTCTTTTACAAGTTGCAATCATCCACTCTATTCTTAATTTCTACACTTATTTCGTCTACCCAACAAAATTATCTTGTCAAAAATAATTTATCAAAAAAGGGTTGCCATAAGAATAGAGATTTCAAATATTTCTTTATTAAAAGCTCGTGTATGAAATATAACAAGAAAACTAGTGAGCTACACATGCTCTATAATATGCACCTTTTTCCAATAGAATTTTTCTTTAAAACTCTATATGTATACTTTACATATTTAAAACTATAAAATTTAAGATTAAACCCTAAAAACATCATAAACCAGTTTCCCTAAACTTTTATAATTTCAAGTTCTTAAAAGTTAACGATGGGGCTAGACTCAAAGCAGGTTTCCAATTTTCTAGGCTTTCCTAGACACTCCCCAAGGTCAATTCTCTCAACTATATATATTCTTAATCCCTTTTTCTCTTCTCAACTTTTTCCAATTTATAAGGTTTTCAAGCCCACTAACCCAAAATACTAATCTTATAGGATTCACCTTCCTTCCATACAAAGTACATTGTACACTCTCTACCCAAATTACCTAAGGGTCTTAGATTTCCTTATTTATTCCTTTAGTGTACAAAACAAGTATCCCAGTTCTTACCATATTATACTCTTTCTGTTTAGTGGGTTCCTCTATGGATCTAGGTATATATATATAATATTTATATTTTTAAAATTACAAATACTTTCACTCACTGCTTATATAGGAATCCTAAACTTAACTATGATACGAGATGTGATAACACGAATTTTGATAGATCGATTTTTTTTTCAAAATTCGAATCTATCGAAACTCGGATTGGTTTTCTCTGGTATCCTGCAGAAAAGACAGAGACATAAAATATGTCAGAGCTCAGAAAATATCTCACATCGGAATGGATAAAATATAATATAATCAAAATATAGCCTTACCGTATTAATAATACTGCCTAACCAGTATCTAAGGCTATCATGTCCCTGTTACAAATCTAACCTGCGAGTATGTTGAGAGGAGGGGGGACAGTGTACACTTTGGATAATCCTACATATACTGTTCAATCATATTTTCTTATTTATTAGGTTACTTGGGTTAACAGCACTCAAGGCTTACTCACACGTCGCACCCATTTACTCCCCAGTGGATTAAGCTACCCCCAATATTGAGGTACACCCTATGATACCCCGCTCACATGGTCTCCACCGTATCACCATCGAAATATACGCAGTCCCTCATCCTACGTCGTAGTGACGTATGGATATTAATACTACGTTCCGCATATATCTATCATTACTATGCTACGTAAACGTGCTGACTGCCACCTTTGTTCGAATCAGACTCCATACGGGAGTAATGCCCTTAAGTCTACGATACACCACCCAGAGCCGACATGCATGTATCTAGACTGTCCACCATACGTATCTTCAATTGTAGCTCGATGCCTTAATCGTACATCCTCTAATGTGCACCGAGTTCCATGACAGGGCGATACAAGAAACACGAAACTTGGTTGGGAGCTTTTCTATATCTATACAGGCCCGTCTATAAAGAGACTCTACATACAGAATTAACTAGGGTTTGTTTTCGTGGTGGCTATGGCCCTACCTCGACCCCTCCCTCAACTTGTAAAGTCTACCAGAGCTTAGCGACTGCCCCTACGCAAACAATATAAACATCCATGTGGCATCTCCCCTCAACCCCTTACCCCGATAGTGAAGGTTGAAATGGTTTCTTGGTTTAGCTCGAGTCTTTCCGCATCACACTGGTTGCCGATGACGGGTGTCCAACGGTCTACTATCCTTGTTGGTCATGAACCTCTTCCTCCTAATGAGGCAACCGCCGAACCACCCAGGTGTCACCTCGTCACAGCATTCTGATTGCATAGCTACATCTACGGTCAAGGCCCACCCACCTGGTAGTTACGCGCAGACCCAACCTCTGCGAGCACAGCCTAAGACATCTATCACCGCATAGAGGACTACTAGGAGCCCCTTACATACCTCAGGAAGTCGCGTGCCTCCCCTTCCATTCCTTTGGAGCCGTCAGAACAATCAGATGATTGTGCGATCCCCTCATGCCTTATAAAACCTCGATGATCTACCCCGTTGGGTTATTCACCCTCATCAGGTTTCCAGTTAACTTGGTTATTCCAATTCATATTGAATTCTTATTCAAATTATCAAGTTTCTCCTTCTTATTAATTTTAGTCATACAACTTAATCCATTTAAGTTTATTAATAAGATCACAACATGTTATTCTCTAGATTGTGGCCCAAGGTCTATAATCCACAACCCCTTTTTTATCTTTTTGTTGATTTCATCATTACAATAACATGTTTTACTTAATATGTAATTAAGTATGTCCAATTCACATGTTTTCTAATTAACATGTCACATTCCATTTATGATTAAATATAACTTATTTCATTTTATAAGTTTTCCTCATTCTTTCTCATTTAATCATAATTCCATTTTACATTGTCAATACAACTTATCGATGTTTACTTATTTACTTAGTTCTATTAAGTAAGGCTCATTAATAAGTTTCTCTACCCATTTATTATAATCTATTTTATAATTTCCTCATGTCCCTAGGACAAGCCTAACCATTCTTATCAACGGCTTTCAGACTTCCAAGCTTACAGGTTACTTAATTTATAATTAAGTGCAACTTCTTATATTTCATATATTTTCCCCTTTTCTCAACTGGTTTCCGGTTTTCCCCATTTACTACTTACTTAAATTACAATTAAGTGTCCCTTAACTCATTTTACCATTTATCACATTCCTTTACTAGTTTATTATAGCCTAAGTTATAATATTCACTTGTCCCTAGGAAAAGTCTTCCTATTATACAACATTTTCATTAATGTTATTTATTTATAATAGGTGATTATCATTCCTACAAGTTATGCTTAGCCTAAAAGGTGCCTTTAGTTACATAATTTTATTATTCCTGTCGGTTATGTTTACCACCAGGTGTCTATCTTGACTAGAGTTTCGAGATGGATGCAATAGGGCAGTCCATTTTATTTAATTCTGAATATTTAATTAAGTTATTCTTTAATTACGTTACATGCTGCCTGCTCGATTTTTTTCATTTTCCGGTTGTGAGGCTTGAGGTTTAAATTTACCTTTTAAGAAAACTCAACCGTTCAATTTGAATGCCACATCGTCGGATCCATCGAAAATCACTAATTTATTTCCCCAAAAATACTCAGATTGTTAGGCTAAAGAAGTTTCCCTTCTTTTCCACCAACTTCATACATTTGAAGAAACCAACATACGTAATCCCTTTGGAAATACTCTGTCAGACATTCATCCATACAAGTAGTCCTGAGACTGGACAAACCGAAGGCACTCTCCTACTACATACTAGGAGTCACCCTATGGATTAGTAGCGGGTAGTCCTTGCATTCCTTCGATTTCAACCACGATAGGATCACCATCAAAATTTCCTCGGGTGTGACTCCAGAGAATTTGACAAGTAGTCCTTTCGCTTATGAATATCTTCGGTCTTCACTGCTCCATCTTCGATCAGCATCTTCCACGTTTACATATTAGTTGGTTCGGCATGGTTTTCGAATAAATTCTATCTCGATCTTTCCATACCAACAAGCGTATAGGCCAGATTTGATAGTCGGTTGTTTAAGTATCAAATAAAATAACCATTCATCCATAAGAGAAAATTGAATTCACTGATTTAATATTCATTGCCATTTTAGCCTCTTTTCGATTAACCATTCGTTAATTCAAAACTTCTCCATTTTCCAATAAACGGAATTCTCATTCCTTTTCTTACATGAACATATAAGGATATTCGAAACCTTGCCATCTTAAAATACATTTAGGAATGTATTTCTTATCTCAGTCTTTTGTCCCTAACTGTAAATAAGTAAGAGAAAAATTCTCTAAGTATTAACCGTGAAGGCCGAAACCAGCATCAGATCGACACTCAGACAACTATTCAACCCACTAATCTCCAGTCCATTAAAATTTCCTTAACTTCGTTTTTAAAACTTTTAATGAATAAAATTTTTAGTTAATCATTATCACTTTAAACGAGATATTTATCTCAAACTTATCATCATTTCAGATATTTAACTAACAAATATGATTTTAAACGTTTACTATTACCGGTGTCGAATATTCCATTGAAAGATATGATTTGCAAAACATTTGCTAGATATTTATTTTTATTTTCAAACGGGAACAAGTACTCCTTATACGATATAATTTCATTTACCCATTTGATTTCATCTTAAACTTCGTAAAATAAAGTCTTGATTTCACAAACAATTTCCATAAATATATATATATATATATAAATTAAAACTCAATTCGGCTTTATTTCAATAAAAATGCATTGAATATAAAAAAATATGATAAAATATCATTTATAAATTCTTTATTATTAATATTTATTATCTACCATCTTATAAAATTCTTTACTTCATATATCTTTTTTATTTCATCTAGTTCGACAATATCAAATTAGAACTTAAGAATTTAAGAAAACTCTTCCTTCTAAGATTTCCATTTGCAAACTATTTGCCTTACCCCTTATTCATCTCAACGGTGAATAATATTCCTTAATACAATTCATACTTGACTTATTTGGTTAACATGATTTCATACTTGCAACTTCAAGTTTCATTCTATTTATAACTTCTATTTTGTTATAAAATCTTCTTTATATTTTCCTTGTACTTGGAAAATTTCAATCTATTTTAAAATAACGGTTTATTATTTGATTCCCATTTCTTTCTCCAGTTCATACATACTTCTCATTTTCAAAAAATCACCCAAATAATAATTCCACTTCTTATAAATGTCATTTATGAAATCGTCGCCTCATCTCATTTGTTTTAACAAATATTTTATTTTAAAATTCCATTTAATTTGGATTCTAAATAAACATTTTTATTTGAAAATAAATATTTTCTTTTAAGCTCTTTTTACATTTCAAATTTTATTTTCCACACCACTTACTTTATTCACCTTAACCATGAATAATAATTCAATAAAAATCCGTACTAGACTTGGTTCCACAAATCAAATTTCAAGTTTCAATCCTGTCATTACTTCTAATTATAGAGTTATTTCATATAATCCAATTTATAAATTTCCATTGAACTTCAAAATTTCAAATCTATTAACATTGCCCCCAATTTCCATTTATCTTCATAATCAGATTATATTTTCTGAATAATAATAGTAATATCACTTCTTCATACATGTCGCTTACAAAATTCAACTTCTTGTCTTATTTGTTAAAATAAACCTTTAATGTCCAATTCTATTTATAATTCGGTTTCTAAATAAATATTTTATTTGAAAATAAAATTCCCTTTCTATACATTTATTTATTGAAATTTTGTTTTAACATCTATATATTATTTTTGACATTCAAACATAACAAAAATCAAAGTCCACATTTTAATTCACATCCAAACATGTCATGTACTACATAGGTTATCAATCATAACATATATGTGAAAATAAATAAATAAATGTTGAGGAATCCAGTTGGATCCTTCCAACCTGTTTTTCCTGCATCCACATATATTAGTCAGCAATAATAATACCCGTCCTGCTTCGAGGCAGGATATCGCTGTATAGAAGGTCATCCACTATATATATATATATTGTGGGGCGCATAGGGAAATCATATGCCAATGGTGTCGCGGGCATCCGCTAATGGTACTGTGGGAATTATCAAATCACCAATATTATTATTATATAATATTTTTATATATTATTATCACTTTATATCAATCAATTTATCATCCATCAAGCAATAAATAAAATTTGAACTATTAAAAATAGTTCCCAATAATTACTGAGTGATTTCAACTCTCCTTGGGTTCCTTTGCTAAATATCCAATTAAAATTTTGTGTCATCTCGGCTATGCAATTTCTTGATTTGTCCTCGAATTAATTTATTTGCCACCTACGATTTATTTTATTTTATCGATTAAATTACTTTAATTTAAACTAACCATATAAATAAACGATTTCTATGTATATTTAAATTTGAAAATAAAACGATTACCTCATTATAAATGCCAACCACTCAACTGATCTGCGAAGAAAATTTCTGACTAGTCCCAATAAACAACACCTACGATAAATTAATTTTTATTTATGGATTAAATATTTATTTATCGTAACCACTAATAAATAAATAAATTTTTTCTATGTAATTTAAATTTGGTAAAAATGTTTACCTGTTGTGCTAACTCGAACAACTACGAACGATCTTCAACAGCTTCATACCACTTGAGCAAATCATCGAACATGTCATGATCGATCTCCATTCATTTTCCATTACCTTACACTCACTGTCAAAACCACTTTCCCAGTCCAAACCACTATAAAAAATTCTCACTCAACACCTTCAATCCAGAATTAACAGTTATCAAATTTCGTACCATGATTCAACTTAGATTGAAACTAGTCATCACGTTCATTGGCAACTCCTTACTGCACCCAGGCAACGCAACTTGCTCCAAAGCTTTCTACTGTTCAGGCTTCTTCAATTCAACAACCAATTTTCATCATGCCTTCCTCCATGATCCCAAGAAAATATATCCATACCGATTACCTTATTCATTCAATTTCCAAACCCATTACTTCACCTAAGTTCGCACCATCCTTCCCCAAATTTCACTCCTTAGTTGTAACAACCCGGAAATGCGAGCCAATTTAAAATTTTTATTTTGGCGAATTTAGTGAATTTTGAATATTTTAAATAATAACGACGAGAAATTTATTTTGAATAGAATAGAACGTACATATTTATATACGTCGTCGTTAGAATATAAATAATTATTTATAATTATAAAAGGAATTGAAAATGGCGCGGTAGTTCGGTAATTCGATTTCAAACTTCAATTGAATGTACCGGGTGCAAAATAAACCGGATTTTAACGAAACCAAAAATATTTGAATCTATTTGATGATATCTTTCCAACGAATCCGAAAAATTAAAATTTCATAGCGGGGATAAAAAGATATGTCCAGTTGAAATTTCAGAATAGTCGCTGTGGAATTCAGGCCCTTAAAAATAGCCTTTTTTGCAAACGACCTCGGATTTCGACGAAACCACTTTTGTTGGTTCTGCGATGTCCAATTATGGCTAGATTCCAAATTTCATAATTTTTCGAATCAATATGTGAGCGTGGCAAAGGAAAACGTGTTTGACCAGTTTAAGTTGATTTTAATCGACTGGAAAATGGCCATTTTTATAGCAGTCTCGGAATTGGGCAAAATTAGTTTTGTTAGGACCGTATCGTCAATACGGAGTTAGAAAATATTTTTCTGGAATTTTTCGAGTTAGTATGTGGCCCCAGTAAATTGAAATGTACGTTTAAAATTCAATATATAGAGTTATATGTTGATTTTGACAAAAACTGATCGAATTGATCGAATCAGCTTACGATACATATCCCATTGTGTTCGGAATGGGGGTAATTAGCTATGAACGAGAGGCGGTGGGTCTCGTTTAGAGGTCAAAAATAAAAGTTGCTTTTTAGAGTTAATTTAATAATAAATATATATATTTATATAAAGGCCCCCCCGTTTCTCTCTTCCACAATCAGATTTTAAAATAGAAAAAAAAAAGAGGACGGAGGCGTTAGACCGCCACTGCGACGCCCTCCAGGTCGACGCGCCGCCGTCGAAGGCCCCAGGCCCTCCTCTCTCTCGCCTCCCCTCGTCCCGTTCATCTCCTCCCCCTTGCGACTCTCTCTCCTCCCTCTTCTTCTCCCTCTTCGCCCTCCTCCTCCAAGCACCTCGCGCCCCCTTTCCCCCTAAACCCTAGCCACCACCGCACTCCTCCCCTTCCTTTCCTCCTAACTCCGCTGTCCCTATCCTCCTCTCGCACCTTAACCCCTCTCTATTCTTCTACAAACCAGCGCACGCCCCCCTGCAAGCAAAAACCGCACCCCCATCCGCGAGCAGCAACGCAGACGCCACCTAGAAGCGCGCAACCACCCCAAAGTCCGCTGGTAAATTCCTCTTTTAGTTTATTTTAAATAATTAGGGTAATTTAATTAAGACAATAATTGTAAATCAGTTTTATATATGTATAAATTCACATTGAATTTATTTTCTGTTTTTTTTATAGATAAAAAGTAAGATTTTTACTATATAAAGTTTTAATGATATAAGCGTGTTAAAAACTAGATTTTTATATAGTAGAAATAATAAAAACTAGATTTTTATATAGTACAAATAATAAAGATACGATTTTTATATAGTAGAAATAATAAAAACTAGATTTTTATATAGTAGAAATAATAAAGATGCGATTTTTATATAGTAGAAATAACAAAGATGCGATTTTTATATAGTAGAAATAATAAAGATGCGATTTTTATATAGTAGAAATAATAAAGATGCGATTTTTATATTATAGAGATTATAAAAATACGATTTTTATATTATATAGTTAGTAAAAATTTGATCTTTATATATGTAGCGAAGGAAAGAATTGATTTTTCATTATATATAGTTGAAATAAAAATATGATTTTTATTATATTTGAAAAGGCGAAATCTTTATATTTGAAAAGGCGAAATCTTTATATTTGAAAAGGCGAAATCATTATATTTGAAAAGGCGAAATCTTTATATTTGAAAAGGCGAAATCTTTATATTTGAAAAGGCGAAATCTTTATATAGAGAATAGCGTGATAAAAATATAATCTTTATTATATGAACATCGTTGTAAAAATAGAATTTTTATCTATATAATAGCGATGTAAAAATAGAATTTTTATCCATATGGAGTGATTATAAAAATATGATTTTTATATACATAGCAACAATATAAAAATGTGATTTTTATATATGTAGTGGCTACGGGCAACGAAAGTGACAAAAGGCGAGCAACGGCGAAGATTTCTACCTATGAAGAGTCGTGGTATTGGATTAGCTAGCCGGTGAGAACTTCTCACTTTAAATCTTCTTTTCTAGTTAAAAATATATACTAGGATGTAGACGGCGCTTAGTAGCACCCAACACCCGTCGTCCACAGACCATGGATGGCTTGTATGTTTGATTGTTTGTTGTGGTGAAAATTGATTGTGTGACGTGAAATAAAATATTTATACAGTTAAAAATATTTTATCATTAAAAATATTGGTTTTAACGTGTGTGTGTGTGAATAAAAAAAATATGTGTTTGTTGATTTGAAACCCCACACGGTTGTTGGGATGATATTTGAAGTCCACTTATCCCGATTGATTAGTTGTATGTCGATCAATTGATTAACAGGCTGTTATAAGCGTTAGATATCTATATTTGATGCTTGTACAGTGTGGTGCACTTTGGATGATGATTGATTATTTATTGTTGTGATTATATATATGTGTTATATGGAATCCATATAATTAACATTATATGGTAATTGATTGGGCCTCATTCCAGTTGGGAAAATAAAGAATAGAATGAAGTATATATTCATGTGTTGAATAGAATAAATAATCATGTGTTGAAAATTATCATGTGTTGAAAGAAATATTTTAACAATAAAATTTACATCTTTATCATATTTAAAGTTAGAAACTAACTGGAAAATAGATAAGATGAGTGGTTTCCAGGGTATTGATCTGATATTGGTTCCGGCCTTCGGCATTAATACCTAGGGAATCATTCTCTTACTACTTTACAGTTGGAGTCTGATTTAAAAATCAAACGATAGATACCATAATTTTATAAAATATATTAAATAACAAAAATGGTCATGTGTAGACAGTGCTCATGTGTTGAGAATATTCATGTGTTGAAAGAAATATAGATTCATGTGTTGAATGGAATAAATATTCATTTGTTGAATAGAATAACCAATTTATTGAAATATATAAAGCCGTGTTGATTAGAGATGCGCCATTTTTACGTGAACGATATTTATATCGATTTTATTCATTTTTTTAATGAATATCGAAAAGTGATTTCAAATCGAATATATAGAAATGAATTCGAATTGAAATCGAATAGAAATGCATTCGAATGGAAATCAAATAGAAATGAATTCGAATGGAAATCGAATAGAAATGAATTCGAATGGAAATCGAATTGAAATGAAATTGAATTGAAATCGAATAGAAATGAATTCGAATTGAAATTGAATTAATTTGAAAATTGAATTGAAATTGAATTAAAAATTGATTTGAATTGACATCAATTTGAAATGAATTTATAAAGGAAAATCCAATTTTGATTTGAAATTGAAAGGGAAGTTGAAATCGTTTCGAAAACGAATTTAAAACGATTTATAAAATTCGTTTTAAAAGGAAATCGACGAAATATATATATAATATATATATACATATATTATATATATAATGGCCTGAATAGAAGGCGCCGCGCCGCGGCAGTTCGTGAATTTCGACCATTGACTTCGAATTGACGTTGCGGGAGATTCGACCGTCAGATTCTCCTAAAACCAGAACCGTTGGGTTCGTATCGAAAAGAGCTTTCTAACGAATATTTGAAATTAGAAATCTAACTGTTGGATTTGGAATTATGTCCAAATCAAATTTGGAAAAGGTCGTTGTAAGTGCAGTTCGATGTCCGTTGATGGAAATCGACTGTACGGGCCTTGATAAAATTATTAAAAATATCTATAATTTGTGTAAAATCATAAGAAATAGTTTGTGAAGAGCTGGGATGAAAAATTCCACATTTGAAAAGATAAAAATAGATTTTTATCGAAATGAACTAGTTTTGAACTAGGATTAAAATCAATTTATTTTTGAAATAAATAAATTGAGTTTGAAAGTGGTTTTAAAAATAATCAAAATTCCCAATACGTGAATTGGGGTGGATTTGAATCGAAATTATCTTCGGAATATTTCGATGTTGGATTTCGTGATTATACAGATATTGTTATGGAAATTTGAAAGATATATTTATATCGCTATTTCCAATAGGGTATTTGTTGGTCATAGAATTTGATATTGAATATAAGCCGATATATTTTCTATTCAGAGCCTTGTATTTAATATCAAATGTGATTTGGGTTTGTCGTGAATGGTGTATTCATTAACACTGTTCTTAAGCCTAATAGAGAAAAAATTAAATCTTTCTATTTAGATTTAATGAAGTGTATCAATTTAATAATATTTAATTGGAATTGAATTTGAATTGGTTTTTGGGTTTATCGTGAGCGGTGTTTTGAATAACACCTGTTCTTTAACCCGATTAACAATAGAATGTGATTTTAGGTTTATCGTGAACCGTGTTTTAGATGACATTGGTTCTTTAACCCGGTTAAAAACCGGATATTGATTTTTGAAAAGATTAAAACTAAGTGGAGTTTTAATGAATCTTTAATTAGATTGAAATTGAATTATAATTTAAACTATCAAATCTGAAAAGTGATCGAGAATGGAGTACCACCAGTTTTGCTCCAAAGCGATAGTTAAATCTTTAATTAGATTTGAACGTGAAATGGTAATTAAATTTACCGATTGCACCGTGGTGTTAGATATGAAGTATGGCCAGTTTTACTTCATGGGATGAATAGGTTGGGATTGGGAAATAAAATAAATATTTACTTCGGTGTGGTTTGCTAATCCCGACTAGTTTGGAAAACCATAATATGGTTTGAAATGATATCCCAAGGAAGATTAAAGAATAAATTTAGAAGAATTTATCTTGGATAAAATTAATGGGAACCTTTCCCTAAGAATGTGATTTTGTGAGTAAAAGAACATTCTGAATTGGAAGGAGGCGTTAGTTGTGTTTGTGTAACATTTGTATATTATATACATGTGTTATTCAGAAAGGTCGGGTTTCTACCCATTCTGAATAACCGATTTCAGCGATAAGTCGAAGATGAAGACGGTGGTTGAAGACCGGAAGTCTTCACATCGTTTGGGTGATTACTGATGATCTTGATTGGGCTATACACCCAAGATGAGGGACTCAGTTGGTGATCGTCGAGACGTACTTGGAGATCGATGGATATGCGAGGAAAGTGCCTCCGGTTTCGTTCAGACCCAGAACGAACTTGTAAATGGGTTGTGTGTCTGACATTGGATTTTATTCTGTGTTGATTGATCTCTATTAAATATACATCTGTTTGGCGGCGGAGAATTTTTTCTCTTGCTTAACGCCCTTCTCTGAGACGTACGAGCTCAGAGGTTGTATATCGATGGACATCAGTCGCATGGAGTGAATTGCCAGTGTAGCACGCGTAAGTGGCAATTGATCAAGGCTTCTGTTGAAAAGCAAAGTCTTGTGGTTGATGATCAAAGCACGGCTTGTGTGGCGCAGCTTTGTGTATAGCGTGAATTCGCGAGCCTCACACCTCTGTATGAGTCAAAAACGGGAGAGTGACTGCAGGGAGAGCACGACGTTTCTTTCTAGCTATGGGTGGTGTCGGTGCTTGAACTGGTCGACATTTATATACTTTTCACCTGTGTGGTTGTTGGATGAGGCGCCTCGATATTAGGTCTGTTAGGACCGGGAAACATGTGTTCAAGAATTGCCAATCCTCAAAAGTAAGAGAGGACCGACCCTGAAGATCCAAGGATTGCTGTGTGCGGTCCTGGGACATTTTCTAGAGTGTCTCGAACGGAGAGGAGCTTGCCCCTTGCCTCGGCTCATGACGGAAATCCAATTTCCAATACGTGATATTGCGGTTTTAATTGTAGAACTAGTATGGCGACATGATAGATGGTACCCATGCCGCCTATGATTGATATTTATGATTGAAACTGTTTTGACACTATACACTTATAATAGTATCAAATAATGTGTTTTAAACGTATCAAGCATGTTTGGGTATTATAAGGGAAAACCCTGTCCTTCGGCTTGCGTTGCATTGTGTGATGGGACCTGGGTCTTATAATAGCTTCATTTTTCGAAAAAGCATTGCGTTGTTTTGTTATATGCACTAGTGTTCTTGGGAGGAAACCCGTTCCGTGTTATACGGCGTGGTCCCTTGAATTACTCTCTTTTGAAATAAAGATTAATAACTGTTTTAGTTCTCACACCAGTCACATGACTGACCTGGAGTTTATTGTTTTAACCTAAACTCTGGGTGCCCCTATTTTCCACACGGGCAGCTTGTAGTTTTGGTTTTGCAGATTTATATTCACAGGATCCTGATTTATAGCTGGAACGATACACGGAAAGCTCTGTATCCGTGTATTACTTCTAGTATTATTTTTCCGCTGCTATGTAATTTATTGTAATCTTTGATATTTATCGAATGTATTTTACTCATTTATACTCTGTATATTCTTGTATTCTGATGGAATTGTTGTAATAAACAATGAAATGTTCTTCTGTCTGCGTTCTATTTTGTGTTGTCCTCATCTCAATCCGGGCTTTCCTTACCGGGGAAGATCGGGTCGTGTCAGAGTGGTATCAGAGCTTTGGTTTACAGAGCTCGAGAACAAGACACATAGAACCGTACGAAAGAATTCATCAGATATTGGATTAGTAAAATCTAATTAGAATGACTCATTAGAGATAGGATCAGTAGTATCCTAGAACGAGTGTGAAGAATATATTTTTCAAATGAAAACAAATTTTGTTTTGAAAATTTAAACCATTTTATACGTATTTGAATAATTTATTTATATTGAATTTGGACAATCCAGTATATAAAGGTTTTGCATATACGCGTCATGAACGTATATTCGAAGTTTTAATATACTGGATAGATATAGAATCACACTCTAGTTGCCCGGGGATGATTCCGGTAATGCTGCAGCGTTATCAGTATTTATTTTCGTGTTTCGAAGGAGTGATATCTATATATTTCCATTAGACTGGTGTGAGAACCAAAATATAGCTAGAATACATTGTTGTGAATTGGCATCAAAAACATGATTTTCTGTATATGTATCAAAATTATGAATTTGAAACGATAATTCAACTAATTGATTGATGGTTGTGTTGTTTGTTTATTTGTTTGAAATTTTGAACCATTTAGCCTAATTGAACCGAATAGTGAATTGTATTGAAAATTAGTCGCATTTGCTTGCATATACATGTACTTACATTGAACAGGTCATAGCAAAGAGGTTAAAGCAAAAGAATAAAAAAATTTTGCCCGACAAATAGGTACATGTTTACCATAATTTACTGTTTTGTTTGGGTGATGATGATTTTATGAGCCGATTGGCTAGCCGCTTGGATTTTTCTTTTTCTTTTGGATTGAAGAAGGCCATGGGAGGCTATATGAAATATCCCGAAGTCCCCGGTGCAGGGGAGGTTATGGCGAAATTTTTCGGAAATCTAGGGTGTTAGCCAAATTTTTGAAAATTTTGAAAAGTTCTTATAAACTGAAAAGTTGAAGAACTTAAGCCGTAGCGAAAATAATGGAAGTTGAGTTGATTCGTAAAACAACTTTCGGCTTCGTTCCTTTTCGGGGACGAAAAGTTTTAAGTGGGGGAGATTGTAACAACCCGGAAATGCGAGCCAATTAAATTTTTTTATTTTGGTGAATTTAGCGAATTTTGAATATTCAAAATGGAATATTTTAAATAATAACGACGAGAAATTTATTTTGAATAGAATAGAACGTACATATTTATATACGTCGTCGTTAGAATATAAATAATTATTTATAATTATTAAAGGAATTGAAAATGGCGCGGTAGTTCGATAATTCGATTTCAAACTTCAATTGAATGTACCGGGTGCAAAATTAACCGGATTTTAACGAAACCAAAAATATTTGAATCTATTTGATGATATCTTTCCAACCAATCCGAAAAATTGAAATTTCATAGCGGGGATAAAAAGATATGTCCAGTTGAAATTTCAGAATAGTCGCTATGGAATTCAGGCCCTTTTAAATAGCCATTTTGCAAACGACTTCGGATTTCGATGAAACCACTTTTGTTGGATCCGCGATGTCTAATTATTTCTAGATTCCAAATTTCATAATTTTTCGAATCAATATGTGAGCGTAGCAAAGGAAAACGCGTTTGACCAGTTTCAGTTGATTTTAATCGACTGGAAAATGACCATTTTTATAACAGTCTCGGAATTGGGCGAAATTAGTTCTGTTAGGACTGTAACGTCAATATGAAGTTAGAAAATATTTTTCTGGAATTTTTTGAGTTAGTATGTGGCCCCAGTAAATTGAAATGTACGTTTAAAATTCAATATATAGAGTTATATGTTGATTTTGACGAAAACTGATCGAAACGATCGAATAAGCTTACAATACATATCCCATTATGTTCGGAATGGGGGTAATTAGCTATGGACGACAGGCAGTGGGTTTCGTTTAGAGGTCGAAAATAAAAGTTGCTTTTTAGAGTTAATTTAATAATAAATATATATATTTATATAAAGCCCCCCCCCCCCGTTTCTCTCTTCCACAATCAGATTTTTAAAAAAAAAAGAGGACGGAGGCGGAAGATCGGCACGACGACGCCCTCCAGGCCGACGCGCCGCCGTCGGAGGCGCCAGGCCCTCCTCTCTCTCGCCTCCCCTCCTCCCGTTCATCTGCTCCCCCCCACGACTCTCTCTCCTCCCTCTTCTTCTCCCGCTTCGCCCTCCTCCTCCAAGCACCTCGCGCCCCCTTCCCCCTAAACCCTAGCCACCACCGCACTCCTCCCCTTCCTCTCCTCCCCACTCCGCTGTCCCTATCCTCCTCTCGCACCCTAACCCCTCTCTCTTCTTCTACAAACCAGCGCACGACCCCCTACAAGCAAAAACCGCACCCCATCCGCGAGCACCAACGCAGACGCCACCCAGAAGCGCGCAACCACCCAAAGTCCGCTGGTAAATTCCTCTTTTAGTTTATTTTAAATAATTAGGGTAATTTAATTAAGACAATAATTGTAAATCAGTTTTATATATGTATAAATTCACATTGAATTTATTTTCTGTTTTTTTTATAGATAAAAAGTTAGATTTTTACTATATAAAGTTTTAATGATATAAGCATGTTGAAAACTAGATTTTTATATAGTAGAAATAATAAAAACTAGATTTTTATATAGTAGAAATAATAAAGATGCGATTTTTATATAGTAGAAATAATAAAAACTAGATTTTTATATAGTAGAAATAATAAAGATGCAATTTTTATATAGTAGAAATAATAAAGATGTGATTTTTATATAGTAAAAATAATAAAGATGCGATTTTTATTTAGTAGAAATAATAAAGATGCGATTTTTATATTATAGAGATTATAAAAATACGATTTTTATATTATATAGTTAGTAAAAATTTGATCTTTATATATGTAGCGAAGGAAAGAATTGATTTTTCATTATATATAGTTGAAATAAAAATATGATTTTTATTATATTTGAAAAGGCGAAATCTTTATATTTGAAAAGGCGAAATCTTTATATTTGAAAAGGCGAAATCATTATATTTGAAAAGGCGAAATCTTTATATTTGAAAAGGCGAAATCTTTATATTTGAAAAGGCGAAATCTTTATATAGAGAATAGCGTGATAAAAATATAATCTTTATTATATGAACATCGTTGTAAAAATAGAATTTTTATCTATGTAGTAGCGATGTAAAAATAGAATTTTTATCCATATGGAGTGATTATAAAAATATGATTTTTATATACATAGCAACAATATAAAAATGTGATTTTTATATATGTAGTGGCTACGGGCAATGAAAGTGACAAAAGGCGAGCAACGACGAAGATTTCTACCTATGAAGAGTCATGGTATTGGATTAGCTACTCGGTGAGAACTTCTCACTTTAAATCTTCTTTTCTAGTTAAAAATATATACTAGGATGCAGACGGTGCTTAGTAGCACCCGACACCCGTCGTCCACAGACCATGGATGGCTTGTATGTTTGAATGTTTGTTGTGGTGAAAATTGATTGTGTGACGTGAAATAAAATATTTATATAGTTAAAAATATTTTATCGTTAAAAATATAGTTTTTAACGTGTGTGTGAGAATAAAAAAAATATGTGTTTGTTGATTTGAAACCACACACGGGTGTTGGGATGATATTTGAAGTCCACTCTTCCCGATTGATTAGTTGTATGTCGATCGATTGATTGACAGGCTGTTATAAGCGTTAGATATCTATATTTGATGCTTGTACAGTGTGGTGCACTTTGGATGATGATTGATTATTAATTGTTGTGATTATACACATGTGTTGTATGGAATCCATATAATTAACATTATATGGTAATTGATTGGGCCTCATTCCAATTAGGAAAATAAAGAATAGAATGAAGTATATATTCATGTGTTGAATAGAATAAATAATCATGTGTTGAAAATTATCATGCATTGAAAGAAATATTTTAACAATAAAATTAACATCTTTATCATATTTAAAGTTAGAAACTAACTGGAAAATAGATAAGAAGAGTGGTTTCCAGGGTATTGATCTGATATTGGTTCCGGCCTTCGGCATTAATACCTAGGGAATCATTCTCTTACTACTTTACAGTTGGAGTCTGATTTAAAAATCAAACGATAGATACCATAATTTTATAAAATATATTAAATAAAAAAAATGGTCATGTGTTGACAGTGCTCATGTGTTGAGAATATTCATGTGTTGAAAGAAATATAGATTCATGTGTTGAATGGAATAAATATTCATTTGTTGAATAGAATAACCAATTTATTGAAATATATAAAGCCGTGTTGATTAGAGATGCGTCATTTTGACGTGAACGATATTTATATCGATTTTATTCATTTTTTTTATGAATATCGAAAAGTTATTTCAAATCGAATATATAGAAATGAATTCGAATTGAAATCGAATAGAAATGAATTCGAATGGAAATCGAATAGAAATGAATTCGAATGGAAATCGAATAGAAATGAATTCGAATGGAAATCGAATTGAAATGAAATTGAATTGAAATCGAATAGAAATGAATTCGAATTGAAATTGAATTAATTTGGAATTCAAATTGAATTGAAATAGAATTAAAAATCGATTTGAATTGAAATCAATTTGAAATGAATTTAAAACGAATTTATATAGGAAAATCCAATTTTGATTTGAAATTGAAGGGAAGTTGAAATCGTTTCGAAAACGAATTTAAAACAATTTATAAAATTCGTTTTAAAAGGAAATCGATGAAATATACATAATATATATATACATATATTATATATATAATGGCCTGAATAGAACGCGCCGCGCCGCAGCAGTTCGTGAATTTCGACCATTGACTTCGAATTGACGTTGCGGGAGATCCGACCGTCGGATTCTCCTAAAACCGGAACCGTTGGGTTTGTATCAAAAAGAGCTTTCTAACGAATACTTGGAATTAGAAATCTAACGGTTGGATTTGGAATTATGTCCACATCAAATTTGGAAAAGGTCGCTGTAAGTGCAGTTCGATGGCCGTTGATGGAAATCGACTGTACGGGCCTTGATAAAATTATTAAAAATATCTATAATTTGTGCAAAATCATAAGAAATAGTTTGTGAAGAACTGGGATGAAAAATTCCACATTTGAAAAGATAAAAATAAATTTTTATCGAAATGAACTAGTTTTGAACTAGGATTAAAATCATTTTATTTTTGAAATAAATAAATTGAGTTTGAAAGTGGTTTTAAAAATAATCAAAATTCCCAATACGTGAATTGGGGTGGATTTGAATCGAAATTATCTTCAGAATATTTCGATGTTGGATTTCGTGATTATACAGATATTGTTATGGAAATTTGAAAGATATATTTATATCGCTATTTCCAATATGATATTTGTTGGTCGTAGCATTTGATATTGAATATAAGCCAATATATTTTCTATTCAGAGCCTTGTATTTAATATCAAACGTGATTTGGGTTTGTCGTGAATGGTGTCTTCATTAACACTGTTCTTAAGCCCAATAGAGAAAAAGATCAAATCTTTCTATTTAGATTTAATGAAGTGTATCAATTTAATAATATTTAATTGGAATTGAATTTGAATTGGTTTTTGGGTTTATCGTGAGCGGTGTTTTGAATAACACCTGTTCTTTAACCCGATTAACAATAGAATGTGATTTTGGGTTTATTGTGAACCGTGTTTTAGATGACATTGGTTCTTTAACCCGGTTAAAGACCGGATATTGATTTTTGAAAAGATTAAAACTAAGTGGAGTTTTAATGAATCTTTAATCAGATTGAAAGTGAATTGATAATTTAAACTATCAAATCTGAAAAGTGATCGAGAATGGAGTACCACCAGTTTTGCTCCAAAGCGATAGTTAAATCTTTAATTAGATTTGAACGTGAAATGGTAATTAAATTTACCGATAGCACCGTGGTGTTAGATATGAAGTATAACCAGTTTTACTTCATGGGATGAATAGGTTGGGATTGGGAAATAAAATAAATATTTACTTCGGTGTGGTTCGCTAATCCCGACTAGTTTGGAAAACCATAATATGGTTTGAAATGATATCCCAAGGAAGATTAAAGAATAAATTTAGAAGAATTTATCTTGGATAAAATTAATGGGAACCTTTCCCTAAGAATTTGATTTTATGAATAAAAGAACATTCTGAATTGGAATTAGGCGTTAGTTGTGTTTGTGTAACATTTGTTTATTATATACATGGGTTATTCAGAAAGGCCGGGTTTCTACCCATTCTGAATAACCGATTCGGCGATAAGTCGAAGATGAAGACGGTGGTTGAAGACCGGAAGTCTTCACATCGTTTGGGTGATTACTGATGATATTTATTGGGCTGTACACCCAAGATGAGGGAATCAGTTGGTGATCGTCCAGACGTACTTGGAGATCGATGGATATGCGAGGAAAGTGCCTCCGTTTTCGTTCAGACCCAGAACGAACTTGTAAATGGATTATGTGTCTGACATTGGATTTTATTCTGTGTTGATTGATCTCTGTTAAATATACATCTGTTTGGTGGCGGAGAATTTATTCTCTTGCTTAACGCCCTTCTCTGAGACGTACGAGCTCAGAGGTTGTATATCGATGGACATCAGTCGCATGGAGTGAATTGCCAGTGTGGCACGTGTAAGTGGCAATTGATCAAGGCTACTGTTGAAAAGCAAAGTCTTGTGGTTGATGATCAAAGCACGGCTTATGTGGCGCAGCTTTGTGTATAGCGTGAATTCGCGAGCCTCACACCTCTGTATGAGTCAAAAACGGGATAGTGACTGCAGGGAGAGCACGACGTTTCTTTCTAGCTATGGGTGGTGTCGGTGCTTGAACTGGCCGACATTTATATACTTTTCACCTGTGTGGTTGTTGGATGAGGCGCCTCGATATTAGGTCTGTTAGGACCGGGAAACGTGTGTTCAAGAATTGTCAATCCTCAAAAGTAAGAGAGGACCGGCCCTGAAGATCCAAGGATTGCTGTGTGCGGTCCTGGGACATTTGCTAGAGTGTCTCGAACGGAGAGGAGCTTGCCCCTTGCCTCGGCTCATGACGGAAATCCAATTTCCAATACGTGATATTGCGGTTTTAATTGTAGAACTAGTATGGCGACATGATAGATGGTACCCATGCCGCCTATGATTGATATTTATGATTGAAATTGTTTTGACACTATACACTTATAATAGTATCAAATAATGTGTTTTAAACGTATCAAGCATGTTTGGCTATTATAAGGGAAAACACTATCCTCCGGCTCGCGTTGCATTTTGTGATGGGACCTGGGTCTTATAATAGCTTCATTTTTCGAAAAAGCATTGCGCTGTTTTGTTATATGCACTAGTGTTCTTGGGAGGAAACCCGTTCCGTGTTATACGGCGTGGTCCCTTGAATTACTCTTTTTTAAAATAAAGATTAATAACTGTTTTAGTTCTCACACCAGTCACATGACTGACCTGGAGTTTATTGTTTTAACTTAAACTCTGGGTGCCCCTATTTTCCACACGGGCAGCTTGTAGTTTTGGTATTGCAGATTTATATTCACAGGATCCTGATTTACAGTTGGAATGATACTCGGGAAGCTCTGTATCCGTGTATTACTTCTAGTTGTGTTTTGTATTATTTTTCCGCTGCTATGTAATTTATTGTAATCACTGATATTTATCAAATGTGTTTTTTTTTTCATTTATACTCTGTATATTCTTGTATTCTGATGGAATTGTAGTAATAAACAATGAAATGTTCTTCTGTCTGCGTTCTATTTTGTGTTGTCCTCATCTCAATCCGGGCTTTCCTTACCGGGGAAGATCGGGTCATGTCATTAGTCATCGCCCTCTCTCTTCCAATCACCAAGTTCAACCCTCAGTCAATCGAACTCCATACAAAACTATCAATGAATCACATACATCGATTTAAGGATGGAACCCCCATTGATAAAACATCGCACCCATGTCTAACAAAATTCCCAGTTCGCATTCCAGTATCACGTTAATCGGCCTTCACTGACGCTCCAATCCATCGCGAACCTCACTAGTAATCACAAAGGAATCGATTTGAACTATTGTCTCACCATCTTACCCAAATCGACGTCGAGTTTAATCATGATTGGAGGAACGAGGATCTTTATTTATAGAATCCAAGGGAAACGATAAGGATAATATCTTTCAGTAGGCATTAGAATAGGCATAGATTTAGTGTACGTTGTGGTGAAGTGAAGGTGGAAAGATAAGACGGGAAGGCTTTGCAGAATAGCCTGTGTTTGGCAAAGTAGGTCGTCCCCTATTTCTTTAATTTACTTGATTTCTTAATAAATTAGTTTATTAACCGACTTGACTTAAATTAAAGTATACTACAGTTCTGAACCCCTATTTGAGCGCAACAAACGTCATTCCTAGGGTTTTACCACCCTTCTGAACACATTGGAATAGTTTCCACGGCCTAATACGACCATATTGAGAAGATAATAAATTAAATTGACGATTTAACATTAAATTCGATTTAATATAAATCAATCCAAAAATAACAATTAAATGATTATTATTATTTAAATATACACAAACTTAATTCATAAAAAATTTCTAAATAAACGAACTCGAAATTATAAACTTGATAATTTATTTTCACGTTAAACCAATATTTTATTGATTTAAAATCGATTTATTTTATTAAATAAATTGTTATGGTTTATAAACGATTCCATAACGACTATTTGAAAATTTGATTTGGCCATAATTAACAATCTAAAATACGAAATCTTGATTTTTCTCTTTTATTAGAAAATTATAGTTCAACAGATTCGAATATTTCTTATTTCAGCGAATTCCAACTTATAATGAATTCTGTACACTCAATTGAAGTTCAAAATTTAATATTTCGAACTACCATGCCATTTACGAGTTTGTTTATATTTAATATATATTTTTATATGTTTCAAACTTCGATTTAATTAATATAAACTCTATTTATATTGCGAAATCAATAAATAAACTAATTTAAATATTCAGAACAAAAGTGATAAAAATACGAGACGTTACAGATGCAAGAAGGAAGGTTAGTATGTTATTGAGGTAGATAGCTGAGAGTTCATGAGAATAACTACCCTACCCATGACTTAGATTTAGCTTCCATAGTATTCACGCTTAATACCTGGCGCCATTATCTATAAGGAGAGGTATTCGAGTTGTACACCGATCATGAATCTCTCAAGTACTTGTTCTCGCAAAAGAATCTTAATCTAAGGCAACAAAGATAGTTGGAGTTCCTAGCGTCATAGGACTTTGAGATTGCTTATACCCTTGGTAAGGGTAATGTAGTGACAGATGCATTGAGTAGGCAAATGATGACCTTGAGTCCTCTGTTTGTGGAGAGGAAAAGCTTGGAGTTTATATCTACTTTTGATTTTAGACCCTCCACCGAGTTTACACCTGGTTTATTAGCATCACTAAATGTGCGACCTACTCTGTTGGACCATATCGGGACTTCGCAGCGAGAGGATCCACAGCTAGCAGATATCTTGGATAGGCTCAGTAGAGGGGAGACTTTTAGTCACCTCAGACCATAGAGGGTGGTTGCAACGAGATGGAAAGTTTTGTGTTCCCCGAGTTGGGAGTTTGTTGAAGATAGTCTTTGAGGAAGCCCATCATTCTAAGATGACTATTCATCTTGGTGGTGATAAGATGTATATGGATATGAATAGGGTTTTCTTTTGTGCTAGAATGAATAAAGATATAGCAGAATTTGTTTCTCGATGTTTGATGTTGTCATCAGGTCAAGGCGGAACAAAGGAAGCCCACAATGTTTGATGTTTGATGTCTAATGTTTACTTCATCCTTTGGAAGTCCCACAATGGAAGTGTGAGAGCGTCTCTATGGATTTCATTGATGGTTTGCCTAGATCGAGGAAAGGCAACACCAGTATCTGGGTTATAGTTGACAGGTTTATTAAGAGCGCTCATTTCATTCCTATTAAGAGTAAGAGGACGACATCGTGGTTGGTAGCAATTTATCTCCATGAGATAGTCCGTCTACATGGAGTACCTCCAATATCGTGAGTGATCGTAACCCCATATTCACTAGTGAGTTTTGGAGGAGCTTGCAAGAAGCATTTGGTACGCAATGGGGATTGAGCACCGCTTGTCACCCTGAGACCGATGCACAGACAGAAAGGGTGAATAGAGTCCTTGAGGATCTTTTAAGACTGTGTATCGTAGGCTGCGGAGGGACTTGGGAAGGGCATCTTCCTTTAGTAGAGTTTGCCTACAAAAACAATTATCAGGCTAGTATCGGCATGTTACCCTTCGAATCATTATAGGGACGACCCTGTAGATCACCGACTTGTTGGTGGGAATCTACATAAAGGCTTCTACTTGGACCTGAGATGATTAGAGGGACTTCAGAAAAGGTTAATCTTATCCGCAGGTGCACGAAGACAACTTAGGACAGGCAGAAGTACTACGCAGGTAGGAGAAGGATAGACATTGAGTTTGAGGTGGGAGACATGGTTTTCATCAAGGTATCAACTTTGAGGAATGTAGTTCATTTTGGATTTGTAGGGAAATTGGCACCATGGTTTGTAGGGCCATTTCCCATAACAGAAAGAATTGGCCAAATGCCTATAGAGTAAAGCTACTAGAG
Organism: Allium sativum; assembly: GCA_030737875.1. Taxonomy (NCBI): domain Eukaryota; kingdom Viridiplantae; phylum Streptophyta; class Magnoliopsida; order Asparagales; family Amaryllidaceae; genus Allium; species Allium sativum. The sequence goes on along the minus strand of CM060923.1, from coordinate 574,569,011 downwards.
AGACTTTCCGACATTCATGATGTTTTCTACGTTTCTCATTTACGGAGTGCTTCCATGATACCACAGAAGTAGTTGAGCCGAGTATGCTTGAGGAAGTAGAGGTTGAACAGGAGGCAACAGTTAGACGAGTTCCTACCCGTGTTCTTGAATCAGAGGTTAAGAAGCTACGCAACTGAGAGGTTAAGTTGATGAAAGTACAGTGGGGAGATAACCAAGAGGATGCAACTTGGGAGACTGAAGACAAGATTTGCACTTTGTACCCTTTTCTTTTCAAGGGTATGTTCTTAACTTCTTTTCCAAAGCTTTTATTCGTAAATGCTTCTGTCATTTAAGTATATCCTATTGACCGAATCTTTGACCTTTAGGTAAGAATCCCATGGATGTAAACATGTGTTTGATACATGTTATGTTTGATGGATGCAAGTGGATGCAAGTGTTTGCTGGTGGTTGGTCGTGGATGCATACACACACACATTAGCACTAGATCGGCTCAATCACTCTCATCTTGCATATGGTTGTGTGTACATTTTTTCTTTCTTTCTTTTATGGATGAAAAAGCATGTATCATCATATGGATTTGCATTTGGATGAATGATTGCGCACACGTATATAACTTACATGTTACAATAGGATTATTTGCATACATGTTGGATTCATGGACTAACATACATTGCATAAAGGAGGTCAACCAAATAAGTGGATCGGCTAATCTTTCATATTAGTATAGGGACATATACACACACCTTTGCATATGTTCATATAAGCATTAGAAAGCTTTTAAGGACAATGGATGCCTATGATTGATGGATGAGTAGATGGGTAATGGATGTTAGGATATACATTTTTCTTAACTCATAGATTTTGGGGACGAAATCCATTAATAGGGGAGAATGTAACATCTCGTAATTCTAGGAACATTAAAATGGTAGACTAAGGAATAATTAGTTAAATATTGGGAATTAAGTAAAACGGACTGCGCCATTGTGTCTATCTCGGAATTCTGCTTAAGATATACTCTAAGTTTGCATAAAATGGACATCGTATGAGAAAGTTATTAAGCCTAGAAGTTTATATACGCATCAGAAAATTATATATATATACAAAACAAATCAAAATATTAAAATTAATTCAAAATCAGAGACGCGGGGTAGGGCAGGAGTTCAGCCCATTAGGGGTCGACCCCGGTCCCCATGGGTGTCGACCGATGGGTTGACACCATAAAAGGGGGTGTCGACCCCTATGTCGACACACTAAGGGGGGGGGGGATCGACCCCCATATAGATCTGAGCAGAATTTCGGTTTCTAAACGTGGACTAATTCTTATGCAAGATTCGTTTACCTTGGCTATAAATATGACTTCATTCTCATTGTTTTATTCATCTAAATCAGTGGAGACAACGAGGTGATGCCCCAACTCAGAGTAAAATCACCTATTCTTCTTCAATAACAAGTTATACGAATTCAGAGATCTGTGCTACATCATCTATGATTAATTCTTTGTCCTATAGATCCATTCACAGTGATTTTATTTTTCTTTTAGATATAAACACCTAAAATGTAATCTTGACATGTTTATAAGTTTGGATCTAAGCCTATGGCTGTTAGCAACCTGAATCATAATAGGTCTGCCATTACTTGTACACCTGATCTATTGATTAGTGGCTATATGCATATTCAAGATATCCCTATTCTGTTAGTTTGCCTAATCATGTCACCTTATGTCTATTATGTTAGTTTGCCTAATCATGTCACCTTAGGCCTATTATGTTAGTTTGCCTAATTATGTCATCATATGCCAGTTTTATTTACTATGCATGTTCTTGTTCTCCCCTCTACCTTTTTCCTTTTTTGTTTCTGTATCCAGGCTACCTTCGAGCCTAGGCCTATCGCTGAAATACGCGTACACACGAATCTAGGAACGATTGGGAATGATTAATTTAGGCATAATTCATATTGAAAAACATGATTGGGAATTTTTGGCATAATTTGTACCTTGAACCAAAACTTGGGATTTGGGGGCATAATCAATATCTTGATCTAAATCTGGGGCATAACTTGTATCGTAGATCGTATGGGGATTTAGGGCATGATAAGAATGAAAATTGGTTAGTAATGAAAATACCTAGATTTACAGTAATAAGAAACTGTAACCGCACTTAGACACGAGGTTAGATTACACTTGTGGTAGAAGTCTGCCTGGAACCGCCTGGCAAATCCAGCGTCCACAAGTGGTAAATCTAATGTGAGGGGTCTAAGTGAATAAACATACATGTGAAGAAGTCTTCCTGGACCCAACCAGCATATCCAGCATCCACAAATGTCAGACTTAATGTGGGAGGTCTAGCACTTTAATAACCATAAATGATTGAATGGTGATAAACTTGTAATACTTAACCTTTTGAATCCATAAGGATTTCATGAACCCATTAACTTGAGTAGGGGTTAAGTAAACTTGCATGAATCAAGACGGAGGGTTAAGTTAAATATTTGGTGAAGGGTTATACATATAAACCCGACAAACTTAACCTGTTCGGGTTATGCAATCTTGTTAAACTGGTAGGCATAACCTGTTGAAATCCTAGTAGTGGGGATGCAAGCCAAGGGGTAAGCTTGTATCATCTGGTGTGTGGGACCCGTATCAGTCAGTAAACTATATTGGTATCAAACGGAAAACCCTGAACTAGGTCGGGGTCAGGGCATGCTTACTGAGTTGATTATAAGAGGTCATTTAAGTGTAGGTCTTGACGGCGCGTTCCATCAGAGTAATGTGTGTGCATGGGTCCGCTTGCTCGGGAAGATAACATGTTGTGACATCTGTAGATATAGTTTGTGCACATCTCGTAAATAAAGGGTTTCCACTTTAGGAAGTGATACATCCTACTGTGGGGCCAACACAGGGTATCTACAAGTTTAGGGGGCCGATCGATTGGGGGTAGTAATTAGGGTACATCTAGTCTTGCTTGTTTAGGAGCCCGTTATTATCGTTGGTGGTAACACCCGTCAGTTCTGTTGGGCTACCATTTATTATATGGGGTAAAAACCTCTCACTAGAAGTACACCTAAGTCTACCATCTTGTACTTGTTGGGATCATCTTGTTCTTGTTATACTAGTATTGGTGCAGAGAAAAGTATTATAGAAGCGCAACGCATGTTATGTTTATCCTGTTTACCTTGTTATACCTGCCTTATGCCAATGTTATCTCTCTCCAACTAATATGCCTGTCATGATGCTTTTACTTATTTATATCCTAAAAGTAACTAGGCTCGCCAGACTTTGTCTCTGACCCATTTTGTTTCCTCTTCTTTCTCTTCCGTTCCCCTCCAGGTTCTCAAGGTGGGAATACTCAAGCTTGATCAGGATACTTCTTTCCTTCTGCTTGAATCTTCTTAGATGTATTGTTCGATTTCGCATCTACTCTACTATAGCTATATTTTGGGGATTATGCTCTTTTTATGTATTATTGTACTCCGATGATGATTTTTGTACAAGGCAGAAGTTTTATGTTTTCAGTGTTCCAGACTTATTATGTAATTGGGTTTGAACCACGAAGCTTTTCTATTTAACAAAGTTTTAATTCCGCTGTTATTTTATATCTATCTTGTAATGTTTTTGTTTTTGTTTACCTATAATACTTCACGAAACTTAATGCATTCTGATAAAGAGTGACTTTAATGGACGTGGGGTGTTACACATATGCATTAATTAATTATTTAATTGTCATAAAAATGCGGGGTGTTATTTTCCCACCCTTTGGAAATTTCATCCCCGAAATTTGATAAGGGTAAAAATCAATTAACCCCTCGCATAATATACATCCATCATGTATGCATCCAATTTTTGCAAACATTGTGCACTTATGCAAAGTGAAATACAACACAACAATACATGTATGCCTAAGTGGTACCTTCTATGTGTATGCAAGGTTTTCAGAAATCCTTTTAAAATATGATGCTCACATCCTAAATATATTGGCAGTTCTACATGAATGCTATATTTTGAAAATCAAAAATGCTTTTCATCCAAATTTTCCACACTCTTACTGAGCAAGAGCATAGTTCATCCAATTTTTGCATCCAGAACCCTACCAAGCAACTTTATTTTTTGAATTTCAGAAAATCTAATTTTTGAAATTCGATTTCTTATGTTACAAAAAGGTGGAAAATGGAAAACTTCACATCTTCCATTCTTCTTTTTCAACCTTTTTCTGTCCGTACATGGATTTTATGAAACTATTTATAAAGATTCCATATTTTTCTATCCAAGCACAACCCACATAAGAAATTTTCTTTGTTATTGGTTTTTTTTCATCTTATCTTGGAAATTTTTATTCTTATCCATATTTTCTTAGAATTTTCCATTTTTTTAACTATCATGTTTGTTTCTTTACTGAATTTGTTGTTTCCTTTTTAGTTATGCCATTAATCTTTTATTAGCTTATTTAACTTAATCCTCTGATCTAAGTTTAATTTTTAAATAAGCCTTCTAGTCCTTCAACTAAAACAAGAAAACATGCGCTATACACAGCTACTACTATGAGCCAAGAATCTAAGGACTATATCCCCCTCCGAAAAATTCAAACAACAGGATATAAACAATTACTTGCCCTCTATTGTTTAGTAGTCACCACTAGTCTTTTAAGCAACACCCTAGGCTTTTCAATGCTTACGCATTCTATGAGAACTTAACATTATTCCAAGATAATTCTCGCTATCTACTTCATAGCCTCAAAACTTTTCCCGTCCTCCCTAGGCAATAATCCTCACCTACTCTGTACTTTAAAAACACGGTTTGGCCTTTTCATTTCACTTTTCTTTCAAAGTTAAAAGTATCAAAACTTTATTTTCATCACCAAAACTTACTTTTACCAAACCATAAAACATGTCATTTTATAAAAATGCAAACCATTTTTCATTTCAAATCACAAAACTGGAGTAGACAAAGACAACTATTTCCCAATTATTTTTACAGCTTGTTCTTGCCTATAAGGTCAGTTCAATTTCTTACTACAAGGTGCAAACATCTACTCTATTCTTAATTTCTACAACTTATTTTCTCCGCCCAACAAAATTTTTCTCTTTTAAAACAATTTATCAAAAATGATTGTCAAAAGAATAGAGATTTCAAAACTTTCTTTACTAAAAACTCCAGTTTTCAACAAAAATGCAATATTTTCTAAGTTTTTCTTTTTAATCCTTTCATGCAATATAAAAAGAAAACTAGCGAGTTATACATGCTCTATAATATGCACCTGTTACTGAGAGAATTTTAATTTTAGACAAAATTTTCACCAGAAATCACTGTTCCCAAAATATACCCCATTTTACTTCAAAACCCAATATGTATTTCTTTACATGTTTTAAAGCTAAAACTTTTAAGATTGAGACTTGAAAACAGCATAAACCATTTTCCCAAAACTTCTATAATTTCAAGTTCTTAAAAGTTAACAATGGGGTTAGACTCAAAGCGGGTTTCCAATTTTCTAGGCTTTCCTAGACACTCCCACAAAGTTAATCCTCTCAACCATATATATTCCTAATCTATTTTTCTCTTTTTAACCTTTTCCAATTTATAAGGTTTTATAGTCGAACCCACTAACCCGATATACTAACATATGGGATTCACCTTCCTTCCATACAAAGTACACTATACACTTTCCACCCAAATTCTCCAAGGGTCTCAAATTCCCATATTCAATCCTTTAATGTACAAAACAGATATCCCAATTCTTACCATACTATAATCTTTCTATTTAGTGGGTTCCTTTATGGATCTAGGTATATATATTTATATTTTAAACAATACAAATATGTTCACTCGCTATCTATACAGGAATCTTAAACTTGGGCTCTGATACCAGATGTAACAACCCGAATTCTGACTGACCGATTATTTTTTCAAAATTCTAATTTATCGAAACTTGTGTTGGTTTGCCCTGGTATCCTGTAGAAAAGACAGAGATATAAAATATATCAGAGCTTAGAAAAACTTCTCACGGTGGAATGAATAAAATATAATGTAATCAAAATATAGCCTTACCGTAGTAAAAATACCGCCTAACCAGTATCCAAAGCTATCATATCTCTACCACAAATCTAACCTGCGATTATGCTATGAGGAGGGGGTCAGAACACAAGTTCTAGTGTTTGGATTTAAACTACACATTTTGGACAATTCTACATATACCGTTCAGTTACATTTTCTTGTTTATTAGGTTACTTGAGTTGATAGCACTTAAGGCTTATGCACACGTCGTACCTATCTATTTTCAAGTGGATTAACCGAATACAGTATATACGTTGCTACCCCTAATATTGGGTACACCCTATGGTACCCCACTCGCACGTTCTCCATCGTAATGCCACAGAATGTATGCAGTCCCTCATCCTACGCTAGAGTGACAGATTGATTTCTATATAACAACATAACGTTCCGCATATATCTGCCATTACTATGCTATGTAAACGTACAGACTGCGACCATCGATTGAATTAGTTTCCATCACAGATTAATGCCCTATGAGTCTACAATACACCACCCAGAGCAGACATGCATGTATCTAGACATTCCCATGTACGTATCGTCAATCGTACTCGATGCCTTAACCGCACATATCCTCTACTGTACACCGAGTTCCGTGGCAGGGCTGTACAAGAAACACAGAACTCAGTTGGGAGCTTTTCCACATCTGTACAAGCCCGCCTTTAAGGGACTCAAAATACAGATATCCCTTGGGGTCTGTTTTTCATGGTAGCTATGGCCCCACCTTGGCCCCTCCCTCAACTAGTAAAGACTTCAAGAGTTAAGCGACTTGCCCCTAACAAACAGTCTAAACATCTAGCTGGCGTCTCCCCTCAACCACAGCGCCTTGATAGTGAAAGGTTGATGGTGTCTTGGGTATAGCTCTAGTCTTTCCGCATCCCACTGGCTTCCGATGACGGGTACTCGTTGATCTATTATCCTTGTTGGTCCTGACCCCGCCTCCCTGTTGAGGCGATCGCCGAATCACCCTAGTTTCACCTCATCACAGCTTTCTGACTCCAAATCTACTTTTGAAGTTAAGGCTTACTCACCGGGTAGTTATGCCCAGATCCAACCTCTATAAGCACAGCCCGGACACTACACCACCACAGAGGACTACCAAGAGAACCTTTAACTTCTCAGGAAGCAGCATGCTTCCTCTTCCAGTCCTTCGGAGCTGACAGAATAATCATATGGACGTGCGCTCCCCTCGTGCCTTATGAAACCATAATGATCTACCCCGTTGGGTTATTCACCCTCAAACCTACGGGTTGGTCCAAGCACCTTAGGTTAACGTGTTATTAGACCCTACGTTTAATCATTTAATTACGCGCTTGTGCTTGCCTTTCATATTTCTATTCAGCTTGGTTATTTCAAATCATATTAACTTCTTATTCAAGTCACCAAGATCTTTCCCAGCCCCTTATATCTCTAAGGAATGGGCCCCTCTTGCTTATTAATTTCATTCATATAACATAACTCATTTAAGTTTATTAATTAGCCCATAACATGTTATTCTCCAGATTGTAATCCAAGGTCTGTAATCTACAATCTCTTTATATTATTCATTGTCCTATTTCATAGTTACAATAACATGTTCTACTTAATACGTGATAAAGTATATCTCAATTCACATGTTTTCTGTTTAACATGTCACTTATTATTTATGATTAAATATAACTTATTTCGTTTCATAAGTTTGCCTCATTCTTTCTAATTTAATCATAATTCTACCTTATACTGTCACTACAACTTATCATTGTTTACTTATTAACTTAGTTCCCTTAACTAAGGTTTACTAATAAGTTTCCTTTCCATAAATATAACTTATGTTGTCCTTATCAGCGTATTTCAGATTCTCGTTCTAATAGATAACTTAATTTACAATCAAGTACAACTTATCTTATTGCATAAATTATTTCATTTTCTTTATCTTTCATTGTAACCTAAGTTATAATTTCCGCTTGTCCCTAGGACAAGCCAACCTATTACACAATATTCCCATTAATGTAATTTATTTATAATAGGTTATTATCATTCCCCGTTCATTCCACTTCTTTTACTGTTGTAATTATCTTTCATCAATTTTTCTATCCTTTTATATACATATATTTATATATATGTTTACGTATTAGACCTCTCACATTAAGCCTACCACTTGTTGACCCTGGATTTGTCGGGCGGTTCCACGCAGACTTCTTCCACAAGTTGACTTACCTTTGTGTCTTAGCACTGTTACATGTTTATTTACGAACTAGACCCATCACATTAAATTAACAACTTGTGGACGCTGGACTTGCCGGGCAGTTCCGAGCAGAATTCTACCACAAGTTGAATTTAACCTTGTGTCTAAGTGCAGTTACAATTTTCTATTTACTGTAAATTTTCTATATAATTTAGATGTGTCCATTCTTTCAAATTTTTACCGTAATCTATATTTTACATGTCAACTTATTAAGCCTATTTTATGTCGCATGTTCTTTCTAACATGTAATTAATTCTATTCTAACATGTAATCATTTAATCATATAATTGTTCAAATCTAACAAATTAGCATGTAATTTTCTCAATTCTACAGTTAAGAATTCAAGTACATAATATGCCATAAGTTAATCATGTAATTAGAACATGTATGTATACAACATTAATTGCTACACATATTTTAACAAGTTTGCATTTCAACATATGAACATTTCAGGATATTAAACGCTCCAACATATGAATTTTCCAACATATTAATATTTCAACATGTCATATTAGTATTTCATAACTTTAATTGTTCTAGCAGATTAACATTGCATATTAACAGGGAATATCAAAAGATAACATATCATTATCAAAAATGATACAACTTAAATTCACTCACCTAATTTGCTTTCCAAATCTTGAATCTGGTCCAGGTCTAGCATTCCATGGTTTCCCTTAACTAGATTTAGAACTTAACAACCATGGAGCCACAATTCTTACCAAAAGAAAAAATGATAATATGTCACAAGTTTTGCTTTTTAATCCTTTAATCCACAAAGTAAATTTTAATAGTAGACTACACATTTGGATAATCCTACATACACAGTTCAGTTACGTTTTCCTGTTTATTAGGTTACTTGGGTTAATAGCACTCAAGGCCTACACACACGTCGTACCCATCTATTTTCCAGTGGATTAACCTAATACAACATATATGTAGCTACCCCCAATATTGAGGTACACCACATGGTACCCAACTCGCATGATCTCTACCGTAATGCCACAGAAATGTACGCACGCCAGAGTGACTTACGGATCTCTATATAACAACATTATGTTCCACATATATCTGCCATTACTATACCAGATGGAAAAACCCAAATTCTGATAGACCATTTTTTTTCTAAAATTCTAATTTATCGAAACTCATGTTGGTTTGCTCTGGTATCCCATAGAAAAAACAGCGATATAAAATATACAAGAGTTCAAAAAAAACATTTCACAGTGGAATGGGTAAAATATAATGTAATCAAAATATAGCCTTACCGTAGTAATATTACTGTCTAACCAGTATCCAAATCTATCATATCTCTACCACAAATCTAATATACGAGTATGTTATGAGGAGGGGGTCAGAACACAAGTTATGGTGACTGGATTTAAACTACATATTTTGGATAATCCTACATATACCGTTCAGTAACATTTTCTTTATTATTAGGTTATTTGGGTTAACAGCACTCAAGGCTTACACACACGTCGTACCCATCTATTTTCTAGTGGATTAACCTAATACAGTATATATGTAGCTACCCCCAATATTGAGGTACACCCCATGGAATCCCACTCGCACGGTCTCCACCGTAACGCCACAGAAATGTACGCAGTCCCTTATCCTACGCCAGAGTGGCGTACGGATCTCTATATAACATCGTTATGTTCTGCATATATCTGCCATTACGATGCTACGTAAGCGTACGGACATGCCACCTTCGATCAAATTAGATTCCATCACAGAGTAATGCCCCATGAGTCTACGATACACCACCCAGAGCAGACATGCATGTATCTTGACTTTCCCATGTACGTATCGTCAATCGTACTCGATGCCTTAACCGCACATATCCTTTCATGTGCACTGAGTTTCGTGGCAGGGCTGTACAAGAAACACAGAGCTTGGTAGGGAGCTTTTCCATATCTGTACAAGCCCGCCTTTAAGTGCCTCAAAATACAGATTTCCCTTGGGGTCTGTTTTTCATGGTGGTTATGTCCCCATCTCGGCCCCTCCCTCAACTAGGAAAGACAACGAGAGCTAAGCGACTTGCCCCAAACAAACAATCTAAACATCCAATTGGCGTCTTCCCTCAACCACCGTGCCTTGATAGTGAAAGGTTGATGGCATCTTGGGTTTAGCTCTAGTCTTTCCGCATCCCACTGGCTGCCGATGAAGGGTACCCGACGATCTACTACCCTTTTTGGTCCTGACCCCACCTGCCTGTTGAGGCGATCATCGAATCACCCTAGTATCACCTCTTCACAGCTTGCTGACTGCAAAGCTACTTTTATAGTCCAAGCTTACTTACCAAGTAGCTATGCGCAGACCCAACCTCTGTGAGCACAGCCCAAACACTACACCACCATAGAAGACTACCAGGAGCACCATCCACGTTTCAGGAAGCCGCGTGCTTCCCCTTCCAGTCCTTCGGAGCCGATAGAATTATCATATGGACGTGCGCTCCCCTCATGCCTTATGACACCACGATGATCTACCCCGTTGGGTTATTCACTCTCAAACATACGGAATGGTCCAAGCGCCTCAGGTTAACATGTTATTAGACCCTATGTTTAATCATTTAATTACATGCTTGTGCTTCCCTTTCAGATTTCCATTCAACTTGGTTATTTCGAATCATATTAACTTCTTATTCAAGTTACCAAGTTCTTTCAGAGCCCCTTATATCTCTAAGGAATGGGCCTCTCTTGCTTATTAATTTCATTCATATATTTAACCCATTTAAGTTTATCAATAAACCCATAACATGTTATTCTCTTGATTGTAATCCAAGGTCTGTAATCTAAAATCTCTTTACATTATTCATTGTCCAATTTCATAGATACAATAACATGTTCTACTTAATATGTAATTAAGTATATCTCAATTTACATGTTTTCTGTTTAACATGTCACTTATTATTTATGATTAAATATAACTTATTTCATTTAATTAGTTGACCTCATTCTTTCTTATCTAATCATAATTCCATCCTATACTATCACTACAACTTATCGTTGTTTACTTAATAACTTAGTTCTCTTAACTAAGGTTTGCTAATAGGGTGCATTTTTTATAGGTCCTTATTAAGTTTCAAAATTAGGCTCACATCCGATCATAAACTTATTGCAAATTTAGTCCTTATTTTTCGAAAATGCAGTAAATAAATTCAAAAAATATAAAAAATGATATAAATTCATATTTAATTAAAATAGGTAAATGTAAAAAAAACCAGACCAAAAAACCGTCAAAAACCACGTCAAAACCAAAAGAATACAGAAAAACAGCGAAAACAGCAGTTAAATGCATACAAGTATGCACATAATTGAATTTTCTTGCATACTGTAGTGCAAGAATTTCAGTTAATGCATCTGTGTTGAAAATACTTGCATACATCTGTGCAACCATAGCAAATTTCTTGCATGAAAAAACGTAATAATCTAAAGGCAAAAATTCAGTAAAGTTTTCTTCACGTAATACTTGCATACAGTGTGCAAGTATGTCAAAATAATTGCACACTTGAATGTAAGTTTATATTCAGATTTTTCAATACAAAAAGCTTATGCAATATTTTGCATACATTTGTGTAGCTATTGGCAAAAGTTGCACACATATATGCAAAAAAATTTAATTTCTACCGACTTCCAAGAATATCTCTAGATTTTACAAAAACAAATTGAACTTGTAGCTCCAAAAATTTTGGCCAGAAAATAAAAATGGTGAAACTACAAAAATAGGGGGTGGATTTACATGTAAACTATAGGAGGGATGTGAGCCTAGTTAAGTTTACTTTTTAGGATGTGAGCCTAATTTTCACTTACTAATAAGTTTCCTTTCCATAAATATAACTTATGTTGTCCTTATCAACATATTCCATATTCTCGTTCTCACATATAACTTAATTTACAATTAAGTACAACTTATCTTATTACATAAGTAATTCCATTTTCTTTATCGTTCATTATAATCTAAGTTCTAATTTCCGCTTGTCCCTAGGACAAGCCTACCTATTACACAACATTCCCATTAATGTAATTGATTTATAATAGGTTATTACCATTCCCCGTTCATTCCACTTCTTTTACTGTTGTAATTATCTTTCATTCATTTCCATTAATCACAATTAGTGCCATTTATTTCTATCATTTTATATACATATATTTATATATATGTTTGCGTACTTGACCTCTCGCATTAAGCCTACCACTTGTGTATGTTGGATTTGTCGGGCGGTTTTGGGCAGATTTCTTCCACAAGTTGACTTAACCTCCTGCCTTAGCACTGTTACATGTTTATTTACACACTAGACCTCTTACATTAAATTAACAACTTGTGGATGCTAGATTTGCCGGGCGGTTACGGGCAGACTTCTATCACAAGTTGAATTTAACCTCGTGTCTTTGTGCAGTTACAGTTTTCTATTTACTTTAAAATTTCTATATGATTTAGGCGTGTCCATTCTTTCAAGTTTTTACCGTAATCTATATTTTACATGTCATCATATTAAGCCCATTTTATGTCGCATGTTCTTTCTAACATGTAATTAATTCTAATCTAACATGTAATCATTTAATCATATAATTGCTCAAATCTAACAAATTAACATGTAATTTTCTCAATTCTATAGTTAAGAATTTAAGTACATAATATGCCACAAGTTAATCATGTAATTAGAATATGTATGTATACAACAGTAATTGCTACACATATTTTAACAAGTTTACATTTCAATGTATGAACATTTATGCATATTAAACGTTTCAACATATGAATTTTCCAACATATTAATATTTCAACATGTCATATTAGCATTTCATCACTTTAACCATTCTAGCAAATTTACATTGCATATTAACGGGAAATGTCAAATGATAATACATCATTATCAAAAATCATATAAGTTAAATCCACTCACCTAATTTGCTTCCAAAATCCTGAATCTAGTCCAGATCTAGCATTCCATGATTTCCCCTAATTGGATTTAGAACCTTATAACCATGGTTGCACAATTCTTACTAAAAGAAAAAGGGAAGAAAGTGGAAGAAAGAGGAGAAATTAAACTGACCAAATCCAAGAAATCACCTTACTTCGAATATGATTCTGAACACCTTCTTTATTAATATTCATTCTTTTCCTCCAGATCTTGAATCAGAATTTTCCTAAACTAATTATTCTATTTTTCTAAAGAGATTTAAAGAGGAATAAGAATGGCAGAGTATAGACGTTGTCTCAGAAATATGAGATTTAGGCTAGGCTCTGCTAGTCTATTTATAAGTGTTTCGGATCTTATCATACATGCAATGCCGAGTCAACAACGAACTTGGTTAAGAAAACAGCCCAGATTCATTAACGAATCTGCCCGGATCTGGGTTGGGTCGACCCCTGGGTCGACCCCCCTATGGGTGTGTCGACCCCTGGTTCGAGCCCCCCATGGGTGTCGCAAGCTGTTTGGGCATAGAAGTTTATTTTTGAATGTTTGAATTTCTGAAATTTATTTATACATTATATTTACATAAATTCTCCTTATATGTATACAAAACTTCTAATGACCATTTTATGTGTGTATATATATATACGTGCAATTTTATTTCGTTTTGAAAATTCAAACGGTGTTATGCTGTTATTTAATTCTTACCATATTTTTTGATTGCAACCTTATTTTGAACTTTTCTTTCTCTATATATATTTTTGCACGTATATACACATATATTCTCATATACATCTATACGCATATTTTTCTGTACTTCCTTATATGTATATTTTTTCCTTATATGTGCGTTTGTACATATTTTCTCCTTAGAACATGTGTTATTTCAGTTGTTTCCTTAAAACGAAAATATGACGTCGGCGGGGATCAAACTCTGTACCTTTTGTATGCAAGCCGCATGCTCTAACCAATTGGACTACTAAGGCTATTGTTAACAAGGCTTAGAACAATGGTGGTCATTGTTCTTTTCTCATTCCTCTTTTTCATATTTGTTGTAATCTTTTATGTAAATCATTTCTGTAACTTTATCATTTTGCATGCATCCTTTTCTTTTATTTCTCTTTTATTATTAATGCATGCATTGAAAAAGAAGAAAATATTAATGTAAATAAAAGTGTAATGCATGCGTTAAAAGAAAGAAAGGATTGGTTGCATGCAGTGTAAATATGTTGCATGCATTGATTTACATAGATTATACATTAACAAGAAAAGAAAAATGAAAGAAAAAAATGCATGTAATGCTTTAAATAAAATACTTTAACAAACTTAAAAAGGAGGAATAAGAAAAAAAACAATGACCGCCATTGTTCTAAGACTTGTTAACAATAACCTTAGTAGTCCAGTTGGTTAGAGCATGTGGCTTGCATACAAGAGGTATAGAGTTCGATCCCCATCGGCGTCATATATTTGTTTTAAGGGAACGGCTGAAATAACACATGTTCTAAGGAGAAAATATGTATAAACGCATGTATAAGGAAAAATATACATATAAGGAAGTACGGAAAAATATGTGTAAATATGTATACGAAAATATATGCACATAAATGTGCAAATATATATATATACTTATATATATATATATTTATATATATATAAGAGAAAAGTTCAAGATAAGGTTGCTGACACGACCCAAACTCACCCTTATGGGAAAACCCGGATTGAGTTGAGAACACGACAAATCAGAACACAAACAGAAGAACATTTCATTGCTTATTACAACAATTTACATCAGAGTACAAGAATATACAGAGTATGAACAAATAACATACATTTGACAAATATCAGAGAATTACAAATTACAATGCAGCGGAAAATAATACATAACACAATTGGAAGTAATACACGGATACAGAGCTTTCCGAGTATAGTTCCAGCGGTAAATCCAGGTTCCAATGAATATAATATCTGCAAAACCAAAACTCATAGCTGCCCGTGTGGAAAATAGGGGCACCCAGAGTTTAGGTTAAAACAATAAACTCCATGTCAGTCATGTGACTAGTGTGAGAACTAAAACAATTATTTAAAACTTTACTTTCAAATCAGGTAAATCAAGGGACCACGCCGTATAACACGGAACGGGTTTCCTCCCATGAATACTAGTTCATAGAATCCACAACGCAATGCTTTTTGGAAAAATGAAGCTATTATAATACCCGGGTCCCATCACATAATGCAACACAAGCCATAGGATAGGGTTTTCCCTTATAATAGCCAAACATGCTTGGTTCATTTAAAACAAATCATTTGATACTATTATAAGTGTATAGTGTCAAAACAACTTCAAATATAAATGTATCAATCATAGACGACATGGATACCATATATCATGTTGCCATACTAGGCTCTACAATTTAAACCGCAAAGTCACGTATTGGAAGTTGGATTTCCATCTGTGAACCAAGGCAAGGGATCGTTCTTACCACTTCGAGACTGTATAACCCGAGCCTCAGGATCAGAACACATCGACCTTTGGATCATCAGGGCCGGTCCACACGGAGTGGATTAAAATGCCTAAACAATGCATTTTCCCGCCCTATGGGGTGTAAAACTGGTCACTATATCAACCAAACCATCCATCGGCCCAGTAGTAACCAATATAACCGAGGCGCCTCACTTTCCATCATCCACATAAGTAAAATGTCTGGGTTCCATACCATGACACCACTCCTAGCTAGAAAGAAACGCATGCCCTCCCTGAAGTCCTCTCCCGTTTTTGGTTAATACCGGGGTGTGAGGCTCGCGAATTAACGCTGTACCCAAAGCTATGCTACATTAAAGTCATGCTTTGATCATCAACCACAAGACTCTGCTTTTCAACAGAAGCCTTGATCATTTGCATCTCAGCATGCCACACTGACAATTCATGCCATGCGACTGATATCTATCGATATATAACCTCTGAGCTCGTACGCCTCAGAGAAGGGTGTTAAGCAAGAGAATAAATTCTCCTCCACTAAACAGATATATATTTAATAGAGATCAATCAACACAGAATAAAATCTAATGTCAGACACACGTCCATTTAAAGTTTCGTTCTGGGTCTGAGCGAAACCGGAGGCACCTTATTCCTCGTTCCATATGTCCAATACAGGAGAGAGGTCCTCGCATATCCGGTCGATCTCCAAGTACATCTGAACGATCACCACTTATTACCGTGTCTTGGGTATACAGCTCAATCAAGACATCAGTAATCATCCAAACGAGGTAAAGACCTTCGGTCTTCAACCACCATCTTCATCGTCAACTTATCGTCGATTAAGTTATTCAGACTGGGATAAACCCGGTCTTCCTGAATAACTCGCGTATCTTATAAACAAGTGTTATAAAAACACTACATATGCCTCATTCCAATTTTGAATATTCTTTTATTTAAATATTCATATCCTTTGGGAAAGGTTCCCATTAATTTTATTAATGATAAATCCTTTAAATTTATTCTTTAATCTTCCATTGGATATCAATTCAAACCAAATTAAGGTTTATCCAAACTAGTCGGGATTAACGGACCATACCGAAGTGATCATTTGTTTAATTTCCCAATCCCAACCTATTTATCCCATGGAGCAAAACTGGTAATACTCCATATCTAACATGACAGTGTTATTGATAAATTTAATTACCATTTCACGTTCAAAAATGATTAAAGATTTAACTATCACTTGGAGTAAAACTGTGATACTCCATTCTCGATCATTTCCCAAATTTGATAATTTAAATTATCACATTTCAATCTAATTAAAGATTCATTAAAACTCCACTTAGTTTTAATCTTCTCAAAAATCATTATAAAATGATTATTCAAATTCAGGAAATAAATCCTGTCTTTAACTGGGTTAAAGAACCAATGTCATTTAAAACACAGTTCACGATAAACCCAAAATCACATTCAATTTAATTATGGAATCTTCACGGAAAACAGATCAATATATAATCGATATCAATTTCTGTATCCGACTAATAATATAAATGGAATTACGACAAAGCCTTTTAAATTCCATATATATTAACAGTCTTCCTCCACAGAAGTTCACTTCGATTATTATCCAATCGAATTCCATTCCATTCCAATTAAATATCAATTAATTGGAAAACTTTACTTTGGAAAATCCCATTAAATCTTAATAAAAGATTTATATACTCCAAATCACATTTTACTGTAGACCGGGTTAAAGAACTAATGTCGTTAAAACACATTTCATAATAAACCCAATTCACATTCCATTTTATTCCAATTAAATGTTAATTAACTGGAAACTCTAACAATCTTAATTAAAAGATTTATTCTTTTCACACGGGATTTAAGAATAGTGTTACTGAAGACGCCATTCACGACAAACCCAAAAATCCAATTCTTTTATTCAATTTCAATTAAATATTAATTAATTGGAAAACTTCACTAAATCTTAACTAAACGATTTATTCTTTTTCTCAGCGAGGTTTATGAACAGCGTTACTGAAGACGCCATTCACGACAAACCCAAAAATCCCATTTGATATTAAATACAGGGCTCTGAATGGAAAATATATCGGCTTATATTCAATATCAATGTGACGAGCCCAAAACCCATACTGACGGTGTCAAGGGTAATCTTTGGAATATAACACAGAAACAGATAATACAGAACAGAAATAAATAAATACACCAGATAATGAACAAATAATACACTGGATAAACAATAATCATCAGAGTTCCACAGTATACAGGATCATACTTAGTACAAATACAGTTCAGCTATACATAAATGTCTACAGCGGAAAACAAACATAATATGTATAATAGGAGCTGAACAGCATAAAAGAGATAAATGATAGAATCCATCTTCAGCTCTAGCTATCCAGAAAGAGCCTACTAAAACCTGAATAAAAGGCTGCCCGTGTAGAAAAAGGGGCACCCGAGTTTGCAAATGAAACAAACTACGAGTCAGTCATGGGACTGGTATGAGAAATCTACTTAACACAATCTATAATATGGCTAACCATAGGACCACGCCACTTTCGCGGAACGGGTTTACTCCATTGGATTGCCAGTGCTTTAAAACAATTAAATCTTTTAAACATCGCAATGCTTTTTATAAAAATGAAGCCGATATAAGACTCAAGTCCCATCACACAATGCAACGCAAACCGGAGGATAGAGTTTTACCTTATATCGACCAAAATATGCTTGATACGAGCAAACAAATCATTTGATAATCAGACTCCAACTGTAAAATAGTAAGAGAACGATTCCATAGGTATTAACCCCGAAGGCCGAAACCAATGTCAGACCAATACCCAGGAAACCATCCATCTTATCTCGTTTACAGTTAGTTTCTAATTTCATACACAATCATAAATATCAATCATAGACGACATGAGCGTCCCATGCCGCTATGTCGCCAAATATAGGTTTACAATCAAAACCGCACAGTCACGTATTTGGAAATTGGATTTCCATCATGAACCAAGGCAAAAGATAGTCCTTACCGACTTCGAGACAATCTAGCCTATGTCTTAGGGTCAGAGCGCATCGACCCTTGGATCGTCAGGGCCGGTCCACCGATGTGGATTTAATTTCTTGAACACTACGTTTCCCCGCCCTTTGGGGCGTAAATGAGCCAACGAATGACTCCATCGGTCCCGGATCGACCGATATAACCGAGGCTCCTCCAAACAGCAACAACCACATAGGTGAAAAATAGTATAAATGTCAGCCAGTTTAAGCACCGACACCACCTCTAGCTAGAATGTAACAACCCGGAATTTGGGGCCAATTTAAAATTTTCATTTTAGGGGTGTTTAAATATTTAAAATAAATTATTTCAAATAAAAATGAATGGAAATTTATTTTGAGCAAAGTTAATGCAAATATATTCAAATAAATTACATAAAGAATTAGAAATAGGACGGTAGTTGGAAAAGTCAAACTTGAACTTTGACTGACTACACAGGATGCAGAATAAACAGGATTTTGGTGAAATGAAAAATATTTAAATCTGTTAATGAATATCTTTCTAACGAATCTGAAAAATCGAAGTTTCATAGCAGAAATCAAAAGTTATGGCCAAATGAATTTTTAGAAAGGTTGCTATAGAGATTATATCGTCCTTGGAAATCGGCATTTTGCATACGACCTCGGAATTCGATGAAACCACTTTTGTTGGATCCGGGATGTAAAATTATTACTAGGTTTCAAATTTCATAATTTTTGAAGTTAATATGTGAGCGTGGCAAAGGAAAATGTGTTTTGGTCAATTTCAGTTAAGTTGGATCGACCAGAAAATAGTCATTTTTCAAACAGTCTCAAAATTCGACGAAATAAATTTTGTTAGGACCGTATCGTCATAAGAAAGCCAAAAATAATTTTTTTGGATTTTTCTGACTTCGTATGTGACCCCAGTAAAAATAGAAAGTACACTCGAATTAAAAATAAAAGAATTAATTTGAAAATAAAAGAAACATGCTTTTAACTTTAGAATTGAACTTCGACAATAGCGCCATCGCGTTCAGAAGACGTCAAAATGTAGTGTTCGACGGTCGTTGAGCTTCGTTTGGAGATCGTATGGAAAAACACTAATTTTCGGATTTAATTAATTAAAAAAACCTAGAATACGCAGTATAAATACGGGCCGTATACGCATCGTCTTCTTCCTTTTCATTAAGTGTCGCAACCCATTACAACTCGAATTTTTGAGCTCTGATTTCTTCCTCCTCACTCCATTCCAGACCACACCGTAGGTCAATCTTCGAAGCACTCTTCCTCCTCTTCGACCCCATACCAAAATAGTTCCTCCCCATTGCCCGTCGAAGCCGCCCCGACGCCCTGAAGGCCGCCGCCGCCGAGCTCCGCCCAGCCCCGACCACGCAGCCGCACTTCCCCCCTCTGGCCGAACATCCCCCTCTCCAAGTCCTTCAATGTCACGCCATCCATTCTGAAAACCATCGACTACAATTCCTGCAAAATCGAATCAAAGTTTTGAACAAACTAAAAGCTTAAGGTATGAAATTCAGTTCAGATTTTGTCACGCTTTTGGCTATTACAGTGACAATTGTTAAAAGTAAGTTTCTAATTTATTCGCATGAACTTCAAATTGAAATTCTTCAGATCCGAAATTGCCGTGACCTTGAACACGAGATCTGATTGAATCTGAACCTTCATTTCAAATCCAAGCTAGGTGAGAATTTATTTTTAAATAAATTTAATTAATTTAATTGTTATTCTTGCGTTATGAGAAGTTGAGAATCAAAAATAAGTGGATCGATGATGGATGTTAATATAAGTTGCAGATCTGAATTGTTGCGATGTTATGATATTAGATCTGAAATTTTAAGTGTTAGATGTGAAATTTCCTCATTTAAATTAATTAATTAAATAATTACTTTGTTGTGACGCAGTAATCCCATGGTTAATCTTCAGATCTATTTTGTTTAGATATGATTGATGATGTTGCTATGTTGCTATGATAGATAATTATAAATCTATATGTATTCATCACATGAATGTTATCACACGAAGTCGAACCTTATATTTTGTGTTATGTTATGATGTTGAAGTTGAACCTTATTTTAGCATTATGTTAATGCATTGAAATTGAACCTTGACATTTATATTTATTTACATCTCCTTGTAAATGCAAAGAAGTATAAAACATGAAAAAGTACGAAACTTAAAACATGAAATAAAGATGACATTTTTATATGTTATTTTAATGTAAATAAGAACGATGAAATAAAGATGACATTTTTATATGTTAATTTAATGTAAAATAGAACGATAAAGTATAAATGACATTTTTAGATGTGATTATAATGAGAAATTTCACCGTATGAAAAGTTTACATTTTTATTAATGTAAATATATAGAATATTCACCGTATGAAAAGTCTACATTTTTATTAATGTAAATATATAGAATATTCACCATATGAAAAGTTTACATTTTTATTAATGTAAATATATAGGAATTTCACCGTATGAAAAGTCTACATTTTTATTAATGTAAATATATAGGAATATCACCATATGTAAAGTCTACTTTTTTGTTAATGTAAAATAAATAAGAACTTCACCGTATGAAATTTACATTATTTTTAATGTAAATAAAGTAGAAATTTACATCGTATGAAATTTACATTGTTTTTTATTTTTAGGTGAAATAAAATAGAAATTTGCATCGTATGAAATTTACATCATTTTTATATGTTGTTTAGATGTAAATTAGAACGGTAAAATAAAAATGACATTTTTATATGTTGTTTAGATGCAAATTAGGACCGTATGTAAAAAAATTACATTTTTCTTTGTAATTAACATGTGAATTTCATCGTATGTTAAAATTTACATTTTTATATGTAAGTTATAAAGTGAGTTAATGTCGTATGTTAAAAAATTACATTTTTCTTTGTAATTAACATGTGAATTTCATTGTATGTTAAAATTTACATTTTTATATGTAAATTATAAAGTGAATTAATGTCGTATGTTAAAAATTACATTTTTCTTTGTAATTAACATGTGAATTTCATCGTATGTTAAAATTTACATTTTTATATGTAAATTATAAAGTGAATTAATGTCGTATGTTAAAAATTACATTTTTCTTTGTAATTAACATGTGAATTTCATCGTATGTTAAAATTTACATTTTTATATGTAAATTATAAAGTAAATTAATGTCGTATGTTAAAAATTACATTTTTCTTTGTAATTAACATGTGAATTTCATCGTATGTTAAAATTTACATTTTTATATGTAAATTATAAGGTGAATTAATGTCATATGTTAAAAATTATATTTTTCTTTGTAATTAACATGTGAATTTCATCGTATGTTAAAATTTACATTTTTATATGTAAATTATAAAGTGAATTAATGTCGTATGTTAAAAATTACATTTTTCTTTGTAATTATCATGTGAATTTCGTCGTATGTTAAAATTTACATTTTTATATGTAAATTATAAAGTGAATTAATGTCATATGTTAAAAATTACATTTTTCTTTGTAATTAACACGTGAATTTCATCGTATGTTAAAATTTACATTTTTATATGTAAATTATATAGGGAATTACACCGTTGGATAAAAATTACATTTTATATGTAATTAGAACTTGAATTTACATTGTATGTTAAACATTACATTTTTATATGTAATGTATGTAGGAAATTATACCATATGTTAAAAATTACATTTTCCTATGTAATTAAAAGATGCATTTACATCGTATGATAGAATTCACATTTTTTTTTATATATATGTAATATAGGATGAGAATGAACAGTAGAACTAAAATTTATTTATTTGATATATAATATAAGGTGTAGGAGTGTGATATGATATTAAAAGACATATTTTTACAATGTGAATTAGAAGTAGAGTTTGCATTGTAGTTAAAAATCATATTTTTACAATGTGAATTAGAAGTAGAGTTCGCATTGTAATTAAAAGTCACATTTTTACAATGTGAATTAGAAGTAGAGTTTGCATTGTAATTAAAAGTCATATTTTTACAATGTAAATAGGAAGTAGAGTTTGCATTGTAATTAAAAAACATATTTTTACAATGTGAATTAGAAGTAGAGTTTGCATTGTAATTAAAGGTTATATTTTTACAATCTAAATAGGGAATAGAGTTTGCTTTGTAATTAAACATACATTTTTGTATATAAATTTAGAATAGGATTCACTGCAAATATAAGTTACATTTTTATTATGTAACTAAGATGAGAATGTACATTTAAGTTGAAATCTACATATATTAAAGTTGTTTTAATCAAACGACGTTATTACAATTAAATGATTCTATATATATAAATATAATTAAAATTAAACGAATGGGGCGTGGTAGTTCTCGTTTTGAAATCGTACCTTTAAATGACTATTCAAGAAGATCCGACCGTTGGATTTTCTTGAAACTTAAACCGTTAGGGCCGTCTTGGAAAAATCTTTCCAACGATATATATTACGTTAAGATCCAGCAGTTAATTCTGAGTAATGTAATAATTAAAATTGGTTGAATGTAGCGCCATAGTCGCCCATGGACTTAAGGCGTCGTTATATAAAAATTTAATTATTTTAAATAATTAAAATAGGAAGTAAGCATTATAAAATGATATTAGCAAGTACGAAGGATTTTAAATATATATATATATATATATATGTATATGTATATATATATAAACGAGGATTATTTGGAAAGTCCGAGTTCTCTCATTCTAAATAATCAAAACGATGTTAATGGAAGTATGAAGATGGCGTATGAAGACCGCAAATCCTCCCTCGAATGGACAACGATCGAGGCCCTGATTTGACTTGCTCCCAATTCAAGGGTCATGGTCATTGCCCAGACGTACGTGTTGATTTCACGGGTTTGGCTTTCGCTCAGACCCAGAGCATAAGCTAATAAATGGATTGTGTGTCTGACATCATACTCTATCAAATATCATGTTATTGATCTTTTGTCGAAGGTATGGATGTTTGGTGGCGGGGAATTTATTCTCTTGCTTAACACCCATTCATATATTTCTTCAAAGGATTGGTAGTACGATATGGAGTGATGATGTGGCATGCTAAGATGCATAGGATCAAGGTTTTGTTGAAAAGCAGGCCTTGTGGGACGATCAAAGCATAGCCTGTTTAGGCATAGCTTTGTGTACAGCGTGACTTCACGAGCCTCACATACCGGCGGAGTCTAAAACGGGAGAAGGGAACGCAGGGAGAGCAGCACGTTTCTTTCTAGCTAGAAGTGGTGATTGGGTTTTAACACTGCCCAACATTTTACTTATGTGGATGATGGAATGAGGCGCCTCGGATGATAGGTCCTATAGGATTGGGAAACGTGTGTTCAGGAATAACTAATCTGCAACTCGTATGGTGGACCGGCCCTGCAGCTTTCCAAGGGTTCACTGCGGGGGATCCTGAGACATTGGCTAGAGTGTCTCGAATCGGTAGGAGCTCCTCCCTAGCCTTGACTCATGATGGAAATCCAAACTTCCAATACGAACCCACGGATTTGATTGTATTACTAGTACGGAGGCATAGTATATGGTAGCTATGCTTCCTAGGATTGATACATTTATTTTGAAATGTTTGCATATACACTAATAATAATATTAAATTCGTATTTGCCATATTTAGCATGTTTAATCACCATAAGGTAAAACCCTATCCTCTGGTTTGTGTTGCATTGTGTGATGGGACTTGGGTCTTATGGTGGTTCCATTTTTCAAAAAGCATTGTGTTATTATACGATTTATTTACTGTGGCTATGACACTTTAAATCATGCACGGCAATCCATTAGAATAAACCCGTTCCACGTTAGCGACGTGATCTTTGGATTTGCCTCATTACTAGTAGTTAATTTAGTTAAGAATTCTCACACCAGTCCATTGACTGACCTATAGTTTGTTTCACCTTTTTGCAAACTCGGGTGCCCTCCTTTTTACACGGGCAGCCAAGTAAACAGGTTCATTCTTTGCTTGGAGTCTTTTCTTTGGAGCTGCTTATTATCTTTCTTGGATTTGCTTTTGTGGAGAGGTAATGATTTGGAGCTTGAAGACATCTATCATTTGCTATTACTGCATTTTTTTCTCTTTTTTTTTCAGACATCAAACTTATTTTATTTCATGTTGTTCTATTTTGAAGTTGAAACTTATTCCACTTTGCTGAAACTTGATGTAATAATTTAGAATTAGGTGACTGTGGATTTTCTGTGGTTGATGACATTATATTTCCGCTGCTATGATGTTGTTACTCTATGAATTTCCTATGCTATGTTGTATTTGTGATCTGTATTATTGTATTTATGTTGTATTCCAAATGATCATCTCTTACTTTCATTCCGTGGAAGTTTGGGGTTATCACAGTTGGTATCAGAGCTTTGGTTAAACTTAGCTTTGGGATATAACATATTTATAATAATTCGTTTACATAGAATCCCAATATTCTATGGCGAACATTTCATGAGATACATAATAGCCAGTCACTTTATCATCATCTTTTCATTCATCCTTCGATCTTTTCTATCTCTTAGAATCACCATTACCATTGTTTTGACTCTTCCCTTGATCGTACATTCGAAGAAGACTAAGAGAAGTGGCGATTCTCAAGTGGCACATGTTTACGAAGGAGCGAAAGGACCAACTTCTTCAGTGCCAGCTTCTACTGAAGGAGGAGGAAAGCCTGATGTTTTAGACGGTACCATCTCTGTTAAAAACATTCCTGCGACTGCTTTGTTTGACACAGACACATCGAGGAGCCTTATTTCTAGCAACACGGCTAAGAAATTAGAAATTAAATTTTTTTACATTTTCTGAGTTGGTTCCTACCCTTCTATTCTTCCCTTTTTCTTTTCGAGGACGAAAAGTTCTTAAGCGGGGAGATTGTAACAACCCGGAATTTGGGGCCAATTTAAAATTTTCATTTTAGTGGTGTTTAAATATTTAAAATAAATTATTTCAAATAAAAATGAATGGAAATTTATTTTGAGCAAAGTTAATGCAAATATATTCAAATAAATTACATAAAGAATTAGAAATAGGACGGTAGTTGGAAAAGTCAAACTTGAACTTTGACTGACTACACAGGATGCAGAATAAACAGGATTTTAGTGAAACGAAAAATATTTAAATCTGTTAATTAATATCTTTCTAACGAATCTGAAAAATCGAAGTTTCATAGCAGAAATCAAAAGTTATGGCCAAATGAATTTTCAGAAAGGTCGCTATAGAGATTATATCGTCATTGGAAATCGACATTTTGCATACGACCTCGGAATTCGACGAAACCACTTTTGTTGGATCCGGGATGTAGAATTAATACTAGGTTTCAAATTTCATAATTTTTGAAATTAATATGTGAGCGTGGAAAAGGAAAATGTGTTTTGGTCAATATTAGTTAAGTTGGATCGACCAGAAAATAGCCATTTTTCAAACAGTCTCAGAATTCGACGAAATAAATTTTGTTAGGACCGTATCGTCATAAGAAAGTCAAAAATAATTTTTCTGGATTTTTCTGACTTCGTATGTGACCCCAGTAAAAATAGAAAGTACGTTCGAATTAAAAATAAAAGAATTAATTTGAAAATAAAAGAAACATGCTTTTAACTTCAGAATTGAACTTCGGCAATAGCGCCATCGCGTTCAGAAGACGTCAAAACCTAGTGTTCGACAGTCGTCGAGCTTTGTTTGGAAATCGTATGGAAAAACTCTAATTTTCGGATTTAATTAATTAAAAAATAAAAAAAACCTAGAATACGCAGTATAAATACGGGCCGTATACGCATCGTCTTCTTCCTTTTCATTAAGCGCCGCAACCCATTACAACTCGAATTTTTGAGCTCTGATTTCTTCCTCCTCACTCCATTCCAGACCACAACGTAGGTCAATCTTCGAAGCACTCTTCCTCCTCTTCAACCCCATACCAAAATTGTTCCTCCCCGTTGCCCGTCGAAGCCGCCCCGACGCCCTGAAGGCCGCCGCCGCCGAGCTCCACCCAGCCCCGACCACGCAGCCGCACTCCTGCCCCCCCTCTGGCCGAACATCCCCCTCTCCAAGTCCTTCGATGTCACGCCATCCATTCTGAAAACCATCGACTACAATTCCTGCAAAATCGAATCAAAGTTTTGAACAAACTAAAAGATTAAGTTATGAAATTTAGTTCATATTTTGTCATGCTTTTGGCTGTTACAGCGACAGTTGTTAAAAGCCAGTTTCTAATTTATTCGTATGAACTTCAAATTGAAATCCTTCAGATCCGAAACTGCCGTGACCTTGAACACGAGATCTGATTGAATCCGAACCTTCATTTCAAATCCAAGTTAGGTGAGAATTTATTTTTAAATAAATTTAATTAATTTAATTGTTATTCTTGCGTTATGAGAAGTTGAGAATCAAAAATAAATGGATCGATGATGGATGTTAATATAAGTTGCAAATCTGAATTGTTGCGATGTTATGATATTTGATCTGAAATTTTAAGTGTTAGATG
Source organism: Allium sativum (assembly GCA_030737875.1). Taxonomy (NCBI): domain Eukaryota; kingdom Viridiplantae; phylum Streptophyta; class Magnoliopsida; order Asparagales; family Amaryllidaceae; genus Allium; species Allium sativum. The sequence goes on along the minus strand of CM060923.1, from coordinate 574,541,797 downwards.
TGAAATTTCCTCATTTAAATTAATTAATTAAATAATTACTTTGTTGTGACGCAGTAATCCCATGGTTAATCTTCAGATCTATTTTGTTTAGATATGATTGATGATGTTGCTATGTTGCTATGATAGATAATTATAAATCTATATGTATTCATCACATGAATGTTATCACACGAAGTCGGACCTTATATTTTGTGTTATGTTATGATGTTGAAGTTGAACCTTATTTTAGCGTTATGTTAATGCATTAAAATTGAACCTTGACATTAGAAACTTGACATTTATATTTATTTACATCTCCTTGTAAATGCAAAGAAGTATAAAACATGAAAAAGTACGAAACTTAAAACATGAAATAAAGATGACAATTTTATATGTTATTTTAATGTAAATAAGAACGATGAAATAAAGATGACATTTTTATATGTTATTTTAATGTAAATAAGAACGATGAAATAAAGATGATATTTTTATATGTTATTTTAATGTAAATAAGAATGATGAAATAAAGATGAAATTTTTATATGTTAATTTAATGTAAAATAGAACGATAAAGTATAAATAACATTTTTAGATGTGATTATAATGAGGAATTTCACCATATGAAAAGTTTACATTTTTATTAATGTAAATATATAGAATATTCACCGTATGAAAAGTCTACATTTTTATTAATGCAAATATATAGAATATTCACCATATGAAAAGTTTACATTATTATTAATGTAAATATATAGGAATTTCACCGTACGAAAAGTCTACATTTTTATTAATGTAAATATATAGGAATTTCACCATATGTAAATTCTACATTTTTGTTTATGTAAAATAAATAAGAACTTCACCGTATGAAATTTACATTATTTTTAATGTAAATAAAGTAGAAATTTACATCATATGAAATTTAAATTGTTTTTTTTAGGTGAAATAAAATAGAAATTTGCACCGTATGAAATTTACATCATTTTTATATGTTGTTTAGATGTAAATTAGAACGGTAAAATAAAAATGACATTTTTATATGTTGTTTAGATGCGAATTAGGACCGTATGTAAAAAAATTACTTTTTTCTTTGTAATTAACATGTGAATTTCATCGTATGTTAAAATTTACATTTTTATATGTAAGTTATAAAGTGAATTAATGTCGTATGTTAAAAAATTACATTTTTCTTTGTAATTAACATGGTAATTTCATCATATGTTAAAATTTACATTTTTATATGTAAATTATAAAGTGAATTAATGTCGTATGTTAAAAATTACATTTTTCTTTGTAATTAACATGTGAATTTCATCGTATGTTAAAGTTTACATTTTTATATGTAAATATAAAGTGAATTAATGTCGTATGTTAAAAAATTACATTTTTCTTTGTAATCAACATGTGAATTTCATCGTATGTTAAAATTTACATTTTTATATGTAAATTATAAAGTGAATTAATGTCGTATGTTAAAAATTACATTTTTCTTTGTAATTAACATGTGAATTTCATCGTATGTTAAAATTTACATTTTTATATGTAAATTATAAAGTGAATTAATGTTGTATGTTAAAAATTACATTTTTCTTTGTAATTAACATGTGAATTTCATCGTATGTTAAAATTTACATTTTTATATGTAAATTATAAAGTGAATTAATGTCGTATGTTAAAAATTACATTTTTCTTTGTAATTAACTTGTGAATTTCATCGTATGTTAAAATTTACATTTTTATATGTAAATTATAAAGTGAATTAATGTCGTATGTTAAAAATTACATTTTTCTTTGTAATTAACATGTGAATTTCATCGTTTGTTCAAATTTACATTTTTATATGTAAATTATATAGGGAATTACACCGTAGGATAAAAATTACATTTTATATGTAATTAAAACACGAATTTACATTGTATGTTAAACATTACATTTTTGTATGTAATGTATGTAGGAAATTATACCGTATGTTAAAAATTACATTTTTCCTATGTAATTAAAAGATGCATTTACATCGTATGATAGAATTCACATTTTTTTATATATATGTAACATAGGATGAGAATGAACATTAGAAATAAAATTTATTTATTTAATATATAATATAAGGTGTAGGAGTGTGATATGATATTAAAAGACATATTTTTACAATGTGAATTAGAAGTAGAGTTTGCATTGTAATTAAAAATCATATTTTTACAATGTGAATTAGAAGTAGAGTTCGCATTGTAATCAAAAGTCACATTTTTACAATGTGAATTAGAAGTAGAGCTCGAATTGTAATTAAAAGTCATATTTTTACAATGTAAATAGGAAGTAGAGTTTGCATTGTAATTAAAAAACATATTTTTACAATGTGAATTAGAAGTACAGTTTGCATTGTAATTAAAGGTTATATTTTTACAATGTAAATAGGGAATAGAGTTTGCTTTGTAATTAAACATACATTTTTATATATAAATTTAGAATAGGATTCACTGCAAATATAAGTTACATTTTTATTAAGTAACTAAGATGAGAATGTACATTTAAGTTGAAATCTACATATATTAAAGTTGTTTTAATCAAACGGCGTTATTACAATTAAATGATTCTATATATATAAATATAATTAAAATTAAACAAATGAGGCGTGGTAGTTCACGTTTTGAAATCGTACCTTTAAATGACTATTCAAGAAGATCCGACCATCGGATTTTCTTGAAATTGAAACCGTTAGGACCGTCTTGGAAATTTTTTTCTAACGATATATATTACGTTAAGATCCAACAGTTAGATTCTGAGTAATGTAATAATTAAAATTGGTTGAATGCAGCGCCATAGTCGCCCATGGACTTAAGGCGTCGTTATATAAAAATTTAATTATTTTAAATAATTAAAATAGGAAGTAATCATTATAAAATGATATTAGCAAGTACGAAGGATTTTAAATATATATACATATATATATATATATATATATATATAAACGAGGGTTATTTGGAAAGTCCGAGTTCTCTCATTCTAAATAATCAAAACGACGTTAATGGAAGTATGAAGATGGCGTATGAAGACCGTAAATCCTCCCTCGAATGGACAACGATCGAGGCCCTGATTTGACTTGCTCTCTATTCAAGGGTCACGGTCATTGCCTAGACATACGTGTTGATTTCACGGGTTTGGCTTTCGCTCAGACCCAGAGCATAAGCTAATAAATGGATTGTGTGTCTGACATCATACTCTATCAAATATCATGTTATTGATCTTTTGTCGAAGGTATGGATGTTTGGTGGCGGGGAATTTATTCTCTTGCTTAACACCCGTTCATATATTTCTTCAAAGGATTGGTAGTACGATATGGAGTGATGATGTGGCATGCTAAGATGCATAGGATCAAGGTTTTGTTGAAAAGCAGGCCTTGTGGGACGATCAAAGCATAGCCTGTAATGACCCGTATTTTCAGCTATATAATAATTAATTTATTTAATTATTTAAATAGTGATTTAGAGAATATAATGGTCGTTAATAAAATAATAGGAATATTTAATTAAAATAATAATTAAATAATATATTTAATTCTGAAATAATCAGAATTGGCTGAAATGGCGATATGGTGTGAATGGGGAAATTCAAAGTATATAATTCAGTTTAGAATTGAATTTGAATAACGAATATATTTAATTAATGATGGTCGAGCGTATAATTTAGATTATAATTATAATCGAGCTCGAAATGGCGTGGCAGTTAGCTATTTGGCGATTTGAACTTCAAATGAATATACAGGGTCCGTTTCATGACGGATTTCTGTGAAACAAGAAACGTGTGGAGCTGGTGAAGTATATTTTTCTAATAAAAGAGAAAAATCGGGATTTCGTCGTGTAGATTTTGATTTATGTCCAAATCAAATTTCAGAAAAGTCGCTATGGAATTTTTAAAAATTTAATTCGGTTTAAAAGGGGTTTTGACCATAACTGGAGCAGACGATCGAATTAAGCCACGAAACTAGTTCCATTGAGTTCGTATCGTCGATTAGAGTCAGAAATCATATATTGTTTGTTATTTTTTAACATTGGAAAATTTGGTGTCTAAAGGAGCACTTAGGTTGCGTAGAAAATAGCATACCGGGAAACAGTCTCGGAATGCGACGACCTGTGTGCCATTAGGTTCGTATTAATTTATCGTTATAAGAGAATCAAGTTTCGTGACAAAACGATGACGTATGTGACTTTGGTGGCCAAAAACGCCTTATGTTGAGTTAACCATTTATACGTTTTAAACAGGGGTAACTTTATTTGAATGGTTAACTGGTCAAACGAACTCAGAATTCAACGAAACAAGTTTCATACGAAACCTTAGGAAGAGGTCTAGTGAAACGTCAATGCCTCATATTTTTAGGATTTTTTCTGTAATTTTAATGAATTAATGCTCGGTGTTTTTCATCAATATTTTCTAAGGGATTTTCGCAAACGGTGTCGGAATTCGACGAAACCTGTCCCATTGGATCCGAAATATTTTTCTACGCTAAGATTGACTTTGTTTGTCGAAAACAGATGTCATTTGAGGTGTTAATTTTACGAAAAAATCATTGATAAATTTATATCTAATATAATAATCAATCTAACCTAAATATGTGCCTATAAATAGTGTTCATTCCCTTAAGACCTAAAAAGGGATTCAACATACAGATAAATCCGCCGTCATATGTTTCCACTTTCAGTAAAACACTTTGATCCTCAAGAAATCAAAATAAACCAAAATAAAATCCACAAATCGAGACAAACATATATTCGAGATCACAAGGCCAAGAGCTTTGATTTCTTGTTGGTCTAAGTGCGTGCGATCAAGTTTTGGGAGGTATCGGATTTTACAGTGAAGCTAGGGCTTCATCTCAACATCGACGCGATGGTTGTCAAGGTGAAGGAAGGCGTCGGAGGAACGATGGTGACTGGGAGGCGCGGCATAGGGTGCTGAGTTCAACGCTGGTCTCGGTTGAGGGAACGGGTGTTTGAAGGCAGAAGTGTACTGCGTTGGCTAGGGCTGAGTAGTACTGAGGGTGTTTAACGTGTATGGGTAGTTGGGACCTAGCTTACGTGAAGGGGAGTCTGGTCCACACGGTTTCAAAAATGGCGGAAGGGGTGATGTGAACAACGCGTGGGGGAGGCCACATGCGAGTAACATGAGTGGTGTTTGTCTTGGAATGGGAGGAATTAAATATTGGAAGGGGCTCGGAAGTATTGTGGGAAGATGATAGGGTCTGTAGCGGAATATGTTCTTGGGGTAGGATTTAACAAGGGGCAGTGATGGTATAACTGAGAGGAGTGGACGTCTGTGTGTTATTTTGGGAAAGAAGGTTTAGTTGGAGGCGGGAGTGAAAAACTTGGTTGGATAAAGTTTTAAATTGGGTGAGGCCCAATTCTCAAAGTAAATTAGTTTGTTTTTTTTATTTAAAGTAGTACCTAAACTTGTTAAAATCATAACTTCCTCATACGATATCGGTTTTCAGAGAAACAAGATCCGATAGGACCGTATGGACGAGTGCTTCACAATGAAGCTGACTGGGAGTGGATTGGTGCTCGTCTGAATTTACGGCAAATTTAATTTTTTGATTCAAATCAAATAATAGTTTATCGTTCTTTAACGATGAACTGCCAAGGTGAGTAAAACTCACCAACTCTGAACAGTTATATTTTTATAATGTATTTTAAGAACTGTTAATCATCTGTTGATTGCTGTGTGTTGGTTGATTGATTGAACTACTAGTCAGTTAGTGGAAATTTTATATATATATATATAAACCGTTAAATATTTATATATTGATTCTGCTATCAGAATAATTTATATTGAACTGAAAGTGATGATAATCATATTGTGTAACATCTATAGATGCAGGAAAATAGGTTAGAGGAATCCGACTGGATTCCTCAACAGTTATTTTATTGTTTTTCATATATTGTGATATATGATGTAGTGTTAAATCTGTGGTTGATTATATGTGTTTGGATGAGATTGGTCATCGTGATTTGATGTGTTAAGTACCATAAAATATCGGAATGGGAAAAGGAAATTTTCAAAGTGATATTGAAAACAGAATATTTATAAAATAGAATATTTATAAATAAGAAATATTTATAAATTGGAATATTTATAAATAGGAGATATTTAGAAAAGAAATAATTTCAAACCATTTTCTTTTTGAATAGAAAGGCCTATGTGGCGGGTTTGGGGATTTTCCCGATGCTCCCGGTACAAAGGAGGCTATGGCAATTTTTTCCGGGAATTTAAGGAGTTAGAATATTTCAAGAATAAATTTGAAAAGGAAATATTTGTAAACCATTTACAAATATAATTGAAAAGGAAACGTTATAAAAAGGGAAAGCGTTATAAAGCAGAAACCGTTTTAAAGAGAAAAACATTATTAAAAGGAAATCATTTTTAAAGTGTAGAACCGTTATTTAAAAGTAAATCTTTTCAAATGAATAAAACATTGTTAAAAGGAAATCTTTTTAAAGTGAATAAAGTAAATTGAATATGGTATTCGAAAGGAGTTAAATCGAATATGGTATTCGAAAGGAGTTAAATCGAATATGGTATTCGAAAGGAGTTAAATCGAATACGATATTCGAAAGGAGTTAAATCGAATATGGTATTTGAAGGGAGTAAATCGAATATGGTATTCGAAGGGAGTAAATCGAATATGGTATTCGAAAGTTAGTAAAACGAATATGGTATTCGAAAGTTAGTAAAACGAATATGCTATTCGGAAGGGGTTAGTCGAGCGGAGTTAGTTGAATAGAGTTAACCAGTTCAGTAGAGTTAACCAGTTCAGTAGAGTTAACCAGTTCAGTAGAGTTAACCAGTTCAGTTAGAGTTAACCAGTTCAGTTTGAGTTAACCAGTTGGGTTAAGTAAGTCGAGTTAACCAGTTGGGTTAAGTAAGTCGAGTTAACCAGTTGGGTTAAGTAAGTCGAGTTAACCAGTTGGGTTAAGTAAGTCAAGTTAACCAGTTGGGTTAAGTAAGTCGAGTTTACCAGTTGGGTTAAGTTAGTCGAGTTAATCAAGCCGAGTTAATCGAGTTAGAGTTAATCAGTTAGGGTTAATCAATTAGAGTTAACCAGTTAGAGTTAATCAGGTAGAGTTAATCAGGTAGGGTTAACCAGTTAGAGTTAATCAGTTAGAATTAATCGATTAGAGTTAAAACGAACTAGAGTTAATCAAATATAGTTATTTGAGACAGAGTTAGTCAAACATAGTATTCAGGGTAAGTTGCCATCTCGTACGACTGCTAGCGTAATTCGCAGGGCTGTAAATAGCCTAAGGTGGTCAGATGTTTCCTGAGGGAATCAGGCATAACCATTGTGATCGCTACGATCTAGAGTCAAGCGAATGGAGTTAAATCGAATATTAGTTATTCGATAGGAGTTAATCAAGTTGAGTTAAATAAGTTAAGTTAGTCGAGTTAGGTTCGTCGAGTCGAGTTAATCGAATCCAGTTATTCGAGAGGAGTTAATCGAATGTAGTTACTCGAATAGAGTTCGTCGAATATAAGTTATTCGAAGAAGAGTTAACCAAATAGAATTAAACAAGATTAGAAACTGTCTAGAGATTAGTAAGTTGAATGGTTTTTTGAGTTTCGATCTGATGTTGGTTTCGGCCTTCGGGGTTTATACTTAGAGAATTGTTCTCTTACTAGTTTACAGTTAGGGACTAGTAGTTGTGGAATGGTAGTGATACGTGAATAAGCTATGGAAATGTTTTCTAGTGTTAATAACGTACATTGTTCTAAATATAGAAAATAAGGAAATGTGAATATATATATATATACATATATATATATATATGTTTGATGATTGGATCGATATTTCCATTTGGAAATAAGATCATTATTTGCACACGAACATGTTTTCATTTGGTAGTTAAATCACCGACTATCAAAGTTTTTACCATTTTAACATTGTTAATATTGAGAGACCGGTTGGATTATTATCCAAAGAACCACTCTGTATTGGCATAAGCGTTGCGAATCATATATGCCAAAGATAATTGAAGACGGAGTAAAGTGCAAGGGCTATTTTATAAGTCTTAGATAACAGTGCCTAAGATGGATGTACTGAATAGTGCCTTTGGTTTTTCCAATCCCAGGACAACTTGTATGGAAGAATGTCTGACAGAGTATTCCTAACGAATCATATATGTTGATCTCTTCAACGTATTACGTTGGTGGCGGAGGAATTCGTTTCTCTTAGCTTCATACCCGTGATACCGTTAAGGAAATCGAAAATGATTTGGTGGGTATGACGATGTGGTATTCCAAGTAAATGAAGATATGATATGAAAATGATATGCGTAGCTTCTAGCCTCACATCCGGTAAATGACAGAAATCGGGCAGGCAGCATGGCTAAGTCGGTCGCACCGAAGTAGGCTGTATAATCACCTATCTAGAGAATATTCATTTGCTTCTTAAATCTATCAATGTTGTCCCATATATATATACGGGAACGGTTGCTGATCCCAACCGTTGGTGATGTACATTCGATACACTCAAGCGAAATGAGTGGTCGGTCATGTGTGGCTGAGTTGCAAGATGTTCTTGTTGAACTCCAGTGTATCATTCCTAGAGTACACTGATCGGAAGGTGGTTCCATACCTTGTCATAGTTGGAAATCCGTTACCCAATACGTGCTTGCGGTTTTGATTGTATACTATATTTGTAGAACGTGAGATGAAACTGTTTCTGCTATATTGTTTATTATTTGTACCTATGTAACAACCCGTATTTCTATTAACCTGTTATAACATAAATCGAGGCAGAATTTAATTCTAAAATCTGAATCAAGGGAAACGGACTATGCCATTGCGTTCGTCTCGGAAAAATACGCGAAATAGAGTCCGAGTTTTCGAAAATCGGAGTCCGTATGACCCGATTAAGGCCCAATGAAGTTTTCAGAAAATTTCAAGTTCAAAACAGATTTCGAATTTCGGGTTCAAAATTCGAAAAACGGTCAGATTGGGCTAGGCGGGAAAATTCCCGCCAGAGCACCCAAGTCGACCGCCCTGTCGACTTGGGAGTCGACTTGGTTGTAACCAAGTCGACAGCCCTGTCGACTTGGCTGTCGACTTGGTTCAGCCGGGCAGTTTTGCCTGGTGCACCATTTTGGGGTTTTGGTTAGGTTTTGGGGCCAGATTCGGTTTTAAGGGCTGAGATTGGAATTAGGGTTTAATCCTAAGGTTGAAACTAATCCTAATCTCTATAAATAAGCCCCTAATCTAACCCTAAATCATCATTATTCATTCAAGTAACTAAACTATGGCAAAATCATTCCTCTCATGGCCTCCACTCTCTTCATAAGATTCCTAAGTCATTTCTGTGAGAGATTTTCAATGCACACAAGTGTTTTCAAGCTTGTATGAGCATCATTAGCTTGCATTCAAGTCAAGTTTCCATATTTACATCATAAAGCAAGAGTTTTGATTCATTTTGGCTCAAGGGTTTTTCTATTGGAGCTTGCATTTTGGGTTTATTTGATTGCATAAGGGCTTTGTCTCAATCTATGTATATTTTTGTGTCTTCATAAGCATTGTAAGCCCTTTTCTACTTTCATATTTAAAATCTAAAGTTAAATGAATGATGCAAGTTTGGTTGATTATTATGATATGCAAGTTTGCCATGATATGCAAGTTTACTATGTCATGTTATGCAAGTTTGATATGTTATGATATGCAAGTTTACCATGTTATGTTATGCAAGTATGCCGTGTTATGATATGCAAGTTTACCATGTTATGCTATGCAAGTTTGCCATGTTATGATATGCAAGTTTATCATGTTATGTTATGCAAGTTTGCCATGTTATGATATGCAAGTTTATCATGTTATGTTATGCAAGTTTGATATGCAAGTTTGTCATATGATATGCAAGTTATGTTATGCAAGTTTGGGTTGATCATTTTGTTCATGTTATCATGTTATGCAAGCTTATCTTGGGTTTATGAGCTTAAAGTTTCAAGCTTTATGCTAAAGGTTGCATTTTGGGCAACATGTAAGTTATCATATCTCTTATGATAACTTGCATGTGAGGCTAAATGCGAACTTATGGCCATTTCTACATGTCATTTATCACCATGTATCACCAATATGCTAAGTTTGGTTTTATGCATACTTTTGAGGCCTAATGATGCAATATGCAAGTATATGAACATATGTACATTTCATATGCCACCATGTTGAACTTGTGGCTTCAACACCATTTGTCATCTTTATACCAAGTTCCCTCTTTCTATCCTTTATGCGCTATTGCGATTATGTAAGCGATGGGATTGCGTTTGGGGTTGGGTAAACTTAAAAGACATAAAAACATAAGATTGGGAATTTACCTATTAAGTTAGGTCTACCCATTGGGAATTTACCTATTAAGTTAGGTCTACCAAAATTCTTGAAAACTTGTAATATGTTTTGGAAACATGATGGACATGACACTTAGAAAATATAAGTGTGACCAACTCGAGGTTGGGTTGAGTTTGTAGCGTAAAACTACCCGGAACCGACCGGCTTAACTAGTTGCTACAAACAATAGGACCCAATGTGAGAAGTTGTTCATGTTGTACCTTGAACCCGAGGTTAGACCAAGTTGTGGTGTAAAGCTACCCGGACCCGCCCGGCTTAACTAGTAACCACAACAAGGTCTAATGTGAGAGGTTAAGGCACATTAAATTAATTAATGCCTCATGATTAGGGTTAAGTCATGGTCCACTTAATACTTAACCAATTTGGGCTTGGTGGATTAATCGGGGTTAAGTCGTGAACCCATCGTTACACTTAACCAAGTTAATCCATGATTAGTAAAAGGGTTAAACCGTACTTAACCCACTAGAAAATCCTAGCAATGGGGGTCCACTCCAGCAGTAATCCCAAGTTTGTATCATTAAGACCCTAGGGACTAGGCTAGGGTGGGGGCACGATTACTGGATTGGTATAAGTGACCAAAACGACGGTCGAGTGGTACGCCGATGTAGTTCCGGACGGACTATGGTCGTGCACGTAGTCCGTATTTGGAGAAGTCAAGCATGGGTACCAGTAGATCAAGACTGTGCACTCATGTTTATGGTGTCCAGGGGTTGACACCCTAGGGCTTGATACACCCGACGGGAGACCCGGCACAGTCCGAATACAATTATGTTTGGGCCGTATTGACACCAACACGTGACGAGTTAGGCTTAGGGAGCCGATCGATTAGACCGTTTGGTTGGACCTCGTATTAGGGTCATTTCATGTTATTGGGTCAAAGCTTGGGCCAAGGGATCAATACTTGTTTATTCAAGTCATGTTAGTTTGCTAGTACACCTGTGGTGCAAAAACCTTAAACCTGATTATGCGATGACACCTTTATCTACCTTGTTAGTTAATCATCATGCTAGTATGTTGTTATCCTTATGTTCATCCCTGCTTCTCATGCCAGTTAACTTTATCAGTTTGCATTGATTGTAGTAGGGCTTACTCAGTCTTTTTGACTGGCCTGTTTTTCTTTCGCCTCTTTTCTTCCGTCCCCCCCCCCCCCAGGTTCTCAGGGTGGGAATATTGGAGCTTAGCCTGGATTTCTGATCGCTTGCTTGTGGGATTTTAGCTCATGTACGGTCTTGACATGAAGCTAGCTATGGTTATCACTTATTTTGGGGATAGTACTTATGTATTTCAGTTTTTCAGTGATGTTATTTGTATCTAGACTTGTGTATTTGGAAAGTTGACATTATGTTGTACCAAACTTGTTTTGAAATAGTTTGAAATCTTCCGCTGTTTTACTTATCTTATTTACTCTGTTTACGTATATACATATGTTCTTGTTCTGCCTTGATATATCATTATGCATGTTTACCTGATTCAAACGCCCCTCCAAAGTCAGAGTGCTTGCAAGAGCCACCCTGGCGGAGGTGGGGTGTTACATTTGGTATCAAAGCATATGGTTTACGAGAAGGAACAAAAAGGTTTTTAAAACTTTTGGAAAACTATTTTCAAAACCAAGTATAAAGTATTTTCCAAAGAAAAGTCTAGTTTATTTTAAAGGCTATTCCCCAAAAAGCCATTAGCAAAATTCCTTCGTTTTTCTCCATTCTGAATCTGTCTTTTTCTTCGTTTTCAGTATGGCTGATAACTTTGCTATTCCGGAGGGAGTACACGTACCTGTTTGGTATAGGAGACTTTTGGGGGCTAGGGCGACGAAGCCGGCCCCGCCGATGTTCCTCCTCCTCCTCCTCCGGTAGTTAATGTTCCTCCTCCTCCTGTCGCTGAGGTTCCCCTTCCTCCTCCCCCTCAGCATCCACAAGAGGATTTCGCGGAGATTTGCAAAGACTTTAAGGCGATGGGTTGCAAAAATTTTGTTGGGATGGAGACTTCTGTTGAGGCAAGAAACTGGTTAAAGGAAACTGAAAACCTCTTTGCTATCTTAGATATAGAAGATTGTAGGAAAGTTCTGTTGGTGGTATGGTTATTGAAAGGGGAAGCTGCTTATTGGTGGGTAGTCACCACCACTACTAGACCAATTGAGACTTGGAATGAGTTTAAAAGAAGGTTTAGACTGAGGTTTTTATCGTCAGCAGAGGAGAACCTTCAGATGGAGAGGTTCCTATCACTAAAGCAAGGGGACATGACCATTAGGGAATACGTGGATAAGTTTAATCAACTTGCTCGGTTCGGTTTAGACTTGGTTAACACAGCTCAGAAGAAGGCCATGCACTTTGCTCTAGGACTAAACGAGCCATTGCGCGGTTTGGCCATATCTCATATACCCATCGGAGCGACCTTCGAGAGTTTGGTGAATGTGGCCCTACTCAATGAAGAGAATAGGAGTGACAAGAAGGAAATCAAGGTGAATGAGTCTCAAAACAAGAAAACGGGGCCCAAAAAGGAAATGAAAAAGAAGGAGGAGAAGTCTAAAGATAAGAAGGAAAAGAAGTGCTTTACTTATGGGAGTTCGACTCATCTTATTAAGGATTGTAAGAAGAGGAAAAGGAAGAATGGTGAATGCTTTTTCTGCGGTGAGACTGGACATTTCATCAAAGATTGCCCGAAGAAGCAAGGGCAAGGTCAGACTCAGTGTGCAAGACCGTCTGAAGGGCGAGTTCATCCCCTCAACATCGTTCTTCCAGCTTATGATCGAGGTAGTGTTTCTGTTAAAAGTCCTGTTTACATTTCTGATTTTCCTGTTTGTACTTTGTTTGATTCTGGCACATCGCATAGTTTTTTTCATCTGATCTTGTTGATAGTTTGCACCTAAGTACTAGTCTAGTTAATGATCCCGTGTGTGTTTCAAATCCAATTGGGGTTTCAGCCCATTTGTCTATTATCTACGTGGATTTGAAAATCTCTATCTTTAGTGTAGAGTTCTCGTGTGATGCTTATATTCTCGGTTGCATGGGGTATGGGTTGATTTTGGGCATGGATCGATTGTCCAGTTTTGGAGCCATCCTTGATTTTTGAGCATAGGGTTGTGAGGCTCATGACTCGCCTCGGTAATACCCTAAAAATTTCTTGTAACCCTATGGGTCCCGTCACGTTGTGTTATCTTGAATCCCTCAACTCGTCTATCGATAGTTTGCAATCTATGAGGGTGGTCCGAGAATATCCTGATATCTTGGGTGAAGTGAAGGGGTTACCCCTAAGCGTGAGATAGATTTTCGCATTTATCTAGTTGATAATGCCAAGCCAGTTACGTGGTCGGTTAGGCACATGGTCCCGCAAGATGAGAATTAAGAAAGCAAGTCAAGGAGTTGCTTGAGAAGAACTTCATACAATGAAGCATTTCCGAGGAGGGTGCTCTAGTAGTATTCGCTAGTAATGTGGACAGTTCGCTTCGCCCGTGTGTTGATTATCGTGAGTAGAACAAGAAGAATAGACAACCATTACCAAGGATCGATGATTTGTTTGATCAGCTTGTAGGAACATCTGTTTTCTCTTGATCTTGCTACTGGATTCCATCAGCTCAGAGTAGCTGAGGATAGTATAGACAAAACTGCGTTCAAAACTCCAGATGGATTCTTAGAATGACTAGTCATGCCATTCGGTTTGACTAATGCACCCGCCTAATTCGTGGACTTGATGAGTAGGGTGCCTAGGGAGTTCCTGAACAAGTTTGTGGTAGTCTTTGTAGAAGATATCCTGACTTTCTTAAAGAACAAGGAAGAACATGCTAGACATCTCAAGGAGGTGATGGATACGCTTAGAGCCCATCAGTTGAAAGCCAAGTCCTCCAAATGTCATTTTGGAGAAAAGAAGTTAGATTTCTTGGGCACATAGTTACTAAACAAGGCTTAGCGGTGGATCCCGCTAAAGTGGTCGCGGTTCAAGACCAGAAAGCCCCGACGAGGACAATTGAAGTAAGAAGCTTTCTCAGTTTAATTAGTTAGTTAGCGTCCCTTGAGCTTAGACCTACCCTTATGGATCAAGTAGGGACTTCGCAGAAAGAAGACCCGCAGTTAGTCGAGATCATGGACAAGTTGATTCGAGGCGAGATGTTAAGACACCTCGCTATAGATGACAAGGGATGGCTACGACGCAATGAGAGAAAGAAGGCTCTTGAAGATGCACATCACTCGAGGAGGTGGCCGAGTTTGTCCCAAGGTGCAAGTTGTGCCAACAGATTAAGGCCAAGTAATAAAAAGCCCGGTGGGCTATTACATCCATTGGAGGTCCCCGCAATGGAAGTAGTAAAGCGTCACGAAGGATTTCGTGGATGGACTGCCTAGATCAAGAAAAGGGAATACGAGCATGTGGGTCATAGTAGGTAGACTCACGAAGAGTGCTCATTTCACTCCGGTAAAGAGCGAAAGGACTGCATCATAGCTAGCGACAGTTTACTTTCAAGAAATAAAGCAGTTGCACGAGGTTCCCAAAAGTATAGTTAGTAACCATGACTGTGAAAACCCGTAACTTCCCCGTAAAGGAAAGTGTCGGATAGTTCGAGAACAAGCCACAACATAACGCATACAAAAGAAAATTTCACTGTATATGTCGAAGACCGGAAGTCTTCACGTCTTTTGGGTGATTACTGATGATCTTGATTGGGCTGTACACCCAAGAAGATGGAAACAGTTGGTGATCGTCCAGACGTACTTGGAGATCGATGGATATGCGGGGTACTAGGTGCCTCCGGTTTCGTTCAGACCCAGAACGGACTTGTAAATGGACTGTGTGTCTGACATTGGATTTTAGTCCGTGTGATTGATCTCTATTAAATATATATCTGTTTGGCGGCGGAGAATCTATTCTCTTGCTTAACGCCCTTCTCTGAGACGTACGAGCTCAGGGGTTATATATTGATGGATATCAAACGCATGGAGTGAATTGCCTGTGTGGCATGCCTAAGTGACAATTGATCAAGGCTTCTGTTGAAAAGCAAAGTCTTGTGGTGATGATCAAACCACGGCCTTTGTGGCGTAGCTTTGTGTAACGTTTACTTCGCGAGTTTCACACCCGGTATGAACCAAAAACGGGAGACGGACCTCAGGGAGGGCATGCGTTTCTTTCTAGTTAGAAGTGGCGTTAGTGGTTTTACACGCCCTAACGAGTTTGACTTATGTGGTTGTTGCTGTTGCGAGGCACCTCAGTTTGATCGGACGATCTGGGTCCGATGGAGTCATTCGTTGGCTCATTTACGCCCCATAGGGCGGGGGAACGCATGTTCAGGGTTTGAGTTTAATCCACATCGGTGGACCGGCCCTGACGATCCAAGGGTCGATGCGCTCTGACCCTGAGGCTCGGGCTAGAGAGTCTCGAAGTCGTTGAGGACGATCCCTGGCCTCGGTTCATAGACGGAAATCCAATTTCCAAATACGTGACATTTGCGGTTTTATGTGTAAACCTATATATGGCGACATGATATATGGTACCCATGCCGCCTATGATTGATACTTATGATTTGAAGTTGTTTTATACACTATGCACTTATTATAGTATCAAATAATATGTTTTAAACGTATCAAGCATTCTTTGACTGTTATAAGGGAAAACCCTATCCCCCGGCTTGCGTTGCATTGTGTGATAGGACCTGGGTCTTATAACAGCTTCATTTTTCTTTATTTAGCATTGCGCTGTTGGTTTTATGCACTGGTATTCTTGGGAGGAAACCCGTTCCGTGTTATACGGCGTGGTCCCTTGATTTACCTAACTTTAAAATAAAGATTAACTGTTTTAGTTCTCACACCAGTCACATGACTGACCTGGAGTTTATTGTTTTAACCTAAACTTTGGGTGCCCTTATTGTCGACACGGGCAGCTAGTAGTTTTGGTTTTGCAGATTTATATTCACAGGATCCTGGTTTACAGCTGGAATGATATCCAGAAAGCTTTGTATCCGTATATCTCTTCTAGTTGTGTATTGTATTATTTTCCGCTGTGATGTATTTAAATGTAATTTGAATCTCTGATATTCCTGTGTAATATTTATTTGTTTATACTCTGTATATTCTTGTAATCTGATGCATTGTTGTAATATACAGTGAAATGTTCTTTTGTATGCGTTCTGTTGTGGCTTTTTCTCGAACTATCCGACACTTTCCTTTACGGGGAAGTTACGGGTTTTCACAATGACTCAATCTTCACTAGCCAGTTTTGGGATAGTCTACGGGAAGTCATGGGCAAGCAACTGAATCTAAGTACGGCCTATCATTCGCAGGCGGATGGTTCATTTCGTTCAAGCATGAGTTATAGAAAATCACGTTAGTAAGAGCAATTGGCAACGTGGATTGGTATTTCAAAGAAAAGTTCTGCTGCGTGGAATACTTTATAGTAAGTAAACGAGATCCAGGATTCACTAGTGAATTTTGGAGAGCTTGCATGAAACCATGAGGTCATAGTTATGTTTAAGCCAAGAATGATAGAAGAGTAAGTGAAAGAGGAAGACGAGAGGCGACAATGAAATGGGTTCCAACTCATATTTGGAAATAAGAGTTAAGAAGCCAAGGAATCATGAAGTAAAAGACGGTCAAAGCACAGTGGAGTTAAACTCAAGGAAACGTGACTTAGAAGATTGAGGGTTGGATACGCGCATCATATGTTTTTATGAGTATATCCTTGATCCTTGTTTTCCTGTGGAACTTACTTGCATGTTATCTTTTACATATATCCTCTCGGTCCCATTCTTGATCCCATTTCTGTTGTAAACTCCATAAGGGGGTATGACTCATCGGTTAGTAATACATGTCAAGGTTTAAAGGGGTCTGTTAGGTTGACTAAACCTTTTGGGCTTTTATAGGATTGGGGTTGGGTTAGGAAGGGATTTCTTGTAATCCGAAAGGAGTATATCCTGCTTATCTTCCCGATCTCTTTGTAGCATATCTTTCTTTTGCTATCCATGTTTGTCTTGTTTATCTTGTTATCATGTTAATCTTGTCATGAGAACCTTAGGTAGAAACCCTTTGGATGAAACATGTGTTTGAAACATGTTATGCTTGATGTTTGCAAGTGGTTGCAAGTGTTTGCAAGTGGTTACTCGTGGATGCATTATACACATTAGGCACTAGATCGGCTCACACACTCCTCATATTGCATATGCATGAGTGTTTATGCTTATTCATGGATGAATATGTTATGTTATCACATGGACTTTGCATATGGATGTATGTTATGTGCACACATATAGATGTTATACATTATGTTAGGAATTGCATACATATGGATTCATTTCACTAACATAATTTGCATTGATGATATTTGCATTAGATAAGTACATATACACACACCTTTGCATACGTTCATACAACATTTAGAATCTTGTAAGGACAATGATTGCTTGTGGATGATGTTTGGAGTAGATGGATGTTGGATGGTAGGATATGTTCTTCCTAACTTTGAGATTTCGGGGACGAAATCCTTTAAGGAGGGGAGAATGTAACAACCCGTATTTCTATTAACCTGTTATAACATAAATCGAGGCAGAATTTAATTCTAAAATCTGAATCAAGGGAAACAGGCTATGCCATGGCGTTCGTCTCGGAAAAATACGCGAAATAGAGTCCGAGTTTTCGAAAATCGGAGTCCGTATGACCCGATTAAGGCCCAATGAAGTTTTCAGAAAATTTCAAGTTCAAAACAGATTTCGAATTTCGGGTTCAAAATTCGAAAAACGGTCAGATTGGGCTAGGCGGGAAAATTCCCACCAGAGCACCCAAGTCGACTGCCCTATAGACTTGGGAGTCGACTTGGTTGTACCCAAGTCGACAGCCCTGTCGACTTGGCTGTCGACTTGGTTCAGCCGGGCAGTTTTGCCTGGTGCACCATTTTGGGGTTTTGGTTAGGTTTTGGGGCCAGATTCGGTTTTAAGGGCTGAGATTGGAATTAGGGTTTAATCCTATGGTTGAAACTAATCCTAATCTCTATAAATAAGCCCCTAACCTAACCCTAAATCATCATTATTCATTCAAGTAACTAAACTATGGCAAAATCATTCCTCTCATGGCCTCCACTCTCTTCATAAGATTCCTAAGTCATTTCTATGAGAGATTTTCAATGCATACAAGTGTTTTCAAGCTTGTATGAGCATCATTAGCTTGCATTCAAGTCAAGTTTCCATATTTACATCATAAAGCAAGAGTTTTGATTCATTTTGGCTCAAGGGTTTTTCTATTGGAGCTTGCATTTTGGGTTTATTTGATTGCATAAGGGCTTTGTCTCAATCTATATATATTTTTGTGTCTTCATAAGCATTGTAAGCCCTTTTCTACTTTCATATTTAAACTCTAAAGTTAAATGAATGATGCAAGTTTGGTTGATTATTATGATATGCAAGTTTTCCATGATATGCAAGTTTACTATGTCATGTTATGCAAGTTTGATATGTTATGATATGCAAGTTTACCATGTTATGTTATCCAAGTATGCCATGTTATGATATGCAAGTTTACCATGTTATGCTATGCAAGTTTGCCATGTTATGATATGCAAGTTTATCATGTTATGTTATGCAAGTTTGCCATGTTATAATATGCAAGTTTATCATGTTATGTTATGCAAGTTTGTCATATGATATGCAAGTTATGTTATGCAAGTTTGGGTTGATCATTTTGTTCATGTTATCATATTATGCAAGCTTATCTTGGGTTTATGAGCTTAAAGTTTCAAGCTTTATGCTAAAGGTTGCATTTTGGGCAACACGTAAGTTATCATATCTCTTATGATAACTTGCATGTGAGGCTAAATGCGAACTTATGGCCATTTCTACATGTCATTTATCACCATGTATCACCAATATGCTAAGTTTGGTTTTATGCATACTTTTGAGGCCTAATGATGCAATATGCAAGTATATGAACATATGTACATTTCATATGCCACCATGTTAAACTTGTGGCTTCAACACCATTTGTCATCTTTATGCCAAGTTCCCTCTTTCTATCCTTTATGCGCTATTGCGATTATGTAAGCGATGGGATTGCGTTTGGGGTTGGGTAAACTTAAAAGACATAAAAACATAAGATTGGGAATTTACCTATTAAGTTAGGTCTACCCATTGGGAATTCACCTATTAAGTTAGGTCTACCAAAATTCTTGAAAACTTGTAATATGTTTTGGAAACATGATGGACATGACACTTAGAAAATATAAGTGTGACCAACTCGAGGTTGGGTTGAGTTTGTAGCGTAAAACTACCCGGAACCGACCGGCTTAACTAGTTGCTACAAACAATAGGACCCAATGTGAGAAGTTGGTCATGTTGTACCTTGAACTCGAGGTTAGACCAAGTTGTGGTGTAAAGCTACCCGGACCCGCCCGGCTTAACTAGTAACCACAACAAGGTCTAATGTGAGAGGTTAAGGCACATTAAATTAATTAATGCCTCATGATTAGGGTTAAGTCATGGTCCACTTAATACTTAACCAATTTGGGCTTGGTGGATTAATCGGGGTTAAGTCGTGAACCCATCGTTACACTTAACCAAGTTAATCCATGATTAGTAAAAGGGTTAAACCGTACTTAACCCACTAGAAAATCCTAGCAATGGGGGTCCACTCCAGCAGTAATCCCAAGTTTGTATCATTAAGACCCTAGGGACTAGGCTAGGGTGGGGGCACGATTACTGGACTGGTATAAGTGACCAAAACGACGGTCGAGTGGTACGCCGATATAGTTCCGGACGGACTATGGTCGTGCACGTAGTCCGTATTTGGAGAAGTCAAGCATGGGTACCAGTAGATCAAGACTGTGCACTCATGTTTATGGTGTCCAGGGGTTGACACCCTAGGGCTTGATACACCCGACGGGAGACCCGGCACAGTCTGAATACAATTATGTTTGGGCCGTATTGACACCAACACGTGACGAGTTAGGCTTAGGGAGCCGATCGATTAGACCGTTTGGTTGGACCTCGTATTAGGGTCATTTCATGTTATTGGGTCAAAGCTTGGGCCAAGGGATCAATACTTGTTTATTCAAGTCATGTTAGTTTGCTAGTACACCTGTGGTGCAAAAAACTTAAACCTGATTATGCGATGACACCTTTATCTACCTTGTTAGTTAATCATCATGCTAGTATGTTGTTATCCTTATGTTCATCCCTGCTTCTCATGCCAGTTAACTTTATCAGTTTGCATTGATTGTAGTAGGGCTTACTCAGTCTTTTTGACTGACCTGTTTTTCTTTCGCCTCTTTTCTTCCGTTCCCCCCCAGGTTCTCAGGGTGGGAATATTGGAGCTTAGCCTGGATTTCTGATCGCTTGCTTGTGGGATTTTAGCTCATGTACGGTCTTGACATGAAGCTAGCTATGGTTATCACTTATTTTGGGGATAGTACTTATGTATTTCAGTTTTTCAGTGATGTTATTTGTATCTAGACTTGTGTATTTGGAAAGTTGACATTATGTTGTACCAAACTTGTTTTGAAATAGTTTGAAATCTTCCGCTGTTTTACTTATCTTATTTACTCTGTTTACGTATATACATATGTTCTTGTTCTGCCTTGATATATCATTATGCATGTTTACCTGATTCAAACGCCCCTCCAAAGTCAGAGTGCTTGCAAGAGCCACCCTGGCGGAGGTGGGGTGTTACAACCTAGACATTATTATAATATCAGAATGATATTATTTACAAAGTTGTTTGGATTCTCATAAGGGAAAAACCCGTTCCGTTATACAGCGTGGTCTTATGAGATATCGTTTACTTGTTCAAACTGTTTTAAACTGTTTTACTCATACCAGTCCATGTTGCGTGCTTTGCATGTGTCGCATGATAGGGGGTTCTCGCTTTTCGTTAGGTGGCGAACGGGAGACTCTTACTCCTACATGTCCCTTTGGTAGGGTTGGTTGTGAAGTCGAAAGGTTGGCCGTAAAATGTGGTGCATGGGTACCAGTGTAAGCCACAGTGGGTTTTACCTGCTGCTTTGGAGGATGGGGAGAGGACGGTTGCAAAGCCTACTTAACCCAAAAATCCGGGTCGTTACAGTTGGTATCAGAGCTTAAGGTTAAGTGATTACCTTGGCTCTGTGGCGTGACTCAGTAGAGATAGGGTTAGTAATACCCTAGATTGAGTTTGAGTGTATATATACGAGTGAACGTATTTGTTATTTGATATAAAAATTTGTTTCATATTGTGGAGATTTATTGGTTGAGTGGCTTATGAATTCTGGTCGATCAGTTTGATCCACTGTATCGATAGGGGTTACTAAACACTCGAATACGATGAACCTACATGATATGTTTTGAAATTAACATAGTAGAATTGGTTGTGTTGGTTGTTAATATAATTGAATGAGATTATAAAAGTGAAATGGTTATAAATAACTAATCAGAATTCATATAAGTAAAGTTTATGAAATAAGATGAAGTAGATCTGAATTTAAATTAGATTTGGAATTAAAATAAGGAAATTTTAAGTTCCTGGGAGATTTTAAAAACGTTTTTCAAACTGAAAGTGATATTGTATTGAACTCACTTCGAGAACTGGAAAATAGATTCCAATGATGATCATGACATCACCGGTGTTCATTTTCGAGTTGTAAGTGACGGATTACTACCAAAGATTTTGTTTTAAAATCGTTTGTGAAAACAAGGTGTTCGGAAATTCAAAGGTTTTGAATTGTTGTTATGATTTCAAATTTATTTGAAAGAAACCCAGGAATTTAAGTTCTGGAATTAAAATTTAACTAATAAAGTTAAATAAATTGAGATGGTAAAAAAATAAATTGAAATTTAACTTGAACCAAGTTAAATAAAATTGAATTGGATTAAAGGTAATATAGAATGGAACCAAATTGATAAGTCAATAATTTGGAATTTGATATTGGGGTTCGAATTAAATTCGATTTGGATTTGAGGATATGAACTGATTGGAATTTGATTGAGATAACACTGGTATATGCTGAGTTGATCACATATGGAAGTGATAGAGTTGATATGCCCGACAAAAAGGTACCAGTTTATATTATATATGGATATGAGATTTATGAGCCAAATTGGCAAGCCGCTTGGCTGTTTGATTTTCTTTTGGTTGGAGATGGCCTAGAGAGGCGAGTTATGATTTGACGTATATGCTGGTACAAAGGAGACGCTGGCGAAATTTTTCGAAAAGTTAAGGCGTTAGAAAATTTTCATGATTTTTGAAAATTTAGTTAGTCGGAATAAATTAATATTTTAGTCGATATTAATTGGTTCAGTTGAAACCGAAGATAACAGGTAAACAGATAAGCCCAGTAGATAGGGTCGTCCCCTACCTTAGCAATTTCGAGGACGAAATTATTATAAGGGGGAAAGAATGTAATGACCCGTATTTTCAGCTATATAATAATTAATTTATTTAATTATTTAAATAGTGATTTAGAGAATATAATGGTCGTTAATAAAATAAGGAATATTTAATTAAAATAATAATTAAATAATATATTTAATTCTGAAATCATCAGAATTGGCTGAAATGGCGATATGGTGTGAATGGGGAAATTCAAAGTATATAATTCAGTTTAGAACTGAATTTGAATAATGAATATATTTAATTAATGATGGTCGAGCGTATAATTTATATTATAATTATAATCGAGCTCGAAATGGCGCGGCAGTTAGCTATTTGGCGATTTGAGCTTCAACTGAATATACAGGGTCCGTTTCAAGTCGGATTTCTGTGAAACAAGAAACGTGTGGAGCCGGTGAAGTATATTTTTCTAATAAAAGAGAAAAATCGGGATTTCGTCGTGTAGATTTTGATTTATGTCCAAATCAAATTTCAGAAAAGTCGCTATGGAATTTTTAATAATTTAATTCGATTTAAAAGGGGTTTTGACCATAACTGGAGCAGACGATCGAATTAAGCCACGAAACCAGTTCCGTTGAGTTCGTATCGTCGATTAGAGTCAGAAAACATATATTGTTTGTTATTTTTGAACATTGGAAAATTTGGTGTCTAAAGGAGCACTTAGGGGGCGTAGAAAATAGCATACCGGGAAACAGCCTCGGAATGCGACGACCTGTGTGCCATTGGGTTCGTATTAATTTATCGTTATAAGGGAAACAAGTTTCGTGACAAACCGATGACGTATGTGACTTTGGTGGCCAAAAACGCCTTATGTTGAGTTAACCATTTATACGTTTTAAACAGGGGTAACTTTATTTGAATGGTTAACTGGTCAAACGAACTCAGAATTCAACGAAACAAGTTTCATACGAAACCTTAGGAAGAGGTCTAGTGAAACGTCAAGGCCTCATATTTTTAGGATTTTTTCTGTAATTTTAATGAATTAATGCTCGGTGTTTTTCATCGATATTTTCTAAGGGATTTTCGCAAACGGTGTCGGAATTCGACGAAACCTGTCCCATTGGATCCGAAATATTTTTCTATGTTAGGATTGACTTTGTTTGTCGAAAACAGATGTCATTTGAGTTGTTAATTTTACGAAAAACTCATTGATAAATTTATATATAATATAATAATCAATCTAACCTAAATATTTGCCTATAAATAGTGTTCATTCCCTTAAGACCTAAAAAGGGATTCAACATACAGATAAATCCGCCGTCATATGTTTCCACTTTCAGTAAAACACTTCGATCCTCAAGAAATCAAAATAAACCAAAATAAAATTCATAAATCGAGACAAACATATATTCGAGATCATAAGGCCAAGAGCTTTGATTTCTTGTTGGTCTCAGTGCGTGCGATCAAGTTTTGGGAGGTATCGGATTTTACAGTGAAGCTAGGGCTTCATCTCAACGTTGACGCAATGGTTGTCAAGGTGAAGGAAGGCGTCGGTGGAACGATGGTGACTGGGAGGCGCGGCATAGGGTGCTGAGTTCAACGCTGGTCTCAGTTGAGGGAACGGGTGTTTGAAGGCAGAAGTGTACGGCGTTGGCTAGTGCTGAGTAGTACTGAGGGTGTCTAACGTGTATGTGTAGTTGGGACCTGGCTTACGTAAAGGGGAGTCTGGTCCACACGGTTTCAAAAATGGCGGAAGGGGTGATGTGAACAACGCATGGGGAGGCCTCATGCGAGTAACGTGAGTGGTGTTTGTCTTGGAATGGGAGGAATTAAATATTGGAAGGGGCTCGGAAGTATTGTGGGAAGATGATAGGGTCTGTAGCGGAATATGTTGTTAGGGTAGGATTTAACAAGGGGCAGTGATGGTATAACTGAGAGGAGTGGACGTCTGTGTGTTATTTTGGGAAAGAAGGTTTAGTTGGAGGCGGGTGTGAAAAACTTGGTGGGCCAAAGTTTTAAATTGGGTAAGGCCCAATTCTCAAAGTAAATTAGTTTTTTTTATTTAAAGTAGTACCTAAACTTGTTAAAATCATAACTTCCTCATACGATATCGGTTTTCAGCGAAACAAGATCCGATAGGACCGTATGGACGAGTGCTTCACAATGAAGCTGACTGGGAGTGGATTGGTGCTCGTCTGAATTTACGACGAATTTAATTGTTTGATTCAAATCAAATAACAGTTTATCGTTCTTTAACGATGAACTGCCAAGGTGAGTAAAACTCACCAACTCTGAACAGTTATATTTTTATAATGTATTTTTAGAACTGTTAATCATCTGTTGATTGTTGTGTGTTGGTTGATTGATTGAACTGCTAGTCAGTTAGTGGATATTTTATATATATATATATATATAAACCGTTAAATATTTATATATTGATTTTGCTATCAGAATAATTTATATTGAACTGAAAGTGATGATAATCATATTGTGTAACATCTGTGGATGCAGGAAAACAGGTTGGAGGAATCCGACTGGATTCCTCAACAGTTATTTTATTGTTTTTCATATATTGTGATATATGATGTTGTGTTAAATCTGTGGTTGATTATATGTGTCTGGATGAGATTGGTCATCGTGATTTGATGAGTTAAGTACCATAAAATATCGGAATGGGAAAAGGAGATTTTCAAAGCGATATTGAAAACAGAATATTTATAAACTGGAATATTTATAAATAAGAAATATTTATAATTTGGAATATTTATAAATAGGAGATATTTAGAAAAGAAATAATTTCAAACCATTTTCTTTTTGAATGGAAAGGCCTATGTGGCGGGTTTGGGGATTTTCCCGTTGCTCCCGGTACAAAGGAGGTTATGGCAAATTTTTCCGGGAATTTAAGGAGTTAGAATATTTCAAGAATAAATTTGAAAAGGAAATATTTGTAAACCATTTACAAATATAATTGAAAAGGAAACGCTATAAAAAGGGAAAACGTTATAAAGCAAAAACTGTTATAAAGAGAAAAACGTTATTAAAAGGAAATCATTTTTAAAGTGTAGAACCGTTATTTAAAAGTAAATCTTTTCAAATGAATAAAATGTTGTTAAAAGGAAATCTTTTTAAAGTGAATAAATTAAATCGAATATGGTATTCGAAAGGAGTTAAATCGAATATGGTATTCGAAAGGAGTTAAATCGAATATGGTATTCGAAAGGAGTTAAATCGAATATGGTATTTGAAAGGAGTTAAATCGAATATGGTAGTCGAAGGGAGTAAATCGAATATGGTATTCGAAGGGAGTAAATCAATATGGTATTCGAAAGTTAGTAAAACGAATATGCTATTCGGAAGGGGTTAGTCGAGCCGAGTTAGTTGAATAGAGTTAACCAGTTAAGTAGAGTTAACCAGTTCAGTGGAGTTAACCAGTTCAGTTAGAGTTAACCAGTTGGGTTAAGTAAGTCGAGTTAACTAGTTGGGTTAAGTAAGTCGAGTTTACCAGTTGGGTTAAGTAAGTCGAGTTAGTCAGTTGGGTTAAGTAAGTCAAGTTAACCAGTTGGGTTAAGTAAGTCGAGTTTACCAGTTGGGTTAAGTTAGTCGAGTTAATCAAGCCGAGTTAATCGAGTTAGAGTTAATTAGTTAGGGTTAATCAGTTAGGGTTAACCAGATAGAGTTAATCAGGTAGAGTTAATCAGGTAGGGTTAACCAGTTAGAGTTAATCAGTTAGAATTAATCGATTAGAGTTAAAACGAACTAGAGTTAATCAAATTTAGTTATTTGAGACAGAGTTAGTCAAACATAGTATTCAGGGTAAGTTGCCATCTCGTACGACTGCTAGCGTAATTCGTAGGGCTGTATATAGCCTAAGGCGGTCGGATGTTTCCTGAGGGAATCAGGTGTAACCATTGTGATCGCTGCGATCTAGGGTCAAGCGAATAGAGTTAAATCGAATATTAGTTATTCGATAGGAGTTAATCAAGTTGAGTAAAATAAGTTAAGTTAGTCGAGTTAGGTTCGTCGAGTCGAGTTAATCGAATCCAGTTATTCGAGAAGAGTTAATCGAATGTAGTTATTCGAATAGAGTTCGTCGAATATAAGTTATTCGAAGAAGAGTTGACCAAATAGAATTAAACAAGATTAGAAACTGACTAGAGATTAGTAAGTTGAATGGTTTTCTGAGTATCGATCTGATGTTGGTTTCGGCCTTCGGGGTTTATACTTAGAGAGTTGTTCTCTTACTAGTTTACAGTTAGGGACTAGTAGTTGTGGAATGGTAGTGATGCGTGAATAAGCTATGGAAATGTTTTCCAGTTTTAATAACGTACATTTTTCTAAATATAGAAAATAAGGAAATGTGAATATATATATATATATATATATTTATGCATATATATATGTTTGATGATTGGATCGATATTTCCATTTGGAAATAAGATCATTGTTTGCACACGGACATGTTTTCATTTGGTAGTTAAATCACCGACTATCAAAGTTTTTACCATTTTAACGTTGTTAATATGGAGAGGCCGGTTGGATTATTATCCAAAGAACCACTCTATATTGGCATAAGCGTTGCGAATCATATATGCCAAAGATAATTGAAGACGGAGTAAAGTGCAAGGGCTATTGTATAAGTCTTAGATAACAGTGCCTAAGATGGATGTACTGAATAGTGCCTTCGGTTTGTCCCGTCCCAGGACAACTTGTATGGAAAAATGTATGACAGAGTATTCCTAACGAATCATATATGTTGATCACTTCAACGTATTACGTTAGTGGCGGAGGAATTCGTTTCTCTTAGCTTCATACCTGTGATACCCTTAAGGAAATCGAAAATGATTTGGTGGGTATGACGATGTGGTATTCCAAGTAAATGAAGATATGATATGAAAATGATATGCGTAGCTTCTAGCCTCACATCCGGTAAATGACAGAAATCGGGCAGACAGCATGGCTAAGTCGGTCGCACCGAAGTAGGGTGTATAATCACCTATCTAGAGAATATTCATTTGCTTCTTAAATCTATCAATGATGTCCCATATATATATACGGGAACGGTTGCTGATCCCAACCGTTGGTGATGTACATTCAAGCGAAATGAGTGGTCGGTCATGTGTGGCTGAGTTGCAAGATGTTCTTGTTGAACTCCAGTGTATCGTTCCTAGAGTACACTAATCGGAAGGTGGTTCCATACCTTGTCATAGTTGGAAATCCATTACCCAATACGTGCTTGCGGTTTTGATTGTATACTATATTTGTAGAACATGAGATGAAAGCGTTTCTGCTATAATGTTGATTATTTGTACCTAGACATTATTATAATATCAGAATGATATTGTTTACAAAGTTGTTTGGATTCTCATAAGGGAAAAACCCGTTCCGTAATACGGCGTGGTCTTATGAGACATCGTTTACTTGTTCAAACTGTTTTAAACTGTTTTACTCATACCATTCCCATGACTGACCCGGAGTTTACTTTGTTGTTTTCCCAAAACTCTTGGGTGCCTAATTTTGTATGGGCAGTCAAGTAGTCGGGATTTTACAGATACACTTGGATAGCTTGGAGCAGGAGGCTTCAGTATTCTATAGCTATTATTATTTCCACTGTTGTTGTAAGTGCTGTACTCTGATAAGTGCTATTGTATATATATAACTGTTTGTATTTCAAAAGTTATGTTATATTTTATTCGATCCGCTGTGAGATTCATGTTTACTCTGATGATGATGTTCTTCTTCTTCTATTCTATAAGTTCTATCCTATCTTTCCTCACCCTCTAACTTCTTTAATTAACAATCTGGAATTTTCAACTCTTGAATGGTTGACATAGCGTTATATGTTGATGTTCAAAAGTCGAAAATTTTCGGGTCGTTACATAGCCTGTTTAGGCATAGCTTTGTGTACAGCGTGACTTCACGAGCCTCACACACCGGCGGAGTCTAAAACGGGAGAAGGGAACGCAGGGAGAGCAACACGTTTCTTTCTAGCTAGAAGTGGTGATTGGGTTTTTAACACGGTCCAACATTTTACTTATGTGGATGATGGAATGAAGTGCCTCGGATGATAGGTCCTATAGGACTGGGAAATGTGTGTTCAGGAATAACTAATCCGCAGCTCGTATTGTGGACCGGCCCTGCAGCTTTCCAAGGGTTCACTGCGAGGGATCATGAGACATTAACTAGAGTGTCTCGAATCGGTAGGAGCTCCTCTCTAGCCTTGACTCATGATGGAAATCCAAACTTCCAATACGAACCCACGGATTTGATTGTATTACTAGTACGGAGGCATAGTATATGGTAGCTATGCTTCCTAGTATTGATACATTTATTTTGAAATGTTTGCATATACACTAATAATAATATTAAATTCGCATTTTCCGTATTTAGCATGTTTAATCACCATAAGGTAAAACCCTATCTTCTGGTTTGTGTTGCATTGTGTGATGGGACTTGGGTCTTATGGTGGTTCCATTTTTCCAAAAGCATTGCATTATTATACGATTTATTTACTGTGGCTATGACACTTTAAATCATGCACGACAATCTATTAGAATAAACCCGTTCCGCGTTAGCGGCGTGGTCTTTGGATTTGCCTCATTACTAGTAGTTAATTTAGTTAAGAATTCTCACACCATTCCCACGACTGACCTGTAGTTTGTTTCACCTTTTTGCAAACTCGGGTGCCCTCCTTTTTACATGGGCAGGCAAGTAAACAGGTTCATTCTTTGCTTGGAGTCTTTTCTTTGGAGCTTCTTATTATCTTTCTTGGATTTGCTTTCGTGGAGAGGTGATGATTTGGAGCTTGAAGCCATCTATCATTTGCTACTACTGCATTTTTTCTCTTTTTTTTTAGACATCAAACTTATTTTATTCCATGTTGTTCTATTTTGAAGTTGAAACTTACTCCACTTTGCTGAAACTTGATGTAATAATTTAGAATTAGGTGACTGTGGATTTTCCGTGGTTGATGACATTATATTTCCGCTGCTATGATGTTGTTACTCTATGAATTTCCTATGCTATGTTGTATCAGTGATCTGTATTATTGTATTTATGTTGTATTCCAAATGATCATCTCATACTTTCATTCCGTGGAAGTTTGGGGTTATCACATAGAAGGAAACGCATGCCCTCCCTGAGGTCCTCTCCTGTTTCTGGTTCATACCGGGGAGTGAGGCTCACGAATTCACGTTATACACAAAGCTACGCCACACAGGTGGTGCTTTGATCATCAACCACAAGACTTTGCTTTTCAACATAAGCCCTGATCACTGCATCTTAGCATGCCACACGGGCAATTCACACCATGAAACTGATGACTATCAATCACACAGAATGAATTCCAATGTCAGACACACAGTCCACTTACTAGTCCGTTCTGGGTCTGAACGAAACCGGAGGCACTATATACCTCGCAAACCCATTGATTTCCACGTACGTCTGGACGATCACCACTCATTATCCATATTTCGGGATGCCTCCCAATCAGGACATCAGTTACCCTCCAAACGAGGTGAAGATCTCCGGTCTTCGACCACCGTCTTCATCTTCGATTTCTTATCGTCGATTCAGTTATTCAGAATGGGATAAACCCGGTCTTTTTGAGCAACTCGCGTATATAATAAACAAGTGCTACACAAACATACATACGCATCATTCTAATTCATTAGTCACTAACCATAAATCAGTAAGAGAACGATTTCCCAAATATTAACCCCGAAGGCCGAAACCAACATCAGATCAAAACTCAGGAAACCATTCGACTTAGCCAACCTTCAGTTAGTTTCTAAATTTCATATTCCATATCATTTATAATATTTTACAATGATTTATCGCTATTTTTATTTATTTAAAAATAGCCAATTTATTTAAACGACGCTTCAGGCCATAACGCGGCCGAGGCGCTGTTTTTCTTCAGATTTGTTTTACACATATCTGAAAATCTAACTGTTGGATCTTCACAAAATTTACATCATTAGAAAGACCTTTTCAAAACGAATCCAACGGTTCCAGTTTTGGGAAAATCCGACGGTCGGATCTCTCGGTACAATCGTTTGAAGTTTCGATTTCAAAATACGAACTACAGCGTCGTTATTCGATTTATTTTAATTATATATATATATATATATATATATATATATATATATATATATATATAGTCTATTCTTCGATTTTAAAACCAATTCCTTTTCATATCTTTGATAAAAATGATATTTTTATCAAACTAACTTCCATTTCAACACTTCACTATTTTTAACAATTCATGTATATAATAAAAATATGATTTTTATTGTTAAACCATCTATTTTAAAACACGACTATTTTATATAGTTCATATAGAGGGTAAAAATATGATTTTATTATAAAACAATTTATTTCAAAACACGGCTATTTTATATAGTTCATATAGATGATAAAAATATGATTTTTATTATAAAACAATTTATTTCAAAACACGGCTATTTTATATAGTTCATATAGATGATAAAAAATATGATTTTATTATAAAACAATTTATTTCAAAACACGGCTATTTTATATAGTTCATATAGATGATAAAAATATGATTTTTATTATAAAACAATTTATTTCAAAACACGAATACCATTCAACGCATGAGTTTCTATTCAACGAATGAATTTCTATTCAACACATGAAGGTTTTCTATATTATATATATATAGATAAAAGGGTGATTTTATATTCAAAACACGAATACCATTCAACACATGAATTTCCATTCAACGAATGAATTTCAATTCAACGCATGAAGGTTTTCTATATTTTATATATATAGATAAAAGGGTGATTTTTTATATTTAAAACACGAATACCATTCAACACATGAATTTCATTTCAACGAATGAATTTCAATTCAACACATGAAGGTTTTCTATATTTTATATATATAGATAAAAGGGTGATTTTTTATATTTAAAACACGAATACCATTCAACGCATGAGTTTCAATTCAACGAATGAATTTCAATTCAACACATGAAGATAATTCTAATACATGAATATTATTCAAAATTTCGGTAGCATAACGACAGGGTAGTTAAAACCGGGGCCGTCCCTAGTACGGCTCCTCGCTCTACCTTAAAGCCTCGCAGCTTTTGACAATGGGGATTCATGCATCTAGCTCGCACGCAGGCGGCATGTATATTTTTTTTTTCATTTCCACAAACTAATCCTATGTGGTTTCAACCAAATAATTTTCAACCACAAACGGGTATTTTTCAACCACAATCAATCAATTTCAACCACAAACAATTCTAATCAACCATTCGTAATCAATCAATTTTCACACCAATCACAACCAATAAATATCGTCCATGGTTTGTGGACGAGGGGCGTGTGTATATATATATATTTTATATAAGCATATCACTTCTATTTCAGCACATATATAGTTTTTACAACGCATATATAACTTATACATCGAACATACATCATTTACAACGCTTATACATGAGGTGTACAATGCTTATATAACTCATACATCGACTATATAATTTATACATCGTGTTTTCCATATCGTTTATAATTTAGAAATCTCACATTGGGTTCCACTCCACCAAAAATAGCAGGAGGATCAGAAAAATACGCGGTCTCTTCTAGAATGTAGACGACGTCCACACGAGTCCACTGTCTCTTATTTCACTGAATTTCATCAACAAACGAAATTGTAACAACCCGGAAAATCTGGGCCGGTTTAAAATTTTTATTTTGGCAATTTTAGCGAATTTTGAATATTTAAAATGAATTATTTTAAATAATATCGACTTGAAATTTATTTTGAATATAATTCGAACGTATATATTATATACGTCGTCGTTAGAATATAAATAATTATATATAATTATAAAATAGAATTGAAAATGGGGCGGTAGTTCGATAATTCGATTTCAAACTTCAATTGAATGTACCGGGTGCAAAACAATCCGGATTTTAGTGAAACCAAAAACATTAGGATCTAATTGATAATATCTTTCCAACGAATCCGAATAATCAAAATTTCATAGCGGGAATCAAAAGATATGTCCAGTTGAAAATTCTGAATAGTCGCTATGGAATTCAGGCCCTTAAAAATGGAAATTTTGCAAATGATCTCGGATTTCGACGAAACCACTTTCGTTGGATCCGCAGTGTAAAGTTATTGCTAGATTCCAAATTTCATAATTTTTCGAATCAATATGTGAGCGTGGCAAAGGAAAACGCGTTTGACCAGTTTCAGTTGATTTTAATCGACTGGAAATTGGCCATTTTTCTAACGGTCTCAGAATTCGACGAAACTAGTTTTGTTAGGACCGTATCGTCAATACGAAGCTAGAAAATATTTTTATGGAATTTATAGAGTTGTTATGTGACCCCGGTAATTTGAAATGTACGTTTAAAATCCAATATAATGATTTAAATGTAAATTAAGCGGAAACTGATTCAAACAGTCGAATCGGCTTGCGATACATATCCCATTGTGTTCGGAATGGGGGTAAAACGCTATGGACGACAGGCGGTAGGCCTCGTTTCGAGGTCGTATGTTAAAGTCAACCTTTTTGAATAAATAAATAAAAAAGGAAAAAAAAAACCCTTCTCCTTTATTTCTTCTGCCCCCCCCCCTCATTCTCGATTCAGTTGCTTATAAAAAAAAAGAAAAAGAAAACCCTACATATCGACGGCCGCCCCCCCCCCTGAAGCGCCGCCGCCCATCGCCGCACCTCCCCCCTCCCTCGACGAGCCCACCGAAGTCCCCCCTCCCTCGACGAGCCCACTGAAGTCCCCCCCTCCCTCGACGAGCCCACCGAAGTCCCCCCCTCCCTCGACGAGCCCACCGAAGTCCCCCCCCTCCCTCGACGAGCCCACCGAAGCCCCCTCGTATGCGTTGCTGAAGCCGCCGACCCCCCCTGCTGCTGTTCGGCGACGAAAGACCACCCCATCCTGTAAGTTTTTTTTTCTTATTTGTTTAAATTATTTTTATGTATTTAAAAACTGATTTTTTAGTTTAGTAAAAACTGATTTTTTAGTTTAGTAAAAACTGATTTTTTAGTTTAGTAAAAACTGATTTTTTAGTTAAAAAAAAAAAAACTGATTTTTAAGTTTAGTAAAAACTGATTTTTTTTAGTTAAGTAAAAACTGATTTTTAAGTTAAATAAAAACTGAATTTTATAAAAGTATAAAAACTGTTTTTAAGATGATTTAAAAAAAATGATTTATAAACTAAAAGGAGATTAGAAAGTCGAATTAAAAATATGATTTTTATATAGTGAACTACGAATTAAAAATATGATTTTTATATAGTGAACTTCGAATTAAAAATATGATTTTTATATAGTGAACTTCGAATTAAAAATATGATTTTTATATAGTGAACTTCGAATTAAAAATATGATTTTTATATAGTGAACTTCGAATTAAAAATATGATTTTTATATATTGAATAGCGAAGTAAAAACTCGATTTTTACATATGTAGTGAAAGCGGACAACGAAGGTGACAAAAAGGCGAAACGACGAAGACTTCTGCAAAAGAAGAGCCGTGGAGCTAGGATAGCTATAGGTGAGAATTTCTCACCTTTCAATTTAATTTTTCTAGTTATATATATATACTAGGATGCAGACGGTGCTTAGTAGCACCCGACACAATCGTCCACAGACCATGGACTTGTTTGTTTGACTGTTTGGTGATTGATTGCGATATTGGTTTGAATGTGGTTTGTGGTGTGAAAAATCGAATCGATAAATTGGTTAGGATTAGACGTGCGCCGTTATAAGGCGAAGGAGTAAGGCTAGGTTAGACCCTTACTCCAAATTTTGTGGTTTGCATAACGAAAGTGAATTTGATTGATATGTGAATGGCGTGGGCCTTCACTAGACCGGGGATTAGGCTAGGCCTTGTCCCGTTTCTAGTATCGTGCCGTTATGCCGCCGAAATTTTCTAAAATAAGTTAGAAAAATAAAAATATCATTTTATTTAAAGAATGAATTGAATAGAAATTCATATGTTGAAATAAAATGTTTTGTCGTTAAAAATATAATTTTTAACGTGAAGTGAATAAAATAAAATATTCATTTATAAACCGGAC
This sequence comes from Allium sativum, assembly GCA_030737875.1. Lineage (NCBI taxonomy): Eukaryota > Viridiplantae > Streptophyta > Magnoliopsida > Asparagales > Amaryllidaceae > Allium > Allium sativum. The sequence continues at coordinate 574,507,094 of CM060923.1, read as the reverse complement.
GGTTTGTTTATGTACACCTATTTGAATGACATTGATTGGGACGATAAATTTTACACATCGCCCAACTGCACAAATAAAATATGTGTTTGATTGTTTGAAACCCCGCACGGGTGTTAGGATGAAATTTGAAGTTCACTCATCCTGATTGATTAAATATGTCGATCGATTGATTGACAGGCTGTTATAAGCGTTAGACATCTATATTTGATGCTTATACAGTGTAGTGCACTTTGGTTGATGGTTGATTATTTTTCAATGCTATTATATACATGTGTTGTATGGAAATCCATATAATTAACTTTATATGGTAATTGATTGGGCCTCATTCCAATTTGAAAAATAAAGAATATTATAAAATAAAAGTTCATGTGTTGACAGTACTCATTCATTGAGATTGGTCATGTGTTGAACGAAATATTTTAGTAATAAAATTTACACCTTTATTGAGATAAAATAAAAGTTCATGTGTTGACAGTACTCATTCATTGAGATTGGTCATGTGTTGAACGAAATATTTTTGATAATAACAACTATTTTGAAAAAGAAATATTTGAAATAGAATATTTGAAAATAGAAATTTATGAAGCCGTGTTGATTAGTTTGACCCCATTTTGACGTGAACGATATTTATATCGATATATAACGATTTCGAAATGAAATGAATTGAAAACGATTTCGAAATGAAATGAATTGAAAACGATTTCGAAATGAAATGAATTGAAAACGATTTCGAAATGAAATGAATTGAAAACGATTTCGAAATGAAATGAATTGAAAACGATTTCGAAATGAAATGAATTGAAAACGATTTCGAAATGAAATGAATTGAAAACGATTTCGAAATGAAATTAATTGAAAACAATTTCGAAATGAAATGAATTGAAAACGATTTCGAAATGAAATGAATTGAAAACGATTTCGAAATGAATTAAAATGAATTCAAATTGAATTGAAATTTGAATTGAATAGAAATGAATTTTGAAACGAATTTATAAAGAAGAATTCAATTTTGATTTGAATTGAAATGGAAGTTGAAATTGCTTTTGAAACGATTTTAAAACTATTCATATAATTCGTTTTAAATAGAAATCAACGAAATATATATTATATATATTATATATATAATATAATGGCCTGAATAGAACGCGCCGCGCCGCGGCAGTTCGCGAATTTCGACCATTTATTTCAAACGGACATTACGGGAGATCCGACCGTCGGATTCTCCTAAAACCGGAACCGTTGGGTTCGTATCGAAAAGAGCTTTCTAACGAATATTAGAAATTCAAAATCTAACGGTTGGATTTGGAATTATGTCCAAATCAAATTCGAAAAAGGTCGCTGTAAGTGCAGTTCGATGGCCGTTGATGGAAATCGACTGTACGGGCCTTGATAAAATTATTAAAAATAGTAATAATTTGTGTAAAATCATAAGAAATGATTTGTGAAGATTTGGGATGAAAAACTCCATATTTGAAAAGATAAAAATAGATTTTTATCGAAATGAACTAGTTTTGAACTAGAATTATAATTCTATTTATTTTTAAATAAATAAATTGAATTTGAAATGGTTTTAAAAATAACCAGAATATCCAATGATTGCATTGGAGTGGAATTGAATCGAAATTGTCTTCGGAATATTTCGATGTTGGAATTCATGATTATACGGATGTTGATATGGAAATTTGAAAGATATATACTTATATCGTTATTTCCAATACGACATTTGCTAATCGTAGAATTTGATATTGAATATAAGCCGATATATTTTCTATTCAGAGCCTTATATTGAATATCAAATGTGATTTGGGTTTGTCGTGAATGGTGTCTTCACTAACACTGTTCTTGAACCCAGTTGAGAAAAGATTAAATCTTTTTATTTAGATTTAATGAAGTGTACCAATTAAATGATATTTAATTGGAATTAAATTGATATTGATTTTTGGGTTTATCGTGAACAGTGTTTTAAACAACACTCGTTCTTTAACCTGATAATTAATGAATGTGATTTTGGGTTTATCGTGAACTGTGTTTTTAAATGACATGGATTCTTTAACCCAGTCGAAGATTAAAACTAAGTGGAGTTTTAATGAATCTTTAATTAGATTGAAATGATCGAAAATGGAGTATCACCAGTTTTGCTCCAGGCGATAGTTAAATCTTTAATTAGATTTGAACGTGAAATGGTAATTGAATTTACCGATAACACTGTGGTGTTAGATATGAAGTATTCACAGTTTTACTTCATGGGATGAATAGGTTGGGATTGGGAAATTATAACAAATGATTACTTCGGTAAGGTTCGCTAATCCCGACTAGTTTGAATTGATATTCAAAAGTTGATTAAAGAATAAATTCAAGAATTTATCTTTGATAAAATTAATGGGAACCTTTCCCTATGAATGTGAAATTAGAAACTAACTGTCGGTTAGCTAAGTAGAATGGTTTTCTGGATATTGATCTGATGTTGGTTTCGGCCTTCGGGGTTAATATTTGGGGAATTATTCTCTTGATTAATTTACGGTTAGTGACTGATGGATTGGAATGAGGCGTATGTTGTGTTTGTGTAACACTTATTTAAAATATACGCGAGTTATTCGGGAAGACCGGGTTTATCCCATTCGGAATAACTGATACGACGATAAGTCGAAGATGAAGACGATGGTCGAAGACCGGAGGTCTTCACGTCGTTTGGGTAATTACTGATGATCTTGATTGGGCTGTACACCCAAGAAGATGGAAACAGTTAGTGATCGTCCAGACGTACTTGGAGATCGATGGATATGCGGGGTACTAGGTGCCTCCGGTTTCGTTCAGACCCAGAACGGACTTGTAAATGGACTGTGTGTCTAACATTGGATTTTAGTCCGTGTGATTGATCTCTATTAAATATATATCTGTTTGGCGGCGGAGAATTTATTCTCTTGCTTAACGCCCTTCTCTGAGACGTACGAGCTCAGGGGTTATATACTGATGGATATCAAACGCATGGAGTGAATTGCCTGTGTGGCATGCCTAAGTGGCAGTTGATCGAGGCTTCTGTTGAAAAGCAAAGTCTTGTGGTGATGATCAAAGCACGGCCTTTGTGGCGTAGCTTTGTGTAACGTTTACCTCGCGTGTTTCACACCCGGTATGAACCAAAAACGGGAGACGGACGTCAGGGAGGGCATGCGTTTCTTTCTAGCTAGAAGTGGCGTCAGTGGTTTTACACGCCCTGACGAGTTTGACTTATGTGGTTGTTGCTGTTGCGAGGCGCCTCGGTTATATCGGTTTCGGCAGAATGCATTCTGGTCGGCTGACGGACCAGACTTACACCCCATAGGGTGGGGAGACGTAGTGTTCAGGCATAATAATCCACATCGGTGGACCGGCCCTGAGGATCCAAGGCTTGCCTGCGCGCTTGCCTGAGACACGGGCTAGAGCGTCTCGAATCGGTTGAGGACTATCTTTTGCCTCGGTTCATAGATGGAAATCCAATTTCCAAATACGTGACATTTGCGGTTTTATTTGTAAACCTATATATGGCGACATGATATATGGTACCCATGCCGCCTATGATTGATACTTATGATTTGAAGTTGTTTTATACACTATGCACTTATTATAGTATCAAATGATTTATTTTAAACGTATCAAGCATTCTTTGGCTGTTATAAGGGAAAACCCTATCCCCCGGCTTGCGTTGCATTGTGTGATAGGACCTGGGTCTTATAACAGCTTCATTTTTCTTTATTTAGCATTGCGCTGTTTGTTTTATGCACTGGTATTCTTGGGAGGAAACCCGTTCCGTGTTATACGGCGTGGTCCCTTGATTTACCTAATGATTTAAAATAAAGATTAATAACTGTTTTAGTTCTCACACCAGTCACATGACTGACCTGGAGTTTATTGTTTTAACCTAAACTCTGGGTGCCCTTATTTTCGACACGGGCAGCTAGTAGTTTTGGTTTTGCAGATTTATATTCACAGGATCCTGGTTTACAGCTGGAATGATATCCGGAAAGCTTTGTATCCGTATATCCCTTCTAGTTGTGTATTGTATTATTTTCCGCTGCAATGTACTTAAATGTAATTTAAATCTCTGATATTTCTGTGTAATATTTATTCATTTATACTCTGTATATTCTTGTAATCTGATGCATTGTTATAATATACAGTGAAACGTTCTTTTATATGTGTTCTGTTGTGGTTTGTTCTCGAACTATCCGACGCTTTCCTTTACGGGGAAGTTACGGGTTTTCACAGAAAAAGATATGATTTTTATAGTGAAAACAAAAACCGTAGCGCTTTAAACTGCTATTAAATAGTTAAATTAAAAATAGCCGTATACCTCAGCTCGATCTTCAAAACTAGGTTTTCACTTTCCTTGAAATCCGCAGCTCGATGTTGAAATCCGATTGCACCACGATGACCGCCTTGGAGAGGCACGCCTGGAGGGCCCCACCATGATGAACTCGCACACGGTCTGGCGGTGGCACAGGCCTTCGAACGGCCGCACTTCGACAGGGTGATTCACGCGATATACAAAACGATGGGGGGTGTACTTTACATGGATTGGAAGAGGGAGATCAGATCTACCAATAACTCCAAAGGGCCATGGGGTTTTGATGAGTGAGGAAGGAGAAATCGAGGGGAGAATTTTCAAGGAGGAGCCGCTGTTGGAATTGGGGGTTACGGGCCTGAGGGATGTAGGAGAAAGATTGTGATTGGCCAAGAATTTTTATTTATATATTTAATTCTATTAAATCCAAAAAATACCCTTTTCTCTATGCGGACCCCAATCCAAACCCAACGACTGTCATCCCTAGCTAAATACCCCCATTCCGAACACAATGGGATATGTTTCGTAGGCCCATTTGACTGTTTGGGTCAGTTTTTCTTCAAATTAAAATATATAACATTCAATATTCGATTTGAACGTACCTTTCAATTTGCCACGGCCACAAACTGATTCGAAAAATTTCAGAAAAGTAAATCTGGCTATGTTTTGACGATATGGTCCCAACAAAACTGATTTCATCGAATTCTGAGACCGTTTGTAAAATGGCCCTTTTCTAGTCAACCCGATTTAACTATACTTGATCAAAACACATTTTCCTTCGCCACGCTCACATACTAGCTTCAAAAATTACGAAATTTGAAACCTAGCAATAATTTAACATCTCGGATCCAACAAAAGTAGTTTCATCGAATTCCGAGGTCGTTTGCAAAATGGCCATTTTCACGGGCTATATAAACTCTATAGCGACCTTTCTGAAAATTCATTTGGCCATAACTTTTGACTACCGCAATGAAACTTCGATTTTTCAGATTCGTTAGAAAGATATTCACTAACAGATTTAAATATTTTTGGTTTCACTCAAATCCGTTTTGTTTTGCACCTGGTACTGTCCGTCAAAGTTTGAATTCAATTTTCGAAACTACCGCGCCATTTCAGGCCTTGTTTATAATTCAAATTAGTTATTTTCATTTTCAACATCGATTCAAACATACATTTCATCGCTATTATTTAAAATATTTATTTTAAATACTTAAAATTCACTAAAATAGCCAATTTAAAAATTTTAAATTGGTTCAGATTTTCCGGGTCGTTACAATCTCCCCCACTTAAAACTTTTCGTCCCCGAAAAGGAACAAAGTCGAAAGTGGTTTGATCAATCAACCCTACGTTCAATCTGGCTTCCATTCTCCAACTTTTCAGTTTTTGAGAATTTTCAAATTCTTCAAAAATTGGGCTAACACCCGGAATTTTCGAAAAATTTCGCCATAACCTCCTTTGTACAGGGAGAGGTTTGGAAATTTATTGGGCCGTATTAGGTACCCAATAAATCCTATAAAGCATACACATATTTATAGTGATATATTCTGGTGTTTACAGGGGAGCGTGTATAGATAATAACTCCAGAGAATAAATTCTCGTCACCCTGTCAAAGCCTGAGGGAGTGTGTATTTTAATTGCTCCAGAGAATAAATTCTCGTCACCTCGTCCCGTATGGGAAATAAATAGTCCATGTGCCGTATCTAATGACTAGAGAGACGTGATTATTGTCAACTCCAGACCCAGGTGGGGTTTTTATTAATCTGGCAATTTATTGTTTCAATTTTATATGGTCTAAAATATAGTTATCGCCATACAAGCCTCTCGCTCATATGGTAAATCTTCCACCTCGTCACACAAGCTCCAAATGCTTATGTGGTATATGATGAAGTAAGCCTATCTTCAAGAAGTATGCCATGTAGTGTAGTTCAAAATTAATTGTTACTATCCTATGGCGACATTTATTATTACACATAGAACAACCAGCACTCCGCATCCAATGGCATTCACAAGAGTTGATATAATAATATAATTGCGCATCGAACTCATTAAGGTTTACCTATTTGTCGGGCACGCAAATAATTTCTTTACTCAACAGCTATCCATTTACCTGTTCGAACATATATGATGCACATGTATATATTTCTATCTATTTTTATATCAGTTCAATGTGTGATTTAATCGAATAAATTCTACCATTCATTTTCTTATTGATTAAATTAACTATCATTTAATAATTTAATTAATCAAATCTACTATCACACAACACAACAACAATCAAATGTTTTTTTTACTTTTCAAAAATATACTAATCAATTCCTATATTCTTTTAAAATCATTCAGACTATAGAATTAAAAGTGCACACCTATGAAAAGAAAATATCAACAAAGTAGAGAACAACAGGAAATGCAAAGTACGGAAAATGTACCTTGCATCGGAGTCAATCAGAGATATCTACTTGACACCTAGGATAGGCTTTCTGAATGCTCTCCTCAGTTTCCCAAGTACAATCTCGCGGATCTCCACTCCATTGCACTTTGACTAAGTGAACCTTTTTGTTCCTCAGCTCTTTGGTTTCTTTGTCGATAATCTTTAGTGGCTCTCTTCTCACAGCTAATTCAGGAGTAATTTCAATATCCTGCTAAGCAGCTTCTTCCACGATCAAGTCTGGATCATGAACGTGCTTTCGAAGTTGAGATATGTGAAATACATCATGCACTCCAGGCAACCAATCAGGCAATTGAACCCTATAAGCGAGAGTTCCAATCCGTTCAAGAATAGGAAACAGACCAATGAATTTGGGCGCCAACTTCCCTGTTTTACCGAACCGGATAACTCCTCTCATCGGCGATACTTTCAAATATACATAGTCACCAACAACAAATGATATATCCCTTCTTCTCTTATCGGTATAGTTCTTTTGTCGGCTTTGAGCGGCGAGTAATCGTTTCTTAACGAAATCGACTTTGTCGGCAGCTTCACAGATCATATCAGGTCCCATTACAAGCCTATTACCAGACTCGACCCAACAAGTAGGAGATCAGCACGGTCTACCATACAATGCCTCGAATGGCGACATTGTCAGGCTTGCCTGGTAGCTGTTGTTATATGAGAATTCAGCCAAATGTAAATGGTCTTCCCATGATCCACCGAAATCTAGAACACAAGCCCGCAATAGATCTTCTAGTATACGATTCACCCTCTCAGTCTGACCATCTGTCTGAGGATGATAGGCGGTGCTTAGATTCAGCTTTGTTCCCAGTTCTACTTGAAATGCCTCCCAGAATTTGCTAGTGAATATTGGATCTCTATCACTCACTATACTGATCGGCACTCCGTGTAGTCTAACAATTTCCTTGAAGTATATCTGCGCCAGACTCTGAGCAGTTCTATTTGATCTGACAGGTATGAAATGGGCGATCTTCATGAAGCGATCTACGATCACCCAAATACTGTCTTTTCCTTTCCTGGTTCTGGGCAAACCATCTATAAAATCCATGGAAATATGTTCCTACTTCCAACCTGGAATGTCCAGCGGTTGCAACAATCCAGCCAGTTTCTGTTGGTCGCTCTTGACTAGTTGGCAAGTAGGGCATCCGCTAACATATAAAGAAATGTCTCTCTTCATCGACTTCCACCAGAAAGTGCGTTTGATTTCATTATACATTTTTCTTACTCTTGGATGGATACTTATTTTTGACTTTTGGCATTCATCCAGCACTTCCTTTCGGAGCTCAGGAATGTTAGGAACACAGATTCGACCTTTTAGCCTTAGAATCCCCTCATTATCTACCTGAAAACTCAAGGGCTCGCCCTTCTGAATTATCCCTTTGATCTTCTGAATGAAGTGACCATCCTTCTGAAGAGCAGATATTTTATCTATCAATGAAGTCGTGATAATAAAACTGGCGATCATTACATTCTTTCGGCTTAGCGCATCGGCCACGACATTGGCTTACCCTGGAGTATATAGAATCTCAAAATCATATGCTGCAAGGAACTCTAGCCAACGTTGCTGCCTCAGATTCAAGTCTTTCTGGGCGAACAGATACTTTAACGACTGGTGATCTGTAAACAGTTCGAATTTCTCACCTAGAAGATAGTGTCTCCAGATTTTGAAAGCAAATACTATAGCCAACAACTCAAGATCATGAGTTACGTAATTCTTTTCATGTGGCTTCAGCTGGCGGCTTGCATAAGCAACAACTTGACCTCTTTGCATTAATACTGCGCCAAGGCCTTCTCTAGAGGCATCTATCCAGACTTTTAAATCCTGATTGCCGTCGAAAATCGTTAACACTGGAGCCGTTGTTAATCTTAACTTTAGCTCTTCAAAAGCCACCTCACATTCTGGAGTCCACTTGAATTTTGAGTGCTTCTTTGTAAGCTTCGTTAAGTGACTAGATATCTTCGAAAAATCTTTAACGAACTTCCGGTAATAACTAGCCAATCCGAGAAAACTTCGGACTTCTGTGGGAGTACTAGGCTATTTCCAGTTTTGAATAGCTATGATTTTACTTGGATCCACAGAAATTCCTTCTTTCGATACGACGTGGCCAAGAAATTTCACTTCATCTTGCCAGAATATACATTTGGAAAATTTAGCTTTTAATACATTCCTTCTCAGAATTTCTAGAACTTGTTCCAAATGTTTTTCATGTTCGGCCTTTGATTAAGAGAAGATTAGAATATCGTCAATAAAAACCAGAACAAACTTATTCAGGACTCCTCTGAACACTCTATTCATCAAATTGACGAAGTAAGCTGGAGCGTTACATAAGCCGAACGACATTACTAACCACTCGTAGAATAAGTCTGGACCTCTGAATGCTGTCATAGGAACACACTCTTCGGCAATGCGAAGCTGATGGAAACCTGTAGCTAGGTCCATCCTTAAAAATACTTGTGCTCCATTCAGACGATCCAATAAATCATTGATTTCCACGTACGTCTAGATGATCACAACTCATTATCCATATTTCGGGATGCCTCCCAATCAGGACATCAGTTACCCTCCAAACGAGGTGAAGATCTCCGGTCTTCGACCACCGTCTTCATCTTTGATTTCTTATCGTCGATTCAGATATTCAGAATGGGATAAACCCGGTCTTTCTGAGCAACTCGCGTATATAATAAACAAGTGCTACACAAACATACATACGCATCATTCTAATTCATTAGTCACTAACCATAAATCAGTAAGACAACGATTTCCCAAATATTAACCCCGAAGGCCGAAACCAACATCAGATCAAAACCCAGGAAACCATTCAACTTAGCCAACGTTCAGTTAGTTGCTAAATTTCATATTCCATATCGTTTATAATATTTTACAACGGTTTATCGCTATTTTTATTTATTTAAAAATAACCAATTTATTTAAACGACGATTCAGGCCATAACGCGGCCGTGGCGATGTTTTTCTTCAGATTTGTTTTACACATATCTGAAAATCTAACCGTTGGATCTTCACAAAATTTACATCATTAGAAAGACCTTTTCAAAACGAATCCAACGGTCGAATCTCCCGGTACAATCGTTTGAAGTTTCGATTTCAAAATACGAACTGCAGCGTCGTTATTCGATTTATTTTAATTATATATATATATATATAAAAATATAGTCTATTCTTCGATTTTAAAACCAATTCCTTTTCATACATTTGATAAAAATGATATTTTTATCAAACTAACTTCCATTTCAACCCTTCACTATTTTTAACAATTCATGTATATAATAAAATTATGATTTTTATTGTTAAACCATTTATTTCAAAACACGACTATTTTATATAGTTCATATATAGGGTAAAAATATGATTTTTTTATAAAACAATTTATTTCAAAACACGGCTATTTTATATAGTTCATATAGATGATAAAAATATGATTTTTATTATAAAACAATTTATTTCAAAACACGGCTATTTTATATAGTTCATTTAGATGATAAAAATATGATTTTTATTATAAAACAATTTATTTCGAAACATGGCTATTTTATATAGTTCATATAGATGATAAAAATATGATTTTTATTATAAAACAATTTATTTCAAAACACGAATACCATTCAACGCATGAGTTTCTATTCAACGAATGAATTTCTATTCAACACATGAAGGTTTTCTATATTTTTTATATATATATAGATAAAAGGGTGATTTTATATTCAAAACACGAATATCATTCAACACATGAATTTCCATTCAACAAATGAATTTCAATTCAACACATGAAGGTTTTCTATATTTTATATATATAGATAAAAGGGTGATTTTTTATATTTAAAACACGAATACCATTCAACACATGAATTTCTATTCAACGAATGAATTTCAATTCAACACATGAAGGTTTTCTATATTTTATATATATAGATAAAAGGGTGATTTTTTATATTTAAAACACGAATACCATTCAACGCATGAGTTTCTATTCAACGAATGAATTTCAATTCAACACATGAAGAAAATTCTAATACATGAATATTATTCAAAATTTCGGCAATATAACGGCAGGGTAGTTAAAACCGGGGCCGTCCCTAGTACGGCTCCTCGCTCTACCTTAAAGCCTCGCGGCTTTTGACAATGGGGATTCATGCATCTAGCTCGCACGCAGGCGGCATGTATATTTTTTTTCATTTCCACAAACTAATCCTATGTGGTTTCAACCAAATAATTCTCAACCACTAACAGGTATTTTTCAACCACAATCAATCAATTTCAACCACAAACAATTCTAATCAACCATTCGTAATCAATCAATTTTCACACAAATCACAACCAATAAATATCGTCCATGGTTGGTGGACGAGGGGCGTATATATATATATATATATATATATATATATATATATATATATATATATATATATATATTATATAAGCATTTCACTTCTATTTCAACACATATATAGTTTTTACAACGCATATATAACTTATACATCGAACATACAACTTATACAACGCTTATACATGAGGTGTACAACGCTTATATAACTCAAACATCGACTATATAATTTATACATCGTCGTTTTCCATATCGTTTATAATTTAGAAATCTCACATTGGGTTCCACTCCACCAAAAATAGCAGGAGGCTCAGAAAAATACGCGGTCTATTCTAGAATGTAGACGACGTCCACACGAGTCCACTGTCTCTTGTTTCACTGAATTTCATCAACAAACGAAAAAGATATGATTTTTACAGTGAAAACAAAAACTGTAGCGCTTTAAACTGCTATTAAATAGTTAAATTAAAAATAGCCATATACCTCAGCTCGATCTTCAAAACTAGTTTTTCACTTTCCTCGAAATCCGCATCTCGATGTTGAAATCCGATTGCACCACGATGACCGCCTTAGAGAGGCGCGCCTGGAGGGCCCCACCATGATGAATTGCACGCGGTCTGGCGGTGGCACAGGCCTTCGAACGGCCGCACTTCGACAGAGTGATTCACGCGATATACAAAACGATGGGGGTGTACTTTACATGGATTGGAAGAGGGAGATTAGATCTACCAATAACTCCAAAGGGCCATGGGGTTTTGATGAGTGAGGAAGGAGAAATCGAGGGGAGAAGTTTCAAGGAGGAGCCACTGTTGGAATTGGGGGCTACGAGCCTGAGCGATGTAGGAGAAAGATTGTGATTGGCCAAGAATTTTTATTTATATATTTAATTCTATTAAATCCAAAAATACCCTTTTCTCTATACGGACCCCAATCCAAACCCAACAACTGTCGTCCCTAGCTAAATACCCCTATTCCGAAGACAATGGGATACGTTTCATAGGCCCACTTGACTGTTTGAGTCAGTTTTTCTTCAAATTAAAATATATAACATTCAATATTCGATTTGAACGTACCTTTCAATTTGCCAGGGCCACAAACTGATTCGAAAAATTCCAAAAAAATAAATCTGGCTATGTTTTGACGATACGGTCCCAACAAAACTGATTTCGTCGAATTCTGAGACCGTTTGTAAAATGGCCCTTTTCTGGTCAACCCGATTTAACTGTACTTGACCAAAACACATTTTCCTTCGCCACGCTCACATACTAGCTTCAAAATTTACGAAATTTGAAACTTAGCAATAATTTGACATCCCGGATCCAACAAAAGAGGTTTCGTCGAATTCCGAGGTCGTTTGCAAAAAGGCCATTTTCACGGGCTATATAAACTCTATAGCGACCTTTCTGAAAATTCATTTGGCCATAACTTTTGACTCCCGCTACGAAACTTCGATTTTTCAGATTCATTAGAAAGATATTCACTAATAGATTTAAATATTTTTGGTTTCACTCAAATCCGCTTTGTTTTGCACCCGGTACTGTCCATCAAAGTTTGAATTCAATTTTCGAAACTGCCGCGCCATTTCAAGCCTTGTTTATAATTCAAATTAATTATTTTCATTTTCAACATCGATTCAAACATACATTTCATCGCTATTATTTAAAATATTTATTTTAAATACTTAAAATTCACTAAAATAGCCAATTTAAAATTTTTAAATTGGTTCAGATTTTCCGGGTCGTTACAATCCAATTCTGAAACAAACAAATATCATATTGGAAATAACGATATAAATATATCTTTCAAATTTCCATAACAATATTTGTATAATCATGAAATCCAACATCGAAATATTCCGAAGATGATTTCCATTCAAATCCACTTCAATTTATATATTTGACATTCTTGTTATATTAAAACACATTCTCAATCCAATTTATTTATTTAAAAATAATTGGATTTTAATTCTAGTTAACAACTAGTTCATTTCGATAAAAATGTACTTTTATATTCTCAAATATGGAGTTTTTCATCCCAATTCTTTCCAAATCATTTATTATGAATTTACACAAATTCTAGATATTTTTAATAATTTTATCAAGGCACGTACAGTCGGTTTCCATAAACGGTCATTGAACTGCACTTAGAGTGACATTTTCGAAATTTGATTTGGAGATAATTCCAAATCCGACCGTTAGATCTCAAATCTCTTGTATTCGTTTGAAAGCTCTTTTCGATACGGACCCAATGGTTCCGGTTTTAGGAGAATCCAACGGTTGAATCTCCCGAATTGTCCGTTCGAAGTCAATGGTCGAAATTCGCGATCTGCCGCGGCGCGGCGCGTTCTATTCAGGCCATTATATATATATATATAATATTATGTATATTTCGTCGATTTCCAATTAACACGTATTTTATAAATCGTTTTAAATTCGTTTTCAAAACGATTTCAACTTCATATTCAATTTCAAATCAAAATTGAATATTCCCTATCATTTATTTATAAATGATAATATTTTCAAAACATTATATTTTGAAATTATTTCTTTTGCGATATTCATTATAAAAATGAATAAATCGATATAAATATCATTCACATCAAAATGGCATTAATCTAATCAACACGGCTTTATATATTTAAATATTTTCGTGTTTATCCCAAATCGGACATCAAAATCATATTTTGATCCATTACTGAATATTATTTTAAAATATTCGTTTTTTTTAAATATTCTATATTCGTCAATTTAGAACATTCGTTAATTTAAAATATTCGTTTTTTCTGAATTGGAATCAGACACAACCAATTACCATATAATTTTATTTATATGGATTTTATACACACATGTACACAACAATAATCAAACACAGTCAACCATCATCCAGAGTGCATTACACAACTACATAACGTTAAATATGAATAACTAACGCTTACAACTAGGGCTGGATAAAGTATGGGTTGGATCAGTTGGACCAAATACTTCATCCGACCCATATAGGTATGGGTTTAAGGTAGTTCAACCCGTATCCGACCCTATATGAGGTTGGATATGGGTTGGGCTGAAGTATGGGTTGGGTCGGGTTTAGTAGGGTTGGGTCGGGTTGCTTGAATAAAATAAAAAGTGAGAATACAAGAGATTTTTAAAAAAATAATATTAAAATATTCGGCATAATATATCAGATTTTAGCTAGCATAATGCATTTAAAATAACTGGTTCAGTATGAGACACATTTTATTAAATTTTCATTGTAAAATACATCATATGAAATATACAACATAATAGAACAAGTGTTTCATTTTTGTAACACCCCACTTCCATTAATGTCACTCTCAAAGGGAATGCATTAACTTTCATGGAGTATTATTGGTGAATAGAACAGAATATAACAAGACAGGTACATATATTGGTACTTGAAAAATTTCAAAACAACATTTATTGCAGCGGAGAAATAGTTCGATTACAACAACATCATAAACTAACAGAAAAACCAAGTACACTTAGTAACCATCTTGACAAATTGTTTTCTGAGTACATAAAATAAAAAGCATAACCCCAACACGAGTAGCCATAAAAGAGATGAGCTGAACTTTACTTTCAGCAATCCAAGCACTTCCAAAAGAGAGAGAAAGATCCTGATCAAGCTCCACTAGTACTAGTCCCACCCTGAGAACCTGGAGGGGGGGGGGGGAGGAAGGAAGAGAATAGGCGAAAACAAAGGGGGTTAGACATAAAGTCTGGCGAGTATAATAACTTTAACAATATAATTATTAAAGTAATTAGGATAAGGCATAAACTGGTAAAACAAGGTATGACCATGAAACAAGTGGGCGCGGCAAAGAAAACAAGAGGAATATTCTGGCGTTAATCTCGTTCCTAATCACTATAGGATAATTACTATACTGCACCACTACTAGCCACCCTAAAAGTTGATCCCGCCTACAGAACTTAATAATGATAATGGTAGTTTCGTGTACCCTTAGCTGCCTTCATAGGTGTTGCCTGCCCCTATCTCCACTAGTTGTACCCACTACCCCCATACGATCGGCTCCCTAACTCGTAGATACACGTGCTAGTCCCACAGTGGGGTGTATCACTCCCCAAAGTGGCAACCCGATACCACTAAAGATGCACGGCTTATATCTACACGATGCAACAACGTCTTACCTACCAGCCTGGGCCCACACACGCACATGACCCCGTTGGACTTGCATTGCCACCGCTAACCTGTTTTGACCTCTTACAATCAAACCCAGTAAGCGTGTCCCGTCCTCGATCTAACTCGAGCTCATAAAGATACTTAATGGGTTACTGGTTTGAAAAGGGTCCTCGTGTTTGACACAAGCTTTCTACCTATGCTTGGTCCCCACTAGAACTTCCCACTTAACCACTTCTTATTCATGTCTCCTTGCATGTTTTCAACTTGGTTAAGTGTTTCTAATCGTATTTCACTTGCCACCTAGGCCACCCACTTAACCCCCATGTCCTACCACATGTTTATCTGGTTAAGTGTTACTAAATTCATTAGAACCGTAACCCTGTAAAGACCTCCCACATTAGACTACCGTTTGCGGTTGCTGGGTATGCTGGGTCTTATACCGCAAACGAGCCTAACCTCGTGTCTTTACAATTGTTACACATTTAATTTGTGCCTTTGACCTCTCACATTAGACTACCGTTTGTGGTTGCTGGATTTGCCGGGCGGGTCCGTGCAGTCTTATACCACAAACGAGTCAAACCTCATGTCTTAGGCGGTTAAATATTACACATAATTATTTAACCCTGAATTGGATTAATATCCCTATTCAAATTTGTCAATAAATTCCAAATTAATTTATGTCCATAATTGTCACCTAAATTATGTCCATAATTTCAGGTATATAAATTTATACCAATTAATGTCTCAAACTAATTATATGCCTTCAAGGCCATTTTATGCCAATTCACAATTATATATATTTAATATTTTCCCATTGTCCCTATGTTATTCGTACGTTTTAATATGACATATGTTAGACTCGCAAATAGTCTAACTTATAAAAAGAAAAGCAACATCACAACTTGCATAAAACATAAAATAGATCTAAGAATCATGACATAAGTTTGCATAACCAATAACTTGCATAGGCAATGGATATACATAAATTTGCATAAACTATCATGGATCTAAATATAGATCTAAACATGTAATCATGAACTTGCATATATGGATATGGTTTTCCAATAACTTGCATATGAATTTCATTCAAACTAGCATATGATTCACATACAAAACTAACATAGGCAATGGGCATATAGAACATAAATTTGCATAACTATGTACTGCCATGGATCTAAATATAGATCTAAACACAAAGATGTGAATTTTCATATGGATCTAAACATGTAAATTTATGTCACATGTTTTCATATAAACTAGCTTTTGTATCTACATGATTCACATATGAACTTGTGTATAATCCACCTACAGACTTGCATAAGATTCATAAACTAGCATATGATTTAACATCCAAAACTTGCATAAGATTCATATACATATGATTTAACATCCCAAACTTGCATAAGATGAATCAAGTTAAACATATACAATTCAACATATGAAATTGATCCACAATAACAAAACTGTCAACGATAACATCACATGATTCAACGTCATATTCACATAATCCCAATTATAACTTATCACAATTAAATTAATTAATTATTTTGTGAAAGAAATTATACTCACAAACAAAAGAACAGCCTTGTTTTTCTGGGATCTGTATTCTAAAACCGAATTGCTTGCCTTTGAAGTAGACTAATTGTTATCCTAATTTAGATTAGATTTGATTTTGATTCTTGCTTCTATCTTGTTTTTGAGTTGAAAGAGAACGGCGGCTACTATAGGTTTTCCATTGACGGCATGGCGGCTCTTGGTATGAATTAGTGTGATTTTAGGTTGAGAGTTAGGTTGCTTATATAGAATTTTAATTAATTTAGAGCCGTCAGATTTGCCCTAGAAGCAATCAAGGCCATCCAATCAAGATAGAATAACACCTCAGCCCTAATGACTCAGCAGTGAGTCAAAATATCGTCATCTTTCAGATCTGCCCGGGGGGAGGGGGAGCAGGTCGACCCCCTAGTCGACCTGTATGGGTAGGTCGAACCAATGGTCGACCTGGCTCTTTATCAGGAGAATTCCCACCCAGCCTGCTCCTCTGTTTGAATTTGAATTTCAAATTTTCTGAACCTGAGCTGTTTTTAATTTATTTAAATTCTAAAACTTCGGAAGGCCATAACTTCTTCATACGGAGTCCAATTCACGCAAACTCGGACTTTATCTCAAGCAAAATTCCAAGATGAACGCAATGGCGTAACCCATTTTCCTTAATTCTCACTTTAAAAATTTAGTATTCTTAAATTTGTTAATTTAATATTCATAGAAAATTCAGGGTGTTACAATTTTAAAATACATTAAAATGCTCTTTAAAATATATTTGACTAATTCTGTCTAGTTTGGATTGACATGAAATATGTTTTTCTATATATTAACTATAGAATACATTAACATTATTCTAGGATTATACTATTCTAGTTTTAAGTGGGCAGATATTAAATTATTTTTTTAATATTGGGTTGGATTGGGTTAAAGTAAGGTTGGGTTGAACAAAATATCAAACCCAACCCGTATATAGTATGGGTTCCAAATTGTAACCCATATCTGACCCGAACTAGGATGGGTTGGGTTTATGTAGTTGGGTCGGGTTGGAGGGTTGGGTCGGTTTGGATATGGGTTGTGTGCAGCCCTACTTACAATAGCCTGTCAACCATTCGATTGACTTACAACTAAATATTGGGATTAGTGTATGTCCAATATCATCCCAATACCCATGTGGGGTTTTCAAACAACAAATACTAATTATTATTTGTGCAGTTGGGCGATGTGTAAAATATATCGTCCCATTCCATATCACTCAAATGAGTGTACATAAACAAATCATTCGATTTGTAAATGAATATTTATTTTATTCATATACACGTTACAAATTATATTTTTAACGATAAAATATTTTATTCAACCTAAGAATAACCTATACAGTCCATTTCACACCACAAACAATTTTCACAACACAATCAAATCAAACTAGTCATCCATGGTTTGTGGACGACGGTGTCGGGTGGTGCTAAGCACCGTCTGCATCCTAGTATATATTTCTAATTAGAAAATAAATTAAAGTGAGATGTTCTCACCTTTGGGATCCATTCCTCCAATTACATTTCTGAATTTCAGAATAGTCTGGATTTGCCCGAAATTCCAACGTAGTCTTTTTCACGCTGTTCATATTAAAAATCAAATTTTTGTACAATGATCTTTATAAATAAAAATCACATTTTTATATTCTCTACTCATATAAAAAACCACATTTTTATTATCACTAAATGTACATAAAAATCATATTTTTATTTCCACTTCATATATATAAAAATCGAATTTTTATCGCTACTTCAAATATATAAAAATCGAATTTTTCTTCGCTACTTCATACATATAAAAATCGAATTTTTATCGAATAAAAATCTTATCTTTCATCAAATAAAAATCCTAGCTTTATAGTGTTAAACATATAATAAAAATCCTATTTTTATAATAAAAAAAATCATAAAAACTCACCGTATTTAGTCGGAGGAAGATTGCTTGGGTTGATGACGGCGTTGGGGTCGTGTGTCGGACCTACGGCGGTCATAGATGGTCGGAGTGCGGCCCTTGGGGCGGCTTTCCTCGATTTTGGAGCTACGGAGGTCTTGGGCGTTCAATGAAGAGAGAAGAGGGGGTAGGGGCGGCATTGGATTAAGGGGAGGTGGCAGGGAGGGTTCGCCGGCAGTGGTGGGCCAGGGGGTGGGTTGGCGGCGTAGTTTTTAGTGGCTTTGGGGGTTTTGAGTCCAACTGAAGGAAGAGGAGGAGATGGGGGAGGCCGGTGTTGGCTGATGGGAGGGCACGGTGGGGCGACGACGCCCTAGGCCAGGCCGCGGTGGTGTGGCGCAGTGAAGGGTGGGCGGCGGCGGCTTATCGATTGGGAGCAGGATTTTGGGTTAACGGCTGAAGATTGGGAGAATTTTCCCCTTTTTTTAATTAATGAAAATTTAAGCCTTCAAGAGATATGTATATATATATATATATATATATATATATATATAGATAACTTTCCCTTCTGAACACCAAATCGAACTCATTGCCTGTCGTCACTAACCAAATATTCCCATTCCGGACACAATGGGATATGTCCGGTAAGTCAATTCTATCATTTCAATCAGTTTTCGTTTAAATCAAAATATAAATCAATGTATATTCAATTTAAACGTACATTTTAATTTACCAGGGCCACATACTAACTCTAAAAATTCCATAAAAATAATTCTATCTATGTTTTGACGATACAGTCCTAACAAAACTAATTTCGTCAAATTTGGAGACCGTTTTAAAAAGGTACTTCAACGATACGGTCCTAACAAAACTAATTCCGCCATGAGTTGAGGCGAGGGATGTACTCCTAATTTGACGATACGGTCCTAACAAAACTAATTCCGTCATGAGTCGAGGCGAGGGATGTACTCCTAACCGCTTTGAGACACTAGCAAAAGTCTCGGGACTTCACACTCTAGGCAACCCTTGGATACTCCAATGCCGGTCCACACTTACGTTAGTGGATTAATTATTCCTGAACACACGTTTCCCTGTCCTATAGGACCTATCCATCGGCTCCGTAGAGACCGATATAACCGAGGCGCGTCGCATTCCAACAACCACAAAGGTAAAAATAATATAAATGCCAGGGCTTGCAAAACCCTAACACCACCCATAGCTAGAAAGAAACGTCATGTCCTCCTTGGTTCCCCTATCCCGTTTTTAGCTCATATCGATGTGTGAGGCTCGCGAACTAACATTATACACAAAGTTATGCTATATTAAAGCCGTGCTTTGATCATCAACCACAAGACTCTGCTTTTCAACAGAAGCCTTGATCATCTGCATCTCAGCATGCCACACAGGCAATTCACGCCATGCGACTGATGTCTATCGATATACAACCTCTGAGCTTGTACGTCTTAGAGAAGGGCGTTAACCAAGAGAATAAATTCTCCACCGCCAAACAGATAAAAATTTAACATAGATCAATCAACACAGAGTAAAATCCAATGTCATACACACAGTCCATTTACAAGTTCGTTCTGGGTCTGAACGAAACCGGAGGCACCTTATTCCTTTTCCCATATGTCCAATATAGGAGAGAGGTCCTCGCATATCCAGTCGATCTCCAAGTACGTCTGGACGATCACCACTTATTACCTCATCTTAGGTGTAAAGCCCAATCAAGACATCAGTAACCATTCAAACGATGTGAGGACCTCCGGTCTTCGACCACCGTCTTCATCGTCGACATATCGTCGAATTAGTTATTCAGAATGGGTATAAACCCGGCCTTTCCGAATAACTCGCGTATATAATAAACAAGTGCTATAAAAACCCAACAGACGCCTCATTCCAATTCTGAATATTCTTTTATTTAAATATTTATATCCTTTGGGAAAGGTTCCCATTAATTTTGTCAAAGATAAATTTTTTGAATTTATTCTTTAATCTTCCTTTGGATATCAATTCAAACCATATTAAGATTTTCCTGTAACGACCCAGATTTTGAGCGACTTTGGTAATCGACATAAGCTCGATGTCGATAACCAAAACATCGAAAAATCTTGGTAATTAACGAAAGAAATTAGAAGGTGAGGATAGATAAGATAGAACTTAGAATAGAAGAAGAAGAAGAACACAACATCATCAGAGTAACACGAATCTCACAGCGGAACGAATAATATATAACATATAACATAACTTTGAAATATAACAGCTATTTATACAATAGCACTTATCAGAGTACAACACTTACAACACAGCGGAAATAAACTATAGCTATATGATCCAGAAGCCTCCTGCTCCAGCTCTTCAAGTGTATCTGTAAAATCCTGACTACTTGACTGCCCGTACAAAATTGGGTACCCAAGAGTTTAGGGAAAACAACAAAGTAAACTCCGGGTCAATCATGGGACTGGTGTGAGTAAAACAGTTTAAATAGGTATATGAACAAGTAAACGATATCTCATAAGACCACACCGCAGAACGGAACGGGTTTTTCCCTTATGAGAATCCAAAATATCTTTATATCAAAAACCTTTTGATATTATAATAATGTCTATGTACAAATAGATATCAACTAGCAGAAACGCTTTCATCTCACGTTCTACATATATAGTATACAATCAAAATCACAAGCACGTATTGGATAATGGATTTCCAACTATGACAAGGTATGGAACCACCTTCCGATCAGTGTACTCTAGGAACGATACACTGGAGTTCAACAAGAACATCTTGTAACTCAGCCACACATGACCGACCACTCATTTTGCTTGAGTGTATCGAATGTATATCACCAACGGTTGGGATCAGCAACCATTCCCGTATATATATATATATATGGGACAGCATTGATAGATTGAAGAAACAAATGAATATTCTCTAGATAGGTGATTATACACCCTACTTCGGTGCGACCGACTTAGCCATGCTGCCTGCCCGATTTCTGTCATTTACCGGTTGATGAGGCTAGAAGCTACGCTTTATCATTACATCTGATTCACTTCGAATGCCACATTGTCAGATCCATCAAAAATCACTAATTGGCGTCTACAATAGTACGTTACGTGTTAGCTAAAGAAGTTTCCTTCTCCGCTTCCACTCTTGGTATAGTTAAAGAAATCAATGTACGTGACCTTTCTGGAAATACTCTGTCAGACATTCATCAACACAAGTCATCCTCATTCACTTAGAATGTCACATCGTCATACCCGCCAAATCACAAATTGATTTATCCAAAAATAACACGGGTATACAGCTTAGAGAAACGAATTCCTCTGCCACCAAACGTGAATACGTTTGAACATATCAACTTACGCGATCCATTGGATATACTCTGTCAGACCTTCGTCCATACAAGTTGTCCTGGGACTGGACAAAACGAAGGCACTATTCAGTATATCCATCTTAGTCACTGTTATCTAAGACTTATACAACAGCCCTTGCATTTTACTCCGTCTTCAATTATCTTTGGCATATATGATTCGCAATGCTTATGCCAATACATAGTGGTTCTTTGGATAATAATCCAACCAGTCTCTCCATATTAACAACGTTAAAATGGTCAAAACTTCAATAGTCTGTGATTTAACCATCAAAGAAAAACAAGTGTGAAAACAACGATATTATTTCCAAATGGAAAATATATCGGTAAATCATCAACATATATCTATATATATATTCACATTGCCTTATTTTCTATGTTTAGAAAATATATCTTATTAACACTGGAAAACGTTTTCCATTTGCTTATTTACAAATCACTACTCTTCCCCCAACTATCAGTCCCTGACTGTGAACTAGTATGAGAACAATTCCCTAAGTATAAATCCCGAAGGCCGAAACCAACATCAGATAGACACTTAGAAAACCATTCAATTTACTAATCTCTAATCAGTTCTAATTTTACTTAACTCTATTTGATTAACTCTGATTGATTAACTCTAACCGATCAACCTTAATTAATTAACTCTAACTGGTTTTACTTGGTTTGACTAACTCCATTTATTAACTCGACTAACAAATTCAACTCGATTAACTGAACTAATCACTTTGATCAACTCGAAAAATTCGCTTTGGTTAACTTAACCAATTCACTTAACTAATTCACTTTGATTAATCTAACTATTCACTTAACTCCTGTCGAATAAACCATATTCGATAACTCCTCTAACTCTACTCGAATAAACTATATTCGATTAACTCCTTTAATCTATTCGATTTGATAATTGCCCTTTTCGAATAACCAATATTCGATTAACTCACTTCGAATAACCAATATTCGACTACTCACTTCGAATAACTAATAATTGATAACTCCTTCGAATAACTATATTCGATAATCTCCTCTCGAATAAATAGATTCGATTAACTTAACTTATTTAACTTAACTTGATTAACTCCTATCGAATGACTAGATTCGATTAACTTAACTTATTTAACTCATCTTGATTAACTCCTATCGAATAACTAGATTCGATTTAACTCCATTCGCTTGACTCTAGATCGCAACGATCACAATGGTTACGCCTGATTCCCTTAGGCAACATCCGACCGCTTTAGGCTATTTACAGCCCTGCGAATTACGCTAGCAGTCGTACGAGATGGCAACTTACCCTGAATAGTATGTTTGACTAACTCTGTCTCAAATAACTATATTTGATTAACTCTAGTTCGTTTTAACTCTAATCGATTAACTCTAACTGAGTAACTCTAACTCGATCAACTCGACTTGATTAACTCGACTTACTTAACTCAACCAGTTAACTTGACTTACTTAACTCACTGGTTAACTTGACTTACTTAACTCACTGGTTAACTTGACTTACTTAACCCAACTGGTTAACTTGACTTGCTTAACTCACTGGTTAACTTGACTTACTTAACCCAACTGGTTAACTTGACTTACTTAACCCAACTAGTTAACTTGACTTGCTTAACTCACTGGTTAACTTGACTTACTTAACTCACTGGTTAACTTGACTTGCTTAACTCACTGGTTAACTTGACTTACTTAACCCAACTGGTTAACTTGACTTGCTTAACCCAACTGGTTAACTCTATTGAACTGGTTAACTCTACTGAACTGGTTAACTCTACTGAACTAGTTAACTCTATTCAACTAACTCGACTCGACTAACCCCTTTCGAATAGCATATTCGTTTTATTAACTTTCGAATACCATATTCGATTTACTCCCTTCGAATACCATATTCGATTTAACTCCTTTCGAATACCATATTCGATTTACTTTATAAAGATTTCCTTTTTAACAACGTTTTATTCATTTGAAAAGATTTACTTTTAAATAACGGTTCTACACTTTAAAAATGATTTCCTTTTTATAACGTTTCCTTTTCAATTCTATTTGTAAATGGTTTACAAATATTTCCTTTTCAAATTTATTCTTGAAATATTCTAACTCCTTAAATTCTCTGAAAAATTCGCCATAACCTCCTTTGTAACAGGAGCATCGGGAAAATCCCCAAACCCGCCACACAGGCCTTTCCATTCGAAAAGAAAATGTTTTGAATTTATTTCCTTTTTAAATTATCTCCTATTTATAAATATTTCAATTTATAAATATTCCTTATTTATAAATATTAAAATTTATAAATATCTCTTATTTATAAATATTCCATTTATAAATATTAGATTTTCACTATCACTTTGAAAATTCCCTTATCAACATTCCGGTATGTTATGGTATTCAATCATATCAAATCACGATGTTCAATATCGTCCAAGCATATATAATTTGCCCACAAATTTTATATCACATCATATAACAATATATGAAAAACAATAAAATAACTGTTGAGGAATCCAGTCGGATTCCTCCAACCTGTCTCCCTGCATCCACAGATGTTACACAATATGATTATCATCACTTTCAGTTCAATATAAATTATTCTGATAGCAGAATCAATATATAAATATTTAACGGTTTATATATATATAATTACATATATATATTTATATATAATTTTCACTAACTGACTAGCAATTCAATCAATCAACCAACACACAACAATCAACAGATGATTAACAGTTCTAATAATACATTATAAAAATATAACTGTTCAGAGTTGGTGAGTTTTACTCACCTTGGACTGTTATCGTTAAAAACGATTAACTGTCTTTGATTCAGACGGACAATTTATTTTGCTATAAATTGTAACGAGCTCCGATGGACTTCCGGTCAGTTCCATCGTGTTGTGTCCGTCCATACGATCCTGTCAGATATTGTTTCGCCATTTGATCCGGCCCACCATCATTATTCAGAACGCAGGCCTACATCCTTTCCTCGTTGTTTCAGCAAAAGCCCCACACCACTTCCGATGCAAAGTCTCATTCGAAGCTTTAGCCCAAAACCAGCTTATATCCTTAAAGCCCACTATCATATTCCACAAATCCCAGGCCTGCCTAAAGTCTTCCCTACCAAACCCGCTACCCACACAACCCGTCTTCCCCATTATCATCACGTCGTGCCCCCAGGAAATTGCTCCACCCATCTTCGCAACTTCTCAGGTCCACCGCTCCTCAATCCTCCCACGAGATCAACAACTGAAACCACCAAAGTTCATCTCATTGACCTCTCTACATCCCTATGCCCGAGATGCTCAACTCGGTTGCCCCCTTTTTGTTCTGTCGATCAGCTTGCCTGTACAGGCATCGAACATTTTAACTCCAGAAAAACCCCAAAATCTCACCACCGATTCATTTTCTACCCATGAATCCAAAACCAAACTTGTTTTGCCAAATCGAAGCTCCAAAATATCACAAATCCCGAACCCTAGGCGTTCACTGCCTTCGTTCACGCACAGAGAAGGGCATCGAACTCGACAAAACTCCTTTCAAAATGAAGAGCAGCCACATAGGAATCCAAAGACATAAGCTTTGAGATTTATTGGAATTGTTTTTGATTTGTTTGATTTTGAAAAGTTGCGACATTGTTTTGAAGAAGAGTAGAACGGCGGATTTTTATCCTGTTGACTTGCGAAATGAATCCTTAGGTTTGGAGGGAGTTAAAGATTATTTATAGTAAGGTTTTAGATACTTTCCCTTTATTATTTTATTGATTTATATTATACCGCTGCTAGTATTCGCCTTCTAAAAATCCGTACGATCCCATATGATACCTAAAAATCACGAAAATTGACATGCAGCTAGAGTTCGACATTGCGGACCCAACAAAACTGGTTTCGTCGAATTCCGACTCCGTTTGCTCACACAGCGTATTTTTAACCGTTAAAATACTGACTGTTTTTCACTCTAAAAAATCCATACGGCCACACAGTGACTCTAAAAATCACGAAACTGGAAATCTAACAACTATTTGATATTGCGGATCCAACAAAATTGGTTTCGTCGAATTCTGACTTCGTTTGCAAAACTGGCTATTTTTAAAGCTCTGGATGACCCATTTAAATATATAAATATATTTAAATATAATTAAATTTAATATTTAAAAATAAATATTATCGTCTATATTCACAGTGGAATACCATACAACTCTACTGGCATTTAACTTGATATTTCAAATCCCGATTAAATCGATATTCGATTTATATTGAAATTCCTTTTTAAAATATAAATAATTCCTTTATATATTATAAAGGAATTTCACAGCGACTTTCCTAAAATTTGATTTGGACATATCTCAAAATCTACACAATGAAATCCCGATTTTTCTCTTCCACTTGAAAGATATACTCCACCAGCTCCACACGTTTCTTGTCTCACAGAAATCCGATTTAAAATGAACCCCGTATATTCAGTTGAAGTTCAAATCGTCGAATAGCGAACTGCCGCGCCATTTCGAGCTCTATTTTAATTATATTAAAATTATACGTTCAAACTGACGTCGATTGAATATTTTCGTCAATATAATTCAAATCTAAGCTAAATTAAATCTTGGGGATGACCCAGTCCACATAATATTGTGATGTCCAATATTTTTTATTATTTCTGAATTAAATATATTATTCTATTATTTAAATTAATTAAATATTCCATATTATTTAATTAAACCACTATTTAATTCACTATATCACTGTTTTAAATAATTAAATAAATTAATTATACCCCTGGAAAATGCGGGTCATTACATTTCCAAACTAGTCGGGATTAACGCACCTTACCGAATTAATCATTTATTTAATTTCTCAATCCCAACCTATTCATCCCATGGAGCAAAACTGGTTTTACTCCTTAACTAACACCACAGTGTTATCGGTAAAATTAATTATCATTTCATGTTCAAATCTAATTAAAGATTTAACTATCGCTTGGAGCAAAACTGGTGATACTCCATTCTCGTTCAATTCCCAAATTTGATGATTTAAATTATCAATTTCCATTTTAATCTAATTAAAGATTCATTAAAACTCCACTTTAGTTTTAATCTTCCCAAAAATCAATATTAATGATTATTAAACTTTGGAAACACTAACATGTTGCATCGACAATCTACACCGTAGTATTGATTTCTGCAGATATATAACCTCTGTGCCCGTACGTCTCAGAGAAGTGTGTTAAGCAAGAGAATAAATTCCCTACCACCAAACAAATATATATATTTAGTAGAGATCAACCATACAGTTCGAAATACAATGATAGATATGTAATCCAATCTTTCACTGGGTTAAAGAACCAATGTCATTTAAAACACGGTTCACAATAAACCCAATTGCTCTTCCATAAAAAATGGAATCTTCACGAAAAACAGATTAATATATAATCGATATCAATTTCCGTATTCGACTAATAATATAAATGGAATAACGACAAAGCCTTTTAAATTTTGTATATATTAACCGTCTTCCTCCATAGAAGCTCATTTCGATTATTATCAAATCGAATTCCATTCAATTCCAATTTAATATATTAAATTGGAAAACTTTACTTTGGAAAATTCCTGTTAAATCTTAAAAAAGATTTATAAATTCCAAATCACATTTCACTATAAGTCGGGTTAAAGAACGAATGTCGTTAAAAACACAATTCATAATAAATTCAAATCACATTCCATTTTCAATTCTAATTAAATGTTAATTAATTGGTAATTCTTCTTTAAATCTTAATTAAAAGATTTATTCTTTTCACGCTGGGCTTAAGAACAGTGTTACTGAAGAGCCTATCCCATCAGTCTCTAACCGTAAATTAGTAAGAGAACAATTTCCTAAGTATTAATCTCGAAGGCCGAAAATCAGATCAATACCCAGGAAACCATTCAACTTAGCTAATTTCTGGTTAGTTTCTAATTTTCTTAACTTCATTAGGTTTAAGAAAAGTATTATTAATGATACCATTCACGAAAAACCCAAAATCTCATTCCATTGTTAATCGGGTTAAAGAACAAGTGTTATTTAAAACACCGTCCACGACAAACCCAAAAACCAATTTGATATTAAATACAAGGCTTTGAATAGAAAATATATCGGCTTACATTCAATATCAAATTCTGAAACCAACAAATATCGTATTGGGAATAATGATATATATATCTTCTGAATTCCTCCACAATGTCCGTGTAATCACGGAATCCAATATCGAAATATTCCGAAGATAATTTCGATTCAAATCCATTCCAATTAATATATTGGAAATTCTGGTTATTTTTAAAACCATTTCAAATCCAATTTATTTATTTAAAAATATTGGATTATAATTCTAATTCATAACTAGTTCATTTTGATAAAAATATATTTTTATCTTCTTAAATATGGAATTTTTCATCCCAATTCTTTCAAAATCATTTATTATAATTTTACACAAATTATTGATATTTTTAATAATATTATCAAGGCCCGTACAGTCGATTTCCATAAATGGTCCTCGAACTGCACTTACAGCGAGCCTTTCGAAATTTGATTTGGACATAATTCCAAATCCAACTGTTAGATTTCAAATCTCTTGTATTCGTTGGAAAGCTTTTTTCGATACGAACCCAACGGTTTTGGTTTTAGGAGAATCAGAAAGTCGGATCTCCCAAAATGTCCATTCAAAATCAATGGTCGAAATTCGCGAACTACCGCGCGCGGTGCGTTCTATTCAGGCCATTATATATATATATATATATATATATATATATATATATATATATATATATATCATTGATTTCCCTTTAAAGCTTATTTTATAAATCATTTTAAATTCGTTTTCAAAACGATTTCAACTACATATTCAATTTCAAATCAAAATTGAATATTCCCTATAATTTATTTATAAATGATAATATTTCCAAAACATTAGATTTTGAAATTATTTCTTTTTCAATATTCATTATAAAAATGAATAAAATCGATATAAATATCGTTAACATCGAAATGGCGTTAATCTAATCAACACGGCTTTATATATTTAAATATTTTCATGTCTATCCCAAATCGGACATCAAAATCATATTTTGATCAATTACTGAATATTATTTTAAAATATTCGTTATTTTAAAATATTCTATATTTGTTAATTTAAAACATTTGTTAATTTAAAATATTCGTTCTTTCTAAATTGGAATCAGACATAGCCAATTACCGTATAATTTTATTTATATGGATTTTATACACACATGTACACAACAATAATCAAACAAAGTCAACCATCATCTAGAGTGCATTACACAACCGCATAAGTGTTAAATATGAATAATTAACGCTTACAACAGCCTGTCAACCATTCGATTGACATACAACTAAATATTAGGATTAGTATATGTCCAATATCATCCCAATACCCATGTGGGGATTTCAAACGACAAACACTAATTATTATTTGTGCAGTTGGGTGATGTGTAAAATATATCGTCCCATTCCATATCACTCAAATGGGTGTACATAAACAAATTGTTTGATTTAAAAATGAATATTTATTTTATTCTTATGCACATTGAAAATTCTATTTTTGACGATAAAATATTTTATTCAAACTATGAATATCCTATACAGTCCATTTCACACCACAAACAATTTTCACAACATAATCAAATCAAACAAGTCGTCCATGGTCTGTGGACGACGGTGTCGGGTGGTGCTAAGCACCGTCTACATCCTAGTATATATTTCTAACTAGAAAATAAATTAAAGTGAGAAGTTCTCACCTTTGGGATCCATTCCTCCAGTTACATTTCTGAATTTCAGAACAGTCTGGATTTACCCGAAGTTCCAACGCAGTCTTTTTCACACTGTTCATATCAAAAATCACATTTTTAAATGACGATCTTTATAAATAAAAATCACATATTTATATTCTCAACTCATATAAAAAAACACAATTTTATTATCACTACATGCACACAAAATTCATATTTTTATTTCCACTTCATATATATATAAGTCAAATTTTTATCGCTACTTCATATATATAAAAAATGAATTTTTATTAAATAAAAATCTTATTTTCATCAAATAAAAATCCTATCTTTATCATGTTAAAAATCCTAGCTTTATAGTGTTAAACATATAATAAAAATCCTATTTTTATAATAAAAAAAATCATAAAAACTCACCGTATTTAGTTGGAGGAGGGTTGCTAGTGTTGCTGACGGCGTTGGGATGGTGCGTCGGACCTGCGGCGGTTGTAGATGGTCGGAGTGCGGCCCTTGTTGGCGGTTGTCCTCGATTTTGGGGATACGGATGTAATGACCCGGATATTTGACGGTGTAATAATTAACTTATTTAAATAATGAATATATTATTTAATCGTCGACGTTAGAACGTATAATTATATATTAATTAAAATCGAGCTTGAAATGGCGCTGCAGTTCGTAAATTGGCGATTCGAACTTCAACTGAATGTACAGAGTTCGTTTTAAATCGGATTTCTATGAAATAAGAAACGCACGGAGCTGGTGGAGTATATATTTCTAGTGGAAGAGAAAAATCAGAATTTCGTCGTGTAGATTTTGAGATATGTCCAAATCAAATTTTAAAATAGTCGCTATAGATTCGTTTATCGACCGTAATGGTTTATTCGATATAATTAGAGATCGGGTTTGAATTTAGACAAGGTTCTTTTGGGAAGTAGTGATAAAATAATTTTTAGAATTTTATGGTAATTTTTAATTAATTAAATAAGCACTTTTTATTTTGAAGTATTTTGCACCCTGTAATCAATATTTTGAGGTTTCAAAATATGAGTTAATCTACCGGTATTTTTATATTTTTGGGGTCGTGGCACCGAGTTGATTACAACGGTATATTTATCTCAGTCCGTAACACTCGTACATGAATATAATTGTATGTAGCGGGGTACATTAAGTTTATAACTTAAACACTAATATTTTCTTCATTTTTCACGGTTCAAATCTTCCCACCGTTCATTTTCTCTTCAACCACAGAAATCACGTGGAAGACTAGAGACCACGTCGATGAATGAAATACTATAAATAAGCTACACCTTATAACCTAATCCCAAAGTCCTCTTCTGTAAATCAAATAAAAAGAGCCGCCACTTTCCAAATGCTTCAAGCAATTAAATCATGGGTTTTACTCAAGGAAATGGTGTGATATTCAGTCCATTAGCCTCGCATAGGATAGGACTTCGACTCCTTGTGTTTAGAATTCTGTTCGTTTATTTTTCCTAGAGCTCGAACTTCAACTGCGCAGTCTAGGGTTTGGTTCTATCCACGTTTGGGGCGAAGCTAGGCCATGACGAGGAAGTGGAAATGCTTCTGGAGGTGTGGCGCGTGTACTGACGTGGGTTTGGGATACTCCGATCAACAGAGGTGCGGTTCTACGTGCGGTTCTGTCAGGTTGGAGCAGTAGGTGGTTTTCATACGAGGGGTGTGAGTGTGCTGAGATGGTGACTAGGAAGTGCGGTTTTAGGTGGCGAGTTGATTGGGAGTGGTTGCGATGGGAGTTGGTGACCGATGGCGTGGTGGAGGAGGGTCAACCGTCGGTCAAAGGTTGTATTTCATTCCCTGGGAGCGGACGGATTTTGATGGGCCAAGAAATATTGAGCCTGGGGTGTGTTGATGGGCCAGTAAATTCTTGGTAAAGCCCATTACTTTTATAAATTTAGGTTTTATTTAATAAAATAAAGGAGGTACAACACTTGTTGAAGATCGGCCATGATCTAGGTGCAATACTAGAGTTGGAAGATCAGGAAGGAGCGGTAGAGAACACGGGTAGTTGGGCTGAGGTAGAATGCGGGATTTGGGGTGGGCCTTATTTAAAAGAACAATGCAAATTTAGTACCGTTGGAATCGGATCGAAGGATACTATACTATCAAGCTGATTGTAGGATTTGGAGCTTGTCTGGATGTATGACAAAATAAAACGTCTGGACTGAATCAGACAAACAGTTTACTGTTCTTTAACGATGAACTGCCAATGTGAGTAAAACTCACTAACTCTCCTCAATTTATATTTTAATATAAATTGTACTTTATTTTGTTGACTGCTGTATATTGATTGTTAAACTGGACTGTTAAATAGATTTGGTTGAAAACGTAGATATAGTCATATATTATATCGTTAATCAAATAATGATTCTGTCCATTAGAATATTTCATATTGAAATGAAATTTATGTATATTATACTGTGTAACATCTGTGGATGCAGGGAAACAGTTTGAAGGAATCCGACAGGGTTCCTCAACAATTATTTTACTGTTTTCATATGTTGTGATATATGTTGTGATTTATAATCTGTTGTTGATTATGGATGTTAGAACGATATTGATCATCGTTGTTGGATATTTTGAATATCATAAGAAACCCTGAGTTGTAAAAAGGAATATTTTAATATATATTGAAATAAAGGAATTGTATAAAATCACATGATTTTATAAAAGGAAAATTTGTTTATAAAACGAACACGGTTTTATAAAAAGGAAATTATGTATAAAACGAACACGGTTTTATAAAAAGGAAATTATGTATAAAACGAACACGGTTTAATAAAAGGAAATTTATTTATAAAATAAATAGAGTTTTATAAAAGGGATATTTATTTAGAAAATAAATAGTATTGAAAAGGGGAATATTTATTTAGAAAATAAATAGAATTAAGAAATATTTATTTAGAAGATAAATAAAACGTTATAAATAGAGAGTTTTGTAACGGTAAATAAAACGTTATAAATAGAGAATATTTGTAACGGTAATTAGAAGTTATAATTAAGGGAATATTTGTAACAGTAAATAAAAGTTATAAATAGGAAATATTTGTAACGGTAAGTAAACGTTATAAAAAGGAAATAGTTGTAACGGAAAACGTAGTTTTCAAAAGGAGTTAATCAAACGTAGTTTATCAAAAGGAGTTAGTCAAACGTAGTTTATCAAAAGGAGTTAATCAAACGTAGTTTATCAAAAGGAGTTAATCAAATGTAGTTTATCAAAAGGGGTTAATCGAATATAGAAATTAAGAAGTGAAGTTAAACAAAAATTAGAAACTGACTAGAGATTAGTAAGTTGAATAGTTTTCTGAGTATCGATCTGATGTTGGTTTCGGCTTTCGGGATTTATACTTAGAGAATTGTTCTCTTACTAGTTTACAGTTAGGGACTAATAGTTGTGGAATGGTAGCAATACGTGAATGAGGATTGGAAATGTTTTCCAATGTAAATAACGTATATTTTCTAATCATAGAAAATAAGGAAATATGAATATATGTATATATATATATGATGATGGTTGATCGATCAAATTTCTATCTAGAAATAAGACCGTTGTTTGTACATTGACATGTTTTCATTGATAGTTAAATCACAGACTATCAAGTTTTGACCATTTTACGTTGTAAATATGGAGAGACTGGTTGGATTATTATCCGAAGAACCACTCCATATTGACATAAGCGTTGTGATTAAATACGATGAAGCTAATTGAAGACGGTGTTATGCAAGGGCTGTCCTGTTTACAGAATAGTGCCTTCGGTTTCGTTCAATCCCAGAACGAACGTAAATGGACGAATGTTTGACAAATTATTTCCAATGATCGAATGGGTTGGACTGTACAAATATATATGGTGGCCAACGGATTTATTCCCTTCGCATAATATCCAGAATCTATTTGTGTAGATCCAACTAATGATTAACGGATCTGATAATGTGGCATTTCAAATTAATTGTGCTATCAAGGAAAGATAGATAATCGTAGCTTCTAGCCTCACATCCGGTAAATGACAAAAATCGGGCAGGCAGCATGGCTAAGTCGGTCGCTCCGAAGTAGGGTGTATAATCACCTATCTAGAGAATATTCATTTGCTTCTTAAATCTATCAATGCTGTTCCATATATATACGGGAACGGTTGGTGATCCCAACTGTTGGTGATATACATTCGATACACTCAAGCGAAATGAGTGGTCGGTCATGTGTGGCTGAGTTGCAAGATGTTCTTGTTGAACTCCAGTGTATCGTTCCTAGAGTACACTGATCGGAAGGTGGTTCCATACCTTGTCTTAGTTGGAAATCCATTACCCAATACGTGCTTGCGGTTTTGATTGTATACTATATATGTAGAACGTGAGATGAAAGCGTTTCTTCTAGATGATTATTATAGTTGTGGTTTATAGACATTATTATAATATCAAAAGGTTTTTGATATAAAGATATTTTGGATTCTCATAAGGGAAAAAACCGTTCATTTATACGGCGTGGTCTTATGAGATATTGTTTACTTGTTCAAACTGTTTTAAACTATTTTACTCATACCAGTCCCATGACTGACCCGGAGTTTACTTTGTTTTGTTCTACCTAAACTCTTGGGTGCCTAAATTTGTACGGGCAGTCAAGTAGTTCAGGATTTTACAGACACACTTGGAGAGCTTGGAGCAGGAGGCTTCAAGATTCTATAGCTAGTATTATTTCCGCTGTTGTTGTAAATGTTGTACTCTGATAAATGCTATTGTATACATATACTGTTTGTATTTCAAAAGTTATGTTATATTTTATTCGTTCCGCTGTGAGATTCGTGTTTACTTTGATGATGTTCTTCTTCTTCTATTCTAATAGTTCTATCTTATCTATCCTCATCCTCTATCTTCTTTCTATTAATTTCTTGAATTTCCAGTGCAATTTGGGTTTGGACTTGTGTTATTTGGTCAACTCAAATTGGACCGGATTTTTGGGTCACTACAGTTGGTATCAGAGCTTAAGTTAAGCGAATTACCTTGGCTCTGTGGCGTGACTCAGTAGAGATGGGGTTAGTAATACCCAAGACTGAGATTGGGAGTATATATATGAGCGCGTATTTGTATTTGATATAAAAATTTGTTTTATATGGTGGAGATTTATTTGTCGAGTAGTTTATGAATTCTGGTCGATACAGTAATGCAAACTGTGTTGATAGGAGTTAATAAACACTTGAATACGATGAACCGACATGGTATGTTTTGAAAAGAGGGTAAAAGAAATAATTTTACCCAAGTATATATATTGGAAATATTATAATGTGTTGGTTGTTATTTTAATCGAATAAGATTATAAAAGTGGAATGGTTATAAATAACCAATCAGAATTCGTATAAGTGTTACGAATGAATAAAATCTGAAATTAAAGTCAGAATTGAAATTTAAAAACTGGAAATTCAGACCAGTGTTTGTAATTGAATCTGGATTAAGTATACATGAATTTTAAAATCCTGGGAGGTTTTAAATTTGTTTTGATAAGGATATCTGGGATTGATTTAAAAATGGGAAGTGTTTAAAAGTGTTTTTGAAAGGAATATAGTATTGAACTCACTTTGATCGCTGGGAAATAATTCCGATGATGGATCGATACATCATCGGTGTAATTTTCGAGTTGCTAAGTGACGGATTACTACCACAGATTTTGTTTCGAAATTGTTTTGCAAAAACAAGTTATTCAGGAATTCAAAGGATTTTGAATTGTTATTATGATTTCAAATGATTTGAAAAACCCAGGAATTTAAATTCGGAATTAAATTAACTTATGAGTTAAATAGGTGAACTGGTAAAAGTGATTTATAAATTGGGATTTAACTTGAAATAAGTGAATATGAAATTGAGTTGGTAAGTTGAGAGATTGAAATTTGAGATTGGAGTTTGAATGGAATTTGGTTTAGATATGACCGAATGGTTGGATTTGAGGATCAGTCGATTTGAGTTGATTGAAACGACATTAATATATGTTAAGTTGATAGCAGATGGTAGGGATATAATGATATACCCGACAAAAAGGTACAAGTTTATAATTGATATGAGTTTGGTGATTTATGAGCCGATTGGCAAGCCGCTTGGCTGTTTGATTTTCTTTTGGGTTGAAGAAGGCCTAGAAAGGCGAGTTGTGGTTTTATAGATAGGGCTGTACAAAGGAGGTTATGGCGAAATTTTCTGAAAATTTAAAGTGTTAGAAAATTTTCAGAATTTTTGAAAATATAGGTTAGTCGGAATGAATTAATATTTTATTCAATATTAATTGGTTCAGTGAAATCGGAGTTAAGAGGTAAACATATAAATTTACCCAATAGATAGGGTCGTCCTCTACCTTAGCAATTTCGAGGACGAAATTATTTTAAGTGGGGAAGAATGTAATGACCCGGATATTTGACGGTGTAATAATTAACTTATTTAAATAACGAATATATTATTTAATCATCGACGTTAGAACGTATAATTATATATTAATTAAAATCGAGCTTGTAATGGCGCTGCAGTTCGTAAATTGGCGATTCGAACTTCAACTAAATGTACAGAGTTCGTTTTAAATCGGATTTCTGTGAAACAAGAAACGCACGGAGCTGGTGGAGTATATCTTTCTAGTGGAAGAGAAAAAAAATCAGGATTTCGTCGTGTAGATTTTGAGATATGTCCAAATCAAATTTTAAAATAGTCGTTATAGATTCGTTTATCGACCGTAACAGTTTATTCGATATAACTAGAGATCGGGTTTGAATTTAGACAAGGTTCTTTTGGGAAGTAGTGATAAAATATTTTTTAGAATTTTATGGTAATTTTTAATTAATTAAATAAGCACTTTTTATTTTGAAGTATTTTGCACCCTGTAATCAATATTTTGAGGTTTCAAAATATGAGTTAATCTACCGGTATTTTTATATTTTTGGGGTCGTGGCACCGAGCTGATTACAACGGTATATTTATCTCAGTCTGTAACACTCGTACAGGAATATAATTGTATGTAGCGGGGTGCATTAAGTTTATAACTTAAACACTAATATTTTCTTTATTTTTCACGGTTTAAATCTTCCCACCGTTCAATTTTCTTCAACCACAGAAATCACGTGGAAGACGAGAGACCACGTCGATGAATGAAATCCTATAAATAAGCTACAGCATATAACCTAATCCCAAAGTCCTCTTCTGTAAATCAAATAAAAAGAGCCGCCACTTTCCAAATGCTTCAAGCAATTAAATCATGGGTTTTACTCAAGGAAATGGTGTGATATTCAGTCCATTAGCCTCGCATAGGATAGGACTTCGACTCCTTGTGTTTAGAATTCTGTTCGTTTATTTTTCCTAGAGATCGAACTTCAACTGCGCAGTCTAGGGTTTGGTTCTATCCACGTTTGGGGCGAAGCTAGGCCATGACGAGGAAGTGGAAATGCTTCTGGAGGTGTGGCGCGTGTTCTGACGTGGGTTTGGGATACTCCGATCAACAGAGGTGCGGTTCTTTAACGATGAACTGCCAAAGTGAGTAAAACTCACTAACTCTCCTCAATTTATATTTTAATATAAATTGTACTTTATTTTGTTGACTGCTGTATATTGATTGTTAAACTGGACTGTTAAATAGATTTGATTGAAAACGTAGATATAGTCATATATTATATCGTTAATCAAATATTGATTCTGTCTAGTAGAATATTTCATGTTGAAATGAAATTGATGTATATTATACTATGTAACATCTGTAGATGCAGGGAAACAGGTTGGAGGAATCCGACTGGGTTCCTCAACAATTATTTTACTGTTTTCATATGTTGTGATATATGTTGTGATTTATAATCTGTTGTTGATTATGGATGTTAGAACGACATTGATCATCGTTGTTGGATATTTTGAATATCATAAGAAACCCTGAGTTGTAAAAAGGAATATTTTAATATATATTGAAATAAAGGAATTGTATAAAATCACAGGATTTTATAAAAGGAAAATTTGTTTATAAAACGAACACGGTTTTATAAAAAGGAAATTATGTATAAAACGAACACGGTTTTATAAA
This sequence comes from Allium sativum, assembly GCA_030737875.1. Lineage (NCBI taxonomy): Eukaryota > Viridiplantae > Streptophyta > Magnoliopsida > Asparagales > Amaryllidaceae > Allium > Allium sativum. The sequence continues at coordinate 574,469,168 of CM060923.1, read as the reverse complement.
AAGGAAATTATGTATAAAACGAACACGTTTTTATAAAAGGAAATATATTTACAAAACAAATAGAGTTTTATAAAAGGGATATTTATTTAGAAAATAAATAGAATTGCAAAGGGGAATATTTATTTAGAAAATAAATAGAATAAAGAAATATTTCTTTAGAAGATAAATAAAACGTTATAAATAGAGAGTTTTGTAATGGTAAATAAAACGTTATAAATAGAGAATATTTGAAACGGTAATTAGAAGTTATAATTAAGGGAATATTTGTAACAGTAAATAGAAGTTATAAATAGGAAATATTTGTAACGGTAAGTAAACGTTATAAAAAGGAAATAGTTGTAACGGAAAACGTAGTTTATCAAAAGGAGTTAATCAAATGTAGTTTATCAAAAGGAGTTAATCAAACGTAGTTTATCAAAAGGAGTTAATCAAACATAGTTTATCAAAAGGAGTTAATCAAACGTAGTTTATCAAAAGGAGTTAATCAAATGTAGTTTATCAAAAGGGGTTAATCGAATATAGAAATTAAGAAGTGAAGTTAAACAAAAATTAGAAACTGACTAGAGATTAGTAAGTTGAATAGTTTTCTGAGTATCGATCTGATGTTGGTTTCGGCCTTCGGGATTTATACTTAGAGAATTGTTCTCTTACTAGTTTACAGTTAGGGACTAATAGTTGTGGAATGGTAGCAATACGTGAATGAGGATTGGAAATGTTTTCCAATGTAAATAACGTATATTTTCTAATCATAGAAAATAAGGAAATATGAATATATATGTATATATATATATATGATGATGGTTGATCGATCAAATTTCTATCTAGAAATAAGATCGTTGTTTGTACACCGACATGTTTTCATTGATAGTTAAATCACATACTATCAAGTTTTGACCATTTTACGTTGTAAATATGGAGAGACCGGTTGGATTATTATCCGAAGAACCACTCCATATTGACATAAGCGTTGTGATTAAATACGATGAAGCTAATTGAAGACGGTGTTATGCAAGGGTTGTCCAGTTTACAGAATTGTGCCTTCGGTTTCGTTCAATCCCAGAACGAATGTAAATGGACGAATGTCTGACAAAGTATTTCCAATGATCGAATGGGTTGGACTGTACAAATATATATGGTGGCCAACGGATTTATTCCCTTCGCATAATATCCAGAATCTATTTGTGCAGATCCAACTAATGATTAACGGATCTGATAATGTGGCATTCAAATTAATTGTGCTATCAAGGAAAGATAGATAATCGTAGCTTCTAGCCTCACATCCGGTAAATGAAAAAAATCGGGCAGGCAGCATGGCTAAGCCGGTCGCTCCGAAGTAGGGTGTATAATCACCTATCTAGAGAATATTCATTTGCTTCTTAAATCTATCAATGCTGTCCCATATATATACGGGAACGGTTGCTGATCCCAACTGTTGGTGATATACATTCGATACACTCAAGCGAAATGAGTGGTCGGTCATGTGTGGCTGAGTTGCAAGATGTTCTTGTTGAACTCCAGTGTATCATTCCTAGAGTACACTGATCGGAAGGTGGTTCCATACCTTGTCTTAGTTAGAAATCCATTACCCAATACGTGCTTGCGGTTTTGATTGTATACTATATATGTAAACGTGAGATGAAAGCGTTTCTTCTAGATGATTATTATAGTTGTGGTTGATAGACATTATTATAATATCAAAAGGTTTTTGATATAAAGATATTTTAGATTCTCATAAGGGAAAAACTCGTTCCGTTATACGGCGTGGTCTTATGAAATATCGTTTACTTGTTCAAACTGTTTTAAACTGTTTTACTCATACCAGTCCCATGACTGACCCGGAGTTTACTTTGTTTTGTTCTACCTAAACTCTTGGGTGCCTAAATTTGTACGGGCAGTCAAGTAGTTCAGGATTTTACAGATACACTTGGAGAGCTTGGAGCAGGAGGCTTCAAGATTCTATAGCTAATATTATTTCCGCTGTTGTTGTAAATGTTGTACTCTGATAAATGCTATTGTATACATATACTGTTTGTATTTCAAAAGTTATGTTATATTTTATTTGTTCCGCTATGAGATTCGTGTTTACTCTGATGATGATGATCTTCTTCTTCTTCTATTCTAATAGTTCTATCTTATCTATCCTCATCCTCTATCTTCTTTCTATTAATTTCTTGAATTTCCAGTGCAATTTGGGGTTGGACTTGTGTTATTTGGTCAGCTCAAATTGGACCGGATTTTTGGGTCACTATAGTTGGTACCAGAGCTTAAGTTAAGCGAATTACCTTGGCTCTGTGGCGTGACTCAGTAGAGATGGGGTTAGTAATACCCTAGATTGAGATTGAGTGTATATATATGAGCGTGTATTTGTATTTGATATAAAAATTTGTTTTATATTGTGGAGATTTATTGGTCGAGTAGTTTATGGATTCTGGTCGATACAATAATGCAAACTGTGTTGATAGGAGTTACTAAACACTTGAATACGATGAACCGACATGGTATGTTTTGAAAAGAGGGTAAATGAAATAATTTTACCCAAGTATATATATTGGAAATATTATAATGTGTTGGTTGTTATTTTAATCGAATAAGATTATAAAAGTGGAATGGTTATAAATAACCAATCAGAATTCGTATAAGTGTTACGAATGAATAAAATTTGAAATTAAAGTCAGAATTGAAATTTAAAAACTGGAAATTCAGACCAGTGTTTGTAATTGAATCTGGATTAAGTATACGTGAATTTTAAAATCCTGGGAGGTTTTAAATTTGTTTTGATAAGGATATCTGGGATTGATTTCAAAATGGGAAGTGTTTAAAAGTGGTTTTGAAAGGAATATAGTATTGAACTCGCTTTGATCGCTGGGAAATAATTCCGATGATGGATCGATACATCATCGGTGTAATTTTCGAGTTGCTAAGTGACGGATTACTACCACAGATTTTGTTTTGAAATTGTTTTGCAAAAACAAGTTATTCAGGAATTCAAAGGATTTTGAATTGTTATTATGATTTCAAATGATTTGAAAAACCCAGGAATTTAAATTCGGAAATTAAATTAACTTATGAGTTAAATAGGTGAACTGGTAATAGTGATTTATAAATTGGGATTTAACTTGAAATAAGTGAATATGAAATTGAGTTGGTAAGTTGAGAGATTGAAATTTGAGATTGGAGTTTGAATGGAATTTGGTTTAGATATGACCGAATGGTTGGATTTGAGGATCAATCGATTTTATTTGATTGAGATGACATTAATATATGTTAAGTTGATAGTAGATGGTAGGATATAATGATATACCCGACAAAAAGGTACAAGTTTATAATTGATATGAGTTTGGTGATTTATGAGCCGATTGACAAGCCGCTTGGCTGTTTGATTTTCTTTTGGGTTGGAGAAGGCCTAGAAAGGCGAGTTGTGGTTTTACAGATAGGGCTGTACAAAGGAGGTTATGGCGAAATTTTCTGAAAATTTAAAGTGTTAGAAAATTTTCAGAATTTTTGAAAATTTAGGTTAGTCGGAAGGAATTAATATTTTATTCAATATTAATTGGTTCAGTGAAATCGGAGTTAAGAGGTAAACAGATAAATATTTACCCAATAGATAGGGTCGTCCTCTACCGTAGCAATTTCGAGGACGAAATTATTTTAAGTGGGGAAGAATGTAATGACCCGGATATTTGACGGTGTAATAATTAACTTATTTAAATAACGAATATATTATTTAATCATCGACGTTAGAACGTATAATTATATATTAATTAAAATAGAGCTTGAAATGGCGCTGCAGTTCGTAAATTGGCAATTCGAACTTCAACTGAATGTACAGAGTTCGTTTTAAATCGGATTTCTGTGAAACAAGAAACGCACGGAGCTGGTGGAGTATATCTTTCTAGTGGAAGAGAAAAATCAAGATTTCGTCATGTAGATTTTGAGATATATCCAAATCAAATTTTAAAATTGTCGCTATAGATTCGTTTATCCACCGTAACGGTTTATTCGATATAACTAGAGATCGGGTTTGAATTTAGACAAGGTTCTTTTGGGAAGTAGTGATAAAATAATTTTTAGAATTTTATGGTAATTTTTAATTAATTAAATAAGCACTTTTTATTTTGAAGTATTTTGCACCCTGTAATCAATATTTTAATGTTTCAAAATATGAGTTAATCTACCGGTATTTTTATATTTTTGGGGGCATGGCACCGAGCTGATTACAACGGTATATTTATCTCAGTCTGTAACACTCGTAAATGAATATAATTGTATGTAGCGGGGTACATTAAGTTTATAACTTAAACACTAATATTTTCTTCATTTTTCACGGTTCAAATCTTCCCACCGTTCAATTTCTCTTCAACCACAGAAATCACGTGGAAGACCAGAGACCACGTCGATGAATGAAATCCTACAAATAAGCTACACCTTATAACCTAATCCCAAAGTCCTCTTCTGTAAATCAAATAAAAAGAGCCGCCACTTTCCAAATGCTTCAAGCAATTAAATCATGGGTTTTACTCAAGGAAATGGTGTGATATTCAGTCCATTAGCCTCGCATAGGATAGGACTTCGACTCCTTGTGTTCAGAATTATGTTCGTTTATTTTTCCTAGAGCTCGAACTTCAACTGCGCAGTCTAGGGTTTGGTTCCATCCACGTTTGGGGTGAAGCTAGGCCATGACGAGGAAGTGGAAATGCTTCTGGAGGTGTGGCGCGTGTTCTGACGTGGGTTTGGGATACTCCGATCAACGTAGGTGTGGTTCTACGTGCGGTTCTGTCGGGTCGGAGCAGCAGGTGGTTTTCATACGAGGGGTGCGAGTGTGCTGAGATGGTGACTAGGAAGTGCGGTTTTAGGTGGCGAGTTGATTGGGAGTGGTTGCGATGGGAGTTGGTGACCGATGGCGTGGTGGTGGAGGGTCAACCGTCGGTCAAAGGTTGTATTTCATTCACTTGGAGCAGACGGATTTTGATGGGCCAAGAAACATTTAGCCTGGGGTGTGTTGATGGGCCAGTAAATTCTTGGTAAAGCCCATTGCTTTTATAAATTTAGGTTTTATTTAATAAAATAAAGGAGGAACAACACTTGTTGAAGATCGGCCATGACCTAGGTGCAATACTAGAGTGGGAAGATCAGGAAGGAGCGGTAAAGAACACGGGTAGTTGGGCTGAGGTAGAATGCGGGATTTGGGGTGGGCCTTATTTAAAAGAACTATGCAAATTTAGTACCATTGGAATCGGATCGAAGGATACTATATTATCAAGCTGATTGTAGGATTTGGAGCTTGTCTGGATGTATGAAAAAATAAAACGTCTAGACTGAATCAAACAAACAGTTTACCGTTCTTTAACGATGAACTGCCAAAGTGAGTAAAACTCACTAACTCCCCTCAATTAATATTTTAATATAAATTGTACTTTATTTTGTTGACTGTTGTATATTGATTGTTAAACTGGACTGTTAAATAGATTTGATTGAAAACGTAAATATAGTCATATATTATATCGTTAATCAAATATTGATTCTGTCCAGTAGAATATTTCATATTGAAATGAAATTGATGTATATTATACTGTGTAACATCTGTGGATGCAGGGAAACAGGTTGGAGGAATCCGACTGGGTTCCTCAACAATTATTTTACTGTTTTCATATGTTGTGATTTATAATCTGTTGTTGATTATGGATGTTAGAACGATATTGATCATCGTTGTTGGATATTTTGAATATCATAAGAAACCCTGAGTTGTAAAAAGGAATATTTTAATATATATTGAAATAAAGGAATTGTATAAAATCACAGGATTTTATAAAAGGAAATTTTGTTTATAAAACGAACACGGTTTTATAAAAAGGAAATTATGTATAAAACGAACACGGTTTTATAAAAAGGAAATTATGTATAAAACGAACACGGTTTTATAAAAGGAAATTTATTTATAAAACAAATAGAGTTTTATAAAAGGGATATTTATTTAGAAAATAAATAGAATTGAAAAGGGGAATATTTATTTAGAAAATAAATAGAATAAAGAAATATATATTTAGAAGATAAATAAAACGTTATAAATAGAGAGTTTTGTAACGGTAAATAAAACGTTATAAATAGAGAATATTTGTAACGGTAATTAGAAGTTATAATTAAGGGAATATTTGTAACAGTAAATAGAAGTTATAAATAGGAAATATTTGTAACGGTAAGTAAACGTTATAAAAAGGAAATAGTTGTAACGGAAAACGTAGTTTATCAAAAGGAGTTAATCAAACGTAGTTTATCAAAAGGAGTTAATCAAACGTAGTTTATCAAAAGGAGTTAATCAAACGTAGTTTATCAAAAGGAGTTAATCAAACGTAGTTTATCAAAAGGGGTTAATCGAATATAGAAATTAAGAAGTGAAGTTAAACAAAAATTAGAAACTGACTAGAGATTAGTAAGTTGAATAGTTTTCTGAGTATCGATCTGATGTTGGTTTCAGCCTTCGGGATTTATACTTAGAGAATTGTTCTCTTACTAGTTTACAGTTAGGGACTAATATTTGTGGAATGGTAGCAATATGTGAATGAGGATTGGAAATGTTTTCCAATGTAAATAACGTATATTTTCTAATCATAGAAAATAAGGAAATATGAATATATATGTATATATATATATATATGATGATGGTTGATCGATCAAATTTCTATCTAGAAATAAGATCGTTGTTTGTACACCGACATGTTTTCATTGATAGTTAAATCACAGACTATCAAGTTTTGACCATTTTACGTTGTAAATATGGAGAGACCGGTTGGATTATTATCCGAAGAACCACTCCATATTGACATAAGCGTTGCGATTAAATACGATGAAGCTAATTGAAGACGGTGTTATGCAAGGGCTGTCATGTTTACGGAATAGTGCCTTCGGTTTCGTTCAATCCCAGAACGAACGTAAATGGACGAATGTTTGACAAAGTATTTCCAATGATCGAATGGGTTGGACTGTACAAATATATATGGTAGCCAACGGATTTATTCCCTTCGCATAATATCCAGAATCTATTTGTGCAGATCCAACTAATGATGAACGGATCTGATAATGTGGCATTCAAATTAATTGTGCTATCAAGGAAAGATAGATAATCGTAGCTTCTAGCCTCACATTCGGTAAATGACAAAAATCGGGCAGGCAGCATTGCTAAGTCGGTCGCTCCGAAGTAGGGTGTATAATCACCTATCTAGAGAATATTCATTTGCTTCTTAAATCTGTAAATGCTGTCCCATATATATACGGTTGCTGATCCCAACTGTTGGAGATATACATTCGATACACTCAAGCGAAATGAGTGGTCGGTCATGTGTGGCTGAGTTGCAAGATGTTCTTGTTGGACTCCAGTGTATCGTTCCTAGAGTACACTGATCGGAAGGTGGTTCCATACCTTGTCTTAGTTGGAAATCCATTACCCAATACGTGCTTGCGGTTTTGATTGTATACTATATATGTAGAACGTGAGATGAAAGCGTTTCTTCTAGATGATTATTATAGTTGTGGTTGATAGACATTATTATAATATCAAAAGGTTTTTGATATAAAGATATTTTGGATTCTCATAAGGGAAAAACCCGTTCCGTTATACGGCGTGGTCTTATGAGATATCGTATACTTGTTCAAACTGTTTTAAACTGTTTTACTCATACCAGTCCCATGACTGGCCCGGAGTTTACTTTGTTTTGTTCTACCTAAACTCTTGGGTGCCTAAATTTGTACGGGCAGTCAAGTAGTTCAGGATTTTACAGATACACTTGGAGAGCTTGGAGCAGGAGGCTTCAAGATTCTATAGCTAGTATTATTTCCGCTGTTGTTGTATGTGTTGTACTCTGATAAATGCTATTGTATACATATATTGTTTGTATTTCAAAAGTTATGTTATATTTCATTCGTTCCGCTATGAGATTTATGTTTACTCTGATGATGATGTTCTTCTTCTTCTTCTATTCTAATAGTTCTATCTTATCTATCCTCACCCTCTATCTTCTTTCTATTAATTTCTTGAATTTCCAGTGCAATTTAGGGTTGGACTTGTGTTATTTGGTCAGCTCAAATTGGACCGGATTTTTGGGTCACTACAACGGAGGTCTTAGGCGTTCAATGAAGAGAGTAGAGGGGGTAGAGGCGGCGCTGGACTAAGGGGAGGTGGCAGGGAGGGTTCGCCGGTGGTGGTGGGCCAGGGAGAGGGCTGGCGGTGTGGTTTTCCGTGGCTTTGGGGTTTTTGAGTCCAATTGAAGGAAGAGGAGGAGATGGGGGAGGCCGGTGGTGGTTGAGGAGGGGGCCACGGTGGCACGACGGCGCCCTAGGCCAAGCAGTGGTGGTGCAGCGCAGTGAAGGGTGGGTGGCGGCAGTTTATCGATGGGGAACGGGATTTAGGGTTAACGGCTGAAGATTGTGGGAATTTCCCCTTTTTTATTTAATGAAAATTTAAGCCTTCAAGATATATATATATATATAACTTTCCCATCTGAACTCCAAATCGAACCCACCGCCTATCGTCCCTAACCAAATACACCCATTCCGGACACAATGGGATATGTCCGGTAATCCAATTCTATCGTTTCGATCAATTTTTGTTTAAATCAAAATATAAATCAATGTATATTCGATTTAAACGTACATCTTAATTTACCGGGGTCACATACTGACTCTAAAAATTCCAGAAAAATAAATCTGGCTATGTTTTGACGATACGGTCCAAACAAAACTAATTTCGTCAAATTTGGAGAACGTTTGAAAAATGGTCATTTTCTGGTCGATCCAATTCAACTGAAATTGACAAAACACGTTTACTTTTGCCACGCTCGCATATTAATTCCAAAAATTATGAGAATTGGATTATGGAAATAATTTGACATTCCAGATCCAATAAAAGTGGCCTCATCGAAAACGGAGATCGTTTGCAAAATCGCTATTTTTAAGGGCTATATTTCCATAACGACTATTCTGAATTTTCAACTGGGCATAACTTTTTATTCCCGCTATGAAATTTGCATTTTTCGGATTCATTGGAAAGATATTTTCAAATAGATTCTAATAATTTTGGTTTCACTAAAATCCGGTTTATTTTGAATCATGTACATCCGTTTGAAATTTGAAATCGAATTTTCAAACTACCGCGCCATTTCCAATTCCATTTATAATTAAAATAAATATTGATATTCTAACTTCCATTTAATAAATTTATATGCTCTAATTCTATTTAAAAATAAATTTCTAGTCATTATTATTTAAAATAAATCATTTTAAATATTCAAAATTCATTAAAATTGCCAAAATAAAATTTTTAAATTGGTTCTGATTTTCGGGGTTGTTACAGCTTCCCTGCTATGACCTGTTCACACATATTTATGTACATGCATGCAATTCCAATCAAATTTCAATTAAGTTCAAAATTTGATTCGATTTGGCTTAATGGTTCAAAATTTTAATTAATCGAACCAATAATCAAACAACACAATCACCAATCAATTAGTTGATTATCGTTTTAAACATATAATTTTCTATATATACATAAAAATCATATTTTGATTGTCAAATCACAACAATAAATCCTATCTAGTTTTGGTTCTTACACTAGTCAATTTGAAATATATAGATATCCCACTTTTGAAACTCGAACACAAATACTGATGATGAGATCTCAACCATCAGTATCACCTCCGGGATACTAGAGTGTGATTCTATTACTATCCAGTATATTTGAGGCTTTGTATACATGTTTGCAAGGCGTGTATGCAAAATCTTCATATACTCAATTGACCAAATTCAATGAAAATAAAATACCCAAATACGCATAATAGGATTTAAATTTTCGAAACAAAGTTTGTTTTCATTTTTATTTTAAAAATAACACTCTTCACACTTGTTCTAGGATACTACTGATCCCACCTCTAGCGAGTCATTCTTATTGGATATTACTAATACAATCTCTGATGAATTCTTTCGTTTGGTTCTAACGTGTCTTGTTCTCGAGCCCTGTAAACCAAAGCTCTGATACCAACTGACACGACCCAAAATCACCCTTACGGGAAAGCCTGGATTGGGTTAAGAACACGACAAATCAGAACACAAACAGAAGAACATTTCATTACTTATTACAATAATTTACATCAAAGTACAAGAATATATAGAGTATGAACAAATAATATACATTTGATAAATATCAGAGGTTCACAAATTACAATGCAGCGGAAAATAATACATAACACAACCGAAAGGAATACACAGATATAGAGCTTTCCAAGTATAGTTCCAGCTGTAAATCCAGGTTCCTGTGAATATAATATGTGAATAACCAAAACTCCTAGCTGCCCATGTTTAGGTTAAAACAATAAACTCCAGGTCAGTCATGTGACTGGTGTGAGAACTAAAACAGTTATTTAAAACTTTACTTTCAAATCAGCTAAATCAAGGGACCATGCCGTATAACATGGAATGGGTTTCCTCCTAAGAATACTAGCGCATAGAATCAACAGCGCAATGCTTTTTGGAAAAACGAAGCTATTATAAGACCCAGGTCCCATCACACAATGCAACACAAGCCGAAGGATATGGTTTTCCCTTATAATAGCCAAACATGCTTGGTACGTTTAAAACAAATCATTTGATACTATTATAAGTGTACAGTGTGAAAACAACTTCAAACATAAATGTATCAATCATAGATGACATGGGTACCATATATCATGTTGCCATACTAGGCTCTACAATTAAAACCTCAAAGTCACGTATTGGAAGTTGGATTTCCATCTGTGAACCAAGGCAAGGGATCGTTCTTACCACTTCGAGACTGTCTAGCCCGAGCATCAGGGTCAGAACGCATCGACCCTTGGATCGTCAGGGCTAATCCATATGGAGTGGATTAAAATGGCTGAACAATGCGTTTCCCGGTCCTATGGGGCGTAAAACTGGTCACTATATCGACCAAACCATCCATCGGCCCCGTAGTGACCGATATAACTGAGGCGCCTCGCTTTCCATCATCCATATAAGTAAAATGTCAGGGCTCTATACCATGTCGCCACTCCTAGCTAGAAAGAAACGCATGTCCTTCCTAAAGTCCTCTCCCATTTCTAGTTCACACCGGGGTGTGAGGCTCGCGAATTAACGCTATACACAAAGCTATGCTATATTAAAGTCGTGCTTTGATCATCAACCACAAGACTCTGCTTTTCAACAGAATCCTTGATCATTTGCATCTCAGCATGCCACACTGACAATTCACACCATGCGACTGATATCTATCGATATATAACCTCTGAGCTCGTACGTCTCAGATAAGGGGGTTAAGCATGAGAATAAATTCTCCGCCCCCAAACAGATATATATTTAATAGATCTGAATCAACACGGAATAAAATCCAATGTCAGACACACATCCATTTACAAGTGCATTCTGGGTCTGAACGAAATCGGAGGCACCTTATTCCTCGTCCCTTATGTCCAATACAAGAGAGAGGTCCTCGCATATCCAGTCGATCTCCAAGTACGTCTGGACGATCACCACTTATTACCTTGTCTTGGGTGTACAGCCCAATCAAGACATCAGTAATCATCCAAACAAGGTGAAGACCTCCGGTCTTCAACCACCGTCTTCATCGTCGACTTATCGTTGATTCAGTTATTCAAAATGGGATAAACCCGGTCTTTCTGAATAACTCGCGTATCTTATAAACAAGTGCTATAAAAACACAACATACGCCTCATTCCAATTCTGATTTGATTAAATATTCATATCCTTTGGGAAAGGTTCCCATTAATTTTATCAAAAATAAATCCTTTAAATTTATTCTTTAGTCTTCCATTGGATATCAATTCAAACCAAATTAAGGTTTATTCAAACTAGTCGGGATTAACGGACCATACCGAAGTGATCATTTGTTTAATTTCCCAATCCCAACCTATTCATCCCATGGAGCAAAACTGGTAATATTCCATATCTAACACCACAGTGTTATCAATAAATTTAATTACCTTTTCACATTCAAATCTAATTAAAGATTTAACTATCGCTTGGAGTAAAACTGGTGATACTCCATTATGGATCATTGCCCAAATTTGATAATTTAAATTATCACATTTAAATCTAATTAAAGATTCATTAAAACTACACTTAGTTTTAATCTTCTCAAAAATCATTATATAATGATTATTCAAATTCAGGAAATAAATCCTGTCTTTAACTGGGTTAAAGAACCAATGTCATTTAAAACACAGTTTACGATAAACCAAAAATCACATTCCCTTTAATTATGGAATCTTCATGGAAAACAGATCAATATATAATCGATATCAGTTTCTGTATCCGACAAATAATATAAATGGAATAACGAAAAGACTTTTAAATTCCATATATATTAACAGTCTTCCTCCATAGAAGTTCACTTCGATTATTATCCAATCGAATTCCATTCCATTTCAATTAAATATTAATTAATTGGAAAAATTTACTTTGGAAAATCCCATTAATCTTAATAAAAGATTTATATATTACAAATCATATTTTCCTGTAGATCGGGTTAAAGAACGAATGTCGTTAAAACACAGTTCACAATAAACCCAATTCACATTCCATTTTATTACAATTAAATGTTAATTAACTGGAAACTCTAATAATCTAAAATAAAAGATTTTTTCTTTTCACACTGGGTTTAAGAACAGTGTTACTGAAGACGCCATTCACGACAAACCCAAAAATCCAATTCTTTTACTCAATTCCAATTAAATATTAATTAATTCAAAAACTTCACAAAATCTTAATTAAAAGATTTATTCTTTTTCTCAGCTGGTTTTAAGAACAGTGTAACTGAAGACGCCATTCATGACAAACCCAAAAATCCCATTTGATATTAAATACAAGGCTCTGAATAGAAAATATATCGACTTATATTCAATATCAAATTCTGAAACCAACAAATATCATATTGGAAATAATGATATAAATATATCTTTCAAATTTCCATAACAATACCTGTATTATCATGAAATCCAACATCGAAATATTCCAAAGATGATTTCCATTCAAATCCACTCCAATTCATATATTGGACATTGTGGTTATATTAAAACCCATTCTCAATCCAATTTATTTGTTTAAAAATAATTGGATTTTAATTCTAGTTAACAACTAGTTCATTTTGATAAAAATATATTTTTATCTTTCCAAATATGGAATTTTTCATCCCAATTGTTTCTAAATCCTTTATTATGATTTTACAAAAATTATTAATGTTTTTAATAATTTTATCAAGGCCCGTACAGTCGATTTCCATAAATGGTCATCGAACTGCACTTACAACGACCTTTTCCAAATTTGATTTGGACATAATTCCAAATCCAGCCATTAGATTTGAAATCTCTTATATTCGTTGGAAAGCTCTTTTCGATAAGAACCCAACGGTTCCAGTTTTAGGAGAATCCGACGGTCGGATCTCCTGTAACTTCAATTCGAAGTCAATGGTCGAAATTCGCGAACGGTCGCGGCGCGTTCTATTCAGACCATTAAATATATATAATATATATATATATATATATTTCGTCGATTTCCATTTGAAACGTATTTTATAAATCGTTTTAAATTCATCTTAAAAACGATTTCAACTTCATTTCAACTTTCAAATCAAATTTGAATATTCCTTAATAAATTCGCTTTTAATTTCATTTTAAAACGATTTCAATTCCATTTCAAATTTCGAATCAAATTTGAATGTTCCTTATCATTATAATATTAAATGATAATATTTTCAAAACATTAGATTTTTAAATCGCTTCGCTTTTCGATATTCATTATAAAAAAATGAATAAAATCGATATAAATATCGTCTACGTCGAAATGGTGCAAATCTAATCAACACGGCTTCATATATTCAAATATTTTCGTGTCCATCCAAAATCGAACATCAAAATCATATTTTGATTCTTTTCTGAATATTGTTTTAAAATATTCTTTATTTTAAAATATTCTTTATTTCTGAATTGGAATCAGACACAATCTATTACCATATAATGTTATTTATATGGATTTCATACACACATGTACACAACAATAATTATACACAGCCATCCATCATCCAGAGTGCATCACACAGCCGCATAAGCATTAAATATAAATAATTAATGCTTACATCAGTCTGTCAACCAATCGATTGAAATACAACTAAATATTGGGATTACTATATGTCCAATATCATCCCAATACCTGTGTAGGGTTTTGAAACAACAAATACTCATTATTATTTGAGTAGTTGGGCGATGTGTAAAATTTATCGTTCCAATCAATGTCAGTTAAATGGGTTTACATAAAAAAATCCTCTGATTTGTAAATGAATATTTATTTCAACTCATTACCATTTTATTGAAGGTAATTTAGGGTTTCAAAAGAGGATTTTGCAGCGGATAACATGAACCCTAAACAGGATCTATTACGAAAAACTATAAATCAAGGTTAAAATATACCTAGGGTTTTTGTGCTTTCGAATTGACGATGAACTTAGTCGAATCGAATCAGTAGCACAACAATTCATTGCGCCTCCATAAGTATCCAAAAGAACATTCCTCTGATTTCGATCATATTGAAGGAGAGGATGAAGGAAGAGCAGTACTAGCCGCCGCCATTATTATCTTAGGGTTTTGGAATTAGAATTCTACTGGATTCATTTTTCTATTGATCTATATCAATATTTATGACTAGGTATACACGTGTATATTAAAAGGGGAAAAGTAAATATCTCCTTTTAAATTTAAATGTTTACCATAGAATAGGTACTAACCCGTCCATTAATTCCAAGTTCAAATAAAATATCAACTAATTGACGTTTTATTCGACCCAAAGAAAATAATTTCTCCCTTGTAACGTTCCTGTTGTGTAACCCTATAGGTTATTACAACGTTGGCAATAATTTAAATCGTATTTAAGTTATAAACAGTGAGCGGCATCTAGTAATACATCGTTGCTACCCAAGTTATAATAAGATCAATGATTCGATACAACCTTTCTGTGACCAGTGTATTAATGTAATATAATCCTTTTAACCGTTATATCCTGGATTAAACTCAAGGAATGGATCGTATCATCCTCTTTATAGTTTAATCCGTTTTTCTTGATCGATGAGTAGACTGTTTAAAACAAATCAGTATTTGAGCACGACCATGCATTTCACAGTCTCACTCAATCAAGAGGCCCATGGATATCACCATAAATATATTATGGGGTTAAATTCCATCTAGATCATTCATAATTTTTATTCGATTCGAGATGTATCCAATAATCACTGTTATCGTTACTCTGTTACGAATAACTTTAGGTGGTATCAAAACACAAATATCATCGAATAAAATTATAATGATTTCAGGTCTGAGGACCATTACATCACTATCACTATGAGAATAACTTATGATATTGTTAATTATAATCCATGGAGTTATCTCACGGTGGGTCAGCCCAATACGATATTCTCCAATACGTATTTATGTTTTGACATTAATATCACGTATATTAATGATCAATGAGATGTGATCATCAGTCAATCAACATACCAGTCTCAACGCTTTATTGTTGTCCTATATTAACAATAAAACTCGACTAGGGGCATTTAAGAATTATAATACTTATCACATTATATAATCTCAAGTTCAGTCTTACTCGAACTATATAATTCCGTATTATTATTCTAAGGACCTCTATTATATTATTATTTATATTACGCAGTAAATATAATATAATAGAATATTATTTTATTCCATATAAAATAATAACATTAGTAGTGTTATCAATCTCATCAAATGAATTGCCTCTAGGGCATAAACTCTAACAATCTCCCACTTGCACTAGAGTCAATTATTCATGTATCATATACTCATGAAACCAGTGTGACTATTAAACTTCCGCTGCGACGGAGTCTAATTCAGTAGGCCTGCAACAATACAACTTTTGTAACTTTGCAGATATGTCTATTTCTTCTGTGAACAATTTCACATAAGAATTATATTTCTTAAATATATGTTTGGATCAATAGTGAGTTTAAGGTTTTAGGCCTGAGCATCAGCCACATTGTTATCGCAATGTAAATCATTGGATCAACAATGAATTAAGTTCAATTATGAACTTCTTAATCCAAACATTTTTCTTTCTTAGAATTAGTATTTACTTCTTGTTTTAAAACTAACATTATTCACAATAATTAATGTGTTATTAAAATATTAAAATTATTGTGACACTCCCACTCAATTTCTTGTCTATACAAGATTCATCGGTACTTGTGGTTTCCGAGACATTTCGAATTCTAATTCATTTCCTTTTGGTATCTAAAAGATTGGTTCTTCTTTAAAAGGATACGAATTTGAGCAATAAACATTTTATCCTCTGAGGATCTATAGAAATAATATCCATTTATTTCTTTTGAATATTCCATAAAATTAGTTATCTGATTTGGGTCCGATCTTATAAGAGGAAGGACGTTTATCAAATGTCTTACATCCCAATTCTTCGCTTTAGAGACACTAGGACATTTCCTAGTCCATATCTTATACAGCGTCTTTAGATCGTTTTAGTGGGATTTAATATAATTGTTCTAAATTTAATTTATTGGAAGATCTATATGACTTATCATTAATCGTATTTTATCTTATAAGGTACGAAATCTCCTTTCAGACATACCATTCCAATATGGTCTTCTAGATGGAGTAAGTTATGAAATAATTTCTGTAATAACCCGTAAAATGCGAGCCAGTTTGAAATTTTTATTTTGGCAATTTTAGCGAATTTCGATTATTTAAAATGAATTATTTTAAATAATATCGTCGAGAAATTTATTTTGAATAGAATTCGAACGTATATATTATACGCGTCGTCGTTAGAATATAAATAATTATATATAATTATAAATAGAATTGAAAATGGCGGGTAGTTCGATAATTCGATTTCAAACTTCAATTGAATGTACCGGGTGCAAAACAATCCGGATTTTAGTGAAACCAAAAACATTAGGATCTAATTGAGAATATCTTTCCAACTAATCCGAAAAATCAAGATTTCATAGCGGGAATCAAAAGATATGTCCAGTTGAAATTTCTGAATAGTCGCTATGGAATTCAGGCCCTTAAAAATGGACATTTTGCAAATGACCTCGGATTTCGACGAAACCACTTTTGTTGGATCCGCAGTGTCAAATTATTGCTATATTCCAAATTTCATAATTTTCTGAATCAGTTTGTGAGCGTGGCAAAGGAAAACGCGTTTTACCAGTTTCAGTTGAATTTAATCGACTGGAAAATGACCATTTTTCAAACGGTCTCAGAATCTGACGAAATTAGTTTTGTTAGGACCGTATCGTCAATACGAAGCTAGAAAATATTTTTATGGAATTTATAGAGTTGTTATGTGACCCCGGTAATTTGAAATGTACGTTTAAAATTCAATATAGCGATTTAAATGTAAATTTAACGGAAACCGATTCAAACGATCGAATCAACCTACGATACATATCCCATTGTGTTCGGAATGGGGGTAAAACGCTATGGACGACAGGCGGTGGGTTCGATTCTGAAGTCGATAGGAAAAGTTACTTTTTGGCGAAAAATAAATTAATTAAATAAAAATATATATATATATATACCTTTCTCTCCTTAACCAGGCCCCCCCCCCCCCCCCCGTTCTAAAATCATTTCAAAAAAAAAAAAAAAGAGAGAGAACAGACGGAGGAACACAGCAGCCCACCGCCACGTCCACCGTCGAACCCCACCATCGCAACCTCCAAGCGCGCAACCCCCTCCCCTCCCTTCGACCGACGCCGACCCCCTTTCCCCCGAAACCCCTGCCTTGCGATTCGAACCCCCCTTTTTCCGATGCGCCGCCGCCGAGGTGCAATCCTCCCCCACCGACCCTCCTCCGCCTGCATCAAAGATCCGCACCCCCCTCCCTCTTGCTAAAACCTGTAAGTGTCTTTTCCTTTCTTTTTTTTTTATTATATAAAGCTTTGTTTATTTATTTTTATGATTTCTGTGTTAATAAAAAGGGGATTCATATGATGAAGAAAGTTAGGATTTTTAATTTATAAAAGTTAGGATTTTTAATTTATAAAAGTTTAGATCTTTAGTCAAATAAAGATTAGATTTTTAAAGTGTTAAAGGTCGGATTTTTTTCGATAAGAAAAATATAATCTTTTCTCTATTTATAGTGGAAAATAAAAATATGATTTTTATATATTGAACTTCGAAATAAAAATATGATTTTTATATATTGAACTTCGAAATAAAAATATGATTTTCATATATTGAACTTCGAAATAAAAATATGATTTTTATATATTGAACTTCGAAATAAAAATATGGTTTTTATATATTGAACTTCGAAAGAAAAATATGGTTTTTATATATTGAACTTCGAAATAAAAATATGATTTTTATATATTGAACTTCGAAATAAAAATATGATTTTTATATATTGAACTTCGAAATAAAAATATGGTTTTTATATATTGAACTTCGAAAG
Source organism: Allium sativum (assembly GCA_030737875.1). Lineage (NCBI taxonomy): Eukaryota > Viridiplantae > Streptophyta > Magnoliopsida > Asparagales > Amaryllidaceae > Allium > Allium sativum. The sequence continues at coordinate 574,450,655 of CM060923.1, read as the reverse complement.
AAAAATATGATTTTTATATGTTGAACTTCGAAATAAAAATATGATTTTTATATATTGAACTTCGAAATAAAAATATGGTTTTTATATATTGAACTTCGAAAGAAAAATATGGTTTTTATATATTGAACTTCGAAATAAAAATATGGTTTTTATATATTGAACTTCGAAAGAAAAATATGGTTTTTATATATTGAACTTCGAAATAAAAATATGATTTTTATATATTGAACTTCGAAATAAAAATATGATTTTTATATATTGAACTTCGAAATAAAAATATGGTTTTTATATATTGAACTTCGAAAGAAAAATATGATTTTTATATGTTGAACTTCGAAATAAAAATTCGAGTTTTATATATTGAATAGCGAAATAAAAATTCGATTTTTATATATTGAATAGCGAAGTAAAAATTCGATTTTTATATATTGAATAGCGAAGTAAAAATTCGATTTTTATATATTGAATAGCGAAGTAAAAATTCGATTTTTATATATTGAATAGTGAAGTAAAAATTCGATTTTTATATATTGAATAGCGAAGTAAAAATTCGATTTTTACATATGTAGTGAAAGCGGACAACGAAGGTGATAAAAAGGCGAAACGACGAAGACTTCTGCAAATGAAGAGCCGTGGAGCTAGGATAGCTATCGGTGAGAATTTCTCACCTTTCAATTTATTTTCTAGTTATATATATACTAGGTTGCAGACGGTGTTTAGTAGCACCCGACACAATCGTCCATAGACCATGGACTTGTTTGTTTGGCTTTTTGGTGATTGATTGCGATATTGGTTTGAATGTGGTTTGTGGTGTGAAAAATCGAATCGATTAATTGGTTAGGATTAGACGTGCGCCGTTATAAGGCGAAGGAGTAAGGCTAGGTTAGACTCTTACTCCAAATTTTGTGGTTTGCATAACGAAAGTGATTTGATTGAGATGGGTATGGCGGTGGCCATTATTAGACCGGGGACAAGGCTAGGCCTTATCCCGTTTCTAGTATCGTGCCGTTATGCCGCCGAAATTTTCTAAAATAAGTTAGAAAAATAAAAATATCATTTTATTTAAAGAATGAACTGAATAGAAATTCATATGTTGGAATAAAATGTTTTGTCGTTAAAAATATAATTTTTAACGTGAATGTGAATAAAATAAAATATTCATTTGCAAACCGGACGGTTTGTTTATGTACACCTATTTGAATGACATTGATTGGGACGATAAATTTTACACATCGCCCAACTGCAAAAATAAAATCTGTGTTTGGTTGTTTGAAACCCCACACAGGTATTGGGATGAAATTTGAAGTTCACTCATCCTGATTGATTTAATATGTCGATCGATTGATTGACATGCTGTTATAAGCGTTAGATATCTTTATTTGATGCTTATACAGTGTAGTGCACTTTGGTTGATGGTTGATCATTTTTCAATGCTATTATATACATGTGTTGTATGAAAATCCATATAATTAATTTTATATGGTAATTGATTGGGCCTCATTCCAGTTTAGAAATAGAAATATTTGAAATAGAAATATTTGAAATAGAATATTTGAAAATAGAAATTTATGAAGCCGTGTTGATTAGATTGACGCCATTTTGACGTGAACGATATTTATATCGAAATGAATTGAAAACTATTTTGAAATGAATTGAGTTGAAAACGATTTCGAAATGCATTGAGTTGAAAACGATTTCGAAATGAATTGAGTTGAAAACGATTTCGAAATGAATTGAATTGAAAACAGTTTCGAAATGAATTGAGTTGAAAACGATTTCGAAATGAATTGAATTGAAAACGATTTCGAAATGAATTGAGTTGAAAACGATTTCGAAATGAATTGAGTTGAAAACGATTTCGAAATGAATTGAATTGAAAACGATTTCGAAATGAATTGAATTGAAAACGATTTCGAAATGAATTGAATTGAAAACGATTTCGAAATGAATTGAATTGAAAATGAATTCAAATTGAATTGAAAGCGAATTGAAATGAATTCAAATTGAATTGAAATTTGAATTGAATAGAAACAAATTATAAAACGAATTTATAAAGAAGAATTCAATTTTGATTTGAATTGAAAAGGAAGTGGAAATTGCTTTTGAAACGAAATTAAAACTATTCATATGATTCGTTTTAAATGGAAATCGACAAAATATATATTATATATATAATATAATGGCCTGAATAGAACGCGCCGCGCCGCGGCAGTTCGTGAATTTCGACCATTTATTTCAAACGGACATTACGGGAGATCCGACCATCGGATTCTCCTAAAACCGGAACCGTTGGGTTCGTATCGAAAAGAGCTTTCTAATGAATATTAGAAATTAGAAATCTAACGGTTGGATTTGGAAATACATCCAAATCAGATTCGAAAAAGGTCGCTGTAAGTGCAGTTCGATGGCCGTTGTTGGAAATCGACTGTACGGGCCTTGATAAAATTATTAAAAATAGTAATAATTTGTGTAAAATCATAAGAAATGATTTAGAAAGAATTGGGATGAAAAACTCCATATTTGAAAAGATAAAAATAGATTTTTATCGAAATGAACTAGTTTTGAACTAGAATTATAATTCTATTTATTTTTAAATAAATAAATTGAATTTAAAAAGGGTTTTGAAAATAACCAGAATATCCAATGATTGCATTGGAGTGGATTTGAATCGAAATTGTCTTCGGAATATTTCGATGTTGGAATTCGTGATTATACAGGTGTTGTTATGGAAATTTGAAAGATATATATTTATATCGTTATTTCCAATACGACATTTGTTAGTCGTAGAATTTGATATTGAATATAAGCCGATATATGTTCTATTCAGAGCCTTGTATTGAATATCGAATGTGATTTGGGTTTGTCGTGAATGGTGTCTTCACTAACACTGTTCTTGAACCCAGTTGAGAAATGATTAAATCTTTTTATTTAGATTTAATGAAGTGTACCAATTAAATAATATTTAATTGGAAGTGAATTGATATTGATTTTTGGGTTTATCGTGAACAGTGTTTTAAATAACACTCGTTCTTTAACCCGATAATTAATGAATGTGACTTTGGGTTTATCGTGAACCGTGTTTTAAATGACACGGATTCTTTAACCCAGTTAAAGATTAAAACTAAGTGGAGTTTTAATGAATCTTTAAATAGATTGAAAAGTTCGAGAATGGAGTATCACCAGTTTTACTCCAAGCGATAGTTAAATCTTTAATTAGATTTGAACGTGAAATGGTAATTGAATTACCGATAACACTGTGGTGTTATATATGAAGTACTACCAGTTTTACTTCATGGGATGAATAGGTTGGGATTGGGAAAATAAAATAAATGATTACTTCGGTGTGGTTCGATAATCCCGACTAGTTGGAATTGATATTCAAAGGAGATTAAAGAATAAATTTAAAGAATTTATCTTGGATAAAATTAATGGGAACTTTTTCCCAAAGTATAGGAATATTTGAATAAAAGAATATTCTGAATTGGAATGAGGCGTATGTTGTGTTGGTGTAACCCTTTTATAATATATACGCGAGTTATTCAGAAAGACCGGGTTTATCCCATTCTGAATAACTGAGTCGACGTGGTGTCGAAGATGAAGACGGTGGTCGAAGACCGGAAGTCTTCACGTCGTTTGGGTGATTACTGATGATATTGATTGGGCAGTACACCCAAGAAGATGGAAACAGTTAGGGATCGTCCAGACGTACTTGGAGATCGATGGATATGCGGGGTACTAGGTGCCTCCGGTTTCGTTCAGACCCAGAACGGACTTGTAAATGGACTGTGTGTCTGACATTGGAATTTAGCCCGTGTGATTGATCTCTATTAAATATATATCTGTTTGGCGGCGGAGAATTTATTCTCTTGCTTAACGCCCTTCTCTGAGACGTACGAGCTCAGGGGTTATATACTGATGGACATCAAACACATAGAGTGAATTGCCTGTGTGGCATGCCTAAGTGACAATAGATCGAGGCTTCTGTTGAAAAGCAAAGTCTTGTGGTGATGATCAAAGCACAGCCTGTGTGGCACATCTTTGTGTAACGTGAATTCGCGAGTTTCACACCCGGTATGAACCAAAAACGGGAGACGGACCTCAGGGAGGACATGCGTTTCTTTCTAGTTAGAAGTGGCGTTAGTGGTTTTACACGCCCTGACGAGTTTGACTTATGTGGTTGTTGCTGTTGTGAGGCGCCTCGGTTTGATCGGACGATCCGGGTCCGATGGAGTCATTTAGTTGGCTCACCTACGCCCCAAAGGGCGGGGAAACGCAGTGTTCAGGCATTTTAATCCACATCGGTGGACCGGCCATGTCGCTCCAAGGGACGATGCATTCTGTTCCTGAGACACGGGCTAGAGCGTCTCGAATCGGTTGAGGACTATCTTTTGCCTCGGTTCATAGACGGAAATCCAATTTCCAAATACGTGACATTTGCGGTTTTATTTGTAAACCTATATATGGCGACATGATATATGGTACCCATGCCGCCTATGATTGATACTTATGATTTGAAGTTGTTTTATACACTATGCACTTATAATAGTATCAAATGATTTGTTTTAAACGTATCAAGCATTCTTTGGCTGTTATAAGGGAAAACCCTATCCCCCGGCTTGCGTTGCATTGTGTGATAGGACCTGGGTCTTATAACAGCTTCATTTTTCTTTATTTAGCATTGCGCTGTTCATTTTATGCACTGGTATTCTTGGGAGGAAACCCGTTCCGTGTTATACGGCGTGGTCCCTTGATTTACCTAACTTTAAGATAAAGATTAACTGTTTTAGTTCTCACACCAGTCACATGACTGACCTGGAGTTTATTGTTTTAACCTAAACTCTGGGTGCCCTTATTTTGACACGGGCAGCTAGTAGTTTTGGTTTTGCAGATTTATATTCACAGGATCCTGGTTTACAGCTGGAATGATATCCGGAAAGCTTTGTATCCGTATCCCTTTTCTAGTTGTGCATTGTATTATTTTCCGCTGCTATGTATTTAAATGTAATTTAAATCTCTGATATTTCTGTGTAATATTCATTTATATATATTCTTGTAATCTGATGCATTGTTGTAATATACAATGAAATGTTCTTTTGTATGCGTTCTGTTGTGGCTTGTTCTCGAACTATCCGACACTTTCCTTTATGGGGAGGTTACGGGTTTTTACAGTTGGTATCAGAGCTTTGGTTTACAGAGCTCGAGAACAAGACACATTAGAACCATACGAAAGAATTCATCAGATATTGGATTAGTAATATCCAATGGAATGACTCGTTAGAGATGGGATCAGTAGTATCCTAGAACGAGTGTGAAGAGTATATTTTTGAAAATGAAAACAAAACTTGTTTTGAAAATTTAAATCAATTATTCGTATTTGGTTATTTATTTATATTGATGTGGACAATCCAGTATATAGAGATTTTGCGTATACGTCTGATCCGCGTGTATTCAAAATTTTAATATATTGGATAGATATAGAATCACACTCTAGTCGCACGGACCTGATTCTGATGATTGACGCGTCATCATTAGTAATTATTTTCGTGTTTCGAAGGTGTGATATCTATATATTTCCATTAGACTGGTGTGAGAACCAAAACTTATATAGTTAGAATACATTGTTGTGAATTGGCATCAAAAACATGATTTTCTTTATATGTAGTAAAATTATCAATTTGAAACGTTAAAGTCACTAATTGATTGATGTTTGTTTTGTTTGTTTATTTGTTTGATAATTTTGAACCATTATGCCTAATATAACCAAATATTGAATTGTATTGAAAATTGGTTGCATTTGCTTGCATATACATATATATCATTGAACAGGTCATAGCAAGGAGGCTAGAGCAGAGAATAAAATTTGTTTGCCCGACAAATAGGTACATGTTTACTACATAATTTACTGTTTTGTTTGGGTGATGATGATTTTATGAGCCTATTGGCTAGCCGCTTGGCTTTTTCTTTTTCTTTTTGAGATCTGAAGGACCGGGGAAGCTATTTGAAATTCCCCGATGCTCCCATTGCAGGGGAGGTTATGGCGAAATTTTTTGAAAATTTAGGGTGTTAGCCAAATTTTTGAAAATTTGAAAATTCTCAGAAACTAAAAAGTTGGAGAAGGAAAGCCAGATCGATCGTAGAGTTGATTAATCAAACCACTTTCAACTTTGTTCCTTTTCGGGGACGAAAAGTTTTAAGTGGGGGAGATTGTAATAACCCGTAAAATGCGAGCCAGTTTGAAAATTTAATTTTGGCAATTTTAGCGAATTTCGATTATTTAAAATGAATTATTTTAAATAATATCGTCGAGAAATTTATTTTGAATAGAATTCGAACGTATATATTATACGCGTCGTCGTTAGAATATAAATAATTATATATAATTATAAATAGAATTGAAAATGGCGCGGTAGTTCGATAATTCGATTTCAAACTTCAATTGAATGTACCGGGTGCAAAACAATCCGGATTTTAGTGAAACCAAAAACATTAGGATCTAATTGAGAATATCTTCCCAACGAATCCGAAAAATCAAGATTTCATAGCGGGAATCAAAAGATATGTCCAGTTGAAAATTCTGAATAGTCGCTATGGAATTCAGGCCCTTAAAAATGGACATTTTGCAAATGACCTCGGATTTCGACGAAACCACTTTTGTTGGATCCGCAGTGTCAAATTATTGCTAGATTCCAAATTTCATAATTTTCTGAATCAGTTTGTGAGTGTGGCAAAGGAAAACGCGTTTGACCAGTTTCAGTTGAATTTAATCGACTGGAAAATGACCATTTTTCAAATGGTCTCAGAATCTGACGAAATTAGTTTTGTTAGGACCGTATCGTCAATACAAAGCTAGAAAATATTTTTATGGAATTTATAGAGTTGTTATGTGACCCCGGTAATTTGAAATGTACGTTTAAAATTCAATATAGCGATTTAAATGTAAATTTAACGGAAACCGATTCAAACGATCGAATCAACCTATGATACATATCCCATTGTGTTCGGAATGGGGGTAAAACGCTATGGACGACAGGCGGTGGGTTCGATTCTGAAGTCGATAGGAAAAGTTACTTTTTGGCGAAAAATAAATTAATTAAATAAATATATATATATATATATACCTTTCTCTCCTTACCAGCCCCCCTCCCCCCCCCCCCCCCCCCCGTTCTAAAATCATTTCAAAAAAAAAAAAAAAAAGAGAGAGAACAGACGGAGGAACGCAGCAGCCCACCGCCACGTCCACCGTCGAACCCCACCATCGCAACCTCCAAGCGCGCAACCCCCTCCCCTCCCTTCGACCGACGCCGACCCCCTTTCCCCCGAAACCCCTGCCTTGCGATTCGAACCCCCCTTTTTCCGATGCGCCGCCGCCGAGGTGCAATCCTCCCCCACCGACCCTCCTCCGCCTGCATCAAAGATCCGCACCCCCCTCCCTCTTGCTAAAACCTGTAAGTGTCTTTTCCTTTCTTTTTTTTTTATTATATAAAGCTTTGTTTATTTATTTTTATGATTTCTGTGTTAATAAAAAGGGGATTCATATGATGAAGAAAGTTAGGATTTTTAATTTATAAAAGTTAGGATTTTTAATTTATAAAAGTTTAGATCTTTAGTCAAATAAAGATTAGATTTTTAAAGTGTTAAAGGTCGGATTTTTTTCGATAAGAAAAATATAATCTTTTCTCTATTTATAGTGGAAAATAAAAATATGATTTTTATATATTGAACTTCGAAATAAAAATATGATTTTTATATATTGAACTTCGAAATAAAAATATGATTTTCATATATTGAACTTCGAAATAAAAATATGATTTTTATATATTGAACTTCGAAATAAAAATATGGTTTTTATATATTGAACTTCGAAAGAAAAATATGGTTTTTATATATTGAACTTCGAAATAAAAATATGATTTTTATATATTGAACTTCGAAATAAAAATATGATTTTTATATATTGAACTTCGAAATAAAAATATGGTTTTTATATATTGAACTTCGAAAGAAAAATATGATTTTTATATGTTGAACTTCGAAATAAAAATTCGATTTTTATATATTGAATAGCGAAATAAAAATTCGATTTTTATATATTGAATAGCGAAGTAAAAATTCGATTTTTATATATTGAATAGCGAAGTAAAAATTCGATTTTTATATATTGAATAGCGAAGTAAAAATTCGATTTTTATATATTGAATAGCGAAGTAAAAATTCGATTTTTATATATTGAATAGCGAAGTAAAAATTCGATTTTTACATATGTAGTGAAAGCGGACAACGAAGGTGACAAAAAGGCGAAACGACGAAGACTTCTGCAAATGAAGAGCGGTGGAGCTAGGATAGCTATCGGTGAGAATTTCTCAACTTTCAATTTATTTTCTAGTTATATATATATACTAGGATGCAGACGGTGTTTAGTAGCACCCGACACAATCGTCCACAGACCATGGACTTGTTTGTTTGGCTGTTTGGTGATTGATTGCGATATTGGTTTGAATGTGGTTTGTGGTGTGAAAAATCGAATCGATAAATTGGTTAGGATTAGACGTGCGCCGTTATAAGGCGAAGGAGTAAGGCTAGGTTAGACTCTTACTCCAAATTTTGTGGTTTGCATAACGAAAGTGATTTGATTGAGATGGGTATGGCGGTGGCCATTATTAGACCGGGGACAAGGCTAGGCCTTATCCCGTTTCTAGTATCGTGCCGTTATGCCGCCGAAATTTTCTAAAATAAGTTAGAAAAAAAATATATTATTTTATTTAAAGAATGAACTGAATAGAAATTCATATGTTGGAATAAAATGTTTTGTCGTTAAAAATATAATTTTTAACGTGAATGTGAATAAAATAAAATATTCATTTGCAAACCAGACGGTTTGTTTATGTACACCTTTTTTGAATGACATTGATTGGGGCGATAAATTTTACACATCGCCCAACTGCACAAATAAAATCTGTGTTTGGTTGTTTGAAACCCCATACGGGTGTTGGGATGAAATTTGAAGTTCACTCATCCTGATTGATTAAATATGTCGATCGATTGATTGACATGCTGTTATAAGCGTTAGATATCTTTATTTGATGCTTATACAGTGTAGTGCACTTTGGTTGATGGTTGATCATTTTTCAATGCTATTATATACATGTGTTGTATGAAAATCCATATAATTAATTTTATATGGTAATTGATTGGGCCTCATTCCAGTTTAGAAATAGAAATATTTGAAATAGAAATATTTGAAATAGAATATTTGAAAATAGAAATTTATGAAGCCGTGTTGATTAGATTGACGCCATTTTGACGTGAACGATATTTATATCGAAATGAATTGAAAACAATTTCGAAATGAATTGAGTTGAAAACGATTTCGAAATGAATTGAGTTGAAAACGATTTCGAAATGAATTGAGTTGAAAACGATTTCGAAATGAATTGAATTGAAAATAATTTCGAAATGAATTGAGTTGAAAACGATTTCGAAATGAATTGAATTGAAAACGATTTCGAAATGAATTGAGTTGAAAACGATTTCGAAATGAATTGAGTTGAAAACGATTTCGAAATGAATTGAATTGAAAACGATTTCGAAATGAATTGAATTGAAAACGATTTCGAAATGAATTGAATTGAAAACGATTTCGAAATGAATTGAATTGAAAACGATTTCGAAATGAATTGAATTGAAAACGAATTCAAATTGAATTGAAAGCGAATTGAAATGAATTCAAATCGAATTGAAATTTGAATTGAATAGAAACGAATTATAAAACGAATTTATAAATAAGAATTCAATTTTGATTTGAATTGAAAAGGAAGTGGAAATTGCTTTTGAAACGAAATTAAAACTATTCATATGATTCGTTTTAAATGGAAATCGACGAAATATATATTATATATATTATATATATAATATAATGGCCTGAATAGAACGCGCCGCGCCGCGCCGCGGTAGTTCGTGAATTTCGACCATTTATTTCAAACGGACATTACGGGAGATCCGACCGTCGGATTCTCCTAAAACCGGAACCGTTGGGTTCGTATCGAAAAGAGATTTCTAACGAATATTAGAAATTAGAAATCTAACGGTTGGATTTGGAGATACGTCCCAATCAGATTCGAAAAAGGTCGCTGTAAGTGCAGTTCGATGGCCGTTGTTGGAAATCGACTGTACGGGCCTTGATAAAATTATTAAAAATAGTAATAATTTGTGTAAAATCATAAGAAATGATTTAGAAAGAATTGGGATGAAAAACTCCATATTTGAAAAGATAAAAATAGATTTTTATCGAAATGAACTAGTTTTGAACTAGAATTATAATTCTATTTATTTTTAAATAAATAAATTGAATTTAAAAAGGGTTTTGAAAATAACCAGAATATCCAATGATTGCATTGGAGTGGATTTGAATCGAAATTGTCTTCGGAATATTTCGATGTTGGAATTCGTGATTATACAGGTGTTGTTATGGAAATTTGAAAGATATATATTTATATCGTTATTTCCAATACGACATTTGTTAGTCGTAGAATTTGATATTGAATATAAGCCGATATATTTTCTATTCAGAGCCTTGTATTGAATATCGAATGTGATTTGGGTTTGTCGTGAATGGTGTCTTCACTAACACTGTTCTTGAACCCAGTTGGGAAATGATTAAATCTTTTTATTTAGATTTAATGAAGTGTACCAATTAAATAATATTTAATTGGAAGTGAATTGATATTGATTTTTGGGTTTATCGTGAATAGTGTTTTAAATAACACTCGTTCTTTAACCCGATAATTAATGAATGTGACTTTGGGTTTATCGTGAACCGTGTTTTAAATGACACGGATTCTTTAACCCAGTTAAAGATTAAAACTAAGTGGAGTTTTAATGAATCTTTAAATAGATTGAAAAGATCGAGAATGGAGTATCACCAGTTTTACTCCAAGCGATAGTTAAATCTTTAATTAGATTTGAACGTGAAATGGTAATTGAATTACCGATAACACTGTGGTGTTAGATATGAAGTACTACCAGTTTTACTTCATGGGATGAATAGGTTGGGATTGGGAAAATAAAATAAATGATTACTTCGGTGTGGTTCGATAATCCCGACTAGTTGGAATTGATATTCAAAGGAGATTAAAGAATAAATTTAAAGAATTTATCTTGGATAAAATTAATGGGAACTTTTTCCCAAAGTATAGGAATATTTGAATAAAAGTATATTCTGAATTGGAATGAGGCGTATGTTGTGTTGGTGTAACACTTTTATAATATATACGCGAGTTATTCAGAAAGACCGGGTTTATCCCATTCTGAATAACTGATTCGACGTGGTGTCGAAGATGAAGACGGTGGTCGAAGACCGGAAGTCTTCACGTCGTTTGGGTGATTACTGATGATCTTGATTGGGCTGTACACCCAAGAAGATGGAAACAGTTAGGGATCGTCCAGACGTACTTGGAGATCGATGGATATGCGGGGTACTAGGTGCCTCCGGTTTCGTTCAGACCCAGAACGGACTTGTAAATGGACTGTGTGTCTGACATTGGAATTTAGCCCGTGTGATTGATCTCTATTAAATATATATCTGTTTGGCGGCGGAGAATTTATTCTCTTGCTTAACGCCCTTCTCTGAGACGTACGAGCTCAGGGGTTATATACTGATGGATATCAAACACATAGAGTGAATTGCCTGTGTGGCATGCCTAAGTGGCAATAGATCGAGGCTTCTGTTGAAAAGCAAAGTCTTGTGGTGATGATCAAAGCACAGCCTGTGTGGCACAGCTTTGTGTAACGTGAATTCGCGAGTTTCACACCCGGTATGAACCAAAAACGGGAGACGGACCTCAGGGAGGGCATGCGTTTCTTTCTAGTTAGAAGTGGCGTCAATGGTTTTACACGCCCTGACGAGTTTGACTTATGTGGTTGTTGCTGTTGCGAGGCGCCTCGGTTTGATCGGACAATTCGGGTCCGATGGAGTCATTTAGTTGGCTCACCTACGCCCCAAAGGGAGGGGAAACGCAGTGTTCAGGCATTTTAATCCACATCGGTGGACCGGCCCTGTCGCTCCAAGGGACGATGCGTTCTGTTCCTGAGACACGGTCTAGAGCGTCTTGAATCGGTTGAGGACTATCTTTTGCCTCGGTTCATAGACGGAAATCCAATTTCCAAATACGTGACATTTGCGGTTTTATTTGTAAACCTATATATGGCGACATGATATATGGTACCCATGCCGCCTATGATTGATACTTATGATTTGAAGTTGTTTTATACACTATGCACTTATAATAGTATCAAATGATTTGTTTTAAACGTATCAAGCATTCTTTGGCTGTTATAAGGGAAAACCCTATCCCCCGGCTTGCGTTGCATTGTGTGATAGGACCTGGGTCTTATAACAGCTTCATTTTTCTTTATTTAGCATTGCGCTGTTCGTTTTATGCACTGGTATTCTTGGGAGGAAACCCGTTCCGTGTTATACGGCGTGGTCCCTTGATTTACCTAACTTTAAGATAAAGATTAACTGTTTTAGTTCTCACACCAGTCACATGACTGACCTGGAGTTTATTGTTTTAACCTAAACTCTGGGTGCCCTTATTTTGACACGGGCAGCTAGTAGTTTTGGTTTTACAGATTTATATTCACAGGATTCTGGTTTACAGCTGGAATGATATCCGGAAAGCTTTGTATCCGTATCCCTTTTCTAGTTGTGCATTGTATTATTTTCCGCTGCTATGTATTTAAATGTAATTTAAATCTCTGATATTTATGTGTAATATTCATTTATACTCTGTATATTCTTGTAATCTGATGCATTGTTGTAATATACAATGAAATGTTCTTTTGTATGCGTTCTGTTGTGGCTTGTTCTCGAACTATCCGACACTTTCCTTTATGGGGAGGTTACGGGTTTTTACAATTTCAAACTTATATGGATAGTCATTAATTAATTGGCTTAAGCATTCTCTTCGATATGTTCGAAGAGAATTTATTTTCTATCAAAATTAGTTTCTATCTCCACTTTGAATTCCTTGAACTTTTCAAAGGATTCTAATATGTGTTTCATAAGATACACGTATCTTTATCTACTGATATCATCAGTAAACCTAATGAAATGATAAAACCTACCTCTAGTTTATGTATTCATTGCTCCATATACATCATTATGTACGAGACCCAATACTTATCACTCATTCACTGTGTCAAGTGAAAGGTGATTCAGTTATATTGCCTAATAAACAAGATCTGTATTCTTCATATAATTCAAAACCAAATGATCTCAAAATTCCATCATTATGGAGTTTTGATATACTTTCTTGTTTACTGTGCCAATCGGTAATACTAAAGGTATATTGGATTTAAATCACTAAATTTAATCCACTCATTTTTAATGTCAAGTACATTATAGTTAAGGATTTACAAAGATCATTAACTATTTGTGAAATTCCATATGATATTTCATTTAAATAAAATGAATAACAACTGTTCCTTTTTATTACAAATGAAATTCAAACTTGTCTAAACAAGATCTATTATAACATTTATTTTAAGTGGAATTTCATTGTAACAATTATTTTATTTATTTAATTAAGCCATTATAATCAACAAGAATCAACTTTCTATGGATAATCTAACAATATTTGCTTCATTTCCAATCGTAAGTCCACTTGTCATTTTATCAGATTTCTACTTATTCTGCAATTTCTGTAAATCAATATACATTTATGTGATTTATATCTAGTATCTAATACTAGAAATGTATAAGTTGATTATTATAACATTTATATCTTATTCAGTTGAAGTCACACTTTAACTTTTATTTTAGATCCTCTATTTTTGTTAAAACAATTATATTTTAATTGTTTGAGGATAATCCTCAAATTTCAATGTCAGTCAAGAAATTTGATTTAATTCAATTTATCCTTCTTAAGGATTAATTTAAATTATTGGAATTATTTATTATTTAATATCTACAGTAGATAATAAATGATATCTGATTCTTTAATATTTATTTAATATAAACTTTGACAATCAAAATCTTATATTAACATAAATGTGTAATTTAAACTAAAATATGCTCCCACTCAAATTAACATCCCTTTATTTATATACATATATCAGTGTATATATATATAATGGTGTTCCAAGATCCATATCTAATCATGTTTTGACTCTGCTTTGGCAATTCCCCAAAACACAACCTTTTAGATAGACATCTTATGTCAATTATATCGTGTATATAATTCTTGGATCGCATGATGAACAATTTTGTTTGGTATTATTCATTTGCTCAAAATATAGAATAATTCATGCTATTGTCTCTAAGCCATAATCTTATTATGCAGCTTAGTTAAGTCAGACCCAATAATACAGTTCAAGTATCACTTTTACTCCGTCGCATATAACCAAAATAAAAGGATGCACAATGCTTTGGCATTACCTACATCCAGTGATTTTGGACATTGATGAGTGTATTATTGGAAGACTTCACCACGACTAAATATAACAAAAATTGCTTTAAATGGAATTTTATAATTCGTAGTGGACACGGTATTAGAGTTATTCACATATATATCAAATATATGTGTTTTATATTCATAATATAAAATGGATTTAAATAGAATATATATGGTATACATGTGTATTTAAATTCAATATTTTATAGGTACCGTGCCTATACAGTTTTTGAACATTTCAAAACATAAAATACAGTTCAACTTTCGTACTGCTAAATTCTTTGAACATTTCAAAACAAACATTAATACAAAGTGTAACAATTTACAATCATTAATATAATGTATGGGCCTATAGTAAAAGGAAACAAAATGGGCCATATAAAACCATAGACAGGATGGACTAACAAATTAGACTTCATGACAATACAAGAAAATTCCACCCTATTATATCATATAGATTCATCAACACCATATTATACATAATATTTTACACATTCATGATTAATAAATACATCATTATGTATATTATTAAAAGGAATTCTAAACATTTTTAAAGTTACAGGCAAATGATCTGCAAAGATTCATACACAAACAACTTCTCATGAATGTTTTGAAATTAAACTATATGAACTTCTTTGCATTATTACATATACAAAATATATTTCAGATATAGTTCATATATCAAAATTAATACAACTTGCTTCATGTACATGATTTTACACAAATACATAACTGCATCAATCTGCATATTATAAACAAGTCATACTTGTTTCTAATTTCATAGCATATCAGCAACGGTTGCTTCTGCCCATCCAAGAAAATGTAACAACCCGTAAAATGCGAGCCAGTTTGAAAATTTTATTTTGGCAATTTTAGCGAATTTTGATTATTTAAAATGAATTATTTTAAATAAAATCGACGAGAAATTTATTTTGAATATAAATCGAACGTATATATTATACGCGTCGTCGTTAGAATATAAATAATTATATATAATTATAAATAGAATTGAAAATGGCGCGGTAGTTCGATAATTCGATTTCAAACTTCAATTGGATGTACCGGGTGCAAAACAATCCGGATTTTAGTGAAACCAAAAATAATAGGATCTAATTGATAATATCTTTTCAATGAATCCGAAAAATCAAGATTTCATATCAGGAATCAAAAGATATGTCCAGTTGAAAATTCTGAATAGTCGCTATGGAATTCAGGCCCTTAAAAATGGACATTTTGCAAACGACCTCGGATTTCGACGAAACCAGTTTTGTTGGGTCCGCAGTGTCAAGTTATTGCTAGGTTTTAAATTTCATAATTTTTCGAATCAATATGTGAGCGTGACAAAGGAAAACGCGTTTGACCAGTTTCAGTTGATTTTAATCGACTGGAAATTGGCCATTTTTCTAACGGTCTCAGAATTCGGCGAAACTAGTTTTGTTAGGACCGTATCGTCAATACGAAGCTAGAAAATATTTTTTGGGAATTTTCTAGTTAGTATGTGACCCCGGTAATTTGAAATGTATGTTCAAAAATTCAATATAGTGATTTAAATGTAAATTCAACGGAAACTAATCGAAACAGTCGAATCGGCTTGCGATATATATCCCATTGTGTTCAGAATGGGGGTAGAACGCTATGGACGACAGGCGGTGGGCCTCGTTTAGAGGTCGTGTGTGAAAGCCAACTTTTTAATAATAATAAAAAAAATTATCTCTTCCTACTTTATATTTCTGCCCCCCCCCCCCCCCCCCGTTTCTATTTCAGTTCAGAAATAAAGAAAAAAAAAAGGGGAACCCGTCGCCCTCCGATCTGGCACGCCACCGCGCCTCTGCCACCCTCGCAGCCAGAGCGCCACCACCCCGTCGAAGCCACTACCTCCTTCTTCCTCTCCTCTCGATCCTCCCTCCAGTCTTCTCTCCCTCCTCTTCAAACCGCCCCAGCCACCCAATCGCCCCCACCTTGACGCAAAGACCGACGCCGTCGTGGGACCCCAAACCCCTCCGCGCCCAATAATCCGCCGCGCCCTTACCTGAGAAGCCATCGTCGATCCTCCCCTCGCCTCTGCCTACCCTCCGACGACGCTCAGCCTCCCCACCGAGCTGTTGCTCCCACCCCGACGCGCAGAACTCCTTTCCCTTTTTCTTTTATGCGCTGTAAGTTTTTTTAACTTATTTATTTCAATTTCTTTCGGATAATCCGTTCTACATATTATAGAAAAATAAAAAAAATCAGTTTTAAAGATTGAATTTTTATAATGTTAAAGATTGAATTTTTATAATATGAAAAGGCGATATTTTTAAATATGAAAAGGCGATATTTTTAAATACGAAAAGGCGATATTTTTAAATATGAAAAGGCGATATTTTTAAATATGAAAAGGCGATATTTTTAAATATGAAAAGGCGATATTTTTAAATATGAAAAGGCGATATTTTTAAATATGAAAAGGCGATATTTTTAAATATGAAAAGGCGATATTTTTAAATATGAAAAGGCGATATTTTTAAATTAGAAAAGGCGATATTTTTATATATTGAACACCGTAGTAAGAATTCGATTTTATATATTGGATAACATAGTAAAGATTCAATTTTTATATGAAGTATAACGAAGTGAAAATTCTATTTTCACAATATGAAGTTAGCGATAAAAATATGATTTTTAAATTGAAAGTAAATAAATAAAAATGTGATTTTTATTTTAAAGACATCAAAATATAAAAATGTGTGATTTTTATATATGTAGTGGCTACGGGCAACGAAGATGACGAAGATGCGATAGCGATGAAGATTTCTATCAATGAAGTGCCATGGAGCTAGGATAGCTATCAGTGAGAATTTCTCACCTTTCAATTTCTTTTCTAGTTATATATATATACTAGGATGCAGACGGTGTTTAGTAGCACCCGACACAATCGTCCACAGACCATGGACTTGTTTGTTTGGCTGTTTGGTGATTGATTGCGATATTGGTTTGAAGGTGGTTTGTGGTGTGAAAAATCGAATCGATAAATTGGTTAGGATTAGACGTGCGCCGTTATAAGGCGAAGGAGTAAGGCTAGGTTAGACTCTTACTCCAAATTTTGTGGTTTGCATAACGAATTGATTTGATTGATGTGTGAATGGCGTGGGCCTTCACTAGACCGGGGATAAGGCTAGGCCTCGTCCCGTTTCTAGTATCGTGCCGTTATGCCGCCGAAATTTTCTAAAATATGTTAGAAAATAAAAATATCATTTTATTGGATAAATGAACTGAATAGAAATTCATATGTTGGAATAAAATGTTTTATCGTTAAAAATATAATTTTTAACGTGAAGTGAATAAAATGGAATATTCATTTACAAACCAGACGGTTTGTTTATGTACACCTATTTGAATGACATTGATTGGGACGATAAATTTTACACATCGCCCAACTGCACGAATAAAATATTTGTTTGATTGTTTGAAACCCCACACGGGTGTTGGGATGAAATTTGCAGTTCACTCATCCTGATTGATTAAATATGTCGATCGATTGATTGACAGGCTGTTATAAGCGTTGAATATCTATATTTGATGCTTTTACAGTGTAGTGCACTTTGGTTGATGGTTGATTATTTTCAATGTTATTATATACATGTGTTGTATGAAAATCCATATAATTAACTTTATATGGTGATTGATTGGGCCTCATTCCAATTTGAAAAATAAAGAATATTATAAAATAAAAGTTCATGTGTTGACAGTACTCATTCATTGAGATTGGTCATGTGTTGAACGAAATATTTTGATAATAACAACTATTTTGAAAAAGAAATATTTGAAATAGAATATTTGAAAATAGAAATTTATGAAGCCGTGTTGATTAGATTGACGCCATTTTGACGTGAACGATATTTATATCGATTTTATTCATCTTAAAAATGAATATTGAAAAGTGATTTCGAAATCGAATATTTTGAATTGAATTGAAAACGATTTCGAAATGAATTGAATTGAAAACGATTTCGAAATGAATTGAATTGAAAACGATTTCGAAATGAATTGAATTGAAAACGATTTCGAAATGAATTGAATTGAAAACGATTTCGAAATGAATTGAATTGAAAACAATTTCGAAATGAATTGAATTGAAAACGATTTCGAAATGAATTGAATTGAAAACAATTTCGAAATGAATTGAATTGAAAACGATTTCGAAATGAATTGAATTGAAAACCATTTCGAAATGAATTGAATTGAAAACGATTTCGAAATGAATTGAATTGAAAATGATTTCGAAATGAATTGAATTGAAAACCATTTCGAAATGAATTGAATTGAAAACGATTTCGAAATGAATTGAATTGAAAACGAATTCAAATTGAATTGAAAGTGAATTGAAATGAATTCAAATTGAATTGAAATTTGAATTGAATAGAAATGAATTTTAAAACGAATTTATAAAGAAGAATTCAATTTTGATTTGAATTGAAAAGGGAGTTGAAATTGCTTTTGAAACGAATTTAAAACTATTTATATAATTCGTTTTAAATAGAAATCGACGAAATATATATTATATATATAATATAATGGCCTGAATAGAACGCGCCGCGCCGCGGCAGTTCGCGAATTTCGACCATTTGTTTCAAACGGACATTACGGGAGATCCGACCATCGGATTCTCCTAAAACCGGAACCGTTGGGTTCATATCGAAAAGAGCTTTCTAAAGAATATTAGAAATTAGAAATCTAACGGTTGGATTTGGAATTATGTCCAAATCAAATTCGAAAAAGGTCGCTGTAAGTGCAGTTCGATGGCCATTGTTGGAAATCGACTGTACGGGCCTTGATAAAATTATTAAAAATAGTAATAATTTGTGTAAAATCATAAGAAATGATTTAGAAAGAATTGGGATGAAAAACTCCATATTTGAAAAGATAAAAATAGATTTTTATCGAAATGAACTAGTTTTGAGCTAGAATTATAATTCTATTTATTTTTAAATAAATAAATTGAATTTGAAAAGGGTTTTATAAATAACCAGAATCTCCAATGATTTCATTGGAGTGGATTTGAATCGAAATTGTCTTCGGAATATTTCGATGTTGGAATTCGTGATTACACAGGTGTTGTTATGGAAACTTGAAAGATATATATTTATATCGTTATTTCCAATACGACATTTGTTAGTCGTAGAATTTGATGTTGAATATAAGCCGGTATATTTTCTATTCAGAGCCTTATATTGAATATCAAGTTTGATTTGGGTTTGTCGTGAATGGTGTCTTCACTAACACTGTTCTTGAACCCAGTTGAGAAAAGATTAAATCTTTTTATTTAGATTTAATGAAGTGTACCAATTAAATAATATTTAATTGGAATTGAATGGATATTGATTTTTGGGTTTATCGTGGACAGTGTTTTTAAAAACAACACTCGTTCTTTAACCCGATAATTAATGGAATGTGATTTTGGGTTTATCGTGAACTTTGTTTTAAATGACACTGATTCTTTAACCCAATTAACGATTAAAACTAAGTGTAGTTTTAATGAATCTTTAATTAGATTGAAAAGATCGAAAATGGAGTATCACCAGTTTTGCTCCAGGCGATAGTTAAATCTTTAATTAGATTTGAACGTGAAATGGTAATTGAATTTACCGATAACACTGTGGTGTTAGATATGAAGTATTACCAGTTTTACTTCATGGGATGAATAGGTTGGGATTGGGAAATTAAAACAAATGATTACTTCGGTAAGGTTCGCTAATCCCGACTAGTTAGAATTGATATTCAAAAATGGATTAAAGAATAAATTCAAGGAATTTATCTTTGATAAAATTAATGGGAATCTTTCCCTATGAATGTGAAATTTAGAAACTAACTGTCGGTTAGCCAAGCAGAATGGTTTTCTGGATATTGATCTGATGTTGGTTTCGGCCTTCGGGGTTAATATTTGGGAAATTATTCTCTTGATTAATTTACGGTTAGTGACTAATGAATTGGAATGAGGCGTATGTTGTGTTTATGTAACACTTATTTAAAATATACGTGAGTTATTCGGAAAGACCGGGTTTATCCCATTCTGAATAACTGATACGACGATAAGTCGAAGATGAAGACGATGGTCGAAGACCGGAGGTCTTCACGTCGTTTGGTTGATAACTGATGATCTTGATTGGGCTGTACACCCAAGAAGATGGAAACAGTTAGTGATCGTCCAGACGTACTTGGAGATCGATGGATATGCGGGGTACTAGGTGCATCCGGTTTCGTTCAGCCCCAGAACGGACTTGTAAATGGACTGTGTGTCTGACATTGGATTTTAGTCCGTGTGATTGATCTCTATTAAATATATATCTGTTTGGCGGCGGAGAATTTATTCTCTTGCTTAACGCCCTTCTCTGAGACGTACGAGCTCAGGGGTTATATATTGATGGATATCAAACGCATGGAATGAATTGCCTGTGTGGCATGCCTAAGTGGCAATTGATCGAGGCTTCTGTTGAAAAGCAAAGTCTTGTGGTGATGATCAAAGCACGGCCTTTGTGGCGTAGCTTTGTGTAACGTTTACCTCGCGTGTTTCACACCCGGTATGAACCAAAAACGGGAGAGGACGTCAGGGAGGGCATGCGTTTCTTTCTAGCTAGAAGTGGCGTCAGTGGTTTTACACGCCCTGACGAGTTTGACTTATGTGGTTGTTGCTGTTGCGAGGCGCCTCGGATGGATCGGTCGTTCTCGAACCGATGGAGTCATTTAGTTGGCTCGTTTACGCCCCATAGGGCGGGGAAATGCATGTTCAGGGTTTAAGTTTAATCCACATCGGTGGACTGGCCCTGAGGATCCAAGGCTTGACTGAGTACTTGCCTGAGACACGGGCTAGAGCGTCTCGAATCGGTTGAGGACTATCTTTTGCCTCGGTTCATAGATGGAAACCCAATTTCCAAATACGTGACTTTGCGGTTTTATTTGTAAACCTATATATGGCGACATGATATATGGTACCCATGCCGCCTATGATTAATACTTATGATTTGAAGTTGTTTTATACACTATGCACTTATTATAGTATCAAATGATTTGTTTTAAAAACGTATCAAGCATTTTTTGATGTTATAAGGGAAAACCTTATCCCCCGGCTTGCGTTGCATTGTGTGATAGGACCTGGGTCTTATAACAGCTTCATTTTTCTTTATTTAGCATTGCGCTGTTTGTTTTAGGCACTGGTATTCTTGGGAGGAAACCCGTTCCGTGTTATACGGCGTGGTCTCTTGATTTACCAAACTTTAAAAATAAAGATTAATAACTGTTTTAGTTCTCACACCAGTCCCATGACTGACCTGGAGTTTATTGTTTTAACCTAAACTCTGGGTGCCCCTATTTTGACACGGGCAGCTAGTAGTTTTGGTTTTGCAGATTTATATTCACAGGATCCTGGTTTACAGCTGGAACGATATCCGGAAAGCTTTGTATCCGTATATCTCCTTCTAGTTGTGTATTGTATTATTTTCCGCTGCTATGTATTTAAATGTAATTTAAATCTCTGATATTTCTGTGTAATATTCATTTATACTCTGTATATTCATGTAATCTGATGCATTGTTGTAATATACAATGAAATGTTCTTTTATATGCGTTCTGTTGTGGCTTGTTCTCGAACTATCCGACGCTTTCCTTTACGGGGAAGTTGCGGGTCTTCACAGTTGGTATCAGAGCTTTGGTTTACAAAGCAGAGAACAAGGCACATTAGAACCGTACGAAAGAATTCATCAGAAATTGGATTAGTAATATCCAATGGGAATGACTCGTTAGAGATAGGATCAGTAGTATCCTAGAACGAGTGTGAAGAGTATATTTTTAAAATGAAAACAATTTTTGTTTGGAAAATTTAAATTAATTATTCGTATTTGATTATCTATTTATATTGAGTTGGACAGTCCAGCATATAAAGATTTTGCATATACGTCTGATCCACGTGTGTTTGAAATTTTAATATATTGGATAGATATAGAATTACACTCTAATCGCCCGAAGATGATTTTGATGATGGAGCTCCATCATTAGAATTTATGTTCGAGCGACGAAGGTGAGATTTCTATATATTTCCTATTGAGTGGTGTGAGAACCCAAAATTAGATAGGGCTTATTGTTGTGATTTGGCATCAAAAATCTGATTTTTGACTATATATCAAAGTTATGCATTTGAAACGTTAATCCACTAATTGATTGATGTTTGTGTTGTTTGTTCATTTGTTTGCTAATTTTGAACCGTTATGCCTAATTGAATCAAATATTGAATGATATTGAAAATTGGTCGCATTTGCTTGCATATACATGTATATCATTGAACAGGTCATAGCAAGGAGGCTAGAGCCAGAGAATAAAATTTGTTTGCCCGACAAATAGGTACATGTTTACTACATAATTTCCTGTTTTGTTTGGGTGATGATGATTTTGTGAGCCTATTGGCTAGCCGCTTGGCTTTTTCTTTTTCTTTTTGAGATCTGAAGGACCGGGGAAGCTATTTGAAATTCCCCGATGCTCCCGGTGCAGGGGAGGTTTTGGCGAAATTTTTCAAAAATTTAGGGTGTTAGCCAAATTTTTGAAATTTTGAAAATTCTCAGAAACTAAAGAGTTGGAGAATGGAAGCCTGATCGATCGTAGAGCTGATTAATCAAACCACTTTCGACTTTGTTTCTTTTCGGGGACGAAAAGTTTTAAGTGGGGGAGATTGTAACAACCCGTAAAATGCGAGCCAGTTTGAAAATTTTATTTTGGCAATTTTAGCGAATTTTGATTATTTAAAATGAATTATTTTAAATAAAATCGACGAGAAATTTATTTTGAATATAAATCGAACGTATATATTATACGCGTCGTCGTTAGAATATAAATAATTATATATAATTAAAAATAGAATTGAAAATGGCGCGGTAGTTCGATAATTCGATTTCAAACTTCAATTGGATGTACCGGGTGCAAAACAATCCGGATTTTAGTGAAACCAAAAATAATAGGATCTAATTGATAATATCTTTTCAATGAATCCGAAAAATCAAGATTTCATATCAGGAATCAAAAGATATGTCCAGTTGAAAATTCTGAATAGTCGCTATGGAATTCAGGCCCTTAAAAATGGACATTTTGCAAACGACCTCGGATTTCGACGAAACCAGTTTTGTTGGGTCCGCAGTGTCAAGTTATTGCTAGGTTTTAAATTTCATAATTTTTCGAATCAATATGTGAGCGTGGCAAAGGAAAACGCGTTTGACCAGTTTAAGTTGATTTTAATCGACTGGAAATTGGCCATTTTTCTAACGGTCTCAGAATTCGACGAAACTAGTTTTGTTAGGACCGTATCGTCAATACGAAGCTAGAAAATATTTTTTGGGAATTTTCTAGTTAGTATGTGACCCCGGTAATTTGAAATGTATGTTCAAAAATTCAATATAGTGATTTAAATGTAAATTCAACGGAAACTAATCGAAACAGTCGAATCAGCTTGCGATATATATCCCATTGTGTTCAGAATGGGGGTAGAACGCTATGGACGACAGGCGGTGGGCCTCGTTTAGAGGTCGTGTGTGAAAGTCAACTTTTTAATAATAAAAAAAAATATAAAAAAATATCTCTTCCTACTTTATATTTCTGCCCCCCCCCCGGTTTCTATTTCAGTTCAGAAATAAAGAAAAAAAAAAGGGGGAACCCGTTGCCCTCCGATCTGGCGCGCCACCGCGCCTCTGCCACCCTCGCAGCCAGAGCGCCACCACCCCGTCGAAGCCACTACCTCCTTCTTCCTCTCCTCTCGATCCTCCATCCAGTCTTCTCTCCCTCCTCTTCAAACCGCCCCAGCCACCCAATCGCCCCCACCTTGACGCAAAGACCGACGCCGTCGTGGGACCCCAAACCCCTCCGCGCCCAATAATCCGCCGCGCCCTTACCTGAGAAGCCATCGTCGATCCTCCCCTCGCCTCTGCCTACCCTCCGACGACGCTCAGCCTCCCCACCGAGCTGTTGCTCCCACCCCGACGCGCAGAACTCCTTTCCCTTTTTCTTTTATGCGCTGTAAGTTTTTTTAACTTATTTATTTCAATTTCTTTCGGATAATCCGTTCTACATATTATAGAAAAATAAAAAAAATCAGTTTTAAAGATTGAATTTTTATAATGTTAAAGATTGAATTTTTATAATATGAAAAGGCGATATTTTTAAATATGAAAAGGCGATATTTTTAAATATGAAAAGGCGATATTTTTAAATATGAAAAGGCGATATTTTTAAATATGAAAAGGCGATATTTTTAAATATGAAAAGGCGATATTTTTAAATATGAAAAGGCGATATTTTTAAATATGAAAAGGCGATATTTTTAAATATGAAAAGGCGATATTTTTAAATATGAAAAGGCGATATTTTTAAATTAGAAAAGGCGATATTTTTATATATTGAACACCGTAGTAAGAATTCGATTTTATATATTGGATAACATAGTAAAGATTCAATTTTTATATGAAGTATAACGAAGTGAAAATTCTATTTTCACAATATGAAGTTAGCGATAAAAATATGATTTTTAAATTGAAAGTAAATAAATAAAAATGTGATTTTTATTTTAAAGACATCAAAATATAAAAATGTGTGATTTTTATATATGTAGTGGCTACGGGCAACGAAGATGACGAAGATGCGATAGCGATGAAGATTTCTATCAATGAAGTGCCGTGGAGCTAGGATAGCTATCAGTGAGAATTTCTCACCTTTCAATTTCTTTTCTAGTTATATATATATATACTAGGATGCAGACGGTGTTTAGTAGCACCCGACACAATCGTCCACAGACCATGGACTTGTTTGTTTGGCTGTTTGGTGATTGATTGCGATATTGGTTTGAAGGTGGTTTGTGGTG
The DNA here is from genome assembly GCA_030737875.1 of Allium sativum. NCBI lineage: Eukaryota > Viridiplantae > Streptophyta > Magnoliopsida > Asparagales > Amaryllidaceae > Allium > Allium sativum. The sequence goes on along the minus strand of CM060923.1, from coordinate 574,425,335 downwards.
TGAAAAATCGAATCGATAAATTGGTTAGGATTAGACGTGCGCCGTTATAAGGCGAAGGAGTAAGGCTAGGTTAGACTCTTACTCCAAATTTTGTGGTTTGCATAACGAATTGATTTGATTGATGTGTGAATGGCGTGGGCCTTCACTAGACCGGGGATAAGGCTAGGCCTCGTCCCGTTTCTAGTATCGTGCCGTTATGCCGCCGAAATTTTCTAAAATATGTTAGAAAATAAAAATATCATTTTATTGGATAAATGAACTGAATAGAAATTCATATGTTGGAATAAAATGTTTTATCGTTAAAAATATAATTTTTAACGTGAAGTGAATAAAATAGAATATTCATTTACAAACCAGACGGTTTGTTTATGTACACCTATTTGAATGACATTGATTGGGACGATAAATTTTACACATCGCCCAACTGCACGAATAAAATATTTGTTTGATTGTTTGAAACCCCACACGGGTGTTGGGATGAAATTTGCAGTTCACTCATCCTGATTGATTAAATATGTCGATCGATTGATTGACAGGCTGTTATAAGCGTTGAATATCTATATTTGATGCTTTTACAGTGTAGTGCACTTTGGTTGATGGTTGATTATTTTCAATGTTATTATATACATGTGTTGTATGAAAATCCATATAATTAACTTTATATGGTGATTGATTGGGCCTCATTCCAATTTGAAAAATAAAGAATATTATAAAATAAAAGTTCATGTGTTGACAGTACTCATTCATTGAGATTGGTCATGTGTTGAACGAAATATTTTGATAATAACAACTATTTTGAAAAAGAAATATTTGAAATAGAATATTTGAAAATAGAAATTTATGAAGCCGTGTTGATTAGATTGACGCCATTTTGACGTGAACGATATTTATATCGATTTTATTCATCTTAAAAATGAATATTGAAAAGTGATTTCGAAATCGAATATTTTGAATTGAATTGAAAACGATTTCGAAATGAATTGAATTGAAAACGATTTCGAAATGAATTGAATTGAAAACGATTTCGAAATGAATTGAATTGAAAACGATTTCGAAATGAATTGAATTGAAAACGATTTCGAAATGAATTGAATTGAAAACAATTTCGAAATGAATTGAATTGAAAACGATTTCGAAATGAATTGAATTGAAAACCATTTCGAAATGAATTGAATTGAAAACGATTTCGAAATGAATTGAATTGAAAATGATTTCGAAATGAATTGAATTGAAAACCATTTCGAAATGAATTGAATTGAAAACGATTTCGAAATGAATTGAATTGAAAACGAATTCAAATTGAATTGAAAGTGAATTGAAATGAATTCAAATTGAATTGAAATTTGAATTCAATAGAAATGAATTTTAAAACGAATTTATAAAGAAGAATTCAATTTTGATTTGAATTGAAAAGGGAGTTGAAATTGCTTTTGAAACGAATTTAAAACTATTTATATATTTCGTTTTAAATAGAAATCGACGAAATATATATTATATATATAATATAATGGCCTGAATAGAACGCGCCGCGGTAGTTCGCGAATTTCGACCATTTGTTTCAAACGGACAATACGGGAGATCCGACCGTCGGATTCTCCTAAAACCGGAACCGTTGGGTTCATATCGAAAAGAGCTTTCTAAAGAATATTAGAAATTAGAAATCTAACGGTTGGATTTGGAATTATGTCCAAATCAAATTCGAAAAAGGTCGCTGTAAGTGCAGTTCGATGGCCATTGTTGGAAATCGACTGTACGGGCCTTGATAAAATTATTAAAAATAGTAATAATTTGTGTAAAATCATAAGAAATGATTTAGAAAGAATTGGGATGAAAAACTCCATATTTGAAAAGATAAAAATAGATTTTTATCGAAATGAACTAGTTTTGAGCTAGAATTATAATTCTATTTATTTTTAAATAAATAAATTGAATTTGAAAAGGGTTTTATAAATAACCAGAATCTCAAATGATTTCATTGGAGTGGATTTGAATCGAAATTGTCTTCGGAATATTTCGATGTTGGAATTCGTGATTACACAGGTGTTGTTATGGAAATTTGAAAGATATATATTTATATCGTTATTTCCAATACGACATTTGTTAGTCGTAGAATTTGATGTTGAATATAAGCCGGTATATTTTCTATTCAGAGCCTTATATTGAATATCAAGTTTGATTTGGGTTTGTCGTGAATGGTGTCTTCACTAACACTGTTCTTGAACCCAGTTGAGAAAAGATTAAATCTTTTTATTTAGATTTAATGAAGTGTACCAATTAAATAATATTTAATTGGAATTGAATGGATATTGATTTTTGGGTTTATCGTGGACAGTGTTTTTAAAAACAACACTCGTTCTTTAACCCGATAATTAATGGAATGTGATTTTGGGTTTATCGTGAACTGTGTTTTAAATGACACTGATTCTTTAACCCAATTAACGATTAAAACTAAGTGGAGTTTTAATGAATCTTTAATTAGATTGAAAAGATCGAAAATGGAGTATCACCAGTTTTGCTCCAGGCGATAGTTAAATCTTTAATTAGATTTGAACGTGAAATGGTAATTGAATTTACCGATAACACTGTGGTGTTAGATATGAAGTATTACCAGTTTTACTTCATGGGATGAATAGGTTGGGATTGGGAAATTAAAACAAATGATTACTTCGGTAAGGTTCACTAATCCCGACTAGTTAGAATTGATATTCAAAAATGGATTAAAGAATAAATTCAAGGAATTTATCTTTGATAAAATTAATGGGAATCTTTCCCTATGAATGTGAAATTTAGAAACTAACTGTCGGTTAGCCAAGCAGAATGGTTTTCTGGATATTGATCTGATGTTGGTTTCGGCCTTCGGGGTTAATATTTGGGAAATTATTCTCTTGATTAATTTACGGTTAGTGACTAATGAATTGGAATGAGGCGTATGTTGTGTTTGTGTAACACTTATTTAAAATATACGCGAGTTATTCGGAAAGACCGGGTTTATCCCATTCTGAATAACTGATACGTCGATAAGTCGAAGATGAAGACGATGGTCGAAGACCGGAGGTCTTCACGTCGTTTGGGTGATAACTGATGATCTTGATTGGGCTCTACACCCAAGAAGATGGAAACAGTTAGTGATCGTCCAGACGTACTTGGAGATCGATGGATATGCGGGGTACTAGGTGCCTCCGGTTTCGTTCAGCCCCAGAACGGACTTGTAAATGGACTGTGTGTCTGACATTGGATTTTAGTCCGTGTGATTGATCTCTATTAAATATATATCTGTTTGGCGGCGGAGAATTTATTCTCTTGCTTAACGCCCTTCTCTGAGACGTACGAGCTCAGGGGTTATATATTGATGGATATCAAACGCATGGAGTGAATTGCCTGTGTGGCATGCCTAAGTGGCAATTGATCGAGGCTTCTATTGAAAAGCAAAGTCTTGTGGTGATGATCAAAGCACGGCCTTTGTGGCGTAGCTTTGTGTAACGTTTACCTCGCGTGTTTCACACCCGGTATGAACCAAAAACGGGAGAGGACGTCAGGGAGGGCATGCGTTTCTTTCTAGCTAGAAGTGGCGTCAGTGGTTTTACACGCCCTGACGAGTTTGACTTATGTGGTTGTTGCTGTTGCGAGGCGCCTCGGATGGATCGGTCGTTCTCGAACCGATGGAGTCATTTAGTTGGCTCGTTTACGCCCCATAGGGCGGGGAAATGCATGTTCAGGGTTTAAGTTTAATCCACATCGGTGGACTGGCCTTGAGGATCCAAGGCTTGACTGAGTACTTGCCTGAGACACGGGCTAGAGCGTCTCGAATCGGTTGAGGACTATCTTTTGCCTCGGTTCATAGATGGAAACCCAATTTCCAAATACGTGACTTTGCGGTTTTATTTGTAAACCTATATATGGCGACATGATATATGGTACCCATGCCGCCTATGATTGATACTTATGATTTGAAGTTGTTTTATACACTATGCACTTATTATAGTATCAAATGATTTGTTTTAAAAACGTATCAAGCATTTTTGGCTGTTATAAGGGAAAACCCTATCCCCCGGCTTGCGTTGCATTGTGTGATAGGACCTGGGTCTTATAACAGCTTCATTTTTCTTTATTTAGCATTGCGCTGTTTGTTTTAGGCACTGGTATTCTTGGGAGGAAACCCGTTCCGTGTTATACGGCGTGGTCTCTTGATTTACCAAACTTTAAAAATAAAGATTAATAACTGTTTTAGTTCTCACACCAGTCCCATGACTGACCTGGAGTTTATTGTTTTAACCTAAACTCTGGGTGCCCCTATTTTGACACGGGCAGCTAGTAGTTTTGGTTTTGCAGATTTATATTCACAGGATCCTGGTTTACAGCTGGAACGATATCCGGAAAGATTTGTATCCGTATATCTCCTTCTAGTTGTGTATTGTATTATTTTCCGCTGCTATGTATTTAAATGTAATTTAAATCTCTGATATTTCTGTGTAATATTCATTTATACTCTGTATATTCATGTAATCTGATGCATTGTTGTAATATACAATGAAATGTTCTTTTATATGCGTTCTGTTGTGGCTTGTTCTCGAACTATCCGACGCTTTCCTTTACGGGGAAGTTGCGGGTCTTCACAGAAAATGTGCTGTCATTTTGGACTGAAACAATTTCAGTGTTGGTTGTACCCTTCCTGTTTTAATTAAAATCCAAAGGGGTCAGTGTGTATTATCTATATGTACATATACATCAAATGTATATCATACATAAAATTATGCAGCGATCAAAACACATCAAATGTGTATATTAACTGTTAACTCTTTTATTTATACAAGACATGTTTACAAGCATATCAGTATATGCATTAATTCATGAATTTCGATGTACGTATGTGTATATATATATCATTTGAACATTTAAAGAGTCCAGATACTGAATTTAAACTGCTCAGATTCATAAGTCTTAAACTTCCAGACTTAGACATTTATATATATACATGATACACACATATATATATACACACACAACATTCTATAATATCATATATTAAAAAAAATGTGATAGTTCAGCAATTACTATGGAAGGTTAACACATCCAAATATAATGCTATGATTAAGTTTACATTGTTCAGGTCAATGTATCCATAACTTATAATAGAAGGGTAAATGCTAAATCAATAATAAAATTGATTGGCACCATTATAAAGTAAAAGAGGATACTGGTATTTAAACTTGAACAGGTACAGATCATCATGTAAACAATTTACATAAATATAAAAGGTTTTTTTAAAAAAAATCCTATATACCAGTATAAAATTTCTACAATAAAATTGTTCCAAATTCTGACACCTCTTATAATTCTAGATTCAAACACATTTTGAATGTGTATGGAATAAACAGATTTGATCCAAATTTATAATTCCAAAATGTGTTTGACTCAACTATCAAATCTATTGATTCCAGAAATCAATCAAAACCAGGGATGCTTTTATAACTGCATTTTAATAAGAAGTTCAGTTCAAAAAATAAATCCACAATTCTATTTTATCATAATAATAAATCCAATTTGAAAGGATTAACAAAATAAGGATTAATAATTAAATTGATATCCAATATCAATCTACAAATGGTTTAAATGCGAAAGATGCAGTAAAACGAATTAATATCTGATATTAATCATATCTTCATGAAACAGTTTTTATTTCAAAACAAATACAGCATTTCTTAACATGTCAAATACATATCAATGATCACTGGGATTCAGAAGTGTACATATCATTAGTATAAACATTTTATACCAATAAGATAAACTAATAACATGTGTATGAACTGTTAATATATTTACATTAATGCGATGAATAATAACAATTACATTCAAAATTCAAAAACTGAATTAAACAAACCAGGTGGATATTTGTCCCTTAAATCAATTCAGTATAATTACACTAATATGAATTTATGCAGTGTTTGTGGGTATATTTATCATCATAAATATAGGATCATGCCACTTAATACCATGTGCATCAGTCATAGGATTTTCACAACATATTTATGCAAATATACTGATGCCTTTTTGTGAACATGCCAATTTATAATTTATTGTTTAATATGGTAAAACAAGTCAAACATGCTTTGAATTATCAAATCAAAACATACATGATACAGACTCAGCAAATCTTATGTACTTTCCCTTTTTCTAATGATTTCAGCTAGTATAAACTTAAGAGGTAATATCTCATATATATATATTAACCAGAAGTAAATACGAGTGCAGGCTTAGCATATGTGTTTAGCTAAGTATCATATACCGACAAATACTCATATTCGTGCATTGTTTTCATACACAATATTATGAAACATTTAAATTACCAAATCAAAGTTAGAAGTATACAGAAGTCATAAACTTACAAAATTAATCTGGTGTAATTTTAAAACATACTTCAAAAGTGATTTAAAACCCAGATATGATAACCCACTTATATGTATGTGACATACAAATAAAATGCTAACTACTACACTTCATGTTAACTATCTAGCAATGTTTTTAAGTGACCACAAGATCAGATTATGATACCGATCTTATTATCTATATAAATTGCATAAAGCCAGGACAGAAAAACAGAATTTCTGTAATGTTTGAAATCAGATTTCAAAAGCGATATTATTGATCAAAATCCATATGCATCTTTACATATATGTCAAGTACATATATTAATACATTATGATCATGAGATTACTACATGTATAAGTTTTATAGAATCAACAAACCATAATACATTTATTATGACTTGAATTTATTCTATTGATCATTAAAATAATCAAAACACAAGAACCAAGCTAAGTTGAAATTCAAGTGTTCTGTTTTATTCTTAAATATAAGGATTAAAACAGAAAACAAAGTGTTGACTAAATCAAACGGATTTGATTTATTTGCAGATATTAAGATCAATTCTGAACATTGGTCTTAACAAGTTTCGAATTAAACGATTTCATAAAATCAAAATAGTCTGAAAACATCTTATTAACTTGTAACCAGTTTTTGATCACAAGATAAAGATTATGATGAATTCGGGTCATACATGCTTATTAGCCAAACATTTTGATATTAGATCAAATATACTGATTGAAATCAATTCCTCATAAACAGATCAATACTGTTTATTTGTCAATCAAATAATTTGAAGATAAGATTAACATTGTTTACTCATATAAACATGTCAAAATATTGCCTCTGACCAAATCCATGTTTATATTGTTCAATTGTCTAATATCCATTCAATTGAATTAATATCTCATATTAACTCAAATTTAAATGAATAATTTTATTTCAAAATAAAACAGTTCAGTAATCCCTAAAACCATTTCGGCCTGAGACTAATGTATGAAACCGTAAAACATACGACAATATAAACATCAACAAACCCAAAACAAGGTTTAATCTATAATTTTTCGCAAAATCGTGGCTCCGATACCATTGAAGGTAATTTAGGGTTTCAAAAGAGGATTTTGCAGCGGATAACATGAACCCTAAACATAATCTATTACGAAAAACTATAAATCAAGGTTAAAATATACCTAGGGTTTTTGTGCTCTCGAATTGACGACGAACTTAGTCGAATCGAATCAGTAGCACAACAAGTCATTGCGCCTCCATAAGTATCCACTAGAACGTTCCTCTAATTTCGATCGTATTGAAGGAGAGGATGAAGGAAGAGCAGTACTAGCCGCCGCCATTATTATCTTAGGGTTTTGGAATTAGAATTCTACCAGATTCATTTTTCTATTGATCTATATCAATATTTATCACTAGGTATACACGTGTATATTAAAAGGGGAAAAGTAAATATCTCCTTTTAAATTTAAATGTTTACCATAGAATAGGTACTAACCCGTCCATTAATTCCAAGTTCAAATAAAATATCAACTAATTGACGTTTTATTCGACCCAAAGAAAATAATTTCTCCCTTGTAACGTTCATGTTGTGTAACCCTATAGGTTATTACAACGTTGGCAATAATTTAAATCGTATTTAAATTATAAACATTGAGTGGCATCTAGTAATACATCGCTGCTACCCAAGTTATAATAAGATCAATGATTTGATACAATCTTTCTGTGACCAGTGTATTAATATAATATGATCCTTTTAACCGTTATATCCTGGATTAAACTCAAGGCATGGATCGTATCATCCTCTTTATAATTTAATCCGTTTTTCTTGATCGATGAGTAGACTGTTTAAAACAAATCAGTATTTGAGCACGGCCATGCATTTCACAGTCTCACTCAATCAAGAGGCCCATGGATATCACCATAAATATATTATGGGGTTAAATTCCATCTAGATCATTCATAATTTTCATTCGATTCGAGATGTATCCAATAATCACCGTTATCGTTACTCTGTTATGAATAACTTTAGATGGTATCAAAACACAAATATCATCGAAATAAATTATAATGATTTCAGGTCTGAGGACCATTACATCACTGTCACTATGAGAATAACTTATGATATTGTTAATTATAATCCATGGAGTTATCTCATGGTGGGTCAGCCCAATACGATATTCTCCAATACGTATTTATGTTTTGACATTAATATCATGTATATTAATGACCAATGAGATGTGATCATCAGTCAATCAACATACCAGTCTCAACGCTTTATTGTTGTCCTATATTAACAATAAAACTCGACTAGGGGCATTTAAGAATTATAATACTTATCACATTATATAATCTCAAGTTCAGTCTTACTCGAACTATATAATTCCGTATTATTATTCAAAGACTTCTATTATATTATTATTTATATTACGCAGTAAATATAATATAATAGAATATTATTTTATTCCAAATAAAATAATAACATTAGCAGTGTTATCAATCTCATCAAATGAATTGCCTCTAGGGCATAAACTCTAACATTTTTATGGTTCATATGTTCAATAAAAATATATATTTTTATTGTTTGAATATTTTATTCCATACATCAATATTTTAAATATTTTATTCGTATGATAAAAATGATATTTTTATTGTTCACATATTTTATTCCATACATGAATATTTTATATATTTTATTCATACGATAAAAATGATATTTTTATTGTTCACATATTTTATTCAACACATGAATATTTTCTAAAATTCATATATACAATAAAAATGATATTTTTATTGTTTAAATATTTTATTCAACACATGAATATTTTCTTAAGTTCATATATACAATAAAAATGATATTTTTATTGTTCAAATATTTTATTCAACACATCACAACCACAATCAATTTTCACAACACAATCCAATCAAACAAGTCGTCCATGGTCTGTGGACGACGGTGTCAGGAGCAACTAAGCCCAATCTGCAACCTAGTATATATTTAACTGTAAAAAGTTTGAGTGAGAAGGAGTTCTCATCTTTGGTTTCCACTCCGTCAATCTTTATGGGACGATTTGGATTCCATTTTGATTTCGCTCCGTTCCATCACCATCTATTTCACGCAATGGATATTAAAAATCACATTTTTAAATCATCGCTATTTCATATATTTAAAAATCATATTTTTAAATCAAAGCTATATAAAAAAAACCACATTTTTATATCGCTATCCATGTAATAAAAATCATATTTTTATATAAACGATATTCCCAACTAAAAATACATTTTTATTACCATGCTATATTTACAAAAATTCATATTTTTATATCGCTACTATATATATATATATATATATATATATATATTTAAAACTACATTTTTATTTCAAAACTATATATATAAAAATCACATTTCTATTTTCCTATTTTATAAATAAAAATCATATTTTTAAAATGCTATTTATAAAATAAAACCCTATTTTTATAATGTTATTTGTATAAGAATTCAAATTTTTTTAAACAATGTTAATTACATAAAAATTCAGATTTCTAAACAATACTATATAATTAACATTTACTATATAATTAATAAATTTACTAATTTAAATTACCTTATCCTTGCTCCTGTAAAACCCTCCAGACCATGGTGAACCTTTGCTTGCAACCTAGGGTTGCAATTTTCCGTCGCCAGGATAGCCGGGGGTCCGATCAGAGGATGCCACACGCAGCTCCTATGTGAGGCGCACCTACAGCTAGCGGCGCGGTCCACTCGACGACGGCGATGGGTGTCAGTTCAGGCGCAAACGGCGTGACTTCGAGCTCCCCTTTCGAGCCAAATACTCAATGTCGAACGACCAACCTTACATGGATTTGAAGAGCACGAAAAGCTCTTCAAATTTCATTCAAGAATTTTTAATTTTCATTGTGTGAATTTTTCAGAAATTGGATAAAAAGAAACAATGATTTCGATCGTCGAAATCAGCTGTAGGCGCGGGTTTTTAATTTCCGCGTTGACCAATAAAAATTAGGGTTTAGAAACTCCTCATTATACCCTCTTTTTTAATTTAATTTAATTCTAAAATACTTCGTTATCGCCACGAATTCCAATTCAAACCCAACGACTATCACCCCTAGCTAATTACCCTCATTCCGGACACAACGGGATATGTCCCATAAGCCAATTCAGCTGTTTCAATCTGTTTCCGTTAAATTTAAAATGTAAATCAATGTATTTTAAATTCAAACGCATATTTTAATTTACCGGGGCCACATACTGACTCCAAAAATTCCTGAAAAATAAATCTAGTTATGATTTAATGATATGATCCTAACAAAACTAATTTCATTGAATTTGGAGACCGTTTAAAAAATGGTAATTTTTTAGTCGATTAAATTCAAGCTGAATTGACCAAACATGTTTAAATCCGCCACGCTCACATATCGATTCCAAAAATTATGAAAATTGGAATCTAGCAATAATTTGACATTCCGGATCCAACAAAAGTGGTCTTGTCGAAAACGAAGGTTGTTTGCAAAATCGCTATTTTTAAGGGCTATATATTATATTAATTCCATAGCGACTATTCTGAATTTTCAACTGGGTATAACTTTTTATTCCCGTTATGAAATCTAGATTTTTCACATTTGTTGGAAAGATATTTCCAAATAGATTCAAATATTTCTGGTTTTACTGAAATCCGAATTATTTTGAGTCCTGTACGTTCATTTGAAATTTGAAATCAAATTTTCAAATTGCCACGCCATTTCTAATTTCTTTTATAATTAAGATAAATACTTAAATTCTAACTTCGATTTAAATAAATTAATACATTCTAATTCTATTCAAAATAAATTTCTAGTTGTTATTATCTAAAAAAATCATTTTAAATATTCAAATTAAAATAGACAAAATAAAAATTTTAAATTGGTTCCGATTTTCCGGGTTGTTACAGTTGCCATCAAAGAAATATAGTAAGAATCAAATAACGACACAACACCATTTGAATTTTGAAATCGAAATAAAAATTGGGCGTATGTAAATATGCGTAAAATAAGCATTGGAAGTTTTATATACATATAAGGAGATTATATGTAAATATATGGTATAAATAAACTCTAGAAATTCAAATATTCAAAAATAAACTTCTACGCAAAACAGCTCGCGGGACCCATGGAGGGGTCGACCCAGGGGTCGACACACCCATAGGGGGGTCGACCCCACCCCAGATCCGGGTAGATTCATCAATGAATCTGGACTGTTTTCTTAACCAAGTTCGTTGCCAACTCAGCTCTGCGTGTATGATAACATCCTGAACACCTATAAATAGGCTACCAGAGCCTAGCCTAAATCTCATATTTCTGAGACGACATCTATACTCTGCCATTCTTCTTCCTCCTCAAATCTCTTCAGAAAAATAGAATAATTAGTTTAGAAAAATTCTGATTCAAGATCTGGAGGAAAAAAATGAATATTAATAAAGAAGGTGTTCAGAATCATATTCGATGTAAGGTAATTTCTTGGATCTGGTCAATTTATTTTCTCATCTTTCTTCCTCTTTCTTCCCTTTTTCTTTTAGTAAGAATTGTGGATCCATGGTTGTTAGGTTCTAAATCCAGTTTGGGGAAACCATGGAATGCTAGATATGGACCAGATTCAAGACTTGTAAAGCAAATTACGTAAGTGGATTTAAGTTACACCATTTTTGATAGCGGTATATTATCGTTTGACATTCCCCGTTAATATGCAATGTAAATCTGTTAGAATGATTAAAGTGACGAAATGCTAATATGACATGTTGAAATATTAATTTGTTAAAATATTAATATGTTGGAAAATTCATATGTTGAATGTTTAATATGCTAAAATGTTCATATGTTGTAATGTAAACTTGTTAAAATATGTGTAGCAATTACTGTTGTATACATACATGTTCTAATTACATGATTAACTTGTGGCATATTATGTACTTGAATTCTTAACTGTAGAATTGAGAAAATTACATGTTAATTTGTTAGATTTGAGCAATTATATGATTACATGTTAGAATAGAATTAATTACATGTTAGAAAGAACATGCGACATAATATGGGCTTAATATGATGACATGTAAAATATAGATTACAATAAAAATTTAAAAGAACGGACACGCCTAAATTGTATAGAAAATTTATAGTAAATAGAAAACTGTAACTGCACTTAGACACGAGGTTAAATTCAACTTGTGGTAGAAGTCTGCCCAGAACCGCGCAGCAAATCCAGTGTCCACAAGTTGTTAATTTAATGTGAGGGGTCTAGTGCGTAAATAAACATGTAATAGTGCTAAGACACGAGGATAAGTTAACTCGTGGAAGAAGTCCGCCCAGAACCGCCTGGTAAATCCAACATCCACAATTGGTAGGCTTAATGTGAGAGGTCTAGTACGTAAACATATATATATATATATATATATGTATGTATGTATATATATATGTACATAAAAGGATAGAAATAAATGGCACTAATTGTGATTAATGGAAATGAATAAAAGATAATTACAATAATAAAAGAAGTGGAAAGAAAGGGGAATGATAATAACCTCTTATAAATAAATTACATTAATGAGAATGTTGTGTAATAGGTAGGCTTATCCTAGGGACAAGTGGAAATTATAACTTAGGTTATAATTGGAATGACACGCAATCTACGTATCGGGGGATCGTAGAATATTTATTTTATTTTCATATGAAGTCGTATGGTCATGTAACTTTGGGAAACGATTATTGGGGTCATTTCCCATGTCCACAATTTTTGCCGAATTTTAATTGACCATTTTACCCCTGGCGAATCTTGTTTTGCCTATAACTTTTGATTGGTAAGAAGTTTTGACCTGAAACCACTTCCATTGGATTTAGATGTTGGTTTACCTTAACGTGGAATGGTCACATTAATCAAATGGACTTACCGTTTGGGAGATATGGCTGAAATAAGATTTGGAGATGGAAAAACCGCATAATTGGGCTTAACGGGGTGATTAGCAGCTAGGCCCATAACCCATTTCGGGAATAGGGTTATGGGCGGGCTGAAAGGGTTTGGAGAAACATTCCCTTTCATTTTTCCAGCGGCCACTAACCTCCCTTGAACTTAACAATGGCCTCCATCTTTTAAATCTCACCCTAATTGCTTTCTAATCACTAATTAAACAAAACTACACCAAATCAAGTCAAGTTAGCACCGAATCAGGGTTGTAGCTGCTGCAATACATAGAGATCCGTTCCGTAACAGTAAAGTTTCAGATCTAAGATTTCATTTTTGGCTAAGGTGAGTGATTTGTACTTTTATACGCTAATTACGGCTAATTAGGGTGATTAGTGATAATTAGCGAAATTACACATCAGAAAAATATGTAAAAATTCTAAGATATTATTTTATGTCACTGGTGAAAATGTGGGTTAATTTGGATTAAGTTTGATAATCCTATGGCTAAAACATGCTTAAGGGGATTATGGGGAAAATCATGCTTTGTGGGTATGTTTGATCTAAAATATTTCATGCGATTGATGTTTTAATGTTTTTGATTGATTCTATATGTTATTACTACTGTTTGGTATGTTTTGTGATGTCATAGGAAGATTAGAATTGTTGAAAATGCCGTCGTTTGGCGATATTAGCTTGTAGGAAAAACTGCAGAAATTTGGTTCCTGAAGGGGGTAGGGATCACGACCCGACCCCAGAAGGGATCAAGACCCAACCCCTTAAGGGATCATGACCAAACCCCAAAAGGGATCATGACCTCACCCCAGAAGGGATCACTACCCGACCCTAGGAGGGATCACGACCCGACCCCAGGAGGGATCACGACCCGACCCCAGGAGGGATCACGACCCGACCACTATAAGGTGCCATGACCCGAACCAGGTGATGACCACGAACCAGGATGATGGCCACAAATCGAATTTGAAGCTTCTACCATGCGATGGCGATTGTAAACTCTTCTGAAGATCAACTCCAATCTGACCAAAACCCGAGATGCAAAGGAAGTCCAAATGGGAAGTTATCACTCAGGATTTAGATGGGAACCAACGAGTTAACTTCTAATGCTGGGATTTACTGCAGTACGTGTGCAAAAGAGTTATCGATATCTATTACTTTGGTTCACTATTAAGAGAGGGGGCATGTAGATGAACCAGAGCCATGGAGGTGTGGACTGGTTGACCTGTATCCCATAGCCAGGGCAGTATCGACTGGGTAAGGGTTATTGACTATAAACTAGAAGGGCATGGTCATAGCGATAGTTGTACGAAGTCTAGAAGGGTATAGACCTGTCATGGCCCCAAATGGATTTGGTGATCAAAACGGTGGATATCATATGCTTTATGCACTAAGTAAGAGACGTGAGGATGATTGCTATGTTTGATGTTTGTTATCACCATGACACGCACACTCCCATTTTACACTCTATGTTAGTGTTTACCTTAGAGTACTGTACATCTTGTTGTGCTAACTCTTTGGTTGCAGGTCCAGGTTCAGGTATGATTATTTATACCTGTTATTGCTTCATTTTGTTGCCATCGCTCATACTATACTTTTTTCTAACCTAGAGTTTTATGTCTCATCTTATTAACCTGGGTGCTCCTAAATGAGCAGACTAGAGGCAGGTTAGGTGGTGATGCGCGAGTAAATGTCTGAAGATGAGCAGGAGGCTTCTATGTATTATAAACATATATTCTCCCTGTGTTGTTGATGGTCACTGCTTTGGGCATTAGTAGTGCACCTTCTTTATTTCCTTTTTAGAGACAGTATTTTGAAGTTGTAATAATGATTTGGATCATAAGCTGTATTTTGAATTCTGCTACTCTGATGGTTATGGTTTAGTATCAGCTTATGTACTGTCTCGCCTATGTTATACCAAGTTATGTTACTATTATATTTTATTCCATGCGCTGTGAGATATACTACAACTTCTTGGTGATTCATCGTTCCAAACCTTTTCTTTTGAGGACTGTTCTGTGCTAGTCGGGCATTGACAACGCATTTCGAGGGAAATGTCGACTAGTACGGGGCGGGCCGTCCCACTTGGTATTAGCCTAGATTGCATAGTTAACATAGGTGAACACATCAGGGAGAGATAGTATATGTATATGAGAGAGCGTATTTGTGATATTTTGGTTTTAAAAAACTATATATATATACTATTAGTATATCTAAGGATGAAGTCGCACTGCGCTGGCACTACTAAGGAGATGGTTAATCGTTTTCTCTTTACAGATTGAACGATGAGCTGAAATACGAAGAGTGTAACACCACGTAATTTTAACAACGCTAAAGAGGAAAAATTAAGTAGTAATTAATTTATTATTCATAATTAAGGGAAATGGATTGCGCCATTACGTCTATCTCGAAATTCTGGTCAAGATAGACATTTGGTTTGCGTAAAACGGACATTGTATGAAGAAGTTATGGAGGTTTGAAGTTTTATACGCATAAGAGAAATATATATATATATATATATAATTAAATCAGAAAATCAAACTCAGTTCAGAAAATCGAGCAGCAAATTTCCCGCTCGAGGGGTGTCGTCCCCTCAAGGGGGTGCCGACCCCTGGGTCGACCCCATAAGAGGGGTCGACCCTCCTAGGGCAGACATGTAAGTTAGGGTTTAGGGCTGGCAGCTATAAATATGGCTCCATTTCTCTTGTTTTCTACACTGAAAAATAATGGAGGTCTAGATGATGTCGGTGCCTAGACTAAACCAAACCTTTTTCCTTCTTCTGCAATCAAGTTAATCGAGTTATTCAAGTGTAGATCTATGATTCAACCTATGCTATTTTTCTTTTATCTTTATAGATCCAAGCACTGTGAATTTAAGTTATTTTTAGATTTAAATAATTAAAAAGTAAAACATGATATGATTGTAATTTGGATCTATGCCTGTGACTGCCTGAGTCATATCAGATCTGTAATAACTTGTGAATCCATGATATTCTGACACAACTATGACTTGAAACTTAACCTTTATCATGTCAGGACTACCTTTGATTTTAGATCTAATTCACTATTTAGATCATCTTGTACCTATCATGTTATGGTTAAATTGGATCTGTTACTAGTTGGACATCTAAATTATTGATTAGGTCTTATCACGCCTATTATGAAATCCCTATCATGTTAGAATCGGTTCTCACATTTCATGTTCACTAGATCCGTTCTTATACGCCCATCTTATCAGTATGCCATTATGTGTTTATGTTAATTTTGTTAGTATAATAATTTCTATCATCTTCCCTTTACCCTTTCCCTTTTATTTTATAAGCCTGGGTACTTTTGAGCCCAGGCATGCCGCTGAAATATGTGAATGCATTAAATGGGGAACGAGGGGACAAACATTGAAATTGGGCATTACTTGTAAATGGGGAATTTGGCATAACTTGAATAATGTTAATGAATATGAATTTAGGGCATAGAATTCATTATGAACATAACTGGGAAAAATGGAGCATGAAACCTATAACGACATAGGTAATATTGGCTAATAATGAAATGCCTAGGGTTGCGGTTGTTAGAAATTATAACTGCGTCTAGACACGAGGTTAGATTACACTTGTGGTGGAAGTCTTCCCGGAACCGCTCGACATATCCAGTGACCACAAGTGGTGAATCTAATGTGAGTGGTCTAGGTGCACAAATACGAGACATGCTGAGACACGAGGTCGAGCCAGATTTATGGAACTGACCGACATATCCAGCATCCACAAGTGGTAAGCTTAATGTGGGGGGTCTAACACATTATAACCATAAATGGACATGGTAATGAATTGAAATACTTAACCTAGTTGAATCCATAGGGATTGTATGAACATGAACTTGAATAGGGATTAAGTAAATTTATTTGAACAGTGGATGGGTTAAGTAAATCTGGATAGGGTAGGTAATATTTATATATATGCCCACAAACTTCACCGGTTGGGATTATTTAATTAAAGACACCGTTAGGTAAGAATAACCTATAGAAATTAGGGGGGTTATGTAATTAATGACACCTATAGGTGTACATAACCTGTGGAAATCTTAGTGAGGATACAAGACAAGGGGGAGAGCTTGTATCATCTTGTGTATGGGCGGCACAAACCGACCGGGACATGTGCGTGCATGTCCGGTCAGAAGGGGATAGGACGATTATGACACCAGTAGATATGGTTGTGCACATCACGAAGGGTTGCCATGTTAGGAAGTGATACCTCCTACTGTCGGGCCGGCACAGGGTATCTACGGAGTAGGGAGCCGATCGATTAGGGTACTAGTTAGGGTACGTTTTGACTCTGGTAAAAAATTTAGGAGCCTGTTAGGTTGGGCTCCCTGTGGATTGTATGTGGTTAAAACCTCTCACCAGAAGTACGCCTAAGTCTACCATCTTATAATTATTGGGATCATCTCATTCTAGTTATACTAGTATCAGTGCAGATTAATCTTTAGAGAAGCGTATACACTTTATCATGTTTACCTTGTCATACCTGCCTTCTATGGTGTTATCTCTCTTATCCACTTTATATGCCTATATAATACTTTTACTTATTTACTTGCTAAAAGTAACTGGACTCGCTAGACTTTATGTCTGACCCTTTTTGTTTCCTCCTCTTTCTTCCGTTTTCCCCCCAGGTTCTTAGGGTGGGAATACTCAAGCTTGATCAGGATTCTGCTGTCATTTTGTTGGAGCTGCTTAGACGTATTGCTCAATGTCCTATCTTTATTACTATGGGTGTGTTTCTTTTGGGAAATTTTGCTTCTTTTATTTTGTACTCTGATATTTAAGTATAAGAAAGAAGTTTTTATAATGTACTGGTTTTTATGTAATTCAGACATATGATGTTTTGAACCACGATGATTTATGATTAATAAAGTTTGTTTTAATTCCACTGCTATTTTATATCTGTCTTGTCATGTTTCTGTTTACCTATAATGCTTCACGAAACTTAATGTATTCTCTTAATGAGTGACATTAATGGACATGGGGTGTCACACTTGGTATTAGAGCTGAAGATTACCAGATTAGATAAAAGTTTTTGAAAACTATTTTCAAAAAGGTTTTAAAAGAAAGAATTTTCAAAAGAAAAGTTTGTTTTAAAAAACATATTCCCCAAAGCTATATGTAATATATTTTGATCCTTTGTCTGAATCTCTTTCCTTTTCTTTTCAGCATGTCTAGGGAACCTAATATTCTAGAGGGCATTACGATACCAGGCTAGTTCCGTAGGTATCTAGAGGCCACATTGCCTACCGTTGGTCAAGCTGACGTTCCTCCCCAGCTGCACTCATCGTTCCTCCTCCTCCTCCGCATGTAGATAATTTCTTTAAAGTCTGCAAAGATTTCTGTGCTATAAGAGGAAGGCCATTCCATGGAACAGAGACGTTCATAGAGGCGAGGAATTGGCTTAAGGAGACTGAAGACCTGTTTGAAATATTCGATGTGGATGATCGTAGGAAGATTCAGCTAGCCGCCTGGCTACTGAAAGATGAAGCTTCATTCTGGTGGGAAGTAACCCAAGCGGGGCGTTCGGTGGAGACATGGGATGATTTTAGAAAGTGGTTTGAATGAAGTTTCTTTCTCAAGCTGAGAAAAGCATGCAAATGGTGAGGTTGTTGGCGCTCAAACAAGGAAACAAGACCGTTAAAGAATATGTGAACAAATTCAACCAGCTAGTAAGGTTTGGAATGGAACTGTTGGATACTCCGCATAATAAAGCTTTGCAGTTTGCTAAAGGGCTGAATGAACCCCTTCATGTGTTAGCTATGTCCCATATTCCAATGGGAGCTACTTTTGAAAGGCTTGTTGATATGGGCTTGATGCATGAGGAAGACAAAGAAGAAAAGAAGGAAGTTAAAGCTAAGGAAACAACACAAAACAAGAAGGTATGGCCCAAGAAAGGATAGCAACAACAACAATAGAAGAAGGGCGGAAAGAATGACAAGGGCAACGATAAGAGGAAATGTCACAGTTGTGGACGTGAGGGTCACTTTGGTGAAGGATTGAAAAAGAAGGAAGAATTCTTGCTTCAATTATGGAGAGGTCAGACACTTTGCTAAGGAGTGCCAAAAGAAACAGGGACAAGGACAAAGGGCAGGAGCTTCTGGAGGGCATGTGCATGCTCTCGCGACCAGTGCTCTGGATAGAGGTAGGAAAATTTCCATGGAAGGTTTGATTTCTCTTTCCAGTCATCCTATTAGAACTCTTTTTGATTCTGGCGCTTCACATTCATTTATATCTAGTTTTGTGGAGCCTCTAAACCTAAATACTAGTATGATAGTGGATCCCGTAGTTGTCTTAAACCCCATTGGTGGTTCGGCTCATTTGTCCATGATTTGTTGGGATATGAGAATATCTGTGTTAGGCGTCGAGTTTGAGTGCGACGTGTATGTGCTCGGTTTTATGGGCTATGTTTTGATTCTAGGGGTGGATTGGCTAACCATGTATGGTGCCATTGTAGATTGTGAGAAGAGGGTCGTTAGACTTTTTACTTGCCATGGGAGGACCCTCGAGATTTCTTATGACCTGCAAGGGTCTGTCATGCTTAGTTTCCTAGAGTCTCTCGATGCATCTATCGATAATCTGCGATGTGTTCCAGTAGTCCGTGATTATTCTGATGTTTTTGATGAGGTACGGGGCTTACCTTCAAGGTACGAGATCAATTTTCGTATATTTGGTGGAAAATGCAAAGCCAGCTGCATTACTTGTATGCCATATGGCTCCAAGGGAAAGGAGGGAGCTTAGCAAGCAATTAGGGTAGCTACTTGAGAAAGGGTTTATTAGGCGAAGCATATCTGAATAGGGTGCTCCAGTAGTATTCGTGACTAAGGAGGATGATTCGCTTCGCTTTTGTATGGACTATAGAGAGTTGAACAAACTCACAAAGTAGAACAGGCACCCACTTCCGAGGTTAGATGACTTGTTTGACCAGCTTGTTAGTGCCTCGATATTTTCTCAGTTAGAATTGGCCACGGGGTTTCATCAGTTGATAGTGGCTGAGGACAGTATAGATAAGACCGCTTATAAGACTCCAGATGGTTTCTTTAAATGGCTAGTTATGCCTTTTGGGTTGACGAATGCACCCGCCTATTTTGTTGATCTAATGAGTAGGGTGTTTCGTGGGTTTCTACATAAATTTTTCATGGTCTTTCTTGATAATACCTTGATCTTCTCAAAGAGCGAAGAAGAGCATGCCTAGCATTTGAGAGAAGTTTTAAAGACTCCCCGTGCGCATTAACTTAAGGCAAAGTTCTCCAAATGCCATTTTTGGAGAAAATAGGTAAGATTTCTAGGGCATGTGGTTTCTAAAGATGGGATTGCAGTAGATACCACAAAGGTAGTTGTAGTTAAAGATTGGAAAATTCCAAAGAATGCAATAGAGGTGAGAAGCTTTCTTGGATTGGCAGGCTATTATAGGAAGTTCATTAAGGACTCTGCGAAGATATCAGCCCCACTCACCAGGCCGATGAAGAACAATTTGGCGTTTTCATGGAATATAGATTGTGATGTTGCTTTGCACCGATTGAAGAGGGCTCTGACAATAGCCTCAGTCTTGACCTTGCCTGATGGGAACAAAGTATTTGTAGTTTACACTGATGCATGTGGTACAGGGCTTGGTGCGGTTCTGTTACAAGAAGGGAAGGTAGTGTGTTATGGGGGTAGACAACTAAGAGTTCGTGAGAAGAACTACCCTACCCATGATTTTGAGCTAGCTACCATAGTATTCGCTCTTAAGATGTGGCATCATTGTTTACTTGGAGATAAATTTAAGTTGTACACCGATCATAAATCTCTCAAGTACTTGTTCTCGCAGAAGGATCTTAATTTAAGGCAACAAAGGTGGATGGAGTTCCTAGCTTCTTATGATTTTGAGATTGCTTATACCCCTGACAAGGGTAATGTAATGGCAGATGCACTGAGTGGGTAGAGGATGCCCTTAAGTCCTCTATTTAAGGAAAGGAAAATCTTGGAGTTCATATTGACTTTTGACTTCAGACTCTCCACCGAACTGTAGCCTGGTTTGTTTGCATCACTAGAGATACGACCTACTCTTATGGATCAGGTGGGAGCTTCGCAGCGAGATGATCCACAAATTTCGGACATCTTGGTTAGTTTAAGTAAAGGGGAGACTTCTAGTCACCTCAATAGATATTCCATTGACGATAAATGGTGGTTGCGACGAGATAGAAGGCTTTATGCTCCCCAAACTGGAAGTTTGTTAAAGACAATCCTAGAAGAAGCCCGTCATTCTAAGATTACTATTCATCCAGGCGGTGATAAGATGTATAGGGATATGAATAGGGTTTTCTTTTGGGATGGGATGAAGAAAGATGTGGTTCTCAATGTTTGGTTCGTAAGCAAGTCAAAGCCGAGAAAAAGAAGCCCGATGGTTTACTTCGTCCTTTGGAGGTTCCACAGTGGAAGTGGAGAATGTCTCTATGGATTTCATAGATGGTTTTCCTAGAACAAAGAAAGGCAACACCTGTATTTGGGTGGTAGTAGATAGACTTACTAAGAATGCTCATTTCATTCCAGTTAAGAGTAAGAGGACGGCAACATTGTTGGCAGTAATTTATGTTCGTGAGATTGTCCGTCTTCATGGAGTACCTTCCAGTATCGTAAGCGATCGTGATCCCATATTCACCAGTGAACTTTGGAGGAGCTTAAAAGAAGCATTAGGTACACAGTTATGTTCAAGCACCGCTTATCATCCTCAGGCCGATGGACAAACGTAGAGAGTGAACAGAGTTCTAGAGGATCATTTAAGGTTGTGTATCTTAGACTTCGGAGGGACTTGGGAAGAGCATCTTCCTTTAGTAGAGTTTGCCTACAACAACAGTTATCAAGCTAGCATTGGCATGAGACCCTTCAAAGCATTATACGGACGACCCTATAGGTCACCAACTTATTGGTGGGAATCTATAGAAAGACTATTACTTGGACCAGATATGGTTAGAGAAATGTCCGAGAAGATTGATCTTATTCGACGACGAATGAAGGCCGCTTAATATAGGCAAAAATCGTATGCGGAGAAGGACTGACATTGAATCTGAAGTAGGAGACATGGTTTTCATTAAAGTGTCACCTTCGAGGAATGTGATTCGCTTCGGATATATTGGGAAATGGGCACCAAGATATGTAGGGCCATTTCCCATAATAGAAAGGATTGGCCAAATGGCCTATAGAGCAAAGCTGCTAGAGAGATTATCCAGCGTTCATGATGTTTTCCACGTTTCTCATTTACGGAAGTGCTTGCATTATACCGCGGAAGTAGTTTAGCCATGTATATTGGAAGAAGTTCAGGTGGAACGGGAGGTGACAGTCAGACGAATTCCTTCCCGTCTTCTTGGATTAGAAGTTAAGAAGCTACGCAATAGAGAATCCAAATTGATGAAAGTTCAATGGGGAGATAACCCAGAGGATGCAACTTGGGAGAACGAAGACAAGATTCGTGCTTCGTACCTTTCCTTTTCAAGGGTATGTTCTTAATTTCTTTTCCAAAGCTTTTATTTATGCTTGTTTCTATCATTTAAGTCTATCCTATCGATCGAATCTTCGACCTTTGGGTAGGAATCCCATGGATGTAAACATATGTTTGAGACATGTTATGTTTGATGGATGCAAGTGTTTGCTAGTGGTTGCTCGTAAATGCATATACACACACATTAGGCACTAGATTGGCTCAATCACTCTCATACTGCATATGAAGGTGTGTGCGTTTTTCTTCTTTTAATGGATGAAATTGAATGTATCATTATAAGGATGTTACATTTGGACGGATGATTGTGCACCCATATAGAACTTACATGTTATAATAGGATTATTGCGTACATGTGGGATTCATGGCACTATCATATATTGCATTAAGGAGGTCGACTAAATCATTAGACCGCCTGATCTCTGCATTAGAATAAGGATATATACACACACCCTTGCATATGTTTATATAAGCATTTGAAGTTTTAAGGACAATAGATGCCTGTGATTGGTGGATGAGTAGATGGGTGATGGATGGTAGGATATACATTCTTCTTAACTTGGAGATTTCGAGGACGAAATCCTTTGAGTAGGGGTGAATGTAACACCCCATAATTTTAACAACACTAAAGAGTAAAAATTAAATAATAAGTAATTTAATATTCAGAATTACGGGAAACGGACTACGCCATTGCGTTCGTCTCAAAATTCTTGTCAAGTTAGACATTAGGTTTGCGTAAAACGGACACCATATGAAGAAGTTATGAAGGTTTGAAGTTTGTATATGCATAAGAGAATTATATATATATATATATATATAATTAAATCATAAAATCAAATTTAGTTCAAAAAATCGAGCGGCAAATTTCCCGCCCGAGGGGTGTCGACCCCTTACGGGAGGTATCGACCCCTGGGTCGACCTCTCAAGGGGGATGTCGACCTATGGGTCAACCCCATAAGGGGGGTCGACACCCCTAGGATGGACATGGTAGTTAGGCTTTGGGGGCTGGCAGCTATAAATATGGCTCCATTTCTCTTGTTTTCTACACTGAAAAATAGTGGAGGTCTAGATGCTGTCAGTGCCCAGAATAAACTGAACCTTTTTTCCTTCTTCTGCAATCAAGTTAATCGAGTTATTCAAGTGTAGATCCGTGATTCAACCTCTGCTATTCTTCTTTTATCTTTCTAGATCCAAACACTGTGAATTTAAGTTATTTTTAGATTTAAATAATTAAAAAGTAAAACATGATATGACTGTAATTTGGATTTATGCCTGTGACTGCGTGAGTCACATCAGATCTACAATAACTTGTGAATCCATGATATTCTAACATAACTATGACTTTAACCTTAACCTTTATCATGTTGGATCTACCTTTGATTTTAGATCCAATTAACTATTTAGATCACCTTGTACATATCATGTTGCGGTTAAATTGGATCTGCTACCAGTTGGACATCTAAATTATTATTTAGATCTTATCATGCCTATTATAACATCCCTATCATGTTAGAATCAGTTCTCACATTTCATGTTCACTAGATCACTTCTTATATGCCCATCTTATCAATATTCCATTATGTGTTTATGTCAATTTTGTTAGTATAGTCATTTCTATCATCTTCCTTTCACCCTTTACCTTTTATTTTATATAGCCTGGATACTTTCGAGCCTAGGTATGCCGCTGAAATATGCGAACGCATTAAAAGGGGAACGATGGGACAAACACTGAAATTGGGCATAACTTGTAAGTAGGAAATATGGCATAACTTGAATAATGTTTGTGAATATAAATTTAGGGCATATAATTCATTATGAACATAACTGGGAAAAAGGGGTATGAAACCTATAACGACATAGGTAAAACTGGCTAATAGTGAAATGCCTAGGATTATAGTCGTTATAAACTATATCTGCGCCTAGACACGAGGTTAGATTACACTTATGGTGGAAGTCTGCCTGGAACTGCCCGACATTTCCAGCGACTACAAGTGGTGAATCTAATGTGAGGGGTCTAGGTGCACAAATACGACGTGTGCTGAGACGCGAGGTCGAGCCCAATTTGCGGAAGAAGTCTGCCAGGAACCGACTGGCATATCTAGCATCCATAAGTGGCAGGTGTAATGTGAGGGGTCCAGCACATTATAACCATAAATGGACATGGTAATGAATTAGAATACTTAACCTAGTTGAATCCATAGGGATTATATGAACATGAACTTGACTAGGGGTTAAGTAAATCTGCTTGAACAGTGGGTGGGTTAAGTAAATCTAGGTAGGGTGGATAATATTTGTATATAAGCCCACATACTTAACCGTTTGGGTTTATGTAATTAAAGACACTATTAGGTAAGCATAACCGACAGAAATGAGGGAGGTTATGTAATTAAAGACATCAATAGGTATACATAACCTGTGGAAATCTTAGTAGGGATACAAGACAAGGGGGAGAGCTTGTATCATCTTGTGTGTGGGACCCGTTTTAGTTAGTAACCCATAGAACAATATCACACGAGTACTCCGCCCTAGGTCGGAGTTGGGACACGCTTACTGGGCTGATTGTAAGAGATCCAAACATGGTGGACGGTGTGGGCGGTGCAAACCGACCAGGACACGTGCGTGCATGTCTGGGTAGAGGGGGATAAGACGACCGTGACAGCAATAGATATGGTTGTGCACATCACGGAGGGTTGCCACTTTAGGAATTGATACCTCCTACTACGGGGCCAACACAGGGTATCTACGGAGTTGGGAGCCGATCGATTAGGGTAGTAGTTAGGGTACATTTAGACTCTGGTAAAAAATTTAGGAGCCTGTTAGGATGGGCTGCTTATGGATTGTATGTGGTTAAAACCTCTCGCCATAAGTACGCCTAAGTCTACCATCTTATAGTTATTAGGATCATCCCATCCTAGTTATACTAGTATCGGTGCAGAGTAATCTTTAGAGAAGCATATACCCTCTATCATGTTTACCTTGTCATACCTGCCTTCTAATTATGTTATCTCTCTTGTCCACTTTATATGCCAGTCATGATACTTTTACTAATTTACTTGCTAAAAGTAGGTAGACTAGCCAGTGTCTGACCCTTTTTGTTTCCTCTTCTTTCTTCTGTTCCCCCCTCCCCCAGGTTCTTAGGGTGGGAATACTCAAGCTTGATTAGGATTCTGCTGTCATTTTGCTGGGGCTGCTTAGATGTATTACTCAAGCTCCTACCTTTGCTACTGTGGTTGTGTTTCTTTTGGGGAATTTTGCTTCTTTTATTTTGTACTCTGATATTTAAGTAAAAGACAGAAGTTTTTATGATGTACCGGTTTTTGTGTAATTCAGACATACGATGTTTTGAACCACAATGCTTTGTGATTAATAAAGTTTATTTTAATTCCACTGTTATTTTATATCTGTCCTGTAATGTTTTTGTTTCCGTTTACCTATAGCGCTTCATGAAACTTAATGCATACTCTTAATGAGTGACATTAGCAGACGTGGGGTGTCACATGGAGTATGGGTTCAGGAGCCAACAATGGGAATGTGCCTGATACGAGGACGATGTTTACTACCTTCATGAGGGAGATGCTTAGGGATGTTCCGGGAGCAGTTCGTACTAATGCTAACGGTGGTGATGCAAAAGAGCAGGCGCCTAGAGCCGATTTCACCAAGCTCTGCAAGGATTATACCAGTCTTGGTAGGAAGCCGTTCCACCGAACGGAGTCGGCTACGGAGGTTCAGGATTGGCTTGATAGTTGTGAGCGCATCTTCAAGGATTTGGGGATTGATGATGCGATGAAGAGAAAGTTAGTATCGCGTCAACTTCAAGGACGAGCAATGAATTGGTGGAATGCTATCAAAGCGGCTACTCCTGAGGATCAAGTTACTTGGAATCAGTTTAAGACCTGATTCAGTGATAAGTTTATTCCAACTGCTCAGAAATCAGAATTGTTCATGAATTGTTTGGAGCTTAGGCAGAATGGCAGGGCAGTCTTGGAGTATATTGCTAAATTCGATATCTTATCGAAATATGGATTGTCCCTTATCGATACTGTCGAAAAGAAGAACGAGAAGTTCATAACTGGTCTGGATGAGTACTTGGGGGAAAGACTTATAAACCACATCAACGAGACTTTAGAGTCTATTGCGGGAAAGGCATTGAGACCTTTGAGCCTTTACCTTAAGTTGAAGACTGAGGTTGCTATTACATCTGCAGAGGAGCCAAAGCCGCAGGCGAGCGGTGGAGGCAAGAATAATTCCCAGAATAATAGGGAACATGACCAAAACAAGGATGGTCAGAAAAAGAAGAATAAGAAAGAAGTCCAGTGCTTTGGATGTGGCAAGAAGAGTCACTACATCAAAGATTGTCGAGCAAAGCCAGCGGAAAGAAAGTGCTTCAACTGTGACCAAGTGGGACATTTCAAGGATAAATGCCCATAACCCCCCATGGAGAAGCAAATCGTGAAAGCATATGCTATCAACATTGTTCCTTCTTCGTGAAATGCCCCAACTGCGGCGTAGAAGGGAAAGGGTGTCGTTATTCAAGGTATGCTTTCTATTTATGATGTTCCTGTTTGAGTATTGTTTGATACCAGGGATTCTCATTCCTTCGTATCTAGTGACCTGGTAAATAGGTTGGAATTGAAACCCAAGATATTCGATAGACCTTTAGTTTTGATGAACCCGATCGGTGGTTCGATAGCCTTAGTATGATTTTCCGTAAATTGGTCTTATAGTTTCATGGATGTATGTTTGATTTTGATTGCTTCTTTTTGGGCTTTACTAGTTTTGGCATTATTTTGGGAGTCGATTGGCTCCAAAGGTATGGGGTGGTGGTAGACTATGAGGGGTCTTCGGTGATCATTAGAGCGGATAATGGGAGGAGGGTGGTATTGGGTTGCCTACCTAGTGATGGGGTGATGGCTAATTTTCTAAATTCCCTCGACATCACGCATAATGAATTACCAGATGTGCCTATTGCTGGCGAGTATCCAGACATCTTCGGGGAAGTGACCGGACTTCTACCATACCGAGAGATTGAGTTTTAGATTGATTTAGTGAAAGATGCCAGACCAATAGTGATGCCACTTCGCTGTATGGCTCCAAGGGAGCAGCGAGAGCTCGAAGTGCAAGTGAGCAATCTTTTGAAGAAGGGATATATCCGAAGAAGTGTTTCCAATTGGGAGCACCAGTTGTATTTGCTACTAAGGCCGATGGTTCCCTTCGCTTATATGTGGACTACCGCGAGTTGAACAAGGTGACAAGGAAGAATAAGTGTCCTCTTCCATGGATATATGATTTGTTTGATCAGTTAAATGGAGCAAGAGTGTTCTCCTAGTTGGATCCCGCGATCGGTTTTCATCAGCTCCGAGTAGCAGCTGAGAGTGTACCTAAAACGGCATTTTGGACGCTGTCTGGATTCTATGAGTGGTTGGTCATGCCATTTGGGTTGACTAATGCACTCGCATATTTTGTTGATCTTATGAATAGCGTTTTCAGGAATCGATTAAATAAGTTTGTTCTTGTGTTCGTGGACGATATCTTGGTTTACTCAAGGACAGAGGAAGAACACAAGGAACACTTGGATAGTGATGGAGGTGTTGAGGAAACACCAATTGAAAGCAAAATTTTCTAAGTATCACTTCTGGAGGAGGGAAGTGAGATTCTTGGGCCATGTTGTTTTAGAAAATGGTATTTCCGTGGATCCTGTGAAGGTGGCCACGGTGCAGGATTGGTCTACACCCAAAAATGCAACAGACATGAGAAGTTTCTTGGGATTAGCTGGATATTATCGTGAGTTTATTCAGAACTTCTCCAAGATAGCGGCACCGTTAACTCATTTGACCGAGAAGAATCAAGCTATCGTCTGGGACGCAAGGTGTGAGAATGCATTTAACAGCCTAAGGGAAAATTTAACATGCGCACCAGTGTTAGTTATTACTAAAGGGAATGAAGAGATGACAGTATACACAGATGCCTATGGTACCGGACCAGGTGTTGTATTGATGCAAGGAGGTAGAGTTGTAGCTTATACTAGTTGGAAACTGAAACCACATGAGAAAAGACATCTTACCCATGATTTAGAGTTGGCAACGATCGTGTTCACATTAAAGATGTGGAGACAATATCTTCTGGGAGAAAGATTCGAGTTGTTTACCGATCATAAGTCATTAAAGTATCTTTTCTCTCAAAAGGATTTAAATCTCCATCAGCATAGATGGTTAGAGTTCTTGGCTTCATATGATTTCAATATCGCATACACGCTCGGGAAGGGCAATGTGGTAGCTGATGCATTGAGTAGGAGACATGCCGATTTGGGGGCTATGTTTCTGGAATGGAAGCAACTGGAGTGTATTGCAGGATATGATTTCAGACCTAAGTGCGAATTAGATCCAGAGATGTTAGC
Source organism: Allium sativum (assembly GCA_030737875.1). NCBI lineage: Eukaryota > Viridiplantae > Streptophyta > Magnoliopsida > Asparagales > Amaryllidaceae > Allium > Allium sativum. The sequence continues at coordinate 574,396,103 of CM060923.1, read as the reverse complement.
AAGTTTGACGATCAGACCCACTTTGATCGAGCAGATCGGTTCTAGCCAAAGGGACGATCCTAACCTATTGGAAATCATCTCCAAGATAGAGATGGTTATCGACGGTGAGGGAGATGAACAAGTATGTACTTGATACAGAAATATGGCTTCAAAAGAATGGGAGACTAGTTGTACCCAATGTTAATGGATTGAGTGATGAGGTGCTTAGAGAGTGTCATCACTCAAAACTGACTATAAATCCCGGTGGTAACAAAATGTATCGAGACATGAAGCAAACCTACTACTGGGAATGGATAAAGAGAGTTGTTGGAAATTTTATATCCAAGTGCATGAATTTCCAGTTAGTTAAAGCCGAGCAAAAGAAGCCTAGTGGTCTGTTACAACCATTGGAAATTCCCGAATGGAGATGGGAACAAGTCTCAATAGATTTCATTAGTGGTTTACCAAGAACTAGATCAGGTCATGATAGTATTTGGGTGATTGTTGGCTGCCAACAGGTTTAAATTTTAAAATGTGCTTTATTTGGAAAAATATTTCATGTATTGGTTTGTTAATTGTGATGTGAGGTGATTACAAAGTATCCAACAACTTACAGCTATAGTTACATAGCAACATAGATATAAATATCTACTAGCCTGTAAAATCAGAATGATAGCTGATTGATTTTGAAGCTTATCGTTTGAAAAAATGTTAGTTCTTAGGATAATCGCATGCTTTTGGTCTAACTCCGACTATATAATTTACTAAGCTTCCAAATGTTGAGTCCTACACTTAGCTTCATAACACAAATGATGCCTTCTCTTATTTGTCTTTCATAACAGAAACCTGCTAGCATGCTTAGTCACAAAAAGTCAAGAGAGCATCTTGTTGATTGCAAGATTAAAGTGTGGTGGCCTTAAGAAAAGAGGTAACTCATTTCACCCATTCGTAAGATATAAGCATGAGGAGGTATATGTTGAACAACTACTACTTCTTGATTATATTGCATTCATATTTATGTCTTAAATAATCGCTATAAACTAAGTAATATCTCATTATATATGAGCACGAGAGGTGATGTGAAAAAAACCATTATTCATTTAGATGATGGCAGCAAAATATTAAAATAAAAATGTATTAACACAATTACCTATCTTCAAAAATGAAGGGTGTGTAAACTATTAACAAACTAGTATTCTATAAAGTGTATTTCTGAATCTAAATGTGGTCCACATGCACTGTTTGGGAAAAAAAACTGGGTGGGGTTATTTAATTGGATAGGCATAACAATCCCTACGGACCATACCTTTATCTTGATTTTTTGTCGATGAATTTTAGACATATCAAAGATTTGATGAGGCAAACCAACTTCTGGTTCTAGAAGTGTACAAAATATTTGTGTATGTTGTTGTTTCATACACAATATCATAATCATCACCATCACTGCATTTATCCCAAATGCTTGATGGAGGCTTCATGAACAGAAATGACTTTTATGCTGCAACTTTTCATATAAAAAGTATTGTTGATAAATCTTATACCTTTTTAGATAGAAATGATCACTTAACACTCATGGATCTATGGAGCTTTGTAAAGTACACTTGAGATACCTTTATTTATTTTATGGTAGTAGACCTAAGGAGTGATGTTCATGTATACTTATTAATCGGCATGGCCGCATATGTGTATACATTTCATGAATATATATGTAATGTTATTTAGTTATTTTTACTTATTAGTGATTGTGTAACCTGTCTTGATTCTGATATTTGTATATGAATTCATCTCTTGCAGGGTATCCAAGTTGATAAAACATCAAGCAAATGCGAAAATAGAACTATAAATGGAAGTGACCAATCAGAGGTTGAAGGCGAAGAAATAAAGGAACTACTTCAACAACAAAAATATCTTTGTGTTATAACTAAGCAAGCTCTCTATAAAGGCCACCCATTAAAACATCTTCGTGGTCTAACTACTACAGCAACAAAAATCAGTTTTAACAGGTTTGGTTTTGGTTCCTTTATCCCAGATTGGTATAACTGCTAGATGTATATGTTCCATTTCCATAAAATTTTCCATGTAATGGGCGTTAATTTTCATACTGTAATGTTGTAGACAAATGCTCATTGTAAGGTTTTGCAAACAAATTACGTAAGCTGAGTTTATAAATGACTAGTCTTGTTACAATATTGTGTAATGATGAAAGCGGAATTGATGTATTCCAACAAATTATGAGTTTTTTTAATATATTTTTCATCAATTTGATACGCCTTTAGCCGTATCAAATTGACAAAGACACCATTTTTTGATACGGCCCAGACCACTGCCAAATCGATTTAGATACGGCCATGAGCATTGCCTAATTGGCATTTCTGGTGTAGTGTTTTTGGGTGATTGACCAAAAGTTCAAGATTTATACCAGTCAAGTCGAATAGATTGACAGCTAAGTTAGCGTAACTGTATATGAAGTGGGTTGTGAGATTTCATGGAGTACGTAAAGGTATTGTGAGTGACTGAGATCCATTATTTACTAGTGGGTTTTAGAAAAGCTTACATGAGGCTTTAGGGTCAAAATTACATCTAGTACCGCATACCATCCCCAAACCGAAGGCCAAACAGAGAGAGTGAATCATGTATTAGAGGATCTCTTAAGAGCTTGTATATTGGATTTTGGAGGGTCATGGGATGACCATTTACATCTGGTTAAATTAGCATATAATAACAGCTATCAGTCCAGTATTAGTATGACTCCATTTGAAGCTTTGTACTGAAGACCGTGCGACTCACCATCATGTTGGTTGGAAATCGGTGAGAAATTTGTGCTTGGGCCAGATGTAATAAGAGAAACTTCAGATAAGATCAAGGTTAATCAACAGCAACTGAAGGCCGCCTAAGATAGGCAGAAGAGTTATGCTGATAAAAGGCGAACAGATTTGAAATTCTGCATTGGCGATTTGGTATTCGTCAAGATCTCTCCGTTGAAGAGTGTGATTTGTTTTGTTAGGAGAGGTAAGTTGGCACCAATGTTTGTTAGTCCATTTCCAATTCACGAACAAGTTGGGAATTTGGTGTATAAAGTGGGATTACTTGACAAGATGGCAGGAGTGCACAACATATTTCATGGTTCTTAGTTGAGGAAGTTCGATCACGATTCTGATATGACTATTTCACCAGATCAATTGGATGATATCGAGGTAGAACTCAAGGCAGTTGGAAACCGCAGACCGATTCGTATTGACAGACATGATCTGAAGCAACTTCGGAGGAAGACGGTGAGACTGGTTAAGATCCAGTGGGGCGATAATGAAAACGACTGTACTTAGGAAACCGAGGAAAGCATAAGAAAGTCATACCTAGAACTCTTTATCTGGTAAGATTTTTAGTCACGATATAGTTATTCCACATGCTAGGATAGGCTTGTTGTGTTTATTATGTATGTTTGATTGTTGCAAATGGTTGATAGGCATGCGGGACCCATTGTTGTTTTCTTAGTTAAGGAATTTCGAGGGTTAAATTTCTTAAGGGGGTAGAGTATAATGACCCACATTATACTTATCGGAGGATCGTAGAATATTTATTTTATCTTCATACGAAGTCATATAGTCATTTAACTTTGGGAAACGGCTATTGGGGTCATTTCTCATGTTCACGATTTTTACCGAATTTTAAATGACCATTTTACCACTAGCGAATCTTGTTTTTCCTATAACTTTTTATTGATAAGGAGTTTTGACCTTAAACCACTTCCATTGGATTCAAAACTTTCCGTAGAGTGGTCACATTAATCAAACGGACTTACCGTTTGGGAGATATGGATGAAATAAGATTTGGAGATGGAAAAACAACATAGTTGGGCTTAACGGGGTGATTAGCAGCTAGGCCCATAGCCCATTTAGGGATTAGGGTTATGGGCAGGCTGAAAGAGTTCGGAGAAAAATTCCTTTTATTTATACAACCGCCACTAACCTCCCTTGAACCCTAACAATGGCCTCCATCCTCTAAATCTAACCCTAATTGCTTCCTAATCACTAATTAACCAAAACTACACCAAATCAAGTCAAATTAGCACCAAATTAGGATTGGAGCTGCTGCAATACATAGAGATCCGTGCCATAACAGTAAAGTTTCAGATCTAAGATTTCATTTGTGGTTAGGATGAGTGATTTGCACTTTTATACTCTAATTACGGCTAATTAGGGTTAATTAGTGATAATTAGAGAAATTACACATCATAAAATATGGAAAAATATGTAGAAATTATAAAGTAATATTTTATGTCACTGGTAAAAATTTGGGTTAATTTGGATTAAGTTTGCTAGTCCTATGTGTAACACCCCGGATTTTTGAATAATCAAATTAACTAAAATAAAGAATAATAAATCTCAGACGTGAGAATTATGGGGATTGGGTTGCGCCATTGTGTTCGTATCGGAAATCTAGTGGAGATAGAGTCCGAGTTTGCGGGAAACGAGTACCGGATGAAAGAGTTATGGACGAACGAAGTTTGGTGGCAAAGTAAAGAAAAAAAATGCACTGGCGCACTTGGGAAGTGCGCTAGTACATATTAACCCCGGCGCACCTGCCAAGTGCACCCAGGCCAAGGCTGGAGCCTACATAGCTTTCTGGTTCAGGCTGACCCGTGTTGTTGAGTCCATTATGACTCCTTGCTGAGTCATTAGGGCTGACTCATCACCCTATCATAATTGAATGGTTTTGATTAACCCTAAGAACATCGGACGGCTTAAATTAATTCATAACTCTATAAAAAGACCCATAGACACAAACTCTAAATCAGAATTAAAACTAAAACTATGGCCGTCATGTTGTTGTCTTGAGCCCTAGAGCAGCCGCCACCAAATCAAAGAGAAACAACGGCAACCAAATCAGAACCACTCAACGCTAACAGCGATTCTTCATCAAAGGAGCGCTAATTCAACTCCAGAAATCAGAATTCAGAACTCAAGACTGCTTTTGAGTTGTGAGTTCGATAGTTTTAGCAAAATAATTAGTAATTTAATTAGATTAAGTTATAACGCGGATTGTATGGATGTGATATGAAGTATTGATTGCATGTTGTAGGATTATGATTGAATATCTATGATGTTATGATGTGATGCTATCATGCAAAGTTATGTTGCTATCATCCATGTTGTAATTTTATATACAATCAAATCGTCATGTTTCTTATGCTAGTTTGCGATATTTATTCATATGCTAAATCATTATTAGGCAAGTTTAAATTTTGGGTTCAAACACGAATCATATACATGTTTGGTAGAATTACATGTGACCTTACATGATTATGGCACCTAGTTTATGTGAGAATTAAATTGAAAGATTAGGCTATGTCACGATACTTTACATGTTAGTTCACACCATTGTTGCGATGTATAAATCACATATGTGAATTTATGAGTTGGACATGAATCATGTTATGTTATTACCTATGCAAGTTTAATCCCTTTAGATATAGGTTCATGACATATGATGTCTATGCAAATTTGTGGCCATTATTTCATCAAGTTCACACCTTTAGATTTGGGTCTATGTTATACATGATGTTTATGCAAGTTTGCGGCCATTATTTCATCAAGTTCACACCTTTAAAATTTGGAACCATGACATATGTTGTTATGCAAGTTGTAATCTTGGCCTATGCAAGTTTTAGATATAGAACATCATTCACATATGCAAGTTCACCCCTATGTTAGATCTATGCTTTAATTATGTATATATGTGATGCTTTCTTTTATTTCATGAGTTAGAATATTCGAGTCTAACATACATTTTTACGTTAAACGAACAAACGTACTACGTGGGGAAAAAGGGAATAATATTAAAAATATTTAATTGGCATAACTGCCTTAAAAGGCATAAAATAAAATTGTGGTGAAATTGGTATGATTTTACATACAATAAATGGATGGACATAATTGAGTCAATTATGGACATCACTAAATTTGGAATTGATTGATAATTTGAATAGGGAAAGTAATTCAAATTGGGGGTGATTAATTAGGAGTAATTAATCATCTAAGACACAAGGTTAGACTCTTTTGTGGTGTAAGACTGCCCGGACCCGCCCGACAAATCCAGCTGCCACAAATGCCAGTCTAATGTGAGAGGTCATAGGCATAAACTAAACACGTAACAATTGTAAAGACACGAGGTTAGGCTCTTTTGTGGTGTAAGACTGCCTGGACCCGCCCGGCAAATCCAGCTGCCTCAAATGTCAGTCTAATGTGAGAGGTCTTTATGAGGTTACGGTCTTAATGAATTAAGAAACACTTAACCAGATAAGCATGTAGTGGGACATGAGGGGGTTAAGTGGGTGCCTTGGGTGGCATGTGGAATCTAGTGGGTGCCTTGGGTGGCACTTGAAAATACAATTAGAAACACTTAACCAAAATATGAAACATGTAATTGAAACATGAATAAGAAGTGGGTTAAGTGGGATGTACTAGAGGGGACCAAGCTTAGGTGGATAGCTTGTGTCAAGTAAAGGGGGCCCGTTTCAACCAGTAACCCATACGTATCTTTGTGGGCTCGACCCAAGTCGAGGACGGGACACGCATACTGGGCTTGACTGTAAGAGGCCAAACCGGGTTAGCGGTGGCAACGCAAGTCCAACGGGTTCATATGCGTGTGTGGACCCGGGCTGGTTGGTAAGACGTTGTTGCATCGTGTAGGTATAAGCCGTGCATTCTTTGTTGTATCGGGTTGCCACTTTGGGGAGTGATACACCCTACTGTGGGGCCAGCACTGGTATCTACTAGTTAGGGAGCCGATCGCTTGGGGGTAGTGGGTACACCTAGTGGAGATAGGGGCAGACGGCACCTTTGAAGGCAGCTAGGGGTGCATGAAACTACCAATATCATTATTAAGTCTGTAGGCGGGATCAACCTTAGGGTGACTAGTGGTGGTGCAGTATACTAGTGGCGGTGCAGTTTAGGAATTATCCCATAGTGTTGGTGTAGTTCAGTAATTATCCTATTGTAGTTTAGGTGCGCTATAACGATATCGTAATTCATCTTGTTTCCTTGTTTACTCTATCATACTCAATGGTTCATGGTCATTTCCCTATTTTCCAACTTATGCCTTAGCCTAGTTACTTTGTTAATTATATTATTAGAATTATCGCACTCGCCAGACTTTATGTCTGACCCGCCTTTTCCATCTCTTTCCTTTTTCCCCCTCCAGGTGCTCAGTTTGGAACTAGCACCAGTGGAGCTTGATCTTGGACTGCTTTTAGAAGATTTCTTGGACCGCTGAAGTAAAGTTCAACTTCTCTTTATTTATGGCTATTTTAATGTTGGGGATTATGTCTTTCAGTTTATGTACTTTGTTTTATCAAGATGGATATGATGTACTTGACTTTGGTTTATGGTTTTGATGATGTAATCAAACATATGGGTTTATTCGCTTCAATGAAATAAAGTTTTAAATTTTCAAGTACTGCTTTATACCTGTCTTGTTGTGATTTTCTATTCTATATTCGCTTAAAACGCTCCACTGAAGTTAAGGCATTCCCTTTGCGAGTGACCTTAATGTAGGTGGGGTGTTACACGTGGTATCAGAGCTGAAGGTTACCAGAACAGATGTGAATTTTTGAAAAACTATTTTTCAAAACAATTTTTTTTGTAAAGAATTACTTTCAAAAGTATGATTTAAGGAAAGTATTTTCAAGAGAAAAGTATATTTTGGAAAGCATAACCCCAAGAGCCATATATCTTTCCTTTAGTCCTTTTTGTATTGAATCTTTCCTTTTTCGTTTCAGCATGTCTGAAGCATCTGAGATACTAGAGGGCGTTCATGTGCCCGGTTGGTTCCGTCAATATCTTGAGGCTAGGGCCGCCGCTGCAGGTCCATCAAATCCTCCTCCTCCTCCTCCTCGTGTCGATAATTTCACAAATATATGCAAGGACTTTAGAGCAATGGGTGGGAAACTTTTTCATGGAACGGAGACATTTGTTGAAGCTCGTAACTGTCTAAAGGAGGTGGAAGAATTATTTGGAATTTTTGAAGTGGATGATGGAAGGAAAGTCCAGCTAGCTGCGTGGCTGATGAAGGATGAGGCCTCGTTTTGGTGGGTGGTCACAAATGGGGGTCGCCCAGTTGTTACATGGCCAGATTTTAGGCAGAGGTTTGAGGCAAAGTTTCTCTCACGGGCTGAAGAGAATCTATACATGGAAAGGTTCTTGTCACTGAAGCAAGGGAATTTATTGGTGAAAGGGTATGTTAACAAATTCAACCAATTGGCAAGGTTTGGCTTAGACTTGGTGAATACTCCAGAAAAGAAGGCTCTAAGATTTGTTAAGGGTTTAAACGAGCCGCTTCATGGGTTAGCTATGACCCACATTCCCATGGGGGCTACCTTTGAGAGGTTAGTTGACATGGCACTCATGCATGAAGAGGAGAAGGGCGCCAATGCTAATAAGGCACCCGAGAAGAAAGGGGATCAAAAGAAGCCGCAACAGCAACAACAGAACAAGAAAGGTGGCAAAGGAAACCATGTCAAGGGGAAGAAGAAATGCTTTAACTGTGGGACACCCGGCCATCTAAGCAAAGATTGTAGGAAGAAGAAGAAGACCGGTTGTTTCCACTGTGGCGAAGCGGGACATCTTATTAAGGACTTCCCAAAGAAAGGGCAAAGGGCAGGGTCTACCTCGGGAGGACAGGTGCAAGCTCTTATGGCACCCGGGCAGGCAAGGGGACAAGTTCAGGCCCTCGTGGTCCCACCGCTACAAGAACGAGGTAGAGCAATTTCCATTGAAAGTTTAGTTTTTCTATTTGATCATCCTGTCCATACTTTATTCGATTCTGGCGCATCGCATTCGTTTATCTCTACATCATTAGTTAAAACACTGCACCTAGATACTAGTCTTGTTACAGATCCCTTAGTAGTCTCAAATCCTATTGGTGGTTCGGCTCATCTTTCTATGATTTGTTGGGATTTGAGAGTGTTTATCTTGGGCGTTGAGTTTGAGTGCAACGCTTTTGTTCTTGGCTTCATGAGCTACGGTTTAATTCTAGGTATGGATTGGCTAACTAGATATGGGGCCATCCTAGATTGCGAAAGAAGGGTAGTTAGATTGTTGACTTGTTCGGGAAAGACCCTTGATATTTCTTGTAACCCTAGAGGTCCAGTAATGCTTAGTTACCTAGAATCCCTTGACGCATCCGATGATGATTTACATTCTGTTCCCATAGTCCGTGAATATGCTGATGTCTTCGATGAGGTGAGGGGTTTACCCCCAAAACGTGAAATCAACTTTCGAATATATCTAGTGGACAATGCAAAGCCAGTTGCATTGCCAGTGCGCCACATGGCTCCAAGAGAGAGAAGAGAACTCAGTAAGCAAGTGAAAGAATTGTTTGAGAAGGGGTTCATTAGACGTAGTATATCGGAGTGGGGTGCTCCAGTAGTATTTACCACGAAGGCGGATGGGTCCCTTAGACTTTGTGTGGACTATAGGGAGCTTAATAAACTTACTAAGAAGAATAGACACCCACTGCCGAGGATTGATGATCTTTTCGATCAGTTAGTAGGCGCCTCAGTGTTTTCGCAGTTGGACTTAGCACTGGTTTCCATCAGTTGAGAGTGGCTGAGGATAGCATAGACAAGACTGCCTTTAGGACTCCAGACGGTTTCTTCGAGGGGCTGGTGATGCCCTTCGGTTTGACAAACGCCCCCGCATACTTTGTTGATTTGATGAGTAGGGTGTTTAGGGAGTACCTTAATAGATTCGTGGTGGTCTATGTAGATGACATCTTGATCTTTTCTAAGAGAGAGGAAGAGCATGCCCTACATCTTAGGGAAGTGTTGGAGACTCTTCGAGCGCATAGCCTTAAAGCAAAAAATTTTAAGTGTCACTTTTGGAGGAAAGAAGTGCGATTCATAGGGCACGTGGTTTCCAAAGAAGGGATAGTCGTGGATCCCGCGAAGATAGTGGCCATCCAAGATTGGAAGGTTCCTAAAAATGCGACCGAGGCGAGGAGTTTCTTAGGGCTGGCTGGCTACTATAGGAAGTTTATCAAAGACTTCGCAAAAATATCGGCTCCATTAACACGCTTGACGAAGAAGAACTTAGTCTTCACGTGGGACATAGATTGTGATGATGCGTTCCAACGTTCAAAGAGAGCTTTGACCACAGCCCCAGTCTTAGTATTGCCAGATGGAGGTAAGCCATTTACAGTTTATACTGACACTTGTGGGACAGGACTAGGCGCAGTCCTAATGCAAGAGGGAAGGGTAATAGCCTATGGTGGAAGGCAGTTGAGAGTGCATGAAAGAAATTACCCTATACATGACCTAGAGTTGGCCGCTATTGTTTTCGCGCTTAAGACTTGGCGTCATTATCTTCTTGGCGAGAAATTCGAATTGTTCACTGATCACAAATCGCTAAAATACTTATTTTCTCAGAAGGACTTGAACTTAAGGCAGCAAAGATGGATGGAGTTCTTAGCATCCTACGACTTCGAGATAGCATATACCCCTGGCAAAGGTAACGTGGTGGCAGATGCCTTAAGTAGAAAAAGATTATCCTTGAGTCCGTTGTTTGTTGAGCGGCGAAGTTTAGAGTTCATCTCTACATTTGACTTTACACCTTCCATTGACTTCGTACCTGGTTTGCTAGCATCCTTAGAGGTTAGACCTACGCTTTTGGGACGGATTGGCAAGGCACAACGAGACGACCCACAGTTAGTTGAGTTAGTAGAAAAGCTAAAAGGAGGGGAGTCATCGAGCCATCTCCGTAGGTATACCCTAGATGATAAGGGTTAGTTACGTAGGGACGGTAGACTTTGTATACCAAAAGACGATGACCTAAGGAAGACCATTCTTGATGATGCACATCGTTCGAAGATGACCATCCATCCCGGCGGGGACAAGATGTACATGGACATGAGACGAGTTTACTTTTGGGCCGGCATGAAGAATGATGTGGCTAAGTATGTCGCTAGATGCTTAGTGTGCCAACAAGTAAAAGCGGAGAAAAAGAAGCCCGGTGGATTGCTTCATCCATTGGAGGTCCCACAATGGAAGTGGGAAAGAGTCTCGATGGACTTTATTGACGGATTACCGAGATCGAGTAAGGGTAATACGGGTATTTGGGTCGTGGTTAACAGACTTACTAAGAGCGCCCATTTCATTCCCGTGAAGAGTAAGAGGACTGCTCCATGGTTAACCTCCGTATACATTCGAGAAATAGTTCGTTTGCACGGTGTTCCTTCTAGCATAGTGAGCGACCGCGATCCTATTTTCACTAGCGAATTTTGGAGAAGCTTGCAAGAGGTGGTAGGGACTCAGTTATGTTTGAGCACCGCATATCATCCTCAGACGGACGGCCAGACCGAGAGGGTGAATCGTATTCTAGAGGACTTGTTGAGGTTATGTGTCTTAGATTTCGGAGGTACATGGGAGGAACATCTTCCATTGGTGGAGTTCGCATATAATAACAGCTTCCAGTCTAGTATTGGCATGGCACCATTCGAAGCTCTTTAAGGACGGCCGTGTCGTTCGCCTACGTGTTGGTGGGAATCTACGGATAAGATCTTGCTTGGGCCCGATATGATTAGAGAGACTTCGGAAAAGATTGATTTGATCCGAAGAAGGATGAAAACGGCGCAAGATAGGCAGAAATCTTATGCGGACAAGAGGAGGTCAGATCTTGAGTTTGATGTTGTGGACATGGTCTTTGTCAAGGTGTCTCCATTACAGAACGTCGTTCGCTTTGGGTCCGTTGGGAAGTTAGCACCAAGGTTCGTTGGGCCGTTTCCTATTAAGGAAAGGATTGGGCAGATGGCGTATAGAGTGGAGTTGCCCGAGAGACTTAGTGGTGTACATGACGTATTCCATGTATCACATTTGAGGAAGTGCTTGCACGAGACCGCAGAGGTGGTAGAGCCGAGCTTGCTTAGAGAAGTGGAGATCGAGCATGATGCGACGATTCGACGAGCTCCTACGCGCATTCTTGGGTCGGAGATTAAGAAGTTGAGGAATTGAGAGGTCAAACTAGTCAAAGTGCAATGGGGAGATGATGAGAGTAACGCTACTTGGGAGACCGAAGCGAAGATGCGTTCATTGTACCCTTTTCATTTTGAGGGTATGTCTTTTGATTTCTCCTTTATCGCTTACCTTGTACTTATCTTATCTTTAGTATGTCCTCTCGCTAGTATCTTTGACCTTTAGATAGGATAGTCCTATAGTTGAAACATGTGTTTGAGACATGTTATGTATGATGGATGCAAGTGGATGCAAGTGTTTACTAGTGGTTGCTCGTGGATGCATATACACACACTTTAGGCACTAGATCGGCTCAGTCACTTCATATTGCATATTGCATATAAATGTGTGTTCATATGTAAGTAATGGATGAATAATGGTTGTACCATCATATGGATGTTGCATTTTGATGAATGGTTGTGCACACATGTAGAAATGATATGTATCGATAGGGTTCTTTCGCATACATAATGGACGCATGGCACTATCATGGTTTGCATTAAGGAGGTCAACTGAATCAGTATACCGCCTGATTTTGCATTAGATAAGGAACATATACACACACTTCTTGCATATGTTCATACAACATTAGAAATTTTATAAGGACAATGGATGTCGTGTTTGGTGGTTGAGTAGATGGTTGTTTGGATGGTAGGTTATACATTCTCCTTAACTTGGAGATTTCGGGGACGAAATCCTTTAAGGAGAGGAGAATGTAACACCCCGGATTTTTGAATAATCAAATTAACTAAAATAAAGAATAATAAATCTCAAACGTGAGAATTATGGGGATTGGGTTACTCCATTGTGTTCGTCTTGGAATTCTAGTGGAGATAGAGTCCGAGTTTGTGGGAAACGAGTACCGGATGAAAGAGTTATGGACGAACGAAGTTTGGTGGCAAAGTAAAGAAAAAAATGCACTGGTGCACTTGGGAAGTCACCAGTACATATTAACACAGGCGCACCTGCCAAGTGCGCCCAGGCCGAGACTAGAGCCTGCACAGCTTTCTGGTTCAGGCTGACCCGTGTTGTTGAGTCCATTCTGACTCCTTGCCGAGTCATTAGGGCTGACTCATCACCCTATCATAATTGAATGGTTTTGATTAACCCTAAGAACATCCGACAGCTTAAATTAATTCATAACTCTATAAAAAGACCCATAGACACAAACCCTAAATCAGAATTAAAACTAAAACTATGGCCGTCATGCTGTTGTCTTGAGCCCTAGAGCAGCCGCCACCAAATCAAAGAGAAAGAACAGCAACCAAATCAGAACCACTCAACCCTAACAGCGATTCTTCATCAAAGGAGCGCTAATTCAACTCCAGAAATCAGAACTCAAGACTGATTTTGAGTTGTGAGTTCGATAGTTTTAGCAAAATAATTAGTAATTTAATTAGATTAAGTTATGACGCGGATTGTATGGATGTGATATGAAGTATTGATTGCATGTCGTAGGATTATGATTGAATATCTATGATGTTATAATGTGATGCTATCATGCAAAGTTATGTTACTATCATCCATGTTGTAATTTTATATACAATCAAATCATCATGTTTCTTATGCTAGTTTGCGATATTGATTCATATGCTAAATCATTATTAGGCAAGTTTAGATTTTGGGTTCAAACACGAATCATATACATGTTGGGTAGAATTACATGTGACCTTACATGATTACGGCACCTAGTTTATGTGAGAATTAAATTGAAAGATTAGGCTATGTCACGATACTTTACATGTTAATTCACACCATTATTGCGATTTATAAATCACATATGTGAATTTATGAGTTTGACATGAATCATGTTATGTTATTACCTATGCAAGTTTAATCCCTTTAGATATAGGTTCATGACATATGATGTCTATGCAAATTTGTGGTTATCATTTCATCAAGTTCACACCTTTAGATTTGGGTCTATGTTATACATGATGTTTATGCAAGTTTGTGGCCATTATTTCATCAAGTTAACACCTTTAAAATTTGGAACCATGACATATGTTGTTATGCAAGTTGTAATCTTGGCCTATGCAAGTTTTAGATGTAGAACATCATTCACATATGCAAGTTCACCTCTATGTTAGATCTATGCTTTAATTATGTATATATGTGATGCTTTCTTTTATTTCATGAGTTAGACTATTCGAGTCTAACGTATATTTTTACGTTAAACGAACAAACGTACTACGTGGGGAAAAAGGGAATAATATTAAAAATATTTAATTGGCATAATTGCCTCAAAAGGCATAAAATAAAATTGTGGTGAAATTGGAATGATTTTACATACCATAAATGGATGGACATAATTGAGTCAATTATGGACATCGCTAAATTTGGAATTGATTGATAATTTGAATAGGGAAAGTAATTCAAATTGGGGTGATTAATTAGGAGTAATTAATCATCTAAGACACGAGGTTAGACTCTTTTGTGGTGTAAGACTGCCCGGACCCGCCCGGCAAATCCAGCTGCCACAAATGCCAGTCTAATGTGAGAGGTCTTAGGCATAAACTAAATACGTAACAATTGTAAAGACACGAGGTTAGGCTCTTTTGTGGTATAAGACTGCCCGGACCCGCCCGGCAAATCCAGCTGCCACAAATGTCAGTCTAATGTGAGAGGTCTTTATGAGGTTACGGTCTTAATGAATTAAGAAACACTTAACCAAATAAGCATGTAGTGGGACATGAGGGGGTTAAGTGGGTGCCTTGGGTGGCATGTGGAATCTAGTGGGTGCCTTGGGTGGCACTTGGAAATACGATTAGAAACACTTATCCAAAATATGAAATATGTAATTGGAACATGAATAAGAAGTGGGTTAAGTGGGATGTACTAGAGGGGACCAAGCTTAGGTGGATAGCTTGTGTCAAGTAAAGGGGGCCCGTTTCAACCAGTAACCCATACGTATCTTTGAGGGCTCGACCCAAGTCGAGGACGGGACACGCATACTGGGCTTGAATGTAAGAGGCCAAACCGGGTTAGCGGTGGCAACGCAAGTCCAACGGGTTCATATGCGTGTGTGGACCCGGGCTGGTAGGTAAGACGTTGTTGCATCGTGTAGGTATAAGCCGTGCATTCTTTGTTGTATCGGGTTGCCACTTTGGGGAGTGATACACCCCACTGTGGGGCCAGCACGGGTATCTACGAGTTAGGGAGCCGATCGCTTGGGGATAGTGGGTACACCTAGTGGAGATAGGGGCAGATGGCACCTATGAAGGCAGCTAGGGGTGCACGAAACTACCAATATCATTATTAAGTCTGTAGGCGGGATCAACTTTAGGGTGACTAGTGGTGGTGCAGTATACTAGTGGCGGTGCAGTTTAGGAATTATCCCATAGTGTTGGTGTAGTTCAGTAATTATCCTATAGTAGTTTAGGTGCGCTTTAACGATATCGTAATTCATCTTGTTTCCTTGTTTACTCTGTCATACTCAATGGTTCATAGTCATTTCCCTATTTTCCAACTTATGCCTTAGCATAGTTACTTTGTTAATTATATTGTTAGAATTATCGCACTCGCCAGACTTTATGTCTGACCCCCCTTTTCCAACTCTTTCCTTTTCCCCCCTCCAGGTGCTCAGGTTGGAACTAGCACCAGTGGAGCTTGATCTTGGACTGCTTTTAGAAGATTTCTTGGACCGCTGAAGTAAAGTTCAACTTCTCTTTATTTATGGCTATTTTAATGTTGGGGATTATGTCTTTCAGTTTATGTACTCTGTTTTATCACGATGGATATGATGTACTTGACTTTGGTTTATGGTTTTGATGATGTAATCAAACATATGGGTTTATCCGCTGCAATGAAATAAAGTTTTAAATTTTCAAGTACTACTTTATATCTGTCTTGTTGTGATTTTCTGTTCTATATTCACTTAAAATGCTCCACTGAAGTTAAGGCATTCCCTTTGCGAGTGACCTTAATGGAGGTGGGGTGTTACACTATGGTTAAAGCATGCTTAAGGGGATTAAGTGGAAATCATGCTTTTTGGGTATGTTTGATCTAAAATATTACATGTGATTGATGTTTTAATGTTTTTGAATGATTCTATGTGTTGTTACTGCTGTTTGGTATGTTTTGTGATGTCATAGGAAGATTAGAATGGCTGAAAATGCCGTCGTTTGGCGAAATTAGCTCGTAGGAAAAACTGCAGAAATTCGGTTCTTGAAGGGGATAGTGATCAAGATCACGACCCCAGAAGGGATCATGATCCGACCCCAGAAGGGATCACGACCCGACCCAGGAGGGATCACGAAGCGACCCAGGAGAGATCACGACCTGACCCAAAAAGGATCCCGACCTGACCCCTATAAGGTACCTCGACCCGAACCAGGTGATGACCACGAACCGGGATGATGACCACGAACCGGATTTGAAGCTTTTACCATGCGACAACGATTGTAAACTCTTTTGAAGATCAACTCCAATCCGACCAAAACCCGAGATGCAAAGGAAGTCCAAATGGGAAGTTATCACTCAGGATTCAGTTAAGAACCAACGATTTAACTTCTAGAGTTGGGCTATGCTGATGGACGTGTGAAAACGAGTTATCTATATCTATAACTTTGTTTCACTATTGAGAGAGGGGGCACATAGACGAAGAAGAGCCAGGGAAGTGTGGACTGGTTGACCTGTATCCCAGAGCCAGAGCAGTGTGGATTGGGTAAGGGTCATGTACTATAGACGAGAAGGGGGTCGTCATAGCGATAGTTGTACGGATTCCAGAAGAATATGGACCCGTCATGGCCCCAATTGGATTTGGTGATCAAAGCGGTGGATATCGTATGCTTTACGCATTGAGTGAGAGATGTAAGGATGATTGCTATGTTTGACGTTTGCTATCACCATGACACACACACTCCCATTTTATACTCTATGTTAGTGTTTACCTTAGAGTACTTTACATCTTGTTGTGCTAACTCTTTATTTGCAGGTCCAGGTTTAGATATGATTATTTATACGTGTTATTACTTCATTTTGTTGCTATCACCCATACCGGACTTTCATCTGACCCAGATTTATATGTCTCTTCTTATCACTTTGGGTTCTCCTAGACGAGCAGACTAGAGGCAGGTTAGGTGGTGATGCGCGATTAGCTGTCCGGAGACGAGCAGAAGGCTTCCACATATTATATACATATATTCTCCCTATATTGTTGATGGTCACTGCTTTGGGCATTAGTAGTGCACCTTCTTTATTTCCTTTTTAGAGACAGTATTTTGAAGTTGTAATAATGATTTGTATCATAAGCTGTATTTTGGATTCCACTACTCTGATGGTTATGGTTTAGTATCAGCCTATGTACTGTCTCTCCTGTGTTATATCAAGTTATGTTACTATTATATTTTATTCCATGCGTTGTGAGATATACTACCAGTTCTTGGTGATTCATCGTTCCAACCCTTTTCTTTTGACGACCATTTCGTACTAGTCGGGCATTGGCAGCACATTTCGAGGGAAATGTCGGCGGTGTGGGGCGGACCGTCACAATAATAAACGATAAAGAAAATAGAATAACATATGTAATAAAATAAGTTGTACTTAATTGTAAATTAAATTATATGTGAGAACGAGAATCCGAAATATGCCGATAAGGAAAACATAAGTTATATTTATGGAAAGGAAACTTATTAGTAAACCTTAGTTAAGAGAACTAAGTTAATAAGTAAACAACGATAAATTGTAGTGATAGTATAAGATTGAACTATGATTAAATATGAAAGAATGAGGCAAACTTATGAAATGAAATAAGTTATATTTAATCATAAATAATAAGTGACATGTTACAGAAAACATGTGAATTGAGATATACTTAATTACGCATTAAGTAGAACATGTTATTGTAACTATGAAATTGGACAATGAATAATACAAAGAGATTGTTGATTACATACCTTGGATTACAATCTAGAGAATAAGATGTTATGGGCTTATTAATAAACTTAAATGGGTTAAGTAATACGAATGAAATTAATAAGAAAGAGGGGGCCATTCCTTAGAGATATAAGGGGTTCGGAAAAAACTTAGTAACTCGAATAAGAATTTAATATGATTTGAAATAACCAAGTTGAATGAAATATGAAAGGGAAGCACAAGCGGGTAATTAAATGATTAGATATAGGGTCTAATAACATGTTAACCTTAGGCGCTTGGACCAGTCTGTACGTTTGAGGGGGAATAAACCAACGGGGTAGATCATCATTGTGTCTTAAGGCACAAGGGGAGCGCACGTCCATCTGATTATTCTGTCAGCTATGAAGGACTGGAAGGGGAAGCATGAGGCTTCCTGAGATGTGGAAGGTGCTCCTGTTAGTCCTCTGTGGTGGTGTAGTGTTCGGCTATGCTCACAGAGGTTGGGTCTACGCATAACTACCCTGTGAGTTAGCCTTGACTGCAAAAGTAGCTTTGCTGTCAAAAATCTATGACGAGGTGACACTAGGGTGATTCGATGATCACCTCAACAGGGAAGCGGGGTCAGGACTAACAAGGATAGTAGATCGTCGGGTACCCGTCATCGGCATCCAGTGGGATGCTAAAAGACTAGAGCTAAACCCAAGGCGCCATCAACCTTTCACTCTCGAGGCACGATGGTTGAGGGGAGACACCAACTGGATGTTTAGATTGTTTGTTAGGGGCAAGTCGCTTAGCTCTTGTAGATTTTACTAGTTGAGGGAGGGGCCGAGGTGGGCAGGGGCGGAGCCAGAAAAAATGGTCAGTAGGGGCAAAAAATCGGGGGAGGGGGGGAAGAAGGAGGGAGAAGGGCAAATTAATGGAAGCAAAATTGGAATAAAGAAGAAATGAAAGTAGAGGCTGGAGACGGGTTATAGACACTGGCCTTGGAAATACCTTTATGTACAAGAAGAAGCTACATAATCATAAAACAGTGCCACAATTATTGCCTATGTTTATGTCGTACTTAGTAGTTTAATAGCTTGAATTACCGTAAAGTATGGTGTAAGTACTCAAGTATCAACACAGTAGTCATACAAAAGAAGTGTATGCAAACAACAAGGCTGATAAGAAACAAAGCATGCATGCAACCTAAGAGGAATGGAAACAAGACGAATTATAGTATACAAAAAAAAAATCTCAGTGGGGCAGCTGCCCCTGCTGGCCCCCACGTAGCTCCGCCAGTGGAGGTGGGGCCATAGCCACCATGAAAAACAGACCGCAAGGGATATCTATATTTTGAGGCCCTTAAAGGCGGGCCTGTTACATATATGGAAAAGCTCCCGACCGAGTTCCGTGTTTCTTGTACAGCCCTGCCACGGAACTCGGTGCACAATAGAGGATATGTGTGGTTAACGCATCGAGTATGATTAATGATACGTACGTGGGACAATTTAGATACATGCATGTCTTCTCCGGGTGATATATCGTAGACTTATGGGGCATTACTCTATGATGGAATCTAATTCGAATGAAGATGGAAGTCCGTACGCTTATGTAGCATATTAATGGCAGATATATGCGGAACGTAACGTTGTAATATAGAGATCTGTATGTCACTCTGGCATAGGATGATGGGCAGCGTACATTTCTGTGGTGTTACGGTGGAGACCGTGCGAGTGGGGTACCATGGGGTGTACCTCAATACTGGAGGTAGCTACATATATACTGTATTAGGTTAATCCACTGGAAAATAGATGGGTACAACGTTTTTGTAAGCCTTGAGTGCTGTTAACCCAAGTAAACTAATAGATAAGGAAATGTAACTGAATGGTATATATAGGATTATCCAAAATGTGTGGTTTAAATCCAGTCACCAGAACTTGTGTTCTGACCCACTCCTCATAACTTACTCACAATTTAGATTTGTAGTAGAGATATGATAGCTTTGGATGCTGGCTAGGCAGTATTATATATTTTGATTATATTACATTTTATCCATTCCACTGTGAGATATTTTCTAAGCTCTAATACCAGATGTAACAACCCGAATTCCGACAAACCGGATTTTTTTTCAAAATTCTAATCTATCGAAACACTTATTAGTTTCATTTGATACCAAATGAAACCAACACGAGTTTCGATAGATTAGTATTTTAAAAAAAAATCGGTCTGTCGGAATTCGGGTTGTTACATCTTGTTATTAAAATTTGACTACCAGTTTTTAAGTATTAGTTTTACAATGTGTATGGTATTAGAATTTAACTATCGGTTTTTAATTATTAGTTTTACGGTGTGTATAGTATCCGTTTTATAGTGTATTGTCCTTGAAAATAAATTTTTAATGGGTTGTTCATGAGTTTTAAAAAATTATGAAATTTGTCTTTTATTCTAAAAACCTCAGAATTAAATTCGTATTTGTTTAGTTTTTCATTTATCTGGGATTTTTGTTTGGACTGAGTTAGATATTTAGAAACGGAAGTGGGATGGAGTGGTTTTAGGAAGAGAATAAGGTAGAATTATGAGGTGAAATGTTAGTCCGTTTTTTTTAATTCCGGTAGGATTAGTGTTGAACGAGGTGAATATGAGATTTAATTGTTGATTTGAATTGTTTGATGGTGAGCCATTACAACACAATTGAAAACTCAAGTGGGTATATTGGTTGAAAATTAGATATATTGCTGGTAGGTTGATTCCAATGATTGGTAACTTGAAAAGTTAGCTACTTTTGAGCTACAATTTTTATTCGTTTTTAGCCTATTTTTTACATTTTATTTCATTTTTTTCACTTTTTCAAAAAATTACATATATAGGTAGTTCAATTTTGGTCAACTAATAATTAAGTTAGCCAGAATGTACTGGTACAATTTGAAATTCCGCCGGTATATGTGTATAATGATGCATTCTCGGATTGAGCCAGTTTACTGAAAGTGAAAAAAATTGCTCTTGCTAGGGGCAAGATCCAAAATTATGCCTAACTGCTGCAATTTTGATTGCGCTAGTTCACTGAAAGGGAGAAAATTTTTTGCTTTTGTCTAGGCTGAATCTGAAATTGCTGGTGCGATTTCAAATTCCGTCAATTCACTTAAAAACTAAATGCTAAATTCCCTCTTTGTTGACTCACTTGAACAATCTGCTCAGCTAATATAACGACCCGAACTTCCCCGGTAAGGAAAGCACGGATTGCTTTGAGGACAAGACCAATCAGAACACAAACAGAAGAACATTTCATTGTTTATTACAACAATTCCATCAGAATACAAGAATATCACAGAGTATGAATCAATATTACACATTTGATAAATATCAGAGATTTAAATTACATTCAAATACATAGCAGCGGAAAAATAATACAACACACAACTGAAAGTAACACACGGATACAGAGCTTTCCAAGCATAGTTCCAGTTGTAAATCAGGATCCTGTGAATATAAATCTGCAAAACCAAAACTACTAGCTGCCCGTGTGGAAAATAAGGGCACCCAAAGTTTATGTTAAAACAATAAACTCCAGGTCAGTCATGTGACTGGTGTGAGAACAAAAACAGTTATTAATCTTTATTTTTAAAGTAAGGTAAATCAAGGGACCACGCCGTATGACACAGAATGGGTTTCCTCCCAAGAATACCAGTGCATAAATCAAACAGAGCAATGCTAAATAAAGAAAAATGAAGCTATTATAAGACCCAGGTCCCATCACACAATGCAACGCAAGCCGGAGGATAGGGTTTTCCCTAATAATAGCCAAACATGCTTGGTACGTTTAAAACAAATCATTTGATACTATTATAAGTGTATAGTGTCAAAACAATTTCAATCATAAATATCAATCATAGACGGCATGGGTACCATATATCATGTCGCCATACTAGGCTCTACAAATAAAATCGCAAAGGTCGTACTGGAAATTGGATTCCATCATGAGTTGAGGTAGGGGCAAGCTCCTCTCCGTTCGAGACACTCTAGCAAATGTCTCAGGACCACACACAACAATCCTTGGAATCGGTTGCGCCGGTCCTCTCTTACTTTTGAGGATTAGTTATTCCTGAACACACGTTTCCCGGTCCTGTAGGACCTATATAATGGTCTGTATGTCGGCCCACATAGTGCCAGTTATCGACCATATGTTCGAGGCGCCTCGCATTCCAACAACCACACAGGTAAAAAGTATATAAATGTCCGGGCTGGTAGGTCACTGACATCACCCATAGTTAGAAGGAAACATCGTGTTCTCCCAACGGTCCTTATCCCGTTTTTGACTCATACCGAGGTGTGAGGCTCGCGAATTCACGTTATACATAAAGCTATGCCACACAGGCCGTGCTTTGATCATCAACCACAAGACTTTGCTTTTCAATAGAAGCCTTGATCATCTGCCACTTAGGCATGCCACACAGGCAATTCACTCCATGCGACTGATGTCCATCGATATACAACCTCTGAGCTCGAACATCTCAGAGAAGGGCATTAAGCAAGAGAATAAATTCTCCACCACCAAACAGATGTATATTTAATAGAGATAAATCAACACAGAATAAAATCCAATGTCAGACACGCAGTCCATTTACAAGTTCGTTCTGGGCCTGAACGAAACTGGAGGCACTTTCCTAGCATATCCATCGATCTCCAAGTACGTCTGGACGATCACCAACTGATTCCCTCCTTTTGGGTGTACAGCCCAATCAAGATCATCAATATACATCCAAACGATGTGAAGACTTCCGGTCTTCAACCACCGTCTTCATCTTCGACTTATCGTCGAATCGGTTATTCAGAACGGGTATAAACCCGGCCTTTCCGAATAACCCGCGTATATAATAAACAAATGTTACACAAACACAACATACGCCTCATTCCAATTTAGAATATTCAATTATTCAAAAATTCACATTCTTAGGGAAAGGTTCCCATTAATTTTTTCAAAGTTAAATTCTTCTAAATTTATTCTTTAATCTTCCTTCGGATATCATTTCAAACCATATTATGGTTTTCCAAACTAGTCAGGATTAGCGAACCACACCGAAGTAATTATTTATTTTATTTCCCAATCCCAACCTATTCATCCCATGGAGAAAAGCTGGTAATACTCCATATCTAACACCACGGTGTTATCGGCAATTATTAATTACCATTTCACGTTCAAATCTAATTAAAGATTTAACTATCGCTTTGGAGAAAAACTGGTGATACTCCATTCTCGATCATTTCAATCGAATTAAAGATTCATTAAAACTCCACTTGGTTTTAATCTTCCCAAAAATCAATATCATGTCTTTAACTGGGTTAAAGAACTAAGGTCATCTAAAACACGGTTCACGATAAACAAAAAATCACTTCCCATTGTTAATTGGGCTAAAGAACAGATGTTATTCAAAACACCACTCACGATAAACCCAAAACCAATTTAAATTCAATTCCAATTAATATCATTTAATTGGTACACTTCATTAAATCTAAATAGAAAGATTTAATCTTTTTCTCAACGGGGTTTAAGAACAGTCTTAATGAAGACACCATTCACGACAAACCTAAATCAATTTTGATAATAAATACAAGGCTCTGAATAGAAAATATATCGGCCTATATTCAATATCAAATTTTACAACCAACAAATATTGTATTGGAAATAACGATATAAATATATCTTTCAAATTTCCACAACCATCTCTGTATAATCACGAAATCCGACATCGAAATATTCCGAAGATAATTTCGATTCAAATCCATTTCCACTTTATATATTGGAAATTCTGGTTATTTTCAAACCATTTCTAATCCAATTTATTTATTTCAAAAATAAATGAATTATAATTCTAGTTCAAAACTAGTTCATTTCGTTAAAAATCTATTTTTATCTTTACAAATGTGGAATTTTTCATCCCAATTCTTCACAAATCATTTCTTATGATTTTACACAAATTATTACTATTTTTAATAATTTTATCAAGGCCCGTACAGTTGATTTCCACCAATGGCCATCGAACTGCACTTACAACGACCTTTTCCAAATTTGATTTGGACATAATTCCAAATCCATCCGTTAGATTTCAAATCTCTAATATTCATTAGAAAGATCTTTTCGATATGAACCCAACGGTTCCGGTTTTAAGAGAATCCGACGGTCGGATCTCCCGCAACGTCAATTCGAAGTCAATGGTCGAAATTCGCGAACTGCCGCGGCGAGGCGCGTTCTATACAGGCCATTTAATATATATAACATATGTATATTATATATATTTCGTTGATTTCAATTCAAAACGTATTTTATAAATCGTTTTAAATTCGTTTTCAAAACGATTTCAACTTTATATTCAATTTCGAATCAAAATTGAATATTCCACATCATCGATATACAAATGATAATATTTTCAAAACATTATATTTTGAAATCACTTCCTTTTCTATAATCATTATAAAAACGAATATAATTGATATAAATATCGTTCGCGTCAAAATGGCGCTTCTCTAACCGACACGGCTTTATATATTTCAATAACTTCGTTATTCTATTCAACAAATGAATATTTATTCTATTCAACACAAGAACATATATTTTTCTTTCAACACATGAATATTCTCAACAAATGAGCATCGTCAACATATGACTATTTTGTTACTTAATATGTTTTATAAAATTATGATAAAGATGTAAATTTTATTGTTTAAAATAATCATGAATATTTTCAACACATGAATATATATTTTTCTTTCAACACATGGATATTCTCAACACATGAGCATCGTCAACATATGACTATTTTGTTATTTAATATATTTTATAAAATTATGATAAAGATGTAAATTTTGTTTTTTAAAATAATTTACTCAACACATGAATATATATTTTTCAACACATGGATATCCTCAACACATGAGCATCGTCAACATATGACTATTTTGTTATTTAACATATTTTATAAAATTATTATAAAGATGTATAATTTACTCAACATGTGAATATTTTCAACACATGAATATATATTTTTCAACACATGAATATTTTTTTGTCAACACATGAATATCGTCAACACATGACTATTTATTCTATTCAACACATGAATCTTTATTTTATAATATTCTTTATTTTCCCAATTGGAATGAGGCCCAGTCAATTACCATATAATGTTAATTATACGGATTCCATACAACACATGTATATAATAGCAACGATAAATAATCAACCATCATCCAAAGTGCACCACACAACTGCATAAGCATTAAATATAACTAATTAACGCTTATACAGCCTGTCAATCAATCGATCGACATACAACTAATTATTGGGATTAGTGTATGTCATAAATTATCCCAATACCCGTGTGGGGTTTCAAATCAACAAACACAGATTTTTATTTGTGCAGTTGGGCGATGTGTGAAATTTATCGTCCCAATCAATATCAGTCAAATCAGTGTATATAAACAAATCGTTCGATTTGTTTATAAATATTTATTTATTCACATACCCGTTAAAAATTATATTTTTAACGATAAAATATTTTTAACTATATAAATATTTTGTTTCATTTCACATCACACAAACAATTTTCACCACAACAAACAATCAAACATACAAGTCATCCATGGTCTGTGGACGACGGGTGTTGCTAAGCACCGTCTGCATCCTAGTATATATTTTAACTAGAAAAGAAAATTTAAATTGAGAAGTTCTCACCGAGAAGTTAAACCAATACACCGCGACTCTTCATATGTATGAGATCTTCGTCGTGTTCGCCTTTTGTCACTTTCGTCGTCCGTAGCCACTACATATATAAAAATCACATTTTTATATTGTTGCTATGTATATAAAAATCACATTTTTGTATTGTTGCTATGTGTATAAAAATCACATTTTTATATCGCTACTATCTAGATAAAATTCTATTTTTACACCGCTACTATATAGACAAAAGTTCAATTTTTACACCGCTACTATTTAGATAAAAATTCTATTTTTACACCGCTACTATATAGATAAAAATTCTACTTTTATACTGGTGTTCATATAATAAAGATTATATTTTTCCCTCGCCATTCTCTATATAAAAATCACATTTTTATATATAGAGATCGTATTTTTATATCTCTACTACCTATGTAAAAATTACTCCTTTACAACGCTACTTCCATGATAAAAATTATATTTTTATCTTGCTAGCAATATAATAAAAATTATATTTTTATTACTCTACATGAATAAAAATCATATTTTTATTCTCTACATAAATGATAAAAATTATAACTTTCCGTAAACAAAGATTGTATTTTTATTTTCTCTTTCTCTTCGCTTTCATATGATAAAGATCAAATTTTCATATGTTAAAAATATAAACAAAAATCCAATCTTTGTATTGTTAAAAATCCAAGCTTTTCATGTCATGAATTAATATAAAAATCCAAGTTTGATTCATAAAAAATATAATCTTTATTCATAAAATATATCATTAAAAGGATTCACATAAAAAAATGCTTTTAAATAAAAAAACTTACATTATTCTCAGCGAAATTGGGGGGTACTGGCATTCGTAGGCCAAGGGGGAGGCAGGGCTGACCTTGACGGTCGGAGGTGGTCCCGCTCCGGCTGGCTACGGCGGTTAGGAGGGAGAAAGGGGTTGGGATTTTTTAGAGAAGGAAGGGGAAAGCAGATCGGAGGTTTTTTTTTTTTGGGGGGTTGCACCTTCGCCGGAAAGGGGAGGGTTCGGGGTTCTCTGGTCGGAGAAAAAGGAGGCAGCGGCTTCGTCCTCTAGTGATGGGGAGGGAGGAAGAAGAGGGATCGGGGAAGAGGGGGAGCTGCGGTGGATAGGGGGAGGCGGCGCTCGGCCTGCGGCGGCGCCAGGGTGGAGGGCGGCGGCGGTTTAGGGTTGCATGGTTTTTTTTTCTTCTGTTACGATTTGGTAAAGTAACCGGGGTGGGGGGGTTAAGATAAAAGTTTTTTATTTTTATTTTCTATTTATTTAACTATTTAATTTCAAAAAGCAAATTTCGAACTCGAAATCGAACCCACCGACTGTCATCCATTGCTAATTACCCCCCATTTCGAACACAATGGGATATGTATCGCAGGCTGATTCGACTGTTTCGATTGGTTTTCGTCCAAATCAAAATATAAATCTATATATTGAATTTGAACGCACATTTCCATTTACCGGGGCCACATACGAACTTTAAAAATTCCCGGAAAATTATTTCTAGCTTCGTATTGACGATACGGTCCTAAAAAACTAATTTCGTCAAATTTGAAGACCGTTTGAAAAATGGCCATTTTCCAGTCGATTAAATTCAACTGAAATGGTCAAAACACGTTTACCTAAGCAGCGCTCACATATTGATTCGAAAAATTACGAATTTTGGAATCTACCAATAACTTGACATCCCGGATCCAACAAAAGTGGTTTCGTCGAAAACCGATGTTGTTTGCAAAATTTCCATTTTTAAGGGCCAGAATTCCATAGCGACTATTATGAATTTTCAACTGGGCATAACTTTTTATCCCCGCTATGAAATTTCAATTTTTCGGATTCGTTGGAAAGATATTCTCAATTAGATTCTAATATTTTTGGTTTCGCTAAAATCCGGTTTATTTTGAATCCTGTACATTCATTTGAAGTTAGAAATCGAATTATCGAACTACCGCGCCATTTTCAATTCCTTTTATATTTAAAAATAAATAATTATATTCTAACGGCGATCTATAGAAATATATACGTTCTAATTCTATTCAAAATAAATTTCTCGTCGCTGTTATTTAAAATAATTCATTTTAAATATTCAAAATTCAATAAAATTGCCGAAATAAATTTTTTAAATTGGCCCAGAATTTCCGGGTTGTTACAACCTCTCCCACTTAAAACTTTTCGTCCCCGAAAAGGAACGAAGATGAAAGTTGTTTAACAAATCAACTCAACTTCCATTATTTTCATTACGGCTTAAGTTCTTCAACTTTTCAGTTTCTAAGAACTTTTCAAATTTTTCAAAAATTTGGCTAACACCCTAAATTTTCGAAAAATTTCGTCGTAACCTCTCCTACACTGGGAGCTTCGGGATATTTCAAATAGCCTCCCATGGCCCTCATCAATCCAAAACGAAAAAGAAACAGCCAAGCGGCTCATAAAATCATCCAAAACCCAAGAAATTAGTAAACATGTACCTATTTGTCGGGCAAACAATTTTATTCTTCTGCTCTAGCCTCCTTGCTATGATCTGTTCAATGTAAGTATATGCATGCAATTCTAAACAATTTTCAATACAGTTCAATATTCGGTTCAATTTGGCATAATGGTTCAAAATTTAATAAATGAAACCAATAATCAAACAACACAACCATCAATCAATTAGCTGATTAGCTTTTCAAATTCATAATTTTGATACGTAGTCAAAAATCATATTTTTGATGCCAAATCACAACAATAAGCTCTATCTAGTTTTGGTTCTCACACCAGTCTATGGAAATATATAGAAATCCCACTTTCGAAACTCGAACACAAATACTGATGATGTTGCAATCATCATCAGAATTGTCCCCGGGCGACTAGAGTGTGATTCTATATCTATCTAGTATATTAAAACTTCGAATATACGTTCATGACGTGTATATGCAAAATCTTTATATACTCGATTGCCCAAATTCATTACAAATAAAATATTCAAATACGAATAATTGAATTTAATTTTCAAAACAAAATTTGCTTTCAATTTTATATTTCAAAAATTTCGCTCTTCACATTCGTTCTTGGATACTATTGGTCCTATCTCTAATGAGTTATTCTCATTGGATATTACTAATCCAATATCTGATGAATTCTTTCGTTTGGTTCTAATGTGTCTTGTTCCCGAGTTCTGTAAACCAAAGCTCTGATACCACTATATAACGACCCGAACTTCCCTGGTAAGGAAAGCACGGATTGCTTTGAGGACAAGACCAATCAGAACAAAAACAGAAGAACATTTCATTGCTTATTACAACAATTCCATCAGAATACAAGAAAATCATAGAGTATGAATCAATATTACACATTTGATAAATATCAGAGATTTAAATTACATTCAAATACATAGCAGTGGAAAAATAATACAACACACAACTGAAAGTAACACACGGATACAGAGCTTTCCGAGCATCGTTCCAGTTGTAAATCAGGATCCTGTGAATATAAATCTGCAAAACCAAAACTACTAGCTGCCCGTGTGGAAAATAAGGGCACCCAGAGTTTAGGTTAAAACAATAAACTCTAGGTCAGTCATGTGACCGGTGTGAGAACTAAAACAGTTATTAATCTTTATTTTTAAAGTAAGGTAAATCAAGGGACCACGCCGTATGACATGGAACGGGTTTCCTCCCAAGAATACCAGTGCATAAAATAAACAGCGCAATGCTAAATAAAGAAAAATGAACCTATTATAAGACCCAGGCCCCATCACACAATGCAACGCAAGCCGGAGGATAGGGTTTCCCCTTATAATAGCCAAACATGCTTGGTACATTTAAAACAAATCATTTGATACTATTATAAGTGTATAGTGTCAAAACAATTTCAATCATAAATATCAATCATAGACGGCATGGATACCATATATCATGTTGCCATACTAGGCTCTACAAATAAAACCACAAAGGTCGTATTGGAAATTGGATTCCATCATGATTCGAGGCAAGGGGCAAGCTCCTCTCCGTTCGAGACACTCTAGCAAATGTCTCAGGCCCACACACAGCGATCCTGGGAATCGGTTGGGCCGGCCCTCTTTTACTTTTGAGGATTAGTTATTCCTGAACACATGTTTCCCGGTCCTATAGGACCTATATAATGGTTTGTACGTCGGCTCACATAGTGCCAGTTATCAACCATATATTCGAGGCGCCTCGCATTCCAACAACCACACAGGTAAAAAGTATATAAATGTCAGGGCTGGTAGGTCACTGACATCACCCATAGCTAGAAGGAAACGTCATGTTCTCCCAACGGTCCTTATCCCGTTTTTGACTCGTACCGAGGTGTGAAGCTCGCGAATTCACGTTATACACAAAGCTATGCCACACAGGCCGTGCTTTGATCATCAACCACAAGACTTTGCTTTTCAACAAAAGCCTTGATCATCTGCCACTTAGGCATGCCACACAGGCAATTCACTCCATGCGACCGATATCCATCGATACACAACCTCTGAGCTCGTACGTCTCAGAGAAGGGCGTTAAGCAAGATAATAAATTCTCCGCCGCCAAACAGATGTATATTTAATAGAGATCAATCAACACAGAATAAAATCCAATGTCAGACACGCAGTCCATTTACAAGTTCGTTCTGGGTCTGAACGAAACCGGAGGCACTTTCCTCGCATATCCATCGATCTCCATGTACGTCTGGATGATCACCAACTGATTCCCTCCTCTTGGGTGTACAGCCCAATCAAGATCATCAATAATCATCCAAACGATGTGAAGACTTCTGGTCTTCAACCACCATCTTCATCTTTGACTTATCGTCGAATCGTTTATTCAGAATGGGTATAAACCCGGCCTTTCCGAATAACCCGCGTATATAATAAACAAATGTTACACAAACACAACATACGCCTCATTCCAATTTATAATATTCTTTTATTCAAAAATTCACATTCTTAGGGAAAGGTTCCCACTAATTTTATCAAAGATAAATTCTTCTAAATTTATTCTTTAATCTTCCTTTGGATATCATTTCAAACCATATTATGGTTTTCCAAACTAGTCGGGATTAGCAAACCACACCGAAGTAATTATTTATTTTATTTCCCAATCCCAACCTATTCATCCCATGGAAAAAACTGGTAATACTCCATATCTACCACCACGGTGTTATCGGCAATTATTAATTACCATTTCACGTTCAAATCTATTTAAAGATTTAACTATCTCTTTGGATCAAAACTGGTGATACTCCATTCTCGTTCATTTCAATCGAATTAAAGATTCATTAAAACTCCACTTGGTTTTAATCTTCCCAAAAATCAATATCCTGTCTTTAACTGGGTTAAAGAACCAAGGTCATCCCAAACGTGGTTCACGATAAACCAAAAATCACTTCCCATGGTTAATCTAGTTAAAGAACAAGTGTTATTCAAAACACCACTCACGATAAACCCAAAACCAATTTAAATTCAGTACCAATTAATATCATTTAATTGGTACACTTCATTAAATCTAAATAAAAAGATTTAACCTTTTTCTCAATGGGGTTTAAGAACAGTGTTATGAAGACACCATTCACGACAAACCCAAATCACGTTTGATAATAAATACAAGGCTCTGAATAGAAAATATATCGGCTTATATTCAATATCAAATTTTACGACTAACAAATATCGTATTGGAAATAACGATATAAATATATCTTTCAAATTTCCACAACCATCTCTGTATAATCACGAAATCCGACATCGAAATATTCCAAAGATAATTTCGATTCAAATCCATTTCCACTTTATATAATGGAAATTCTGGTTATTTTCAAACCATTTCTAATCCAATTTATTTATTTCAAAAATAAATGAATTATAATTCTAGTTAAAGACTAGTTCATTTCGATAAAAATCTATTTTTATCTTTACAAATGTGGAATTTTTCATCACAAATCTTCACAAATCATTTCTTATGATTTAACACAAATTATTACTATTTTTAATAATTTTATCAAGGCCCGTACAGTCGATTTCCACCAATGGCCATCGAACTGCACTTACAACGACCTTTTCCAAATTTGATTTGGACATAATTCCAAATCCAACCATTAGATTTCAAATCTCTAATATTCGTTAGAAAGCTCTTTTCGATATGAACCCAACGGTTCTGATTTTAGGAGAATCCGACGGTCGGATCTCCCGCAACGTCAATTTGAAGTCAATGGTCGAAATTCGCGAACTGCCGCGGCGCAGCGCGTTCTATTCAGGCCATTTAATATATATATTATATATATTTCATCGATTTCAATTCAAAACTCATTTTATAAATCGTTTTAAATTCGTATTCAAAACGATTTCAACTTCATATTCAATTTCGAATCAAAATTGAATATTCCACATCATCGATATACAAATGATAATATTTTCAAAACGTTATATTTTGAAATCACTTCCTTTTCTATAATCATTATAAAAATGAATATAATCGATATAAATATCGTTCGCGTCAAAATGGCGCTTCTCTAACCAACACGGCTTTATATATTTCAATAACTTCGTTATTCTATTCAACAAATGAATATTTATTCTATTCAACACATGAATATATATTTTTCTTTCAACACATGAATATTCTCAACACATGAGCATCGTCAACATATGACTATTTTGTTATTTAATATATTTTATAAAATTATGATAAAGATGTAAAATTTATTGTTTAAAATAATTTACTCAACACATGAATATTTTCAACACATGAATATATATTTTTCTTTCAACACATGAATACTCTCAACACGTGAGCATCTTCAACATATGACTATTTTTTTATTTAATATATTTTATAAAATTATGATAAAGATTTGAATTTTATTGTTTAAATTAATTTACTCAACAGATGAATATTTTCAACACATGAATATATATTTTTGAACACATGAATATCGTCAACACATGAGCATCGTCAACATATGGCTATTTTGTAATTTAATATATTTTATAAAATTATGATAAAGATGTGAATTTTATTGTTTAAAATAATTTACACAACACATGAATATTTTTAAAACATGAATATATATTTTTCATCACATGAATATATATTTTTCAACACATGAATATCGTCAACACATGACTATTTTGTTATTTAATATATTTTATAAAATTATGATAAAGATATAAATTTTATTGTTTAAAATAATTTACTCAACACATGAATATTTTCAACACATGAATATATTTTTTTCAACACATGACTATTTATTCTATTCAACACATGAATCTTTATTTTATAATATTCTTTATTTTCCCAATTGGAATGAGGCCCAATCAATTACCATATATTGTTAATTTTATGGATTCCATACAACACATGTATATAATAGCAACGATAAATAATCAACCATCATCCAAAGTGCACCACACAACTGCATAAGCATTAAATATAACTAATTGACGCTTATACAGCCTGTCAATCAATCGGTCGACATACAACTAATTATTGGGAATAGTGTATGTCATATATTATCCCAATACCCATGTGGGGTTTCAAATCAACAAACACAGATTTTTATTTGTGCAGTTGGGCGATGTGTGAAATTTATCGTCCCAATCAATATCAGTCAAATCAGTGTATATAAACAAATCGTTCGATTTGTTTATAAATATTTATTTATTCACATACCCGTTAAAAATTATATTTTTAATGATAAAATATTTTTAACTATATAAATATTTTGTTTCATTTCACATTACACAATCAATTTTCACCACAACAAACAATCAAACATACAAGCCATCCATGGTCTGTGGACGACGGGTGTCGGGTGCTGCTAAGCACCGTCTGCATCCTAGTATATATTTTAACTAGAAAAGAAAATTTAAAGTGAGAAGTTCTCACCGAGAAGCTAAACCAATGCACTGTGACTCTTCTTATGTATGAGATCTTCGTCGTGCTCGCCTTTTGTCACTTTCGTCGTCCGTAGCCACTACATATATAAAAATCACATTTTTATATTGTTGCTATGTATATAAAAATCACATTTTTATATTGTTGCTATGTGTATAAAAATCACATTTTTATACCGCTACTATCTAGATAAAAATTCAATTTTTACACCGCTACTATATAGATAAAAATTCTATTTTTACACCGCTACTATATAGATAAAAATTCTATTTTTGCGCTGCTACTATATAGATAAAAACTCTATTTTTACATCGCTCCTATGTAGATAAAAATTCTATTTTTATACCGGTGTTCATATAATAAAGATTATATTTTTCCCTCGCCATTCTCTATATAAAAATCACATTTTTATATAT
This sequence comes from Allium sativum, assembly GCA_030737875.1. Lineage (NCBI taxonomy): Eukaryota > Viridiplantae > Streptophyta > Magnoliopsida > Asparagales > Amaryllidaceae > Allium > Allium sativum. The sequence continues at coordinate 574,362,256 of CM060923.1, read as the reverse complement.
AGAGATCGTATTTTTATATCTCTACTACCTATGTAAAAATTACTCCTTTACAACGCTACTTCCATGATAAAAATTATATTTTTATCTTGCTAGAAATATAATAAAAATTATATTTTTATTACTCTACATGAATAAAAATCATATTTTTATTCTTTACATAAATGATAAAAATTATAACATTCCATAAACAAAGATCGTATTTTATTTCCTCTTTCTCTTCGCTTTCATATGATAAATATCAAATTTTCATATGTTAAAAATATAAACAAAAATCCAATCTTTGTATTGTTGAAAACCCAAGCTTTTTATGTCATGAATTAATATAAAAATCCAAGTTTGCTTCATAAAAAATATAATCTTTATTCATAAAATGTATCATTAAAAGGATTCACATAAAAGAAAATGCTTTTAAATAAAAAAACTTACATTATTCTCAGCGAAGGTGGGGGGTACTGGCGTTCGCAGGCCAAGGGGGAGGCAGGGCTGACCTTGACGGTCGGAGGTGGGCCTACTCCGGCTGGCTACGGTGGTTAGGAGGGAGAAAGGGGTTGGGAGTTTTTAGAGAAGGAAGGGGAGCGAGGGGAGGAAGGGGAAAGCAGATCGGAGGGTTTTTTTTTTTTTAGGGAGGCGCCATCGCCGGAAAGGGGAGGGTTCGGGGTTCTCTGGTCGGAGAAAAGGGGGCAACGGCTTCGGCGTCTGGTGATGGGGAGGGAGGAAGAAGAGGGATCGGGGAAGAAGGGGGGCTGCGGTGGATAGGGGGAGGCGACGCCAGGGTGGAGGGCGGCGACGGTATAGGGTTGCGTGGTTTTTTTCTTGTTTTTTTCTGCTGTTACGATTTGGTAAAGTAACGAGGGAGGGCCTGAGATAAAAGGTTTTTATTTTTATTTTTTATTTATTTAACTATTTAATTTCAAAAAGCAACTTTTAATTTCGAACTCGAAATCGAACCCACCGACTGTCGTCCATAGCTAATTACCCCCATTCCGAACACAATGGGATATGTATCGCAAGCTGATTCGATTGTTTCGATCAGTTTTCGTCAAAATCAAAATATAAATCTATATATTGAATTTGAATGCACATTTTCCATTTACCGGGGCTACATACGGACTTTAAAAATTCCTGAAAAATTATTTCTTGTTTCGTATTGATGATACGGTCCTAACAAAACTAATTTCGTCAAATTTGAAGACAGTTTGAAAAATGGCCATTTTCCAGTCGATTAAATTCAACTAAAATGGTCAAAACACGTTTACCTTCGCCACGCTCACATATTGATTCGAAAAATTACGAATTTTGGAATCTAGCAATAACTTGACATCCCGGATCCAACAAAAGTGGTTTCGTCGAAAACCGAGGTTGTTTGCAAAATTTCCATTTTTAAGGGCCAGAATTCCATAGCGACTATTCTGAATTTTCAACTGGGCATTTTTGGTTTCGCTAAAATTCGGTTTATTTTGAATCCTGTACATTCATTTGAAGTTAGAAATCGAATTATCGAACTACCGCGCCATTTTCAATTCCTTTTATATTTAAAAATAAATAATTATATTCAAACGACGATATATATAAATATATACGTTCTAATTCTATTCAAAATAAATTTCCCGTCACTGTTATTTAAAATAATTCATTTTAAATATTCAAAATTCACTAAAATTGCCGAAATAAATTTTTTAAATTGGCCCAGAATTTCCGGGTTGTTACAGCTAACTTCTTTATAATATAAGATCATTCTTCAGGCTTTTCATGCTCCCAAACATGCTGAACAATGTAATTACCATATTGATCTTGTGCTAGCATACAAATTCTAGTTATAATTTCATCCATCATTATCTGCTCGCAATTCTCCAATACTCTCTAAATTCCACGACAACCATATGGATGGTTAGATAAAGTGACAATTTGTTTATATATTTGTAAGCTAAGTGCAAGTACATGCCCAATTAGCTGTTCGGCCAACTCTCTTCTTTGGGCAGAAGACCCATGCTCCAAAAACTTTTGAATTACATAATTTCCAAACGCATCAATCATCAATGCATTTGCATGAGACTTGATCTCACCATAAATCAGGTTTTTCTTTTCACTTGTTGCTATTTCAAGCTTCTCCTGTATAAATCGGCTTCCATATTTATCGGCATTGAATTCAACATGGCCTGAAATGTTGGAGGGTGATGAGTCCCATATTGATAAAATTGGGATGGTTTTCTACGAGAGTAGCTATTTAATCATTTCAAACTAAAGAAGCGATATAGTTTCATTTTGGTTCGTTGATATCCAAATTTGAATTGTAATGCTTTGATTTAGTGACACTTATTTATTTAATTAAGATAAAGGAAGTTTGGTATATCTTGGTATATCAACTATTTTGGTTTGTACATGGCAATATATGATCTGGTAAAAACTCGTAGTTATATGATATGGTAATATATTTGATTAAGTGAAAGAATAACTGAGAAGGAATGAATGCAAACAATATTGAAATCATTATTTTTCTAAATGATTGAAGATTATTAAGGGAAATATGAGAACAAAATTTTCCCTCATGTGATTATCTTTTGTTAGTAGACTTGTCAAATAGACAAACCTTGTTGGCTTGCAATTAGGTCATACATACAATCATCCTTTGAAAATTTGCCCTCTATTTACATCAGGCGCAATTTTGGTTTGTGCCTAAAGCAAACAGGGAGCTACTTTACCATGTGCCATAAGTTTTTTTTAATTGAACTGGCATAATCCGAGATTGTGTCGGTGTACACATGTACATGCACAATTATAGATTGCGTCAATGCATTCTGGCTAAATTAGCGCTGAGTTGGCTAAAAATGGTGTAATTTTTTGAAAAAGTTGGCTAAAAATGAAATAAATTGTAAAAAGTTGGCTAAATGAAAAAAATATCCTTTTTATTAGTTTTAAAACAAAAAAGTTGGGCCTTTGTAATTCCTTTCTTGGAATGACCTAATCCAAGAATAACATAGATTTCAAGATTAATAGTGAATGTTGATTCACTGAAAAGTTTATATGACATATGATTGGAATAGTTTTTGGTTGTGTATTGAGTTAGTATTTCTAAATGTACGCTTCTATGAGAAGTATTCTTATTTGGTTGATGATTATTTTTATGGTGGGTGGTTCTTGTGATTTTGATTATTTATTATATTTTTTTTATTAAACTTTCATTATTATTCTTGTGGATTGACTTCTAAATGTTAGTGTAAAGAATAGTAGATGTTTTCTACAAAAAACTAAAATGTGATGATTATTTTAGATCATTTGCATTGAAAACACCAACCTAATATGTTAGATTCATATGGTATGATAATTCAAGGAGAAAAGAAAAACAAAATAGTATATTTTAGAGCATATTTGATATAACTGTAGTGAGTTATGATGATCGGACGGTGGCGCAATTTGTGTGACATAAAATATGCGGATTTAGAGGCGGTGGCGGCGAAGTGTCAGATGATCGGATGACGACGCAATTCAAGGCTAAAATAAATTGTGTTGTTTCAGTGGTTTTGTGTCGTGTGGGGCCTACATGTTGTTGGAGGTGGCAAGGATGAACGGTTATTGAAGCCTGGACGCTGGCTTTTGAGTTGGTGAAGGCGACATGGGTTCCGATAATGTGAAATGACGGCGGCAGCATTGTAAAGGAGGGAGCATTCGTGTTTTTGGTAAAGTGGAAGACATCGAGATTTTAAAAGAGAAGGTGATTAAACAATGGATTAATATACCGAACAATTAGTTTAATTAGTTTAAATTAAGAAGTTAATTAATTTAATTAATAATCGTATACTTATAATACTAATAACTGGGTCATATTTGATAGAATCTGACAAACTAGGAAGCGTTGGAACCGTATCAGCGAGTACGACATTATGGAGCTGGTTTGGTTAGCACTTAAAGCAGCTGGAATTTTTAATTAAGTTAAACACATGTTTAATTTAATGTAAGGAATTGTTTCAACGACGAAATGAAATCAGGGTAAGAATAACTCACTCAGTTTGTCCTACTTCTATTTTATATCAGTCGGGTTTAATATTTGTGTGCCATAGTTGTGTATTGTTAGATGATTACTGAATAATATTATATATATTGACTGAACCGATTAAATTAAACGTTCATTTAGTTAAAATGAAATTGTTATTGTAACGATCATTACCTAATGAGGTAACTTAACTTGTTGGTTACGTTTATAAAAATATAAACGTATTTAGATTAAAAATTAGATGCTTAAATTTTTGTTGATTTACTGTTATCAGTTGAATTAATTATTCATGTTTATTATGGAGGATAATAAATTGTTGTACTGAATGGATGATTTTTTATGAGGCAGCCCATTTGAATGCAGAGAATAACGGGTTGGAGAGATTCAAATGAATTCCTCAACCATAGTTGTTAAATTTCATATATTGTAATATATGTTGAGCTACTGAATCCGTGGTGCAGGAAATAACAGGTTGGAGGGATCCAATTGGATTCCTCCCTGATATTGATATTATTTATCAATGTGATTGGATACGTTTGATTTAATGTGAAATTCATTGTTACTTCCACGACTTGGGTATTTAGTAGATATTTACCTCTCTAGTACCGTCGACAAAAATAAAAGATTGTTGGAATCGATTTAAGTCGATCTTGAAATGTTTTAAAACTATATTAATATATGACGTCTGTTTTCAAAATAAACAAATATTAAATTAATTTTATAAGTAATTATAGAACGCTTTTATAAAGAAAGTTCTTATGTTAATAACATTTATAAGCAATTGAGCAGAAATTAACCTAAGTGTTAAGAATTGGATTAATTATTTCCAAGAGACAACTGAATGAGTTTATTTAAATTAATTATCTTACTAATTAATTTAAAGGAAGGACTAGTTGGAATTGATTAACGAGTTAACTATGTTTTGAGTTGGCTAAGTCAACTGCTTTAAATGGAATCGATTAATAAATTAGTTTATTATAAATTAATTTAATGGAAATATTTAATGATGAAGTAAACATTTTTATTTTTAATAATGTTGATTTTTTAATAATAATCAAAATGATGATCTTGAAATTAAAACTCATTAATGGAGGGTTATGAAACCATAAGGCCCTATTTATAGTTAATTGAATTTTTAAATGAATTTATATTACTAGTAATATAAGTTAAGTTTAAATTGATTTCTTTTTGTAAATCTATTTAATTGGATTTTATAAAATCCAAGTTAGACAAAAATATTAAAAACTAAATTTTACTGAATATGTTATAAATGATTTCAACTATTAGAATGAATTATTAATGGCCTATGAATGGAAAGGAAGCTCAAAAGTGTGAACATATGAAATGGAAATCAAAACAGTAACCCAAATTGAATTTAGGTGGTTAGGCGAATTAAGTTATAAGGATTTGATCTAAATTCGCACATTTTAAGAAAGGGATGAAGTTTTATTGAGATATATCTATAATATTTTTGAAATAAACTTATAAGAAATTTTATAAATGATTCTATTTATAATAGAATCAAGGCTTGTATATAATGTTTTAAAAGATGGTTAAAGTTAATATAAAAGGTTTTAAACAATAGTTGACTAAATTCTTAAATTAAGTCAATGTAATGTCCCATATTTTAAAGGTATAATAATAAATTTATTTAATTATTTGAATATTGGTTTGGTAATTTAAAATGAGTAGAATTTAAATATTTAGATTTATTTAATTAAAATAAATAATTGAGTAACATATTTAATTCCACAATAATCGGAAACAACAGAATTCACAGTATTGTGTGAATTGGGCAATTTAAAATATATAATTCAGTTTAGAGTTGAATTATATTAAGGAATATATTATTTAAACGAAGTTTGAACGTAGAATTATAATATAATTTTAATCGAGCTTGAAATGGCGCGGTAGTTTGTAATTTGGCGATTCGAACTTCAACCGAATATACAGAATCCGTTTTAAGCCGGATTTCTGTGAAACAAGAAACGTTCGGAGCTGGTGAAGTATATTTTTCTAATGGATGAGAAAAATCGGGATTTCATTGTGTAGATTTTGATTTATGTCCAAATCAAAAATTAAAATAGTCGCTATGGAATTCTTTTATAATTTATAACGATATATGAAAGGAATTTCATTATAAATCGAATATCGATTTAATCGGGATTTGAAATATCGAGTTAGAAATTCATACAGGAATATTCTAGAGGTGTATGATGTTCTATGTGAATATATATGATAATATTTATTTATAAATATTTAATTTAATTATTTTTAAATATATTTAATATTTAAACGGATTTATTTAGAGCTTTAAAAATAGCCAGTTTTGCAAACGAACTCCGTTTTCGACGAAACTAATTTTGTTGGATCCGGAATATTAAATTATTGTTAGATTTTAATTTCCGTGATTTTTGGAGTCAGTATGTGGCCGTACAGATTTTTAATGTGAAAAATAGTCAATTTTCTGACTTTAAAAATACGTTGTGTGAGCAAACGAAGTCGGAATTCGATGAAACCAGTTTCGTTGGGTCCGTAATGTCGAACTATAGCTGTATGTCCATTTTCATCGAATTTGGATATTTTATGTGATCATGGGGATTTTAAACAATGTAAATAAACAGTGATTCATTAAAATGAAATATAATAATCAATAAAATACTATTTTCTATCCACTATAAATACACCACCATCCTACCACTAACCCTAATTAATTTATTCTGTAGTCAAAAGCTTCAGCACCTCCGGTTTTCTTCACAAACCTAAGTCGCAACCTTCAAAAAAATCAAATAAAAATCTAAAAAAAAAAATCCTAAATCGAGTTTGGTTGAGTTTCTTTTGCAACTAGTTTCAATCCTATATGAGTTTGGATAGGTGCGATGTGGTTTTACAGTGTTCCGGTTTTATACAACGTACCTAGGGTTAGTAAATTCAAGGAGTTCAAGCTTTGATTCGGAGAATGGATGTCACATTTGAGATCAGGGTGGTAAGTAGATGGGTTTGGCAATGTTTTGGGGTATGCGATGCATTTTGAAGTCGATCCGTTACTGTATGTCGTGAAACAGACCTGGTTGACGCGGTTAGAAGGACAACATCGAGTTCGACGAGAATGGAATGGGGTGTTGAGGAAGTTAAAGAGAATGGTCATGGAGATAATTGCATCGAGTTTCATGGGAAAATGGAGACAGACAGAGGGTTTAAAAATTCGATCTGGGTACTGCTTCTGTCGCCGTTGTGAGGTCGAGAAAAGGTGGTCAGTTGTTGCGAGTTGGACCAGGTTGTGTGAAGAATGTATAGATCGAGAAGGAGAGCGTGGTGTTGTTTTCTATTTTGAATTTCATTGATTAGAGAAGGAGTTATGGAAGGAGAGAAATCAACAATGGCCTGAGAAAGGTGAAGCATGGGTTTGTAGTTCGTGGATAGGGAAGATGATGAGCGGTTTGTTTAATGTTTAAAAAGGTGATTAGTTAAATAAATATAAAATTAGCCTAATTATGAATGACCATTTAAATTGTTTATAACTTTAGAAATGTATAACTATATCATACGATATCAGAATTGGACAAAACAGGATCCGTTGGGATCATATGGACGGCGGCTACTTAATGGAACTTACTGGGAGTGAATTAGAGCTCGTTACAATTTATAGCGAAATAAATTGCCGGTCTGAATCAACTGACAGTTATCGTTATTTAACGATGATTGTCCAATGTGAGTAAATCTCACTAACTCTGTACAGTTTATTTTTTTTTTAATATAATCTAGTATTGATAAATGATGATTGATTGTTGTGTGTTGATTGTTTGGTTGAATTGCTGATTTATTGGTTGAATTTGTAGATAACGATATATATATAAATCATTAGTCAATTATTGATTCTGTTTATCAGAATATTTCATATTGAAATGAAATTGATGTTATATTATATTGTTTAACATCTGTGAATGCAGGGAAACAGGTCGGAGGGATCCAACTGGATTCCTCAATATTCATAATACTGTTTGTTTTTCATATATTGTGATATATGATGTGATATATAATCTGTGATTGATTATGATGACACTGGTCATGTTATTTGGTATTTTAAATACCATATGAAATACTGGAATGTAAAAAGGAAATTTTCAAAGTGAATATTGAAAATGAAATATTTATATATGAAATAAATAGAATTATATAAAGGGAATTATAATTGAGATTTAAGTGTTAGAAATAAAAAGAAGATTTGTATAAATAATTCTATAATTAGAAGTATAAATAGAAATTGGATTTGGGATATTGTTTTAAATACGAAATCAAACTGTATTGTTTGTAAAGAAGAAATATTATTTACATTTAATGTGAATAAAATATTTAGGTAAATATTTTGCAAATAAAATATTTGTAAAGGAAATAGGGTTTGAAATAAGAATTAAAATGGTGTTAAAGGAATTAAAAACTAACCGGAGATTAGCTAAATTGAACAGATGTTCGGGTATTGATCTGATGTTGGTTTCGGCCTTCGGGGTTAATACGTAGGGGGTTGTTCTCTTACTAGTTTACAGTTAGAGATTGATATATGTGAGAAGATAGTGATGGATGAATCAGAAATGGAAACGTTTTCCAAAGTTAATAACGTATATTTTCTAAAATTAGAAAATAAGGATTTGATGAATATATAGAAACGAGAAATGGGGAAATGAATAAATGTTGATTGATGATTGATCGATTGAATTTCCATCTGGAAATAAAATCATTATTTGCACACATGTTTTCCTTTGATAGTTAAATAACTAACTATCGAAGATTTTGACCATTTCCGTTGTCAATACGGAGAGACCAGGATCAAATATATTATCTGAAAACCACTCCGTATGGCATTAGCGTTGCGAATCAAATATGATGAAGATAATTGAAGATGGAGTTATGCAAGGGCTGTTCAGTAAATCCTAGGTAGAAATTGCCTAAGATGGATTTACAGAATGGTGCCTTCGGGTTGTCCAGTCCTAGGACAACTTGAATGGACGAATGTCTGACAGAGTATATCTGGTAGATCGCGTAAGTTGATCGTTTCAAATGTATTTATGTTGGCGGCGGAGGAATTCGTTTCTCTTAGCTTATACCCATGGTAATTTTGGGGAAATCAATTTGTGATTTGACGAGTATGACAATGTGACATTCAAAGTAAATGAAGGAGTGATCTGTTAAAAGATACGTTATGACCTCAAGCCTCATCAACTGGGAAATGACAGAAATCGGGTAGGCAGCATGGCTAAGTGGGTCGCACCTAAGTAGGGTATATTGTCACCATCTAAAGAATATTCATATTTGTTACTTCTTTCAATTCTGTATCTCTCGGGAATGGTTATGTTGGTATACCAACCATAAGGTGATAATATATTTGGAACATTCAAGCGAAATGAATGGCCGGTCATGTGTGGCCGAGTTACAAGATGTTCTTGTTGAACTCCAGTGTATCGCTTCTAGAGTGCACTGATCGGAAAGTGGATCCATACATTGTCATAGTTGGAATCCATACCCCAATAAGAGCCCACGGTTTTGGATTATATCTTATATATGTAGAACGTGAGATGCAATCGTTTCTGCTAGATTTCTATTTACTTGATCTAGACATTATTATATTATCAGAAGAGTATGGATTTTAAAAGAAATATTTGGGTTATCGTAAGGTAAAAACCATCCGTGTTTATGTGTGTATCGGTCTTACGATTATCCTTTGTTTCAAAAGGATTTTTGAAAAATTAAACAAATGATTTGAGTTTACTCACACCAGTCACAAGATTGACCCAGAGTTTATTTTGTTTTGTTTTCCCTAAACTCTTGGGTGCCCAATTTTGTACGGGCAGTCAAGTAGTCGGGATTTTACAGATACTTGAAGAGCTAGAGCAGGTGTCTTCAGGATTATATAGCTATTGTTATTTCCGCTTTGTTGTAAGTGTTATACTCTAATAATGGTATTGTATGCAGATACTGTTTTATTTCAAAGATATATTATCTATTATATGTTGTTCGTTCCGCTGTGAGATTTGTGTTACTCTGATGTTGTATGTTCTCCTTCTTCTATTCTAATTTTCTATCTTATCTATTCTCACCCTCTAATTTCTTTCATGGACTATCCGTTGTTTTCCGATGCTTGGATTGAGTTTATCTCGATAACCAGGATCGCAAATTCCCCGGGTCGTTACAGTAAACGTGTTTAAGACTGAAGGTCTCCAAAGAGAAAGTATGGTGTTAAAAACCATGTTTTAAATCGGATAGTAAATGGAATTTTTGTGATAGCTACTGGGATAGAGTTTCCATAGTAAATTTTTATCTATTCTGAAGATAATAATGTTACTGACTCAAGGTCTAAGAGGTAAATTAAATACCCTAACTTGAACGACTTCATGATTATCAAAGGATGATATTAGTTTAAAAACGAGAGTAGTTGAGCGAAATAAAATATGTATTTACATGAATGATATTATGAGTCGTAATTCGAAAAGTTAATAAGTTTATAAGTTAAATAAAATGATTTTGAGTATACTCTTATTTTAAAATAAGAAGTAAAAGTTGTATTCCAATTATTGGAAAATATAGAAATTTTAATTAATGACTGGTTAATTAAAGAGGTTAAATGATGCTGGGTATTGAATCAATGAATTCATTTTCCTTTTGTGGATGAATGGTTGTTCATTTGATAGTTTAATAACTGAGTATTAATTATGGTCTATACGATTGTTGGTACGGAAAGACCGAGGTTAAATTTATATATGAAAAACCATTCCGTTCAATGAATACATAATCATGGAAGATACTAGACTCTGATTGAGATTGAGAAATTGAAGACTGTTTACCTTCATAAAACGGAAGAATTACTTAAAATCTCTAGTTGTTCCATTGAGATATACCGTGATTTTGTCGTGGTTGAAATCTACGGATTGCAAGGACTACTCACTACTAATCTATATGGTGATTCCTAGGATATGGTAAGAGAGCGCCTTCGGTTCGTCCCGTCCCAGGACAACTTGTATGGACGAATGTCTGACAGAGTTTTTCCAAAGGGGTCACGTACGTTGATTTCTTCAAACTTACCATGTTTCATGGCGACAAAGGAAACTTCTTTTAGCTTAACACCCAGAGTAGTTTTGTGGAAATCAATTAGTGATATTTTGGCGGAACTGACGTTGTGCATTCAAAGTGAATGGCAGCAAGATGTTCTAAAAAGGTAATTATAACCTCAAGCCTCATCAACCGGGAAATGGTACAAAATCGGGTAGTTCGATCTGGAGAAATCAAATGCCTCGGTTGTCCCTTTGTTTTGTATGCTTTCGGTTGAGTTGGCTAGCCCCCAACCGTGGTAATGATGTATTTGGAGCACTCAAGCGTAATGAGTGGTCAGTCATGTTTAGCCGAGTTGTAAGATGTTTTTGTTGAATCCCAGTTTATTCCTCTTCAGAGGTATACTATTCGAAAGCTGGTCCTATACATTACCATAGTCGGAACCCGTTCTCCAATAAGAGCCTGCGGTTTTTGATTAGATACTATATATATGGAGCGTGATATGCAAGCATTTGTTAGATGGTTATTTATTTGATTTAGACATTATTATAATATCAGAATAGTTTTGATATCAAAAACGTTTTGGGTTATCGTAAGGTAAAAACCGTTTATATTTATGTGTAGACTGATCTTACAATTATCCTTTTCTTTTGAAAAGACTTTTAACGTAAAAATTAGTTGGATGATACCTATAAACTTAGTGAGTTTTCTCACGTTGATTCACCAGACTGATCTGTGGCGTTTGCAATGCTCAGATCAGATCGAGTTTCATAGGTCTAGGATAGGATATTACGAACTTCAGAAGATGAGCTGGAGGAGTTTAGTCTTATGACACATGCCTAATATTTATTCCGCTGTGTGTTGTATATGAGGATATATTGTTATAACTGTCAAGATGTATTGAATGCCGTTGTACTCTGATGATTGTAAGTATTATTTCAAGCTCTCAATAACGAATTTATTTCTATATAATATTTTATTCTGTTGCGATGTGAGACTCTGTGTATTGGTTAACAGTTTGGTTCTTTATTCTATTCTAACATTTCTTTCCTTTTCTACCCTCTAATTTTATTTCTATTATATATTCATATTTTCGTGCAATTTGGGTTGGATGTGAGTTATATTAGTCAACTCAAAGGTTACAAATTTGTGGGCCTTTACAGGTTGTATCAGAGCTAATAGTTTAGTAATAACCTTTGCTCTGTGGCGTAACTCAATAAAGATGAGGTTAGTAATACCATAGATTGAGTTTGAGTGTATGTATATATGAGAGAGCGTATTTGTGAATTTTATATAAAAAAATTGTATTGTGTTATTTGATCGATTCAAGTGTCTAGGGGCCATATTGAACTGCAACTGACATGATATTGTTTTGTAAAGAGGGTAAATGAAATAATTTGCCCAAATTATAATTTTGTACAGAAAAGAAATAATTTTATCACGTTATTGAGATATTAGTGTGTTTGATTGATTTGAATTAAATTCAAATGGGATTGTGAATTTAAATGTTATAATATAACCAGAAGAAATTCTACATATAGAATTTGTGAAGGAGAATTTTAATATAGAATGAAAATTCTTGAATTCCAGTTGAAACATCAATAAATTGAATGTTGTTAATCCAAATGGAGATTGAAGCATATTGTTTGAATATGTCAAGTGAAACGTAATTGAATTGGAATAAATCCAATTTGTGTAGAAATGATTAATTATGACTTGGAATATTATTCAACTAAGTTTGGGTTATGTAATTGAGTTTTGAAAAGGAAGTGAATATATGTATATAATGAATAGTGAAAATAAGCTTGGATTATACGAACTTGAGTTAACAGAAAGTGAATGAAAAATGAATCAAATTAAGTTTGATTGTAATTGAACTTTGAACTAAGGTGTAAATATATATGGACTTATAAATTGAAAATTAAACCTGGAGCTTGGGTTATAAATAGAGCTCGACTTGTTTATAAGAAGAAATATGAATTGGAAGCTAAGGAAATAATAATGATAATAATAACAAATTTGAATGGAATCGGTTATGAAATGGAACTAAATGATTTAACCCTGCATTTTTTTGCAAGGCTAACCGATTTTTATAGTGCTCTATAACACTTCTTATTAAAATAAAAATAAAATACAGGTAAAAATGATCTTCAACAAACATATCAACCGAAAAGATAGAAGTTCCCACGCAGGGGATACCAAACTTGAAGACCAGCACAAAGACCATAAAATAACCTTATATAACACATTACATAAACTAAAATATCACTAACTCATTCCTAGTGCAACAATAGTGCTCAATCTTCATCATTAAGGCATCTAGCCTTTGTCCATTTGCGCTCGCATCATCTCTCACTTCCTGCCACGAGTAATAAGGGTCTTCACTTTTTCTACATTAGGTGCAGCTACAACCTGAGGAATAATCTCATCTATAGGCTTCGTGAGAGCTATATATGTCGTAAGGGGGCACCAAGTGAGCATAAGGGTAGCTCTTGTTTACAGCTGCATTGTCATTCTTGGGGCTTTATGAGTTCAAGAGCCTAGGTCTGAAGGGAATATGAGAATGTGACTTCGATAAGGACATAGATGAGACATTGTTTGACATAGCATGATATCCATCAGGTCCCCTTTAAAGGCATTGTAATTCTTTAGCATAATATCCATCTAGTCCCCTTTTTTAGTAAAAGCCTCACCACTAATTTTCCCACTAGCAAGTTTGGCACTCATCCAAGTAGTTATTTCAAGAATGTCATCAAATTTGTTTGACATAGCAGCCAACTTTTTAATTGGATTTTTTTCCTTTACTGCACCACCTTGATTAACTTCAATATTTAAGTTGTTTATTAGGAAACCATCAAGGGAATGGTACATGTCGCCATGTCACCATTCTTGTCAATGTCGGAACTCGCAACAACCTCAAAAGCTTTAGCAGCATGAGGATCATGAACAACGAGTTCATGAACATCAACCTGAGCATCACACTCTGATACACTTGCTTTACTACTAGAAGTAATATCAGAAGTGCCATGTGTTACCTCATCAGCCTGTGAGAGAATGCCATTACAACTAACTTCCTTGTTCTTATCAAGGTTCAAAACATCAACCAAAAATTCAGTGAAGGACCTTTGGGAACACTATCATTGTTTACACTATTTTGCACATCACATACTATTGTTTTTCTACCAACTTCACTATCTGGCTTCTCTATTATCATAGCTTGATCCTAAATAGTCACACTTCCTCTTTCATTGCATCTAAGTCCTTCACATAATTGATCTAGTGCCCCAAAACATATTAGAAATATTTAAGTTCTCGTTATCGGTTATCTTGCTGAAGTTGCTTTCTTGCCTTGTCACCTTCAAAACAGCCTCAATGCCTCTAGCTTTCTTCTCAACCAAAGCTTGTCTGAGATTGCTTTTTCTTTCTGGTGATTTTTTCCCACACTGTCTTGTTACTTCTGTCATTAAAATCTACTCCCTTGCTATTGTCTGAGATTGATTCCCTTTACCATTGAATTGTTTCCAACATTCTCCACCACATGTCCAAGAATGTTGTTACTTCTATGAGTTCAGTTGGATGTTCCATAGCTAAATATTTTGCACATAGTACAAACTTCAGTTTTCTGAAGGTAGAGGACCATAACAATGTATTCAGACCTGTCAGGATGCAGAACAGGGAATTCGGTTGGCATCCACTCTCCGGCGAGACTTCTACCATACAATTGGCATATTCGAGAAGCACAAGATTTTCGATGGAGGTATCTAAGCATAAACACTAACCAACACATGTCGCTAACTAAAAACTCCCCTGAACGAAGGCACATTGGTCAGTTTAATCCAAATTGGGACATTTTGTTTGTTGTTGCCTAAAACATTGAATGCCGCACTCAATTGTTTAATAATGAAAATCTTGATGCGAATAATAATAGGATCTTCTTCTATAATTCTTCTCCTATCTTCATAGTTAGAAAGTAGAAAAAAAAACATTACCATTCGACTTTATCTTTATAGATCCTTGTGGGTTCCATATCCTCTTAAGGTGATTCATAATGACGGTGTAGCATAGAGGCTTCTCAAGAAAAAAGTCTACTAAATATTCTTTCCATACCTCCTCTCCAACAGATACAATGTCTTCAGTGCACATAAGTTGTTTGCCTTTGAACTTAAGTGAGAAAGGAGGTGAGAAAGAACATGCATTCCTTAGTTTAGCTGCGAAGAGGATGGACCATTTTTTGGGGGGAGGAATTGAAGTAGAGGGACGATTATGGTATAGTGGAACAAGTGTGGGAGGAATTGGTATTATTAGGAATGGAGCTTGATGAGGGAGGGGATTTGAAGCAGAGGATCGAAAAGATGGGAAAGGCTTAGGTAATGGCTGATTTGGGACATAAGGAGGGAACAGAGCTTGAGGAGCAGGGGGTCTGAGATAAGATTGGACGGGAAGAATGAAGAAGAGAGATATGTCATTAGAGAAAGTTTTTGAAACCTTAATTAATCTTTCACCCTGTATTTGTTATTTGCATTGTAAATTGAGATAAGTGCAGGTTGAAAGAAGAAAGAGCTGTTAGTTGCTTTGCTTCGTAATTGGAGTTTGGTTCCCCGACAAGTAGGTAAAACTTAATATTGTTGATTGGGTGATTGATTTTATACCCTTGAGTTAGGTATCCACTTGGCTTTTGTTTTCTTTTAATCAATGTGAGGCTTGGAGTAGCATTTGTAGTTGTTCTAATTGAGCCGTGAAAAGGAGGTGCCAGCGATTTTTTTGTAAATTTTTAAGGCTTAGAATATTTTTGACGATAACTTTTCAAACCGTAAATATATAAATTTTGGGTTTGGAGCATTCTTCTTACTTAATAATTTCGGGAACAAAATTCTTTTAAGGGGAAGAAGGTAACAACCCAGATTTTTCAGTCATTTGAATTTGAATATTTAAGTTTATTTAAAATATTAATGGATTTTTAATGTAGAATTGGTTTATTAAACGAAGTTTGAACATATAAATTTATATTAAATTTAAAAACAACCTCGCAACGGTGCGGTAGTTCGTAATACCGAGTTTTGAACTTCAATTGAACATACAGTATCCATTATAAGTCGAAATTCTTTGAAACAAGAAACGTTTGAATCTAATGAATCATAATTTTCTAATGGAAGAGAAAAATCGAGATTTTATCTTGTAAATGATAAGTTATGTCCAAATCAAATATTTAGAAAGTCGCTATGAAATCGCTTATAAACAAATTATAATGTTCATTTAATAAATTTAAAAGGGATTTTATATAATTTGAGTATCGCTTAACTCGAAAATATTAATGTTGAGTTATAAATCCATATTGATTTAATTTTGAAGTTGTATATTTTTCCATTGGGATATATACGACAATAATAATTTATTATTATAAAATTTGGTTGTTTTGGAATTAATTATATCGATATTATTTAAGCCTTAGAAATAGTCATTTTTTAAACGATCTCCTTTTTGACGAAACGAATTTTTTTAGATGTGTAATGGCTAATTATTGTTAGATTTCAAATTTGGGGCCAATCGGAGTTGTTTTGTGAGCTCGCGATATTTAAACGTGGCCGACCAATAAATTGTAATCAAAATAAAGCCATTCGTGCAAACAGAGTCGGATTTCGACCAACAAAATTCACTGAGTCCGAAACGCCAAGACATAGTTGTGTATCCATTTTCATCGCATTTGGAGATCATGTGTGATGCTACGAAAATTTAACGCTCAACATTATATAGCAGTAATTTAAATATTAATAAAAAAAATCAATTTCTTCACTTTGAAGCCAATCCACCTCAAACCTTCACTGTGAAGCTACCCAGTTTCCTTTGTACGGATGTTTCCTTCTCCCACACGGTTCCTAACTTTATAAATACACTGCCTGCTCTTCATTTTTCCATCAAATGAAAAAACTAAACCTCCCTTAAAATAAAAAATCAAAGCTCCAAAACCATTAGGAATTAGTCGATGGTCCCAACCGATAAAGTGTATAGGAGGTTGAATCGACATTCACTTAGAATTTGGTGGTCGTTGGTGAACTATGGCGGTGGCAATCTAAGATGAACGTGAAAATATGACAGTTTTGATTTTGATTTTTTCATGGCGAATTGGTTGATTGTAGGGCGGAGGTCTCAACATGGAAGTGGTATAGGAAGGATGTGGGGTCAACTCGGTGGTTGTAACACCCCACACTATTCTATGCCCAAATTTCGACAAAAATCGAAAATCACACATCCAAGCATGGATCGTATAATCTAGTACCTGCAATAAATGAGCATGAGCATAATCAGAGTACGATAAAAGACAACTCATAGCAGAAACAAAATAGGATAATAAGTATTAACTCAAGTAACTTCCTTTTTTCAAAGAAAGTCACTTTTCCAATGTCGAGCATGAGAGATAACGGGAACTGAAAGTCAAACTTAAACACCTATGTGAACTCGACCCTCCATAGGAAACCTGGAAGGTAGTAATGAGGAGGGGATCAGAACAACAAGTTCTGGTGGCTAAGAAATTTACAACACAGGTTATAATACACAGATGTATCCTGCTTGGTTCAACCCAAGATGTATGCCTATCAAGGTCAGTGATTCTAGCCTAACCTTGTAGATGTTTTACGCACAACCACACTACTCTTCCCAAGGTAGTATTCCTAAAGTATAATACTGAGATAGGACGTTTACGTATATTTTTAGCAGGTTACCTATATTGAGATATTTTTACGCAACCCACAAGATTCACACATACACAAAGTATCTAATCAATGAGGTGGATATCCAAGTCAATCGCTCATTAGTGTCTTTAGGGTGAAGACCAAACGAGGTGGCATTCTCAGTGACTTATGGCCATATTAAAGGTTGTAACACCCCACACCCGCTATGGTCACTCGCTAAGGGAATGCCATAACATCGGTGGAGTATTTTAAGTGAATATAGAAGAGAAAAATTACAACAAGGCAGATATAAGTAATACTTGAAAATTTTAAAACATCATTTCATTGCAGCGGAAAGTAAAACATGTTTGGTTACATCACAAAACCATAATAAGAGTCAAGTACAAAATATCCATCCTGATAAATAAAAGTACATAATCCCAATACATGAACTGATAGCCATAAAAGAAAGGGTAAGCTGAGCTCTACATCTATCCAAGCTCCTAAAGACTGGAACAGCAATCCGATCAAGCTCCACTACTGCTAGGATCCACCACAGGACCTGAGGGTTGGGAAAAAGATAAAAACAACGGGGTCAGACATAAGTCTGAGCGAGTCCTATAACTTTAACAATACAATCGTTAAAGTAACCAGAGAAGACATAAACTGATATACGGTAACTAATGGGGATGAGTGGCTACACTAAGCAGTCAACTAAACTAAGATAAAAGATAAAGACGCATCTACCCTTCCAAAGGTAAATTACTAAACTGCACCACACCAGTCATTCCTAACTTAAAGGTTGATCCCACCCATGGACTTATAAAATTAACTTAATAGTTCTCGCGTACCCCTAGGTGACTAAGTAGACGCCACGGGGCCCTACAATCCACTAGGTGTACACACTACTCCCCATTCGATCGGCTCCCTAACGTAGATACCCGTGCTGGCCCCACCGTGGGGTGTACCATTCCCCAACGTGGCAACCTGATAAAATTAACGGTGCACGGCTTATATCTACACGATGCAACAACGTCTTATTTACCAGCCCAGGTCCACACACGCATATGAAACCCGTTGGTCATGCGTTGCCACCGCTAACCCATTTTGGCCTCTTATAGTCAAGCCCAGTATGCGTGTCCCGTCCTCGACATGGGTCGAGCCCACTAAGATACGTATGGGTTACTGGTTGAAATGGGCCCCCAGCACAAGCCATCCCCCTAAGCTTGGCCTACACACTAGTGTTTCCCACTTAACCCTTTAATCATGTTTAATTACATGTTTCATCTTGGTTAAGTATTTTATCATATTTTCTATTGGCAACCACTAGCAATTTCCACATACCACCCAAGGTACCCACTTAACCCCCATGCCCCACTACATGCTTATCTGGTTAAGTGTTTCTTAATTGATTAACACCGTAACCGTGTAAAGGACCCCTCACATTGGACCGTCATTTGTAGATGCCTGGTTAAGCCGGTAGGTTCTGGGCAGTCTTACACTACAAACGGGTCCAACCTCGTGTCATTTACCCTTGTTACGTATTTAATTTATGATTAAGACCCCTCACATTGGACCGTCATTTGTAGATGCCTGGTTAAGCCGGTAAACTCCGGGCAGTCTTACACTACAAACGGGTCCAACCTCGTGTCTTTATCGATTAATTACTCCTAATTAATCACCCCCATAATTTGTGTTAATTATCATGTTTATTTTATGAATATGGGTACACCTAACTTAATAGGAAAATTCCTAACTCCAAAGTGTGGGTACACCTAACTTAATAGGCAAATTCCCAACACATAGTATGGGTACACCTAACTTAATAGGCAAATTCCCATACTATGTTCATTTATTTTATGTTATGCATAATTATATTAATTTCACACAATCTTATTAACATATGCATTGAATTAACCCCATCGTTCCCACGTAATTTCGTTCTCATGACATAACACATATAAAAGGTGCCAACTTGCATATGTATGAACATGTTTCAAAGGTGCCATCTTGCATATTAACAAACACATAACTTGCATATGAACTTGCATAACATGTCACATAACTTGCATATAATCTTGTATAACATGTCACATAACTTGCATATTAACTTGTATAACATTTCACATAACTTGCATATTAACTTGCATAACATGTTACATAAACTTACATATTAACAAATACATGACTTGCATATGAACTTGCATAATATGTCACATAACTTGCATAAACCCACATACTTAACTTGCATAAACATAGGGTTAACATTAAACATAGATTAGAAAACTAACATCATATCATATGACTTAAAACCCACAAATCCGCATACAAAACCGCATGATCTCATCATATCTCATCTACTTAATTTAGCAATTGGTTATTAAAGTGATAGAAACTCACCAAAACCAAGATTAGCAAACTTATGTAGTAGAACTAGTTGCTATACAAGAAGAAGATGATGATTAGCTTGCAACTTTCTTCATAAACTAGTGGAGGTTCCTCTCAAGTTTGATTTTGGCGGCATGGTGGCATCATTTCTATTTTTAGTATGAATTAGGGTAGTATTAGGGTGTATTTATAGATTAGGTGAGTGTTTTAGGCCCTTAGATTAACCCTAAATTAGATTAGGACCCTTAGATTTCGGAACCTTCCAGAAACCAGCCCTAAGACCAAGCCCAAACCCCAAACTGGTGCACCCAACCATAGAACTCTCTAGAAACTGTGCAGGTTTCCTGTCCCGACATGGGCGCACTTCCCAAGTGCGCCAGTGTATTTTTGTGCTGGCGCACTTCACAAGTGCGTCAGTGCATTTCTGGCCTGTTTCGGGTTTTTCTGCCTAACTTCGTTCGTCCATATCTCTTTCATACGGTACCCGTTTTACGCAAACTCGGACTCTATTTCGCGTATTTTTCCGAGACGAACGCAATGACGTAGCCTGTTTCCCCTGAGTCTCACATCTGAGATTAATTATACTTTAATTACTAACCATTAGTGTTAATTGAAATTCGGGGTGTTACATTCTCCCCTACTTAAAGGATTTCGTCCTCGAAATCTCTAAGTCAAGAAGAACGTATCCTACCAACCAAACAACCATCTACTAAACCATCAACCACAAGCAACCATTATCCTTAGAAACTTCTAATGATGTATGAACATATGCAGAAAGTGTGTGTATATGTCCGTATACTAATGCAAAATCAGGCGGTCTACTGATTCAGTCGACCTCCTTAATGCAAACCATGATAGTGCCATGCATCCAATATGTATGCGAAACCCTATTGACACATACAATTTCTATATGCGTGCACAACCATACACAAAAATGCATCATCCACATGATAACACAGCCATGATACATCCTTCAATCTAACTACCACATCCATTTATGCGATATGCAACATGAAGTGACTGAGCCGATCTAGTGCCTAATGTGTGTGTATATGCATCCACGAGCAACCACTAGCAAACAATTGCATCCACATGCATCCATCAACCATAACATGTTTCAAACACATGTTTCAACCATAGGTTTTACCCTATCTAAAGGTCATAGGTACTAGCGAGAGGATATACTAAAGATAAGATAAGTACTAGACAAGCGATAAAGGAGAAGTTAAAAGACATACTCTCAAAAAGAAATGGGTACAAAGAACGCATCTTCGCTTCCGTCTCCCAAGTAGCATTGCTTTCGTCATCTCCCCATTGCACTTTAACTAGCTGAACTTCTCTGTTCCTCAACTTCCTAGTTTCTGACCCAAGGATGCGAGTAGGAGCTCGTCGAATCGTCGCATCACGCTCTACCTCTACATCTCTAAGCAAGCTCGGCTCTACCACCTCTGCGGTCTCATGTAAGCACTTCCTCAAATGTGATACATGGAATACATCATGAACACCACTAAGTCTGTCGGGCAACTCTACCCTATATGCCATCCGTCCAATCCTTTCCTTAATAGGAAACGGCCCAACAAACCTCGGTGCTAACTTCCCAACGGACCCAAAGCGAACAACATTTCTCAACGGAGATACTTTGACAAAAACCATGTCCCCAACCTCAAACTCAAGATCCGTCCTTCTCCGATCCGCATAAGATTTCTGTCTATCTTGCGCTGCTTTCATCCTTCTTCGAATCAAATCAATCTTCTCTGAAGTCTCTCTAACCATATCTGGCCCAAGCAAGATCTTATCCGTAGATTCCCACCAACATGTAGGAGATCGACAAGGCCTTCCATAAAGAGCTTCGAAAGGTGCCATGCCAATACTAGACTGAAAGCTGTTATTGTATGCGAACTCCACCAAAGGAAGATGTTCTTCCCATGTACCTCCAAAATCCAAGATACAAAGCCTCAAGAGATCTTCTAAGATACGGTTCACCCTCTCGGTCTGACCGTCCGTCTGAGGATGATATGCGGTGCTCAAACACAACTGAGTCCCTACCGCCTCTTGCAAACTTCTCCAAAACTCACTAGTGAAGATAGGATCTCGATCAATCACAATGCTGGATGGTACGCCATGCAATCTAACAATCTCTCTAACATAGACTGAAGCAAGCCATGGAGCGGTCCTCTTACTCTTCACGGGTATAAAATGGGCACTCTTGGTAAGTCTGTCTACCACAACCCAAATTCCCGTATTGCCCTTCCTCGATCTCGGTAACCCATCGATGAAATCCATCGAGACACTATCCCACTTCCATTGCGGAACTTCCAATGGGTGTAGCAACCCACCGGGTTTCCTTTGCTCCGCTTTAACTTGTTGGCACACTAAGCATCTAGCCACATAATCGGCCACATCTTTCTTCATACCGGCCCAGAAGAAACCTCTCTTCATATCTTGGTACATTTTGTCTCCACCGGGATGAATAGTCATTCTTGAACGATGTGCATCATCCAAAATAGCCTTCTTCAAACTCTCATCTTGCGGTACACAAAGTCTACCGTCTCTATGCAACCATCCCCTATCATCTATGGTGTATCTACCCAAATGGCTGGACGACTCCCCCCTTATAAGCTTCTCTACCAACTCAACCAACTGTGGGTCGTTTCGCTGAGCCTCGCCAATCCGTCCCAAAAGAGTAGGTCTAACCTCCAAGGATGCTAACAAACCAGGTACAAAGTCAACAGAAGGTCTAAAGTCAATCATAGAATTAAACTCCAAGCTTCGCCATTCCACGAACAATGGACTCAAAGACAGCCTTTTTCTGCTCAAGGCGTCTGCCACCACGTTACCCTTGCCAGGGGTATACGCTATCTCAAACTCATAGGATGCTAAGAATTCCATCCACCTTTGTTGTCTTAAGACAATGCGCTCAAAGAGTCTCCAACACTTCCCTAAGATGTAGGATATGCTTTTCTCCACTTCTAGAGAAAATCAGGATATTCTCCCATGCAAAATCGTCACAACTATCCATCTCTCACGCAGACCACCTTAGTCGAACTCGACATCCCCCAAATGCAAGCCCCAAAGGCCTAAACCAATATCAGACAAACACCCAAGGGATACCTCCTTCGAATTCAGACGACCTACGTGAGATGATACTAGTAAAAACGGCTAAATAATTAAGCCCTTGTCCAACTCTGGATGTCCTTGCCAGTCTCGCTCCAAAACCACCGTTTATCTCATAACTGGCTTTGCTCAACCTATTGAGCACATACGAAAACTTATTTCGCTCCTAGAAAAGACCAAGATGTCATCCACCAAGATCATCACGAACTTATTTAGGTACTCCCTGAACACCCTTCTCATCAAATCAACAAAGTATACGGAGGCGTTCGTCTAACCAAATGGCATCACCAGCCACTCATAAAACCATCCGGAGTCCTAAAGGCAATCTTCTCTATACTATCCTCAGCCACTCTCAACTGACGAAACCTCGTGGCTGAGTCCAACTGCGAAAATACTGAGGCACCAACCAACTGATCAAAGAGATCATCAATCCTCGGTAATGGGTGTCTATTCTTCTTTGTGAGTTTATTTAGTTCTCTTTAGCCTACACAAAGTCTGAGGGGCCCATCCGCCTTCGTAGCAAAAACTACTGGAGCTCCCCACTCCGATATACTTCGCCTTATGAACCCCTTCTCAAGCAACTCCCCTACTTGCTTATGAAGTTCTCTTCTCTCACGAGGAGCCATGTGGCGTACTGGCAAAGACACTGGTTTGGCATTATCCACCAAGTAAATTCGGAAATCTATCTCCCGCTTCGGAGGCAAACCCTTCACCTCTTCAAACACATCCGGATATTCCCGGACCACTCTGACAGAACGCAAACTCTCGACCGAAGCATCGAGCGATTCAAGATAACTTAGCAAAACAGATTCCATGGGATTACAAGAGATCTCGAGAGTATTACCCAAGCGGGTCATAAGCCTGACAACTCTCCTTTCACAATCAAGAACGGCACCATTACTGGATAACCAGTCCATGCCCAAAATCAACCCATAGCCCGTGAAGCCCAATACAAAAGCATCACATCCAAACTCAACGCTAAGTATAGCAACTTTCAAACCCAAACACTTCATGGAGCCCCAATTGGGTTTGAAACAACTAAGGGATCATCTACTAACTGGTGTCTAAGTGCAGTGACTCAACTAACAATGATGAGATAAACAAACTCGATGCGTCAGAATTAAATAAAGTTCGAATCGGATAATAAAGAAATCCAAATTCCAACCTAGACGGTCTATCCCCATTTGGTACCCTAGTCGTGAGGGAATACAACTACCCTCTAGGAGATTCCATACCTTGCCCTTGCCTCTTTGGACAATCCTAATAAGGTGTCCTATTCCTCCCAAAAGGATAACTACTCGCCATCTTCATCCCATTCTCCACTCGTAACCTCCCACCAATGAGGTTTCATCCTTCATTAACCAAACAACTATTTGAGCCTTCCTCCCTTCGTCTATCCAATAGATACCTACCAGTCCTCCTCCTTCTTGAACCAACTTCTAATCTGACTAACGTCTAAGTCCCTTGAAGTGGTTTTCCATTCTTATCTATCTTAGAAAGGTCATCTATACGCGGAGGGGAAACTCAAAACGAGAGAGGAAGAGATTCAAAACGGAGAATTCGAAAGATATAGATATGGCTATTGGGGATTATGCTTTTCTTTCAAAAACTTTTCTTTTAAAAGACATGTTTTTGAAAATACTCCTTTCAAAAATATTCTTAGAAAATAGTTTTTCTAAAAAATTTATCTGTTCTGGTAACCTTAAGCTCTGATACCACGTGTAACACCCCACACACGCTATGGTCACTCGCTAAGGGAATGCCATAACATCGGTGGAGTATTTTAAGTGAATATAGAACAGAAAAATTACAACAAGGCAGATATAAGTAATACTCATTTCATTGCAGCGGAAAGTAAAACATGTTTGGTTACATCACAAAACCATAATAAGAGTCAAGTACAAAATATCCATCCTGATAAATAAAAGTACATAATCCCAATACATGAACTGATAGCCATAAAAGAAAGGGTAAGCTGAGCTCTACATCTATCCAAGCTCCTAAAGACTGGAACAGCAATCCGATCAAGCTCCACTACTGCTAGGATCCACCACAGGACCTGAGGGTTGGGAAAAAGATAAAAACAACGGGGTCAGACATAAGTCTGAGCGAGTCCTATAACTTTAACAATACAATCGTTAAAGTAACCAGAGAAGACATAAACTGATATACGGTAACTAATGGGGATGAATGGCTACACTAAGCAGTCAACTAAACTAAGATAAAAGATAAAGACGCATCTACCCTTCCAAAGGTAAATTACTAAACTGCACCACACCAGTTATTCCTAACTTAAAGGTTGATCCCACCCATGGACTTATAAAATTAACTTAATAGTTCTCGCGTACCCCTAGGTGACTAAGTAGACGCCACGGGGCCCTACAATCCACTAGGTGTACACACTACTCCCCATTCGATCGGCTCCCTAACGTAGATACCCGTGCTGGCCCCACCGTGGGGTGTACCATTCCCCAACGTGGCAACCTGATAAAATTAACGGTGCACGGCTTATATCTACACGATGCAACAACGTCTTATTTACCAGCCCAGGTCCACACACGCATATGAAACCCGTTGGTCATGCGTTGCCACCGCTAACCCATTTTGGCCTCTTATAGTCAAGCCCAGTATGCGTGTCCCGTCCTCGACATGGGTCGAGCCCACTAAGATACGTATGGGTTACTGGTTGAAATGGGCCCCCAGCACAAGCCATCCCCCTAAGCTTGGCCTACACACTAGTGTTTCCCACTTAACCCTTTAATCATGTTTAATTACATGTTTCATCTTGGTTAAGTATTTTATCATATTTTCTATTGGCAACCACTAGCAATTTCCACATACCACCCAAGGTACCCACTTAACCCCCATGCCCCACTACATGCTTATCTGGTTAAGTGTTTCTTAATTGATTAACACCGTAACCGTGTAAAGGACCCCTCACATTGGACCGTCATTTGTAGATGCCTGGTTAAGCCGGTAGGTTCCGGGCAGTCTTACACTACAAACGGGTCCAACCTCGTGCCATTTACCCTTGTTACGTATTTAATTTATGATTAAGACCCCTCACATTGGACCGTCATTTGTAGATGCCTGGTTAAGCCGGTAAACTCCGGGCAGTCTTACACTACAAACGGGTCCAACCTCGTGTCTTAATCGATTAATTACTCCTAATTAATCACCCCCATAATTTGTGTTAATTATCATGTTTATTTTATGAATATGGGTACACCTAACTTAATAGGCAAATTCCTAACTCCAAAGTGTGGGTACACCTAACTTAATAGGCAAATTCCCAACACATAGTATGGGTACACCTAACTTAATAGGCAAATTCCCATACTATGTTCATTTATTTTGTGTTATGCATAATTATATTAATTTCACACAATCTTATTAACATATGCATTGAATTAACCCCATCGTTCCCACGTAATTTCGTTCTCATGACATAACACATATAAAAGGTGTCAACTTGCATATGTATGAACATGTTTCAAAGATGCCATCTTGCATATTAACAAACACATAACTTGCATATGAACTTGCATAACATGTCACATAACTTGCATATAATCTTGTATAACATGTCACATAACTTGCATATTAACTTGTATAACATTTCACATAACTTGCATATTAACTTGCATAACATGTTACATAAACTTACATATTAACAAATACATGACTTGCATATGAACTTGCATAATATGTCACATAACTTGCATAAACCCACATACTTAACTTGCATAAACATAGGGTTAACATTAAACATAGATTAGCAAACTAACATCATATCATATGACTTAAAACCCACAAATCCGCATACAAAACCGCATGATCTCATCATATCTCATCTACTTAATTTAGCAATTGGTTATTAAAGTGATAGAAACTCACCAAAACCAAGATTAGCAAACTTATGTAGTAGAACTAGTTGCTATACAAGAAGAAGATGATGATTAGCTTGCAACTTTCTTCATAAACTAGTGGAGGTTCCTCTCAAGTTTGATTTTGGCGGCATGGTGGCATCATTTCTATTTTTAGTATGAATTAGGGTAGTATTAGGGTGTATTTATAGATTAGGTGAGTGTTTTAGGCCCTTAGATTAACCCTAAATTAGATTAGGACCCTTAGATTTCGGAACCTTCCAGAAACCAACCCTAAGACCAAGCCCAAACCCCAAACTGGTGCACCCAACCACAGAACTCTCTAGAAACTGTGCAGGTTTCCTGTCCCGACATGGGCGCACTTCCCAAGTGCGCCAGTGTATTTTTGTGCTGGCGCACTTCACAAGTGCGTCAGTGCATTTCTGGCCTGTTTCGGGTTTTTCTGCCTAACTTCGTTCGTCCATATCTCTTTCATACGGTACCCGTTTTACGCAAACTCGGACTCTATTTCGCGTATTTTTCCGAGACGAACGCAATGACGTAGCCCGTTTCCCCTGAGTCTCAAATCTGAGATTAATTATACTTTAATTACTAACCATTAGTGTTAATTGAAATTCGGGGTGTTACAAAGGTGGTTTCTTATGATCTCTTATAACCCTGAGGCAGGCCTTATCCTTTTAAGACCCCGTCCGAGTATGTTAATGTTCTTATTGTCTATACTCTCACTTGTAATATGAGAAGTAGTATTGCGAACGTTACTACTTAACTGATATTACCCGGTAGGACACCTATGTCGCTTAAGACTTCCCTTAAATAGTTGGTGAGCATTCAATAGCCACATATCTTTCATATACCAATCATGTCCCTAGTTGAGCCCTTACAAGCTTCTAGAGGAAGTGGACATCCCCGTGAACTACACTACTCTGTTACCGCTTCTTCATAACCACTTTTAGAGAAGGAGGACCCAAAGACTTATTTTACATTTAATAAGGGTAAGTCCCATGACTCTAGTTCCTCACCAAGGAATAAACCTTTGGAGGGATCCTAATCCTAACTACTTAAGACCCAAACTAGATAAAAAGGAAGTCAGCCACTTAAGACCTTCTCAAGGAGTAGTAAACCTACCTATCTTCACGCATAATAGACTTATATATATACACACACACAAACACACATACACTTTATTATCGACACAGGTTCATATGGCTAATAATATTTTACATTATTAACCTACTAAGTCCAACTCTATTTTCAATTATAAGTTCTATATTTATTGATATAAATAAGGAAGGTTATATCCTCTTTTACTTAGGATATTATTTAATTACTTCCCTAATTGGACTTAGTATTAAGCACAATCAATACCCTTTTTCCCCTTATGACACCCATTTTCTTCTATTCCTACGTTTATTGCCTTTTATGACCCTAACGGCCATATTTTTCTAAGGCAACTATTTATCTGTCCCAAGGTGCATATTTGTTGTACCCCAATTTGGCAAATTTATATTCTTATTTATTAATTTATTTATTGGTTGACTATTATATATATTATGTATCAAGCCTCTTACATTAAGTTTACTACTTGTGGATCCTTGATTTGCCGGTCAGTTGCGGGCAGACTTCTAACGTAAGTTAAACTTAATCTCGTGCCTTGGTACATTTACTTTTACGCATTAGACCCCCCCCCCCCCCCACATTAAGCTGACTACCTGTGATTAATAGATTTGTCGCTTGGTTCCGAGTAGGCTTATACACAAGTTGAGCTTAACCTAGTGTCTAAATGCATTTATAATTCAAATTTCCTAATTGGGGTACACAACATTAATCCTAATTAGTTTAGGAATTGTAACCATTATCCTATCATATTCACTTTCCCCACTCAACATTTGGTTATAATTGTTATTCATTGATTTGCGGTCCTATTTATAGCAATTAATTATATTGATTGCTACAAATGATTGCCACAAATATATTCATTAAATATGGAGTATGATTTATATATATGATTCCATAAATGAATACTATTCAAACATTCAATACTATATGTATCTTTTACCGTTCTATGCTGATTTGGACGGATAATATGCATATATTTATATTTTATGTTTTTTACGGTCAACGTAGTTATCTTTTATTATCATTATTATTATTAATTTTTATTTAAATGGTTTGGTTTAATCAAAAACCAAACATTCCTATTTGCATTGAATCCTGCCAAAAGGTTGCCAATCTTCCAAAAAGACCATTAGCGGTAGTTATTGTAACTTATGCCAAATTTGGGGAAAAGACACAATTCAAATTCACAAGAAATATACATGTTTATATATATATATATACATATATAGAATAGTCAATGCAAACTACGCACAAATATTCATTTTTATATTTATACGTAAGTTTGCACCACTTTTATTTTTTAGATCCTTTTGTCATACCTCTTGTGAATTCAAAATGATATCTTTTTGATCAAAAAGAAGAAAATAACATTTTACAATAATTAAGCCAAAACCCAACAAAATTGAATACATAAATGTAAAATTACAATCACATAATTTAACAATCATATCTTTCCAAATTCACATAATTTACCAATTTCATCTTTTTACCCAAATTCACATATTTTATTTTTCAATACTGAACTAAAGATCTGGACTTCAACTACAACTAGTTTGTGTTTAATGGGACTGATTTCTAGATCCACAGTTCTATGTAACATGTATAACGTATTTTCATGACGTAACCATAGGAATAAATGTAAACAAGTTTAAGAAATCCTACAATTCATTTTATGCATAGACACAATGTACAATTCACAAGTTTTAACACTTTTTATAACCAGATCTGATGGGTGTTGAAACAACCCGAAAAATCGGAACTAATTTAAATTTTTTATTTTAGCAATTTTAATGAATTTTGAATATTTAAAATTATTTATTTTAAATAATAACGACTAAAAATTTATTTTAAATGAAGTTAGAACAAATAAATTTATTTTAAATGAAGTTAGAACAAATAAATTTATTTTAATTATAAAATGAGCCTGAAATGGCGTGGTAGTTTGAAAATCCGATTTCTAATTTCAAATGAATGTAAAGAATTCAGTATAAGTCAGAATTGGATGAAATAAGAAATATTTGAATCTGATTAACAATATCTTTCTAACGGATGTAGAAACTGAGATTTCGTTTTATAAGTTGATAGTTATGCCCAGTTTAAAATTCAGAATAGTCGCTGTGAAATTTATATATATTTTTTATATAATATATAGCCCTTAAAAATAGCCATTTTGCAAACAACCTCCGTTTTCGACGAAACCACTTTTGTTGGATTCGAAATGTCAATTATTGCTAGATTCCAATTTTCATAATTTTTTGAATCAATATGTGAGCGTGGTAAAAGAAAACATGTTTTGTCAATTTTAGTCAAATTGGATCGACTAGGAAATGACCATTTTTCAAACGGTCTCCAAATTCGATGAAATTAGTTTTGTGAGGACCATATCGTCAAACATAGCTAGATTTATTTTTCTGGAATTTTTGGAGTCAGTATGTGGCCCCGATAAATTAAAATGTATGTTGAAATCAATTTTGAACGTTATATTAATTTATATTTCAATTTAGATGAAAGTTGATTGTAACAGTCGAATTGGCTTACGGGACACATCCCATTATGTTCGGAAAGGGGGTAATATGCTAGGGACGACAGTCATTGGGTTTAATTTAGGTCTTGAATGAAAAAATAACTTTTGAAAATAAAATAATATAAAATATTATATATACTTAGAAACGTAATCCTCTCTCACTTTTCAATCCCGTGGTCAACGCGGTCAACCCCCTCCCCCCCCAAATCAAAATCGCGACGCTCCCTCTCGCCCCTTTTCTCCCCGTCGCGCTCCATCTCAACGCAGCCACCGCCGCGCCGTCCCTCACCCACCTCCACGCCAACCTCTACACCCCCTCCAGACCCCGTCGCACCACCACCCCCTCCGTTCTCCCTCTCTTCAGCCCTTTTGAAGCCCCAAAACTCCACAAAACCGCCGTCACCTACCACCAGTGACCCGCCACCAGAACCACGCCATCTCAAACCCCCTCTGCGCCACCTCCCCTCAGCCCATCTCCGAACCCATGCCCCTCCAATTCAAACGCAGCAAAGAACCCCCCCCCCTCGGTTGAAAAAAAACCAATCGATGTACGTTTCTTTCTGATTTTGATTTCTAGGAAGTTAAGATTTTTATTTGCATAAAAATAAGATTTTTATTTGAATAAAGTTGAGATATATATATATATATTTTGTAACAACCCGAGTTCCGACGGACCTAATTTTTTTAAAAAAAAAACCAATCCATCACAACCCGAGTTGGGTGCTCTGGTATTCTGCAGAAAAGACAGAGACATAAAACATGTCAGAGTTCAAAAAACATCTCACAGCGTAAGGAACAAAATATAATATAATTAAAACATAACTTTACCTTAATAACAATACTGCTAAACCAGTATCCAAAGCTATACAGTCTCTGTCATAAACCTAACCTACGAATGTTATGAGGAGGGGATCAAAACATAAGTTCTGTGTGAATGAATTTAAATTACACTTCTGGATAATCCTACATATACCGTTCAGTTACATTTTCTAATTCATTAGGTTATCCGTGTTATCAGCATCCAAGGCTTGCACACGTCGCACCCATCTACTCTCTAGTAGATGAACCTAATACAGTGTATATG
The DNA here is from genome assembly GCA_030737875.1 of Allium sativum. NCBI lineage: Eukaryota > Viridiplantae > Streptophyta > Magnoliopsida > Asparagales > Amaryllidaceae > Allium > Allium sativum. The sequence goes on along the minus strand of CM060923.1, from coordinate 574,330,449 downwards.
TAGCTACCCCCAACTACGGTATACCCCATGGTACCCTAATCGCACGGTCTCCACCGTATCATCGCAGGAATATAGCAGTCCCTAATCCTACGCCCGAATGTCTTATGGATTTCTGTATATATGTCAACGCTACATCTGCAAAGAACCACTACTTTTATATTACTTAAGCGTTCGGATTGCCATCTTTGAACCATTCGAACGAATTAGGTTCTATCATCGAATAATGCCCTCTAGTCTGCGATATACCACCCAAAGCAGATATGGTTGTACCTAGACTTTCCCACGTACGTATCATCAATCGTACTCGATGTCTATTGCACATGTTCTTTATATGTGCGCCCGAGTCCCTTGACAGGGCTAATCAAGAAACACAGAACTCGGTAGGAAGCTTTCAGATATCTGCCGATTATAGATGCTAAGGTCTGCTTTTACAGTGGCTATGGTCCCACTAGACCCCTCTCTCAACTAATGAAAGGCACCCAAGAATATCAAGAATGAGAACTTTACCCCGGCCCCCTATGCCCTTCAAACCTATTGGCCAACCTTACCCATAAGTAGGTAGCAAAGTATATGGTTTTTTGGAGTTCTCCGCCTTTCCGCTTTACGTACTGACTGAAGATGGTAGGTAGACAACGAGTTACTATCACAGGGAACTAACTGGTCTCGTCGACTCACGCTGGTCCATCTTAGTCTTTTGATTTCTCCTTAATTATTGCAATCAAGGCATACTCATTGGTTCACCTACGCAGACCTAACCTCTGTGAGCACAGGCGGATCATCTGCCACTCACAGGGGAATACCAAGAGCACCCTACGTCTCGGAAGCCGCGTGCTTCCAAACCTAGTCCGTTGGAGCCAACAAGAATATCTAGATGGACATGCACTCCTCTTTATGTCTTTTGACAACCCGATGATCTACCCCTTATGGTTATTCATCATCTAATGTATGGACTGGTCCAAGCGCCTCAGTCTTATATGTCATTAGACCCTATGTCTAACCATTAATTACGCGCTTGTGCCACCTCGTGAGTTTTCAAATTTAACTTGGTTATCCTTATTCATTTTGTCTTTCGATTCTAATTACCAAGTTTCTCTTGCTTATTAATGTTTCATATATGACTCATTGCTTGTAAGTTTCATTAATAAGCTTTGTATGCCATTATCCTTCTTAACTTATTTCTTATATAAGTTTTTCCTCATATCTACCTTCTTATTCAGTTACACTTCCATCTATTGATGTCACCACAATCCATGGTTGTTTGCTTAGTTTTCTTAACTAAGGCTTATTGCTTAGTTTTCTTAACTAAGGCTTATTACTTATTTTTCTTAACCAAGGTTTATTACTTAGTTCTCTTAACTAAGATTTACTACTTAGTTATCTTTATCGTTATTTACTTAGTTCTCTTAGCTAAGGTCTTCTAATCATAACTCATGTTATGTTTATCAACAGATTACTCGGTATCACTTTGTAGTTTATATTCAACTTATTTTATAATATAAGTTGTCCCTTTCTCTAGTCTTACTATCATCTTCCCTTGTCCCTAGGACAAGTCTACCTATTATATGACTTTCATATTTCCCCTATATGTTCATAATCGGTTGTTATCATTCCCCATTATGGCATTAATTAGGATAACTTAACCTTTCCCATTTCTTTAACACGTTTACTTAACCCATTCCCACTTCAACTGGTTCGTAACACCACAACAGATTTAATTGGGTTAAGTATTCAAATTCATTACCATGTCCAATTATGGTTATAATGGGCTAGACCTCCCACATTAGGCCTACAACGTGTGGATGCTGGATATGTCGGTCGGGTCCGGGCAGTCTTATTCCACAATTGAGTCTAACCTCATGTCTTAGCCCGATTCGTATTTACGTACTCAGACCTCCCACATTAGGTTCAACATTAGTGGTTGCTGGATATGCCGGTCGGGTCTGGGCAGACTTCCACCACTAATGTAACCTAATCTTGTGTCATAAGTACAATTACAATTCCTAATTGTAATTACTAAACATTCCATTATTAATTAATTCATCAATTAATTAATAAATTAAACCTTTCCCCATTTGAGTTGTGTTTAATTCACTATACAAATTATAGACTTTTATGCTTCTTTTTAATTCACTTTTAATCATGCCCCTTATCATAAATTAAGGCATATATGTATGTATGTATGTGTGTGTGTATATATATATATATGTATATATATATTGCACCAATCCAAACCCACATATTCTCTAATTTCTGCCTAAAATTAATATTCACATACGTTTTAATTTATGTCCCAAATCACTATTTAGACATGTCCCATTTCATACCCAAATTATTTTTATACTTATGATCAAATTTCAGATCTTTAAACATAATTTGGTCAATATAGTCATACACTTACTCAAGCCATTCCTTGTACATAAATATGACAGTTTTCATGTGAACTGTATAATACTCCGACTAATCCAATTACATGTTCAATGTTATTCTATAAATCGTATAAACGTTCAATTAGTTAAATAAACAAATTAATGATTTCATGTCATGCTAACCATTCCCATAATTTACTATATTCAAGACATGAATTCACAAATCTATTCAATTTTACGTTTCAACTTGTTATAATCGCAATTTATTGTTAAACTTGCAATTTCACAATTTATATATATATATGGGAATGTTAAACGATAGCCATAACATTATCGAAAAGTCATAGTTTAATTCCACTCACTGATTAAAGAACGGATCTTGAATTCTAGGATCTGATTTTCTGAATTTGAATGGCTAATCCTTTGATGTAGAATCCAATTCTTATTATCCAATTCGTGAACTCCAATTTGAAAGCTCTAACTTTGATTGTTGTCTTAAAAACTCTGATTTGATTTGATTTGATTTGATGGGGGCTAGGTTAGATTCGAGTTGAGCAACATGGTGACGCCATTACTTTGACTAATGAATTTAGGGTTAGGTCTAGGTGTTTATATAGGTGCTCAAGACCTTATCGTACAAGCAGCGCTGAGTCAGCATTGAACCCAGTTAAGAAAATAGTCTAGGTTCGTAGATGAATCTAGCCAAATCTTATCGTACATGCAGCACTGAGTCAGCATTGAACCCAATTAAGAAAATAGTCCAGGTTCGCAGATAAATCTAGCCAAATCTTATCGTACACGCAGTGCTGAGTCAGCATTGGGTGTCGCAAGCTGTTTTGGCGCAGAAATTTGAATTTCGAACTTTTGAATTTCTGGAATTTAATTAACTGTTTTATTCACATGAAATATTCTTATATGTATACAATTCCTCTAACGACCATTTTACGTGTATATATATATATGCATAACTTTCGTTTTATTCTCAAAATTCAAACGATGTTGTACCGTTATTTGATTCTTGCCATATTTCATTGACTGTAGCCTTATCTTGAAATTTTATCTTTCATATACATATATTTTCTGTGTATATATATATATATATATATATATTCTCATATATTTTTCTTTATTTCCTTATATGTACGTTCTTATCCTTTCAAATTTTGAATTTGTATACGTACATATATTTGCATGTTCAGTTGGCCCTCCCTAAAACAAAGATAAAAATTATGCCACCGCCGGGGTTCGAACCCCTGACCTCTATGTTACAAATCCAATGCCTTAACCAACTAAGCTATGAAGTCTTTTGATAATAAGTCTTAGAACAATGATAATTGTTGTTCTCTCCTTACTTCTCTTTTTCATGTTAGTTACAACACTTAAATTAAACCATTGCATGAGTCTTTTTCTTTTATTTTTCTTTTAATGTTAATGTATTATATTTGCAAATCAGTGCATGCAACATATTTACATTGCATGCAACCAATCCTTTCTTTCTTTCTTTCAATGCATGCATTACATTTTTCTCTTTTTTTTCAGTGCATGTATTTATTACATGCAATCCTTATCCTACTCTTTATTTTATATTTTAATTTGTTAGTGTGTGTGTGTGTGTATATATATATATATATTTTTCTCTTGTGCGTATACAAACTTCGAACCTTAACAACTTCTTCATACAGTGTCCGATTTACGCAAATCAAGTGTCCATCTGAACCAGAATCTCGAGGCGGACGCAATGATGATGTCCGTTTTACTTAATTCCCAATATTTAAATTAAGTATTTTTATTTTATTATCACTTCTATTACATATATCGTTAACGTATTGACTTTTCCGTTTCTTCCACAAATTTAAATTGCACATCACCATTATTTATACATCCATGCATATATATACACACACACACACACATTGTTAATTATCTTAAAAATGCAGGGTGTTACGTTCTCCCACCCTTAAAAAAAAATTCGTCCCCTAAATTTGATAGGGAATAAATTATAATCCCTCGCATAATGTACATCCATCATGTGTGCATCCAACTTTTGCAAACATTGTGCACATGTGCAAAGTGAAATACATCATAGCAACGCATGTATGCCTAATTTGTTACCACCTATATGTATGCAAACTTTTAAAATCTCTTCCAAAACATGATGCTCACATCCTAAATATACTTGCAGTTCTATATGAATGCAATATTTTGAAAACCAAAATTGCTTTTCATCCAAATATTCCCACACTCTTACAGAGTAAGAGCAAAGTTCATCCAATTGTTGCATCCAAAACCCTACCGATCATCATTAAATTTGGAAATTTAGAAAAATCTAATTTTCTGAATTCGATTTCTTATGTTACAAAAAGGTATTAAACGGAAGAACTTACATTCTTCGTTTTTCTTTTATGCACCTTTTCTAATTACACTTGGATTTTTACATAACTATTCTATAAAAAACCTCCTACTTTCCTATCCAAGCCCAACTACATAAAAAAAATCTTTTCTCTTTCAAATTATCTTAGGAGAATTTCATTTTTATTCATCTTTTCTTAAGATTTTCTTTTTCTTTTCCCATTACGTTTGTTGCTTCGCCGAATTTGTTGTTTTCTCCTTAGCTAGGCTATTCTCTTTCTTAGCTTATTTTTTTTGTTTCATTAAGCCTTTCCATCTTTTGACATCCTACACAGCTACTGTAACAACCCGCAAATTCTGAACCAATTTAAAAAAATTATTTCAGAAAATTTTAATGAATTTTGAGGTTATAATATAATTTATTATTAATAATGGCTAGAATTTATTTTTGTCGAAGTTAAAACGAATAAATTTAATTTAAATATAAATGGAGTTAGAAATGGCGCGGTAGTTTTAAAATTTGATTTCAAACTTTAATGGGATGTACAGGATTCAAAATAAATCAGAATTGAGTGAAACTAGAAATATTTAAATCTATTTAAAAATATCTTTCTAACGAATCTGAAAAATTGAAATTTCATAGCGGAAATCAAAAGTTATGGCCAATTCAATTTTTAGAAAGGTCGCTGTAGAGTTTATATATATTATACATGGCCCAAAAGGCTACTTTTCACATATGAAGGAATTTCGACTCGAAACCACTTCCATTGAGTTCGGAATGACGTTTCTGCATTGAAAAACAGTAAACACTTACATATTTTGAGTTTCAGAAATTATTTGTTTAAAATGTATTTTTAATATTAAATATATTAGCCTTGAAAATAGTCATTTTTCAAACGACCTCCGTTTTCGACGAAACCACTTTTGTTGGAACCAGAATATCAAATTATAGCTAGATTTCAATTTTCAGAATTTTTCGAATTAATATGTGAGCGTGGCGAAAGAAAATGTGTTTTGACTATTTCAGTTAAATTTAAACGCCTTAAAAATAGCCATTTTTCAAACAGTCTTAGAATTCGACGAAAATAATTTTGTTGGATTCGTATCGTCATAAGAAAGCTAAAAATATTTTTTTTTAGAATTTTCTGAGGTCATATGTGGCCCCGACATATTTTAATGTACGGTCAATATTTAATTAATTAATTTTTAATGCAATTTTAAATTAAATATATACAAATTTCGGAATTGGGCCACGGGACCTATCCCACTGCATTCAGAAGGTGTCAAAACCTTAAGAACAACAGTAAGCAGGCCCAAATCAGAGAAAGTCCGAAAATCCACTTTTAAGCACATTTTTCGAGATTAAATAATAAAATAATATTAAATCCGAAACCCTAACCCTAAAAAAATGTCAGCCGCCGCCTTTCATTCGAAGGCCAGAAATTTCCCAACTTCAAACACTAATTTCTCTCAATCCGTTCAACGAAAATCGACATATGATATACCAAATCGAAGCTCTTCGAGAGACCTTTCCATCCATACGGTTAGGATCGGGTTTTGATTCACGGATTTCGCGAATTCTCAGCCTAAAGGCCGGCGGTTTAGGTTCGATTTCGTGGTGATTGGGGAGGCCGAGCTTCAGGTGGTTGGTGGAGCGAGTACGTGGTGGCACGAGCTTCGAGTTGGGGGTGTTTGATCGTGTTCCGGTGCGGTGCAGGGAGGCGCGCGCAGACGGTTGGAGGAACGAAGTATGGGTTCGGCCAATACGTGCGTGATCAACGAAGAAGAAAGGTTTTTTTTATTATTAATTTATTAATTTAATATTTTATTTATCCAATCTTTAAAAATTATTATCTTTCTCATACGAGGTCAGATTGACGAACCGTCAGTTGCGTTGGAATCGTCTTTCCGAGATCTTCGCGATAGCGCAGACCAAAGCTGATTCCGAGACAGTCAAATTTTCAGCAAAAATCAATGTGAGAATATCTGATTTTTACAATCTAATTAATTTAAATGATTATTTTATTTTGTTAAATAATTATCTGTATGTTATTTAATCAGATCTGCGTTGTGATGTATTGTGCTGGTTGTTCTGATGGATTATATTGAACTATATTGCGTTGTATTGTATAGATCTGTGTTTGTAAATTTAGATCTGTATAAATTTGTAGATGATAAAATAAAAATTGGTTAACATATTTATATTTACCTTTTATGGTTAAATAAAAGGACATATTTAATAAACACATATTTATTCACATGTTGTTTGTAAATTAAAGAGCACATCTTGAATTCATTTTTTTTATTTACAATTTATGTGTAAATAAAAAGACATGATTAATAAACACATTTTTGTTTACATTTTATATGTAAATAAAAAACCATATTTGAATAACATACTTTTATTTACATTTTATGTGTAAATAAATAGACATATTTGAGAAACCTATTTTGTTTACATTTCTGTATGTAAATAAGGTTTCATATTTAAAGAATTATATTTTTATTAACATTTCATATGTTAATAAAAACCCATTTTAAAGAATTAAATCTTGTTTACGGTTTATATGTAAATAAAAGGGTAAGTGTTTAGAAAACTACATTTTTGTTTACATTTTATATGTAAATAAAAATCCATTTTTAGAAATTGTATTTTTATTTGAAGTTTATATGTAAATGAAAATCCATGGTTAAAATGGAATGACACCCAAATATTAGCATAGAAATGAATCATCCTTTTTATTTTGTGTTCTTAACACAATATACACACAGAAAAATGAATCATCCTTTTTATTTGTGTTCTTAACACAAATATGAACATAGAAAAAAATGAACTATCTTTTTATTTGTGTTTTCAACACAAAAATACACATAGAAATGAGTCACCCTTTTTAATTGTGTTCTTAACACAAAAACAAACCTGGAAATAAAGCCCATCTTTTTATATACATGATACAAAACAAATATTACATAGTAAATAGAGCTATTCTTTCTATTGTGTTCTTAACACAAATATTTGCATAGCAAATAAAGTCATTCTTTTTTATTTGTGTTTCAACACAAATATATACTTAGAAATAAAATCATTATTTTTATTTGCATTTACAATGCAAATATTACATAGAAATATAAGTTTTACTTTTTATTTGCATTCCAACATGTAAATAAAATGTTGGAAATGAAAGTACACTTTTTTTATTTGCATTCTACAATACAAATAAATATAGAGATTAAAAGTTCACTTTTCATTTGCATCTCACAATGCAAATATTCTTTGAAAATAGAAATTGTTCTTTTATTTGCATTTTCGAATGAAAATATACTTTGAAATAAAAACTGTCCTTTTAATTGCATTTTCAAATGTAAATATACATTGAAATTCAAGTTTATTTTTTTATTTGCATTTACTAATGTAAATAAACATTAAAAATAAAATTTATTCTTTTATTTGCATTCACAAATGAAAACACATATTGGAAATAAAGTTTTGTTCTTTTATTTGTATTCGCAAATGTAAACATGTTCTAAAAGTAAAGTTTGTTCTTCTATTTACATTCAGCCATGCATATATATATATAGAAAATAGAAATTGTTCTTTTTTGCATTTGCCAATGCAAAATGTATATTGAAAACAAATTATTCATTTGCATTCACCAATGCAAATACAAACATATATTGAAAATAAAGTTTATTTCTTTGTTTGCATTTATCAATATATATATATATATATATATATATATATATATATATATATATATGCATTGGAAATTAAGGGTTATTCTTTTATTTGCATTTATCAATGCAAATATTCAATGAAACTATAGACTACTTTCTTTATCTACATTTACCAACCCAAATCTACACACTTTTATACATTTAACAGAATTTGTTTAAATTATACTTTGAAAATCAATTTTGTTCTCTTATTTACATTCACTAATGTAAATAAAATTTATAAACAAAACTATTCTTTGTTTGCTTTCACAAATATTAATGCTCATTTAAATAAAATTTGTTTCTTTTATTTACATTCAATAATGTAAATACACTTTGTAAATGAGGTTCTTTTTACATGCACACAAATATACTTTTAAATGAAATAAAAGTCACATTGGTTATCTGCATTCCTTGTTGCAAATAGAACCTTAAAATAAAGTTCATCTTTGTTTGCAATTTATTAATGCAAACAAACCATCAGATTGAAAATTATATTCTTGATTTATAATTTTGATATGAATAAAGATTGTTTGAAATAAAGGATAGGATTTAAAAGTTACATTTTAATAACTAAACATTCACATTTTTATCATCAAAGCAAAATAGACAAAAACACTCATTTTGTCTAAATTAAAAGAATGAAACAAAATATAGCATTGGCATATTTTATTAGAATTGGAACACAAATGATTCATTTTTGTCAATTTATATTAGTTATAGACAATTATTCATTTTTGATAATTTACATTAGTTAAAAATAATTATTCATTTTAGTCAATTTATACTAGTTAAACCAAATTATACATTTTGTCAGAAATATTCATTTTTGTCAAAATGAATTTGTTGAAGCAATTTATAAATAAATAAATATATATATATATATATATATATGTTTGACAAGATATATACATGTCAAGATAGGATAGTTAAAACAAATATTTATCATTTTGTCTCATTAGAATTGCCAACACAAAATATCCATTTTTGTTTAAAGTTTAAATTAGCAAAATATAAATTGTCAATAGGGACAAAGTTATTATGCTTATTCATTCATTGCAGTAGCGATATTTTCTAGTCATCATTATATGTATTGTGTATTACACTCCCATTCACAAGTTACCCGACTTGTGTATGTGATTGGGACGATAATTTTCACACATCGCCCAAGTGCACAAATTAGTTTATTATTTGTTTGTTGTTTGAAACCCCACACGGGTGTTGGGATGAAAATTTATAAACACTAATCCCAATATTTAATTGTTTGTTGATCGTTAGATCGACAGGCTGTGATGAGCGTTATTATTTAATTTTAACGCTTACACTGTGGAATTTACACTTTGGATGTAGATGGATGACTTGATGATTATACTGTTATTGTCATATATATGATGTGTATGAAATCCATATAATCCAAATTATATGGTAAATGTTTGAGTCGCATTTCGATTCAGGTGTTCTTTTATATAAGAATATTTTTACATTAGAAATCCTTTTTATATAAAGTATATATATTTTCAAAATATAGATTGTTAATTTAGTATATGTTAAAACAAGGAGTATTTGTAAAAGATAAAGATTTGCAATATAAAGAATACCTTTCATTTAGAGTCTTTATATAAAGAATATTTTTTATGATTATTTTAAAATATGTTTTTAGAAGATTACTAGCATTTGCAATTATATTTTGTGATATGAAATAAATTAAGGTGTGGAGTGGATTTATCGTGGACGATGTTTTAAACGAAATTTGTCCTTTAATCCAATTTACATTGAGATTATTATTTGGAATTTGTAAATCTATTTTAAAGATTTAAAAAGGGCATTTTCTAAAAAAATCAAGTTTTTCCAATTTAATATATTAAAATTGGAATTAAGTGGAAATTCGATTGGTAATAATCGAAAGAGGCTTCTGTAAAAGAAGACCGATATTATATATGGAATTTAAGAGGCTTTGTCGTTATTCCATTTATATTATTAGTCCGATACAGAAATTTATATCGATTATGTTTTGATTTGATTTCTGTGGAATTCCATATTTTGGAAATTAATTTATAGATTTTATTTTCAGTGTTTATCTTTGATAAAATTAATGAGAATCTTCTAATACGAATATCTTATAAAAAGAATATTCTGAGTTGGAATGTGGCATAATGTGTGATTTTCCAATGTTTGATTCTTAATCCCAAAATACGCGAGTTATTCAGAATGACCGGGTTTAACCCATTCTGGATAATCATCACGACGATCAAGAGCTGAAGATGAAGACGGTGATTGAAGACCGAAGATTTTCACATCGTTGGGATGATGATAACTAGTATCTTGAATTGGGATTAGCCTTCCAAGGTAAGGTATTTGGTAATGATCGTCCAAATGCATTTGTTGATCGACGGACACGTTGTTTCGCTCAGACCCAGAGCGGACTTGTAAATGGATTGCGTGTCTGACATTGTATTCCTTTCTGGTGTATTTGTTGAACGCTACTGATTATATATTTCTGTTTGGTGGTGAAGAATTTATTCTTTACTTATCACCCTTCTCTAAGACGTATGAGCTTAGAGGTTACATATATATTGGTAGATGATCAATAATATGGTAGGGTCTGACAATGTGACATGCTAAGATGCAATGATCAAGGCTTGGTTGAAAAGCAGGCCTTGTGGTTGATGATCAAAGCATAGCCTGTTTAGGCATAGCTTTGTGTATAGCGTGACTTCGCGAGCCTCACACCCCGGTATGAGTCAAAAACGGGATATGGACCGTAGGGAGTGCATACGTTTCTTTCTAGCTAGAGTGGTGTTTGGGCTTTAACACGGCTCGACATTTTACTATGTGGATTTTGGATTGAGGTACCTCGTTTTTATAGGCCGGAAGTGGTCACATTATAGGTCCAAAGGGGCCGTGAAACGTATGTTCAGGAATTGCCAATCCACTACCGTTAGGTGGGGACCAGCCCTACCGTTCCGAGGGTTCACTGCGGGAGATCCTGAGGCATTTGCTAGAGTGTCTCGAATCGGAAGAGGACGATCCCTAGCCTCGATCTCATGATGGAAACCCAATTCCCAATACGCCCTTACGGTTTTGATTGTATAACTAGTACGACGACATAGTATATGGTACCTATGTCGTCTAAGATTAATACATTTATATTGAAATGTTTTAAATATATATATACACACTAATAATAATATCGTTTTTACGTATCAAGCATATTTTGACCATTATAAGGTAAAACCCTATCCTCTGGTGTGCGTTGCATTGTGTGATGGGACCTGGGTCTTATAATGGTTTCATTTTTCTAAAAAGCATTACGTTATTTGACGATTTACTTTATTTATGCACTGGCAATCCAACGGAGTAAACCCGTTCCGCGTTAGCGGCGTGGTCCTGTGATTAGCCTACTTATTAGATAAGTTAAGTATAGGATTCTCAAACCAGTCCCATGACTGACCTGTAGTTTGTTTCACTTTGCAAACTCGGGTGCCCTCTTTCCACACGGGCAGTCGAGTATCTTTTTGCAGATATAGTTAAGCAGGATCCTGGATTGAAGTCTGAAGCTGGGTCCAGAATATTGATGGCCTTCCGCTGAGATTAGTTCCGCTGCAATGTATTTAATTTATTGTAAATGTATCTTCCGCTGTATTATTTATTGATGTACTCTGATATGTTCTGCACTCTGATGTAACATTTATTATTGATGTTATAAAAGTCTGTGTTGCTGTTTCTGATGTGTTGTATGCCCAAAGTTAACGTACGCGGGTTTTGAATGGTTTTAATCGATCTTGCGATCGATTGGGGTCAGGTGAAATCCGTTGTCGTTACAGCTGGTATCAGAGCCAGGTTAGCTAAAATCTTTGGGGTACAACTCGTTAGAACTAAACAGAAGACTCATCAGAGGTTGGATTAGTAATATTCAATAAGTATACTCATTAGAGGTAGGATCAGCAGTATCCTAGAATGAGAATACTCATTAGAGATGGGGTTAGCAATGCCGTAGAATGAGTCAGAGTGAAGAAAATTCATAATTAACGTACTTGTTATTCTATATAATTTGATTTTAGAAAATATGATTATTGAATATATAAAAGTTGTATATTTTGAAAATTTAATCAACTTATTGATTGATGATTGTGTTATGTGAATATGAGTTCAACTAATAAAATGATTAAACAGTTAAAGAATGAAAATTAAATTAGTTAAATAAACAACTTTAGCTTCATTTCCTTTTCGAGGACGAAAAGATTTTAAGTGGGGGAGATTGTAACAACCCGCAAATTCTGAACCAATTTAAAAAATTTATTTCAGAAAATTTTAATGAATTTTGAGGTTATAATATAATTTATTATTAATAATAATGGCTAGAATTTATTTTTGTCGAAGATAAAATGAATTAATTTAATTTAAATATAAATGGAGTTAGAAATGGTGCGGTAGTTTTAAAATTTGATTTCAAACTTTAATGGGATGAACAGGATTCAAAATAAATCAGAATTGAGTGAAACTAGAAATATTTAAATCTATTTAAAAATAGCTTTCTAACGAATCTGAAAAATTGAAATTTCATAGCGGAAATCAAAAGTTACGGCCAATTCAATTTTTAGAAAGGTCGCTGTAGAATTTATATATATTATATATGGCCCAAAAGGCTACTTTTCACATATGAAGGAATTTCGACTCGAAACCACTTCTATTGAGTTCGGAATGATGTTTCTGCATTGAAAAACAGTAAACACTTATATATTTTGAGTTTCGGAAATTATTTGTTTAAAATGTATTTTAATATTAAATATATTGGCCTTGGAAATAGTCATTTTTCAAACGACCTCCGTTTTTTATAAAACCACTTTTGTTGGAACCGGAATGTCAAATTATAGCTAGATTTCAATTTTCAGAATTTTTTGAATTAATATGTGAGCGTGGCGAAAGAAAATGTGTTTTGACTATTTCAGTTAAATTTAAACGCCTTAAAAATAGCCATTTTTCAAACAGTCTCAGAATTCGCTGAAATTAATTTTGTTGGATTCTTATCGTCATAAGAAAGCTAAAAATATTTTTTTTAGAATTTTCTGAGGTCATATGTGGCCCCGGCATATTTTAATGTACGGTTAATATTTAATTAATTAATTTTTAATGCAATTTTAAATAAAATATATACAAATTTCGGAATTGGGCCACGGGACCTATCCCATTGCGTTCAGAAGGTGTCAAAACCTTAAGAACGACAGTAAGCAGGCCCAAATCAGAGAAAGTCCGAAAATCCACCTTTTAAGCACATTTTTCGAGATTAAATAATAAAATAATATTAAATCCGAAACCCTAACCCTAAAAAAATGTCAGCCGCCGCCTTTCATTCGAAGGCCAGAAATTTCCCAACTTCAAACACTAATTTCTCTCAATCCGTTCAACGAAAATCGACATATGATATACCAAATCGAAGCTCTTCGAGAGACCTTTCCATCCATACGGTTAAGATCGGGTTTTGATTCACGGATTTCGCGAATTCTCAGCCTAAAGGCCGGCGGTTTAGGTTCGATTTCGTGGTGATTGGGGAGGCCGAGCTTCAGGTGGTTGGTGGAGCGAGCACGTGGTGGCACGAGCTTCGAGTTGGCGGTGTTTGATCGTGTTCCGATGCGGTGCAGGTAGGCGCGCGCAGAAGGTTGGAGGAACGAAGTATGGGTTCGACCGATACGTGCATGATCAACGAAGAAGAAAGGCTTTTTTTATTATTATTTTATTAATTTAATATTTAATTTATCCAATCTTTAAAAATTAATATCTCTCTCATACGAGGTCCGATTGACGAACCGTCAGTTGCTTTGGAATCGTCTTTCCGAGATCTTCGCGATGGCGCAGACCAAAGCTGATTTCGAGATAGTCAAATTTTCAACAAAAATCAATGTGAGAATCTCTGATTTTTACAATCTAATTAATTTAAATGATTATTTTATTTTGTTAAATAATTATCTGTATGTTATTTAATCAGATCTGCGTTGTGATGTATTGTGCTGGTTGTTCTGATGGATTATATTGAACTATATTGCGTTGTATTGTATAGATCTGTGTTTGTAAATTTAGATCTGTATAAATTTGTAGATGATAAAATAAAAATTGGTTAACATATTTATATTTACCTTTTATGGTTAAATAAAAGGACATATTTAGTAAACACATATTTATTCACATGTTGTTTGTAAATTAAAGAGCACATCTTGAATTCATTTTTTTTATTTACAATTTATGTGTAAATAAAAAGACATGATTGATAAACACATTTTTGTTTACATTTTATTTGTAAATAAAAAACCATATTTGAATAACATACTTTTATTTACATTTTATGTGTAAATAAAAAGACATATTTGAGAAACCTATTTTGTTTACATTTCTGTATGTAAGTAAGGTTTCATATTTAAAGAATTATATTTTTATTAACATTTCAAATGTTAATAAAAACACATTTTAAAGAATTACATCTTGTTTATGGTTTATATGTAAATAAAAGGGTAAGTATTTAGAAAACTACATTTTTGTTTACATTATATATGTAAATAAAAATCCATTTTTAGAAATTATATTTTTATTTGCAGTTTATATGTAAATGAAAATCCATGGTTAAAATAGAATGACACCCAAATATTAGCATAGAAATGAATCATCCTTTTTATTTTGTGTTCTTAACACAATATACACACAGGAAAATGAATCATCCTTTTTATTTGTGTTCTTAACACAAATATGAACATAGAAAAAAATGAACTATCTTTTTATTTGGGTTTTCAACACAAAAATACATATAGAAATGAGTATCCCTTTTTAATTGTGTTCTTAACACAAAAACAAACCTGGAAATAAAGCCCATTTTTTATATACATGCTACAACACAAATATTACATAGTAAATAGAGCTATTCTTTCTATTGTGTTCTTAACACAAATATTTTCATAGCAAATAAAGTCATTCTTTTTATTTGTGTTTCAACACAAATATATACTTAGAAATAAAATCATTCTTTTTATTTGCATTTACAACGCAAATATTACATAGAAATATAAGATTTACTTTTTATTTACATTCCACCATGTAAATAAAATGTTGGCAATGAAAGTACACTTTTTTTATTTGCATTCTACAATACAAATAAATATAGAGATTAAAAGTTCACTTTTCATTTGCATCTCACAATGCAAATATTCTTTGAAAATAGAAATTGTTCTTTTATTTGCATTTTCAAATGCAAATATACTTTGAAATAAAAACTGTCCTTTTAATTGCATTTTCAAATGTAAATATACATAGAAATTCAAGTTTATTCTTTTATTTGCATTTACTAATGTAAATAAACATTAAAAATAAAATTTATTCTTTTATTTGCATTCACAAATGCAAAATCATATTGGAAATAACGTTTTGTTCTTTTATTTGCATTCGCAAATGTAAACATGTTTTGAAAATAAAGTTTGTTCTTCTATTTACATTCAGCCATGCATATATATATATAGAAAATAGAAATTGTTCTTTTTTGCATTTACCAATGCAAAATGTATATTGAAAACAAATTATTCATTTGAATTCACCAATGCAAATACAAACATATATTGAAAATAAAGTTTATTTCTTTGTTTGCATTTATCAATATATATATACATGCATTGGAAATTAAGGTTTATTCTTTTATTTGCATTTATCAATGCAAATATTCAATGAAACTATAGTCTAATTTCTTTATCTACATTTACCAACCCAAATCTACACACTTTTATACATTTAACAGAATTTTTTTAAATTATACTTTGAAAATCAATTTTGTTCTCTTATTTACATTAACTAGTGTAAATAAAATTTATAAACAAAACTATTCTTTGTTTGCTTTCACAAATATTAATGCTCATTTAAATAAAATTTGTTTCTTTTATTTACATTCAATATTGTAAATACACTTTGTAAATGAGGTTCTTTTTACATGCACACAAATATACTTTTAAATGAAATAAAAGTCACATTGGTTATCTGCATTCCTTGTTGCAAATAGAACCTTAAAATAAAGTTCATCTTTGCTTGCAATTTATTAAATCAAACAAACCATCAGATTGAAAATTATATTCTTGATTTATAATTTTGATATGAATAAAGATTGTTTGAAATAAAGGATAGGATTTAAAAGTTACATTTTAATAACTAAACATTCACATTTTTATCATCAAAGCAAAATAGACAAAAACACTCATTTTGTCTAAATTAAAAGAATGAAACAAAATATAGCATTGGCATATTTTATTAGAATTGGAACACAAATGATTCATTTTTGTCAATTTATATTAGTTATAGACAATTACTCATTTTTGATAATTTACATTAGTTAAAAATAATTATTCATTTTAGTCAATTTATACTAGTTAAACCAAATTATACATTTTGTCAGAAATATTCATTTTTGTCAAAATGAATTTGTTGAAGCAATTTATATATAGATATATATATGTTTGACAAGATATATACATGTCAAGATAGGATAGTTAAAACAAATATTTATCATTTTGTCTCATTAGAATTGCCAAAACAAAAATAGCCATTTTTGTTTAAAGTTTAAATTAGCAAAATAGAAATTGTCAATAGGGACAAAGTTATTATGCTTATTCATTCATTGCAATAGCGATATTTTCTAGTCATCATTATATGTATTGTGTATTACACTCCCATTCACAAGTTACCCGACTTGTGTATGTGATTGGGACGATAATTTTCACACATCACCCAAGTGCACAAATTAGTTTATTATTTGTTTGTTGGTTGAAACCCCACACGGATGTTGGGATGAAAATTTATATACACTAATCCCAATATTTAATTGTTTGTTGATCGTTAGATTGACAAGCTGTGATGAGCGTTATTATTTAATTTTAACGCTTACACAGTGGAATTTACACTTTGGATGTAGATGGATGACTTGATGATTATACTGTTATTGTCATATATATGATGTGTATGAAATCCATATAATACAAATTATATGGTAAATGTTTGAGTCGCATTTCGATTCAGGTGTTCTTTTAAATAAGAATATTTTTACATTAGAAATCCTTTTTATATAAAGTATATATATTTTCAAAATATAGATTGTTAATTTAGTATATGTTAAAACAAGGAGTATTTGTAAAAGATAAAGATTTGCAATATAAAGAATACCTTTCATTTAGAGTCTTTATATAAAGAATATTTTTTATGATTATTTTAAAATATGTTTTTAGAAGATTACTAGCATTTGCAATTATATTTTGTGATATGAAATAAATTAAGGTGTGGAGTGGATTTATCGTGGACGATGTTTTAAACGACATTTGTCCTTTAATCCAATTTACATTGAGATTATTATTTGGAATTTATAAATCTATTTTAAAGATTTAAAAAGGGCATTTTCTAAAAAAATCAAGTTTTTCCAATTTAATATATTAAAATTGGAATTAAGTGAAATTCAATTGGTAATAATCGAAAGAGGCTTCTGTAAAAGAAGACCGATATTATATATGGAATTTAAGAGGCTTTGCCGTTATTCCATTTATATTATTAGTCCGATACAGAAATTTATATCGATTATGTTTTGATTTGATTTCTGTGGAATTCCATATTCTGGAAATTGATTTATAGATTTTAATTTCAGTGTTTATCTTTGATAAAATTAATGAGAATCTTCTAATACGAATATCTTATAAAAAGAATATTCTGAGTTGGAATGTGGCGTAATGTGTGATTTTCCAATGTTTGATTCTTAATCCCAAAATATGCGAGTTATTCAGAATGACCGGGTTTAACCCATTCTGAATAATCATCACGACGATCAGGAGCCGAAGATGAAGACGATGATTGAAGACCGAAGATTTTCACATCGTTGGGATGATGATGACTAGTATCTTGAATTGGGATTAGCCTTCCAAGGCAAGGTATTTGGTAATGATCGTCCAAATGCATTTGGAGATCGACGGACACGTTGTTTCGCTCAGACCCAGAGCGGACTTGTAAATGGATTGCGTGTCTGACATTGTATTCCTTTCTGCTGTATTTGTTTAACGCTACTGATTATATATTTCTGTTTGGTGGTGAAGAATTTATTCTTTACTTATCACCCTTCTCTAAGACGTATAAGCTTAGAGGTTATATATATATTGGTAGATGATCAATAATATGGTAGGGTCTGACAATGTGACATGCTAAGATGCAATGAACAAGGCTTTGTTGAAAAGCAGGCCTTGTGGTTGATGATCAAAGCATAGCCTGTTTAGGCATAGCTTTGTGTATAGCGTGACTTCGCGAGCCTCACACCCCGGTATGAGTCAAAAACGGGATATGGACCGTAGGGAGTGCATACGTTTCTTTCTAGCTAGAGTGGTGTTTGGGCTTTAACACGGCCCGACATTTTATTATGTGGATTTTGGATTGAGGTACCTCGTTTTTATAGGCCGGAAGTGGTTACATTATAGGTCCAAAGGGGTCGAGAAATGTATGTTCAGGAATTGCCAATCCACTACCGTTAGGTGGGGACCGGCCCTACCGTTCCAAGGGTTCACTGCGGGGGATCCTGAGGCATTTGCTAGAGTGTCTCAAATCGGAAGAGGACGATCCCTAGCCTCGATCTCATGATGGAAACCCAATTCCTAATACGCCCTTGCGGTTTTGATTGTATAACTAGTACAGCGACATAGTATATGGTACCTATGCCATCTAAGATTAATACATTTATATTTAAATGTTTTAAATATATATATACACACTAATAATAATATCGTTTTTACGTATCAAGCATCTTTTGACCATTATAAGGTAAAACCCTATCCTCTGGTGTGCGTTGCATTGTGTGATGGGACCTGGGTCTTATAATGGTTTCATTTTTCTAAAAAGCATTACGTTATTTAACGATTTACTTTATTTATGCACTGGCAATCCAACGAAGTAAACCCGTTCCGCATTAGCGGCGTGGTCCTGTGATTAGCCTACTTATTAGATAAGTTAAGTATAGAATTCTCACACCAGTCCCACGACTGACCTGTAGTTTGTTTCACTTTGCAAACTCGGGTGCCCTCTTTCCACACGGGCAGTCGAGTAGCTTTTTGCAGATATAGTTAAGCAAGATCCTGGATTGAAGTCTGAAGCTGGGTCCAGAATATTGATGGCCTTCCGCTGAGATTAGTTCCGCGGCAATGTATTTAATTTATTGTAAATGTATCTTCCGCTGTATTATTTATTGATGTACTCTGATATATTCTGTACTCTAATATAACATTTATTATTGATGTTATAAAAGTCTATGTTGCTGTTTCTGATGTGTTGTATGCCCAAAGTTAACGTACGCGGGTTTTGAACGGTTTTAATCGATCTTGCGATCGATTGGGGTCGGGTGAAATCCGTGGTCGTTACAGCTACTATCAATCGTCAAGAATCATAAGACTCTTTCATTAAAGAAAAGTCTAACCACAAACTCTCAACGCTTACTTGCCCTTCCACTATCTAGTAGTCACTGCTAGTCCTTGCTGTGTATTACTAGCCTACATTTTTTTTCTCAAGCAACAATCCTAGGCTTCACAATGCTTATGCATTCTACGGGAATTTGTTTTTGTTATTCCAAGATAGTCCTTGCTATTTACTTCCTAACCTCTAACCCTTGCCGCTTTCCTAGGTACTAATCCTTATCTACTTCATTTCTTTCAAAACATGGTTTGGCCTCGCGTATTATTAAATTTTTCAAAAATTAAAAGTGGTAAAACTTTATTTTCTTTTCCAAAACTTACTTTTTCCAAACCATAAAAACATGTCACAAAATAAAATTTCAAAACAAATTTTTTTTTTCAAATCACAAAACTGGAGTAGACAAGAACAACTATTGGGTTACATTGTTTATACCTACAATGTTAATTTTGTCTGCTTTCTACAAGATGCAAACATCTAATATTCTTATCCTCTACAACTTATTTTTTTTTACCCACAAAATTTTCTTTCTAAAAAAATAATCAAAATTTATTGTCAAAAGAACAGAGATTTCAAAACTTTTTGCAAAATGCAACATTTTGTATGCTTTACTTTTTAATCCTTTTTCTAATTTATAAGGCTTCACTTTTAAATCCACTAATCTGAAATACTAACATTTCAGTTTCTATCATATGGGATACATCTTTCTCTAATACCAAACATATTGTACACTTTTCAACCAAACCACTTAAGGGTCTCAAAATTTCTATGTTCATTCCTTTAGTGTACAAAATAGATATCCCATTTCCTTCCACATTTTACTTTTTCAATCTAGTGGGCTTCCTTATGGATCTAGGTTTTTATATATAATATATTTATATTTTAGAAAATAAAAATACGTTCACTCATTATCTATATAGGGATCCTAAACCGAAGCTCTGATACCAGATGTAATAACTCGAGTTCCGACGGACCGATTTTTTTTTTCAAAAACCCAATCTGTAATGACCCGCAAATCCATAACATCTGAGTTGACAACATACATCATACGTCCAACCCAAATATCACGAAAATACGAATAATTTTTTTTAGAAGAAAAGGATAGAAGAAGAACAGAAATAACAACACAGAATCTCACATCGCAGCGGAACAAAATATAATATATCATATCTTTGAAATAAAAAATCTTAACTGTATAAAATACACTTATCAGAGTACAACACTTACAACACAACGGAACAACACTATAACTAGACAACGCTGAAGCCTCCTGCTCCAAGCTCCTTTAGATATATCTGTAAAATCCTGAACTACTTGACTGCCCATACAAATTTGGGCACCCAAGAGTTTAGGTAAACAAAACAAAATAAACTCCGGGTCAGTCATGGGACTGGTATGAGTAAACAGTTTAAAACAGTTTCAGAAAACTAAATGATATCTCATAAGACCATGACGTATAACACGGAACGGGTTTTTCCCTTATGAGAATCCAAACACTTTATTTAACTTTCAAAATCCCTTTGAAAGGGAACGATAATCTTTATATCAAACTCTTTTGATATTATAATAATGTCTAAATCAAGTAAATAACAATCTAGTGGAACGTTTGCATCTCGCGTTCCACATATATATACAATCAAAACTGCAAGCACTTATTGGGTAATGGATTTCCAACCATGACAAGGTATGGAACCACATTCCGCTGGTGTATCTCTAGAGGAGAATACATCGAGTTCAACAAGAACATCTTGTAACTCAGCCACACATGACTGACCACTCATTTCACTTGAGTGTATCGAATGTATATCACCAACGGTTGGGATCAGCAACCGTTTCCTGAATGGGACAACATCAACAATAGATTTTTAGAAGTAAATGAAACTCTAGATCAGGTGATTATATACCCTAATAGGTGCGACCTACATAGCCATGCTGCCTGCCCGATTTCTGTCATTTACCAGTTGATGAGGCTTGAGGTTACGCTTTATCATCACATCAGATTCACTTCGAATGCCACATTGTCAGATCCATCGAAAATCACTAATTGACGTCTACAACAGTACATTACGTGTTAGCTAAAGAAGTATTCTTCTATGCTTCCATTCTTGGAACGGTTGAAGAAATCAATGTACATGACCTTTCTGGAAATACTTTGTCAGACATTCATCCATACAAGTCATCCAGGAACAGGATGAACTGAAGGCACTATTCAGTACATCCATCTTAGGCACTGTTATCTAAGACTTATACAATAGCCCTTGCACTTTACTCCGTCTTCAATTTTCTTTGGCATATATGATTCGCAACGCTTATGCCAATACAGAGTGGTTCTTTGGATAATAATCCACTCGGTCTCTCCATATTGACAACGATGGTCAAAAACTTCGATAGTCTGTGATTTAACTATCGAATAAAAACAAGTGTTTCGATAGTCGATGATTTAACTATCGAAGAAAACAAGTGTTCATCCATTATCAAACAAATCACTGAGCCCTTAATTAATATTCCATTAATTAAATCACTTCTCTATTTCTTTATCAATATTTGTTAACCAAATATTTTCAATAACCATATTGGCCTTTTACGTTATTTGGAAAACATTTCCGAATATCGCCTTCCTTTATTTTCTAAACTTAGAAAATATATGCTATTTATAATTGGAAAATATTCCACTTACTTATCTCTTTTCCGATCTCATTTATTTCTATACTTAGGAAATATTCTTTATTATATTTCCAAGCTCACACTTATTTGGGTTAAAACGGATGTTGTGTAAAACATTGTTACGACAATCCAAATACTATATTCAACTAACTCTTATCCAACATTGATTTTTGAGCCTGAAATCTTACTATTTATTTGTTAATAATGAAATCAATCAAGTTGGGGTATAACTACCTCTTAGACCTTGACTAAATAACATTTATAACGTCAAAACAGATATGACTACTTACTCGAATAATCAATACCATACAACTACTTATTCACTTTTAAACACATATACGCTTTCTCTTCCTATTCTTACGAGATTTTATTCCTAGTCTTCCTTTTTTATTTTACTATTCTATTTTTAAGTTCGTTTTCCTTATCGACTTCTATATATATCGATACGTTGATTTCTAACTATCAAATAATCTTAAAAATATTCTAACTCCTTAAATTCCTAGAAAAATTCGCCATAACCTCCTTTGTACCGGGAGCATCGGGATATTTCAAATAGCCTCCCATGGCCCTCACCAATCCAAAAGAAAAAGAAAAAGCCGAGCGGCTTGCCGATACAGCACATAAAATCTCATATATGAGTTAAATACATACATTTTTGTCGAGCATTCTATTTATATACCTTCATACCTTATCCTATACATGTCTCCTGTATATTTATACATGTCCGATTAATTTCAACTATACTTGATCATTTTAACTCAATTCGTTAATTAATTTGTTAATTAACTCTTTAATCTATTTCACTTTTATACTTGAACATGACATGTTCAAATATATTTTAACTTGCTTATTAACTAATTTGAATCCAAATTTCAAATTTAAGTTCTATATTCGATTTCGAATATACATTTACAAATCCAATTCACCTTTCAAAGTTTAACTTCAAATTCAAAACTCGATTAACTAATTCCTCTTCGACATAGTTATTTCTATTCAAATTTTATATCACTTCTATTATTCAAATCTATTTCACTTCTATTATTCAAATTCTATTTCACTTCTATTATTCAAATTCTATTTCACTTCTATTATTCAAATTCTATTTTACTTCTATTAGTCAATGTGACGGCAAGGAATTTCGCTCGGTCCGAACCAGTCGCTAAACCGATCCAGGCCGTTCGAAACGCCCTATCGTTTGAGAACAGGACAAAACAGAATGCATACAGAAGAACATTTCATTGTATATTACAACAATGCATCAGATTACAAGAATATACAGAGTATAAACAAATAAATATTACACAGAAATATCAGAGATTTAAATTACATTTAAATACATAGCAACGGAAAATAATACAATGCACAACTAGAAGAGATATACGGATACAAAGCTTTCCGGATATCGTTCCAGCTGTAAACCAGGACCCTGTGAATATAAATCTGCAAAACCAAAACTACTAGCTGCCCGTGTCGAAAATAGGGGCACCCAGAGTTTAGGTTAAAACAATAAACTCCAGGTCAGTCATGTGACTGGTGTGAGAACTAAAACAGTTATTAATCTTTATTTTAAATCATTAGGTAAATCAAGGGACCACGCCATATAACACGGAACGGGTTTCCTCCCAAGAATACCAGTGCATAAAACAAACAGCGCAATGCTAAATAAAGAAAAAATGAAGCTGTTATAAGACCCAGGTCCTATCACACAATGCAACGCAAGCCGGGGGATAGGGTTTTCCCTTATAACAGCCAAAGAATGCTTGATACGTTTAAAACAAATCATTTGATACTATTATAAGTACATAATGTATAAAACAACTTCAAATCATAAGTATCAATCATAGGCGGCATGAGCGCCCCATCCCACTATGTCGCCATACTAGGTTCTACAATAAAACCGCAAATGTCGCGTATTTGGAAATTGGATTTCCGTCTATGAACCGAGGCAAAAGATAGTCCTCAACCGATTCGTGACTCTCTAGCCCGAGCCAACGGAACAGCCGCAACTGTCCCTTGGATCGTCAGGGCCGGTCCACCGATGTGGATTATAGTGCCTGAACAATACGTTTCCCCGCCCTTTGGGGCGTAAACGAGCCAACTAAATGACTCCATCGGTTCGAGAACGACCGATCAATCCGAGGCGCCTCGCAATAGCAACAACCACATAAGTCAAACTCGTCAGGGCGTGTAAAACCACTGACGCCACTTCTAACTAGAAAGAAACGCATGCCCTCCCTGAGGTCCGTCTCCCGTTTTTGGTTCATACCGGGTGTGAAGCTCGCGAATCAACGTTACACAAAGCTACGCCACAAAGGCCTTGCTTTGATCATCACCACAAGACTTTGCTTTTCAACAGAAGCCTCGATCAATTGCCACTTAGGCATGCCACACAGGCAATTCACTCCATGCGTTTGATATCCATCAATATATAACCCCTGAGCTCGTACGTCTCAGAGAAGGGCGTTAAGCAAGAGAATAAATTCTCCGCCGCCAAACAGATATATATTTAATAGAGATCAATCACACGGACTAAAATCCAATGTCAGACACACAGTCCATTTACAAGTCCGTTCTGGGTCTGAACGAAACCGGAGGCACCTAGTACCCCGCATATCCATCGATCTCCAAGTACGTCTGGACGATCACCAACTGTTTCCATCTTCTTGGGTGTACAGCCCAATCAAGATCATCAGTTATCACCCAAACGACGTGAAGACCTCCGGTCTTCGACCATCGTCTTCATCTTCGACTTATCGTTGTATCAGTTATTCAGAATGGGATAAACCCGGTCTTTCCGAATAACTCGCGTATATTTTAAATAAGTGTTACACAAACACAACATACGCCTCATTCCAATTCATTAGTCACTAACCGTAAATTAATCAAGAGAATAATTCCCCAAATACTAACCCCGAAGGCCGAAACCAACATCAGATCAATATCCAGAAAACCATTCTGCTTGGCTAACCGACAGTTAGTTTCTAAATTTCACATTCATAGGGAAAGATTCCCATTAATTTTATCAAAGATAAATTCCTTGAATTTATTCTTTAATCTACTTTTGAATTTCGATTCAACTAGTCGGGATTTACGAAACTTACTGAAGTAATCATTTGTTTTAATTTCCCCATCCCAACCTATTCATCCCATGAAGTAAAACTGGTAATACTTCATATCTAACACCACGGTGTTATCGGTAAATTCAATTACCATTTCACGTTCAAATCTAATTAAAGATTTGACTATCGCCTGGAGCAAAACTGGTGATACTCCATTCTCGACCATTTCAATCTAATTAAAGATTCATTAAAACTCCACTTAGTTTTAATCTTCGACTGGGTTAAAGAATCAGTGTCATTTAAAACACGGTTCACGATAAACCCAAAATCACATTCATTAATTATCGGGTTAAAGAACGAGTGTTATTTAAAACACTGTTCACGATAAACCCAAAAATCAATATCGATTCAATTCCAATTAAATATTATTTAATTGGTACATTTCGTTAAATCTAAACAAAAAGATTTAATCTTTTCTCAACTGGGTTCAAGAACAGTGTTAGTGAAGACACCATTCACGACAAACCCAAATCACATTCGATATTCAATACAAGGCTCTGAATAGAAAATATACCGGCTTATATTCAATATCAAATTCTACGACTAACAAATATCGTATTGGAAATAACGATATATATATCTATATCTTTCAAATTTCCATAACAACAGTTGTATAATCACGAAATCCAACATCGAAATATTCCGAAGACAATTTCGATTCAAATCCACTCCAATGCAATCATTGGAAATTCTGGTTATTTTTAAAACCCTTTTCGAATTCAATTTATTTATTTAAAAATAAATAGAATTATAATTCTAGTTCAAAACTAGTTCATTTCGATAAAAATCTATTTTTATCTTTTCAAATATGGAGTTTTTCATCCCAATTCTTTCTAAATCATTTCTTATGATTTTACACAAATTATTACTATTTTTAATAATTTTATCAAGGCCGGTACAGTCGATTTCCATCAACGGCCATCGAACTGCACTTACAGCGACCTTTTTCAAATTTGACTTGGACGTAACTCCAAATCCAACCGTTAGATTTTAAATTTCTAATATTCATTAGAAAGCCCTTTTCGATACGAACCCAACGGTTCCGGTTTTAGGAGAATCCGACGGTCGGATCTCCCGTAATGTCCGTTTGAAATAAATGGTCGAAATTCACGAACGGCCGCGGCGCGGCGCGTTCTATTCAGGCCATTATATTATATATATAATATATATATAATATATTTCGTCGATTTCTATTTTAAAACGAATTAGATAAATAGTTTTAAAATCGTTTCAAAAGCAATTTCAACTTTCTTTCAATTCAAATCAAAATTGAATTCTTCTTTATAAATTCGTTTTAAAATTCATTTCTATTCAATTCAAATTTCAATTCAATTTGAATTCATTTTCAATTCGCTTTCAATTCAATTCGAAATCGTTTTCAATTCAATTCATTTCGAAATCGTTTTCAGTTCAATTCATTTCGAAATCGTTTTCAATTCAATTCATTTCGAAATCGTTTTCAATTCAATTCATTTCGAAATCGTTTTCAATTCAATTCATTTCGAAATCGTTTTCAATTCAATTCATTTCGAAATCGTTTTCAATTCAATTCATTTCGAAATCGTTTTCAATTCAATTCATTTCGAAATCGTTTTCAATTCAATTCATTTCGAAATCGTTTTAAAATCGATATAAATATCGTTTACGTCTAAATGGCGTCAATCTAATCAACACGGCTTCATAAATTTCTATTTTCAAATATTTTATTTCAAATATTTCTTTTTCAAAATAGTTGTTATTATCAAAATATCTCGTTCAACACATGACCAATCTCAAAGGATGAGTACTGTCAACACATGAACCGTTATTTTATATTGATAAAGATGTAAATTTTATTACTAAAATATTTCGTTCAACACATGACCAATCTCAATGGATGAGTACTGTCAACACATGAACTTTTATTTTATAATATTCTTTATTTTCTAAATTGGAATGAGGCCCAATCAATCACCATATAATGTTAATTATATGGAATTTCATACATCACACGTATATAATAGCATTGAAAAATAATCAACCATCAACCAAAGTGCACTACACTGTATAAGCATCAAATATAGACATTTAACGCTTATAGCAGCCTGTCAATCAATCGATCGACATATTTGATCAATCAGGATGAGTGAACTTCAAATTTCATCCTAACACCCGTGTGGGGTTTCAAACAATCAAACACAGATTTAGTTGTGCAGTTGGGCGATGTGTAAAATTTATCGACCCAATCAATGTCCTTCAAATAGGTGTACATAAACAAACCGTCTGGTTTGTAAATGAATATTTATTTATTCACATTCACGTTAAAAATTATATTTTTAACGACAAAACATTTTATTCCAACATATGAATTTCTATTCAGTTCATTCCTTAAATAAAATGATGTTTTTATTTTTCTAACACATTTTAGAAAATTTCGGCGGCATAACGGCACGATACTAGAAACGGGACGAGGCCTAGCCTTATCCCCGGTCTAGTGAAGGCCCACGCCATTCACACATCAATCATATCAATTTCAATTTCACCAAAACAATCAAATCCAAATCAAATAATCTAACCAACTACACAACCAATCAAACAAGTCCATGGTCTGTGGACGGGTGTCGGGTGCTTCTAATAAGCACCGTCTGCATCCTAGTATATATATATATATATATATATATATATATATATATATATATATATATAACTAGAAAAACTAAATTGAAAGGTGAGAAGTTCTCACCGAAAGTTATCCTAACTTCACGGCACTCCACTGATAGAAATCTTCATTGCTATCGCATCTTCGTCAACTTCGTTGTCCGTAGCCACTACATATATAAAAATCGAATTTTTACTTCGCTTTTCAATATATAAAAATCCTATTTTTAATTCGAAGTTCAATATATAAAAATCACATTTTTAATTCGAAGTTCAATATATAAAAATCACATTTTTAATTCGAAGTTCAATATATAAAAATCACATTTTTAATTCGAAGTTCAATATATAAAAATCATATTTTTATTCCTTTTATATAGTAAAGATTATATTTTTAATACTTTAAAAATATAAAAATCATATTTTTACTACTTCTATATAGTAAAGATTATATTTTTAATACTTTACTTTATAAAAATTATATTTTTATTCTTTCCATTGTATAAAAATCATATTTTTCCCTCTATATTATATGAAAATTATATTTTTGACTTCTACCTTATATAAAAATTTTGCTTTTTTCTATATAAAGATTTCGCCTTTGATTATTTAAAAATCCCGCCTCTTCAAATTAAAAATATCGTCTTTTTTCAAATTAAAAATCTTATCTTTCTACATCTAAAAATCTTAACTTTATTTCAATTAAAATCTCATATTTTACAAAGTAAAAAAATCTAATCTTTGATTATATATATAAAAAAAATCAGCTCTTTGTTTATATAAATATCATACTATAAACTGAAAATAAAATAAAATAAAATAAAAAAGGAACTGAGATTAAAACCTAATTTATAAAAAATAAAATAAAGAAAAATCACCTTCGTTGGAGGGCCGTTGCGCCATCGCCGGAGGGGGCGAGACTAGAGGCCGTGGAGGCGGGAACCAGCGCAGGCGGCGATATAGGGAGGGGGTGCTGCTCGGCTTTGGTCGCCTGCGGCGCGGTGGGGTGCTCCTGACGTGGTGGCATCGGTTGAAGCAGGGCGACGCTCGAATTTGGGGAAGGGGATCGACTGTGTCGAGTGGGGGCTTGGCGCGTCGCGATCAAGGGGGAGAAGAGAGAGAGAGGCGGAGCGGGATGGAGGTGTGCTTGGCGCGGCGGCTCGATGAACGGGGGGGGGGGGGGGGGGGGGGGGGGGGTTTGCTGATCGTCGGGGGGGGGGGGGGGGGGGGTTTCTCGATTTGGAAAATAGAACGCGGGGGGGGAGGGGGGGTTTGACTGAAAGAATGAAGATAGGGGGGTTATCGAAAAAAATATATATATATTTTTATATAATTTAATTATTATTTTATTTTAAATTTCAAAAGGGTATTTTATAATACGAACTCAAAATCAAGCCCACCGACTGTCGTCCATAGCGTTCTACCCCTATTTCGAACACAACGGGATATGTATCGCAAGCTGATTTGTTCGTCTCAATCAGTTTCCGCTGAATTTACATTTAAATCACTATATTGAATTTTATACGTACATTTCAAATTACCGGGGTCACATACTAACTCTATAAATCCCATAAAAATATTTTCTAGCTTCGTATCGACGATACGGTCTTAACAAAACTAGTTTCGTTGAATTCTGAGACCGTTGGAAAAATGGCCAATTTCCAGTCGATTAAAATCAACTGAAACTGGTCAAACGCGTTTTCCTTTGCCACGCTCACATATTGATTCAGAAAATTATAAAATTTGGAATCTAGTAATAATTTGACATCACGGACCCAACAAAAGTGGTTTCGTCGAAATCCGAGGTCGTTTGCAAAATGTCCATTTTTAAGGGCCTGAATTCCATAGCGATTATTCAGAATTTTCAACTGGACATATCTTTTGATTCTCACTATGAAATCTTGATTTGTCGGATTCGTTGGAAACATATCCACAACGAGATCCTAATGTTTTTGGTTTCACTAAAATCCGGATTGTTTTGCACCCGGTACATTCAATTGAAGTTTGAAATCGAATTATCGAACTACCGCGCCATTTTCAATTCTATTTATAATTATATATAAATATTTATATTCTAACGACGACGCGTAAAATATATACGTTCGAATTATATTTAAAATAGATTTTCGTCGATATTATTTAAAATAATTCATTTTAAATAATCAAAATTCGCTAATATTGCCAAAATAAAAATTTCAAACTGGCTCGCATTTTACGGGTTGTTACAATCTCCCCCACTTAAAACTTTTCGTCCCCGAAAAGGAACAAAGTCGAAAGTGGTTTGATTATTCAGCTCTACGCTCGCTCTGGCTTCCATTCTCCAACTTTTCAGTTTCTGAGAATTTCCAAATTTTCAAAAATTTGGCTAACACCCTAAATTTTCGAAAAATTTCGCCATAACCTCCCCTGCAATGGGAGCATCGGGGAATTTCAAATAGCTTCCCCGGTCCTTCAGATCTCAAAAAGAAAAAGAAAAAGCCAAGCGGCTAGCCAATAGGCTCACAAAATCATCATCACTCAAACAAAATAGGAAATTATGTAGTAAACATGTACCTATTTGTCGGGCAAACAAATTTTATTCTCTGCTCTAGCCTCCTTGCTATGACCTGTTCAATGTAAGTATATGTATATGCAAGCAATTGCGACCAATTTTCAATATAACTCAATATTTGATTCAATTAGGCGTAATGGTTCAAAATTATCAAACAATTAAACAAACAACACAATCATCAATCAATTAGTTGAATTAGAGTTTCAAATTCATAATTTTGATACATATACAAAAATCGTGTTTTTGATGCCAATTCACAACGATGTATTCTAGCTATAAATAAGTTTTGGTTCTCACACCAGCCTAATGGAAATATATAGAAAATCACACCTTCGAAACACGAACATAAATACTGATGATGTCATGACAATCATCAGTACCATCTCCGGGCGACTAGAATGTGATTCCATATTTATCCAGTATATTAAAACTTTGAATATACGTTTGCAAGGCGTATATGCAAATTCTTTATATACTGAATTGTCCAAAATCAATATAAATAAATAATCAAATACGAATAATTGATTTAAATTTTCAAAACAAAACTTGTTTTTATTTGAAAATATACTCTTCACACTCGTTCTAGGATACTACTGATCCTATCTCTAACGAGTCATTCCCATTGGATATTACTAATCCAATTTCTGATGAATTCTTTCGTACGGTTCTAATGTGTCTTGTTCTCTGCTTTGTAAACCAAAGCTCTGATACCAACTGTGACGGCAAGGAATTTCGCTTGGTGCGAACCAGTCGCTAAACCGATCCAGGCCGTTCGAAACGCCCTATCGTTTGAGAACAGGACAAAACAGAACGCATACGGAAGAACATTTCATTGTATATTACAACAATGCATCAGATTACAAGAATATACAGAGTATAAACAAATAAATATTACACAGAAATATCAGAGATTTAAATTACATTTAAATACATAGCAGCGGAAAATAATACAATGCACAACTAGAAGAGATATACGGATACAAAGCTTTACGGATATCGTTCCAGCTGTAAACCAGGACCCTGTGAATATAAATCTGCAAAACCAAAACTACTAGCTGCCCGTGTCGAAAATAGGGGCACCCAGAGTTTAGGTTAAAACAATAAACTCCAGGTCAGTCATGTGACTGGTGTGAGAACTAAAACAGTTATTAATCTTTATTTTAAATCATTAGGTAAATCAAGGGACCACGCCGTATAACACGGAACGGGTTTCCTCCTAAGAATACTAGTGCATAAAACAAACAGCGCAATGCTAAATAAAGAAAAAATGAAGCTGTTATAAGACCCAGGTCCTATCACACAATGCAACGCAAGCCGGGGGATAGGGTTTTCCCTTATAACAGCCAAAGAATGCTTGATACGTTTAAAACAAATCATTTGATACTATTATAAGTGCATAGTGTATAAAACAACTTCAAATCATAAGTATCAATCATAGGCGGCATGAGCGCCCCATCCCACTATGTCGCCATACTAGGTTCTACAATAAAACCGCAAATGTCGCGTATTTGGAAATTGGATTTCCGTCTATGAACCGAGGCAAAAGATAGTCCTCAACCGATTCGTGACTCTCTAGCCCGAGCCACCGGAACAGCCGCAACTGTCCCTTGGATCGTCAGGGCCGGTCCACCGATGTGGATTATAGTGCCTGAACAATACGTTTCCCCGCCCTTTGGGGCGTAAACGAGCCAACTAAATGACTCCATCGGTTCGAGAACGACCGATCAATCCGCGGCGCCTCGCAACAGCAACAACCACATAAGTCAAACTCGTCAGGGCGTGTAAAACCACTGACGCCACTTCTAACTAGAAAGAAACGCATGCCCTCCCTGAGGTCCGTCTCCCGTTTTTGGTTCATACCGGGTGTGAAGCTCGCGAATCAACGTTACACAAAGCTACGCCACAAAGGCCTTGCTTTGATCAACACCACAAGACTTTGCTTTTCAACAGAAGCCTCGATCAATTGCCACTTAGGCATGCCACACAGGCAATTCACTCCATGCGTTTGATATCCATCAATATATAACCCCTGAGCTCGTACGTCTCAGAGAAGGGCGTTAAGCAAGAGAATAAATTATCCGCCGCCAAACAGATATATATTTAATAGAGATCAATCACACGGACTAAAATCCAATGTCAGACACACAGTCCATTTACAAGTCCGTTCTAGGTCTGAACGAAACCGGAGGCACCTAGTACCCCGCATATCCATCGATCTCCAAGTACGTCTGGACGATCACCAACTGTTTCCATCTTCTTGGGTGTACAGCCCAATCAAGATCATCAGTTATCACCCAAACGACGTGAAGACCTCCGGTCTTCGACCATCGTCTTCATCTTCGACTTATCGTCGTATCAGTTATTCAGAATGGGATAAACCCGGTCTTTCCGAATAACTCGCGTATATTTTAAATAAGTGTTACACAAACACAACATACGCCTCATTCCAATTCATTAGTCACTAACCGTAAATTAATCAAGAGAATAATTCCCCAAATACTAACCCCGAAGGCCGAAACCAACATCAGATCAATATCCAGAAAACCATTCTGCTTGGCTAACCGACAGTTAGTTTCTAAATTTCACATTCATAGGGAAAGATTCCCATTAATTTTATCAAAGATAAATTCCTTGAATTTATTCTTTAATCTACTTTTGAATTTCGATTCAACTAGTCGGGATTTACGAAACTTACTGAAGTAATCATTTGTTTTAATTTCCCAATCCCAACCTATTCATCTCATGAAGTAAAACTGGTAATACTTCATATCTAACACCACGGTGTTATCGGTAAATTCAATTACCATTTCACGTTCAAATCTAATTAAAGATTTGACTATCGCCTGGAGCAAAACTGGTGATACTCCATTCTCGACCATTTCAATCTAATTAAAGATTCATTAAAACTCCACTTAGTTTTAATCTTCGACTGGGTTAAAGAATCAGTGTCATTTAAAACACGGTTCACGATAAACCCAAAATCACATTCATTAATTATCGGGTTAAAGAACGAGTGTTATTTAAAATACTGTTCACGATAAACCCAAAAATCAATATCGATTCAATTCCAATTAAATATT
The DNA here is from genome assembly GCA_030737875.1 of Allium sativum. Lineage (NCBI taxonomy): Eukaryota > Viridiplantae > Streptophyta > Magnoliopsida > Asparagales > Amaryllidaceae > Allium > Allium sativum. The sequence continues at coordinate 574,296,515 of CM060923.1, read as the reverse complement.
ATTTAATTGGTACATTTCGTTAAATCTAAACAAAAAGATTTAATCTTTTCTCAACTGGGTTCAAGAACAGTGTTAGTGAAGACACCATTCACGACAAACCCAAATCACATTCGATATTCAATACAAGGCTCTGAATAGAAAATATACCGGCTTATATTCAATATCAAATTCTACGACTAACAAATATCGTATTGGAAATAACGATATATATATCTATATCTTTCAAATTTCCATAACAACAGTTGTATAATCACGAAATCCAACATCGAAATATTCCGAAGACAATTTCGATTCAAATCCACTCCAATGCAATCATTGGAAATTCTGGTTATTTTTAAAACCCTTTTCGAATTCAATTTATTTATTTAAAAATAAATAGAATTATAATTCTAGTTCAAAACTAGTTCATTTCGATAAAAATCTATTTTTATCTTTTCAAATATGGAGTTTTTCATCCCAATTCTTTCTAAATCATTTCTTATGATTTTACACAAATTATTACTATTTTTAATAATTTTATCAAGGCCGGTACAGTCGATTTCCATCAACGGCCATCGAACTGCACTTACAGCGACCTTTTTCAAATTTGACTTGGACGTAACTCCAAATCCAACCGTTAGATTTTAAATTTCTAATATTCATTAGAAAGCCCTTTTCGATACGAACCCAACGGTTCCGGTTTTAGGAGAATCCGACGGTCGGATCTCCCGTAATGTCCGTTTGAAATAAATGGTCGAAATTCACGAACGGCCGCGGCGCGGCGCGTTCTATTCAGGCCATTATATTATATATATAATATATATATAATATATTTCGTCGATTTCTATTTTAAAACGAATTAGATAAATAGTTTTAAAATCGTTTCAAAAGCAATTTCAACTTTCTTTCAATTCAAATCAAAATTGAATTCTTCTTTATAAATTCGTTTTAAAATTCATTTCTATTCAATTCAAATTTCAATTCAATTTGAATTCATTTTCAATTCGCTTTCAATTCAATTCGAAATCGTTTTCAATTCAATTCATTTCGAAATCGTTTTCAGTTCAATTCATTTCGAAATCGTTTTCAATTCAATTCATTTCGAAATCGTTTTCAATTCAATTCATTTCGAAATCGTTTTCAATTCAATTCATTTCGAAATCGTTTTCAATTCAATTCATTTCGAAATCGTTTTCAATTCAATTCATTTCGAAATCGTTTTCAATTCAATTCATTTCGAAATCGTTTTCAATTCAATTCATTTCGAAATCGTTTTCAATTCAATTCATTTCGAAATCGTTTTAAAATCGATATAAATATCGTTTACGTCTAAATGGCGTCAATCTAATCAACACGGCTTCATAAATTTCTATTTTCAAATATTTTATTTCAAATATTTCTTTTTCAAAATAGTTGTTATTATCAAAATATCTCGTTCAACACATGACCAATCTCAAAGGATGAGTACTGTCAACACATGAACCGTTATTTTATATTGATAAAGATGTAAATTTTATTACTAAAATATTTCGTTCAACACATGACCAATCTCAATGGATGAGTACTGTCAACACATGAACTTTTATTTTATAATATTCTTTATTTTCTAAATTGGAATGAGGCCCAATCAATCACCATATAATGTTAATTATATGGAATTTCATACATCACACGTATATAATAGCATTGAAAAATAATCAACCATCAACCAAAGTGCACTACACTGTATAAGCATCAAATATAGACATTTAACGCTTATAGCAGCCTGTCAATCAATCGATCGACATATTTGATCAATCAGGATGAGTGAACTTCAAATTTCATCCTAACACCCGTGTGGGGTTTCAAACAATCAAACACAGATTTAGTTGTGCAGTTGGGCGATGTGTAAAATTTATCGACCCAATCAATGTCCTTCAAATAGGTGTACATAAACAAACCGTCTGGTTTGTAAATGAATATTTATTTATTCACATTCACGTTAAAAATTATATTTTTAACGACAAAACATTTTATTCCAACATATGAATTTCTATTCAGTTCATTCCTTAAATAAAATGATGTTTTTATTTTTCTAACACATTTTAGAAAATTTCGGCGGCATAACGGCACGATACTAGAAACGGGACGAGGCCTAGCCTTATCCCCGGTCTAGTGAAGGCCCACGCCATTCACACATCAATCATATCAATTTCAATTTCACCAAAACAATCAAATCCAAATCAAATAATCTAACCAACTACACAACCAATCAAACAAGTCCATGGTCTGTGGACGGGTGTCGGGTGCTTCTAATAAGCACCGTCTGCATCCTAGTATATATATATATAACTAGAAAAACTAAATTGAAAGGTGAGAAGTTCTCACAGAAAGCTATCCTAACTTCACGGCACTCCACTGATAGAAATCTTCATTGCTATCGCATCTTCGTCAACTTCGTTGTCCGTAGCCACTACATATATAAAAATCGAATTTTTACTTCGCTTTTCAATATATAAAAATCCTATTTTTAATTCGAAGTTCAATATATAAAAATCACATTTTTAATTCGAAGTTCAATATATAAAAATCACATTTTTAATTCGAAGTTCAATATATAAAAATCACATTTTTAATTCGAAGTTCAATATATAAAAATCATATTTTTATTCCTTTTATATAGTAAAGATTATATTTTTAATACTTTAAAAATATAAAAATCATATTTTTACTACTTCTATATAGTAAAGATTATATTTTTAATACTTTACTTTATAAAAATTATATTTTTATTCTTTCCATTGTATAAAAATCATATTTTTCCCTCTATATTATATGAAAATTATATTTTTGACTTCTACCTTATATAAAAATTTTGCTTTTTTCTATATAAAGATTTCGCCTTTGATTATTTAAAAATCCCGCCTCTTCAAATTAAAAATATCGTCTTTTTTCAAATTAAAAATCTTATCTTTCTACATCTAAAAATCTTAACTTTATTTCAATTAAAATCTCATATTTTACAAAGTAAAAAATCTAATCTTTGATTATATATATAAAAAAAATCAGCTCTTTGTTTATATAAAAATCATATTATAAACTGAAAATAAAATAAAATAAAATAAAAAAGGAACTGAGATTAAAACTTAATTTATAAAAAATAAAATAAAGAAAAATCACCTTCGTTGGAGGGCCGTTGCGCCATCGCCGGAGGGGGCGAGACTAGAGGCCGTGGAGGCGGGAACCAGCGCAGGCGGCGATATAGGGAGGGGGTGCTGCTCGGCTTTGGTCGCCTGCGGCGCGGTGGGGTGCTCCTGACGTGGCGGCATCGGCTGAAGCAGGGCGACGCTCGAATTTGGGGAAGGGGATCGACTGTGTCGAGAGGGGGCTTGGCGCGTCGCGATCAAGGGGGAGAAGAGAGAGAGAGGCGGAGCGGGATGGAGGTGTGCTTGGCGCGGCGGCTCGATGAACGGGGGGGGGGGGGGGGGTTGCTGATCGTCGGGGGGGGGGGGGGGGTTTCTCGATTTGGAAAATAGAACGGGGGGGGGGGGGTTTGACTGAAAGAATGAAGATAGGGGGGGTTATCGAAAAATACATATATATATTTTTATATAATTTAATTATTATTTTATTTTAAATTTCAAAAAGGTATTTTTTAATACGAACTCAAAATCAAGCCCACCGACTGTCGTCCATAGCGTTCTACCCCTATTTCGAACACAACGGGATATGTATCGCAAGCTGATTTGTTCGTCTCAATCAGTTTCCGTTGAATTTACATTTAAATCACTATATTGAATTTTATACGTACATTTCAAATTACCGGGGTCACATACTAACTCTATAAATCCCATAAAAATATTTTCTAGCTTCGTATCGACGATACGGTCTTAACAAAACTAGTTTCGTTGAATTCTGAGACCGTTGGAAAAATGGCCAATTTCCAGTCGATTAAAATCAACTAAAACTGGTCAAACGCGTTTTCCTTTGCCACGCTCACATATTGATTCAGAAAATTATAAAATTTGGAATCTAGTAATAATTTGACATCACGGACCCAACAAAAGTGGTTTCGTCGAAATCCGAGGTCGTTTGCAAAATGTCCATTTTTAAGGGCCTGAATTCCATAGCGACTATTCAGAATTTTCAACTGGACATATCTTTTGATTCTCACTATGAAATCTTGATTTGTCGGATTCGTTGGAAAGATATCCACAACGAGATCCTAATGTTTTTGGTTTCACTAAAATCCGGATTGTTTTGCACCCGGTACATTCAATTGAAGTTTGAAATCGAATTATCGAACTACCGCGCCATTTTCAATTCTATTTATAATTATATATAAATATTTATATTCTAACGACGACGCGTAAAATATATACGTTCGAATTATATTTAAAATAGATTTTCGTCGATATTATTTAAAATAATTCATTTTAAATAATCAAAATTCGCTAATATTGCCAAAATAAAATTTTCAAACTGGCTCGCATTTTACGGGTTGTTACAGTCAAATTCTATATATCAAATTCTATTCAAATTCTATATATCAAATTCTATTCAAATTTTATCACATTCTATTATTCAAATTCTATATTCAATTCTATTTGAATCTTCTTTATTCAAATTCCATCTTCAATTCTATTTGAATCTTCTTTATTCAAATTTCATATTCAATTCTATTTGAATCTTCTTTATTCAAATTTCATATTCAATTCTATTTTATTTGAATCTTCTTTCTAAATCTCAAATATCCTTTTCATCATATTTTTAAATATCAACACTTAGGCCCAGTGATATTTAAACACTAACAACCAATTATTTATTTCAGGTTTTCTAACACGTCATATATGACAGTATATTATGCAAACAAATAAACAAACAGATAAATATATTTTTGAGGGATCCAGTCGGATTCCTCCAACCTATTTTCCTGCATCCACAGACGTTAGTCAACATAGTAATACCCATCCTGCTTTGAGGCAGGATATCGCGGTATAGAAGGTCATCCACTAATATATATTTGTGGAGCGCATAGGGAAATCATCCGCTAATGATACTGCGGGCATCTGCTAATGAGACTGCGGGAATCCAACCAATCATCAACCCAATATATATATATAATAGTCAACCCTAAATAACTAATATATTTAAAGCAACCAGAAAAATCCAAACAAGCAACAACAATTATTTTTAACGATATAAACATAATTCTAAACAAACAGGTGAGATTTACTCACTGTGATTTGTATTTGCCGAATATCCAAATGAATTTCCATGTTATCGCTGCTACGAATCGTCTCGAACAAATCTCTTTGTACCTACGATTTATTTAATGTAGTGATTAACATTTACTTAGATTAACGGATAAATAAATTTCTTATATATATATATATTTCTCTTTTTCTTTTCTTTCCTTTTTCATTAAATTTAATTATCAAATCATTTTAATTAAATTTCTAACCATGACTATAACCTTTATATAAATCAAATAAAGTATTTTAAAATGTTCAAATTATATAAGCATATATATTTTCTCCTAACAAAATTTCAGTTTTAATTAAATAGGAATTTAGCAACATCATATACCTTAATTCCTGTTCAACTTCTCCATCCTCCTGCTGAAACCAGTCGCCATCCCCAAGTCCTCCAAACTGAATCGCAATGGCTCCTCGAACACGCTTCTTCTCGCTGTACACATCCACGCCAGGCAAATTCCTTCGAAATTGAGCTCCAAAAGGAAACGCGACTGTTTGAGCACCCCCTTCTTCCATCGCGTACCTCTCCAAGCTTCACATCAACTACTGACTCACTCGACAAACCCCTATCGCAGAACCGACCTCCCCTAACATCGCGAGTTCTAAATCACCTGAATCCTGAAACCTGACTCACGTTCCCCTAAATCTGAAACTCCCCTAGTCTACGTCGCACCATATACAGTGAACGAGGTTGAATTTGGTTTCGAGAGGCTCGATTACTAAAAAGAATAAAAGGAAGGGACGGTTGTTTTATAGAGGAAGGGGTGGAAAAGAAAGGGCCACGGTGGTTTTGTTTTGTGGAGAGGGAGGAGGCACCAGTGTTTGGTTTTTGTGGAGAGGAAAGGAGGCACGCTTGTTTTGATTTTGTGGTAGAAGAGGAAGCACGAGTTTTTGATTTTGTCCACCAACAAAAGATTTAAATTAAATTTGTTTTTAATCGTATCCTTTTATTTAAATACCCCATGATGCCGAACTCTTTTCTGAACCCAACAACTATCGATTCTAGGGTTTAACCACCATTCCGGACACACTGGGATAGGTCACGAAGTCCAATTCGATCGTCTGTGGAAGATATTTATTTAAATTGATACTCAACATTTCAAACTTCCTTACATAACTCTCTTTCGAATAAATCCCTAGTCGATAACTCCTCTCTTCGAATAACTATATTCGATAATCTCTCTTCCAAATAACTAGATTCGAAAACCTTTCTTCGAATAAACTATATTCGATTTACTCTATTCAATTTACTCTCATCAATTAACTCTATTTGATTAGCTCTTTTCACTTAACTCCTTTCGAATAAGCTATATTCGATAACTCCTTTAACTCTATTCGAATAAACTATATTCGATTAACTCCTTTAATTCTATTTGAATAACTAATATTTGATAACTCCTTTAATTCTATTCGAATAAATAATATTTGATTTAACTCCATTTGCTTGACTCTAGATCGCAGCGATCACAATGGTTACGCCTGATTCCCTCAGGAAATATCCGACCGCCCTAGGCTATCTGCAGCCCTGCGAATTACGCTAGCAGTCGTACGAAATGGCAACTTATCCTGAGTAACTATGTTTGACTAACTCTGTCTCAATAACTATATTCGATCAACTTTAATTGAATAACGAACATTCAATTAAATCCTAATTCGATTAACTATGTTCAATTAACTCTATCTGGTTAACTTTTAATTTGAATAACAAATATTCGATAAATTCTAACTGAATAACTAATATTCAATTAACTCTACGGATTAACCCTAACTGATTAACTCTAACTGGTTAATTCCTACTCTAATTGATTTATTCTAACTCTAATCGATTATTTCTAACTCTAATCGACTTCTCCTATTCGAATAACTCCTATGGATAACGTTTATTCATTTATAAAGATTTACTTTTAGTAACGGTTCTTCAATCTATAAATGTTCTCTTTAATAACGTTACTTCACTTATACAAGTGTTGTGTACCCTTTCTATTTAAAACTATCGGTGTTAAAACCCAATATCTCTTCTCTATATAAGTTCAGACTTATATATTCCATTTATCAAATGATAAATATTTAATTTACTTTATAAACTTTTTTTTTATAAATTAATCTTTTCTATTTATCTGTTAAAAATAGATTTCCATTTTCTATTCATCTTCTAAATATTCCTTTGATCAAATTCTATTTATTTAAGAAATAAATATCTCATCTATAACATTCTATTTATTTTCTATAAATAAATATTTCCATTTAATCTATTTGTAAATGTTTTACAAATATTTCCTTTTAAATTCTATTTGTAAATGTTTTACAAATATTTCTCCTTCTATTTGTTTGCACATAACTTCCTTTGTATTTGTTTTACAAATATATTCCCTTTATATTTGTTTTACAAATATATTTTCTTTTTAACTCTTTTGGTTTTTCCTTTATTCACACTTAATTCATATTTCATTCACATTGATTTTACTCAATTTATTCATTTCGGTCCATTTAACTTACTTAAGTTAAATTTAATTTCAATCATTCAAATTCCTAGGGTTTTATTTCAAAACTCCTTTGAAGTAATATAAATATATACATATATTTATATCCATCTCATATTCAAAAATTTTAAATTTTCAAACAACTTGTTTTCTTTTCAAACAAAATTCCACCAAAAAATTTTCTAAGGCAGCAATTCATCACTTAGAAACTCGAAAATGAACACTGATGATGGTCGACTCATTGTCATAATTATTTCCCAGCTACTGAGTGAGGTCAGTGCTATATTACTTTATATTCATTTAGAGAAATATTTTCCAAACTCCCAGGATTTTAAATTCTGAATTCTAGCTCGAATTCAATTCCATTTCATCTCATTTGTATATCTTATTTCTATACAAATTCCACTTGGTTATATATAACCATTTCATTTCTTATAATCTTATTCGATTATAATCCTAATAATCAACTCAACCATTAAAACAACATCGTGTCCAATCTTCTGTTCAAGTGTTTATAAACTCCTATCGACATCGTGGCATCCCACGATTCGATTAGAATTCATAATCCACTCAACAGACTAGTCAACACAATATAAAACAGTTTTTAAATCAATTAACAAATACGCTCTCTCGTATATATATACACTCAACTCATTCTAGGACACTACCGATCCTATCTCTAATGAGCACATTCCAACAAGCCTAGGTATTTGCTCAACCTAAGCTCTGATACCAACTGTAATGACCCGAAAATCCATAACATCTGAGTTGACTATATACATCATACGTCCAACCCAAATATCACGAAAATACGAATCATTTTTTTAAGAAGAAAAGGATAGAAGAAGAACAGAAATAACAACACAGAATCTCACATCGCAGCAGAACAAAATATAATATATCATATCTTTGAAATACAAAATCTTAACTGTATAACATACACTTATCAGAGTACAACACAACGGAACAACACTATAATTAGATAACGCTGAAGCCTCCTGCTCCAAGCTCCTTAGATATATCTGTAAAATCATGAACTACTTGACTGCCCATACAAATTTGGGCACCCAAGAGTTTAGGTAAACAAAACAAAATAAACTTTGGGTCAGTCATGGGACTGGTATGAGTAAACAGTTTAAAACAGTTTCAGAAAACTAAATGATATCTCATAAGACCACGACGTATAACACGGAATATGTTTTTCCCTTATGAGAATCCAAACACTTGATTTAACTTTCAAAATCCCTTTGAAAGGGAACTATAATCTTTATATCAAAACTCTTTTGATATTATAATAATGTCTAAATCAAGTAAATATCAATCTAGTGGAACGTTTGCATCTCGCTTTCCACATATGTAACACCCCACACCCGCTATGGTCACTCACTAAGGGAATGCCATAGCATCGGTGGAGTATTTTAGTGAATATAGAACAGAAAAATTACAACAAGACAGATATAAATAGTACTTGAAAATTTTAAAACATCATCTCATAACAGCGGAAATAAACATGTCTGGTTACATCATACAACCATGAAAAAATTCAAGTACAATATCCGTCAAAATAAAGAAGTACATAATCCCACTCTCTCATACAATAGCCAGAACAAAAGGAAAGATAACTGGATAACTGGAGCTTTACATCTATCCAAGCTCCTAAAGACTGGAACAGCAATCCGATCAAGCTCTACTACTGCTAGGATCCACCGTAGGACTTGAGGGTTGGGAAAAAGATAAAAACAACGGGGTCAGACATACGTCTGAGTGAGCCCTATAACTTTAACAATACAATCATTAAAGTAACCAGAGAAGACATAAACTTGACCTACGGTAATATCTGGGGATGAATGGCTACACTAAGCAGCTTGGTAGACTTAGGATAAACTAAGATAACCGTAGGGACGCATCTACCCACCCAAGGATAATTACTAACTGCACCACACCAGTCATTCCTACTTAAAGGTTGATCCCTTCTAAGGACTTAGAAAATTTCCCCAGTAGTCTCGTGTACCCCTAGCCACTACGTAGGTGTCGTCTGCCCCTATCTCCACTAGGTGTACTTAGTAATTCTTACCCAGTAGTTTCGTGTACCCCTACATAGGTGCCGTCTGCCCCTATCTTTATTAGGTGTACCCACTACTCCCCATCGATCGGCTCCCTACCGTAGATACCCGTGCTGGTCCCACAGTGGGGTGTATCACTCCCCTAAAGTGGCTACCCAATACTATCAACGGTGCACGACTTTATATCTACACGATGCAACAACGGCTTATCTACCAGCCCGGGCCCACACACGCATATGAAACCCGTTGGACTGGCGCTGCCACCGCTAACCCGTTTTGGCCTCTTATAATCAAGCACAATATGCGTGTCCCGTCACTCGACATGGGTCGAGCCCACAAAGATACGTTTGGGATATTGGTTGAAATGGGCCCCCACAAGCTACCCACCTAAGCTTGTCATATATCTAGTGTATCCCACTTAACCCTTTAATCATGTTTAATTACATGTTTCCACTTGGTTAAGTATTCTAATCGTATTTTCTATTGCCACCCAAGGCAACCCACTAGATTCCACATGCCACCCAAGGCAACCACAAAGTTTCCACATGCCACCCAAGGCACCCACTTACCCCTCATGTCCCACTACATGCTAATATGGTTAAGTGTTTCTTAATTAATTAAGACCGTGATCTCCCATAAAGACCTCCCACATTAGACTGGCTGTTATGACCGCCTGGTTAAGCCGGTAGAGTCCGGGCAGTCTTACGTCATAACAGAGCCTAACCTCGTGTCTTTACTTTAATCACGTATTTAATTTATGGCTAAGACCTCTCACATTGGGCTGACATTTGTAGCAACTGGTTAAGCCGGTCGGGTCCGGGCAGTTTTACACTACAAATGAGTCCAACATCGTGTCTTAGTCGATTAATTACACCTAATTAATCACCCCCATATTAATTATCCCTAATTAATATCAAGTTTTCCATAACATGGGTAGACCTAACTCAATAGGTAAATTCCCATGGGGTAGACCTAACTCAATAGGTAAATTCCCACTTATGGTAATTTATTTTTATGGTATGCTTAATCATACCCAATCATACTTTTATTAACATATTTACCAACCCCATCGTTCCCCACGTAAATCGTTCTCATTTCATGACATAAATAAGGGGAAGATCATCACAAATATCATGGGTTTAGCATACAACTTTGTCATGGGTTAAGAGGATGTCAACTTGCATATATGAGCATATATTAACCCAACTACATATAACCCAAACTTGCATATTATCACACACAAGATTTGCATAACATATGACATATGAGCTTGCATATTATCATACACATATCTTGCATAACATGTTGAACTTGCATATAAGCATTCTTATAACTCGCATAACATGTTAAACATGCATTTAAGCATACACATAACTTGCATAAGCATTCACATACTTGCATAAGCATTTACATACTTGCATAAGCATTCACATACTTGCATAAACATTCACATACTTGCATAAGCATGCATGACTTGCATATCATGTTAAACTTGCATTTAAGCATATACATATCTTGCATAAGCATTCATATACTTGCATAAGCATTCATAACTTGCAAATCATGTTAAACTTGCATTTAAACATATACATAACTTGCATATGAACTTGCATAACTCACTTTGTTAAACATGCATAAATCCACTTATTAAATATGCATAAACCCACATGTTAAACATGCATAAATCCACTTGTTAAATATGCATAAACCAACTTGTTAAGCATGCATAAACCAACTTATCAAACATGCATAAACTCACTTATTAATTATGCATATACATAGAGAAACATGGAATAGCATATCATTACAAATGATTCAAACTCACTAATCCGCATCTAAGACCATAAGTCTCATTACACCCAATCTACTTACTTTAACAATTGATGTTAAAGTGATAGAAACTCACCAAACCCAAAATTAACCAACTTATGAAGTGGAATTAGTTGCTAAATATGAAGATGGTGATGATTAGAGAATGATTTGAGAGGGATTAGCTTGCAACTTCCTTCTTAGATTAGTGGAGACTCCTTCTAGGATTTAATTTGGCGGCATGAGGCCTTCATTTCTATTTTTAGTATGGATTAAGGTAGGTTTAGGGTGTATTTATAGATTAAGAGAGTGTTTTAGGCCCTTAGATTAACCCTAGATTAGATTAGGTCCGTTAGATTTAGGAAATCTCTAGAACCCAGCCCAGCCCTAGCCAGAAAACCAGATCTGGTGCACCCAAGCACCCTGGTTCGACACGCCGTGTCGACAGGCAAGTCGACACCCCTGTCGACAGGCCTGTCGACAGCCCTGTCGACATGCTTAGGGCGGGAATCTTCCCGCCTGGCCCGGCTGGTTCTAATTTAAAATCTGAATTTAAGTTTCTAAATCTGTTTTTAGCTCTAAATCTTCTGCAAACTTCTTTGGGCCATAACCGGGCCATACGGACTCCGATTCTCGAAAACTCGGACTCTATTTCGCGTATTTTTCCGAGACGAACGCAATAACGCAGCCCGTTACCCCCAATTCCCATGTCTGAGATTATTTATCCTGTAATTAGTGAATTTTAGTATTAACTAGAATTCGGGGTGTTACAACATATATATACAATCAAAACCGCAAGCACTTATTGGGTAATGGATTTCCAACTATGACAAGGTATGGAACCACCTTCCGCTGGGGTATCTCTAGAGGAGAATACACCGAGTTCAACAAGAACATCTTGCAACTCAGCCACACATGACCGACCACTCATTTCACTTGAGTGTATCGAATGTATATCACTAACGGTTGGGATCAGCAACCGTTTCTTGAATGGGACAACATCAACAATAGATTTTTAGAAGTAAATGAAACTCTAGATCAGGTGATTATATTCCCTAATAGGTGCGACCTACATAGCCATGCTTCCTGCCCGATTTCTGTCATTTTCCGGTTAATGAGGCTTGAGGTTACGCTTTATCATCACATCAGATTCACTTCGAATGTCACATTGTCAGATCCATCGAAAATCACTAATTTACATCTACAACAGTACATTACGTGTTAGCTAAAGAAGTTTCCTTCTCCGCTTCCACTCTTGGTACGGTTGAAGAAATCAATGTACGTGACCTTTCTGGAAATACTCTGTCAGACATTCATCCATACAAGTCATCCAGGAACATGATGAACCGAAGGCACTATTCAGTACATCCATCTTAGGCACTGTTATCTAAGACTTATACAATAGCCCTTGAACTTTACTCCGTCTTCAATTTTCTTTGGCATATATGATTCACAACGCTTATGCCAATACAGAGTGGTTCTTTGGATAATAATCCAACCGGTCTCTCCATATTGACAACTATGGTCAAAAACTTCGATAGTCTGTGATTTTACTATCGAAACAAGTGTTTCGATAGTCGATGATTTAACTATCGAAGAAAACATGTGTTCATCCACTTATCAAACAAATCACTGAGCCCTTAATTAATATTCCATTAATTAAATCACTTCTCTATTTCTTTATCAATATTTGTTAACCAAATATTTTCAATAACCATATTGGCCTTTTACGTTATTTGGAAAACATTACCGAATATCGCCTTCCTTAATTTTCTAAACTTAGAAAATATATGCTATATATAAATGAAAATATTCCAGTTACTTATCTCTTTTCCGATCTCGTTTATTTCTATACTTAGGAAATATTCTTTATTATATTTCCAAGCTTACACTTATTTGGGTTAAAACGGATGTTGTGTAAAACATCGTTATGACAATCCAAATACTATATTCAACTAACTCTTATCCAACATTGATTTTCGAGCCTGAAATCTTACTATTTATTTGTTAATAATGAAATCAATCAAGCTGGGGTATAACTACCTCTCAGACCTTGACTGAATAACATTTATAACATCAAAACAGATATGACTACTTACTCGAATAATCAATACCATACAACTACTTATTCACTTTTAAACACGTATACGCTTTCTCTTTCTATTCTTACGAGATTTTATTCTTAGTCTTCCTTTTCGATTTTACTATTCTATTTTTAAGTTCGTTTTCCTTATCGACTTCGATATATATCGATACATTGATTTCTAACTATCAAATTATCTTAAAAATATTCTAACTCCTTAAATTCCTGGAAAAATTCGCCATAACCTCCTTTGTACCGGGAGCATCGGGATATTTCAAATAGTCTCCCATGGCCCTCACCAATCCAAAAGAAAAAGAAAAAGCCAAGCAGCTTGCCGATACGGCGTATAAAATCTCATATATGAATTAAATACATACTTTTTTGTCAAGCATTCTATTTATATACCTTCATACCTTATCCCATACATGTCTCTTGTATATTTATATGTAACACCCCGTATGTTGAATAACTTGCTATAATATAATACAGGGAAGAATTAAATTTAAAAATCTGAATCAGGGGAAATGAGCTATGCCATTGTCTTGGAAAAATACGCGAAATAGAGTCCGAGTTTTTGAAAATCGGAGTCCGTATGACCCAGTTAAGGCCCGAAGAAATTTTCAGAAAATTCAAACAGATTTAAATATAAATATTTCAAGTTTCAGAAGAGGCGGGAAAATTCCCGCCAGACTGAGGGAGTCGACCCAGGGGTCGACATGGGTGTTGACCCCATCCCTAGGGGTCGACCCAGGGGTCGACCCCCCCCCTTTCGGTCTGTGTGACCTGGGTGCAACCGAAGGGGTTTGGGCTGTGTTCTGGTGGCTTGTGACGAAATCTGACGGCTCTAACCTAATCTAGGGTTAATCTAAGGGCCTAAACTACATCCTATTTCTATAAATACACCCTAAGACTACCCTAATTCATTCTAAAAATAGATACAATGCCGTTATGCCGTCAAAATGCAACTTGAAGGAGCCTCCATCAAATTGTAGAAGAAGATGGCCTCTCAAATCAACTTCTAATCAACTCTAGCAACTTAATCTTCTTCATAGGAGTGCTAATCGACAAGTTGTGAGTTTCTATAGCCTTAACGACCAATTATTGAAATGATTATGATAGGATATAATGAGGTTATGGCTATGAATGTGGATCAATGCAAGTTATGTTATTATATGCTATGTGTTCATGATGTTATGCAAGTTATGCAAGTTATATGCTATGTGTTCATGATGTTATGCAAATTATATGCTATGTGTTCATGATGTTATGCAAGTTATGCAAGTTATATGCTATGTGTTCATGATGTTATGCAAATTATGCAAGTCATATGCTATGTGATCATGATGTTATGCAAGATATGCAAGTCATATGCTATGTGATCATGATGTTATGCAAGTTATGCAAGTCATATGCTAGGTGATCATGATGTTATGCAAGTTATGCAAGTTTTATGCTATGTGTTCATGATGCTAGTTATGCAAATCGCTATGATAGACATTGATCCATTATGAAACCATGTTATGCAAGATTGGTGTTTGATTATATGCAGGTTCATATATGACATGTTATGCAAGTTTGGTGTTTGATTATATGCAAGTTCATATATGACATGTTATGCAAGTTTGGTGTTTGATTATATGCAAGTAACATGTGCAGGTTTACACCTTTGTATGATATGCATACATATGCAAGTTAACCCCTTTGTATGTCATACATACATATGCAAGTTTACCCCATTGTATGACATAAGTAGCTTATGCAAGTTGCCCTCTTTATGACATATGTGATTTATGCAAGTTTGGGTTGATTATTTATGCTAGTTGGGTTTGATGCTATATGCATGTTGACACCTTTTAAACCCATGTTGATGCTAATGTTATGCAAGTTGAACCCATTGTATTTTTGATGAATCTTCCCTTTTATGTCATGTTAGCGATTTACGTGGGGAACGATGGGGTTAATATTCATGTTAATGAAATGGTGTGATGTTGGTATGATTATGCATACCATAAAATGGATGGACATAATTGAGTCAATTATGTACATCATTAAATTTGTAATTAATTAGGGATAATTAATACAAATTATGGGGGTGATTAATTGGGTGTAATTAATCGACTAAGACACGAGGTTGGACACTTTTGTAGCATAAGACTGCCCGGAACCGACCGGCAAATCCAGCGGCTACAAATGATTGGCCCAATGTGAGAGGTCTTAGGCATAAACTAAATACGTGACAAGTGTAAAGACACGAGGTTAGACTCGGTTATGGCGTAAGGCTGCCCGGACCCGACCGGCAAATCCAGCTGCCATAAAAGATAGTCTAATGTGAGAGGTCTTTACAACGGTTATGTTCTTAATCAATTAAGAAACACTTAACCATATAAGCATGTAGTGGGACATGAGGGGTTAAGTGGGTTCCTTGGGTGGCATGTGGAAAAATCTAGTGGTTGCCTTGGGTGGCAATAGAAAATACGACTAGAATACTTAACCAAAGTGGAACATGTAATTAAACATGATTAAAGGGTTAAGTGGGTGCCTTGGGTGGCATGTGGAAAAATCTAGTGGTTGCCTTGGGTGGCAATAGAAAATACGACTAGAATACTTATCCAAAGTGGAAAATGTAATTAAACATGATTAAAGGGTTAAGTGGGTGCCTTGGGTGGCATGTGGAAAAATCTAGTGGTTGCCTTGGGTGGCAATAGAAAATACGACTAGAATACTTAACCAAAGTGGAACATGTAATTAAACAGGATTAAAGGGTTAAGTGGGTGCCTTGGGTGGCATGTGGAAAAATCTATTGGTTGCCTTGGGTGGCAATAGAGAATACGATTAGAATACTTAACCAAAGTGGAACATGTAATTAAACATGATTAAAGGGTTAAGTAAGTGCCTTGGGTGGCATGTGGAAATCAAGTAAGTGCCTTGGGTGGCATGAGGAAATCTAGTGGGTGCCTTGAGTGGCAATTGAAATATGATTAGATGACTTAACCAAATCTTAAACATGTAAGTGGACATGATTATTAGAAAAGGGTTAAGTGGGATGCACTAGATAAAGTGACAAGCTTAGGCGGGTAGCTTGTGGGGGCCCATTTCAACCAGTAACCCATATGTATCTTATTGGGCTCGACCCATGTCGAGGACGGGATACGCGTACTGGGCTTGCCTATAAGAGGCCAAAACAGGTTAGCGGTGGCAACGCAAGTCCAACGGGTTTCATATGCGTGTGTGGACCCGGGCTGGTAGGTAAGACGTTGTTGCATCGTGTAGGTATAAGCCGTGCACCATTGATTGTATCGGGTTGCCACTTTGGGGAGTGATACACCCCACTGTGGGGCCAGCATGGGTATCTACGTTAGGGAGCCGATCGAACGGGAGTAGCGGGTACACCTAGTGGCTACTATTAAGATTACTAAGTACAGGGTACACCTAGTGGAGATAGGGGCAGACAGCACCTATGTAGTTAGCTAGGGGTACACGAAACTACTGGGTAAAATTTTCTAAGTCCTTGGGAGGGGTCAACCTTTAAGTAGGAATGACTGGTGTGGTGCAGTTAGAAATTACCCTTGGGTGGGTAGATCTGGAGTGGTGCAGTGTAGTATTTATCCTTGGGTGGATAGGCGCGTCTTTACCATTATCTTAGTTCATCCTAAGTCTAGTTGGCTGCTTAGTGTAGTCATTTATCCCCAGTCGTACTGTACCTGGTTTATATCATACCCTAATTACTTTAATGATTGTATTGTTAAAGTTATAGGGCTCATTCAGACTTATGTATGACCCCGTTGTTTTTATCTTTTTCCCAACCCTCAGGTTATCAGAGTGGGCCTAGCACTAGTGGGCTTTGATTCAGATTGCTTTATCTATCTTTTGGAGCTTGGACTCTTGAAGTAAAGCTCGATTATCTTTTCTATTATGGCTATTAGTATGAAGTGGGATTATGTACTTATGTTTTAACGAGATGGATATTTTGTACTTGACTCTTGTTGGTTTTTGATATGTAACCAAACATGTTTACCTTCTGCTGCAATGAAATGATGTTTTAAATTTCAAGTATTACTTATATCTGTCTGTTGTAATTTTTCTGTTCTATATTCACTTAAAATACTCCACCGAAGTTAAGGCATTCCCTTAGTGAGTGACCTTAGCGGGTGTAGGGTGTTACACGTGGTATCAAAGATTAAGGTTACCGGAATAGATAAACAATTTAAAAAACTATTTTTCTAAAAACATTTTTGGAAGAAGTATTTTCAAAAACATGTCATTTAAGAGAAAAGTTTTTGAAAGAAAAGCATAATCCCCAATAGCCGTATCTTTATCCTTCAGAATCTCTTCCCCTTTCTCTTCTTGAATTTCCCCTCCGCGTATAGATGTCTTTTTAAGATAAATAAGGACTTTCGTATGAAGGACGGAGGAACCACTTCAAGGGACTAAGACGTTTGTCGGGTTAAGGAGTTAGTCCAAGAAGGTGGAGGGCTTGTGGGTACCCTTAAGATGGACGAAGGAGGAAGGTTCAAATAGCTATTAGGTAAATAAAGGACGAAACCTCATCGTGGTGGGAGGTCACGAAAGGAGAATGTGAAGGAGAAGGCTAGTTGTTTTGGAGAAATAGGACACCTTATTTGGATTGTCCAAAGAGGTAAGGACAAAGTACAACATCTTCTGGAGGGTAGATGTATTCCCTCACGGCTGGTATACCTGATGGGGGTAGGACCATCTAGGTTGAAATTTGGTTCTCTTGATCATCCTGTTCGAACTTTATTCGATTCTGGCGCATCGCATTCGTTTATCCCATTATCGTTAGTTGAGTCACTGCACGTAGACACCAGTCTAGTAGATGATCCCTTGGTTGTTTCAAACCCAATTGGGGGCTCCACTTATTTGTCCATGATATGTTTGGGTTTGAAGATTTCTATACTTAGTATTGAGTTTAGATGTGATGCTTTTGTTTTGGGCTTCACGGGCTATGGGTTGATTTTGGGCATGGACTGGTTATCCAGTAATGATGCCGTTCTTGATTGCGAAAGGAGAGTTATTAGGCTCATGACCCGCTTGGGGAACACTCTCGAGATCTCTAGTAATCCCATAGATTCTGTTATGCTAAGTTATCTTGAATCGCTTGACACTTCAGTCGAGAGTTTGCGATCTGTTAGAGTGGTCCGGGAATACTCGGATGTGTTTGAGGAGGTGAAGGGCTTACCTCCGAGGCGGGAGATAGACTTCCAAATATATCTGGTGGACAATGCTAAACCAGTATCTTTACCAGTGCACCATATGGCTCCTCGTGAGAGGAGGGAACTCCATAAGCAAGTAGGGGAGTTGCTTGAGAAGGGGTTCATAAGACGAAGTATATCGGAGTGGGGTGCTCCAGTAGTTTTTGCCACGAAGGCGGATGGGTCCCTCAGACTTTGTGTAGACTATAGAGAACTCAACAAGCTCACAAAGAAGAATAGACACCCATTGCCGAGAATAGATGATCTTTTTGATCAGTTGGTTGGCGCTTCAGTATTTTCGCAGTTGGACTTAGCCACGGGGTTTCATCAGTTGAGGGTGGATGAGGATAGCATAGACAAGACTGCCTTTAGGACTCCGGATGGTTTCTATGAGTGGCTGGTGATGCCATTTGGTTTGACGAATGCCCCTGCATACTTTGTTGATTTGATGAGTAGGGTGTTCAGGGAGTACCGAAATAACTTCGTAGTGGTCTTTGTGGATGACATCTTGGTCTTTTCTAAGAGCGAAATAAGTTTTCGTATGTGCTTAATAGTTTAAGCAAAGCTAGTTGTTTGATCAACGGTGGTTTTGGAGCGAGACTGGCAAGGACATCCAGAGTTGGACAAGTGCTTAATTATTTAGCCATTTTTACTAGTATCATCTCACGTAGGTCGTCTGAATTCGAAGGAGGTATCCCTTGGGTGTTTGTCTGATATTGGTTTAGGCCTTTGGGGCTTGCACTTGGGGGATGTCGAGTTCGACTAGGATGGTCTGCGTGAGAGATGGATAGTTGTGATGATTTTGCATGGGAGAATATCCTGGTTTTCTCTAGAAGTGGAGAAAAGCATGCCCTACATCTTAGGGAAGTGTTGGGGACTCTGCGAGCGCATAGTCTTAAGACAACAAAGGTGGATGGAGTTCTTGGCATCCTATGATTTTGAGATAGTGTATACCCCTAGCAAGGGTAACGTGGTGGCGGACGCCTTGAGCAGAAAAAGGTTGTCCTTAAGTCCATTGTTCGTGGAACGACGAAGCTTGGAATTTATCTCGATGTTTGATTTCAGACCTTCCATTGACTTTGTACCCGGTTTGCTAGCATCCTTAGAGGTCAGACCTACTCTTTTGGGATGGCTTGGCGAGGCACAGCGGGACGACCCACAGTTGGTTGAGTTAGTAGAGAGGCTCATAAGGGGGGGAGTTGTCCAGCCATTTGAGTAGGTACACCCTAGATGATAGGGGGTGGCTGCGTAGAGACGGTAGACTTTGTGTACCGCAAGACAAGGGTTTGAGGAAGGCTATTCTTGATGATGCGCATCATTCAAAGATGACCATTCATCCCGGTGGGGACAAGATGTACCAAGACATGAAGCGAGTTTTCTTTTGGGCCGGTATGAAGAAAGATGAGGCCGAGTATGTCGCTAGATGCTTGGTATGCCAACAAGTGAAAGCAGAGCAAAAGAAGCCTGGTGGGTTGCTTCACCCATTGGAAGTTCCACAATGGAAGTGGGATAGCGTCTCGATGGATTTTATTGATGGGTTACCAAGATCGAGGAAGGGTAACACGGGAATTTGGGTTGTGGTAGACAGACTTACTAAGAGCGCCCATTTCATACCCGTGAAGAGCAAGAGGACTGCTCCATGGCATATAGAGTGGATTTACCCGAGAGACTTAGAGGGGTACATGATGGATTCCATGTGTCACATTTGAGGAAGTGCCTACATGAGACCGCAAAGGTGGTAGAGCCGAGCTTGCTTAGAGAAGTGGAGGTAGAGCGTGATGCGACTATTCGACGAGCTCCTACCTGCATCCTTGGGTCAGAGATTAGGAAGTTGAGAAACAGAGAGGTTCGACTAGTCAAAGTGCAATGGGGAGAGGATGTGAGCAATGCTACTTGGGAGACAGAAGCGAAGATGCGTTCATTTTACCCATTCCTTTTTGAGGGTATGTCTTTTAACTTCTCCTTTATCGTTTGTCTAGTAGTTATCTTATCTTCAGTATGTCCTCTCATTAGTATCTTTGACCTTTAGATAGGGTAAACCTATGGTTGAAACATGTGTTTGAGACATGTTATGATTGATGGATGCGAGTGGATGCAAGTGTTTGCTAGTGGTTGCTCGTGGATGCATATACACACACTCTAGGCACTAGATCGGCTCAATCACTTCATATTGCATATTGCATATAATTGTGTGTAGGTAGCTATATTAATGGATGTATAATGGTTGTGCTATCATATGGATGATGCATTTTGGTGAATGATTGTGCACACATGTAGAGATAGTATGTGTCGATAGGGTTCTTTCGCATACATATTGGATGCATGGCACTATCATGGTTTGCATTAAGGAGGTCAACTAAATCAGTAGACCGCCTAATTTTGCATTATACAGGGAACATATACACACACTCTTTGCATATGTTCATACATCATTAGAAATTTTAAGGACAATGGATGCCAGTGTTTGATGGTTTGAGTAGATGGTTGTTTGGATGGTAGGATACGTTCTTCTTGACTTAGAGATTTCGGGGACGAAATCCTTTAAGTAGGGGAGAATGTAACACCCCGTATGTTGAATAACTTGCTATAATATAAAACAGGGCAGAATTAAATTTAAAAATCTGAATCAGGGGAAACGGGCTATGCCATTGCGTTCGTCTCGGAAAAGTACGCGAAATAGAGTCCGAGTTTTCGAAAATCAGAGTCCGTATGACCCAGTTAAGGCCCGAAGAAGTTTTCAGAAAATTCAAACATATTTAAGTATAAATATTTCAAGTTTCAGAAGAGGTAGGAAAATTCCCGCCAGACTGAGGGAGTCGACCTAGGGGTCGACATGGGTGTCGACCCCCTCCCTAGGGGTCGACCCAGGGGTCGACCCCCCCTGTCGGTCTGTGTGACCTGGGTGCAACCTGATGGCTTTTGGCTGTGCTTGGTGGCTAGGACGAGATCTGACGGCTCTAATCTGATTTAGGGTTAATCTAATGGCCTAAAACACCTAACTACTCTATAAATACACCCTAAGACTACCCTAATTCATGTTAAAAATAGATACAATGTCGTTATGCCGTCAAAATGCAACTTGAAGGAGCCTCCATCAAATTGTAGAAGAAGATAGCCTCTCAAATCAACCTCTAATCAACTCTAGCAACTTAATCTTCTTCATAGGAGCGCTAATCAACAAGTTGTGAGTTTCTATAGCCTTAATGACCAATTGTTGAAATGATTATGATCGGATATAATGAGGTTATGGCTATGAATGTGGATCAATGCAAGTTATGTTATTATATGCTATGTGTTCATGATGTTATGCAAGTTATGCAAGTTATATGCTATGTGTTCATGATGTTATGCAAGTTATATGCTATGTGTTCATGATGTTATGCAAGTTATATGCTATGTGTTCATGATGTTATGCAAGTTATGCAAGTCATATGCTATGTGATCATGATGTTATGCAAGTTATGCAAGTCATATGCCATGTGATCATGATGTTATGCAAATTATGCAAGTCGTATGCTAGGTGATCATGATGTTATGCAAGTTATGCAAGTTTTAGGCTATGTGTTCATGATGCTAGTTATGCAAATCGCTATGATAGACATTGATCCATTATGACACCATGTTATGCAAGTTTGGTGTTTGATTATATGCAAGTTCATATATGACATGTTATGCAAGTTTGGTGTTTGATTATATGCAAGTTCATATATGACATGTTATGCAAGTTTGGTGTTTGATTATATGCAAGTTCATATATGACATGTTATGCAAGTTTGGTGTTTGATTATATGCAAGTAACATGTGCAGGTTTACACCTTTGTATGATATGCATACATATGCAAGTTAACCCCTTTGTATGTCATACATACATATGCAAGTTTACCCCTTTGTATGACATAAGTAGCTTATGCAAGTTGTCCTCTTTATGACATATGTGATTCATGCAAGTTTGGGTTGATTATTTATGCTAGTTGGGTTGGATGCTATATGCATGTTGACACCTTTTAAACCCATGTTGATGCTAATGTTATGCAAGTTGAACCCATTGTATTTGTGATGAATCTTCCCTTTTATGTCATGTTAGCGATTTACGTGGGAAACGATGGGGTTAATATTCATGTTAATGAAATGGTGTGATGTTGGTATGATTATGCATACCATAAAATGGATGGACATAATTGAGTCAATTATGTACATCGTTAAATTTGTAATTAATTAGGGATAATTAATACAAATTATGGGGGTGATTAATTAGGTGTAATTAATCGACTAAGACACGAGGTTGGACCCTTTTGTAGCATAAGACTGCCCGGAACCGACCGGCAAATCCAGCGGCTACAAATGATTGGCCCAATGTGAGAGGTCTTAGGCACAAACTAAATATGTGACAAGTGTAAAGACACGAGGTTAGACTCGGTTATGGCGTAAGGCTGCCCGGACCCGACCGGCAAATCCAGCTGCCATAAAAGATAGTCTAATGTGAGAGGTCTTTACAACGATTACGTTCTTAATCAATTAAGAAACACTTAACCAGATAAGCATGTAGTGGGGCATGAGGGGTTAAGTGGGTGCCTTGGGTGGCATGTGGAAAAATCTAGTGGTTACCTTGGGTGGCAATAGAAAATACGATTAGAATACTTAACCAAAGTGGGACATGTAATTAAACATGATTAAAGGGTTAAGTAAGTGCCTTGGGTGGCATGTGGAAATCAAGTAAGTGCCTTGGGTGGCATGAGGAAATCTAGTG
This sequence comes from Allium sativum, assembly GCA_030737875.1. Taxonomy (NCBI): domain Eukaryota; kingdom Viridiplantae; phylum Streptophyta; class Magnoliopsida; order Asparagales; family Amaryllidaceae; genus Allium; species Allium sativum. Next base: position 574,272,907 of record CM060923.1, on the reverse strand, counting down.
GGTGCCTTGAGTGGCAATTGAAATATGATTAGATGACTTAACCAAACCTTAAACATGTAAGTGGACATGATTATTAGAAAAGGGTTAAGTGGGATGCACTAGATAAAGTGACAAGCTTAGGCGGGTAGCTTGTGGGGGCCCATTTCAACCAGTAACGCATATGTATCTTATTGGGCTCGACCCATGTCGAGGACGGGACACGCGTACTGGGCTTGACTATAAGAGGCCAAAACGGGTTAGCGGTGGCAACGCAAGTCCAATGGGTTTCATATGCGTGTGTGGACCCGGGCTGGTAGGTAAGACGTTGTTGCATCGTGTAGGTATAAGCCGTGCACCATTGATTGTATCGGGTTGCCACTTTGGGGAGTGATACAACCCACTGTGGGGCCAGCACGGGTATCTACGTTAGGGAGCCGATAGAATGGGAGTAGTGGGTACACCAAGTGGAGATAGGGGCAGACGGCACCTATGTAGTCAGCTAGGGGTACAAGAGACTACTATTAAGATTACTAAGTACTGGGTACACCTAGTGGAGATAGGGGCAGACGGCACCTATGTAGTCAGCTAGGGGTACACGAAACTACTGGGTAGATTTTTCTAAGTCCTTGGGAGGGATCAACCTTTAAGTAGGAATGACTGGTGTGGTGCAGTTAGAAATTACCCTTGGGTGGGTAGATCTGGGGTGGTGCAGTGTAGTATTTATCCTTGGGTGGATAGGCGCGTCTTTACCGTTATCTTAGTTCATCCTATGTCTAGTTGGCTGCTTAGTGTAGTCATTTATCCCTAGTCGTACCGTACCAGGTTTATATCATACCCTAATTACTTTAATGATTGTATTGTTAAAGTTATAGGGCTCACTCAGACTTATGTCTGACCCCGTTGTTTTTATCTTTTTCCCAACCCTCAAGTTATCAGAGTGGGCCTAGCACTAGTGGGCTTTGATTCAGATTGCTTTATCTATCTTTTGGAGCTTGGACTCTTGAAGTAAAGCTCGATTATCTTTTCTATTATGGCTATTAGTATGTAGTGGGATTATGTACTTATATTTTTAACGAGATGGATATTTTGTACTTGACTCTTGTTGGTTTTTGATATGTAACCAAACATGTTTACCTTCTGCTGCAATGAAATGATGTTTTAAATTTCAAGTATTACTTATATCTGTCTGTTGTAATTTTTCTGTTCTATATTCACTTAAAATACTCCACCGAAGTTATGGCATTCCCTTAGTGAGTGACCTTAGCGGGTGTGGGGTGTTACATTATACCTGTCTGATTTATTTCAACTATACCTGATCGTTTTAACTCAATTCGTTAATTAATTTGTTAATTAACTCTTTAGTCTATTTCACTTTTATATTTAAACATGACATGATCAAATATATTTTAACTTTCTTATTAACTAATCTGAATCCAAATTTCAAATTTAAGTTCTATATTTGATTTCGAATATACATTTACAAATCCAATTCACCTTTCAAAGTTTAACTACAAATTCAAAACTCGATTAACTAATTCCTCTTCGACTTAATTAATTCTATTCAATTTCTATTCAAATTTTGTATCACTTCTATTATTCAAATCTATTTCACTTCTATTATTCAAATTTTATTTCACTTTTATTATTCAAATTCTATTTCACTTCTATTATTCAAATTCTATTTCACTTCTATTATTCAAATTCTATATATCAAATTCTATTCAAATTCTATATATCAAATTCAATACAAATTCTATATATCAAATTCTATTCAAATTCTATATATCACATTCTATTCAAATTTTATATCACATTCTATTATTCAAATTCTATATTCAATTCTATTTGAATCTTCTTTATTCAACCTCCATCTTCAATTCTATTTGAATCTTCTTTATTCAAATTTCATATTCAATTCTATTTTATTTGAATCTTCTTTCTAAATCTCAAATATACTTTTCATGATATTTTTAAATATCAACACTTAGGCCCAGTGATATTTAAACACTAACAACCAATTATTTATTTTAGGTTTTCTAACATGTCATATATGACAGCATATTATGCAAACAAATAAACAAATAGATAATCTATTTTTGACGGATCCAGTCGGATTCCTCCAACCTGTTTTCCTGCATCCACAGACGTTAGTCAACATAGTAATACCCATCCTGCTTCGAGGCAGGATATCGCGGTATAGAAGGTCATCCACTAATATATATTTGTGGGGCGCATGGGGAAATCATCCGCTAATGATACTGCGGGCATCCGCTAATGAGACTGCGGGAATCCAACCAATCATCAACCCAATATATATATAATAGTCAACCCTAATTAACTAATATATTTAAAGCAACCAGAAAAATCCAAACAAGCAACAACAATTATTTTTAACGATATAAAAATAATTCTAAACAAACAGGTAAGATTTACTCAATGTGATTTGTATTTGCCGAATATCCAAATAAATTTCCATGTTATCGCTTCTACGAATCGTCTCGAACAAATCTCTTTGTACCTACGATTTATTTAATGTAGTGATTAACATTTACTTAGATTAATGGATAAATAAATTTCTTATATATATATATATATATGTATATATATATTTCTCTTTTTCTTTTCTTTCCTTTTTCATTAAATTTAATTATCAAATCATTTTAATTAAATTTCTAACCATGACTATAACCTTTATATAAATCAAATAAAGTATTTTGAAATGTTCAAATTATATAATCATATATATTTTCTCCTAACAAAATTTCAGTTTTAATTAAATAGGAATTTAGCAACATCATATACCTTAATTCCTGTTCAACTTCTCTATCCTCCTGCTGAAACCAGTCGCCACCCCAAGTCCTCCAAACTGAATCGCAATGGCTCCTCGAACACGCTTCTTCTCGCTGTACACATCCACGCCAGGCAAATTCCTTCGAACTTGAACTCCAAAAGGAAACGCGACTGTTTGAGCACCTCCTTCTTCCATCGCGTACCTCTCCAAGCTTCACATCAACTACTGACTCACTCGACAAATCCCTATCGCAGACCCGACCTCTCCTAACATCGCGAGTTCTAAATCACCTGAATCCCGAAACCCGACTCACGTTCCCCTAAATCTGAAACTCCCCTAGTCTGCGTCGCACCATATAAAGTGAACGAGTTTGAATTTGGTTTCGAGAGGCTCGATTGCTAAAAAGAATAAAAGGGAAGGGACGGTGGTTTTATAGAGGAAGGGGTGGAAAAGAAAGGGCCACGGTGGTTTGGTTTTTTGGAGAGGGAGGAGGCACCAGTGTTTGGTTTTTGTGGAGAGGAAAGGAGGCACGCTTGTTTTGATTTTTTGGTAGAAGAGGAAGCACGAGTTTTTGATTTTGTCCACCAACAAAAGATTTAAATTAAATTTGTTTTTAATCGTATCCTTTTATTTAAATACCCCATGACGACGAACTCTTTTCTGAACCCAACAACTATCGATTCTAGGGTTTAACCACCATTCCGGACACACTGGGATAGGTCACGAAGTCCAATTCGATCGTCTGTGGAAGATATTTATTTAAATTGATATAAATTAAAGTTCAAACCATTTAAATTCTTCGATAATAATTTAATATTATTATTCTAACTCAACTATATTTTATACAGATCATCTGAATTGATTCGATTTAGTTATATATTTTTAAATTAAATTATTACTACATTACGATAATTTAATTTATTTGATATTAAATCGTAATCGATTATTAAATTGCTAACTTAATATAAAATTCCATTTATATTACCCACCCAATATTTAAATCTGTATTAAATAATAGAAAAGATAGAGACATAAAACATGTCAGAGTTCAGAAAACATCTCATAGCGGAAGGAGCAAAATATAATATAATTAAAACATAATTTTACCTTAATAAAAATACTGCTAAACCAGTATCCAAATTTATAAAGTCTCTGTCATAATCCTAACCTGTGAATGTTATGAGGAGGGGGTCAGAACATAAGTTCTGTGTGAATGAATTTAAATTACACTTCTGGATAATCCTACATATACCGTTCAGTTACATTTTCTAATTCATTAGGTTATCTGTGTTATTAGCATCCAAGGCTTACACACGTCGCACCCATCTACTACCTAGTAGATGAACCTAATACAGTGTATATGTAGCTACCCCCAACTAAGGTACACCCCATGGTACCCTACTCGCGCGGTCTCTACCGTATCATCGTAGGAATATAGCAGTCACTAATCCTACGCCCGAATGTCTTACGGATTTCTGTATATATGTCAACGCTACGTCTGTAAAGAACCACTACTTCTATATTACGTAAGCATTCGAACTGTCATCTTTGAACCATTCGATCGAATTAGTTTCTATCATTGAATAATGCCCTCTAGTCTGCGATACACCACCCAGAGAAGACATGGTTGTACATAGACTTTCCCACGTACGTATCATCAATCGTACTCGATGTCTATTGCACATGTTCTTTATATGTGTGCCCGAGTCCCGTGGCAGGGCTAATCAAGAAACACGAAACTCGGTCAGTAGCTTTCAGATATCTGCCGATTGCAGATGCTAAGGTTTGCTTTTACTGTGGCTATGGTCCCACTAGACCCCTTCCTCAACTAATGAAAGGCACCCAAGAATATCAAGAATGAGAACTTTACCCCGGCTCCCTATGCCCTTCAAACCTATTGGCGAACCTCACCCATAACTAGACAACAAAGTATATGGTCTTTTGGAGTTCTCCGCCTTTCTGCTTTACGTACTGACTGAAGATGGTAGGTAGACGACGAGTTGCTATCACAGGGCACTAACTGGTCTTGTCGAATCACGCTGGTCCATCTTAGTCTTTGATTGCTCCTTAATTATTGCAATCAAGGCATACTCATTGGTTCACCTACGCAGACCTAACCTCTGTGAGCACAGGCAGATCATCTGCCACTCACAGGGGATTACTAAGAGTACCCTACGTCCTAGAAAGCCGCGTGCTTCCTAACCCAGTCCGTTGGAGCCTACAAGAATACTGTATGGACATGCGCTCCTCTTTGTGTCTTTTGACATCCTGATGATCTACACCTTATGGTTATTCATCCTCTAACGTATGGACTGGTCCAAGCGCCTCAGTCTTATATGTCATTAGACCCTATGTCCAACCATTAATTACGCGCTTGCGCCACCTCGTGAGTTTTCACATTTAACTTGGTTATCCTTATTCATTTTGTCTTTCGATTCTAATTACCATGTTTCTCTTGCTTATTAATGTTCATATATGACTCATTGCTTGTAAGTTTCATTAATAAGCTTTGTACCCCATTATCCTTCTTAACTTATTTCTTATATAAGCTTTTCCTCATATTTATCTTTTTATTCAATTATACTTCCATCTATTGATGTCACCACAATCCATGGTTGTTTGCTTAGTTTTCTTAACTAAGGCTTATTGCTTAGTTTTCTTAACTAAGGCTTATTACTTATTTTTCTTAACCAAGGTTTATTACTTAGTTCTCTTTACTAAGATTTATTACTCAGTTATCTTTATCGTTATTTACTTAGTTCTCTTAACTAAGGCCTTCTAATCATAACTCATGTTATGTTTATCAACAGGTTACTCTTTATCACTTTGTAGTTTATATTCAACTTATTTTATAATATAAGTTATCCCATTCTCTAGTCTTATTATCATCTTCCCTTGTCCCTAGGACAAGTTTACCTATTATATGACTTTCATATTTCCCATATATGTTCATAATAGGTTGTAATCATTCCCCATTATGGCATTAATTAAGATTAACTTAACCTTTCCCATTTCTTTAACACGTTTACTTAACCCATCCTCACTTCAATTGGTTTGTAGCACCACTACAGATTTAATTGGGTTGAGTATTCTAATTCATTACCATGTCCAATTATGGTTATAATGGGCTAGACCTTCCATATTAGGCCTACAACGGGTGGATGCTCGATATGTCGGTCGGGTCCGGGTAGTCTTATTCCACAGTTGAGTCTAACCTTGTGTCTTAGCCCGATTCGTATTTACGCACTCAGACCTCCCACATTAGGTTCAACATTATTGGCTGCTGGATATGCTAGTTGGGTCCGGGCAGACATCCACCACTAATGTAACCTAACCTTGTGTCATAAGTACAATTACAATTCCTAATTGTAATTACTAAACATTCCATTATTAATTAATTAGTCAATTAACTAATAAATTAAACCTTTCCTCATTTGAGTTGTGTTTAATTCACTATTCAAATTATAGACTTTTGTGCCTCTTTTTAATTCACTTTTAATCATGCCCCTTATCATAAATTAAGGCATATATATATATATATGTATGTATGTATGTATATATATATATATATATATATATTGCACCAACCCAAACCCACATATTCTCCAATTTCTGCCTAAAATTAATACTCACATACGTTTTAATTTATGTCCTAAATCACTATTTAGACATGTCCCGTTTCATACCCAAATTATTTTTATACTTATGATCAAATTTCAGATCTTTAAACATAATTTGGTCAATATAGTCATATACTTACTCAAGCCATTCCTTGTACATAAATATGACAGTTTTCATGTGAACTGTATAATACTCCTACTAATCCAATTACATGTTCAATGTTATTCTATAAATCATATAAATGTTCAACTGGTTAAATAAACAAATTAATGATGTCATGTCATGCTAACCATTCCCATAATTTACTATATTCAAGACATGAATTCACAGATCTATTCATTTTTACGTTTCAACTTGTTATAATCGCAATTTATTGTAACAACCCGAATTTTTAGCAACGTGTGAAGACAAGAATCAAGGCAGAATTAAATTATAAAATCTGAATCAGGATAAACGGGTTGCGCCATTGCGTTCGTCTCGGAAAAATACGCGAAATAGAGTCCGAAATTTCGTAAATCGGAGTCCGTATGAAGAAGATATGGACGAACGAAGTTAGGCAGAAAAACCGAAAACAAGCCAGAATGCACAGGCGCACTTGTGAAGTGCGCCAGCACAAAAATACACTGGCGCACTTGGGAAGTGCGCCCGTGTCGAGCCAGAAACTTGCACAGCCTTCTGGCTTGACCCTGGCTGGCCTGGTGCACCTGTTTTGGCCCTTGGTCTTGTTTTGGAGGCTTGTGACGATTTTTGAGGGCTGGGATCTATCCTAGGGTTAATCTAACGGCCTAAACTACCCCTAATCTCTATAAAAAGACCCCTAACCTAGCCTAAACCCTCATTAATTGATCCTACAACTAAACTATGCCAAAATTTCTAGTGATCATGGCCTCCACTCAAAACCCTAGCCTCCATCCTCTTGCCAAAATGCTATCTTCATTTCTATGAGAGGTTTCATGATCATGAGAGTATTAGAGAGTCCCTATGTTAGTATGAGAGCTCCTCAAGTTGATTTCAAGGCAAAAGTTTTGGTCTTTGTTCATAAAGATGGTGTATTTGTTGATTTGGAGCATCCATCTTTGGGTTTTTGGATGATGGCATCCATAAGCTTCATCACAAGCTTTAGTTTAATCGATTTAGGCCTTCATAGCAATGTAATCCCTTTCCCTACTCTTAGATATTAACTATGAAGTTAAATGTTCATGTTGCAAGTTTGGGTTTGATCATTAAGTATGATACATGCTATCATGTCATGCAAGTTTATGAAGTCATTATCTTGATCTTGTGAGCAAAAAGCCACAACCTTTATGTTGAAATGTTGCATTATGCAACATGAGAATCTTCATAATCATTATGTCAACTTGCATATGAAGTCATAATCCTTATATGATGATATATGCGAGTTTCTAGCCATCATTCCATGTCTTTTGTCACCATGATTCGCTTATGTACCAAGTTTGGGTTTATGCATGTTTTTGAGGCTTAAGAATGTAACATGCAAGCTAATGAACACATTTGTGCCTCATTTGCCACCATGATTAACTTGTGGCTTAATACCCATTTTTGTCATTCTTTTTCCAAGTCTCTTCTTTTAATCCATCACGTTGTTGCGAACGTATATGCTAGTTTAAAAAGCGTTGGGGTCACATTATGGGGAAACATAATGACATGAATATGACTTGGGTAAATGGGTATAAACATGACAACATGTAACGTTAAATATGACATGTGTTTATACTTGAAAACATGACTTGAAATATAACATGGAAGTTGACATGTAAGTATGCATAAAAACGTAAGCTTGGGAATTTACCTATTAAGTTAGGTCTACCCATTGGGAATTTACCTATTAAGTTAGGTCTACCCAATTGCTTGAAAACTTGACTATGAACATGACACTAGACTAAACATGAAAGTGGCCAACTCGAGGTTGGGTTGAGTTTGCAACGTAAAACTACCCGGAACCGATCGGCCTAACTAGTGGTTGCAAACAATAAGACCCAATGTGAGAAGTTGGTCATGTTGTGCTTGAACCCGAGGTTAGACCAAGTTGTGGTGTAAAGCTACCCGGAACCGACCGGCTTAACTAGTAACCACAACAAAGTCTAATGTGAGAGGTTGGGGTGCATTAAGTAATTAATGCCACATGATAGGGTTAAGTTAATTTGATTAATGACTCTTAACCAAATATGACATGGGTAAATGGGTTAAGTAAATTAGTTAGGCTAATGATACTTAACAAAACATGACAAGGTTGGGTAGGTTAAGTGATTTGATTTGCCTAATGACGCTTAACCATTTTTATACGACTAGTGGACGGGGATTAAGTTAACCAACACTTAATCAATCCAACATGATAATTTGACAAGGTTAAGTAAGTTTTCTTAATGACACTTAACCATACAAGATGATTAGGGGATGGAGTTAAGTAATTTAAACTTAAATAATCCGACACGGTAATTAGATGGGGTTAAGTAATCCACACTTAACTAATCTAAACACGGCAATTCGATGGGGTTAAGTTAAACACTTAACCAATTTAAACTCGGTAATTCAATGAGGTTAAGTAACCAATACTTAACCAACTTAACGTGACAATTTAATGGGGTTAAGCAACTTATACTTAACCAATTATACATGATGATTTGATGGGGTTAAGTAACTTACACTTAACCAATCTAATACGCGGACCTGATAAGGTTAAGTCACAAGACTTTTTTAGAATATACTTAACCATTATAGTACGATTAGAGGATGGGGTTAAGCCAACCTATACTTAACCAATCCGACTCGATAATTTGATGGGATTAAGATAATCTATGCTTAATCGATCTAGCAAGATAATCCGATAGGATTAAGGTAAGCTAGTACTTGACCAATTTGACTTGATAAGGTTAAGTCATGAGCCTCTGGGTACACTTAACCAACTTGTGGGACTAAGTCTTGAACTTAAATACTTAGCCAATCTTTGACGTGATTCGTGGGCGGGTTAAGTCATGGACTTGAATGATAACACTTAACCCAATAGACAAACCCTAGCTAGAAGAACTAGGTAGAAATCCATGGTTAATCAAGGATAACGGGAAAGGAAGCTAAGTGGTAAACCTTAGTTAAGGGTAACTAAGTAATAATTCTTAGCTAAGGACATAGGACTAATTCTCAAAACGATGAGTAACCTGATACGGTAGGTCATCGCTTAGTATACGAGGGGGAGCAAGTTATCTGACTTGGATAAAAGCTCCAGCGCACTGGGTGCCGAAGTGGAAGCTTCGGGGGACGTGAGGATATTCTTGGGATCCCTCTGTGGGCTGCCAGGTAATTATACTAGGCCCATGAGAGGTTAAGGTCTGCGTTAGATGGACCAAGAGTATGCCTTGGTTGCTATGCGAGCAAACTAAAGACTGGGATGGATTAGCGTGGAGTCGACGATTCTTGTTTTTTCCCTGGATAGCGCATCGCCGACTACCTACCATCTTTAGTCAATCGTGTACGTGCGGAAAGGCAGGGAACCCCCAACAGACCATGTGCTTGCTATCGAGTCATGGTTGAGGTTGGCCCGTAGGAAAGTTGGCTATAGTGGGGCCGTGGAGTGGTTCTTATACATGATTTTTCTTGGATTGCCTTTCAGTAGTTGAGGGAGGGGTCACGTGGGACCATAGCCACGGGTACAAAAATAAACCTTGATATCTGCATCGGCAGACGATTTAAAGCTCCCGGCCGAGTTCCGTATTTCTTGATTTGCCCTGGCACGGAACTCGGATGGCACATTGGGGAACATGTGCATCTAGACATGGAAAATGATTCACGATACATACGTGGGATCAAGGGCGCGGTTGACGGGTGGCGTAATCCCTAGTGGTCCTAGGTGGCCAAAACCCAAACCGAGACACGGAAACGTTCATTAGGTAGCATAATCCCTAGCGGTCCTAGGTGGCATAAATCCTAAGTGGACGCGCGATAGTTCATGGTCAGGAAACACAACTAGATCAAGGGTTGCAGTCCAAAACAACTTCAAGGATAAACCGTTTACATGGGAAAGCCCGTACAGCCTACGGCAAAGAACTGAACTTATACATGGAAAGAAACATATGAGTTGAGTAACCTATATATGCGGCATATTAGGTTGACATGGACCATTACACGACTTTTGAGTAAGGGTCATTCACGGATAACACGTGATACAATTGGGATACTAGTACGGTAGGTGCAGAGCGGGCATACAGGATAGATACCATGGGACGTTATGCGTGATAGATATCTTGGGATATTATACTTGATAGAAACCTGACGATGTGATGCCTTGTTTAATTTTGAGATCGTAATTTATCATGACACTTTAGTTTATCTGAGTTCAGTAGTTCATCCTGTTATTTTGATTTAGCTTGTCTATCTTGTTATCATGCTCATGTTCATCTCAGTTCCTCATGACAGTTAAATTTACTAGTTTTTATACGAATAGTAGATAGGGCTTACTCAGTCTTTTTGACTGACCCATTTTGTTTCGCCTCTTTTCTTCCGTTTCCCCCCCAGGTTACAGGGAGGAAATATTGTTGTTTAGTTCGGACTTCTCCTGCTTGAAGGTCATCATGGATGGCTTGGACTTTTCTTGGCTATGGCTACTTTACTGTTTTTACTTGGGGAATAATTTATGAAAATGTCTTTATGCTTCTTTACTATTGCAAGACAGGTTTTGATGTACTCTGATGTAAAAGGCTTTAGACCTTATTTATTCATGTTATGAAAGGTTGATTTTACTTCCGCTATTTTATATGTTCTGTCTTGTGATATTTCTGTGCATGTTTACCAATAATGCCCCTCTAAAGCTAGTGCATTCCTTTGCGAGTGACCCTAGCGGAGGCGGGGTGTTACATTTGGTATCAGAGCAGAAGGTTACCAGACTGGGCAAAAGTTTTTAAAGACCTTCTGAAAACTATTTGAAAATCGTTTACAAAGAAGCATTTTTCAAGAAAATTTTTCTTTTAAAAGAAAAAAGGCTATTCCCCAAAGGCCATTAGCACTATCCTTGTTTCCTTAATTGAATCTCTTTTCCTTTCTTTCCTCCATCTGTAGTCACAGTGGTTTTAACTGCGACTAGTCTTTTCTATCTACGAAAGTGCTTTCCATGCGATGGAGGTGGTTCTCGAGAGACCAGTGGTCGCGTTATAAGAAAGGATAGTGAGGAAGAGGATAAAGGATACGAGTTTAAGGATGAGAAACTTGTTGGTATGGCTCAACCCAGAATGAGAGAGAAGGATGAACAATGAAACCCATGACGAGAGAGTACCTTTGGCATGGTAAAACGGGACGGATAGTTAAGTATTATGGGAAAAGGACAAGATCATCGGGAGGGCAGCAGTATGCTCTCATTTCTGGGGTACCTCGGAAGGAGGGTGACGATCTTGTTAAAGGTTTAGCTTTTCTTCTCTATCATCCCGTTAGGACTTTGTTTTGATCATCGTATCATTTAAGTCTGCTTCGACAGTTGAGTCTCTGCACCTTAAGTACTAGCGTAATAGAGAATCCCATTTTTGTCTCAAAATCCTATTGGAGAATCAGTCCATTTATACATGACTTGTTTGGATTTGGGAATGTCTATGCCAAGTGTTGAGTTTGGAAATAATGCTTATGTTTATAAGCTATGGATGGATTCTAGGGATGAAGTGGTTATCCAGTAGGGGATGCCACTCTCGGTTTTGATAGGAGGGTAGTTAGACCTTTTGACTAGCCTTGGTAATACCCTCGAAGTATCGTGTAACCTTTTTGAGGTTCTGTCATGACTAGTTACTTAGAATCCCTTGATGCCTTTATTGGAAATTTGAAGCCCGATCGAGTGGTGTTCGCCGATAAGACGAACGGTTTACCTCATTTATGCATGGGTTATAGAGATCACCCTAGTAAGTGCGCTTGATAACCTGGTTGACATCTGTTTACTTTCAAGAGAAAGTTCTTCTACATGGAATACCTTATAGTATATAAACGAGATCCAAGATTCACTAGTGAATTTTGGAAAGCTTGCATGAGATCATGAGTACGCAGTCATGTTTGCGTCAAGTATTTTAGAAAAAGGATAAGTGCAAGTGGAACGAGAGGCGATGAAGGAATGAGTTCCAGCTCATGTTATGGAAACAAGAAATAAGAAGCTACGAAATCGCAAAGACGGTCAAGGCACAATGGAATTGAGTTCAAGGAAATACGACTTTGATGGTCAAAGACTAGATACGCGCATGATATCTCTTTTTGGGAGTATATCCTTGATCCCTGTTTTCTGTAGAGCTTACTTGTAGGCTATCTTTTGTGGACATCCTCTTGGTCCTATTTTCTGTTACAAACCCCATAAGGAGTTTGTCTTGTTTATCTTCTCGACCCTATTTCAGGGAATCCTAGGTAGAACCCTATGGATGTAAACATGTATTTGAAACATGTTATGATTGATATGGTTGCAAGTGGTTGCAAGTGGTTGCTCGTGGATGCGCGAATACACATTAGATACTAGCTCGACTGGTCACATTTCATATTGCATATGCACGAGTATTTATACTTGTTTATGGATGAAATCGAATGTATTATCATGCGGTTGTTGCATATGAATGAATGATTGTGCACACATATAGTACCTATATGGCTAGGACTATTTGCATACATGTTGGATTCATGGCACTATACATATTTCGCATTAGAAAGATTATTCAGGCCTGATCATTAGCATTAGCTAAGGAACATGTACACACACGTTTTTCATATATTCATACAGCATTAGAAATCATCTAAGGACAATGGTTGCTTGTGGATGATGTTTTGAGTAGATGGGTGACGGATGGTAGGATACATTCTTCCTAACTTGGAGATTTCGGGGACGAAATCCTTTAAGTTGGGGAGGATGTAACAACCCGAATTTTTAGCAACGTGTTAAGACAAGAATCAAGGCAGAATTAAATTATCAAATCTGAATCAGGATAAACGGGTTGCGCCATTGCGTTCGTCTCGGAAAAATACGCGAAATAGAGTCCGAAATTTCGTAAATCGGAGTCCGTATGAAGAAGATATGGACGAACGAAGTTTGGCAGAAAAACCGAAAACAAACCAGAATGCACTGGCGCACTTGTGAAGTGCGCCAGCACAAAAATACACTGGCGCACTTGGGAAGTGTGCCCGTGTCGAGCCAGAAACCTGCACAGCCTTCTGGCTTGACCCTGGCTGGCCTGGTGCACCTGTTTTGGCCCTTGGTCTTGTTTTGGAGGCTTGTGACGATTTTTGAGGGCTGGGATCTATCCTAGGGTTAATCTAACGGCCTAAACTACCCCTAATCTCTATAAAAAGACCCCTAACCTAGCCTAAACCCTCATTAATTGATCCTACAACTAAACTATGCCAAAATTTCTAGTGATCATGGCCTCCACTCAAAACCCTAGCCTCCACCCTCTTGCCAAAATGCTATCTTCATTTCTATGAGAGGTTTCATGATCATGAGAGTATTAGAGAGTCCCTATGTTAGTATGAGAGCTCCTCAAGTTGATGTCAAGGCAAAAGTTTTGGTCTTTGTTCATAAAGATGGTGTATTTGTTGATTTGGAGCATCCATCTTTGGGTTTTTGGATGATGGCATGCATAAGCTTCATCACAAGCTTTAGTTTAATCGATTTAGGCCTTCATAGCAATGTAAGCCCTTTCCCTACTCTTAGATATTAACTATGAAGTTAAATGTTCATGTTGCAAGTTTGGGTTTGATCATTGAGTATGATACATGCTATCATGTCATGCAAGTTTATGAAGTCATTATCTTGATCTTGTGAGCAAAAAGCCACAACCTTTATGTTGAAATGTTGCATTATGCAACATGAGAATCTTCATAATCATTATGTCAACTTGCATATGAAGTCATAATCCTTATATGATGATATATGCGAGTTTCTAGCCATCATTCCATGTCTTTTGTCACCATGATTCGCTTATGTACCAAGTTTGGGTTTATGCATGTTTTTGAGGCTTAAGAATGTAACATGCAAGCTAATGAACACATTTGTGCCTCATTTGCCACCATGATTAACTTGTGGCTTAATACCCATTTTTGTCATTCCTTTGCCAAGTCTCTTCTTTTAATCCATCACGTTGTTGCGAACGTATATGCTAGTTTAAAAAGCGTTGGGGTCACATTATGGGGAAACATAATGACATGAATATGACTTGGGTAAATGGGTATAAACATGACAACATGTAACGTTAAATATGACATGTGTTTATACTTGAAAACATGACTTGAAATATAACATGGAAGTTGACATGTAAGTATGCATAAAAACATAAGCTTGGGAATTTACCTATTAAGTTAGGTCAACCCATTGGGAATTTACCTATTAAGTTAGGTCTACCCAATTGCTTGAAAACTTGACTATGAACATGACACTAGACTAAACATGAAAGTGGCCAACTCGAGGTTGGGTTGAGTTTGCAACGTAAAACTACCCGGAACCGACCGGCCTAACTAGTGGTTGCAAACAATAAGACCCAATGTGAGAAGTTGGTCATGTTGTGCTTGAACCCGAGGTTAGACCAAGTTGTGGTGTAAAGCTACCTGGAACCGACCGGCTTAACTAGTAACCACAACAAAGTCTAATGTGAGAGGTTGGGGTGCATTAAGTAATTAATGCCACATGATAGGGTTAAGTTAATTTGATTAATGACTCTTAACCAAATATGACATGGGTAAGTGGGTTAAGTAAATTGGTTAGGCTAATGATACTTAACAAAACATGACAAGGTTGGGTAGGTTAAGTGATTTGATTTGCCTAATGACGCTTAACCATTTTTATACGACTAGTGGACGGGGATTAAGTTAACCAACACTTAATCAATCCAACATGATAATTTGACAAGGTTAAGTAAGTTTTCTTAATGACACTTAACCATACAAGATGATTAGGGGATGGGGTTAAGTAATTTACACTTAACTAATCCGACACGGTAATTAGATGGGGTTAAGTAATCCACACTTAACTAATCTAAACACGGCAATTCGATGGGGTTAAGTTAAACACTTAACCAATTTAAACTCGGTAATTCAGTGAGGTTAAGTAACCAATACTTAACCAACTTAACGTGACAATTTAATGGGGTTAAGCAACTTATACTTAACCAATTATACATGATGATTTGATGGGGTTAAGTAACTTACACTTAACCAATCTAATACGCGGATCTGATAAGGTTAAGTCACAAGACCTTTTTAGAATATACTTAACCATTATAGTACGATTAGAGGATGGGGTTAAGCCAACCTATACTTAACCAATCCGACTCGATAATTTGATGGGATTAAGATAATTCTATGCTTAATCGATCTAGCAAGATAATCTGATAGGATTAAGGTAAGCTAGTACATGACCAATTTGACTTGATAAGGTTAAGTCATGAGCCTCTCGGTACACTTAACCAACTTGTGGGACTAAGTCTTGAACTTAAATACTTAGCCAATCTTTGACGTGATTCGTGGGCGGGTTAAGTCATGGACTTGAATGATAACACTTAACCCTATAGACAAACCCTAGCTAGAAGAACTAGGTAGAAAACCATGGTTAATCAAGGATAACGGGAAAGGAAGCTAAGTGGTAAACCTTAGTTAAGGATAACTAAGTAATAATTCTTAGCTAAGGACATAGGACTAATTCTCAAAACGATGAGTAACCTGATACGGTAGGTCATCGCTTAGTATACGAGGGGGAGCAAGTTATCTGACTTGGATAAAAGCTCCAGCGCACTAGGTGCCGAAGTGGAAGCTTCGGGGGACGTGAGGATATTCTTGGGATCCCTCTGTGGGCTGCCAGGTAATTATACTAGGCCCATGAGAGGTTAAGGTCTGCGTTAGAAGGACCAAGAGTATGTCTTGGTTGCTATGCGAGCAACCTAAAGACTGGGATGGATTAGCGTGGAGTCGACGATTCTTGTTTTTGCCCTGGATAGCGCATCGCCGACTACCTACCATCTTTAGTCAATCGTGTATATGCGGAAAGGCAGGGAACCCCCAACAGACCATGTGCTTGCTATCGAGTCATGGGTGAGGTTGGCCCGTAGGAAAGTGGGCTATAGTGGGGCCGTGGAGTGGTTCTTATACATGATTTTTCTTGGATTGCCTTTCAGTAGTTAAGGGAGGGGTCACGTGGGACCATAGCCACGGGTACAAAAACAGACCTTGATATCTGCATCGGCAGACGATTTAAAGCTCCCGACCGAGTTCCGTATTTCTTGATTTGCTCTGGCACGGAACTCGGATGGCACATTGGGGAACATGTGCATCTAGACATGGAAAACGATTCACGATACATACGTGGGATCAAGGGCGCAGTTGACGGGTGGCGTAATCCCTAGTGGTCCTAGGTGGCCAAAACCCAAACCGAGACACTGAAACGTTCATTAGGTAGCATAATCCCTAGCGGTCCTAGGTGGCATAAATCCTAAGTGGACGCGCGATAGTTCATGGTAAGGAAACACAACTAGATCAAGGGTTGCAGTCCAAAACAACTTCAAGGATAAACCGTTTACATGGGAAAGCCCGTACAGCCTACGGCAAAGAACTGAACTTATACATGGAAAGAAACATATGAGTTGAGTAACCTATATATGCGGCATATTAGGTTGACATGGACCATTACACGACTTTTGAGTAAGGGTCATTCACGGATAACACGTGATACAATTGGGATACTAGTACGGTAGGTGCAGAGCGGGCATACAGGATAGATACCATGGGACGTTATGCGTGATAGATAACTTGGGATATTATACTTGATAGAAACCTGACGATGTGATGCCTTGTTTCATTTTGACATCGTAATTTATCATGACACTTTAGTTTATCTGAGTTCAGTAGTTCATCCTGTTATTTTGATTTAGCTTGTTTATCTTGTTATCATGCTCATGTTCATCTCAGTTCCTCATGACAGTTAACTTTACTAGTTTTTATACGAATAGTAGATAGGGCTTACTCAGTCTTTTTGACTGACCCGTTTTGTTTCGCCTCTTTTCTTCCGTTCCCCCCCCCCCCCCAGGTTACAGGGAGGAAATACTGTTGTTTAGTTCGGACTTCTCCTACTTGAAGGTCATCATGGATGGCTTGGACTTTTTTTGGCTATGGCTACTTTACTGTTTTTACTTGGGGAATAATTTATGAAAATGTCTTTATGCTTCTTTACTATTGCAAGACAGGTTTTGATGTACTCTGATGTAAAAGGCTTTAGACCTTATTTATTCATGTTATGAAAGGTTGATTTTACTTCCGCTATTTTATATGTTCTGTCTTGTGATATTTCTGTGCATGTTTACCAATAATGCCCCTCTAAAGCTAGTGCATTCCTTTGCGAGTGACCCTAGCGGAGGCGGGGTGTTACATTTATAGTTAAACTTGCAGTTTCACAATTTAAACACACACACACACAAATATATATATATATATATATATATATATATATATATATATATATGGGAATGCTAAACGATAGCCATAACATTATCGAAAAGTCATAGTTTAATTCCACTCACTGATTAAAGAACGGATCTTGAATTATGGGATCTGATTTTCTGAATTTGAATAGCTAATCCTTTGATGTAGAATCCAATTCTTATTATCCAAATCGTGAACCCCAATTTGAAAGCTCTAACTTTGATTGTTCTCTTAAAAACTCTAATTTGATTTGATTTGATGGGGGCTAGGTTAGATTAGAGTTGAGCAACATGGTGACGCCATTACTTTGATTAATGAATTTAGGGTTAGGTCTAAGTGTGTTTATATAGTTGCTCAAGACCTTATCGTACACGCAGCGCTGAGTTGGCATTGAACCAAGTTAAGAAAATAGTCCAGGTTCGCAAATGAATCTGGCCAAATCTTATCGTACACGCAGCGCTGATTCAGCGTTGAACCCAGTTAAGAAAATAGTCCAGGTTCGCAAATGAATCTAGCCAAATCTTATCGTACACGCAGTTCTGAGTCAGCATTGGGTCCCACTAGCTGTTTTGGTGCAGAAATTTGAATTTCGAACTTTTGAATTTCTGGAATTTAGTTAACTGTTTTATTCACATGAAATATTCTTATATGTATACAATTCCTCTAACGACCATTTTACGCGTATATATATATACACACAACTTTCATTTTATTTTCAAAATTCAAACGATGTTGCACCGTTATTTGATTCTTACCGTATTTCATTGACTGTAGCCTTATCTTGAAATTTTATCTTTCATATACATATATTTTCTATATATATATATTCTCATATATTTTTCTTTATTTCCTTATATGTACGTTCTTATCCTTTCAAATTTTGAATTTGTATACGTACATATATTTGCATGTTCAGTTGGCCGTCTCTAAAACAAAGATAAAAATTATGTCGCCGCCGAGGTTCAAACCCCTGACCTCTATGTTACAAATCCAATGCCTTAACCAACTGAGCTATGAATTCTTTTGTTAATAAGTCTTAGAACAATGACAATTATTGTTCTCTCCTTACTTCCCTTTTTCATGTTAGTTACAAAACTTAAATTAATCCATTGCAAGAATCTTTTTATTTTATTTTTCTTTTAATGTTAATGCATTTTGTTTGCAAATCAGTACATGCAACATATTTACATTGCATGCAACCAATCCTTTCTTTCTTTCAATGCATGCATTACATTTTTCTCTTTTTTTTCAGTGCATGTATTTATTACCTGCAATCCTTATCTTATACTTTATTTTATATTTTAATTTGTTTGTGTATATATATATATATATATATATTTCTCTTGTGTGTATACAAACTTTGAACCTTAACAACTTCTTTATACGGTGTCCGATTTACGCAAACCAAGTGTCCATCTGAACCAGAATCTCGAGGCGGACGTAACGGTGATGTCTGTTTTACTTAATTCCTAATATTTAAATTAAAATTTTTTATTTTATTATCTCTTCTATTACACATATCGTTAACGTATTAATTTTTTCCGTTTCTTCTACTAATTTAAAATGCACATCACCATTATTTATATATCTATGCATATATACATACACACACATTTTTAATTATCTTAAAAATGCGGGGTGTTACATATATAGTTGAGATTTGTAGTTATATAAAATTGGATTTTTATTTATACGAACAGCATGATAAAAATATGATTTTTATATAATAAGTAGCGATATAAAAATTTGATTTTTATATATACAGTAGTAGTACAAAAATATGATTTTTATATATACAGTAGCAGTACAAAATATGATTTTTATATAGCATTATAAAAATGTGATTTTTATAATGTAAACATCGTATTAAGATATGATTTTAATAATGTAAATATCGAATTAAAAATGTGATTTTTAAAATATATATAGCGTTGTTAAAAATATGATTTTTAATATAAACTGCGCGAAACAGATTATGTTGGAATCACGGTGAGGAATACAATGCGCTGGAGCAAATCCAAATCGTCCATTAAAGAATGACGGAGTGGAAACCCA
The DNA here is from genome assembly GCA_030737875.1 of Allium sativum. Classification (NCBI taxonomy): domain Eukaryota; kingdom Viridiplantae; phylum Streptophyta; class Magnoliopsida; order Asparagales; family Amaryllidaceae; genus Allium; species Allium sativum. The sequence goes on along the minus strand of CM060923.1, from coordinate 574,253,034 downwards.
AGGTGAGAACTTCTCACTCTAATCTTGTTTTCTAGTTAATATATATACTAGGATACAGACGGGGCTTAGTAGCTCCTCACACCATCGTCCACAGACCATGGACGACTTGTTTGATTGTATTGTGTTGTGGAGATTGATTGTGATTGTGATGTGAAATGGAAAATAAAATATTCATATGTTGAATAAAATATGTGAACAATAAAAATATCATTTTTACTGATTATATGGACTATATAAAATAGTGTTGCGTTGAAATAAATATTCATTTACAATCGGACAATTTGTTTATTTACACCTATTTGACTGACATTGATTGAGACGATAAATTTTACACATCGTCCAACTGCACCAATAAAATCTATGTTTGTTGATTGAAACCCCACATATGTATTGGGATGATATATGACGTACATTAATCACAATTATTTAGTGGTATGTCAATCTATTGGTTGACAGGCAGTTGTTAGCATTAATTATTTATATTAAATGCTTATGCAGTTGTGTAGTGCACTCTGGATAATGGATGATTGTTTATCATTGTTATTATATACATTTGTTGTACGGAATCCATATAATTAACATTATATGATAATTGATTGGGTCTCATTTTAATTTGGAAAATAAAGAATATTTTGAAATAATATTCAGAAACTGATTAAAAATATTCATTTGTTGAATAAAATAAAATAACAAATATTTTAAAATAATATTCAGTAGAAGATCAAAATATGATTTTGATGCCCGATTTTGGATGGACACGAAAATATTGAAGTGTACGAAGCCGTGTTGATTAGATATGCGCCATTTTGGACGCGAACGATATTTATATCGATTTTATTCATTTTTATAACGAATATCAGACAGGAAATTATTTCAATATCTGATATTTTGAAAATATTATCATTTAAATATTATAATGATAAGGAATATTCAATTTTGGTTTAAAATTGAAAATGAAGTTGGAATCGTTTTTCTAAAACGAATTTGAAACGATTTATAAAATACATTTTAAATGGTAATCAATGAAATATATATAATATATATATATATATTATATGTGCATATATATATAATGGCCTGAATAGAACGCGTCGTGCAGCGACCGTTCGCGAATTTCGACCATTGACTTCGAATTGACATACAGGAGATCCGACCGTCGGATTCTCCAAAAACCGGAACCGTTGGATTCGTGTCGAAAAGAGCTTTCCAAAGAATATAAGAGAATTGAAATCTAACGGTTGGATTTGGAATTATGCCCAAATCAAATTTGGAAAAGGTTGTTGTAAGTGCAGTTCGATGACCGTTTATGGAAATAAACTGAAAGGGCCTTAATAAAATTACTAAAAATAGTAATAATTTGTGTAAAATCATAATAATTGATTTGGAAAGAATTGGGATGAAAAATTCCATATCTGAAAAGATAAAAATATATTTTTATCGAAATGAACTAGTTATTTACTAGAATTATAATCCAATTATTTTTAAATAAATAAATTGGATTGAAAATGGGTTTTAATACAACCAGAATTTCCAATATATGAATTGGAATGGATTTGAATCGACATTGTCTTTGGAATATTTTTATATTGAATTCCGTGATTATACAGATATTGTGGAGGAATTTCGAGGATACATATATCGTTATTCCCAATACGATATTTGTTGATTTCATAATTTAATATTGAATATAAGCCGATATAATTTCTATTCAGGGCTTGGAATTTAATATTGAATTGGATTTTGGGTTTGTCGTGAATGGTGTCTTCAATAACACTGTTCTTAACCCATATGAGGAAAGAATAAATCTTTTAATTAAGATTTATTGAAGTTTTCCAATTAATTAAGATTTAATTGGAATTGAATAAAAGAATTGGATTTTAGGTTTGTCGTGAATGATGTCTTAAATAAAACTGTTATTAAACCCCGTGTGAAAAAAATAAATCTTTTTACTAAGATTATTAGTGCTTCCAGTTAATTAACATTTAATTGGAATAAAATGAAATGTGAATTGGGTTTATTGTGATCTGTGTTTTAATGACATTCGTTCTTTAACACGATTTGCAGTGAAATGTGATTTGGAATATATAAATCTTTTATTATGATTTAATGGGATTTTCCAATGGAAAGTTTTTCAATTTAATGTATTAAATTGGAATTGAATGGAATTTGATTGGTAATAATCGAAGTGAACTTCTGTGGAGGAAGACTATTAATATATATGGAATTTAAAAGGCTTTGTCATTATTCTATTTATCTTATTGGTCGGATACGGAAATTGATATCGATTAACTATTGATTCATTTTTCCGTGAAGATTCCATTTTTATAGAAGAGGATTTGGGTTTATTGTGAACCGTGTTTTAAATGACATTGGTTCTTTAACCCAGTTAAAAGACATGATTACATGTCTAACATTGATTCCTTTATACCGTGTTCGTTGATCTTTGCTAAATATATATCTATTTGGTGGCGGAGAATTTATTCTCCTGCTCAACACCCTTCTCTAAGACGTACAAGCTTAGAGGTTATATATAAGTAGAAATCAATGGTACAGTGTAGATTATTGATGCAGCATGTTTGATTGCCCAAAGTTAAATAATCATTAATATTGATTTTTGGGAAGATTAAAACTAAGTGAAGTTTTAATGAATCTTCAATTAGATTGAAAAGAGAATGTGATAATTTAAATTATCAAATTCGGGAAATGATCGAGAATGGAGTATCACCAATTTTGCTCCAAGCGATAGTTAAATCTTTAATTAGATTTGAATGTGAAATGCTAATTAAATTTACGGATAACACCATGGTGTTAGATATGGAGTATTACCAGTTTTGCTCCATGGGATGAATAGGTTGGGATTGGGAAATTAAACAAATGATTACTACGGTAAGGTTCGCTAATCCCGACTAGTTGATAAACCTTAATTTGGTTTAGACTTGATATCCAAAGGAAGATTAAAGAATAAATTTAAAAGAATTTATCTTTGATAAAATTAGTGGGAATCTTTCCTTAATGATGTGAATAAAAGAATATTCTGAATTGGAATGAAGCATTTGTTGTGTTTGTGTAGCACTTGTTTATTATATACGCGAGTTATTCAGAAAGGCCGGGTTTATACCCATTTTGAATAACTGATTCGACGATAAGTTGACGATGAAGATGGTGGTTGAAGACCGGAGGTCTTCACATCGTTTGGATGATTACTGATGTCTTGATTAGGCAGTACACACAAGACAATGTAATAAGTGGTGATTATCCAGACGTACTTGGAGATCGACCGAATATGCGAGGACCTCTCTCCTATATTGGACATATGGGACGAGGAATAAGGTGCCTTCGGTTTCGTTCAGACCCAGAACGAACTTTTATGTTGATGTGTGTTTGACATTAAATTTTAGTCTGTGTTGATTATCTCTATTAAATATATATTTGTTTGGTGGCGAGAATTTATTCTCTTGCTTAACACCCCCCTCATAGACGTACGAGCTCAGAGGTTATATATCGATAGACATCGGTCGCATGGCGTGAATTGCCTGTGTGGCATGCTGAGATACAAATGATCAAGGCTTATATTGAAAAGCAGAGTCTTGTGGTTGATGATCAAAGCACAACTTTAATATAGCATAGTTTTGTGTATAGCATTAATTTGCGAGCCTCACACCTTGGTAAGAGTCATTAACGGGATAAGGGACCGTTGGGAGAACTTGATGTTTCTTTCTAGCTATGGGTGGTGTCATGGTATGGAGCCCAGACATTTATTATATTTTTACCTATGTGGTTGTTGGATTGCGAGGCGCTTCGGATATGTCGGTTACTATGGAGCCGATGGATAGGTCCGATAGGACTGGGAAACGTGTCTTCAGGAATTTCCAATCTCAAATTAAGAGAGGACCGGCCCAACCGATCCAAGGGTTGCTCAGAGTGTGCAGTCCTGAGACATTTGCTAGAGTGTCTCGAAGCAGTTAGGAGTGCATCCCTTGCCTCGACTCATGCTGGAAATCCAATTTCCAATACGTGACATTTGGTTTTATTTGTAGAGCCTAGTATGGCGACATAGTGGGATGGGGCACTATGTCGTCTATGATTGATACATTTATATTTGAAGTTTTTTTCATACACTTTACACTTATAATAGTAACCAAATGATTTGTTTTAAATGTACCAAGCATGTTTGGCTATTATAAGATAAAACTCTATCCTCCGACTTGCATTGCATTGTGTGATGGGACCTGAGTCTTATAATAGCTTCATTTTTCCAAAAAGCATTGCGATGTTTGTTTTATGCACTGGTATTCTTGGGAGGAAACCCGTTCCGTGTTATGCGGCGTGGTCCCTTGATTTACTCTGTTTTAACAGTTTTAGTTCTCACACCAGTTACATGGCTGACCTGGAGTTTATTGTTTTAACCTAAACTCTGGGAGCCCCTATTTTCCACACGGGCAGCTAGGAGTTTTGGTTTTGTAGATATTATATTAACACGATCCTGGATTACAGTTGGAGCTGTATTCGGAACGCTCTGTATCTGTATATTCCCTTCAGTTATGTTATGTATTATTTTTCGGCTGCTATGTAATGTATTTTAGTCTCTGATATTTATCAAATGTATTTATTTGTTCATACTCTGTTATATTCTTGTACTCTGATGCAAATTATTGTAATAGCAATGAAATGTTCTACCATTTGTGTTCTTATTTTTCATGTTCTCAACTCAATCCTGGCTTTCCCTTACGGGTGAGTTTGGGTCGTTTCATCGTGGTATCAAAGCTCGAGAACAAGACTTATTAGAACCAAATGAAAGAATTCATCAGAGATTGGATTAGTAATATCCAATGAGAATGACTTGTTAGAGATGGGATCAGTAGTATCCTAGAACAAGTGTAAAGAGTGTTGTTTTTAAAAATAAAAATGAAAACAAATTTTGTTTTGGAATTTAAATCTTGTTATACGTATTTGAGTAATTTATTTTAAATTGATTTTGGACTATCGGGTATATGGAGATTTGAATATCCGTCTGATCCACGTGTATTTGAAGCCTCAAATATACCGGATGGATATAGAATCACATTCTAGTCGCCCGGGCATGTTTCTGATGGTGGCGTGCCATCATCAGTATTTATGTTTGAGTTTCGAAAGTGGGACATCTATATTTTTCCAATTGACTGGCGTGAGAACCAAAACTAGATAGGGTTATTTGTTGTGATTTGGCACTTAAAATATGATTTTTGAATATATTAAAGTTATATGTTTGAAAAAAAAATCAACAAATTGATTGCTAGTTGTGTTGTATGATAATTAGATTGATTGATTAAAATGGTGGACCAATAAGAGAACAAAAGGTTAATTAAGCCAAATAGAATCAAAATTGAACTGAATTGAAACTTGTTTGAAATTGCATGCATGTACATATATATGTGTGAACAGGTCATAGCAAGGAGGCTAGAGAAGAGGAATAAAATTGTATGCCCGACAACTAGGTACATGTTTACTAATTTCATGGGTTTGGATGATTTTATGAGTCGATTGGCTAGCCGCTTGGCTTTTTCTTTTCCTTTATGGATGATGACTGCGTGGCTAGTTGTGGTTTTAAAGGTCTCCCTGTATAAAGGAGGTTATGGGAAATTTTTCAAAAATTTAGGTTGTTTTCCAAATTTTTGAAAAATTAGAAATTCTTATAAACTGAAAGTTGAAGAATGAAAGCTAGAATGGATGTAGAGTTGGTTGGTTAAACAACTTTCAGCTCCACTCCTTTTCGAGGACGAAAAGATTTTAAGTAGGGGAGATTGTAACAACCCAGAAATCCGAACCAATTAATTTTTTTTATTTTAGCGATTTTAATGAATTTTGAATAATTAAAATGATTTATTTTTAATAATAACAACTAAAAATTTATTTTAAATGTAGTTAGAATGTATAAATTTATTTTAATTATAAAACGAGCCTGAAATGGTGCGGTAGTTTGAAAATTCGATTTCTAATTTCAAATGAATGTATAGAATTCAATATAAGTCAGAATTGGACGAAACAAGAAACATTTGAATCTGATTAACAATATCTTTCTAATCGATGTAAGAAACCGAGATTTCGTTTTATAAATTGAAAGTTATGTCCAGTTTAAAATTTAGAATAGTCACTGTGAAATTTATATATATTTTTTATACGACCTCTGCTTTCGACGAAACTACTTTTGTTGGATTCAAAATGTAAAATTATTGCTAGATTCCAATTTTCATAATTTTTGGAATCAATATGTGAGCGTGGAAAAAGAAAACGTGTTTTGTCAATTTCAGTCAAATTGGATCGACCAGAAAATGGCCATTTTTCAAATGGTCTCCAAATTCGACGAAATTAGTGTTGTTAGGACCGTATCGTCAAAACATAGTTAATTTATTTTTCTGGAATTTTTGGAGTCAATATGTGGCCCCGGTAAATTAAAATGTACGTTGAAATCAATTTTGAACGTTATATTAATTTATATTCCAATTTTGATGAAAACATATTGTAACAGTCGAACTGGCTTACAGGACACTACCCATTGTGTTCGGAAGGGGGGTAAAACGCTAGGGACGATGGTTGTTGGGTTCAATTTGGAACTTTAATGAAAATATCAACTTTTGAAAAATAAAATTATATAAAATAATATATATATATATATATATATCCTTAGAAACCTAATCCTCCCTCACTTTTCAATCCCATGGTCAACACGGTCAAACACGCCCCCCCCTAAAATCAAAATCGCGACGCTTCCTCTCGCTCGCTTTTATTCCCGTCGCGCTCTAGCTCAGTGCAGCCACCGCCGCGCCGTCCCTCCCCCTCCTCCGCGCCAACCTTCGTACCCCCTCCAGACCCCGTCGCACCACCACCCCCTCCGTTCTCCCTCTCTCCAGCCATTTTGAAGCCCCAAACCCCCACAAAACTGTCGCCGCCTACCACCAGTGACCCACCACCAGACCCCCGACGCCTCAGACACCCTATGCATCGCCTCCCCTCAGCCCATCTCCGACCCCACTTCCCTCCAATTCGAACGCAGCAAAGAAACCCCCCTCCTTCCCTCCCCCCCACCCCCCGGTTGAAAAAATAACCAATCTATATAAGTTTCTTTCTGATTTTGATTTCTAGGAAGTTAAGATTTTTATTTGCATAAAAATAAGATCTTTATTTGAATAAAGTTGAGATTTATATATATAAAGTTGAGATTTTTAGTTATATAAAAATTGGATTTTTATTTATACGAATAGTAGTATAAAAATATGATTTTTATATAAGAAGTTACAATATAAAAATATGATTTTTATATATATAGTAGCAGTATCAAAATATGATTTTTATATATACAGTAGCAGTATAAAATATGATTTTTATATGTACAGTAGCGTTATAAAAATGTGATTTTTATAATGTAAACATCGTATTAAAAATATGATTTTTATAATGTAAATATCGAATTAAAAATGTGAGTTTTAAAATATATACAACGTTGTTAAAAATATGAATTTTTAATATAAACTGCGTGAAGCAGATTACGTTGGAATCACGATGAGGAATACAACGCGGTGGAGCAAATCCAAAACGTCCATTAAAGAATGATGGAGTGGAAACCCAAGGTGAGAACTTCTCACTCTAATCTTGTTTTCTAGTTAAATATATACTAGGTTGCTGACGAGGCTTATATGTAACAACCCGAAAATTCTGAGCCAATTTAAATTTTTTATTTTAGCAAGTTTAATGAATTTTGAATAGTTAAAATGAATTATTTTAAATATTAACAATGAGAAATTTATTTTGAATAGAATTAGAACGTATATATTTATTTGAATCGTCGTTAGAATATAAATAATTATTTATAATTATAAAAGGAATTGAAAATGGCATAGTAGTTTGAAAATTCGATTTTGAATTTCAAATGAATGTACAGGATTCAAAATAAACCAGATTTTAGAGAAACCAAAAATATTAGAATCTAATTAAGAATATCTTTCCAATGAATCCGAAAAATTGAAATTTCATAGCGGGAATCAAAAGTTATGTCCAGTTGAAAATACAGAATAGTCGATGTGGGATTCTGGCCCTTAAAAATGGAAATTTTGCACCCCACCTCGGTTTATGACGAAACCACTTTTGTTGGATCCGTGATGTCAAGTTATTGCTAGATTCCAAAATTCGTAAATTTCGGAATCAATATGTGAGCGTGACGAAGTTAAACGTGTTTTGACCAGTTTCAGTTGAATTTAATCAATTGGAAAATGACCATTTTTCAAACGGTCTCAGAATTTGATGAAATTAGTTTTGTTAGGACCGTATCGTCAATACGAAGCTAGAAAATATTTTTCGGGAATTTGTAGAGTCCGTATGTGGCCCCGGTAAATTGAAATGTGCGTTCAAATTCAATATATAGATTTATGTTTTGATTTTGACGAAAACTGATCGAAACAGTCGAATTATCTTATGATACACATCCCATTGTGTTCAGAGTAGGGGTGATTAGCTAGGGGTGACACTCGTTGGGTTCGATTTGGGGTTCGAATGAAGAACTTACTTTTTGGAACTAAATTAAATAAATAAAATAATATATATTATATATCCTCTCCCCCCTCTCTCTTAAATCACTCGGTCAAACAAAAAAAAAAAAAATTGATCCCGCCAGTGCCGTCGCCCCCCCTCAAGACTTCGCCGCCGCCTCGGGTGTAGCTGCCGTCGCACCCCCCTCTTCTTCTTCCTCCCTTTCTCATCTCCTTCTACTCCTCTCTGAAAACCGCGCCATCCCTAAAGACCCACGCTCTAGCCAATTTCCGACCGCCCACGGCCCGCCACCTCCTCCTCCGCACCACCGCACCACCACCTGAAGACCGCATGCCGCCAACACCCTCCCCCGGACCAAAACCAACGTGAATTCCCCTCCTCTGAAGACGAACAGTGAGTTTCTTTATTTTAATTTCATCTTTCTATTTTTTTATATAAAGAGCCATGATTTGCATATATGCATCAACTTAGGGTTTTTGGCATATAAAGTTTATATTTTTAAATTAGTAAAGTTATGTTTTTAAAGTAGTGAAGTTAGATCTAAATTTTAATTAGATAACATATAGTAAAAATTTGATTTTTCTATTTTATAAATAATAAAAATATGATTTTTATATTATAGAAAGATATAATTTTTATATATATATATATGAATATCAAGTAATATAAACAAAGATGAGATTTTTAACTGTGTAAAGACGAGATTTTTAATGTAAGGAAGGTGAGATTTTTATTGTTGAAATGGCGATGTAAAAATATAATTTTTAGCGATGTAAAGATGCAATTTTTAGCGATGAAAAGATGAAATTTTTGGCGATATAAAAATATAATCTTTATTAGAAGAAGAGCGATATAAAAATAGAATTTTTATCTATATAGTAGCGGTATAAAAATAGAATTTTTATGTGACAATCGGGAATTTCGCTCGATCCGAATCAGTCGCTAAACCGACCAAGACCGTTCGAAACCCCTGATTGTTTTGAGAACACGACAAACCAGAACGCAAACAGAAGAACATTTCAATGTTAATTACAACAATTCCATCAAAATACAAGAATATACAGAGTATGAATAAATATTACACATCATAAATTATCAGAGATTACAATAAATTACATAGAAGCGGAAAAATAATACAATACACAACTGAAAGAGATAAGGATACAAAGCTTTCCGGATATCGTTCCAGTTGTAAATCAGGATCCTATGAATATAAATCTGCAAAACCAAAACTACTAGTTGCCCGTGTCATAATAAGGGCACCCAGAGTTTAGGTTAAAACAATAAACTCCAGGTCAGTCATGTGACCGGTGTGAGAACTAAAACAGTTATTAATCTTTATTTTAAAGTTAGGTAAATCAAGGGACCATGCCATATAACACGGAACGGGTTTCCTCCCAAGAATACCAGTGCATAAAACAACAGCGCAATGCTAAATAAAGAAAAATGAAGCTGTTATAAGACCCAGGTCCCATCACACAATGCAACGCAAGCCGGAGGATAGGGTTTTTACCTTATACTACCCAAAGAATGCTTGATACGCTAAAACAAATCATTTGAAACTATTATAAGTGCATAGTTTATAAAACAATTTCAATCATAAGTATCAATCATAGACGGCATAAGTGCCCCATACCACTATGTCGCCATACTAGGCTCTATAGATAAAACTGCAAAGTCACGTATTGGAAGTTGGATTTCCATCTGTGAACCGAGGTCAGGGATCGTCCTCTACCGATTCGATACAATCTAGCCTACCATGTCTCAGGACCCAGACGCAGGTGGGCCCTTGGAGCAACAGGGCCGGTCCACCGATGTGGATTAAACTTAAACCCTGGACACTGCGTTTCCCCGCCCTATGGGGCGTAAATGAGCCCAATGACTCCATCAGTCCCGGATCGACCGATATATCTGAGGCGCCTCGCAACAGCAACAACCACACAGGTGAAAAGTATATAAATGTCAGCAAGTTTAAGCACTGACACCACCACTAGCTAGAAAGAAACGCATGCCCTCCATACCGTCCTCTCCCGTTTCTGGTTCACAACCGGGTGTGAGGCTCGCGAATCAACGTTACACAAAGCTATGCCACACAGGCGGTGCTTTGATCATCAACCACAAGACTTTTCTTTTCAACAGAAGCCTTGATCAATTGCCACTTAGGCATACCACACAGGCAATTCACTCCATGCGATTGATATCCATCAATATATAACCCCTGAGCTCGTACGTCTCAAAGAAGGGCGTTAAGCAAGAGAATAAATTCTCTGCCGCCAAAAAGATATATATTTAATAGAAATCAATCACACAGAATAAAATCCAGTGTCAGACACACAGTCCATTTACAAGTTCGTTCTGGGTCTGAACAAAACCGGAGGCACCTTGTACCTCGCACATCTATCGATCTCCAAGTACGTCTGGACGATCACCAACTAATTCCCTCCTCTTGGGTGTACAACCCAATCAAGATCCTCAGTAATCACCCAAACGATGTGAAGACCTCCAATCTTCGACCACCATCTTCATCCTCGACACCACATCGAACCAGTTATTCAGAATGGGATAAACCCGGTCTTTCTGAATAACTCGCGTGTATAGTAAACAAGTGTTACACAAACACAACATACGCCTCATTCCAATTCAGAATATTCTTTTATTCAAATATTCTTATACTTTGGGAAAAGTTCCCATTAATTTCATCAAAGATAAATTCTTTAAATTTATTCTTTAATCTTCTTTGAATATCAATTCGAACTAGTCAGGATTAGCGAACCACACCGAAGTAATCATTTATTTTATTTCCCAATCCCAACCTATTCATCCCATGAAGTAAAACTGGTAATACTCCATATCTAACACCACGTTGTTATCGGCAAATTCAATTACCATTTCACGTTCAAATCTAACTAAATATTTAACTATCGCCTGAAGCAAAACTGGTGATACTCCCTTTTCGACCATTTCAATCTAATTAAAGATTCATTAAAACCCCACTTAGTTTTAATCTTCACAGAAATCAATATCCTATCTTTAACTGGGTTAAAGAACCAATGTCATCTACAACACGGTTCACGATAAACCCAAAATCACATTTCATTAATTGTCGAGTTAAAGAACAAGTGTTATTTAAAACACCGTTCACGATAAACCCAAAAATCAATTCAAATTCAATTCCAATTAAATACCATTTAATTGGTACACTTCATTAAATCTAAATAAAAAGATTTAATCTTTTTCTCAACTGGCTTCAAGAACAGTGTTAATGAAGGCACCATTCACGACAAACCCAAATCACATTTGATATTAAATGCAAGGCTCTGAATAGAAAATATATCGGCTTATATTCAATATCAAATTCTACGACCAACAAATATCGTATTGGAAATAACGATATAAACATATCTTTCAAATTTCCATACAAATATCTGTATAATCACGAAATCCAACATCGAAATATTCCAAAGACAATTTCGATTCACATCCCTTCCAATTCAATTATTGGAAATTCTGGTTATTTTCAAAACCATTTCAAATCCACTTTATTTATTTTTAAAAATAAATGGGATTATAATTCTAGTTCAAAACTAGTCCATTTCGATAAAAATCTACTTTTATCATTTCAAATATGGAATTTTCATCCCAATTCTTCACAAATCATTTCTTATGATTTTACACAAATTATTACTATTTTTAATAATTTTATCTAGGCCCGTACAGTCGATTTCCATCAACAGCCATCGAACTGCACTTACAGCGACCTTTTCCAAATTTGATTTGGACATAATTCCAAATCCAACCATTAGATTTCTAATTTCAAATATTCGTTAGAAAGCTATTTTTGATACGAACCCAACAGTTCCGGATTTAGGAGAATCCGACGGTCGGATCTCCTGCAATATCCATTCGAAGTCAATGGTCGAAATTCGCGAACTGCCGCGGCGCGGCGCGTTCTATTCAGGCCATTCTATTTATATAATATATATATTATATATATTTCGTCGATTTCCTTTCAAAATGTATTTTATAAATCGTTTAAATTCGTTTTCAATACGATTTCAACTTCCTTTTCAAATTCAAATCAAGATTGATTTTTTCATTTCAAATCGATTTCAATTCAATTTCAATTCAATTTCAATTTAATTCGAATTTCAATTCATTTCAATTTAATTCAAATTTCAATTCATTTCAATTTAATTCGAATTTCAATTCATTTCAATTTAATTCGAATTTCAAAATCACTTTCAATATTCATTGAAAATTGAATAAAATCGATATAAATATCGTTCACGTCAAAATGGCGTCAATCTAATCAACACGGCTTTTATTCAGCACATGAATGTTTATTCTATTCAACACATGAGTATTTTTCAATTCAACACATGAATTTATTTTCAATTCAACACATGAATTTATTCTATATTGGAATGAGGCCCAATCAATTCACATATAATGTTAATTATGTGGATTTTCTACAACACATGTATATAATAGCAACGGTAAATAATCAACCATCATCCAGAGTGCACCACACAACTGCATAAGCATTAAATATAAATAATTAACGCTTACACAGTCTGTCAACCCATCGATTGACATACAACTAAACAATCGGGATTAGTGTACGTCAAATATCATCCCAATACCCGTGTGGGGTTTCAAATCAACAAACATACATTTTATTTGTGCAGTTGGGCGATGTGTAAAATTTATCGTCCCGATCAATATCAGTCAAATCAGTGTATATAAACAAATCGTCCGATTTGTTTATTAATATTTATTTTATATACACGTTAAAAATCATATTTTTAACTATAAAATATTTTCCACTATAAAATATTTTATTTCATTTCACATCACACAATCAAATTTCACAACAAAGCAATCAAACAAACAAGTCATTCATGGTCTGTGGACGACGGGTGTCGGGTGCTGCTAAGCACCGTCTGCATCCTAGTATATATTTCAAACTAGAAATTAAAATAAAGGTGAGGAGTTCTCACCAAAAGTTAAACCAACGCCGCGACTCTTCCTATGTAGGAAATTTCGCCGTGCTCGCCCTTTTGCCAATTTCGTCGTCCGTGTTCGCTACATACATAAAAATCACATTTTTATATTATTGCTCCATGGATAAAAATTCTATTTTTACATCGCTACTATATAGATAAAAAAATTATTTTTATAACGGTGTTCATATAATAAAGATTATATTTTTATCACGCTATTCTCTATGTAAAAATTATATTTTTATATATCTACTTCTAATACAAAGATCGAATTTTTATATCATCGCTATAAAAATCACATTTTAGTTTCAACATATATATAGTAAAAATCAAATTTCTACTTCGCTACATATATGAATATCAAATTTTTATTCTCTATATAATATAAAAATCATATTTTTATTCTTTCTATAATATAAAAATCATATTTTTACATGGCTACTTCTATAAAGATCAAATCTTTATTACTTCTACCATATAAAAATCACATTTTTAATCTTCTACTAATATAAAAATTATATTTTTAACCTTCTACTAATATAAAAATTATATTTTTAACCTCTTTCTCTTCACTTTCATATGATTAAAAATCCCACCTTTTCACAATTAAAAATCGAATCTTTTTAATGATAAAAATCAAACCTATTGCTAATTAAAAATCAAATCATTCCTCTTATAAAATCGACTCCTTTCTCTCATAGAAATAAAATCTTGCTTAACACACTAATATAATCAAAACTGAAATGAAAATAAAATAGAGAAATGTATATAAAAACTAAAACTTACAGTTATATATCGAAGAAAGGGGGTGCGGGTTCGTGGATCGAGATGGGGAGGAAAGGGAGCGGATTCTGGTGGTGCGGCTTGGAGGTGGTGGCGGCAGGGGGTCAACGGCGTCAGTTTTGGTGGGGAAAAGGGGGGCTCGTGCTCCGATTCAGAAGAGGGGGAGGAGGGGAAGAGGAGGGCGGTGATCAGAAGAGAGGGGGGAAGCCATGCGGTGGGCGGCGCCGCTTAGGGGGGTGCGATGGCTGTCCTTCCGCCTCCATCCTCCTTCTATATATTTTTTTATCTGAATCTAGAATGAATTGGTTTGGAACGGGGGGGCCTGTTTGACTAAGCAGAAGAGAAGAGGTTTTTTTTTATAATTTAATTAATTAATTCTCCAAAAAGTAACTTCCTTCTTCGGACTCAAAACGAGACCCACCGACTGTCGCCCATAGCTAATTACCTCTATTCCGAACACAATGGGAATTGTATCATAGGCTGATTCGATCGTTTCGATCAGTTTTCGTCAAAATCAAAATATAACTCTATATATTGAATTTGAACGCACATTACAATTTACTGGGGCCACGTATGAACTCTAAAAATTCCCGAAAAATATTTTCTAGCTTCGCATTGACGATATGGTCCTAACAAAACTAGTTTCGTCGAATTCTGAGACCGTTTGAAAATGGCCATTTTCTGGTCGATCGAAATTGACTGAAACTGTCAAAACACGTTTTCCTTTGCCACGCTCACATATTGATTCGAAAAATTATGAAAATTGGAATCTAGTAATAACTTGACATCACGGATCCAACAAAAGTGGTTTTGTCGAAAACCGAGGTCGTTTGCAAAATTTACTTTTTTAAGGGCCAGAATTCCATAGCGACTATTTTGAATTTTCAACTGGGCATAACTTTTTATCCCCGCTATGAAATTTCAATTTTTCAGATTTGTTGGAAAGATATCCTCAATTAGATTCAAATATTTTTTGTTTTTCCAAAATCCAGTTTATTTTGCACCCGGTACATTCATTTGAACTTTGAAATCGAATTTTCAAACTACCGCGCCATTTTCAATTCCTTTTAGAATTATAAATAAATATTTATATTCTAACGTCGAGCTATATAAATATATACGTTCGAATTCTATTCAAAATAAATTTCTCGTCATTATTATTTAAAATAATTAATTTTAAATATTCAAAATTTATTAAAATTGCCAAAATAAAAAATTCAAATTGGCTCAGATTTCCGGGTTATTACATTTTATCTACAAAGTAGCGTTTTAAAAATGTGATTTTTATATACTAGAGAATATAAAAATGTGATTTTAATATATGTAGTGGCTACGGACAACGAAAGTGACAAAAGGCGAGCACGACGAAGATTTTCTACCATATGAAGAATCATGGTGTTTGGTTTAGCTAGTCGGTGAGAACTTCTCACTTTAATCCTTGTTTTCTAGTTAAAATTATATACTAGGATGTAGACAGTGCTTAGCAGCACCCGACACCCGTTGTCCACAGACCATGGATGACTTGTTTGATTTTGTTGTGTGGTGAAAATTGATTGTGATGTGGAATGAATGAATAAATAAATATTCATGTGTTGAAGTAAAATAAATCCTTTCTCGTTAAAAATATAATTTTTAACGTGAATGTGAATAAATAAATATTCATTTACAAATCAAACGATTTGTTTATGTACACCCATTTGAAGGATATTGGTTGGGATGATAAAATTTTACACGTCGCCCAATTGCACAAATAATATTCAGTGTTTGTGGATTGAAACCCCACACGGGTGTTGGGATGATATTTGACATACACTAATCCCAATTGTTTAGTGGTATGTCGATCGTTTGACTGACTGATGGTGTAAGCGTTAATTATTTATGTTTAATGCTTATGCAGTAGTGTGGTGCAATTTGGATGATGGTTGATTATTTATCGCTGCTATTATATACATGTGTTGTATGGAATGCATATAATTAACATTATATGGTAATTGAATGGGCCTCATTCCAATTTGGAAAATAAAGAATATTATAAATAAAGATTCATGTGTTGAATAGAATAAATAGTCATGTGTTGACGATACTCATGTGTTGAGAATATTAATGTGTTGAAAGAAATATATATTCATGTGTTGAAGAAAATATTCATTTGTTGAATAGAATAACGAAGTTATTGAAATATATAAAGACGTGTTGATTAGATATGCGCCATTTTGACGCAAACGATATTTATATCGATTATATTCGTTTTTATAATGAATATAGAAAAGGAAGTGATTTCAAAATATAACGTTTTGAAAATATTATCATTTATATGTTAACGATATGGAATATTCAATTTTGATTTAAAATTGAATATGAAGTTGAAATCATTTTGAAAATGAATTTAAAACGAATTATAAAATACGTTTTGAATTGAAATCGATGAAATATATTATATATATATATATATATATATATATATATTAAATGGCCTGAATAAAACGCGCCGCGCCGCGGTAGTTCGCGAATTTCGACCATTGACTTCGAATTGATGTTACGGGAGATCCGACCATTTGATTCTCTTGAAACCGGAACCGTTGGTTTTGTATCGAAAAGAGCTTTCCAATGAATATTAGAAATTTGAAATCTAACGGCTGGATTTGGAATTATGTCCAAATCAAATTTGGAAAAGGTCTTTGTAAGTGCAGTTCGGTGGCCGTTATTGAAAATCAAGTGTACGGGCCCTGATAAAATTATTAAAAATATTAATAATTTGTGTAAAATCATAATATATGAATTGGAAAGGGTTGGGAAGAAAAATTCCACATTAGTAAGGATAAAAATATATTTTTATCAAAATGAACTAGATTTGAAGTGGTTTTAAAAATAATCAGAATTTCCAATTTATGAATTGGAATGGATTTGAATCGAAATTATCTTCGGAATATTTCGATGTTGGATTTCGTGATTATACAGATATGGTTGTGGAAATTTTGAAAGATATATTTATATCGTTATTTCCAATACGATATTTGTTGGTTTCAGAATTTGATATTGAATATAAGCCGATATATTTTCTATTCAGAGCCTTGTATTTAATATCAAATCGGTTTTTGGGTTCGTCGCGAATGGTGTCTTGAATAACACTCTTCTTGGACCCAGTTTAGAAAAGAATAAATCTTTTAATTAAGATTTAGTGAAATTGTCTAGTTAATTAGTATTTAATTGGAATTAAATTTAAATTAGTTTTTGGGGTTTATCGTGAACGTTGTTTTGAATAACACCTGTTCTTTAACCTGATTAACAATAGAATGTGATTTTGGGTTTATCGTGAACCGTGTTTTAGATGACATTGGTTCTTTAATCCAGTTAAAGACAGGATATTGATTTTTGAGAAGATTAAAACTAAGTGGAGTTTTAATGAATCTTTAATTAGATTAAAGTGATCGAGAATGGAGTATAACCAGTTTTGCTCCAAAGCAATAGTTAAATCTTTAATTAGATTTGAACGTGAAATGGTAATTAATATTTACCGATAACACCGTGGTGTTAGATATGGAGTATTACCAGTTTTGCTCCATGGGATGAATAGGTTGGGATTGGGAAATAAAATAAATGATTACTTCGGTGTGGTTCCCTAATCCCGACTAGTTTGGAAAACCTTAACATGGTTTGAAATGATATCCAAAGGAAGATTAAAGAATAAATTTAGAAGAATTTATCTTTGATAAAATTAATGGGAACCTTTCCCTAAGAGTGTGAAAATTTGAATAAAAGAATATTCCGAATTGGAATGAGGCATATGTTGTGTTTGTGTAACACTTGTTTATTATATACGCGGGTTATTCGGAAAGGCCGGGTTTATACCCATTCCGAATAACCGATTCGACGATAAGTCAAAGATGAAGACGGTGGTTGAAGACCAGAGGTCTTCATATCGTTTGGATGATTATTGATAATCTTGATTGGGCTGTACACCCAAGAGGAGGGAATCAGTTGGTGATCGTCCAGACGTACTTGGAGATCGACGGATATGCGAGGAATACGGTTCCTCCGGTTTCTTTCAGACCCAGAACGAACTTGTAAATGGACTTTGTGTCTGAAATTGGATTTTATTCTGTGTGATTGATTTCTATTAAATATATATGTTTGGCGGCGGAGAATTTATTCTTTTGCTTAACGCCCTTCTCTGAGACGTACGAGCTTAGAGGTTATATATCGATAAATATCAATCGCATGGCATGAATTGCCTGTGTGGCATGCCTAAGTGGCAAATGATCAAGGCTTCTGTTGAAAAACAAAGTATTGTGGTTGATGATCAAAGCACAGCCTGTGTGGCATAGCTCTGTGTACAACGTTAATTCGCGAGCCTTACTCCTCGGTATGAGTCAAAAACGGGATAAGGACCCAAGGAGTGCACGACGTTTTTTTCTAACTATGGGTGATGTCAGTGACCTACCAGCCCTTACATTTATATTATTTTTACCTGTGTGGTTGTTGGATGCGAGGCGCCTCGGATATAGGTCCTATAGGACCGGGTAACGTGTGTTCAGGAATAATTAATCCTCAAAAGTAGGAGAGGACCAGCCTTGGAGGATCCAAGGATCGTTGTGTGTGGTCCTGAGACATTTGCTAGAGTGTCTCGAACGGAGAGGAGCTTTCCCCTTGCCTCGACTCATGACGGAAATCCAATTTCCAATATGACCTTTGCGGTTTTATTTGTAGAACCTAGTATGGCGACATAGTAGATGGTAGTTATGCCGTCTATGATTGATACTTATGTTTGAAATTTTTTTGACACTATACACTTATAGTAATATCAAAATAATTTGTTTTTAAACGTATCAAGCATTCTTTGGCTATTATAAGGTAAAACCCTATCCTCCGGCTTGCGTTGCAATGTGTGATGGGACCTGGGTCTTATAATAGCTTCATTTTTCTTTATTTAGCATTGCATTGTTTGTTTTATGCACTGGTATTCTTGGGAGGAAACCCGTTCCATGTTATACGGCATGGTCCCTTGATTTACCTAACTTTAAAATAAAGATTAATAACTAGTTTAGTTCTCAAACCAGTCACATGACTGACCTGGAGTTTTTGTTTTAACCTAAACTCTAGGTACCCCTATTTTCCACACGGGCAGCTAGTAGTTTTGGTTTTGCAGATTTATATTCACAGGATCCTGGTTTACAGCTGGAACGATACTCGAAAAGCTCTGTATCCGTGTATTTCTTTCAGTTGTGTGTTGTATTTTTTTTCCGCTGTTATGTATTAAATGTAATTTAAATATATGATATTTTTCAAATATGCAATATTTATTCATACTCTGTATATTCTGGTATTCTGATGGAATTGTTGTAATAAAAAATGAAATGTTCTTCTGTTTGCGTTCCGATGTGTGTTGTTCTCATAGTAATTCGTTCTTTCTCTTCTCTTCGGAGACAGGTGAAGTTCGGGTCGCTTCATTTGGTATCAGAGCTTTGGTTTATAGAGCTCGAGAACAAGACACATTAGAACCGAACGAAAGAATTCATCCGAGATTGGATTAGTAATGTCCAATGAGAATAACTCCTTAGAGATGGGATCAGTAGTATCCCAGAACGAGTGTGAAGGGTATATTTTTAAAATGAAGACAAATTTTGTTTTGAAATTTAAATCGTTTTATACGTATTTGAATATTTATTTGTATTGAATTTGGACAATCCGATATATAAAGATTTTTCATATACGCGTCATGAACGTATATTCGAAGTTTTAATGTACTGGATAGATATAGAATCGCACTCTAGTCGCCCGAAGAAGATTTTGATGATTGTAGCTACATCATCAGGATTTATGTTCGAGTTTCGAAGGTGTGATATCTATATATTTCCATTAGACTGGTGTGAGAACCAAAACTAGATAGGTTTATTGTTGTGATTTGGCCTCAAAAACATGATTTTCTATGTATATATATATATATTTATATCAATTATGAATTTGAAATGATAATCCACTAATTGATTGATGGTTGTGTTGTTTGATTATTGATTTGAAATTTTGAACCATTTAGCCTAATGGAACCAAATATTGAACTGTATTGAAAAATGATTACAATTGCATGCATATACATGTATATCCATTGAACAGGTCATAACAAGGAAGCTAGAGAAGAGGAATAAAATGGTTTGCCTGACAAATAGGTACATGTTTACAAATTTATTGGGATTTGATGATTTTATGAGCCGATTGGCTAGGCGCTTGGCTGTTTCTTTTTCTTTTTGGATTGATGAGGGCCATGGGAGGCTATTTGAAATATCCCGAAGCTCCCGGTGCAGTGGAGGTTATGGCAAAAAAATTCGGAAATTTAGGGTGTTAGCCAAATTTTTGAAAAATTTGGAAAATTCTTAGAAACTGAAAAGTTGAAGAATTTAAGCCGTAATGAAAATAATGGAAGTTGAGTTGATTAGTTAAACAACTTTCATCTTCGTTCCTTTTTGGGGACGAAAAGAATTAAGTGGGGGAGATTGTAACAACCCGGAAATTCTGAGCCAATTTAAAATTTTTATTTTGGCAATTTTAATGAATTTTGAATATTTAAAATGAATTATTTTAAATATTAATGACGAGAAATTTATTTTGAATAGAATTAGAACGTATATATTTATTTGAATCGTCGTTAGAATATAAATAATTATTTATAATTATAAAAGGAATTGAAAATGGCGCGGTAGTTTGAAAATTCGATTTCGAATTTCAAATGAATGTAGAGGATTCAAAATAAACCGGATTTTAGCGAAACCAAAAATATTAGAATCTAATTTAAGAATATATTTCCAACGAATCCGAAAAATTGAAATTTCATAGCGGGAATCAAAAGTTATGTCCAGTTGAAAATTCAGAATAGTCGTTGTGGGATTCTGGCCCTTAAAAATGGAAATTTTACAAATGACCTCGGTTTTCGATGATACCACTTTTGTTGGATCTGTGATGTCAAGTTATTGCTAGATTCCAAAATTCGTAATTTTTTGAATCAATATGTGAGCGTGGCGAAGTTAAACACGTTTTGACCAGTTTTAGTTGAATTTAATCGACTGGAAAATGGCCATTTTTCAAACGGTCTCAGAATTTGACGAAATTCATTTTGTTAGGACCGTATCGTCAATAAGAAGCTAGAAAATATTTTTCGGGAATTTTTAGAGTCTGTATGTGGCCCCGGTATATTGTAATGTGCTTTCAAATTCAATATATAGATTTATATTTTGATTTTGATGAAAACTGATCGAAATAGACGATTTAGCTTACGATACACATCCTATTGTGTTCAGAATGGGGGTGATTAGCTAGGGGCGACAATCGTTGGGTTCGGTTTGGGGTTCGAATGAAGAACATACTTTTTGGAACTAAATTAAATAAATAAAATAATATATATATTATATATCCTCTCCCCTCTCTCTCTTAAATCACTCATTCAAACAAAACAAAACAAAGAAAAAGAGAGAAATCGATCGCGCCAGTGCCGTCGCCCCCCCAAGACTTCGCCGCCGCCTCGGGTGGAGCTGCCATCGCACCCCCCTCTTCTTCCTCCTCTCTCTCTCATCTCCTTCTCCTCCTCTCTGAAAACCGCGCCATCCCCAAAGACCCACGCTCTGGCCAATTTCCGACCACCCATGGCCCGCCACATCCTCCTCCGCACCACCGCACCACCACCTGAAGACCCCACGCCGCCAACACCCTCCCCCGGACCAAAACCGACGTGAATCCCCCTCCTCTGAAGACGAATAGTGAGTTTCTTTATTTTAATTTCATCTTTCTGTTTTTTTTTATATAAAGAGCCATGATATGTATATATGCATCAAGTTAGGGTTTTTGACATATAAAGTTTATATTTTTAAATTAGTAAAGTTATGTTTTTAAAGTTTTGAAGTTAGATCTAAATTTTAATTAGATAACATATAGTAAAAATTTGATTTTTCTATTTTAGAAATAATAAAAATATGATTTTTATATTATAGAAAGATATTTTTTTTTTATATATATGAATGTCATGTAATATAAACAAAGATGAAATTTTTTATATAAAAAAAAGATGTGATTTTTAACTGTGTAAAGACGAGATTTTTAATGTAAGGAAGGTGAGATTTTTATTGTTGAAATGGCGAAGTAAAAGTATTATTTTTAGCGATGTAAAGATGCAATTTTTAGCGATGAAAAGATGAAATTTTTGGCGATATAAAAATATAATGTTTATTAGAAGAAGAGCGATATAAAAGTAGAATTTTTTTTCTATATAGTAGCGGTATAAAAATAGAATTTTTATCAATATAGTAGCGGTATAAAAATAGAATTTTTATCTATATAGTAGCGTTTTAAAAATGTGATTTTTATATACTAGAGAATATAAAATGTGATTTTTATATATGTAGTGGCTACGGACAACGAAAGTGACAAAAGGCGAGCACGACGAATATTTTCTACCATATGAAGAGTCGTGGTGTTTGGTTTAGCTAGTCGGTGATAACTTCTCACTTTAATCCTTTTTTTCTAGTTAAAATTATATACTAGGATGCAGACGGTGCTTAGCAGCACCCGACAACCGTTGTCCACAGACCATGGACGACTTGTTTGATTTTGTTGTGTGGTGAAAATTGATTGTGATGTGGAATGAATGAATAAATAAATATTCATGTGTTGAAGTAAAATAAATCCTTTATCGTTAAAAATATAATTTTTAATGTGAATGTGAATAAATAAATATTCATTTACAAATCAGGCGATTTGTTTATGTACACCCATTTGAAGGATATTGGTTGGGACGATAAAATTTTACACGTCGCCCAATTGCACAAATAATATTCAGTGTTTGTGGATTGAAACCCCACACGGGTGTTGGGATGATATTTGACGTACACTAATCCCAATTGTTTAGTGGTATGGCGATCATTTGATTGACAGACTGTGTAAGCGTTAATTATTTATGTTTAATGCTTACACAATAGTGTGGTTCACTTTGGATGATGGTTGATTATTTATCTGTAATAACCCGAAAATCCGAGCCAATTTAAATTTTTTATTTTGGCAATTTTAGCGAATTTTGATTATATAAAATGATTTATTTTAAATAATATTGACGAGAAATTTATTTTGAACAGATTCAAACATATATATTTATATAGATCGCCGTTAGAATATAAATATTTATTTTAGATTATAAAAGGAATTGAAAATGGCGCGGTAGTTCGATAATTCGATTTCAAATTTCAAATGAACATACCGGGTGCAAAATAAACCGGATTTCAGCAAAACCAAAAATATTTGAATCTAATTGAGAATATCTTTCCAACGAATCCGAAAAATCAAAATTTCATAGCGGGGATCAAAAGATATGTCCAGTTGAAATTTCAGAATAGTCGCTATGGAATTCGGGCCCTTAAAAATAGCCATTTTGCAAACGACCTCCGCTTCCGACGAAACCACTTTTGTTGGATCCATGATGTCAAGTTATTGCTAGGTTTCAAAATTCGTAATTTTTCGAATCAATATGTGAGCATGGCAAAGGAAAACGTGTTTTGACAGTTTCAGTTGATTTTAATCGACTGGAAAATGACCATTTTTCAAACGGTCTCAGAATTTGTCGAAATTGGGTTTGTTAGGACCGTATTGTCAATACGAAGCTAGATAATATTTTTTGGGAATTTTTCTAGTTAGTATGTGACCCTGGTAAATTGAAAGGTGCGTTCAAATTCAATATATAGAGTTATATTTTGATTTTTACGAAAACTGGTCGAAACGATCGAATCAGCTTATGTTACATATCCCACTGTGTTCGGAATGGGGGTAATTAGCTATGGACGACAGGCGGTGGGTCTCGTTTGGAGGTCGAAATTAAAAGTAGCTTTTTGAAATTAAATAAATTAAATAATATATAAAATAAACACTCTCCCTTTCCCCCTTTCACTTCAGCCCCTCCCCCATTCAAAATCACAATTAGAAGAAAGAAAAAAAAAAGAAAAAAAACCTAACGCTCGATCTCAAACCGCAGCCCCCTCCCCCCAGGCGGCGCCGCTCCGACGAGCATCCCCCCTTTTTTTCCTCGATCGACGCGAGCATCTCCCCCCCTTTACAGCCAACGACCGTCGCCATATCCTCCTGCTCCACCCACTCTGACGCTTCCTTCCGCCCCCTTCCTGAAACCCTAGAGCCCTCTTTTCTCACCTGAAGGCCGCCGCCAGTCAACTGAAACCGCCACTGCCAGTAGCCGCGCCACCCCTCTGCTGACCACCACCGATTCGCGCAACAGCACCCCTCCTCCCCGTTCAACGTTAACGCAGTAAGATTTCTTTATTTTCATTGTTATTTTTATTTTTAGTTTCAATTTCTTCTTATTTATATATAAAGTATATGAAAATATAATTTTTATCAATGTGAAGGAGCAGAATAAAAATATAATCTTCGTGAAAGGAAATCGTTTTAAAGGTAGGATTTTTATATATCTTAGCATATATAAAAATACGATTTTTATTAGATGTGAAGATTAAAAATATAATTTTTATATAAGTATGATAATTAAAATTCGATCTTTGTATAAGAAGTAGAAATATAAAAACATAATTTTTATATAGAAGCGTTGTAAATATATGAAGTGAAATAAAAATCTGAACTTTATTTTTATCGTGAAATAGAGAGAATATAAAAATGTGATTTTTAAGTATGTAGTGAATACGGGGGACGAAAGTGATGAAGGGCAAGCACGATGAAGATTTCCTACATATGAAGAGTCATGGCGTTTGGTTTAGCTCTTGGTGAGAACTCCTCACTTTTAAATTTATTTCCAGTTAAAAATATACTAGGATGCAGACGGTGTTTAGTAGCACCCGACACCCGTCGTCCACAGACCATGGACGGCTTGTACGCTTGTTTGTTTGATTTTGATGTGTAGTTGATTGTGTGATGTGATGTGAAATGAAATAAAATATTTATGTAGTTAAAAATATTTTATAGTTGAAAATATAATTTTTAACATGAATGTGAATAAATAAATATAAACAAATAGGACGATTTGATTATATACACACATTTGACTGATATTGATTGGGACGATAAATTTTACACATCGTCCAACTGCACAAATAAAATCTGTGTTTGATAGTTTGAAAACTCCACACGGGTATTGGGATGATATATGACATACACTAATCCCAATAATTAGTTGTATGTCGATCGATTGATTGACAGGTTGTTATAAGCGTTAAATATTTATATTTGATGCTTATACAGTGTAGAATGCACTCTGGATGATGGTTGATTATTTATTGTTGTTGTTTTATACATGTGTTGCAGAAAATCCATATAATTAACATTATATGGTAATTGATTGGGCCTCATTTCAGTTTTGAAATAGAAATATTGGAAAAAGAAATATTTGAAATAGAATGTTTGAAAATCGAAATATACGAAGCCGTGTTGATTAGATTGACGCCATTTTGACGTGAACGATATTTATATCGATTTTATTCAATTTTCAATGTATATGGAAAGTGATTTCGAAATTTGAATTATGTTGAAAATAATTGAAATTCGAATTATATTGAAAAGAATTGAATTCAAAATTGAAATTGAAAAGAATTGAATTAAAATTGAAATTGAAAAGAATTGAATTCAAAATTGAAATTGAAAAGAATTGAATTAAAATTGAAACTGAAAAGAATTGAATTCAAAATTGAAATTGAAAAGAATTGAATTGAAATTGAAATTGAAAAGAATTGAATTCAAATTGAATTTGAAAAGAATTGAATTCAAATTGAAATTGAGTAGAATTGAATTCGAATTGGAATTGAATTAATTTGAAATTCAAATTGAATTGAAAACGAACTGAAATTGAATTAAAAATCGATTTGAATAGAAATCGATTTGAATTGAAATCAATTTGAAAGGAATTTAAAATGAATTTATAGGGAAAATTCAACTTTGATTTGAATTTGAAAAGAAGTTGAAATCATTTCGAAAATGAATTTAAAACGATTTATAAAATACGTTTTAAACGGAAATCGACGAAGAATATATATATATATATATATATATATATATATATATATATATAATGGCCTGAATAGAACGCGTCGCGCCGCGGCAGTTCATGAATTTCGACCATTGACTTCGAATGGATATTGCGTGATATCCGACCGTCGGATTCTCCTAAAAGTGGAACCGTTGGGTTCTTATTGAAAAGAGCTTTCTAACGAATGTGAGAAATTAGAAATCTAACGGTTGGATTTGGAATTATGTCCAAATCAAATTTGGAAAAGGTCGCTATAAGTGCAGTTCGATGGCCATTGATGGAAATCGACTGTGCGGGCCTTGATAAAATTATTAAAAATATCAATAATTTGTGTAAAATCATAAGAAATGATGTGGGAAGAATTGGGATGAAAAAACTCCATATTTGAAAAGATAAAAATAGATTTTTATCAAAATGAACTAGTTTTGAACTAGAATTATAATTCATTTTTTTTTTGAAATAAATAAAGTGAATTTGAAATGGCTTTGAAATATAGCCATGATTTCCAATAATTGAATTGGAAGGGATTTGAATCGAAATCATCTTCGAAATAGTTCAATATTGGATTTCGTGATTATACAGATGTTGTTATGGAAATTTGAAAGATATATATATATATATATATATATATATATATCGTTATTTCCAATACGATATTTGTTGGTCGTAGAATTTGATATTGAATATAAGCCGATATATTTTCTATTCAGAGCCTTGTATTTAATATCAAATGTGATTTGGGTTTGTCGTGAATGGTGTCTTCATTAACACTGTTCTTAAACCCAGTTGAAAAAAAGATTAAATCTTTTTATTTAGATTTAATGAAGTGTACCAATTAAATGACACTTAATTGGAATTGAATTGGTATTGATTTTTGGGTTTATCGTGAACAGTGTTTTAATTAACACTTGTTCTTTAACCCGAAAATTGATGGAATGTGATTTTGGGATTGTCGTGAACGGTATCTTCAATAATACTATTCTTAGACCCAAAGGAGTTAAGAAAATCAGAAACTAACTGGAGATTAGTTAAGTTGAATGGTTTCTGGTGTATTGATCTGATGTTGGTTTCGGCCTTCGGGGTTAATACTTAGGGAATTGCTCACTTGCTAATTTACGGTTAGGGAATGATTGAAATGTGATATGATGTTGGGGTTTATCGTGAACCGTGTTTTAAATGACACTGATTCTTTAACCCAGTCAAAGATTAAAACTAAGTGGAGTTTTAATGAATCTTTAATCAGATTGAAAAGATCGAGAATGGAGTATCACCAGTTTTTCTCCAGGCGGTCGTTAAATCTTTAATTAGATTTGAACGTGAAATGGTAATTGAATTTACCGATAACACCATGGTGTTAGATATGAAGTACGACCAGTTTTACTTCATGGGATAAATAGGTTGGGATTGGGAAATAAAATAAATAATTACTTCGGTGTGGTTCGCTAATCCCGACTAGTTTGAAGTGATATTCAAAGGAAGATTAAAGAATAAATTTAAAAGAATTTATCTTAGATAAAATTAATGGGAACCTTTCCCTATGAATGTGAAATTTAGAAACTAACTGTAGGTTGGCTAAGATGAATGGTTTCCTGGGTATTGTTCTGATGTTGGTTTCGGCCTTCGGGGTTAATATTTGGGGAATCATTCTCTTGATTAATTTACGGTTAGTGACTGATGAATTGGAATGAGGCGTATGTTGTGTTTGCGTAACACATGTTTATTATATACGCGAGTTATTCGGAAAGACCGGGTTTATCCCCTTCTGAATAACTGATACGACGATAAGTCGAAGATGAAGACGGTGGTTGAAGACCGGAGGTCTTCATGTCGTTTGGATAATTACTGATGATCTTGATTGGGCCATACACCCAAGAGGAGAGAATCAGTTGGTGATCGTCCAGACGTACTTGGAGATCGATGGATATGCGGGGTACTAGGTGCCTCCGGTTTCGTTCAGACCCAGAACGAACTTGTAAATGGACTGTGTGTCTTACATTGGATTTTAGTCTGTGTGATTGATTTCTATTAAATATATATATCTGTTTGGCGGCGCAGAATTTATTCTCTTGCTTAACGCACTTCTCTGAGACGTACGAGCTCAGGGGTTATATATTGATGGATATCAAACGCATGGAGTGAATTGCCTGTGTGGCAGGCCTAAGTGGCAAATGATCAAGGCTTCTGTTGCAAAGCAAAGTCTTGTGGTTGATGATCAAAGCACAGCCTGTGTGGCACAGCTTTGTGTAGCATTGATTCGCGAGCCTCACACCCCGGTGTGAACCAAAAACGGGAGAGGACGTCAGGGAGGGCATGCGTTTCTTTCTAGCTAGAAGTGGCGTCAGTGGTTTTACATGCCATAACGAGTTTGACTTATGTGGTTGTTGCTATTGCGAGGCGCCTCGGTTATATCGGTGACTATGTGAAGCCGATGGAGTCATTCGTTGGCTCATTTACGCCCGATAGGGCGGGGAGACGCATGTTCAGGGTTTAAGTTTAATCCACATCGGTGGACTGGCCCTGAGGATCCAAGGGGCGATGCGTTCTGTTCCTAGGACTCGGGCTAGATAGTCTCGAATCGGTAGAGGACTATCTTTTGCCTCGGTTCACAGATGGAAATCCAACTTCCAATACGTGATATTTCGGTTTTATTTGTAGAGCCTAGTATTGGCGACATAGTAGCATGGGATGGATGCTATGTCGCCTATGATTGATATTTATGATTGAAATTGTTTTGACACTATACACTTATTATAGTATCAAATGATGTGTTTTTAAACGTATCAAGCATTCTTGGCTATTATAAGGTAAAAACCCTATCCTCCGGCTTGCGTTGCATTGTGTGATGGGACCTGGGTCTTATAATAGCTTCATTTTTCTTTATTTAGCATTGCGCTATTTGTTTTATGCACTGGTATTCTTGGGAGGAAACCCGTTCCGTGTTATACGGCGTGGTCCCTTGATTTACCTAACTTTAAAATAAAGATTAATAACTGTTTTAGTTCTCACACCAGTCCCATGACTAACCTGGAGTTTATTTTTTTAACCTAAACTCTGGGTGCCCTTATTTCGACACGGGCAGCTAGTAGTTTGGTTTTGCAGATTTATATTCATAGGATCCTGGTTTACAGCTGGAACGATATCCGGAAAGCTTTGTATTCGTGTATCTTCTTCAGTTGTATTTTGTATTATTTTCCGCTGCTATGTAATTTATTGTAATCTGTGATATTTTATAATGTGTAATATTTATTTATACTCTGTATCTTCTTGTATTCTAATGGAATTGTTGTAATTAACAATGAAATGTTCTTCCGTCTACGTTCCTTTGTGGCTTGTTCTCAATTCTATCCGGGCTTTCCTTATCGGGGAAGTACGGGTTGTTTCATTTTGGTATCAGAGCCTTGGTTTACAAAGCTCAGAGAACAAGACACGTTAGAACCATACGAAAGAATTCATCAGATATTGGATTAGTAATATCCAATGGAATGACTCGTTTGAGATGGGATCAGTAACATCCTAGAACGAGTGTGAAGAGTGTTGCTTTTAGAAATAAAATTGAAAACAAAATTTGTTTTGGAAAATTTAAACTCATTTATTCATATTTGAATATTATTTTTATATTGATTTGGACATTCACATATATAAAAATTTTGTATATACGTCTGATCCACGTGTATTCGAAGTTTTAATACACTGGATAGATATAGAATCACATTCTAGTCGCCCGGAGATGATTCTGATGATTGATGCATCGTCATCAGAGTTAATGTTCGAGTGCCGAAGGTGTGACTTCTATATATTTCCAATAGACTAGTGTGAGAACCAAAACTAGATAGATTTATCGTTGTGATTTGGCATCAAAAACATGATTTTCTGTATGTATCAAAAATTATGAATTTGAAACGTTAATTCACTAATTGATTGATGTTTGTGTTGTTTGTTTATTCGTTTGATAATTTTGAACCGTTATGCCTAGTTGTATCAAATAGTAAATTGTATTGAAAATTAGACGCATTGCATGCATATACATGTACTTACATTGAACAGGTCATAGCAAGGAGGCTAGAGCAGAAGAATAACATTTGTTTGCCCAACAAATAGGTACATGTTTAACATAATTTACTGTTTTGTTTGGGTGATGATGATTTTATGAGCCGATTGGCTAGCCGCTTAGCTTTTTCTTTTTCTTTTGGATTGAAGAAGGCCATGGGAGGCTATATGAAATATCCCGATGTCCCCGGTGCAGGGGAGGTTATGGCGAAATTTTTCAAAAATTTAGGGTGCTAGCCAAAAATTTGAAAAGTTCTTAGAAACTGAAAAGTTGAAGAACTTAAGCCGTAACGAAAATAGTGAAAGTTGAGTTGATTAGTTAAACAACTTTCGGCTTCGTTCCTTTTCAGGGACGAAAAGTTTTAAGTGGGGGAGATTGTAATAACCCGGAAATCCGAGCCAATATAAAAATTTTATTTTGGCAATTTTAGCGAATTTTGATTATTTAAAATGATTTATTTTAAATAATATCGACGAGAAATTTATTTTGAATAGATTCGAATGTATATATTTATATAGATCATCATTAGAATATAAATATTTATTTTAAATTATAAAAGGAATTGAAAATGGCGCGGTAGTTCGATGATTCGATTTCAAATTTCAAATGAACATACCGAGTGCAAAATAAACCGGATTTTAGCGAAATCAAAAATATTTGAATCTAATTGAGAATATCTTTCCAACGAATCCGAAAAATCAAAATTTCATAGCTGGGATCAAAAGATATGTCCAGTTAAAATTTCAGAATAGTCGCTATGGAATTCGGGCCCTTAAAAATAACCATTTTGCAAACGACCTCGGTTTCCGACGAAACCGCTTTTGTTGGATCCGTGATGTCAAGTTATTACTAGGTTTCAAAATTCGTAATTTTTCGAATCAATATGTGAGCGTGGCAAAGGAAAACGTGTTTTGACAGTTTCAGTTGATTTTGATCGACTGGAAAATGACCATTTTTCAAACGGTCTCAGAATTTGTTGAAATTGGTTTTGTTAGGACCGTATCGTCAATACGAAGCTAGAAAATATTTTTCGGGAATTTTTCTAGTTAATATGTGGCCCTGGTAAATTGAAAGGTGCGTTCAAATTCAATATATAGAGTTATATTTTGATTTTGACGAAAACTGATCGAAACGATCGAATAAGCTTACGTTACATATCCCACTGTGTTCGGAATGGGGGTAATTAGCTATGGACGATAGGCGGTGGGTCTCGTTTGGAGGTCGAAATTAAAAGTAGCTTTTTGAAATTAAATAAATTAAATAATATATAAAATAAACACTCTCCCTTTCCCCCTTTTCACTTCAGCCCCTCCCCCATTCAAAATCACAATCCGAAGAAAAAAAACCTAACGCTCGATCTCGAACCGCAGCCCCCCCTAGGTGGCGCCGCTCCGACGAGCATCCCCTTTTTTTTCCTCGATCGACGCGAGCATCTTCCCCCCCTTTACAGCCAACGATCGTCGCCCTATCTTCCTGCTCCACCTACTCCGACGCTTCCTTCCGCCCCCTTCCTGAAACCCTAGAGCCCTCTTTTCTCACCTGAAGATCGCCGCCAGTCAACTGAAACTGCCACTGCCAGTAGCCGCGCCACCCCCCTGCTGACCACCACTGATTCGCGCAAAAGCACCCCTCCTCCCCGTTCAACGTTAATGCAGTAAGATTTCTTTATTTTCATTGTTATTTTTATTTTTATTTTTATTTTTAATTTCTTATTATTTATATATAAAGTATATGAAAATATAATTTTTATCAATGTGAAGGAGCAGAATAAAAATATAATCTTCATGAAAGGAAATCGTTTTAAAGATAGGATTTTTATATATCTTAGCATATATAAAAATACGATTTTTATTAGATGTGAAGATTAAAAATATAATTATTATTTATGTATGATAATAAAAATTCGATCTTTATATAAGAAGTAGAAATATAAAAATATAATTTTTATATAGAAGCGTTGTAAATATATGAAGTGAAATAAAAATCTGAACTTTATTTTTATCGTGAAATAGAGAGAATATAAAAATGTGATTTTTAAATATGTAGTGAATACGGGGGACGAAAGTGATGAAGGGCAAGCATGATGAAGATTTCCTACATATGAAGAGTCGTTGCGTTTGGTTTAGCTCTTGGTGAGAACTCCTCACTTTTAAATTTATTTCCAGTTAAAAATATACTAGGATGCAGGCGGTGTTTAGTAGCACCCAACACCCGTCGTCCACAGACCATGGACGGCTTATATGCTTGTTTGTTTGATTTTGATGTGTAGTTGATTGTGTGATGTGAAATGAAATAAAATATTTATGTAGTTAAAAATATTTTATAGTTGAAAATATAATTTTTAACATGAATGTGAATAAATAAATATAAACAAATAGGACGATTTGTTTATATACACACATTTGACTGATATTGATTGGGACGATAAATTTTACACATCGCCCAACTACACAAATAAAATCCGTGTTTGATGGTTTGAAAACCCCACACGGGTATGGGATGATATATGACATACACTAATCCCAATAATTAGTTGTATGTCGATCAATTGATTGACAGGCTGTTATAAGCGTTAAATATTTATATTTGATGCTTATACAGTGTAGAATGCACTCTGGATGATGGTTTATTATTTATCATTGTTATTTTATACATGTGTTGTAGAAAATCCATATAATTAACATTATATGGTAATTGATTGGGCCTCATTCCAGTTTTGAAATAGAAATATTTGAAAAAGAAATATTTGAAATAGTATATTTGAAACTAAAAATATATGAAGCCGTGTTGATTAGATTGACGCCATTTTGACGTGAACGATATTTATATCGATTTTATTCAATTTTCAATGTATATGGAAAGTGATTTCGAAATTTGAATTATGTTGAAAATAATCGAAATTCGAATTATATTGAAAAGAATTGAATTCGAAATTGAAATTGAAAAGAATTAAATTAAAATTGAAATTGAAAAGAATTGAATTCAAAATTGAAATTGAAAAGAATTGAATTAAAATTGAAATTGAAAAGAATTGAATTCAAAATTGAAATTGAAAAGAATTGAATTCAAATTGAAATTGAAAAGAATTGAATTCAAATTGAAATTGAAAAGAATTGAATTCAAATTGAAATTGAGTAGAATTGAATTCGAATTGGAATTGAATTAATTTGAAATTCAAACTGAATTGAAAATGAACTGAAATTGAATTAAAAATCGATTTGAATTGAAATCAATTTGAAAGGAATTTAAAACGAATTTATAGGGAAAATTCAACTTTGATTTGAATTTGAAAAGAAGTTGAAATCATTTCGAAAACGAATTTAAAACGATTTATAAAATTCGTTTTAAAAGGAAATCGACGAAGGATATATAATATATATTATATATATATAATGGCCTGAATAGAACGTGCCGCACCGCGGCAGTTCGTGAATTTCGAACATTGACTTCGAATAGATATTGTGGGAGATCCGACTATCGGATTCTCCTAAACTGGAACCGTTGGGTTCGTATCGAAAAGAGCTTTCTAACGAATGTGAGAAATTAGAAATCTAATGGTTGGATTTGGAATTATGTCCAAATCAAATTTGGAAAAGGTCGCTATAAGTGCAGTTCGATGGCCATTGATGGAAATCGACTGTGCGGGCCTTGATAGAATTATTAGAAATATCAATAATTTGTGTAAAATCATAAGAAATGATGTGGGAAGAATTGGGATGAAAAAACTCCATATTTGAAAAGATAAAAATAGATTTTTATCGAAATGAACTAGTTTTGAACTAGAATATTAATTCAAATTTTTTTTTTTGAAATAAATAAAGTGAATTTGAAATGGCTTTGAAATGTAACCAGGATTTCCAATAATTGAATTGGAAGGGATTTGAATCGAAATCATCTTCGGAATAGTTCGATGTTGGATTTCGTGATTATACAGATGTTGCTATGGAAATTTGAGAGATATATATATACATACATATATATATATATATATATATATATTTCCAATACGATATTTGTTGGTCGTAGAATTTGATATTGAATATAAGCCGATATATTTTCTATTCAGAGCCTTGTATTTAATATCAAATGTGATTTGGGTTTGTCGTGAATGGTGTCTTCATTAACACTGTTCTTAAGCCCAGTTGAGAAAAAGATTAAATCTTTTTATTTAGATTTAATGAAGTGTACAAATTAAATGATACTTAATTGGAATTGAATTGGTATTGATTTTTGGGTTTATCGTGAACAGTGTTTTAAATAACACTTGTTCTTTAACCCGAAAATTGATGGAATGTGATTTTGGGATTGTCGTGAACGGTATCTTCAATAATACTGTTCTTAGACCCAAAGGAGTTAAGAAAATCAGAAACTAACTGGAGATTAGTTAAGTTGAATGGTTTCTGGTGTATTGATCTGATGTTGGTTTCGGCCTTCGGGGTTAATACTTAGGGAATTGCTCACTTGCTAATTTACGGTTAGGGACTGATTGAAATGTGATATGATGTTGGGGTTTATCGTAAACCGTGTTTTAAATGGCACTAATTCTTTAACCCAGTCAAATATTAAAACTAAGTGGAGTTTTAATGAATCTTTAATTAGATTGAAAAGATTGAGAATGGAGTATCACCAGTTTTGCTCCAGGCGGTAGTTAAATCTTTAATTAGATTTGAACGTGAAATGGTAATTGAATTTACAAATAACACCGTGGTGTTAGATATGAAGTATGACCAGTTTTACTTCACGGGATAAATAGGTTGGGATTGGGAAATAAAATAAATAATTACTTCGGTGTGGTTCGCTAATCCCGACTAGTTTGAAGTGATATTCAAAGGAAGATTAAAGAATAAATTTAAAAGAATTTATCTTTGATAAAATT
Source organism: Allium sativum (assembly GCA_030737875.1). Taxonomy (NCBI): domain Eukaryota; kingdom Viridiplantae; phylum Streptophyta; class Magnoliopsida; order Asparagales; family Amaryllidaceae; genus Allium; species Allium sativum. Next base: position 574,217,785 of record CM060923.1, on the reverse strand, counting down.
AATGGGAAACTTTCCCTATGAATGTGAAATTTAGAAACTAACTGTAGGTTGGCTAAGATGAATGGTTTCCTGGGTATCGATCTGATGTTGGTTTCGGCCTTCGGGGTTAATATTTGGGGAATTATTCTCTTGATTAATTTGTGGTTAGTGACTGATGAATTGGAATGAGGCGTATGTTGTGTTTGCGTAACACATGTTTATTATATACGCGAGTTATTCGGAAAGACCGGGTTTATCCCATTCTGAATAACTTATACGACAATAAGTCGAAGATAAAGACGGTGGTTGAAGACCGGAGGTCTTCACGTCGTTTGGATAATTACTGATGATCTTGATTGGGCTGTAACCCAAGAGGAGAGAATCAGTTGGTGATCGTCTAGACGTACTTGGAGATCGATGGATATGCGAGGTACTAGGTGCCTCCGGTTTCGTTCAGACCCAGAACGAACTTGTAAATGGACTGTGTGTCTGACATTGGATTTTAGTCTGTGTGATTGATTTCTATTAAATATATATCTGTTTGGCGGCGGAGAATTTATTCTCTTGCTTAACGCCCTTCTCTGATAAGTACGAGCTCAGGGGTTGTATATTGATGAATATCAAACGCATGGAGTGAATTGCCTGTGTGGCAGGCCTAAGTGGCAAATGATCAAGGCTTCTGTTGCAAAGCAAAGTCTTGTGGTTGATGATCAAAGCACAGCCTGTGTGGCACAGCTTTATGTGGCGTTGATTCGCGAGCCTCACACCCCGGTGTGAACCAAAAACAGGAGAGGACGTCAGGGAGGGCATGCGTTTCTTTCTAGCTAGAAGTGGTGTAACACCCCACGCCCGTTAGTGTCACTCACAAAGGGAATGCACTAAGTTCTGTGGAGCATTTAAGGTAAAAGATGCAGATAAATTACAAGACAGACAGAATTTAAACAGCGGAAAATAAAACTTTGCTTTATTGATAAATTAGTTTGTACAAAGATTTCTTTACAATATCAGAGTGTTATCTGTCTTACAAAATAAAGAAGCATAAAAATACATTTATATTCCCCAATGTGGCAAGAACCAGCCATAACATCTGAAAAGAGGATCCAAGCAAAACTTCGACAAATCTTCAAGCCGGGAAAGAGTGACAGTCCAACTTAACCTGAGTTATACTATTCCCTCCTCTACTACCTGGGGGGGAGGGGGGACGGAAGAAAAGAAGACGAAAGGAAAACAGAGTCAGACATAAAGCCTGAGTAAGTTTAGTAACTTCTAGCATGTGAACATGGAAAAACTAAACGACATGAATTAACTGAATACAAAATTACACCATGACGATAGGGTCAACAAGATTAGACAAGGTAATCACAAGATATGCTAAGATAAGACTGACTGGATATGCTTTAATACTTTCGCCGCTTCGCTATTTCCTTGTTATACTATATCTCTGCACCACCTAACTAGTGTCCCAACTAGTAACGATAACGTGATCCCAATCCCTGTATTTTCCATTGCCTTCCGGCATACATTCATTATTTGTTACCTGGATCAAATCTAGGGTTTTCTATCAAGTGCTTTCTAGATTTAACTAGAGTTTACGCTATCCGCTGAACGCTTCTCGGATTCAGGATTTATGCCACCTAGTTAAAGTAGGAATTATGCTACCTGTCGAACGATGCCCCCAAGTCTAGGACACACTACCTAGAGTGGTATATGTTCCTATACTTCCCCACGCCTGTATCGCGAATCGTTATCGCTTGTCTAAATGCACATGTCCTGTAATGTGCGACCCGAGTCCTGTGTCAAGGCAAATCAAGGAATACAGAACTCGGTCGGGAGCTTTCAGATATCTGCCAATGCAGATGCTAAGGTCCGTTTTTATTCCAGTGGCTATGGTCCCACTTGACCCCTCCCTCAACTAATGAAAGGCACCCTTTGTAAAATGATAACTATACGCCGGCCCCCGGTGCCCCGCTATCCTATGGCCATCCTCACCCATAACTAGATAGCAATTATGGTCTTTTGGAGTTCTCCGCCTTTCCGCTTCACGTATCTCGACAGACTCAAGATGGATGGTAGACGACGAGTTGCTATCACAGGGCTACCGTTTTCTCGCCGAATCACGCCGGTCCATCCTAGTCTTTAGGTTGCCATATATATTGCAACCAAGGCATACCCCTGGTTCTTCTATGCAGACCTTAACCTCTGTGAGCCCAGGAGGATCATCTGCAGTCTCACAGAAGGATACCAAGAGTACCCTCACGTCCCCTCGAATCCTCGGGCTTCGTAACCTAATTCGTTGGAGCCTTCTCGGACGGACATTCACTCCTTCCCGTGTTATACTAAGAATTACTACTTGGTTCTCTTTCCCGTCAATTTGGGTTGGTTAAGTGTCATTAGTCAATTCAAGCTAACTTAACCCTCTTCATTTATCCTGATAAATTGGTCAAGTGTTATCAATAATTCATGTTGACTTAACCTTACCCTAAACCAAGTTATATTGGTTAAGTATTTCTTATTACTTAACCCTACCCCTTCACCTTGTATTGGTTAAGTGTTCCCTTTTAACTTAACCTTGCCCGTCTGTTTTAACTAACATGTTATTCATGGTTAAGTATTATCCCTTCATGTTTTAGACTTAACCCCATTCCTTTATCCCAACCTGATGGTTAAGTGTTCAAGTTTACTTAACCCCTACGGTCTAGCCCAGCTAACATATTAAATTGGCTAAGTGTATTAGATTTTACTTAACCCCAACCTCTGGTCTAGTTAACATGTTAATTTGGCTAAGTGTATTAACTTTACTTAACCCCACCTTCTAATCTAGTTAACATGTTAATTTTGCTAAGTGTATTAACTTTACTTAACCCCTACAAATCTTGTCTTGTTACCTTGAGTCTGGTTAAGTGTTTCTATGGACTTAGCTCTCCCATTCTGGCTTAACTGTGTTAAGTTGGTTAAGTGTTCCTATGGACTTAACCCTCCCATTCTAGCTTAACCGTGTTAAGTGTTTTTATGAACCTAACCCCACCCATCAGTTTAGTTGTCATGTTGAACTGGTTAAGTGTCTTAGTTAACTTAACCCTACCATTCTTGTTCTAGCTTTAATTAAGTAGATTGAAGCCACGACCACTCACATTAGACATATATTGTTGCGAATAATGGATGTGTTGGTTAGTTCCGGGCAGGTTTACATCGCAACTCAGTCTAACCTCGGGTTAGGCATATTCGTGTTTTCTAAATTCAAAGGGTTTTGATTAGTTTTCAATTCAGGTTTTGAAAGTAACCATCCCGTCTGTCGGATCAGTTAGGGATAACCAGGGAGAGCAGGAAACTTGTATTTTCCAAACCCAAGCCTAGACACTATCCTCTCTGTCACCCTAGAACTTTCTGGTGTGTTATTAAAAGAGATGTCGTTTAACAAACCTTTAATTCATCTAAGTTTACATTTCTCGTTTAGAACAAACTCTATAAGTAAATTATTCCTAATTTACTTATTTCCTAATTTCCCTTTTAATGTAAATTGTCAACATTCATTCTTATGGCCCATTTTTTCCTCTAAATCATGTTTATGCTTTTTGATATGTAAACTATACCAAATCAAGTGTCATTAACCATGATTTTGCTAAACCTGCCAATTACTCCCTATTATGGCCAATTTCAAATTTAGGCCAATATATTTACCGTTCCAAATTAGCTAATCCAAATCCAATTCAACATTCTAATTCATTTCAAACTAGACTTATTACTCTAGTTCACTATTCATGTAAATGCCAGATTTACATGTCGATGCTAGATTCAGGCTACTCAATCTATAGTTCATGTCAAATTTATCCAACTTGCATTCTTATGAACATGCCATAATGCGTGTTCGCAATTTATGCCAATTTCCAAGTTAAACTACGTTTTTAGTAAATTTCATATTTTGCCCAAACCGCACTCCCACCATTCGTATAATCGTGATTTAGTCTAGATTTATAAAATAAAGCTAGGTTCGTAGAAAATAGGGAATGAACCAAAGCTGTTATGCGAAAGATAGACATACTAACTGGCATAAAAAGGGTTGAATAACGACGTCGATTCAAGAACATGGGTAGACCTAACTTAATAGGTAAATTCCCAAGGTCTAAAACCAAAGAAAACCAAGAATAGACAGAATAGGGACATAGGTTCAAGAACATGGGTAGACCTAACTTAATAGGTAAATTCCCAAGGTCTAAAACCAACGAAAACCAAGGATAGACAGAATAGAAAGATCAGGTTTAGACCCAATTTCACAGCAACCCTTTCCTAGTCAGAAATCATAGGTGTTTAGTCACAGTTGTCCTTGTTATGTCATAGGCAAAAGTTTATGTTTCCAAATCAAAAGCATAAGCTTAGTCAAGGAAATAATTCTCATAGTCACAGTCATAGGCAATGTCCATAGTCATAGGAAATGTTCATAGTCATAGGCAATGTCCATAGTCATAGGCAATGTTCATAGTCAAAGAGGCATACAGTCTTATTTGTCCTTGAATCATAACAGTTCTTGATTAGGTCCAAGAATATAGGCACTGATTCGAATAGAGAGAGAGAGAGAGATTTGGCATATTCTTTAATTCCTTTGATTTCATGTCACGAACAAAGAAAAACATTCAAATCTAAAAATAACTGACTTACAGAGATTAGATTAGAATAGAAAGGAGGCGTTGCTATGATTCGTGCGACGTTTAGCCTTTAATCCTTATCTTGAAGCTTTGAATCTCTTCTTGAAAATCTTTTAGCAGCATTTCCTCGTCTTGGTTTATTTTATATATATTATTTTATTTATATATTTTAGAGGAGGAGGAGAAGCCGTGTCTAACAAGAATCTTTGCAGCATAAAGGTAGAAAAGAATTGTGAATAGAGAAGAAGACCAGGGCTGTTTATATAGAGTTTTTGATTGATTTGAGCCATCAGATCAAGATAGGAGGAATCCAGTCCATACACGTCAAGAGAGCCAATCAAAATTTGACACGTCAGCCTTAGTGACACATAGGGACTCAGAATATGTCATATAGCCAATCAAAGAAGGCCATGTCAGCACTTATCATCCCCCGACCAATCATACAAAGCCACGTAGAAAAAGAACAATTTTTGACCAACAAAAAATGTGCCACGTGTACATGTCATATATATATATATGCATATATGTATATATATATATATATATATATTTCCTATATATATATATTTTTTTTCTTTTTATTTATTTTCCCAATTAACCATTTATTTGAACCGCGTTCACACTAAGCCACTTTCTAGCCATTCCCTTAAAACAAAAATATGACGCTGGCGGGGATCGAACCCTGTACCTCCTGTATGCAAGTCACATGTTCCAACCAAATGAGCTACTAAGTCTTTTGCTTACAAACCTTAGAACAATGCTAAACGTTATTCTTTTCCCATTCTTCTTTTTTTTCCATGTTTTGCTGCAATATTTAAATTAAAGATATCTTCTTCATACGTTACCCGTTTTGCGCAAACTCGGACTCTATCTCAAGCAGAATTCCGAGACGAACGCAATGGCGTAACCCGTTTCCCTTAATTCTTTGATTTCAAATTAATTATACTTTAATTTATTAATTTACTGTTAATGAAAATTCGGAGTGTTACATTCTCCCCCACTTAAAAGGATTTCGTCCCCGAAATCTTCAAGTTAGGAAGAATGTGTCCTACCATCCAATCACCCATCTACTCAACCATTCAATCACAGGCATTCATCGTCCTTAAAAGATTTCTAATTCTTTCGTGTTTATATGCATAGTGTGTGTATATGTCCTCATCTAATGCAAAATCAGGCGGTCTACTGATTCAGTTGACCTCCTTTATGCAAATCATGTCAGTGCCCTGCATCTAATATGTATGCAAATCCTAATGATACATTTTATTTCTCTATGAGTGCACAACCATTCACTCAAATGCAACATCCATATGATAGCGCATTAAGTTTAATTCATAAACAAATACATATGTGCGAATGTGATATAAAAGTAACTGAGTCATATTAGTGACTACGGTGTGCATATGTATCCACGAGCATCCACTTGCAACCACTTGCAACCATTCAACCATAACATGTTTCAAATACATGTTTACATCCATTGGCTTCTACCTAAGGATCGATGATACGTCCTAGAGGAAATACTTTGGGAAGAGAGAAACAATTATGCGTAAAGCTCCTACACAAAGAAATCAAGGATGCACCCTTAAGAAAAAGGGTATGACGCTAGTATCTAGCCTTCTTGAGCTTTACTCCACTGTATCTTAACTAATTTAACTTCACGATTGTGAAGTTTCTGACCTCCAATTTCAAAATAAACAGATGTCAATCACGGTACCAAGTATATGTACTAAGTTGATTAGAGGTCTCCCTCTTATCCGCCATGCCATAACTATAGGGGTCAAAAGGTTACTACGTGCTTTTTAGAGTACCTGCCACAACTATTCATCTCTCACGCAAACCATCCTAGTCGAACTCGACATTCCTCAAGTACAAGCCCCAAAGGCCTAAACCAATATCAGACAAGCACCCAAGGAATATCTCCTCCGAATTTAGATGATCTACATGAGATGATATAATCAAACTTGATAGCTATTCTCAAATCCCAAAATAAACTGGTCGGACCACCAATTGGATTTGAGACTCTAGTGGGATCTTTCTACTTTACAAGTACTATGGTGCATAGACTCAACTAGGGAAGTGGATATAAACAAATGCGAAGTGCTAAATCCAAAGGAAAGAGTACGAACAGCACAACTAGACTCTGCCAACAGAACTTTACTACCTTTCTCCTAGGTACGCTTGGTGGTGAAAGTATGTACTTGCCCTTCTGAAAATCTTGTTCCTCATTCTTGCCCTTGTCCCTAATTATATGCCCTATCATACCTTAGTCAAGATACTCCCTCTTGTCTTAGGTTTTATGATTTCTTCCTCCTTTGTGAGCTAAATCTACATCCATGAATTCCTCATCCTCGGGTTGTGCTCCTTAGCCAAACTCCTCATCCTCTTCTGTGTGTAGTCATGTTGACAAATCCCTCGAAAGCTGCCTCCATCGTACGGAAAACCCTACTAAGCTTGGAAGAAAGCTAACCACGGGTGAAACTACTACGGTTATAGATGGAAGTCGGGCACTACATCGCCCATCGATGAGGTTACCTCCCAGAAAGCCAGGAGCCCCAGAGACTCAAGAAAGAAGGAGACAAGAATTCAAACAGAGGAAGAGAAGAAAATGCGTATGGCTTTGGAGAATATGCCTTTAAAACAAATCTTTTCTCTTGAAAATGCTTCTTTTAAAATTGTTTGAAAATAATTTTTCAAATCCCTTATCTGATCTGGTAACCTTTAGCTCTGATACCACGTGTAACACCCCACGTCCGTTAGTGTCACTCACAAAGGGAATGCACTAAGTTCTGTGGAGCATTTAGCGTAAAAGATGCAGATAAATTACAAGACAGACATAATTTAAATAGCGGAAAATAAAACTTTGCATTATTGATAAAATAGTTTGTACAAAGATTTCTTTACAATATCAGAGTGTCATCTGTCTTACAAAATAAAGAAGCATAAAAATACATTTATATTCCCCAATGTGGAAAGAACCAGCCATAGCATCTGAAAAGAGGATCCAAGCAAAACTTCGACAAATCTTCAAGCCGGGAAAGAGTGACAGTCCAACTTAACCTGAGTTATACTATTCCCTCCTCTACTACCTGGGGGGGGAACGGAAGAAAAGAAGACTAAAGGAAAACAGAGTCAGACATAAAGCCTGAGTAAGTTCAGTAACTTCTAGCATGTGAACATGGAAAAACAAAACGACATGAATTAACTGAATACAAAATTACACCATGACGATAGGGTCAACAAGATTAGACAAGGTAATCACAAGATATGCTAAGATAAGACTGACTGGATATGCTTTAATACTTTCGCCGCTTCGCTATTTCCTTGTTATACTATATCTCTGCACCACCTAACTAGTGTCCCAACTAGTAACGATAACGTGATCCCAATCCCTGTATTTTCCATTGCCTTCCGGCATACATTCATTATTTGTTACTTGGATCAAATCTAGGGTTTTCTATCAAGTGCTTTCTAGATTTAACTAGAGTTTACGCTATCCGCTGAACGCTTCTCGGATTCAGGATTTATGCCACCTAGTTCAACTAGGAATTATGCTACCTGTCGAACGATGCCCCCAAGTCTAGGACACACTACCTAGAGTGGTATATGTTCCTATACTTCCCCACGCCTGTATCGCGAATCGTTATCGCTTGTCTAAATGCACATGTCCTGTAATGTGCGACCCGAGTCCTGTGTCAGGGCAAATCAAGGAATATAGAACTCGGTAGGGTGCTTTCAGATATCTGCCGATGCAGATGCTAAGGTCTGTTTTTATTCCAGTGGCTATGGTCCCACTTGACCCCTCCCTCAACTAATGAAAGGCATCCTTTGTAAAATGAGAACTATACGCCGGCCCCCAGTGCCCCACTATCCTATGGCCATCCTCACCCATAACTAGATAGCAATTATGGTCTTTTGGAGTTCTCCGCCTTTCCGCTTCACGTATCTCGACTGACTCAAGATGGATGGTAAACGACGAGTTGCTATCACAGGGCTACCGTTTTCTCGCCGAATCACGCCGGTCCATCCTAGTCTTTAGGTTGCCATATATATTGCAACCAAGGCATACCCCTGGTTCTTCTACGCTGACCTTAACCTCTGTGAGCCCAGGAGGATCATCTGCAGTCTCACAGAGGGATACCAAGAGTAGCCTCACGTCCCCTCGAAGCCTCGTGCTTCGTAACCCAATTCGTTGGAGCCTTCTCGGACGGACATTCACTCCTTCCCGTGTTATACTAAGAATTACTACTTAGTTCTCTTTCCCGTCAATTTGGGTTGGTTAAGTGTCATTAGTCAATTCAAGCTAGCTTAACTCTCTTCATTTATCCTGATAAACTGGTCAAGTGTTATCAATAATTCATGTTGACTTAACCTTACCATAAACCAAGTTATATTGGTTAAGTATTTCATATTACTTAACCCTACCCCTTCACCTTGTATTGGTTAAGTGTTCCCTTTTAAATTAACCTTGCCCGTCTGTTTTAACTAACATGTTATTCATGGTTAAGTATTATCCCTTCATGTTTTAGACTTAACCCCATTCCTTTATCCCAACCTGATGGTTAAGTATTCAAGTTTACTTAACCCCTACGGTCTAGCCCAGCTAACATATTAAATTGGCTAAGTGTATTAGATTTTACTTAACCCCAACCTCTGGTCTAGTTAACATGTTAATTTGGCTAAGTGTATTAACTTTACTTTACCCCACCTTCTAGTCTAGTTAACATGTTAATTTTGCTAAGTGTATTAACTTTACTTAACCCCTACAAATCTTGTCTTGTTACCTTGAGTCTGGTTAAGTGTTTCTATGGACTTATCCCTCCCATTCTGGCTTAACTGTGTTAAGTTGGTTAAGTGTTCCTATGGACTTAACCCTCCCATTCTAGCTTAACCGTGTTAAGTGTTTTTATGAACCTAACCCCACCCATCAGTTTAGTTGTCATGTTGAACTGGTTAAGTGTCTTAGTTAACTTAACCCTACCATTCTTGTTCTAGCTTTAATTAAGTAGATTGAACCCACGACCACTCACATTAGACAGATATTGTTGCGAATACTGGATGTGCCGGTTGGTTCCGGGCAGGTTTACATCGCAACTCAGTCTAACCTCGGGTTAGGCATATTCGTGTTTTCTAAATTCAAAGGGTTTCGATTAGTTTTCAATTCAGGTTTTGAACCATCCCGTTCGTCGGATCAGTTAGGGATAGCCAGGGAGAGCAGGAAACTTGTATTTTCCAAACCCAAGCCTAGACACTATCCTCTCTATCACCCTAGAACTTTCTGGTGTATTATTAAAAGAGTTGTCGTTTAACAAACCTTTAATTTGTCTAAGTTTACATTTCTCTTTAGAACAAACTCTATAAGTAAATTATTCCTAATTTACTTATTTCCTAATTTCCCTTTTAATGTAAATTGTCAACATTCATTCTTATGGCCCATTTTTTCCTCTAAATCATGTTTATGCTTTTTGATATGTAAACTATTCCAAATCAAGTGTCATTAACCATGATTTTGCTAAACCTGCCAATTACTCCCTATTATGGCCAATTTCAAATTTAGGCCAATATATTTACCGTCCCAAATTAGCTAATCCAAATCCAATTCAACATTCTAATTCATGTCAAACTAGACTTATTACTCTAGTTTACTATTTATGTAAATGCTAGATTTACATGTCGATACTAGATTCAGGCTACTCAATCTATAGTTCATGTCAAATTTATCCAACTTGCATTCTTATGAACATGCCATAATGCGTGTTCGCAATTTATGCTAATTTCCAAGTTGAACTACGTTTTTAGTAAATTTCATATTTTGCCCAAACCGCATTCCCACCATTCGTATAATCGTGATTTAGTCTAGATTTATAAAATAAAGCTAGGTTCGTAGAAAATAGGGAATGAACCAAAGCTGTTATGCGAAAGATAGACATACTAACTGGCATAAAAAGGGTTGAATAACGACGTCGGTTCAAGAACATGGGTAGACCTAACTTAATAGGTAAATTCCCAAGGTCTAAAACCAAAGAAAACCAAGAATAGACAGAATAGGGACGTAGGTTCAAGAACATGGGTAGACCTAACTTAATATGTAAATTACCAAGGTCTAAAACCAACGAAAACCATGGATAGACAGAATAGAAAGATTAGGTTTAGACCCAATTTCACAGCAACCCTTTCCTAGTCAGAAATCATAGGTGTTTAGTCACAGTTGTCCTTGTTATGTCATAGGCAAAAGTTTATGTTTCCAAATCAAAAGCATATGCTTATCAAGGAAATAATTCTCATAGTCACAGTCATAGGCAATGTCCATAGTCATAGGAAATGTTCATAGTCATAGGCAATGTCCATAGTCATAGGCAATGTTCATAGTCAAAGAGGCATACAGTCTTATTTGTCCTTGAATCATAACAGTTCTTGATTAGGTCCAAGAATATAGGCACTGATTCGAATAGAGAGAGAGAGAGATTTGGCATATTCTTTTATTCCTTTAATTTCATGTCACGAACAAAGAAAAATGTTCAAATCTAAAAATAACTGACTTACAGAGATTAGATTAGAATAGAAAGGAGGCGTTGCTATGATTCGTGCGACGTTTAGCCATTAATCCTTATCTTGAAGCTTTGAATCTCTTCTTGAAAATATTTTAGCAACATTTCCTCGTCTTGGTTTATTTTATATATATTATTTTATTTATATATTTTAGAGGAGGAGGAGAAGCCATGTCTAACAAGAATCTTTGCAGCATCAAGGTAGAAAAGAATTGTGAATAGAGAAGAAGACCAGGGCTGTTTATATAGAGTTTCTGATTGATTTGAGCCATCAGATGAAAATAGGAGGAATCCAGTCCATACACGTCAAGAGAGCCAATCAAAATTTGACACGTCGGCCTTAGTGACACATAGGGACTCAGAATATGTCATACATCCAATCAAAGAAGGCCATGTCAGCACTTATCATCCCCCGACCAATCATACAAAGCCACGTAGAAAAAGAACAATCTTTGACCAACAAAAAATGTGCCATGTGTACATGTCATATATATATATATATGCATATATGTATACATATATATATATATATATATATTTCCTATATATATATATTTCTTTTTATTTATTTTCCCAATTAACCATTTATTTGAACCGCGTTCACACTAAGCCACTTTCTAGCCATTCCCTTAAAACAAAAATATGACGCTGGCGGGGATCGAACCCTGTACCTCCTGTATGCAAGTCACATGTTCCAACCAAATGAGCTACTAAGTCTTTTGCTTACAAAACTTAGAACAATGCTAAACGTTATTCTTTTCCCATTCTTTTTTTTTCATGTTTTGCTGCAATATTTAAATTAAAGATATCTTCTTCATACGTTACCCGTTTTGCGCAAACTCGGACTCTATCTCAAGCAGAATTCTAAGACGAACGCAATGGCGTAACCCATTTCCCTTAATTCTTTGATTTCAAATTAATTATACTTTAATTTATTAATTTACTGTTAATGAAAATTCGGGGTGTTACAAGTGGCGTCAGTGGTTTTACACGCCCTCACGAGTTTGACTTATGTGGTTGTCGCTGTTGCAAGGTGCCTCGGATATATCGGTGACTATGTGAAGCCGATGGAGTCATTCGTTGGCTCATTTACGCCCCATAGGGCGGGGAGACGCATATTCAGGGTTTAAGTTTAATCCACATCGGTGGACTGGCCCTGAGGATCCAAGGGACGATGCGTTCTGTTCCTGAGACTCGGGCTAGACAGTCTCGAACCGGTAGAGGACTATCTTTTGCCTCGGTTCACAGATGGAAATCCAACTTCCAATACGTGATATTTCGGTTTTATTTGTAGAGCCTAGTATTGGCGACATAGTAGCATGGGATGCTATGCCGCCTATGATTGATATTTATGATTGAAATTGTTTTGACACTATACACTTATTATAGTATCAAATGATGTGTTTTAAACGTATCAAGCATTCTTGGCTATTATAAGGTAAAAACCCTATCCTCCGGCTTGCATTGTGTGATGGGACCTGGGTCTTATAATAGCTTCATTTTTCTTTATTTAGCATTGCGCTGTTTGTTTTATGCACTGGTATTCTTGGGAGGAAACCCGTTCCGTGTTATACGGCGTGGTCCCTTGATTTACCTAACTTCAAAATAAAGATTAATAACTGTTTTAGTTCTCACACCAGTCCCATGACTAACCTGGAGTTTATTGTTTTAACCTAAACTCTGGGTGCCCTTATTTCGACACGGGCAGCTAGTAGTTCTGGTTTTGCAGATTTATATTCACAGGATCCTGGTTTACAGCTGGAACGATATCCAGAAAGCTTTGTATCCGTGTATTTTCTTCAGTTGTATTTTGTATTACTTTCCGCTGCTATGTAATTTATTGTAATCTCTGATATTTTATAATGTGTAATATTTATTTATACTCTGTATCTTCTTGTATTCTGATGGAATTGTTGTAATTACAATGAAATGTTCTTCCATCTGCGTTCCTTTGTGGCATGTTCTCAATTCTATTCGGGCTTTCCTTAACGGGGAAGTACGGGTCGTTTCATTATCGTTGGTATTATATACATGTGTTGTATGGAATCCATATAATTAACATTATATGGTAATTGATTGGGCCTCATTCCAATTTGGAAAATAAAGAACAATATAAATAAAGATTCATGTGTTGAATAGAATAAATAGTCATGTGTTGACGACACTCATGTGTTGAGAATATTCATGTGTTGAAAGAAATATATATTCATGTGTTGAAGAAAATATTCATTTGTTGAATAGAATAACGAAGTTATTGAAATATATAAAGTCGTGTTGATTAGATATGCGCCATTTTGACGCAAACGATATTTATATCGATTATATTTGTTTTTGTAATAAATATAGAAAAGGAAGTGATTTCAAAATATAACGTTTTGAAAATATTATCATTTATATGTTAATGATATGGAATATTCAATTTTGATTTAAAATTGAATATGAAGTTGAAATCGTTTTGAAAATGAATTTAAAACGAATTATAAAATACGTTTTGAACTGAAATTGACGAAATATATATAATACATATGTTATATATATTAAATGGCCTGAATAGAACGCGCAGCGCCGTGGCAGTTCGCGAATTTCGACCATTGACTTCGAATTGACGTTACGGGAGATCCGACCGTCGGATTCCCCTGAAACCTGAACCGTTTGGTTCGTATCAAAAAGAGCTTTCCAATGAATATTAGAAATTTGAAATCTAATGGTTTGATTTGGAATTATGTCCAAATCGAATTTGGAAAAGATTGCTATAAGTGCAGTTCGGTGGCCGTTATTGAAAACCGACTGTATGGGCCTTGATAAAATTATTAAAAATATTAATAATTGGTGTAAAATCATAATATATGAATTAGAAAGAGCAGGGATGAAAAATTCCAAATTTGTAAGGATAAAAATATATTTTTATCAAAATGAACTAGTTTTGAACTAGATTTGAAGTGGTTTTAAAAATAATCAGAATTTCCAATATACGAATTGGAATGGATTTGAATCGAAATTATCTTTGAAATATTTCGATGTTGGATTTCGTGATTATACATATATGGTTGAGGAAATTTGAAAGATATATTTATATCGTTATTTCCAATACGATATTTGTTGGTTTCAGAATTTGATATTGAATATAAGCCGATATATTTTCTATTCAGAGCCTTGTATTTATTGTCAAATGGGATTTTGGGTTCGTCGTGAATGGTGTCTTGAATAACACTATTCTTGGACCCAGTTTAGAAAAGAATAAATCTTTTAATTAAGATTTAGTGAAATTGTCTAGTTAATTATTATTTAATTGGAATTGAATTTAAATCGGTTTTTGGGGTTTATCGTGAGCGGTGTTTTGAATAACACCTGTTCTTTAACCCGATTAACAATAGAATGTGATTTTGGGTTTATCGTGAACCATGTTTTAGATGACATTGGTTCTTTAACCCAGTTAAAGACAGGATATTGATTTTTGAGAAGATTAAAACTAAGTGGAGTTTTAATGAATTTTTAATTAGATTAAAGTGATCGAGAATGGAGTGTCACCAGTTTTGCTCCAAAGCGATAGTTAAATCTTTAATTAGATTTGAATGTGAAATGGTAATTAATATTTACCGATAACACCGTGGTGTTAGATATGGAGTATTACCAGTTTTGCTCCATGGGATGAATAGGTTGGGATTGGGAAATAAAATAAATGATTACTTCGGTGTGGTTTGCTAATCCCAACTAGTTTGGAAAACCTTAACATGGTTTGAAATGATATACAAAGGAAGATTAAATAATAAATTTAGAAGAATTAATCTTTGATAAAATTAACGGGAACCTTTCCCTAAGAGTGTGAAAATTTGAATAAAAGAATATTCTGAATTGGAATGAGGCGTATGTTGTGTTTGTGTAACACTTGTTTATTATATACGCGGGTTATTCGGAAAGGCCGGGTTTATACCCATTCTGAATAACCGATTCGACGATAAGTCGAAGATGAAGACGGTGGTTGAAGACTGGAGGTATTCATATCATTTGGATGATTATTGATGATCTTGATTGGGCTGTACACCCAAGAGGAGGGAATCAATTGGTGATCGTCCAGACGTACTTAGAGATCAACGGATATGCGAGGAATAAGGTTCCTCTGGTTTCGTTCAGACCCAGAACGAACTTGTAAATGGACTGTGTTTCTGACATTGGATTTTATTTTGTGTGATTGATTTCTATTAAATATATATCAGCTTGGCGGTGGAGAATTTATTCTCTTTCTTAACGCCCTTCTCTGAGACGTACGAGCTTAGAGGTTATATATCGATAGATATCAATCGCATGGCATGAATTTCCTGTGTGGCATGCTTAAGTGGCAAATGATCAAGGCTTTTGTTGAAAAGCAAAGTCTTGTGGTTGATGATCAAAGCATGGCCTTTGTGGCATAGCTTTATGTACAGTGTTAATTCGCGAGCCTCACACCTCGTTTTGAGTCAAAAACGAAATAAGGACCCAAGGAGTGCACAACGTTTCTTTCTAGCTATGGGTGATGTCAGTAACCTAGCAGCCCAGACATTTATATTATTTTTACCTGTGTGGTTGTTGGATGCAAGGCGCCTCGGATATAGGTCCTATAGGACCGGGAAACGTGTGTTCAGGAATAATTAATCCTCAAAAGTAGGAGGGGACCGGCCGTGCAGGATCCAAGGATCGCTGTGTGTGGTCCTGAGACATTTGCTAGAGTGTCTCGAACGGAGAGGAGCTTTCCCCTTGCCTCGACTCATGACGGAAATTCAATTTCCAATACGACCTTTGCGGTTTTATTTGTAGAACCAGTATGGCGACATAGTAGATGGTAGCTATGCCGTCTATGATTGATACTCATGATTGAAATTGTTTTGAAACTATACACCTATAGTAATATCAAAATAAACTATTTTTAAACGTATTAAGCATTCTTTGGCTATTATAAGGTAAAACTCTATCCTCTGGCTTGCGTTGCATTGTGTGATGGGACCTGGGTCTTATAATAGCTTCATTTTTCTTTATTTAGCATTCCGTTGTTTGTTTTATGCACTGGTATTCTTGGGATGAAACCCGTTCCGTGTTATACGGCATGGTCCCTTGATTTACCTAATTTTAAAATAAAGGTTAATAACTGTTTTAGTTCTCACACCAGTCACATGACTGACCTGGAGTTTATTGTTTTAACCTAAACTCTGGGTGCCCCTATTTTCCACACGGACAGCTAGTAGTTTTGGTTTTGTAGATTTATATTCATAGGATCCTGGTTTACAGCTGGAACGATACTCGGAAAGCTCTGTATCCGTGTATTTCTTTCAGTTGTGTGTTGTATTTTTTTTTCTGCTGTTATGTATTTAATTGTAATTTAAATCTCTGATATTTGTCAAATGTGTAATATTTATTCATACTATGTATATTCTGGTATTCTGATGGAATTATTGTAATAAACAATGAAATGTTCTTCTGTTTGCATTCTGATGTGTGTTGTTCTCATAATAATTCGTTTTTTCTCTTCTCTTCGGAGACCGGGGAAGTTCGGGTCGCTTCAATATAGCTCCTGACATAGTCATCCACAGACCATGGATGACTTGTTTGATTGTATTGTGTTGTGGAAATTGATTGTGATTGTGATGTGAAATGTTCATGTGTTGAATAAAATATGTGAATAATAAAAATATCATTTTTATTGAATATATGGACTATATAAAATAGTGATGTGTTGAAATAAATATTCATTTACAAATCGTATGATTTTTTTATGTACTCCCATTTGACTGACATTGATTGGGACGATAAATTTTACACATCGCCCAACTGCACCAATAAAATCTGTGTTTGTTGATTAAAACCCCACACGGGTATTAGGATGATATTTGAAGTGCACTAATCCCAATTATTTAGTGGTATGTCAATCGATTGGTTGATAGGCTGTTGCAAGTGTTAATTATTTATATTTAATGATTATGCAGTTGTGTAATGCACTCTGGATGATGGATGATTGTTTATCAATGTTATTATATACATTTGTTGTATGGAATCCATATAATTAACATTATATGGTAATTGATTGGGTCTCATTCCAATTTGGAAAATAAAGAATATCTTAAAACAATATTCAGAAAAGGATTAAAAATATTCATGTGTTGAATAAAATAAAATAACGAATATTTTAAAAAAATATTCAGTAGAAGATCAAAATATGATTTTGATGCCCGATTTTGAATGGACACGAAAATATTGAAGTTTACGAAGGCGTGTTGATTAGATATGCGTCATTTTTGATGCGAACGATATTTATATCGATTTTATTCATTTTTATAATGAATATCGGAAAGGAAATTATTTCAAAATCTGATATTTTGAAAATATTATAATTTAAATGTTATAATGATAAGGAATATTCAATTTTGGTTTAAAATTGAAAATGAAGCTGGAATCGTTTTTTTAAAACGAATTTAAAACGATTTATAAAATAAGTTTTAAATGAAAATCGATGAAATATATATAATATTATATATATATATATATATATATGATGGCCTGAATAGAACGCGCCGCGTAGCGACCGTTCGCGAATTTCGACCATTGACTTCGAATTGGCATTACGGGAGATCCGACCGTCGGATTCTCCTAAAACCGGAACCGTTGGGTTCACATCCAAAAGATCTTTCCAACGAATATAAGAGATTTGAAATCTAATGGTTGGATTTGGAATTATGTCCAAATCAAATTTGGAAAAGGTCGCTGTAAGTGTAGTTTAATGACCGTTTATGGAAATCGACTGAAAGGGCCTTAATAAAATTATTAAAAATATAAATAATTTGTGTAAGATCATAATAATTGATTTGGAAAGAATTAGGATGCAAAATTTCAAATCTGAAAAGATAAAAATATATTTTTATCGAAATGAACCAGTTATTTACTAGAATTATAAAACAATTATTTTTAAATAAATAAATTGGATTGAAAATGGGTTTTAATATAACAAGAATTTTCAATATATGAATTGGAACGGATTTGAATCGAAATTGTCTTCGGAATATTTCGATATTGGATTCCGTGATTATACGGATATTGTAGAGGAATTTTGTAACGATACGGATATCGCTCGGACCTAATCGATCCTAAACCGACCAAGTCCGTTCGAATCCCACATACGCTAACTCTAGGCGCACAACACATCAAAACAAATGTAACAACCCGGAATTTTGGAACCAATTTAAAATTTTATTTTAGAAATTTTAATGGATTTTGAATATTTAAAATAATTTATTTTAAATAATAACGACGAAAAATTTATTTAAATCGAAGTTAGAACGAAAGTTTTTAATTTAATTATAAAAGGAGTTAGAAATAGCGCGGTTGTTTGAAAATTTGAACTTGAACTTTGATCGAATGTACAAGATGCAAAATAAATCGGATTCCAATAAAACCAAAAATATTTAAATATATTTAAAAATTTCTTTCCAACGAATTCGAGAAATTGAAATTTCATAGCGGGAATCAAAAGTTATGCCCAGTTTAAAATTCAGAATAGTCGCTACAGAGTTTGTATATATTTTAATATAATATATGGCCCTTAAAAATAGCCATTTTACAAACGACCTCCATTTTCGCCGAAACCACTTTTGTTGGATCCGGAATGTCGAATTATTGCTAGATTCCAATTTTCATAATTTTTAGAATTTATATGTGAGCGTGGCAAAAGAAAATGTGTTTTGTCAATTTAAGTCAATTTGGATCGACCAGAAAATGGACATTTTTCAAACGGTCTTCAAATTCGACGAAATTAGTTTTGTTAGGACCGTATCATCAAACCATAACTAGAAGTAATTTTTCTGGAATTTTTAGAGTCAGTATGTGGCCCGGTAAATTAAAATGTTCGATCAAATTAAATAATTAAATGACTTATATTTTAAATTAGAGAAAAGTGGGCTGAAATGATCAAACGGGGTGACGGGACCTAGTCCATTGTGTTCGGAAGATGGATATTTGGCTTGGGGCAACTCTAGTTGGGTTGGATTTGGAGTTGGTAAGAATAAACAGGCTTTCTTGTTAATTAAAGAATTAAATAATTTAAAATATTATAAATATAAGATAAAGGAAACCCTAATTCTCCACTAAACCTACAGACCCGCCACCATCAGGAACTAATGGCCAGAACGCTCCAAAGTAAAACCGCTTATCCCTTCCAATCCTCTCACTAGATCGAAGAACTTCAAACGAGAAAATTGTAGAACTCAACGAGGACAAGATGTTCAACGGTGGTGATCAAGAAAGGCGTTGTATTTTTTTCGATTTTCTCACACAAAGGCTCGGGGTTTGGAGGAGTTTTCAGGCCGCTAGGAGGCCTCAAGCGGAGCGCCATTCAAGGCGGAGGAAGGCAATGTGGTGCTCTCTAGCGTGGTGACGATGGATCGACTGGTCATGGCTCAGGGGGCGTGTGATGGTGGCAAGATGAAGGCGAACATATGGGTTGTGACGGTTTCAAAACAACGATGGAAGTGGAGACATGTATTAATGAGGGAAAAGGTGTAATTAATGTTAATTAATTTATAAATTAATCAATTTATGGAATTAATGTATTAATATATAAATTACCGTAACTTTGCCAAATCAAAACAGAATTCGCTGATTCAAATTGCGTTGGGATCGCGTGAACGAACTCTACATGATGGTATAGACTGAAGCTGGTTTAGAGCATGTTGGAAATTCAGATAAAATAATGGTGAGATTTCTCGATTTAAAAATTAAAATTAATATATATATATATATATATATATAGAAATATATATATTTATTTATATTTATATTGATTTTGCTTGTGATGATTTGCTGAATTATATTGTTGTATGATAGAAATATAATCTTTGACATGTTAAAATTAAAATACCATTTCTGTTAGATTATGTTACATTAACATTTAAAGTATCATTTTTGATAGATCATGTTGTATTAACATAAAATGTCACTTATTTAGAAAGTATTATATTGAAACAAAATGTAACTTTGTTTAATCATGTTATGTTAGAAACAAAAATGTCATTTTTAGAATCATGTAATGTTGGAATTAATATTGTCATTTTTAGAATCATGTAATGTCAGAAATAAAAAATGTCATTATATTGAAAATGTCATTATATTGAGATTATCATTTATTTAGAATTGTCATGTTAGATAAAATCAACATTTTTGTTATATATTGTCATGTTAGATAAAATCAACATTTTTGTTATATATTGTCAAGTTAGATAAAATTAACATTTTTGTTATACATTATCATGTTAGAGAAAAATAAACAATTTTGTTATAAATTGTTTTTTTTTTTTGAAATAAAAATATCATTTTAGTTAGAAATGTACATTAGAATAAAAATATCATTTTTATGTTGAATTAGTATTTCCATACAAAAATATCATTTTTGTTATAAAATATTAATTTAGATGGAAAACATCATTCTTATATAGAAATGTCACATTAGATTAAAAATGACATTTTATATAGAAATGTAACATTAAATTAAAAATGTCATTTTATATAGGAATGTCATATTGGATTAAAAATGTCATATGTTTAGATTATGGTCATGTTACACAAATATGTCATATATTTAGATAAATGGTCACTTTGCTGAACTTGAATCAACAACATGTAGAATTGTCATTTTATTGAATTAGAACGAATAAAATATAAATGGTCATTTTGTCGAATTAGAATTGACAAAATATAAATTGTCATTTGTGTTAAATTAGAATTGACAAAATATAATTGTCATTTGTGTTTAATTAAAATTGTCAACAACACAAAAGTATCATTTTTATTTGTGGTATTGAAATAGAATTGTTAAATTATGTTAACGATAAAATTCACATTTTTATCGTATATGTAGAAAAGATTAAAAATGTTCATGTTTTAAATATAAAAACATGTTTACATTAAAAATCACATTTTTAATGTAATGTAAGAAAATATAAAAATGCTCATGTTTTAAAAATAAAAACATATTTACATTGAAAATCTCATTTTTTTTTTAATGTAATGAATGAAACTAGGAAATGGTTCATGTTTAAAATAATAAAAACGTGTTAACAATTAAAAACCTTATTTTTAATGAAAAGAACGATTTATATGAAAATTGTTCATGTTAGAATAAAAATGTTGAAATATTAAAAATCACATTTTCAATGAAAAGGTTGATTCATTAGAAAAATATTAACTGCTTGAATAAAAATGTGGAGACATAAAAATTCTATTTTTAATGTAAAAATGATTTGCCAAATAAAATATGTCATTTATTTGGAAAAATGATTTGTTAATTATATTAGTTGAAATAAAAACATAACACTTACTTTTGTCAAATTATATTAGTTGAAACAAAACCTTTACTTTTGTCAAATTAGATTAATTGAAACAAAACATTTACTTTTGTCAAATTAGATTAGTTGAATCAAAATATTCATTTTTGTCAAAATATAATAGTTGAAACAAAAATTACATTTTGTTAAATATGATGGTTGAAAACAAAAATTACATTTTTGTTAATTAGATTTGAAATAAAACAAAAATCACATTTTTGTTAAATAAAAGAGTTAAAACACAAATAGCATCTTTGTTAAATAAATTTGTGTTACAACAAAAATGTAACGAAAAGGAATTTCGCTTGATCCGAATTAGTCGCTAAACCAATTAAGACCGTTCGAAACGCCTGATCGCTTTGAGAACACGACAAATCAAAACCCAAACAGAAGAACATTTCATTGCTTATTACAACAATTCCATCAGAATACAAGAATAAACAGAGTATAAATAAATATCACACAACAGAAAAATATCAGAGATTTAAATTACATTTAAATACATCGCAGCGGAAAATAATACAAAACACAACTAGAAGTAGATATACGGATACAAAGCTCTCCGGATATCGTTCCAGCTGTAAACCAGGATCTTGTGAATATAAATCTGCAAAACCAAAACTACTAGCTGCCCGTGTCAAAATAAGGGCACCCAGAGTTTAGGTTAAAACAATAAACTCCAGGTCAGTCATGGGACTGGTGTGAGAACTAAAACAGTTATTAATCTTTATTTTAAAGTTAGGTAAATCAAGGGACCACGCCGTATAACACGGAACGGGTTTCCTCCCAAGAATACCAGTGCATATAACAACAGCGCAATGCTAAATAAAGAACAATGAAGCTATTATAAGACCCAGGTCCCATCACACAATGCAACGCAAGCCGGAGGATAGGGTTTTACCTTATAATAGCCAAAGATTGCTTGATACGCTAAATTTCATGTTTTTAATATTACTATAAGTGTATAGTGTCAAAACAATTTCAAATCATAAGTATCAATCCTAGGCGACATGAGCGTCCCATGCCACTATGTCGCCATATATAGGTTTACAATTAAAACCGCACATATCGTATTTGGAAATTGGATTTCCATCTATGAACCGAGGCAAAAGATAGTCCTCAACCGATTCGAGACAATCTAGCCCATGTCTCAGGTCAGAGCTCGAGTGACCTTGGAGCGACAGGGTCGGTCCACCGATGTGGATTAGACGAAATCCTGAATACTGCGTTTCCCCACCCTTTGGGGTGTAAGTGAGCCAACGAATGACACCATCGGTCCCGGATCGACCGATATAACCGAGGCGCCTCAAATTCCAACAACCACATGAGTCAAACTCATCAGCCAGTTCAAGCACTGACGCCACTCCTAACTAGAAAGAAACGCATGCCCTCCCTGAGGTCCTTCTCCCGTTTTTGGTTCACACCAGGGTGTGAGGCTCGCGAATTAACGCTACACAAAGCTACACCACAAAGGCCGTGCTTTGATCATCAACCACAAGACTCTGCTTTTCAATAGAAGCCTTGATCATTTGCTTCTTAGCATGCCACACAGGAAAACCACTCTATGCAACCGATATCAGTCACACAGAATGAAATCCAATGTCAGACACACGGTCCATTTACAAGTTCGTTCCGGGTCTAAACGAAACCAGAGGCACCTAGTACCCCGCCTATCCATCGATCTCCAAGTACGTTTGGACGATCACCAACTGATTCTCTCCTCTTGGGTGTACGGCCCAATCAAGATCATCAATAATTATCCAAATGACGCGAAGACCTTCGGTCTTCAACCATCTTGTTCCTCTTCGACACCACGTCGAATTAGTTATTCAGAATGGGATAAACCCGGTCTTTCTGAATAACTCGTGTATATAATAAACAAGTGTTACACAAACACAACATACGCCTCATTCCAATTCACCAGTCACTAACCGTAAATTAACAAGAGAATAATTCCCCAAATATCAACCCCGAAGGCCGAAACCAACATCAGATCAATATCCAGAAAACCATTCTGCTTAGCTAACCGACAGTTAGTTTCTAAATTTCACATTCTTAGGGAAAAGTTCCCATTAATTTTATCAAAGATAAATTCTTCAAATTTATTCTTTAATCCACTTTTGAATATCAATTCAAACTAGTCGGGATTAGTGATCCATACCGAAGTGATCATTTATTTTATTTCCCAATCCCAACCTATTCATCCCACGAAGTAAAACTTGTCTTACTTCATATCTAACACCATAGTGTTATCGGTAAATTCAATTACCATTTCACGTTTAAATCTAATTAAAGATTTAACTATCGCCTGGAGCAAAAACTGGTGGTACTTCATTCTCGATCTTTTCAATCTAATTAAAGATTCATTGAAACTCCACTTAGTTTTAATCTTTACTTGGGTTAAAGAATCAGTGTTATTTAAAATACGGTTCACGATAAACCCCAAAATCACATAACCTTTCAATCAGTCCCTAATTGTAAATTAGCAAGTGAGCAGTTCCCTTAGTATCAACCCCGAAGGCCGAAACCAACATCAAATCAATATCCCAGAAACCATTCAACTTAACTAATCTCCGGTTAGTTTCTGATTTTCTTAACTCCTTTGGGTCTAAGAACAATATTATTGAAGATACCGTTCACGATAACCCAAAATCACATTCCATCAATTTCCGGGTTAAAGAACAAGTGTTATTTAAAACACTGTTCACGATAAACCCAAAAATCAATTCAATTCAATTCCAATTAAATATTATTTAATTGGTACACTTCATTAAATCTAAATAAAAAGATTTTATCTTTTTCTCAACTGGGCTTAAGAACAGTGTTAATGAAGACACCATTCACGACAAACCCAAATCACATTTGGTAATAAATACAAGGCTCTGAATAGAAAATATATCGGCTTATAGTCAATATCAAATTCTACGACCAACAAATATCGTATTGGAAATAACGATATATATATATCTTTCAAATTTCCATAACAACATCTGTATAATCACGAAATCCAACATCGAAATATTCCAAAGACAAATTCGATTCAAATCCATTCCAATTCAATTATTGGAAATTCTGCTTACTTTTAAAACCATTTGAAATTCAATTTATTTATTTTAAAAATTAATAAATTATTATTCTAGTTCAAAACTATTTTATTTCGATAAAAAACTATTTTTATCTTTTCAAATATGGAGTTTTTCATCCCCTTTTTTTCCCAAATCATTTCTTATGATTTTACACAAATTATTACTATTTTTAATAATTTTATCAAGGCCTGTACAGTCGATTTCCATCAACGGCCATCGAACTGCACTTACAACGACCTTTTTCAAATTTTATTTGGACATAATTCCAAATCCAACCGTTAGATTTCAAATTTCTAATATTCGTTAGAAAGCTCTTTTCGATACGAACCCAACGGTTCTGACCTCAGGAGAATCCGACGGTCGGATCTCCCGCAATATCCATTCGAAGTCAATGGTCGAAATTCACGAACTGCCGCGGCGCGACGCGTTCTATTCATGCCATTTTATTATATATATAATATATACTTTGTCGATTTCCTTTTAAAATGCATTTTATAATTCGTTTTAAATTCGTTTCAAAACGATTTCAACTTCATTTTCAAATTCAAATCAAAATTGAATTTTCCCTTACAAATTCGTTTTAAATTCCTTTCAAATTGATTTCAATTCAAATCGATTTCTATTCAATTTCAATCCAATTCGAATTCATTTCAATTTGATTTCAATTCGAATTCAATTCTATTCAATTTTAATTCGAATTTCAAATCTATTTAATTTCAAATCTATTCAATTATTCATTGAAAAATGTATAAAATCGATATAAATATCGTTCACGTACAAAATGGCGTCAATAATCTATTCAATTTCAAATCTATTCAATTATTCATTGAAAAATGAATAAAATCGATATAAATATCGTTCACGTCCAAAATGGCGTCAATCTAATCAACACGGCTTCATATATTTCTATTTTCAAATATTCTATTTCAAATATTTCTTTTTCAAATATTTCTATTTCAAAACTGGAATGAGGCCCAATCAATTACCATATAATGTTAATTATATGGATTTTCTATAACACATGTGTAAAATAACAACGATAAATAATCAACCATCATCCCGAGTGTGTTCTACACTGTATAAGCATCAAATATAAATTTTTAACGCTTATGACAATCTGTCAATCAATCGATTGATATACAACTAATTATTGGGATTAGTGTATGTTATATATCATCCCAATACCCGTGTGGGGTTTCAAACAATCAAACATAGATTTTATTTGTGCAGTTGGGCGATGTGTAAAATTTATCGTCCCAATCAATATCAGTCAAATATGTGTATATAAACAAATCGTCCGATTTGTTTATATTTATTTCATTTTAAATAGACGTTAAAAATTCTATTTTCAACTATAAAATATTTTTAACTATATAAATATTTTATTTCATTTCACATCACATCACACAATCAACTACACATCAAAATCAAACAAACAAGCATACAAGCCGTCCATGGTCTGTGGACGACGGGTGTCGGGTGCTACTAAACACCGTCTGCATCCTAGTATATATTATTACTAGAAAAAGAAAATTAAAGGTGAGAAGTTATCACCGAGGGTTCCACTCCGCCGTGCTTTGCTTTTGAACTGCTGAACCGTCTGGATCTATTTGCAATTCTAATGCAGTCCTTTTTACGTTGTTCATAATAAAAATTATATTTTTATTACTTCATTCCAATAAATAAAAATCATATTTTTATTTCATATAATTTTCAACGGTTCTTTCTATATAAAAATTATATTTTTATATTTCTACTTCTTATATAAAGATCGAATTTTTAATATTTCTAGAGTATAAAAATCATATTTTTATTCTTTCCGTAATATAAAAATCACATTGTTTTTCTTTCTATAATATAAAAATCACATTTTTATCCTTTCTATAATATAAAAATCATATTTTTATCCTTTCTATAATATAAAAATCATATTTTTATTCTTTCTATAATTTAAAAATCCCATTTTTTTATACTAAAAATTATTTCTTTTATATTAAAAATCATTTCTTTTCATAATGAAAAATCTACTTTTTACTTTCAAAAAAAATCATTTCATTTTCTAGCAAAAATTATATCTTTTCTCGCCATATATAATACCATCATACTTTTATAAATAAAAATATAAACTTTGTACATTTCAAAAATCTCTTCTCTTTTTATTCAAGAAAAATCAAAATTTTAATATAACTACATATAAATATAAAAACTGATTTAAACAAAGTTTAATATACATCCAACTGATTTTAAAATAATGCTTGAGTTATATAAAAAACATAACAATTAAAGACTCATGGTGGTCGTCGAACTGGTCCGAGGTGGGGGAAAGAAACGGCGTTGCAGGCGGTCATATGTGCTCCGATGGGTGGCGGCGGCCCTCAGGTGGCCAGGGCGGTGGTGATTGGCTAGGGCGGAGGCGGTTCTGCGATGGGGTTCGATGGTGTGGGGTAGGAGTTGCGGTCGATCTCGCGATGGTGGAGGGGGATCAATATCGAGGTGTGGGGTGGAACGGTGGAGGCGAAGGCGGAGGGAGGCGTGGTGGCGGTGGTCGGTCGTCGATCGCCATTTTTATTTTTATTTTTATTTTTTTTATACTAAATCGAATGAGAAAAGGTAAGGGTGGAGAGAGAGGGAGTCAACAGGGGGTTATATATAAATTATATATTTATTTTATTCCTTTAAATTCCCAAAAAGCAACTTTTATTTTCGAATTCGAAATCAAACCCACCACCTGTCGTCCATGGGTAACTACCCCCATTCCGAACACAATGGGATATGTATCGCAAGCTGATTCGATCGTTTCGATCAGTTTTCGTCAAAATCAGAATACAACTCTATATATTGAATTTGAACGCGCATTTCAATTTACCGGGGCCACATACTAACTCGAAAAATTCCCGAAAAAATATTTTCTAACTTCGTATAGACGATACGGTCCTAACAAAACTAATTTCATCGAATTCTGAGACCGTTTGAAAAGTGGCCATTTTCCAGTCGACTAAAATCAACTGAAATTGGTCAAACGCATTTTCCTTTGCCACGCTCCCATATTGATTCAAAAAAATTATGAAAATTGGAATCTGGCAATAATTTGACATCACAGATCCAACAAAAGTGGTTTTGTCGAAAACCGAGGTCGTTTGCAAAATTTCCATTTTTAAGGGCTAGAATTCCATGGCGACTATTCTGAATTTTCAACTGGTCATATCTTTTGATTCCCGCTATGAAATTTTGATTTTTCGGATTTGTTGGAAAGATATTCTCAATTAGATTCAAATATTTTTGGTTTCACTAAATCCGGTTTATTTTGAATCCTGCACATTCATTTGAACTTTGAAATCGAATTATCGAACTACCGCGCCATTTTCAATTCCTTTTATATATATAAATAAATATTTATATTCTAACGACGAGCTATACAAATATATACATTCGAATTCTATTCGAAATAAATTTCTCGTCGTTATTATTGAAAATAATTCATTTTAAATATTCAAAATTTGCTAAAATTGCCAAAATAAAAATTTTAAATTGGCTCAGATTTCCAGGTTATTACAATCTCTCCCACTTAAAACTTTTTGTCCTCGAAAAGGAACGATGCCGAAAGTTGTTTAACTAATCAACTTAAGTTCCAATATTTTTGTTACAGCTTAAGTTCTTCAACTTTTCAGTTTCTAAAAACTTTTCAAATTTTTCAAAAATTTGGCTAACACCCTAAATT
Organism: Allium sativum; assembly: GCA_030737875.1. Classification (NCBI taxonomy): domain Eukaryota; kingdom Viridiplantae; phylum Streptophyta; class Magnoliopsida; order Asparagales; family Amaryllidaceae; genus Allium; species Allium sativum. The sequence continues at coordinate 574,189,477 of CM060923.1, read as the reverse complement.
TTCGAAAAATTTCGCCATAACCTCCCCTGCACCGGGACTTCAGGATATTTCATATAGCCTCCCATGGCCTTCTTCAATCCAAAAGAAAAAGAAAAAGCCAAGCGGCTAGCCAATCGGCTCACAAAATCATCCAAACCCAAAGAAATACAATAAACATGTACCTATTTGTCGGGCAAACAATTTTATTCTTTTGCTCTAGCCTCCTTGCTATGACCTGTTCAGTGTAAGTACATGTACATGCAAGCAAATGCGACTGATTTCCGATACAATTCACTTTTTGATTCAATTTGGCTAAAGGTTAAAATTTTAATTAATCAAACAACACAACCATCAATCAATTAGTGAATTATCATTTCAAATTCATAACTTTGATATATAGTCAAAAATCACACTTTTGATGCCAAATCACAACAATAGGACCTATCTAATTTTGGTTCTCACACCAGTCAATTGGAAATATATAGAAATTCCACCTTCGCTACCCGAATATAAACACTGATGATGGCGCGCCATCATCAGAATCAGACCCGGGCGACTAGAGTGGGATTCTATATCTATCCAATATATTAAAACTTCGGATATACGCGGATCAGACGTATACGCAAAATTTCTATATACCTAATAGTCTAAATCAATATAAAATAAATAATCAAATACGAATAATTGATTTAAATTTTCAAAACAAAAATTGTTTTCATTTTTTAAAAAAATATACTCTTCACACTCGTTCTAGGATACTACTGATCCCATCTCTAACGAGTCATTCCCATTGGATATTACTAATCCAATATCTGATGAATTCTTTCGTATGGTCCTAATGTGTCCTGTTCTCTGAGCTTTGTGAACCAAAGCTCTGATACCACTGTAACGAAAAGGAATTTCGCTCGATCCGAATCAGTCGCTAAACCGATCAAGACCGTTCGAAATGCCTGATTGCTTTGAGAACACGACAAATCAGAACCCAAACAGAAGAACATTTCATTGCTTATTACAACAATTCCATCATAATACAAGAATAAACAGAGTATAAATAAATATCACACAACAGAAAAATATCAGAGATTTAAATTACATTTAAATACATCGCAGCGGAAAATAATACAAAACACAACTAGAAGTAGATATACGGATACAAAGCTCTCCGGATATCGTTCCAGCTGTAAACCAGGATCCTATGAATATAAATCTGCAAAACCAAAACTACTAGCTGCCAATGTCAAAATAAGGGCACCCAGAGTTTAGGTTTAAACAATAAACTCCAGGTCAGTCATGGGACTGGCGTGAGAACTAAAACAGTTATTAATCTTTATTTTAAAGTTAGGTAAATCAAGGGACCACGCCGTATAACACGGAATGGGTTTCCTCCCAAGAATACCAGTGCATATAACAACAGCGCAATGCTAAATAAAGAACAATGAAGCTATTATAAGACCCAGGTCCCATCACACAATGCAACGCAAGCCGGAGGATAGGGTTTTTACCTTATAATAGCCAAAGAATGCTTGATACGCTAAATTTCATGTTTTTAATATTACTATAAGTGTATAGTTTCAAAACAATTTCAAATCATAAGTATCAATCCTAGGCGACATGAGCGTCTCATGCCACTATGTCACCATGTATAGGTTTACAATCAAAACCACACATATCGTATTTGGAAATTGTATTTCCATCTATGAACCGAGGCAAAAGATAGTCCACAACCGATTCGAGACAATCTAGCCCATGTCTCAGGTCAGAGCTCGAGTGACCTTGGAGCGACAGGGCCGGTCCACCGATGTGGATTAGAAGAAATCCTGAACACTGCGTTTCCCCGTGCTTTGGGGCGTAAGTGAGCCAACGAATGACTCCATCGGTCCCGGATCGACCGATATAACCAAGGCGCCTCAAATTCCAACAACCACATGAGTCAAACTCGTCAGCCAGTTCAAGCACTGATGCCACTCCTAACTAGAAAGAAACGCATGCCCTCCCTGAGGCCCTTCTCCCGTTTTTGGTTCACACCAGGGTGTGAGGCTCGCGAATTAACGCTACACAAAGCTACGCCACAAAGTCCGTGCTTTGATCATCAACCACAAGACTCTGCTTTTCAACAGAAGCCTTGATCATTTGCATGTTAGCATGCCACACAGGCAAACCACTCTATGCAACCGATATCAGCCACACAGAATGAAATCCAATGTCAGACACACAGTCCATTTACAAGTTCGTTCTGGGTCTGAACGAAACCGGAGGCACCTAGTACCCCGCCTATCCATCGATCTCCAAGTACGTCTGGACGATCACCAACTGATTCTCTCCTCTTGGGTGTACGGCCCAATCAAGATCATCAATAATTATCCAAACGACGCGAAGACCTCCGGTCTTCAACCACCTTCTTCATCTTCGACACCACGTCGAATTAGTTATTCAGAATGGGATAAACCTGGTCTTTCTGAATAACTCGCGTATATAATAAACAAGTGTTACACAAACACAACATATGCCTCATTTCAATTCATCAGTCACTAAACGTAAATTAACAAGAGAATAATTCCCCAAATATCAACCCCGAAGGCCGAAACCAACATCAGATCAATATCCAGAAAACCATTCTGCTTAGCTAACCGACAGTTAGTTTCTAAATTTCACATTCTTAGGGAAAAGTTCCCATTAATTTTATCAAAGATAAATTCTTCAAATTTATTCTTAAATCCACTTTTGAATATCAATTCAAACTTGTCGGGATTAGCCATCCATACCGAAGTGATCATTTATTTTACTTCCCAATCCCAACCTATTCATCCCACGAAGTAAAAATGGTCTTACTTCATATCTAACACCACGGTGTTATCGGTAAATTCAATTACCATTTCACATTTAAATCTAATTAAAGATTTAACTATCGCCTGGAGCAAAAACTGGTGGTACTCCATTCTCGATCTTTTCAATCTAATTAAAGATTCATTAAAACTCCACTTAGATTTAATCTTTACTTGGGTTAAAGAATCAGTGTCATTTAAAACACGGTTCACGATAAACCCCAAAATCACATAACCTTTCAATCAGTCCCTAATCGTAAATTAGCAAGTGAGCAGTTCCCTTAGTATCAACCCCGAAGGCCGAAACCAACATCAGATCAATACCCCAGAAACCATTCAACTTAACTAATCTCTAGTAAGTTTCTGATTTTCTTAACTCCTTTGGGTATAAGAACAGTATTATTGAAGATACCGTTCACGACAACCCAAAATCACATTCCATCAATTTCCGGGTTAAAGAACAAGTGTTATTTAAAACACTGTTCACGATAAACCCAAAAATCAATTCAATTCAATTCCGATTAAATATTATTTAATTGGTACACTTCATTAAATCTAAATAAAAAGATTTAATCTTTTCTCAACTGGGCTTAAGAACAGTGTTAATGAAGACACCATTCACGACAAACCCAAATCACATTTGATATTAAATACAAGGCTCTGAATAGAAAATATATCGGCTTATATTCAATATCAAATTCTATGACCAACAAATATCGTATTAGAAATAACGATATATATATGTATATCTTTCAAATTTCCATAACAACATCTGTATAATCACGAAATCCAACATCGAAATATTCCAAAGACAATTTCGATTCAAATCCATTCCAATTCAATTATTGGAAATTCTGGTTACTTTAAAAACCATTTGAAATTCAATTTATTTATTTTAAAAATAAATAAATTATTATTCTAGTTCAAAACTATTTCATTTCGATAAAAATCTATTTTTATCTTTTCAAATATGGAGTTTTGCATCCCGATTTTTTTCCCAAATCATTTCTTATGATTTTACACAAATTATTACTATTTTTAATAATTTTATCAAGTCCCGTACAGTCGATTTCCATCAACGGCCATCGAACTGCACTTACAGCGACCTTTTTCAAATTTGATTCGGACAAAATTCCAAATCCAACCGTTAGATTTCAAATTTCTAATATTCGTTAGAAAGCTCTTTTCGATACGAACCTAACAGTTCCGTTTCAGGAGAATCCGACGGTCGAATCTCCCGCAATATCCATTCGAAGTCAATGGTCGAAATTCACGAACTGCCGCGGCGCGACGCGTTCTATTCATGCCATTATATTATATATATAATATATAATATATACTTTGTCGATTTCCTTTTAAAACGTATTTTATAAATCGTTTTAAATTCGTTTCAAAACGATTTCAACTTCATTTTCAAATTCAAATCAAAATTGAATTTTCCCTTATAAATTCGTTTTAAATTCCTTTCAAATTGATTTCAATTCAAATCGATTTATATTCAATTTCAATTCAATTCGAATTCATTTCAATTTGATTTCAATTCGAATTCAGTTCTATTAAATTTTAATTCAAATTTCAAATCTATTCAATTTTAAATCTATTCAATTTCAAATCTATTCAATTTCAAATATATTCAATTATTCATTGAAAAATGAATAAAATCGATATAAATATCGTTCACGTCCAAAATGGCGTCAATCTAATCTACACGGCTTCATATATTTCTATTTTCAAATATTCTATTTCAAATATTTCTTTTCCAAATATTTCTATTTCAAAACTGGAATGAGGCCCAATCAATTACCATATAATGTTAATTATATGGATTTTCTACAACACATGTGTAAAATAACAACGATAAATAATCAACCATCATCCAGAGTGCGTTCTACACTGTATAAGCATCAAATATAAATTTTTAACGCTTATGACAGTCTGTCAATCAATCGATCGACATACAACTAATTATTGGGATTAGTGTATGTTATATATCATCCCAATACCCGTGTGGGGTCTCAAATAATCAAACGTAGATTTTATTTGTGCAGTTGGGTGATGTGTAAAATTTATCATCAAAATCAATATCAGTCAAATATGTGTATATTAACAAATCGTCCGATTTGTTTATATTTATTTCATTTTAAATACACGTTAAAAATTCTATTTTCAACTATAAAAATTTTTAACTATATAAATATTTTATTTCATTTCACATCACATCACACAATCAACTACACATCAAAATCAAACAAACAAGCATACAAGCCGTCCATGGTCTGTGGACGATGGGTGTCGGGTGCTACTAAACACCGTCTACATCCTAGTAAATATTATTACTAGAAAAAGAAAATTAAAGGTGAGAAGTTCTCACCGAGGGTTCCACTCCGCCGTGCTTTTCTTCTGAACTGCTGAACCGTCTGGATCTGTTTGCAATTCTAATGCAGTCCTTTTTACGCTGTTCATAATAAAAATTATATTTTTATTACTTCATTCCAATAAATAAAAATCATATTTTTATTTCATATAATTTTCAACTGTTCTTTCTATATAAAAATTATATTTTTATATTTCTACTTCTTATATAAAGATCGAATTTTTAATATTTCTAGAGTATAAAAATCATATTTTTATTCTTTCCATAATATAAAAATCACATTTTTATTCTTTCTATAATATAAAAATGAAATTTTTATCCTTTCTATAATATAAAAATCATATTTTTATCCTTTCTATAATATAAAAGTCATATTTTTTTTCTTTCTGTAATATAAAAATCACATTTTTTTATACTAAAAATTATTTCTTTTATATTAAAAATCATTTCTTTTCGTAATGAAAAATCTAATTTTTATGTAATGAAAAATCTACTTTTTACTTTCAAAAAAAATCATTTCATTTTCTAGCAAAAATTATATCTTTTCTCGCCATATATAATACCATCATACTTTTATAAATAAAAATATAAACTTTGCACATTTCAAAAATCTCTTCTCTTTTTATTCAAGAAAAATCGAAATTTTAATATAACTACATATAAATATAAAAACTGATTTAAACAAAGTTTAATATACATCCAGCTTATTTTAAAATAATGCTTGAGTTATATAAAAAAAGCACAACAATTAAAGACTCACGGTGGTCGTCGAACTGGTCCGAGGTGGGGGAAAGAAACGGCGGTGTAGGCGGTCAGATGTGCCCCAGTGGGTGGCGGCGGCCCTCAGGTGGCCAGGGCGGTGGTGATTTGATAGGGCGGGGGCGGTTATGCGATGGGGTTCGATGGTGTGGGGTAGGAGTTGGGGTCGATCTCGCGATGGAGGAGAGGGATCGATATTGAGGTGTGGGGTGGAACGGTGGAGGCGAAGGCGGAGGGAGGCGTGGTGGCGGTGGTCGGTCGTCGATTGCCATTTTTATTTTTTTTTATTTTTTTTATACTGAATCGAATGAGAAAAGGTAAGGGAGGAGAGAGAGGGAGTCAACGGGGGGTTATATATAAATTATATATTTATTTTATTCCTTTAAATTCCCAAAAAGCAACTTTTATTTTTGAACTCGAAATCAAACCCACCGCCTGTCATCCATGGGTAATTACCTCCATTCCGAACACAATGGGATATGTATCGCAAGTTGATTCGATTGTTTCGATCAGTTTTCGTCAAAATCAAAATATAACTTTATATATTGAATTTGAACGCGCATTTCAATTTACCGGGGCCACACACTAACTCGAAAAATTCCCGAAAAAATATTTTCTAACTTCGTATTGACGATACGGTCCTAACAAAACAAATTTCATCGAATTCTGAGACCGTTTGAAAAATGGCCATTTTCCAGTCGATTAAAATCAACTGAAACTGGTCAAACGCGTTTTCCTTTGCCACGCTCCCATATTGATTCAAAAAAATTATGAAAATTGGAATCTGGCAATAATTTGACATCACGGATCCAACAAAAGTGGTTTCGTCGAAAACCGAGGTCGTTTGCAAAATTTCCATTTTTAAGGGCCAGAATTCCATAGCGACTATTCTGAATTTTCAACTGGGCATATCTTTTGATTCCCGCTATGAAATTTTGATTTTTCGGATTTGTTGGAAAGATATTCTCAATTAGATTCAATTATTTTTGGTTTCACTAAAATCCAATTTATTTTGAATCCTGCACATTGATTTGAACTTTGAAATCGAATTATCGAACTACCGCGCCATTTTCAATTCCTTTTATATATATAAATAAATATTTATATTCTAACGACGAGCTATATAAATATATACGTTCGAATTCTATTCGAAATAAATTTCTCGTCGTTATTATTTAAAATAATTCATTTTAAATATTCAAAATTCGCTAAAATTGCCAAAATAAAAAATTTAAATTGGCTCAGATTTCCGGGTTATTACAAAAAATATCACTTTATCCATTTTACTAAGTTAGAATTGTTAACAATATGAATTGTCACTTTACCCATTTTGTTAAATTAGAGTTGTTAACAATATGAATTATCACTTTTATTCATTTTGTTAATAGAAATATTAACAATATGAAATATCTCTTTTATTTATTTTGTTAAATTAAAATTGTTAACAATATGAAAATATCATTTTAACCATTTTGCTGAAATAAAATTGTCAACAAAATGAATGGATCATTTTTAATCATTTTGTTGAAATAGAATTGTCAACAAAAATGAGAGAATCGTTTTTATTGTTAAAACATATAGTAGGATTTATATGCAAATATAAGAGTCATTTTTATTTGCAAACATACATTAGAATTGTATGTGAATTAAAATGACATTTTATCGTTAAATTGTACAATAAAATTTGTATGCAAATACAAGCGAAATTTGTATTGCCGAATTATACATTATATTTTGTGTACAGAATAAAGAGGCATTTCACATGTTGTGATTTGAAACTATACATGCAAATAAAACAATTTCTCTTTATTTGTAAAAATTAAATATAGAAATTGCATGCAAGTAAGGGAAAATGATAATTATCTTTTTATTTGTCATCAACAACAATTCCATGTAAATAAATTACATTTTATTAGACACTAGATACATGTAGGGAAATTATGCGAGTAAAATACATTTTTTTTTGTAAGGCTTACGGGGTTGAGTGGACCCCTACCACTTTATTAAAGAACAGGAGAAAAAGAAAAAAATACAACACACACAAGATTACATTGAAACACGGCTCTTTAGTCACTAGAAGACATACACAAAGAAGAAAGGGAGACACAAAGTTACGCGAGATTCACTAAGATCCCAGGATCAAAAGTGAAGTTCAATAGCTTGATAACGTCTCTAATAAGCTTGCGAACGTGTTTCCTGAACATTTCACCATTCATTGCTTTATCACTGTCAAACACATGAATGTTTCTTTCTCTCCATACTACGTACAAAAACTTCTTGAGAACAAAGTTGAGTATTCTACCTCTCACTTTTTTCCTGCTAGTCTGATGCTTTAAAGTTCTCCATTGAATATTTGCGTCCTGACATGCATCATTCCTCCCCAAGTTCGTCATTAATTCCTCCCAAATTCGGAATAGACGAGGGCAGCTGAAGTATATGTGTTCAATTGTCTCATTATCAATACTGCAAAAAGCACATATCTGATCACACGCTACTCCTCTTTGAAGTAGTTTATCTTTAGTTAACAAGGTGTTATTTAAGACTTTCCATAGCAATAGATTCTCCCTCGGTTGATTGTCCTTTGCCCAAACTCTCCTTCTCCATGTGCAGGTCGGCAAGATTGAGTTACCAGTTATGAAGTTGTAAACGTTTTTAATGCGGTAAGAACCCACTTGATCACACCAGCTAGTCACTCTCTTGTCATGTAATAACCCGGAAATTCTGAACCAGTTTAAATTTTTTATTTTGGCAATTTTAGTGAATTTTGAACATTTAAAATGAATTATTTTAAATAATATCGACGAGAAATTTATTTTGAATATAATTCGAACGTATATATTTATACGTGTCGTTGTTAGAATATAAATAATTATATATAATTATAAATAGAATTGAAAATGGCGCGGTAGTTCGATAGTTCGATTTCAAACTTCAATTGAATGTACCGGGTGCAAAACAATCCGGATTTTAGTGAAACCAAAAACATTAGGATCTATTTGATGATATCTTTCCAACGAATCCGAATAATCGAAATTTCATAATGGGGATCAAAAGATATGTCCAGTTGAAAATTCTGAATAGTCGCTATGGAATTCAAGCCCTTAAAAATGGGAATTTTGCAAACGACCTCGGATTTCGAAGAAACCACTTTTGTTGGATCCGCAGTGTCAAATTATTGCTAGATTCCAAATTTCATAATTTTTCGAATCAATATGTGAGCGTGGCAAAGGAAAACGCGTTTGACCAATTTTAGTTGATTTTAATCGACTGGAAAATGGCCATTTTTCAAACTGTCTCAGAATTTGACGAAACCAGTTTTGTTAGGACCGTATCGTCAATACGAAGCTGGAAAATATTTTTCTGGAATTTTTCTAGTTAGTATGTGGCCCTGGTAAATTGAAATGCACGTTCAAATTCAATATATAGAGTTATATGTTGATTTAACGGAAACTGATCGAAACGATCGAATCAGCTAGCGATACATATCCCATTGTGTTCAGAATGGGGGTAACTAGCTATGGACGACAGGCAGTGGGCCTCGTTTAGAGGTCGTATGTAAAAGTCAACTTTTTGAAATTAAAATAATAAAAAAAATAAAAATAAAACCTTCCTCTCCTTAACTTCTCTCTGCCCCCCCTTTATTCATTCGTTTAAGAAAAAAGAAAGAGAAAAGAAGGCGCAGTCGCGCAACCGCCACCCCCCTAGCGGCGCCGACCGCCGCGCGAGGTGCCCCCCTAGCAATCGCGCCGCCGCCCAGACGCGACCCCCCCTCTGTTGGGAACTACGACCCCCTCCCCCAGAAAAGCCACCGCACCCCCCCTCGCCTACCCCTCCGCCGCCTCCTCCTGGTTCTGACGCGCCTCAGACAGCCCCCCCTCCTCCGAAAATCTGTAAGTTGTGTTTTCCTTTTTATTTTCTTTTAATTTAGTTATATACCTTGTTTTATTTTCTGATTTTAAAATAAATGTAAATGCATGATTTAAAATTCAGTTTTTAGTTTATATATAATTAGCATTGTAAAAATCTGATTTTTACATATGTAGAGGATTAAAAACATGATTTTGATATGTGTACAGGATTAAAAACATGATCTTGTATATGTAGGAAAGGAAAGGATTTGATTTTTAATATATGAAAAGCGATATTTTTATATGTGAAATACGAGATTTTTAAAGATAATCTTTAAAGTGAAAAGGGCGATAACTTTGAAAATAAAAGATGAGATTTTTAATTAGCTAAAGATACGATTTTTAATTGTTTAAAAATATAATTTTATCGTATGTAAAGATAAAAAATATAATTTTCATATTAAATAGATAATAAAAATATAATCTTTCATATTGTAGAAGGATAAAAATATGATTTTTACATAGTGGGAACTATAAAAATATAATCTTTATAAGATAGAGAATGTAAAAATATCATCTTTGTATATGTAGCGAAATAAAAATATGATTTTTATTATTAATACATTGAAATAAAGAGGTGATTTTTATAGTGATGAAATCTTTACATTTGAAAAGGCGAAATCTTTTTATATATAGTAGCGGTGTAAAAATAGAATTTTTATCCATATAGCGTGATCATAAAAATGGGATTTTTATATATTGAATAGCAAAGTAAAAATTCGATTTTTATATATTGAATAGCAAAGTGAAAACTCAATTTTTATATATTAAATAGCAAAGTAAAAATTCGACTTTTATATATTGAATAGCAAAGTAAAAATTCGATTTTTATATATTGAATAGCAAAGTAAAAATTCGATTTTTATATATTGAATAGCAAAGTAAAAATTCGATTTTTACATATGTAGTGACTACGGGCGACGAAAGTGACGAAAGGCGAGAACGACGAAGACTTCTACAAAAGAAGAGTCAAGATGATTGGATAGCTATTTGTGAGAACTTCTCACTCTTCAATTTCCTTTTCTAGTTATATATATATACTAGGATGCAGACGGTGCTTAGCAGCACCCGACACCCGTCATCCACAGACCATAGATGGCTTGTTTGTTTAATTGTTTGGTTGTGTAGTTGGTTAGATTATTTGGTTTGAATAGAATTGTTTGGTGAAATGGAATGGATTTGATTGATGTGTGAATGGCGTGGGCCTTCACTAGACCGGGGATAGGCCTCGTCCTGTTTCTAGTATCGTGCCGTTATGCCGCCGAAATTTTCTAAAATAAGTTAGAAAAATAAAGATATCATTTTATTTAATAAATGAACCGAATAGAATATTCATAGGTTGAATAAAATAATTCGATCGTTAAAAATATAATTTTTAACGTGAATATGAATAAATAAATATTCGTTTACAAACCGGACGGTTTGTTTATGTACACCTATTTGAAGGACATTGATTGGGACGATAAATTTTACACATCGCCCAACTGCACAAATAAAATCTGGGTTTATTGATTTTAAACCCCACACGGGTGTTGGGATGAAATTTGAAGTTCACTCATCCTGATTGATTAAATATTTCGATCGATTGATTGACAGGCTGTCATAAGCGTTAGATATCTATATTTGATGCTTATACAGTGTAGTGCACTTTGGATGATGGTTGATTATTTATCATCGCTATTATATACATGGGTTGAATGGAATCCATATAACTAACTTTATATGGTAATTGATTGGGCCTCATTCCAATTTAGAAAATAAAGAATATTATAAAATAAAGGTTCATGTGTTGAATGTACTCATCCATTGAGATTAGTCATGTGTTGAACGAAATATTTTAATAATAAAATTTACATCTTTATCATATATGAAATTAGAAATTAACTGGAAAATAGATAAGATGAGTGGTCTCCTGGATATTGATCTGATGTTGGTTTCGGCCTTCGGGGTTAATATTCAGGGAATCGTTCTCTTACTAATTTACGTTTGGAGTCTGATTTAATATCAAACGATAGATACCTTAATTTTCATAAAATATATTAAATAACAAAAATAGTCACACGTGGACAGTACTCATTCGTTGAGATTAGTCATGTGTTGACAAGAATAAATATTCATTTGTTGAATAGAATAACGGAATTATTGAAATATATAAAGCCGTGTTGATTATAGATGCGCCATTTTGACACGAACGATATTTATATCGATTATATTCGTTTTAAATTTGAAAATGAATTTGATTTGAATCGAATAGAAAACCAATTTGAATTGAATCGAATAGAAAGCCAATTTGAATTTGAATTTGAATCGAATAGAAAGCCAATTTGAATTTGAATCGAATAGAAAACCAATTTGAATGGAATCGAATAGAAAACGAATTTGAATTGAATTGAATTGAAAACGAATTCGAATTGAATTGAAAACCAATTCGAATTGAATTGAAAATGTATTGAAATTTGAATTGAATAGAAATGAATTTTAAAACGAATTTATAAGGAAGAATTCAATTTTGATTTGAATTGAAATGGAAGTTGAAAATGTTTTTGAAATGAATTTAAACTATTTATAAAATTTGTTTTAAATAGAAATCGACGAAATATATATTATATATATAATATAATGGCCTGAATAGAACGCGCCGCGCCACGGCAGTTCGTGAATTTCGACCATTTATTTCAAACGGACATTACAGGAGATCCGACCGTTGGATTCTCCTAAAACCAGAACCGTTGGGTTCGTATCAAAAAGATCTTTCTAACGAATATTAGAAATTTGAAATCTAACAGTTGGATTTGGAGATACGTCCAAATCAAATTTGAAAAAGGTCGTTGTAAGTGCAGTTCGATGGCCGTTAATGGAAATCGACTGTACGGGCCTTGATAAAATTATTAAAAATAGTAATAATTTGTGTAAAATCATAAGAAATGATTTGTGAAAAATTGGGACGAAAAACCCCATATTTGAAAAGATAAAAAAAATAGATTTTTATCGAAATGAACTAGTTTTGAACTAAAATTAAAACCCAACTATTTTTAAATATAAATAAATTGGTTTTAAAAAGGGGTTTTAAATAATCGGAATTTTTAATATATTTGATTGAAATTAAATTAGAAGTGATTTGTGGGTTTATCATGAACAGTGTTTTAAATAACACTTGTTCTTTAACCCGATAAGAAATAGAATGGAATTTGGGTTTGTCGTGAACTGTGTTCTAAATGACACTAGTTCTTTAACCCAGAAAAAGAAGTTTTAATGAATCTTCAATTAGATTGAAATATGAATTGATAATCTAAATTATCAAATTTGGCAAATGAGCGAGAATGGAGTATCACCAGTTTTGCTCCAAAGCGATAGTTAAATCTTTAATCAGATTTGAACGTGAAATGGTAATTAATTTTACCGATAACACTGTGGTATTAGATATGGAGTACTACCAGTTTTGCTTCATGGGATGAATAGGTTGGGATTGGGAAATAAAAATAAATAATTACTTCGGTGTGGTTCGCTAATCTCGACTAGTTTAGAAAACCATAATTTGGTTTGAAACGACATCCAAAGGAAGATCAAAGAATAAATTTAAAGAATTTATCTTGGATAAAATTAATGGGAACCTTTCCCTGAGAATATGAATTGGAATGAGGCGTATGTAGTGTTTGTGTAACATTTGTTTTAATATACGCGGGTTGTTCGGAAAGGCCGGGTTTACACCCATTCTGAATAACCGATTCGACGATAAGTCAAAGCTGAAGACGGTGGTTGAAGACCGGAAGTCTTCACATCGTTTGGATAATTACTGACGATCCTGATTGGGTTGTACACCCAAGAGGATGGAAATAGTTGGTGGTCATCCAGACGTACTTGGAGATGGATGGATATGCAAGGAAAGTGCCTCCGGTTTCGTTCAGACCCAGAACGAACTTGTAAATGGATTGTGTGTCTGACATTGGATTTTATTCTGTGTTGATTGATTTATGTTAAATATATATATCTGTTTGGCGGCGGAGAATTTATTCTCTTTCTTAACGCCCTTCTCTGAGACGTACGAGCTTAGAGGTTATATATCGATAGATATCAATCACATGGCATGAATTGTCTGTGTGGCACACTGAGTTGCATAGATCAAGGCTTATGTTGAAAAGCAAAGTCTTGTGGTTGATGATCAAAGCACGGCCTACGTGGCAGCTTTGTGCATAACGTGAATTCGCGAGCCTCACACCTCGGTATGAGTTAAAAACGGGATACGAACCGCAGGGAGAACACGACGTTTCTTTCTAGCTTTGGTGGTGTCAGTGACTTACTAGCCCTGACATTTATATACTTTTCACCTTTGTGGTTGTTGGAATGAGGCGCCTCGATTATAGGTCTGTAAGGACCGGGAAACGTGTGTTCAGGAATTGCCAATCCTCAAACGTAAGAGAGGACCGGCCCAGCCGAATCCAGGATTGCCCAGAGTGTGTAGTCCTGAGACATTTGCTAGAGTGTCTCGAACGCGGAGAGGAGCTTGCCCCTTGCCTCGACTCAGGACGGAAATCCAATTTCCAATATGTGTATTGCGGTTTTAATTGTAGAACTAGTATGGCGACATGATACCCATGTCGTCTATGATTTATATTTATGATTGAAATTGTTTTGACACTATACACTTATTATAGTATCAAATGATTTGTTTTAAACGTACCAAGCATGTTTGGCTGTTATAAGGTAAAACCATATCCTCCGGTTTGCGTTGCATTGTGTGATGGGACCTGGGTCTTATAATAGCTTCATTTTTCGAAAAAGCATTGCGCTGTTTATCCTATGCACTAGTATTCTTGGGAGTAAACCCGTTCCGTGTTATACAACGTGGTCCCTTGAATTACTCTCTTTTAAAGTAAAGCTTTAAATAACTGTTTTAGTTCTCACACCAGTCACATGACTGACCTGGAGTTTATTGTTTTAACCTAAACTCTGGGTGCCCCTATTTTCTACACGGGCAGCTAGTAGTTTTGGTTTTGCAGATTTATATTCACAGGATCCTGATTTACAGCTGGAACGATGCTCGGAAAGCTCTGTATCCGTGTATTACTTTCAGTTGTGTTTTGTATTATTTTTCCGCTGCAGTACTGTATTTAAACCTCTGATATTTATTGAATGTAATTTATTCATTATACTCTGTATATTCTTGTATCTGATGGAATTGTTGTAAAATAACAATGAAATGTTCTTCCGTTTGCGTCCTGATTTGTCCTGTTCTCAAACGATCAGGGGTTTCGAACGGTCTAGATCGCTTTAACGACTGATTCAGATCGAGCGAAATTTCCGGTCGTCACATGTCATCACCCTGCAATATGATTTGCCCAGCTTTAGCCTACAAGGCATTCAAGCTCGCTACGGCTGACATTGGTATCATGATAGTTCCCTCTTGCACGAAGTCTTTGATCCTGGCGTGAGCGGAAATGCCAGAGGTTATCAGTTCAAGGTGCGAGTTTGTTTTCCTTATGATCGAACCATTGTCGATCCATGGATCATCCCATAGTTGTACTTCAGAATTACTCGAAACCGCAAATTTAAAGCATGGCAGTATAGAAGATCTAAGTTTGAACAAGCATCCCCAAGTCCAACTTAAATTCTGCGGTTGAGACAAAGTCCAGAAGCTTCTACCTTTTATAACATGCCGCTTAGAGCAGGTTACCCATAAACTGGCAGTGTTGTTAAGAAAATCGTCCAAATGCTTAATGAATGCAGCTATATTCCACTGCTTTATGTTTACAATTCCAAGGCCTCCCTCTGAGACCGGCTGTTCAAGTTTGTGGTAAGCTATAGGGGACAAGAATCTGCTGACAGTCTTGCCTTTCTAGAAAAATTTCATAAGCGCAGATCGTAACATTGCGACCAATTTACTGGGCAGTATAAATGTCCTTGACCAGTAGACTTGCATAGAGAAAATGACCGATTTAACAAGCATCAGTCTTCCATCTTGGCTGAGAAGTCTCATTATCCAAACGTTTAGTCTTGCTGTGATTTTCTCGAGTAAGGGTAGGCATTGTAGCACAGTGATTTTGGATGAAGAAAGGGGGAGGCCTAGATAAGAAATAGCATCCAAACAGTTTGTCAGTCCAGTTCTTTCTTGAATGTCCTGCAGTTGCATTTCAGCGATGCTTGTCGCTCGCAAGTTGGATTTATGGACATTGACTCTTAACCCTGTCAAAGCGTAGAACTCGTCGAGTGTGTCAAAAATTGCTCCAACGGTCTGCATAGAAGGATTACAGAAGATGACTAGATCATCGGCGAACATAATAGAGGAGACTCTCGGATCCCGACACTTCGGGTGAAGTTGAAACAGCCCAGCATCAATCTTTTTGTTTAACATTCTTGATAGCATTTCCATCACTATAATGAAAATATACACGGAGATCGGATCTCCTTGCCTTATTCCTTGTTTACTCTCAAGGTAGCCGTTCGCAATTCCATTGATGAGGATAGAGAAGTGCGCTGTAGAAATACAAGAGTGTATCCACGCTACAAAGTGTTTTGGGAAGTTCATGTATCCAAGAATTCGCACTATCGAATCCCATTGTAGCATATCGAATGCTTTCATGATATTGAGCTTGAACATCGCTCTGGGACTTTTGTTCGCATGTGAGTAACCCTTTAAGAGTTCATGGGATAGCAATACATTATCCAAGATACTCCTGCCCGGTAGGAAGGCGGCTTGATTAGGCGAAATTAAATTTAAGAGAACCTTTTTGAGTCTTGTAGCGATAATTTTTGAAATACATTTATAAAGAGAGTTGCAACACGAAATCGGTCTGAAGTCGGAGACTTTTGTAGCATTTTTCACCTTCGGTATGAGTGCAATATTAGTCGCATTGAAAGACGGCAGCATACTAGATTTAAGGAAAACATGTTTAACAGTGGCACACACGTCCTTTCCTATGAAAGACCAGCAGGTGGAATAAAAGAATGAATTGAACCCGTCCGGATCTCCCATTGATTTTTTGTTGAGAGAGAGCATAGCCTCGCTGATTTTATTGTCAGTGACCTAAAGACACAACGATTGCTTTTCTAAAGAGGATATTTTAGGTAGAATATATGGGTCAATTATGTCAATGTTTGCACAAAAGTTATCTTCATTTCCGAACAGGTTGGAGAAATGCAGAACTAAGGCTTTATGAACTTCCCTTTGATTAACATGAGTAACACCATCTTTATCAACAATTCTGACTAAATTTGCTTTGCATTGCCTATTCTTTAAAGTTGCGTGGAAAAACACGTTGTTGCTGTCCCCTTCAGTTCTCCATTTAATTCGAGCTTTTTGTTGTATCATCGCATCCTCGTTGTGTATAGCACTTAGATAAATCTTCGTAGCCTCACTCTCAAGAATAGAATACTCTGGGTTTGTCGGATCATTCATCATGTTAGTTTGAATCAGCTTTAGTCTTTCTCTCCAAATTGTGCTTTGTTTGTTACGACTGCCATACTTTTGCTTCGCCCACTCCTTAAGCTTGTTCTTCGTACTCCGAAGTTTTGCCTGCAAAATATTTTGAGGATTACCATATTGTGGTTTCTCCCAAATTCCTTTGACGTAGTCGAGGAATTCCGGATCATCAACCCAGTTATTAAAAAAATTAAAACTAGGAAAGCCTTTCATGTCTAAATCCCTCAAGTGAAGGATTAAGGGTGAGTGGTCAGATAGGATGGGAGGAGGCAAGACAGAGTGGAGGGCTGGCCAGAGATCAAGATCTTTTGCATTACAGAAGGAGTGATCAATCAGAGTGAATGTACGCGGACCATCTTTTTTTTGTTATTCCAAGAAAACGGCATACCAGAGTGCTTGATGTTAATGAGTTCAACGTGTTCAATGTTTTTTCTAAGAGGGAGAATTTCGGGGATGGAAAGGGGATTGCCACCAGATCTATGAAAGATTTCATAACTACAGTTGAAATCACCTAGGAGTAGCCAGGGGAGGGTGGATTGTCTTAGGGAAATGATGGAATTGAACAAGGTTTGCCTGGGAAGAAGGCTACTAGCCGCATATATGAATGTACAGTAGTAGGAAGTTTGATCACCAATGTTGACAGCTTGGCAGTGGATGAGTTGATCAGTGGTATGAATTGCCGTGAGGGTTAAGACGTTCGGGTTATAAAGGACGAGTATACGGCCATACGGAGCTTCATAGAGATTGTGAATGTAATTCCATGAAGGATTGATGTAGTTAGCGGCACGGATGGTCAAGGTAAGGTTAAGTTTTGTTTCAACGATTGCTAGTATACTCAACTGATTCTCAGCGATCAAAATTTTGCACTGATCAAGTTTAGTGTCCCGATGACAGCCTCTTATGTTCCAGGCGCAAATTGTTTTCACCATAATTTAAACAGTAGGGGGAAGGGAATATTTCTGTGTCATACTCCTTGTTAAGTACTGCCGCTGGGCGGAACTAGGAGTGGTAGAATTATGAACGTTCATCGATGTGTTAGGAGGGCTAGATGTGTAGGAGTCATTTGGTGGCTCTTTGAATGCTGCAGGCGGTTTGATTTTTGAGTAGACTAAGCACTCATTATGGATAGTAGAGGATAACGGTCTTGTTGCTAGGGAGATGTTTGGATCGTGAGTTGGTGAGAGTAACGTGTGGTCTTGCATGCATGAGGCATTTAGGTTGAGGGTTGGTAAGGTAGCTGAGGAGTTAAGTTCATTGATTGTGTCTGGTGCATATCTCATATTGCTCTGGTCATAGCTCTCTTCTATTTCAGTTATCACATTTTCCAATTCACCCACTTTTTGTTTACCTTCCTTTATTTCTCTCCTTCTATTCTTAACACACTCTTGCATTATTAATTCTCGAAAGAAAGAGTTGATTTCTTCTTCAGCCGCTACTTCTTCGTCCTGTAGGCTTCCAGATTGTTTTGTCACTATAGAGTGAATTCTTATGCTGTTCATGAGGCTTTCAAGCGTCGGCATTGGAATATTGGCGATGTCTTGAGTATCCATGTTTGCTATTTCCTCATCACTGTCATCGATTTCCTCGTTAGGATTTGTTTCTTTGTCTATTTTGCCTTCCTCAAGAGCGGAGAAACTATTGCTTTTCTGAACTAATTCCTTTGTTTGATTCTTCCTCACCCAACTGCCATTTGAAGTTTGACCATTTCTTTTATCACTTGCGTTTATTTCCTTATTATGCCTCTTGTAACTAACCGTTTGCCAGTTCAAATTCTCTCTGTTTGTTCTTGGGGGATTTGTTTGTTGGGCGACTTGATTTACATTCCTTGTTACTTTACCTTGCAGTACGTTATTCTCTTCATTCTGTTGTCTAGTTGTGCGTACTACCTCCTCTCTCGTTCTTACATGCTTGTCACATTTTTCCTTCGAATGTCCAAAGGATTGACAGGAAAAGCAAATGTCTGGCTTCCATAGATATTCAACGTATATTCGTTGAACACCCCCCTCCACTGTCTCGATGAGAAAATCATTCACAAGTTCCTTATTCGGTTTAACCTCAGTTAAGCATTTGGCATATTGAAGTCTCCGTTTACTTTCGGTCATTTCGTCCATGCACAGAAGTTTCCCCAGCATACTGCTAATCCAGTTGATGCCATAGTTGGACCATGCAGTTATAGGGATGTTATAGAATTTGACCCATACTGGGACTGATCTCACATTGCCGCAGACATTGCTAATAAAAGGATCAAACTTCTTGATAATAAATAGCTTATTGTTCATGATTATAGGATCCGCTTGTAGAACTCTTTCACGGTCTTCCTCACAAGAGAATTCAAAAAGAAACAACACTCCATCAGATTTAACACTTACCGAACCTTTAAGTCTCCAAATCGTATTTAACTTAACTACAACTGTTGTGTATGAGAGGGGTCTATCCAAGAAAAACCCGACCACCGAGTTACTCCAAACTTCAGTACCAGCTTCCGTTACACCATCTATCAATTTCAGGGTGCCATCGATGACAGAGGGTGTTAATTCAATAGGAATGTACTTCCCAGCATTTAAGGGTTTGCGCTTGAAGAGGAAAGAAGTCCATGGTTGTTGAATGACATTTAATTGGCTCAGCGGAGGGTCTACTGAGGAGGGGCGAACTGGGTTTGGGGGAACATAAGTGGATGGGTCAGGAGGGATCGGCGGTGGTTCAGGCGGAAGAGGAGTGGTTGGGGCTTGGCTCGTGGAAGGGACGGTAGGGATGGTTTCGATGATGGGACTAGGCGGGAAAGGACGAGAGGGATGGGAGGGATCAGACATGAAAGGACGAGTAAAATACATTTTTATTCGGCATTAGGAATATGATAACATGATTTGTTCATTATCATCAACATGTAAGCGGAATTAAATTTGGTTAAGTTCATTTAACAATGATTTATTTAGATGAACTGTTGTTGGCTGAAAACCCCACACGGGTATTGGGATGATATTTGACATACACTAGTCCAAATATTTAGTTGTATGTCAATCGATGGATTGACAGGCTGAGATGAGTGTTATTTATTCATTTTAATGCTCACACAGCTGTAAATTTCACTCTGGATGTGAATTGGTAATTTAATGACTATTTATCATTATTGTCGTATACATGCGATGTATGAAATCCATATAACCAAAATTATATGGTAACTGATTGAGTCGCATTCCGATTCAGAATATCTTTTATAAAAAGAATATTTTTAAAATAAAGAACATAGTAATATTAAGTATATTTTTACATAAAGAATATTTTTATATAAAGATTATTTTTAAATAATGAATATTTTAAAATAATATTCAACGAAGAATAAAATGATGATTTCTATGTCCGTTTTGGATGGACAAAAGATAAAAATATATTTTTATCAAAATGAACTAGGTATTAACAAAAATAAATCTTTTAAATTAAGATTTAATGAAGTCTTCCAATTAATTAATATTTAATTAGAATTAAATAAAAGAATTGGATTTTGGGTTGTCGTTGATGGTGTCTTAAATAACACTGTTCTTAAACCCCGTATTAAAGAATAAATTTTTGAATTAAGATTATTAGAGTTTCCAATTATATTTAGTTATTGGAATAAAATGATATGTGAATTAGGTTTATTGTGAACTTGTTTTAAATGACATTTGTTCTTTAACCTAATGTACAATAAAGATATAATTTGGAATTTATAAATCTCTATTTAAGATTTAAAAAGAAATTTTCCAAAGTCATGTTTTCTCGAATTTAATATATTAAATTGGAATTGAGTGGAAAATCAATTTGATAATAATCGAGATAGGCTTCTATAAAAGAAGACTGTTACTATATATGGAATTTAAAAGGCTTTGCCGTTATTCCATTTATATTATTAGACTGATACGTAAATTTATATTGATTATATATTGATTTGATTTCTGTGGAAATTCCATATTTAATGGAAGACGATTTTGGGTTTATCGTGAACTGCGTTTTAAATGACATTGGTTCATTAACACAGTTAAAGACAAGATTGAGTTCTTAAAAGTTGAATAATCATAAAGTAATGATTTTTGATATTAAAATCAAATTGGATTTTTATTGAATCTTTAAAAAGAAAAATAAAGAATAAATTTAAAGGAATTTATCTTTGATAAAATTGATGGGAATCTTCCCTTTTTTATATGAATATTTTATTAAAAGAATATTCTGAATTGGAATGAGGCGTATGATGTGTATTTATAGCACCTGATTTTTGATCATAAAATACGCAAGTTATTCGGAAGGACCAGGTTTAACCCATTCTGAATAATTACTACAACGAATAAAAGTCGAAGACATTAAAGAGGTGATTGAAGACCCATGATCTTCACAGCGAATGGATGACTACTGATGCCCGGCACTGGGTCGCTCCTAGGAAAGGGTCAAAGTGGTAGTTGTCTGGACGTACTTGTTGATTGTCCAAATGTGCGAGCACCCCTCTTCCGTATTGGACATATAGGATGAGGAATAAAGTGTCTCCGGTTTCGTTCAGACCCAGAACGGACGTATAAATGGATGCATATCTGACGTTTAATTATGAATTAATTTCTATTTAATATATATCTATGGTGGCAGAGAATTTATTCTCTTTCTTAACACTGTTCTCTGGGACGCACAAGCTCAGAGGTTATATATTGGTAGTTATCGATCGCATGGCGTGGATAGTCAATGTGGCATGGCAAGATGCAAATGATCAAGGCTTTTGTTGAAAAGCAGAGCCATGTGGTTGATCAAAGCATAGCCTATTTCGGTATAGCTTTGCGTATAACGTTACCTCGCGAGCCTCACACCCCGGTAAGAGTCAGAAATGGGACAAGGGAACGCAGGGAGTGCACACGTTTCTTTCTAGCTAGAAGTGGTATCAGGGTTTTGCAAGCCCTGACATTTTACTTATGTAGTTAATGGAATGAGGCGCCTCGAATTTATTTGTCGATAGTGACCATCTTATAGGTTCAATAGGACCGGGAAGCATGTGTTTAGGCATAACTAATCAACTAAAGTATTTGTGGACCGGCCCTGCAGGATCTAAGGGTTCGCCAGCGTTCGAATCCTAAGACATCGCTAGAGTGTCTCGAATCGGTAAGGAGATCGTCCCTACCCTTGACTCATGATGGAAACCCAACTTCCAATATGACATTATGGTTTTGATTGTAAACCTATATATGGCGACAAAGTAGAATGGGGTACTATGCCGTCTAGAATTGATACATTTACTTTGAAGTATTTTAAACTAATTAGAAACTAATAATATTATTAAAATATTATTTTCTATGTAACAAGCATGTTTGATCGTTATAAGGTAAAACTCTATCCTCTGGTTTGTGTTGCATTTTCTGATGTGTTGTTTGTCCAAAGTTAGCATATTCGGGTTTGAACGGTTTGGGTTGATTTAGCGATCGATTAAATCCGGCAAAATCCGAATCGTTACAGTTGGTATCAGAGCTTTGGGTTAACTCAAATCTTTAGGGTACAACTTGTTAGAACTGAACAAAAGACTCATCAGAGGCAGGATTAGTAATATCCTATAAAAGAATACTCATTAGAGATAGGATCAGTAGTATCCTAGAATGAGAAAACTCGTTAGAGATGGGGTTAGAAATGCCCTAGAATGAGTTGAGAGTAACAAGTTTATAATTAATATATTTGTGATTATATATATAACCTGATCATAGAAAATATGATTTTTGAATATATAAAAGTTATATATGTTTGAAAAGCTAATCAACTAATAAAGTTATTGAAAGAAAAAAAATCAAAGTTGAGTTGGTTAATTAAACAACTTTCAACTCCGTTCCTTTTCGAGGACCAAAAGATTTTAAGTAGGGGAGATTGTAACAACCCGGAATTTTGGAACCAATTTAAAATTTTGTTTTAGAAATTTTAATGGATTTTGAATATTTAAAATAATTTATTTTAAACGATAATGATGAAAATTTTATTTAAATTGAAGTTAGAATAAATTTTTTTAATTTAATTATAAAAGGAGTTAGAAATAGCGCGGTAGTTTGAAAATTTGAACTTGAACTTTGACTGAATGTACAGGATGCAAAATAAATTGGATTTCGGTAAAAACAAAAAATATTTAAATCTATTCAAAAATATCTTGCCAACAAATCTGAAAAATTGAAATTTCATAGTGGGAATCGAAAGTTATGCCCATTTTAAAATTCAGAATAGTCGCTATAGAATTTATATATATTTTAATATAATATATGGCCCTTAAAAATAGCCATTTTATAAATGACCTCCGTTTTCGACAAAACAACTTTTGTTGGATCCGGAAGGTCGAAATATTGCTAGAGTCCAATTTTCATAATTTTTGGAATTAATATGTGAGCGTGGCAAAATAAAATGTGTTTTGTCAATTTGGATCGACCAGAAAATGGCCATTTTTCAATCGGTCTCCAAATTTGATGAAATTAGTTTTGTTAGGACCATAACATCAAACCATAACTAGAAATAATTTTTCTGGAATTTTTAGAGTCAGTATGTAGCCCCGGTAAATTAAAATGTTCGATCAAATTAAATAATTAAATGACTTATATTTTAAATTAAAGAAAAGTGGGTTGAAACGATCAAACGGGCTGACAGGACCTAGTCCATTGTGTTCGGAAGGGGGATACTTGGCTAGAGGCAAGTCTAGAAGGGCTGGATTTGGAGTTGATAAGAGTTAACAGGCTTTCTCTTTAATTAAAGAATTAAATAATTTAAAATATTATAAATATAGGATAAAGGAAACCCTAATTCTCCACTAAACCTATAGATCTGCCACCATCAGGAACTAATGGCCAAAACGCTCCAAACTAAAACCGCTTATCTCTTCCAATCCGCTCACTAGATCGAAGAACTTCAAAAGAGAAAATTGCAGAACTCAACGGGGACAAGATGTTCAATGGTGGTGATCAAGAAAGGTGTAGTATTTTTTTCGATTTTCTCACACAAAGGCTCGGGGTTTGGAGGATTTTTCAAGCCGCTAGGAGGCCTCGAGCGGAGCGCCATATAAGGCGGAGGAAGGTGACATGGGGCTCTCTAGCGTGGTGACGATGGATCGACTGATTGTGGCTCAAGGGGCGTGCGATGGTGGCAAGATGCAGGCGAGCAGATGGGTTGTGACGATTTCAAAACAACGATGGAAGAGTAAGACGCATATTAGTGAGGGAAAAGGTGTAATTAATGTTAATTACTTTATAAATTAATCAATTTACGGAATTAATGTATTAATATATAAAATACCGTAACTTTGCCAAATCATAACAGAATTCGATGATTCAAATTGCTTTTGGATCGCGTAAACGAACTCTACATGATGGTACAGACTGAAATTGGTTTAGAGCATGTTGGAAATTCAGATAAAATCATGGTGAGATTTCTCGATTTAAAATTAAAATTAATATATATATATATGTATATATAGAAATATTTATATTTATATTGATTTGTTTGTGATGATTTGCTGAATTATATTGTTGTATGATAGAAATGTAATCTTTGACGTGTTAACATTAAAATACCATTTCTGTTTGATCATGTTACATTAACATTTAAAGTATCATTTTTGGTAGATCATGTTGTATTAACATAAAATGTCACTTAGTTAGAAAATATTATATTGAAACAAAATGTCACTTTGTATAATCATGTTATGTTAGAAACAAAAATTTCATTTTTAGAATCATGTAATGTTAGAATTAAAAATGCCATTTTTAGAATCATGTAATGTTAGAAATAAAAAATGTCATTATATTGAAAATGTCATTATATTGAGATCATCATTTATTTAGAATTGTCATGTTAGATAAAATCAACATTTTTGTTATATATTGTCATGTTAGATAAAAATTTTGTTATATATTGTCATGTTAGAGAAAAATTAACATTTTTGTTATAAATTGTTTTGTTTAAAATAAAAATATCATTTTTGGTTAGAAATGTACATTAGAATAAAAATATCATTTTTATGTTGAATTAGTTTTGCCATACAAAAATATCATTTTTGTTATAAAATATTATGTTAGATTGAAAACATCATTCTTATATAGAAATGTCACATTAGATTAAAAATGACATTTTATATAGAAATGTAACATTAAATTAAAAATGTCATTTTATATAGCAATGTCATATTGGATTAAAAATGTCATATGTTTAGATTATGGTCATGTTACACAAATATGTCATATATTTAGATAAATGGTCATTTTGTTGAACTAGAATCAACAACATGTAGAATTGTCATTTTATTGAATTAGAACCAATAAAATATAAATGGTCATTTTGTCGAATTAGAATTGACAAAATATAAATTGTCATTTGTTTTAAATTAGAATTGACAAAATATAATTGTCATTTGTGTTTAGTTAGAATTGTCAACAACACAAAAATATCATTTTTATTTGTGGTATTGAAATAGAATTGTTAAATTATGTTAACGGTTGTTAGCCTACTTTGTAAACTAGGCTACACAAAGTTAAAATATCAAATAATGAAAAGCGATCAGTCAAAAAATTGGATCGGATCGGATTCCTCTTAGTGAAGGCAGACCAGCACAAAGCAAACAAGGAGAGGACACAAGCTGAACCGGATCGGAAGGGTAAAAACCGATCCAACCCCCTAACCACTGGTGCATCCGATCCGAGCCCAGAGTCATGACAGTTTCATGCTACGTTTCCCTAAAGAAGCGAAGCGGTTCTACCCACGTTCTCCCCCATATTCACTACTAACCTGATGTGTTGTTGCTATCATATCCCATCCAACCCGATAGTAACGGGATGGGTGCCACGTGGATCTGAACCGAAGCCATTCCATGAGCATTTTCCACCTATAAATATGCCTCCAAGACACATTTCAGGGGATCTTTTGGTGTTTTCAGAATAAAAACCCCTTTGAGAACCGAATTCCATTACCACTTTCATATTACAATCATTTTATAAAGTACATTTCAGAGAAGATTGAGTGAATCTATGTATGATATGAGTGGAAGTGAGTGAGAATCATTGTTGTATCTACATTCAAGTCATCAATACAAAGAGTAGAAAGTGGACGTAGGCTATTTAACTCCGAACCACTATAAATTGCGTGTTTTCTTCGTTTTTAGTTTCATTTCATCAGAAATTGTTCCTAGTTTGGGTGTTAGAGCCATTTTTGGATATAACATTTTGGTGCTTTCATTGAGAAATCTTTGAATTCTTCGCTTTTTGGGATTAACATTCTACTATTTGGACCTTCAAGTTCAAAGAAGTTAATCCTCTATTTCTGACACTTTCAAGCATTTGCTGATTAATTATTGAAAGATTAGACATTATGGTTAAAGGAAAAGGAAAAGAAGTGCAAGGCGCTAGGGGGAACGATGCTAGAGAAGATCAAAAAGCCATCGTATTGACGAGGTCGCGGGGGCTAAGCTCTGGACAAACCCGATTTGAACCGAACGTTCCGAACCGAACTGACCAGGAGAACCCGAACTGATCAGGAAGTACTAGAACTGCTCAGACCCCTCCAAACCGAATCACCTCTGACACCCTACTCTGATCCGAACCGAATGAGGCTGAAGCTGGTACTTCTACTCGAGCACCCACCAACACTCCAATGTTGGCCACGACGACTAGTGATCAACCTGCTCCATCTGCACCTATCACACACCAGGATTTAACGCGTTTTCTTGACATGTTGGAGAATACTAGAGATGCATTGGAAGCCCATAAGCGTGACAGTCTTCGCATGCAAGAGAACATGATCACCATGAGTAGGGAACTCAATGGGCTCCGGAGGCAAAAGACACCTCCCCGAACACACCGCCTTGCTGCAGACTATTCATCTTCTTCAGATGAGGGACGTCCTCATGAAAGAAGGCCGCTTGAGTGACCTCAAAATCTTGGTCAGTTAACCTTTGGATCTTTGGGATCCCGTGAAGACGTTGCTCGTGTGTTAGGACCTGATGACCCGAGCCTACAAGAGCCTATGTTGCTACCCATGTGTGGATCCCACGTTCTACCCAGGGATCCTAATATTACTAATCCTACGCAACAACAACTTCTCCAACCCCTTCCTTCTGAGATCGATCGGGAGCATAGGGAGCAGTGTAGAGCAGCCTCCGCTAGAAACAGGAGGTTATCCGCTAATCGGGAACCCAGGGGTAATCCGAAATCAGACCTAGAGAACCTGTGCAAACATTAACAAACCCCGATGTATGGACAATGGTGCGTCAAATCATGTCCGAAAGCCGACGATACACTAGTGAGAACTGGGGCATTGAGCATAGTCATACCCCCTTCATAGATGATATATTGGACTTTCAGTTCGCTCGGCGATTCAACTTGCCACAGATGGATCGTTATTCAGGGAGAACGGACCCAGGACAACATCTGATGAGCTATGCACGGTTCATGAATGCTGCAGCAGCTCCAGATGCTGTAAAACGCAAGGCATTTCTGATTTATCTAGAAGACGTGGCGTTAATGCGGTTCACCCTACTCCCTCCACGGTCGATATCAAATTTCACATAATTGAGTGAGCGCTTTATGAACCAGTTTCGACTTCACGCCCGGAAGTCCAAGAGCGTCATAGAGTTGTCAAGGATTGAACAGGCTTCAGGTGAATCTTTGAAATCATATTTAGACCACTTCAACCTGGTTGTCACCGAAGTTAGTGACCCTCATGAACCCACTATTTTGATGGCCTTAATAGAAGGAGTTGACCCGGACATAGAATTTGGGGATTATCTATTCGGGAAACCACCCCCCACTAGGGAATTGTTCTACGAAAAGGCCAATATTCGCTTAAGGCGGGAAGAAGCTCATGCAAATAGGAAGAGAAAATCTAAAGGGGCCTCGAGGGAAGGTGTCCAAAGTAATGTCGTTGTAAAGCAATCCGGTGATAGTTCAGGGAAAGTTGAGGTGAACGTCGGCAACCAGAACGGAGATAATAACAACAGGAATGGAAGCGGCAATAGGAGGAGTAGGAACCGAGGGAACAATTCTAGCAAAAGACCTCGATTCCAAACTTTTGAAAACTATTCGCCATTGAATGATACCTTGGAAAACATTTGTTTGGACACATACAACATATTGCAATACAAAAAGCCACCACCCAGAGACTCCACTGAAAAAGAGATCGCAACGGGAAAGTTTTGTTTCTTCCGTGGAACCCACGGTCATTCCACCAACGAATGCCATCATTTGAGAGATGTAGTTGAAAAATTGCTGCCGGAAGGGAAGTTAGACGAATACAAGGTTGCCTCATGGGACAGTGGGCAAGGAGGGCAAGCCCCGAACCAAAACCAGCCTACTTCTAAACCCACAGCCCAACGGAAAGGTAAGGGGATCGTTGTCAACACTATTATAGGCGAACCCCATCTAGCTAGCCATAGTTTCAGAGCGATGGATCAATACGTTAACGCCGCCAAGCACTTTGAGGTAGGAGAATGCAGTAACCTCGAAGACATTACTCCAGTAAAACAACAAAAGACAATGTCAGACGATGTCATATTCCGTAGTAGAGACGATACAGGAATTCAATCATCAACTGAAGACCCACTGGTAATTACCACGGCCATCGGCCCCGCCTTAGTCCAAAAGGTGTTGGTGGACAACGGAAGCTCAGTCAATATCCTCTTCAAGAAAGCTTTTGAACAAATGAGACTCGAAGCAGAAGATCTAAAGCCCTGCGAAGGATGGATACGGGGCTTCAATGGGGGCGTCAACGGCTCCGATGGGCTACGTAGAATTACCAGTGACGTTAGGACAAGGAGATCGCCAGAGAGTGAGAATCCTGCCATTTGTAGTTTTGGATGTTGAGTCACCCTACAATGATTTCCTAGGCCGACCGTCCCTCGCCGAGTTTAGGGCATGTATTGCACCTTGGTGCTTGCTGTTTAAATTCCCGACAGATGCAGGAGTAGGGGTGATGAGAGGTGATCAAGCTACGGGACGAGCTGGTTACATAACAGAGTTGAAGATGCTAATAAAGGGGTTGAATATAGAATCTAAGGACGTTTCTCCCCCTTCGAAGAAAAACTCAGCATAGCAATTAAGGGGTCCTGCCCCAAGAGAGTCGCCCTTAGATGAGCTCGAGGATATAGATCCCAGAGTGGACTGATAACCCAAGGACAGAAAGGCGACTCCCAACGAGATGACAATAGATATATCTATTGATGAGACAGATTCGACAAAAGTACTAAAGATCGGATCGTAGCTAAATCCAATTCGAGTGAAAGAGTTGGCTGATTTCTTAAGGGAAAATTTAGATGTGTTTTCCTGGACTCACGATGACATGTGTGGGATTTCGCCTGCCATTATGAGCCACCCTTTAAGCATCAATCCAAATCACCCGTCGGTCAAGCAGAACAGACGGATGTTAGGCCTAGAGCGGTCAACAGCTTTGAAGGAAGAGGTAGAGAAATTGAAGGATAATGGATTCATTAAGGATTTGAAATATCCCGATTGGATATCAAATCCTATCCTGGTCAAAAAATCTAACGGGAAGTGGCGTACATGTATTGACTTCTCTGACTTGAACAAGGCTTGTCCGAAGAATAGCTTTCCTCTTCCCAGGATTGATCAACTAGTAGACTCGATGGCTGAACAAGAACTTTTATCCTTTATGGATGCCTATTCGGGGTACAATCAAATTTCCATGCACATACCAGATCAGGAGCACACAAGTTTCATCACCAACTTGGGGTTATATTGTTATGTGGTAATGCCATTTGGATTAAAGAATGTAGGAGCCACGTATCAGCGTTTGGTCAACCGCATGTTCTATATTCAAATCGGAAAAACCATGGAGGTTTATGTGGACGACATGCTTGTGAAGTCCAGACAATCTTCCAACCATACAAAGGACTTAGCCGAAATGTTCGACATTCTTCGAAGGTATGGGATGAAGTTAAACCCCCTAAAATGCTCTTTTGTGGTCGCATCTGGGAAATTCCTTGGGTTCATCGTGAGTTCTCGAGGAATTGAGATAAATCCTAGTCAAATAGCAGCAATAAGGAATATTGAAGAACCACGAAAGATTAAGGATTTTCAAAGCCTGGCCGGAAAAGTTGCTGCACTGAGCAGGTTTATCTCCAAAGCCACAGATAAGTGCGTACCTTTCTTCGATTTGATAAAACAAGGGAAACGAAATTTTGAGTGGACTCCTGATTGTGTGGAAGCTTTCCATATCCTATTAGACTTATTAGGGAAGCCTCCAATATTGTCAAAACCCGTGGAACATGAGGATTTGTTTGTCTACCTAGCGATATCATCTCATGCCGTTAGTACAACTTTGGTACGTGAAGAAGCTAAAGTCCAGAGGCCCGTATACTACGTGAGCAAGAAACTAGTCGCAGCAGAACGTGATTATCCAAAAATAGAAAAACTTGTTTATAGCCTCATGATTTTTTCCCGGAAACTTCGTCATTACTTTCGGGCTCACCCGATAGTTGTATACACCGATCAACCTTTAAGGAAAGTGTTGCAAAAACCCGAAGCATCGGGGCAGTTACTTAAATGGAACATCGAATTGAGTCAATTTGATTTGAATTTTCAGCCACAAAGATCAATAAGGGGGCAGGCATTGGCTGACTTCATAGCTGAATTCATGATTCCCAAAGAGGAAACAGTGGGTGACAAGGTGGTTACTTTAGAACAAGAATTAGAGCTTAGTCCGTTGAAGTTATATACGGACGGAGCCAAGAATGATCGAAGGTCTGGCGCCGGAGTTGTTTTAATCAATCCTGAAGGACAATCTATTTACTATGCCTTGCGATTATAATTTGCTGCTACCAATAACGATTTCGAGTATGAAGCCCTGATTGCCGGGCTGAAGCTCGCCAATGAACTAGGAGTGAAGACACTGGATATATGCTGCAACTCCAAGATAGTTGTATGCCAGGTAAGGGAGGAGTTTGTTACTAAAGGACCTCGGCTCGTTACTTATCTCAAAAAAGTAAAGGAGTTGCTGGGTAATTTGGTGCGTTACAACATAAAACACATTCCAAGAACAGAAAATCAGAAAGCAGACAGGTTGGCAAAACTAGCAAGTTCTGACAACCCTGAAGAAACTGAAATGGTTCCAATAGAGATTTTGGAATCATCGAGTTTCGATCTGATGGAGGTGGAACTAGCCTTAAAAGTTTATCCAGAGAGAAAATCATGGATGACACCGATCAAGAACTTCCTCGAGAGTGGAACCCTCCCATTGAAGAAAAGAGAAAGACGATCTGTAACACGTAAGGCTGCAAGATAAGTTTTACAGGACAACGTCCTTTATCGCCAAGTGTTTTCAATGCCCCTACTACGGTGTATCACACATGACGACATCAAACGTGTACTGCAAGAAGTACATGAAGGTGAGTGTGGGGACCACACCAGGGCCCAAACCCTAGCAAAGAAAGTGTTGCGATATGGATATTTTTGGCTTAACGTGAATAAAGACGCGGTTGATTATTCATGACACAGCGACAAATGTCAAAGATTCGCCAAAATTCCCAGAGCACCACCAGCTCAGCATAAGTCAGTGGTAAGCCCATGGTTGTTTTCCATGTGGGGAATTGATATTATTGGAGTGTTACTTATTGCCAAAGGGGGAGCAAAGTACGCGATCGTCGTCGTTGACTATTTCACGAAATAGGTGGAAGTTGAACCTTTAACCACGATCACGACAAGGAAGGTGATTAGTTTTGTGGTCAAAAACATTATCTGTCGATTTGGGATACCGAAATCTATCATAACTGATAATGAAACCCAATTGGACAGTACTGAATTTAGAAACTTCTGCCAGAAATACAAGATTGATAAACGATACACCGCTATTGCTCACCCATAGTCAAACGGTCATGTTGAAGCAATAAACAAGATCATTAAATCTATTCTTAAGAAGCGGTTGGAGCGGGCCAAAGCCAAGTGGGTAGATGAGTTGCCACTAGCTTTGTAGGCCTATAGGACAACCTTTAAGACGACTGCTGGCCATACCGCTTTTTCACTCTCCTTCGGGTCAGAAGCAGTGATCCCGATAGAAATAGAAGTCTCTTCTCATCGAGTAGCATATTATGACCCAATGACGAATAGAACACTCCTCCTAGAGTCTCTTGATATGGTTGAAGAAAAAATAGACGAAGCAAACTTGCGTGCCTCAAGACATCGACACCAAGTAGCACGTTATTATGACCAGAAAGTTCGCTTCAAAACCTTCGAACCAGGAGACATAGTATTGAAACGAGTCTTCCCGCCTTCAACCCAATTGGGTCCAAAATGGGAAGGGCCATATGCCATCCAACGGAAGCTTGATACAGGAGCATTCAAGCTAACGACCGTGGATGGCGAAGAGATTCACAGAGCTTGGAATGCTCAGCACTTGCGACGATATCTGAGCTAAATATGAAATGTCTTACTTTTCGGTTTTTATACTATGTAAAAAGGCATGACTGGCCTTAAAAAGTCTGTTTATATGAACAAAGGATTATGAAGTGGATGTAGGCTACGACTTAGCTGAACCACTATAAAAACATCGTGTGTCATTTATCTTTCATGCACTGTTCTTATATTTTGTGACTGCTTTATCTTGATTATGAAATGCTAAATATCGAATTAAGTTTTTTTTTTAAAAAAAGATTAAGAACAATTCGTATGCAGGAGCAAGCGAAATGACCGTTTGCATCATAGGATAGAAGGAATGGGAAGACGACATTCCTAACTCTAATTCTCACGAACTGAGAGAGAGTATAAAGGATGGGAAGACGACGTCCCTTGAGGCGTGAAGGTGCACCCCGATAAGAGATTGCCTCGATAAAACTCTAACCTGGTTATGAAACAGGAGAGTATAAAGATGCTAGAAGGATAAGCATCAACGACAAAAGAAATTTAGCTCCGCCAGAGAGTCGGGGGCAACTGAATGTTAAGTCTAATCAATCTCAAATAAACCTCAGTTAGTCAGTCTATTCAAAATTTATTGGGGGCATACATATGTACATATTCCCCTAATAATGACTTTGTGGTATAACTGCGATATGACATGTTGTTTATCTGCATTCTTACTTAAATAATAAATTTACAAGTATTTGATATTGCGGGAAATAAACTGCTTTATTCACAAATACGTGAGTTTGTACAGGAAAACAAAGCAAAAGGTGCAAGGGCCGCACTCGCTACTACAATAGCGGACCAATGGAATATCCAAACAAAAAACAAAACGCATTGTCACTTGGACTATGGAGTAGACTTGGGCTTCTTGGAAGCCTTAAGAGCTTTTTAGCTTCTTTTCAGCATCGGACATGAGACATTTTTGTTTCTTCTTCTCTGTAATTGAGGTAGCAGAGTCAATATATTTCTTTCCAGGAGTCAGAGCGCTGGGATCAAGAGAAGATTTTTTAGCAAGCTCCTCTGTAATTGACCTAGTTGAAAGCTTAACAACTAACCTTGATCTAGCATCCACCACTGCAAAGGGCTTAAGGCTTTCGGGGTCTATCTCCTCGACTTTCAGCTGCATGCGCTTGTCTTGTTTGCCTTCATCTCAGCCAAAGTCACGTCATCAGCATTCTTCGAATCCCCAATTATAGTAACGTCGGGATCTTTTCATGCCCATCATTACCACCGTCATCTTTCATAGCGTCTATCATTTCATCATCATGAGAAATGTCGGCATTTGGGGGTATGGTAGTCTTATAGATAGCCTCCTCCTTTTTACCTTCATCTCCCCCTCCAGACTTAACGATAGTAGCCTTATCCTGTCCTTCCTGAGTCTCTTCAACGGATTTTTCCCTAATGGTGGTTCCCTGTTGCTCGTCAGTCTTCTCGGTTGGTTCAACACCTACAGAATGAAAAGCAACAATTATCAAATCAGGAGAAAACAAGGAATCTTCGATCGATTGTGCAATGATGTGACGAAAGATGGAGACTGCCTTGGCAAACTGGGGTGAAAAGGTGGAAATACCTTCTGATGATTTCTCAGTTGGGGTTGCTATCGTCTTTGATGTTGATTTGGGTATAGGAGATAAAAGAGGCGCTTTGGGAATTCCCGGATTCTCGGGATCATATTCCTATACTCCAGTAACTTCGACGGTAACAAAAGAGGAACCAACTTCAGGGATATTCTTTCCTTTGGCCTGGCGTTTCTCCTCCTCCATGGAGGCAGCAATGAGGCGACGCCCATCGGCCAGGCGTGCCGGTTCATCATCTTTCAGATACTTCTCCATGAGCTTGTCTTCATCAACGAAGTCTACCTTAAGTTCATCTTTTTCCCATTCGATGATTTGATTCCATACATGAACTAAGGTAGTCGGGTAGTCTTCGATCCAAGAGATGTTTCGGCGATGGATTATATGTGCAAAGAACTCTATCATTGGCTCACCAAAGCCATGCAATTCTTTTTGAGCCTCTGATAGCTGTTTATGGTTTTCTTTAGCAGACTTAATAGCACTATCCACATTCCCCTCAGCCAAGGCAGCTCTATTCTCGACCTCCATTAACTCGGCCTCCAAATCAGCATTTCTTTTCTCCAACTTGGCATTCTTCCTCGCCATCTCGGCCTTTTCTTGCTTAAGAGTACTGTAAGCTAGTTGTACCTTGACACTTTATGACTTAGCATCTTCATCTTGTTTCTTCAGATCTAAACGCTCTTGACTGTGAGATTCCAGTAAGTCATGATAACGCTTTTGTGATTCCTTAAATTGCTTTTTGAAGTTGTCGGCATCTCGTTGAGCAATGGAAAATTGAGCCTGTGTATCTTCTAAGTCCTTCTCCAAATTTTTCAAAACATTCTCATCGGAGTCTGCAACTTTCTTCATTGCATCGACGTCTGCAATTAGGACTCAAATGATTCTAGAGAGATTGCGTGATTACTTGTACATCTCCGAGTACTGTTTATTTACTGCATCGATCTTTGCCCTAGCATCATCTGTCCACTTTGAAGAAATAGGATCAAGTGCGAATAGGAAAGTTAAATGCTCAAGGTAGTGATCTGGGAACTTCTCCTTCAGATAATCCGGTTTCGTTTTGGAATCAGAGTCCAGTGGTGGGGATTTGGAATAAGATAGCTCAAAATGTTTCCGCTTGGCGGGGATAATGGCTGCATCACCATTTTCAGATCGCTTCTCAGAGACTTTGTGCTTGTCTCACGAATTAGTGTGTTTCGATGGACTTTTTTCTCGGGAATATTTATTTTGTGGAGAAATTCAGTCTTTGGACAGTGATGTGTCTCCCCCACGACGACTTTGGTGGCTCTTATATCTGTTCGGATCCGACCGAACAGGAGAACGAGAGCGTGAAGTATGAGTTAGATGGGAATCATGACGCCTTCTGTCATCTCTGCCCCGGTTCTCACGGCGATCATGTCGGTGTCAGAAGGAGGTTTGGACATGCTACGACAAATTTTACCAACATCATAGTAAGGCCGTGACATTGTACCTGCACAACAATATAAGTAGAGTTCAGAATCGACATCCACATAAGACATAAGTGTTGTGACGTGCAATGCTAATGTGTTATGTGCATCCTAAGTGACATTCCCTCCAACAAACCCGAGCCTGAAGCCAGACTAGCATGAATAGGCTCTTTGGTCTTCATGGGAGTAGTCTCTTCTGAATAAGTGAAGATTAAAGGATTCGTTCTGAAGTCCTCTAAAGTATAAATAGTTTTGGGCAGGGGAAGATTTCCTAAACCCTTAAACGTAGAATCGTCGATAGTAGGAGCATCTCCTTGAGGAGCATCTAGTGGTAGCTCTTTAGGAGATGTTGACTTTTCAGGAGAAATGGCATCATCAGGAATGGTATACCCTTCTCTGTACTTCTCAGCTATGTTGGCTAATTCATCGTCCTGGGTTGAGGACGGAGAGGGAGGAGTCCTAAGAGGTATCATTGGACCTTTCGAGCCCTCGCCCGTCTCAGGAATAATGTCGACCAGGGGTATGTACACATATGGACCTGTCCTATGACCTATACTACGGGTAATAGATAGTAACCGGTGACGATGGAGATACTCATCCTTAAGAACATCATCGATGGTTAAGAACTTTTGGTCACCATTGAGTAGCTGGTGTAAACGATCAAAGTATAATTGACCCGATATTTGCTTTGGGTTATCAACTGCGAATGAAAATGAAAGTAAGTTAATGTGTTGGCATAAACATTTAAAGTTGAAATCTAGAAAGTCGGTGCTTTACTCGATTTGGTCCATCTCCTAGCGCACCCCGGTTGCTGTCTGATGTAAAACCATTCAAGTTTTGAGTCACTAGCCCTGCTGCTATATGGAACAGTGATAATTTTCCTTTTTGGAACTGATTCAAAGTATGAGAAGGAGGGAGTCTCTTGAGTCCGATGCTTGAAATTATAAAAGAAGTGGACGTCATCGGAGGTAGGCTCTATACCTAAAATCTCTTTGTATGCTATATACAAGGTGTATAAATAAGCATAAGAGTTGGGATGTAACTGCATGGAGCAATCCGCATCTGTCTCAGAAAATCGACGACAAAAGGAGGAAACGGAGGTATTGCCCCAACTAGACGCATTAATTGGGTAATAGCCATAAATCATTCTGGTGGATTGTGGAGGCGATCTATTTTCGAAGGCAATTGGGCATCTCTTTTTAATATCCCATGCTTTAGACATATTCGGATGAGTCTATCATCATCGATCATCGACTCAACAGAATTTTTGGGTGACTCCAATATGGTGGCAGTTTCAAACTCGTCGGGAGCACAATCATCTCCTATCTCTCCTTCCTCTTCCTCACCAAGAGAGACATCACCCCTGGAAGATACTTCACTATTGTGCGCTTCCAATTCATAATCTGGAGCCTCATCATCCCATTCAGGGTCTGAGGAAGAGGATATGTCATCAAGAGTGAGTTTCTCGGATGTTTATGCGACTTCTCCCTTTTCTGCTAATCTAGATGAACGTCTCTCTGCCATGGTCGCTATACTATTGAAGAAGCAATATCATAAGTTAGAGTAAAATAGCCCGTATCCCCCGTGCATATGTGTGAACTAAGGTGTGAACAGTGTGTGCAAGAGATACAAAGTAAATACGTAAGAGCATAATGCAGAAGTTTGGCGAAGCAGTAGTGTTCACAATAGTGTAAAATGTTTTCTCATGTTCATAAGGTACTATCCTAACTGTTCATTAAGTTATAGGTCACGACAGATATTGATCGGGCAAGTAGGATTTTTCTTGTGCACTGGTTTAAATGATTTAAATTCGGTCTGGGTGCATATGCCAGGACCGGATCGGACACCTTATGAAGAAAAGGGGTTCGGGTTGAGGGCAGCATCATATTTGATTCAGAGCAGAAGTTAATGCCTTACAGGAAAAATCGGTTTGGTTTGAAAATAGGTTCTTTAAGAAGTCCGGATCGGTTCGAGTACCTATGCTTTCCCTTGTCTACTTGTCTCGCTCCGACCCGAACTAGTTGGACACACCTAGATTTTCTTCTCCTCTTTAATTCTCACTCTGACCTGACCCTGTCAGATGAACCCCTCTCTCTCCTTCACTCTTATGCCTCCTCACCCGAACCGATCCCATACCTCCTTTTCTTCTTCTTCTCCATCCTTTCTATCTCTCAACCAACACCGAACCCAACTTTATGCCAAAAACCGAGTCGAAGTCGAGTGTTGATGTGTCGGCTTGGCCAGCGTTAGGTTCTGGCCGCCTCTATAATTTCCTTGAGATGGGTCCAAGCCATTGACGACGGTGGCGATGGGAGGAGGTCATGACGTCAAGATCAACTAGGCGCTATACCCAAATCTCTCAAATTGACCACGAAATCCAATTGAAATCATCCATAACAAAGTTAATTGAAATTATAAACCTACCTATATGTTCGATGTGAAGATTAGAACGAGAATTCTGGAGTTTTTGAAAGTTAGGGCTTTTTTGTGCAAAACTAAAAAGGCAGCAAGAATGGAAGGAAGAGAAGGGAGATGGAGGTGTAGCAGATTTATATATGGATTCGAGGTGGCTCTTAGTATTCCCAACGTTTCATCCAGTTTGGACCGATATGCTGGCCCACATACATTTGGCCCAATATGTAATAACCTGGAAATCCGAGCCAATTTAAAATTTTTATTTTGGCAATTTTAACGAATTTTGATTAGTTAAAATGAATTATTTTAAATAATAATGACGAGAAATTTATTTTGAATAGAATTAGAATGAATATATTTATTTGAATCGTCGTTAGAGTATAAATAATTATTTTTAATTATAAAAGGAATTGAAAATGGCGCGGTAGTTTGAAAATTCGATTTCAAAGTTCAAATGAATGTACAGGATTCAAAATAAACCGGATTTTAGCGAAAAAATATATTAGAATCTAATTGAGAATATCTTTCCAACAAATCCGAAAAATTGAAATTTCATAGCGGGAATCAAAAGTTATGCCCAGTTGAAAATTCAGAATAGTCGCTATGGAATTCTGGCCCT
This sequence comes from Allium sativum, assembly GCA_030737875.1. NCBI lineage: Eukaryota > Viridiplantae > Streptophyta > Magnoliopsida > Asparagales > Amaryllidaceae > Allium > Allium sativum. The sequence goes on along the minus strand of CM060923.1, from coordinate 574,150,794 downwards.
TAAAAATAGAAATTTTGCAGACGACCTCGGTTTTCGACGAAACCACTTTTGTTGGATCCGTGATGTCAAGTTACTGCTAGGTTTCAAAATTTGTAATTTTCTGATTCAATATGTCAGCGTGGCAAGGGAAAACGTGTTTGACTAGTTTCAGTTGATTTTAATCGACCAGAAAATGGCCATTTTTCAAACGGTCTCAAAATTTGACGAAATTAGTTTCGTTAGGACCGTATCGTCAATACGAAGCTAGAAAATATTTTTTGGGAATTTTTAGAATCCTTATGTGACCCCGGTAAATTGAAATGTGCGTTTAAATTCAATATATAGATTTATATTTTGATTTTGACGAAAACTGATCGAAACGATCGAATCAGCTTACGATACATATCCCATTGTGTTTGGAATGGGGGTAATTAGCTGTGGACGACAGTCGTTTGGTTTGATTCGGCGTTCGAATGAAAAAGTAACTTTTGGTTTTAAAAATAAAAATAATATAAAATTGTCATTAAACCCCCCAATCTTTCTCTTCACCGTAGACTTCATTCAAAAAAAAAACCATCGATGGAGCCGCCACCCACCACCGCTGCAACGCCGCGACCCCCTCCCCAGCTCCCCCTTCCACCAGCGTCCTCTCTCCTCCTCCTTCTCCTCTCCTTCCCCTTCTAGTCCGCTACCTCGATGCCCCCAAGCCCTTAAACCCGACACCCATACCACCGTCGCCCCCCTCTGGTCCACCCCGACCACCAGACCTCCGCCGCAACCACCCATCTACCCCCTCGCGCCTCCACGCAATCCCACCGCCACGTTCAATGCCCCACTGCCTGAGCCGCCCTCATACCACCACCTCCAAACCCTTCAAAGCCGCCACAACAGCCACCTCAACCCACACTCCGATGTCGCAGCAGTTGGTGACCTTCGCGAGCCTCCTCCGCCTCCAGACGATCGGCTGTGAGTTTTATTTATGCTTATAATTTTTTTATCTATATAGTAGCGATGTAAAAATAGAATTTTTATCTATATAGTAGCGATGTAAAAATAGAATTTTTATCTATATAGTAGCGGTATAAAAATAGAATTTTTATCTATATAGTAGCGGTATATAAATGTGATTTTTATCCATATAGAGCGATTATAAAAATGTGATTTTTATATACATAGCAACAATATAAAAATGTGATTTTTATATATGTAGTGGCTACGGACAATGAAATTGAAAAAAGGCGAGCACGGCGAGATGTTCTACATATGAAGAGTCGTGGTGAATTGGTTTAGCTAGTTGGTGAGAACTCCTCACTTTTATCTTGTTTTCTAGTTAAAATATATACTAGGATGCAGACGGTGCTTAGCAGCACCCGACACCCGTCGTCCACAGACCATGGACGACTTGTATGCTTGTTTGATGTGCTGTGAAGTTTGTTTGTAATGTTGATGTGAAATAGATAATAAAACATTCATGTGTTGAAATAAATTAATTATCGTTAAAAATATAATTTTTAACGTGAATGTAATTAAATAAATATTCATTTACAAATCGAACGATTTGTTTATGTACACCGATTTGACTGATATTAATTGGGACGATAAATTTTACACATTGCCCAACTGCACAAATAAAAATCTATGTTTGTTGATTTGGAACCCCACACGGGTATTGGGATGATATTTGACATACACTAATCCAAATAATTAGCTGTATGTCGATCGATTGATTGACAGGCTGTTATAAGCATTGAATATTTATATTTGATGCTTATACAGAGTAGAATGCACTCTGGATGATGGTTGATTATTTATCGTTGCTATTATATACATGTGTTGTATGGAATCCATATAATTAACATTATATGATATTTGATTGGGACTCATTTCAATTTGGAAAATATAGAATATTATAAAATGAAAATTCATGTGTTGAATGAAAGAAAATTCATGTGTTGAATAGAATGAATATTCATGTGTTGACGATACTCATGTGTTGAGAATATTCATGTGTTGAAACTTATCATGTGTTGAGTAAAATATTTTAACAATAAAATTCTCATTTTTATCAAATATGAAATTAAAAACTAACTGGAAATCAGTTAAGATGAATGGTTTCCTGGGTATTGATCTGATGTTGGTTTCGGCCTTCGGGGTTAATATTTAGGGAATCGTTCTCTTACTAATTTACGGTTAGAGTTTGATTAAGAATTAAATGATATAAAGCACAATTTTATAAAATATATCAAATAACAAAAATAGTCATCTGTTGACGATACTCATGTGTGGAGAATATTCATGTGTTGAAAGAAATAAAGATTCATGTGTTGAATAGAATAAATATTCATTTATTGAATAGAATAACGAAGTTATTGAAATATATAAAGTCGTGTTGGTTAGATATGCGCCATTTTGACGTGAACGATATTTATATCGATTATATTCGTTTTTATAATGATTATAGAAAAGGAAGTGATTTCAAAATATAACGTTTTGAAAATATTATCATTTATATATCGATGATGTGGAATATTCGATTTTTGATTCGAAATTGAATATGAAGTTGAAATTGTTTTGAAAACGAATTTAAAACGATTTATAAAATACATTTTAAAAGGAAATCGATGAAATATATATAATAAATATTATATATATATATATATAATGGCCTGAATAGAATGCGCCGCGCCGCGGCAGTTCGCGAATTTTGACCACTGACTTCGAACATATATTACGGGAGATCCGACCGTCGGATTCTCCTAAAACCGAAACCGTTGGGTTTTTATTGAAAAGTGATTTCTAACGAATATTAGAGATTTGAAATCTAACAGTTGGATTTGGAATTATGTCCAAATCAAATTTGGAAAAGGTCGTTGTAAGTGCAGTTTGATGGCCATTGAAGGAAATCGACTGTACGGGCCTTGATAAAATTATTAAAAATAGTAATAATTTGTGTAAAATCATAAGAAATGATTTGTTAAGAATTGGGATGAAAAACTCCATATTTAAAAAGATAAAAATAGATTTTTATCGAAATGAACTAGTTTTGAACTAGAATTATAATCCATTTATTTTTAAATAATTAAATGGGATTTGAAATGGTTTTAAAAATAATCGGAATTTCCAATATATATATTGGAAATTGATTTGAATCGCAATTGTCTTTGGAATATTTCGATGTTGGATTACGTGATTATACAGATATTGTTATGGAAATTTGAAAGATATATTTATATCGTTATTTCCAATACGATATTTTTTGGTCATAGAATTTGATATTGAATATAAGCCGATATATTTTCTATCCAGAGCCTTGTATTTAATATCAAATGGGATTTTGGTTCATCGTGAATGGTGTCTTCATTAACACTATTCTTAAACCCAGTTGAGAAAAGATTAAATCTTTTTATTTAGATTTAATGAAGTGTAACAATTAAATGGGATTTAATTGGAATTGGATTAGAATGTGATTTTGGGTTTATCATGAACCGTGTTTTAAATGACATTGGTTCTTTAACCCAGTTAAAGACAGGATATGATTTCCAAGTTAAACAATCATTAATCTTGATTTTTGGGAAGATTAAAACTAAGTGGAGTTTTAATGAATCTTTAATTAGATTGAAGTGATCGAGAATGGAGTATCACCAGTTTTGCTCCAGGAGATATTTAAATCTTTAATTAGATTTGAACGTGAAATGGTAATTAAATATACCGATAACACCGTGGTGTTAGATATGAAGTATGACCAGTTTTACTTCATGGGATGAATAGGTTAGGATTGGGAAATAAAATAAATGATTACTTCGGTGTGGTTCGCTAATCCCGACTAATTTGAATTGATATTCAAAAGAAGATTAAAGAATAAATTTAAAGAATTTATCTTTGATAAAATTAATGGGAACCTTTACCAAAGTATAAGAATATTTGAATAAAAGAATATTCTGAATTGGAATGAGGCGTATGTTGTGTTTGTGTAACACTCGTTTATTATATACGCGAGTTATTCAGAAAGACGGGGTTTATCCCATTCTGAATAACTGATTCGACATGGTGTCGAGGATGAAGACGGTGGTCGAAGACCGGAGGTCTTCACATTGTTTGGGTGATTACTGATGATCTTGATTGGGGTGTACACCCAAGAGGAGGGAATCAGTTGGTGATCGTCCAGACGTACTTGGAGATCGATGGATATGCTAGGTACAAGGTGCCTCCGGTTTCGTTCAGAACCAGAACGAACTTGTAAATGGACTGTGTGTCTGGCATTGGATTGTATTCTGCGTGATTGATTTCTATTAAATATATATCTGTTTGGCGGTGGAGAATTTATTCTCTTGCTTAACACCCTTCTCTGAGACGTACGAGCACAGAGGTTATATATTGATGGATATCAAACGCATGGAGTGAATTGCCTGTGTGGCATGCCTAAGTGGCAAAATGATCAAGGCTTCTATTGAAAAGCAGAGTCTTGTGGTTGATGATCAAAGAACGGCCTGTGTGGCATAGCTTTTTGTAGCGTTGACTCGCGAGCCTCACACCCCGGTTGTGAACTAGGAGAAGGATCCTGGGAGGGCATGCGTTTCTTTCTAGCTAGGGTGGTGTCAGTGACCTACCAGCCCTGATATTTATATTATTTTCACCTGTGTGGTTGTTGCTGTTGCGAGGCGCCTCGGATATATCGGTGACTATGTGGAGCCGATGCAGTCATTTGGCTCATTTACGCCCCAAAGGGCGAGGAAATGCAGTGTTCAGGCATTTTACTCCACATCGGTAGACCGACTCTATGGTTCCTAGGTGCAGTTGCGGCTGTAGCCTGAGGCTCGGACTAGAGGCTCTTGAATCGGTAAGGACTATCTTTTGCCTTGGTTCACAGATGGAAATCCAATTTCTAAATACGTGACTTTGCGGTTTTTGATTGTAGAGCCTAGTATGGCGACATAGTGGTATGGGGCACTTATGCCGTCTATGATTGATACTTATGATTTGAAATTGTTTTGACACTATACACTTATAGTAATAATAAAACATGAAATTTCACGTACCAAGCATTCTTGGCTATTATAAGCTAAAAACCTATCCTCCGGCTTGCGTTGCATTGTGTGATGGGACCTGGGTCTTATAATAGCTTCATTATTCTTTATTTAGCATTGCGTTGTTGTTTTATGCACTGGTATTCTTGGGAGGAAACCCGTTCCGTGTTATACGGCGTGGTCCCTTGATTTACCTAACTTTAAAATAAAGATTAATAACTGTTTTAGTTCTCACACCAGTCACATGACTGACCTGGAGTTTATTGTTTTAACCTAAACTTTGGGTGCCCTTATTTTCGACACGGGCAGCTAGTAGTTTCGGTTTTGCAGATTATATTTACAGGAACCCGGTTTACAGCATGGAATGATACCCGGAAAGCTCTATATCCGTATATCTCTTTCAGTTGTGTATTGTATTATTTTTCCGCTGCTATGTAATGTATTGTAATCTCTGATATTTTTCTGTTGTGTAATATTTATTTATACTCTGTATATTCTTGTATTCTGATGGAATTGTTGTAATATACAACGAAATGTTCTTCTATTTGCGTTTCAATTTGTCTTGTTCTCAAAACAATCAGGGGTTTTGAACGGTCTTGGTCGGTTTAGCGATCGATTAGGATCGAACAAAATTCCTTTTCATTACACAGTAATCCAGTTGTAGCGGGGTGAGAGAAGCCGTTCGGATCGGAGACCAAACCCCAATAGAATCATGCACATGAACTTGACATACGAGTTGAACTCAAAGAAATATATATATATATAATTTACCTGGAGGAGCTGCTGGACATCGAGCAGAGTTTTCAAAGTTGTCTAAAACAAAGAAAGAAATTTGTGGACTTTTCGGTGTATTTATAGGCCGCAAGAGATATGAATTAGTGAAGCAATGCATCCCTACGCGCGAACGGAAGCAACAATTCAACGGTTCAAATTCAGAGACCAATGGACAGATAATGTCAAAGCACGCTCAATCTTTAATAGAAGCATCCTTTGAGGAGGCAAAATGTTAGCCTACTTTGTAAACTAGGCTGCACAAAGTTAAAAGATCAAATAATGAAAAGCGCTCAGTCAAAAAATCGGATCGGATCAGATTCCTCTTAGTGAAGGCAGACCAGCACAAAGCAAACAAGGAGAGGACAAAAGCTAAACCGGATCGGAAGGGTAAAAACCGATCTGACCCCCTAACCACTAGCGTATCCGATCCGAGCCCAGAGTCATGAAAGTTTCATGCCACGTTTCCCTAAAGAAGCGGAGCTGTTCTACCAACGTTCTCCCCCACATTCACCACTAACCTGATGTGTTGTCGCTATCATATCCCATCCGAACCCGATAGTAACGGGATGGGCGCCACGTGGATCCGAACCGAAGCCGTTCCATGAGCATTTTCCACCTATAAATATGCCTCCAAGACACATTTCAGGGGATCTTTTGGCGTTTTCAGAATTAAAACCCCTTTGAGAACCGAATTCCATTATTATTTTCATATTACAATAATTTTATAAATTACATTTCATAGAAGATTGAGTGAATCTATGTATGATATGAGCGGAAGTGAGTGAGAATCATTGTTGTATCTACATTCAAGTCATCAATACAAAGAGTAGAAACTGGGTGTAGGCTATTAAACGCCGAACCAGTATAAATTGTGTGTTTTCTTCGTTTTTATTTTCATTTCATTAGAAATTGTTCCTAGTTTGGGTGTTAGAGCCATTTTTGGATCTAACAACGATAAAATTCACATTTTTATCGTATATGTAGAAAAGATTAAAAATGTTCATGTTTTAAATATAAAAACATGTTTACATTAAAAAATCATATTTTTAATGTAATGTAAGAAAATATAAAAATGTTCATGTTTTAAAAATAAAAACATGCTTACATTGAAAATCTCATTTTTTTTTAATATAATGAATGAAACTAGGAAATTGTTCATGTTTAAAATAATAAAAACATGTTAACAATTAAATTTTTTATTTTTAATGAAAAGAATGATTTATATGAAAATTGTTCATGTTAGAATAAAAGTGTTGAAACATTAAAAATCACATTTTTAATGAAAAGGTTGATTCATTAGAAAAATATTCACTACTTGAATAAAAATTTTGAGACATAAAAATTCTATTTTTAATGTAAAAATGATTTTCCAAATAAAATATGTCATTTATTTAGAAAAATGATTTGTTAATTATATTAGCTGAAATAAAAACAAAATATTTACTTTTGTCAAATTATATTAGTTGAAACAAAACCTTTACTTTTGTCAAATTAGATTATTTGAAAAAACATTTACTTTTGTCAAATTAGATTAGTTGAATCAAAATATTCATTTTTGTCAAAATATAATAGTTGAAACCAAAATTACATTTTGTTAAATATGATGGTTGAAAACAAAAAAAATACATTTTTGTTAATTAGATTTGAAACAAAGCAAAAATCACATTTTTGTTAAATAAAAGAGTTAAAACACAAATAGCATCTTTGTTGAATAAATTTGTATTACAACAAAAATATTACTTTATCCATTTTATTAAGTTAGAATTGTTAACAATATGAATTATCACTTTACCCATTTTGTTAAATTAGAGTTGTTAACAATATGAGTTATCACTTTTATTCATTTTGTTAAAATTAGCACAGTTAACAATATGAAATATCTCTTTTATTTATTTTGTTAAATTAGAATTGTTAACAATATGAAAATGTCATTTTAATCATTTTGCTGAAATAGAATTGTCAACAAAATAAACGGATCACTTTTAATCATTTTGTTAAAATAGAATCGTCAGCAAGAATGAGAGAATCATTTTTATTGTTAAAACATATAGTAGGATTTATATGCAAATATAAGAGTCATTTTTATTTGCAAACATACATTAGAATTGTATGTGAATTAAAATGACATTTTATTGTTAAATTATACAATAGAATTTGTATGCAAATACCAGCGACATTTGTATTGTCGAATTATACATTATAATTTATGTACAGAATAAAGAGGCATTTCATATGTTATGATTTGAAACTATACTTGCAAATAAAACAATTTCTCTTTATTTGTAAAAATTAAATATAGAAATTGCATGCATGTAAAGGAAAATGATAATTATCTTTTTATTTGTCATCAACAACAATGCCATGTAGATAAATTACATTTTATTAGACATTAGATACATGTAGGGAAATTATGCGAGTAAAATACATTTTTATTCGGCATTAGGAATATGATAACTTGTTTTGTTCATTATCATCAACATGTTAGAGGAATTAAAATTGGTTAAATTCATTTACCAATGATTTATTTAGATGAACTGTTTTTGGCTGAAAACCCCACACAGGTATTGGGATGATATTTGACATACACTAGTCCCAATGTTTAGTTGTATGTCAATCGATGGATTGGCAGGCTGTGATGAGCGTTATTTATTCATTTTAATGCTCACACGGTTGTAAATTTCACTCTGGATGTGAATTGGTTGTTTAATGACTATTTATCACTATTTTCATATACATGCGATTTATGAAATCCATATAACTGAAATTGTATGGTAACTGATTGAGTCGCATTCCGATTCATAATATCTTTTATATAAAGAATATTTTTAAAATAAAGAATATTGCAGTATTAAGAATATTTTTACATAAAGAATATTTTTACATAAATAATATTTTTATATAAAGATTATTTTTAAATAACAAATATTTTAAAATAATATTCAACGAAGAATAAAATGATGATTTCTATGTCCGTTTTGGATTGACAAAAGATAAAAATATATTTTTATCAAAATGAACTAGTTGTTAACTAGAATAAATCTTTTAAATTAAGATTTAATGAAGTCTTCCAATTAATTAATATTTAATTAGAATTAAATATAAGAATTGGATTTCGGGTTGTCGTGGGTGGTGTCTTAAATAACACTGTTCTTAAACCCCGTATTAAAGAATAAATTTTTGAATTAAGATTATTAGAGTTTCCAATTATATTTAATAATTGGAATAAAATGATATGTGAATTGGGTTTATTGTGAACTGTGTTTTAAACCACATTTGTTCTTTAACCCAATTAGCAATAAAGATATAATTTAGAATTTATAAATCTCTATTTAAGATTTAAAAAGAAATTTTCCAAAGTCAAGTTTTCTCCAATTTAATATATTAAATTGGAATTGAGTGGAAATTAAATTTGATAATAATCGAGATAGGCTTCTATAAAAGAAGACTGTTACCATATATGGAATTTAAAAGGGCTTTGTCGTTATTCCATATATATTATTAGTTTGATACGGAAATTTATATCGATTATATATTGATTTGATTTCTGTGGAAATTCCATATTTAATGGAAGACGATTTTGAGTTTATCGTGAACTGTGTTTTAAATAACATTGGTTCTTTAACCCAGTGGAAGACAAGATTAAGTTCTTAAAAATTGAATAATCATAAAGTAGTGATTTTTGATATTAAAATCAAATTGGAGTTTTATTGAATCTTTAAAAAGAAGATTAAAGAACAAATTTAAAGGAATTTATCTTTGATAAAATTGATGGGAATCTTTCCTTTTTAATAGGAATATTTTATTAAAAGAATATTCTGAATTGGAATGAGGCATATGACGTCTATTTATAGCACCTGATTTTTTTATTATAAAATGCGCGATTTATTTAGAAAGACCGGGTTTAACCCATTCTGAATAATTACTACGACGATTAAAAGTCGAAGACATTGAAGACGGTGATTGAAGACCGGCGATCTTCACATCGAATGGATGCCGACTGATGCCCAGCACTGGGTCACTCCTAAGAAAGTGTTAAAGTGGTAGTTGTTCGGACATACTTGTTGATTGTCCAGATATGCGAGCACCTCTCTTTCGTATTGGACATACGGGATGAGGAATAAGGTGTCTCCGGTTTCGTTCAAACCCAGAATGGACTTGTAAATGGATGCGTGTTTGACATTGAATTTCATTCTATGTGAATTAATTTCTATTTAATATATATCTTTTGGTGGCGGAGAATTTATTCTCTTGCTTAACACCCTTCTCTGGGACGAACGAGCTCAGAGGTTATGTATTGGTAGTTACTAATCGCATGGCGTGAATTGTCAATATGGCATGCCAAGATGCAAATGATCAAGGCTTTTGTTGAAAAGCAAAGCCTTGTGGTTGATGATCAAAGCATAGCTTATTTCGGCATAGCTTTGTGTATAGCTTTACTTCGCGAGCCACACACCCCGGTAAGAGTCAGAAACAGGACAAGGGAACACAGGGAGTGCACACGTTTCTTTCTATCTAGAAGTAGTATCAGGGTTTTGCAAGCCCTGACATTTTACTTATGTGGTTAATGGAATGAGGCACCTCGGATTTATTGGTCGATAATGACCATCTTATAGGTTCAATAGGACCGGGAAGCGTGTGTTCAGGCATAACTAATCCACTAAAGTATTCATGGTCCGACCCTGCAGGATCTAAGGGTTCGCCAGCGCCCGAATCCTGAGACGTCGCTAGAGTGTCTCGAATCGGTAAGGATATCGTCCCTAGCCTTGACTCATGATGGAAACCCAACTTCCAATACGACATTACGGTTTTGATTGTAAACCTATATATGGCGACATAATAGGATGGGGTACTATGCCGTCTAGGATTGATACATTTACTTTGAAGTATTTTAAACTAATTAGACACTAATAATAATATTAAAATATTATTTTCTACGCATCAAGCGTGTTTGATCATTATAAGGTAAAACTCTATCCTTCGGTTTGTGTTGCATTGTATGATGGGACTTGAGTCTTATAATGATTTCATTTTTCTAAAAAGCATTGCGTTGTTTTGAATAAAAATTTATATAATTTATGCACTAGAAATCCAATGGAGTAAACCCATTTCGCTTTAGCGGCGTGCTTCTATGATTAGCCATATTGTTATATAAGTTAGGAAAGATTTCTCATATCAGTCCCATGACTGACTTGTTGTTTGTTTCACTTCTCGGGTGCCCTCTTTTCCACACGGGCAGTTGAATAGCTTATTTTACAGATATATTGAACATGATTCTGGATCGAAGCTTAAAGCTGTGTCCGGAGCACTGATAGTCTTCTGCTGCATTGTATTAAATTCATTGTAAACTATCGTCCGTTGTTGAATTATTATATCGATGTACTCTGATATTCTGTACTCTGATGTAACATTATTATAATGTTTATAGAAGTCTTATTTTATCTGTTCTGATGTGTTGTATGCCCAAAGTTAGCGTATTCGGGTTTGAACTGTCTGGGTCGATTTAGTGATCGATTAAGTCTGGGCAAAATCCGAATCGTTACAACAAATAACAGAAGACTTTTATAAACATCATAATATTGTTACATCAGAGTACAGAATATATCATAGTATATCAAAATACAATATGCAACAGATGATAAATTTACATAAATGTAATACAATGCCGTAGAAATAAATAAATAACATAGCGGAAGACTATCAATGCTCTGGACACAGCTTTAAGCTTCAATCCAGAATCCTGCTCAAAATAAGTATCTGCAAAACAAACTACTCGACTTCCCATGTGGAAAATAGGGGCACCCGAGTTCGCAAGGGAAAAGCAAACTACGAGTCAGTCATGGAACTGTTGTGAGAAACTCTAAACAGTTATAAACTTATATAAATGATAAGGCAAATCACAAGACCACACCGCTAACACGGAACGGGTCTTACCCCATAAATGCCATTGTATGAACAACTATCAATATAGATATATGGATCTACTATGCATCAATCAACATGCAATATACCAATCTACCAGTTTAGATTAATCACCACACTTAGTTTTTTCCAAATCCAATTCAATTTACAGAAATTATTCCTTTGGACTTTATTTCCCGATTTCTATTTCAAATCGTTTGAAATACATATCTAGCTTTTATATCAAAGTAGATTTCACTTCGGGATCTCAAGTCCAAAATCTTTGGAAATATGAATTCCAAAACATAACAATGCATACAAACAAGAATGCAAACCAAATGCCAAGCACGACCCTCAGACCGGCAGTACGTGCCCAACCGAACTGGTATATATGCGCACCTCCCACACATGGAGCAGGCTACACTGTTGATCGCTCACCCTAAGGCACTGGATCCAGCCCCATACTATTTGTCGCTTTTGAGTTACCTGAATATTTAGCTACATAATTGCTAAATCATTTTATATCCCAAAGTGGGGAAAATCATTTCATAACATAATAATCACAAGTACTTTCCAAAATATAGTACTTTACATTAGCAATTCATACATATGATCAGTCACTATTAATCACATAACCTTTGAGCTCGTACGTCTCAAAGAAGAGTATTAAGCATGAGAATAAATTCTCCACCACCAAACAGATACATCATTAATAGAAACTAATCGAATATGTGATGAACTAAAATGTAAAACCATAACATATTTCCAAATCATTTCGAAACCATAGGGACTTAGCCCTCGAAATCTTTTCTGTTTTATAAAACATTTTTATATAACATTCCCTGTCCAAAATTGGGAATACATTTCTTTTCACTTAAGAAAAATATCATTTCAAAATCATTCATTAAATTTGAAATGAACACAACAACATCGCTATACATCTCATAGTCAAACCGTGAAGTGTTTCACAAGATGTTAGCATACCAGTATTTCTACCCAACCCAATGCTAAATGTAAAAGCATATCTTGATCATAAAATGGTCGAGCACAATCCAAACAATCAATCAATCACAATCATGTATATCAACAACCAAGTAAATTTGGTTTAATCACATCACGTGTTTTGGTAAATTCAATTACCATTTATTCATTTACAATCTAATTAAAGATTTATTCAGACACCAATTGGTTTCAATCCCAAAATCCATTTCTTATTGATTGTTGAACTTTCTGGAAATTAATCCTGCTTTTACTCGAATTAAAGAATCAATGTCATTTAAACACCGTTCACGACAAACACAAAATCCAATTCGATATTAAATATGAGGCTTAGAATAGAAATTATATCGGCTTATATTCAATATCAAATTCTGAAACCAACGGATATCTTATTGGAATAACGATATCAATATCTTCCAAATTCCCACAGCAATATCCGTATAATCATGGAATCCAATATCGAAATATTTCGAAATGATTTCCAATCAAATACACTCCAATTCATATATTGGAAATTCTCGTTATTTTAAAACCATTTCAAATCCAATTTATTTATTTAAAAATATTGGATTATAATTCTAGTTCATAACTAGTTCATTTTGAAAAAAAATATATATTATCCTCACAAAATTGGAATTTTTCATCCAAATTCTTTCCAAATCATTTATTTTGATTTTACACTAATTATTGATATTTTTAATAATTTTATCAAGGCCCGTACAGTTGGTTTCTAATAACGGTCATCGAACTGCACTTACAGTGACCTTTTCCAAAACTGATCTAGACATAATTCCAAATCCAACCATTAGATTTCAAATCTCTTATATTCTTTGGAAAGATCTTTTCGATACGAACCCAACGGTTCTGGTTTTAGGAGAATCCGATGGTCAGATCTCTCGTAATGTCAATTCGAAGTCAATGGTCGAAATTCGTTAACTGCTGCGGCGCGTTCTGTTCAGGCCAATTAATATATATAATATATATATATTTCATTGATTTCCATTTAAAACATATTTTATAAATCGTTTTAAATTCGTTTCAAAAATGATTTCAACTTTCATTTCAATTTTTAATCAAAATCGAATATTCCATTACATGAAAATTTTATACATCTCGTATATATGTTAAAAATAATATTTTTAAGAAACCAATATTTATTTCATTCACACTTCATATATATATATATATATTTCCCATTTCATATATATATTATTTCCATTTCATATATATATATATATATTATTTCCATTTCATGTATATATATATACACACACATATATATTATTTCCATTTCATATATATATTTTTCATTGCAAATATTTTTTTTTCAAACATCATATATATATATATATTTCCATTCCATATATATATATTTAATTTCATTTCAAATATTTTTTTTCATACATCACATATATATATATATATATATATATATATATATTTCATATATACATTATTTTCATTTCATATATATATATATATATATATTATTCGCACATCACAATCACAACATAATCAAATAAATCATCCATGGTCTGTGGACGACAGGGAAGTGAGCTAACAGAAAATAAATAACTGTACAAAAATAATAGTGAGAGAAGTCCTCACATTGATTGGTTTCAGAAATCGTTTATATAACAATTGTTTTTAATTGAATTAAACTTAGTTTAATTCAATCAGAAATTCCAGATAGCTCCAATTTTGCCCAACTTGTTCCACTGCATAGATCTTCATTTTACGGTTCCAACGAGTCTTTATTTGTCCATTTCTATGTCCGTATGTGAAAGATATCAGAGTTTAAATGTTAATTACCTTAACAACCAATTAGAAATATAATTAAGTTAATTAAACTCCTTAATTACATTGTAATCTTTCATCCCCTTCGTTTTAACCTGACATCGAACACGCACCCAAAGTCGGCCAGAAAACCTTAACGTCGCTCCTCCACCGAACCTCTGACCGCCGATCAGCCACCACCTCGTGAAGCGCCTTGGCAACATCTCCAACCGCCATGAACACCCCTAAACTCGAGCCCCCCTGTAGGTAAGAAAACACCTGTTAACAGCGGTAGTTTCTGGCCCCAAATTGAACAATCCACGCACTTAAACTCCATCAGTACCATTCATCTTATAGATCTCTCAGCCCTCTTAAATAATAGCGTTGAATTCTTATTGAATTACTGAATGGATTGGCAAGAATTGGAGGAGGAAATTGGGAACGAATCCGCCACTCATTTCTTTTACTGACGGCGGCGGAAATAAGGAGTTGTGAAGATTAGGGTTTTAATTTTTTACTTATATATGGTTTAAATATTATTTAATTCACAAAAATACTAGTTTATTGCCACCAAATCCAAATCAAAACCAACGGCTGTCGCCCCTAGCCAAATATCCCTATTCCGGACGCAATGGAATATGTTTTTAAGCCAATTCGATCGTTTCCATCAGTTTTTATCAAAATTAAAATATAAATTAATATACTGAATTTAAACGTACATTTTAATTTATCGGGGCCACATACTAACTCCAAAAATTCCAAAAAAAATAAATCTGGCTATGTTTTGATGATACGGTCCTAACAAAACTAGTTTTATCGAATTTGGAGACCGTTTGAAAAATGGCCATTTTCCAGTCGATTAAATTCAACTGAAATTGGTCAACCGCGTTTAAATTCGCCATGCTCACATATTGATTCCAAAAATTATGAAATTAGGAATCTAGCAATAATTTTACATTCTGGATCCAACAAAAGTTGTCTCATCGAAAACGGAGGTCGTTTGCAAAATTGTTGTTTTTAAGGACTATATTTCCGTAGCGACTATTCTGAATTTTCAACTGGGCATAACTTTTTATTCCCGCTATGAAATTTCAATTTTTCAGATTCATTGGAAAGATATTTTCAAACAGATTCAAATATTTCTGGTTTCACTAAAATCTGGTTTATTTTGAATCCTGTACAATCATTTGAAATTTGAAACCGAATTTTCAAACTACCGCGCCATTTCCAATTCCTTTTATAATTAAAATAAATATTTATATTCTAACTTCGATTTAAATAAATTTATAGTTGTTATTATTTAAAATAAATCATTTTAAATTTTCGAAATTCATTAAAATTGCCAAAATAAAAATTTTAAATTGGTTCTGATTTTCCAAGTTGTTGCAGTCTCCCCCACTTAAAATCTTTTCGTCCTCGAAAAGGAACAGAGCTGAAAGTTGTTCAACTGACCAACTCAAGTTTCATTATGGCTTTCATTCTTCAACTTTTCAGTTTCTGAGAATTTGTAATTTTTCGAATTTTTTTGCCATAACCTCCTTTGTACGGGGAGCATCGGGAAAATCCCAAAACCTCCACACAGGCCCTCTCATCTCAAAAAGAAAAAGAAAAAGCCAAGCGGCTCATAAAATCATCCAAACCCAATAAATTAGTAAACATGTACCTATTTGTCGGGCATACAATTTTATTCCTCTGCTTAGCTTCCCTGCTATGACCTGTTCAATGTATATACATGTATATGCATGCAATCTCAAACAATTTTCAATTCAGTTCAATATTTGATTCAATTTGGCTAAATTTACCGTTCATTCACATATTGGTTAAATTAATTATCAAACATCACAACCATCAATCAATTAGTTGATTAATTTTTCAAATACATATAATTTTTATATATTCAAAAATCATATTTTCTAAGATCGGATTATATATATAATCACAAATACGTTAATTATAAACTTGTCCCTCTTAACTCATTCTAGGGCATTTCTAACCCTATCTCTAATGAGTCACTCATTCTAGAATGCTACTGATTCTATCTCTAATGAGGATTCGTCTATAGGATATTACTAATCCTACGTCTGAGGAGTCTTTTATTCTGTTCTATAGAGTCGTACGCCAAAGATTTGAGTTAACCAATGCTCTGATACCATATGTAACGATACGGAATTCGCTCGGACCTAATCGATCCTAAACCGACCAAGACCGTTCGAATCCTGCATAGCTAACTCTGGGTGCACAACACATCATAACAAATAACAGAAGACTTTTATAAACATTATAATAATGTTACATCATAGTACAGAATATATCAGAGTATATCGAAATATAATATATAGCGGAAGATTAATATACGTAAATGTAATATAATGCAGCGGAAATAAATAAATAACACAGCGGAAGACTATCAATGCTCTGGACACAGCTTTAAGCTTCAATCCAGAATCCTGCTCAAAATAAGTATCTGCAAAACAAACTACTCGACCGTCGGTGTGGAAAATAGGGGCACACGAGTTTGCAAGGGAAAAACAAACTACGAGCCAGTCATGGGACTGGTGTGAGAAACTCTAAACAGTTATAAACTTATATAAATGATAAGGCAAATCACAGGACTACGCCGCTAACGGGAACGGGTTTACCCCTATGAATGCCAGTGTATGAACAACTATCAATATAGATATATGGATCCACTATGCATCAATCAACATGCAATATCCTAATCTACCCATTTAGATTAATCACCACACTTAGATTTTTCCAAATCTAATTCAATTTACAGAAATTATTCCTTTGGACTTTATTCCCGGTTTCTATTTCAAATCATTTGAAATACATATCTAGTTTTTATATCAAAGTAGATTTCACTTCGGGATCTCAAATCCAAAACCTTTGGACATATGAATTCCAAAACATAACAATGCATACAAACAAGTATGCAAACCAAATACCGAGCACGACGCTCAGACCAGGCAGTACGCGCCCAACTGAACCGATATATATATATGTATGTGCACCTCCCACGCATGGAGCAGGCTACAATGCTGACCACTCACCCTAAGACACTGGATCCAGCCCCGTACTATTTGTCGCTCTTGGGTTACCCAAATATTTAGCCACATGCTTACTTAATCATTTTATATCCCGAAGTGGGGAAAATCATTTCACAATATAATAATCACAAGTACTTTCCAAAGTATAGTACTTCACACTAGAAATTCATATATATGATCAGTCACTATTAATCACATAACCTTTGAGCATGTACGTCTCAAAGTCTCAAAGAAGGGTGTTAAGCAAGAGAATAAATTCTCTACCACCAAACAGATACATCATTAATAGCAACTAATCGAATATGTGATGAACTACAATGTAAAACCATAATACATTTCCAAATCATTTCGCAATCATCAGGTCTTAGCCCTCGAAATCCTTTCTGTTTTATAAAACGTTTTTATAAAACATTCCCTGTCCAAAATCGGGAATACATTTCTTTTCACTTGAGAAAAATATCATTTCAAAATAATTCATTAAATTTGTAATGAACACAACAACGTTGCTACACATCTCATAGTCAAATCGTGAAGTGTTTCACAAGATGTTAGCATACCAGTATTTCTACCCAACCCAATGTTAAATGTAAAAGCATATCTTGCTCATAAACTGGTTGAGCACAATCCAAACAATCAATCAATCACAATCATGAATATTAACAACCAAGTAAATTTGGTTTAATCACATTACGTGTTTTGGTAATTTCAATTACCATTTATTTATTCATAATCTAATTAAAGATTTATTCAGACTCCAATTGGTTTTAATCCCAAAAATCATTTCTTATTTATTGTTCAACTTTCTGGAAATTAATCCTGCTTTTACTCGGATTAAAAACCAATGTCATTTAAACACAGTTCACGACAAACCCAAAATCCAATTCGATATTAAATATGAGGCTCAGAATAGAATATCGGCTTATATTCAATATCAAATTCTGAAACCAACGGATATCGTATTGGAATAACGATATCAATATCTTCCAAATTCCCACAACAATATCTGTATACTCATGGAATCCAATATCGAAATATTCCAAAATAATTTCAATTTAAATCCACTCCAAATCATATATTGGAAATTCCGGGTATTTTTAAAACCATTTCAAATCCAATTTATTTATTTAAAAATATTGGATTATAATTCTAGTTCATAACTAGTTCATTTTGATAAAAATATATTTTTATCCTTAAAAAATTGGAATTTTTCTTCCAGATTCTTTCCGAATAATTTATTATGACTTTACACTAATTATTGATATTTTTAATACTTTTATCAAGGCGCGTACAGTCAGTTTCCAATAACGGTCATCGAACTGCACTTACAACGACCTTTTCGAAAACTGATTTGGACATAATTCCAAATCCAACCATTAGAATTCAAATCTCTCATATTCATTGGAAAGCCCTTTTCTATACGAACACAATGGTTCCAGTTTTAGGAGAATCCGATGGTCGGATCTCCCATAATGTCAATTTGAAGTAAATGGTCGAAATTCGCGAACTGCCGCGGCGGGGCGCATTCTATTCAGGCCATTTAATATATATATATATATATATATATATATATATATATATATATTATATATATATTTCAATGATTTCCATTTAAAAATTATTTTATAAATCCTTTTAAATTCGTTTCAAAAACGATTTCAACTTTCATTTCAATTTTTAATCGAAATCGAATATTCCATTATATGAAAATTTTATACATCTCATATATATGTTAAAATTAATATTTTTAACAAACCAATATTTATTACATTCACACTTCATATATATATATATTTTTCGCATTTCATATATATATATATTATTTCCATTTCATATATATATTATTTCCATTTCATATACATATATATTATTTCCATTTCATACATATATTATTTCCATTTCATTTACATATTATTTCCATTTCATATATATTTTTCATTTCAAATATATATTTTTCACACATTATATATATATATATATATATATTTCCATTCCATATATATATATATATATATTTTCATTTCAAATATATATTTTTCATTTCAAATATATATTTTTCATACATCACACACACATACATATATATGTATATATATATATATTTCATATATACATTATTTTAATTTCATATATATATACATTATTCGTACAACACAATCACAATGACAACAAAATCAAATAAATCGTCCGTGGTCTGTGGACGACGGGGAAGTGAGCTAACAGAAAATAAATAACTGTACAAAAATAATAGTAAGAGAAGTTCTCACATTGATCGGTTTCAGAAATCGTTTATATAATGATTGTTTTTAATTGAATTAAACTGATTTTAATTCAATCAGAAATTCCAGATAGCTCCAATTTTGCCCAACTTGTTCCACTGCGTAGACCTTCGTTTTACGGTTCCAACGAGTCTGGATTTGTCCATTTTTGTGTCCATATGTGAAAGATATTAGAGTCTAAATGTTAATTACCATAACAACCAATTAGAAATATAATTAAGTTAATTAAACTCCTTAATTACATTGTAATATTTCATCCCCTTTGTTGTAACATCGAACACGAACCCAAAGTCGGCTAGAGAACCTCAACGCCGCTCCTCCACCGAACATCTGACCGCCGAACAGCTGCCACCTCGTGAAGCGCCTTGTCAACATCTCCTAGCGCCATGAACACCCCTAAACTCGAGCCCCTCTGTTGGTCAGAAAAAGCTTATTAACGGTGGTAGTTTCTGGCCCCAAATTGAACAATCCACACACTTAAACTTCATCACTAACGTTCATCTTATAGATCTCTCAGCCCTCTACAATAATCGCGTTGAAATCTTCATGAATTACTGAATGGATTGGCAAGAATTGGAGGAGGAAATTGGGAACGAATCCGCCACACATTTCTTTTACTGACGACGGCGGTAATAAGGAGTTGTGAAGATTAGGGTTTTAATTTTTTACTTATTGTAACACCCCACATCTGTTAAGGTCACTCACAAAGGGAATGCCTTAACTTCAATGGAGTATTATGGGTACTGGAACAGAAATATTACAAGACAGACATATATAAAATAGCGAAAAATAAAGTGGAAGTACTTCAAATCATTTATTAAATATAAATGTTACAAGAAAACTCCATCAACTTCCAATACCCAATTTCATAGTTAAAATATCTGTCTTGCTCAAAAACAAAGAAGCCTAAAAACAAACTGCAGTATTCCCGAATAAAGCAAAGCAAGCCATAACCAAGAGAAATCCAAGCCATACATGAAAGAGCCTTGGAGCTTGGTAAGATCCGAACTAAGCTTTATTCCCACCCTGTGAACCTGGGGGGGGGGGGGGAACGGAAGAAAAAGAGGCGAAACAAAACGGGTCAGTCATAAAGACTGAGTAAGTCCTAGTGACTTTCAGCATAAAAATAGGTAAAGATAACATGGCATGAATAAACTGAAAGTAAACATAAGCATGATAACAAGGTAGGCAAGATAAACTAAGATATCAAGATAAACTATGATAACAAGATAAACTAAGGTAACAAGATAAACTTCGGGCACGATGAAACAAGTATAACATCCCATAATTCCTATCAAGTATCCCACCGCATGGTTTCTATCAAGAATAACATCACAAGGTTTCTAAGCTTTACCATTAAAACGATATATATTTGCTCTGCACCACCTGACTAGCATCCTCATAAGTGTCTTACATTGAATGATTCGTATTCCTACTAGTGTCCCAACTAGTGTCCTGTGTAACAAGGATCCGTACCCCCTACTAGTGTCCCAACTAGTAGCCCGTGTTATATAATAATTACAACGTGATCCCAATCCCCGCAATTATGGTAGCCTTCAGGTGTACATCGATTATGAGAATTCCACCTCGATCACCCCAATGGCCATGTATTTATTCGATGCACCCTTACTACCTTATCGATCGGCTCCCTACTTGACCTAGTTCTCATTTGTGTCACGCGGCCCCCTACTTGTAGATACCTGTGCTAGTCCCACCATGGGGTGTATCAAGTCCCATGGTGGCAACCCTGACACAATCAAGATGCACAGCTTTATACCTATTGATGCCCAGTGGCTAAATTTTCTGCGTCGAAGTGTGTGCACGCCCGCACTCCGTTAGAACCTGCACTGCTGCACCAACTGCCGCTAATTTGACCTCTTATAATCAGCCCAGTAATCGTGCCCCACCCTGCCTAGCTCAGGGTTCCGTTGATACCTAATGTGGGTTACTGCTGAAATGGGCCCCCGTTACTAGGTTTTTCTAATGGTTAAGTCTGTGGGCCTATATTCTCTGATATTATCCACCAACCCTGATGTGTACTTAACCCCGCTACTGATTCAAGCATGTGTGTTTAATGGTTAAGTGTATGTGGGCCTATATTTACTAATATTACCCACCAACCCGATATGTACTTAACCCTCCTACTCGTTATGTTACCAGGGTTAAGTGTTTACCTTAGTTAACTTAACCTTTCTCGCTTATTATGTTTGATTGGTTAAGTGTGGTTTATTAACTTAACCCCGTTCGTCTATCTGGTTACATTGGTTAAGGATTTTCTTGTTAACTTAACCCCGTGTGTTACTTAACCCTACCACGCATCACATCAGATTGGTTAAGTGCATGTTAACTTTACCCCATCTACTAGTCATATTATAATGGTTAAGTGTTATCAACTTATTCAAGTTAACTTAGCCCACCCGCTTGTCCTGTTATGTTGGTTAAGTGTTACTACTTAACCGCAACCACTTGTCTAATTAACCCATTGTATTAGTTAAGTGTTCTCATTAACTTAACCTCACTCTCTAGTCCAGTTTAATCATGTTATAATGGTTAAACATTTGCTTAACCTTACCTACTCCCGTAGTCAACATATTAAATTGGTTAAGTGTCTAGATTATCCTAACCCTACCCGCCAATTTAGTTAACATGTTGAAATTGGTTAAGTGTTCTAGTAAACTTAACCCTACCAACCCTAGCTCAGCTCTAGTTGTCTTATTAGGGCACCAACCTCTCACATTAGACATATATTGTTGTGGCTGCCGGTGTGCCGGTCGGGTCCGGGCAGTCTTACGCCACAACTCAGTCTAACCTCGGGTCTTTATTGGGCCTAATGCTTAGCCTCCCACATTGGATAGGTATTGCTGTGATTACTGGACAGCTGGGCGGGTCCGGGCAGGTTTACATCACAACTCAATCCAACCTCGTGCTAAGAATATTCGTATTTTCCAATTTACATTAATTATGTAAATTATTCAAATTCATATTACTGCCCAATTTGTTTCCAATCAATCTCATTAAATTAGGTATATAATTAATACCATTTTATGCCATAATTCTAATTTACATTTTAATTATGTAAATTGTTCAAATTTGGATTTAATGCCCAATTTGTTTCCAATCTATCTCATTAAATTAGGTATATAATTAATACCATTTTATGCCATAAATCACTTATGTGATAAATGACCAATTTATGGCAAGTTTTCCTATAATTAATCATTTTAACCCACCGTTACCCCGTCTAATATTAGGCTAATTATCTTAGCCTAATTTACGTTCGTATGATTTTTGAGTATAAAGTTTAGGCTAAAAACTTAGCCTAATTTAATGTACACAAATACACAATCATAAACATGACAAAGGTATAATTTTGACATTGATGGCATAATTAATGTGAACATAATGGGGTGAACTTGCAAAATGACATCATGAACATTACAGGGGTGAACTTGCAAAATGACATCATGAACATTACAGGGGTGAACTTGCAAAATGACATCATGAACATTACAGGGGTGAACTTGCAAAATGACATCATGAACATTACAGGGGTGAACTTGCAAAATAACAATTATGAACATTATAGTGTCATAAGTGTGAACTCGCAATTATAAGCTAATTCAACATATATGTGTATTTTTAACATAGGCCATATTAACATACATACATGAGAATTAGCAATATGAACTAATCAATATACATATGTTAATTTGCAACATAGGCAAATCAACATACACATGCGTTACTTGGCAACATAGATTAAATTAACATACTCACAAGCCAATCACAAATATATGATAAGTGTGGCATAGGTTTTTCTTATATATAAATATGTAGATTTGACCATTTGTCGCATGAATCTACAACATAAACTTGCATAATAAACTTATCAATAATTCCCAATTAAACATGATAAGAATCAAATCACTGGCATATTATACAACATGACAAACATTGTACTCAATAATTCCCAATCCAACATGATAATAGAATCAAATCACTGGCATAATATTATACAACATAACCAAACATAATAAGCATCGTACTATTTTCATTTGACCGCAAAACATGATTTTAATCTTAATTCACATTCCGCAAATATAGCTAAACTTACATCAATTTCACTTTATTTCATTGCCATATTATAATTAAATATTTAAATCTGAAAATAACTAGAACTTACAGAGAACGGCTAATGAATTAAGGAGTGAATTTGTCGTAGAAAGTTGCAGCATCATTGATCTATCCTCTTGAATTTGTTGTAGAAGCATTGATTTTTGATTTGATTTGAGTTTGAACGCTTAAGCTTTAATTTGGAGACGGCGTCCATGGCTCAAGAGAGATTGCAGCAGCATTTAGGTGTAAGAATGATTTGTGTGAGTTAGGCTAGGTCTAGGTGTTATTTTATAGGTGTAGTAATTCATTTCAGCCATTGGATTAACCTTAAAACCCATCCGGACCATCAAAACTCATCCCAGGCCTCAAAAATGGGTTCTGTGCCACCCCAGGCCGACCAGGTCGACACCCAAGTCGACATGCCAGAAAGTCTGCTGAAATCTTGTTTTGGCCATATCTTGGTCATACGGACTCCGATTTTCAAAAACTCGGACTCTATTTCACGTATTTTTCCGAGAGGAACGCAATGGTGATGTCCATTTTACCTAATTCCTGATTCTTGAATTAGTTATCCTTATTTTACTATCTTTTCCATTACATACGCCGTTATCGAACTAATTTTTCTTCTCTTCCATGTATTAATTAATTCTCCTTATGCATCACCATTATTTACCTATCATAAGCATATTTTCATATATTTTATTTCATTTTTAATTATATTAAAAAAAATATGGGGTGTTACACTTATATATGGTTTAAATATTATTTAATTAACAAAAATACTAGTTTATTGCCACCAAATCCAAATCAAAACCAATGGCTGTCACCCCCAGCCAAATACCCCATTCCGGACACAATGGAATATGTTTTATAAGCCAATTCGACCGTTTCGATCAGTTATTATCAAAATTAAAATATAAATTAATATATATTGAATTTAAACGTACATTTTAATTTAATGGGGCCACATACTGACTCCAAAAATTCCAAAAAATAAATCTAGCTATGTTTTGATGATACGGTCCTAACAAAACTAATTTTATCGAATTTGTAGACCGTTTGAAAAATGGATATTTTCCAGTCGATTAAATTCAACTGAAATTGGTCAAACGCGTTTAAATTCTCCACGCTCACATTTTGATCCCAAAAATTATAAAATTTGGAATCTAGCAATAATTTGACATTACGCATCCAACAAAAGTGGTCTCGTCGAAAACGGAAGTCGTTCGCAAAATTGCTATTTTTAAGGGCTATATTTCCATAGTGACTATTCTGAATTTTCAATTGGGGATAACTTTTTATTTCCACTATGAAATTTCAATTTTTAAGATTCGTTGGAAAGATATTTTCAAATAGATTCAAATATTTCTGGTTTCACTAAAATCCGGTTTATTTTGAATCCTGTACATTCATTTGAAATTTGAAATAATTTCAAATTACTACGCCATTTCCAGTTCCTTTTATAATTAAAATAAATATTTATATTCTAACTTCAATTTAAATAAATTTATAGTCGTTATTATTAAAAATAAATCATTTTAAATATTCAAAATTCATTAAAATTGCCAAAATAAAAAATTTTAAATTGGTTCCGATTTTCCGGGTTGTTACAAATTTGGAAGATATATGTATCATTATTCCCGAAACGATATTTGTTGATTTCAAAATTTGATATTGAATATAAGCCGATATAATTTCTATTCAGAGCCTTGTATTTAATATTGAATTGGATTTTGGGTTTGTCATGAATGGTGTCTTCATTAACACTGTTCTTAACCCAGTTGAGGAAAGAATAAATCTTTTAATTAAGATTCAGTGAAGTTTTCCGATTAATTAAGATTTAATTGGAATTGAGTAAAAGAATTGGATTTTGGGTTTGTCGTGAATGGCGTATTAAATAACACTGTTCTTAAACACCATGTGAAAAGAATAAATCTTTTAATTAAGATTATTAGCATTTCCAGTTAATTAACATTTAATTGGAATAAAATGGAATGTGAAATGGGTTTATTGTGAACTGTGTTTTAATGACATTCATTCTTTAACCCGATTTGCAGTGAAATTTGATTTGGAATATATAAATCTTTAATTAAGATTTAATGGGATTTTCCAAAGGAAAATTTTCCAATTTAATATATTAAATTGGAATTGAATGGAAATCGATTGGTAATAATCGAAGTGAGCTTCTTTGGAGGAAGACTGTTAATATATATGGAATTTAAAAGGCTTTGTCGTTATTTCATTTATATTATTGGTCGGATATGGAAATTGGTATCGATTATATATTTATTTGTTTTTTTGAGAAGATTCCATTTATTATGGAAGAGGATTTGGGTTTATTGTGAACCGTGTTTTAAATGATATTGGTTCTTTAACCCAGTTAATAGACAGGATGCCATGTCTGACATTGATTCCTTTATACCGTATTCGTTGATCTTTGCTAAATATATATCTGTTTGGTGGCGGAGAATTTATTCTCTTGCTTAACTCTCTTCTCTAAGATGTAGGAGCTTAGAGGTTATATATAGGCAGAAATCAATGGTACAGTGTAGATTATCGATGCGGCATGTCTGATTTCCCAAAGTTAAATAATCATTAATATTGATTTTTGGGAAGATTAAATCTAAGTGAAGTTTTAATGAATCTTTAATTAGATTGAAAAGAAAATGTGGTAACTTAAATTATCAAATTCAGGAAATGATCGAGAATGGATTATCACCAGTTTTTCTCTGAGCGATAGTTAAATCTTTAATTAGATTTGAACGTGAAATGGTAATTAAATTTACCGATAACACCATGGTGTTAGATATCGAGTATTACCAGTTTTGCTCCATGGGATGAATATGTTGGGATTGGGAAATTAAACAAATGATTACTTGGGTAAGATTCGCTAATCCCGACTAGTTGATAAACCTTAATTTCGTTTAGAATTGAAATCCATAGGAAGATTATAGAATAAATTTAAAAGAGTTTATCTTTGATAAAATTAATGGGAACCTTTCCCTAATGATGTGAACATTTGAATAAAAGAATATTCTGAATTGGAATGAGGCGTATGTTGTGTTTGTGTAGCGCTTGTCTATTATATACGTGAGTTATTCGGAAAGGCCAGGTTTATACCCATTCTGAATAACTGGTTCGACGATAAGTCGATGATGAAGAAGGTGGTTGAAGACCGGAGGTCTTCACATCGTTTGGATGATTACTGATGTCTTGATTGGGCAGTACACCCAAGACAAGGTAATAAGTGGTGATCGTCCAGACGTACTTGGATATCGACTAGATATGCGAGGACCTCACTCATGTGTTGGACAAATGGGACAAGAAATAAGGTGCCTCCGGTTTCGTTTAGACCCAGAATGAAATTGTGAATGGATGTGTGTCTGACATTGGATTTTATTCTTTGTTGATTGATCTCTATTAAATATATATCTGTTTGGTGGCGGAGAATTTATTCTCTTGCTTAACACCCTTGTCTGAGACATACGAGCTCAGAGGTTATATATCAATAGACATCAGTCGCATGGCGTGAATTGCCTGTGTGGCATGCTGGGATGCAAATGATCAAGGATTCTGTTGAAAAGCAGAGTCTTGTGGTTATTGATCAAAGCACGACTTTAATATAGCATAGCTTTGTGTATAGAGTTAATTCGCGAGCCTCACACCATGGTATGACTCATTAACGGGATAAGGGACCGTTGGGAGAACATGACATTTCTTTCTAGCTGTGGGTGGTGTCATGGTATGGAGCCCAGACATTTATTATATTTTTACTTATGTTGTTGTTGGATTGCGAGGCGCCTCGGATATATCGGTTACTACGGAGCCGATGGATAGGACCGTGAAACATGTGTTCAGAATTGCCAATCCTCGAACGTAAAAGAGGACCGGCCCAACCGATCCAAAGGTTGCTAGAGTGTGCAGTCCTGAGACATTTGGTAGAGTGTCTCGAAGCGGTTAGGAGTACATCCCTTACCTCGACTCATGACGGAAATCCAATTTCCAATACGTGACATTCGGTTTTATTTGTAGAGCTTAGCGACATAGTGGGATGGGGCACTATGCCGTCTATGATTGATACATTTATATTTGAAGTTGTTTTCATACACTTTACACTTATAATAGTGTCAAAATGATTTGGTATAAACGTACCAAGCATGTTTGGCTATTATAAGGTTAAACTCTATCCCCCGGCTTGCGTTGCATTGTGTGATGGGACCTGAGTCTTATAATAGCTTCATTTTTTCAAAAAGCATTGTGTTGTTTGTTTTATGCAATGGTATTCTTGGGAGGAAACCCGTTCCGTGTTATACGGCGTGGTCCCTTGATTTACTCCATTTTAACGTAAAGTTTTAAATAACTGTTTTAGTTCTCACACCAGTCCCATGACTGACCTGGAGTTTATTGTTTTAACCTAAACTCTGGCTGCCCCTATTTTCAGCCCGGGCAACTAAGAGTTTTGATTTTGCAGATATTATATTAAAAGGATCCCGGATTACAGCTGGAGCTATATTCAGAATGCTCTGTATCCGTATATTCCCTTCATTTGTGTTATGTATTGTTATGTATTATTTTTCCACTGCTATGTAATGTATTTTAATATCTTATATTTATCAAATGTAAATTATTTGTTCATACTCTGTTATATTCTTGTACTCTAATGCAAATTGTTGTAATAACAATGAAATGTTATACCGTTTGTGTTCTGATTTGTCGTGTTCTCAACTCAATCCGGGCTTTCCCTTACGGGTGAGTTTGGGTCGTTTCAGGTGCCAATCCAATTACCACAATTTATTTACCAGATCTGATAGGCACAAGCATAAAAATTGAATTAACTACAAACGAGATAAATACATTATTATAAATGTATATATAAATTTCCCACTCACCTTATAGTTTCCAAATTCAATTGTTTGAACCTTTTAGGCCTATAAATTCCAAATTCTTATAAATCTACAACTTATCTGAAAAAGGGAAATTTCAGATTTGTAGAAATGTAAGAAAATAGAAAGATAGGGAAGAATATATTGTTTAGTGTCAATTTGCATTCTTTCCCATTGAATATATTAATCCTCTCAATTCTGTATGCATTTGATTTGATGTGTTTGTATGTATATATTTTTAAGTGAAGAAGTTAGCTTATAAGAGAGAGAGAGGAAAACAGTAGAGCTCCACTGCTGTTATAGATATGAATGGAAAAAGAATGTTACCTTACCCCTTTATTTATTGGAGTGGAAATGGCTTGGACTATTAGATCTATTTTAATTATCATCCGTCCATTCGTTTTATAAAATTTAACCGAATTGCCGTTAAAACGTAGCCGTCATTAGGCGCTATAGGCTCGAAGCGGTCGAATGCTCCCTAGGAGGGTGTCAACCGCCCTATGACTAGTTTGCCCAATGAGGGCTTGTTATAAAAGGTATTATGTATATATATATTAATTATTCTGTTTATTTATTTTTTTCCATTTTTTATGTTTCGTCCGTAACTTTTTCATTTGGACTTCGTTCGCGAAACTCCAAATATGAAAGTTGACCATAATTCTAGACGAACGCAACGGTTAAAGCTCTATGGTCAAATCCATCGTTTGTATAAATTACTATTTTTGAGCTTCTAATTAAATAACTAGTTATTGTCAAAATTCCGGGTTGTTACAGTGGTGGCGGTGAAGCCCTTGGCAGTCGGAGGTGGTGGCTGGAGACGGTTAAAGGTGCGGCTAGCTGTTTCGGTTGGTGTTCGAATTTTGGGTGATTGTTGATGATCGGATCCGAACTAGAGATGGTGGTCTGAAGGTCGAAGGAAGGTGAGGTTGAGGCAAAGCTAGCGTCAGTGGAAGAGGTGTCAGTTGATCGAACGGTGGCATAATTTACTGTTAAACGGAATTGTGTTGTTTTCGTGTTTTCGCGTCGTATGGGGGCCTACAGGCCGTGGGAGGTGGCGAGGCTAGACTACGGATGAAGCCTAGACGTTGGCGTTCCCGATGGTGAAGGCGACGTGGGTTCTGGTGTTATGAAATGACGGCGGAGGCGTTGTAAAGGAGGGAGCAGTGTTCGTGTTTTTGGTAATGTGGAAGACATCGAGATTTTCTAAGAGAAGGTGATTAAATGACCGATTAATATAATTAATAATTAGTTTAATTAGTTTAAAGTAAGAAGTTAATTAATAATTGTATACTTTTAATATTAATAGCTGGGTCATACGTTGACATAATCCAGCAAATTAGGAAGTGTTGGAACCGTGTCGGCGAGTACGGCAGTATGGAGCTGGTTTGGTCAGCATTGGAAGCAGCTGAAATTTTTGATTAATTTAAATGCATGTTTAATTTAATTTATATGAATCATTTCAATGACGAAAAGAAATCAAGGTGAGTATAACTCACTCAGTTTGTCCCACTTATGTTTAATATAGGTCGGGTTTAATATTTGTGTGCTATGGTTGTTTATTGTTGAATGATTACCGAATGATATTTATAAATATCGACTGAACTGATTAAGTAAAAATTCGTTTAATTTAATTGAAATGAAATCGTTATTTTAAAGATTATTACCAAATGAGGTAACTTACCTTGTTGGTTATGTTTATAAAAATATAAACGTATTTAAATTAAAAATTGGATGCTTAAATTGTTGTTATTGATTGACCATTATCGGTTGAATTAATAATTCATGTTTATTATAGCATATAATAAATGTTCGTATTGAATAAATGATTTTATTTGAGGTAACCTATTTGGATGCAGGGAATAACAGGTTAGAGGGATCCAACTGGATTCCTCACCTGTAGTTGTTAAATTTCGTATATTATAATATATGTTGAGCTATTGAATCTGTGGTGCAGGAAATAACAGGTTGGAGCGATCCAACTGGATTCCTCCATGATATTGATATTGTTTATCAATGTGATTGGATATGTTTTATTTAATGTGAAATTAGTTGTTATTTCATGGATCAGGTACTTTAGTGGACATTTTACTCTTTAGTACTGTCGACAAAAATAAAAGATTGTTGGAATCGATTTAGGTCGATCCTGAAATGTTTTCAAAACTATATTACGTGGGTTTTCAAAATTAAAAAATATTTATTTAATTTTATAAGTAATTATAGAATGATTTACAAAGCAAATTCTTATTTTAATAAGATTTATAAGCAAGTGAGCAGAAATTAAACTAAAGGTTAGGAGTTGGATTAATTGTTTCCAAGAGACAATTAAATAGGATTGTTTAAATTAATTGTCTTATTAATTTAAAGGAAGGACTTATCGGAATTGATTAACGAGTTAACTATGTTTTAAGTTGGCTAGGTTAACTGCTTTAACTGAAATTAATTATTAAATTAGTTTGTTATGAATTAATTTAATGAAAATAGTCAATTTTGAAGTCAACCATTTTTATTTTTAATAATGTTGAAATTAATTTTTATTTATTTAATAATAATCAAAGTGATGACTTTGAAATTAAAATTTTTTAATGGAGGGTTATGAAACCATAAAGCCCTATTTATAGTTAAATGATTTTTTAAGCGAATTTATATTAATAGTAAAATAAGTTAAGTTTAAATTGAAGTTTAGATTGAATTCTTATTGAAATTCTATTTAATTGGATTTTATAAATTCCAAGTTGGACAAAGATATTAAAAAATAATTTTATTGAATATGTTACAAATGATTTCAATTATTAGAATGAGTTATTAATGGCTTATAATGGAATGAAAGCTCAGAAGTGTGAGAATATGAAATGGAAATTGAAACAGTAACCCAAAATGAATTTGGGTGGTTGGACGAATTTAGTTAAAAGGATTCAATCTAAAATCGCGTATTTTAAGAAGGGATGAAGTTTTATTGAGACAGTTTGAAATTAACTTTTTTTTTATAAATGGTTCTATTTATAACAGAATCAAGGATTGAATATAATATTTTAAAAGATGGTTAAAGTTTTTTTTGAAAACAAAAATGTGTGATCTTCAAAAAATAAGAGAGTGTGTGCACACACACATACACACACAAATATATATATATATATATATATATATATATATATCTGGAAATTTACATTAAGGGTCTACTACTTGGCCCCGATTATTTCGTAGGACACGGGTTATAAATAATTATTTTTCCAGGACAAAAATCAAAGCGCGAGTCTTCATCTTCTTAACTAATCATCGTATCTTCGAAAATAATGTGCTCGTGGAAATTAGGTCAAAATTAAGCCTTTCTTTTGTGAACTCAAAGTGGTCGTTAATTTTTTGGGAAAAAATTAGGCGTTAGACTGTTCTGAAATCAAATTCGAGTTTAATTGTAGGAAATATTGAGGCAATTTTGTTCATTTGAATAGGCTAATCGATTTTCTCTATTGGATTGCTTGTTTTTTGGTGAGTCTCTATTTTATTTGTTATTTTTCATTGTTAATACTATGTTTTATGTCATTTTTCATGCTTGTATATTTCTTATAATGAACTATTCGATGTTATTTGAGAGGCAGTTTTGATCTATTAGAGAAATGTTTCGTTTGCTTTAGGTCGAATAATGAACTCTGAAATATATTCTTCTGATAAAAAAAGCAATGTGTATTTAGCCTGGTTTCATTATTCCCGTTAGATTATGATTTTTGTATTTACACTATAACTTCATATCTGTCTTGAGCAATCATACCAGTTATTTTTGTCAGTCAATTCTATTTGTACTGACTTTGAAAATGAAATTGTATATTAATTAATATTACTTGATGACGCCTGTTCTTTAGCTCTTGGTGTTTTGTGATCCGTAAAAGATAAATGATTTTATCTATTTTTAAAAGCAGGAAAAAATGATAAATAGGTGAGATTCTTTACAGAAAATGATTATTGGGACAAAAAATGATAAATGATTTCAATGACAACTGCATTTCAATGTATATTTACAAAAGGTCAATTTTCTTATACTAAAAAAAATTGCATTTCAATGTATAGGTACAAATGTTGAATATACAGCCATGCTCCTTAATGTAAGATAACCCAAAAACATTTTGAATTGTTTTTACTGTTGTATGTTATATTTGATCCAAAACAAAAACTATAAAAGATTTAATGTTATTTAATTTGATATAACCGATGTTACTGTATACAGGAGTTAAAAAAGATATATGCATATATCTTTTTATAAAAAAATGAAATAAAATATTAAGTCATACTTACATATCATAGTTACTAGAGAAAACAAAGATAAATACATTACAAGTTACTAGAGAAAGCAAAGATCAATCAATTGCAGTAATACGTGAGCTGTTTTTATTCCCTTATAGCGTAGATTTTGTGATCTTCAAGAATATTAACAGTATGCGATTGCATCTTTTGTATAGTCCTGATAATGTTTGTTCAAATAACATAACAGATGTTATTTGACTAAAAATAATAATTGATTTTATTTTTTTCGATACGTACGCCATAAATGTCCTAATGCAATGAATTTTTTTTTGTAATGTTGATTATATGGCCTAATGTAGTTGATTTGTCCATCTTTAGTTCAATGACGACTCCATCAGTTTCTACTTCAAATTCAACAACAGCGGCCGAAATTAAGCTTTGCCACCATAGAATTCCACTAAAGATGAGGACTGTAAAGGCAGGGTTGAATGTGGGGAAGAAGTTTTTTGGTTGCTTCATATGGCCTATATGTATAAATTAAGTATTTTTTATTGCTTTGTCGATTATCGTATCTTTCACTGATGTTTTAGTTGAGAATTTAACATATGTGCAGAATGACGGTTGTGGATACTTTATGTGGCATGAAGACGTGCATGAAATCAATAACAATGCTAAAATGGAAGATACTACTGTTAAATTGATAGAAAAAGAAAATACTATATCACAATTGCTCATGGAAAGGAAGAAACTTGAAGGCAAGTTGCTGAAGCAAAAGAAAAAGAGGGCAAAACCTGATGAGATTGTTGCTGATATGAAGGTAGAGATGGCTTTAATGTGCGTTAAATGTGTAAATTATGAGCAGTACAAGAAAATACCTTTTTATAGCGTTTAAAAAACTCTATTAAAGGATACTATGGAGTATTTCTAAATGTTGTATATTTACTTGTTGTAATATGTTAGGGTTCTATTATAGCAACCTAATAATTGCTATAAAAAGCGTGCTGTAAATGATGTTGCTATAGCATTTCAAAATTGCTATTAAATGGACGATTTGCAACATACAAAATCCTATCTATAGCGTTTTTTGCTTGCTATAGAACTTTAATGCAGAGTTGTGGTTTAAACTACTAATATTTATGACATCATTTATGTAAAGGCCCGCAAATCCGTGCTATCTGAATTGACTAAATACACCACACGTCCAACCCAAATAACACAGAAATACGACTCATTATTAGAAAGAAGTTAGAGGATGAGAAATAGAAAGAAAGAAATATTAGAATAGAAGAAAAACGAAGATCACAACTCACAGCGGAACGAAGAAAATATATTATATAACATAAGCTTTGAAATACAAATGTGTTTTGTACATATACACATGCCATCATCAGAGTACACATAACTTTCGATTCAGCGGAAGTAACTCGAAATAACTAACGTTGAAGCCTCCTGCTTCAAGCTCCTCCAAGTGTATCTGTAAAAGCCTGAAACACTTGACTGCCCGTACAAATTTGGGCACCCAAGAGTTTAGGGAAAACAAAACAAAATAAACTCTGGGTCAGTCATGGGACTGGTGTGAGTAAACTCCAACCACTTGTTTAACTTTAAAAATCCTTTCAAAAGAAAAGGGTAATAGTAAGACCAGCCCACACATAAACACGGACGGTTTTTGCCTTACTATAACCCAAAACACTTTGATACGAAAATCCAGTGATATTATAATAATGTCTACCTCAAATAAATAACCAAATAGCAGAACGCTTGCATCTCACGCTCCACATATATTATAAAATCAAAAACCGCATGGCTCTTATTGGAGATTGGATTTCCAACACGACAAGGTATAGAACCACCTTCCGATGATGTATCTCTAGAGGCGAATACACCTGGGTTCAACAAGAACATCTTGCAACCCGGCCCACACATGACCGACCACTCATTTCGCTTGAGTGTATCGAATGTATATCACCAACGGTTGGACTCAAACCACCGTTTCCCGAATGGGCAGAATCGATAGATTTAGAAACAAAAGGAATTTTCTCTAGATAGGTGATTATACACCCTAATGGGTGCGACCCACATAGTCATGCTGCCTGCCCGATTTTTGTCCTTTCCCGGTTGTTGAGGCCTGAGGCTACGATTTACTTACCATTCCTTGATAACACAATCACTTTGAATGCCACATCGTCAGATCCGTTAATCACTAGTTGAGTTTGCACAAATATTCTGGATATTATGCTAAGGGATAAATCCGTTGCAACCATATACATTCATACAGACCAACCCATTTGATCATTGGAAATACTTTGTCAGACATCCGTCCATTTAAGTTCGTTCTGGGATTGAACGAAACCGAAGGCACTATTTTTATTAATAGAAAAAGCCCTTGCACTTCACTCCGTCATCAATATATTCAACATACTTGGTTCGCAAACGCTTATGCCGATACGGAGTGGTTCTTCGGATAATAATCCAACCGGTCTCTCCATATTGACAACGATGGTCAAAAACTTCGATAGTCTGTGATTTAACTATCGAATAAAAACAAGTGTTCATCCAACATATCAAACAAATCACTGGGCTCCTTAATTAATATTTCATTAATTAAATCTCTTCTATATTCTCTTATCAATATTTGTTAACCAAATATTTCAATAATCATCTCGGCCTCTTATGTCATTTTTGATTTCGTTTCCTTATCGACTTCTATATATATCGATATATAGATTTCTAATTGTCAAATTTCTTAAAAATATTCTAACTCCTTAAATTTCCGGAAAAAATTCGCCATAACCTCCCCTGTATCGGGAGCATCGGGAAATTTCAAATAGCTTCCCGGTATCTTCCTCAATCAAAAAGAAAAAGGAAAAGCCAAGCGGCTTGCCGATACGGCGCATAAAACCCATATATGAATTTAAACATGTACCTTTTTGTCGGGCACACAAATAAAAATCTTCATATACTTCATACCCAACCTGCTTACACATGTTCACCTGTTTTCAATTCAATTCAATATCATCTAATCGTTTGAATTCAGTTTCGCCCATTTATTCTTTAATTAGTCATTTTGCCTATTTTACTCCTTTGTTTGAACACAACATGTTCTAACAAAGTACTTAACTCGTTCATGACCAAATTGAATTTCAATTTCAATTCTAGTTCTCTTTTCTATTTCGAATATAAATTCTCAAATCGAATTCACTTATTTAAGGCCCAATATCAATTCAACATCTCATTTACTAAT
The DNA here is from genome assembly GCA_030737875.1 of Allium sativum. NCBI lineage: Eukaryota > Viridiplantae > Streptophyta > Magnoliopsida > Asparagales > Amaryllidaceae > Allium > Allium sativum. The sequence continues at coordinate 574,114,542 of CM060923.1, read as the reverse complement.
TACTATTCGAATTAGTTAATTCTATTCAATAATCAAAAATCTGATTTCTGTTTCAAAAATCAATTTATTACTCCACCTGAGTTCACATATATTTTATAACTCAAGTCTGAAATTTTCTAAATAGAAATTCGGATTTTTTTCGCTTAAAATCCTTTTATAAAATTAAATAAGCCGTTATGGGTTTAAACCGATTTTGGCGCTGTTTTTCTGAAAATTTGATTTTGACATATCTCAAAATCTATACGACGAAATTCAGATTTTTCTCCTTCATTAGAAAACTATTATCAAATCGGTCCTGACGTTTCTTGTTTCAAAGAATTCCAACCCCAATTGAGTCTTGTATACTCGATTGAAGTTCGAATCGCTATTTTACGAACTGCAGCGCTGCGGCGAGTTCGTTTTAATTATATTTATATATATAAAACCCTTTAAACTTCTTTAAAATGAATTCAACTCTATTTAGCTCTATTTGAATTCCTTGATTCAAATTCCAATCTCACTTTTGAATTCTATATTTCAAATTCCAATTCCTTTTCTATTTGATATTCAAATTCAATACTTAAATTTCCATTTGAATTTCCTATATTCAAATTCTATGTTTGAATTCATTTGAATTCTCTTATTCAAACTCTATTTTTAAATTCCATTTTAACTTCTACATTCCAATTTCTATATTTGAATTCTATTGGAATTCAAATATTCAAACTCCTTTTTAAATTCTATATTCAGAATTCCATAATTTAAAACCCATTTTAATTTCATATTCAAACCCCATAGATCAAATCCTATTTGAATTCAATTTGAATCTCTTATATTCAAATTTCATTTTCCATTTGAATTCTAATATTCAAATTCGTTTCCAGCCCCATTTGAATTCTAATCTTCAAACTCATTTTTAACACCATTTGAATTTCTTCACTCAAATCCATTTGAATTCTCTTGAATTCAAATTCCATTTCAAAACCATTTGGATTTCCTATTTTGAAATCCTATTTGAAATTCTATTTCCAATTCTACTTTGAAATCCTATTTTCAAAGTTTATTTCAAATTCTATTTTGAAATCTCATACTCAAATTTCTACTTGAATTTCTGTATTCAATTCCATGTCAAATTCAACACTTGAATTTCTATTTCAAATCTCAATTCAAATCTCATATTTAAATTCCATTCAAATCTCTATTCAAATTTCACATTTGAATTCTTCTTTGAAATTCTATATTTCAAATTCTATTCAATTCTTCTTTGAAATTCTATATTTCAAATTCTATTTTGAAATTCTTCTTTCAAATCTCTATATTTCAAAGTCTGTTTTGAAATTCTACATTCAAATCTCTATTTGAATTTCTTATTCGAATTCCTTTGAATTCAAATTTTATTTTAATTTCCTGAATTCAAATTCTATTTTTCCATTCTAATTTCGTCTATTCAAATTCTATTTGAACTTCTATTTGAATTTCTAATATTCAATCTCTTCTTTAAAATTCAAATATTTAAACCCCTTTTAAAATTCAAATGTTATACTCAAATTTCATTTGAGTTATATATTTAAAATTTCCTTTTCACATCTTATTTTGAAATTCCATTTCAAATCCCAATTCCATGCTTGTATTTCTATTTCTGAATTATCAAATGATAATTCTTTTTACTTCATTTATAACTTCGTTATAAAAGAACTATTTATAAACTTCGTTTAAAAAGAAACTACTTGTTTTATTTCAAAAACAAGTTTATAATTTTATTCCATTAAAAATTCAAATTCTATTTAAAAATAGAATTTCCCCTTTTTTTTTAAAAAAAATCTCAATATCCTTCCACGATATTTAAATAAATTAACATTTAGCCCAGTGATATTTAAAACAATCAAACCATTCAAATTTCAATCATTTGATTTATAGCACGTCATATATGAATATATATGAAATCAAGCAACAAACAAACAGATAATATATTTTTGAGGAATCCTGTAGGATTCCTCCAACCTGTTTTCCTGCATCCACAGATGTTAGCACATAAATAATACCCATTCTGCTTTGTGGCAGAATATCGCGGTAGAAGGTCATCCACTAATCATAGCGTGGGGCGTATAGGGTAATCATCCGCTATGAAACTGCGGGCATCCGCTAATGAGACTGCGGGAATCCAACCAATCAATCAACCCAATATATATATATATATAGCCTAAATAACTAATATATATAAAACCACCAGAAAACATTCACACAAGCAACAAACCATTATTTTTAATGAAATAAAAATAATTATAAATAAAAGGTGAGTGAGATTTACTCACCGTAATTGCAGTTGTCGAATATCCAATTAATTCCCATATCGTCTTAGCTACCAGTCATCTCGAATCATTTCGAATAAATTGTTTTTGAACCTAATGATGATTTAATTTTTTTTTATTATCGATTAAACATCTTATAAATTTTAAATTAGCTTCTAAAATAAATAAATAACTTTTCTATGTAATTTAAATCTTGGAAAAAACTAATACCTTACTGATGTCGACCAACTGTGAAACCCTTCATCTAGGTCAGAACCCCTTACCGAGGCAACGAATCGATCAGCAACCCATTTTTCCATGTGCGAGCGCCTCATGACCCCCTCTGACCTGCAATACGCCTTCATCGGTGATCGCATCGCACGAAATTTCGAGGACCCCATCGCATACCTCACTTCGGACGATCCAGGATGTCCCAATTTGCCGCCAACGCCACCTGAGGTGATCGAACCCCGACCATCCATCTCTGTCGACTTCTATAGGGGATCGGGTACCCCCTCAGACCAACCACAAGGACTTCGATGCCTCTGAATTGAATCGTGCTTTCGAACCCTAAGCCGCGGCCAAAAATCGAACTTCAGAATATACTTCAACTTTGAATTGAGTATACGGTTTTAATTCGTGATTCTTGGATTTTATACTAGTGATCGAAGAAGGGAATCCACTTTTTATTTTTCCGAAGCTTTGGATTGTTCTGAGGAGTGGAGAATGGTAAAGCAAAAAGGGAGGGCGTCGCGTTTTATATAAAAGGGAGAGGGAACCAGACGTACGTCGCCATTAAATCCTTGTTGGCTTGTAAACGAAAGAGGAGGCCATTTTTTTCAGCTCGAGGTAATTAAGGTCTGCGTGATTTCAGTTTTAGGTCGGCTTCATTCAAAGTATAGGGTGGCTGATGTTTTGAATGTGTAGGTCGGCTCTGATTTTTCCTTTATTATTTATATTGATTTTATTTAAATTAAAAATTTAAAATATTTCGCGGTCCTTAACTAGTGATCCCGAACCACTATTCAACCGTGACGACCGATGCTTCCAACGTTATTCACTATTCTGAATTCAATAAAATAGATTATACAATCTAATTTGAACGTGTATTTAAAATAGCCATATTAAATCAATAAAAATTCAAAATAAATAAATTCTTCATCAATGAATCTCTATTATCATGGTTCAGTTTTATCTTCGAATTGAATTATTTCAAACCTCTTATATTTCGATAATTATCAAAATACATCGTATTTCGATTATTTAAACAATAATCCAATAAAATACCATTTATATTATAAATTCAATATTTAAACCTTTATTAGATATTTAAAATAAATCGACTAAAAATCCGGGTCGTTACATTCTTCTCCCCTTAAAATAATTTCGTCCTCGAAATTGCTAAGATAGGAAAAATGGTACAAACTCATTACTTTTCAAAATCTCACTTATGTTGAAACTCAACTCCTCATATTTCAACAAATTAACTTCAACCAAAACTTTTGGTCTTTACACATTTGATTCGAATGATCTGCGATTAATCCATTTATATCCAATCTATATTCCATTAAACCTATTCAAATTGATTCTAATCAATTCACTCACTTCGATCCATTTAACTTATTTAAGTTAAATTTAAATTCCAGAATCCAAATCCCAGGGGTTTCATCTCAAATCCTTTTTGAAATCACTAATTCAAATTCAAAACATTTGAATATTTCCAAACTATTTGTTTACTTCCAAACAAATTTCCATCAAAAAATTTCTAAGGTAGCAATTCATCACTCAGAAACCCGGAAATGAACACTGATGATGTTGCAATCATCATCAGAATAATTTCCCAGCCACTGAAGTGAGTTCAGTGCCTTATTATTTCAAAATCCATTTAAAATGATTTTCTTTCAAATCCTTTTAAAACAAATCTATATTATTTTAATATACTTTGAAAAATATTTTTCAACTTCCCAGGATTTTAAATTCTCAATTCTGGTCTGAATTTTATTCTAATTCATCTCATTTGTATATTCAATTTCTATACAAATTCTATTTTGGTTATAATTAACCATTCTAAGTTTATAATCTCATTTGATTCTAAAGTCAATATCCAACACATCCATATAATAATAATTCTAGAAAATTATTCTTTCTATATCAAAAATAGAAATTTTGGGTAAAATTATTTCATCTACCCACTTTAAAACAATACTGTGTCGAATTTCTCTGTCCCAGTGTTTAGAAATCCCTATCGACTTCGTGGCGTCCCACGATTCGACCAGAATTCATAAACCACTCACAGACTAGCCAACACAATATAAAACAATTTTTATATCAACTACAAATACGCTCTCTCGTATCTATACACTCAACTCATTCTAGGGTACTACTGACCCTATCTCTAATGAGCACATGCCACACAAGCCTAGGTGTTCGCTCAACCTAAGCTCTGATACCACCTGTAAAGGCCCGCAAATCCGTGCTATCTGAATTGACTAAATACACCACACGTCCAACCCAAATAACACAGAAATACGACTCATTATTAGAAAGAAGTTAGAGGATGAGAAATAGAAAGAAAGAAATATTAGAATAGAAGAAAAACGAAGATCACAACTCACAGCGGAACGAAGAAAATATATTATATAACATAAGCTTTGAAATACAAATGTGTTTTGTACATATACACATACCATCATCAGAGTACACATAACTTTCGATTCAGCGGAAGTAACTCGAAATAACTAACGTTGAAGCCTCCTGCTTCAAGCTCCTCCAAGTGTATCTGTAAAAGCCTGAAACACTTGACTGCCCGTACAAATTTGGGCACCCAAGAGTTTAGGGAAAACAAAACAAAATAAACTCTGGGTCAGTCATGGGACTGGTGTGAGTAAACTCCAACCACTTGTTTAACTTTAAAAATCCTTTCAAAAGAAAAGGGTAATAGTAAGACCAGCCCACACATAAACACGGACGGTTTTTGCCTTACTATAACCCAAAACACTTTGATACGAAAATCCAGTGATATTATAATAATGTCTACCTCAAATAAATAACCAAATAGCAGAACGCTTGCATCTCACGCTCCACATATATTATAAAATCAAAAACCGCATGGCTCTTATTGGAGATTGGATTTCCAACACGACAAGGTATGGAACCACCTTCCGATGATGTATCTCTAGAGGCGAATACACCTGGGTTCAACAAGAACATCTTGCAACCCGGCCCACACATGATCGACCACTCATTTCGCTTGAGTGTATCGAATGTATATCACCAACGGTTGGACTCAAACCACCGTTTCCCGAATGGGCAGAATCGATAGATTTAGAAACAAAAGGAATTTTCTCTAGATAGGTGATTATACACCCTAATGGGTGCGACCCACATAGTCATGCTGCCTGCCCGATTTTTGTCCTTTCCCGGTTGTTGAGGCCTGAGGCTACGATTTACTTACCATTCCTTGATAACACAATCACTTTGAATGCCACATCGTCAGATCCGTTAATCACTAGTTGAGTTTGCACAAATATTCTGGATATTATGCTAAGGGATAAATCCGTTGCAACCATATACATTCATACAGACCAACCCATTTGATCATTGGAAATACTTTGTCAGACATCCGTCCATTTAAGTTCGTTCTGGGATTGAACGAAACCGAAGGCACTATTTTTATTAATAGAAAAAGCCCTTGCACTTCACTCCGTCATCAATATATTCAACATACTTGGTTCGCAAACGCTTATGCCGATACGGAGTGGTTCTTCGGATAATAATCCAACCGGTCTCTCCATAATGACAACGATGGTCAAAAACTTCGATAGTCTGTGATTTAACTATCGAATAAAAACAAGTGTTCATCCAACATATCAAACAAATCACTGGGCTCCTTAATTAATATTTCATTAATTAAATCTCTTCTATATTCTCTTATCAATATTTGTTAACCAAATATTTCAATAATCATCTCGGCCTCTTATGTCATTTTTGATTTCGTTTCCTTATCGACTTCTATATATATCGATATATAGATTTCTAATTGTCAAATTTCTTAAAAATATTCTAACTCCTTAAATTTCCGGAAAAAATTCGCCATAACCTCCCCTGTATCGGGAGCATCGGGAAATTTCAAATAGCTTCCCGGTATCTTCCTCAATCAAAAAGAAAAAGGAAAAGCCAAGCGGCTTGCCGATACGGCGCATAAAACCCATATATGAATTTAAACATGTACCTTTTTGTCGGGCACACAAATAAAAATCTTCATATACTTCATACCCAACCTGCTTACACATGTTCACCTGTTTTCAATTCAATTCAATACCATCTAATCGTTTGAATTCAGTTTCGCCCATTTATTCTTTAATTAGTCATTTTGCCTATTTTACTCCTTTGTTTGAACACAACATGTTCTAACAAAGTATTTAACTCGTTCATGACCAAATTGAATTTCAATTTCAATTCAAGTTCTCTTTTCTATTTCGAATATAAATTCTCAAATCGAATTCACTTATTTAAGGCCCAATATCAATTCAACATCTCATTTACTAATTACTATTCGAATTAGTTAATTCTATTCAATAATCAAAAATCTGATTTCTGTTTCAAAAATCAATTTATTACTCCACCTGAGTTCACATATATTTTATAACTCAAGTCTGAAATTTTCTAAATAGAAATTCGGATTTTTTTCGCTTAAAATCCTTTTATAAAATTAAATAAGCCGTTATGGGTTTAAACCGATTTTGGCGCTGTTTTTCTGAAAATTTGATTTTGACATATCTCAAAATCTATACGACGAAATTCAGATTTTTCTCCTTCATTAGAAAACTATTATCAAATCGGTCCTGACGTTTCTTGTTTCAAAGAATTCCAACCCCAATTGAGTCTTGTATACTCGATTGAAGTTTGAATCGCTATTTTACGAACTGCAGCGCTGCGGCGAGTTCGTTTTAATTATATTTATATATATAAAACCCTTTAAACTTCTTTAAAATGAATTCAACTCTATTTAGCTCTATTTGAATTCCTTGATTCAAATTCCAATCTCACTTTTGAATTCTATATTTCAAATTCCAATTCCTTTTCTATTTGATATTCAAATTCAATACTTAAATTTCCATTTGAATTTCCTATATTCAAATTCTATGTTTGAATTCATTTGAATTCTCTTATTCAAACTCTATTTTTAAATTCCATTTTAACTTCTACATTCCAATTTCTATATTTGAATTCTATTGGAATTCAAATATTCAAACTCCTTTTTAAATTCTATATTCAGAATTCCATAATTTAAAACCCATTTGAATTTCATATTCAAACCCCATAGATCAAATCCTATTTGAATTCAATTTGAATCTCTTATATTCAAATTTCATTTTCCATTTGAATTCTAATATTCAAATTCGTTTCCAGCCCCATTTGAATTCTAATCTTCAAACTCATTTTTAACACCATTTGAATTTCTTCACTCAAATCCATTTGAATTCTCTTGAATTCAAATTCCATTTCAAAACCATTTGGATTTCCTATTTTGAAATCCTATTTGAAATTCTATTTCCAATTCTACTTTGAAATCCTATTTTCAAAGTTTATTTCAAATTCTATTTTGAAATCTCATATTCAAATTTCTACTTGAATTTCTGTATTCAATTCCATGTCAAATTCAACACTTGAATTTCTATTTCAAATCTCAATTCAAATCTCATATTTAAATTCCATTCAAATCTCTATTCAAATTTCACATTTGAATTCTTCTTTGAAATTCTATATTTCAAATTCTATTCAATTCTTCTTTGAAATTCTATATTTCAAATTCTATTTTGAAATTCTTCTTTCAAATCTCTATATTTCAAAGTCTGTTTTGAAATTCTACATTCAAATCTCTATTTGAATTTCTTATTCGAATTCCTTTGAATTCAAATTTTATTTTAATTTCCTGAATTCAAATTCTATTTTTCCATTCTAATTTCGTCTATTCAAATTCTATTTGAACTTCTATTTGAATTTCTAATATTCAATCTCTTCTTTAAAATTCAAATATTTAAACCCCTTTTAAAATTCAAATGTTATACTCAAATTTCATTTGAGTTATATATTTAAAATTTCCTTTTCACATCTTATTTTGAAATTCCATTTCAAATCCCAATTCCATGCTTGTATTTCTATTTCTGAATTATCAAATGATAATTCTTTTTACTTCATTTATAACTTCGTTATAAAAGAACTATTTATAAACTTCGTTTAAAAAGAAACTACTTGTTTTATTTCAAAAACAAGTTTATAATTTTATTCCATTAAAAATTCAAATTCTATTTAAAAATAGAATTTCCCCTTTTTTTAAAAAAAAAATCTCAATATCCTTCCACGATATTTAAATAAATTAACATTTAGCCGAGTGATATTTAAAACAATCAAACCATTCAAATTTCAATCATTTGATTTATAGCACGTCATATATGAATATATATGAAATCAAGCAACAAACAAACAGATAATATATTTTTGAGGAATCCTGTTGGATTCCTCCAACCTGTTTTCCTGCATCCACAGATGTTAGCACATAAATAATACCCATTCTGCTTCGTGGCAGAATATCGCGGTAGAAGGTCATCCACTAATCATAGCGTGGGGCGTATAGGGTAATCATCCGCTATGAAACTGCGGGCATCCGCTAATGAGACTGCGGGAATCCAACCAATCAATCAACCCAATATATATATATATAGCCTAAATAACTAATATATATAAAACCACCAGAAAACATTCACACAAGCAACAAACCATTATTTTTAATGAAATAAAAATAATTATAAATAAAAGGTGAGTGAGATTTACTCACCGTAATTGCAGTTGTCGAATATCCAATTAATTCCCATATCGTCTTAGCTACCAGTCATCTCGAATCATTTCGAATAAATTGTTTTTGAATCTAATGATGATTTAATTTTTTTTTATTATCGATTAAACATCTTATAAATTTTAAATTAGCTTCTAAAATAAATAAATAACTTTTCTATGTAATTTAAATCTTGGAAAAAACTAATACCTTACTGATGTCGACCAACTGTGAAACCCTTCATCTAGGTCAGAACCCCTTACCGAGGCAACGAATCGATCAGCAACCCATTTTTCCATGTGCGAGCGCCTCATGACCCCCTCTGACCTGCAATACGCCTTCATCGGTGATCGCATCGCACGAAATTTCGAGGACCCCATCGCATACCTCACTTCGGACGATCCAGGATGTCCCAATTTGCCGCCAACGCCACCTGAGGTGATCGAACCCCGACCATCCATCTCTGTCAACTTCTATAGGGGATCGGGTACCCCCTCAGACCAACCACAAGGACTTCGATGCCTCTGAATTGAATCGTGCTTTCGAACCCTAAGCCGCGGCCAAAAATCGAACTTCAGAATATACTTCAACTTTGAATTGAGTATACGGTTTTAATTCGTGATTCTTGGATTTTATACTAGTGATCGAAGAAGGGAATCCCCTTTTTATTTTTCCGAAGCTTTGGATTGTTCTGAGGAGTGGAGAATGGTAAAGCAAAAAGGGAGGGCGTCGCGTTTTATATAAAAGGGAGAGGGAACCAGACGTACGTCGCCATTAAATCCTTGTTGGCTTGTAAACGAAAGAGGAGGCCATTTTTTTCAGCTCGAGGTAATTAAGGTCTGCGTGATTTCAGTTTTAGGTCGGCTTCATTCAAAGTATAGGGTGTGTAACAACCCGGAAATTCTGGGCCAGTTTAAAATTTTTAAATTGACAATTTTAGCGAATTTTGATTATTTAAAATGAATTATTTTAAATAATATCGACGAGAATTTTTTTTTTAATATAATTAGAACGTATATATTATATACGTCGCCGTTAGAATATATAATAATTATATATAATTATAAAAGGAATTGAAAATGGCGCGGTAGTTCGAAAATTCGATTTCTAATTTCAAATGAATATACAGAATTCAATATAAGTCAGAATTGAACGAAACAAGAAATATTTGAATCTGTATAACTATATCTTTGTAACGAAGTTAACAAACTGAGATTTCATCTTAGAAATGATAAGATATGTCCAGTTTAAAATTAGAAATAGTCGCTGTGGAATTTATATATATTTTTATATATATAAGGCCCTTAAAAATAGCAATTTTGCAAACGACCTCGGATTTCGACGAAACCAGTTTTGTTGGGTCCGTGATGTAAAGTTATTGCTAGATTCCAAATTTCATAATTTTTCGAATCGATATGTGGGCGTGGCAAAGGAAAACGCGTTTGACCAGTTTCAGTTGATTTTAATCGACTGGAAATTGGCCATTTTTCCAACGGTCTCAGAATTCGGCGAAACTAGTTTTGTTATGACCGTATCGTCAATACGAAGCTAGAAAATATTTTTCTAGAATTTTTCTAGTTAGTATGTGACCCCGGTAATTTGAAATGTACGTTTAAAATTCAATATAATGATTTAAATGTAAATTCAAAGGAAACTGATTCAAGCAATCGAATCAGCTTGTGATACATATTCCATTGTTTTCGGAATGGGGGTAATTAGCTAGGGGCGACAGTCGGTGGGCTTGATTTCGAGTTCAAATGGAAAGTCAACTTTAAGTTGAATTAAATAAGTAAATTTAAAAAAAAAAAAAAAATAGAATCCTTTCTCTCTCCCTCCCCTTTAACCCGCGATGGCCCCCCATTCGATTTCCCCAAATCGATTTTCACAGTAGGAAAAAAAAAAGAAGAAGAAGAAAAATCCCGCAGCATTCGCTTCCTCCGGCACCGGAGAGCCAGCGCCGCCGCCTGGGGGTGCGCTTCCCCTTCCCCAACGTCGACCGCGCCCTCCCTCTTAGCACCACGTTCCCCTCCAGCCCTCTATCGACGGTTCAGCCCCACCACGCCCCCAAACCCTCACCAAACCGCCACCACCATCCACCCAGGCCCACGCCCTGACCACCGCACCACCCTCCGACCATCCACGAGCTCGGCCCCCTCTCCGCTGCCCTCGCCCTCACACTCGAACCCTCACGCGAAACCCTAGGCTGGAGAACCCCCAAACCAACCGCTGTAAGTTGATTTATTTTTATATTTCTTTATTTTAATTTTTATTGTTTTAAAAACTGAAAATTATATAAAGTAAAAACTGTTTTTTTATAGGTTTTAAAAACTGAAAATTATATAAAGTAAAAACTGTTTTTTTTTATATATAAGTTTTAAAAACTATAACTAGGAAAAGATTTAGATTTTAAAAGTGAAAAGACTTTAAAACTATTTTGAAAAAGAAAACTGAATTTTGAAAAGATTTTAAAACTATTTTGAAAAAGAAAACTGAATTTGGGAAAAAGAGAACTGATTCTATAAATGATTTTAAAACTGATTTCTAAAAAGGTTTTAAAAGATTTAAACTTTAAAAAGTAAAAGATTTAAAAGAAGTTAAAACTGATTTTGTTTTAAAGTAAAAACTTCAATAGAATTTTTATATATTGAACTTCAATAGAATTTTTATATATGGAACTTCGATAGAAAAATAGCATTTTTATATATGGAACTTCGATAGAAAATTTCCATTTTTATATATGGAACTTCGATAGAAAAATAGGATTTTTATATATTGAACTTCGATAGAAAAATAGGATTTTTATATATTGAACTTCGATAGAAAAATAGGATTTTTATATATTGAACTTCGATAGAAAAATAGGATTTTTATATATTGAACTTCGATAGAAAAATAGGATTTTTATATATTGAACTTCGATAGAAAAATAGGATTTTTATATATTGAACTTCGATAGAAAAATAGGATTTTTATATATTGAACTTCGATAGAAAAATAGGATTTTTATATATTGAACTTCGATAGGAAAATAGAATTTTTATATATTGAACTCCGATAGAAAAATATGATTTTTATATATTGAACATCGAAGTAAAAATTAGATTTTTATATATTGAATAGCGAAGTAAAAATGTGATTTTTACGTATGTAGTGAAAGCAGCAACGAAGGTAACAAAAAGGCGATCGACGAAGGTTTCTGCAAAGGAAGAGTCGTGGAGCTAGGATAGCTATTTGTGAGAATTTCTCACCTTTCAATTTATTTTTCTAGTTATATATATATATACTAGGATGCAGACGGTGCTTAGTAGCACCCGACACAATCGTCCACAGACCATGGACTTGTTTGTTTGATTGTTTGGTGATTGATTGCGATATTGGTTTGAATGTGGTTTGTGATGTGAAAAATCGAATCGATAAATTGGTTAGGATTAGACGTGCGCCGTTATAAGGCGAAGGAATAAGGCTAGGTTAGACTCTTACTCCAAATTTTGTGGTTTGCATAACGAAATTGATTTGATTGATGTGTGAATGGCGTGGGCCTTCACTAGACCGGGGATAAGGCTAGGCCTCGTCCCGTTTCTAGTATCGTGCCGTTATGCCGCCGAAATTTTCTAAAATATGTTAGAAAAATAAAAATATCATTTTATTTAAAGAATGAATTGAATAGAAATTCATATGTTAAAATAAAATGTTTTATCGTTAAAAAATATAATTTTTAACGTGAAGTGAATAGAATAAAATATTCATTTACAAACCGGACGGTTTGTTTATGTACACCTATTTGAAGGACATTGATTGGGTCGATAAATTTTACACATCGCCCGACTGCACAAATAAAATATTTGTGTGATTGTTTGAAACCCCACACGGGTGTTGGGATGAAATTTGAAGTTCACTCATCCTGATTAATTAAATATGTCGATCGATTGATTGACAGGCTGTTATAAGCATTGAATATCTATATTTGATGCTTATACAGTGTAGTGCACTTTGGTTGATGGTTGATTATTTTTCAGTGCTATTATATACATGTGTTGTATGGAAATCCATATAATTAACTTTATATGGTAATTGATTGGGCCTCATTCCAATTTGAAAAATAAAGAATATTATAAAATAAAAGTTCATGTGTTGACAGTACTCATTCATTGAGATTGGTCATGTGTTGAACGAAATATTTTGATAATAACAACTATTTTGAAAAAGAAATATTTGAAATAGAATATTTGAAAATAGAAATTTATGAAGCCGTGTTGATTAGATTGACGCCATTTTGACGTGAACGATATTTATATCGATTTTATTCATCTTAAAAATGAATATTGAAAAGTGATTTCGAAATCGAATATTTTGAATTGAATTGAAAACGATTTCGAATTGAATTGAATTGAAAACGATTTCGAAATGAATTGAATTGAAAACGATTTCGAAATGAATTGAATTGAAAACGATTTCGAAATGAATTGAATTGAAAACGATTTCGAAATGAATTGAATTGAAAACGATTTCGAAATGAATTGAATTGAAAACGATTTCGAAATGAATTGAAAACGAATTTAAATTGAATTGAAAGCTAATTGAAATGAATTCAAATGGAATTGAAATTTGAATTGAATAGAAATGAATTTTAAAACGAATTTATAGAGAAGAATTCAATTTTGATTTGAATTGAAACGGAAGTTGAAATTGCTTTTGAAACGAATTTAAAACTATTTATATAATTCGTTTTAAATAGAAATCGACGAAGTATATATTATATATATTATATATATAATATAATGGCCTGAATAGAACGCGCCGCGCCGCGGCAGTTCGCGAATTTCGACCGTTTATTTCAAACGGACATTACGGGAGATCCGACCGTCGGATTCTCCTAAAACCGGAACCGTTGAGTTCGTATCGAAAAGAGCTTTCTAATGAATGTTAGAAATTTGAAATCTAACGGTTGAATTTGGAATTATGTCCAAATCAAATTCGAAAAAGGTCGCTATAAGTGCAGTTCGATGGCCATTGATGGAAATCGACTGTACGGGCCTTGATAAAATTATTAAAAATAGTAATAATTTGTGTAAAATCATAAGAAATGATTTAGAAAGAATTGGGATGAAAAACTCCATATTTGAAAAGATAAAAATAGATTTTTTATCGAAATGAACTAGTTTTGAACTAGAATTATAATTCTATTTATTTTTAAATAAATAAATTGAATTCGAAAAGGGTTTTAAAAATAACCAAAATTTCCAATGATTGCATTGGAATGGATTTGAATCGAAATTGTCTTCGGAATATTTCGATGTTGAAATTCGTGATTATACAGGTGTTGTTATGGAAATTTGAAAGATATAGATATTTATATCGTTATTTCCAATACGACATTTGTTAATTGTAGAATTTGATATTGAATATAAGCCGGGATATTTTCTATTCAGAGCCTTGTATTTAATATCAAATGTGATTTGGGTTTGTCGTGAATGGTGTCTTCACTAACACTGTTCTTGAACCCAGTAGAGAAATGATTAAATCTTTTTATTTAGATTTAATGAAGTGTACCAATTAAACGATATTTAATTGGAATTGAATTGATATTGATTTTTGGGTTTATCGTGAACAGTGTTTTAAATAACACTTGTTCTTTAACCCGATAATTAATGGAATGTGTTTTTGGGTTTATCGTGAACCGTGTTTTTAAATGACATTGATTCTTTAACCCAGTCGAAGATTAAAACTAAGTGGAGTTTTAATGAATCTTTAATTAGATTGAAATGATCGAAAGTGGAGTATCACCAGTTTTGCTCCAGGCGATAGTTAAATCTTTAATTAGATTTGAACGTGAAATGGTAATTGAATTTACCGATAACACTGTGGTGTTAGATATGAAGTATTACCAGTTTTACTTCATGGGATGAATAGGTTGGGATTGGGAAATTAAAACAAATGATTACTTCGGTAAGGTTCGCTAATCCCGACTAGTTTGAATTGATATTCAAAAAAAATGGATTAAAGAATAAATTCAAGAAATTTATCTTTGATAAAATTAATGGGAATCTTTCCCTATGAATGTGAAATTTAGAAACTAACTGTCGGTTAGCCAAGCAGAATGGTTTTCTGGATATTGATCTGATGTTGGTTTCGGCCTTCGGGGTTAATATTTGGGGAATTATTCTCTTGATTAATTTACGGTTAGTGACTAATGAATTGGAATGAGGCGTATGTTGTGTTTGTGTAACACTTTTATAAAATATACGCGAGTTATTCGGGAAGACCGGGTTTATCCCATTCTGAATAACTGATACGACGATAAGTCGAAGATGAAGACGATGGTCGAAGACCGGAAGTCTTCACGTCGTTTGGGTGGTAACTGATGATCTTGATTGGGCTGTACACCCAAGAAGATGGAAACAGTTGGTGATCGTCCAGACGTACTTGGAGATCGATGGATATGCGGGGTACTAGGTGCCTCCGGTTTCGTTCAGACCCAGAACGGACTTGTAAATGGACTGTGTGTCTGACATCGGATTTCATTCTGTGTGACTGATATCGGTTGCATAGGATGGTTTGCCTGTGTGGCATGCTAAGATGCAAATGATCAAGGCTTCTGTTGAAAAGCAAAGTCTTGTGGTGATGATCAAAGCACGGCCTTTGTGGCGTAGCTTTGTGTAACGTTTACCTCGCGTGTTTCACACCCGGTATGAACCAAAACGGGAGACGGACCTCAGGGGGGACATGCGTTTTCTTTCTAGCTAGAAGTGGCGTCAGTGGTTTTACACGCCCTGACGAGTTTGACTTATGTGGTTGTTGCTGTTGCGAGGCGCCTCGGATTGATCGGCCGTTCTCGAACCGATGGAGTCATTTAGTTGGCTCACCTACGCCCCAAACGGCGGAGAAACGTATTGTTCAGGCATTATAATCCACTTCGTGTGGACCGGCCCTGACGACCCAAGGTACGGTTGCGGCTGTGCCTGAGACACGGGCTAGAGCGTCTCGAATCGGTTGAGGACTATCTTTTGCCTCGGTTCATAGACGGAAATCCAATTTCCAAATACGTGATTTTGCGATTTTGATTGTATAACCTATATATGGCGACATAGTGGTATGGGGCATTCATGCCGCCTATGATGGATACTTATGATTTGAAGTTGTTTTATACACTATGCACTTATAATAGTATCAAATGATTTGTTTTAAACGTATCAAGCATTCTTTGGCTGTTATAAGGTAAAAACCCTATCCCCCGGCTTGCGTTGCATTGTGTGATAGGACCTGGGTCTTATAACAGCTTCATTTTTCTTTATTTAGCATTGCGCTGTTTGTTTTATGCACTGGTATTCTTGGGAGGAAACCCGTTCCGTGTTATACGGCGTGGTCCCTTGATTTACCTTACTTTGAAAATAAAGATTAATAACTGTTTTAGTTCTCACACCAGTCACATGACTGACCTGGAGTTTATTGTTTTAACCTAAACTCTGGGTGCCCCTATTTTGACACGGGCAGCTAGTAGTTTTGGTTTTGCAGATTTATATTCACAGGATCCTGGTTTACAGCTGGAACGATATCCGGAAAGCTTTGTATCCGTATATCTCTTCTAGTTGTGTATTGTATTATTTTCCGCTGCTATGTATTTAAATGTAATTTAAATCTCTGATATTTCTGTGTAATATTCATTTATACTCTGTATATTCTTGTAATCTGATGCATTGTTGTAATATACAAGTGAAATGTTCTTCTGTATGCGTTCTATTTTGTCCTGTTCTCAAACGATAGGGCGTTTCGAACGGTCTGGGTCGGTTTAGCGACTGGTTCGGACAAAGCGAAATTCCTTGCCGTCACATTTGGTATCAGAGCTTTGGTTTACAAAGCAGAGAACAAGGCACATTAGAACCATATGAAAGAATTCATCAGATATTGGGTTGGTAATATCCAATTAGAATGACTCGTTAGAGATAGGATCAGTAGTATCCTAGAACGAGTGTGAAGAGTATATTTTTCAAATGAAAACAAATTTTGTTTTGAAAATCTAAATCAATTATTCGTATTTGATTACTTATTTATATTGATGTGGACAATCCAGTATATATAGATTTTGCGTATACGTCTGATCCGCGTGTATTCGAAATTTTAATATACTGGATAGATATAGAACCGCACTCTAGTAGCCCGACAATGTTCTGATGGTGGTTCGAAACATCATCAGCATTTATTTTCGAGTGACGAAGGTGTGATTTCTATATATTTCCATTAGACTGGTGTGAGAACCAAAACTTATATAGTTAGGAACACATTGTTGTGAATTGGCATCAAAAACATGATTTTTGTATATGTATCAAAATTATGAATTTGAAACTCTAAGGCACTAATTGATTGATGTTTGTGTTGTTTATTTAATTGTTTGATAATTTTGAACCATTTGGCCTAATTGAACCAAATATTGAATTGTATTGAAATTTGGTTGTGTTTGCTTGCATACACATATATATCATTGAACAGGTCATAGCAAGGAGGCTAGAGCAGAGAATAAAATTTGTTTGCCCGACAAATAGGTACATGTTTACTACATAATTTACAGTTTGTTTGGGTGATGATGATTTTATGAGCCTATTGGCTAGCCGCTTGGCTTTTTCTTTTTCTTTTTGAGATCTGAAGGACCGGGGAAGCTATTTGAAATTCCCCGATGCTCCCATTGCAGGGGAGGTTATGGCGAAATTTTTCAAAAATTTAGGGTGTTAGCCAAATTTTTGAAATTTTGAAAATTCTCAGAAACTGAAAAGTTGGAGGACGGAAGCCTGACCGATCGTAGAGCTGAATAATCAAACCACTTTCGACTTTGTTCCTTTTCGGGGACGAAAAGTTTTAAGTGGGGGAGATTGTAACAACCCGGAAATTCTGGGCCAGTTTAAAATTTTTAAATTGACAATTTTAGCGAATTTTGATTATTTAAAATGAATTATTTTAAATAATATCGACGAGAATTTTTTTTTTTAATATAATTAGAACGTATATATTATATACGTCGCCGTTAGAATATATAATAATTATATATAATTATAAAAGGAATTGAAAATGGCGCGGTAGTTCGAAAATTCGATTTCTAATTTCAAATGAATATACAGAATTCAATATAAGTCAGAATTGAACGAAACAAGAAATATTTGAATCTGTATAACTATATCTTTGTAACGAAGTTAACAAACAGAGATTTCATCTTAGAAATGATAAGATATGTCCAGTTTAAAATTAGAAATAGTCGTTGTGGAATTTATATATATTTTTATATATATAAGGCCCTTAAAAATAGCAATTTTGCAAACGACCTCGGATTTCGACGAAACCAGTTTTGTTGGGTCCGTGATGTAAAGTTATTGCTAGATTCCAAATTTCATAATTTTTCGAATCGATATGTGGGCGTGGCAAAGGAAAACGCGTTTGACCAGTTTCAGTTGATTTTAATCGACTGGAAATTGGCCATTTTTCCAACGGTCTCAGAATTCGGCGAAACTAGTTTTGTTATGACCGTATCGTCAATACGAAGCTAGAAAATATTTTTCTAGAATTTTTCTAGTTAGTATGTGACCCCGGTAATTTGAAATGTACGTTTAAAATTCAATATAATGATTTAAATGTAAATTCAAAGGAAACTGATTCAAGCAATCGAATCAGCTTGTGATACATATTCCATTGTTTTCGGAATGGGGGTAATTAGCTAGGGGCGACAGTCGGTGGGCTTGATTTCGAGTTCAAATGGAAAGTCAACTTTAAGTTGAATTAAATAAGTAAATTTAAAAAAAAAAAAAATATAATCCTTTCTCTCTCCCTCCCCTTTAACCCGCGATGGCCCCCCATTCGATTTCCCCAAATCGATTTTCACAGTAGGAAAAAAAAAAAAAAAAAGAAGAAAAATCCCGTCGCATTCGCTTCCTCCGCCACCGGAGAGCCAGCGCCGCCGCCTGGGGGTGCGCTTCCCCTTCCCCAACGTCGACCGCGCCCTCCCTCTTAGCACCACGTTCCCCTCCAGCCCTCTATCGACGGTTCAGCCCCACCACGCCCCCAAACCCTCACCAAACCGCCACCACCATCCACCCAGGCCCACGCCCTGACCACCGCACCACCCTCCGACCATCCACGAGCTCGGCCCCCTCTCCGCTGCCCTCGCCCTCACACTCGAACCCTCACGCGAAACCCTAGGCTGGAGAACCCCCAAACCAACCGCTGTAAGTTGATTTATTTTTATATTTCTTTATTTTGATTTTTATTGTTTTAAAAACTGAAAATTATATAAAGTAAAAACTGTTTTTTTATAGGTTTTAAAAACTGAAAATTATATAAAGTAAAAACTGTTTTTTTTTATATATAAGTTTTAAAAACTATAACTAGGAAAAGATTTAGATTTTAAAAGTGAAAAGACTTTAAAACTATTTTGAAAAAGAAAACTGAATTTTGAAAAGATTTTAAAACTATTTTGAAAAAGAAAACTGAATTTGGGAAAAAGAGAACTGATTCTATAAATGATTTTAAAACTGATTTCTAAAAAGGTTTTAAAAGATTTAAACTTTAAAAAGTAAAAGATTTAAAAGAAGTTAAAACTGATTTTGTTTTAAAGTAAGAACTTCAATAGAATTTTTATATATTGAACTTCAATAGAATTTTTATATATGGAACTTCGATAGAAAAATAGCATTTTTATATATGGAACTTCGATAGAAAATTTCCATTTTTATATATGGAACTTCGATAGAAAAATAGGATTTTTATATATTGAACTTCGATAGAAAAATAGGATTTTTTTATATTGAACTTCGATAGAAAAATAGGATTTTTATATATTGAACTTCGATAGAAAAATAGGATTTTTATATATTGAACTTCGATAGAAAAATAGGATTTTTATATATTGAACTTCGATAGAAAAATAGGATTTTTATATATTGAACTTCGATAGAAAAATAGGATTTTTTTATATTGAACTTCGATAGAAAAATAGGATTTTTATATATTGAACTTCGATAGAAAAATAGGATTTTTATATATTGAACTTCGATAGAAAAATAGGATTTTTATATATTGAACTTCGATAGGAAAATAGAATTTTTATATATTGAACTCCGATAGAAAAATATGATTTTTATATATTGAACATCGAAGTAAAAATTAGATTTTTATATATTGAATAGCGAAGTAAAAATGTGATTTTTACGTATGTAGTGAAAGCAGCAACGAAGGTAACAAAAAGGCGATCGACGAAGGTTTCTGCAAAGGAAGAGTCGTGGAGCTAGGATAGCTATTTGTGAGAATTTCTCACCTTTCAATTTATTTTTCTAGTTATATATATATATACTAGGATGCAGACGGTGCTTAGTAGCACCCGACACAATCGTCCACAGACCATGGACTTGTTTGTTTGATTGTTTGGTGATTGATTGCGATATTGGTTTGAATGTGGTTTGTGATGTGAAAAATCGAATCGATAAATTGGTTAGGATTAGACGTGCGCCGTTATAAGGCGAAGGAGTAAGGCTAGGTTAGACTCTTACTCCAAATTTTGTGGTTTGCATAACGAAATTGATTTGATTGATGTGTGAATGGCGTGGGCCTTCACTAGACCGGGGATAAGGCTAGGCCTCGTCCCGTTTCTAGTATCGTGCCGTTATGCCGCCGAAATTTTCTAAAATATGTTAGAAAAATAAAAATATCATTTTATTTAAAGAATGAATTGAATAGAAATTCATATGTTAAAATAAAATGTTTTATCGTTAAAAAATATAATTTTTAACGTGAAGTGAATAGAATAAAATATTCATTTACAAACCGGACGGTTTGTTTATGTACACCTATTTGAAGGACATTGATTGGGTCGATAAATTTTACACATCGCCCGACTGCACAAATAAAATATTTGTGTGATTGTTTGAAACCCCACACGGGTGTTGGGATGAAATTTGAAGTTCACTCATCCTGATTAATTAAATATGTCGATCGATTGATTGACAGGCTGTTATAAGCATTGAATATCTATATTTGATGCTTATACAGTGTAGTGCACTTTGGTTGATGGTTGATTATTTTTCAGTGCTATTATATACATGTGTTGTATGGAAATCCATATAATTAACTTTATATGGTAATTGATTGGGCCTCATTCCAATTTGAAAAATAAAGAATATTATAAAATAAAAGTTCATGTGTTGACAGTACTCATTCATTGAGATTGGTCATGTGTTGAACGAAATATTTTGATAATAACAACTATTTTGAAAAAGAAATATTTGAAATAGAATATTTGAAAATAGAAATTTATGAAGCCGTGTTGATTAGATTGACGCCATTTTGACGTGAACGATATTTATATCGATTTTATTCATCTTAAAAATGAATATTGAAAAGTGATTTCGAAATCGAATATTTTGAATTGAATTGAAAACGATTTCGAATTGAATTGAATTGAAAACGATTTCGAAATGAATTGAATTGAAAACGATTTCGAAATGAATTGAATTGAAAACGATTTCGAAATGAATTGAATTGAAAACGATTTCGAAATGAATTGAATTGAAAACGATTTCGAAATGAATTGAATTGAAAACGATTTCGAAATGAATTGAAAACGAATTTAAATTGAATTGAAAGCTAATTGAAATGAATTCAAATGGAATTGAAATTTGAATTGAATAGAAATGAATTTTAAAACGAATTTATAGAGAAGAATTCAATTTTGATTTGAATTGAAACGGAAGTTGAAATTGCTTTTGAAACGAATTTAAAACTATTTATATAATTCGTTTTAAATAGAAATCGACGAAGTATATATTATATATATTATATATATAATATAATGGCCTGAATAGAACGCGCCGCGCCGCGGCAGTTCGCGAATTTCGACCATTTATTTCAAACGGACATTACGGGAGATCCGACCGTCGGATTCTCCTAAAACCGGAACCGTTGAGTTCGTATCGGAAAGAGCTTTCTAATGAATGTTAGAAATTTGAAATCTAACGGTTGAATTTGGAATTATGTCCAAATCAAATTCGAAAAAGGTCGCTATAAGTGCAGTTCGATGGCCATTGATGGAAATCGACTGTACGGGCCTTGATAAAATTATTAAAAATAGTAATAATTTGTGTAAAATCATAAGAAATGATTTAGAAAGAATTGGGATGAAAAACTCCATATTTGAAAAGATAAAAATAGATTTTTTATCGAAATGAACTAGTTTTGAACTAGAATTATAATTCTATTTATTTTTAAATAAATAAATTGAATTCGAAAAGGGTTTTAAAAATAACCAAAATTTCCAATGATTGCATTGGAATGGATTTGAATCGAAATTGTCTTCGGAATATTTCGATGTTGAAATTCGTGATTATACAGGTGTTGTTATGGAAATTTGAAAGATATAGATATTTATATCGTTATTTCCAATACGACATTTGTTAATTGTAGAATTTGATATTGAATATAAGCCGGGATATTTTCTATTCAGAGCCTCGTATTTAATATCAAATGTGATTTGGGTTTGTCGTGAATGGTGTCTTCACTAACACTGTTCTTGAACCCAGTAGAGAAATGATTAAATCTTTTTATTTAGATTTAATGAAGTGTACCAATTAAACGATATTTAATTGGAATTGAATTGATATTGATTTTTGGGTTTATCGTGAACAGTGTTTTAAATAACACTTGTTCTTTAACCCGATAATTAATGGAATGTGTTTTTGGGTTTATCGTGAACCGTGTTTTTAAATGACACTGATTCTTTAACCCAGTCGAAGATTAAAACTAAGTGGAGTTTTAATGAATCTTTAATTAGATTGAAATGATCGAAAGTGGAGTATCACCAGTTTTGCTCCAGGCGATAGTTAAATCTTTAATTAGATTTGAACGTGAAATGGTAATTGAATTTACCGATAACACTGTGGTGTTAGATATGAAGTATTACCAGTTTTACTTCATGGGATGAATAGGTTGGGATTGGGAAATTAAAACAAATGATTACTTCGGTAAGGTTCGCTAATCC
Source organism: Allium sativum (assembly GCA_030737875.1). Lineage (NCBI taxonomy): Eukaryota > Viridiplantae > Streptophyta > Magnoliopsida > Asparagales > Amaryllidaceae > Allium > Allium sativum. The sequence goes on along the minus strand of CM060923.1, from coordinate 574,091,432 downwards.
CGACTAGTTTGAATTGATATTCAAAAAAAATGGATTAAAGAATAAATTCAAGAAATTTATCTTTGATAAAATTAATGGGAATCTTTCCCTATGAATGTGAAATTTAGAAACTAACTGTCGGTTAGCCAAGCAGAATGGTTTTCTGGATATTGATCTGATGTTGGTTTCGGCCTTCGGGGTTAATATTTGGGGAATTATTCTCTTGATTAATTTACGGTTAGTGACTAATGAATTGGAATGAGGCGTATGTTGTGTTTGTGTAACACTTTTATAAAATATACGCGAGTTATTCGGGAAGACCGGGTTTATCCCATTCTGAATAACTGATACGACGATAAGTCGAAGATGAAGACGATGGTCGAAGACCGGAAGTCTTCACGTCGTTTGGGTGGTAACTGATGATCTTGATTGGGCTGTACACCCAAGAAGATGGAAACAGTTGGTGATCGTCCAGACGTACTTGGAGATCGATGGATATGCGGGGTACTAGGTGCCTCCGGTTTCGTTCAGACCCAGAACGGACTTGTAAATGGACTGTGTGTCTGACATCGGATTTCATTCTGTGTGACTGATATCGGTTGCATAGGATGGTTTGCCTGTGTGGCATGCTAAGATGCAAATGATCAAGGCTTCTGTTGAAAAGCAAAGTCTTGTGGTGATGATCAAAGCACGGCCTTTGTGGCGTAGCTTTGTGTAACGTTTACCTCGCGTGTTTCACACCCGGTATGAACCAAAACGGGAGACGGACCTCAGGGGGGACATGCGTTTTCTTTCTAGCTAGAAGTGGCGTCAGTGGTTTTACACGCCCTGACGAGTTTGACTTATGTGGTTGTTGCTGTTGCGAGGCGCCTCGGATTGATCGGTCGTTCTCGAACCGATGGAGTCATTTAGTTGGCTCACCTACGCCCCAAAGGGCGGAGAAACGTATTGTTCAGGCATTATAATCCACTTCGTGTGGACCGGCCCTGACGATCCAAGGTACGGTTGCGGCTGTGCCTGAGACACGGGCTAGAGCGTCTCGAATCGGTTGAGGACTATCTTTTGCCTCGGTTCATAGACGGAAATCCAATTTCCAAATACGTGATTTTGCGATTTTGATTGTATAACCTATATATGGCGACATAGTGGTATGGGGCATTCATGCCGCCTATGATGGATACTTATGATTTGAAGTTGTTTTATACACTATGCACTTATAATAGTATCAAATGATTTGTTTTAAACGTATCAAGCATTCTTTGGCTGTTATAAGGTAAAAACCCTATCCCCCGGCTTGCGTTGCATTGTGTGATAGGACCTGGGTCTTATAACAGCTTCATTTTTCTTTATTTAGCATTGCGCTGTTTGTTTTATGCACTGGTATTCTTGGGAGGAAACCCGTTCCGTGTTATACGGCGTGGTCCCTTGATTTACCTTACTTTGAAAATAAAGATTAATAACTGTTTTAGTTCTCACACCAGTCACATGACTGACCTGGAGTTTATTGTTTTAACCTAAACTCTGGGTGCCCCTATTTTGACACGGGCAGCTAGTAGTTTTGGTTTTGCAGATTTATATTCACAGGATCCTGGTTTACAGCTGGAACGATATCCGGAAAGCTTTGTATCCGTATATCTCTTCTAGTTGTGTATTGTATTATTTTCCGCTGCTATGTATTTAAATGTAATTTAAATCTCTGATATTTCTGTGTAATATTCATTTATACTCTGTATATTCTTGTAATCTGATGCATTGTTGTAATATACAAGTGAAATGTTCTTCTGTATGCGTTCTATTTTGTCCTGTTCTCAAACGATAGGGCGTTTCGAACGGTCTGGGTCGGTTTAGCGACTGGTTCGGACAGAGCGAAATTCCTTGCCGTCACAGGGTGGCTGATGTTTTGAATGTGTAGGTCGGCTCTGATTTTTCCTTTATTATTTATATTGATTTTATTTAAATTAAAAATTTAAAATATTTCGCGGTCCTTAACTAGTGATCCCGAACCACTATTCAACCGTGACGACCGATGCTTCCAACGTTATTCACTATTCTGAATTCAATAAAATAGATTATACAATCTAATTTGAACGTGTATTTAAAATAGCCATATTAAATCAATAAAAATTCAAAATAAATAAATTCTTCATCAATGAATCTCTATTATCATGGTTCAGTTTTATCTTCGAATTGAATTATTTCAAACCTCTCATATTTCGATAATTATCAAAATACATCGTATTTCGATTATTTAAACAATAATCCAATAAAATACCATTTATATTATAAATTCAATATTTAAACCTTTATTAGATATTTAAAATAAATCGACTAAAAATCCGGGTCGTTACAATTTAGTTGCTATTTATAGCAACTATAAACGCCATTGATAAATATTGCTTGAATATTATAGCAACTACAAATGCCTTGGAAATTCCAGAGCCTAATTATTATACCAACTTTACACGCTGTAGAAATTTCGTAGCCATGTTATTACAACAACTAGAAATGCTATAGAAACATCAAAAAAAGTTTAATTTAGTATTTTGTAGCATTATTTACTTGTAATGAAAGCTGTTAAATTATTGCAGAATATTTTTATTGCACTGGCATAATGCTATAGTATGTATAGCCATTATTAAAAGAATTTCATACACAATATTAAACATATAAATATTTATGATTAAAGGTATGTCATACAAAATTCGGAGCATATTAATATTTGTGATCAAAAGTAACCGTTTTTACAATATAACCAAAACAATACATATACTTAAAAGAACAATCCATACAACCATAGCTAACCAAAACGATACTAGTAAAAGTAAAGATGTAATGAACATTGACGCAAAATACATTTGAAGGATAATGAGTGCCTTTGACCATAGCTAACCAAAACGATACTAGTAAACGTATTTTTTTCATGCCTTTGACCATAGCGTAAACCTGTCAAAAAAAAGTCTATTAGCCATAAAATCCGAACATGCAAGGATTAATGTTTAGTATAAGAAAGTACACTGGCCATCTGAAACTAGTACGAACTAAAATACGTAGCAAGTAGCATACAAGATCACAGCAAAACAAAAAAAGATACCTAGCATGAATTTAAAAAATACATCTTATTTTTGTTAGCAGTAAAGAATTATGCAGGGATTAAGTTGGTAAAAGTAACATTGTTGTTATTTTGGTGCTAAGAATATTAGGTAATTGATAGGACATCAATTATTTGAAACTTTGAGTAAGGAATGTAGAAGTTATACGACATACGGATGCCAGTTCTTCATCTGAGTTATTATTATTATGTATATTGTTTCCAACAAAAAAAATTTCCCCATTCAACCAGATTTTAGAACAGACCATGTCCGCATGTTTGTATTGATACTGTAGTACCAAATACAATGATAACTTATTCTGCATGAAATAAGTAGGTTGCTACAAGTTGCTAGTGGTAGAAAATGCTAGAGAATGATACTTTTACATAACAAAGACGTTATATATGAATTAATCATAAATAAATGATCCATCGCTGGAAAATGGTGTCATTGCCGCAGAACTTAATGGATAATACAAAGGGCAAAAAAAAAGATGCTGATATTCATTATTACCTTACTGCTGATATTCAAGTTGATACAAGAAATAAATGGATCCCACAGCAAGCTTCCATTGTACATAACAAAGACCTCACTGTTGCCTTAATGATGATCTCGTCCACCTAATTTACCAAAGAAAAAAAAGGTAAATAAAAGCATTAAACATATGCCTGTTATTTATCTGTAAACAAAAGCGTGGAACATAGGAACACAATAACTCAAGTTATTCACAAGCTGCACAAGAGCTAAAGTAGCAGCATAAACCAAATAACCAAACGTGTCATTGATGGACAGAAGAACCATTGACTGGCAACATGACAACAGTTTGAATCTTTTATTTCTATTAATTTTATTTTGTGACATACGTTGGTACACAGTTTGTTTACGCACATTCTACTCCAAAAACCACCAAACAACACACATTCTACTCCAGAAAACATCAACTTCCGATCAGGCCCCCTGAATCCAACTTCACCACAAGCACCTACACATCATTTCATCACAATCTGATCACCATACACAACTACACTCAAAGAAAAACCAAACAATGATGTCCTCACCATAAAATCAACAACCAGAACACTTAAAACAACCTCGCAGCAGAAACTCATCCACAACATCACCATAACGCAACCTTCACAGCTCCATGTCTCTCCAAGCTCCTCTGTCTAGACAAAAAAAACATCATTTCACCAGAAAATCGCCGCCACTTCATTATCTCTGCCTAAAACCACCATCACTAATACATACAGTCTTCTCTCCCAACCATGTCTAACTTTAGGCTAAATCCCCCTGCTCCGAAGAGTTGCACAGAATGTTGGTGCATGAGTACTCAATCGGCAACCTTGGTGCATTCAGGCTTCATGCAAAAACTGTGTGCATTCAAGGTAAAATTATCTAAATGCATAGGCATTTTCTGCAAAATTATCTGGAATGTTGTGCACTCAGTCGGTAACCTTGGTCGCGGCACATACAAACATGCCCCATGACAGACGAAGCATCGCGGCGAAGAAGCACGTGGCTATCATAATCCTACCATGGGTAACGAAATAAACATAACTATCTTTAATGCTTGATACGATATTTATCCCCAGTAGATGATTCATGTGATCAAAGCATATGTCAGTTGAACGCTAAGTTCGTGAAGGAGTACAAATCGCTCTGGAAAAAATGAAACAGCAATACTAACAAAATTAACCTGCACTAACAAAATCCTAGCTTTGTCCCTCATCGATAGCTAATGTTTTGGATTGAATATGGTTTAAACAAAATTCAATGTCTCATTTCGCTAAATATCATCTCGTTCAAGTTCGAAAATGAGATAGCAAGCAAGATCTCGGATGAGGTAAACGGGACCTCAAATAGCGATAAACGGGCTATGCATGTCAAAACACCCAAAAATGCACTTACCTGAAAATGAAAGATATTATTTTCTTGGAATTACAGATTTTGTTTTCATTGATACTTTGAATCGAAATAAATTAAAAACTACACTAACTTGATTTTTTTCTTGGAATTACAGATTTTAAATAAGGTTACGTGAAGTACTTGTACAACGGCATTTATCCAAGCAAAAGTCAGAAACATTCGACTACAATGTAAGCAACAGAATGCATGAAACTGCGGATAACATGTGATATAATTTCATACAGCCATAAATCTGACTTATTCCACGGTTTTCTTAGTTCTATGCGACTTAACAGGTTACTATAATTTTCCGATAAAATACAAAACAAGGAAGAATACCAAGTACTACGATACCAGTATCAGCCTAACTTAGTGGACTAGGCATGTGTTAACTTTACAAAGTCGTATATATCCTTCAAAATCCAGGCTCAAACTCCATGTTATCCTTCCCATCTCCCTTGCAAACATCTGCACATACTTCATCATCAATGGGAAGCTCCGACGACCACCTGCAAAAATAACCCCAAACTCGATCCAAACTAAAAATCATACTCCTCCTAATTTCAACCAACATTCTATCCATATACCTCTTTTTAGATCATAAATACTCCCCTATAAACAACTCCTTACATTACACCATTAGCCTGAACTCCACCCAAACGGAGCTCAACCATGCTCTAGCTCAAGTTTCTAATTTAAATCGATGTCTCGTCACCTCGAACTCGCTACTCGAAACTCTACTGTCAGAGCTCGGCCGGATTCACGGTGATGGGTCCAAGTCGAACGACTTAGACGAGTGGAAGGACGAGCTCGAAGGTGAGCTGAAGCTCGCTATAGGACCTCATAAGTTGCCCTTTGGTTATACAAACAACATAGGGTCCGACGAATTTTACCATACGTTAGGGTCCTCATGTAGGAACTATCAAGAGGATTTGGTGCAGTACATGAACTATGAAGTCGGAGGAGAGTGCCCTTCCGACGACATGTTCGCATAGCGGTTGCTTCTTAAAGGGTGCGAGCCCCTTCCCAGACGAAGGTGCCACCCTAAATCCCTTGTAAATTTCGAAGGACCCGTCCCTTTTCCCGAGTCCTTGTGGTCTATCCCTCCTGATACCAGCATCGTTTGGGATACTTACACTTGCAGAAACTACACATGCTTGGTGACTGCTCAATCTTCTAAAATACTTACAATATTTTCTCTCAATAAACTTACATAGAACAAACACACAAACAGGTGAACCGAAAATCGGGAAAAAAAGTCATACGACTGCAAGGACTGCTTCGATTTGGCCGATCGGGAGAAAACAAGATGGATGTCTGACAGCACAAGCCTGCAGTACGGTATCGACGCGATCCTCTCCACGAAACCGCCTGGAACGATCAGGATCGGGCTGGACATCGGAGATATCAATGAAAACAATTATGTATGTTTATATAAGAATTAAATGTTCTGCCACAAAATTATCTGTCTATACTCTAATTACCACTGTGAATGAAACTGCTTTGAGGCAGAGAGATGTATGCAAAATTTGTTGCTTGCAAAAAAAGTAGTTTTCATATGATTGAATCTACTGTTGGATTATGTGTTGGACATAGTAGAAGGATTAGCAATGAATGTAGTATGCATAAACTACCAACTGCGAAACATGAGAAGCGAAAAATAGACTGTCTGCGTCAAATACCAGCAGTCATTTAGTATACACAATTTAATCCGGAACTGAATTAACACCAATGAAAATTCGGAAAATCTTTCAAGACTACATTCACCCATGCTAAACCAGTTGTCACTTACAATCTACCAAAGAACAATTGACTTATGATACTTGTAATAACCCGGAAATCTGGGCCAGTTTAAAATTTTTATTTTGGCAATTTTAGCGAATTTTGATTATTTAAAATGAATTATTTTAAATAATATCGACGAGAAATTTATTTTGAATAGAATTCGAACGAATATATTTATATAGATCGTCGTTAGAATATGAATATTTATTTTAAATTATAAAAGGAATTGAAAATGGCGCGGTAGTTCGATAATTCGATTTCAAAATTCAAATGAATGTACCGGGTGCAAAATAAACCGGATTTTAGTGAAACCAAAAACAATAGAATCTAATTGAGAATATCTTTCCAACGAATCCGAAAAATCAAAGTTTCATAGCAGGAATCGAAAGATATGTCCAGTTGAAAATTCTGAATAGTCGCTATGGAATTCAGGCCCTTAAAAATGGAAATTTTGCAAACGACCTCGGATTTCGATGAAACCACTTTTGTTGGATCCGTGATGTCAAGTTATTGCTAGATTCCAATTTTCATAATTTTTCGAATCAATATGTGAGCGTGGCAAAGGAAAACGCATTTGACCAGTTTCAGTTGATTTTAATCGACTGGAAAATGACCATTTTTCAAACGGTCTCAGAATTTGACGAAATTAGTTTTGTTAGGACCGTATCGCCAATACGAAGCTAGAAATAATTTTTCGGGAATTTTTAGAGACTGTATGTGGAATCGGTAAATTGAAATGTACGTTTAAAATTGAATATATAGATTTAAACTTTAATTTAAATGAAAACTAATCGAAATGGTCGAACTGGCTTACGGAACATATCCCATTGTGTTCGGAACGGGGGTATTTAGCTAGGGGCGACAGTCGTTGGGGTTGATTTGGAGGTCGTATCAATAAAGTGGTATTTTTGAAAAGAAAATAACTAAAATAAATAAATATATAAGTCCACAAGGGGTCAAACCCTAACATAATTATGAGCGTGGTCAATCCTCTCAAGAACCCGTCGCTCCTCAAAGCTATTGACGGCTAAGAAGTTCAAAGGATTTTTCTTCAATCCCTTTCGATTCAACGCGAATTAATCAAACTTATCAAAGGAAATTCAAAGAGCCAGGCGAGATCGTCAATTCCATATGTAAAAGATCGAATCTCGTTTCGTGTTTCACACGATTTCTGTGCTCGAAGCTCTGCACTTCGCACCCAGTTTCAGGCCGATAGGGGGCTTCGGAATACACGGCGCCGCCAGCGTTGGAGGGGGGTGCCTAGGCGCATCGACGGCTGATCGTTGATCGAACTCCGATCAACTGTAGGTGGCGGCGCGGAAAGCCCTAGGGCATGAGCATTTTGGGGGAAACCGACGGGTTTAGAAAACAAAGAAACGTAACCATTTTATTTATTTATTTCATTTGATTTTATTTTTATTTACCATATTAATTGTTTTAAAAATTATATAAAAAGCAATGTTAAAATCTGAAATTCATAGTAGAAGAAATTATAAAAATCTAATCTTTGATATGTAAAAGAAAATATAAAAATGCGTTCTTTGTTAATATAAAAATGCGAACTCTGTTATTATAGAAAGACGACCTTTGTTAATATAAAAATACGATCTTTAGTTTGATAAAAATATTACTTTTATAGTATGTAAGATATGATTGTAGAAAGGTAAAAATAGGATTTTTATCCCATAAATGAAAATATTTTTAGTTGGATAAAAATATGATTTTTATATAGTATAGATAATAAAAATATGATTTTTATATATGTTGTAACGATAAAAATTCGATTTTTATTGGTTTAAATAAGTAATAAAAATGTGATTTTTATCCATATAAGCATTGGAATAAAAATGTGATTTTTATTTATGAACAGCGTGGAATGAGAGAGTTGGAATTTCGGACAAATCTGAACCGTTCAAAATAGAATGGAGGAGTGGAACCCCAAGGTGAGAACTTCTCACTTTAAATTTTATTTCCTAGTTAGAAATATATACTAGGATGTAGATGGTGTTTAGTAGCACCCGACACCATCGTCCACAGACCATGGACTTGTTTGTTTGGTTGTGTAATTGATTAGATTATTTGATTTAAATTTGATTGTTTGGTGAAATCGAATTGATTTGATTGATGTGTGTATGGCGTGGGCCATTATTAGACTGGGGATAAGGCTAGGCCTTGTCCCGTTTCTAGTATCGTGCCGTTATGCCGCCAATTTTCTAAAATAAGTTAGAAAAATAAAAATATCATTTTATGGTGTAAATGAACTGAATAGAAATTCATGTGTTGAAACAAAATATTTTATCATTAAAAATATAAATTTTAACGTGTGTGTGAATAAAATAAAATATTCATTTACAAACCAGACGGTTTGTTTATGTACACTGATTTGATTGATATTGATTGGGACGATAAATTTTACACATCGCCCAACTGCACAAATAATATCAAGTGTTTGTTGATGTGAAACCCCACACGGGTATTGGGATGTACACTAGTCCCAATAATTAATTGTATGTCGATCGATAGGTTGACAGACAGTTGTGTTATGCACTTTGGATGATGGTTGATTATTTTATCGTTGTTGTTATATACATGTGTTGGGTGGAATCCATATAATTAACATTATATGGTAATTGATTGGGCCTCATTCCAATTTAGAAAATAAAGAATATAAAGAAATATATATTTATGTGTGGAAAAGAAAAATATATATTCTGGTGTTGAAATAAAATATATATTCATGTGTTGAAATAAAATATATATCCATGTGTGGAAAAGAAAAATATATTCCTGTGTTGAAAAATTTATATATTCATGTGTTGGAGAAAATATTCATTTTTTGAATAGAATAACGAAGTTATTGAAATATAAAAAGTCGTGTTGATTAGATTTGCGCCATTTTGACACGAACAATATTTATATCGATTTTATTCGAATATCGAAAAAGAAGTGATTTCAAAATATAACGTTTTGAAAATATTATCATTTATATATATATCGATGATATGGAGTATTCAATTTTGATTTAAAATTGAATGTGAAGTTGAAATCGTTTTGAAAATGAATTAAAAACGATTTATAAAATACGTTTAGAATTGAAATCGATGAAATATATATAATATATATTATATATATTAAATGGCCTGAATAGAACGCGCCGCACCGCGGCAGTTCGTGAATTTCGACCATTGACTTCGAATTGACTTTACGGGAGATCCGACCGTCGGATTCTTCTGAAACCGGAACCGTTGGGTTCGTATCAAAAAAAGCTTTCCAATGAATATTAGAAATTTAAAATCTAACGGTTTGATTTGGAGATACGTCCAAATCAAATTTAGAAAAGGTCGCTGTAAGTGCAGTTCGACGACCGTTTTTGGAAATCGACTGTACGGGCCTTGATAAAATTATTAAAAATGTCTATAATTTGTGTAAAACCATAATATATGAATTGGAAAGAACTGGGATGGAAAATTCCCTATTTGAAAAGATAAAAATATATTTTTATCGAAATGAACTAGTTATGAACTAGAATTAAAATCCAAATTTTTTTTAAATAAATAAATTGGGTTTGAAGTGGTTTTAAAAACAATCAGAATTTGATATTGAATATAAGCCAATATATTTTCTATTCGGAGCCTTGTATTTAATATGAAATGGAATTTTGGGTTTGTCGTGAACCGTGTTTTAAATGACGTTGGTTCTTTAATCCAGTTAAAGATCAAAACTAAGTGGAGTTTTAATGAATTTTTAATTAGATTGAAATGATCGAGAATGGAGTATCACCAGTTCTTTAATTAGATTTGAACGTGAAATGGTAATTAATTTTACCGATAACACCGTGGTGTTAGATATGGGGTATTACCAGTTTTGCTCCATGGGATAAATAGGTTGGGATTGGGAAATAAAATAAATAATTACTTCGGTGTGGTTCGCTAATCCCGACTAGTTTTAAAATGATATTCAAAGGAAGATTAAAGAATAAATTTCAAAGAATTTATCTTTGATAAAATTAATGGGAACCTTTCCCTAAGAATGTGAAATTTAGCAACTAACTGAAGATTAGTTGAGATGAATGGTTTCCTGGGTATTGATCTGATGTTGGTTTCGGCCTTCAGGGTTAATATTTGGGGAATTGTTCTCTTACTAATTTACGGTTAGTGACTGATGAATTGGAATGAGGCGTATGTTGTGTTTGTGTAACATTTGTTTATTATATACGTGGGTTATTCAGAAAGGCCGGGTTTATACACATTCTGAATAACCGATTCGACGATAAGTCGAAGATGAAGATGGTGATATGCGAGGAAAGTGCCTCCGGTTTCGTTAAAACTCAGAACGAACTTGTAAATGAACTGTGTGTCTGACATTGGATTTTATTCTGTGTGATTGATTTCTATTAAATATATATCTGTTTGGCGGCGGAGAATTTATTCTCTTGCTTAACGCCTTTCTCTGAGATGTACGAGCTTAGAGGTTATATATCGATAGATATCAATCGCATGGCGTGAATTGCCTGTGTGGCATGCCTAAGTGGCAATTGATCAAGGCTTCTGTTGAAAACCAAAGTCTTGTGGTTGATGATCAAAGCATGGCATGTGTGGCATAGCTTTGTGTAGCGTTGAATCGCGAGCCTCACACCTCGGTGTGAACCAAAAACAGGGAGGACCTCCGGGAAATGGACATATGCTGGTTTCTAGTTAGAAGTGGTGTCAGTGCTTAAACTGGCTGGCATTACTTATGTGGATGTTGCTTATCATTACTTATTGCCCAGTGGGGCGTCTCGGTTAACGGTGGTTGCAGAGGCTTACGGGTCCCAGATCACTATGAGGTTCCATAGAACCGGCTAGCATATCGTTTACGGCATTACTAACCATCGACGGGTGGCCGACCCCGATGTTCTGGGTGCAGTCGCGGTTGCAACCTAAGGCTCAAGCTAGAGAGTCTCGAATTAAGCACAGGATATTCCCTTTGCCTTGGTTCACAGATGGAAATCCAATTCCCAATACGTGATATTGCGGTTTTAGTTGTATATCTATATTTGGCGACATAGTGGGATGGGGCACTTATGCCGTCTATGATTTGTACTTATGATTGAAGTTGTTTTCTTCACTTATAGTAGTAATAAAAGATGAAATTTCACGTATCAAGCATTCTTGGCTGTTATAATGTAAACACCCTATCCTCCGGCTTGCGTTGCATTGTGTGATGGGACCTGGGTCTTATAACAGCTTCATTGTTCTTTATTTAGCATTGCGCTGTTTGTTTATGCACTGGTATTCTTGGGGTAAAAACCCGTTCCGTGTTATACGGCGTGGTCCCTTGATTTACGTAACTTTAAAAATAAAGATTAATAACTGCTTTAGTTCTCACACCAGTCACATGACTGACCTGGAGTTTATTGTTTTAACCTAAACTCTGGGTGCCCTCATTTTCCGCACGGGCAGCTAGTAGTTGGGTTTTGCAGATTTTTATTCATAGGATCTTGGTTTATAGCTGAAGTGATACTCGGAAAGCTCTGTATCTGTTTATTTCTTTCGGTTATGTTTTGTATTATTTTTCCTCTACAGTATTGTATTTAAATCTCTGATATTTTATAATGTGTAATATTTATTCATACTATGTATATTCTTATATTCTGATGGAATGGTTGTAATATACAATGAAATGTTCTTCTGTTTGCGTTCTGGTTTGTCCTGTTCTCACGGTAATCCGTTCTTTCCTTACCGTGGAAGTTTCGGGTTACTACATTTGGTATCAGAGCTCTGGTTTACAGACCTAGAGAATAAGACACATTAGAACCATACGAAAGAATTCATCAGATATTGGATTAGTAATATCCAATTAGAATGACTCGTTAGAGATATGATCAGTAGTATCCTAGAACGAGTGTGAAGAGTATATTTTTAAAATGAAAACAATTTTGTTTTGAAAATTTAAATCAATTATTCGTATTTGATTATTTATTTTATATTGAATTTGGACAATCCAATATATAAAGATTTTGCATATGCGTCATGCAAACGTATATCCGAAGTTTTAATATACTGGATAGATATAGAATCACACTCTAGTCACCCGGGGATGATCCTGATGATGGTGCATCATCATCAGCATTTATATTCGAGTGTCGAAGGTGTGATATCTATATATTTCCATTAGACTGGTGTGAGAACCAAAATTAGATAGGGCCTATTGTTGTGATTTGGCATCAAAAATTTGATTTTTGACTATGTATCAAAGTTATGAATTTCAAAAGCTAATCAACTAATTGATTGATGGTTGTGTTGTTGATTATTGGTTGATTTATTAAAAATTTTAACCATTTACCCAATTGAACCAAATATTGAGTTGTATTGAAATTTGTCGCATTTTCTTGCATATACTTGTACTTGCATTGAACAGGTCATAGCAAAGAGGCTAGAGCAGAAGAATAAAATTTGTTTGCCCGACAAATAGGTACATGTTTACTATAATTTACTGTTTTGTTTGGGTGATGATGATTTTATGAGCCGATTGGCTAGCCGCTTGGCTTTTTCTTTTTCTTTTTCTTTTTGAGATCAGAAGGCCTGTATGGCAATTTCAGGATTTTCCCGTGCTCCCGGTGCATGGGAGGTTATGGCGAAATTTTTCGAAAATTTAGGGTGTTAGCCAAATTTTTGAAAAATTTGAAAAGTTAATAGAAACTGAAAAGTAAAAGAACTTAAGCCGTAATCAAAATAGCGGAAGTTGAGTTGATTTGTGAAACAACTTTCGGCTTCATTCCTTTTCGGGGACGAAAAGTTTTAAGTGGGGGAGATTGTAATAACCCGGAAATTTGAGCCAGTTTAAAATTTTTATTTTGGCAATTTTAGCGAATTTTGATTATTTAAAATGAATTATTTTGAATAATATCGACGAGAAATTTATTTTGAATAGAATTCGAATGAATATATTTAAATAGATCGTCGTTAGAATATAAATATTTATTTTAAATTATAAAAGGAATTGAAAATGGCGCGGTTGTTCGATAATTCGATTTCAAAATTCAAATGAATGTACCGGGTGCAAAATAAACCGGATTTTAGTGAAACCAAAAATAATAGAATCTAATTGAGAATATCTTTCCAACGAATCCGAAAAATCAAAGTTTTATAGCAGGAATCGAAAGATATGTCCAGTTGAAAATTCTGAATAGTCGCTATGGAATTCAGGCCCTTAAAAATGGAAATTTTGCAAACGACCTCGGATTTCGACGAAACCACTTTTGTTGGATCCGTGATGTCAAGTTATTGCTAGATTCTAATTTTCATAATTTTTCGAATCAATATGTGAGCGTGGCAAAGGAAAACGCGTTTGACCAGTTTTAGTTAATTTTAATCGACTGGAAAATGACCATTTTTCAAACGGTCTCAGAATTTGAAGAAATTAGTTTTGTTAGGACCGTATCGCCAATACGAAGCTAGAAATAATTTTTCGGGAATTTTTAGAGACTGTATGTGGACTCGCTAAATTGAAATGTACGTTTAAAATTGAATATATAGATTTAAACTTTAATTTAAATGAAAACTAATCGAAATGGTCGAACTGGCTTACGAAACTTATCCCATTGTGTTCGGAATGGGGGTATTTAGCTAGGGGCGATAGTCGTTGGGGTTGATTTGGAGGTCGTATCAATAAAGTAGTATTTTTGAAAAGAAAATAATTAAAATAAATAAATATATAAGTCCACAAGGGGTCAAACCCTAACATAATTACGAGCGTAGTCAACCCTCTCAAGAACCCGCCGCTCCTCAAAGCTATCGACGGCTAAGAAGTTCAAAGGATTTTTCTTCAATCCCTTTCGATTCAACGCGAATTAATCAAACTTATCAAAGGAAATTCAAAGAGCCAGGCGAGATCGTCAATTCCATATGTAAAAGATCGAATCTCGTTTCGTGTTTCACACGATTTCTGTGCTCGAAACTCTGCACTTCGCACCCAGTTTCAGGCCGATAGGGGGCTTCAGAATACACGGCGCCGCCAGCGTTGGAGGGGGGTGCCTAGGTGCATCGACGGCTGATCGTTGATCGAACTCCGATCAACTGTAGGTGGCGGCGCGGAAAGCCCTAGGGCATGAGCATTTTGGGGGAAACCGACGGGTTTAGAAAACAAAGAAAGGTAACCTTTTTATTTATTTATTTCATTTGATTTTATTTTTATTTACCATATTAATTGTTTTAAAAATTATATAAAATGCATTGTTAAAATCTGAAATTCATAGTAGAAGAAATTATAAAAATCTAATCTTTGATATGTAAAAGAAAATATAAAAATGCGTTATTTGTTAATATAAAAATGCGAACTCTGTTATTATAGAAAGACGACCTTTGTTAATATAAAAATACGATCTTTAGTTTGATAAAAATATTACTTTTATAGTATGTAAGATATGATTGTAGAAAGGTAAAAATAGGATTTTTATCCCATAAATGAAAATATTTTTATAAAAATATGATTTTTATATAGTATAGATAATAAAAATATGATTTTTATATATGTTGTAACGATAAAAATTCGATTTTTATTGGTTTAAATAAGTAATAAAAATGTGATTTTTATCCATATAAGCATTGGAATAAAAATGTGATTTTTATTTATGAACAGCGTGGAATGAGAGAGTTGGAATTTCGGACAAATCTGAACCGTTCAGAATAGAATGGAGGAGTGGAACCCCAAGGTGAGAACTTCTCACTTTAAATTTTATTTCCTAGTTAGAAATATATACTAGGATGTAGACGGTGTTTAGTAGCACCTGACACCATCGTCCACAGACCATGGACTTGTTTGTTTGGTTGTGTAATTGATTAGATTATTTGATTTAAATTTGATTATTTGGTGAAATCGAATTGATTTGATTGATGTGTGTATGGCGTGGGCCATTATTAGACCGGGGATAAGGCTAGGCCTTGTCCCGTTTCTAGTATCGTGCCGTTATGCCGCCGAAATTTTCTAAAATAAGTTAGAAAAATAAAAATATCATTTTATGGTGTAAATGAACTGAATAGAAATTCATGTGTTGAAACAAAATATTTTATCATTAAAAATATAATTTTTAACGTGTGTGTGAATAAAATAAAATATTCATTTACAAACCAGACGGTTTGTTTATGTACACTGATTTGATTGATATTGATTGGGACGATAAATTTTACACATCGCCCAACTGCACAAATAATATCCAGTGTTTGTTGATGTGAAACCCCACACGGGCATTGGGATGTACACTATTCCCAATAATTAATTATATGTCGATCGATAGTTTGACAGACAGTTGTGTTGTGCACTTTGGATGATGGTTGATTATTTTATCGTTGCTGTTATATACATGTGTTGGGTGGAATCCATATAATTAACATTATATGGTAATTGATTGGGCCTCATTCCAATTTAGAAAATAAAGAATATAAAGAAATATATATCCATGTGTGGAAAAGAAATATATATTCAAGTGTTGAAATAAAATATATATTCATGTGTTGAAATAAAATATATATCCATGTGTGGAAAAGAAAAATATATTCCTGTGTTGAAAAATTTATATATTCATGTGTTGGAGAAAATATTCATTTGTTGAATAGAATAACGAAGTTATTGAAATATAAAAAGCCGTGTTGATTAGATTTGCGCCATTTTGACGCGAACGATATTTATATCGATTTTATTCGAATATCGAAAAAGAAGTGATTTCAAGATATAACGTTTTGAAAATATTATCATTTATATATATATCGATGATATGGAGTATTCAATTTTGATTTAAAATTGAATGTGAAGTTGAAATCATTTTGAAAATGAATTAAAAACGATTTATAAAATACGTTTAGAATTGAAATCGATGAAATATATATAATATATATTATATATATCAAATGGCCTGAATAGAACGCGCCGCACCGCGGTAGTTCGTAAATTTCGACCATTGACTTCGAATTGACGTTACGGGAGATCCGACCGTCGGATTCTTCTGAAACCGGAACCATTGGGTTCGTATCGAAAAGAGCTTTCCAATGAATATTAGAAATTTAAAATCTAACGGTTTGATTTGGAGATACGTCCAAATAAAATTTAGAAAAGGTCGCTGTAAGTGCAGTTCGACGACCGTTATTGGAAATCGACTGTACGGGCCTTGATAAAATTATTAAAAATGTCTATAATTTGTGTAAAACCATAATATATGAATTAGAAAGAACTAGGATGGAAAATTCCCTATTTGAAAAGATGAAAATATATTTTTATCGAAATGAACTAGTTATGAACTAGAATTAAAATCCAATATTTTTTTTTAATAAATAAATTGGGTTTGAAGTGGTTTTAAAAACAATCAGAATTTGATATTGAATATAAGCCGATATATTTTCTATTCGGAGCCTTGTGTTTAATATCAAATGGAATTTTGGGTTTGTCGTGAACCGTGTTTTAAATGACGTTGGTTCTTTAATCCAGTTAAAGATTAAAACTAAGTGGAGTTTTAATGAATTTTTAATTAGATTGAAATGATCGAGAATGGAGTATCACTAGTTCTTTAATTATATTTGAACGTGAAATGGTAATTAATTTTACCGATAACACCGTGGTGTTAGATATGGGGTATTACCAGTTTTGCTCCATGGGATAAATAGGTTGGGATTGGGAAATAAAATAAATAATTACTTCGGTGTGGTTCGCTAATCCCGACTAGTTTTAAAATGATATTCAAAGGAAGATTAAATAATAAATTTCAAAGAATTTATCTTTGATAAAATTAATGGGAACCTTTCCCTAAGAATGTGAAATTTATCAACTAACTGAAGATTAGTTGAGATGAATGGTTTCCTGGGTATTGATCTGATGTTGGTTTCGGCCTTCGGGGTTAATGTTTGGGGAATTGTTACGGTTAGTGACTAATGAATTGGAATGAGGCGTATGTTGTGTTTGTGTAACATTTGTTTATTATATACATGGGTTATTCAGAAAGGCTGGGTTTATACTGTAACACCCCGTAATTTTATAACATTAAAATTCACAAATTAAAGTATACTTAATTTTTAGAAAAGAATTAAGTGAAATGGGTTGCGCAGAGAAATATATATATATTGATATATATATAAAAATTAAAAAAATAAATAAATAAATATGCGAAAAAGTTCAAAACATCGAATTGGGAGGGGAAATAACCGAACCGGCTCATTTTTGAGGTCGACCCGAGCCTCGCTGGGTCGATTAGAGGTTAATCCATGGTGTTTAGCTGTCAACCCCTGGGCCGATTCGCTCAAATGCAGATTTTGCATTTGATTGGTTCTCATGGTTCAGGGTTAATCTAATGGTCCTATATAAATTCCTACACCTATAAATACATCCTAATGCTAACCCTAAACCTAATTAAAATGGAATAGTTACCGTCATACCATCGCCATGGAAATCAATGGAGCCGCCGCCAACTAAGAAAGAAGAAAAGCAAATTCAATTCTAATTCTCTCAACCCTAAAGCAAAGCAAAACTCTCTCTTTTCTTCTCTAAATTGTGAGTATGATGATCTTAACAAGATTATTATCATTTTAATTAGGTTGAGTTATGAATGGATTATGAGTAGATGATGTGAATTATCATATATTTTGTTGTAAACCCCTTTTGCTATCATGTATATTGTAAATCCAATGTTATGTGATGATGATATCTTATATGTTGTAAATCATGCTATGATGATGTTATGTATGTTGAAAGTTTCTATGCTAAGTTGTGATGAATCATACATGTTAAAAAGGCCATGATGTTACCATCTATGCTAGTTAGTTCATATTAATTAAATCATCATGTTTGGGTTATGTTGATCTATATGACAAGTCACATATGCAAGTTAGATTGATTAGAAAAGTTATGAACATATACCAAGACATCTATTATGACATCTAGAATTATGCTATGACATATGTGATATCCTATACTAGTTCACACCATCATTATGTTGCCTAAAAACCCCATATGCAAGTTTATGTATAGATTTGGGCTATGATCATATCAAATTGAGACATTTAACAAGTTGACACCTTTTGATCCTATGATCATATCAAATTGGGCTATGTATAGATTTGGGCTATGATCATATGCAAGTATATGTTGTGATAATTTATCTTTGTGCTAGGTGTTAGACTATACAAGTCTAGCCTATATTATGCGTTGAATAAGCGAACGTATAAACGTGGGGTAGGGGTAATATTAAGGATTTAATATTAAAAAGTTGGGGTGCAATTGATATGATTTTGCATGCCATAAGTGGATGGCCATAATTGAGTCAATTATGGACATCATTAAAAGTTGACTTAATTAATAATTTGAATAGGGAATTATTAAAACTGGGGTAAAAGATTTTAAGTGTTAATCAAAGCTTAGGACACGAGGTTGGACTCGTTTGTGACGTAAACCTGCCCGGACCCGCCCGGCAAATCCAGTGGTCACAAATGTCAGCCCAATGTGAGAGGTCCTAGGCCTAAACTAAAGCATAACAGTTGTAAAGACACGAGGTTAGACTCTTTTATGGTGTAAGACTGCCCGGACCCGCCCGGCAAATCCAGCTGCCATAAATGCCAGTCTAATGTGAGAGGTCTTTATGAGGTTATGGCCTGAATGAATTAAGAAATACTTAACCAGATAAACATGTAAGGTGGGACATGGGGGTTAAGTAGGTGCCTTGGGTGGCATGAGGAATCCAGGGGGTGCCCTTAGTGGCATGTGAAATACGATTAGTAAGACTTAACCAAACACACATGTAAACGAACATGACTAAGAGGGTTAAGTGGGATATACTAGTGACAAGCTTAGGTGGGCAGCTTGTGGGGGCCCATTTCGACCAGTATCCCAAACGTATCTTTGTGGGCTCGACCCAAGTCAAGGACGGGACACGCATGCTGGGTTCGACTGTAAGAGGCCAAAACGGGGAGCGGTGGCAACGCAAGTCCAACGGGTTTCGTATGCGTGTGTGGACCCGGGCTGGTAGGTAAGACGTTGTTGCATCGTGTAGGTATAAGCCGTGCATTCTCATGTTGTATCGGGTTGCCACTTTAGGGGAGTGATACACCCCACTGTGGGGCCAGCACGGGTATCTACGAGTAGGGAGCCGATCGAAAGTGGGTAGTGGGGTACACCTAGTGGAGATAGGGGCAGACGGCACCTATGTAGTCAGCTAGGGGTACGTAAGGCTATTTATAAAGTTTCTGTGTGAAGCAAGTGGGATCAAACAATTGGGTGACTGGTGTGGTGCAGTGTAGTAATGTGCGGTGCAGTGTAGTAATGTGCGGTGCAGTGTAGTAATGTGCGGTGCAGTGTAGCAATCATTCGTTAGTAATTAGGTGTGCCGTTGACGTTATCTTTCACGTTATCATTATCTGCTCATTCCATACCTAATAGTTCATAGACGTTTACTTGTCTTCCAGCTTATGCCTTAGTCTAGTTATTTTGATAATAGTATTGTTAGAATTATCACACTCGCCAGACTTTATGTCTAACCCCCTCCATTCCTATCCTTTTTCCCCCTCCAGGTCCTCAGGTTGGGCCCAGCTCTAGTGGAGTTTGATTGGATTGCTTCATCTCTCTTGGAAAGCTTGGACCGTTGAAGTAAAGTCCAGCTTGTTATCTTTTTAATGGCTATTTATGTAACGGGATTATGTATTTTGTTTTTATGAAGATGGATATTGTACTTGGATTTATGATGTAACAAACATGTTTAATTTCCGCTGCAATAAAATGAAGTTTTAGATTTCCAAGTACTATTTATTATCTGTCTTGTTGTAATTTTTCTGTTCTATATTCACTTATAACCTCCATGGAAGTTAATGCAATCCCTTTGTGAGTGACATTAATGGACGTGGGGTGTTACACGTGGTATCAGAGCTTAAGGTTACCAGAACAGATAAAAATACTTTAGAAAAATAGTTATTTTTGGAAGAAGTGCTTTCAAAAACATGTTTTAATGAGAAATTTAAAGAGAAAAGTTTTTAAGAAAAAAAAAACGTAATCCCTAATAGCCCATATCTTTATCTTTCGAATTCTCCATTCTGAATCTTTCCTTTTTCGTTTCAGCATGGCTGAAGATCTTAATCTACCCGACGGTGTAACGATACCAGGATGGTATAGGAGGCTATTGGAGGCTAGGGCCAATGCAGGTCCAGCCAATGTTCCTCCACCACCAGTTGCACCCGTTTCTCCTCCTCCTCCTCACGTAGATACTTTTGGAAAGACGTGCAAGGAATTCAAGGCTATGGGTGGAAAACCATTTCAAGGGTCAGAAACGTTTGTGGAAGCTAGAGATTGGCTTAAGGAGGTGGAAGAATTGCTAGAAATCTTTGAAGTAGAAGAAGGGAGGAGAGTTCGATTAGCAGCTTGGTTGATGAAGGGAGAGGCCTCGTTTTTGTGGGAGGTCACTAATGGGGAGCGTCCTGTTGACTCTTGGGCGGATTTCAGACGTAGGTTCGAGGCGAAGTTTCTCTCAAGGGCAGAAGAAAATCTATATATGGAAAGGTTCTTGACATTGAAGCAAGGAAGCTCATCAGTGAAAGAATATGTCAATAAATTTAATCAGTTAGCAAGGTTTGGCTTGGACTTAGTAAACACGCTGGAGAAGAAGGCTCTAAGGTTCGTGAATGGCTTGAATGAACCATTGCAAGGGTTGGCTATGACCCACATCCTGATGGGGGCCACCTTTGAGAAGTTAGTAGAAATGGCGCTCATGCATGAGGAGAAAAGCGCTAAAGCTAATAAGGCACCCGAGAAGAAGGGGGATCAGAAGAAACCACAACAGCAAAACAAGAAGGGTGGAAAAGACAATAATGGCAAGGGAAAGAAGAAGTGCTTTAACTGTGGAACCCCAGGCCATCTCAGCAAGGATTGCCGAAAGAAAAAGAAGACAGGCTGTTTTCATTGTGGCGATGCGGGACATTTAGTGAAGGACTGCCCAAAGAAGGGGCAGAGGGCAGGAGCTACCTCGGGAGGACAGGTGCAGGCTCTTATGGCACCAGGGCAGGAAAGGGGACAAGTTCAGGCTCTCGCGGTCCCACCGCTGCAAGAACGAGGTAGAACCATTTCTGTTGAAAGCTTAGTTTTTCTGTTTGATCATCCTGTCCGTACCTTATTCGATTCGGGCGCATCACATTCGTTTATCTCTACATCATTAGTTGAATCATTGCACTTAAACACCAGTTTAGTAGATGATCCCTTAGTTGTTTCGAATCCAATAGGGGGCTCAGCTTATTTGTCCATGATGTGTTTGGATTTGAAAATTTCCATACTTAGCGTTGAATTTAGATGTGATGCTTATGTGTTGGGCTTCACGGGCTATGGGCTAATTTTAGGAATGGATTGGTTATCCAAAAATGGGGCCGTTCTTGATTGTGAAAGGAGAGTAGTTAGGCTCGTGACTCGCCTTGGCAACACTCTCGAAATCTTTTGTAATCCCATAAATTCGGTTATGCTAAGTTATCTAGAATCGCTTGACGCGTCTGAGGAAAATCTACGATCTGTTAGAGTGGTCCGAGAATATTCGGATGTGTTTGAGGAGGTGAAGGGCTTGCCTCCGAAGCGGGAGATAGATTTTCGAATATATCTTGTGGATAATGCGAAACCAGTATCTTTGCCAGTACGCCACATGGCTCCGTGTGAAAGGAGGGAACTCGGTAAGCAAGTGAAGGAGTTGCTTGAGAAGGGGTTCATAAGACGAAGTATATCGGAGTGGGGTGCTCCAGTAGTATTTGCCACGAAGGCGGATGGGTCCCTTAGACTTTGTGTGGACTATAGAGAACTTAATAAGCTTACTAAGAAGAACAGACACCCACTGCCGAGGATTGACGATCTCTTCGATCAGTTAGTTGGCGCCTCAGTGTTTTCGCAGTTGGACTTAGCCACTGGTTTCCATCAGTTGAGAGTGGCTGAGGATAGCATTGAAAAGACTGCCTTTAGGACTCCGGACGGTTTCTATGAATGGCTAGTAATGCCCTTCGGTTTGACAAACGCCCCCGCATACTTTGTTGATTTGATGAGTAGGGTGTTTAGGGAGTACCTTAACAAATTTGTGGTAGTCTTTGTAGATGACATCTTGATCTTTTCTAAGGATGAAGAAGAGCATGCCCTACATCTTAGGGAAGTGTTGGAGACTCTTCGAGCGCATAAGCTTAAAGCTAAATTTTCTAAGTGTCACTTTTGGAGGAAGGAAGTACGGTTCTTAGGACACGTGGTTTCCAAAGAAGGGATAGCTGTAGATCCCGTGAAGGTGGTGGCCATCCAAGATTGGAAGGTTCCTAAAAATGCTACCGAAGTGAGAAGTTTCTTGGGGTTGGCTGGCTACTATAGGAAGTTTATCAAAGACTTCGCAAAGATATCAGCTCCATTGACACGCTTGACGAAGAAGAACCTAGTTTTCACATGGGACGTAGATTGTGATGATGCGTTCCAACATTTGAAGAGAGCTTTGACTTCAGCCCCAGTCTTAGTATTGCCAGACGGGAGTAAGCCGTTTACCGTTTATACTGATGCTTGTGGGACAGTACTAGGCGCAGTCTTAATGCAAGAGGGTAGGGTAATAGCCTATGGTGGAAGGCAGTTGAGAGCGCATGAGAAAAATTGTCCTACACATGACCTAGAATTGGCCGCTATTGTTTTCGCGCTTAAGTCTTGGCATCATTATCTTCTTGGCGAGAAATTCGAATTATTCACTGACCACAAGTCTTTAAAATACCTATTCTCTCAAAAGGACTTGAACTTAAGGCAGCAAAGGTGGATGGAGTTCTTAGCGTCCTACGACTTCGAAATAGCCTATACCCCTGGCAAGGGTAACGTGGTGGAAGACGCCTTAAGTAGAAAAAGATTATCCTTAAGTCCTTTGTTTGTTGAGCGGCGAAGTTTAGAATTCATTTCGATGTTTGACTTTAGACCTTCCGTTGACTTCGTACCCGGTTTGCTAGCATCCTTGGAGGTCAGACCTACGCTTTTGGGATGGATTGGCGAGGCACAGCGAGACGACCCGCAGTTGGTTGAGTTAGTAGAAAAACTCAAAGGAGGGGAGTCATCAAGCCATCTCCGTAGGTATACCCTAGACGATAAGGGTTGGTTACGTAGGGACGGTAGACTTTGTGTACCAAAAGACGATGACCTAAGGAAGACTATTCTTGACGAAGCACATCGTTCGAAGGTGACCATTCATCCCGGCGGGGACAAGATGTACAAAGACATGAAGAGAGTTTACTTTTGGGCCGGCATGAAGAGAGACGTGGCCGAGTATGTCGCTAGATGCTTGGTGTGCCAACAAGTAAAAGAAGAGCAAAAGAAACCCGGTGGGTTGCTTCACCCATTGGAGGTTCCACTATGGAAGTGGGAAAGTGTCTCGATGGATTTTGTGGATGGGTTACCGCGATCAAGGAAGGGTAATACGGGAATTTGGGTTATAGTAGATAGACTTACTAAAAGCGCCCATTTCATTCCCGTAAAGAGTAAGAGGACTGCTCCATGGTTAGCCTCCGTATACGTTTGAGAAATAGTTCGTTTGCACGGTGTTCCTTCTAGCATAGTGAGCGACCACGATCCTATTTTCACTAGCGAATTTCGGAGAAGCTTACAAGAGGCGGTAGGGACTCAGTTATGTTTGGGCACCGCATATCATCCTCAGACGGACGGCCAGACCAAGAGGGTGAATCGCATTCTAGAGGATCTGTTGAGGCTATGTATCCTAGACTTTGGGGGTACGTGGGAAGAGCATCTTCCATTGGTGGAGTTCGCATATAATAACAGCTTTCAGTCCAGCATTGGTATGGCACCATTCGAAGCTCTTTATGGACGACCTTGTCGTTCACCTACATGTTGGTGGGAATCTACGGATAAGATCTTACTTGGGCCTGATATGATTAGGGAGACTTCGGAGAAGATCGACTTGATTCGAAGGAGGATGAAAGCAGCGCAAGATAGGCAGAAATCTTATGCGGATAAGAGGAGGACAGATCTCGAGTTTGAAGTTGGGGACATGGTCTTTGTCAAAGTGTCTCCATTACGAAACGTTGTTCGCTTTGGGTCCGTTGGGAAATTAGCACCAAGGTTTGTAGGGTCGTTTCCTATTAAGGAGAGGATTGGACGGATGGCGTATAGAGTGGAGTTGCCCGAGAGACTTAGTGGTGTACATGACGTATTCCATGTGTCACATTTGAGGAAGTGCTTGCACGAGACCGCGGAAGTGGTAGAGTCGAGCTTGCTTAGAGAGGTGGATATAGAGCGTGATGCGACAATTCGACGAGCTCCTACGCGCATTCTTGGGTCGGAGATCATGAGGTTGAGGAATCGAGGGGTCAGACTAGTCAAAGTGCAATGGGGAGATGATGAGAGCAACGCTACTTGGGAGACGGAAGAGAAGATGCGTTCACGATACCCTTTTCTTTTTGAGGGTATGCCCTTTAATTTCTCCTTTATCGCTTAGCTTGTACTTATCTTATCTTTAGTATATCCTCTCGCTAGTATCTTTGACCTTTAGTTAGGATAATCCTATGGTTGAAACATGTGTTTGAGACATGTTATGTATGGTGGATGCAAAGTGGATGCAAGTGTTTGCTAGTGGTTGCTCGTGGATGCATATACACACACTATTAGGCACCAGATCGGCTCAGTCACTTCATATTGCATATTGCATATATATGGATGTATTTAGTAAAATGGATGTATAATGGTTGTATTATCATATAGTTGCTGCACTCGGGTGGATGGTTGTGCACGCATATAGAATTAATATGTATCATTAGGAATCTTTTGCATACATATTGGACGCATGGCACTATCATGAATTGCACTAAGGAGGTCGACTGAATCAGTAGACCGCCTAATTTTGCATTAGATATGGACATATACACACACTGTGCATATAAACATTAAAGCATTAGAAGTCTTTTAAGGACAATGGATGCTGGTGTTTGATGGTTGAGTAGATGGACGATTAGATGGTAGGATATACATTCTTCTTGACTTGGAGATTTCGGGGACGAAATCCTTTAAGGAGGGGAGAATGTAACACCCCGTAATTTTATAACATTAAAATTCACAAATTAAAGTATACTTAATTTTTAGAAAAGAATTAAGTGAAATGGGTTGCGCAGAGAAATATATATATATTGATATATATATATATATAAATAAAAAAATAAATATGCGAAAAAGTTCAAAACAGCGAATTGGGAGGGGAAATAACCGAACCGGCCCATTTTTGAGGTCGACCCAAGTCCCACTGGGTCGACTAGGGGTTAATCCAGGGTGTTTGGCTGTCAACCCGTGGGCCGATTCGCTCAAATGCAGATTTTGCATTTGATTGGTTCTCATGGTTCAGGGTTAATCTAATGGTCCTAAATAACTTCCTACACCTATAAATACATCCTAATGCTAACCCTAAACCTAATTAAAATAGAATAGTTACCGTCATACCATCGCCTTGGAAATCAATGGAGCCGCCGCCAACTAAGAAAGAAGAAAAGCAAATTCAATTCTAATTCTCTCAACCCTAAAGCAAATCAAAACTCTCTCTTTTCTTCTCTAAATTGTGAGTATGATGATCTTAACAAGATTATTATCATTTTAATTAGGTTGAGTTATGAATGGATTATGAGTAGATGATGTGAATTATCATATATGTTGTTGTAAACCCCTTTTGCTATCATGTATATTGTAAATCCAATGTTATGTGATGATGATATCTTATATGTTGTAAATCATGCTATGATGATGTTATGTATGTTGAAAGTTTCTATGCTAAGTTGTGATGAATCATACATGTTAAAAAGGCTATGATGTTACCATCTATGCTAGTTAGTTCATATTAATTAAATCATCATGTTTGGGTTATGTTGATCTATATGACAAGTCACATATGCAAGTTAGATTGATTAGAAAAGTTATGAACATATACCAAGACATCTATTATGACATCTAGAATTATGCTATGACATATGTGATATCCTATGCTAGTTCACACCATCATTATGTTGCCTAAAAACCCCATATGCAAGTTTATGTATAGATTTGGGCTATGATCATATCATATAAATTGAGACATTTAACAAGTTGACACCTTTTGATCCTTAACATGTGTAGTTTATGCAAGTTTCACCCCTATTATAATTAGATTTATTTTAATTGTCTATATGTTGTGATAATTTATCTTTGTGCTAGGTGTTAGACTATACAAGTCTAGCCTATATTATGCGTTGAATAAGCGAACGTATAAACGTGGGGTAGGGGTAATATTAAGGATTTAATATTAAAAAGTTGGGGTGCAATTGATATGATTTTGCATGCCATAAGTGGATGGCCATAATTGAGTCAATTATGGACATCATTAAAAGTCGACTTAATTAATAATTTGAATAGGGAATTATTAAAACTGGGGTAAAAGATTTTAAGTGTTAATCAATGCTTAGGACACGAGGTTGGACTCGTTTGTGACGTAAACCTGCCCGGACCCGCCCGGCAAATCCAGTGGTCACAAATGTCAGCCCAATGTGAGAGGTCCTAGGCCTAAACTAAAGCATAACAGTTGTAAAGACACGAGGTTAGACTCTTTTATGGTGTAAGACTGCCCGGACCCGCCCGGCAAATCCAGCTGCCATAAATGCCAGTCTAATGTGAGAGGTCTTTATGAGGTTATGGCCTGAATGAATTAAGAAATACTTAACCAGATAAACATGTAAGGTGGGACATGGGGATTAAGTAGGTGCCTTGGGTGGCATGAGGAATCCAGGGGGTGCCCTTAGTGGCATGTGAAATACGATTAGTAAGACTTAACCAAACACACATGTAAACGAACATGACTAAGAGGGTTAAGTGGGATATACTAGTGACAAGCTTAGGTGGGCAGCTTGTGGGGGCCCATTTCGACCAGTATCCCAAACGTATCTTTGTGGGCTCGACCCAAGTCAAGGACGGGACACGCATGCTGGGTTCGACTGTAAGAGGCCAAAACGGGGAGCGGTGGCAACGCAAGTCCAACGGGTTTCGTATGCGTGTGTGGACCCGGGCTGGTAGGTAAGACGTTGTTGCATCGTGTAGATATAAGCCATGCATTCTCAAGTTGTATCGGGTTGCCACTTTAGGGGAGTGATACACCCCACTGGTGGGCCAGCACGGGTATCTACGAGTAGGGAGCCGATCGAAAGTGGGTAGTGGGGTACACCTAGTGGAGATAGGGGTAGACGGCACCTATGTAGTCAGCTAGGGGTACGTAAGGCTATTTATAAAATTTCTGTGTGAAGTAAGTGGAATCAAACAATAGGGTGACTGGTGTGGTGCAGTGTAGTAATGTGCGGTGCAGTGTAGTAATGTGCGGTGCAGTGTAGTAATGTGCGGTGCAGTGTAGCAATCATTCGTTAGTAATTAGGTGTGCCTTTGACGTTATCTTTCACGTTATCATTATCTGCTCATTCCATACCTAATAGTTCATAAACGTTTACTTGTCTTCCAGCTTATGCCTTAGTCTAGTTATTTTGATAATAGTTTTGTTAGAATTATCATACTCGCCAGACTTTATGTCTGACCCCCTCCATTCCTATCCTTTTTCCCCCTCCAGGTCCTCAGGTTGGGCCCAGCTCTAGTGGAGTTTGATTGGATTGCTTCATCTCTCTTGGAAAGCTTGGACCGTTGAAGTAAAGTCCATCTTGTTATCTTTTTAATGGCTATTTATGTAATGGGATTATGTATTTTGTTTTTATGAAGATGGATATTGTACTTGGATTTATGATGTAACAAACATGTTTAATTTCCACTGCAGTAAAATGAAGTTTTAGATTTCCAAGTACTATTTATTATCTGTCTTGTTGTAATTTTTCTGTTCTATATTCACTTATAACCTCCATGGAAGTTAATGCATTCCCTTTTTGAGTGACATTAATGGACGTGGGGTGTTACATATACCCATTCTGAATAACTGATTCGACGATAAGTCGAAGATGAAAACGGTGATATGCGAGGAAAGTGCCTCCGGTTTCGTTCAAACCCAGAACGAACTTGTAAATGGACTGTGTGTCTGACATTAGATTTTATTCTGTGTGATTGATTTCTATTAAATATATATCTGTTTGGCGGCGGAGAATTTATTCTCTTTCTTAACGCCCTTCTCTGAGACGTACGAGCTTAGAGGTTATATATCGATAGATATCAATCGCATGGCGTGAATTGCATGTGTGGCATGCCTAAGTGGCAAATGATCAAGGCTTCCGTTGAAAAGCAAAGTCTTGTGGTTGATGATCAAAGCACGGCCTGTGTGGCATAGCTTTGTGTAGCGTTGAATCGCGAGCCTCACACCTCGGTGTGAACCGTAAACGGGGAGGACCTCCGGGAAATGGACATATGCTGGTTTCTAGTTAGAAGTGGTGTCAGTGCTTAAACTGGCTGGCATTACTTATGTGGATGTTGCTTATCATTACTTATTGCCCAGTGGGGCGTCTCTGTTAACGGTGGTTGCAGAGGCTTACGGGTCCCAGATCACTATGAGGTTCCATAGAACCGGCTAGCATATCGTTTACGGCATTACTAACCATCGACGGGTGGCCGACCCTAATGTTCCGGGTGCAGTCGCGGCTGCAACCTGAGGCTCAGGCTAGAGAGTCTCGAATTAAGCACAGGATGTTCCCTTTGCCTTGGTTCACAAATGGAAATCCAATTCCCAATACGTAATATTGCGGTTTTAGTTATATACCTATATTTGGCGACATAGTGGGATGGGGCACTTATGCCGTCTATGATTTGTACTTATGATTGAAGTTGTTTTCTTCACTTATAGTAGTAATAAGAGATGAAATTTCACGTATCAAGCATTCTTGGCTGTTATAAGGTAAACACCCTATCCTCCGGCTTGCGTTGCATTGTGTGATGGGACCTGGGTCTTATAACAGCTTCATTGTTCTTTATTTAGCATTGCGCTGTTTGTTTATGCACTGGTATTCTTGGGGTAAAAACCCGTTCCGTGTTATACGGCGTGGTCCCTTGATTTACCTAACTTTAAAAATAAAGATTAATAACTGCTTTAGTTCTCACACCAGTCACATGACTGACCTGGAGTTTATTGTTTTAACCTAAACTCTGGGTGCCCTCATTTTCCGCACGGGCAGCTAGTAGTTGGGTTTTGCAGATTTTTATTCACATGATCTTGGTTTATAGCTGAAGTGATACTCGGTAAGCTCTGTATCCGTTTATTTCTTTCGGTTATGTTTTGTATTATTTTTCCGCTGTAGTATTGTATTTAAATCTCTGATATTTTATAATGTGTAATATTTATTCATACTCTGTATATTCTTGTATTCTGATGGAATGGTTGTAATATACAATGAAATGTTCTTCTGTTTGCGTTCTGGTTTGTCCTGTTCTCACGGTAATCCGTTCTTTCCTTACCGTGGAAGTTTCGGGTTACTACAATACTCACTTAATGCCAACAGGTACACAAAGAACACTTGCACCCAAACAAGCTCAAGTCGTGATGGAGAAATATCACCAGCTTAGCCCATTCCATCACGGGACTTAACTCGATGCCAACCCACCCTAGAAACCCAAAACAAAACAACAATCCCTTGTTGCCTTCCTATCGGTAACAACAAAATCATCGATTTTATTCCACCACCTTACACTAAAATCCGTATCCGACTAGCAACGCACCTCGTGGACTAACCATACATCGCCAAGTACTCAAAAGCAGTATCAAAGATGAGAGTACTAGGCCCAAACCACCCATGGAACCACATGCAATAGGCTAACATACATTGTGCATTAATTGTTTCGAATTGAAATTTTGATGTTTTGAACAGGACTTAGAAGTGCACAAGAAGGCAATGCTACCTACGACTAACACAGGTTTTTACATATGGCATTTAGCCAAAAACTATGCTTCAACACTATATAGATTCTTAGCTGATGCGGTAAGACAAGTCGTGGTTAGGAAAACCTAGGCAGTTTCTTGGCAATAGTACTTTCCTAGCACCTACACCAACTAGATAAACACCCAGAAGGATACTAAGATATGTTTTGTTATAATTTTATAGTATATCTGTAACACCCCATAATTTTAAAACATGAAATAATAGATAACATAAGAATAATCAATTGTTAAAAGAAGAATTAGGTGAAACGGGTTACGCCATTGCATTCGTCTCAGAATTCTGCTTGAGATAGAGTCCGAGTTTGTGTAAAACGAATGTCGTATGAAAGAGTTACGGATGATAGAAGTTGGGCAGAAAATTCGGGAAATGGACCAGAATGCACTGGCGCACTTGGGAAGTGGGCATGAACAAAAATGCACTGGTGCACTTGGGAAGTGCGCCTATGCCGAGCTAGAAACCTGTACAGGATTCTGGAGAGTTCTGATGACGTGTCTTCTTCTGATTGGCTGGATGACGTGTCTTTGAGCTGTGTGGTTCTGATGATCTCCTAGTTAATCTAAGGGCTCTAATTAATCCTACACACCTATATAAGCACACATAAACTTAAACCCTAATCTAAACTAAATTCATTCATAAGCCGCCATGCTGCTGCATCCTAAACTAAGCTAGTCTCTTCTCCAACGAATTAAAGCTGAGGAATTGTGAAAGAGGAGAACGGTTATAGAACAACAACAAAGGCTTAATCTATTCTTTCTTCTACCACAGTGAG
Source organism: Allium sativum (assembly GCA_030737875.1). NCBI lineage: Eukaryota > Viridiplantae > Streptophyta > Magnoliopsida > Asparagales > Amaryllidaceae > Allium > Allium sativum. The sequence goes on along the minus strand of CM060923.1, from coordinate 574,060,035 downwards.
TTCTAGTCACGTTTAGGTTTAAATAGATAAATGTGAATTGTGGTAGACTATGAATTGGGTATATGCTGTAAATCATGAACTTATGCAAGCTACTATGTCATTTTCCCTAGATCTAATATATGGACATTCTACTGTGTTTCCTATGTGAATCTTGATTTACAATTATATTGTGGTACATGTGAACTTGTTAATACGGATCTAACTTTCTAGATCTGATTGTGGTGATTCGATATGACGTTTATATGAACATTGATTTGTAACCATGTTAGGATGATACTACATCCATTAATTTGACATTACTTGAATCTAGACTTTGGTGTTAATCACCTTTCACTTGTTATATCATGATACCTTGGTATATGTGGTAAACTTGACATGTGAATCTAAACTTGTTATTATGCCATCCTGTCTGTGCTAGATTTAGGTAATTGGACACCTAATATTGAATCTAGATCTCATTATGCTTGCTTAAACATAAGTTATTAATTTGATGTCCACTTTATTATGATAATTATCACATGTCCATTCACTTAGTTACCATGCCAGTTAATATTTATGCCAAAACATGTTGAACTATCACCGTTATCATGTTCCCTTTTATTGTTATGACGAGGCTACTTTATAGCCTTGATGCCCCCAAAATACGTGTGAATACGTTAGTTAGGAAGGACAAAGGGAATTTGTAATTGGCATAGTTTATAAAATACTTATATGAAATGAGCATACAATTCAAATGGGGAAACATAGAATTAATTAACTATAATGACATAGGTAAATTTGGGTAAAGATGAATTAATTACCTATAATGACATAGGTAAATTTGGTTAAAGATAGAATGTTTAGTAATTAAAATTAAGAATTTTAATTGTACTTATGACACAAGGTTAGGTTACATTAGTGGCGGACGTCTGCCCGGACTCGACCAGCATATCCAGCAGCCACTAATGTTGAACCTAATGTGGGATGTCTAAGTACGAAAATACGAATCAGGCTAAGACACGGGGTTAGGCCTAACTGTGGAATAAGACTTCCCAGACCCGACATGCATATCCAACATCCACACGTTGTAGGCCTAATGTGGGAGGTCTAGCCCATTATAACCATAATTGGACATGGTATAGAAATGGACTACTTAACCTAATTTAATATGAATATGGACTTAAGTTAGGATTAAGTAAAATTGGATGGGCACCGGGGGGGTAGGTTAAGTAAGTTAGAGGGGATGGGCCTATATATATATATATATATAGGCCCACATAGTTAACCCAATAAATGTTATATAATTAAAGACACCTAAGTGGTATACATAACGGGTAGATGAAGTAATAAAGGTTATGTAATTAAAGACGCCCTTTAGGGTAAACATAACTAGTATAGGGCTATGTAATTAAAGACACCGAAGGGTATACATAGTCAGTGGAAAACCTAGTGGTGATACAAGACAAAGGGGAGAGCTTGTATCATATTATGAGGGACCCATTTCAATCAGTAACCCGGTGTTGGTATCAAGTAAGGAACTCCGTACTAGGCGGAGAAGGGGCACACTTACTGATTGATTGTAAGAAATCCAAACGAGACGGATGGTGTGGGCGGTGCAAACCGACCGGGGACATGTGCGTGCATGGGCCGGGCAAAAGGGGTTAAGACGACCATAACACTAGTAGATATCGTTGTGCACATTATAGGTTGCTACCTTAGGGAAGTGATACCCCCTACTGTGGGGCCGGCACAACATATCTACAAAGTACGGAGCCGATCGATTAGGGTAATGGGTAGGGTATACTCGGACGTATGTCCTAAATCTACCAACTTATAGTGGAAGGGATCATCACATTTTAAATTATACTAGTAATAGTGCAGAGTAGTCATTACTGAAGCATCTATATACCTTACCTTATCTGCCTTATCACACCTTCCATTCGTATAGTGGTCTCTCTTATCCACTTTATGCCTGTCATGGTTACCTTTATTTATTTATTGGCTAAAAGTAACTAGACTCGACATACTTTATGTCTGACACCTTTTTGTTTTTCCTTCTCTCTTCCGTTCCCCCCCTCCCCCACTCCTCAAGGTTCTCAGGGAGGAAACCCAGGCATAGCCAGGATTTGGATATCATCTTGCTAGGAGCTATAGTTGAAGTATGGCTCGAGTCCTTGTCTCTGCTATGGCTTACTCTTTTTATTGGGGAATAATGTTTTCTTTTAATTCTTATGTACTCTGATTATGCAAGACAGAAGTATTTTGTTGTAATGGTTTTATGAGTTATTGTATTATAAACCACGGAATTATGATTTATGTCTGAAATAAAATTTTTGAAATTTCCGCTGCTATCTTTATTTATATCTGTCGTGTAATTATTCTGTGTTTGTTTACCTAAAATGCTTCACAGAACTTAATGCATTCCCTTAGTGAGTGACATTAACGGATGTGGGGTGTTCCACTTGGTATCAGAGCTGAAGGTTACTAGGTTAGATAAAAAGTTTTTGAAAAATATTTGTTTTTTTAAAAGAAAGGTTTTAATAGAAAGTATTTTCAAAAAGGAAAATATGTTTTGAAAAAACAATATTCCCCAAAAAGACATATGAAGTATCCTTCAGTCCCTTATCTAAATTTCATCCTTTTTCAGCATGTCTGGGGAACAAAATATCCCTAATCTCCCAGAGGGCGTCACTAGACCCGGATGGTTCCGTAGGTATTTGTAAGCCACGGCAATAGCCGAAGAACAAAGAGACGTTCATCCCCCAACCGCACCAGTCATTCCTCCTCCTCCGCCTCCAAGAGAAGATAACTTCGCCAAGATCTGCAAAGACTTCCTTGCTATGGGAAGGAAGCCATTCCATGGGAAAGAGACATTCATAGAAGCCCGAAATCGGCTTAATGAGACTGAGGACTTATTTGTCATCTTTGAAATGGAGGACCTAAGAAAATCCAATTAGCTGCTTGGCTGTTAAAGGATGAAGCCTCATTTTGGTGGGAAGTCACCCAAGCTGGACGTCTGGTGGAAACTTGGGGAGATTTTAGACATAGGTTTGAAATGAAATTCCTTTCCCCAATTGAGAGAAGCATTCAGATGGAGAAGTTCTTTGCTCTCAAACAAGGAAATTTGACGGTGAATGAATATGTGAACAAGTTCAACCAGCGGCAAGGTTCGGTATAGAGTTGGTGGATACGCCACACAAAAAGGCTTTGCGGTTTGCCAAAGGGCTGAATGAGCCTCTGCATAGGCTGGCAATGTCCCACATCCCGATGGGGACCACATTCGAAAGGCTTGTTGATATGGCCCTAATGCATGAGGAGGACAAGGGAGAAAAGAAGGAAGTGAAAGCTGAGGGGACATCGCAGAATAAGATGGTATGGCCCAAGAAGGGGCAGCAACAGCCACAGCAATAGCAGCAACAACAGAAGAAAGGGGAAAAAATGTTAAAGGCAAGGATAAGAGAAAATGTCATAATTTTGGAAAGGAAGGCCATCTGATCAAAGATTGCAAGAGAAGGAAGGCCAGTTGCTTTGATTGCGGAGAGGTCAGACACTTCTCTAAGGAGTGCCCGAAGAAACAGGAAACGCAGGGACAAGGGCAAAGAGCTGGGACTTCGGGAGGGCAGGTGCATGCTCTCACGATTAGTGCTCCTGAAAAAGGTAGAAAAATTTCCGTAGAAAGCTTAGTTTCTCTTTTAGACTTTCCAGTTAGAACACTTTTTGATTCTGGTGCTTCACACTTATTTATATCAAGTTCTGTGATTGAATCTCTGCATTTAATTACTAGTATAGTAGTAGATCCCGTAGTTGTTTCAAACCTCATTGGTGGTTTGGCTCATTTATCGATGATTTGTATGGGTTTGAAGTTATCTGTGTTGGGCGTTGAATTTGAATGTGATGCTTATGACTTGGGTTTATAGGCTATGGGTTGATTCTAGGAATGGACTGGCTTACTAAGTATGGGGTCGTTCTGATTATGAAAGGAGGGTTGTTAGGCTCCTGACTTGTCATGGGAGGACCTTCGAAGTTTCTTGTGACCCCCAAGGGTCAGTTATGCTTAGCTTCCTAGGGTCTCTAGATGCATCTATAGATGGTTTGCAATCTGTTCCAATGGTTTGGGATTTTTCTGATGTCTTTGATGTGGTGCGGGGTTTACCTTCTAGTCGCAAGATTGACTTCCGCATATATATGGTAGACAATGCAAAGCCAGTTGCATTACCAGTGCGCCACATGGCTCCAAGAGAAAGGAGGGAGCTGAGTAAGCAAGTAGGGGAGCTACTTGAAAAAGGGTTTATCAGATGTAGCATATCTGAGTGGGGTGCTCCAGTAGTATTCGCAACTAAAGCGGATGGTTCACTTCGCTTGTGTGATGACTATAGAGAGTTAAATAAGCTCACCAAGAAGAATAGGCACCCGCTTCCAAGGATCGATGATTTATTTGATCAGCTCGTTGGTGCCTCAGTATTTTCTCAGTTGGACTTGGCTACAGGGTTCCATCAATTGAGAGTGGCTGAGGATAGCATAGATAAGACTGCTTTCAGAACTCCGGACGGTTTCTTTTAATGGCTAGTGATGCCTTTTAGGCTGACAAATGCACCCGCCTATTTTGTTGATGTAACGACCCGCATTTTTCAGCGATATAATTTATTTGATTATTTAAATATTGGTTTGGTTATTTAAAATGACCAAAATTAAATAATAGTGAATATTTAATTAAAATAAATAATATATTTAATTTTTGAAATAGTCAGAAGTAGTGGAATTCACAAAATGGTGTGAATTGGATCATCTGTGATATTCAATTCAGTTTAGAATTGAATTAGAATAACGAATATATTATGAACGACAGTTTGAACGTATAATTATAATCGAGCTCAAAATGGCGCGACAGTTCGCTATTTGGCGATTTGAACTTCAACCGAATATACAGAGTTCGTTTTAAATCGGATTTCTGTGAAACAAGAAACGTTAGGACCTGGTGAACTACATTTTTCTAATGGAAGAGAAAAATCAGGATTTCGTCATATGGATTGCAAGATATGCCCAATTGAAATTTTCAAATAGTCGCTATAGAATCGCTCATCGACCATAACAGTTTATTTGAAAAAAATTGCATACTGGATTCGAATTTAGACAAGGTTATTTTGAGACGTAGTGATAATTTAATTTTTAGAATTTTACTGTAATTTTTAATTAATTAAATACGCAACTTTTTATTTGGAGTATTTTGCACCCTATATCAATATTTTGGAATTTCAAAAAATGAGTCAACCTACCGATTTTATTATATTTTCGGGATCATGACACATTGCTTGTCACGTTGGTATTTTTATTTTTGTCGTTAGCGGCCATAAAAGAACGAAAATTTAAGAAATGGGGTACCCTAAAATCTAATATATATATATATACACACACATATATATATAATTGTTCCTTCATGCGCATCTACCTATGTTTGTATTCCTTCATGCATCCCAAGTTATATAGTTCTTAGAATCTAAATTTTCACACATTATCCAAGACTATCCAACGTTTTGATGTTTAGGAAGCATGGCGCACCTGATTTGTTCTTTCAATATGAAGTGTCCACGTGCTAGTATTTCTAAGCCACATGCCTAAACCCAGTCTAAGAAGCTAAACCTTGATGAGCATGGAATGCGTACAACTTTCCATTTTCCCCCTACATCGCAGCATGCCCACATGCCTGAACTACTATGCACCTATCCTAAGAAGCTTCATGGTGAAGGAATTATAAAGCAGGCCTATTCGTAAGAAATAATGATCTATATTTTTCTATTACTTTATCCTTAAGTTTTTCTTCCTACGTGTTTTCACATCTGCAGACATAGGTGTTGAAAATAACTATACAAATCTATGACAAGCACATGCCAATCCTATATGTACAAAAATATGCATGCCTATGAAATATCATGGCAGTCCTACCTAAGTATGAACAGCACATCTATGATGTAATTACATTTCTTGGCTTCTAAGGACTTAAAATCATATAAATACGCAGCTGTTCTGTTTTGTTTTCTTTCCTCGTTTCAACTTTCAACAGATCCATGTCGAAACCTTTCATGGCACTTAAGACAAAATAAATCCAACATTTCACCTCAGCAAAATAAATCCAACATATATATATATATATATCCGTGTACAAGGAGTGAAAGGCAGTACTGTGGAAATATTTTGGGAGGGATCGGTGAGTATTGTGTGTGGTGGCATACGTGAGTTGAGGGGGGAGATCGGATTGTATCCGATATGTGTGAGCTGCCTGTGTTAAAGACGGTCGAGGAGAGAGTGGCTTTCAAAACAAAATGGTGAAGTATAAATGGCAGTAGGTTACGGTTTTGATGTTTGGGAAGATGGGATTACTAAGTAGATGCGGTCTGGGTTAAAAGAGAGGAGATGGGCCGGTTTCAAAAACATGTAAAAGCCCAAAACAAAGAAAAAGAAGAAGATAAAAGGAGAAGCTTAAAGAGAATTGGGATGGCGAGCTCCACCATGGTTTTCATTTTAACTGAGTTGCTGCGTTTGAAATATGGTGGATGAGGAGGGAAGAACTGTTCAGGCCAGTTGAGTACAGAAGGGGTTGGGCCGGGGGAAATAAGGTAAAACCCAGTTAACAAATTTAGAGATTAAAGTTTAATTCAAATTAAATTAGTACGTTAACTTATAAATGTGGTATCGCCTCCCTACGTGGTCAGAATTCCAAACCGTCGGTTACCGTTGGAATCGTGTGGACGCAGGCTACGCTATGAAGCTGGTTTATAGCTATTTGGAGCTCATTTCAATTTATGGCGAAATTAAACGCCTGGTTTAACCAACAGACAATAATCGTTATTTAACGATTAACGACCGAGGTGAGTAAATCTCACTAACTCTACTCAATTTATATTTTTATACAATATTCTTAGAATTTATAAATAATGGCTGTTTGCTGTGTGTTGGCTGTTTGGTTGAACTGCTAGCCAGTTGATTGAAAACATAGATAACGATATAAATAGAAATCGTTAATCAAATATTGATTCTGTTTAGTAGAATATTTCATAGTGAAATGAAATTGATGTTAATTTTATTGTTTAACATCTGTGGATGCAGGAAAACAGGTCGGAGGGACCCAACTGGGTTCCTCAACATTTATTTTACTGTTTTGTCATATATTGTGTTATATCATGTGATATGAAATCTGTAGTTGATTTTGTATGGTTGAATGATACCGATCATTGTTATATGGTATGTTAAATAGAATAAGGAATACTAGAATGGTAAAAGGGGAAAATTTCAATGTTATATTGAAAAAGCAATATTTATAAAATCAAAGGTTTTATAAAAAGAAACCCATTTATTTTGTAAGTAAATAGATTAAAAAGGATTATTTATTTGTTAATCAAATAAATAGAATTGAAAAAGAAATATTTGTAAACTATTTACAAATAGAATTGCAAAGGGATATTTATTTGAAAATAAATAGAATAGAAACGAGAAATATGTGTAAAACAAATAGAAAGGAAATAGTTAGATTATCAAAGGAATTACCTATAAAATCAATAGATTTTATATAAAAAGAATATTTTATAAATAAATAGAATTATCAGAAAGGGATTTATTTTGTAAATAAATAGATTATAAAAGGAAATACTTGAAAAAGTGTCTGGAATTGTATAAAAGGAGAATTTTACTTTTGAAAGGTTTAGACCAGTGCTTCGCACACGGGTATAACTTGATATGGATTTAAAGTAAAGATTTTAAATAGAATCTATTCTAACAGATAGATGGAGAAGATAAATTTATAAATAATATTTTATAAATTAAATAAAATGTTTATCATTGGATAAATAGAATATATAAGTCAGGACTTATATAGAGAAATAAGAATCGATTTCAACATCAATATTTGAAACTGAATAAACGTAGAGTTAATCAGATAGAGTTAATCGAATTAGAATTTATTGAATATTAGTTATTCAATTAGAGTTGATCGAATATAGTTATTCAGGATGTGTTGCCATTTCGTACGACTGCTAGCATAATTTGCAGGGCTGCAGATAGCCTATGGCGGTCGGATGATTCCTGAGGGACTCAGGCGTAACCATTGTGATCGCTGCGATCTAGAGTCAAGCGAATGGTGTTAAATTGAAAATTAGCCATTCGAAATAAAGTTAAAAACAGACATGGTTATTCGAATAGAATTAAAGGAGTTATTCGAGATAGTTTATTCGAATAAAATTAAGAGAGTTAATCGAATATAGTTATTGGAAGAAAGAGTTATCAAATATAGTTCATTTGAAAGAGAGTTATCGAATAGTGATTATTCGAGAGTGAATTATACATTGGAATTCGATTATATCGAGTTAAGGAAAGTGATATTTAGTTTCCGTTTCAAATCAAGTTTTTACTTATTTGTTAATAAATTAGTTGTTGTTAATTATCCAAATTTATAAAGAAAAGTTACTTTTAAGTTATTATATTTCGAAAGTATGAGATTATATCACTATGGTTATAATCAGATAATTTTGGTAAAGAAGCGGGTTCGTAAATAGAATCCGAGAGTTACGTAAGGAAGTTTGTTAAAGATTTGAAAGGTGAACTTTGTCTATTTCGAAGTTAGAAATGTTGTTCAGTTAAGGTCTGAGAGGTAATTATACCCCAACTTGATGGACTTCGTTTTTGACTAAGGAATGGTTAAGATTCGATATTGAAGATTGATTAAGTGAATTTAGTTAATGAGTGTAATGGTTTAAATTGGCTCAGTGATGTTTTATTTAAACGTCTGTTTAAATCAAATGAATAAATTTTGGAAACATTTTCCAAATATAACCAGAGATATCTTCTAATCATAGGAAATGAAATGTTAATGAGAAAGAATACTAGAATGACAGTGATACATGAAACAAAGATGGAAATGTTTTCCAATGATTGATGATTGATCGATAGAATTTCCATCTGGAAATAATATCGTTGGTTGCACACCTGTTTTTCTTTGATAGTTAAATCACCGACTATCGAAGTTTTTGATCATTTTATCGCCGTCAATATAGAGAGACCGGGATCAGATATATTATCTGAAAACCACTCTATATGGACGTTAGCGTGGCGATCAAATATTGAAGATGGAGTTATGCAAGGGCTATCCTGTTTACAGAATAGTGCCTTCGATTTGTCCAGTACCAGGACAAACGTGAATGGACGAATGTCCGACAGAGTATATCTAACGGATCGCGTAAGTTGATCTCTTCAAACGTATTTACGTTTGGTGGCGGAGGAATTCGTTTCCCTTAGCTTTATACCCATGGTATTTTTGAGGAAATCAATTTGTGATTTGGCGGGTATGACGATGTGGCATTCAAAGTAAATGAATGTATGATCTGTCAAAGATACGTTATGACCTCAAGCCTCATCAACCGGGAAATGACAGAAATCGGGCAGGCAATATGGCTAAGTGGGTCGCTCCCATTAGGGTGTATATCACCTATCTAGAGAAAATCCATTTCATTCTTTATCTATTATCGATGCTGTCCCTTTTCGGGAAGATGGTGGGTAGCTCCCAACCGTTGGTGATATACATTTGATACACTCAAGTGAAATGAGTGGTCGGTCATGTGTGGGCCGAGTTGCAAGATGTTCTTGTTGAACCCCGTGTACTTGCCTCTAGAGATACACTATCGGCATGTGGTCCCATACCTTGTCATTGTTGGAAATCCAATCTCCAATAAGCGCTTGCGGTTTTTGTTTGTATACTATATATGTGGAACGTGAGATGCAAGCGTTCTTCTAGATTCTAATTACTTGTGATTAAACATTATTATAATATCAGAGAAGTAGTGATTTCCAAGAATGTTTTGGTTATCGTAAGGTAAAAGCCATCCGTGTTTATGTGTGGATTGGTCTTACGATTATCTTTTCGTTTTGAAAGGATTTTTTTAAAGTTAAACCAAATGATTTGAGTTTACTCACACCAGTCCCATGACTGACCCAGAGTTTTATTTTGTTTTGTTTTCCCTAAACTCTTGGGTGCCCAAATTTGTACTGGCAGTCAAGTAGTTCAGGTCTTTACAGATATGCTTGGAGGAGCTTGAGGCAGGAGGCTTCAGGACTATATAGTTGTTGTTATTTCTGCTGTGTGTAAGTGTTGTACTCTGATAATGTTATTCTATATATGTATACACTGTTTTATTGCAAAGTTATGTTATGTATTATATTTTATTCGTTCCGCTGTGAGATTCGTGTTTACTCTGATTCTGTTCTGTGATGATCTTTTTCTTCTTCTATTCTAATTTTCTATCTTATCTACCCTCACCCTCTAACTTCTTTCTATTAATGATCTGGAATGTTCGATACCTGAATAATTAACATGGGTTTTATGTTGATTTTCTGGGTCAAAAATACCTGTTTGTTATAGTTGATTTGATGAGTTGAGTGTTTTGGGATTCCTAAAAAAATTCGTTGTAGTCTTCATTGATGATATTTTGATCTTCTCCAAGAACAAAGAAGAGCATGCCCAACATCTGAGGGAAGTTTTGAAAACTCCCCGTGACCATCAGCTAAAAGAAAAGTTCTTCAAATGCCATTTCTGGAGAAAGGAGGTAAGATTCTTGGGGCATGTAGTCTCCAAAGAAGGAATAGCTGTAGATCCCGCGAAGGTGATTGCAGTGCAAGATTGGCAAATTCCTAAAAATGCAACCGAGGTGAGGAGCTTTCTAGGGTTGGCGGGTTATTATAGGAAGTTCATTAAGGACTTCGCAAAGTTATCAGCCCCTCTAACCAGGCTGACAAAGAAAATTTTGACATTTTCATGGGACATAGACTGTGACGTTGCTTTCCAACGACTGAAGAGGGCTCGGACAACAGCCCCAGTCTTGGCCTTACTTGATGGAAGTAAAATGTTTACTGTTTACACTGATGCGCACGGTACAGGGCTTAGTGCAGTCCTAATGCAAGAAGGGAAAGTGATATGTTACGGGGGTAGGCAGTTGAGAGTTCATGAGAAGAACAACCCCACACATGATCTAGAGCTGGCTGCCATAGTATTCGCATTGATGACGTGGCATCACTATCTACTTGGAGAGAGGTTCGAGCTGTATACCGACCATAAATCTATCAAGTACCTACTCACACAAAAGGATCTCAACTTAAGGCAACAGCGGTGGATGGAGTTCTTAGATTTATATGATTTTGAGATTGCTTATAACCCTGGCAAGGGTAATGTGGTGGCAGACGCACTAAGCAGGCAGAGGATGGCCCTCAGTCCTCTGTTTGTGGAAAGAAAGAACTTAGAGTTCATATCGGCTTTTGATTTTAGACCCTCCATTGAGGTTTTGCCTTATTTGTTTGCATCCTTGGAGATACGACCAACTCTTATGGACCAGATAGGAGCTACACAATAAAGTGAAACACATATTTTAGACATTATGGGGGAGGCGCAGATGAGGGGATACTTCTAGTCACCTCAATAGATATGCCATAAATGAAAAGGGGTGGTTGCGACGAGATGGAAGGCTTTGTGTTCCTCAAACTGGAAGCTTAATAAAGGCAGTCCTAAAGGAAGCCCACCATTCTAAAATGACCATTCATCCAGGCGGTGACAAGATGTACAGAGACATGAAGAGGGTTTTCTTTTGGGCTGGAATGAAGAAGGACATAGCCGAATTTGTTTCTCAATGTTTAGTTTGCCAGTAAGTCAAAGCTGAGCAAACGGAGCCCGGAGGATTACTTCATCCGTTGGAGGTTCCGCAGTGGAAATAGGAGAGCGTCTCTATGAATTTTATAGATGGGTTGCCCAGATCGAAGAAAGGCAATACCAGTGTTTGGGTGGTAGTAGATAGACTCACTAAGAGCGCTCACTTTATTCCAGTCAAGAGAAAAAGGACGACATCGTGGTTGGCAGCGATTTATGTTCGTGAGATAGTTCGCCTCCATGGAGTACCTTCCAGCATAGTAAGCGATCGTGACCCCATCTTTACCAGCGAGTTTTGGAGAAGTTTGCAAGACGGATTAGGTACACAGTTGCGCTTAAGAACCGCTTATCATCCTCAGACCGATGGGCATACAGTGAGGGTGAACAAAATTTTAGAAGATCTTCTGAGGCTGTGTATCCTAAACTTCGAAGGGACATGGGAAGAGCATCTTCCTTTAGTAGAGTTTGCTTATAATAATAGCTGTCAAGCCAGCATCGGTATGGCACCCTTCGAAGCTTTATACGGGCGACCCTGTAGGTCCCCAACTTGTTGTTGGGAATCTACGGAAAGATTGTTAATTGGGCCAGGCATGGTTAGGGAAACATCTAAGAAGATTGACCTTATTAGACGACGAATGAAAACAGCTTAAGATAGACAGAAGTCCTATGCAGACAAGAGAAGAACCAACATTGAGTTTGAAGTAGGAGACTTGGTTTTTATCAAAGTATCACCTCTGAGGAATGTGGTCCGCTTCGGAGCAGCAGGGAAGTTTGCACCTAGGTTTACGGGACCATTTCCTATAACCGAAAGGATTGGCCAAATGGCCTAGAGAGTAAAGCTTCCTAAAAATCTGTCTGGCATTCATGATGTTTTCCACGTTTCTCATCTGCGGAAGTGTTTGCATGACACCGCGGAAGTTGTTGAGCCGAGTATATTGGAAGAGGTAGAGGTGGGACATGAGGCAGCAATCAGGCGAGTACCTTCCCGTATTATGGGGTCAGAGGTTAAGAAGCTACGCAATAAAGAGATCAAGTTGCTAAAGGTTCAATGAGGAGATAACCCAAAGGATGCGACTTGGGAAACCGAAGATAAGATTCGTGCTTCGTACCCTTTTCTCTTCGAGGTTATGTTCTTAACTCCTTTTCCAAAAGCTTTATCAATACTTGTTTCTATCATTTGAGTATATCTTATTCATAGTATTTTCGACCTTTAGATAGGATTCCTATGGATGAAAACATGTGTTTGAGACATTTTATTTTTGATGGATGCAAGTGGACGCAAGTGTTTGCTAGTGGTTGCCTGTGGACGCATATACACACACATTAGGCACTAGATCGGCTCAATCACTCTCATACTGCAAATGGATGTGTATGCATTTTATTTTCTTTTATGGATGGAAACGGATGAACTAGCATATGGATGTTGCATTTGGACGAATGAGTGTGCACGCATATGGAGCTTATATGTTATAATAGGCTTATTTTCATACATATTGGATTCATGGCACTAACACACATTGCATTAAGGAGGTCAACTGATTCAGTAGACCGCCCGATTTTTGCATTAGATAAGGAACGTATACATACACTTTTTCATATGTTCATATAGCATTAGAAATCTTTTAAGGACAATGGATGCTTGTGGATGATGATTGAGTAGATGGATGACTGGATGGTAGGATACATTCTTCTTAACTTGAAGATTTAGGGGACGAAATCCTTTAAGGACGGAAGAATGTAACACCCCATTATTTTAAAACATGACATAAGAGATAACTTAAGAATACTTAATTATTAAAAGAAGAATTAGGTGAAACGGGTTATGCCATTGCGTTCGTCTTGGAATTTTGTTCGAGATAGAGTCCGAGTTTGCGTAAAACGGATGCCATATGAAAGAGTTACGGACGATAGTAGCTGGGCAGAAAATTCAGGAAATGAACCAGAATGCACTGGCACACTTGGGAAGTGCGCCAGAACAAAAATGCACTGGCGCACTTAGGAAGTGCGACCATGCCGAGCCAGTAACCTGCACAGGATTATGGAGAGTTCTGATGACGTGTCTTCTTCTGATTGGCTGTATGACGTATCTTTGAGTTGTGTGGTTCATATGATCTCCTAGTTAAACTAAGGGCTCTAATTAATCCTACACATCTATATAAGCATACATAAAACTAAACCCTAATCTAAACTAAATTCATTCATCAGCCGCCATGCTGCTGCATCCTAAACTAAGCTAGTCTCTTCTCCAACGAATTAAAGCTTAGGAATTGTGAAAGAGGAGAACGGTTCTAGAACAGTAACAAACGCTTAATCTATTCTTTCTTCTACCACAGTGAGTTCTAGTCACTTTTAGGTTTAAATAGATAAATGTGAATTGTGGTAGACTATGGATTCGGTATATGCTGTAAATTATGAACTTATGCAAGCATTATGTGTCATTTTCCCTAGATCTAATATATGGATATTTACTATGTTTCCTATGTGAATCTTGAATTACAATTATATTGTGGTACATGTGAACTTGTTAATACATATCTAACTTTCTAGACCTGATTGTGGTGATTCGATATGACGTTTATATGAACATTGATTTGTAACCATGTTAGGATGATAGTACATCCATTAATTTGACATTACTTGGATCTAGACTTAGGTGTTAATCACTTTTCACTTGTTATATTATGATACCTTGTTATATGTGGTAAACTTGAAATGTGAATCTAAACTTGTTATTATGCCATCCTGTCTGTGCTCGATTTAGGTAATTGGATACCTAATATTGAATCTAGATCTCATTATGCTTGCCTAAACACAAGTTATTAATTTGATGTCCACTTTATTATGATAATTATCACATATCCATTCACTTAGTTACAATGCCAGTTATGTTAATATTTATGCCAAAACATGTTGAACTGTCACCCTTATCATGTTCCCTTTTATTGTTATGACGAGGCTACTTTATAGCCTCGATGCCGCCAAAATACATGTGAATACGTTAGTTAGGAACGGGGACAAAGGGAATTTATAATTGGCATAGTTTATATAATACATATGAAATGAGCATATAGTTCAAATGGCAAAACATAGAATTAATTACCTATAATGACATAGGTAAATTTGGGTAAAGATGAATTAATTATCTATAATGACATAGGTAAATTTGGATAAAGATAGAATGTTTAGTAATTAAGATTAAGAATTTTTATTGTACTTATGACACGAGGTTAGGTTACATTAGTGGCAGAAGTCTGCCCGAACCAGACCGACATATCCAGCAGCCACTAATGTTGAACCTAATGCGGGAGGTCTAAGTACGCAAATACGAATCAGGCTAAGACACGAGGTTAGGCCCAACTGCGGAATAAGACTGCCCGGACCCGACTGGCATATCCAGCATCCACACGTTGTAGGCTTAATGTGGGAGGTCTAGCCCATTATAACCATAATTGGACATGGTGAATAAACGAACTACTTAACCTAATTTAATATGAATATAGACTTAAGTTAGGGTTAAGTAAAATTGGATGGGTAGGGGGTAAGTAAGTTAAAGGGGATGGGTAATATATATATATATAGGCCCACATACTTAACCTAATACATGTTATGTAATTAAAGACATCTAAGTGGTATACATAACAGGTAGATGAAGTAATAAAGGTTATGCAATTAAAGATACCCTTTAGGGTAAACATAACTAGTATAGGGCTATGTAATTAAAGACACCGAAGGGTATACATAGTCAATGGAAAAACCTAGTGGGGATACAAGACAAAGGGGAGAGCTTGTATCATATTGTGTGGGATCCATTTCAATCAGTAACCCGGAGTTGGTATCAAGTAAAGAACTCCGTACTAGGCGAAGAAGGGGCACGCTTACTGATTGATTGTAAGAAATCCAAATGAGACGGATGGTGTGGGCAGTGCAAACCGATCGGGCACATGTGCGTGCATGGGCCGGGCAGAAGGGGCTAAGACGACTGTGACACCAGTAGATATGGTTGTGCACATTATAGGTTGCCACCTTAGGGAAGTGATACCCCCTACTGTGGGGCCAGCATAGGATATCTACAAAGTAGGAAGCCGATCGATTAGGGTAGTGATTAGGGTATACTCGGATGTATGCCCTAAATCTACCAACTTATAGTGGAAGGGATCATCTAATTTTAAATTATACTAGTAATAGTGCAGAGTAGTCATTAGTGAAGCATGTATATACCTTACCTTATCTGCCTTGTCGCACATGCCATTTGTATAGTGATCTCTTTTATCCACTTTATTCCTGTCATGGTTACCTTTATTTATTTACTGGCTAAAAGAAACTAGACTCGCCAGACTTTATGTCTGACCCCTTTTTGTTTTTCCTTCTCTCTTCCGTTCCCCCCCACCCTCCAGGTTCTCAGGGAGGAAACACCCAGGCTTAGCCAGGATTTGGATATCATCTTGCCAGGAGCAACTATTGAAGTATGGCTCGAGTCTTTGTCTCTGCTATGGCTTACTCTTTTAATTGGGGAATAATGTTTTCTTTTAATTCCTATGTACACTGATTATGAAAGACAAAAGTATTTTGTTGTAATGGTTTTATTGAATTATGGTATTATAAACCACGGGATTATGATTTATGTCTGAAATAATTTTTTTGAAATTTCTACTGCTATCTTTATTTATATCTGTCTTGTAATTATTCTGTGTCTGTTTACCTACAATGCTTCATAGAACTTAATGCATTCCCTTAGTGAGTGACATTAACGGACGTGGGGTGTTTCAATATCCATAATTCCCAATTAGAATACACTTCCAGAATTCAAACTCTAACCAAATTTCATTTTCCTTGGACAAATTTTAGAGGAATGACCAATATAGAAGTGAAGTCAAAACTATTTGATCTAACACTAAACAGTATAATGAAAATGTTGGCTGGGAAGATGTTCTCGAGCAGAAAGAACAAATCGGGATCAAATGAGAAAAAGAAAAAAAATAGTGTCAAATGTAAACAAAAATTGAGTTATACTTACTAGAAGTTGATTCCATTAAAACGTTCGCAGCTGGCCAAGCTATCGTAGTACTAAGAGCATCTTCAATGACTTCTAAATCGGATGTTGTTCTCCATAGACTTGCTTTCAGAATTTTGACACAATGAACCATTGTGGTTGGATCGGTCGAAGACACGTGTCCTAATGCAACTATTTCGCTCTTTCCCAACCAATCGATCATCTTGCATTTATCATTTGGCATAAAATTTGGACGCTATCAATTAAACAAATAGGTTACATTATTATGTGTATCAACAATTTGTACAATGAAACAAATAACGTAGTGTTAATTATAATTAAGTTCACCTTTTCGACAACTCCGACACCACTCATATGATTATCCGATGATGCTCTGCTAACCGTTGTAATAACTACTTTTGATTCCGGCCATGCGACTTTGATACCAATGGCATCTACAACTCATGTCAAACCATTGGTGGGTCATCACAGAAAAGCATCTTCAACTTTTGGATTACCTAACCAAACTGCAATGGCGCTCGGTCCAAGAGGAAGATCATTCACAAGTTGTTTTGGATCACTCGAATGTATTCGCCCTTCTGCAACTAATTCTTCACTCCCACTCCAATCAATTAATTTGCATTTATTATCTATGTTGCTGCTTTTTCTCTATTAAAAAAGAACATGTTGATTTTTATTTTTAAACAATCGCAATGAAATTTTAGTAAGTATAAAGATTACAGATTATCGCATTATCTTCATTTCCACAGTTATCGAAGTTGTGCAAAACAACTTTACTAGCTGGCCATTCTATCATCTCACCTTCAACTTGTCCAATGTGTGTCAAATAAAGTGAAGGCCCCCACAAGAAATCTTCGGGTTTCCTCACATTGTCTATTATAATTGTTTTCGTATCTGGCCCTAAAGGGATTTGTTGAACGAGCTCCTTTGGGTCACTTGACACAACTCTTCCTTGCGCAACAATTTCGTCTGTCTCACTCCAATCCGATAGATCATATGTGTCATGTTTTTTACAATTTTTATTCTACAATTAATTAAAAACAAATTATTTTAATAATTAAAATAAATCCCAAATATAGTGGTATAACTCTAGTACAATAAATAACTTTTACCACTTGAGGTACATTTGCCGCTTGAGATGCATTTGCTTCACCCAAGATTTCTTTTCTCTGCTAAACAATAAAAAAGTTGAATTTTAGGCAAAAAAGGTATAGTCAAATAGACTAAACACAGTTCAGTGGACTATATATAGAAACACAACAGTATACACCGCAGTATAGACTGTATAGATAGAATTAGCATGCAACCTTGCTACTGCATAGACATTATATATAGAAACAATAGTATAGACAGTATATATATAGAAACACAACTGCATATGAGGCCGCAACCCTGTTACTACATTAGCATGCAACAACTCATTAGGACTTTTTAAAATTAAGTTTGATCATGCAACAAAAAAACAATAATGATAATGTAAGGCTGCCGCAATGCTAACAGCAAGATCAAATATCTGTAGTAAATGGTTTATTTTCTTTCAATACATGTGTTTTTGTTTTCATGGTAAGTACTTCAAGCTAAAAATGTTAACCATCTATTTTCCTTGCTTATTAGGTACTCGCCCCAAAACACCAAAAAAGAGTTAAAAACTAAAAAATAAAAATAAAATAAAAAAACACAACATACATGCACGGAGATAACAATATATGGTTATGTTATGTTTAAATGATGTCGTATGTTTGACCTAATAGAAAACTGGATGATGTTAATACTGTAAGCTTTGAACTGAACTTTAACTGATTGCAGTAATACATTAATATGTTGGATGATAAATCATGTAACAGTTGAGGTGGGTTATGACCGAAATCCTAATTTTTTTGGGGTGATATTAGCTTGATTTTATTTTTTATCTTAAATGTGACAAGCTCTCAAATATACTTATTGCTTAATACTGATTTGAAGTATCAATGCATTATGTTCCTCAATTACTACTTACACTTGGTTGATTTTTGATACATATCAGTAGCATGCTCAATAAATATTTGTACTTCGTCGATGAATTTTCATTGGTGAAGTACTATGTTAAACTGATTGCAATTTACTTGCATGCTAAGGATGCAATCATATACTTAATACTTGTTAAGGATTGGAACCAATGACCTGTTTGATTCTTTTGAGAAAATTTTGGGTATTACGAAAATTAAAGAAAACCCCATACCCATTGTTTGCGAATGTATGTTTAAATAATTGACATCCATATCCAAATGAATATAAAATCAGATTGTTCACTCTTTTATTTTTCCCAAATCATCGATTCTTCATTTGAAGGCCATGCATAAGTAATAAAAGGTGGCCATCTAATATGTCCTTTGAAATTCATATGCATATTCAAGGTTTACCTGATTTTTCAGAAGCATGCGGACCAGCCCATCTAATTCTAAAATTTTGTTCTACATGCTGACTATCTCTTTATCCTTTACGTGTGACCATATCGCCTTTGTGTAAGTTATAACCTTTCCCATGCCTCTCAACCGTCCGTGTCTGTCTTGTCCCAACACTTATGCAAGCGCATCTTCTTTGTAATTACATGGTGAGCCAGAATTTGAATCATTCTCGATTTGTTTAATTTTTTCCTACACATGTTGTCATGTATGCATATTATATACAATTGAAATATCAAAATAGCAAACAAATTGTTGTCTAATAAAATATCAGAGTACTTACGATAGCATTTGCAGCAGTCACATTTATCGATTCGCCATTTTTCCGAGTGTGAGATTTGGTCCAAACTTTAGTTCGAGAGACCAAAGATTGATGAGGACTCATATTTTTCTATATTTATCGAATATTTATTACAACACGAAACATTAGCTAACTAGTTAATAAATATTGCAGTAAATAAATTGACAATTCTTACCAAATCTTCAACTACTCGAGTCATTCCTTTACGACTACATGTGTGTGGTATTTGATTCTTTCTAATAGTTTTGAATTTCTGACTCAATTCCTAAGAATAAACAATGCATTATTTATGTTTGTTCACTAATTCAAACTTCACAACATTCAGCCAATGCGACAATAAATAAACATTTTTATTTGAAGAATTAGTTAAAAAAAAAGTTAAGTATTAGTTGTGGGTATCTTTTAAACAATCAAATCAAAACTAAAATATCTTAAACTCTGAACTTGTTTTGGACTTGACAAACTTCCTCCACTCATTCATGTTTAGGTTGTCAGGTTTCATCTGAATTCTTTCTTCTTCATTCTTTGCGTCTGCTATTTTGCGAACTAATTTAGCTTTTGAACCTCTAAAAATGCATCCCATTTGCTGAAATATGCTCGCTTTTTGCCATTCCTCGTCCAATTTAAATCTAGCTTGCAATATAAAAAACTACCAAAGTTAAATATTGAATAATATATCTAATATGGAAATTAAAATTAATTATTTTTAAATTGAGAAAATCCTATTTTTAAACTGAGAAAATCATGAAATATATCTATATAAGCGATTGTATCTTTTTGCACATAGGCGAAAAGTAAAAAAGTGCTCCTGAAATAGGAATGAAGGAAACTGCAATCGAAGATATAAGTTAAAAATAACACACCTAAAACACTGCAGATCAAAATCTCTGTATCTTTTTGCACATTGAAATCACTATAAAATCGATTTGTTTAAATGTTGGGGCTGATGTATACCTTAAATGGAAGCTGCCATAAGGAAGACGAGAAGGGGAAAGAGCAGGCAAATAATCTCTTCACTGCTCAAATATTTAGTTTTATTTTGACATTTATAGTTATTTTTATTCTGACATTTTTATACCATGATACAATACATGATTTGACTATCCTGATGTGGTGACAGGGAAAATTTATTTACAAATATTACTTAAGCTTTATTTACATCTCCTATAGTAAAATTATTATATTTCATGATTTTCTACGAGACCATCTATATTCAAGGAATAAACATAACTTTGGTTAGCAAAGAAATTTTATTTAAATAATACCTTACAACATAAAAAAACAAGGAAAAGTTAAAAATTATTTTGAAAACAAAAAAAAATTCACTAAATTTACATATCTCACACAAACAAAAAATATCAGCCACTGAATTGGGAATAACAGGAAAAAAAGGAAAAATATTAAACTATAGCAGGTAACTAAAAAATGCTTACTGTATAACAGTCTGAAGATCAAGTTAAAAACAAGCAAACGTAGGAAATTATATATTGTATCTACTTGTCGTAATTATAACTAAACTGAATGGGACATTATAAACACATGTTGTATCTACTAGTTATAATTATAACTAAATTGAAATTGTGTTGTATCATAGAACATAGATGTTGTTCACTGGTTCAATTCGAAAATATTAAAAGAGAGGAGGAACTTGTAATATAAAATGCATCATTTTCATAGATATTATAACTAAATTTGGAAAAATAAGTAAGATATACCTGAATACAACCCCACGAAGCAACTTGTAATGTGTCACTTAGATCATTCCACCTATCAAGTGTAATCGGAATATGTTCCCTTACTAGAGGACTTAAATATGAAGAAAGCTTGACAGACCCATCCCCTATTGGTTTGCCATTCGCATTAAATTCGACTTCAATACGATTCGATGGATTTATTGGAAGCCTTTTCACTTTAGTTGGACCTCTACGTTTGCGCTTCATAACTGGATTTGCGGTGGCATCAGTAGTTCTCCCATTCATGTCAACTTCAAAATCTTCTTCAACTTGCATTGTATCTTCCTCAACTACTACAGCAATGTCTTGATTTTAATCATGATTGTTCTCCGTGTTTCTGACTTCTTACGAGTTATCTTCAATACATGACTCGCTATCGACCCTATTGTCTTTGTGCTTTGCATTAGCTTTGGATTTGGTGGATTTATCCATTAGTTTTAGCCATTTTAGAGCAGCCGACTTCTTTTTACCCATTTGCTGCATATAACAGAAAAAATTGGATGTTAACAAAAGCATAAAATTGTTGAAATAAACAGTTAAACTGTCAACAAAAGCATGAAGCATAGACTTCAATATGTCTCATGTAGCATGTTACATCAATATTAGTTAAGAATAAAAATATTCAACATAAACTGTTGTCATTTTTCGTACGTTCCATACAAGAGGTACATTGCATTACCATGGACTAATAATTCAATAAACTATGTAAATGAAAAAACTAAAAATTAAATAAAGTAACTTACGAAGCATATCAGTAAATGCCATTTTGAAAACTAATAAACCACAAAATATTTTTACGCAGCCTTCATTTCCCATTATATCATGTAATTCATCCAAATTTGTATATGTGGTATCAATGTATGATATAATAATGAACTGCTGACACAACTATGTTGGTTAATAATGAATCGATGGTCCAACAACACATCAAAATGTAACAACCCGAAAATCTGGGCCAGTTTAAAAATTTTATATCGGCAATTTTAGCGAATTTTGATTATTTAAAATAAATTATTCTAAATAATATCGACGAGAAATTTATTTTGAATATAATTCGAACGAATATATTTATATACGTCGTTGTTAGAATATAAATAAGTATATATAATTATAAAAGGAATTGAAAATGGCGCGGTAGTTCGATAATTCGATTTCAAAATTCAATTGAGCATACCGGGTGCAAAACAATCCGGATTTTAGTGAAACCAAAAATAATGGAATCTAATAGAGAATATCTTTCTAACGAATCCGAGTAATCGAAATTTCATAGCGGGAATCAAAAGATATGTCCAGTTGAAAATTCTGAATAGTCGCTATGGAATTCAGGCCCTTAAAAATGGGAATTTTGCAAACGACCTCGGATTTCGACGAAACCACTTTTGTTGGGTCCGGGATGTCAAGTTATTGCTAGATTCCAAATTTCATAATTTTCCAAATCAATATGTGAGCGTGGCAAAGGAAAACGCGTTTGACCAGTTTCAGTTGATTTTAATCGACTGGAAAATGGCCATTTTTCCAGCGGCCTCAGAATTCGACGAAACTAGTTTTGTTAGGACTGTATCGTCAATACGAAGCTAGAAAATATTTTTCTGGAATTTTTCGAGTTAGTATGTGACCCCGGTAATTTGAAAGGTACGTTTAAAATTCAATATAGTGATTTAAATGTAAATTTAACGGAAACTGATTGTAACAGCCGAATCAGCCTACGATACATATCCCATTGTGTTCGGAATGGGGGTATTTAGCTATGGATGACAGGCGGTGGGCCTCGTTTCGAGGTCGTATGTAAAAGTCAACTTTTTGAAAATAAATTAATTAAATAAATTAAAAATTAAACCTGTCCTCTCCTATACCCAGGCCCCCCCCATTTCATTTGACAGAAAAAAAAAAGAAGAAGGCGTCGAAGCGGGGAGGAGCCGCCGCCCTCCCCGAGACCACCGAGCCACACCCCCCTCTTCTTCTTCCCCCCTCCTCGATCCCCTCGTGACCACCGCACACCTCTTCCCCCAAACTGCGCCCCACGATTCCACCACCGGAGCCACCGAAGGCCGCCGCCACCCGCCCCCCCGCAGCCCCGCCTCAGCCAGCGCCTAGCCCCATTCCCGTCCCCTCCTCCAGCTCGAAGAAGCCACACCCCCCCCCCCTCGTGCGAGCAACCCTCAGTCGACCACCGGTCAGACCCTCCAACCCACCCTGCAAACGAAAAACAGAAAAAGGGGCAAAGGTGAGTTTTTTTAATTAGGTTTAATTAATTTTAATTTAACTAAATAGGATTGTTTATAAAACTGAAATTAATATTGATTTAAAATATATAAACGGCATTGATTTTTCAATTATGAATGGCATAGATTTTTCAAAATAAAATTAGCGTTGTTTTTAAAATGAAGTAGCAAATAAAAATGTGATTTTTATATATTGAACATCGAAATAAAAATATGATTTTTATATATTGAACTTCGAAATAAAAATATGATTTTTATATATTGAACTTCGAAATAAAAATATGATTTTTATATATTGAACTTCGAAGTAAAAATATGATTTTTATATATTGAATAACGAAGTAAAAATATGATTTTTATATATTGAACTTCGAAATAAAAATATGATTTTTATATATTGAACTTCGAAATAAAAATATGATTTTTATATATTGAATAACGAAGTAAAAATGTGATTTTTATATATTGAACATCGAAATAAAAATGTGATTTTTATATATTGAATAACGAAGTAAAAATGTGATTTTTATGTATTGAACATCGAAGTAAAAATGTGATTTTTATATATTGAACATCGAAGTAAAAATGTGATTTTTATATATTGAACATCGAAATAAAAATGTGATTTTTATATATTGAACATCGAAGTAAAAATGTGATTTTTATATATTGAACATCGAAGTAAAAATGTGATTTTTATATATTGAACATCGAAGTAAAAATTCGATTTTTATATATTGAATAACGAAGTAAAAATTCGATTTTTACATATGTAGTGGCTACAGCAACGAAGATGCGATGACGATGAAGATTTCTATCAAACAAGAGTCAAGATGATTTGATAGCTATCTGTGAGAATTCCTCACTCTTCAATTTCTTTTTCTAGTTATATATATATACTAGGATGTAGACGGTGCTTAGTAGCACCCGACACAATCGTCCACAGACCATGGACTTGTTTGTTTGATTTCAAAAATTAGTTAGATTATTTGATTGGATTGAATTGTTTGGTGAAATGAAATTGATTTGATTGATGTGTGAATGGCGTGGGCCTTCACTAGACCGGGGATAAGGCTAGGCCTTGTCCCGTTTCTAGTATCGTGCCGTTATGCCGCCGAATTTTTTTAAAATAAGTTAGAAAAATAACAATATCATTTTATAGAATAAATGAATTGAAAAGAAATTCATATGTCGAAATAAAATGTTTTGTCGTTAAAAATATAATTTTTAACGTGAATGTAAATAAATAAATATTCATTTACAAACCGGACGGTTTGTTTATGTACACCTATTTGAAAGACATTGATTGGGACGATAAATTTCACACATCGCCCAACTGCACAAATAAAATCTGTGTTTGATTGTTTGAAACCCTACACGGGTGTTGGGATGAAATTTGAAGTTCACTCATCCTGATTGATTAAATATGTCGATCGATTGATTGACAGGCTGTTATAAGCGTTAGATATCTATGTTTGATGCTTATACAGTGTAGTGCACTTTGGTTGATGGTTGATTATTTTTCAATGCTATTATATACGTGTGATGTATGAAAATCCATATAATTAATATTATATGGTGATTGATTGGGCCTCATTCCAATTTAGAAAATAAAGAATAATATAAAATAAAGGTTCATGTGTTGACAGTACTCATCCGTTGAGATTGGTCATGTGTTGAACGAAATATTTTAGTAATAAAATTTACATCTTTATCAATATAAAATAAAGGTTCATGTGTTGACAGTACTCATCCATTGAGATTGGTCATGTGTTGAACGAAATATTTTGATAATAACAACTATTTTGAAAAAGAAATATTTGAAATAGAATATTTGAAAATAGAAATTTATGAAGCCGTGTTGATTAGATTGACGCCATTTTGACGTGAACGATATTTATATCGATTTTATTCATTTTGAAATGAATTGAATTGAAAACGATTTCGGAATGAATCGAATAGAAAACCAATTTGAATTGAATCGAATAGAAAACGACTTTGGAATTGAAATGAATTGAAAACGAATTCAAATTGAATTGAAATTTAAATTGAATAAAAATGAATTTTAAAACGAATTTATAAGGAAGAATTCAATTTTGATTTGAATTGAAATGGAAGTTGAAATTGCTTTTGAAACGAATTTAAAACTATTTATATAATTCGTTTTAAATAGAAATCAACGAAGTATATATTATATATATTATATATATAATATAATGGCCTGAATAGAACGCGCCGCGCCGCGGTAGTTCGCGAATTTCAACCATTGACTTCGAACGGACATTACGGGAGATCCGACCGTCGGATTCTCCTATAACCGGAACCGTTGGGTTTGTATCGAAAAGAGCTTTCTAACGAATATTAGAAATTTGAAATCTAACGGTTGAATTTGGAATTATGTCCAAATCAAATTTGGAAAAGGTCGCTGTAAGTGCAGTTCGATGGCCTTTGATGGAAATCGACTGTACAAGCCTTGATAAAATTATTAAAAATAGTAATAATTTGTGTAAAATCATAAGAAATAATTTAGAAAGGATTGGGATGAAAAACTCCATATTTGAAAAGATAAAAATAGATTTTTATCGAAATGAACTAGTTTTGAACTAGAATTATAATTCTATTTATTTTAAATAAATAAATTGAATTTGAAATGGTTTTGAAAATAACCAGAATTTCCAATGATTGCATTGGAATGGATTTGAATCGAAATTGTCTTCGGAATATTTTGATGTTGGATTTCGTGATTATACAGATGTTGTTATGGAAATTTGAAAGATATAGATATATATATCGTTATTTCCAATACGATATTTGTTGGTCGTAGAATTTGATATTGAATATCAGCCGGGATATTTTCTATTCAGAGCCTTGTATTTAATATCAAATGTGATTTGGGTTTGTCGTGAATGGTGTCTTCATTAACACTGTTCTTGAACCCAGTTGAGAAAAGATTAAATCTTTTTATTTAGATTTAATGAAGTGTACCAATTAAATAATATTTAATTGGAATTGAATTGATATTGATTTTTGGGTTTATCGTGAACAATGTTTTAAATAACACTCGTTCTTTAACCCGATAATTAATGGAATGTGATTTGGGTTTGTCGTGAATGGTGTCTTCATTAACACTGTTCTTGAACCCAGTTGAGAAAAGATTAAATCTTTTTATTTAGATTTAATGAAGTGTACCAATTAAATAATATTTAATTGAAATTGAATTGATATTGATTTTTGGGTTTATCGTGAACATTGTTTTAAATAACACTCGTTCTGTAACCCGATAATTAATGGAATGTGATTTGGGTTTGTCGTGAATGGTGTCTTCATTAACACTGTTCTTGAACCCAGTTGAGAAAAGATTAAATCTTTTTATTTAGATTTAATGAAGTGTACCAATTAAATGATATTTAATTGGAATTGAATTGGTATTGATTTTTGGGTTTATCGTGAACAGTGTTTTAAATAACACTTGTTCTTTAACCCGATAATTAATGGAATGTGATTTTGGGTTTATCGTGAACCGTGTTTTAAATGACACTGATTCTTTAACCCAGTCGAAGATTAAAACTAAGTGGAGTTTTAATGAATCTTTAATTAGATTGAAATGATCGAAAATGGAGTATCACCAGTTTTGCTCCAGGCAATAGTTAAATCTTTAATTAGATTTGAACGTGAAATGGTAATTGAATTTACCGATAACACTGTGGTGTTAGATATGAAGTATTACCAGTTTTACTTCATGGGATGAATAGGTTGGGATTGGGAAATTAAAATAAATGATTACTTCGGTAAGGTTCGCTAATCCCGACTAGTTTGAATTGATATTCAAATATAGATTAAAGAATAAATTCAAGAAATTTATCTTGGATAAAATTAATGGGAACCTTTCCTTATGAATGTGAAATTTAGAAACTAACTGTCGGTTAGCCAAGCAGAATGGTTTTCTGGATATTGATCTGATGTTGGTTTCGGCCTTCGGGGTTAATATTTGGGGAATTATTCTCTTGATTAATTTACGGTTAGTGACTGATGAATTGGAATGAGGCGTATGTTGTGTTTGTGTAACACTTATTTAAAATATACGCGAGTTATTTGGAAAGACCGGGTTTATCCCATTCTGAATAACTAATACGACGATAAGTCGAAGATGAAGACGATGGTCGAAGACCGGAGGTCTTCACGTCGTTTGGGTGATTACTGATGATCTTGATTGGGCTGTACACCCAGGAAGATGGAAACAGTTGGTGATCGTCCAGACGTACTTGGAGATCAATGGATATGCGGGGTACTTGTTGCCTCCGGTTTCGTTCAGCCCCAGAACGGACTTGTAAATGGACTGTGTGTCTGACATTGGATTTTAGTCCGTGTGATTGATCTCTATTAAATATATATCTGTTTGGCGGCGGAGAATTTATTCTCTTGCTTAACGCCCTTCTCTGAGACGTACGAGCTCAGGGGTTATATATTGATGGATATCAATCGCATGGAGTGAATTGCCTGTGTGGCATGCTTAAGTGGCAAATGATCAAGGCTTCTGTTGAAAAGCAAAGTCTTGTGGTTGATGATCGAAGCAAGGCCTTTGTGGCGTAGCTTTGTGTAACGTTTACTTCGCGTGTTTCACACCCAGTATGAACCAAAAACGGGAGACGGACCTCAGGGAGGGCATGCGTTTCCTTCTAGCTAAAAAGTGGCGTCAGTGGTTTTACACGCCCTGACGAGTTTGACTTATGTGGTTGTTGCTGTTGCGAGGCGCCTCGGATTGATCGGTCGTTCTCGAACCGATGGAGTCATTTAGTTGGCTCATTTACGCCCCAAAGGGCGGGGAAACGTAGTGTTCAGGCATTTTAATCCACATCGGTGGACCGGCCCTGTCGCTCCAAGGGTCACTCGAGCTCTGATCCTGAGACTCGGGCTAGACAGTCTCGAATCGGTAGAGGATCTTTCCCCTAGCCTCGGTTCATACCATAAATGATAACCCAACTTCCAATAATACGTCTTGCGGTTTTGATTGTAAACTTATATATGGCGACATAGTGTTATGGGGCATTCATGCCGCCTATGATTGATACTTTTGATTTGAAGTTGCTTTATACACTATGCACTTATAATAGTATCAAAGGATTTGTTTTAAACGTATCAAGCATTCTTTGGCTGTTATAAGGGAAAACCCTATCCCTCGGCTTGCGTTGCATTGTGTGATAGGACCTGGGTCTTATAACAGCTTCATTTTTCTTTATTTAGCATTGCGCTATTTGTTTATGCACTGGTATTCTTGGGAGGAAACCCGTTCCGTGTTATACGGCGTGGTCCCTTGATTTACCTAACTTTAAAAATAAAGATTACTGTTTTTAGTTCTCACACCAGTCACATGACTGACCTGGAGTTTATTGTTTTAACCTAAACTCTGGGTGCCCTTATTTTGACACGGGCAGCTAGTAGTTTTGGTTTTGCAGATTTACATTCACAGGATCCTGGTTTACAGCTGGAACGATATCCGGAAAGCTTTGTATCCGTATATCTCCTTCTAGTTGTGTATTGTATTATTTTCCGCTGCTATGTGTTTAAATGTAATTTAAATCTCTGATATTTCTGTGTAATATTCATTTATACTCTGTATATTCTTGTAATCTGATGCATTGTTGTAATATATAATGAAATGTTCTTTTGTCTGCGTTCTGTTTTGTCTTGTTCTCAAACGATAGGGCGTTTCGAACGGCCTGGATCGGTTTAGCGACTGGTTCGGACCGAGCGAAATTCCTTTTCGTCACACAAAATAATTGTTGTCTCTAATATTAGAAGATTGAATAAAGAGGGAGAAAAAAATTAATGACGGTTTTGTTATTCTCATAGTATGGAAATTAAGGAGAGAGGAAAAAAATCTAAACATTAGTTGCGATCAAAATTCATCATAGTATGAAAAAAAATCATGGTTTTGTTATTCTCAAAAACTGAAACCGATAAACTCTATAGATCATAAAAAAAACTAAAAAAAGAATCTATGTGTAGGAGCATTGTAATTTTCCATACCATTTGTAAAGGTGGAAATTGCTCCTTTAATTTTGATTATCAAACTTATTTGCCTTTAACAATTATTAAATATGTGTATTGAAATAGCATCAACCAAATCGACAATAAAATAACCAAGAGCACTCAAAGCAAAGCAATCTATCGACAAGGCAGTCAATGCTAAGTTTACATTCGTTTCTTATAGTTAATAGGAAAATGGATACAAAAACTAATTCAAGCATAATCAATGATGGTTTCTAAAACTTCTCTCCAAAATGTCTTCACAATCTCCCTAACAAAGCTGACATCCTCCACATAATCCACATCTATCATGTGTTCTTCGCAATCTTGAATAGCATAGCTTGTGTCTTCAATAGAATCATCTATCTCCAATTCAAGAAAACCTCTTGGTAGTGCCTTCATTACAACATACCAATTCAAAGAATCGTTCTCTCTTGAATAAAAAATTTGCTTCGCTTGAGATTCAAGAATATATGGATCCCTCGAAAATGAAGCTTGATTTTGATGCAAATTAACAAGTGTAAATCCATCTTCAACCATCATCCCATTTCCAATGTTGGCCCAATGACACTTAAAAATCAGAACATAAAATTTGTGATAGTCTAACAAAATTATGTCAATCAAAATCTCATAGTATGTGACCACATTAACTACTTGAAAGACATCTTTCGCACTTGCTCTACACATGGTAATAACATCATAAGTCACTCCCGAATTTTGAGTTTATCTTTCAACATCTTTTGTATGAAAACATAACCCATTAATTATATATCCTTTGCAGGACAAAGCGTTACTACTTGGACCGTAGGCAATCCATTTTAATAATTCATCGTGTTCGCTTGAGTTAATAGATATCAGGAAAAAAACTAATCATTTCAATATAGATTCAAAAATACTTTTTCAAACCTATAAATAAAATTTTAAAAAGTTGATTAACCTTCTTTTTAATCCAATCAGCAAAGGTTTTTGTGTTAGTTTTCCATAGCAATGTAGCATTTCTTTCCAAGCGTCCATCCGACCTTTGTAACTCTTCCAAATGCATACTACCATAATATAAAAGACACTAAGTTACAATTATAATTACACATATTACGACGATAAATATTAAAACAATATGTGCTTACTCTAAAAATGGCTCAGTTATAGCCAGATTCATTAGCACAGCAAGATGAGCAGCTTCCTTCTCATTAGTTGTCAATGTAATTGTGTTGCATGTTGATATCGGACGCCCTTCAAGTATTGCATCATCATTCTCATAATCTTCGTTTCTACCTCCTTTCTCCTCAAATTGTGATGATTTCTATAGAAATTCGCCAAAGAATCTTACAGATTCTTCTATAAGATAGTTTTCTACAATGCATCCTTTGGGACATGCACAGTTGCTTACATAATCTTTAAGTGTTTTCATATACCTTTCGAAGGGGTACATCCAACAAAAATGAACTGGTCCACATAATCGAGCTTCTTTTCCAAGATAAACTGTTAGATGTATCATTATCTCAAAAAATAAAGATGGAAAATACCTTTCAAGATCACATAAAATTTTAATGTTCTCATCATCGATTTGTTGCAACTTCTCTCCATCAAGAACACGCTGACATAATTTATTAAAAAATAAACACAAACGAGTTATTACTTTCCTTGCCATTTTTGGAAGCAGTCCTCTCAGTGCAACCGATAACATTTGTTGCATTAAAACATGGTAATCATGTGACTTCAATCCACTAACTTCGCCATCCTCCAATGACACAAATCTTTTGAAATTTGAGCAGTAACCATCAGGTCTTTTGAAGTCATACAATCTTTTGCAAAATGTTTTTTTTTTCAGAAATGGACATGGTATACGGAGATGGTGGAAGATATGTTTTCTTCCCACGAGGTTGTGCATATAGAGCAGGTCGAATTCTCCAATCCTCTAAATCCTTTCTAGAATTAAGACAATCTTTCGATTTGCTATCATGCAACGTTGTTCTAAGTAAACTTTTGCCCAAGTTTTTCTCAATATGCATCACGTCTAAATTGTGGCGGAGTGGAAGTTCCTTCAAACATCAACAATACAACCACATTAACATTATATAAGTTCATAATTTAATTATTGCAAACAAAACATAAGTTGAACACTAACCTTCCAATATGGTAAATCAAAGAAAATTGATTTTTTTTTTCTACCTTGATAGCTCTATTTTTATAGGATCATTTTCATCTTCCCTGCTATCAGTACACTTCTTCTTCCTACATGTAATCTTTATACTTTGCTTCTTATTTAACTTCTTATTCTTTCTCTTCTTGGCTGCTTTTATTTCTTCATTCTCAGCTTTTCCAAAATCATTTGGAAAATCTTTCAGAATTACAGAAATATCTCTACCTGTAAGAATTCGAGGTTTGTTACCTTTCTCCACAGTATTACCAAACCAAGTCTTTTGTTTTCTTTGTGGATCTGAAAGACGTAAGAATCTTCTATGTCCCATATAGACATTTTTTCTGCTATGATTTAGCCATCTATGGTGAGTATTCACGCCACATAATGGACAACCTTTTTTTCCTTTTACACAACATCCAGCAAGATTTCCATAAGCTGGAAAATCGTTTATAGTCCATAACAAGATTGCTTTTAAGTTAAAAAGTGTATTGCTAAATGCATCATAAATCTCCACCCCGTTACTTCATAAATGTTGCAAATCTTCTAACAAAGGAGCTAAATATATATCAATATCATTCCCAGGTTGCTTTGGACCAGGAACCAATAATGATAACATAATATTCTCATTTTTCATACACAATATAAAGTAAAAGATTATATATCACAAGCATCACTTGCCAGCAACTATACTTGGTACCTTTAATGTCAAATGGAGTAAAACCAGCGTAGCAAGTGTTGTATATAACAGTGTTGTATACACAATTATATGATTTTTGTTTGATGATAACAACCAAATTTATTTTATTATTGAATGTGTTTGTAACTGTACTGGTATACTACACATCAGACAGGAATATAATATTTCTGTTTAAATAAAGTACAACTATACAAAAATTTAAAAATTCACAGAGTATTTTATTTGAACAAGAATATTTTATTTCAATATTTAAACAGTACAGATTTACGACTTCACTATTTGTATATACATCATTAATAGACATTTCAAAATTTTCAATTTCACACTCAGTTCCTCTTTACAACACTTACAATTTCATACACACTACATTTCTATACAGTTCACTCATATATACTGACACATATTAATATCATCATCTTCAGTCTTCTTGACTTCACAGCATTCCACAGTCAATCCAGTTATCTTCATACCTGTCACATACAAAAGAACACACACAGTAGACTGCCACAAAAATAAAAATTAAATAAAAGCAAATAAAAAATTTATTTTTAATTTTTTTTATTTGCCTCAGATTTGCGGTGTGTTTCTCATCATTTTTCTAGACTTTGTCTGATATGCAGGGACAGAAAAACTCGTCTAGATGGCTGCATGTACACACGTGTACACACGTGTGCACTACCACGCCAATCCAGTGTCGCGACTGAGGAGTAGCCACTTGGACCATCTCGACTCAGCGCAATATACTCATGAACATGAACAAAGTCAAAAGCAAAAGTAAAATGGTCGACAAGTCAACACACAAGAAAGTCATAAGCAAGTCAAAACATGAATAAAGCATAGTACGGCAGTGTTAACAAAACTACAGGAAGTAACAAAGATAATGAAGACATGGCATGAATGACAACAAGGTCAAACCAGCATGGTGCAATAGCTATATGGTACAAGTAAACAAGGCAGAGCAACAAGCATACAAAGTATTGGTTGAAATAGCTTAATGAAAAGTGAACAAGTAGTGCAGCAAAAATGACAAGCCGCATGAAAGTGTACACAGCAAAGTACAAGTAAAATGATTATGCACCAATTACAAAAGAGACAAAGCAAATGTCAAGTTGTAATCAAATGCAAACAAGTGAGTGTACAGGAGCTTGTGTGACAAGTCAGGGAAGTGCAATACCACAGTCCAGAGAATGGAAAAGAAAACAGTTTGATCAAGGTAGTGCCAAGATCAAATGTAGCATCTGTTCATATAATTCTTTCAAGGCCGAGGCTAAAGTAGCTGTCCAGTTTTAAAGAAGCAACTGTTCATATCAAAAACATGAAAAATGTTTTTGAAAAGTATGATTTAAAGAAGGTTTTAAAATTCCAGAAATCAGGGTTTAAACTTAATGAAATATATTCAGAAAAATCATTACAGTATACAAGTTTATATCATGAAGTATTACAAAAGGCAAGCCGTTAAGTCAGTTTTATAAAGTTAAGCATGCACACAGTGCACCAAGGGGTCAAGCAAGAAGCAAGGGAGACACAAATAGTCACAGGAACGCAAAACTAACTAGCACATGCACAAACACTCAGGGTAATACAAACAAGGACATAGAAGACCAAAGCAACAACAATGCAAGATTAAAGTACAGTATTTTTTTTTATCAACAGAAGTGAACAAGAGCAAATTGCTCAAGAGGACAGATGGAATCAAGTAGCATAGTTAACACAGCATTGTACATGCGTGTACACAGGGTCAACATGGATGAAGCAGTTTGTAAGCATGAACAGGTCAAGTTCAAACAGCAAGACAGAATGGTGCAAACTGCATGACACAGATACAAATAAATGGATAGTGAAACAATATCTGTTCTTATCAAAGTAAGTCATGCAAAGTGTCAAAGATTTGATGAACCAGAAACCAAGGAATTAGTTGAGAGCAATCAAGTTTAGCATCAGTTTAAATTTGTTGAAAAATCAGTGATATAATCAATGATGCAAGTTTATCAAGGTCAAGTATTATCTTTATCAAAAGCAATATTAAATGTTCGGAAATAATCAAGAAAAAACATCTGTAAAACATCATCTATGATGCACACGGCAAAGAAGGAGGTAACAGTTCAATTCAAAAGTCCAGAAATCACAATACAAGTTACTCCACAAAGTTTGAAATTTTCAAACTTAATAAATTTCCAAACAAATCAGGATATTAAATTTGTTCAAAGGAAGACCGAGTGTTATCTTCATTCCAGAAATTAAGGAACAAAAGCCAAAATAAATCAAAGATCATTTCTAAAAAATCTCACGCAAGTTTTTCAAAAAGACTGAAGATTTCAAACCAGATTTAAAGTCCAGATCCTATCCCACAAATTGGTACCGAGATTAAAGGAATATACTTCCTGGCCCCAAATAAAAGAAATAAAGAGATCAATTCAAAGCAATCGCAATATCATAGCCAAGTCTCAAGGACGAAATCAGAGCAGAACTTTAGGGATTTTAATCCTATATATATCACACAATCCTCATCGGCTATGATCATCCAAGCACATCCAAGATCAAAGAAGTTAAAAAGCAAACAATCGAATTAAAAAATCATACCAGGAAAAGGAGAAGTCTTGGATTCAAATCAGAGCTTCAACAACTCAATCGAAGGATAGCTTGCAATAGGAATTCGAGATCATCACACGATATAGCGGCGCCCATCAGATCGAAGCAAAATCAAAACCCTAGATTGCAAAGAAGGAAACCCTAGATCGCAAACCCTAGGTCGCCATTTTTCTTTCCAGAGAAAAGAGATCGGACTCAAGAATAAAGTGGTGGAGCAATAACTAAAGGGGGTCGGCCAAGTTAAAAGGGGATAACCCTTATTTAAAACTAGGGTTTTCAAAGTTTTTTTTATTAAGGGTTTTTGTCTTGATTTAGTTTGTCTTTAATTTCAACTTTGTAATCAGTCCAGAGTTTTCTAGTTTGTCTCTAAAACTAGGGAGACGAATTACAGTGTTTGTAATTCGGGGAAATCTGGTTTTGGGGATAAAAACCAGTGCAGGGTTTTGAGCGTAGGGTTAAGAACAGTTGGGAGCGAGTGTCGCGAGTTTACAGGGGATTGTAAGCGTAGAGATTGTTTTAAATCCTAGTAGAAACCTTGGGGAATGCAGCAGTAGGCAGGGTTTTTGCCGAAGCTGGGTATATCTGTGTGTTATTTATTTTCCGCATTTACTCTGATTATTATCTGTGTTGTGATTATTTAATTACTCTATGAAAATCTGTGATAAACCCTATTCACCCCCCCTCTAGGGTTAATTTAGATCCTACAAGTGGTATCAGAGCAGGTATTTTTAACTCTAGAGTCATGAATTTGTCAAACAACGCTTTTTCTGAGGGTCAGTCCATAGCTAGGCCACCAATGTTTAATGGAACTGATTATGCCTATTGGAAAGCTAGGATGAAAATTTATTTGAGTTCAGTCGATTATGATGTGTGGGATATTATTGAAACGGGTTATAGATCTCCCACTGTTATTGTTAGTGGTGTTGAAATTCCTAAATCAAAAGATAGGTGGGATGCTAATGATAAAAAATTATTTTCAACTAATGCCAAAGCAATGAATGCTTTAATTTGTGCTCTTGATAAAACTGAATTTAATCGAATTTCTCATTGTGAGATAGCACAGGAAATATGGCATACGTTAGAGGTCACACACGAAGGTACATCTCAAGTAAAGGAATCTCGTCTTGCTCTACTCAGCAACGAATATGAAAATTTCTCTATGCAAAAAGACGAGGATATAAAAGAGATGTATGGACGCTTCTCATCACTGGTTTACAATGCAAAAGCTCTTGGCAAAACCTATACCGAAGTGGAATTGATCAGAAAAATACTGAGAGTGCTACCGATGAATTTTGAAGCAAAGGTGACGGCGATTCAAGAATCAAAAGATCTGAATAAAGTAAGTATGGAAGAGTTGATCGGAAATCTGATTACTTATGAGATGGAGTTAAAAGCAAGAGAAGAACGAAAGGATTCTGAATCAAAGAAAAAGACAATCGCTCTAAATAATTCTGTTGAAAGTATTGATGATGATCCCGCTGAAGAGCTAGCCATGGTTTTGAAAAAGTGGGCCAAAGGAAAATACAAACCACGAAAGAAGAATTCAAAAACCGACAAGTCTGAAAGTTCAGATAGTTCAAACGATGAAGTGTTTTGCTACAATTGCAAGAAACACGGTCACATCAAACCAAATTGCCCACAGCTTAAAAATGAAAAGAGGAAGAAGTTCAGAAGGAAGAAGAAGGCTTTTGCTGCTACATGGGATGATGAGGAAGGAGAAGAAGCTTCTGAAAGTGATGAAGAAGAAGCTAATTTGTGTCTTATGGCACAATCTGATTCAGAAGGTAGTTCTAGTGAGGTATCGAATTTTACTTATAAAGATTTAATTTTAATGTGTCACGATCTCACGAAAACTGTTGATTCTCTTGAACTAAAAGTTAAGAAATTGAAATCTGATAGGTCAAAACTAGTTCAAGAAAATAACAGTTTGGAAACAAAACTTGAAAAAGTTAAAAATTCATCGTTTTCAGAATGCGAAAAATGTCAATTTTTGAGTAACGATTTGTTGAAATTAAAAACTAATCTTGAGTTACTTAAAAGTGAAAACATGAATTTGAAAAATGAAAATCTTGATTTTGAAAAAGTGAATGAAAAGTTTAAAGAATCTGAAAAACTTGATTTTGAAAAAAGAAAACAATTTGAAATTGAAATTTCCAAGTCCAATGATAGAATCAAAGCACTTGAAAACGAAAATTTGATTTTAAAACAAACTGATGCTGAAAAGAGGAAAATCGCTATTAATCGTTGTTCAAATTTAATGAAAGAAAATAGCGATCTTAAACATAAAATTCAACGACTGGAGTCAGCTTTGACTAAATTTTCTAAAGGAGAGAAATTGTTGAATATGTTGTTAAAAAATCAATTTTTTGTTCAGAATAAAAAGGGACTTGGATTTGAATCTGATCAAGTTGAAAAACAAAATTTTAATGATTTTAAAAATCCTTTAATTGGCTTTGAAAACAATCAAATTGAATTTTTGAAATTTAATAATTTCAAAGGGTTTTTAAATCATAAACAAATTGATAACTCGTTTAAAAACAATTCATTTAAATCTGTTTGGATTCCAAAAATAAACAAAATAAATTTCAGCAAATCTAAACAAATTTGGGTTCCAAA
Organism: Allium sativum; assembly: GCA_030737875.1. Taxonomy (NCBI): domain Eukaryota; kingdom Viridiplantae; phylum Streptophyta; class Magnoliopsida; order Asparagales; family Amaryllidaceae; genus Allium; species Allium sativum. The sequence continues at coordinate 574,022,602 of CM060923.1, read as the reverse complement.
GGGTACGCTAGTGAATAGTAATGGATTGTTATATAAACGGGTTTGGGTACCAAAACGTGTAAACGAAGATAAGAGTGGTAAAACAACTTTTGTTAGACCACTCGATCATATAAACATTTAGGTACTATGGGAGGCTGAGGAACAACTGTGCTTAAGTTGGATAAAATTCAAGTTGATTCATATATCAAATTATTTGGAGTTCCTTAGCCATAGATTCAGAGTTGGAGATTCATTGCATCACGTTGATTATGGTAAGTCAGGTATGATCTCTAAACTCGTACTTTTATTTCTTTTAGGTTATTTTTACTTGGTTGTTTTTTGAAATCATTCGTTATGAATTGTTGAAAATCTTGGACTATAAAAATTGATTTTTTTTGGTGATTTCAAACAATTATCTTCAAATTTGATATGTTGACTGTTTCTTGAGTTTGTCTAAAAATTCTCTGAGGATGTCTCTTGTGATTCTTGCTTTGAAAATGATCTTGTGCTGCTCTGATAAGGAAATTAATTTATTGGTGTTTAAATGATAAGTTGGAAAATCAGTAACTGAATTTAGTTAAAATTCATAGACAATTTGAATTAATATATAAATGGTTTTAAAAATTGTCTAGGAGCAATCAGTCTTAAAAATATTAGAAAATTTCATTTTCTAACTGATTGAATTTTTTTTAAGCTGATTTTCAACTTGCATTTTTTTCAAAAAACTTCTCTTAAAATTGATATTTTCAATTTTAAAATTATTTTTGATTATTTATTCAAAAATTGAAATTATTGATTAATTTGAACCGTTTTGGGACTCATCAAAATCATTGATAGATTTATGAAACTGTGATGAGTTGCGACTATGGTATAATTCATAATTAGAAGAGATATTATTTTAAATCTCATGATGATTAAACAAATTGTATAATATCTTTGAATTAGAGCTTATTTCACGACCATCTTCTATATCTATCATATTTCTGTCATTCATCATGGTTTTATTTAATTTGGGGAGTTCTAATTATTCTTAAAATAAATAAAAAAAATAAATAAATAAATAAATAAATAAATAATTTATCCTTGGTATTCACTCCCTTTTAAAAATCCTCGCGGTTATGCGTGGGTGAATTACCTTAATTTCTATGTGCTTCCATTCTCACTTAAAAGACCTTCGGGCTGTGCATGGATGGAACTCATTAGAGAGGATAAAGTTAAGTTACTACTAACCCCATTTAAAAGACCTTTGGGCTATGCGTGGTTAGAAAGTGCTTAACACATTCTTTTTGCATATTTAAAATCTTTAAAATTTATATTCAAATATTCAATTTTTATTGAACTCTCCTCATTCGATAAAATCCATCGTAAATCCATTCATTCTGAAAGTGAAATCTGCTTCTGATTTAAAGATTATTATGATTTTTGTTTGATTAAATGGGTTTTACGATATATATTCTCTCTCTGAATATGAATTTATATTTTTAGTCTATATTCATCACTGTATCGATTTCTATTTTCCTTTTGATGATAACAAAAGGGGGAGAATGGTCAAGATTTTGATTGATAAGTATTTAATTCAAAAAATATTTTAAGATTGGAAATTAAATATCTAGAGGGGGAATGGTCAATTGGATTTCATTATTCATACTTTTCCACATATATAGGGGGAGTTCAGTTGTAGGGGGAGCATACAAATAGGGGGAGTAATATATTTCACGTTCAAAACACATTCAAAATCTTTTATTTGTTTGTCATCATCAAAAGGGGGAGATTGTTGTATATAACAGTGTTGTATACACAATTATATGATTTTTGTTTGATGATAACAACCAAATTTATTTTATTATTGAATGTGTTTGTAACTGTACTGGTATACTACACATCAGACAGGAATATAATATTTCTGTTTAAATAAAGTACAACTATACAAAAATTTAAAAATTCACAGAGTATTTTATTTGAACAAGAATATTTTATTTCAATATTTAAACAGTACAGATTTACGACTTCACTATTTGTATATACATCATTAATAGACATTTCAAAATTTTCAATTTCACACTCAGTTCCTCTTTACAACACTTACAATTTCATACACACTACATTTCTATACAGTTCACTCATATATACTGACACATATTAATATCATCATCTTCAGTCTTCTTGACTTCACAGCATTCCACAGTCAATCCAGTTATCTTCATACCTGTCACATACAAAAGAACACACACAGTAGACTGCCACAAAAATAAAAATTAAATAAAAGCAAATAAAAAATTTATTTTTAATTTTTTTTATTTGCCTCAGATTTGCGGTGTGTTTCTCATCATTTTTCTAGACTTTGTCTGATATGCAGGGACAGAAAAACTCGTCTAGATGGCTGCATGTACACACGTGTACACACGTGTGCACTACCACGCCAATCCAGTGTCGCGACTGAGGAGTAGCCACTTGGACCATCTCGACTCAGCGCAATATACTCATGAACATGAACAAAGTCAAAAGCAAAAGTAAAATGGTCGACAAGTCAACACACAAGAAAGTCATAAGCAAGTCAAAACATGAATAAAGCATAGTACGGCAGTGTTAACAAAACTACAGGAAGTAACAAAGATAATGAAGACATGGCATGAATGACAACAAGGTCAAACCAGCATGGTGCAATAGCTATATGGTACAAGTAAACAAGGCAGAGCAACAAGCATACAAAGTATTGGTTGAAATAGCTTAATGAAAAGTGAACAAGTAGTGCAGCAAAAATGACAAGCCGCATGAAAGTGTACACAGCAAAGTACAAGTAAAATGATTATGCACCAATTACAAAAGAGACAAAGCAAATGTCAAGTTGTAATCAAATGCAAACAAGTGAGTGTACAGGAGCTTGTGTGACAAGTCAGGGAAGTGCAATACCACAGTCCAGAGAATGGAAAAGAAAACAGTTTGATCAAGGTAGTGCCAAGATCAAATGTAGCATCTGTTCATATAATTCTTTCAAGGCCGAGGCTAAAGTAGCTGTCCAGTTTTAAAGAAGCAACTGTTCATATCAAAAACATGAAAAATGTTTTTGAAAAGTATGATTTAAAGAAGGTTTTAAAATTCCAGAAATCAGGGTTTAAACTTAATGAAATATATTCAGAAAAATCATTACAGTATACAAGTTTATATCATGAAGTATTACAAAAGGCAAGCCGTTAAGTCAGTTTTATAAAGTTAAGCATGCACACAGTGCACCAAGGGGTCAAGCAAGAAGCAAGGGAGACACAAATAGTCACAGGAACGCAAAACTAACTAGCACATGCACAAACACTCAGGGTAATACAAACAAGGACATAGAAGACCAAAGCAACAACAATGCAAGATTAAAGTACAGTATTTTTTTTTATCAACAGAAGTGAACAAGAGCAAATTGCTCAAGAGGACAGATGGAATCAAGTAGCATAGTGAACACAGCATTGTACATGCGTGTACACAGGGTCAACATGGATGAAGCAGTTTGTAAGCATGAACAGGTCAAGTTCAAACAGCAAGACAGAATGGTGCAAACTGCATGACACAGATACAAATAAATGGATAGTGAAACAATATCTGTTCTTATCAAAGTAAGTCATGCAAAGTGTCAAAGATTTGATGAACCAGAAACCAAGGAATTAGTTGAGAGCAATCAAGTTTAGCATCAGTTTAAATTTGTTGAAAAATCAGTGATATAATCAATGATGCAAGTTTATCAAGGTCAAGTATTATCTTTATCAAAAGCAATATTAAATGTTCGGAAATAATCAAGAAAAAACATCTGTAAAACATCATCTATGATGCACACGGCAAAGAAGGAGGTAACAGTTCAATTCAAAAGTCCAGAAATCACAATACAAGTTACTCCACAAAGTTTGAAATTTTCAAACTTAATAAATTTCCAAACAAATCAGGATATTAAATTTGTTCAAAGGAAGACCGAGTGTTATCTTCATTCCAGAAATTAAGGAACAAAAGCCAAAATAAATCAAAGATCATTTCTAAAAAATCTCACGCAAGTTTTTCAAAAAGACTGAAGATTTCAAACCAGATTTAAAGTCCAGATCCTATCCCACAAATTGGTACCGAGATTAAAGGAATATACTTCCTGGCCCCAAATAAAAGAAATAAAGAGATCAATTCAAAGCAATCGCAATATCATAGCCAAGTCTCAAGGACGAAATCAGAGCAGAACTTTAGGGATTTTAATCCTATATATATCACACAATCCTCATCGGCTATGATCATCCAAGCACATCCAAGATCAAAGAAGTTAAAAAGCAAACAATCGAATTAAAAAATCATACCAGGAAAAGGAGAAGTCTTGGATTCAAATCAGAGCTTCAACAACTCAATCGAAGGATAGCTTGCAATAGGAATTCGAGATCATTACACGATATAGCGGCGCCCATCAGATCGAAGCAAAATCAAAACCCTAGATTGCGAAGAAGGAAACCCTAGATCGCAAACCCTAGGCCGCCATTTTTCTTTCCAGAGAAAAGAGATCGGACTCAAGAATAAAGTGGTGGAGCAATAACTAAAGGGGGTCGGCCAAGTTAAAAGGGGATAACCCTTATTTAAAACTAGGGTTTTCAAAGTTTTTTTTATTAAGGGTTTTTGTCTTGATTTAGTTTGTCTTTAATTTCAACTTTGTAATCAGTCCAGAGTTTTCTAGTTTGTCTCTAAAACTAGGGAGACGAATTACAGTGTTTGTAATTCGGGGAAATCTGGTTTTGGGGATAAAAACCAGTGCAGGGTTTTGAGCGTAGGGTTAAGAACAGTTGGGAGCGAGTGTCGCGAGTTTACAGGGGATTATAAGCGTAGAGATTGTTTTAAATCCTAGTAGAAACCTTGGGGAATGCAGCAGTAGGCAGGGTTTTTGCCGAAGCTGGGTATATCTGTGTGTTATTTATTTTCCGCATTTACTCTGATTATTATCTGTGTTGTGATTATTTAATTACTCTATGAAAATCTGTGATAAACCCTATTCACCCCCCTCTAGGGTTAATTTAGATCCTACAGCAAGACCAAGTCGAAGATTACGTGGATCATTTGAAAATAGTTTCCATCTATTATCAACCATGCTCCATGTCAAAGAATCCACAGGATGACGCATTTTACCATCATTACTTTTATTACTAAAATGCCATCTTAAATCTTCTGCCATCTGTGGAGATCTAAACATTCTTCTTAATCTTGGAATAATAGGAAAATATCTCAATACTTTGACCGGAATACCTGGCATTATCTCTTTCGTCCGCTCATTTATCTTCCGTCTCGAAGAACCGCATTTCAGACATTTAATCAAATCATTGTACTCTTTCCTAAATAGACAACAATCATTCTTGCATGCATGAATCTTCTCAAATCTCATGTCAAATACTTTGAGGAACTTCTTTAGTTCATACAAAGTTTTCGGAAGAACATTATTTTTGGGTAATAACAATTGTTGCACATTTAGAAGCTTATCAAAACCAGTATCGGATAATCCAGTTTCACATTTAAGATTATACAATGTAGTGATAGCAAAAAAATTTGTTTGATCTACACAATCAGGGTACAGTGGAGTTTTTACATCTTCCAAATTTTTAACAAAATCATCCACTCTCTTTTGTGCACTATCATTATTATTATCATCTGATAAAAAAGTATGATTGACAAACGCTTCATCTTCAAAGTGAATGGCCTGAAGTAGTTCATATGTCTCATCCACCTCCACCTTTTTAGGTATATTCATTTGCTCACCATGACTGGACCACTTACTGCACTTGTATATATGATCAATTCCTCTTATATACAAATGCTCGACAATAATATCACAATATTGATGGCTGAGATTTCGACAATCTAAGCAAGGACATAATATTTTTTATGTTTCATAAGTTTCTCTTTGCAGCTTGCACAAAATTCCATGCTCCTTGCTCGTATTCGCTGCTACTTCTATGATAAAATAAAAAAAAACTAGTTTTTATTTAACTTCCAAGTTAAATTTTAAGCTAAATATTGTATTATTACCTTTGTAAATGCACCCAATCTTTTTCCATCATCGTATATGATACTGTAACAAGCAATTTTCTAAACAAAACAGAAGTACAATTCAATAGGTGTTAAATTTACATATACTTACACACACACACACAGATATATATATATATATATATATATATATATACATACATACATATTAACACGCTAATAACTATTCTTGAGTATCGAAGTGATATTTCATGGGAATAAAACAAAACTGAAAAATAATTGAACATCTCAACATTTTCACTTATCGTTATTTGTAAGATGACATCTCAACATTCTCATTTATCGTTCACTTTCATCTATTTCAAATAAATATCATGTTGATAATTTATAAATGAAGTTAGAGTTCATTCAAAAATATTGAATTATTGAACCAAAAGAAAATGTAAAGACGCATATAATCTTAAGGCTGAGAAATTGGTGCAACAGGCTTCAGCTAAGAAGTTACCAGTGACAAGATATGATGTTTGATATTGTAGATCGTTTAGGTTTACTCAGCAAATCGTTCTTTTTGCCCCATGAGCCGTGTCTGTGCATACTCGTATGCTTAACTTTCTTCCTACCCTCTCTTTAAGACAAGTACTCACTATGTCCGTTTGCTTGTTTATTTATTGTTAGCTGGTTTCTTTATTTGTTACATAACGAGTTAGATTTGTTCTGTTCATCCAAATCTTAGGTACCTTGCTGTATCAACTTTGAGACACCTAATTAATAAGTATCTGGTAAGAATATTTACAAATTTAATGATTGCATTTATGCTATTTCATTCGTTACAACTAACTTCATAATGATAAGTCTCTCAGATATGATTATCACCGACTATCAATAGAGTATATGATGATTATGGATAAGGATTGTAAACAAAGAAAATATAATAAAATTTTGACTCAGATAAAGTATTCTAATTAATCTCAATCAAATTAATACTAGTAAATGGTGAGAAGTATCAATGCCCTTGGTGGAAGAATGATTTTCTACATACATGTCACTTAGTTTGAATAGAAACAGAATGTAAATTCACATCTGCTCAATCACAACCCGAATTTGTTTTTAAATATTCATGAATTGAAATTCGTAATGCAGAATTCAGAACTTAAGCGTTCTATAGTGCTTTACATTTTTTACTTATTCACATTCTAGACTGCAATGGTGAATGAGAACATCGAGGAAAACTTGTTTAGTATCCTCAACGAATAAACTGATGTTGAGTCCATTAGCTTACTCTTATCAGCTTAGATTTTTTATTCAAAACAAAAAATAAAAAACATGAAACTTTTTTTCTGAGATAATTAGGATATAGATACACTTTAGTTTTCCTTTTTAGAAATTTAATTTTTTTTTTTTGGTATTTGATTTGATCCAGTTCTTCTTAAGGAGGCTTGTAAAATTTCTAATCAAATATTGTTTGCATCAAATCAGTTTGTCTTTTGTCTTTTTTTTAAAGGACAAACGTAAGACTACATCCCAAAACATCCATTTTACAAGAGTTCACAAAATGTAGCCCACATAAACATAAATATGACTAAGGCTATTATAAACATTGACGAACTGCCAACTGAAACGGTCACCATCAGAGGTTGCTAGGCACGGAAGCTGAATCAAGCTCCCAGCAACCATGTAACGAAACGCCTGCTTCATTTGTCAGCCTAAAAGCAGGTATCCGATGGGAAAACCTTAGGCTCTGCGGATGCGATATAACAACGTCCTGAATAGCACAACCTTTCCCTTCGGGTTTGAATACGGCATTATAGCCTTTTACCTTCGTCAATATGTGTACAGTGGCTGTATAGGTGCATTCCACAATTTCCACTATCATATGCATCAAATCAGTTTGTCGAATCTGTTTTCTGACTATTAGAAATGTGAATTATTATACATGGAATAAGCTAATCATTAACAGTCCATCGGATCATAACTCACGTGAACCAGTTTTTACGCATAGCTTTCCGAGATGTATTTATCTGTTAATATTTTCTTAGGATTGGAAGCTTGGTTCATGCTACAATAATTCGCTTTCTTTACATTTCTTGTCCTTCCTGGCCTTCATGCTGGTTGTCTATATTTCATAGTTTGGTAATTCCTTTTCTATAAATTCATTTTGCTTGTATAACAATCATTTTGATTTTGACTATATTAACTACACGTTATTATCAAGAGCAACATCTTGTAAACATTATTACAATCTCTCTTAATCCATCAAACATTTTTTTAATCTCTCTTAATCCATTCAATTGATTTTTTACTAGCTTTTCCATGTATTATTTATTTGAATAGTCCAAATATTTGTCTTCATATTCTTTACAAGTTACGATCACTCTTGTATCATTATAGGAATATGTTTATAAATTATTATCATCTGCAGCCTAAACGACACGGACTATGAATACTTAATAATTCAAATGTAAATGCGTGAAAAGGAAATCGTATTACATCTACTACTAAAACCTTTTTTTTCTTTTAAGATTTCATATGGGCTTGGTTGAATCACGTGATTACTGAAAATGACAGGCTTGGTAATTAACTAAATTTGTATTACTTAATATTGATCATTGGCACAGGTTTACATATCGGATCAACAATTAAACAACTATCTCAGTCAATTACATGAATACAACAAAAAAATTGAAATACACATGCAAATACAGATGTAAAAAATTGGTATACAATCATAAATGATTACTACGCAACGAGCATGTAAATGATTACAGTAAATTATTACTGTTAAATACTAATTTTAACATCAAAAATCACTAAAACTGAAACTAGCAAGTAAATCAAGATTTGGTGCTTGAAGAATGATTCTAACATACTGAATAAACAGTCAATAAACAGTCATCGACCAAAAAAATAACTAAAATAGCACAAGATAAAAATGTTCAGAAATATATAACGAATCCTCACGCTTGAAGAATTGTACTTCAGACCAAGTCGAATTGAAAAACTGCTTCGGACAATTGCGCTTCCTTCGATTCAACTTGCAAATGAGGTCATTTAACTTCCGGAATTTCAAGAAGAATTGAATAATGGAGCATCGTGAATTTGGGGAAGGATTGAGGTTGAAGAATGATAGGTTGAGGAATAAAGCGGTAGGAGAGGACTAATTAAAAAAATGCGAACAGATGAAGATTAGTACCTAGGGATAAGCGAAAAAGAAAGTGGGAAAATTTGGTGGCCGAAAGAAAATATTGGAGGGAAACGAAATAGTGCAACGGGATTCACGTGTGCGGCATTAATATTATTTCAGTTTGGTTAATATAATTGCAAATTAACTTGGCTTTTAATTTAAATAAAAAATAGTCATTTAATAATAGCAAGACAAATTTCAGTGCAATCCTACTTGCTATTAATATGAAATTTTCTTGTAGTGGAGAAAGGAAAAAAAATTCTTTGCAAGAGCTTTAGTTATGTCATAGATCATCTTTGGGATTATTTTATGTATGCTTATGGCAATGTAATGCAGTGAAGTATACTTTTTCTTCATAATTTTTTTTTCATGTTTCATCTTTTGGGAGTTCATGAAATGTGACGTGTAAATTTGTATGTTTTGAAACAAATATATGAATGGTGTTCTATTACGAGTACTATTGTTATACTGATGTAGAAAAAGATAAATGATTTTATCTTTTATTGATAATAATTTCAGTTTAACTGAATTTAGTGATGATATTGTGATGGCTGATGTTGAAAACTATATGATGAATTTGATAATTAATTTTAATTGTCTGATAATGTTATTCAAATAACTGAGCTTGACTTTATAATATGTAGTACGGTTATTTTGATTTTTGAAGAAAGATATTTCATTATATCTTTTATTGATATTATATTTAAGGCCGTGACATACTATGTTATTAAAAGTATATGGTATCTATATGAGGATATTGTATATAATATTCCTTGTTATTGTGTTCGTAAGGCTTTATAATACTATGGTGTACAAATATATTTTCAACAAAATATAAAAGCTTTTATCTTTCTTAGCTTAGTAGCAGAATAAAAACGAGTATTGAAAATTCATTATCATTTATCATATTTATCTTCAAGTTAACTTAAGTTGTATTACAGTTTGGTAGTTAACATTATATATAACATATTAGCTGTTATATGGAGGATGTTGTTGGTAATTATTTTAAAAAAGATAAAATGATATATCTTTTTTATTTCAAATGCAACACAGTTTACATAATTTAATAAGTAAAAGAATATCGGTTATATCATTTTAGCAGTAAATCAGTTTTACATATTATACGAATTCATTTTAAATGCAAATCATGTTACAGTTGAATTATATGGTTAGATAAATTAACTTCGTTTTAGGTCATGGGGACATTCAATCCATAAAGGAAATTTAAAAAACTGCAATCTCTTATTTTGCATCTTGTTTCTTTAATTATATTTTTTTATCACAAGATGACAAGCAAAGGTGTAGACAAAGTTGTATCATCTTCGTACAGGGATGCTATTTTGAAGAAAACTTTAAAGGGTTATGCATATTTTAATGAACTCAAAAATTCCTCCTCTCAAACACCGCCTCGAAATTATAATCATTGTTCTAAAAATATTAATTACATAAAATCTATTAATGGGTGCTTCAGGGGCGGCTGTTCATATAACTGGGTAATCCAATTTTATGTTTCAGTGTCAACAAAACAAGGCACAACGTTTTTTATTGTATATCTCATATCAAATATCCCCAAAAAATGGCCAACCTTGAAAAAATACTTATATTTCAACCGAGACATTTCCCGATGATTTCAATTGGGATATATCTATGGTGATGGTCTCTATAGCTCGGGGAGCTTTCTCTATCAACGAACTTGAAGATATCATTATATCCAAGTTCGGCAAGAGTTTGCCTTATTGGAACTGGAACGTTCGAAGAATGGGCGATAATTTTATTGTGAAGTTCCTTCTTCCCTGTTGATTGATAATTTCTACTATTCCTTTGTTATGACAAAGGGGGTTGTGAATCTAAAGAGGTGGAGCCTACAGGTTGGCAGTATAGCCAAGAGGAAGGTTGAAGAATGGGTTAGCTTGAAGAACTTGCCGGTTTTTTGCAGATGTTTGGAAGTGCTCAAAGCAGCGCTGGTGGATTTGGGGAATGTGAAGAGACTTTGGCACAGATCTTTGCATGCTGCAGATTATACTTGGTTGAGGGCCCAGATTCTGATAGATGAAGATTTGGTACTCGCACCATCGATTATCATTCCAATTGAAAGCTATGATCATGAGGTAACAATTGCGAAGCTGGATGGAAAATCTTCTGAGAAGTTTGACATAAGAGAGTTTAGAAGGACTGTTTTTTCCAAAGGTGATGATAGCAGGCTGATGGCTATGAATTGTAGGGGAGAGAGGGTTGACTCTACTAGCACTCCAAATGTTCCACCTATTAATGCCCCAAGTGCTAGTGTGCCTAATGTTCTTTTGTCAGGAGAAGTGGATAAACCATATAATGTTGAACAAGGAGGGTATGTTGATAATTCTTTTGTGAATTATGAAGGGGGAGCTCATGTAGAAGTTGATGTAGGTGGAAACATTATGGGAGTTGGTAATACATAGCCAAATGATGATGATGCAGTAGGTTTGGATGATACTGGTGATGATCTGAGTGATAGCAATGAGCTTTTTGAGGGAAATGAATATAATTATCAGGACATGGATCTTGGTGGCAGCAATGCTCTGGTTGTTACTGATTCTGGAGAGTGCTATGAGATCACTAGCAAAAGGATGGGCAAAAGACCTCATGACAACTCTGGAGTGGTGATGCTTAGGCGTAATGGAAGAGGCCTACCACATACTACTGAAGGTACTGATAGGAAGAAATATTTTGAAAGCATTACTAAAAAAGTGTGTGCAAGGGTAAGAAAGATTGCTGGACCTTCTGCTTGAAAATGCTGTTGAAGACTTTATGCCACTTTGTTATTTTGGGGGCTATAATATGTAGTACATGTTGCTGTTTTTCTTTTTGTGGGATGTAATATGTTGATAACAATTATCACTAACTTTTTGCTTCAAAAAAATTATATTGTAAGATCAATATTTGTTAATATGTATATGATGAAAGTTGCTTTTTAACAGTAATAAGTGTTAAGAACGGATTAAAATTAAGCAATATTATGTTTTGTAATATGTTGTGGTTTAGATGATTTTTTTTTTAATTTTATCTATTTATTTATATTATGCAATTATTTCTTTTGTTGAATGATTATTTTGTTATTTGGTCTTGTGAATTTTATGCTATGTTTTGTTGAATGCTTATTTTATTATTTGGTTTTTTTTAACAAGAAAGGTTTTAAAATATAATGTCAATTATGTTTTCATTATCTGGCGGTACGGTTCGTCTTGCAGTATACTAGATGCAAAATTAACTCTTAATTTGTCCATATGTTATTGAGAATTGCTTGCTATTACTAACGTAAAATTAGTCATGTTCATAATGATATACATTCCATAGTCGTAACCTTGTTAAGTTCATAAGGTTAAATAACATATTGCCAACCATTAATTATCAGCTCTATTGCACAAAAAGATAAACCCATTTATCTTTTTTGTGCAATGATTTTTATTTTCCTGTAATGATAAACATATTATACACATATTAACATAATAATTTAACAATATTTTTGATTACAAAAGTAATCTTTCAATGTTTTCGTACAGAAATACATAAGTTATTTAAAAGATAAAATTGCTTATCTTTTTTGTCATTAGCTTTCATATTACAAAAACATTAACAAGGATAGATGTATTAAAACATCTTAATCATTTGCTAATATAAATGTGTTAAATCATCTAATTCTTTGAAATTATTTATTTTTTTTTAATAAAAATCTGTTATGCAAATCTTATAATAAAAAAATTTATTGCTTACAAAGATAGATATATTTATCTTTTTTGTCTACTTGTCTTGTATCTTTTACAGAGATGATTTGCATACATTTATCTTTTTCAAAAAAGTGAAAGCAGTGTATACCAAATAACAAATTTATATTAAAAAAAAAAAATTCTAACAAAAATACATTTAAACATTTATAACAATTAGAGTAACAAATAAATGTGTTTAAATTTTTTTGTGTTTGTTTTTTATAAAAATAAATTTTAATCATTTACTAAAATAAATGTGTTAAATCATCCACTTCACGGAAATTATTTAATTTTTTGAAATTAAAATCTAATATGCAAATCTTCTAACAAAAAACATTAATGTTTACAAATATAGATATATTTATCTTTTTAGTCTAATTGTCTTATTTCATTTGCAATGATGATTTACATACATTTTATCTTTTTCAAAAAACTGATAGTCATGTATACCAAATAATAAATAAACATTAAAATTTGTTTTCTCTTAGAAACATACATCTAAACATTTATAACAATTACAGTAATAAAAAGATGTGTTTATATTTATTTGTGTTTGTTTGTTATAAATAAAAATATGTTAATCATTTGCTAAAATAAATAATTTAAATCATCTAATGCACGAAAATTATTGAATTTTTTAAATTAAAATCTAATATGCAAATCTTCTAATAAAAAGCATTATTGTCTAAAAAGATAGATATATTTGTCTATTTAGTCTAATTGTCTTATATATTTACAGTGTTGATTTACATACATTTATCTTTTTCAAAAATCTGAAAGCAACGTATACCAAATAATAAATAAGCATTAAAATTTGTTTGTTGTAAAAAAATACATCTAAACATTTATAAAAATTACAGTAACAAATAAATGTGTTTATATTTTTTAGTGTTTGTTTGCTATAAAAAAATGGTTAGTCATTTGCTAAAATAAATGTGTTAAATCAAGTAATGCACGGAAATTATTGAATTTTTTTAATTAAAAATCTAATATGCAAATCTTCCAGTAAAAAATATTATTGTTGAAATATATATATATATATATATCTTGTTTGTGTACTTCTCTTATATAATTTACAGTGATGATTTACATATATTTATCTTTTTAAAAAAACTGATAGTAGTGTGTACGAAAAAACAAATAAACATTAAATTTTGTTTTTTCATAAAAAAATACAACTAAACATTTATTACAATTACACTAAAAGATAAATGTGTTTATCTTTTTTACATGTATCAGTAATTTTGAAATATTACTAAATTTTAATATGTAATTAAATAATTCAAAATAAAGGATAAACACGATTATATTTGTAAGTTGTCAAACATAATAAAATATACTACTGAATATATATGTCCTAATGTATTACTGCTATAATCTGTAATCGAACAAAACTTATTTTCAAACTTTAAAAGATGAGAATGTATTGTGACACCCCACGTCCATTAATGTCACTCACTAAGGGAATGCATTAATTTTCGTGAAGCGTTATAGGTAAACAGACACAGAATAATTACAAGACATATATAAATAAGATAGAAGCGGAAATTTAAATTTTTATTTCAAAAATATATCATAATACCGTGGTCCACAATACCATAAGTCACAAAAACCATTACAGTAAAATAACTTATGTCTCGCACCATCAGAGTACATAAGTATATAAAAAGCATAATTCGCAAAATAAAAGAGTTAAGCCATAGTAGAGCCAAGAACTTGAGACATACTTTGGAAGTAGCCCCTAGCAAAATGATATCTGAGTCCTGACTAAGCCTGAGTGTTTCCTCCCTGAGAACCTGGAGTGAGGCGGGCGGGGAGGGGGGGGGGAGGGGTGGTAACGGAAGAAAGAAGGAGAAACAAAAGGGTCAAACATAAAGTCTAGCGAGTCTAGTTACTTTTAGCCAGTAAATAAATAAAAGTAACATGATAGGCATATAAAGTGGATAAGAGAGATCACTACATAAATGGCAGGTGTGACAAGGTAGACAGGATAAGGTGTATACGCTTCTCTAATGATTACTCTGTAGTGTAACTATTACAACCAGAATGAGATGATCCCTTCGACTATAAGGTGGTAGACTTAGGGCATACGTCCAAATGTACCATAACCACTACCCTAATCGGTCGGCTCCCTACTCCATAGATACTCTATGCCGGCCCCAGTGTAGGATGTATCACGTCCTACAATGGCAACCACTTACGTATATGCACAGCCCCATATCTACTGGTGTCACGGTCGTCTTATCCCCCTCTGCCCGGCTCATGCACGCACATGGCCCGGTCGGTTTGTGTGACGGCCCGCCCTGCACCAACCGGCATTTCCCCCATCGTGCGTTGTACACATGTCCAGTTAGCACGGGACGGTCGTCAGAAGAAAAGGAAGAAGACGAAGAATCAACAAAGAACCTGTAGAATGTCTCACAACGCATGGAACAAAATATAATAATAACAACATACTTGACATAAAACAGGTGAGACAGTGCATAAGCTGAAAACAAACTATCATAGCAGCAGAAAATCCAAATACAGCTTATGATCCAAAGCCAACATTATTACAACTTTTAAAACTGTCTCAAAAAGCAAAGCAAGAAAGGTACACTACTAATGCCCAAAGTAGTGACCACCAACGACATAGGGAGAATATCTATATATATCATACGTGGGAGCCTCCTGGTCGTCTTCAGATCAGCTACTCGTGCATCACCAGCTAACCTGTCTCTAGTCTGCTCGTGAGAGCACCCAAAGTAATAAGAAGAGACATAAAACTCTGGGTCAGACAAAAAGTCTGGTATGAGCGATAAGCAGCTAAACAGAACAATGACAGGTATACTAAACCATACCTGAACCTGGACCTGCAACCAAAGAGTTAGCACTACATACTGTACAACACTCTGAGGTGCCACTAACATATGGTGTACTAGCATACGGGGGTGGGGGTGTGCTTGTCATAGTGATGGCAAACAAATCAAACATAGCAACCATCCTCACTTCTCTCACTCAGTGCGTAAAGCATACGATATTCACCACTTCGATCACCCAATACTTTGCTATGATCACTTTACCCCATGAAGTCACAACGGCTTCACTGCACTGATCCATAGCCAATAATCCTTCGCTATGTCCACTTTGCACCATGGAGTCGCACACACCCCACTACACTGGCTCATAGCCTTACTAATCCTTTACTATGTCCACTCTGCCCCATGGAGTCACAATGGCTCCACTGCACTGGCTCATAGTCTTACTACGATCACTTTGCCCCTCGAGTCGCGGGGACTCTACTGCACTGATACGTAGTCCTGCTATGATCACTTTGCCCCTCGAGTCATAATGACTCTACTGCACTGATACATAGCCCATCATCCCTTTTCAATGGTGAGTCGAAGTTATGAACGTCGACAACTCCTTAGCACATGTCCTGCAGCAAAGCTCAACCATGAAGTGAACTCATTGGTTCCCAATTGGATCCTGAGCTCTAACTTCCATTTGGACTACCTTTGCATCTCGGGTTTTTGGTCATCACTGGATCGGTTCGGTTCTCATCTCTTCTTCTCTGTCGGTTCGGATCGGTCTCCTCCAAGTGCTCCGGGTCGGGTCGTGGCCTCCAAGTCCCTTCGTAGTACATCGGTTCGGGTCGGGTGCTCTCTGGTGGGTCGGGTCGGGTAGGTGCATCTTGGTTCGGTTCGGTGTACCCTTGATCCATCGGTTCGGTTCGGGTTCCTGGTCTCCAATCCGATCCCCATCCCCTTCCTCTTCCGTTCCGAACCCCTTCTCTTCCCTCCTTCCCTGGCTTGATCTTCTGGTCCGATCCGATCCCAGTTCAACCATAGTGGCCTTCCTTTTTGCCATACTTTATCTCGTGCTAAGCCTCGGTTCGGTTCGGTGATCCCTTGCCCAGTCCACTATCCGGTCCGAGCCCATTCCCCCGATCCGATCCGAAAGCCTGCACCATTTTTCTGCAACTTTTTCCAGTGAGTGTTTTATGCCATTCGACGACGTTTTCGACCATTCTAACTATTCTAATCAATCACCAAACATACCATACAGTCATAGCAACAAGTAGAAGTGACCTCAAACACCAAAACATAAATATGATAGGTTAAAATGGATCAAACATAGCCAAAACCCCATATTTTCCCCTTAAGCATGTTCAAGCATAATTAATGATAGGATTAGCAAAACTTAACCAAATTAACCCAAATTCATATCAGAGGTCTAAAACATCATTTAAGAATTTATAAGTATTTTTCCGGATTTTTATCATGTTTAAATTCTCAAATTAACACTAATTACCCTTAATTAACCATAATTAGTGAGGAACTATGCAAATCACTCACCTTAGCCACAAATAAACCTTAGATCTGAAATAAATCTCTGATATGGCGCGGATACCAATGCTAAACAGCAGCTCTAATCTTGATTTGGTGAAGATCTCCCTTGATTTGATGTTGCTAAGCTTAATCTTTGATTAGAAAGTGATTTGGAGGTGATTTAGAGGTTGGAGGCCATTTTTAGGGTTTCTAAGAGGTAAGTGGAGGCTAGAAAACTAAAATGGAATGAAACCCTAACTCTTTTCAGCCTCCCCATAACCCTAATCTCGAAATGGGTTATGGGCCCATTCACTAATCAACCTATTTAGCCCGGTTAAGCAGTTTTTCACCTTCCAAACCTTATTTCAGCCATTCCTCCCAAACGGTAAGTCCGTTTTCCACGTGTGACCACTCTACGGAAAGGTAAACCATCATCTGAAGCCAATGGAAGTGGTTCCAGGTCAAAACTCGTTTCCGATCTAAAGTTATGGCCAAACAAGATCAGCTAGGGGCAAAATGGTCATTTAAAAATCGATAAAAATCATGAACATGGGAAATGACCCCAATGGTCGTTTCCCAAAGCCACATGACCATACGACTTCATATAAGTAAGAAATAAATATTCTACGATCCTCCGATGCGTAGAATACGGGTTGTTATATTCTCCCCTCCTTAAGAAATTTCGCCCCCGAAATTCCCTAACCAAAACACATAAAGGGTCCCGCATGCCTATCAACCATAAAACAATAATCAAACATGCAAAGCAAGCAAAAGAAGTCTATCCTAGCATGCGGAATAACTAAATTGCAAAGTAAATATTACCAGGCAAAGAGTTCTGGATACGTCTTCCTTACGCTCTCCTCTGTCTCCCAAGTACAGTCATTCTCGTTCTCGCCCCACTGAACCTTGACTAGCTTCACCGCCTTCCTTCGAAGCTGCTTCGTATCGTGCTCGACAATACGAATCGGCTTGCGGTTCCCAACCGCCTCGGGTTCCACTTCGAAGTCCTCTGACTGATCAGGTGAAATAGTCATATCTGGGTCGTGCACGAACTTCCTTAGCTGGGAAACATGAAATACGTTGTGAACTCCCGCCATCTTCTCAGGTAAGTCAACTCTATACGCCAAATTCCCAACTTGTTCGAGAACTGGGAATGGGCCAACAAATCTTGGTGCCAACTTGTCACTCCTGCCAAATCGTATCATGCTCTTCAACGGAGAAATCTTGACAAACACCAAGTCGCCAATGGAGAACTTCAAATCTCTTCTCCTTTTATCAGCATAACTCTTCTGCCTATCCTGGGCAGCCTTCATCCGTTGTTGAATGATCATAATCTTATCGGAAGTTTCCCTTACCACATCTGGTCCAAGCACAAACTTCTCACCGGTCTCTATCCAACATGAGGGTGAGTTGCACGGTCTTCCGTACAAAGCTTCATATGGAGCCATACCGATACTGAATTGGTAGCTATTATTATATGCAAACTCTACTAGATGCAAATGGTCATCCCATGATCCACCAACATCCAATATACAAGCTCTCAAGAGATCTTCCAATATACGATTCACCCTCTCTGTCTGACCGTCGGTTTGAGGATGATACGCGGTACTGAGATATGATTCCGACCCTAGAACCTCTTGTAAGCTCTTCCAAAAGCCACTAGTAAACAACGGGTCTCAGTCACTCACAATGCTTTTAGGTACTCCATGAAATCTCACTACCCACTTCATATACAGTTCTGCTAACTTAGCTGCCGTTCTGGTCGATTTGACTGGTATAAATCTTGCACTCTTGGTCAATCGATCCACAATTACCCAAATGCTATCATGTCCTGATTTAGTCCTTGGTAAACCATCAATGAAATCCATCGAGACTTGCTCCCATTTCCATTCGGGATTTCTAATGGTTGCAACAAACCACTAGGCTTCTTTTGCTCGGCTTTAACTAGCTGGCAATTCATGCACTTGGATATAAACTTCCCAACGTCTCTTTTCATCCCTTCCCAGTAGTAAGTCTGCTTCATGTCTCGATACATCTTATCACCACCGGGGTGTATAGTCAGTTTTGAGTGATGACATTCCCTAAGCACTTCATCTCTCAAACCATTCACGTTGGGTACAACTAGTCTTCCATTCTATCGAAGCCATCCTTCTCGATCAAGCCCATACAAATTCATCTCCTCACCGTCGATATTCATCTCTAACTTGGAGATGATTTCCAATAGATTAGGATCGTCCCTCTGACTGGAACCAATCCGCTCAATCAAAGTGGGTCTGATCATCAAACTAGCTAACATATCTGGATCCAATTCGCACTTTGGTCTGAAATCATACCCTGCGATATACTCCAGTTGCTTCCATTCAAGAAACATAGCACCTAAACTGGCATGTCTCCTACTCAAGGCATCGGCTATCGCATTGCCTTTCCCAGGGGTATATGCGATATCAAAATCATACGAAGCCAAGAACTCTAACCATCTCTGCTGACGGAGATTCAGATCCTTCTGAGAGAAGAGATACTTTAACGATTTATGATCAGTAAACAACTCAAATCTCTATCCCAAGAGATAATGTCTCCACATCTTCAGCGCAAACACGATCGCTGCCAATTCCAAATCATGGGTAGGATACCTTTTCTCATGCGGCTTTAGTTGCCGACTGGCATAAGCTACAACCCTACCTCCTTGCATCAATACAACACCTAGTCCGGTACCACAAGCATCCGTGTATACCGTCATCTCTTCATTCCCTTTAGGAATGACTAACACTGGCGCACGCGTCAACTTTTCTTTTAGACTCTTGAATGCATTCTCACACACTCCGTCCCAGACGAAGGCTTGATTCTTCTTAGTCAACTAAGTCAATGGTGCTGCTATCTTGGAGAAGTCCTGGATAAACTTACGATAATATCCAGCTAACCCCAAGAAGCTTCTTACGTCTGTTGCATTCTTGGGCGTAGACCAATCCTGTACCGTAGCCACCTTCGCAGGGTCCACGGCAATAACATTCTCTGAAACAACATGGACCAAGAATCTCACTTCCCTCCTCCAGAAGTGACACTTAGAAAATTTCGCTTTCAATTGGTGTTATCTCAACACCTCCAACATTATCCTCAAATGTTCCTTGTGCTCCTCCTCTGTCCTCGAGTAAACAAGGATGTCGTCTACGAACACAAGAACAAACTTATTCAGCTGATCTCTGAATACCCGATTCATAAGATCCACGAAGTATGTTGGTGCATTGGTCAACCCAAATGGCATGACCGACCACTCATAGAATCCAGACGGCGTCCTAAATGCCGTTTTTGGAACACTCTCAACCGCTACTCGGAGCTGATGAAATCTGAAACACCCCACCTCCGTTAAAGTCACTCACCATGGGAATGCCTTAACTTTGGTGGAGGTTTATAAGTAAAAGTCATAGATAAACACAAGACAGATATAAATACATATATTTTAAAAGTGGAAAACAACCAGGCTTTTTTTCATCAATACGTGTTCTAACAAAGCATTTCCATAATTGTTTCAAAATACTTCCAACATTACAACCTCATTACTGTCTTGATTATTAAAGAAGCATAAAACATGAATAAAGTAACAAAAAACCCCATAGTGATATCCAAAGTCATAGTCCGAGCAAAAGAGATCCAAACCATACATCTACGGTCTTGAAGCTTGCAAAGAGTCTAATTAAGCTGGGTTGTTTCCTCCCTGTGGACCTGGGGGGAACGAAAGAAAAGAAGACGAAAAGAAAATAGGGTCAGAAATAAAGCCTGAGTAAATCTAGTAACTCTTCAGTATGTGAATAGGAAAAAGGGGCATGATAGATATAAACTGAAAACAGTAAAGTATCACAAGCTAAGGAAGTGTAGTTTTGAATCGAATGTACTATCGCACCCACACTATATCTCTGCACCTACTTGAGCTTATTCTAACCGGCACCCCATGCTGAGGGTGAAGTGATCCCATTTCTAAAGATGCACCCTATACTGAGGGCGAAGTGATTCCGCTTCTAAAGATCGGCTCTTACTCGCATAAACATATGTGTCATACGGCCCCCAAGAACTGTAGATACCTATGCTGGTTCCACCATGGGGTGTATCAAGACCCATGGTGGCGGCCCCGACACAAACCTTAGAATACATAGATTATACTACTAGTGCCCCAGTGCCCTGTTTGTCTGCTCCGGAGTGTGTGCACGCCCGCACCCTGTTAGAACCTACACTGTGCACCCACCGCCGTCGTTTTGACCGCTTACAATCAGCCCAGTAATCGTGCCCCACCCTGCCTAGTTTCAGGGTACCATGATACCTAACTTGGGTTACTGCTGAAACGGGTCCCTCGTTACTAGGGTTTTCTAGTCAAACATGTTAAGTGGTTAAGTGTCTGTATTTACCTAACCTCACCCATCAATTCTTGTTAACATGTTGAATTTGGTTAAGTGTTTTTAGTTGACTTAACCTTACCATCTGTCCTTAGCCTCTTAAAGCACCTGACCACTCACATTAGACAGATATTGCTACGGTTACTGGATGTGTCGGTCGGTTCCGGGCAGGTTTACACCGTAGCTCAGTCTAACCTCGGGTCCTTATTGGGCTCAATGCTTAACCACCCACATTGGATAGGTATTGTTGTGACTACTGGACAGCCGAGCGGGTCCGGGCAGGTTTACGTCACAACTCAATCCAACCTCGGGTTAAGCATATCGTGTTTTCTAAATTTACATATTTTATCACTTCTCAATTATATGTAAATGTCATGTCCTTTATTCTTGGGTATAACAATTCATACCACTTAAATGTCATTGTCGTTGGCATGTGCCAACCATGCCAACATATATTTTTCATGTTTTACACCCAATGTTATTACCCCCATTTGTACGTTCGCAACATTATAACAAATGTTGGGCTTGACACAATTCAGCCCAACTTTATAAACGTGAGAAAAAGGGGAAATCAAGAACATGTAATATTTCACAATACATAAAGGTGTGTGGCACATGAACTTGCAATTTAGCGATTTAACTAACATAAATTATCGGTCATGTGAACTTGCATTCAAATCAGAGTATAACTAAGTAGGTGTCATATAAAATGGCATAGTTTAGATTTATACAAACATGTTAACTTGGCATAATGTCAACAACAAAACTAACATGTTGTATAATCACCGAAATGTCCAATTTTAACAACTAATCATATAGCCTATTTCAACATGAAACTTGCATAGTTTATGTAACCCAAACGGTACTTAACATAGATCCAATTATACTTGCAAATAAACATAAGAATGTGTTCATAGGTTTTGGGTCATGTAGGCATAAAAGGTCTCAAATCTAGAACATGTTTACATAAGCTTTAACTTGGACTTAGGGAATGTATACAGTCCATGCCATCAACATAAACATAAAGGGATCAAATTCTAGTTTTTTTCGCCACAAACTTGCAAGTGCCATTATTTTCATATACAATTGTCCAATAGGCTTGCATCAATCAATTTAGGCCACAAATATCAATACACAAGTCATAACAGAATCATTACAATACACATAATTTATATCATTATCGTACAATAACACAATTCTATTTTCATTTACATCGAATCACGTCACAGTTTTATTCATATTCTGAAAGGTCACTATACTTACAACGAATGCAGAATCTTGAATTCTGGATTCTGAATTCTGAAATTGAGGTGCGTTCCTTTGGGTAGATTAACGTTGCGTTGATTAATTTAATTAAGCTTTAGTCTTCTTCTTAATTTGATTCAGCTTAAGCTCCTTTCTCTTGACGGCTATGCTCAATTCCTTCCTGGAAGGATGACGACTCCAATCTTATTTTTTTGTGTGAATTTTAGTTGAGACTTAGGGTGTATATATAGATTTTTAAATTGTTTTGAGCCGTCAGATGAAGACAGGAGGAATCTAGACCATACAAAGTTCAAAGAGCCAATCAAGAGGTGACATGTCAGCCCTAATGACACATCGAGCCACGGAAATTCGAGCTAGAGCCAGACCCAGCCAGCCAGGTCGACCAGGTAGGTCGACTGGCAGGTCGACACCCAGGTCGACACTATGGTCGACCTGGGGTGACCAGGTCGACACCATGGTCGACCCTATGGTCGACCTGGTCCCTGAGCGGGAATTTTCCCGCCCAGCCCAGTTTGAACCTGTTTTTCGAATTTTGAATTTGAAACCGAGCTGCTTGAATTTTAAACTTTATTCTGAAACTTCCGAAGGTCATAACTCCTTCATACGGAGTCTGATTCACGCAAACTCGGACTCTATCTCAAGCAGAATTTCAAGACGAACGCAATGGCGTAACCCATTTCCCTTAATTTTTTCATTTAGAATTAATTACATTTTAATTTGTGAAGCTTAATATTATAGAATTCACGGGGTGTTACATTCTCCCCCCTTAAAAGGATTTCATCCCCGAAATCTTTAAGTTAGGAAGAATGTATATCCTACCATCCAATCGTCCATCTACTCAACCAACAGACACAGGCGTCCACTGTCCTTAAAAGACTTCTAATGCTTCATGATCATATGCATAGTGTGTGTACATGTCCTTATCTAATGCAGAAATCAGGCGGTCTACTGATTCAGCTGACCTCCTTAATGCGAATCATGTAAGTGTCATGAATCCATTATGTATGCAAATTTTTTTTCCTATTCATAATTCTACATGAGTGCATAACTATTCATACAAATGCGACAACCATATGACAAAATATCAAGTTTCAACCATATACAAATGAGAATACACATATGCATATGCAATATGAAGTGACTGAGCCGATCTAAAACCTAGGGTGTGTGTGTATATGCATCCACGAGCAACCACTAGCAATCACTAGCAACCATTTGTAGCCATCATCCATAACATGCTTTCAAATACATGTTTGCATCCATTTGTTTTCTACCTAAGGAGTTAGGAAAAGGACCAAGGAGATATACCTAAAAAGATAGATAAAGCATAACTTAAGGAAAAAGAGAGATCAAAGATGTACCCTCAAAAAGAAAAGGGTAGGCAGCGCGTATTATGTCCTCAGTTTCCCAAGTCGCGTCTTCCTCGGCGTCGCTCCACTGAACTTTAACGAGTTTGACTTCGCGGTTGTGTAGCTTTTTCACTTCAGTTCCTAAGATGCGGGTTGGAACTCTCCTCACAGCTGCTTCACGTTCCACTTCGGCTTCTTCTAGAATGCTAGGTTCCACCACTTCCGCAAACTCATGCAAACACTTCCGGAGGTGAGAAACATGAAAGACGTTGTGAACTCCGGCCAGTCTTTCGGGTAGCTCTAATCTATAGGCCATCTTCCCAACCTTCTCGATGATAGGAAATGGCCCTACAAATCTTGGTGCTAACTTTACTGTGGATCCAAAGCGAACGACGTTCCTTAAAGGAGATACCTTAAGGAAAACCCTGTCCCCAACCTCAAACTCAAGGTCGGTCCTTCTTTTGTCGGCGTAGGATTTTTGTTTGTCTTGGGCTGTCTTCATCCTTCTCCGTATCAAGTCCAATTTCTCTGAAGTCTCTCGAATCATGTCCGCCCCAAGTACAAGTTTATCTATAGACTCCCACCAACAAGTTGGTGATTTGCACGGTCTTCCATACAAGGCTTCGAAGGGCGCCATACCGATGGTAGCTTGGTAGCTGTTGTTGTAGGCAAATTCCACTAAAGGAAGGTGATCCTTCCATGTCCCTCCAAAGTCAAGAACGCAAAGTCTCAAAAGATCCTCTAAAACTCTATTCACCCTTTCCGTCTGGCCATCGGTTTAGGGGTGATAGGCCGTGCTCAAACATAACTGTGTGCCTACAGCTTCTTGCAGACTCCGCCAAAACTCGGTTGTAAAGATAGGGTCTCGGTCACTAACAATGCTGGAGGGTATCCCATGGAGTCGAACTATTTCCTTGAGATAAAGAGATGCTAGAGATGAGGCGGTCCTTCTACTTTTAAAGGGTATAAAGTGGGCGCTTTTAGTAAGCCTATCCACTATTACCCAAATGCTAGTATTGCCTCTTCTTGACCTAGGCAGTCCATCAATGAAGTCCATTGAAATGATATCCCACTTCCACTGTGGGACCTCTAAAGGATGAAGTAGTCCTCCAGGCTTTTTCTATTCCGCCTTGACCTGTTGGCAGGTCATGCACTTAGAAACGAAATATGCCACGTCCTGCTTCATGCCGCTCCAAAAGAAAGTTCTTTTTATATCCTTGTACATCTTATCACCGCCAGGGTGTATAGTCATCTTGGAATGATGCGCTTCCTCGAGAACCTTCTTTGTCAACTCCCTTGTTTGTGGGACGCATAATCTCCCATCTCGCCTCAGCCAACCCTTATCATCGATGGTGTATCTATTGAGGTGACTAGAAGTCTCACCCCTAATAAGTTTATCAATCACATCAACAAGCTGAGGGTCTTCACGTTGTGCAGCCCCTATTGAGTCCAAGAGAGTGGGGCGTACTTCGAGAGATGCTAACAAACCCGGTACAAAATCAGAGGAGGGCCTAAAGTTAAAACTGGCTATATACTCCAAGCTTTGCCTTTCTACAAAGAGAGGGCTTAAGGTCAGTTTCTTTCGGCTCAACGCGTCTGCTACTACGTTGCCTTTGCCGGGAGTATAGGAAATTTCAAAATCATACGAGGCAAGAAACTCCATCCACCTTTGCTGCCTCAAGTTAAGATCCTTCTGCGAGAAGAGATATTTCAATGATTTATGGTCAGTGTATAATTCGAACTTCTCACCTAGGAGATAATGGCGCCAAGACTTAAGTGCAAAGACGATGGCGGCCAACTCAAGATCGTGGGTTGGGTAGTTCTTTTCATGAACTTTCAATTGTCTTCCACCATAAGCTACTACCCTTCCTTCTTGCATTAGAACAGCGCCTAGTCCCGTTCCACATGCATCTGTGTATACTGTGAACATTTTGCTTCCGTCAGGCAGAGTTAGAACTGGAGCTGTTGTAAGAGCTCTTTTAAGGCGTTGGAAGGCAATGTCACAGTCCAAATCCCAAACAAATGCTAAATTCTTCTTTGTTAGCCTTGTGAGTGGAGCTGAGATTTTCGCGAAATCCTTAATGAACTTTCGGTAAAAACCTACTAGCCCAAGAAAGCTTCGGACTTCGGTTGCATTTCTTGGTGTCTTCCAATCTTGCACTGCCACCACTTTCGCGGGGTCCACCGCCAACCCTTCTTTGGACACTATATGCCCAAGAAATCTTACTTCTTCTCTCCAAAAGTGGCACTTGGGGAATTTGGCTTTTAGCTGATGAACTCGGAGATTTTCCATGATTTCTTTCAGATGCTGAGCATGTTCTTCCTCATTCTTTGAGAAGATCAAGATATCGTCTACGAAGACAACCACAAATTTGTTGAGGAATTCTCTGAACATTCTGCTCATTAGGTCTACGAAATAAGCGGGTGCGTTTGTCAAGCCAAAAGGCATGATGAGCCACTCGAAGAAACCGTCTGGGGTTCCGAACGCCGTTTTATCAATGTTGTCTTCAGCTACTCTTAGCTGATGGAACCCAGTTGCCAGATCAAGTTGGGAGAAGACCGACGCACCTACAAGCTGATCAAACAAATCGTTGATTCGGGGAAGAGGGTGCCTATTTTTCTTGGTCAATTTGTTTAGCTCCCTATAGTCGACGCAAAGGCGAAGCGAACCGTCTGCTTTGGTTGCGAACACCACTGGAGCACCCCATTCCGAAATGCTCCGTCTAGTGAACCCCTTTTCGAGAAGTTCTTTAACCTGTTTACTGAGCTCCTTTCTCTCCTTTGGAGCCATGTGTCTGACAGGTAAAGCTACAGGCTTTGCATTATCCACAAGATATATGCGGAAGTCTATTTTCCGCCTCGGAGGTAAGCCCTTCACCTCCTCAAAGACATCCGGATATTCCCGGACTACCCTAACTGACTGCAAATTCTCGTCCGAAGCATCAAGCGACTCTAGATAACTAAGCATAACAGCATTCAAGGGATTACAAGAAATTTCTAGAGTGTTACCAAGCCGATTCAAGAGTCTAACTACTCTTTTCTCACAATCAGGAATGGCACCATTACTGGATAACCAGTCCATGCCTAAGATCAAACCATATGCCGAGAAGCCTAAAACAAAGGCATTACAACTAAACTCAACGCTGAGAATAAAGATTTTCAAACCCAAACAAACCATTGACAAATAAGCGGAGCCCCCAATTGGATTTGAAACTACTAAGGGATCCTCTACCATACTAGTGTCTAGATGCAGAGATTCTACTAAGGCAGATGAAATAAAGGAGTGTGATGTGCCAGAGTCAAAAAGTGTGCGAACTGGATGATCATACAGATAAACTAAGCTTTCTACAGAAATATTTCTACCTAAAGTTCTCAAGATAGGATTGAGAAGATAAGCGGGATAAAACAGAGCATCTATGAGAAGAAGTTAAAGAGGTACCCCCAGAAGGTCCTGCTTGCAGGCCTTGCCCTTGCTTCTTAGGGCAATTCTTGCTGATATGTCCAATATCACCACACTGAAAGCATGCTCCTATCTTCATCTTCTTCTTTCTACAATCCTGGACTATATGCCCAACAATGCCACAGAAATAACATTTCCTTTTTTCACGTGTCTTGTTATTATTGTTGTGGTCTTTTCCTCCTTGACTATTATCTGTCTTCTTGTTCTGCCATTCTTCCTCTTGCTGTTTCACGTAGAGGAGGAGGAGCAGTAAAAGCGTCTGTAGTTGGGGAGTAAGGTCCCCAGACATGCTGAAACGAAAAGGAAAGATTCAAAACGAAAGATAGAGAGAGATAGTGCACATGGCTTTGGGGGATTATTCCTTTTTTAAAAAATATAACACTTTTTCTTGAAAAATGCTTCTTTAAACTTCCTTTTGAAACCAATTTCAATTTTTTTTCTTATCTGGTAAACCTATGCTCTGATACCAAGTGAAACACCCCACCTCCGTTAAGGTCACTCACCAAGGGAATGCCTTAACTTTGGTGGAGGTTTATAAGTAAAAGTCATAGATAAACACAAGACAGATATAAATACATATATTTTAAACAGCGGAAAACAACCAGGCTTTTATTTCATCAATACGTGTTCCAATAAAGCATTTCCATAATTGTCTCAAAATACTTCCAACATTACAACCTCATTACTGTCTTGATTATTAAAGAAGCATAAAACATGAATAAAGTAACAAAAATCCCCATAGTGATATCCAAAGTCATAGTCCGAGCAAAAGAGATCCAAACCATACATCTACGGTCTTGAAGCTTGCAAAGAGTCTGATTAAGCTGGGTTGTTTCCTCCCTGTGGACCTTGGGGGGGGGGGGGACGAAAGAAAAGAAGACGAAAAGAAAATAGGGTCAGACATAAAGCCTGAGTAAATCTAGTAACTCTTCAGTATGTGAATAGGAAAAAGGGGCATGATAGATATAAACTGAAAACAGTAAAGTATCACAAGCTAAGGAAGTGTAGTTTTGAATTGAATGTACTATCGCACCCACACTATATCTCTACACCTACTTGAGCTTATTCTAACCGGCACCCCATGCTGAGGGTGAAGTGATCCCGTTTCTAAAGATGCACCCTATACTGAGGGCGAAGTGATTCCGTATCTAAAGATCGGCTCCTACTCGCATAAACATATGTGTCATACAGCCCCCAAGAACTGTAGATACCTATGCTGGTCCCACCATGGGGTGTATCAAGACCCATGGTGGCGGCCCCGACACAAACCTTAGAATACATAGGTTATACTACTGGTGCCCCAGTGCCCTGTTTGTCTGCTCCGGAGTGTGTGCACGCCCGCACCCCGTTAGAACCTACACTGTGCACCCACAGCCGTCGTTTTGACTGCTTACAATCAGCCCAGTAATCGTGCCCCACCCTGCCTAGTTTCAGGGTACCATAATACCTAAATTGGGTTACTGCTGAAACGGGTCCCTCGCTACTAGGGTTTTCTAGTCAAACATGTTAAGTGGTTAAGTGTTTGTATTTACCTAACCTCACCCATCAATTCTTGTTAACATGTTGAATTTAGTTAAGTGTTTTTAGTTGACTTAATCCTAGCATCTGTCCTTAGCCTCTTAAAGCACCTGACCACTCACATTAGACAGATATTGCTACGGTTACTGGATGTGCCGGTCGATTCCGGGTAGGTTTACACCGTAGCTCAGTCTAACCTCGGGTCCTTATTGGGCTCAATGCTTAACCACCCACATTGGATAGGTATTGTTGTGACTACTGGACAGCCGGGCGGGTCCGGGCAGGTTTAGGTCACAACTGAATCCAACCTCGGGTTAAGCATATCGTGTTTTCTAAATTTACATATTTTATCACTTCTTAATTATAAGTAAATGTCATGTCCTTTATTCTTGGGTATAACAATTCATACCACTTAAATGTCATTGCCGTTGGCATGTGCCAATCATGCCAACATATATTTTTCATGTTTTACACCCAACGTTATTACCCCCGTTTGTACGTTCGCAACATTATAACAAATGTTGGGCTCGACACAATTCAGCCCAACTTTATAAACGTGAGAAAAAGGGGAAATCAAGAACATGTAATATTTCACAATACATAAAGGTGTGTGGCGCATGAACTTGCAATTTAGCGATTTAACTAACATAAATTATGGGTCATGTGAACTTGCATTCAAATCAGAGTATAACTAAGTAGGTGTCATATAAAATGGCATAGTTTAGATTTATACAAACATGTTAACTTGGCATAATGTCAACAACAAAACTAACATGTTGTATAATCACTAAAATGTCCAATTTTAACAACTAATCATATAGCCTATTTCAACATGAAACTTGCATAGTTTATGTAACCCAAACGGTACTTAACATAGATCCAATTATACTTGCAAATAAACATAAGAATGTGTTCATAGGTTTTGGGTCATGTAGGCATAAAAGGTCTCAAATCTACAAAACATGTTTACATAAGCTTTAACTTGGACTTAGGGAATGTATACAGTCCATGCCATCGACATAAACATAAAGGGATCAAATTCTAGTTTTTTTTGCCACAAACTTGCAAGTGCCATTATTTTCATATACAATTGTCCAATAGGCTTGCATCAATCAATTTAGGCCACAAATATCAATACACAAGTCATAACAGAATCATTACAATACACAGAATTTATATCATTATCGTACAATAACACAATTCTATTTTCATTTACATCGAATCACGTCACAGTTTTATTCATATTCTGAAAGGTCACTATACTTACAACGAATGCAGAATCTTGAATTCTGGATTCTGAATTCTGAAATTGAGGTGTGTTCCTTTGGGTAGATTAACGTTGCGTTGATTAATTTGATTAAGCTTTAGTCTTCTTCTTAATTTGATTCGTCTCTAAGCTCCTTTCTCTTGACGGCTACGCTCAATTCCTTCCTGGCAGCATGACGACTCCAATCTTATTTTTTTTTTGCGAATTTTAGTTGAGACTTAGGGTGTATATATAGATTTTTAAATTGTTTTGAGCCGTCAGATGAAGACAGGAGGAATCTAGACCATACAAAGTTCAAAGAGCCAATCAAGAGGTGACATGTCAGCCCTAATGACACACCGAGCCACAGAAATTCGAGCCAGAGCCAGACCCAGCCAGCCAGGTCGACCAGGTAGGTCGATTGGCAGGTCGACACTATGGTCGACCTGGGGTGACCAGGTCGACACCATGGTCGACCTGGTCCCTGGGCGGGAATTTTCCCGCCCAGCCCAGTTTGAACCTGGTTTTCGAATTTTGAATTTGAAACCGAGCTATTTGAATTTTAAACTTTATTCTGAAACTTCCGAAGGTCATAACTCCTTCATACGGAGTCCGATTCACGCAAACTCGGACTCTATCTCAAGCAGAATTTCGAGACAAACGCAATGGCGTAACCCATTTCCCTTAATTCTTTCATTTAGAATTAATTACACTTTAATTTGTGAAGCTTAATGTTATAGAATTCACGGGGTGTTACAAAATCCTGTCGCGAGGTCCAATTGGGAAAACACTCTTGCTCCTTCCAGTTGATCAAACAAATCATTTATCCACGGTAGTGGATACTTATTCTTCCTCGTCACCTTATTCAACTCGCGATAGTCCACACACAAACGAAGGGAACCATCTGCCTTAGTGGAAAACACAACTGTGCTCCCCACTCGGAGACACTTCTTCTAATAAACCCCTTCTTCACCCCGAGCTCTCGCTGCTCCCTTGGTGCCATACGACGAAGTGGCATCACTATAGGTCTGGCATCTTTCACTAAATCAATATGGAACTCAATCTCTCGGTGTGGTGGAAGTCCGGTCACTTCCTCGAAGATGTCCGGATACTGGCCAACCACGGGCACATCTGACAACTCATCATGCAGGATGTCGAGGGAATTTATAAAACTAGCCATTACCCCATCACTAGGTAGACTACCAAACACTACCCTCCGCCCATCATCCGCCCTAACTGTCACCAAAAATCCCTCACAGTCTACCACCCCGTATCTTTGGAGCCAATCGACCCCCAATATAATGCCATACCCAGTAAAGCCCAAAACAAAGCAATCACAAACAAACATACATTCATGACTCGATAAGACCAAATTTTGGAAAATCAAACTAAGGTTAGTCGAACCACCAATCGGGTTCGTCACAACCAACTGTCTATCAACTATCTCGGGTTCCAGTCCCAACCTATCTACCAGGTCACTAGATATGAAAGAACGGGAAGCCCCAGTATCAAACAAAACTTGAACAGGCACATCAAAAATAGAAAGCATACCTTGA
The DNA here is from genome assembly GCA_030737875.1 of Allium sativum. NCBI lineage: Eukaryota > Viridiplantae > Streptophyta > Magnoliopsida > Asparagales > Amaryllidaceae > Allium > Allium sativum. The sequence goes on along the minus strand of CM060923.1, from coordinate 573,990,630 downwards.
ATGACGACATTCTTTCCTTTCTCCGCCGCAGTTGGGGCATTCGACGAAGAAGGAACAACATTAATAGCATAAGCTTTCACAATCTGCTTTTCTTTAAAAGGTTGTGGACATTTATCCTTATGATGTCCCACTTGGCCATAGTTGTAGCACTTCCTATCCGCTGGCTTGGCCCGACATTCTTTGGCATAATGGCCCTTCTTACCACAGCTGAAGCACTCAACATCTTTCTTGCTCTTTTTCTGGCCATCCTTAATTTGGTTCTGCTTCCTCTTATTCTGAGAGTTGTTCTTGCCTCCACCGCTCGCCTGCGGTTTTGGCCCTTCTGCAGATGCAACCTCAGTCTTTGACTTAGGGTAAAGACTCTCTGATCTCAAAGCTTTCCCAACAATCGACTCAAACGTCTCATCGATGTGGTTAATAAGCCTTTGCCCCAAGTATCCATCCAAACCAATAATGAACTTCTCATTCTTCTTCTCAGGAGTATCAATAAGATATAGTCCATACTTCGACAAAGTGTCAAACTCAGCAATATAGTCCGAGACTGCCCTACCATTCTGCTTATGCTCCAAGAACTTCCTAAACAATTCCGACTTCTGAGCAGCTGGGATAAACTTGTCACTAAAACGAGCCTTAAACTGATCCCAAGTAACCTGATCCTCTAGAGTGGTTGTCCTAATAGCATTCCACCAATTCATCGCTCGCCCTTGCAGCTGACGAGACGTTAGCTTTCCCTTCATCGCAGCCTCGATACCCAAGTCGTCGAAGATACGATCACAGCTATCCAACCAATCCTGCACATCCGTGGCGGACTCCGTTCTGTGGAACAGCTTCCCACCAAGGTTAGTGTAATCCTTGCACAGCTTGGCAAAATCGGCCCTAGGCGCCTGCACTACTGGACCACCACCATTACCGGGATTGGGAACTGCTCCCTGAACATCCCTAAGAATCTCTCTCATGAAGTTAGTGAACATCGTCCTCATGTCAGGAGCATTCCCATTATTGGCCCCTCTACCAGCACCCCTCGTGTCTCGACTCATCGTTCAATCTGTAAAGAGAAAACGATTAACTATCTCAATAGTGGTGCTAGTGCAGTACGACTTCATCCTTATACTACTAATAGTACATATATATAGCTTTTGAAAACCAAAGTAATCACAAATACGCGCTCTCATATATGTATTATCTCTCCCTGGTGTCTTTCCCTAGGTTAACTACGCAACCTAGAGCTCTGATACCAAATGTGACGGCCGCCCTGCACCAACCGACATTTCCTCCATAGTGCGCTGTACACATGTCCAGTTAGCACGAGACGGTCGTCAGAAGAAAAAGAAGAAGACGAAGAATCAACAAAGAACCTGTAGAATGTCTCACAACGCATGGAACAAAATATAATAATAACAACATACTTGACATAAAACAGGTGAGACAGTGCATAAGCTGAAAACAAACTATCATAGCAGCGGAAAATCCAAATACAACTTATGATCCAAAGCCAACATTATTACAACTTTTAAAACTTTCTCAAAAAGCAAAGCAAGAAAGGTAAACTACTAATGCCTAAAGTAGTGACCACTAACGACACAGGGAGAATATCTATATATATCATACGTGGGAGCCTCCTGGTCGTCTTCAGATCAGCTACTCGTGCATCACCAGCTAACCTGTCTCTAGTCTGCTCGTGAGAGCACCCAAAGTAATAAGAAGAGACATAAAACTCTGGGTCAAACAAAAAGTCTGGTATGAGCGATAAGCAGCTAAACAGAACAATGACAGGTATACTAAACCATACCTGAACCTGGACCTGCAACCAAAGAGTTAGCACTACATACTGTACAATACTCTGAGGTGCCACTAACATATGGTGTACTAGCATACGGGTGTAGGGGTGTGCATGTCATAGTGATGGAAAACAAATCAAACATAGCAACCATCCTCACTTCTCTCACTCAGTGCGTAAAGCATACGGTATTCACCACTTCGATCACCCAATACTTTGCTATGATCACTTTGCCCCATGAAGTCACAACGGCTTCACTGCACTGATCCATAGCCACTAATCCTTCGCTATGTCCACTTTGCCCCCATGGAGTCGTACACACCCCACTGCACTGGCTCATAGCCTTACTAATCCTTTACTATGTCCACTCTGCCCCATGGAGTCACAAAGGCTCCACTGCACTGGCTCATAGTCTTACTACGATCACTTTGCCCCTTGAGTCGCGGGGACTCTACTGCACTGATACGTAGTCCTGCTATGATCACTTTGCCCCTCGAGTCATAATGACTCTACTGCACTGATACGTATCTCATCATCCCTTTTCAATGGTGAATCGAAGTTATGAACGTCGACAACTGCTTCGCACAGTCCCGCAGCAAAGCCCAACCATGAAGTGAACTCATTGGTTCCCAATTGGATCCTGAGCTCTAACTTCCATTTGGACTACCTTTGCATCTCGGGTTTTTGGTCATCACTGGATCGGTTCGGTTCTCAGCTCTTCTTCTCTGTCGGTTCGGATCGGTCTCCTCCAAGTGCTCCGGGTCGGGTCGTGGCCTCCAAGTCCCTTCGTAGTACATCGGTTCGGTTCGGGTGCTCTCTGGTGGGTCGGGTCGGGTAGGTGCATCTTGGTTCGGTTCGGTGTACCCTTGATCCATCGGTTCGGTTCGGGTTCCTGGTCTCCGATCTGATCCCCATCCCCTTCCTCTTCCGTTCCGATCCCCTTCTCTTCCCTCCGTCCCTGGCTTGATCTTCTGGTCCGATCCGATCCCAGTTCAACCACAGTGGCCTTCCTTTTTGCCATACTTTGTCTCGTGCTAAGCCTCGGTTCGGTTCGGTGATCCCTTGCCCAGTCCACTATCCGGTCCGAGCCCATTCCCCCGATCCGATCCGAAAGCCTACACCATTTTTCTGCAACATTTTCCAGCGAGTGTTTTATGCCATTCGACGACGTTTTCGACCATTCTAACTATTCTAATCAATCACCAAACATACCATACAGTCATAGCAACAAGTAGAAGTGAACTCAAACACCAAAACATAAATATGATAGGTTAAAATGGATCAAACATAGCCAAAACCCCATATTTTCCCCTTAAGCATGTTCAAGCATAATTAATGATAGGATTAGTAAAACTTAACCAAATTAACACAAATTCATATCAGATGTCTAAAACATCATTTAAGAATTTATAAGTATTTTTCCAGATTTTTATCATGTATAAATTCGCTAATTAACACTAATTACCCTTAATTAACCATAATTATTGAGGAACTATGCAAATCACTCACCTTAGCCACAAATAAACCTTAGATCTGAAATAAATCTCTAATATGGCGCGGATACCAACGCTAAACAGCATCTCTAATCTTGATTTGGTGAAGATCTCCCTTGATTTGATGTTGCTATGCTTAATCTTTGATTAGAAAGTGATTTGGAGGTGATTTAGAGGTTGGAGGCCATTTTTAGGGTTTCTAAGAGGTAAGTGGAAGCTAGAAAACTAAAATGGAATGAAACCCTAACTCTTTTCAGCCTCCCCATAACCCTAATCCTGAAATGGGTTATGGGCTGTAACACCCCACGTCCATTAATGTCACTCACAAAGGGAATGCATTAACTTCCATGGAGGTTTTAAGTGAATATAGAACAGTAAAATTACAACAAGACAGATATAAAATAGTACTTGGAAATTCAAAAACTTTATTTCATTGTAGCAGAAGTCAAAACATGTTTGATTACATCATAACACCATATTCAATGTCAAGTACAATATCTATCTTGATAAAACAAGTACATAATCCCATTACATGAATAGCCATTAAAAAGAAAGATAACAAGCTGGACTTTACTTCAGCAGTCCAAGCTTTCCAGAAGATATGCGATCCAACTAGACTCCACTAGAACTTGGCCCAACCTGCGGACCTGAAGGGAGAAAAAGGATGGAAAAGAGGGGGTCAGACATAAAGTCTGGTGAATATGATAATTCTACAATACTATTACCAAAATAACTGGACTAAGGCATAAGCTGGAAAACAAGAAAATGTCTATGAAGAGCAGATTAAGGACATAGACAATCGCTAAAGGCAACGTTATAGGCGCTCCTAAATACTAAAGGATAAACACTATACTGCACCACACCAGTCACCCTAAAGATTCATCCCACTTAGCTTCACTTAGAAACTTTCCCAATGGCTTTACGTACCCCTAGCTGACTACATAGGTGCCGCCTGCCCCTATCTCCACTAGGTGTACCCTACTTCCCATTATTCAATCGGCTCCCTAACTCGTAGATACCCGTGCTGGCCCCACAGTGGGGTGTATCACTCCCCTAAAGTGGCAACCTGATACAACGGACATGCACGGCTTATACCTACACGATGCAACAACGTCTTACCTACCAGCCCGGGTCCACACACGCATATGAAACCCGTTGGACTTGCGTTGCCACCGCTCCCTGTTTTGGCCTCTTATAGTCAAGCCCAGTATGCGTGTCCCGTCCTCGACTTGGGTCGAGCCCACAAAGATACGTTTTGGGATACTGGTTGAAATGGGCCCCCACTATTTACCACAAGCATTCCACCTAAGCTTGTCCCCATTAGTCCATCCCACTTAACCCACTTAGTCATGTTCATTTACATGTGTGTTTGGTTAAGTCTAATCGTATTTCAAATGCCTCTAAAGGCAACCACCAGATTCCTCATGCCACCCAAGGCACCTACTTAACCCCCATGTCCCACCTTACATGATTATCTGGTTAAGTATTTCTTAGTTCATTAAGGCCATAACCTCATAAAGACCTCTCACATTAGACTGGCATTTATGGCAGCTGGATTTGCCGGGCGGGTCCGGGCAGTCTTACACCATAAAAGAGTCTAACCTCGTGTCTTTACAACTGTTATGCTTTAGTTTGGGCCTAGGACCTCTCACATTGGGCCGACATTTGTGACTACTGGATTTGCCGGGCGGGTCCGGGCAGGTTTACATCACAAACGGGTCCAACCTCGTGTCCTAAGCATTGATTATTAATAATAATCCACTTTCCCCCAATTTTAATAATTCCCTACTTGAATTATTAATTACTTCCAATTTTTAACAATGCCCATAATTGACTCAATTATGGACATCCATTCATGGTATGCAAAATCTTACAAAATTGCACCCAATTTATTAATTCCTAATATTACCCCTACCCCACGTTTGAACGTTTATTCGCAAAATATATGTTAGACTCGAATAGCCTAACTCATAGCATAAAAGAGATTATCATAATAACAACATGTATATGTGACCAAATGAATCATAATAAGGGGTGAAACTTGCATATGTCCAACTTGCATAGATTATACATGTCATGGACCTATAGGTGTCAACTTGTTCAAAATTCACCTAATATAATCTCAATCAATTTTCATAAACTTACATATGAACATGTGTGAATCAACATCATCTAATTTTTTAACAACATGGTTTTATATGGGGACACCTAACTCAATAGGCAAATTCCCATATTCAAGTTTTATTTAATTATAGTTTCAAGTTTATTGGTACACCTAACCTAATAGGCAAATTCCCATAAACAAGATCCATTTAAATTAAAAAAAAACATAACTTTAAGCATGTTCCAACAACATCATGATTTTACAACATAATATAGCATGATTTATAACATGGCATAGTATGATAGTATAACATAGCTTGACATGATTCTCAACATAGCACGACATAGCATAAGAGAATTTACAACATAGCATGACATAGCATATATAATTTACATCATACGACAACATAATAACATAATAAGAGATCCACAATATATAGAATTTACAATTACAAATCACATCACTTTCTTGTGATCCATTCATAACTGAGTCAAATTAGTTTGTAATAGTCTTGTGAGAATCATCATACTCACCAACAAAAGAAAAGAATTAGAGAAAGAGAGATCTTTTGATTTGATTTGTGTATATTTAGTTGTAGATGATTAGGCTTCCTCTTCTTAGTTTGTGACGGCTATGCTGAACTCCATGGCAGTAGCATGACGGTAGCTTCTCTAATTTTACAAGTGATTTAGGTCTAGGGTCTACCCACTTATTTATAGATTTTAGAATTCATTTAGGCCATTAGATTTATCCTAGAAATAACCGCAGCCGTTCAGACAAGATGGGGTTTATCTTGTTGACTCAGCAATGAGTCAGAAGTGACTCAGCAAACACTCAGCATATTAATAAACTTCTATTCATGTCATAAATATATATATATTTTCTACAATGTACATATTAGATACATCCCCCTTTACTTATTATTGTTTTTATATACATATTAGATACATCCCCTCTCTCACACACTTATTAATATTTTTATATTCATATTAGATACATCCCCTCTCTTACACACTTATTAATATTTTTATATTCATATTAGATACATCCCCTCTCTTACACACTTATTAATATTATTATATTCATATTAGATACATCCCCCCTCTTACACACTTATTAATATTTTAGCAACTTTAGTGTTAATAGAAAATTCGGGGTGTTACATTCTCCCCTCCTTTTAGGATTTCGTCCCCGAAATCTTCAAGTCTGGAAGAATGTATATCCTACCATCCAAACGTCCATCTACTCATCCATCATACACAGGCATCCATTGTCCTTACAGACTTCTAATGCTTTCATGTTTAAATGCACAGTGGGTGTATATGTCCGTATCTAATGCAAAATCAGGCGGTCCACTGATTCAGTTGACCTCCTTAATGCAACTATGATCGTGCCATGCATCCATTATGTATGCAAAGGATTCTTAATGCTACATAATACTTCTATATGCGTGCACAACCATCATCTGAATGCAGCATCCACATGATAATACAACCATCGTTCATCCATTTTACTAAATACATCCATATATATGCAATATGCAATATGTAGTGACTGAGCCGATCTAGTGCCTAAAGTGTGTGTATATATGCATCCACGAGCAACCACTAGCAAACACTTGCATCCATTTTGCATCCATCATACATAACATGTCTCAAACACATGTTTCAACCATTGGATTATCCTAACTAAAGGTCAAAGATACTAATGAGAGGACATACTAAAGATAAGATAAGATAAGCTAAGCAATAAAGGAGAAATTAAAAGACATACCCTCAAAAAGAAAAGGGTACAACGAACGCATCTTCTCTTCTGTCTCCCAAGTTGCGTTGCTCTCATCATCTCCCCATTGCACTTTAACCAGTCTGACCTCTCGATTCCTCAACTTTTTGATCTCCGACCCAAGAATGCATGTAGGAGCTCGTCTAATTGTTGCATTACGCTCTATTGCCACCTCTTTAAGCAAACTCGGCTCTACCACCTCCGCGGTCTTGTGCAAACACTTCCTCAAATGTGATACATGGAATACGTCGTGTACTCCACTAAGTTTCTCAGGCAACTCCACCCTATATGCCATCTTCCCAATCCTGTTTTTTACAGGAAACGGCCCTACAAACCTTGGTGCTAATTTCCCCACGGACCCAAAGCGAACAACATTCTGTAACGGAGATACTTTGATAAAAACCATGTCCCCAATGTCAAACTCAAGATCTGTCCTCCTCTTATCAGCATACGATTTTTGCCTATCTTGTGCTGCTTTCATCCTCCTTCGAATCAACTCAATCTTCTCCGAGGTTCCCTAACCATATCGGGCCCAAGTAGGATTTTATCGGTATATTCCCATCAACATGTAGGCGAACGGCAAGGCCTTCCATAAAGAGCTTCGAAAGGTGCCATGCCAATACTAGACTGAAAGCTATTATTATATGCGAATTCTACTAACGGAAGGTGCTCTTCCCATGTACCCCCAAAGTCTAGGATACAAAGCCTTAAAAGATCCTCTAGAATGCGATTCACCCTCTCGGTCTGGCCGTCTGTCTGAGGATGATATGCGGTGCTCAATCATAGCTGAGTCCCTACCGCCTCTTGTAAACTCTTCCAAAATTCGCTAGTAAAGATGGGGTCACGGTCGCTTACTATACTAGAAGGAATACCGTGCAAACGAACTATCTCCTTAATGTATACAGAAGCCAACCACGGAGCAGTCCTCTTACTTTTCACGGGAATAAAATGGGCGCTTTTAGTAAGTCTATCTACTATAACCCAAATCCCCGTGTTACCCTTCCTTGATCTTGGTAATCCATCCACAAAATCCATTGAGATGCTTTCCCATTTCCATAGTGGAACTTCTAATGGGTGAAGCAACCCACCGGGTTTCTTTTGTTCTGCTTTAACTCGTTGGCACACCAAGCATCTAGCGACGTACTCGGCCACATCCTTTTTCATACCGGCCCAAAAGAAAACCCACTTCATATCTTTGTACATCTTATCCCCGCCGGGATGAATGGTCATTTTTGAGCGATGAGCATCATCAAGAATGGCCTTCCTTAAGTCTTCGTCTTGTGGTACACACAGTCTATTATCCCTTCGTAACCAACCCTTATCGTCTAGGGTATACCTACGAAGATGGCTTGACGACTCCCCCCCTTTGAGCTTTTCTACTATCTCAACCAACTGTGGGTCGTCTCGCTGTGCCTCACCAACCCGTCCTAGAAGTGTAGGTCTAACCTCCAAGGATGCTAACAGACCGGGTACTAAGTCAACGGAGGGTCTAAAGTAAAACATAGAGATGAATTCTAAGCTTTGTCGTTCAACAAACAACGGACTCAAGGACAACCTTTTCCTACTTAAGGCGTCTGCCACCACGTTACCCTTGCCCGGGGTATATGCTATTTCAAAATCGTAGGAGGCTAAGAATTCCATCCACCGTTGCTGCCTTAAATTCAAATCCTTCTGAGAGAATAAGTATTTTAATGATTTGTGGTCAGTGAACAGTTCGAATTTCTCACCAAGAAGATAGTGACGCCAAGACTTAAGCGCGAAAACAATTGCGGCTAGCTCTAAGTCATGCGTGGGGTAATTCTTTTCATGAACCCTCAACTGCCTTCCACCATAGGCTATTACTCTTCCCTCTTGCATGAGGACCGCGCCAAGTCCCGTCCCACAAGCATCAGTATAGATGGTAAACGGTTTATTCCCGTCTGGCAGCACTAAGACTGGGGCTGAAGTTAAGGCTCTCTTTAAACGTTGGAACGCATCATCGCAATCTTTGTCCCACGTAAAAACCAGGTTCTTCTTCGTTAACCGTGTTAATGGAGCTGATATTTTTGCGAAGTCTTTGATAAACTTCCTATAATAGCCAGCCAACCCCAAGAAACTTCTTACTTCGGTTGCATTTTTAGGGACCTTCCAATCTTGGATGGCCACCACCTTTGCGGGATCCACTGCTATCCCTTCTTTGGAAACCACGTGCCCTAAGAACCGTACTTCCTTCCTCCAGAAGTGACACTTAGAAAATTTTGCCTTAAGGTTATGCGCTCGAAGGGTTTCCAACACTTCCCTAAGATGTAGGGAGTGCTCTTCTTTATTCTTACAAAAGACTAAGATGTCATCCACAAAGACTACCACGAATTTGTTAAGGTATTCCCTAAACACCCTACTCATCAAATCAACAAAATATGCAGGGGCGTTTGTCAAACCAAAGGGCATCACTAGCCATTCATAGAATCCGTCAGGAGTCCTAAAAGCAGTCTTATCTATACTATCCTCAACCACTCTCAGTTGATGAAAGCCAGTGGCTAAGTCCAACTGCGAAAACACTGAGGCGCCAACTAACTGATCAAAGAGATCGTCAATCCTCGGCAGTGGGTGTCGGTTCTTTTTAGTAAGCTTGTTTAGTTCTCTATAGTCCATACAAAGTCTAAGAGACCCATCCGCCTTTGTGGCAAAAACTACTGGAGCACCCCACTCCGATATACTACGTCTTATGAACCCCTTCTCAAGCAACTCCTTTACTTGCTTATTGAGTTCCCTCCTTTCACGAGGAGCCATGTGGCGCACTGGCAAAGATACGGGTTTAGCATTATCCACAAGATAAATTCGAAAGTCTATCTCCCGCTTTGGAGGTAAGCCCTTCACCTCCTCAAACACATCCGGATATTCCCGGACCACTTCTACCGATCGCAGGTTCTCTACAGACGCGTCAAGCGATTCAAGATAACTTAGCATAACGGAATTTATGGGATTACAAAAGATGTCGAGAGCATTACCAAGGCGAGTCACAAGCCTAACTACTCTCCTTTCACAATCAAGAATGGCCCTATTTCTAGACAACCAATCCATTCCTAAAATTAGCCCATAGCCCGTGAAGCCCAATACATAAGCATCACATCTAAATTCAACGCTAAGTATAGAGATTTTCAAATCCAAACATATCATGGTCAAATGAGCCGAACCCCCAATTGGATTTGAAACGACCAAGGGATCCTCTACTAAACTGGTGTTCAAGTGCAGTGATTCAACTAATGATGCAGAGATAAACGAATGAGATGCGCCAGAATCGAATAAGGTACGGACAGGATGATCAAACAGAAAAACTAAGCTTTCAACAGAAATTGTTCTACCTCTTTCTTGCAGCGGTGGGGCCGCAATAGCCTGAACTTGCCCCCTTGCCTGCCCTGGTGCCATAAGAGCCTGCACCTGTCCTCCCGAGGTAGACCCTGCCCTCTGCCCCTTCTTTGGATAGTCCTTCACTAAATGTCCCGCATCTCCACAATGAAAACAACCAGTCTTCTTTTTCTTTCTACAATCTTTGCTGAGATGGCCAGGCGTCCCACAATTGAAGCATTTCTTCTTCCCTTTGCTATTATTGTTTTTACCACCCTTCTTATTTTGCTGTTGGGGTTTCTTCTGATCCCCTTTCTTTTCAACTGCCTTATCCTCATGCATAAGTGCCATTTCTACTAGCTTTTCAAAGGTGGCTCCCATAGGGATGTGGGTCATAGCCAACCCTTGCAACGGTTCATTCAAGCCTCTTACGAACCTCAAAGCTTTCTTCTCTGGCGTGTTCACCAACTCCAAGCCAAACCTTGCTAACTGATTAAATTTATTGACATATTCCTTTACTGATGAGCCCCCTTGCTTTAGTGCCAGGAATTTTTCCATATTTAAGTTCTCCTCTGCCCTTGAAAGAAACTTTGCCTCAAACCTTCGTTTGAAATCCGCCCATGAATCAACTGGACGTTCCCCGTTAGTGACCTCCCACCAAAACGAGGCCTCTCCCTTCACTAACCAAGCAGCTAAATGGACTTTCCTCCCATCTTCCACTTCAAAGATATCCAACAATTCCTCAATCTCCTTAAGCCAATCTCTGGCCTCCACAAACGTCTCAGTCCCTTGAAAAGTTTTTCCTCCCATAGCCTTGAATTCCTTGCACGTCTTTGCAAAAGTGTCAACACGAGGAGGAGGAGGAGGAGGAATGGGTGCAACTAGGGGTGGAGGAGTATCCGCTGGGCCTGCAGTGGTGGCCCTAGCCTCCAAGTATCTCCTAAACCACCCTGGAATCGTCACACCTTCTGGGAGATTAAGATCTTCAGCCATGCTGAAACGAAAAGGAAAGATTCAAAATGGAGAATTCGAAAGATAAAGATAAGGATGTGGCTATTTGGGATTATGTTTTTCATAAAAACTCCCTTTAAATAACATGTTTTTTTTTGAAAGCACTTCTTCCAAAAATACTTTAGAAAAAAAAATATTTTTCTAAATTTTTTTTTTATCTGTTCTGGTAACCTTATGCTCTGATACCACGTGTAACACCCCACGTCCATTAATGTCACTCACAAAGGGAATGCATTAACTTCCATGGAGGTTTTAAGTGAATATAGAACAGTAAAATTACAACAAGACAGATATAAAATAGTACTTGGAAATTCAAAAACTTTATTTCATTGTAGCAGAAGTCAAAACATGTTTGATTACATCATAACACCATATTCAATGTCAAGTACAATATCTATCTTGATAAAACAAGTACATAATCCCATTACATGAATAGCCATTAAAAAGAAAGATAACAAGCTGGACTTTACTTCAGCAGTCCAAGCTTTCCAGAAGATAAGCGATCCAACTAGACTCCACTAGAACTTGGCCCAACCTGCGGACCTGAAGGGAGAAAAAGGATGGAAAAGAGGGGGTCAGACATAAAGTCTTGGGAATATGATAATTCTACAATACTATTACCAAAATAACTGGACTAAGGCATAAGCTGGAAAACAAGAAAATGTCTATGAAGAGCAGATTAAGGACATAGACAATCGCTAATGGCAACGTTATAGGCGCTCCTAAATACTAAAGGATAAACACTATACTGCACCACACCAGTCACCCTAAAGATTCATCCCACTTAGCTTCACTTAGAAACTTTCCCAATGGCTTTACGTACCCCTAGCTGACTACATAGGTGCCGCCTGCCCCTATCTCCACTAGGTGTACCCTACTTCCCATTATTCGATCGGCTCCCTAACTCGTAGATACCCGTGCTGGCCCCACAGTGGGGTGTATCACTCCCCTAAAGTGGCAACCTGATACAACGGACATGCACGGCTTATACCTACACGATGCAACAACGTCTTACCTAACAGCCCGGGTCCACACACGCATATGAAACCCGTTGGACTTGCGTTGCCACCGCTCCCTGTTTTGGCCTCTTATAGTCAAGCCCAGTATGCGTGTCCCGTCCTCGACTTGGGTCGAGCCCACAAAGATACGTTTTGGGATACTGGTTGAAATGGGCCCCCACTATTTACCACAAGCATTCCACCTAAGCTTGTCCCCATTAGTCCATCCCACTTAACCCACTTAGTCATGTTCATTTACATGTGTGTTTGGTTAAGTCTAATCGTATTTCAAATGCCTCTAAAGGCAACCACCAGATTCCTCATGCCACCCAAGGCACCTACTTAACCCCCATGTCCCACCTTACATGATTATCTGGTTAAGTATTTCTTAGTTCATTAAGGCCATAACCTCATAAAGACCTCTCACATTAGACTGGCATTTATGGCAGCTGGATTTGTCGGGCGGGTCCGGGCAGTCTTACACCATAAAAGAGTCTAACCTCGTGTCTTTACAACTGTTATGCTTTAGTTTGGGCCTAGGACCTCTCACATTGGGCCGACATTTGTGACTACTGGATTTGCCGGGCGGGTCCGGGCAGGTTTACATCACAAACGGGTCCAACCTCGTGTCCTAAGCATTGATTATTAATAATAATCCACTTTCCCCCAATTTTAATAATTCCCTACTTGAATTATTAATTACTTCCAATTTTTAACAATGCCCATAATTGACTCAATTATGGACATCCATTCATGGTATGCAAAATCTTACAAAATTGCACCCAATTTATTAATTCCTAATATTACCCCTACCCCACGTTTGAACGTTTATTCGCAAAATATATGTTAGACTCGAATAGCCTAACTCATAGCATAAAAGAGATTATCATAATAACAACATGTATATGTGACCAAATGAATCATAATAAGGGGTGAAACTTGCATATGTCCAACTTGCATAGATTATACATGTCATGGACCTAAAGGTGTCAACTTGTTCAAAATTCACCTAATATAATCTCAATCAATTTTCATAAACTTACATATGAACATGTGTGAATCAACATCATCTAATTTTTTAACAACATGGTTTTATATGGGTACACCTAACTCAATAGGCAAATTCCCATATTCAAGTTTTATTTAATTATAGTTTCAAGTTTATGGGTACACCTAACCTAATAGGCAAATTCCCATAAACAAGATCCATTTAAATTAAAAAAAACATAACTTTAAGCATGTTCCAACAACATCATGATTTTACAACATAATATAGCATGATTTATAACATGGCATAGTATGATAGTATAACATAGCTTGACATGATTCTCAACATAGCACGACATAGCATAAGAGAATTTACAACATAGCATGACATAGCATATATAATTTACATCATACGACAACATAATAACATAATAAGAGATCCACAATATATAGAATTTACAATTACAAATCACATCACTTTCTTGTGATCCATTCATAACTGAGTCAAATTAGTTTGTAATAGTCTTGTGAGAATCATCATACTCACCAACAAAAGAAAAGAATTAGAGAAAGAGAGATCTTTTGATTTGATTTGTGTAGATTTAGTTGTAGATGATTAGGCTTCCTCTTCTTAGTTTGTGACGGCTATGCTGAACTCCATGGCAGCAGCATGACGGTAGCTTCTCTAATTTTACAAGTGATTTAGGTCTAGGGTCTACCCACTTATTTATAGATTTTAGAATTCATTTAGGCCATTAGATTTAACCTAGAAATAACCGCAGCCGTTCAGACAAGATGGGGTTTATCTTGTTGACTCAGCAATGAGTCAGAAGTGACTCAGCAAACACTCAGCATATTATTAAACTTCTATTCATGTCATAAATATATATATTTTCTACAATGTACATATTAGATACATCCCCCTTTACTTATTATTGTTTTTATATACATATTAGATACATCCCCTCTCTCACACACTTATTAATATTTTTATATTCATATTAGATACATCCCCTCTCTTACACACTTATTAATATTTTTATATTCATATTAGATACATCCCCTCTCTTACACACTTATTAATATTATTATATTCATATTAGATACATCCCCCCTCTTACACACTTATTAATATTTTAGCAACTTTAGTGTTAATAGAAAATTCAGGGTGTTACATGGGCCCATTCACTAATCACCCTATTTGGCCCGGTTAAGCAGTTTTTCACCTTCCAAACCTTATTTCAGCCATTCCTCCCAAACGGTAAGTCCGTTTTCCACATGTGACCACTCTACGTAAAGGTAAACCATCATCCGAAGCCAATGGATGTGGTTTCAGGTCAAAACTCCTTTCCGATCAAAAGTTATGGCCGAAACAAGATCAGCTAGGGGCAAAACGGTCATTTAAAAATCGGTAAAAATCATGAACATGGGAAATGACCCCAATGGTCGTTTCCCAAAGCCACATGACCATACGACTTCATATAAGTAAGAAATAAATATTCTATGATCCTCCGATGTGTAGAATACGGGTTGTTACAGTTTGCGCCGTCCACACCGTCCTCCATGTTTGGATCCCTTACAATCAGTCAATAAGCGTGACCCCTCTCTGCCTAATACAGAGCATTTTGTTTGATACTTACTCCGTGTTACTGACTGAAATGGGTCCTACACAATATAATACAAGCTCTCCCCTATCCTTCACTCGGTTTTTCACTGACTATGTATACCACTAGGTGTCTTTAATTACATAGCCCTATTCAGTTATGCTTACCCTAAAAGGTGTCTTTAATTACACAACTTTTATATTTTCCTCCGGTTATGTATACCTCTAGGTGTCTTTAATTATACAACCTTATTGGGTTAAGTTTGTGGGCCTATATGTAAATATTACCCACCCCCTCCTGATTTGCTTAACCCATCCACTATCCAATCAATTTACTTAACCCTAACTTTAGTTGACAATCATACAATCCCTATGGATTAGATTTGGCTAAGTAGTCCAATTCATTACATTGTCCATTTATGGTTCATAATGGGATAGACCTCCCACATTAGGCCTACAACGCGTGGATGTTGGATATGCCGGTTGGGTCCGGGCAGTCTTATTCCACAGTTGGGCCTAACCTCGTTTCTTATCTTGATTCGTATTTGCGCACTTAGACCTTCCACATTAGGTTCAACATTAGTGGCTAATGTATATGCCGGTCGGGTCTGGGCAGACATCCACAACTATTGCAACCTAACCTCGTGTCATAAGTGCCATTACAATTTCTAATTGTAATTACTAAACATTCCATTTTTAACTAATTAATCAATTAATTAAACCTTTATCTTTAAAGGTGTTAATGCCCACTCTACCCAACAATTCAAATTATATGTCCAAAAAATGTTCATATTCAAATTATGCCAATTTTAGCCCTTTTTCCCCCATTCCCTAACTAGCGGACTCATAAATTGGCGACATGCCTAGGCTAGATGATTGCCTAGTCGTAAGCGATAATAGGGAAAATAATGGGAATATAGCCAAAGTGATCATTTTAACATAATTTGGCATAAACATAAACTAGCATGGTGATAAGGTGGACATATAAGCATAAAACCGATGAACTTGTGACAATTGCTAGTTCTACATAACTATGATGTCACAGTGAGCATAACGAGATCTTAATTGACCATTTAGGTGTCCAACTATTTAGCTCCAACATAATTATAATGTGGTCACAAAAACAGATCTAACATAATTAGGATGACATAGTAACATGTTTAGATCTAAATATGGTTTCACATGTCCAACTTACAACATATCCAAATTGACCACAATGTGATAGGTCAAAGGTGGTTTACATAAAGAAATGTATCTTACCAATATTGTAAATGTCCAAATTAATAAATTTACATTAACCACAATATAGTTACAATCCAATATCCACAAAGGCGACATAATAGAATAACCACAATTGCATTGGATCTAGAGAAATAGATCTACCATGACATAGTATAAGATTAATCAATAGCATAGATTCATAATTTACATCATATCCAATTCATAGTCTTTCATAATTCACTTTTATTCATTTAAACCTAAAAGCAACAAGAAACTCACATTGTTAGGTTTAGAGAATACAGAAAGAATGGATCTTGAATTTCTAGATTTGATTTGCAAAGTTGAATGTTGTACGTTGTTGAAGAAAACGAATCTGTCTCATTTCGCATATCGGCAGCATATGGCCTCCATGATTTCCAATGAAGAAAATAGGAGAATTGGACACATATATATAGCTGCCAGGACCTCTGAAACCGAGTGCCACATCAGCCCTAGGTGTGTCGACATGGGTGGGTCGACCCATAGGTCGACACCCCTTAGGGGGGTCGACCCCGTTGTCGACACCCTTCGAGGGGGTCGACCCCCTAGAGTGGGAAATTTGCCGCGTTTACAAATTTTTAATTTTAGAACTGTTCTGGATAGGGTCTGACTCATATCTGACTCATACATGACTCATATGTGTATATATGTTCTTTCTGCGCGTATACAAAATTAAAACCCTCATAACTTCTTTATATGGTGTCCGTTTTACGCAAACCAAACGTCTATCTTGACCAGAATTTCGAGACGGGCATGATGGCGCAGTCCATTTTCCTTAATTTTGAATATTAAATCAATTATTATTTAATTTATCCTCTTTTAGTGTCGTTAAAAAAATTTGGGGTGTTACATTCTCCCATACTCAAAGGATTTCATCCCCCTAAATCTCTAAGTTGAGAAGAATGCATATCCTACCATCCATCATCCATCTACTCATCCAAAAACCACTGGCATCCATTGTCCTTAAAGACTTCTAATGCTTGTATGAATATATGCAACGGTGTGTGTATATGTCCCAACACTAATGCGAAAAATCAGGCGGTCAGCTGATTCAGTTGACCTCCTTAATGCAATGTATGTTTGTGCTGTGAATCCAATATGTATGCAAATAAACCTATTATATCAAATAAGTTCTATATGTGTGCACACTCATTCGTCCAAATGCAACATCCACATGCTAATTCATCCATTTCCATCCATAAAAGAAAAGAAAATGCACACACATTCATATGCAATATGAAAGTGATTGAGCCGATCTTACTGCCTAATGTGTGTGTATATGCATCCATAGGCAACCACTAGCAAACACTTGTATCCACTTGCATCCATCAAGCATAATATGTTTCAAACACATGTTTACATCCATAGGATTCCTATCTAAAGGTCGAAAAATACTATGGATAAGTTACACTCAATTGATAGAAACAAGCATCGATAAAACTAAACAAGGATACAGGAAGGGACCCGTCTGACTGTCTTCTTCCCATTGAACCTTTAACAACTTGATCTCTTTATTGCGTATCTTCCTAACTTCTGAACCAAGAATACAGGAAGGGACCCGTCTGACTGTCGCCTCCCGTTCCACTTCTACTTCTTCCAACACACAAGGCTTAACGATTACTGCGGTGTCATGCAGGCACTTCCGCAGATGAGAAACGTGGAAAACATCATGAACGCCGGATAGATTTTCTGGGAGCTTTATTCTATAGTCCATTTGGCCAATGCTCTCTGTTATGAGAAATGGTCCCACAAACCTAGGTGCCAACTTCCCTACTGATCCGAAGCGAACCACATTCCTCAATGGTGATACTTTGAGAAAAACTAAGTCTCCCACTTTAAATTCAATGTCAGTCCTTCTCTTGTCTGCATAGGATTTCTGCCTATATTGAGCTGTCTTCATCCGTCGTCAAATGAGGTCAATCTTTTCGGACGTTTCTCTAACAATATCTAGTCCAAGTAATAATATTTCTATAGATTCCCACCAACAAGTTGGTGATCTACATGGTCGTCCGTACAATGCTTCGAAGGGTGCCATGCCGATGTTGGACTGATAGCTATTTTTATAGGCAAATTCTACTAAAGGAAGATGTTCTTCCCAAGTCCTTCTAAAGTCTAGGATACACAGCCTCAAAAGATCTTCAAGAATCTTGTTAACTCTCTCCGTCTGTCCATTGGTCTGAGGATGATAAGCGGTGCTCAAACATAACTGTGTACCTAATGCTTCTTGCAAGCTCCTCCAAAATTCATTGGTAAAGATGGGGTCACGATCGCTCACGATGCTGGAAGGTACTCCATGAAGACGAACTATCTCACGAACATAAATTGTTGCCAACCATGATGCTGCCCTCTTACTCTTAACTGGAATAAAGTGAGCACTCTTTGTGAGTCTATCTACCACAACCCAGATACTGGTGTTGCCTTTCTTCAATTTAGGCAAACCATCTATGAAATCCATAGAGACGCTCTCCTATTTCCACCGAGGAACCTCCAAAGGATGAAGTAATCCCTCGGGCTTCATTTGCTCATCTTTAACTTGTTGGCAAACTAAACATTGATAAACAAATTCGGACACATCTTTCTTCATCCGAGCCCAAAAGAAAACCCTCTTCATGTCCCTGTACATCCTATCATCGCCTGGATGAATGGTCATCTTAGAACGGTGGGCTTCTTCTAGGGCTGCCTTTATCCAGCTTCCAGTTTAAGGAACACAAAGACTTCCATCTCATCGCAACCACCCCTTTTCATTTATGGAATATCTACTGAGGTGACTAGAAGTCTCCCCTCTTTTGTGCCTTCCCATGATGTTTAAAATCTGTGGGTCACCTTGTTGCGAAGCTCCTATTTGATCCATAAGAGTTGGTCGTATCTCCAAGGATGCAAACAAATCAAGCAAAATCTCGACGGAGGGTCTAAAATAGAAAGCTGATATGAACTCCAAGCTCTTCCTCTCCACAAACATAGGACTCAAGGCCATCCTCTACCTACTTAGTGCGTCTTCCACCATGTTACCCTTGCCATGGGTATAAGCAATCTCAAAATCATAAGAAGCTAGAAACTCCATTCACCGTTGTTGCCTTAAATTGAGGTCTTTCTACGAGAACAGATACTTGAGAGATTTATGATTAGTGTACAACTCGAACTTCTCTCCAAGTAAATAATGATGCCACATTTTTAATGCGAATACTATGGCAGCAAGCTCTAGATCATGGGTGGGGTAGTTCTTTTCATGAACTCTCAACTGTCTACCCCCATAACATGCTACTTTACCTTCTTGCATTAGAACCGCATCAAGCCCTGTACCACATGCATCAGTGTAAATAGCAAACATTTTACTTCCATCAGGCAAAGCCAAGACTGGGGCTGTTTTCAGAGCCCTCTTCAGTTGTTGGAAAGCAACGTCACAATCTATATCCCATGAAAATGCTAAGTTCTTTTTTGTCAGCCTGGTGAGTAGGGCTGATATCTTTGCGATGTCCTTAATGAACTTCCTATAGTAACCTGCCAACCCATGAAAGCTTCTCACCTCGGTTGCATTTTTAGGAATATGCCAATCTTGCAAGCACCCTCGCGAGATCTACAGCTATCCCTTCTTTGGAGACCACATGCCCTAAAAATCTCACCTCTTTTCTCGAAAATGGCATTTGGAGAATTTTTCTTTAAGCTGATGGTCACAAAAAGTTTCAAAAGTTCTCTCAAATGTTGGGCATGCTCATTATTTTTGGAGAAGATCAAAATATCATCAACAAAGACTACAACAAATTCATTTAGGAACTCCCGAAACACCCTACTCATCAGATCGACAAAATAAGTGGGCACATTCGTCATCCCAAAAGCATCACTAACCGTTCAAAGAAACCGTCCGGATTCTAAAAGCAGTCTTATCTATGCTGTCCTCAGCCACTCTCAACTGATGGAACCCCGTGGCCAAGTCTAATTGGGAAAATATCGAGGCACCAACAAGCTGATCAAATAAATCATCAATCCTCGAAAGTGGGTGCCTATTCTTCTTAGTGAGTTTATTCAGCTCTCTATAGTCGACAGACAAACGAAGCGAACCATCTGCCCTAGTCGCGAATACTACTGGAGCACCCCATTCAGATATGCTTCGTCTAATAAACCCTTTCTCAAGCAGCTCCCCTACTTTCTTACTCATCTCCCTCCTTTCTCTCGGAGCCATGTGGCGCATTGGCCATGCAACTGGCTTTGCATTGTCCACCAAATATATACGAATGTCGATTTCGCACCTTGGAGGTAAATCCCGAACCTCATCAAAAATATCAGAATAATATCGGACAACTAGAACAGATTGCAAGTCATCGATAGATGCATCAAGAGACTCTAGGAAACTAAGCATAACCGACCCTTGTGGGTCACAAGAAATCTCGACGGTCCTCTCATGACAAGTCAGAAACCTAACAACCCTCTTCTCACAATCCGGAATGGCACAATAAGTGGTAAGCCAATCCACTCCTAGAATCAACCCACAACCCATAATCCCGAGCACATACGAGTCACATTCAAACTCGACGCCTAACACAGATATTTTCAGACCCCGACAAAACATAGATAAATGAGTCGAACCATCAATGGGGTTTGAAACAACTACGGGATCCACTACTATACTAGCAATTAAGTGTAGAGATTCAACTATAGAACTTGATATAAATGAATGTGAAGCGCCAGAATCAAAAAGTGTTCTAATAGGATGGTTTGAAAGAGAAATTAAACCTTCCACAGAAATTTTTCTACCTCTATCAGGAGCATTGATCATGAAAGCATGCACCTGCCCTCTATAAGCCCCTGTCCTCTGACCTTGTGCCTGTGATCCCTATTTCTTTGGGCTCTCTCTAGCAAAGTGTCTGACCTCTCTATAGTGGTAGCAAGAGTTCTTCCTTCGCTTACAGTCTTTGATCAAGTGACCCTCTTTCCCACAATTGTGACATTTTCTCTTGTCCTTGTGTTTACCATTCATCCCTCCTTTCTTCTGCTATTGTTTCTATTGTTGTTGCCGCTGCCCCTTCTTGGACCACACCTTCCTATTTTGCAATATCTCCCCAGCCTTCTTTTCTTCCTTGTCTTCCTCATGCATTAGGGCCATATTGACAAGTTTTTCAAAAGTGGCCCCCATTGGAATAAAGGATATGGCTAACCCATGCAGAAGCTCATTCAGCCCTTTAGCAAACAGCAAAGCACTTTTGTGCAGCATATCCACCAACTCTAACCCGAACCTTGCTAGCTGGTTGAATTTATTCACATATTCTTTGACCGTCAAGTTTCTTTATTTGAGCGCTAAGAACCTCTCCATCTACATGCTTCTCTCAACTTGGGAGAGAAATTTCATTTTGAACCTCTGTCTAAAATCTTTCCAAGTTTCCACCAGACGTCCATCTTGGATGACTTCTCACCAAAATGAGGCTTCGTCTTTCAGTAGCCAGGCGACTAACTGAACCTTCCTTCTATCCTCTACTTCAAAGATTATGAACAAGTCCTCGGTCTCCTTGAGCCAATTCCAAGCTTCTACGAATGTCTCGTTCTCATGGAATGGCTTCGCTCCCATAGCACGGAATTCCTTGCAGGTCTTGGCGAAGTTATCTGCTCTTGGAGGGGAGGAGGAGGAATGAATGGTGCAGCTGGGAGAGGGACATTTCCTTGGCCTTCGGCAGGCTCCATGGCCTCCAAATACCTACGGAACCATCCAGGTATTATAACGCCCTCTGGGATATTTGGAATGCTTTGTTCCCCAGACATGCTAAAAAAGGAAAAAGGAAGAAATTTAGATAAAGGACCAAAGGATATCACATATAGCTTTTTGGGAATGTTAACAAACTTTTCTTTTTGAAAATGCTTTCTTTTAAATCGTTTTGGAAATAATTTTCAAAAACTTTATCCCATCTGGTAACCTTCATCTCTGATACCAAGTGTGACACCCCACATCCGTTATTGTCACTCACTAAGGGAATGCATTAAGTTTCATGAAGCGTTATAGGTAAACAGACACAAAATAATTACAAGGCAGATATAAATAAGATAGCAGCGGAAATTTAAATTTTTATTTCAAACATAAATCATAATATCGTGGTCCACAATACCATAAGTCACAAAAAACATTACAATAAAATAACTTATGTCTTGCACCATCCGAGTACATAAGTATATAAAAAGCATTATTCCCCAAATAAAAGAGTTAAGCCATAGTAGAGACAAGAACTTGAGCCATACTTTGGAAGTAGCCCCTAGCAAGATGATTTCTGAGTCCTGACTAAGCCTGAGTGTTTCCTCCCAGAGAACCTGGATTGGGGGAGGGTAACGGAAGGAAGAAGGAGAAACAAAAGGGTCAGACATAAAGTCTGGCGAGTCTAGTTACTTTTAGCAAGTAAATAAATGCATGATAGGCATATAAAGTGGATAAGAGAGATCACTACATAAATGGCAGGTGTGATAAGGTAGATAGGATAAGGTGTATACACTTCTCTAATGATTACTCTGCACTATTACTAGTACAATCTGAGTGAGATGATCCCTTCTACTATAACGTGGTAGACTTAGGGCATACGTTCAAATGTCCGCTAACCACTACCCTAATCGATTGGCTCCCTACTCCGTAGATACTCTGTGACGGTCCCCCAGTAGGATGTATCACGTCCTATAGTGGCAACCCCTTATTGATATGCACAGCTCCATATCTACAAGTGTCATGGTCGTCTTTCCCCCTCTACTGGCTCATGCACGCACATGGCCCTGTCATTTTGCGCCGCCCATACCGTCCTCCACGTTAGGATCTCTTGCAATTAGTACGTAAGTGTGTCCCCTCCCCCACCTAGTCTGGAGTATTTTATTTGCTACTTACTCTGGGTTACTAACAGAAATGGGTCCCACACAATATGATACAAGCTCTCCACTTTTTCTTGTATCCCCCACTAGGTTTTTCACTGACTATGTATACCACTAGGTGTCTTTAATTACATAGCCCTATTCAGTTATGCTTACCCTAAAAGGTGTCTTTAATTACATATACCTCTAGGTGTCTTTAATTACATAACCTTAGCGGGCTAAGTTTGTGGGCATATATGTAAATATTACCCACCCCCTCCAGATTTGCTTAACCCGTCCACTATCCAATCAATTTGCTTAACCCTAACTTTAGTTCACAATCATACAATCCCTATGGACTAGATTTGGTTAAGTAGTCCAATTCATTACCATGTCCATTTATGGTTCATAATAGGCTAGACCTCCCACATTATGCCTACAACGTGTGGATGCTGGATATGCCAGTCGGGTCCGGGCAGTCTTATTCCACAGTTGGGCGTAACCTCATGTCTTAGCCCGATTCGTATTTGTGCATTTAGACCTCCCACATTAGGTTCAACATTAGTGGGTGCTGGATATACCAGTCGGGTCCGAGCGGACTTCCACCATTAATGCAACCTAACCTCGTGTCATAAGTGCCATTACAATTCCTAATTGTAATTAGTAGACATTCCACTTTTAATTAATTACTCAATTAATTAAACCTTTAACTTTATAGGTGTTAAAGCCCACTCAACCCAATAATTTGAATTATATGTCCAAAAAATGTTCATATTCAAATTATGCTAATATTAACCCTTTTTCCCCCATTCCCTAACTAGCACACTCATAAATTGGCGGCATGCCTAGGCCAGATTATAGCCTAGTCCTAAACGATAATAGCAAAAATAATGGGAATATAACCAAATTGATAATTTTAACATAACTTGGCATAAACATATACTAGCATGGTGATAAGGTGGACATATAAGCATAAAACTGATGAACTTGTGGCAGTTACTAGTTCTACATAACTATGATGTCATAGTGAGCATAACGAGATCTTAATTGACCATTTAGGTATCCAACTATTTAGATCCAACATAATTATAATGTGGTCACAATAACAGATCTAACACAATTAGGATGATATAGTAACATGTTTAGATCTAAATATGGTTTCACATGCCCAACTTACAACATATCAAAATTGACCATAATATGATAGGTCAAAGGTGGTTTACATAAAGAATTGGATCTAACCAATATTGTAACTGTCCAAATTAACAGATTTACATTAACCACAATATAATTACAATTCAAGATTCATAAAGGCGACATAATAGAATAACCACAATTGCATTGGATCTAGAGAAATAGATCTATCATGACATAGTATAATATTAATCAATAGCATAGATTCATAGTTTACATCATATCCAATTCACAGTCTTTCACAATTCACTTTTATCCATTTATACCTAAAAGCAACCAGAAACTCATAGCATTAGGTTTAGGGAATAGAGAAAGAATGGATCTTGAATTTCTAGATTTGATTTGCAAAGTTGAATGTTGTACATTGTTGAAGAAAAGGAATCTGTCTCAGTTCGCACACCGGTAGCATATGGCCTAGAAAATAGGAGAATTGGACACATATATATAGATACCAGGACCTCTGAAACCGAGTTCCACATCAGCCTTAGGGGTGTCGACACCCCTGTTGGTGTGTCGACCCATAGGTCGACACCCCTTAAGGGGGTTGTCTAGAGCGGAAAATTTTCCGCCTTGACGAATTTTTGATTTTCAAACTGTTTTGGATAGGGTCTGACTCAAACGTGACTCATATGTGTATATATGTTATTTCTGCGCATATACAAACTTTAAACACTCATAAGTTCTTCATACAGTGTCCGTTTTACGCAAACCAAATGTCCATCTTGACCGGAATTTTGAGATGGATGCGATGGCGGAGTCCGTTTTCCCTGATTCTAAATATTAAATTAATTATTATTTAATTTATCCCCTTTTAGTGTCATTAAAAAAAATCGGAGTGTTATATGTATATTCATACCTGTTGATTCTTAGCGACTTTAGGATGTTGGCTTGTTTGAAAATATCAACTTGTTTTAGAAGATTAATTTTTTTGAGAAGTTCGACTTAGGGAGTTAGGGTTTTATGAATTGGTTTAAATTTTAGGGATTCACGAATCGGCTTAGGTTTTGTTTTTGAAGATCAGCTGTATTGAGAAATAGGAGACGGTCGTCAAAAAAATAAGAAATCAACCCAATTTTTTTTATGGAGGATCATTAAAAAATAGGAGATGATCATCAAAAAGAAGAAGATGGCAGAAATGGAAGCGGCTGTGGAAATTTGTCCTGGAAAATAATTGTTTCGAAATTATGTCCTAGAAACTAATTGTTTAACTAAAGGAGGCCCTTAATGTATAATTCCCCTATTTATATATATAAACAAATGACAACAACTGCCTACATGCCTAGTAGGTAACTAGAAGTGAACAAACAATCAGACTTTGACTATAAGTATAGGATGTAGATGGATAGAGTTTCGTTTATAATTTTATTTTATCTATTTTGAAGATAAGAATGTTGCTGACTTAAGGTCTGAGAGGTAAATTAAATACCCCAACTTGAACGACTTCATGATTATCCAAGGATGATATTAGTTTAAAAACGAGAGTAGTTGAGGGATATAAAATTAGTATTTCCGTGGATGATAATATGAACTGCAATTCGAAAAGTTTATAAGTTGAATAAAATGATTTTGAGTATACTCTTGTTTTGAAATGAGAAGTAAAAGTTGTATTCCAAATTTGGAAGATGTAGAAGTTTTATTAAAAGACTAGTTAATTAAAGAGGCCGAATGATGCTGGGTATTGAATCATTGAATTCATTTTCTTTTTTTGAATTAATGGTTATTTATTTGATAGTTAAATAGCCGACTATCAAATCTATCCCATATGATTTTTGGTATGGAAAGACCGAGATCGAATTTATATTCGAAAAACCATTCTGATCAATGAATATGTAAACATGGAAGATATCATATGCGGATCGAGATGGAGAAATTGAAGACCGAGGATCTTCATAAAATGGAAGAATTACTTAAAATCTATAGTTGATCCCTAGAGATATATTATGATTCTATTTTGGTTAAAATCTACGGATTGCAAGGACTACTTGCTACTAATCCGTATGATGATTCCAAGGATGTGGTAGAAGATTGCCTTCGATTTGTCCAGTCCCATGACAACTTGTATGGATGGATGTCTGATAGAGTATTTTCAAAGGGTCACGTATGTTGATTTCTTCAAGCGTACCAAGTTTGGTGGCGAAGAAAGAAAATTATTCAAGCCTAACACCTAGATTATTTTTGTGGAAATCAATTAGTGAGTTTCTGGCAGATCTGACGATTTAGCATTCAAAGTGAATGGCGATAAGATGTTATAAAAAGATAATTTTTGAAAGGAATTTGTCGATCAAATCGGCATCCATTTTAACTATTTTAACAATTAAAAGGACTAGGATATGTGCTAGAATAATAAATCGAACATGTAAAGTAATTAGGGTTTATACCTGCGTTAATCGATCCTAGGAGCATGCCACAAATCTGGATCTCGAAGGAACTGGAAGGATGGAATCGTGAGCATGACAAGCCGCCACAGGAGTCCACGAGAACGGTTTTCTCTTGAATCGAATTGAAGAGGAGGGGAAGAACGGTACTAGCCGCCACCATTATTTTCTAGGGTTTTGGATAATAGAGTTAGTCCGGGCCATTTTTATTGATCTAAATCAAGTTATAAATGACTAGGTATCCACATGTATTAAAAGGGGAAAAGTAAATATCTCCCTTTTGAATTCAAATGTTTACCATAGAATAGGTACCAACCCATCCACTAATTCCAAGTTCAAATAAAATATCAACTAATTGTCGTTTTAATGGACCCAAAGAAAATAACTTCTCCCTTGTAACGTTCCAGTTGTGTGACCCTATAGGTTATTACAACGTTGGCAATAATTTAAATCATATTTAAATTATAAACAGTGAGCGGCATCTAGTAATACATCGCTGTTACCCAAGTTATAATAATATTGACGATTTGATACAACCTTTCAGTGACCAGTGTCTCAATATAATATAATCCTTTTAACCTATATATCCAGGATTAAACTAGAGTCATGGATCGTATCATCCTCCTTATAATTTAATCCGTTTTCTTGATCGATGAGTAGACTGTTTAAAACAAATTAGTATTTGAGCATGGCCATGCATTTCATAGTCTCACTCAATCAAGAGGCCCATGGATATCACCACGAATATATATTGTAGGGTTAAATTCCATCTAGATCATTTATAATTTTCATTCGACTCAAGATGTATCCAATAATCACCGTTATCGTTACTCTATTACGAAATAACTTTAGATGATATCAAAACACAAATATCCTCGAATAAAATTATAATGATTTCAGGTCTGAGGACCATTACATCACTGTCACTATGAGAATAACTCATGATACTGTTAATTATATTCCATGGAGTTATCTCACGGTGGGTCAGCCCAATACGATATTCTCCAATACGTGTTTATGTTTTGACATTAATATCACGTATATTAATGATCAATGAGATGTGATCATCAGTCAATCAACATACTAGTATCAACGCTTTATTGTTGTCCTTTATTAACAATAAAACTCGACTAAGGGCATTTAAGAATTATAATACTTATCACATCATATAATCTCAAGTTCAGTCTTACTCGAACTATATAATTCTGTATTATTATTCTAAGGACTTCTATTATATTATTATTTAAATTACGCAGTAAATACAATATAATAGAATAATATTTTATTCCAAATAAAATAATAACATCAACAGTGTTATCAACCTCATTAAATGAATTGCCTCTAGGGCACAAACTCTAACAATTTTAACCTCAACCCTTATCAACCGAGAAATGGCACAAAATTGGATAGGTCGCATGGCTGTATGGGTCGGACCCATTAGGTTATATCATTACCCGATCTAGATAAATCAAATGCCTCAGTTGTCCCTTTATTTTTATGCTTTCGATTCGGTTGGCTGGCCCCCAACCATGGTAATGATGTATTCAGAACACTCACGCAGAATGAGTGGTCGGTCATGTTTAGCCGGGTTGCAAGATGTTCTCGTTGAACCCCAATGTATTCATCTATGGAGGTAACTATTCGGAAGGTGGTCCCATACCTTCCATAGTTGGAATTCATTCTCCAATAAGAGCCCATGGTTTTTGCTTATATACTATGTATGTGGAGCGTAGATGCAAGTGTTCTGCTAGATGGTTATTTATTTGATTTATACATTATTATAATATTAGAATAGTTTTGATATAAAAAATGTTTTGGTTTATCGTATGATAAAAACTTTATGTATTTATGTGTGGATTGGTCTTACGAATTTCCTTTTCTTTTGAAAACATTTTTAGTGTAAAATTCATTTGGATGATACCTATAAACTTATTGAGTTTTCTTACGTTGGTTCACCAGACTGATCCATGGCATTTGCAATGCTCAGGTCAGACCGTGTTTTATAGGTTCAAGATAGGATGTTGCGAACTTCAAAAGATGAGATGGAGCAGTTTGGACGTACGATACGCTCCTAATATTTATTCCGTTGTGCGTTGTATATGAGGACAGATCGTTATAACTGTCCAGATGTATTGAATGTCCGTTGCACTCCGATGATTCTATGTATTATTTCAATCTCTCAATAAAGATTTATTTCTATATTATATTTTATTTCACTGCAGTGTGAGACTCTGTGTACTGTTGATTAGTTTTGTTATTCTTCTTTTCTTCTATTCTAGCATTTTTTTCCTTTCTTTTTCTCACCCTCTAATCTTCTTTCTATTAAAGATTCATATTTTCATGCAATTTGGGTTGGACATGGGTTGTATTAGTCAACTCAAAAGGTACGGATTTGTGGGCCTTTTAGTACTTTCCTGAATTTGATATAGTCGAATTTCAATGTATAACTCTCTTCGATTAATCTCTATTTGATTAACGTTCCGAACTTTAAAATAATTTTTTAATTCTAGGTTAACTAACTTCCCATTTTCATCCTAAATTCCCTTTTGAATTTATCACTTCCAAAATGTTACCAATTTCCCTTATAACCATTCCAATCTGCAAAACATTTTCTTTTAAACCATTATTCACTTTAAAATGTAAATATTATTCCTTTATAGAAATCTGGAGGCATGACCAGATATCCATACACATATAGAGATATTTTAGAAATATAATATTAAATTTGTGTATTCGGAACACTCAAACGGAATGAGTGGTTCATGAATTCTTGTTTTTTCAGTGGTTTTAAAGTGTTGTATTTCTTAGAGGTTTATTTATAATTAAATGGAAAAGATTTTGACTATCGAAATTCATTAAATAATGTTGATTAGCATCAGAATTCTCATAATATATTGTTTTGGTTTATACTTCGGAATAACAAAACAGCACAACCTTATAGTTTGCAATTGCCTAATTGGAGCATAAAGTAAAATTCATGTTTACAAATTAGTGTTTTAAAGCCTATATAAATGTTCTCATCCTCACTATCTTCAAAATAAACAACTCAAATTCTAATGAGTGTTAGAATTGAATACCGCTTTCAGCTATGAAACATATTTTCAAGAGTGAGATTATCACGTAAGATTTATAATAAGAATTTCCTAAGTTAAACAATACTTATGTTTTCAGAATCCATGTATTAATATATCTTGGTCTAATCTTGAGAAAAAAATCAAAAAATCTATGGACACTTTCTCCAGTTTCTATGTAGTAATTTCTAGTTGTTGTAGCAATCGATAATATTTTCTTGTGGTCAGTCTTTTATTAATTGATAGTTCATACATTTTAAGATAAAATTTTCAGTATCTTTCTTCGTACATTCTTAGTAGCACGTCTTTCTAATGTCCCATGCATCTTACTATCACCAGGATGAACTGTTAACTTAAAGTGATGAAATATCCTTAAAATGTCATCTTGAAGCTCATCTACTTTTAAAACATATAACCTTCTGACCTTATGAAGCCTACCATCTTTACATATGCTGTATTGATTCACATGCTCAAATTCTATTCCGAACTCAAGTTTTTTCGTAATTTTTGCGGGCTTAACATCTCGCTTCTAACTAGTTTTAATTTTTTCAATTAGGTCCATTGAACAAAGTTTTCAATATCTTGGGTTCAAATTCATAATGTGAGTTGAGTTCATATTCATATAACTGTTTCAGTTGTTTCCATTTAAATAATAGCTATAAAATCAGCATGTGTTTTGCTTAATGCATCCACTACTACATTGCCTTTCTTTGAAGTGTGGAAAATACCAAAATAATATGAAGTCAAAAGTTTTGACCGTCGTTGCTATCAAAGTTTAAGATCTTTTAAATAGAAAAAGTATTTCAAAACCTTATGACTTGTAAACAACTTAAACTTAACTCGTAACATATAATGTTTGCATAGCTTCAGAGCAAACACAATCGATTCTTACGCAGGATGACATGCAGGGTAATTACTTTCATTTAGATATTGGATAATATTAGCAATAACTTTTCTTTTCTATATAAACCTCGTTTCTAAATTGGTATCACATGTGGTATATGCAGATGCTAATTCATTTCCACTTGGAATAACTAACATTCGTGTACTCATCAAAATTTCCTTTAAAATCACGAAAACATTTTTGCATTTAGCATTTTATATGAATATATGGTTCTAGGTTAGTCAACTATGTTTCTATCTTTAGAAAATCCTTAATGAAATATCTTCAGTATTCTGTTAAATCAAGAAGCCTTCTCTGTAATGACCCGAAAATTCCCACCCGTTGGATCGACCATAAACCACACAGGTCTGACCTAAAAGTTAGAAATTCTCGAATGCATTAACTCTGGGCATACTACAACATCAGAACAAATAACAAAAGACTTTTATAACATTATAATAACGTTACATCAGAGTACAGAATATCAGAGTACATCGAATAAATATATTACAGCGGAAGATTATATTACAAGAAATTAATACAATACAAAGCGGAAGACTTCAATGCTCAGGACATAGCTTTAAGCTTCGATCCAAGATCCTGCTAAAGGGATAAAGATATCTGCAAAAAGCTACTCGACTGCCCGTGTGGAAAGAGGGCACCCGAGTTCGCAAGGTGAAAACAAACTACGGGTCAGTCATGGGACTGGTGTGAGAATTCTTAACTACTTTAACTAATAGTAATAAGGCGAATCCAAGGACCACGCCGCTAACGCGGAACGGGTTTAATCTAATGGATTGCCGTGCATAATAATAAAGGAAATCGTCAAACAGCACAATGCTTTTTTTTGGAAAAATGAAACCATTATAAGACCCAAGTCCCATCACACAATGCAACGCACACCAGAGGATAGGGTTTTACCTTATAATGGTCAAAAGATGCTTAATACGTAAAACGGATTACTACTAGTGTGTATATGTTTTAAATAAAAACATTTCAATCATAAGTATCAATCCTAGACGGCATGGGTACCATATATCATGTCGCCAATACTAGTTCTACAATCAAAACCGCAAGGTCGTATTGGAAATTGGATTTCCATCATGAGTCGAGGCTAGGGGCAAGCTCCTCTCCGATTCGAGACACTCTAGCAAATGCCTCAGGATCCCCCGCAGTGAACCCTTGGATCTTCAGGGCCGGTCCCCGCCTATGGGCAGTGGATTAGTTATGCCTGAACACACGCTTCTCGGTCCCTTTGGACCTATAATATGACCACTATCGGCCTATAAAAATTCGAGGTGCCTCAAAATCCATCATCCACATAAGTAAAATGTCAGGGCTGGTAGGTCACTGGCACCACTCTAGCTAGAAAGAAACGTGTGCACTCCCTACGGTCCATATCCCATTTTTGACTCATACCGGGGTGTGAGGCTCGCGAAGTCACGATATACAAAAAGCTATGCCGTAATAGGCTATGCTTTGATCATCAACCACAAGGCCTGCTTTTCAACAAAAGCCTTGATCAATGCATCTTAGTATGCCACATTGTCAGTCCATACTATACCATTAATTTCTACTAATATATAACCTCTAAGATCGTACGTCTCAGAGAAGGGTGTTAACCACCAAACAAATTGTAACAACCCGTAAAATGCGAGCCAGTTTGAAATTTTTATTTTTGCAATTTTAGCGAGTTTAGATTATTTAAAATGAATTATTTTAAATAATATCGATGTGAAATCTATTTTGAATATAATTCGAACGTATATATTATACGCGTCGTCGTTAGAATATAAATAATTATAAATAATTATAAATAGAATTGAAAATGGCGCGGTAGTTCGATAATTCGATTTCAAACTTCAATTGAATGTACCGGGTGCAAAACAATCCGGATTTTAGTGAAACCAAAAATAATGGAATCTAATAGTGAATATCTTTCCAACGAATCCGAAAAATCCAAAGTTCGTAGCGGGAATCAAAAGATATGTCCAGTTGAAAATTCAGAATAGTCGCTATGGAATTCAGGCCCTTAAAAATGGACATTTTGCAAACGACCTCGGATTTCGACGAAACCAGTTTTGTTGGGTCCGTGATGTTAAATTATTGCTAGGTTTCAAATTTCATAATTTTTCGAATCAGTATGTGAGCGTGGCAAAGGAAAACGCGTTTGACCAGTTTCAGTTGATTTTAATCGACTGGAAATTGACCATTTTTCTAACGTCTCAAAATTCGACGAAACTAGTTTTGTTAGGACCGTATCGTCAATACGAAGCTAGAAAATATTTTTCTGGAATTTTTAAAGTTCGTATGCGGCCCCGGTAATTTGAAATGTACGTTTAAAATTCAATATAGTGATTTAAAAGTAAATTCAACGGAAACTGATCAAAGTGATCGAATTAGCTTGCGATACATATCCCATTGTGTTCGGAATGGGGGTAAAACGCTATGGGCGACAGGCGGTGGGCCTCGTTACGAGGTCATATGTAAAAGTCAACTATTAGCAAATAAAATATTTGAAAAAAATAAAAATCTCCTCTCTCCTCCCTTTTATCTATCTGGCCCCCCCCTCTTTTTATAATCGAATCAAAAAAAAAAAAAAAGAAAGAAAAAAAAACCCCGATGCCCCCTGTAAACCGCGCCGCCCCCCGATCGTCGATGCTCCACCTTACGCCCAGCGGCGTCGCCAACCTCCCTAAGGACGCCGCCGCACCATCACGTCACCCCCTCCTCCACTCTGCCGATCGTGTACCACCGCCTCCCCCCAGTTGCCGTCAAACCCCACGCCCTAATCGAGATCCGAAGCCACACTAGGACCAGCGCCGCCATGCCTCGCCCAAAGCCGCCAGCTCCGATCGTCGTGCCTCCCCTAGAGCCACCAGCACCTCCTCCAACCAAAAATCAGTAAGTTTTTTTTTTTTATATATTGATTTTATTTTCAGTTTTGAATATGAATAACATTGTAAATAAAATCTGATCTTTAGTATATGTTTTAGCAAAAGATAAAAATACGATTTTTATTTATTTTCATAGAGTTAAAAAGATTTGATTCATAGAACATGAAAGATTATATATATTTTTAACATAAAAGATTATATTTTTAACATAGGAAAGATATTATTTGTGATTTTACAAAAAGATTTAATTTTGAAATAGAAAGATATGTAACTTCGAATATGAATTCACAATGGTTTAAAAATATAATTTTTAAAAGAAACGAAAGAATATAGAATTAAAAATATGATTTTTATATATTGAACTTCGGCATAAAAATATGATTTTTATATATTGAACTTCGGCATAAAAATATGATTTTTATATATTGAACTTCGGCATAAAAATATGATTTTTATATATTGAACTTCGGCATAAAAATATGATTTTTATATATTGAACTTCGAAGTAAAAATTCGATTTTTATATATTGAATAGCGAAGTAAAAATTCGATTTTTATATATTGAATAGCGAAGTAAAAATTCGATTTTATATATTGAATAACGAAGTGAAAATTCTATTTTTACAAATATGAAATAGCGATGAAAATTCTATTTTCACAATATGAAGTTAGCGATAAAAATATGATTTTTATATAATAAAGAATATAAAAATGTGATTTTTTATATTCAGTGTATACGGGCAACGATGGTGATAAAAAGGCGAGTAGGCGAAGATTTCCTCCATTAGAAGAGCCGTGGAGCTAGGATAGCTATATGTGAGAACTTCTCACCTTTCAATTTAATTTTTCTAGTTATATATATATACTAGGATGCAGACGGTGTTTAGTAGCACCCGACACAATCGTCCACAGACCATGGACTTGTTTGTTTGACTGTTTGGTGATTGATTGCGATATTGGTTTGAATGTGG
Source organism: Allium sativum (assembly GCA_030737875.1). Classification (NCBI taxonomy): domain Eukaryota; kingdom Viridiplantae; phylum Streptophyta; class Magnoliopsida; order Asparagales; family Amaryllidaceae; genus Allium; species Allium sativum. The sequence continues at coordinate 573,956,090 of CM060923.1, read as the reverse complement.
TTTGTGGTGTGAAAAATCGAATCGATAAATTGGTTAGGATTAGACGTGCGCCGTTATAAGGCGAAGGAGTAAGGCTAGGTTAGACTCTTACTCCAAATTTTGTGGTTTGCAAAATGAAATTGATTTGATTGATGAGTGAATGGCGTGGGCCTTCACTAAACCGGGGATAAGGCTAGGCCTTGTCCCGTTTCTAGTATCGTGCCGTTATGCCGCCGAAATTTTCTAAAATATGTTAGAAAAATAAAAATATCATTTTATTGAATAAATGAATTGAATAGAAATTCATAGGTTGAAATTAAATGTTTTAACGTTAAAAATATAATTTTTAACGTGAAGTGAATAAAATAGAATATTCATTTACAAACCAGACGGTTTGTTTATGTACACCTATTTGAATGACATTGATTGGGACGATAAATTTTACACATCGCCCAACAGCACAAATAAAATATGTGTTTGATTGTTTGAAACCCCACACGGGTGTTAGGATGAAATATGCAGTTCACTCATCCTGATTGATTAAAAATGTCGATCGATTGATTGACAGGCTGTTATAAGCGTTAGATATTTATATTTGATGCTTATACAGTGTAGTGCACTTTGGTTGATGGTTGATTATTTTTCAATGTAATTATATACATGTGTTGTATGAAAATCCATATAATTAACTTTATATGGTAATTGATTGGGCCTCATTCCAATTTGAAAAATAAAGAATATTATAAAATAAAAGTTCATGTGTTGACAGTACTCATTCATTGAGATTGGTCATGTGTTGAACGAAATATTTTGATAATAACAACTATTTTGAAAAAGAAATATTTGAAATAGAATATTTGAAAATAGAAATTTATGAAGCCGTGTTGATTAGATTGACGCCATTTTGACGTGAACGATATTTATATCGATTTTATTCATCTTAAAAATGAATATTGAAAAGAGATTTCGAAATCGAATATAATGAAATGAATTGAAAACGAATTCAAATTAAATTGAAAACGATTTCGAAATGAATTGAATTGAAAACGATTTCGAAATGAAATGAATTGAAAACGAATTCAAATTGAATTGAAAACGATTTCGAAATGAATTGAATTGAAAACGATTTCGAAATGAAATGAATTGAAAACGATTTCGAAATGAATTGAATTGAAAACGATTTCGAAATGAATTGAATTGAAAACGATTTCGAAATGAATTAATTGAAAACGAGTTGAAATGAATTCAAATTGAATTGAAATTTGAATTGAATAGAAATGAATTTTGAAACGAATTTATAAAGAAGAATTCAATTTTGATTTGAATTGAAAAGGAAGTTGAAATTGCTTTTGAAACGAATTTAAAACTATTTATATAATTCGTTTTAAATAGAAATCGACGAAGTATATATTATATATATTATATATATAATATAATGGCCTGAATAGAACGCGCCGCGCCGCGGCAGTTCGTGAATTTCGACCATTTATTTCAAACGGACATTGCGGGAGATCCGACCGTCGGATTCTCCTAAAACCGGAACCGTTGGGTTCGTATCGAAAAGAGCTTTCTAATGAATGTTAGAAATTTGAAATCTAACGGTTGGATTTAGAGATACATCCAAATCAAATTCGAAAAAGGTCGCTGTAAGTGCAGTTCGATGGCCGTTAATGGAAATCGACTGTACGGGCCTTGATAAAATTATTAAAAATAGTAATAATTTGTGTAAAATCATAAGAAATGATTTGTGAAAGTTTGGGATGAAAAAATCCATATTTGAAAAGATAAAAACAGATTTTTATCGAAATGAACTAGTTTTGAACTAGAATTATAATTCTATTTATTTTTAAATAAATAAATTGAATTTGAAATGGTTTAGAAAATAACCAAAATTTCCAATGATTGCATTGGAGTGGATTTGAATCGAAATTGTCTTCGGAATATTTCGATGTTGGAATTCGTGATATTACAGGTGTTGTTATGGAAATTTGAAAGATATATATTTGTATCGTTATTTCCAATACGACATTTGTTAGTCGTAGAATTCGATATTGAACATAAGCCGATATATTTTCTATTCAGAGCCTTGTATTGAATATCGAATGTGATTTGGGTTTGTCGTGAATGGTGTCTTCACTAACACTGTTCTTGAACCCAGTTGAGAAAAGATTAAATCTTTTTATTTAGATTTAATGAAGTGTACCAATTAAATAATATTTAATTGGAATTGAGTTGATATTGATTTTTGGGTTTATCGTGAACAGTGTTTTAAATAACACTCGTTCTTTAACCCGATAATTAATGGAATGTGATTTTGGGTTTATCGTGAACAGTGTTTTAAATAACACTCGTTCTTTAACCCGATAATTAATGGAATGTGATTTTGGGTTTATCGTGAACCGTGTTTTAAATGACACTGATTCTTTAACCCAGTCGAAGATTAAAACTAAGTGGAGTTTTAATGAATCTTTAATTAGATTGAAAAGATCGAGAATGGAGTATCACCAGTTTTGCTCCAGGCGATAGTTAAATCTTTAATTAGATTTGAACGTGAAATTTAGAAACTAACTGTCGGTTAGCCAAGCAGAATGGTTTTCTGGATATTGATCTGATGTTGGTTTCGGCCTTCGGGGTTAATATTTGGGGAATTATTCTCTTGATTAATTTACGGTTAGTGACTAATGAATTGGAATGAGGCGTATGTTGTGTTTGTGTAACACTTATTTAAAATATACGCGAGTTATTCGGAAAGACCGGGTTCATCCCATTCTGAATAACTGATACGACGATAAGTCGAAGATGAAGACGATGGTCGAAGACCGGAGGTCTTCACGTCGTTTGGGTGATAACTGATGATCTTGATTGGGCGTACACCCAAGAAGATGGAAACAGTTGGTGATCGTCCAGACGTACTTGGAGATCGATGGATATGCGGGGTACTAGGTGCCTCCGGTTTCGTTCAGACCCAGAACGGACTTGTAAATGGACTGTGTGTCTGACATTGGATTTTAGTCTGTGTGATTGATCTCTATTAAATATATATCTGTTTGGCGGCGGAGAATTTATTCTCTTGCTTAACGCCCTTCTCTGAGACGTACGAGCTCAGGGGTTATATATTGATGGATATCAAACGCATGGAGTGAATTGCCTGTGTGGCATGCCTAAGTGGCAGTTGATCGAGGCTTCTATTGAAAAGCAAAGTCTTGTGGTGATGATCAAAGCACGGCCTTTGTGGTGTAGCTTTGTGTAACGTTTACCTCGCGTGTTTCACACCCGGTATGAACCAAAAACGGGAGACGGACCTCAGGGAGGGCACGCGTTTCTTTCTAGTTAGAAGTGGCGTCAGTGGTTTTACACGCCCTGACGAGTTTGACTTATGTGGTTGTTGCTGTTGCGAGGCGCCTCGGTTATATCGGTTTCGGCCGATGCATTCTGGTCAGCTGACGGACCAGACTTACACCCCATAGGGTGGGGAAACGTAGTGTTCAGGCATTTTAATCCACATCGGTGGACCGGCCCTGTCGCTCCAAGGCTTGACTGAGTACTTGCCTGTGGCTCGGGCTAGAGAGTCACGAATCGGTAGAGGACCATCTTTTGCCTCGGTTCATAGACGGAAATCCAATTTCCAAATACGTGACATTTGCGGTTTTATTTGTAGAGCCTAGTATGGCGACATAGTGGGATGGGGCGCTCATGCCGCCTATGATTGATACTTATGATTTGAAGTTGTTTTATACACTATGCCCTTATAATAAGTATCAAACGATTTGTTTTAACCGTATCAAGCATTCTTTGGCTGTTATAAGGGAAAACCCTATCCTCGGCTGCGTTGCATTGTGTGATGGGACCTGGGTCTTATAACAGCTTCATTTTTCTTTATTTAGCATTGCGCTGTTTGTTTTATGCACTGGTATTCTTGGGAGGAAACCCGTTCCGTGTTATACGGCGTGGTCCCTTGATTTACCTAATGATTTAAAATAAAGATTAACTGTTTTAGTTCTCACACCAGTCACATGACTGACCTGGAGTTTATTGTTTTAACCTAAACTCTGGGTGCCCCTATTTTGACACGGGCAGCTAGTAGTTTCGGTTTTGCAGATTTATATTCACAAGATCCTGGTTTACAGCTGGAACGATATCCGGAAAGCTTTGTATCCGTATATCTTCTTCTAGTTGTGTATTGTATTATTTTCCGCTGCTATGTAATTTAAATCTCTGATATTTCTGTGTAATATTTATTCATTTATACTCTGTATATTCTTGTAACCTGATGCATTGTTGTAATATACAATGAAATGTTCTCTTATATGCGTTCTGTTGTGGCTTGTTCTCGAACTATCCGACGCTTTCCTTTACGGGGAAGTTGCGGGTTTTCACAGTTGGTATCAGAGCTTTGGTTTACAAAAGCTCAGAGAACAAGACACATTAGAACCATACGAAAGAATTCATCAGATATTGGGTTAGTAATATCCAATTAGAATGACTCGTTAGAAATAGGATCAGTAGTATCCTAGAACGAGTGTGAAGAGTATATTTTTCAAGTGAAAACAAATTTTGTTTTGAAAATTTTAAATCAATTATTCGTATTTGATTATCTATTTATATTGATGTGGACAATCCAGTATATATAGATTTTGCGTATACGTCTGATCCGCGTGTATTCGAAGTTTTAATATACTGGATAGATATAGAATCATACTCTAGTGGCCCGAAGATGATTCTGATGATTGACTAGTCGTCATTAGTATTCATGTTCGTGTTACGAAGGTGTGATATCTATATATTTCCTATTGACTGGTGTGAGAACCAAAATTAGATAGGGCCTATTGTTGTGATTTGGCATCAAAACATGATTTTTGTGTATGTATCAAAATTATGAATTTCAAACGTTAATCCACTAATTGATTGATGGTTGTGTTGTTGGTTTATTTGTTTGATAATTCTGAAACATTATGCCCAATTGAACTATATTGACATTTGGTCGCATCTGCTTGCATATATATGTATATCATTGAACAGGTCATAGCAAGGAGGCTAGAGCAGAGAATAAAATTTGTTTGCCCGACAAATAGGTACATGTTTACTACATAATTTCCTGTTTTGTTTGGGTAATGATGATTTTGTGAGCCTATTGGCTAGCCGCTTGGCTTTTTCTTTTTCTTTTTGAGATCTGAAGGACCGGGGAAGCTATTTGAAATTCCCCGATGCTCCCGGTGCAGGGGAGGTTATGGCGAAATTTTTCAAAAATTTAGGGTGTTAGCCAAATTTTTGAAATTTTGAAAATTCTCAGAAACTGAAAAGTTGGAGAATGGAAGCCAGATCGAACGTAGAGTTGAATAATCAAATCACTTTCGACTTTGTTCCTTTTCGGGGACGAAAAGTTTTAAGTGGGGGAGATTGTAACAACCCGTAAAATGCGAGCCAGTTTGAAATTTTTATTTTTGCAATTTTAGCGAGTTTAGATTATTTAAAATGAATTATTTTAAATAATATCGACGTGAAATCTATTTTGAATATAATTCGAACGTATATATTATACGCGTCGTCGTTAGAATATAAATAATTATAAATAGAATTGAAAATGGCGCGGTAGTTCGATAATTCGATTTCAAACTTCAATTGAATGTACCGGGTGCAAAACAATCCGGATTTTAGTGAAACCAAAAATAATGGAATCTAATAGTGAATATCTTTCCAACGAATCCGAAAAATCCAAAGTTCGTAGCGGGAATCAAAAGATATGTCCAGTTGAAAATTCTGAATAGTCGCTATGGAATTCAGGCCCTTAAAAATGGACATTTTGCAAACGACCTCGGATTTCGACGAAACCAGTTTTGTTGGGTCCGTGATGTTAAATTATTGCTAGGTTTCAAATTTCATAATTTTTCGAATCAGTATGTGAGCGTGGCAAAGGAAAACGCGTTTGACCAGTTTCAGTTGATTTTAATCGACTGGAAATTGACCATTTTTCTAACGGTCTCAAAATTCGACGAAACTAGTTTTGTTAGGACCGTATCGTCAATACGAAGCTAGAAAATATTTTTCTGGAATTTTTAAAGTTCGTATGCGGCCCCGGTAATTTGAAATGTACGTTTAAAATTCAATATAGTGATTTAAAAGTAAATTCAACGGAAACTGATCAAAGTGATCGAATTAGCTTGCGATACATATTCCATTGTGTTCGGAATGGGGGTAAAACGCTATGGGCGACAGGCGGTGGGCCTCGTTACGAGGTCATATGTAAAAGTCAACTATTAGCAAATAAAATATTTGAAAAAAATAAAAATCTCCTCTCTCCTCCCTTTTATCTATCTGCCCCCCCACCCCTCTTTTTATAATCGAATCAAAAAAAAAAAAAAACCCCGATGCCCCCTGTAAACCGCGCCGCCCCCCGATCGTCGATGCTCCACCTTACGCCCAGCGGCGTCGCCAACCTCCCTAAGGACGCCGCCGCACCATCACGTCACCCCCTCCTCCACTCTGCCGATCGTGTACCACCGCCTCCCCCCAGTTGCCGTCAAACCCCACGCCCTAATCGAGATCCGAAGCCACACTAGGACCAGCGCCGCCATGCCTCGCCCAAAGCCGCCAGCTCCGATCGTCGTGCCTCCCCTAGAGCCACCAGCACCTCCTCCAACCAAAAATCAGTAAGTTTTTTTTTATATATTGATTTTATTTTCAGTTTTGAATATGAATAACATTGTAAATAAAATCCGATCTTTAGTATATGTTTTAGCAAAAGATAAAAATACGATTTTTATTTATTTTCATAGAGTTAAAAAGATTTGATTCATAGAACATGAAAGATTATATATATTTTTAACATAAAAGATTATATTTTTAACATAGGAAAGATATTATTTGTGATTTTACAAAAAGATTTAATTTTGAAATAGAAAGATATGTAACTTCGAATATGAATTCACAATGGTTTAAAAATATAATTTTTAAAAGAAACGAAAGAATATAGAATTAAAAATATGATTTTTATATATTGAACTTCGGCATAAAAATATGATTTTTATATATTGAACTTCGGCATAAAAATATGATTTTTATATATTGAACTTCGGCATAAAAATATGATTTTTATATATTGAACTTCGAAGTAAAAATTCGATTTTTATATATTGAATAGCGAAGTAAAAATTCGATTTTTATATATTGAATAGCGAAGTAAAAATTCGATTTTATATATTGAATAACGAAGTGAAAATTCTATTTTTACAAATATGAAATAGCGATGAAAATTCTATTTTCACAATATGAAGTTAGCGATAAAAATATGATTTTTATATAATAAAGAATATAAAAATGTGATTTTTTATATACAGTGTATACGGGCAACGATGGTGATAAAAAGGCGAGTAGGCAAAGATTTCCTGCATTAGAAGAGCCGTGGAGCTAGGATAGCTATATGTGAGAACTTCTCACCTTTCAATTTAATTTTTCTAGTTATATATATATACTAGGATGCAGACGGTGTTTAGTAGCACCCGACACAATCGTCCACAGACCATGGACTTGTTTGTTTGACTGTTTGGTGATTGATTGCGATATTGGTTTGAATGTGGTTTGTGGTGTGAAAAATCGAATCGATAAATTGGTTAGGATTAGACGTGTGCCGTTATAAGGCGAAGGAGTAAGGCTAGGTTAGACTCTTACTCCAAATTTTGTGGTTTGCAAAATGAAATTGATTTGATTGATGAGTGAATGGCGTGGGCCTTCACTAAACCGGGGATAAGGCTAGGCCTTGTCCCGTTTCTAGTATCGTGCCGTTATGCCGCCGAAATTTTCTAAAATATGTTAGAAAAGTAAAAATATCATTTTATTGAATAAATGAATTGAATAGAAATTCATAGGTTGAAATAAAATGTTTTAACGTTAAAAATATAATTTTTAACGTGAAGTGAATAAAATAGAATATTCATTTACAAACCAGACGGTTTGTTTATGTACACCTATTTGAATGACATTGATTGGGACGATAAATTTTACACATCGCCCAACAGCACAAATAAAATATGTGTTTGATTGTTTGAAACCCCACACGGGTGTTAGGATGAAATATGCAGTTCACTCATCCTGATTGATTAAAAATGTCGATCGATTGATTGACAGGCTGTTATAAGCGTTAGATATTTATATTTGATGCTTATACAGTGTAGTGCACTTTGGTTGATGGTTGATTATTTTTCAATGTAATTATATACATGTGTTGTATGAAAATCCATATAATTAACTTTATATGGTAATTGATTGGGCCTCATTCCAATTTGAAAAATAAAGAATATTATAAAATAAAAGTTCATGTGTTGACAGTACTCATTCATTGAGATTGGTCATGTGTTGAACGGAATATTTTGATAATAACAACTATTTTGAAAAAGAAATATTTGAAATAGAATATTTGAAAATAGAAATTTATGAAGCCGTGTTGATTAGATTGACGCCATTTTGACGTGAACGATATTTATATCGATTTTATTCATCTTAAAAATGAATATTGAAAAGAGATTTCGAAATCGAATATAATGAAATGAATTGAAAACGAATTCAAATTGAATTGAAAACGATTTCGAAATGAATTGAATTGAAAACGATTTCGAAATGAAATGAATTGAAAACGAATTCAAATTGAATTGAAAACGATTTCGAAATGAATTGAATTGAAAACGATTTCGAAATGAAATGAATTGAAAACGATTTCGAAATGAATTGAATTGAAAACGATTTCGAAATGAATTGAATTGAAAACGATTTCGAAATGAATTGAATTGAAAACGAATTGAAATGAATTCAAATTGAATTGAAATTTGAATTGAATAGAAATGAATTTTGAAACGAATTTATAAAGAAGAATTCAATTTTGATTTGAATTGAAAAGGAAGTTGAAATTGCTTTTGAAACGAATTTAAAACTATTTATATAATTCGTTTTAAATAGAAATCGACGAAGTATATATTATATATATTATATATATAATATAATGGCCTGAATAGAATGCGCCGCGCCGCGGCAGTTCGTGAATTTCGACCATTTATTTCAAACGGACATTGCGGGAGATCCGACCGTCGGATTCTCCTAAAACCGGAACCGTTGGGTTCGTATCGAAAAGAGCTTTCTAATGAATGTTAGAAATTTGAAATCTAACGGTTGGATTTGGAGATACGTCCAAATCAAATTCGAAAAAGGTCGCTGTAAGTGCAGTTCGATGGCCGTTAATGGAAATCGACTGTACGGGCCTTGATAAAATTATTAAAAATAGTAATAATTTGTGTAAAATCATAAGAAATGATTTGTGAAAGTTTGGGATGAAAAACTCCATATTTGAAAAGATAAAAATAGATTTTTATCGAAATGAACTAGTTTTGAACTAGAATTATAATTCTATTTATTTTTAAATAAATAAATTGAATTTGAAATGGTTTAGAAAATAACCAAAATTTCCAATGATTGCATTGGAGTGGATTTGAATCGAAATTGTCTTCGGAATATTTCGATGTTGGAATTCGTGATATTACAGGTGTTGTTATGGAAATTTGAAAGATATATATTTGTATCGTTATTTCCAATACGACATTTGTTAGTCGTAGAATTCGATATTGAACATAAGCCGATATATTTTCTATTCAGAGCCTTGTATTGAATATCGAATGTGATTTGGGTTTGTCGTGAATGGTGTCTTCACTAACACTGTTCTTGAACCCAGTTGAGAAAAGATTAAATCTTTTTATTTAGATTTAATGAAGTGTACCAATTAAATAATATTTAATTGGAATTGAGTTGATATTGATTTTTGGGTTTATCGTGAACAGTGTTTTAAATAACACTCGTTCTTTAACCCGATAATTAATGGAATGTGATTTTGGGTTTATCGTGAACAGTGTTTTAAATAACACTCGTTCTTTAACCCGATAATTAATGGAATGTGATTTTGGGTTTATCGTGAACCGTGTTTTAAATGACACTGATTCTTTAACCCAGTCGAAGATTAAAACTAAGTGGAGTTTTAATGAATCTTTAATTAGATTGAAAAGATCGAGAATGGAGTATCACCAGTTTTGCTCCAGGCGATAGTTAAATCTTTAATTAGATTTGAACGTGAAATTTAGAAACTAACTGTCGGTTAGCCAAGCAGAATGGTTTTCTGGATATTGATCTGATGTTGGTTTCGGCCTTCGGGGTTAATATTTGGGGAATTATTCTCTTGATTAATTTACGGTTAGTGACTAATGAATTGGAATGAGGCGTATGTTGTGTTTGTGTAACACTTATTTAAAATATACGCGAGTTATTCGGAAAGACCGGGTTCATCCCATTCTGAATAACTGATACGACGATAAGTCGAAGATGAAGACGATGGTCGAAGACCGGAGGTCTTCACGTCGTTTGGGTGATAACTGATGATCTTGATTGGGCTGTACACCCAAGAAGATGGAAACAGTTGGTGATCGTCCATACGTACTTGGAGATCGATGGATATGCGGGGTACTAGGTGCCTCCGGTTTCGTTCAGACCCAGAACGGACTTGTAAATGGACTGTGTGTCGGACATTGGATTTTAGTCTGTGTGATTGATCTCTATTAAATATATATCTGTTTGGCGGCGGAGAATTTATTCTCTTGCTTAACGCCCTTCTCTGAGACGTACGAGCTCAGGGGTTATATATTGATGGATATCAAACGCATGGAGTGAATTGCCTGTGTGGCATGCCTAAGTGGCAGTTGATCGAGGCTTCTGTTGAAAAGCAAAGTCTTGTGGTGATGATCAAAACACGGCCTTTGTGGTGTAGCTTTGTGTAACGTTTACCTCGCGTGTTTCACACCCGGTATGAACCAAAAACGGGAGACGGACCTCAGGGAGGGCATGCGTTTCTTTCTAGTTAGAAGTGGCGTCAGTGGTTTTACACGCCCTGACGAGTTTGACTTATGTGGTTGTTGCTGTTGCGAGGCGCCTCGGTTATATCGGTTTCGGCCGATGCATTCTGGTCGGCTGACGGACCAGACTTACACCCCATAGGGTGGGGAAACGTAGTGTTCAGGCATTTTAATCCACATCGGTGGACCGGCCCTGTCGCTCCAAGGCTTGACTGAGTACTTGCCTGTGGCTCGGGCTAGAGAGTCACGAATCGGTAGAGGACCATCTTTTGCCTCGGTTCATAGACGGAAATCCAATTTCCAAATACGTGACATTTGCGGTTTTATTTGTAGAGCCTAGTATGGCGACATAGTGGGATGGGGCGCTCATGCCGCCTATGATTGATACTTATGATTTGAAGTTGTTTTATACACTATGCCCTTATAATAAGTATCAAACGATTTGTTTTAACCGTATCAAGCATTCTTTGGCTGTTATAAGGGAAAACCCTATCCTCGGCTGCGTTGCATTGTGTGATGGGACCTGGGTCTTATAACAGCTTCATTTTTCTTTATTTAGCATTGCGCTGTTTGTTTTATGCACTGGTATTCTTGGGAGGAAACCCGTTCCGTGTTATACGGCGTGGTCCCTTGATTTACCTAATGATTTAAAATAAAGATTAACTGTTTTAGTTCTCACACCAGTCACATGACTGACCTGGAGTTTATTGTTTTAACCTAAACTCTGGGTGCCCCTATTTTGACACGGGCAGCTAGTAGTTTCGGTTTTGCAGATTTATATTCACAAGATCCTGGTTTACAGCTGGAACGATATCCGGAAAGCTTTGTATCCGTATATCTTCTTCTAGTTGTGTATTGTATTATTTTCCGCTGCTATGTAATTTAAATCTCTGATATTTCTGTGTAATATTTATTCATTTATACTCTGTATATTCTTGTAACCTGATGCATTGTTGTAATATACAATGAAATGTTCTCTTATATGCGTTCTGTTGTGGCTTGTTCTCGAACTATCCGACGCTTTCCTTTACGGGGAAGTTGCGGGTTTTCACACAAATATATATTAAGAGAGATGAACGAATGTAGTATAAAGGACTACAATGTCAGACATACATTCCATTTATAAACTTATGCCCTGGGTCTGAGCGAAAGTCAAATCCGTACAATTCAACACTTCGTCCGAACGGCCACCACTGAAGCCCTTTCAAGGTAGCTACTCCTCTCATGGGTCTCAGTAGCAACACATCCATTCGATGTGAAGATCGTCGGTCTTCAATCACCGTCTTTAAATCTTCGACTTAGAACGTCGTATAATCATTTGAAATGAGATTGAAATCGGTCTGCTCAAATGATTCTCGCATATATATGTATAATAATTTGAAAATATTTCCTATCGTTATTAATATTTGATAACGACCTATCGCTATTTTTATCTATATAAAAATAGCCTAAATTAATTTAACGACGCTTCGGGTCAATGGGCGACCCTGGCGCTGTTTTCAACCAAATTTGATTTACACATAACTTGAAATCTAACCGTTGGATTTTGGCGAAATTTATGTCATTGGAAAGATCTTCCCAAAGCAGTCCTAACGGCTCCAGTTTTGGGAAAATCCGACGGTCGGATCTCTCGGTATAACCGTTAAAGTTACGATTGCCGATACGCGAACTGCCGTGCGCGTTCCGTTTTAATTTATAATTTATATTTATATATATATATATATATATATATATAAATCGTTTGGCGATTTCAACTATTAACGTCTATTCTTTTATCGCATTTAAAATGACGATAAAAATATCACTTTTATTTTACTCTGTTTTTATTTACATTTAAAATGTAAATAAAATGTGCTTTTTAAATTCACTTTAATTCATGCTTTATTTACACCAAATATAAATCGATGTTCTTTTTCTATCTTTGGTTTATTTACACTAAATGTAAATAAATAATTAAATAATCTTTTTCTATCTTTTGATTTATTTACTCTAAATGTAAATAAATATTCTTTCTTACCATTTATTTATTTACCTAGATATAAATAAATGTTTTCATTTATCTTTTCTTATTTCTTTACCCAAATGTAAATAAATGGTTTTTCTACTTCTCCCTTTTCTTATTTATTTACACTATTTGTAAATAAATGTTTTTACTTTTCTTTTATCTTATTTATTTACACTATTTGTAAATAAATGTTTTACTTTTACTTTTGCTATATTTATTTACATTAATTGTAAATAAATGTATCTAATTTCTTATTCATATTTATTTACGCTATTTGTAAATAAATGGTTTCAATTTCCTTGCCAATCCTATTTACAAAGTAAATGTAAATAAATGTATTTCTTTAATTCTTTTCTAATATTTCTTTTTAACATAAAAAGAATATCTTATGTTAATTCTTTTCTAACATTTCTTTTTATTATTTTTATTTACATAAGAAAATGTAAATAATTACCATCCACATTTTGGTTCTTTTTATTCCTTTTTTTCATAAGAAAATGTAAATAAATTCTAATTCACAAGTTTAGTCTTATAATCTTAATTACATAGAAATGTAATTTTATTTACAATGTAAAAACATGTTCTTTAATTACATAAAAGTATAATTTTATTTAATCTTTTATTTATCTAATGTAAATAAATGTCTTACTTTTTCTATGTTTTATTGTATTTACACTAAATAGTTTATATATGTTTTAACCTCCCAAATTGGATAGGTATTGTTGTGATTACTTGACAGCCGGGCGGGTCCGGGCAGGTTTACATCACAACTCAATCCAACCTCGGGTTAAGCATACTAATTCATATTAAGAAAAATGGAATAAATGTTTTTATTCCTTTTATTTTTCTTTTCTCATTTATTTACCTATTTATAAATGAATGTCTAAATTACTTTACCTTATTTATTTACCTAAACGTAAATAAATGTTTCAATTATTTCATCTTAAGTATTTACATAAGAAATGTAAATGCTTAATCCTATTCTTTTACATTGAAAAATGTAAATACTTAATCCTTTTTCTTATTTCTTCTTAACAAAATGTTTATTTTGTTTTTATCCTTTTATCTACTTTAAACAAAAATGCGAGTTTTGACGCTACTAATTTATATTAATAAACATGTGAATTTTTGTCGCAACTAATTTATATTGACAATATTGTTAACTTTAATCCAACTATCGTAATTTGAAAATATGTCAATTCTAATTCAACTACTATAATTTGACAAAAATGTCAATTTTAATCCCACTATCATAGTTTGATAAATAGGTCAATTCTAAAGGTAAAAAGCGACATTTCTATTTATCATGCACAAATCCTATGTAATTGACATTTTTATTTATCACAACACTTTTAACTAAAATGACATGTTTATATTAGCATAACATGATTAACTAAATGACATGTTTAACAATCCTAATATCAGAATAAAAATAAGTATTTTTATTCACATGACATGACATTATTATAACATAAATGGTATTTTTTATTCTAATGTCATATTTCTATCCAAAACGGTATTTTTTATTTTCTTAATTCTTTTAAATGTATAAAAATATACTTTTCCAGTTCATTCATTTTAAGGTATATAAAAGTATACATTTCTAATTTATTCTCTTTAATATATATAAAAATATAATAATTTTGGAAAACTCCTTTTAATATACAAGATATGATAATTTTGTAAAAATTCCTTTTAATGTGAACAAAATGTTGATTTTAGTCTAATCACTTCTTATGAAATCAAAATGTTGATTTTGGTTAAATCAAATTAACAAAAAGTATTAAATTTTGTCCAATATAATTTAATTTACAAAAATGTATTTTTGGTCCTTTTTAATCTAATTACTAAAAATGTAAATTTTATCCTTTATAATATAATTAACAAAATGTTAATCTTGTGCTTTATAATGTAATTAACAAAAATGTTAAAAGTGATATATTTGTCTTTGTCGTCAATTTTAACACAACAAAATGTATATAAAGTGGTATATATGATTTGTCGTCAATTCTAACACAGCATGGGATCATAAACAATACAAACAACAAACACAATTCATCATCACAATCAATCAGTTAATCTAAATTTTTATGCACCGCATATATGTGTTTCATATAGCGTATAATAATGACACAATCATAATCAATTTATATATATATATTTCTATATATATATATATGTATATTTAATTATTTTAATTTTGAGAAATCTCACAAAAAAAATTGTGTGTCTCTTCTAATTTCACACAAATGTAAAATTTGGGTGTCAATTCTATTACCACAAAAGTAAATATTTTGATGTCATTCTATTTTAACAAAAAGTATATTTTGAGTGCCATTCTCATTACAACAAAGTTGATTATTTCTAATTACACAAAATGTCTATTTTGTGTATCAATCTAATTTAACAAAATGACGGTGAAAAATAAATCTTTTTATTTTCAACAAAAATTGACCTTGAAAAATGAATCTTTTATTTTCATCAAGAAGCAACGAAAACATTGTCCTTTTTGATTTCAACTAAATTCCAATGAAAAATTTGTCATTTTTGATTTCAATAAAATGACAATTTTAATTTTGTCAATTCTAGTTTTGACAAGAATACCGATTTTATTTGGCAAATCAAACCTCAACCCAATGGTATAATTGATTCAACAATTTTGTTTTCAACACAAATGTCATCACATCAACAAATACACATAACAACCACAATCAATTCAAATTTCATAGCCATTAACAATATGGATTTCACAACATACACATATAGAATTCACATAGCAAGGAATAATTTAATTTTAATAATTAAATATAGAAATCTCACCTTGGCTTTTATTTTGACGATTCAGATTTAGTTTTTGCTGAAAATTCTAACTTACTCCAAATCGCTTCAAATCAGTTCTGAAATGGAGATCTCGTCGCCACGATTCTAACGCAATTCGTTTCACTGAATCTCGATGTCATACAAAGAAGTTACGGTCATTTTTCATTTAATTGCATAATTAAATAATTTAATTAATTACATTACAAATCTCTTCCTCCTTCTTTCTGTATTACGCTCCCTATAGCATCGCACCACCCCCCATCGAATTGCATGAAAACAGGGCGAAATGAAGCATTGATATCTCACAAGCTGTCACTCTAAAGGTGATCATCAACGTTGAAGATATATATCATAGAACGATCTATCTAATTTGCCTTCGGAAATTTTGGAAATGGAGGAATGGATTAAAAGAGATTTGAGGGGAAGAAGGAGAGCGTTTTCAACCATTGATTGGCATGGTGGCGGCTGTACATTTAGGGGGAAAGGGATAGGTTTAGAGAAGTTTTTGGATATTATATAGTGGAGACACTACATATATGTATATATATTTTATTTAGTTATATAAATTTGATTTTATCTTTCACTTATCTCTACATATGTAGTAGGTGACAAATGAAGCTTAATTTGCTGACTAGGCATGATGGACCACATGAATATATGGACTTAAATGAAGGAAATGGTGGAAATAAAATAAAAAAATAGGATAAATGAAATACCGAAAATGGAAGCATAAACTTAAATTTGTATTATTAATAATGGAAATATAGAGACAATTTGAAATATGGAAAATAGGGAAGCTACTAATAAATACAAAAGGTAAAGCGGTCAAATTTCACAATATATATGTCATAGTATTAAATTCATTAGCCTCGATATATTCAAATTATTCTCATTAGTTTTATTAACACACAATAAATAAAAGAAACAAAATGTGACTGATATTACATAGTATAAAGATAAATATGGATTCTAAATTCATACGCTAAAAATCATGTGTTTCCTTAGTTCATGGTCCCAAACTCAAATTAATTTATTTATTAGAACATTCCCTTTTTTTCTACTTAAGATAAATGTATGTTTCCTATCAACAATGCACATAATTATCCATAGATAGAAATATTTCAATCCAGTGAATACAATTAATGACAATATTACAATTTATGTCAATACTAAATTTAAAATAGACAAAAATTAGGCAATTTATTTTTTTATCATACAAGCATTAATAGGTTCAATGTTAAATCAAATTAATATATATATATATATATGACATGTATATATAAGCAATCTAGTCCAATGACAATGAATGATAGATTTTCTTTTATTTTAATTAAGCAGTGTTAAACATGTACTTTTACACATTTATTTCTTTTTGTTTGTATGTGTTGTTTTTCAATTCACAGTCCTTCATTCCTTTAAAAAGGGAAAATTTTCAAAAGCTAATTGATACTCTTTTCATGAATTATACTATAGAAATCTCAAACATAATACAATATGCTAATAATCTAATCAGTCAATATTGCTATTTTAACTCAAATTACAATAAAAATTGTTATCACTTACAAGTTTACTTTTCCATTTATTATCAATTGTTTGTAGTTAATCATTACAAATATACATACAATTTGATACTAAATTCAATTGTAATAAATCACTATTTATCTAACAACGAATAATTGTTTAATAGAAATAATTTTGAAATCATTCATAAATAATATCTTAATTTAATTCATGATTTTTTTTTTAGTAATGGTATTTTTAAATTCAGACGCATTTTCTAACAAAATTTCCTTAAAATAAAAATTTAAATTGGTTCCAAAATTCCGAGTTGTTACAATCTCCCCCACTTAAAATCTTTTCGTCCTTGAAAAGGAACTAAGCTAAAAGTTGTTTAATTAATCAACTCAGTTTTAATTTTTCTTTTATATTTTCAATAATTTTATTTAGGTGATTAACTTATCAAATATATATAACATTTATAAATATTCAAAAATCATATTTCCTAATATTGGATTATATATAATCAAAATACGTTAATTATTAACTGGGCACTCTCAACTCATTCTAGGGCATTACAAACCCCATCTCTAACGAGTTTTCTCATTCTAGGATACTGCTGATCCTATCTCTAATGAGTATTCTTATTGGATATTACTAATCCAATCTCTGATGAGTCTTTTGTTTAGTTCTAATGAGTTGTACCCCAAAGATTTGAGCTAACCAAAGATCTGATACCAACTGTAATGACCCGAAAATTCCCACCCGTTGGATCGACCATAAACCACACAGGTCTGACCTAAAAGTTAGAAATTCTCGAATGCATTAACTCTGGGCATACTACAACATCAGAACAAATAACAAAAGACTTTTATAACATTATAATAACGTTACATCAGAGTACAGAATATCAGAGTACATCGAATAAATATATTACAGCGGAAGATTATATTACAAGAAATTAATACAATACACAGCGGAAGACTTCAATGCTCAGGACACAGCTTTAAGCTTCGATCCAAGATCCTGCTAAAGGGATAAAGATATCTGCAAAAAGCTACTCGAATGCCCATGTGGAAAGAGGGCACCCGAGTTCGCAAGGTGAAAACAAACTACGGGTCAGTCATGGGACTGGTGTGAGAATTCTTAACTAGTTTAACTAATAGTAATAAGGCGAATCCAAGGACCACGCCGCTAACGCGGAACGGGTTTACTCCAATGGATTGCCGTGCATAATAATAAAGGAAATCGTCAAACAGCGCAATGCTTTTTTTTGGAAAAATGAAACCATTATAAGACCCAAGTCCCATCACACAATGCAACGCACACCAGAGGATAGGGTTTTACCTTATAATGGTCAAAAGATGCTTAATACATAAAACGGATTACTACTAGTGTGTATATGTTTTAAATAAAAACATTTCAATCATAAGTATCAATCCTAGACGGCATGGGTACCATATATCATGTCGCCAATACTAGTTCTACAATCAAAACCGCAAGGTCGTATTGGAAATTGGATTTCCATCATGAGTCGAGGCTAGGGGCAAGCTCCTCTCCGATTTGAGACACTCTAGCAAATGCCTCAGGATCCCCCGTAGTGAACCCTTGGATCTTCAGGGCCGGTCCCCGCCTATGGGCAGTGGATTAGTTATGCCTAAACACACGCTTCCCGGTCCCTTTGGACCTATAATATGACCACTAACGGCCTATAAAAATTCGAGGCGCCTCAAAATCCATCATCCACATAAGTAAAATGTCAGGGCTGGTAGGTCACTGACACCACTCTAGCTAGAAAGAAACGTGTGCACTCCCTACGGTCCATATCCCGTTTTTGACTCATACCGAGGTGTGAGGCTCGCGAAGTCACGATATACACAAAGCTATGCCGTAATAGGCTATGCTTTGATCATCAACCACAAGGCCTGCTTTTCAACAAAAGCCTTGATCAATGCATCTTAGTATGCCACATTGTCAGTCCATACTATACCATTAATTTCTACTAATATATAACCTCTAAGCTCGTACGTCTCAGAGAAGGGTGTTAACCACCAAACAGATATATATTAAGAGAGATCAACGAATGTAGTATAAAGGACTACAACGTCAGACATACATTCCATTTATAAACTTATGCCCTGGGTCTGAGCGAAAGTCAAATCCGTACAATTCAACACTTCGTCCGAACGGCCACCACTGAAGCCCTTTCAAGGTAGCTACTCCTCTCATGGGTCTCAGTAGCAACACATCCATTCGATGTGAAGATCGCCGGTCTTCAATCACCGTCTTTAAATCTTCGACTTAGAACGTCGTATAATCATTTGAAATGAGATTGAACTCGGTCTGCTCAAATGATTCTCGCATATATATATATATATATAATAATTTGAAAATATTTCCTATTGTTATTAATATTTGATAACGACCTATCGCTATTTTTATCTATATAAAAATAGCCTAAATTAATTTAACGACGCTTCGGGTCAATGGGCGACCCTGGCGCTGTTTTCAACCAAATTTGATTTACACATAACTTGAAATCTAACTGTTGGATTTTGGCGAAATTTATGTCATTGGAAAGATCTTCCCAAAGCAGTCCTAACGGCTCCAGTTTTGGAAAAATCCGACGGTCGGATCTCTCGGTATAACCGTTAAAGTTACGATTGCCGATACGCGAACTGCCGTGCGCGTTCCGTTTTAATTTATAATTTATATTTATATATATATATAAATATAAATCGTTTGGCGATTTCAACTATTAACGTCTATTCTTTTATCGCATTTAAAATGACGATAAAAATATCACTTTTATTTTACTCTGTTTTTATTTACATTTAAAATGTAAATAAAATGTGCTTTTTAAATTCACTTTAATTCATGCTTTATTTACACCAAATATAAATCGATGTTCTTTTTCTATCTTTGGTTTATTTACACTAAATGTAAATAAATAATTAAATAATCTTTTTCTATCTTTTGATTTATTTACTCTAAATGTAAATAAATATTCTTTCTTACCATTTATTTATTTACCTAGATATAAATAAATGTTTTCATTTATCTTTTCTTATTTCTTTACCCAAATGTAAATAAATGGTTTTTCTACTTCTCCCTTTTCTTATTTATTTACACTATTTGTAAATAAATGTTTTTACTTTTCTTTTATCTTATTTATTTACACTATTTGTAAATAAATGTTTTACTTTTACTTTTGCTATATTTATTTACATTAATTGTAAATAAATGTATCTAATTTCTTATTCATATTTATTTACGCTATTTTAAATAAATGGTTTCAATTTCCTTGCCAATCCTATTTACATAGTAAATGTAAATAAATGTATTTCTTTAATTCTTTTCTAATATTTCTTTTTAACATAAAAAGAATATCTTATGTTAATTCTTTTCTAACATTTCTTTTTATTATTTTTATTTACATAAGAAAATGTAAATAATTACCATCCACATTTTGGTTCTTTTTATTCCTTTTTTTTCATAAGAAAATGTAAATAAATTCTAATTCACAAGTTTAATCTTATAATCTTAATTACATAGAAATGGAATTTTATTTACAATGTAAAAACATGTTCTTTAATTACATAAAAGTATAATTTTATTTAATCTTTTATTTATCTAATGTAAATAAATGTCTCACTTTTTCTATGTTTTATTGTATTTACACTAAATAGTTTATATATGCTTTAACCTCCCACATTGGATAGGTATTGTTGTGATTACTTGACAGCCGGGCGGGTCCGGGCAGGTTTACATCACAACTCAATCCAACCTCGGGTTAAGCATACTAATTCATATTAAGAAAAATGGAATAAATGTTTTTATTTCTTTTATTTTCTTTTCTCATTTATTTACCTATTTGTAAATGAATGTCTAAATTACTTTACCTTATTTATTTACCTAAACGTAAATAAATGTTTCAATTATTTCATCTTAAGTATTTACATAAGAAATGTAAATGCTTAATCCCTATTCTTTTACATTGAAAAATGTAAATACTTAATCCTTTTTCTTATTTCTTCTTAACAAAATGTTTATTTTGTTTTTATCCTTTTATCTACTTTAAACAAAAATGCGAGTTTTGACGCTACTAATTTATATTAATAAACATGTGAATTTTTGTCGCAACTAATTTATATTGACAATATTGTTAACTTTAATCCAACTATCATAATTTGACAAATATGTCAATTCTAATTCAACTACTATAATTTGACAAAAATGTCAATTTTAATCCCACTATCATAGTTTGATAAATAGGTCAATTCTAAAGGTAAAAAGCGACATTTCTATTTATCATGCACAAATCTTATGTAATTGACATTTTTATTTATCACAACACTTTTAACTAAAATGACATGTTTATATTAGCATAACATGATTAACTAAATGACATGTTTAACAATCCTAATATCAGAATAAAAATAAGTATTTTTATTCACATGACATGACATTATTATAACATAAATGGTATTTTTTATTCTAATGTCATATTTCTATCCAAAACGGTATTTTTTATTTTCTTAATTCTTTTAAATGTATAAAAATATACTTTTCCAGTTCATTCATTTTAAGGTATATAAAAGTATACATTTATAATTTATTCTCTTTAATATATATAAAAATATAATAATTTTGGAAAACTCCTTTTAATATACAAGATATGATAATTTTGTAAAAATTCCTTTTAATGTGAACAAAATGTTGATTTTAGTCTAATCACTTCTAATGAAATCAAAATGTTGATTTTGGTTAAATCAAATTAACAAAAAGTGTTAACTTTTGTCCAATATAATTTAATTTACAAAAATGTATTTTTGGTCCTTTTTAATCTAATTACTAAAAATGTAAATTTTATCCTTTATAATATAATTAACAAAATGTTAATCTTGTGCTTTATAATATAATTAACAAAAATGTTAAAAGTGATATATTTGTCTTTGTCGTCAATTTTAACACAACAAAATGTATATAAAGTGGTATATATGATTTGTCGTCAATTCTAACACAGCATGGGATCATAAACAATACAAACAACAAACACAATTCATCATCACAATCAATCAGTTAATCTAAATTTTTATGCACCGCATATATGTGTTTCATATAGCGTATAATAATGACACAATCATAATCAATTTATATATATATATTTCTATATATATATATATGTATATTTAATTATTTTAATTTTGAGAAATCTCACAAAAAAAATTGTGTGTCTCTTCTAATTTCACACAAATGTAAAATTTGGGTGTCAATTCTATTACCACAAAAGTAAATATTTTGATGTCATTCTATTTTAACAAAAAGTATATTTTGAGTGCCATTCTCATTACAACAAAGTTGATTATTTCTAATTACACAAAATGTCTATTTTGTGTATCAATCTAATTTAACAAAATGACGGTGAAAAATAAATCTTTTTATTTTCAACAAAAATTGACCTTGAAAAATGAATCTTTTATTTTCATCAAGAAGCAACGAAAACATTGTCCTTTTTGATTTCAACTAAATTCCAATGAAAAATTTGTCATTTTTGATTTCAATAAAATGACAATTTTAATTTTGTCAATTCTAGTTTTGACAAGAATACCGATTTTATTTGGCAAATCAAACCTCAACCCAATGGTATAATTGATTCAACAATTTTGTTTTCAACACAAATGTCATCACATCAACAAATACACATAACAACCACAATCAATTCAAATTTCATAGCCATTAACAATATGGATTTCACAACATACACATATAGAATTCACATAGAAAGGAATAATTTAATTTTAATAATTAAATATAGAAATCTCACCTTGCCTTTTATTTTGACGATTCAGATTTAGTTTTTGCTGAAAATTCTAACTTACTCCAAATCGCTTCAAATCAGTTCTGAAATGGAGATCTCGTCGCCACGATTCTAACGCAATTCGTTTCACTGAATCTCGATGTCATACAAAGAAGTTACGGTCATTTTTCATTTAATTGCATAATTAAATAATTTAATTAATTACATTACAAATCTCTTCCTCCTTCTTTCTGTATTACGCTCCCTGTAGCATCGCACCACCCTCCATCGAATTGCATGAAAACAGGGCGAAATGAAGCATTGATATCTCACAAGCTGTCACTCTAAAGGTGATCATCAACGTTGAAGATATATATCATAGAACGATCTATCTAATTTGCCTTCGGAAATTTTGGAAATGGAGGAATGGATTAAAAGAGATTTGAGGGGAAGAAGGAGAGCGTTTTCAACCATTGATTGGCATGGTGGCTGCTGTACATTTAGGGGGAAAGGGATAGGTTTAGAGAAGTTTTTGGATATTATATAGTGGAGACACTACATATATGTATATATATTTTATTTAGTTATATAAATTTGATTTTATCTTTCACTTATCTCTACATATGTAGTAGGTGACAAATGAAGCTTAATTTGCTGACTAGGCATGATGGACCACATGAATATATGGACTTAAATGAAGGAAATGATGGAAATAAAATAAAAAAAATAGGATAAATGAAATACCGAAAATGGAAGCATAAACTTAAATTTGTATTATTAATAATGGAAATATAGAGGCAATTTGAAATATGGCAAATGGGGAAGCTACTAATAAATACAAAAGGTAAAGCGGTCAAATTTCACAATATATATGTCATAGTATTAAATTCATTAGCCTCGATATATTCAAATTATTCTCATTAGTTTTATTAACACACAATAAATAAAAGAAACAAAATGTGACTGATATTACATAGTATAAAGATAAATATGGATTCTAAATTCATACGCTAAAAATCATGTGTTTCCTTAGTTCATGGTCTCAAACTCAAATTAATTAATTTATTAGAACATTCCCTTTTTTTTTTACTTAAGATAAATGTATGTTTCCTATCAACAACGCACATAATTATCCATAGATAGAAATATTTCAATCCAGTGAATACAATTAATGACAATATTACAATTTATGTCAATACTAAATTTAAAATAGACAAAAATTAGGCAATTTATTTTTTTATCATACAAGCATTAATAGGTTCAATGTTAAATCAAATTAATATAAATATATATATATATATATGACATGTATATATAAGCAATCTATTCCAATGACAATGAATGTTAGATTTTCTTTTATTTGAATTAAGCAGTGTTAAACATGTACTTTTACACATTTATTTCTTTTTGTTTGTATGTGTTGTTTTTCAATTCACATTCCTTCATTCCTTTAAAAAGGGAAAATTTTCAAAAGCTAATTGATACTCTTTTCATGAATTATACTATAGAAATCTCAAACATAATACAATATGCTAATAATCTAATCAGTCAATATTGCTATTTTAACTCAAATTACAATAAAAATTATTATCACTTACAAGTTTACTATTCCATTTATTATCAATTGTTTGTAGTTAATCATTACAAATATACATACAATTTGATACTAAATTCAATTGTAATAAATCACTATTTATCTAACAACGAATAATTGTTTAATAGAAATAATTTTGAAATCATTCATAAATAATATCTTAATTTAATTCATGAATTTTTTTTTTAGTAATGGTATTTTTAAATTCAGACGCATTTTCTAACAAAATTTCCTTAAAATAAAAATTTAAATTGGTTCCAAAATTCCGGGTTGTTACATTCTCACTTCCAAAGCATTCTTTGGTTAGCTTATATCCTAAACTAATGCTACCTTAGTAGGATCTACTGCTAACCCTTGATTTAAGAATGTATAATACAAGGATTTTACTACCTAGACACTTAAATAATTTAGCTTTTAAATGATACTTTCTTCAAGTTTCTTATATAATTCTTAAACGGGCTTTATGTTCTTCAGCCGTACTATAGTGGATCAATATATCATCCATAAATAGAAGGGTAGACTTATTTAACTAATATTTGAAAACTCCATTCATAACATTGAGCATTGGTCAATAAGAAAAACATTACCAATCACTTGTAAGTCTTGACAGAGTGTGGAATGTAGCAAAAAACACTTTATTTAGCTACTCTAAAGTGATAAAATCATTTGGTTAAATTGACTTGAGAAAACAGCTTTACCTCGTGTAATTGTTCAAACAAATCATCAATCCAAGGTAGGTAACACTTATTCTTCCTTATTACTTTATTCAGCTCATGATAGTCAATACACAATCTCAAAAAACCGTCTGCCCTTGTCGCAAACACAGTTGGTGTACCTCTTTCATATATGTTTCTCCGAATGAATCATTTCCTTAACACTTCTTTCACTTGCACCTCTAGTTCTCTTTGTTCTCTAGGCCTTGTAGACTAAAACGAAATTACTGTAGGTCTGGCTTATCTAC
This sequence comes from Allium sativum, assembly GCA_030737875.1. Classification (NCBI taxonomy): domain Eukaryota; kingdom Viridiplantae; phylum Streptophyta; class Magnoliopsida; order Asparagales; family Amaryllidaceae; genus Allium; species Allium sativum. Next base: position 573,930,554 of record CM060923.1, on the reverse strand, counting down.
CAAATCAATTCAAAACTCTATTTCTTTATGCGCTAGCAAACCCTTCACTTTGTCAAAAACATCAGCATATTCACTGGTTATGGCAACTTATTCCGTGGAATCTCAAGTAAATATAAAATATGACAAATAAGGCATCATTTGGTAGGCACCGTGTCACAACATTTTACCATATCATATTCTCATTTATCATCTAGGGCTTCTTGCAGTCCGTTGTATCTGCATATCTCTTGAGCTAGTCCATTTCAAATCTAAACTAAACAAAGTTCATAATAACACAGCCATACATAGGGGAGGAATCATGAATAGATAAAATTAGACCATGACAAATGATACAAAGACTAGAATATTCTTATATAGAGTTGGCAACAGTCAATGGTCTGTCCATTATTTCGTGTTTTAAACACAATTTGCATATTAGAATACTGTAGATAAAAGAATGGGAAGTTATAGTATTAAACATATCTCTTATTTTTTCTTCTTATTTATCCATTTTTTGCCCTACATTGGAACCTTAAAGTTGACAGATAACCATTAACTGATAAATAGTGTATACAAAGTGCCCTTCCATATCCTCGATTGTCGTTTTGAGTTTCTTGCAATCACAACTGTTGCATACTTCCTAAGCTATTCTATACACAAAGTAATCTCAAACCGAAAAAAATTCGAAGCAATCGAAAAAAAGAGAGCATACATGATTTGAAAAAACTAAGAAATAATGTATGATGAAGTTTCTAGTGGATCCTCTTATAGGGTTTGTTTCAATCAAAGACACGATTAACTATCTTGTCGACTATCTTGCATTCCAAACCTAATCTGTATGTTAGTTCACCATAGATAAAAGGATATAAAACTCTTGTATCAAACAAAACTCTAGCTAAAACATCTTTGATGGAAAGCGTACACTATTCCATGGTTCCTTTACCCTTATCCTTAAAATTAGGTTCATTAGATGAGGTGGAAACAACATGCTTTCACTATCTTCTTCTCCGAAGGAAGTTCTGGACAATCCTTGCACTAGCTTATAATAGCTGTAGCATTTCTTTTCCTTAGCAGTTGACCTTTTCCTTGTAGTTATGACAAACTACTTCACTTTTACCTTTCTTACAGTTTCTTTCTTCTTCATTTTGTTGCTTTCTCTTACCATTCTATTTCTTCTTACTTCCACTGCTTTGTTGCAGATATGGTCCCTCTTCCTCGATAACATAAACATCCATAAACTCTCCTTAGGGTATATATTCTCGGGCCTTAAAGCCTTTCCATAATTTTCTTGAAGTGCTATTCGATAGTCAATAAAATTTTCTCCTAAACAATCATCCAAACCAACCGTGGACTTCTTTGTTCTTCTCGAGAGGGACGTCTATGAAAGACATTCCATACTGTGAGAGACTATCAAAATCTAAAAGATTCCTCCAGATGCTCATATCCCGTTCCTTCAATTCTGCAAACTTTCCGAACAGAACAAACTTCTATATCATAGGTATAACGTTTTTCTCAAATGTGACATAGAACTAATCTCAAGTGCCAGGATCCTTTGAAAGAGTGATGCTGATAACATTCCACCAATTCATAGCATCTTTTACTTCGAATTCCGTGAAGATGCGCTCATAAGTATCTAACCAATCATGTACCTCCAAGTCTCCCCAAATGGTTTGACTCCCAAAATAGAGAAATACTTGCACAATGTTGCAAAGTCAACCTTAGGTGTCCACATAAGCGCACCTTCATCTATTGCCATTCCAAAAGTAGGCTGAACTCTCCTCATCATTTGCACCGTCACAACATGGAACATAGCCTGACAATTAGGGATACAACTCTCGATTCCACTTCTTCATATATTCCTGAAGAAGAACTTTTATTAAAATTATTCTTTGTGTTCCAATTCATTCTTAACCTATAACAAGAATGGTTAGTCTCAGATAAAAGAAAGCTGTAATGGTACAAAAGCGCAATCTGATACACTGTATATTACTTTATAACTTAAAACCTTGGCACTAACATATGAAGTCTCTCATCAGCATGTATTGTTAGTCTAGAATCTTTACTAAATCTAAGAATCCACTTCGGTTAATCGAGTAACCGAAGATCTAATATGAAATATGACGATCACCTCATATTACCTGCACTATATAGCATAAAAGAAGAATTACATACACACAAGCTAATATAGGATGATCATAGAAGAAGAAAAATATGCAACATGTTGTATATATCACAACAGATGTAACAAAGTATAATTAGAACATATACAAGAGAACAATAGTGAGTTATAACAAAGTGAAAACCTCTTCTCTAAAGAATCAATGAGTTATGTTCAAAATGTCATGATGTCTAAATACTTCTAATCCTCACTATAAGTATCTTAGTGTAAAATAAAATTATAGCGGAAAAATCTACAAATAAAGTAATACGCTAACCTCTCCTTGTCGTCTCTAAAATAGCAACAACGACAACTAACCTCTCACCTTGTCAATTCATTCAAAAGTACGAGAGGCAATAAGAAGAAAAACATAAAACATAGGGTCAGACAGCGATCTGGTATGAGAGATGAATGATTATTAAAAGCTATATTATTAGACAAAGGCATATAAGTTATACTTACCGTGTCCCTGCAACAAAAGAGTTAGCGCATAATAATAAGATAACATATGGTACAAAAATAAAACAAATGAGGATACTTTAAGAGAAAAGAATAACATAATTTAGACTTCCCTCATCATTGGGCCTACTTCCCAATCACTTATGCAATATTCTGTAGGTGATAGTCTGCAGAAGAAGTAGAAGAGAAACCTTAACAAACGTAGCATCCATCTAACACAATCTATTTATCACCTTCTAAAGCCATGAATACATGATAAACTGTATAATCATTCTCACATCTATGAAGGAGTAATGGAAAATCCTAGTTCTCGTTATACTCTCACTATTTCTAGATCTAAAATATAATGCATGCCTTTGGATATGAAATCCAGCACTATACCCCCTTCAAAGCCATCCAAGGTATAAAACAACCACCACTTGTCTTTTTTGGCATCCCATAAATAATGCCTTTGTTTTGAGTCATAATTAGAACACTTCAAATTGTCAATGGTTCTTTGGCATGCTCTATCTTCAATCTCACCTCACAGCTCTAGCCCTAGGCATTAATCCTGACAATCATCTAAGTACATTATCTCGTGGCCTCGTTTCATCTCAAGCAGCAGCCATCCCATGGCTCCTTCGATTCTACTTCGAGCCTATGACTCTAATCAAACAGACATAATTTCTTCTTGTTATAATATTCTCATCGTAGAAGCTATCATCGAGTAACTTCCTCCAGCATGATCAAGTCTTGATGCGAAAATTGGCGTCACACCCAATGATTCTCGAGAATAAAATTTCGCGTACGGAAAAGTAAGCGCATGAAGCAAGAACACAAGAATTTATAGTGGTTCGGTTTGTATTGAATCTACATCCACTTTGAAGCTTTTGCCAATTTTATTCACAATTGAATGTTAAAAGAGTTGTACATAATCATTACAATGTTCAATAATATTTGGTTAAGTATTCGGGAGCCATTATTTGCATGTCGGAAGTCTTGGGGAAAAAATTAGTTCCTTTTCTTCGTCAAAGCTTAGGCTGCCATTAATGATGTCCAAGCTCCTTCTTGAGTAGTCAAATCAAGAAAATGCTAACCCTTTTGAAGTTTGAGGTAAGGGATATTTATAGGCAGTGGATTACGTGGGAGTATGTGAGAATTGGGTAATATAGGTCGAATTTCACATGTCAAATAGCAAAGCAGTGAAGATTTTGCATCTCGTACAGTGGTATAGGAAAAATTCGCATCATATAGGACGCAAAATTCGCATACCCAAAGAGATGCGCATTTTTTCATCCATGGGGATGCGAGCTCTGACATCCGAAGGGACACGAAATCTCATCCTAGAAGGATGCGAGTTCTTGGAATTAAAGGGATACGAAATCGCATCATTTAGGGATGCAAATTGTATCGAGGAGGCACATACGAGGGTGCGTAATGTTAAGGCTGTGTGATTCTTGAGGGGATCCGAATGCCATGAGATACGAAATCTAAGGGATATGGTGTGTGGGATATGAAATAATGTTTTTGAGGGGCTGTGAGGCTTACACTCACACAACTCCTTCTGGGCCTGGATCCTGAGTGTTTTGGCGACACTTCGGCTTTTGTACTATGCGATGGGTCGAGTCGAGTGGGTCTGGTGTGCTTTTGGGAATCAGACCAAAAAGCCGATTAACAATTTCACCCTCCCAAAGTATGTCTTGTCTTGACATGATGTGCTTTGACTTGAGTTGATCATCTCTGGAAGTTGAGAAGATCTCCAAGCTATGATGAGCACTTGGTCGCAACCATTTTGTTGAGCGTGTTAAGAATTATAATTACCTAGTGGCTTCAGTAAACATCTAATTCCTTTCTACTCAAGAAACTAAGCGTTAGTCATCAACCCCCTGAAACACCCCACCTTCGTTAGGGTCACTCTCAAAGGGAATTCCCTAATTTTGGTGGAGGTTTATAAGTATAAGTCACAGATATACAAGACAGATATAAGAACACATATTTGTAAACAGCGGAAAAACAACAAACTTTATTTCATAAAGTCAAATACGTGTTACAACAACATCCTTTCCAAAAACATAACATAACACTTTCATAATCTGTCTTGATTACATCTTTTAAAGAAGCATAAATAAAACATAGATAAACTGCAAAAGCCCCATAGTGGATTGTCCAAAGCCATAGTTCAAAACAGGAAAGTCCAAGCAATACATTTCTCTTCTTCAGGCTGGATGTTAAGGTTGGTCAAGCTGCTGTGTTCCCTCCCTGTGGACCTGGGGGGGGGGGGGGAAACGGAAGAAAAGAAGACGAAAGAAAAGTAGAGTCAGACATAAAGCCTGAGTAAGTCTAGTACTATTTTGTCTATGAATAAAGAACTGGGTATGATAAGTATAAACAAGAAGTGGGCAAGCACTATAAACTTGGTTAAGTTGTCTAGGGTCGAATATACTATCGTACCCCCTGTTAATCTCTGAACCCATATAAACTAGTTTCCAACTGGCAACCCACAATCAGAGTGATGTGATCCATTCTATGATGATCGGCTCCTACTCGCATAGTTACATGTGTCTTACGGCCCCCGATGTTGTAGTTACCTATGCTGGTCCCACCATGGGGTGTATCAAGTCCCATGGTGGCGGCCCGACACAACCTTAGAATGCACAGGTATGCTACTGGTGTCCAGTGCCTTATTTTTCTGCGCCGGAGTGTGTGCACGCCCGCACCCCGTTAGAACCTACACTGCTACACCACCGCCGTCGATTTGACCTCTTACAATCAGCCCAGTAATCGTGCCCCACCCTGCCTAGTTTCAGGGTATCCTGATACACCTTCTAGGGTTACTGCTGAAAAGGGTCCCCCGTTACTAGGTTTTCTATCTCTAGCCAACATGCTAAGTTGGTTAAGTGTTTTTCTAACCTAACCCCCACCAGTCCGTTTAGTTTAGCATGTTCCATTTTGATTAAGTCTTTAGTTCACTTAATCCTAACAATCCTGACTCAGCCTTAATTGTCTTATTAAGGCCCTGACCTCTCACATTAGACAGGTATTGTTGTGGCTGCCTGTTGCCGGTTGGTTCCGGGCAGTCTTACGCCACAACTCAGTCTAACCTCGGGTCCTTATTGGGCTCCATGTTTAACCTCCCACATTGGATAGGTATTGTTGTGACTACTGGACAGCCGGGCGGTTCCGGGCAGGTTTACATCACAACTCAATCCAACCTCGGGTTAAACACATCGTATGTTCTACATTTACATATTTTGTCTTTCTTCTTTATTTTCTTATATGTAAATATTTGCGGCTAATTATTAAGTTAATGGTGTAAAGGTTACACCAACCATGGGTGTAACAACCCGTATTTTCAATAATTTGTTATAACATAAATTGAGGCAGAATTAAATTATAAAATGGGAATCAAGGGAAACGGGCTATGCCATTGCGTTCGTCTCGGAAAAATACGCGAAATAGAGTCCGAGTTTTCGAAAATCGGAGTCCGTATGACCCAGTTAAGGCCCATTGAAGTTTGCAGAAAATTACTAAGTAAAAATCAGATTCAAATTTGAAGAATTGGGCCAGCTGGGCCAAGGCGGGAAAATTCCCGCCAGGGGCCCCATGTCGACAGGCCTGTCGACAGGGTCCCCAGGGAGTCGACTGCCCTGTCGACAGCCCTGTCGACAGGGGGTAGCCAGGCAGATTAGCCTGGCGCACCTCTTTGGTTTGGGCTTGGTTTGGGCTTGGTTGTGTGGTCTGGTTCTAGAGGGTTCCTAGATCTGACGGGCCAAAATTCACCTAGGGTTAATCCTATGGTCTAAATCACTCTAATCTTCTATAAATAAGCTCCTAATCCTACCCTTAAACCCCATAAATCATTCTAGCAACAAAACTATGCCAAAATCTAAACTCTCATGGCCTCCACCTAAAACCCTAGCCTCCAATCTCTTCATTAATAATTCCTAAGTAATTTTCCATGCATACAAGCATATTTAGGCTTGTATGATCCTCCTTAGCTTGCATTAAAGGCTTGTTTTTCAATTGGCATCCTAAAGGAGGAGTCTTGATCAAGTTTGCTTGCATTTGGGGGTTTTAATTAGTTACATAAGGGGTTTCTTGCATTTGTTATACTCATTTGAGTCCGCATAAGCATTGTAAGCCCTCTTACCTTCACTTTACAAACTCTAAAGTTAATGTTTGGTGAAAGTTGAGATTTATGTGAGTTTAGTTGATTATGCATGCTTATGCGAACTCGCTAGGCCATGTTTTATATGATTCATAAGTTATGCATGCATATGCGAGATTTCTATGCCATGTTTTACATGTTTCACAAGTTATGCATGCTTATGCGAGCTTATTATGCCATGTTCTACATGTTTAATGGATTATGCAAGTTAATTGAGTTATGCATGTATACTAAGCCATGATTTGCAAGTTTAACAAGTTGTGCATGTTTATGCAAATTTAAAATGACAAGTTGTGCATGTTTTGACAAGTTGTGCATGTTTTGACAAGTTGTGCATGTTTTGACAAGTTGTGCATGTTTATGTAAGTTTAAAATGACTAGTTGTGCATGTTTTGACAAGTTGTGCATGTTTTGACAAGTTGTGCATGTTTTGACAAGTTGTGCATGTTTATGCAAGTTTAAAATGACAAGTTGTGCATGTTTTGACAAGTTGTGCATGTTTTGACAAGTTGTGCATGTTTTGACAAGTTGTGCATGTTTATGCAAGTTTAAAATGACAAGTTGTGCATGTTCGACAAGTTATGCATGATTATGGTGATATGCAAGATTCACTATGCTAAGTTATGCAAGTCTAACATGTTATGCATGTTTGTGGTAATATGCAAGTTCACTATGCTAAGTTGTGTAAGTCTAACATGTTATGCATGATTGTTGTGCAAGTTTGTCATGTATGTTGTGCCAAGTTCCCTCTTCCTATCCTTTATGCGTTACTACGAATATGTAAGCGATAGAATGACGTTGGGGTTTTGGGGTAAACTTAAAATACATGAAAATATAAGATTTGGGAATTTACCTATTAAGTTAGGTCTACCCCTTGGGAATTTACCTATTAAGTTAGGTCTACCCAAGTAATTGTTGACTTGTAATTATGTTTTGAAATAAAGTGGACATGACACTTAGAAAACATAAGTGTGGCCAACTCGAGGTTGGGTTGAGTTTGTAGCGTAATTCTACCCGGAACCGACCGGCTTAACTAGTGGCTACAAACGATAGGACCCAATGTGAGAAGTTGGTCATGGGGTGCCAAGACCCGAGGTTAGACCAAGTTGTGGTGTAAAGCTACCCGGACCCGCCCGGCCTAACTAGTAACCACAACAAGGTCTAATGTGAGAGGTTAAGGTGCATTAAATTAATTAATGCCTCATGATTAGGGTTAAGTCAGGGTCCACTAATACTTAACCAATTTGGGGATTCGAGGGATTAGAATGTGGTTAAGTTCTGAACCGTTGGTTACACTTAACTAGTTTAATCCATTTGGGAGTTCAAGGGATTAGAACGGAGTTAAGCCACACTTAACCAGTTTAATCCAGGATTAGTGAAGGGTTAAATCACACTTAACCTCCTTAGGAAACCCTAGCAGCGTGGTCTGTTCCAGCAGTAATCCCAGTTTGGTATCATTCACAACCCTAGGGGCTAGGCTAGGGCGGGGCACGATTACTGGACTGATGTAAGCGACCAAAGCGACGGCTGAGTGGTACAGCGGTGCGGGTCCGGCGGGCTACGGACGTGCACGTAGTCCGATGTTGGACAAACTCGAGGCACGGGTACCAGTAGGTTAGGGCTGTGCATTATTGCTTAAGTGTCCGGGGTCGACAACCGAGGGCTTGATACACCCAAAGGTGGGCCCAGCACAGACTACCTACATCCATATGTGGGCCGTATGGACATCAACACTTGACGTGTTAGGCTTATAGGGAGCCGATCGACTAGACCGTTGGGTTGGACCTTATATTAAGGTCACTTCATGTTATTGGGCCAAAGTTTGGGCTAAGGGATCAATACCTGTTATGTTGGGTTGCTAGTACACCGTGGTGCAAACCTTAACCTTGTTTATGCGATGACACCTCTAACTATCTTTTAGTTGACTTATCATGCCAGTATGTTGTTATTTATGATCATCTCAGTTTCCATCATGATGTTAGCTTTATTAGTTTATAGACTGATCGTAGCAGGGCTTACTCAGTCTTTTTGACTGACCCGTTTTGTTTCGCCTCTTTTCTTCCGTTCCCCCCCCCCCCCCCCCAGGTTTTCAGGGAGGGAATACAGGAGCCTAGCTTGGATTTTAGCCGCTTCCTTGGATAGCTCAAGTAGGCTTTGGACTTGAGCCGCTATGGTTTATCACTCTTATTTGGGGATAGTATTTATGTATTTTCGGTTTATCAGATGATGTATTTATCTAGACTTGTAATTTTGGGAAATTGACATTTTGATGTACCAGACTTGTGTTTTGAAATGGTTTAAAAATCTTCCGCTGTTTTATTTACTTACTCTGTTTATTTACATATATATATGGCATGTCCTGCCTTGCTATATCATTATGCATGTTTACCAATAATACCCCTCCAAAGCTAGTGCATTCCTTTGCGAGTGACCCTGGCGGAGGTGGGGTGTTACAATGGGCCCAACCCATACTTGAATTTTGGGCCCTTCTATTTTATATTTTCATTCATTAGTAATTCAACCCAACGTTCTTTTCCCCCGTTTAACACGTCCGTTTATCATATATATGTTGGGCTTAGCCTTTTAAAGCCCAACTTAGCCATGCGAAAAGGGGAGGCTTAAAGCGTGATTACATACACAAAGAGGGGAATGTGAGCGCATGAACTTGCAATATGACGTTGGAAATACAAAATAGAAACTGGTGTACTTGCATAGTAATGACATATACTTTGGTCATAAAGCATAGGTGACATGAATCAAAGCATGTGAACTTGTAGTTGAGATAAGAATCTAAATTGGGTATCATTATTGACACATAGTCATAACTACAACATGAACCTATATTTTTATTTAGGCATAATGTCAAACATAAGCATGGCATAAATATTTCTAACATAAGCATGGCATAATGTCAAACATAAACACGGCATAATGTTAAACATAAGCATGGCATAAGTATTTGTTCACATAACCATGGCATAAATATTTCTAACATGAAATCATGATTTTTACTTTAGTCATGCAAACTTGCAAAAAGGGATTTTTGAATCTAACCTAGCTATGTACCACATATGTCATCCTATAATTCTTGTTAACAATTCCAATTATGCAAGTTATCAATCATAGCCTAGTCATAAGTTTGCAAATAGGTTTTCTAGTACAAAAGCATGGCTTAATACATGATGCCAAATTTTCAACCTAATTTCATATGGATTATGATAACCCAAACTTATTCCAATTACTTCACAAAAATGATGTTTGTATAAAAATACACATTATGATGGCATAATAGCCAAACCCCAAACTTGCATTATTTTCAATTTAACAACTACATACATGTAGCTTCAACATAAATTACATATTTTGCGAATATCCAAACGTCATACTTGCATAAAACTACCGCATGTAGTTTTTCATAATGAACAACATAATTCAAGAATATCCAAACGTATACAATAATCCAACGCACAAATATGAATTACTTTATCGCCACAAATCAAGTATACATATCTACACAATCATTTGTTCATACCAAAGTAATACTCTACTTACAATCATTGCGGCGAATTCTCTAATTTAGGAATTTAGAGATCCGACTCCTTCTGACGTAGGCGTTGATTTGCTTTGTTTGAATTGCTTTAGGCTTTAGAATTTGCCTCCTAATCCTCTCTCCAATTGGTGGCTACCCCTAGTCGTTCCTCAGCAACATGGCGGCTTTGTTCTTATTTTTGAATGAATAGATTAGGGTTTAGTCTAGGGTCCTTTTTATAGGGGTAATGAACTGATTAGGACCATTGATGTTGCTTGGTTAGATCGTAGCCATTCATCCTAAGGAGAGACCAATTAGAGCCTGCCACCTAGCCCTAATGACAAAGCAGACCACAGAAAATCGACCAACAGAGAATAGGCCAGCCGGGTTAGACTGGGTTCGACCTGGTCTGGACCAGGTCGACACCCCTGTCGACAACCCTGTCGACAGGCCTGTCGACCTGGTTAGACCAGGTCGACAGCCCAGTCGACTTGGTGCACCAGGCGGGCCCCTTTTCTGACCAATCGGGCCCCATTTTTCAAATTTAGCTTATTTTATTCTGTTTGAATTTTAAACTTAATTCAGAAACTTCCGAAGGCCATATCTTCTTCATACGGATTCCGTTTTTTGAAAACTCGGACTCTATTTCGCGTATTTTTCCGAGACGAACGCAATGGAGTATCCCGTTTCCCTTAGTTCTTTGATTAAAATTAATTATACTTTAATTTATGGATTTCACAGTTATAGAATTCGCGGGGTGTTACATTCTCCCCCACTTAAAAGGATTTCGTCCCCGAAATCTTCAAGTTAGGAGGAATGTATATCCTAATATCAAATCATCCATCTACTCATCCATCAAACACGAGCATCCCTTGTCCTTAAAAGACTTCTAATGCTTCATGATCATATGCGAAGTGTGTGTGTGTACATGTACTTATCTAATGCAAAATCAGGCGGTCTACTGATTCAGTTGACCTCCTTAATGCCAATTATGTAAGTGCCATGAATCCATTATGTATGCAAATTTTCCTATTTTGATTCTACATGAGTGCACAATCATTCAATACAAATGCAGCATCCACATGACAACACATTAAAGTTCAACCACATACGAATGCAAACATATATGCATATGCAATATGAAGTGACTGAGCCGATCTAAAACCTAGATTGTGTGTGTATATGCAACCACGAGCAACCACTAGCAATCACTTGCAACCACTTGCAACCATCATACATAACATGTTTCAATTACATGTTTCCATCCAAAGGGTTTCTACCTAAAGGATACGGTCGAGGAAATATACCTAAAAAGATAGATAAAAGCGCAACTTAAGGAAAAAGAAAGATCAAGGATGTACCCTCGAATAGAAAAGGGTAGGCGGTGCGTATTCTAGCTTCAGTTTCCCAAGTCGCGTCTCCCTCGGCGTCGCTCCACTGAACTTTGACGAGCTTGACTTCACGGTTGCGTAGCTTCTTCACTTCCGTTCCTAAGATGCGGGTTGGAACTTTTCTTATGGTTGCTTCGCGTTCCACTTCGGCTTCTTCGAGGATATTTGGCTCTACCACTTCAGCAGACTCATGTAGACATTTTCGGAGATGTGAAACGTGAAAAACGTTGTGGACTCCAGCCAACTTCTCGGGTAGCTCTAATCTATAGGCCATTTTCCCAATTTTCTCGATGATAGGGAATGGCCCTACGAACCTTGGTGCTAGCTTTCCTGTGGTTCCAAAACGAACAACGTTTCTTAGCGGTGATACCTTGAGAAAAACTCTGTCTCCAACTTCAAATTCAAGGTCGGTCCTTCTCTTGTCGGCGTAGGACTTTTGTCTGTCTTGGGCCGTCTTCATCCTTCTTCGTATTAAGTCTACTTTCTCTAAAGTCTCTCGGATCATATCTGGTCCAAGTACGAGCTTATCAGTAGACTCCCACCAACAAGTGGGCGATCGGCACGGTCTTCCATATAAAGCTTCGAAGGGCGCCATTCCGATGGTTGCTTGATAGCTGTTGTTGTAGGCAAATTCCACCAAAGGAAGGTGGTCTTCCCATGTCCCTCCGAAGTCAAGGACGCGTAGTCTTAAAAGGTCTTCCAAAACTCTGTTCACTCTCTCCGTTTGGCCGTCGGTTTGGGGATGATAGGCTGTGCTCAAGCATAACTGCGTTCCTACTGCTTCTTGCAGACTCCGCCAAAATTCTCTGGTGAAGATGGGGTCTCGGTCACTAACAATGCTAGATGGTATTCCATGGAGTCGAACGATTTCCTTAAGGTAAAGTGATGCTAGGGATGAGGCAGTTCTTTTACTTTTGACAGGTAAAAAGTGGGCGATTTTAGTAAGCCTATCCACTATTACCCAAATGCTAGTGTTGCCTCTCCTAGACCTAGGCAGCCCATCGATGAAGTCCATTGAGATGCTATCCCACTTCCACTGCGGGACCTCCAAAGGATGTAGCAGTCCGCCAGGCTTTTTCTGTTCCGCCTTAACCTGTTGGCACACCATACACTTAGAAACGAATTCTGCCACGTCCTTTTACATGCCGTTCCAGAAGAAAGTCCTTTTTATGTCTTTGTACATTTTATCTCCGCCTGGATGTATCGTCATTTTAGAGTGATGTGCTTCCTCGAGAACCTTCTTGATTAAATCTTTTGTCTGTGGGACGCATAGTCTTCCGTCTCGCCTTAGCAAACCCCTATCGTCGATGGAGTATCTGTTGAGGTGACTTGAAGTCTCACCCCTAATTAGCCTATCAATTGTTTCCACAAGCTGAGGGTCTTCGCGTTGTGCTGCCCCTACTGAATCCACTAAAGTTGGGCGCACTTCGAGAGATGCTAGCAAGCCTGGTACGAAATCGGAGGAAGGCCTAAAGTCGAAGCTGGCTATAAACTCTAGGCTTTGTCTTTCAACAAACAACGGGCTTAGGGTCAATTTCTTTCGGCTCAACGCGTCTGCTACTACGTTGCCTTTGCCCGGAGTGTAGGAGATTTCGAAATTGTACGAGGCAAGAAACTCCATCCATCTTTGTTGCCTCAAGTTAAGATCCTTCTGCGAGAAAAGATATTTCAACGATTTATGGTCAGTGTAAAGTTCGAACTTCTCACCTAGGAGATAGTGTCGCCAAGACTTGAGTGCAAAGACGATGGCGGCTAACTCAAGATCGTGGGTTGGGTAGTTCTTTTCGTGCACCTTCAACTGCCTCCCGCCATAAGCTACTACCCTTCCTTCTTGCATTAAGATGGCGCCTAGCCCTGTCCCACATGCATCCGTATAAACAGTGAACATCTTGCTCCCATCTGGCAGCGTCAAAACTGGGGCTGTTGTGAGAGCCCTTTTTAGTCATTGGAAAGCAAACTCGCAATCCAAATCCCAATTAAGCACTAGATTCTTCTTGGTCAATTTCGTGAGCGGAGCTGAGATTTTCGCAAAATCCCTTATGAATTTTCGATAGAAACCCGCTAGACCTAGAAAGCTTCGGACCTCAGTTGCATTCCTTGGTGTCTTCCAATCCTGTACCGCCACTACCTTAGTGGGGTCCACTGCTAACCCTTGTTTGGATACTATGTGCCCAAGGAACCTCACCTCTTCTCTCCAAAAGTGGCATTTGGAGAATTTGGCTTTTAGTTGATGGACTCGCAAAGTTTCCATGATTGCCCTTAAGTGTTGAGCATGTTCCTCTTCACTCTTTGAGAAGATAAGGATATCATCTACGAAAACCACTACGAATTTGTTGAGGAAATCTCTAAATACCCTACTCATTCGGTCCACGAAGTAAGCAGGTGCATTTGTCAAGTCGAAAGGCATGACAAGCCATTCAAAGAAGCCGTCTGGGGTTCTGATCGCCGTTTTATCGATGCTATCTTCAGCCACCCTTAGCTGATGAAAACCGGTTGCTAAATCGAGTTGGGAGAAGACAGACGCTCCTACAAGCTGGTCAAATAAATCGTCAATTCTAGGGAGAGGGTGCCTATTCTTTTTCGTTAGCTTGTTGAGCTCCCTATAGTCAACACATAGACGGAGTGAACCATTCGCCTTTGTAGCGAACACCACTGGAGCGCCCCATTCTGAAATGCTCCTCCTAATGAACCCCTTTTCTAGAAGCTCTTTAATCTGTTTACTGAGCTCTTTCCTTTCTCGTGGAGCCATGTGTCTAACGGGCAACGCAACGGGCTTTGCATTATCTACAAGATATATGCGGAAGTCTATTTCCCGCTTCGGAGGCAAGCCCTTCACCTCTTCAAAGACATCCGGATATTCCCGGACCACTCTAACTGATTGCAAATTTTCAACAGAGGCATCTAGCGATTCAAGATAACTAAGCATAACCGCATACGAGGGATTACAAGAAATTTCCAAAGTATTACCGAGCTGGGTTAGGAGCCTAACAACCCTTTTCTCACAATCAAGGATGGCCCCATTACTGGATAGCCAATCCATACCCAAAATCAAACCATACCCCGAAAAGCCCAAAACAAAGGTACTACATTGAAATTCTACACTTAGAATAGAAATTTTCAATCCCACACAGATCATAGACAAATGAGCTGGGCCCCCAATTGGGTTTGAAACAATTAAGGGGTCCTCTACCATACTAGTTTTTAGGTGCAGAGATTCTACTAGAGCAGACGAGATAAAGGAGTGTGATGCGCCAGAATCAAATAAAGTGCGAACGGGGTGATCATAAAGATAAACTACACTTTCTACAGAAGTATTTATACCTCGCTGTTGCAGAGGTGGCACTTCCAGCACATGAACCTGTGCCCCTGGGGTGGATCCAGCCCTCTGCCCCTGTCCTCGTTTCTTTGGGCAGTCCTTAGCCCTGTGGCCTGTCTCACCGCAAGAAAAGCACCCACCATTCTCCTTGGCCTTCTTTTTCCGGCAGTCCTTTACTAAGTGCCCCACTTTGCCACAGAAATTACACTTCCTCTTCTCTTTGTTGCCTTTCCCACCTTTCTTAAAGTCTGTCTTCTTAGGCTGCAAACCCTCTTTCTTCCCTTGAGAGCTTTCTGCCTTTGTCTCCCTCTTGCCCTTATCCTCTTCATTCAGCAATGCCATTTGCACCAATCTTTCATACGTGGCTCCCATGGGTATATGGGTCATGGCCAAACTGTGTAATGGCTCATTCAACCCTTTGACGAAACGGAGAGCCTTCTTATGCGGGGTGTTGACTAGGTCAAGCCCAAACCTAGCCAGCTCATCGAACTGATTCACATACTCTCTGACTGTCTTGTCCCCTTGCTTAAGAAATAAGAATTTTTCCAACTGCAAACTTCTTTCCGCATCTGAGAGAAATTTAGTCTCAAACCTTGCCCTAAAGTCCTCCCATGTCTCCACTGGTATTTCAGCATTAGTGACTTCCCACTAGTAGGAAGCCTCGCCCTTCAATAGCCATACTGCCAATTGTACTTTTTGTCTATCCTCTACCTCAAAGATGATAAATAGGTCCTCCGTTTCTTTCAGCCAATTTCTAGCTGCCACGAAGGACTCAGTTCCATGGAAATCCCTTCCTCCCATAGCTCTAAAATCTTTACATATCTTAGCAAACGTGTTTCCCCGAGGAGGAGGTGGAGGAAAAGGTGCCGCTGCAGCTGGATGATTTCCGGCAGCTGGGGGAGGAGGAATGGTAGGACCTGGCTGAGTGGCCCTTGCTTCTAAGAACCGTCTAAACCAACCAGGTATTGGCATCCCTTCCGGCAAGTTAAGATCTTCGGACATGCTGAAACAAAAAGGATAGATTCAAAACGAAGGATAAGAGATAGTACCTATGGCTTTGGGGGGGACTTTGCCTTTTTTAAAAATAAAATAATATTTTTCTTTTTAAAAATGCTTCTTTAAATTTCCTTTTTGAAAATAATTTTTCAAAACTTTTTATCTTATCTGGTAAACCTATGCTCTGATACCAAGTGAAACACCCCACCTCCGTTAGGGTCACTCTCAAAGGGAATGCACTAATTTTGGTGGAGGTTTATAAGTATAAGTCACAGATATACAAGACAGATATAAGAACACATATTTGTAAACAGCGGAAAAACAACAAACTTTATTTCATAAAGTCAAATACGTGTTACAACAACATCCTTTCCAAAAACATAACATAACACTTTCATAATCTGTCTTGATTACATCTTTTAAAGAAGCATAAATAAAACATAGATAAACTACAAAAGCCCCATAGTGGATTGTCCAAAGCCATAGTTCAAAACAGGAAAGTCCAAGCAATACATTTCTCTTCTTCAGGCTGGATGTTAAGGTTGGTCAAGCTGCTGTGTTCCCTCCCTGTGGACCGGGGAGGGGGGGGGTAACGGAAGAAAAGAAGACGAAAGAAAAGTAGAGTCAGACATAAAGCCTGAGTAAGTCTAGTACTATTTTGTCTATGAATAAAGAACTGGGTATGATAAGTATAAACAAGAAGTGGGCAAGCACTATAAACTTGGTTAAGTTGTCTAGGGTCGAATATACTATCGTACCCCCTGTTAATCTCTGAACCCATATAAACTAGTTTCCAACTGGCAACCCACAATCAGGGTGACGTGATCCATTCTATGATGATCGGCTCCTACTCGCATAGTTACATGTGTCTTACGGCCCCCGATGTTGTAGTTACCTATGCTGGTCCCACCATGGGGTGTATCAAGTCCCATGGTGGCGGCCCGACACAACCTTAGAATGCACAGGTATGCTACTGGTGTCCAGTGCCTTATTTTTCTGCGCCGGAGTATGTGCACGCCCGCACCCCGTTAGAACCTACACTGCTACACCACCGCCGTCGATTTGACCTCTTACAATCAGCCCAGTAATCGTGCCCTACCCTGCCTAGTTTCAGGGTATCCTGATACACCTTCTAGGGTTACTGCTGAAAAGGGTCCCCCGTTACTAGGTTTTCTATCTCTAGCCAACATGCTAAGTTGGTTAAGTGTTTTTCTAACCTAACCCCCACCAGTCCATTTAGTTTAGCATGTTCCATTTTGATTAAGTCTTTAGTTCACTTAATCCTAACAATCCTGACTCAGCCTTAATTATCTTATTAAGGCCCTGACCTCTCACATTAGACAGGTATTGTTGTGGCTGCCTGTTGCCGGTTGGTTCCGGGCAGTCTTACGCCACAACTCAGTCTAACCTCGGGTCTTTATTGGGCTCCATGTTTAACCTCCCACATTGGATAGGTATTGTTATGACTACTGGACAGCCGGGCGGTTCCGGGCAGGTTTACATCACAACTCAATCCAACCTCGGGTTAAACACATCGTATGTTCTACATTTACATATTTTGTCTTTCTTCTTTATTTTCTTATATGTAAATATTTGCGACCAATTATTAAGTTAATGGTGTAAAGGTTACACCAACCATGGGCCCAACCCATACTTGAATTTTGGGCCCTTCTATTTTATATTTTCATTCATTAGTAATTCAACCCAATGTTCTTTTCCCCCGTTTAACACGTCCGTTTATCATATATATGTTGGGCTTAGCCTTTTAAAGCCCAACTTAGCCATGCGAAAAGGGGAGGCTTAAAGCGTGATTACATACACAAAGAGGGGAATGTGAGCGCATGAACTTGCAATATGACGTTGGAAATACAAAATAGAAACTGGTGTACTTGCATAGTAATGACATATACTTTGGTCATAAAGCATAGGTGACATGAATCAAAGCATGTGAACTTGTAGTTGAGATAAGAATCTAAATTGGGTATCATTATTGACACATAGTCATAACTACAACATGAACCTATATTTTTATTTAGGCATAATGTCAAACATAAGCATGGCATAAATATTTCTAACATAAGCATGGCATAATGTCAAACATAAACATGGCATAATGTTAAACATAAGCATGGCATAAGTATTTGTTCACATAACCATGGCATAAATATTTCTAACATGAAATCATGATTTTTACTTTAGTCATGCAAACTTGCAAAAAGGGATTTTTGAATCTAACCTAGCTATGTACCACATATGTCATCCTATAATTCTTGTTAACAATTCCAATTATGCAAATTATCAATCATAGCCTAGTCATAAGTTTGCAAATAGGTTTTCTAGTACAAAAGCATGGCTTAATACATGATGCCAAATTTTCAACCTAATTTCATATGGATTATGATAACCCAAACTTGATCCAATTACTTCACAAAAATGATGTTTGTATAAAAATACACATTATGATGGCATAATAGCAAAACCCCAAACTTGCATTATTTTCAATTTAACAACTACATACATGTAGCTTCAACATAAATTACATATTTTGCGAATATCCAAACGTCATACTTGCATAAAACTACCGCATGTAGTTTTTCATAATGAACAACATAATTCAAGAATATCCAAACGTATACAATATTCCAACGCACAAATATGAATTACTTTATCGCCACAAATCAAGTATACATATCTACACAATCATTTGTTCATACCAAAGTAATACTCTACTTACAATCGTTGCGGCGAATTCTCTAATTTAGGAATTTAGAGATCCGACTCCTTCTGACGTAGGCGTTGATTTGCTTTGTTTGAATTGCTTTAGGCTTTAGAATTTGCCTCCTAATCCTCTCTCCAATTGGTGGCTACCCCTAGTCGTTCCTCAGCAACATGGAGGCTTTGTTCTTATTTTTGAATGAATAGATTAGGGTTTAGTCTAGGGTCCTTTTTATAGGGGTAATGAACTGATTAGGACCATTGATGTTGCTTGGTTAGATCGTAGCCATTCATCCTAAGGAGAGACCAATTAGAGCCTGCCACCTAGCCCTAATGACAAAGCAGACCACAGAAAATCGACCAACAGAGAATAGGCCAGCCGGGTTAGACTGGGTTCGACCTGGTCTGGACCAGGTCGACACCCCTGTCGACAACCCTGTCGACAGGCCTATCGAACTGGTTAGACCAGGTCGACAGCCCAGTCGACTTGGTGCACCAGGCGGGCCCCTTTTCTGACCAATCGGGCCCCATTTTTCAAATTTAGCTTATTTTATTCTGTTTGAATTTTAAACTTAATTCAGAAACTTCCGAAGGCCATATCTTCTTCATACGGATTCCGTTTTTCGAAAACTCGGACTCTATTTCGCGTATTTTTCCGAGACGAACGCAATGGCGTATCCCGTTTCCCTTAGTTCTTTGACTAAAATTAATTATACTTTAATTTATGGATTTCACAGTTATAGAATTCGCGGGGTGTTACACCCCCACTTACGTCGAAACATAAACGGGTCGTTGTCGATATAGTATCGCATATATGTTCACACGTTTTCGCTTGATTTCACGTGATTTGATCAGAGTCCGAAAATAGAACATAATCAGTAAGTATGTCTTCAACTTACGAATTTTGTTAGTTGGTTTTTGAAAATGATATCGAATTGTAAACTTGATTGCTTGGCATAAGCTCTTGAGTTGTTTGAACTTATGAACACACAATTAGTTAACAAATTGAATTGGTCTCAATTGTCGTAATTTTAAAAATGCATATGCGTAGTCATAGCTGGAGATGTGAGTCAAGAATTTCTCGAAGTTGGAAATTCGATTCTCACCCTTTTTTAAGAGGGGTGCGAGATACTCGTATCCACTGAGGGGATACAATTTTCCCGTATCCCATGTGGGATGCGAAAATCATATCCTTAGGGGATACTAAATTTCTTATCCTAATGGGATGCGAATTATTGCATTCTGATGGGACTTGACTTTTCGCAATCTAGTAGGATGCAATTTTTTGCATTCTCGTAAGCATTCTCCTCCCTATAAATATGGGGATACAAAATTCGTCCCCCTCCACATGGAATACTTTGTTTCTGAGGAACCTGAAGCTCAAAACACCTCGCATACTCCAGAAATTCACATGACCTTTTTTGAATTGATTTTAAGTAAGTTTGAATCCATTTCGTTATTCGATTTTTGAACTATGATATTGATTAATCTAAGTCCACGTCTTGAATATGTAGCGCCCGAGGCATGGATCCATGGCCTGAAGCTTGGCCATGACGTCTTTTTGAGGGGAGGAAAGGCATTTGAGGGTGATGAAGGAGGAGGCGAGGCGTTTTTTAATGGAGTTAAAGAGGCTCATGGGAGAAGGGGAAATGAAGGTCCTAAGGTTTGCATCCTTAGGACTTTGCATCTTGGATTTGTTTTGGGATAGCAAGGAGAGGAGGAGATGCTGATCAAAATTCGCGAGTTTCGCCTCCCAAATTCACACTGGGGATACAAATTTTCGTATCTTGGAGGGGTACGATTTTTCGTACCCTGGAGCGATTGAGGGGATGTGAAGTCTCGAAATTTCGCATCACCCCTTGTGTTTAAATTACTTAAGTCCCTGGGATACAAAATTCGTTTCCCTGGGACTTAGAGATTTTAAGATCCAGGATGCGAAGTGACTTGGAATAAGGGGATGCGAATTTCGCCTTGGCACTGGGATGCGAAGTAACTTGGTCTTGGGGATGTGAATTTTTCTTCCTTGGGACTTAGTTGATTTTGAATCATCTTGGCAGTGTTACATCCCACTGTTCTTAACGAGAATTCAAATCCTGGCAAACCTATCATTGAACTTGTTTCGTTTCCTTGATGCTATGTGATTGGATCGAACTCGGAATCGAACGCATTGACTAATAATGCCTTTACGCTTAGGCAAGAACTAATAATTCATATTTGTACATATGATTTGAGCATAAAGTTGAATTGTCGACATGTGACTGAACTATCGATTCTTGGATCTATTTCCCGATATCAATCACGATGTAATCACGACTCGACACGAACCCGACATTATCAGTTAATGACGACGATGGTTTTAGTCCTGGGGAGTAGTGATTCGTGTTCTGAGTTCATTTATTATAGGGTACGTTTGGGACAAGTCCCTATAAGTTTCAAAATTAGGCTCACATCCGATCCTAAACTTATTATAAGTTAGGCCCCTATTTTTCAAAAATTCATCAAATAAAATAAAATAAAAGTCACGAAAATTCATTATTAAATAAAACACGTACACACCAAAAAAATAGGTGTTAAAATAATCAAAAACCACGTTAAAACCCAAAATAACAACGAAATAGCAAAACAACAAGTTTTTGCATCAAAAGATGCACCTATTTGTACATAGTTGCATACATTCATGCTCATATCTCAGTGTTGCATCAAACTGCAGTATACATGCATGCATGTATGTAGTTAAACAACAATATACACATCATTTTATGCGTATATTCAAATCTGGCCTATTTTTTCAAGCAATCACGGTTTTCAGACATTGTTGCATTCATTCATGCACTTATATAGAATACATGCATACATTCATGCACATATTCAGAAGCCTTCATCCCTTTTAAATTTGTTCCATACATGTATGCATATACACAGAATAGTTGCATTCATGTATGCAACTATATGTAACACATGCATCTCGGTTCAACTTTATATGCATATATGTATGCAACTATTTCAGATATACCCATACATGTATGCATATATTTGTCCAGATTTTCAATAGAAAACGCTGGATGAATATATGCATACATGTATGCTACTACTGGTAATAGTTGCACAGATGTATGCAACTTTTTTTTACGATTGCTTCATGTAATATTTCCAATATTTTGAATTTTTTATTTTTTGTATAGCACTACCTTTTTTTTCTAGAAAACACGTAACATGTGAAAATAGGGACCCGCTTTGTAAATGAAACATGGGAGGGATGCGCATTACATTTCCAAACTTTTTAGGGATGTCACGCTTATTTTCACTTTATTATATGTAACGTCTCGTATTTTTAATGGTCGAATAATTAATTAATTTAATTACTCAAATAATAGTTTGGTAATTTTAAACGACCAAAATTAAATTATATTGAATATTTAATTAATATAATTAATAGAACAATATATTTAATTCCGAAATAATCAGAAATAGCTGAAATGGCAATATTGTGTGAACTGGATAGTATAAGAGATTTGGTTGAGTTTATATTCGAATTTTAATAACGAATATATTTAATAAATGATGGTTGAACGTATAGTTTATAATATAATTATAATCGAACTCGAAATGGCGCGGTAGTTCGTAATATGGCGATTCAAACTTTAATTGAATATACAGAATCCGTTTTAAGTCGAATTTCTATGAGAAAAGAAATGTTCGGATATGGTGAACTATATTTTTATAATGGAAGAGAAAAAGAAAGATTTTATCGTGCAGATTGTGAGTTATGTCCAAATCAAATTTTCAAATGGTCACTGTAAAATCGTTTATAAACCCTAACGATAATTTAATTATTATAAGTTATTGATTTCGAATTTGGGTGAGATATTTGAGACGTAGTTATAATTTAGTTTTTTAGAATTTTAGTGTAATTTTTTTTATTCGAAAAATAAGCAACTTATTATTCGGAGTATTTTACACCCTAAACCAGCATTTTGGAACTTCACATAATAAGTTATCTTGTCTATATTTTTGTACTTTTGAGGTTGTGACAAATTGGTAGTCACAATGATATTTTTATTTGTGTCCCTAGCGGTCCGTAAGGAAATGGAGTTTTACTTAATGGGGTACGCTCAATATTATAACTTAACTGCTAAGGAAGTATATTGTTTTTTTCAAACTGAAAACAGGCCTACATCCTATTACTTAGTGCCTAAGGTAAAAGAGAAGTACTGCCTGCATGAATTGTTATCATCAGGCTAATCCTACCCCATGCATTGTTCTCCATTCCTTAACGTTTAAGTTTGCCTGATGTATATTAAACAAATATCCATATTACTTAGCCCCTATGGATAGGCTCTCTTATAAATAATATCACGAAGCATCTTCTTTCGGTTTTCAGAATAATGAGCAAAGCCGAGAATTTTATTGGCTTTGAGAAATAAAGATTAAAACATAAGATCTTCTGAAAATCTCAGTGTTTATTTCTACAAGATCGTCAACGATGGTCACGTCGAAGTCAGTCACCAGATCTCCTCTTCCTGTACCACCTTACTTGATTCACCCAAATTCCGCCTTATATACTGCCGTCAAATGCCTCATCACAGTTCGGACATGAGGTTTGCCATTTTCATCGCTATACTGAACGTGTAAAGGAGAGTGGGTTATCATTTTATGGTGGTGGGTTTTGTTCAAATATTTGGAAGGAAGGGGACGGGAATTTCTAAAGAGTGGAGAGTGGGTTCGTCTATGTATGGTGAGGGGGTTTTGAAGCAGATCGACGCGTTTTAGTTTAAGTGTGAATGGTATGTTAATAATATTGGGAAGATTTTGGGTACCGTGTTTCCACCGTTCAACTGTTGCAGGCCAGCACCACGGACGGGGAAGTAGGGGGACGAGTCGGATACGAATTAATTTGTTCATAATTTAATTTAATTTACATAATGTATTTAGACAGTAATACTTATAATTTACTCGTTCGTTATTAGAATTTCATATATTTGGTAATATGGGATCGTAGGGACGTGGACTACTGTAACGACCCGTATTTTTATGGGTAATAATTTATTTATTTAATTATATAAATAGTGATTTAGAGAATTAAATGGTCGTTTAATTAAATAACTTTAAATATTTAATTAATATAATAGTTAAATAATATATTTAATTCTGAAATAATCAGAATTGGCTGAAATGGCGATATGGTGTGAAGTGGGAAATTCAAAATATATAATTCAGTTTAGAGTTGAATTATATTAACGAAGTTTGAACGTATAATTATATTATAATTAAATTCAAGCTTGAAATGGCACGGCAGTTCGTTATTTGGCGATTTGTACTTCAACTGAATGTACATGATTCATTTTAAGTCGGATTTCTTTGAAACAAGAAACGTTCGGGGCTGGTGAAGTATATTTTTCTAGTGGAAGAGAAAAATCGGGATTTCGTCTTGTAGATTTTTAGTTATGTCCAAATTAAATATTCAGAAAAACAGCAGTATATTCGTTCGTGGCCGTAACGGTTATTTAAAAATATTTGAGTATTGGGTTTGAATTTAGACAAGGTTCTTTTGAGACATAACGATAATTTATTTTTTAGAATTTTATTGTAATTTTTAATTGATTAAATAAGCAACTTTTTATTTGAAGTATTTTGCACCCTGTAATCAACATTTTGGGATTTCACAATATGAGTTAATCTACCGATATTTTTATACTTTTGAAACCGTGGTACCTTACTGGCCACAACGGTATTTTTATTTCTGTCCATACGTAAGTAGAACTTTACGTAACAGGGTAAGACGAACTTTTTTAAACATAAACCAAAATGATACGTGCATCTCAAAACTCCCACTCATTCTTCTTGGACGCAAACAATACAACAGTACCCCTTTAACATTACTTAAGACCTAAAAACTATCGTTCATTTCTAAATCAAAGGAGCCGCCACAAAACAAATTTCCGCAGCAGGAAATCGAATCAAAGAAAATCCTCTTTCAAAATTCATATATGTTTGGATTCCTAAGCTTTTCTTCTTCAAGCTAGCATGGAGTTTATGAGGTTCGAACATCATCCAGTTCGCTGAAAATAGGCAGCGGGCGCTAGGGTTCTGGAAATAAGGGATTTGAAGTATCGATTTGGGTTGTTGGTATTGTTATTGGGTTTGTGGAGTTGATTGGCACTTGCATGCAAAGATTTTGGGTTCACGGTCAGAATTTAGTTCGGTGGTTTCTACTGTTGCGTGATGAAACAGTTCAACGTCGGTCCCTTTTTGAGGCATGTGAGTTTGGAGTAGTGGTGTCAGGTGGATTGAGATTTCAAAGTGATGAACAAATGGTGGTGGTTTGATGTTTAAAGGTGAAAGAAGAAGGGAGATAGGATGGAAGAAATGGTCGGCAATGGTTGAGTTTGGTACAGGAGGCGTCGGTGTGTGTAAATCGGGGAAGAAGGGGATAGTCGGGTTGTGATGGAGACGAGGTGAGGTGTGGTGGTGTTGTTAACGACGTTCGTGTTGAAATGAGGGAAGAACGGAGTTGCAAAGCAGCAGCAATGGGGTGAACGGAATACTGGAGGAGCAGATGTAGAAGAAGAAGGGAGCGGGTCTGAGTAATGGGAGTGGGTTTGGGCCTTAAGGAAGCGGTGAGCCCAAATTGGTAATGAGATGTATTTAAATAAAATAAATTCTCGTTTAAACTTGTAAAATATATAAATCTCCCATATGTGATCAGAATTGGGCAAAGCAAGATCCGTTGGGATCGTATGGACGGACACTACCGAATGGGATTGACGGGGAGTGAATCCGAGCTCGCTACAATTTATTACAAAATAAATTGTCCGTCTGAATTAAGCGATGATTATCGTTATTAACGATGATCGTCTAATGTGAGTAAAACTCACCAACTCTGAACAGTTATATTTTTATAACGTATTTTTTTGAACTGTTAATCTCTGTTGATTTCTATGTGTTAACTGTTTGGTTGAATTGCTTATGTATTGGTTGAAAATATAGATAACGATATATATATAAATCGTTATTCAAATATTGATTCCATTTAACTGAATATTTCATATTGAAATGAAATCGATGTTAATAATATTGTTTAACATCTGTGATGCAGAGAAACTGGTCGGAGGGATCCAACTGGATTCCTCAACAATTATTTTACTGTTTTCATATATTGTGATATATGATGTGACATATAATCTGTTATTGATTATGTAGGTTAGAATGATGTTGATCATTGTTATTCGGTATTCTAAATAACGTAGGAAACCCTGGGATGAAAAAGGAAAATTTCAATATCAATATTGAAATAAAAATATTATATAAAATCAAAAGATTTTATATAGAAGGAAGATTTCAAACTGTATATTGAAATAGAATGTTTATAAAATCAAAGGATTTTATAAAAGGAATTTATAAAAAGGAATTATTTATAAAATCAAAGGATTGATAAAAGAAATATATGTGAAAACAAATATAAAAGGAAATATTTATAAAACATTTACAAATAAAGATAAAGGAAATATTTATTTGTTAAATAAATAGGAAGATAAAGGAAATATTTATTTGTTAAATAAATAGGAAAGATAAAGGAAATATTTATTTGTTAAATAAATAGGAAAGGTAAAGGAAATATTTATTTGTTAAATAAATAGGAAAGATAAAAGGAATATTTATTTGTTAAATAAATAGAATTTGAAAAGGGAATAGTTATTTGTTAAGTAAACAAATAGAAAAGGAATAATAGAAAAGGAAATTATTCAAAGAAAGAAATCGAATATAGTTTATTCGAAAGGAGTTAAGTGAATAGAGTTAATCAAAAAGAGTTAATCAAATAGAGTTAATCGGTTAGAGTTAAATCAATAGAGTTAATTGATAAGAGTTAATTGAATCGAGTTAAAAGGAGTTATCGAATTGTAACACCCCGTAATTCTGATAATATTAATAATCACAAATTAAAGAATAACTAATCTCAGACGTGAGAATTGTGGGAAACGGGTTGCGCCATTGTGTTCGTCTCGGAATTCTGGTTGAAATAGAGACCGAGTTTGCGTGAATTGGACTTCGTATGAAGAAGTTATGGCCATCGGAAGTTTCTGAAAATTCAAAACAGCTCGCAGGAAATTTAAAATTCAAAACAGAAAGTGCAGAAGCGGGCTGGGCGGAAAAAATTCCCGCCCAGGCAGGTCGACCGGGGAGTCGACCTCCCCCCCCCCCCCCCCCCACAGGTCGACTACCATGTCGACCTCCCCCCCCCCCAGGTCGACTATGGTGTCGACCTGGGTGTCGACCTGGTCAGTCGGCTAAGGTTTTGGCTGAGCCTTTTTTTGACTGAGTGAAGACCCAATTTAGGTTTTGACCTAATCTGGTTGGCTGGGATTAGTACTGGGTTGATCTGATGGTCTAAAATAAATCCTAACTCTATAAATACCTAGGTAGTCTCTCACCCTAATTCATATGAAAAATAGAATAGCTACCGTCATACCGTCGCCATGGAATTCAGTCTAGCCGCCGCCAACTAAGAAGGAAGAAAAGCTAATCAAATTCTAATTCTACTCAACTCTAAAGCAAATCTACGCTATCTTTCTCTTCTAAATTGTGAGTATGATGATCTTAACAAGATTATTGTTAAACTAATTCGATTAAGTCATGAATGGATTATGAGTAGATGATGTGAATTGTCATATATGTTGTTGTAAACCATATACTATCATGTATGTTATAAATCCTATGCTATGTGGTGATGATATCCTATATGTTGTAAATCATGCTATAATGATGTTATGTATGTTGAAAGTTTCTATGCTAAGTTGAGATGAATCATACATGTTATAAAATCATGATGTTATTGTCTATGCTAGTTAGTTCATGTTAATCAAATCATAATGTTTGGGCTATGTTGATCTATATGACAAGTCACATATGCAAGTTTAGGTTGATTAGTAAAAGTTAAGAACATATGCCATGACATCGATTATGACATCCAGAATTGTGCTATGACATATGTGAAATTCTATGCTAGTTCACACCATCATTATGTTGCCTAAAACCCCCTATGCAAGTTCATACATAAATTTGGGTTATGATCATATCATGTAAATTGTGACATTTAACAAGTTGACACCTTTAGATCCTTAACATGTGTAGTTTATGCAAGTTTCACCCCTATTATGATTAGATTCATTTTAATTGTCTATATGTTGTGATAATTTATTTTTGTGCTATAAGTTAGACTATTCGAGTCTAACGTATATTCTGCGTTGAATAAGCGAACGTATAAACGTAGGGTAGGGGTAATATTAAGGATTTAATATTAAGATGTTGGGGTGCAATTGATATGATTTTGCATGCATGAATGGATGGCCATAATTGAGTCAATTATGGACATCATTAAAATTGGAAGTAATTAATAATTTGAATAGGGAATTATTAAAACTGGGGTAAAAGATTATAAGTGATAATCAATGCTTAGGACACGAGGTTGGACTCGTTTGTGACGTAAACCTGCCCGGACCCACCCGGCAAATCCAGTGGTCACAAATGTCAGCCCAATGTGAGAGGTCCTTGGCCTAAACTAAAGCATAACATTTGTAAAGACACGAGGTTAGACTCTTTTATGGTGTAAGACTGCCCGGACCCGCCCGGCAAATCCAACTGCCATAAATACCAGTCTAATGTAAGAGGTCTTTATGAGGTTATGGCCTGAATGAATTAAGAAATACTTAACCAAATAAACATGTAAGGTGGGACATGGGTGTTAAGTAGGTGCCTTGGGTGGCATGAGGAATCTAGTGGGTGCCCTTAGTGGCATGTGAAATACGATTAGTATGACTTAACCAAACACACATGTAAATGAACATGACTAAGCAGGTTAAGTGGGATATACTAGTGGTAACAAGCTTAGGTGGGTAGCTTGTGGGGGCCCATTTCAACCAGTATCCTAAACGTATCCTTGTGGGCTTGACCCAAGTCGAGGACGGGACAGGCATACTGGGTTTGACTATAAGAGGCCAAAACGGGGAGCGGTGGCAACGCAAGTCCAACGGGTCTCATATGCGTGTGTGGACCCGGGCTGGTAGGTAAGACGTTGTTGCATCGTGTAGGTATAAGCCGTGCATTCTCAGTTATATCGGGTTGCCACTTTAGGGGAGTGATACACCCCACTGTGGGGCCAGCACGGGTATCTACGAGTAGGGAGCCGATCGAAAGTGGGTAGTGGGGTACACCTAGTGGAGATAGGGGCAGACGGCACCTATGTAGTCAGCTAGGGGTATGCAAGGCTATTTATATAGTTTCTGTGTGAAGCAAGTGGGATCAACCTTTAGGGTGACTGGTGCGGTGCAGTGTAGTAATGTGCGGTGCAGTGTAGTAATTATTCGTTAGTAAGTAGGTATGCCTTTATCGTCATGTTTATCGTTATCTTTATCTGCTCTTCCATGCCCAATAGTTCATAGACATTTCCTTATTTTCCAGCTTATGCCTTGGTATAATTATTTTGATAATAGTATTGTTTGAATTATCATACTCGCCAGACTTTATGTCTGACCCCCTCCATTTCTATCCTTTTTCCCCCTCCAGGTCCTCAGGTTGGACCCAGCTCTAGTGGAGTTTGATTGGATTGCTTTATCTCTCTTGGAAAGCTTGGACCGTTGAAGTAAAGTCCAACATGTTACCTTCTTTAATGGTTATTTGTGTAATGGGATTATGTATTTTGTTTTTATGAAGATGGATATTGTACTTGACTCTGATTTATGGTTTTATGATGTAACAAACATGTTTAATTTCCGCTACAATAAAATGAAGTTTTAGATTTCCAAGTACTACTTATTATCTGTCTTGTTGTAATTTTTCTGTTCTATATTCACTATTAACCACCATGGAAGTTAATGCATTCCCTTTGTGAGTGACATTTATGGACGTCGGGTGTTACACGTGGTATCAGAGTTTAAGGTTACCAGAACAGATAAATTTTTTAGAAAAACTATTTTTCTAAAGTATTTTTGGAAGAAGTGCTTTCAAAACATGTCTTAATGAGAAATTTAAAGAGGAATGTTTTTATGAAAAACATAATCCCCAATAGCCATATATATTTATCTTTCGAATTCTCCATGTTGAATCTTTCCTTTTTCGTTTCAGCATGGCTAAAGATCTTAACCTACCTGACGGTGTAACGATACCAGGATGGTATAGGAGGTTATTAGAGGCTAGGGCCGCTGCAGGTCCAGCTAATGTTCCTCCACCACCAGTTGCACCCGTTCCTCCTCCTCCTCGCGTGGATAATTTTGCAAAGACGTTCAAGGAATTTAAGGCTATGGGTGGAAAACCTTTTCAAGGGTCAGAAACATTTGTGGAAGCTAGAGATTGGCTTAATGATGTGGAAGAATTGCTAGAAATCTTTGAAGTAGAGGAAGGGAGGAAAGTTAAATTAGCAGCTTGGTTAATGAAGGGAGAGGCCTCGTTTTGGTGGGAGGTCACTAATGGGGAGCGTCCTGTTGATTCTTGGGTGGATTTTAGGCGTAGGTTTGTGACAAAATTTCTCTCGAGGGCGGAAGAAAATCTATATAATGAAAGGTTCTTGACATTGAAGCAAGGAAGCTCATCAGTGAAAGAATATGTTAACAAATTTAATCAGTTAGCAAGGTTTGGCTTAGACTTAGTGAACACGCCGGAGAAGAAGGCGCTGAGGTTCGTTAATGGCTTGAATGAACCATTGCAAGGGTTGGCTATGACCCACATCCCTATGGGGGCCACCTTTGAGAAGCTAGTAGAAATGGCGCTCATGCACGAAGAGAAAAGCGCTAATGCTAATAAGGCACCCGAGAAGAAAGGGGATCAGAAGAAACCACAACAGCAAAACAAGAAGGGTGGTAAAGATAATAATGGCAAGGGAAGGAAGAAATGCTTTAACTGTGGGACACCAGGCCATCTCAACAAGGATTGCCGAAAGAAAAAGAAGACTGGCTGTTTTTATTGTGGTGAAGCGGGACATCTAGTGAAGGACTGCCCAAAGAAGGGGCAGAGGGCAGGGTCTGTAACACCCCACACCCGCTATAGTCACTCACTAAGGGAATGCCATAGCATCGGTGGAGTATTTTTAGTGAGTATAGAACAGTAAAATTACAACAAGACAGATATAATGTAATACTTGAAAATTTAAAACATCATCTCATAGCAGCGGAAAGTAAAACATGTTTGGTTACATCATAAAACCATAACAAGAGTCAAGTACAAAATATCCATCCTGAATAAAATAAGTACATAATCCCACTACTCATAACAAATAGCCATAACAGAAAAGATAAGATAAGCTGAGCTCTACATCTACGGTCCAAGCTCCAAGAGATAGATAAAGCAAACTGATCAAAGCCCACTAGCACTAGGCCCAACCTGAGGACCTGAAGGAAAAAGATAAAAACAACGGGGGTCAGACATAAGCCTGAGTGAATCCTATCTCCTTAATAATACAATTATTAAAGTAATTAGGGTATGATATAAACTCGGTATGGTATCTTTGGGGATAATGACTACACTAAGTTGCCCACGAACACAGGACGAACTAAGATAACCGTAAAGACGCATCTACCCACCCAAGGATAATTACTAACTGCACCACACCAGTCACTCCTACTCAAAGGTTGATCCCACCCAAGGATATCAAAGATAGATATAACCAGTAGTTTCCTGTACCCTAGTTGACTACATAGGTGTCGTCTGCCCCTATCTCTACTAGGTGTACCCCACTACCCCAAGCAATCGGCTCCCTAACGTAGGTATCCGTGCTGGGCCCACAGTGGGGTGTATCATTCCCCAAAGTGGCAACCCAAAAGCAACACCGGTGCACGGGTTATACCTACACGATGCAACAACGTCTTACCTCCCAGTCCCGGGCCCACACACGCATATGAAACCCGATGGGCCTGCGTTGCCACCGCTAACCCCGTTTTGGCCACTTATAGACAAGCCCAGTATGCGTGTCCCGTCCTCGGCTTGGGCCGAGCTACAAAGATACATATGGGATACTGGTTGTAATGGGCCCTCCACAAGCTACCCACCAGAGCTTGTTATTAATCTAGTGTTCCCCACTTAACCCTTTAATCATGTTTAATTACATGTTTCACTTGGTTAAGTATTCTAATCGTATTTTCTATTGCCACCCAAGGCAACCCACTAGATTCCTCATGCCACCCAAAGCACCCACTTAACCCCTCATGTCCCACTACATGCTAATATGGTTAAGTGTTTCTTAATTAATTAAGACCGTGATTCCCCATAAAGACCTCCCACATTAGACTGGCTGTTATGACCGCCTGGTTAAGCCGGTAGGGTCCGGGCAGTCTTACGTCATAACAGAGTCTAACCTCGTGTCTTTACTTTAATCACGTATTTAATTTGTGCCTAAGACCTCTCACATTAGACTGGCTGTTATGACCGCCTGGTTAAGCCGGTAGGGTCCGGGCAGTCTTACGTCATAACAGAGCCTAACCTCGTGTCTTAGTCGATTAATTACACCTAATTAATCACCCCCATATTAATTATCCCTAATTAATATCAATTTATTCATAACATGGGTAGACCTAACTCAATAGGTAAATTCCCACTTATGTTAATTAATTTTTTTATGGTATGCTTAATCATACCCATTTCAACATACTTTTAATTAACATATTAATTAACCCCATCGTTCCCCACGTAAATCGTCATTATGACATAACATAATAAAGGGAAGATTTACCACACATAACATGGGTTTAGCATATAACTTTATCATGGGTAAAGAGGATGTCAACTTGCATATATGAGCATGTATTAACCCAACTATATTCAACCCAAACTTGCATATTATCAAACATGTGTCTTACATAACATGTTGCATATGAACTTACATATCATCAAACATGTGATTTGCATAACATGTTGCATATGAACTTACATATCATTATACATGTGATTTGCATAACATGTAGAACTTGCATTTTAGCATATACTTAACTTGCATGAGGACTCACATACTTGCATAAGCATTCATATACTTGCATAAGCTTGCATATCATGTTAAACTTGCATTTCAACATATACATAACTTGCATAAACATTCACATACTTGCATAGGCTTGCATATTATGTTAAACTTGCATTTCAACATATACATAACTTGCATAAACATTCACATACTTGCATAGGCTTGCATATTATGTTAAACTTGCATTTCAACATATACATAACTTGCATAAACATTCACATACTTGCATAGGCTTGCATATTATGTTAAACTTGCATTTCAACATATACATAACTTGCATAAACATTCACATACTTGCATAGGCTTGCATATTATGTTAAACTTGCATTTCAACATATACATAACTTGCATAAACATTCACATACTTGCATAAGATGTTAAACATGCATATAAGCATATACATGACTTGCATAAGTACTCACATACTTGCATAACATGTTTGCATAATGGATCCATATTCACTTAGTGTTTTGCATCATAAACATCATGAAACAACTTGCATAAAAATATCATGATTACATATTATGAAACTTGCATGACATAAGGCATATAACTTGCAAAACACATAATATTCACTACATCAAGCTTGCATAAATATATGGATCCACAAACATAGCCATACTTTATCACATCTTATCATAATCAATTCAATAATTGATTATTAAGGGGATAGAAGCTCACCAAAACAAGATTAGCAAGTTAAATGAAGCAAATCCCAATGATTAAGTAGAAGAAGATGTAGATTAGCTTGCAAACCCTCTTAGGATTTTTAGTGGAGGCTCTCCAATTTTTTAAGTGGTGGCATAATGGCCTTAGATCTATTTTTGGTAAGGATAAGGGGGGTATTAGGGTGTATATATAGATTAGTTAGATGTTTTAGGACCATAGGATATATCCTAGAACCAATCCTAGCCTTTAAAGCATGTTTTGGGGAAGAAGTCAAGTGTAGGAACCATTTAGGGCCCAAAAAAAACAGCCCAAAACTCATCCCGGGCCTCAAAACATGAGCAGTTTTCGTTTTTGATTTTTCGTGAAACTTTGACGGGCCATAACTTGGTCATACGGACTCCGATTTACGAAAACTCGGACTCTATTTCGCGTATTTTTCCGAGACGAACGCATTGGCACAGCCCGCTTCCCCTGATTCAGAATATTAAATTTAATTCTTCTCTGATTTATGTTATAACAAGTTATTTAACATACGGGGTGTTACATTCTCCCCTACTTAAAGGATTTCGTCCCCGAAATCTCTAAGTCAAGAAGAACGTATCCTACCAACCAAACAACCATCTACTCAACCATCAAACACTGGCATCCATTGTCCTTAAAGTTTCTAATGTTGTATGAACATATGCAAAAAGTGTGTATATGTTCCCTATCTAATGCAAAATCAGGCGGTCTACTGATTCAGTTGACCTACTTAATGCAAACCATGATAGTGCCATGCATCCAATATGTATGCGAAAGAACCCTATCGACACATACTATTTCTACATGCGTGCACAATCATTCACCGAATAAATGCATCATCCATATGATAGCACAACCATCATACATCCATTAATATAGCTACCTACACACATTTATATGCAATATGCAATATGAAGTGATTGAGCCGATCTAGTGCCTAAAGTGTGTGTATATGCATCCACGAGCAACCACTAGCAAACACTTGCATCCACTTGCATCCATCAATCATAACATGTCTCAAACACATGTTTCAACCATAGGTTTTCCCTATCTAAAAGGTCAAAGGTGCTAACGAGAGGACATACTAAGGACAAGATAAGTACAAGATAGGCAATAAAGGAGAAGTTAAAGAACATACTCTCGAAAAGAAAAGGGTACAAAGAACGCATCTTCGCTTCCGTCTCCCAAGTAGCATTGCTCTCGTCATCTCCCCATTGCACTTTGACTAGCTGAACCTCTCTGTTTCTCAACTTCTTAATTTCGGACCCAAGGATGCGAGTAGGAGCTCGTCGAATCGTCGCATCACGCTCTACTTCCACTTCTCTAAGCAAGCTCGGCTCTACCACCTCTGCGGTCTCATGTAGGCACTTCCTCAAATGTGACACATGGAAAACATCATGTATACCACTAATTCTGTCTGGCAACTCCACCCTATATGCCATCCGTCCAATTCTTTCCTTGACAGGAAACGGTCCTACAAACCTCGGTGCTAACTTCCCAGCGGATCCAAAGCGAACAACATTCCGTAATGGAGACACTTTGACAAAAACCATGTCCCCAACTTCAAACTCAAGATCAGTCCTCCTCTTATCTGCATAAGATTTCTGTCTGTCTTGCGCTGCTTTCATCCTTCTTCGAATCAAATCAACCTTCTCTGAAGTCTCTCTAACCATATCGGGCCCTAGCAAGATCTTATCCGTAGATTCCCACCAACATGTAGGTGATCGACAAGGCCTTCCATAAAGAGCTTCAAAAGGTGCCATGCCAATACTAGACTGGAAGCTGTTGTTATATGCAAACTCCACCAAAGGAAGATGCTCTTCCCATGTACCTCCAAAATCCAAGATACAAAGCCTCAAAAGGTCTTCCAAAACACGGTTCACCCTCTCGGTCTGGCCGTCTGTCTGAGGATGATATGCGGTGCTCAAACACAACTGAGTCCCCACCGCCTCCTGTAAACTCTTCCAAAACTCACTAGTGAAGATAGGATCTCGATCACTCACTATGCTGGAAGGTACCCCATGCAATCGAACTATCTCTCGAACATAGACTGAAGCAAGCCATGGAGCAGTCCTCTTACTCTTTACGGGTATGAAATGGGCGCTCTTAGTAAGTCTATCAACCACGGCCCAAATTCCTGTATTGCCCTTCCTCGATCTCGGTAAACCATCAACGAAGTCCATCGAGACACTATCCCACTTCCATATCGGAACTTCCAAAGGATGAAGCAACCCACCTGGCTTCTTTTGCTCTGCTTTTACTTGTTGGCACACCAAGCATCTAGCAACATACTCGGCCACATCTTTCTTCATACCGGCCCAAAAGAAAACTCGCCTCATGTCTTGGTACATCTTATCCCCACCGGGATGTATGGTCATCCTCGAACGATGTGCATCATCAAGTATAGCCTTCCTCAAGTCTTCATCTTGCGGTACACAAAGTCTACCGTCTCTACGCAACCACCCCCTATCATCTAGGGTGTACCTATTCAAATGGCTGGACGACTCCCCCCTTATGACCTTCTCTACCAACTCAACCAACTGTGGGTCGTCTCGCTGTGCCTCGCCAACTCGTCCCAAAAGAGTAGGTCTAACCTCTAAGGATGCTAGCAAACCGGGTACCAAGTCAACAGAAGGTCTGAAGTCAAACATCGAGATAAACTCCAAGCTTCTCCGTTCCACAAACAACGGACTCAAGGACAACCTTTTTCTGCTTAAGGCATCTGCCACCACGTTACCCTTGCCAGGGGTATATGCTATCTCGAAATCATAGGATACTAAGAACTCCATCCACCTTTGCTGTCTCAAGTTCAAATCCTTTTGAGAAAACAAGTACTTCAAAGATTTGTGATCGGTGAACAACTCAAATCTCTCACCAAGAAGATAATGGCGCCAGATCTTGAGCGCAAAAACGATAGCGGCCAACTCTAGGTCATGGACAGGGTAATTTTTCTCATGCGCCCTCAACTGCCTCCCACCATAGGCTATTACCCTTCCCTCTTGCATCAAGACTGCGCCTAGTCCCGTCCCACAAGCATCAGTATAAACAACGAACGGCTTACTCCCATCTGGCAGCACTAAAACTGGAGCAGTGGTTAAAGCTCTCTTTAACCGTCGGAATGCATCCTCACAATCCACATCCCATGTGAAAACCTGATTCTTCTTTGTCAAGCGAGTTAATGGGGCTGATATCTTCGCGAAGTCCTTGATAAACTTCCTATAGTAGCCAGCCAACCCCAAGAAACTCCTCACCTCGGTAGCATTCTTCGGAGCCTTCCAATCTTGGATAGATACTACCTTTGCAGGATCCACAGCTATCCCTTCCTTAGAGACCACGTGCCCTAAGAATCGCACTTCCTTCCTCCAAAAGTGACATTTAGAAAACTTAGCCTTCAGGCTATGCGCTCGAAGAGTCTCCAACACTTCCCTAAGATGTAGGGCATGCTCTTCCTCACTCTTGGAGAAGACCAAGATGTCATCCACAAAGACCACCACGAACTTGTTAAGATACTCCCTGAACACCCTACTCATCAGATCAACGAAATATGCAGGGGCGTTCGTCAAACCAAATGGCATCACAAGCCACTCATAAAAACCATCTGGAGTCCTGAAGGCAGTCTTCTCTACACTATCCTCAGCCAC
The DNA here is from genome assembly GCA_030737875.1 of Allium sativum. Lineage (NCBI taxonomy): Eukaryota > Viridiplantae > Streptophyta > Magnoliopsida > Asparagales > Amaryllidaceae > Allium > Allium sativum. The sequence goes on along the minus strand of CM060923.1, from coordinate 573,893,531 downwards.
TCTCAACTGATGAAACCCCGTGGCTAAGTCCAACTGCGAAAACACTGAAGCGCCAACTAACTGATCGAAGAGATCATCAATCCTCGGCAATGGGTGTTTATTCTTCTTTGTGAGCTTGTTGAGTTCTCTATAGTCAACACAAAGTCTGAGGGACCCATCTGCCTTTGTAGCAAAAACCACCGGAGCACCCCACTCCGATATACTTCGTCTTATGAACCCCTTCTCAAGCAACTCCCCTACTTGCTTATTGAGTTCCCTCCTTTCACGAGGAGCCATGTGGCGCACTGGCAAAGATACTGGTTTAGCATTGTCCACAAGATAGATTCGGAAGTCAATCTCCCGCTTCGGAGGTAAGCCCTTCACCTCCTCAAACACATCCGGATATTCCCGGACCACTCTGACAGATTGCAGACTCTCGACCGAAGCATCGAGCGATTCAAGATAACTTAGCATAACAGACTCCATGGGATTACAAGAGATCTCGAGAGTGTTACCCAAGCGGGTCATCAGCCTAACAACTCTCCTTTCACAATCAAGAACGGCACCATTACTGGATAACCAGTCCATGCCCAAAATCAACCCATAGCCCGTGAAGCCCAAAACAAAAGCATCACATCTAAACTCAACGCTAAGTATAGAAATCTTCAAACCCAAACACATCATGGACAAATAAGTGGAGCCTCCAATTGGGTTTGAAACAACCAAGGGATCATCTACTAGACTGGTGTCTAAGTGCAGTGACTCAACTAAAGATGATGAGATAAACGAATGAGATGCGCCAGAGTCAAACAAAGTACGGACAGGATGATCTAACAGATAAACTAGACTTTCAACAGAAATAGTTCTACCTCTTTCCTGAAGTGGTGGACCCGCGAGAGCCTGAACTTGCCCCCTTGCCTGACCCGGTGCCATAAGAGCTTGCACCTGTCCTCCTGAGGTAGATCCCGTCCTCTGCCCCTTCTTAGGATAGTCCTTCACCAGATGCCCTGCTTCGCCACAGTGGAAGCAGCCAGTCTTCTTCTTCTTGCGACAATCCTTGCTTAGGTGGCCTGGTGTCCCACAATTGAAGCACTTCTTCTTCTTCCCCTTGCCACCATTGCCTTTCCCATTCTTGTTTTGCTGTTGCTGTTGAGGTCTCTTCTGATCTCCTTTCTTCTCGGGTGCTTTACTAGTATTGGGACCCTTCTCTTCCTCATACATAAGTGCCATGTCAACTAGCTTCTCAAAGGTAGTCCCCATAGGAATGTGAGTCATAGCCAATCCATGCATCGGTTCGTTCAAGCCCCTAACGAACCTCAAAGCTTTCTTCTCCGGGGTATTCACCATATCTATGCCAAACCTTGCCAACTGATTGAACTTGTTGACATACTCCTTCACTGATAAGTTCCCTTGCTTCAAGTTCAAGAACCTTTCCATATACAGATTTTCTTCTGCCCTTGAGAGAAACTTTGCCACAAACCTCTGTCTGAAATCCGCCCAAGAATCAACAAGGCGCTCTCCATTAGTGACCTCCCACCAGAACGAGGCCTCTCCCTTCATTAACCAAGCAGCTAACTTAACTTTCTTTGCATCTTCCATCTCAAAGATGTCTATCAACTCTTCCACCTCCTTGAGCCAATCCCTAGCTTCCACAAAAGTCTCTGATCCTAGAAAAGGTTTCCCTCCCATAGTCTTGAATTCCTTACAAGTCTTAGCAAAAGTAACCACACGAGGAGGATGAGGAGGAAGATCGGGTATAACTGGTGGTGGAGGAACATTAGCTGGCCCTGCAGCGGCGGCCCTAGCCTCCATCAATCTCCTATACCATGCTGGTATTGCTACACCCTCCGGAAAGTTAAGATCTTCAGCCATGCTGAAACGAAAAAAGGAAAGATTCAAACGGAGAATTCGAAAGATAGAGATATGGCTATCTGGGATTATGCTTTTCTTTCAAAATCTTTACTCTTAAAAGACATGTTTTTGAAAATACTTTCTTCTAAAATATTCTTAGAATATAGTTTTTCTTAAAAATTTTATCTGTTCTGGTAACCTTAAGCTCTGATACCACGTGTAACACCCCACACCCGCTATAGTCACTCACTAAGGGAATGCCATAGCATCGGTGGAGTATTTTTAGTGAGTATAGAACAGTAAAATTACAACAAGACAGATATAATGTAATACTTGAAAATTTAAAACATCATCTCATAGCAGCGGAAAGTAAAACATGTTTGGTTACATCATAAAACCATAACAAGAGTCAAGTACAAAATATCCATCCTGAATAAAATAAGTACATAATCCCACTACTCATAACAAATAGCCATAACAGAAAAGATAAGATAAGTTGAGCTCTACATCTACGGTCCAAGCTCCAAGAGATAGATAAAGCAAACTGATCAAAGCCCACTAGCACTAGGCCCAACCTGAGGACCTGAAGGAAAAAGATAAAAACAACGGGGGTCAGACATAAGCCTGAGTGAACCCTATCTCCTTAATAATACAATTATTAAAGTAATTAGGGTATGATATGAACTCGGTATGGTATCTTTGGGGATAATGACTACACTAAGTTGCCCACGAACACAGGACGAACTAAGATAACCGTAAAGACGCATCTACCCACCCAAGGATAATTACTAACTGCACCACACCAGTCACTCCTACTCAAAGGTTGATCCCACCCAAGGATATCAAAGATAGATATAACCAGTAGTTTCCTGTACCCTAGTTGACTACATAGGTGCCGTCTGCCCCTATCTCTACTAGGTGTACCCCACTACCCCAAGCGATCGGCTCCCTAACGTAGGTATCCGTGCTGGGCCCACAGTGGGGTGTATCATTCCCCAAAGTGGCAACCCAAAAGCAACACCGGTGCACGGGTTATACCTACACGATGCAACAACGTCTTACCTCCCAGTCCCGGGCCCACACACGCATATGAAACCCGATGGGCCTGCGTTGCCACCGCTAACCCCATTTTGGCCACTTATAGACAAGCCCAGTATGCGTGTCCCGTCCTCGGCTTGGGCCGAGCTACAAAGATACATATGGGATACTGGTTGTAATGGGCCCTCCACAAGCTACCCACCAGAGCTTGTTATTAATCTAGTGTTCCCCACTTAACCGTTTAATCATGTTTAATTACATGTTTCACTTGGTTAAGTATTCTAATCGTATTTTCTATTGCCACCCAAGGCAACCCACTAGATTCCTCATGCCACCCAAGGCACCCACTTAACCCCTCATGTCCCACTACATGCTAATATGGTTAAGTGTTTCTTAATTAATTAAGACCATGATTCCCCATAAAGACCTCCCACATTAGACTGGCTGTTATGACCGCCTGGTTAAGCCGGTAGGGTCCGGGCAGTCTTACGTCATAACAGAGTCTAACCTCGTGTCTTTATTTTAATCACGTATTTAATTTGTGCCTAAGACCTCTCACATTAGACTGGCTGTTATGACCGCCTGGTTAAGCCGGTAGGGTCCGGGCAGTCTTACGTCATAACAGAGCCTAACCTCGTGTCTTAGTCGATTAATTACACCTAATTAATCACCCCCATATTAATTATCCCTAATTAATATCAATTTATTCATAACATGGGTAGACCTAACTCAATAGGTAAATTCCCATGGGGTAGACCTAACTCAATAGGTAAATTCCCACTTATGTTAATTAATTTTTTTATGGTATGCTTAATCATACCCATTTCAACATACTTTTAATTAACATATTAATTAACCCCATCGTTCCCCACGTAAATCGTCATTATGACATAACATAATAAAGGGAAGATTTACCACACATAACATAGGTTTAGCATATAACTTTATCATGGGTAAAGAGGATGTCAACTTGCATATATGAGCATGTATTAACCCAACTATATTCAACCCAAACTTGCATATTATCAAACATGTGTCTTACATAACATGTTGCATATGAACTTACATATCATCAAACATGTGATTTGCATAACATGTTGCATATGAACTTACATATCATAATACATGTGATTTGCATAACATGTAGAACTTGCATTTTAGCATATACTTAACTTGCATGAGCACTCACATACTTGCATAAGCATTCATATACTTGCATAAGCTTGCATATCATGTTAAACTTGCATTTCAACATATACATAACTTGCATAAACATTCACATACTTGCATAGGCTTGCATATTATGTTAAACTTGCATTTCAACATATACATAACTTGCATAAACATTCACATACTTGCATAGGCTTGCATATTATGTTAAACTTGCATTTCAACATATACATAACTTGCATAAACATTCACATACTTGCATAGGCTTGCATATTATGTTAAACTTGCATTTTAACATATACATAACTTGCATAAACATTCACATACTTGCATAGGCTTGCATATTATGTTAAACTTGCATTTCAACATATACATAACTTGCATAAACATTCACATACTTGCATAAGATGTTAAACATGCATATAAGCATATACATGACTTGCATAAGTACTCACATACTTGCATAACATGTTTGCATAATGGATCCATATTCACTTAGTGTTTTGCATCATAAACATCATGAAACAACTTGCATAAAAATATCATGATTACATATTATGAAACTTGCATGACATAAGGCATATAACTTGCAAAACACATAATATTCACTACATCAAGCTTGCATAAATATATGGATCCACAAACATAGCCATACTTTATCACATCTTATCATAATCAATTCAATAATTGATTATTAAGGGGATAGAAGCTCACCAAAACAAGATTAGCAAGTTAAATGAAGCAAATCCCAATGATTAAGTAGAAGAAGATGTAGATTAGCTTGCAAACCCTCTTAGGATTTTTAGTGGAGGCTCTCCAATTTTTTAAGTGGTGGCATAATGGCCTTAGATCTATTTTTGGTAAGGATAAGGGGGGTATTAGGGTGTATATATAGATTAGTTAGATGTTTTAGGACAATAGGATATATCCTAGAACCAATCCTAGCCTTTAAAGCATGTTTTGGGGAAGAAGTCAAGTGTAGGAACCATTTAGGGCCCAAAAAAACAGCCCAAAACTCATCCCGGGCCTCAAAACATGAGCAGTTTTTTATTTTTCGTGAAACTTTGACGGGCCATAACTTGGTCATACGGACTCCGATTTACGAAAACTCGGACTCTATTTCGCGTATTTTTCCGAGACGAACGCAATGGCACAGCCCGTGTAAAGACCCGCAACTTCCCCGTAAAGGAAAGCGCGGATAGTTCGAGAACAAACCACAGCAGAACACATACTGAAGAACGTTTCATTATATATTACAACAATGCATCAGATTACAAGAATATACAGAGTATAAATGAATAATACACAGAATTACCAGAGATTTAAATTACATTTAAATACATAGCAGCGGAAAATAATACAATACACAACTAGAAGTAGATATACGGATACAAAGCTTTCCGGATATCGTTCCAGCTGTAAACCAGGATCCTGTGAATATAAATCTGCAAAACCAAAACTACTAGCTGCCCGTGTCGAAAATAGGGGCACCCAGAGTTTAGGTTAAAACAATAAACTCCAGGTCAGTCATGTGACTGGTGTGAGAACTAAAACAGTTATTAATCTTTATTTTCAAAGTTAGGTAAATCAAGGGACCACGCCGTATAACACGGAACGGGTTTCCTCCCAAGAATACCAGTGCATAAAACAACAGCGCAATGCTAAATAAAGGAAACTGAAGCTGTTATAAGACCCAGGTCCTATCACACAATGCAACGCAAGCCGGGGGATAGGGTTTTCCCTTATAACAGCCAAAGAATGCTTGATACGTTTAAAACAAATAATTTGATACTATTATAAGTGCATAGTGTGTAAAGCAACTTCAAATCATAAGTATCAATCATAGGCGGCATGGGTACCATATATCATGTCGCCATATATAGGTTCTACAAATAAAACCGCAAATGTCACGTATTTGGAAATTGGATTTCCGTCTATGAACCGAGGCAAAAGATAGTCCTCAACCGATTCGAGACTGTCTAGCCCGAGCCTCAGGCAAGTACTCTGTCAAGCCTTTGGATCCTCAGGGCCGGTCCACACGGAGTGGATTAAAATGCCTGAACATGCGTTTCCCCGCCCTATGGGGCGTAAACGAGCCAACTAAATGACTCCATCGGTTCGAGAACGACCGATCAATCCGAGGCGCCTCGCAACAGCAACAACCACATAAGTCGAACTCGTCAGGGCGTGTAAAACCACTGACGCCACTTCTAGCTAGAAAGAAACGCATGTCCTCCCTGACGTCCTCTCCCGTTTTTGGTTCATACCGGGTGTGAAACTCGCGAGGCAAACGTTACACAAAGCTACGCCACAAAGGCCGTGCTTTGATCATCACCACAAGACTTTGCTTTTCAACAGAAGCCTTGATCATTTGCATCTTAGCATGCCACACAGACAAACCATCCTATGCAACCGATATCAGTCACATAGAATGAAATCCGATGTCAGACACACAGTCCATTTACAAGTCCGTTCTGAGTCTGAACGAAACCGGAGGCACCTAGCACCCCGCATATCCATCGATCTCCAAGTACGTCTGGACGATCACCAACTGTTTCCATCTTCTTGGGTGTACAGCCCAATCAAGATCATCAGTTATCACCCAAACGACGTGAAGACCTCCGGCCTTCGACCATCGTCTTCATCTTCGACTTATCGTCGTATCAGTTATTCAGAATGGGATAAACCCGGCCTTTCCGAATAACTCGCGTATATTTTAAATAAGTGTTACACAAACACAACATACGCCTCATTCCAATTCATCAGTCACTAACCATAAATTAATCAAGAGAATAATTCCCCAAATATTAACCCCGAAGGCCGAAACCAACATCAGATCAATATCCAGAAAACCATTCTGCTTGGCTAACCGACAGTTAGTTTCTAAATTTCACGTTCAAATCTAATTAAAGATTTAACTATCGCCTGGAGCAAAACTGGTGATACTCCATTTTCGATCTTTTCAATCTAATTAAAGATTCATTAAAACTCCACTTAGTTTTAATCTTTGACTGGGTTAAAGAATCAGTGTCATTTAAAAACACGGTTCACGATAAACCCAAAATCACATTCATTAATCATCGGGTTAAAGAACGAGTGTTATTTAAAACACTGTCCACGATAAACCCAAAAATCAATATCGATTCAATTCCAATTAAATGTCATTTAATTGGTACACTTCATTAAATCTAAATAAAAAGATTTAATCTTTTCTCAACTGGGTTCAAGAACAGTGTTAGTGAAGACACCATTCACGACAAACCCAAATCACATTCGATATTCAATACAAGGCTCTGAATAGAAAATATATCGGCTTATATTCAATATCGAATTCTACGACTAACAAATGTCGTATTGGAAATAACGATACAAATATATATCTTTCAAATTTCCATAACAACACCTGTAATATCACGAATTCCAACATCGAAATATTCCGAAGACAATTTCGATTCAAATCCACTCCAATGCAATCATTGGAAATTTTGGTTATTTTCAAAACCATTTCAAATTCAATTTATTTATTTAAAAATAAATAGAATTATAATTCTAGTTCAAAACTAGTTCATTTCGATAAAAATCTATTTTTATCTTTTCAAATATGGAGTTTTTCATCCCAAACTTTCATAAATCATTTCTTATGATTTTACACAAATTATTACTATTTTTAATAATTTTATCAAGGCCCGTACAGTCGATTTCCATTAACGGCCATCGAACTGCACTTACAGCGACCTTTTTCGAATTTGATTTGGACGTATCTCCAAATCCAACCGTTAGATTTCAAATTTCTAACATTCATTAGAAAGCTCTTTTCGATACGAACCCAACGGTTCCGGTTTTAGGAGAATCCGACGGTCGGATCTCCCGCAATGTCCGTTTGAAATAAATGGTCGAAATTCACGAACTGCCGCGGCGCGGCGCGTTCTATTCAGGCCATTATATTATATATATAATATATATAATATATACTTCGTCGATATCTATTTAAAACGAATTATATAAATAGTTTTAAATTCGTTTCAAATTCTATTTCAACTTCTATTTCAATTCAAAGCAAAATTGAATTCTTCTTTATAAATTCGTTTTAAAATTCATTTCTATTCAATTCGAATTTCAATTCAATTTGAATTCATTTCAATTCGCTTTCAATTCTATTTGAATTCGTTTTCAATTCAATTCATTTCGAAATCGTTTTCAATTCAATTCATTTTGAAATCGTTTTCAATTCAATTCATTTCGAATTCGTTTTCAATTCAATTCATTTCGAAATCGTTTTCAATTCATTTTGAATTCAATAAAATCGATATAAATATCATTCACGTCAAAATGGCGTCAATCTAATCAACACGGCTTCATAAATTTCTATTTTCAAAATAGTTGTTATTATCAAAATATTTCGTTCAACACATGACCAATCTCAATGAATGAGTACTGTCAACACATGAACTTTTATTTTATAATATTATTTATTTTTCAAATTGGAATGAGGCCCAATCAATTACCATATAAAGTTAATTATATGGATTTTCATACAACACATGTATATCATAGCATTGAAAAATAATCAATCATCAACCAAAGTGCACTACACTGTATAAGCATCAAATATAGATATCTAACGCTTATAACAGCCTGTCAATCAATCGATCGACATATTTAATCAATCAGGATGAGTGAACTTCAAATTTCATCCCAACACCCGTGCGGGGTTTCAAACAGTCAAACACATATTTTATTTGTGCTGTTGGGCGATGTGTAAAATTTATCGACCCAATCAATATCAGTCAAATCAGTGTATATACAAACAAATCGGCCGATTTGTTTATAACTATTCATTTATTCACATTCACATTAAAAATTATATTTTTAACGATAAAACATTTTATTTCAACCTATGAATTTCTATTCAATTCATTTACACAATAAAATGATATTTTTATTTTCTAACATATTTTAGAAAATTTCGGCGGCATAACGGCACGATACTAGAAACGGGACGAGGCCTAGCCTTATCCCCGGTCTAGTGAAGGCCCACGCCATTCACACATCAATCATAACAATTCGTTATGCAAACCACAAAATTTGGAGTAAGGGTCTAACCTAGCCTTACTCCTTCGCCTTATAACGGCGCACGTCTAATCCTAACCAATTTATCGATTCGATTTTTCACACCACAAACCACATTCAAATCAAATCATATAACTAACTACACAACCAAACAATTTAACAAACAAGCCATCCATGGTCTGTGGATGACGGGTGTCGGGTGCTACTAAGCACCGTCTGCATCCTAGTATATATATAACTAGAAAAATTAAATTGAAAGGTGAGGAGTTCTCACATATAGCTATCCTAGCTCCACGGCTCTTCATCTGCAGAAGTCTTCATCGCTATCGCATCTTCGGCATCTTTACTGCCCGTAGCCACTACATATGTAAAAATCGAATTTTTACTTCGCTATTCAATATATAAAAATCGAATTTTTATTTCAAAGTTCCATATATAAAAATCGAATTTTTCCTATGAAGTTCAATATATAAAAATCATATTTTTCCTATGAAGTTCAATATATAAAAATCATATTTTTCCTATGAAGTTCAATATATAAAAATCATATTTTTCCTTCAAAGTTCCATATATAAAAATCGAATTTTTCCTATGAAGTTCAATATATAAAAATCATATTTTTCCTATGAAGTTCAATATATAAAAATCATATTTTTCCTATGAAGTTCAATATATAAAAATCATATTTTTAATTCGACAATATAAAAGATTATATTTTTCATAACTTTACAACATAATTAAAAATTCAGTTTTTCTACTTCTTTAAAAATTCAGTTTTACTTTTCTTTAAAAATTCAGTTTTACTTTTCTTTAAAAATTCAGTTTTACTTTTCTAAAATTACAGTTTTAAACTTTTTAAAATTACAGTTTTAAACTTTTTAAAATAAATTCAGTTTTACTTTTTAAAATTAATTCAGTTTTACTTTTTAAAATTACAGTTTTAAACTTTTTAAAATAAATTCAGTTTTATTTATTCCTTTAAAAATCAGTTTTCAGTTTTAACCTAAAATCAATTTTCAGTTTTATCTAAAATCAGTTTTCTTAAAAATCCTATTTAATTTTAAACTCTAAAATAAAAATAAAATAAAAGTAAGAATAGGAATGCTTACCGTATGCGAAGAGGGGGGGGGGTGCGGATCTTGATTGGGCTTGGACCGGGGGCTCGATCGCCTGAAGGGGAAACGGCGGTTGAGGGAGGCGGCGCTGGGGATTCGAACTGGGGAGGGGAGCGTGGGCTGAGAGGAGGGGGTTGGATCGGAGGGCGAGGCGCCGGAGGGAAGGGGGGCGTGCGATCGACGGTGGCGACTGGGAATTGGGGATCGGGTTTTAGGGGTTTTTTTTTTATTACTTCTGAAATGAAATCGAGGGGGGGGGGCCAGAACGTATAGGGGAGAGGGAATTTTTTTTTTTTTTATTTTAATTTCTAAAAGTTGACTTTTTATTCGACTTCGAAACGAGGCCCACCGACTGTCGCCCATAGTGTTTCACCCCCATTCCGAACACAATGGGATATGTATCGTAAGCTGATTCGGCTGTTACAATCAGTTTTCGTTAAATTTATATTTAAATCACTATATTGAATTTTAAATGTACATTTCAAATTACCGGGGTCACATACTAACTAGAAAAATTCCAGAAAAATATTTTCTAGCTTCGTATTCACGATACGGTCCTAACAAAACTAGTTTCGTCGAATTCTGAGACCGTTTGAAAAATGGTCAATTTCCAGTCGATTAAAATCAACTGAAAATGGTCAAAACACGTTTTCCTTTGCTACGCTCACATATTGATTCGAAAAATTATGAAATTTGAAACCTAGCAATAACTTTACATCACGGACCCAACAAAACTGGTTTCGTCGAAATCCGAGGTCATTTGCAAAATGTCCATTTTTAAGGGCCTGAATTCCATAGCGACTATTCAGAATTTTCAACTGGACATATCTTATCATTTATAAAGTGAAATCTCAGTTTGCTAACTTCGTTGGAAAGATATTCACTATCAGATTCCATTATTTTTGGTTTCACTAAAATCCGGATTGTTTTGCACCCGGTACATTCAATTGAAGTTCAAAATCGAATTATCGAACTACCGCGCCATTTTCAATTCTATTTATAATTATATATATAAATATTTATATTCTAACGACGACGTATATAATATATACGTCGAATTATATTCAAAAATAAATTTCTCGTCGATATTATTTAAAATAATCCATTTTAAATAATCAAAATTCGCTAAAATTGCCAAAATAAAAATTTTAAACTGGCCCAGATTTTCGGGTTGTTACAATCTCCCCCACTTAAAACTTTTCGTCCCCGAAAAGGAACAAAGTCGAAAGTGGTTTGATTATTCAACACTATATTCGATCTGGCTTCCATTCTCCAACTCTTTAGTTTCTGAGAATTTTCAAAATCTCAAAAATTTGGCTAACACCCTAAATTTTTGAAAAATTTCGCCATAACCTCCCCTGCACCGGGAGCATCGGGGAATTTCAAATAGCTTCCCCGGTCCTTCAGATCTCAAAAAGAAAAAGAAAAAGCCAAGCGGCTAGCCAATAGGCTAACAAAATCATCATCACCCAAACAAAACAGGAAATTATGTAGTAAACATGTACCTATTTGTCGGGCAAACAAATTTTATTCTCTGGCTCTAGCCTCCTTGCTATGACCTGTTCAATGTAAGTATATGTATATGCAAGCAAATGCCACCAATTCTCAATATAGTTCAATATTTGGTTTAGTTAGGCATAAAGGTTCAAAATTATCAAACAATTAAACAAACAACACAAACATCAATCAATTAGTGAATTAACGTTTCAAATTGATAATTTTGATACATAGTCAAAAATCAGATTTTTGATGTCAAATCACAACAATAGGCCCTATCAAATTTTGGTTCTCACACCAGTCAATAGGAAATATATAGAAATCTCACTTTCGTTACTCGAAAATAAATACTGGCGACAGTGCCCCATCACCAGAATTATCCCCGGGCAACTAGAGTATGATCCTATAACCATCCAGTATATTAAAACTTCGAATACACGTTTGCAAGACGCATATGCAAAATCTTTATATACTAGATTGCCCAATTCAATTTCAAAATAAATAATCAAATACGAATAGTTGATTTATATTTTCAAAACAAAATTGGTTTTCATTTTTAAAAATATACTCTTCACACTCGTTCTAGGATACTACTGATCCCATCTCTAACGAGTCATCCTCATTGGATATTAATAATCCAATCATCTGATGAATTCTTTCGTATGTTTCTAATGTGTCTTGTTCTCTAGCTTTGTAAACCAAAGCTCTGATACCACGTGTAAAGACCCGCAACTTCCCCGTAAAGGAAAGCGCGGATAGTTCGAGAACAAACCACATCAGAACACATACTGAAGAACGTTTCATTATATATTACAACAATGCATCAGATTACAAGAATATACAGAGTATAAATGAATAATACACAGAATTACCAGAGATTTAAATTACATTTAAATACATAGCAGCGGAAATAATACAATACACAACTAGAAGTAGATATACGGATACAAAGCTTTCCGGATATCGTTCCAGCTGCAAACCAGGATCCTGTGAATATAAATCTGCAAAACCAAAACTACTAGCTGCCCGTGTCGAAAATAGGGGCACCCAGAGTTTAGGTTAAAACAATAAACTCCAGGTCAGTCATGTGACTGGTGTGAGAACTAAAACAGTTATTAATCTTTATTTTCAAAGTTAGGTAAATCAAGGGACCACGCCGTATAACACGGAACGGGTTTCCTCCCAAGAATACCAGTGCATAAAACAACAGCGCAATGCTAAATAAAGGAAAATGAAGCTGTTATAAGACCCAGGTCCTATCACACAATGCAACGCAAGCCGGGGGATAGGGTTTTCCCTTATAACAGCCAAAGAATGCTTGATACGTTTAAAACAAATCATTTGATACTATTATAAGTGCATAGTGTGTAAAGCAACTTCAAATCATAAGTATCAATCATAGGCGGCATGGGTACCATATATCATGTCGCCATATATAGGTTCTACAAATAAAACCGCAAATGTCACGTATTTGGAAATTGGATTTCCGTCTATGAACCGAGGCAAAAGATAGTCCTCAACCGATTCGAGACTGTCTAGCCCGAGCCTCAGGCAAGTACTCTGTCAAGCCTTTGGATCCTCAGGGCCGGTCCACACGGAGTGGATTAAAATGCCTGAACATGCGTTTCCCCGCCCTATGAGGCGTAAACGAGCCAACTAAATGACTCCATCGGTTCGAGAACGACCGATCAATCCGAGGCGCCTCGCAACAGCAACAACTACATAAGTCGAACTCGTCAGGGCGTGTAAAACCACTGACGCCACTTCTAGCTAGAAAGAAACGCATGCCCTCCCTGACGTCCTCTCCCGTTTTTGGTTCATACCGGGTGTGAAACTCGCGAGGCAAACGTTACACAAAGCTACGCCACAAAGGCCGTGCTTTGATCATCACCACAAGACTTTGCTTTTCAACAGAAGCCTTGATCATTTGCATCTTAGCATGCCACACAGGCAAACCATCCTATGCAACCGATATCAGTCACACAGAATGAAATCCGATGTCAGACACACAGTCCATTTACAAGTCCGTTCTGAGTCTGAACGAAACCGGAGGCACCTAGTACCCCGCATATCCATCGATCTCCAAGTACGTCTGGACGATCACCAACTGTTTCCATCTTCTTGGGTGTACAGCCCAATCAAGATCATCAGTTATCACCCAAACGACGTGAAGACCTCCGGCCTTCGACCATCGTCTTCATCTTCGACTTATCGTCGTATCAGTTATTCAGAATGGGATAAACCCGGCCTTTCCGAATAACTCGCGTATATTTTAAATAAGTGTTACACAAACACAACATACGCCTCATTCCAATTCATCAGTCACTAACCATAAATTAATCAAGAGAATAATTCCCCAAATATTAACCCCGAAGGCCGAAACCAACATCAGATCAATATCCAGAAAACCATTCTGCTTGGCTAACCGACAGTTAGTTTCTAAATTTCACGTTCAAATCTAATTAAAGATTTAACTATCGCCTGGAGCAAAACTGGTGATACTCCATTTTCGATCTTTTCAATCTAATTAAAGATTCATTAAAACTCCACTTAGTTTTAATCTTTGACTGGGTTAAAGAATCAGTGTCATTTAAAAACACGGTTCACGATAAACCCAAAATCACATTCATTAATCATCGGGTTAAAGAACGAGTGTTATTTAAAACACTGTCCACGATAAACCCAAAAATCAATATCGATTCAATTCCAATTAAATGTCATTTAATTGGTACACTTCATTAAATCTAAATAAAAAGATTTAATCTTTTCTCAACTGGGTTCAAGAACAGTGTTAGTGAAGACACCATTCACGACAAACCCAAATCACATTCGATATTCAATACAAGGCTCTGAATAGAAAATATATCGGCTTATATTCAATATCGAATTCTACGACTAACAAATGTCGTATTGGAAATAACGATACAAATATATATCTTTCAAATTTCCATAACAACACCTGTAATATCACGAATTCCAACATCGAAATATTCCGAAGACAATTTCGATTCAAATCCACTCCAATGCAATCATTGGAAATTTTGGTTATTTTCAAAACCATTTCAAATTCAATTTATTTATTTAAAAATAAATAGAATTATAATTCTAGTTCAAAACTAGTTCATTTCGATAAAAATCTATTTTTATCTTTTCAAATATGGAGTTTTTCATCCCAAACTTTCATAAATCTTTTCTTATGATTTTACACAAATTATTACTATTTTTAATAATTTTATCAAGGCCCGTACAGTCGATTTCCATTAACGGCCATTGAACTGCACTTACAGCGACCTTTTTCGAATTTGATTTGGACGTATCTCCAAATCCAACCGTTAGATTTCAAATTTCTAACATTCATTAGAAAGCTCTTTTCGATACGAACCCAACGGTTCCGGTTTTAGGAGAATCCGACGGTCGGATCTCCCGCAATGTCCGTTTGAAATAAATGGTCGAAATTCACGAACTGCCGCGGCGCGGCGCGTTCTATTCAGGCCATTATATTATATATATAATATATATAATATATACTTCGTCGATTTCTATTTAAAACGAATTATATAAATAGTTTTAAATTCGTTTCAAATTCTATTTCAACTTCTATTTCAATTCAAAGCAAAATTGAATTCTTCTTTATAAATTCGTTTTAAAATTCATTTCTATTCAATTCGAATTTCAATTCAATTTGAATTCATTTCAATTCGCTTTCAATTCCATTTGAATTCGTTTTCAATTCAATTCATTTCGAAATCGTTTTCAATTCAATTCATTTCGAAATCGTTTTAAATTCAATTCATTTCGAATTCGTTTTCAATTCAATTCATTTCGAAATCGTTTTCAATTCAATTCATTTCGAAATCGTTTTCAATTCATTTTGAATTCAATAAAATCGATATAAATATCGTTCACGTCAAAATGGCGTCAATCTAATCAACACGGCTTCATAAATTTCTATTTTCAAAATAGTTGTTATTATCAAAATATTTCGTTCAACACATGACCAATCTCAATGAATGAGTACTGTCAACACATGAACTTTTATTTTATAATATTATTTATTTTTCAAATTGGAATGAGGCCCAATCAATTACCATATAAAGTTAATTATATGGATTTTCATACAACACATGTATATCATAGCATTGAAAAATAATCAATCATCAACCAAAGTGCACTACACTGTATAAGCATCAAATATAGATATCTAACTCTTATAACAGCCTGTCAATCAATCGATCGACATATTTAATCAATCAGGATGAGTGAACTTCAAATTTCATCCCAACACCCGTGCGGGGTTTCAAACAGTCAAACACATATTTTATTTGTGCTGTTGGGCGATGTGTAAAATTTATCGACCCAATCAATATCAGTCAAATCAGTGTATATACAAACAAATCGGCCGATTTGTTTATAACTATTCATTTATTCACATTCACATTAAAAATTATATTTTTAACGATAAAACATTTTATTTCAACCTATGAATTTCTATTCAATTCATTTACACAATAAAATGATATTTTTATTTTCTAACATATTTTAGAAAATTTCGGCGGCATAACGGCACGATACTAGAAACGGGACGAGGCCTAGCCTTATCCCCGGTCTAGTGAAGGCCCACGCCATTCACACATCAATCATAACAATTCGTTATGCAAACCACAAAATTTGGAGTAAGGGTCTAACCTAGCCTTACTCCTTCGCCTTATAACGGCGCACGTCTAATCCTAACCAATTTATCGATTCGATTTTTCACACCACAAACCACATTCAAATCAAATCATATAACTAACTACACAACCAAACAATTTAACAAACAAGCCATCCATGGTCTGTGGATGACGGGTGTCGGGTGCTACTAAGCACCGTCTACATCCTAGTATATATATAACTAGAAAAATTAAATTGAAAGGTGAGGAGTTCTCACATATAGCTATCCTAGCTCCACGGCTCTTCATCTGCAGAAGTCTTCATCGCTATCGCATCTTCGGCATCTTTATTGCCCGTAGCCACTACATATGTAAAAATCGAATTTTTACTTCGCTATTCAATATATAAAAATCGAATTTTTATTTCAAAGTTCCATATATAAAAATCGAATTTTTCCTATGAAGTTCAATATATAAAAATCATATTTTTCCTATGAAGTTCAATATATAAAAATCATATTTTTCCTATGAAGTTCAATATATAAAAATCATATTTTTCCTTCAAAGTTCCATATATAAAAATCGAATTTTTCCTATGAAGTTCAATATATAAAAATCATATTTTTCCTATGAAGTTCAAAATATAAAAATCATATTTTTCCTATGAAGTTCAATATATAAAAATCATATTTTTAATTCGACAATATAAAAGATTATATTTTTCATAACTTTACAACATAATTAAAAATTCAGTTTTTCTACTTCTTTAAAAATTCAGTTTTACTTTTCTTTAAAAATTCAGTTTTACTTTTCTTTAAAAATTCAGTTTTACTTTTCTAAAATTACAGTTTTAAACTTTTTAAAATTACAGTTTTAAACTTTTTAAAATAAATTCAGTTTTACTTTTTAAAATTAATTCAGTTTTACTTTTTAAAATTACAGTTTTAAACTTTTTAAAATAAATTCAGTTTTATTTATTCCTTTAAAAATCAGTTTTCAGTTTTAACCTAAAATCAATTTTCAGTTTTATCTAAAATCAGTTTTCTTAAAAATCCTATTTAATTTTAAACTCTAAAATAAAAATAAAATAAAAGTAAGAATAGGAATGCTTACCGTATGCGAAGAGGGGGGGTGCGGATCTTGATTGGGCTTGGACCGGGGGCTCGATCGCCTGAAGGGGAAACGGCGGTTGAGGGAGGCGGCGCTGGGGATTCGAACTGGGGAGGGGAGCGTGGGCTGAGAGGAGGGGGTTGGATCGGAGGGCGAGGCGCCGGAGGGAAGGGGGGCGTGCGATCGACGGTGGCGACTGGGAATTGGGGATCGGGTTT
The DNA here is from genome assembly GCA_030737875.1 of Allium sativum. NCBI lineage: Eukaryota > Viridiplantae > Streptophyta > Magnoliopsida > Asparagales > Amaryllidaceae > Allium > Allium sativum. Next base: position 573,875,834 of record CM060923.1, on the reverse strand, counting down.
TAGGGGGTTTTTTTTTTTATTTTATTACTTCTGAAATGAAATCGAGGGGGTGGCCAGAACGTATAGGGGAGAGGGAATTTTCTTTTTTTTTTTTTATTTTAATTTCTAAAAGTTGACTTTTTATTCGACTTCGAAACGAGGCCCACCGACTGTCGCCCATAGCGTTTCACCCCCATTCCGAACACAATGGGATATGTATCGTAAGCTGATTCGGCTGTTACAATCAGTTTTCGTTAAATTTATATTTAAATCACTATATTGAATTTTAAACGTACATTTCAAATTACCGGGGTCACATACTAACTAGAAAAATTCCAGAAAAATATTTTCTAGCTTCGTATTGACGATACGGTCCTAACAAAACTAGTTTCGTCGAATTCTGAGACCGTTTGAAAAATGGTCAATTTCCAGTCGATTAAAATCAACTGAAAATGGTCAAAACACGTTTTCCTTTGCTACGCTCACATATTGATTCGAAAAATTATGAAATTTGAAACCTAGCAATAACTTTACATCACGGACCCAACAAAACTGGTTTCGTCGAAATCCGAGGTCATTTGCAAAATGTCCATTTTTAAGGGCCTGAATTCCATAGCGACTATTCAGAATTTTCAACTGGACATATCTTATCATTTATAAAGTGAAATCTCAGTTTGCTAACTTCGTTGGAAAGATATTCACTATCAGATTCCATTATTTTTGGTTTCACTAAAATCCGGATTGTTTTGCACCCGGTACATTCAATTGAAGTTCAAAATCGAATTATCGAACTACCGCGCCATTTTCAATTCTATTTATAATTATATATATAAATATTTATATTCTAACGACGACGTATATAATATATACGTCGAATTATATTCAAAAATAAATTTCTCGTCGATATTATTTAAAATAATCCATTTTAAATAATCAAAATTCGCTAAAATTGCCAAAATAAAAATTTTAAACTGGCCCAGATTTTCGGGTTGTTACAGCCCGTTTCCCCTGATTCAGAATATTAAATTTAATTCTGCTCTGATTTATGTTATAACAAGTTATTTAACATACGGGGTGTTACAGGGTCTACCTAAGGAGGACAGGTGCAGGATCTTATGGCACCAGGGCATGCAAGGGGACAAGTTCAGGCTCTCGCTGTCCCACCGCTGCAAGAACGAGGTAGAACCATTTCTGTTGAAAGCTTAGTTTTTCTGTTTGATCATCCTGTCCGTACCTTATTTGACTCGGGCGCATCGCATTCGTTTATCTCTGCATCATTAGTTGAATCACTGCACTTAAACACCAGTTTAGTAGAGGATCCCTTAGTTGTTTCGAAGCCAATTGGGGGCTCAGCTTATTTGTCCATGATGTGTTTGGATTTGAAAATTTCTATACTAAGCGTTGAGTTTCGATGTGATGCTTATGTGTTGGGCTTCACGGGCTATGGGCTAATTTTAGGAATGGATTGGTTATCCAGAAATGGGGCCGTTCTTGATTGTGAAAGGAGAGTAGTTAGGCTCGTGACTCACCTTGGCAACACTCTCGAAATCTTTTGTAGTCCCATAAATTCCGTTGTGCTAAGTTATTTAGAATCGCTTGACGCGTCGGTGGAAAATCTACGATCTGTTAGAGTGGTCCGAGAATATTCGGATGTGTTTGAGGAGGTGAAGGGCTTACCTCCGAAGCGGGAGATAGATTTTCGAATATATCTTGTGTAACAACCCGTATTTTTCGATAACGTGTTAAGACGAGAATCAAGGCAGAATTTAATTTTAAATTCTGAATCAAGTAAAACGGACTATGCCATTGCGTTCGTCTCGGAAAAATACGCGAAATAGAGTCTGAGTTTTCGAGAATCGGAGTCCGTATGACCAAGATATGGCCTCGCGAAGTTTCACGAAAAATTCCCAAATTAAAGTATACTTAATTAAGTGAAATGGGTTGCGCAGAGAAATATATATATATTGATATATATATATATATATATATATATATAATTGAAAATTAAATAAATAAATATGCAAAAATGTTCAAAACAGCGAATTGGGAGAGGGAAATAACCAAACCGGCCCATTTTTGAGGTCGACCCGAGCCCGCTGGGTCGACTAGAGGTTAATCCAGGGTGTTTGGCTGTCAACCCGTGGGCCGATTCGCTCAAATGCAGATTTTGCATTTGGATGGTTCTCATGGTTCATCTTTAATCTAAAGGCCCTAGATGGTTCCTACACTTGACTTCTTCCCCAAGACATGCTTTGATGGCTTGGATTGAATCTAGGTTTAATCCTATGGCCTAAAACACTTGCCTAATCTATAAATAAGACCCTAACCTATCCTAAATCCTCATTATTCATTCATGCAACTAAACTATGGCCAAATTTCTACTCTCATGGCCTCCATCTCAAATCCCTAGAGCCTATGCATCCAAATCAAGTTCAAATCAAAAGGTGCAAGCTTGCTACACCAAATCAAGGCCAAATCAACATTGCTATGCGAGTTTCATGAAGGTTCTTCTACAAAGGAGGCACCTTTCTTAGCCAAGATGATTCATGCTCCTTTCCCTAGGCCTAACTTTGTAAGTCCTAGCTACTTTTGGATCAAAACGGTATTTTTAATGTTGACATGGGATAAAATGAGGCTAAACATGATTATGCGAACCTATATGAACCTTACCTTGCCTCTTGTGTTCATGTTTATGATTTTAGGCCATGTGAGTGACTTAATCATGCCTCTCATGCTATGCATAACCTAGTTTATCTTGCAAGTTTGGATCTTTATGCATGAAATGCTAGCATGAACCTTTAGGAACCACTTTACTTGTGAAACATTGGCTAAGACAAGATTTTGGGGCTTATGCATGTTTATGAACCCAAACCCCTTATGCTAACATGCAAGTTTGTGGCCAAATCCTTTATGAGATTATGCATGATCGTGGCCAATCCCCTCTTTTAAGTTGTGCATGTTTATGGCCAAACCCTTTTTGATAATATGCATGTTTGTGGCCAAATTACCTTATGACACTATGCATGTTTATGGCCAATCCCTTTATGATGTTATGCATGTGGAAGCCAAGCCCTTTTTGGCATCATGCATGTTTTGAGACCAATATGTGACATAGTATCCTTACTATGTTGACTCGCTTTGCTTGCGTTGGGAAAACACGATTTTGGGTAGTTAGATAAACATGAACATGTCGCAAAATCTTAACTTGAATATGACACGTGTTTATACTTGAAAATATGACTTGAAAGATAACATGGAAGATGACATGTAAGTATGCATAAAAACATGAGCTTGGGAATTTACCTATTAAGTTAGGTCTACCCTTTGGGAATTTACCTATTAAGTTAGGTCTACCCAAATGCTCGAAAACTTGTAACATGTTTTGGAAACATGATGAACTTAGATAATATAAGTATGGCCAACTCGAGGTTGGGTTGAGTTTGCAACGTAAAACTACCCGGAACCGACCGGCCTAACTAGTAGTTGCAAACAATAGGACCCAATGTGAGAAGTTGGTCATGTCGCGCTTAAGACCCGAGGTTAGACTAAGTTGTGGTGTAAATCTACCCGGACCCGCCCGGCTTAACTAGTAACCACAACAAGGTCTAATGTGAGAGGTTGAGGGTGCATTAATTAAATTAATGTCACATAATAGGGTTAAGTTAATTTGATTAATGAGGCTTAACCAAATATGATATGGACAAATGGGTTAAGTAATTTGATTAGGCTAATGATACTTAACAAAACATGATAAGCTTGGGTAGGTTAAGTAACTTGATCTGCCTAATGACACTTGACCATTTTTATACGACTAGTGGACGGGATTAAGTTAACCAACACTTAATCAATCCAACACGATAACGTGATAAGGTTAAGTAAATTTTCTTAATGACACTTAACCGTATAATACAGTTAATGGATGGGGTTAAGATTAGGCTTAACTAATCTAAACATGGTAATCGGACGGGGTTAAGTTAGCCTAGACTTAATTAATCCAACTTGGTAATTTAATGGGGTTAAGTTAAACACTTAACTAGTTTAACACGATGATTTGATGAGGTTAAGTGACCTATACTTAACCAATCTAACTCGTTAATTTGATGAGGTTAAGTTAATCTATACTTAACCAATCTAACGTGAAAACATGATAAGGCTAAGTCACGAATCACTTGAATACGCTTGACCGATTTGATGACAAGGTCAAGTTAATTTATATAATTAACCAATCTAAAATGATAACTAGACGAGGTTAAGTTATGGATTGCTTAATATACTTAGCCAACTTGACACATGGTTTGTAGGGTTAAGTCTTGGACTTGGATACTTAGCCAATTTTGACATGGTTTGTAGACGGGCTAAGTTATGAACTTAAGTGACACTTAACCCATTAGATAAACCCTAATTCGGAGGATTAGGTAAATAACCATAGTTAACAAGGATTATGGAAATAAGGCTAAGTGGTAAACCTTTGTTAAGGGAAACTAAGTAATAATTCTTAGTCAAGGAAATTTGGACCATTTCTTAGATAGGTTAGTAACACGATACGTTAGGTCAACGTTTAAGTATGCGTGTAGGAGCAGGCTATCTGATTTAGATAAAGGCTCCAACGAACTGGGTAACGAAGCAGCGGCTTCGGGGAACGTGAGGATATTCTTGGGATCCCTCTGTGAGCTGCCAGGTCATTATACTAGGCTCACGAGAGGTTGAGGTCTGCGGTAGAAGAACCAAGAATATGCCTTGGTTGCTATGCGAGCGACCTAAAGACTGGGGTGGATAGCAGTGAGTCGGCGGATACATAAGGTGCCCGAGATAGCAAGTTCGTCGATCATCTACCATCTTGAGTCAAGCGTGTACGTACGGAAAGGCAGGGAACACCCAACAGACCATGATTTGCTATCTAATTATGGGTGAGGTAGGCCGTAGGATGTGGGCTGGCCGGAGTGTAGTTCTCATGCAAGATTTTCTCTTGTGTTGCCTTTCACTAGTTGAGGGAGGGGTCTCGTGGGACCATAGCCACGTGTAGAAAAGCAGACCTTAGTATCTGCATCGGCAGATAAATCTAAAGCTCCCGACCGAGTCCTGTATTTCTTGTTTTGGCCGGTGACAGGACTCGGATGGCACGATGTGATACATGTGCATACAGTAATAGAAAAACGATTCACGATGAATGCGTGGGAAAAGGGCGCGGTCGAGGGCTAGCGTAATCCCTAGTGGTCTAGGTGGTTTAACCCAAACCGAAATACGAAAACGTGTAATAGGTAAGCGTAATCCCTAGTGGTGCTAGGTGGCGTAAGTCCTAGTAGTTCAAACGATGATTCATATGGAAGAGCCTAGCTAGAACAAGGGTGACAGTCCAAACGATTTCAAGAATAATACATGAGAAAGCCCGTACGAGGTACGGCAAAGGACTGAACTTACATACATGGAAAGAAACATACGAGCTGAGTAACCTATATATGTGATATATTAGGTTGACATGGACCATTACACGACTTTGAGCAAGGGACATTCATGGTTAACACATGACGCGGGTAGGGATACTAGTACGAGAGGTGCAGAGCAAATATACATGTTAGAACTAGGAAGAATATACATAATAGATACCGTGGGATGTTAGACGGGGTAGATACCTTGGGATAATGTACTCGATAGGAATCTGACGATGTGATACCTTGACTTATCATAACACCGTAGTTTATCATGATACCTTAGTTTACCTTGCCGCAGTAGTTCAACCGGCTACCCTGGTTTATCTATCTTGTAGTTATCCTTATGTTTACTTTCAGTTTATGCATGTCATGTTACCTTTACCTGTTTTTATACTGGAAGTAGATAGGACTTACTCAGTCTGTTTGACTGACCCGTTTTGTTTCGCCTCTTTTCTTCCGTTTCCCCCCCAGGTTTCAGGGAGGAAACAATGCTGTTTAGTTCGGACTTCTTCTGCTTGAAGGTCATCATGGATGGCTTGGACTTCTCTTGGCTATGGCTACTTTACGGTTTTACTTGGGGAATAATTTATTAAAAAGTCTTTATGCTTCTTTACTATTGCAAGACAGGTTTTGATGTACTCTGATGTAAAAGGCTTTAAACCTTATGTATTCATGTTTATGAAAGTTTGATTTTACTTCCGCTATTTATATATATATGTTCTGTCTTGTGATATTTCTGTGCATGTTTACCAATAATGCCCCTCTAAAGCTAGTGCATTCCTTTGCGAGTGACCCTAGCGGAGGCGGGGTGTTACATTGGTATCAGAGCAGAAGGTTACCAGACTGGGCAAAAGTTTTTAAAGACCTTCTGAAAATTATTTGAAAAACCGTTTACAAAGAAGCATTTTTCAAGAAAATTTTCTTTTAAAAAGAAAAAGGCTATTCCCCCAAAGGCCATTAGCCTCATCCTTGTTTCCTTGATTTAATCTCTTTTCCTTTCCTCCATCTGTAGTCACAGTAGTTTTAACTGCGACTAGTCTTTTCTACCTACGAAAGTGTTTTCCTTACGATGGAGGTGGTTCTCGAGAGACCAGTGGCCGCGTTATAAGAAAGGATAGTGAGGAAGAGGATAAAGGATACAAGCTTAAGGATGAGCAACTTGTTGGTATGGCTTAGTCCTCAAAGGAGGGAGAAAGATGAACAATGAAACCCATGACGAGAGAGTACCTTTGGCATGGTGAAACGGGATGGATAGTTAAGTATCATGGAACAGGGACAAGATCATTCGGAGGGCAATAGTATGCTCTCATTTCTAGGGTACCTCGGAAGGAGGGTAACGATCTTGTTAAAGGTTTAGTTTTTCTTCTCTATCATCCCGTCGGGACTTTGTTTTGATCACCGCATCTTTTAAGTCCGCTTCGATAGTTGAGTCTCTGCACCTTAGTACTAGCGTAGTAGAGAATCCCGCTTTTGTCTCAAGTCCTATTGGAAGATCGGTCCATTTATTCATAGCTTGTTTGGATTTGAGAATGTCTATATCAAGTGTTGAGCTTGGAAATAATGCTTATGTTTATAAGTTGTGGATGGATTCTAGGGATGAAGTGGTTATCCAGTAAGGGGTGCCACTCTCGGTTTTAAAAAGAGGGTAGTTAGACTCTTGGCTTGCTTTGGTAATACCCTCGAAGTCTCATGTAACCTTTTGGGTTCTGTCATGGCTAGTTACCTAGAATCCCAGGATGCAGTTGTAGGTAATCCGTCTGAATAGAATTTGCCGCTAAGGCGGATGGTTCGTTTCGATTATGTATGAGTTATGGGAATCACCCTAGTAAGGACTCTTGGCAATTTGGATTGGCATCGGAAAACGAGATCCAGAATTCACTAGTGAATTTTGGAGAGCTGGCTTGAGTACGTAGATAGGGTTGAGCCAAGTATACTAGGGAAAGAATAAGTGCAAGTGGAACGAGCGGCGGCGAGGAAATAAGTTCCAACCCATGTTATGGAAACAGGAAGTAAGAAGCTGCGAAATCGTGAAGAAAAAGGGGCGGTCAAGGCACGATGGAACTAAGCTCAAGGTAATGCGACGCAGGAGACTGAAGACTAAATACGTGCATGATATCTCTTTTGGTAATATATCCTCGACCCCTGTTTTCTGTTGAGCTTGCTTGTAGGCTATCTTTTATGGATATCCTCTCGGTCCTGTTTCTGTTACAAACCCCGTAAGGAGTTTGTTTTGTTTATCTTCTCGATCTTATTTTAGGGAATCTTAGGTAGAACCCTATGGAAGTAAACATGTATTTGAAACATGTTATGGTTGATATGGTTGCAAATGATTGCAAGTGGTTGCTCGTGGATGCGCGAATACACGTTAGATATTAGATTGACGCGATCACATTTTATGTTGCATATACACGAGTATTTATATTTGTTTATGGATGAAATTGAATGGGTTACCATGTGGACGTTGCATATGGATGAATGTTTGTGCACGCATATAGTGTATATATATATGACTAGGACTATTTGCATACATGTTGGATTCATGGCACTAAACATATTTTTGCATTCAAAAGATTTTTCAGGCCTGATCATTAGCATTAGCTAAGGAACATGTACACACACGTTTTGCATATATTCATACAGCATTAGAAATCATCTAAGGACAATGGTTGCTTGTGGATGATGTTTTGAGTAGATGGATGATGGATGGTAGGATATGTTCTTCCTAACTTGGAGATTTCGGGGACGAAATCCTAAAAGGTGGGGAGAATGTAACAACCCGTATTTTTCGATAACGTGTTAAGACGAGAATCAAGGCAGAATTTAATTTTAAATTCTGAATCAAGTAAAACGGGCTATGCCATTGCGTTCGTCTCGGAAAAATACGCGAAATAGAGTCTGAGTTTTCGAGAATCGGAGTCCGTATGACCAAGATATGGCCTCGCGAAGTTTCACGAAAAATTCCCAAATTAAAGTATACTTAATTAAGTGAAATGGGTTGCGCAGAGAAATATATATATATTGATATATATATATATATATATATATATATATATATAATTGAAAATTAAATAAATAAATATGCAAAAATGTTCAAAACAGCGAATTGGGAGAGGGGAATAACCAAACCGGCCCATTTTTGAGGTCGACCCGAGCCCGCTGGGTCGACTAGAGGTTAATCCAGGGTGTTTGGCTGTCAACCCGTGGGCCGATTCGCTCAAATGCAGATTTTGCATTTGGATGGTTCTCATGGTTCATCTTTAATCTAAAGGCCCTAGATGGTTCCTACACTTGACTTCTTCCCCAAGACATGCTTTGATGGCTTGGATTGAATCTAGGTTTAATCCTATGGCCTAAAACACTTGCCTAATCTATAAATAAGACCCTAACCTATCCTAAATCCTCATTATTCATTCATGCAACTAAACTATGGCCAAATTTCTACTCTCATGGCCTCCATCTCAAATCCCTAGAGCCTATGCATCCAAATCAAGTTCAAATCAAAAGGTGCAAGCTTGCTACACCAAATCAAGGCCAAATCAACATTGCTATGCGAGTTTCATGAAGGTTCTTCTACAAAGGAGGCACCTTTCTTAGCCAAGATGATTCATGCTCCTTTCCCTAGGCCTAACTTTGTAAGTCCTAGCTACTTTTGGATCAAAACGGTATTTTTAATGTTGACATGGGATAAAATGAGGCTAAACATGATTATGCGAACCTATATGAACCTTACCTTGCCTCTTGTGTTCATGTTTATGATTTTAGGCCATGTGAGTGACTTAATCATGCCTCTCATGCTATGCATAACCTAGTTTATCTTGCAAGTTTGGATCTTTATGCATGAAATGCTAGCATGAACCTTTAGGAACCACTTTACTTGTGAAACATTGGCTAAGACAAGATTTTGGGGCTTATGCATGTTTATGAACCCAAACCCCTTATGCTAACATGCAAGTTTGTGGCCAAATCCTTTATGAGATTACGCATGATCGTGGCCAATCCCCTCTTTTAAGTTGTGCATGTTTATGGCCAAACCCTTTTTGATAATATGCATGTTTGTGGCCAAATTACCTTATGACACTATGCATGTTTATGGCCAATCCCTTTATGATGTTATGCATGTGGAAGCCAAGCCCTTTTTGGCATCATGCATGTTTTGAGACCAATATGTGACATAGTATCCTTACTATGTTGACTCGCTTTGCTTGCGTTGGGAAAACACGATTTTGGGTAGTTAGATAAACATGAACATGTCGCAAAATCTTAACTTGAATATGACACGTGTTTATACTTGAAAATATGACTTGAAAGATAACATGGAAGATGACATGTAAGTATGCATAAAAACATGAGCTTGGGAATTTACCTATTAAGTTAGGTCTACCCTTTGGGAATTTACCTATTAAGTTAGGTCTACCCAAATGCTCGAAAACTTGTAACATGTTTTGGAAACATGATGAACTTAGATAATATAAGTATGGCCAACTCGAGGTTGGGTTGAGTTTGCAACGTAAAACTACCCGGAACCGACCGGCCTAACTAGTAGTTGCAAACAATAGGACCCAATGTGAGAAGTTGGTCATGTCGCGCTTAAGACCCGAGGTTAGACTAAGTTGTGGTGTAAATCTACCCGGACCCGCCCGGCTTAACTAGTAACCACAACAAGGTCTAATGTGAGAGGTTGAGGGTGCATTAATTAAATTAATGTCACATAATAGGGTTAAGTTAATTTGATTAATGAGGCTTAACCAAATATGATATGGACAAATGGGTTAAGTAATTTGATTAGGCTAATGATACTTAACAAAACATGATAAGCTTGGGTAGGTTAAGTAACTTGATCTGCCTAATGACACTTGACCATTTTTATACGACTAGTGGACGGGATTAAGTTAACCAACACTTAATCAATCCAACACGATAACGTGATAAGGTTAAGTAAATTTTCTTAATGACACTTAACCGTATAATACAGTTAATGGATGGGGTTAAGATTAGGCTTAACTAATCTAAACATGGTAATCGGACGGGGTTAAGTTAGCCTAGACTTAATTAATCCAACTTGGTAATTTAATGGGGTTAAGTTAAACACTTAACTAGTTTAACACGATGATTTGATGAGGTTAAGTGACCTATACTTAACCAATCTAACTCGTTAATTTGATGAGGTTAAGTTAATCTATACTTAACCAATCTAACGTGAAAACATGATAAGGCTAAGTCACGAATCACTTGAATACGCTTGACCGATTTGATGACAAGGTCAAGTTAATTTATATAATTAACCAATCTAAAATGATAACTAGACGAGGTTAAGTTATGGATTGCTTAATATACTTAGCCAACTTGACACATGGTTTGTAGGGTTAAGTCTTGGACTTGGATACTTAGCCAATTTTGACATGGTTTGTAGACGGGCTAAGTTATGAACTTAAGTGACACTTAACCCATTAGATAAACCCTAATTCGGAGGATTAGGTAAATAACCATAGTTAACAAGGATTATGGAAATAAGGCTAAGTGGTAAACCTTTGTTAAGGGAAACTAAGTAATAATTCTTAGTCAAGGAAATTTGGACCATTTCTTAGATAGGTTAGTAACACGATACGTTAGGTCAACGTTTAAGTATGCGTGTAGGAGCAGGCTATCTGATTTAGATAAAGGCTCCAACGAACTGGGTAACGAAGCAGCGGCTTCGGGGAACGTGAGGATATTCTTGGGATCCCTCTGTGAGCTGCCAGGTCATTATACTAGGCTCACGAGAGGTTGAGGTCTGCGGTAGAAGAACCAAGAATATGCCTTGGTTGCTATGCGAGCGACCTAAAGACTGGGGTGGATAGCAGTGAGTCGGCGGATACATAAGGTGCCCGAGATAGCAAGTTCGTCGATCATCTACCATCTTGAGTCAAGCGTGTACGTACGGAAAGGCAGGGAACACCCAACAGACCATGATTTGCTATCTAATTATGGGTGAGGTAGGCCGTAGGATGTGGGCTGGCCGGAGTGTAGTTCTCATGCAAGATTTTCTCTTGTGTTGCCTTTCACTAGTTGAGGGAGGGGTCTCGTGGGACCATAGCCACGTGTAGAAAAGCAGACCTTAGTATCTGCATCGGCAGATAAATCTAAAGCTCCCGACCGAGTCCTGTATTTCTTGTTTTGGCCGGTGACAGGACTCGGATGGCACGATGTGATACATGTGCATACAGTAATAGAAAAACGATTCACGATGAATGCGTGGGAAAAGGGCGCGGTCGAGGGCTAGCGTAATCCCTAGTGGTCTAGGTGGTTTAACCCAAACCGAAATACGAAAACGTGTAATAGGTAAGCGTAATCCCTAGTGGTGCTAGGTGGCGTAAGTCCTAGTAGTTCAAACGATGATTCATATGGAAGAGCCTAGCTAGAACAAGGGTGACAGTCCAAACGATTTCAAGAATAATACATGAGAAAGCCCGTACGAGGTACGGCAAAGGACTGAACTTACATACATGGAAAGAAACATACGAGCTGAGTAACCTATATATGTGATATATTAGGTTGACATGGACCATTACACGACTTTGAGCAAGGGACATTCATGGTTAACACATGACGCGGGTAGGGATACTAGTACGAGAGGTGCAGAGCAAATATACATGTTAGAACTAGGAAGAATATACATAATAGATACCGTGGGATGTTAGACGGGGTAGATACCTTGGGATAATGTACTCGATAGGAATCTGACGATGTGATACCTTGACTTATCATAACACCGTAGTTTATCATGATACCTTAGTTTACCTTGCCGCAGTAGTTCAACCGGCTACCCTGGTTTATCTATCTTGTAGTTATCCTTATGTTTACTTTCAGTTTATGCATGTCATGTTACCTTTACCTGTTTTTATACTGGAAGTAGATAGGACTTACTCAGTCTGTTTGACTGACCCGTTTTGTTTCGCCTCTTTTCTTCCGTTTCCCCCCCAGGTTTCAGGGAGGAAACAATGCTGTTTAGTTCGGACTTCTTCTGCTTGAAGGTCATCATGGATGGCTTGGACTTCTCTTGGCTATGGCTACTTTACGGTTTTACTTGGGGAATAATTTATTAAAAAGTCTTTATGCTTCTTTACTATTGCAAGACAGGTTTTGATGTACTCTGATGTAAAAGGCTTTAAACCTTATGTATTCATGTTTATGAAAGTTTGATTTTACTTCCGCTATTTATATATATATGTTCTGTCTTGTGATATTTCTGTGCATGTTTACCAATAATGCCCCTCTAAAGCTAGTGCATTCCTTTGCGAGTGACCCTAGCGGAGGCGGGGTGTTACATCTTGTGGATAATGCGAAACCAGTTTCTTTGCCAGTTTGCCACATGGCTCCACGTGAAAGGTGGGAACTCGATAAGCAAGTGAAGGAGTTGCTTGAGAAGGGGTTCATAAGACGAAGTATATCGGAGTGGGGTGCTCCAGTAGTATTTGCCACGAAGACGGATGGGTCCCTTAGACTTTGTGTGGACTATAGAGAACTTAATAAGATTACTAAGAAGAACAGACACCCACTGCAGAGGATTGACGATCTCTTCGATCAGTTAGTTAGCGCCTCAGTGTTTTCGCAGTTGGACTTAGCCACTGGTTTCCATCAGTTGAGAGTGGCTGAGGATAGCATTGACAAGACTGCCTTTAGGACTCCGGACGGTTTCTATGAATGGCTAGTGATGCCCTTCGGTTTGACAAACGCCCCCGCATACTTTGTTGATTTGATGAGTAGGGTGTTTAGGGAGTACCTTAACAAATTCGTGATAGTCTTTGTAGACGACATCCTGATCTTTTCTAAGGACGAAGAAGAGTATGCCATACATCTTAGGGAAGTGTTGGAGACCCTACGAGCGCATAACCTTAAAGCTAAATTTTCTAAGTGTCACTTCTGGAGGAAGGAAGTACGATTCTTAGGGCACGTGGTTTCCAAGGAAGGGATAGCTGTGGATCCCGCGAAGGTGGTGGCCATCCAAGATTGGAAGGTCCCTAAAAATGCTACCGAAGTGAGAAGTTTCTTGGGGTTGGCTGGCTACTATAGGAAGTTTATCAAAGACTTCGCAAAGATATCAGCTCCATTGACACGCTTGACGAAGAAGAACCTAGTTTTCACATGGGACGTAGATTGTGATGATGCGTTCCAACGTTTGAAGAGAGCTTTGACCTCAGCCCCAGTCTTAGTATTGCCAGACAGGAGTAAGCCATTTACTGTTTATACTGATGCTTGTGGGACAGGACTAGGCACAGTCTTAATGCAAGAGGGTAGGGTAATAGCCTATGGTGGAAGGCAGTTGAGAGCGCATGAGAAAAATTACCCTACATATGACTTAGAATTGGTTGCTATTGTTTTCGCGCTTATGTCTTGGCGTCATTATCTTCTTGGCGAGAGATTCGAATTATTCACCGACCACAAATCTTTAAAATACTTATTCTCTCAGAAGGACTTGAACTTAAGGCAGCAAAGGTGGATGGAGTTCTTAGCGTCCTACGGCTTCGAAATAGCCTATACCCCTGGCAAGGGTAACGTGGTGGCAGACGCCTTATGTAGAAAAATATTATCCTTAAGTCCTTTCTTTGTTGAGCGGCGAAGTTTAGAATTCATTTCGATGTTTGAATTTAGACCTTCCGTTGACTTTGTACCCGGTCTGCTAGCATCCTTGAAGGTCAGACCTACTCTTTTGGGATGGATTGGCGAGGCACAGCGAGACGTCCCATAGTTGGTTGAGTTAGTAGAAAAGCTCAAAGGAGGGGAGTCATCAAGCCATCTCCGTAGGTATACCCTAGATGATAAGGGTTGGTTACGTAGGGACGGTAGACTTTGTGTACCAAAAGACGATGACCTAAGGAAGACTATTCTTGATGAAGCACATCGTTCGAAGATGACCATTCATCCCGGCGGGGACAAGATGTACAAAGACATGAAGTGAGTTTTCTTTTGGGCCGGTATGAAGAGGGACGTGGTCGAGTATGTCGCTAGATGCTTGGTGTGCCAACAAGTAAAAGCGGAGCAAAAGAAACCCGATGGGTTGCTTCACCCATTGGAGGTTCCACTATGGAAATGGGAAAGTGTCTCGATGGACTTTGTGGATGGATTACCAAGATCAAGGAAGGGTAATACGGGGATTTGGGTTATAGTAGATAGACTTACTAAGAGCGCCCATTTCATTCCCGTGAAGTGTAAGAGGATAGCTCCATGGTTAGCTTCTGTATATGTCCGAGAAATAGTTCGTTTGCACGGTGTTCCTTCTAGCATAGTGAGCGACCGTGATCCTATTTTCACTATCGAATTTTGGAGAAGCTTACAAGAGGCGGTAGGGACTCGGTTATGTTTGAGCACCGCATATCATCCTCAGACTAACGGCCAGACCGAGAGGGTGAATCGCATTCTAGAGGATCTTTTGAGGCTATGTATCCTAGACTTTAGGGGTACATGGGAAGAGCATCTTCCATTAGTGGAGTTCGCATATAATAACAGCTTTCAATCTAGCATTGGCATGGCACCTTTCGAAGCTCTTTATGGACGACCTTGTCGTTCACCTACATGTTGGTGGGAATCTACAGACAAGATCTTACTTGGGCCCGATACGATTAGAGAGACTTCGGAAAAGATCAACTTGATTCGAAGGAGGATGAAAGCAGCGCAAGATAGGCAGAAATCTTATGCGGACAAGAGGAGGACAGATCTTGAGTTTGAAGTTGGGGACATGGTCTTTATCAAAGTGTCTCCATTACGGAACGTTGTTCGCTTTGGGTCCGTTGGGAAGTTAGCACCAAGGTTTGTAGGGCCGTTTCCTATTAAGGAGAAGATTGGACAGATGGCGTATAGAGTGGAGTTGTCAGAGAGACTTAGTGGTGTACATGACGTATTCCATGTGTCACATTTGTGGAAGTGCTTGCACGAGACCGCGGAAGTGGTAGAGCCGAGCTTGCTTAGAGAGGTGGAGATCGAGCGTGATGCGATGATTCGACGAGCTCCTACGCGCATTCTTGGGTCAGAGATTAAGAAGATGAGAAATCGAGAGGTCAGACTAGCCAAAGTGCAATGGGGAGATGATGAGAGCAACGCTACTTGGGAGACAGAAGAGAAGATGCGTTCACGATACCCTTTTCTTTTTGAGGGTATGTATTTTAATTTCTCCTTTATCGCTTAACTTGTACTTATCTTATCTTTAGTATATCCTCTCGCTAGTATCTTTGACCTTTAGTTAGGATCATCTTATGGTTGAAACATGTGTTTGAGACATGTTATGTATGATGGATGCAAAGTGGATGCAAGTGTTTGCTAGTGGTTGCTCGTGGACGCATATACACACACTATTAGGCACAAGATCGGCTCAGTAACTTCATATTGCATATAAATGGATGTATTTAGTAAAATGGATGTATAATGATTGTGCTATCATATGGATACCGCATTTTGGTGAATGGTTGTGCGCGCATGTAGAAATAATATGTAGCATTAGGGAACTTTTGCATACATAATGGACGCATGGCACTATCATGATTTGCATTAAGGAGGTCAACTGAATCAGTGGACCGCCTGATTTTGCATTGATATGGACATATACACACACTGTGCATTTAAACATGAAAGCATTAGAAGTGCATAAGGACAATGGATGCTTGTGTTTGATGGTTGAGTAGATGGACGATTGGATGTTAGGATATACATTCTTCTTAACTTGAAGATTTCGGGGACGAAATCCTTTAAGGAGGGGAGAATGTAACACCCCGTAATTCTGATAATATTAATAATCACAAATTAAAGAATAACTAATCTCAGATGTGAGAATTGTGGGAAACTGGTTGTGCCATTGTGTTCGTCTCGGAATTCTGGTTGAAATAGAGTCCGAGTTTGCGTGAGTTGGACTTCGTATGAAGAAGTTATGGCCATCGGAAGTTTCTGAAAATTCAAAACAGCTCGCAGGAAATTTAAAATTCAAAACAGAAAGTGCAGAAGCGGGCTTGGTAGGAAAAATTCCCGCCCAGGCAGGTCGACTGGGGAGTCAGCACTAGTGTCGACCTCCCCCCCCCCCCCCCCACAGGTCGACTACCATGTCGACCTCCCCCCCCAGGTCGACTATGGTGTCGACCTGGGTGTCGACCTGGTCAGTCGACTAGGGTTTTGGCTGAGCCCGTTTTTGACTGAGTGAAGACCCAATTAGGGTTTTGACCTAATCTGGTTGGCTGGGATTAGTTCTGGGTTGATCTGACGGTCTAAAATAAATCCTAACTCTATAAATACCTAGGTAGTCTCTCACCCTAATTCATATGAAAAATAGAATAGCTACCGTCATACAGTCGCCATGGAATTCAGTCTAGCCGCCGCCAAATAAGAAGGAAGAAAAGCTAATCAAATTCTAATTCTACTCAACTCTAAAGCAAATTTAGGCTATCTTTCTCTTCTAAATTGTGATTATGATGATCTTAACAAGATTATTGTTAAACTAATTCGATTAAGTCATGAATGGATTATGAGTAGATGATGTGAATTGTCATATATGTTGTTGTAAACCATATACTATCACGTATGTTATAAATCCTATGCTATGTGGTGATGATATCCTATATGTTGTAAATCATGCTATAATGATGTTATGTATGTTGAAAGTTTCTATGCTAAGTTGAGATGAATCATACATGTTATAAAATCATGATGTTATTGTCTATGCTAGTTAGTTCATGTTAATCAAATCATAATGTTTGGGCTATGTTGATCTATATGACAAGTCACATATACAAGTTTAGGTTGATTAATAAAAGTTATGAACATATGCCATGACATCTATTATGACATCCAGAATTGTGCTATGATATATGTGAAATTCTATGCTAGTTCACACCATCATTATGTTGACTAAAACGCCCTATGCAAGTTCATACATAAATTTGGGTTATGATCATATCATGTAAATTGTGACATTTAACAAATTGACACCTTTAGATCCTTAACATGTGTAGTTTATGCAAGTTTCACCCCTATTATGATTAGATTCATTTTAATTGTCTATATGTTGTGATAATTTATTTTTGTGCTATAAGTTAGACTATTCGAGTCTAACGTATATTCTGCGTTGAATAAGCAAATGTATAAACGTGGGGTAGGGGTAATATTAAGGATTTAATATTAAGATGTTGGGGTGCAATTGATATGATTTTGCATGCCATGAATGGATGGCCATAATTGAGTCAATTATGGACATCATTAAAATTGGAAGTAATTAATAATTTGAATAGGGAATTATTAAAACTGGGGTAAAAGATTATAAGTGATAATCAATGCTTAGGGCACGAGGTTGGACTCATTTGTGACGTAAACCTGCCCGGACCCGCCCGGCAAATCCAGTGGTCACAAATGTCAGCCCAATGTGAGAGGTCCTAGGCCTAAACTAAAGCATAGCAGTTGTAAAGACACGAGGTTAGACTCTTTTATGGTGTAAGACTGCCCAGACCCGCACGGCAAATCCAGCTGCCATAAATGCCAGCCTAATGTAAGAGGTCTTTATGAGGTTATGGCCTGAATGAATTAAGAAATACTTAACCAGATAAACATGTAAGGTGGGACATGTGGGTTAAGTAGGTGCCTTGGGTGGCATGAGGAAACAAGTGGGTGCCCTTAGTGGCATGTGAAATACGATTAGTAAGACTTAACCAAACACACATGTAAATGAACATGACTAAGAGGGTTAAGTGGGATATACTAGTGGTGACAAGCTTAGGTGGGTAGCTTATGGGGGCCCATTTCAACCAGTATCCCAAACGTATCTTTGTGGGCTCGACCCAAGTCGAGGATGGGACACGCATACTGGGTTTGACTATAAGAGGCCAAAACGGGGAGCGGTGGCAACGCAAGTCCAACGGGTTTCATATGCGTGTGTGGAACCGGGCTGGTAGGTAAGATGTTGTTTCATCGTGTAGGTATAAGCCGTGCATTCTCAGTTGTATCGGGTTGCCACTTTAGGGGAGTGATACACCCCACTGTGGGGCCAGCACGAGTATCTACGAGTAGGGAGCCGATCGAAAGTGGGTAGTGGGGTACACCTAGTGGAGATAGGGGCAGACGACACCTATGTAGTCAGCTAGGGGTACGCAAGGCTATTTATATAGTTTCTGTGTGAAGCAAGTGGGATCAACCTTTAGGGTGACTGGTGCGGTGCAGTGTAGTAATTATTCGTTAGTAAGTAGGTATGCCTTTATCGTCATCTTTATCGTTATCTTTATCTGCTCTTCCATGCCCAATAGTTCATAGACATTTCCTTGTTTTCCAGCTTATGCCTTGGTCTAGTTATTTTGATAATAGTATTGTTAGAATTATCATACTCGCCAGACTTTATGTCTGACCCCCTCCATTTCTATCCTTTTTCCCCCTCCAGGTCCTCAGGTTGGACCCACTCTAGTGGAGTTTGATTGGATTGCTTTATCTCTCTTGGAAAGCTTGGACCGTTGAAGTAAAGTCCAGCTTGTTACCTTCTTTAATGGCTATTTGTGTAATGGGATTACGTATTTTGTTTTTATGAAGATGGATATTGTACTTGACTCTGATTTATGGTTTTATGATGTAACAAACATGCTTAATTTCTGCTGCAATAAAATGAAGTTTTAGATTTCCAAGTACTACTTATTATCTGTCTTGTTGTAATTTTTCTGTTCTATATTCACTATTAACCTCCATGGAAGTTAATGCATTCCCTTTGTGAGTGACATTAATGGACGTGGGGTGTTACACATGGTATCAGAGCTTAAGGTTACCAGAACAGATAATTTTTTAAGATAAACTATTTTTCTAAAGTATTTTTGGAAGAAGTGCTTTCAAAACATGTCTTAATGAGAAATTTAAAGAGGAAAGTTTTTATGAAAAACATAATCCCCAATAGCCATATATCTTTATCTTTCGAATTCTCCATTTTGAATCTTTCCTTTTTCGTTTCAGCATGGCTGAAGATCTTAACCTACCTGACGGTGCAACGATACCAGGATGGTATAGGAGGTTATTAGAGGCTAGGGCCGCTGCAGGTAAAGCTAATGTTCCTCCACCACCAGTTGCACCCGTTCCTCATCCTCCTCGCGTGGATACTTTTGCAAAGACGTGTAAGGAATTTAAGGCTATGGGTGGAAAACCTTTTCAAGGGTCAGAAACATTTGTGGAAGCTAGAGATTGGCTTAAGGAGGTGGAAGAATTGCTAGAAATCTTTGAAGTAGAGGAAGGGAGGAAAGTTAAATTAGCAGCTTGGTTAATGAAGGGAGAGGCCTCGTTTTGGTGGGAGGTCACTAATGGGGAGCATCCTGTTGATTCTTGGGCGGATTTTAGGCGTAGGTTTGTGGCAAAATTTCTCTCGAGGGCAGAAGAAAATCTATATATGGAAAGGTTCTTAACATTGAAGCAAGGAAGCTCATCAGTGAAAGAATATGTTAACAAATTTAATCAGTTAGCAAGGTTTGGCTTGGACTTAGTGAACACACCAGAGAAGAAGGCGCTGAGGTTCGTTAATGGCTTGAATGAACCATTGCAAGGGTTGGCTATGACCCACATCCCTATGGGGGCCACCTTTGATAAGCTAGTAGAAATGGCGCTCATGCACGAGGAGAAAAGCGCTAATGCTAATAAGGCACCCGAGAAGAAAGGGGATCGGAAGAAACCACAACAACAAAACAAGAAGGGTGGTAAAGATAATAATGGTTTTTACCTTACGATAACCCAAACATTTTCGAAAACAATATCTTGTCCAATATTATAATAATGTCTAAATACAAGTAAATAGAATCTAGAAGAACATTTGCATCTCACGCTCTACATATATAGTATACAATCAAAAACCACGGGCGCTTATTGAAGATTGGATTCCGACTATGACAAGGTATGGGACCACCTGCCGATCGTGTTTCTCTAGAGGCGAATACACTGGGTTCAACAAGAACGTCTTGCGACCCGACCCACACATGTCCGACCACTCATTTCGCTTGAGTGTATCGAATGTATATCACCAACGGTTGGGAGCTACCCACCGTCTTCCCGAAAAGGGACAGCATCGAAATAGATTTAAGAAACAAAAGGATTTTCTCTAGATAGATGATTATACACCCTAATGGGAGCAACCCACATAGCCATGCTACCTGCCCGATTTCTGTCATTTACCGGTTGTGAGGCTTGAGGCCAGAATTTACTTTGAAACATCTGATCGCCATTCACTTTGAAGGCCACATCGTCAAATCCATCAAATACCACTAATTGACGTCCACAAAAATACTCTGTGGTTTAGCTAAGAGAAGGTGTACGGCCTTCTCCGCCATCACAGAAATACGTTTGAAGAAATCAACGTACGTAATTCCTTTGGAAATACTCTGTCAAACATCCGTCCATACAAGTCATCCAGGAACAGGATGAACCGAAGGTACCCTCCTACTGCATCCAACATAGGAATCACCCCATGGATCAGTAGCGAGTAGTCCTTGCAACCCGTAGATTTCAACCACGACAGAACCACAGTTTATCTCTGGCCGCTAAACCAGAGATTTTTAGTAGTTCTTCCGCTTATGATAACCCACGGTCTTCAATGCTCCATCTCGACCGTCTTCTGATATCTTCACGTATTTGTTGGTTGGAATGGTTTCGAATATAAATTCGATCCCGGTCTTTCTGTGCCAACAATCGTATTGGACAGATTTGATAGTCGGTGATTTAACTATCAAAATAAACAGTGATTCAATCATGACAACCCAATGAGTTCACTGATTCAGTATTCAGCACCACTTGGCCTTTTAATTAAAACAAACTGATTCACTTTTGTTCAATTAAAACTTCTAACCCTTTTTATATTCGAAATACGATATTTTAATTCTTATTTAATATACCAATGTTCTCAAAAACCATTTCATTATGTCACTTAATAACTTATAACCATATTAAATTTCCACTTAATTCTCCTTTCAAAACATTTGTTATATCAATTTTTTTATTATTTAGACTTGGAAAGTCCACTTAACTTATTATTCGTAATCCGCGATAAGTAATACCTTTCATCCTATTCTTGTAACCATAACAAATATTTATTTGTATAAAATAAAAGCTCAATCTTACCTTCCCTTCCTACTAATTTCCTTTACCTCGTATATTTCCCAAGTTTTCACCAAACATCGCGTTATTATTTCTCTAATGGAAATAATAAATTATCACTAACCTCTTCACGATTACCAACCAATATCATCTTCATATAATCCTGATATTGTTCAAGTTGGGGTATTTTAATTACCTCTCAGACCTTGATCAACAACGTTCTTATCCTCGGATAAGTATAAGTTGTAATCCAAACCAATATTCTATTCCAGTCTCAAAACAAATTCCATTATAAATTGGATTTGGTTATACAAACCCTGCGACCCACTTCTTTACCCAAATTTACCTTTACCAATCTCCATTCAAATCCTTTCGACCATTTCCACTTTGGAATTCTTATTTAAATTTTTCCCTTTTTACTTGATCTCGTTTTCAAGTATCGTTAATGTAAAATTAACGTATTAACAATTTAAACCTCATTTACGTAACCCTGGTTTATTATAAACCTTTTCCTTAATTTCCTTTCACTTAATTCAAATCATTAAGTAACATTTATTTTAAGCTATAGAATTCGCTTAAAAACTTCTTTAGAACTTTGTTATAAAACTCAGTTTTTAAATACAACCTGTTTATGAACTCTTTCCACCCTTCAATTAGATTTCATTTCAATTTGGTTATTTTTTATATGAATTCCAGTTGAAAAGTAATCCTCTAAATTACTATTAATCAGAAAAGTAATTCATCTTTATCATTAACTACTGTGAAGGTAGTTAATTCCTTTATTTACTAAAATGAATAGTAAATTCTCATTCTAAAACCTTATTAAAATTAAAACCATATTCCTTAAACTATTTTATTCAAAAATATATTTCAAAATCTAACTCCAGTTAATAAATTTTATGACTTCACCTCTATCGACTCACCTGACGGTGAATCAATATTTATAAAACGATTGATTTTAAAGGCCATCCTCTGCCAAATACTCAACCAATATCGCCCATGGGTTTAAACACATAGGTTGACTTTTCAGTCAATGGTCACAAACCAAATCAATCATCCAAACATGACCATCCATATGTGATCATATGAAAATAAATAATATATTTTGAGGGATCCGGTTGGGCCCCTCCAACCTGTTCTTCCCTAAAATCACAACGGTTATCTCTACACAGTTCAAAACAATTCAAACAGATCAAGCCATTCAAACAGGTCAAACAATTCAAACCATTAAACACGTTTATTTTATAAACGTGACCAACAACGTAAATTACCTTTATTGGATCCAATCGTTAAAATAACGATTTGGTATTTCACTGAAATTAAACGACGGTTTAATTTCATCAGTCATATCAATAAATAATTATAATACCATCAACCAGTCAACCATTATCAAACAGAGCACACAAAATAGAAACCCAATTTATATAAAATATAAATGGAAAAAAATACTGAGTGAGTTTAACTCACCTTGAGTTGATTTCGTTGAAATGGTCCGGTTAAATTAAACAACGTTTAATTTAACAGTATATTTCAGCAGTTTCCAATCCTGTCCAAACTGTTCCAGATTATTTCCAGATTGTGGGGTCCGTCACCACGATCGTAACGGGACTTGTTTCGTTCCATTCTGATAAGACCTGCACAACTTTTTTAGCATTTAAATATTAAGGATTTAATTAATTTACTTAACCGTAAATTTTTTAATTAACTTTAAACAAATCTAATTACATGTTTAAGGGAATACGGTCAACACAGACCCTTCGTCTCCTTCGATTCCATCTGTTCTCCATATACGACTCCTGTTCCATGGAAAAACATTTAAGATTTAAGTTAATGAGAATTTTAATTAAATGATTACCTTAATTATCAATTTATGGCCTTAATTATATTTGTCTAAAATAATTACGTTAATAAGAAAAGCTTAACTACGTTGTACTCTTCGTTGGTCCCTGCCCTTGTTCGTAACACATCAGTCAAATGATTTCCATCCTCTTCATCCCATTCCATTTCCGTCCTCTGTCCAGTTCGAAGCCTTGTTTCATGTTTAGACAATATGTGACTATATTGATTTCATTAACTAATTGTTAATCACGTTTTTAATATAACTAAATCACTGCTTCAATAGTGTTATACCAGTTCGAAATAACTTGGTCGATCAATATTTTCACTTCTCCCAGGCTTTGCCTTTCGTTCACGCTTCAAGTCCTTCACGGCTTCACCGAACACCCACAACACAGGTTGCCAAGACTGCCATGTTTCCCATTATTCACCATGTATTGTTACCAGTCCAAGCTTGTCCTTCCTCCCTTCAAATATACGTTGCCCTCCCTTCAGTACCATGCTTGATCGAAGGAGAACACCACCGCAACCCATCACTGGCTTTCCCACCAGGCAATACAATCAGCATACTTCCACCTTTGATTCGAAAACCATGCCATTTGTACCCATCAACTGGACCAGAAAAACCCACGGCGTCTTCAGCTTCCATTTGACCACACACCCAACGCCAATTGCTTTCCTCCTCGAGCACCAGTCCCTTCGTCACTGACCCCACCGGACCTCCCCATATCAATGGCTACTTCCTCCGGCATGACCTTCGTTCAACACAGTCTCATGCGCCGACCTTCACTTCCAAAGATCACGCAAGCAGCTCCGTTCACCCAACACCGGGTCTTGATCCTTGTACTGAACTCCCCTTTCCTCTCGTTCATGCTATGACGCCATTCACCACCACCTGCATACCATTCCCACAAGCGCAAACCACCAGCTTCTCCTTCTTGTAATCCCATATATCATTGGTTCGGTTACATCAGTATATGATAGGGGTGTTTGTTTTGTTAATACATGGTATGTTTGTTAATATTAGGCAGAGAAGACAGTGAGGGAGGACGAAGTAAGGCTCTCGTGTATATATAGCAGCATGGAAGAAACAAGATGAGCACAACGTCAGTTCGTTAGCTAAGAGTAGCGGTGAATTTTCCTTATAGGCAGAGTACTGTGTGAAGCGAAAATACAAGGCCTATTTGATTTGAAAACACATGGGTAAGAGCCAGTGTAAAGATATGTGCACGGCTCTATGTATTGGCAAATCAAGGGTAGGCTATGTTAGTCTGAACGTAGGGGGGTACGCAACGTACATTTGCATGTAATTTCCAATATGCTTTATAATATTGATTGACGATTCAAAAAGAAACTGTAGGCAGCTCGACATTTCTGTCCAATTATAGAGTGGCTGTAGGATTTGATCAATTGTCCAACCGTGTTTCCATCTCCAGTAGCTGGGTAACGATAGGGTAGTTGTGCGAGCCGTTCTCTGGGTTTGTTTAGCTGTGCCAATGAAAGAGCAAGCATGAGCAGATAAAATATAGTGTAGGCAAATGGGTTTTTGATAGTTGTATGTTTCCTAAGGTAGGTGTAAGGCAGTTGAGTTCCAATAAAATGTAGCGTGTATTGTCATCGAACGGTACAATATGGTATAAGTGGAAAAATATGCGCTGTATACTCATTAAGTTCTGTAGTACTGGCGCATGCACAGTTTATATAGTAAGACAGGCTTGTTTTGATTTGATTGATATTTACATAGCACATGGGGTTTGTATAGTTAGGGTATAATATTTTTATTATTTACGAAACTTTACCGTGAAGTAATTAATAAAAATCAAAACAAATGATTTCTGTTTTCTGAAGAAAAAAACTAATCTTGGTGTAAAAAGATATTTCGGATCCAATGGGGCAAGTTTCGCCGAAAACCGAGGTCGTTTGAAAAAAATCCCTTTATAAAACCAGAAATAAACACGCGTTTAAATTTTCCACGATCACTAGATAAATCAAATCAACTTGAAACCTTGCAATCCTATAATAATTTTTCAATACGAACCCAACGACACCAGTTTCGTCACATTCTGAGAAAGTTCCCCCGGTAGGCTATTTTTTTACGCGCACCGCAATGCCATTTTGGACACCAAATTTCACGATCCCAAAAAATAACAAATTATATACCTATCCCGACTCTAATCGATGATACGAACTCAACGGAATTGGTTTTGTGGCTTAATTTG
Organism: Allium sativum; assembly: GCA_030737875.1. Lineage (NCBI taxonomy): Eukaryota > Viridiplantae > Streptophyta > Magnoliopsida > Asparagales > Amaryllidaceae > Allium > Allium sativum. Next base: position 573,850,312 of record CM060923.1, on the reverse strand, counting down.
ATCGTCTGTTCAAGTTATACCCAAATAACCCTTTATTAAATTAATTACGCGCTATAGAAATTGAACGAGCGTTTGTAGTTGCCGTGGTCACATACGACATTGGTTTGCCATGCAATTCGACACTGTACAATCATTTAACGATAAGGTTCTAATAAAACTAGTTTCGTCGAAATCTGAGTTCGTCTGCAAAACGGCTATTTTAACGCGTATATTTTAACAACGATTTTCCATAGCTACTATTTCAAAATTTGATTTGGCCATAACTAACAAATTACAACATGAAATCTGGATTGTTTCCTTCATATGAAAATTACCATCAATACGCTCCCAACGTTTCCTGTTTCACAGAAATCTGACTTATATCGGATCCTGTACATTCAATTAAAGTTCAAAATTCAATATTACGAACTACAGCGCCATTTCGAGCTCGATTTATATTAAATATAAATTTAACGTTCAAATATCGTTTTTAATAACAAATTAAAATTCGTTAATACTCCAAATATAATATTTAAAATAATAAATTAAATTAAATATTTGACGGCCAAAAATACGGGTCGTTACATTCTTTCCCCCTTAAAATAATTTCGTCCTCGAAATTGCTAAGGTAAGAAAGAACGTTACAAACCCATTACCTTTACAAAAATAATAAATTTAAAACTCGAATTTTTTTCAAACTAATCTAATTGGTTTTTAAAGCAATTTATTCCAAATAAAAGAACTTTCCAAAAAATTTCTAACACTGTAAATTTTGGCAGAGTCTCCCCTGTATGGAGGACATCTGCAATATCACAGGTTTAAAAAATATATATCCATCGACCAACAAGGTCAGAAAAATTCAAAAACCAAACTCACAAACCCAATTAAAAACCAAAATTTCATATTCTGCATAGGCGTACCATTTTACGAGCGTTATTATGCGGTAAGCAATATTTTATATTCGAGCTTGCTTAGTTATTATGCAACTCTATTCAAACTGGAATCAATTTACTCTTGAATTTTCTCTTGGATAAATTTTGAAGCTGAATTGGCGCTTCTGCACCTATTCTCAACCCAAATAAATTTTATTAGTCCCCAAACAACATCAATTAGGTTCAAATGTCCATATCATACGATCCAACCTGTTCTACAACAATCAAATCCACATGAGATTATAATTATTTATAATCACTTCATTTATTTCTTTAATTATCCATTCAGGTTTACTTATTCTGGATTGATTTATTTATTTCATATTGGTCCTAAACCAAGTCTATCATTTTCATATTTAAATTCAAGTAATCAACAACACAATCCAAACATATTATTCAAATCAACATTAACAAATTAATCGATTTCCCATATTATAATAAATTGAGAAAATCATATTTCAAAATAAATTGGGCAAAAATAAATTCAAAAATAATAATTTTAATATCAATTTACAAATACGCGCTCTCATATATATACTCAAACTCAATCTAGGGTATTACTAACCCTATCTCTATCGAGTTACGCCACAATGCCAAGGTTATCACTAAACCAATAGCTGTGATACCACTGTAACGACCCAGAGAATTTCGGCCCCGAAAATCGACATAATACCTTAACCGTAACTCATGCCGACCTCCCAAATATCAAAAACACTGGATAGTTATTAGAAATAAATTAGAGGGTGAGATAAGAAGGAAAGAATTATTAGAATAGAAGAAGAAGAACAACAACAACACAACACAAAGTCTCACATCGCAGCGGAGCAAAATATATTACAGAAATAAATCTTTTTCTTAGAGCTTTAAAAATACTTACAATATCAGAGGACATCACACCACGAGACAGTTATAATAACCTGTTCCCATATACAACACACAGTGGAATAATAGCCATATAATATCCTACGTCTGAACTCTTCCAGCTCGTCTCCTCACAGCATTCGATAACCTGAACCTGTACACTCTGGGCTAACCCGAGCATTTACAAAACACCGGGTCAGTCTGGGGAACCAGAGTGAGATAAACACACTAAGTTTTTAGGGTATCACACAACCTGATTTTAAAGTTAAAACCTTTCTAAGAAAAGGATAATCGTAAGACCAAATCCACACATAAACACGGACGGTTTTTACCTTACGATAACCCAAACATTTTCGAAATAAATATCTTGTCTGATATTATAATAATGTCTAAATACAAGTAAATAGAATCTGGTAGAACGTTTGCATCTCATGCTCTACATATATAGTATACAATCAAAAACCGCGGGCGCTTATTGAAGATCGGATTTCGACTATGACAAGGTATGGGACCACCTGCCGATCGTGTATCTCTAGAGGAGAATACACTGGGTTCAACAAGAACGCCTTGCAACGCGGCCCACACATGACCGACCACGCATTTCGCTTGAGTTAATCGAATGTATATCACCAACGGTTGGGAGCTACCCACCGTCTTCCCGAAAAGGGACAACATCGAAATAGATTTAAGTAACAAAAGGATTTTCTCTAGATAGGTGATTATACACCCTAATGGGAGCGACCCACATAGCCATGCTGCCAGCCCGATTTCTGTCATTTACCGGTTGTGAGGATTTAGGCCAGAATTTACTTTGAAACATCTGATCTCCGTTCACTTTGAATGCCACATCGTCAAATCCATCAGATACCACTAATTGACGTCCACAAAAATACTCTGTGGTTTAGCTAAGAGAAGGTGTACGGCCTTCTCCGCCATCACAGAAATACGTTTGAAGAAATCAACGTACGTAATTCCTTTGGAAATACTCTGTCAGACATCCGTCCTTACAAGTCATCCAGGAACAGGATGAACCGAAGGTACCCTCCTACTGCATCCAACATAGGAATCACCCCATGGATCAGTAGCGAGTAGTCCTTGCAACCCATAGATTTCAACCACGACAGAACCACAATTTATCTCTGGCCGCTAAACCAAAGATGTTTAGTAGTTCTTCCATTTATGATAACCCATGGTCTTCAATGCTCCATCTCGACCGTCTTCTGATATCTTCAAGTATTTGTTGGTCGGAATGGTTTCAAATATAAATTCGATCCCGGTCTTTCCGTGCCAACAATCGTATTGGACAGATTTGATAGTCGGTGATTTAACTATCAAAATAAATAGTGATTCAATCATGACAACCCAATGAGTTCACTGGTTCAGTATTCAGCACCACTTGGCCTTTTAATTAAAACAAACTAATCCACTTTTGTTCAATTAAAATTTCTAACCCTTTTTATATTCAAAATACGATATTTTAATTCTTATTTAATATACCAATGTTCTCAAAAACAATTTCATTATATCAATTAATAACTTATAACCATATTAAATTTCCACTTAATTCTCCTTTCAAAACATTTATTATATCATTTTTTTATTATTTAAACATGGAAAGTCCACTTAACTTATTATTCGTAATCCGCGATAAGTAATACCTTTCATTCTATTCTTGTAACCATAACAAATATTTATTTGTATAAAATAAAAGCTCAATCTTACCTTCCCTTCCTACTAATTTCCTTTACCTCGTATATTTCCCAAGTTTTCACCAAACATCGCGTTATTATTTCTCTAATGGAAATAATAAATTATCACTAACCTCTTCACGACTACCAACCAATATCATCTTCAGATAATCCCGATGTTGTTCAAGTTAGGATATTTTAATTACCTCTCAGACCTTGATCAACAACGTTCTTATGCTCGGATAAATATAAGTTGTAATCCAAACCAATATTCTATTCCTGTCTCAAAACAAATTCCACTATAAATTGGATTTGGTTAAACAAACCCTATGACCCACTTCTTTACCCAAATTTACCTTTACCAATCTCCTTTCAAATCCTTTTGACCATTTCCACTTTGGAACTCTTATTTAAATTTTTCCCTTTTTACTTGATCTCATTTTCAAGTATCGTTAATGTAAAATTAACGTCTTAACACTTTAAACCTCATTTACGTAACCCTGGTTTATTATAAACCTTTTCCTTAATTTCCTTTCACTTAATTCAAATCATTAAGTAACATTTATTTTAAGCTATAGAATTCGCTTAAAAACTTCTTTAGAACTTTTTTATAAAACTCAGTTTTTAATTACAACCTGTTTATGAACTCTTTCCACCCTTCAATTAGATTTCATTTCAATTCGGTTACTTTTTATATGAATTCCAGTAAAAAGTAATCCTCTAAATTACTATTAATCAGAAAAATACTTCATCTTTATCATTAACTACTGTGAAGGTAGTTAATTCCTTTATTTACTAAAATGAATAGTAAATTCTCATTCTAAATCCTTATTAAAATTAAAACCATATTCCTTAAACTATTTTATTCAAAAATATATTTCAAAATCTAACTCCAGTTAATAAATTTTATGACTTTATCTCTATCGACTCAACTGACAGTGAATCAATATTTATAAAACGATTGATTTTATAGGCCATCCTCTGCCAAATACACAACTAATATCGCCCACGGGTATAAACAAACACAGGTTGACTTTTCAGTCTACGGTCACAAACCAAATCAATCATCCAAACATGACCGTTCATTTGTGATAGTATGAAAATAAATAATATATTTTGAGGGATACGGTTGGGCCCCTCCAACCTGTTCTTCCTTGAAATCACAACGGTTATCTCTACACAGTTCAAAACAATTCAAAAAGATCAAGCCATTCAAACAGGTCGAACAATTCAAACCATTAAACACGTTTATTTTATAAACGTGACCAACCAGGTAAATTACCTTTATTGGATCCAATCGTTAAAATAACAATTTGGTATTTCACTAAAATTAAACGACGGTTTAATTTCATCAGTCATATCAATAAATAATTATAATACTAGCAACCAGTCAACCATTATCAAACAGAACACACAAAATAAAAACCCAATTTATATAAAATATAAATGGAAAAAAATACTGAGTGAGTTCAACTCACCTTGACTTGATTTCGTTGAAACGGTTCCGTTAAATTAAACAACGTTTAATTTAACAGTATATTTCAGCAGTTTCCAATCCTGTCCAAACTGTTCCAGATTATTTCCAGATTGTGGGGTCCGTCACCACGATCGTAATGAGACTTGTTTCGTTCCATTCTGATAAGATTTGCACAATTTTTTTAGCATTTAAATATTACGATTTAATTAATTTACTTAACCATAAATTTTATAATTAACTTTAAACAAATCTAATTACATGTTTAAGAGAATACGGTCAGCACAGACCCTTCGTCTCCTTCGATTCCATCTGTTCTCCATATACAGCTCCTGTTCCACGGAAGAACATTTAAGATTTAAGTTAATGAGAATTTTAATTAAATAATTACCTTAGTTATCAATTTATGGTCTTAATTATATTTGTCTAAAATAATTACGTTAATAAGAAAAGCTTAATTACGTTGTACTCTTCGTTGGTCCCTGCACGTGTTCGTAACACATCAGTCAAATGATTTCCGTCCTCTTCATCCCATTCCATTTCCGTCCTCTGTCCAGTTCGAAGCCCTATTTCATGTTTAGACAATATGTAACTATATTGATTTGATTAACTAATTGTTAATCACGTTTTTAATATAACTAAATCACTGTTTCAATAGTGTTATACCAGTTTGAAATAACTAGGCCGATCAACAATTTCACTTCTCCCAGGCTTTGCCTTTCGTTCACGCTTCAAGTCCTTCACGGCTTCACCGAACACCCACAACACAGGTTGCCAAGACTGCCATGTTTCCCACTATTCACCACGTATTGTTTCCAGTCCAAGCTTCTCCTTCCTCCCTTCAAATATACGTTGCCCTCCCTTCAGTACCATGCTTGATCGAAGGAGAACACCACCGCAACCCATCACTGGCTTTCCCACCAGGCAATACAATCAGCATACTTCCACTTTTGACTCGAAAACAGCTCCATTTGTACCCATCAACTGGACCAGAAAACCCCACGGCGTCTTCAGCTTCCATTTGATCGCACACCCAACGCCGATTGCATTCCGCCTCGAGCACCAGTCCCTTCGTCGCTGACCCCACCGGACCTCCCCGTGTCAATCGCTACTTCCTCCGGCCCGACCTTCGTTCAACACAGTCTCATGCGACGGCCTTCACTTCCAAAGATCACACAAATAGCTCTGTTCACCCAACACCGGGTCTCGATCCTTGTACTGAACTCCCATTTCCTCCTGTTCATGCTATGACGCCATTCACCACCACTTGCATAACCTTCCCACAAGCGCGAACCACCAGCTTCTCCTTCTTGCAATCCCATATATCATTGGTTCGGTTACATCAGTATATGAAAGGGGTGTTTTTTTTAATACATGGTCTGTGTGTTAATATTAGGCAGAGAGGACAGTGAGGGAGGACGAAGTAAGGCTCTCATGTATATATAGCAGCAGGGGAGAAACAAGATGAGCACAACGTCAGTTCATTAGCAAAGAGTAGCTGTGAATTTTCCTTATAGGCAGAGTACTGTGTGAAGCGAAAATACAAGGCCGATTTGATTTGAAAACACATGGGTAGGAGCCAGTGTAAAGATATATGCACGGCTCTATGTATTGGCAAATCAAGGGTAGGCTGTGTTAGTCTGAACGTAGGGTGGTACGCAACATACATTTACATGTAATTTCCAATATGCTTTATAGTATTGATTAACGCTTCAAAAAGAAACAGTAGGCAGCTCGACATTTCTGTCCAATTATAGAGTGGCTGCAGGATTTGATCAATTGTCCAGCCGTGTTTTTATCTCCAGTAGCTGGGTAACGATAAGGTAGTTATGCGAGCCGGTCTCTGGGTTTGTTTAGCTGTGCCAATGAAAGAGCAAGCATGTGCAGATTAAATATAGTGTAGGCAAATGGGTTTTTGATAGCTGTATGTTTCCTAAGGTAGGTGTACGACGGTTAAGTTCCAATAAAATGTAGCATGTATTGTCATCGAACGGTACAATATGGTATAAGTGGAAAAATATGTGTTGTATACTCATTAAGTTATGTAGTACTGGCGCATGCACAGTTTATATAGTAAGTGTAACACCCCATGTATTCTATAACAGTGAAATTCACAAAATAAAGTATAACTAATTTCAAATCAATGAATTAAGGGAAACGGGATATGCCATTGCGTTCGTCTCGGAATTCTGCTTGAAATAGTGTCCGAGTTTGCGTAAAACGGACTCCGTATGAGGGAGATATGGCCTCCGGAAGTTTCAGAATTCAGTTTAAAATTCAAACAGACAAAAACAGCTCAGAAATCAGATTTAAATTTCAAAATTTGGGCCTGATTGGCCAGGGCGGGAATTTTCCCGCCCAAGGCACCCAGGTCGACTGGGTAGTCGACCTAGGCTACCCAAGTCGACTGGGTAGTCGACCTGGGGCACCCAGGTCGACTGGGGGGTCGACTGGGGAGTCGACTTGGCCCCTGAGCCAGGTCGAACCCAGCTCCCCCGGCTGGCCTGGTCTGTGCTTGGTCGATTTTCTAAGCCTTGCCTTGTCACTAGGGCTAGGTGTCAGCTCCTGATTGGTCTCTCCTTCAAATGAACGGCTAATATTAAACCAAGCTCCATCGACGGTCCTAATCAACTCACAAACTCTATAAAAAGGACCTAAGACTCCACCTAATTCACACAAACTAAAATGAAGATGAGACCGTCATGCTGCTGAGGAAAGACTAGGAATAGCCGTCAGAAATTGAGAGACAATTAGGAGACAATTCAAAAGCTTAAAGCAACGTCAATTAAATCAACACAACGCCTACAACAAAGGATAGCATCTCCAAATTCAGAATTCAGATTCCTGAATTGAAGATTCGTCATACGTTGTAAGTAGAGTGCTATTCCGATGTGAATAAATAATTGTGTTTTGATTTGTGTAAAATGAGAAATAGAATTGTATTCGATTTGTGGTGATAATAATCTATATTTGTATGTTGCTTTGATTCTAAACGATTTGGAAATGTTGTGGTATAACGATTGGATATTTGCAAGTATGTGATTTATGTTGGAAGTTAACAACTACATGTTTGTGGTAGTTTAATTTAGATTCATGCAAGTATATAATTCATGTTAATACATGTTGTGGTAGTTTATTTGAGATTCATGCAAGTATATGATTCACCATTATGCCAATATGATGTACATACTTTTATGATCACTTTTAGTGTGTAATTGGATTCAACTAAGTACTATGGTTTATATGAATTTATGTTGGAATTGGCATCGTGATTCAAGTGTGAAACCATACTTTTGTATTAGAGACAAAAGTAAGCATCTTTATGAACATGACTAAACTATGTTTGGTGTTATGCCTAGTTGAAAACATGTTTTAGGCCTATGTTGTTATCAAAATCATATGGTGATATATGTGACACATAATTAAGTTAGATTTACATTCCAATTGCAAGTTTACATGAATAAATTAAAAACCATGATTCATGTTTAGGTATGTATATGCCATGATTATATGAATAGAATGGTTCATGTTTAGGTATGTTTATGCCATGATTATATGAATAGAATGATTCATGTTTAAGTATGTTTATGTCATGATTATATGCTATTACAATGCAAGTTCACATGTGCCTAATTCATGTTAATTAGATCGTTATGTTGCAAGTTCATGCGTTCACACTCCCCTTTTTATGTTACTTAGAATATATAAACACCATGTTCTAAGCCTCCCCTTTTCCATGTGGCTAAGTTGGGTTTAAATGTTAAACCCAACATATGTTATATTGTAGCGAACGTATAAAATGGGGGTAATGACGATTGGGTTAAAATATAGAACATATGTGTTGGCATGTTTGACGCATGCCAACAACCTTGTAAAACAATTAAGTGGTATAAATTAATTTTACCCAATAAAGATGAATTTGAATAATGGGCCGCAAATATTTACATATAAAAAGAAAAGAGACAAAATATGTAAATTTAGAAAATACGATGTGTTTAACCCGAGGTTAGATTGAGTTGTGATGTAAACCTGCCCGGAACCGCCCGGTTGTCCAGTAGTCACAACAATACCTATCCAATGTGGGTGGTTAAACACAGAGCCCAATAAAGACCCGAGGTTAGACTGAGTTGTGGCGTAAGACTGCCCGGACCCAACCGGCAACAGGCAGCCACAACAATACCTGTCTAATGTGAGAGGTCGAGGCATTAATAAGACGATTAAGGTTGAGTCGGGATTGATAGGATTAAGTAAATTGAATTAATACTTAATCAAATGGAACAAGCTAAACTATACAGACTGATTGGGGGTTAGGTTTACAAAACACTTAACCAACTTAGCATGTTGGCTAGAAATAGAAAACCTAGTAGCGGGGGACCCTTTTCAGCAGTAACCCTACAAGGTGTATCAGGATACCCTGAACTAGGCAGGGTGGGGCACGATTACTGGGCTGACTGTAAGACGTCAAATCGACGGCGGTGGTGCAGCAGTGTAGGTTCTAACGGGGTGCGGACGTGCACACACTCCGACGTAGAAAAATAAGGCACTGGGCACTAGTAGCATACCTGTGCATTCTAGGATTGTGTCGGGCCGCCACTATGGGACTTGATACATCCCATGGTGGGACCAGCATAGGTAACTACAACATCGGGGGCCGTAAGACACATGTAACTATGCGAGTAGGAGCCGATCATTAGAAACGGATCACTTCACCCTTATTATGGGGTGCCTGTTGGGAACTAGTTTATATGGATGCAGGGATCAATATGGGGTACGATAAGTACATTCGACTCTAGACAACTTAACCTAGTTTATAGTGCTTTCCCATTTCCAGTTTATACTTATCATGCCCAATTCTTTATTCATAGACTGAATAGTCCTAGACTTACTCAGGCTTTATGTCTGACTCTACTTTTCATTCATCTTCTTTTCTTTCGTTCCCCCCCCCCTCAGGTCCACAGGGAGGGAATACTGCAGCTTGACCAGTTTTCACATCCTGCTTGAAGAGAAAGAATGTATTGCTTAGATCTTTTTCGTTTTGGACTATGGCTTTGGACCGCAATTATGGGACTTATGCAGTTTACTTATGTTTTTTTTGCTTCTTTAAATAATGTAATCAAGACAGTTATGAAGATGTTATGTTTTTGGAAATATTGTAAGACAAATTATGACATGGTTTGTGTAACACATATTTTGTTGAAATAAAAATTGCTGTTGTTTTCCGCTGTTTCAAAAATATGTGTATTTATATCTGTCTTGTGTATCTGTGACTTATACTTATAAACCTCCACCAAAATTAGGGCATTCCCTTTGAGAGTGACCCTAACGGAGGTGGGGTGTTTCACTTGGTATTAGAGCATAGGTTTACCAGATAAGATAAAAAGTTTTGAAAATTTATTTTCAAAAGAAAATTTAAAGAAGCATTTTAAAGATAAAATATTATTTTATTTTAAAAAGGCATAGTCCCCCAAAGCCATAGGTACTATCTTTTATCCTTCGTTTTGAATCTATCCTTTTTGTTTCAGCATGTCCGAAGAACTTAAATTGCCAGAGGGTATACCAATACCTGGTTGGTTTAGATGATTCTTAGAAGCAAGGGCCAATCAGCCAGGTCCCACCGTTCCTCCTCCCCCAGCTGTAGGAAATCATCCAGCTGCAGCAGCACCTCTTCCTCCACCTCCTCCGCGGGGAAATACTTTTGCTAAGATATGTAAAGATTTTAAAGCTATGGGAGGAAAGGACTTTCATGGAACCGAGTCCTTCGTGGTAGCCAGGAATTGGCTGAAAGAAACCGAGGACTTATTTGTCATCTTTGAGGTAGAAGATAGGCAGAAGGTACAACTGGCAGTATGGCTACTTAAAGGCGAGGCTTCCTACTGGTGGGAAGTCACTAATGTAGAAAGACCAATGGAAACATGGGAGGACTTTAGGGAAAAGTTTGAGGCTAAATTTCTCTCAGAAGCTGAAAGGAGTCTTCAGTTGGAAAAATTCTTATTTCTTAAGCAAGGGAATATGACAGTCAAAGAGTATGTTAATCAGTTCGATCAGCTGGCTAGGTTTGGACTGGACCTAGTCAACACCCCGCACAAGAAGGCTCTCCGCTTTGTCAAGGGGTTGAATGAGCCATTACACAGTTTGGCCATGACCCATATACCCATGGGAGCTACGTATGAAAGGTTGGTGCAGATGGCATTGCTGAACGAAGAGGATAAGGGCAAGAAGGAGACAAAGGCAGAAAGCTCTCAAGGGAAGAAAGAGGGTTTGCAGCCTAAGAAGACAGACTTTAAGAAGGGCGGGAAAGACAACAAAGAGAAGAGGAAGTGTAATTTCTGTGGCAAAGTGGGGCACTTAGTGAAAGATTGCCGGAAAAAGAAGGCCAAGATGAATGGTGGGTGCTTTTCTTGCGGTGAGACAGGCCACCTGGCTAAGGATTACCCAAAGAAGCGATGGCAGGGGCAGAGGGCTGGATCCACCTCAGGGGCACAAGTTCATGCGCTAGAAGCGCCACCTCTGCAGCAGCGAGGTTTAAATACTTCTGTAGAAAGTGTAGTTTATCTTTATGATCACCCAGTTCGCACTTTATTTGATTCTGGCGCATCACACTCCTTTATCTCATCTGCTTTAGTAGAATCTCTGCACCTAGAAACTAGAATGGTAGAGGACCCCTTAATTGTTTCAAATCCAATTGTGTGCCCAGCTTATTTATCAATGATCTGTGTGGGATTGAAAATTTCTATTCTAAGCGTACAATTTAAATGTAGTGCCTTTGTTTTGGGCTTTTCAGGATATGGTTTGATTTTGGGCATGGATTGGTTATCCAGTAATGGTGCCATCCTGGATTGTGAGAAAAGGGTGGTTAGGCTTCTGACCCAACTCGGTAACACTCTGGAAATTACTTGTGATCCCTCGTATGCGGTTATGCTTAGTTATCTTGAATCGCTAGATGCTTCTGTTGAGAGTTTGCAATCGGTTAAAGTGGTCCGTGAATATCCGGATGTCTTCGAAGAGGTGAAGGGCTTACCTCCGAAGCGGGAGATAGACTTCCGCATATATCTTGTAGATAATGCAAAGCCCGTTGCGTTGCCCGTTAGACACATGGCTCCACGGGAAAGGAAAGAGCTCAGTAAACAGATTAAAGAGCTTCTAGAGAAGGGGTTCATTAGAAGGAGAATTTCAGAATGGGGCGCTCCAGTGGTGTTCGCTACGAAGGCAGATGGTTCACTCTGTCTGTGTGTTGACTATAGGGAGCTCAACAAGCTAACGAAAAAGAATAGGCACCCTCTCCCCAGAATTGACGATCTGTTTGATCAGCTTGTAGGAGCGTCTGTTTTCTCCCAACTCTATTTAGCGACCAGATTTCATCAGCTAAGGGTGGCTGAAGATAGTATTGATAAGACAGCATTCAGAACCCCAGACGGCTTCTTTGAATGGCTTGTCATGCCCTTCGTCTTGACAAACGCACCCGATTACTTCGTGGACCTAATGAGTAGGGTGTTCAGAGATTTCCTCAATAAGTTCGTAGTGGTCTTCGTAGACGATATCTTGATCTTCTCAAAGAGTGAAGAAGAGCATGCTCAACACCTAAGGGCAATCATGGAAACTCTGCGAGTCCATCAGCTAAAAGCCAAATTCTCCAAATGCCACTTTTAGAGAAGAGAAGTGAGGTTCCTTGGGCACAAAGTATCTAAAGAAGGGTTAACTGTAGACCCGGCTAAGGTAGTAGCGGTGCAGGACTGGAAAACACCAAAGAACGCAACAGAAGTCCGAAGCTTTCTCGGGCTAGCAGGCTTCTTTCAGAAATTCATCAGAGACTTTGCAAAGATATCAGCTCCGCTCACAAAGCTGACCAAGAAGAATCTAGTGTTCAATTGGTACTTGGATTGCGAGTTTGCTTTCTAACAACTAAAAAGGGCTCTTACAACAGCCCCAGTTTTGACGTTGCCAGATGGAAGCAAGATGTTCACAGTTTATACAGATGCATGTAGGACAGGGCTAGGCGTTGTCTTAATGCAAGAAGGAAGGGTAGTAGCTTATGGTGGAAGGCAGTTGAAAGTGCATGAAAAGAACTACCCGACCCACGATCTTGAGTTAGCTGCCATCTTTTTTTCACTCAAGTCTTGGTGACACTATCTCCTAGGTGAGAAGTTCGAACTTTACACTGACCATAAATCGTTGAAATATCTCTTCTCGCAGAAGGACCTTAACTTGAGGCAACAAAGATGGATGGAGTTTCTTGCCTCGTACGATTTCGAGATCTCCTACACTCCGGGAAAAGGTAACGTAGTGGCAGACGCGTTGAGCCGAAAGAAACTAACCCTAAGCCCGCTGTTTGTTGAAAGACAAAGCCCAGAGTTTATAGCCAGCTTTGACTTTAGGCCCTCCTCCGATTTTGTACCGGGCTTGCTAGCATCTCTCGAAGTACGCCCGACTTTAGTGGACGCAATAGGGACAGCACAACGCGAAGACCCTCAACTTGTGGAGACGATTGATAGGCTCATTAGGGGTGAGGCTTCAAGTCACCTCAGCAGATACTCCATCGACGACAAGGGTTGGCTAAGGCGAGACGGAAGACTATGCGTCCCACAAACAAGGGATTTAGTAAAGAAGGTTCTCGAGGAAGCACATCACTCCAAGATGACGATACATCCAGGCGGAGATAAAATGTACAAGGACATAAAGAGAACTTTCTTTTGGAACGGCATGAAGAAGGACGTGGCAAATTTCGTTACTAAGTGTATGGTGTGCCAATAGGTTAAGGCGGAACAGAAAAAGCCTGGCGGTCTGCTCCATCCTCTAGAGGTCCCGCAGTGGAAGTGAGATAACATCTCAATGGACTTCATTGATGGGCTTCCTAGGTCTAGAAGAGGCAACACTAGCATTTGGGTAATAGTGGATAGGCTTACTAAAAGCGCCCACTTCTTACATGTCAAAAGTAAAAGAACTGCCTCATCCCGAGCATCTCTTTACCTCAAGGAAGTTGTTCGACTCCATGGAATTCCATCTAGCATTGTTAGTGACCGAGACCCTATCTTCACAAGTGAGTTTTGGCGGAGTCTGCAAGAAGGGGTAGGCACACAGTTATGCTTGAGTACAGCCTATCACCCCCAAACCGACGGCCAGACAGAAAGAGTGAACAGAGTTTTGGAAGACCTTTTAAGACTGTGCGTCCTTGACTTCGGAGGGACGTGGGAAGACCATCTTCCCTTGGTGGAATTTGCCTACAACAACAGCTACCAAGCAACCATCGGAATGGCGCCCTTCGAAGCTTTATATGGAAGACCGTGCCGATCGCCCACTTGTTGGTGGGAGTCTACTGACAAGCTCATACTTGGACCAGATATGATCCGAGAGACTTCAGAAAAAGTAGACTTAATACGGAGAAGAATGAAGACAGCCCAAGACAGACAAAAATCCTACGCCGACAAGAGGAGGACCGACCTTGAATTTGAGGTTGGGGACAGAGTTTTCCTTAAGGTATCTCCGCTAAGGAACGTTGTTCGTTTTGGAACCACAGGAAAGCTATCACCAAGGTTCGTAGGAACATTTCCTATCATCCAGAAAATTGGGAAAATGGCCTATAGATTAGAGCTACCCGAAAAGCTGGCCTGAGTTCACAACGTTTTCCATGTTTCGCACCTCTGAAAATGTCTACATGAATCTGCTGAAGTGGTAGAGCCAAATATCCTAGAAGAAGCTGAAGTGGAACGCGAAGCAACCGTGAGGAAAGTTCCAACCCGCATATTAGTAACGGAAGTGAAGAAGCTACGCAACCGCGAAGTCAAGCTCGTCAAAGTTCAGTGGAGCGACGTCGAGGGAGACGCAACTTGGGAAACTGAAGCTAGAATACGCGCAGCCTACCCTTTTCTTTTCGAGGGTACATCTTTGATCTTTCTTTTTCTTAAGTTGCGCTTTTATCTATCTTTTTAGGAATATCTCCTCGACCTTATCTTTTAGGTAGAAACTCTTTGGATGAAAACATGTAATTGAAACATGTTATGGATGATGGTTGCAAGTGATTGCTAGTGGTTGCTCGTGGTTGCATATACACACACAATCTAGGTATTAGATCAGCTCACTCACTTCATATTGCATATGCATAAATGTATTTATATTCGTAAATGGTTGAAGTTTAATGTGTTGTCATATGGATGTTGCATTTATATATGAATGATTGTGCACTCATGTAGAATCATGAATAGGAGAATTTGCATACAAAATGGATTCATGGCACTTACATAATTTGCATTAAGGAGGTCAACTGAATCAGTAGACCGACTGATTTTGCATTAGATAAGTACATGTACACACACTTCGCATATGTTCATGAAGCATTAGAAGTCTTTTAAGGACAACGGATGCTCGTGTTTGATGGATGAGTAGATGGATGTTTGGATGTTAGGATGTACATTCTTCCTGAACTTGAAGATTTCGGGGACGAAATCCCTTTAAGTGGGGGAGAATGTAACACCCCATGTATTCTATAACAGTGAAATTCACAAAATAAAGTATAACTAATTTCAAATAAAAGAATTAAGGGAAAAGGGATACGCCATTGCGTCCGTCTCAGAATTCTGCTTGAAATAGAGTCCGAGTTTGCGTAAAACGGACTCCGTATGAGGGAGATATGGCCTCCGGAAGTTTCAGAATTCAGTTTAAAATTCAAACAGACAAAAACAGCTCAGAAATCAGATTTAAATTTCAAAAATCGGGCCAGATTGACCAGGGCGGGAATTTTTCCGCCCAAGGCACCCAGGTCGACTGGGTAGTCGACCTGGGGCACCCAGGTCGACTACATAGTCGACCTGGGGGTCGACTAGGGAGTCGACCTGGCCCCTGAGCCAGGTCGAACCCAGCTCCCCCGGCTGGCCTGGTCTGTGCTTGGTCGATTTTCTAAGCCTTGCCTTGTCACTAGGGCTAGGTGTCAGCTCCTGATTGGTCTCTCCTTCAAATGAACGGCTAATATTAAACCAAGCTCCGTCGACGGTCCTAATCAACTCACAAACTCTATAAAAAGGACCTAAGACTCCACCTAATTCACACAAACTAAAATGAAGATGAGACCGTCATGCTGCTGAGGAAAGACTAGGAATAGCCGTCAGAAATTGAGAGACAATTAGGAGACAATACGAAAGCTTAAAGCAAAATCAATTAAATCAAAACAACGCCTACAACAAAGGATAGCATTTCCAAATTCAGAATTCAAATTCCTGAATTGAAGATTCGTCATACGTTGTAAGTAGAGTGCTATTCCGATGTGAATAAATAATTGTGTTTTGATTTGTATAAAATGAGAAATAGAATTGTATTCGATTTGTGGTGATAATAGTCTATATTTGTATGTTCCTTTGATTCTAAACGATTTGGAAATGTTGTGGTATAACGATTGGATATTTGCAAGTATGTGATTTATGTTGGAAGTTAACAACTACATGTTTGTGGTAGTTTAATTTAGATTCATGCAAGTATATGATTCATGTTAACAACTACATGTTGTGGTAGTTTATTTGAGATTCATGCAAGTATATGATTCACCATTATACCAATGTGATGTACCACTACAACAAATAAGGGCTTTCATAGCGTTTGAAAAACGCTATGTTATGCTACGATAGCGTTTCAAAGAACGCTAGGGAACGACATGCTATGGTAGACCTTCAACTTTAAATAGCAGTGATATAAACGCTATATAAAATAGTTTTTATATAGCGTTTTTGATGTGCTATTATTCTAAAACGCTATAAGACTTATAATCTGATTGTTACTTTTAATAGCGTTTTTAGGCATATTTGTATAGCGTTTCCTATGATTACGTCTTGTAGTTTGTTTTACGATAGCGTTTTTCAAACGCTATTAAATTTAATATTTATTTACGGATTTTATTTATTATTATTTTCAACCTTTTCACATATATAATACCCATTAATCAAATTCTTCTCTGCATATTTTCATAGACCAAAAACAAGTAAATTATATCACAATTTCTCATACATATTCAAAGGACTTTTCCATTATGTAAACATAGATTTCACACATATTCAAACTTTTAACATATCCAAATATAATATTTCATACATATTCAAACATAGCAATCATACATATCATTCTAGCAACTTTTCCTATGCCCGTACATAATATTTCATATGTATGATTGTATCAACTTACTTATAAATGAATCTAACATTTGAGTCCATCTCACTTTGCATTTGTTGGTATTATCTCTCTAACATCTGCAATACAAATAAGCAATCAAAATGTTAGTTTGTTATGTAAAATATTCATAAAATGAAAGTCCTAAAGGAAGAAAAACCATGTAGCTAGGACTTATGATGCGACAATGCAATGTTATAGGTGTTATACGTAAGTAAACTATATATATACAAATTATATGTAATCTATTTAATATTAAATAACGTAAAAGATGTCAAGGTCTATAAGTAAGTTTTCATTGCAACACTGGTTCATGCAACATTTCAATATGTAAAACGTGCATTGGGTCTGTAAGCAACCTGTACAAACTATTGTAATCATGTTTAACAACTAGATTCATTTAGCTAACCATTAACATGTAAGTAAATGTACATATATATGCCTTTTGCAAGTTTCATACAATATGTTGTGCTTCCCTACGTTTTAAATACATTAACTTAAACAGAAAAACGACATCAACAAAGAAAAAAGTAGGTCAAATATGTTCCAGATCTTCTCCATAGAAGTCCAATTCGATAGGTGGTATGAAAAAAATCAACAAAAATAGAACAATGCCTTTTATCCTCACTCACATTTGTAAACAATCGGTTATATCGATTTAATTACTCAAGGTGGTTCTCCGTAAATTCAGTATGCTGATATCATATAGGATACAGTTAAAGTTGTAATATACTCAAGGTGCCACAATAAGGGGAACATACAGATCAAGTTGAGACTAGAAATATAAATGCAGCAATAGATTGATATGGTTGAAACCAATACAAGTTGCCAGGACTAAAAAAAACAAAAAAATTGAAACCAAAACAAGTTGCCAGGACTAAAAAAAAGAAAGATTTTTTGTTTTTTGAAACTATAATATGTTTCTAGCTCCATGTGGTTTGTAAACGGAAATCACAATTCATCATTAGTGGAACAAAATAAACCACTGCACCAATTTCATGAACAAGAACGGTATATAAACACATATACAACATCCCTTATGAAAAATACAGCGCAAAATCATCAATATAGGAAGAACATCAAACTAACCTCAAACATCAGAAAATATGTCAGCAGTAGCAAGCTTCTTTATCGCTTATTAGTTGTCATAGACACATCAACATTAGCTTCACCAATATCAGACGACTATCCAGAATCTACTTCATCTAGAGGACATGACCACCGTATCGTCTTTGACATTACACCACCACTAATTGCAAACAATGAGGATATTACACCTGAAGCTCAAATGCTGCTTCAATATATTATTATTATACTGTGCAATACTCAGCTTAGTATAAAACTTTAGATATAGTCCATGTTATCATGATTACTGTATCTTACTCACCGTTGAATTTAGATATAATCTAACCTGATTATTATTATTATTATACTATACAATACTCAGCTTAGTATAAAACTTTCAAGTACATAAACACTTAAGACTTACGGACAAATGGCATTATTTTGAGTGACAGTTTAGTATTTTTTTTAAAAAAAAAAATCAAATATCAGGAGAAGCTAAATTTTCATACAAATAGCATAAATCAATATACATAAGAAATACAAGTTTTCAAATAAGTCTGAATGGAACACACTCATGATCAGTTTCACAAATCATAGAAAGGCAGAATAGCATCATAATGCATACATATTTCTTCAGTGAGAGCATCATAGCCATTATATTTATAGTGCACCTTACGTTGGTTAAATGATGTTTAAACCAACCCCCATTGACATCTGACTAGCATAACTGGATTTTTCTCAGTAAGGGATATACCAGGATTGAACTTTACAGATTCTTTCCATATAAGCTCTTTGATATTTTCTTCAATAATTGATGGTTGCTCAAAATCGAACTTGAATGGTTGTGGACAAACCGGTTCATCGTTAATATCATGAAGAGATGCAAGATATGGGTGACAAAGAGCTTCCTCAACTGTAATTCTCTTGTTTGGATCAGAAACAAGCATTTTCTCTAACAAATCAATAGCTCCAGCAGACATACTAGGAAATTGTAAGGAAAAATTCTACTTACGATACTGAGGGAGTTTCCTAACATATCTTCTTGCATTGTCACTTCGTAGGAAGCCTAATCGTCAGGTGATCCTATTTACTCAGTTATCAACCTCAATTGATGAACATAATCTTTTCCTGGATTTAAATGTTCCCTTGTTCCGATTTCACCATGTATGCAACCAAATGACCATAAATCAATTGCAGCAGTATATACAGAACAGTTGAGAAGCAAATCTGGGGGTCGGTACCAACGAGTTACAACATGATCTGTCATGAAATCTGTTTCTGAAGTTGTTCTTGCTAATCCAAAGTCGCCAATGTTAAGGTCACAGTTTGTGTTTACAAGCAAATTGCTTGGTTTAAGATCACAGTGTAGTACACTAGCCGAGTGTATATATTTTAATCCTCGAAGTAGTTGATACCGGAAATACTGACAACGATCATCAATCAACGACTGATTGGATCAGATAATGTGATGAAGATCGGTGTCCATTAATTCATAGACAATGTACACATCATTGAATGTGTCTTTTTGTGGAGGGCGGATGATGTCCTTTATGGCAACAACATTTTATTGATCCATATGACAATGCAACTTTATTTGTCTTAGAGTCCTTTTTGCATCAATTCGATTATAAAATGCATTGCCTATCTTCTTAATGGCCACTTCCTGTCGTGTTTGTGAATTCACATCAGCACAAATAATGCCATAAGCGCCTCTGCCGACAGGCCTAATAGGAGGAACATATTTGTAGGAAATCTCAAACAAATTACCGTAGACATTGTACTGCACGTAACGACCACCGTACGTCATGACTCCCTTAATCCGGTGGTGGTGCATGTCGCCTGAACCCGACCCACTATCCATTGCTACTAAACAGTGATTCGCTTCGGATAAAACGAAGACAAGCTAGAAATAGATCAAAGACGTTGAAATGAGAAGATAAAAAAGCTAATTGGCTGCTTTAAGAGGTTATTTAAGGGGAAACCCATGAAATATCTGAGCTTTATTTTGCAGTTTTGCTTTTTTAATGTCAAGTCACTGAGTGACAGTTTAGTATCTATTATGGTGAGTCAGTGAATATAAATTCATTTTCATGTCTATATGTATGTCTTATAATATGGTCATGATGGTGTATTTTTCTTTTTTATTATCTTGTATGTTATCTACGTATATCTGCTAGATGTGCGTCGGACACTCATGTGTAAACCTGCTTTGTTGTATCCTGCTGAAAACACATGTTTATCATTTTTTATTGATACAGAGTACATACGTTTTTCTTGAGAACTTTACGGCTCCATGCCTGTGCAATGAAAACAGCATCGTATAGTGAGCACCAGGTTTTGTCAAAATACTTTGGTAGTGCTAAATGCATGCAATTTTTTCCTCCGAATTGCTCTGAGTAATCCAAAGTTTGTGTTACCCGTGGACAACCGTACCCCATACACTTAACAGACCAAAAAACGGTGAATCGGTCCCAAATACCACTGCTCTCATGCTTATTTTTGTAATAAAAGGTCATATAATCCAACAAAATGTGTTCTATGACTGTAAATTTATAAACCAAATTAGCTTCATAGTAAAAGGAAAGTTACCCGTCAACACCAATTATTACAGTTCCCGTAGCAGCCTTGCTCAATTCTCCAAAGTCTGCATTTCTTTTGCAGCTACATATATTTACATACATGAAGGTACAAAAATGATTACTAATGAGCGAAAATAATCCCCTATACCCAAACCCCTCTGTCCCCCTGTATCCAACCAATGAACACCCCTGATTTCGACCTTTTGCAGTTAAACCCTTTATTTATTTCAGACTTAATTGCAAAATTATGAAAATTAGAGGCTTTGATTGGATGGGGACAGGGGTATAGAGGAATTTGGGAACAGAGGATTTGGTCTCACTAATGAGGAAGACATAGTAAGAGCTAAAAAAAGAAACAATATAATATAAGGAAAAAGAAGTACCATAGGGAACCGTGGCATGCACATCCAGAACCACAGCTGCAGCCGATGTTGTAAGCTCCACCGGAAGCCTGTTTAAACATTTTATTGTTGTTGCTACTGATTAACATTCAATTTACATGATGACATAGTCAGTAGGCAGTATCAGCTTAGTCAGAGCACAATTGTTTGTGAAGCTCCACAGGAAGATTGTCAGAGCACATATGATAGTGGAAATATCATTTTGCTTAGAAAGCACATGTCATATAACAGTGGAAATATCATTTTGGGTAAAGCATTTGTTTGCATCAACTTGTGAAAGAAGTATCTAACATTTTTTGTTGCACATGTCATTTTGCCTGAAATAAGCAAGAAAAGCACTCAGTTTTTTTTTTCATTTTACAGAGTTAATTTGTGTGCCTTTATTCATTCTCATTGGCGAAACAACTTGTAAGCGTAATTGTCCAATGTTTAAAGCTCTTGGTTATTGAGATATACTAAATTGAATGGCACACAATTTGTGTATAATGAAGTAACTTTAGGCTATAAATCTCCATCTGATTTTGAAAGTGGTAACATCTATTCATACACGTAGCATGTAATACATAGCTAAATAAAGTACATATTTTGATAGTGTATGATGTATTATTGAAATAGATTAACAGCTAAATAAAGTACACCATTAGGACTTTTTTAGTCAAAGATGAAGGTCGATGGTTCAGTCATAATACCATTAAAGAATTGTTAGAAAGAGGACATTTTTCCCAAAACCTCACACACAATCCAGCCAAGTCAACCAAAATCAACAAAATAGATTCATTTAACTGCAGCAGAAATTAAAACATCCTTGAATCTATAACAAACAACATTAAAGTCTATGTTAATTAATAAACAAATAAATCGATCACCATAAGCCTCTTGGCTATTCTAAAAGTCAAAATAATCAACATAAGTGTCTTATAATAGGATCGCAGAATCAGGAGAATGCATACAAAACAAATCACAGAGAATATAAAAAATAAAAACAATGGGCAGGAAAGAAAGGGAAGCACCAAAAGGATATGTGAACTATCAATCCTAGTAGGAAAAGGAAAAGGAAAAGAGGAGAGGAGAGTGTACCTACATAGAAAGCTCTTGCATCATACAAATATTCTGCTGCTGCCGGACATGGCTGCTCAGGAATATGGATATAAGCAACTATTTGACATCGTGAGAAAGATGGCCATAACAAACGTAGAAGGGAAACCAACCAGCGCTCTACAAACAATGGTTATTCTACAACTGATAATCAAGATACCTATTACTTGTTAATAAGTTTACTTTGGGTACTCTCTAATTTACAATATAGGTTCATGCTATTTTGATTAGCCCAATTTAACAGCAATTGGAACATTTGTGCGTAATGATTGCATTCACCTCTTTTGGACTTCATGTACTAAATAAAGTTGTAGTACAAACTACCAACGAGTGACACTCGCACAGTATAATGTGATTTATTTTTCAGATGTCACATTTGTTGTCTAACATGTTTCATGCTAATCACTTTCAGAAATTGCTAAAAATAGAAATATGACAACTGTTAATCAAGGACAACCGTTCATCAAAGAAGTTTATGAAACTCTCAGGGCATCCACAATGGAAACAGAGCTTGTTGATGATATCCTACAATGAGCATGGTGGATTTTACGATCACGTCCCCACTCCCAAAATTGTTCCTAATCCAGATGGCGTGGTCGTGTACCACCTTACTACTTTCAATATGATAGGTTGAGAGTTAAGGTTCCTACCATTATGGTCTCCCTTAGATCGAAAAGGGCACTGGTAATAAGCATGATTTTTTTGTAGATATAAATATATACTTATTTAGAAAGAAAAGAAGAAGGGATTAAACGTATTTGCATGGCTATTTATACATGCTTAGAGGAATTACATAAATGATGTTTGGCTAGGTATATACACCAATGGTCATTCTTATTTCTTATATTACCAATGCTCATAGACATTAGTTTGACATTCTAGGTTTTATTAATGTGAAAAATTAATGAATGGGCCAACGGATTAACGCTTAATGTATGTAATATACTACCAAATAATTTTATTATATGCTCCGATGTTTTCATTAGACTGAAACTAATGTAACAGAAACTTCAAAAGAACCACACTAATCGGGGAACAAAAGCAACATACAAATCAATGCAACAGAGGCTTCAAAAACTTCACAAAGCAGGGATTCAAAGAATCCAAAGCACACATTAGAGAACAGGGACATAGATAATATGCCAAGACATGCATACAAACACCAAAACATAGACAAAAATATATACCACTGCAATCGATGCACAAATACACCCAAGGGAAGTAACATAATAATCTAGATAGAGAATCCACAGCCTAGAACTACAGAACCAACAAAGAGATTTATTGGAGACGATACCAAACCAAACACCTAAAATATGCACGACAGTCAATAAGCAAAGAACCATCGTTGCAAGCAATTTCCATGGATGTCAGAGGTGAAGATGAAAAACAATAGGTTTGAATTTTAAATGTGAAGTAAAGCAAAGGTAACAAGGCAACGATACTATCTGAAATCCCCAACCTTTGAAGAAAGTTTTGTTCAAACATCAAAACTGAAAACTCGACAATGTAGCAAAGAAATGACTAAGAAAGTGAGATTGCCAGTTCAACTGCAAATCCTATAAAGCACTAAAATATTTCACAGAAACTGGGATAATGACAGGGTGGTAAGGATCTTGCGATGCCAGATCTCTGCGAATAGCGACAGGGCATAGAAGATCTGAACAGATAAAAACTATAGTGGCTAATAGAAACATTGACTTAGCAAAAAAAAGAAAAAAAAAGACGGTTCACCATAATAATAAGAAGCTAGGGAGAGGAGGAAGAAAAGATGAGATGCATGAAGAAAGGGATTACAAAACCAGATGAACTGAGGAAAGGAAAAGAAGAAAAAAGGTGAGATGACGGAAGAAGCCCTCATCCCGTTGATGCAAACACACTTTGTACAGAAACAATGTAATTTAGCATTTTAAGTGTTGCACAATAATGTACATTCAAATAAGGAATTTAGCATTTTAAGTTTTATAGTTCATAGACCTAGTGATTTGACCTGAAGATAATCATCATTAACAACTGAAAAACATTTCAACTTCCCAAAATTTACACGGACAAATTTTGGGACACTGATTTAATGTTCGGCTTTATGTTAAACCTAACAACAAATCTACAAAATTAGCTACAAGATCTTAAATCAATTTCAAAATATCACTGAATTCACAAAAAAAGCCACAAAGATTCTAATCCTAGTAAACAGTAATAGAGTCAAACAGCTTGAACAAATATACAACTATGAAAATAAAACAAAAAATAAGCTTGAGATGTTCCTCGTCTAAAGACTTTAAAAGCTTGCTCCAAACAACTTATAAATATAAAATAATACCTCCAACGGCAAATCGAATCAGAGAAGCGCGGATGGTGGCTGCTTATAGCGGTTTGAATTGGAGAAGCACGGATGCCATCGCTGTTTAGGGATTGGGATCTACTGATATCTTGGTTAGGGTTACGTAAACGCTGGCATCGATCCAATATTGAGGGCGCATAGTGACACCGATCCACTGTTGGTGGCGGATGGTGCCATCGATTGATTATATTTTGGATTTCGTGGATTTTATTTTTCTGGAAGCGGTAAGTAGAAGGGACGGGGTCTCCTGAGACGTTGGTAATACACGTTTTTTTCCTTCCAAAAATTTCATTTCCCGCCCTTTTTCACTGTATAGCGTTGAGTACCTGAAATTCATGCGTCTAGAGCCATAAATTGTATAGCGTTGAAAAGGAGGCTGGCGGGAACGCTGTACACTAATGCTATCAAACGTCCATATTCTTGTAGTGTACATACTTTTATGATCACTTTTAGTGTGTAATTGGATTCAACTAAGTACTATGGTTTATATGAATTTATGTTGGAATTGGCATCGTGATTCAAGTGTAAAACCATACTTTTGTATTAGAGACAAAAGTAAGCATCTTTATGAACATGACTAAACTATGTTTGGTGTTATGCCTAGTTGAAAACATGTTTTAGGCCTATGTTGTTATCAAAATCATATGGTGATATATGTGACACATAATTAAGTTAGATTTACATTCCAATTGCAAGTTTACATGAATAAATTAAAAACCATGATTCATGTTTAGGTATGTATATGCCATGATTATATGAATAGAATGGTTCATGTTTAGGTATGTTTATGCCATGATTATATGAATAGAATGATTCATGTTTAAGTATGTTTATGTCATGATTATATGCTATTACAATGCAAGTTCACATGTGCCTAATTCATGTTAATTAGATCGTTATGTTGCAAGTTCATGCGTTCACACTCCCCTTTTTATGTTACTTAGAATATATAAACACCATGTTCTAAGCCTCCCCTTTTCCATGTGGCTAAGTTGGGTTTAAATGTTAAACCCAACATATGTTATATTGTAGCGAACGTATAAAATGGGGGTAATGACGATTGGGTTAAAATATAGAACATATGTGTTGGCATGTTTGACGCATGCCAACAACCTTGTAAAACAATTAAGTGGTATAAATTAATTTTACCCAATAAAGATGAATTTGAATAATGGGCCGCAAATATTTACATATAAAAAGAAAAGAGACAAAATATGTAAATTTAGAAAATACGATGTGTTTAACCCGAGGTTGGATTGAGTTGTGATGTAAACCTGCCCGGAACCGCTCGGCTGTCCAGTAGTCACAACAATACCTATCCAATGTGGGTGGTTAAACACGGAGCCCAATAAAGACCCGAGGTTAGACTGAGTTGTGGCGTAAAGCTGCCCGGACCCAACCGGCAACAGGCAGCCACAACAATACCTGTCTAATGTGAGAGGTCGAGGCTTTAATAAGACGATTAAGGTTGAGTCAGGATTGATAGGATTAAGTAAATTGAATTAATACTTAATCAAATGGAACATGCTAAACTATACAGACTGATTGGGGGTTAGGTTTACAAAACACTTAACCAACTTAGCATGTTGGCTAGAAATAGAAAACCTAGTAGCGGGGGACCCTTTTCAGCAGTAACCCTACAAGGTGTATCAGGATACCCTGAACTAGGCAGGGTGGGGCACGATTACTGGGCTGACTGTAAGAGGTCAAATCGACGGCGGTGGTGCAGCAGTGTAGGTTCTAATGGGGGTGCGGACGTGCACACACTCCGGCGCAGAAAAATAAGGCATTGGGCACTAGTAGCATACCTGTGCATTCTAGGATTGTGTCGGGCCGCCACTATGGGACTTGATACACCCCATGGTGGGACCAACATAGGTAACTACAACATCGGGGGCCGTAAGACACATGTAACTATGCGTGTAGGTGCCGATCATTAGAAACGGATCACTTCACCCTGATTATGAGGTGCCTGTTGGGAACTAGTTTATATGGATGCAGGGATCAATATGGGGTACGATAAGTACATTCGACTCTAGACAACTAAACCTAGTTTATAGTGCTTTCCCATTTCCAGTTTATACTTATCATGCCCAATTCTTTATTGATAGACTGAATAGTCCTAGACTTACTCAGGCTTTATGTCTGACTCTACTTTTCTTTCGTTCCCCCCCCCCCAGGTCCACAGGGAGGGAATACTGCAGCTTGACCAGTTTTCACATCCAGCTTGAAGAGAAAGAATGTATTGCTTGGATCTTTTTCGTTTTGGACTATGGCTTTGGACCGCAGTTATGGGACTTATGTAGTTTACTTATGTTTTTATGCTTCTTTAAATAATGTAATCAAGACAGTTATGAAGATGTTATGTTTTTGGATGTATTGTAAGACAAATTATGACATGGTTTGTGTAACACATATTTTGTTGAAATAAAAATTGCTGTTGTTTTCTGCTATTTCAAAAATATGTGTATTTATATCTGTCTTGTGTATCTGTGACTTATACTTATAAACCTCCACCAAAATTAGGGCATTCCCTTTGAGAGTGACCCTAACGGAGGTGGGGTGTTTCAGTAAGGCTGGCTTGTTTTGATTTGATTGATATTTACATAGCACATGGGGTTTGTATAGTTAGGGTATAATATTTTTATTATTTACGAAACTTTACCGTGAAGTAATTAATAAAAATCACAACAAATGATTTCTGTTTTTTGGAAAAAAAACTAATCTTGGTGTAAAAAGACATTCCGGATCCAATGGGACAAGTTTCGCCGAAAACCGAGGTCATTTGAAAAAAATCCCTTTATAAAACCAGAAATAAACACGCGTTTAAATTTTCCACAATCACTAGATAAATCAAATCAACTTGAAACCTTGCAATCCTATAATAATTTTTCAATACGAACCCAACGGCACCAGTTTCGTCGCATTCTGAGACAGTTCCCCCGGTAGGCTATTTTTTTTACGAGCACCGCAATGCCATTTTGGACATCAAAGTTCACGATCCCGAAAAATAACAAATTATATACCTATCCCAACTCTAATCGACGATACGAACCCAAAGGAATTGGTTTCGTGGCTTAATTCGATCGTCTGTTCAAGTTATACCCAAATAACCCTTTATTAAATTAATTACGCGCTATAGAAATTGAACGAGCGTTTGTGGGTGCCGTGGTCACATACGATATTGGTTTGCCACCCAATTCGACACCGTACAATAATTTAACGATACGGTTCTAATGAAACTAGTTTCGTCAAAATCTGAGTCCGTCTGCAAAACGGCAATTTTAACGCGTATATTTGAATAACGATTTTCCATAGCGACTATTTCAAAATTTGATTTGGCCATAACTAACAAATTACAATACAAAATCTGGATTTTTTCCTTCATATGAAAATTACCATCAATATGCTCCCGACGTCTCCTGTTTCACAAAAATCTGACTTATATCGGATCCTGTACATTCAATTAAAGTTCAAAATTCAATATTACGAACTGCAACGCCATTTCGAGCTCGATTTATATTAAATATAAATTTAACGTTCAAATATTGTTTTTAATAACGAATTAAAATTCGTTAATACTCCAAATATAATACTTAAAATAATAAATTAAATTAAATATTTGACGGCAGAAAATACGGGTCGTTACATTATCCCTATACTCTTGGGTGCCCAATTTTGTACGGGTAGTCAAGTGGTCGGGATTTACAGATACTTGAAGAGTTGGAGCAGGAGGCTTCAGAATCATATAGCTATTGTTTATTTCCGTTGTGTTGTAAGTGTTGTACTTTGGAAATGATATGTATATTCAAGTACATATTTATATTTCAAAGTTATGATTTATATTATATATTTATTCGTTCCGCTACGAGATTCGTGTTTACTCTGATGTTGTGATGTTCTTCTTCTTCTTTTATTCTAAGTTTCTATCTTATCTTTCCTCACCCTCTAACTTCTTTCTATTGACTTTCCGGTTATTTTCGATCTCTGGATGTTCGATATGTGTTGTATATTGGATAACCAAGATCGCCTTTTTCCGGGTCGTTACAGTTGGTATCAGAGCTTAAGGTTAAGTAATTACCTTGGCTCTGTGGCGTGACTCAGTAGAGATAGGGTTAGTAATACCCTAGACTGAGTTGAGTGTATATATATGAGCGCGTATTTGTTATTCAATATAAAATTGTTTTATATTGTGTAGATTTATTGGTTGAGTTGTTTATGGGTTCTGATCGATCAGTTTGATCCACTGTATCGGTAGGAGTTTCTAAACACTCGAATACGATGGGTCGACATGATACGTTTTGAAAAGGGGATAAATGAAATAATTTACCCAAGTTATATTTTGATATAAAGGATTTATATTGGAATGATTATAATATATTGGATATATTGGTTGTCATTATAATCGAATAAGATTATAATTGAAACGGTTATGTATATAACCAATCAGAATTCGTATAAGTGTTACGAGATAAATTAAATCTGAATTTAAATCAGAATTGAAATTAAAACCCTGGGAATTTGGAAAAGTGTTTGTAATTGGATTTGGGTTAAATATATGTGAATTTTGAAATCCTGGGAGATTTTAAATTGTTTTACAAGCCGTGTGAATGGTATTTTGAAATGTATTTCAAAATGGAAGTGTTAGAAATGGTTTTGAAAAGCGATATAGTATTGAACTCACTTCGAAAGCTGGAAATAGATTCCGATGATGATCATGACATCATCGGTGTTCAATTTCGAGTTGTAAGTGACGGATTACTACCGAAAGGATTTTGTTTTTGAATTATTTTGAGAGAAACAAGTTGTTTGAAATCCAAAAAGGAACATTTGGTTTTAGAAAAGCAAAGCTGTTTAAAACTCTCAGGAAGAGACTGTTTGAATTAAAAACAAATTTAATTAGAAATTTGTGAAACCAAGCTGGAACTGAATTGAAACCAATTAACTGGAAATTGAATTGGATATGATATATCAAGTAGAATCAGATTTTGAATTGTGAGATAGAATCTGAAATGGTATTGGACTGATGAGTTAAGAATTTAAAAATCGAAAATGGAACTTTGATTTGGAATTGAATTCGACTTAGGTATAAGCGAATGGTAGGATTTTGGATTAAAACAGTTTGGAATTTGATTGGGATGATCCTTGTATCTGCTGAATTGATAACAGGTGGAAAAGATATAATGATATGCCGACAAAAAGGTACAAGTTTATATTTCTATTGGATATAAGATTTACGAGCCGAATTGGCAAACCGCTTGGTTGTTTGATTTTCTTTTGGGTTGGAGATGGCCTAAAGAGGCGAGTGGGAGTTTGAGAAATTGACCAGTACAAAGGAGGTGCTGGCGAAATTTTCCGAAAAGTTAAGGTGTTAGAAAATTTTCAGGATTTTTGAAAATATTCGTTAATAGAATTAAATTAATAATTTAATTGAAATTAACTTAGTCAGGGGAAACTGAAGTTGAGAAGTGAACAATATAGTCTAGCCAGTCAATAGGGTTTGTTTTCTACCTTAGCAATTTCGAGGACGAAATTATTTTAAGTGGGGAAGAATGTAACAACCCGTATTTTTACGGGTAATAATTAATTTATTTTATTTTTTAAATAGTGATTTAGAGAATTAAATGGTCGTTTAATTAAATAACTTTGAATATTTAATTAATATAATAATTAAATAATATATTTAATTCTGAAATATTCAGAATTGGTTGAAATGGCGATATGGTGTGAATTGGGAAATTCAAAATATATAATTCAGTTTAGAGTTGAATTATATTAACGAAGTTTGAACGTATAATTATATTATAATTAAATTCGAGCTTGAAATGGCGCGGCAGTTCGTTATTTGTTGATTTGAACTTCAAATGAATGTACAGGATTCATTTTAAGTCGGATTTCTGTGAAACAAGAAACGTTCGGGGCTGGTGAAGTATATTTTTCTAGTGGAGGAGAAAAATCGGTAATTCGTTGTGTAGATTTTTAGTTATGTCCAAATTAAATATTCAGAAAAACAGCAGTATATTCGTTCGTGGCCATAACGGTTATTTAAAAATATTTGAATATCGGGTTTGAATTCAGACAAGGTTCTTTTGAGACATAACGATAATTTATTTTTTAGAATTTTATTGTAATTTTTAATTAATTAAATAAGCAACTTTTTATTTGAGGTATTTTGCACCCTGTAATCAACATTTTGGGATTTCACAATATGAGTTAATCTTTCTGTATTTTTATACTTTTGAAACCGTGGTACCTTACTGGTCACAACGGTATTTTTATTTCTGTCAATACGTAAGTAGAACTTTACGTAACAGGGTAAGTCGAACTTTTTTAAACATAAACCAAAAATGATACATGCATCTCAAAACTCCCACTCATTCTTCTTGGACGCAAACAATACAGCAGTACCCCCTTAACATTACTTAATACCTAAAAACTATCGTTCATTTCTAAATCAAAGGAGCCGCCACAAAAAAAATTTCCGCAGCAAGAAATCGAATAAAAGAAAATCCTCTTTCAAAATTCATATATGTTTGGATTCCTGAGCTTTTCCTCTTCAAGCTAGCATGGAGTTTATGAGGTTCGAACATCATCCAGTTCACTAGAAATAGGCAGCGGGCACTAGGGTTCTGAATATAAGGGATTTGAAGTATTGATTTGGGTTGCTGGTATTGTTATTGTGTTTGTGGAGTTGATTTGCACTTGCCTGCAAAGATTTTGGGTTCATGGTCATAATTTAG
This sequence comes from Allium sativum, assembly GCA_030737875.1. Classification (NCBI taxonomy): domain Eukaryota; kingdom Viridiplantae; phylum Streptophyta; class Magnoliopsida; order Asparagales; family Amaryllidaceae; genus Allium; species Allium sativum. The sequence continues at coordinate 573,819,013 of CM060923.1, read as the reverse complement.
TTCGGTGGTTTCTACTGTTGCATGATGAAACAGTTCGACGTCGGTCCCTTTTTGAGGCGTGTGAGTTTGGAGTAGTGGTGTCAGGTGGATTGAGATTTTGAAGTGATGAACAAATGGTGGTGGTTTGATGTTTAAAGGTGAAAGAAGAAGGGAGATAGGATGGAAGAAATGGTCAGCAATGGTTGAGTTTGGTACGGGAGGCGTCGGTGTGTGTAATCGGGGAAGAAGGGGACAGCCGGGTTGTGGTGGAGACGAGGTGAGGTGTGGTGGTGTTGTTAATGACGTTCGTGTTGAAATGAGGAAAGAACGGAGTTGCAAAGCAGCGGCAATGGGGTGAACGGAATAATGGGGGAGCGGATGTAGAAGAAGAAGGGAGCGGGTCTGAGTAATGGGAGTGGGTTTGGGCCTTAAGGAAGTGGTGAGCCCAAATTGGTAATGAGATGTATTTAAATAAAATAAATTCTCGTTTAAACTTGTAAAATATATAACTCTCCCATATGTGATCAGAATTGGGCAAAACAAGATCCGTTGGGATCGTATGGACAGACACTACCCAATGGGACTGACGGGGAGTGAATCCAAGCTCGCTACAATTTATTACAAAATAAATTGTCCGTCTGAATCAAGCAATGATTATCGTTATTAACGATGATCGTCCAATGTGAGTAAAACTCACTAACTCTGAACAGTTTATTTTTATAACGTATTTTTCTGAACTGTTAATCATCTGTTGATTTCTGTGTGTTAACTGTTTGGTTGAATTGCTTATGTATTGGTTGAAAATATAGATAACGATATATATATATATATATCATTATTCAAATATTGATTCTCTTTAACAGAATATTTAGTATTGAAATGAAATCGATGTTAATAATATTGTTTAACATCTGTGATGCAGGGAAACAGGTCGGAGGGATCCAACTGGATTCCTCAACATTTATTTTACTGTTTTCATATATTGTGATATATGATGTGATATATAATCTTTTATTGATTATGTGGGTTAGAATGATGTTGATCATTGTTATTAGGTATTCTAAATACTATAGGAAAGCCGAGCATGAAAAAGGAAAATTTCAATAACTATATTGAAATAAAAATATTATATAAAATCGAAAGATTTTATATAGAAGGAAGATTTCAAACTATATATTGAAATAGAATATTTATAAAATCAAAGGACTTTATAAAAGGAATTTATAAAAAGGAATTATCTATAAAATCAAAAGATTGATAAAAGAAATATTTGTGAAAACAAATATAAAAGAAAATATTTGTGAAAACAAATATATAAGGAAATATTTGTAAAACATTTACAAATAAAGATAAAGGAAATATTTATTTGTTAAATAAATAGGAAAGATAAAGGAAATATTTATTTGCTAAATAAATAGGAAAGATAAAGGAAATATTTATTTGTTAAATAAATAGGAAAGATAAAAGAAATATTTATTTGTTAAATAAATAGAATTTGAAAAGGGAATAGTTATTTGTTAAGTAAACAAATAGAAAAGGAATAATAGAAAAGGGAATAATTCAAAGAAAGAAATCGAATATAGTTTATTCGAATGGAGTTAAGTGAATAGAGTTAACCAAAAAGAGTTAATCAAATAGAGTTAATCGATTAGAGTTAAATCAATAGAGTTAATTGACAAGAGTTAATTGAATCCAGTTAAAAGGAGTTATCGAATCTAGTTATTCGAAAGGAGTTAATCAAATAGAGTTAATCGATTAGAGTTAAATCAATAGAGTTAATTGATAAGAGTTAATTGAATCGAGTTAAAAGGAATTATCGAATATTAGTTATTTGAATCGAGTTAAAAGGAGTTATCGAACATTAGTTATTCGAATCGAGTTAAAAGGAGTTAATCAAATTTAGTTATTCGAAAGGAGTTATCGAATCTTAGTTATTCGAATCGAGTTAAAAGGAGTTATCGAATCTTGTTATTCGAAAGGAGTTATCGAATATTAGTTATTCGAATTGAGTTAAAAGGAGTTAATCGAATTTAGTTATTCGAAAGGAGTTATCAAAAAATAGTTATTCGAATCAAGTTAAAAGGAGTTAATCGAATTTAGTTATTCGAAAGGAGTTATCGAATATTAGTTATTCGAATCGAGTTAAAAGGAGTTATCGAATATTAGTTATTCGAATCGAGTTAAAAGGAGTTATCGAATATTAGTTATTCGAATCGAGTTAAAAGGAATTATCGAATATTAGTTATTCGAATCGAGTTAAAAGGAGTTAATCGAATTTAGTTATTCGAAAGGAGTTATCGAATATTAGTTATTCTAATTGAGTTAAAAGGAGTTAATCGAATTTAGTTATTTGAAAGGAGTTATCGATTAGTTTAATCGAAAGGAGTTAATCGAATTTAGTTATTCGAAAGGAGTTATCGATTAGTTTAATCGAACGGAGTTAATCAAATTTAGTTATTCGAAAAGGAGTAATCGAATATAGTATTCGAAAAGAGAGATTATCGAATATCATTTATTCGAAAGAAAGAGTAATCGAATATTAGTTATTTGAAGTGAGTTAATCGAATATTAGTTATTCGAAGAGAGTTAATCGTCGAATTCGATTATATCGAATTCGGGAAAGTACTTATACTTTGCGGTGTTTAAATCAAGATTTATTTATTTAAAAATCAGGTGTTTATTTATTTATTCACATTAAAGAATAAAAGTTATAATTGAAGTTAGATATTTCGAAAGTAGGGATTATAACGTTATCGTTATAACCAATGTTTTCAATAAAGAAGTGGATTCATAAATAGAATCCGAGAGTTTCGTAAGGAAGTTTGTTAAAGATTTAAAAGATAAACTTTGACTATTTCGAAGTTAAAATGTTGTTCAGTTAAGGTCTGAGAGGTAATTATACCCCAACTTGATTGACTTCCTTCTTAACTAAGGAATGGTAAGGTTTGATAGTGAAAGAGTTTTGGAAATGTTTTCCAAATACGAATCAGAAATGTTTTCTGATAATAGAAAATTAAGAATTTAGAATATATGGAAATAAGAGATAAGTAAATTAATGAACTAAGGAGATAAATGTTAAATGATGATTGATTGATATAATTTCCATTTGGAAATAATATCATTGTTTGCGCACGTGTTTTTCTTTGATAGTTAACTCACCGACTATCAAAGTTTTGACCATTTTAACATTGTTAATATGGAGAGACCGGTTGGATTATTATCCGAAGAACCACTCCGTATTAGCATAAGCGTTGCGAATCATATATGCTAAATATAATTGAAGACGGAGTAAAGTGCAAGGGTTGTTGTATAAATCTTAGGTAAAGATTGCCTAAGATGGTTGTACTGAATAGTGCCTTCGGTTTGTCCAGTCCCAGGACGACCTGTGTGGAAGAATTTCTGACAGAGTATATTTAATAGATCGCGTAAGTTGGTCTCTTCAAACGTACGTACGTTTGGTGGCGGAGGAATTCGTTTCTCTTAGTTGTATACCCGTTGTATTTTTTGGGAAATCAATTTGTGATTTGGCGGGTATGACGATGTGACATTCAAAGTAAATAAATGTGTGATCTGTCAGAGATAAGCGTGGCCTCTAGCCTCACAACCGGGAAATGACAAAAATCGGGCAGGCATCATGGCTATGTAGGTCGCACCTATTAGGGTGTATAATCACCTGATCTAGAGTTTCATTTACTTCTAAAAATCTATTGTTGATGTTGTCCCATTCGGGAATCCGTTGCTAATCCCAACCGTTGGTGATATACATTCGATACACTCAAGCGAACTGAGTGGTCAGTCATGTGTGGCCGGGTTGCAAGATGTTCTTCTTGAACCTAGTGTATTCCTCTCTAGAGGTACACTAGCGAAAGGTGGTTCCATACCTTGTCATAGTTGGAAATCCATTACCCAATACGTGCTTGCGGTTTTGATTGTATACTATATATATAGAACGTGAGATGAAAGCGTTTCTACTAGAAGATTATTATATTGTGGTTGATAGACATTATTATAATATCAAAAGGTTTTTGATATAAAGATAATTTGGATTCTCATAAGGGACAAACCCATTCCGTTATACGGCGTGGTCTTATAAGATATCGTTTACTTGTTCAAACTGTTTTAAACTGTTTTACTTATACCAGTCCCATGACTGACCCGGAGTTTATTTTGTTTTGTTTTCCCTAAACTCTTGGGTGCCTAATTTTGTACGGGCAGTCAAGTAGTCGGGATTTACATATACTTGAAGAGCTGGAGTAGGAGGCTTCAGAATCATATAGCTATTGTTTATTTCCGCTGTGTTGTAAGTGTTGTACTTTGGAAATGATATGTATATTCAAATACAGATTTATATTTCAAAGTTATGATTTATGTTATATATTTATTCGTTCCGCTGTGAGATTCGTGTTTACTCTGATGTTGTAATGTTCTTCTTCTTCTATTCTAAGTTTCTATCTTATCTTTCCTCACCCTCTAACTTCTTTCTATTAACTTTCCGGTTATTTTCGATCTCTGGATGTTCGATATGTGTTGTATATCGGAAAACCAAGATCGCCTTTTTCCTAGTCGTTACAACTACACAATGGAACTGATTGGTAGTGAATTGGAGGTTGTTACAATTTATAGCGAAATAAATTACCTGATATGAATCAACGACAATTATCGTTATTTAATGATAGCTATCCAATCTGAGTAAAACTCACTAGCTCTGCCCGTTTATATTTCTATAAATATAATCTAATGTTGGTAAATGATGATTGATTGCTGTGTGATGATTGTTTGGTTGAATTGATGATTTATTGGTTGAAATTATAGATAACGATATACATATACACAAATTGTTAATCAAATATTGAGTTTGTTTATCAGAATATTTCATATTGAAATGAAATCGATATTATTTATATTGTTTAACATCTGTTGATGCAAGGAAATAGGTTAGGGGGATCCTACTGGATTCCTCAATATTTATAATACTGTTTACTTTCATATATTGTGATATATGACGTGATATATAATCTATGAATTATTATGACGACATTGTATTGTTATTTGATATTTTAAATACCATAAGAAATACCATAATGTGAAAAGGGAATTTTCAAAGTGTATATTGAAAATAAAATATTTATAAAATCAAAGAATTTTATAAAAGGAAATATTTATAAAATGAATAGAATTATATAGGAAATATTTCAGAAAAAATAGGATATTATAAAAGGAAATATTTCAGAAATAAATAGAATTATAAAAGAAAATATTTCGGAAATAAATAGAATTATAAAAGGAATAATTTGGGAAATAAATAGAATTATAAAAGGAAATTGGTGAGATATAAAAGAACTATGAGACGATGGATTTAAAGGAGATTTTTAAACAGAAATCGGTTTTTACATATAAATGGAGAAGATTAATTTGTATGTAATGCTTTTATAAATTAAGTAAAATAATTTATCATGGGATAAATTGAATATATAAGTCTGAATTTGTATAGAGGAGTAGAAATCGTTTTTAACAAGGATATTTTAAATAGAAATTGAATTTAGCATTATAAAGGGAATTATAAATGAGACTTTTAGTGTTAGATGTAAAAAAGGAGATTTTGCATAATTAATTCTATAAATAGAAGTATAAATAGAATTTGGAAATGGGATATTATTTTAAAATACAAAATCAAACTGATTGATTATATAAAAGAAATATTATTCACATTCGATGTGAATAATGGGTTAAAATAAATATTTTATAAATTAAAACATTTATAAAAGAAATAATATTTTGAAATAGGAATTTGAATGAGATAGGAAATGGGGATCAAATAATATAGTGGATTCTATTTTGGAAGAAATAGATCGGTTGCGAATTTATAAAATGACTCGATACATAGAATTGGAACCTGTAACAATAGTTTTAAATTGAAATCAAGCTTTGATTTGATAAAACGAGTACGGTTTTCTATAAAGGAATAATATTCACGGTTTAAAGTGAATAACGATTTGAAAGTAAACTTTTTGCAGAATTAAAACAGTTATAAAAAGGAAATGGGAAATTGTTGGGAAGTACTAAATTCAAAAATGAATTTAGAAAATGAGTTGACCTGAAATGGTAAATTGTTTTGGAAGTTCGGAAAGTAAATCAACATAAGTTATTTGAAGAGAGTTATCGAATAGAGTTATTCGAAAGAGAGATAATCGAATATAAGTTATTCAAAGAGAGTTAATCAAATAAAAGTTATTTAAAGAGAGTTAATCGAATAAAGATTACGCGAAGGAGAGTTATATGTCGAATTCAATTATAGCGAATTCGGGAAAGTATTATTTACTTTCCGATTTTTAATCAAGCTTTATTTATTTATAAATAAATTGTTTATTCAGTTATTTATCCAAATTAAGGAAATAAAGTTATATTTTGAAGTTAGATATTTCAGAAGTAGAATTTTAACGCTATAGTTATAACCAATGTGTTTCATAAAAGCATTGGATTCGTAAACTGAATTCAAGAGTTGCATAAGTAATGATTTGATAAGAAGATAAGAAACAGAGTTAAGGAAATTAGAAACTGACTAGAGATTAGTTAAGTTGAATGGTTTTCTAGGTATCGATCTAATGTTGGTTTCGGCCTTTCGGGGTTAATACTTAGGGGATTTTTCTTTTACTAATTTACAGTTAGAAACCGATGGATGCGGAATGATAGTGATGCACGAATAAGAAATGGAAACGTTTTCCAATGTTAATAATGTATATTTCTAGATTTAGGAAATAAGGATTTTAAAATATATGGAAACGGGAAATGGGTAAATGAATAAATTAATGATAAATTAATTTAAAGGGAAAAATGTTGATTGATGATTGATCGACAAAATTTCCATTTGGGAATAAGATTGTTGTGTATATGGATGTTTTCTTGATAGTTAAATAACCGACTATCAAAGTTTTGACCATTTTTTTCGTCGTTAATACGGAGAGATCGGGATCAGATTCATTATCTGAAAACCACTTTGTATGGGCGTTAGTGTTGCGAATAAAATATGATGAAGATAATTGAAGACAGAGTTATGCAAGGGCTATTCTGGCGATCCTAGGTAGAAATTGCCTAATATGGATTTACAGAATAGTGCCTTCGGTTTGTCCAGTCCTAGGACAATTTGTATGGAAGAATGTCTGACTGAGTATATTTAACAGATCACGTAAGTTGATCTCTTCAAACGTATTTACATTTGGTGGCGGAGGAATTCATTTCTCTTAGCTGTATACCCGTGATATGTTATGAGAAATCAATTTGTGATTTGGCGGGTATGACGATGTGGCATTCAAAGTGAATAAAGATGTTATCTTTCAGATATAAGCGTGGACTCTAGCCTTACAACCAGGAAATGGTATAAAATTGGGTAGGTCGTGTGGCTAAGTGGTTAGCTGCCAATTAGGGTGTATTGTCACCTAATCTAGAGAAATTCCATTTACTTCTATAATATATTTCGATGTTGTCCCTTTCGGGAAATGGTTGCTGATCCCAACCGTTGGTGACAATACATTCGGTACACTCAAGCGAAATGAGTGACTGGTCACGTTTAGCCTGGGTTATAAGATGTTCTTGTTGAAGCCGGTGTATTCCTCTCTAGAGATACACTGTTGGAAGGTGGTCCTATACCTTGCCAGTTGGAATTCATTACCCAATAAGCGCTCGCGGTTTTTGATTATATATTATGTATGTGGAACGTGAGATGAAAGCATTATGTTAGATGATTATTTAGTTGTGGTTGATAGACACTATTATAAAATATCAAAGAGTTTGATATAAATATTATCGTTTCTTTCAAAAGGATTTTTGAAAGTTAAATCAAATGTTTTGTATTCTCATAAGGGAAAAACTCATTCCGTGTTATACGGTGTGGTCTTATGAGATATCGTTTATTTTATCAAACCGTTTTAAATTGTTTACTCACACCAGTCCCATGACTGGCCCAGAGTTTATTTCATTTTGTTTACCCTAAATCTTGGGTGCTCAAATTTGTATGGACAGTCAAGTAGCCGAGATTTATAGATACACTAGATGGATCTTGGAGCAGGAGGATTAAACAGCATTTTCCAGCTGTTGTTTATTTCTTCTATGATGTAAGTGTTATACTCTAATAATGATATGTATATACAAATAACCGATTTGTATTTTTAAGTTATGTTGTATACTATATTTTATTCATTCCCCTGTGAGATTCGTGTTACTCTAATTCTGTTGTTATGTTCTTCTTCTATTTTAATTTTCTATCTTACCTATTCTCACCCTCTAACTTCATTCTATTAATGATCTTGTATGTTCGATTCTGGAATAGTCGACATGGTGTTGTATGTCGATGTTCTAGGTCGAAAATTCCTAGTTCGTTACATTATAATTGTATCATAACCTCACGACACTGTATGTTCCATGTTAGTTTATGCCAACAGTAGGGGTACAGGTTTTTCAATGTTGTTTCTAATGCGACTATGTTAAAAGTATAGTTTGCAACGACAACAAGATCTTCTCGAAGACTTAAGAGCTTGGAAGATGAAGCTTTAGCAACATCACGATCCCTGACCATGTCGTCTAGCAACTCCAATTCAGGGGTCAGTGAGCTTGAGATTTCAGAGTCTTCCTCACATTCCTAGCTCGCAAGCTTGTCTAGCAGATCTGACCAAGGTGTGTATTCAGAAAAACCACAACAATCGGTCAAGCACACAATTGAGCCAGTGATATCGCAAGGTGTTGGAGGTGCAAAAGGAAATCGCAAAGGAAAAGAGGATGTGGATACCAGAGGGAAGGCATTCTCGATGAGCCATCTATGATGGCACATGCCGCCATAGTTGATGATTTGTCGGATTCGGTGCCTTCGCGGATGGATGAATTCACATTGAGGCGTGTGTGTAAGAAATACGATATACCCTGGAATGATATTCGCGTCCCTGAAGAGGGGGCATGGAGCATGCACCTGCAGAAGGATACACTACCTGGAGCATGCATATTTGTTCTTATGGGTGCGGGGCCCCTCCTGCGGGTTCTTTCCAGATATGCTACGCTACTATCGCTTAGCGTTGATGCAGTTTCACCTGAACGCGTATTCCTTTCTTCTTGGTATCTGCAATATATTTGGGGAATACCCGCATACTGTATATAATGCAGAGGATATCCAATTTCTTTTCCAAATGAAGAGGAGAACTATTGTTGTCCCTCCCTCGCCTACTTGGAGGCGCAAGCCAACACCCGGTTTATCCTAGGGACATGGAGCAAGCTTAGTGTTTTTCAATATAACTGGTTTTATTTCCGCTGCCACCTAGGATTTGCAAGGCAAAGGCTGGTTGGAAGTATCTTTCTTGCATGGGATTCATAATTAGTCGACTCATAAGCTCAAGACTATATTTATGTTTATATGACGTGCATTCATCTAGTACCCAAAGGAAAAGTGTACCAAGAGTGTCTTGAAGCGTTGAAGGCTATTCCAGCCAAGTCTCTCACTACCACAGATATTCTAACTAAACAACTTCTTCATCGAACAGGCTTACATCCCCCAAATCGCTCAATAAATTATCTGGTTGGTGCTGGAGAGGAACAAAAGGCCGAAATTGAGGGAGAAACAAGTCCTTTGGGTCCGCGAGGGAAGATGCTCCCTGTCGCGTCCAAGCGACACAAGGTCATAAGGAATCAAGAAGAACCCAGTGAGCGTGGTGTCATTGAAGAGGAGATAATCACTATAGAAGAGGGTCTGCTGACTACCCCTGCCCCATCTTTAATAGTTGAGATGAGGTCCGGAGTGTCGCCCAAGCCAGTTTATCCATTTATTACCTCTGGGACTACCGTGTCGCTGGAAATGGAGGGTCATTTCAAAGACTGGGACAAAGTCCAACTTGATCTTACATTGTATTGGCCCAGTGGCACAAGTACTGAAAGCCTTACGTTGAATGTTGAGGATGTTACCCCTTCAAGCGGGCTTAAATTTAGCCCATGGAGAGAACACTTAGGACACACACTGATAAACACCGCATAACACAATATTTGTTTGTATGTGTGGAGTTTTTGATTCTAATTTTGAATCCGTTCTATATATGTGAAACGACTCGAGATAGCGACAAAGATCGAGGTTAAGAGTTTGGAAGTTACCGGCCATAAAGGAGTGGGCTTATGAGTAGTTTTAGAGGAGGCAGAGACTTGTTTACACGCCCCCTTCCATCATGACCGCGGTGGTGAATGACACCATAAGGATTAACCCTGATACACGAAATCTCTGTCACCTCTTATTCGGTTATCAGGAGAAGATTCGAGGCAAGAAACAATGACACCAGGCAACAGATATCAATGTTGCTCCTTATGTTCTGTCCTTGACGCTCGTGACCACATATATGAGTAAGGAGTTGGCGCCTAGGGATCGAAGACATGGAAAGAAAGGAGCGACAAAGAGGGGTCCACCTTTGCTTGACATGTCGGGTGTCCCACAGCTCAGTCTTGAACAAAAGAAAGATTTTCTTAAGCAGTTATTCTCCGGCTTCTATTTTGATGAGCTGGTGTGGTTACCAAACATTCATTAGATACCGATGGACATAGACAAGGATATGTATGACAAAGTGTACGATGTTTACTCCTAGTACAGGGAAATGTACAGGTACGCGACGCATCTCTCGGAGTTGATTATAAAGAGAATGTTGTGCTCCAGAATATAGAACTGGACGTTAACGCTGAAAGAGAGAGCCTCAAGAATAGGGAGAACAAATTGAGTAATACAATACTCCATCTCATCCGTTTCAACATATTTGAGTAACATGCTTATATACTAACTCTCATGTTGTTGAAACAGGTGAGGTGCAAAATGAGCTTAAAAGGGTCAAGGGTAAGGCGAATAGGGCTCAAGAATCTTTCAAAGAAACTTTAGCCTTGGTTACATTGGAGAACACGACGCTCAAAAAATAAAATGAGGCCCTTGCGGGGGGGGGGGGGGGGGATGCTCGGTTGATGAACGAGAATGAAGAGTTGCACCAGCTCTGCAAAAACAATGAGACTCTAGTTGAGAAAAACAAGAAGCAAAAAGAGGAGAATGAGAGGGAGTAGCAACTCATTAGTTGGAACAATGAGCTCAGAAAGCTTCTTGACTTGATTAATGCTGAGCTTGCTTGAGCTACGAAGGAGAAAGCGGACACTGAGGCCACAAGCAAGGAAGTGTTGAGCTAGGTGGACAACATAAAAGCCGAGCACCAGGCTAAGGTGGAAAGGCTCTAAGATGAAGTTTGCAGACACCAAGGCTAGGATCGAGGAGCCTTTGGAGCCATATATTTGAGGCATGTACATTAATGCACTTTTATTCCGTAGAATCTCATGGATCGAAGATTATCCCCGAACAATGGCTTAGATTTGGGAGAGGCTGGTGTAGTTTAAAGCTAGGTTGCGGTAGGTGGACTCTGTCAGTGAAGTTGATTTTATGTTTGAACACCTGACCGAGGAGGAGCGCAATGTTCTGGCAGAAGGGAGAACGTTGTTCGTAGAGGATGTTGAGAAAGCAAGGATGGCGGAACTTTCTCCTGCGAAGGGGAAGTCAGTGACTACCGAGAGCATGATAGTTTCTCACGAGTTTGTAGGCGGGAACTCTTAGCAACATCAAGTAGTCCCATCCACCTCTGCAAGTGGTTCATTGGTCCCAGCCCCTACCACTAACGAGTATGATCCCAATTATCCGGAGTTTGGACATGGAAGCTCTCTTCAACTAACAGTTGAGAGAATTATGTCTGGCGAAACCATGCCGCAAGCGTTGGGAGGTAATGTCTCATTCCTATGAATGTTTAGAAGGGTTGTAACACAGAGACAATGTAGATAATTCATCTTCTTTTCATCGTTTTGATATTTTCGGAACATAGGTGACAATGGGCTTCTCGCCAACACTTCCTACTATGCCTAGGTTTGATGGAGGAATTCAAAGGGAGCAGCTTGGGGAAGGAGGAAGTCACTTAGACACATTCTCTGATTTGGATCTCATGGATTTTGGAGACCTTCTCTAGAAAGGGAAAGGGAAGGATGAAGAGGATGTGCAAGTGACTAGGCCGATGGAGGCGGGTGAGTAGATAACGCATGATCTGGTTGAAAGGCAGAAAGCCTAGCCGCTCGCCAAGTATGAGGAGCAGGCAGAGAAAAGGAAAGTGGATGAGGCGGCCCAGCAAATGGCTCAAGAGGAGTCCAGACCAAAGGCTGAGTATGAAGCTCGGGGAAAGGCACAGGAGGTGGAAAAGAAGAAAGCTGACGACGAGGCCATTCAGAAGAGAGCTGATGAAGAGGCCGCCAAGAAAAGGGCCAACGATAAAGCCTCCAAGAAAAGGGCTGAAGAGGCGTTTAAGAAGCTGAAGGCGGAAGAGGCTAGGAAGCTCAAGGTCGGATGAGCGGCCGAACAGAAAGCGGCCTGGGAGGGTAAAAGAAAATTCGATAGGGACGCAAAAAGGCTAAAGAGGTCGAGAAGGTAGGGGACACCTCGGCGATACTAGCGCTTGTCATCGAACTCACACCTAAACCTTTGCAAGTGATCCCGTTTGTTAAGGAGCAGGTCACTGAGATCTCGAGCAGTGATGACGATGATCATAAGTTCAAGGTTGTGCCACATGGCTCAACTACCCATACCAAGGTGAGAAATGGAAGAGGAAGGAGAAGCTTCCGAAAGAGGAAGACGAGGATTGGTGATGAGCCATCCATTGTTGAGTCCGACAAGAAGAAAAAGAAGGGTGGCTCGTCCAATTGATGGTATATAAAGATTTTCGTTATGTAGGCCTATAGGATACACGAGTACGACCCTTGCTTTTGTATGCATGATATGGTTTTCATGTACATCACGTCGTTAGAAAGTAACAAACAATTGTAATTTTCTTTTGTGAATGAAATTTTTAGTTGACTTTGCTTATATAACATGTTGTACTAAGTGTTTGAACTTTCGTCCATGCTTTCCAATATATGTACTTGAGAAAATGTATTCTTCATCACAGTAAAGCAAATGTTGTTTGTGGATTTTCTCTTTTGATTCTCAAGTCGTGCAAAGCTAGTATATGCTGACTCCGCTCTTGGGACTTCCTTTCAGTTGGGAGCCTTGAGTCATATGGAGTTGGAATTTGGTGAATGCCCTCTCGAGATTTCCTTGGGTCGTTGATCCCAAGTTGTGACGAGGCAAGGTGGACGTCATTGTTACGTCCTGTAGACTCTCAAGTCGTTTCATTCGGGTTTGAGTTCGAGGGTGTTGTTGGTTCGCCAGCTTTGTACCCGGTCCAAACCTTGTGGGTCGGATTGACCCGAGCGTGTAGCCGATGTCACACTCACCCGGTTGGCGGGTTGCCCCAAGTCCGAAAAACTAGGAACGAGGTTGAACACTCAAGTTAATGAGCTACGCGAGTAATTTGTACTTGATCTTGTTGTTGGTTCGAGACTCGAGTTTACTTGTGAAGGGCGGACCACGTCACAAGGTTTGAGCCTTTGTAAATACTCAGTTGGGTGGATCGATACCAAGCTTCGAGGTGTTGATCTTGTGTTGTATGCTCATTTATGAAAGTCGGTGGTTGTTACTACCAAAATTAACGCCGAGGAAGGCAATTGGTGAAGGAGTAGAAGACCGTAACGAGCATAGAGGGAAAATCCGTAAGCAAGAATTAGGCACAAGGTAAAACTGAAAGCCTAAAAGAAGCCTCCAGAAGGGCAAGCAACCTACACCCTTAACAAAGAAGAAACCTCAAAATCCAGTACGAAGAGAAATTACTGGCAAGGTAATTACCGCAGGAAGGGTAATCGACAAGAAGTCATCCAAAACCGGGAGCTAATGAAGAGGAAAGCAATGGACATTGCAACATGAGACCTAAAAGGATGAAAGGGCTATCGGTACTATTCGCTTGATACCGATACATTGAAGAACAAGAGCATAAGGGGATCATCCGAGAGCCATCTACCGAAACCTCAATTAGATTGTCACCAAGAGCCACTTCAGTAAGGAGAGCATCAGAAGCAACCTTCTAAAAAGCCGAGACACACTTCAGGAATCTACCGAAAGGCAAGCCGGAACCTTAAAGAGAGACAAGCTATCCACAGTAATCTACTTAGTGTCGATATCAACAGGGGTAGTGGAACCGACAACCGTTCACTTGAATCATGAAGGAAAGCTCCACAAAGTGTTAATAGCAAGACCGAAAGCCTATGTAACAACCCGCATTTTACGAATCGGAAGATCGTAAAATATTTTTATTTTATTCCCCGAGGGTTGGATCATTCTCATCTTTTAATATATTGCTAATGGGGATGTGAGACATGTCCATAATTTTTACCGATTTTATTTGTGACCATTTTTCCCCTGTTAGTCTTATACAGGGCATAACTTTTGAATCAGGTCCAATCAGAGGATGAGACCTATGCCATTGGAAAGAAATTGTTGTTTGCCTTTCCATAGAGTGGTTACATTAAAGATTTGGCTCAGGGGTTTGGGAGAAATCGCTATTTTAAGGTTTTTCTTGGCTGTCCATGTTTGGAAAGCCATAATGGGATTATTTGGAGAGGCCCATTAGTGGACTTGCGGAAGGCTATAAATAGGGGATAAGAGGCATGGGAAAGAGTTTACTTTCTCCATTCTCTCATTTGAAAGAGCCAAGAGATCCTCCATTCCTTCATCCTTTCTACCATTAAAGCTTAGAGAATCGAATATTTACACCATTTGAGGCTAGATCTACACCATTTCAAGGGAGATTTCATCAAATCGAGCAGATTAAAGGAAGCTCTCCACTGTCCGGATTCATATTTCTTCATTTCTAAGCTAGATCGAAGGATTAGTGAGTGATATGCATCTCTCACATGGATTCAATAAAGTGTATGAGTGTTTGATCATGTTTTTCATCAAATTCAAGTCATTTTCCTTTGATCTACACTTTAGGAAGTTCTATTTCATATTTATCACCATAGGATCTAATTTAGCAACTTAAACCCGATAATTGCTATAATATTTCATATGTTTATGCTAGTTAGATCCATAATTTTAGTTCATACATTCATTTAGAATGATATAGTGCAATTTCTATGATTTAATAATGATAATTGTCATTTCGATGTTGTTACGGATTTGTGAGTTGGTTATGACTGATTTGGATGACTTAGATCAGTTGATTGAATCATTGTTGTCGTTTGGCGAAGATTTGGTCAAGTTTGTAGCTAATTTGGTCAGACCTAAGGAGATGGGTCGTTTTTAGATTTAAGGAGTAAGATCTAAGGCCTTGGGTCGTTTTTAGATCTAAGGAGTTAGATCTAGGCATTGGGTCATTTTTAAACCTAAGGAGTTAGATCAAAGTCTTGGGTCATTTTTATATCTAAGGAGTTAGATCTAAGACTTGGGTCGTTTTTAGACCTAAGGAGTTAGATCTAAGTCTTGGGTCGTTTTTAGACCTAAGGAGTTAGATCTAAGTCTTGGGTTGTTTTTAGACATAAGGAATTGGGTCGTTTTTATATCTAAGGATTTAGATCTAAGGCCTGGGTCGTTTTCAGACCTAAGGAGTTAGATCTGAGTTTTGGGTCGTTTTTAGAACTAAGGAGTTAGGTCTTAGACCTTGGGTCGTTTTTAGACCTAAGGAGTTAGATCTAAGTCTTGGGTCGTTTTCAGACCTAAGGAGTTAGGTCTAAGTCTTGGGTCGTTTTTGACCTAAGGAGCCGGACATAAAGGGCAAGACCTAAGGAGAAAGACCCAAGGTGCAAGACCTAAGGAGAAAGACCTAAGCAGTAAGATCTATGGGGTTTAAAAGCTAAAGAATGTCGACTGAATGAAGTTTGTTTTTGAGTCGGCAATGGTGATAACTTCAAGGAGCATTCAAGTCGGAATATTCGAAGTGTTGAATGTGTTCGTTGATCGGTGTAGACCAACGAAGAAGGTGGCAACTAAAGGTCGTGAGATGGTGGATAATGGTTGCTCGAGAAGGTTGCTTGAGCTATGAAAAGTCATCGGGTTGGATGACTAGAGATGAGAAGGCCGAGAGATTATCATTGTCGTAAGTTCTAGCAGGCTCAAATAAGGGGTACAATAGGGGCACTTAAAAGACCGAAAGGTTTCTGTTCGAGTACCATGGGTCTTGTAGAAAGGCCTAGTTGTCAAGGTTGGACATTGTCAAGGTTGGACATGTGAGCTTATGCTATAACTGGGGTTACGATTAACCCTTGACATATGGCAAGGTTGGCCGTCATATGATTAACGATGGTTTCAAAGCAGGATTGGCAGTGACAGCTAGAGTTTGTCATGGGTGATTGGTTTCCTTGTTTGTACCGTCTCACATAGATTAACCAACATGAAGTAGATGTTCCTTGGGTGCTTGTCTGATATTGGTTTAGCCTCTTAGGATTGTGTTCAAGGGATGTTGAATTCGATTAGGATGATTTATGTGAGATACATAATTTGGATGTTATGAGTGCTTAACATGATTGAATGGATGTTCTGCTTTCCATGAATGAATGGTTGACTTGTTGTTGTAAAGGCTATCTCTGTCCGATATGGGGAAGATAAGATTGAGTTCTTCTCTGGTGTTGTGGGTAGATTAGTATGTTTATCTATCCATTCTCATATACTTTATTGATGAAGTTTGTTAGTTGTTTTATCGCTCACTAATACTGTTGTCTGACTCAAGGTTTTATGTTTCTCTTATTACATTAGGCAGTTCATCCGGTTGTGGATGGGCAGACTGTGTAGCAGGTGACAGGTGATGCTTTAGTGAGGACAATGATGCCGATCGATGACGAGAGGAGGCTCACGTACTAGTTTATTATTATCTAGTATTTTCTATTTCCGCTAACACTATATGATCTGAGGGATGTATTGAGGACCTTTGTACAGTAATATTATCCTAAGTCATATGGATCTTTCTACTGGTTCTGCTAAGAGTTTTCAGTTTCTGTGCAATTCAATTTCACTTTTATTACCTGTTGTATATGCTCTATAATATTTTATCCTTGTGTTGTGAGATTTACGACAGGTTCCGATTTGTTTACCTACTCCGATGATCGTCGATAGCTGCCTGACACACCTTTCAGTGCATTATTCCTCTTGTTTAGTGCGGGGGTTGTGGGCGATCATCACATTTGGTATCAGAGCTCTGGTTAACTATTTTTGCCAAAGTTCGAAGGCGTAATCACGTATGTGAAATGTACTTGTAGATTTCAGTTGGATGTATACTATATGATACTATATAGTATAGTAGCGTTTATTTTTCTTTAGCAGCTTATCTTTTAACTGGCTAATCACTCTGGTTCGCAGATTTAGAATGAGTTGACGTTATACAAGAAGTACCGCTGAGGAAGAAGCTGTGCATGGAGGGGGTAATACCAGGGCACCTGATTACCCGGCCATATTTGAAGCTATGATGGAAGCATGCCTTTGAAGGAACCCCGCTCCAGTGGCAACAACGGCTGATGTTGGAGTCCAAGTGCCGAGAGCTATAGAATTTGCAAAGCTATGCAAAGACTTTACCTTGTTGGGAGGGAAACAGTTCAAGGGCACTGAACTAGTTGAAGAAGTCCAGAGGTGGTTGGATATATGTGTTCAAATCTTCAAGGACTTGGGCTTTGATGATGCAACAAAGACAATACTTGCATCAAGGCAGTTAGTGGGCAGAGCGATGGACTGGTGGAACTCTGTCATAATTGAGACTCCTGAAGAGGATATTTCATGGGAGCTGTTCCAAGCTAAGTTTGAAGAAAAGTTTATCTCCACCGTGCAGATGTTTGTCCTGTTCAAGAGATTCATGGAGCTTAAATAGAATGGTCTCCAACTTATTGCTATATTTCTAACTTCAAGGCTTTGTCGAAGTATGCTCATTCATATGTGGATACTCCTTATCAAAAGAACGAGAAGTTTGTCTTGAGGTTGGATGAATACCTTGGGAATCAGCTTGTGGATTACCTCAATGATAACTTTGAAAAGACCGTCGAGAAGGCTTCGAGGCATAAAAGTCTGTTTCCTAAGAAGATGTCTGTTGTTGGACCTAAGGAAGAACAAATGCAACAACAAGGTGGTAATAATAAGAAGAGAAAGCAGCAACAACAGAAAGGGAAGAATGGCCAAAAGAAGCCTAAGAGTGACATGGTTTGCTTCAATTGGAAACAGAAAGGACATTCTTCTAGTGAGTGCAAGAAACCCAGAGCTGAGAAGAAGTGCTTCAAGTGTGGGAAGCCTATGCAAGAGAAGAATGATTGTCCAAAATCAGCTAAGGGCAAGCAGGTTGTGAAGGCATATTATTTGGAAGTCGTGCCAACTTCCTCAAGAGCTCCTACTTCAAAGGAAAAGGGAAAGGGTTTTGTGGTGCAAGGTACTCTTTCTATTCATGGTGTTTCAATTTGAGTTTTGTTTGATACTGGAGCATCGCGTTCATTCATTTGCAATGAACTTGTGAGTCGCTTGGGTTTGGAACCTGAAATTTGTGATAGACCATTGATTGTGACTAATCCAGTTGGGGGTTCATCCGGTTTGTGCACGATATGTCGTGGTCTAGTGTTGTCGAGTCATGGTTGCTCTTTTGAGTATGGCTGCTTTGTTCTTATCTTCGCTGGGTTTGGGAACATCTTGGGCGGCGTAGACTGGCTCAAGACATATGCGGCAAGGGTGGAGTACGGGAAACTAGAGGTCAGGGTCGAGGATGTGGAAGGGTGAAAGGTATTGATTTGATGTATGCGCCAAGACGAGGTCTTCGTGAGTTATCTATATTCGCTTAGGATTCCACAAGAAGACCTGTCATCAGTTCTGATTGCTAATGAGTATGAGGGTGTCTTTGACAAGATCAAAGGGTTGCCGCCGCATCATGAGATCGAGTTTTGGATCGATTTGGTCGAGGGTGCTAGACCAATCGTTATGCCTCTTAGTCGGATGGCGCCTAACAGCGAGAGTTGGATGTGCAAGTTCGTGACCTTCTAGGAAAGGGATTCATTCGGAGAAGTGTTTCCGAATGGGGTGCACTGGTCGTGTTTGCAACCAAGGCAAATGGCTCATTAAGATTATGCGCGGACTATCGTGAGTTGAACAAGGTGACTAAGAAGAACAAGTATCCATTGGCAAGAATTGATGACTTGTTCAATAATCTTCACCAAGCCAAAGTGTTTTCTCAAATGGATTTGGCAATGGGATTTCACCAGTTGAGGGTGGCTAAGGATAGTGTGCCCAAGACTGCTTTTAGGACACCATCCGGGTTTTTTGAATGTTAGTGATGCCATTCAGGTTGACTAATGCACCAGCATATTTCATGGATCTTATGAATAGGGTGTTCAGAGATCAGCTGAACATGTTCGTGCTTGTGTTTGTGGATGTTATTCTGGTTTATTCACGGAATGAGGAAGAACACAAGACGCACTTGAGGGTTGTGTTGGAAATCTTGCGAAAGCAACAACTGAGAGCTAAGTTTTTGAAGTGTCACTTCTGGAAGAATGAAGTGAGGTTCTTAGCCATGTTGCTTGTGGAAATGGGATAGCAGTTGACCCGCTAAAGTGGCAGCAATCTAGGACTAGGATAAACCTAAGAATGCAATGGATATGAGAAATTTTCTTGGTTTGGCTAGTTATTACCAATGGTTTATCAAGGATTTCTCCAAGATAGCTGCACTATTGACAGGATTGACAAAGAAGAATCAAGTGTTCACCTGGATGCAAAGTGTGAGCAAGCACTTGAAATCCTGAAGGAGAGACTGACAAGTGCTCCTGTTCTGACCATTCAAAGTGGGAATGAAGAGATGGTGTTATACACCGACACATGTGGTACAGAGCTTGGAGCAGTACTGATGCAGAAGGATAAGGTTATGACCTACGCAAGTCGACAGCTGAAGTTGCATAAGAGAAATTACCCAACTCTTGATTTAGAGTTGGTAGCGATTGTGTTTGCTCTGAAGATGTGGAGACATTACCTATTGGGAGTTCGATTCGAGTTGTTGATGGATCACAAGTCATTGAAGTATCTTTTCTCCCAAAAAGATTAGAATCTTTAGCAACAACGATGGTTAGAGTTTCTAGCATTGTATGATTTCGATATAGCCTATACTCCTGGTATAGGTAACGCGGTTGCAGATGCGTTGAGTCCAAGACACGCAAGTTTGGGAGCAATGTTTAGGTATGGAAGAGCCTCGAGTATTTGGCAAGGTTTGATTTTAGGCCAAGGTGCGAGTTAGACCTAAAATGTTGGCAAGCTTAGCGATAAGACCTACACTCATCGAAAGGATTGGAGAAAGCCAAAAGCGAGATGCTAAGCTTGTCGAGTTTATATAGGAATTGGAACTAGATAGTAAAGAGTTCGAAGTCGATCGAGAAGGTTGGCTTCGAAAGCAAGGGCGATTAGTTGTTCCTGATATCGATGGATTGAGAGATGAGGTTCTGAGAGAATGTCATCACTCGAAGTTGATAATTCATTCCGGTAGTAATAAGATGTATCAGGAAATGAAGCGAATCTACTACTGGGAAGGGATGAAGCGGGATATTAGAAAGTTCATTTCCATGTGTATGAACTGTCAGTTGGTGAAAGCTGAACAGAAGAAGCCAAGTGGTTTGCTTCAGCCATTGGAAGTACCTACGTGTAAGTGGGAGCAAGTAACGATGGATTTTATTGATGGATTACCTAGAATCAGGGCAGAAAACGAAGGGATTTGGGTCATCATGGATCGTTTGACCAAAAGTGCGAGATTCATTCCTATCAAGTCGACTAGGACAGCGCGTCGAACCTGGCTAAACTTTATGGGAAATGGATAGTTCAATTCCATGGTGTCCCAAAGAGTATAGTGAGTGACCGAGATCCATTATTCATGAGTGGATTTTGGAAGAGTTTATAAGAAGCTTTGGGAACCGAATTGTGTTTAAGTACGGTTTATGTGATGGCCCGCCCCGCACCAGCCGACATTTCCAATGAAATGCACTGTAGTCCAACCAGGACGGAACGGTCGCCAAAGAAAGGGATTTGAACTAACAAGGAACCTGTAGAATGTCTCACAGCGCACGGGATAAAATATAATAATAACATAACTTTGACATAAAATAGGCAAGACAGTGCATAAGCTGAAAACTAAATCATCATAGCAGCGGAAATCCAAAATACAGCTTATCATCCAAACTAACATTATTACAACTTCGAAATACTGTCTCTAAAGCAAAAGAAAGAGGTACACTACTAATGCCCAAAGTAGTGACCAACAACAATACAGGGAATATATATATATATATATATATATATATATCATACGTGGGAGCCTCCTGCTCGTCTCCGGTACAACTACTCGTGCATAATCACCTGACCTGTCTCTAGTCTGCCCATTTAAGAGCACCTAGAGTAATAAGAAGAGACATAAAACTCTGGGTCATACAAAAGTCTGGTATGAGCGATAAGCAGCAAAACAGAACAATAACAGGTATACATAACCATACTTGAACCTGGACCTGCAACCAAAGAATTAGCACAACAGGATGTACAATACTCTAAGATGACACTAACACATGGTGTGAAATAATGGGGAGGGGGTGTGCATGTCATGGTGATTGCAAACATTAAGCATAGCAATCATCCTCACATTTCTCACTCAGTGCGTAAAGCATACGATATCCACCACTTTGATCACCCAATTCTTTGTTACGATCACTCTTCCCCATGGAGTCATGACGGCTCCACTGCACTGATCTGTAACCACTAATACTTTGCTATGTCCACTCTTCCCCATGGAGTCATGATAACCCCACTGCACTGGCTCATAGCCCTGCTACGATCACTTTGCCTCATGGAGTTATGACAACTCCGCTGCACTGATCCATAGCCAATATCCGTCTCTCAGTGGTGAGTCAAAGCTATAGACATCGATGAACCCTTTGCACACATCCCACAGCGAAGTACCACTTATGAAGTTAATAAATTGGTTCCAAGCTGGATCATAAGTAATAACCTCTCATTTGGACTTCCTTTGCATCCTGGGTTTTGGTTGAATTGGAGTTGGTCTTCAGAAGAGTCGTCGCGTACAAGAAGAAGTACACGTCTGGTTCGGTTCGGCTTGTCACCCTGGTTTAGTTTGGATCATCATTGCATCACCTCCGCGTTTCGGTTTGGGTCCTTGGTTGGGTTCGGTCCGTAGTCATTTCCTCGGTTCGGTCGTGAAGCTCCATGGTGCAGTTCGGTTCGGTGCTCCCTTTCTGGCTCGATTCGATGCTCCTAAGGCGGTTCGGTTCTGTGCTACTCCAGTTCAGTGCTCCATTCAAACTCCAAACCTACTCCAATCCATTCCGATCTGGCCTTCCTTGTTGCCTCTTTCATTTGCACGCTCCTGAAGATGCCAAGTTCCGTTTCGGTTCGGGAGCCGATCTGATCCCCTTATCCGATCTGATCTGGATCTCTGTAGCATTTCAAGCAAGCTAATTTTCGTCCATTCTAGCCATATGATGGCATTTTAAACCATTATAACTTTACTAATCAATCATAATGCATTCCAAACAGTAGTAGTAATATATAGGATCCATTAACAAGGTAAAAACATCAAGCATATAGGTCATTTTAGGTCAAACATACCCAAAAAGAATGATTTTCCCCTTAGTCATGTTTAACCATAACTAATAATAGTATTAAAAAAACATGTCCAAATTAACCCAAATTTTTATCAGAGCCCTAAAATAATATTTAAGAATTTTTACATATTTTTCCAGAATTTTAACTTGCATAATTTTGCTAATTAACACTAATCATCCCTAATTATCGTAATTAGTGAAAAACAATGCAAATCACTCACCTTAGCCACAAATGAATTGTAGATCTGAACTTTACTACTAGTTTGGGCCGAATTCCTATGCAACACATCAGCTCCAACTCTGATTTGGTGTTGATTTTCTTTGATTTGATATAGATCTTCTTCATTAGTGATTAGAAGGTGATTTGGGAGTGATTTAGAGGATGGGGGCCATTACTAGGGTTTCAAGTATGAAAAGTGGCGGCTGAAAAATGACAAAAACTAAATTCCTTAACCCTATCAGGCCTCCCATAACCCTAATCCTGAAATAGTTTATGGACCTAGCTGCTAATCACCTTAATTAGGCCCGGTTAAGTTGTTTTTCACCTTCTAAACATTATTTCAGCCATATCTCCCAAACGGTAAGTCCGTTTGGCTAATGTGACCACTCTACGGAAAGCAAAACCATCATCAAATCCAATGGAAGTAGTTTTAGGTCAAAATTCCTTACCAATCAAAAGTTATGGGCAAAGCAAGATTCGTTAGGGGCAAAACGGTCATTTAAAAATCGACAAAAATCGTGAACATTGGAAATGACCCCAATAGTCGTTCCCTAAAGTTACACGACTGTATGACCTCGTATGAAAATGAAATAAATATTCTATGATCCTCCTTTGCGTAGAATGCGGGTCGTTGCACTCTCCTCCCTTAAGAAATTTCGCCCCTGAAATTCCTTAACTAAGAAACAACAATTGGTCCCGCATGCCTATCAATCATTTGCAAGAATCAAACATACATAGCAACATAACAAGCCTATCCTAGCATGTAGTTTACTAATAAGAGGATAACTAAATGGTTGTTAAAATCTTACCAGGTAAAGAGTTCTGGATGTGATTTCCTTATGCTCTCCTCTGTTCCCCAAGTACAGTCACTCTCATTCTAGCCCTACTGAACCTTGACCAGTTTCACCGCCTTCCTTCGAAGTTGCTTCGTGCCGTACTCGACAACACGAATCGGGTTGCGGTTTCCAACCACCTCGGGTTCTACTTCGATATCATCCAACTGATCTAGTGAGATAGTCATATCGAGGTCGTGCACAAACTTCCTTAACTGGGAAACATGAAATACATTGTGAACTCCGACCATCTTGTCAGGTAACTCAACTTTATAAGCCAAATTCCCAACTTGCTAAAGAACTGGGAATGGACCAACAAACCTTGGTGCTAGCTTACCTCTACTACCAAATCGAATCACGCTCTTTAATGGAGAAATCTTGACAAACACCAAGTCGCCAACGGAGAATTTTAAATCTCTTTGCCTCTTAACAGCATAACTATTCTGCCTATCTAGGGCAGCCTTCATTTGTTGTTGGATAACCTTGATCTAGTCTGAAGTTTCCCTTATTAGGTCCGGTCCAAGCACAAATTTCTCACTGGTTTCTAACCAACATGACGGTGAGTTGCACGGTCTTCCGTTTAAATCTTCAAATGGAGCAATAGCAATACTGGACTGATAACTATTATTATATGCGAACTCAACCAGATGCAAATGGTCATCCCGTGACCCTCCAAAATCTAATATACATGCTCTCAAGAGATCCTCCAATATACGATTCACTCTCTCCGTTTGACCGTCGGTTTGAGGATGGTACGTGATACTCAGATGTAATTCTAAACCTAAAGCTTCTTATAAGCTCTTCCAAAATTCACTAGTAAACAACGGATCTCGGGTCGCTCAGAATGCCTTTGGGTATTCCATGAAATCTCACTACCCACTTCATAGACAGTTCCGTTAACTTAGCTGCCGTTCTATTCGATTTGACAGGTATAAACCTTGCACTCTTGGTCAATCGATCCACAACCAACCAAATGCTATCATGGCTCGATCTAGTCCTTGGTAACCCATCAATGAAATCCATTGAGACTTGTTCCCATTTCCATTCGGGAAATTCTAATGGTTGCAACAAACCGCTAGGCTTCTTTTGCTCAGCTTTAACTAGCTCGCAGTTCATACATTTGGACATAAACTTCCCAACGTCTCTTTTCATTCCTTTTTCAGTATTTGGTCTGCTTCATGTCTCTATACATTTTCTTACCACCGAGATGCATAGTTAGTTTTGAGTGATGACATTCTCTAAGCACTTCATCTCTCAATCCACTAACATTGGGCACAACTAGTCTCGCATTCTTTCTAAGCCATCCATCTCGATCAAGCCCATACTTGTTCATCTCCTCATCGATTCCCATTTCTAACTTGGAGATGATTTCTAATAGATCAGGATCGTCCCTCTGACTGGAACCAATCCGCTCAATCAAAGTGGGTCTTCTCATTACACTTGATAACATCTCTGGATCCAATTCACACTTTGGTCTGAAATCGTACCTTGCGGTGTACTCTAGTTGCTTCCATTCTAGTAAAATAGCCCCTAAATTGGCATGTCTCCTACTCAATGCATCGGCTACCACATTGCCCTTTCGTGGTGTATACGCGATATCAAAATCATAGGAAGCCAAGAATTCTAACCATCTTTGCAGTCGGAGATTTAGATCCTTCCGGGAGAAGAGATACTTTAATGACTTATGATCAGTAAGCAACTCGAATCTTTCTCCCAAGAGAAAATGTCTCCACATCTTCAATGCGAACACGATCGCTACCAATTCCAAATCATGGGTAGGATATCTTTTCTTATGCGGTTTCAGCTGCCGACTAGCATAAGCTACAACCCTACCTCCTTGCATCAAAACAACACCTAGTCCGGTACCACATGCATCCGTGTATACTGTCATCTCTTCATTCCCTTTAGGAATGACTAACACTGGCGCACGCGTCAACTTTTCCTTTAGACTCTTGAATGCATTTTCACACCTTTCGTCCTAAACGAAAGCTTGATTCTTCTTGGTCAACTGAGTTAACGGTGCCGCTATCTTAGAGAAGTCTTGGATAAACTTAGGATAATATCCAGCCAATCCCAAGAAACTTCTTATGTTTGCTCATTCTTGGGCGTAGACCAATCTTGTACTGTAGCCACCTTCGCAGGGTCCACGACAATACCATTCTCTGAAACAACATGGCCCAAGAATCTCACTTCCCTCCTCCAGAAGTGACACTTAGAAAACTTCGCTTTCAGTTGTTGTTTTCTCAACACCTCCATCACTACTCTCATATGTTCTTTGTATTCTTCCTCTGTCCTTGAATAAACAAGTATATCGCCCACGAACACAAGAACAAACTTATTCAATTGATCTCGGAATATTCAATTCATGAGATCCACAAAATATGTTGGTTCATTGGTCAACCCGAATGGCATGACCAACCACTCATAGAATCCAGACAGTGTCCGAAATGCCGTTTTAGAAATACTCTCAACTGCTACTGGGAGATGATGAAATCCTGTCACGGGGTCCAATTGGGAGAACACTTTTCTCCCTCTAGTTGATCAAACAAAATCATCCATCCGCGAAAGAGGATACTTATTCTTCCTAATCACTTTATTCAACTTGCGATAGTCCACACATAAACGAAGGGAACCAACTGCCTTGGTAGCAAATACAACCTGTGCTCCCTACTCGGAGACACTCCTTCGGATAAATCCCTTCTTCAAAAGATCAATTACTTGCACCTCCAACTCTCCCTGCTCCCTTGGCGCCATAGGACGAAGTGACATTACTATAGGTTTGGCATCTTTCACTAAATCAACACGGAACTCAATCTCTCGATGTGGTGGAAGTCCGGTCACTTCCTCGAAGATATCCGGATACTAGCCAGCAATAGGAACTCCTGATAACTCATCCTGGGGTATGTCGAGAGAATTTAGTAAACTAGCCATCACCCCATCACTAGGTAAGCTACCAGACACTACCCTCTGCCCATCGTCCTACCTAATAGTCATCAAAAATCTGTCACAGTCTACTAACACCCCATATCTTCAGAGCTAATTGACTCCAAAAATAATGCCAAACCCAGTAAAGCCCAAAACAAAGCAATCACAAGCAAACATGCATCCATGACTCGATAAGTCCAAATTTTGACAAATCATACTAAAGCTAGTTGAACCACCAATCAGGTTTGTCACCACTAAAGGTCTATTGACTATCTCGGGTTCCAATCCCAACCTATCTACCAGGTCACTAGATATGAAGGAATTGGAAGCCCCAATATCAAACAGTACTCGAACAGGAACATCATAAACATAAAAACATACCTTGAATGATGACATTCTTTCCTTTCTCCGCCGCAGTTGGGGCAATCGACGAAGAAGGAACAACATTAATAGCATATGCTTTCACAATCTGCTTCTCTTTAGGGGGTTGCGGACATTTGTCCTTGTGATGTCCCACTTGGCCGCAATTGATGCACTTCCTATCCGTTGGCTTTGCTCGGCATTCTTTAGCATAGTGGCCCTTCTTTCCATAGCTAAAGCACTTAACATCTTTCTTACCTTTCTTTTTCTGACCATCCTTTGTCTGACTCTGCTTCCTTCTATTCTGAGAATTATTCTTGCCTCCACCGCTTGCCTGCAGCTTTGGCCCCTCTGCAAATGCAACCGCGACTTCAGCCTTGGGATTAGGATAAAGTCTCTCTAATCTCAATGCTTTCCCAATAATTGATTCAAAAGTCTCATCAATATGGTTTATAATCCTTTCCCCCAAGTACTGATCTAAGCCTATTATGAACTTCTCATTCTTCTTCTCAGGAGTATCAATAAGGGATAATCCATACTTCGATAAAGTATCGAACTCAGCAATATACTCTGAGACTACCATACTATTCTATTTAAGCTCCAAGAACTTCCTAAACAACTTTGACTTCTAGGAAGCTGGGATAAACTTATCACTAAACTGGGTCTTAAACTGATCCCAAGTAACTTGATCCTCACGTGTAGCTGCCTTGATAGCATTCCACCAATTCATAGCCCATCCTTGCAGCTGGCGGGATGCTAGCTTTCTCTTCTTTGCATCATCGATCCTTAAGTCCTCGAAGATGCGCTCACAACTATCGAGCCAATCCTGAACTTCTGTAGTCGATTCCGTTCCGTGGAACGGCTTCCCACCGAGACTAGTGTAGTCCTTACAAACCTTGGCGAAATCGGCCCTAGGCGCCTGCACTGCTGCATCACCACCATTTACAACATTAGGAGCTACCCTCTGAACATCACTAAGAATCTATCTCATGAAGTCAGTGAACGTCGTCCTCATATCAAGAGCATTCATATTATTAGCTCCTGAACCAGTATTCCTCGTATATCGGCTCATCGTTCAATCTGTAAGGAGAAAACGATTAACCATCTCTTCAGTGGTGCCAATGCAGTGCGACTCCATCCTTAGATATACCAATAGTGTGTGTGTATATATATATTGGTTTTGAAAACCAAAATATCACAAATACGCACTCTCATCTACGTACTATCTCTCCCTGGTGTCTTTCCCTAGGTTAACTACGCAACATGGAGCTCTTATACCAAGTGTGACGGCCTGCCCCGCTCCAGCCGACATTTCCAATGAAATGGTCTGTATCGATGTCCAACTAGCATAGGATGGTCGCCAAAGAAAGGAAAAGAAAGGAATTTGAACTAACAAGGAACCTGTAGAATGTCTCACATCGCATGGGATAAAATATAATAATAACATAACTTTGACATAAAACAGGCGAGACCGTGCATAAGCTGAAAACTAAACCATCATAGCAGTGGGAATCCAAAATACAGCTTATCATCCAAACCAACATTATTACAACTTTGAAATGCTGTCTCTAAAGCAAAAGAAAGAGGTACACTACTAATGCCCAAAGTATTGACCAACAACAACACAAAGAGAATATATATATCATACGTGGGAGCCTCTTGCTCGTCTCCGGTACAGCTACTCATGCATAATCACCTGACATGTCTTTATCTGCCCGTTTAAGAGCACCCAGAGTAGTAAGAAGAGACATAAAACTCCGGGTCAGACAAAAGTCTGGTATGAGCGATAAGCAGCAAAACAGAACAATAACGGGTATACATAACAATACCTGGACCTGCAACCAAAGAGTTAGCACAACAGGATGTACTAAGGTGACACTAACACATGGTGTGAAAATAATAGGGAGGGGGTGTGCATGTCATGGTGATAGAAAACATCAAGCATAGTAATCATCCTCACATCTCTCACTCAGTGCGTAAAGCATACGATATCCACCACTTTGATCACCCAATTCTTTGTTACGATCACTCTACCCCATGGAGTCATGACGGCTCCACTGCACTGATCTGTAACCTCTAATACTTTGCTATGTCCACTCTGCCCTATGGAGTCATGATAACCCCACTGCACTGGCTCATAGCCCTGCTATGATCATTTTGCCCCATGGAGTTATGACAACTCCACTGGACTAATCCATATCCAATATCCGCCTCTCAATGGCGAGTCAAAACTATAGACATCAATGACCCCTTTGCACACGTCCCGCAGCAAAGTCCCACTTATGAAGTTAATACGTTACTTCCTATCTGGATCATAAGTAATAACCTCCCATTTGGACTTCCTTTGCATCTCGGGTTTTGGTTGAATTGGAGTTGGTCTTTAGAAGAGTCGTCGCATATAAGTAGAAATACACATCCGGTTCGGTTCAGCTTGTCACCCTGGTTCAGTTCGGATCATCATTGGGTCACCTCCTCTATTAGGTTTGGGTCCTTGGTTGGGTTCGGTCCGTGGTCATTGCCTCGATTTGGTCATGAAGCTCCATGGTGAAGTTCGGTTCGGTGCTCTCCTTCTGGCTTGGTTCGGTGCTCCTAAGGCGGTTCGGTTCGGTGGTACTCCAGTTCAGTGCTCCATTCAAACACCAACCCTACTCCAATCCGATCTGATATGGCCTTCCTCGTTGCCTCTTTCATTTTCACGCTCCTGAAGATGCCAAGTTCTGGTTCGGTTTGCTAGCTGATCTGATCCCCTTATTCGATCCGATCCGGATCTCTGTTGTATTTCCAACAAGCTAATTTTCATCCATTCTCTCCATACGACAGCGTTTTCAACCATTCTAACTTTACTAATCAATCATAAAACATTCCAAATAGTAGTAGTAACTTATACGATCCATTAACAAGGTCAAAACATCAAGCATACAGGTTATTTTAGGTCAAACATACCCAAAAAGCATGATTTTCCCCTCAATCATGTTTAACCATAATTAATGACAAGATTAACTAAACATGTCCAAATTTACCCAAATTTTTATCAGAGCCCTAAAATAATATTTAAGAACTTTTACATATTTTCCAGAATTTTAACACGCATAATTTCACTAATTAACACTAATCACCCCTAATTAGCCGTAATTAGTGAAAAACAATGCAAATCACTCACCTTAGCCACAAATGAATTATAAATCTGAACTTTACTACTAGTTTGGGTCAAATTCCTATGCAACACAGCAGCTCCAACTCTGATTTGGTGTTGATTTTCCTTGATTTGATGTAGATCTTCTTAATTAGTGATTAGAAGGTGTTTTGGGATTGATTTAGAGGATGGGCGCCATTACTAGGGTTTCAAGGATGAAAAGTGGCAGCTGAAAAAAAAATTCCCTAACCCCGGTAGCCCTCCCATAACCCTAATCCCGAAATGCGTTATGGGCCGAGCTGCTAATCACCTTAATTAGGCCCGGTTAAGCTGTTTTTCACCTTCTAAACCTTATTTCAGCCACATCTCCCAAATGGTAAGTCCGTTTGGCTAGTGACCACTCTAGGAAAGCTAAACCATCATCTGAATCCAATGGAAGTGGTTTCAGGTCAAAACTCCTTACCAATCAAAAGTTATGGGCAAAACAATATTCGCTTGGGGCAAAACGGTCATTTAAAAATCGGCAAAAATCGTGAACATTGGAAATGACCCCAATAGTCGTTCCCCACAGTTGCACGACTATACGACCTCGTATGAAAATGAAATAAATATTCTATGATCCTCCGATGCGTAGAATGCAGGACGTTACAACTTATCATCCCCAAACGGATGGTCAAACCGAGAGGGTTAACCAAGTTTTGGAAGATCTTCTAAGAGCTTGTGTGTTTGATTTTGGGGGATCATGGGAAGACCATCTACATCTAGTTGAGTTTGCATATAATAATAGCTACCAGTCTAGCATTGGGATGACACCATACGAGGCGTTGTATGGGAGGTCGTGCAATTCTCCAGCCTGTTGGTTAGAAACTGGAGATAATTGGTACTTGGGCCTGAATTGATTAGAGTGACCTTGGATTGTATCGAGAACGTTCGATAACGAATGAAGGAGGCCCAAGATCATCATAATAGTTATGCTGATAAACGTCGAAAAGATTTGGAATTCGATGTTGGCGATATGGTTTTCGTGAAGATTTCTCCATTGAAGCGTGTGGTTCGATTTGCAAGTAAAGGAAAGTTGGCTCCTAAGTTCGTTGGACCATTTCCGATAATCGAGCGAATAGGAAAGCTCACGTACAGATTGGAGTTACCCGAGAAGATGTCGAGTGTGCATAATGTTTTCCATGTCTCGTTTCTATGGAAGTTATTGCATGATTCGAATGTGATGGTACCTCCAGAGCAATATGAAGACCTAGATGTAGAGGTCGTAGTCGCAAGACCTCGTAAGCCGCTTCATGTTGTGGGGAATGACACGAAACAGCTTAGGAGGAAGACATTTAAGCTAGTCAAGGTACAATAGGGTAAGGAGGGAGACGATTGTACATGGGAAACGGAAGAGAGCATAAAGGCAACCCATCCAGAACTCTTCGTCAGTATGACCCATTAATGTCGTGTCACCCTACATCATTGTAACTTGCACTATTATGTTTTTAGAATTTTACATACTAGGATAAGGCTATGGATGCATGGCTTTATGGCTGCTAGTTTGGGTGATAGGATTGGATGCTTATGAGTGATAGGCGTGCAGAATTGTTATGGTTGATTGTGTTTGTTTGAGTTTCGACAGCGAAATTCCTAAGGAGGGGATAATGTAACAGCTCGCATTTTACGTATCGGAAGATCGTAAAATATTTTTATTTTATTCCCTTAGGGTTGGACCATTCTCCTCTTTTAATATGTTGCTTATGGGGATGTGAGACATGTCCATAAATATTACTGATTTTATTTGTGATCATTTTGCCCATGTCAGTCTTGTACAGGGCATAACTTTTGACTCAGGTCAAATAAGAGGATGAGACCTGCGCCATTGGAAAAGAATTAATGTTTGCTTTTCCTTAGAGTGGTTACATTAAAGTTTTGGCTCAGAGGTTTGGGAGAAATCACTATTTTAAGGTTTTTCAGTTGGTTATCCATGTTTGGGAAGCCAATGGGCTTATTTGGAGAGGCCCACTAGTGGACTGGTGGAAGGCTATAAATAGGGGATAAGAGGCATGGGAAAGAGTTTACTTTCTCCATTCTCTCAATTGAAGAGCCAAGGGATCCTCCATTCCTTCACCCTTTCTACCATTAAAGCTTAGAGAATCGAAGATCTACACTGTTTCAAGGGAGATTTCATCAAATCGAGTAGATTAAAGCAAGCTCTCCACTGTCCGGATTCATTTTTCTTTATTTATAAGCTAGACCGAAGGATTAATGAGTGATATGCGTCTCTCACATGAATTCAATAAAGTGTATGAGTGTTTGATCATGTTTTTCATTAAATTCAAGTCATTTTCCTTAGATCTACACTTTGGTAAGTTCTATTTCATATTGATCACTGTGGGATCTAATTTAGCAACTTAAACACGGTAATTTCTATGATATTTCATATGTTTATGCTAGTTAGATCCATAGTTTTAGTTCATACATTTATTTATCATGATTTATAGCAATTTGTATGATCTAATTATGATAATTGCCATTTTGATGTTGTTATGGATTTTTGAGTTGGTTATGACTGATTTGGATGACTTAGATCAGTTGTTTGAATGGTTGTTGCCGTTTGGCGAAGATTTGGTCAAGTTTGGAGCTAATTTGGTCAGACCTAAGGAGTTAGGTCGTTTTTTGATCTAAAGAGTAAGATCTAAGGCCTTGGGTCGTTTTTAGACCTAAGGAGTTAGATCTAAGTCTTGGGTCATTTTTAGATCTAAGGAGTTAGATCTAAATCTTGGGTTGTTTTTATACCTAAGCAGTTAGACCTTAGTCTTGGGTCGTTTTTTGACCTAAGAAGTTAGATCTAAGTCTTGGGTTGTTTTTAGACCTAAGGAGTTGGGTTGTTTTTAGATCTAAGGTGTTAGATCTAAGGCCTTGGGTCGTTTTTAGACCTAAGTAGTTAGATCTAAGTCTCGCGTCGTTTTTAGATCTAAGGAGTTAGGTCTAAGGCCTTGGGTCGTTTTTAGACCTAAGGAGTTAGATCTAAGTCTTGGGCCGTTTTTAGATCTGAGGAGTTAGATCTAAGTCTTGGGTCGTTTTTAGACCTAAGGAGTTAGGTTTAAGTCTTGGGTCGTTTAAAGACCTAAGGAGCCAGACCTAAGGGGCAAGACCTAAGGAGCAAGACCTAAGGAGAAAGACGACATGCAACTAAAAGTTATACGACATGCAACTAAAAGTCTAAAAGTTTTTGTTGCGTTTTAGTAAACGCAACCAAAAATGAAAATATTGTAGCATTTCAAAAACCCTACAAAGTGTTTTTGGCAGCGTCTTAAAAATGCAACTAAAGTGATACTTGCATCATTTTTCAATTTTTTGTAGCGGTTTTCCAGCCCTACTATATGTTTTTTGTAGCGGTTTTCCTGTCCTACTACATGTTTTTTGTTGCATTTTATTTCAGCTACAATATCTTTTGTTAATTACATTTGTAGCACTTTTTCAACGCTACTAAAACTTACTGATCTACACCACATTTTATTTGCATTTATTTACAATTAATGGGTTGTAACATCTCCATTAATCGCTTATATATAATAGAATTATTAAAACAAATAATCATATTAGTATCATTTTCAAACTAAAATCAATAATTTCCATACTTAAATACTTAAAAAATACATTACTCGAAATATCAAATATAACACCCATAATCATCTCAATAGTAGTATTTCGACAAAATAAGTGAATCCACATACCACAATTGCTTATAAACAAGTCTACACGATTAGTACAAACAAAATAATAGTTTAAGTCTTCTTTATAGCTTAATTACCACCGGTTCTTTGATGCGGCGGTTTTTCACCTGAAATCTAATTACCTGTACATATGTATAACGGTCAATGGTAAGAATTACATACAAGTATAACGGCCAACAGTCGGAATTACATAAATGTGTAAAATGCATAAATTACATAAATGTGCTCTAAGCAACTTTGATCTATTTAGAAATGACACAAGGACCATCTAAAATTTTACCATTCTTCTCCTTTTTTTCTGGTTTCAGCTTATTATTCCATTTCAAAAGCAAATAATTTGATGAATAGTACTTACCACTGGTAATAAGTCAGGGTTACATTGTCATTTAGAACCATGTAATTACTGCCACTTTTCGTTGCCAAAAAAATATATAAAGGAAACTTATATGCTAGCATAATTTTCTTACTGTTTAGGATTTGAGTAACAAAATTACTACAGCAAATTCACTGCCAACGGAGACTAGGTATAAGACACATAGAAAAAAATTATTTTACTATTTGAAACTGAAGTTATCTCCGTAGCCTGTAAGTCGTTTGTACCTTATTGTGTACTCTCTTTGTTATTTGCTTTTTAAGCTACTATACTGTGCCTTCCAAACTACACCTATTAGTTGTCTTCCATGGCATATGCGAGCCTAAACTATTTGGTATATTACGTGTTTTCCTACTCTTGATTTTCAATTTTGTGGATCCAATGTGTCTGGCACTCTGAGTATGGTTTGCATTTACAATATCCGAATGTTTCTCTAGAACAAAAACAATAAATACCTTTTGTTGGTTTAGTAGTAAACTTACAAACCAAACTTCACTTTATCTATACAGTGTTTCTAAAATTTACAAACCAAACACTCGGAACTTGCTATTGTTACTAGTTCTAGAGAAACACTTGGATATATACTGCTTTTGTGTTCTTAAAATTGTGTTTAGAACTTTATACATATACCTATGTTTTTGAGTCAAACATATATTCTTTAACAGAAGGCATTCACTAGGCTCTCCAATAGTCACAATTGCCGACACAGTAGCAAGGGCTGGATTAAAAAATGTTGGCACAACATGTAGCATCATAGGCTGTCCATTTATAGGCAAATGTTGGGGCTGCTGAATTGGCTTGGTAACTTCATTAACCACTGGTACTCCCAGTGACTCAGCAAATACTATACCAAAAAGTTGTGTATTAATCTTTATGCCACAGTAAAAAAACAAATATGAAAAGAGACTAAAGGAACTAAAAACAAACTTTGAAGCAATTCCTGTGCGATCCATTTTCTGCATAAACATAAGCATGGCCGTTCAAACTCTAAGCTGCCTTGGCATGTTCAACTTGAGCAAACTATGAAAACAAGAATATCAACATGTGAACCAACTAGAATATGCACAAATTATGTTATAGTAAACTATGTGATAATTTAAATTGCTTACTTGAACAAAACTATAACCCTTGCACTGCCTTGTTCCCAAATTCAGTTGTAACTGTACAAGTTTAATAGGGCCAAATGGTTTGAATGGCTAAATACAGGAAAAAAGAAGAAAAGAAAAATTGTGAGGATGCTCACGTGCAATTTCCAGTTGGCATATATATACCCACAGCATATAAAGTAGACACGCAACATAGATATCAAGTGCCAACCCGCCAACAGTTTGAATGACAAATTATTATTTTATCATGGTTTTTTACCAACCCTCTAGCATGAAGCAGCAATGAGGTTGGTCAACAACCTTCAACATTGCTGCCAAATTGCACAAACACAAAATATATTCAACAGACAAATAGTACAAACACAAAATATAGACCCAAACTATTCATGTTTAAATATTGAAAAAAGTAGTTGGAGATGTGGAAAGAACTAGTTACATATAGTTCCGTATGTTTCCTGATTTAATATAGTCCTCATCGTTGATAATTCTGTTTTTGATTACAATTTTGTTTCTTTTATAACAAGCATGGTAATCTTTTGGTCTTTCCTTAAAACCCACAGCCACATGCTAAAGGAAAATTATCATAAACTGTTCTTCTACAAGTAATTATCACAAAAATGTACCTTCACGAATAGAATCAACGAAGTAACAAAGCCGTGGTAACTCTGAGGTACCGTCAGATTATGTGAAAGCTCAAACTACATACTAACCTCAGCGACAATTAATGAAAAAAAAGATACAATTAAATTCACCCATCTTCAATGTCATTGACAAATGAAGATATATGGACACCCAGACACATAAATGAATAACTGAAATTTAAAATCTGGGAATGCTTGAGACTGGACTGCAGCAGACTTAAATCTACTTGAGATGCTTTAACTCAGGATATAGTAATTTCATACCCAAGAATTTCAAACTTAAGTTCTAATGTAGAAATACAAAGTGAGTTAATGACGAAATAAAGTAATTAGTGAACATGATGGCTAGAAATAGTGAAAAAAGCACTAACTGATGGAGTTTCTCTATTCGTGCCCTAAATGTTTACTATGCTCAAATAACTCGTCTTACTGAAAGCAAATCCCCTATACCTAAAATTAAGCCCGGGTTAAAAGCTTTCAAGACATCAGGACTCCATTTGTTTGCCTCTTTGTAATGGGCTTCATTTGTAATGGGCTTTATTTGCAATATGCCGCAACTTAACTTGAAATGGAAATGGAGTCTTGATGACTATTTTGTAGCCACTACAGTCTTGAAAGCTTTTGTCTGTGGCTAATAAAGTAAAATGAATTGTATCTTTTCTAATATTATCAGTTTCTTTATTGTTTTTATCTATATTATTTGACTTTGAACATGAAAACTAAACTATGCTGTTGTTAGTAAACAGAGAAAAGGAAAACCATTATATCAAATTACAAACATATGTATTGTTTTCTTTTTTCACCATGCATTTGTAATGGGCTTTATTTGTTTGCCTCTTTAATACTATATAATTTTCACTTTAGAAAATTTTCAAATGAAAATTTCCTCTTATAGTTACAATTTATCACATACAATTTTATATTTTTTTCTGCATTGATAATTTTGTGTTATCATTTTTTCTCTCTTTAAGTTTTAGTAAGAAGAATAATACAGTAATCGCTTCCCACAGATCTTTGTCAAACTGAATTCTCATAACATTTAATTCCATTTAATACCATTTAATTAGCACTGGAGTTGTAAAATGATCCGTTAATTTCCATTTGATTCCATTTAACAAGCAAATACACTACCACCTATTACAAGTTTACATTACAAGTTTACAGTATAGTAAAGAACTAATAAAAAGGCGTTTAGATGGCAATATCATTAATATTTGTGCTCATTGCTAACAAAGCTTGGTATAATATATATTTTCATTTAATTTTACTATATTTCATACAACTTTTATAATGACATTAACAGTATATCTAGTTCCATTTGGAGCATTGAACATTATTAATTTATTACACAGTGAATATAAAATGTTTCTATGTACTCTATCCTCTAGTAATTGACATATAACATTAACTAGATGATTGATGCAGTATCAATTAATATTGATGTTTTAATAAAAAAATTAAATTTGATACCAACTCTTTTCATTAAAATATGTTTATGTGTCCATATATAAAACTCCTCAAGCTGTAATATATATCAAATCAAATTGATCTGCTTATAGGCAATAAAACACTGAAAATACTACCATGGAAAAACACAATCATAGCTCATGCCATATAATTTATAGCAATGCAGCAATATTTCTATAAAGAGATCATGTTGACTATGGCTTTGCTTATCTGTTTATTATAATATTTTCAAATGCACTACCTGCCTACTTGTGCACATTATAAACTCATTATACTTCATATTTAGACCATTGCTTCTGCATACTCCATACCTAGTTACTCATTTTTACATTAGTTTTTAATTCTGATCGGTTTTTTGGGAAGGTTTTCAACTAACAACGATCCTTACTAAACCAAGTTAAAATAAGAAAAATCAGCTTTGCAGAAAATATACTCACAGGATTGTTGCCAGCGAATACTTTGAACCGTGTATCCACATCTTTCATAGCCGTCTCTCAAACGCTACAGTTATCTAGAATGAAAAATAAATAAATGAGTAACAACTATTCTACAAGGCTTAATTCACTTTGTATCCAATTATGATTTACAGTGTTAGCATCTACAACTGTGAGATTCATCTCATGCTTATATGCAGCCTCCGCAAGAGCTTGTGCATCAGCACAACTGACCTTAAATGTGTCAAAAAAGCGGAGTTCTTGCACATTAACTGTTCCAGATTTATTAATACCATGGCTAGAAACACCAACCAGTGCATTACCCACATTAACTGCTAGTACTAATGATGTACCATCATTAACACACATTAATGGGCATATATGGCATTCCAGAGCATGCCGACTAAAAAAATACATGTACCAGGCAAACTAAGTCAAGGAAGGTGAAATAATTTTTCATTAACCAAAAAATGCACCTTACCAACATATTATTTTCCATACAAAACCTTTGGTGCTCTTAAAGCTATTGGCTTTCTCGCCATATATTCAGGCAGAGGACGCAACAAACCCAAACGTTATTACGAAAAGAAAGCAATGTAAATTCAAATTATTTTCAGATATTAAATTGTAAAATTTTACCTTTAGGCATGGGACTGGTGTTCCATCCAATAGTGTATTCTCCAATTTGAGATCTCTGTGACAAATTTCCTATTCGCACAAATATAATCATCGTATTTTACATATCTTTCTGAGATAAAATACAACAAAGAAATGTGGATAAAAGATGAGTTATTTTTTCACTCAAATGCATGTAGATATTGAAGGACCATTGTGTTTTACATTATTGTCATTTGGAGGTTATAATAAGAGCATTAAGTGAATTCTGTATGCATGTCTCTTACCTGATACCATTTCAGTTTCATCGACTTTAGCTGCCTTGGAAGTGGGAAAGTAAAGATCTTATTCTGACTGATTTCTGCAAATACGAACATCGAAGAAAAAGAAATAAGTGTTTGTCCAGCTTCCAAAGATTGACAATACATATGGGCTTATGTATGTACTTAGTTAGGAAAAATGAAACAAATTCACAAGGGTAGCATTTGGTGTTTATTATAGTTGAAACAACATCTTGTTAAGCTATTTTTCTATGTCCTTTGAGATGGTCCACCAAAGCATGCATATCAATCTAAAAATAAAAATGGCTACAAAATAAATCCAGAATTCCCAGTGATATGCTCATAAGAGAATGACTTGTGATCTAAAATACTTCTGCACATGTAGTCATTGTTATCCATCCTAACCATGCACACAACGAAGTTGTACTTCAATTGGGTTTATAATACTTTTTTGTTGATGCTAATTTTTGAAGCACTATCATAACAATAGCATTTTATTGGTAGATAATATGATATTATGAACGAAGTTTCTATTATTTTGTTTCACTTAGCAATCAAGAGCATGGGTAAATTAACGGCCGTATAAAAATATCAACAAAATCAAACTCATAGATCGCAAAGTTCCAGTGTTGACTTGGTCAAACAAAAATTTAACTGGCGGGGATGTAATAAGCACATTGATCATAATTTGACGCTATAGAGACCGATCATTTTATCGGATGTTCTAGATTTAAGGTCAAGGCCTGAATGGACCTTTTATGTACTTCATTATTTACATAAATATGACTGTAAATTATGCTAGTAATGTATCTGGAAAATTGTGCATACTTATAAGGTTGTAAATATTTGAGAAACAACGTACTGAAGAAAAATTGTAATACTTAAGGAACTACAATAATCATAGGCCAACACCAAACTGTTAACTTTTTTACGTTTGGTACGTAAAATATTAGGCGCACTGAACTCCAACACAATTCAGTTCATGAACAATAAATCTCCCACTTCAAGCTCAAAGCATATCTGTTTGATATATGTAGTCCTAGGATGCCCCTAATTTTGAGTCATCTATTTAAAGCATAAAACAAAACTAAAGAATTGGAATAGCCTTACGTAATCATATTCTAACAGAATGAAAAAGAAAACACCTAACTTAAGTACATTACCAAATGAAATAGTGCCGCAATGTAACACATAAGCAACAATATTCATTGTAAGCCGAAAATCTTTTTTGTGTGTGTCTAGATATTTGTATATACTGAACGACCTGAAAGACCAACCTAATTAACCAATACAGTTTTAGGAAACTGAAATATAGTATAGGATTTAAGTCTTAACATCATATCAGAATGACATAACTGTAAAAAAAACTATAAACCAACAATGGATGCAAAATTGCAATTTAGTATTATGGTGCCAGAGATATCTATCGTGACTTATGTTCTAGCTATTCCCAAAGTAACTGGCACAGCCAATATAAGTTTAAACAAATAATAAAAAAGACATGTAACAAGATGCTATTAAGACCAGCAAAGTATAAGAAAATATTTCACCAAAACAAAAATAAGCGACAGACATAATATACCTCATTTAGAGCAAAAGCAACACTCGCTCCATCACCAGCAACCGCAATAATATGTCCTATGTTTTTCAAAAATTTCACTTTTAAATCTTTTGTTATCATTATTACATTTGAACTGACTTTGTCTTTTGGTTTTGGGTTTCATCTCTAGCCAATCCCAAATTGTTTCGGATTAATGGCTTAGTTATTGTGGTTGTTGTTGTAGATATCTGAATGATTCACAACTCTATTTACAAAAATCAAATATGCCATAAAAAAATTCCTTTCTAATTTTTAATTTCATTCCCAATGGTTGCCTTCTCTTCCACTTAAACCCTCCTAATAATCCATCGTATCTTCTGCTGAAAGGAGTACTTTTTATTCTAAATGCTAGCTATCCTCATTACCCCAATCATGACAGCGGGGCAAGAAGACAACCAAGAGGGCTCAAGATTGGATAATCTATCAAATGATGGTTAAGTTTGGAGGATATATAGTGTTTAAGAATACATAATTATTGACTCAATAAGAGTTATTTCTGTTTTTTGTCGATGTCATAATTATATTTTTACGTTCAACAAATATACCTTTATCACTTTTTGCATACATTGGGTATAATATTGTGCTCTGTAGTAATGTAGAAAAATACATTCATGATAGATGTATCTTTAAGAAACA
The DNA here is from genome assembly GCA_030737875.1 of Allium sativum. Classification (NCBI taxonomy): domain Eukaryota; kingdom Viridiplantae; phylum Streptophyta; class Magnoliopsida; order Asparagales; family Amaryllidaceae; genus Allium; species Allium sativum. The sequence goes on along the minus strand of CM060923.1, from coordinate 573,778,179 downwards.
AATATAAATAAATAAAAATAGGACTACCACTTCCAAATGTTTTGGTGTAAGTAACAAGGCTTTTTTTCTTCTCTTTATACTCCATAATTTTAGACCGAAAAGTTGTAATAGCGGTAATGATCTACAAAAAATATATCAAAAGCATTTAAGAAATAACTAAAGTTTGTGGATGCGAATATGAGAAACAACTAGATTAGATCACACTCATTGACCAAGGAAACACGCATGCACACACACGCATTTATAGGCTTTGAGTGACAGAGTGATTCTTGTATATGTAATCTACATAATAAGGTAACAAAACTCAAGGCAAATTGCATCTAACAATAGTAATTGCTAAGTTATTCTTTCTGACATCTTATAGTTGTTGGACTGAATTATTTGGAACTACAAAGTTAATAATCAACAACCTTGCGGTAAATTTTTTAAAGATATCATTGAGCTAGTATAACCATCGAAAACAGATACCTTCAATCTTGTCTAGTGTAATGGTTTGTTTTTCATCATGCATCACTTAAAAATGTTAAACATAATAATAAAACCATATTATTTGGAAAAGCTTTACTTAATTGATTGCAACAGGGTAAAGTTCTTACTCGTAGACCACCCTTGTCCTCTCCATGTCTCTTGCATCAAGCTCCTCAAAAAAAGCATAATTAACCCTAACAAATACAATTTTATCCAACAAGCGAATCAACAAAAACCGCCACCATCTCATCACCAACAAAAATTACCAAAAAGCTTACCATATGCATATCCGGCATTAAATCCATCCACCTCTCAAAAACCTGCTTGCACCTGCAACATTCCCCAACATTTCCTCCATATGAATATACTTGTACCACAACTGGTCCACTCTAGGCAATATTGAACTTTGTAGGATAGTGTGAATGTGTGTGAAAGATACTACTTTGTAACAAAAGCTAGTAACGATTGAGCTCATTTTCAGTACCTTTTGTATATACAGAGATCAAAATAGATTATAAACATCAAGAAAAACAAAAAATAAAGATAAAAAACTTACCAAAATGTTGCTTCTTTATTGTAAGTGAAAATATAGTTTACTCTTTCCTGTCATCGCCCTTATTTAAAGATTCAAGTTTCTTCTTCTCTGGTATCAAAAACTAAAAAGCAACCATTTTCGCCCACCTGAAAAGGAAGGACCCAATAAACATCAATCTTTAAAAGCAACATCAATAATTCCCTAAAACTCCATAAAATGGAAAGAACCGTCTTCAGTTTAAAATCTTATGAAATATTAAATAATAAGTACGAAAATTGAATGAAAACAGTATTCGCTAAGCAACAAATTACCATACAGCTCAAATTTTATTCTTTGCTAAGTCTTTTTAGAACTTAAAAACTGAGTGCAATATAACACTCAATTTTGCAAAACAATTGCAACAAAGTTTAAATCCAACATTTTCATTATAACCCAACAGTTTAGCATTTTAACCCACCAGTAACAATCCAAAAAAGTTCAAAATTTTACACAACAACAATCGAGCAATTCAGCAATTTCAACTAACAATTTCTGCAATAATCAACAAATTAATGAAATTTAGAATTTGAAATTCGTTTGAATTTCAACTAATTCATATTCCAAATAATTGAATTTTGAATTCGTGCATTTCTTAACAAATTAGAAATTCGGAGAAAGATCAAAAGCCAAGACGGGAAAAAGCAATGAGAGCCAAGATGACATTGAAGAGGGAGATGAGAAGGAGGTATAAGTGGCATGTGAGAACAAGGGTTATGGAAGAAGAAGTGAGAGGAGGAAAGCATCAAGTAACCCAACGGATATATCAGTTTTATAAAATGCATGTCAGCATTCCTTGGATTTTCATTTGGCCGAGTTCGTTCAAAATTATACTTAGTTCTTAAAATCAACACAAAAAGCCAAGGAATAGTGCAGTTTATCTTTCTGATAATAGATTTTTATTAACATAAGCATATGTAATTTATTTCACAAAATTCAAAATATTTTACATTTTCACATAATGAGATGAACTGCAAGCAAAATTCAGACTATTGAAAAATGTCAGATGTTAAGTGTCCTCAACTAGCAAGCTAGTTGCCAGTTCCACTTTTTGTTGACAGCTGTGTGAATCCATTTATTGGCATATCAATATAGAAAGTCCAGTATCCATAAACATTATCTATAGTTTTTATTTTTATCCTAATGATAAACTGTTGATAAACAAGACTGGCCAGAAAATTATTTAATCATGCTCTACGTTCTTGGCATGCATTCCTTTGCAAATAAACTGTTAATCACACAATCTAATACATGTTAATATGCATTTTAATGATGTTGATATAATTAAGGCATAATAATACATGCCTGCAGAGTTTATACATTTGCATTCAGCGTATACACACATGATTAGGTCAAGGATAAGCAGATGCATTTTGGATGCCCAAAAGAGTAAAGATATGCATCATTAACATCGAAGCAACTAAGGAAGAATTGGTTAGACAGCTTCATATAAGCAAATGGATGCATTCAGATGCCCAAAAGAATAAACATATGAATCATCAGCATCCAAGCAACCAGGGAATGATCAGCTAGACATTCATTTCCCTTTTCTTTACAAATATATAATTTAATAAAGCTAATTTTAGATCTAAATCTAGACATGTTACTTCTGATATTCACTACCTGTATAACAAGGTTACATAGATCACAATATTCAACGGTCTGATTTTTGAATATTCAGTTGTAAAGTAACTTAGTAAAAATAAATTGGATTGTAATAACCAAAAATTCCAAAAACGGAATGACTACAGGATCCTAAACCTAAATACTACTAACCGTTTAAGAATTGAATACTATACCTCAATCTGAATATTAACAAACACAAACTGCAAACAACGAAATAAATTTCAGTGAAGAACGATTTAATACGTCCAAATCAAAAATTAAATTACGTACCTTATTGATGGACCTAAATCTGAATCGATCGCTCGACGTCGACCATTCCACTAACTGAAAAACACAAGGAAATCGAACCCAAAACTTCAATCAATAGCGCGATGGAAACAACCCGAAAACACGATGCTAGCTGTGGAAATAAAGGCGGAGGATGGGATGAACTAGGTTGAATATTTGGGAGGATACGAAAGCCAAAACGCTGGAGCAAAAAAATTGTGAATTAGGTTGGATTCGCAGGAGAGACGAAAGCAATAGCGAGGGAAAACATTTCAAGCGGATGGAAATTTTGGTGAAAGGGGGAAATGGTGAATGAACGTGACAAGGGTTTGACTAAAGGATGTATATTGTGTCCACGTTCCAGTAAAATAAAAAATAAAGGGGAAAATAGGTTTAAAATAATATTGGTTACATTCACACCATAAACGCTACCAATAAAAGTAACTAAAGACGTGTTTTCTTGTAGTGTAGGTCTAAGTCTTGGGTCGTTCTAAGACCTAAGGAGCCAGACCTAAGGGGCAAGACCTAAGGAGCAAGACCTAAGGAGCAAGACCTAAGTAGTAAGATCTAACGGGTTCAAGAGCTAAAGAATGTCGACTGAATGAAGCTTGTTTTTGAGTCGACAATGGTGATAACTTCGAGGAGCATTCAAGTGGGAATATTCAAAGTGTTGAATGTGTTCGTCGATAGGTGTAGACCAACGAAGAAGGTCACAACTCAAAGGTCGTGAGTTGGTGGATAATTATCACTCTAAAAGGTTGCTTGAGCTATGAAAAGTCATCAGGTTGGATGACTAGAGATGAGAAGGCCGAGAGATTATCATTGTCGTAAGTTCTAGCAGGCTTAAAAAAGGGTACAATAGGGGCACCTAAAAGACCGGAAAGTTGCTGGTCGAGTACCCTGGGTCTTGTAGAAAAGCCTAGTTGTCATGGTTAGACATTATCAAGGTTGGACATGTGAGCTTATGCTAGAACTGGGGTTACCATTAGCCATTGACATATGAAAAGGTTGGTCGTCATATGATTAACGATGGTTTCAAAGCAGTGTTGGAAGTGAAAGACAAAGTCTGTCATGGATGATCGGTTTCCTTGTTTGTACAATCTCACGTAGATTATCCAACATCGAAGGAGATGTTCCTTGGGTTCTTGTCTAATATTGGTTTAGGCCTCTGGGGCTTGTGTTCAAGGGATGTTGAATTCAATTAGGATGATTTATGTGAGATCCATAGTATGGATGTTATGAGTGCTTATCATGATTGAATGGATGTTCTGGTTTTCATGAATTAACGGTTGACTTATTGTTGTAAAGGCTACCACTATCCGATGTGGGGAAGATAAGTTTGAGTTCTTCTCTGGTGTTGTAGGTAGATTAGTGTGTTTATCTATCCATTCTCATATACTTTATTGGTGAAGTTTGTTAGCTATTTTATCGCTCACTAAGACTGTAGTCTGACTCAAGGTTTTATGTTTCCTCTTATTACCTTAGGCTGTTCATCCCGTTGTGGATGGCCAGATTGAGTAGCAGGTGACAGGTGATGCTTTAGTGAGGACGATGATGCTGATCGATGACGAGCGGGAAGCTCACATACCAGTTTATTATTATCTAGCATTTTCTGTTTCCGCTAACACTATATGCTCTAAGGGAGGTAGTGAGGACCTTTGTACAAAAATATTATCCTAAGTTGTATGGATCTTTCTACTGGTTTTGTTTAGAGTTTTCAGTTTCTGTGCAATTGGATTTCACTATTATTACCTGTTGTATATGCTCTATTATATTTTATCCTTTCGCTGTGAGATTTACGATAGGCTCCGATGTGTTTACCTACTCCGATGATCATTCACAATTGCCTGCCACACCTTTCAGCGCATTATTCCTCTTTTTTAGTGCGAGGGCTGTGAGCGGTCGTACAGCATACATCGGGAAGCTTATACACAGAAGCTCCAGAAGCCTAAAGCCTCCCTAAAGATATCCATACCAAGAGGATTGGTATTGATACAAAGAAGATAAAAGAAACTCCAAAGAAAAGCTCCAGTAAACGAGATCATTTTTCTAAGAGTCAAGATCGGTACATTAAAAAGCAATAAGCAAGGACAAAAGGGTGGCCGGGAGCCAAAACAACCAGGATCAAAGGGAAAAGCGGTTGACATGGGCTTATGTTGGTCCAATTGCAAAAGTGGCCCCGATTTGTCTATAAATAAGACCCTAGGGGTCTCATTTTAGGGACCGATTTTCTAATTTCACATTCTTGTACACTTTTTCTCTAGAGTAAACCCTGATTTCTAAATCAATTTGGGGATTTATATTGTAATCACTTGTGTACTCCAATTCAAAGACCAATAAAGAGAGGATCAATACTTAACATATTTTCTTATGAGTTTCTTATGTGATTTCATAGCTATCTTCTATACGACACACCATATGCTCTCTACATGGTCATGGGATCCTACTTAAGCTTAGACCCTTCCGTAAAGCTCTTCCAGAACCCCTTCCTACAAGTTGTTTAGCTTCCTTATTGAGAGTTGTGTTTGGGGAACCCTTGTCCCAAGATAACTATTGGTTCTTGAGTCTCTTAAGCGTGACGCTCATCCCATTGAAGGAAGAGTAACTAATCTTTTGGGATTTAAACCTTGATATCTAGGAAACAACGAACTAACTAAAACTTGTGAAAGCTAAAAAAACCCATTTGCCCCTTAGATCCACTCATGTAGACCTATCTCCAGTGTTGACGAAAAATATCGTTAACATTTTGGCGCTAGAGGGAGGGGCCAAACCTCCGACCTTGTTGTTAACACCTACATATCTAACTGTGTTGTTCCATCTCGGATTAGACTAAATCTTTGAAGAAGAAAAATTATGGGCAAAAGGTCCCAACAAAAGTCTTCTGGATCTTAGATGGATATGTCAGGAATGACTGAACCAAGAGTGATGGAAGAAGAAAGGTTAAGAATGGAAACCTTGCGAACAATCAAGCGAAAAAGGGGAGTAGAGCAATATGATTCTGACTATTGGAACGACAACCCTTCCTACATAGGATAAACACTAACCTTTCCTTTAAGTGGCTCTACATCAAAGGAACGTAACACCTTCTCTTATATAAGGAGAACTCTCCACAAGCAAATCAAAGAGATGGTATTCGAATGACAAATAACTGACGGTTTCAACCACTTTTATTCCAAATGGACTAAAAAGATAGCAATCCAATCTCAGCATGCCATAAAAAGAGGAAACAAGGATATGAGTGAAAAAACAAGGTTTGGTAACAGACGGTCTAAGTTCCAACAACAAGAAAGGAAGCTTACACCAACACTACCCAAAAGATTCTACCTTAGCACTTAAATGAAAAATATCTATTTCTTAACCAAACACAAACTCAATTATTGGACATCCACGAAGAAAAAGCCCTAGTATGAAAGGAAATTGGGAGGGCCTTACTGTCACTATCACATGATGAATAGACATGAAACTAACCACTGTAGAATCCTCGAGGGGATGATTATTAAATTCCTCAATCAATGTCAATTACAAGAATTTGTAAAAGGATCAAAATAAGTTCAATAAAATCCTTAGGAAAAGGATTTTTTACATAACTAAGGGTATGGATAACTCTCAAGAACTCTAAACAACCCAAGGTGGGTTAAATCAAAAAAGGATAAAACCCCCTATCCTCGCCGAGTTGGCCAAGGCAAGGCACGCTCCAAAAGGGGTGGTGTGTAAGCCTTTCCTCGCACCTAAAACAGAAGGGGCCAGGTTAAAGCATCGAAAGCGTAAGCCTCCGACCCACACTAGAAATGGTCGTGACGGAGCATCTAATTAGCACACCATGCCTCTTCTTATAGAATAGTACACCCTGCCTCTGCTATGAGCTAAGCACATTCTACATCTGCTAGCAGAAGAGCACTCCCTACTTGTGTATATGTTTCGTGTTACCCACAGAAGAGAACACTAACCCTTATCATCGCCTATAATGGCCAGGAAAACGCACCCCTTGGAGGGGGGATTGGAGTGTGAGCCTCTATCACCGCCTACGATAGCCAGGTTATAGCATCAAAAGAGTACGCCTTCATTCCGCCTCTATGATGGTCTGGTTTAAGCATCTAAGACCTTACCATCGCCTACAATGGACAGGATAAGGCGCCTCTTGGAGGAAGGTCGGGTATGTTCTTGGGCCTTGCATGTGGATAAGCTGGCTAAGCGCACTAGACACACAAGCCCATAGAATGGCCAACAAAACACGTACATCCTCTGCTTTGACAATAAAAATCCCAGAGATTGGCTCAAGAAGCACGTACATACTCTGATTCACAAATCACACCCAAAAAAGGGGTAACGAAACTAGTACTGGAAGTGGTCTCCTGTTCCCTATCTTAAATACCCGAAACTGGGTTGGTTCGGATCTCAATTATTGCAGGAAGTGGATTTCCGATCCCATCCTAAATACCCGAATCTGGGTTGATTTAGATCTGAATTATTGCCAGAAGTGGATTTCCGGTTCTATCTTAATACCCGAATCTAGGTTGATTTGGATCTCAATTATTGCTGAAAGTGGATTTCCAGTCTCATCATATATACTCAAATATGGGTCGGTTTGGATGGTCAATTATTATTAAAAATGGATATTTGACCTTTTTGATAAGCTGAATCTATTTGGAACCAGACTTCTACTACTATTAGAAGCGGATTTTCTGGTCTTACACCCTAGTCTAGAATATGAATCAAAGCCCTATTGCTACTAGAAAAGGGAGGGATTCCCGACCTCCCATCCTTAATACCTAAATCAGGGATGCCAAATTCAAATTCTTAATCCCTAAGGAAGGCATCAACCACCGATACCCAGGACGATGGCATGGTTCTACTACTTAAATGCTTTCATACCAAGATTATGGCATTCCCTCTCATTCAGGGAAGTTTCTCAAACCCCTTACATTTAACTCACTGCTATTCATGCAGAACATAGGCAAAATCATATATATCAGGTATTATACATCCCATTTATAAGTTCATTCACAAAGCGATATCATTGACTATTCGAAAGAAAAGTAGACAACTGATGATACTCGATACATTGTCCTAAAGCTCCCTGCTCTCAGACAAGGGAGGAGTATAGAATGGCGAATTGCAATACATAAAAGTTCGTTGATCTTCTGCCACCTTTCTATAACTTTGTAAGCGCCATCTAAGCGCTTAGGTTGTAACTTCAAAGATCGATTATAGGCCCTGCCCATTGCACACAGATTTTTATTTTACTTCTCTAAGTTGAAAGCATTCTTTCGTAAAGCATATTTTTCCCTTCGTAGTTGCTTAATTTTCGAAGTGTAAAAATCAGTGCACCGGGGCATATCCTCATTATACATTCTATCGTAAAAACGTTTTATGTTGTCTTTAATTTTCAGATACCACCTAGTAACAATAGAATCGTCCATGTAAAACACCTTAGCCGGTCTTTTAAAACACTTATTTGCCCATGTCAATTCTCCATAGATGGATCCTTAAACAAAATGGACCTTTCGTCAGTATCAATAGGAGATCCTCTAAAAAGTTTCTCTGACTCATGGTTGGTCGCGTGTCCTTCTCGATGGAAAAGGAAGGGTCCTCGATTGAAATTTCCTGTTTTATAAACATATAAATTAATGCTTACGGGACCTATTTTCAGAAAATAGATGACAATAGTAAATCACGACAATATTCATTCAAAAGAAGTTAATACATTTGTTACACAACATTCATCCAAATGAGCATTGATTACAAAAATCATAGCAGTTTAATTACTCCTTCCAATAAATTCTTTGTTAATATTGCATATAAACTTTGCGTGATGAGCCCTAAGTTTCTTTAGCATCACCTCCCTATCATCTCCCAAGAAGTTAAAGGAGAGTTCCGGGATACTTCATATAGATAAGCTTAAGTTCTTTTAGAAAGCATTCCCAGCTGGACTTATAGGGAGATTTTGTAAGAAATTCCCTCCTCGACCTAGATAAAGAACGCAGGTCGTCCTTGGAAACAGTGTCATTAGTAAAAACAGTTTTTGTTGTTGTAATAATGACAAGTAACCAAAGATCACTTCTGGAACATTGAAGCAAAAAAATGATATTTTGCAAATGTCAGTAAGTTTCAAAATAAAGCAAACTAACCCAATGCAGGAAAGGAAGTGACTCAAGAGCAAAAATTTGTACCTGAGGAATAGGGGAAACATATTGCACTACTTGTTCCCCTTCATTGGGTTCTGTGAAAACAGTCTCTTTAGCAGGTGTACCATCATCGTATGGAGTAATGAGAGCACATCAAGAATCAGTGTTCACATCCCAAAAGCCTGAGGCGTCGCCAACAGTCAAAGAAAATATGCCATCAACTTTGCTACACTAGTAGCCCCCACACTCAGGGTTAGGTTCATTATTATGGGCGCTCCATCATCGCCCCCAACATCCAAAGCTAATTCTTCCTCATCATCAGACATTGAACTTTCTAGCAATTCATCAATGAATAGAAGATCCTCGAATTTCACTTGATTTTTCCTAGGGACCTCAATACCTTATTTGGCCAAATTTATTATTTGCATAACTCTGCTCCGAACAGATGGATGAATAGAGGAGAAATCCATGCCCATAACTTTTTGAAGTTATCATAGTAAGCTAGGAAGGGAGCCTTCTCATAATACTATGTTACCACATCGGGAGATATGTCTTCAAAAAAAAATCCCTACCTTGAGATTCATTGACTACTCGCTTAGCGTTGGAGAGCGCATTTTCCATTACTCTCAACTTCTTTGCATGCTCAGCCAATATGTTTACCCGCTCATTCTCAAAGGTAGAAATTTTGGCAACCAAGGAATGGTTGTTTTCCCTTTTTTCTCCAAGATATATTATCAATTGCTCAATGTCTCATCACTTTTTCTCTTTGCTATGATTAAGTCATTGACCTTGGACTTTAACATAACATTTTATTCTTTAAGCTTACTCACCTCAAGAGATGATGAAATGATCATCATCCGAAAGAATATGGAAACTTTTGAATATCTAGAAAATAATAAGGTAATGTCAACCCTTATACGAAAACTTCTATCGAGAAATTAAAAAAGAAAGGGATAAACCAGAAGCTGCTGCTTATGAGGCGAAGGTAGAAATCCGACCAGTCCAAAAGGGTTGACTCTGGCATATTTGAGACATCAACGGAAGGAAGTATAGATTTAACAATACCATCGAAGTTAGAAGTTGACAGAGAAGGTTCAAAGGATCATCATAGTAAGGAGAAGGGAGTAAGCTTGGCTCGTGTTCTCTTAAATTCGAAACCTCCTAAGAGTCAGAAATAAGAAAGCCTGCAATGAAATCACTTCCAATGCTCTCGGTTGGATAGGAATCCACATTTGAGGTATTGTTGAAAGAAGGGACAACATGACTGAATAATGGTTGACCACTAGGCAAAGTAATAGTTCCTTCTCTAGGGAAATAGGACATATAATTTACATCTTTATATCTCTTAGAGGGACCACCGCCGACAACCAAAGCTAGCCTTTTTCTGAACAGATCACTGGAATGGGCAGAGGTGGCTAGAGCAATGCATGCAATAGCGCTCGAGGTAACTGGGTGCAAAAGAGAAAGCATAAAGGAAAACCTAACCATTATTTATTAAAAAACTTGTAACCCCTACAATAAGACGCCCTACTTGAGGAACTTGGAAATAAAGGTGATGAGATGTTAATGTCGTTTGAAGCAGAAGACAAGCTTATAGCGCCCGCAAAGTGGATTGGAGGTTGTCCCAGAATCTTTTATCCAGGAGATAAGAAGGCATGTTTACGAAAGTTATCCAAAGTCAACAGAACAGAACGCTGCCTCAATTCCTCAGAAAATCCACCAAGGGCATTGACAACTTGAACCTCTCCTGCCTCACGCTCCACCTTTTTGGGAATAAAGGCTAAAAGAAGTAACAGTTAGTAAGAGTTGAAAAGAAGAGAGAAGAAAGAGAAAAGTCGCTTACCAGGTTCGATGAATGTCCCCGATACTCCAAGGGGACACTTGATGTGGAAAAACTAGTTTTCCCAATCTCTAAACTAATTAATGTGGTCAATAATCCATTTCCTTGCAGGACTAGGATGAAGATTGAGCGAGTCCGACACTTTGGCTAAACAAAGTAATAATCGTAGGGGGTTAACGTTAAGAGAAGTTTTGCACGACTCAAGCAGTAAGATCTCTAAGCATAAAAGATGAGTATATGTATTCGGTGAAAGTTGAATAGGAGCAACCCCCAAGTGGCGTAGCAGCTTAAGTACAAACTCCGGAAAAGGGAAGAAACCTCCATGCCATATATGAATGGCAGTATAGGCAAAATACCTTTCCAGCAGATTCTGAATGGTGTCTTGTGGGGATGCGGGAATGGCATCGATATTACTCATACAAAAACTTCATAGAATAGCATCTACTTCCTCTTGGGTATTGATGAAGGAACATTGAGGAATAAGAACCTTCTATGGGTGGTGTTTAATAGATTTACCTGGCTTGGAGCAACCGGGTTATGGAGCTTCAAACATAATTCTGCCATGTGATATCACACCATGACACATGTTTTAGTCCCATTTTCTTATAATAAAAGCATGCACGAATTACATGTAGGGATCATGCATAAGCCACCTATGCTGGAGACCAACTAGACCTTTGGAACGGGACAATTAGGTTGATCATTACTAAAAATCTAGTTCATCACAAAACCTAATACAAGTGAACACCATGCCAAAATGTTTTATCTAAAAGCTTTCAGTTTTGCTGACACTAAGGTTTATGTCTATCAGGCTTCCGAACCAATTGTTACCGGTTTACAAAGGGAAAAGCTATCGTAAAATTTATTTCCTCTCATCTTTAGTGCCAAAATTTTTTAAAGCTAATCAAGTAAACGACAAAGATACAGGGTTCACCCATACCGAAAGCCTAGTATGTTTTTTGTTAACAACAAACAACCATCTACTTGTGATTTTGCATTTTAAACCCCAAAAATATATGGGAAAGGGTGTGACGTATTGGGTCCATCATTAGGCACTATCCCGGTTGTCATCACGATTTAACTCGTTGTAGATACTTAAAATTCTGATTGATTTCCTAAATACAAGTTAGGGGCATGATGCAAAATTAAGCTTATGATTAAATTAAAAATACTTACAAGGAATCGAGTTTGAAATCCTAAAAGAATCTGGAAATTTTTTATGAACAGTTATCTAGTTTGAGCAATGTGATATGGAGGAAAGAAAAGGAAAAAGGAGGAAATTATGGCAAAAAATACTCTTTTAATCTCAACTGCACAAGCAGGATCGAATCAGCGGATCAAATCCATCCTGAAGGATGAAAAGTGGTAACCTTGCATATTCTGAGCCGTACAGCACCAAGATCTAGAGATTTTGAGTTGAAAAGTCGAAATTACCCCTTCACAAGGGGGAAAATATTACTACCAAAATTTACAATGAGGCAGGCTATCGGTGAAGGGGTACCAGACTGTCACAAGCATAAAAGGAAAATCCTTAAGCAAGAATCAGGCACAAGGTAAAAATAAAATCCTTAGAGAAGCCTCCGGAAAGGCAAGCAACCGACACCCTCAACAAAGAAGGAACCTCAAAATCCAGTACGAAGAGAAATTACTAGCAGGGTAATTCCGGCAGAAAGGGTAACCGATAAGAAGTCATCCAAATCCGGGAGCTAATGAAGAGGAAATCAATGGACATTGCAAACTGAGACCTAGAAGACGAAAGGGATATTGGTATTAACTCTATTAATACTGATACATCGAAGAATAAGAGCATAAGGAGATCATCTGGGAGCCATCTACCCAAACCTTAATCAGATGGTCACCAAATGGCCACTTTAGTAAGAAACTAATAAAGCATCGGAAGCGACCATCCGGAAAGCCAAGACAGACATCATGAATATACCAAAAGGAAAGCCGCAACCTCGAAGAGAGACAAGCTATCCACACTAATCTACTTAGTAGGTGGCAGACCGGACAACCATTCACTTGAATCACGAAGGCAAGCTCCACAAAGTGTTAATAGCAAGACCGATACCTACATCAGGAAGCTCATATCCATAAGCCTTTGTCTGGAAGCCTAAAGCCTCCCTTAAGCTATCCATACAAATAGGCTTGGTATTGATATAAAGAAGATAGTCCAAAGAAAAGCTCCAGTTTCCGAGACCATTCTTCTAAGAGTCAAGATTGGTACATAAAAAAGCAATAAGCAAGGTCAAAAGAGCGACCGAGAGCCAAAACAACCAAGACCAAAGGGAAAAGCGGTCGACATGTGCTTTTGCTGGCCCAATAGCAAAAGGGCCCCCGATTTGTCTATAAGTAAGACCCTAGGGGTCTCATTCGGGGACCAATTTTCTCATTTCACATTCTTGTACACTTTTTCTCTAGAGTAAACCCTAATTTCTAAATCAATTTGGGGGAATCTGTTGTCCTCACTTGTGTACTCCAAATCAAAGATCAATAAAGAGTGGATCAATATTTAACATACTTTCTTATGAGTTTCTTATGTGATTTCTTAGCTATCTCCTATACAACACACCATATGTTATCTACATTGTCATGGGTTCCTACTTAAGCTTACATCCTTCCGCAGAGCTCCTGTAGAACCCCTTCATATAGGCCTTTTAGCCTCTTTATCAATAGTTGTGTTAAGGGAACCCTTGTCCCAAGATAACTATTGGTTCTTTAGTCACTTAAATTTGATGCTCACCCTATTGAAGGAAGAGTAACTAATCTTTTGGGCTATAAACATTGATATCTAGGAAATGGTGAACTAACTCAAACTCGTGAAAGTTAAATAACTTCATTTTCCCTTTAGGTCCACTCCCGTAGACCTATCTCTAGTGTTGACAAAAATATAGTTAACAGTGGTCATAATTGCTCAAACATACTATGTAGAAAGTAAACACACCAAGTAAATTAACATCTAAAATTTCTTTACTGATATCTTTTGCGGTAATAGCCTTTTCTTTACAATGCCTTGAACTTTGAAAACAAACATTGGAGGAAAGCAGTAAATCTGGATAATAGACTATGTGAAGTAGCGACGAAGGCGCTTGCAATTCCTTGCTCTTGGCAGTTTGGCACCATCAACGGTCGTTAGCTTGAAGGTTCTATCTCCAAGCCTCCATTGTATGGTGTACAGATATTCCCAACGAGGAACTAAACCGGTTGGTGTGGGAAAGATCCACTTCAGGATGAAGTAGCCAATGTCAAAGTGCTTTGCGCCAACTCTGGAGTTGAAGTATCGGATGACTTGTTGTCATTGAGCTACTGCTCTGATTTCAGCTTTGTCTCTTTTCTCTTTGAGTAAGTCAAACAATTCCAAGAGAAGGTCTTGGTTGGTCTGTGGATCATAGTAGCTGACTTGATGAGATTGGAGCTTTAGCTCAATGGGAATGATAGCTTCGAATCCATATGTGTGAGCGAATCTAGTGTGACCGGTCCCTGACTTATGAGTAGTCCAGTAAGCCCAAAGGGCTAGAGGGAGTTCATCTACCCATAAGCCTCTGTTCTTTTGCAGACGATTCTTGATAATGGACTTAATCACTTTGTTGACAACCTCGACTTGCCCATTGGCTAATGGATGAGCAACTGTCAAGAATTTCTTCTTAATGTTGTGTCTTCGGCAGATGGTCTTGAACTCGACAATCTCTGATTGAGTCCCATTATCAGAAACAATAGTCTAGGAAACTCCAAAATGACAGATGATGTTGTAGATAGTGAAGTTGATCACTTTCTTGGTTGTAATTATAGTGAGGGCTCGGCTTTGGCCCACTTGGTGAAGTAATCAACTGCAACGATAGCATATCCCCAGAGTTGCACATCCCCGGTAGTTGCTAGCTTGGGCAATTAACCGGCTTTCTCGTTCTGTTCTCGAGGGATGTGTGTGATGAAATAGTGGTCGAGGTTAGTGAGTAGTTCACAGACACAAGCAAGGTGGGGAGCAATCCATGCCCTCTTGGCTTGATATTCTCCTTGCACATAGCGTATGATGAGTTGTGAGTCAGAGTAAATCTAGATAGCCTTGATGTTGAGTTCGACTGCAATTTTATGTCCAACAATCAAGGATTCATATTCTGCATCATTGTTGGTAGTATGGAAGTCAAACTTCAAAGTGTTACAGATCGAGTGTTCCTAAGGAGTAATGAGTATAACTATGGTGCCAGAACACTGACTGCTAAATGATCCATCCACGAATTGTTTCCACTGAATGTTAGGAGGCTCACAGTCTTTCGGAGGAGACTCTTCGAGAACAGTGGACTCTACGATGAAGTCTGCAAGGTCTTGTTTGACGATGGCTCAACGAGGAACAAATGTATTCTCAAATTGGCTCAGTTCTATATTCCACTTCAAACGTCGCCAAGACGCCTCAGGTCATTGTAGGACCTATCGTAGTGGTTGGTCGATGTAGACTTTGATTAGATGAGACTGAAGATCAATAGGAAGTAAGTAAGCTTCTTAAGCTTCGGATAGTTCTTTTTTGCCCCTGTCAATCTCTTGCTGATGTAGTAAACGAGCCGTTGGACATGTTCTTCTTCGCGCACTGGCGCTGAGCTATTTTCTTGCATAGGAAGAACCAAGTAGATGTATAATTCTTCATGACCCTCAGGTTTTAACAGGATAGATGGTCGCTCTAAGCGATTCAAGTGGTCCTAGAATGGGATAATGCACTCCAGTGTCCATGTGAAATTGCGCTTCCGTTTCCTAAGCAAGTTGAAAAAGGGAATGCACTTGTCAGTAGCTTTTGATATGAAACATTTTAGGGCGACCACTTTCCCGTTTTAGCTTTGAACATCCTTGATGCTCTGAGTGACTGAATATCCTACATAGCTTGGATATTTTTATAGATTCGCATCAATTCCCCATGAATTGACAATGGAACCCAGGAATTTTCCTAAGCAACATTGAAAGTGCATTTGAAGGGATTTAGTTTCATGCCATATTTACGGAGAACATCGAACATTTCCACAGAGTCATTTACGTCGTCATTTGACCCCTTCGTTTTTACGAGCAAATCGTCCACGTAGACCTGCATAGATATCCTGATTTTTTTCTTTGAACATGTGGTTGACCAATCCATGATAGGTGACTCCAGCATTATTGGGATTGAAAGGCATGACAACATAGCAGTAGAGCCCAAGGTAGGTGATGAATGAAGTGTGCTCCTAATCGGGAAGGTACATTGGAATTTGATTGTGCGTGAGAAGCGTCCGTAAAGGAGCGAAGCTGGTGGATGACAGTTGAATCAACTAGTTCATCGACTTTTAACAGCGGGAAGCTAACCTTTGGGAAGGCTTTGTTCAAATCTGAGTGGCCAACACATGTTCACCATTTCCCATTTGAATTTTTGACCAGGACCAGGTTGGAGACCCATTCGGGGAAGACGGCGTTGTGGATAAAGATGTTGTCAGGCATCCTATCCACCTGCTCGTCGAGTGCCACTGATCTCTCTGTTCCTAAGATTCGGCGCTTTTATTTGACTTGAAGATACTTTGGGTTGATACTAGGCATGTGACAGGTGATTCCTGGGATGATGCTACACGTATCTGAATAGGTCCAGGCAAATACATTGAGGTAGGCCCTTAAGAAGTCCACGAACTCTTACTTTATTATAGTGTGGAGTTATAATCCAATATTCAAGACCCTAGACAGATCGGTGGGAATGATTTGAATCTCGACAGTTGGCTGCACCAGGGTTGCCCATTAAAAATTAGGCTCTTCGTCTCCCCTTGAATCAAGATCATCAAAGAGACAGCAATGGCATCTGAGCCAGGACCCAGACTCTAATGGCTTTTATGCACTAGAGGTTTTGGATCAAAGGACTGGTTCAGCGCTCTTGACTTTTTCCTTGTTGATGGCGTCTTTCCATTTGACAAGGTTGTAGGCCCTTACTGTGGCTTTGTTGCCCTTGACGGTTTTGATCCCACTCTTACTTGGAAACTTCGTGAGAAGGGACCATGGTGTCATGTAGACTCAGAACTCTACAAGAAAAGGAGGTCCTAGAAAGACGTTGTAGGGAAAAGTGATATCAATGACAACAAAAGTGAGCATCCAGACTCTGATTCGATCCCCAATCCTGAGCTTGACCGACATTTCTACCATACTAACTGGCCGGTTGGAGGAGCCGTTGAAGCCACAGACAATGTCATCGTCATGCTTCAAGTCTTTTGCCTCAAGTTTCATTTTATCATAGGACGACTTAAAGATGATGTTAATAGAGCTCCCTGAGTCGATGAGAATTCTTCGGACATAGGTTGGGCCTATGGTTGAAGATATGACTAGAGGGTCTATGGTTGGGATTTCCGGTAGACTATCTCTCGTGGAAAGCTATGTTGTTACGCATAGTCTTATGAAGCATGGCTTGAACAGATTCATCTACGACCGAACATGTATCCAAGTCAGCATGCTTGATTGAATTGGAGTATTCCTCCATATGTAGGAAGCTCTCATTCGTGGGCTGAGGCTAAGCGCAGATGGTATTCATCATGATGCCCCCCATGGGGTCTTTGATTGGACGGCCTTAGGGTCGCATTAGCTGGAGGGAGTGCGGGCGTTGAAGAGCCCACGACTACTTCTTGGGTAGTAGGATCTTGAAAATTCTTCTTTAAGCATTTCTCTCAAATGAACTTCTGAATCGCATCCATGAGGTAACGATAGTCCTTTGTGTTATGGTCGAACATGCCGTGGAATCTACAGTATTCGCCAAAGTTCTTCTCTCGGTTGGTGGATTCCCCCGTGCTCAGCTTCTTGTATTGGAAAATATTATAGGTCTCAAAATAAATTGCCTCCAACTCATGGTTGAGTTGAGTGTAAACACTATTAATTGGGTAGCGGCTGCATTTCTTCTGATCCCCAGGAGACTAGTTGTTGCGGTCTCTTTACTTCCATTGTTCGGCTTGAGCTTGAATGGATAACCCCTTTACCCTTGTCAGAAGATTCTTCAACTTATTTTACCTTGACGCTGTCCACGACAGTGCACAAATGTGGTTGTATGGATGGCCACTTTGAGATGCCCTGCTTTTCCATGCTTCCTCATGGCATAAGAGCTTATTGGCTTTCTCGTAGAAATCTTCCAAGTATTGGGATGCTCTCTGTCAATCCATTCTCCAAATTAGGAATAGGGCAGAACGCCCTTAGCAAGTTCTACTAGGACTGTGCATGGCCCTAGATCATCATGCCCAGCTAGGGAGTTGTTGAAGTGTTCGAGGTAACTCTTGAGAGTTTCCTCCGTGCCTTGGTAGAGGTTTGAAAGAGTGAGAGTGTCCTTTGGCCTTGCGACATGCATTCTAAACTACTTCACAAGTTCAGAAGCAAGCTGGTCGAAGGTAAAGATGGATCTTGCTAGAAGTCGAGAAAACCAAAGTAGAGCGATGTTTTTCTAAGAACATTGGGAACCACTTGCATTTGACGGCGTCGGTGGCTCGACTTGATTCCATATGCCATTCATAATGGTTTAAGAAGTTTCAAGGTTCGTTCTTTCCCTCGTAAGCCGTCAGTTAGGGCATATTTAAACATCGAGTCCATTCGGATTCGTGGATGGCCTGAGTGAAGGGTTTACGCCTAATATTGGTTTTCCAAATGTTGGTTCCCTGGCATTTCTCTAATGAGTCTTCAAACTATGTTTGTGAGATTCGCATGCTAAATCTCCACCGAATTCTAGCAGTCGTGGTTCAACTTGGGAGCTCAAGGTCTTTGACATTGGCATTGGCATTAGTATTAGTCCTCTTCCTTTGGCTTCGGTTCCTAAGGTGGGTGTCGGAAAAAGAGCTTTCTGAAACATTAGGTGAAGGATGAGTGTTCTGTTTGAGTTCAAGGCAAGCGACATCGCCGTTGAATTTCTTGAATTCGACGCATCAGATCGATGTTTATTTTCAACTAGTCATTAAGTTCTCAAGCCCTTTCTTCCCACTTCTTGTTGTGTCGAAGAGTTTTCCTTGGATTGTCGGAGCATTGGGATTATAAGGAGGAGCGATTTCCATATCGATCGAGTTTTCCGAAAGTTGGGAATGAGGAGAAGTTTCAGTGTTAGCTGCCGTGGAAGTTCCAAAACATATGGGTCTTTCCTTTCTTAGCCATCGTAAACAAACTCAGAAGGTTGGTTGAGAAAACCGAAGTAGCACTTCCAAATTTAGATGGAAGTCAGTTGGAAAGAAACAAGTCCTAAGGCTTTGAGTATTTCTTAATGAAATCACCAAATTGTTGATGCGGAAAATTGGTGTAATATCTAACGATTCTCGAGAATACGTGAATAAAGTTTCTCATATGGAAAAGTAAGTGCAGAAAGCAAGAACAGAAGAATTTATAGTGGTTCAGTTCGTATTGATACTATGTCCACTTTGAAGCGTTCGCCGATTTTATTCACAACCGGAGTTACAAGAGTTGGACATCATCATTACAATGGTCTACAATATTTGGTTAAGTATTCGAAAGTAATTATTTGCATGTAGGAGGACTTGGGAAAAAAGTTAGTTCTTCTTCTCTCTCAAAGCTTAGGCTTCCATTAATGATGTCTAAGGTCCTTCTTGAGTTGTCAAATCAAGCAGATGCCAACCCTTTTGAAGTATGAGGTAGGGGGTATTTATAGGTAGTGGATTAAGTGCGAGTAGGTGAGAATTTGGGACCATAGACCGTATTTTGCATCCCAAATAACTGCAGTGACGATTTCGCATCCCGTACTAGTGGTATAGGAAATATTCGCATCCCCATTAGGGATATAAAATTTGCATCCCCGAAGAGATGCACATTTTCGCATCCTGGGGAATGCAAAGTTGTATCCTGAAGGGATGCGACTCTAGCATCCAGAGGAATGTGAAATCGCATCCTAGAAGGATGCGAGTTCTTTCATTGAGAGGGATGCAAAATTGCATCCTTGAGGGATGTGAATTGTATCGAGGAGGTGCATATGAGAGGATGAGAAATGTTGAGGGAGTGTGATTCTTGAGGGTATGTGAATGCCATGGGATACAAAATCTAGGGGATGTGAAATATCGGTTGCATGGGACGCAAAGTGATGTTTTTGAGGGGTTGTGAGGGTTACATTCGCACAACTCCTTCTAGGCCTAGATCCTGAGTGTTTTGGGGACGGTTCGGGCTTTTATACCACGTGATGGGCTGAGTTGAGTGGCACTGGTATTCTTTTGGGAACAAGACCAAAAGGTCGGTTCCCAATGTATATCCCCTCCACCTTCCTTATGGATCACAATGAGTGCCAACCATTTGGACCATTACTAATCCAACCCATTTAGATATGCTACTATCCAATCACTTATCCTTTTTCATCCCTATTGCCCTTCTAGCCTTTTGTGCATTCTTTCCTAATGGTAATGGCCCTATCCTCTCTCTCTCAGCCCTATGGTCTTCTTTTCTTTGTATTGCAATCTGATTCATTGAAAATGAATCACCCACTTTCGATGTTGGTCCTATCCAATCCGATCTAAAATTTCAAAAATCCTCCTCGAATTAGGGTTGGCATTAATCCAAGCACTATGAATTAACATCATTTTAAAATCTTAGCCTCAAATCATATGTGATCCGCAACTATGCGCTTTCCCTTGCTTCAGAATCTATCTCCTAAATTTTGTGCGATTCCGACAAACTTCCAGATATGCTTCAAAGACAAATCTAAGTCCTAACTCAAACACAACACTAATAACCAAATCAAACATAACGTCCAATTCTATAACAGTAATAATTTGATTAGAAATATGTGTAATTTCATATTCGTACTAATTGTTGACGGTAAAAAATGTCAAAAACACCAAAGATTCCTATTACTAGGAATTGTTAATTTGGTCGCAAGACTAAGTAAGAGAAAGAAGTAAATAACACGAGAATTTATAATGGTTCAGCTGCGGATTAGGCCTACGTCCACTTTGGAAAGGTGTTGGAATTTTATTAATCACTCAAGAATTACAATATAGAGTCATACTCATAAAATCTCATTACATTCACTTTCATGATGGTCACGTGCTAGGTATTTGGGAAAAGGAATGTTTAATTCTCCTTCTTCCTCAAATATGAGATGCCATTAATGGGGCTCGTAGAGCTCTAGGAAGGTCTCAAGTGAAGAAAATCCAACCCGCTTGAAGTGTGAGGCCATGGGCTATTTATATGAGTGGGCGTAGGTAGGAGTAGGTAAGAATGGGGGGCCACATGTAGAAAATTCGAACACGCCACTCGCACTAGCAGAAATTTTGAACTCGGGGCTGGGTTCGAAATTTCACAATTGTTGGGTTCGAAATTTCGCACTCGTTGGGTTCAAAATTTTGCACCCGGTCGGTTCGAAATTACGAACCCGGGGTTGGGTTCGAAATTTTGCACTCGCTGGGTTCGAAATTTTGAACCCGGAGCTGGATGCGAAATTTCGCACCTGGTGGGTGCGAAATTTTGCACCTATAGGGTGCGAAGTTCGCTTTTCGAGGTGCGTGTGGACCGCAGGTTATAGGTGCGAAGTTCGCTTTTCAAGGTGCATGTGGACCGCAAGTTCGGGCGCTTCGAGACCCGTGATTCCTTTAGGATTTGAGGCCTCGGCTCGGGAACGGTTCGGACTGCGAGGTCTTTGTTTGGAAATGTTTGGAGGAGCGGAGAGGTTCGCAGAAGTTGCTGGCTGAATCAGGATTTTGAGTCGATCTGGTGATTCTGGGCAACACACTTGTTAGCGGAAATCGGATGAATCGGGCGGTGCCCAAAGTTTCGACCTAACCGGTTAGGTCAATCGCCGCCGGGACTATGGGGCCCCGAACCCCCACCGGCGTTGCACCAGGACCTGCTTGACGGCTCACCTCGGCTCGGAGCACGGCTCGCCTTCGCTTCGGATGCAGACAGATACTAATGGAGGTTGTGTTCGAGGGATGCGACATCCTGCTAGTTGCTAGACTCGAATCTTCTGGTACTGGACCCCGGATGATATTGGCAATGCCTCTGGGCCGTAATATCACGCGATATGTTGAGTTGAGCGTGTCTTGCGCACTTTTGGGAACCGGGCCTAAAGGCCGGTTAACAGTAGTATTCACTCATTCTAGTATAAGATCAACCACATCTAAATATAGATCTAGGGTAGAACTCGCAAAACCATATAAAGTTACACTATATCTAATTACTTAACAACTACATGCATAATTAAGTTATCTTATGTTATGTAGATCCGAAAATTCGTAGAGTTTATAAATTTTAGGGTTAATTTGATAATTATGACAAACTCACCTAATTACTATCTATAATTCATTATAGACAAGTGGTAGATTACTAGTGTGACAACCTCCCTACACCGCCTACACATAATAGATAAAAAGATGTGTTACAAATGTACTAGGATGATATGGGATGATCATTAGGTGAAAAAAACTAAAACAAGCTGATGTATGTCTCATAGCCATAGATAAAATATAATTTTTCGATAGAATAGTAATGGGACTATCAAAGGGAAACACCATCACCATAAAACCTCAAAGTCATGCATATCAAGTAGAAATATTCCTCGCTGCAATCTCTTAGAATATATACACAAGTAGCAAAAACCAAATATCTATATAATAATATTATGCTAAGATCTCCTAGTAGTCCCTGATTTAGCTTTAGCATTACCAAAACCTCCTATCTAATCTACTCATCAACAATGTTAATGGCCACCAATAATTATAGCAAAAAATGTTAATCTACACAAATTTAAGTCTCATACTTGACATATCCCATTAACCAAAGATTTAACACATGATAACCAAGTAAAATATGCTACTCAAACGAAGAATAGAAGATATTTACCAAGATAAAAGAATTCTAATAGTCCATATTTGTAATGACTCACTTTTCATTATAGCTTAAGCCAACATTTAACTACATATGTCAACTTAAATTGCACAGAAAAGTAGATAGTTAAGAGAAAGTGGTTAGAGGATGAGAAGTAGAAAAAGAAAGAAGATTTAGAATAGAAGAAGAACATAACACAACAACAAAATCAGAGTAAACACGAATCTAACAGGGGAATGAATAAAATATATTATATCAATGCCCTTTACACAAAGAGAAAACTAGTGTATATACTTGAATACAACATCAAAGTACATCACCAAATCAACCTATAAAATGCTGATAAATACAACACACACAAAGGAAATAAAGTAATGTGAGAAATTACGAGAATATGTTGTAACTCCAACTCCTCTTATGAAGATCGGAACAAATCAAGTGCAACCTGGAAAAGATACTGGGTCTAACTTGAGTATTACATACATGGATCATTCTGGGATACTTTTAGTGAGGAATCTCACATCATAAACAACTTGCTTAACTTTTCAAAGCCTTTTGAAAGAATGGAACTCTCGTAAGACACGATCACACATAAAATATGGCACATGTTTTTACCTTACGATAACCAAATCACTTTTATATCATAATGTCCAGTGATATTATAATAATGTCTATCAAATCACAGATTGGAATATAGCCAAAAAGCTTGCATCTCACTTTCCAACATAGTTGGAATACATCTAAAAACGTACGGCTTGTATTGGAGATTGGATTTCCAACAATGACTAGTTATGGAACCACCTTCCAATCAGTGTCCTCTAGAGATATAACACTGGGGTTCAATAATAACATCTTGCAACCTGACCACACATGAACGACCATTCAATCAACTTGAGTGTACCGAGTATATCATAACCACGGTTGTTAGTTGTCCAACCGTACTCATTTCGAAGCATACAAAAGGGACATCAATTTCTCTATATTAGGAACTGATCTACCCTAATTATGATGACTGCAGCCAACCCCCACACTAAATAAGAGGAATAATGCATTGAAAAGTGTGCCAGGTAGCTATGGACGATCATCAAGGTAGGTAAACACAAGCGGAATCTGTCATAGAACTCACAGCGCAAGGATAAAATATAGTAGAAAATATACAACAGGTAATAATGGTGAAGCATCATGTAACAAACTTTTGAAACTTTCACAACATCCTAAAAGGTTATCCAAACATCATAGGAAATACCAAAGTTTGTACATCAGGACTCACTACAACACTCATAGAGCTACTCAAATAGCAAAAACAAAAAATACTAGATATTAATAAAACTGGTATGTAAGCCTCCAGCTCACCTTCGCACAGCAGCATCGTCCTCACTAATCACCTGCCAATTAGCCTGCCCATCCACCACCGGATGAAGAACCCAAGGTAATAAGAGGAAACATAAAACCTAATGTCAGACAACAGTCTTAGTGAGCGATAAAATAGCTAACAAACTTCAGCAATAAAGTATATGAGAATGGATAGATAAACATACTAATCTACCCATATCATTAGAGAAGAACTCAACCCTATCTTCCCTAAATTGGACAGTGCTAGCCTTTACACTAACGTTTCAACCATACACCCATGAAAACCAAAACACTCATTCAATTATGGCAAAACACTCATGACATCCAATTTATATATCTCATGTAAACCATCCTAATCGAACTCAACTTCCCTCAAGCTCAAGCCCCAGAGGCCTAAAGTAATATCATACAAGCACCCAGGGAGCATCTCCTTCGACGTTGGACAATCAAAATGAGACGGTACAAACAAAACAACCAACCATTCATGACGGACTCTGGCTATCACCGCCAATCCTGCTTTGAAACCATCGTTAATCGTATGATGGTTGTTAGACCAAATTATGGCTCTAACACCCAAATTGTCTAGAATTGCTGAGAGTAATAACTAGAAAAAAAGAAAATACAGCAAACACACCAGATTTATAGTGGTTCGGCGTTAACGA
Source organism: Allium sativum (assembly GCA_030737875.1). Taxonomy (NCBI): domain Eukaryota; kingdom Viridiplantae; phylum Streptophyta; class Magnoliopsida; order Asparagales; family Amaryllidaceae; genus Allium; species Allium sativum. Next base: position 573,753,486 of record CM060923.1, on the reverse strand, counting down.
GCCTATGTCCACTTTATATTATTATACGTTGAATGCAAGTACAATTAATGATTTCTCTCAATCTCATTTACAATGGTGATTCACTCAGCGATTTCGAGATATTACTGATAAGAAATAATAGAGAAATAGTAATGGTGGAAACAATACTCAGAATTGTCAAAAGATCCAAAAAAATGTCAAGTATAGGGCTATTTATTGGTGACTTCTACAGGCGGTTCATGAAGACACGTGGCACGGATCCCGAGGATCTCGGACTAGTTTGTGGCTTGATGGAGAAATGGTCAGTATGACAGTTATAGATAGGTGTCGTCAGATCCTGAACTTGCGGATCGTAGAGGACTAGGTAACGGTCAGCATCTTCTTAGCTTGTGGTCAGGTCGTGATAGCTATTCACGAGTGGGTCATGGTGCATCTTCAACGAGCAGGGTCAACCCTGATATGTCACGAGCAGATAGGGAGAATGGAACATGAGCCGATGAGGAAAGAAGCTCATGAATCAGATTTTTCGTCTATGACCATCCTAGTTCACCAAATATGAGTCTTCGTGCTTCCGGTGGCTTGGTTCAGAAATTTGGCCAACATTTTGCCCCCTCGAAGTATGTTTTATCGTAGATGGAACATGCTTCGAAATTGTTGAACTATCTTTTCATGAAACGATGCAAGTCAATAGTCATACTTGTTTGTAGCGTCGCATTGCTTCCAACGATCACCCCCTGACGAGTATAAATATATTGCCAGGTTTCCAATTTTTTCTCTATTCATTGGTTAATTTCCATCTTTTGGATTCCAGAGCATATTGCAATCAACTTGTCAGGTGAGCTTCAAATTTCATAAGTATTTTAAAGAAATTCATCACTCCTGTATGTAAGAAATCCAGCTTCTCGATTTAGTAATCATTTCAAAGTCCCGGTCATTAAAACACACCATGGTCCATGCTACTGAGCATGTGTCATGAATGGCTGGTTGAGCAGGCCCTAACGCAAGCCACGATGGGCTTATCCGAGAGCTCGTGGCCCATCGGAGTTGGCGGACCCTAATAAGGCAAAACCGGGGAGACCAAAAGCCTTTGGATTAGCTATATAAACCGACCCATTCTCCTTTCCCTTCCTTCTCTCTTCTTTTGCTGCTGCTATTTTCTTTATTTCCAACGCTAAACCTTAGCTTGCGATTTTTCACAAATCCACAAAACTCCAAGATTGTCCACTCAATTCGAAAAGGTAATTACGATAATGGTTCCACTTGCGATTTGTTGGACGCCAATTCAAACGTTAGGTTCTTCCTTCGCCTTCCTTCTGTTTTCATGGGTTTTCTCCTCGCCGTTGACCTCGAAATCATCGCCAGTGTCGCTGATGATGGCGGTGGAGCTCGTGGAGCTAGAATCCAAAAGATGTGACATGTTGGGCTAATGGAGAATCGAAGAAGAAGGGTGAAGGTGCTTGAGAACACAACTACTATTGGGGATTGGGTCATGGTAGTAGTTGGAGAAGGGTGGAGTTCTGGATCGTGGAGAGGAGCAGGGAATGGGGTTCGTAAAGAGGGAAACGGTATCGGGTCGTGATGAGGAGAAGGAAAGTGGCTCGTGAAAAAGGGATGGAGTATCGGTTCGTGGATGAGAGCGGGGGTATTGGTTCGCGTTAGCATCTCACGAACCAGTACGGTGTATAAATGGGCGCCTTGTCACGAGCCCTGTGCAATCACGAGTCAGACTTCTTTCTATGAGTTATCCTCTATCACGAACCATTACCTGGGCGAGGCAATGCCTGTCTCGATGATTGAAACCCAGCCACGAGTTGATGGTCAAGACGAGTTAGGGCCTTATCGCGAATCAATGTATACACCCTGATTTTAACCCCTATCACGAACCAACGCGCATTCCATAAGATCATCCTATATCACGAGCCTATTTTCATTTCATGACCATACTTGACTAAGTGACAATAGTCAATTGGACACGTCAACATACATTTCAACTTGGAATCCATCATAACTCGAGTAATTCAATGGATAGTTAGGTTTAGAGCCTTCAAGATGAATTTTCCAATCCGGATAACAGCATAACTCAGCGACACACAATAACTAATATTACGTTTATCTGCTTAACTTCATGCTTTTCTTTTCAGTAATGCATACACTAGCACGCACTACCACTTACATGCACGGGGTATACAGGTAATTGTATTCTATTCTCTCATGTTTATTCGCCAACACAGCCAGGTCTGATAGACGCTCAACAAGAATATCAGAGAAGAGGATAGATCTAGAGTCTTCAAGTTATTACAATCTCGACGTACTCCCATCAGATTCTAATTGGAGTAATTCTGACTTCGAATATGAAACAGACCTTAATACAGAACCGACTTCTTCTGAGAGCACGTCACTTGAGTCAGAGGATGATGATTGAGCTCTTGACGAAATCAGGGGTGTTAAAGAAGTAGAGAAAGAGAAACTGAGTGACTCCATAGCTTCCAAATTGGATGATATAAAGTTAACGAAGCTATGCTTAAGTCATGGGATCCCACGGATCGATGTGAAAATTCCAAAGGACGGAGACAGACCCCATTCCGCTCCAGAGGGGTACACAGCTATTAGTTGAGTCATGTGCTTAGGAGGTACTATTCCTCCGTTTCCTCCAATAGTCGTTGATCTTCTAAGATGACTAAGCATTGCCCCCGTGCAACTCCATCCCACACTTTGTACATTCCCTATGCAGAAGTTCTAGAGACCGAGCTTACCTTCAAAGATTTAAACTTCTACTACAATTTCAAGCATCGTTCGACAGGGACTCCAAACTTTATTTTCTTTAAATCAATTCCGGGCAAAAAGGTCTTTTCGGATGGACACAGTGATTTAGGAGATGCCAAATCCGATTGGTTCTACATAAAACATCAAGCCGGATGTGCGAGGAATTGGCTGTAGTCGAGTAGGTCTCGAATTCTTCATTGCGTATTCCGATTGTATGATTGAAGTGCTAATATTTCTTTTTCTCTGTACAGCTCATAATTTTCAAAAGACGGAAGGTTCAGTATACGAATATCGGTTGTCCCATCTTTTAAAAAGCAAGTATGACTTCTACAAGATCAAGCAATGTGTAACCGATGAAAATCTTCACAAACATCATCTTTTGGACATACGACTCAGGTTCAGTACAGGTGGAAAGCCTTACAAATACGTGCCCCCTACTCAGACAGTTGGGGAATCTAGTAGCATGCCCTTGGCCGAGGGAGCAGTGACCACAGAAACCACGAAGACGACCGAACTTCGTAAGATTCCTTCACCGATGATTGATCAGGATGATGAGGATTTGAATGTATACAAAGGAGATGAAACCCGAGCTGATGAACCAAAGGAGGTTTCAATGCCCAAGGGGCAGTCTCCCCCGAGGACTCCACCACCAATAGAGCATACATATTAGGATGCATTAACAGAGGAGCAGATTTTTGGGGAGTTAGGAAAGATCCGCCTTCCAAATAACATCTACACACCTGAAGACTTCAGAGGAGAATCATTCTTCCCTATCTTTGAGGAAGAAACCACTCACATCAAAGAGAAAGATATTGTAAAGATGATCCTAGCTCTGGACCCTGGTCTGTTAGGAGGGATTGCACGGGATACACAAATCACATGCACCACCTGACACAACACTCATGTACTATTTGTATTCATCATTCTTATACTTGTTTGTTGTTCTTTGTAGGAAAAATGTCTCGTTGCCACTCATATTCACATCGTGAACTTCGTGGCTGTACAACCAGACTCATTCCCATATCTGAACATGACCGCAGTGACAGTCGGGGAAGAGATAGTCAACTACATTGTGATTCTTATCAGCTCATTCTACACGGTCTCGCTCTCCTTCGAAGCAGGATCATGGGAAGTACCATAGCCGCCAAGTGCCATAGATGGGAGGCAAGCAACTCCCCAAAGCTCTAACTCCTTCGAAGAGTACACCGTCTCAGGGCAAGTCTTCCAAGAAGAATCATGAATCCAAAGACAAAAGACAAAGATCCCAAAAAAATTTGGAAAAAGAGAAAGCATCTCTGGTTCCTTTTGGTCAGCACAACTCAGATACTACCACTGTATAGGAGGGTGTCGTTACTTCTGAAATTAAGGCGAAGCTGGAGCACTTCCCCAATATTTACTTTGAAAGGATGGTTTTCATTCAAGATCATGACCTGGTTCCTAAGGACTGGGATACAGAAGTTATGGGCCAAGTCGGTCATGTGGCTAAACAATATAGGGCGATGAAGAGACACGCCAAGAGTCTTTAAGATGTTATCCGTCGCCAGGAAATAAATGCATCGAGAGCCAGGGTGAAGATTGATCACGACACCAAGGCCAGGAGTAAGGCTGAGAAGGAACATGAAGATGTATAGGCCCAGCTCGCTTTAGCTCAGCGGGATGCTGAAAATTATAAAATAGAGTTAGAGAATGCTAAGAAACATTTCCATCTAGAGTTTGATTCGAACAGCCAAGAGCGCGTGGATTTGAAGAAAGAGATAGAGGATCTCAAGATGGCTAACACTGAGCTAAAGGCGTCGCAGGATCATCTTGCCGCAGAGAAGGCTGCTTGGAAAAGGCAAGTTTAAAGGACAATCTTTCCCATGTTGAAAAGGAGAATGCAAGCTTAAACGACAAACTTGCTTAAGCTGGGGAACGGGCAACTCTTGCCGAAGGTATTGCTAATGTGGCTCTCGAGTCGGCCTCCACTGCTACTACTAAACTTGCTGCAGCCGAGAAGGAGATGGAGGAGTTTGACGAACTGCTAGTGGAATTTTTTGTTTAAATTATTCGGACTCGAGATATCTCTTGAATCAGTAACTACCCCACCACCTTGGTTAATGTATGGAAGCAGATCATTGAGAGCGAGAAGCGACCCTTGAAGGTCGAGGAAGTCGATGAGGACCAACTCATGCAGACTTTTCTCAGAGGAGGAGAGCCTGAGGCTTTGGCAGAGGGTGGGCATCAAATTCAAGAGGCCATGGAGAAAGAAAAGCTTGAAATCAAGGTAAGAACAAAATTGACGAAGATTCAAGCTCAGCAGCAGAGCCATGGACTTATGAGGTTGAGGAGCATAATCCGGACGATCCCTTAATCTCTGAGGTCCCAGTTCCTCCTGCAGTTGGGGTTTCTACTACGGCTTAAGGCGAGGAGCTAGCTGAAGGTGTCTCCATATTCTCTCCATAATTTGTCAAAGCTATTGTAACTTGTCGTCGCATTATGGAGCAAACAATCGAGAAGAACACATTTTCTTCAAAACTAATAATAGTTACTTCTCATGATATAGGTGCCAAGACGACTGAGGAGAGTGTGGCAAAGCAATCAGATGTTGAGGAGGTCAATGTACCACTAAGCACTGAGGTCACCCATGAAGCTCCTAAGTAGACTAAGGTCAAGGCATCCAAGAAAGCTATCGCATTATCTGGCACTAATGTTCCTAAGGACGCCGAGGTTACCGGAGCCTTGGATGACATCGATGGTGATCACGGGGATGATGAGGAAGAGCATTCTATCACAAGTGAGACCAAGAATGATGACAGCGTTACTCTAGCCGCCATGAAGGCCAAAAAAGATAAACAACCGGCCTTAAAAATAGAGGAGCAAGAGCCCCTGAATGTGGCGCTTATATCTGCGGCTGATCCCAAATCAAGGTTAATTATAAAGTTGTCCGCTAAATCGATAACTACACAGCTTGGATCCCAATCCTCTTACCTTCCACAAGATCCTCCTTCGGATAAGAAGAAAAGGAAGAAGCAGGATAAATCTGATGCTGATAAGAAGGAGCCGGAGGAGCAAAAGAAGGAGAAGAGGCCAAGGTCATCCCCAAAGCCTAAGCAGAGCCAGTTTGTTTATGTCTTTTCTCTTTTTAATTATTCCACTGGCCTTATGATGTAATTGCGAGTACGACCCTCGTATTTTGTCTAGCCTTGACTTGTAAATCTGCGCTTAGTAAATGAAAATTTGTTTCTTTTGCATCATTGCGTACCTGCAATTTTATCATGCTCAGTCACAAACATCTGAATTATAACTAAGTTAGAATTATGTGCAATAAAAATTAAAAAAATTCCTGCATCATGCATAAATGTGTATGTGTATGCCCCCATCAATCATTAATATAACGCCTGGCCAGGGCTTATTGAGGATTGATTAGAGTCATATATGTACTGCCCCTCATGCCCAGAAATGAGGGGGTTGAGCTCAACTTTCGTTCTCGTTCCCGATTCTGCAGCGGGATAGGAGCCCTTTTGTGGAATTTAACCAAAATGCCTTTATACTCTCCTGTCCTATGCCCAACATAGAGTTCGAACTCAGCTTTGAATTTGCCCACCGTTCCTTCAGCGGGGTAGGAGTTCTTTTATGACGGCCTGTCTCTGGCGCCGTTATACTCTCCCGTCGAATGCTAAGGGCAGAGTGTAGTCAAGACGGTCTTTATAATCATGGTGCACCTTCACATCTAGTGGACAATCCATTTCCTTCTCCTTAGTACTCTTTCTCAGGTCATGAGACATAGAGTGTCGATAGTTGTGTCGTTTACTTCAGTGCACTATCGATGTTCTACACATTATTGATCTTCTGATCTGATAGAAGGCACTTTGAATTACGTGCTCCGAGATTGTTGCAAGGTTCATAGCAAATTTAAAAGATTATAGTATTCATGTGAGTAAAGAATGACGGAGTAAATAAAAAATGGTGCGGTAAAAGTAAATGACACAAGATATTTTATTGTGGTTCGGTCGAATCATGATCTACGTCCACTTTATAATCTTTTATTTATATAATTGGACTATTTTAGGCAAGTCGTGTCTTTTTACATTGTCCTGAAAACAAAAGAGTAAAAATGATAATTTCATGTCAAGTAGTGTTGCAAATGCCGGGCATTCCACACACTGAGGATTTCATTTCCATCCACGGTTGCTAGCTTAAAAGATCCATTATCAAGCCTCCGTAGGATGGTATAGGGTCCTTCCCATTTCGGGCCCAAATGTACAGGGGGTGGAAAGACACGCTTTAGAACCAAGTCTCCGGGTTCAAAGGTTCGAGCTTGGATCGTTCTGTTGTAATATCGAGTGACTTGATGTTTGTGCCTCAAGGCACGTAGGTCCACTTCGTTCCTTTTCTCTTCTACCATGTCCAGGGATTCAAGGAGCAGTTCGTTGTTAGACATCGGGTCGTAGTAAATGAACCTATGAGACGGTACTTCTAACTCAACCAGGATGACTGCTTCAGATCCAAAAGCAAGGGAAAAGGATGTATGTCCGGTGGCTAATTCGAAGGTTGTTATGTAGGCCCACAGTGCCAAAGGTAGCTTGTCGACCTACATGGCTTTGGTCCATTTCAATTGCTTCTTCAAAATGGACTTGATTACATTGTTTGCCGCTTCTACCTATCCGTTTGACTGTGGATGCGCCATAGCTGTGAATCTCTTCTCAGTATAGGGAGGCTTCCAATAATGTCAATTCCCTACACGGCGAAGGGACATGAACTCATCATTGTCTTTAACTCGGTACTGTTAAATTGGGTCCCATTATCCGTTATGATGACTTTCGGAATTCCAAATCGACATATGATGTTTCGGACGATGAAGTTTATCACTCGCTTGGTTATGATCGTGGTTAGTGGTTCTCCTTCGACCCATTTAGTAAAATAATCCATGTCTACAATAGCGAATTTCGCTCCGCCCTTCGCTATAGGGAGGCTTCCAATAATGTCAATTCCCTACATGGCGAAGGGACATGAACTCATCATTGTCTTTAACTGGCTAGGAGGTTCCCTAGGAATCTTCAAGAATTTCTGGCATGCGTCGCACCGTCGTGCATACTTAGCTGTATCTTTGTCCACAGTAGGCCAGAAATAGTCGTATCGTAGTATCTTCTTCGCCAATGTTTGTCCTCCAGTGTGGTCGCCACAATCTCCTTTATGAACTTCTCTCAACACTGTTTCTATATCGTTGTGGGCTATACACCGGAGGAGCGGCATTGAGAACCCTTGTCGGTATAAAACTTCACCTTGCATGACATATCTGGAAGCCTTGCGAATGACAACACACCTTTCACTCTTTTTGGTGGGATGTGTCCCATTTATCATGAAGTTCTTTAAGGGTGTCATCCACAATTCCCTTCCCGGTTCAGACTCCAGTACATGATCAATTTCCATCTGATCAATACTCGGAGATTGTAGTACCTCAATTGGGACCATCTCTGTGTCCTCAAGGTTGTCAGAACTAGCCATCTTGGCCGACTTATCTGTTCTTTGGTTCTCTGATCGGGGAATGTGTGTTATGCTGTAGTGTTCGAAGCCGCCCAGCATTTTTCTCACTTCCTTCAAATATGACACCAGCCTTGGCCTTTGGCCTGAAATTCTTCGCTGACCCGGTTCACAACTATCTTTGAATCGCAAAAGATATCCAGCTTTGCTATCCCCAACTCCTTTAGAAGCCTGAGCCCGGCAATCAGGGCTTCATACTTCGAGTCGTTGTTCATGGCGTGGAACTCTAATCTCAAAGCATAATATATCGACCGTTCTTCGGGAGTTACAAGTACCACTCTAGCATCAGATCGTCTATCATTTCTGGCTCCGTCAGTGTACAGTTTCCAGGCATTAGGGTTAACCAGCGATTTTGAGGTATCATCTTTTTCATTAACTACATCATCCATTGGGATAGTAAATTTTGCTATAAAATCTGCCAACACTTGCCCCCTTATCGATCTTTAGGGCTAAAAGTTCAAATCAAACTGACTCAACTCAATATTCCACTTGAGTAGCCTTCCCGATGCCTCAGGTCTTTGTAACACTTGTCGGAGCAGATGATCAGTGTATACAGTGATGGGTTGAGCTTGAAAATAGTGGCGAAGCTTTCTAGATGCGATCAGCAAGCTATACACAAGTTTTTCTATCTTTGGGTAGTTCCGCTCTACCGCCGTTAGTTTCTTACTTACACAGTACACTGGTCTTTGAAGTTTATCTTCCTCCTTCACCAGAGCTGAACTTATTTCGTGGGATGATACTGCCAAGTACACGAACAAGTCCTCGTGATCTACCGGCTTGGACAATATCGGAGGTTTTTCCAGATGATTCAGGAGGTTCTGGAATGCTTCTACACAATTGGGAGTCCATTTGAAATTGTTCTTCCCTCGCTTTATCAAATCAAAAAATGGAATGCACTTATTTGTAGCTTTGGAGATGAATCTACTTAACGCTGCTACTTTCCCAGCAAGGCTATGCACATCTTTGATTTGCCTTGGTTATTGAATATTCCTGATTGCTGCAATCTGATCTGGATTAATTTCAATTCTACGTGAGCTAACGATAAAGCCTAAATTTTTTATAGAGGCTACTCCAAATGAACACTTTAGAGGGTTGAGCTCATCCCATATCGTCTAAGAATGTCAAACATATATGCTAAATTGGTGGTATGATTGGATGACTGTCTGGATTTCACAAGCATATCATCAACACACACTTCCATCATCTTCCCAATCTGATTGTAGAACATCCGGTTTACTAGTCCTTGATATGTACCTCCAGCGTTCTTTAAGCCGAAAGGCATCACTACATAGCAGTACAATCCCAAATCTATGATGAAGCTGGTATGCTCCTAGTCCGGAACATGCATGAGAATTTGGTTATATCCGGAATATGCATCGATGAAGGAGAGGAGTTCATGACCTGCCGTCGAATCCACCAATTGATCAATTCTAAGAAGTGGGAAACTATCTTTCAGACAAGCCTTATTCAAATCTAAAAAGTCAATGCAGGTGCGCCATTACTCATTGGCCTTCTTTACCAAAACCGGGTTTGAAATCCATTCCAAGTAAGTTGAATCTCTAATGAATCCATTACTACTCAACTTATGAACTTCTTATTTTAAGGCAGCCAACCTCTCCGGGCCGAGCATTCGCTTTTTTTCTTAACAGGTGGATGCTTTGGGTTGATGCTCAATGAGTGGCACATAATTAATGGGGATATCCCACACATGTCAGCATGGGTCTAGGCAAACACATCCATTTTGGCCTTTCGGAAGTCGATCAATTCCTTTGCATGAAAAGGATCTAATTGGGATCCGATCTTTAAGACCTTCGCTGGGTCATCATCATCAATCAGAATATCCTTATTCGTCTCGTTAGGAGTTGCCATTCTGCCCCCGGGTTCCTCATCCTCTCTGGGATCTATATCCTCAGGCAGTTCTCTGGGCGGCTCCTCTGGGGCCATCTTTAATTGCTATGTTGAATCCTCCTTTACGAGTGGAGGAGCACCCTTTGGTTCTATGTTTAATTCTTTGAGCAATAATTTCAACTCTGTTATGTAGCAGGCTCATCCCGTGACTTGGTCACCTCTGACTACTCCCACTCCTGCATCCGTTGGGAACTTTAACAATATGCACCAGGGTGCGATACAAGCTCTGAATTCTGCTAGCGTCGGTCGGCGCAAGAAGGCATTATAAGGTGATTCGATATCCAATACTACAAACTGAAGAATTCTCACTCTTCGGCGATCTCCTTCTCCCAAAGTTATTGACAATTCCACATATCCAATCAGAGATGTTGAGACTCCATTGAAGCCACATATCCATCCATCCCAAGGCTTCAAATCTTTCGCTTTAAGCTTCATTTGATCAAATGCTTTCTTAAACAAAATGTTTACTGAACTTCCATTGTCCACCAACACATTATGTACCAGAGCAGGACCGATAGTCGTCGTGATCACCAAAAGGTCCTCAGTGGTGGCGTGAACTCCAACACTATCTCTATCACGAAAGATGACATCATCTGACATTGTTTTGTGTTGCTTCACCAGGGAAGCAATTTTAGGATTACTACACTCTCCTACTTCAAGGTGTTTGGCCGCATTCACGTATTGATCCATTGCCCTAAAGCTGTGTCCAGCAGGATGATGTCCTCCTACTATAGTGTTGATGACAATGTTCTTTCCTTTCTGCTGAGCAGTGGGCCTAGCAGCGGGTTGGTTTTGATTCAGGGCCTGCCCAGCTTACCCCCTGTCCCTCAGAGCAACCTTGTATTCATCCAACATTCCTTCATGAAGTAGCTTTTTGACGACGTCCATCAAATGAATGCATTCATTGGTGAAGTGACCATGCGTCTAATGGAAAAGACAAAACTTTCCGGTCTCACGTTCTTTCTCCACTGAATCCCTCGGTGGAGGCCTCTTATACTGAAGAACATTGTAGGTATCCAAGAAAATATTTTCTAGTGTATCATTCAATGGCGTAAAATTCTCAAATGGCCTGAATCGAGGCCTCTTTTGTGAATCGTTTCCTAGATTCCTCCTCTTGTTGTCGTTTCCGAGCTGACGACCATTCCCTTGGTTTTTGTTCCCACCGTTGACCTCTACCTTTCCAGAACTGTCACCGGATTGTTTGATGGCCACGTTACTCTGTATATCTTCTTTACCGGTGGACTTTCTCTTTTGATTGGCATATATCTCTTCCTGACGTATGCGGATGTAGAATATTTTCTAGTCAGCGGCGGCTTGCCGGCTAAATATCTTCCAAACTTGGTATCCTTGTCCACTCCGTCAATTAGGGCAATCAAAACAGTCTGTTTGTGAGGATCTTTAACCTCCGTGACCGCTAAATTAAAACGGTTTAAATAGCACCTCAAAGTTTCATCAGGGCATTGTTTAATGAGGGATAACTCGATGACATTCTTAGACCTCTGTGCATGAAATCGAAATTGATTTACGAATTGTTCACTCAATTCCCTGAAAGTGGAGATCGATCGTGCTGGCAAGTGGGTAAACCATATTAATGCTACATCCTCCAGAAATATTGAGAATGCTTTACATTTTACTGCGTCAAGAGCAGCGGCGGCATTCATGTACCATGAATACCTCATTAGATGCTGAACTGGATCCGTCCTGCCCATATAGCGGTTCATAGATGGCATGCTTAATTCCTTGGGAACCAGACGTCTAATATGTCATCAATAAAGGGCGCATGACATACCCCAATCCTCGTTCCTCTGTCGATGGCTATCCACCATGAATTTCCTAACCATTACTTCAACATCAACATGGGTCAATGTAGATTCAGGATCAGCACTATTTGCCCTACGGGGCCGTCCAATGTCTCTTCGACATGCTGCCATGAAGTCTGGGGCCTGAGCAGAACTTCCCTGTCCCCTGTTGCCACGGTCAATCACGCGACGAGGAGGAAGTAATGGTTGATTCTAGACAGGGTCAATAGCGCCTCCATTCATTCGTAGCAGAGCGGGATCATTCAAGTTACGACGGTCAGGTCCCAGATTAAGGGCCGCCTCTTCCCGAGAAGGAAGTGATCCAAATCGAAGCTTCTCCACATTTTCAGCCCTTTCCAATGGTTGTCGTGGAGGTCTTGGAGGCTCCTCAGACGAAGATGAGTATTCTGGAGTAAGAGGACGGGCTGGTGGAGGTGTTCTCTGCCTTTGGAGATCATCGATTCTTCTGCCCATTGCAGTAATATTCTGTCGTAACAAGGAACTCTCTTGCCTTTGGGCTGCTAACTCGTCATTCGTCCTATCCAACATACAGAGGATGTGAGAAAGAGCTCCTTCATTCACTGGGGCAAAGGCATGTAACTGATCATCAACATTCGCTCTTATATGTAAAGAACTCTAGCCAGGTCGAGTAGAAGCACCAGCATTTGTAGTACGGGCCATAATTTCCTTTTCGGGTCAAGTTATGGTCCTATGATGGGGGCGGTTCGTGACTCCTTCTGGTGACCGGTTCATGGCCATCTCTTTAAGATCCTAGCTCGTGACGTGGGGGACGGCTCGTGGTGCCCCCGGGTGTGGCTCGTGGTCTGATGCTGGGGGGCAGTCATGATAGCTTCCTACGACTGAGTCGTGACCCCTTCCTAGGGTCGGTTTGCCCCCCGCAAGCTGCGAGTCGGGGACTCCACTTCAGTCTGCTCGTGAACACTTTCTTCGTTAGCTTCCTTTGCAGCTTCATTTGCTCGCAAAGCTCATAAATCCTTGGATTTCTTTCTAGCCATAACGTCTTGACTTTGCTTAAATCTTCAAAAAACAAAATAGTGGAAGTTCGGACTATTTTCTTTGGACTTGAATATCCAAACAGTAGAGCAATAATCCGATATGCTGAGACTTCAATTCTCAGTGAAAGCACCAAAATGTTAGACCATATTATGGCTCTAACACCCAAATTGTCTAGAATTGTAGAGAGTAATAACTAGAAATAAAAGAAAATACAGAAAACACATCAGATTTATAGTGGTTTGGTGTTAACGAGCCTACGTCCACTTTATATGTCTTTTATTATACGTTGAATGCAAGTACAATCAATAATTTCTCTCAATCTCACTTTTACAATGGTGATCCACTCAGCAATTTCGAGATATTACTAATAAGAAATAATGGAGAAACAGTAATGGTGGAAACAATACTCAGAATAGTCAAAAGATCCTGAAAAATGTCAAGTATGGGGCTATTTATAGGCGACATCTGCAGGCGGTTCATGAGGACATGTGGCATGGATCCCGAGGATCTCGGACTGGTTCGTGGCATGATGAAGAAATGGTCAATATGACAGTTACGGACAGGTGTTGCCAGATCCTGAACTTGCAGGTCATGGAGGACGAGGTCACGGTCACCATCATCATAGCTTGTGGTCGCGTCGTGATAGCTATTCACGAGCTGGTCATGGTGCATCTTCAACGAGTGGGGTCAACCCTGATATGTCATGAGCGGATGGGGGGAGCGGGACACGAGCCGATGAGGAAAGAAGCTAACGAATCGGTTTTTTTCATGTATGACCATCCTAGTTAACCAAATATGAGTCTTCATGCTCCCGGTGGCTTGGTTCAGAAAACTAGCAAACAACGGCCAACCTTGCCATATGTCAATGGCTAATGGTAACCCCGGTTCAAGCATAAACTCCATACGCCATTCAACGATATGTATGTATGTCCAACCTTGATGACTAGGCCTTTCAACAGTACCTAGGGTACTCGACCTACAAACGGTCTTTTAGACGTCTCTAGTTTACACCTGCTTCGAGCCTGCTAGAACTTACGACAACGATAATCTCTCAGCCTGCACATCTCTAGTCATCCAACCCGACGAATTTTCAGAGCTCAAGCAACCTTCTCAAGCAACAATTATTCACCAACTCACGACCTTTAAGTTGTCGCCCCATCCGCTGTTCTACACCGATCAACGAACACATTTCAACACTTCGAACCTTCCTCCTTGAATTCACTTCGAAGTCATAACACCACTGCACTGTGGCACGGGTTCGGGCACTTCTAGCCGATTTTTTTTATAAAAGCACTTTTTGTTCAAATCTGGGTCGTACTCGAAAATATAATTTTTTTGCAATGACCCTGGATGACCGACCCATCCTCTTGCAACCGACTGATCCATCTCTTTAAGCCCGACCGACCCATTTCAAAAAATATGAACCGACCCGTATTCTCATGGAACCAGACCGGCCATAACCCAACAACTGACCCGCTCCTCCATTGCTTCAAACAAAACCAACCGATCCGCATGCTTCCTCACCGAAAGTTGAATTCCATACCGACTGACCAGTTACGATCGACCGAACACAAACTGAAATCGATACGACCATGTCTACACGACCGATCCACCTACTTCAAAACCAGAACTTCAAACCGGCCTGACCCAATCAAGAACGACCTGTTAGGCCCAACCAAGTATTGGACAGACCCAACCCAACTTTCTGTACTTCGATTCATACCATAGCTTGTACTACATTTGTACTGCCCGACCTATCCGGAAGAGAACGACCGACCCGAAAGAGACCGACCAACCCAAAACCTGGACCACCCCAATGAAACTCCAATTTTGACCAAAACTTCACCAAACGATAAAATCAACGAAACCAACTTGTCCAACTCATCAAATATGCCAAAAACATGATATGAAATCACTTGCAACACGAAAACGATGATTTTCATCACTAGTTATATAAATTTCACCAAAATCATGACAAATAAACATACGAACAAATTTATGGATCTAACTTGCATATAGCATGACATAGAAATTACTGGTTTTGTAACACCCCATAATTTTAACAACATTAAAGAGGATAAATTAAATAATAATTAATATAATATTCAAAATTAAGGGAAACAGGCTTTACAATTGCGTCCGTCTCAAAATTCTGGTTAAGATAGACCATTGGTTTACGTAAAATGGACATCGTATGAAGAAGTTATAAAGGTTTGAAGTTTGTATATGGGCAAGATAATTATATACATATATGTATGTATGTATGTATGTATATAGTTCCAAGAATTCAAAATTAGGTCCAGAAAGTTTAAAATCGTTCAAATTTCAGAATTCAGTGTGAGTGGGAAAATTCCCGCCCTGGGAAGTCGACCCCTTAATGGGTTGTCGACCCCTAGGTCGACCCCTCAAGGGGGATGTCGACCCTAGGTTCGACCCTATAAGGGGTGGGGTCGACCCCCTAGGGCAGAGTTGGCAGGTCGAATTCTGGGGCTGGCAGCTATAAATACAGCCTCATTTCTATTGTTTTCTTCACCGAAAAATAATGGAGGCCTAAATGCTATCAGTGCCTGGACTGAATCACATCCTTTTCTTCTTCTGCAATCAAAGTTTAGGGATTCAAGTGTCGATCTATGATTCAATCTCCATTTTCCTCCTCCTATTCTTCTAGATCCGAACACTTCGTGAGTTTAAGTTATTTTTAGATTTAAATAACTAAAAGTAAAACATGATATGATTGTAATTTGGATCTCAACCTTTATCATATCAGATCTATTGAAATTGATGACTCTATGACATTATGATTATGTCAGATCTACTTTTGATTATAGATTTAATTTACTATTTAGATCATCTTTTACCTTTCATGTTGTGATTAATTTAGATTTGTCATTAGTTGGACATCTAAATCCTTGTTTAGATCTAATCATGCCTATTATGGCATCCCTACTTATTAGAACCTGTTTTATTATCAGAAGTTCACTGATCTGTTCTTATATGTTCATCTTAACATTATGCCATCATATGCTTATGTCAGTTTTGTTAGAATAATCATATCTATCATCTTCCCTTTGCCTTTCCTTTTTATTTTATAGCCAGGCTATTCTCGAGCCTAGGCATGCCGCTAAATTATGCGAATGTGTTAGATTGGGAACGAGGGGAAAATTTTTAAAATTGGACATAACTGGAAAAGGAGAAAATTTGGCATAACATGAATAATGTTTTTGGACATGAATTTAGGCATATAATTTATTATGAACATATTTGGGGAAAAGGGGCATGTAACCTATAATAACATAGGTAAAATTGGCTAATAATGAAATGCTTAGGATTACAGTAATTAGAACTGTAACTGCGCCTAGACACGAGATTAGATTTCACTCATGGTGGAAATCTGCCAGGAACCGCCCGACATATCCCGCAACCACAAGTGGTGAATCTAATGTGAGAGGTCTAGTTGCACAAACAAGAGATGTGCTAAGATACGAGGTTAAGCCCGATTTGTGGAATAAGTCTGCTCGGACCCGCCTGACATGTCCATCATCCACGAATGGTAGGCTTAATTTGGGAGGTATAGCATACTGTAACCATAAAGGAAAATATGGTAACAAACCTTGAATACTTAACCTAGTCAAATCCATAGGGATTGTATGAACATAAACTTAAATTTGGGTTAAGTAAATTTGGTTGAACAGTGGGTAGGTTAAGTAAATCTGAGGGGGTGGGTAATATTTACATATAGGCCCACAAACTTAACCTGATAGGGTTATGAAATTAAAGACACCTAGTGGTAACCATAACCTATGGAAATGTTGGGGTTATGTAATTAAAGACACCTTTTTAGGTAAGCATAACTTGTGGAAATAAGAGGGTTATGTAATTAAAGACACCTGGTTGTAAGCATAACCGGTGGAAATCCTAAAGGGGATACAAGACACAGGGGAGAGCTTGTATCATATTGTGTGGGACTCATTTCAATTAGTAACCCTTAATAGGTATCAAATGAATACTCCGAAATAGTTTGGATTTGGGGCACGCTTACTGGGCTGATTGTAAGAGATCCAAACGAGGAGGACGGTGTGGGCGTCGCAAACCAACCGGGGGCATGTGCATGCATGGGCCGGGAAGAAGGGACTAAGACGACCGTGATACCAGTAGCTATGGATGTGCACGTCATCAAAGGGTTGCCACTTTAGGAAGTGATACCTCCTATTGTGGGGTCGTCACAGGGTATCTACGGAGTAGGGAACCGATCGATTAGGGTAGTAGTTAGGGTACATCTGGACGTATGCCTAATTCTACCATTTGATAGTTGTTGGGATCATCTCATTCTGGTTATAGTAGTATTAGTGCAGAGTAATCATTAGGGAGGCGTGTACATTCTATCATGTTTACCTTGTCATACTTATCTTTTATGATGTTATCTTTCGTATCCACCTTATATGCTTGTCATGATACTTTTACTTATTTACTTGCTAAAAGTAACTAGACTCGCCAGACTTTATATCTGACCCATTTTGTTTCCTCTTCTCTCTTCCATTTCCCCCTGGTTCACAGGGTGGTAATACTCAGGCTTAATTAAGACTCAGTTATCATCTTTCTAGGAGTTGCTTTTGAAGTATTTCTCAAGTTCTTGTCTTTACTGCTATGACTTTGAAACACTTGGGGAATTGTGCTTTTTCTTTTATGTAATTCTACACTCTAATGGTACAAGATAGAAGTTTTACATCATTGTAATGGTTTTTATGTAGTTCCAAACTTGTGATATTTTAGATCACGATGTTATGAGTTATGTCTTAAATAAAATTTTAAATTCTGCTACTATCTTTTATATCTGACTTGTACCATTCTATGTCTGTTTACCTATAGCACTTGACGAAACTTAATGCATTCTCTTACTGATTGGCATTAACGGATGTGGGGTGTCACACTTGGTATCAGAGACAGGTTACCAGATTAGATGAAAGTTTTTGAAAACTATTTTCAGAAAAAGGTTTTAGAAGAAAGCATTTTTCAAAAAGAAAAATCTGTTTTGAAAAAACATATTCCCTAAAGCCATATGTAATATCCTTCGATCCTTTGTCTAAATCTCTTTCCTTTTCGTTTTAGCATGTCTGGGAACCTAATATCCCTGAGGGTGTTACGATACTAGGTTGGTTCCATAGGTATCTAGAGGCCACGGCGCCTGTCGTAGGTCAAGCTGACGTTCCTCCCCAGCTGCACTCGTTGTTCCACCTCCTCCTCCTCCAAGAGCAGATAACTTCGCTAAGATCTGCAAAGATTTCTATGCCATGGGAGAGAAGCCATTCCGTGGAACCAAAACGTTCGTAGAGGCAATGAATTGGCTCAAGAAGACCGAGGACTTGTTCATAACCTTTGAAGTGGAAGATCGAAGGAAGATTCAGTTAGCTGCCTGGCTATTGAAAGATGAAGCTTCGTTCTGGCGGGAAGTAACCCAAGATGGACGTCCAATGGAGACATGGGATGATTTAAGGATGAGGTTTGAAATGAAGTTACTTTCTCAAGCTGAGAAAAGCATGCAAATGGAGAAGTTCTTGGCGCTCAAACAAGGAAACATGTCTGTTAAAGAATATGTGAACAAGTTCAACCAACTGGCGAGATTTGGAATGGAATTGGTAGATACTTCGCATAAGAAAGCATTGCGATTTGCTAAAGGGATGAATGAACCCCTTCATGGGTTAGCTATGTCCCATATCCCAATGGGAGCTGCTTTTGATAGGCTTGTCAATATGGCCTTGATGCATGAGGAAGACAAAGGAGGGAAGAAGGAAGTTAAAGTTAAGGAAACAACGCGAAATAAGAAGGTATGGCCCAAGAAAGGACAACAACATCAACAACAAAACAAAGACGGAAAGAATGACAAGGCTAAGGATACGAGGAAATGTCACATTTGTGGACGAGAGGGTTACTTGGTCAAGGACTACAAAAGAAGGAAGAATACTTGCTTCAATTGTGGAGAGGACGGACAATTTGCTAGGGAGTGCTCAAAGAAACAGGGACCATAGGGACAAGGTCAAAGGGAAAGAGCTTCTGGAGGGCAGGTTCATGCTCTTGCAACCAGTGCTCCGGATAGAGGTAGGAAATTTCCGTGAAAGGTTTGATTTCTCTTTCCAATCATCCTATTAGAGCTCTTTTTGATTCAGGTGCTTCACATTCATTTATATCTTGTTCTGTGGTTGAATCTCTACACTTAAATAGTAGTATGGTAGTGAATCTCGTTGTTATCTCAAACCCCATTGGTGGTTCAGCTCATTTGTCTATGATTTGTCGGGATTTAAGAATACCTATCTTAGGCGTCGAGTTTCAGTGCGACGCGTATGTGCTCGGTTTTACGGGCTATGGGTTGATTTTAGGGATGGATTGGCTAACCATGTATGGTTCCATTCTGGATTGTGAGAGGAGAGTCATTAGGCTTCTGACTTGTCATGTGAAGACCATCGAAATTTCTTGTGACCCACAAGGGTCTGTCATGCTTAGTTTCCTAAAGTCTCTTGAAGCATCTATCGATGACCTGCGATCTATTCCAGTAGTTCTATGTTATTCAAAAGTTTTTGATGAGGTACGGGGATCACCTCCGAGGCACGAGATCGATTTTCATATATATTTGGTGGAGAATGCAAAGCCAGTTGCATTGTCTATGCCCAATATGGCTTCGAGGGAAAGGAGGGAGCTTAGTAAGAAAGTAGGGGAGCTACTTGAGAAAGGGTTTATCAGGCAAAGCATATCTGAATGGGGTGCTCTAGTATTATTCACGACTAAGGTGGATGGTTCGCTTCGTTTTTGTGTGGACTATAGAGAGTTGAACAAACTCACAAAGAAGAACAAGCACCCACTTCCGAGGATAAATGACTTGTTTGACCAGCTTGTTGGTGCCTTGGTATTCTCTCAGTTAGACATGGCCATGAGGTTTCATCAGTTGAGAGTGGCTGAGGACAATATAGATAAGACCGCTTTTAGGATTCCTGATGGTTTCTTTGAATGGAAAGTTACACCTTTTTCATTGACGAATGCACCCGCCTATTTTTTCGATCTGATGGGTAGGGTGTTTTGGGAGTTTCTAAACAAATTCGTCATGGTCTTTATTGATGATATCTTGATCTTCTCAAAGAGCGAAGAAGAGCTTGCCCAGCATTTGAGAGAAGTTTTGAAAACTCTCTGTGCACATCAGCTTAAGGCAAAGTTCTCCAAATGCCATTTTGGTAGAAAAGCGGTGAGATTCCTATGGCATGTGGTTTCTAAAAAAGGGATAGCAGTAGATCCCTCAAAGGTGGTTGCAGCTAAGGACTGGCATATTCCAAAGAATGCAACATAGGTGAGAAGCTTTCTTGGATTGGCAGGAGCGACAACCCGAATTCTGACAGACCGATTTTTTTTTTCAAAATTCCAATTTATCGAAACTCGGATTGGTTTGCTCTGGTATCCTGTAGAAAAGGCAGAGACATAAAATATGTCAAAGCTCAGAAAATATCTCACAGCGGAATGTATAATATGATCAAAACATAGCCTTACCGTATTAATAATATTGCCTAACCGGTATTCGAAGCTATCATGTCTCTGCCACAAATCTAACATGCGAGTATGTTATGAGGAGAGGATCAGAACACAAGTTCTGGTGACTAGATTTAAACTATACACTTTGGATAATCCTACATATACCATTCAATCATATTATCTTATTTATTAGGTTACTTGGGTTAACAGCTCTCAAGTCTAACACACATGTCGCACCCATTTACTTCCCGGTGGATTAACCTAATAAAATATATGTAGCTACCCCCAATATTAAGTTACACCCCATGGTACCCCACTTGCACGATATCCACTGTATCACCATCGAAATATACGTAGTCCCTCATCCTACGCCGTAGTGACGTACGAACCCATATATAACACAATATTGCGTTCCGCATATATCTGTCATTACTATGCTACGCAAACGTATGGACTGCCACCTTTGTTCGATTCAAACTCCATGCCAGAGTAATGCCCTCAAGTCTACGATACACCACCCAGAGTAGATATGCATGTACCCAGATTGTCCACCATACGTATCTTCAACTGTAGCTTGATGCCTGAATCGCACGTCTTTTAATGTGCACTGAATTCCATGGCAAGGCGAAACAAGAAACATGGAACTCGCTTGGGGGCTTTTCCATATCTGTACGGGCATCCGACGATTTACTATCCTTGTTGGTCATGACCCTTAGCCTCATCGTTGAGGCAACCGCCGAAACACCCTAGTGTCACCGCGTCACAGCATTCTGATTGCATAACTACTTTTGCAGTCAAGGCCCACCCACTAGTAGTTACGCACAGACCCAACCTCTGCGAGCACAGTCTAAACATCTGCCACCACACAGAGGACTACTAGGAGCACCTTACGTATCTCAGGAAGCTGCATGCTTCCCCTTCCAGTCCTTCAGTGCCGACAAATTACTCAGATAAACGTGCGCTCCCCTTGTGCCTTATAACACCACAGTGATCTAACCCGTTGGGTTATTCACCCTCAAACATGCGGATTGGTCCAAGCACCTCACTTTAATATGTTGTTAGACCCTAGTCTAAACATTCTTTTACGCGCTTGCTTTACTTATCAGGTTTCCATTTAACTTGGTTGTCTTAACTTTTTATTCAGGTTACCAAGTTCTTCTTGGCCCCTTATATCTCTGAGGAATGGACCCCTCTTGCTTATTAATTTCAGTTATACAACTTAACCCATTTAAGTTTATTAATAAGCCCACAACATGTTATTCCCTAGATTGTGGTCCAAGGTCTGAAATCCACAATCCCTTTTTATGTTCTCGCTTGATTTCATCATTACAATAACATGTTCTACTTAATATACTATTAAATATATCTCAATTCACATGTTTTCTAATTAACATGTCACTCACCATTTATGATTAAATATAACTTATTTAAATTCGTAAGTTTTTCTCCTTCTTTCTCATTTAATCATAAATTCAATTTACACCGTCACTGCAACTTATGGTTGTTTACTTATTAACTTAGTATTCTTAACTAAGGTCCAATAACAATAAGTTTCTCTTCCCATAACTTATGTTGTCCTCATCCGTAGATTTCATACTCTTGTTCTCACAAGTAACTTAATTTCAATTAAGTACAATTTATCTCTTAACATAAGTTATTCCAATTTTCTTATTGTTTTCTTATAACATAAGTTATAATTCTCACTTATCCGTAGGACAAGCCTTAACATGTTATTCTTATCAGCAGATTTCATACTTCCAAGTGTTTTGATTACTTAATTTATAATTAAGTACAACCTCTTAAATTCATAAACTTTCCCCCTTTTCTCTACTTATTACAAACAACTAGTTTCAGTTTTCCCCATTTACAGATTACTTAATTTAAAATTAAGTGTCACTTATTTCATTTCATATGTTGTCTTATTTCCTTATTAGCTTATTGTAACCTAAGTTATAATCATCACTTGTCCCTAGGACAAGTCTACCTGTTATACAACATTTTCATTAATGTTATTTATTTATAATAGGTTATTATCATTCCCCATTTATTCCAAATCATTTATTGTTGTATCTTTCTTTCATTCAATTCCATTTATAACCATTAAATATAAATAATACTATTTATCATTCCTGCTATATATATACATATATATATATATATATATATATATGTATGTATGTAGTATATGTACCAGACCTCTCACATCAAGCCTACAACCTGTGGATGCTGGATATGTCGGGCGGGTCCGGGCAGACTTCTTCCACAAGTCAGACTTAACCTCGTGTCTTCGCACATCTCGTGTTTATGCACTTAGACCCCTCACATTAGATTCACAGCTTGTGGTTGCTGGATATGTTGGGCGGGTCCGGGCAGACTTCTACCACAAGTGTAATCTAACCTCGTGTCTAAGCAAGGTTACAGTTTCTAATTACTGCAATTCTAGGCATGTTATTTTTTTTTTATAATTATTCCAATTTCATTATAGGTTTTTCATGCCCCTTTTTCCAAGTCATATTTACTAGCCTAATTTAAGATCTTTTAACATAATTTATTCGATACCCCAATCCATATTTATTTATTCAATTCTATGTTAACATGAAACTATATAATCATATACTTACTCCAAATATTTCATGTATACAATTGGAACAAATTAACATGTAACAAGAGCAGTCATAGTTGATACCAATATTCTAACAAGTTCATAACATGTCAACTTTTTAACACTTCAACTAATTCAATATTTGAATTTTCCAACATGTTCATACTAACATTATAACATGTAAACATTCCAATACTTCAACTGGTTCAATATATGAATTATTCATATTAACAATTTAACGTTATATCATGCTAATCATTCCCGCATGTCATATACACCACTTTAATCATTATTAGTATACATTTAGGCATCTTAACATGTCATATTCCAATTTGTCATAATGGGGAATGCTAAACGGTAATTGTAACAACCCGAAAATCTGGGTCAGTTTAGAATTTTCATTTTGGAAATTTTAGCGAATTTAGATTATTTAAAATGAATTATTTTAAATAAAAACAACAAGAAATTTATTTTGAATAGAATTCGAACGTATATATTATATAGTTCGTCGATAGAATATAAATATTTATATATATTTATAAAAGGAATTGAAAATGGCGCGGTAGTTCGATAATTCGATTTCAAACTTCAATTGTTTGTACCGGGTGCAAAATAAGCCGGATTTTAGTGAAACCAAAAATGATGGGATCTATTTGATAATATCTTTCCAACGAATTTGAAAAATGGAGATTTCATAGCGGGAATCAAAAGATATGTCCAGTTGAAAATTCTGAATAGTCGCTATGGAATTCAGGCCCTTAAAAATGGAAATTTTGCAAACGACCTCGGATTCTACGAAACCACTTTTGTTGGGTCCGTGATGTCAAATTATTGCTAGGTTTCAAATTTCAAAAATTTTCGAATCAATATGTGAGCGTGGCAAAGGAAAACGCGTTTGACCAGTTTTAGTGGATTTTAATCGACTGGAAAATGGCCATTTTTCCAACGGTCTCAGAATTCGACGAAACTAGTTTTGTTAGGACCGTATCGTCAATACGAAGCTAGAAAATATTTTTCTGGAATTTTTCGAGTTAATATGTGGCCCCGGTAAATTGAAATGCGCGTTCAAATTCAATATATAGAGTTATATGTTGATTTTGACGGAAACTGATCGAAAGATCGAATCAGCCAGCGGTACATATCCTATTGTGTTCGGAATGGGGGTGAAACGCTATGGACGATAGACGGTGGGCCTCGTTTAGAGGTCGTATGTAAAAGTCAACTTTTAGAAATTAAATAATATAAAATAATTAACTTCCTCTCTCTCCTCTCCCCTTATACTGTGCCCCCCCCCCATTCGATTCATTTCAGAAAAAAAAAATCGACGCCCCCCCATCGACAATCATGCCGCCGCCCTGGGCCATCGAGCCACCACCGAGCCGACGCCCCCCCCCCCCCCCCCCCCCCCGCGCCACCGCGCGATCGAAGAACCCCCCCCCCCCCCCCCCCAATGCTGCCGCGATCGAAGAAACCCCCCCCCTATGCTGCCGCGATCGAAGAAACCCCCCCACCCTATGCTACCGCGATCGAAGAAACCCCCCCGCCTCTCCGCGATCGAAGAACCACACCCCCCTTCCACCGCCTGCAGCCCCATCCGCCGCCACCCCGCTTCGTCCATCTCCACCAAATCCGACTGAAACCCCTCCTTCTTCTGATAAATAAAGTAAGTTTTATTTATTATTTTTAGCGTAGGAAATTATCATTTTTCCTATATGTTTAGTGTAGAAAAATATGATTTTTCATATGTGTATAGATCCGCAATAAAGATGGGATTTTTATATATTGAATAGCAAAGTAAAAATTCGATTTTGCGAAGTAAAATTTCGATTTTTATATATTGAATAGCGAAGTAAAAATTCGATTTTTATATATTGAATAGCGAAGTAAAAATTCGATTTGTATATATTGAATAGCGAAGTAAAAATTCGATTTTTATATATTGAATAGCGAAGTAAAAATTCGATTTTTATATATTGAATATTGAAGTAAAAATTCGATTTTTATATATTGAATAGTGAAGTAAAAATTCAATTTTTATATATTGAATAGCAAAGTAAAAATTCGATTTTTATATATTGAATAGCGAAGTAAAATTCGATTTTTATATATTGAATAGCAAAGTAAAAATTCGATTTTTATATATTGAATAGCGAAGTAAAAATTCGATTTTTATATATTGAATAGCAAAGTAAAAATTCGATTTTTATATATTGAATAGCGAAGTAAAAATTCGATTTTTATATATATTGAATAGCGAAGTAAAAATTCGATTTTTATATATTGAATAGCAAAGTAAAAATTCGATTTTTATATATTGAATAGCAAAGTAAAAATTTGATTTTTACATAATGAATAGAAAAGTAAAAATTCGATTTCTATATATTGAATAGCAAAGTAAAAATTCAATTTTTATATATTGAATAGCAAAGTAAAAATTCAATTTTATATATGTAGTGAAAGCGGACAACGAAAGTGACAAGAGGCAAGAACGACGAAGA
The DNA here is from genome assembly GCA_030737875.1 of Allium sativum. Taxonomy (NCBI): domain Eukaryota; kingdom Viridiplantae; phylum Streptophyta; class Magnoliopsida; order Asparagales; family Amaryllidaceae; genus Allium; species Allium sativum. The sequence goes on along the minus strand of CM060923.1, from coordinate 573,727,891 downwards.
TTTCTACCTAAGAAGAGTCATGGCGTTGGATTAGCAATTAGGTGAGAATTCCTCACTCTTTGATTTAATTTTCTAGTTATATATATATACTAGGATGCAGACGGTGTTTAGTAGCACCCGACACCCGTCGTCCACAGACCATGGACGGCTTGTATGCTTTGTTGTTTGATTTTGATGGTAGTTGATTGTGTGATGTGATGTGAAAAGAAATAAAATATTTATATAGTTAAAAATATTTTATAGGTAAAAATAGAAAATTTAACGTATATATGAAAAGAAATAGAAATAAACAAATCGGACGATTTGTTTATATACACACATTTGACTGATATTGATTGGGACGATAAATTTTACACATCGCCCAACTGCACAAATAAAATCTGTGTTTGATTGTTTGAAACCCCACACGGGTATTGGGATGATATATGACATACACTAATCCCAATAGTTAGTTGTATATCGATCGATTGATTGACAGACTGTTATAAGCGTTGAATATTTATATTTGATGCTTATACAGTGTAGAATGCACTTTGGATGATGGTTGATTATTCATCATTGTTATTGTATACATGTGTTGTAGAAAATCCATATAATTAACATTATATGGTAATTGATTGGGTCTCATTCCAGTTTCGAAATAGAAATATTTGAAATAGAAATATTTGAAATAGAATATTTGAAAATAGGAATATATGAAGCCGTATTGATTAGATTGACGCCATTTTGACGTGAACGATATTTATATCGATCTTATTCATTTTTCAATGAATATTGAAATAGAATTGAAATTCGAATTAAATTGAAATAGAATTGAAATTCGAATTAAACTGAGTAGAAATGAATTCGAATTGAAATTGAATGGAAATGAATTCGAATTCGAATTGAAATTAAATTGAATTGAAAAATGAACTGAAATTGAATTAGAAATCAATTTGAATTAAAATCGATTTGAAATGAATTTAAAACGAATTTATATTGGAATATTCAATTTTGATTTGAAATTGAATATGAAGTTTAAACCGTTTTGAAAACGAATTTAAAACGATTTATAAGATTCATTTCGAAAGGAAATCGATGAAGTGTATATTATATATATATAATATATTGGCCTGAATAGAACGCACCGCGCCGCGGCAGTTCGCGAATTTCGACCATTGACTTCGAACTGATATTACGGGAGATCCGACCGTCGGATTCTCCTAAAACCGGAACCGTTGGGTTCGTATCGAAAAGGGCTTTCTAACGATTATTATAAATTAGAAATCTAACGGTTGGATTTGGAATTATGTCCAAATCAAATTTGAAAAAGGTCGTTGTAAGTGCAGTTCGATGGCCGTTGATGGAAATCGACTGTACGGGCCTTGATAAAATTATTAAAAATATTAATAATTTGTGTAAAATCATCGAAAGTGATATGTGAAGAATTGGGATGAAAAACTCCATATTTGAAAAGATAAAAATAGATTTTTATCGAAATGAACTAGTTTTGAACTAGAATTATAATTCTATTTATTTTAAATAAATAAATTGAATTTGAAATGGTTTTGAAAATAACCAGAATTTCCAATGATTGCATTGGAATGGATTTGAATCGAAATTGCCTTCGGAATATTTCGATGTTGGATTTCGTGACTATACAGATGTTGTTATGGAAATTTGAAAGATATAGATATATATATCGTTATTTCCAATACGATATCTGTTGGTCGTAGAATTTGATATTGAATATAAGCCGATATATTTTCTATTCAGAGCTTTGTATTTAATATCGAATGTGATTTGGGTTTGTCGTGAATGGTGTCTTCATTTACACTGTTCTTAAACCCAGTTGAGAAAAAGATTAAATCTTTTTATTCAGATTTAATGAAGTGTACCAATTAAATAATATTTAATTAAAATTGAATTGGAATTGATTTTTGGGTTTATCGTGGACAGTGTTTTAAATAACACTCGTTCTTTAACCCGATAATTAATGGAATGTGATTTTGGGTTTATCGTGAACTGTGTTTTAAATGACACCGATTCTTTAACCCAGTTAAAGATTAAAACTAAGTGGAGTTTTACTGAATCTTTAATTAGATTGAAATGATCGAAAATGGAGTATCACCAGTTTTGCTCCAGGCGATAGTTAAATCTTTAATTAGATTTGAACGTGAAATGGTAATTGAATTTACCGATAACACCGTAGTGTTAGATATGAAGTATTACCAGTTTTACTTCATGGGATGAATAGGTTGGCATTGGGAAATTAAAACAAATGATTACTTCGGTAAAGTTCGTTAATCCCGACTAGTTTGAATTGATATTCAAAAATAGATTAAAGAATAAATTTGAAGGATTTATCTTTGATAAAATTAATGGGAACCTTTCCCTATGAATGTGGAATTTAGAAACTAACTGTCGGTTAGCTAAGCAGAATGGTTTTCTGGATATTGATCTGATGTTGGTTTCGACCTTCGGGGTTAATATTTGGGGAATTATTCTCTGGTTAATTTACGGTTAGTGACTGATGAATTGGAATGAGGCGTATGTTGTGTTTGTGCAACGCTTGTTTAAAATATACACGAGTTATTCGGAAAGACCGGGTTTATCCCATTCTGAATAACTGATACGACGATAAGTCAAAGATGAAGACGATGGTCGAAGACCGGAGGTCTTCACGTCGTTTAGGTGATTACGGATGATCTTGATTGGGCTGTACACCCAAGAAGATGGAAACAGTTGGTGATCGTCCAGACGTACTTGGAGATCGATGGATATGCGGGGTACTAGGTGCCTCCGGTTTCGTTTAGACCTAGAACGGACTTGTAAATGGACTGTGTGTCTGACATTGGATTTTAGTCTGTGTGATTGATCTATATACTGATGGATATCAAACACATAGAGTGAATTGCCTGTGTGGCATGCCTAAGTGGCAAATGATCAAGGCTTCTGTTGAAAAGCAAAGTCTTGTGGTGATGATCAAAACACAGCCTGTGTGGCACAGCTTTATGTAACGTGAATTCGCGAGCCTCACACCCCGGTGGTGAACCAAAAATGGGAGACGGACCTCAGGGGGGACATGAGTTTTCTTTCTAGCTAGGGTGCTGTCAGTGACCTACCAGCCCTGACATTTATATTATTTTCACCTGTGTGGTTGTTGCTGTTGCGTGGCGCCTCGATTTGATCGGACGATCCGGGTCCGATGGAGTCATTCGTTGGCTCATTTACGCCCCCAAAGGGCGGAGAAACGTAGTGTTCAGGCATTATAATCCACATCGATGGACCGGCCCTAACGATCCAAGGGGCAGTTGCGGCTGTTCCTGAGACACGGGCTAGAGTGTCTCGAATCGGTTGAGGACTATCTTTTGCCTCGGTTCATAGACGGAAATCCAATTTCCAAATACGTGATTTTGCGGTTTTAATTGTAGAACTAGTATGGCGACATGATATATGGTACCCATGCCGCCTATGATTGATACTTATGATTCGAAGATTGTTTTATACACTATACACTGATAATAGTATCAAATGATTTGTTTTTAAAACGTATCAAGCATTCTTTGGCTGTTATAAGGGAAAACCCTATCCCTCGTCTTGCGTTGCATTGTGTGATAGGACCTGGGTCTTATAACAGCTTCATTTTTCTTTATTTAGCATTGCGTTGTTTGTTTTATGCACTGGTATTCTTGGGAGGAAACCCGTTCCGTGTTATATGGCGTGGTCCCTTGATTTACCTAACTTCAAAAACAAAGATTAATAACTGTTTTAGTTCTCACACCAGTCACATGACTGACCAGGAGTTTATTGTTTTAACCTAAACTCTAGGTGCCCTTATTTTGACACGGGCAACTAGTAGTTTTGGTTTTGTAGATTTATATTCACATGATCCTGGTTTACAGCTGGAATGATATCCAGAAAGCTTTGTATCCGTATGTCTCCTTCAGTTGTGTATTGTATTATTTTCCGCTGCTATGTATTGTAATCTCTGATATTTCTGTGTAATATTTATTTGTTTATACTCTGTATATTCTTGTAATCTGATGCATTGTTGTAATATACAATGAAATGTTCTTCCGTCTGCGTTCTATTTTGTCTTGTTCTCAAAACAATCAGGCGTTTCGAACGGTCTAGATCGGTTTAGCGACTGGTTCGAATCGAGCGAGATTCCCGATCGTCACACGTGGTATCAGAGCTTTGGTTTACAAAGCAGAGAACATGACACATTAGAACCATACGAAAGAATTCATCAGATAATTGGATTTGTAATATCCAATGGGAATGACTCGTTAGAGATAGGATCAGTAGTATCCTAGAACGAGTGTGAAGAGTATATTTTTAAAATGAAAACGAATTTTGTTTTGAAAATTTAAATCAATTACTCGTATTTGATTATTTATTTATATGAATTTGGACAATCCAATATATAGAGATTTTGCATATATGTCTTGCAAACGTGTATTCGAAGTTTCAATATACTGGATAGTTATAGAATCATACTCTAGTTGCCCGGGGATAATTCTGGTGATGGGGCACCGTCGCCAGTGTTTATTTTCGAGTTTCGAAAGTGAGATTTCTATATATTTCCTATTGACTGGTGGGAGAACCGAAACTAGATAGGGCTTATCATTGTGATTTGGCATCAAAAATCTGATTTTTGACTATGTATCAAAGTTATGAATTTGAAAAGTTAATCAACTAATTGATTGATGGTAGTGTTGTTGATTATTGGTTGATTAATTAAAATTTGTATTATATAGCCAATTGTATCAAATATTGAACTGTATTGAAAATTAGTCGCATTTGCTTGCATATACTTGTACTTACATTGAACAGGTCATAGCAAGGAGGCTAGAGCAGAGAATAAAATTTGTTTGCCCGACAAATAGGTACATGTTTACTATAATTTACTGTTTTGTTTGGGTGATGATGATTTTATGAGCCTATTGGCTAGCCGCTTGGCTTTTTCTTTTTCTTTTTGAGATCAGAAGGCCTATATGGCAATTTCGGGATTTTCCCGTGGCTCCCGGTGCAGGGGAGGTTATGGCGAAATTTTTCGAAAATTTAGGGTGTTAGCCAAATTTTTGAAATTTTTGAAAAGTTCTTAGAAACTGAAAAGTTGAAGAACTTAAGCCGTAATAAAAATAATGGAAGTTGAGTTGAATTGTTAAACAACTTTCGGCTTTGTTCCTTTTCGGGGACGAAAAGTTTTAAGTGGGGGAGATGGTAACAACCCGAGAATCTGGGTCAGTTTAAAATTTTTATTTTGGCAATTTTAGCGAATTTAGATTATTTAAAATGAATTATTTTAAATAATAACGACGAGAAATTTATTTTTAATAGAATCCGAACGTATATATTATATAGTTCGTCGATAGAATATAAATATTTATATATATTTATAAAAGGAATTGAAAATGGCGCGGTAGTTCGATAATTCGATTTCAAACTTCAATTGTATGTACCGAGTGCAAAATAAGCCGGATTTTAGTGAAACCAAAAATGATGGGATCTATTTGATAATATCTTTCCAACGAATCCGAAAAATGGAGATTTCATAGCGGGAATCAAAAGATATGTCCAGTTGAAAATTCTGAATAGTCGCTATGGAATTCAGGCCCTTAAAAATGGAAATTTTGCAAACGACCTCGGATTTCGACGAAACCACTTTTGTTGGGTCCGTGATGTCAAATTATTGCTAGGTTTCAAATTTCATAATTTTTCGAATCAATATGTGAGCGGGGAAAAGGAAAACGCGTTTGACCAGTTTTAGTGGATTTTAATCGACTGGAAAATGGCCATTTTTCCAATGGTCTCAGAATTCAACGAAACTAGTTTTGTTAGGACCGTATCGTCAATACGAAGCTAGAAAATATTTTTCTGAAATTTGTCGAGTTAATATGTGGCCCCGGTAAATTGAAATGCGCGTTCAAATTCAATATATAGAGTTATATGTTGATTTTGACGGAAACTGATCGAATCAGCCTGCGATACATATCCCATTGTGTTCGGAATGGGGGTGAAACGCTATGGACGACAGGCGGTGGGCCTCGTTTAGAGGTCGTATGTAAAAGTCAACTTTTAGAAATTAAATAATATAAAATAATTAACTTCCTCTCTCTCCTCTCCCCTTATACTCAGCCCCCCCCCCCCCCCACCCGTTTGATTCATTTCAGAAAACAAAAAAACAAAATCGACGCCCCCTCCATCGACCATTGCGCCGCCGCCCTGGGCCATCGAGCCACCGTCGAGCAGACGCCCCCCCGTGCCACCACGCGATCGAAGAACCACCCCCCTATGCTGCCGCGATCGAAGAAACCCCCCCCCCCAACCCTTTGCTGCCGCGATCGAAGAAACCCCCCCACCCTATGCTGCCGCGATCGAAGAAACCCCCCTGCCTCTCCGCGATCGAAGAACCACACCCCCCCTTCCGCCGCCTACAGCCCCATCCGCCGCCACCGCTCCGTCCATCTCCACCAAATCCGACTGAAACCCCACCTTCTTCTGATAAATAAAGTAAGTTTTATTTATTATTTTTAGCGTAGGAAATTATCATTTTTCCTATATGTTTAGTGTAGAAAAATATGATTTTTCATATGTGTATAGATCCGCAATAAAGATAGGATTTTTATATATTGTATAGCAAAGTAAAAATTCGATTTTTATATATTGAATAGCAAAGTAAAAATTCGATTTTTATATATTGAATAGCGAAGTAAAAATTCGATTTTTATACATTGAATAGCGAAGTAAAAATTCGATTTTTATATATTGAATAGCGAAGTAAAAATTCCAGATTTTTATATATTGAATAGCGAAGTAAAAATTCGATTTTTATATATTGAATAGCGAAGTAAAAATTCGATTTTTATATATTGAATAGCAAAGTAAAAATTCGATTTTTATATATTGAATAGCGAAGCAAAAATTCGATTTTTATATATTGAATAGCATAGTAAAAATTCGATTTTTATATATTGAATAGCGAAGTAAAAATTCGATTTTTATATATATTGAATAGCGAAGTAAAAATTCGATTTTTATATATTGAATAGCAAAGTAAAAATTTGATTTTTATATATTGAATAGCAAAGTAAAAATTCGATTTTTACATATTGAATAGCAAAGTAAAAATTCGATTTTTATATATGTAGTGAAAGCGAACAACGAAAGTGACAAGAGGCAAGAACGACGAAGATTTCTACCTAAGAAGAGTCGTGGCGTTGGATTAGCAATTAGGTGAGAATTTCTCACTCTTTGATTTAATTTTCTAGTTATATATATATATACTAGGATGCAGACGGTGTTTAGTAGCACCCGACACCCGTCGTCCACAGACCATGGACGGCTTGTATGCTTTGTTGTTTGATTTTGATGGTAGTTGATTGTGTGATGTGATGTGAAATGAAATAAAATATTTATATAGTTAAAAATATTTTATTGGTAAAAATAGAAAATTTAACGTATATATGAAAAGAAATAAAAATAAACAAATCGGACGATTTGTTTATATACACACATTTGACTGATATTGATTGGGACGATAAATTTTACACATCGCCCAACTGCACAAATAAAATCTGTGTTTGATTGTTTGAAACCCCACATGGGTATTGGGATGATATATGACATACACTAATCCCAATAGTTAGTTGTATGTCGATCGATTGATTGACAGACTGTTATAAGCATTGAATATTTATATTTGATGCTTATACAGTGCAGATTGCACTTTGGATGATGGTTGATTATTCATCATTGTTACTGTATACATGTGTTGTAGAAAATCCATATAATTAACATTATATGGTAATTGATTGGGCCTCATTCCAGTTTCGAAATAGAAATATTTGAAATAGAAATATTTGAAATAGAATATTTGAAAATAGAAATATATGAAGCCGTATTGATTAGATTGACGCCATTTTGACGTGAACGATATTTATATCGATCTTATTCATTTTTCAATGAATATTGAAATAGAATTGAAATTCGAATTAAATTGAAATAGAATTGAAATTCGAATTAAACTGAGTAGAAATGAATTCGAATTGAAATTGAATGGAAATGAATTCGAATTGAAATTAAATTGAATTGAAAAATGAACTGAAATTGAATTAGAAATCAATTTGAATTAAAATCGATTTGAAATGAATTTAAAACGAATTTATATTGGAATATTCAATTTTGATTTGAAATTGAATATGAAGTTTAAACCGTTTTGAAAACGAATTTAAAACGATTTATAAAATTCATTTCGAAAGGAAATCGACGAAGTGTATATTATATATATAATATATATAATATATTGGCCTGAATAGAACGCGTCGCGTCGCTGCAGTTCACGAATTTCGACCATTGACTTCGAACTGATATTACGGGAGATCCGACCGTCGGATTCTCCTAAAACCGGAACCGTTGGGTTCGTATCGAAAAGAGCTTTCTAACGATTATTAGAAATTAGAAATCTAACGGTTGGATTTGGAATTATGTCCAAATCAAATTTGAAAAAGGTCGCTGTAAGTGCAGTTCGATGGCCGTTGATGGAAATCGACTGTACGGGCCTTGATAAAATTATTAAAAATATTAATAATTTGTGTAAAATCATCAAAAGTGATATGTGAAGAATTGGGATGAAAAACTCCATATTTGAAAAGATAAAAATAGATTTTTATCGAAATGAACTAGTTTTGAACTAGAATTATAATTCTATTTATTTTAAATAAATAAATTGAATTTGAAATGGTTTTGAAAATAACCAGAATTTCCAATGATTGCATTGGAATGGATTTGAATCGAAATTGCCTTCGGAATATTTCGATGTTGGATTTCGTGACTATACAGATGTTGTTATGGAAATTTGAAAGATATAGATATATATATATCGTTATTTCCAATACGATATCTGTTGGTCGTAGAATTTGATATTGAATATAAGCCGTTATATTTTCTATTCAGAGCTTTGTATTTAATATCGAATGTGATTTGGGTTTGTCGTGAATGGTGTCTTCATTAACACTGTTCTTAAACCCAGTTGAGAAAAAGATTAAATCTTTTTATTCAGATTTAATGAAGTGTACCAATTAAATAATATTTAATTAAAATTGAATTGGAATTGATTTTTGGGTTTATCGTGGACAGTGTTTTTAATAACACTCGTTCTTTAACCCGATAATTAATGGAATGTGATTTTGGGTTTATCGTGAACTGTGTTTTAAATGACACTGATTCTTTAACCCAGTTAAAGATTAAAACTTTGTGGAGTTTTAATGAATCTTTAATTAGATTGAAATGATCGAAAATGGCGTATCACCAGTTTTGCTCCAGGCGATAGTTAAATCTTTAATTAGATTTGAACGTGAAATGGTAATTGAATTTACCAATAACACCGTAGTGTTAGATATGAAGTATTAACAGTTTTACTTCATGGGATGAATAGGTTGGGATTGGGAAATTAAAACAAATGATTACTTCGGTAAAGTTCGTTAATCCCGACTAGTTTGAATTGATATTCAAAAATAGATTAAAGAATAAATTTGAAGGATTTATCTTTGATAAAATTAATGGGAACCTTTCCCTATGAATGTGGAATTTAGAAACTAACTGTCGGTTAGCTAAGCAGAATGGTTTTCTGGATATTGATCTGATGTTGGTTTCGGCCTTCGGGGTTAATATTTAGGGAATTATTCTCTGGTTAATTTACGGTTAGTGATTGATGAATTGGAATGAGGCGTATGTTGTGTTTGTGTAACACTTATTTAAAATATACGCTAGTTATTCGGAAAGACCGGGTTTATCCCATTCTGAATAACTGATACGACGATAAGTCGAAGATGAAGACGATGGTCGAAGACCGGAGGTCTTCACGTCGTTTGGGTGATTACAGATGATCTTGATTGGGCTGTACACCCAAGAAGATGGAAACAGTTGGTGATCGTCCAGACGTACTTGGAGATCGATGGATATGCGGGGTACTAGGTGCCTCCGGTTTCGTTCAGACCCAGAACGGACTTGTAAATGGACTGTGTGTCTGACATTGGATTTTAGTCTGTGTGATTGATCTATATACTGATGGATATCAAACGCATAGAGTGAATTGCCTGTGTGGCATGCCTAAGTGGCAAATGATCAAGGCTTCTGTTGAAAAGCAAAGTCTTGTGGTGATGTTCAAAGCACAGCCTGTGTGGCACAGCTTTGTGTAACGTGAATTCGCGAGACTCACACCCCGGTGGTGAACCAAAAACGGGAGACGGACCTCAGGGGGGACATGCGTTTTCTTTCTAGCAAGGGTGGTGTCAGTGACCTACCAACCCTGACATTTATATTATTTTCACTTGTGTGGTTGTGGTTGTTGCTGTTGCGAGGCGCCTCGGTTTGATCGGACGATCCGGGTCCGATGGAGTCATTCGTTGGCTCATTTACGCCCCCAAGGGCGGAGAAACGTAGTGTTCAGGCATTATAATCAACATCGGTGGACCGGCCCTGGCGATCCAAGGGGCAGTTGCGGCTGTTCCTGAGACATGGGCTAGAGCGTCTCGAATCGGTTGAGGACTATCTTTTGCCTCGGTTCATAGACGGAAATCCAATTTCCAAATACGTGATTTTGCGGTTTTAATTGTAGAACTAGTATGACGACATGATATATGGTACCCATGCCGCCTATGATTGATACTTATGATTCGAAGATTGTTTTATACATTATACACTGATAATAGTATCAAATGATTTGTTTTTAAAACGTATCAAGCATTCTTTGGCTGTTATAAGGGAAAACCCTATCCCTCGGCTTGCGTTGCATTGTGTGATAGGACCTGGGTCTTATAACAGCTTCATTTTTCTTTATTTAGCATTGCGTTGTTTGTTTTATGCACTGGTATTCTTGGGAGGAAACCCGTTCCGTGTTATACGGCGTGGTCCCTTGATTTACCTAACTTCAAAAACAAAGATTAATAACTGTTTTAGTTCTCACACCAGTCACATGACTGACCTGGAGTTTATTGTTTTAACCTAAACTCTGGGTGCCCTTATTTTGACACGGGCAGCTAGTAGTTTTGGTTTTGTAGATTTATATTCACAGGATCCTGGTTTACAGCTGGAATGATATCCGGAAAGCTTTATATCCGTATGTCTCCTTCAGTTGTGTATTGTATTATTTTCCGCTGCTATGTGATGTATTGTAATCTCTGATATTTATGTGTAATATTTATTTGTTTATACTCTGTATATTCTTGTAATCTGATGCATTGTTGTAATATACAATGAAATGTTCTTCCGTTTGCGTTCTATTTTGTCTTGTTCTCAAAACAATCAGGCGTTTCGAACGGTCTAGATCGGTTTAGCGACTGGTTCGGATCGAGCGAGATTCCCGATCGTCACAGTAATATAACATTATCTAAAATAATATGACTTAAATCCACTCACCTTTTATGCTTTCCCCAATTCTAGATCTGATCCAGTTTTAGCATCTATGGATTTTCCCTTTTAACTTAATTTGAAACCTAATAACCGTTGATTGACTATTTTCATTAAAAGAGAAGGGAAAGAAAAGGTAAGAATATGAATGGATTTGATCTAGAATTTTACCTTGCTTTTCATGAATCTGAACAATCTTTTATTAACGTCAATTATCTCTTCCAGATATTGAACTTTAAAATCTTCTTATTAATAATCAAAATTTTCTGAGTAGATTTGAGGAGAGGAAGAGAGTAATGGCAGAGCTTCAGCATAACTTTTGAATTATGAGTTTTAGGGTTGGCTATAGGGCCTTATTTATAGGTGCTCAAGACCTGATTGTACATGCAGCGCTGAGTCAGCACTGTGCCCAGTTAAGAAAATAGTCCAGGTTCACAAATGAATCTAGTCAGACCTTATCGTACACGCAATGCTGAGTTAGCACTGGGTCACGCATGCTGTTTTGGCGCAGAAATTTGATTTTTGAATGTCTGAATTTGGTTAACTTTTATATTCACATGTAATTTTATTATGCGTATACAATTCTTATAACGACCATTTTACGCGTATATATAAATACATGCACAATTTTTGTTCAAAATTCAAACGGTGTTGCAGCGTTATTTGATTCTTGCTATATTTCATTGACTGCAGCCTTATCTTGAATCTCTTGTATACATATATTTCTACATATATATATATATATATATAAATACATACATTTTCTTTATTTCCTTATATGTACATTCTTATCCTTTCAAATTTTGAATTTGTATACGTACATATACTTGTATGCTCAGTTGGCCCTCTCTAAAACAAAGATAAAAATTATGTCATCGTCGGGGTTCGAACCCCCGACCTCTATGTTGCAAATCCTATGCCTTAACTGACACGACCTAAACTTCCCAGGTCTCCGAAGAGAAGAGAAAGAATGGATTGTCTGAGAACAAGACTCGGAATGCAAACAAAAGAACATTTCATTGCTTATTACATGAATTTGCATCAGAGTACAAGAATATGCAGAGTATGAACAAAAAATATACATTTGATAAATATCTGAGATTTACAAATTATTATGCAGCGGAAAATAATACATAACACAACTAAAAGAAATACACGGATACAGAGCTTTCCGAGTATAGCTCAAACTGTAAATCAGGATCCTGTGAATATGATATCTGCAAAACCTAACTACTAGCTGCCCGTGTGGAAAATAGGGGCATGCAGAGTTTAGGTTAAAACAATAAACTCCAGGTCAGTCATGCGACTGGTGTGAGAACTAATAACAGTTACTAAATCTTTTACTTTAAAAGTAAATCAAGGGACCACGCCGTATAACACGAAACGGGTTTCCTCCCAAGAATACCAGTGCATAAACAGTTATAAACAACGCAATGCTTTTTGGAAAAATTAAGCTATTATAAGACTCAGGTCCCATCACACAATGCAATGCAAGCCGGAGGATAGAGTTTTACCGTATAATAGCCAAACATGCTTGGTACGTATAAAACAAATCATTTGATGCTATTATAAGTGCATAGTGCATAAAACAACTTCAGATATAAATGTATCAATCATACGAGGCATGGGTACCATCTATCATGTGGCCATACTAGGTTCCACAATCAAAATCGAAATGTCACGTATTGGAAATTGGATTTCCATCATGAGTCTAGGCAAGGGATGTACTCCTAACCGCTTCGAGACACTCTAGCAAATGCCTCAAGACTACGCACTCTGGGCAACCCCTGGATCCTCCAAGGTCGGTCCACTACTACAAAAGTGGGCATATTTGACGCTATTTTGCTGTTGCCGTAGATCCAAAAAGCATTGCCATAGGCCCTTTTTCAAATAGGAAACACCTGGCGGGCGTGGCATCCGCGGCCGTTGCATTAGCCATCTAAGGCAACGGTTTCTCCCATCTATGGCCACGGATAGAAAGTGTTGCATTATAGCCATAATGCAACACTATTTGCACGTAATGCAACACTATTCAGCGTTGCCTTAAGCATTAGTTAGGGCCTGGCTTCCAGTGGGACCTCGTCAGCTTTCCACGTTAGCTGTCTACGTGTCACATGACACATCATCTCTCCATGTCAGCTGCCCACGTGTCGTGTAACGACCCGTATTCTACGCATCATAGGATCGTAGGATATTTATTTCTTTCACATACGAAGTCGTATGGTCATGTAACTTTGGGAGACGACTATTGGGGTCATTTCCCATGTTCATGATTTTTCTCGATTTTTAAATGGCCATTTTACCCCTAGTTGGCACTGTTTTGGCCATAACTTTTGACTGGAAAGGAATTTTGACCTGAAACTACTTCCATTGGCTTCGGATGATGGTTTCTCTTTTCGTAGAGTGGTCACATTAGCCAAACGGACTTACCGTTTGGGAGATATGGCTGAAACAAGTTTCTGATGGTGAAAAACAGCTTAATTGGGCTTAACCGGGTGATTAGCAGCTAGGCCCAAGGGGAATTTCGGGTTTAGAGGTATAGGAGGACTGATTAGGGTTAGGTTATCACTTTCATTTCAGTTTTGAGCCGCCACAAATCTTCTTGAGACCTTAGTAATGGTCTCCATCCTCTAAAACCACTCCAAAACACATTTTAGTGAAGATTAAGCCTAAACTACATCAAAGCAAGGCCAAATAGCAACAAAGCAAGGTTGGAGCTGCTGCTATACATAGGAATTCGACCCAAACAGAGAGTATTTCAGATTTGGTGTTTCATTTGTGGCCAAGGTGAGTGATTTGCATAGTTTTTGCACTAATTACGGTGATTAAGGGTAATTAGTGAAGATTAGCGAATTTATACGTAAATAAATTCTGGAAAAATTCTTAAAATTCTAAAATAATGTTTTAAGGCTCTGTTAGAAATTTGGGTTAATTTCGATGTGTTTTGCTAATCGTATGCTTAAACATGATTAAGAGGGATTATAAGAAAATGTGAGGTTTTAGCCACTTTTGATCCATTTTGGTTCATTTGAATTGTTGTTAGGTGTTTGTGGTTGTTCTTACATGTTGCTATGACTCTATGGTATGTTTTATGATTGATTAGAATAGTTAAATTGGTCGAAAACGTCGTCGAATGGCGTAGAAAGCTCGTTGGAAAGTTGTAGAAATGTGCAGGTCCCGAACCGGTTCGGATCGGAGCAGGGGTCGGATCGGACTAGTGAACTGACCAAGGGAATCCGAACTGGATTGGGACTTGTCACTGGAAGAAGTTTGGCAGGAAGGAAGGCCATTGCTTAGAGTTGGAGTTGGACAGAAGATCGGATCGGAGCAATGGAGCAGATTGGATCGGAGTAAGGGAGCAGACCGGATCGGAGGAAGGGAACAGGACGGATCGGAGCAGGCAAACAAGTCAATCAGAAAGAATCGAATCGGATGAACGACCTCCGAACCGAACTCAAGCAGAGACACACCCGAACCGGACCGATACCTGGAGGGGGAGAATCACTGAACCGACCCGACCCGGAGGAGGACACCGACCCGACCCGAAGTGGAGTATCTGACCCGAACCGATGAAGGTGATGACTACCGAACCGAACAGAATTCTAGGACTGTTAATGTGCGACAACTCTTCTGAAGACCCACTCCAATTCGACCAAACCCGAGATGCAAAGGTAGTCCAAATGAGAAGTTAGAGCTTAAGATTCAGATGGGAATCAACGAGTTCGCTTCATGGTTGGGCTTTGCTGTGGGACGCGTGTTAAGGGGTTATCGATGTCTATAGCTTAGGACCACTATGGTAGGAGGTACGAGGACGGATTCAGGGCCATTATGGCATCGGTAGAACCAAGGGCTACAACCAATGAAGTGGGTCATTGAAATGTTCGGTCATGACTCCATATGTTTAGCTTGGTCATAGCAGGGTTTCTACAAGTCGGGATTCGTCGTTACCTCAGTTTGTCTAGTGTTCCAAAGTGGTAGATGTCGTATGCTTTACGCACTGAGTGAGAGATGTGAGGATGGTTGCTATGGATGATTTGCTTGCTATCATTGTGACATACACACCCCACCCCCGTATTCTTACACTATTTATTATGGCACCTTGGAGTATTGTACGGTATGTGGTACTAACTCTTTGGTTGCAGGTCCAGGTTCAGGTATGGTTTAGTATACCTGTTATTGTTCTGTTTAAGATGCTTATCGCTCATACCAGGCTTTATGTCTGACCCAGAGTTTTATGTCTCCTCTTATTACTCTGGGTGCTCACACGAGCAGACTAGAGACAGGTTAGCTGGTGATGCACGGGTAGATGATCCGGAGACGAGCAGGAGGCTTCCACGTACTATATACATAATATTCTCCTTGTGTTGTTGAAGATCACTGCTTGGGCATTGTTGGTGTATCTTCTACTTTAGTTTTCTTTTGTTTAGAGATAGTAAATTTGGAAAATTGTAATAAGCTGTATTTGGATTTCCGCTGCTTTGATGATTGATGTTGATTTTAGTTATCAGCTTATGCACTGTCTCGCCTGTTTTATGTCAAGTATGTTATTATTATATTTTATCCCATGCGCTGTGAGACATTCTACAGGTTCCTTGATTAGTTCATCCTCTTCTTTCCTTTCTCCTGACGACCGTCCCGTGCTAGTTGAGCATGTGTACAGCGCACTTTCGGAGGAAATGCAGGCTGGTGCGGGGCGGGCCGTCACACTTGGTATCAGAGCTCTAGGTTGCGTAGTTGACCTAGGGAAGTTATCAGGGAGAGATAATATACGTATACGAGAGAGCATATTTGTGATTACTTTGGTTTTTAAAAGCTATATATATATACTATTAGTAGTATATGGATGAAGTCGTACTGCACTAGCACCACTATGGAGTCGTTAATCATTTCCTTTTTCAGATTGACGATGAGCCGATATGTTAGAGGTACCGGTAGGGGAGCCAACAATGGGAATGCTGCTGACATGAGGACGATGTTTACTGACCTCATGAGAGAGATGCTTAGAGATGTACAGAGGGCAGCCCCCAATGGTGGAAATGGTGGTGGTCCAATGGTGCAGGCGCCAAGAGTCGACTTCGCCAGGCTGAATAAGGATTACACTAGCCTTGGTGGGAAGCCGTTCCACGGAACGGAGTCGGCTACGGATGTTCAGGATTGGGTGGATAGTTGCGAACGTATCTTCGAGGATTTGGGTATCGAGGATGCGATGAAAAGAAAGTTAGCGTCCCGTCAGCTGCAAGGGCGGGCAATGAATTGGTGGAATGCTATAAAGGCAGCTACTCCCGAAGATCAGATTACTTGGGAGCAGTTTAAGGCTCGCTTTAGCGAGAAGTTCATTCCAGCTGCTCAGAAGTCAATGCTGTTTAAGAAATTCTTGGAGCTCAAGCAGAATGGCAGGGCTGTCTCGGAGTATATTGCTGAATTTGACACTTTGTCAAAATATGGGTTGTCTCTTATAGATACTGCCGAGAAAAAGAATGAGAAATTCATAACTGGTTTGGATCAGTACTTGGGGGAAAAACTTATTAACCACATCGATGAGACGTTTGAATCGATTGTGGGGAAAGCGTTAAGATCGGAAAGTCTCTACCCTAAGTCGAAGACTGAGGTTGCATCTGCAGATGAGCCAAAGCCACAAGCTAGTGGTGGAGGCAAAGGTGGTTCTCTGAATAAGAGAAAGCAGAATCAGGCTAAGGACGGCCAGAAGAAAAAGAATAAGCAAGATGTGGAGTGCTTCAGCTGTGGTAAGAAGGGCCATTATGCTAGTAATTGTCGGGCCAAGCCAGCGGATAGGAAGTGCTTCAACTGTGGCCAAATGGGACATCACAAGGACAAGTGTCCACAGCCCCCTAAAGAAAAGCAAATGGTGAAAGCATATGCCCTTAATGCTATTCCTTCTTCGTCGAATGCCCCAACTGCGGCGGAGAAGGGAAAGAATGTCGTCATTCAAGGTATGCTTTCTGTTTATGATGTTCCTGTTAGAGTTTTGTTTGATACCGGAGCTTCCAGTTCTTTCATATCTAGTGACCTGGTAGATAGGTTGGGATTGGAGCCCGAGATTGTCGATAGACCTTTAGTAGTGACGAACCCGATTGGTGGTTCGACTAGCCTTAGCATGATTTGTCATAATGTGGTCTTATCGAGTGATGGATGCATGTTTGTTTGTGATTGCTTTGTTTTGGGCTTTACTGGGTTTGGCATTATTTTGGGAGTAGATTGGCTCCGAAGGTATGGGGTGGTGGTAGACTGTGAGGGCTTTTTGGTGACAGCTAGAGCGGATGATGGGCGGAGGATAGTGTTTGGTGGTCTGCCCAGTAAGGTGGTATTGGCTAGTTTTCTAAACTCCCTCGACATTCCGCATAGTGAGTTGTCAGGTTTGCCCGTGGTTGGCCAGTATCCGGATGTTTTCGAAGAAGTGACCGGACTTCCACTACACCGAGAGATCGAGTTTCGTATTGATTTGGTAAAAGATGCCAGACCTATAGTGATGCCACTTCATCGTATGGCACCAAGAGAGCAGCGTGAGCTCGAGGTGCAAGTCAGCGATCTTTTGAAGAAGGGATTTATCAGAAGGAGTGTTTCTGAATGGGGAGCACCAGTTGTGTTTGCTACCAAGGCGGATGGTTCCCTTCGTTTGTGTGTAGACTACCGCGAGTTGAATAAAGTGACGAGGAAGAATAAGTATCCTCTACCGCGGATAGATGATTTGTTCGATCAGTTGAGTGGAGCGAGAATATTTTCTCAGTTGGATCTCGCGACAGGTTTTCATCAGCTTAGAGTGGAAGCTGAGAGTATAGCTAAAACGGCATTTCGAACGCCGTCTGGATTTTATGAACGGTTGGTTATGCCATTTGGGCTGACCAATGCCCCAGCATATTTTGTGGATCTTATGAATAGGGTATTCAGGGATCAGTTGAATAAGTTTGTTCTTGTGTTCGTTGATGATATTTTGGTCTATTCGAGGACAGAGGAAGAACACAAGGAACATTTAAGAGTAGCGATGGAGGTGTTAAGAAAACACCAATTGAAAGCAAAGTTTTCTAAGTGTCACTTCTGGAAGAGGGAAGTGAGGTTCTTGGGCCATGTTGTATCAGAGAATGGTATTGCCGTGGACCCAGCAAAGGTGGCTACGGTACAAGATTGGCCTACGCCCAAGAATGCAACAGATGTAAGAAGTTTCTTCGGGTTAGCTGGATATTATCGTAAGTTTATCCAAGGTTTCTCCAAGTTAGCTGCACCATTGACCCAGTTGACCAAGAAGAATCAAGCTTTTGTCTGGGATGAAAGGTGCGAGAATGCATTTAAAAGTCTAAAGGACAAGTTGACAAGCGCACCAGTGTTAGTCATTCCTAAGGGGGATGAAGAGATGACGGTATACACGGATGCCTGTGGTACCGGACTGGGTGCTGTATTGATGCAAGGCGGTAGGGTTGTAGCTTACGCAAGTCGGCAGTTGAAACCGCACGAGAGAAGATACCCTACCCATGATCTAGAATTGGCAGCGATCGTGTTCGCGTTAAAGATGTGGAGACACTATCTCTTGGGAGAAAGATTTGAGCTGTTTACAGATCATAAGTCGTTGAAGTATCTATTCTCCCAGAAGGATTTAAATCTCCGTCAGCAGAGATGGTTAGAGTTCTTGGCTTCCTATGATTTTGACATCGCATATACGCCGGGAAAGGGCAATGCGGTGGCTGATGCATTGAGTAGAAGACATGCCAGCTTAGGGGCTATGTTCCTTGAATGGAAGCAACAGGAGTTTATCGCGGGGTTTGATTTCAGACCAAAGTGCGAATTGGATCCAGAAATGTTAGCAAGTTTGACGATCAGACCCACTTTGATTGAACGGATCGGCTCTAGTCAGAGGGACGATCCTAACCTATTGGAAATCATCTCCAAGTTAGAGACGGGTATCGATGAGGAGATGAACAAGTATGGGCTTGATCGAGATGGATGGCTTAGAAAGAATGGTAAGCTTGTTGTACCCAATGTCAATGGATTGAGAGATGAAGTGCTTAGAGAATGTCATCACTCAAAGCTAACTATACACCCCGGTGGTAATAAGATGTATCGAGATATGAAGCAGACTTACTACTGGGAAGGGATGAAAAGAGACGTTGGGAAGTTTATATCCAAGTGCATGAATTGCTAGCTAGTTAAAGCCGAGCAAAAGAAGCCTAGTGGGTTGTTGCAACCATTAGAAATTCCCGAATGGAAATGGGAGCAAGTCTCGATGGATTTCATCGATGGTTTACCAAAGACTAGATCGGGATATGACAGCATTTGGGTAATTGTAGATCGACTGACTAAAAGTGCAAGGTTTATACCAGTCAAATCGACTAGGACGGCAGCTAAGTTAGCAGAATTGTATATGAAGTGGATAGTAAGATTTCATGGAGTACCCAAAAGCATTGTGAGCGACCGAGACCCGTTGTTCACTAGTGGGTTTTGGAAGAGCTTACAAGAGGCTCTAGGGTCAGAGTTACATCTCGGTACCGCATATCATCCTCAGACCGACGGTCAGACGGAAAGGGTGAATCGTATTTTGGAAGATCTCTTGAGAGCATGTATATTGGATTTTGGTGGATCATGGGATGACCATTTGCATCTAGTAGAGTTTGCATATAATAATAGTTACCAATCCAGTATCGGTATGGCTCCATTTGAAGCTTTGTATGGAAGACCGTGCAACTCACCATCATGTTGGATAGAGACTGGCGAGAAGTTTATGCTTGGACCAGATGTGGTGAGGGAAACTTCAGATAAGATCAAGATCATTCAACAACGAATGAAGGCTGCCCAAGATAGGCAGAAGAGTTATGCTGATAAGAGGAGAAGAGACTTAAAATTCTCCGTTGGCGACTTGGTGTTTGTCAAGATTTCTCCGTTGAAGAGCGTAATACGATTTGGCAGGAGAGGCAAATTGGTACCAAGGTTTGTTGGCCCATTCCCTGTTCTTGAACTAGTCGGGAATTTGGCATATAGAATTGACTTACCAGAGAAGATGGCGGGAGTTCATAACGTATTTCATGTTTCCCAACTAAGGAAGTTCGTTCACGACTCAAATATGACTATTTCACCTGATCAGTTAGAGGACTTCGAAGTAGAACCCGAGGCGGTTGGGAACCGTAAGCCGGCCCGTATTGTCGAGCACGACATGAAGCAACTTCGAAGAAAGGCGGTGAAGCTAGTCAAGGTTCAGTGGGGCGAGGACGAGAATGACTGTACTTGGGAGACAGAAGAGAGCATTAGGAAGACGCACCCAGAACTCTTTACCTGGTAAGATTTTGACTTCGATTTAGTTTTCCGCATGCTAGGATAGGCTTGTTTTCTTGTTTTGCATATTTGAATGTTGTATATGGTTGTTAGGCATGCGGGATCCCTTGTATGTTTTGGATTAAGGAATTTCGGGGACGAAATTTCTTAAGGGGGGGAGAGTGTAACGACCCGTATTCTACGCATCATAGGATCGTAGGATATTTATTTCTCTCACATACGAAGTCGTATGGTCATGTAACTTTGGGAGACGACTATTGGGGTCATTTCCCATGTTCATGATTTTTCTCGATTTTTAAATGGCCATTTTACCCCTAGTTGGCACTGTTTTGGCCATAACTTTTGACTGGAAAGGAATTTTGACCTGAAACCACTTCCATTGGCTTCGGATGATGGTTTCTCTTTCCGTAGAGTGGTCACATTAGCCAAACGGACTTACCGTTTGGGAGATATGGCTAAAACAAGTTTCTGATGGTGAAAAACAGCTTAATTGGGCTTAACCGGGTGATTAGCAGCTAGGCCCAAGGGGAATTTCGGGTTTAGAGGTATAGGAGGACTGATTAGGGTTAGGTTATCACTTTCATTTCAGTTTTGAGCCGCCACAAACCTTCTTGAGACCTTAGTAATGGTCTCCATCCTCTAAAACCACTCCAAAACACATTTTAGTGAAGATTAAGCCTAAACTACATCAAAGCAAGGCCAAATAGCAACAAAGCAAGGTTGGAGCTGCTGCTATACATAGGAATTCGACCCAAACAGAGAGTATTTCAGATTTGGTGTTTCATTTGTGGCCAAGGTGAGTGATTTGCATAGTTTTTGCACTAATTACGGTGATTAAGGGTAATTAGTGAAGATTAGCGAATTTATACGTAAATAAATTCTGGAAAAATTCTTAAAATTCTAAAATAATGTTTTAAGGCTCTGTTAGAAATTTGGGTTAATTTCGATGTGTTTTGCTAATCGTATGCTTAAACATGATTAAGAGGGATTATAAGAAAATGTGAGGTTTTAGCCACTTTTGATCCATTTTGGTTCATTTGAATTGTTGTTAGGTGTTTGTGGTTGTTCTTACATGTTGCTATGACTCTATGGTATGTTTTATGATTGATTAGAATAGTTAAATTGGTCGAAAACGTCGTCGAATGGCGTAGAAAGCTCGCTGGAAAGTTGCAGAAATGTGCAGGTCCCGAACCGGTTCGGATCGGAGCAGGGGTCGGATCGGACTAGTGAACTGACCAAGGGAATCCGAACTGGATTGGGACTTGTCACTGGAAGAAGTTTGGCAGGAAGGAAGGCCATTGCTTAGAGTTGGAGTTGGACAGAAGATCGGATTGGAGCAATGGAGCAGATTGGATCGGAGTAAGGGAGCAGACCGGATCGGAGGAAGGGAACAGGACGGATCGGAGCAGGCAAACAAGTCAATCAGAAAGAATCGAATCGGATGAACGACCTCCGAACCGAACTCAAGCAGAGACACACCCGAACCGGACCGATACCTGGAGGGGGAGAATCACTGAACCGACCCGACCCGGAGGAGGACACCGACCCGACCCGAAGTGGAGTATCCGACCCGAACCGATGAAGGTGATGACTACCGAACCGAACAGAATTCTAGGACTGTTAATGTGCGACAACTCTTCTGAAGACCCACTCCAATTCGACCAAACCCGAGATGCAAAGGTAGTCCAAATGAGAAGTTAGAGCTTAAGATTCAGATGGGAATCAACGAGTTCGCTTCATGGTTGGGCTTTGCTGCGGGACGCGTGTTAAGGGGTTATCGATGTCTATAGCTTAGGACCACTATGGTAGGAGGTACGAGGACGGATTCGGGGCCATTATGGCATCGGTAGAACCAAGGGCTACAACCAATGAAGTGGGTCATTGAAATGTTCGGTCATGACTCCATATGTTTAGCTTGGTCATAGCAGGGTTTCTACAAGTCGGGATTCGTCGTTACCTCAGTTTGTCTAGTGTTCCAAAGTGGTAGATGTCGTATGCTTTACGCACTGAGTGGGAGATGTGAGGATGGTTGCTATGGATGATTTGCTTGCTATCATTTTGACATACACACCCCACCCCCGTATTCTTACACTATTTATTATGGCACCTTGGAGTATTGTACGGTATGTGGTACTAACTCTTTGGTTGCAGGTCCAGGTTCAGGTATGGTTTAGTATACCTGTTATTGTTCTGTTTAAGATGCTTATCGCTCATACCAGGCTTTATGTCTGACCCAGAGTTTTATGTCTCCTCTTATTACTCTGGGTGCTCACACGAGCAGACTAGAGACAGGTTAGCTGGTGATGCACGGGTAGATGATCCGGAGACGAGCAGGAGGCTTCCACGTACTATATACATAATATTCTCCCTGTGTTGTTGAAGATCACTGCTTGGGCATTGTTGGTGTATCTTCTACTTTAGCTTTCTTTTGTTTAGAGACAGTAAATTTGGAAAATTGTAATAAGCTGTATTTGGATTTCCGCTGCTTTGATGATTGATGTTGATTTTAGTTATCAGCTTATGCACTGTCTCGCCTGTTTTATGTCAAGTATGTTATTATTATATTTTATCCCATGCGCTGTGAGACATTCTACAGGTTCCTTGATTAGTTCATCCTCTTCTTTCCTTTCTCCTGACGACCGTCTCGTGCTAGTTGAGCATGTGTACAGCGCACTTTCAGAGGAAATGCAGGCTGGTGCGGGGCGGGCCGTCACATGTCGCATGCCACTTCAGCTATCCACGTCAGCTTTGAGGTCCACGTGCAACGGGTAAGTAATAATATTTAATGTAATGCAACACCACTGCAATATGTAATGCAACACCATTATCATGAACTGCAATATCAATAAGAGCTAACGCAACAGTAGAAGAAGGCAAATGCATCACTAAAAGATAGCAAATACAATGCTTTAATTAAAAATTGTGCAATACAGGTTTTGTACAAGAAACTCATCCAAAGCAATTGTTTTAATTATCCAAATATCAAAACTCAAAAATTAGCTACACCGTTTTCTTCATTGTATACAGTAAGCTCGAACTACTTCAAGAATAGGTGCACGACATAAGGGACATTATCCTGCATTCCTGGCCTATTCATTAGCGCATTCTGAACATGCACATATGTCCACATCTGCAAAATATATTACTCATTTATAAATATGAACCATATATATGCAGCAATCCGATTGCAATAGGAAATATACATGTATGTACCTATACAAGAGGGTGACATCGAATATATGTATGTGTGTCACATCTGCAAAATGTATCCCTCTACCTTCCAGAATTAAATACGCACCTGATCAAATGATAACAAGTTATTTAAGTGGTGGCATCAAATGGCTATTGGCCTTCTTAACAAAATATTATAAACACAATTATTACAATTGACTTACTGACCATTGGCGATTGGTCACTCATGCCAGCCAAGCCCAACAAATAAGCAATTTCAGAATGCTTCGTCTTCTGAGCAAAAAGTTTTCAGTTCGCATATTACTGCCACGTACAGTGTGTCACTTCATATCCTTTCAAGCTTCAGAACCATATTGTCATCTACATCTTCAACTCCTAAACAAACCTCCATCATTAAAAGTTTCAAAAAAAAAAAAAACAATGGAGGACGCTTCACTATGCATCACTGCCACTGTTCTTACAGGACATTGGACTTACGAATTTGTGCATCTCACGCTTAGGCGTACTCTGAAGCATAATGAGTGGGATATACGGGTTATACCCAAATACTCTTTTCTAATAACATGCCCATCTTACAGTAAGCGTGATCATGTGCTAATGTTGAAACTTTTTACAAAATGTGGAGGTGTTTTTTATGTGCAACAATGGTCTGGTGAAGAATTTGAGCCTGAACCAGCATTCGAGGCAGAATCATGGGCTAGAGTTGTTGGCTTTCCCGAGTTTCTAAAGAATAATGTTCCTGCAATTAAAGAATTAATGATGCCAATAGGAAATGTGCGTGAAATTGACGACTGTCATTGGTCTCGAATTGACCATAGATCATTATACCTGAAAATGGAATTTTATGAAGGCATTGGCTCGGAGAATACTTTTGCTGCTCGATTCGACAACAAGGTTTACCTCATTAGGGTTCAGCGCACCACACATGCTCATCCTGGGACAAGGCCTGAAATTCTATTTGTGAGCAATAAGGAGGAACTGGTGGTACCATTTTTTTGTGGTCATAGGTAAATTTCACTTCCATCCACAGTTTCTTTTAGTTAATCCACAATAAGTTTGGCCAATCGAGGTAAATTTGCCAAAGATCACAATTACAAAGTGTTCATTCAACTATGCTCTATCCTTAACAGACTTATAATGAGACCCAACCACATATGCACACACTCACATACATACAAGGTTATAATGCCCCACCCAAGATTCTGAGATAATAATACAAACTGGGGCTTTGTTAGTTGTACATAGATGTGGTTGTATGGCTTGAATTAAATTTACCTATTAATGTGTATGGAAATAGAATTTACCTATTAATATTTGTTGCATCGATATGACTAATTCCCATCGAACTCTTTTACAAATGTACATTACTGTTATATTATTGAAGTTTGATCATGTACGTTACTTTGTAACTTTTTGCCCTCCACACCAAGAAATTTTGGTTTCGTCGCTGACTATGCTCTATCCTTAACAGCTTTATAATGAGACACAACCACACGCGCACACACTCACATGTATACATACAAGGTTATAATAGCCTACATTATGAATTTACCCATTAGTTTCTCAAAAAAGTATATGGAGTCACAACCAGATGACTGACATTCAACTAGAAAGTACCTATACCAACATTAGCATAAAACAACACATTATCACAAGTGGATTATCTTATCTAGAAGTAATCATTTCTTTTTTAAAACTGTGATCATTTATGTGAGGTGCTAATTGGAATATATCAATGATCATGTAATCCCCTTTCAGTCACTCTGACATAGACAATACCTCTAACATGGGCACTGACTTTGAAGAAGAAGAAGATTAACATGCCTCTTGGTGGAAAAATATTTATGTATTATGTATGTATATATTCAGTTATGCTTTATGTATGACTGCTTTACGATACTTTATGCTTCCTTTTGACGCTCGCTGGTGGAGTTTGTGAATGGTAGTGAATGCTGGTGATGATATTTGTGAAACTTTGTGAATGTTTGTGAATGTTGTGATGAATGCTGGTGATGATTGTTGGCTTGAATGTTTGTGGAAGTTTGTGATTGTTGGTGATGAATGTTGGCTTGAATGTTTGTGGATGGCTTGAATGTTTGTGAATGGTAGTGAATATTTGTGAATGCTGGTGCTGATTGGTAACCGCAAGCATTTTAATAGTATCTTTGTTTGACTTTGGGTAGATTTAACTTTGGGTTTATCATTTATGTATGCTCGCTACCAACTGACTTACATTGAAAAGTAATTTGCAAACCCAAATATAACTATCCAAGTACATAATTACTTATGGATAGATTAAGGATGTTAGTACATAATTACTTATGGATATGGTACATAATTACTTATGGATAGATTAATGATAAATTAAGGTACATAATTACTTGTGGATAGATTAAGGATAGATTAAGGTAGAATAACTCCCCCTAACCTGCATTTTCTTCCTTTAAGTGGATCGTCTGTTGCTCCTTCAAATATAAGGTGGAAGAACTCCCCATAATCAGTGCAGTAGCAATAACAAATGGACCGTCTGTCTCTTATATTTTTCGATGTTGCTCCTTCCTCCGATCTGTAATTCGTGTGTGTTAATCGACATGGCGATGTGAGAATGGAAGCTGACGTGAATTTAGGTTTACAATTTGGTCAATGGAGAAAAGGGGAAAGTTAGGAGAGAGAAGATGAACGATGAGATTATTTTTAGATGTTTTTCGTGAGGGGGAAATGTCGCGCCAAAATTTCAGCGGAAGAATGCAACGAAGTGGTTGTCCTTGATTGGATGATAGGGTAATGTTTAGATAGGAAACATGGATTGATTTTAACAGTTGGATTAAATATGCATCAACGGTTGTGGCTTTATTTATGCTGGTAACGCGGATCGCTGACCAGGATTGTATTTATGTAAAGCTGCACTTTGATCTGGTGTTGCACGCCACAGCATAAGAATTCCAACCGCAACCGTTGCAGAAGATCAAAGAAATTATAGCTTTTTCCACACTTTTCATGCAACGCACACAAAATAGTGTCGAATATGCCCACTTTTGTAGTAGTGGTCCTCTCTTACGTTTGAAGATTGGCAATTCCTGAACACACGTTTCTCGGTCCTATAGGATCTATCCATCGGCTCTGTAGTAAACGGTATATTCGAGGCGCCTCGCAATCCAACAACCAAATAGGTAAAAATAATAAATGTTTGGGCTCCATACCATGACACCACCCATAACTAGAAAGAAACGTCATGTCCCCCTTGGGTCTTTTATCCTGTTTTTGACCCATACCGAGGTGTGAGGCTCGCGAATAAATGCTATACACAAAGTTATGCCCTTCAAGGCCATGCTTTGATCATCGACCACAAGACTCTGCTTTTCAACAAAAGCCTTGATCATTTGCATCTCAGCATGCCACACTGATAATTCATGCCATGCAACTGATGTCTGTCTATATATAACCTCTGAGCTCGTACGTCTCAGAGAAGGGCGTTAAGCAAGGAAATAAATTCTTCGCCTCCAAATAGATATGTATTTAATAGATATTAATCAACACAGAATAAAATCCAATGTCAGACACACTTCCACTTACTAGTTTGTTCTGGGTCTGAACGAAACCGGAGGTACCTTATTCCTCGTCCCATATGTCCAATATAGGAGAGAGGTCCTCGCATATCTGGTCGATCTCCAAGTGCGCCAAGACGATCACCACTTATTACCTCGTCTTGTGTGTACAGTCCAATCAAGACATCAGTAATCATCCAAATGATGTGAAGACCTCCGGTCCTCAACCACCGCCTTTATGCGAGGACCGGCCTTCAATGGTCGAAATTCGCGAACTGCCGCGGCGCGGCGCGTTCTATTCAGACTATTAAATACATATAATATATATATATATATATATATATATATTATATTTTGTCGATTTCTATTTAAAACTTATTTTATAAATCGTTTTAAATTCGTTTTCAAAACGATTTCAACTTCAAATTCAATTTTAAATCAAAATTGAATATTCCATATCATTGATATATAAATGATAATATTTTCAAAACATTAGATTTTGAAATCACTTCCTTTTCGATATTCATTATAAAAATGAAAAAAATCGATATAAGTATCGTTCACGTCAAAATTTCGTTAATCTAAACAACACGTCTTTATATATTTAAATATTTTCGTTTCCATCCCAAATCGGACATCAAAATCATATTTTGATCCATTACTGAATATTATTTTAAAATATTAGTTATTTTAAAATATTCATTACTCGTCATTTTAAAATATTCGTTCTTTCCGGATTGGAATCATTCACAGTCAATTACCATAAAATTTTATTTATATGGATCTCATACACATATGTACACAATAATAATCAAACACGGTCAACCATCATTCAGAGTGCATTACACAACTGCATAGCGTTAAATATAAATAATTAACGCTTACAACAGTCTGTCAACCCATCGATTGACATACAACTATATTGGGATTAGTATATGTCCAATATCATCCCAATACCCATGTGGGGTTTTTCAAACAACAAACACTGATTATTATTTGTGCAGTTGGGCGATGTGTAAAATATATCGTCCCAAACAATATCAGTCAAATGTGTGTACATAAATAAATCATCTGATTTGTAAATGAATATTTATTTTATTCATATACGTGTTAGAAATTATATTTTTAACTGTAAAATATTTATTTCAACACATGAATATTTTATACAGTTCATTTATACAATAAAAATGATATTTTTATTGTTCTAACATTTTTAGAAAATTTCGGCAGCATAACGGTGCGATACTAGAAACAGAATAAGGGCTAGCCTTATCCCTCACCTAATAATGGCTCGTGCCATATACAAACCAAATTCTGATCAATTCATTTCATTTCCTAAACCAAATTCAACCAAATAATCCAATCAACCAAACAAACATGTTTTCAAACAAAGGTGTCAGGTGCTACTAAGCACCGACTACATCCTAGTATATATATTTAACTAGAAAAAACTAGAGTGAGAATTTCTCACCTTTGGGATCCACTCCTCCAGTCATGTTTCTGAATCTCTGAACCGTTTGGATTTTCCTGTAATGTCAACACAATCCTTTTTCACGTTGTTCATAATAAAAATCACATTTTTATTATGATGTTTATACATTAAAAATCATATTTTTAATCAAAGATATTTATATTTAAAAAATCACATTTTTATCTCGCTACAATATGTATAAAAATCACGTTTTTATACTGTTAAAAATTATATCTTTATATTGCTCCTATATATATATAAAGATCATATTTTTAATTTATTAACTATATAAAAATCATATTTTTATAGTTTCTCTTTCAATATAAAAATTATATTTTTATAGTTTCTCTTTCAATTTAAAAATTATATTTTTATAGTTTCTCTACTTCATATATAAAAGATCATATTTTTATTCTCGCTATATATAAATAAAAATCATATTCTTTTATTTTTAAAAATAAAATCTTTTCACTTTTAAAAATCATATCTTTTATCAAGGTTATTTAAATAAAAATCATATTCTTTTATTTTTTAAAATCAAATCCTTTTACTTTTAAAAATCGTATCTTTTCATTATTAAAAATCTAAACTTTTCTGTAAATAAATATCTAAGCTTTTTGTAAATAAAAATCATATCTTTATCTTGTTATTATATTTATATAAATCAAGTTTTTATCATGTTATATATATATATCTCATTTTTATATCGCTATACCTATATAAAAATCGTATTTTATATCTCTAAAAATCATAACTTTATATTATGAAAAATCATAACTTTCTATTACCATAAAAATCATATTTTGATTAACATAAAAATCCTAACTTTATAGCGTTAAATAGAAATCGGATTTGAAAAAACCAATACTTTAATATATAATAAAAAGTAAAAAGTAAAAAGACTCGCTGTGTTTATCGGAATAAGGGGGTTGTCTACGCTTGCTAGAGGAAAGGAGGAGTCGCTGGTGTGGGGCCTGCGGCGGCGCCAGGAAGAGGTGGCGGGTTTCGGATGAAAAAGGGGGCTAGGGTTTGCATTTCAGAAGGGGGGAGCGAGGAGAGAGAGCGTCAGAGGGGAAGCACTCTCGGCGGAGGCGGTGCGCAAGCGGAGGGGGTGGGTGGCGCGGTCAACGGCGGCACGATGGAGGGCTCTGTCACCTCTTTTTCTTTTTTTCTTTTATCTAAATGAATCGAGGAGAGGGAGTATGGGGGTATATAATTAATTCAATTTATTTATTTTCTCCAAAAAACTTGACTTTTTACCTGAACCTAAAATCAAACCCAACGACTGTCGCCCCTAGCTAATTACCCTCATTCCGAACACAATGGAATAGTCCTGTAAGCCAATTCATCCGTTACGATCCGTTTTGCCTTAAATAAATTATAAATCAATATATATTTAATTTAAACGTACATTTTAATTTACCGGGGCCACATATTAACTCCAAAAATCCTAGAAAAATAAATTTAGGTATGTTTTGACGATACGGTCTTAACAAAACTAATTTTGTCGAATTTGGAGACTGTTTGAAAAATGGTCATTTTCTAGTCGATTAAATTCAAACTAAATTGACCAAACACATTTATATTCACCATGCTCACATATCGATTCCAAAAATTATGAAAATTAGAATCTAGCAATAGTTTGACATTCCAGATCCAACAAAAGTGGTCTCATCGAAAACATAGGTCGTTTGCAAAATCTTTATTTTTAAGGGCCATATATTATATAAATTCCATAGCGACTATTCTGAATTTTCAACTGGACATAACTGTTTATTCCTGTTATGAAATCTGGATTTTTCACCTTCGTTGGAAGGATATTTTCAAATAGATTCAAATATTTCTAGTTTTACTAAAATCCGGTTTTTTTAATTCTATACATTCATTTGAAATTTGAAATCTAAATTTCAAACTACCGCGCCATTTCTAATTCCTTTTATAATTAAAATAAATGTTTATATTCTCACTTCGATTTAAATAAATTTATAAGTTCTAATTCTATTCAAAATAAATTTCTAGCCGTTATTATTTAAAATAAATCATTTTAAATTTTCAAAATTCGTTAAAATAGCCAAAATTAAAATTTTAAATTGGTTCCGATTTTCTGGGTTGTTGCATTAACCAACTGAGCTATGATATCTTTTGTTAATAAGTTTAGAACCAATGGTAGTCATTGTTCTCCTTCTTTTACCATATTCTCATGTTTTGCTACAATACTTCATTTAAATGTATCTCTTTCACCTTAACTCGGTTTTCTGCATTCCATAGGTCTAAATTGACCAGAAAATCGCCACAAACGCAATGACGCTAATCATGTGGCCAAATTCTTGAAGCTCTTCAAATTTTTTTAAATATGCATTTTAATCGCATTGCATTTCTTCTTATTGCATGTAACTTATTAATCTTTTCTTCATTTCAATGTATGAACTTATTACATGCAAGTATATTATCATATTTTATTTTTTTTGTCATAAAACGCGGGGTGTTACGTTCTTCCACCCTTAGGAAATTTCGTCCCCGAAATTTGATAAGGGAAAAAACAATTAACCCCTCGCATAATCTACATCCATCATGTGTGCATCCAATTTTTGCAAATATTGTGTACTTGTGCAAAGTGAAATACAGCATAATAACATATGTATTCCTAAGCGGTACCTCCTATGTGTATGCAAATTTTCAAAAATCCTTTTAAAATATGATGCTTATATCCTAAATATATTGGCAGTTCTATATGGATGCAATATTTTGAAAATCAAAATATATTTTCATCCAAATTTTCCCACACTCTTTCTAAGTAAGAGCGTAGTTCACCCAATTGTTGCATCCATAGTCCAACCAACCAACTTGATTTTTCGAATTTCAGAAAAATCTAATTTCCTAATTTCGATTTTCTTCTGTTACAAAAAGGTTGAAAACGGAGAATTTCACGCCATCCGTTTTTCTTTTATATACCTTTTTCCAACTGTACTTTGATTTTATGAAACTGTTTATAAATTTTTCCTATTTTCCTATCCAAGCACAACCCACATAAGAAAATTTTCTTTGTTGTAGCTTTTCTTTTTGGTCTTATCTTGGAATATTTTTTCCAAGATAATTCTTGCTATTTACTTCATAGCCTCAAAAATTCTCCTATCTTCCTTAGGCTCTAATCCTTACCTACTCCATACTTTTTTCAAAACATGGTTTGGCCCTTTTTCAGTTAAATTTCCTTCCAAAAGTGTCAAAACTTAATTTTCCTCATGAAAATTTTCTTTTGCCAAACCTTAAAAACATGTCATCTTTAAAATAATGTAAATCATCATTTTTTTTTCAAATCACAAAACTGGAGTAGATACGGACAACTATTTCTCAGTCGGGTCTATAACGTGTTCTTACCTATAAGGCCGGTTCAGTGTCTTATTACAAGATTCCAATATCCACTCTATTCTTATTTTCTACGACTTATTTTGTCCACCCAACAAAATTATCTTGTTAAAATAATTTATAAAAAAGGGTTGTCAAAAGAATAGAGACTTCAAAAGTTTCTTTATTAAAAATACTTGATGAAATGTAACAAGAAAAAATAGCGAGCTATACATACTCTATAATATGCACCTTTTACAACGAGAATTTTTCTTTAAAACTCAATATATGTACTTCTTTACATATTTTTAAAACAATAACTTTTAAGATTAAAACATGAAAACACGATAAACCATTTTTTTCGCCAAAACTTTTACAATTTCAAGTTCTTAAAGTTAACAATGGGGTTAGACTCAAAGCGGGTTTCAAATTTTCTAGGCTTTCCTAGACACTCCCTAAGGTTAATTCTCTCACCTATATATATTTCTAATCCATTTTTCTCTTTTTAACCTTTTCCAATCTATAAGGTTTTACTGCCAAACCCACTAACCCAAAATACTAATAATATGGGATTCACTTACCTTCCATACATTATACACTTTCCACCCACATTACCTAAGGGTCTCATATTCATTCCTTTAGTGTACAAAACAAACTTCCCATTTCTTATCATATTATACTCTTTCTATTTATTTGGCTTCTCTATGGATCTAGGTATATATAATATATCTACATTTTTAAAAATACAAATACGTTCACTCACAATTTATATAGGAATCCTAAACCTGGCTCTGATACCAGAAGTGACAATCTGAATTCCGACATACCATTATTATTTTTTAAATTACAATCTATAGAAACTCGGATTGGTTTGCTCTGGTATCCTGCAGAAAAAATAGAGACATAAAACATGTCAGAGCTCAGAAAATATCTTATAGCGGAATGGATAAAAAATAATATGATCAAAACATAGCCTTACCGTATTGATAATACTGCCTAACCAGTATTCAAAGTTATCATGTCTCTGTCACAAATCTAACCTGCAAGTATGTTATGAGGAGGGGGTCAGAACACAAGTTCTGGTGACTGGATTTAAACAATACACTTTGGATAATCCTACATATATTGTTCAATCATATTCTCTTATCTATTAGGTTACTTGGGTTAACAGCGCTCAAGGCTTACACACATGTCGCACCCATTTACTTCCCAGTGGATTAACCTAATAAAATATATGTAGCTACCCCCAATATTAAGGTACACCCCATGGTACCCCACTCGCGCGGTCTCTACCGTAACACCATCGAAATATACGCAGTCTCTCATCCTACGCTGTAGTGACGTACGAATCCATATATATAACAATATTACGTTCCACATATATCTGTCATTACTATGCTACACAAATGTATGGACTGCCACCTTTGTTCGATTCAAACTCCATACCGGAGTAATGCCCTCAAGTCTATGATACACCGCCCAGTGCAGATATGCATGTACCTAGACTGTCCACGATAAGTATATTCAACTTTCCACCATATATATATATACACACATGTACCAGATCTCTCACATTAAGCCTACAACTTGTGGATGCTGGATATGCAGGGCGGGTCCGGGCAGACTTCTTCCACAAGTCGGACTTAACCTCGTATCTTGGCATGTCTCGTGTTTATGCACTAAGACCCCTCACATTAGATTCGCCACTTGTTGTTGCTGGATATGTCGAGCAGGTCCGGGCAGACTTCTACCACAACTGTAATCTAACCTCGTGACTAAGCACAGTTATAGTTTCTAATTACTATAATTCTAGGCATGCTCATTTTTTTATAATTATTCCTATTTCATTATAGGATTTTCATACCCCTTTTTCCAAGTCATATTTATTAGCCCAATATAAGATCTTTAAACATAATTTGGTTGATGGCCTGATCCATATTTATTTGTTCAATTCTATGTTAACATGAAACCATATAATCATATAATTACTCCAATTATTTCATGTATACAATTGGGACAAATTAACATGTAACAAGAGTAGTCATAGTTGATACCTATATTCTAACAAGTTCATAACATGTAAACTTTTTAGCATTTCAACTAATTCAATATTTGAATTTTCCAACATGTTCCTATTAATATTATAACATGTAAAAATTCCAACATTTCAACTGATTCAATACATGAATTATTTATAATAACATTTTGACGTTATATCATGCTAATCATTACCGCATGTCATATACACCACTTTAATCATTATTAGCATATGTTTAAGCATCTTAACATGTCATATTCCAATTTGTCATAATGGGGAATGCTAAACGGTAATATACCATTATCTAAAATAATATGGCTTAAATCCACTCGCCTTTTATGCTTTCCCTAATTCTGGATCTGATCCAGTTTTAGCATCCATGGTTTTTCCCTTTTAATTTGATTTGAAACCTAATAACCATGGATTGACTGTTTTCATTAAAAGAGAAGGGAAAGTAACAGTAAGTATTTAAATGGATTTGATCTAGAATTTTACCTTGCTTTTCATGAATCTGAAAAATCTTTTATTAACATCAATTATCTCTTCCAGATCTTGAATTTTAAAATCTTCTTCTTAATAATCTAAATTGTCTAAATAGATTTGAGGAGAGGAAGAGATTAATGGAAGAGCTTCATCATAGCTTTAGAATTACGAGTTTTAGGGTTAGTTATAGGGCCTTATTTATAGGTGCTCAAGACCTTATCGTACACGCAGCGCTGAGTCAGCATTGAACCCAGTTAAGAAAATTGTCCATGTTCGCAGATGAATCTAGCCGGATCTTATCGTACACGTAGTGCTGGGTCAGCATTGGGTCCCGCAAACTGTTTTAGCGTAGAAATTTGATTTTTGAATGTTTGAATTTATTTAACTTTTATATTCACATGTAATCTTCTTATGCGTATACAATTCTTATAACGACCATTTTACGCGTATATATATATACGCACAATTTTTGTTTTGTTTTCAAAATTCCACCGGTACTGCAGCGTTATTTGATTCTTGCTATATTTCATTGACTGCAGCCTTATCTTGAATCTCTTGTATACATATATTTCTGCATATATACATATACATATTTGTTTCTTTATTTTCTTATATGTACATTCTTATCCTTTCAAATTTTGATTTTGTATACGTACATATATTTGTATGCTCAGTTAGCCCTCTCTAAAAAATAGATAAAAATTATGTCGCCGTCGGGGTTCGAACCCCCGACCTCTATGTTGCAAATCCTATGCCTTAACCAACTGAGCTATGATGTCTTTTGTTAATAAGTTTAGAAACAATGGTAGTCATTGTTCTCCTTTTACGATATTCTCTTGTTTTGCTACAATACTTCATTTTAATGTATCTCATTCACCTTAACATAGTTTTCTGCAATCCATAGGTCTAAATTGACCAGAAAATCGCCATGAACGCAATGACGCTAATCCCATGGCCAAATTATTGAAGCTCTTCAATTTTTTTTAAATATGCATTTTAGTCGCATTGCATTTCTTCTTATTGCACGTAATTTATTAATCTTTTCTTCATTTCAATGTATGAACTTATTACATGCAATTATATTATCATATTTTATTTTATTGTCATAAAATGCGGGGTGTTACAGCAGGCTATTATAGAAAGTTTATTAAGGACTTCACAAAGATATCTGCCCCACTCACCAGGATGATGAAGAAGAATTTGATGTTTTCATGGGATATAGATTGTGATGCTGCTTTCCAACGACTGAGGAGGGCTCTGACAGCAACCCAGTCTTGACCTTTCCTAATGGGAACAGTGTTTACAGTTTACACTGATGCATGTGGTACAGGGCTTGGTGCGGTTCTGATGCAAGAATGGAAGGTAGTGTGTTATAGGGGTAGACAATTAAGAGTTCATGAGAAGAACTACCCTATACATGATTTAGAGCTAGCTGCCATAGTGTTTGCGCTTAAGATGTGGCGTCATTATTTGCATAGAGAGAAGTTCGAGTAGTACACTGATCATAAATCTCCTAAGTACTTATTTTCACAAAAGGATCTTAATCTAAGGCAGCAAAGGTGGATGAAATTCTTAGCATCTTATGACTTTGAGATTGCTTATACCTCTGGCAAGGGTAATGTAGTGGCGGACGCACTGAGTAGACAGAGGATGGTCTTAAGTCCTTTATTTGTAGAAAGGAAAAGCTTGGAGCTCATATCGACTTTTGACTTTAGACCCTCCACCGAGCTTTTGCCTAGTTTGTTTGCATCGCTAGAGATACGACCTACTCTTATGGATCAGATAGGAGCTTCATAGCAAAATGATCAATAGATTTCAGAAATCTTGGATAGGCTCAGTAAATGGGAGACTTCTAGTCACCTCAATAGGTATTCCATTGACGATAAAGTGCAGTTGCGACAAGATGGAAGGCTTTGTGTTCCTCAAATTGGAAGTCTGTTAAAGAAAGTCTTAGAAGAAGTCCATCATTCTTAATGTACAAGGACATGAAAAGGGTTTTCTTTTGGGCCGGAATGAAGAAGGATGTGGCAGAATTTGTTTCCCAGTGTCTAATTTGCTAGCAAGTTAAAGCTGAGCAAAAGAAGCCCGGTGGTTTACTTCATCCTTAGGAGGTTCCACGGTGGAAGTTGGAGAGCGTCTCTTTGGATTTCATAGATGGTTTGCCTATATCAAAGAAAGGCAACACCAGTATTTGGGTGGTAGTAGATAGACTTACTAAAAGCGCTCATTTTATTTCGGTTAAGAGTAAGAGGATGACAGCTTGGTAGGCAACAATTTATGTTCGTGAGATAGTCTGTCTTCATTGACTACCTTCCAACATCATAAGCGATCGTGACCCTATCTTTACTAGTGAATTTTGGAGGAGTTTGAAATAAGCATTAGGTACATAGTTATGTTTGAGCACCGCTTATCATCCTCAGACCGATGGACAGACGGAGAGGGTGAACAGAATCCTTGAGGATCTTTTGAGGCTGTGTATTCTAGACTTCGAAGGTACTTGGGAAGAACATCTTCCTTTAGTGGAATTCGCCAACAACAATAGTTTTCAAGCAAGCATTGGCATGGCACCTTTTGAAGCCTTATACGAACAACTCTGTAGATCATCGACTTGTTGGTGGGAATCTATAGAAAGATTATTACTTGGATCTGATATGGTTAGAGAAACATCCAAGAAGATTGATCTTATTAAACGACGAAT
This sequence comes from Allium sativum, assembly GCA_030737875.1. NCBI lineage: Eukaryota > Viridiplantae > Streptophyta > Magnoliopsida > Asparagales > Amaryllidaceae > Allium > Allium sativum. The sequence goes on along the minus strand of CM060923.1, from coordinate 573,690,452 downwards.
GAAGACCGCTCAAGATAGGCATAAATCCTACGCTGACAAGAGAAGGACTGACATTGAATTTGAAGTAGGAGATATGGTTTTCATTAAAGTGTCACCTCTGATTAACGTGGTTCGCTTTAGATCTATAGGAAATTGGCTGCAAGATTTGTATGGCCATTTCCCACAATAGAAAGGACTGGCTAAGTGGCCTACAGAGTGAAGCTACCCGAGAGATTATCCGGCATACATGATGTTTTCCATGTTTCTCATTTGCGGAAGTGCTTATATGATACCGCAGAAGTTTTGAGCCAAGTATATTAGAAGAAGTGGAAGTGGAACGGGAGACAACGGTCAGACGAGTTCCTTCCCGTATTCTTGGATTAGAAGTTAAGAAGCTACGCAACAAAGAAATCAAGTTGATGAAGGTTCCATGGGGAGATAACCCAGAAGATGCGACTTAGGAGGCTAAAGACAAGATTTATGCTTTGTACCCTTTTCGTTTCAAGGGTATGTTCTTTACTCCTTTTTCCAAAGCCTTTATTTATGCTTGTTTCTATCATCTAGGTATGTCCTATCGATCGAATCTTCGACCTTTAGGTAGGAGTCCCATGATAGTAAACGTGCATTTGAAACATGTTATGTTTGATGGATGCAAGTGGATGCAAATGTTTGCTATTGGTTGCTCATGGATGCATATACACACATATTAGGCTCTAGATCGGCTCAATCACTCTCATACTGCATATGGATGTGTGTGCATTTTTCTTCTTTTTATGGATGGAAATGAATATATCATCATATGAATGTTGCATTTGGACGGATGATTGTGCACCCATATAGAACTTACATGTTATAATAGGATTATTGCATATATGTTGGATTCATGGCATTAACATACATTGCATACATGTTGGATTCATGGCACTAACATACATTGCATTAAGGAGAACGCCTGATCTTCGCATTAGTATTGGGACATATACACACACCTTTGCATATGTTCACATAAGCATTAGAAGTCTTTAAGGGTAATGGATGCCTGTTATTGGTGGATGAGTAGATCGGTGATGGATGGTAGGATATGCATTCTTCTTAACTTGGATATTTCGGGGACGAAATCCTTTGAGTAGGGGACAATGTAACACCCCGTATTTTAACAACATTAAAGAGGACAAATTAAATAATACTCAATTTAATATTCATAACTAAGGGAAAGGGACTTCGCCATTGCATCCGTCTTGAAATTCTGGTCAAGAAAGACCTTTGGTTTGTGTAAAACGGACATTGTATGAAGACGTTATGAAGGTTTAAAGTTTGTATACCCACAAGATAATTATATATATAGAGAGAGAGGGTCCAAGAATTCAAAATTAGGTCCAAAAAGTTTAGAATCGTTCAAATTTCAGAATTCGGGGTGAGCGGGAAAATTCCCGCCTAGGGCAGTCGACCCCTGGGTCGACCCCTTATGGCTGAGGTGGAAGGCTGAATTATGTGGGTTGCCAGTTATAAATAGAGCCTCATTTCTCTTGTTTTCTTCACTGAAAAATAATGGAGGCCTAAATGTTGTCGGTGCCTAGACTAAATCAAATACTTTTCTTCTTCTATGATCAAATTTTACAGATTCAAGTGTAGATCTGTGATTCAATCTCCGTTTCCCTCCTTCTATTCTTCTAGATATGAAAACTGTGAGTTTAAGTTATTTTTAGATTTAAATAACTAAAATTAAAACATGATATGACCATAATTTAGATCTCAACCTTTGTCATATCAGATCTATTGAAATTGATGAATCTATGATATTCTGATTATGTCAGATCTACTTTTGATTATAGATTTAATTTACTATTTAGATCATCTTGTACCTATCATGTTGTGATTAATTTAGATCTATCATTAGTTGAACATCTAAATTCTTATTTAGATCTAATCATGCCTATTATGACATCCCTACTGTATTAGAACCTGTTTTATTATCACAAGTTCACCGATCTGTTCTTATATGTTCATCTTAACATTATGCCATCATATGCTTATGTCATTTTTGTTAGAATAATCATCTCTATCATCTTCCCTTCGCCTTTCCCTTTTATTTTATAGCCAGACTATTCTCGAGCCTAGGCATGCCACTAAAATTATGTGAATGCATTAGTTTGGGAACGAGGGGAAAAACGTTAAAATTTGACATAACTAGAAAAAGGGGAAATTTGGCATAACTTGAATAATGTTTATGAACATGAGTTTGGGCATACAATTTATTATGAACATATTTTGGGAAAATGGGCATGAAACCTTTAACGACATTGGTAAAATTGGCTAATACTTACATGCCTAGGATTACAGTAATTAGAACTGTAACTACGCCTAGACACGAGGTTAGATTTCACTCGTGGTGGACGTCTGCCCAGAACCACCCGGCGTATCCAGCAACCACAATGGTGAATGTAATGTGAGAGGTCTAGGTGCACAAATACGAGATGTGCTAGGACACGAGGTTAAGCCCGATTTGTGGAATAAGTCTGCTCGGACCCGGTAGGCTTAATGTGGGAGGTCTAGCATATTGTAACCATAAAGAAAAATATGGTAATAAACCTTGAATACTTAAACTAGTTTAATCCATAGGGATTGTATGAACATAAACTTAAATTTAGGTTAAGTAAATTTGGATGAATAGTGAGTGGGTTAAGTAAATATGAGGGGGTGGGTAATATATACATATAGGCCCACAAACTTAACCTGATAAGGTTATGAAATTAAAGACACCTAGTGGTAAGCATAACCTGTGGAAATGTTGGAGTTATGTAATTAAAGACACTTTTTTAGGTAAGCATAACTTGTGGAAATAAGAGGGTTATGTAATTAAAGAAATGTAGTGGTAAGCATAACCGGTGGAAATCCTAGAGGGCATACAAGACAAAGGGGAGAGCTTGTATCATATTATGTGGGACCCGTTTCAGTCAGTAACCCTTAATAGGTATCAAACGAATACTCCGAACTAGGTCGGAGTTGGGGCACGCTTACTGGGATGATTGTAAGAGATCCAAACGAGGAGGACGGTGTAGGCGACGTAAACCGACCGGGGACATGTGCGTGCATGAGCCAGGCATAGTGGGCTAAGGCGACCGTCGGTAGGTATGGCTGTGCACGTCAATGAAGGGTTTCCACTTTAGGAAGTGATACTTCCTACTGTGGGGCTAACACAAGGTATTTACGGACTATGGAGTCGATCGATTAGGGTAGTAGTTAGGGTACATCTGGACTTATGCCTAAGTTTACCATTTGATAGTTGTTGGGATCATCTCATTCTAGTTATACTAGTATCAGTGCAGAGTAATCATTAGGGAAGCGTATACACTCTATCATGTTTACCTTGTCATACTTACTTTTTATGATGTTATCTTTCTTATCCACCTTATATGCCTATCATCATACTTTTACTTATTTACTTGCTGACCCTTTTTGTTTCCTCTTCTCTCTTCCGTTCCCCCCCCCCCCCCCCATGGTTCGAAGGGTGGAAATACTCAGGCTTAATCAAGACTCGGTTATCATCTTTCTAGGAGCCGCTTTTGAAGTATTGCTCAAGTTCTTCTCTTTACTGTTATGGCTTTGTCATACTTGGGGAATTATGCTTTTTTCTTTTATGTATTTCTGTACTCTGAGGGTACCAAACAGAATCTTTACATTATTGTAATGGTTTTTATGTAGTTCCAGACTTGTTATATTTTGGATCACGATGTTATGAGTTATGTTTTAAATAAAATTTTAAATTCTGCTGCTATCTTTTATATCTGTCTTGTAATGTTCTATGTCTGTTTACCTATAACGCTTCATGAAACTTAATGCATTCTCTTAATGAGTGACATTAACGGACGTGGGGTGTCACAGGTTTAAACTTACTAAATTAGATCCTAGGGTGATTCTATGAAGATGAACATATCATGGTGTAGATCTATGGTAAAACACTTGAATTTGAAGAAAAACATGACCTAACATTCATATACTTCATTGAATTCATGTGAGAGATGCAAATCACTCACCGATTCTCCAAAACAAGCTAAACTCAATGTACTAAAATTTCAGACAGCAAGCAACTCAAACCAAACCCCTTGATCCGATGAATTCTCACTTCAACTGATGTAGATCTACCCTCCAATGGTGTAGAGCTTCGATTTCCTTCCATAAATTTTGATTTTTAATGGTGGGAAGATGTTAGATGAAGGAAGAACATAAGGCACCAAATGAGAGAATTGAGAAACATTTATCATACCTCCCACCCCCTATTTATGCCCTTCCACTAGCCCACTAATGGGCCTTCCAAAATCAGCCCATTGTGGCTCTCCAAACCTGAACATCCAACTTAAAAACCTTAAAACAGCGATTTCTCCCAAACCATTGAGCAATATCTTTATTGTAAACACTCTACGGAAACGCAATCATCATTTCCTTTCCAATGGCATAGATCTCACCACCTGATTCGACCTGAGTCAAAAATTATGCCTTGTATAAGACTGACAGGGGAAAAATGATCACAAACAAAATCGGTAAAAAATATGGACATGTTTCACATCCTCATAAGAAACATATTAAAATATGAGAATGATCCAACCCTCAGGGAATAAAATAAAAATATTTTACGATCTTCCGATACGTAAAATGCGGGTTGTACATTCTCCCCCCTTAAGACTTTCGCCCCCGAAATTCCATGCAAAGATAAGCAACCACAACAATTCCGCATGCCTATCATCCATAAGAAGCCAATTCTATCACCCAAATTAGCAACCATCAAGCCATGCATCCATTGCCTTATCCTAGCATGCAGAATTCTATCAAACAACAACAAGATACAATGATATAACGATGATAAGATATCATAAAGTCCAACCGACGAAGAGTTCTGGATGAGTCTCTCTCATGTTCTCTTCTGTCTCCCACATACAACCGTCTCCATCTTCACTCCATTGTACCTTAACTAGCTTAATCGTCTTCCTCCTAAAGTGTTCCGTGTCATTCCCCACAACACGAAGCGGCTTACGAGGTTGCGCAACTGCGGTCTCAACTTCTAAGTCTTCGTACTGCTATGGATATAAAACCACATTCGAATCGTGCACAAACCTCCGTAGAAATGACACATGGAACACATTATGCACGCTCGACATCTTCTCGGGTACCTCCAATCTATATGCGAGTTTTCCAATTATCTCGACTATCGGAAATGGTCCAACAAAACTAGGAGCTAATTTTCCTGTATTTCTGAATCTAACCATATGCTTCAACGGTGAAACCTTCCAGAAAACCATGTCGCCGACATCGAATTCCAAATCTTTTCGACGCTTATCATCATAATTCTTCTGACAATCTTGGGCCGCCTTCATTCGTTGTCGAACGATCTCGATACAATCTGAGGTTTCTCTAATCGTCTCAGGCCCAAGTACCGACTTATCTCCAGTTTCTAACCAACATGCTGGAGAATTGCATGAACTACCATACAATTCCTCGTATGGTGGCATCCCAATGTTAGACTAGTAGCTTTATTATATGCATCTGCAACCGCGTTGCATTTGCATAGAGTATAGGCTATACCAAAATCATACGATGCCAGAAACTCCAACCATCGTTGCTGCCGAAGATTAAAATCCTTTTGGGAGAAAACATACTTCAATGACTTGTGATCCGCGAATAACTCGAATCAAACTCCCAATAGGTAATGTCTCCACATCTTCAAAGCAAACACAATCGCCATCGACTCCAAGTCATGAGTTGGATTTTCCTTTCATGCAGCTTCAGCTGTCGAGTCGTGTAGGCCACAACCTTATCCTTCTGCATTAGCATTGCTCCAAGCCCGGTGCCATATGTGTCGGCGCATACCACCGTCTCTTCATTCCTATTTGGAATGGTCAACACATGATCATTCGTTAGTCTCTCCTTCTGAATTCCAAATGTCTGCTCGCACTTTGCATCCCATGTGAACACTTGATTCTTCTTTGTCAATCCTGTCAACAGTGCGGCTATCTTGGAGAAATCCTTGATAAATCGTCGGTAATAACCAGCCAAGCCAAGGAAACTTCTGACATCCGTCGCATTCTTAGGTCAATCCCAGTCCTGGATTGTTGCCACTTTAGCAGGGTCAACTGCTATCCCATTTCCAGAAACAACATGGTCTAAGAACCTCACTTCACTCTTCCAGAAGTGACACTTTGAAAACTTAGCTCTCAGCTAATGCTTTCGTAAGATTTCCAACACCAATCTCAAGTGCGCCTTGTGCTCTTCCTCATTCAGAGAGTAAACCAGAATGTCATCCATGAACACAAGCATGAACTTCTTCAACTGATCTCTGAAAACAATATTCATAAGATCCACAAAATATGTTGGCGCGTTAGTCAACCCAAATGGCATCACCAACCATTCGAAGAAACCGGATTGAGTCCTAAAAGCAGTCTTTGGCACACTATCCTTTTCCACCCTCAACTGGTGAAATCTCGTTGCCAAATCTATTTGAGAAAACACTTTGGCTTCGTGAAGCTGATCAAAAAAGTCATCAATCCTTGGCAATGGATACTTGTTCTTTTTAATCACCTTATTCAGCTAACGATAGTCCACACACAATCTCAACGAGTGTCATGGTTGCAAACACTACTGGTGCGCCCCACTCAGAAACACTTGTCCGAATGAATCCCTTCCCAAGAAGGTCATGAACTTGCACCTCCAACTCTCGTTGTTCCTTAGGGACCATCCGCCTAAGAGGCATAACGATTGGTCTAGCACCCTCGACCAATTTGATCCTAAACTCGATCTCATGATGAGGCTGCAACCCCTTGACCTCGTCAAAGACATCCTCATACTCATTAGCGACCAGCACATATGACAAGTCTACCTATGGAATCCCAAGTGAATATAGATAGCTCACTAAGACACCCACTTCGCGCTTACATCTAGTCAATACCTTTCGCACTTCCACATCCCCGACTCTCACCTCTAGCTTCCCGCAATTCACCCTTGCCGCATACCTCTTGAGCCAATCCGTGCCCAAGATGATCCCAAACCATGACTTGACAACACTAGACCACAACAAATCATGCAACAAAGATTTGACAAACCCCCAACTGGATTAGTCACTACGAAAGGTCTTTCACAAATCTCGGGTTCCAAACCCAAGCAGCACACATGCTCATTGCTAATGAAAGAATGTGATACTCCAGAATCAAACAAAACTCAAACTGAAACCCGTAGGATAGAAATAATACCTTGAATGACGACACCCTTTTCCTTTTCCTGTGCAGTAGGAGGTCTTGTAGAAGTTGGCATGGCTTCCAAAGCATATGCCTTCACAACCTGTTTTCCCTTAGCTGATTTTGGACAGTCTTTCTTTTCATGCCCATGCTTTCCACACCTGAAGCACTTATTCTCAGCTTTGGGATTCTTACACTTATTCGAGTAATGACCCTTCTATTGGAAGTTAAAGAAAACCACCTAACTCTTAGGCTTCTTATTTCCATCTTTTCTCTTCTGTTGTTGATGCTTCCTATTTTTATTATTACCACCCTGTTGTGGTTTCTGAACTTCTTTGGATGCAACGACAACATTTGCATCCTTCAGAAACTAGCTCTCATGGCGAATAGCTTTCTCCACAATCTTGTCGAATGAATCTTCAAGATGATCCACCAAAAATCTTTCAATATAGTTATCCAGACCCATAACAAACTTCTCGTTCTTCTGATAAGGCATATCGATATATGAACGAGTGTATTTGGACAAGGCCTCGAAATCAGAAACATAATAAAGCACAGAACGACCATTCTGTTTCAGCTCCACGAACTTCTTGAACCAAGCTGACTTCTGAGAAGTGGAGATAAACTTTACTTCAAACTTAGCCTGGAATTGCTTCCATGAAATTTCTTCCTCTGGATTCTCAAGCATGACTGAATTCCACCATTCCATGGCCATGCCCTGCAGTTGCCTTGATGCAAGATTTCTCTTGGTTGCACCATCCAAACTCAAGTTTCCAAAGAAACAAACACAAGAATCCATCCAATTCTGAACCTCTTCAGCTGGCTCAGATCCTTTGAAAGGTTTTCCTCCTAGAGATGCAAAATCTTTGCATAACTTCGCAAAATCCACAACCCTTGGCAACTGAGCTCCTACGTCTACCGTAGCTGCCACTGGAACGGGTACCCTTCGCATGAATGCCTCCGTCATGGCTTCAAACATGGCAGGGCAGTCCGGTTCACCTCCATTTCCCCCTCCAGTATTAGCTCCCCTAGCAGCATGTCTTGATGGTCGTCCACTCATTCTAAATCTGCAATTTAGAATAATTAGCCACTTCTAAGAAAATTGCAAAGGAACACAATCGCTACTACTATATATGCTAATATTTGTAGTAAACATCCAACTAAAATCTACAAGTATGTCTCTAATATGTAAATACGTCTTCGAACTTTGGCTAAAATCGTTAACCAAAGCTTTAATACCAAATTTGACGACCGCCCATAGCCCCTGCACTAAACAATAGGAATAATGCACTAAAAGGTGTGCCAGGTAGCTATGAACGATCATCAAGGTAGGTAAACACAAGTGGAACCTGTCATAGAACTCACGGTGCAAGGATAAAGTATAGTAGAAGATATACAATAGGTAATAATAGTGAAGCATCACGTAATAAACTTTTGAAACTTTCACAACGTCCTGAAAGGTTATCCAAACATCATAAGAAATACCAAAGGTTGTACATAAGGCCTCACTACAACACTCATAGAGAAACTTATACATCAGTAATAAAAATATACTAGATATTAATAAAAATTGGTACATAAGCCTCCAGCTTTCCTTCGCAAAGAAGCATCGCCTCACTAATCACCTGTCACCTACTACTTAGTCTGGCCATCCAGCACCGGATGAACAGCCCAAGGTATTAAGAGGAAACACAAAACCTTGAGTTAGACAACAGTCTTAGTGAACGATAAAACAGCTAACAAACTTCAACAATAAAGTATATGAGAACGGATAGATAAACATATTAATTTACACACATCATCAGAGAAGAACTCAACCCTATCTTCCCCACATCGGACAGTAATAGCCTTTATGATAACATTTCAACCATACACCCAGGGAAACCAGAACACTCATTCAATTATGGAAAAACACCCATGACATCCAATTTATATATCTCACGTAAACCATCCTAATCGAACTCAACATTCCTCAAGCTCAAGCCCCAAAGGCCTAAACTAATATCAGACAAGCACCTAAGGAACATCTCTGTCGACGTGGGACAATCTAAATGAGATGGTACAAACAAAACAACCAACCATTCATGACTGACTCTGGATATCACCGCCAATCCTGCTTTGAAACCATCGTTAATTGTATGATGGCCAAGCTTTCCATATATCAAGGGCTATTGGTAAACCCCGTACAAGAATAAACTCCATACGCCTTTCGACGATACGTATGTATGTCCAACCTTGACAACTAGGCCTTTCAATGATACCCAAGGTACTTGACCTACAACTGGTCTTTTAGACGTCTCTAGTTTACCCCTACTTCGAGCCTGTTAGAACTTACGACAACGATAATCTTTCAGCCTTTACATCTCTAGACATCTAACCCGATGACTTTTCATAACTCAAGCAACCTTCTCAAGAAACCATTATTCACCAACTCACGACCTTTGAGTTGTCGCCTCATTCGCTGTTCTACACCGATCAACGAACACATTTCAACACTTCAAACCTTCCACCTTGAATTCACTTCGAAGTCACAACACCACTACGTTGCGGCATTGGTTCGGGCACTTCTGGCCGATTTTTTTTTTCAAAAGCACTTTTTTTTCAAATCTAGGTCGTACCCGAAAATATAATTCTTCAGAAATGACCCTGGATGAATGACCCATCCTATTGGAACCGACCGATCCATCTCTTTCAGCCTGACCGACCCATTTCAGAAAATAGGACCCGACCCATATTCTCATTGAACCAGACCGACCAGAACCCAACATCCAAATCGCTCAGCCATTGCTTCAAACAGGACCGACTGACCCACCTGCTTCCTCACCAAAACCAGAATTCCAAACTGGCCGACCAGTTACGACCGACCCAACCCAAACTGAAACCAACTCTACCAGCTCTGCCCGACTTATCCACCTACTCTAAAACCAGAACTTTAGACAGGCCCCACCCAATCAAGACCGACCCATTAGACCCGACCCGACCCAACTTCCCGTATTTCGGTTGGTACTACATCTTGTACTATAGCTATACTCCCCGACCGACCCAGAAGAGATCGACCGACCCAAAACCTGCACCACCCCTATGCAACTCCAATTTCGACCAAAACTTCGACAAATAATAAATTCAACGAAACCAGCTTGTCCAACTCATCAAATATGACCACGAACATGATATGAAATCACTAGCAACACGAAAACGACGATTTTCATCACAAGTTATAGAATTTCACCAAAATCATGATAAATGAACATATGTACAAATTTGTGGATCTAACTTGCATATGCATATGGAATGACATAGAAATTACCGGTTTAAACTTGTTAAATTAGATCCTAGGGTGATTCATATGAAAATGAACTTATCATGGTGTAGGTCTATGGTAAAACACTTGAATTGGATGAAAAACATGACCTAACATTGATATACTTCATTGAATCCATGTGAGAGATGCAAATTGCTCACTGATTCTACAAATAAAGCTAAAAACAATTTATTAACATTCCAGACAGTAAGCAACACGAACCATACCCCTTGATCCGATGAATTCTCACTTCAATTATTGTAGATCTAGACTCCAATGGTGTAGATCTTCGATTTCCTTCCTCAAATTTTGATTTTTAATGGTGGAAAGGTGTTAGAAGAAGGAGGAACATAGGCCACCAAATGTGAGGTTTGAGAAACTAAACCATTTCTCATACCTCCTATGCATTATTTATACCCTTCCACTAGCCCACTAATGGGCCTTCACAAATCAGCCAAGTGTGGCTCTCCAAACTTGGACAGCCAACTGAAAAACCTTAAAACAACGATTCCTCCCAAACCTCTGAGCCAAATCTTTAATGTAACAACTCTATGGAAAGACAATCATTATTTCCTTTTCAATGGAATAAGTCTCACCACCTGATATGACCTGAGTTAAAAGTTATGCCCTGTACAAGACCGACAGGTGCAAAATGGTCACAAACAAAGTCGGTAAAAATTATGGACATGTCTCACATCCCCATAAGCAACATACTAAAATATGAGGATGATCCAACCCTTAGGGAATAAGATAAAAATATTTTACGATCTTCAACAAGATACAATGATACAACGATGATATGATATCATATGGTCCTACCGACGAAGAGTTCTGGATGAGTCGGCCTCATGCTCTCTTCCGTCTCCCACGTATAATCGTCTCCATCTTCACTCCATTGTACCTTGACTGGTGCCAATCTATGCCCAAGATGATCCCAAACCATGACTCGACAACACTAGACCACGTCAAATAATGCAAAGATTTGACCAACCCCCAAATGGATTAGTCACTACGAAAGATCTATCACAAATCTCGGGTTCCAAACCCAAGCGGCACATAAGCTCACTGCAAATGAAAGAACGCGATGCTTCAGAATCAAACAAAACATGAACTGAAACACCTTGGACAAAAAGAGTACCTTGGACGACGACACCCTTTTACTTCTCCTCTCCAGAAGGAGCTCTTGAAGAAGTTGGCACTTCATCCAAAGCATATGCCTTCACAACCTGCTCGCCCTTAGTTGATTTTGGACAATCTTTCTTCTCATGCCCAGGCTTTCCACACTTGAAGCACTTCTTCTCAGCTTTGGGATTCATGCACTCATTCGAGTAATGACCCTTCTATTGGCAGTTAAAGCAAACCACCTCACACTTAGGCCTCTTATTTCCATCTTTTCTTTTCTGTTGTTGCTGCTTCCTCTTCTTATTATTACCACCCTGATGTGGTTTCTGTACTTCTTTGGTTGCAGCGACAACATTTCCTTCCTTAGGAGACAAGTTCTCATGGCGAATAGCTTTCTCCACCAACGACCCGAATGAATCGTCAAGATGATCCACCAACGACCTTCAAAATTATAGGTATCCAAACCCATAACGAACTTCTCATTCTTCTGTTAAGGTGTATCAATGTATGAACGAGCATATTTGGACAAGGCCTCGAAATCAGAAACATAATCAAGCACATAATGACCATTCTGTTTTAGCTCCACGAACTTCTTGAACAAAGCTGACTTCCGAGCAGTGGAGATAAACCTTACTTCAAACTTAGCTTGGAATTGCTCCCGTGAAATTTGTTCCTTTGGAGTCTCAAGCATGACTAAATTCCACCATTCCAAGGCCCTGCCTTGTAGTTGCCTTGATGCAAGATTTCTCTTGGTTTTTCCATCCAAACTCAAGTCTCTAATGATACGAACACAAGAATCCATCCACCTCTAAACCTCTTCAGCTAGCTCAGATCCTTTGAATGGTTTTCCTCTTGGAGATGCAAAATCTTTGCATAGCTTTGCAAAATCCACAACCCTAGGAAACTGAAATCCTACGTCTACAATAGCTGCAACTGGGACGGGAACCCTTCGCATGAATGCCTCCACCATGGCTTCAAACATGGTAGGGTAGTCTGGCTCACCGCCGTTTCCCCCTCCAGTATTAGCTCCCCTAGCAGCATCTCTTGATGGTCATCTACACATTCTAAATCTGCAATTTAGAATAATTAGCCACTTCCAAGAAAAATTGCTAAAGGAACACAACCGCTTCTACTATATATGCTAATCTATATAGTAGGCATCCAACTGAAATCGACAAGTATGTCTCTCATACGTAATTGCATCTTTGAACTTTAGCTAAAATCGTTAACCAAAGCTCTGATACCAAATGTGACGATCGCCCACAGCCCCCGCACTAAACAAGAGGAATAATGCACTGAAAGGTCTGCCAAGTAGCTACAGAAGATCATCAAGGTATGTAAACACAAACAGAACCTGTTGTAGAACTCACAACACAAGGATAAAGTATAGTAGAAAATATACAATAGGTAATAATAGTGAAGCATCACGTAACAAACTTTTGAAACTTTCATAACATCTTGAAAGGTTATACAAACATCATAGGAAATACCAAAGTTTGTACATAAGGCCTCACTACAACACTCATAAAGCAACTCAAACAGCGGAAACAAAAAAAGTACTAAATATTAATAAAACTGGTACGTAAGCCTCCAGCTCGCCTTCGCGCAACAGCATCGTCCTCACTAATCACCTGTCACTTGCTACTGAGTTTTCCCATCCACCTCTGGATGAACAACCCAAGGTAATAAGAGGAAACATAAAACCTTGAGTCAGAAAATAGTCTTAGTGAGCAATAAAATTGCTAACAAACTTCAACAATAAAGTATATGAGAATGGATAGATAAACATACTATTCTACCTACATAACCAGAGAAGAACTCAACCCTATCTTCCCCACATCGGACAGTGATAGCCTTTACATTAACATTTCAACCATATACCCATGGAAACCAGAATGCTCATTCAATCATGGAAAAACACTCATGACATCCAATTTATATATCTCATGTAAACCATCCTAATCGAACTCAACATACCTCAAACTCAAGCCCAAAAGGCCTAAACCAATATCATAAAAGCACCCAAGGAACATCTCCTGCGACATTAGACAATCTAAATGAGACGATACGAACAAAAAAACCAACCATTCATGACTGACTCTGGCTATCACTGCCAATCCTGCTTTGCAACCATTGTTAATCGTATGAAGAGTAATCTTTCCGTATATCAAAGGCTAATGGTAACCCCAGTTCAGGCATAAATTGCATACGCCTTTCAACGATACGTATGTATGTCCCACCTTGAGAACTAGGCCTTTTAACCATACCCAAGGTACTCGACCTACAACTTGTCTTTTAGATGTCTCTAGTGCACCCCTTCTTTGAGCCTGCTAGAACTTACGACAATGATAATCTCTCAGCCTTCACATCTCTAGTCATCCAACTCGACGACTTTTCATAGCTCAAGCAACCATTATTCACCAACTCACGACCTTTGAGTTGTCGCCTCATTCGCTGTTCTACACCGATCAACGGACACATTTTAACACTTCGAACCTTCCTTCTTGAATTCACTTCGAAGTTGCAACACCGCTGCGCTACGGCACGGGTTCGGGCACTTCTGCCCAATTTTTCGAAAAAAGCGCTTTTTGTTCATATATGGGTCATACCCGAAAATATAATTTTCCAGAAAAGACCTGGATGACCGACCATCCTCTTGGAACCTACTGATCCATCTCTTTCAGCCCGACCAACCCATTTCAGAAAATAGGACCCGATTGGTATTCTCATGGAACTAGACATGCCAGAATCCAACCGCCGACCTGCTCTTCCATTGCTTCAAACAGGACCGACCGACCCGCCTGCATCCTCATCGAAACCAGAATTCCAAACTGGCCTACCAGTTATGATTAACCAGACCTAAACTGAAACCGACCCAACTAGCTCTGTGCGCATGATTTACCTGCCCCAAAACCAGAACTTCAGACCGTCCCGACCCAATCAAGACCGGCCCATTAGGCTCGACCCGACCCAACTTTCCGTACTTCGGTTCGTACTACAACTGTACTGCCTTCCCAACCCGGAAGAGACCGACCGACCCAAAACCTGCACCACCCCAATGCAACTCCAATTTCGACCAAAACTTTGTCAAACGATAAATTCGATGAAGCCAACTTATCCAACTCATCAAATATGACCATGAACATGATATGAAATCACTAACAATACGAAAACGGCAATTTTCATCACAAGTTATATAAATTTCACCAAAATCATGATAAATGAACATATGAACAAATTTATGGATCTAACTTGCATATGCATATTGAATGACAAAGAAATTACCGGTTTAAACTTGCTAAATTAGACCCTAAGGTAATTCATATAAAAATGAACTTATCATGGTGTAGATCTATGGTAAAACACTTGAACTTGGAGAAAAACATGACCAAACATTCATATACTTCATTGAATCCATGTGAGAGATGCAAATCACTCACTGATTCTCCAAATTAAGCTAGAATCAATGTATTAAGATTCCAGATAGCAAGCAATTCGAACCAAACCCCTTGATCCGATGCATTCTCACTTCAATTGATGTAGATCTAGACTCCAATGGTGTTTCTTAAATTTTGATTTTTAATGGTGGAAAGGTGTTAGAAGAAGGAGGAATACAGGCCACCAAATGAGAGAATAAAGAGACTAAACCATTTCTCATACCTCCCACCCCCTATTTATACCAATCCACTATCCCACTAACGGGCCTTCCCAAATCAGCCCATTGCGGCTCTCCAAACCTAAACAACCAACTGAAAAATGTTAAAATAGTGATTTCTCCCAAACCGTTGAGCCAAATCTTTAATGTAACCACTCTACAGAAAGACAATCATCATTTCCTTTCCAATGGAATAGGTCTCACCACCTGATTCGACCTGAGTCAAAAGTTATGCCCTGTACAAAACTGATATGGGCAAAATGGTCACAAACAAAATCGGTAAAAACTATGGACATGTCTCACATCCCCATAAGCAACATATTATAATATGAGAATGGTCCAACCCTCACGGAATAAAATAAAAATATTTTACGATCTTCCGATACGTAAAATGCGGGTTGTTACACTAATGGGTATGACCCACATAGCCAAGTTGCCTGCCCGATTTCAATCATTTCCTGGTTGATGAGGCTTAAGGTCATGCTTACCTTTTTAGAATAGCACATTGAAACTTTGAATGCCACATTGTCAGATCCATCCAGTCATTAATTGATATGCACAAATATACCCTAGGTGTTAAGCTAAAGAATTTGCCTTATCCGCTACCATACTCGGTATATTTGTAAAAATCAACGCACGTGAATCCAGGGAATATTCTATTAGACATTCATCCATACAAGTTCATTCTTGAACTAAACAAAACCAAATATATCTCAAAACAAGAGGTTTACTGCCACAAGTTTACTCCTGGTAGTTAACCAGAGGCATCAGCGAGCAACTCTCACGCTGTGAAGACCTATATCTTCAAATCATATTATAATCATCGCTGCAAGTTTGTTTTCAAACGTAAAGTTGGTTCGAAGTGGTTATGGGTCCAATTCCCATCCTGATCTCTTCGATCTAACTCGTCTATAGCCAAAATATTTATTGATAGTCGGGTTTTTAACTATCAAATAGAATATAGTACAGATCGATACTTTATCCACTCAGGCCCTTTTTAATTTAAAGCCATTCATTAGGATCATTTCACATTTTTAGTCTTTTTATACTTCAAAAAGATATAAATACTTATCTCTCCGACATAAGTATATTCACAAACCATTTACAATGTTTGCTTATTTTACTTTATAAAAACAAATACTTGTTATTATGTTTAAAATATACATTTTAAACATCTAATGTACTCCATTTCGTTAAAACTTTAGGTTTGCAATTTAATATATAATTTAATAGTTTAAAAAAATGCTGCTCGAATACATGCCATTCTTCATCGATAAAAAATTTGATAAGTGGAAATTGTGTTCAACCTGTGAATTTTAAGTCAAGGGAGCATGGCGCATCTGGTGTAGTGGTATCATAGTACCCTCCCACGGTACTGACCAGGATTCGATTCCTTAGATGCGCATTTTCCCATGTGCCTCTACGGCAAATTTTTTGACTCAAGTGTAATAGTGAAGTACTAAATCATTCAATTTTAATATTGTATTATTTTAATGTTGTATTCTATGGGTATAAAATCAAAACTTTAGAACAAGTTTCGCTAGAAAACGTGAATGATAGATGGTTTATGCACTTTACTTTAAATTTTAAAAAATGAACATAAGGCACAAGTCCCTAAAATCAGAGTTGTTGCAAATTACCTTCCTTCGTACCCTTTAATCTACAGCTAGTCTCGATTTCCTGTACCAACGTGTTTTGTGTTATTTTTTGTGCTACCATATAAAAAGATTTCTAAAAAATTGTAAATATTAATGAAAATACTTTAAAAAAATTATTCTGTAGAAATGTATGCACCTTTTGTGAATAAGTATAGACATTTCTGCAACTATTAACAAAGTGCACTACATATATTGAAAGAGAGAAGAATGTGCAAAAAATGTCTGCAATTATTATAAATAATAGTAGACATATCTGCAACTGTTTTACAGTGTAGTATAAAAATGTATTACTATATGAAAAAGTTTGCAGACATGTATACAAATTTTGCAAATAGTTGCATATTTTTCAGCAATTTAATAGAGATCAAATATTTCTCATTTGTATGTAGTTTTTATCATTTTTTTCAATAGATTTTTCAACAATACTTTGATGTTCTAATAAGTGTAGGCTTTGACTTTGAAATTTTTATGCAAATAAGCAAAAAGTGCATGAAATCATGCAATATTTTAATATAATTTCTACATTGCCAACAATTTTTCAAAAAAGCCAATTATTCGCTGGAACATAAATATTTTTTAATTTTGAATCATTTTTTTGAATAAATATGACTACGATTATGCGTTGAATTAAACTTCGAAGTATGACAAAAAAATTGAGTTTATTTTTTTTGATGATTTTCGAAAAACTAGGACTTAATTTATAAAATTTTAAGACAAGAAGTTTTTTTTTTGTATTTTGAAACTTAAATTGGACTTGAACCAAACCATCCCTTAGAAAAGAGGAATAACCAAAATTATTACTAGTCACCCCATTTTCGAATGATCTTCCCTTCACAAGGCATCATATTCCGTCTTCTAAGATCAAGCATTAGATAGTTAATCAATCTTGGCCTACAACTCTTTCAACATCTCCTAAATCCTACATTAATGATTGTGCTACTATTCTATGGACCTTAAATATAGAACTCTAACATGACGTAGCGCACACACATGCATTTCACCAAAATAATAAATGAATAAATAAGTCTTATTAAACTTCTGAAAAAAGGGTCATGGATAATCCACAATTAGCTCCTTCCTTCCTCTTTCACCTTTTTTATTCAACATTTTTCTGAGTCAATGAGTTATCATCCTTTATAGCCAAAGAGCTATTACGCTTGAAGCATCATCGTTTATGCAGCTACAATTTATAACAATGACGGTTACAGTAAGAATTGAAGAATTAGACAATTTTGGTTAAATGTACAACCATACATGATTTTTTCTAATAACACTCAATAATAAGATATAAAAATTTGCAATTTAGGTTGAACAATAGCTCGTACATTAACAGTTTGTTCCTTTATGAACTAATAAACTGTGCAAACCTTATCATTGTTAATAAATAAATAGATTTGCATAAAAATCAGATATTTAAATATAAATATGCAGTTGATATCATAAGGTTGCAAAAGAAGTACATGGTACTAATGATCCTACCCCGTTATATAAAGGTATATTTAAATTATGTTTAAATTATCTTGCTATAACTTTATAATGAGGATAATTATTTTAAACTATATATATATAATAAATAGTTTAATAATAAAATATACGAATATGTTTAGTAATAATTTTTATTTCTACTGTTCAAATTTTATTATTTATGTTTGTTTCATCAATGTCATATCATAATTTTTGACTTATTGCCATGTAAGTAAATGTTGTGATTCTATAGAAATGTCGATCGCAATATATATATATATATATATATATATATATATATATATATTAAGATAAAATATAGCCTTTTGAAGACCTTCTAAGAAAAAAAGAAACAAGTAGTAGGACTATCAATGGATACTCGAAAAATCCGAAACCGTCTGCATCCTTATCCGAAAAGGAGTAAATATCTGACACTCGAGAGAGAAGATGCGGATGCCGAGGCGAGCACATCCGCGTTTAAAAATTAACTATCTATTTATTTTAATGACTATAGTTCAAATTAGTTGTATTTTAGTAGAATGAAAGATAAATTATAAATGAGACGGCGCAATAACATCGGCGACAAAGAAATTACCAGAAATAGTCCTCTTCTAGTTCACTCCTAGAGAAATAACACTAGCAGAGAAAGTTGGAGGCTTCATCATGTTACCAGTAGCCGGAAAAATAGCCGAACTCGAAATGATAGGTTCAACAGACGGTGACAAGCTATAAGCAGCTAGATCCAAAAACTTTGAACATCCAGATGCCTTTACGACGTCCTCGGCTACAACCAGCGGTTGTAACGACTTGCCTTTTCGATCGCTTCAAGCCGATAATTAAACCTACTCGAACCGTTCAGAATGAAAGATTGTTATTTAGTTTATGGGTTTAATAGAACAAATCACCAAAGTCACAGAAAAATTAATATATTACTTTGTAGCCAGGGACGGAGCCAGGATTTCAATGGAACCTGTGCTAAGTTAAAGGCACAAAAAAAAAGCTAAATAGTATCAAAAGTTGCAAAAAGTAGTTTTTAATTATATACCAATAAAAGCTTACAAAAACATGAGGTATTGACGTGCATCTCATGTGCGGCTTAGATAAACAAAAAAGTAGATACAATATTCTAAACAAGTTGAACTCTACGTTCTTTACGTGAGTTGAAATCACAAACTACCGAATCCAAGTCAATATCTTCAGCAAGTTCAATTTCAATGTTGATAATCATTCAATCTTCAAGAAAATCATCACCCATTTTATTCCGTAGAGTAATTTTAACATGTCTCATAGCTGAAAATTCCCGCTCCGTCATTGCCGTTGAAACTGGAAGAGTTAAAACAAGACGAATCAATCGATCAACCAAGTAGTAAATGTCTTTCTTTCGTGTCTCAAATAATTGTTTACACAACTCAGAGATGGTTGATAGATTTTGGAACTTTGGATGAGAACGAATATCAAGTTCATAATGTTGTAGCTGACACTTTAATATATGTATCTCTTGGAATGTGAAATCTTGCGGGTAGTACTTCTATGCTAGAGTGCAAATATCATCAACTTTCAATGATCTATAAGCATCTCTTGGATCCAAAGCGGTGCTAAGGATTAATAGTTCCATTGCTCCTTCAGAGAATCTAGTGTTCAACTCAACAATTTGAAAATCAATAGCAGCATTAAAGATATCAATATGATAATGATGGAGAACACTAATATCATCGTGTTGTTGTCAAGAACGAGATGTGCCCACTTTGTATGATGTATTCATATCGGGTATGTCAATGAAACATTTCTTACAAAATTCTTCTACTTTCTCAAAGAAAGTAAGCCAACCTTTGTCTCTTAGCCTTTGAAGGAGTGTTTTTGTAGTGATAACAAGATTCATAGCATTGACAATATCTTGTGTTTTTAATTGAAGAGATTTACATAGCACATCCATGATACTTAATATCTCATTCATTAAGTGAAGGATGAAAACAAATTCAAATGAAGTCATAGCGAGGTAAGCACCTTTTGCTTCAGCACGTTTATTTGGCTTTATGTCCCGGCTTTGCCATACATTCTTAATTATATCACATGAAGGAGAAAAGAGATCAATCAAACTACTTACAGAACTCAAGTGAGAACTCCAACGGGTGGCTCCAGCTCGTTGCAATGTCTTAAGTTGATTAGCTCCTCGACCTATTTCAATTTCACCAAGTGCTACTTTATTTGCAATTTCCACTACTTGACTTGATTTCAGTTCACTATGGCGCTTGGGAGAAGCATCAACAAGATTAACAATTATACTCAATTTTGAAAAGAATAACCAAATATCTTGAACATCCTTTGAAGCGGAATCCAAAGCAAGTTGTAGTTGATGAGCAAAGCAATGTACATAATATGCATATGGGCATTCTTTAAGAAACAATGCTTGCAACCCATTCCATGCTCCTCTCATGTTGCTTGCACCACATATCCTTGTCCTCTCATTTTATTAATTCCAAGATTGAAAAGAGAAAGAACTTTTGATATTTCATTTTTTAAAGTCAATGATGTGGTATCTTCGACGCTAACAATCCCAAAGAAGCGTTCTTGAACTAAACCACCATTATCAACAAATCTTAGAATAATAGCCATTTGCTCTTTGGTGGAAGTGTCTTATGCTTCATCAACCAAAATGCAAAAATTTCCATCTCCAACTTCCTCTCGAATTTTATTTCTTATTTTATCACCTAAAATAGTTAAAATTTCCTTTTGAATTATACGTGACGTATATTTTGCATTTCCCGGAGCGTTTTCCAAAACCACTTTAAATATGTCTTCATTACATTTTGCTGAGTGTTTTATCATCTCAACAAAATTTCCACGGTTTTTGGATTCAAGAGATTCATCATTAACTCTGAAAGAGCATGATTGCAAAGCAAGCCATCGAGCACATTCAATAGATGTTTTAAGACGTAATTGATTTCTCTCAACCATTTCTTTAGATTGCGCATTAAATACTCTTTTGATATGCAAAGAAGGATTCATTAAATCATCAGCGGCCTTAACAACACACAAATGCGATGAACCCAACCCTCCTACATGTTGCAAAAATGCACAATTAACCCCTCCCACTTTTTTCCAACTTTGAACTCCATCAATTGTAAATGATGCACGTGTTGGCGGATTAGTTTCAAATAAGAAATAATATAAACAAAAGGCCATATTGCAATCAATCGAATACTCAATCCAAGGATATTTCTTAAACCAACTACTTTGAAATCGACGGAGTTGTTTTCCATCTTTTGTTGGTGGGTATACGTCAAGAAGTGGTTGAAATGGCCCTAATCTAAGATATTTTCTTCGAACTTCATCTCTATCATTTCCTTGTTCTTTCCATATTTGTTGACATCTTCCCGGATCCCTTGTAAAATGATCTCCACTAGTATCGACTATGATTCTTGGAATTTTGCAAGGACGTCGTTCAGTAGAGCTTGAAGAAGTTTCATTTTTTGGATCCAAAGAATTATCTCCTTTCAATTTGTAAAACGAAAGCAATGTTTTGCTAGATTTTGAGTTTGACATTTACCTAAAAAATTGATTAAATTAGATCAATTTTCTAAAAATAAAATTAAGCACAACTTTTTGTTTGAATAGTACTAATTGCAATTAGATAAGTTAGATAAATTTTCTAAAAATAAAATTTTAAACATATTGATTCAATTTGAACAATAGTTACAATATTGATTAATGAACAAATTAAGGGAATATCCAACTTAACAAATAATTTAAAGTTTGCAATCAATGATAACTGTAATGGAATTAAGAGAAAATCAATGAAAACATATTAATTCAATTTGAACAGTACTTATTGCAATTAAAAGAAATTTTCGTTTAGAAAATACCTCTATTTCAGTTGAGATTGGTTTGAACAACAATGAAAGAGATAATAACTGTATTCTGCATATTGTCTTTAATAAGTGATAACTGTAATGGAATTAAAAGAAATCAATGAAAACATTCTGATTCAACAGTACCAATTGCAATTAAAATGAAATTAAAAGAAATCTTTACCCCTACAACCCTACTTCAGTTGAAATCGGTTAGCAACAATGGAAGAGAATCGAAATTCGAGATGATAACACTACGTTGCGGAGAGAAAAAGAGTGGCAGTGCGGTACGAAGAAAAAGATGAAGGATGCAGTAGGGAAGAAAAAGAAGGCGGCTGAAGTAAAGCAACGGTATTCCTCTGATATTAATTGGGCTATTGGGTTGAACACGTGCTGACTAATAGCGGTTTTTTTTTAAATCTGCACCCAGGCTGTAGCCCAGGGTTGCTACAACACAGTTCCGTCCCTGTTTGTAGCAAAATAATTTTTATACAAAATACCAGAGTTTACATAAATTTTACACAGTGGAAATACATAGGTTTCAAAAAAAAACTAAAATAACAAAAATAAATGAACTAAAAGCGAACACGTCTTCACCAGTCTCTAACTTCAATAGCCGAAATCTTTAAGCTGCAACATGCGGTCTGACCCGAGCTTTTATGCAAAATACAAAAGCAGTTGAGTCAGGATTAACTTTATTCATGTAAATTAACTTCAATAAAATAGTAAAATATAGCAATTAATCCCAACTTGTATAAGCAGTTTTTAAACATTCATATATGTGTACAAATGCTCTAAAAATCATAATCATCATAAAATTTTGTATGGAAATCAAAGCAAAGCAGCATGCCATGACATGTTTTAAAAAAACAAAGATAGCATGCATACTAACGTATTTCAAGTTTATATAACAAGGCAAGGTGAGTATATCGACATGAGTACTTAAATTTACATGATAGGTATTAGTGGTACATCAAGACAATATCATTAACATCAACATTAACATGGTGAAAAAGGCACAATGATTACATTAAATTGGACAGCAAAGAGGAAACCAAAAAGTATGGCATTAACAACAAAAAAGCATCAACTATTATATTTTTTTAATTTGCATTGATGTTGAAAAACATGCATAAAGTAAATCGTGAGTAAACTCGCCTAGCATGGGTATGATGAAGACAAGAAACAAACACGGACAACGACCAATCCTATGCTATGAATTTGAAATTGAAAACTCTTTTTTCTCCATTGAGAAGGAGAACAGAGGATACCGCGAATTTTTTGGAAAGAGGAGGTTGATGAAGGCAAAAGGAATTTAGGTTTAGTTTTTTTTTATGCGGAGAGGAGGAGGAAGATCTAAAATTTACAAAAGACAATTGTAGAGAAGAAAAAGAATGAGGAGAATTTATTTCTCACTACTGTCTCTTCATATATTATAGTTCTTCGTATATTATATTATAAGTTGTAAAGGACATAAATTGACTTAATAAGGATGAGGTGACATATTTATTTCTCATTTAAATTTCAAAAGTAAATCACAAAGAGAAAGAGAATAAATAGAAAGAAATGAATGCAAGATTAATTGTTTGGCGCTAATTATTAGAAAGTTTGTGACTTTTCAAATTTTAAAACACATAATATCAAATATCGTGTGTTAAACGTTTTGCATAAATAATGTCAAAAGTTTTAAGGTAATTCTTTTTTGATTTTGTATATTAACAACACGATGTAAATGATAAGGAAATACATACATACATATATATATACACACACAAGTGGAGATGGGTTGATTTTGGTGAAAATAATGATAGGAAAGGAGAATTAAAGGCATGAAGACTTAAGGAATGAGAATAATACATGAAAATAGAATGTAGGGAAATAAATTAACCGAATGAAAGGAATTAAATTAGTAGAATGAAGGAAAGAAATAAATACATTATTAATGAAGAAATACAGTGGAGAGAAAGGAGGCCGTGAAATTGGGGAAAGTAGAAAAAGAAGGGAAAAGAAAATAAACTTGCTTGAATTGTAAATGAGCAAAGAGACTATGTGTATGATTTATTTGATTATTAATGTCAACATTAATTTTTATCAACTATGCTAGTTAAAAAGCATGTTGTATATCGTTGCCACCTCATTTCGTTACAATTTCTCCTATACAATTTAAACTAGAAAAAGTCACTAATTTATTATCGATTATCATAAGACTCATATATTAAAGTTCTTAAACAAAACAATGATTCAACTAATATTCTTTTATTATCAATAGTTCGAAGTTAATTACTACAAATATACACGTACAATTTGATAATAATTTCAATTGTCATATATCAACATTTATCTAATTACAAATTGTTGTTTATTAGAAATAAATTTGAAATCGTTCATAAATAACATCATAAAATTTATTTTTAAATCACTTTAAATGCAATAATTAACTTTATTCAATGACTTAAATGGTTGAAATGTACGGGATGTTACAACGGTCAGAAGAGCCCTTTGAGATTGGAACCTGGGCGGTAAGGAATTTTCTTACGTTTCTCCATGTGCGACACAACATAGTTGGATCTGAACTCGCACATTAATAGGGATTCATGATGCAAAATGAAATGAGTGAACCTTAATTTCAAAATATCTAGTGGCTTAAAGCATCTGCCCAAAAAAAAAATGGAAGGACATCTCATTAGACCACGACCACACATAAACATGACACAAATTTTTACCATAAGACAGTCTAATTATTTTGTAAGAAAAATTAGTGATATTATCATATATATGTGGTATAGAATATAAATATTAATTATAGCTTAAATGTTTCCATCTAATATTCCAACATACCGAATATACAACTGAAAAATGCTAAGGTATGTTGGTATATAGATTTTCCACGAAGACCTTCTCAGTAAACTGAGACCAATCTCCTGTGACAAGAATTAGAAACTTCCTTCCGAGCATCGTATATCTTTGGATAAAATATACCATAAGATAAACGCAACAACCCCATGTCTAAGCGAGAAAACTCGAACCTAGTGGAAATGTAACATCATCAACTCCTACCGGTTAATATATTGGTTAGCACACTAGATAAGGAGTTGAGATACACCTCCGCGCTCGTAAAACCATTGGATTGCACATGCTACTTCTTCTTTAGTCATTTCTTGAGGTTGAGGCCAAGTTTGACATCTTCATGCAGTATTCTATACTTGAATGGAAAAATGAATCCCAAATAGGATTCTAGCAACTTGAACAGCTCTACTTCGAAGAGATAAAATACGTATCTCGGTTATGTAGTGTTTTTGATAAGTAGAACAATGACCAATGGCAATCTCTTCAAGATTGGATTAATGAATCACTCGGGCAAATATTTGATATTTGGTTATTTAACTATTAAATAAACAGTCAAACGAGCGAATTATCAAATAATGAAAACAAAGTCCCAATACTCTTATTATACAAGTAGTCACATAAACATGATAACACACGTAGCACTATCAGGTCATATGACCGGCTTCCGATCTCCATTTTATTTAATTAATCATTTTTTTAGTTAGACATCTTTAAAAATTCTTTTATCTATAAATCTTCATACATAATCAAAACTTCCAATAGATTAAATTTCATTTATATATTTGTATAGATGTTTCGTAACGCTTTATAAACGATATACAGTTGTATTGTATCATTTCTCTATTCATTTATAGACTTTTTATACTTCAAAAAGATATAAATACTTATCTCTCTTGCATAAGTATATTCACAAACCATTTAGAATGTTTTCTTATTTTACTTTATAAAAATAAATACTTGTTATTATGTTTAAAATGTACATTTTAAACATCTAATGTGCTCCATTTCGTTAAAACTTTAGGTTTGCAATTTAATATATAATTTAAGGGTTTAAAAAAATGTTGCTCGAATACATGCCATCCTTCATCGATAAAGAATATGATAAGTGGAAATGGTATTCAACCAGTGAATTTTCAGTTATGGGAGCATGGCGCATCTGGTGTAGTGGTATCATTGTACCCTCCCACGGTATTGACCAGGGTTTGATTCCCTAGATGCGCATTTTCCAACGTGCCTCTATGGTGAAATTTTTGACTCAAGTACAGTAGTGCAGTACTAAAATCATTTCAATTTTAATATTGTATTATTTTAATACTATATTCTATGGGTATAAAATCAAAACTTTATAACAAGTTTCGCTAGAAAACGTGAATGATAGATGGTTTATGCACTTAACTTTAAATTTTTAAAAATGAACCTAAGGCACAAGTCCTTAAAATTAGAGGTGTTGCTAATTACCTTCTTTCATAACCTTTCATCTACAACTGGTCTCTATTTCCTGTACCAACGTGTTTTTTGTTATTTTTATGCTACTATGTAAAAAGATTAATAAAAAATGTAAATATTAACGAAAAAACTTTAAAATTTTATTCTATAGAAATGTGTGCACTTTTTGTGAATAAGTGTAGACATTTCTGCAATTATTAACAAAGTGCACTGCATATATTGAAAGAGAGAAGAACATGTGCAACAAATGTCTGCAATTACTATTAAAAATTGTAGACATATCTGTAACTGTTTTGCAGTATAGTGTAAAAATGTATTAATATATGAAAAAGTTTGCAGACATGTCTACAAATTTTGCAAATAGTTGCACATTTTTCAGCAATTTATTAGAGATCAATTTTTTTTCATTAATATGTAATTTTTATCATTTTTTCAATAGATTTTTCAGCGATACTTTGATGTTTGAATAAGTGTAGGCTTTAACTTTGAATTTTTTTATGCAAATCCGCAAAAAATGCATGAAATCATGCAATATTTTGAAAAATCTCCTTCCTTCCTCTTTCACCTTTTTTATTCAACTTTTTTTTGGGTTAATGAGTTTTCATCCTTTGTAGCCTAAGAGCTATTACGCTTGAAGCATCACCGTTCATGCAGCTAAAATTTATAACAGTGATGGTTACAGTAGGAATTGAAGAATTAGATAATTGCAGTTAAACGAACAACCATACATGAATTTTCTAATAACATTCAACAATAAGATTTTTTTTTTAATTTAGGTTGAACAATAGCTCGTACATTAATAGTTTGTTCCTTTATGAACTAATAAACTATGCAAACCTTATCATTGTTAATAAATAAATAAATTTACATAAAAATCAAATATTTAAACATAAACATGCAGCTGATATCATAAGGTTGCAAAAGAAGTACATGGTACCAATGATCCTACCTCATTATATGTAGGTATATTTGAAATTATGTTAAACTTATCTTGCTTTAACTTTATAATATGGGTAATTATTTTTAAGTACATATATAATAAATATTTTAATAATAAAATATACAAATATATTTTATAATAATTATTATTTTTACTGTTCGAAATTTATTTATGTTTTTTTATCAACGTCATACCATAATTTTTGTCTTATTGCCATGTAAGTAAATGTTGTGATTCTATAGAAATGCTGATCGCAGAATATATATACATTAAGATTGATATAGCCTTTTGAAGACCTTCTAAGAAAAACAAGTAGTAGGACTATAATTGGATAATTGAAAAATCCGAAATTCGTCTGTATCCTTATCCGAAAAAGAGTAAATATCCGATAATCAAGAGAGAAGATGCAGATGCAGAGACGAGCACATTCGCGTTCGAAAATTATCAATCTATTCATTTTAATGACTATTATGATGATTCGGACTTCCCGGCCGGCCTAAACTGAACAAGAAGGCGGACTGCTTTGAGTACACGACGCATCAAAACACGAACATGAGAACATTTCATTTCTATTACAACAATTTAAATCAGAGTACAAGAATATCAGAGTGCGAATAAATATATAGCGGAAAAATAAATATCAGATATTTACAAATTACAAAGCAACGGAAAATATAATACATAAATATAATATGCAGCGGAAAACAACAACTACCACAGTTGAAAGAAATACACGGATGCAAAGCTTTCCGAGTATAGCTCCAGCCGTAATCCAGGATCATGTGAAAAGAAATATCTGCAAACCAAAACTAGTAGCTGCCCATGTGGTAAATATGGGCACCCAGAGTTTAGGCAAAAAGAATAAACTCCAGGTCAGTCATGGGACTGGTGTGAGAACTCAAAATAGTTATTAAAATTTTACTTCAAAATAGGGTACATCACGGGACCAAGCCATATGTCACGGAATGGGTTCACTCTCATGAATACTCTGAAATAAAACAATTTATAAACAAAGCGCTGCATTTCGAAAAATGAAGCTATTATAAGACTCAGGTCCCCTCACACAATGCAAAAACAAACCAGAGGATAGAGTTTTCCCTTATAATAGCCAAACATGCTTAATATGATTTAAAACAAACCATTTTGATATTATAATAAGTGCATATTGTCAAAACAACTTGAAATATAAACGTATCAATCATAGACGGCATATGTATTATATATTATGTTGTCATACATAGGTTTATAACTAAACCCAAACGATGTCATATTGAAAATTGGATTTCCATCATGAGTCAAGGCAAGGGATGGTCTCCTTACCGATTCAATTCACCTCTAGCAAGATGACTTAGGATCACACCTACGGGCAACTTTTGGATCCTGCAGTGCTGGTCCACACTTACTTTAGTGGATTGGTTATTCCTGAACAATACGTTTTCCAGTCCTATCAGACATCCAAAATGGTCAGTATGTCGACCAATCATATCCGAGGCGCCTCGCATCCATCATCCACATAAGTAAAAATGTCTGGGCTCCATACCAGGACACCAGTTCTAGCTAGAAAGAAACGTATGCACTCACTATGCCCCCTTATCCCGTTTTTGAATCATACCGAGGTGTGATGCTCGCGAATTAACGCTATACACAAAGCTATGCTACTTAAAGCTCTGCTTTGATCATCATCCATAAGACTCTTCTTTTCAACAATAGCCTTGATCATTTGCATCTTAGCATGCCACATTGACAATCCCGATATACGACTGATGTCTATCAATACATAACCTCTAAGCTCATATGTCTCGGAGAAGGGTGTTAAGAAAAAGAATAAATTCACCGCCGCCAAATAGATATAAATTTAATAGAAATCAATCACCACAGAATGAAATCCAATGTCAGATACACATCCATTTGCAAGTCCGTTCTGGGTCTGAACGAAACCGGAGGCACCTTATTCCTCATCCCATATGTCCAATACAGGAGAGAGGTCCTCGCATATCTGGTCGATCTCTAAGTACGTTTGGACGATCACCATTTATTACCTTGTCTTGGGTGTACATCCCAATCAAGACATCAGTAATCATCCAAATGAGGTGAAGATCTCCGGTATTCAATCACCGTCTTCATCGTCGACTTTTAGTCGTCGTATCAGTTATTCAGAATGGGATAAACCCGGTCTTTCCGAATAAATCGCGTATTTTATAATAAATAATTAAGTGCTTTAAAAACACATCATACACCTCATTCCAATTCATAATATTCTTTTATTCAAACATTCAAATCTTAGGGGAAGGGATCCCATTAATTTTATCAAAGATAAGTTCTTTTAAACTTATTCTTTAATCTTCCTTTGGATATTATTTCAAAAGATTGTATTTTATCTTTTAACAATCTAAATCAAAACATGGGTTTTAACTGGTCTGGATTATCAAGCATTACCGAAGTAAACATTTATTTTATTAACCTCATCCCAACCTATTCATCCCATGGAGCAAAACTGGTAGTACTCCATATCTAACACCACTGTGTTATCGGTAAAATAAATTACCTTTTTACGTTCAAATCTAATTAAAGATTTAACTATCGCCTGGAGTAAAACTAGTGGTACTCCTTCTCGAAACATTTCTTAAATTTGGTGAATTTAATTACCTCATTCACATTCTAATCTAATTAAAGATTCATTAAAACACCAACTTGGTTTTAATCACAAACATCATTACTTTATGATTATTCAACTTTAAGAAATTAATCTTGTCTTTTACTTGGTTAAAGAATCAATGTTATTAAAAACACAGTTCACAATAAACACAAATCAACTTCAATTAACTATGGCATCTTCACGGAAAACAGATCAATATATAATTGACATAAATTTGCGTATCAGACTAATAATAAAAATGGAATAATGGAAAAGCCTTTTAAATTCCATAAATAGTAAACGCCTTCCTTCACAGAAGTTCATCTCGATTATTATTAATCGAATTCTATTTAATTCTAATTTAATTTATTAAATTGGAAAACTTTACTTTGGAAAATTCCGTTAAATCTTAGTTAAAATATTTATAAATTCCAAATCATAATTTCACTGTTAACAGGGCTTTAAGAACAAATGTTATTTAAAACTGTTAGACCAAAATCTGGGCCTAACACCCAAATGCAGATCTCAGATCACAAAAATGCAGAAAAAAGTAAATAAGGAGGAGACACACGAAGTTTTTATAGTGGTTTGGCTCAAACCAAGCCTACGTCCACTTTTTCTCTTCTTAAATCCTAAGAAGTTACAAGTACAATTATCTCGGTTTATACACGAAATCCTCGTATTTACAATGAAGAAATGGAGATTAGAAATTGATTTTATACACGTTAACCTCGTGTTAGAATGATTAGAAATGACCTTCCGATGTTCGCAAAGTCCTTGCGTTGATAATGGTGGAAGCCCTCAAGATTAAGTGCCAAAAGTCCCTTTAAATGGCCATGTTTCGGTGTATTTTTAGGCGTAGAGGAGCTTCTGGGAGGACCGGTTCGTGGTGGGGTATGTGGCACCCGATCCGGAAAAGTAGGAGCAGGAGTAGCCTTAAGAATAGGTCAAAATAGTGCGCGTATCTGCAGGTCTGTAGATCGGTTCATGGTCATGGGTCGGATCGTGATATGGCTATCACGATCCGGGTCTGGTTGCGAGCTGGAGTGAAGTGTTGGCGATCGGGTCGTGGTCTCCATGTGTACTAAGAGTGGGTCGCGATCTGAAGGTATACTAAGAGCCGAGGGGGGCGATCCGATGAGGGGCGATCCGAGGGTGCATGAGCCATACCCCGATCGTGTAATGCTTCGTTGCTTTATCCAAGAAATTGCCAAATTACCAGTTTACGGAAACGGGCATAACTTTCAAACCGTAAGTCCGATTGAGCCAAACCAAAGCTCAAACTAAAGCTAATTCAGAGATCTACAAGAGTTACAAAGCTCAACTCTTTAATAGTTATTTTCGGGCCCAAAAAAGGTCATCTGATAGGAGTTTTGGGCCTTCCTTTGTTCGTGATGCAACTTTGACCAAATCGCTGCCTGTCTTCTGACGACGTTCTCCATATCCGAGCGCGATGTTATCCAGATATTCAGTGTGACAACTTTTACCAAAAAGTGTGTCAACAAGTTTACCCCCCAGAACATATCTTGCTGGTTGAAGGAACATGTGTTCTGGATAGTCCAGGAAATCTATAAGCCATAGAAATTCGATAATACCATGACCTTGCCGGGTCTGCCAGCTACAGATATAATCCATACCTGTAAAGAGATAAAGGAAAAACAAACGTGCCAAATCCTGACGATATTGTTCAAATTTTCTGAGCATAAACCATGTTTCGGCGTCTAATGAGCATAAACCATACTCAAGGGACGTTTGAGTCATCCTGCCAAATCCTGGCAAGGGCCAACATTTCCAGGCATAATCCATACCCAAAAGTCCAAATCGAGTATAATCCATACCCATTTCTTTTGTCACATCCTGACAAGACCATTTGCAGGGCATAATCCATACCCTAAAAGTTCAAACCGAGTATAATCCATACCCAATTTCTTTTGTCACATCCTGACAAGACCGTTTGCAGTTCCTAAGTATAATCCATACTTAAGATTCCAAAGTGAGTATAAGCCATACTCAGACCTGAAGTAGAGCTACGCTTGCCACAGCCTGACAAGATAGTCCATCCCTAGGCATAATCCATACCTAGAGTTCCATAATAAGTATAAGCCATGCTTTAACCGAAGTTGAGGATCCTTGTAACAACCCACGTCCATTAATGTCACTCACAAAGGGAATGCATTAACTTCCATGGAGGTTATAAGTGAATATAGAACAGAAAAATTACAACAAGACATATAATAAATAGTACTTGGAAATCTAAAACTTCACTTTATTGCAGCGGAAATTAAACGTGTTTGTTACATCATAAAACCATAGATCATAACCAAGTACAATATCCATCTTCATAAAAACAAAATACATAATCCCATTACATAAATAGCCATTAAAAAGATAACAAGCTAGACTTTACTTCAACGGTCCAAGCTTTCCAAAGTAAGATGAAGCAATTCAATCAAACTCCACTAGAGCTGGGCCCAACCTGAGGACCTGGAAGGGGAAAAAAGATAGAAATAGAGGGGGTCAGACATAAAGTCTTGCGAGTATGATAATTTTAACAATACTATTATCAAAATAACTAGACTAAGGCATAAGCTGGAAGACAAGTAAATGTCTATGAACTCTTAGGAAGATAAAGATAGCGTTTAAGATAACGTTAAAGATAACGGTAAAGGCACACCTAATTACTAACGAATGATTACTACACTGCACCGCACATTACTACACTGCACCACACCAGTCACCCTATTGTTTGATCCCACTTGCTTCACACAGAAACTTTATAAATAGCCTTACGTACCCCTAGCTGACTACATAGGTGCCGTCTGCCCCTATCTCCACTAGGTGTACCCCACTACCCACTTTCGATCGGCTCCCTACTCGTAGATACCCGTGCTGGCCCCACAGTGGGGTGTATCACTCCCCTAAAGTGGCAACCCGATACAACTTGAGAATGCACGGCTTATACCTACACGATGCAGCAACGTCTTACCTACCAGCCCGGGTCCACACACGCATATGAAACCTGTTGGACTTGCGTTGCCACCGCTCCCCGTTTTTGCCTCTTACAGTCAAACCCAGCATGCGTGTCCCGTCCTCGACTTGGGTCGAGCCCACAAAGATACGTTTGGGATACTGGTCGAAATGGGCCCCTACAAGCTACCCACCTAAGCTTGTCACTAGTATATCCCACTTAACCCTCTTAGTCACGTTCATTTACAAGTGTGTTTGGTTAAGTCTTACTAATCGTATTTCACATGCCACTAAGGGCACCCCCTAGATTCCTCATGCCACCCAAGGCACCTACTTAACCCCCATGTCCCACCTTACATGTTTATCTGGTTAAGTATTTCTTAATTCATTCAGGCCATAACCTCATAAAGACCCTTCACATTAGACTGGCATTTATGGCAGCTGGATTTGCCGGGCGGGTCCGGGCAGTCTTACACCATAAAAGAGTCTAACCTCGTGTCTTTACAACCGTTATGCTTTAGTTTAGGCCTAGGACCTCTCACATTGGGCTGACATTTGTGACCACTGGATTTGCCCGGTGGGTCCGGGCAGGTTTACGTCACAAACGAGTCCATCCTCGTGTCCTAAGCATTGATTAACACTTAAAAATCTTTTACCCTAGTTTTAATAATTCCCTATTCAAAATATTAATTAAGTCAACTTTTAATGATGTCCATAATTGACTCAATTATGGCCATCCACTTATGGCATGCAAAATCATATCAATTGCACCCCAACTTTTTAATATTAAATCCTTAATATTACCCCTACCCCACGTTTATACGTTCGCTTATTCAACGCATAATATAGGCTAGACTTGTATAGTCTAACACCTAGCACAAAGATAAATTATCACAACATATAGACAATTAAAATAAATCTAATCATAATAGGGGTGAAACTTGCATAAACTACACATGTTAAGGATCATAAGGTGTCAACTTGTTAAATGTCTCAATTTATATGATATGATCATAGCCCAAATCTATACATAAACTTGCATATGGGGTTTTTAGGCAACATAATGATGGTGTGAACTAGCATAGGATATCACATATGTCATAGCATAATTCTAGATGTCATAATAGATGTCTTGGTATATGTTAATAACTTTTCTAATCAATCTAACTTGCATATGTGACTTGTCATATAGATCAACATAACCCAAACATGATGATTTAATTAATATGAACTAACTAGCATAGATGGTAACATCATGGCCTTTTTAACATGTATGATTCATCACAACTTAGCATAGAAACTTTCAACATACATAACATCATCATAGCATGATTTACAACATATAAGATATCATC
Organism: Allium sativum; assembly: GCA_030737875.1. Taxonomy (NCBI): domain Eukaryota; kingdom Viridiplantae; phylum Streptophyta; class Magnoliopsida; order Asparagales; family Amaryllidaceae; genus Allium; species Allium sativum. The sequence goes on along the minus strand of CM060923.1, from coordinate 573,656,012 downwards.
ATCACATAACTTTGGATTTACAATATACATGATAGCAAAAGGGGTTTACAACAACATATATGATAATTCACATCATCTACTCATTATCCATTCATAACTCAACCTAATTAAAATGATAATAATCTTGTTAAGATCATCATACTCACAATTTAGAGAAGAAAAGAGAGAGTTTTGCTTTGCTTTAGGATTGAGAGAATTAGAATTGAATTTGCTTTTCTTCTTTCTTAGTTGGCGGCGACTCCATTGATTTCCATGGCGATGGTATGACGGTAACTATTCTATTTTAATTAGGTTTAGGTTTAGCATTAGGATGTATTTATAGGTGTAGGAAGTTATTTAGGACCATTAGATTAACCCTGAACCATGAGAACCAATCAAATGCAAAATCTGCATTTGAGCGAATCGACCCACGGGTTGACAGCCAAACACCCTGGATTAACCCCTAGTCGACTCAGCGAGGCTCGGGTCGACCGCAAAAATGGGCCGGTTCGGTTATTCCCCCTCCCAATTCGCTGTTTTGAACTTTTTCGCATATTTATTTATTTAATTTTTAATTTATATATATGTATCAATATATATATTTCTCTGCGCAACCCATTTCACTTAATTCTCTTCTAAAAATTAAGTATACTTTAATTTGTGAATTTTAATGTTATAAAATTACGGGGTGTTACATTTTCCCCTCCTTAAAGGATTTCGTCCCCGAAATCTCCAAGTCAAGAAGAATGTATATCCTACCATCTAATCGTCCATCTACTCAACCATCAAACACCAGCATCCATTGTCCTTAAAAGACTTCTAATGCTTTAATGTTTATATGCACAGTGTGTGTATATGTCCATATCTAATGCAAAATTAGGCGGTCTACTGATTCAGTCGACCTCCTTAGTGCAATTCATGATAGTGCCATGCGTCCAATATGTATGCAAAAGATTCCTAATGATACATATTAATTCTATATGCGTGCACAACCATCCACCCGAATGCAGCAACTATATGATAATACAACCATTATACATCCATTTTACTAAATACATCCATATATATGCAATATGCAATATGAAGTGACTGAGCCGATCTGGTGCCTAATAGTGTGTGTATATGCATCCACGAGCAATCGCTAGCAAACACTTGCATCCACTTTGCATCCACCATACATAACATGTCTCAAACCATGTTTCAACCATAGGATTATCATAACTAAAGGTCAAAGATACTAGCGAGAGGATATACTAAAGATAAGATAAGTACAAGCTAAGCGATAAAGGAGAAATTAAAAGACACACCCTCAAAAAGAAAAGGGTATCGTGAACGCATCTTCTCTTCTGTCTCCCAAGTAGCGTTGCTCTCATCATCTCCCCATTGCACTTTGACTAGTCTGACCTCTCGATTCCTCAACCTCTTGATCTCCGACTCAAGAATACGCGTAGGAGCTCGTCGAATTGTCGCATCACGCTCTATCTCCACCTCTTTAAGCAAGCTCGGCTCTACCACTTCCGCGGTCTCGTGCAAGCACTTCCTCAAATGTGACACATGGAATACGTCGTGTACACCACTAAGTCTCTCAGGCAACTCCACTCTATACGCCATTTACCCAATCTTCTCCTTAATAGGAAACGGTCCTACGAACCTTGGTGCTAATTTCCCAACGGACCCAAAGCGAACTATGTTTCGTAATGGAGACACTTTGACAAAGACCATGTCCCCAACTTCAAATTCAAGATCCGTCCTTCTCTTATCCGCATATGATTTCTGCCTATCTTGCGCTGCTTTCATCCTCCTCCGAATCAAGTCGATCTTCTCCGAAGTCTCTCTAATCATATCGGGCCCAAGTAAGATCTTTTCGGTAGATTCCCACCAACATGTAGGCGAACGACACGGCCGTCCATAAAGAGCTTCGAATGGTGCCATACCAATGCTAGACTGAAAGATGTTATTATATGCGAACTCCACTAATGGAAGGTGCTCTTCCTATGTACCCCTAAAGTCTAGGATACACAGCCTCAAAAGATCCTCTAGAATGCGATTCACCCTCTCGGTCTGGCCGTCCGTCTGAGGATGATATGCGGTGCTCAAACATAACTGAGTCCCTACCGCCTCTTGCAAACTTCTCCAAAATTCGCTACTGAAAGTAGGATCGCGGTCGCTCACTATGCTAGAAGGAACACCGTGCAAACGAACTATTTCTCGGACGTATACAGAAGCTAACCATGGAGAAGTCCTCTTACTCTTCACGGGAATGAAATGGGTGCTCTTAGTAATTCTATCTACTATAACCCAAATCCCCGTATTACCCTTTTTCGATCTCGGTAATTCGTCAATAAAGTCCATCGAGACGCTTTCCCACTTCCATAGTGGAACCTCCAATGGGTGAAGTAACCCACCGGGTTTCTTTTGCTCCACTGTTAAATGTTGGCACACCAAGCATCTAGCGACATACTCGGCTACGTCCCTCTTCATACCGGCCCAAAAGTAAACTCTCTTCATGTCTTTGTACATCTTTTCCCCACCAGGATGAATGGTCATCTTCGAACGATGTGCTTCGTCAAGAATAGTCTTCCTTAGGTCATCGTCTTTTGGTACACAAAGCCTACCGTCCCTACGTAACCAACCCTTATCATCTAGGGTATACCTACGGAGATAGCTTGATGACTCCCCTCCTTTGAGTTTTTCTACTAACTCAACCAACTGCGGGTCGTCTCGCTGTGCCTCGCCAATCCGTCCTAAAAGCGTAGGTCTGACCTCCAAGGATGCTAGCAAACCGGGTACGAAGTCAACGGAAGGTCTAAAGTCAAACATCGAAATGAATTCTAAACTTTGCCGCTCAACAAACAAAGGACTTAAGGATAATCTTTTTCTACTTAAGGCGTCTGCCACCACGTTACCCTTGCCAGGGGTATATGCTATCTCGAAGTCGTAGGATGCTAAGAACTCCATCCACCTTTGCTGCCTTAAGTTCAAGTCCTTTTGAGAGAATAAATATTTTAAAGACTTGTGGTCAGTGAATAATTCGAATTTCTCGCCAAGAAGATAATGATGCCAAGACTTAAGCGCGAAAACAATAGCGGCCAATTCTAGGTCATGTGTAGGATAATTTTTCTCATGCGCTCTCAACTGCCTTCCACCATAGGCTATTACCCTACCCTCTTGCATTAAGACTGCGCCTAGTCCTGTCCCACAAGCATAAGTATAAACGGTAAACGGCTTACTCCCGTCTGGCAATACTAAGACTGGGGCTGACGTCAAAGCTCTCTTTAAACGTTGGAATGCATCATCACAATCTACGTCCCATGTGAAAACTAGGTTCTTCTTCATCAAGCGTGTCAATGGAGCTGATATCTTTGCGAAGTCTTTGATAAACTTCCTATTGTAGCCATCCAACCCCAAGAAACTTCTCACTTCGGTAGCATTTTTAGGGACCTTCCAATATTGGATGGCCACCACCTTCGTGGGATCCACGGCTATCCCTTCTTTGGAAACCACGTGCCCCAAGAACCGTACTTCCTTCCTCCAGAAGTGACACTTAGAAAATTTAGCCTTAAGGCTATGCGCTCGTAGGGTCTCCAACACTTCCCTAAGATGTAGGGCATGCTCTTCTTCATCCTTAGAAAATATCAAGATGTCATCTACAAAGACTACCATGAATTTGTTAAGGTACTCCCTAAACACCCTACTCATCAAATCAACAAAATATGCTGGGGCGTTTGTCAAACCGAAGGGCATCACTAGCCATTCATAGAAATCTTCCGGAGTCCTAAAAGCAGTCTTGTCTATGCTATCCACAGCCACTCTCAACTGATGGAACCCAGTGGCTAAGTCCAACTGCGAAAACACTGAGGCGCCAACTAACTGATCGAGAAGATCGTCAATCCTCGGCAGTGGGTGTCTGTTCTTCTTAGTAAGTTTATTAGGTTCTCTATAGTCTACACACAGTCTAAGGGACCCATCCGCCTTCGTGGAAAATACTACTGGAGCACCCCACTCCGATATACTTCGTTTTATGAACCCCTTCTCAAGTAACTCCTTCACTTGCTTATCGAGTTCCCTCCTTTCACGAGGAGCCATGTGGCGTACTGGCAAAGATACTGGTTTCGCATTATCCACAAGATATATTCGAAAATCTATCTCCCGCTTTGGAGGCAAGCCCTTCACCTCCTCAAACACATCCGAATATTCTCGGAACACTCTAACAGATCGTAGATTTTCCTCCGACGCGTCAAGCGATTCTAGATAACTTAGCATAACCGAATTTATGGGATTACAGAAGATTTCGAGAGTGTTGCCAAGGAGAGTCACGAGCCTAACTACTCTCCTTTCACAATCAAGAACGGCCCCATTTCTGGATAACCAATCCATTCCTAAAATTAGCCCATAGCCCGTGAAGCCCAACACATAAGCATCACATCTAAATTCAACGCTAAGTATGAAAATTTTCAAATCCAAACACATCATGGACAAATAAGCTGAGCCCCCTATTGGATTCGAAACAACTAAGGGATCCTCTACTAAACTGGTGTTTAAGTGCAGTGATTCAACTAATGATGTAGAGATAAACGAATGTGATGCGCCCGAATCGAATAAGGTACGGACAGGATGATCAAACAGAAAAACTAAGCTTTCAACAGAAATGGTTCTACCTCGTTCTTGAAGCGGTGGGACCGTGAGAGCCTGAACTTGTCCCCTAGCCTGCCCTGGTGCTATTAGAGCCTGCACCTGTCCTCCCGAGGTAGCTCCTGTCCTCTGCCCCTTCTTTGGGCAGTCCTTCACTAAATGTCCCACATCGCCACAATGAAAACAGCCTATCTTCTTTTTCTTTCGGCAATCCTTGCTGAGATGGCCTGGGGTTCCACAGTTAAAGCACTTCTTCTTTCCCTTGCCATTATTGTCTTTTCCACCCTTCTTGTTTTGTTGTTGTGGTTTCTTCTGATCCCCCTTCTTCTCGGGTGCCTTATCAGCTTTAGCGCTTTTCTCCTCATGCATGAGCGCCATTTCTACTAACTTCTCAAAGGTGGCCCCCGTCGGGATGTGGGTCATAGCCAACCCTTGCAATGGTTCATTCAAGCCATTCACGAACCTTAGAGCCTTCTTCTCCGGCGTGTTTACTAAGTCCAAGCCAAACCTTGCTAACTGATTAAATTTATTGACATATTCTTTCACTGATGAGCTTCCTTGCTTCAATGTCAAGAACCTTTCCATATATAGATTTTCTTCCGCCCTTGAGAGAAACTTCGCCTCGAACCTACGTCTGAAATCCACCCAAGAGTCAACAGGACGCTCCCCATTAGTGACCTCCCACCAAAACGAGGCCTCTCCCTTCATCAACCAAGCTGCTAATCTAACTCTCCTCCCTTCATCCACTTCAAAGATTTCTAGCAATTCTTCCACCTCCTTAAGCCAATCTCTAGCCTCCAATAGCCTCCTATACCATCCTGGTATCGTTACACCGTTGGGTAGATTAAGATCTTCAGCCATGCTGAAACGAAAAAGGAAAGATTCAGAATGGAGAATTCGAAAGATAAAGATATGGGCTATTGGGGATTACTTTTTTTTTCTTAAAAACTCTTCTCTTTAAATTTCTCATTAAAACATGTTTTTGAAATTACTTCTTCCAAAAATAACTATTTTTCTAAAGTATTTTTATCTGTTCTGGTAACCTTAAGCTCTGATACCACGTGTAACACCCCACGTCCATTAATGTCACTCACAAAGGGAATGCATTAACTTCCATGGAGGTTATAAGTGAATATAGAACAGAAAAATTACAACAAGACAGATAATAAATAGTACTTGGAAATCTAAAACTTCATTTTATTGCAGCGGAAATTAAACGTGTTTGTTACATCATAAAACCATAGATCATAACCAAGTACAATATCCATCTTCATAAAAACAAAATACATAATCCCATTACATAAATAGCCATTAAAAAGATAACAAGCTGGACTTTACTTCAACGGTCCAAGCTTTCCAAAGAGAGATGAAGCAATTCAATCAAACTCCACTAGAGCTGGGCCCAACCTGAGGACCTGGAGGGGGAAAAAAGATAGAAATAGAGGGGGTCAGACATAAAGTCTGGCGAGTATGATAATTCTAACAATACTATTATCAAAATAACTAGACTAAGGCATAAGCTGGAAGACAAGTAAATGTCTATGAACTCTTAGGAAGATAAAGATAGCATTTAAGATAACGTTAAAGATAACGGTAAAGGCACACCTAATTACTAACGAATGATTACTACACTGCACCGCACATTACTACACTGCACCACACCAGTCACCCTATTGTTTGATCCCACTTGCTTCACACAGAAACTTTATAAATAGCCTTACGTACCCCTAGCTGACTACATAGGTGTCGTCTGCCCCTGTCTCCACTAGGTGTACCCCACTACCCACTTTCGATCGGCTCCCTACTCGTAGATACCCGTGCTGGCCCCATAGTGGGGTGTATCACTCCCCTAAAGTGGCAACCCGATACAACTTGAGAATGCACGGCTTATACCTACACGATGCAGCAACGTCTTACCTACCAGCCCGGGTCCACACACGCATATGAAACCTGTTGGACTTGCGTTGCCACCGCTCCCCTTTTTGCATCTTACAGTCAAACCCAGCATGCGTGTCCCGTCCTCGACTTAGGTCGAGCCCGCAAAGATACGTTTGGGATACTGGTCGAAATGGGCCCCTACAAGCTACCCACCTAAGCTTGTCACTAGTATATCCCACTTAACCCTCTTAGTCACGTTCATTTACAAGTGTGTTTGGTTAAGTCATACTAATCGTATTTCACATGCCACAAAGGGCACCCCCTAGATTCCTTATGCCACCCAAGGCACCTACTTAACCCCCATGTCCCACCTTACATGTTTATCTGGTTAAGTATTTCTTAATTCATTCAGGCCATAACCTCATAAAGACCTCTCACATTAGACTGGCATTTATGGCAGCTGGATTTGCCGGGCGCGTCCGGGTAGTCTTACACCATAAAAGAGTCTAACCTCGTGTCTTTACAACCGTTATGCTTTAGTTTAGGCCTAGGACCTCTCACATTGGGCTGACATTTGTGACCACTGGATTTGCCGGGCGGGTCCGGGCATGTTTACGTCACAAACGAGTCCAACCTCGTGTCCTAAGCATTGATTAACACTTAAAATCTTTTACCCCAGTTTTAATAATTCCCTATTCAAAATATTAATTAAGTCAACTTTTAATGATGTCCATAGTTGACTCAATTATGGCCATCCACTTATGGCATGCAAAATCATATCAATTGCACCCCAACTTTTTAATATTAAATCCTTAATATTACCCCTACCCCACGTTTATACGTTCGCTTATTCAACGCATAATATAGGCTAGACTTGTATAGTCTAACACCTAGCACAAAGATAAATTATCACAACATATAGACAATTAAAATAAATCTAATCATAATAGGGGTGAAACTTGCATAAACTACACATGTTAAGGATCAAAAGGTGTCAACTTGTTAAATGTCTCAATTTATATGATATGATCATAGCCCAAATCTATACATCAACTTGCATATGGGGTTTTTAGGCAACATAATGATGGTGTGAACTAGCATAGGATATCACATATGTCATAGAATAATTTTAGATGTCATAATAGATGTCTTGGTATGTGTTCATAACTTTTCTAATCAATCTAACTTGCATATGTGACTTGTCATATAGATCAACATAACCCAAACATGATGATTTATTTAATATGAACTAACTAGCATAGATGGTAACATCATGGCCTTTTTAACATGTATGATTCATCACAACTTAGCATAGAAACTTTCAACATACATAACATCATCATAGCATGATTTACAACATATAAGATATCATCATCACATAACATTGGATTTACAATATACATGATAGCAAAAGGGGTTTACAACAACATATATGATAATTCACATCATCTACTCATAATCCATTCATAACTCAACCTAATTAAAATGATAATAATCTTGTTAAGATCATCATACTCACAATTTAGAGAAGAAAAGAGAGAGTTTTGCTTTGCTTTAGGGTTGAGAGAATTAGAATTGAATTTGCTTTTCTTCTTTCTTAGTTGGCCGCGGCTCCATTGATTTCCATTGCGATGGTATGACGGTAACTATTCTATTTTAATTAGGTTTAGGGTTAGCATTAGGATGTATTTATAGGTGTAGGAAGTTATTTAGGACCATTAGATTAATCCTGAACCATGAGAACCAATCAAATGCAAAATCTGCATTTGAGCGAATCGGCCCACGGGTTGACAGCCAAACACCCTGGATTAACCCCTAGTCGACCAGCGAGGCTCGGGTCGACCGCAAAAATGGGCCGGTTCGGTTATTCCCCCTCCCAATTCGCTGTTTTGAACTTTTTCGCATATTTATTTATTTAATTTTTAATTTATATATATATATATTTCTCTGTGCAACCCATTTCACTTAATTCTTTTCTAAAAATTAAGTATACTTTAATTTGTGAGTTTTAATGTTATAAAATTACGGGGTGTTACAATCCTGCCACATCCTGACAAGATACTTAAATTCTCCAAACATAATCCATGCTTGGAATGTCCTTATTCAATTCAAAATGCAAAACCAAAGCAAATCCTGATTGGTTTGACATCGAGTCCAGAGCACGCTTTTGGGGCTACATCCTAACCCCGTACGTGTGTACTCCGATTCAACCAATCGGAAAACTTAACGAAAGCAAAAACAAATCTTAAAGCCTAAGAAATGCAGAAAATGAAAGCTAATCTCATCCAGATCAGTTGATGATGATCCCACGAGAGCTCGATCCAGGGTCATTCCCTCTCCGGGGAGCAAGAGGTGGAAGCGCAGGTGTTGTTAACGGTTTCACGTACTCGGGAAGCTCTCCACGTCTAACCCGTTCCTCAATCAAATCACGAAGATGTCTGCACTCATTCGTGTCATGTCCATCATATCGTTGAATATGCAGTGCTTTCCAGAATCGCGTTCTCTTTGCGATGGCTCCCTCTTGGGAGGCATTGGGTAGGAGACAACACCATTTATGTCCATGTAGATGTCAGAAAGTGAAGCAATGAGCTGAGTATATTTTTCATATCTGGGCCCTCTCCAGGACTGAGTGTTGCGGTCATTCTTGACGGTGGCTTTTCCTTTGCCATTTTTAGAATCAGACGGTTCTCCGTCTTTGAGCATGTTGACGTCGAAAATGCATTTTTCAGAAGTTGCATCTTCTTCCCGCAGAAATCTGTCTGCTTCAAGGTAGAATTCGCCGAGGTTTTGCGGTGGGTCTCGGTACAAAGATTTCTTGAATTCTGGGTTATCGAGAACACCGGATACCGCTGCCATCAGTACCATCGATTGTTCAGGGCGATCAACTGATGATGCTGCAACGTTGAATCTTTCCAGGAATGAACGCAGAGTTTCTCCAGGCTTCTGCTTGATTGTAGTGAGTGACATGATGTTCTTGGTTCGAGCGATGTGGACCCGAAACTGTTCAAGAAAGCGAGCGACCAACTTATTCCAGTTGTTGATCGATTCCATCTCTAGCTGCCGAATCCACATGGCTGCTATGTCAGTCAGAAAGAGAGCAAAATACTTTGCCATGACGTTTTCCAATGCCGATTGAACTTCCATATGCCGTTTATAGCACATCAGATGCATGGTTGGATCGGTCCTGCCGTTGTAGGGCTCTAGTTATGGAAGTTTGAAATCTGGGGGATTACGAGAATTCCTGATTTCCTGAGTGAAAGGAGTGTGGTTGACGTCATCCATGCCATTGTGATAAGTACGGCCTCTCGAGAGGCGTTCAATCAGTTCTGCTAGCCGATTTCCTTCAAAAAGTTGCTGTAAATGGCCAAGATCAGAGCTAGTGCCCCCAGCGTTGAGTGTAGGACAGAATGGAAGCTGTTGGTGAGTTGTTGCCTGGGGACCGTGGCTCGCGGATCGAGGGTGGCGACCTGACCCAGTCCGAGGGCGTCGGTTTGTGAGGCAGGTTCGTGAAGCAGGGGGCGATCCGACTGGGTCCAAGAGGTAAGCCACAAACCGGTTGTTGTTGAGCAAATGGGAGCGAGTTGCTGGGATCAGCACGTGAGCCTGGTGGTGCACCACGATCCGGATCGTGACCTAGAGGTGTATTATGAGACGGTTGATGCTGTTGAACGGGAGGGTTTCCCCCGAGTCCGAGTGATACTCGAGCCGCTTCAATGGCTTCGTTTCCAGTGACTTGAGCGTTGCTCGGCCTTCCATCCATCCGAGCGAAGAATTGGTTGATCATTTCCTGTGGTTTCTGGAGGAGATCATCTTGCCGTGCCATCTGATCTCTAATTTCAGTGAGAACTCCGTCCATCTCGTCTCTGGTCAAGTATGCAGAAGGATCTCCATGAGAGGAAGCTTCCTGGCTTGCCTCGTTCCTTGTGTCTTCAGTGTCAGCATCATCAGCATGAGTGGAAGTTCCAGTTTTTTTCTTTTGATTGCCATTTATCCAATAGCCAAAAAATCCAAGCAGAAGTTGAAGTTGTCGTGTGCCCACCCCCCTTCCTGGCGCACCAAAATGTTAGACCAAAATCTGGGCCTAACACCCAAATTCAGATCTCAGATCACAAAAATGTAGAAAAAAGTAAATAAAGAGGAGACACACGAAGTTTTTATAGTGGTTCGGCTCAAACCAAGCCTACATCCACTTTTTCTCTTCTTAAATACTAAGAAGTTACAAGTACAATTATCTCGGTTTATACACGAAATCCTCATGTTTACAATGAAGAAATAGAGATTAGAAATTGATTTTATACACGATAACCTCGTGTTAGAATGATTAGAAATGGTCTTCCACTGTTCGCAAAGTCCTTGCGTTGATAATGGTGGAGGCCCTCAAGATTAAGTGCTAAAAGTCTCTTCACATGGCCATGTTTCGGTGTATTTATAGGCGTAGAGGAGCTTCTGGGAGGACCAGTTCGTGGTGGGGTACATGGCACCCGATCCGGAAAAGTAGGAGCATGAGTAGCCTTAAGAATAGGTCAAAACAGTGCGCGTATCTACAGGTCTGGAGATTGGTTCGTGGTCATAGGTCGGATCGTGATATGGCTATCACGATCCGGGTCTGGTTGCGAGCTGGAGTGAAGTGTTGGCGTTCGGGTCATGGTCTCCCTGTGTACTAAGAGTGGGTTGCGATCTGAAGGTATACCACGAGCCGAGGGGGGCGATCCGATGAGGGGCGATCCGAGGGTGCATGAGCCATACTCCGATCGTTTGACGCTTCGTTGCTTTATCCGGGAAATTGCCAAATTACACTAGTTTATGGAAACGGGCATAACCTTCAAACCGGAAGTCCGATTGAGCCAAACCAAAGCTAATTCAGAGATCTACAAGAGTTACATAGCATTGCTCTGTAATCGCTGTTTTCGGGCCCAAAAAAGGTCATATGATAGGAGTTTCAGGCCTTTCTTTGTTCGTGATGCGACTTTGACCAAATCGCTGCCTGTCTTCTGACGATGTTCTCCATATCCGAGCGCGATGTTATCCAGATATTCAGTGTGACACCTTTTACCAGAAAGTGTGCCAAAAAGTTTACCACCCAGAACATATCTTGCTGGTTGAAGTAAGATGTGTTCTGGATAGTCCAGCAAACCTATAAGCCATAGAAATTCGATAATGCCATGACCTTGCTGGGTCTGCCAGCTACAGATATAATCCATACCTGTAAAGAGATAAAGGAAAAACAAACGTGCCAAATCCTGGCGATATTGTTCAAATTTTCTGAGCATAAACCATGCTTCGGCGTCTAATGGGCATAAACCATACTCAAGGGACGTTTGAGTCATCCTGCCAAATCATGGCAAGGGCCAACATTTCCAGGCATAATCCATACCCAGAAGTCCAAATCGAGTATAATCCATACCCGATTTCTTTTGTCACATCCTGACAAGACCGTTTGCAGGGCATAATCCATACCCAAAAGTTCAAACCGAGTATAATCCATACCCGATTTCTTTTGTCACATCGTGACAAGACCATTTGCAGTTCCTAAGTATAATCCATACTTAAGATTCCAAAGTGAGTATAAACCATATTCAAACCTGAAGTAGAGCTTTGCTTGCCACAGCCTGACAAGATAGTCCATCCCTAGGCGTAATCCATACCTAGAGTTCCATAATAAGTATAAGCCATACTTTAACCGAAGTTGAGGATCCTGACAAAATACTTAAATTCTCCAAACATAATCCATGCTTGGAAAGTCCTTATTCAATTCAAAATGCCAAAACAAAGCAAATCTTGATTGGTTTGACACCGAGTCTAGAGCATGCTTTTGGGGCTACATCCTAACCCCGTACGTGTGTACTCCGATTCAACCAATCGGAAAACCTAACGAAAGCTAAAACAAATCTTTAAGCCTAAAAAATGCAGAAAATGAAAGCTTATCTCATCCATATCAGTTTATGATGATCCCAGGAGAGCTCGATCCAGGGTCATTCCCTCTCCGGGGAGCAGGAGGTGGAAGCGCAGGTGCTGTTGACGGTTTCACGTACTCGGGAAGCTCTCCACGTCTAACCCATTCCTCAATCAAATCATGAAGATGTCTGCACTCATTCGTGTCATGTCCGTCCATATCGTGGAATACGCAGTGCATTCCGGAATCGCGTTCTCTTTGCGATGGATCCCTCCTGGGAGGCTTTGGGTAGGAGACAACACCATTTGTGTCCATGTAGATGTCAGAAAGTGAAGCAATGAGCTCAGTATATTTTTCATATATGGGTCATTTCCGGGACGGAGTGTTGTGGTCATTCTTGACGGTGGCTTTTCCTTTGCCATTTTCAGAATTAGACGGTTCTCCGTCTTTGAGCATGTTGACGTCGAGGATGCGTTTTTCAGAAATTGCTTCTTCTTCCCGCAGAAATCTGTCTGCTTCAAGGAAGAATTCGCTGAGGTTTCGCGGTGGGTCTCGGTACAAAGATTTCTTGAATTCCATGTTATCGAGAACGCCGAATACCACTGCCATCAGTACCATCGATTATTCAGGGCAATCAACTGATGCTGCTGCAACGTTGAATCTTTCCTGAAATGAACGCAGAGTTTCTCTGGGCCTCTGCTTGATTGTAGTGAGTGACATGACGTTCTTGGGTCGAGCGATGTGGACCCAAAACTGTTCAAGAAAGCGAGCGACCAACATATTCCAACTGTCGATCGATTCCATCTCTAGCTGCCGAATCCACATGGCAGCTATGTCAGTCAGAAAGAGGGGAAACACTTTGCCATGACGTTTTCCGATGCCGATTGAACTTCCATATGCCGTTTGTAGCGCATTGGATGCACGGTTGGATCGGTCCTGCCGTTGTCGGGCTCTAGTTGTGGAAGTTTGAAATTTGGGGGATTACGAGAATTACTGATTTCCTGAGTGAAAGGAGTGTGGTTGACGTCATCCACGTCATTCTGGTAAGTACGGCCTCTCGAGAGGCGTTCAATCAAGTCTGCTAGCCGATTTCCTTCAAAAAGTTGTAAATTGCCAAGATCAGAGCTGGAGCCCCCAACATTGAGTGCAGGAGAGAATGGAAGCTGTTGGTGAGTTGTTGCCTGGGGATAGCGGCTCGCGGATCGAGGGTGGTGACCCGACCCAGTTCGTGGGCGTCGGTTCGTGAGGCAGCTTCGTGAATTAGAGGGGCGATCCGATTGGGTCCTAGAGGTAGGTCACAAACCGATTGTTGTTGAGCAAATGGGAGCGAGTTGTTGGGATCGGCTCGTGAGCCTGGTTGTGCACCACGATCCGGATCGTGATCTGGAGGTGTATCATGAGATGGTTGATGCTGTTGTACGGAAGGGTTTCCCCCGAGTCCGGGTGATACTCGAGCCGCTTCAATGGCTTCGTTTCTAGTGACTTGAGCGTTGCTCAGCCTTCCATCCATCCGAGCGAAGAATTGGTTGATCATTTCCTGTTGTTTCTGGAGGAGATCATCTTGCCGTGCCATCTGATATCTCATTTCAGTGAGAACTCCGTCCATCTCGTCTCTGGTCAAGTATGCAGAAGGATCTCCATGAGAGGAAGCTTCCTGGCTTGCCTCGTTCCTTGTGTTTTCAGCGTCAGCATCATCTGCATGAGCGGAAGTTCCAGTTTTCTTCCTTTTGATTGCCATTTATCCAATAGCCAAAAAAACCAAGCAGAAGTTGAAGTTGTCGTGTGCCCCCCTTCCTGGCGCGCCAAAATGTTAGACCAAAATTTGGGCCTAACACCCAAATGCAGATCTCAGATCACAAAAATGCAGAAAAAAGTAAATAAAGAGGAGACACACAAAGTTTTTATAGTGATTCGGCTCAAACCAAGCCTACGTCCACTTTTTCTCATCTTAAATCCTAAGAAGTTACAAGTACAATTATCTCAGTTTATACACGAAATCCTCGTGTTTACAATGAAGAAATGGAGATTAGAAATTGATTTTATACACGATAACCTCGTGTTAGAATGATTAGAAATGGCCTTCCGCTGTTCGCAAAGTCCTTGCGTTGATAATGGTGGAATCCCTCAAGATTAAGTGCCAAAAGTCCCTTTAAGTGGCCATGTTTCGGTGTATTTATAGGCGTAGAGGAGCTTCTGGGAGGACCGGTTCGTGGTGGGTTACATGGCACCCGATCCGGAAAAGTAGGAGCAGGAGTAGCCTTAAGAATAGGTCAAAACAGTGCACGTATCTGCAGGTCTGGAGATCGGTTCGTGGTCATGGGTCGGATCGTGATATGGCTATCACGATCCGGGTCTGGTTGCAAGCTGGAGTGAAGTGTTGGCAATCGGGTCATGGTCTCCACGTGTACTAAGAGTGGGTCGCGATCTGAAGGTATACCACGTGTGGGTCGCGATCTTAAGGTATACCACGAGCCGAGGGGGGCGATCCGATGAGGGGCGATCCGAGGGTGCATGAGCCATACTCCGATCGTGTGACGCTTCGTTGCTTTATCCAGGAAATTGCCAGATTACACCAGTTTATGGAAAAGGGCGTAAATTTCAAACTGTAAGTCCAATTGAGCCAAAACAAAGCTCAAACTGAAGCTAATTCAGATATCTACAAGAGTTAAAGAGCATTGCTCTGTAATCGCTTTTTTCGGGCCCAAAAAGGTCATCTGATAGGAGTTTTGGGCCTTTCTTTGTTCGTGATGCGACTTTAACCAAATCGTTGCCTGTCTTCTGACGATGTTCTCCATATCCGAGCGCGATGTTATATAGATATTCAGTGTGACACCTTTTACCAAAAAGTGTGTCAACAAGTTTACCCCCTAGAACATATCTTGCTGGTTGAAGGAAGATGTGCTCTGGATAGTCCAGGAAATCTATAAGCCATAGAAATTCGATAATGTCATGACCTTGCCGGGCCAGCCAGCTACAGATATAATCCATACCTCTAAAGAGATAAAGGAAAAACAAACGTGCCAAATCCTGGCGATATTGTTCAAATTTTCTGAGCATAAACCATGCTTCGGCGTCTAATGAACATAAACCATACTCAAGGGACGTTTGAGTCATCCTGCCAAATCCTGGCAAGGGCCAACATTTCCAGGCATAATCCATATCCAGAAGTCCAAATCAAGTATAATCCATACCCGATTTCTTTTGTCACATCCTGACAAGAACGTTTGCAGGGCATAATCCATACCGAAAAGTTCAAACCAAGTATAATCCATACCCGATTTCTTTTGTCACATCCTGACAAGACCGTTTGTAGTTCCTAAGTATAATCCATACTTAAGATTCCAAAGTGAGCATAAACCATACTCAGACCTTAAGTAGATCTACGCTTGCCACAGCCTGACAAGATAGTCCATCCCTAGGCATAATCCATACCTAGATTCCATAATAAGTATAAGCCATACTTTAACCGTAGTTGAGGATCCTGCGACATCCTGACAAGATACTTAAATTCTCCAAACATAATCCATTCTTTGAAAGTCCTTATTCAATTCAAAATGCAAAACCAAAGCAAATCTTGATTGGTTTAACACCGAGTCCAGAGCACGCTTTTGGGGCTACATCCTAACCCCGTACATGTGTACTCCGATTCAACCAATCGGAGAACCTAACGAAAGCAAAAACAAATCTTAAAGCCTAAGAAATGCAGAAAATGAAAGCTGATCTCATCTAGATCAGTTGATGATGATCCCACGAGAGCTCGATCCAGGGTCATTCCCTCTCCGGGGAGCAGGAGGTGGAAGCGTAGGTGCTGTTGACGGTTTCACATACTCGGGAAGCTCTCCACGTCTAACCTGTTCCTCAATCAAATCACGAAGATGTCTGCACTCATTCGTGTCATGTCCGTCCATATCGTGGAATACGCAGTGCTTTCCAGAATCACGTTCTCTTTGCGATGGCTCCCTCCTGGGAGGCTTTGGGTAGGAGACAACACCATTGTGTCCATGTAGATGTCAGAAAGTGAAGCAATGAGCTCAGTATATTTTTCATATCTGGGTCCTCTCCGGGACTGAGTGTTGCGGTCATTCTTGATGGTGGCTTTTCCTTTGCCATTTTCAGAATCAGACGGTTCTCCGTCTTTGAGCATGTTGACGTCGAGAATGCGTTTTTCAGAAGTTGCATCTTCTTCCCACAGAAATCTGTCTGCTTCAAGGTAGAATTCGCGGAGGTTTCGCGGTGGGTCTCGATACAAAGATTTCTTGAATTCCGTGTTATCGAGAACTTTGGATACCGCTGCCATCAGTACCAACGATTGTTCAGGGCAATCAACTGATGTTGCTGCAACGTTGAATCTTTCCAGGAATGAACGCAGAGTTTCTCTGGGCCTCTACTTGATTGTTGTGAGTGTCATGATGTTCTTGGGTCGAGCGATTTGAACCCGAAACTGTTCAAGAAAGCGAGCGACCAACATATTCCAACTGTTGATTGATTCCATCTCTAGCTGCCGAATCCACATGGTTGCTATGTCAGTCAGAAAGAGGGGAAAACACTTTTCCATGACGTTTTTCGATGCCGATTGAACTTCCATATGCCGTTTGTAACGCATCAGATGCACGGTTGGATCGGTCCTGCCATTCTAGGGCTCTAGTTGTGGAAGTTTGAAATCTGGGGGATTACGAGAATTCCTAATTTCCTGAGTGAAAGGAGTGTGGTTGACGTCATCCATGTCATTTCGATAAGTATGGCCTCTCGAGAGGCGTTCAATCATTTCTGCTAGCTGACTTCCTTCAAAAAGTTGTTATAAATTGCAAAGATCAGAGCTGGTGCCCCCAGCGTTGAGTGCATGAGAGAATGGAAGTTGTTGGTGAGTTGTTGCCTGGGGATCGCGGCTCGCGGATCGAGGGTGGCGACCCGAACCGGTTCGAGGTCGTCGGTTCGTGAGGCAGCTTCGTGAAGCAGGGGGGCGATCCGACTGGGTCCTGGAGGTAGGTCACGAACCGGTTATTGTTGAGCAAACGGGAGCGAGTTGCTGGGATCGGCTCGTGAGCCTGATGGTGCACCACGATCCGAATCGCAATCTAGAGGTGTATCATGAGATGGTTGATGCTGTTGAACGGGAGGGTTGCCCCCAAGTTCGGGTGATACTCGAGCCGCTTCAATGGCTTCGTTTCCAGTGACTTGAGCATTGCTCAGCCTTCCATCCATCCGAGCGAAGAATTGGTTGATCATTTCCTGTTGTTTCTAGAGGAGATCATCTTGTTGTGCCATCTGATCTCTTATTTCAGTGAGAACTCCGTCCATCTCGTCTCTGGTCAAGTATGCAGAAGGATCTCCATACGAGGAAGCTTTCTGGCTTGCATCGTTCCTTGTGTCTTCAGCGTCAGCATCATCAGCATGAGCGGAAGTTCCAGTTTTCTTCCTTTTGATTTCCATTTATCCAATAGCCAAAAAATCCAAGCAGAAGTTGAAGTTGTCGTGTGCCCCCCTTCCTGGCGTGCCAAAATGTTAGACCAAAATTTGAGCCCAACACCCAAATGCATATCTCAGATCACAAAAATGCAGAAAAAAGTAAATAAAGACGAGACACACGAAGTTTTTATAGTGGTTCGGCTCAAACCAAGCCTACGTCCACTTTTTCTCTTCTTAAATCCTAAGAAGTTACAAGTACAATTATCTCGGTTTATAAACGAAATCCTCGTGTTTACAATGAAGAAATGGAGATTAGAGATTGATTTTATACACGATAACCTCATGTTAGAATAATTAGAAATGGCCTTCCGCTGTTTGCAAAGTCCTTGCGTTGATAATGGTGGAAGCCCTCAAGATTAAGTGCTAAAAGTCCCTTTAAATGGCCATGTTTCAGTGTATTTATAGGCATAAAGGAGCTTCTGGGTGGACCGGTTCGTGGTGGTGTACGTGGCACCCGATCCAGAAAAGTAGGAGCAGGAGTAGCCTTAAGAATATCTCAAAATGGTGCGCGTATCTGTAGGTCTGGAGATCGGTTCGTGGTCATGGGTCGGATCGTGATATGGCTATCACGATCCAGGTCTGGTTGCGAGCTGGAGTGAAGTGTTGGCAATTGGGTTGTGGTCTCCATGTATACTAAGAGTGGGTCGCGATCTGAAGGTATACCACGAGCCAAGGGGGGCGATCCGATGAGGGGAGATCCGAGGGTGCATGAGCCATACTCCGATCGTGTGACGCTTCGTTGCTTTATCCAGGAAATTGCCAGATTACACCAGTTTACGGAAACGGGCATAACTTTCAAACCGTAAGTCCAATTGAGCCAAACCAAAGCTCAAACTGAAGCTAATTCAGAGATCTACAAGTGTTTCAAAGCTTTACTCTGTAATCGCTGTTTTCGGGCCCAAAAAAGGTCATCTGATAGGAGTTTCGGGCCTTTCTTTGTTCGTATTGCGACTTTGACCAAATCGCTGCCTGTCTTCTGACGATGTTCTCCATATCCGAGCGCGATGTTATCCAGATATTCAGTGTGACAGCTTTTACCAAAAAGTGTTTCAACAAAAACATAGTTCGTGATAAACCCTAAATCAACTTCCACGTAATTCCAATTATATGTATTAATTGGAAAGCTTCATAAATCTTAACTAACAGATATATTCTTTTCTCAACGGGTTTTAAGAATGGTGTTATTGAAGATACCATTCACGACAAACCCGAAATCCACTTTGATATTAAATACACGGCTCTTAATAGAAAACATATCGGTTTATATTCAATATCAAATTCTGAAACCAACAAATATCGTATTGGGAATAACGATATCTATATCTTTCAAATCCCCATAACCATATCCGTATAATTACATAATCTAATATTGAAATATCCAAAGATAATTTTCATTCAAATCCATTCCAATTTATTCGTGGGGAAACTCTGATTATTTTAAAACCCATTCTCAATCTAATTTATTAGTTTAAACTTATTGGACTATTATTCTAGTTGTTTACTAGTTCGCTCAGATAAAAATATCATTTATCTTTTCAAAACTTGAAATATTTCACCCATAATCCTTCCAAATCATTTATTAAGATTTAACACAATTTTTCTATATTTTTATTAATTTTATTAAGGCCCTTACAATTGGTTTCCAATATCGGCCACCGAGCTGCGTTCATAGCGACCTTTTTTGAAATTGATTTGTACTTATTTTAAAATCTAACCATTCAAATTTATATCTCATGTATTCATTTGGAATATCTATTTGATACGAACCTAATGGTTCTGGTTTTAGGAGAATCCGACGGTCCGGTATCTTGTTACATCAATTTGAAGTTAATGGTTGCAACCCACGAACGGTTGCTGTACGGCGCATTCTATTCAAACCATTTATATACATATATTATATATTTCATTGATTTACTTTCTAAAACGTAATTTATAAATTCACTTTAAAACAATTTCAGCTCCCATTTCAATTTTAAATCAAAATTAAATATTCGATATCATTATAATATTAAAATGATAATAGTTTCAAAATATCAGATTTTGAAATCAAATCTTTTCGATATTCATTATAAAATGAATAAAATTTATAGCAAATTCCATTTGAGTAAAAATGGCGTATATCTACTTAATTCGGCTTCATATATTTCAATATTTTTGTGTCCATCCAAAATCGGACATCAAAATCATATTTTGATTCTTTACTGAATATTATTTTAAAATATTCGTTATTTCTGAATTGGAATCAGACTCGGTCAATTACCATATAATTTTATTTATATTGATTCCATACATCGCATGTATTCAAAAATAGTGACAAAAAACTATTATACATTCAATTCACATCCAGAGTGCAATTTACAACTGTATAAGCATTAAATAACGCTTATAACAGTCTATCAATCAATCGATTGACATACAATTAAACCCAAGGTAGATGTGAGTTAATTTTCATCCCCAGACCCGTGTGGGTTTTTCAAACAACAATAATAAATTTAAATTCATTAACGAATAATGAATTTAATCATAAATAGTTCTATTTGAGTTATTTTTCAAATGAACTAATTCTCACTGTTCAAATCTATAAATGGATATTTATATCCAATTTCAACTACCACAAAATAATATTAAATTATTTTTAATATGTTCAAAATCACAGTCACAACATAATACATTCAATCAGATTGTCCATGGGTTTTCAATCAACCGTGAAGTGAGCAAACAGGCACCGTACAACATTTTTATGATAATTAAAACTAATAAAAATCAAAACTAACAATCTATATATTCAGTTATAAAATAAATAACTATACAAATATTTTAGTGAGAGAGTTCACACATTGGTTTTCACTCCATTAGTCTTTAATGGATGATTTTATTTTTAAACTAAATTAAACGAGCATTTAATTTAGCTAAAAATTCAACTTGCTCCATTTCTGTTCTGGTTAATTCCACGTTGTAGTGCTCGGTGATACAAGTGCAATGCAGCTGAAATCGTCGGATTTCGATCTCATATGTAAAACATACGGCATTTTATACATTAATTACTTTAAAAACTAATTAAATAAATAATTAACTTAATTATTTTACTTAGCTATTTCAACCTCTTTTTCCCCGTTCTATTTACTGGCACATCAAAGAAAGTTCGGCCTTCTCTCTCCTCACGTTCACCCAAACGCCACCATCTGCCGACGATCCAAGACCACCACACCAAAGCCCATCTCCTCGTCTCCTACCTCCAGATTGTTGAGAACAAGATTTTGATCAATGCCAACATATAAAGTTGCAATGAAGATCATTTCATAGAGATAAGGTTTTATATATATATATATACATATACATTGAGTCGTGTTAGAAATATGTTAAAATCTATCATCAAAGTATAACACGAATGCTCATATCTTCGTTGCTGAAATATGTATATTTGAAAAGTCATAGAAAAAGCCCAAACGGTCTAGGCTCCGACCGGGAAAGAGTGCAGAGTGATCTAGACTGTGGACCGAGGTTTTCTGGTCCACAGCAATAAAACGGTCGACCACCCAAAAAGAGCCAGTCGACCAGTAAAATTCCACCAGTCGACCGTTCATGTTTCTATTTCGAAATAAACATTTCTCAGTTCAACCAGTCGACCGGTCGAAACTCACCAGTCGATCAGTCATTGTGCTTTTGCACATAACGGCTATTTTTCTGGAAATTTTAATTTTAATTAAATTCAACCAGTCGACTGGTGATTTTTGACTTGTCGACCGTTTTCAAACAACAAGCTCTTTCTGAAAGGTTGCTTCAATTTGTGAAGAGATTTCTATTCAATAATCAAAGGAAATGGACATAACTTTTTATAGAAACTCTTCATGAAGAATTACTATCTTTCTACTATTATATAAACAACTTCAAACTTGTTTTACAATCACGAAATCATTATATACTCTCTCTAATTTCTAAATTGCATTTTCATACTCTTTGCAAAACAAAAGCTCTCCAAATTTAAATACTTGTTGAATCCTTGAATCAATTTAATATCATTTGATTCAACAAGCATTCTACTTCCTTAAATCTACGCATTCAAAGTATATACTCGAGGATCAGATTATTGGAAGATTGTACTCAAACTGTTGACTACCCGTGTTGAATCAAGAACACAAAGTAGAAGTCAAAACCATTGTATTAGTTGAAGCCCTGTGTGTGATCAGGCATGTGTTGAAGTCCTCGTGTGATTAGAGGCATGAAATCCCGTTCGGCTACTCGGGTGTTGTATGCATGTTCCTCCGGGTGAAGTGAGGAGATTGTTAGTGAAATTCCTGAAGTAAGTCTGGGACTGGACGTAGGACGGTGCTCCGAACCAGTATAAAAATCCCTGGTGTGATTTGAGACGACCTTAACCCCGTACTGATGACGGCAAGGGTAATCCTTCGAATATAACACAGAAACAGATAATAACAGAACATAATTTAATAAATACACCAGATAATGTACAATAGAATACACTGGATAAACGTAATCATCAGAGTTACACAGGATCATACTTAGTACAAATACAGTTCAGCTATACATAAATGTCCACATCGGAAAAACAAACAAAATATGTACAATAGGAGCTGAACAGCATAAAAAGAGATAAATGATAGAATCCATCTTCATCTCCAGCTATCCAGAAAGAACCAGCTAAACCTGAATACAAGGCTGCCCGTGTAGAAAAAAGGGCACCCGAGTTTGAAAGTGGAACAAACTACGAGTCAGTCATGGGACTGGTATGAGAAATCTACTCAACACATTTATAATATGGCTAATCACAGGACCACGCCACTTTCGTGGAACGGGTTTACTCCATTGGATTGCCAGTGCTTTAAAACAAATCATTCTTTTAAACATCGCTATGCTTTTTATAAAAATGAAGCCATTATAAGACTCAGTTCCCATCACACAATGCAAAGCAAACCGGAGGATAGAGTTTTACCTTATAATGGCCAAATTGATACGAATAAAAACAAAAGCATTTGATATTATTACTAGTGTTTATTTGTTTTAAAAACAATTTCAATCATAACTATCAATCATAGACGGCATGGGTACCATATATCATGTCGCCATGTATATATACAATCAAAACCGCACGATGTCGTATTTGGAAATTGGATTTCCGTCATGAACCAAGGCAAAAGATAGTCCTTACCGAATTCGAGATGCTCTAGCCCGCCCCTCAGGCAAGTACTCAGTCAAGCCTTTGGATCGTCAGGGCCGGTCCACCGATGTGGATTAAAATTCCTGAACAATGCGTTTCCCTGCCCTATGGGGCGTGAGTGAGCCAAAGAATGACTCCATCGGACCCGGATCGTCCGATCAAACCGAGGCGCCTCGCAACAGTAACAACCACATAAGTCAAACTTGTCAGGGCGTGTAAAACTACTGACGCCACTTCTAGCTAGAAAGAAACGCATGTCCTCCTTGAGGTCCTTTCTCCCGTTTCTGGTTCCTACCGGGTGTGAGGTTCGCAAATTCACATTGTACACAAAGCTACGCCACACAGGCGGTGCTTTGATCATCACCACAAGACTTTGCTTTTCAACAGAAGCCCTGATCATTTGCCACTTAGGCATGCCACACTGGCAATTCATGCTATGCGACTGATGTCCATCGATATACAACCACTGAGCTCAGGCGTTTCAGAGAAGGGCGTTAAGCAAAAGAATAAATTCTCCACCACCAAACAGATGTATATTTAACAGAGATCAATCAACACAGGATAAAATCCAATGTCAGACACACAGTCCATTTACAAGTCCGTTCTGGGTCTGAACGAAACTCGAGGCACTATATACCTCGCAAACCCATCGATCACCACGTACGTCTGGACGATCACCACGTACGTCTGGACGATCACCACGTACGTCTGGATGATCACCACTCATTATCCATATTTCGGGATGCCTCCCAATCAGGACCTCGGTTACCATCCAAACGAGGTGAAGATCTCCGGTCTTCGACCACCGTCTTCATCTTCGATTACTTATCGTCGATTCAGTTATTCAGAATGGGATAAACCCGGTCTTTCTGAGCGACTCGCGTATATAATAAACAAGTGCAACACTAACATACACACGCATCATTTCAATTCATTAGTCACTAACCGTCAATCAGTAAGAGAACGATTTCCCAAATATTAACCCCGAAGGCCGAAACCAACATTAGATCAATACCCAAGAAACCATTCGACTTAACCAACCTTCAGTTAATTTCTAAATTTACATCCATATCGTTTATAATACTTTATAACAATTTATCGCTATTTTTATTTATTTTAAAATAGCAATTTTATTCAAAACGACGCTTCGGGCCATAACGCGACCGTGGCGCTGTTTTTCTTCAGATTTGATTTACACATATCTGAAAATCTAACCATTGGATCTTCATAAAATTTACATCATTAGAAAGATCTTTTCAAAACGAATCCAACGGTTCCAGTTTCGGGAAAATCCGACGGTCGGATCTCCCGGTATAATCGTTTGAAGTTTCGATTTCAAAATACGAATTGCAGCGTCGTTATTCAATTAAATATAATTATATATATATATATATATAATCGATTCTGGCGCTGTTTTTCTTCATATTTTAATTAAACATTCCAGACAATCCAACCATTGGATTTTTACAAAGTTGGTGCCGTTGGAAAGATTTTTCCAAAGCGAACTCAACGGTTGCGATCTCAGGAAAATCCGATGGTCGGATCTCTCGGTATAATCGTTTGAAATCACGGTTTCAAAATACGAACTGTAGCGTCGTTATTCGATATATTTCAATTCCATTTATATATATATATATATATATATATATATATATATATATATCGATTCTTCGATTTCAAAAACTATATTCTTTTCATACATTTGATAAAAATGATATTTTTATCTAACTGTCTTCTATTTCAACACTTCACTATATTTAACAATTCATGTATATAATAAAAATGTGATTTTTAATGTAAAACAATTTATTTCAAAACACGATTATTTTATATATTTCATATAGGTGAAAAAAATAGGATTTTTATTATAAAACAATTTATTTCAAAACGAGATTATTTTATACATTTCATATTGATATTAAAAATGGGATTTTTATTATAAAACAATTTCTTTTAAAACACGAATACCATTCAACACATGAATTTCAATTCAACGAATGAATATCGATTCAACACATGAAGATTTTCTATAGTTTATATAAATCGATAAAAATGTGATTTTTATATTTAAAACACGAATATCATTCAACACATGAATTTCAATTCAACGAATGAATATCGATTCAACACATGAAGGTTTTCTATAGTTTATATAAATCGATAAAAAGGTGATTTTTATATTTAAAACACGAATACCATTCAACACATGAATTTCAATTCAACGAATGAATATCGATTCAACACATGAAGGTTTTCTATAGTTTATATAAATCGATAAAAAGGTGATTTTTATATTTAAAACACGAATACCATTCAACACATGAATTTCAATTCAACGAATGAATATCGATTCAACACATGAAGGTTTTCTATAGTTTATATAAATCGATAAAAAGGTGATTTTTATATTTAAAACACGAATACCATTCAACATATGAATTTCAATTCAACGAATGAATATCGATTCAACACATGAAGGTTTTCTATACAACAGACGAATATAATTTCAACATAGGAAAATAATTCTAACACGTGAATATTATTCAAAATTTCGGCAGCATAACGGCAGGGTAGTTAAAACCGGGACCGTCCCTAGTACGGCTCCTCGCTCTACCTTAAAACCTCACGGTTTTTGACATTGGGGAATCATGCATCTAGTTCGCACGCAGGCGGCATGTATATTTATTTCATTTCCACAAACTAATCCTATATGGTTTCAACCAAATATTTCTCAACCACAAATGGGTATTTTTCAACCACAATCAATCAATATCAACCACAAACAATTCCAATCAACCATTCGCTATCAATCAATTTTCACACCAATCACAACCAATAAATATCGTCCATGGTTTGTGGACGAGGGGCGTATAAATATATATATATATATATATATATATATATATATATATATATGGTAATTCACTTCTAATTCAACACATATATAATTTTTACAACGCATATATAACTTATACATCGAACGTACAACTTATACAACGCTTATACAAGAGGTGTACAACGCTTATATAACTCATACATCGATTATATAATTTATACATCGTCGTTTTCCATATCGTTTATAAATTATAAATCTCACTTTGGGTTCCACTCCACCAAAAATAGCATAAGGCTCAGAAAAATATGCGGTCTCTTCTAAAATGTAGAAGTCATCCACACGAGTCCACTGTCTCTTGTTTCACTGAATTTCGATAACACAGTAAAAAGATATGATTTTTCAAAGTTTGCAACGGTTTAAAGGTGTTAAAACTGTTGAAAATATATATAGCCGTACCTCAGCTGATAGGTTCAAAACTAGGTTTGGATTTATCTCGAAATCCGTGTAGCTATTCGTCGATCGGCCTTCGCAGGGTCGAAGGGGGAGGAGAGGCGCTGGTTCGCCGGAGGTGGGGTCCAGCTCGGTGGTCCCAGGCGGCGGCGGCGAATTGAAGTCGTCGACTTCTAGGCGTCGATTCTCACTCCACAAGCCACGAAAAATTCCAAACTTTATATGGATTTGAAGATCTCGAGAAGATCTTCAAAAAGTTCAACAGTGGCACGAGCTAATTCGGCGTGGATTGATCGGAAAATGAGGGGGAAGGTTTCAAGCGGTTTCCGCCTTCGATCGGGGAGAGAGAAAATTAGATTTTCTTTTATATAAAAATTTTGATTGGTCGGTGGGTTTTAAAGGGGTTTTCTGACACGACCACCAATCTAAACCCAACGACTGTCGTCCCTAGCGTTTTACCCCCATTCCTAACACAATGGGATATGTTTCGTAGGCCCATTCGACTGTTTCAGTCAGTTTTCCTTCAAATTAAAATATAAAACATTCAATATTCAATTTGAACGTACATTTCAATTTGCTAGGGCCACAAACTGATTCGAAAAATTCCATAAAAATAAATCTGACTATGTTTTGACGATACGGTCCTAACAAAACTAGTTTCGTCGAATTCTGAGACCGTTTGCAAAAAGGCCCATTTCTGGTCGATCCAATTTAACTATAATTGATCAAAACACGTTTCCCTTGCCACACCCACATACTAGCTTCAAAAATTATGAAATTTGAAACCTAGCAATAACTTCACATCTCGGATCCAACAAAAGTGGTTTTGTCGAATTCCGAGGTCGTATGCAAAATGGCCAATTTCACGGGCTATATAAATTCCATAGCGACCTTTCTGAAAATTCATTCGGCCATAACTTTTGCTTTCCGCTATGAAAATTCGATTTTTCAGATTCGTTAGAAAGGTATTCACTAACAGATTTAAATATTTTTGGTTTCGCTCAAATCCGTTTTGTTTTGCACCCGGTACAGTCCGACAAAGTTTGAATTCAAGGATGGGGACAGAGATTCATCCAAAGAAACTGAGCAAGAGAGAAGTAACATTGTCCCCACCAGCCAACCAGAATTAGCTGCCTCCGGTTCACGGGACTACGTTCACGGTCCTGAAATCCAAGGTAGGCTGGAAAAGCTACGGGAACAATTTCCAGGAATGTTCTTCGATAGGATGGTCTTTGTTCCTGCCTTGGAACCAGTTCCTAAAAACTGGGATAAAGAAGTTATCGGGCATATCCGTCACGTGGCCAAGCAGTACGAGACGATGAAAAAGCACGCACTTAATCTTTTGGAGGTCATCCGAACACTCGAAATAGAAGCTCACAGGTCTAAAGAAAAACTCGAAAATAATGAAAGGGCTAGGACAAAATTAGAGAAGGACCTGGAAGACGCTCAAGCCCAGCTCGCTTTGGCACAGAGAGACGCCGCAAACTATAAAACTGAATTAGAAAATGCCAAGCAGCGCTTTCATTCAGAACTGGATTCCAATAGCCAGGAAAAAATGGCCTTAAAAAAGGAAGTTGAAGACCTCAGAATGGCCAACATCGAATTGGTAACGGCACAAGGCCATTTTTTGACGGAGATGGCTGCTTGGGAGGCGGAAAAGGCGAGTCTAAAAGAAAGGTTGGCTCTGGCAGAGGCGGAAAAAGTGATTTTGAATGATCAGGTGGCAGACGCGGAGAGACAGGCAGCTCTTGCCGAAAAGAACGTTGATAGCGCCATTGAAATGGCCACTGCCTCCAACAACAAACTCCTTGAAAGAGAGAAAGAAATCGAGGGGTTTGAGGAGATGATCTTTGATTTCCTCGGTCAGGTTCTCAAAACTCGCAATATCTCATGGATCCCGGATTATCATGTTACTTTGGCCAACTTATGGGATGCCATCGTGGAAGGCGAAAAACATAGACTAGGGGTCGAAGAGATCGATGAAGATGAATTGATGAAAAGCATCCTAAGGGACAACGAGCCTGAGGATCTGGCAGAGGGTCGTCGCTTAATCCTAGCGGAAATGGAGAAGGAGAGAGCCATGGCTAAAGCTAAAAGCAAAATTGACGAAGGTTCCAGCTCCGCCGCGAAGTCTAAAACCTCCGAAGTTGAGGAGTATCATCCTGACGATCCGCTAATCCCCTTAGGCTTAACTCCCGTGGTTGTTGGAGCATCCGGATCTACTCGAGAGGGAGTATCTGCTGAAGGTACCTCTCTCTTTTCCCCGCAATTTGCTAAAGCGATTGCGAATTGTCGTCGTCTAACAGGACAACCCATTGAATTAGTAATGTGTGTCTCTCGTAATGCAGGTGGCGAGCCCGCCGACAAGGGTGTTGGAAAAGAGAGAGAAGTGGAGGAGGGGATCGTCCTGCCGGGTGCTGAAATCGATGTTTCAGAGCGAGTCGAGGCCGCAACAGCTGAAGGAAGCATCTCGGTGCCTAGCGCCGACGTACCCAAAGATGCTGAGACTATCGAGGCTTCAAAAGACTTGGATGGTCGGCATGTGGATGACGAAGAGGATACCACCGGCACCAAGAAGGCCGACGATGATGATGATGATGATGATGAGCCCCTGGCTAGCCGGAAAGCCAGACAAGAGAAAGGGTTAGCTTCTAAGAAGGGGGGAGATGAGGCTTTGGACGTGGTCCCTCTTGCAGAGTTCGACCCCAAAACTGGGATGATTATGAAAATCCAGTCCAAGTCCATCAGCCGGCAACTTCACTTTGCAAACCCCGATGACTTCCCGGCTTCCCTCTCCAGCAGAAGCAAGGGAAAAGAAGGGGAAGAGGAGACCTCAGAGGAATCAGATGCTCCCCTTATGGACAAGCGGAAAAGGAAGAAGGAGGCTCCATCTGAAGCCGACAAGGAGAGGCTGGAAAGGCAGAAGCGAGAGAAGAGATCGAAGCATAAATAGAATGTTTGTTGATATTTTGTCTTTTAGTTTCCCACTAGCCAGAAAGTGTAACTGTGAGAATGGCCCTCACTTTTGTTTCTAGCTTGTTTTCCATTTTGCTGACTTGTGGTACATAAACAAGGATTTGTTTCTTCTTACATCATTGTGTACCTGTATTCATAGAAACTTTCCACGTTTAGTCGTTAGCCAATTATTAATAATTATAAGTCAGTCAATCAGGAAGAAGAATGTTCATGCTATGTTACACCGTTATATCAAAGTTTAGTGTATGCATAGGAGCGCGTGATGCCCCCTATTCAATTGTTAGAGTTTTACGCTAGGCGATTCGTTCGTTCCCCGATCCTTCAGCGGGGAAGGAGCTATTTCTCAGCGCTCGATCGGAGACGCCTTTATACTCTCTCTCTCTCTCTGGAGAGTTAGAGTTGGAGCTCAGCGATTCATTCGCTTCCCGATCCTTCAGCGGGAAAGGAGCTCTTTCTCAGCGCTCAATCGGAGACGCTTTTATACTCTCTCTCTCTCTGGAGAGTTAGAGTTGGAGCTCAGCGATTCATTCGCTTCCCGATCCTTCAGCGGGAAAGGAGCTCTTTCTCAGCGCTCAATCGGAGACGCTTTTATACTCTCTCTCTCTCTCTGGAGAGTTAGAGTTGGGACTCAGTCGTCTGCAATCATGCATGCTCCTCAAACTCGTCTCAGGTTTACATTCTAATCCAAGCTCCGAGGATTAAAACCAGTCGGACAAGCAGCTAGAGCATTTACCAAGGCTTTGGGTTCCTCTGATTAGTTTACGAGAGGAACTGTCGGCACCGGACTTCGGGTACCTGCATTATTCACACTGATTTGCATAGAAAAATAAATAAAGATGCAATAAAGGTAAATGACACACAGTATTTTTATAGTGGTTCGGTCGAATCATGACCTACGTCCACTTTATAATCTCTTGCTTTAAGGAATCAGGCTGTTCTAGGCGAGTCATGCCCTGTACACAGTTTTTTTTTTTTTAACAAAGCAAAAGAATAAGTTTGAAGCCTCTCATGTTAAATATGGCCGTAGATGTTGGGCATTCCACACTCTGGGGATTTCCTTTCCATCTACGGTTGCCAACTTGAAGGTTCCATTATCAAGCTTGTTGAGAATAGAGTACGGTCCTTCCCACTTCGCTCCCATATGAGTTGGGGGTGGAAAGACACGTTTCAGAACCAAGTCTCCGGGTTCCAAGGTTCGGGCTCGGACCTTTTTGTTGTAATATCGGGTGACCTGTTGTTTGCATCTCAGAGCACGCAGGTCGGCTTCATCCCTCTTTTCTTCGATCATATCCAGGGACTCAAGGAGCAATTCATTATTGGACATTGGATCATAATAGGTCACCCGATGAGAAGGTACCTTTATCTCAATCTGGATGACTGCTTCCATTCCAAAAGCAAGGGAGAATGGGGTATGTCCTGTCGCTGATTTATATGTCGTCCTGTAGGCCCATAGTGCCAAGGGCAATTCGTCAGCCCACATGGCTCTAGCCCGCTTCATTCTTCTTTTCAGAATGGACTTAATTACTTTATTTACAGCTTCGACTTGCCCGTTCGATTGTGGGTGTGCCACGGAGATGTATCGATTCTCGATGTGGTATTTTTGGCAGAAGTTTCTGAATTCAGCAATATCAAATTGAGTTCCGTTGTCTGTTATCACAATTTTTGGAATCCCGAATCGACAGATGATGTTTCTCACGATGAAGTTGATCACCCGTTTAGTTGTGATCGTAGTTAGTGGTTCTGCCTCGACCCACTTAGTGAAATAATCTACAGCCACAATGGCAAACTTTGCTCCGCCCCTCGCTATGGGGAGACTTCCTATGATATCAATTCCCCACATAGCAAAAGGCCATGGACTCATTATCGTCTTTAACTGGCTCGGAGGCGCCCTAGGTATCTTTGAAAATCTCTGGCACGCATCACATCGTCGTGCATATTTTACTGCGTCCTTGTTTATGGTAGGCCAGAAGTAACCATGCCGCAATATCTTTTTCGCCAAAGTTTGCCCCCCAGTGTGGTCGCCACATTCGCCTTCGTGGACTTCTTGCAGCACTCGTTTGATGTCATCGTGGCCTATACACCGAAGGAGGGGCATTGAATACCCTTGTCTATAAAGGATTCCGCCTTGCAGTACGTATCGGGCGGCTTTACGAATCACTTTACGCCTCTCGCTTTTCCTGGTCGGAAGCGCTCCATCCATTAGGAAATTCTTTATAGGGGTCATCCACGACTCCTTTTCTGGTTCCGTCTCTATTACTAGGTCGATTTCCATCTGATCAATGCTGGGAGACCGAAGTACTTCAACGGGGGCTAGCCCTATCACTTCAGGATCGTTAGAACTAGCCATTTTTGCCAACTTGTCTGCCTGCTGATTTTCCGACCGCGGAATATGAGATATGCTGTAGTGATCAAACTCATTCGGCAGTTCTTTCACTTTCTTTAAGTATAGAATCAATCTTGCACTTTTAGCTTGGAATCTCCCAGTAACTTGGTTCACAACTAACTTGGAATCGCAGAAGATGTTCAGTTTTGTGACTTCTAGCATCTTTGCAATCTTTAATCCGGCTATCAGAGCTTCATATTCAGAATCGTTGTTAGTGGCCTGAAACTCCATTCGGATGGCATAAGTTATCAATCGTTTCTCGGGGGTTTCAAGCACTATTCCAGCGCCGGATCTTTCGTTGTTTCTAGCACCATCAGTATATAATCTCCAGACATTAGGGTCAAAAAGTAACTTTGAGGGTTCCACTTCTTCGTTTGCTATGTCTTCTTCAGGAACAGTGAACTCTTCTATGAAGTCAGCTACTACTTGCCCTCGAATTGATCGTCTGGGCTGAAAGTTTAAGTCAAATTGACTTAGCTCAATATTCCATCTGAGTAACCTTCCAGATGCCTCTGGTCTCTGTAGAACTTGCTTGAGTGGGTGATCAGTATATATGGTAATAGGATGTGCCTGAAAGTAGTGCCGAAGTTTTCTGGAGGCAATCAGTAAACTATACGCCAGTTTCTCTATCCGCGGATAATTACGTTCTGCTGCTGTTAATTTTTTGCTCACGTAATACACAGGTCTTTGGACCCTTTCCTCTTCCCTTACCAACGCTGAGCTGATGGCATGAGATGATACTGCCAAATACACGAATAAATCCTCGTGGTCTAATGGTTTAGATAGAATTGGAGATTTCTCCAAGTGTCTGAGCAAATTCTGAAACGCTTCCACGCAGTCAGGTGTCCATTTAAAGTGGCGTTTTCCTCGCTTTATTAATTCGAAGAATGGGATGCACTTATCCGTAGCCCTGGAGATAAATCTGCTTAGTGCGGCCACTTTTCCGGCAAGGCATTGCACATCCTTAATTTGCCTAGGTTCCTGAATGTTCCTGATTGCCGTGATCTGGTCCGGATTAATCTCGATACCGCGCGAACTGACAATGAATCCTAAGAATTTTCCAGAAGCAACACCGAATGAACATTTGGTGGGATTGAGCTTCATCCCATACTTTCGAAGAATGTCGAACATCTCTGCCAAGTCAGTAGTGTGTTGAAAGGATTGCTTGGATTTAACCAACATATCGTCTACGTATACTTCCATTGTTTTCCCGATTTGGTTATAAAACATTCTGTTGACCAAACGTTGGTACGTAGCGCCTGCATTCTTCAAACCAAAGGGCATTACTACGTAACAATATAATCCCAGATCAGTGATAAAGCTAGTATGCTCTTGGTCCGGAACATGCATCGGAATCTGGTTGTATCCTGAATAAGCATCCATGAATGAGAGAAGCTCGTGACCTGCCGTCGAATCTACCAACTGGTCAATTCGAGGTAGTGGGAAACTATCTTTGGGACAAGCTTTGTTTAAATCCGAGAAGTCGATACACGTTCGCCACTTCCCGTTGGCCTTCTTTACCAGGACTGGGTTCGAAATCCAATCTGGGTAAGTTGAATCTCTGATAAATCCATTACTCTTTAGCTTCCCAACCTCTTCTTTCAAGGCAGCGGACCTCTCTGGGCCCAGCATTCGCCTTTTTTGCTTTACTGGAGGATGTTTGGGGTTAATGCTCAAAGAATGGCTCATGATTGATGGGGATATCCCGCACATGTCCGCATGGGTCCAAGCGAATACATCCAAGTTGTTCTTTAAGAAAATCGTCAATTCTTCGGCAAGAGTCGGACTTAACTGGGATCCAATCTTAAGGACCTTCTCCGGGTCACTGTCATCGATTGGCACATCCACAGTTGCTTCGTTGGGAGTTGCCGTTCTGCCCCCGGGTTCTTGATCCTCTCTGGGATCTATATCCTCGGGCATCACTCTAGGCAACTCTCCAACAATTATCCTCTTTGGTTGCTATAAGGTTTCCGCCCCCAAAGGGGGAGGAGTGCCTTTAGTTTCGATATCCCCGCCGTTGCGAAGCAACTTTAATTCGGCAACATAACATGCTCGCGCAGCAACTTGATCCCCTCTGACGATACCAATGCCAGCTTCTGTGGGGAACTTCAATAGCAAGCACCAGGGGGCTATACAGGCTCTGAATTTCGCGAGGGCCGGTCGGCCCAAGAAGGCATTGTATGGTGATTCGACATCCAAAACCACAAAGGGAAGGATTCTCACTCTCTGGCGTTCTCCTTCCCCAAGTGTAACTGGAAATTCTACATAACCCATAGGTGCGGTGGATGCTCCGTTGAATCCACGAATCCATCCTTGGCAGGGCTTCAAGTCTTTTATCTCAAGATTCATCTGGTCAAAGGCTTTTTTGAAAAGGATATTAACGGAACTCCCGTTGTCCACCAGTACCTTATGAACAGTGGCTGGCCCAATGGGTATCGTAATTACAAGTGGATCTTCAGTTGGAGCATGGACCCCGATGCTTTCTCGTTCTCGGAAAACAACGTCATCAGTCATCATCTTTTGCTGCTTCACCGGGACACTGTCCTCGGGGTTGCTACATTCCCCCACTTCGAGGTGTTGTTTGGCTGCGTTGACATATTGATCTAAAGCTTTGGAACTATGCCCAGCAAGGTAAAGTCCACCGATCACGGTGTTGATTACAATATTCTTTCCCTTTTGCTGAGCAGTTGGCCTAGCAGCAAGTTGATTTTGATTCTGATTCGGGGCCTGCACTGCTTGCCCCCTGTCCCTAGGCGTTACTCTGTATTCGTCTAGCTTTCCTTCTCGAAGCAACCTTTCGACTACGTCCCTCAGGTGACGGCATTCATTCGTCGAATGGCCGTGGATTTGATGAAAGAGGCAAAACTTCCCTGTCTCACGCTCTTTTTCTGTCGACTCTCTAGGAGGTGGCCTCTTATTCTGGAGGACTTCATATGCATCCATGAAGATATTCTCCAGAGTATCATTTATGGGTGTATAACTTTCAAAGGACCTGGGACGAGTCCTTCTCTGGGAGTCGTTCCCTCGGCCCCTCTTCCGGCTGTTGTCGTTAGCATTGTTATTGTTGTTACCCGGTCGGCGACCACCCTGGTTCTGATTTCCGACGTTAACCTCAACTTTCCCCGAGCTGTCTCCAGTCTGTTTGATGGCGACATTGCTCTGAACTTCTTCCTTATCAGTTGTTTTAAGCTTTTGGTTCGCGTATACCTCTTCCCGGCGTAGATGTACATTGGCTTTCTCATAGAATAATTCTCTGGTGTGGGGTGGTTTGCCTGCCAAGTACCTCCCGAATTCAGTATCCTTATCCACTCCATCAATTAGTGCTGCGACAATGGTCGGCTCATGAGGATCTTTGACCTCAGTGGCGGCCAAATTGAAACGATCCAGGTACATCTTTAGACTTTCGCCCGGTCGCTGTTTGACAAGAAATAGATCGATCACGCTTTTCGTCTTCTGTGCGTAGATACGGAATTGCTCTACGAACTTCTCGCTTAGTTCCCTGAAGCTGGAGATTGATCTTGCCGGCAGGCGAGTAAACCATAGCAAAGCCACGTCTTCCAAGAATATGGGAAACGCTTTACACTTAACTGCGTCAGAAGCGGCGGCAGCAGTCATCGACCAAGAGTATCTCATCAGGTGTTGAACAGGATCAGATCTTCCTGCATATCGGTTCATTTGTGGCATGTTGAAACGCCTTGGAAAAGTTGCATCCAAAATATCGTCAGTAAAAGGAGTATGACTGCGGTCAATCCCCCAATCTTCGTTCCGCTGTCCACGGCTGTCGGCCAAAATCTGGTGAACCATGGCAGCAACGTTTGCACTAGTCAAAGGAGGTTCAGGATCAGTGCCTCTGGCCCGACGAGGCTCTCTGATCTCTCTTCGGGGAGTAGCCACAAATCCGGGGCTTGGACGGGGCCTCGCTGCCCCCTGTTATCATGAGTATGCGTACGGCGACGGGGCTGAGGTGGCCTGTCATGCACAGGACTGTTCACGCCTCGAGTCCTGAGGGTCGTTGCTTGACCATCCATATTACGGTTTGTGGGTCTTGCCCCTAGTTCTTCTTCTTCTTGTGAGGGCAGGGTCCCGAACCGAAGCTGTTCTATGTTTTCGGCTCTTTCATACGGTCGCCGCGGAGGTCTCGGCGATTCTTCAGATGAAGAGGAATATGCTGGGGTGAGTGGACGAACGAGCGATGTTCTTTGCCTTGTTAGCTCATGAAGTCTTCTATCCATAGCCGTCAGGTTTTGCCGTAGGATAGAACTTTCCTGCCTTTGGGCGGCTAACTCATCAAATAACCTATCCCACATTTCGACAAAGCGGGAAAGATCCCCCTCAGTGACAGGAGCAGCAGGATCATAGTGGTCATCATCACCCTCTCTTATGGGCAAAGTGCTCGGACTGGGTCGAGCAGAGGTTCCAGGACGATAGGAGTGGGTCATAGGTTCTTTTCCAGGTCGAGTTGTGTTCTGACCGTCAGTTCGGGTAGCTGCGGTTTGTGGAGGGCGGTTCGCTGCGCCCCCCTGAGATCGACTCGTGGTCATGGTGCGCGGAGGCTGCGAGGTGTTGCCCCGGGATCGAGTAACAACCCCTTCAGTAACGCGGATCGTCTCGTTCTCATCGACTCGGAACGAGGTGTTTTCATCGGATCGGATCGCCCCCTGCGCTCCGCGATCCAGAGTCTCTTCGTTGCCCAGTTCGTGTACACTCTCCTCGATCGTTTCGTTGGTCTGCGAAACTTTAGATCTTTTTCCAGCCATGATATCCGAATCGCTGGAATCTTCAAGAAAACGAATGACGAAACTTTAAGACTGAGTTTCTCAGTGAAAGCACCAAAAATGTTAGATCGAAATTTGGACCTAACACCCAAATTGTTATAAACTGAAGAGAATTCTAAATGAGGAATAAGGGAAAAGAAAATAACACTCAGAATTTATAGTGGTTCGGCGTTAGCGAGCCTACGTCCACTTTATATCTTATTGATTATGCTCTAAAAGCTAGTACAACAGTAATTTCTCTCAATATTTCAGTGGTTTGACAACAATGGCGGATTCAGTATGCACTATTGCCAAAAGGATCCCGAAAAATGCCAAACTCTGGGCTATTTATAGCTGATTTTGTCAGGCGGATCGCGGACACGTGGCATGAATCCCGAGATTTTCGGATCGCATCGCCACCATTGAAGAAACAGTCAAACTAGCCGTTGTGAACAGGTGTCGCCAGATCCGTGCGATTCGGATCGCTGAAGACCAGCTCGTGGTTGAACGGGTCAGAGGGTTCGGTTCGTTACAAGGGATCAGATCACCTGGAGGTGCCGTTCGTCGACGAGATGGGAGCGATCCGTTCCTGGGCGAGTCGATAGAGCGCGATCCATTCCTGGGCGAGACGATGGCGTGCGATCCGTACCTGGGCGAGACGATGACGTGCGATCCATTCTTCCACTTTCTTGGGGGACTTGGTTTCCTGATTTCCTTTTATGAATGATCCTGGATGGCATGGTCAAAAAGCGAGCCAACATTTAACAATTCATGTATATAATAAAAATGTGATTTTTAATGTAAAACAATTTATTTCAAAACACGATTATTTTATATATTTCATATAGGTGAAAAAAATAGGATTTTTATTATAAAACAATTTATTTCAAAACGAGATTATTTTATACATTTCATATTGATATTAAAAATGGGATTTTTATTATAAAACAATTTCTTTTAAAACACGAATACCATTCAACACATGAATTTCAATTCAACGAATGAATATCGATTCAACACATGAAGGTTTTCTATAGTTTATATAAATCGATAAAAAGGTGATTTTTATATTTAAAACACGAATATCATTCAACACATGAATTTCAATTCAACGAATGAATATCGATTCAACACATGAAGATTTTCTATAGTTTATATAAATCGATAAAAAGGTGATTTTTATATTTAAAACACGAATACCATTCAACACATGAATTTCAATTCAACGAATGAATATCGATTCAACACATGAAGGTTTTCTATAGTTTATATAAATCGATAAAAAGGTGATTTTTATATTTAAAACACGAATACCATTCAATACATGAATTTCAATTCAACGAATGAATATCGATTCAACACATGAAGGTTTTCTATAGTTTATATAAATCGATAAAAAGGTGATTTTTATATTTAAAACACGAATACCATTCAACATATGAATTTCAATTCAACGAATGAATATCGATTCAACACATGAAGGTTTTCTATACAACAGACGAATATAATTTCAACACAGGAAAATAATTCTAACACGTGAATATTATTCAAAATTTCGGCAGCATAACGGCAGGGTAGTTAAAACCGGGACCGTCCCTAGTACGGCTCCTCGCTCTACCTTAAAACCTCACGGTTTTTGACAATGGGGAATCATGCATCTAGTTCGCACACAGGCGGCATGTATATTTATTTCATTTCCACAAACTAATCCTATATGGTTTCAACCAAATATTTCTCAACCACAAATGGGTATTTTTCAACCACAATCAATCAATATCAACCACAAACAATTCCAATCAACCATTCGCTATCAATCAATTTTCACACCAATCACAACCAATAAATATCGTCCATGGTTTGTGGACGAGGGGCGTATATATATATATATATATATGGTAATTCACTTCTAATTCAACACATATATAATTTTTACAACGCATATATAACTTATACATCGAACGTACAACTTATACAACGCTTATACAATAGGTGTACAACGCTTATATAACTCATACATCGATTATATAATTTATACATCGTCGTTTTCCATATCGTTTATAAATTATAAATCTCACTTTGGGTTCCACTCCACCAAAAATAGCATAAGGCTCAGAAAAATATGCGGTCTCTTCTAAAATGTAGAAGTCATCCACACGAGTCCACTGTCTCTTGTTTCACTGAATTTCGATAACACAGCAAAAAGATATGATTTTTCAAAGTTTGCAACGGTTTAAAGGTGTTAAAACTGTTGAAAATATATATAGCCGTACCTCAGCTGAAAGGTTCAAAACTAGGTTTGGATTTATCTCGAAATCCGTGTAGCTATTCGTCGATCGGCCTTCGCAGGGTCGAAGGGGGAGGAGTGGCGCTGGTTCGCCGGAGGTGGGGTCCAGCTCGGTGGTCCCAGGCGGCGGCGGCGAATTGAAGTCGTCGACTTCTAGGCGTCGATTCTCACTCCACAAGCCACGAAAAATTCCAAACTTTATATGGATTTGAAGATCTCGAGAAGATCTTCAAAAAGTTCAACAATGGCACGAGCTAATTCGGCGTGGATTGATCGGAAAATGAGGGGGAAGGTTTCAAGCGGTTTCCGCCTTCGATCGGGGAGAGAGAAAATTAGATTTTTTTTATATAAAAATTTTGATTGGCCGGTGGGTTTTAAAGGGGTTTTCTGACACGACCACCAATCTAAACCCAACGACTGTCGTCCCTAGCGTTTTACCCCCATTCCTAACACAATGGGATATGTTTCGTAGGCCCATTCGACTGTTTCAGTCAGTTTTCCTTCAAATTAAAATATAAAACATTCAATATTCAATTTGAACGTACATTTCAATTTGCTAGGGCCACAAACTGATTCGAAAAATTCCATAAAAATAAATCTGACTATGTTTTGACGATACGGTCCTAACAAAACTAGTTTCGTCGAATTCTGAGACCGTTTGCAAAAAGGCCCATTTCTGGTCGATCCAATTTAACTATAATTGATCAAAACACGTTTTCCTTTGCCACACCCACATACTAGCTTCAAAAATTATGAAATTTGAAACCTAGCAATAACTTCACATCTCGGATCCAACAAAAGTGGTTTTGTCGAATTCCGAGGTCGTATGCAAAATGGCCAATTTCACGGGCTATATACATTTTAGCCAATTTAAAATTTTTAAATTGGTTCAGATTTTCTGGGTCGTTACATTATACATTTTGCTTACTCCTGGATGGATACTAAGTTTTGACTTGTGGCATTCATCCAGAACTTCCTTGCGGAGCTCAGCAATGTTAGGGACACATATTCGACCTTTGAGCCTTAGAATCCCATCATTATCAACCTGAAAACTCGAGGGTTCGCCTTGTTGAATTATCTCCCTGATCTTCTGAATGAAGTGATCATCCTTCTGAAGAGCAGATATTTTATCTATCAATGAAGTCGTGATAATAAAACTGGCGATCATTTCATTCTTTCGGATTAACGCATCGGTCACGACATTGGCTTTCCCTGGAGTGTATATAATTTCAAAGTCATATGCTGCAAGAAACTCCAGCCAACGTTGCTGCCTCAGATTCAAGTCCTTTTGGGTGAACAGATACTTCAACGACTGGTGATCTGTAAACAATTCAAATCTCTCACCCAGAAGATAGTGTCTCCAGATTTTCAAAGCGAATACTATAGCCAATAACTCAAGATCATGAGTGACGTAGTTTTTCTCGTGCGGCTTCAGTTGACGGCTAGCATAAGCAATCACTTGGCCCCTTTGCATTAACACTGCGCCAAGGCTTTCTCTAGAGGCATCTGTTCAGACTTTTAAATCCTGATTGCCATCGATGATGGTTAACACTGGAGCAGTCGTTAATCTTAACTTTAGCTCTTTGAAAGCCTCCTCACTTTCTGGAGTCCATTTGAATTTAGAGTGCTTCTTTGTAAGCTTCGTTAAGTGACCAGATATCTTTGAAAAGTTTTTAACGAATTTCCGGTAATAACTAGCCAATCCGAGAAAACTGCGGACTTCAGTAGGGGTACTGGGCTGTTTCCAATTCTGAATAGCTGTGATTTTGCTTGGATCCACAGTAATTCCTTCTTTCGATACGACATGGCCCAGAAATTTTACTTCCTCTTGCCAGAATATACATTTGGACAGTTTGGCTTTCAATACATTCCTTCTGAGGATTTCCAGAACCTGTTCCAGATGCTTTTCATCTTCGGCCTTTGATTTAGAGAAGATTAGAATATCGTCAATGAAAACCAGAACAAATTTATTCAAAATCCCTCTGAACACTCTATTCATCAGATCGACGAAGTAAGTAGGAGCGTTACATAAGCCGAACGACATTACTAACCACTCGTAGAATAAGTCGAGACCTCTGAATGCTGTCATTGGAACACACTCTTCGGCAATTCGAAGTTGATGGAAGCCTGTAGCTAGGTCCATCCTTGAGAATACTTGTGCTCCATTCAGACGATCTAATAAATCATCGATCCACGGCAATGGATATTTGTTCTTTATCGTCTGCTTGTTCAAATAATGATAATCCACACATAGACGTAGAGTACCGTCAGATTTCGGGACAAACACCACTGATGCACCCCAATCAGA
This sequence comes from Allium sativum, assembly GCA_030737875.1. Lineage (NCBI taxonomy): Eukaryota > Viridiplantae > Streptophyta > Magnoliopsida > Asparagales > Amaryllidaceae > Allium > Allium sativum. The sequence continues at coordinate 573,614,997 of CM060923.1, read as the reverse complement.
GAAACTAGGCCTGATCAGACCCTTCCATACTAGCTGTCGTGTTTGATTGTCTAATTCCTCTTTCTCTTTCAAGGACATTCTTCGAATAGCGTGAACTACCGGCCTTGCATTCGGAATCAAAGCAATTTTGAAATCTATTTCTCTCTGCGGAGGTAAGCGAACAACTTCTTCGAACACATCCGCATAGTTCTTGACGACAGGAATATCTTTCACTAGGTCGTGAATATTCTCTGTGATTTCAAGGATATTTTCTATTTGGGCTAGAGAAACATCGAGAGCTGCCCAGAAGTCTTTTCTATTAGCATTCTGACCTTCACAGGGAATGGTTATATAATCACCTGATTTAATCTTTGCCTTTACGACCCTGTCGGCGCATTTAACTTCAGCCTCATATTTGGTCAACCAGTCTAACCCCAAGATGAGATCAAACTCTTTAAAATTCATGACGACTGCGATGGTAGGAAACCGATAACGAGAAAAAGAAACCGGCATTCCACAAACCCAACTGAGATCAATGGAACCCCTAACCGGATTCTGGACAGTCATTGGTTCTTTGAGCTTCTTCAAATTTAAATCCAGTTTCTTAGCTGCATCCTTGGCAATGAAGCTGCGTAACGCGCCAGTGTCAAACAGTACTTTAACTGGAATATCTTTGACAGTTAGCGTGCCTTCTAAAACATCAGCCCTTTCTTGAATAGCTGAGGGCTCAGAAGTCTCTGCTACTTCATTTATATGCACTGTTCAGATTTCTTTGAGAGTTGGCACTCCCGTGCAATATGACCTGCTTGGCGGCACTTATGGCATCTCCTTTCCCCATGTGGGTTCTTTTGTTTCTTAGTGGGCTTAGATCTACTTTTTCTTTGTTTATTCCAAGATTTGCAACTTATCGCCAAATGTCCTTTTCTATTGCAGCTTGAGCATATAGCAGTTGTTACTGGTTCTTTTTTAGATCTGGCCCTTTTCCGATTGACTTTGGGCTTCTTACTCACCTCAGATATCGCACTGGCTTCGGGATTATCAGTTTCAGGCTCATCTTTATTGCTAGAACTGACCCCTTCTTCGCAAGGTAACATACCTTTCTTGTCGAGATCTTCGTACTGGTAAGCCATGTATATCATTTCAGAAAAGGGGAGCTTCACATTCCTCATTATACTATTCTGATATTTCCTTTGCAGGCCATGAATAAATCTCAGATTCTTCCTCTTTGGATCTTGAATCAGATGAGGAGCAAAGTGAGAAAGTTCGTTGAATTTCTTATGATATTCTGGGATGGTCATATCCCCTTGTATCAAATAAGAAAATTCATCACATAATCGCTCGGTCGCTTCGGGAGGAATAAATCTTTCTAGGAAAATCACTTTGAATCTGTCCCAGGTGATATCACCTTCTGGATTATCTTTAATAACTGAATCCCACCAAAACAAAGCTTCTTCTTTGAGTGCCCAAGACGCCAGCAATCTTTTCTGATCGTCTCTCAGCTTTAAACCCTCAAAGATTTTCTCTACAGAACGAATCCAAGCTTGTGTTTCCATAATGGACTCTTTGCCTAAGAATGGCGATCCACCCAGATTTTGAAATCTCTTGAATAGAACTTCTATATATGATTCTGGCTGTGGGAGCACAACTGACTCATTAGTTGGTCGAGCCATACGATTATTTCTTCTGTTCCTGTCACTCATTTTCTAGTGCGTCTGCAATTAGCAGACAAAGTGTCAGGTCAACATAAAAGATTTTTTTTAAAATATAGAGACAAATACTTGAATGTAAATGTGTCTACTGGGGTGTATTTCATTCTGCTTTACTCATACTAGGATATTACTGATCCTATCTGTATAGAGTTACCCGTCCTAGAACACTACTGGTTCTATTTATGACGAGTTCGTTAATATGTTATATTCCAGAACTAAGCTTAACCAAAGCTCTGATACCCAATGAGACGACCCCAAACCTCGTACTGACGGCGGCAAGGGTAATCCTTGGAATATAACACAGAAACAGATAATAACAGAACAGAATTTAATAAATACACCAGATAATGTACAATAGAATACACTGGATAAACGTAATCATCAGAGTTACACAGTACACAGGATCATACTTAGTACAAATACAGTTCAGCTATACATAAATGTCTACAGCGGAAAAACAAACAAAATATGTACAATAGGAGATGAACAGCATAAAAAGAGATAAATGATAGAATCCATCTTCAGATCCATCTATCCAGAAAGAACCAGCTAAACCTGAATACAAGGCTGCCCATGTAGAAAAAAGGGCACCCGAGTTTGAAAGTGGAACAAACTACGAGTCAGTCATGGGACTGGTATGAGAAATCTACTCAACACATTTATAATATGGCTAATCACAGGACCACGCCACTTTCGTGGAACGGGTTTACTCCATTGGATTGCCAGTGCTTTAAAACAAATCATTCTTTTAAACATCGCTATGCTTTTTATAAAAATGAAGCCATTATAAGACTCAGTTCCCATCACACAATGCAATGCAAACCGGAGGATAGAGTTTTACCTTATAATGGCCAAAATATGATTGATACGAATAAAAACAAAAGCATTTGATATTATTACTAGTGTTTATTTGTTTTAAAAACAATTTCAATCATAACTATCAATCATAGACGGCATGGGCACCATATATCATGTTTCCATGTATATATACAATCAAAACCGCACGATGTCATATTTGGAAATTGGATTTCCGTCATGAACCAAGGCAAAAGATAGTCCGTACCGAATTCGAGACGCTCTAGCCCGCCCCTCAGGCAAGTACTCAGTCAAGCCTTTGGATCGTCAGGACCGGTCCACCGATGTGGATTAAAATTCCTGAACAATGCGTTTCCCCGCCCTATGGGGCGTAAGTGAGCCAACGAATGACTCCATCGGACCCGGATCGTCCGATCAAACTGAGTCGCCTCGCAACAGTAACAACCACATAAGTCAAACTCGTCAGGGCGTGTAAAACCACTGACGCCACTTCTAGCTAGAAAGAAACGCATGTCCTCCCTGAGGTCCTTTCTCCCGTTTTTGGTTCCTACCGGGTGTGAGGTTCACGAATTCACGTTGTACACAAAGCTACGCCACACAGGAGGTGCTTTGATCATCACCACAAGACTTTGCTTTTCAACAGAAGCCCTGATCATTTGCCACTTAGGCATGCCACACTGGCAATTCATGCCATGCGACTGATGTCCATCGATATACAACCTCTAAGCTTGTGCATTTCAGAGAAGGGCGTTAAGCAAAAGAATAAATTCTCCACCGCCAAACAGATGTATATTTAACAGAGATCAATCAACATAGGATAAAATCCAATGTCAGACACACAGTCCATTTACAAGTCTATTCTGGGTCTGAACGAAACTGGAGGCACTATATACCTCGCAAACCCATCGATCACCACGTACGTCTGGACGATCACCACTCATTATCCATATTTCGGGATGCCTCCCAATCAGGACCTCGGTTACCATCCAAACGAGATGAAGATCTCCGGTCTTCGACCACCGTCTTCATCTTCGATTACTTATCGTCGATTCAGTTATTCAGAATGGGATAAACCCGGTCTTTCTGAGCAACTCGCGTATATAATAAACAAGTGCAACACTAACATACACACGCATCATTTCAATTCATTAGTCACTAACCGTCAATCAGTAAGAGAACGATTTCCCAAATATTAACCCCGAAGGCCGAAACCAACATCAGATCAATACCGAAGAAACCATTCGACTTAGCCAACCTTCAGTTAATTTCTAAATTTACATCCATATCGTTTATAATACTTTATAACGATTTATCGCTATTTTTATTTATTTTAAAATAGCCATTTTATTCAAAACGACGCTTCGGGCAATAACGCGACCGTGGCGCTGTTTTTCTTCAGATTTGATTTACACATATCTGAAAATCTAACCATTGGATCTTCACAAAATTTACATCATTAGAAAGATCTTTTCAAAACGAATCCAACGGTTCCATTTTCGGGAAAATCCGACGGTCGGATCTCTCGGTATAATCGTTTGAAGTTTTGATTTCAAAATACGAACTGCAGCGTCGTTATTCGATAAAATATAATTATATTTATATATATATGTATATAAATATAATCGATTCTGGCACTGTTTTTCTTCAGATTTGAATTAAACATTCCAGACAATCCAACCGTTGGATTTTTACAAAGTTGGTGCCGTTGGAAAGATTTTTCCAAAGCGAACCCAACGGTTGCGATTTCAGGAAAATCCGATGGTCGAATCTCTCGGTATAATCGTTTGAAATCACAATTTCAAAATACGAACTGCAGCGTCGTTATTCGATATATTTCAATTCTATATATATATATATATATATATATATATATATATATCGATTCTTCAATTTCAAAAACTATATTCTTTTCATACATTTGATAAAAATGATATTTTTATCTAACTGTCTTCTATTTCAACACTTCACTATATTTAACAATTCATGTATATAATAAAAATGTGATTTTTAATGTAAAACAATTTATTTCAAAACACGATTATTTTATATATTTCATATAGGTGATAAAAATAGGATTTTTATTATAAAACAATTTATTTCAAAACGAGATTATTTTATACATTTCATATTGATATTAAAAATGGGATTTTTATTATAAATCAATTTCTTTTAAAACACGAATACCATTCAACACATGAATTTCAATTCAACGAATGAATATCGATTCAACACATGAAGGTGTTCTATACTTTATATAAATCGATAAAAAGGTGATTTTTATATTTAAAACACGAATACCATTCAACACATGAATTTCAATTCAACGAATGAATATCGATTCAACACATGAAGGTTTTCTATAGTTTATATAAATCGATAAAAAGGTGATTTTTATATTTAAAACACGAATACCATTCAACAAATGAATTTCAATTCAACGAATGAATATCGATTCAACACATGAAGATTTTCTATAGTTTATATAAATCGATAAAAAGGTGATTTTTATATTTAAAACACGAATACCATTCAACACATGAATTTTAATTCAACGAATGAATATCGATTCAACACATGAAGGTTTTCTATAGTTTATATAAATCGATAAAAAGGTGATTTTTATATTTAAAACACGAATACCATTCAACACATGAATTTCAATTCAACGAATGAATATCGATTCAACACATGAAGGTTTTCTATACAACAGACGAATATAATTTCAACACAGGAAAATAATTCTAACACGTGAATATTATTCAAAATTTCGGTAGCATAACGGCAGGGTAGTTAAAACCGGGACCGTCCCTAGTATGGCTCCTCGCTCTACCTTAAAACCTCGCGGTTTTTGACAATGAGGAATCATGCATCTAGTTCGCACGCAGGAGGCATGTATATTTATTTCATTTCCACAAACTAATCCTATGTGGTTTCAACCAAATATTTCTTAACCACAAATGGGTATTTTTCAACCACAATCAATCAATATCAACCACAAACAATTCCAATCAACCATTCGCTATCAATCAATTTTCACACCAATCACAACCAATAAATATCGTCCATGGTTTGTGGACGAGGGGCGTATATATATATATATATATATATATATATATATATATATATATATATATATATATATATATATATATTTATATATAGCAATTCACTTCTATTTCAACAAATATATAATTTTTACAATGCATATATAACTTATACATCGAACGTACAACTTATACAACGTTTATACAAGAGGTGTACAACGCTTATATAACTCATACATCGATTATATAATTTATACATTATCGTTTTCCATATCGTTTATAAATTAGAAATCTCACTTTGGGTTCCACTCCACCAAAAATAGCAGTAGGCTCAGAAAAATATGCGGTCTCTTCTAAAATGTAGAAGACGTCCACACGAGTCCACTGTCTCTTGTTTCACTGAATTTCGATAACACAGCAAAAAGATATGATTTTTCAAAGTTTGCAACGGTTTAAAGGTCTTAAAACTGTTGAAAATATATATAGCCGTACCTCAGCTGAAAGGTTCAAAACTAGGTTTGGATTTATCTCAAAATCCGTGTAGCTATTCGTCGATCGGCCTTCGCAGCGTCGAAGGGGGAGGAGAGGCGCTGGTTCACCGGAGGTGGGGTCCAGCTCGGTGGTCCCAGGCGGTGGCGGCGGCGAATTGAAGTCGTCGACTTCTAGGCGTCGATTCTCACTCCCCAGGCCACGAAAAATTCCAAACTTTATATGGATTTGAAGATCTCGAGAAGATCTTCAAAAAGTTCAATTGTGGCATGAGCTAATTCGGCGTGGATTGATCGGAAAATGAGGGGGAAGGTTTCAAGCGGTTTCCGCCTTCGATCGGGAGAGAGAAAATTAGATTTTTTTTTTATATAAAAATTTTGATTGGCCGGTGGGTTTTAAAGGGGTTTTCTGACACGACCACCAATCTAAACCCAACGACTGTCGTCCCTAGCATTTTACCCCCTTTCCGAACACAATGGGATATATTTCGTAGGCCCATTCGACTGTTTCAGTCGGTTTTCCTTCAAATTAAAATATAAAACATTCAATATTCAATTTGAACGTACATTTCAATTTGCTATGGCCACAAACTGATTCGAAAAATTCCATAAAAATAAATCTGACTATGTTTTGACGATACGGTCCCAACAAAACTAGTTTCGTCGAATTCTGAGACCGTTTGCAAAAAGGCCCATTTCTGGTCGATCCAATTTAACTATAATTGATCAAAACATGTTTTCCTTTGCCACGCCCACATACTAGCTTCAAAAATTATGAAATTTGAAACCTAGCAATAACTTCACATCTCGGATCCAACAAAAGTGGTTTCGTCGAATTCCGAGGTCGTATGCAAAATGGCCAATTTCACGGGCTATATAAATTCCATAGCGACCTTTCTGAAAATTCATTCGGCCATAACTTTTGCTTTCTGCTATGAAAATTCGATTTTTCAAATTCGTTAGAAAGGTATTCACTAACAGATTTAAATATTTTTGGTTTTGCTCAAATCCGTTTTGTTTTGCACCCGATACAGTCCGACAAAGTTTGAATTCAAATTTTGAAACTGCAGCACCATTTCAGGCCTTGTTTATAATTAGAATTAATTATATTCGTTTTCAAACGTCAATTCAAACTCACTTTTCATTGCTATTATTTAAAATATTTATTTTAAATATTTAAAATCCATTATTTTAGCCAATTTTAAACAAAAAATGGTTCAGATTTCCTGGGGTGTTACATGATTTTTCTATTTTTACTGCATTTGCTATCTTATATCTGTGATTAGCTATCATTTCATACTTGAGTGTTATACACCATATTACACGATCCTTGTGTACTGTATTAGCACGTAAACGCCCACACTACACTTTCATTTGGCATCGGAGCCTGGCGTTCTAGAGATCGTAACAACATCCAAGAAAAAATGGCAATAAAGAAATCTAGCCAAGGAACTAGAAAATGGAAGAGCAATAAAACCGAATCAGGAGAGCAAGGAAACAAATGTCTCATGGCTAAAGTCGGATCACAATCAGTATGTATAGATTCTTTATATAAAGATCTTTAGTTAAACCATGAAAAATTATTCAAAGATTTTAAAACTTTGAGTAAACTCAATACAATCATTATAGCTAAGTCAAAAAATTGCGAGCAAGAAAATTCCAAATTAAAAGAAGAAAACAATTTTTGGTAAAACAAGCCAAATGTTTTGAAAATACCTTAGAAGAGCTTGTTTCTCAAAAAGATTTCCTTCAAAAAGAAAATGAGCAACTAGAAGATAAAAACAATGTTCTTTTAAAGGAAATTGATCTTTTGCAAAATAGAAATAAATCATTAGAAGATTCTTTAAATAATTCTAGTTCTTTAATTTCATCTCTTGAAAAAGAGAATGGATCCTTAATTGAAAAGAATCTAGAATTATTTAAAGAATGTAAGTTTTTAAAGGTGAATAATAATATTTTGCAAAATAAAATTTCTGACACAAGAAAATTTTAAAAAAATACAATCTTCTTTAATTAATTCAGGATCTCAAATTTGTGGTCTCAAAACTGAGAATGTTTTAAAAAGGAAGAACTCTGAATTAAATAAGGAAATTGATAATTTTCAAAATAACAAAATTTCTTTTGTTACTCGCGATTTCGGAATTAGATTCGATAAATGTACAAATAAGTTCGCGATATTTAATAAAGGTCAAAATGATTTAAACATGATTTTATATAGATCTCGACATTTACATGACAAAAGTAATTTAGGATATAATAGAACCAATCGTAGAAATAGTACTAGATATGCTTTTATGTACAATAAGAATATCACTGCTAGTACTAATACACATCCAAGACCCAATTATTATAGAAATTCGAATACTTCTATGACTAGCGATATTTATAATAAATATAGAAGTATGATAAGGAATAGCAATAGAGATTACTTAAGTATTTGGGTTCTTGTAAGTTGGAAAAAAAGAGAAAAATATATCGATGATTATTTTGTTTCTGTAGTTAATAATGAAAATTTTATCTTTAAAGGTTCCATTAAACCCTCTTGGGTATGGTTACCTTCCATCTAACCCATGGACCCAAACAAAGCAAGTGGGTACCAAAAGTATATATGTCATATTTTTCGCAGGTACATCACAACAAAAAGAAGGCTATTCGGTATATCAAAATATCTTTGAAAACTTAGCTTATCAAAAAGCACAATATCTCCTAAAGGTGCTATAATTATTTGTATTCTCTACTGCTCTCGATTACTGTGTTTATTATGGTATTTATTCTTTTTAATCGATGACAAAGGGGGAGAAATATTTTCTCTCATGTGATACATATCATTCATGTTACATATACTATTATCATTTAAAATTATATGCTTAACATGGTAATAGTATATGTCTACTAACATTTGTTAATGCAGGAATCAAAATGTAAGATTATTTATATTATGAGCTAACAAATGTTGCAGAAATTCAGGGGGAGCTTTATATTTAGAGGGAGAAAATCCAAGGTGTTGTCATCAATCAAAAAGGGGGAGAATGTTGAGAACAAGATTTTGATCGATGCCAACATATAAAGTTGCAATGTAGATCATTTCATAGAGATAGGGTTATATATATATACATATATATATATATACATACATACATATATATATACACATTGAGTCGTGTTAGAAATATGTTAAAATATATCCTCAAAGTATAACACGAATGCTCATATATTCGTTGCTGAAATCCGTATATTTGAGGATTTGAAAAGTCACAGAAAAAGACCAAACAGTCCAGTCTCCGATCAGGAAAGAGTGCAGAGTGATCTAGACTATGGACCGAGGTCTTCCGGTCCACAACAATAAAACGGTCGACCGCCCAAAAAGAACCAGTCGACCGGTAAAATACCACCAGTCGACCATTCATGTTTCTGTTTCAAAATAAACATTTCTCAATTCAACCAGTCGACCAGTTGAAACTCACCAATCGACCGATCAATGTGTTTTTGCACATAACGGCTATTTTTCTGGAAATTTTAATTAAATTCAACTAGTCGACCGGTGATTTTTGACCTGTCGACCGTTTTCAAACAGCAAGCTTTTTCTAAGAGGTTACTTCTATTTGTGAAGAGATTTATATTCATTAATCAAAGGAAATGGACATAACTTTTTATAGAAACTCTTCATGAAGAATTACTACCTTTCTACTATTGTATAAATAACTTCAAACTTGTTTTACAATCACGAAATCATTCTATATTCTTTCTAATTTCTGAATTGCATTTTCATACTCTTTGCAAAACAAAAGCTCTCCAAATTTATATACTTGTTGAATACTTGAATCAATTTAATATCATTTGATTCAACAAGCATTCTACTTCCTTAAATCTAAGCATTTAAAGTACATACTCGAGGATCAGATTATGGGAAGATTGTACTCAAACTGTTGGCTATTCGTGTTGAATCAAGAACACAAAGTAGAAGTCAAAACCATTGTATTAGTTGAAGTCCTGTGTGTGATCAGGCACGTGTTGTAGTCCTCGTGTGATTAGAGGCGTGAAATCCCATTCGGCTGCTCGGGTGTTGTATACCTGTTCCTCCGGGTGAAGTGAGGAGATTGTTAGTTAAATTCCAGAAGGAAGTCTAGGACTGGACGTAGGACTGTGCTTCGAACCAGTATAAAAATCCCTGGTGTGATTTTTCTATTTTTATTGCATTTACTATCTTATATCTGTGATTAGCTATCATTTCATACTTGAGTGTTATACACCATATTACACGATCCTTGTGTACTATATTAGCACGTACATGCCCACACTACACTTTCACAGATGACGTGACAAATCCAACCCCCCCCCCCCCAAGTGCCATGAAAACGAGCATGAACCGTGGCTGTTTGTGCCAGAAATTTGGGCAACATACTCCACGAGAATCGACCACGTCCATATCATTTTGAAGAGCAGATAAATCTCAACAATTTTCGTTTCATAACCATAGTTTAATTCTGCGTGTAGATGGAGAAAAAAAGGGAAAAGAATGGAGCAATATCGGCCTTCAAATCGTTGTTGGTGGAGGCTCAGAAATGAGAAGTAAAATTAAGGTTTCCACGTTTTTCTTATATATGTATATATTATTTTATTCTAATTAATTCCTAAAAGTGAATTTCCCATTCGAACTCCAATTCAAACCCAACGACTATCATTTCTAACCAAATACCACTATTCCTGACACGATGAGATATGTTTCGTAAGCCAATTCAATCATTTTGACCAGTTTTATCAAAATTAAAATATAAACTAATATAACTTTCAATATTGAATTCCAACGTACATTTTAATTTGTCGGGTCCACATATTAACTCAAAAAATTATGAAATTTGAAATCTAGCTATGTTTTGATGATACTTTCCTAACAAAATTAATTTCGCCAAATTTGGAGACCGTTTGAATAATGGCCTTTTAACTGGTTTATTAAATTCAAACTAAAATTGAAAATGCATTTAAATTTACCACGCTCACATATTAATTTCAAAAATTATGAAATTTTAAACCTGACTGTAATTTGACATTCCAGATCAAACAATTGTGGTTTCATCGAAAACGGAGGTCGTTCGTAAAATGGCTATTTTTAAGGGCTATTTATAATTTACATATATATATATATATATTCCATAACGACTATCTTGAATTTTAAACTGGACAAAACTTACAATTTATAAAGTGAAATCTAAATTTCTTACATTCATTAGAAAGATATAATTAAAGAGATTCTAGTGTTTCTTATTTTATGGAAATCCGATTTATTTTGAATACTGTACATTCATTTGAAATTAAAAATCGAATTTTCAAACTACTGCTCCATTTCGGGTTCGTTTTGATTAAATATTAAATTTATACATTCTAACTTCGATTTAATTAAAATTTAAATCGTTAATTCTCAAAATAAATCATTAAAATTTCTTAAAATCCATTAAATCAATTAAAAATAAAAATTTAAATTGGTTCCAAAATTAAGGGTAGTTATAACTATAGTTCAAATTAGTTGTATTTTAGTAGAATTAAAGATAAATTATAAATGAGATGGCACACTAGCATTGGTGAAAAAGAAATTACCAGAAATAGTCTCCTTCTAGTTCAGTCCTAGAAAAATAACACTAGTAGAGAAAGTTGGAGGCTTCATCATGTTACCAGTAGCCGGAAAAATAGCCGAACTCGAGATAATAGGTTCAACATACAATGCCTAGCTGCTAGCAGCCAGATCCAAAAACTTCGAACATCCAGATGCTTCAAGTCGGTAATCAAACAAACTCGAAACGTTCAGAATGACAGATTGTTATTTAGTTTGGGTATAATAAGACAAAACACCGAAGTCGCAAAAACATCAATATATTACTTTGTAGCAGAATAATTTTTATAAAAAATACCAGAGTTTACATAAATTTTACACAGTGGAAATACGTAGGTTTTTTAAATCTAAAATAAATGAACCAAAAGCAAGCGCGTCTTCATGAGTCTCTAACTTCAATAGCCGAAAACTTTAAGCTGCAACACTCGGTCTGACCCGAGCGTTTATGCAAAATACAAAAGCACTTGAGTGAGGATTAACTTTATTCATGTAAATTAACTTCAATAAAACAGTAAAATATAACACTTAATCCCAACTTGTATAAGCAGTTTCTAAAATTACAAATATGTGTGCAAGTACTCTATAAATCATAGTCGTCATAAAATTTTGTCTAGAAATCAAAGCAAAGCAGCAGGTCATGGCATGTTTTAAAAAACAAATCAGGCATGAATACTAACGTATTTCAAGTTTATAGAAGGCAAGGTGAGTATATCAACACGATTACATGAAATTGGACAACAAAGAGGAAACAAAAATGTATGGAATTAACAACAAAAAAACATCAACTATTATATTTCATTTTGCATTGATGTTGAAAAACATGCATAAAGTAAATCGTGAATAAACTCGCCTTGCGTGGGTATGATGAAGACAAGAAACAAAAATGGACAACGACCAATCCTATGCTGCGAATTTGAAATTGAAAACCCTTTTTCTTCTGTTGAGAAAAAGAACAAACAAATTTTTTTGAAGAAGAGGATACCATGAATTTTTTGGAAAGAGGAGGTTGATGAATGTAAAAGGAATTTAGGTTTAGTTTTTTTATGTGGAGAGGGGGAAGAAGATCTAAAATTTACATAAGACAATTGCAAAGAAGAAAAAAGAATGAGGAAATAAATCGAGAAAGATACATGATTTATTTCTCACTAGTGTCTCTTCATATATTACATGTTCTTCATATATTACATGTTCTTCATATATTGTATTATACATTATAAAGGACATAATTTGGTTGGCTAAGGATGAGGTGACATATTTATTTTTCATTTAAATTTCAAAACTAAATCACAAAGAGAAAGAGAATAAACAGAAAGAAATGAACGAAAGATTAATTGTTTGACCCTAATTATTAGAAGGTTTGTGACTTTTTAAATTTTGAAACACATAATAACAAATATCGTGTGTTAAACGTTTTGCATAAATAACGTTAAAAGTTTTACGGTAAATTTTTTACTTTTGTATGTTAACAACATGATGTAAATGATAAGGAAATATGTAACAACCTGCCTTTTTTAACGCTTTAAGTCGGTATTTAAACCAACTCGGAACATTCAAAACGACAGATTGTTATTTAGCTTAGCAGGTTTAAACAGAATTTACACAGAATCACACAAAACAAATATATACAGCGGAATAAAATCTCATAAAGTATCAGAGTTTACAAACAATTTTTATACAGCGGAAGAATATTAAATTATAAGTACATTACATGAAATTCTTTAAATAAATAAAAGCTTTACGATTTTTGTCGAGCGCGCCACATGCATCTTTACGCTTCTCCACTTCGTTGAGAGCCGAATTCTTTAAAATCTTCAACGCTCGTAACTGACCCAAGCGTATTGCATAAAAGAAACACAACAAACACTCGGATCAGGATTAATCATTGTTCAAGTAAATTAACTTCAATATAAACTGAATATAATAGTAAATCTTAACAGCCATTATATATTCGGGCATCAAACCTAGGTAAAGACTGCCACTTGAATTTTTATCAAAAAAAAAAAAAAAAATAATAATAATAATAATGAAATAAAAAAATAAAAGACATTTCTACTTCAGACAGTATATACACAGAAAAAAAAAATCAAATGGTGATTGTTCATGTAAACTGGCGGTTAAACATATCAAGTGTATGTATGTATATACTTTCCCAAACCTTTAAATGTAAGCTCACATACCCAATTTTACTCCAACACAAGAACAAGTAATGTTTGCCTAGGCTAGTTTAGGTAGTTCATTCTGTGAACAACTGAAATGCATAGTTCATCACAACTAATTTAAACAAGTTCTATATTCGGGCATCAAACCTAGGTAAAGACTGCCACTTGAATTTTTATCAAAAAATAATAAGAATAATAAAATAAAAAAATAAAAGACATTTCTACTACAGACAGTATATACACAGGAAAAAAAATCAAATGGTGATTGTTCATGTAAACTGGCGGTTAAACATATCAAGTGTATGTATGTATATACTTTCCCAAACCTTTAAATGTAAGCTCACATACCCAATTTTACTCCAACACAAGAACAAGTAATGTTTGCCTAGGCTAGTTTAGGTAGTTCATTCTGTGAACAACTGAAATGCATAGTTCATCACAACTAATATAAACAAGTTCTTTTGCATGCACACAACATAATTATATATCATTAAAAATAAGTTCTACTTGTGAAGGAGAGCCCAAAAGCAACCTATAGTACATACTCGCAACATTAAATAAAGGAGATAAACTCCTGTAATCAATGAATATTTATGGTGTATGTTGGATTTCAGTGAAGAAGGTAAACATTACAACATGACCAATTCGGTAAAATCAGCAATATGGGTAATTTATATGCAAATTTATGAGCATACACTAGCATATAAAATGGACACTTCAGGTTTATTTTTTTCTCTTCCATTTACTTGTATTTTAGTTTTATTTTCCTGCCAAATAAGGTATCAAGCAGACAAAATGGTAAGCCCCATGGTATATAAACATTCATATATCAAGGACAAAACACAATAGTGCAACTGTATGGTACTTGTATGGTCACAACAAGAGGACGTGCAGGCAAGGAAAAACAAAATATGCCACAATTCAAAACAGCATAGGACTACACATGCAAAACAAGTATCATGTTGGCAATTTTATGAGTTTCATGCATGTATGAAATCAAGACAATATAGGGTGTTCCATGCCAGTGTAACATTGTTTCAGTTACCAGTCTACTAACTTGAATAAAATTTGCTAAACAAGTATTTTGAGGTCATGGCCATGCTCCAGCAACAGTAGAAAACACAACATCTAAGTGTCAAACCACACAATGGATTTACCATTTAATTTAGTTTATACCAAAGTCAAAATCCTTGAACAAGAATTAATCAATCGTGAGCATTTACTCACCTCAAAACGCGAAGAAAAGGAGCAGTGATGGAGTTGTTGAACGGCGCACAGATCTGGAGCTCGTAGTAGTTCAATCGGAAGCAACGAACGGTGCGGTTGTAGTTTACAGTCTCCACGGTGGTGACGGCTTCAGAGAGAAGGGATGGGTGGCGAAGGGTTAAAACGTTGGGTTTGAGATGGAGTATTATAGGTCTCCATTTATTTAGCTTTTCTTATTTTGTTTGTTGGAGTGGAATGGCAGCAGCTTTTCATTTATATATTTTAATGGTCACGTGAAAGTTGGAGAATTAATCAAGGGGTTTTAATGAAAGCAGCGGTTTCTTTGCTATAGGTAAAACGGTGCCTTTTTATATACTGAGTAACGTCAAAAGCAAATCTGGAAAATTGTTTAACATAAATGTACACAAAGAATAAAATACGTTGAACGCGTTTATTGGTAGGTGCATTAATAATATTAAATTTTAAAATAACATATGTTGAAATGTACTCAACTTTATTTTATTTTCTGAATTAATAGGTGCTTTGATTCATCCTTTCTGAATCTACTCTCTTAGTTTCCAAAGTAACCGTTTATTTCTTCGTATTATTTCCATCGTATGTCAATTAATTTAGATTCATTACCAATCAGAATTAAATTCAGTTTGCGGACCGCTAAACATTTAAAAAAATATATTTAAACGAACATCGATCACCAAATTTGACAAACAAACATTGACATTTAAACTTATACATTCCCGAAATCATTTTATGCAAAATAATTATGTTCAAGATCTGATATTCCTATTGCTTATTAATAATTTATGTTTGCAGCAAAATTTAAGAATAGAATTATATTTCCATACTGTTAAAATTTCCTTTAATTAACCTTAAATGTACGCAGTTCAAATTCGATCCAATTTAAAGTTGGAGTAAATTCACATGTCAAACTGTTTCTACGTTATTATGGTTATTATTTCACGATTATCATTTCAAACCCAGGTTTAAAAATATACTTATATTGAGAAATGTACATGTATAATTTATTAGATTATTAATGTAACCACAAATTTCGTTAACCACGCTAGTTAAACATATGCTATATATATCGTTGACATTTAATTTCCTTACAATTTCTTTTAATGAATTAAATTAAAATGTTGATTTAAATATTGATTATCGTATTTGTTCATGTAATAAGTCTTTAAACAAATCAAGGATTCGACTACTAAATTTCCTTTTATAAACAATTGTTCAAATTTAATGATTTCAAACATAAATACAATTTGACAAACTTTTCCTTTGTTATAAATCATCATTCATCCTATCATAAATTGTCATTTATTGGAAATAAATTTAAAATCATGTATTAATAATATTATAAAATTAAATTTAAATCCATAACATTCAAATATCGAAATTAAATTTATACATACCAGATTAATTCAAAACCAAATTGAAATAAACTAGACTTCCAAATTCTAAGTAAAATTTCAAATATAAATTTCGATTATTAACGTTAAACACTTAATTTGCTTTATATTTTAATCATCGAAATTTTTAAGTCGTTACAATCTCCCCCACTTAAAGCTTTTCGTCCTCGAAAAGGAACGAAATAAGAAATTGGTAATTAAACGATATATCATTCATACGCACATCGACTTTGATTGCTTGTTCAAACACATAAATTTTTATTTTTAATTAGTATTGTTAACCCAATCACCCTAGTGCGAACTTTTGATTCAACTTCTTGATTAGAAACTTGTATTCTCCTTGCATAGCACTAAACTAGGATAGAGAATTTCAGATTCATATCAAAAACTCTTATCAGTGTTCGCCGTCGAGAAAGAAGAAGACAATTCTATTTAGAATCAAAATAGTATATTCAAACTGAATCAGAATTATTATGCGAATGGAATAATTTTCGTTCAAGTACATATTTATTCCATTAATTCTTTTCTTTTCCAAGACGAAAAATAGTATTTTAATATATTTCAAAGCTGTAAACTTGCAAAACATTCAAAACCTCTTTCTTAGTTGATTATGTTGAGGTGGTAT
This sequence comes from Allium sativum, assembly GCA_030737875.1. Classification (NCBI taxonomy): domain Eukaryota; kingdom Viridiplantae; phylum Streptophyta; class Magnoliopsida; order Asparagales; family Amaryllidaceae; genus Allium; species Allium sativum. The sequence goes on along the minus strand of CM060923.1, from coordinate 573,597,936 downwards.
AATATTAAATTTCCATGGTATTGATTTTGTTATTTAAAGTCAAAATACTTCTATAACTTGAAATCTTAACAAGTTTATTTTCGTTCTTAAAAGTTTTAGACATACGTTGATCAGACGCACGACTAAAAATCTCCCAGTACTGAATATACTTGTTTCGACTTCCAGTGAAAATACTTAAAAACTTTTAAAATTAGATATGAAAAATACATTCCCCCATGGATCGCGGACACGCGGCGGTTACGCCACTATCCCAGCAGAATTGCTTGTGCCCGTAGGTATCACACCCCATCGAATTTCGCCATGGTTGTTGCCATAGATCGTAGTTACGCGGCGGTTACGCCACTATCCCAGGGGAATCGCTTGTAACAGTAGGCATCTCGCCCCTCGAATTTCGCTATGGTTATAGATCGCAGTTACGCAGCGGTTACGCCACTATCCCAGTGGAATCGCTTGTAACTGTAGGCATCTCGCCCCTTGAATTACGCTATGAAACATCAAGTGAATATAGATAAATCAAAGTGACCCCACCGAGTTGGATTCCAGTACGTGTTCCTACCGAGTAGGACCCCGATTTCCAATGGACACCCCGTGCGGAGTTCCAACGCAATCCTATCAAGTAGGATCACGATTTTCAATAGAAAGTACTTTCCATATCTTCGACTTCAAAACAGATAATACTACATATAGTATTTTTCATTTCGTACATCACATATATCGTGCTTATATAAAATTCCATTTACAAAAGTTTTCTTACTTTCCAATCGGGATTCATTCAAATCAGTAATATCTAATTCACCACATACTTATATAACTTCCAATTTTTATATAAGAATCAAATTGTTCAATATCGAATCTTTGCCGAATTCAAAATTTTAGTAGTCATAGCTTTCAAAACTATTTCATTTCCACACTTATATAAATATAAGATTATCAGTTTCCAACTTTTAACATTTTAGATTTAACCGTTTGGATTTTATTTCATGTTCAAATAACATTCGTTCTTGATATTTTCAAATATCTTTCATAAATCATTTTCCGTATAACTCAACAAGTAAATTTCAACATAACTTGTACGAATTCCGTTTTATCAAGTCGCAATTTCGAGTTCAACGTACTTACATAGTTATCTGTAAGATTTCTCAATTCCATGAAGTAAGCTTCATTTATAAATGATTTCCATATCTTCATTTCAAACATACATACTATTATATAATACTTCATTTCACGTTTCGCGTATATCGCACTTACATAAATATCAACTTTCATAAGATTTGTTGTCCAAATCACATTTCAACATATCATTCTTATATTAATTCCATTATATAAGATTTCACAAAATTCCATTTCAATACCAATTTAGTTTTGATTTCACAATTGATACGAATATTCAATTTCATTTCAAAACTAGTTCATATTCACAAATTAATCGAATTTCAAAATTCATATTTGATTTAGGTTACACATCAAAGAATATCATTAATCAGTTGAATCTTTACATTCAGTTACTTCGGGCAAAATTGCTCGGATCGGGAATAAATAATTTATCTCAAATTAGTTTTAAAAAAGTAAGCTTGAAATAAAATAGGTTCGAATAAATAAGTATTTAGAAAAATAAATTTGAATAAATTAGATAAGTTATGATATAAAATAGTTTAAGTAAATTAAATAGGTTTGACAAAATAGGTTTGAATAAATTAAATATATTTTAATACAAAATAGTTTGCAGAGTAGTTCGAAAATCAAAATAGATTTGGTAGAGAATAATTAAATAAGACAGATAAAAGTTATACTTTAGTTCACATAAAACAATAGTAAAACATATAATAGTTATAAAATAAATACTATTTTTAGGAAATATTCCAGTCCGAACTAAATTTCCCGAACTTTACAAAATTTAGCTAACATCGATTTCAATGTCGTAATCAAACTCAAATTTAACTAAAAGTTAAATTTGAAACCTTTAGTTTGAACTAATTGTTCAAGTTAGATCACAACTCAAATTTCTCATTTTAATTTTTCATTTGAAGTTTGAATTTTTCATTCATTCCATGTTCTTTGTTTCAAACCAATTTTCAAATTTCGACTTCCATATATTTTGTTAAAGCAATTCAAAGGATCGGGATAAGATTTGGATAGTTTCAAAAATTTAAGCACAAATGGTTCGAACGATAGGAGAACAATAAGGGCAAGTCAAGGCCAACAAACAAAACAAGTGAAATGGCAAAATTATATTTTTAAACATCCATTTCTATTTGAATCTTTATTCAAATTATTCCCAATTTCATCGCAATTCATTTGCAATTTCAATTTATACTTTACAAAATATTTAATATGTCGCTTATCTGTTTCAGTTCATATAAATTTATCAAAATGATTTATTAAATTTTATCCAAACATGCTTATCTAATCGATTTCAAGTATTTATCGATGTTTAAACCAGAACCATACAGTCATCCCATTTTCGAAACTCAAAAATGAATACAAGTGATGTCGCGATCATCCCCAGAATTATTTCCAAGCGACTAGAATGTGATTCTATATCAGTCTCGTATATATTGGACTTTGTATATACGTTAGCTAGGCGTATATTCAAAATCCGTACATATTTGACAGTCCAATCTCGACATCGAATAAAATACTCAAAACTCTTATCGTAGATTATATTTCAAAAAAAAAATTGCTTTTCAAAACTATTGCTTTAATTTCAAAATATTTCAAATTTTCAAAATACGCTCTCTCAGCAGTGATTCTTGTGATAATTCCACTCATTATAGAGTATTGCTACTCTATCTCTAATGAGTTTTTAAACCCGATAAGCTAAGCTTTGTCAAACCAAAGCTCTGATACCAACTGTAACGGCCCTAGGCTTTGCAACCATCAGGCAGTGGGCTAACCTCCCACCGTGACATACAGTGATACCTCAGAACTGATTTTACGGCCAGCCTCTCGACTGCAACAACCAACCCAATCTTCCCATTGGGATATGTAGGGGTAAGAGTCTCCTGCTCGCCACCAAACAGCCAAGCGAGATCCCCCTATCACATTCTCTAACCAGCTCTGATACCAACTGTAACAACCTGCCTTTTTTACCGCTTTAAGTCGGTATTTAAACCAACTCGGAACGTTCAAAATGGCAGATTGTTATTTAGCTTAGCAGGTTTAAATAGAATTTACACAGAATCACACAAAACAAATATATACAGCGGAATAAAATTTCATAAAGTATCAGAGTTTACAAACAATTTTTATACAGCGGAAGAATATTAAATTATAAGTACATTACATGAAATTCTTTAAATAAATAAAATCTTTACGATTTATGTCGAGCGCGCCACATGCGTCTTTACGCTTCTCCACTTCGTTGAGAGCCGAATTCTTTAAAATCTTCAACGCTCGTATCTGACCCAAGCGTATTACATAAAAGAAACACAACAAACACTCGGATCGGGATTAATCATTCTTCAAGTAAATTAACTTCAATATAAACTGAATATAATAGTAAATCTTAACAGCCATTATATATTCGGGCATCAAACCTAGGTTGTGACGATCCCAAAATCCGTGTGACGGTATTAAGGATAATCATCGGAATATAACACATCAATCATCATAGCAGAGTACAGATAATAGCAAAAACAATAAATAGAATAATTTTACATGGATATGACAGCGGAATCACAACATGTAACAACATCAGAATAACACAACGTAGGATATAACTTAGTAAATAAAAGAGAAATGATCAGTCACCATCGCCAGAGGCGGAATATATACATGCAGTGAGACAAAATAAGGGTATCAGTCTACATCGCCGAAGGCGGTACATATATATACGATAATGGCGGAAAATGTCAAGGTCATCTCTGTGAAGTCAGCCTCGCCTTGAGCCAAAATGCACTCTATGCAACAGTGTAGAGCCAAAAACAACCTGTCACCTATGAACTAGGCTGCCCGTGTGAAAATAAGGGCACCCGTGTTTGCAAAGTGAAACAAACAATGAGTCAGTCATGGGGACTGGTATGAGAAATATATTTAACAGTTTAAACAACAGTAATAAGCAAATCATAGGACCACGCCACTTTCGTGGAACGGGTTTACTCCAATGATTGCTAGTGCATTTAAAACAAAGTAAATTCTTTAAAACAACGCAATGCTTTTAAAAAGAATGAAGCCATTATAAGACTCAAGTCCCATCATACAATGCAACGCAAGCCGGAGGATAGAGTTTTACCTTATAATGGCCAAATATGCTTGATACGTGTAAAGCAAAATCATTTGGTATTATTACTAGTGCATATATGTTTCAAAAATGAATAGCATCATAAATATCAATCATAGGCGACATGAGCAACCCATGCCACTATGTCGCCATATATAAGTTACAATCGAATCCGTTATCTCGTATTGGAAATTGGATTTCCATCATGAGTCGAGGCAAGGGGCAAGCTCCTCTCCGCTTCGAGACATTCTAGCAAATGCCTCAGGACTACACACTCTGGGTAACCCATGGATCGGCTGGGCCGGTCCTCTCTTACGTTTGAGGATTAGTTATTCCTGAACACACGTTTCCCGGTCCTTACAGACCTATAATCGAGGCGCCTCGCATTCTAACAACCACAAAGGTGAAAAGTAGATACAAATGTTAGGGCTGGTAGGTCACTAACACCACCATAGCTAGAAAGAAACGTCGTGCTCTACCAGCGGTCCGTATCCCGTTTTTAACTCATACCAAGGTGTGAGGCTCGCGAATCAACGCTATACACAAAGCCAGGCCACGTAGACCGTGCTTTGATCATCATCCACAAGACTTTGCTTTGCAACAGAAGCCTTGATCACAGCATCTTGGCATGCCACATAGGCAATCCACTCCATACGACTGATTTCTATCGATATATAACCTCTGAGCTCGTACGTCTCAGAGAAGGGCGTTAAGCAAAAGAATAAATTCTCCGCCGCCAAACAGATATATATTTAACAGAGATCAATCAGTATAGAACAAAATCCAATGTCAGACACACAGTCCATTTACAAGTCCGTTCTGGGTCTGAACGAAACCGGAGGCGTCAAATTCCTCGTATATCCGTACAATCAACACATACGTTCAGACGGCTACTACTTCCGTTCCTTCACGGTATTCCTTCACGGTAGCTACTCCAGTCAGGAACCTCAGCAGCGCCCATCCAACCGATACGAAGATCGTCGGTCTTGAATCGTCTTTGTATTTTACAATTCGAATCACTCGCTAAATTATTTGAAATGAGGGTTAGCTCGGCCTTTTCAAATAATTCACGTAATTAGAATTTAAATCAATTCTTTCCATGGTTATATTATTCGACATTCATATTTCAGTTCTTTAGTGTTATTTTCGTGTCAAACACATACAACCATCAAATATCAAACAAATCAAGCCAAATTGGTTTATTTCCAATCTATGATGCTTATAATATTTTATAACAATTTTTCGCCATTTTTATTTATTTAAAAATGGCCATATTTAATTAAACGACGTTTCAGGTCGTGCCGTGGCACTGGCGCTGTTTTTCCCCTAATTTGTTTTACACATATCGGAAAATCTAACCGTTGGATTTCTACAAAGTCTATATCAGTGGGAAGATATTCCCAAAGCGAACCCAACGGTTCCAGTTTCGTGAAAATCTGATGGTCGGATCTTCCACACTAGTCGTTTGAAGTTACGGTTTCAAAATTCGAACTGCAGCATCGTTATTCGATTAAATTTAATTATATTTATATTTATATATAAATATAATCGATTCTGGCGCTGTTTTTCTTTAGATTTGAATTAAACATTCCAGACAATCCAACCGTTGGATTTTGACAAGGTTGGTGCCGTTGGAAAGATATTTCCAAGGCGAACCCAGCGGTTGCGGTTTCGGGAAAATTCGATGGTCGGATTTCTAGTACTAATCGTTTCAAATTACGATTCCGAAACACGAACTGCACGGCTTCGATTCCTTTTAATTCTATTTATATTTATATATATGTAGTTCATTCTATAACTTCAAATATAGTTCATTCGTTAATTTCAACTTCGTTTTCACTTCAAATATTTCACTAACGCCTTAATATTTCAAAAAAATTCGCCATAACCTCCTTTGTACGGGAAGGGGTTTGGAAATTTATTGGGTCGTGTTAGGTACCCAATAAATCCTATAAAGCATCCACATATTTATAGTGATATATTCTGGTGTTTACGGGGGAGCGTGTATAGATAATAACTCCAGAGAATAAATTCTCGTCACCCCGCTCCGTGTGGAAATAAATAGTCCATGTGCCGTATCTAATAGCTAGAGAGACGTGATTATTGTCAACTCCAGACACGTGTGGGGTTTTTATTAATCTGGCAATTTATCGTTATATTTTATATAGTCCATATCAGTCATCAGTTCAACCTGTAGTATAAAATCATCGGCATACAAGCCTCTCGCTCGTATGGTAAATCCTCCACCTCGTCACACAAGCTCCAATTGCTTATGTGGAATATGATGAAGTATGCCTATCGTCAAGAAGTATGCCATGTAGTGTAGTTCAAAATTAATGGTTACTATCCTATGGCGATGTTTATTATTTCACACAGAATAACCAGCACTCTGCATCCAATGGCATTCACAGGAGTTGATATAAAAATAAAATTGCGCAGCCAACTCATCAAGGTTTACCTATTTGTCGGGCACGTAAATAATTTCTTTACTCTACAGCTAATCCATTTTCCCTGTTCAACACATGTATATATATGCAGAACAAAGCTAATAATAACATTTCTAGCAAACTATTATTTATTTCAACACGTGTGTATTTTTATCAAGGCGTATACATGATAAAAGAAATATTTCTATCATCAAAAATATTTATTCAACACGTGAATGTTTTTAACACTTCATATTCACAATAAAGATGTAGTTTTTATTGTCTATTCATATTATTTTAAAATACGATAACATTCAACACATGAATTCCCATTCAACGAATGAATTTCAATTCAACACATGAATATCCTATATAGTTTGTATATATATAAAAAAATTGATATTTATCGCTAAAGCTATTTGTTTAAATTCAAATAATATTCAACACAAGAATTCCAACTCGACGAACGAATTTCAATTCAACACATGAATATTTTCTATAATTTGTATATATATAAAATTGTGATTTTTATCGCTAAAGCAATTTGTTTAAATTCAAATAATATTCAACACATGAATTCTAACTCGACGAACGAATTTTAACTCAACACATGAATATTAGTTTCAACATATGTAATTAATTTCAACAAATGAAAATTATTCTAACACATGAATATTTCAGAAAATTTCGGCAGCATAACGGCAGGGTAGTTAAAACCGGGACCGTCCCTAGTACGGCTCCTCGCTCTACCTTAAAACCTCGTGGTTTTTGACAATGGGGATCATGCATCAAGTTCGCACGCAGGCGGCATGTTTTATTTTCAATTCCACAATCCTATTCTAATTTGTTTCAACCACAAGAGGGTATTTTTCAACCACAAAGGTATTTTTCAACCACAATATCAACCACAAACAATTATTTCCAACCATTCGTCATACCATATAATATCACGCCAATCACAAGCAATAAATATCGTCCATGGTCTGTGGACGAGGGGAGTATATATATATAATTTCTATAATTCACTTGCATTTCATCACAATTCAAAGCATATATGTTTCATTCAATGCTTGTATAATTTATACATCGCTAATATAACTTATACAACACATGTACATGAGGTATACAATGCGTATATAATTTACACTTCGCTTATATAATTTATACAACACGATTCCATTCACACGATTCAGTTTAGATTCCTCACATTGGGTTTTGTAGTGCTAAAAATCGTAGGAAGATCAGAAAAATCCGCGGCTTCTGCTAGATGGTAGAGAGCATCCTCGTGGTCACGATGTTTCCTGTTTCATCGAATTTCGTTAACGAACGAAAAAGATATGATTTTTCAAAGTTTTGCAATGCTTTATAGTGTAAAACAGTTCAAAATTAAACAACCCGTTAGTTTTCAAACCTGCTCAAATTTAGGTTTTGATTTTTCGCTCGATCCGTTGCTCGATAGGTCGATCAGATTGTTGGACGTCGACGAAGGAGGGGAGGGCTTCCCGGTGCCACCAGCCTCTTCCAGTTCGACGGCGGTATGGACCCTGGGCGGCGGTTTAAACGCGCCCACTTCGGAGCGTTAGATCTCGATGGTGGCGCTACTGACGATGGCGAAACTGGGTCGGATCTGAAGAGGGGCGAAGGGGCTTTCGAGGGAAGGTGGTGGCGCGGCCTGGTTTCGCCTGTGGCGGCCGGAAAACGAGGCGGAAGGAAGGAGCTACAGGGGACGTCGATATCGCTTGAGCGGATGGGGTTTGGAGATATTTTCAGAAAATAAAAAAATAAAAGAAAATATATGATTGGCCAATGGTTTTATAATTTTGAAAATTGGGGTTTTGTCAAATGAACTCGAAATCAAACCCAACGACTGTCGCCCCTAGCGTTTTACCCCCATCCGAGACACAATGGAATATGTTTCGTAGGCCAATTCGACTGTTACAGTCAGTTATTTTTCAAATTAAAGTATAAAACATTTTATATTCAATTTGAACGTACATTTCAATTTGCCAGGGCCACAACTGAATCGAAAAATTACAGAAAAATAAATCTAGCTTTGTTTTGACGATACGGTCCCAACAAAACCAGTTTCGTCGAATTCTGAGCTCATATGCAAAATGTCCATTTTTAGGTCGACCCATTTTAACAGAAATTGACCAATCACATTTTCTTTTGCCCCGCTCACATACTAGCTTCAAAAATTATGAAATTTGAAACCTAGGAATAATTTGACATCCCGGACCCAACAAAAGTGGTTTCTTCGAATTCCGAGGTCGTATGCAAAATATCTATTTTCAAGGGCTATATGTGCTATATAGCGACCTTTCTGAAAATTCATTCGGCCATAACTTTTGATTCCCGTTATGAAACTTCAATTTTTCAGATTCGTTAGAAAGGTATCCATAAACAGATTTAAATATTTTCAGTTTCGCTAAAATCCGTTATATTTTCCACCCGGTATCGTCAAACAAAGTTTGTATTCAAATTTTCAAACTTCCATACTAGCCCCAATTCATTATTTTATTGAAATATGCTATTTCAATTATTCAAATTCTTTGGTAATAACCAATTTTAAAAATTTTAAATTGGTTCACATTTTCCGGGTTATTACATAGGTAAAGACTGCCACTTGAATTTTTATCAAATAATAATAATAATAATAATAATAATAATAATAATAAAAAGAAAAGAAAAAAATAAAAGACATTTCTACTTCAGACAGTATATACACAGAAAAAAAATCTCAAATGGTGATTGCTCATGTAAACTGGCGGTTAAACATATCAAGTGTATGTATGTATATACTTTCCCAAACCTTTAAATGTAAGCTCACATACCCAATTTTACTCCAACACATGAACAAGTAATGTTTGCCTAGGCTAGTTTAGGTAGTTCATTCTGTGAACAATTGAAATGCATAGTTCATCACAACTAATATAAACAAGTTCTTTTGCATGCATACAACATAATTATATACCATTAAAAATAAGTTCTACTTGTGAAGGAGTGCCCAAAAGCAACCTACAGTACATACTCGCAACATTAAATAAAGGAGATAGACTCCTGTAATCAATGAATATTTATGGTGTATGCTGGATTTCAGTGAAGAAGGTAAACATTACAACATGACCAATTCGGTAAAATCAGCAATATGGGTAATTTATATGCAAAATTATGAGCATACACTAGCATATAAAATGGATACTTCAGGTTCTTTTTTTCTCTTCCATTTACTTGTATTTTAGTTTTATTTTCCTGCCAAATAAGATACCAAGTAGACAAAATGGTAAGCCCCATGGTATATAAACATTCATATATCAAGGACAAAACACAACAGTGCAACTATTTGGTACTTGTATGGTCACAACAAGAGGAAGTGCAGGCAAGGAAAAACAAAATATGCCACCATTCAAAACAGCATAGGACTACACATGCAAAACAAGTATCATGTTGGAAATTTTATGAGTTTCATGCATGTATGAAATCAAGACAATATAGGGTGTTCCATGCCAGTGTAACATTGTTTCAGTTACCAGTCTACTAACTTGAATAAAATTTGCTAAACAAGTATTTTGAGGTCATGGCCATGCTCCAGCAACAGTAGAAAACACAACATCTAAGTGTCAAACCACACAATGGATTTACCATTTAATTTAGTTTATACCAAAGTCAAAATCCTTGAACAAGAATTAATCAATCATGAGCGTTTACTCACCTCAAAACGCGAAGAAAAGGAGCAGTGATGGAGTTGTTGAACGGCGCACAGATCTGGAGCTCGTAGTAGTTCAATCGGAAGCAACGAACGGTGCGGTTGTAGTTTACAGTCTCCACGGTGGTGACGGCTTCAGAGAGAAGGGATGGGTGGCGAAGGGTTAAAACGTTGGGTTTGAGATGGAGTATTATAGGTCTCCATTTATTTAGCTTTTCTTATTTTGTTTGTTGGAGTGGAATGGCAGCAGCTTTTCATTTATATATTTTAATGGTCACGTTAAAGTTGGAGAATTAATCAAGGGGTTTAAATGAAAGCAGCGGTTTCTTTGCTATAGGTAAAACGGTGCCTTTTTATATACTGAGTAACGTCAAAAGCAAATCTGGAAAATTGTTTAACATAAATGTACACAAAGAATAAAATAAGTTGAACGCGTTTATTGGTAGGTGCATTAATAATATTAAATTTTAAAATAACATATGTTGAAACGTATTCAACTTTATTTTATTTTCTGAATTAATAGGTGCTTTGATTCATCCTTTCCGAATCTACTCTCTCAGTTTCCAAAGTAACCGTTTATTTCTTCGTATTATTTCCATCGTATGTCAATTAATTTAGATTCATTACCAATCAGAATTAAATTCAGTTTGCGGACCGCTAAACATTTAAAAAAAAATTATTTAAACGAACATCGATCACCAAATTTGACAAACAAACATTGACATTTAAACTTATACATTCCCGAAATCATTTTATGCAAAATAATTATGTTCAAGATCTGATATTCCTATTGCTTATTAATAATTTATGTTTGCAGCAAAATTTAAGAATAGAATTATTTTTCCATACTGTTAAAATTTCCTTTAATTAACCTTAAATGTACGCAGTTCAAATTTCGATCCAATTTAAAGTTGGAGTAAATTCACATGTCAAACCGTTTCTACGTTATTATGGTTATTATTTCACGATTATCATTTCAAACCTAGGTTTAAAAATATACTTATATTGAGAAATGTACATGTATAATTTATTAAATTATTAATGTTACCATAAATTTCGTTAACCACGCTAGTTAAACATATGCTATATATATCGTTGACATTTAATTTCTTTACAATCTCTTTTAATGAATTAAATTAAAATGTTTATTTAAATATTGATTATCGTATTTGTTCATGTAATAAGTCTTTAAACAAATCAAGGATTCGACTACTAAATTTCCTTTTATAAACAATTGTTCAAATTTAATGATTTCAAACATAAATACAATTTGACAAACTTTTCCTTTGTTATAAATCATCATTCATCCTATCATAAATTGTCATTTATTGGAAATAAATTTAAAATCATGTATTAATAATATTATAAAATTAAATTTAAATCCATAACATTCAAATATCGAAATTAAATTTATACATACCAGATTAATTCAAAACCAAATTGAAATAAACTAGACTTCCAAATTCTAAGTAAAATTTCAAATATAAATTTTGATTATTAACGTTAAACACTTAATTTACTTTATATTTTAAACATCGAAATTTTTAAGTCGTTACAAAATACATACATACATATATATATATATATACACACACACACACACATGTGGAGATGGGTTGATTTTGGTGAAAATAATGACAAGAAAGGAGAATTAAAGGCAGAAAGACTTAAAGAATAAGAATAATACATGAAAATAGAATGTAGGGGAAGAAATTAAAAAAATGAAGGGAAGTAAATTAGTAGAATGAAGGAAAGAAATAAATACGTTATTAATTAAGAAATACAGTGGAGAGAAAGGAGGCCATGAAATTGGGGAAAGTAGAAAAAGAAGGGAAAAGAAATAAACTTGCATGAAATATGAATGAGCAAAGAGATTATGTGTATGATTTATTTGATTATTAACATCAACATTAATTTTCGTCGACTATGCTAGTAAAAAAGCATGTTGTATATTGTTGCCACCTCATTTCGTTACAATGTCTCCTATACAATTTAAACAAGAAACATTAATTAATTTATTATCGATTATGATAGAACTCCTACATTAAAGTTCTTAAACAAAACAATGATTCAACTACTGTTCTTTCATTATTAATAGTTCAAAGTTAATTATTACAAATATATACGTACAATTTGATTATAATTTCAATTGTTATAATTCTCCATTTATCTAATTACAAATTGTTGTTATTAGAAATAAATTTGAAATCGTTCATAAGTAACATCAAAAAATTTATTTTAAAACCACTTTAAATTCAATAAATAAATTTATTTAACGAATTAAATGGTTGGAATATACGGGATGTTACAGCGGTCGGAAGAGCCCTTTGAGTTGGAACCTAAGTGGTAATGAATTTTCTTACGTTTGTCCATGTGCGACACGACATACTTGTATCTAAACTCACATATTAACAGGGATGCATGATTCAAAATGAAATGAGTGAACCTTAATTTCAAAATATCCAGTGGCTTAAAGCATCTTCCAAAAAAGAAAAATGGAAAAAAAGGAAGGATATCTCATTAGACCACGACCACACATAAACATGACACAAATTTTTATCAAAAGACAGTCTAATTATTTTATTAGAAAAATTAGTTGTATTATCATATATCTATGGTATAGAATATAAATATTAATCATAGCTTAAATATTTCCATCTAACATTCCAATATATTGAGTATACAAATGAAAATGCTAAGGTATGTTGGTATATGGATTTTCCATGAAGACCTTCTCAGTAAACCAAGACCAATCTCCTATGACAAGAATTAGAAACTTCCTTCCGAGCATCGCATATCTCTGGATAAAATATACCATAAGATAAACACAACGACCCCACGCCTAAGCAAGAAAACTCAAATCTAGTGGAAACGCAACATCATCAACTCCTACCGGCCAATATATTAGTTAGCACACTAGATATGGAGTTGAGATACACCTCTGCGTTCGCAAAACAATTGGAGTGCCCATGCTAATTCCTCTTTAGTCATTTCTTAAGGTTAAGTCTACATTTGACATCTACATGGAGTATTCTTCACTTGAATGAAAAAGGAATCCCAAATAGGATTCTAGCAACTTGAATAGCTCCATTTCCAAGAGATAAAAATACGTATCTCGGTTATGAAGTGTTCTCGATAAGTAGAATAATGGCCAATTACAATCTCCTTATGATTGGATTGATGAATCATTCAAGCTAATATTTGATATTTGGTTATTTAACTATTAAATAAACAATCAAACGGGCGAATGATCAAATAATGAAAACAAAGTCCCATGTAACAATCAGGAATTTCTGAACCAATTTAGAAATTTTATACTAGCTATTTTAATGGGTTTTGAATGTTTCAAATGATTTATTTTGAATAATAATGAGTAAAAATTTATTTAAATCGAAGTTAGAATGTATAATTTTACTTTAATTATAAAACGAGCCTGAAATGGCGAAGTAGTTTGAAAATTCGATTTTAAACTTTAATTGAATATACAGAATTCGATATAAGTCAGAATTGGACGAAACCGGAAACTTTAGAATCTATTTAATTATATCTTTCTAACGAATGTAAGAAACTGAGATTTCACTTTATAAATTGTAAGTTATGTCCAGATTAAAATCTAGAATAGTCGCTATAGAATTTATACATATTTTAATATAATATATAGCCCTTAAAAATATCCATTTTGCAAACGACCTCCGTTTTCGATGAAACCACTTTTTGTTGGATCCAGAATGTTAAATTTTTACTAGGTTTAAAATTTCATAATTTTTGGAATTAATATGTGGGCGTAGTGAATTTAAACATGTTTTGTAATTTCAGTTTGAATTTAATCGACTGGAAAAGGGCCATTTTTCAAATGTCTCCAAATTTGATGAAATTAGTTTTTTTAGGACCTTATCGTCAAAACATAGCTAGATTTATTTTTTCTGAAATTTTTGGAGTCAGTTTTTGGCCCCGATAAATTAAAATGTACGTTCAAATTCAATATATATTGATTTATATTTTAATTTTGATGAAAACTGATCAAAATAGTCGGGTTGGCTTACGAAACATGTCCTATTGTGTTCGAAATGAGGGTATTTAGCTAGGAACAACAGTCATTGGGCTTGATTTGGAGTTCAAACGAATTAGAGTCAATTTTGGAATTAAATAAAAATAAAATATTATATATATATACCCCTTAGTCAAAACCCTAGACCGAAGTAAACAACCATCACCTAGAACGATTAGAGGGCCGAAATCTTCCTAAAAAGTGGCCTAATCTCTTCAAATCTGGTAAATAAAATTCAAAATTTCCAACGCAAGAATTATAGAGATTTTCCTTAGCTTCAATTCTACATGGTTATGATCAAATTTCATAACATAATTCGCTCGAATTTCCTTCTCAAACTGACTGCGTTTAGGCGCCGTTTCCGAGGCGATGAGGCTATCAAGGGGTCGACTATTCAAGGTGGCGGTAGCGCAGGGAAGGGGATACGACGTAGAGGCAGTTGGATCTTGGTCCGGTCAGTTGGAGAAGCAAGTGACAAGGATGAAAGGATTTGAGGGCGCGGGTTCAATTTGTGCCAGTGAGTGAATGAAGAAGAAGATGTTTAGGGGTGGATTAGGAAAGCAATTAAAGGTTTAATTATCTTTATTTAATTATTTTGTGAAATTAAAAGTTTAAAATCTCGTAACTTTCTCAAATGGAAATAGAATGAGTGAAACGACTTGCGTTGGAATCGTGAGATCAAGCACTACATCATGGAACTAACTAGAACAGAAACGGAGCACATTAGAATTTCAGAAAAATTCATATCAAACGGTTCTGAAATCATTAGTTAAAGAATGACGGAGTGGAACCCAATGTGAGAATTCTCTCACTAAAAATTCTGTACAGTTATTAATTTATTTTATAACTGTAAATATATATAGAAATTGCCAGTATAGATTTTTATCTGTTGTATGAAGTTCAACACTCGAATTTGCACAAATCACATAAATTGGAAGCGATGTATGGATATTACTGATACTCGGATTTCATACTCCGCGAATGGCCACTTACGGTGCCATAAATGGCATTGGGTTGTTGAGTATTTATTTTTATGGATGATTTGGTGATTTGTGTGGTGATTCTGATGATTAATATATTAAAAATAATGTTAACATTAATGTGGTAGTGAAAATTAAATTATAAATATCTATTTATAATTTAAACAGTAAAATTGGCTAATTAGAAAAATAATTCAAGCCGAATTAGAATTGGTTAAATTTACTAACCAATGATTTATTTAAATCAACTATTGTTGTTTGAAATCCCCACAGGGTATTCGGATGATATTTGACATACACTGATCCTAATAAATAGTGGTATGTCAATCAATGGGTTGACAGGTTGTGATAAGCGTTAATTATTTATTTTAATGCTTATACAGTTGTAAATTGCACACTGGATGATGTTTGAATGTTGAATGATTATTTATCATTATTGTTGCATACATATGATGTATGAAATCCATATAACTGAAATTATATGGTAATTGATTGAGTCACTTCTGATTCAGAAAATAACGAATATTTTAAAATAATATTCAGTGAATAATCAAAATATGATTTTGATGTTCGATTTCGGATGGACACGATAATATTGAAATATATGAAGCCGACTTAAGTAGTTAAACGCCATTTTTACTCGA
Organism: Allium sativum; assembly: GCA_030737875.1. Taxonomy (NCBI): domain Eukaryota; kingdom Viridiplantae; phylum Streptophyta; class Magnoliopsida; order Asparagales; family Amaryllidaceae; genus Allium; species Allium sativum. The sequence goes on along the minus strand of CM060923.1, from coordinate 573,581,913 downwards.
ACGGGCTTATAAATCGATTTTATTCATTTTATAATGAATATCGAAAAGAATGGATTTTAAAATCTGTTATTTTGAAAATATTATCATTTTAATATTATAATGATATGGAATATTCAATTTTGATTTAAAATTGAAAATGAAGTTGAAATCATTTTAAAATGAATTTATATACGATTTATAAAATACATTCTGAATAGAAATCGACGATATATACATATTATATTCATGAACCTAGACAAATGTACTGAACCTAGGTAGACAAACTAGGCTCGCTAAGGCCTGAAAATTCCTTTGATGTTTTAACGGAGAAAGATAAGGAGATGTGTGAAGGGGGTGGGCCCATTTGTGATCTAGAGATAGATGAAAAAATCCACTTGCCAATGAAAACATCCAGTGATTGATGCAAATTGTAAGTTGTAACAATTTATGAATTTATAGGCCGGCAACATGCCATTCGGTATAGACAAAAAGTGGACAAGTGAATATAATCAAAGATCTCCATACTATATTGATTGGGTGAACATGTTTATTTGTTTTGTTGAAGAAAACGGTGGTAAGAAAGGAGTGTATTTATGCCCTTGCAATCGGTGCCAAAATATGACGATGTTCAAATTAGATGAAATTCATTTTCATTTGCTTAGATGGGGTTTTATCCAATCATATAGCGTGTGGTATTTTCATGGGGAAAAAAGGGTGGAGATGGGAAAACAACAACCAATTAGTAATGCCACAAGTACTGATGAGGTTGAACATATTGTGATGGATGATCTAGTCAATGATGCAAATAGATTTCATGATTTTCAACCTGAAAATCCGTTGTTTGATCATGCTAATGTTAGAGAGCAGTATACGGATGATGGCAAGTGGCAGGCCAATGAAAGTAAGAAGTATACACCACTTTATGAAAGCACAAAAGAGCCACTGCATCCTTCATGTCCAAAAGGGATAACGAAGCTGTATGCCACTGTGAAACTGTAATAACTCGGAAAATCCGAACCAATTCAAAATCTTTATTTTGGTAATTTTAATGAATTTTGAATATTTAAAATGAATTATTTTAAATATTAACGATGAGAAATTTATTTTGAATAGAATTAGAATGTATATATTTATTTGAATCGACGTTAGAATATAAATATTTATTTTAATTTATAAAAGGAATTGAAAATGGCGCAGCAGTTTGAAAATTCAATTTCAAATTTCAAATGAATGTACAGGATTCAAAATAAACCGAATTTTAGCGAAACTAAAAATATTAGAATCTATTTAAAAATATCTTTCCAACGAATCCGAAAATTGAAATTTCATAGCGGGAATAAAAAGTTATGCCCAGTTGAAAATTCAGAATAGTCGCTATGGAAAATATAGCCCTTAAAAATAGTCATTTTGCAAACGACCTCCGTTATCGACGAAACCACTTTTGTTGGATCCGGGATGTTGAATTATAGCTGGATTCCAATTTTCATAATTTTGGGAATCAATATGTAAGCATGGCAAAAGAAAACGTGTTTTGTCAGTTTCAGTCAATTTGGATCAACCAGAAAACGTCTATTTTTCAAACGGTCTCCAAATTCGACGAAACTAGTTTCGTTAGGACCGTATCGTCAAAACATAACCAGATTTATTTTTTTGGAATTTTTGAGATCCGTATGTGGCTCGGGTAAATTAAAATGTACGTTTAAAATTCAATATAATGATTTATATTTTAATTTGAACGAAAACTGATGGAAACAGTTGAATTGGCTTACGGGACCTATCCCATTGTTTCCGGAATGGGGGTATTTGGTAAGGGATGACAGTCGTTGGGTTCGATTTGGAGTTAGAGTGAAAAAGGTAACTTTTAGGAATAAAATTTAATTAAATATATAACAAGTCAACCCCCTTTTCTCTCTCTCTCCCCCCCTCTTTCATTATCATTCACGCAAAAGAGAAAAAAAAGACACAGGCTCCCTCCCGTCGCTACCACCATCGCCCCCTAGCACCGCCGCCGGCCTCCTCCTCCCATCCTCCTCCTCTTCCTCCTCTCCTCTCTCTCCACCTCTTTCTCTCTTCAAATTTGCAAACCCTAAGCCCCAAATTGCAAACCCTAGCCGCCGTGGGCCCCCACTGCCCTAGCGCCGCCACCTGCACCCTCCCCCACCACCAGCAGGTCCCGCCGCCGTCCGCTGGCCACCCAACTTCGGCCGTGGGTACCTCCGTCACCAAAAACTCATTTTTCATAAAATTCCCGTTTTTGCATAAAACCCCCTGTCACTGTTTTGCCAGTAACTCTCAAACGGTTCGCTTCGGGCTAAAACTCCACAATACCAACTTCGAAGAGCACGATTTTCTCTTCAATTTTATATATGATAGTCCTATTTTGGATTGCAGAGCTGTCGGAAAAACGCGTCCAAAGTCTGATGTCCAAACACTGTCAAAAATACTGTCTTTTCACGATTTCCGGCGAAATGGCACATTTTCGGAAGGAAAACCACTAGGTGAAAGCTGTTCGGAATGGCGCGTTTAAGCTAAAAAAAAAAGATGGTGTGAAGTTTGGAGCTAGTTTGCAAATTCTAGAACCAAAAAAGCAAATCTGGACGATATAAAATATGTGAGTTTTCCCCGCTTTAAAGCTTCTATGGTTTTTGACGTATGAAGTATGTAAAGTTATGATTTTTATTTATATAAAGTTATGATTTTTATTTATATAAAGTTATGATTTTTAGTTACATAAAGTTATGATTTTTAGTTATGTAAAAATATCATTTTTGGTTAGTTAAAAATAGGATTTTTATCGTAGGAAGGAAATATTTTTGGTAAGATTAAAAATATAATTTTTAACTAGTGTATGGCATGGAAATGTTTTAGAAAGATAAAAATATGATTTTTACCTATGTAGTAGCGTTATAAAAATATGATTTTTATGTACATGTAACGTCATTAAAAATATGATTTTTATATATGTAGAGTATTAAAAATATAATTTTTAGCAAAGTAAAAATATAAATTTTAGAACTGAAATAAAATTGTGATTTTTACTATGAACAGCGTGAAGAAGATTGCATTGGAATTTCAAGCAAGTCAGGACTATTCTGAAATTCAAAAGTAAAAATGGTGGGGTAGATCACAAAGGTGAGAACTCCTCACTATAATTTTTTTATACGGTTATTTATTTTATAACTGCATATATGAGCTATTCCCCATCGTCCACAGACCATGGATGGCTTGTTTGATTATTTGGTTTAGTTGATTAGGTTATTTGGTTGAATTTTGTTGTTTGGGTTAAACGAATTGATTAGAATTGTTATGTGTGTATGGCACGAGCCAATATCAGGAGAGGGGTAATGCTAGACATTACCCGATTTTGATATCATGCCGTTACGCTGCCGAAATTTTCTAAAATATGTTAGAACAATAAAAATATCATTTTTATTGTATAAGTGAACTGAATAGAATATTCATATGTTGAATAAAATAATTTATCGTTAAAAATATAATTTTTAACGTGTATATGAATAAAATAAATATTCATTTACAAATCAGATGATTTGTTTATGTACACCCATTCGACTGATATTGATTGGGACGATAAATTTTACACATCGCCCAACTGCACAAATAAAATTCATTATTTGTTGGTTGAAACCCCACACGAGTATTGGGATGATATATGACATACACTAGTCCCGATAATTAGCTGTATTTTGATTGATGGATTGACAGGCTGTTGTAAGCGTTAATTATTTATATTTGATGCTTATGTAGTATAGAATGCACTCTGAATGATGGTTGATTGTTTATTATGGTTGTTATATACATGTGTTGTATGAAATCCATGTAATCAACATTATATGGTAATTGACTGTGTCTGATTCCAGTTCAAAAAGAATGAATATTTTAAAATAATGATTATTTTAAAATAACGAATATTTTCAAATAATATTCAGAAAAGAATCAAAATATGATTTTCATGTCTGATTTGGGATGGACACGAATATATTTAAATATATAAAGCCGTGTTGATTAGATTAACGCCATTTTGACGTGAAAGATATTTATATCGATTTTATTCATTTCTATAATGAATATCGAAAAGAAATTGATTTCAAAATATAATGTTTTGAAAATATTATCATTTATATATCGATGATATGGAATATTCAATTTTGATTTGAAATTTAATATGAAGTTGAAATCGTTTTGAAAACGAATTTAAAACGATTTATAAAATACGTTATAAATGGAAATCGACGAAATATATATATATATTATATATATATATATATATATATAATGGCCTGAATAGAATGCGCCGCGCCACTGCAGTTCGCGAATTCGACCATTGACTTCGAACGGACATTACAGGAGATCCGACCGTCGGATTCTCCTAAAACCGGAACCGTTGGGTTCATATCGAAAAGAGCTTTCTAAAGAATATTAGAGGTTTGAAATCTAATGGTTGGATTTGAAATTATGTCCAAATCAAATTTGGAAAAGGTCGTTGTAAGTGCGGTTCGATAGACCTTTATGGAAATCGACTGTACTGGCATTGATAAAATTATTAAAAATATCAATAATTTGTGTAAAATCATAATAAATGATTTGGATAGAATTGGGGTGAAAATTTCCATATCTGAAAAGATAAAAATATATTTTTATTGAAATGAACTAGTTTTGAACTAGAATTAAAAATCCAATATTTTTAAATAAATAAATTGGATTTGAAATGGTTTTAAAAATAACCAGAATTTCCAACATATAAATTGGAAATGGATTTGAATTGAAATTGTCTTCGGAATATTTCGATGTTGGATTTCGTGATTATACAAATATTGTTATGGAAATTTGAAAGATATATTTATATCGTTATTTCCAATACGATATTTGTTGGTTGTGGCATTTGATATTGAATATAAGCCGATATATTTTCTATTCAGAGCCTTGTATTTAATATCAAATGTGATTTTGGGTTTATCGTGAATGGTGTCTTCATTAACACTGTTCTTGAACCTAGTTGAGAAATGATTAAATCTTTTTATTTAGATTTAATGAAATATACCAATTAATTGATATTTAATTGGAATGGAATTGAAATTGGTCTTTGGGTTTTTGTGAATGGTGTTTTAAATAACACTTGTTCTTTAACTCGATTAACAATGGAATAAGATTTTGGGTTGTTGTGAATGGTATCTTTAATAATACTGTTCTTAGACCCAATGGAGATAGGAAAATCAGAAACTAACTGGAGACTAGTTAAGTTGAATGGCTAGTTAAGTTGAATGGTTTCCTAGGTATTGTTCTGACGTTGGTTTCGGCCTTCGAGGTTAATACTTAGGGAATTGTTCACTTGCTGATTTACGGTTAAAGGCTGATGGAACGGAATGTGATTTTGGGTTTATCGTGAACTATCTTTTAAAGGACATTGGTTCTTTAACCTTGTTAAAGACAGGAATAAGACTTTGGATTGTCGTGAATGGTATCTTTAATAATATTGTTCTTAGACCCAATGGGGTTAATAAAATCAAAAACTAACTGGAGATTAGTTAAGTTGAATGGTTTCCTGGGTATCGATATGATGTTGGTTTCGGCCTTAGGGATTAATACTTTGGGAATTGTTCACTTGCTAATTTATGTTTAAAGGCTGATGGAATGGAATGTGATTTTGGGTTTATCGTGAACCGTGTTTTAAAGGTCATTGGTTCTTTAACCTAGTTAAAGACAGGATATGATTTCCCAAGTTAAACAATCGTTAATATTGATTTTTGGGAAAATTAAAACCAAGTTGAGTTTTAATGCATCTTTAATTAGATTGAAATGATATCCAAAGGAAGATTAAAGAATAAATTTAAAGAATTTATCTTTGATAAAATTAATGGGAACCTTTCCCAAAGTATAAGAATATTTGAATAAAGGAATATTCTGGATTGGAATAAGGCGTATATTTTGTTTTTATAGATACGTGAGTTATTCAGAAAGACCGGGTTTATCCCATTCTGAATAACTGATTCGATGATATGTCGAGGATGAGGACGGTGGTAAAAGACCGATGGTCTTCACATCGTTTGGATGATTACTGATGTCTTGATTGGGCTGTACACCAAAGACAAGGTAACAAGTGGTGATCATCCAGACGTACTTGGAGATCGACCGGATATGCGAGGACCTCTCCCCTGTATTGGACATATGGGGAAGGAATAAGGCGCCTCCAATTTCATTCAGACCCAGAACGAACTTGTAAATGGATGTGTGTTTGACATCGGATTTCATTTTGTGTGATTGATAGACATCGGTTGCATAACTGAATTGCCTGTGTCGCATGTTGAGATGCAAATGATCAAGGCTTCTATTGAAAAGCAGGGTCTTGTGGTTGATGATCAAAGCACGGATTTAATATAGCATAGCTTTTTGTAGCGTTAATTCGCGAGCCTCACACCCCGGTGTGAATCAGAAACGGGAGAGGACATCAGGGAGGGCATGCGTTTCCTTCTAGCTAGAAGTGGTGTCAGCGTTTTGCAAGTGTGGATGATGGATAGCGAGGCGCCTCGGTTATATCGGTCGATCCGGGGCCGATGGAGTCATTTGGCTCATTTACGCCCCATAGGGCGGGGAAACGTATTGTTCAAAGTTTTTTAATCCACATTGCACTTTGATGGGTCATCCCTGACGATCCAAGGCTTTTCTGCTCCCTTGCTTGAGGCTCCGGCTAGAGAGTCTCGAAGCGGTAAGGACAATCCCTTACCTTGGTTCACAGATGGAAATCCAACTTCCAATACGTGACAATTGCGGTTTTGATTGTAGAACCTAGCATTGGCGACATGATATATGGTACCCATGCCGTCTATGATTGATACATTTATATTTGAAGTTATTTTATATACTATGCACTTATAATAGTATCAAATGATTTGTTTTAACGTACCTAGCATGTTTGGCTGTTATAAGCGAAAACCCTATCCCCCGACTTGCGTTGCATTGTGTGATAGGACCTGGGTCTTATAATAGTTTCATTTTTCCAAAAAGCATTGCGCTATTTTGTTATATGCACTGGTATTCTTGGGAGGAAACTCGTTCTGTATTATACGGCGTGGTCCCTTGATATATCTGATTTAAAGTAAAGTTTTAAATAACTGTTTTAGTTCTCACGCCAGTCACATGACTGACCTGAAGTTTATTGTTTTAACCTAAACTCTGGGTGCCCCTATTTTCCAAACGGGCAGCTAGTAGTTTTGGTTTTGCATATTTACATTCACAGGATCCTGGTTTACAACTGGAAGGATATTCGGAAAGCTCTGTATCCGCATATTCTTTTCAGTTGTGTTTTGTATTATTTTCCGCTGCATTATAACTTATAGATCGCTGATGGTTAGTAAATGTGTAATATTTATTTATACTCTGTTATATTCTTGTATTCTGATGGAATTGTTGTAATAAGCAATGAAATGTTCTTCTGTTTGTGTTCAGATTCGTCTTGTTCTCAACTCAATCTGGGCTTTCCTTCACGGGGAAGCTCGGGTTGCTACATTTGGTATCGGAGTTTTGGTTTACAGAGCTCGGAGAACAAGACACGTTAGAACCAAACGAAAGAATTCATTAGAGATCGGATTAGTAATATCCAATGGGAATGACTCATTAGAGATAGGATCAATAGTATCCTAGAATGAGTAGGAAGAGTATATTTTTAAAATGAAAAAAAAATTTGTTTTGAAATTTTAATCGTATTATACGTATTTGAATATTTATTTTAAATTGATTTGGACAATCCAGTATATAAAGATTTGGCATATGCGTCTAATCCATGTGTATTCGAAGTTTTAATATGCTGGGTAGATATAGAATCACACTCTAGTTGCCCGGAGATGATACTGATGATGTCGCGGCGTCATCAGTACTTGTATTCGAGTGTAGAAAGTGGGATATCTATATATTTCCAATTGACTGGTGTGAGAACCAAAACTAAATAGGGTTTATTGTTGTGACTTAGCATCAAAAACATTATTTTCTGTATATATGTCAAAATTATGAATTTGAAACGTTAATTCACTTATTGATTGATGGTTGTGTTGTATGATTATTTGTTACCTAAGAAAAGCATTATGTGAAAGAACGGTACATATAACCAAATTGATCAAATATTGAACTGTATTGAAAATTTATCGCATTTGCATACATGTACATGCGTATATACATTGAACAGGTCATAGCAGGGAAGCTAAGCAGAGGAATAAAATTGTTTGACCGACAAATAGGTACATGTTTTTTGTATTTCTTGGGGTTTTTGATGATTTTATGAGCCGATTGGCTAGTCGCTTGGCTGTTTCTTTTTCTTTTTGATTGGAGAGGCTTGTGTGGCGGTTTGGGGATTTTCCCGGTGCTCCCGTATAGGGGAGCTTATGGCGAAATTTTTCGAAAATTTAGAGTGTTAGCCAAATTTTTGAAGAATTGGAAAATTCTTAGAAACTGAAAAGTTGAAGAACTTAAGCCATAATGAAAATAATGAAAGTTGAGTTGGTTTGTAAAACAATTTTATGCTCCGTTCCTTTTCGAGGACGAAAAGATTTTAAGTGGGGAGATTGTAATAACCCGGAAAATCCGAACCAATTTAAAAATTTTATTTAGGTAATTTTAATGAATTTTGAATATTTAAAATGAATTCTTTTAAATAATAACTAGGAGAAATTAATTTTGAATAGAATTAGAACGTATATATTTATTTGAATCGAAGTTAGAATATAAATATTTATTTTAAATCATAAAAGGAATTGAAAATGGCGCGGTATTTTGGAAATTTGATTTCAAATTTCAAATGAATGTACAGGATTCAAAATAAACCGGATTTTAGCGAAACCAAAAATATTAGAATCTATTTGAAAATATCTTTCCAACGAATCTGAAAAATTGAAATTTCATAGCAGGAATAAAAAGTTATGCTAAGTAGAAAATTCAAAATAGTCGCTATGCAAAATATAGCCCTTAAAAATAGCCATTTTGCAAATGACCTCCGTTTTCGACGAAACTACTTTTGTTGGATCCTGGATGTTGAATTATTGCGGATTCCAATTTTCAAAATTTTTGGAATCAATATGTGAGTGTGGCAAAAGAAAACGTGTTTTGTCAGTTTCAGTCAATTGGGATCGACTAGAAAATGGCTATTTTTCAAACGGTCTCCAAATTCGACAAAACTAGTTTTGTTAGGACCGTATCTTCAAAAAATAACCAAATTTATTTTTTTGGAATTTTGGGGGTCCGTATGTGGCCATGGTAAATTAAAATGTACGTTTAAAATTCAATATAATGATTTATATTTTAATTTGAATAGAAACTGATGGAAACAGTCGAATTGGCTTACGGGACCTATCCCATTTGTGTTCGGAATGGGGGTATTTGGTTGGAGGTGACAGTCGTTGGGTTCGATTTGGAGTTAGAGTGAAAAAGGTAACATTTAGGAATAAAATTTTATTAAATATATGACAAGTCAACCCCCTTCTCTCTCTCTCTCCCTCTTTCATTATCATTCACGCAAAAGAGAGAAAAAAAGATGCACGATCCCTCCTATCGCTGCCACCACTGCCCCACTAGCACTGTCGTCGGCCACCTCCCCTCCTCCTCCTCTTCCTCCTCTCCTCTCTCTCATCCTCTTTCTCTCTTCAAATTTGCAAACCCTAAGCCCCAAATTGCAAACCCTAGCCGCCATGGGCCCCCACTGCCCTAGCGCCGCCACCTGCACCTCCCCCACCACCAGCAGGTCCCACCGCTGCCCTCTGGCCACCCAGCTTCGACCGTGGGTCCCCCCGTCACCAAAACCCATTTTTCATAAAATTCCCATTTTTGTATAAAACCCCTTGTCACTATTTCGCCAATAACTCTCAAATGGTGCACTTCTAGCCAAGACTCCACAATACCAAATTCAAAGAGCACGATTTTCTCTTCGATTTGGTACATGATAGTCCTATTTTGCATTGCGGAGCTGTCGCCCAAAGTCTGCTGTCCAAACACAGTCAAAATACAGTCTTTTCGCGATTTCCGGTGAAATGACACATTTTCGGAAGGAAGACCACTAGGCGAAAGTTGTCCGAAATGGCGCGTTTAAGCTACAAAAAAAGTTGGTGTGAAGATTGGTGCTCGTTTGCAATTTCTGGAACCAGAACAGCAAATCCGAGCGATAAAAAATATGTGAGTTTTCTCCGCTTTAAAGCTTCTATGGTTTTTGACGTATGAAGTATGTAAAGTTATGATTTTTATTTATATAAAGTTATGATTTTTATTTATATAAAGTTATGGTTTTTAATTGCATAAAGTTATGATTTTTAGTTATGTAAAAATATCATTTTTGGTTAGTTAAAAATAGGATTTTTATCGTAGGAAGGAAATATTTTTGGCAGGATTAAAAATATAATTTTTAACTAGTGTATGGCATGGAAATGTTTTTAGAAAGATAAAAATATGTTTTTTACCTATGTAGTAGCGTTATAAAAATAAGATTTTTATGTACATATAGCGACATTAAAAGTCTGATTTTTATATATGTAGAGTATTAAAAATATAATTTTTAGCGAAGTAAAAATATAAATTTTAGAACTGAAATAAAAATGTGATTTTTACTATGAACAGCGTGAAGAAGATTGCGTTGGAATTTCAGGCAAGTCAGGACTATTCTGAAATTCAAAAAAAAAATGGTGGATTGGATCCCAAAGGTGAGAACTCCTCACCATAATTTTCTTATACAGTTATTTATTTTATAACTACATATATGAATTGTTCCCCGTCGTCCGCAGACCATGGACGGCTTGTTTGATTGTTTGGTTTGGTTGTTTAGATTATTTGGTTGAATTTGGTTGTTTGGGTGAAATGAATTGATTAGAATTTTTTGTGTGTATGGCGCGAGCCAATATCAGGAGAGGGGTAATGCTAGACATTACCCGATTTTGATATCGTCTCGTTATGCCGTCGAAATTTTCTAAAATATGTTAAAACAATAAAAATATCATTTTTATTGTATAAATGAACTGAATAGAATATTTATATGTTGAATAAAATAATTTATCGTTAAAAATATAATTTTTAACATGTATATGAATAAAAAATATTCATTTACAAATCAGAAGAATTGTTTATGTACACCCATTTGACTGATATTGATTGGGACGATAAATTTTACACATCGTCCAACTGCATAAGTAAAATTCATTATTTGTTGATTGAAACCCCACACGGGTATTGGGATGATATATGACATACACTAGTCCTGATAATTAGCTGTATGTCGATCGATGGATTGACAGGCTCTTGTAAGCATTAAATATTTATATTTGATGCTTATGCAGTATATAATGCACTCTGGATGATGGTTGATTGTTTATTATGGTTGTTATATACATGTGTTGTATTAAATCCATATAATCAACATTATATGGTAATTGACTGCGTCTGATTCCAGTTCAGAAAGAATGAATATTTTAAAATAACGATTATTTTAAAATAACGAATATTTTCAAATAATATTTAGAAAAGAATCAAAATATGATTTTGATGTCCGATTTGGGATGGACATGAATATATTTAAATATATGAAGCCGTGTTGATTAGATTAACATCATTTTGACGTTAAAGATATTTATATCGATTTTATTCATTTCTATAATGAATATCGAAAAGAAATTGATTTCAAAACATAATGTTTTGAAAATATTATTATATATATATCGATGATATGGAATATTCAATTTTGATTTGAAACTGAATATGAAGTTGAAATCGTTTTGAAAACAAATTTAAAATGATTTATAAAATACATTATAAATGGAAATCGACGAAATGTATATAATATTATATATATATAATGGCCTGAATAGAACGCGCCGCGTGGCGGCATTTGGCGAATTTCGACCATTGACTTCGAACGGACATTACGGGAGATACGGCAGTCGGATTCTCCTAAAACTGGAACCGTTGGGTTGGTATCGAAAAGATCATTCTAACGAATATTAGAGATTTGAAATCTAACAGTTGGATTTGGAATTATGTCCAAATCAAATTTGGAAAAGGTCGCTGTTAGTGCAGTTCGATGGCCGTTTATGGAAATCGACTGTACTGGCCTTGATAAAATTATTAAAAATATCAATAATTTGTATAAAATCATAATAAATGATTTGGAAAGAATTGGGGTGAAAAATTTCATATGTGAAAAGATAAAAATATATTTTTGTCGAAATGAACTAGTTTTGAACTAGAATTAAAAATCCAATATTTTTAAATAAATAAATTGGATTTGAATTGGTTTTAAAAATAACTAGAATTTCCAACATATAAATTGGAAATGGATTTGAATTGAAATTGTCTTCGGAATATTTCGATGTTGGATTTCGTGATTATACAGATGTTGTTATGGAAATTTGAAAGATATAATTATATCTTTATTTCCAATACGATATTTGTTGGTTGTGGCATTTGATATTAAATATAAGTCGATATATTTTCTATTCAGAGCCTTGTGTTTAATATAAAATGTGATTTTGGGTTTATCGTGAATGTGTAACGACCCAGAAAATCTGAACCAATTTAAAAATTTTAAATTGGCTGAAATAATGTATTTTAAATATTTAAAATAAATATTTTAAATAATGGCAATGAAAAGTGAGTTTGAATCGACAATTGAAAACGAATATAATTAATTCTAATTATAAACAAGGCTTGAAAAGGCGCTGCAGTTTCAAAAATTGGATTCAAACTTTGTCGGACTGTACCGGGTGCAAAACAAAATGGATTTTAGTGAAACCAAAAATATTTAAATCTGTTAGTGAATACCTTTCTAACGAATCTGAAAAATCGAATTTTCATAGCGGAAAGCAAAAGTTATGGTCGAATGAATTTTCAGAAAGGTCGCTATGGAATTTATATAGCCCGTGAAATTGGCCATTTTGCATACGACCTCGGAATTCGATGAAACCACTTTTGTTGGATCCGGGATGTGAAGTTATTTCTAGATTTCAAATTTCATAATTTTTGAAGCTAGTATGTGAGCATGGCAAAAGAAAACGTGTTTTGGTCAATTACAGTTAAATTGGATCGACCAGAAATGGGCCTTTTTGCAAACGGTCTCAGAATTCGACGAAACTAGTTTTGTTGGGACTGTATCGTCAAAACATAGCTAGATTTATTTTTCTGGAATCTTTAGAATCAGTTTGTGGCCCTGGCAAATTGAAATGTACGTTCAAATCAAATATTGAATGTATTATATTTTAATTTAAAGGAAAACTGACTGAAACATTCGAATGGGCCTTCGAGACATATCCCATTGTGTTCGGAATGGGGGTAAAATGCTAGGGACGACAGTCGTTGGGTTTGATTTCGAGTCCGTTTAAGAAAACCCCAATTTTTGAATAAATATATATATCGACCAATAGGAAAATTCTTTCATAAATAAAATTAAAAAAAATCAGAAACCCCCCCCCCCCCCCACCCCCCCACCCCGTTAAACGCGATCGACGGCGAAGGAAGCTCCCTTCTTCCTGGCCAAAATCCGGCCGATCCCTTCATCGGTGACCCCTACCCCAGTTCAACTTTTCGAAGCTCTCTCTCCCCTCTACAAATCCGTGCCACCCTCGACCTCCACCTTCCAGCCGTCGACGAGATCTGGCCCTCCCAACCTGACGCCGTAGAAGCCCCGCCACTCCCTCCACCTGCAACCGAGTGGGGCCTACCTGGCGTCCATAGGCGCGCCTCACGAGGCCCTACGTCGTGGTATGGTTGGATTTTGACCAAGTGCAGCAGATTGAAAACTATTGCTAAACCTAGTTTCAAACATCAAAGGCAAGGTACGGCTGTTATCAATTTTGAACTGTTTTGACGTTTAAAAGTGTTGCAAACTTTGAAAAATCGTATCTTTTTGCTATATGATCGAAATTCAGTGAAACAAGAGACGCCGAGACCGTGAGGACGTCTTCTGCATTTTAGAAGAGACCGCATATTTTTCTGAGCCTTCTGCTATTTTTGGTGGAGTGGAACCCAATGTGAGATTTCTAATTTATAAACGATATGGAAAACGAAGATGTATAAATTATATAATCGATGTATGAGTTATATAAGCGTTGTACACCTCTTGTATAAGCGTTGTATAAGTTGTATGTTCGATGTATAAGTTATATATGCGTTGTAAAAATTATATATGTGTTGAAATAGAAGTGAATTGCTATATATAAATATATATATATACGCCCCTCGTCCACAAACCATGGACGATATTTATTAGTTGTGATTGGTGTGAAAATTGATTGATAGCGAATGGTTGTTTGGGATTGTTTGTGGTTGATATTGATTGATTGTGGTTGAAAAATACCCATTTGTGGTTGAGAAATATTTGGTTGAAACCACATAGGATTAGTTTGTGGAAATGAAATAAATATATACATGTCGCCTGCGTGCGAACTAGATGCATGATTCCCATTGTCAAAAACCGCGAGGTTTTAAGGTAGAGCGAGGAGCCGTACTAGGGACGGTCCCGGTTTTAACTACCCTGCCGTTATGCTGCCGAAATTTTGAATAATATTCATTGTTTGAATTATTTTCATTTGCTGAAACTATGCTTATTCGTTGAATAGAAAACCTTCATGTGTTGAATCGATATTCATTCGTTGATTAGAAATTCATGTGTTGAATGGTATTCATGTTTTAAATATAAAAAATCACATTTTTATCTATATATGGAAACTATAGAAAACCTTCATGTGTTGAATCGATATTCATTCGTTGATTAGAAATTCATGTGTTGAATGGTATTCGTGTTTTAAATATAAAAATCACCTTTTATTAACTATATGGACTATGTAAAATAATCTCGTTTTAAAAGAAATTGTTTTATAATAAAAATCCTATTTTTATCACCTATATAAACTGTATAAAATAATAGTGTTTTGAAATGAATAGTTTTACAATAAAAATCACATTTTTATTATATACATGGATTGTTGAAATGGGAAGTGTTAAAATAGCAACTCGTTCAAATAAATATGCATGAGTTGAAATATTCATTAATTAGCTAATGATATGATTTTTGCCTATGCATGCAACATTAGAATGAATGGTGTTTTTAAATCAAATGGAATCAAATATGAAGTTGAATGGAAAATGATAAGTGATAAGAACTGTATATATGTACATGCATATTTATTGAACAGGTTATAGCAAAGGGGCTAGAGAAGAGGAATAAAATTTTTGTGCCCGACAAATAGGTACACATTTACTGTTTTGTTTGGGTGATGATTTTATGAGCCTGTTGGCTAGCCGCTTGGCTTTTTCCTTTTTCTTTTTGACATGAGACGCCCGTGTGGCTATTTGGGAATTTTCCCAGCCCCTCCCGTACAAAGGAGGTTATGGCGAAATTTTCCAAAATTTAAAGGCGTTAGTGAAATATTAGAAGAGGAAACAAAATAGGAATTTTTTTTTGAATGAACTATATTTATATAATTATATAAATATAAATAAAATTAAAACGAAACGTGGCCGTGCAGTTCGCATTTTGAAACCGTAACTTCAAATGAGAGTACCGGGAGATCCGACCATCGGATTTTCCTGAAATCACAACCGTTGGGTTCGCTTTGGAAAAATCTTTCCAACGGCACCAACTTTGCAAAAATGCAACGGTTGGATTGTCTGGAATGTTTAATTCAAATCTGAAGAAAAACAGCGCCAGAATCGATTATATTTATATATATATATATATATATAATTATATTTAATCGAATAACGACGCTGTAGTTCGTATTTTGAAATCGAAACTTCAAACGATTGTACCGGGAGATCCGACCGTCGGATTTTCCCGAAACTGGAACCGTTGGCTTCGTTTTGAAAAGACCTTTCTAATGATGTAAATTGTGTGAAGATCCAACGGTTAGATTTTCAGATATGTGTAAATCAAATCTGAAGAAAAACAGCGCCACGGCCGCGTTATGGCCCGAAGCGTCGTTTTGAATAAATTGGCTATTTTATAATAAATAAAAATAGCGATAAATCGTTATAAAATATCATAAACGATATTGAATGGAAATAAACTGAATTTGCTCGATTTATGTGGTATTTGATGGTTGAATGTGTTTGGTGTGAAAATTGCATTAAAGAACAAAATTGGTGTTGTCGAATGATTTAACCATTGAAATAAATTGATTTGAAATTCTAATTATACGTGAATTATTTGAAAAGGCCGAGTTAATTCTCATTTCAAATAATTGACCGACGATTGAAAGTCGAAGATGAAGACGGTGGTCGAAGACCGGAGATCTTCACCTCGTTTGGATGGTAACCGAGGTCCTGATCGGGAGGCATCCCAAAATATGGATAATGAGTGGTGATCGTCCAGACGTACATGGTGATCGATGGGTTTGCGAGGTATTTAGTGCCTCCGGTTTTGTTCAGACCCAGAACGGACTTGTAAATGGACTGTGTGTCTGACATTGGATTTTATTCTGTGTTGATTGATCTCTATTAAATATGCATCTGTTTGGCGGCGGAGAATTTATTCTTTTGCTTAACGCCCTTCTCTGAAACGCACGAGCTCAGAGGTTGTATATCGATGGACATCAGTCGCATGGCATGAATTGCCTGTGTGGCATGCTAAGATGCAGTGATCAGGGCTTCTGTTGAAAAGCAAAGTCTTGTGGTGATGATCAAAGAACCGCCTGTGTGGCGTAGCTTTGTGTATAACGTAAAATCGCGAGCCTCACACCCCGGTATGAACCAGAAACGGGAGAGGACATCAGGGAGGGCCTGCGTTTCTTTCTAGCTAGGGTGGTGTCAGTGACCTACCAGCCCTGACATTTATATACTTTTCACCTGTGTGGTTGTTGCTGTTGCGAGGCGCCTCGGTTAGATCGGATGATCCGGGTCCGATGGAGCCATTCGTTGGCTCATTTACACCCCAAAGGGTGGGGAAACGCAGTGTTCAGGAATTTTAATCCACGTCGGTGGACCGGCCCTGACGATCCAAGGGTCACTCGAGCTCTGATCCCGAGGGGCGCGCTAGAGCGTCTCAAATTCGGTAAGGGCTATCTTTTGCCTTGGTTCAGGAAGGAAGTCCAATTTCCAAATACGACATCGTGCGGTTTTGATTGTATACCTATATATGGCGACATAGTGGTATGGGGCATTAATGTCGTCTATGATTAATAGTTATGATTTGAAATTGTTTTCAAAACATATAAACACTAGCAATAATATCAAATGCCTTTGTTTTATTCGTATCAAGCATATTTTGGCCGTTATAAGGTAAAAACTCTATCCTCCGGTTTGCGTTGCATTGTGTGATGGGAACTGAGTCTTATAATGGTTTAATTTTTATAAAAAAGCATAGCGTTGTTTCAAAGAATGATCTGTTTTAAAGCACTGGCAATCCAATGGAGTAAACCCGTTCCACGAAAGTGGCGTGCTCCGGTGATTAGCCATATTATAAATGTGTTGAGTAGATTTCTCATACCAGTCCCATGACTGACTCGTAGTTTGTTTCACTTTCAAACTCGGGTGCCCCTTTTTCTACACGGACAGCCTTGTGTTCAGGTTTAGCTGGTTCTTTCTAGATAGATGGAGCTGAAGATGGATTCTATCATTTATCTCTTTTTATGTTGTTCAGCTCCTATTGTACATATTTTGTTTGTTTTTCCGTTGTAGACATCTATGTATAGCTGAACTGTATTTGTACTAAGTAAGATCCTGTATGCTGTGTAACTCCGATGATTACCTTTATCCAGTATATTCTATTGTTCATTATCAGGTGTATTTATTTAATTTTGTTCTGTTATTATCTGTTTCTGTGTTATATTCCAAAGATTACCCTTGTCTCCGTCTGTACGGGATTTGGGGTCGTCTCAGAATGGTGCCTTCATTAACACTATTCTTGAACCTAGTAGAGAAATGATTAAATCTTTTTATTTAGATTTAATGAAGTATACCACTTAATTGATATTTAATTGGAATGGAATTGAAATTGGTCTTTGGGTTTATCGTGAATGGTGTTTAAATAACACTTGTTCATTAACCCGATTAACAATGGAATAAGATTTTGGGTTGTCGTGAATGGTATCTTTAATAATACTGTTCTTAGACCCAATGGAGATACGAAAATTAGAAACTAACTAGAAATTAGTTAAGTTGAATGGTTTCCTGGGTACTGATCTGATGTTGGTTTTGGCCTTCGGGGTTAAAACTTAGGGAATTGTTCACTTGCTGATTTACGGTTAAAGGCTGATGGAATGGAATGTGATTTTGGGTTTATCTTGAACCGTGTTTTAAAGCACATTGGTTCTTTAACCCAGTTAAAGATAGGAATAAGATTTTGTGTTGTCGTGAATGGTATCTTTAATAATGCTGTTCTTAGATCCAATGGAGTTAAGAAAAAACAGAAACCAACTGGAGATTAGTTAAGTTGAATGGTTTCCTGGGTATTGATCTGATGTTGGTTTCGGCCTTCGGGGTTAATACTTAGGGATTTGTTCACTTGCTAATTTACGGTTAAAGGCTGATGGAATGGAATGTGATTTTGGGTTTATCGCGAACCATGTTTTAAAGGACATTGGTTCTTTAACCCAGTTAAAGACAGGATATGATTTCCCAAGTTAAACAATTGTTAATATTGATTTTTGGGAAGATTAAAACCAAGTGGAGTTTTAATGCATCTTTAATTTGATTGAAATGATATCCAAAGGAAGATTAAAAAATAAATTTAAAGAATTTATCTTTGATAAAATTAATGGGAACCTTTCCCAAAGTATAAGAATATTTGAATAAAGGAATATTCTGGATTGGAATAAGGCGTATGTTGTGTTTTTATAGCACTTGTTTATTATATAAGCGAGTTATTGGGAAAGACCGGGTATATCCCATTTTGAATAACTGATTCGACGATATGTCGAGGATGAAGACGGTGGTAGAAGACCGGAGGTCTTCACATTGGATTATTATTGATGTCTTGATTGGGCTGTACACCCAAGACAAGGTAATAAGTGGTGATCGTCCAGACGTACTTGGAGATCGACCGGATATGCGCGGACCTCTCCCCTGTATTGGACAAATGGGGGAGGAATAAGGTTCCTCCGGTTTCGTTCATACCCAGAACGAACTTGTAAATGGATGTGTGTCTGACATCGGATTTCATTCTGTGTGATTGACAGACATCGGTTGCATAGCGTGAATTGCCTATGTGGTATGCTGAGATGCAAATGATCAAGACATCGGTTGCATAGCGTGAATTGCCTATGTGGATGATGGATAGCGAGGCGCCTCGGTTATATCGGTCGATCCGGGGCCGATAGAGTCATTTTGCTCATTTACGCCCTATAGGTCAGGGAAACGTATTGTTCAAGGTTATTAATCCACATTGCATTTTGATGGGCCATCCCTGACGATCCATGGCTTGTCTGCGTGCTTGCCTGAGGCTCGGGCTAGAGAGCCTCGAAGCGGTAAGGATGATCCCTTGCCCTGGTTCACAGATGGAAATCCAGCTTCCAATACATGACAATTGCGGTTTTGATTGTAGAGCCTAGTACTAGCGACATGATGTATGGTACCCATGTCGTCTAGGATTGATACATTTATATTTGAAGTTGTTTTAAACACTATGCACTTATAATTGTATCAAATGATTTGTTTTAACGTACCAAGCATGTTTGGCTGTTGTAAGGGAAAATCCTATCCCCCGGCTTGCGTTGCATTGTGTGATAGGACCTGGGTCTTATAATAGCTTCATTTTTCCAAAAAGCATTGCGCTGTTTTATTATATGCACTAGTATTCTTAGGAGGAAACCCGTTCTGTGTTATACGGCGTGATCTCTTGATATATCTGATCTAAAGTAAAGTTTTAAATAACTGTTTTAGTTCTCACACTAGTCACATGACCTACCTGGAGTTTATTGTTTTAACCTAAACTCTGGGTGCCCCTATTTTCCACACGGGCAGCTAGTAGTTTTGGTTTTGTAGATTTATATTCATAGGATGCTGGTTTACAGCTGGAAGGATATTCAGAAAGCTCTGTATCCGCATATTCTTTTCAGCTGTGTTTTGCATTATTTTCCGCTGCATTGTAACTTGTAGATCTCTGATGTTTAGTAAATGTGTAATATTTATTTATACTCTATTATATTCTTGTATTTTGATGGAATTGTTGTAATAAGCAATGAAATATTATTCTGTTTGTGTTCTGATTTGTCTTGTTCTCAACTCAATACGGGCTTTCCTTCACGGGGAAGTTCGGGTCACTACAGAAACTAAATAGCTTGAAGACCCTATACAGCTTCTCAGATAACGGTGTGACTGCACTACTCGAACTAATGAAGGAGTTACTCCCCAAAGGTAACACACTGCTGACAAAATACCACGACGTGAAGAAGTTCATTAAGAAAGTTGGGATGAATTACCAAATTTATGACGCATGCATCAATGATTGCATGTTGTACCGGAAAGATGATGCGAATAGAATTTCTTGTACAAATTGCAATGAACCAAGATATAAGACATCTTTTAACGACTAGAGAAAAGGAACCAAAGTAACATTAAGTCATTCTCATTAATTTCTAGATTGAAGAGATTGTATACTGTATCATGGATAGCAGATGCAATGACCAGGCATGGTCGTGCCAAGTCTGATCCAAATGTAATGCGTCATCCATGTGACACTTCTCAATGGAAAGTCATGGATTCTTTTGACAAAACATTCGCAGTCGAGCCATGAAATGTCGCACTTGGAATAGAAACAAATGGTTTTTGTCCAAATGCTTCTCTTACTAACCCTTACAGTTGTTGGTCGGTAATTGTAATACCGTATAATCTTCCTCCGTCTGTGTGCATGAAACGGGAGTTTTCAATGTTAGCTCTATTGACTTCTAGGCCAAAACAACCAAGGAAGGATATTGATGTTTATTTAGAGTCGTTGGTAGACAAGCAAAAGCAGTTATGGGAAGGAGATGTTACATATGATTCATCAAATAAATCCGAGTTTACAATGAGAGCCAGGGTGTTGTGGGCGATCCATGATCACCCTGCTCTTGGGACTTTATTGGGATGTACAACTCACGGTTACTTTGCATGTCCCGTTTGTGGGGAAAACACTTATTCTTATCATCTTCCTGAAAGTAAGAAGATGTGTTTTATGGGACATCGAATGTATCTTCCTAACAGACATAGATTTCTATACGACAAGACAAATTTCAACAATAAACAAGAACTTAGTCGTCCTAAAAGGCCATTGAATAGTTTTGAAGCTGAAAAGAGAGTAAAGAATGTCAAAATGAAAATTAGTAAACACAAAGAAGAAGTTGGTCGAAAAAGGAAAAAATCGGCCGTTGAAGAAGGTGACAATGTTTCTGCTTGGTATAGGAGGTCTATCTTTTTTTATTTACCGTATTGGAAAGCAAATACGATTCGACATAATATTAATGTTATGCATACGGAGAAGAATGTCGCAGAGCATCTCATCAACACCATTATGGACCATAAAGAGAAGTCAAAAGATGGCATCAATGCATGCAAGGATATGAAAACCATGGCTATAAAATAAAAGTTATGGGTGATGGTTGATCCCGAAACCAAAAAAACAATCATACCAAAGGCAAATTTCACTTTGAGCAAAGAAGAAAAGATAAGATTTTGCACCATATTGAAAATTTTGAAAGTACCTAACAAATTCTCCTCTAACTTCCGCAACAACGTGAGCATCAATCCTCTAGAACTAAAAAATATAAAGTCACATGATTACCATGTCATAATGCAACATCTGCTTCCGGTATTGCTTCAACATACTTATACACAACATAAGGATCTACGAAATTCTATTCATTGTATTAGTCTATTTTTTAACATTTTGTGCTCAAAGGTGATCAATAGGGAACCTTAAAAAAGAAAAGGCTATGTTGGTGGACAGTATACTGCTACCAGATAAGAAAACCTCCAAACTGAATCGTCAATTTGCAATGACCTTTGATGAAATCAGAGTGGTGGTTTGTGTGTCATGTGAAGTCCCTGATTCACTATCTTTAGACGTTGGAGCAGGTATATATAATTTTACGCTTGACTCTTGGTTTACTTATGAAATAAGAATTCCATGACACTTGTGTTTGCATTAGTTTCATGAACTCTCTTTGGTGGCATACACATGCATACATGAGACACGATATGCACACACGAACACAAAGCCATGATACTGACCAGACCTTAACTTCCATGACATAAGCAATAATACGTCGGAATGTTCACTCTGAATATCATGGATTTGTGTTCCATTTTTGTTAGTATGAAAATACTTTGAATATTATTTGTGAATGTACTACAAATTGATTGATCAGCTGATAATTCATGTGTGTACATCTGCGGTTCGTAAGGAATTGTTTCGTATTGTTTGCCTTGATCATGTTGCCCTAGACTATTTGCTCATGTATTTGTTACAACACCAAACAAGCATCAACAAACTGTCCTTTGTTGGGCATATGGAAAGTCAAAACACCAAACAAGCGACAACACGAAACAATTCCATAGACAACAAATACATGGGCAAATAGGTCAACATGATCAAATACATGTATAACAAGTTATACATGTACTTGATCATGTTGACCTATTTGCCCATGTATTTGTTGTTTATGGAATTGTTTCGTGATGTCGCTTTTTTGGTGTTGTGACCTTCCATGTGCCTATTTCTACTTCTTGAACCTGTACTTTGTTGTGATTCTGTGTAGTTGATCGAAAGTCGGTGGATACCCTGAAAGTAGCAATAGATTTGTCAACTATAGTCTACAATTATAGACGAGTCGACTGACAGGACGTCTGTCGACTCGATTACTGCCATAATAATGATGATGCCCTTAAACTTGCACATGTATATGCCTATTTGCCCATGTATCTTTGTCGCCATTACTGACCTCTATGATGCTGCGCCTATTTTCCTAGCTACATGCCATGCATGTATTTGTTACACTTAAACTGTGCACATGATTCGTGCATGCACATATGAACATTTAGCATCTAGCTTATGCTTATCAATGCATGCTTTGAAACATATAAACATTCAATATCAGCATCTGCTCATCATTGCTTTAATTTACAACAACGTGGACTACACAGCATGATCAGCATGCTCAATCTTCCCAGTCTAATCCTGCAGTTTTATCACATATGTTTTTTCTTTGATTAAATTTGCTACTTTAAATAACCAGCTCAGTTGTATCAGACTTTGTAATTAGATGAAACATCTGTGACAGTTTCCGTTCAATAATTGTACAATAGTCTATAAATTGTTTTATGGAAATTCTTGTTATGCATTGTGCATAATTTGTGCTATATATGCTTTGTGTAAATTGTGATGTGGTCTGTGTTATGGAAAATATGTGTTGTGGTTTCTATTTATATATATATATACATATATATAATATGTGTATATATATACATACATACATGTAATAAGATACAGTTTAAGACTGTGTCTGCCTGACATCATAGATACGTTCTAAAATCATTTCTAAAATATATTAAAGTAGCGACTTTCGTAAATTAGCAACGGTTTATATTCGTATCTAGCTACCCTTTAGATAAGACAATGAGCCATTTCTTTTTTAACTTTTGATACGGCTACGTGGGCGTGTCAAATTTTAAGTTGGACACGGCCTATAGCCATATCTAATAATTAGACGCGCCCTTTTTTGATATGGCTTACAGGCATGCCAATCACTGTAGATATGGTCATTAGCACAACCTAATTAGCATATATGGTGTAGTTCTTTAACAAGTGTGCTACAGCTTCCTTTGTGATTGAAAACTTGTTGAGATGGGAAAGTAGCTTCTTTTTCTTATCAAGTGGTCTTTAATTTAATGAAGGAGACATTTATTGAACCTGCACACGAAAAAAATACACAAAGTAATATTTATTTATACACAAAAGATAAGATATAAGAGCATAAAATAAACACATTTTCATGTTAATCACAAGACTATAAAGGAATAGCAAATTAGTAGAATATTTACATATAAACCTTTTATATGTATAAGTTGAATATATACACTAGTATGTGAAGGAATATTAATCGAGTATGAGTTATTGATTAATAAGTGATGTCTTATTACATAAATGAAGTCTTATTTGACAAATGAAGTTTTATTAGATAAAATGAGTTTTATTAATAAATGAGATTTTAATTAATGAAAGATTAATTAAATGGGAAAGGGATTAAAAGCCGTTTATATGAGTTAATCATGCTTCGACTAATTTATCATGCTTTGTGATTTGATAGTGATTTGGTTATTTTATCATGCTTCGTGACCTTGATAGTGCCTTGAATGTTTATTCAATTGTTATGGAAATTAAGCGAAGCTATTTCGATATGCAATTGTCTATTGTGTGAATTATAGTCGGTTAGTCGACTATACAACTTGACCTTAAATCTAGCGACTGGTTTTGAGGAGACCGGAATTCGTAAGTGTTCTACTTATCAAAAACAACTCCAAAAATAGTATACTGGTTCTATGTTTTGTAAGAGGTTGCGAAGTGAAGGCTATGTGGCATTCGAGATCTGTTGAGGTGCTCGAACACATATAGTGATTCTAAGATCTGTGAAGGAATCTATGTGTGATTCCAAGATCTGCTAATGTATTGGAATCCATGTGTGATTCCAAGATCTGTGAGGGAATCTATGTATAGTCCAAGATCTATTGAGTTGTGGGATTCCATCTAGGAATTCTTGTTCTCTTTGAGTGATGAAGACTCGTGTGAAGATGCCGAACGAAACCTCAACATCGGAAATGGCTAAAAACATAGTAGGAGCACAATCTGGGGTTTTGCTAACCTACGGCAGGACATATTGACTCCATATCTAGTGTATGCTTATAATCGAATCATTGTGGGAACTCTTTAAAGTTGCATGCGGGAGTTGGATATATTTGGTTCCACGTGGTACACTTCGGTGTTTTCGTGCGTGGGCCAGTCATGTTTACCATATGGTATATTTTATCTAGAGATAAACGACGCTGGGAGGTACTTTCTGACCCTCGTTCATGGAGTTCGGATCTGTATTGAGAGATCCCCGATGGAAAATCCAATATGCGAACGTGCCTTATCGGTTTTGTTTGTACACTTAATAGTTGTTGAATGTAACCATTTCTTCTTTGTGAATTTATTTATATACTACACCCTACGCATTATCTGTATACAACTATACTTATTCTAATAATTGGTTGGATGTTATTGAGGGGATAACCATTACCGATATGCGTATGACCTTGGGTTTTATTGATATGTGTTACTTAAATGTTGAGTTATCTCACGTGATTGCTAGCCTTATTCAGGTGTTATTTTGCGATAATGCTCGGGTCAGACCAAGTATATTTTCAGATCGGGTTTGGATTTCTTTGGAGCATCAAAAGTGGAGTTGGCAACATGACATATACTTGTATTCTTTTATTTATTCCATTGTGTATGTTATTGTATGTATCAGCAATTGTAAGGACAGTTACAACTGTTCAGGCTGATTCATTATGTACTCTAATTGATGTATGTATATTTTAAAGTTTTTCCACTTTTTTGTCAAAGAGCATGGTCATTATTATAGATTATTTGTTCCGTTGTGAGATTCTGTTCTGTAACTTCTTTCTTCTATTCTTCTATCTCCTTTCTTTTCACCTAACTATCAGACTTTATGGTACTTGATTTGAGATACATGAATACAGAGGATGTATTGGTATTGATTTTTGAGAGTAGAAAAGTCGAGTTGTTACATTTGGTATCAGAGCCAAGGTTTAGTGAACACTTAGGCTTGTATGGGGTTATTGCTTAGTAGAGATAGGGTTAGTAACAACCTAGATTGTGTTCTGAGAGTATATATATTTATATGAGCGTGTATTTGTTAGTGAATACAAAATTTTTGGTACTGGGTGGTTTGATTTGTTAAATCTGAATTCTGGGTATGAACCAACCGACTGATCATCGTTTTGATATAGATTCTGAAACACTCAAACAAGTCATTCGTTTCGAAACTGTTTTCGAATTTGGTGAATGAAATAAGTTACCAAGATTTATATTTTTATATAAAAAGGAAGTTTTATAACTATATTAGTTATATGGATGAGTTGTTTGTTAAGAAATGATGATACTAAATTATTATCATTTGTTGGTTGATTGGCCATGCTCACTTAGGAGGGTTGTCTATTATTGGTTGATTTGTAGTTGTACCTGACCAGTTTATGGGTATTGACTATTGTGTTTGGATTAGAGTAATCTTATCCATTTGCTTGCTTGGGTTGGGTAGATTGATAATGATGTGAACATTAGAAATGAACAACTTGTGAATTCAGTTTCACGATTTGATTATAAGGCATTCGTTAATGATGTTGGGTAAGTATTCAATTGGAATATGAAGTTGTTTAAAACGAAATTAAACAAGAAATATGCTAGTAAAATTTATAAATAGGATTTATAAATATGAAATGGATTTGAGTTGAAAACCAAAAGATTTGAAATCCTGTAAGTTTGAAAATGATTTTAAAAGCTCAAAAGGATTATTCGCATTATATAGAAAGGGTTTTAAATGATTTTGAAAGATTAGAAAAGCATTAATCTTACTCGAGTCACTGGAAAATAATGTTGATGATGACTGCAACATCATCGAGATTCATTTTCGAGTTTTTAAGTAAGAACTTGCTACCATGGATAATAGTTTGGATTTGAATATATTTCAGTTTGAATCCAAAGTGTTTAAAGTATAAAATCTGGGATTTCAATTCTTAAGTTTTCAACTAAGTATAACATGGATGCATTTAGTCTATATGTTAAGGTTATGAAATTTTGCATTTTGGTTGATTTGATGTTTGGTAGATTTCATCTGTTAATGGAATGAATGTTCGACGACTTCGGATAGTCGATATTTCCAAGTAGAATTTGAATGTTTAACTAGTTTATTTGAAAACGTAAGTGAATAGGTTTTTAATTTATAAATTGAACAAAGTTTGAACTATTTAATTAAATTTATAATTAAAACGAGCTTATCGCATTGCGGTAGTTCATGTTTTTCCAAATTGATTTTTAAACATGCCTCTACGGTGAATTTTTTTAACACGAGTATTGTAGTGCAGTACTAAAATCAGTTCAATATTAATATTGTATTATTTTAATACTGTGTTCAATGCGGATAAAATCAAAACTTTAGAACAAGTTTCGCAAAAAAACATGAATGACCGATGGTTTATGCACTTAACTTTAATTAAAAAAATTAATATAAGGCACAGGTCCCTAAAATCAAAGGTTCTGCAAAAGGCATTCCTTCGTAACCTTTCATCTACAACTGGTCTCTATTTCTTGTAGCAATGTGTTTTGTGTCATTTTTGCGCTATTGTATAAAAATGATTTTAAAAAAAAATTGTAAATATTAATGGAAAAAAATTTTAAAAAAATTATTTTGTAGAAATGTTTGCACTTTTTGTGAATAAGTGAAGACAATTCTGCAACTTTTCACAAAGTGGACCGCATATTTTGAAAGTGGAATGAACGAGTGCCGCAAACGCCTGCAGTTATTACAAATAAATGCAGACATATCTGCAACTGTTTTACAGTGTAGTGTAAAAATGTATTACTATATGAAAAAGTTTATATAGATATCTGTAAATTTCGAAAATAGTTGCATATTTTTCAGCAATTTATTAGAGATGAAATATTTTTCATTTCTATGCAATTTTTATCATTTTTTCAAAAGACTTTTCTGCAATACTTTGATGTTTGAACAAGTGTTGGGTTAGACTTTAAAGTTCTATGAAAATCAGCAAAAACGCATGAAATCATGCAATATTTTGATATAATTGTTGCAATGCTTACAATTTTTCAAAAAATTGTTGGTATTCGCAGGAACGTGAATGTTTTTTATTTTTGAATCATTCTTTTTGTAGTTTTTTTGAATAAATAGGAGTGTGATTATGTGTTGAATTAAGTTTTGAAGTTCGATAAAATTTTGTGTTGATTTTCATATATTTTTTTACGATTTCAGAAAACTAGGACCTAATTTATAAAGCTTTAAGAGATGAAGTTTTTTTGTATTTTGAAACTTAAACTGGACCTGAACAAAACCATCTCTTAAAAAAAGTGGTATAACCTAAATTATTACTAGTTACCCCATTTTCGAATGATCTTATTAAACTTGTGAAAAACGGTCATGGCATATCCACAATTTGCTCCTTTTTCTTTCACCTTTGTTATTCAACATTTTTTTGATTCAAGGGGCTATCATAACAGCGGAAACAACAAGATATGTATAGTAGCAATAGTACGTAAGCCTCCTGCTCGTCATCGCTCGGCAGCATCATCTTATCAAGATCAACCACATGTTACCTGCTACTCAGTCTGCCCATCCATAACATGGATAAACAGCCTAAGGTAATAAGAGGAAACATAAAACATTGAGTTAGACAACAATCTTAATGAGCAATAAAACAACTATCTTACATCATTAACAAAATATATTAGAATTGTAACAACCCGAATTCCGACAAACCGATTTTTTTTCAAAATTCTATTCTATCGAAACTCGTGTTAGTTGCTTTGGTATCATGCCGAAAAGACAGAGATATAAATATATCAGAGCTCAGAAAACATCTCACAGCGGAATGAATAAAATATAATTTAATCAAAATATAGCCTTACCCAAATTATAATACTGCCTAACCAGCATCCAAAGCTATCATATCTCTACCCCAAGTCTAACCTGTGAGTATGTGATGAGGATGGGGTCAGAACACAAGTTCTGGTGACTAGATTTAAACTACACATTTTGGATAACCCTACATATACCGTTCAATTATATTTTCTTAGTTATTAGGTTACTTTGGTTAGCAGCACTCAAGGCTTACCCACACGTCGTACCCATCTACTTTCCAGTGATTAACCTAATACAGTATATATGTAGCTACCCCCAATATTGAGGTACACCCCATGGTACCCCACTCGCATGGTCTCCACCGTAATGCCATAGAAATGTACGCATTCCCATATCCTAGGCCGTAGCGACGTACGGATCTCTATATAACAATGCTACATTCCTCATATATTTTCCATTGCCATGCTACGTAAGGTTACGGACTGCCACCTTTGATAGAATCAGATTCCATCACAGAGCGATGCCCTCAAGTCTACGATACACCACCCATAGAAGACATACATGTATCTAGACTTTCCCACGTACGTATCATCAATCGTACTCGATGCCTTAACCGCACATATCCTCTACTGTGCACTGAGTCCCATGGCAGGGCTGTACAAGAAACACGGAACTCGGTCGGGAGCTTTTCCATATCTTTATAAGCCCGCCTTTAAAGGCCTCAAAATAAAGATATCCCTTGGGCTCTGTTTTAAATGGTGGCTATGGCCTCACCTCGGCCTCTCCCTAAACTAGTAAAGATTACAAGAGCTAAGCAACTTGCCCATAACAAACAATCTAAACATCCAGTTGGCGTCTCCCTCAACCACTGTGCCTCGATAGTGAAAGTTGGATGGCGTCTTGGGTTTAGCTCTAGTCTTTTCCGCATCCCACTGGTTGCCGATGATGGGTACCCGACGATCTATTATCCTTGTTGGTCCTGACCCCGCCTCTCTGTTGAGGCGATCGTCGAATCACCCAAGTATCAACTCGTCACAGTTTTTTGACTGCAAAGCTACTTTTTGCAGTCAAGGCTTACTCACTGCATAGTTACGCGCAGACCCAACCTCTGTGAGCACAACTCAAACACTACACCCCCACAGAGGACTACCAGGAGCACCTTCCATGTCTCAGGAAGCCACGTGCTTCCCCTTCCAGTCCTTCGGAGACGACAGAATAATCAGATGGGCGTGCACTCCCCTCGTGCCTTATGACACCACAATGATCTACCCCGTTGGGTAATTCACCCTCAAATGAACAGACTGGTCCAAGCGCTTCAGGTTAACGTGTTATTAGACCCTATGTCTAATCATTTAATTATGCGCTTGCGCTTCCTTTTCAGATTTCCATTCAACTTGGTTATTCCTAGTCATATTGACTTCTTATTCAAAATACCAAGTTCTTCTTGCTTATTAATTTCTGTTATAACTTAATCCATTTAAGTTTATTAATACGCCCATAACATGTTATTCTTTAGAATGTAATCCAAGGTCTGTAATCTACAATCTCTTTATATTATTCATTGTCTGATTCCATAGCTACAATAACATGTTCTACTTAATATGTTATTAAGTATATCTCAACTCACATCTTTTATGTTTCTCATGTCACTTATTATTTATGATTAATTATAACTGATTTCATTTCATAAGTTTTCCTCATTCTTTCTTATTTAATCATAATTCCATCTTATACTGTCACTACAACTTATCGTTGTTTACTTATTAACTTAGTTCTCTTAACTATGGTTTACTACTGAGTTTCCTTTCCGTAAATATATTGTCCTTATCAGCATATCTCATATTCTCGTTCTCATAGATAACTTGATTTACAATTAAGTACAACTTATCTTATTATGTAAGTTATTCCATTTTCTTCATCATTTAATATAACCTAAGTTATAATTTCCACTTGTTCCTAGGAGAAGCCTACCTATTATACAACATTCCTATTAATGTAATTTAATTTAATTATAATAGGTTATTATCATTCCACTTCTTTTACTATTGTAATTATCTTTCATTCATTTCCTTATTCGTTTCCATTAATTTCCATTAATCACAATTAGTGCAATTTATTTCTACCCTTATATATATATGTTTACGCACTAGACCTCTCACATTATGCCTACCACTTGTGGATGCTGGCTTTGCTGGGCGGTTCCGGGCAGGCTTCTTCCACAAGTTGATTAACCTCGTGTCTTAGCACCGCTACATATTTATTTACGCATTAGACACCTCACATTAAATTAACAACTTGTGGACGTTGGACATGTTATGCGGTTCTGGGTCGACTTTTACCATAAGTTGAATTTAACCTCGTGTCTAAGTGCGTTATAGTTTTCGAGTTACATATAATTAAGTATATTCTAACATGTAATCATTTAATCATATAATTGTTCAAATCTAACAAATTAACATGTAATTTTCTCAATTCTATAATAAAAAATTCAAGTACATAATATGTCACAAGTTAATTATGTAATTAGAACATGTATACAACAGTAATCGCTACACATATTTTAACAAGTTTACATTTCATTATATGAACATTTCAGCATATTAAATGTTTCAGCATATGAATTTTCCAACATATTAATATTTTAACATATTAATATTTCAACATGTCATATTAGCATTTCATCACTTTAATCATCAGCAGATTTACATTGCATAGTGACGGGGAATGTCAAATGATAATACACCATTATCAAAAATGATATAACTTAAAGCCACTTACCTAATTTGCTTTCCAAATCCTGAATCTGGTCCAGATCTAGCAATCCATGGTTTTTGCTAACTGGATTTAGAACCTAACAAACATGGATCCACAATTCTTATTAAAAGAAAAAGGGAAGAAAGAGAAAGAAAGAGGAGAAATTAAATTGACTAGATCTAAGAGATTACTTACTTCGAATTGAATTCTGAACACCTTCTTTATTAATTTACATCATTTTCCTCCAAATCTTGATTCAGAATTTTCCTAAACTAATTATTCTATTTCTCTAATGAGATTTGAGGAGAAAGAAGAATAGCAGAGCTTAGGTGGCTTCTCAGAAAAGGTGAGACTTAGGCTAGGCTCTACTAGCTTATTTATAGGGTTTTAGGATCTTATCGTACACGCAACACTGAGTCAGTAACGAACGTCGTTAAGAAAACAGTCCAGATTCATCAATGTATCTTCCTGAATCTGGGTGGGTCGACACTTTATGGGTGTGTTGACCCCTGGGTCGACCCCCCATGGGTCCCGCGAGCTATTTTGGTGTAGAAGTTTAATTTTCGAATGTTTCAATTTTCCGGAATTCATTTAAATATTATATTTACATATAATCTCCTTATATGTATACAAATCTTCTAATGACCATTTTACACGTATATATATATGCACAAATTTTATTTTGTTTTCAAAATTCAAACGGTGTTGTACCGTTATTTAATTCTTGCCGTGTTTCTTCGCTTGCACCCTTATCTTGAACTTTTCGCTTGTATATATATATATATATATATATATATATATATATATATATATTTGCACATATATACATTGTTACGGCCCGCTCCGCACCAACCAAAGTTTCCCTCGAAATGCGTTGTGCCGATGTCTAACTAGCATGGGACGGTTGTCAAAAGAAAGGAATTTGAAACTATAAATCACCAAAGAACCTGTAGTATATCTCACAGCGCATGGAATAAAATATAATAATAACATAAATTGACATAAAACAGGCGAGACAGTGCATAAGCTGAAAACTAAACCATCATAGCAGCGGAATACAAAATACAACTTATGATCCAAACCATTATTACAACTTCAAACTACCATCTCTAAAGCAAAATAGAAAAGGTACATTTCTAATGCCCAAAGTAATGACCACCAACAACACAGGGAGAATATATGTAAATAGTACGTGGAAGTCTCCTGCTCGTCTTCGGACAGCTACTCGTGCATAACCACCTATTATGTCTCTAGTCTGCTCATTTACGAGCACACAGAGTAATAAAAACAGACATAAAACTCTGGGTCAGACAAAAGTATGATATGAGTGATAGCCACAAAACAAAACAATAACAGTTATAAATGATCATACCTGAACCTTGACCTGCAACCAAAGAGTTAGCACAAGAAGATGTACAGTACTCTAAGGTAACACTAACATAAAGTATAAAAATAGGAATGTGCATGCCCTAGTGATAACAAACGTCAAACATAGCAATCATCCTAAACATCTCTCACTCAATGCGTAAAGCATACGATATCCACCACTTTAATCACTAGAACTATTGGGGCCATGACGGAGTCCCACCTCGCCCAACCGTCACTACGACCACTTTGCCCTTGGGGGCCCTGATGGAGTTCGACTCTATATAACCCTAACCCCACCCATTGGTGCATAGACAATGCTCCCCTCTCAATATTGAACCAAAGTTATAGATATTGATAACCCATTTGCACACATCCCACAGCAAAGCCTAACTCATTAAGTTAACTCGTTGGTTCCCATTTTGGATCCTGAGTGATAACTTCCCATTTGAACTTCCTTTGCATCTTCGTTTTGGTCGAATTGGAGTTGGTCTTCAGAAGAATCGTCGCGTAGAAGTATACATCCGATTCAGTTCAGTCCTCCGGTTTGGTTCGGGTATATCATTCTCAAGCTTTCAGTTCGGTTTGGATATATATGCCTTCCTCGGTTCGGCTCGACCTGCTTCCCTCGGTTCGGTTTGGATATATGGTGTTCGAGTTCTCCGTTTGGGTCAGTTCGATTCTCCTTGCTCGGTTCGGCTATGTCGAACCGATCTCATCCAATCTGGTTGCTCCTTTATCTCGATCTGGTTCAGTGCTAAGCTCCAGCTCAGTACCAACTCCAACTCGATTCAAATGGCCTTCCTTTTTCACCATGCTTCCTTGTGCTTAGGCTCCAGTTGGGTTTAGATTTCTCATCCAGGCTCCCAGTCCGATTTGGTTTGGCTACCGATCCGACCAGCTCACCCCTACCGGATCCAATCCAAAACCCTGCACATTTCCCAACAAGCATGTATCGTCCATTCTCACCATACGACGGCGTTTTCAACCATTTTAACTTTACTAAACAATTATAATGCATTCCAAACAGCACTAATAACATGTGTAATCAATCAAAAACATTATAATATCAATCACATGTGTTATTTAGGATCAAACACACCCAAAATCCATGATTTTTCCCTTAATCCCCTTAACCATGTTTAACTATAGGATTAGCAAACTTAATCCAAATTAACCGAAATTTATACCGGTGACATAAAATAATATTTCGGAATTTTAACATATTTTTATGATGCTTAATTTCGCTAATTATCACTAATCACCCTTAATTAGCCATAATTGGCATAAAAACATGCTAAACCCTCACCTTAGCCCCAAATAAATTTCAGATATGAAACTCTAACGGATTTTACATGGATTCCAATGTATTTCAGTAGCTCTATCTCAATTTCTATGCTAATCTGCCTTGATTTGGTGTAGATTCGGCTAATATGTGAATAGAAAGTGATTAAAGAAGAATTTAGAAGGTGGAGGGCATTTCTAGGGTTAGAGAAATGTTTGTGGCGGCTGAGAAAATGGAAAGGAATCATTCTCTAACTCCTTTCAGCTCTCCCATAACCCTAATCCTGAAATGGGTTATGAGCCTAGTTGTTAATCACCACATTAATCTCGATTAAGCTGTTTTTCATCTTCCAAACATTATTTCAGCCATATCTCCCTAATGGTAAGTCTGTTTTATTGTTGTGACCACTCTACGGAAAAGTAAACCATCATTTGAATTCAATGGAAGTGGTTTCAGGTTGAAACTCCTAACCAATCAAAAGTTATAGGCGAAACAAGATACACCAGGGGTAAAACAATCATTTAAAATTCGGCAAAAATCGTGAATGTTGGAAATGACCCCAATAGTCGTTTCTCAAAGTTACACAACCATACGAATTCATATGAAAATAAAATAAATATTCTACGATCGATACGCAGAACGCGGGTCGTTACACTCTTCCCCCCTTAAGAAATTTCGCCACTGAAATTCCTTAACTAAGAAACAAAAAATGGTGTCCCGCATGCCTATCAACCATTTACAACAATCAAACATCCTTAATAACACAACTAGCTTATCCTAGTATGTGGTTTACTAACAAGGGAATAACTATATCACGATTTAAAATCTTACCAGGCAAAGAGTTCTGGATATGACTTCCTTATGCTCTCCTTTGTTTCCCAAGTACAGTCATTCTCATTATTGCTCCACTGGACCTTGACTAGTTCCACCGTCTTCCTTCGAAGTTGTTTCGTATCGTATCTGACAATACGAACCGTCCTGCGGCTACCAACTGCCTCGGATTCTATCTCGATATCATCCAATTGATCTGGTGAAATAGTCATATCAGAATCGTGCACGAACTTCCTTAACTAGGAAACATGAAATACGTCGTGAACTCCCACCATCTTGTTTGGTAATCTAACCTTATACACTAAATTCCCAACTTGTTCGAGAATGGGAAATGGACCAACAAATCTTGGTGCTAATTTGTTTCTCCTACTAAATCGAATCACACTCTTCAACGGAGAAATCTTAACGAATACCAAGTCGCCAACGGAGAATTTAAAATCTCTTCGATTTTTATCAGCATAACTCTTCTGCCTCTCTTGGGCAGCCTTCATTTGCCTTTGAATAACCTTGATCTTATGTGAAGTTCCTCTTATTACATCTGGCCCAAGCACAAACTTCTCACCGATTTCCAACCAACATGATGGTGAGTTGCATGGTCTGTCGTACAAAGCTTCAAATGGAACCATACTAATACTGGATTGATAACTATTATTATATGTGAACTCAATCAGATGCAAATGGTCATCCCATGATCCCCAAAATCCAATATATAAGCTCTCAAGAGATCCTCCAATACACGATTTACCCTCTCTGTTTGACCGTTAGTTTGAGGATGGTACGCGGTACTGAGATGTAATTCTGACTCTAAAGCCTCTTGTAAGCTATTCCAAAACCCACTAGTAAATAATGGATCTCGGTTGCTCACAATACCTTTAGGTACTCCATAAAATCTCACTACCCACTTCATATACAGTTTCGCTAACTTAGTTGTCGTTCTATTCGGACCGGTATAAACCTTGCACTCTTAGTCAATCGATCCACAATCACCCAAATACTATCATGACCCAATCTAGTCCTTGGTAAGCCATTAATGAAATCCATTGAGACTTGTTCCCATTTCCATTTGGGAATTTCTAACGGTTGTAACAAACCACTAGGCTTCTTTTGCTCGGCATTAACTAGCTGGCAGTTTATTCACTTGGATATAAACTTCCTAACATCTCTCTTCATCCCTCCCCAGTAGTAGATCTACTTTATGTCTCGATACATTTTGTTACCACCGGGATGTATAGTCAGTTTCGAATGATGATACTCTCTAAGCACTTCATCTCTCAATCCATTAACATTGGGTACAACTAATCTTCCATTCATTCGAAGCCATCCTTCTCTATCAAGTCCATACTTGTTCATTTCCTTACCGTCGATACCCATCTCTACCTTGGATTTGATTTCCAATAAGTTAGGATCGTTCCTCTGACTGGAACCAATCCGTTTAATCAGAGTCGGTCTGATCGTCAAGCTTGCTAGCATCTCTGGATCCAGTTCGCACTTAGGTTTGAAATCATACCCCACAATATACTCCAGTTGCTTCCATTCCAGAAACATAGCCACCAAATTGGCATGTCTCTTACTCAATGCATTAGCTACCGCATTTCCCTTTCTAGGTGTGTATGAAATATTGAAATCATATGAAGCCAAGAACTCTAACCATCTCTGCTGACGGAGATTTAAATCCTTTTGAGAGAGAAGATACTTTAATGACTTATGATCGGTAAGCACCTCGAATCTTTCTCCCAAGAGATAATGTCTCCATATCTTTAACGCGAACACGATCGCTTCCAATTCCAAATCATAGGTAGGATATCTTTTCTCATGCGGCTTCAGTTGCTGACTAGCGTAAGCTAAAACCCTACCTTCTTGCATCAGTACAACACCTAGTCCAGTACCACAGGCATCCGTGTATACCTTCATCTCTTTGTTTCCCTTAGGAATAACTAACACTGGTACGCACGTTGACTTTTCCTTTAGGCTCTTAAATGCATTCTCATACCTTCCGTCCCAAGCAAAAGCTCGATTATTCTTGGTCAACTGAGTTAATAATGCCGCTATCTTGGAGAAGTCTTGTATAAACTTACGATAATATCCAGCTAACCCTAAGAAACTTCTTACGTCCATTGCATTCTTGGGCGTAGACCAATCTTGCACCATAGCCACCTTCGCAGGGTCCACGGAAATACCATTTTCTGAAACAACATGGCCCAAGAACCTCATTTCCCTCCTTTAGAAGTGACACTTAGAAAAATTTGCTTTCAATTGGTGCTTCATCAACACCTCCTTCACTATCCTCAAGTGTTCCTTGTGTTCTTCCTATGTCCTCGAGTAAACCAAGATATTGTCCATGAACACAAGAACAAACTTATTCAATTGATCCCTGAATACACTATTCATAAGATCCATAAAATATGCTGGTGCATTGATTAACCCAAATGGCATGACCAACCACTCATATAATCCAAACGACATCCGAAATGCCGTTTTAGGTATACTCTTAACTGCTACTCGGAGTTGATGAAAATCTATCGCGAGATCTAACTGGGAGAACACTCTCGCTCCATTCAACTGATAAAATAAATTGTATATCCATGGAAGAGGATACTAATTCTTCCTTGTCACCTTATTCAACTCGCGATAGTCCACACACAATCGAAGGGAACCATCAACCTTGGTAGCAAATACAACTGGTGCTTCCCACTCGGAAACACTTCTTCGGACAAATCCCTTCTTCAAAAGATCGCTTACTTGCACCCCGAGCTCTCGCTGCTCCCTTGGCGCCATATGACAAAGCAACATCACTATAGGCCTGGTGTCTTTCACTAAATCAATACGAAACTCGATCTCTCTATGTGATGGAAGTCCGGTCACTTCCCCGAAGATGTCCGGATACTCGTCAGCAATAGGCACATCTAAGAACTCATCATGCGGGATGTCGAGGGAATTTAGAAAACTAGCCAACAACCCATCACTAGGTAGGCAACCAAACAGTACCCTCTGCCCCATCATCCGCTGTAATGGTCACCGAAGACCCCTCATA
This sequence comes from Allium sativum, assembly GCA_030737875.1. NCBI lineage: Eukaryota > Viridiplantae > Streptophyta > Magnoliopsida > Asparagales > Amaryllidaceae > Allium > Allium sativum. The sequence continues at coordinate 573,544,070 of CM060923.1, read as the reverse complement.
GTCTACCAGTACCCCAAACTTTGGAGCCAATCGACTCCCAAAATAATGCCAAACCTAGTAAAGCCCAAAACAAAGCTATCACAAACAAACATGCAACCATGACTCGATAAGACCAAATTACGGCAAATCATACCAAGGCTAGTCGAACCACCGACTGGGTTCGTCACAACTAAGGGTCTATCGATAATCTCGGGTTCCAATTCCAACCTATCTACCAGGTCGCTAGATACGAAGGAATAGGAATCCCCGGTATCAAACAGTACTCGAACATGAACATCATAATGGAAAGCATACCTTGTATAACGACACCCTTTTCTATCTCCACTGCAGTTAGCGCATTCGATGAAGAAGGAACAACGTTGATATCATATGCTTTCACGATCTGCTTCTCTTTAGGAGGTTGTGGACATTTATCCTTATGATGCCCCACTTGGCCATAGTTAAAGAACATCCTGTCCGCTGGCTTTACACGACAATCTTTGGCATAGTGACCCTTCTTGCCACAGCTATAGCACTTGATATCTTTCTTGTCTTTCATTTTCTGACCATCCTTGGTCTGATTATGTTTCCTCTTATTTTGAGAATTATTCTCGCCTCCACTACTTGCCCGCGATTTTGGCTCTCCTGCAGATGTAATAGCAACCTCAGTCTTCGACTTAGGGTAAAGGCTCTCTGATCTCAACGCCTTTCCCATAATAGATTCGAATGTTTCATCGATGTAGTTTATAATTCTTTCCCCTAAGTATTCATCTAATCCAGTTATGAACTTCTCGTTCTTCTTTTTGGCAGTATCGATAAGAGATAATTCATACTTTGATAAAGTATCGAACTCAGCAATATATTCCGAGACTGCTTTACCATTCTGCTTATGCTCCTGAAATTTCTTGAACAATTCTGATTTCTGAGCAATTGGAATAAACTGATCACTGAAACGAGTCTTAAACTGGTTCCAAGTAACTTGATCCTCAGGAGTAGCTGTTTTAGTAGCATTCCACCAATTCATAGCCCGTCCTTGAAGTAGATGCGATGCTACTTTCTTTTTATTGCATCATCGATCTCCAAATCCTCAAAGATGCGCTCACAACTATCAAGCCAATCTTGAACATCCGTAGCCAATTTCGTTCCATGGAACGACTTTCTACCAAGACTAGTATAATCCTTGCTAAGCTTGGCGAAATCGGCTCTATGCGCCTGACTACTGCGCCACCACCATTAGCAGCATTAGGAACTGCCCCCTGAGCAACTCTAAGCATCTCTCGCATGAAGGAAGTAAACATTGTCCTCATATCAGGGACATTCTCATTGTTGGCCCCTGAATCTGTACTCCTCGTATTTCAACTCATCGTCCAATCTGTAAAGAGAAAACGGTTAACCATCTCCTTAGTGGTGACCATGCAGTGCGACTTCATCCTTAGATAGACTAATAATATATATAGCTTTTGAAAACCAAAATATCACAAATATGCGCTCTCATATACGTATACTATCTCTCCCTGATGCCTTCCCCTATGTTAAACTTTGCATCCTAGGCTCTGCTACCAAGTGTTATGGCCCGCCCTCACTAACCGACGTTTCCTTCGAAATGCGTTGTGCCAATGTCCAACTTGCATGGGACGGTCCTCAAAAGAAAGGGATTCGAAACTATGAATCATCAAAGAACCTGTAGTATATCTCACAGCACATGGAATAAAATATAATAATAACATAACTTGACATAAAACAAGCGAGACAATACATAGGCTGAAAACTAAATCATCATAGTAGTGGAATCCAAAATACAGCTTATGATCCAAACTATTATTACAACTTCAAAATACTGTCTCTAAAGCAAAATAGAAAAGGTACACTCCTAATGCCCAAAGTAGTGACCATCAACAACACAGGGAGAATATATGTAAATAGTACGTGGAAGCCTCCTGCTCGTCTCTGGATAGCTACTCGAGCATAATCACCTAATATTCTCTAGTGTGCTCGTTTAGGAGCACTCAGAGTAATAAGAAGAGACATAAAACTATGGGTCAGACAAAAGTTTGGTATGAGCGATAGCCGTAAAACAAAACAATAATAGGTATAAATGATCATACCTGAACCTACACCTGCAACCAAAGAGTTAGCACAACAAGATGTACAGTACTCTATGGTAACACTAACATAAAGTGTAAAAATAGGAGTGTGCATGTCATGGTGATAGCAAACATCAAACATAACAATCATCCTCACATCTCCCACTCAGTGCGTAAAGCATACGATATCAACCACTTTGATCACCAGAACTATTGGGGCCATGACGAAGTCCCACCCTATCCAACCATCACTACGACCACATTTCCCTTGGGAGCCTTGATGGAGTTCGGCTCCATGCAACCTATGACTCCACCGCACTGGTCCATAGTCAATGCCCCACTCTCAATAGTGAACCAAAGTTATAGATATCAGTTACCCCTTTGAACATGTCCCGTAGCAAAGCCCAACTGAAGAAGTTAACTCGTTGGTTCCCATCTGGATCCTGAGTAATAACTTCCCACTTGGACTTCCTTTGCATCTCGGGTTTGGTCGAATTGGAGTTGGTCTTCAGAAGAATCATCGCATAGAAGTAGAAGTATACATCCGGTTCGGTTCGATCCTCCGGTTTGGTTCGGATATATTGTTCTCAAGCTTTTTGTTCAGTTTGGATATATCTGCCTTCCTCGGTTCGGCTCGACCTGCTTCCCTCGGTTCGGTTCGGATATACGGTGTTCGAGTTCTCCATTTGGGTCGGTTCAATTCTCCTTTCTCGGTTCGGTTTGGCTATGTCGAACCGATCCCATCCAATCTGGTTAATCCTTCATCTCGATCTGGTTCGGTGCTAAGCTCCAGCTCGGTACCAACTCCAGCTCAATTCGAATGGCCTTCCTTTTTCACCATGCTTCCTTGTGCTTAGTCTCCAGTTCAGTTCGGGTTTCTCATCCAGACTCCCAATCCGATTCGGTTCGGCTACCGATCCGACCAGCTCACCCCTACCCGATCCGATCTGAAACCCTGCACGTTTTCAGGGAAGCTTGTATCGTCTATTCCTACCATACGACGGCGTTTTCAACCATTCTGACTTTACTAAACAATCATAATGCATCCCAAACAGTAGTAATAACATGCTTAATCAACCAAATACATTATAACATCAATCACATGTGTTATTTAGGATCAAACACACCCAAAATCCATGATTTTCCCCTTAATCCCCTTAACCATTTTAACTATAGGATTAGCAAACTTAATCCAAATTTATACCAGTGACATATGATAATATTTCAAATTTTTTCCATATTTTTATGATGCATAATTTCGCTAATTATCACTAATCACCCCCAAATTAGCCGTAATTAGTGTAAAAACATGTTGAACACTCAATTTAGCCATAAATAAATTTCAGATATGAAACTCTAATTGATTTTGGTACGGATCTCAATGTATTCCAACAGCTCCATCTCGATTCCTATGCTAATCCGCCTTGATTTGGTGTAGATTTGGCTAATATGTGATTGGAAAATGATTAAAGATGAATTTAGAAGGTGGAGGCCATTGCTGGGATTAGAGAAATATTTGTGGCTGCTGAGAAAATGAAAAGGAATCATTCTCTAACTCCTTTCAGCCCTCTCATAACCCTAATCCCGAAACGGGTTATGGGACTAGCTGCTAATCACCCTATTAAGCCCGATTAAGCTGTTTTTCATCTTCCAAACCTTATTTCAGTCATATCTCCCAAACGGTAAGTCCGTTTGATTTAAGTGACCACTCTACGGAAAGGTAAACCATCATCCAAATCCAATGGAAGTGTTTTCAGGTCAAAAATCCTAACCAATCAAAAATTATGGGCGAGACAAGATTTGCCAGGGGCAAAACGGTCATTTAAAATTCGGCAAAAATCGTGAATGTGGGAAATGACCCCAATAGTCGTTTCCCAAAGTAACACGATCATACGACTTTTATGAAAATAAAAATATATTCTACGTTCCTCCGATACGTAGAATGCGGGTCATTACATATATTCTCATATACATATAATTTTCCACACTTCCTTATATGTATATTTTTCCTTATATGTACGTTTATACATATTTTCTCTTTAGAACATGTGTCATTTTAGCCGTTCAATTAAAACAAAAATATAACGCTGAATGAAATCAAACTCTGTACCTCTTGTGTGCAAGCCACATGCTCTAACCAACTGGACTACTAAGGCTATTGTTAACAAGGCTTAGAATGATGGTGGTCATTATCTTTTCTCATTCCTATTTTCCACATTTTTTTGTAATCTTTTATTTAAACCATTGTATGTAACTTTATCATTGTGCATGCATCTTTCTCTTTTATTTCTCTTTTATTATTAACGCATAATATTTGTAAATCAATGAATGCAACATATTTACACTACATGCAACCAATACTTTCTTTTTTTCAATGCATGCATTACATTTTTATATACATTAATCTTTTCTTCTTTTCCAATGCATGTATTTATCACATGCAATCATATATTATCATTATTATATTTTTATGTTATGTATTTATGTCTGCGCATATATATACACATATGCATTATTTAATTATCATAAAATGCAAGGTGTTATATTCTCCCACCCTTAGGAAATTTCATCATCGAAATTTGATAACGGTAAAAATCAATTAATCACTCGCATAATATGCATCCATTACGTGTGCATCTAAATTTTAGTAAACATTGTGCACTTGTGCAAAGTGAAATACAACATAATTATACATGTATTCCTAAGTACTACCTCCAATGTGGATGCAAGTGTTTCAAAAATCCTTTTAAAATATGATGCTCACATTCTAAATATACTGGCAGTTCTACATGAATGCAATATTTTGAAAATAAAAAATGCTTTTTCATCCAAATTTTCCCACACTCTTACTGAGCAAGAGCGTTGTTCATCCAATTTTTGCATCCAATACCCTACCAAGAAACCTTATTTTCCGAATTCAAGAAAAATCTACTTTTCTAAATTCGATTTCTTATTTTACAAAAAGGTGGAAAACGGAAAACTTCACATCTTCCGTTTTTCTTTTTCAAACTTTTTCTTGCCGTACTTGGATTTTATGAAACTATTTATAAAGGTTCCCTATTTTCCTACCCAGCACAGCCTACATAAGAAAATTTTCTTTGTTACTGATTTTCATCTCATCTTGGAAATTTTTATTTTTATCCATCTTTCTTTAACTGTCATGTTTATTGCTTTATTGAAGGTGTTGTTTCCTTTTTAGTTATGCCACTACTACTCTTTTATTAGCTTATTTAACTTAATCCTCTGATTAAAGTTTAATTTTAAATAAGTCGTTTAGTCCTTTAACTAAAACAGGAAAACAGAAGCTATACACAGCTACTACTAACGTCCAAGAATCTCAGGACTATGCCCCCCTCTGAAAAATTCAAACAACAGGATGTAAATACTTACTTTCCCTCTATTGTCTAGTAGTTACCACTAGTCCTTGCTGTGTACTAACAAAAAATTTTAAGCAACACCCTAGGCTTTTCAATGTTTACGCATTTTATGGGAACTTACCATTATTTCAAGATAATTCTCGCTATCTACTTTATAGCCTCTGAACTTTTCTCGTCCTTCCTAGGCACTGATCCTTACCTACCCCATACTTTTTAAAATACAGTTTGGCCTTTTCATTTCATTTTTCTTTCAAAAGTTACAAGTATAAAAACTTTATATTTCATCACCAAAACTTACTTTTGCCAAACCATAAAACATGTCATTTTATAAAAATGTAAATTTTTTTTTCAAATCACATAAACTGGAGTACATGAGGACAAATATATCTCAATCGGGTTTATAACTTATTCTTACCTATAAGGTCGGTTCAGTTGCTTACAACAGGGTGCAAACGTCTACTCTATTTTTAATTTTTATAACTTATTTTGTCTACCCAACAAAATTTTCTCATTAAAATAGTTTATCAAGATAATAGTCAAAAGATTAGAGACTTCAAAACTTTCTTTACTGGAAATTCTAGTTTTAACAAAATGCAACATTTTCTAAGTTTTGCTTTTTAATCCTCTCATGCAATATAACAAGATAACTAGCGAGCTATACACGCTCTATAATATGCACCTTTTACTGAGAGAATTTTATTTTAGACAAAATTTTCGCAAGTGTTTTCACCAAAAAATGGCTCAAACACCAATGGTACGTGAACCGTACTTCACCAATGTGGTTAGAAAGTAAATGGAGCCGCATTCAACAAAAATTAATAGTAAAAATGCAAGGAATGTAAAATGAAGACAAGGTTTTAGAGTGGTTCATCCCTAAGGTAGGCCTACATCCACTACGGAGATAGTTTGCATTACTATGACAATGATTACAAAGCATATGAACTCCTTTTTTTCATACATCTTCTAGTTCTCTCGATATATTCTCTCCCTCACATACAAATCTCGTTTGAATTTACAGAACCCAATGGAGGAATGGTAGAATTCATGGAGGAGAAGGATAATGCCTTTGATCTTCTTATACCTATGAGATCCTAATGGACGCCATGGCCAAATGGTTGGAGATCCTTCATGTGGAGATGATGATGATGGTTAATAATTCTTAAGGAAGGGTGAAGGAAAGAATTCAGCAGCACTTCGTGGTTTTTTCCCGGTCCCCCTTCAAGTGGAGGCCATGGCCTATTTATAGGTGAGCTCCCCTAAAGAAATGAGCTGAAATCCATATATGCAGGCTGCGGGTCGCTCGTATCATTAATTACTAAAATGCCACCGCCTAGCTGTAGCCAAATGTCGGCAATTGTTTCCACTTGTCCATTACAAGTGACTTTATAGGAGCGAGCGACCTTGTAGGAGTGAGCAACTACATAGATCCAAGAAGATTGGATGAGCGATCAGGTAATGAGTATACAGGTGACTGGCCACAGTTTTGGAATTGGCGTACATGCGATTGGATAAGCGTCGTGTTAAGCCTTTTAATGATTGACTGATAGATTAACGGGCAACCAGCACCATAGTCTATAGGCGGACGATCAAGGTTGGTAGGTCAAAATGTAAGTGCGACCCTTTAGGAGCTGGTATTTGATCGACCAGTGGGTAGCATTTGATTGAAGTGTTAGCGACTGAGAGCGGGCGACTGTGATTGAAATTTATCAGCGGACATGGGATACATGTGCGACCCCTGGCTTCTTCGTGTTTCTTGCTATGCACGATCGACCGGGGTAGCATGAATGAACGACTGAAGAGTAGAACATGTGACCAAAACCAATTCTTCTCTTCGTCTTGTATGACCGGCTTCATTGGTGCAAGGATGAGCGACTTCCTTAATATGGATGATCTTTGTAGGATGTGTGAGCCTTACTATTTTTGCACTGTGCCACTCTTGAGCTAGCTTCATGTGCGCGACCTCTTTGTATGGTCGTGTTGTACTGTATGCCCGATCCTAATTGTGTTCAGCGGATGACCCATCTTGTTCTGAAGTTCAAGCGACTTTGTTTGCCACAAATGACCGATCCTTGCTCCCATGGCCTATGTTCGACCTTTTTGTGCACGAACGACCTTGATTGGGGCATGAGTACATGAACCTCGTGAATGCTTATCTTACGGTTCTTACACAAACTTAATCCTTCAATGCACGTATGATTCTTAAGTGATAAACATTTGCCCCTCGAAGTTTGTAATTTTTAATTTGTAAAGATTACATGCTTCGAAATAACGAAATGTAATACCATTTGATGGATTAAGTCCAGTTTCCTGTAAGACAAGCATATTTACTATGGCTCGTGCATATGAAAAATTCAATATCCTCATAGTCGTTCGTGCACAGACATAGTTGTTTGTTGACTGGATCTGATGAGCTATCTTTCGGGTATAGTTAAGCGAGTTATCCGGACCTGACCGGGCTGTTATGTTACTTTAATCTGAAAGGGCCTTTTATTCTTTAAGTGCCGTCTTTTCATTTTCCTGCTCTTTATGTATTTCGTCTTTCTAAAAATTTCGCTTTAATGGCGGTTCTACTGTAGAAGATTCCCTACTGCCTCTAATTACTCCCAGACTTCGACTGCATTACCTTCCTCAATTTTTCATTGCGCCTAATCTTTCTAGCTGAGTGTCTTCAATTTCAAAATCAGCTAGAGCATTTCTTCTTTAAAATCGAACCCGCCTACTCGTTTGTAAGTGAATTTCTTCTTTAAATTTCGTTTTTGGGTTAATCCAACTAGCTTCATAAAAGTTCCCGATTGGTAAGAACTTGATTATTTGAGCATGTATTGAAGTTTTCAGCAGCTTGTTGCGTTTGTGATGACTGGAAAATGTTGATTTGACTTAGTATGCTCTAGGGTTGTGTGTGTAATCGTTTGAAAGATCTGATTCACACAAAAGCACTTTGGTTTTCTGATTTCAATAAAATGTCTGCAAGTTGCTTGCTAAAATGTCTTTGTAACGACGTTTTTAATTTACCATGCCTTCGTCGGATCTTTAATGGAATTTTCGTGCCATAGAACCTTGATATTGTTATTATTGCTTCATGTTCTGTTTATTGCTGGTAGCATCCATTTAACATGCGCGACCAGTAGTTATTGATAGCCGACCGGGCCAGAACCTTTGTATATGCATGAGTCACGTGCGATCGGTCGAAACTGGTTCGTTTTTGTTGGCTGCATTTTCCTTCTAATACTTAATCTGTAATGACAAGTCCTACCACACAGTTTTGAGCTTTGCAATTTTACCTTCAGTCGCTTATGCAACAAGTAGATTTCGAGGACTAGGTATAGTTGATGGTTTTTAGTTTGAATGGCACATTTACTCAGAGTTTCATTCTTATAATTATTAGCATCCTTGCTATAACTTGTTTCTCAAACATAGCTACATATGTAGAAATGCAAACCAAAAACCAATCTAGTCAAGATCCCAAGGAGAGTACCACGTCTGGAGAACCCAAAGTTTCCAGTTAGGTGACTAAGGCTTCCCTGGTTGTTGGTCCTAGAGCGAACGATAGCCAAATTTATCCCCCGCCTTGAATCCTCGAATGGGTGCCTTTTGATAGCCATAAATCGACGCTCCCATTTGGCTTATACCAGCAAATGTGTGCTTGTTTCGGATTTTCAGAAGATGAAACCAACTTTCCAAGGAAAGATGATTCGGCTGATCGTCGACCCCTGGGTATGTAGCAGTCAATCATCATATGTTGTCCAGTGGAGCGGTTCCTCCTTTTAACTCCTATTTAGAGTCCATTTTGCGGTGTCTGACCATTGCCCCATACCAGTTGCATCCCAATGGATATCATATTTTATTAGGGCCATACATACTTTTTATGGGAGTGAAGCAACAAGCACCTACGTTTCCGGATATATGTTCCTTATATTCTTTCAGAAGAACGGAGGTGGACGGTCCCTCTTTTATTTTTATGGAAGGAAGACATTGTAGAATTATTAGTGTCTTAACACACGGTGTCAACGGATTTCCAGATTAATATTTTTATGTTCGATGTCCTAGTAACTTCTATAGGCGGTGGATGGAAGGAGTTAACTGCCCTTTTTTGGAATTTTCTACTTCTTTCTCCTTTTTGTTGGTCCTCTTTCCATTTTGCAGTAATTCCTTCCAACGAATGTTTTGTCCTTGACCAAGCTCTTCTTGATTCTTTGGTTGCTATTAACAAGACTGAGAGAAGCAGACAGGTGTTGCTCTCAGAAGGAAACCATAGTCAACATCAGCTACTCCATCCTTCATGGTCCATTAAGAAAACTTTGGCTTATACGCAAAGTACTATTGGAAAATCCCTTACCAAAAAGAAGTGCTTAATTCTTGGTGATCGTAACCAAACTTCACCGGGATCTTCCTTACCTTTAATTGTTGAAGGAAATGTCTTTCATTGTGAGGATAAAGGAGTAGATGAAATCATAGATGGTGCATGAGATAAAATATTTTTTGAAAAGATTACTGAGAATCCCGCTGCCCCTATTATTCAGGAAGAGAGTTCTACTGGAACTTTCGGAGGTTTGGTAGACTTGGACACTGTCAATTATCTCAGTCACGGTGATATTGCGACTTCTGATCCTGTAACGTTTGATGTGAAAGGAACTCGAGAATTCGCCCAGCGGCCTAGGAAAGCATTTGATTTAGGAACTCCTCTCGAAATTGGTTTGTTATTGGATGTACATTAAAATATAATTACTATAAGCGCTTTATGCTTTCCCGCAAATCTTATAAATTTTTTGGGCATGCTAGCTGAAATTCTGCTTTTGTTCCCTTTGCCAGGTGTAAGCATGAAGCACTCATTACTAGATAGTTTCTCCCTACAAGCTAGTTCTATTTATCCTCAAAGTCTTTTACAGTCTCGCCTTTCTCGTCACTTGAAGCGCTCCAAGCCGTGTGTAATAACCCGGAAATCCGAGCCAATTTAAATTTTTTTATTTTGGAGATTTTAGTGAATTTTGATTATTTAAAATGAATTATTTTAAATAATAACGACGAGAAATTTATTTTAAAAAGAATTAGAACGTATATATTTATATACGTCGTCGTTAGAATATAAATATTTATTTTAAATTATAAAAGGAATTGAAAATGGCGCGGTAGTTCGATAATTCGATTTCAAAATTCAAATGAATGTACCGGGTGCAAAATAAACCGGATTTTACCGAAACCAAAAATATTTGAATCTATTTGAGAATATCTTTCCAAAGAATCCGAAAAATTGAAATTTCATAGAAGGAATAAAAAGTTATGCCCAGTTGAAAATTTAGAATAGTCGCTATGGAATTCTGGCCCTTAAAATGGAAATTTTGCAAACGACCTCGGTTTTCGACGAAACCACTTTTGTTGGATCCGTGATGTCAAGTTATTGCTAGGTTTCAAAATTCGTAATTTTTCGAATCAATATGTGAGCGTGGAAAAGGAAAACGCGTTTTACCAGTTTCATTTGATTTTAATCGACTGGAAAATGGCCATTTTTCAAACGGTCTCAGAATTCGATGAAACTAGTTTTGTTAGGATCGTATCGTCAATACGAAGCTAGAAAATATTTTTCAGGAATTTTTAGAGACTGTATGTGGCCCCGGCAAATTTAAATGCGCGTTCAAATTCAATATATAGAGTTATATTTTGATTTTGATGAAAACTGATCGAAACGATCGAATCAGCTGATGAATCATATCCCATTGTGTTCGGAATGGGGGTAATTAGCTATGGACGACAGTCGGTGGACTTGATTTCGAGTTCAAACGAAAAGTCAACTTTTATTGGAAATAAATAAAAATTAAATTTTATATATTAGCCCCCCTTCCCTCTTCTCTCTCCCCGTAGATTTTAGTTTTTTTTAAAAAAACAAGAAGAGAAAAGCCGCCTGCCGAACCCGTCGCCGCCGCACCCCCCCCCCCCCCCCCCACCGGCGCGCCTCCTCTCCTTCTTCCTCCCTCCTCCTCCTATCTCTTCCCTCCTTATTCTGAAACCGCAACCCATTCCCTCCCCCAAAACGGAAACCGCACTCCAATCCGCCCCCTTCAGCCGCCGACTGCACCTCCGCCTCCTCCAGTTGTCCAGCGCGCCCCCCTCTGTTAAACCAAAAACAGTAAGTTTTATTTATTTATTTATGTTTACTTTATTTTTGGTTTTATTATATAATCTTGTTTAAATAAAAGAGATAGTTTTTTTATGTAGAGGATAAAGATTAGATTTTTCCTGGTAAAAGGATTTGATTTTTAACTGAAAGTTTATATTTTTAATATAAGAAAGTTTATATTTTTAAAATTAAAAAAAAAGTGAGTTTTAAAATGAAGAAGACAAGATTTTTATTGTAGAAAAGAAACGATCTTTATCAAAGTAAGGTAAGGATTTTTATTTGTTGACTAGCAAATTAAAGATATGATTTTTGTATCATAGAAAGTATAAAGATATGATTTTTATATATGTAGAGATATAAAAATATAATTTTTATGTGTGTAGCGCAATAAAAATCTGATTTTTATTATATATATGTTGAGATAAAAATGTGATTTTTATAGCGTCGATATAAAAATTCGATCTTTATATTAGAAGGAGCGTTATAAAAATATAATATTTATTATATGAACACCGTTATAAAAATAGAATTTTTATCTATATAGTAGCGGTGTAAAAATAGAATTTTTATCTATATAGTAGCGGTGTAAAAATAGATTTTTTATCTATATAGCAGCGGTGTAAAAATAGATTTTTTATCTATATAGTAGCGGTGTAAAAATAGAATTTTTATTTATATAGTAGCGGTGTAAAAATAGAATTTTTAGCTATATAGTAACAATATAAAAATGTGATTTTTATATATGTAGTGGCTACGGGCAACAAAATTAACAAAAGGCGAGCACGACGAAGATTTCTACATAAGAAGAGTCGTGGCGTTTGGTTTAGCTCTCGGTGAGAACTCCTCACTTTTATATTTATTTCTGGTTTGAAATATATACTAGGATGCAGACGGTGCTTAGTAGCACCCGACACCCGTCGTCCACAGACCATGGATGACTTGTTTGTTTGGTTGTTGTGTTGTGAAATTTGATTGTGTGATGTGGAATGAAATAAAATATTTTATAGTGGAAAATATTTTATAGTTAAAAATATGATTTTTAACGTGTATACAAAATATATTCATGTGTTGAGTTGAAAATAAATTCATGTGTTGAGTTGAAAATAAATTCATGTGTTGAATTGAAAATAAATTCATGTGTTGAGTTGAAAATAAATTCATGTGTTGAATTGAAAATAAATTCAAGTGTTGAATAGAAAATAAATTCATGTGTTGAATAGAATAAATATTCATTTGTAGAATAGAATAAAGAAATTATTGAAATATATAAAGCCGTGTTGATTAGAGATACGCCATTTTGACGTGAACGATATTTATATCGATTTTATTCATTTTTATAATGAATATAGAAAAGAAAGTGATTTCAAAATATAACGTTTTGAAAATATTATCATTTGTATATCGATGATGTGGAATATTCAATTTTGATTCGAAATTGAATATGAAGTTGAAATCGTTTTGAAAACGAATTTAAAACGATTTATAAAATACGTTTTAAAAGGAAATCGATGAAATATATATAATACATATATATTATATATATATATATAATGGCCTGAATAGAACGCACCGCGCTGCGACAGTTCGCGAATTTCGACCATTGACTTCGAATTGACGTTGCAGGAGATCCGACCGTTGGATTCTCCTAAAACCGGAACCGTTGGGTTCGTATCGAAAAGAGCTTTCTAATGAATATTAGAGATTTGAAATCTAACGGTTGGATTTGGAATTATGTCCAAATCAAATTTGGAAAAGGTCGCTGTAAGTGCAGTTCGATGGCCGTTGATGGAAATCGACTGTACGGGTCTTGATAAAATTATTAAAAATATCAATAATTTGTGTAAAATCATAAGAAATGATTTGTGAAGAATTGGGATGAAAAACTCCATATTTGAAAAGATAAAAATAGTTTTTTATCGAAATGAACTAGTTTTGAACTAGAATTAAAATCAATTTATTTTTGAAATAAATAAATTGAATTTGAAGAAGTTTTAAAAGTAACCAGAATTTCCAATAATTGAATTGGAATGGATTTGAATCGAAATTGTCTTTGGAATATTTCAATGTTGGATTTCGTGATTATGCAGATATTGTTATGGAAATTTGAAAGATATATTTATATCGTTATTTCCAATACGATATTTGTTGGTCGTAGAATTTGATATTGAATATAAGCCGATATATTTTCTATTCAAAGCCTTGTATTTAATATCAAATGGGATTTGGGTTTGTTGTGAATGGTGTCTTCATTAACACTGTTCTTAAGCCCAATTGAGAAAAAGATTAAATCTTTTTATTTAGATTTAATGAAGTGTACCAATTAAACGGTATTTAATTGGAATTGAATTTGAATTGATTTTTGGGTTTATCATGAACGGTGTTTTAAATAACACTTGTTCTTTAACCCGATAATTAATGGAATCTGGTTTTGGGTTTATAGTGAACCGTGTTTTAAATGACATTGGTTCTTTAACCCAGTTAAAGACAGGATGTGATTTCCCAAATTAAATAATCATTGATATTGATTTTTTTGGGAAGATTAAAACCAAGTGGAGTTTTAACGAATCTTTAATTAGATTGAAATAATCGAGAATGGAGTATCACCAGTTTTGCCCCAGGCGATTGTTAAATCTTTAATTAGATTTGAACGTGAAACGGTAATTGAATTTACCGATAACACCGTGGTGTTAGATATGAAGTATGACCAGTTTTACTTCATGGGATGAATAGGTTGGGATTGGGAAATAAAATAAATGATTACTTCGGTGTGGTTCACTAATCCCGACTAGTTTGAATTGATATTCAAAGAAGATTAAAGAATTTATTTTTGATAAAATTAATGGGAACCTTTCCCAAAGTGTAAGAATATTTAAATAAAAGAATATTCTGAATTGGAATGAGGCGTATGTTGTGTTTGTGTAACACTTGTTTATTATATACGCGAGTTATTCAGAAAGACCGGGTTTATCCCATTCTGAATAACGGATTCGACGTGGTGTCGAGGATGAAGATGGTGGTTGAAGACCGGAGGTCTTCAACGTCGTTTGGGTGATTACTGATGATCTTGATTGGGTTGTACACCCAAGAGGAGGGAATCAATTGGTGATCGTCCAGACGTACTTGGAGATCGATGGATATGCGAGGTACTAGGTGCCTCCGGTTTCGTTCAGACCCAGAACGAACTTTTAAATGGACTGTGTGTCTGACATTGGATTTTATTCTGTGTGATTGATTTCTATTAAATATATATCTATTTGGCGGTGGAGAATTTATTCTCTTGCTTAACGCCCTTCTCTGAGACGTACGAGCTCAGGGGATATATATTAATGGATATCAAACGCATGGAGTGAATTGCCTGTGTGGCATGCCTAAGTGGCAAATGATCAAGGCTTCTGTTGAAAAGCAAAGTCTTGTGGTTGATGATCAAAGCACAGCCTGTGTGGCATAGCTTTGTGTAACGTTGATTCGCGAGCCTCACACCCCGGTTGTGAACCAGAAACGAGAGAGGACCTCAGGGAGGACATGTGTTTCCTTCTAGCTAGAAGTGGCGTTAGTGGTTTTACACGCCCTGACGAGTTTGACTTATGTGGTTGTTGCTGTTGCGAGGTGCCTCGGATATATCGGTGACTGTGTGGAGCCGATGGAGTCATTTGGCTCATTTACGCCCCAAAGAGCGGGGAAACGCAGTGTTCAGGAATTTTAATCCACATCGGTGGACCGGCCCTGTCGCTCCCAGGGTCACTCGAGCTCTGATCCTGAGATATGGGCTAGATTGTCTCGAATCGATGAGGACTATCTTTTTCCTCGGTTCACAAATGGAAATCCAATTTCCAAATACGTGACAGTGCGGTTTTGATTGTAGAGCCTAGTATGGAGACATGATATATGGTACCCATGCCGTCTATGATTGATATTTATGATTGAAATTGTTTCGACACTATACACTTATAGTAATAATAAAAGATGAAATTTAGCGTATCAAGCATTCTTTGGCTATTATAAGGTAAAACCCTATCCTCCGGCTTGCGTTGCATTGTGTGATGGGACCTGGGTCTTAAAATAGCTTCATTTTTCTTTATTTAGCATTGCGCTGTTGTTTTATGCACTGGTATTCTTGGGAGGAAACCCGTTCCGTGTTATACGGCGTGGTCCCTTGATTTACCTAACTTTAAAATAAAGATTAATAACTGTTTTAGTTCTCACACCAGTCCCATGACTGACCTGGAGTTTATTGTTTTAACCTAAACTCTGGGTACCTTTATTTTGACACGGGCAGCTAGTAGTTTTGGTTTTGCAGATTTATATTCACAGGATTCTGGTTTACAGCTGGAATTATACTCGGAAAGCTCTGTATCGGCGTATTCCTTTCAGTTGTGTTTTTGTATTATTTTTCCGCTGCAGTAATGTATTTAAATCTCTGATAATTTATGATGTGTAATATTGATTTATACTCTGTATATTCTTGTATTTTGATGAATTGCTGTAATAAGCAATGAAATGTTCTTCTGTCTGTGTTCTGATTTGTGTTGTTCTCAAAGTATCCGCTCTTTCCTTACCGGGGAAATTACGGGTTCCAACACCGTACTCGATTTCTCAACCTCAACACCTCCTCGAACTTCCACTGACTGATCCTTTAAGGAGGGAAGGATCTGATCGTGCAGAGTTATTGGATAAGGGCGATAAAGGTGAGCACCACATAGAAGAAGAAAATGAGCAGGAACGATCGAGGAAAAAGTGAGATTCAGAAACATTATGTATCAACTGATTTCCTAGACCCCAATATTCCCATTTTCCCTGAACGATCCATTGTCCTAACCTCTGCTCAAATCCAAATGATTCTCGACCGCCCCCTTTATAAGGTCCCACGTGGAAACTTGATGCTTAGGGATCATTTCGGAGGTTAGGATTTAAGGGGGATGTTCTTTGATTTAGATTTGCATCCAAATGATAGGCGAGATGCTGTTGAGGGGTTAAGAACTATAAAGAGTTGTATGATTACTCAGTTTAACACTGCTAGGAGTCAACTCGAAACACTGCTGAACATGGCCATGTGCAATGTTGATAAACAACTAGAACATTGGGCCAAATTTGGTTATGAGTTCCAAAGATTAAATGCTCGGCATCTTGATCATATTGACATATTGGAGAATGATAAAACTGGATTGGTTCATTTGATCAGGTTTCAAGAATCTAAAATCGCCTCTTCAAAGAATGGGAATATTAGAGTGAGCAACTTGGAGGCTAAAAATGAGGAACTCAAATGAGAGCTTGAGGCTGTAAAGGGGCAATTTCGAGAAGCTCATCTGCTAAAGAACTTGCTGAATGTTAATTGGCTTTAGAGAGACGGGCTTTGGCTTCTTATCAGCAAGAAAAAGTGGTTCTTGAGGACAAGATTAATTCTCTAAATAAGAATCTAAGGATTCTGAAAGAAGACAGAATCAAGCTGTGCAAAGCCCTTGACGAGGCTAGAATTGAGACTGACAATACTCTGTTTCAATTTTACGTTTACAGTGTTATGAACCGCGGAAGCTTAAGCTATCTGAACAAAGACTTTCCACGGACTTTGGCTCTTGTTTGGGAGCAAGTCCTCTCATACTCTGGTGGTGCTGATGATGAATATCTCTAGCAGAGCCTCTTGGAAGAAGAAGACCGTAAGGCTTTGGTTGGAGGTAGGAAAATATTGGCGGACCAGTAAGCTCGATCTTCCAGGGGAAAAACCCTGGATGTTACTACCATTCGTGGCCCAACCAGTCTTATCGACATTAAAGCTTCAAGCTCTTAAACTCCCCCTATGGATTACCTTGTCTAGGATGCTACCGGAGTTCAAACCATTAAAGAGCAGACAGTTCAGGAGAATGTTCTCAAATAATGCATGAGCCATAACGACACCTCTTTAAATGTGAATGATTACGAGGTCGACCTTATATACCCAGTGACCCTAGGTAAAATTGATATCTATCAATCTACACTAGATTTGGATTATCTTACTTCTTCACCTGGGTTTGCTAAATTTAGTGCTTACTATTCATTTGCACCAGGTCCGCATTCGCCACCTCTTTTGTCTACTGGTGGTACCGCTGTTCAAGCTGCCACTGTTGACTCCATTTTAGTATCAACCAGTATTATCCCGCGCACCACACCTTTACAGGGCAACCCAACATTACTTAACATGTCTGATCTGGAAGACGAGGACGAAATTTGGAATACTAAGGCTATGTCCACTCTGACACGCAGAAAGAAGCCCATTGCAAATAGACCAAGAATCATTAACCTGTCCTCTCCTGATAGTTCTTGCGTAAACAAAAGAACAAAGGGTGGAAGTCAAGCAGTTGGTTCACCTCCTCCTTTCCCTGTTAAGAAGTAGCACTTGTGATCCTTATGCTTTGATTTCAATCTATTTTCTTATTTGTCATGCACTTAGATCAGTTGTATATGCAAGTGCCGGTCCTCGCCTAATACTTTTATGCTCGTATACCCATGTTGTAACGTTTGGTATTATAAAGATTTCACTGTTCGTTTTTATGAATGATAGTATTTCATGGGGATTCTATCTTGTTAGTCGAACGATCCCACCAGATGCTTATTCTTTGTTGTAAAGTTGTAATGAGCTTGTGGTATGTTTAAGTGAGAATTATTGATTTTTACACAACGGTGATGCCCCCATACCAAAGTTCTTTATAACTCTGTTAGGGTAGAAACGATCGATTTTTCATAAATTCTCTTAGTTATAGCTACAATTTTAGTTTCAATTGATCAGTTCATGACTTTTGGATAGGTTTTCAACTGTATTTCCCGCTAAATTAGCAGTACAAGCCCTTCGGGGATTAGGTTTTAAATGTGGCAGGTCGTTATGTTTTTTTTATGTATTCATCCCCCACTTCTCACTGACCTAGTGGCCTAAGCCCTTCGGAGACTGGGGTTTGAATGTGTGCCCGCATGGGAGGTCTTGGGTTTTAAGTTTCGATCCAAGTTTGGTCTCGATTGTTCCGATTTCTCTAAAACCAGAAAGACCTTGTTGGACACCCCCTTTCGGCTAGGATTTCTGTTACCCTCTTTTGGCTAAGATTTCTATTACCACCTTTCGGCTAGGATTTCTGCTTGCGCTAGTCCTTCCAACATGTTTTCCGGTCCTTCCGACACTAGGACTGGTGCTTCCAGCCTAGGTGTTGTTGTTCCTTCCAATTTTATTGTAACGACCCGGATTTTTGGTAGCTTTGGTTATCGACATAAGCTCGATGTCGATAACCAAAACATCGAAAAATCCTGGTAATTAATGAAAGAAATTTGAGGGTGAGGATAGATAAGATAGAAACTTAGAATAGAAGAAGAAGAAGAAGAACACAACATTAGAGTAACACGAACCTCACAGCGGAACGAATAACATATAATATATAACATAAATTTGAAATATAACAGTTATGTATACAATAGCACTTATTAGAGTACAACACTTACAACACAGCGGAAATAAACTATAGCTATATGATCCAGAAGCCTCCTGCTCCAGCTCTTCAAGTATATCTGTAAATCCAGACTACTTGACTGCCCGTACAAATTTAGGCACCCAAGAGTTTAGGGAAAACAACAAAGTAAACTCCGGGTCAGTCATGGGACTGGTGTGAGTAAAATAGTTTAACACAGTTTAACATATATATGATATCTCATAAGACCACGCCGTGAATACGGAACGGGTTTTTCCCTTATGAGAATCCAACATCTTTGACAAGCAATATCATTCTGATGTTATAATAATGTCTAAGTACAAATATATATCAATCTAGCAGAAACGCTTTCATCTCACGTTCTACATATATAGTATACAATCAAAATCGCAAGCACGTATTGGATAATGGATTTCCAACTATGACAAGGTATGGAACCACCTTCTGCTCGTGTACCTCTAGAGAGGAATACACTGGGTTCAACAAGAACATCTTGCAACCCAGCCACACATGACCGACCACTCATTTCGCTTGAGTGTATCGAATGTATATCACCAACGGTTGGGATCAGCAACCATTTCCCGAATGGGACAGCATCAACAATAGATTTTTAGAAATAAATGAAACTCTAGATCAGGTGATTATACACCCTAATGGGTGAGACCTACATAGCCATGCTACCTGCCCGATTTCTGTCATTTACCGGATGTGAGGCTAGAAGCTACGCTTATCTTCACATCAGATTCACTTTAAATGCCACATCATCAAATCCATCCAATCACCGATTAACGTCCTCAACAATACATTATGTGTTAGCTAAAAGAAGTTTCCTTCTCCGCTTCCACTCTTGGTACGGTTGGAGAAATCAATGTACGTGATCGTTTGGAAATATTCTGTCAGACATCCATCTTCATTCACTTAGAAATGTCACATCGTCATACCCACAAAATCACAAATTGATTTCCTCAAAGATACAATGGGTATACAGCTAAGAGAAACGAATTCCTCCGCCACCAACGTATATACGTTTGAAGGGATCAACTTACGCGATCCATTGGATATACTCTGTCAGACCTTCATCCATACAAGTTGTCCTGGGACTGGACAAACCGAAGGCACTATTCAGTATATCCATCTTAGTCACTGTTAACTAAGACTTATACAACAGCCCTTGCACTTTACTCCGTCTTCAATTATCTTTGGCATAAATGATTCACAATGCTTGTGCCAATACAGAGTGGTTCTTTGGATAATAATCCAACCGGTCTCTCCATATTAACAACGTTAAAAATGATCAAAACTTCGATAGTCTGTGAGTTAACTATCAAAGAAAACAAGTGTGCAAACAACGATATTATTTCCAGATGGAAATTATATCAAACAAACATCATTTAACAATTATCTCTTTAGTTCATTTTACATCTCCTGTTTCCCTATATTCAACATTTGCTATTTTCTATATTTAGAAAATATACGTTATTAACACTGGAAACATTTCCATTCCGTGTTTCCTGTATTTAGAAAACATTTCTGATTCTTGTTTGGAAAACATTTCCAAACTCCTACGTTTGGATTAAACAGATGTTTAGATAAAACATCGCTATGCCAACTCAACCATTTTCTTTAATTACTAAATTCACTTTACCATCCTTTACTGCCGAACCTTAACCATTCCTCAGTTAAAAACGAAGCCAATCAAGTTGGGGTAGAACTACCTCTCAGACCTTAACTGAACAACACTTCTAACCTTGAAATAGGCAAAGTTCACTTTATATTTCTTTAACTAACTTCCTTACTTGACCTTTCTTTCGAATAACTATATTCGATTAACTCTTTTCAATTAACTCTATTGGACTGACCCTATTGGGTTAACTCTATTTGATTAACCCCATTCACTTAACTCCTGTCGAATAAACTATATTCGATAACTCCTCTAACTCTATTCGAATAAACTATATTTGGTTAACTCCTTTACTATATTCGAATAAACTATATTCGATTAACTCCTCTAACTATATTCGAATAAACTATATTCGGTTAACTCCTTTAATATATTCGAATAAACTATATTCGGTTAACTCCTTTACTATATTTGAATAAACTATATTCAATTAACTCCTTTGATTTAACTCTAATCGATTAACTCCATCGAATAAACTATATTCGATAACTCCTTCGATTTAACTAATATTATATAACTCACTTCGATTAACTAATAATCGATAACTCCTTCGAATAACTATATTCGATAATCTCCTCTCGAATAAACGATATTCGATAATCTTCCCTTTCGATTTAACAAATCGATAACTCCTTTTCGAATAACTAAATTTGACAACTCCTTTCGATTTAACTAATCGATAACTCCTTTCGATTAAACTATAATCGATAACTCCCTTCGATGAAACTAACATCGATACTCCTTTCGATGAAATTAACATCGATTAACTCCTTTCGATGAAACTAACATCGATTAACTCCTTTCGATGAAACTAACATCGATTAATTTAACTCGACGAACTTAACTCGACTCACTTATCTCGATAATCTAACTCAAGAACTTAACTCAATTAACTTATCTCGATAATCTAACTCAAGAACTTAACTCGATTAACTTATCTCGATAATCTAACTCAAGAACTTAACTCGATTAACTTATCTCGATAATCTAACTCAAGTTGATTAACTCCTATCGAATAACTAATATTCGATTTAACTCCATTCGCTTGACTCTAGATCGCAGCGATCACAATGGTTACGCCTGACTCCCTCAGGAAACATCCGACCGCCGTAGGCTATTTACAGCCCTGCGATTTACGCTAGCAGTCGTACGAGATGGCAACTTATCCTGAATGACTCTGTTTGACTAACTCTATCTCAAATAACTATATTTGATAACTTCTACTTCGAATAAGTGGTATTCGATAACTTAACTCGATTATCAACTCGAAAATTATAACTCAAATCGATTAACTCCAACTGATTAACTCTGCCTGGTCAACCCTAACTGATTAACTCTAACTGGTTTTACTTGGTTTGACTAACTCAATTGATTAACTCGACTGGCTAATTCAACTCGATTAACCTAGCTTGATTTTTCTTATCTCGATTAACTGAACTAATCACTTTGATTAACTCGACTAATTCACTTTGATTACCTTAACCAATTCACTTTGATTAACTAACCTGATAACTCAATTTGATTAACTTACTCGCTAATAACGTTTATTCTTTTTTTAAAGATTTTCTTTTATAATCTATTTATTTTGTAAATAAATATTTCCTTATAATCCTATTTATTTAACAAATAAATATCTCCTTTATTCTATTTATTCTAACAAATAAATATTCCTTTATTTTATTTATTCCCTAAATAATAAATTCTTTTACCTTTATTTATTTCCTAAATAAATAAATCCTTTTTATCTATTTGTAAATGGTTTACAAATATCCCTCTTTCTATTGGTTTTGACAATATTTTCCCTTATATATATTGTTTTACAAATATTTTCCTTTATATTTGATTTCACAAATATATCTCCTCTATATTTGTTTAACAAATAAAATCCCTTTATATTTGATTAACAAATATAAATTTCCTTTATATTTGATTTACAAATATAATTCTTTTATTCAAAATCCTTTTTCTTGTATAATATAAAATCCATTGATTGTATATAAATAAATTATTTTCAAAATATACTTTGAAAATCCATTTTCCACATTCTGGTATTTCTTATGGTATTTAACACACCATATAACAACGATAACTATCGTCCAAAGCACACATAATCAACGTCAGATTATATATCACATTATATATCACAATATATAAATCACAGTAAAATAACTGTTGAGGAATCCAGTTGGATTCCTCCAACCTGTTTCCCTGCATTACAGATGTTAGACAATATAATTAACATCGATTTCACTTCACTGTGAAATATTCTGATAGCAGAATCAACATACAACTATTTAACGGTTTATATATATATACATATATATATATCTATAATTTTTACTAACTGACTAGCAGTTCAATCAAAAAGTCAACACACAGTCAAACAGACAATATTTAACAGTTCTAAGAATACGTTGTAAAAATAGAACTGTTCAGAGTTGGTGAGTTTTACTCACATTGGCGCGTTAACCGTTAAATAATCGGTTTGCATTCTTTGATTGAGTCAGACAATTTATTTCGCCATAAATTGTAACGAGCTCGGATTGACTCCCAGTCAGTTCCAGTGTGTAGTGTTCATCCATACGATCCTGTCGGATCTTGTTTTTCTGAAAACCGATAACGTATGGAAGAGTTATACTTGATACAAGTTTATATATACAACTTGAAATTAAATTAAAAATATTTTTATTTAACTATTGGGCCTTAACTTTTCCCTGGCCCATCCTCTTCCATGAAAACCCAAGCCCGTACCCTTTCCTTCCTCCATCTTCACCGTACCTAAAAAGAACACGCTCCAGTACTAAAACCCACGACATTGCCGCAACTTCTAGCTCCAACTACACCTTCTTCGATCAACTAAAACTCAAACGAAAATCACCAAAAAACTTCCCAGCACCTCCTCTTTCAACTCATACCCGAACATCAGAGTTCGAACTCACGAACTGGATCGCGACTACTGCCTGAAGCCGCAATGAACAGTAACCCGCGACCACAAACATCATCGCAGACCCCAAAATTCATCGCACAGAACCCATTCAATATGTGGAACTCCAAAACGATTTTGAATTCAAGTATAAACCCCTTTAACCCTCACAATTTTGAACCCTAGAAACCACGGCACCACGCTGGAAAAATCCGCACCCTCAGATTTGATGTCGAACTACAAAAACTTCACATCAAAATGAAGAGCATACCTTACCGAACTCATATATATGTAAATTGGGATTTATAGGAATTTTATTCGGATTGTTTTGATTTTTAAGAGGATCAAAGTTTTGTTTCCAGAAAGGAAAACTGATGGATGAAATTTCTGTTGACTTGAGAGGACTTGAAATTAGGTTAAGGGGTGTTGAGGGGTATTTATAGGATTAACAAATATTTTTAGATATTTTCTTTTATTATTTTATATTCGTTTTTGCACTCTAAAAATCCGTGTGACCACACATGATATTCAAAAATCACGGAAATTGACAAGCAGCTAGAGTTCGACATTACGGTCCCAACGAAACTGGTTTCGTTGAATTCCGACTCCGTATGCTTACCCAGCTTATTTTTAAAGGTCAATTTATCGACTGTTTTTCACTCTAAAAATCCGTACGGTCACATACGGACTTTAAAAATCACGAAAACTGGCACCTAGCAATAATTTGACATTACGGATCCAACGAAATTAGTTTCGTCGAATTCCGACTTCGTTTGCAAAAGTGGTTATTTTTAAAGCTCTGAATAACCCATTTAAATATATAAATATATTTAAATAAAATTAAATTAAATATAAATAAATTTATATTGTCGTATATATCCACTGTGGAATACCATACAGCTCCAGAAAAATCCTATATGTATTTACAACTCGATATTACATCGTCAGAGTTATATCGATGTTCGATTTCTATTTAAACCCTTATATAAAATAAAATTAAATCGTTATGGTCAGGGCGCTGCATTTCTGAGAATTTGATTTGGACGTAACTCAAAATCTACACGACGAAATCCCGAATTTTCTCCTCCACTAGAAAGATATACTCCACCAGCTCCACACGTTTCTTGTTTCACAGAAATCCGATTTAAAACGAACCCTGTATACTCAGTTGAAGTTCAAATCGCCAAATAGCGAACTACCGCGTCGTTACGCGCTCTATTTTAATTATATTATAATTATACGTTTCAAACTGACGTCGACTGAATATATTCGTCAATATAATCCAACTCTAAGCTGAATTAAATCTCGGGGATGACCCCGTTCACAGAATATTGTCAATCCACTATTTCTGGTTATTCTAGAATTAAATATATTATTTAATTATTTAAATTAATTAAATATTCACTTTATTTAATTAACCGATGTTTTAAATTCCCTAAATCACTATATATATGATTAAATAAATTAATTATAATACCCCTGACAATGCGGGTCATTACATTTATGCATCACCCCGGGAGGTGGACACTAGTTCCTCTTATCGAATTCTATTTCGCTTTACAGAATTTGTGTTTTGTGCCTAACAAGGTGCCTCTTTTGGGACTAGCAATTTTTATCTGTGGGACAAATTTGATACTACCTTTGTATTTTCCACAAATTTTGACGCCAACCCCTTCAATGAATGCTTGCTAAGAGTTTGGCGTGTTTCATAGTGGAAAGTGCAACTTTTTGACTTGCTAGTTGTTTACTGTGCTTTTCACTATTTGCCCCTGAATAGCTTATTCTTTTGAAGCGATGTGCTTATTTATCCTGCTTAATTCGCATGATGTTTTTGGCTCTTAAGTTGCTTTTCTTGAAATATGCTTTGGGAAGCTTTCCATTATGGTTTAGTTGTACATGAGCGATGGCTTCTACTATGCCTACATTTTAAGAAACCAACTTTTAGTATGAGCTTATAAGTATGTTACTTAGATAAGCATACAATTTTTGATTTATAAGGCCTTTGTAAGTAAATCATCTTCAATTTCTTACAAGAATATAGCAAGTAATAGAACAAAGTAAAGTGGCTACTAGTTCTTAAGTAATAAGGAGAAACAAAGTAAAGTGATGAAGGTTGCTTATTCAGAGCCACCATAAGCAAAATGCTGACTACTGATCCTTAGGTAAGTGTTGGCCTTGGATCGGTCTGAGCGATCTACTCATCACTTGTTGCCCCTTGCTCATAGACAGTTGGAGCAGTGTTCATGGACTTGTACATATTGTTGCAAATGATTCTTCCTGATCAGTTCCTCAATTAATGATTTTAAATGCCTACAATCATTAGTATTGTGCCATGGCTGGTCATGAAATTGACAAAACCTTCCTGATCTTATAGCGACATCTTTGACCTGCATTTGTTTTGGGATCGGATATTTCTCAGTATCCTTAATTGCCATGAAGATATTCCCTATGGTGTCATTAAGGGGAGTGAGCTCATAATTTTTAAAAAAGCAGAGCTTCTTCTTAGCCAGGTTATCCTTTCCTCTGTTGCTTCTCTTTTGACTATCAAAGCTATTTTGCGCACTACCTTTCCTTTTTAGCTGTTCGCACACCGAATTCTCTTCAACACTCATATATTTTTCAGCTTTATTGAGTAGTTTTTCGAGTGTACTTGGTTTCTTCTTCTTAATACATCGTCCTAACTTGGTCTTTTTACATATGGCCCCTTTCAAAGCCATTAGAACTAGACGGGGCTGTTAATTTTCAACTTCAGCCACTGCCATATTAAAGCGGGTGAGAAAAGCTTTGACGGACTCTCCTGGTCTTTGTTGTAGTTCACCTATCTCCATAACATCTCGAACCCCAGCTGCTTGGAACCTGAACTGCTTACTGAATAGTCTAGCCAAGGTAGTGAAGTCGTCCACAGACTTCGGCGGTAGCTTTGTGAACCAGAGGTAGGCCACCCCCTCTAGACAAGTCGGGAAATACAGGCATTTGATTTCCTCGGTGGCGTGTGCCCCATTGCTGATCATATTTGCACAGGAACACATTGGTATCGCTTGTTCCGTTATAGGATTGCACCGTTGGAGGTTTAAATTTCAATGGATATATAGTTATTTTAATTCTTTCGGTGAGTGGGGTCTTAGTAGGAGAAAATTACCACTCTTTTCGATTATCCTCTTTCTTTAAGCTCTCCTTCACAATTCCACGTGCCATTCCTAAAATACATTCCTGCTCTTTCATCCTATCCATGGAACGAGCGCCTTCTTCCTTGCCAGACTCTCATCTAGGCGTGTAATCATGATCTGGAGACAGGGGATCTAGGATTTCTTTTGAGAGAAATGCCCCTTTGGTGGGATCATTTACCCATTGAGAGGTTGTGTCATCGGAATAGTTACGCATAGGTGCCTTGGTACTTCCACGGTCCAAATTAGCATGATATGCAACTTCCCGTGTAGAATTTCCCTTATTTGCACTTGAAGCAGAAGATTCTGTATGGTATGCATGACTCGTTCGAGCGAGTGGAAAACAAGTGACACTTAGTGTGGCCTTTGCGGTAGCGGCTTAAATAGCGAACATTGACTCAAGTTTCTTCATCATTGCATTGTTTGCAATAGTTATTTGACTCGTTAACCCGTCCATCGCTTCTTCCAACTCTCTCTTGGTTATAGCTACCTCAATTTCTAATGATTCTCCTGCCTCGAAATGGGTAGTGAGCGATGTGACAATATTAACATTGTCAATGAGGTTGTCGATTTCGCAAGTAACTTCCTTCGGCACATCCATGGTTTCAAGCAAAGTTTTTCTTAGAAACTCTCGTTGGACTTCAACAGGGAAAGATGCAAATACGGCGCCACGGTAGACGCCAAATGTTTTCACCAAAAAATGGCTCAAACACCAATGGTACGTGAACCGTACTTCACCAATGTGGTTAGAAGTAAATGGAGCCGCACTCAACAAAAATTAAGAGTAAAAATGCAAGGAATGTAAAATGGAGACAAGGTTTTAGAGTGGTTCAGTCCTAAGCTAGGCCTACATCCACTATGGAGATAGTTTGCATTATCACGACAATGATTACAAACATATAAACTCTCTTTTTCCATACATCTTCTTATTCTCTCAATATATCCTCTCCCTCACATACAAATCTCGCTTGAATTCACGGAAACCAATGGAGGAATGGTAGAATTCATGGAGGAGAAGGATGATATCTTTGATCTTCTTATACCTATGAGATCCTAATGGACGCCATGTCCAAATGGTTGGAGATCCTTCAAGTGGAGATGATGATGATGGTTAATAATGCTTAAGGAAGGGTGAAGGAAAGAATTCAACAATACTTCATGGTTTTTTCCCCATCCCCTCCCCCTCCCCCCTTCAACTGGTAGCCATGGCCTATTTATAGGTGAGCTCCCCTGAAGAAATGAGTTGAAATCCATATATGCAGGCTGCGGGTCGCTCGTCTCATTAATTACTAAAGTGCCACCGCCTAGTTGTAGCCAACTGTCGGTAATTGTTTCCAGCTGTCCAGTACAAGCGACTTTATAGGAGAGAGCGACCTTGTAGGAGTGAGAAACTTCATAGATCCGAGCAGATTATACGATCGATCAGGTGATGAGTATACAGGCGATTGGCCAGAGTTCTTGGATTGGTGTATATGCGATCGGCTGAGCGCCGTGTTAAGCCTTTTAATGACTGGCTGGTTGATGGATAGGCGACCAGCACCATAGCCTATAGGCAGATGATCAAGGCTTGTAGATCAAAATGTAAGTGCGACCCTTCAGGAGCTGGTATCTGATCGACCGGAGGGTAGCATCTGATTGAAGTGTTAGCGACTGAGAGCGGGCAACTGTGATTGCAATTTATGAGCGGACATAGGATACATGTGCGACCCCTGGCTTCTTCGTGTTTCTTGGTAGGCACGATCGACTGGGGTAGCACGAACGAACGACTACAGAGTGGAACATGTGACTGGAACCAATTCTTCTCGTCGCCTTGTACGACCGGTTTCATTGATGCAAGGATGAGCAACTTCCTTAA
Organism: Allium sativum; assembly: GCA_030737875.1. Taxonomy (NCBI): domain Eukaryota; kingdom Viridiplantae; phylum Streptophyta; class Magnoliopsida; order Asparagales; family Amaryllidaceae; genus Allium; species Allium sativum. Next base: position 573,515,453 of record CM060923.1, on the reverse strand, counting down.
TATATAAGATCTTTGCAGGATGTACGAGCCTTACTGTTTTTGCACTATGCCACTCTTGAGCTAGCTTCATGTGCGCGACCTCTCTGTATGGTCGTGTTGTGTTGTATGCCCGATCCTGATTGTGTTGAGCGGACGACCCATCTGGTTCTGAAGTTCAAGCGACTTTGTTTGCCACAAATGACCGATCCTTGCTCCCATGCTCGAGCCATGGCCTATGTTCGACCTTGTTGTGCACGAACGACCTTGATTGGGGCATGAGTACATGAACCTCATGAATGCTCGTCTTAAGGTTCTAACACAGACTTAATCCTCCAATGCACGTATGATTGTTAAGGGATAAACAGCAAGAAATCACTACTTACTAAATAAACCCCATTTTACTTCAAAACCCCATATGTACTTCTTTACATATTTTAAACTATAACTTTTAGGATTAAAACTTGAAAACTCCATAAACCATCTTCCAAAAGCTTTTGTAGTTTCAAGTTCTTAAAAGTTAAACAATGGGGTTGGACTAAAAGCGGGTTTCAATTTTATCTAGGCTTTCCTAAACACTCCCACAAAGTTGATTCTCTCAACTGTATATATATATATATATATATTCCCAATCCATTCTTCTCTTTTTAACCTTTTCCAATTTATAAGGTTTTACTGCCAAACCCACTAACCTAAAATAATAATCATATGGGATTCGCTTTCCTTCCATGCAAAGTACACTGTACACTTTCCACCCAAATTACCTAAGGGTCTCAGGTTTCCGTATTCATTCCTTTAGTGTACAAAATAGACATCCAAATTCTTACCATACTATACTCTTTCTATTTAGTGGGTTCCGCTATGGATCTAGTTATATATATAATATATTTATATTTAAAAATACAAATATGTTCACTCATTATCTATACAGGAATCCTAAAGCAAGGCTCTGATACAAGATGTAACAACCCGAATTCCAACAGACCGATTTTTTTTCAAAATTTTGATCTATTGAAACTCGTGTTGGTTCCTCTGGTATCCTGCAGAAAAGACAGAGATGTAAAATATATCAAATCTTAGAAAACATCTCACAGCAGAATGAATAAAATATAATTTGAATCAAAATATAGTCTTACCCAAATTATAATGTTGTTAACCCAGTATCCAAAGCTATCATATCTCTGCCACTTATCTAACCTACGAGTATGTGATGTGGAGGGGGTCATAACACAAGTTCTGATGACTGGATTTAAACTACACATTTTGGATAACCCTAAATATATCATTCAATTACATTTTCTTTTTTATTAGGTTACTTGGGTAACAACACTCAAGTCTTACGAACACGTCGTACCCATCTACTTTCCAGTGATTATCCTAATACAATATAAATGTAGCTACCCCAATATTGAGATTCACCCCATAGTACCCCACTCGCACGGTCTCCACCGTAGTTCCACAGAAACGTACGCAGTCAATCATCCTACGCCGAAGTGACATACAGATCTCTATATAACAATGCTACATTTCATAGATATCTGTTATTGCCATACTGTGACGACAAGGAATCTCGCTCGGTCCGAACCAGTCGCTAAACCGATCCAGGCCGTTCGAAACGCCCTATCGTTTGAGAACAGGACAAAACAGAACGCATATAGAAGAACATTTCACTGTATATTACAACAATGCATCAGATTACAAGAATATACAGAGTTTGAATAAATATTACACAGAAATATCAGAGATTTAATTACATTTAAATACATAGCAGCGGAAAATAATACAATACACAACTAGAGGAGATATACGGATACAAAGCTTTCCGGATATCATTCCAGCTGTAAACCAGGATCCTGTGAATATAAATCTGCAAAACCAAAACTACTAGCTGCCCGTGTCAAAATAAGGGCACCCAGAGTTTAGGTTAAAACAATAAACTCCAGGTCAGTCATGTGACTGGTGTGAGAACTAAAACAGTTAATCTTTATTTCAAAGTTAGGTAAATCAAGGGACCACGCCGTATAACACGGAACGGGTTTCCTCCCAAGAATACCAGTGCATAAAACAAACAGCGCAATGCTAAATAAAGAAAAATGAAGCTGTTATAAGACCCAGGTCCTATCACACAATGCAACGCAAGCCGGGGGATAGGGTTTTCCCTTATAACAGCCAAAGAATGCTTGATACGTTTAAAACAAATCATTTGATACTATTATAAGTGCATAGTGTATAAAACAACTTCAAATCATAAGTATCAATCATAGGCGGCATAAGCGCCCCATCCCACTATGTCGCCATATATAGGATTACAATTAAAACCGCAAATGTCACGTATTTGGAAATTGGATTTCCACCTATGAACCGAGGCAAAAGATAGTCCTCAACCGATTCGAGACAATCTAGCCCATGTCTCAGGTCCCAGACTCAGGTGGGCCTTGGATCGTCAGGGCCGGTCCACACGGAGTGGATTATTATGCCTGAACAATACGTCTCTCCGCCCTTTGGGGCGTAAACGAGCCAACTAAATGACTCCATCGGTTCGAGAACGACCGATCAATCCGAGGCGCCTCGCAACAGCAACAACCACATAAGTCAAACTCGTCAGGGCGTGTAAAACCACTGACGCCACTTCTAACTAGAAAGAAACGCAAGTCCTCCCTGATGTCCTCTCCCGTTTTTGGTTCATACCGGGTGTGAAACACGCGAGGTAAACGTTACACAAAGCTTCGCCACAAAGGCCGTGCTTTGATCATCACCACAAGGCTTTGCTTTTCAATAGAAGCCTTGATCATTTGCATCTTAGCATGCCACACAGGCAAACCATCCTATGCAACCGATATCAGTCACACAGAATGAAATCCGATGTCAGACACACAGTCCATTTACAAGTCCGTTCTGGGTCTGAACGAAACCGGAGGCACCTAGTACCCCGCATATCCATCGATCTCCAAGTACATCTGGACGATCACTAACTGTTTCCATCTTCTTGGGTGTACAGCCCAATCAAGATCATCAGTTATCACCCAAACGACGTGAAGACCTCCGGTCTTCGACCATCGTCTTCATCTTCGACTTATCGTCGTATCAGTTATTCAGAATGGGATAAACCCGGTCTTTCCGAATAACTCGCGTATATATTATAAAAGTGTTACACAAACACAACATACGCCTCATTCCAACTCATTAGTCACTAACCGTAAATTAATCAAGAGAATAATTCCCCAAATATTAACCCCGAAGGCCGAAACCAACATCAGATCAATATCCAGAAAACCATTCTACTTAGCTAACCGACAGTTAGTTTCTAAATTTCACGTTCAAATCTAATTAAAGATTTAACTATCGCCTGGAGCAAAACTGGTGATACTCCATTCTCGATCTTTTCAATCTAATTAAAGATTCATTAAAACTCCACTTAGTTTTAATCTGTGACTGGGTTAAAGAATCAGTGTCATTTAAAACACGGTTCACGATAAACCCAAAGTCACATCCCATTAATTATCGGGTTAAAGAACAAGTGTTATTTAAAACACTGTTCACGGTAAACCCAAAAATCAATATCCATTCAATTCCAATTAATTATTATTTAATTGGTACACTTCATTAAATCTAAATAAAAAGATTTAATCTTTTCTCAACTGGGTTCAAGAACAGTGTTAGTGAAGACACCATTCACGACAAACCCAAATCACATTCATTAATTATCGGGTTAAAGAACAAGTGTTATTTAAAACACTGTTCACGATAAACCCAAAAATCAATATCAATTCAATTCCAATTAAATATTATTTAATTGGTACACTTCATTAAATCTAAATAAAAAGATTTAATCATTTCTCAACTGGGTTCAAGAACAGTGTTAGTGAAGACACCATTCACGACAAACCCAAATCACATTCATTAATTATCGGGTTAAAGAACAAGTGTTATGTAAAACACTGTTCACGATAAACCCAAAAATCAATATCAATTCAATTCCAATTAAATATTATTTAATTGGTACACTTCATTAAATCTAAATAAAAAGATTTAATCTTTTCTCAACTGGGTTCAAGAACAGTGTTAGTGAAGACACCATTCACGACAAACCCAAATCACATTCATTAATTATCGGGTTAAAGAACAAGTGTTATGTAAAACACTGTTCACGATAAACCCAAAAATCAATATCAATTCAATTCCAATTAAATATTATTTAATTGGTACACTTCATTAAATCTAAATAAAAAGATTTAATCTTTTCTCAACTGGGTTCAAGAACAGTGTTAGTGAAGACACCATTCACGACAAACCCAAATCACATTCGATATTCAATACAAGGCTCTGAATAGAAAATATATCGGCTTATATTCAATATCAAATTCTACGACTAACAAATGTCGTATTGGAAATAACGATATAAATATATATATCTTTCAAATTTCCATAACAACACCTGTATAATCACGAATTCCAACATCGAAATATTCCGAAGACAATTTCGATTCAAATCCACTCCAATGCAATCATTGGAAATTTTGGTTATTTTTAAAACCCTTTTTAAATTCAATTTATTTATTTAAAAATAAATAGAATTATATTTCTAGTTCAAAACTAGTTCATTTCGATAAAAATCCATTTTTATCTTTTCAAATATGGAGTTTTTCATCCCAATTCTTTCTAAATCATTTCTTATGATTTTACACAAATTATTGCTATTTTTAATAATTTTATCAAGGCCCGTACAGTCGATTTCCATCAACGGCCATCGAACTGCACTTACAGCGACCTTTTTCGAATTTGATTTGGACATAATTCCAAATCCAACCGTTAGATTTCAAATTTCTAATATTCGTTAGAAAGCTCTTTTCGATACGAACCCAACGGTTCCGGTTTTAGGAGAATCCGACGGTCGGATCTCCCGTAATGTCCGTTTGAAATAAATGGTCGAAATTCACGAACTGCCGCGGCGCGGCGCGTTCTATTCAGGCCATTATATTATATATATAATATATATAATATATTTTTCGTCGATTTCTATTTAAAATGAATTATATAAATAGTTTTAAAATTCGTTTCAAAATCTATTTCAACTTCCATTTCAATTCAAGGCAAAATTGAATTCTTCTTTATAAATTCGTTTTAAAATTCATTTCTATTCAATTCAAATTTCAATTCAATTTGAATTCATATTCAATTCAATTCATTTCGAAATCGTTTTCAATTCAATTCATTTCGAAATCGTTTTCAATTCAATTCATTTCGAAATCGTTTTCAATTCAATTCATTTCGAAATCGTTTTCAATTCAATTCATTTCGAAATCGTTTTCAATTCAATTCATTTCGAAATCGTTTTCAATTCAATTCATTTCGAAATCGTTTTCAATTCAATTCATTTCGAAAACGTTTTCAATTCAATTCATTTCGAAATCGTTTTCAATTCAATTCATTTCGAAATCGTTTTCAATTCAATTCATTTCGAAATCGTTTTCAATTCAATTCATTTCGAAATCGTTTTCAATTCAATTCATTTCGAAAACGTTTTCAATTCAATTCATTTCGAAATATTCGATTTCGAGATTACTTTTCAATATTCATTTTAAAATGAATAAAATCGATATAAATATCGTTACGTCAAAATGGCGTCCATCTAATCAACACGGCTTCATAAATTTCTATTTTCAAATATTCTATTTCAAATATTCTATTTCAAATATTTCCTATTATCAAAATATTTGTTATTATCAAAATATTCTTTATTTTCTAAATTGGAATGAGGCCCAATCAATTACCATATAAAGTTAATTATATGGATTTTCATACAACACATGTATATAATAGCATTGAAAATTAATCAACCATCAACCAAAGTGCACTACACTGTATAAGCATCAAATATAGATATCTAACGCTTATAACAGCCTGTCAATCAATCGATCGACATATTCAATCAATCAGGATGAGTGAACTTCAAATTTCATCCCAACACCCGTGTGGGGTTTCAAACAATCAAACACAGATTTTATTTGTGCAGTTGGGCGATGTGTAAAATTTATCGTCCCAATCAATATCAGTCAAATCAGTGTACATAAACAAACCGTCGGGTTTGTAAATGAATATTTATTTTATTCACTTCACGTTAAAACTATATTTTTAACGATAAAATATTTATTCCAACACGTGAATTTTCTTTTCAGTTCATTTATTCAATAAATGACATTTTTATTTTTCTAACATATTTTAGAAAATTTCGGCGGCATAACGGCACGATACTAGAAACGGGACGAGGCCTAGCCTTATCCCCGGTCTAGTGAAGGCCCACGCCATTCACACATCAATCAAATCGATTCGTTATGCAAACCACAAAATTTGGAGTAAGAGTCTAACCTAGCCTTACTCCTTCGCCTTATAACGGCGCACGTCTAATCCTAACCAATTTATCGATTCGATTTTTTTTTCACACCACAAACCACATTCAAACCAATATCATAATCAATAACCAAACAGCCAAACAAACAAGTCCATGGTCTGTGGACGATTGTGTCGGGTGCTACTAAGCACCGTCTGCATCCTAGTATATATATATAACTAGAAAAAGAATTTTGAGTGAGAAGTTCTCACATATAGCTATCCTAGCTCCACGGCTCTTCTTTTGCAGAAGTCTTCGTCGTTTCGCCTTTTTGTCGCTTTCGCCCGTATTCTCTACATATGTAAAAATCGAATTTTTACTATGTTATTCAATATATAAAAATCGATTTTTTTACTACGACTTTCAATATATAAAAATATGATTTTTACTTTGACTTTCAATATATAAAAAATATAATTTTTACTTCGCTATTCAATATATAAAAATTGAATTTTTAGTTCGCTATTCAATATATAAAAATCGAATTTTTATTTCAAAGTTCAATATATAAAAATCGAATTTTTATTTCAAATTTCAATATATAAAAATCGAATTTTTATTTCAAAGTTCAATATATAAAAATCGAATTTTTATTTCAAAGTTCAATATATAAAAATCGAATTTTTAGTTCGCTATTCAATATATAAAAATCGAATTTTTATTTCAAAGTTCAATATATAAAAATCGAATTTTTATTTGAAATCTTTTTCCATTTTACAGTTTAAACCTTTCCTATTTAAAGTTTAAACCTTTTCTTTTTAAAATTTAACCCATTTTCTATTTAAAGTAAAATCAGAAATCTCCTTTAAAAAAAATCAGTTTTAAAATTCTTTTAAAATCAGTTTTAAAATCTTTTTCACATCAGTTTTAATACTTTTTAAAAAAACAAATCAGTTTTAATACTTTAAAAAAAACAAATCAGTTTTAATACTTTAAAAAAACAAATCAGTTTTCTATTTCAGTTTTAAATAAAATAAAAAAAAAAATTAGATTAAAACTTACAGGGGGGGTCTCGCCGTCGGTTGACATCAGGAGGGGAGAGAGTACGGCGGTCGGAGATGGCTGCTGGAGGGGAGCCGACGAGGTAGGGTGGTGGCTCACGGTGGTGGCGCGTGCTCCGATGCGGCGGCGACTAGATGTGGGGCGACGGGTTTTGGTTTCCAGGGGGGGGACGCCGCTCGATTAGGCAAGGAAGAGGAGGGCGAGGTGGAGTGAGGCAGGGTTGCGGCGGCCTGGGGCTAGCCAGAGGCGGCGGCGCCACCATCGGAGGAGCAACGGCTCCTCCGCCCCCTTTTCTTCTTCTTCTCTTTTTTTTTTTTTTTTTTTTTTTAGATTCTGAGAGGAAGAAAGAAAGAAAAATAAACCGGGGGGGGGGGCCAGAGTTAAAAAAGGGGGGAAAATATATTTTTTTATTTAATTTTATTTAATTTTATTTATTTATTTTATTCTCCCCTAAGTTGACTTTTACATACGACCCTGAAATGGGGCCCACCGCCTGCCGTCCATAGCGTTTTACCCCCATTCCGAACACAATGGGATATGTATCGTAGGTTGATTCGATCGTTACAATCAGTTTTCGTTAGATTTACATTTAAATCACTATATTGAATTTTAAACGTACATTTCAAATTACCGGGGTCACATACGAACTCTAAAAATTCTAGAAAAATATTTCCTAGCTTCGTATTGACGATACGGTCCTAACAAAACTAGTTTCGCCGAATTCTGAGACTGTTTGAAAAATGGCCAATTTCCAGTCGATTAAAATCAACTGAAACTGGTCAAACGCGTTTTCCTTTGCCACGCTCACATATTGATTCGAAAAATTATGAAATTTGAAACCTAGCAATAACTTAACATCACGGACCCAACAAAACTGGTTTCGTCGAAATCCGAGGTCGTTTGCAAAATTGCTATTTTTAAGGGCCTTATATTATATTAAAATATATATAAATTCCACAGCGACTATTTCTAAATTTCAACTGGACATATCTCATCATTTATAAAGTGGAATCTCAGTTTCTCAACTTCGTTGGAAAGATATTCACTATTAGATTCCATTATTTTTGGTTTCACTAAAATCCGGATTGTTTTGCACCCGGTACATTCAATTGAAGTTTGAAATCGAATTATCGAACTACCGCGCCATTTTCAATTCCTTTTATAATTATATATAATTATTTTTATTCTAACGACGACGCGTATAATATATACGTTCGAATTATATTCAAAATAAATTTCTCGTCGATATTATTTTAAATAATTCATTTTAAATAATCAAAACTCGCTAAAATTGCCAATTTAAAAATTTTAAACTGGCCCAGATTTTCGGGTTGTTACAATCTCCCCCACTTAAAACTTTTCGTCCCCGAAAAGGAACAAAGCCGAAAGTGGTTTGATTAATCAACTCTATGTTCGATGTGGCTTCCATTCTCCAACTTTTCAGTTTCTGAGAATTCTCTAAAATTTCAAAAATTTGGCTAACACCCTAAATTTTCGAAAAATTTCGCCATAACCTCCCCTGCACCGGGAGCATCGGGGAATTTCAAATAGCTTCCCCGGTCCTTCAGATCTCAAAAAGAAAAAGAAAAAGCCAAGCGGCTAGCCAATAGGCTCACAAAATCATCATCACCCAAACAAAACAGGAAATTATGTAGTAAACATGTACCTATTTGTCGGGCAAACAAATTTTATTCTCTGCTCTAGCCTCCTTGCTATGACCTGTTCAATGATACATATGTATATGCAAGCAAACGCAACCAATTTTCGATATAATTCAATATTTGGTACAATTAGGCTAAATGGTTCAAAATTAGCAAACAATTAAACAAACAACACAAACATCAATCAATTAGTGAATTAGAGTTTCAAATTCATAATTTTGATACATAGTCAAAAATCAGGTTCTTGATGCCAAATCACAACAATAGGCCCTATCTAATTTTTGGTTCTCACACCAGTCTAATGGAAATATATAGATATCACACCTTCGTTACTCGAACATGAATACTAATGACGACTAGTCAATCATCAGAATCATCTTCGGGCCACTAGAGTATGATTCTATATCTATCCAGTATATTAAAACTTCGAATACACGCGGATCAGACGTATACGCAAAATCTATATATACTGGACTGTCCAACTCAATATAAATAGATAATCAAATACGAATAATTGATTTTAAATTTTCAAAACAAAATTGTTTTCATTTGAAAAATATACTCTTCACACTCGTTCTAGGATACTACTGATCCTATCTCTAACGAGTCATTCTAATTGGATATTACTAACCCAATATCTGATGAATTCTTTCGTATGGTTCTAATGTGTCTTGTTCTCTGAGCTTTGTAAACCAAAGCTCTGATACCAACTGTGACGACAAGGAATCTCGCTCGGTCCGAACCAGTCGCTAAACCGATCCAGGCCGTTCGAAACGCCCTATCGTTTGAGAACAGGACAAAACAGAACGCATATAGAAGAACATTTCACTGTATATTACAACAATGCATCAGATTACAAGAATATACAGAGTTTGAATAAATATTACACAGAAATATCAGAGATTTAATTACATTTAAATACATAGCAGCGGAAAATAATACAATACACAACTAGAGGAGATATACGGATACAAAGCTTTCCGGATATCATTCCAGCTGTAAACCAGGATCCTGTGAATATAAATCTGCAAAACCAAAACTACTAGCTGCCCGTGTCAAAATAAGGGCACCCAGAGTTTAGGTTAAAACAATAAACTCCAGGTCAGTCATGTGACTGGTGTGAGAACTAAAACAGTTAATCTTTATTTCAAAGTTAGGTAAATCAAGGGACCACGCCGTATAACACGGAACGGGTTTCCTCCCAAGAATACCAGTGCATAAAACAAACAGCGCAATGCTAAATAAAGAAAAATGAAGCTGTTATAAGACCCAGGTCCTATCACACAATGCAACGCAAGCCGGGGGATAGGGTTTTCCCTTATAACAGCCAAAGAATGCTTGATACGTTTAAAACAAATCATTTGATACTATTATAAGTGCATAGTGTATAAAACAACTTCAAATCATAAGTATCAATCATAGGCGGCATAAGCGCCCCATCCCACTATGTCGCCATATATAGGATTACAATTAAAACCGCAAATGTCACGTATTTGGAAATTGGATTTCCACCTATGAACCGAGGCAAAAGATAGTCCTCAACCGATTCGAGACAATCTAGCCCATGTCTCAGGTCCCAGACTCAGGTGGGCCTTGGATCGTCAGGGCCGGTCCACACGGAGTGGATTATTATGCCTGAACAATACGTCTCTCCGCCCTTTGGGGCGTAAACGAGCCAACTAAATGACTCCATCGGTTCGAGAACGACCGATCAATCCGAGGCGCCTCGCAACAGCAACAACCACATAAGTCAAACTCGTCAGGGCGTGTAAAACCACTGACGCCACTTCTAACTAGAAAGAAACGCAAGTCCTCCCTGATGTCCTCTCCCGTTTTTGGTTCATACCGGGTGTGAAACACGCGAGGTAAACGTTACACAAAGCTTCGCCACAAAGGTCGTGCTTTGATCATCACCACAAGGCTTTGCTTTTCAACAGAAGCCTTGATCATTTGCATCTTAGCATGCCACACAGGCAAACCATCCTATGCAACCGATATCAGTCACACAGAATGAAATCCGATGTCAGACACACAGTCCATTTACAAGTCCGTTCTGGGTCTGAACGAAACCGGAGGCACCTAGTACCCCGCATATCCATCGATCTCCAAGTACATCTGGACGATCACTAACTGTTTCCATCTTCTTGGGTGTACAGCCCAATCAAGATCATCAGTTATCACCCAAACGACGTGAAGACCTCCGGTCTTCGACCATCGTCTTCATCTTCGACTTATCGTCGTATCAGTTATTCAGAATGGGATAAACCCGGTCTTTCCGAATAACTCGCGTATATATTATAAAAGTGTTACAAAAACACAACATACGCCTCATTCCAACTCATTAGTCACTAACCGTAAATTAATCAAGAGAATAATTCCCCAAATATTAACCCCGAAGGCCGAAACCAACATCAGATCAATATCCAGAAAACCATTCTACTTAGCTAACCGACAGTTAGTTTCTAAATTTCACGTTCAAATCTAATTAAAGATTTAACTATCGCCTGGAGCAAAACTGGTGATACTCCATTCTCGATCTTTTCAATCTAATTAAAGATTCATTAAAACTCCACTTAGTTTTAATCTGTGACTGGGTTAAAGAATCAGTGTCATTTAAAACACGGTTCACGATAAACCCAAAGTCACATCCCATTAATTATCGGGTTAAAGAACAAGTGTTATTTAAAACACTGTTCACGGTAAACCCAAAAATCAATATCCATTCAATTCCAATTAATTATTATTTAATTGGTACACTTCATTAAATCTAAATAAAAAGATTTAATCTTTTCTCAACTGGGTTCAAGAACAGTGTTAGTGAAGACACCATTCACGACAAACCCAAATCACATTCATTAATTATCGGGTTAAAGAACAAGTGTTATTTAAAACACTGTTCACGATAAACCCAAAAATCAATATCAATTCAATTCCAATTAAATATTATTTAATTGGTACACTTCATTAAATCTAAATAAAAAGATTTAATCATTTCTCAACTGGGTTCAAGAACAGTGTTAGTGAAGACACCATTCACGACAAACCCAAATCACATTCATTAATTATCGGGTTAAAGAACAAGTGTTATGTAAAACACTGTTCACGATAAACCCAAAAATCAATATCAATTCAATTCCAATTAAATATTATTTAATTGGTACACTTCATTAAATCTAAATAAAAAGATTTAATCTTTTCTCAACTGGGTTCAAGAACAGTGTTAGTGAAGACACCATTCACGACAAACCCAAATCACATTCATTAATTATCGGGTTAAAGAACAAGTGTTATGTAAAACACTGTTCACGATAAACCCAAAAATCAATATCAATTCAATTCCAATTAAATATTATTTAATTGGTACACTTCATTAAATCTAAATAAAAAGATTTAATCTTTTCTCAACTGGGTTCAAGAACAGTGTTAGTGAAGACACCATTCACGACAAACCCAAATCACATTCGATATTCAATACAAGGCTCTGAATAGAAAATATATCGGCTTATATTCAATATCAAATTCTACGACTAACAAATGTCGTATTGGAAATAACGATATAAATATATATATCTTTCAAATTTCCATAACAACACCTGTATAATCACGAATTCCAACATCGAAATATTCCGAAGACAATTTCGATTCAAATCCACTCCAATGCAATCATTGGAAATTTTGGTTATTTTTAAAACCCTTTTTAAATTCAATTTATTTATTTAAAAATAAATAGAATTATATTTCTAGTTCAAAACTAGTTCATTTCGATAAAAATCCATTTTTATCTTTTCAAATACGGAGTTTTTCATCCCAATTCTTTCTAAATCATTTCTTATTTTACACAAATTATTGCTATTTTTAATAATTTTATCAAGGCCCGTACAGTCGATTTCCATCAACGGCCATCGAACTGCACTTACAGCGACCTTTTTCGAATTTGATTTGGACATAATTCCAAATCCAACCGTTAGATTTCAAATTTCTAATATTCGTTAGAAAGCTCTTTTCGATACGAACCCAACGGTTCCGGTTTTAGGAGAATCCGACGGTCGGATCTCCCGTAATGTCCGTTTGAAATAAATGGTCGAAATTCACGAACTGCCGCGGCGCGGCGCGTTCTATTCAGGCCATTATATTATATATATAATATATATAATATATTTTTCGTCGATTTCTATTTAAAATGAATTATATAAATAGTTTTAAAATTCGTTTCAAAATCTATTTCAACTTCCATTTCAATTCAAGGCAAAATTGAATTCTTCTTTATAAATTCGTTTTAAAATTCATTTCTATTCAATTCAAATTTCAATTCAATTTGAATTCATATTCAATTCAATTCATTTCGAAATCGTTTTCAATTCAATTCATTTCGAAATCGTTTTCAATTCAATTCATTTCGAAATCGTTTTCAATTCAATTCATTTCGAAATCGTTTTCAATTCAATTCATTTCGAAATCGTTTTCAATTCAATTCATTTCGAAAACGTTTTCAATTCAATTCATTTCGAAATCGTTTTCAATTCAATTCATTTCGAAATCGTTTTCAATTCAATTCATTTCGAAATCGTTTTCAATTCAATTCATTTCGAAATCGTTTTCAATTCAATTCATTTCGAAAACGTTTTCAATTCAATTCATTTCGAAATATTCGATTTCGAGATTACTTTTCAATATTCATTTTAAAATGAATAAAATCGATATAAATATCGTTACGTCAAAATGGCGTCCATCTAATCAACACGGCTTCATAAATTCCTTTTTTCAAATATTCTATTTCAAATATTCTATTTCAAATATTTCCTATTATCAAAATATTTGTTATTATCAAAATATTCTTTATTTTCTAAATTGGAATGAGGCCCAATCAATTACCATATAAAGTTAATTATATGGATTTTCATACAACACATGTATATAATAGCATTGAAAATTAATCAACCATCAACCAAAGTGCACTACACTGTATAAGCATCAAATATAGATATCTAACGCTTATAACAGCCTGTCAATCAATCGATCGACATATTCAATCAATCAGGATGAGTGAACTTCAAATTTCATCCCAACACCCGTGTGGGGTTTCAAACAATCAAACACAGATTTTATTTGTGCAGTTGGGCGATGTGTAAAATTTATCGTCCCAATCAATATCAGTCAAATCAGTGTACATAAACAAACCGTCGGGTTTGTAAATGAATATTTATTTTATTCACTTCACGTTAAAACTATATTTTTAACGATAAAATATTTATTCCAACACGTGAATTTTCTTTTCAGTTCATTTATTCAATAAATGACATTTTTATTTTTCTAACATATTTTAGAAAATTTCGGCGGCATAACGGCACGATACTAGAAACGGGACGAGGCCTAGCCTTATCCCCGGTCTAGTGAAGGCCCACGCCATTCACACATCAATCAAATCGATTCGTTATGCAAACCACAAAATTTGGAGTAAGAGTCTAACCTAGCCTTACTCCTTCGCCTTATAACGGCGCACGTCTAATCCTAACCAATTTATCGATTCGATTTTTTTTTCACACCACAAACCACATTCAAACCAATATCATAATCAATAACCAAACAGCCAAACAAACAAGTCCATGGTCTGTGGACGATTGTGTCGGGTGCTACTAAGCACCGTCTGCATCCTAGTATATATATATAACTAGAAAAAGAATTTTGAGTGAGAAGTTCTCACATATAGCTATCCTAGCTCCACGGCTCTTCTTTTGCAGAAGTCTTCGTCGTTTCGCCTTTTTGTCGCTTTCGCCCGTATTCTCTACATATGTAAAAATCGAATTTTTACTATGTTATTCAATATATAAAAATCGATTTTTTTACTACGACTTTCAATATATAAAAATATGATTTTTACTTTGACTTTCAATATATAAAAAATATAATTTTTACTTCGCTATTCAATATATAAAAATCGAATTTTTAGTTCGCTATTCAATATATAAAAATCGAATTTTTATTTCAAAGTTCAATATATAAAAATCGAATTTTTATTTCAAAGTTCAATATATAAAAATCGAATTTTTATTTCAAAGTTCAATATATAAAAATCGAATTTTTATTTCAAAGTTCAATATATAAAAATCGAATTTTTAGTTCGCTATTCAATATATAAAAATCGAATTTTTATTTCAAAGTTCAATATATAAAAATCGAATTTTTATTTGAAATCTTTTTCCATTTTACAGTTTAAACCTTTCCTATTTAAAGTTTAAACCTTTTCTTTTTAAAATTTAACCCATTTTCTATTTAAAGTAAAATCAGAAATCTCCTTTAAAAAAAATCAGTTTTAAAATTCTTTTAAAATCAGTTTTAAATCTTTTTCACATCAGTTTTAATACTTTTTAAAAAAACAAATCAGTTTTAATACTTTAAAAAAAACAAATCAGTTTTAATACTTTAAAAAAACAAATCAGTTTTCTATTTCAGTTTTAAATAAAATAAAATAAAAATTAGATTAAAACTTACAGGGGGGGTCTCGCCGTCGGTTGACATCAGGAGGGGAGAGAGTACGGCGGTCGGAGATGGCTGCTGGAGGGGAGCCGACGAGGTAGGGTGGTGGCTCACGGTGGTGGCGCGTGCTCCGATGCGGCGGCGACTAGATGTGGGGCGACGGGTTTTGGTTTCCAGGGGGGGACGCCGCTCGATTAGGCAAGGAAGAGGAGGGCGAGGTGGAGTGAGGCAGGGTTGCGGCGGCCTGGGGCTAGCCAGAGGCGGCGGCGCCACCATCGGAGGAGCAACGGCTCCTCCGCCCCCTTTTCTTCTGCTTCTCTTTTTTTTTTTTTTTTTTTTTTTTAGATTCTGAGAGGAAGAAAGAAAGAAAAATAAACGGGGGGGGGGGGCCAGAGTTAAAAAAGGGGGGAAAAATATATTTTTTTATTTAATTTTATTTAATTTTATTTATTTATTTTATTCTCCCCTAAGTTGACTTTTACATACGACCCTGAAATGGGGCCCACCGCCTGCCGTCCATAGCGTTTTACCCCCATTCCGAACACAATGGGATATGTATCGTAGGTTGATTCGATCGTTACAATCAGTTTTCGTTAGATTTACATTTAAATCACTATATTGAATTTTAAACGTACATTTCAAATTACCGGGGTCACATACGAACTCTAAAAATTCTAGAAAAATATTTCCTAGCTTCGTATTGACGATACGGTCCTAACAAAACTAGTTTCGCCGAATTCTGAGACTGTTTGAAAAATGGCCAATTTCCAGTCGATTAAAATCAACTGAAACTGGTCAAACGCGTTTTCCTTTGCCACGCTCACATATTGATTCGAAAAATTATGAAATTTGAAACCTAGCAATAACTTAACATCACGGACCCAACAAAACTGGTTTCGTCGAAATCCGAGGTCGTTTGCAAAATTGCTATTTTTAAGGGCCTTATATTATATTAAAATATATATAAATTCCACAGCGACTATTTCTAAATTTCAACTGGACATATCTCATCATTTATAAAGTGGAATCTCAGTTTCTCAACTTCGTTGGAAAGATATTCACTATTAGATTCCATTATTTTTGGTTTCACTAAAATCCGGATTGTTTTGCACCCGGTACATTCAATTGAAGTTTGAAATCGAATTATCGAACTACCGCGCCATTTTCAATTCCTTTTATAATTATATATAATTATTTTTATTCTAACGACGACGCGTATAATATATACGTTCGAATTATATTCAAAATAAATTTCTCGTCGATATTATTTTAAATAATTCATTTTAAATAATCAAAACTCGCTAAAATTGCCAATTTAAAAATTTTAAACTGGCCCAGATTTTCGGGTTGTTACACATACAACGTAAGCGTACGGACTGCCACCTTCGATCGAATTAGATTCCATGGCAGGACTGTACAAGAGGCACGGAACTCGGTCGGGTGCTTTTCCTGATCTGTACAGGCCCGCCTTTAAGGGCCTCAAAATACATATATCCCTTAGTTTTTTTTTCCATGGTGGCTATGGCCCTACCTCGACCCCTCCCTCAACTAGTAAAGACTACAAGAGCTAAGGGACTTGCCCCTAACAAACAATCTAAACATCCAGTTGGCATCTCCCTCAACCACCATGCCTTGATAGTGAAAGGTGGACGGCGTCTTGGGTTTAGCTCTAGTCATTCCGCATCCCACTGGCTGCCGATGATGGGTACTCGACGATCTATTATCATTTTTGGTCCTGATCCCGCCTCCCTGTTGAGGCGATCGCCGAATCGCCCTATTGTCACCTCGTCACAGCTTTCTGACTGCAAAGCTACATTTGTAGTCAAGGCTTACTCACCGGGTAGTTATGTGCAGACCCAACCTCTGCACTAATCTCCTGCACTAATCATGAGGAATAATGCGCTGATAGGTGTGCCAGGCAGCTATGGACAATCATCATGGTATATTAACACATGCGGAACCTGTCGTAGAACTCACAGCGTATGGATAAAGTATAGCAGAAAATATACAACAGGTAATAATAGTGAAGCATCGCATAACAAACTTTTGAAACTTTCTCAACATCCTGAAAGGTTATCTAACTGATACCAAAATTTGTACATAAGGCCTCACTACAACCCTCATAGAGCACTCTAACAGCGGAATAGAAATACTAGATAGTAATAAAACTGGTACATAAGCCTCATGCTTGCCTTCGCACAACAGCATCGTCCTCACTAATCACCTGTCACCTACTACGTAGTCTGCCCATCCACAACAGGGTGAACAGCCCAAGGTAATAAGAGGGAAACATAAAACCTTGAGTCAGACAACGATCTTAGTGAGCGATAAAACAGCTAACAAACTTCATCGATAAAGTATATGAGAATGGACAGATAACATACTAATCTACCCACAACACCAGAGAAGAACTCAACCCTATCTTCCCCACATCGGACAATGATAGCCTTTACGACTAGGGGTGAGCGTTCGGTCGGTTCGGTTAGTTTGGACATAAAAAAACTCAAACCGAATTAGAACCGAAAATTTTCCAAACCGAACCGAACCGAATTAGTTTCGGTCAATTCGGTCGGTAATCGATTTAACCGAACTTGAAGCATGTACTATAATTCAAATGATGAATTCACTCAAAGTAAAACATAAATTCATGTTTGGAGAAATTTTATGTAGTAAATTTTATGTTTATGATAAGATTTGATCTATTTGCAATAAATGTCTTTGTACTATATAACTAAACTAATTATTTAAAGTACTACAATACTATAAAATTAGATAATAAATTAAAAGTTCAGTTAATTTGGTTATACCGATAACCGAAAAAAAATTATTTTACAAACTGAACTCAAACTGATTTAATTTTAAAACCGAACCAAATCAACCGAAATGAACCGGTTTGGTTGGCTAATTCGGTTTGAACTGAATATTGCTCACCCCTATTTACGACAAACAATTCAACCATTCATCCATGGAAACCAGAACACTCATTCAGCCATGATAGAGTACTCATAACTTCCAGATCATATGTATCTAAACCATCCCAATCGAATTCAACATCCCTCAAGCACAAGCCCTAGAGACCTAAACCAATATCAGACAAGCACCCAAGGAACATCTCCTTCAAGTTGTACATTCTACATGAGATGGTTCAAACAAGGCAACTAATCAACCATGACAGACTCTAGCTATCGCCGCCAATCCTGCTTCGAAACCATTGTTAATTGTATGACTCCAACCTTGCCATATGTCAAGGGCTAATGGTAACCACAGTTCTAGCATAAACTTCATAAGCCTTTCAATGATACTTATGTATGTCCAACCTTGATAACTAGGCCTTTCAACGATATCCTGAGTACTCAACCTACAACCGGTCTTTTAGACGTCTCTAGTGTACCCGTGCTGCGAGCCTATTAGAACTTAAGACAACAATAACCTCCCGTCCTTCGCATCTCTAGTCATCTAACCTGATGACTCTTCATAGCTTAAGCAACCATTATTCAACAACTCACGACCTTTGAGTTGTCACCTCATTCGCTGTTCTACACCAATCAACGAACACATTCAACACTTCGAACCTTCCTACTTGAATTCACTTCGAATTCACACCATTACCGAGCCAAATTACATCACTGTGTTGCGGCGAGGGTTCGGGGGGCTCCTACTCGACCCAAGCCATGACCACACAAACTGCCTGGCCTGTACCTTACTCGACCTATCCACTCATGCACGTTCGACTGGCCCAGTTAGGAGTGAACGACCCGATCTGACTTGTTTTCCAAGTTATACTTTCAGACCGACCCTCACTTCCCTTAGCTCGCTCGACCGACCAGGGCCATATACGACCGATCCTTCTATTTCTGCTTGGGCCGAACTGCTTCAGACCAATGCTTGCTCAAGCCAAGTTTCTGCGCGAATGACCCACCTGGCTCGTTCGTCCCACTTACTGACTTGTTTCCCGAAAATCCGCACTTTTGGCGTGAATGACCCCCCTACGTGTGACCAAAACCTGCACCACTCCAATGCAACTCTAATTTCGACCCAAACTTTGCTAATCGATACAATCGACGAAACCAACTCAAACAATTCACCAGATACAACCATAATCATATTATAAAACCAATGACATCACCAATTTGGCAATTTCATCAAAAATTATGTGAAATTCATCAAAATCACCATAAAGGTAAATATGAACAAAACTATAGATCTAACTTGCATAATCATATGGAATAGCATAGAAGTTACTAGTTTAAACTTACTAAATTGGATCCTATGGTGTTTCATATGAAAATGGACTTGTAATGGTTTAGATCTATGGTAAAACGCTTGAATATGATGTAAAACATGATCAAACACTCATATACTTCATTGAATCCATGTGAGAGATGCAAATCACTCACCAATTCTCTCAAACAAGCGAAAATCAATGCAATAAGATATTGGACAGCAAGCAATTCGAACCAATGCCTTGATCTAATGAACTCCTTTTTCAATTGATCTAGATCTAGCCTCCAATGGTGTAGATCTATGATTTCCCTCCTTGGATTTTGATTTTTAATGGTGGAAAGGTTTTAGAGGAAGAAGGAACATAGGCCACCTTATGAGAGAATAGAGAAACTAAAACATTTCTCATACTTCCCACCACCTATTTATACCCTTCCACTAGCCCACAAATGGGCCTTCCCAACTCATCCCATTGTGGCTCTCCAAACCTGAACAACCAACTGAAAAACCTTAAAACAGCGATTCCTCCCAAACCGTTGAGCCAAATCTTTAATATAACCACTCTACGGAAAGACAACCATCAACTCCTTTCCAATGGCATAGGTCTAGGTCTCACCCTCTGATTCGACCTTAGTCAAAAGTTATGCCTTGTACAAGACTGGCAGGGCCAAAATGGTCACAAACAAAATTGGTAAAAATTATGGACATGTCTCACATCCCCATAAGCAAGATATTAAAATATGAGAATGATCCAACCCTCAGGGAATAAAATAATAATATTTTATGATCTTTTGATACGTAAAATACGGGCTGTTACATTCTCTCCCCTTCCCCCTCCCCCTCCCCCCCAAGAATTTCATCCTAGAAATTCCAAGAAAACACAAGCAACCATAACAATTCTGCATGCCTATCATCCATGAGAAGCCAATTCTATCACCCAAACGAGCAGCCATCAAGCCATGCATCCATAGCCTTATCCTCGCACGTAGAATTCTATCAAACAATCAACAAGATACAATGATATAATAATGATACAATATCATAAGGTCCTAATGACGAAGAGCAATGGACAAGTCACCCTCATGCTCACTTCCATCTCCCATGTACAATCGTCCCTATATTCACTCCATTGTACCTTGACTAGTTTAACTGTCTTCCTCTTAAGCTGTTTCGTGTCATTCCCCACAACACGAAGCGGCTTACGAGATTTCGCAAATGCGGTCTCTACTCATAGTTCTTCGTACTGATCTGGAGATACCACCACATTCGAACCATGCATGAACTTCCGTAGGAACGATACATGGAAAACATTATGCACACTCGACATCTTCTCGGGTAACTCCAATCTATATGCGATCTTTCCAATTCGCTCGACTATCGGAAATGGTCCAACAAAACTTGGAGCTAACTTTCCTTTACTTCCGAATCGAACCGCATGTTTTAATGGCGAAATCTTCATGAAAACCATATCGCTAACATCAAATTCCAAATCTTTTCGACATTTATTAGCATAGCTCTTTTGATGATCTTGGGCTGCCTTCGTTCGTTGCAGAATGATCTCGATACAATCAGAGGTCGCTCTAATAATTTCAGGCCCACGTACCAACTTATCTCCAGTTTCTAACCAACATGTTGGAGAATTGCACGGTCTCCCATACAATGCCTCGTATGGTGCCATCCTAATGCTAGGCTGGTAGCTATTATTATATGCAAACTCAACCAGATGTAGATGGTCTTCCATGATCCCCCAAAATCCAACACACAAGCTTTTATGAGATCTTCCAAAACTCGGTTGACCCTCTTGGTTTGACCATCAGTTTGGGAATGGTAAGCCGTATTTAAACATAACTCGGTTCCCAAAGCTTCTTGCAAACTCTTCCAAAATCCACTTGTAAATAATGGATCTCGGTCACTCACTATGCTCTTTAGGATACTGTAACACCCCACATTTTTAAGATAATAAAATAAGAATAAGTTAATTAAATATTCAGAATTAAGTGAAACGGACTATGACATTGCGTTCATCTCGAAATTCGGGTCAAGATAGACATCTGGTTTGTGTAGAACGAACATCGTATGAAGAAGTTATGAGTGTTAGAAGTTTGTATACATATAAGGAACTTATACGTGTATATATATATATATATATATATTAAATAAAAATTTATCCAGTAAATCAAAATTCACGGTCAGGAAATTTTGGAGGGAAAATAGACTATTGGGGTCAACCTAGGGGATGACCCGCTAACAGGGTGATCGACCCCGCTGCGGATCTGGAATATTCTGCTGACGTGGTCGGTTTTGATGTTTTTAATTTAAATCTAAGGGACCAGGTTTCTCTGATACACCTATAAATAATTTTGTAGAGCTAACCCTAAACCTCATATTTTTGAGGCTACATGGAGGCTCTGCCATTCTCCCCTCTTCTCAAATCTATTCAAAAAATTAAGATTGTTAGTTTAGGAAAAATTATGAATCCAGATCTGAAGGAAAGGAACGTATGTTTGTAAATAGGTGTTCAGATCTCTTATCGAAGTAAGGTAATTTTCTAGATCTGGTCTATTTAAATTCTCCCTTTTTTCCACTACTACAAAAGTAGGCATATTCGACACTAATTTGTGTGCATTGCATGAAAAGTGTGGTGAAAGCTATGCTTTCTTTGATCTTCTGCAACAATATTCATATGTTGTTGCATTATACGCGAATGCACTGTTGCGGTGAGATATCTAGTGTTTTGACGTGCAATATCAGTTAAAAGCGTAGCATTACGTATATACAATCCAGCTCAGCGATCTGCGTTATCAACATAAAAAACCCCCAACCGTAGATGCAAGATTAATCCAACTGTTCAAACCATCTATGGTTTTGATGATTCTAAACGTTAGCTATCATCCAATCAATGACAACCACGTCATTGCATTCTTTTGACGAAATTTTGGCGCGATCTTCTCCCTTCATAAAATAACTTAAAAATAATCTGGTCACAAACCGTTCTTCTTCTCTATAATCTAATCGTTTTTTCCACCTTTTTACTAACAAAAATTTAAACCTAAATTCACATCAGTATCGCTCCTCTCCTCGACTGCAAATTTCATTCCGAAAAGGTTGAATGTAACACCCCACGCCCGCTATGGTCACTATCTAAGGGAATGCCATAGCATCGGTGGAGTATTTTAGTGAATATAGAACAGAAAAATTACAACAAGACAGATATAAATAGTACTTGAAATTTAAAACATCATCTCATAACAGCGGAAGTAAACATGTCTGGTTACATCATAAAACCAAAATAAAAGTCAAGTACAATATCCATCAAAATAAAGAAGTACATAATCCCACTCTCTCATACAATAGCCAGGACAAAAGAAAAGATAACTGGGTAACTGGAGCTTTACATCTATCCAAGCTCCTAAAGACTGGAACAGCAATCCGATCAAGCTCCACTACTGCTAGGATCCACCGTAGGACCTGAGGGTTGGGAAAAAGATAAAAACAACGGGGTCAGACATAAGTCTGAGCGAGTCCTATAACTTTAACAATACAATCATTAAAGTAACCAGAGAAGACATAAACTTGACCTACGGTAATGTCTGGGGATGAATGGCTACACTAAGCAGCTTGGTAGACTTAGGATAAACTAAGATAACTGTAAAGACGCATCTACCCATCCAAAGATAATTACTAACTGCACCACACCAGTCATTCCTACTTAAAGGTTGATCCCTCCCAAGGACTTAGAAAATTTCCCCAGTAGTTTCGTGTACCCCTAGCCCACTACATAGGTGCCGTCTGCCCCTATCTCCACTAGGTGTACTTAGTAATTTTACCCAGTAGTTTCGTGTACCCCTACATAGGTGTCGTCTGCCCCTATCTTTATTAGGTGTACCCACTACTCCCCAGCGATCGGCTCCCTACCGTAGATACCCGTGCTGGTCCCACAATGGGGTGTATCATTCCCCAAAGTGGCCACCAGATAATATCAACGGTGCACGGCTTTATATCTACACGATGCAACAACGGCTTATCCACCAGCCCGGGCCCACACACGCATATGAAACCCGTTGGACTTGCGTTGCCACCGCTAACCCGTTTTGGCCTCTTATAGTCAAGCCCAATATGCGTGTCCCGTCACTCGACTAGAGTCGAGCCCACAAAGATACGTTTGGGATATTGGTTGAAATGGGCCCCCACAAGCTACCCACCTAAGCTTGTCCCTTTTTCTAGTGCATCCCACTTAACCCTTTAATCATGTTTAATTACATGTTTCCACTTTGGTTAAGTATTCTAATCGTATTTTCTATTGCCACCCAAGGCAACCACTAGATTTCCACATGCCACCCAAGGCACCCACTTAACCCCTTATGTCCCTCTACATGCTAATATGGTTAAGTGTTTCTTAATTAATTAATTAAGATCATGACCTCATAAAGACCTCTCACATTAGACCGTCTTTTATGACTGCTGGATATGCCGGTTGGTTCCGGGCAGACTTCTGTCATCAAAAGGGTCTAACCTCGTGTCTTTACTTTAATCATGTATTTAATTTATAACTAAGACCTCTCACATTGGGCCAATCATTTGTAGCCGTTGGATGGCCGGTCGGTTCCGGGCAGACTTCCGCTACAAAAGGGTCCAACCTCGTGTCTTAGTTGATTAATTACACCTAATTAATCACCCCCATATTAATTATCCCTAATTAATATCAAGTTTTTCATAACATGGGTAGACCTAACTCAATAGGTAAATTCCCATGGGGTAGACCTAACTCAATAGGTAAATTCCCACTTATGTTAATTTATTTTTATGGTATGCTCAATCATACCCAATCATACTTTTCTTAACATATTTATTAACCCCATCGTTCCCCACGCGAATCGTTCTCATTTCATAATAAAGGGAAGATCCATCACAAATATCATGGGTTTAACCAAATCTTAACATATAACTTTGTCATGGGTTAAGAGGATGTCAACTTGCATATATGAGCATATATTAACCCAACTACATTTAAACCAAACTTGTGTGTTATCATACACATGACTTGCATAACATGTTGCATATGAACTTGCATATTATCATACACGTATCTTGCATAACATGTTGAACTTGCATATAAGCATTCTCATAACTTGCATAACATGCATTTAAGCATACACATAACTTGCATAAGCATTCACATTCTTGCATAAGCATCCACATACTTGCATAAGCATGCATAACTTGCATATCATGTTAAACTTGCATTTAAGCATACACATAACTTGCATAAGCATTCACATACTTGCATAAGCATGCATAACTTGCATATCATGTTAAACTTGCATTTAAGCATATACATAACTTACATAACATCATGCACATAACTTGCATATGAACTCGCATAACTCACTTGTTAAACATGCATAAACCCACTTATTAAATATGCATAAACCCACTTATTAAACATGCATAAACCAACTTATTAAACATACATAAACATAGGAAAACATAGAGTAGCATATCATTACAAATGATTCAAACTCACTAATCCGCATTTAAGACCATAAGTCTCATTACACCCAATCTACTTACTTTAGCAATTGATGTTAAAGTGATAGAAACTCACCAAACCCAAGATTAGCAAACTTATGAAGTGGAATTAGTTGCTAAATATGAAGAAGATGATGATTAGAGGTTGATTAGCTTGCAACTTCCTTCATAAATTAGTGGAGGCTCCTTCTAAGATTTAATTTGGCGGCATGAGGCCATCATTTCTATTTTTAGTATGGATTAGGGTAGGTTTAGGGTGTATTTATAGATTAGGTGAGTGTTTTAGGCCCTTAGATTAACCCTAGATTAGATTAGGACCCTTAGATTTCGGAAATCTCTAGAACCCAGCCCAGCCCTAGCCAGAAAACCAAATCTGGTGCACCCAAGCCCTCTGGCTCGACACGCCGTGTCGACAGGCAAGTCGACAAGCAAGTCGACCCCCCTGTCGACAGGCATGTCGACAGCCCTGTCGACATGGTTAGGGCGGGAATTTTCCCGCCTTGCCCCGCTGGTTCTATTTTGAAATCTGAATTTGAATTTTTTTTTTTTAAAATCTGTTTTTAGCTTTAATTTCTCTGCAAACTTCATTGGGCCTTAACTGGGCCATACGGACTCCGATTTACAAAATTTCGGACTCTATTCTGCGTATTTTTCCGAGACGAACGCAATGACGCAGCCCGTTTCCCCCAATTCTCACATCTGAGATTATTTATTCTGCAATTAGTGAATTTTAGCATTAACTGAAATACGGGGTGTTACATTCTCCCCTCCTTAAAGGATTTCGTCCCCGAAATCTTTAAGCTAAGGAGAATGCATATCCTACCATCCAAACAACCATCTACTCAAACCATCAACCACGGGCATCCATTGTCCTTAAACAGTTTCTAATGATGTATGAGCATATGCAAAAAGTGTGTGTATATGTTCCCTATCTAATGTATGAACATATGCAAACCATGATAGTGCCATGCATCCATTATGTATGCGAGAGAACCCTATCGACCCATACAATATCTACATGAGTGCACAATCATTCACCAAAATGCATCATCCATATGATAACACAATCATTATACATCCATAAATATAGCTTCCTACACACAATTTTATGCAATATGCAATATGAAGTGACTGAGCCGATCTAGTGCCTAGAGTGTGTGTATATGCATCCACGAGCAACCACTAGCAAACACTTGCATCCACTTGCATCCATCAACCATAACATGTCTCAAACACATGTTTCGACCATAGGTTTACCCTATCTAAAGGTCAAACAGTACTAACGAGAGGACATACTAAAGATAAGATAAGTACTAGACAAGCGATAAAGGAGAAGTTAAAAGACATACTCTAAAAAAGAAATGGATACAAAGAACGCATCTTCGCTTCCGTCTCCCAAGTAGCATTGCTTTCGTCATCTCCCCATTGCACTTTAACTAGCTGAACCTCTCTGTTCCTCAACTTCCTAGTTTCTGACCCAAGGATGCGAGTAGGAGCTCGTCGAACAGTCGCATCACGCTCTACTTCCACTTCTTTAAGCAAGCTCGGCTCTACCACCTCTGCCGTCTCATGTAAGCACTTCCTCAAATGGGACACATGGAATACATCATGTACACCACTAAGTCTGTCGGGCAACTCCACTCTATATGTCATCCGTCCGATCCTTTCCTTAATAGGAAACGGCCCCACGAACCTTGGTGCTAGCTTCCCAACAGATCCAAAGCGAACCACATTTCGCAGCGGAGACACTTTGACAAAGACCATGTCCCCAACTTCAAACTCAAGATCCGTCCTCCTCATGTCCGCATAAGATTTTTGCCTATCCTGCGCTGCTTTCATCCTTCTTCGAATCAAGTCAATCTTCTCAGAAGTCTCCCTAACCATATCAGGCCAAGCAAGATCTTATCCGTAGATTCCCACCAACATGCAGGTGATCGACAAGGCCTTCCATAGAGAGCTTCGAAAGGAGCCATACCAATACTGGACTGAAAGCTGTTATTATATGCGAACTCCACCAATGGAAGATGCTCTTCCCATGTACCTCCAAAATCTAAGATACAAAGCCTCAAAAGGTCTTCTAGAACACGATTCACCCTCTCAGTCTGGCCGTCCGTCTGAGGATGATATGCGGTGCTCTGACACAATTGAGTCCCCACTGCTTCTTGCAAACTTCTCCAGAACTCGCTAGTGAAGATAGGATCTCGATCACTCACTATGCTAGAGGGTACCCCATGTAATCGAACTATCTCTCGAAGATATACTGAAGCTAGCCATGGAGCAGTCCTCTTGCTCTTCACAGGTATGAAATGGGCGCTCTTAGTAAGTCTGTCTACCACCACCCAAATTCTCGTATTACCCTTTCTTGATCTGGGTAACCCGTCAATAAAATCCATCGAGACGCTATCCCACTTCCATTGCGGAACTTCCAATGGGTGAAGCAACCCACCTGGTTTCCTTTGCTCCGCCTTCACTTGCTGGCACACCAAGCATCGAGCGACATACTCGGCCACATCTTTCTTCATACCGGCCCAGAAGAAAACCCTCTTCATGTCTTGGTACATCTTGTCCCCACCGGGATGAATGGTCATCCTAGAACGGTGTGCATCATCAAGAATAACCTTCTTCAAACCCTCGTCTTGCGGTACACACAGTCTACCGTCTCTACGCAAGCACCCCCTATCGTCTAGGGTGTACCTACTCAAATGGCTGGATGACTCCCCCCCTTATGAGCTTCTCCACCAACTCAACCAACTGTGGGTCGTCCCTCTGTGCTTCTCCAATCCGCCCCAAAAGAGTAGGTCTAACCTCCAAGGAAGCTAGCAAACCGGGTACATAATCAACGGAAGGTCTGAAATCAAACATCGAGATAAATTCCAAGCTTCGTTGTTCCACGAACAATGGACTCAAGGACAACCTCTTTCTGCTCAAGGCGTCCGCCACCACGTTACCCTTGCCAGGGGTATACGCTATCTCGAAATCATAGGATGCTAAGAATTCCATCCACCTTTGCTGTCTCAGATTCAAATCCTTCTGAGAAAACAAGTACTTCAATGATTTGTGGTCAGTGAACAATTCGAATCTCTCACCAAGAAGATAATGGCGCCAAATCTTAAGCGCAAAAACAATAGCGGCCAACTCTAGATCATGGGTAGGGTAATTTTTCTCATGCACTCTCAACTGCCTTCCACCATAGGCTATCACCCTTCCCTCTTGCATTAAGACTGCGCCTAGTCCTGTCCCACAAGCATCGGTATAAACAACAAATGGCTTACTCCCATCTGGCAACACTAAAACTGGAGCAGTGGTTAAAGCTCTCTTTAACCGTCGGAACGCATCATCACAATCTACGTCCCATGCGAAAACAAGATTCTTCTTCGTTAAGCGGGTTAATGGGGCTGATATCTTCGCGAAGTCTTTGATAAACTTCCTATAGTAACCCGCCAACCCCAAGAAACTTCTTACTTCGGTAGCATTCTTCGGAACCTTCCAATCCTGAATTGATACTACCTTCGCGGGATCCACAGCTATCCCTTCCTTGGAGACCACGTGCCCCAAGAACCGCACCTCCTTCCTCCAGAAGTGACATTTAGAGAATTTAGCCTTAAGGCTATGTGCTCGAAGAGTCTTCAATACCTCCCCAAGATGTAGGGCATGCTCTTCTTCACTCTTAGAAAATACTAAGATATCATCCACAAAGACCACCACGAATTTATTAAGGAACTCCCTGAACACCCTACTCATCAAATCAACAAAGTATGCAGGGGCGTTCGTCAACCCAAATGGCATCACCAGCCACTCATAGAAACCATCCGGAGTCCTAAAGGCAGTCTTGTCTATGCTATCCTCAGCCACCCTCAATTGATGAAACCCCGTGGCTAAGTCCAACTGAGAAAATACTGAAGCGCCAACCAACTGATCGAAAAGATCATCAATCCTCGGCAATGGGTGTCTATTCTTCTTTGTGAGCTTGTTGAGTTCTCTATAGTCTACACCAAAGTCTGAGGGACCCATCCGCCTTTGTAGCAAATACTACTGGAGCACCCCACTCCGATATACTTCGTCTTATGAACCCCTTCTCAAGCAACTCCCCTACTTGCTTATGGAGTTCCCTCCTCTCACGAGGAGCCATGTGGCGCACTGGTAAAGATACAGGTTTAGCATTATCCACCAGATATATTCGGAAGTCAATCTCCCGCTTCGGAGGTAAGCCCTTCACCTCCTCAAACACATCCGGATATTTCCGGACCACTTTAACAGATTGTAAACTCTCGACCGAAGCGTCAAGCGATTCAAGATAACTTAGCATAACAGAATCCATGGGATTACAAGAAATCTCGAGAGTGTTACCCAAGCGGGTCATGAGCCTAACAACTCTCCTTTCGCAATCAAGAACGGCACCATTACTGGATAACCAGTCCATGCCCAAAATCAACCCATAGCCCGTGAAGCCCAACACAAAAGCATCACATCTAAACTCAATGCTAAGTATAGAAATCTTCAAACCCAAACATATCATGGACAACTAAGTGGAGCCCCCAATTGGGTTTGAAACAACCAAGGGATCATCTACCAGACTGGTGTCTAAGTGCAGTGACTCAACTAATGATGATGAGATAAACGAATGCGATGCGCCTGAATCAAACAATGTACGGACAGGATGATCAAATAGAAAAACCAGACTTTCAACGGAAATAGTTCTACCTCTCTCCTGAATCGGTGGGACTGCGAGAGCCTGTACTTGCCCCCTAGCCTGACCTGGTGCCATAAGAGCTTGCACCTGTCCTCCTGAGGTAGACCCCGTCCTTTGCCCCTTCTTAGGGCAATCCTTCACTAAATGCCCTGCTTCGCCACAGTGGAAGCATCCAGTCTTCTTCTTCTTGCGACAATCCTTGCTTAGGTGGCCAGGTGTCCCACAATTGAAACACTTCTTCTTCTTGCCCTTGCCACCGTTGCCTTTCCCACCGTTGCCTTTCCCACCTTTATTTTGCTGTTGTTGCTGAGGTCTCTTTTGATCTCCCTTCTTCTCGGGTGCCCTATTAGCATTGGGACCCTTCTCTTCTTCATGCATGAGTGCCATGTCAACTAGCTTCTCAAAGGTGGCCCCCATAGGGATATGAGTCATAGCCAACCCATGCATCGGTTCATTCAAGCCTTTCACGAACCTCAAAGCCTTCTTCTCCGGTGTATTCACCATGTCTAGGCCAAACCTTGCCAATTGATTAAACTTGTTGACATATTCCTTCACTGAGAGATTTCCTTGCTTTAAAGTCAAGAATCTTTCCATATACAAGTTTCCGCCCTTGAGAGAAACTTTGCCACAAATCTTTGTCTAAAATCCGCCCAAGAGTCAATGGGGCGTTCTCCATTAGTGACCTCCCACCAGAATGAGGCCTCTCCCTTCATTAACCAAGCAGCTAACTTGACTTTCTTTCCTTCTTCCATCTCAAAGATATCTATCAACTCTTCCACCTCCTTAAGCCAATCTCTAGCCTCCACAAAAGTTTCCGATCCTTGAAAAGGTTTCCCTCCCATAGCTTTAAATTCCTTGCAAGTCTTAGCAAAAGTATCCGTGCGAGGAGGAGGGGGAGGAGGAAGATCGGGTGCTACGGTTGGTGGAGGAACATTTGCTGGACCCGCAGTGGTGGCCCTAGCCTCCATCAATCTCCTATACCATACTGGTACCGTCACACCCTCCGGAAAGTTAAGATCCTCAGCCATGCTGAAACGAAAAAGGAAAGATTCAAAACGGAGAATTCGAAGGATATAGATATGGCTATTGGGGATTATGCTTTTCTTCCAAAAACTTTTCACTTAAAAGACATGTCTTTGAAAATATTTCTTCCAAAAATGTTTTAGAAAAGTAGCTTTCTAAAAATTTTATCTGTTCCGGTAACCTTTGCTCTGATACCACGTGTAACACCCCACGCCCGCTATGGTCACTCTCTAAGGGAATGCCATAGCATCGGTGGAGTATTTTAGTGAATATAGAACAGAAAAATTACAACAAGACAGATATAAATAGTACTTGAAATTTAAAACATCATCTCATAACAGCGGAAGTAAACATGTCTGGTTACATCATAAAACCAAAATAAAAGTCAAGTACAATATCCATCAAAATAAAGAAGTACATAATCCCACTCTCTCATACAATAGCCAGGACAAAAGAAAAGATAACTGGGTAACTGGAGCTTTACATCTATCCAAGCTCCTAAAGACTGGAACAGCAATCCGATCAAGCTCCACTACTGCTAGGATCCACCGTAGGACCTGAGGGTTGGGAAAAAGATAAAAACAACGGGGTCAGACATAAGTCTGAGCGAGTCCTATAACTTTAACAATACAATCATTAAAGTAACCAGAGAAGACATAAACTTGACCTACGGTAATGTCTGGGGATGAATGGCTACACTAAGCAGCTTGGTAGACTTAGGATAAACTAAGATAACTGTAAAGACGCATCTACCCATCCAAAGATAATTACTAACTGCACCACACCAGTCATTCCTACTTAAAGGTTGATCCCTCCCAAGGACTTAGAAAATTTCCCCAGTAGTTTCGTGTACCCCTAGCCCACTACATAGGTGCCGTCTGCCCCTATCTCCACTAGGTGTACTTAGTAATTTTACCCAGTAGTTTCGTGTACCCCTACATAGGTGCCGTCTGCCCCTATCTTTATTAGGTGTACCCACTACTCCCCAGCGATCGGCTCCCTACCGTAGATACCCGTGCTGGTCCCACAATGGGGTGTATCATTCCCCAAAGTGGCCACCAGATAATATCAACGGTGCACGGCTTTATATCTACATGATGCAACAACGGCTTATCCACCAGCCCGGGCCCACACACGCATATGAAACCCGTTGGACTTGCGTTGCCACCGCTAACCCGTTTTGGCCTCTTATAGTCAAGCCCAATATGCGTGTCCCGTCACTCGACTAGAGTCGAGCCCACACAGATACGTTTGGGATATTGGTTGAAATGGGCCCCCACAAGCTACCCACCTAAGCTTGTCCCTTTTTCTAGTACATCCCACTTAACCCTTTAATCATGTTTAATTACATGTTTCCACTTTGGTTAAGTATTCTAATCGTATTTTCTATTGCCACCCAAGGCAACCACTAGATTTCCACATGCCACCCAAGGCACCCACTTAACCCCTTATGTCCCTCTACATGCTAATATGGTTAAGTGTTTCTTAATTAATTAATTAAGATCATGACCTCATAAAGACCTCTCACATTAGACCGTCTTTTATGACTGCTGGATATGCCGGTTGGTTCCGGGCAGACTTCTGTCATCAAAAGGGTCTAACCTCGTGTCTTTACTTTAATCATGTATTTAATTTATAACTAAGACCTCTCACATTGGGCCAATCATTTGTAGCCGCTGGATGGCCGGTCGGTTCCGGGCAGACTTCCACTACAAAAGGGTCCAACCTCGTGTCTTAGTTGATTAATTACACCTAATTAATCACCCCCATATTAATTATCCCTAATTAATATCAAGTTTTTCATAACATGGGTAGACCTAACTCAATAGGTAAATTCCCATGGGGTAGACCTAACTCAATAGGTAAATTCCCATGGGGTAGACCTAACTCAATAGGTAAATTCCCACTTATGTTAATTTATTTTTATGGTATGCTCAATCATACCCAATCATATTTTTCTTAACATATTTATTAACCCCATCGTTCCCCACGCGAATCGTTCTCATTTCATAATAAAGGGAAGATCCATCACAAATATCATGGGTTTAACCAAATCTTAACATATAACTTTGTCATGGGTTAAGAGGATGTCAACTTGCATATATGAGCATATATTAACCCAACTACATTTAAACCAAACTTGCGTGTTATCATACACATGACTTGCATAACATGTTGCATATGAACTTGCATATTATCATACACATATCTTGCATAACATGTTGAACTTGCATATAAGCATTCTCATAACTTGCATAACATGCATTTAAGCATACACATAACTTGCATAAGCATTCACATTCTTGTATAAGCATCCACATACTTGCATAAGCATGCATAACTTGCATATCATGTTAAACTTGCATTTAAGCATACACATAACTTGCATAAGCATTCACATACTTGCATAAGCATGCATAACTTGCATATCATGTTAAACTTGCATTTAAGCATATACATAACTTACATAACATCATGCACATAACTTGCATATGAACTCGCATAACTCACTTGTTAAACATGCATTAACCCACTTATTAAATATGCATAAACCCACTTATTAAACATGCATAAACCAACTTATTAAACATGCATAAACATAGGAAAACATAGAGTAGCATATCATTACAAATGATTCAAACTCACTAATCCGCATTTAAGACCATAAGTCTCATTACACCCAATCTACTTACTTTAGCAATTGATGTTAAAGTGATAGAAACTCACCAAACCCAAGATTAGCAAACTTATGAAGTGGAATTAGTTGCTAAATATGAAGAAGATGATGATTAGAGGTTGATTAGCTTGCAACTTCCTTCATAAATTAGTGGAGGCTCCTTCTAAGATTTAATTTGGCGGCATGAGGCCATCATTTCTATTTTTAGTATGGATTAGGGTAGGTTTAGGGTGTATTTATAGATTAGGTGAGTGTTTTAGGCCCTTAGATTAACCCTAGATTAGATTAGGACCCTTAGATTTCGGAAATCTCTAGAACCCAGCCCAGCCCTAGCCAGAAAACCAAATCTGGTGCACCCAAGCCCTCTGGCTCGACACGCCGTGTCGACAGGCAAGTCGACAGGCAAGTCGACCCCCCTGTCGACAGCCCTGTCGACATGGTTAGGGCGGGAATTTTCCCGCCTGGCCCCGCTGGTTCTATTTTGAAATCTGAATTTGAATTTTTTTTTTTAAATCTGTTTTTAGCTTTAATTTCTCTGCAAACTTCATTGGGCCTTAACTGGGCCATACGGACTCCGATTTACAAAATTTCGGACTCTATTCTGTGTATTTTTCCGAGACGAACGCAATGACGCAGTCCGTTTCCCCCAATTCTCACATCTGAGATTATTTATTCTGCAATTAGTGAATTTTAGCATTAACTGAAATACGGGGTGTTACATTGAAGCTTTGAAATGCTTTCAAGCTTTGATTCCTCAAGCCGTTGACATCTCCATTAATTTCCCTTAGGTTCGGTTTGGGTAGCATGGGGAATTAGTTGCGCTTTATATAGATTAGATTATGAGTAATTAGTTATTAGTTTATTTGTTACACTTTGGAAAACCCATTCTCTTATGAGTAATTAGTTGCGTGGACATCCCAAACTTAGGAAAACCCATTTGCTTACGAATGGTTAGTCGGTGAAAGATTAGATTATGAGTATTTAGTTGCGCTTTGAGCATTGATTTGGGATTTGGGATTAAAATTGAGATAGATATTATTCCTGAAGTTGATTTCATAAATGTGAACCATGTTTTCGGTAGTTTGGGTGAGTGTGTGGTTATCAACATCCTTTGAAGTAAGGGTATTTTTACTATCAAAATTGATTTGCAACTTGGGTTCATTTACATTAACATACAATTGTATGCCTGAGGTTTTGTGATACAGATACATGTATAGCAAACAGTTCTATTTATGAACAAAGGTTTCGTAGTTTATTATTCAAATACAAACATTTGTATATGAATAAACTTATATGTTATATATGTTATATGAGTAAACTTATGTGTTATACATGGGTCAACAGAAGCTATGTTTATGACTTACTACAATGTGTTTGCACTGCGGTGTGCTTGTGTAGAGGCTTTGGAAACTACCAATTTCCCGACCCGGACGAGTCATTCACCCGTATCTAATCTGCTACGTGCACAGGTATTTTCCATTTGATTTTGTAAACTACCAATTTCAATGTTTCAATTTTGTAAACTACATGCAACGTATCATAAAACAATCATACATATTATGCTCATAAAGAAATCATACATATTTTGCTCAGTTTTGCTACTAATTTCAGGTATGCATCCAGATCAGTTCAAACATAAAGCAATCATACATAATACTACTTATCAGTTCATACATAAAGCAATCATACATAATAATACGTATCGGTTCATACTAATTCAGGGTAGCAAAAGTATCACAAAGCAATCATACATAATACTATGTATCAGTTCATACCAGATCAAACCAGCAAAAGTATCACAAAGCAGTCATACATAATCGTCTGTAGCTTCATATAAAGCCAAATGACACCAAAAAACCGAAAGCGTGCTATGAACTAGACAGTAATCAAGTTAAAATATTTTTAAAATGGATGGAAGGATTAAGATTACCAGATGGCATATCTTCCAATCTTTGTAGAAGCGTCGACTATAAAAACAGCAAATTTAGCGGGATGAAAAGCCACGACTGTCATGTTATGATGGAAAATTTATTGTCTGTCACTTTCAAAGAACTATTGCCCGTAAAAGTTTGGACTGTTGTAACAGAGCTTAGTTTGTCCTATAAAGAGCTTTGTTCTACTACATTAAAACTCGATCGTCTACGTAAACTAGAGGAAGAAATCCTTATATTACTCTGCAAATTGGAAAAAATATTTCCTTCAGGTTTTTTCAATGTTATGGAGCATTTACCTATTCATCTTCCGTCAGAAGCACGCCTTCAAGGGCCTATGCAATATGGATGGATGTATCCATTTGAAAGGTATATTAATATTTAGTTAATTTAAATTTTGGTTAATGAAACGTGTAATAAAAATAATTTACATTAATTCTAAATAGGTATTTAAATCATTTAAAGAAAAAAGTGAGGCAAAAAGTTCGAGTTGAAGGTTCTATTTGCAAATCATACATCGAAGAAGAAGCTTCATTTTTTTTCTCCCATTATTTTAGTGATCATGTGAACATATCATTTGCAAGTACTGCGCGTAATGATGAAG
Organism: Allium sativum; assembly: GCA_030737875.1. NCBI lineage: Eukaryota > Viridiplantae > Streptophyta > Magnoliopsida > Asparagales > Amaryllidaceae > Allium > Allium sativum. Next base: position 573,479,277 of record CM060923.1, on the reverse strand, counting down.
GCATTGATCAAGATGACTGTCCAGCAACTTTATCAATTTTTAAAAAACATGGACGGCCTTTTGGTAGATGTGTGGAAGAATGGCTGAATGATAAAGATTATAAGGCAGCACACACACATATATTCTTCTCAATTGCACTGAAGTTGCACCGTTCGTTAGGTAATAAATTTATACATATATGTATACATGTACTAAATGTTTAATCATAAATGTAACATTTGTCCTATAATTGCAGCATTTATGAATCATAGTATCCAAACGGCGATATCGGCAAAGAATTCACTAGTCGGTTTACTAATTATGTTTTTGATCCAACAAATTGTGTTGTGGACGAAGGATTGAAACATTTGGCAATGGGACCAAAAAGAATTGTCAAGACATATCCAATATTCTTTGTTAATGGATATAAATTTAATACTAAAGAATATGGTGTTGAAAAATTAACTGACAATAGCGATGTATTTGTTAAAGGTAGCGATGATCCGAACGGCCATATATATGATTTTTATGGCGTGCTAAACCAGATTCTACAATTGACATATTTCACACGACCCACGGAAGAAGTATTTTTGTTTAAATGCAACTGGTTCAGCAATGTTTCGGGTTCTGGAATAAACGTGCACCCAAAATATAATCTTATTGAAGTGAGACATACTTCCCGTTATAATAAGTACGATCCTTTTGTACTTGCCAAATAAGCTCTTCAAGTTATTATGCTCCTTATCCATCTATGAGAAGACACAAAATAGATTGGTGGGCTGTTTTCAAAACAAAGGCAAGGTTTACTTTTGACGGACGTAATATTCTCGACGACCAAGCTTATCAAGCAGATGTCGACGAAAATCCAGAAGTAGTAATAACTTGTAACACCCCGTATTTTTGTTAACACTAATATTCACAAATTAAAGAATAACTAATCTCAGATAAGAGAATTAAGGGAAACGGGTTGCGCCATTGTGTTCGTCTCAGAATTCTGGTTGAGATAGAGTCCGAGTTTGGGTGAATTGGACTATGTATGAAGAAGTTATGGCGATCGAAAGTTTCAGAAAATTCAAAACAGATTTCAGAAAATTCAAATTTCGGAGTCAGACAGGCTAGGCGGGAAAATTCCCGCCAGGGCCAGGTCGACCATAGTGTCGACCTGGGGGTCGACCTGCCCCCCCCCCCCCCGGGTAGATTTGAATGATGACCTGTTTGTGACTAGTTGCTGACTCATTAAGGTTTCTGAACTGCTCTGATTGGCTGGGATTAATTCTGGGTTGATCGGACGGCTTAAACTAATCCTAAACTCTATAAAAACACCTATAGACTTAAACCCTAAAATCAAAACAAAATTGGATTCATGGCCTCCATGCCGTCACCTTGCAACTCAGAATAGCCGCCGCCCATTAGAGAGGAAGAAAGCAAATCAAATTCAATCCTTTTCAACTCTAACAGCGAATCTTCATCAAAGGAGCGCTAATTCAACTCCAGAAATCAGAATTCAGAACTCAAGACTGATTTTGAGTTGTGAGTTCGATAGTTTTAACAAAATAATTAATAAATGAATTGGATAGAGTTATAATGCGGATAATTTGGATGTGATATGAATTGTTGATTTCATGTTGTAATTATTTTGTAGAATTATGTTGTAATTTCTATGATATTATGTTATGATGCTATCATCTACGATGCAAAGTTATGATGCTATCACCCATGTTATAATCCTATTATTGGCTTATGTCTAGTTGAATCATCATGTTTCTTATGCTAGTTTGTTATATTGACTCATATGATAAATCATATGTATGCAAATTTAGACTTTGATTCAAACATGAATCATATAGAAGTTGGGTAGAATTAAATGTGAACTTACATGATTATGACACCTAGTTTATGTGAGAATTTAATTGAAAATTTGGCTATGACATATGCTAAATTCTACATGATACTTTACATGTTAGATACTAGTCTACACCATTGTTGCGATGTATAAATCACCCATGTAAGTTTATGAGTTGGATATGAATCATGTTATGCAAATTTAGGATTATTACCTATGCAAGTATAGATCTATGACATATGTTATTTATGCAAGTTTGTGGCCATTATTTCATCAAGTTCACACCTTTAGATTTGGATCCATGATATATGATGTTTACGTAAGTTTGTGGCCATTATCTCATCAAGTTCACACCTTTAGATTTGGATCTATGACATATGTTATTTATGCAAGTTGTAATTTTGGCCTATGCAAGTTTTAGATGTAGAACATCATTCACATATGCAAGTTCACCCCTATGTTAGATCTATGTTTTAATTATATGTATATATTGTGATGTTTTCTTTTATTTCATGAGTTAGACTATTCGAGTCTAGCGTATATTTTACGTTAAATGAAAAAACGTACTACATGGGGTAAAGGGGATAATGTTAAAAATATTTAATTGGCATAAATGCCTTAAAAATGCATAAAATATAATTGTGGTGAAAATTGGTATGATTTTACATACCATAAATGGATGGACATAATTGAGTCAATTATGGACATCGTTAAATTTGGAATTGATTGATAATTTGAATAGGGAAAGTAATTAAAATTTGGGGAATGATTAATTAGGAGTGATTAATCGTCTAAGACACGAGGTTAGGCTCTTTTGTGGTATAAGACTGCCCGGACCCGCCCGGCAAATCCAGCTGCCACAAATGCCAGTCTAATGTGAGAGGTCTTAGGCACAAACTAAATATGTAACCGTTGTAAAGACACGTGGTTAGGCTCTTTTGTGGTGTAAGACTGCCCGGACCCGCCCGACAAATCCACCTGCCACAAATGTCAGTCTAATGTGAGAGGTCTATATGAGGTTACGGTCTTAATGAATTAAGAAACACTTAACCCGATAAGCATGTAGTGGGACATGAGGGGGTTAAGTGATTTCCTTGGGTGGCTTGTGGAATCTAGTGGGTGCCTTGGGTGGCATTTGGAAATACGATTAGAAACACTTAACCAAAATTGAAACATGTAATTGAAACATGAATAAGAAGTGGGATGTACTAGAGGGGACCAAGCTTAGGTGGATAGCTTGTGTCAAGTAATGGGGGCTCGTTTCAACCAGTAACCCATACGTATCTTTGTAGGCTCGACCCAAGTCGAGGATGGGACACGCATACTGGGCTTGACAGTAAGAGGCCAGACTGGGTTAGCTGTGGCAACGCAAGTCCAATGGGTTCATATGCGTGTGTGGACCCGGGCTGGTAGGTAAGACGTTGTTGCATCGTGTAGGTATAAGCCGTGCATTCTTGGTGGTATCGGGTTGTCACATTGGGGAGTGATACACCCCACTATGGGGCCAGCACGGGTATCTACGAGTAAGGGAGCCGATCGCTTGGGAGTAGTGGGTACACCTAGTGGAGATAGGGGCAGACGACACCTATGAAGGTAGCTAGGGGTGCACGAAACTACCAATATCATTATTAAGTCTATAAGCGGGATCAACCTTAGGGTGACTAGTGGTGGTGCAGTATACTAGTGGCGGTGCAGTATAGCAATTATCCTATAATGTTGGTGTAGTTTAGTAAATGTATCTTAGTGGGTTAGGTGCGCTTTAACGATATCGTTGTTCATCTTGTTTCCTTGTTTACTCCGTCATACTCAATGATTCATGATCATTTCCTTATTTTCCAACTTATGCCTTAGCCTAGTTACTTTGTTAATTATATTGTTAGAATTATCGTAGTCGCCAGACTTTATGTCTGACCCCCCTTTTTCCATCTCTTTCCTTCCCCCCCAGGTGCTCAGGTTGGAACTAGCACCAGTGGAGCTTGATTTTGGACTGCTTTTAGAAGATTGCTTGGATCGCTGAAGTAAAGTTCAGCTTCTCTTTATTTATGGCTATTTTGATGTTGGGGATTATGTCTTTCATTTTATGTACTTTGTTTTATCAAGATGGATATGATGTACTTGACTTTGGTTTATGGTTTTGATGATGTATTCAAACATATGTGTTTTCCGCTGCAATGAAATAAAGTTTTAAATTTCCAAGTACTGCTTTATATCTGTCTTGTTGTGATTTTCTATTCTATAGTCACTTAAAATGCTCCATGGAAATTAATGCATTCCCTTTGTGAGTGACATTAATGGACGTGGGGTGTTACACGTGGTATCAGAGCTGAAGGTTACCAGAACAGATATGAATTTTTGAAAAACTATTTTTCAAAATAATTTTTATAAAGAAGTACTTTCAAAAGTATGATTTAAGGAATGTATTTTCAAGAGAAAAGTATATTTTGGAAAGCATAACCCCAAGAGCCATATATCTTTCCTTCAGTCCTTTTTGTACTGAATCTTTCCTTTTTTTGTTTCAGCATGTCTGAAGCATCTGAGATACCAGAGGGCGTTCATGTGCCCGGTTGGTTTCGTCAATATCTTGAGGCTAGGGTCGCCGCCGCAAGTCCAACAAATGATCCTCCTCCTCTTCCTCGCGTCGATAATTTTGCAAAGATATGTAAGGACTTTAGAGCAATGGGTGGAAAACCTTTTCACGGGACAGAGACATTTGTTGAAGCTCGTAACTGGCTAAAGGAGGTGGAAGAATTGTTTAGAATCTTTGAAGTGGATGATGAAAGAAAGGTCCAGTTGGCTGCCTGGCTAATGAAGGATGAGGCCTCGTTTTGGTGGGAGGTCACTAATTGGGGACGTCCAGTCGATACATGGCCAGATTTTAGGCAGAGGTTTGAGGCGAAGTTTCTCTCACGGGTTGAAGAGAATCTATACATGGAAAAAATTTTGTCACTGAAGCAAGGGAATCTATCGGTGAAAGAGTACGTTAACAAATTCAACCAATTGGCAAGGTTTGGCTTGGACTTGGTGAATACTCCAGAAAAGAAGGCTCTAAGATTTGTTAAGGGTTTAAACGAGCCGCTTCATGGGTTAGCTATGACCCACATTCCCATGGGGGCTACCTTTGAGAGGTTAGTTGACATGGCACTCATGCATGAAGAAGAGAAGGGCGCCAATGCTAATAAGGCACCTGAGAAGAAAGGGGATCAAAAGAAGCCGCAACAGCAACAACAGAACAAGAAAGGTGGCAAAGGCAACAATGCTAAGGGGAAGAAGAAATGCTTTAACTGTGGGACATCCGGCCATATAAGCAAAGATTTTAGGAAGAAAAAGAAGACTGGTTGTTTCCACTGTGGCGAAGCAGGACATCTTATTAAGGACTGCCCAAAGAAAGGGCAGAGGGCAGGGTCTACCTCGGGAGGACAGGTGCAAGCTCTTATGGCACCCGGGCAGGCAAGGGGACAAGTTCAGGCTCTCGTGGTCCTACTGCTGCAATAACGAGGTAGAACGATTTCCGTTGAAAGTTTAGTTTTTCTGTTTGACCATCCTGTCCGTACTTTATTCGATTCTGGCGCATCGCATTCATTTATTTCTACATCATTAGTTGAAACACTACACCTAGATACTAGTCTAGTTACTGATCCCTTAGTAGTCTCAAATCCTATTGGTGGTTCGGCTCATCTTTCTATGATCTATCGGGATTTGAGAGTGTTTATCTTGGGCGTTGAGTTTGAATGCAATGCCTTTGTTCTGGGCTTTATGGGCTACGGCTTGATTCTAGGTATGGATTGGCTAAGTAGATATGGGGCCATCCTAGATTGTGAAAGAAGGGTAGTTAGATTGTTGACTCGTTATGGAAGGACCCTTGATATTTCTTGTGACCCTAGAGGTCCGGTAATGCTTAGCTACCTAGAGTCCCTTGACGCATCCGATGATGATTTACATTCTGTTCCCATAGTCCGTGAATATGCTGATGTCTTCGATGAGGTGAGGGGTTTACCCCCAAAACGTGAGATATACTTTCGAATATATCTAGTGGACAATGCAAAGCCAGTTGCATTGCCAGTACGCCACATGGCTCCAAGAGAGAGAAGAGAACTCAGTAAGCAAGTGAAAGAATTGCTTGAGAAGGGGTTCATTAGACGTAGTATATCGGAGTGGGGTGCTCCAGTAGTGTTTGCCACGAAGGCTTATGGGTCCCTTAAACTTTGTGTGGACTATAGAGAACTTAATAAGCTTACTAAGAAGAATAGACACCCACTGCCAAGGATTGATGATCTCTTCGATCAGTTAGTTGGCGCCTCTGTGTTTTCGCAGTTGGACTTAGCCACTGGTTTCCATCAGTTGAGAGTGGCTAAGGATAGCATAGACAAGACTGCCTTTAGGACTCCAGACGGTTTCTTCGAGTGGCTGGTGATGCCCTTCGGTTTGACAAACGCCCCCGCATACATTGTTGATTTGATGAGTAGGGTGTTTAGGGAGTACCTTAATAAATTCGTGGTAGTCTTTGTAGATGACATCTTGATCTTTTCTAAAAGTGAAGAAGAGCATGCCCTACATCTTAGGGAAGTGTTGGAGACTCTTCGAGCGCATAGCCTTAAAGCTAAATTTTCTAAATGTCACTTTTGGAGAAAGGAAGTGTAATTCTTAGGGCACGTGGTTTCCAAAGAAGGGATAGCCGTGGATCCCGCGAAGGTAGTGGACATCCAAGATTGGAAGGTTCCTAAAAATGCGACCGAGGTGAGGAGTTTCTTAGGGTTGGCTGGCTACTATAGGAAGTTCATCAAAGACTTCGCAAAAATATCAGCTCCATTAACACGCTTGACGAAGAAGAACTTAGTTTTCATGTGGGACGTAGATTATGATGATGTGTTCCAAAATTTAAAGAGAGCTTTGACAACAGCCCCAGTCTTAGTGTTGCCAGATGGAAGTAAGCCATTTACCGTTTATACCGACGCTTGTGGGACAGGACTAGGCGCAGTCTTAATGCAAGAGGGAAGGGTAATAGCCTATGGTGGAAGGCAGTTGAGAGTGCATGAAAGAAATTACCCTACACATGACCTAGAGTTGGCCGCTATTGTTTTCGCGCTTAAGACTTGGCGTTATTATCTTCTTGGCGAGAAATTTGAATTGTTCACTGACCACAAATCGCTAAAATACTTATTCTCTCAGAAGGACTTGAACTTAAGGCAGCAAAGGTGGATGGAGTTCTTAGCATCCTACGACTTCGAGATAGCATATACCCCTGGCAAGGGTAACGTGGTGGATGATGTCTTAAGTAGAAAAAGGTTATCCTTAAATCCATTGTTTGTTGAGCGGCGAAGTTTAGAGTTCATCTCTACGTTTGACTTTACACCTTCCATTGACTTTGTACCTGGTTTGCTAGCATCCTTAGAGGTCAGACCTACGCTTTTGGGATGGATTGGTGAGGCACAGCGAGACGACCCACAATTGGTTGAGTTAGTAGAAAATCTCAAAGGAGGGGAGTCATCGAGCCATCTACGTAGGTATACCCTAGATGATAAGGGTTGGTTGCGTAGGGACGGTAGACTTTGTGTACCACGTGACGACAATCTGAGGAAGACCATTCTTGATGATGCCCATCGTTCGAAGATGACCATTCATCCCGGCGGGGACAAGATGTACATGGACATGAGACGAGTTTACTTTTGGGCCGGCATGAAGAAAGATGTGGCTGAGTATGTCGCCAGATGCTTGGTATGCCAACAAGTAAAAGCGGAGCAAAAGAAGCCCGGTGGATTGCTTCACCCATTGGAGGTCCCACTATGGAAGTGGGAAAGCGTCTCGATGGACTTTATTGACGGATTACCAAGATCAAGGAAGGGTAATACGGGGATTTGGGTCGTGGTAGACAAACTTACTAAGAGCGCCCATTTTATTCCCGTGAAGAGTAAGAGGACTGCTCCATGGTTAGCCTCCGTATACATTCGAGAAATAGTTTGTTTGCACGGTGTTCCTTCTAGCATAGTGAGCGACCGCGATCCCATCTTCACTAGCGAGTTTTGTAAGAGCTTGCAAGAGGCGGTAGGGACTCAGTTATATTTGAGCACCGCATATCATCCTCGGACGGACGGCCAGACCGAGAGGATGAATCGTATTCTAGAGGACCTATTGAGATTAGGTGTCATAGATTTCGGAGGTACATGGGAGGAACATCTTCCGTTGGTAGAGTTCGCATATAATAATAGCTTTCAGTCTAGCATTGACATGGCACCGTTCGAAGCTCTTTATGGACGGCCGTGTCGTTTGCCTACATGTTGGTGGGAATCTATGGATAAGATCTTGCTTGGACCCGATATGATTAGAGAGACTTCGGAGAAGATCGATTTGATTCGAAGGAAGATGAAGAAGGCGCAAGATAGACAGAAATCTTATGCGGACAAGAGGAGGTCAGATCTTGAGTTTGATGTTGGGGACATGGTATTTGTCAAGGTGTCTCCATTACAGAACGTCATTCGCTTTGGGAAGTTAGCACCAAGGTTCGTAGAACTGTTTCCTATTAAGGAAAGGATTGGGCAGATGGCATATAGAGTGGAGTTGCCCGAGAGACTTAGTGGTGTACACGACGTATTCCATGTATCACATTTGAGGAAGTGCTTGCACGAGACCGCGGAAGTGGTAGAGCCGAGCTTGCTTAGAGAGGTGGAGATTGAGCGTGATGCAACGATTCGACGAGCTCCTACGCGCATTCTTGGGTCGGAGACTAAGAAGCTTAGGAATCGAGAGATCAAACTAGTCAAAGTGCAATGGGGAGATGATGAGAGCAACGCTACTTGGGAGACGGAAGCGAAGATGCGTTCATTATACCTTTTTCTTTTCGAGGGTATGCCTTTTAATTTCTCCTTTATCGCTTATCTTGTACCTATCTTATCTTTAGTATGTCCTCTCGTTAGTATCTTTGACCTTTAGATAGGATAGTCCTATGGTTGAAACATGTGTTTGAGACATGTTATGTATGATGGATGCAAGTGTTTGCTAGTGGTTGCTTGTGGATGCATATACACATACTTTAGGCACTAGATCGGCTCAGTCACTTCATATTGCATATAAATGTGTGTACATATTTAAGAAATGGATGTATAATGGTTGTACCATCATATGGATGTTGCATTTTGGTGAATGGTTGTGCACACATGTAGAAATAATATGTATCGATAAGGTTCTTCGCATACATAATGGACGCATGGCACTATCATGGTTTGCATTAAGGAGGTCAACTGAATCAGTAGACCGCTTGATTTTGCATTAAATAAGGAACATATACACACACTTCTTGCATATGTTCATACAGCATTAGGAATTTATAAAATGGATGCCTGTGTTTGATGGTTGAGTAGATGGTTGTTTGGATGTTAGGATATGCATTCTCCTTAACTTGAAGATTTCGGGGGCGAAATCCTTTAAGGAGGGGAGAATGTAACACCCCGTATTTTTGTTAACACTAATATTCACAAATTAAAGAATAACTAATCTCAGATGAGAGAATTAAGGGAAACGGGTTATGCCATTGTGTTCGTCTCGGAATTCTGGTTGAGATAGAGTCCGAGTTTGCGTGAATTGGACTTCGTATGAAGAAGTTATGGCGATCGGAAGTTTCAGAAAATTCAAAACAGATTTCAGAAAATTCAAATTTCGGAGTCAGACAGGCTAGGCGGGAAAATTCCCGCCAGGGCCAGGTCGACCATAGGGTCGACCTGGGGGTCGACATTCCCTAACCAGGTCGACCATAGTGTCGAGCTGGGGGTCTACCCACCCCCCCCCCCCCGGCAGATTTGAATGATGACCTGTTTGTGACTAGATGCTGACTCATTAGGCTTTCTGAACTGCTCTGATTGGCTGGGATTAATTCTGGGTTGATCGGACAGCTTAAACTAATCCTAAACTCTATAAAAACACCTATAGACTCAAACCCTAAAATCAAAACAAAATTGGATTCATGGCTTCCATGCCGTCACCTTGCAACTCAGAATAGCCGCCGCCCATTAGAGAGGAAGAAAGCAAATCAAATTCAATCCTTTTCAACTCTAACAGCGAATCTTCATCAAAGGAGCGCTAATTCAACTCCAGAAATCAGAATTCAGAACTCAAGACTGCTCTTGAGTTGTGAGTTCGATAGTTTTAACAAAATAATTAATAAATGAACTGGATTGAGTTATAATGCGGATAATTTGGATGTGATATGAATTGTTAATTTCATGTTGTAATTATGTTGTAGAATTATGTTGTAATTTCTATGATATTATGTTATGATGCTATCATCTACGATGCAAAGTTATGATGCTATCACCCATGTTATAATCCTATGATTGGCTTATGTCTAGTTGAATCATCATGTTTCTTATGCTAGTTTGTTATATTGACTCATATGATAAATCATATATATGCAAGTTTAGACTTTGACTCAAACATGAATCATATACAAGTTGGGTAGAATTAAATGTGAACTTACATGATTATGACACCTAGTTTATGTGAGAATTTAATTGAAAATTTGGCTATGACATATGCTAAATTCTACATGATACTTTACATGTTAGATACTAGTCTACACCATTGTTGCGATGTATAAATCACCTACGTAAGTTTATGAGTTGGATATGAATCATGTTATGCAAATTTAGGATTATTACCTATGCAAGTATAGATCTATGACATATGTTATTTATGCAAGTTTGTGGCCATTATTTCATCAAGTTCACACCTTTAGATTTGGATCCATGACATATGATGTTTATGTAAGTTTGTGGCCATTATCTCATCAAGTTCACACCTTTAGATTTGGATCTATGACATATGTTATTTATGCAAGTGGTAATTTTGGCCTATGCAAGTTTTAGATGTAGAACATCATTCACATATGCAAGTTCACCCCTATGTTAGATCTATGTTTTAATTATATGTATATATTGTGATGTTTTCTTTTATTTCATGAGTTAGACTATTCGAGTCTAGCGTATATTTTACGTTAAACGAAAAAACGTACTACGTGGGGTAAAGGGGATAATGTTAAAAATATTTAATTGGCATAAATGCCTTAAAAAGGCATAAAATATAATTGTGGTGAAAATTGGTATGATTTTACATACCATAAATGGATGGACATAATTGAGTCAATTATGGACATCGTTAAATTTGGAATCGATTGATAATTTGAACAGGGAAAGTAATTCAAATTTGGGGAATGATTAATTAGGAGTGATTAATCGTCTAAGACACGAGGTTAGGCTCTTTTGTGGTATAAGACTGCCCGGACCCTCCCGGCAAATCCAGCTGCCACAAATTCCAGTCTAATGTGAGAGGTCTTAGGCACAAACTAAATACGTAACCGTTGTAAAGACACGAGGTTAGACTCTTTTGTGGTGTAAGACTGCCCGGACCCGCCCGGCAAATCCAGCTGCCACAAATGTCAGTCTAATGTGAGAGGTCTTTATGAGATTACGGTCTTAATGAATTAAGAAACACTTAACCAGATAAGCATGTAGTGGGACATAAGGGGGTTATGTGGGTGCCTTGGGTGGCATTTGGAAATACGATTAGAAACACTTAACCAAAATTGAAACATGTAATTGAAACATGAATAAGAAGTGGGTTAAGTGTGATGTACTAGAGGGGACCAAGCTTAGGTGGATAACTTGTGTCAAGTAATGGGGGCCCGTTTCAACCAGTAACCCATACGTATCTTTGTAGGCTCGACCCAAGTCAAGGACGAGACACGCATACTGGGCTTGACTGTAAGAGGCCAAACCGGGTTAGCGGTGGCAATGCAAGTCCAACGGGTTCATATGCGTGTGTGGACCCGGGCTGGTAGGTAAGACGTTGTTGCATCGTGTAGGTATAAGTCGTGCATTCTTGGTGGTATCGGGTTGTCACTTTGGGGAGTGATACACCCCACTGTGGGGCCAGCACGGGTATCTACGAGTTAGGGAGCCGATCGCTTGGTGGTAGTGGGTACACCTAGTGGAGATAGGGGCAGACGACACCTATGAAGGCAGCTAGGGGTGCACGAAACTACCAATATCATTATAAAGTCTATAGGCGGGATCAACCTTAGGGTGACTAGTGGTGGTGCAGTATACCAGTGGCGGTGCAGTATAGCAATTATCCTATAGTGTTGGTGTAGTTTAGTAAATTTATCTTAGTGGGTTAGGTGCGCTTTAACGATATCGTTGTTCATCTTGTTTCCTTGTTTACTCCGTCATACTCAATGGTTCATGATCATTTCCTTATTTTCCAACTTATGCCTTAGCCTAGTTACTTTGTTAATTTTATTGTTAGAATTATCGCACTCGCCAGACTTTATGTCTGACCCCCCTTTTTCCATCTCTTTCCTTCCCCCCCAGGTGCTCAGGTTGGAACTAGCACCAGTGGAGCTTGATTTTGGACTGCTTTTAGAAGATTGCTTGGATCGCTGAAGTAAAGCTCAGCTTCTCTTTATTTATGGCTATTTTGATGTTGGGGATTATGTCTTTCAGTTTATGTACTTTGTTTTATCAAGATGGATATGATGTACTTGACTTTGGTTTATGGTTTTGATGATGTAATCAAACATATGTGTTTTCCGCTGCAATGAAATAAAGTTTTAAATTTCCAAGTACTGCTTTATATCTGTCTTGTTGTAATTTTCTGTTCTATATTCACTTAAAATGCTCCATGGAAATTAATGCATTCCCTTTGTGAGTGACATTAATGGACGTGGGGTGTTACATAACCTGTGCAGTTTATGCCCCGCTATTACTCCGCAATATCCTCGCTATATCGTGTAACGGATTTTTACCACTACGCTATTTCCAAATAACCTCTCCGCTTTAAGCCCCGCTATGTTCCGATATTCTCGATATATCCCATTATTTCGGGTATATTCCGCTATATCTTCTATAAAAGAAATGAATTTAAAAATGAAATTTATACATTATAAATTAGCTTTTTAATATAATCTTTTAACATATATTTTTTAGAATATAAAATACTACAATTTTTCATTAAATATAATCAAGCTAAACAAAAGTTTACATTTATTTATATATATTTGCTTATGCTTTTATTTAAAATTAAGAATACACTAATTATAATTAAGTTAAATTTTAATTTTACATTTATTTATCATTTGTATATTTGTAAAAACATTAAATATGAGTTTTATATACTATTTTAGACTCATCCGCTATATCCTGCTATTTCCTCGATATATCCCCGCTGCAACTTTTTGCACCTCCACCGCATTGGATCCACTGAGCGCTTTAACTGCACAGGTAATAACATATGATCAAACAGATTTTGGACCTCTAAACGATGAATCGAACACATTTATTGACGTATTTGAGACTACAAATGAACCAAATATGGAGGAGGAAACGGAGTCAGAATCTGAAAGTGATGAGGATGACTAACCAATAATCCTCATTTTAAAAAGGTAATTTTATGTTTATTTTTACTTAGTACGAATCAAATTCATATTTAGTAGGTATTTCTTATGTTATCTATGTAAAAGTAACTCATATGTTAAGTAGACATATCTATTAACAAGTAACATATAGAATCATAGCATTTCCTACTCATGTTATCTCATACCTTGTTTTTACATAGCTCTTTCATGTTTATGATATATATGTTATGTTGTTATCTATAACAGGTGATGTCACAAGGTGGTGATGAGGGCAGTCCGTCAGACTTATCTCGTCCTGTGGTCTGGCTTAAGCCAAAAGTCAACAGAGGGTAAATATTAAGTTTTAGTATAAATTTAATTCAAGTACAATAAATTATATAAATTGTTGTTCTAATAGCCATGATTTTTTTTCCGTTTATCACAGGAGGTTTGAGTTGAAGCTGTCCAACGCAGTCTTGAAGATATCTAGACGCACATATCAGGCTCGCACGACTGGATGTTGGCCCACATGGAAGTCGATACCCGACATTGTGAAGGAGACTATATGGCATGATTTTCTGGTATGTGTGATATAACATTTATTATGTTAAGTAGTCATGCTCTTATTTGATAAGTTCATATATATATGCTATTTTTTTTTTTTTAAATGTAGGGTTCGGTGGATCTGTAGGAGACAGATTTGGATGTCGTCAACTAGAATTCTAAAGTGGCAAAAAATTACAGAGAAATAATGAACAGTTTGAAATCAAGTGGGAAAAAACCGAATTGGATGGGCGAATCAGTGTGGAATGAGTTGCTTGCTTATCGGAACAATAATGAGGATTTTTTGGTAAATTTACTGCATATTTAATTTAAATTATTCTATTCAATCAATATGTGATTTGGAATAATACATTTAAAAAAAAAAAATGTATAGGCCTCGTCTGAGAGAAATGTAGCTAACAGAAGCAAGAATTCTGTTATGCATCGAGTTGGATCGAAGTCGTTTCAGCACCATCGTGAGGATCTGGTATATTTAGTAATTGCATCGTTTAAATTTAATAGTTGATTTAACTTTAATTTTTAATTTACAAACACACACACACATACACACACATATATCTATCTATGTTATAATGAGAATACTTTGATTTGAAGCTTTTGAAATGTTCAAAATACCCCCTCAAATTTATGCTATGTTAATGGGGGCAGTTGTGTCATTTCTTAGCTGTTTTCCTGTACCACGCTTCCACTCTCTCCACGCACTCCGACTCATTTTTTTGTTGGAAATATTCCTCTTCGTTCTTTTATGGAAAAACTCTCTTAATCCGTCTCTTTTCCCACCAGCGATGAACATCGATGAAAGCAAAAATTCCAACTTTCCTGCAGCGATGAAGATCGACGAAAGAAAAAACTCCAACTTCGGTAATTTAGTATCTATTTTCTTTTTAGTTTATTTCTCCACAATTTCCCAATTGGTTTACTTTCTTCTGCAGAGCGAAGATGATCCAACATAGCAAAATAAAGAGGCAGACCGATCTATGTATAATAAGATGCGTTCTGATTTCTAATATTTCTTTCTCCGATCATGGAAGTAGCGGACCGATGTCTATTTGATAAGGCAAGTTGTTCTTATTTTTAGGTTTTACAGCATTTTTTGTTGATTTTCTATGTACGGTTTCAATTTTTTTGAAAGGCTTATATAAATATTTCGGAGCTGTTTTTTTATTTGTGCAATAATAAGGCTTATGTTTACTTCAACTTTGCTTACATGACTCCATTCAGCTAAACGTGAAATACTTTGCTTATTTTAGGTGATTGACTATGAGTAAAAGTGAGGTAAAGCAGGCTGATACCAAAGAAGTGAGGTATTCAATAAAGCTTTATTGCGTGGATCTTTCGAATCTGGAAATAGTTTCCAATAACTTAAAAAACACTTTTCAATTTTCATTTCTAGGTTTTCGTCTTCACTTTTGCATAACAGTTTATACATGTGCTGTCAAATTTTAATTTTAAATCCTTTTTAATATATTATCATGCATTCTTTGATGTGTTTAAAGTGTTAGTTCATATGTATATAATGTGATGTTGGCTTCAGGTCATCTACAACAAATTTATAAATGAAGCTAAAAATGCTTTGATTGATTATTTCCCGTTCTCTTTTGTAATTCAACAATAAAAAGTGAAAATAACATCCTAATTGAACCAATGGTCCTCTTAATAAGTGATAATCCTCGATGATTCATCCAGTGCATCGTCAAAGAACCAACCAATCTAATGGACAGCGTTTCATCTTCTTAGGCAGCTGAGGTAGAATCTGTGTGTAGGTTGTATGTAAATCTTTGTACTCCATTGGGTTTTGTTGTTATTCATTTGTTTGACCAACTCAAATTTTTATAGATTTTCCATTAATATTGGTTCTTAGATTTCAATTGTTGACCTAGGATGTAATGAGCATATTTCCATTGCCATATTGCAGATTTGAGTAGTCAATTTTTTTTAGTAAAGCTATAATATACTATGTAATGTTTGATATAATTCCTCCTACCTCTTGATTTCTAATTATCTAGGATTTGTTTGGTACTTGATGAAATACTGACTAATATTACATCATTTAATTCACATTTTAAGAAACCAAGAAGGAAGGGAAATGTGAAATCTTTTGGTTACACATTAGTTTGATGCACAGACTTATGTCTACAATCAATTATAAAGTTGGTTAGTTATCATTAGCTGTATATTATTGGAAACTAATTAGATGGTATTGGTTTAGTGGTAAATTTGTGAAACTTATGTCTGCAATCAACTATATTTGTAAGCATAGTATTGGTTTGTAGTGGTAAATTTGTGAAAAAGGATGGTCAAAGTATCACTTAAACAATAATGTTTCCATTCATATGTACATTGTCAGCTTTTGGAAACTAATTAGATGGTATTATATACATCCTTATTTCTACTGTGCATAAATAAAATTCTTAACAATTGATTATTATCATGAATGGCGGTATATAATAAAAAATGAAGGTCAACTAATATTACCGGTGTTATGACTCATTTCATTACGCAATTAACCTTTTTTTTTTTGGGATTATAGGCATCTTATGATTTTTAAAATCCTATCATTGTTGCATGTGCAAATACACTCTTTCATTATCAACCAAAATTGTATCAACTGTTTCACAAATGTTGTTACAGTTGTTTGACTATGCATATTTAGAATAAACAAAGACAACATTGTTGTGTTCCTTGATTAGTCCTTGACTGGCTAAGTAGTCCTTTTATTTTGCAATCTAAACTTAACTTTAACATATATGCATCTTTTCTCCAGTAGACTCAACAAAGAGACATAACACTTCAAGAAGTCGGGAAGTAGACAATGATGCCTAAATGAAAGTTAGACTGATTTTTGCATAGTTTTTAATTTTTTATTCATAGTATGATGTTAAGCAATTTAAGATACAATAGAACTGCTCGGCCTTATCTTTACTGTTTTTGTATGTTCTAAATTGGTAACATTTTTCCATGGTTAACTCTGTGGATTTCAGATTTCCTCTGCATAAAATTACTCTTTGATTTGATGTTTCAACATTTTAATTGTCTTTTTTGTCAAGTTTACATCCATGAAATTTCAAAATGGAGCCAGGATTGCTACATCCATTTTTAGCAAATGTTCCAGTGGCTGAAGAAGCGAAACTTCCAAAAATTCTTCTAAAACTTTGCTTAACATGCATCTAGAAATTGTTGTGAGCAATTTAAAGCGTAGGATATCCTACATTAACGCTAAGGTTCTTTCGAGATTTAGGTATGTACTTTATGTACCTTCGTCCTTTAAGTTGCAACTTATCCATCCTGAAAGAGATTTGGGAATCAAATGGCCAAGTGGTTACATGCTGTCCTTAAGCTGTTGCCTATCCATTTTGACGATATCTGGAAAATCAACTGTAACCTGGATGCAATCTACTACCCACCTGACTCATCTCTATAATAGTAGCAGTGTGCTTTGCATAATAAATATTTTAATTTTTTAGATGCTAAACGGTCTTACTCAAATGACAATTTCTTTTGTTTATAATATTTGGCAAGTACGAGCTACTGAACATTTAATTAACTATGTCTATTACATTGTCACACTACACACTCAATGTGCATTAATTTATTACTAATAATAAAGCAACTTCCTTTTTGCTTGGTGCACCGTTTTACTTAATGGAAGAATAACAGACATGGTAATTGTGGTGCGAATGTCGTAGATGGCGGTCCTTCTACAGCCCAGTGAGTAGCCAAGATTCAAATTATATTGAAAAATGCAACAAAATGTTTGTAGGAATAAACCAAAGGATTTATGGATGACGAGGCTGCAATATATGGTAAAATTATGAGGAATTTTGAAGTGGAAAAGGGCACAACAGTGAGGTACGCCATATTAAAAATTTACATACAAATATTATGTATTAAAAATAAAATATCTCCATTTAGAAATTTCTAACTTGAGATTAGCTCATGTATTATTGATTTGTTGCTACTACTATTTCATTGATGAGTTTTTGCTTGACTGACCTGATCGAATGTTGTTCAGTTAAAAATACATCAGCAAAGGCTTCAATGATGTGAACTCCGTATGTAAGTTTTTCAATCTTCCTAGCTCCCAATTCAAAAAATGTAATTCCATTTTGTTATCTGTGTTCGGAGCTTAGACCAGGGGTTAACACTGAAGAAGCCAATAAAATAAACTGAAGAATAAGTTATTTGTAAAACATATAGCCACTGGATGTTAACCGAAAGCTGGAATCATTTTGTGCATAATATAACTATATGGCGTTGATTTGGTTTGGCTATATGCTATCAGAGATATTTACCATTGAAAACTATTAAATATAGGTGGAATATGATGAGTATAAGAATATTTGTGCTGTAATATATGCTAACCGTAATGCCAAATGTGTTATCGAATGAGCTCACATCATTTTCCGTTGTAATTCGACCGTTACTATGACTATGTCTACCAAATTCTCGGTATTAAATATTAATGTAAATTGCATGAACTTTCTCCACATTACCCTTTTTCAACATAATATCTATTCACATCGAATTTATTATTCTCGCAATTATCATACATTTACAGTTGGATAGCTTGCTGTTATGCAGTATAACCCTCCTCAACTGTGAGTAAAATATTTGAAAGCCATCTATAAATGATTTATACTTTATTCATACGTTTAAATTTTTAGAATTTAAGTCCATTTCCGCTAGCTTTTTCATTGAATTTCTTTCCTTTCATTGCCTAATCATATTGGCAGATGATGTGGCAGTTAAAAAACAGTAACTCAAGTTTATAGAGAACCCATGATTATTATGGCTGTGTTACAAATGGTGCTAAAGAAATCTTTGGCTTATGCATGCCCTTCGGAAACATATGGTTTTTTATGGATGCATATGTTTAGCGTTTTGCCTCCGTTCCACTATCACATTATTAGATTTTGTTTTAGTTTAGACCATATAATAAAGTTCGCTGGATTTCTTAAAGGATTAGTGATTTTATTGGATTAGGCTGTGTCATACAATGATTTCTGTGGAGTTAAACTTGATAAAATCTTAAAAAAATATGTACCAGCTCACTTTTTATATAGTAGAACTGACATTTTATTTGTATCACAGCATTATCGACGTATATGGCTATATTCCACAATAAATAATTTTGGTTACAATTATCGATCCATATTGCATGCATTACCGAAATCCTCGGAGAAGATCCAAAAGGAGCAAAGCCTAGATCTTTTGAAGAGGGAAAAAGATTAGAGAGTTCAGTAGTAACGTTATTTTGCTATCAATTAACTCGATGGATGATTTGATATTTCTTCTGAATTTTTTATGTTTCAAATTTAGAGTACATTAAGAATAATCAGTTGATACTTGATCGGTATTTTTCTCAGGTAGTCATGAGAATAACTATTATATCATAAGGTTCCATATCCATAAGAGAGATAGTGGATACTATGATTAGGAGCCGCCATTCTCTTAGTGGCGCGCTACACCGATGCCCCGGTGTGGTGAAAAATGAGCAAGGGTCCTCGCATTTTTCTCGGCGGGTGCGAGGGGTAAGGAAGTTAGTCGAAGATAGTAGGGTTCAGTTAGGTAGTTGGAATGTAGGGTCCTTAACAGGAAAGTTAAGAGAGATAGTGGATACTATGATTAGGAGACGGTTAAACATCTTGTGCGTTCAAGAGACTAAATGGATGGGCCAGAAGGCGATGGAGGTGGAGAACACTGGTTTCAAATTGTGGTACACGGGAGAAGTACGTAACAAGAACGGGGTTGACATATTGATTGACAAGGACCTTCAGAACAAAGTGGTCGACGTCAGAAGACGAGGGGATAGGATCATCCTAGTTAAGCTAGTAGTTGGTAAGACGGTTCTGAATGTCATTAGTGCATATGCCCCACAGGTAGGTCTAAGTGAAGAAGCCAAGAGGAAATTCTGGGAAGACCTGGATGTCATGGTTAGAAATGTGCATAGTAGCGAGAAACTTTTTATAGGAGGAGACTTCAATGGCCATATTGGCTCATCTAGTGGGGGTTTTGAGCGAGTGCATGGTGGTTTTGGCTTCGGCAGTAGGAACCAAGAGGGTGAAGATATATTGAATTTCGCTCTCTCTTTTGATCTTATGATTGCTAATACCTTCTTTAGAAAGAGGCAATCACATCTGATCACCTTCAGTAGTGGCCAACAAACTAGTCAGATTGACTTTGTCCTGACTAGAAGAGACAGTAAACGAGATTGTGTTGATTGCAAGGTCATACCTGGAGAATGTGTTGTCTCTCAACATCAGCTCTTGGTATGCGTGTTTCGTCTTCGGGTGGTGAAGGATAAGTGAGCGAAGATTAGTAGGACGAAATGGTGGAAACTCAAAGGAGATGCTTCACGGGAGTTTAAAGATAGAATGATGGGAGAAGGGGCTTGGAATGTCGAAGGAGAAGCAAATGTCATGTGGAATGCGATGTCAACTTGCATTCGCAGAGTGGCTACTGAGGTATTTGGGATAACAAGAGGAAGCAGGCGAGAACCCAAGGATTCGTGGTGGTGGAATGACGAGGTGCAAAAGGCTATCAAAGAGAAGGAGGAATGCTACAAATGCATGCACCATCATAGGAGCGAAGAGAACATGCATAGATACAAAGTGGCAAAGAAGACTGCAAAGAAAGCAGTGAGTGAAGCAAGGGGACGAGCGTACGAGGGTTTGTATCAAAGGCTAAGTACAAAGGAGGGTGAAAAAGACGTATACAGAATAGCTAGGCTACGCGAGAGGAGGACAAGAGACTTCAATCAGGTTAAATGCATTAAGGACGAGAGTGATAGACTTTTGGTGAATGATGATGAGATAAAGAATAGGTGGAGAGAATACTTTGATAAGCTTTTCAACGAGGAAAGTAATAGCTCCTCGATCGACTTGGAAGACTTTGCCGACAACACCAATAGACATTTTGTGCGGAGATTTCTAGAAGCTGAGGTAAAGGGGGCGTTGAAACGGATGAAATCAGGCAAGTCGGTAGGTCCTGATGACATTTCTATTGAGGTGTGGAGATGTTTTGGAGATGCAGGGATAACCTGGCTAACTAAGTTGTTTAATAATATTTTCAAATCAAACAAAATGCCAGATGAGTGGAGGAGAAGCATTTTAGTTCCAATCTTCAAGAATAAAGGAGATATTCAAAGTTGCACAAACTATAGAAGAATTAAGCTTATGAGTCATACAATGAAGCTTTGGGAGAGAGTTTGCGAGCAACGTTTGAGGAGGTTGACAAGTGTATCTAGAAATCAATTTGGTTTTATGCCTGGAAGGTCAACCACCGAGGCGATTTTCTTGGTTAGGCAACTTATGGAGAGATACAGGGAACAAAAGAAAGATCTTCACATGGTTTTTATTGACTTGGAGAAAGCTTATGACAGAGTGCCGAGGAAGGTTATGTGGTGGGCGCTAGAAAGGAAGAGAGTGCCATCAAAGTATATTACCCTTATCAAGGATATGTACGAGGGGGTTGTGGCTAGTGTAAGGGCATGCGATGGTGAGACCAAAGACTTCCCAATTAACATAGGGTTACATCAAGGTTCGGCTTTGAGCCCCTATATTTTTGCATTAGTGATGGATGAAATCACGAAAGATATACAAAAGGAGATCCCTTGGTGTATGCTCTTTGCCGATGATGTTGTGCTGATTGATGAAAGTAGAATAGGGGTCAATAGACAACTGGAGTTGTGGAGGGAGACCTTGGAATCAAAGAGTTTCAGGCTTAGCAGAACTAAAACTGAGTATATGAAGTGTGAGTTTAGCGGTGCTAGGTCAGATGACGGAGAGGTCACCTTGGCTGGTAGCGTAGTACCCAAGAAGGAATCGTTTCGATACTTAGGATCTATGTTGCAGTTTGATGGAGAGATTGATAAAGATGTTAGTTTTAGAATTCAAGCAGGATGAGTGAAATGGCGGCTAGCATCTGACATTCTCTGTGATAGGAAGATTCCTCAGAAGCTTAAAGGAAAGTTCTATAGGACAGCAATCAGGTCTGCAATGTTATATGGTGCAGAATGTTGGCCTACTAAGAGGCAACGCGTGCAGAAGATAAGTGTATCAGAGATGCGGATGCTGCGTTGGAGCTGTGGGCATACCAGACGAGATCGGATTAGAAATGAGGATATTCGGGAAAAACTTGGAGTTGCACCTATTGAAGAGAAGTTAGTCCAACACCGCTTGAGATGGTTTGGACATATCCAACGTAGACCACGCGATGCTCCTGTGCACGTTGGAGTTATAGGTCGTGCCGAAGGCCCAAAGAGAGGTAGAGGTCGACCTAAAATGACATGGGAAGAGATAATAAAGAGAGATCTAAGAAATTGGAGTATATTTGAAGAGCTTGTGGTAGATAGAAGTGCATGGAAGTTGGCAATCCATGTACCAGAACCTTAGGTTTTTTTTTTTTAATATATATATATATATATATATATATATATATATATGTTAATTATTATTATTTTTAGATCTGTTTAATTATTTTAATTTTAATTTTAATTTTTTTTTAGGACTTTATTTCACTTTTATTGAACCTTTTTACTTTAATCTGTTTGGTTATTTTAAACTTTTTTTATATATTATTATTAGTTATTTTACCTTAATTTTGGGTTCCATATCTAGCCAACCCCAACTTATTTGGGATATATGGCTTTGTTGTTGTTGTTGTAGTCATGAGAATAACTATTAGTTATGTTAAGTTTCGATGTCTTAAATATCAGAAATCTTTTATGTTTTACTACTATTCATTTGCAGACTTAGTCCAACTCAAGATTTGATACTTAATCTTCTGCAAAGTGGCAGTTGATAGTGACTTACCATTTTCTTACATGTAGAGTTGGTGCATGCTCATGGTTGCTTCCAGTGTGATACGTACTTTTAGTAATGTGTCCGACATTGCAGTTGATACACAGCTGAAGAAAAAGCTTAGGTGGTTGCTGGAAGAATTTAGGAATCAATTTTATATTAGAAGGTATAGTAATTTTTCAATGTACACGTATTTGTTATGCATGTATTATGTGCATTGTTGCATCATACATTAAATGCATTAATACTTAGAGAATACCTTTCTTACCTTTGCTTAATTGAAAAGTCAATATGTTGCATACATGAATTTAAACAACTTTCAGGGTTTCTAGATTAACTCATAATTAACTTAAATTACCTTTTGACTAAAAGGCAAACTAAAAGTTCAAAGAAATGGATTGAATTGTAGTTTTGATGTCATTCTCCAGCCGTGACTGACCAAGTATGAAGTGAACAATATTTGTAACTTCTTGATTATAAGAAAATTCACCAAAATTTCAAGACTGGCAAAATATTCTAACTTTTTTTATTGACTGTTATTTGTAATAGTCTATGATTTTTCTTATTCATTGTTATATGCCTTCATTTATTCAGCCCAGAGGCCGGAAACAATAACCAAAGGTTATAAATAACATGGCTAGAATTGTTGTATAAAGTTTATTTCGAAAAAACCCTGTGCTTCAAGCCTAACCCTTTATTGAGACCGAAGTACTGGCACATTCACTAGGCACGTCCAGTCAAAAATATCGAATATGTCCTATCTTTTGTTTGCGTCAGCTTTCGTGTTTTGTTGGACATGCTGTCACATGTATTGTCCAACGAGAAGCAAGATATGTACCTGTTTAGTTAGCTAAGTAACTTGAAACTCCGCCATACTGTAATGTCCTACTTTCATTTTTGTTAAAGTAATTATATTTTTATTTTTTAAATATTGTTCAATAATTTATTTTCATTACAGGTTTAGTAAGCTGAGCTACTAGATTGACTGGCTTCATCTGATAATGATGACAGAAGTTCATGTGTATCGGTAGTGGCAGCAAAAGCTAATGTATAATAGGAAGCTTGAGGTACACTAAGCTGCACGGAAGTAAGTAGTGAAGAGGAATCAGATGCCAACAAAGTGTACCTGTGCTTTACGCTTGCAGCATGGTCCAGTTAAAAGAATCACTATGTTATGTGAAGTTCGATAGATATCTTAGTCTTATGCTGGAAACTTAAATGTTGCTAAAGATGCATGTTATGCTCCTGAAAGATATTGATTCTTTATAAATTCTAAAGCAAAAGTTAACATATATTTATATATTTGAAACAGAGGGGGAAGACTGAGTGAGTTTGGTGGATATATAGTGTTTATTCCTGTTCAGTCTGTAGCTCTTTAACTTAAATATTTTTTTTGTTATAATGCTGTCTTAGAAATAAGGCGTTTTACTGTTGACCTATTTGTTGTTGAGTTTTTTTTTTTCAGCAAAAATAAATATATTATTGATCCATTTGTTGTTGAGTTTTTTTTTCCAGCAAAAATAAATATATTGTTGAGTTATATTGAACTGTTTATTGATTATTTCTTTCATCAGATAGCCTTTGAACACTCAAAGTACTATCACATCGATCATGCGTTTTTTTTCATAATGTATTGGCTGTAGTCATTCTATAAGAAAATGTACCAATAAATATTACCACGTAAAATCCAATTAGAATTTCTCAACATTTCATTACTTGGCTAAACTGCGGAAAATCAATTTGAGCAAATGCTGCCTTCTACCACCGCACGTATTTCCTTTTCAATGCTGTTTTCCTGCTCCTTTCGAAGCACTGACATGTTGTGTAACAAGCAGTGTATTAAAAAACGCGCCTCGAGGCGAGGCGTTGGCAAAAACGCGTTGAGGCGCATATCAAAAGGCGTTTTACCTCCGAGGCTTAAGCCTCAACCAATTAAGGCGTAAAAAAACGCAAAAAAACGTTAAAAAACGTAAAAAAAACTGGTTTAAGAGACTTTTGTTTTGTCTTTTTTTTCTGTCTTTTGTTTTTGTTTGTTGTGTTTCATTGAAAAGCCATTTTAATAGTTTTCTCATTTCAATTGTTGGCTAGGATAATTTAAAATGAGCAAACATGATATTGCATGGAAGTGGGTCAAAGATTTACCGAACTCTACAAATTCAAAAAACTTCCTTTGTGGATTTTGTGATCATATATGCACGTACTGGAGGAAGATATCATTTGATCTTTTGCAATTTATATTATATATGCAAGGATAATTGTATTTTGTTTGAATTGCTTTGAATGCTTTATGGTTTTTACTTACTATTTGACGCTTAATGTTACTCCACATTAAAAGTTAATTATATGTGTTGCGCTTTTCTTTTACCCGAAAGGCTTACGCCTCAACGCTTCGAGGCTTACGCCTCGCCTTACGGACCCGAAAACGCCTCACGTACGCCTTTTGCGTTTTAAAACATTGGTAACAAGATAATCAATAATAAAATATTTTTAATGTTTACATATTTGCATTGAAGTAATATTTGCATGTCCGTATCTTTTCAAAAGCAAACTGCTACTGCGGCATGCAATCAGTTTCATAATATACTAATAACCCGATTTTTCTATAATTTAAAATCTTTCACCTATTTTTTAAACAAAATGATGAAGTTGATCTTAAAAAATAGGGTAAAAATATAAAATGCACACTGATGCTCTTTAATTACAGTAAGAAAAAAAAAAGAGTCATGATAGAGCATTACCGTCGGTGAAATATTGAGAACTGGGTAAGATATAAAAAATACATCTCAACCTTTGGCTCTCTTTTATTATGTACAATGTAAATTTAAATTCTTTTTCTTAAGCTTCTCTGTCGTAGGCTATATCTTTCCTATATCAATATATAGGTTGTCGTATTGGGTCATATATACCATTTACCTTATGTAAACAAGTATCGTAGGGGGTCGTACACTTCAAATAACTACGGATTATATTTAAACTGCTTTATTCGAAGACCTAAGAGCATCTCCAACAAGATTACAAATTGTAATATTACGATTTGTAATATTCAGGCTTCTTTTGTGAAAATTTGCCCAACAACACTCTTCCTACGCGCCGATTTAATTAAAGCAGAAATTATTTTATAAGAGGGAAGCGCCGAAAAAATAGGATCACGATGAAAAAAGGACAACAAAATGTTTGCATGTCTATAAAATAGGCGCCCGTGGACAATTCAGAAGTCAGGATTGTTCCCGTAATATTTCACTGAATATCACTAAACGTAATATTTGTTAGGGACGATTTCTTCTTTGATTCGTGATTCATGAGCCGAATCAAATCTTTGTTGGAGCCGGTCTAATACAAGTACAACTACTGCAAGACAATACGACTACAGGTGATTTCGGCTTGGGATAATAACCTATCAATGATTATTTAAAACTGCACATTGTCTTCTTATTTGGCCAATAAAACCCTACTACAAATGCAATTCCACATACATGCATCATGGCATTGCTAATTAGTAACCATGCATCTACGAACGTACATCACATATTACAAATCTCCATAAAATTCAAAATAAGTCCGATAATTTCTATTCATGCTTCTATTTAAGCTTCTGAGCATAACTATATTTTCTCTATCACATATTACAATTGAAAAAAATTAATATTGAAATTATAACAGTGAGATATATACATATAAATTCGTGTATATCAAAGTAAACAGAAGTCAACTAACATTTTATTTGTAATAAAGCATTATCGATGCATATGACTATATTCCATAATAAATAAATTTTCTTACAATTATTGATCCATATTACATGCACGATCAACATGTTTATTTCATATATTTCTAAACGGTTATATATAGTGATAATTCATCGAGAAGCATGGGGGCAACAAAACCGATTCCAAGGGCATATACAAGCGCCAATCTTCGTTATGTCCGCACAATATTATTAAAGAGTATTTTTTAGACTAAAGAAGTTAGTTTACGTTTTTCCAAACACACGTCCAACGGACGTGTCTTAAGTACTGATATATATGTATATATATATATATATATATATATATATATATATATATATATATATATATATATGCATGCTTATTTCAGGAGAAAGCGCGTATGGCTCCTGTGTCGTACTGGGATGTTTTTGAGCATACTCATGCACTGAGTCAGACTGACGACACAGGCTCAGTTTCGTACAGTTGGTACCATGATGATAAGGCGCGTGAGAGATATGTAAGTATAGAATAATTAAGTTACAGGTATAATTTAATTAAAATAGTGTTATCTAATTTCATTTGTTTTATGTTTAACAGGAGAAATTTCAAGCACATAAGGCGCAGTTACTGGAATCTACTAGGAGGACTGAGTTGATCAAGGATGAAGAGGACATGATATTTGATGTTGTCATGGATAAGCCCACCCGGAACAGACGATACGGTTATGGAATCTAGAGGTAATACTCAAATTTATAATAAAAACTCAAATTTACTCCAAATGCTACTATCAAATATTGAAATTATATACATGTTAGATCACTTAGTATTGTCCCTAGGAAGTTAGCTAAAGGTGTATCAATCTGCAAAAGCACTTTGACAACTATAATGTAAATTAGATCGATATTTTTATAAATTAGAAAACACAAAATTAGCTTATAGTTTTCTAATAGAAAGTGCAAGTTTAAAAAAAATCAAAATTTAAAGTATATTAATCCTGATTGATATATTATACATGTACTCGTAAATGATACAGGTTAGATCATCTCAGAAGACGTATCAGAGGGCTCAGGACAAGGAAGAAATCGCATAGCTAAAAGCAGAAATTGCAGAGCTTCGTGAGCGTGAGCATCGCCGTGACCAGCAGATGGAGTTGCTTAATCAGAAGGTAGCGGAGTTCATTGCCTAATACGGTACGCCACCTTCATCTTCTGGTGGAGAGAATTGATCAGGTTAGCGTTTGGACATGGTTGTGTTTGTGTTTTGAGAGTTGGTGAGGCTTGCTACATGATTGTTGTATATATTGATGGTTTGGACATGTTATGATGCTTTGGTGATGGTATGGTGTGTTGGTTATGATGTTTGGACATGCATGTGTTGTTTTGGCTACGTTTGGACATGGGTTATGATGTTTTGGCTACGTATGTTATGTAAATATTAGTTAATTAATGTGTTTTGTGTTTGATTTTTATTTTATATTTTGTTTAGATGTATATATGGTTGAGACTGTGAGTTATATGCTCGAAATGGAGCAGTTTCAATGGTTTTATGTGTAGTGTGTGGCTTGAAGTGGCAAATCTGAAATCTGTAAAAAAAAAAAACACCTAGATTTCCAACGGGTAGCAACGGCCTACTGGTCATCGTATATCAACGGTTTTCAACGACCATAAACGGCTATTTTGCAACGGTTTTCATCATTTTACAACGTCCCTTTGATCAGAAAAATGGGACACGTGACCATAACTTCCAGTTGGAAGCCATTGGATTATGGGCGTTGTTTGTATTGGAAGTCGTTGGAAACCGTTGATCAGTATACCAACGGATTGACCAACGGCCTCCAACGGCATTTCCAACGGCCGCCAATGGCCCCTGGCCGTTGGAAACAGTTCTTTCTCTTGTAGTGTACATACATATATAGACACCCAAAAAATGACATTATACTAGCATCGGTTCATACCGGATCAGGGCTTTGCGGGGTTGTGGAACTTCCAACTGATTCGTTAGGGCTTTGCGGCTGTGGAGAGCCAGTCCGAAGTGAGAAGCCGCATGTGATGGACCCGCAGCATCAGGATAAGGAGTCATTCAGTTTGACCAATCATATTCCTGATCAACTTCCAAATCTACCCACTGATCATTCCTCTGATTCATTGGGGCTTGGTTATCAACATGTATGTCAATGGTGGCTTCAGGAAATAAGCTTGGCAAGGGGGTTGTAACGTCCCACATTTTTTAACGTTAATTACAAATATTAAAATCCGTTTTAAATATTGGTTTGGTGATATAATGGATTTTATATCGAATATATATTAATAAAATGGAGTTCGAATATATATAATTTATGATATAATTAAAAAAAGCTCGAAAACAATGCGGCAGTTCGTAATATTGAAGTTCGAACTTTAATTGAATATACAAGATCCGATATAAGTCGGAATTCTGTGAAACAAGAAACAGTCGAATCGATTTGATGATAATTTTCTAATAAAAGAGAAAAATCGAGCTTCCATTCGTATAGATGTTAAGATATGTCCAATTCAAATTTTCAGAAAATCGCTATGGAATCGTTTATAAACCATAATGATAATTTAATATAATTAAATATCGATTTCGAATTTAGACGAGATCTTTGAGACATAGTTATAATTTAGTTTTTAGAATTTTACCGTAATTTTTAATGTGAAAAATATGCAACTTTTTATTTGGAGTATTATGCACCATATATCAGTATTTTGGGGTATCACAATATAAGTTAACCTACCGATATTATTATATTTTTGGAATCGTGGGGCATTGCTCGTCATAACGGTATTTTTATATTTGTCGATAGTGGTTCTTAGATGATAAAATTGTGTATAGCACGGTATCCTAAAAATTCTAACTACACAAAACAAAAACGTTAAATCAAAGTAAAATAAAAATATAGAAACTTCACGCTAAAGGTGACTGCTTATACACTAATGTGCACACGTCCTAATATTTGAAGTGAACCACCATCCTGCAGACATACTTTGTTGTTAAAAACAAACAAGCAACTCGGATGTTCCCTATGCCCGACAAATCACAGCCACGTATCAACCACATATATTATTAATAATCTATAAACGAATCCTACAATCCACTCAAAATCATTTGATTTTGTGAAAATCACTAGCTAAGTTGATCGGGCACATCGCAAAAACAACCTCTATTCCTGAAATTGCGCATCATTTCAACGAGACATTTACCTTAGTATTAAAATGTATATGCCCTATACCATCTTTCATTAACTCTTCTTCCCAAACTAAGGGTGCGTTTGGTTTACAATTTTCAGTTTTGAGTTTTCGCATATACAAAAGCACCGACGATGCACACATTTCGTGAAAAACGATCGTTTTACAAAACGAAGTTAACACACAAAACAAAAAACAACTTTTTATTATTTTCAATATTTTTAGAAATGACGGAAAGATAATAACAAATTTACGTATCCACAATCTCGTGGTCCCCTCCGTCACTCCCTCCGTCTTTGATCCATCACCTTCACTACACTTCAAATCTTTCCAATTTCATAATTAACGTTGAAAACTAAAAACTAAAAACTCAAAACAAACCAAACGCTACCTAAACATCTCATTCTTCTCCTGTTTCTTTCCAAAACTAAACGAGATCTAAGATTTTAAAACAAAATATAGCAAACGAACTGTCTCCTTCTCGTTGTAAGTTCCGCAACACATTAACAGAAACAACAGAGGACTCAGATGGACTGAGTGCCGTCGGAGCTGGTGATCGGGTTAGGGGAATGACTGACGAACTGTTAGTGGCTACAGGATTCAAACGTGGTAATGGCGACGCTGCATGTTACCTTACTTGCATGGGAAAGAGTTGTGTTGAGGGAAGTCTGGAAGTGGAGTCTCAGGAAGTCGCTAACGTTGATGAAGTAGGGTGAGCTAAGAAGAACGTTGGTGTGATGTAGGATTCATACTGTAGCAGATAAGAAACGATGGAGATGGGGAGCCGAAGTAGTGGAATCGGCTACTGTGTATATGGGAAGTTGGTTAACAGCAAAATGGAAGTGATAATGTTGTAATGGGGGAGCATGTGAGGGGAGGCACACCTTTCCGAACTGTCAGGTAGCTCGCCGGAAGTGGGAGCAGTAGCGGGCGTTTGAATAGCTGACTGGAGGAGCCTGTAGTATTTCCGCCGGAGATGTAGACTTATTGTATGGAGATGCATGCAGGTGAAGGACGTGGGGACATGGAAGAATGTGAAGTCAAGGAGGGCTTTCTTCTTTGAGTCGTGATTTGTGAAGAGGAACCAAGCTTGGAGAGGAGAGAAGTAGATACAGTGTAGAAGAATGACTATGGCCGGAGGGACTGTTTATTTAAAACTGGGAGGAGAAATACAAAAGGGGAGTGACGCGACAGGTTACATGTGTGCAATGGAAAAAAAGTTGGTGGCCATGAATCTTTCAGGAGGAAACTGTGTCAAATGAGAAGTGATGTGAAGGAAGAGGGTGAGTATGCATGGAAAGGAGATTTGAAGTAAAGGGGGTGCGGTGTACAGCAATTCCGTTTTGCTGGCAAGGTGGTGCAGTACGCTACAATACAGAGTTGGGTATAACTACTCCATACGATAACAGAATCGCACGAAATCTGGTCTGATGGGATCATATCGACAGAGTTTACGTTGCTGGGAAAGTTCGAAAAAGAATGGAAGCTGTCGGATTTTCGTCTATTTAAAATTATTCAAAACGACGAGCGAACCGTCAATCGAAATAACGTAAGTTAACTCTCGCACTTTTCTAAAATTCTATAGTGTTAAATTCTTATAAAAATATAACCCATCGTTGATGATAATAATTAGATGATTGCATGCCTTGGTTGTTGATTGTTTGGTTAATGGTTGTCGACAAATTATATTTGTCATATTAGATTATTTTGATTTAAATATTGTTTATATATTATTATCAACTATTATTATCTGTTATACAGGGACGGACAGGTCGGAGGGATCCGACCGGATTCCTCAAAATACACTGTATGCAGTTCTATTATTTAAATATAGAACTGTTTACCTCAAATGATGATATTAATTAAATATTGAAGTTGAATTGAAATTCAATGTTAATCTGATGTTTTAATCAATAAACGGTATTGATTAAGTAGTTGGTAGCAAACGATCTGAGACCCTATTTTAAAACGTTAATTCGCCAACGGCTAATGCGACGTAACTAAAGTTATAAGATTATTTTCTAAACTGAAGTGAAGTTATAAATTACAGAAGTTTTAAAATAAGTCGATGTGCATGAAAATGAGTTATTTAAGATTATGTAGGATGTTTTAGATAAGATTTATAAGCAGAGTTTAATCGAAGGGTTAGTGGTTTAAGATAATTGTTTTAATTAAAATAGTTAAGTGGTATTTTAAAATTTATTACATTAATCTAAGGGAAATGATTAATGGTAACCAGTAAACAAGTAATGATGTTGACTATTTAATTAGAGTTGGTAATTAAATTAATCGGTTTTAAATTAATCTCATGGAAATGGTTTAACGAATATTTGGTTTAATGATTAAGAATCTTTTAATCTAATGAGGTTAAAAATGATTACTAAATTAATAATCATTAATGTTCAAGAAAGTGATTACTAATCTATTTTAATCACTAATGAAGTAAACTAATTTTATTCTAATGATGGAGTTAATCATTATTTTAATTAATTAAAATAATGTACTTTCTAACTGAAGAAAGAAACCGAGTGTTGAAATGGAACTTAATTGTATTGTGAGAAGAGCGAGAGTATATCAGTGTTTATTAAACGGGTTGTGAAGTAAATACGATATGTTGAATAAGGATTACTTAATTAAGCACAAGCAAGGAATTTAGAAAGAGTTTTCAATATATACGAGATGGATTATCGTAAAGATTTGTTAATGAAATCCCTGTTTATAATTGGAGTTAAAATGGAATTTAGATCCAAGCGATGATTAAAAATAAGCTTTATTTAAGGAATTAGATTAAGGGAAATGGTTATCAGTTGAAGGGAGATTTGGGAAAAGTAAAAGACTATGTAATTAATTAGTGATAATAAATCTAAGGTCGATATTAATAGAAAAGACTTAGTAAAATGATTCTATCTAAGTGTTAACGAATTAAAATATATTAAAAAGATATGCGCTGCCAATTTACTTGACCGTACTGTTCTGACATTGATACTTAAAACACCAAACTATCAGTGAAATATATTCGACCTCTTTGACGG
This sequence comes from Allium sativum, assembly GCA_030737875.1. Classification (NCBI taxonomy): domain Eukaryota; kingdom Viridiplantae; phylum Streptophyta; class Magnoliopsida; order Asparagales; family Amaryllidaceae; genus Allium; species Allium sativum. Next base: position 573,446,768 of record CM060923.1, on the reverse strand, counting down.
GTTGTTTCGAAGAGATCGGGATGGGAACCAGACCCAAAACCACTTCGAGTCAACGTTACGCGCGAAGCTAACTGGCAGAAAATAAAGATGGAGCAACTGAAGACCATAGATCTTCATAAAGCGAAAGGACTACTTATAATCTCTGGTTAGCTCCCAGAAATACACTGTGGTTTTGTCGTGGTTGGAATCTACGGATTGCAAGGGCTTATCGCTACTGATCCTTGGGGTGATTCCTGTATAAAATGCGGTAGGATGGTGCCTTCGGTTCATCCTGGTCCTGTATGACTTGTATGGACGAATGTCTGACAGAGTATCTCCAACGATCATAGCCGTTGATTCTTATGAATATACCAAGTTGGTGGGGAGAAGGTAACTTCTCTTTATTTAACACTCAGTGTGTAATTGTATAATCAATATGTGATTTACAGATTTGACGATGTGACATTCAAAGTAAATGATGGCGTGCTGTTATAGAAGATAAACGTAGCCTCAAGCCTCATCAACTGGAAAATGACAGAAATCGGGTAGGCAGCATGACTAGGTGGGTCATGCCCAAGTAGGGTGTATTTTCACCGATCAAGAGAAAATTCATTTTGTTCTTCTTTCGTTTCTGTATCTTCGGATGACGGTTGGACGGCCGACAACCGTAGGTGGCAATATATTCGATACACTCAAGCTAAATGAGTAGTCGGTCACGTGTAGCCGGATTGCATGACGTTCTTGTTAAACCCCAGTGTATACACTCTAGAGTACATTGATCGAAAGGTGATCCCATACCTTGCCCGTTGGAATCCATTCTCCAATAAGAGCCCCACGATTTTTGATTATAAAATAAATATGTAGAGCGTGAGATGCAAGCGTTCTACTACTTGATTATGTATTTGTGATTGATAGACAATATTATAATATCATTGGATTTTGATATATCAAAACTATTTTGGGTTATAGCAAGGTAAAAACAGTCTGTGTTTATGTGTGGGCTGGTCTTACTATTATCCTTTTCTTTCAAAAAGGATTTCTAAAATTAAGCAAGTGTTATTGTGAATTTATCACTGAAAGTATTCCAGACTGATCCGGGTGAATTTTGTTTTAAATCAAATGTGCTCGGGTCAGAGCGAGTATATTTACAGGTTCGGTTCCTCTTGGAGTCCAAGAGCTGGAAGCAGGAGGCTTCACCGCTAGTTATCTAGAGTTTATTTCCGTTGTGTCCGATATATGATGTATTATGATGATTGGTATGTATATATATAGCTTCTTTTTGTACAAAGAAATTTGATATATTATATTTTACTCGTTCCGCTGTGAGGTTCTGATGTTCTTCTTACTCTTCTATTCTATTAGTTCTATCATATCTTTCTCATTCTCCAACTTCTTTCTCTTAACATTCTGCTTTTCGTATAATTTGGGTTGACCGTGGTAGTAAAATATCAGCTTAAACTGGTACAGAAAAGTGGGACATTACAGGGTAGCAAGGTTGTTTCATCTATCATTGCGTCAATTCTTTCATCTTCATCCATTTCCACTTTGTCATCACAAAAGCATAGAACCACTTGTTCCTCAGTATTGCTCACAAAAAGAAGTTCAGGCCTTGTTCCAGGATGAGCATGGGTACATCGCTGAACCTTAATGAGGTGAATCTTGTTATTGAATTGAGCACCAAAAGTATTCATAATTCCAATGCCTTCATAAAATTGCATTTTCAAGAAGAAAGATCTATGGTCATAATGAGACCAGTTACAATCGTTAATTGCAACCACACGTCCCATTGGCTTCATTATTTCTTCAATAGCAAGAACATTCTTCTTTAGGAACTCGGGAAAGCCATCAATTTTGGCCCATGATTCCATTTCTAACACTGGTTCAGGCTCAAATTCTTCATCAGACCATGGTTGCAGGTAAATAACACCTCCAGATTTTGTTAAAAATTTCAACATTAACACATGATCACGCTTACTGTAAGAGGGACATGATAATAGAAAAAAGTTATTGGGTAGTACCTGCATACTCCACGAATTATGTTTTAGAGTCACCTGAAACATGTGATGAACAACTTCGACATTCCAATATCAGTAGCAGTGATGCATAATTACGAATCCCCCAATGATTTTTTTTTGAAACTTTCAAATATTGGGGTTTAGGGGATATAGAGATGATGATGTTCTGAAGATTGAAAGGGTATGTGAGGGACCTTCTGTAGGTTGTCATAAAATATGCGGACTAGAAATGTTTGCACAGAAGACGAAGCATACTAAGTTTTGAGGTGGCACAAGTGACCAATAGTGAATGGGCAATTGTTAAAATTGTGTCCATAAGATTTATAAGTTAGGATGGCTTGATGGTTAGTTATTGATATATTTATATGATATACATGGACAGATGCACTTATCAAATAACTTATGACAATCAAATTGCAGGATCTGAAATGACGAGGAGAGACACCGCCGACAAGTGGAGAACCTGAAATGACATCGAGAACAGATACAGTTTCTAGTTCATGGCATTGTTACTTTGTAGAATGCATTGGATTGTATGTGTTGGCAATTGCATTGAAGGTGATCTGTGTCGGCACTTGTGGTATGTAGAATGTTTGAATTGTACTTTTAAATTATGTATTTGATCGTATGTGTTATATTTGAAGAACTGGTATGGTATGTAGAATATTTTGGATGTTTTTCTTCTATGTACGAAACTGGTATTGCAAAATTTATAATTAAAGCGTTGTATATGCCTTCTTCTGCTGTTGCATTTGCTTTTTTTTTATGTTGTATTTCAAGATAATGGTGTTGCATTACAAAATACAATGGTGTTGCATTACATAAAATAGTAGTAATTCCATATTGTACGTAAACCCCACAGCTGACGTGGCGTGTGACACGTGGGCAGCTGATGTGGAGAGCTAACGTGTCGTGTGACATGTAGGCAGTGACGTGGAAAGCTAACATGGCCCGGCTATCATGACCTGGTATCCAGGCTCTAACTAATGCTCAAGCAACACTGAATATTGTTGCATTATGTGCAAATAGTGTTGCATTACATCTATAATGCTACACATTCTTTCCGTGGCAATAGATGGGCAAAAGAGTTGCCTTAGAGGGCTAAGGCAACGGTCGCGGATGTCACGCCCTTCCGTTGTTGCCTATTTGAAAAATAGGGAAAATGCAACACTTTTTCGATCTAAGCCCACATAAAACTTGCATCAAATTTGCCCAATTTTGTAGTAGTTTTCTTTTAGTAAATTTTTTTTGTAAATCCATGGTTATTAGATTTTGAATCCAATAAGGGGAAAAACCATGAAATGCTAGATCTGGATCAGATCCAAGATTTGGAAAGCATATGAGTTGAGTGGATTCAAGCAATTGTATTTTAGATAATAATATGTTATCATTTAAAAAATTTCCCATTATTATATGTGAATTTGCCAGAATAATTAAGAATTACTATTGTAACAAGTTGAGATGTTACTATGAATAATTCATATGTTGAATCAATTATAGTTTTGGAATGATTACATGTTGGAAAAAAAACTGTTAGAATATGGGTAATGACTACTGTTTTTATAATTACATGATTCACTTAGGGCATATTATTGAGTAAATGACATGTTAACCTGTTAGATTTACCCGATTAAATGTTTACATGTCAAAATAGAACTAAACATGTTAAAAAGGACATGCGCCATAATATAGGCATAATTTGATGATATGTAAATTAGATTACAGTAAAAAAGATAACATGCCTAAAATTTACAGTAAATAAGAAACTGCAAGGCGCTTAGACACGAGGTTAGATTACACTTGTGGTAGAAGTCTTCCCGGACCCGCCCGGCATATCCAGCATCCACAAGTGGTAAATCTAATGTGAGGGGTCTAAGTGCATAAATAAAACATGTAATGGTGCTAAGACATGAGATTAAGTCAACTTGTGGTAGAAGTCTACCCGGACCCGCCCAGCAAATCCAGCATCCACAAGTGTAGGCTTAGTGTGAGAGGTCTAGTGTATATATATATATGTATATGCATATATAACAAAATATGAATAAATGGCAATGATAGTAGTTTAGATGTCTAACTCAGAAAATAAGAAAGGAAAGGATGTAATGGACTGAGTTAGTGCGAAGCGAAGAAAAAGTGATGTATTTCCCTAAATGACCTATTTCTGAGAACGTGGTTGCAAGTAAGCCACAATAAATAAAGTAAGAAAAAGGAAAGAAATTACATTCCACCACAGATTTAAATGAGAATACGTTATGAAAATAAATCACTGATTCCTCCTATAAATCAATCTGATAAGGTGCATGAAGTGTTTTCCTTAATAAAATAAAGAACATATATTACAGTGAATGAAGAATAATGGGTTACAACGGTAAACAGTTTAAGCGGGGAATGATAATAACCTAATATAAATAAATTACATTAATGATATTGTTGTATAATAGGTAGACTTGCCCTAGGGACAAGTGATGATTATAACTTAGGTTATAATAAACTAGTAAGGAAATGGGAAAACTGGTGAAATGAGACGAGGGACACTTAATTGTAAATTAAGTAATCAGTAAATGGGGAAAACCTAAAACCAGTTGAGAAAAGGGTGAAAATTTATGAAATATAAGAGGTTGTACTTAAGTAATTTGTAAACTTGGAAGTCTGAATCCCGCTGATAAGAATAACATGTTTAGGCTTGTCCTAGACAAGAGGAAATTATAACATAGGTTATGATAAATGGGTAGAGAAACTTATTAATGGGCCTTAGTTAAGAGAACTAAGTTAATAAGTAAACAACGATAAGTTGTAGTGATGGTGTAAAATGGAATTATGATTAAATGAGAATGAATGAGGAAAACTTATTAAATAAGTTATATTTAATCATAAATAATGACTAACATGTTAAATAAGAAAACATGTGAATTGAGATATACTTAATTACATATTAAGTAGAACATGTTATTGTAATGATAAAATCGAACAAGAATATAAAGTGATTATGGATTACAGACCTCGGGCCACAATTTAGAGAATAACATGTTGTGGGCTTATTAATAAACTAAAATGGGTTAAGTTATATAACAGAAATCAATAAGCAAGAGGAACTTGGTAACTTGATTAAGAATTCAATATGAATGGGAATAAACAAGTTAAATGGAAACCTGATAAGGTAAAGTGAGTGCGTAAAAAAATGTTTAGACATAGGGTCTAATAACATAATAAAGTGAGGTGCTTGGACCAGTCCGTACATTTGAGGATGAATAACCCAACGAGGTAGATCATCGTGCTGTTATAAGGCACGAGGGGAGCGCACATTCATATGATTATTCGGTCGGCTTGGAAGGAATGGAAGGGGAGATACGCGGCTTCATGAGATACGTAAGGCGCTCCTGGTAGTCCTCTGTGCGATGGCAGATGTTTAGGCCGTGCTCGCAGAGTTTAGGCCTGCGCATAACTACTAGGTAGGTGGGCCTTGACTGTGAAAGTAGCTTTGTAGTTAGAATGCTATGACATGGTGAAACCAGGGTGATTCGGCGGTCGCCTCAACGGGGAGGCTTTGGGTCAAGACTAAAAGGGACAGTAGATCGTTGGATACCCGTAATCAGCAGCTAGTAGGATGCGGAAAGACTAGAGCTAAAACCAATAGACCATTCACCTTTCAGTATCAAGGTACAGTGGTTGAGGGAAGACACCAACTGGATGTTTAGATTTTTTGTTAGGGTCCATTCGTTTAGCTCTTGTAGTCTTTACTACTTGAGGGAGGAGCCAAGGTGGGGCCATAGCCACCATGAAAAACAAATCTTAGGAATATCTGTATATAGAGGATCTTAAAGACGGGCCTGCACAGATATGGAAGAGTTCCCGACCAAGTTCCGTTTTTCTTGTATAGCCCTATCACGAAACTCGGTGCACATTACAGGACATGCGATTAGGGCATCGAGCAACAATTGACGACACGTATGTGGGACAATCTAGATACATGCATATCGGCTCTGGATGGTGTATCATAGACTTGAGGGCATTACTCCGATATGAAACCTGATTCGATCAACGGTGGCAGTCTGTATGCTTACGTAGCATTGTAATGACAGATATATGCTGAAAGTAATATTGTTATGTAGAGATCCGTACGTCACTCTAGCGTAGGATGAGGGACTGAGTTCATTTATGTGGCATTACGGTGAAGACCGTGCGACTGGTGTACCATGGGGTATACCTCAGTATTGAGGGGTAGCTACATATATAATATATTAGGTTAATCCACTGGAAAGTAAATGGGTATGACGTGTGTGTAAGCCTTGAGTGTTTTTAACCCAAGTAACCTAATAAATTAGAAAATGTGATTGAACGGTATATGTAGGATTATCCAAAGTGTATAATTTAAATCCAGTAACCAGAACTTGTGTTCTGACCCCCTCCACATCACATACTCGCATGTTAGATTTGTGGCAGAGACATTATAGCCTTGGATGCTGGTTAGGCAGTATTATTGATACTTAAAGCTATATTTTGATTATATTATATTTTATCCATTCCGCTGTGAGATATTTTCTGAGCTCTAACATATTTTATGTCTCTGTCTTTTCTGCAGGATACCAGAGCAAACCCACCAGAGTTTCGATAGATTGGAATTTTGAAAAAAATTCGGTCCGTCAGAATTTGGGTTGTAATATCTAGTATCAGAGCTTAGGTTTAGGATTCCTGTATAAATAATGAGTGAACGTATTTGTATTTTTTTTTAAATATAAATATTATATATATATATATATATATATATATATACACACATCTAGACCCATAGATAAACCCACTAAGTAGAAGGAGTATAATATGGTAAGAAATGGGATATTTGTTTTGTTCACTAAAGGAATGAATATGGTAATCCGAGACCCTTAGGTAATTTAGGTGGAGAGTGTACAATATACTTTGTATGGAAGGAAAGTGAATCCCATATGATTAGTATTTTGAGTTAGTGGGATTGAAAACCTTATAAATTGGAAAAGGTTGAACAGAGAAAAATGGATTAGGAATATATATAGTTGAGAGAATTGATATTAGGGAGTCTCTAGGAAAGCCTAGAAAAATTGGAAACTCGCTTTGAGTTTAACCCCATTGTTAACTTTTAAGAACTTGAAATTGTAAAAGTTTTGGAAGATGGTTTATGGTGTTTTCTAATTTTAATCTTAAAAGTTATAGTTTTAAATATGTAAAGTATACATTCGAGTTTTAAAGTAAAATGGGGTATAATAGTGATTTCTTGCGAAAATTTTGTTTAAATTAAAATTCTCTCAATAAAAGGTGCATATTATAGAGCATGTATATTTCGATTAGTGATTTGGCTGATCTGACGATGTGGCATTCATAGTGGATGGAGATGTGCTATTCTGAAGGATAAGCTTAACTTCAAGCCATATCAACCTGGAAATGACATAAAATCGTGTAGGTCGCATGGCTTTGTGGGTCGTACCCATCAAATGGGTATATCATTACTTGATCTGGAGAAATCAAATGCCTTCAGTTGTTCTTTTTTATTTTCGTATTCATGCTATCGGTTCGACTGGCTGGCCCCCAACCGTGGTAATGATATATTCAATACTCTCAAGCGAAGTAAGGGTTCGGTCATGTTTAGCCTGGGTTGCAAGATGTTCTTGTTGAACCCTAATCTATTCATATCCGGAGGTACATTGTCGGAGAGGTGGTCCCATGCCTTGACAGGAAATCCATTCTCCAATAGGTGCCTACGGTTTTGATTGTATACTATGTACGTAGAGCATAAGATGCAAGCGTTCTGCAAGATGTTATTTATTTGTATTTAGACATTATTATAATATCAGAATAAGTATTGTTTTCAAAAATGTTTTGGGTTATCGTATGGTTAAAACCATCCATATTTATGTATGGATTTGGTCTTACGATTATCCTTTTCTTCCGAAAAGATTTTGACTTTAAAAATCAAGTTGTGTGATACCTTTAAACTTAGTTTATTTTCTCACTCTGGTTCACCATACTGATCCGACATTTGAAATGTTTGGGTTGGACCGAGTTATACAGGTTCAGGTTATTCGATGTTGTGAAGAGACAAGCTGGAATGGTTCAGACGTACGATATATTATATAGTTGTGCTTTCCGCTATGTGTTGTTTCTAAGGACAGATTATTATAACTGTCCAGAGGTGTTGATGTACTCTAATTATTGTAAGTATTTATAAAGCACTCAGTAAAGATTAATTTTCATATTATATTTTGTTCCGCTGCAATGTGAGGCTCTGCACTGTGTTGGTTCTTGTTCATCTTTTTCTATTTTAATATTTCTTTCTTTCTTAGCTCACCCTCTAATTTCTTTCTAATAACTATTATCTTTTTTGTGCAATTTGGATTGAACGTGGGTTGTAATTGTCGACACAAAGGGTACGTGAAAGTCTGTATGTTACATTAGGGCATTACTCCGTGTTGAGAAGTGATTCGACCAAGGAGTGCAGTTACGAGGATACATACGCTTACGTATCATAGAGATGGTGATTTTGTGCGATTACGTAGTGTATACGCTTCCATGGCATGACGACAGAGACCATACAAGGTGGATATTATGTGGAGTACCTTGAGATGTTTGGTATAGTTTGATATATATATATATATATATATATATATATATATATATATATATATATAAGGTTAGTCCACTGGGAAGTAGATGAGTATGACATGAGTGCCGAGCCTTGAGTGCTATTAACCCAGATAACCTAGTAATCAAGAAAATGTAACTGAACAGTATATATAGGGTTATTTCAGAATGAATAATTTGTCCCCTAACCAGAACTTTATGTTCTGACCCTTCCTCATAACTGTAACATCCCATATTTTTGAACGGTAATTATAAATATTTAAATCTAATTTAAATATTGATTTGGTGATATCAATTGATTATATATCGAATTTATTTATCAAAAAATGGAATTCAAATTTAAATATTTATAAATTAATTAAAACGAGCTCGAAATGACGTGGTTGTTTGTAATATTGAATTTTAAACTTTAATTGAATGTACAGGGTCAAATATAAGTCGGATTTCAGTGAAACAAGAACCGTTTGAATCTATGTGATTATATCTTTCTGATATTAGAGAAAAATCGAGATTTCATTGTATAAATTGTAAGATATGCCCAATTCAAATTTTAAATAGTCGTTATGGAATCGTTAATAAATTGCAATGATTTAATAAATAAATATAAAGGAATTTCTATGTATTTGGATACCATTTTAACATGAATTTCAGAATATTGAGTTTTAAAATCTATATTGACCGAGTTTGAAGTTGTGTAAGGTTCCATTTAAATATATTTACGGTGATATTAACTTATTATTGTTAAATTGAACTGTTATGAATTAAATATCATTTATCGATATTATATAAGCTTTAAAATATAATCTTTTTCCAAATGATCTCCATTTTCGGTGAAAAGTTTTATTGGAATACGTATAATTAATTATTGTTAGATTTCCAGTTTGGAGCCCAACGGAGTTGTTTTGTTGGTAAGTGAAATTTAAAGGTGAATCGATAACTTAAAATAATTCTGTGGTGCAAACGGAGTTCCGTTTTCAGCGGAATAAATTTCTTTCGGACCGGAATGACCAGACGAAGCAGTGTAACTATTTTCATTGCGGTTGAAGCTAGTGCAGGCGGTGCGTTCATTTATTATTGGCGTAAGGAGTGGTAGAATTATTAATCGTAATAAAACAAAAGATTAAATCAAATAAATATAATAATTATAAAATGGGCCAATTCCTATACTAAGTTATGTTATCAACGTCGATATCGATACATCACTGTGCATCAAAATGTGTAGGACACACAAAGTCCACCACATGTAATTTGCCCAGCCTACCGCCCTAGGGACATGCATACCTTACCTTCACCTTCGTACAACCTAAAACAAAAGCAGCCACTCCTTTGTATTTTCTTTTCTTTGAAAAATGTGGACCGTGGAAATCTTTCTATTGTCACAGCAATACTTTTTTTAAAAAAATTACGCGCCTACCCACGTTTTGTCGTCTATTCTTTTCAAACCAGCACTATATTTATAACTACTACCTGTCTACTCGTTCATTGAAACGAAAATACACTAGAACCCCATCCCCCTGTAGACTATTTTTTCTACCCTACCGCCTACTGAAAGGAAACCAAACACATCTTGTTGCATCTCTGCTCATCTAAGGACAGCAGGGCTAAGGAAGTAAGAAAAGATGTGGTACTTATTATCTTCATTTCGTGTGTATATATACCCTCGCATTTACCCAGCACTGAACCATTAACTCTTATTGTAAGCTTAGAAAGAAAAATATGTAATACAATACAAGAAATAGTAATAATATATATATATATATATATATATATATATATATATATATATATATATATATATATATATAAGGCAAGTGTTCCGCGGCACCCCAAAAATTGAACACCCCAAAAGCCCCCTGATTTTCACCTCTCATTTATATTAAAGAAAATAATAGGAAGTGAGAGAGTTAATGGAAGGAGAGAGAAACGAGATTGTGTGGTGGAAATCAGGAGGGCTAAAGGGGTGCTGCACTATTTGGGGTGCTCTTGATCCTATCTCATAACCAAGTGTAACATAACTTTATTTATAAACTAGATATGACATGATCATGACATATCCATTACCAAAGCATGTAATTTTTTTTAACATGTAGGTGTGAACTAAATCTAACAATAATGAATATGTGAACTTGCATGAATCCACTTTATAAACATGCATATAAATATAAATCTAGTTTTGGATCTAACAAGTAACTTGCATATGAACATATGTATATATATCTTGATTTGGACCTAACATAAAACATATAACTTGCATTAATCATATGAGCATATATATATATATATATATACATAGATATATGTGTATATATATATATATATATATATATCTTGACTTAGATCTAATTAGCATGGACCTAAGCACATAAAGTTTTTTTAGATCTAAACATGTAGTCATATGATCTAAATATTTAGGCACATATAAATATTAATTAGCCTAAAAACTAGCATGTAACATATCTGAAAGGATAAACTTGTACGGTATGATAGTTTCATTCCCAAATCATAATAGATCCAACACCAATTTCAACATAATATGATAAATCCGATAAACCACAATCGTTCCAAGGCATTCATGATAAAATCATCACAAGAAATAGCATCGTCATTATTATACAACATGGTACAATTCTATATTTCATTTTATTTTAAATCACGTCCTAAATTTGTTCACATTTAAAAGATAACTAAACTTACAATCAAAAGGCGATCTTGATTTCTGGAATCTGTATTCTGAAGTTGAAATGCTCGCCTTTGATGTAGTTAATCGTTGTTTTAATTTAATTTTGATTTGATTTGGTTTGTCTCTTATAGTTTGCTTCAAGTTGAACGGCGGTTACTCGAGGTTGTCCAATGGCAGCATGACGGCTCTGGGTTTGATTTTTAATATAATTTAGGGTTGAGGTATTAGGTTGCTTTTATAGAGATTTAGATTAATATAGGCCATTGGATCACACATGAGCAATCAGAACTGTCTAGACTAGATACAGTTATCCCAGTGACTCAGCAACAGGTCAGGAGTGACACAGCAACAGGTCAGGAATGACTCAGCAAATGTATTAATAACCTTCTACTTTAACGTTAATGTACCAAATGTTCATCTTTTATTCTTTATTGTCAATTAACATAAGTGACAAATTATCATATTCCTTAAATTATCATATTCTCTTTAATGTTAATTGACATAAGTGACAAATAAGTATTCATACAAATTAAAATTAATTACATTATCATCAAATAAACATAAATGACAGTCAATCGAAAATAAATGCCTGTTATATATATATATATATTTCTTTTTTAATTAATATCAATTAACATGAATGACAAATTAGCACAAACACATATACAAACCAAGGTCAATCACATATTTTCCAAATCAATGCCATATTAACACATATATACAAATTAGTTTTACATATTATCCCTTTACTATATACATTAATTACCCATATATATAAATATCTATTTATACATGCATAAATCTTTCTTACCTTTAATTTGTCACAAATCCTATCATAGAAGGTCACGAAAAAAAAAATCCTTGATAACCAAAAATGCGCCACGTACGCCACATGATGTGTACACGTCATATATATATATATATATATATATATATATATATATATGAGATAGGATCAAAAGCACCCCAAATAGTGCAGCACCCCTTTAGCCCCCTGATTTCCACCATGCATTTTCGTTTCTCTTCCTTCCCACTAACTCTCTCTTCTCCCACTAACTTATTTAAATATAAATGGGTGGTCTAGGATGAGGGGCATTTGGGGTGCTATAAATTTGGGATGTCATAGAACCTATATATATATATATATATATATATATATATATATATATATATATATATATATATATAAGGCAGGTTCGAGAGCACCCCAAACAGTGCAGCACCCCAAATGCCCCTCAATCTCCACCAAGTATTTCCCATTCTCTCTCCTTCCACTCACTCTCTCACTTCCCACTCACATTCTTTAATATAAACGGGTGGTGGAAATCAGGGGGCATTTGGGTTGCTCAATTTTTGGGGTGCAACTGAACGTTTGCGCATATACATATATATATATATATATATATATATATATATATATATATATATATATATATAAATGCACTCTCGACCTGGACATCATCATGCTACTGGAAGCATCGAGGTCGGGGTATCTTCAACATCTGAAGGAGGCGATGGTAGAAGTTTTTTAGGTGTTGGGTCCTATTTCGAGCTGCAGGCATTTTTGGAAGCATCGAAGTTGGATCGAGAGTTCGGCCATAAACTTGTGCGTGGTTCTGGAAACAAGGTGGATGACATGTGAATGGGAATGGGTTCAATGATGCAGTGCTGCATGGGTTTAATGCGTTGGGTGGAGGAACGGTTGCCACGGTCTGTCGAGGTGAAGCTCCGGAGTTTGTTGGCGTTGCTAGTAAAAGAGTTAGGTGTGGATTGTTTTACAGTAGCGAAGGAGATAGTTTAACGGTATTACGTGAGTTAAGGAGATAGTGGGGAGTGGGGTATAATGGAAAAAGAAGTGGGAAGTTGCGAAGCGGCGCATGGAAAGAACATCAGGCCATTGATGGGTATACCCCGTGCATGAAGAGGCAAGGTGCTAGTTATGTTTCTTTTTATTGACACTGTGTACGCATGAAAAGAAGAATACTGGAGGAAACTAATTGCACTGAGGACTCATGAATGTTTGAAGCAGCATGGGATGTTTGTTGCGTGAATTAAAGCTCGAGTGGGGAGCTGCTAGCTGACGGAGGAACATGGTCTTCACGGTGATGGTAGTGTGACTGTTTCGTGGTGAAGTGATGAATAGTGGGGTCGGCTTGCATGGGGTTTGGCAACTGAAAAGAAAGAGTTGCAGTTCCTTTATATGAAACAAAAGGGGTCGGTGGATGATCAACAAGATGAGGATGGGGAGTTGTGACTGTGAGTTATGAATGCAGCGTTTTTGGCTTGCGCAGTATCATCGAAGGGTGCAGCGTTCAAGGCAGGATGAAGCTGGGTAAGTTTTAGCGTGGTGGAAGTGAGCAGCGGGTGGAGGGGGTCATGCCGTGGTGCAGGTCTGGTGGACTTCGATGATCAGTAATGGGGGTAGTTGGTGTGTCACTAGATGGTGAGGGGAAGGAATTGGGAAGCTACGTGATTGGGTTCGGTGAAGGAGCATAAAACTTGAAGAAGAAGAAGGACGGGTTTCAGGAGGGGACCAAGGAGATAACGCGTGAAATTATGGTTTAACGCATGGTTTACTGAATCCAAGGATGACGTGGACCATCTTAGTAAGGTAATTAAAGGAACTAGTTAACTAATTATTAGTTAATCAGTTTAATAATCGTTTAATTTATATAAAATTATATTTAGTATAACTTATCCATACATCACCCGATTTACACAAAAACAGTTTCGTTGGAATCACAGTGCAATATACTATGCTGTTGAGCTGGATGGATTGGATTAATTTTAAATGTTGTTTAAAATTATACGAAACAACGCTGAAACCGTTGAATCGAAACAAAGGTGGTTAACTCTCACATTTTTCTGTACTACTATGATGTGTTAAATTCATATAAAAATAATTTATCATTGATTGCATGATTGTATGCCTTGGTTGATTGGTTAGTTAATGATTGTCGACAATTACATTTGTCGTATTGGATGATTTTAATTTAAATAATTGCTTATATATTTTTATCAGACATTATTATCCATAACGCAGGGACATACAGGTTGGAGGGATCCGACCAGATTCCTCAAATACATTATATGTTGTTTATATTATTTAAATATGGAACTGTTTACCCCAAATTATGATATTGATTGAATATTGAACGTTGAGTTGAAATTCAATGTTGATGTGATGTTTTAAACCAATGGGCGGTATTAGTGGACTAGTTGACAGTGGATGGCCTAAAAACCCCTTGTTTTATAAATATTGTGTTACCATTAGGTGAATCAACGGAAATGAAGTTATAAATTTATTTTATAGCTGAAGATAGAATTTTAAATCTATATTGAGACAAAGTTTATTAAATGGAAATAAATATTTAATATCTAAGTTTATATGAATTTGTTAATTGTTTTTAATAAACGATTAGACTGGGATTATATGGAAATTGATTATTAATTATCAAATAATAATCAAGGTAAATGGAATTAATTTAAATAAATTATATTATTTATATTATTTTAAATGGAAGGATCAATTTGGATGGGTTAACAAGTTAGTTATGTTAAGTTTAATAAGTATACTGCTTAAATGGCGATGGATCATTAAATTTGTTTTAAATAGAAATTTTTAATAAAGTAAATCATTTTTATAATATTGAAGTTTTATTATTATTTTATTTAATAATAATTGAAGTGATGATCGTGGAATACAAAATGGAAGTTTATAAAGCATTAAAACCTGATTATTAGTTAAATGAGTTTTAGGCAAGTTTATATTAACAATAGTATATATTTTTATATTAAAACTGAATTTTCTTTAATTGGACTTTGCAAAATGCATGATTTGGTAAAGATATTTCAAACCAAGGTTATTTTATAATATCGTAATGATTACAGTTATGGAAATAAGTTAAATAAGTTGTAAACTTTGAAATGGTTTACAAAATAAATGAAATATTAGAAGTATAGATATGAAAGGAGAACCGAGATACGAACCAAAGTGAATTGAAGTTGGTTGGGCGAATAAAGACAAGGAGTCGATTTAAAATCATGTATTCTAAGCAAGAAAGGAGTTTAGTTAAGATATAACCAAATTATGTCGAGGTAATTTTTAATGAAGTTTTATATTGCATTTGATTCATATTTGAATCATGGCTTATTTCAATGGTTTAAAAAGAATACACAAAATATGAGAAGGAGTTAGATATAGTTTTAAAGAAACTAGCACCCGTTATACAATGGTTGAGTTGAGTAATTTTCGAGGTGTCAATCTGATGTAGGTTTCGGATTTCGGGGTTAATACTTAGAGATTTATTCACTTACCAATTTACAATGAGGAACTAATAGTGTAGAAGTGAGACGATAATGGAATATTCTTATATTATAAGAGAAGGGAACGTTTTCCAAGTATTGAAGATATAGAAATTTTAAATTAACCATTCGTTAATTATCAAAGAGGCCAAGTGATGTTGAATATTGAACCAGTACACTTATTTTATGCTTATGGATGAATGTTTGATTATTTGATAGTTAAATAATCGACTATCAAATCTGGCCAATTATCGATGGTTGGTTCGGAAAGACTGGGGTTGAATTTATATTCGAAAACCATTCTGACTAGCAAATACATAATCGTGGAAGAATTCAGACGATGATCGAGATAGAGCTTTTGAAGACTATAGATCTTCATAAAACGGAAGTATTACTTACAATCTCTGGGTCGCTCCCGAAGATAAACTGTGATTCTTTCGTGGTTGGATTCTATGGATTGCAAGGATTACTCGCTACTAATCTATAGGGTGATACCTAGGATGTGGTAGGTGGGTGCCTTCAGTTGTCCAGTCCCAGGACAACGTGTATGGACGATGTGGCATTCAAAGGGAATTGTGGCCAGATGTTCAGGCGAAGATTATAACCTCAAGCTTCACAACCGGAAATGACAAAAATCGGGCAGGCAACTTGGCTATATGGGTCACTCTCAGTAAGCGTATTGTCACCATCTAGAGAATATTCATATTTGTTTTTCTTTCGTTCCTGTATCCTCGGATAATGGTTATGTGGGCCCAACCGTAGGTGAGAATATATTCGATACACTCAAGAGAAATGAGTGGTCGGTCATGTGTGGGTTGGGTTGCAAGACGTTCTTGTTGAACCTTGTGCATTCCTCTCTAGAGATACACTATAGGCAGGTGGTTCCATACCTTGTCATAGTCGGAATCCAAACTCCAGTAAGCGCCCGCGGTTTTGATTGTGTACTATATATGTGGAGCGTGAGATGCAAGCGTTCCACTATATTCTATTTAGTTGTATTTAGACACTATCATAATATCAGATGAGGTATGATTTCAAAATCTTTTGGGTTATAGTAAGGTAAAAAACTTTTCGTATTTATGTGTGGGTTTGTATTACTATTATCCTTTCTTTCAAAAAAGATCTCTAAAGTTAAGCAAGTTGTTTGTTGTGAATTTACCACTGAAAGTATTCCACACTGACCCGGGTGAATTTTGCTTTGCTTCAAATAAGCTTGGGTCAAACCGAGTGTATTTATAGGTTAGGTTCCACTAGGAGTTCAGGAGAGGGAAGCAAGAGGCTTCACCGCTAGTTATTTAGAGTTTATTTTCGCTGTGTCTGATATAAGATGTACTCTGATGATTGGTATGTATAAACAGTTTCCTTTTGTATAAAGGGATTTGATATATTATATTTTATTCGTTCCGCTGTGAGATTCTGATGTGTTCTTCTTATTCTTCTATTCTAATATTTCTTTCCTTCTACTTCTCATCCTTTAATTTCTTCCTATTATTGTTCCGGTATTTTCGATGCTTGATTGTCGACATGGTGTTTTTGTGTCGATTTTCGGGGTCGAAAATCTCTGGTTGTTACAATAACATACTTGCAGGTTAGGTTTATGGCACATATTTAATAGCCTTTGGACACTTGTTAGATAGTGTTATTATTTCGATAAGGATATATTTGATTATTATATTTTATCCATTTCGTTGTGATATGTTTTATCGAGCTCTTATATATTTGTTATCTCTATCTTTTCTACAGGACACCAGACAGGGCAACTCGGGCTTCGATAGATTGGGACTTTCGAGAAAAATTTGGCTGTCGAAATTAGTGTTATTACAAATTTAGTATATTTATGTATTGAATTTTTTTTGTTAGTTCATACTTTGTTGTTGTCAAGATTATGGATTTTTTTCTTATTGATTTTGTTACATGTTGTTATGTTGAGATAATATCATAACTGAATGCATATTGAATAAAGGTTATGATATCTTGTATGCAAATATAATTGTTGCATGTTACTATCACTTATAAGCATCGTAAATGAATATTTTCCAACGCTTATAAGAGTTGTGAATGAATATTTGCCAATGCTTATAAGTGTTGCCAATATCCCCGATGCCTCTACAGTGACACATATAAGTATTGTTAAAATTACTAGCGATGCTTATACTCGTTGGGAATCCCCTGTTTTGGTGTAGTTAAATCTTCTTTGTCGTTAGAAAAAAAGGGAGGGTTTCCTATGCATTTCAGACACCTAAGAGCTTTTAATAGTTGCCCAACACAAGCTATTGTAATGAATATTAAAGCAATTGGATATAACTGCACATGGAGGAGGTGGGGGATTGCAAACAATATAGATAAAAAAATTATCAACCATGCATGCGTCCAGCGTTTCATTGACATAAAGGTTTTATCATTATCTCAACTTTCTACTGATCATAATCATGTCCTTCTTGATTTAATTCCTAACACTCATTCCAAAGGCTACCCATTTATATATTCAAATGAGTGGCACTTGAATGATGGTTACTACAAATTCATTCAAAGGGGACTTCATGTGTGTTCATAGGAACCCCCGGTTATATGTCCCAAGAAAAATTGTATGCATGCAAGGAGGAACTAAAAAATGGAACAAATCAAAGCCAAACGAAGATTAACTTCTGAAAGAAACAGAAGAAATATTCACAAATAATGATCCATAAAACGTGCATTTTATGAAGGAATTCCCCAAGCAAATCATACTTTGTTGGTTTAAAAACATATAAACTTTTTGGAACTTTAAGCAAAAACCAAATGGCAAGTGTTTACAAGAAGGAGATACAAACTTTAATTTCATTCCTTTAAAAATGTTGACATGTAGACATAATAATGATATAAAAAGTCTTATTATGAATTATGGAGAACTATAATATGAGTCTAAGAGGTGGAAATGGTGGCAATTAGTTATTTTACCTCATTGTTCAATGGTCAACCTTACATAAATTTTCCTCATTATCAATCGATTTCAAGAATTAATTTTATTGGCCATTATCTACTTCCCCAGTGAATCACTCTACAAGAAGTAAAAAAGGCAGTTTACTCGTCAATGATGACTAAAGCCCAAGTCTGATGGATTTAACTTTAAGTTTTTTAAATTACATTGGGAGGATTTAAGAACCGATTTATTTAAAGCCATGTAGTATATATTAAAAAAAAAACTATCTAAAGGTTGCCATCGTACATTATTATTATGATCCCTAAGACTGGAAGACCCACTGATATTTCACAATATCTACGTATATTGAGTTATAAAATGTACAACAAAATATTTAGTGAGATTATGTGCAATAAGATAAAAAAATTCCTCCTTCATTTAGTTTCACAAAACCAACGTGCATTAATACCTGGTGGATACATTCCAGATAATATCATACTTTCTCATGAATTGCTAAGGGACTTTAAAAAACCTAATGTTAATAAATTGTGTTAAGGTTGACTTACAAATATTATGACATTATTAATAAGGAAATCATATTCCACATAAAGGTGATCATGGAGTTGCCGACAAAATTAATTGGCATCACATATGAGTGTATTTCGGCTACCTTCTTTTCCATACTGATTCAAGGGATACCCAATGGTCTCATAAGTACAAACAGGAGAATGCAACAAGGAGTCCCTCTCTCCCTCTATTTGTTTTTCATTGGCTAAGAAGTATTTTACATACTATATAAATGAAGCAACATATCAAAACCACTTTCTACCATACATAATTTTGATCCTGCCATCACTCATTTAC
Source organism: Allium sativum (assembly GCA_030737875.1). Classification (NCBI taxonomy): domain Eukaryota; kingdom Viridiplantae; phylum Streptophyta; class Magnoliopsida; order Asparagales; family Amaryllidaceae; genus Allium; species Allium sativum. The sequence goes on along the minus strand of CM060923.1, from coordinate 573,427,417 downwards.
TTTGAGATGACGACTTAATGGTGTTTATCCAGAGTGAAACCACTTTAAAATCAATTTTCACTAAACATAGTACATATAATAGACTTAGTGTTAGTGAATTTAAAATAAAAGTTCGCTTTAGTGATGCAGCATGTCAAACTCGAGGGATCACTCAAATAATGCTACTGGATTCTGCAGTTTACCTATTTAATATTTGGGTTTCCCACTTTCCTCTACTTTCATCCACTATAATGAATGCCAATCCATGCCGCAACAAATTCAAAATAAATTACAAGCATAGGATGCCAGAATCTTAGGTTTTTTGGGAAAGTCAGTGTTAATACAATTAGCTATTATTCCTACAGTTTTATATTGGTTATTTTTCTACCAACTACAAGAGTGTACTATTGACAAGTTATATTCCATCTGCGTTGATTTTTTTGGGGAGGTGTTAAGCACAAAGTCTGTTAGATGAAGCTATGCACACAAAAAATAAATGAGGAACTGGCCTTAAATTGTTTTTTGATCTGAAGAAGGATGTTTGTATTAAATTAATGTGGAATTTTCTAACGAATAATTATCTCTACAGTAAATGGATGTTGGGAAAATATTTGTATGGTAAGAACTTTTGGCACATACAAGTTGATAACAACTCTTCCTATACATAGAACAGCATTTTGTGTTTACAAACACATGACCAACAGCTATTTAATAAAGTCATTTCTTCTGGTTTACATGCATCACTCTTGTTCGATCCTTGGATTAATTGCAAATATTTTGTAGACTTGATTGGGTTACACAGATTCCAGATAATAGGAAGAACAAATGGATTAGTGTGTTCAATCATCGAACATGGGGAACCAACCCGAAATTTGCATCCAAATATTAGAGAGGCATTAGATCATGTGCATATGTTACTCAACCAATTTACTGTCATGAATAGTGCGATGGTGGAGAATTTTATTTCCATAAAGTTTAGGAAAAAGTCAGAAATCAATATCCATCTACATATTAATTTATATCTGGCACACCAAAAAAACACTAAACCAATGGCCTTTGTTTCTTATCTACTAAGTATCGATGGATTAAATACAAAGGAAAGATTGAAAAAAAGGTATGTTCATGAAACTCAACGTTCTTTGTGTGGTGAATTTAAGGAAATGAACAACCATTTATTTCTTTGCTATGAATATTCCACATCTATCTGGAGTTCACTTAAAATTAAATTAAACATTTCACCAAATATCATGTTCTCTACGGAGTAAGAAGCTTTATTTATATTTCAAACATTTAAGAAGAAATATTAGATAAGAGACGTGGTGTTTGCGGCATTTACTAAAGCAATTTACCGTATATCCTAAGAACGAAATTTGAGGATTTTTCAAAATTGTAGAACTGCATGTGATACCAAGTTGAGGATTGTAGAGAAGGAAGTTCAGTGCCATATAAATGGAAATGGAAGCACAAGTAAGTGATCGATGTCGAATCAGGAGTTCCTGCATCGATGAGGAATTGACCTGTTTGATTTGGGCTAACTTTGTTTTTGGGAAGAAGAGATAAAGTGATTAGGCGGGGTATATTTAAATCCTTTGGCTTAGGCTATATCGTGGCCTATTTATTTATTTATAATTTACATTCTTGTATTTTTTCTCTATATGTACTGTTAATATATGGAATTTATATGTACTATTTTCGCTTGCAAGGCACCAACTTAGGTTGAGGGATTACAAGGTTTTGATGGGGAATATAAATGAATTAAATTATTGGTATTATTAATAAATTGTACTAAATTTCAAAGTATATATATATTCTTCATTAACCTTAAGAACCTATATATTGGTCTTAATTTCCAAAAGCTAAGTTCTCTCATAACCTTTTCATGTTAATTTACATTTTAGCAAGTTATATATAAAAATTGTATAGGAAATCATCATCGACTCAGCAGTGCAGCTCTTGTAAACAGATATGGAAAATTTCATAAGCTTATTTTCTTATTTAATTAGTTTCTTAATTTTTCTTTATTGCTAAAATATCGGGGTGATACAGATTGCTAAATTTCACTATAACATCATAAAACACTGAGGAATTTTGGGCTTTTAGGTTCAATGTTTATGTATATATATTTCCCATGCATAAAACAAATCATAAATTGAATGCATAAACTACCAAAAGAGACAAACAAAGAGCTTTTCCACTAGTAGAAGTTTCCGATAATTCTGTTGGACTTGATTCTATGCCCTCATTATTCCCTTCTCCAGTATCTTCTCTGTAATTTTAAAATAAACAAAAGTTCACTCATAGATCATATTTGGATTCAAAGATTAGATAATAATAAATGATATATATATATATAATTTCTTTCTTTACTTTTATCTAATTAATTTCTTCCCCTATGGTTGAATCTTGGATCTGAACAGCTTACGAAAGAGGAAGAAAATGGATAAATTTCTGCTAGCATTATTGTTTTTCTAATGAATAAAAGTAAAGGTGTTAGTCATTTTTATAACAGCCGGAAATCATTAGAATTGTTGAATTGAGAATATTTTAATCATTTAAATTGAAACTAGGCGATTCTAGCTTATAAAACCTAGTTGTCTCTTCCTAGATGGTCGACCAGTCCTGGCATGCCTGCCGCTAACAATCGATTGGCCCAACAAATGCGGTTGATATGTCCTTAACCCATAATTTTTACATAATGTTAATTTTTAATATTGCATCATTTGTTTCCCTTATTTATTGTTCAATTAATAGTTATTCAACGTTAAGTTTACTATTTAGCACTAGTATTTAATATCTTTTCTAAGTTTCAAAATACTAGCATTTGTAAATTTTCAACTTTTCGAATTATTTTAAGTTTGAAGACTTTAAACATCAATTGATTCTGTATTTGAGCTCCGATCATAGATCATTATATATAAAGTTTCTCAAAAAATTGTCATTTACATAATGGTTTAACTTTCATGAAAAATTTCCATTAACAAAACATTTGTGTATATGCCATCAATAGGAAGCATTCACTTGTTATAATGAACAAAAGGAGAAAGATAGGGTGTTATTATGGTAGATGCTTACATGTTAACTAGGCAGGATCCATTAAGCTAAAAATGTATGGTAAATGAAGGATAGTGAAACCCAAAGAGCAAGGCATGTCCAAGAAATAAAGAAAAAAGATCTTTTATAGAACAATTAAAGCTAAAATGTTGTAGCTTTTCGAATTGAGGTGGAATCATAAGAGTTGGGAGGGTAGTAGGAAGATATTGCATGCAAAGTGTGGAAGAAACACTATTAATGATATTTTCTGTCAACACTAGGAATAAGTTAAATGGGGCATATACTTAGGAAAATTAGTGCAGCAGCGATCTAAGGTTACTGAAAAACAATATGGGATCAGTGTTCCTTAGCTACATCTTCCGTTTCTTAAGTACTATGATCTACGTTCTGAAGATTAGTTATTCTTCCCTCAAGGGGTGAATATCACACTTACAGGACTATGGAGTTCAGAAGTACCTTGAAGAAAGGTTTATTTAGCTCGGCCAACTGAAGCCTTGTGCAATCAGTCACCTTTTTAGATCACGGATGAAATGATATACATTGTGATAGAAGGAAAACAAGCTATTGTTCCCCAATATTCGGATGGTAGGGGTACTGCAACGCTTATTGACTCAAATGATCCTTCTGCATCGAGCCAGCCTGAAGGGCTTTGGTTGGGCCGGTGATTAAGTCATAAGCTTGTAGTCAACCTTTTTGAGTTGCATTAGGCTCATTATGAGAGGTCCGATTCACGTTGCTAACCCTTAAGATAAAGGGAAAAGGTTTCGGGTTTGTACAAAACATTTCCTCTTTATGAAGGTGTCGCGGACAACCCTTTCATATGAAAGGTTAGTGTTAACTTCCTATTTCATCATAAATGGCACAACATGATTATTAAATAACAAGATGTTAAAGTCTTGGACTTCTCCTTTTATACACTGTAGATGTATTACAAGAGTTGAAGAAACCCCCAATCCGATTTGGAAATTAGGGTTTGCTCCTTAGAGAAGAAGAAACAAGATTGAGAAATGAAGAATCTGTCCCCCAAAATGTGACCCCTTGGGTCTTATTTATAGAGAATTCAGGGACCCTTCTAATATTGGGCTATTTGGCTTGCATAAGATTTTGTCATACGCTTTTCTCCTTGGTCTCGGATGTTTAGCTTTCTGGCCGCCTTTGTGGTACTGATTATAGCTTTCGGAGTGAGGGTCCCGGTCAATTGAGGCTTCCACGAGATTGATATGAGCTCGTCGATGTAAATGACTTTTGGAAGGCATTTATGCTCCCGGTTGTGGCTTTTGGGTGTAGGCTTCCGGTTTTCTCACGAATACTTAGAAGAGCTTGCCCTCATGATGTATGCAGATAACTACCGGTTCGGGACCCCTGTAGGTGTCGGCCTTAAGCAGATTAGTATGGATAGCCTGTATCCCCTTCTGAGTTTGGGTTTGCCATCCAGTGGAGCTTTCGGATGATGTCTAGCCTTCCGGACAGTAATTTCCGGTGTTTTACCTATTGTTTAATAGAACGACCACTCGGTACTTGAATATTTCAGAGCTAGTACTTGATAACCCTTAGTTGCTTTGGGCTTGGTATCTTCAATGCCTTTATCTAATAATATATCGATGTTAAGCAGGCTAACACCAGCAGCCCTTCCGTCTTTCTGGGTTTTGATTTGCGGAGATCTTTGGCTTTTCCTTGCTTGTCTTCCATCCTAGATGACCCTCTGTTACGGAACCTCCTGCCTGACATACCCAGCCGGACATACCCTGTCGGATATATCTTGCCAGATATACTGTATCGGTATTGTATTAATTTTGAACTCCTTCCTCTCAGGAAGGTGTCTATTTATGCATATCTCGGATTATTCCTTCATACTCTTAGTTCGTTCTAGTATTTGGCATTTGCTTTCGAAGACATTTCTTGTGTAAATGAAAATCCACTACCTATTCACAGTTAGTCTATTTCTGAGTTAACTTTGGTAGTAATAGCAGTAACATTTGCCCCCTCTCTAGTGGAGGGGTGTTTTTGAGTTTCCAAGACAAACTTCTCTTTCTAAATTCATTCTCATTCTATTTGTTTGTTATCTTTAACATCTGATTGCATAACGAAACCTCCAGGGTACTGTTTGCATCTCAGTTTTTAGTCAACCATTAAGGACTGGAAGCTGATAACCGATTTCCTATCTTGATAGTAGCATTAAACCAACCCTTACTCGGGTAATTTTACAAATTGAAGGCCAAAAATCCTCTTTTGGTATTTGAAGTCCCGAACCAACCCTTGTTTGGGTAATTAAAGATTGAAGACCAGGAATCCTCTTCTAATATTAATAGAAGTCCCGAACCAACCCTTATTCGGATAATTAAATATTGTAGACCAGAAATCCACTTCTGGTATTAATAGAAGTCCCGAACTAACCCTTGTTCGGGTAATTAAAGATTGAAGACCAGAAATCCTCTTCTGGTATTAATAGAAGTCTCGAACCCACCTTTCTTTGGGTAATTAAAGATTAAAGACCAGAAATCCGCTTCTGGTATTGATAGAAGTCCCGAACCAACCCTTGTACGGGTAATTAAAGATTGAAGACTAGAAATCCTTTTCTAGTACTAATGTTCTGGTATTCCCTTTAGATTTGATTTACGAAGCAAAGGTTGTATGTGCTTCTTGAGCCACTCTCTCGACTTTTGATGTTAAAGAAGAGGATGTACCTGCTTTGTTGGCCACTCTCTGGGCATGCGTTTCTGGTGTGCTTGGCTAGCTTATCCACAACCAAAGCCCAAGGACTTACCCGACCTCCCTCTAGAAGGTGCCTTATCCTGACCATCGTAGGCGATGATAAGGTCTTATAAACTTAAACTGGGCCATCATAGAAACAGAATTAAGGTTTAATCTTTTGATGCTCTACACTGACCATTGTAGGTATTGATAGAGGTTTACACAGCACCCACCTCCAAGGGGTGCCTTATCCTGACCATCGTAGGCGATGATAGGGATTTGCGTTCCCTACTGCGGGTAACGCAGAACGTAAGCAGAGATAGGACGTGCTCGTCTGCGAAGACAGGTAGGACGTGCTTAGTTCATAGCAGAGGCAGGGTGTACTCTTCCATGAGCAGAGGCAATGCATGCTAATTTTAGATGCCCCACCGCGACCATTTCTGGTGTGAAACGAAGGCTTATGCTTTTGATGCTTTAACCTAGCCCCCTCTGATTTGGGCATGGAGAAAGACTAACACACTATCCCCCTCTAAGGGATGCCTTGTCCTGACCAATTTTGGTGATGACAAGGGATTTGATCCATTCATGGTTTGACCCATTTTGGGATTCTTTAAGCTTTGAAAGGGTTTCCGTGCCCTTAGTTATGTGAACATTCTTGGAGGAAAGCTTCTTTCTACTCTGTATCATTGAGAAGTATGGTCTTAAATGTTCTAAGTTCCATGTTCTCGGAACAAGATCACAATTGGGTCTGGATAATCGATATGTTCCGGGCATAACTTCTTGATGGACAACCAAGGGTCCTTCCCAATTTGGGCCAAGCAAGCCATCCGCTGGGTTCTTTGTGTTAGCCATTTCTCTACGTAAAACTAATTCTCCTTTAGCGAAGGTTCTAGTATTGACCTTTGTATTATAGTATTTCGTGATTCTCCATTGATATTTAGCTGTTCTGATTGTTGCCTCATCTCTCAATCCCTGTATTAGGTCTAGGGATTCCTTTCTTAACTCCTGAATGGGATTAAACGCATAAGCTATCCTTCTATGCGATGGGATTTCAACCTCAACCTGAAGCATGGCTTTACATGTATATGTCAAGGAAAAAGGAGTGTGTCCCGTTGCTGCTTTGGCAAAAGTTCTATATGCACAGAGCACTAAGGGTAACTCTTTGGCTGAATTTCCTTTGGCTTAGTTTAGGTGCTTTTTAAGAATTGCCTTTATGGTTTTGTTGGCAGCTTCGACAACTCTGTTAGCCCTTGGATGGGCTACTAAGGAAAATCTTTTGGTAATTCTATTTTTCTCACAAAACCATGTGAATTCTTCGCTCTCGAATTGTGTTCCATTATCTGATATGATCTCATATAGGATTCCAAAGCGAGTAACAATATTCTTTATTATGATTCCTAACACCTTTTTAGACGTGATTGTTGGAAGGGGTTCTGCTTCCACCCATTTTGTGAAGTAATCCATGGCTACTACGGCATACTTGGCTCCACCTTTGGAGATTGGTAAGGGTCCGATTAGATCTATCTCCCACACATTAAATGTCCAGGGGCTTGAGATAGTAGTTAGCTCGCTAGGGAGAAGCCGGGGTACCTTAGAGTACGTTTGAAATTTCTCATGCTTTTTGACATATTCAATCGCTTGATTAATCATATATGTCCAATAATAGTCTTGTCACATGACCATTTTGGCCAGCTTAATCCATTGGAATGGTCTCCACATAATCCATCATGAGCCTCTATTAACAGGTTAAGTCCATTTTCGAAGCTTACGCATCTTAAGTAAGGAAGTGAATGTCCTTTTTTATAGAGTATTTTATCCATAATCACAAATGTAGGAGTTTGAAGATTTATCTTTCTTGCATCTTGCTTACTAGGGGGTAACATTCTACTCAGGAGGTATTCTACCATGGGAGTCATCTAGGTATTTTTTTATGATGGAAACTCATCTCCGTTAAAAGAGGTTTCACATTGGAGTTTTCCTCTCTGTCCATTTCATCTGCCCTTTTCAAGGCTTAGGATCTATGTTTCCAATTCTTCATGCTCGATACTAGGTCTTTCTTGATATCCCACACGAGTTACTCAATTTTCGGGTGCCCCTCGGGAACTGGCTAATTTGGCTAGTGAATACGCTTAGGTATTCTCTCCTCTGGGTATTTGATGAATTGAAAAATCCTCAAATTGGTAAAGCATCTTCAATATCCTTTTCACATATAGGGTTAGCCGTGCATCCTTGGTTTGATAGCTTTGATTTAGGGTGAGTTTTTATAGGTCTCTATTACAATTTCACATACTCTCCACGTCCCTCCCATATTTTCTCTTCAAACCCGGTCCCTGTTTTTGAATTTCCGCCAACTACTTTTCAGCTTCCGCCTCCTCCTTTTTTGGTTACGCCTCCTTCAATTCTAGGCAGAAAAAAATGCGGCATGTAGTAAAAAAAAATTCTAAAATCTGGAAATATTCCCGGGAGTCCACACCAATTAAAAAAAAAGTTGCATACATGTATGCAACTATTGCCAAAAGTTGCACACATGTATGCAATTATTGTATAAAGGAAATTCAGTTAAAATTTTGCCTACAAATATGTTGCACACATGCGTGCATGTTTTCTGTTTTATTTGCATGCTTGAATGCAAATAAAAACGAACTGAGTTGCACGGGGATGAACCATTGCACATTTATATGCTATAATTATTCTATAATTGCACTGAAATATGCAAGTATATCAACACGGATGCAAAAACTGGAATACATGCACATATGTATGAAAGAAAATTCATAAATTTGCATAATATTATGCATTTACTGCATTTTTTCACTATTTTGCGCTGTTTTCTTGATTTTGCCGTGTTTTTTGATATTTTTTGGACTGATATTTTTGTCGACTACGTAATTTATTTTAATATCAAATTATGTAATTTTTTTAATTTTTTATTTGATCAAGTTTTGAAAAATAGGGACCACATTTATAATAAGTTTATCACCGGATGTGAGCCTAATTAAGTTTCGTAATAGGGATGTGTGCCTAATATTCACTATAGATAATAAGTTTATTTGGTTTGCCATTAGTTGTGAATCACTAAAGATTTTATTTGAGGTATTTTTAATTGGAGTGCCAAATTCAACTCGGCCATCATCGACTCATATTCGGCTACATTGTTAGTTGGTGGGAATCCTAACTTCATGGCGTAGTGCAAGCGATGTCCATCAGGGATAATTATAATATAATCTACCCCTGCTCCTTGTTCGTTTGAGGCTCCATCTATAAAATGTTGCCACTTGTCCTGTAAGTCATTTTTTTAGTTGATTGTTATGTAATGAAGCTTGTGCACTCATTCACAAAGTCTATGAGAGCTTGTCTCTTAATTGTCGCTCGAGGATGAAACTCAATCTCATATTGGCTAAGTTCAATTCCCCATTTGACTAACCATCCTGAGGTTTCTGGCTTATTGAACATCTGGTTGAGCAGAAAGCTAGTTAAAACCTTAACGGGGTGAGCTTGGAAGTATCCTCTGAGCTTTTGTGCGGTAAGCATTAGGCAATATGCTAGTTTTTTCCATTACATGGTGTCAGGTTTCTGCATTCTTTAGCCTTCTGCTAATGTAGTAAATTGGGTGCTGAGTTTCGTTACTTTCTCTTATAAGGATCGAGCTTACCGTGTATTCTGAAATAGTCATATAAAGGTACATATCTTCTCCTTTTTCGGGACAAGATAGAATCGAAGGCGTTCCCATATAAACTTTCAATTCCTAGAAGGCCTTTCTACATTTTTGTTCCATTTGCAGTTCTTCTTTTTCTTTATAACATCAAAGAAATGAACGCATTTGTCAATGGCTTTGGAAATGAACCTACGAAGGGCTGCCACTTTTCCGATCAAGCTCATGACTTCTTTGCTTGTTCTAGGTTCTTCCATGTCTTTTATCGTCTGGATTTTGTCAGGACTAGCTTCAATCCCTTGCTCATTTACCAAATATCCTAGGAACTTTCAGATTGAACTCCAAAAGAACACTTTTATGGGTTTAAATTCATATGGTAATTTCTTAAGACATTGAACATTTTTTCCAAGTCCTTTAGATGGCTTTCTGCTTTGATGGACTTTACTAGCATGTAATCCACATATACTTCCATGTTTCACACTATCTGTTCTTGGAACATTCTATTTACTAGCCTTTGGTATGTTGCTCCCACATTTTTCAACCCAAAGGGTATCACTTTATAGGAAAATGTTCCCTAATAAGTGATAAATTTTGTACGCTCTTCGTCGATTTTACGCATCGGAATTTGGTTATACCCCAAGTAATTACCCATAAGGGTTAGTATCTTGCGGCCACTCGTTGCATCAACCAACTAGTCTATCAGCGGAAGAGGGTAGCAATTGTTTGGGAAAGCCTTGTTTAAATCCATGTAGTCAACACATGTTCTACACTTTCCATTGGACTTCATTACTAGCGAACCATTTTGGGTAAAGAACTTCTTGGATATTGTTTCTAACCTTTTGACTTCCTCCTTTAAGGCTTCTAATCGGTCTCTATTGTATTGACTCTTCTTTTGTCGAACTGGGATTACTGAAGGATCAATGTTTAAGGCATGACTCATAATAGATTGATGGATCCCGATCATGTCTGAATGGGTCCAAGTGAAAACATCTTTGTTGAGTTGCAGTAAATGAATTAGGTCGCTCTTAAAGGGATCTGTCTGCCTTTTCCCTTTGTTGACAACTTTTGTCTTATCCTCTGAATCGACATTTACCTCTTCCACATCTTCTATTAGTTTCATTCTTTCAATATCCCCTCTGGAATCCAAATCTGTGATAATTTCTCCTTCCTTAGTCAAGTTTACCTCATCGGCTCTCTCCCTTTTTCTTTAACATTTGCACGCTTGTTAGCTTTGTTAATTTTTACTTCAGCTTCGAATGTAGGATGTAAGAATCCCTTATCCAAAGGTATAAAAACAGTATAATAATCAAAGTACGATGAACACTCCCTTTTGTATTTATCAACTGTTGCGAAATGCAACTGGCGAGAACTAAATTGTTCTTCCTTGATGGTACCACATCCCTGCTTGGTCCAGAATTTTAGCATAAGATATTTGGAAGAAATAAAAGCGTCCACCTCCTCCAAAGCAGGTCACCCAAAGAAGGCGTTGTAATAGGATGGTTGATCGATCACAACACAGAGAGTTTCAAAGGTCCTATGGATCAGAGACAACCCAACTTGAACCGAGAGGTTGATTTGCCCCCCCCCCCCACCCCCGGAGTTGATCCCTTATTATTGAAGCCAAAGATCAGCTCGTTGCTTGGCTCCAACTTCTTCTCAAAAATTCCCATTTGATCGAAAGCACACTTGAAGATGACATCGACAGCACTCCCAATGTCCACAAGGATCTTGGAAATGACAGAGAGTCTGATTTGAGTTGTTATCATAAGAGGATTGTTATGTAGGTGGCGGACCTCTTTCTTCATGTCATCGAGGAAAACTACTAGGTTGTTCATTTTGAGAGCATAACGTGCATTCTTCAACGATGGTTCCTCTCGAATGGAGTATATTCCTTCCACAGCTTCCTTCAAATATTGACTCCTGGCTCTTGGACAATTTCCAACAGGGTGTGGCCCACCATGGATCACATTGATTTGATTTATGGGCGAACCCAAGTCTAGGTGGCCCTCTTCCATAGTAGATTCTATTTCATTTGCTGAAACCTTTTGTTGTCCATTTGTATGCTGAGCGGATATTGTCTTGTTCAAAACAAACTCTTTCAGATGTCCCTCTCAGATTAGCTTATGAATAATCCTGTCCAATACCTTGAACTCGTTGGTCTTATGCCCGTTGGTTTTGTAATATTCCCAATGCTTACCACCGGAATAAGGTTTAGGGCAATTCTTAGCTTTGAACGAGATAGGGAAGTTGTTAACCCTTTCTTTTGCAATAGCAAACATAAAGGAGATGGGCTTACTTAGAGCGACCGAGTTGGCATTAGAATTTTCCCACCTTGATTTATTTTGGTTTTCCTCCTGGAGCTTTCGTCTGAAGTTCGACCTTCCCCCTTCCCCTTGAGGTCCGAACTTTCTTTTTGTGAAGTACAATTAGTCCATGTGAATAAACTTGTCGTCTTGGAAGTGAAAGTCTTGTAGGTCTTTTACAGCCGTGAATGTATAATTCTTTCCAGAAGGGGGTATTTTCAATTAACCCTGAACGCACGGCTATCAACTTGTCACAATCATTCATATCCTTGGCCTTTAGTGCCTCGATGTTGAACCTTTTCAGGTAAGCTCCAAGAGACTCCCTCTGCCTCTGCTTGATGTTAGCAATGACTGTGTAGTTAACTATCGGATCTTTGCAAATACAGAATTGCGCGAAAAACTCATAGGAGAACCATTTCCACGAGCAAATGGAGTCTTCTCTGTACTGTCGATACCACTTTGCTGCCGCTTCCTGAAAGTCAGTGGGAAAAGACGACATCTAATGGCTCCTGAAGCATTGTAGAGATCCATCTGGCTGTCAAAAGACATTAGATGATCATCAGGGTCAGTTATTCAAAGATATTTTATGGTTGGAACCTTCACCCTAGATGGTATTATGATGTTCATAATTTCATCGATGAAAGGAGCTACTCTTTCATTGTCATTAACCCCGTCATCCAGGGTCCTCTTCCCCTTGCTTCCCAAAAAATCTTTGACAGTCTTCTAAGCAGTGTCTTCAAGATAAGCTTCTGCGTTGTCATAATTTGCTCTTTTAGGATCATAACCTTTGGAAGTTGAACTCCCGGATTGTTCTTGCTCACATTGATTTCCTTGATGGTATATTCCTACTAAAAGAGACTTTTTCTTCTTAGAGGACGCCGCTTTGAGCTTCTCTTTTACTTCAAAGTGTTGAATGGGAGATTTTCTTTATGGAGATTCATTCGTCTCTCTTTGACAAGACTTGGAGAGTCTTGAAGACTTCTGCGCTTGAGCAACATTCATTTGAGCTTGCATCTCTTGGTTCTGCTTCTCTAAGGCCATAATTCTTGTGACATTATCTTCCACGGTGTTTGGATTTGGTGGTTGTATTGGGTTGGAGGTTGCTCCTCCTTCATTATTGTTCAGATTGAATGTTAGATCCACGTTTCCTTTAAGGGTTGCATTAGGTGCTGCTTCCTTATTTCACTTTTCCAATCTTTTTGATTTCATTTTTCCTGTCATGGAGCAATAAGTTTAACAAAATTAATTTTTGATGGATTAACCGCAAGGTCGGAGGTTCAAGCCCTCCTTCTAGTGCCAAAATGTTAACAATATTTCCGTCAATGCTCGGAATAAGTTACATGGAGCACATACTTAGGAAAATTAGTGCAGCAGCGATCTATGGTTACTGAAAAACAATCTTGGATCAGTGTTCCTTAGCTAAAACTTACGTTTCTTAAGCACTATGATTTCCGTTCTGAAGATTAGTTATTCTTCCCTCAGGGGGCCAATATCACGCTTATAGGACTAAGGAGTTCAGAAGTACCTTGAAGAAAGGTTTATTGAGCATGACCAAATGATGCCTTACGCAAGTAGTCACCTTTTTGGATCACAAATGAAATGGTACACATTGTGATAGAAGGAAAACAGGCTGATGTTCCCCAATATTCAGATGGTAGGATTACTAAAATGCTTATTGACTCAAATGATCCTTCCGCATTGAGCCAGCCCTAAGGGTTTTGGTTGCGTCGATGATCGAGTCACAAGCCTGCAGTCAACCTCTTTTCCAAAGTTGAGTTGCATTAGGCTCATTATGAGAGGGCTGATTCACGTTGCTAACCCTCAAGATAAAGGGAAAAGGCTTCGGGTTTATACGAAGCACTTCCTCTTTACGAAGGTGTCGCGAACAACCCTTTCATATGAAAGGTTAGTGTTGACTTCCTGCTTCTTCATAAATGGCACAATATGATTATTAAATCACAATATATTTAAGTCTCAGACTTCTCATTTTATAAACTGTAGATGTATTACAAGAGTTGAAGAAATCCCCGATCCTATTTGGAAATTAGGGTTTGCTCCTTAGAGAAGAAGAAACAAGATTAAGATATGAAGAATTCGTCCTCCAAAATATGACCCCTGGGGTCTTATTTATAGAGAATTTGGGTCCCCTTCTCCTGTTATCCTGTTGGGTTTATAGAAGCCTTTGTCGGCCTCTTTTCCCCTTGGTCTCGGATGTTTAGCTTCCGGCCACCTTTGTGGTACTGCTTATAGCTTTCGGAGTGAGGGTCCCAGTCAATCGAGGCTTCTCCGAGATTGATATAAGCTTGTCGATGTAAATGAATTTCGGAAGACATTTGTGCTCCAAGTTGTGGCTTCTGCATGTAGGCTTCTGGTTTTCTCATGAATACTTAGAGTAGCTGTCCCTCGTGATGCATGTAGATAAATGTCGGTTCGGAAACCCTGTCGGTATTGGTCTTAACATCGAGTTTCGGTTTTCCTGGTGGAGCTTTCAAATGATGTCTAGCCTTCCGGAGGGTAACTTCCTGTGTTTTACATATTGTTTAATAGAATGACCTCCTGATGCTTGGATATTTCGGGGCTAGTTCCAGATAACCCTTAGATGCTTTAGGCTTGGTATCTTTAATGACCTTATATCCTGATGTATTTGTGTTAAGAATGTTAACACTGGCAGCCCTTCCGTCTTTCTGAATTTTGATTAGTGGAGCTCTTTGGCTTTTCCTTTCTTTTCTGCTGTCCTTGGTGACCCTCCATTATGAAACCTCCTGCCGGACATACCCTGCAGGATATACTCTGCCGGTATTCTATAGATTTTGAGCACCTTCCTCCCAACAAGGTGTCGGTTTATGCAGCTCTTGGATTATATCTTCATGCTCTTGGTTCTTTCTAGTATTTGGCTTTTGCTTTCGAGGACATTTCTTGTGTTAATGACAATCCACTGCCTCTTCACAGTTAGTCTATTTCTGAGTTAACTTTGGTAGTAATAGTAGTAACAAACACTGTACACGAGTTGCTTGGGAAACTATGGAGAACAAAAAGACTTCTCAAAGTGATGTTAGAAAGGTAAATCTGTTTGAACCAAGGCATAGTCAATAATGGGATACTGCAAAGACAACATAAATGCCTTTACGGTATCACAAATAATTCCTAGTTATTGGTGAAATTCATCATTAATTGGAGATCATGCATACATAAGTGGTTTAAAGATAGGTATTTTTTCGGATTGAGACACTTGTTTCCATAAAAGGTATTGAAGTCTACTTAGAGCTTGGGGATGTAAGTAGAATTGGTAAGCTTGTTTGGAAATGTATATTATGTTAGAGATTGTTACATTTCAATGACACAAAATCCCAAGTAAAGTAGATTTTAAAGATAGTTTAAGTCAAGGAGTAAATGTGACACTAAATTATTGTCTCTTCTATAAATATTGTAGATTTAGAGAGTGATTATTAGTTATATCTTTTATTGCACTATAGAAAATGTAAATAGTTATCTGCATGTAAATGAACTATTTCAAGAGATGGAGTTAATCAATCAGTGCCTTAATCAATATATTAAAGAATATATTTTATCAAGTATATTGTAAAAGGGTAGTATATGGTCCAGTGTAATTAAAGAGAAATAGAGTCATATTACCCGAGTTTCGAAATTGAGATTTCTACCCAGTTCTAAAACTTTCTCTTGTAATATTCTTTCATGAAATTAATAAAGTTTTCTTATAAGAATTTTATCTATAATTTTTTTCCATTTCTTATCACTTACAAAATATAATTTATTCCTCTGATAATTTTGATTTCAATATAATATCAATAAAGGTAAAGAGCATATAAATGGATATAATACAGTATAATTGAAGATAACATATTATAAAAGTTATGGAGAAGTGGAATAATTTAGAAGTTAATTCTACCAATGGTAATCCACATATTGATGACATAATGGTTCACCCACTTTAGACGAAAGAAAATGTAACACCCCACATTTTTTAATATAATTAAATATATTTATGTACATGGATATATAAAAATTAGTGATGCGCATTTTAGATTAATACATGCATTGAAGACAAAGGAAATTAATACGATAACAATTTATGTAACAGAAAAGATAATAAAATAAAGATACTTAATTTGAATATCAAGAATTAAGTAAAACGGACATCACCATTGAGTCCATCTCGAAATTCTGGTTAAGATGGACAACAAGTCTGCGTAAAACGGATAATGTATGAAGAAGTTATGAGCTTTAGAAGTTTGTATACATTTAAGGCTCATATATATATATATATATATATATATATATATATACACACACACAAAATATCTCCAGAATTCAAAAATATTCAAAAACAGTCAAAAGCGGATAAGTGGGAAAATCCCGCTCAAAGGGTGTCGACCCCCGTATAGGGGAGAAGACACAGGTGTCGACCCCCATTAAGGGGGTTAGACACACGGGTAGACCCCTTCGACCAGATTTGTGTTGAATTCATTTTTATGAATCAGGACAGTTTTGATGACTTAACTCGTGAATCCTGAGCTATATAATGGACCCTAATCTCATTGTTTTTCTCACCTAAATTAATGGCGATGCCATGATGCTGCTCCAACCTAAATAATTCATATTCTTCTTCTTCCCCAAGCAATTCTTAGATCTAATCTCTTCTCTTCCTCTCCAAATCTCTTCTTAAAATAAAAAGATAGATCTAGGATTCCGTTACTCCAAAATAAAAGAAAACAATTCAGATGCCTAGATCTATGCTGCACAAAAAGGAAGAAAACCATGGATCAGATCCAGAAGTGGGAAAGCATACAAGTGAGTGGATTTAAAATACATTTTTGTGTAATAGTAGATCTATCGTTCACCATTCCCCATTTACATACATAATAAACATATTGAAGAGCTAATCTGATAAAGTGAGTTTGTGGTACTTATAGATTAAAAGACTGTTACCTACTTTTTGAACTACGCTACACAAAGTTAAAAGATTAAAAGATCAAATGACGAAAACATTTGCTCAACAAATTCGGTTCGGATTGGAGACCCACTAGTCAAGGAAAAGTGATCCAAAGCAGGGAAAGAAAGGGCACAGGTCGGACCGGATCAGAAGGAACAAGGCCAATCCGAACCCCCAATTACTAGCCCATCCGATCTGAACCCAGGGTTGCAACCGCCTCATCCCACGATCCCTTTAAACTCGGAACGGTTATGCCCACGATCTACCCACGCTTGCCACTAACCTGGTTTGTTGTCACCTCCACAATCCATCCGAACCCGATAGTAACGGGATTGGTGCCAAGTGGATCCGAACCGATCCAACTCCAAGAGCGTTTTCCACCTATAAATACACCACCAAGAGGCATTTTCAGGGGATCTTTTGGCTTTTTCAGAACTTAAACTCCTTTGCAACCCGAGTTTCATCAACTTATTCAGCTTACAATCACCTTTTGAATCATATTGTGAAGGAAATAGAGTGAATCAATGTATGAGATAAGTGAGAATTGAGTGAAAATCATTGTTGTACTCACATTCAAGGCATCAATCAAAAAAGTAGAAAGTGGACGTAGGCTATTTAACGCCAAACCACTATAAATTGTGTGTTTTCGTCATTTTTGATTTCATTACAGTAGAGTTGTTATTAATTTGGGTGTTAGAGCCAATTTTAACATTTTGGTGCTTTCACTGAGAAATCTTTGAATTCTTCGCTTTTTGGGATTATCATTCTACTATTTGGACCTTCAAAGTTCAAAAAAGTTAATCCTCTGTTTTTTGACATCTTTAAGTACCTTCTAGTGAACCATTGAAGAATTGAACACTATGGCCAAAACGAAAGGAAAAGAAGTGCAAGCCGCTAGGGAGAACGATGCTAGAGATAATCAACAAGCCATGGTATTGACGAGGTTGCATGGACAAAAATCTGGAGCAGGTCGCTCCGGTCAGGAAGGTCTGATCCGAGCAGGTGACTCCGATCCGAGCCAATCAGAGGACGTAGAGGTCACTCGCTCCCCCCATCCGAACCGGTCCGGTCCTAATACCTTGCTCTAATCTGATCCGAACCAGAATGAAGCTGGAACTTCTACTCGAGCTCCCCCCCAATGCTCCGATTCCAACTGCTATGACCAATGATCAGCTTGACCCGTCAGCACCCGTCACCCAAGGAAATTTTTCTCGCTTCCTTGACATGCTCCAGAGTACTAAGGAGGCATTGGAAGCCCATAGGTGTGACAGTCTTCGCATGCAAGAAAACATGATCACTATGGGTAGAGAACTCCAAGAGTTCTGGAGGCAAAAGACACCTTCCCCAACACGCCGCCTTGCTGTAGACGATTCATCTTCTTCCGATGAGGGACGTCCTCATGAAAGAAGACTGCTAGAGCGACCTCAGAACCTTGATCAGCTAACTTTTGGATCGTTAAGATCCCGCGAAGACTGTGCTCGTGTGCTAGGGCATGATGACCCAAGCTTGAAAGAGCCTATGATGTTGCCCATGCGTGGATCCCACGTTCTACCCAGAGATCCTAACATTACTAATCCTACGCAACAACAACTTCTTCATCCCCTCCCTCCTGAGATCGACCAGGAGCGTAGGGAGCAATGTAGAGCAGCCGCCGCTAGAAACAGGAGGTTTTCCCCTAATCAGGAGCCCAGGGGTAATCCGAATATTAGACCTAGAAAACCAGTGCAGACATTAACAAAGGCCGATGTATGGGCGATGGTGCGTCAGATTATGTCTGAAAGCCAGCGGTACACTAATGAGGACTGGAGTATGGAACAAAGTCATACCCCCTTCACAGATGATATATTGGATTTCCAGTTCCCTCGGCTGTTCAACTTGCCTCACATGGATTGGTATTCAGGAAGAACAGACCAGGGCAGCATCTGATGAGGTATGCATGGTTCATGAATGCCGCAGCAGCTCCAGATGCTGTAAAATGCAAAGCCTTTCCAATTTATCTTGAAGACGTGGCGTTAATGTGGTTCACCCGACTCCCTCCCCGATCGATATCAAATTTCACAGAATTGAGTGAGCGCTTTATGAACCAGTTTTGACTTCACGCCCGAAAGTCCAAGAGCATCGTAGAGTTGTCACGAATTAAACAGGCCCAAGGAGAATCTTTGAAGTCATATTTAGACCGCTTCAACCTGGCCGTCACCGAAGCTAGTGACACTCATGAGCCCACTATTTCGATGGCCTTGATAGAAGGGGTTGACCTTGACACAGAATTCGGGGATTGCTTGTCTGGGAAACCGCCTCCTACTAGAGAATTATTCTATGAAAAAACTAATATTTGCTTAAGGCGAGAAGAAGCTCATGCAAATAGAAAGAGAAAGTCCAAAGGGGCCTCGAGGGAAGATGTCCAAAGTAATGTTGCTATGAAACAATCTGGTGACAGTTCAGGGAAGGTTGAAGTAAACGTTAGCAACCAGAGCAGAGGAAATAGCATCAGGAATGGGAACGACAATAGAATAAACCGGAACCGAAGGAATAACTATAGTAAAAGACCCAGATTCCAGACTTTTGAAAACTATACGCCATTAAATGACACATTGGAGAATATTTACTTAAATACATATAGCATATTGCAGTACAAAAAACCACCACCTAGAGACTCCACTGAAAAAGAGATCGCAACGGGAAAGTTTTGCTTGTTCCATGGAACCCATGGTCATTCCACCAACGAATGTCATCATTTAAGAGATAAAGTTGAAAGATTGCTGCACGAAGGGAAGTTAGACGAGTACAACGTTTCCCTAAGAGACAGGGGGCAAGTGGGATAAGCCCCGGACCAAAACCAGTCTACTTCAAAATCCAGAGCCCAGCAGAAAGGTAAGGGGATCGTTATCAATACCATTATAGGTAGATCACACCTAGCTAGTCGTAGTTTTAAAGCGATGGATCAGAACATCAACGCCGCTAAGCATTTTGAGGTAGGAGAATGCAGTAACCTCGAAGACATCACTCCAGTAAAACAACAAAAGACAATGTCAGAAGACGTCATATTCCGTAGTAGAGACGATTCTGGAGGTCAATCCCCAACTGAAGATCCACTGGTAATTACCACGACCATTGGCCCTGCTTTAGTCCATAAAGTGTTGGTGGACAACGAGAGCTCGGTCTATATCTTCTTCAAGAAAGCTTTCGAACAAATGAGACTTGAAGCAAAAGATATAAAGCCCTGCGAAGGATGGATACATGGCTTCAACGGGGCGTCGACGGCTCCGATGGGCTACGTAGAATTACCAGTGACATTAGGGCAGGGAGATCGCCAGAGAGTGAGGATCCTGCCGTTTGTAGTTTTGGATGTAGAGTCGCCCTACAATGCCTTCCTAGGTCGACCGACCCTTGCCGAGTTTAGGCATGTATTGCACCTTGGTGCTTGCTGTTAAATTCCCGACTGACGCAGGAATTGGGGTGAAGAGAGGTGACCAAGCTATGGGGCGAGCTTGTTACATGACGGAGTTGAAGATGCTAATGATGGGGTTGAATATAGAAACTAAGGATTATTCTGCCCCTCCGAAGGAGAACTCAGCATAGCAATTAAGGGGTCCAGCCCCAAGAGAGTCGCCCTCAGATGTGCTCGAGGATATAAATCCCAGAGAGGATAAAGAACCCGAGGATAGGAAGGCGACTACCAACGAGATAATAGTAGATATACCTATTGATGAGACAGATTCGACAAAAGTACTAAAGATTGGCTCGCAACTAGATCCAGTTCGAGCGCAAGAGTTTGCTGATTTTTTAAGGGAAAATATGGATGTGTTTGCCTGGACTCACGTTCACATGTGTGGGATTTCGCCTGCCATTATGAGCCACTCTTTATGTATTAATCCAAAGCACCCACCAGTCAAACAGAAAAGACGGATGTTAGGCCCAGAGCGGTCTGCAGCTTTGGAAGAAGAGGTAGAGAAATTAAAAGATAATGGATTCATTAAGGATTCGAAATATCCTGACTGGATATCAAATCCTGTCTTGGTCAAAAAGTCTAACGGGAAGTGGCATACGTGTATCGACTTGTCTGATTTGAACAAGGTCTGCCCAAAGGATAGCTTTCCTCTCCCCAGAATTGATCAGCTAGTAGAATCGACGGATGGGCACAAGCTTTTATCCTTTATGGATGCCTATTCTGGGTACAATCAAATTCCCATGCACATACCAGATCAGGAGCATACAAGTTTCATCACAGACTTGGGGTTATATTGTTCTGTGGTAATGCCATTTGGGTTAAAGAATGCAGGAGCCACGTACGAGCGCTTGGTCAACCGCATGTTCTATAATCAAATCGGGAAAACCATGGAGGTTTACGTGGATGACATGCTTATGAAGTCTAAACAATATTACGACCATACAAGGGACTTAGCTGAAATGTTTGATATTCTTCGAAGGTATGGAATGAACTTATACCCCCTAAAATGCTCGTTTGGGGTCGCATCTGGAAAATTCCTTGGGTTTATCGTGAGTTCTCGAGGAATTGAGATAAATTGTAATAACCCAGAAAATCTGGGCCAGTTTAAAATTTTTTATTTTGGCAATTTTAGCGAATTTTGAATATTTAAAATGGATTATTTTAAATAATATCGACGAGAAAATTTATTTTGAATATAATTCGAACGTATATATTATATACGCCGTCGTTAGAATATAAATAATTATATATAATTATAAATAGAATTGAAAATGGCGCGGTAGTTCGATAATTCGATTTCAAACTTCAATTGAATGTACCGGGTGCAAAATAAACCGGATTTTAGTGAAACCAAAAACATTAGGATCTAATTGATGATATCTTTCCAACGAATCCGAAAAACAAAATTTCATAACGGGAATCAAAAGATATGTCCAGTTGAAAATTCTGAATAGTCGCTATAGAATTCAGGCCCTTAAAAATAGACATTTTGCAAACGACCTCGGATTTCGACGAAACCAGTTTTGTTGGGTCCGCGATGTCAAATTATTGCTAGGTTTCAAATTTCATAATTTTTCGAATCAATATGTAAACGTGGCATAGGAAAACGCGTTTGACCAGTTTCAGTTGATTTTAATCGACTGGAAATTGGCCATTTTTCAAACGGTCTCAGAATTCGACGAAACTAGTTTTGTTAGGACCGTATCGTCAATACGAAGCTAGAAAATATTTTTATGGAATTTTCCTAGTTAGTATGTGACCCCGGTAAATTGAAATGCACGTTCAAATTCAAAATATAGAGTTATATGTTGATTTTAACGGAAACTGATCGAAACGATCAAATCAGCTTGCGATACATATCCCATTGTGTTCGGAATGGGGGTAATACGCTATGGACGACAGGCGGTGGGCCTCGTTTAGAGGTCGTATGTAAAAGTCAACCTTTTGAAAATAAATTAATTAAATAAATTAAAAATAAACTTTCTCTCTCCCTTCCCCTTAATTCATTCTGGCCCCCCCTTCAGATCGATTCAAAACGAAATGAAAAAAAAAGGCGATCGACGGAAGATGGAGGAGGCCGCCGCCCAGCCTCCTGGCGCCGCCGCAGGCCAGGCGCCGCCTTCCCCCCCTTCGCAGACCCTCCTCCTCGTTCCCCTCTCCCGATTCTCCCTCT
The DNA here is from genome assembly GCA_030737875.1 of Allium sativum. Taxonomy (NCBI): domain Eukaryota; kingdom Viridiplantae; phylum Streptophyta; class Magnoliopsida; order Asparagales; family Amaryllidaceae; genus Allium; species Allium sativum. The sequence goes on along the minus strand of CM060923.1, from coordinate 573,405,169 downwards.
TCCGCGTCTCTTCCTCCTCCACCTACAACCTGAAGCCGTGACGCCCAAAACCGTGCCCAACCCTAGCCGCACCTCCTCCTCTTCCTCTTCTACCTCCGTCCGAGCCACCCCTTACTTCAACAATGGCCGGCGCAGCACCCCATCACCCCAAAAGCCGCCGCCTCCACTGCCTGAACCCGACGCCGAAGCTCCACCAGCGCCCCTCTCTCCTTCGAACAGAAAATACGGTGAGTTTTCTTTTGATTTCAATTTAGTTTGGTCATAAATTTTAGATTTTTATATAAATAAAATAGACTTTGATTATGAAAATATAAAGTATTAAACATAGATTTTTATAAGCATGAAGGTTGGGATTTTTATTTACAAAAAGCGTAGATTTTTAGTTACATAAAAGGTTTGATGTTCTAAAAATAACAAAGACCATATTTTTAAAATAGAAAAGAGGCGATTTTATAAAGTTATAAAGAGTTGATTTTTGGAAACATAAAGAACGTGCTAAAAATATAGTCTTTGTTGTGAAAAGACGATATTTTTATATATGAAAAGACTATATTTTGAGATGAGTAAAAATATGATTTTTACTTCAAGAAAAATATGAAAACTTTATTTTTGAAAAGGTGAAAACTTTATTTTTGAAAAGGCGAAAACCTTATTTTTGAAAAGGTGAAAACTTTATTTTTGAAAAGGCGAAAACTTTATTTTTGAAAAGGCGAAAACTTTATTTTTGAAAAGGAGAAATCTTTATAGTTGAAAGGGCGAAATCTTTATATAGATGATAACGAAGTAAAAATATGATTTTTATATATTGAACATCAAAGTAAAAAAAATTCGATTTTTAAATATATGAAGTGATTATAGAAATATGATTTTTAAATTGAGAGTGAACAAATAAAAATGTGATTTTTATTTTAAAGATATCAAAATATAAAAATGTGTGATTTTTATATATGTAGTGGCTACGGGCAACGAAGATGATAAAAAGGCGAGAATGAAGAAGATTTCTATAAATGAAGAGTCGTGGTATTGGATAGCTTTCGGTGAGAATTTCTCACCTTTCAATTTCTTTTTTTCTAGTTATATATATATACTAGGATGCAGACGGTGCTTAGCAGCACCCGACACCCGTCATCCACAGACCATGGATGGCTTGTTTGTTAAATTGTTTGGTTGTGTAGTTGGTTAGTCTAATTGATTTGAAATTGAATTGTTTGGTGAAATGAATTGATTTGATTGATGTGTGAATGGCGTGGGCCTTCGCTAGACCGGGGATAAGGCTAGGCCTCGTCCCGTTTCTAGTATCGTGTCGTTATGCCACCGAAATTTCCTAAAATATGTTAGAAAAATAAAAATATCATTTTATTGAATAAATGAACTGAATAGAAATTCATGTGTTAAAATAAATTGTTTTATCGTTAAAAATATAATTTTTAACGTGAAAGTGAATAAACGAATATTTATAAACAAATCGGCCGATTTGTTTATATACACTGATTTGACTGATATTGATTGGGTCGATAAATTTTACACGTCGCCCAACTGCACAACTAAAATCTGTGTTTGATTGTTTGAAACCCCACACGGGTGTTGGGATGAAATTTGAAGTTCACTCATCCTGATTGATTAAATATGTCGATCGATGGACTGACAGGCTGTTATAAGCGTTAGATATCTATATTTGATGCTTATACAGTGTGGTGCACCTTGGATGATGGATGATTGTTTATTGTTGCTATTATATACATGTGGTATGGAATCCATATAATTAACATTATATGGTGATTGATTGGGCCTCATTCCAATCGGGAAAATAATGAATATTATAAAGAAAAATTCATGTGTTGAATCTATTCATGTGTTGAGTGAAATATTTTAATAATAAAATTCACATCTTTATCATATTTAAAATTAGAAATATTTTACGGTGGAGTCTAATTAAAGTCAAACGATAGATACCATAGTGTTATAAAATATTTTACATAACAAAAATAGTGATGTGTTGACAGTACTCATGTGTTGAGATTAGTCGTGTGTTGAAAGAAATATAAATTCATGTGTTGAATTGAATAAATATTCATTTTTTGAATAGAATAACGAAGTGACTGAAATATATAAAGTCGTGTTGATTAGTTTTGCGCTATTTTGACGTGAACGATATTTATATCGATTTTATTCAAATTGAAATGAATATTATAGTGAATTGAATTGAAAAGAAAACGAATTTGAATTGAAAAGAAAACGAATTTGAATTGAAACGAATTTGAAGTTGAAATTGTTTTTGAAACGAATTTAGAACGATTTATAAAATTCGTTTTAAAAGGAAATCGACGAAATATATATATATATATATTATATATATATATATAATGGCCTGAATAGAACGCGCCGCGCCGCGGCAATTCGTGAATTTCGACCATTAACTTCGAATTGACGTTGCGGGAGATCCGACCGTCGGATTCTCCTAAAACCGGAACCGTTGGGTTCGTATCGAAAAGAGCTTTCCAATGAATATTAGAAATTTGAAATCTAACGGTTGGATTTGGAATTATGTCCAAATCAAATTCGAAAAAGGTCGCTGTAAGTGCAGTTCAATGGCCGTTGATGGAAATCGACTGTACGGTCCTTGATAAAATTATTAAAAATATCCATAATTTGTGTAAAATCATAAGAAATGATTTGGGAAAAATTGGGCTAAATAATTCCACATTTGAAAGGATAAAAATAGATTTTTGTCGAAATGAACTAGTTTTGAACTAGAATCAAAAATCAATTTATTTTTGAAATAAATAAATTGAGTTTGAAAGTGATTTTAAAAATAATCAATATTCCCAATACGTGAATTAGACTGGAGTTGAATCGAAATTATCTTCGGAATATTTCGATGTTGGGTTTCGAGACTATACAAATATTGTTATGGGGATTTGAAAGATATATTTTATATCGTTATTTCCAATACGATATTTGTTGGTTTCAGAATTTGATATTGAATATAAGCCGATATATTTTCTATTCAGAGCCTTGTATTTAATATCAAATGTGATTTGGGTTTATCGTGAATCATGTTTTAGATGACATTAGTTCTTTACCCCAGTTAAAGGCAAGAGGTTGATTTTTGAAAGGATTAAAACTAAGTGGAGTTTTAATGAATCTTTAATTAGATTAAAATGTGAATTGATAATTTAAATTATCAAATCTGAAAGGTGATCAAGAATGGAGTACCACCAGTTTTGCTCCAAAGCGATAGTTAAATCTTTAATTAGATTTGAACGTGAAATGGTAATTAATTTTACCGATAACACCGTGGTGTTAGTTGTGGTGTATTACCAGTTTTCTCCATGGGATATATAGGTTGGGATTGGGAAATAAAATAAATAATTACTTCGTTGTGGTTCGCTAATCCCGACTAGTTTGGAAAACCATAAAATGGTTTGAAATGATATCCAAAGGAGGATTAAAGAATAAATTTAGAAGAATTTATCTTGGATAAAATTAATGGGAACATTTCCCTAAGATTGTGTTATTGGGAATAAAAGAATATTTTGAATTGGAATGAGGCGTTCATTGTGTTTGTGTGACATTTGTTTATTATATACGTGGGTTATTCAGAAAGGCCGGGTTATACCCATTCTGAATAACCGATTCGACGAGATGTCGAAGATAAAGAAGGTGGTTGAAGACCGGAAGTCTTCACATCGTTTGGGTGATTACTGATGATCTTGATTGGGCTGTACACCCAGGATGAGGGAATCAGTTGGTGATCGTCCAGACGTACTTGGAGATGGATGGATATGCGAGGAAAGTGCCTCCGGTTTCGTTCAGACCCAGAACGAACTTGTAAATGGATTGTTTGTCTGACATTGGATTTTATTCTGTGTTGATTGATCTCTATTAAATATACATCTGTTTGGCGGCGGAGAATTTACTCTCTTGCTTAACGCCCTTCTCTGAGACGTACGAGCTCAGAGGTTGTATATCGATGGACATCAGTCGCATGGAGTGAATTGCCAGTGTGGCACACATAAGTGGCAATTGATCAAGGCTTCTGTTGAAAAGCAAAGTCTTGTGGTTGATGATCAAAACACGGCCTGTGTGGCGTAGCTTTGTGTATAACGTGAATTCGCAAGCCTCACACCTCGGTATGAGTCAAAAACGGGATAGTGACTGCAGGGAGAGCACGACGTTTCTTTCTAGCTAGGGTGGTGTCAGTGACCTACCAGCCCTGACATTTATATACTTTTCACCTGTGTGGTTGTTGGATACGAGGCGCCTCGGATATAGGTCTGTAAGGACCCGGAAACGTGTGTTCAGGAATAACTAATCCTCAAAAGTAAGAGAGGACCGGCCCTGAAGATCCACGGATCATAGTGGGGTCCTGAGACATTTGCTAGAGTGTCTCGAATCGGAGAGGAGCTTGCCCCTTGCCTCGGCTCATGACGGAAATCCAATTTCCAATACGTGATATTGCGGTTTTATTTGTAGAACCTAGTATGGCGACATAGTGGTATGGGTCATTAATGCCGCCTATGATTGATATTTATGATGTGAAATTGTTTTGACACTATATACTTATAGTAATATCAAAATAATGTGTTTTAAACGTATCAAGCATGCTTTGGCTGTTATAAGGTAAAAACCCTATCCTCCGGCTTGCGTTGCATTGTGTGATGGGACCTGGGTCTTATATCAGCTTCATTTTTCTTTATTTAGCATTGCGCTGTCTGTTTTATGCACTGGTATTCTTGGGAGGAAACCCGTTCCGTGTTATACGGCGTGGTCCCTTGATTTACCGAACTTTAAAAATAAAGATTAATACCTGTTTTAGTTCTCACACCAGTCACATGACTGACCTGGAGTTTATTGTTTTAACCTAAACTCTGGGTGCCCCTATTTTCCACACGGGCAGCTAGTAATTTTGGTTTTGTAGATTTATATCCACAGGGTCCTGATTTACAGCTGGAACGATGCTCGGAAAGCTCTGTATCCGTGTATCACTTTCAGTTGTGTTTTGTATATTTTTCCGCTGCTATGTAATTTAATGTAATCTCTGATATTTGTCGAATGTAATTTATTCATTTATACTCTGTATATTCTTGTATCTGATGGAATTGTTGTAATAGCAATGAAATGTTCTTCCGTCTGCGTTCCATTTTGTCTTGTCCTCAATTCTATCCGTGCTTTCCTTCACAGGGGAGTTCGGTTCGTCTCAGTTTGGTATCAGAGCTTTGGTTTACAAAGCTCGAGAACAAGACACATTAGAACCATACGAAAAAATTCATCAGATATTGGATTAGTAATATCCAATTAGAATGACTTGTTAGAGATAGGATCAGTAGTATCCTAGAACGAGTGTGAAGAGTATATTTTTTTCAAATGAAAGCAATTTTGTTTTGAAAATTTAAATCGCTTTATACGTATTTGATTATTTATTTATTTTGAATTTGGACAATCGAGTATATATAGATTTCGCGTATACGCGTCATGAACGTATAGTCGAAGTTTTAATATACTTGATAGATATAGAATCACATTCTAGACACCCGGGGATAATTCTGATGATGTGGCCACATCATCAATATTTATTTTCGTGTTTCGAAGGTGGGATTTTCTATATATTTCCATTAGACTGGTGTGAGAACCAAAACTTATATAGTTAGAACACATTGTTGTGAATTGGCATCAAAGCATGATTTTTGTATATATATCAAATTATGAATTTAAAATTCTAATTCACTAATTGATTGATGTTTGTGTTGTTTGTTTATTTGTTTGCTAATTTTTAACCATTTTGCCTAATTGCATCGAATATTGAATTGTATTGAAAATGGGTCGCATTTGCTTGCATATACATATACTTACCTTGAACAGGTCATAGCAAGGAGGCTAGAGCAGAGAATAAAATTTGTTTTCCCGAAAAACAGGTACATGTTTACTATAATTTACTATTTTGTTTGGGTGATGATGATTTTATGAGCCCATTGGCTAGCCGCTTGGCTTTTTCTTTTTCTTTTTGAGATCAGAAGGCCTATATGGCAATTTCGGGATTTTCCCGTGGCTCCCGGTGCAGGGGAGGTTATGGCGAAATTTTTCGAAAATTTAGAGTGTTAGCCAAATTTTTGAAATTTTTGAAAATTCTCAGAAAATGAAAAGTTGGAGAATGGAAGCCAGATCGAATGTAGAGCTTATTAATCAAACCACTTTCGACTTTGTTCCTTTTCGGGGACGAAAAGTTTTAAGTGGGGGAGATTGTAATAACCCGGAAAATCTGGGCCAGTTTAATTTTTTTTATTTTAGCGAATTTTGAATATTTAAAATGGATTATTTTAAATAATATCGACGAGAAAATTTATTTTGAATATAATTCGAACGTATATATTAAATACGCCGTCGTTAGAATATAAATAATTATATATAATTATAAATAGAATTGAAAATGGCGCGGTAGTTCGATAATTCGATTTCAAACTTCAATTGAATGTACCGGGTGCAAAATAAACCGGATTTTAGTGAAACCAAAAACATTAGGATCTAATTGATGATATCTTTCCAACGAATCCGAAAAACGAAATTTCATAGCGGGAATCAAAAGATATGTCCAGTTGAAAATTCTGAATAGTCGCTATAGAATTCAGGCCCTTAAAAATAGACATTTTGCAAACGACCTCGGATTTTGACGAAACCAGTTTTGTTGGGTCCGTGATGTCAAATTATTGCTAGGTTTCAAATTTCATAATTTTTCGAATCAATATGTAAACGTGGCATAGGAAAACGCGTTTGACCAGTTTCAGTTGATTTTAATCGACTGGAAATTGGCCATTTTTCAAACGGTCTCAAAATTCGACGAAACTAGTTTTGTTAGGACCGTATCGTCAATACGAAGCTAGAAAATATTTTTATGGAATTTTCCTAGTTAGTATGTGACCCCGGTAAATTGAAATGCACGTTCAAATTCAAAATATAGAGTTATATGTTGATTTTAACGGAAACTGATCGAAACGATCAAATCAGCTTGCGATACATATCCCGTTGTGTTCGGAATGGGGGTAATACGCTATGGACGACAGGCGGTGGGCCTCGTTTAGAGGTCGTATGTAAAAGTCAACCTTTTGAAAATAAATTAATTAAATAAATTAAAAATAAACTTTCTCTCTCCCTTCCCCTTAATTCATTCTGCCCCCCCCCCTTCAGATTGATTCAAAACGAAATGAAAAAAAAAAGGCGATCGACGGAAGACGGAGGAGGCCGCCGCCTAGCCTCCTGGCGCCGCCGCAGGCCAGGCGCCGCCTTCCCCCCCCCCTTCGCAGACCCTCCTCCTCGTTCCCCTCTCCCGATTCTCCCTCTTCCGCGTCTCTTCCTCCTCTACCTCCAACCTGAAGCCGTGACGCCCAAAACCGTGCCCAACCCTAGCCGCACCTCCTCCTCTTCCTCTTCTACCTCCGTCCGAGCCACCCCCCTGCTTCAATAATGGCCGGCGCAGCACCCCATCACCCCAAAAGCCGCCGCCTCCACTGCCTGAACCCGACGCCGAAGCTCCACCAGCGCCCCTCTCTCCTTCGAACAGAAAATACGGTGAGTTTTCTTTTGATTTCAATTTAGTTTGGTCATAAATTTTAGATTTTTATATAAATAAAATAGACTTTGATTATGAAAATATAAAGTATTAAACATAGATTTTTATAAGCATGAAGGTTGGGATTTTTATTTACAAAAAGCGTAGATTTTTAGTTACGTAAAAGGTTTGATGTTCTAAAAATAACAAAGACCATATTTTTAAAATAGAAAAGAGGCTATTTTATAAAGTTATAAAGAGTTGATTTTTGGAAACATAAAGAACGTGCTAAAAATATAGTCTTTGTTGTGAAAAGACGATATTTTTATATATGAAAAGATTATATTTTGAGATGAGTAAAAATATGATTTTTACTTCAAGAAAAATATGAAAACTTTATTTTTGAAAAGGTGAAAACTTTATTTTTGAAAAGGCTAAAACTTTATTTTTGAAAAGGTGAAAACTTTATTTTTGAAAAGGCGAAAACTTTATTTTTGAAAAGGAGAAATCTTTATAGTTGAAAGGGCGAAATCTTTATATAGATGATAACGAAGTAAAAATATGATTTTTATATATTGAACATCAAAGTAAAAAAAATTCGATTTTTAAATATATGAAGTGATTATAGAAATATGATTTTTAAATTGAGAGTGAACAAATAAAAATGTGATTTTTATTTTAAAGACATCAAAATATAAAAATGTGTGATTTTTATATATGTAGTGGCTACGGGCAACGAAGATGATAAAAAGGCGAGAATGAAGAAGATTTCTATAAATGAAGAGTCGTGGTATTGGATAGCTTTCGGTGAGAATTTCTCACCTTTCAATTTCTTTTTTTCTAGTTATATATATATACTAGGATGCAGACGGTGCTTAGCAGCACCCGACACCCGTCATCCACAGACCATGGATGGCTTGTTTGTTAAATTGTTTGGTTGTGTAGTTGGTTAGTCTAATTGATTTGAAATTGAATTGTTTGGTGAAATGAATTGATTTGATTGATGTGTGAATGGCGTGGGCCTTCACTAGACCGGGGATAAGGCTAGGCCTCGTCCCGTTTCTAGTATCGTGTCGTTATGCCGCCGAAATTTCCTAAAATATGTTAGAAAAATAAAAGTATCATTTTATTGAATAAATGAACTGAATAGAAATTCATGTGTTAAAATAAATTGTTTTATCGTTAAAAATATAATTTTTAACGTGAAAGTGAATAAACGAATATTTATAAACAAATCGGCCGATTTGTTTATATACACTGATTTGACTGATGTTGATTGGGTCGATAAATTTTACACGTCGCCTAACTGCACAACTAAAATCTGTGTTTGATTGTTTGAAACCCCACACGGGTGTTGGGATGAAATTTGAAGTTCACTCATCCTGATTGATTAAATATGTCGATCGATGGACTGACAGGCTGTTATAAGCGTTAGATATCTATATTTGATGCTTATACAGTGTGGTGCACCTTGGATGATGGATGATTGTTTATTGTTGCTATTATATACATGTGGTATGGAATACATATAATTAACATTATATGGTGATTGATTGGGCCTCATTCCAATCGGGAAAATAATGAATATTATAAAGAAAAATTCATGTGTTGAATCTATTCATGTGTTGAGTGAAATATTTTAATAATAAAATTCACATCTTTATCATATTTAAAATTAGAACTATTTTACGATGGAGTCTAATTAAAATCAAACGATAGATACCATAGTGTTATAAAATATTTTACATAACAAAAATAGTGATGTGTTGACAGTACTCATGTGTTGAGATTAGTCGTGTGTTGAAAGAAATATAAATTCATGTGTTGAATAGAATAAATATTCATTTGTTGAATAGAATAACGAAGTGATTGAAATATATAAAGCCGTGTTGATTAGTTTTGCGCCATTTTGACGTGAACGATATTTATATCGATTTTATTCAAATTGAAATGAATATTATAGTGAATTGAATTGAAAAGAAAACGAATTTGAATTGAAAAGAAAACGAATTTGAAGTTGAAATTGTTTTTGAAACGAATTTAGAACGATTTATAAAATTTGTTTTAAAAGGAAATCGACAAAATATATATAATATATATATATATATATATATTATATATATAATGGCCTGAATAGAACGCGCCGCGCCGCGGCAGTTCGTGAATTTCGACCATTAACTTCGAATTCACGTTGCGGGAGATCCGACCGTCGGATTCTCCTAAAACCGGAACCGTTGGGTTCGTATTGAAAAGAGCTTTCCAATGAATATTAGAAATTTGAAATCTAACGGTTGGATTTGGAATTATGTCCAAATCAAATTCGAAAAAGGTCGCTATAAGTGCAGTTAAATGGCCGTTGATGGAAATCGACTGTACGGTCCTTGATAAAATTATTAAAAATATCCATAATTTGTGTAAAATCATAAGAAATGATTTGGGAAAAATTGGGCTGAAGAATTCCACATTTGAAAGGATAAAAATAGATTTTTGTCGAAATGAACTAGTTTTGAACTAGAATTAAAAATCAATTTATTTTTGAAATAAATAAATTGAGTTTGAAAGTGATTTTAAAAATAATCAATATTCCCAATACGTGAATTGGACTGGAGTTGAATCGAAATTATCTTCGGAATATTTCGATGTTGGGTTTCGAGACTATACAAATATTGTTATGGGGATTTGAAAGATATATTTTATATCGTTATTTCCAATACGATATTTGTTGGTTTCATAATTTGATATTGAATATAAGCCGATATATTTTCTATTCAGAGCCTTGTATTTAATATCAAATGTGATTTGGGTTTATCGTGAATCATGTTTTAGATGACATTAGTTCTTTACCCCAGTTAAAGGCAAGAGGTTGATTTTTGAAAGGATTAAAACTAAGTGGATTTTTAATGAATCTTTAATTAGATTAAAATGTGAATTGATAATTTAAATTATCAAATCTGAAAGGTGATCGAGAATGGAGTACCACCAGTTTTGCTCCAAAGCGATAGTTAAATCTTTAATTAGATTTGAACGTGAAATGGTAATTAATTTTACCGATAACACCGTGGTGTTAGTTGTGGTGTATTACCAGTTTTCTCCATGGGATATATAGGTTGGGATTGGGAAATAAAATAAATAATTACTTCGGTGTGGTTCGCTAATCCCGACTAGTTTGGAAAACCATAAAATGGTTTGAAATGATATCCAAAGGAGGATTAAAGAATAAATTTAGAAGAATTTATCTTGGATAAAATAATGGGAACATTTCCCTAAGAATGTGTTATTGGGAATAAAAGAATATTCTGAATTGGAATGAGGCGTTCATTGTGTTTGTGTAACATTTGTTTATTATATACGTGGGTTATTCAGAAAGGCCGGGTTATACCCATTCTGAATAACCTATTCGACGAGATGTCGAAGATGAAGACGGTGGTTGAAGACCGGAAGTCTTCACATCGTTTGGGTGATTACTGATGATCTTGATTGGGCTATACACCCAGGATGAGGGAATCAGTTGGTGATCGTCCAGACGTACTTGGAGATGGATGGATATGCGAGGAAAGTGCCTCCGGTTTCGTTCAGACCCAGAACGAACTTGTAAATGGATTGTTTGTCTGACATTGGATTTTATTCTGTGTTGATTGATCTCTATTAAATATACATCTGTTTGGCGGCGGAGAATTTACTCTCTTGCTTAACGCCCTTCTCTGAGACGTACGAGCTCAGAGGTTGTATATCGATGGACATCAGTCGCATGGAGTGAATTGCCAGTGTGGCACGCATAAGTGGCAATTGATCAAGGCTTCTGTTGAAAAGCAAAGTTTTGTGGTTGATGATCAAAGCACGGCCTGTGTGGCGCAGCTTTGTGTATAACGTGAATTCGCGAGCCTCACACCTCGGTATGAGTCAAAAACGGGATAGTGACTGCAGGGAGAGCACGACGTTTCTTTCTAGCTAGGGTGGTGTCAGTGACCTACCAGCCCTGACATTTATATACTTTTCACCTGTGTGGTTATTGGATACGAGGCGCGTCGGATATAGGTCTGTAAGGACCGGGAAACGTGTGTTCTGGAATAACTAATCCTCAAAAGTAAGAGAGGACCGACCCTGAAGATCCAAGGATCATAGTGGGGTCCTGAGACATTTGCTAGAGTGTCTCGAATCGGAGAGGAGCTTGCCCCTTGCCTCGGCTCATGATGGAAATCCAATTTCCAATACGTGATATTGCGGTTTTATTTGTAGAACCTAGTATGGCGACATAGTGGTATGGGTCATTAATGTCGCCTATGATTGATATTTATGATGTGAAATTGTTTTGACACTATATACTTATAGTAATATCAAAATAATGTGTTTTAAACGTATCAAGCATGCTTTGGCTGTTATAAGGTAAAAACCCTATCCTCCGGCTTGCGTTGCATTGTGTGATGGGACCTGGGTCTTATAACAGCTTCATTTTTCTTTATTTAGCATTGCGCTGTCTGTTTTATGCACTGGTATTCTTGGGAGGAAACCCGTTCCGTGTTATACGGCGTGGTCCCTTGATTTACCGAACTTTAAAAATAAAGATTAATACCTGTTTTAGTTCTCACACCAGTCACATGACTGACCTGGAGTTTATTGTTTTAACCTAAACTCTGGGTGCCCCTATTTTCCACACGGGCAGCTAGTAGTTTTGGTTTCGCAGATTTATATCCACAGGGTTCTGATTTACAGCTGGAACGATGCTCGGAAAGCTCTGTATCCGTGTATCACTTTCAGTTGTGTTTTGTATATTTTTCCGCTGCTATGTAATTTATTGTAATCTCTGATATTTGTCGAATGTAATTTATTCATTTATACTCTGTATATTCTTGTATCTGATGGAATTGTTGTAATAGCAATGAAATGTTCTTCCGTCTGCGTTCCATTTTGTCTTGTCCTCAATTCTATCCGTGCTTTCCTTCACGGGGGAGTTCGGGTCGTCTCATAAATCCTAGCCAAATAGCAGCAATAAGGATATTGAAGAACCATGAAAGATCAAAGATATTCAAAGCTTAGCCGGAAAAGTTGCTGCATTAAGCAGGTTTATCTCCAAAACTACATATAGGTGTGTACCTTTCTTCAATCTAATATTACGAGGAAAGCGAAATTTTGAGTGGACCCCCGACTGTGTGGAGGCGTTCCAGAATTTATTATACTTATTAGAAAAGCCTCCAATATTATAAAAACCCGTGGAACATGAGGATTTGTTTGTCTACCTAGCGGTATCATCTCACGCCGTCTGTATAGCATTGGTACGTGAAGAGGATAAAGTCCAGAGGCCTGTATACTACGTGAGCAAAAAGCTAGCTGCTGCAGAACATAATTATCCGAAGATAGAAAAGCTTGCTTATAGCCTCCTGATTGCTTCCCGCAAGCTTAGTCATTACTTTCAGGCTCACCCAATAGTTGTATACACCGATCAACCTTTAAGACAAATGTTGCAAAATCCCGAAGCATCGGGGCGGTTACTTAAATGGAACATCGAGTTGAATCAATTTAATTTAAATTTTCAACCACGAAAATCAATAAGAGGGCAGGCATTGGCCGACTTTATAGCTAAATTCACAATTCCCGAGGAGGAACCGGTGGGTGACAAGGTAGTTACTTTGGACCAAGAGTTAGAGCTTAGTCCGTGGAAGCTATATACAGACAGAGCTAAAAATGATCGAAGGTCCAGCGCCGGAATTGTTTTAATAACTCCTGAAGGACGATCTATTTACTATGCATTGCGATTGGAGTTTGCTACTACCAATAACGATTCCGAGTATGAAGCCCTGATTGTCGGGTTGAAACTCGCCATAGAACTGGGAGTGAAGACACTAAATATATATTGCGACTCCAAGATAGTTGTATGCCAGGTCCGGGAGGAATTTATTGCTAAATGACCTCGATTCGTTACTTATCTTAAAAAGATAAAGAGTTGCTGGGAAGTTTGGAGCACTACGGCATAACGCACTCCAAGAATGGAAAATTAGAAAGCAGATTGGTTGGCAAAGCTAGCAAGTTCTGACAATCCCAAAGAAACTGAAATGGTTCCAATAGAGGTTATGGAATCACCGAGTTTTGACCTGATGGAAGCGGAACTAGCCTTGGAAGTCGACCCAGGGAGAGAATCATGGATGAGACCGATCAAGAATTTTCTCAAGAATGGAATCCTCCCGTTGAAAAAGAGCGAAAGACGAGCTGTAAGACGCAAGGCTGCAAGATACGTTTTACAGGACGACGTCCTTTATCGCCAAGGGTTTTCAATGCCCCTATTACGATGTATCGCACACGAAGACATTAAATGTGTACTGCAAGAAGTACATGAAGGTGAGTGTGGGGACCACACCGGGGGACAAACCCTATCAAAGAAAGTATTACGGTATGGATATTTCTGGCCTACTATGAATAAAGACGCGGTTGATTATTCACGACGCTCCGACAAATGTCAAAGATTTGCCAAGATTCCCAAAGCACCTCCGAATCAGCTCAAGTCGTTGGTAAGCCCATGTCCGTTTCCCATGTGGGGCATTGACATTATTGGAGTGTTACCTATTGCCATAGCAGGAGCTAAGTACGCGATCGTCACCGTGGACTATTTCACGAAATGGGTGGACGTTGAACCTTTAACAACGATCACGGCAAGAAAGGTGATCAGTTTTGTGGTCAGAAACATTATCTGTCGATTTGGGATACCAAAGACCATCATAACTGATAATGGGACACAGTTTGATAGCATCTAATTCAGAAACTTCTGCCAGAAGTACAAGATTGATAAACGGTACACTGCTGTAGCTCACCCGCAGTCAAATGGCCAAGTCGAAGCAATAAACAAGGTCATTAAATCTATTCTTAAGAAGCGGCTGGAGCGGGCCAAAGCCAGATATGTAGATGAGTTGCCACTAGCTTTATGGGCCTACAGGACAACCTTTAAGACGACCACCGACCATACACCCTATTCACTTTCCTTTGGGTCAGAAGCAGTAATCCCAGTAGAATTGGAAGTCCCTTCTCATCGAGTCGCGTACTATGACCCGATGACAAATAGAACACTCCTCCTAGAGTCTCTTGATATGGTTGAAGAAAAAAGAGACTAAGCAGACTTGCGTGCCTCAAGACATCGATATCAAGTAGCACGTTATTATGACCGGAAAGTTTGCTTCAAAACTTTTGAACTTGGAGACCTAATACTGAAGTGAGTCTTCCCGCCTTCGACCCAATTGGGTCCAAAATGGGAAGGGCCACACACCAACCAACGGAAGCTTGATACTAGAGCATTCAAGCTAACGACCATGGACAGTGAAGAGATTCCCAGAGCTTGGAACGCTTAGCACTTACGACGATATCTGAGCCAAATATGAAATGACTTCCTTTTTGTTTTTATAAGCTATGTAAAAAGGCATGACTTGCCTTAAAAAGTTTGTTTATATGAACAAAGGATTATGAAGTGGATCTAGGCTACGATTTAGCTGAACCACTATAAAAATATCGTTTGTCATTTATTTTCCTACATTATTTATATCTTTAACCATTATTCTGTCATGATAATGAAACACAAAACAAAAAATTAAATTTCAAAAATTGGAGACAACCCATGTGCAGGAGCAAACAAAATGACCGTTTGAATGATAAGATGCAAAGAGTGGGAAGACGACGTTCCTGACTCTAACTCCCACGAAACGAGAGAGAGTATAAAGGACGGGAAGACGACGTCCCTTAAGGCGTGAAGGTGCCACCCGATAAGAGACTGCCTCAGTAATACTCAAACATGGTTATGAGACAGGAGAGTATAAAGATGCCAGAAAGAATAGGCATCAATGATAAAAGGAATATGGCCCTATCAGAGAATCGGGGACAGCTGAATTTTGAATTTAATCGATCTTGAATAAGTCTTAATCAGTTATCCAAGATTGACTGGGGGCATATATATGTACACATGTTCCCCTTAATAACGACTTTACTATATAACTGTGATTTGACATGCTGTTTGTGCGCATCTTTACCTAAATTTTAAAATTTACGGATATCAAACATTGCAGGGAACAAACAACTTTATTCACAAATATGTAAGTTTATACAGGAAAACTAAGCAAAAGACGCGAGGGCCGCACTCATACAACAACATCGGACCAGTGGAATATCAAAATAAAATAAAACAAAGCACATCATCACTTAGGCTTTGGAGCAGACTTGGATTTTTTGGCAGCCTTAAGAGCATTTCTAGTCTCTTTTTCAGCATCAGACATGAGACGCTTTGGCCTTTTCTTCTCTGTAGTTGAAGTACCAAAATTGGTGGTTTTCTTCCTAGGAGTCGGAACATTGGAATCAAGGGAAGATTTTTTAGCAAGCTCTTCTGTAATAGACCTAGTTGAAATCTTAACAACTAACCTCGATCCAGGATCCGCCACTGCAAGGGGCTTAAGGCTTTCGGGGTTTAAGTCCTTGACCTTCAGTTGCATGCGTTTGTCTTGTTCGGCTTTCATTTTAGCCAAAGTCATGTCATCAGCACTTTTCGAATCCCCAATTAAAGCCACATCAGGATCTTCTTCGTTCCCCTCATTACCATCGTCGTCTTTCAAGTCATCTATCATTTCGTCATCATGAGAAGTGCCGGTCTTAGACGGTTCAGCTTCCCCTCCGGATTCGACGATGGTAGTCTTATCCTGTCCTCCCTGAGCCTTTTTCACGGATTCTTCTCCAATAGAGGCTCCCCGAGGCTCATCAATCTTCTCGGCCGGTCCAGCACCTACAGAATGAGAAGCAACACTTATCAACTCAGGAGAAAATAAAGGATCCTCGATCGATTGCCCAATGATGTGATGAAAGGTGGAGACGACTTTGACAAATTGAGGTGAAAAGGTAGAAATACCTTCTGATGATTTCTCAATTGGGGCGGCTACCGTCTCTGACGTTGATTCAAGTATAGGAGATAAAAGAGACGCTTTAGGAATTCCCGGATTCTCGGGATCATATCCCTCAACTTCAGTAGTTTCGGTGGTAGCAGAAGAAGAACCAACTTCAGGGATATTCTTTTGTTTGGCCAGGTGTTTCTCCTCCTCCATAGCAGCAGCAATGAGGTGACACCCCTCGGTTAGGCATGCCGGTTCATCATCTCTCAGATACTTCTCCATAAGTTTATCTTCATCAACGAGGTCTATCTTAAGTTCCTCTTTCTCCCATTTGATGATTTGACTCCATATGCGAACTAAGGTAATCAGATAGTCTTCAATCCAAGCGATGTTTCGGCGACGAATTATGTGTGCAAAGAATTCAATCAATAGTTCGCCAAAACTGTGCACTTCTTCCTGAGCCTCTGGTAGCTGTTTACGGGCTTCTTCAGGAGACTTAATGGCGTTATCCACATTCCCCTCAGCTAGGGCAGCCCTATTCTCGGCTTCCATTAACTTGGACTCCAAGTTAGCATTTCGTTTCTCCAGTTCAGCATTTTTCCTCGCTAACTCGGCCTTTTCTTGCTCAAGAGTATTGTAAGCCAGTTGCATTTTGACACTGTCTGACTTAGCGTCCTTCGCTTGTTTCTTCAACTCCAAACGTTCTTGACTATGAGATTCCCGCAAGTCATGATAATGCTTCTGTAATTCCTCAAATTGCTATTTGAAGTTGTTGGCATCTCGTTGGGCAATGATGAGTTGACCCTGTGTGACTTCTAGGCCCTTCTCCAAATTTTTCAAGGCATTCTCATCGGAATCCGTAGCCTTTTTCATTGAATCAACGTCTGTAATTAAGGCCCGAATGATTCTGGAGAAATTGCGTGAATATTTGTACATCTCCGAGTATTGTTTCTCAACTGCGTCAATCTTTGCTTTAGCCTCATCTGCCCACTTTGAAGAAATAGGCTCAACTGTGGGTAAAAAAGTTAGATTCTCAAAGTAGTGATCTGGGAACAGCTTCTCCAGATATGCCAGCTTAATTTTGGAATCGGCATCCAGTGGTGGAGGCTTGCAGTATAATAGTTCAACATGTTTTCGCTTAGTCGGGACGATGGCTGCATCACCTTTCCCAGATCGCTTCTCAGAAACTTTGTGTTTGTCTCATGAATCGGTATGTTTCGGTGGACTTTTTTCCTGACTATATTTATCTTGAGGAGAAGTTCGATCTTTGGATTGCGACATGTCTTCTCCTCGATGACTCTGGTAGCTCTTATACCTGTCTGGATCCGACCAGACGGGGGAACGAGAGCGCGAGGTGTGTGGTCGATGATAATCATGATGCCTTTTGTCATCTCTACCCCGGCTCTCATGGCAATCATGCTCGATATCGGAAGGAGGTTTAGACATGCCACGACGCATTTTTCTGACCTCGTAGTAAGGGCGAGACATTGTACCTACGCAACAATATAAGTGGAATTCAGAATCATTGTTCACATAAGACATGAGTGCTGTGACGTGTGGTGCTAATGTGTTATGTGCATCCTAAGCGGTGTTCCCCCCAACAAACCCGAGTCTGAAGCCAGACTAGCATGAGGGGGCTCTTTAGTCTTCACGGGAGTATTCTCCTCTAAAGAAGTGAAAGTTAAAGGATTCGTGCCAAAGTCCTTTGAAGTATAGATGGTTTCAGGCAGGGGAAGGTTTCCTAAACCCTTAAATGTGGAATCATCGGTAGTAGGAGCATCTCCTTGAGAAGCATCTGTTGGCAGCTCTTTAAGGGATGTTGACTTCTCAGGAGAAATAGCATCGTCAGGGACGATATACCCTTCTCTGTGCTATTCAGCTATGTTGGCTAACTCATCGTCCTGAGTTGAAGATGGAGAAGGTAAGTCCGAAGAGGTATTGTTAGACCTTTCGAGCCCTCGCCCCTCTCAGGAATAATGTCTACCTGGGGTATGTACACATATGGACCCATCCCATGACCTATACGACGGGTAATAGACAGTAACCCGTGATGATAAAGATAATCATCCTTAAGGACTTCGTCGATGGTTAGGAACTTTTTATCGCCATTGAGATGCCGATGAAAACGATCAAAGTATAATTGATCCGATATTTGCTTTGGGTTATCAACTGCGAATGAAAAAGAAAGCAAGCTAATGTGTTGGCATGAGCATTTAAAATTGAGATCTAGAAAGTCGGTGCTTTACTTGATTTGGTCCACCTTCTGGCGCACCCTGGCTATTGTCTGATATAAAACCATTCAAGCTTAGAATCGCCAGCCTTGCTGCTAAATGGAACAGTAATAATTTTCCTTTTTGGGACTGACTCAAAATATGAGAAGGAAGGAGTCTCTTGAGTCTGATGCTTGAAATTATAAAAAAAGTGGACGTCATCAAAGGTAGGCTCTATACCTAAAACTTCTTTGTATGCTATATAAAAGGTGTATAAATAAGCATAAGAGTTGGGATGCAATTGCATGGGGGCAATCCACATCTGCCTCAGAAAATCGACGACAAAAGGCGAAAACGGTGGAATAGCCCCAACCAGGCACATCAACCGGGTAATTGCCATGAATCCTTCCAGTGGATTATGGGGGCGATCTGTTTTCGGTGGCACCAGGGTATCTCTTTTTAGTATTCCATGCTTTAGACATATTCGAACGAGTCTGTCATCATCAATCGTCGATTCAACAGAATTTTTGGGTAACTCCAATATAGTGGCAGATTCAAACACATCAGGAGCACGGTCATCTCCTATCCCTCCTTCCTCTTCATCGCCAAGAGAAACTTCACTATCAGAAGGTATTTCACTATTGTGTGCTTCCACTTCATAATTTGGGCCCTCATCGTCCCATTTAGGGTCTGAGGGAGAGGATATGTCATAAAGAGTGAATCTCTTGGAAGTTTCTAAAACTTCTCTCTTTTCTGCTAACCTGGATGAATGTCTCTCTGCCTTGATCGCTAAACTACTGAAGAAGCAATAACATAAGTTAGAGTAAGATAGCCTGTATCCCCCCGTGTACGTGTGTGAGCTAAAGTATGTGCTATGTGTGCAAAGGATGCAAAGTAAACACATGAAAGCATAATGCGAAAGTTTGACGAAGTAGTAATATGTTCACAATAGTCTTAAATGTTTGATCATGTTTATAAGGCACTATCCTAAATGTTCATTAAGTTGTAGATCACGGCAAGCATTGACAGAGCTAGTTGAACAGATTTTTGTGCGTTAAGTTAGATGAGTTCGGTTCGGTTCGGATGCGTATTTTGGGATCGGATCGGGGGCAAAATCAAGATTCGGTTTTAAGCAGAAGTTAACGCCCTATATGCAAATCGGATCGATTCGGGAACGGATATTCTGAGTCGTCCAGATCGGATTGGGAACCTATGCTTTTCCCTCTTTGCTTTTCATTCCGACCCGACCTTGTTAAGTAAGCCTTGTTTTCCTTTTACCGTTTACTTTTTAATCTAATCCGATCTGTAACACCCCACCTCCGCTAGGGTCACTCACAAAGGGAATGCACTAGTTTCGGTGGAGTATTATCTAGGCAGTCATGCACAGAGATATCACAAGGCAGAACATAAATAATGCAGCGATAGAAATTAAAAACCAACTTTTTATTATTTCCAAGAAAAGAGTCAAAACCTTGTATATCCAAGATACAAATTATTCCATTACATCAAGTTCATAATAAAGAAGCATAAACTTTAAAACAAAAGTAAATTATTCCCCATAAATAGCAGAAGCAGCCATAGCATAGCCCAAGACCAAACCGTACATGAGTTGTCAGAAAGCAAGTTGAATCCAAGCTAAGAGCTAGTGTTTCCTCCCTAGGAACCTGGGGGGAAACGAAAGAAAAAGGGGCGAAAGAAAAAGGGTCAGTCATAAAGACTGGTAAGCCCTAGTGACTTTCAGTATGAAAACTAGTAAATGTAACATGATATGTGAAAACTGGAATTAAACATAAGGATGATAACAGAACTAGGTGGATAATTAAGATAACAAGATAAGTCAAGTCTGGCATCGCATGTTCAAGGTTCGCTGTACCAACTGTACTAGTATTCTAACCCATATCAAGTATAAACCATGAAATGATCCCTTAGCCCAGTGTCATGAAGTGACCCATTACGGGGTCCTACGGTACGATCTACTAATCGATCGGCTCCCTACAAGTCCTAGCTCGTCATGTGTCTATGTCATACGGCCCTATCCAGAAATGTAGTTACCTGTGCTAGGTCCACCATAGGGTGTATCAAGTCCTATGGTACCAACCACCGACACGAATCAATCACGCACAGTGTAAATCTACGGGTGCCCAAGGCCTACTTTTTCAACTGCGGACTACGTGCACGACCATAGCCCGCCTGAACCTACAAAGGCGCACCTACTCAGCCGTCGTTTTGGTCGCTTACAATCAGCCCAGTAATCGTGCCCCACCCTGCCTAGTCCCAGGGTATCGTGATACGTCTAAATGGGTTACTACTGAATAGGACCGCGTAACTTGGGTTTCTAATGGGTTAAGTGTTGTCATTCAAATTCGTGACTTAACCCTATCCAAATCATGTATCAAGTTGGTTAAGTGTGTTCAAGCAGTTCATGACTTAACCCTATCAAGTCATCGTGTCAAGTTGGTTAAGTATATTCAAGTGGTTCATGACTTAACCCTATCATGTGACATTAATTCATTAGTGCACGCCAACCTCTCACATTAGACTAACGGTTGTGGTTACTGGATTTGCCGGGCGGTTCCGGGCAGATTTACACCATAACATAGTCTAACCTCGAGTTTTTACGTGCGATATGACCAACTACCCACATTGGATCCTATTATTTGCAGCCACTGGATTTGCCGGGTGGTTCCGGGCAGATTTACACTGCAAACTCAACCCAACCTCGAGTTGGCCATTTTCAAGTTTATCTAACTGTCATGCCCACATTCAAGTTTTCATGTTTAGATTCTTGTCGAGTTTTCAAGTCATGTTTTATGTCAAATCGTGTCAAGTTCATGTCCATATTCAGGTTCAAGTCACAATAATGTTCATGTTCAAGTTTAAAGCTAATTCATATTTTACCTAATCTACCCAAATCGTATTCCCATCGCACGAAGGTTCGAATCGATACAAATAAATCTAATTAGGGAATGACATAAAAAGAAATGGGTATAAGGTGGCAAGAATGATTACTAGCATAACATGATATGACTTGAAATAAAACAATACTGGCATATGAAATATTGGCCTCAAACATAAAGATTCCAAATCTAGCAAGATAAGGTAATAGTCAAAATAACAGTTGTCACAAGGTGATAGTATAGTCATGGTAACGACTGTCATAAGGTGATAGTATAGTCATAGTAACAACTGTCATAAGATGATAATCATAAACATGTGGCTAATAACAGATTCAACATGATAATAAGAGGGGTTTAACTTTTTGATTTACAACATGAATAGGCCCCAAATCGATGTCATATTAATATTCAAGAGTCAAGATCCAAGATGAACAAGAATGAATGTAAACAGTCATCATACATAGGTCCAATTTCAATTTTACATCATATTCATAATACATTTACAGTTTAAATCTGAAAATAACTAGGGCTTACAGATCGTGGTTCGAGAATTAGAAAAAGAGAGTCGTTTGTTGCTTAGTCAAGTCCTAATAGAAGTCCCCTAATCAGCAATTCCTTTAACACAGTCTCAACATAGTAGAAGCAGTCCCTCTCTCATACTTTTCAACCAGAATCAGAGCAGCATAAGGTCAGAAATAAATTTGGTGTAGAGAGACTGGTGTTAGGGGTTGTATTTATAGGGTCAGGTCAACGAGTGTGGACAGAAATGAGGCCAAATACATCAGAGTGAATCTAGCTTCAGAAATGGGCTCAGGCACCAGGTCGACCCCCAGGTCGACACTATGGTCGACCTGGCCCTGGGTAGGTCGACTACATAGTCGACCCCCAGGTCGACCTGGTCCTGGGCGGGATTTTTCCCGCCCAGTCCATTTGGAGGTTTGAAATTCGAATTTTGAATTCGAATTGAGTCTGTTTTGAATTTGAAAATTTCTGAAAACTTCGAATGGTCATAACTTGGTCATACGGACTCCGATTTTCGAAAACTCGGACTCCTTTCCAAGCAGAATTTCGAGACGAACGCAATGGCATAACCCATTTCCCTTGATTCTTATTTTAAAAATTAATTCTGCCTTGATTTATGGTTATTACACATTATAAAAACACGGGTTGTTACATTCTCCCCTCCTTAAAGGATTTCGTCCCCGAAATCTCTGAGTTAGGGAGGATGTGTCCTACCATCCAATCAACCATCTACTCAAAGCATCATCCACAGGCAACCATTGTCCTTAAAAGACTTCTAGTGCTGTATGAACATATGCGGAAAGTGTGTGTATATGAACTTTATCTAATGCAAAAGATCAGGCGGTTACTGATTCAGTAAACCTCCTTAATGCAAAATATGTTAGTGTCATGAATCCAACATGTATGCAAATTCCTAACATAGTTTATAATCTCTACATGAGTGCACAGTCATTCATCCATATGCAACATCCAAGTGATAGCATAACAAGTTCCATCCATGTACAAGTATAAGCACCCATGCATATGCAACATGAATATGTGACTGAGCCGATCTAGTGCCTAATGTGTGTCATGCATCCACTAGCGACCACTTGCAACCATTTGAAACCGTCAACCATAACATGTTTCAATCACATGTTTACATCCATACGGTTCTACCTAAGGTTCTCAAGATAAGATCGAAAAGATAACAAGACAAACATAGATATTAGAAGCATGATACAAAAAGGTTTTCAAGGAAAAATAGATCGAGAATGTACCCTCAAAAAGAAATGGGTAAAGCGCGCGTATCTTTTCTTCGGTTTCCCAAGTTGCGTCCTCTTGGGCTTCACTCCACTACACCTTGACTAGCTTGACTTCTCGATCCCTTAGCTTCTTAATCTCCGTTCCTAAGATACGAATCGGAACTCGCCTCAATGTTGCTTCTTTCTCCACTTCCACGTCTTCAAGGATGCTTGGCTCAACCACTTCGGCTGACTCATGCAAACACTTCCGGGGATGCAAGACGTGAAAGACATTGTGTACTCCAGACAACTTCCCGGGTAAGTCTACCTTGTAGGCCATCCGTCCAATCCTCTCAATGATGGGGAACGGTCCTACAAATATTGGTGCTAGCTTTCCAACTGCTCCAAAACGAAATACATTGCGTAACGGAGAAACCTTTATAAAGACCATATCTCCGACTTCGAATTCTAGGTCTGTTGTAACACCCCGTATGTAGAATAACTTGTTATAATATAAAACAGGGCAGAATTAAATTTAAAAATCTGAATCAGGGGAAACGGGCTATGCCATTGCGTTCGTCTCGGAAAAATACGCGAAATAGAGTCCGATTTTTCGAAAATCGGAGTTCGTATGACCCAGTTAAGGCCCGAAGAAGTTTTCAGAAATTCAAAACAGATTTAAAAACAGAAATTTCATATTTCAGAAGAGGCGGGAAAAATTCCCGCCAGGCAGAGGGAGTCGACCCTAGGGTCGACATGGGTGTCGACCCCCTCCCTAGGGGTCGACCCAGGGGTCGACACAGGGGTCGACCCCCCCTGTCGGTCTGTGTGACCTGGGTGCAACCTGATGGCTTTTGGGCTGTGCTTGGTGGCTAGGACGAGATCTGACGGCTCTAATCTGATTTAGGGTTAATCTAATGGCCTAAAACACCTAACTACTCTATAAATACACCCTAAGACTACCCTAATTCATGCTAAAAATAGATGCAACGTCGTTATGCCATCAAAATGCAACTTGAAGGAGCCTCCATCAAATTGTAAAAGAAGATAGCCTCTCAAATCAACCTCTAATCAACTCTGGCAACTTAATCTTCTTCATAGGAGTGCTAATCAACAAGTTATGAGTTTCTACAGCCTTAATGACCAATTTTTGAAATGATTATGATAGGATATAATGAGGTTATGGCTATAAATGCGGATCAATGCAAGTTATGTTATCATATGCTATGTGTTCATGAAGTTATGCAAGTTATATGCTATATGTTCATGATGTTATGCAAGTTATGCAAGTCATATGCTATATGTTCATGATGTTATGCAAGTCATATGCTAGGTGATCATGATGTTATGCAAGTTATGCAAGTTATATGCTATATGTTCATGATATTATGCAAGTTATGCAAGTCATATGCTATATGTTCATGATGTTATGCAAGTTATGCAAGTCATATGCTAGGTGATCATGATGTTATGCAAGTTATGCAAGTCATATGCTATATCTTCATGATGTTATGCAAGTTATGCAAGTCATATGCTATATGTTCATGATGTTATGCAAGTTATGTAAGTCATATGCTATGTGATTATGATGTTATGCAAGTTATGCAAGTCATATGCTATGTGATCATGATGTTATGCAAGTTATGCAAGTCATATGCTATGTGATCATGATGTTATGCAAGTTATGCAAGTTTTAGGCTATGTGTTCATGATGCTAGTTATGCAAATCGCTATGATAAACATTGATCCATTATGACACCATGTTATGCAAGTTTGGTGTATGATTATATGCAAATTCATATATGACATGTTATGCAAGTTTGGTGTTTGATTATATGCAAGTAACATGTGCAAGTTTACACCTTAGTATGATATGCATACATATGCAAGTTAACCCCTTTGTATGTCATACATACATATGCAAGTTTACCCCTTTGTATGACATAAGTAACTTATGTAAGTTTGCCCATTTATGACATATGTGATTCATGCAAGTTTGGGTTGATTATTTATGCTAGTTGGGTTTGATGCTATATGCATGTTGATACCTTTTAAACCCATGTTGATGCTAATGTTATGCAAGTTGAACCCATTGTATGTGTGATGAATCTTCCCTTTTAGGTATGTCATGTTAGCGAATTACGTGGGGAACGATGGGGTTAATATACATGTTAATGAAACGGTCTGAAGTTGGTATGATTATGCATACCATAAAGTGGATGGACATAATTGAGTCAATTATGTACATCGTTAAATTTGTAATTAATTAGGGATAATTAATACAAATTATGGGGGTGATTAATTAGGTGTAATTAATCGGCTAAGACACGAGGTTGGACCCTTTTGTAGCATAAGACTGCCCGGAACCGACCGGCAAATCCAGCGGCTACAAATGATTGGCCCAATGTGAGAGGTCTTAGGCATAAACTAAATACGTGACAAGTGTAAAGACACGAGGTTAGACTTGGTTATGGCGTAAGGCTGCCCGGACCCGACCGACAAATCCAGCTGCCATAAAAGATAGTCTAATGTGAGAGGTCTTTGCAAAGGTTACGGTCTTAATCAATTAAGAAACACTTAACCAGATAAGCATGTAGTGGGGCATGAGGGGTTAAGTGGGTGCCTTGGGTGGCATGTGGAAAAATCTAGTGGTTGCCTTGGGTGGCAATAGAAAACACGACTAGAATACTTAACCAAAGTGGAACATGTAATTAAACATGATTAAAGGGTTAAGTGGGTGTCTTGGATGGCATGTGGAAAAATCTAGTGGTTACCTTGGGTGGCAATAGAAAATATGACTAGAATACTTAACCAAAGTGGAACATGTAATTAAACATGATTAAAGGGTTAAGTAAGTGCCTTGGGTGGCATGTGGAAATCAAGTGGGTGCCTTGGGTGGCATGGGAAATCTAGTGGGTGCCTTGAGTGGCAATTGAAATATGATTAGATGACTTAACCAAACTTTAAACATGTAAGTGGACATGATTATTAAAAAGGGTTAAGTGGGAGGCACTAGATAAAATGACAAGCTTAGGTGGGTAGCTTGTGGGGGCCCATTTCAACCAGTAACCCATATGTATCTTAGTGGGCTCGACCCATGTCGAGGACGGGACACGCGTACTGGTCTTGACTATAAGAGGCCAAAAACGGGTTAGCGGTGGCAACGCGAGTCCAACGGGTTTCATATGCGTGTGTGGACCCGGGCTGGTAGGTAAGACGTTGTTGCACCGTGTAGGTATAAGCCGTGCACCATTTGTTGTATCGGGTTGCCACTTTGGGGAGTGATACACCCCAATGTGGGGCCAGCACGGGTATCTACGGTAGGGAGCCGGTCGCTTGGGGAGTAGTGGGTACACCTAGTGGAGATAGGGGCAGACGGCACCTATGTAGTCAGCTAGGGGTACAAGAGACTACTATTAAGATTACTAAGTACAGGGTACACCTAGTGGAGATAGGGGCAGACGACACCTATGTAGTCAGCTAGGGGTACACGAAACTACTGGGTAAATTTTTCTAAGTCCTTGGGAGGGATCAACCTTTAAGTAGGAATGACTGGTGTGGTGCAGTTAGAAATTACCCTTGGGTGGGTAGATCTGGGGTGGTGTAGTGTAGTATTTATCCTTGGGTGGATAGGCACGTCTTTACCGTTATCTTAGTTTATCCTAAGTCTAGTTGGCTGCTTAGTGTAGTCATTTATCCCCAGTCGTACCGTACCAGGTTTATATCATACCCTAATTACTTTAATGATTTTATTGTTAAAGTTATAGGGCTCACTCAGATTTATGTCTGACCCCGTTGTTTTTTTTATCTTTTTCCCAACCCTCAGGTTATCAGGGTGGGTTAGCACTAGTGGGCTTTGATTCAGATTGCTTTATCTATCTTTTGAAGCTTGGACTCTTGAAGTAAAGCTCGGTTATCTTTTCTATTATGGCTATTAGTATGTAGTGGGATTATGTACTTATGTTTTAACGAGATGGATATTTTGTACTTGACTCTTGTTGGTTTTTGATATGTAACCAAACATGTTTACCTTCTGCTGCAATGAAATGATGTTTTAAATTTCAAGTATTATTTATATCTGTCTGTTGTAAATTTTCTGTTCTATATTCACTTAAAATACTCCACCGAAGTTAAGGCATTCCCTTAGTGAGTGACCTTAGCGGGTGTGGGGTGTTACACGTGGTATCAGAGCTTAAGGTTACCAGAACAGATAAAAATTTTAGAAAACTATTTTTCTAAAAACATTTTTGGAAGAAGTATTTTCAAAAACATGTCTTTTAAGAGAAAAGTTTTTGAAAGAAAAGAACATAATCCCCAAGAGCCATATATCCTTCCTTCGATTCTCCGTTTTGAATCTCTTCCTCTTTCTCTTTGAATTTCCCCTCCGCGTATAGATGTCTTTTTAAGATAATTAAGGACTTCCGTATGAAGGACGGAAGAACCACTTCAAGGGACTAAGAAGTTTGTCGGGCTAAGAAGTTAGTCCAAGGAGGTGGAGGGCTTATGGGTACCTTTAAGATGGACGAGGGAGGGAGATTCAAATAGCTATTAGGTAAATAAAGGACGAAACCTCATCGTGGCGAGAAGGTCACGAAAGGAGAATGTAAAGGAGAAGGCTGGTTGTTTTGGGGAAATAGGACACCTTATTAGGATTGTCCAAAGAGGTAAGGACAAAGTATAGGATCTTCTGGAGGGTAGAGGTATTCCCTCATGGCTGGTATACCTGATGGGGGTAGGGCCGTCTAGGTTGAAAGTTGGTTCTCTCGATCATCCTGTTCGAACTTTATTCGACTCTGGCGCATCGCATTTGTTTATCTCATCATCGTTAGTTGAGTCACTGCACTTAGACACCAGTCTAGTAGATGATCCCTTGGTTGCTTCAAACCCAATTGGGGGCTCCACTTATTTGTCCATGATATGTTTGGGTTTGAAGATTTCTATACTTAGTGTTGAGTTTAGATGTGATGCTTTTGTTTTGGGCTTCACGGGCTATGGGTTGATTTTGGGCATGGACTGGTTATCCAGTAATGGTGCCGTTCTTGATTGTGAAAGGAGAGTTGTTAGGCTCATGACCCGCTTGGGGAACACTCTCGAGATCTCTTGTAATCCCATAGATTCTGTTATGCTAAGTTATCTTGAATCGCTTGATGCTTCGGTCGAGAGTTTGCGATCTGTTAGAGTGGTCCGGGAATACTCGGATGTGTTTGAGGAGGTGAAGGGCTTACCTCCGAAGCAGGAGATAGACTTCCGAATATATCTGGTAGACAATGCTAAGCCGGTATCTTTGCCAGTGCGCCACATGGCTCCTTGTGAGAGGAGGGAACTCCATAAGCAAGTAGGGGAGTTGCTTGAGAAGGGGTTCATAGAACGAAGTATATCGGAGTGGGGTGCTCCAGTAGTTTTTACCACGAAGGCGAATGGGTCCCTCATACTTTGTATAGACTATAGAGAACTCAACAAGCTCACAAAGAAGAATAGACACCCATTGCCGAGGATTGATGATCCCTTTGATCAGTTGGTTGGCGCCTCAGTGTTTTCGCAAGTTGGACTTAGCCACGGGGTTTTATCAGTTGAGAGTGGCTGAGGATAGTATAGAGAAGACTGCCTTTAGGACTACGGATGGTTTCTATGAGTGGCTGGTAATGCCATTTGGTTTGACGAATGCCCCTGCATACTTTGTTGATTTGATGAGTAGGGTGTTCAGGGAGTACCTAAATAACTTCGTAGTGGTCTTTGTGGATGACATCTTGGTCTTTTCTAAGAGCGAAATAAGTTGTTGTATGTGCTTAATAGGTTAAGCAAAGCCAGTTATTTGATCAACGGTGGTGTTGGAGCGAGACTGGCAAGGACATCCAGAGTTGGACGAGTGCTTAATTATTTAGCCGTTTTTACTAGTATCATCTCACGTAGGTCGTCTGAATTCGAAGGAGGTATCCCTTGGGTGTTTGTCTGATATTGGTTTAGGCCTTTGGGGCTTGCATTTGGGGGATGTCGAGTTCGACTAGGAGGGTCTGCGTGAGAGATGGATAGTGGTGACGATTTTGCATGGGAGAATATCCTGGTTTTCTCTAGAAGTGGAGAAAAACATGCCCTACATCTTAGGGAAGTGTTGGGGACTCTGCGGCGCATAGTCTTAAGACAACAAAGGTGGATGGAGTTCTTAGCATCCTATAATTTCGAGATAGCGTATACCCCTGGCAAGGGTAACATGGTGGCGGACGCCTTG
This sequence comes from Allium sativum, assembly GCA_030737875.1. NCBI lineage: Eukaryota > Viridiplantae > Streptophyta > Magnoliopsida > Asparagales > Amaryllidaceae > Allium > Allium sativum. The sequence goes on along the minus strand of CM060923.1, from coordinate 573,375,699 downwards.
AGTTGGAAAAAGGTTGTCCTTGAGTCCATTGTTCGTGGAACGACGAAGCTTGGAATTTATCTCGATGTTTGATTTTAGACCTTCCGTTGACTTTGTACCCGGTTTGCTATCATCCTTAGAGGTCAGACCTACTCTTTTGGGACGGCTTTGCTAGGCACAGCGGGACGACCCACAGTTGGTTGAGTTAGTAGAGAGGCTCATAAGGGGGGAGTCGTCCAGCCATTTGAGTAGGTACACCCTAGACGATAGGGGGTGGTTGCTTAGAGACGGTAGACTTTGTGTACCGCAAGACGAGGGTTTGAGGAAGGCTATACTTGATGATGCACATCGTTCGAAGATGACCATTCATCCCGGTGGGGACAAGATGTACCAAGACATGAAGCGAGTTTTCTTTTAGGCCGGTATGAAGAAAGATGTGGCCGAGTATGTCGCTAGATGCTTGGTGTGACAACAAGTGAAAGAAGAGCAAAATAAACCAGGTGGGTAGCTTCACCCATTGGAAGTTCCACAATGGAAGTGGTATAGCGTCTCGATGGATTTTATTGATGGGTTACCGAGATCGAGGAAGGGTAATACGGGAATTTGGGTTGTGGTAGACAGACTTACTAAGAGCGCCCATTTTATACACGTGAAGAGCAAGAGGACTGCTCCATGGCATATAGAGTGGATTTACCCGAGAGACTTAGTGGGGTACATGATGTATTCCATGTGTCACATTTGAGGAAGTGCCTACATGAGATCGCAGAGGTAGTAGAGTCGATCTTGCTTAGAGAAGTGGAGGTAGAGCGTGATGCGACTATTCGACGAGCTCCTACCCGCATCCTTGGGTCAGAGGTTAGGAAGTTGAGAAACAGAGAGGTTCGACTAGTCAAAGTGCAATGGGGAGAAGATGAGAGCAATGCTATTTGGGAGACAGAAGCGAAGATGCGTTCATTGTACCCATTTCTTTTTTAGGGTATGTCTTTTAACTTCTCCTTTATCATTTGTCTAGTACTTATCTTATCTTTAGTATGTCCTCTCATTAGTACCTTTGACCTTTAGATAGGGTAAACCTATGGTTGAAACATGTGTTTGAGACATGTTATGATTGATGGATGCGTGTGGTTGCTAGTGGTTGCTCGTGGATGCATATACACACACTCTAGGCACTAGATCGGCTCAATCACTTCATATTGCATATTGCATATAATTGTGTGTAGGTAGCTATATTAATGGATGTATAATGGTTGTGCTATCATATGGATGATGCATTTTGGTGAATGATTGTGCACTCATGTAGAAATAGTATGTGTCGATATGGTTCTTTCGCATACATATTGGATGCATGGCACTATCATGGTTTGCATTGAGGAGGTCAACTGAATCGGTAGACCGCCTAATTTTGCATTAGACAAGGAACATATACACACACTCTTTGCGTATGTTCATACAGCATTAGAAATTTTAAGGACAATGGATGCCAGTGTTTGATGGTTTGAGTAGATGGTTGTTTGGATGGTAGGATACGTTCTTCTTGACTTAGAGATTTCGGGGACGAAATCCTTTAAGTAGGGGAGAATGTAACACCCCGTATGTTGAATAACTTGTTATAATATAAAACAGGGCAGAATTAAATTTAAAAATCTGAATCAGGGGAAACGGGCTATGCCATAGCGTTCGTCTCGGAAAAATACGCGAAATAGAGTCCGAGTTTTCGAAAATCGGAGTCCGTATGACCCAGTTAAGGCCCGAAGAAGTTTTCAGAAATTCAAAACAGATTTAAAAACAGAAATTTCATATTTCAGAAGAGGCGGGAAAAATTCCCGCCAGGCAAAGGGAGTCGACCCTAGGGTCGACATGGGTGTCGACCCCCTCCCTAGGGGTCGACCCAGGGGTCGACCCCCCCTGTCGGTCTGTGTGACCTGGGTGCAACCTGATGGCTTTTGGCTGTGCTTGGTGGCTAGGACGAGATCTGACGGCTCTAATCTGATTTAGGGTTAATCTAATGGCCTAAAACACCTAACTACTCTATAAATACACCCTAAGACTACCCTAATTCATGTTAAAAATAGATACAATGTCGTTATGCCGTCAAAATGCAACTTGAAGGAGCCTCCATCAAATTGTAGAAGAAGATAGCCTCTCAAATCAACCTCTAATCAACTCTAGCAACTTAATCTTCTTCATAGGAGCGCTAATCAACAAGTTGTGAGTTTCTATAGCCTTAATGACCAATTGTTGAAATGATTATGATCGGATATAATGAGGTTATGGCTATGAATGTGGATCAATGCAAGTTATGTTATCATATGCTATGTGTTCATGAAGTTATGCAAGTTATATGCTATATGTTCATGATGTTATGCAAGTTATGCAAGTCATATGCTATATGTTCATGATGTTATGCAAGTTATGCAAGTCATATGCTAGGTGATCATGATGTTATGCAAGTTATATGCTATATGTTCATGATGTTATGCAAGTTATGCAAGTCATATGCTATATGTTCATGATGTTATGCAAGTTATGCAAGTCATATGCTAGGTGATCATGATGTTATGCAAGTTATGCAAGTCATATGCTATATGTTCATGATGTTATGCAAGTTATGCAAGTCATATGTTATATGTTCATGATGTTATGCAAGTTATGTAAGTCATATGCTATGTGATTATGATGTTATGCAAGTTATGCAAGTCATATGCTATGTGATCATGATGTTATGCAAGTTATGCAAGTCATATGCTATGTGATCATGATGTTATGCAAGTTATGCAAGTTTTAGGCTATGTGTTCATGATGCTAGTTATGCAAATCGCTATGATAAACATTGATCCATTATGACACCATGTTATGCAAGTTTGGTGTATGATTATATGCAAGTTCATATATGACATGTTATGCAAGTTTGTGTTTGATTATATGCAAGTAACATGTGCAAGTTTACACCTTAGTATGATATGCATACATATGCAAGTTAACCCCTTTGTATGTCATACATACATATGCAAGTTTACCCCTTTGTATGACATAAGTAACTTATGCAAGTTAGCCTCTTTATGACATATGTGATTCATGCAAGTTTGGGTTGATTATTTATGCTAGTTGGGTTTGATGCTATATGCATGTTGACACCTTTTAAACCCATGTTGATGCTAATGTTATGCAAGTTGAACCCATTGTATGTGTGATGAATCTTCCCTTTTAAGTATGTCATGTTAGCGAATTACGTGGGGAACGATGGGGTTAATATACATGTTAATGAAATGGTGTGAAGTTGGTATGATTATGCATACCATAAAGTGGATGGACATAATTGAGTCAATTATGTACATCGTTAAATTTGTAATTAATTAGGGATAATTAATACAAATTATGGGGGTGATTAATTAGGTGTAATTAATCGGCTAAGACACGAGGTTGGACCCTTTTGTAGCATAAGACTGCCCGGAACCGACAGGCAAATCCAGCGGCTACAAATGATTGGCCCAATGTGAGAGGTCTTAGGCATAAACTAAATACGTGACAAGTGTAAAGACACGAGGTTAGACTTGGTTATGGTGTAAAGCTGCCCGGACCCGACCGGCAAATCCAACTGCCATAAAAGATAGTCTAATGTGAGAGGTCTTTGCAAAGGTTACGGTCTTAATCAATTAAGAAACACTTAACCAGATAAGCATGTAGTGGGGCATGAGGGGTTAAGTGGGTGCCTTGGGTTGCATGTGGAAAAATCTAGTGGCTGCCTTGGGTGGCAATAGAAAACACGACTAGAATACTTAACCAAAGTGGAACATGTAATTAAACATGATTAAAGGGTTAAGTGGGTGCCTTGGGTGGCATGTGGAAAAATCTAGTGGTTGCCTTGGGTGGCAATAGAAAATATGACTAGAATACTTAACCAAAGTGGAACATGTAATTAAACATGATTAAAGGGTTAAGTAAGTGCCTTGGGTGGCATGTGGAAATCAAGTAGGTGCCTTGGGTGGCATGGGAAATCTAGTGGGTGCCTTGAGTGGCAATTGAAATATGATTAGATGACTTAACCAAACTTTAAACATGTAAGTGGACATGATTATTAAAAAGGGTTAAGTGGGAGGCACTAGATAAAATGACAAGCTTAGGTGGGTAGCTTGTGGGGTCCATTTCAACCAGTAACCCATATGTATCTTAGTGGGCTCGACCCATGTCGAGGACGGGACACGCGTACTGGGCTTGACTATAAGAGGACAAAAACGGGTTAGCGGTGGCAACGCGAGTCCAACGGGTTTCATATGCGTGTGTGGACCCGGGCTGGTAGGTAAGACGTTGTTGCACCGTGTAGGTATAAGCCGTGCACCATTTGTTGTATCGGGTTGCCACTTTGGGGAGTGATACACCCCACTGTGGGACCAGCACGGGTATCTACGGTAGGGAGCCGATCGCTTGGGGAGTAGTGGGTACACCTAGTGGAGATAGGGGCAGACGGCACCTATGTAGTCAGCTAGGGGTACAAGAGACTACTATTAAGATTACTAAGTACAGGGTACACCTAGTGGAGATAGGGGCAGACGACACCTATGTAGTCAGCTAGGGGTACACGAAACTACTGGGTAAATTTTTCTAAGTCCTTGGGAGGGATCAACCTTTAAGTAGGAATGACTGGTGTGGTGCAGTTAGAAATTACCCTTGGATTGGTAGATCTGGGGTGGTGCAATGTAGTATTTATCCTTGGGTGGATAGGCACGTCTTTACCGTTATCTTAGTTTATCCTAAGTCTAGTTGGCTACTTAGTGTAGTCATTTATCCCCAGTCGTACCGTACCAGGTTTATATCATACCCTAATTACTTTAATGATTGTATTGTTAAATTTATAGGGCTCACTCAGACTTATGTCTGACCCCGTTGTTTTTCTATCTTTTTCCCAACCCTCAGGTTATCAAGGTGGGCTTAGCACTAGTGGGCTTTGATTCAGATTGCTTTATCTATCTTTTGAAGCTTGGACTCTTGAAGTAAAGCTCGGTTATCTTTTCTATTATGGCTATTAGTATGTAGTGGGATTATGTACTTATGTTTTAACGAGATGGATATTTTGTACTTGACTCTTGTTGGTTTTTGATATGTAACCAAACATGTTTACCTTCTGCTGCAATGAAATGATGTTTTAAATTTCAAGTATTACTTATATCTGTCTGTAGTAAATTTTCTGTTCTATATTCACTTAAAATACTCCACCGAAGTTAAGGCATTCCCTTAGTGAGTGACCTTAGCGGGTGTGGGGTGTTACATCTGTCCTTCTCTGGTCCGCATAAGATTTCTGTCTATCTTGGGCCGTTTTCATCTGTCTTCGTATCAACTCAATCTTCTCAGAAGTGTCCCTTATCATATCAGGGCCAAGTATAAGCCTGTCTGTCGTCTCCCACCAATAAGTTGGTGACTTGCACGGTCTTCCATATAGGGCTTCGAACGGTGCCATTCCGATGCTAGCTTGGTAACTGTTATTATACGCAAACTCCACGAGAGGAAGATGGTCTTCCCAAGTACCACCAAAGTCAAGAATGCATAGCCTCAGGAGATCTTCTAGTACCCTATTTACCCTTTCGGTTTGTCCATCCGTCTGTGGGTGATAGGCCGTGCTTAAGTTCAGTCGTGTTCCCATTGCTTCTTGCAGACTATCCCAAAACTGGCTAGTGAAAATCGGGTCATGATCACTAACTATACTAGAAGGAACTCCATGCAATCGTACTATCTCTCGAAGGTAAATAGACGCTAGCCCTGATGCGGTCCTCTTGCTCTTCACCGGAATGAAGTGAGCGCTTTTAGTGAGTCTATCAACTATGACCCATATGCTAGTATTTCCCTTCCTAAACCTAGGCAGTCCATCCACGATATCCAACGAGATACTCTCCCATTTCCATTGCGGAACCTCCAAAGAATGTAATAGCCCACCGGGCTTCTTCGACTCAGCCTTTACTTGTTGGCACACCATGCACTTCGAAACGAACTCTGCCACGTCCTTTTTCATTCCATCCCAAAAGAAAATGCATTTCATATCCCTGTACATCTTATCCCCTCCGGGATGTATAGTCATCTTCGAGTGGTGCGCTTCTTCGAGAACTATCCTTACTAAGTCTCCCACTTGTGGGATACATAACCTTCCATCACGCCTTAGCCATCCCTTGTTATCTATCGCATACCTACTGAGGTGACTTGACGTCTCACCTCTAATAAGCTTGTCCATGATTTCAACTATCTGTGGGTCTTCCTTCTGTGAAGTCCCTACTTGGTCTAGAAGTGTAGGTCTTAGCTCAAGAGATGCTAACGTAGCGGTCAATGACTCAACAGCAGGTGTAAAATCAAAGGTTGCTATAAACTCAAGGCTTTTCATTTCAACAAACAAGGGGCTCAAAGTCAGCCTTTTTCTACTTAGCGCGTCTGCTACCACATTACCCTTGCCAGGGGTATAAGCTATATCGAAGTCATATGATGCAAAGAACTCCGTCCACCGCTGTTGCCTCATATTCAAATATTTCTATGAGAAGAGGTACCTGAGCGATTTGTGGTCGGTGTACAACTCGAACCTCTCCCCTAGAAGATAATGGCGCCAAGCTTTAAGTGCAAAAACAACCGTGGCCAACTCCAAGTCATGCGTGGGATAGTTTTTCTCATGGACTTTAAGTTGTCTGCCCCCGTAGCATATTACTCTTCCTTCCTGCATTAGGACAGCGCCTAGTCCCGTGCCGCACGCATCTGTGTACACGGTAAACATCTTGCCTCCATCGGGTAATGCTAAGACTGGAGTTGTGGTGAGGGCTCTCTTAAGTCTCTGAAAAGCAACGTCACATTCTATGTTCCATGCAAAAGGTAGGTTCTTCTTTGTTAATTTAGTAAGAGGGGCTGAAATCTTAGCAAAGTTCATAATGAACTTCCGGTAGTAGCCCGCCAAACCGAGAAAGCTCCTCACCTCCGTTGCATTTTTAGGAATTTTCCAGTCCTGTACCGCAACTACCTTTGCGGGGTCCACGGCTATGCCTTGCTTAGAAACTACATGCCCAAGGAACCGAACTTCCTTCCTCCAAAAATGGCATTTGGAGAACTTAACCTTTAACTGGTGTGCTCTAAGCGTTTCCATGACTTCCTTGAGATGCCTAGCATGCTCTTCTTCATCTTTTGAGAAGATCAAAATATCATCCATGAAAACTACCACAAACTTGTTAAGGAACTCCCGAAACACCCTGCTCATTAAATCTACAAAGTATGTGGGTGCATTCGTTAACCCAAACGGCATAACGAGCCATTCGAAGAACCCATCCGGAGTCCTAAATGCAGTTTTGTCAATGCTATCCTCAGCCACTCTGAGCTGAGGGAATCCTATGGCTTGATCGAGTTGAGAGAAAACAGATGCTCCCACAAGCTGGTCAAACAGATCGTCGATTCTTGGTAATGGGTGCCTATTCTTCTTTGTCAGCTTGTTTAACTCACGATAATCTACGCACAGACGAAGCGATCCATCCGCCTTAGTAGCGAATACTACCGGAGCACCCCATTCAGAAATGCTTCGTCTTATGAAATTTTTCTCAAGCAACTCATTGATTTGTTTACTGAGCTCTCTTCTTTCTCGCGGGGCCATGTGCCTAACGGGCAATGAAACTGGCTTGGCATTATCAACAAGATAAATTCGGAACTCTATCTCGCGTTTAGGAGGTAATCCCCTCACTTCATCAAAGACATCTAGATATTCTTGGACCACTCTTACAGATTGCAAATTATCGTCGGACGAGTCAAGGGATTCAAGATAACATAACATGACCGGACCCTTAGGGTTACAAGAAATTTCAAGGGTATTACCAAGGCGAGTCATGAGCCTCACTACCCTTCATTCAGAATCAAGAATGGCTCCATAATCGGACAACCAATCCATGCCTAGGATCAAACCGTATCCCATGAATCCGAGAATATAAGAATTACATGTGAATTCTAAGCTTAAGATAGAGATCCTCAAATCCACACACGTCATAGATAAATGGGCGGAGCCCCCAATTGGATTTGAAACTATAACGGGATCCTCAACCAGACTAGTACTTAGGTGCAGATTTTCGACAATATCAGAAGAAATAAAAGTATGCGATGCGCCAGAGTCAAATAAAGTTCGAACAGGAAAGTCAGAAATGTAAACAAGGCTTTCTACGGAAATATTACTACCTCGGTCAGGACCTGGAGCGGTGTTGAGAGCATGCAACTGCCCTCCAGAAGGTCCTGCTCGCTGAGTCTGCCCTTGCCCCTGCCCTTGCTTCTTAGGGCAATCCTTGCTGATGTGTCCAGTATCTCCACAATGAAAGCATTCACCCAACTTCCTCTTCTTCCTTCTACAGTCTTTAGCTAGATGTCCTGTAATACCACAGAAGTTGCACTTCCTCATCTCACGTGATTTGTTGTTGCTCTTGTTATTCTTATTACTCTTGTTGTTCCCCTTCTTGAAGTCAGCCTTCTTATTCTGAGTCTCATTAGGCTTAACCTCCTTCTTGCTATTCTTGTCTTCCTCATGGAGTAGAGCCATATCCACCAAGCTTTCAAAGGTCGCCCCCATGGGTATATGAGTTAGGGCCAAGATGTGTAGTGGCTCGATCAATCCTCGAGCAAAGCGTACAGCCTTTTTCTGGGTTGTGTTGACCAAATCCAAACCGAACCGAGCAAGCTGATTAAACTTATTCACGTACTCCCTCACAGACATATCCCCTTGCTTGAGCGCTAGTAACCTCTCCATCTGAATGTTCTCCTCTGCCGACGATAGGAATTTGAGCCCAAACCTCTCTCTAAAGTCTGCCCAAGTCTCAATTGGCCTGGTAGCGTTGGTAACTTCCTACCAAAATGCAGCTTCCTCTTTCAACAACCATGCTGCCAACTGAACTTTCCTATGGTCCTCCATATCAAAGATAATAAACAAGTCTTCTGTTTCCTTTAGCCAGTTTCGTGCCTGAACGAAGGTTTCAGTTCCAACGAAGTTCTTGCCGCCCATCGCTTTAAAGTCTTTGCATATATTGGCAAAGGCGGTACCAGGAGGAGGAACCGCAGCCACTGGGGGAGGAGGAGGGATGTCTGTCGTGCCCTCGTCGTTGGCCCTGGCTTCTAAGTACCTTCGGAACCATCCAGGCACGGGTATTCCCTCGGGAAGGTTAAGATCGGCCATGCTGAAAAACGAAAAGAAAAGATTCAAACGAGGAAACAAGGGAAAGTGCTAATGGCTTCTTGGGGAATAACCTTTTTAAACATAAAACTTTTCTTGAAAAATGCTTCTTTATAAATGGTTTTGAAAACAGTTTCAGAAGGTTTTTAAAACTTTTGCCCAGCCTGGTAACCTTCTGCTCTGATGACAAATTATAACACCCCACCTCCGCTAGGGTCACTCACAAAGGGAATGCACTAGTTTTGGTGGAGTATTATCTAGGTAGTCATGCACAGAGATATCACAAGGCAGAACAAAAATAAAGCAGCGGTAGAAATTAAAAACCAACTTTTTATTATTTCCAAGAAAAGAGTCAAAACCTTGTATATCCAAGATACAAATTATTCCATTACATCAAGTTCATAATAAAGAAGCATAAACTTTAAAACAAAAGTAAATTATTCCCCATAAATAGAAGAAGCAGCCATAGCATAGCCCAAGACCAAACCGTACATGAGTTGTCAGAAAGCAAGTTGAATCCAGGCTAAGAGCTAGTGTTTCCTCCCTAGGAACTTGGGGGGAACGAAAGAAAAAGGGGCGAAAGAAAAAGGGTCAGTCATAAAGACTGGTAAGCCCTAGTGACTTTCAGTATGAAAACTAGTAAAGGTAACTTGATATGTGAAAACTGGAATTAAACATAAGGATGATAACAGAATTAGTTGGATAATTAAGATAACAAGATAAGTCAAGTCTGGTATCGCATGTTCAAGGTTCGCTGTACCAACTGTACTAGTATTCTAACCCATATCAAGTATAAACCATGAAATGATCCCTTAGCCCAGTGTCATGAAGTGACCCATTACGGGGTCCTACGGTACGATCTATTAATCGATCGGCTCCCTACAAGTCCTAGCTCGTCATGTGTCTATGTCATACGGCCCTATCCAGAAATGTAGTTACCTGTGCTAGGTCCACCATAGGGTGTATCAAGTCCTATGGTGCCAACCACCGACACGAATCAAGCACGCACAGTGTAAATCTACGGGTGCCCAATGCCTTCTTTTTCAACTGCGGACTACGAGCACGACCATAGCCCGCCTGAACCTACAATGGCGCACCTACTCAGCCGTCGTTCTGGTCGCTTACAATCAGCCCAGTAATCGTGCCCCACCCTGCCTAGTCCCAGGGTATCATGATACATCTAAGTGGGTTACTGCTGAATAGGACTGCGTAACTAGGGTTTCTAATGGGTTAAGTGTTGTCATTCAAATTCGTGACTTAACCCTATCCAAATCATGTATCAAGTTGGTTAAGTGTGTTCAAGCAGTTCATGACTTAACCCTATCAAGTCATCGTGTCAAGTTGGTTAAGTATATTCAAGTGGTTCATGACTTAACCCTATCATGTGGCATTAATTCATTAGTGCACGCCAACCTCTCACATTAGACTAACTGTTGTGGTTATTGGATTTGCTGGGCGGTTCCGGGCAGATTTACACCACAACATAGTCTAACCTCGGGTTTTTACGTGTGATATGACCAACTACCCACATTGGATCCTATTGTTTGCAGCCGCTGGATTTGCCGGGCGGTTCCGGGCAGATTTACACTGCAAACTCAACCCAACCTCGAGTTGGCCATTTTCAAGTTTATCTAACTGTCATGCCCACGTTCAAGTTTTCATGTTTAGATTCATGTCGAGTTTTCAAGTCATGTTTTATGTCAAATCGTGTCAAGTTCATGTCCATATTCAGGTTCAAGTCACAATAATGTTCATGTTCAAGTTTAAAGCTAATTCATATTTTACCTAATCTACCCAAATCGTATTCCCATCGCACGAAGGTTCGAATCGATACAAATAAATCTAATTAGGGAATGACATAAAAAGAAATGGGTATTAGGTGGCAAGAGTGATTACTAGCATAGCATGATATGACTTGAAATAAAATATTACTGGCATATGAAATATTGGCCTCAAACATGAAGACTACAAATCTAGCAAGATAAGGTACTGGTCAAAATAACAGTTGTCACAAGGTGATAGTATAGTCATAGTAACGACTGTCATAAGGTGATAGTATAGTCATAGTAACAACTGTCATAAGATGATAATCATAAACATGTGGCTAATAACAGATTCAACATGATAATAAGAGGGGTTTCTCCTTTTGATTTACAACATGAATAGGCCCCAAATCGATGTCAAAGTAATATTCAAGAGTCAAGATCCAAGATGAACAAGAATGAATGTAAACAGTCATCATACATAGGTCCAATTTCAATTTTACATCATATTCATAATACATTTACAGTTTAAATCTGAAAATAACTGGGGCTTACAGATCGTGGTTCGAGAATTAGAAAAAGAGTGTCGTTTGTTGCTTAGTCAAGTCCTAATAGAAGTCCCCTAATCATCAATTCCTTTAATGCAGTCTCAACGTAGTAGAAGCAGTCCCTCTCTCAAACTTTTCAACCAGAATCAGAGCAGCATAAGGTCAGAAAGAAATTTGGTGTAGAGAGACTGGTGTTAGGGGCTGTATTTATAGGGTCAGGTCAACGAATGTGGGAAGAAATGAGGCCAAATACATCAGAGTGAATCTAGCTTCAGAAATGGGCTCGGGCACCAGGTCGATCCCCAGGTCGACACTATGGTTGACCTGGCCCTGGGTAGGCCGACTACATAGTCGACCCCCAGGTCGATCTGGTCCTGGGCGGGATTTTTCCCGCCCAGTCCATTTGGAGGTTTGAAATTTGAATTTTGAATTCGAATTGAGTCTATTTTGAATTTGAAAATTTCTGAAAACTTCGAATGGTCATAACTTGGTCATACAGACTCCGATTTTCGAAAACTCGGACTCGTTTCCAAGCAGAATTTCGAGACGAACGCAATGGCGTAACTAGTTTCCCTTGATTCTTATTTTAAAAATTAATTTTGCCTTGATTTGTGGTTATTACACGTTATAAAAACACGGGTTATTACACGATCCACCCTATCCTCTTCAGTCTTATGTCTCTCCACCCGAACCAATCCCAAATCCTCCTCCTTTCTTCTTCTTCTTCCTTTTCCCCATCAGCATTGAACCCATCTCCTTCTAAAAAACTCCTTCGTTTTTGAGAGGTTTGTCATGACAAGACCTCCATGGACCAATATATTCCCTACTATGTCAAATCCCAGTTTCAGCGCCTCAAGGAGGTGATGAGGCCACCAACAATGACGGCGAGGAGAGAGAATTTACAGCGTCACACTTAATACGACATCGAGCAAAAATCTACCTAGATTGCTTATGAAAATTTGAATGAAAATCAGTTAAGGAGAGAGTTAATCGAAGTTATATCGTACCTATGTAATTGATTTGAGGATTAAAAAAAGAATTACTGAAATTCCAAGAACTAGGGTTTCGTTTTTTTTGGGGCAATTTCTGGAGAAGCGATGGAAGTGAAAAGAAGAAAGTAAAAGTGAAAAAGAAGTGAATTTATATAAGGGTACAGCGGCCCCTTGCATTCCTTCCAACGTGGCTCCGCTCGGATCGGAAAACAAGCCCATGGCCATTCAGCCCAGTGGCACAAAAACATTAAATCCCCGCGGAGCGGATAGAACCGACCCAAGCCCAAAGAAGGATTATCCATATCTCGATATATGGAATTAACCTTAAAGAAGATGCAGTGATTTGATAGATATGATCAAGAAAAAAAGTATGCAAGGAGACTACCTGGAAGAGTCACTGGACATCAGTCAAAGTTCCTGAAGCTTGTCAAAAACGAAGGAGGAAATCTGTGAACCTTCTGGTGTATTTATAGGCTGCAAGAGACACAACCTTATGAAACAATACGTCTCTATAAATGAACGGAAGCGACAAGTCAATAGTTCAAGTTCAGAAATTAGTGGATAGATAACGTCAAAGCATGCTCCATCTTCAACAGAAGCATCCTTTGAGGGGGCAAAATGTTAGCCTACTTTGTGAACTAGGCTACATAAAGTTAAAAGATTAAAAGATCAAATGACGAAGATATTTGCTCAACAAAGTTGGTTCGGATCGGAGATCCACTGGTCAAGGCAAAGTGATCCAAAGCAGGGAAAGAAAGGGAACAGGTCGGACCGGATCGGAAGGAACAAGGCCGATCCGAACCCCCAATTACTAGCCCATCCAATCTGAACACAGGGTTGCAACTGCCTCATCCACGATCCCTTTAAACTTGGATTAGTTATGCCCACAATCTACCCACGCTTACCACTAACCTGGTGTGTTGTCACCTCCACAATCCATCCGAACCCGATAGTAACGGGATTGGTGCCACGTGGATCCGAACCGAGCCCACTCCAGGAGTGTTTTCCACATATAAATTCACCACCAAGAGGCATTTTGAGGGGATCTTTTGGCATTTTCAGAACTTAAACTCCTTTGCGATCCGAGTTTCATCAACTTATTCAACTTGCAATCATCTTTTGAATCATATTGTGAAGGAAATTAAGTGAATCGATGTATGAGATAAGTGAGAATTGAGTGAAAATCATTGTTGTACTCAGATTCAAGGCATCAATCAAAAAAGTAGAAAGTGGACGTAGGCTATTTAACGCCGAACCACTATAAATTGTGTGTTTTCGTCGTTTTTGATTTCATTTCAAACTACAAAAAATACAATATTGCAACCAGCTATTTGCAACAGGCGAAACATGAGAGTTGCAGTAAATGATATTTAGAAACAAACCTATTATAGCCATTGCAATAGATGAGATTTAGCAATAAACCCTTTCTTTCTATTACGAAAGCAACTGGCTTCGCTTCCTGTTGCAAAAACACACTTTTAACAACTGTGCTTTCATAACAGTTGCAACAAACATATTATTTGTAACTGCGCTTCCAAGTCAGTTACGAATAAATATTTTTAGCAATTGTTTTCGCCACTTGCAAAAACATACTATTAAAAATAAATATTAGCTTTTCATGATTAGATTTTGATAATTAATTTTAAATAGTTGCTATTAAATGATTTAACTACTAGTAATTATATAATAATTAAGACTAATATTTAATAATCAATAATAAAATTTAGGTATTATAAAGTGATATTTAGAACAGAGAATAAAATAATAATAATTAATAATTATTAACAAATAATAATAACTAACATTTAGAAAATAATAAAATAAATAAATAATTGGAATAAACGAATTTAAGCAATCATCCTTTCTTACCAAATAAAATAAACATATTTTTAACAACTATCTTTTCGTACTAGTTGCAATAGTCATATTTTTAACTTAATAGTTATAATTTATGATTATATTCAATTTTTGGTATTTTAAAAAATAAATATTGTTAAATAGTTTATAATTAACACTAGTTTAACGTTTAATAACTAATATTTGTTATTCATTATTAATTAGATTTATTAATAACTTCTCTTAAATGTTCTTTTGAAATATTATTTTACAACAAACTTAATTTTTAGTTGCTTAGCAAAAATGTAGGGTACAAATTTTCAAAACAGCTTCGCACTGATATTGTGAAGGAAAAGGCAGGATACGAAAATTAGACGGCGAGCTCTCCAGAAATTTGGTTATCGCTTCGCACTAATGCTTCGTGTCTGCTTCACGCTAATACTTTGTGCCCGTTTCGCTTTATTTCCAATTTCTTATTCTAAATCTAAATCCAAGCTGTCAATTCTCTCCCAATTCTTCATTCTAAACCTCATTCCAAAATATCCGAATTGGCGACAAGAAGCCGTTGCTTTCTCCTTTTTTCAATCTCCCTCATCGATAACCTCCGCTCTTCAATTCCTTTCTCCACTAAACATTCTTCTTGGTTTCGTCATGCCATTTATCTTGCTCAAGCCTTCTCTCAGTCCTCTGTCCCTATTTCACGGATTCATCTCGGTTTGCCACCTTCACACTCACGAACTTGTTTGATGATCTTCGACCTTTAATCCTGCACGGTGAACCAGATCTACTTGGAATCCTTCAAGGCCGAGATTTCAGCAGTTCGAAGGTTAGGTACGTTATTGATTCTCATATCTAAATACAAAGGTCACAATATTTTGATGGTTGATTTCTATTACTTGGTTGTGTTATATTATACAAAAATAGAGTTTATTCTACTGCTTTACAGAAGTAATACATGAGCATATCAGTGGCTACATATACACAACTGAAATGTTTCAATCATAAGGCAGTGTCAAAGTCCTTATACATATGAATCAACATATTTGTAAAGTCTTTATGAATTCTGTAATAATATTGCTTCAGTTTTAGCATATTTATTTATCCAGGAAATTTCGTGCTTCTTTCACAACCAATTTTGGAGTTAGGATTTAGCATTTATCTTCACCTACAAATCTACGGAAGCTTCTTTTCAGGTATGAAACCTTACTCTTCTTAATTTAATCACATTTCTGTTATTTCAGATATGTAACCTTACTCCGACTTGTTTCATGATGTTGTATGGTTAATAAAATGGATCCTTTTGTTATTCATTTTGTTGTGATTTATATGTCTCTGTGTACAACTTATTTATCAATAATCTCCATATATACACTGTCTATTAAATTACCTCCATCAAAATCAGTTTTGTCTTGATCTAATATGGAAACTAGATATTATAAGAGGGTCAATGATGTTGATGGTTATGAATTATAAATGTATTGAGCAATACTACCTGCATTTGTTTCTTTGGCCATGAAATGAAGAAGTTATGCATGATTCACACTAATGTGATATGTAGTGCTTTTTTTGTGTGGAATTTGGTTGCATATTAATTTAAAAACACTGTTTCTCTCTAGATTCTTGGCTTGAAAGAGTGTGCTGATATCATTGTAGGAGGTGAGATGAGAAGGGGGATCTTAGGAGGTCAGAAGAAAAGAGTCCCCATTGGTAAGATATTATTCTTATTGTGTTTTATTTAACAATGTGGGTTTACTTCCCAGATATATTTCAGTGGGCTGAAATTTTATATTAGGTTGTTTTAATTTTTTTTTCTTCTTTATAAAAATACCAATCACACGGCTTTATGCAATCGCCATCTTTTGAATGCCTTTTATTGGAAGTTATTGTTTTCCTTATACAGGAGAAATGCTAATGAGCATTGCTAGAAGTTTCTTCATGGATGACAGATCTAATGGTCCAGACAGCTCTATAACATTTGAAATTATGAAGTTTTTACGTCAAATGGTTCACATAGTGTTCTTTTCAAACCATCTTTTTAATTTGAGTATGTTTAATTTCTCATTTTTGAGATAGGTTACCACTGGTATTGATTTTCTATCCAAGACCATGTACCTTGAAGATCGAACTGTCAGACTACAATTATGGTAAGATTATACTATCATTTCAATATTTTTCAAATTGCAAAAATATCATACCAGTAAGTTGTGCATTTTTTCTATTGGCTCTGTATGCAAACGTAATATCCTTGTTTTTGTAGTAGTGTTCTAAAGAGGATATGTTATGAAAATAATATTGTAATTGGCGGTATAGGAAGTTTAGTTCTTGGAAGACTGTTGGTGGTGTAAAGAAAGAAGTTATAAATTAAAGGGATAGCTAAACTATTGAATGACATACATATTCTTGGATAGGCATGTGAAGTTCATGATCGACAGCAAACTTGGAGCATGAACTGCAGATTTGTTCTAGTGAACTGATGATATTTATTCTCTTGCTATAGTATATGCATGATAGAGTAGAAATATGATTTAAAAATACTCTATTTGAAAAAAATGTGTTGTGTGAGAGAAGAAATTGTTATACATGAATAGTGTATGGAAATTGTAGAAATTTTTGTTGTAATTGTTTGTACTATTAAAACTTTATTAAAATAAAAATTTTATTTGTTTATTTCATTCTATGATATACACTATTACTAAAACGAATATGTTTAATATGTAATATCTATAAGTTGTATTATTATTTTTTACAGATTTATGAATCTATTGCAACGGGCATTTACTGTTGCAAAAGGGTTTGTTGCAACAGCAAAAATCTGTCGCAAAAGAGTCTACCGCAACGAGGAATAACCATTGCAAAAAGGGACCTGCCTATTGCAACTTCGGCTATACAGACAGGCGCTTGCCTGTTGCAATAGGCCTACTGCAACATATTTTGCCTGTTGCGAAAAGTGTTTTTGTTGTAGTGTCAATAGAATTGTTATTAGTTTGGGTGTTAGAGCCAATTTTGGATCTAACAAATACCTAATAAGTAATTGGATCTAAGATTTGGAATAGAACCATATTAGTTCACCATAGTTTGTAGATCAGATCTAGAATTCACCTATGCCTAATTTATCATCGTATATTTAAGTTGTTATTATGAACAGTTGTTTATGCCTATGCTTGTTTTCCTCCTTCCTTTCTTCCCTTTTTATTTTTATTTTTATAGCTAGGATATCTTCGAGCCTACGTCTATTATGGATTTATGCGATTGAAATGATAGAGGGAATAAAAGGAAAAGATTGATTTGGGTATAACATGGGATTGGGAGGTTTGGGGCATAACTTATAATGGGGTTATGGGCATAACTATGCTTGGAATTATGAATACAACTATGGTGGGATTTATGAATACAAAGCAAATTGGAATTACGAATATAACTATGGTAGGATTTAAGAATACAAATCAAATTGGAATTATGAATATGAAAATTGGGATATTAAGTTGAATTAAAATTATAGGCATAGTCTATTGATAGGATAATAAGCATAAACGTGAATTGGGGCGTATGGGTAATTGACATATATTATAATCCAAGATTTGAATTATGGGTATAAGTTTTAATAAGAACTTATATTCCTAAGATACGAGGTTAGATTCAGATTGCGGTATAAGTCTGCCTGGAACCGCCCAGCATATCCAGCAACCTCAAACCGTAATCTAATGTGAGAGGTCGAAGGTAGAAATTAGGTGCGTAATAGTGCTAAGACATGAGGTTAGATTTGGATTGCTGTTGAAGTCTGCCCGGAACTGCCCGGCATATCCAGCAATCGCAAACGGAAATATAATGTGGGAGGTCTTGCACAATTACGGGTATAATGAATTAATAATAAGCACTTAACCAAGATAAGACATGTGGTAAGACATTGGAATAATAAAGGGTTAAGTAGGTAATGTGCGTAGCATGAATAATTCATTAAGTTGGAATACTTAACCTAATTAAATCTGTAGCGGTATTACCAATTCAATTGAGTTGGGGTTAAGTAAACTTGTTAAAGAAGTGGAAAGGATAAAGTAAATCATAATTAACACCAAAATGGGGAATGATAACAACCTATTAGTAATTAACTTGAATAAGAAGAGGAAAGATAATAGGTAGGCTTGTCCTAGGGACAAGTGGGAATTATAAGTTAAGAAATAAGGTAAGTTATAATGAACGATAGGGGAAGATGAAATAACTTATGTAATAAAGTTGTACTTAATCGAAGATTACGTAATTAGCGAGGATAAGAATAAATCCATAATTGAGGACAACAAAAGTAATATGAAGTAAAAGGGAAACTTATTAGTAAACCTTAGTTAAGAGAACTAAGTTAATAAGTAAATTCGGATAAATTGTAATGACAGTGTATGACGAGATTATGATTAAATGAGAAAAAAGAAGGTAAACTTATGGAGATAAGTAAGTTGTATTTAATCATAAATGTTGAATGACAGAAAACATGTAAATTAAGATGTACTTAATTACACATTAATTAGAACATGTTATGGAAACCATGAGATGGGACAAAGAGCAGTGCAAAGAGAACAAATTAGGAATATTGAATTACAATATAGAGAATAACATGTTGTAGGCTTATTAATGAACTTAAATGAATTAAGTTATGTATGAGGTTAATAAGCAAGAGAAATTTAGTAACATGAAGAAGAAGTCAAGGGAAAATCGAAACAACCAAGTTAATGGGAAATCTGTCGAGGTGGAGCAAGCGCGTAATTGATGATTGGATATAGGATCTAATGACATAGTAAACTGAGGTGCTTGGGATAGTCCGTATGTTAGAGGATGAACAACCAAACGGGGTAGCTCATCGTGGTGTCGTAAGACACGAGAGGAGCGCACATTAATCTGATTATTCTGGCGGCTCCGACGGACTGGAAGGGGAAGCACGTGACTTCTTGAGACGTTAAAGGTGCTCCTGATAATTCTCTGTGGTGGCATAGTTTCGGACTGTGCTCACAGAGGTTAGGCCTTGACTGCACAAGTAGGGGGCAGTCAGAAAGTTGTGACGTGGTGGCATTAAGTGTAGCTCGGCGGCTTCCTCACTTCGGAGGCGGAGGGTCAGGACCAACAAAGATAGTATAGGTCGTCGAGAACCTATCATCGGCAGCCAGTGAGATGCGGAAAGACTAGAGCTAAACCCAAGAGGCCATCGACCTTTCACTATCGAGGCGGTGGTTGAGGGTAGACGCCACATGGATGTTTAGATTTTTTGCTTAGGGGCTTGTCGCTTTTCTCTTGTAGTCTTTACTAGTTAAGGGAGGGGCCAAGGTGGGGCCATAGCCACCATAGAAAAACAGACCCTAGGGATATTTGTGCGAGAGGCTCTTAAAGGTGGGCCTGCACAAATATAAGGAAAGCTCCCGACCGAGTTCCATGTGTAGCCCTGCCACGGAACTCGGGCACGCACACATGATAGGTGTGCGGGTTAGGCATCGAATACGTTTGGCGATACGTACGTGGGAAAGTGTAGGTACACACATGTCTGCTCTGAGTGGTGTATCGTAGACTAGAGGGCATTATTTGATGATGGCAGTCATTGCGCCTACGTAACATAGTTATAATGGTTCCATGCAGATGTAGCATTGTTATATACAGAGATCCGTACGTCAGTCGGAAGTAGGATGAGGGACTGCATATATTCCTACGATGATATGGTAAGGACCGTGCGAGTGGGGTACCATGGGGTGTACCTTAATTTGGGGGTCGCTACATATATATTATATTAGGTTAATCAACTAGGGAGTAGATGGGTACAACGAGTGTGTGTGTAAGCGTGGAGCGCTGTTGACACCAATAACCTAATATATAAGAAAATGTAACTGAAAGGTATATGTAGGATTATCTAAAGTGTGTACTTTAAATTCGTTCACTTAGAACTTATGTTCTGACCCCCTCCTCATAACACAGTTGCAGGTTAGGCTTGAGACAGAGATGTTATAGCTTTGGATACTGGCTAGGCATTATTATTATTAAGGTAAAGCTATGCTTTGATTATAATACAAGTGCGAACCTGTGCTATGCACACGGGCTTCGCCAAAATTTTGTTTAGGGGTATGTTTTAAAAATTTAGTTATATAAACATGAGAAAGTATGTTTGTATATTGAATTCATTGCGTTTAGTTTATTTGTGGAACACCAAAGATTTTTTGTATCAATTAATTAGCTTAGATAATCTTGAATTGAGAAGTGAACCATCAAATGTAATGTCACAACTCTATATTAGAATGGAGAAGTTCTTAATTTTTAGCAAAGGTTATCTTATCGTGTGCAGGTAGGAAAGCGTTAAGTAATTGTTTAATGCCAGAGGCTAAAAAAGTGTACCACTTAAAGTAACATATCATATCTTGTTAATGATCACCAAATTAATTCATTATCCATAATACGACATTTGGAATGAATGTAAATAGCGTATTACCTGTATCATTATTTGAAACCATTTTTGGTTATTCAATATGTGCATCTACAAATGTAGACGAATAATAGATAATTATCTTGTCCCTTAACGATCGATAAAGCAAGAAATGTAAACTGAATTTTGTGTTTACCATAATTTTCCTTCATTGCCATGAATTATAAAATTTTGCAAAATTAATAAGTATAATAATAAATAATTTAAGCAAATAATATGCATGAATAACGTAAAATTTAAACTGTTAACTTAATAAAACAATTAATTTACATCATTTGTTATGCTAAAAGACACTTAAAACAACCTATAATTTTGAGAAAAGTTGAACGAATAACTTTCTAATGTGAATGCTATCATGTCAACCTTCGCATCTGCTTTTTCAAATAGCGAATATTTTTCTTGTTTTTTAATACATCTTTAATTTAACAAACTGATATGTTATTCACAGCGGCAAACTTACAATTTTATCAATATTCTTGCGTTGTGTGATGGTTTAAATAAATTGGAGTTTGCTTCAATATAAGTGTGTTCCTTGTAATTTGAACAATGTCCTATTAGTAGACGGAGTACATGATTTATTTACTACAGAGTAATTTCCAGATCCAAGTTTTCATTGAGAAATATTTATAGTTGACACGCAATAATAATAACTGGGTTCCAACAATGATAAAAAAATAAAACCATAAAGCAATTTTAAATTTTATGGAAGTCCAACTTCTTTTGTCCATGGCATTCCATACAGATTTAGATAGGAATCAATCAGAAGATAAAGCATATGTCGGACAGAATTCCAGGGAAAGACAAAATTCAATGTAAAACGACAGATACATAAGCATCATAAAACAACGAAACATTCAAAATTAGAAGTACGTGCAGTTATAGAATAGAATTGCACTAAACAGCATAACATAACTCTGCAAGGACCTTTTATGATGAAGAAGAACAATTTCCCAAATAAACCACTACATACAAAACACCATGCCTAGAAAACAAAATAGAAACAATTAATAATATATATTACATATTTTCTGGTCATTACTGGAGTATAAAATAATTAAAATGATTAAAGCACAATCTATAAGTTGTCAGCTGAGCTGATGGTGGATTATCCATTTGCGCTTATCTGGACAACTAAGCATGCATATAGTTATCCAACTCTAAGCTTTAGAATCAATTGAGAGAAACTTGAAACAAAAATCAGTGTACCTATCAGGGATAAATACTCAGGGAGAACCTCATCAATGCAAAATACTCTGAAATTTCTTTCGCTCTGAAAATCCCTTTTGTTTTGTATAATCTAACTGGAACTCCAAAAAGCACACAATGAAGAAAATTTTGGTTGGCATATAATATGAAAGAACTCACGTTTTGCAACTGCTAACATTTTTTTCAAGCCTTCTAAACCTTTTGTTAATGTGGTTACCTTATGCGTGTCCTATTCTCTGTCATTGCCAGTGATGCAATTCCAACAGTAATATGTAGGAAGGTTGAATAACAAAATAAAAAGACCAAAATATTAAACAAAGAATGAGAAGATTGTCCTGTAAAACAACCAACATATTTCAGCAACATGGTCAAAAATTATTACATAGTTGACCTTAGTACATAGATAAAAGTGAAAAACATTATTGGAAAACAAATCATGGATGGCAAATAGTACGAAAAATTCATAGTTCATTTAATTACAAAATGTTAAAATTACTGAAATCACAAATCATTTGAGTTAATGAACTGTTAATAAACTGGAAATTGCTAATAGTCATTCCAAACTTGAGTTCTCATGTAGAAATGATCATCATAGTCCAAAAATAAGTAAGTAGACAATTACAGCAAAATTGTATAACCAATTCAACCAACTCTATAATTGAATCGCTAGGTTTGTTTATAGACCATCATAATCAATCAACTATAACCATTAAAGTAATAATTCAGTTACCATAAATTTTGAGCTCAAGAATAGAGTTGCTAGTTGCATTAGGTATTAAAATGAGATACCCAAGGACTGAATACTACTTATTGACATTTAATGTTGTTTAATTCAAAAAATTTAAAATGGTAAAGTTGAAACTAAAGAGATACAACAAAAGTTTAGAGATTAAATACTATGATGATTAAATGAGCTAAAGTTTACCAAATATATGGGAAACAAAAGAATATTAATGTATTCCCAATTATAACATATAAAATTTTAGAATTTTAAAAGACAAAAGAATAAACTGAATTGAAGAAACAACATTCAAACCTCATCAAGTTTTCCTACTATGTGATGCATCTCTGTTTGCATTCTCCTGTAGAAGCTCACTGCCTTGTTAGTACTCTGTAGCAGAAATAGAGCTGGATAACTTTTTATTCACAAAAAAGGTTATTTACTATCTTCATTTCAAGAAAATCCATAATAACAACTTTAGAAAATATTTAAAAAAAACATATTAGTAATAGATTTGGTACATAAGGTTCCCTCAAGAACATCCATTTTTAGGTATTAAATTGATTATAGGCTGAGATTGTAAATTCTAAATTTACAAATGCAAATATTACTTTATAGATTAACTTTTGGCATGTCACATATAGTTTTGTACGATAATATCATTTCAAAAGTAAATAAGTTATAGAACAAAACATTTTTATTATATTAATTATTATAGGCTGAGATTGTAAATTCTAAATTTAAAAATGCAAATATTTCTTTATAGATTAACTTCTGATATGTCATGCATAGTTTCATACGACAAATATCATTCCAAAAGTACATAAGTTATTGAGCAAAACATTTACTCTTTTTTAAAGCTTAACATTTTTTACATGAATATCTTCTATGGTTATTATTCAATTAAATCAAAGAATCTAATGTTTTTGTTTAAATATTATTCAGATGTATTAGGCAGAATAATTCTACTTATTCTTTTTTAAAGCTTAACATTTTTTACATGAATATCTTCTGTGGTTATCATTCAATTAAATAAAAGAATCTAAATATTTTTGTTTAAATATTATTCAGATGTATTAGGCAGAATAATTCTACTTAGATACACAAATGATATATTTAATTTAAACAGGAGAATATTCAAGTAATAGTATTTTTTTGGTATATGGAAATTTTGAATTAATATATTGATAGTTTTGTAAAAGGAGAGTTTTAAATGGAGTCTAACCACTTGGCAAGGTTTTAAATCTCGCTCATCTTGCCCGAGATGTATTATTCTAGATCCGTGATTTGACAGCATTTTTAGTTTGTGTGAATAATCCAGTTCCATCTATATTGATGTTTAGTGTTGAAACGAAGCGTTACATGAATAATAACCATATACAAAGATTGCTTAGATATAATTGGTTTAAGGGGTAACACAAATCAAATAATATGGAAAGTTAGTCATTATTACAAACAAAAGGAATTAGATATCATGCCATTCACAGCAGGGGTTATTTTAAAGTTTATAGTATAGCATTTGGTAGCAAATGGATGCTAAATTTTTTGTTAAAATATAATGTTAATGGCGTAGAAGAGATCATAATGTTACGACATTGAAATTTCTTTTGGTAATCATCAAAACATGTAGTTTTAAAATATCAACGCAGCTAAAGTGAAACCAAGATTAAGAAGAACAGAAAGACCGCTAAACGATTACCGCCTTGAATTATATGGACAAATACATGATTTGGCCTGAAGCATGTTCAAACAACTGACAAAAAAATGCTAAAGTACTATATAACGTAACAGTATGAGGTATAAAAAGGCTGAACTTTTATATAGGGGTGCGAATGAATACCCCAAAAATCTGAAATCCATCCGCATCCGCAACATCCGAAAAACGGATAAATATCCGACATTCGAAAGAATGGATACAAATGCAGATATAGACACATCCGCATCTGAAATTATCCATACACTTTTTTTTATGATTAGAGCTTAAATTATGTGTATTTTAAGATAAATGAAATATACTAATTTATTATTTCATTAAGTTGAAAGTCTATGTTATACACACTAAACACATATTGATGGCTCAAAACAATTTATAATCAACATATTCGTTTATTTTTAACACTGTGATAATCAATTGGATTGAGAAAACTTTACATTAAATTAAACTAAAATTCTCCATTTATGTTCTTTGATTTAGCGAGTATTGGCGAATCGGATAATTATCCGATATGTGTTCGTACCTATGGAAACAGATGCCGATATGGCACTATTCAAATCCAAAAGCATCCGTTCACAACCCTACTTTTATATATAGTAGAGTCTAGCTCAAGCTCCAGTAAATAAAGTACATGCAATTTAAGAAAAATGCAACAGAATAACGGTAATGCTATGGAAGTTTCAAAGATTTCAGGCCAGACATCCAACTCCAGTAAATAAAGTTGGCCAGATAAAGTAGCGACGTCTGGTAACCTTTCATATAAATTGACTACTTGTAGCAGAAATTTAAGTGTAGGAACTATGGTCTAGTCCGGCTTCAATTGAGATCTCGATTACGGATCCGTGTGTTGTTCGTACCTAAGGTCTGGAGATTCTGTTGCTATGTCAATGTTTTGGTGGAGATTTCAGAAACTGGATAATGTCCAGTTTTTGCTTCAGACTTCAGTTGGAGCATTCCTAAACAACCCCTTCAATATGCGGTCATGAGATCGCAAATTCTACTTTTAACTTCGTTGTATCTGAATGAATTAGGACAAAACCAACATACACACACAGTTTGTACGACTTTATATTGTTATATTTATTAGATTATCATTTGTTATTATTAATTTAGCATATTGTTTTGTCACTTGAATTAAAGATTCCAGCAAAACCATATAAACATATAAATTTAATAAACTACATATTAACATGTATACATTGCGCAATTAACACACACACACACACATGCATGCATATTAAATTTCATGCACGACTTTCAGTCTTATTTAGTTGTATATTTGTTTACTTGATAAGTTACATGTTCAATTTAAACAATGTGTAACTACTGTCATAATTGAAAAAATGATTCCTATTTGCTTATTTCATTACTGTTGAAGTATAATTCAACCATTCAAAATCTCCACAGTCCACTGATCATTGGTTTTGTGCGAATTTTTTTATAAAAACACCTTTGATCAGTAATACTATTGTATAATTTATACTCAAAAACCATGTACCTATTATAGAAGACTAAAGCAATATAAAAAATGTTCTAATTTGGATTATTGAATGTTTTAACTTTATATAAAAAGGAATAAACCATGAAGTAAATGCAATTTGTATAATAATCCTCTTATCTTTGGTAAAATCATGTATTTGCAGGCTAGTAATACAACATGTCGCACAATGGTACCCTTTTCTATTCATCTTATTGCTTTTTTGGAATTTCCTACTAATTAAGCAATAATTTTTTGCTCATATGCTTGATTTCTTTGTATTAAATATACTTTGTAACATGTATGACTTTCAACTATAATATGGTTATAGGCATAATAGATCCCTCAAATTATAATTTTCAATCATTAAGCTAAATTTCAGCAAACCGGTCGACATGCATTCTAATGTATCTCATTCTTTTGTATTTTTAACGAAATTGAATACATGCCAGATTGCAAGTAAAAATGTTAGTCATAAGTGTTGTATAAGATCGCATGCTATAATCAAATATCATTGATTGATTTGCACTGCATTTCTTTTAGGCAAAAGTTCAAACTTTGATCTCTACATATTATATATGAGATTATCCTCTTGCTCTTATTGTAACGACATAAACCAATGGCAAAATAGTTTGATCTCTACATATTAAATATGAGATTATCCTCTTGCTCTTATTGTAACTACATAAACCAATGGCAAAATCATCCATAACATAGTCAGCTATTAAAGAAAGTTCTTTTTTGCATAATTAAACAACTGCCTAATTTCTACAAATAACACGGCTATGGAAAAAATCATAAACACTTGATTTAATCTTGACTATACCTCCGGGTAGTGCATGTTATCTTAAATGTCCTACAAATGTGACCTAAAATCTCATTATCGTTTTTCAATAGAACACGGAAAAGTCCATAAGGAAGCGATTTAGAAATGTGACCTTCGTGAATTAAAAGAATTCATTCGTTCTGAAATCTTTTAAGATGGTAGAACTTGCAGTTCAAGGATCTCTAAAAGTAAAAAATTGAAACTGTTAGTTTTTCTAATGATGGAGAGCTTCGTGATTTATCTTATTTTGATAGTGTGGAGGCAAGCCCACATTTCAACTTAGGTAGGATATATTTTATCGTTGAGATATGGGTGTGGTTATGATGTTGACATCAAGGAATGACGAATTAGGTTTAAGGGAAAGTTAATTTAGGTAATAGATTAAAATTTGGGAAATGAAGAGAATGTGTGCTAGAAGGAAAAGGCACTATAGCTTGGATTTCCAAATACACGTGGTGGCGCATGAATGTCCCAAGTTGAAAATTGAAAGGGGCTTGAGAGATAAAGAAGTTGTGCCCATTATTAATACTATAGCATAGATGAAATAAGAACTCAATATTACTATGATAGTTATATTGGTCTAAAAACTTTAAAAAGCATGTGAATTGCTGACATCAATGTAAACTAAACATATAAAGTTAATCATAAATAGTCTCTTCTACGATCTACCAAGGATGAGAACTTTTCAACCGATATAATACAATGTATGAAAACTTGAAAAATAAAACATCTTTCTATAATTGTTTTACAAATGAAATCGTTAATGTGGAATAAAAAATGGTTATTTTTGTTTTACAAATAAAATTGTTAATGAGGAATGAAGAAGGGTTATTATCCATATTAGACTACATTTGTATGTAAATACATTGCTTCACACGTACACATGAATTACAAACACTGCATGTATATTGTAGTCTATAATACAGTTAAAACTGATGCAACAGTAGTAGTGTAAAGTTTTGTTTTTGAGTTCTGATGGTCTATAAAAATGAAACAAAATATTAAGACCTGAATTTAAATGTAGAAACAAACTAATACATTCAACTACCTGGAACTTAGAGCTGCAGTAGTTGCTCAATAGTTAAATCACCAATAAGTCATCAAACATATAGACCGCCAAAAGATAATACACTGCATGCAGGGAACATTATAAAAAATAATCAAAACACAACTGTAATCACAGAAAAAATGCTTGCAATAAAACCCCTTCTAAAGTAATACCTCATGGTTTTCCATGATCAAAACACCGTCTGCATTGTCACCATGTCAAAGGCATAGGAAAAAAAGCCAATGGGAACCCAAGCACTTCGTGAAGAATCAAAATTAGGGATCGTAAAGAATAAAAAGTCTAAATTAGACTTTATTTCATAGCCTGTAATATCCATTGAAAGTTGTTAACATATGAGAACTTCAAGCAGACATCTATATTTTTTTCCAGATGCTATGTGTTTTGTTAATAGTATTACAAAACTAAACCAACTCTCAACAATAGTTTGGAAGTACAAAAATGGGAAAAATATTCGATCTTGAATTGTAAACGTGGAAACAAACAGAAAAAAATATCTCAGTTACGTGGAAGTTAGAACTGTTGTAGCAACTTCATAATTTAAATCATCAATGAGTCATCCTAACATAAAAATCACAAAAATGAAAAAACATTTCACGAACGGAAAGTTATAAAAATATATTCAAAACATACCTGTAACTATATAAGAAAGCCGAGCAGTAAAATCCCTTCTAGACTGACACATAACAGTTTTCCATGTTCAAAACACCGTCCATATTGTCATGGTGTCAAAAGCAGAGAAGTCAATTCGAACCCAAGCACTACATGAAAATCCAAATAAAAAAGAGAGAATCAGGGATTAGAAGGGAAAAAATCCTAATTAGACTTTATTTCATGGTCCGTAACATCAACAGAAAGTTGCTAACATATGAAAACTCTAAGTAGACACTAAATTTTTTCCAGATGCTACGTGTTTTATTAACAGTACTACAAAAATAAATCTACTCTCAACAATATTTTGGAAGCTGATAACTGAACTGAAGTTTCATTTTTTTTTTCTTTCATTCAAATTGTCATGCACCTGAATCGACTCTAAGCAGTATTAAAATATGTGCCGCTCAGTACCATATCTTTTAATTTTATTTTGTAACATATAAAATTTTTATCTGAAGCATTATACTTGCACACTCGTAGGGTGTCCAAACATATTTTTTAATTCTCACGGAGCTTCTAATTGGGCGTTCTCATGTTGTGAATCTGATGCTGAACTGGGTTTATGGTCATAGAAAACCTCATGTTCACTTTTTTTGTTTGGCAAAGCATCATGTTCATATTGTAATCATTTACATGAACAAAACACACGTTGATAGTCATAGAAATTTATATTTGCATAATCCTCACGGAACTACATGAGCGAAGTGGGTTCACACCCATGCTCATATGTCGGTTCACACACATATAATAATAACATATCATTTAAAAAAATTGTAATTTTCCAAACTGTTAAGCACGTGGCTCAGTTTGAGAAACTTAGCATATGCAGCAGCAGCTCTATCGCCATTCTACAGGTAGATCGTATGTGCTAAAATCTTGCATTTAGTAGTGATATGGTCTGCAGAGTTCTAATCTCAAACTCGGGAGATGTCATATGTAAACATTTCTAATTGAATCTAAATACAGGTACCGTGTAACAGAAAATAATCCCTCATTGACCAACTCCATCAGGTTATCCATTTGAGTTTTAAACTTCTTTTGTATAATATTTAGTCAGTAGTCAATGATGACCGCTGTAGAACTATTCAGTTTTTTGACCTGACTTTTCTTCAACAGAGAAAATGTGAAAGCTATTCACATTATTTTGATTTTTTTGATACCTACACACATGTATCATTTTTATATTAATCAAAATTATAGAATTCACACAATTGCTACAAATGTTGAGCCTAAAAAAAGGAAAAATAATAATATTATTGGCAACAAATAGAGTACAGCAGCGGATAAACCTAAAATTAGCATTCAGCACAAAAGAATAAGAATGAGGTTTCAGGAAATAATTTCAATTAGCAGTCAATAACTTAGCTAATAAAAAAAATACCCAAATAAAAGTATGCAAATCGGGTCAGTAATCATTGTAAAACCACAGATCTACGCATAAGGATGAAGCGAAAGAAACCTAATGTGAATTGATTAAAAAAAAATATGTGGAAGGGGGAAGAAACAATCACCTGGGTTGAAAAATCTAATGGATGGAAAAGGGGAGCAAAGGAACAGTTTAATGGACGGATGGATGAGAGGATGACGTTGATTAGGGGTAAAAGGCTCAAATTTCTGACGGACATGAATATTCACGAATTTGGATGAAAAGGGGAAAGTGAATGCTGTGTATGGGAAGAGACGTGTATGGGAGGAGGTGGAGAAATACATAGCGATGGGCAAGAAATAAATTATTTGAAGACGCTTCAGATCTAAATAAGGGAGAATGGCTGTGAGCTCTCAGAGCATAACTCAGTAATTATAATATAGTATAGATATTTGGTTCCTTCCTTTGTGAAATATTTTCCGAACTCTGACATGTTTTATGTCTCTGTCTTTTTTGGTAGGATACCAAAGCAAACCAACACGGGTTTCGATGGATTGGGTTTTTTGAAAAAATTCAGTCTATCGAGATTTTGGTTGTTACATCTGGTATCAGAGCTTCGGTTTAGGGATCTTAGGGAGATAATGAGTTAGCGTATTTGTATTTTAAAAAATATAAATATAAATATATATAAACCTAGATCCATAAGGAGCATACTAAATAGAAGGAGTAAAATATGGAAAGAGTTGGGATACTGGTTTGTGCACTAAAGGAATGAACCTAGAAATTTTGAGACCCTTAGGTGGTTTAGTTAGAAGTGTACAATATGTTTTGGTATTGGAAAAAGAAAGTATCCCATATGAAAGAAACTGAAATGTTAATATTTCAGATTAGTGGGTTTAGAAGTGAAACCTTATAAATTAGAAAAAGGTTAGAAAGCGGAAAATGGATTAGGAATTTATGTAGTTGAGAGAATTGAATGTGTCTAGGAAAGCCTAGTTGAGTTGAAAAGACCCACTTTGAGTCTACCCCAATGATTAACTTTTAAGGACTTGAATTTATAAAAAAAAATTCTAGCTAAAGTGTTTGTGATGTTTTTCAAGTTTTAATCTTAAAAATATTTTTGAGGAAAATTATGCAAAGAACATATTTAGTGCATGTTGGATTTTAAAGTAAATTTGGGCATATTTTGTAAAAAAATGATTACTTATTTTAAAAAGAATTCTCTCATTAAAAAGTATACAACTCACTGGTTTTCATATTATAATATATGAAAGGATTAAGAAGTCAAGCATACAAAGTTTTGCATTTTGTAAAAGAAGTTTTGAAATTTCTATTCTGTTTTGAAAAGAAATTTTGTTGGGTGGACAAAATAATTTGTAGAAAGTAAGAATAGAGTAGATGTTTGCACCTTGTAGATAGCAGCCAAATTAACATTGTAAGTAGAAATAATGTAAACCCAATAGTTGTCCTTGTCTACTCATTTTTGTGATTTGGAAAAAAAAAATGTTTTGCATTTTTATGTTGCAACATGTTTTACGGTTTGGCAAAAGTAAATGTTGGAGAAGAAAATAAAGTTTTAGTACTTTTAATTTTTGGAAGAAAAATGTTATGAATAAAAATGAGGCCAAACCCTGTTTTAAAAAGAATGGAGTAGGTAAGGAATAATGCCTAGAAAGAATTGAGATAAGAAATTAAATAATTGGAACCAACTGGAGATTGGTTGAGTTGAGTGATTCTCTGAGTATCAATCAGATGTTGATTTCGGTCTTCAGAGTTGATACTTAGGGAGTTATTCTCTTACTAATTTACGGTCAAAGATAAGCTAATGTTGAACTAATAAAAATTCCCGTAGAATGCATAAGGATTGTAAAGCCTAGGATAGTTGCTTGAGAGAAAAAAGTATAGGCTAGTAATACACAACAAGGACTGGTAGTAACTACTAGATAAGAAGCGAAAGTGAGCGTTGAGGGTTTGTGGTTGGACTTTTCTTTAGTGAAACAATCTTATGATTCTTGGCCCTTAGTAGTGGTTGTATAGGATAATGGAAAGGCTTATTTGAAAATAAACTTAAATCATGGGATTAAGTAAAATAGCTAAGAAAGAAAAACAGCCTAACTAACAAGAAAACAATAAACTCAGAAAGAAAAAAATGTAACAGGAAAAGAAAATGAAAATCTTAAGAAAAGACGAATAAGAATGAAATCATTTTCCAAGATAAGTTGAAAAAGAAAAGGAAGTTTTCTTATTTGGGTTGTGCTTGGACAGGAAATTAAGGGATCTTTATAGAATAGTCACATAAAATCCAAGTACAATTAAAAGGTACATAAAAGAAAAAACACAGAATGTAAATTCTTCCGTTTTATACCTTTTTCGAACAAAAGAAATCAAATTTAGAAAATTAGATTTTTCTAAATTTCGAATTTAATGATGGTTGGTAGGGTTTTGGATGCAACAATTGGATGAACTATGCTCTTACTCTGTAAGAGCGTGGGAAAATTTGGGTGAAAAACATTTTGATTTTTCAAAAATATTGCATTCATATAGAGCTGCAAGTATATATAGGATGTGAGCATCATGTTTTGAAAGAGTTTTTGAAAGGTTTGCATACATATAGGTGGTACCAAATTAGACATACATGCATTACTATGATGTACTTAACTTTGCACATGTGCACAATGCTTGCAAAAATTGGATGCATACATGATGGTTGGATATTATGAGAGGGATTATCTATTTTATCCCTATTGAATTTTGGGGACAAAATTCTTTAACGGTGGGAGAATGTAACACCCCTCATTTTTTAATACGATTAAATATATTTATAAACATGGATATATAAAAATTGGTGATGCGTAGTTTAGATTAATACATACATTGAAGAGAAGGGAAATTAATACGATAACAATGTATGTAACAAAAAAGATAATAAAATAAAGATACTTAATTTAAATTTTAGGAATTAAGTAAAATGGACATCACCAATGAGTCCGCCTTGGAATTCAAGTTCAGATGGACACCAGGTTAGCGTAAAACGGATAACGTATAAAGAAGTTAAGAGCTTTAGAAGTTTGTGTACATATAAGGCTCATATATATGTATATACAAAATATCTCCAGAATTCAAAAATATTCAAAAATAGTCAAAAGCGGGTATGTGGGAAAAATCCCGCTCAAAGGGTGTCGATCCCCCTAAGGGGTCTCTACCCCCCTATAGGGGAGAAGACACAGGTGTCGACCTCCCTTAAGGGGGGTAGACACAGGGGCAGACCCCCTCGACCAGATTTGTGTTGAATTCATTTTTGTGAACCTGGACAGT
Source organism: Allium sativum (assembly GCA_030737875.1). Classification (NCBI taxonomy): domain Eukaryota; kingdom Viridiplantae; phylum Streptophyta; class Magnoliopsida; order Asparagales; family Amaryllidaceae; genus Allium; species Allium sativum. Next base: position 573,342,628 of record CM060923.1, on the reverse strand, counting down.
TTTGATGACTTAACTCATGAATCCTAAGCTATATAATGGACCCTAATCTCATTGTTTTTCTCATCTAAATTAATGGTGATGCCATGATGCTGCTCCAACCTAAACTAATTCAAATTCTTCTTCTTCCCCAAGCAATTCTTAGATCTAATATCTTCTCTTCCTCTCCAAATCTCTTCTTAAAATAAAAAGATAGATATAGGATTCCTTCACTCCAAAATAAAAGGAAAGAATTCAGATGCCTAGATCTATGCTGCACAAAAAGGGAGAAAACCATGGATCAGATCTAGAAGTGGGAAAGCATACAAGTGAGTGGATGTAAAATACATTTTTTTGTATAATAGTAGATTCATCATTCGTCATTCCCCATTTACGCACATAATAAACATATTGAAGAGCTAATCCGATAAAGTGAGTTTGTGGTACTTATAGATTAAAATACCTAATAAGTAATTGGATCTAAAATTTTGTCTAGAATTATATCAGTTCACCATAGTTTGTAGATCAGGTCTAGAATTCACCTATGCCTAATTTTTTCATCATATATTTAACTTGTTATTATGAACAGTTGTTTATGCCTATGGTTGTTTTCCTCCTTTCTTTCTTTCCTTTTTATTTTTATTTTTATAGCAAGGCTATCTTCGAGCCTACATCTATTGCGGATTTATGTGATTGGAACGGTATTGGGGAAAAAAGGGAAAAGATTGATTTGGGTATAACATGGGATTGGGAGGTTTGGGAAATAACATATAATGGGGTTATGGGCATAACTATGCTTGGAATTATGAATACAACGATGGTTGGATTTATGAATACAAATCACGTTGGATTATGAATATGAAACTTGGGATTTTAAGTTGAATTGAGGTTATAGGCATAATTTATTGATAGGATAATAAGAATAAACGTGAATTGGGGTGTATAGTTAATTGACATAGATTATAATCCAAGATTTGAATTATGGGTATAAGTTTTAATAAGAACTTATATGCCTAAGACACGAGGTTAGATTCGGATTGCGGTATAAGTCTGCCTGGAACCGCCCGATATATCCAGCAACCGCAAACGGTAATCTAATGTGAGAGGTCGAAGGCTAAAATTAGATGCGTAATAGTACTAAGACACGAGGTTAGATTTGGACTGCGGTAGAAGTCTGCCCGGAACCGCCCGACATATCTAGCAACCGCAAATGGAAATCTAATGTTGGAGGTCCTGCACAATTACAGGTATAATGAATTAATAATAAGCACTTAACCCAGATAAGACATATGGTAAATCATGGGAATAATAAAGGGTTAAGTGGGTAACATGGGTAGCATGGATACTTCGTTAAATTGGAATACTTAACCTAATTAAATTTGCAGCGGTATTACGAACCAATTCAATTAAGTAGGGGTTAAATAAACTTGTTAAAGAAGTGGGAAGGATAAAGCAAATCTTAATTAACGCCAGAATGGGGAATGATAACAACCTATTAGTAATGAACTTGAATAAGAAGAGGAAAGATAATAGGTAGGCTTGTCCTAGGGACAAGTGGGAATTATAACTTAAGAAATAAGGTAAGTTATAATGAACGATAGGGGAAGATGAAATAACTTATGTAATAAAGTTGCACTTAATCGAAGATTAAGTGATTAGCGAGGATGAGAATAAATCCATAAATGAGGATAACATAAGTTATATGAAGCAAAAGGGAAACTTATTAGTAAACCTTAGTTAAGAGAACTAAGTTAATAAGTAAATGATGATAAATTGTAATGACGGTGTACGACGAGATTATGATTGAATGAGAAAGAAGAAGGCAAACTTATGGAGATAAGTAAGTTGTATTTAATCATAAATGTTGAATGATAGAAAACATGTAAATTAAGATTATAAACTAAGTATAACATGTTATGGCAACCAAGAGATGGGACAAAGAGTAGTGTAAATAGAATGAATTATGAATATCGAATTACAATGTAGAGAATAACATGTTGTAGGTTTATTAATGAACTTAAATGAATTAAGTTATGAATGAGGTTAATAAGCAAGAGAAACTTGGTAACTTGAAGAAGAAATCAAAGGAAAATGGAAACAACCAAGTTAATGGGAAATCTGTCGAGGTGGAGCAAGCACGTAATTGATGATTAGACATAGGATCTAATGACATAGTAAACCGAGGTGCTTGGGATAGTCCGTATGTTAGAGGATGAATAACCAAACGGGGTAGATCAGCATGGTGTCGTAAGACACGAGAGGAGCGCACGTTAATCTAATTATTCTGGCTGCTCCGACGGACCGGAAGGGGAAGCACGTGGCTTCTTGAGACGTTAAAGGTGCTCCTGTTAGTCCTCTGTGTTGGCGTATTTTCGGACTGTGCTCACAGAGGTTGGGTCTATGCGTAACTATCAGGTGGGTGGGCCTTGACTGTACAAGTAGGGGGAAGTCAGAATGTTGTGACGTGGTGGCATTAAGTGTAGCTCGGCGGCTGCCTCGCTTCAGAGGTGGAGGGTCCGGACCAACAAAGATAGTATAGGTCGTCGAAAACCTGTCATCGGCGGCTAGCGAGATGCGAAAAGACTAGAGCTAAACCCAAGAGGCCAATGACCTTTCACTATCGAGGCGGTGGTTGATGGTAAACGCTATATGGATGTTTATATTGTTAGCTTAGGGGCTTGTCGCTTAGCTCTTGTAGTCTTTACTAGTTAAAGGAGTGGCCGAGGTGGGGCCATAGCCACCATAGAAAAACAGACCTTAGGGAAATTTGTGTGAGAAGCTCTTAAAGGAGGTTCTGCACAAATATAACAAACGCTCCCGACCGAGTTTCATGTTTAGCCCTACCATGGAACTCGAGCACGCGCACATGATTGGTGTGCAGGTTAGACATCGAATATGTTTGGCGATACGTACGTGGGAAAGTCTAGGTACACACATGTCTTCTCTGGGTGGTGTTTCGTAGACTAGAGGGCATTATTCGATGATGGTAGTCATTACGCCTACATAATATAGTTATAATGGTTCCATGCAGACGTAGCGTCGTTATATACAGAGATCCGTACGTCACTCAGACGTAGGATGAGGGACTGCATATATTCATGCGATGATACGGTGAGGACCGTCCGAGTGGGGTACCATGGGGTGTACCTTAATTTGGGGGTAGCTACATATATATTATATTAGGTTAATCTACTAGGGAGTTGATGGGTACAACGAGTGTGTGTGTAATCGTGGAGCGCTGTTGACACCAATAACCTAATAAATAAGAAATTATAACTGAACGGTATATGTAGTATTATCCAAAGTGTGTACTTAAATTGATTCACACAGAATTTATGTTTTGACCCCCTCCTCATAACACAGTTGCGGGTTAGGCTTGAGACAGAGATGTTATAGCTTTGGATACTGGCTAGGCAGTATTATTATTAAGTAAAGCTATGTTTTGATTATATTATATTTTGTTCCTTCTGCTGTGAGATGTTTTCCGAACTCTGACATGTTTTATGTCTCCGTCTTTTTCTACAGGACACCAGAGCAAACCAACACGGGTTTTGATGGATTGGGTTTTTAAAAAAAAATCAGTCTATCGAGATCCGGGTTGTTACAGAAACTTTAATTGGACTTGTGGAATTGAAATAAGATCAGATTAAAGCCAAACTTCTTAAAAGTACTTAGAGAACATCAGGAAGGGACTTGAGAAGTTTTGGAGATATCTATAATAAGAATTATGAGTTGGCACCGACTTGTGTTTATGGGTCTATCCTAAGTCCTAATGATTCATAATATGGGTGGTGCGACTCATGTGATTGGCTCCTCTACTCCTTTTGATTGCACTCTTGAAGTTCATGTGATTTGGATGATTCGTCTTTGGACTTAAATGGATTAGATGACTTTATGAAGATGGATTATCAAATTAATTTGAATTGCCACAAGATTAGACGTGACAAGTAATTTAAGGAAAGCGAGACAACTCAAGAGAGAAAGAAACAATAATGCCTAAGTCTGTGACTCAGCGCCAGTCATCGCCATGATTCATCACCCAATCATAAATATGACTCGGATGGGCGCATAATTTAAGGTGATGAATCCGGTTGGCATGTAGTATCTTTTGCAACTTAGATTCTGGCTTGATACCTACCAGATTTATCTATAAATATCGATTTATCTTCAACTGGAGAGGGATTTTTGGATCTAAAGATGCCATTATTCTAACGGATTACAACTTCTTCTTTACTTCTTATCTATTATTACAAAAATCTAAATCTAAAACTTGTAACCTATATATAAGGACTATTAGTTTACATCCGAAGAGATATAACTTGCAGGATCATAATATAAAACCGACTAATGCGGATATAGGCTAGAGTTAAATGAAACTAAGAAACACTTATGTCCCTTTTGTCCTTTCTACTATTCAAATGGTGTTTCTTTGAGATCTACATCTGACATTATCTAGAATGCCTCTAAGGATGGTGTTTTCACATTCATTCGATGTCGATTTCATTTTTGGAGTTAACATTTAATGCCTTTACTGAGAAAGACAAGGAACCTAGATTTAGGACAGAAGGAACTAAGGAAATCAATCTGAACATAGGAGCTACCAAGAAGCACCTATAATTCAAACAGAGCTAGCTATACTATCAAAGATGAGATGGAAAGAATGATGAAGGAAACACTACATGGAGTCATAGCTAGGTGACCAGAGATTATAAAAGTCTTTATTCGGAGACTTAAGAAACAAGGAATGGATAAATTTGTAAGAAAATAAAACTAGATCCCAGTAATCTACGTACGGGATTTTAAAGATGGATTATAGTAAAATAAAGTAATCCTCTAGCAGGTGCAACGATAGATACTTAGGGGCAATGTTGGAATTACCGATGAAATCAATGTTGATAATGTTGGAGCTAATGTTGTGTTTATTGTAGTGGAACTTAAAGAATAGATCTAAACGCTATAAGGTAACAGACTAGAGAGTATGTACTAGAATTCCGCTAAGGGAAGAACATCCAAGATAGAACTATTGCAGCTAATCAGAACTTGAATCAATCAAGATAGGAGAAAAATGTCCCTGAATATTTGCTACATGTGTTGCACAAAACTAGGGATAGGACGCTACTACGGATGACCCATAATCTCATGATTAGAATAAACGAGGGCAGGATCATCCCTTGTACTTTACCTTTCTCCTTGCAGGTAATGCTCGAACTAAAAACAAATAGGGATATGATACCTTACCACTAATCCCATGATTGGGATGGGCAGTAGACATGCTCATCTATCTCTCCTTGCCCTTTGCACTTTTTTAATCTATTTTGGTATTTGGGACAATAACCTTGTACCGCTTACAAATGTAAGGGAGCCGGGGAGACCCTTATGCAAGCTATGAGTCAGACGTCCACGACGGTTGTCTAAGATTTTCGTTTACGTTCTTGGTTTCGTTGCATGAAAACTTGAATTATAAAACTTCCATTGGAGAGTGATGAATGATTAGGTAGCCTTAGGGCTTAAGCCTGGAGAGGAGCAATCGAAGATCAAGGTGCGAGTCCCTCGTCGGTGAGAGAGTGGATGGACTAATACAGTTGGTCAAATTTGGTAAAGGATGGAGCTATGTTATAGAAGAGTGAAAAGTTTGGGCCTCTTTGGTAGTTTACTGCTACTCCTAGATAAGAGGAGATGTAGTGCAATAAATTTGTGTCTTAGTTGGAGAGCGATATGACCGACTTATAATAGTTGGGCCCCTCCCACAAAAGTGTAGCTGGACTGGGTTTATCAAATGCCAGGAGATGGGCCATCATTGGCCCGTAGAAGCTATGCGAAGAAGGTTCGTAGAGACATGTGCAGTGAAAGCGCTTACTGACTCTATAACAGTTTATATTTAAAAAGTTGTAGCGAGTATAAAGCAAAGATATAACAGGGATAGCATGAGGGTGCGAAATGGTCCATTGGGCATAAAATCAAATACTTAAACTTAATTTAGCAGTCTCACATCATTTGTGTAAAAGTAACTAATATTATTTATTTTTTTATAATAAAGCAAAGAATATCATGATTATAAACACTATATTTTGTGACTATAATATATTTCTAACTTACATTAAGCAATTATGTCTTAAAGTTAACTTTTGCACTAAATTTTTTGATTTGTTTGGAAATAAAACTAGTCAAATCAATCATTGTATATTGGTATTGCTAAAATGGATTCTAAAAGCCTAGATTTAATAGGTATAGCGGAAAATAGTTGAGATTAAAGCGGATATATTATTTATTAATGCTAAATTGAAATATTGTAGCGGTTGAAGATAAATACAAACTATAGTCGGTCTTTTATTGCACAGGGAGAGACCTTCAACTGAAAATAGAATAGCTTGTTGTGACAGTGCCTCTAATTGGATGTAGTGTGGTAAGAAGACTTAAACTCGATGATTGGACGTTGGAAAGCTTTTCCTTGAGCATGATCAATTCTTAATTGGTTGATCTTAAGTAGGATCGATTCTTGGTCAATATACCTTTAGTGTATTGAGTATTGGTCGGTTGACTTGAGCAAGATTGATTCTTGGTCGCCACACATCGAGCGGATTGTGTTCTAGTTAATGCACCTTGAGAAGGATTGAGTCCAGGCCCGGTTAAATTAATGGTTATTCTACAAAAGATCCAGTAGTGATCGGTTTAACTTGGCCAAATTGAGTCTCGATCAGTTTACCCTAAGATATTTTAGTCGTGGTCAGTTTACTTTGAGCAAGATTGAGTCTCGATCGGTATACGTTAAGAAGGTTCAGCCATTGTTCGTTTACTAGAGAGGGGTTAGGGCATGGTCGGCTTAGCCTAAGGGTTGCGACTTGTGAAAATTCAACCGACTTTGCGTTAAGTAAAATTTGTCGGTTTAGCCTTACACTTTGTAATTTGGTCGGCTTCGTTCGGTAGCCTGGCCTTGGACGGATTCGATAAGCTCATCCTAACGCTTTGCTTTAAGAAGATTAAGTCGATTAGGCTAGATAACTTCACTTGAGAGGACTCAATTGGCTAAGTCAGAGTGTTTTGAAGATTGAATGTAGAATAAGTTGGATAAAGATTTGGACTTGAAAGCCGAAGAGCTATAACCTAATTAGCCAGTTAGCTTAGCTTGAATTATACCGAAGAATTTGGTATTGACTTGGACTTGCCAGAAAACGCCATCTATTGGAACTAGACTAAGGATATAAAGGGGAACTCAATCAGAATGCTCAATCATTAGACTTGGATTTTTTATATTTATTCTCATTCAAAGCACCTCTTTTATCTAAAAGACGTTTTAGGGGATAAATGTTTATTTTCTTTCGAACCAAAACAACTTTAGCTAGGCATAGAGAATTCAGACGCGATCAGATTGGAACCAAACTTCATAGAAGCATTTGAAAAGCACCAACAAGGGACTTGGAAAGTTTTGGAGAAGTTTGGAGCAAGCCTTATGAGGTGGAACTGATTCATCCTTATGGGTTGGTACCGACTCATAATGACTCATGATATGGAGGCACAACCACTACTGCACTCATGAAGTTTAATGCTATTTGGATAAGTACTTAGCAAGATATGAATGAATCATCTTTCAACTTGAATTGATTGAATGAACCATGAAGATAGATGATCTAGCTAACTCGGATTAAATCAGGATTGAACGAGATGACTCAACTTGAAAAAAGTAAGACAACTCAAAGGCGAAAGAAGCGAAAATTCCTAATTCTGTAACTCGACACCCAGTCATAGCCATGACTCAACATCGAGGCTATGACTCAATGCCGAGTCATAGTCATGACTCGATGACTATGACTCGACACCGAGCCATAAATATGAGTAGGATGGGACCTCGATTCAAAGTAATGAATTTGATCTTCCTGTAGACTCTTTTTGAGATGGCCCGCCCCGCACCAGTCGACATTTTCCCGAAATGCATTGTACCAAAGCCCGACTAGCACGGGACGGTCGTCAAGGAAAAGGATTTGAAACTATGAATCACCAAAGAACCTGTAGTACATCTCACAACGCCTGGAATAAAATATAATAATAACATAACTTGACATAAAATAGGAGAGACAGCGCATAAGCTGAAAACTAAACCATCATAGTAGCGGAATCCAAATTACAGCTTATGATCCAAACCATCATTGTTACAACTTCAAAATACTGTCTCTAAAGCAAAATAGAAAGGTACACTACTAATGCCCAAAGAAGTGACAAGCAACAACACATGGAGAATATATGTAAATAGTACGTGGAAGCCTCCCGCTCGTCTCCGGACAGCTACTCGTGCATACAACCTAACATGTCTCTAGTCTGCTCGTTTAGGAGCACCTAGAGTAATAAGAAGTGACATAAAACTCTAGGTCAGATGAAAGTCTGGTATGAGCGATAGCAGCAAAACAGAACAAAAACAAGTATAAATAATGAGACCTGGACTTAGACCTGCAACCAAAGAGTTAGCACAACAAGATGTGCAATACTCTAAGGTAACACTAACATAAAGTGTAAAGTGGAAGTGCACATGTCATGGTGATAACAAACATCGAACATAGCAATCATCCTCATATCTCTCACTTAGTGCGTAAAGCATACGATATCCACCACTTTGATCACCAAATCCTTTGCTACGACCACTTTTTCCTTGGGATCTTAATGGCCCCATTGCTCTGGTCCATAGCCACTAATCCCTTGCTACGATCACATTGCCCTTGGGAGTCCTAATGGCCCCATTGCACTGATCCACAGCCATGCTACGATCACTTGCCCTTGGGAGTCTTAATGATCCCATTGCGCTGATCCATAGCCATTAATCCGTCTCTCAGTGGTGAACTAATGCTATAGATATCGATAACCCCTTTGCACACGTCCCATAGCAAAGCCCAACTCATGAATTTAACTCGTTGGTTCCCATCTAGATCCTGAGTTCTGACTTCTGATTTGGACTACCTTTGCATCTCGGGTTTTGGTCATCATCCCAGTTCGGTCTCCATCTGGTCGGTTCGCATGTGCATAATACTCTAGACTCCTCGTGGTTCGTGACTTACAGTCCGGGTTGTGGTCCTCACCCTGCAACTCATGATGATGCTCTAGGCTCGTGAGAGTGGTTTGTGATGAGCATGTGGGTCGTGATGCTCCACCTTGGTTCATGAGTCTTCATCCAAGGTGGCTTGTGGTCCTCGTCCTGATCCGGTTCGTGGCATCGTGCTTGGCCCGCATTATGGTTCGCTCCATCCGCTCGTGCTCTTCATTCTAGATCGTGAAGCATGCTTCACGAGTGGGTTGGGTCATGGTGCCCTGGTCACGAGCGGTTCGTGAGAGGAGGTGTGTTCCACGATCGAGGGGGGTCTGACTAATTTCCTGCAACATTTTGCATGAGCTATTTACATCATACGACGGCATTTTCGACCATTCTAACTTTTCTAAACAATCATGAAGCATACCAAATAGTAATAGCAATATGTATAATCAACCATAAACACCAAAACAACAATGTAACATGTTAATATGGATCAAACATACTCAAAACCCATGTTTTCCCTTTAATCCCCTTAACCATGATTTAACTATAGGATTAGCAAAATATGTCCAAATTAACCCAAATTTCTAACAGAGGCATAAAATAATATTTAAGAATTTTTACATATTTTTCTGAGTTATAATTTTGCTAATTATCACTAATCACCCATAATTAGCCGTAATTAGTGAATAAAAGTGCAAATCACTCACCTTAGCCAAAAATAAATTTTAGAACTGAAACTGTAACTGATTTGGCATGGATCCCAATGTATTTCAGCAGCACTACCCCCAATTTGATGTAAATTTTCCTTGAATTGACGTTGATTAGCTTAATATTGGACTAAAATGTGATTAGGAGGTAGTTTAGGAGGTGGAGGCCATCGCTAGGGTTAGAGGAAGGTAAATGGCGGCCAGAAAAATGAATAAAACTGATTTTCCAAACCCTATCAGCCCTCCCATAACCCTAATCCCAAAATGGGTTATGGGCTTAGCTACTAATCATCTGGTTAAGCCCAATTATGTAATTTTTCACCTTCCAAACCTTATTTCAGCCATATATCCCAAACGACAAGTCCGTTTGACAAGTGTGACCACTCTACGGAAAGGTAAACCATCATCCGAATCCAATGGAACTTGTTTCAGGTCAAAACTCCTTACCAATCAAAATTTATAGGTGAAACAATATTCGCTAGGGGTAAAATGGTCAATTAAAATTCAGACAAAATCGTGAACATGGGAAATGACCCTAATGGTAGTCTCCCAAAGTTACACGACATTACAACTTCGTATGTGAATGAAATAAATATTCTACGATCCTCCGATATGTAGAATGCGGGTCGTTACGCTCTCCCCCCTTAAGAATTTTTGCCCCCGAAATTCCTCAATCAAAACATACGATGGCGGCCTACATGCCTATCAACCATTTACAAATAATCAAACATACGTAACAACATAACAAGCCCATCCTAGCATGCAGTTTATGAAACACCCCACGTCCGTTAATGTCACTCACTAAGGGAATGCATTTAGTTTCGTGAAGTGCTATAACACAGAATAATTACAAGACAGATATAAATAAGGCAGCAGCAGAAAATTTAAACTTTTATTTCAAACATAAGTATAATACCGTGGTCCACAATTTCATAAGTCATAAAAACCATTATACTAAAAATACTTCTGTCTTGCACCATCAGAGTACATAAGTAAATAAAAAGCATCATTCCCCCAATCAAAAGAGTTTAGCCATATTAAAGACAAGAACTTGAGCCATACTTCAGAAGTAGCTCCTAGCAAGATGATATTTGATTCCTGATTAAGTCTGAGTGTTTCCTCCCTAAGAACCGGGGGGAAACGGAAGAAAGAAGGAGAAACAACAAGGTTAGACATAAAGTCTGGCGAGTCTAGTTACCTTTAGCCAGTAGATAATTAAAAGCAACATGATAGGCATATAAAGTGGATAAGAGAGATCACTACATAAATGGCAGGTGTGATAAGGTAAGCAAGTTAAGGTGTATGTGCCTCACTAATGATTACTTTGCATTATTACTAGCATAACCGAAATGAGATGATCCCTTCCACTATAAGCTGGTAGGCTTAGGTCATACGTCCAACTATACCCTAACCACTACCCTAATCGATCGGCTCCCTACCTTGTAGATATCCTATGCTGGCCCCACAGTAGGAGGTATCACTTTCTAAAGTGGCAATCCATGGTGTGCACAACCTTATCTACTGGTGTCACGGTCGTCTTAGCCCCCTCTGCCCCACCCATGCACGCACATGTCCCCTGTCGGTTTGCGCCGCCCAAACCGTCCACCTCGTTTGGATTTCTTACAATCAATCAGTAAGCATGCCCATTTCTCCGCCTAGTACGAAGGTCCTTGCTTGATACTAACTCCGGGTTACTAACTGAAATGGGTCCCACACAATATGATACAAGCTCTCCCTCTTGTCTTCTATCCCCCACTAGGTTTTCCACTGACTATATATACCCTTAGGTGTCTTTAATTACATAGCCCTATATTAGTTATGCCTACCCTAAAGGGTGTCTTTAATTACATAACTTTATTCCATTATCCAACGGTTATGTATACCACTAGGTGACTTTAATTACATAACCCTATTACATTATTTACCGGTTATGTATACCAATAGGTTTCTTTAATTACATAACCTTATTGGGTTAAGTACATGGGCCTATATATACGTATTACCCATCCCCTCTAATTTACTAAACCCACCACTACCCATCCAATTTTACTTAACCCTAACTTAAGTCCATAGTCATATTAAACTAGGTTAAGTAGTCCATTTCATTACCATGTCCAGTTATGGTTATAATGGGCTAGACCTCCCACATTAGGCCTACAACGTGTGGATCCTGGATATGCCGGTCGGTTCCGGGCAGTCTTATTCCATAGTTGGGCCTAACCTCATGTCATAGCTCAATTCATATTTGCATACTTAGACCTCCCACATTAGGTTCAACATTAGTGGCTGCTGGATATGCCAGTTGGTTCCGGGCAGACTTCCACCGCTAATGTAACCTAATTTCGTGTCATAAGTACAATTTACAATTCCTAATTGTGAATTACTAAACATTCCAAATTAATCCAAATCTACCTATGTCATTATAGGTGGCTATTTCTATGTTTTTCCCAATTTGAATTACATGTCCCATTTCATATAACATTACATAATTCATGCCAATTATAATCCCTTTTTCCCCGTTTCCTCTCTAACGTGTTCGTATGTACTTTGATGGCATCTAGGCTATAAAGTAGCCTAGCTATAACAATAAAAAGGGAGTATGACAAGGGTGATAGTTTCAACATGTCTTGGCATAAACATGAACATAAATTGGCATAACAAAGTGAATGGACATGTGATTAACATCATAATAAAGTGGACATCAAATTGGTAACTTGTGGCAATCACTGTGATTTTTAAGCAAGCAAAATGAGATCTAGATTTAACATTAGGTGTCCAGTTACCTAGATCTAGCATAGTTAGGTGACATAGCAACATGTTTAGATCAAAAGGTAGATTACATGTCAATTTTACATGTATCACAATTTGACAGGTGAAAGATGATTAACATAAAGTTCTAGATCCAAGTAATGTCACAATTATCCAAATTAATAGATGTACTTCCATCATAACATGATTACAAGTCAAGATCCATATAAATATCATAATCGAATCACCACAATTATATTAGATCTAGGAAATTAGATCTATCATGACATAGGATAGAATTTTATATTAACACAGAATCATACTTTACAACATATCTAATTCATTGTCTATCAAAGCATACTTTTATTTATCCAAACCTAAAAGTAATCTAGAAACTCACAGCGTTAGGTTTAGAGAATTTAGGAAGAACGGAACTAGAATTTATGAATTGAATTTATAGAATATGTTGTTATAGAAATGGTTTAGTTCTCACTCCAGTAGCATATGGACTCCATCACTTCCAATGAAGAGAATATGTGAAATATGACACATACATATAGCTGCCAGACCCCCTGAAACCGAGTGCTACCTCAGCCTTAGGGGTATCCACACCCCTGTAAGTGGGTCGACCCCTAGGTCGACACCTCTCTAGGGGGTCGACCCCCTAGAGCGGGGATTTTGCCACTTAGAGGAATTTTTTGAATTTGAATCCTCTGGATAGGATTCTGACTCATCCTTGACTCACCTCTGACTCATGCGTATATATGAAATATTTCTGTGTGTATACAAACTTAAAACTCACATAACTTCTTCATACGGTGTCCGTTTTACACAAACCAAATGTCTGTCTTGACCAAAATTTCGAGGCGGACGCAATGGTGCAGTCCGTTTCCTCTAATTCTGAACATTAAATTAATTATTATTTAATTTATTCTCTTTAATGTCGTTAAAAATTTGGGGTGTTACAATTTACTAACAAGGGAATAACAATATCGCGATTTAAAATATTACCAGGCAAAGAGTTCTAGATATAAATTCCTTATGCTCTCCTCTATTTCCCAAGTAAAGTCATTCTCATTATCGCCCCACTGGACCTTGACTAGTTCCACCGTCTTCCTTCACAGTTGTTTTGTATCGTGTCCGACAATATGAATTGTCTGGCGGCTCCCAATTGCCTCGGATTCTACCTCGATATCATCCAACTGATCTGGTGAAATAGTCATATCACGATTGCACACGAACTTCCTTAACCGGGAAACATGAAATACGTCGTGAACTCCTTCCATCTTGTCTGGTAATCCAACTTTATATACTAAATTCCCAACTTGTTCGAGAATTGGAAATGGACCAACAAACCTTTGTGCCAACTTACCTCTCGTGCCAAAATGAATTACATGCTTTAATGGAGAAATCTTGATCAATACCAAGTCACCAATGGAGAATTTCAGTTCTCTTCGTCTTTTATCAGCATAAATCTTCTGCCTATCTTGGGCAGCCTTTACCCACTGTTGAATAACCTTGATCTTATCTTAAGTTTCTCTTAATACATCTGGCCTAAGCACAAATTTCTCATAGGTTTCCAACCAACATGATGGTGAGTTGCATGGTCTTCCGTACAAAGCTTCAAATGGAGCCATACCAATACTGGATTGATAACTATTATTATATGCGAACTCAACCAAATGTAAATGGTCATCCCATGATCCTCCAAATTCCAATATACAAGCTCTCAAGAGATCTTCTAATACACGATTCACCCTCTCCGTTTGACCGTTGGTTTGAGGATGGTACACAATATTGAGATGTAATTCTGATCCTAAATCCTCTTGTAAGCTCTTACAAAACCCACTAGTGAATAATGGATCTTGGTCACTCACAATGCCTTTAGGTACTCCATGAAATCTCACTACCCACTTCATATACAGTTCCGCAAACTTAGCTGTCGTTATGTCCGACTTGACTGGTATAAACTTTGCGCTTTTGGTCAATCGTTCCACAATCACCCAAATAGTATCATGACCTGATCTAGTCCTTGGTAAACCATCAACGAAATCCTTTGAAACTTGTTCCCATTTCCATTCGGGAATTTCTAAGTTTGCAACAAACTACTAGGATTCTTTTGCTCGGCTTTAACTAGCTGGCAGTTCATGCACTTAGATATAAACTTCCCAACGTCTCACTTCATCCCTTCCCAGTAGTAGATCAGCCTCATGTTTTGATACATTTTGTTACCACTAGAATGTATAGTCAGTTTCGAGTGATGGCATTCTCTAAGCACTTCATTTCTCAATCCATTAATGCTGGGTACAACTAGTCTCCCATTCTTCCCAAGCCATCCTTCTCGATCGAGGCCAAACTTTTTCATTTCCTTACCGTCTATATGCATCTCTACCTTGGAGATGATTTCCAATAGAATAGGATCGTCCTTCTGACTGGAACCAACCGCTCAATCAAAGTCGGTATGATTGTCAAACTTGCTAACATTTCTAGATCCAATTCACACTTAGGTCTGATATCACAACCTACGATATACTCCAGTTGCTTCCATTTCAGAAACATATCCCCTAAATTGGCATGTCTCCTACTCAATCCATCAGCTAACGCATTTCCCTTCCCGGGTGTGTATGCAATATTGAAATCATATGAAGCCAAGGAATCTAACCATCTCTGCTGACTAATATTTAAATCCCTTTGAGAGAAAGATACTTTAATGACTTATGGTCAGTAAACAACTCGAATCTTTCTCCCAAGAGGTAATGTCTCCATATCTTTAACGCGAACACGATCGCTGCCAATTCCAAATCGTTGGTAGGATATCTTTTCTCATATGGTTTCAGTTGCCGACAAGCATAAGCTACAACCCTACCTTCTTGCATCAGTACAACACCTAGTCTGATATCACAGGCATACGTGTATACCATCATCTCTTCGTTCCCTTTAGGAATAACCAATGCTGGTGCACACGCCAACTCTTCCTTTAGACTCTTGAATGCATTCTCACACTTTTCATCCCAAGAAAAAGATTGATTCTTCTTGGTCAACTTAGTTAACAGTGCCGCTATTTTGGAGAAGTCCTGGATAAATTTACAATAATATCCAGCTAACCCCAAGAAACTTCTCACATCCATTGCATTCTTGGGCGTAGACCAATCTTGTACCGTATCCACCTTCGCAGGGTCCACGGCAATACCGTTCTCTGAAACAACATGACCCAAGAACCTCACTTCCTCCTCCAGAAGTGACACTTAGAAAATTTTGCTTTCAATTGGTGTTTCCTCAACACCACTATCACTTTCCTCAAATGTTCCTTGTGTTCTTCCTCTATCCTCGAGTAAACTAAGATATCGTCCACGAACATAAGAACAAACTTATTCAATTGATCCCTAAAAATTCTACTCATAAGATCCACAAAATATGCTGGTGCATTGGTCAACCTGAATGGCATGACCAACCACTCATAAAATCTAGATGGCGTCCGAAATGCCGTTTTAGGTATACTCTCAACTGCTACTCGGAGCTTATGAAAAGCTGTCACGAGATCTAACTGGGAGAACACTCTCACTCCATTAAACTGATCAAACAAATCGTCTATCCGCGAAAGAGGACACTTATTATTCCTCGTCACCTTATTCAACTCGCGGTAGTCAACCATCTGCCTTAGTAGCAAATACAACTGGTGCTCCCCACTCGGAAACACTTCTTCGGATAAATCCCTTCTTCAAAAGATCGCCAACTTGTACATCGAGCTCTCGCTGATCCCTTGGTGACATACGACGAAGTGGCATCACTATAAGTCTGGCATCTTTCACTAAATCAATACGAACTCGATCCATCGGTGTGGTGGAAGCCCGGTCACTTCCCCGAAGATGTTTGGATACTCGCCAGCAATAGGCACATTTGTCAACTCATCATGCGGGATGTCGAGGGAATTTAGAAAACTAGCCATCACTCCATCACTAGGTAGGCCACCAAATAGTACCCTCTGCCCATCATCTGCGCTAATGGCCACCGAAGACCCCTCATAGTCTACCATCACCCTGTACCTTTGGAGCCAATCGACTCCCATTATAATGCCAAACCCAGTAAAGCCCAAAACAAAGCAATCATAAGAAAACATACATCCACGACTCAATAACACCAAATTACGACAAATCATACTAAGGCTAGACGAACTACCGATTGGGTTCATCACAACTAAAGGTCTATCGACAATCTCAGGTTTCCAATCCCGGCCTATCTAAAAGGTCACTAGATATAAGGGAATGAGAAGACCCGGTATCAAATAACACTCAAACAGGAACATCATAAATAGGAAGCATACCTTGATTAACGATGCCTTTTCCCTTCTGCTCTGCAGTTGGGTCATTCGACGAAGAAGGAACAACATTGATAGCACATGCTTTCATAATTTGCTTCTCTTTAGAGGATTGTGGACATTTATCCTTGTGATGTCCCACTTGGCCACAGTTGAAGCACTTCCTATCCACTGGCTTTGCTCGACAATCTTTAGCATAGCGGCCCTTCTTGCCACAACTAGCACTCAACATCTTTATTATTCCTCTTCTGACCATCCTTAGCTTGGTTTTATTTCCTCTTATTCTGCTAATTATTCTTGCCTCCACCGCTTGCCTGCGGCTTTGGCTCCTCTGCAGATGTAATAGCAACCTCGGCCTTTGGCTTAGGGTAAAGGCTCTCCAACCTCAATGCCTTCCCACTATAGATTCGAATGTATCATCTATATGATTTATCAGCCTTTTTCCTAAGTACTCATCTAAGCCAGTTATGAACTTCTCGTTCTTCTTCTCGGCAGTATCGATTTGAGATAATCCATATTTCGATAACGTTTCGAACTCAGTAATGTATTCTGAGACTGCCCTACCAATTTGCTTAAGCTCCAAGAATTTCCTAAACAATTCTGATTTCTGAGCAGCCAGGATAAACTTATCACTGAAACGAGTCTTAAACTGATTCCAAGTAACTTGATCCTAAGTAGTAGATGCTTTAATAGCATTCCACCAATTCATAGCCCGTCCTTGAAGTTGACGCGAAGCTAACTTTCTTTTCATCGCATCATCGATTCCCAAATCCTCGAAGATGCCCTTACAACTATAAAGCCAATCTTGAACATTCGTAGCCGATCCCAATCCATGGAATGACTTTCCACCAAGACTAGTATAGTCCTTGTTAAGCTTGGCCAAATCGGCTCTAGGCGCCTGCGCTACCGCACCACCACCATTAGCAGCATTAGGAACTGCTTCCTGAACATCCCTAAGCATCTCTCGTATGAAGGTAGTCAACATCGCCATCATATCAGGGGCATTCCTATCACTAGCCCTTGAACTCATACTCCTCGTATATCGGCTCATCGTTCAATCTGTAAAGAGAAAATGATTAACCATCTCCTTCGTGGTGCCAGTGCAGTGCGACTTCATCCTTAAATATACTAATAGTATAAATATAATATATATATATATAGCTTTTGAAAACCAAAATATCATAAATACGCGCTCTCATATACGTATACTATCTCTCCCTGATGTCTTCCCCTAGGTTAACTATGCAATCTAGAGCTCTGATACCAAGTGAGATGGCCCGCCTCGCACTAGTCGACATTTTCTCGAAATGTGTTGTACCAATGCCCTACTAGCATGGTACGGTCCTCAAGGAAAAGGATTTGAAACTATGAATGACCAAAGAACCTGTAGTATATCTCACAGCGCATGGAATAAAATATAATAATAACATAACTTGACATAAAATAGGCGAGACAGTGCATAAGCTGAAAACTAAACCATCATAGCAGCGGAATCCAAAATACAGCTTATGATCCAAACCATCCTTGTTGCAGCTTCAACATACTGTCTCTAAAGCAAAATAGAAAGGTACACTACTAATACCCAAAGCAATGACCAGCAACAACACAGGCAGAATATATGTAAATAGTACGTGGAAGCTCCTGTGTGACGATCCCAAACCCTGTACGATGGTGGCAACGGTTATCTTTGGAATATAACACATAAATAGATAACAGCAGAATAGAAATAGATAAGTACAATAGATAATGTACAATAGAATACACTGGATAAGCATAATCATCAGAGTTACACAGTATACAGGATCATACTTAGCACAAAATACAGTTCAACTTTACATAAAATGTCTACAGCGGAAATCTAAACATAATATGTACAAAAGGAGCTAAACAACATAAAAAGAGATAAATGATAGAATCCATCTTCAGCTCCAGCTATCCAGAAAGATCCTGCTAAAACCTAAATACAAGGCTGCCCGTGTAGAGATAGGGGCATCCGAGTTTGCAAGTGAAACAAACTACGAGTCAGTCATGGGACTGGTATGAGAAATCTATTTTACTTATTTTACAATTTGGCCAATCCCAGGACCACACCACTTTCACGGAATAGGTTTACACCATTGGATTTCCAGTGCTTTAAAACAAGTAAATCTTTTAAACATCGCAATGCTTTTTACAAAAATGAAGCCATTATAAGACTCAGTTCCCATCACACAATGCAACACAAACCGGAGGATAGAGTTTTACCTTACAATGGCCAAAATATGTTTGATATGAATAAAACAAGAGCATTTGATATTATTACTAGTGTTTATACGTTTCAAAAACAATTTCAAATCATAAGTATCAATCATAGACGGCATTAATGGCCCATACCACTATGTCGCCATATATAGGTATACAATCAAAACCGCACGGTATCGTATTTGGAAATTGGATTTCCGTCATGAACCAAGGCAAAAGATAATCATTACCGAATTCAAGACGCTCTAGCCCGTGTCTCAGGACCCAGACTCAGGTGGGCCCTTGGATCGTCAGGGCCGGTCTGCTTGATGTGGATTAAAATTCCTGAACACTGCGTTTCCCCGCCCTATGGGACGTCACTAGTCATATTCGACCACACCATCAGCTCCGAAGAAACCGAAGCAATCGAGGCCTCGCTTTCCATCATCCACATAAATAAAATACCTGGGCGTACAAAACCCAAAGCACCACTCCTAGTTAGAAGGAAACGCATGTCCACCCTGATGTCCTTCTCTCGTTTCTGGCTCATACCGAGATGTGAGGCTCGCGAAACAACACTATACACAAAGTTATGCCACACAGGCCGCGCTTTGATCATCAGCCACAAGATTTTGCTTTTCAATAGAAGCCTTGATCATCTGCCACTTAGGCATGCCACACAGGCAATTTACTCCATGTGACTGATTTCTATCGATATATAACCTCTAAGCTCGTACGTCTTAGAGAACGGCGTTAAGCAAGAGAATAAATTCTCCGCCGCCAAACAGATATATATTTAATAGAGATCAATCAGCACAGAACAAAATCCAATGTCAGACACACAGTCCATTTACAAGTTCATTCTGGGTCTGAACGAAACCGGAGGCACCCTATACCTCGCACATCCATACATCAACAAGTACGTCTGGACGGCTACTACTTCAGCCCCTTCAAGGTAGATACCACTATCATGAGCATCAGTAGCACCCCTCCATTCAACATGAAGATCATCGGTCTTGCACCGTCTTCATATCTTCGATCTTTAATCGTCGATCAATTATTTGAAATGAGAATTAACTCGGCCTTTTCAAATAATTCATGTATATTTAGAATTTCAAATCAATTCATTTCAATGGTTAAATTATTCGACATCAATAGCTCTGTTCTTTAATGTAATTTTCACCCCAAACGCATTCAACCATCAAATATCAGATAAACCGAGCAAGTTCAGTTTATTTCCATTCCACATCGTTTATAATATTTTATCACGATTTATCGCTATTTTTATTTATTTAAAAATAGCCAATTCATTCAAACGACGCTTCAAGCCATAACACGGCCATGGCGCTGTTTTTCTTCAGATTTGATTTACACATATCTTAAAATCTAACCGTTGGATTTCCACAAAATTTATATCATTAAAAAGTTCTTTTCAAAACGACTCCAACGGGTCCAGTTGTGGGAAAATCCGATGGTCGGATCTCCCGGTACAATCGTTTGAAGTTATGATTTCAAAATACGAACTGCAGCGTCGTTATTCGATTCAATTTAATTATATTTATATATAAATATAATCGATTCTGGTGCTGTTTTCATTCAGATTTGAATTAAACATTTCAGATAATCCAACCGTTGGATCTCTACAAAGTTGGTGTTGTTGGAAAGATATTTCCAAAGCGAACACAACGGTATCGGTTTCGGGAAAATCCGATGGTCGAATCTCCCACACTAATCGTTTGAAATCACGGTTTCAAAATACGAACTGCAGCTTCGTTATTTGATTTATTTTAATTATATTTATATATATATAAATATAATTCATTCTTTGATTTCAAAACCATATTCACTTCCTATATTTGATAAAAACGATATTTTTATCCAACAGATATTTATTTCAACACATCACTATTTTTAACAGTTCACATATATCATAAAAATGTAATTTTTATTGTAAATCAATTTATTTGAAGACACGATTATTTTATATATTTCTTACATAAGGTAAAAAATGTTGTTTTTGGTGTTAAAAAATTTTATTTAAAACACTAATATTTTATATAGTATATATATATATATATATATATATATGAAAAATGTTATTTTTATCCTTCAAATAATTCATTCAATACATGAACTTAATTCAACACATGAATTTTATTCAACACATGAATTTCTACTCAACACATGAATTTCTATTCAACACATGAATATGGTTTTCAACACATGAAAATAATTCTATAGTTTATATATATAATAAAAATATGATTTTTATTGTTAAAAACAATTTATTTAAAACACGAATAATTTATATAGTCTATATATGTGATAAAATGTTATTTTTATCTTTCAAAGAATTTATTCAACACAAGAATATCTATTCAACACATGAATTTCTATTCAACACATGAATTTCTATTCAACACATGGATATGGTTTTCAACACATGAAAATAATTCTAACACATGAATATTATTGAAAATTTCGGCAGCATAACGGCAGGGTAGTTAAAACCGGCACCGTCCCGAGTACGGCTCCTCGCTCTACCTTAAAATCTCGCGGTTTTTGACAATGGGGATTTTCAATATGTAGTTCGTATGCAGACGAATTTTCCCATATACTAATCCTATTCAGATTTCAACCACAATCAATCATTTCAAATCAGCGATTCACGATATTCACCAAATTTCACATCAACCAATAATCCAAACAATATCACAACCAATATATATCGTCCATGGTTTGTGGACGAGGGGAGTGTATATATATATATACGTATATAACTATATTTCGATTTCATTTCGATATCATTTCAATTCATTTCAACGCATATATCATTTTTACAACGCATATATAACTTATACATCGAACGTACAACTTATACAACGCTTATACATGAGGTGTACAACACTTATATAATTCATACATCGACTATATAATTTATACGTCATTGTTTCCATATCGTTTACAATTCAGAAATCTCACATTGGGTTCCACTCCACCAAAAATTGTAAAAGGCTCAGAAAAATATCCGGTCTCTTATAGAATGTGGAAGATGTCTGCACGGTCCCGATATCTCTTGTTTCACTGAATTTCGACCATAAAGTAAAACGATATAATTTTTAGAAGTTTGCAACACTTAAAAGTGTAAAAATCGGTTCAAATTAGAACAGGCCGTTACCTCAGCAAAATCTTCAAATCTTGGTTTGGATTTTTCGTGCAAACGGTGAAGTGATTCGACGATCGGCCTTTGCAGCGACGAAGAAGAAGGAGAGGCGTGCTAGCGCCTGAAGCAGGGCCCACTTCGGTGGCCTGTAGGCGGCACGGCGGCGGTGGGAAGGTCTCGACTTCCTACTGTTGGTTCTCTCAAATTACTCCACTAAAAATGGCAAACTTTATATGGATGTGAAGCTCATGAGACGATCTACAAAAACCATAACTGGGGCATGTGATTTTGGTGCGTGGATTTGAAGAAAAAGAGAAGAGAAGGCAGGAGCCGTTTTTTGCTGTGTTCGACGAAGGATCGGGGAGAGAGAATAGAGATGGCGCGTTATGACTGGCCAATGGTTTTCTTTTTTATTTATATATTTTTAAAAATCCAAAAATACCCATTATCTCATACGAACTCCAATCCAAACCCGACGACTGTCGTCCCTAGCTGAATACCCCCATTCCGAACACAATGGGATATGTTTCGTAGGCCCATTCGACTGTTTCAGTCAGTTTTTCTTCAAATTAAAATATAAAACATTCAATATTTGATTTGAACGTACATTTCAATTTGTCGGGGCCACATACTGATCTCAAAAATTCCAGAAAAATAAATCTAGCTATCTTTTGACGACACGGTCCCAACAAAACTAGTTTCGTCGAATTCTGAGACCGTTTGAAAAATGGCCATTTTCCCGTCGATCCAATTTAACTGAAATCGACCAAACACATTTTCCTTTGCCATGTTCACATATCGACTACAAAAATTATGAAGTTTGAAACCTAGCAATAATTTGACATCCCGGATCCAGCAAAAGTGGTTTCATCGAATTCTGAGGTCGTTTGCAAAATGTCTATTTTCAACGGCTATATATTCTCTATAGCGACCTTTCTGAAAATTCATTTGGCCATAACTTTTGATTCCCGCTATGAAACTTCGATTTTTCAGATTCGTTAGAAAGATATTCATAAACAGATTTAAATATTTTTGGTTTCACTAAAATTCGTTTTATTTTGCGCCCGGTACAGTCAGTCAAAGTTTGAATTCAAATTTTGAAACTACCACGCCATTTCAGGCCTTGTTTATAATTAAAAATAATTATATTTATTTTCAAACATCAATTCAAACATACTTTTCGTCGTTATTATCTAAAATATTTTATTTTAAATATTTAAATACACTAAAATAGCCAAATTAAAAATTTTAAACTGGTTCAGATTTTCCGGGTTGTTACAATCTCCCTCACTTAAAACTTTTCGTCCCCGAAAAGGAACGAAGTCGAAAGTTGTTAAATTAACCAACTCAAATTTCTTTCCGGCTTCCATTTTTCAACTTTTCAGTTTCTAAGAATTTTCAAATTCTTCAAAAATTTGGCTAACACCCTAAATTTTCGAAAAATTTCGCCATAACCTCCTTTGTACGGGGAAGGGTTTGGAAATTTATTGGGCCGTATTAGGTACCCAATAAATCCTAATAAGCATGCACATATTTATAGTGATATATTCCGGTGTCCACAGGGGAGTGTGTATAGATCATAACTCTAGAGAATAAATTCTCGTCACCCTATAAATGGTTTTTTGTGCCTTAATGACCAGAGAGACGTGTTTATTGTCATCTCCAGACCCATGTGGGTTTTTATTAATCTTACAATTTACCGTTACATTTTATATCGTCCATATCAGTCATCAGTTCAACCTATAAAATATAGTCATCACCATACAAGCCTCTCGCTCGTATGGTAAATCTTCAACCTCGTCACACAAGCTCCAAATGCTTATGTGGTATATGATGAAGTATGCCCATCCTCAAGAAGTATGACATGTAGTGTAGTTCAAAATTAATTGTTACTATCCTATGGCGACATTTATTATTACACACAGAACAACCAGCACTCCGCATCCAATGGCATTCACAGGAGTTGATATAATAATAAAATTTCGCATCCAACTCATTAAGGTTTACCTATTTGTTAGGCACGCAAATAAATTCTTTACTCAATAGCTAATCCACTTACCTATTCAAACATACATGATGCGTATGTATATATTTATCTCTATTTCTAAACCAGTTCAATGTGTGATATAATTGCATAAATTTACCACCATTCTCTTATTGATTAAATTAACTATCATTCTAATTATTTAATTAATCAAATCCACAATCACACAACACAAACAACAATCAATTTGTTTTTAACTTTTCAAAAATATACTAATTAATTCATATACCCTTTTAAAATCATTTAGACTATATAATTAAAAGTTTACATCCATGAAAAGAAAACAATAACAAAGTAGAGAACAAAATGGTAATGCAAAGTATGGTAAATGTACCTTGCACCAGAGTTAATCAGAGACATCCACCATGCACTTAGGATTGGCTTTCTTAATACTCTCCTCAATTTCCCAAGTACAATCTCGCGGATCTCCACTCCATTGCACTTTGACTAAGTGAACCTTCTTGTTCCTCAGATCTTTTGTTTCTTTGCCAATAATCTTGATCGGCTCTCTTCTTACAGCCAATTCTGGAGTAATTTCTATATCCTATTGCGCTGCTTCTTCCACGATCAAGTTTGGATCATGAACATGCTTTCGAAGTTGAGATACGTGAAACACATTATGTACTCCAGGCAACCAATCAGGCAATTGAACTCTATAAGCGAGAAATCCAGTCCATTCAAGAATAGGAAGCGGACCAATAAATTTGGGCGCCAATTTCCCTGTTTTACCGAACCGGATTACTCCTCTCATTGGAGATACTTTCAAATACACATAGTCGCCAACAGCAAATGATATATCTCTTCTTCTATTATCTGCATAGCTTTTCTGTCGGCTTTGCGCGGCGTGTAATCATTTCTTAATGAAGTCGACTTTATCCGCAGCATTGCGAATCATATCTAGCCCCAATACAAGTCTATTGCCGGGTTCCACCTAACAAGCAGGGGATCGGCACGGTCTACCATACAATACTTCAAATGGAGACATTTTCAGGCTCGCTTGGTAGCTGTTGTTATATGAGAATTCGGCCATGATCCGCCAAAATCAATAATATAAGCCCACAACAAATCTTTTAAAATACGATTTACCCTCTTAGTTTGACCATCTGTTTGAGGATGATAAGCGGTGCTCAAGTTCGGTTTCGTCCCCAATTCCGCTTGGAATTCTTCCAAGAATTTACTAGCAAAAATCGGGTCACGGTCACTAACAATGCTCATGGGAACTCCATGAAGTTTAACAATTTCTCTAAAATAAATCTGCGCCAGACTTTGAGCAGTTCTATTCGATCTGACAGGTATGAAATGGGCGGTCTTCGTGAAACGATCTACGATCACCCAAATACTGTCATTTCCTTTTCTGGTTCTAGGCAAACCATCTATGAAGTCCATAGAAATTTGTTCCCACTTTCCACCTGGAATTTCCAAAGTTTGCAACAATCCGGCCTACTGATCACTTTTGACTTGTTGACAGGTGGAGCACTGGCTAACATATATAGAGATATCTCTTTTCAATGCCTTCCACCAGAAAGTTCGCTTGAGGTCATTATACATTTTACTAACCCCTGGGTGGATAGATAGCTTGGAAATGTGACACTCGTCCAATACTTCTCTTTTGAGCTCAAGATTGTCGGGAACACAAATTCTACCTTTCAATCTCAGAACTCCTGCGCTATCCACTTGAAAACTAGAGACTTCGCCATTTTGAATTCTTTTGATCATCTCCTTAACAAAACCATCGTCTTTCTGAAGAATAGCTATTTTATCAATCAACGATGGTGTAATGATAATACTGGCGATGATCACATTCTTCCTGCTGAGCGCATCAGCCACAACATTGGCTTTCCCCGGAGTATATAAAATATCAAGATCATATGCCGTGAGCAATTCTAACCAATGTCGTTGCCTCATATTCAGATCTTTCTGGGTGAATAAATATTACAATGATTGATGATCAGTATATAGTTCAAATTTCTCACCCAATGGATAATGCCTCCAGATTTTCATAGCAAACACGATGGCTAACAATTCAAGATCGTGAGTTGCATAATTCTTTTCATGTGGCTTCAATTGACGGCTAGCATAAGCGACTACCTGGCCTCTTTGCATTAACACTGCTCCAAGGCCTTCTTTAGAAGCATCGGTCCAGACTTTTAAATCCTGATTGCCATCAATAATTGTGAGCACTGGAGCAGTCGTCAATTTTAACTTCAGCTCTTGGAAAGCTGCCTCACTTTCGGGAATCCAGTTGAATCTCGAATGTTTCTTAGTAAGCTTTGTTAAGGGACTGGATGTCTTCGCAAAATCCTTAATGAATTTATGATAATAACTGGCCAATCCGAGAAAACTTCCGACTTCTATGGGTGTACAAGGCTATTTCCAATTCTGAATAGCAGTGATTTTACTGGGATCCACTGAAATTCCTTGCTTTGACACGACATGGCCAAGAAATTTGACTTCTTCTTGCCAGAATATACATTTGGAAAACTTGGCTTTTAAAACATTCTTTTGTCTTAGTAAGCTTTGTTAAGGGACTAGATGTCTTCGCAAAATCCTTAATGAATTTCCGATAATAACTAGCCAATCCGAGAAAACTTCTGACTTCTATGGGTGTACGAGGCTGTTTCCAATTCTGAATAGCAGTGATTTTACTGGGATCCACTGAAATTCCTTGCTTTGACACGATGTGGCCAAGAAATTTGACTTCTTCTTGCCAGAATATACATTTGGAAAACTTGGCTTTTAAAACATTCTTTTTGAGAATTTCTAACACTTGTTCCTAATGTTTTTCATGCTCTCTTTCTGACTTAGAGAAGATCAGTATATCATCAATGAAAACTAGAACAAATTTATTCAATACTTCTTTGAACACCCGGTTCATTAGATCGACAAAATAAGCTGGAGGGTTACATAAGCCGAACGACATTACTAACCACTCGTAGAGTAAGTCTGGACCTCTGAATGCTGTCAAAGGAACACACTCTTCGGCAATACGAAGCTGATGGAAACCTGTAGCTAGGTCCATTCGTGAAAACACTTGTGCGCCATTCAATCGATCCAACAAATCATCAATTCGCGGCAATAGATATTTATTTTTCAAGGTCTGCTTATTCAAGTCATGATAATCCACACATAGTCTGAGAGTACCGTCTGACTTTGGGACAAATACCACTGCTGCTCCCCAATCAGAGAAACTAGGCCTGATCAGACCCTTCCATACAAGCTGTCTAGTTTGATTGTCTAACTCTTCTTTTTCCTTCAAGGTCATTCTTCGAATAGCGTGAACTACTGGCCTTGCAATCGAAACTAAAGAGATTTAAAATCAATTTCTCTCTGCGAAGGTAAGCTAACAACTTCTTCGAACACATCCGCATAGTTCTTGACAACTAGGATATTTTCAATGTCGACCAGAATATTCTTCGGAACGACAGGAACAGGTTCTATTTGAGCAGGAGAGACATCTAGAGCTGACCAAAAATCTTTCCTATTAGAATTCAGACCTTCACATGGAATGGTTATATAATTGTCTGATTTAATCTTTGCCCTTGCGACTCTGTCGGCGCATTTAACCTCAGCTTCATATTTGGTTAACCAATCCATTCCCAAAATTAGATCAAACTCTGTAAAATTCATGACAATAGAGATAGCAGGGAACCAATAATAGGAAAAAGAAACAGGAACCCCATAAACCCAACTAAGATCGAGGGAACCCCCACCGGATTATGGACAGTCATGGGTGTTTTGAGCTTTTTCAAATTCAAATCCAGTTTCTTAACTGCATTCTTTGCAGCAAAGCTTCGCGATGCGCCTATATCAAATAGTACTTTAACTGGAATGTTTTTGACAGTAAGCGTGCCTTCTAGAACATCTAGCCTTATTGGACCAGCTGAGGGTTCAGAAGTTTCTGCTACTTCATTTACCTGAATTACTTCAGATTTCTTTGATAGTCGGCAATTTTTCGCGATATGACCAGCTTGGTGGCACTTATGGCATTCCCTACCCTCTTGAAGCTTGTTCTCCGATTTAAATCCACTCTTTAATCGCATCTTTAAGGGTCCGCAGTTTATCGCCAAATGCCCTGGCTTCTTGCAGTTATTGCATATGGCAGTCGTTACTGGTTCTTTCTCAGATTTAACCTCTTTCTGACTGGCCCTTTGCCTCTTTCTAACCCTAGACGTCGTACTTATCTTTGGATGTGTACTTGTCTCTTGGCTATCAGTTTCATTTTTCCTTTTGTTGCTAGAACTGACTTCCTCTTCATCGACCAAAAGGCCTCGCTTATATAGATCTTCATACGGATAAGCCATGTATATCATTTCAGAAAAAGGAAGCTTCACATGCCCCATTACACTACTTTGGTACTTTCTTTGGAGCCCGTTTATAAACCTCAGATTCTTCCTCTTCGGATTTTGAATTAGATGAGGGGAAAAATGAGAAAGTTCATTGAATTTCTTATGATAT
Organism: Allium sativum; assembly: GCA_030737875.1. Taxonomy (NCBI): domain Eukaryota; kingdom Viridiplantae; phylum Streptophyta; class Magnoliopsida; order Asparagales; family Amaryllidaceae; genus Allium; species Allium sativum. The sequence goes on along the minus strand of CM060923.1, from coordinate 573,313,984 downwards.
TCCGGAATGGTCATATCTCCTTGTATCAGATAATAGAATTCATCACATAACCGATCAGTTGCTTCAGGAGGAATAAATTTTCACTGAAAATCTCTTTAAATCTATCCTAAGTAATATTACCTTCTGGATTATCCTTAATAATCGAATCCCACCAGAACAATGCTTCGTCTTTGAGTGCCCAAGATGCCAGTAATCTTTTCTGGTTATCTCTTAGCTTTAAACCTTCAAAGATTTTCTCAGCAGAACGAATCCAAGCTTGTGTTTTAATAATAGATTCTTCGCCCAAGAATGGTACTTCACCCATATTTCTATATTTCTTAAGTAGAGCTTCAACATCTGGTTCCAACCTACCTCTTCTACTTCTGCCACTCATTTTTTTCAATGTCTGCAAATAGCAGACAAAGTGTTAGGCCAACAGAAAAGGTAATTTTAAAACATAGAGACATATACTTAAATGTAAATGTGTCTACCAGGGTGTATCTCATTCTGCTTCACTCATTCTAGGATATTACTAATCCTATCTGAAATGAGCGATCCATCCTAGAACACTACTGGTTCTATTTCTGACGAGTTCGTTAATATGTTATATTCCAGAACTAAGCTTAACCAAAGTTCTAATACCACGTGTGACGACCCCAAACCCCGTACGATGGTGGCAAGGGTAATCTTTGGAATATAACACATAAACAAATAACAGCAGAACAGAAATAAATAAATACACTAGATAATATACAATAGAATACACTGGATAAACATAATCATCAGAGTTACACAGTATACAGGATCATACTTAGCACAAAATACAGTTCAACTTTACATAAAGTGTCTACAGCGAAAATCTAAACATAATATGTACAACAGGAGATGAACAGCATAAAAAGAGATAAATGATAGAATCCATCTTCAGCTCCAGCTATCCAGAAAGAGCCTGCTAAAATCTGAATACAAGGCTGCCCTTGTAGAAATAGTGGCACCCGAGTTTGCAAGTGAAACAAACTACGAGTCAGTCATGGGACTGGTATGAGAAATCTATTTTACTTATTTTACAATTTGGCCAATCCCAGGACCATGCCACTTTCGCGGAATGGGTTTACTCCATTGGATTGCCAGTTCTTTAAAACAAGTAAATGTTTTAAACTTCGCAATGCTTTTTACAAAAATGAAGCCATTATAAGACTCAGTTCCCATCACACAATGCAACACAAACCGAAGGATAGAGTTTTACCTTATAACGACCAAAATATGCTTGATATGAATAAAACAAGAGCATTTGATATTATTACTAGTGTTTATATGTTTCAAAAACAAATTCAAATCATAAGTAGCAATCGTAAACGGCATTAATACCCCCATACCTCTATGTCGCCATATATAGGTATACAATCAAAACCGCACAGTATCGTATTTGGAAATTGGATATCCGTCATGAACCAAGGCAAAAGATAGTCCTTAAATTCGAGACGCTCTAGCCCGTGTCTCAGGACCCAGACTCAGGTGGGCCCTTGGATCGTCAGGGCCGGTCCACTCGATGTGGATTAAAATTCCTGAACACTGCGTTTCCCTGCCCTATGGGGCGTCATTGGTTATATCCGACCACACCATTGGCTCCGAAGAGACCGAAGCAACCGAGGCCTTGGTTTCCATCATCCACATAAGTAAAATACCTGGGCGTGCAAAACCCAAAGCTCTACTCCTATCTAGAAGGAAATGCATGTCCTCCCCGATGTCCTTCTCCCGTTTCTGGCTCATACCGGGGTATGAGGCTCGCGAAACAACGCTATACACAAAGCTATGCCACACAGGCCGCGCTTTGATCATCATCCACAAGACTCTGCTTTTCAAACAGAAACCTTGATCATCTGCCACTTAGGTGTGCCACATAGGCAATTCACTCCTTACGACTGATTTCTATCGATATATAACCTCTGAGCTCCAACGTCTCAGAGAAGGGCGTTAAGCAAGAGAATAAATTCTCCGCCACCAAACAGATATATATTTAATAGAGATCAATCAGCACAGAACAAAATCCAATGTCAGACACACAATCCATTTACAAGTTCGTTCTGGGTCTGAACGAAACCGGAGGCACCCTATACCTCGCACATCCGTACGATCAACAAGTACGTCCGGACGGCTACTACTTCAGCCCCTTCAAGGCAGCTACTCCTATCGTGAGCATCAGTAGCGCCCCTCCATTCGACGTGAAGATCATCAGTCTTGCACCGTCTTCATATCTTCGATCTTTAATCGTTGATCAATTAATTGAAATGAGAATTAACTCGGCCTTTTCAAATAATTCACTTATATTTAGAATTTCAAATCAATTCATTTCAATGGTTAAATTATTCGACATCAATAGCTCTGTTCTTTAATGTAATTTTCACTCCAAACGCATTCAAACATCAAATATCAGATAAACCGAGCAAATTCAGTTTATTTCCATTCCACATCGTTTATAATATTTTATCACGATTTATCGCTATTTTTATTTATTCAAAAATAGCCAATTAATTCAAACGACGCTTCAGGCCATAACGCGGCCATGGCGCTGTTTTTCTTCAGATTTGATTTACATATATATGAAAATCTAACCATTGGATTTCCACAAAATTTATATCATTAGAAAGATCTTTTCAAAACGAATCCAACGGGTCCAGTTGTGGGAAAATCCGACTATCGGATCTCCCGGTACAATCATTTGAAGTTACGATTTCAAAATACGAACTGCAGCGTTGTTAATCGATTCAATTTAATTATATTCATATTTATATATAAATATAACCGATTCTGGCGCTGTTTTCGTTCAGATTTGAATTAAACATTCCAGACAATCCAACCGTTGGATCTTTACAAAGTTGGTGTCGTTGGAAAGATATTTCCAAAGCGAGCCCAACGGTTTCAGTTTCGGGAAAATTCGATGGTCGGATCTTCCGCACTAATCGTTTGAAATCACGGTTTCAAAATACAAATTGCAGCTTCGTATATGATTTATTTTAGTTATATTTATATGTATATATATAAAAATATAATTCATTCTTCGATTTCAAAAACATATTCACTTCCTATAATTGATAAAAACGATATATTTATCCAACATATATTTATTTCAACACATCACTATTTTTAACAGTTCACATATATCATAAAAATGTGATTTTTATTGTGAATCAATTTATTTGAAGACACGATTATTTTATATATTTCTTACATAAGGTAAAAAATATTATCTTTTGTGTTAAAACAATTTATTTAAAACACTAATATTTTATATAGTATATATATATGAAAAATGTTATTTTTATCCTTCAAATAATTCATTCAATACATGAACTTCATTCAACACATGAATTTTATTCTACACATGAATTTCTACTCAACACATGAATTTCTATTCAACACACGAATATGGTTTTCACCATGAAAATAATTCTATAGTTTATATATATATAATAAAAATATGATTTTTATTGTTAAAAACAATTTACTTAAAACACGAATAATTTATATAGTCTATATATGTGATAAAATGTTATTTTTATCTTTCAAAGAATTTATCCAACACATGAATATCTATTCAACACATGAATTTCTATTCAACACATGAATAAGGTTTTCAACACATGAAAATAATTCTAACACATAAATATTACTGAAAATTTCGGCAGCATAACGGCAGGGTAGTTAAAACTGGCACCGTCCCGAGTACGGCTCCTCGCTCTACCTTAAAACCTCGCGGTTTTTGACAATGAGGATTTTCAATTTCTAGTTTGTACGCAGACGAATTTTCCCATATACTAATCCTATTGGGATTTCAACCACAATCAATCATTTCAAATCAACCATTCATGATATTCACCAAATTTAACATCAACCAATAATCCAAACAATATCACAACCAATATATATCGTCCATGGTTTGTGGACGAGGGGAGTATATATATACATATATATATACATACACGTATATAACTATATTTCGATTTCATTTCGATATCATTTCAATTCATTTCAACGCATATATCATTTTTACAACGCATATATAACTTATACATCGAACGTACAACTTATACAACACTTATACATGAGGTGTACAACGCTTATATAACTCATACATTGACTATATAATTTATACATCATTGTTTCCATATCGTTTATAATTCAGAAATCTCACATTGGGTTCCACTCCACCAAAAATTGTAGAAGGCTCAAAAAAATATCCGGTCTCTTCAAGAATGTAGTAGACGTCCGCACGGTCCCGGTATCTCTTGTTTCACTGAATTTCGACCATAAAGCAAAAAGATATGATTTTTAGAAGTTTGCAACACTTAAAAGTGTAAAAATCAGTTCAAATTAGAACAGGCTGTTACCTCAGCAAAATCTTCAAATCTAGGTTTGGATTTTTCATGCAAACGGTGAAGTGATTTGACGATCGGCCTTCGCAGCAACGAAGAGGAAGGAGAGGCGCGCTGGTGCCTGAAGTAGGGCCCACTTCGGTGGCCTGTAGGCGGCGCGACGGCGGTGGGAAGGTCTCGACTTCCTGCTATTGGTTCTCTCAAATTACTCTACTAAAAATGGCAAACTTTATATGGATGTGAAGCTCATGAGACGATCTACGAAAACCACAACTGGGGCATGTGATTTTGGTGCGTGGATTTGAAGAAAAAGAGGAGAGAAGGCAGGAGCTGTTTTCCGCCGTGTTCGACGATGGATCGGGGAGAGAGAATAGAGATGGCACGTTATGATTGGCCAATGGTTTTCTTTTTTATTTATATATTTTTAAAAATCCAAAAATACCCCTTATCTCATACGAACACCAATCCAAACCCAACGACTATTGTCCCTAGCTGAATACCCCATTCCAAACACAATGGGATATGTTTCGTAGGCCCATTCGACTGTTTCAGTCAGTTTTTCTTCAAACTAAAATATAAAACATTCAATATTTGATTTGAACGTACATTTCAATTTGCCGGGGCCATATACAGATTCCCAAAATTCCAGAAAAATAAATCTAGCTATGTTTTGATGATACGGTCCCAACAAAACTAGTTTCGTCGAATTCTGAGACCATTTGAAAAATGGTCATTTTCTGGTCGATCCAATTTAACTAAAATCGACCAAACACATTTTCCTTTGCCACGTTCACATATCGACTTCAAAAATTATGGAATTTGAAACCTAGCAATAATTTGACATCCCAGATCCAACAAAAGTGGTTTTGTCGAATTCTGAGGTCGTTTGCAAAATGTCTATTTTCAAGGGCTATATATTCTCTATAGCGACCTTTCTAATAATTCATTTGGCCATAACTTTTGATTCCCGCTATGAAACTTCGATTTTTCAGATTCGTTAGAAAGATATTCATAAACGGATTTAAATATTTTTTGTTTCACTAAAATCCGTTTTATTTTGCACCCGGTACAGTCAGTCAAAGTTCGAATTCAAATTTTGAAACTGTCGCGCCATTTCAGGTCTTGTCTATAATTAAAATAATTATATTTATTATCAAACATCGATCCAAACATACTATTCGTCGTTATTGTTTAAAATAATTTATTTTAAATATTTAAATCCACTAAAATAGCCAAATTAAAATTTTTAAACTGGTTCAGATTTTCCGGGTTGTTACATCCTGCTCGTCTCCGGACAGCTACTCGTGCATACCACCTAACCTGTCTCTAGTCTTCTCGTTTAGGAGCACCCAGAGTAATAAGAAGAGACATAAAACTCTGGGTCAGACGAAAGTCTGGTATGAGCGATAGCAGCAAAATAGAACAATAACAAGTATAAATAATCATACCTGAACCTGGACCTGCAAACAAAGAGTTAGCACAACAAGATGTACAGTACTCTAAGGTAGCACTAACATAAAGTGTAAAGTGGATGTGCACATGTTATGGTGATAGCAAACATCAAACATAGCAATCATCCTTACATCTCTCACTCAATGTGTAAAGCATACAATACACACAACTTTGATCACCAAATCCTTTGCCACGACCACTTTGCCCTTAGGGTCTTAATGACCCCATTGCGCTGGTCCATAACCACTAATCCCTTGCTACGATCACCTTGCCCTTGGGAGTCCTAATGGACTCATTGCGCTGATCCATAGCCATGCTATGATCACATGCCCTTAGGAGTCATAATGATCCCATTGCGTTGATCCATAACCACTAATCCGTCTCTTAGTGGTGCACTATAGCTATAGAATCGAAACCCGTTTGCACACATACCGCAGCAAAGCCTAACTCATGAAGTTAACTCGTTGGTTCGCATCTGGATCTTGAGTTCTAACTTCTCATTTGGACTACCTTTGCATCTTGGGTTTTGGTCATTATCCCAGTTCGGTCTCCATCCGGTCGGTTCGCATGTGCATAGTACTCCAGACTCCTCGTGGTTCATGACTTCAGCCTGGGTCGTCGTCCTAGCCCTGCGAATCATGATGATGCTTCGGGCTTGTGAGAGCGGTTCGTGATGAGCATCTAGGTCGGGATGCTCCACCTTGGTTCGTGAGTCTTCATCCAAGGCGGCTCGTGGTCTTCGTCCTGATCCGGTTCGTGGCATCGTGCTCGGCCTGTGATGCTTCATTGTGGTTCGTGGCCATCGGCTCGTGCTCTTCATTATGGTTCATGATACATGCTTTATTATTGGGTCGGGTCGTGGTGCCCTGGTCACGAGTGGTTCGGGAGAGGGGGTGTGTTCCACGATCGAGGGGGAGTCTGACCAATTTCCTGCAACTTTTCCAGCGAGCTATTTACGCCATATGACGGCATTTTCGACCATTATAACTTTTCCAAACAATCATGAAGCATACCAAATAGTAATAGCAACATGTATAATCAACCATGAACACCAAAATAACAATGTAACATGTTAATATGAATCAAACATAGTCAAAACCTGTGTTTTCCCCTAAATCCCCTTAACCATGATTTAACTATAGGATTAGCAAAATATGTCCAAATTAATCCAAATTTCTAAAAGAGGCATAAAATAATGTTTAAGAATTTTTACATATTTTCTCATATTTTTCTGAGTCATAATTTTGCTAATTATCACTAATCACGCCTAATTAGCCGTAATTAGTGAATAAAAGTACAAATCACTCACCTTAGCTACTAATAAATTTCATATCTGAAACTCTAACTGATTTGGCACGAATCCCAATGTATTCTAGCAGCAATACCCCCAATTTGATGTTAATTTTCCTTGATTTGATGTTGATTAGCTTAATATTGGACTTAAATGTGATTAGGAGGCAGTTTAGAAGGTAGAGGCCATTGCTAGGGTTAGAGAATGGTAAATGGCGGCTAGAAAAATGAATAAAATTGATTATCCAAACCATATCAGCACTCCCATAACCATAATTCCAAAATGGGTTATGGACTTAGCTGCTAATCATCCGGTTAAGCCCAATTATGCAGTTTTTCACCTTCCAAACCTTATTTCAGCAATATCTCCCAAACTTTAAGTCCGTTTGACAAGTGCGAGCACTCTACAAAAAGGTAAACCATCATCTAAATCCAATGGAAGTGGTTTTATGTTAAAATTCTATACCAATCAAAAGTTATAGGCAAAACAAGATTTGCCAGGGGTGAAACGGTCATTTAAAATTTGGAAAAAATCATGAACATGGGAAATGACCCCAATAGTCGTCTCCCAAAGTTACACGACCATACGACTTCATATGTGAATGAAATAAATATTCTACAATCCTCTGATACGTAGAATGCGGGTCGTTACACTTTTGTAACTTGAATTCTGGCTTGATATCGACTTAATATGTCCATAAGGACATTTGGATCCAGAGCTGTCATTTCTCTATCAGACTACAACTACTTTTTCACTTCTTACCTCTTCTAACACATATCTAAATCAAAAACTTGTAACATAGTCTAAGGACAAATTCTTTCAAATCCAATGAGATATAACTAGTAATACCATAATAAAAGAAGTGGACATAGGCTGGAGTTAGTCGAACCACTATAGAAATTCCTATGTCTTTATTTTTTAGTTTTATCTGTTATTTCTTCAAGATCTTTGTTTATTATTGTTTGAACTTATTTTAAAGCTAATGTTTTTACTTTCATTCGGTATTGATTCCATTTTTGAAGTTAATAGTAACTATGCTTGATTTTGAAAAGATGGTTATATCGGATCCAAGGTTAAGCGGAGGCTTAAACCACAATTTGATATTAGTGTGAATGTAACACCCCACACTTTTCTGCACCCAAATTTCGACAAAAATCGAAAATCAAACACATCCAATCATGGAGCGTATAAATCTGGTACCTGCAATAAATGAGCATAATCAGAGTACGATAAGAAAACTCACTGCGGAAACAAAATAGAATAAACTTGTATTAACTCAAGTAACTACCATTTTCAAATTAAGTCACTTTGCCAATACCGAACATGAGACAGAACAAGAACCGAAGTCCAAACATAAATCAGTGAGAACCCAACCTTATCTAGGAAAACTGGGAGATCGTAATGAGGATGGGGTCATAACAACAAGTTCTGGTGACTAAGAAATGTACAACACAAACTATAATACACAAATATATCATGTTTGGTTCAACCCAAGATGTATGCCTAACAAGATTAATTATTCTACCCTAACCTTGTGGTTGTTTACGCATGACTTTACTACTCTTCCCAAAGTAGTATTCCAAAATTATAATGCTAAGATAGGACGTTTACACATACTTTTGTAAAGTTTTATACCAGAGCTTGGTTGGTTACTATTATCAAGATTTGACCCCTAATTACGGAGTTTCTATATTCATATACTTTTATTTGCTTATCCTTCATCATTTATTGTCTCTCTATCAATGATAGATAGGGTGGATTCTTCTGACCACTTAAGACCCTAGGCGGACCGATAGGTCACTTTTAATTTCTCGATACTTTACTTAACTTTAACGTGAACTAGAGGGCACTAGCTACGGGCCCTACTAGTTAAGGCTTCCGTCATTCACGCATATACCCTTGGCACGCATAAGGTGAGAGATGGTATTTTATCGTTCGTTATACCTCTAGCTAACCTTATTAGATAAACCCCTTAGTCACTTATTACTTCCTGTAGGACAGGTTGCCATATCTGACGTTTTAGCTTTCAGGTTTGGGTAGACCCACACACACCTGCCATTTAAGACCCCTAAATTGAAAGATCTATTCCCATATGGACTCTTGAACCCTACTCACTTAGCCGCTTATGCCCCAGGAAGCGGGCTATATACGAAGGTTATTAGTTCGTACTCCTTTAGCCTTCAATACCTTTCCCTATTTGGGATAAGGTGGGCTATGTTATTAAGTCATTCTTGTTTAGTCCCTCTACACGGAAATGACATACATAGATGATTCACTTTCGTCACGGGTTCATATGATTAATAATATTTTACATTATTAACCTACTAAGTCCAATTATATTTTATATTACAAGTTCTATTTTCATTAACATAAACAAGAAAGGTTATATCCCCTTTTTCCCTAGGATATTTATTTTATTCCTTCCCTAATTTGGACTTAGTATTTGTAATATCCGAGATTTTCGATCGTTCAAATCGACAATGATCCGCAAATGTTGACTTAAACAAATAAAAAATATAGGTAGTTATTGGGATTAAATTAAGAAAAGAGAAGGAAGAAGAAAAAATACAGAATCTCGTAGCGGAAGGACAAAATATAATAAATAACAATTCATAAAGCTATTAAAACATATATTTGATTACATTTTACAACAATTATCAGAGTTAACTATTATACAACATATCAATAATTTTTGCAGTCGAATAGTAATAATAATATATTTATTGAGCTTCGTCTTCATCTTCATAATGGTACCTTCAAGGCAAGGAAATCTTCGCTAACTACAACTTCATCTGACTCGAACGTATTGCGTAAAAAGAAAACACAACAAACAATCAGATCGGAACTAAATCATTCACATATTAGTCAAATTAAATAACAAAATAACATGAGTGTTATGGGTGCATAAATCTAAAGAAGTATTATGGAAAATTAGCTGATGACTTTGGAAAAATGAAGCTATCATAAGCTCGTCCCACATCACACAATGCAAGCGCACACCAAATGGGCGAGTTTTGTCTTATTATAACCAAACATGCTTTCATACGTGAAAATCTTCTTTTAATACTATTATTAGTGCATAGTGTTGAAAACCATTTCGCAAATAAATATATTAATCTTAGCAAGCATAGTGGCTATGCCCACATACAAAGTTTACAAACAAAACGAAAGACTTGTATTGATTATTGGGTTCCAATATGATGGTTCCTGACACGAAAGATCAATCTGGAATACAATCAAGGTGCATCTCACGATTTTCATCTAGACATGGACACCAAACACGAGCTAAATCACTGGATAACATCAAGACACAAACATCGAACACACCCTTGTTTTCCCCATGTTTCAAAGTAGATCTGCCGCCGAAGCTTTCAAGTTTCAATAGAGATATGTATAACCTAACCTCCAGTTTACCATCAATCCGGGGTGTGAGGTTCTTTGAGGTCACGATATACACAATGTTATGCTTCAATAAACCAAGCTTTGATCATCGCTCCTCATTTCATAACTTGAGTATGACACATTGTCAATTGCTAATTTCTATCAACACATAACCACTAAGCACGTAAAACTTAGAGACGAGAATAATTAATTGCCACAATCTGATATATATTAACAGAAATCAGTGCTACGCAGGCAATAACAATGTTAGAACACAATCCTTACAGGTCCATTCTGGGTCTGAACGGAACAAAATTCGAAAATCCTTAAATATATTCAGACCTCATGCCACTTATAACCTCGTATTGGGTGATCAGCCCAATCAAGACATCAGCAGTCAATCCAAAGATTCCCGGTCTTCATTTGTCATTTCCACGTCTTTAGTTTCTTTATCACATCGTATTATTACTTGGAATGGTTTTCGAATATATATTTGATCCCAGTCTTTCTAAACAATATGCACGTTTTTAAACAATAGTTATGGGTCATTACAGATTTCCAATTTTAATCTTCCTCCAAATTCATATTCAAATTAAACTGAAATTTCATATCAATATCATGATTATTTAAACATCAATTTTTTATCCAAAGGAGAAATATGATTTTTATTTCAAATCTCAATCTGAATCGATGGTTTAAATCAAAAAATATTCCAATTTAATAAACATTATAAATATTTACAGAACTTGAAAAATGTATGATTACAAATAAAACCTTTTTATGAAAATATATATATTAAAATAATTAGAGTATAATAAAATAATTTAAATCACTATATATACATATATTAAATGTTTTATAGAAAAATAAATCTTTTTAATAATAAAGCATAATTTATTTCAAAAATATAAGTACACATATAGTTAACTAATTTTTAAACCATAATTGTTCTTCTTCAAATTTGAATTAATTAGAACAAATAAACATACATATCATACATTGAATGATGGTGACAATTTACATTAAAGATATCCATGCAGTAATTAGTACAAGGCATACATCACAACCATTTCATCAAAACAGTCAATATTATGTTGTTCCACTAGTTAACAAATGTCGGGGTTTCCGACTAGCAATTTAATTTCAAATAAACATTTTAATGTCGATTCGAAATTAACATTGTAGTTAACTTGTATGTCAATTTAAATAACCATCAACAATCAATTGCAACCAGACAATCAAATTTATTTCATAATTTAATTTAATAAATATGGGAATAATTCAGTTAATTGTGAGCGAGAAATTCACTCACCTTTGGTTCTTTAGTTGTTTGAACATCCAACCAAAGCCCAAAAATTTACAGTCTTCAAACGCAACCAAATCAGTACCAGAACGTCTGTAATTTCACCACGATTGCAAAGCATCAAACTGCATCAATATCCGACCTTGTATGCAAAAGTTACTACGATTAGAATGATCGCTATATATATAAATAAAATAATTACAAAAAAAGACATGTCACCTATTCTTCTTCCTCTCCAACACCATCACCTCAAGTTCGACCACCCAATGGAAAACCCGACTTCAACATGTACGCACGGTCTAGCCTACAAGTCACGACACTTTTTATCATGGAATCTTATCAAATTTCTCCCTGCGATGTCCCTTTCCACCATGAATCCAAATACGATATTAAAACTGCGTATCCTTCTCTATATAATTTATAAATCTCAACCCTAGCCTTGAATCCATTCATTGTAAAATGTCGACTAAAAATATTCATGCCTCACCTTTCACAATTTATATAGGGTCAAAGGGAATTGAGATGTGAGTTCAACGAATCAAACGATATTAAATTCCATAGAGAATTGGATTTTATTTTATAAATTGAAGATCTATGTCAAGGTGGTTATTGAAATGTCAGCTACTGGGAAGATAAATGAAAAGAGATTAGTAGATTTAGGTTAAGAGAGATAAAAGGGTTTATTTAGGCTAATGAATTTAAGATATTTTATTAGTATGCATAATAGAGGATTCTTAGGTTAAAAATTTAAATATTATGTATAAGTTAGATTTCTAATATCTTTCCATGTCCATCTCATTAATTATACATTACCTGAAATATAGACTTTTCGTTAGCACGAAACCCATTAGATATTGTAAAATTTGCTAATGAATACTATACTATGATTTCATCAGCCATAAATATCAAGTGGACACAATTAGCCTTCTTTTTTCACATGCATATAGCATTTACCTCGATCTCCATATATTCATCATTTTTTTTTTAATTTAAAAGTTTATTAAATTGATTCATACATTAATCAAATAAATTATATTAAAATAATTGACTTTCTTTTAATTCAACCTTCATGAGTAACAAACTTTCTCGTTTTGATTACTCAAAATTTTAACCATAGTTTATAACAAACTCACATATCAAATTTAAAGTTAATCATTACATTAGTTTTCAATGTTTAGCTTCAATTGTAATTAAATCCGATTAAGTATATTTTTAATCACAATAAATTGGTTTGATTAAATTCAATTATTTTTTTATTTAACCAATTTTGAATTTATAGATATAGTTGACATTTTTGTTTATATCCTACTACGTTAGTAACTTCTGTTTATCATTTAATGTACCGTAATGAAATACTTAATTACAGTTAATTGCGATCAATTTATTTAACATAACTTAAATTTGATTGAATCCCATTTATTACTTATTATTCCATAAATCATTACTTTTAGTCCTACATAACATTTGTTTATATTCTATTATATCAGTCTTCTATAATTACAAATTTCTATTCACCTTAACCGCAACAATTATGTGCATTAGTTGCAATTTATTTCCAATTTATCAAGAATGAATTAAATAGAAAATTTTAAATTTAAGAACTGTTATAGGTTATAAATTCGAACACGTTTATATATTTGTTCTTTATCAACAAAAAAACAAATGGTTTCACATACTAATCAATTAATCCATTGTAATTATTATTTTTAACAATTAGTTAAACATTCCATTTGTTACTTTAATTTCCATTCTTAATTTCCATTCATTGCACCATTAAATTATCTTTATTGCAATTTTTTTTCACTTTATTTCAATACATTAATGTTGGTTGTTGCAATCTATGACCAGTTACACTTTCTAATTAAAATATTATAAGCTTATTTTTGTAAACAAATAAACAAATGCATTCACATACCAGTTAATTATCCTTACTTAATACATTTCAATATGATCATGTGAAATCTTGCTATTTATTTACGGTATTTGGTTTAGTTTCTTTTATTTCAATTAATAACCAAATCTTATATCTACAATCATATACAAGTTATTATATTAACAACCTATTGAATTCACCATTTAATAAGCTTATTAAGTTTATATCAAACTTAATAATTTTTATTAACCTTGCCTTTATCAATTGTTATCCAAAATCAACATTAATTTAAATCTAAACAGTTGGAAAATTTCGGGTTGTTACAGTATTTAAACGATAATCATAAATTCCCTTATGACACCCATTTTCTTCTATTTCTATATTTATTGCTATTTATGACCACAACAGTCATATTTTCCTAAGATGACTATTTATTAGTCCCAAGTTATCTATTTGTTATACCCCAACTAACAATTTCTATTCTCATTCATTTATTTATTTATTGGTTGACTATTATATATATAAATATATATACGTACCAGGACCCTCACATTAAGTTGACAACTTGTGGATGCTGGATTTGCCGGTCGATTCCGGGTAGACTACTACCACAAGTAGACATAATCTTGTGCCTTGATACAATTATATTTATGCATTAGTCCCCTCACATTAAGCTGATTACATGAAGGTTGCGGGATTTGCCGGTCGGTTCCGAGCATACCACAAGTTGAGCTTAACCTCGTGTCTAAATGTGATTATAATTCAAAATTTCCTAATTGGGGTTTACAACATTTATTCTAATTGATTTTAGGAACCGTAACCATTTCTTTATCATTTTCATTTTCCCCAACCAATATTGGCTACAATTGGTATTTATTAATTTGTGGTCCTATCGATGGAAATTAATTATATCAATTGCCACAAATGGTCACAACAAATATATTAATTGAATATGGATTACAATTAACTATAATTTCATAATTGAACCTTATCCACACATTTAACAACCCATACATTGTATATTTTACCGTTTTACGCTGATTTGGACAGATAATATGTATATATTATATTTATTTTTTCGTGCGATCAATGTAGTTATTATTTTTATTAGTATTATTATTCTTGTTTTTAAATTAATGATTTGGTTTAATTAATAACCAAACATTTCCTTTTTATATTCAATCATGCTAAAAGGGTTTCAAATTTCACAAAAGACCATTAGTTGTAATCATTGTAAATAATACCTAATTAGTAGAATAGACATATTTTCAAATCACAATAAATTTGTAATGTCCCAGTTTTTACGGCTTTTGTAATGCAATTTATTTTGGATTATTTTGAGTAATTAATTTATATAAATTATTGTAGATAATGAATATTGGGGAAAATTCCAAATGTGTATATATTTTAATAATTTAGAATTCATGACCAGTGTGTATATAAATATAAAAGCAGTATATAGCGTTGTATAATTTTGCTTGCACTTTTATTGTGTTTTAGACTCTAGTAAAAATCTAGATAATATTAATTATAGATATTATTGGAAAATTTGAATAACAATTATTTGTTGATCTTAAGTGTATACTTGCTACATTTATGCACATACGCAAATGAATGATATTCTATATTGAAATTGCACTTTAAGATATTTTAATATAAATAGATTAATCAATAGAATAAATTTAGTAATCAGTCAATTGCTTCATCCTTAAGCATATAGGAGTACATGACATGATTTGATAAGAGTATGATAAAATCTAAAACCAGGGATGTTGCTTAAAGGCTAAGGATAAAATCTTTCTACATAGGATGTACACAATGCATAGAAACCATAAGGTACTTCCTAAGAACCAGATGAATATGTTCAGACAAGCAAGAGATATAGCCTATAATCTTTAAAATACATCAATCTCAATAGCATGTATACGAGTTTTCTTTTCTGCTTTTATCTGCATCCTAGTGAAGCCTATAGTATAAACTAGTCAAAAACACATGCATAGTCATAGCTGTGAGAAACCTTTCAATACCCCATCAATCTTCCTATTAAATCAATCTGCAAGCACATGTAGTGAAGCATGAATTGCTTAGGAAATAAGGAATCACATATTTAAATTCTTTTAGTACATCTACATATGGCTTGCACAAGTGAATATGTGCTCAAGGATTTGCATAGCCGTAGTATTCTAGACTGACAGTAGCAATTCTGTGAGTGACCATACATTGCTTTCTTTTCAATGAAGTGAAGTAGTAACCGTGTGAAGTAGTAGCTGTGTGAAGACATCCTATTCTTGTGTAAATGCTCTGCAGAACTATAAATGAAGCAATAGATTGTTATTAAATTTTTACTATAAACACACACACTCTTCATGTTTTCATCACACAAAATTAGTCGAACTAGTCACTTAAAAATTGCAGCAAGTCTTAAGAGCAGAAAAGTATTTCTAAAGGATGGAAAACTAATTGCTATGATCATTTATACAAACCTGGAAATGCTGATAACAGTCCCGAAATGCTGTGAGTAAACTCAACTTTTTTTAATCTTTGCTAAATCTTTTACATTCATCGTTATTAAATGTTTACTGGTAAGTTAAGTTGCAGTAACCATCTACTATACATGCGACTGATCTGTTGTCAATCCTTATACTAGTCACTGTCCCCATTGAACAAAAGCATAAGTAAATAAATATCCTTGTTATTTTCATTTGAATATATCTATTGATTTTGATAGGTTGGGATGCAACTGATAGATGTATATTAGATGATTAATGTTTGATTGGATAAACTTAAAATATCACTAGAAAGTGAACATGTGTGAATCAAAGTAATTGAACTGGAAACACAGTTATTTAAAATACAGTGAGAGGAATTTATAAGAAGAAAATTTATTATTTGATTTTATTCCCAAAAGAAAATTTTAGTACAAGTACAAACTTCGTTAGCATCAAAACATTAAGGAACTCATGATTTCTTCTGGATTCTGAAACATGGGTAGCGAAATTCAACTATCAATACATATGCTGCAAAAGAATAGGACTTTTAGTATTTTGAACAGCATAATATTATAGAATAGACATAGAAAGAGAAAACACATATAAGTGAGTATAAACTAAAGTATTTCTGATGTGTATAGTATGGTGTATACATATAAAGGACGTATATGTTCTTTTCTTTTAGCTAATTAAATTTTTATATCAGACCTAGAAAACAAAGAAACATACAAACTAAAGTGAAACCATTAGTGAGTAAATTCCACTTTGGTTATATATTATGCATTCATATATGAATGTATTGGAGTGACTTCCATACTAGACAAAAACTTTGAGATGGAAAAACGGAGAATGAAAATAAAGAAGTGATGAAGGCAGCAACAAGTTTTAATAACTAAATTCCTAGTACTTAAAGGAAGATATTTGAAACTGTTATTAGAGGAGTTGCGTGAGAACCGATGATGACCTGCGGAGGTGGTGAGAATTGTCTGGGGAGGCACGGTGGCTTCTGGATGGCCTAAGTGTGCGTGCACATGCACCGTGCACGTTGTGCACTGGTGTAAGCAACAACATGTATAAATAAGGCAGGAGCTAAAATTAATATATAGGATGCGTATGAACCTTACCCGCTTTTAGTCTTAGGCATTGCAGCGTAGCATATGAGAAGAATGGGAACTGGGAGTATGAAGAAAAGAAGCAGGGGAAGAAATGAAAGCAAGAAGATCGTACTGGATGGTATTCATCCAAACTACAAGAGTAAATATGACTACACTGGAGGTGCGTACGAGTGTGAAGTTTGTCTGGAAGGTGGTGGCAGGCCAGACAACGTTCAGGGCTAGTCGGACAAAGTGAATTGGTGGTGACAACTGGAAGCAATATTTCGGGTTAAAATGGACGATCGGTGAATTTGGAGATGACAGGATTTGGGGCTGCCACAATTAGTCGATGATGATATGCGTGGAAGCTGGCACTTGTGAGTGATGGCGCAGCGAGATTCGGGCGGCTGTTGTAACGGCTCGACTTTCGATGACCTCGGAAGTCATGTCATTAATAAAGAAATAGAATAGATAGAGAATAGAACTAACAAAAACATCAGAATCCCACAGCGGAATTTCACAAAATATAATATCACATAATATATTACATATCAGAGTCTGTTACATCATATAATACTTCATCATAATACATCTTACATAGTTACTGGCCCAACACAACTTGTAAACTTGATACTTAGATATAGATATAACTAATAAGCTGACTCTAGAACTTCCAGTCAAAAATACTCCAAAAGATTTCCACTTATCACCTGGATCACTTGTCTACTCATAACAATTATTATGAGTACCCACGAGTTTAGGAAAAATACAGAAAAGTAAACTCAGGGTTAGTCAGGGGACTGGTGTGAGTAAACAATTTCAAATAGTTTGAAAGAAAGAAATATGTAACGGGGTTTTTCTCTTATAAGAACAGATTGATTTAACTTTAGAAAACCTTTCAGAAGAAAAGATAATGGTAAGACCAGCCCACACATAAACATGGACGGTTTTTACCTTACTATAATCCTAAACATTTTTTATATCAAAATCGTCTGATATTATGATAGTTTTTATCAAATAAATAACCATCTAGTGGAACGCTTGCATCTCAAGCTCCACATATATAATAAAAAATCAAAAACCGTGGTTGCTTATTGGAGATTGGATTTCAACTATGACAAGGAATGCGACCACCTGTCGATCAGTGTACTCTAGATGCGATAGGGTTCAACAAGAATGTCTTGCAAGCTGACCACACATGACCGCCCACTCATTTAGCTTGAGTGTAGCAAATATATTATCACCCCCACGGTTGGGAGCGACCCACCATTTCCGAAAGCTATAGTAGCGAAAAGAGATCAAGAAATAAATATGAATTTCTCTAGATGGTTATTATACACCTTGCTTGGGAATGACCTACCTAGCCATGCTGCCCGCCCGATTTTTGTCATCTCCTGGTTGTCAGGCTTGAGGTCACGTTTATCCTTTTGACAGATCACTTCTTCAATTACTTTGGATGCCACACTATCATATCTATCAGAACACACAATTTATTTTTCCAAGTACATTACGGGCATAAAGCTAAGAGAAATGAATTCCTCCGCCACCAATATAGTATACTTACGAAAACTCGATGTGTAAGATCTGATAGATATACGTTGTCAAACACCCGACCATACAAGTTGTCCTTGGACTGGACAAACTGAAGGCACTATTCTGTAAAACAAAATAGCCCTTGCATATCTCCGTTTTCAGCTATCTTCAATAATCTCTGACGCATGACGTATAAATCAAATCGAAGTGGAATATTAATTACGGACTCTTCAAAATGATTAGTGTAATGTCTTTTATGGTTAGTCGATACTTAAGAAACAGATTTCAATATTCATTTATATCAAAACTTTTCTTGTTCAATGGAATAATTATCAACTCAATATGATTGAATTAAGCATAATTCATTTTATATACTCTTTAATTTATAAGCCTCGACCAAACAGAATATCATATCTCCATGTTGTTAAAAATCTAGATATTTGACCGTCTATTATAAATGAACAACTAAAGCACGTGCTTCGCACACGGTAATTAATCCAATAATTGTTAGTTCGTATATTATTATAATTATTTTGCAATTTATACCTTTTGTCTAAATTTGTACATCGTCATTTCATTCCTGAATTAACACTAATAATTGGAGTTATATAAATTTTTATTTTTATTTTATTATTTCCTTTCCATCTGATTTTTAAACTTTTTAAACCCTTTTAGGCCCAACAACTATTACAGCCCATCCTCTTCCTCCTCGTCCTAATATTTCAAGCTTATCCTATAAACTTAAAATCTTCTTTTTATTTTACTTTTTATTTTTCTTCTTCTATTTTATATTTATATTTCCATTTTTCTTTTAAACTTGTTTTTGTTAAAAACAAAGGCCCGACCCAAAAAACTTTGGCCCAATTCCCCTTCCTCCCTTCATTTTGCCAGGTCATGATTTTTACTCCAAAACTTGATGTCGCACACACTAACCAATCCAGATTCCCCCTTGCCGATCCATTCCCTTTTTTGGTTTGCCAAGTACCACTTGCCAACCACCACTTTGCCAAGTACCACTTCCATTTTCCAGATCCTGATTCCATCTTCTCCTGTCAATGCAGGTCCTATGCATTATGCACATGCACAAACAGTCGAGCCACCACCTACCCTTCGCAATCATCCACCCAAATCTCTCGTTGCCTCCTGACCTCGTTCCTCAACTCCGATCCGGCCAACAACTCCGCTATAGTGTTTTCACCATTAAACCGATTTTCCAACGTCACCTTCGAACTGAGTTTCATCCATGAATCTTCATGCTACTACCTCCTCCCTCAATCGGGCCTCGTCCACTTTTAACCACACTGTGGTGGCAACCTCCGGCGTCGATCCCCTTATTCGCAACCCCCAATCGCCATCGACGTGGTGCAATTTCTCCGAGAACAATGGTCACAAAAAGGAACCCATAAACCCTATTTTTAACTCGTCCTCACCACTTACTCATTAGAAAATTTATTTAGGATTTTTCTGGTGATCGCCAATCCCTCACCCTCCTTCTGACCTCACGTCGTCGCACCTCGTTCTGTTGTTCGTAGGAACTTGACCAAAAAGCAATTTCCATTCATCCTCACATATCACAGCAACTACCCACTTAAAAGTCATGAAACCAAGACTAAAAATAATCGTTTCATACCACGATTCCATTTATATAAGTAAAACTCGATTCTGAGTGGGTCGAAAATTCCATGTTATAATGTTGGTTACAGATAACAGTATAGTTTCTGGTTTTCTTTGTATATATATCCATTACATTGTTATTTCTTTGTTTATATTACTGAAGTATGTATTACTAAAAATACGCATTAGATCCTTGCATTCAAATAAATCCAATGTGATAATTTGGTATAATTCACTTCTGGAAAACAAGGTGTTCATGATGTAACCTTGTTTATAAAAAGGATGCTTACATAGTTCTAAATTTATACAACTGGTCCTAATCTAAATAGAACAATCTAATCATCCCAATGAAATATACATATAGACATATAACTAAAACTATACGATCACTGGTTTAGATAATATAAAAGAAAAGTTTTATTCATAGGCAAGTTTATCATCCTGGACTGGTTTTCAGATCTTAGTATTTTACCAGTATGATACCAACATAGTTTAAAAACTTATGCAAATACTGGCATTAACTTATAAGTGGAAAATAGCAACTCAAAAATAAAGATTATACAATGTTAGTTTACTCACAAGTTCTGTTCTTCTTTGTACTTTGTATTTTTCCTGGTTTCCTCTCTACAGATTACTTACTTTGTTCGAATGTTTGTGTGAGTGAAAAGTGAGGTGTAGGCGTGTATTTATAGGTGAATTTCATATTAAGATATTTTGGCTCATTTAATTCTTGTTGGTTAGAATAGGGACAGTTAGCTGCAGTTTTCTTTGACCGAAAAGGGTTAGTCTAGTATGTTTCAATGCTGTAAAATCTGACTGATAAATATATGTGTGTAGGCTTTTCGAGTTTTATGATTTCACTCTTCAGGTATGTATGGTATAGCAACAATAGTTTGTACGAAGCACATGCAAGAAAATTCATTTAAAAATGATGCTTTTTCCTAAAGTAACTCAACTTTGCAGGGTTTGATTGATATAAAAACAGCTTCATTTCAGTTTGAAAAGAATGTGCTTTTGAGTTAGCTGTGTAGTAGAGCTGCCTATAGTTTAGTTGTGATTTTCCAGCTATGTATGGTCAGTACTTATTTGCAGCACAAGCATGAATATTCATTTCAAAGTGGTGTTTGGTTCCTAAGAAACCCAGGCATCTATGTCTGGTTTGATTTAATGGTTGTTTTTATTGGAGCAATGTTATGTTTTTCTTTTTAGGTTTTTGATTTTCACTTTCAGGCGTATACAGTCAGGCAAAAGATGGAGTACAAACATTTGTACACAGCTCATGCAAGAAATTATATAAAAACAGGGCTCCTGTTTCAAGCTAGTATAGCAGTTAATACATAGCTACAGTTTCAGCTGTGCAAGAATTTGATTGAAAGCAAATGTCCATAGTTTAGCCGTACATAAGTTTGATGGTGTAAACTAGCTTGGATATTTAGTTGAATAAAATTTCCTTATGCACAGAAGCTACGGCCTAAAAACATGAAAGTACATATATATTGTACTATTGTTTGGAAAATGGAAAACATATTTTGTAGACATATCCTTCTTATATTTGTTTCCATTTCAAGTTTTCAATCTCGTTAAGTTGGCTTTGTTTTCTGATAGCAGATTGTCTTATATTGGCAAGAATATCTTATTATGGTTAAAGGAGAATGTGCATACATGTTATATTGCTTTAACCTATATCATATGCTGCAGCTCTAACTTTTAGCTTAGCTCAAGACCATATACAAGTTGCATTATTTTCAAACATATGTCCATACATATGGTTTCACCCAGCAGTCTACATAGGATTAATATAAAAGATTAAATATTTTTGAATCAAATGCTAAAGTATGAGCCAAAGTATACATATTTTAATTTCCTATAATATCTATATATGCATTTGTACATCTTTACGCACACACACAAATATACATATATACACACACACACATAAGTTTCTTAGAAGTTATTTAAATATGTTCGCTAATTTGATTTGATCTTAATTAACCCATTTATAATGAACATTTATTATTAAATACAGTCGGTTAAAAACCTGGGCATTACAATCCACCCCCTTTAAAAGAATTTCGTCCCCGAAATTAAAGAGTTACGAGTAGATTACGATTTTAACCCAAAGTCAGATACTTACATAAATGACCAACACACATCCGTAACTATTTATCGTACCTTCCGAACAGACTCCTTATTAGTTATCTTTATTACAAAATTCTAATTTTATTAAAAAATCAGTTTACTTAACTCACACGAGTTCATATCCACTTAATAACTTGAGTCTGGTTTTTTTTTTATCATCGGGAAAAACCAATTTTATTCACCGGATGTTATTTAAAATCTAATTCAACCCTATTTAACTTATCTGGAGTCTGACCCTAATCGATTTGACTTCTTTAGTTAAAATTTAAGGTACCTTCCAGGATTCCTTTTCCTTTCACATCCTCCCAAGTTGACGGCTCATTCATGATGGCATAGACTTTAGTTTGTGGTGCATACTTCATAAGCAGACAATTTATAATCATGTGCCTGGGTTGATGATACTTAAAGCATAGAGTCTTCAAGACTGTTGCATTAGCATGTTCCTGTTGCTGTTGGGGTTGTTCTCGCTTCTTGTCCTCTGAATTCTTACAAAATCAAGCGATATGTCCTTTTTGTTTGCAGTTGTGACATATCTTATTCTTGAAACGATTTTAATACTTCTCTTCCCCTGTATTTCCTTTTTCCGTGTTCTCCTAATTTGGATTGAATTTCCTCTTCCGAGAATTCTCTCCACTGATTTCTCCAGTCTGAGCCTTTTCTACCGACTTCTTAGCCTCTAAACCTTCATATTTAAATGATAAGTCTACTAGTGCAACGAACGGGTCCTTCAAGTGTCCCATCAATTTGGTTTGTAAACTATCCTTCAAACCGGCTACATACATTTCATTCTTTTTTAGTGGAGTGTTGACCAACTCTGGTCCATAACTTGAAAGTGCATTAAACTTGTTTTCGTATACAGTCACTGACATGTTTCCTTGCTTAAGATCAATGAAATCTCGGTACATCCTTGTCTTTCCAGTAGCGGGTAGGTACTTTGCTTCAAATGCTTCTTCGAACTTTGCCCAAGTAAATTCTTCCTTGGGAGTATTAGCAATTGGGCATCCCACCAAATTGTTGCGGCTTCTTCAAGTTAACATGAACCCAAAAGACGCTTCTACTCATCATTCAACTCCAACCCCTTAAATATCATCTCAAAAGTCCTTATCCAGGCTTGAACTACCACTAATGATTCAGTACCCTTAAAAACTTTTCCTCCAAGAGTGGTGTAATTCTTACAGATTCTGGTAAAGTTTGACAGAGCTTGAGCGGGGACTACTTCTGAAGTATCAGCTGAATTTGGAGTAACAGTATGCCCATTGGTCGTTGTGGTTGTCACACTCGTTCCTCGACCTCTTCTTCCATGAGAACTCATTTTCAACTTTCTGAGTATAATATTTGATAATCAAAACATAATCAAAGGATATTTTTAAAGATGACTTAAGTCGATAACTTGGGTTGGTCTGTACTAAGTATATATATTATAATTTATATTATAGTCTAAAATTATAAATACGCTCTCTCAATACTTCACCCAGAGCCTAGGTATTTATTAAGCCTTAAGCTCTGATACCAACTGTAACGGCTCGACTTTCGACGAACTCGGAAGTTGTGTCATTAATAAAGATAGAATAGATAGAGAATAGAACTAACAAAAACATCAGAATCTCACAGCGGAATTTAACAAAATATAATATCACATAATATATTACATATCAGAGTCTATTACATCATAGAATACTTCATCATAATACAACTTACATAGTTACTGGCACAACACAACTTGTAAACTTGATACTTAGATATAGATATAACTAATAAGCTGACTCCGGAACTTCCAGTCCAAAATACTCCAAAAGATTTCCACTTATTACCTGGATCACCTGTCTCCTCATAATAATTGTTATGAGTACCCAAGAGTTTAGGAAAAACACAGAAAAATATACTCTGGGTCAGTCAGGAGACTGGTATGAGTAAACAATTTTAAAATAGTTTAAAAGCAAGAAATATGGAACGGGGTTTTTCTCTTATGAGAACAAATTGATTTAACTTTAGAAAACCTTTCAAAAGAAAAGATAATAGTAAAACCAACCCACACATAATCATGGACGGTTTTTACCTTACTATAATCCCAAACATTTTTTATATCAAAATCATCTTATATAACGACAGTTTTTATCAAATAAATAACCATCTAGCGGAACGCTTGCATCTCAGGCTCCACATATATAATAAAAAATCAAAAACCGCGGGTGCTTATTGGAGATTGGATTCCAACTATGACAAGGAATGGGACCATTTTTCGATCAGTGTAAGCTAGAGGGGATACACTGGGGTTCAACAAGAACATCTTGCAAACCGACCACACATGACCGCCCACTCATTTAGCTTGAGTGTAGCGAATATATTACCACCCCCACGGTTGGGAGCGACCCACCATTTCCGAAAGTTGCAGCAGCGAAAAGAGATTAAGAAAAAAATATGAATTTCTCTATATGGTGATAATAAACCCTACTTGGGATTGAGCCACCTAGCCATGCTGCCTGCCCGATTTCTGCCATCTCCTGGTTATGAGGCTTGAGGTCACGTTTATCCTTTTGACAGATTACTTTGGATGCCACATCGTCATATCTGTCAGAGCACACAATTTATTTTCCTAAATACATTATAGGCATAAAGCTAAGAGAAACGAATTCCTGCGCCACTAACATAATATACTTATGAAAAGTCGATATGTAAGATCTGATAGATATATGTTGTCAGACACTCGACCATACAAGTTGTCCTTGGACTAGACAAATCAAAGGCCCTATTCTG
This sequence comes from Allium sativum, assembly GCA_030737875.1. Lineage (NCBI taxonomy): Eukaryota > Viridiplantae > Streptophyta > Magnoliopsida > Asparagales > Amaryllidaceae > Allium > Allium sativum. Next base: position 573,288,709 of record CM060923.1, on the reverse strand, counting down.
TAAAACAAAATAGCCCTTGCATATCTCCGTCTTCAACTATCTTCAATAGTCTCTGACACACAACGTATAAATGAAATAGAAGTGGAATATTAATTCCAGACTCTTCGAAATGATTAGCGTAATGTCTTTTACGGTTAGTCGATACTTAAGAAACAGATTTCAATATTCATTTATATCAAAACTTTTCATTTTCAATGGAATAGTTATCGACTCAGTATGATTGAATTAAGCACAATTCATTTTATATATTCTTTAATTTATAAGCCTCGACCAAATAGAATATCATATCTCCGTGTTGTTAAAAATCTAGATACTTGACCGTCTATTATAAATGAACAACTAAAGCACATGCTTCGCACATGGTAATTAATCCAATAAATGTTAGTTCGTTTATTATGATAATTATTTTGCAATTTATACCTTTTGTCTCAATTTGTACATCGTCGTTTCATTCCCGAATAAACACTAATAATTGAAGTTATATAAATTTCTATTTATATTTTATTACTTCCTTTTCGTTTGATTTTTAAACTTGTTAAACCCTTTTAGGCCCAACTACTACTACGGCCCATCCTCTTCCTCCTCGGTCCAATATTTCAAGCTTATCCTATAAACATAAAAATCTTCTTTTTATTTTACTTTTTGTTTTTCTTCTTCTATTTTATATTTATATTTCCATTTTTCCTTTAAACTTTTTATTATTAAAAACAAAGACCCGGCCCAAAAACCTTTGGACTAATTCCCCTTCCTCCTTTCATTTTGCCAGGTCATGATTTTTACTCCAAAACTTGATGCCACACATAGTAACCACTCCAGATTCCCCCTTGTCGATCCATTTCTTGTTTTGGTTTATCAAGTACCACTTGCCAAGTACCACTTCCATTTGCCAGATCCTGATTCCATCTTCTCATGTCAATGCACGGGCTGTGCATTATGCACGTGCACAAACAGTCGAGCCATCGTCTACCCTTCATGATCATCCACCCAAGTCTCTCGTCGCCTCCTGACCTCGTTCCTCAACTCTGATCCGGCCATCAACTCCGCTACAATGTTTTCACCATTAAACCGATTTTCCAGTGTCACCTTCGATGTGAGTTTCGTCCAATAACCATCTTGCTGCTACCTCCTCCCTCAATTGGACCTCATCCACTTTTAACCACAACGTGGTGGCAAGCTCCGGCGTCGATCCCCTTCTATGCGCAACCCCTAATCGTCATCGACGTGGTGCGGTTTTTCCGAGAACAATGGTCACAAAAAGAAACCCATAAACCCTATTTTTAACTCGTCTTCACCATTTACTCATTAGAAAAATTATTTAGGATTTTTTCTGGTGATCGCCAATCCCTCACCCTCCTTCTGACCTCACGCCGTCGCACCCCGTTCTGTGGTTAGACTGAACTTGACCAAAAAGCAATTTTCGTTCATCATCCCATATCATAGCAACTACCCACTTAAAAATCATGAAACTAAGACTAAAAATCATTGTTTCATACCATGGTTCCATTGATATAAGTAAAACTCGATTCTGAATGGGTCAAAATTTTCATGTTATAATGTTGGCTATAAATAATAGTATAGTTTCTAATTTTCTTTGTATATATATCCATTACATTATTATTTCTTTGTTTATATTACTGAAGTATGTATTACTAAAAATACACATTAGATCCTTGCATTCAAATAAATCCAATGTGAGAATTTGGTATAATTCTCTTCTGGAAAATGGGGTACTCATGATGTATCTGTGTTTATAAACAGGATGCTTACATAGTTCTAAATTTATGCAACTGGTCCTAATCTAAACAGAAAAATCTAATCATCCCAATGAAATATTACATATAGATATATAACTAAAACTATACGATAACTAGTACAGAGAATATTAATGAAAAGTTTTGTTCACAGGCAAGTTTATCATCCTAGACTAGTTTTCAGATCTTAGTATTTTAGCAGTATGATACCTACATAGTTTAATACTGGCATTAACTTATAAGTGGAAAATAGCAACTCAAAAATAAAGATTATACAAAGTTAGTTTAGTCACTAGTTCTGCTCTTCTCTGTACTTTGTATTTTGCCTGGTTTCCTCTCCACGGATTACTTACTTTGGTTTGAATGTTTGTGTGAGTGAAAAGTGAGGTGTAGGTGTGTATTTATAGGTGAATTTCATATTAAGATATTTTGGCTCATTTAATTCTTGTTGGGTAGACTAGGGACAGTTAGCTGCAGTTTTCTTTGATTGAAAAGGGTTAGTCTAGTATGTCTTAAAGCTGTAAAATCAGATTGATAAACATATGTGTGTAGGCTTTTCGAGTTTTCTGATTTCACTCTTCAGGCATGTGTGGTAAAGCAACAACAGTTTGTACAAAGCACATGCAAGAAAATTCATTTAAAAATGGTGCTTTGTCCTTAAGTAACTCAACTTTGCAGGGTTTGATTGATATAAAAACTGTTTCACTTCAGTTTGAAAAGAATAGCTGTGTTGTAGAACATGGCTATAGTTTAGTTGTGATTTTCCAGCTATGTATGGTCGGTCCTTATTTGCAGCACAAGCATGAATATTCATTTCAAAGTGGTGTTTGGTTCCTAAGCAACCCAGACATCTATGTCTAGTTTGATTTAATGGATATTTTGATTGAAGCAATGTTATGTTATGCTTTTCAGGTTTTTGATTTTCACTTTTAGGTGTATACAGTCAGGCAAAAGATGGAGTACAAACATTTGTACACAGCTCATGCAAGAGATTATTTAAACACAGGGCTCCTGTTTCAAGCTAGTATAGCAGTTAATACACAGCTATAGTTTCAGCTATGCAAGAATTTGATTGAAAGCAAATGTCCATAGTTTAGTTATACCTAAGTTTGATGGTGTAAACTAGCTTAGATATTTAGTTGAATAAAAATTCCTTATGCACAGAAGCCGCTGCAAGTAAACATGTAAGTACATATATATTGTACTATTGTTTAGAAAAAGGAAAACATATTTTGCAGCCATATCCTTCTTATATTTGTTGCCATTTCAAGTGTTCAATCTCATTAAATTGGCTTTATTTTTTGGTCGCATAGTTTGTCTTGTATGGGCAAAAATCTCTTATTATGGTTAAAGGAGAATGTGCATACATGTTATACTGCTTTAACCTATATCCTATGCTACAGCTCTAACTTTTAGCTTCGCTCAAGACCACATACAAATTGCATTATTTTCAAACATATGTCCATACATATGGTTTCACCCAACAGTCTACATAGGATTTAATATAAAAGAATAAATATTTTTGAATCAAATGCTAAAGTATGAGCCAAAGTATACATAATTTAATTTCCTATAATATCTATATATGCATTTGTACATCTTTACACACAGATATATATATATATATATATACACACATAAGTTTCTTAGAAGTTATTTAAATATGTTCTCTAATGTGATTTGATCTTAATTAACCCATTTATAATGAACGTTTATTATTAAATACAGTCAGTTAAAAACTGGGACATTACAGCCATTGACGATGTGTATGTGCATAAAGGTGGTGCACGGTAATGGGTACACACAGCATAAGGGAAGTTATAGCTGAAGTAAAAGAAAAAAGAAAAAGAAAAAAAGGAGAGTATTTTCCAGTGCATGTCGAAGAAAAAAGAGAAGAGAGGGTTGTGTGTATATCCTGTGTGTACAACAAGATGTGGTATAAATCAATGAAAAACCTGGCACGAGAAGGAGGTGCAAGAGGAAAGAACAGACTAGGAAATGTTATGTAGGCGCGTGAAGCTTTAGCAGGAGCAAAAGTGTGAAGGTGCATGAAGTTTTAACAGCAAAGGGAAAAGATGTACAGGAGGCTTATAATTGATGCGTGGGTTTTAGTAAACGGTTCTGGGCTTTGGCCCATGGTTATAAAAAGAAAAAGAAAATTAAAAGAAACAAAAACGTAAGGGAAGAGAAGTAGTAAGGGGGAAGAAAGGAATGGTAAGAGAAAAGGAGCACCTTGAGTTGGGGTATGGATCAATTGTTTATGAGTATAGCCAAGCCTATGTTTTTAAGTTAAAAAGAAAAAGAATAAAAGGGAAAGAAGGCTTAAAATTTATAGTTAAATGTTATATATGATATATAAATACATATTGGTAAGTATATACAAATATATAAATGGCTAAGGGATGTTTTATCGGGCCTGGCCCATTTTAATTTAAAAGAAAATGGTTAGGTTTAAATGAAAAATAGAGTTTATATGAATTATGTATATTCGTATTTAAACTTAGAGAAATAATATACGATCGAATTATAGTAGACCCGTGTTGTGTATACTAGAGACAATCAAGAATGTGCAGAAGTTGCTCGACATAGTCATCGAGTTATATAGTTTAATGTAAAATGGATTGACTTATTAAAAGTGGTTTTTTATAACTAAATATCGTTTAAATATAATCGAACATAAATTAGATGTAAATTGTATTAACGCGTATATAATGATTAATAAATGCAGTAAATAATGTTCAACTAATTAATTGCTTAATTAAGTCGTTATAATTACGTTAATTGTAAGTATATATTTTTATTTGACATCTGTCAGTGGAGTTAAAATACCGTTCCACTATATATTGACTGGATTTATTAAAATACACTGTTAGCAGAAATAAACACCGTTCTGCTATTTATTAGTTTGATATGTTTACCAGTAATTATATATGCAGAGATGTTGTGTTATCAGTAAAAAAAGAAAAAAATTGTATTGTACTTACATGCTTGTTTGTGTAAATTAGATAACAAATCAAATGTCGTTTGTTATAAGAACTGATATAAGCCATGGGAACTACTAAGTTGTAATTTCTGTAAAGCAATTCAGAAATAATTACAAAGTTAATGTTCGAATACAGATTAGGACCTAGCAGATCTAATGGTGTTAAACCTATTTATTTTATTCTATATTTGATAGTTAAATCACCGACTGTCAGATTTGGACCTTTACATTATCGTTTTTGAAGAGACCGGAATCTGAATTCCACTTCGATTCGATATAAATGTTATAAGTCGGAGATTTTATTGAAGACGGAGTATTTCAAGGGTTATTCTGTTTACAGAATAGTGCCTTCGATTTGTCTGATCCCATGACAACTTGTATGGACGAATATCTAACAAAGTATGTCTAACTGATCACGTACGTTGATCTCTTCAAATGTATTTATGTTGGTGGCAGAGGAATTCGTTTCTCTTGCTTTATACCCATAATATATTTTTGAGTAAGTCAATTAGTGGTTGACAGTATTGACGATGTGGCATTCAAAGAAATGATTTGTCAAAGGTAAGTTCAGCCTCAAGCCTCACAACCAGAAAATGACAAAAATCGGGCAGACAGCATGGCTATGTGGGTCGCTCCCATTAGGGTGTATTGTCACCATCTAGAGAATATTTGTTTTGTTACTTCTTTTCATTTCTGTATCTTACGGGAAACGGTAGCTATGCAGCCGTAAGGTGGCAATATATTCGATATACTCAATAGAAATGAGTGGTCGGTCATGTGTGCGTCGGGTTGCAAGACGTTCTTGTTGAACCCAGTGTATTCCCCTCCAGAGAAACACTATCCGAAGGTGGTTCCATACCTTGTCATAGTTAGAAATCCATTATCCAATAAACTCCCGCAGTTTTGATTGTATAATATATATGTAGAGCATGAGATGCAAATGTTCAGCTAGATTGATATTTATTTGTATTTAGACATTATCATAATATCAGAAGAATGTCGTTTTCAAAATATTTTGGTTTATCGTAAGATAAAAACCATCCAAGTTTATGTGTGGATCGGTCTTATAATTACCTTTTCTTTCAACACATTTTTGAAAGTTAAACAAGTGTTTGCATTCTCAAAAGAGAAAAACCCGTTACGTTTTTATAGCGTGACCTTATGAGATATCCATTATTTAAATCAAGCTGTTTTAAAATCGTTTACTCACACTAGTCCCATGATTGACCCAGAGTTTATTTTTTTATGTTTTCCCTAAACTCTGGTGTAATAACCCGGAAATCAGGGCCAATTTAAAAATTTTATTTTGGCAATTTTAGCGAATTTTGATTATTTAAAATGAATTATTTTCAATAATAACGACGAGAAATTTATTTTGAATAGAATTCGAACGAATATATTTATATAGTTCATCGTTAGAATATAAATATTTATTTATATTTATAAAAGGAATTGAAAATAGCGCGGTAGTTCGATAATTCGATTTCAAAATTCAAATGAACATACCGGGTGCAAAATAAACCGGATTTTAGTGAAACTAAAAATAATAGGATTCAATTGTGAATACCTTTCTAACGAATCCGAAAAATCGAAATTTCATAGCGGGAATCAAAAGATATATCCAGTTGAAAATTCTGAATAGTCGCTATAGAATCCAGGCCCTTAAAAATGGAAATTTTGCAAACGACCTCCGTTTTCGACGAAACCACTTTTGTTGGATCCGGAATGTCTAGTTATTGCTAGATTCCAAATTTCGTAATTTTTCGAATCAATATGGGAGCGTGGCAAAGAAAAACGCGTTTGACCAGTTTTAGTTGATTTTAATCGACTGGAAATTGGCCATTTTTCAAACGGCCTCAGAATTCGATGAAACTAGTTTTGTTAGGACCGTATCGTCAATACGAAGCTAGAAATAATTTTTCTGGAATTTTTCGAGTTAGTATGTGACCCCAGTAAATTGAAATGCGCGTTCAAATTCAATATATAGAGGTATATGTTGATTTTGACGAAAACTGATCGAAACGATCGAATCAGCCTACGATTCATATCCCATTGAGTTCAGAATGGGGGTGAAACACTATGGACGACAGTCGGTGGGCCTCGTTTAGAGGTCGTTTGAAAAAGTCAACTTTTTGAAATTAAATAATTAAATAAAAAAATATACCCTCCCCTCTCCTTAACTACCCAGGCCCCCCCTAATTCCCAAACCCGATTCACTCAGCAAATCAATAAAAAAAGGGACGGAGGCGGAAAACCGCCATCGCGCGCCTCCAGGTGGCGCGCCCACCACCGAAGCCTCCCCCACTCGCGACTCTCTCCTCTCCGACGACATCCACCGCGGCCATGCTCTCCCCCCCCCCCCCCCCTCTGCTAAATCGAACTCGCCCAAACCCCCCTCCACAACCCGAAACCCATCGCCCCCTGCTGAACCGCCACCGCCGCCCAAACCTCCTCACCCACCGATTGCACCTCCGCCGACCACGACTCGAAGCCACCACCGACGCACGAGCGAGCCCCCCCTCCCCTTTTTCTTCTTTGCTAAAACGCCTTGTAAGTATTTACTTTTATTTAATTTATATAATTGGTTAAATTCAGTTTTCTTAGCTTTACTATGTAAAGTTAATATTTTTATTACATAAAGTTGTCATTTTTAATCATAAAAAGAGATCATTTTTCTTGTTGCATAAGGACATCGTTTTAGTTATAAGAAGATACGATATTTTATCGTGTAAAGAAATTATTTTTAGAAAGGTAGAAATAAGATTTTTGTTAATGTAAAGAATAGATTTTTATCGTATGAACTGAATCATAAAAATATGATTTTTATTTTGAAGTTAGCGAAATAAAAATTTGATTTTTATATATTGAATAACGAAGTAAAAATTCGATTTTTATATATTGAATAGCGAAGTAAAAATTCGATTTTTATATATTGAATAGCGAAGTAAAAATTCGATTTTTATATATTGAATAGCGAAGTAAAAATTCGATTTTTATATATTGAATAGCGAAGTAAAAATTCGATTTTTATATATTGAATAGCGAAGAAAAAATTCGATTTTTATATATTGAATAGCGAAGTAAAAATTCGATTTTTATATATTGAATAGCGAAGTAAAAATTCGATTTTTATATATTGAATAGCGAAGTAAAAATGTGATTTTTACATATGTAGAGAATACGGGCAAAGAAAGTGACAAAAGGCAAGAACGGCGAAGATTTCTACCTAAGAAGAGTCGTGGCGTTGGATTTAGCTATCTGTGAGAACTTCTCACCTTTTAACTTTGTTTTCTAGTTAAAATATATACTAGGATGCAGAGTGTTTAGTAGCACCCGACACCCATCGTCCACAGACCATGGACGGCTTGTATGCTTGTTTGTTTGATTTTGATGTGTAGCTGATTGTGTGATGTGAAGTGAAATGGAATAAAATGTTTTATAGTGGAAAATATTTTATAATTAAAAACAGAATTTTTAACGTGCATATGAAATGAAATAAAAATAAACAAATCGGATGATTTGTTTATATACACACATTTGACTGATATTGATTGGGTCGATAAATTTTACACATCGCCCAACTACACAAATAAAATCTGTGTTTGATTGTTTGAAACCCCACACGGGTATCGGGATGATATTTGACGTACACTAATCCCGATTGTTTAGTTGTATGTCGATCGATTGATTGACAGACTGTTATAAGCGTTGAATATTTATATTTGATGCTTATACAGTGTGGAATGCACTTTGGATGATGGTTGATTACTCATCTTTGTTGATATATGCCAGTGTTGTAGAAAATCCATATAATTAACATTATATGGTAATTGATTGGGCCTCATTCCAGTTTTAAAATAGAAATATTTGAAAAAGAAATATTTGAAATAGAATATTTGAAAATAGGAATATATGAAGCCGTATTGATTAGATTGACGCCATTTTGACGTGAACGATATTTATATCGATTTTATTCATTTTATAATGAATATCGAGAGTGATTTCAAAATCTGATTTTTCGAAAAGAATTGAAATTCGAATTGAAATTGAATATAAATGAATTCGAATTGAAATTGAATATAAATGAATTCGAATTGAAATTGAATATAAATGAATTCGAATTGAAATTGAATATAAATGAATTCGAATTGAAATTGAATCGAATTAAAATTGAATAGAAATGAATTCGAATTGAAATTGAATCGAATTGAAATTCGAATTGAAATTGAATATAAATGAATTCGAATTGAAATTGAATTGAAAACGAACTGAAACTGAATTAGAAATCAATTTGAATTGAAATCGATTTGAAATGAATTTAAAACGAATTTATATTGGAATATTCAATTTTGATTTGAAATTGAATATGAAGTTGAAACCGTTTTGAAAATGAATTTAAAAACGATTTATAAAGCACGTTTTGAATTGAAATCAACGAAGTATATATTATGTATATTATATATATAATATAATGGTCTGAATAGAACGCGCCGCGCCGCGGCAGTTCGCGAATTTCGACCATTGACTTCAAACGGATATTACGGGAGATCCGACCGTCGGATTCTCCTAAAACTGGAACCGTTGGGTTCGTATCGAAAAGAGCTTTCTAACGAATATTAGAAATTAGAAATCTAACGGTTGGATTTGGAATTATGTCCAAATCAAATTTGGAAAAGGTCGCTGTAAGTGCAGTTCGATGGCCATTGATGGAAATCGACTGTACGGGCCTTGATAAAATTATTGAAAATAGTAATAATTTGTGTAAAATCATAAGAAATGATTTTTGAAGATTTGGGATGAAAAACTCCATATTTGAAAAGATAAAAATAGATTTTTATCGAAATGAACTAGTTTTGAACTAGAATTATAATTCTATTTATTTCTAAATAAATAAATTGGATTTGAAATGGTTTTGAAAATAACCAGAATTTCCAATAATTATATTGGAATGGGTTTGAATCGAAATTGTCTTCGGAATATTTTGATGTTGGATTTCGTGATGATACAGATATTGTTATGGGAATTTGAAAGATATATTTATATCGTTATTTCCAATACGATATTTGTTGGTCGTAGAATTTGATATTGAATATAAGCCGATATATTTTCTATTCAGAGCCTTGTATTTAATATCAAATGTGATTTGGGTTTGTCGTGAATAGTGTCTTCATTAACCCTGTTCTTGAAGCCCAGTTGAGAAAAGATTAAATCTTTTTATTTAGATTTAATGAAGTATACCAATTAAATAATATTTAATTGGAATTGAATTCGAATTGATTCTTGGGTTTATCGTGAATGGTGTTTTAAATAACACTCGTTCTTTAACCCGATAATTAATGGAATGTGATTTTGGGGTTTATCGTGAACCGTGTTTTTAAATGACACCGATTCTTTAACCCAGTCAAAGATTAAAACTAAGTGGAGTTTTAATGAATCTTTAATTAGATTGAAAAGATCGAGAATGGAGTATCACCAGTTTTGCTCCAGGCGATAGTTAAATCTTTAATTAGATTTGAACGTGAAATGGGAATTGAATTTACCGATAACACCGTGGTGTTAGATATGAAGTATTACCAGTTTTACTTCATGGGATGAATAGGTTGGGATTGGGGAATTAAAACAAATGATTACTTCGGTACGGTTCGTTAATCCCGACTAGTTGAATCAAAATTCAAAAGAAGATTAAAGAATAAATTCAAGGAATTTATCTTTGATAAAATTAATGGGAACCTTTCCTTATGAATGTGAAATTTGGAAACTAACTGTCGGTTAGCTAAGCAGAATGGTTTTCTGGATATTGATCTGATGTTGGTTTCGGCCTTCGGGGTTAATATTTGGGGAATTATTCTCTTGTTAATTTACGATTAGTGACTGATAAATTGGAATGAGGCGTATGTTGTGTTTGTGTAGCACTTGTTTATTATATACGCGAGTTGCTCAGAAAGACCGGGTTTATCCCATTCTGAACAACTGAATCGATGATAAGAAATCGAAGATGAAGACGGTGGTCGAAGACCGGAGATCTTCACCTCGTTTGGATGGTAACTGAGGTCCTGATTGGGAGGCATCCCGAAATATGGATGATGAGTGGTGATCGTCCAGACGTACATGGTGATCGATGGGTTTGCGAGGTATATAGTGCCTCCGGTTTCGTTCAGACCCAAAACGGACTTGCAAATGGACAGTGTGTCCGACATTGGAATTTATTCTGTGTGATTGATAGCCATCAGTTGCACGGTGTGAATTGCCTGTGTGGCATGCTAAGATGCAGTGATCAGGGCTTCTGTTGAAAAGCAAAGTCTTGTGGTGATGATCAAAGCACCGCCTGTGTCGCGTAGCTTTGTGTATAACGCGAATTCGCGAGCCTCACACCCCGGTATGAACCAGAAACGGGAGAAAGGACCTCGGGGAGGGCCTACGTTTCCTCCTAGCTAGAAGTGGCGTCAGTGGTTTTACACGCCCTGACGAGTTTGACTTATGTGGTTGTTGCTGTTGCGAGGCACCTCGGTTAGATCGGACGATCCGGGTCCGATGGAGTCACTTGTTGGCTCTCTTACGCCCCAAAGGGCAGCGAAACGTAGTATTCAGGCATTTTAATCCACATCGGTGGACCGGCCCTGTTGCTCCAAGGGTCGATGCGTTCTGATCCTGAAACTCGGGCTGGGCAGTCTCGAATTCGGTAAGGACTATCTTTTGCCTTGGTTCATGACGGAAATTGTAACGACCCGGATTTTGAGCGACTTTGGTTATCGACATAAACACGATGTCGATAACCAAAACATCGAAAAATCCCGGTAATTAATGAAAGAAACTAGAAGGTGAGAATAGATAAGATAGAAACTTAGAATAGAAGAAGAAGAAGAAGAACACAACATCAGAGTAACACGAACCTCACAGCGGAACGAATAACATATAATAGATAACATAACTTTGAAATATAACAGTTATGTATACAATAGCACTTATCAGAGTACAGCACTTACAACACAGCGGAAATAACTATAGCTATATGATCTTGAAGCCTCCTGCTCCACGCTCTTCCAGTATATCTGTAAATTCCTGACTACTTGACTGCCCGTACAAAATTAGGCACCCAAGAGTTTAGGGAAAACAAAACAAATAAACTCCGGGTCAGTCATGGGACTGGTATGAGTAAAACAGTTTAAACAGGTATATGAACAAGTAAACGATATCTCATAAGACCACGCCACAGAACGGAACGGGTTTTTTTCCTTATGAGAATCCAAAATATCTTTATATCAAAAACCTTTTGATATTATAATAATGTCTATGTACAAATAGATATCAACTAGCAGAAACGCTTTCATCTCACGTTCTACATATATAGTATACAATCAAAATCGCAAGCACGTATTGGATAATGGATTTCCAACTATGACAAGGTATGGAACCACCTTCCGATCAGTGTACTCTAGGAACGATACACTGGAGTTCAACAAGAACATCTTGTAACTCAGCCACACATGACCGACCACTCATTTCGCTTGAGTGTATCGAATGTACATCACCAACGGTTGGGATCAGCAATCGTTCCCGTATATATATGGGACAACATTGATAGATTTAAGAAACAAATGAATATTCTCTAGATAGGTGATTATACACCCTACTTCGGTGCGACCGACTTAGCCATGCTGCCTGCCCGATTTCTGTCATTTACCGGTTGATGAGGCTAGAAGGTACGCTTTATCATCACATCAGATTCACTTCGAATGCTACATTGTCAAATCCATCGAAATCACAAATTGACGTTTTACAACAGTACATTACGTGTCAGCTAAAAGAAGTTTCCTTCTCCGCTTCCACTCTTGGTACGGTTGAAGAAATCAATGTACGTGACCGTCTGGAAATACTATGTCAGACATCCATCTTCATTCACTTAGAAATGTCACATCGTCATACCCGCCAAATCACAAATTGACTTATCCAAAAATAACACGGGTATACAGCTAAGAGAAACGAATTCCTCCGCAACCAAACGTGAATACGTTTGAACAGATCAACTTACGCGATCCATTGGATATACTCTGTCAGACCTTCGTCCATACAAGTTGTCCTGGGACTGGACAAACCGAAGGCACTATTCTGTAAACAGGATAGCCCTTGCATTTTACTCCGTCTTCAATTATCTTTGGCATATATGATTCGCGACGCTTATGCCAATACAGAGTGGTTCTATGGATAATAATCCAACCGGTCTCTCCATATTAACAACGTTAAAATGGTCAAAACTTCGATAGTCGGTGAGTTAACTATCAAAGAAAAACAAGTGTGCAAACAACGATATTATTTCCAAATGGAAATTATATCGAACAAACATCATTTAACATAAATCTCTTTAATTCATTTATTTACTTATCTCCTGTTTCCCTATATTCTAAATTCTTATTTTCTTTTATCAGAAAACATTTCTGATTCTCGTTTGGAAAACATTTCCAAAACTCCTTTACGATCAAACCTTACCATTTCTTAGTTAAGAAGGAAGTCACTCAAGTTGGGGTATAATTACCTCTCAGACCTTAACTGAACAACGTTATAACTTCAAAATGGTCAAAGTTTATCTTTTAATCTTTAACAACTTCTTTACGCCTTTCTCGGATCCAATTTTACTAATCTACTTCTATATTTAAAACATTGGTTATAACGATAACGTTATAATCCCTCCTTTCGAATTATCTAACTTTAATTATAACTTCTATTCTCATTAGTGAATAATTAACCTAACACTTATTTATTTATAAATAAATAAATCTCTATTTAAACACTGGAAAGTATAAGTACTTTCCCGAATTCGATATAATCGAATTTACCTATTAACTCTCTTCGAGAAATCTCTATTTGATTAACTCTTCTTCGAATAAGCTATATTCGATTAACTTCTTCTCGAATAAACGATATTCGATAATCTCTCTTCGAATAACTAATATTCGATAACTCTTCCTTTTCAAATATATCATATTTGAAAATCTCACTTCGATTAAACTATAATCGATAACTCCCTTCGATGAAACTAACATCGATAACTTTAACTCGACTAACTTAACTTGACTCGACTAACTCGACTTACTTGGTTCGACCAATTCGATTCGATTAACTAGGCTCGACTAACTTGACTAACTTAACTCGACTTACTTGGTTCGACCAATTCGATTCGATTAACTAGGCTCGACTAACTTGGTCGAACCACCCGATCAACTCAACTTATTTAACTTAACTTATTTCTCAACTCGATCAACTCGATTAACTCCTATCGAATAACTAATCTTCGATTAAACTCCATTCGCTTGACTCTAGATCGCAGCGATCACAATGGTTACGCCTGACTCCCTCAGGAAACATCCGACCGCCGTAGGCTATTTACAGCCCTGCGAATTACGCTAGCAGTCGTACAAGATGGCAACTTACCCTGAATACTATGTTTGACTAACTCTGTCTCAAATAACTATATTTGATTAACTCTAGTTCGTTTTAACTCTAATCGATTAACTCTAACTAATTAACTCCAACTGGTTAACTCTAACTGGTTAACTCTATTTGACTAACTCGACTTGACTAACCCCTTTCGAAATAACATATTCGATTAACTAACTTTCGAATACCATATTCGATTAACTAACTTCGAATACCATATTCTATTAACCCCTTTCGAATGTCAATATTCGATTAACTAACTTCGAATACCATATTCGATTAACTAACTTCGAATACCATATTCGATTAACTGACTTCGAATACCATATTCGATTAACTCCTTTCGAATGTCTATATTCGATTAACTCCTTTCGAATGTCTATATTCGATTAACTAACTTCGAATACCATATTCGATTTCTCCTTTCGAATGTCTATATTCGATTAACTAACTTCGAATACCATATTCGATTTCTCCTTTTTATAACGTCTATCCATTTTAAAAAGATCTCCTTTTTAACACGTTTATTCATTTATAAAGATTTACTATTAGTAACGGTTCTTCACTTTATAAATGTCCTTTTAATAACGTTTTCCTTTTTATAACGGTTTCCTTTATAAACCAATTTCCCTTTTATTTAACTCTATTTATTTTCTTAATATTCCCCTTTCAATTCTATTTGTAAATGGTTTACAAATATTTCTTTCTCTATTTTATTCTATTTGCAAATGGTTTGCAAATATTCCCTTTTCAGATTTATTCTTAAAAATATTCTAACTCCTTAAATTCCTCGGAAAATTCGCCATAACCTCCTTTGTATCGGGAGCATCGGGAAAATCCCCAAACTCGCCACACAGGCCTTTCCATTCAAAAAGAAATGTTTTGAATTTATTTTCCTTTTTAAAATATCTCCTATTTATAACTACCCCAATTTATAAATATTCCTTATTTATAAATATTTAAATTTATAAATATCTCTTATTTATAAATATTCCAATTTATAAATATTCTGTTTTCAATATCACTTTGAAAATCCCCTTATCAACATTCGGTATGTTATGGTATTCAATCATATCAAATCACGCTGTTCAATATCGTCCATACCCACACAATCAACAACAGGTTAAAATTCACATCATATATTAAAATATATGAAAAACAATAAAATAACTATTGAGGAATCCAGTCGGATTCCTCCAACCTGTTTCCCTGCATCACAGATGTTAGACAATATAGATAACATCACTTTCAGTTTCATATGATATATTCTGTTAAACAGAATCAATATAGAAATTTAACTAACTGACCAGCAGTTCAATCAAACAATCAACACATAGTAAATCAGACAATTTCTAACAGTTCTAAAGATACAACATGAAATTATAAACTGTTTAGAGTTGGTGAGATTTACTCACATTTAGACGATCATCGTCAATGACGATAATCATCGCTTGATTCAGACAATTTATTTTGCTATAAATTGTGATGGACTCCAATTGACTCGCGGTCAGTTCCAGCGTGTAGTGTTCGTCCATACGATCCTGTCGGATCTTGTTTCGCTGAATTCCGAGGTCGTATGATTAAGTTATGACTTAAACAAACTTGTACGATATTCAAATTTAAATAAAACTTAAGAGTTTATTTCACCGGGCCTCACCATCTTAATTCGGCCCACAAACATACACAGACCCGCCCCCTTTTAATTCGCTTTCTTCCCCAATTCAAAGACAAGCTCCAGTACGACATCAATGTCCTTTTTTCGCATCTTCTTGCTCCCACCATTCATCAAACACTCCATTATTCTTCAAACCGGAATCACCCTGATACTCCTCATTCCGTTCTCCTTCATCTCCTCACCAAAACATCGAACTCGCCCTCCACAAATACACTACGACGAACAGCTCACCCCTGGAAATCATCGGTGGAAAATCGCATCGATCTCCACATAAAAACCCACGCCAAAGCTGTTCGATCCTGCAAACCCAAATCCAAACTCAGTTTTGCCAAAAGCCTCCTCCATTTGCTCGAAATCAAAACCCTAGCTTTCGCTCACCATTTCCAGCGAACCAGGAAACACGTCGAGTCCAACTCGAAGTACTCAGAACCGAAGGATTTGCGAGGATGATTGCAAATATATGTATTAGAGGATTTATAGGATTTCTTTGCAATTGATTTTGATTTTCTTAAGTTGGAACTTTTGCTGTGTATTTTCTTTGGTGGCGGCTACCAAGTATTTGACTGTGTAGAGAGAAATATTTAGGGTTAGGAAATGTTTTAGAGTATTTATAGGAATTTTAAATAATTTTATATTCGAATTTTATATTTATTTATAAGCAAGCGCTATTTTTATTTGTTCTTTAAAATTCCTGTGATCACTTGTGATGCCCAAAAATCACCAAACTGGACATGCACCTTCAGCTCGACATTACGGTCCCAACGAAACTGGTTTCGTCGAATTCCGACTCCGTATGCTCACACAGCGTATTTTTAACTGTCAAAATACTGACTGTTTCTCACTCTATAAATCCGTACGGCCACACAGTGACTCTAAAAATCACGAAACTGGAAATCTAACAACTATTTGATATTGCGAATCCAACAAAATTAGTTTCGTCGAATTCCGACTTCGTTTGCAAAATGGGCTATTTTTAAAGCTTTGGATGACCCATTTAAATATATAAATATATTTAAATATAATTAAATTAAATATAAATAAATTTATATTATCGTATATCTTCACATATGATATCGTACAGCTCCAGAATATTATATCAGAATATAAAGTTTGATATTTCAGATTTCAGATTATCTCGATATTCAGTTTGTATTTAAATTCCTTTTATAACGTAAATAAAGCATCGCAAATTATAAAGGAATTCTACAGCGACTTTTCTGAAATTTGATTTGGACGTAAATCAAAATCTACCCGTCGAAATCCAGATTTTTCTCTTCCACTAGAAAGATATACTCCACCAGCTCCACACGTTTCTTGTTTCACTGAAATCCGGCTTAAAACGAATCCTGTACATTCATTTGAAGTCTGAATCGCCAAATCGCGAACTGCAGCGCCATTTCAAGCTCGATTTTAATTATAATATAATTATACGTTCAAACCGTCGTCGATTGAATATATTTGTTATTATATTTCGAATCGAAACTCCACCAAATCTCGTATGCTATTCAATTCACATGATATTGTGAATTTCACTATTTCCGACTATTTTGACATTATAATATATTATTATATTATAATTATTAATTAAATATTCAATATTATTTAATTAAACGATCATTAACTTCTCTAAATCACCAATTATATAATTAAATAAATTAATTATAGTGAAAATTAGGCACACATCCCTAAAACGAAACTTAATTAGGCTCACATCCGGTCCTAAACTTATTGTAAATTAGGTCCCTATTTTTCAAAAACATATAAAAAAATATTAAAAAAATATAAAAAAATCACGTAAATTCATAATTAAATAAAACATGTTCACGCCAAAAAAACAGGTTGAAAATCAATCAACAAACACGTCAAAATCAAAAAAATACACAAAACAGCGAAAAATGCAGTAAAATGCATAAAAACATGCACATATTTCAAATAGTTGCATACATGTATGCATCTATTTCAATTCCGCATCATACAGCAGCATATATGCATACATGTATGCAGATTTTCCGAAATACATGCATGATTTCATGCATCTATTCGATTTCTGCATGGAAAACACGCATGCTTGCATATGTGCATACGAGTATGCAGTTATGCAGAAAATATGCATTCAAGTATGCACATATTGTCACGTCTTCGGCTTTCAACACATTACTGCATACAAGTATGCAGCTATTTTGAATAACAGCATACTTGTATGCAATTATTCAGCAGGCTTGCAGATCTTTTTTGCATGTGTATTTAAAAAGCTGCATACATGTATGCAACTATCAGTAATAGTTGCATACATGTATGCAACTTTTTTTTTTGATTTGCGTGGGCTCCTGGGATTATTTCCAGATTTTAGAATTTTTTTTATTTTTTATGCATGAGCGCATTTTTTTTTGGTCAGAAATTGAAAAAGGCGAAGGGGACATGAGGAGCAGGCGAAGGGATCAAAAATTTTGGGCGGCATCAAATTTTAGGGACCGGAAACGTATGGAAAACTTTGGCTGGACGTGGCTTTAATTTAAAACTTAAATAAGGACGTGAGACAAAAGTACCCTTAATTATATATCTCTAAAAATGCGGGTCATTACAGAAATCCAATTTCCAATACGTGACGGTTCGATTTTAGTTGTAATCCTATATATGGCGACATAGTGGGATGGGGCGCTTATGCCGCCTATGATTGATACTTATGATTTGAAGTTGTTTTATACACTATGCACTTATAATAGTATCAAATTATTTGTTTTAAACGTATCAAGCATTCTTGGCTATTATATGGTAAAAATCCTATCCTCCGGCTTGCGTTGCATTGTGTGATGGGAACTGGGTCTTATAATAGCTTCATTTTTCTTTATTTAGCATTGCGTTGTTGTTTTATGCACTGGTGTTCTTGGGAGGAAACCCGTTCCGCGTTAGTGGCGTGGTCCCTTGATTTACCTAATTTTAAAATAAAGATTAATAATTGTTTTAGTTCTCACACCAGTCCCATGACTAACCTGGAGTTTATTGTTTTAACCTAAACTCTGGGTGCCCTTATTTTGGCACGGGCAGCTAGTAGTTTTGGTTTTGCAGATTTATATTCACAGGATCCTGGTTTACAGCCGGAAAGCTTTGTATCCGTATATCTCTTTCAGTTGTGTATTGTATTATTTTCCGCTGCTATGTAATGTATTATAATCTCTGATATTTACCGTGTGTAATATTTATTTGTTTATACTCTGTATATTCTTGTATTCTGATGAATTGTTGTAATATACAATGAAATGTTCTTCCGTCTGCGTTCTACTTTGTCGTGTTCTCGAACTATCCGCGCTTTCCTTCACCGGGGAAGTTACGGGTTTTTACAGTTGGTATCAGAGATTTGGTTTACAAAGCTCAGAGAACAAGACACATTAGAACCATACGAAAGAATTCATCAGATATTGGATTAGTAATATCCAATTAGAATGACTCGTTAGAGATGAGATCAGTAGTATCCTAGAACGAGTGTGAAGAGTATATTTTTAAAATGAAAACAATTTTTGTTTTGAAAATTTAAATCACTTATTCGTAGTTGATTATTCATTTTATATTGAATTTGGACAATCCAATATATAGAGATTTTGCATATATGCCTTGCAAACGTGTATTCGATGTTTTAATGTATTGGATAGTTATAGAATCGCACTCTAGTGCCCGGGGATAATTCTGGTGACGGGGCACCATCGCCAGTATTTATTTTCGAGTTTCGAAAGTGAGATTTCTATATATTTCCAATTGATTGGTGTGAGAACCGAAACTAGATAGGGCTTATTGTTGTGAATTGGCATCAAAAACATGATTTTTTGTATATATGTATCAAAATTATGAATTTGAAATTTTAATCCACTAATTGATTGATGTTTGTGTTGTTTGTTTATTTGTTTGATAAATTGTAACCATATAGCCAATTTGATCAAATAGTGAATTGTATTGAAATTTGGTCGCATTTTCTTGCATATACATGTACTTACATTGAACAGGTCATAGCAAGGAGGCTAGAGCCAAAGAATAAAATTTGTTTGCCCGACAAATAGGTACATGTTTACTATAATTTACTGTTTTGTTTGGGTGATGACGATTTTATGAGCCTATTGGCTAGCCGCTTGGCTTTTTCTATTTCTTTTTGAGATCAGAAGGCCTGTATGGCAATTTTGGGATTTTCCCGTGGCTCCCGGTGCAGGGGAGGTTATGGCGAAATTTTTCGAAAATTCCGGGTGTTAGCCAAATTTTTGAAGAATTTGAAAATTTTCAGAAACTGAAAAGTTGGAGAATGGAAGCCAGATCGAACGTAGAGTTGGTTAATCAAACCACTTTCGACTTTGTTCCTTTTCGGGGACGAAAAGTTTTAAGTGGGGGAGATTGTAATAACCCGGAAATCAGGGCCAATTTAAAAATTTTATTTTGGCAATTTTAGCGAATTTTGATTATTTAAAATGAATTATTTTCAATAATAACGACGAGAAATTTATTTTGAATAGAATTCGAACGAATATATTTATATAGTTCGTCGTTAGAATATAAATATTTATTTATATTTATAAAAGGAATTGAAAATAGCGCGGTAGTTCGATAATTCGATTTCAAAATTCAAATGAATATACCGGGTGCAAAATAAACCGGATTTTAGTGAAATCAAAAATAATAGGATTCAATTGTGAATATCTTTCTAACAAATCCGAAAAATCGAAATTTCATAGCGGGAATCAAAAGATATGTCCAGTTGAAAATTCTGAATAGTCGCTATAGAATTCAGGCCCTTAAAAATGAAAATTTTGCAAACGACCTCCGTTTTCGACGAAACCACTTTTGTTGGATCCGGAATGTCAAGTTATTGCTAGATTCCAAATTTCGTAATTTTTCGAATCAATATGGGAGCGTGGAAAAGAAAAACGCATTTGACCAGTTTTAGTTGATTTTAATCGACTGGAAATTGGCCATTTTTCAAACGGCCTCAGAATTCGACGAAACTAGTTTTGTTAGGACCGTATCGTCAATACGAAGCTAGAAATAATTTTTCTGGAATTTTTCGAGTTAGTATGTGACCCCAGTAAATTGAAATGCGCGTTCAAATTCAATATATAGAGGTATATGTTGATTTTGACGAAAACTGATCGAAACGATCGAATTAGCCAACGATTCATATCCCATTGAGTTCGGAATGGGGGTGAAACGCTATGGACGACAGTCGGTGGGCCTCGTTTAAAGGTCGTTTGAAAAAGTCAACTTTTTGAAATTAAATAATTAAATAAAAAAATATACCCTCCCCTCTCCTTAACTACCCAGGCCCCCCCCTAATTCCCAAACCCGATTCACTCAGCAAATAAAAAAAAAGGAAGGAGGCGAAAAACCGCCATCGCCATCGCGCGCCTCCAGGTGGCGCGCCCACCACTGAAGCCTCCCCCCCTCGCGACTCTCTCCTCTCCAACGACATCCACCGCGGCCACGCTCTCCCCCCCCCCCCCCCCTCTGCTAAATCGAACTCGCCCAAACCCCCATCCACAACCCGAAACCCATCGCCCCCTGCTGAACCGCCACCGCCGCCCTAACCTCCTCAGCCACCGATTGCACCTCCGCCGACCACGACTCGAAGCCACCACCGACGCACGAGCGAGCCCCCCCCCTCCCCTTTTTCTTCTTTGCTAAAACGCCTTGTAAGTATTTACTTTTATTTAATTTATATAATTGGTTAAATTCAGTTTTCTTAGCTTTACTATGTAAAGTTAATATTTTTATTACATAAGGTTGTCATTTTTAATCATAAAAAGAGATCATTTTTCTTGTTGCATAAGGACATCGTTTTAGTTATAAGAAGATACGATATTTTATCGTGTAAAGAAATTATTTTTAGAAAGGTAGAAATAAGATTTTTGTTAATGTAAAGAATAGATTTTTATCGTATGAACTGAATCATAAAAATATGATTTTTATTTTGAAGTTAGCGAAATATAAATTCGATTTTTATATATTGAATAGTAAGTAAAAATTCGATTTTTATATATTGAATAGCGAAGTAAAAATTCGATTTTTATATATTGAATAGCGAAGTAAAAATTCGATTTTTATATATTGAATAGCGAAGTAAAAATTCGATTTTTATATATTGAATAGCGAAGTAAAAATTCGATTTTTATATATTGAATAGCGAAGTAAAAATTCGATTTTTATATATTGAATAGCGAAGTAAAAATTCGACTTTTATATATTGAATAGAGAAGTAAAAATTCGATTTTTATATATTGAATAGCGAAGTAAAAATGTGATTTTTACATATGTAGAGAATACGGGCAAAGAAAGTGACAAAAGGCAAGAACGGCGAAGATTTCTACCTAAGAAGAGTCGTGGCGTTGGATTTAGCTATCTGTGAGAACTTCTCACCTTTTAACTTTATTTTCTAGTTAAAATATATACTAGGATGCAGACGGTGTTTAGTAGCACCCGACACCCGTCGTCCACAGACCATGGACGGCTTGTATGCTTGTTTGTTTGATTTTGATGTGTAGCTGATTGTGTGATGTGAAGTGAAATGGAATAAAATATTTTATAGTGGAAAATATTTTATAATTAAAAATAGAATTTTTAACGTGCATATGAAATGAAATAAAAATAAACAAATCGGATGATTTGTTTATATACACACATTTGACTGATATTGATTGGGTCGATAAATTTTACACATCGCCCAACTGCACAAATAAAATCTGTGTTTGATTGTTTGAAACCCCACACGGGTATCGGGATGATATTTGACGTACACTAATCCCGATTGTTTAGTTGTATGTCAATCGATTGATTGACAGACTGTTATAAGCGTTGAATATTTATATTTGATGCTTATACAGTGTGGAATGCACTTTGGATGATGGTTGATTATTCATCTTTGTTGATATATGCCTGTGTTGTAGAAAATCCATATAATTAACATTATATGATAATTGATTGGGCCTCATTCCAGTTTTAAAATAGAAATATTTGAAAAAGAAATATTTGAAATAGAATGTTTGAAAATAGGAATATATGAAGCCGTATTGATTAGATTGACGCCATTTTGACGTGAACGATATTTATATCGATTTTATTCATTTTATAATGAATATCGAGAGTGATTTCAAAATCTGATTTTTCGAAAAGAATTAAAATTCGAATTGAAATTGAATATAAATGAATTCGAATTGAAATTGAATATAAATGAATTTGAATTGAAATTGAATATAAATGAATTCGAATTGAAATTGAATATAAATGAATTCGAATTGAAATTGAATATAAATGAATTCGAATTGAAATTGAATCGAATTAAAATTGAATAGAAATGAATTCGAATTGAAATTGAATCGAATTGAAATTCGAATTGAAATTGAATATAAATGAATTCGAATTGAAATTGAATTGAAAACGAACTGAAACTGAATTAGAAATCAATTTGAATTGAAATCGATTTGAAATGAAATCGATTTGAAATGAATTTAAAACGAATTTATATTGGAATATTCAATTTTGATTTGAAATTGAATATGAAGTTAAAACCGTTTTGAAAATGAATTTAAAAACGATTTATAAAGCACGTTTTGAATTGAAATCAACGAAGTATATATTATGTATATTATATATATAATATAATGGCCTGAATAGAACGCGCCGCGCCGCGGCAGTTCGCGAATTTCGACCATTGACTTCAAACGGATATTACGGGAGATCCGATCGTCGGATTCTCCTAAAACTGGAACCGTTGGGTTCGTATCGAAAAGAGCTTTCTAACGAATATTAGAAATTAGAAATCTAACTGTTGGATTTGGAATTATGTCCAAATCAAATTTGGAAAAGGTCGCTGTAAGTGCAGTTCGATGGCCATTGATGGAAATCGACTGTACGGGCCTTGATAAAATTATTGAAAATAGTAATAATTTGTGTAAAATCATAAGAAATGATTTGTGAAGATTTGGGATGAAAAACTCCATATTTGAAAAGATAAAAATAGATTTTTATCGAAATGAACTAGTTTTGAACTAGAATTATAATTCTATTTATTTCTAAATAAATAAATTGGATTTGAAATGGTTTTGAAAATAACCAGAATTTCCAATAATTATATTGGAATGGGTTTGAATCGAAATTGTCTTCGGAATATTTTGATGTTGGATTTCGTGATGATACAGATATTGTTATGGGAATTTGAAAGATATATTTATATCGTTATTTCCAATACGATATTTGTTGGTCGTAGAATTTGATATTGAATATAAGCCGATATATTTTCTATTCAGAGCCTTGTATTTAATATCAAATGTGATTTGGGTTTGTCGTGAATAGTGTCTTCATTAACCCTGTTCTTGAAGCCCAGTTGAGAAAAGATTAAATCTTTTTATTTAGATTTAATGAAGTATACCAATTAAATAATATTTAATTGGAATTGAATTCGAATTGATTCTTGGGTTTATCGTGAATGGTGTTTTAAATAACACTTGTTCTTTAACCCGATAATTAATGGAATGTGATTTTGGGGTTTATCGTGAACCGTGTTTTTAAATGACACTGATTCTTTAACCCAGTCAAAGATTAAAACTAAGTGGAGTTTTAATGAATCTTTAATTAGATTGAAAAGATCGAGAATGGAGTATCACCAGTTTTTCTCCAGGCGATAGTTAAATCTTTAATTAGATTTGAACGTGAAATGGTAATTGAATTTACCGATAACACCGTGGTGTTAGATATGAAGTATTACCAGTTTTACTTCATGGGATGAATAGGTTGGGATTGGGGAATTAAAACAAATGATTACTTCGGTAAGGTTCGTTAATCCCGACTAGTTGAATCGAAATTCAAAAGAAGATTAAAGAATAAATTCAAGGAATTTATCTTTGATAAAATTAATGGGAACCTTTCCCTATGAATGTGAAATTTAGAAACTAACTGTCGGTTAGCTAAGCAGAATGGTTTTCTGGATATTGATCTGATGTTGGTTTCGGCCTTCGGGGTTAATATTTGGGGAATTATTCTCTTGTTAATTTACGGTTAGTGACTGATGAATTGGAATGAGGCGTATGTTGTGTTTGTGTAGCACTTGTTTATTATATACGCGAGTTGCTCAGAAAGACCGGGTTTATCCCATTCTGAACAACTGAATCGACGATAAGAAATCGAAGATGAAGACGGTGGTCGAAGACCGGAGATCGTCACCTCGTTTGGATGGTAACCGAGGTCCTGATTGGGAGGCATCCCGAAATATGGATGATGAGTGGTGATCGTCCAGACGTACGTGGTGATCGATGGGTTTGTGAGGTATATAGTGTCTCCAGTTTCGTTCAGACCCAGAACGGACTTGCAAATGGACAATGTGTCTGACATTGGAATTTATTCTGTGTGATTGATAGCCATCAGTTGCACGGTGTGAATTGCCTGTGTGGCATGCTAAGATGCAGTGATCAGGGCTTCTGTTGAAAAGCAAAGTCTTGTGGTGATGATCAAAGTACCGCCTGTGTGGCGTAGCTTTGTGTATAACGCGAATTCGCGAGCCTCACACCCCGGTATGAACCAGAAACGGGAGAAAGGACCTCAGGGAGGGCCTACGTTTCCTCCTAGCTAGAAGTGGCGTCAGTGGTTTTACACGCCCTGACAAGTTTGACTAATGTGGTTGTTGCTGTTGCGAGGCGCCTCGGTTAGATCGGACGATCTGGGTCCGATGGAGTCACTTGTTGGCTCGCTTACGCCCCAAAGGGCGGCGAAACGTAGTGCTCAGGCATTTTAATCCACATCGGTGGACCGGCCCTGTCGCTCCAAGGGTCGACGCGTTCTGATCCTGAGACTCGGGCTAGGCAGTCTCGAATTCGGTAAGGACTATCTTTTGTCTTGGTTCATGACGGAAATCCAATTTCCAATACGTGACGGTTCGATTTTAGTTGTAATCCTATATATGGCGACATAGTGGGATGGGGCGCTTATGCCGTCTATGATTGATACTTATGATTTGAAGTTGTTTTATACACTATGCACTTATAATAGTATCAAATGATTTGTTTTAAACGTATCAAGCATTCTTGGCTATTATAAGGTAAAAACCCTATCCTCCGGCTTGCGTTGCATTGTGTGATGGGAACTGGGTCTTATAATAGCTTCATTTTTCTTTATTTAGCATTGCGTTGTTGTTTTATGCACTGGTGTTCTTGGGAGGAAACCCGTTCCGCGTTAGTGGCGTGGTCCCTTGATTTACCTAATTTTAAAATAAAGATTAATAACTGTTTTAGTTCTCACACCAGTCCCATGACTGGCCTGGAGTTTATTGTTTTAACCTAAACTCTGGGTGCCCTTATTTTGGCACGGGCAGCTAGTAGTTTTGGTTTGGCAGATTTATATTCACAGGATCCTGGTTTACAGCTGGAACGATATCCGGAAAGCTTTTGTATCCGTATATCTCTTTCAGTTGTATATTGTATTATTTTCCGCTGCTATGTAATGTATTGTAATCTCTGAAATTTATCGTGTGTAATATTTATTTGTTTATACTCTGTATATTCTTGTATTCTGATGAATTGTTGTAATATACAATGAAATGTTCTTCCGTCTGCGTTCTACTTTGTCGTGTTCTCGAACTATCCGCACTTTCCTTCACCGGGGAAGTTACGGGTTTTTACATCTGGGTTCCCAAATTTGTATGGACAGTCAAGTAGTTTAGGATTTTACAGATTTATTTGGAGGAGCTTAGAGCAGGAGGCTTCAGCGTTAGATATTTAAGAGTTTGCTTCCGTTGTATTGTATATGTGATGTACTCTGATGATGTATGTAAGTTCAAAATCCAGTATGTATTTCAAAGGTGATTTTATATATTATATTTTGTTCCGCTGCGATTGTGAGACTCTGTGGTATTGTTCAGTTCAATCCTCTATCTATTTTCTTCTATTCTAAATTTCTTTCATTCCATTTCTCATCCTCTAACTTCTTTCTATTAATGATTTGTATTTTCGTGCAATTTGGGTTTGATGTGAGTTGTATTCAGTCAATTCAAATGGTACAGATTTGCGGGTTGTTATAAAATATATGTAAATATATATTTTGGAATAGTTGATCCAAATTACTTACAAATATATGTATTTATATTTATACGTATATTTGCACCAATTTCCCCTTTTTGATCTTTTTTATCATATTTCTTGTGATTTCAAAATAATGCCCTTTTTATTCAAAGGAGGAAAAGTGTACGTTTACAATGATTAAGGCAAAACCCAACAATATTGAAAACAACAGAAATATTTCTCTTAAACATTACAATCACATAACTTACCAATTTCATCTTTTTGTCCAAATTTACATATTTTATTTTTCAACAATGAACTAAAGATTTGAAATGTAACTACATCAACATGGTGTTTAATGGTACTGATTTCTAGATCCACAGTGCTATGCAACATATACAATATATTTCATGACATAACTGTAGGAACATGTATGAACATGTTTGAGAATCCTACAATTTATATTATACATAGCCACAACTTATAACTCACAAGTTTTAATCATATTTATAATCAAATCTGATGATTGTCAATAAATTCATAATATTTAAATGAACAGATTCGATAGGGAATAGGCATAAAAGCATAGATCTAATTCAAATGAAATAGATAAAATATTATAACTGTATTTGTAAATTTCTCACTCGCTTTATAGCCTCAAGATCCAAAGTTTGAACCCTTTAGGCTTACAAACCCCAAATTCTTATAAATCTACAATTTATCTGGAAAGGGGAAAATTACAGATCTGTAGAAATGTAAGAAAACCGGAGAGAGCGAAGAATCTGATTTGGAGCGTCACTTTACATTCTTTTCCATTAGATATGCTTATCCTCTTGATTCATATGAATTGAATTTGATTTGTTATGTATGAATAATTTTTTTTTTATTTTAGAAATTATGTTTGGAGGAGGAGGAAAATAACAAAGCTCCACTGTCATTGCAAATTTACGTGGAAAAGAATAAGGCCTTACCCCTTTATTTATAGAGGATGAAATGACCTAGGACCGTCGGATTAGTTTTAAATTATATCCGTCCATTCGTTTTAATAATAATTTATAAATCAACCCCCCTTGACCCTAGCTGCCACTGCCTGGCTCGACCAAGCGGTAGCAGCTAGCTGCCGACCACCCCGGTCGACTGCTTGGTCGACCTGGCAGTGAGGTGGCTGAGGGAAGATTTATATATATATATATATATATATATATATATATATATATATATATATATATATATTCGTTTTCGTATTTCGTTCGTAACATTTTCATACAGACTCCATTCGCAAAACCCCAAACATGAAAGTTGACTAGAATTCCGAGATGAATGCATCAATTAAAGTTTCATGGTCAAATTCCGTCGTTTGTAGAAATTCATATTTTTGAAATTCTAATAATTAATTTATATCGCCAAAATTCCGGGTTGTTATAGTGAGCTATCTAAACTTTTAGGAACATTTGAGTTTTTATTAAATTCAATATATAGAAACAGCGACGATGAGGAATTGAAGATCTGTTGCGTGAAACTAGAAGGCTTTTTGGATCAAAATGAAGAACAAAATACTTAGAGATAGGGTTATGTTATGAGTTTCAATAATGAAAACAAAATTTACCATGGAGGTAAATTTAGTCAGTTGGTATTCTTAATTTCATGAGATTTAATCAGGACATAAGTGCATCTTTAAATGTTTAAGTTGTATACCGAATTCTATTAACTATCACGGTTACCGTTTCTTCCACATGCAAATGTTTTTAAAATTAAACCTTAGAAAAAATTTGAATTAGGATGATTAGATGGATTAACCATAATTTTAACTGAAAATAATTATTTGGATATTCAAGGCCAATTTGGTTGACTTCAGCGGTTCCAACGTGCATTACAAAAAAAGTTACTTTTCTTCTAACAGTTCTTAGACATTGCAGGAATATAAAAGAAACGAAGGAGCTGAATTGTTTTTAACCCTTTTGCAATACCCGAAAACATGAAAATTTTAAAAAGCTTATTTTTTATTTTCTTTGTCAATTTCATTTTTCAAAATTATACATTTTTCAATAATACATAAAAAGTACGTAATTTTGTTTAGACAAAAACACAAAGACAAAATTATAAAAGAGTAATCTGTTTAGACACAAAATGCTAACAAAAATTTAGAAACAACCAATCTTTAACCATTAGATTTCCTGGATTTCATCTTCCATATAAAGACAAACAAATACAATGATTCAGAATTTATCACAAAATTTGTATCAAATTTTGTGTTTCAATAGCCGTCTGTATCAAATTTTGTGTTTCAATAGCCGTCTGTATCAAATTTTGTGTTTCAATAGCCGTCTCCATTATAAAAAAGGGGAGGACCTAGTTTGTTATCCTACAAATCTTGCTTTCTATGTCATTTTAAGAAATGAAGATTTTAATTCAAAGGGCTTACATGTTCAAATAAAAATTAATAAGTTGTAAGGATGATTTTACAAAAAAATAAATAATTTATCATTTTCAATTATATAAAAATAAAGATAAACGAATTTGTCATTTTCCTACATAACTTAAAAAGATAAAAAAATTATATTTTTAATGTGAAATTATCATTAAAACTTATTATTCATAAGACCATGTAAAAAGAAGTACTTCAACCTCATTTTCACTTAAGAAAATGCATCAAATCGCATGAGCCAGTTACTTCTTCTGCCCAATGGGCTGGGCTTTTCAGCTCCAACGTTAAACCAATTTTTCATTCAAGACTGCGTTATACTCTTAACTTGACTACTGTACACGTATAAAAGCACATACAGATTTCAACAAAAATACAACTAGTTTGTTTCCAAAAGTAAACAGAACGTGTATACATCAGAATCAGTAATATAACTGAAGCGTATAACTAAACTGTGCTCTTGCACCCATTTTTCTATACATTTTTTTTTTCTTTTTGTTCTATGCTCACCTGAAACATATTCTGTTGAAATATTTACACTGTTTATTGATATCACTGCCTAACTGATCAATGACAGAATCTATGGTGGAGATGTAATCTCCCCAGCGTAGCAGTCTCTGATCTTCACCTCCAAAATCCTCCCTCTACTTAACCTACGCGTTTCACAGCACTGCCGCCGTGGTGCCTGAACATTCATCAAATTCAATATTATATAAATTTAGTCATTATAATTTTGAATGCTGATATTAAATATTCTTTCAACTAAATTAATTAATTGATATAATCATTATATAAAATATATAATAAAACGAATATGCATTTTATTTGTTTGAAATAAGATCGGTTATCAAGTAAGATATATGTAACTCTATTAAATTTGACATACCAGTGCACCGGTGCTAAAATTTACACAACAAAGACATAATTTCCAAGTCTCTGTGTTCTCCAAATGAATAGGTATGCATCAAATGTTATATACATATATTTACATTAATTTATACACTTATAAAATGCAATTGTATATTTATATATAAACACTTGGAAATAACAATTGTAATATATTACCTTTAACCAAGCATCAGGATCCATTTTCCTTGCCATGACCCGAACCAAATCAACTTTGTTTGCGCTTCTAAACTTTGGAAGTTTACAAACTTTCCCATCCTTCGGTGTATGCCTCAAATACTCTGTGACTGTAGAGTTCGCTTCTCCTTCATTCAAAACCCGGAAACGGTTCAGGAAAAATAGAACGGGGATCTCGCACTCTTTATCGAACCGAACTGACCTTGTATTGAACACGAAAGGACCATCCTTGAATGTTCTCCAAGTACGGAAAGTCTGAAGTGGGACTTCTAACTGGTTAGGAGGCAAAATGTACGGGTATATTTGAACTGTGTAGCCCCAGGAGACTGAAACAGACCAACTGAAAGTCAGAGATGGCACGTAACAAATGGTTTGTTGTAGTGTTCGGGCTTGGTCAGGTTTGGATGCATCGAGCAGAGTTTTTATGGCGTCTAGTTGGGTATGAGCAGTTGGGAATATGGGATCGATCGAATCTAGGTGATGCAAAGATATTAGTGGGGCGACTGGATGTGCTGCTAGTAGTCCATATACGTTGCCTCTTATGTCCATCTGTATTGAAAGTTAAAAGGCTAACAGTTGTAGTTAGGCATAGTTTTACTGAAATATGCAAGCGCTTATAAAAAAAAGAGGACTGGACATGTGTGTATGATGAAGTAATCTAGTAGCCTCCTAATTTACAGTTCCAAACTGCACAGTTCTACTAAAATATTCCGGAATTCAAAGAGCTTGAGATTTTTATTTAACGATTTGGATTGTGCAATATAACCCAGTGTTTTAAGTCTCCTTTATTTCATCCGAGGTGTTGCTCAAGATTTCATTTTTGAACTTGAACGAAACTAAGTGAAACGAAACATCAAATTTTACTTATATCTTAACACTCATCTCATCAATAAATTATTAAAATCTCAAATGAAATTTAACGTAAGATCTCATGTTAACTTACATATTATTATGTTTCGTTTGCATATTTCTTTTATTTCTTCTGTGGGTACAAAAGAAATTTGATGAGATATTCAGAATGTGTTAATTAGGAATGATATTAATAATTGAGTTAATGTTGGAGATAAGGACAAATAAATACATTACCTTATATTTGGTATTACCTTATATTTCATCAAAATTTCACTCACTTTTAACTAGCCCCTAAGTATGTTTTCTATTTCTTAATGAGCAAGCAAAATTAGAAGGCAAGCTTATATCGAGATAACAACTTCATAAGTTTTTTTCAAATGTCGATTTTAGAAGTTTAAGTTACTCCGAGATAGTCATTATGGATGTACAACCTAGATACACCAATCGCACCTAAGATCTCACCATAGAAGATATTGTGTGTAAACTTTCAAAACAAGATGCAATACTAATTCGAGATATAAAACACTGAATATAAAAATGCAAAGCACAGAAGCTGGTCCCACTTGAAATGTAGCATTCCTGTTGTTTTTCACAAAAAGATGAAATGAAAAATGACAAATTCTATTACTAATCGCTCTCGACTTGACAAATGGGAACAAAATTAGCCTCCCTCTTTTACTAGTGTATGGGTCTAGCTTTTGTTTATGGGATTATTTTTATTATTTTGAAATGAAAAGAAAAACAAAGAAAAGTTAAAGGAAAGAAAATAAGCATAATGCAACAATTAATCTTCCCGGAAATACAAGAACCCATTTATCAACATAAAAATATAGCTATTTGATGTTTAAAGAGTCTATGTTGGTGCATTCATGATGACACAACCTCTGTACATGTCGCACAAATGTCATAATAGACAAAATGCTACAAGGCCATCGAAATCTGGATCATTGATTCAATTTAATTTTAGTTAAATTAAGTTGATAATTAATTACACGATGGTTAATATGTGAGATTCGTAGGTCGTTAAAATTGGGATCAAGAACATGCTTTCGGGCATGCCATTCAATTCTAACAAGGTTAGTTGAATGTTCTATGTCAGCCTAAAAGTGTGAATAATAATCAAACAATAAAATAAAAAGGCAGCATATTACTAGCGCGAGAACATTCGTTACAGTGGATTTTGTCCACAGACGTGACCCCCGCTTTAAGTGGAGGGTCATTCCTTCATGACACTGAGTACATAGTCATTTCCATCACCTATGAAAATTTAACTACATTTTCTAGATTAAAAATTGAAAAAATTATCTCACAGGCCTACCAAGGACGCAGACTTAGCATTTATTTTAATAGGGTAATCAAACATGGCATGTGGTGTTACCAAACATCAAACCTTAAATTTAAAAAGACATGAACAACTATGTGCCCATACATCAAATTTGAAAGTGAGTTTGTTCACATTTTTTATGAAGTGCGAACAAAACACTCGGCTTCTATTGGAGGAATTCTAAGAGGTCCATATGGAATCCACCAAATTCCTCCAATAAAGAGGAAAGTGTTTTGTTCACAACGCAAAAAAAAAAAAAAAAAAAAAAAAAAAAAAAAAAAGAACAAACTCACAGTCCATCAAACCCGAGCAACAATACTTACCACATTATTCAAATAGGAAATTGTGGTTTCATATCTATTTAAACACTATCCGATGACACAAGATTAAACATAAAGATTTTAACCATTAGATCTCCCCCGAAATCCACATAAAGAGAAATAAATCCAATGATTCACAATTCGAATGTCTAATTTTGAGTTTCAAAAGTTGTCTTCAAAACGCAAAGGAAAACGCTACTGTGCCCGGGATTTAGTACGTCAGGTTGTGTGAAAACCACGTGTACCCTTGGATCTCCCCCACCCCCGAATTGCACTTGTATACCAACAGCACATTACCAGATCCGCAGGTTTTGACTAAAAACGTTCCGGGCTTTCTAGCAAGCTCCAAACGCAAACTTTTGATCTGACTGCAAACTTCCAAAAATTCTCTTATGTACCATTTATCCTTAGATAACGCTTAAAATCGGCTAATACCAATTAAACATTTTTCTTAAATTAAAACTATATTTTCCCAAATTTACTTAGATATAGGATCCAACAAATAAACAATCTTTTATAACATCATCTTTTATTAATTAACAACAAAAATAATAATAATAACAAAGTACTAGATATTACGACTCAGAGTTGAAAATTAAAAACAAACCACATGATTCTAACATAAGTACATACCTAAAATTCGTGCAAATCATTTTATTGTTAATGTGTTAAACATATACAATTTTTAAAAGCATGATTCACGTGCAAAGCATGTGTCATGATAATGCATGAAGCGTGCATGTGTGCGAGCGTGTGTGAGTGTGTGTGTGTGTGTGTGTGTGTATATATATATATATATATATATATATATATATATATATTGTTAGACCAAAAAAATGGCACTAACACCCAAATGCTATGTGAAAACCTCATAATCACAGATCAATGCAGAAAAAACAGTAAAATAAGAGGAGACACACGAGATTTTTATAGTGGTTCGGCTCAATCCAAGCCTACGTCCACTTTATAGTTTCTTAAATCCTAAGAAGCTATTACAATACAGTTTGCTTGCGGTTTATACACGAAATTCTCGTGTTTACAATGAAAAGAAGTGAGAAAAGTGGAGATTATACACGAAATCCTAGTGTTATAATGTGGGATTTGGCTTCCTTATTGAGCAATGACCTTGCGTGAAGTAGTGGTAGAAGCCATGATCAGTGAGAACCGAAAGATCCCTTCAAATGTCCATCTCACGGTCGCGTAGAAGGGTCTTGCCAGGCCCAGAAGCGGTCCGGTTCGGATGAGACACGTGGAGGGTAGGGGGGCCATCTCGGAGAAAGTGGAAGAAGTGGTCTTCAGATCGTGCAAGGACAGGTGTCATCCGATCCGCATCTGTAGGAGACGGTTATTGCAAGAGAATAGGTTAAAACTTCGTATGCAGAAGCAGGTCCAGGGGATCGGTTCGGGTCCGATCCGAACCGAGTTGATGTCTCTGATCCGAAGAGTGAAAGCACTTCAGTGCAGAATACTTCAGGCGGGTCGGGTCTTCCTTACCGAACCGACCCAGTTCATCCGATCCGAACCGGTTAAGGATGATGCCAAATTTCCAAATTCAAGTTTCTGGCTCTGCATGCGTTCACGGAAACGGGCATAACTTTCAAACCGTAAGTCCGTTTTAGCCAAATGAAAGTTCGACTTGAAGCTGATTTAGAGGGCTACAAGAGTTACAGATCTCAACTCCGTAATTGATGATTTGGGCCCAAAAGAAATCGTCTGATAGGAGTTTCGACTTTCGGGCAATTCTTTGTTTGTGATGTGACTTCAACCAAATCGCTTCATGTCTTCTGACAATGTTCTCAATACTTGAGCATATTGTTAACTAGAAATTCCCTGTGTGATTGCTTCGACTAAAAAGCGGGTCAATATTTTGCCCTCCAGAACATATCTTGTTGAACGAAGGAAGATGTGTTCTGTATAATCCAAGAAATCCAAGGCCACGCCGGACCTGCCAGCTGCAAGTATAATCCATACATGCGAAGAAAAAAGAGCAAAAGGGTGCGTCAAATCCTGACAAAACTGATTACACTTTTGAGCATAAACCATGCTTGGGCGTTTATTTGAGCATAAACCATACTCAAGAGACGTTCAAATCATCTTGCCAAAACTTGACGAGGGACCTAACCTTCCGGGTATAAGCCATACCAAGAAGTTCAAACTGAGCATAAGTCATACTCGAGTTTTATTGAGTTCCTTTGCCAAATCCTGACAAGATCGTTCGTCGTTCCGGAGTATAATCCATACTTAAGCATCCTAGTGAGTACAATCCATACTCATGTCGGCATGAGCTACACTTGACAAAACCTGACAAGACAGTCTGTCCCTAGGCATAATCCATGCCTAGGGGTCCGAGATAAGTATAAGCCATACTTTAATTAAGATTGAGAATCCTGCCACAACCTGACAAGACACTTAAATTCGCCAAACATAATTCATGCTTGGAAAGTCCTTCCTTATTCAATTCTAAGTACAAAACTAAAGCAAATCCTGATTGGTTTGTCATCGAGTCCAGAGCACGTTTTGGAGCTAAATCCCAACCCCGAACGTGTGTACTCCGATTTAGCCAATCGGAAAACCTAAAAAAAGCAAAGAGACGTATCTTAAATCCTAAGAAATGCTGAAAATGCAGAGCGATCCACTCCAGATCAGTTGATGATGAGCCCGCTAGAGCTCGATCTAGGATCATTCCCTCTTTGGGGAGCAGGTGGAGGTAGCGCAGGTGCAGACGATGTTGGTTGTTTCACATACTCGGATAGTTCTTCACGTCTAACCCGTTCCTCAATCAGATCTCTAAGATGTCTGCAGTCATTTGTGTCATGACCGTCCATATCATGAAATATGCAGTATTTTCCAGAATCACGTTCTCTTTGCGATGGCTCCCTCCTAGGAGGCTTTGGATAGGAGATATCACCGTTTGTGTTTATGTAGATGTCAGTCAAGGTCGAATTGAGTTCAGTGTACTTTTCATATCTGGGCCCTCTCCGGGGCTGAGTGTTGCGGTCATTCTTGACGGAAGCTTTTCCTTTGCCTTTACCAGAACTAGACGGTTCTCCGTCTTTGAGCATGTTAACATCGAGAATTTTCTTTTCAGACATTGTGTCTTCTTCACATATAAACCTATCTGATTCAAGATAGAATTCGCTGAGATTCCTTGGTGGGTCTCGGTATAAGGATTTTTTGAACTCCGAGTTGTCCAGAACGCCGGATACTGCCGCCATCAATACCATAGATGGCTCAGGTTGAGCAACGGATGTTGCTGCAACGTTGAACCTTTCCAGGAATGAGCGCAGAGTCTCTCTGGGTCCCTGTTTGATCGTAGTAAGCGACATGACATTCTTGGGTCTAGCGATGTGGACCCGAAATTGTTCGATGAAGCGGACGACCAACATGTTTCAGCTGTTGATCGATTCAGATTCCAACTGCTGAATCCACATAGCAGCTATATCAGTCAAAAAGAGAGGGAAGCACTTTGCCATGACGTTTTCCAACGCCGATTGAACTTCCATGTGTCGTTTATAGCGCATGAGATGCACGGTAGGATTCGTCCTGCCGTTGTAGAGCTCCAATTGTGGAAGTTTGAAATCTGGAGGATTACGGGAATTCCTGATTTCCTGTGTGAATGGATTGTGATTGACATCATCCATGTCATTCTGATAAGTGCGGCATCTCGAGAGACGTTCAATGAGATTGGTGAGCCGATCGCCTTCAAAGAGCTGTTGCAAGTTGACAAGTTCAGAGCTGTTGCCCCCAGCGTTGAGTCCAGAAGAGTTCAGAAAAGTATGGAGAGCTTGGAAGGCCATCCGGTTCGGTTCGGAGGTGCCCCCTTGCAGTGGCTCGGAGAGGTGAGGAAGTTCGTAGTGATGTGCACGGTTCGGGTCAGATATTCCGATCCGACCCAGTTCTGGCCCTCCGTTCCGAGCAGTTTCCTGTTGCCATTGAATTGGAGTTGGTGTCTGGTTGTTCATCCAAACCGGAGCGGATGTAGGTCGAACCGGAGCGAAACCTTGATTTCCAGAGGGGAAACTGCTGCCCCTGAGCTCAGGTAATGTTGCGGTTTGGATCGGATCCGATCCGACCTAATGTGGATTGCCCATTGTTTCCATCTGAACTGGGTTCTGGTTTACTGTGATGTGCCCGGATTGGATAAGGACCGATCTGATCCGGTTCGCTTCAGCTGCTCGAGCCGTTTTCATGTTATTTCCAGCGAGTTGTGCGTTGCCGCTCGACCTACCTTCCATCCGAGCGAAGAATTAGTCGATCATCTCCTGTTGTTTGCGGAGGAGAGATCACCTTGCCCTGTCATCTGGGTTCTCAATTCAGCGAGAACGCCACCCATCTTTTCTCGCATCAAGTATGCTGACGAGTTTTCATGTGAGGAAGCTTCATGGTTTGCCTCGTTTCTCGTGCCTTCGCCTTCAACATGGGAAATCTTTCGTTCAGCCATCGATCCAATAGCCAAACAATCTGCTTACTTTAGAGCTAGAAATTGAAGTAGTTGTGTGTGCCCCTTCCTGGCGCGCCAAAATTTTAGACCAAAAAATGGCAATAACACCCAAATGCTATGTGAAAACCTCACAATCACATATCAATGCAGAAAAAACAGTAAAATAAGAGGAGACACACGAGATTTTTATAGTGGTTCGGCTCAATTCAAGTCTACGTCCACTTTATAGTTTCTTAAATCCGAAGAAGCTATTACAATACAGTTTGCTTGCGGTTTACACGAAATCCTCGTATTTACAATGAAAAGAAGTGAGAAAAGTGGAGATTAAAAACGAAATTCCGTGTTATAATATGGGATTTGGCTTCCTTATTGAGCAATGACCTTACGTGAAGTAGTGGTAGAAGTCATGATCAGTGAGAACCGAAAGATCACTTCAAATGTCCATCTCACGGTGTATTTATAGGCGTAGAGGGGCCTTGCCAGGCCCATAAGCGGTCCGGTTCGGATGGGCCACGTGAAGGGTAGAGAGGTCATCTCGGAGAAAGTGGAAGAAGTGGTCTTCAGATCGTGCAAGGACAAGTGTCATCCGATCCGCATCTGTAGGAGGCGGTTATTGCAAGAGAATAGGTCAAAACTTCGTGTGCAGAAGCGAGTCCAGGGGATCGGTTTGGGTCCGATCCGAACCGAGTTGATGTCTCCGATCCGAAGAGTGGAAGCACTTCAGTGCAGAATACTTCAGGCGGGTCGGATCTTTCTTACCGAACCGACCCAGTTCATCCGATCCGAACCGATTGAGGATGATGCCAAATTTCCAAATCCAAGTTTCCGGTTCCGCATGCGTTCACGGAAACAGACATAACTTTCAAACCGTAAGTCCGTTTTAGCCAAACGAAAGCTCGACTTGAAGCTGATTCAGAGGGCTGCAAGAGTTACAGAGCTCAGCTCCGTAATTGATGATTTCGGGCCCAAAAGAGATCGTCTGATAGGAGTTTCGGGTCATTCTTTGTTTGTGATGCGACTTCAACCAAATCGCTTCATGTCTTCTGACAATGTTCCCAATACTTGAGCATATTGTTAACTAGAAATTCCCTGTGTGATTGCTTTGACTAAAAAACGGGTCAACATATATATATATATATATATATATATATATATATATATATATATATATGAGAGAGAGAGCGGCTATTAGGACACAAAATTGAACAAAAAATTAAAGACATAAATTGTAAACCATAAGAATTGTTTGTCTTTACGTGGAAAGTGGAATTCAGGAGAGGATCTAATAGCTAAGATTTGTTGTGTCCAATTTTGTATTCATATAGACTTTCCATATATACATACATGTTTTAAAAAGCGTAATTTTTTTGTTGACTGCGAAGTTCCAATAACACCCTTACATATATCTTTCACTTTATGTATCACTTGAAAATAGGATTTCATAATTATTATAATTTCAAACAACATTTCTACACATACTAACAAATCATATTATCACTTGAAAGTATGATATATTCAATAGATATTTTTTACATCATCGTTATATATTAATAAGGTGGTGTTATATATTAATAAGGTGGTGCCTGGCGCAACGGTAAGATTACCCGACTGTTAATCTGGAGCGTACAGGTTTGAGTCTCGACCTCTTCACATAATGTGAGGGAAAGACTACGCGCGCTAATCGACCACCCCAATGTCCGGAAAGCCGTGAATATTATCAAGACGGAAGACTGATCTGGGAAGCCCTCGCGCTTGAGTACGGGAGCCTTTGGCACTGGGTATCCACCTTATCGTTATATATTAATGAACAACACAAATCAAAATTAAAACTAATAAAAAAAATTAGATATGCCACATTAAAATAACAATTTAACTAATTACACATGATTACTCATAAAAATATAACTAATATTCGCGTAAATTCAACTTTAATGCACTAATCATATACATTTTCTAAAACATAATTTATGCATACATGTATCATTATCAAGCTTTTGCATGTCTTTGTTTTTGTATATCTCTTAAAAATAGATTGTAATAACCAGCTTTCTATTTTTACAAATTCAAAACGTATTACTACAAACACTAACAGATCTTAACAACGGTTAAAAGGGAGCGGCTACAGAAACACAAAATTATATACATAAAATCTGGACCACAAGATTTGTTTGTCTTTATGTGTGAGGTGAAATTCAGGAGGAGATCTAATGGCTCATATTTTGTATGTTTAATTTTATGTCAACATTTTGTGTCCATTTAGAGTTTCCTCAGTTAAAAATATAATCTAACAAATAAACAGTTTCTACAGTATCCTTTTTGATTAATTAAAAACATATATAAAAAAATTATACTAATAAAAATTATATATCGTAACATATAAATAAATTTCTAACTAATTACACATTATTTCAACGCAAAAATATAATTAAATATGTATACATATCATTTTAACTTTTATTTGCTAAACAAATACGGTATTTTTAAAACATAATTCACGTGTAAAACATGGGTCATAGTCACACGCGAAGCGCGTGCCATAACGCTTGTGCGTGTATTTCTTTTTCTTTCCACTGACCCTCCCTTTCCACTAACTTATTTAAATATAAAGGAGTGACTCAAATTGAGATGCTCGAAAATAAGAGTGTCCTAGAGCGACATACATATATATAGACACACACATTGATAAATATTTGTAAGAACTATACAAGTTACATATGTATACGTCAAAGGGAATCAATTATTACGTTTCTTTTATTTTTCTCAAGTAAACGGGCCATCTCACAATCCTAACGCACTGTGCTAGCTCAGCATTAGTTTTAATAGATGTAGAACAGGAACACATTATGTTTCTGATATTGATAACTCATCGAATCAAGCATATAAATATCAACAAGGTGCTTTCCTATGCGTCAAACCAATTATCACAACTGCATCATTGTACCCTCAAAATTTCCCTTGGACCACAGTTCAATTATAAACAAAAGATACCTTTAAACATCAAAAAGTGTTACTAGAAAAGGAAAAAAGATACCTGATGAAAGCCTGGTTCCATAGTTAAAGGAACCCCAATCTCAGCAAAGCAAGCATAAACCCTCTGATCACTCCCATAGAACCCTACATACCTCTCCAAACATCCCTCCATCATCCCTGCTAATTCCCTGGCTGCCCTAATGCTCACTGCAAAGCCACCTCCACCATATGCCATTTTATATGAATGCATCGTATTTTGTTCCACGCTCTCACTTGGAGCTCCTATGTAGTACATTTCATTATGGTTGTATTTGTTCAACATGTTTACCAGATTTTCCTTGAAAAATATGGTGTCATCATCTCCAATCACAAACCACCTAATAATGTAATTACATCATACAAACTCGTTATGCAACGGGTATGACCTTCAGTAGTTCCTAAATTCAATAATTCACATATCCGTGCAATACCTCAAACGCTCTCTAATTCCCACCATAAGAGCGGTAGTAGAAAGAGAAAGTAATCACTATTATTTAAATACGAATTTGCAGTGGAAATCAGGGGCCATGGGATATTGTACTGTTTGGTGTGTCAAAATAGCCCCTTTTGTTCAAAACATTAAGTCCCCGATATTAACCATAAGTTTACATTTGAATATCTCATCCATGTGAGAAGAGAGAAAGAGGCCAAATACTAAAATAGAAACTTGTACCAAATACCAGGGGCTACAAAATGATGCTAAACAAGAAGGTTATTAATATTAACCATCGAATGATCGGAATTCCACCTTCCATATAAAAACAAACAAATCTGATGATCCATGATTTATGCATTTAATTTTGTGCTTAATTTTACGTTCTAGTAGTCGCTGTTCTATTTAAAAGCATCAATGTACCATGTGCCATTAACATAGTTGCAATATATTACAACAGAATTGAGTATCAATGCACCATGTGCTCATGCATTATTGTACGTCATGCACAAATTTGCACATTACATAATCATCAATTATTGCACTATAGCTATGCAAAATGAGTGTGCAAGAAGCATAGAATCCAATATTGTTCATGGCTTAGTATTTACAATTCGAAGTAAGAATGTTTGAGTGTCCACATGAGATTTAATTTGCAAGTAACATATTGAAGCTGAATGTTTGGTCATCTTTAATAGTAACTCTTTAAAGCACTAATATAAGACGTGCTACCCACATACATTATGGCAGTGGGTGAACGAGTACGTGAGCGGAATGTCCTGCATATTTTGCGACATTCAAGACTTTGAATTTTAAACACTATAAGTATCTTAGAAAAATAATAATAATTTAAGCTCTGGTATTTGCTAATAAACATTTTCTTGTTTTACGTGTAGCTTTCACTAAAATAACAATAACAATAATTAGCAGATTTTGACAGTAACATAACTCAAACAATAAAGTCCAAGAAAAAAAATTGTAAATTTTCATCGCACAGGAATTGAAGAACTTGTAGTATACCAAACTTTTCAGTTATATTAAAAATTATTTTCTGGGAGTTTTTAGAAAAACAAAAGTTTGTAGTCTCAAGTAAAATAACAGTTAAAAATATATAGAAATACATAACACTCGTTTTTTTTAAAAAAAAAAAAAAAAAAAAAAAAATTATTGCTGAGTCGTATCTTAAAGATCAGTTGGATTTCTTCATGATATGGCAAAAACCAATGAATTTTTTAAGAATGCTTTCAAGTGTAATATTTGAACGGTTAGGCTAATAATCTGATTCTGATGCTAGTTTACAAAATTAGAGTTAAAACAACCAAGAAATTAAATAATCAAATTACGCAGGACGACAAATAAAAAAAATTCACACCTGGTATCATCCTGACGTTGATTATAGGCATCAACGACGATATTGGCTATCCGCGAAGGCACAGCACGGTTCTTAAACCTCGAAAAATCAACCGGCGAAACCTTCACGGGAAGATACGTGGCATTATCATCGGCCTCCGCCTTCCGATCAAGCCAAATGCTCCCGCGCACCGTATCCGTGTCCCACCACAGCGCCACATACCTGCTCCGCTTCCTCCACGTGGACGCAGACGCCGCAACGCCGAAAATCAAATGCGAAATGTTCGTAGGCGACGCCGTCGTCGACGGCAGATCCGTGAAATTGAGGAGACGGCGAGGGCAGGAAGGACATTTCCACGTGTAATCATCGCCGTCGAAATTCGAAAATGCAGCGAAGAGCAGCAGGATCGAGAAGAAAAACACAATCGTTACGGTTACCGAAATTTTGGGGAATTTCCTGATGGGTTTATCGAAATCGTAGTTGCTATTATGCAGAACCATTATCTAATCGTCCTGTGCGTTTTTCGTACGAATGTGTTGGATATAAAAAGGCCATTTCGGGTCGGGTCGGGTCGGTTCGCTGGTTGAATGGCACGTGCCCGTTGTATATGGTGGGGGAGAAGTCATGAGGACAGAGTGGGTTATCGGCATTTGGCGTTGTTGACGAAAGGAGAGGGGTTCAGTATGGAAAGTGGGCTTCGTTTAGTAGTTAATTACGAGGAAGCCACCGGATCTTGACGTCGTGCCATGTCGCAGGTTCTCGAGTTGTTGTGGGGTATACGTAGATTTGGAAGCAGGGAAGACGGACGGTTTTCGCTGGGCATGACGCCGAAACGGTAAAGGTTGAAAACTTGAAACAGTGGAAAATATATGAATGGACCCGCAAGATATTTTTTTTTACAATTTTCTCATCACAGGTGGACATGTTTCAATGACTTCAAGATTGGAAAGCCAGGGAAAACGACTTTTTAGTTTGTTATTCAGATTTTATTCAACAGTATATTGACTTGAAAATAAACGTTTTGACAATTTTGCTTCAAAGACTTCTGTCAAAAATGTTTTCAAAGAATGTTCAACTCAAAACTATATATATATATATATATATATATATATATATATATATATATATATATATATGAAAATTCCACAGAGACTTCATTGCATGACAACTCAAAACAAATACACTTCAAGATAAATATTTTAAGTATGAACACTTAGCTTAGGATACGTGTAACCTATCTACATGTTTCTACCCGTATGACCGTGTAACAACCCGGATTTTCGGGTAACCGAGAAATGCAAATTTACAATGTTTTGTGATTCTTAAGATTGAAATTAAATAGATAAGGACATTTGTTAAACACATTTATTTTGATACAGTATGTTGAAATTAATATTTAAATAGTGTAAGGTTGTTTTTGTGTATGAGTTGTGAGTTGTGTATTAAGTTCTTAAATTTACAAAATTTGATTAGTGTTGTGGCTGTGTGTGTTAAGGGGTTGTGATGTGTTGGATATGTTTAAATTAGTGTTTAACAAGTGTTTAAATCCTTAAAATGATGGAATTGAGTTGATTAAACTAGTTAAAGTTGGTTTTTGGGCTTAATTGGATATCTTGGCCCATTCTCAATCTTTAGTCTAGTTTCTGGTGAAATCTAAATAAGAAGGCACGTACATTTCATCCTCCTTCCTCTTTGAGAAAACACACAGCCAATATTAATGGCTTCCCTTCCTATCCAAACTCAAAAACCCTAGTCATTCTGAAAATCATAAAAAAATCAAATAAAATTCCAAAATTCTCAAATTCGGATATGTTGTTATTAACACATTACAACACCCCTCCTCCAATTTTTGTGGCATTTGGTTTAGTTTTGGGACATCAAACATCTTCCTTCATCAACCAATTTTCGGATCAGATATGAACAGAAAACGAAGGTCAGTATAAAAATCATAAGTAATTCTAGAAAAATCTAAAAATTACGAAATTTGGATACGTTATTCTCAACTTAATAACTCGCCTTCTGTAAAAATTTCGTAGGAAAATAATTTAGTTTGCTATGGCAAACCCTTGTTGCAACAGAGGGTAAAAATGCAGTTTTTGAGAGAAATTGACGATGAGTTGAGGCTTGCATGCTAGTTTGCGAGGCTAAGGTGAGTTGTTCGACTCACACATTCTATCTTTGAAATTTTAGTTGCATGTTAGAAATTTTAGCTTAGATAGGGTTGATTTGATGTTTGATTGGATGACAATATGGTATGGATTCAAATGGTTGTTTGATTGTGTTGAGAATTTTCGTGAAAATATCACTGCTGTGAACAGTCACTACACCATCATGGCCATTTGGTAACCCTTTTTTTCCAATTGTCAACACTTATTTGTGTTGCCGTGTAATAACCAAAATAAGCGTTGCAATGTTCAAAAAAGTGTTACCAAAAATACATCATTTCAATTTTTTTATTGCCAACGGTTATTCGTGTTGATAAGGCTGATTTGTTGGGGTAAAAACGTAAACTTACCAACTTAACCCTATTTCCCATTTCAACATCTTTTGGCCAACGCTTTTACAGGATACGGCCGCCCAAAACAGAATTCTCAAATCCGAACGAGGGAGAAAAAAAACGCGAATC
Source organism: Allium sativum (assembly GCA_030737875.1). Taxonomy (NCBI): domain Eukaryota; kingdom Viridiplantae; phylum Streptophyta; class Magnoliopsida; order Asparagales; family Amaryllidaceae; genus Allium; species Allium sativum. Next base: position 573,243,989 of record CM060923.1, on the reverse strand, counting down.
TAAGTCGAAGAATCCCAGCATGGCGAAAATTAGAAAACTCTAATCCGCTCTTCTCTAATCGGTTTTTGTGGGTCGCAGAGCAACTCGCATTCAATTTTAGGGACCGATTTGTGCTCGCGTTCAGGTGAATTTTGTTCGATTTGTTCTTTTTTCGATTTCAAGTATCCAGTTTTTCGATTTGTTCTTTTTTCGATTTAAACTTTGGATTAAGTAATTTGTTCTTTTTTCGATTTAAACTTTGGATTAAGTAGGAAACAGTAGTAGAAAAAAGGGATTAAGTTAGAAACAAAAGTAGAGAAAATGGTACTTATATTTGTCTCACTTTTGTTGATTGTATCATAATCTCTTCTCTCATCATTACATTTTTTATGTCAATACTCAGTTCAATAACTTTGAATGTAGTAACAAATTATTCAATTGTTATATAGATCGTAGCTGTAAAATTGTTAATTTCAGAAAAATATGTTGATATCTTCTCCTTCATAAAGTTTTGTTCATTTGATAGAATTATGCTAACTATGGTTTGAAATGATCATATATTGACTTTTTCTAATCGTAGTAGAAGCACACATTGCTTAGCTTTGGGGATTGCATTAGGTATATACATGATGCACGTGTGATGATTGCGCAAATGTATTGTACTATATTTATGAAAAAGGTCACAGGTTGTATCATAGAAAGAAATACTAAAAAAGTACATATCTCAAATAATAGAGCATTATATGCTATCCAATTTATAAAGTGAATTCATCAAATGGAGTAATTACTGAAATTATGGCTTGCCAAATAAAGTATAATGGTACCCAACATTGTTTTGTTTGCATGTTGAATACTTGCATCAGTTAGCATTTTTGTTTTTTAAACATTAAGCAATATATACATAATTGATAACATTAAGCAATATATACATAATTGATAACATTAAGTAGACGCTTCCATCTATGGTTGTACAATGATAATATGTAAACAGAAAAATAATGCTTTTCTGTAAATAAGATATATTTAAAATCTGAAATGAAAAACCCGCCTTATTAGCATCTTCGTGCTATTCATTTGAAGCTCTCATTTTAGGAATGGGCGCAAGTACAAGAGATGTTGAACACTAAAAAGTTTGGTGATTGATAATAGTTGTTTGTTTTAAAAGGTTAATGCAATTTGCAGGATAATTGGATTTATTTAATGATAATAAATAATGAAAACTTCGAACATGTATTATGGTAAATTTTTATGCCAAATATGGCACAAATATTTTGACATAGTGAAATAAAAACATTGAGGTTTTTAGGTAAGTTATCAATGACAATTGCTTCCATTTGTAAACATTTGTTTATAGATAAAAATTATTAGTGACAATAATTTGTTTCGCTATATTTGCTAGGTAATCAATCAAGGTAAATATATTTTGGTCCACCTGTTAAGTTATAATTACCTATAGTACCGTTATGTTTTGGTTTAATTGCATCACTATCGTCATTTTTGTTACTATCAATTTTTTTCGTTTCAAGTTAAAATCTAAGCATATAGGAGATACCCAGAGTATTACTTTTAATTTTTATTATTTTAGGTAAGAATCCAAAAGTAAATCCAAGCTATGATTTCATCTTACAAATAGTTTATGTCATATTAAATATTGGCATCTTAATATAGCGGAAAAACTTACATTTACTTTCCAAATATAAACAAAATGTAATATGCATCTCAGTTATGACTGCAATAATAAGTTTAACACTGTAACATGTTTATTGGCATGAATTGTTTGTATACTTGCTCACATTAATTTGGTGATTTAACTTAATGCGTGTGTGTGTGTGTAATTATAGAAATATTTATTATGTCTAGCTATGCATTGTGACTATATACAAAAGTTAATATATTGGTAAGTTATTATTTTTCATATGTATTCGATGAATATTACTTCAGATCTTAGTTCATTATAATGTCTCTTCATTTTTAATACTGCTGGAGATAAAAAAATTCTTCTTCTTTGTAACTCAAGTTCAAGCACCACAACTTTAAAAATTTCTTCTTAGATCACAACAAAAAATTCCTAACATATGACTTTCTGTGAAATGTTTTTGGAATGATTCTATTGTTTTTGAAGTATTGTGGTTGGGTTGCAGCTTAATAGCTGGAGTACACATGATTAATGCCACCGTGAATGATGTTTAAACAGTGGAAATTACAAGTAGTTCTACATTTTCATGCTGACATTTACACATTTTGTCAGTTTTGTTTGAAATATTAGCAACTAATTTATGCCATCTTGAAACTCATTCAAACTATGTTATATAAAGCAATAAGCAAGACAAGTCGATTGAAATCTTGTCTCATGGTGCTTAACTGGTGCTAAGCATTGTCTAAGTGCTGCTTAACCTTTTAGGTTATTTTTTTTCCTTGAAGTGTGTGCCGTTTATTTACTATAATGGGTATTTACTATAAAAAGCCTTTAAACTTGCAACATGATGACTTTATAATATCCCGAGGCCAGGAATTTAAAACCATGATCAGGCCTCAGCATGAGACAAGAATAATCCTGTCAGCATTCAACAAAGAGTAATAGAGTATTAGAAGCATTGTCTTCAATAAAGCTTATGTTGTTCAAGCCGCAAAAAGATTACATACATAATATTATTATATAAAATATTCAAAATGAACGAATCAATAAATAAATTGACATGTACAAGATACATTTCACAAAACCACGCAGGTATCAAATTTGAATATTTGTTTATTATCAATCTAACCAACAAATGTAAATAACTACAAAAAAATTATATCTATAACGTAGATCGAGGATGAGCCTTAATATCTGAGACGAGTTTTATATATATTGGAGGAGGGGATGAGTTGAAGGAAACCTAATTTCACAGTTTGTAATCAAGTTAGTTCACACTAATCGAAGCATCAATGAAAGATGATTAGTGAGACATCGCTCTGCCGCTGGTGCTCCAAATCTATCAGTTAAACCTATGCTCAGTGGTCGTCGGTCCAACAAAAGATGCGTAGGTAATCATAAATTGATGTTGTGTTTTGAAATGTATGGCATAAGTCACGAAATACTTGCTCGTGCAGCTCCCAAAACTGACCATCTAGTCCTTTCATTTTATTTCATTTCCTTTTGATATCCAACCCTTGCTCATTAGAGTTTCAGCCTTTCCGATGTCAACCTTGAAGAATTTTCCTTTATTTAAGGCCTCCAATTTCGCATATTCATCGCATATCAATGGATCAATACAAATCCATAACGGTCTGTACAAAACCATCGTTAAGACATATTCAGTGCAGTTTTTTTTTTAAAATCAGTGGATTTTTTTTATAACAAGTGCAGTTTTTTTTATAACAAGTGCAGGTTTTTTATAACAAGTGCAGTTTTTTTTTATAACAAGTGCAGTTTTTTTTATAACAAGTGCAGTTTTTTTTATAACAGGTGCAGTTTTTTTTTATAACAAGTGCAGTTTTTTTTTCTATAACAAGTGCAGTTTTTTTATAACAAGTGCAGTTTTTTTTTTATAACAAGTGCATTTTTTTTTATAACAAGTGCAATTTTTTTATAACAAGTGCAGTTTTTTTTATAACAAGTGCAGTTTTTTTTATAACAAGTGCAGTTTTTTTTTATAACAAGTGCAGTTTTTTTTATAACAAGTGCAGTTTTTTTTTGTAGCAACGGGTGGATTTATGTCTAACTCAAGTTCAAGGGAGTGGATTAAAAGTCCATATAGAAATTCTGAAGAATATAAGCAAGGCGTTCGAGACTTCATTAGTTTTGTGAAGAATCACTCATCTTGCAATGTTGAAATTTGCACCTGTCCTTGTATTAAGTGCAAGAACTCTAAGAAGCTCTCACTGGAAAGCGTTGAGAAACACTTAATCATTCATGGTATGATTAAAACATATAATAGGTGGTTTTTCCATGGAGAGATGAGAAACAATAACACGGGGATGAATCATACAAAAAATATTATTTCAGATCCTCATATCCAAGATCAAATTCAAACCGACCATTGTGTAGAGGGGGCTCTTAGAAATCTCGTAGACGATGCTTTTGGAGTGCATAATATGCCACAAGCTAGCGGTGAAGAGGAAGTTCAACAGACAATTATCATTCTTACCTTGGAGAGAAGCACAAAAAATACGCAGACAAAGCAAATGAAAAACTTTATTCTTCTTGAGAAGAGGGGATTACAACGTTAGGTGTAATTGTTGAGCTTCAGAACCTCAAAAAAGAATTTAACTGGTCGGGAAATAGTGTGACTGAGTTGTTGAAGCGATTAAAACATTGGCTTCCAAAAGAAAATAATTTACCTGACAAGTATCCCACGATGAAGAAAATAATAAAGGATTTGGGAATGGAGGTGAAGCATATACATGCTTGTGTCAATGATTGTATATTATTTTGGAATGAAAATGTTGATGCGAAAGAATGTCCTGTGTGCCATAAAACAAGGTACAAAACAAAAAAAAGCAGTGTTAGGGTAGGTTAAATTAACGAAAGAACCAAGAAAAGTTTTAAGATACTTTCTTATAAGTCCAATATTAAGTAGATTTTACACTATACCATGGATAGCTCGTAAAATGCAATGGCACAAGAAAGCTACACCATCTTGGAATTCCATGCGACATCCTATAGATTCAGCTGAATGGAGATCAGTCAAAAGTCGGTGGCCAGAATTTGCTATTGAAGGACGCAATGTTTGGCTTGGTATTTCTACGGATGGGTTTAATCCAAATGGTGTTCTCTCCAGTAGTTATAGTTGTTGGCCTGTTTATATGATACCTTATAACCTACCCCCTTCGTTGTGTATGAAATCACAATTTCAAATGTTGAGTATTTTAATTCCTGGACCAAGAGCACCAAGTCAGGACATTGATGTATACTTGGAACCTCTTGTCGATGAATTAAAACATCTTTGGGACGAAGGAGCGTCTGTTTTTGACACAGACAAGCAAGAATTTTTCAATATGAAAGCAATATTACTATGGGGAATTCATGATTTACCAGCTTTTGGTAACTTATCTGGCTGTGTGACTCATGGTTATAAAGCGTGTCCTGTCTGTGCTACCGAGACAGAATCAGAGTACATCGGCAACAAGATCATCTATTCAAAATATAGAAGGTTTTTGAAGAATGATCATCCATATAGAGCATTAAAACACGGATGGTATTGGGATGTTGAATATAAAGAGCCTCCAACTCGGCTAAGAGGCTCGCCTCTTTTAGAAAAGCTTGAGTGTATCAAATATATTCGTGGCAAAATACCACCAAGAAAAAAGAGAATGATTTCTGAAGCTTATGATGATGTAGATTGTCTTGTCGATGAGGAAGGAAGGCCGACATGGTATAAGAAGTCAATTTTGTTTGACTTGGATTATTGGAGCAATCATAAAGTTCGTCATACTATTGATGTGATGCATACTGAAAAAAATGTTGTTGAACATCTCATCAATTTTATGTTTAACAAAGGAAAGCAATCTTCTAAACTTGCATTTGATAAGGATCACAAGTTGCAATGTTGTCAAGTTCTTAAAGATGCAAAACTTCCATCATGTCTTGCAACTAAGTTAAACGGTCTTATATGTCTTCAACCACCCGGTTTGCAAATTAGAAAGACATATGATTATCATATTCTCATCCAATACTTGCTTCCTATCATGGTTCAACATGCATATCCAAAGTGTCGTGAGTTAAGACGAGCGCTTTTACAAGTAAGCTTGTACTTCAACATAATATGTTCAAAAGTTCTTGTTCGAGAACATGTGCAAGCGGCTAAAGATATGATTGCTGAAGCATTATGTGTATTGGCACACTATGTTTCAACGGATTTTTTTGACATAAGCATCCATTTGATGGTACATTTAGCAGATCAAGCTCTGCTTTGTGGACCATCGAATTATATATGGATGTATCCATTTGAAAGGTAAATATTGTTTTTGCATTCAAATTATTTTACCTAAGGATTATGAAGTAACTAACTGTAAGTATGCATATTAATTTTTGTTTGCTAGGGCTATGAAAGATTGCAAAAATATACCTAGTAACAAAAGGTATATAGAAGGATCAATTTCTGAAGCATACCTTGTTTCAGAATCAGTTCGATACGCAATGGAATATATGCCAAATCCACGTGATGGAAATCATAGCCCTAAACAAGCATCCTTTTTAGATGAGAATAGTGATGATATATATGAGCGTTCCATCATTGAAGGTAAACCGTTAAAATTATCTAGAGTGCAACGATCACAGATTCGACGATGGTTACTATTTAGAATTGATATACCAGAACGAGATGAATACTACAAGTCATACATTTTCACCTTTTTCAATACGTATATCACATTTAGTCAAGAATATATATATATATATATATATATATATTTATCACAATATTGAATTTGTAGTGCATACCGCTTATCTTTAGAAGACGGTCTTCGTGGTAAAAGGAAAACTATCACAAAAGCAGAAGTAGTAGTCCAATCTGAATTTGTTGATTGGCTATACAATAAGGTGTGCTTAATTTACTTGAGAGCAATGTATTTCTTTTTAACTAATGATATTCTATTAATTTTGTTAATTCTTAATAGTTAGTGGACGAAAAATGCATGAACACAATGTTATGGTTGTATGTCAATGGTCCAAAGTGAGAAGTCAGAACTTTTCTTAAGTATAGAGTGAACGGCTATACATTCTCTCCTCAACATTATGATGATAGCATTTCAACGCAAGATAGTGGTGTCTGTATGGATGCGATCACTACATTTGTTGCAAGCTCAAAAGATTTAAATCCTATGGATGATGATACTACTTGGTATGGTGTTATTAGAGAGATCATGGAAGTTGATTACTATGATTTTCAACATGTGGTATTCTATTGTGATTGGGTGAATGTTGCAGATAAGACGAATGGTTGTAAAGTTTGCCCGGATACAAATTTGTTAATGGTAAACTTAAAGAAGCTCAAGAATACCGATGGAGAATATGATGAGCCTGCTATTCTTGCGTCCGAAGCAAGTCAAGTATTTTACATCATAAATACACATATCAATTCCGACTGGTCAATTGTTACGCTCTCCTAAACGCATAATGGATAACATAGATGATTATGAAGTACTAACAACATATCAATCTATTTTGAAAGAACAACCAAATTTAGAACCATTATCGAAATGTATTCATTCGAAATCAACATATTGATTGAAAATATTTTGCATGTATTTTGCTTGTTTTGATCATGCATTAACCTTTATTGATGTATTGTACAATTGTGTTGTGTTTTGAAATGTATGATTTTCTTTTATTGATGTCTTTTGAAACTATTGCCAGTTTGTTATGTTAATTCATGTCTTGTAAGTATCTTTCACGTGTTATGTTAACTTTACATTTTGTTTGTTTTTTAATGTAGATTTTTCATTAAAATGACAAACAATAGCGCAAATGCAAATTTAAGTACAACAGAGACTATTGAACCTCAACCACCCAAAGGTAAAAAGTACTTTATAACGGTTGGTGTTGAGGGTGCAGTAGGGGAAGATTCAGCTAAATGGAGTACACGTAGTGGTGAGTTAATTCGTTGTCATATACCCGTTGGCTACAAAGAATGGAGGGCCGTAGATAGCTTCTACAAGGATAAACTATGGGAAGGGCTTTTGGTATTTTCAATCATATCAATTTCATCATCAAGTTTAAATTATGATATATTTGATTATTTCATCATTTCTTTTATTTTGTTTCTTTTCTCGTGATAGGAAGAATTTGACATGGATGTAGACCCTACCATAGCTCGACCGTTATTAGAGAAACATTTCCCATCGTACTATAGATCAATGAAGTCAACATTAAGAAAAAGTCTTCTTAAAGTTGATGACACTATGATTCCTAAACGTGTTGTCATTGACAGATGTCCAGATGATATAGATAGAGTGTGGTGGGAAAAGTTCCTTGATATTGAGTATACGAATGAAAAGATGGAGCAATGTAAAAAAAAATGCAAAAAACAAAGCGAAAAAACAAATTACTCATACTCTAGGAAGGAAACCTTACCATAGAGTGCACCATGAAATGGTAATAAAATGCTGAGCTTTGGCTTAGCAAATGCTGAGCCCATGACTTAGCAAATGCTGAGCCCACGGCTCAGCATTTGCTGAGTTTTGGCTCAGCATTTGCTGAGCTTTGGCTCAGCAAATGCTGAGCCTTACCGCTCAGCTTTGCTGAGCCACAGGCTCAACTAGCTGAGCCTTGCCGCTCAGCAAAACTGAGCCGTAAGGCTCAGCATTTGCTGAGTTTTGGCTCAGCAAATGCTGAGCCCACGGCTCAGCTTTGCTGAGCCTGAGGCTCAGCAAATGCTGGGCCTCACAGCTCAGTTTTGCTGAGCCACAGGCTCAGCAAATGCTGCTCAGCTGTGGCTCAGCAAAGCTGAGCCGTAAGGCTCAGCATTTGTTGAGTTTTGGCTCAGCATTTGCTGAGCCAAAACTCAGAAAATGCTGAGCCTTTTGGCTCAGCAACTGCTGAGCCGAGCCTTAACAAATTTGCAAGAAATTACCTAATGCTGAGCCGAGCCTTACCTAATGTTGAGCTGAGCCTTACCTAATGCTGAGCCGAGCCGTAAGGCTCAGCATTTGCTGAGTTTTGACTTTTGTGAATTCTGTATTTTGTGCGAGATGTTTTTCTGTTTTTAACAAGAAACTGAAATTTTCAATTTAATGTGATATTCAATGAATGCAGGCACTTCTAGAGGCAGCGGAAGTAAAGAGAAAATTGGATGGTAGTTCTAGTGGCGCAGTAGATGATCTTGATAATGATCCAATTGCAGAAGTTTTTGGTTCCGACATGAAGAAAAATTATTGTCGAGCAATTAGTTCTACTTCTTCTACAAAACAAGTAAAGGTGGCTCGAGCTGTAAAAGCTGTAGCTAATAAAAAACAAGCCGTGGATTTGTCCGTTTGGAAATTGGAGATAGAAAGGCAAGTAGCTACTCAAGTTAATAACGCCATCAATTCAATTACTTCAACTTTTATGAAATTTATACCTAATTTGCAAGAAAAACTTGTTGCAAGTCCTTCCATTCCTCGTACAGAAGGTGCTTCTAATTTAAGGGATTCTCCTATAAGTAATAATGTAACCGTTACTCCAAATGTGTCACTTAATGATCTTCATTCATCAACAATGGAAAAGAAATACGTAATGCTATTGTCAAATGATCTAGAGAAGGAGGTAGCAAAAGGTTATCTTGGAACACAAACAATTTGTCATTTTAGGAAAGTGGTACTGAATATAGAGAAAGTAATTTGGGTTGTTGAAGTTCTTGAACCGGATGCACCAATTTATGATGGTCCTCAAAATTGAATGTGCAAGTTATGTGAATTTTCAGATGGAGGCTTCGTTATATGGCTAGAGTTTCGTATTCGGTATTTGTAGAATCTTATTTATGTATTGAATTTAGCAAACTAATTATGTATTGAATTTGACATCTTAATTATGTATTGTGCTTGTTTATTGTTAACTGATATTCTATGTCGTTATGTGATTATGAATGTTATCTATTAGTATGCATTGAGTTTAATATTAGTTTTTGATTCATATTAAATATCATCTATATTATCATCATGTTGGTTATTAATTGACTATTAATATTAGAATATGCGAGTTGCTAGTACATATTTCTGTTATTATTAAAATTTATATTTGTTGTGAATTAAAATTTTGTAACATGTATAGGCGTTGCAAACAAGTGTATTGCAACATGTATAAGCGTTGCAAACAAAAATCTTACAACGCTTATAAGCGTTGGTAAAGAAAATCTACCAACGCTTATAAGCGTTGCTAAAGAAAATCTACCAACGCTTATAAGTGTTGCGACTGAAAATATACCAACGCTTATAAGCGTTGGGACAGAAAATCTACCAATGCTTATAAGCGTTGGTACTAATTTGCCACCCCTCCATAGCAACACTAATAAGCGTTGCTGAAATTGTTTGCGATGGTTATACTCGTTGGGAATCACCTGTTTTGGTGTAGTGAATGATAACTCATAGCTAAATTATCCAAATTGACTCAATCTTTTTACAGTAAAAGCTCTTTCTATTTGCTACAACTTTTCCCTATAGTCATTGGTCGAAATTTTGCATTTTAGGAGGTCAAACTGAGTTTTAAATTGAGCATGCAGCTCAGGCCTGTGTTAAAAATCTAGGTTGATAGCTGATAGTAAAATGAGCATAACTTTTGAGTCGTTTATCGGAATTTGATAAAATTTTATATCTGGAAATCTAAGATTATAAGCTACAACTTTCATTTGTTGTGTTTCTGTTGATTTTGAAGTTTAAATGGAGAAAAACTCATTTGTTCGTCGTTAGGAAATCAGGAAAATACTTAAAACTGAGAATTCGTTTTGGTCATAACTTTTGAGCCAGTAATCGAAATTTGAAAATTCTTAATGTTCTGGAAAGCTAAGGGATTAAGCTACAACTTTCAATTATGGTGCCTCTTGTGATTTTGGAGTTTAAAGGGTGAAAAACCTATTTGTCTGTCGTTGAGAAATCTTGTCAATACTTAAACATGAAAAATTGTTTCGGTCATAACTTTTGACTTACTTATCGGAATTTAATAATTTTTTATGTTTTGGAAAACTAAGAGTTTTTGCTATAATTATATGTATTAAGTTTTGCTAAATTATATGCTTAAGTGAACTGAAATTGCAATTTAAAATTGAGAGCTTTATTATGAACTTTTGGAAATAATAAGATAGTTTTATGAACAACTGAGTGTTTTAAACAATGGAATTCCAAAAGAGATAATAGTTTTGAGAATCTTAATTCTATAGTCTGAAATGAGCTAATTTTCGACTCAATGTTACCGATTGTTTTATATGCTCTTGTGAAGCATTTTGTCGAAAATAGTATATTCTAATGAATAGAATGTTGAAGTTAAATTTACTAATTCTTGACCGAATACTAGAACCCAACTGAGTAGTATGGGATGCTCAAGTTAGATTATTATAATCGATTTTGAAATAGTAATTAACACTTTAGATCAACAAGAGAATATAATTCAGGTTTTCCGGATATATGTATATCCATAATAAGTGAAATTTACTAATTCTCAGTAAATACTTGTGTCTCACTAGATGGCATGGGACGTCTATATTAAACTATAGTGGATACTGTGAGTGATTGTATTTGCCATTTAGTGTTCACTTTCTTTTGGTGTGTGGTAGAGGCTGCTAGATCCTTAAGAAGGTAACTTCTGGATTTCTTTTCAAACTTGTAAATATAAAAAGATTGAGAAATTCATTATTGTAAAAGACTGGACTTTTATGACTACTTTTGTTAGTAATTTTTTTAAATAAAATAATGATTAATATGGAGTAGCGAAGTCGTAGTTACCACTATCTTTTTTATTATTGAGATTTTGTTTCTTTGATTATTGAGATCAGATATGTGGTTCCTCGATCCCTTAGATCGAGCATGCAAGATCTCAATCTACACGATCGTATGTCTATGTTTCCTCAATTCCTTAGATTGAGCATGTAATTCCTTGGTCTCAGTAATCAAAGAAATGGATTGTATTGCTTGTTTTGTTATGTTTCCTCGATCCTAGCGATCGTGCATGTGTTCCGGATTGCTTGTTTTATTGTGTTTCCTCGATCAGGGCGATTGAGTATGAGTTCCTCAATCTTAGTGATCGTGCATGAGTTCCCGATCTTTGGTATCAGATCGGTACGAGGGATACCATTGGGCCTCGAGACCGTCTTGGATTTTGGAATGTATGTTTGTTTATTCGATATGTTGATTCTTGTGCTTCCTTGGTCACTCGAATGAGAAAGAGAGTTCCTTGATCAGGTCGGTCATGAATGAGTTGTGTTAACTTGTCATTGTTATAATAGTTCCTTGATCAGGTCGGTGAATGAGTTATGCTAACTTATCGTGCTTATAATAGTTCCTTGACCAGGTCGGTCATGAATGAGTTGTGTTAATTTGTCGTGCCTATAACGTGAAATTTTGACGGACATAAAAACCATAATTGGAAACCAAACATACATCTTTATGAAACAATAAATTATTGCAATTATCGTTTTGTGGTTGAACTAAAGTTTATTTACATGTTATATATATGGATCTCACTTTTCAGATATTTAGAGGTAGACTGATCCGGAATTTTGTGTTTCCGGGTCAGACCGGAATTTCCAGGTTTACAGGATGCTCATACTTTTGGGCAGGTTAGCTAGCCATGAATAGACATATTGAGACCCTTAGTTGATCTTTTGTAGGATATTCGCCTGATGCTCTATGAGATGTCCTTGTTAAGATAGTGACTTATTTTGAAATATGCAAAATGTAAAATTAGAAGTATATTTTGTGTACTTACCCTATATATGCTATTATATGTGCATTCTGCTGTGATATGTGATTATTATGTGTTTGATATATTTTAATTAAGTGGAATCAGTGTGTTTATTAATTTGTATTAATACTGAACTCGTCAAATTCAGATCAGACATTAAGTAAAAAAGTATAAATGACGTGTCAGTGTTAGTATAAAGATATATTCACATTCGATCTCTCCTATCAAGCTGTATTCTCCGGACTAACAGACAACATTACTTGTAATGTTCTTTGCTAAACTGGGTATAACAGTGGGGATGTTACAGATTGCATACTGATTACATTTTCTACAAAATTTGAAATCCTGCTGTATTTTTCAGATACGGTTCCAAAGGAACTGGTCTCGTCGAATTTCGAATTTATTTGCTCAAAAGTGTCAGTTCAAATTATCGATCGGTTTACATTTAAATTTCGTTCAGCCACATGCTAACTCAGAATGGCGCAAAATTTGGAATCTTACCATAATTTGACGATCTGGATCCGATGAAAGTGGTTTTGTAAAATTTTGAGATCGTTTACAAAATGTTTATTTTTAAGATAGCATTGACTGAATTATCGATTTTCAAAATATTCTTGTTAATTATTATTTTAAAAATCCAATAACCTTATTTTAACTATTTTATAAGTCATTTTCAAATATTGTATGAAAACCTCAAAATTTACAATATCAGCGAATAATGTTGAATTTTCATTTTTAACCAGAACTGATAAGTTGATAAAACTGATTTAAATAACTTATCTGATCATTAAATATTTTGAAATCGTATTTCAAAATGAGTGTATGTATCCAAAGTCTTGCGCGGTTATCTTAAACTCTTAAAAAAATTGGATTTTAAAAATATCAGAAATTTTGGGTCGTTACATTCTCCCTTACTTAAAAGCTTTTCGTCCTCGAAAAGGAAAGAGGACGTAAGTAAATTTATTTATATTTAAAATATAACTTTTCAAAATTGATTTTTTTTAGAAAAAAATCTATTTCTTGTTACGAATACGCTCTTTCGTATATGTAATACTCTTAACTCATTTTAGGACATTACTAATCCTATCTTTAATGAGTTGCTCTTCTAGGATATTACTAATCCTAGCTTTGATGGGTTCTTTCCTTCTGTTCTAATGAGTCGTACCCCAAAGCTTTGAATAAATCAAAGCTCTGATACCAACTGTAATGGCCCGAAAATCCTACCTTTCGAATCGACTATAAACCACACAAGTTCAATCCAAACAGTAAAAAATCCCCAAAACATTAACTTTGGGCATACAACACATCAGACAGAAACAAAAGACTTTTCATTAATATCATCTCGATATTATATCAGAGTACAAGAATATATATCATAGTACACAAATACAATATAATACACAGCGGAAACATAACTCTCAATGGAAGACTTATAATGCTCTGGACCAGTTCAAACTTCAATTCAAGACCTGCTCTATTAAATATCTGCAAAACCAAAACTACTATATGCCCGAATGTAAAATTATGGACACCCCGCGTTTAGGTGGGAAACAATAAACTCCGAGTCAGTCATCGGACTAGTGTGAGAACATAAATCAATTATTTTTAACTTTATTTAAAATCAAGGCATATAATGGGTTGTATAACATGGAATGTGTTTTCTCCATACAAATACCAGTGCATAGAACTTCACAATGATTTTATAAATATGAAACCGTTATAAGACTCAATTCTCATCACACAATGCAACATACTAAAGGATAGAATTTTATCTTATAATGGTCAAACATGCTTGATATGAGAAAATCATTTGATAATGGTATTGTTATTGATGTCTAAGTGTAGAAATCACTTTTGAAAATAAATGTATAAATCTTAGCTCGCATAATCCACCATCCCATAATGTTGGCTATATATTTCACAACTGAAAAATGCCAAGGAACTTACTGGAAATTGGATTCCATCAATAAACCAAGGCAAAAGATCTTCCTTGACTGCATTCGGAACACAAGAGGTGAGGAACATGGCACTCTTTGTCACCAAGACCACTCTACCATACCGGTCCCCAACGTGATGGAGGGTAACGCTACCATAAACCACTCTAACATCTCCTTGGATGGGGGCGACACCGAGTGTCAGGATGTCCCAGGAGTCAAACATTGATTCCTTTCAGATCGGTATAACTGGTCAGCACTAACTGGCTAATTGGAATCTTTTCAGAACATAACATTCCTTCGGTCGTAATTGACGATCATTCGAAGCGCCTCATCTATCATCCATATAAGTAAACCTGCTTGGCCTCCACACCATGGCATCATTTTTCAGCTAGAAGGAAACGTTAGCCCATATCTCTGTTGTCCATCATCCTATTTTCGGCTCATTCCGGAGTGTGAGGCCCAGATAAAAGTATCGGTGGAATACTCAGCATAGAACAAAGATAATGCATAAGGGATAGTGTCAGATAGGCTATCCGCTTTATTTTTACATTGTAATAATATCTGGGCCTAGCCTATTTAGTCATTTACATTAATTATCTGGAACGTTATATATAGTCTAGATTATGTACAAACAAATTATTCTGAATACAATTCTACGTTTCATTTCTGCAATCCACTTTCTTGCTACAAAATTATATCAACACTGAATTTTATCTTGGTATCAGAGCACAGTTTAGCTTAACAACATAAAGATCATTGCTTCCGCAAATCCATCTGAGTACTTTTCACCATCTGGATTGAGTGCTTTTCTTCTCCTCAGAGTAATATCATCATCGGAGAAGAAGAAGTCATAAACGATCACACTGTGCCTCGCCAATAATCTTATACATAGGTACAAATCGATTTTCGATCAGCTGTGCACGAGAAAGTGACTGCAGCAGTCAATACTAGTTTATGCCTTCCGATTTTATCAAGAAATCATTCAAGAAATCAAGAAAAGTCAAGAAATCACCGAGCCATACCATTAAACGCAATCAGAAACTCTCATAACATTGGTTACCTGGTTGCTACAGTGAATTCTCAAAATCATTTCTTGATTACCTGATCAATCCACTTGATTCCCAGTGTAATTCTGTTCATCTACCATGGCCAATGACAACAACTCATCAGCATCTGTAAATGATTCTGCAACTCAAGGAGAAGCCACACCTGTTGAAAAGTTAATCAAAACAGTAGTAAGTCCTCAATCACAACTCATTTCTGTCCAATTAGATGATAATAACTATTTGCTTTGGAAGTTACAAATAGAGACTGCAATACAAGGATACGGCTTAGAAAGCTATATTCTTGGCACAATTGACATACCATCTAAATATGTAATTGATAAAGAGAATAGGGTTGTAAGCAATGAGGAATTCATAAAGTATCATCGGTAAGACAGGCTGATCAGTTCATGGATTCTCTCATCTATAAGCCAAGACATTTTACCACAAGTAATAGGGTGTAAATCATCTAATGAAATTTGGAAAACTCTGGAAAAAGGTTTTAACAATCAATCGTACGCCAAAGTGATGCACTATAAGAGGCAGTTACAGAGAGTTAGGAAAGAAGGAATTTCAATGAGGGACAACTTGAGTAAAATAAAATCCTTATGTGATCTATTAGATGCCGCTGGTAATAAAGTACCTGAGTCTGAACAAATATTGATTATACTTAATGGTTTGAGTGAAGAATACGAAGCAGTTGAAGCAATTATATCAACTCAAAAACAGTTTTCATCTATGGACTATGTACACTCCATTTTACTATCACATGAGGCAAGAATCGATAGTAAAAAGTCTCAAGAAAATGAACTGAGTATCAATTATGCTGCTAATAAAAACGAAAGTCAGAATTTCAATACCAGACCAGATCAAACCTTCCAAAGGGGTGGTACTTCAACTCGAGGCAGAGGCAGAGGAAGATGGAACAATAACAATAACAAGCCAAAATGTCAGATATGCGAAAGAATTGGCCATACTGCAATCAAGTGTTACTTTAGGTTTAATCCAAATTATACCAGCAATCAAAGCAAAACCAATCAGAGAGGTAAAAATGCCAGTGCTAATGTTGCACAAGTTCAAGCTGATGCTAACAACCAATCTGATAATTCAAGAAACCTGAATGAGACTGCTAGATTAGATCATATTCAAGACGACAGCTGGTACCCCGGATTCAGGAGCTACAAACCACATCACAAATAATTTGGATAATCTAAATCTTGGGAATAGAGAATACAAGGTAAGAAGACAATTTGCATGGGAAATGGAAAATGTATTAACATCTCACATATTGGTAATGGCAGCATCAAAGGTAAGAGACAATTATTTTTACATAATTTATTAAGGGTACCCAAAATCAAGAAAAATCTTATTAGTGTGTCTCAGTTTGCTAGCGATAATGGTGTTTATTTCGAATTTTATCCTAAATATTGTTTGGCTAGAGACATTCTAACTAGTGAAATACTTTTGCAGGGTGATGCAATTTATTTGATAATAGTTCAAATTGTGATAATAACGCTAGTAATGATTCTGATTTGTGCAGTATAAATGATAGAAAATCTACTTTTGATTTGTGGCACTATAAACTGGGACACCCCAGTGCTAGAATTGTTAGAAAAATACTGCATGATAATAAAGTGCCCTTTGATGATGTTAAACTGCCATACGTATGTATATATTGTCAAATGGGAAAGCCATAAACAACCATTTTCCAATTCTAATACTCATTATGATAAACCTTTTGACCTTATTGTCGCTGATCTTTGGGGTCCAGCGCCAATAAGTATGGATTTTGGGTACAAATACTATGTATCTCTAGTTGATGCATACACTAGATATACATGTTATATTTATTGAAGTCTAAGTCTGAAACTCATAATGTAATTATCAATTTCACAAAAATGATCGAAAATCAGTTCAATAGTACTATCAAAAATTTTCAAAGTGATGGTGGCTCAGAATTTAAACCTCTACACAAATTCTTTGAAAATAAAGGAATTATTCATCGAATCACATGTCCTTACACCTCAGAACAAAAAGGCATAGTAGAAAGGAAACATAGACATATTGTAGAGTCAGGTTTGACATTATTGGCACAAGCATCTCTACCACTAAAATTCTGGCCTGAATCTTTCAATTCAGCTGTTTATTTGATAAACAGAATGCCAACTAAAATTTTGGATGATGCCAGTCCAATTGAAAAATTATATAATGTCAAACCAAATTATGCTGAATTAAAAACTTTTGGATGTCTTTGCTTTCCTTATTTAAGGCCATATAACTCAAATAAACTAGATTATAGATCTAGACCATGTACTTTCCTAGGATATTGTAACAATCAAAAAGGTTACAAATGTATTGACAGTCATGGTAGAATATTCATTAGTAGACATGTCGTTTTTGATGAAACTATATTCCCATATAAAGAAAACAACATTAAAACATTAAAGAAAGTCTACAGTCAGAGAACAAATATACCTGAGCTTCCAATTGTAACTGATGCGGGTGACAAAGATGAAGCTGAGGCTACTGATGCTCAAGCAAATAATCAGAATGCAGTGAGTCAACAACATTCTGATCATGATGAAACAAGCAGCCACGCCATGCAGCAACCTGAAACAGTCCATGATAATAATGCAACATCAGAAAGCAGCAGTAATCAAATAACAACAGTGATCAAACAGCTTCAAATAATGACAATTCTGAACCAAATCAAGAGAATTTACCATCAAATCAACCACATAGTCAGACTGGTTATCATATGATTACTAGAAGCAAAAGAGGAATTTTTAAACCAAAGATTTATACTACTACAGTAAACATGGATGAGCCAGAAAGTTACAATGAAGCTGCAAAAGATCAAAAATGGATAGATGCTATGACTGATGAATACAATGCTCTCATAAGGAATAATACTTGGGAATTAACCTATCCTCCTAACAACAAAAATATAATTGGCTGCAGATGGACATACAAAATTAAAAAGAACTTTGATGGCACCATTAACAGGTACAAGGCCAGATTAGTGGCAAAGGGGTTCACTCAGCAATATGGTTTTGACTTTAACGAAACTTTTTCTCCCGTAGTAAAGCCATCCACAATCAGACTCATATTTACCATTGCATTAAATAATGGATGGAAAATTAAACACTTGGACGTCAATAATGCATTTCTTAATGGAGTTCTAGAGGAAGAAATATATATGCAACAACCACCGGGGTTTGTACAAGACTCATCTCTAGTATGCAAGCTAAACAAGGCAATTTATGGATTAAAGCAGTCGCCGCGTGTTT
The DNA here is from genome assembly GCA_030737875.1 of Allium sativum. Classification (NCBI taxonomy): domain Eukaryota; kingdom Viridiplantae; phylum Streptophyta; class Magnoliopsida; order Asparagales; family Amaryllidaceae; genus Allium; species Allium sativum. Next base: position 573,225,388 of record CM060923.1, on the reverse strand, counting down.
GGTTTGAGAGATTGAAGACTGTTTTATCATCAATGGGATTCAGCCCAACTAAATCTGACTCATCTTTATTTATTAAAATTAACAAATCATCAACAATATACATACTAATTTATGTTGATGACCTTATTATTGCAGGTAGTAATGAGGATGAGATCAGACAATTAACTGAAAAACTGGACAAACAGTTCTCAATCAAAAATCTTGGTGATATTTCATACTTTCTAGGAATTGAAGTAAAGAAAATATCAGATTCTGAAATACACCTTAGTCAAAGAAAGTATATTTCAGAATTGTTGATCAAGTCAAAGATGCATGAAGCTAAAGCTCAACCTACACCAATGATATCAAATCAGCACCTATCTAAAAACAGGGGAGAAGCCTAAATAATATCAACCAATATAGAAGTGTTATAGGAGCATTGCAGTATGCAACTATAACACGACCAGATATAGCTTTTAGTGTTAACAAAGTATCTCAATTCATGTAGGATCCTCTTGACGAGCACTGGAAGGCTGTAAAGAGAATTTTACGATATCTAAAGGGGACTATCAACTACGGCCTCACACTAAAAGCAAGCAAACAATTAAACATAACAGCATATATAGACTCAGATTAGGCTACAGATATGGATGACAGAAGGTCTGTAACAGGATATTGCATATATGTGGGAGACAATTTAATTTCCTGGTGTTCAAAGAAACAATAAACAATATCCAGATCTAGTGCCGAGGCTGAGTACAGAAGTGTAGCCGCAGCAACATCAGAGATTTTATGGTTGCAGTCTATTTTAAAGGAGCTGAAAATCGACACTAATATAAAGCCAGTAATATGGTGCGACGACCAGAGTACAATTTATATGACCGCTAACCTTATACAGCATGCAAGGACGAAACACATAGAGATTAACATTTACTTTGTTCGTGAACAAGTTCAGAAAGGAAATCTACAAGTCAATCACATATCATCCTTCTATCAAAAAGCCGACATTTTTACTAAATCTCTATCAGCCAAAAACTTCATTAGACTCAGAGAATACTTAAACATAAAGGATTGAAACAACCTGATTCAAGCCCGAAGACTTGTAGCTTCACTACAGAGGAGGCGTCAGCAAATCTACATGGATACGGTAAATTTTCATTAACAGTCACCAGAGAATCTACTAAAGACTTGAAGCTTCGCTACAGCAAGAAGCAACTCCTTCTACCTTATCAACAGTCGCCAGAGCGCCTTCAAATCCCATGTAGAAGGCTGCTACAGCTGATAACCTTCCAGATTTACTATACAAGTCTCGATTTAGCCAAGTCCTTTTCACCGATTGAAGCAATTTAGGGTTTTCTAGAGGAAACCCTTAACCTAAATTGAGGGAGGCAGATAAAAGTATCGGTGGAATACTCAGCATAGAACAAAGATAATACATAAGGGATAGTGTCAGATATGCTATCCGCTTTATTTTTACATTGTAATAATATCTGGGCCTAGCCCATTTAGTCATTTACATTAATTATCTGGAACGTTATATATGGACCAGGTTATGTACAAACAAATCATTCTGAATACAATTCTACGTTTCATTTCTGCAATCCACTTTCTTGCTACAAAATTATATCAGCACTGAATTTTATCTGGCCCTAGAGTCAACGTCCTACAAAACTTTTCTTTTCAACAAGATCTTTGATCTATCTGCCAACAACACTTCGTATGTCACATTGTTAGTTCACAACAAATGATCGGTGTCTATTAATATATAACCCTTTAAGTACGTACGTCTCAAAGGAGGGTGTTACGCTAACATAATAAATTTTCCACCACCAATTAATATAACATCAATAGAAACCAATTGGTTATGTTATAAACTACAACATCAGCACACATCAATTTACAAGTTCGTTCTGGGTTTTGAACGAACCTAAAGGCACTTTATCCAACAACCCCGTTTGGATGCGAAAACCTTTACAACCCGAATCGCTTCAAGTATGGTTAGATCATTGTCCCATTGTAACCCCGTAATTAGGTGGCCACCCGAAAATGAGGCATCAATGAGCAATCCTTCTGATTTGAAGGTCTTCGATCTTCAATCACAGTCAACTCTGTTTTCATTACGTCGTTTAGTTATTCACAATGGGTCGAAGCCCGGTTATTTCAAATAACTATCGCATCTTTCAAATCAATTAAGATATACAAGATGTCCTGAGTCTTATTCCATTTTTGGAATATTCTTTTACTCAAATCATTCTTTTCATTTGGGAATTCACTCCTACTAATCTTATCAAAGATATCATTCTTTTAAACTCTTGTTTAAATCTTTCCTCAATCTCATCTTTCACTCCAAATCATATTTACGATTTCTTAATCTTATCTCTTACTCGAAAAACACGCTTATATTCTTTTAAGCAATCCTTAAGCTCATTCCCATTATCGTTAGTTTGGGAAAACTCTTTCATTCAAATCTTTATATTCAAATTCAATAAAGATTTCTTTTTAACTCATCTTGGAAAATTATCCTTTCCTTTTACCGGGTTAAAGAACAAACGTTATTTAAAACATCGTTCATGATAAACCCCAAAATCATACTTCTATTTCAAATGGAATCTTCATGGAAATCATATCAGTTTATAATCGTTATAAATTCCTATATCCGAATAATACTATAAACGGAATAACGACAAAGCCTTTTAAATTTCTTAAATAGTAACGGTCTTCATCCATGGAGACCCATCTCGATTATCACTAAATTGATTTCCATTAAATTCCATTTTAATTTATTAATTGGAAAACTTAACTTTGGAAACTCATTAAATCTTAAATTAAAGATTAATTCCATAAACTTCATCTTTAACTGGGTTAAAGAACAGTGTTATTAAAGACATCATTCCTGACGAACCCCAAACTAATTGATATTAAATATAAGAATTCAAACAGAATTATATCAACTTATATTCAACACCAATTCTCGTAATCAACCAATACTATAAAGGGAATACCGATATAAATATCTTTCAAATTCCTCAAATAGTAGACGTCTACACGACGGTAATCAATACCAAATATTCGAAGATCTTTTCCATCCAAAACCAATTTTCATTCAAATTGGAAAACTTTTCTAAATCAAAAGGTTTTTTATCCAAACACTTCTTTCAAAGCATGGTTATATTTTATAAACCAAATAATTTAAGTTTATTTAACTTAAATTCACAAAACGATGTTTTACCATATTTAAACGATTAGTCTGAAAACACGGAAATCCAAAATATAGTTCGAAACTTCATATTTCTTTTCTAAATCACTTTGAAACCATTAATTATGATTTATCACAATTTTTTCATATTTTTAATAATTTAAAAATAGCTCATTTCGTTAAAATCCGTTTTCGGATCACTAACAGTCTTGGCGCTGTTTTTTATTCAAATTTGTTTTGAACTTATCTGAAAATCTAACAGTTGGATTATAAAAAATCTACATACCATTGGAAAGCTCTTTTCATTTCGGACCAAAGTTTTTCTTTTTGGGAAAACCAACGATTGGATCTCCTTGTACGTCAATTTGAAGTCAGTGGTCGAAACTCGCGAACTACCGTTGCGCGACGAGTTCTATTCAAACCATATCTTGATTATATATTAAAATCGAATCGAGTTGTCTCTAAAATAATTTATTAATTATATAAAACATATATAATAGTTTTAGAAAATTACAATTTCATTTTCAACTTAAAATTCAAATATTCCATTAATTGGCTATTGTAATATTATTTTATTTTTAAAATAATATTATTTTTTTCAAAACTCATCCGTTTGCATTCAAACTTTTCTGACGTCCATTATAAAAATAAATAAGATGGTTTTGAAAAAGAAATCTTGTTAAAACCTTTCCTAGATACCCTAACCAAACTCACTTTTTTGGGTTCCTATTCATTTAAAAATAAAAACTTCGACATGCCATAACCTTCCATTAATTTCTCCAAAACCATTTCTTCCTTTTGCAAAAGTTACTCCAAAATAATAATTTTTTTACTTCGCGTCCATGAAAAGTCGGATATCAAATTTAGACTTTTTATTTTTCGTCCATTATTTATACTAATAAAATATTCATTTAAATTATTTTTGTCAACCAACTGATTAACCGCAATACACGACCGTAATACACTATCATCAACAAACATATGCATTTAAAACCAAATGGGGTTCATATCCATATCCAATAACCAATATCAAGTTAATTTCCATTTTAATGACCATTTAAGGTTCAAACCCATTCTAATGTCAACATATTCTGTTCTAGGTGTCATATACTTAATGACGATATAAACTTCACTTGAAAATCAAATCTTTTCTACATCAAACATCATTAAACCATACCATAAACTCGTATTATCAACCAAACGCCATTATATAACTTAAACGAGTTCACGACAATAGTTAATATATAACTATCATTGTTCAGTTCAACGTTTCTCAACTAGTATACTCCACTCCTCCTAACTTTAGTCGTAGGATATCCTAGTGCTCTCAGAAAATTTAGGAAGTCTCCCGGCGTTACTGAAAATTTCTGATAATTAAACGGGCAAGGGTTTAATGCTATGGGGTTTATAACTAGCGGACAAATAAACGGACGTATATTTTTGGTTTTAGGAGCAAACAAAGAGGGGTTTAAGGCAGGAGGGGCTCGGGTTTGGAGGGGTAGGACCCATGGGCGTTGGTGGGTGCACCGGTGGGCTGAGGTGGGGCTAGGCGTGGTGGTTTTGGGTGAGGAAGTGGCATGTTTGGGCTTTAGATGGAAGAGGAGGTGGGTTTTAGAAATTTTGAAGGGGTTTAGGGTGCTTTTAAGGGAGTAGGGGCCCACGACAACATGGTTGCAGGTGCGGGGGAGGGTGCCAGCACAGTGGGCATAAGGGGGGAAGGGTCGGTAGAGGTAGAAGAGAGGGGAGAGCAAGAAAAGAAAAGGAAATGCAAAGTGAAAAAGTGGATAAAAACCTTGCATTTATAAGCAAATGAAGATGGTTCAGATCACTAAGGTATCGGTGTTGGATGGAAAGGAGAAAGCACACATTGATAGCTTCATTGCATGACAACTCAAAACAAACACACTTCAAGATAACTAGTTTAAGTGTGAACACTTAGCTTAGGATATGTATAATATATCTACACGTTTACTACCCTTATGAACCCCATACTAATTCCGTTTACTCCGAAATTTGAAACCTTGCTATATTTTTCAGATACGGCTCCAATGGAACTAGTCTCGTCGAATTCCCAATCCATATGCTCAAAAAGTACCAGTTCGAGTATAAATTATCGATTGGTTTACATTTAAATTTCGCCCGACCACATAATAACCCCGAATGGCGTGAAATTTGGAATGTTACTATAATTTAATGTTTCGGTTCTGATTAAAGTTGTCTCGTCGAATTCCGAGATCGTTTGCAGATTGTCTATTTTTAGGCTTTTAAAATAGCAGTGAATTATCAATTTTCAAAATATTCTTGTTAATTATTATTTTAAAATCTAATAACCTTATTTTAACTATCTTATAAGTCGTATTCAAATATTATCTTAAAATCTCAAAATTTATCCGTGAATAGCGTTAAATTTTCATTTTTGACCAGAATTGTTTGAACTAACAAGTTGATAAGAATAATTTAAATAACTTATCTGATCTTTGTACTTTTTGAAATCATATTTAAAAATGAGCGTATGTATCTAGAACCATGTGTGATTTTCTTAAATTCTTAAAAATTCAAAATTTCAAAATTTTTGGGTCGTTACAAATTATCTAAAGAACAAGAAATTAGAATAAAACATTCTCTGATTTCTATCAAACAAAATAAACCAACAAGTAATAGTTACTAAAGTATCAAGAACATACCAAATTTTAAAATTAAAATAAAATATAAAAAAGTTACTGTAAAAATCACAATTTATGAAATTAGAAGAAAAAATAAAATTTAAAATTCTCAAAGCAATATTTAAAATATAAAAAGTTTTAACATAAGAAAAAAACAAATGATTAACATTTTCATCAATTAAACTACAAAAAAACATTTAGGATAAAAAAGAATATTCTTCTTTCTTAACTGCTCACTAGTATTTAAGTTTATTGATAATCATCCATATATGAAATTTAGCTTTAGGAGGAGAATTAGTCTTACAAATGAATTTGAATTTAAGAAAATGAAGTACTAGTAAAATTAAGGAGCTTATACATAGATTTAGAAGAGAACTTAAAACTCTTATCCAAACCCCAATAAATACTATCACAATCATTATCAATGTGATACAATGACAACTTAGCACGTAACCAGGAAAATTGCATGAATGATGCTTATAAATAATCATAATGCTTAAGCCTTTCTTGTTTGTATAAATAACCAAGTGCACTTCCAACTGTTCTTGATTGCATTTCCAAACCAAAGTCATTTAATTGAGAGTTTTGATGGTTGCAAGTAATTATTCGGACCTAGTAGAGTCAAGAGGTTGAACACATTTGTCCATTTAGTCATGTATGTCGAGTCATCCGCTCATGCGTGCGGTTGTAAATGTGCATGTCGTTGTCGCACAATGTCGTTCTTTGCGCTAGTCGAGCGCTTTGTCTGGTCAGGTCAATCTCTACACGTTTGTCGGCATGTGGGAATTTCAACTATGCCGAAGGAGCATCAGAGCTTTTCTCCTCTCTCTCTCTCTCTTTCTTTCTTTATCTCTCTCTTTCTTTATCTATCTCTTTCTTTATCTCTCTCTTTCTTTACCTCTCACTTTTCTCTTCTTTTTTTATTCGATTCAGATGGTAAACAGGATGAGTTCCGCCCCGAATCAGCGTGGTCGAACCAAAGTGTGATAATCTCTGATCGGCGTGGCCGATCCGGATTAATAACATTTTTTTTGAGGAGAAGATGAAGAGTCTTCCCTCTTTCACTATATGTTTTAAAAATCTGCAACATCTAGAAATTGTTTCTAAAAAATTTAGCAATATTTTTCCATTGTTTCAAATCGGTAATATTGGTGTTGTGTACACTTCTCTTCGATCCCAACCACGACCTCCAATCCCCTCTATTTGACCATCTTCGATCAATTTACATTACAAGGGTATTGAACTTTATTTGATTCATATTTTATCAACGAAGTCGGAAATAGTACTTAGCTACTTTGTCGTTGAGTCTTATCCACGTGATCATGGAGTTGGTGGAGTTGGAGGGTGGTTAGTGAGGCGGAGTGAGGTGTTGTTGTAGCGAGGCAACGGGTGGATGAAGGTGTGGATTGTTGTAGGAAGGAAAAGAAGTGGAAATTGGTCACGGTTAGTATGGTCGTGTGGAGAAAAGAGGAAAGGACATGTTGTAGAAGGAGTTGGTTAAAGGAATAAAGCATAAGTGTTCAGTTCGGTGCTGTCTGGATTGTCAAGGTTGGAAGTCCATCCGGATTTGGCTAAACCAGACATGGCCGATTTGGATTTGGATAATAGAGGTCTAGCCTATCCAAATTTTGGCCGATCCAGATTCATGTAGAACTGAAGTTGGTTCGAATTCACTTTGTTATGGTTAGCTTTTGAACTTGAGGATTCATGGAGGTAATGACGATGTGATCTTATCCATAATTTGAATACTCAAACTTCTCGACAGTTAGGATTAGAGTATACAAGCATCTGGACAGTTAGGATTAGAGCGTGTATGAACATGAACGGCTTAAGCAGGAATGCATCGACTCCTATGAAAGCTTGGTCTACGACTGCTCAAGATCAAAGCTTGATGGGACGGTCATGAACGATAATTGATTGAGTTTCCATCCACGACACATTTAGAATATTCTGTCTTTACAGACGCACGTGTTTTCACATCACACTTTACACACCGTACTAGTTCACGTATAAGAGGTACAAGTAAATTACTCTACCCGGCGATGTTTCTTGAGTGGTACAACAATCATAAGTTGAAGGTATTCCACCAAAGCATCTAAAACTAGGGAAAGAAAGGATGTAATTTATAATGACCCTAACAAGGATTCCATCTCTGTTGCCAAGTCAGGCAACGGCGAGTCTCAACATTGAATCCAAAATGCATCATGAATCATCAACAATCCCATAAGTGAAAGCGCAGGCCATAGGCGAAGGTGGAGCTAATGTCGTAGGAGTCGCTCCTGCTTTAGACACTCATCTTGGGACATCATTCTTAACGATCCCATCGACTTTTAGCCTTTGGTGATGGACGAACCCAAACTGAAGAGACTGTGCATCAAACATGGAATTCCATTCGATCAGGTTTGGGTGTTCACTGTTCTACAAACACCGCACAATCCTCCAGAAGGATATATGGCTTTCTCCCACCATATGTGCATCATTGCTGTATCCCTCCATTTAATCCTTTTTAGGATCATTCTCACTCAAATGAATCCGGTGTCGATGCAACTACATCCGTGATCTTATGCTTATCTTCATGCTATATATTTCCTATACTCTGAACATCTCGATTGAGAGCCTACCATCGACGATATTCAATTTTTCTACAACTTCAAACACTGTAAAGACCCTCCGTCGTTCATTTATTTTGAAGCGATAGTGAATAACAAAGTGATTATGAATGGTTAAAGTAAAATAAATGGCTTAAAATCAGATTGGTTTTGTGTTCCACATTAAGAGGGCTTTGCCAAGCGATGGCTTGAAGGGAGTAAGTGCCCACAGAAGTCGTTTTCTTATACTTTCTTTTGGTAGGGACAGTGGATAAGCCTACCGGTAGAGTATCTTCATCGAGTTTGGCCACACTGAGAGTGGTCCCCGAGAACAAGAGGTGAGTGTGAAGGTGTATAAATTATGAATTTCAGCATCGATTCAATTTGTTGAGCATCAACTGAAGTAAAGGTCTGGGTGGTTCCCCAGTGTGGGCAGGGCTGCAACTACTCAAGGAGTCATGCCCACAGTCGGGGGCCTACTGCCAATAAAACCCAAAGCGAGATCCTCATCGGGGCGCTATAGAAGGTACGGTGTTGGCATAAGTCATGCGGTCGTAACCAAAACAAAAAAAAGACATGGAGAGCTCGCCTCTTATAGCCGAAAAAGATGTGGCTGAGATATCTACATCAGAGTATACTCCCCAATCTAAATCTTCAGCTCAAGACACCGGATCTGCCAGCACTGGTGACCCTTTCAAGGGTTTAAGTGATTTGTCATTGCTGTTTGAGCAGTACGAATTTTGGGATCTGAATCCCGAGACATTTTTTCCTACATCCGAGGGGGCAAACATCTCTATCGATATCAAGGAAATCACATTATCGAGCAAGACACTGGGTCCTTCGGGGGGATCATTAGGACAAACACATCATGCGAACTGCACGTCACAACACTTACCACTATGTGATACCTTAGTTCCGACATAAGCTTATTCTAGTTTGCAGGTACAAAGTTGAGGTCATATGATTAAAAGCGGCTAGGCTATACAACCATATGGATATGACCCAGCTACCTACAAACCAACTCGAGCTTTAAACAAATGACAAAGCCGACTATAAACAATGCATTTTACGCATACCTCAAGTGCCTAATCTCCGATCTACGGTCTTCGGGCTTAGGGGCAACTACTCTAAGCCAAGCGAATGTGATACTGATCGTTCACTTGGCCAATTCTAATCCTTAGAGTTTTTATTTAAGTATAAATACACGAATGAATATTGTCATCAACTCTAACCTAAATGTAACGGCGTAGGAGCGTAAAGGATGAAAAAAGACATCCGTGACTTGAGCCTGAATAAACGAGAAGTGAGTACAAATGTTTGATCATGACACCCAACTACAAACTCCACATAACTAGGGACCGATGACTAGACGGAAGTTCCGAGAATGGAGTACCTAACGTTGAATTCTATATGACTTGAGATCAAAAACCAAAAGAAGATCTCATAAATAGAATCAACAACTTTAAACTTCAAATGACTCAATTTCATGACCAAAAGGAGATCTTGAGAGTAAAGCCAAAAAAATCGACCTAAATCTAGGTATGATGATGAGTTACAACATACTAATACACTGATTGGAAAGTATATGAGCACTCGATTACATACACAATTTCATGAAGAATAAAAGCAAATATAAACTTTTATTTACAGCATTATGATACATATGAAAAAGTGTTATCATAGAAATCCAAAAGCGAATCCAAAAGCGAGGGTCGTACTCATGACATATCTAGCCAAAAAATTATAAAGGTACATTATCAATCCACCGATCATTCAGAAGATCCACTCTCTTCCTCCCACTTGACTTTGGAGGCAGAGACTTACCATCCAAATCCCACAGATTCCTTTTCGGTCTACCTCCGCTTTCACCGGTTCCCTTCTTTTTCCTTGATCGGAGTCAGTTGAGTAAGAGGCTTAATCTCAACTCCCTTGGCTGGGTCCTCCTCGTCTGAAATCTCTATTAGCTCCTCTCTTTTACCCGGGAGAATGGTCACCATCAAAGATTGAGGACGAGGCTCGATTATCGCAGTTTTCGCCTTATCAGCTTCCTCTATGGCTCTCTTCTAAACCTCCACCGTATTTTGCTTAATGACGAGCTCAACCTATAACTTTTCTGCCATTTCCTTCAAGCTTGGCCTACCTAAGTCAACCCTAGTACCACTGATCATTGCCACGTCTCATTCCTTGTCACTCTCATCAGCCAACAACTCATCTATCCTTGCACGCATTTTCTCTGGATCGAAATTTCCTAGCTCTAAATATTTGAAAGCTTCAATATCACCAAAATACAAGTTCATAATTTTCTTATATAGTGCTATGGTGGTTGTTGTTAGCACAAAAGTAAGGGGGTCTCCATCCCAAGGGTACCTATACATCAAAGACAAAGCAGTGTTAGTCTTCTTTTATTTCCTTGCAACTCAGTAGGAAGCCGAGTGGCCTCCTCAAACTCTTGATCATCTTCTCGAATGCTAGTGGAAAAGAAGAAATACTTATTATTTCAAGATTAGTGGCTTCCATTGTGGCATTGCCCTCATCAATTAGGGACAAGAAAGTTAATCCAAGATGGTCGAGGTTATACCCTTTAGTAATGGTAGCTAGGATGGGCCATCAACGACAGCCGGTGGAACCGTTGGGAAATGAGAAGCAACCTCTTCAACTAAATAGGCAATAATGATGACTTATTCATAAGTACTTTCCCTTTCAACCTAGTTGCCTCTTCCACTACCTCTGCATTATCAGCTTCCTTTAATTGTCGCTTTCCCTCTTCCAGAACTTAGCGCTCATTGTCTCTTAAGTATTTATTTGTCAATGCCTCTTCATCCACTTCCTCAACATCCAGCACAACAACTTCGTTATTTTAGAACTTCACCCAGGTTAAAACGAATAACCTCGCATGGTCATTGACCCAGGATTTAACATGATGATGGATGACTTGGACATAAAATCGCAGGACAACTGAGTCAATTTTCTTCTCAACCTCAACCTCAGCTTCTACAGCTTCGGCTCAAAGACTATTGGGATGGGCACCAAACTCCCTCCTAACTTCTTCAGCATATCCTAGTACTTTTATGTTGGAAGCCTTTGTTGTTGCTTTGGCATTCCTTGCCTCCTCGAATTCAACCTTGTTGGCATTTAATAGGTTTTTCATCTCTTTATTCTCCTTCCTCAATCACTCAGTTTCTTCGTTTTCTTCCCTTAGCCAATTGTTTTCGTTAGCAAGTTCTTTATTTTCTTTCTCAGTGGCTGTAATTCAAGAAGATTTTGAGGCCAATACATCTTCGTATTCTTCCCTCGCTTAAGCTACTGCTGCAGCCACTTCTTTTATCTTTTTATTATCTGCATTCAGACACTCTTTCAACTCATCATTCTCTCTCTCTGAACTTGATCCTACCCTAGTTGACACTGGCCTCAAGCTTCAAACCAGCTATCTTAGCATTCTTCTTAACGATCAGATGGGATATCTTCAATCTGTAATCCGAAATAATCTTATACTGGTTATACACATCAAAAATCATGTCGATCATTTTTTTATCAATTATACATGGGTTATGGTGCATTTTTGGTAACCAAATGAGTTCACCAAAGTAATACTGAGGAAAATTCTTTTGTAAGTACTCTTTTCTCTACTACGGAGTCATTTCATCGCTCCTATCGTTGTCTCAATTTTTTTGCCTCTTCTTCTCTCTTCGCACGTTGACTTCTTTTTTATTATTGGCATGTGATATGCTTATATCTTTTTGTGTTTTTGAATAGGGATGGTAAGGGAAAACTTTAAGGAGGAGGGAAAGGTGGAGGTGTTGCTGATAACCTTTTACTCCTAGAATCTTCTCTTTTTCGGCTTTAGCGGGCTTTGTGAAAGTAGGAGGGAACTTGGAATGTTAGGAATAAGGGTCTCTCCTACGATAATCATAACATATCAAAAGTTTGCTTGCGATGTGACTCACATCCTTCAACACATTTAAAGAAAATTGCACCAAGTTTAGGTTGCCTACAGTAAGAGTTGTCCAGGCTTATGTCACTATCCTAACTCTCACCTCTATCGTTCCCCTTGTCTTTATCTTGATCACTCTTTTGAACCATTGTGCCAGCACAAAGCAAAACTCGAGTTAGAAAAATTTGATCAACATATGAATAAGTGTTGTGACATGCAATGCTTATGAGCATATGTCCTAACGTTCCTCTTGATGGTCCAGTTTTCAATTTACTCAAGGAGTTATCTCGCAAGCAAATAGAGGTATGGACACCATCTCAGAGCTTGATAGTAAGCTCTGGACATTTGCACCACTTAATTCGAAAGAGGAAGTATCTGTTGGGATTTTTTCCAAACCCTTGAACTTCCCTTCAACTTCAATAAATGTAGAGGTACCACTTGTGGTCGTAGGAAACATCAATGTAGTAACTTATTTCATCCTTGTCCCCCTCGATGGAGAAGGAATAAGAGTAAGAGGGAGATCCACTTATCCTATTGGCTTGTCATTACCGCCTACATCCTCACCTTCCTTTTCCTTCTAAGCTTCAACTTCCCCTTCTTCTAAATAGAGCAAGTTTGGATGCATGACAGGGGGCATGCCAACTCCATCAACCCCGACACTGTGCAATTAATGCTCCGCTATTACCCTGCAATAACTCTGTTATATCCCATAGCAGATTGCCACCACTACGCTTTTTCCAAAATCCTTTGATATAGCCTTTCTGCTTTAAGCACTGCTCTATTCCGCTATTCCCAATATATCCAGTTATTTCCGTTATATTACGATATTCCCTCTATATCTTTAATCAAAGAGACGAACTGAAAAATGACATATATGCATTATAAAAATTATGAAGTTAGGTTTTTAATTGAATTTTTAAATGTATATCTTTAGAAAGGAAAATACTCTATATTCTATTAAATTTAATTAAGTTAAATAGCTATTTACATTTATTTATAGATATTTGCACATATTTTTGTTTAAAATAAGAGTGTACTAGTTATAATTAAACCGAGTTCTAGTTTTCATTTAATTATCGTTTTTTACATTCGTAAAAAATACGAACAAGTTACATGTGCTATTTTAGAATCATCCACAATATCCTGCTATTTCCTCGCTTTATCCCCGCTATGGCTTTTTTGATCTTCACCGTATTGGATCCACTAGGCTCTTTAACTGCATAGCTCTGGCATCAACGTCATCTCTATGGCCGATGGAACGACCCTTCGGCAACAACTCAAGAGTGAGGAGAAGATAATCAGATATCATAGTCTTAGATCATATGACTCGAGTAAATTGAAAATACAACACTTAAGTGTTAATACACTTATGTCCCCTAACCATCTTCTAGCAAATATTGGTGGGGACCGCACGTAGAACCGATCACTCTTAAAGTAGCTTAATTTATTCTTAGCCCCCAGGATGGTCTGACTGTTCGGTTGGGCTTCATGATGCATAAGTGATGGGTTGATTCTATGGCGCTAGAATGGGTATATATATCTTATATATTCCTTTGTTGGCTCCATACTTGGGTTTTTCACATAAAAGAAGTAGGTTTCAAGTAGAAAGGCATATCCGTTCGGATGAAGTTGCGTTGGCATCAAATGCACAAAGATAATATATCTCGAATTTACGGGCACGAAGGAGGCACACACTCGATGGAACACATATATCTACTTCAGGATGTGTATCCTTCCGGGGGTGCATGTGCCCTATCATCTTGTCCATAGCTTGAACCCCAGCCGAAGGTATGCCGCACTTTCTGCAAATTCTCGCTAACATAGTATCATTTATTCTAGAGACACCGAATCTAGAGGATTCTCTAGAATAATTGCATCCCCGATTATGTTCGATGCTAATGGAACACCTATTTGATCGTTACCTACACCTTCAGCCTATTGCAGGCAAATCTTCTTGCTCTTCCTTAATGACCGGTTGTTCCTTAGGTTGATTAACCACCTCATGTTACTCTACCTGGTTATGTTCCTCTGGTTGGCTCGCTTATTGATAGGGACTCGATTCCTCAAAGGCTGAATAGTTACTTATCGATGGACTTGAACCTTCTACAGAGTAGCTCGAACTCAAATTCAATTCCATGCTTCTAGCTTATAAGCCCTAAATTCATTGAGAGATTCTTGTGACCATAATTTAATATACTTATAAAACAGTCGTTACAGTTAGTGCAATAAAATTTGTGCCACTTCCCTCGTGTTAGTGCAAGCTAATGTGGAACGTGCAGTGTCATGTATGCTTATGCAGTTAGAATAAATCTTCGGAATATGGTGACAATATTAAGTTTTTAGCTGAAACGACCATCATAGCTAACCATCTTCCTAGCACTTGGATCAAATCGTAATATTACATCGAGATTGATTGAAAATTGAAGTAAGGAATTTGTGATTCAGTCATATGTCCATAGTCCAGTTCTGTGCTCTATCCAATATGCATGTTTGAATCATTGGTTCAATAATGACATTCAAATTTGTTCCATTATGCAATTGATTAAAGCGATAACTTGAGGATAACGGTGAATTTTTGAAATCATGAACTTAGAGATCAAATTCAAGATTACTTGTAACGAACTGAGAGATTTTCAACCATAATAATTGACATAAAAACGTTCACTATATAACATGTCAGCTATTCAATTACTGAAATACTGGATCATTTGGGCTAAAGAAAATTAGACAAAAGGAAATAGAAACAATACCCACAATCACATAATCACAACGGAATAAAATATAATATGATATCTACAATACTTGAAAAAAGAAACTGTATATTACATATCATCATAGTACACCAACTATTTCTTGATAAACACTGGAACAATTATTATTACCTGTTTCCAGATACATATATAGTACACATCAGAAAATTTGATAGCCCATAGCTAAACGATGAAGCAACTTGCTTTAAGATCCTTCAAATGCATTCGTAAGAACCTAAACTACTTAATTGCCCATACAAATTTGGCACCTAAGAATATTAGGGAAAACAAACAAAATAAACTCTAGGTCAGTCATGGGACTGGTGTGAGTAAAGTG
This sequence comes from Allium sativum, assembly GCA_030737875.1. Lineage (NCBI taxonomy): Eukaryota > Viridiplantae > Streptophyta > Magnoliopsida > Asparagales > Amaryllidaceae > Allium > Allium sativum. The sequence continues at coordinate 573,209,944 of CM060923.1, read as the reverse complement.
CAAACAACTTGCTTAAATTTAGAAACTTTTAAAAGAATGGAACTATCGTAAGACACAACCACACATAGACATGACACGTGTTTTTTCCTTATAATAACCAAATCACTTCTGTTATAAAATCCAGTGATATTATAATATGTCTAAAATCCACAAAAAATAGGAATATAGCCGAAAAAATTGCATCTCACTTTTTGACATAGTTAGTTTATATCTAAAACCGTACAACTCGTATTGGAGTTTGGGTTTCCATATATAATTAGGTAAGGAACTATTTCCCGATTAGTTTTCCTATTAGTATAAAAATACTGGGGGGTTCAACAAGACCATCTTGCAACTGACCACATAGAGCCGACCACTCATTCAACTTGAGTGTATTGAATATATCATCACCACGATTGTAGGTCGTCCAACCGTACTCATTCCGAAGCATACAAAAAGGACAATTGATTTCTCTAGTTCAGATGATGATATACCCTAATGGATAAGAGCCACATAGCCCTGCTGCCTTCCAAATTTCAGTCATTTCCCGGTTGATGAGGCCTGAGCCTACGATTACCTATTAAGAATATCACATTCAACTTTGAATGCCACATTGTCAGATTCACAATTCACTAATTAATTTGCACAAAGATACTCTGGGTGTTAAGCTAAAAGAAGTTTCCTTCCCCGCCACCAAACTCGGTATATTTGTAAAAATCAACATATGTGATTATTGGAAATACACTGTCAGACATCCATCCATACAAGTTCGTTCTTTAACTGAACGAAACCGAAGATACCCCAGAACGTAAGGGCTATTGCTACAAGTATAATCGTGGAAGCTAACCAGAGATATCAGCGAGAAGCCCTTTCTGCTCTTAAGGTCCATGCATTCAAATCATCTTAATACGCATAAGCATATCTACAAATTCAATCTTTGAATACAAAGTCAGTTCGAAGTGGTTTTGGATCCAATTCCAACCCTGGTTCCTCGAACCAACATGTTACAAGTAAAAAGGAATTTATTGATAGTCGGTTCTTTAACTATCAAAGAAAAATATATACACCCAAAGATTTTATTTCCAGAAGGAAATACCACTGGTTAAGCACCAAGCAACACTAAGCCCTTTTTAAATTAATTTCTTATTAATTTAATCACTTCCCTACATTTATTATCAAATATCTTTACTATGATATTTTCCGAAACCCTTTTCCCTTCTCATGTCACATGGAAAACAATTCCATATTTCACAAAACCCTTTATTTTTTAAACTTAGAAAATATCTCTTATTACGATTGAATAAAAACATTTCCATATACTTATCTCTTTCACGAAACCATTCATTTTTTTATACTTAGAAAATATTCGTGATTATATCTCCAAACTACACTTACTTGGGTTAAAAACAAATGTTGCGTTAAACATCGTTATGATAACCCAAAATAACGCATATTTAACTAGCTGTATTTAACACTGATCTTTGATATCGAACGTTTTCTATTTATTAGTTAAAAATGAAGTTAATCGAGTTCGGGTATAATTACCTATCAACATTTGATTGAACAACATTATTTACTTCAAAATGGACAAAGATTACTCATCTTTAATATCAACATCAAACATAGCATATATGTTAAAATCTAATATTCAACTTAAACCATTTCCTTTTCAAAAATCGTTTACTATAACAATAGTGTTGTAGTCCACGCTTTCCTATTATTCATGCAAAATGTTTATCACAACAATAAATGTTGAAATCAATGTTTTCGCCAATTATTTTATTTTAAATTAATTTACAACAATTCACTTATAAATCTCATACTTGGTTTTTAGCAAAGTAAACCATTTAAACCTTCTAAACGATGTTAGCAATCCCATTAAATTCTATAATATTATGTTTATAAAGTTTCTTTACTTATAAAATTCCATTATAAGTTATCTCTTAATCGATTTTCCAAACTCACTTAGAATTTGTTTTGTAACTTCATTTGATACTTCAAATCCATTTATAAAGTACTAGTTCAAAACCTAATATAAACCCACAAATTAATTTCAAATTGTATTTTTTCTTATAAAAACATAATTATAAACTTCATTGATAAACTATTTACTTTATTATACTTTCCGTTCTGTTTTGAAATATTCAATATTTCTCTTTAAAAGTATTTAAAAAGCTCTTTATTTATCAAAATAAGTATTTATAGAAAAATAATAGAATTTGAACATATGAATAAATATTTATAACAAAGAATCTTTCTCTAAAACTCGACATAGTTGAAACCAATTATAAATCCCTCTTGATTTATCTCAATTCAATTTACATTCTGAACTTCGGAATGAAATCCACTGTTTCCTTTCAAATCGATTTCTGCTTTTCTTTTTAAATTCACACTTGAATTTATATTCCCAAATTATCCAATGATAGTTATTTTTGTTCATTTATAAACATCATTTATAAATTAAACTCTTGTTTTATCTATTAAAAAAAGTTTATATTTCCAAGTCCATTTGTAATTCAACTTCTATTTGAAAAAAAAATTCCTTCAAATCCTTTTACATATCTCAAATTTATTTTTAAACTCGATTTCAATTTCCAAAATCATATTTAATAAATATGATGCTATATTTTTTTTAATTTCTCATATACAAATTGTTTAAAAACTTTATACAAATAGTTACTCAATTTCTAAAGATCAAGTTCTTATTCAATTTCATAATCTTCCTTTAAAAATTATTTGATTAATATAAATCTTTTGAATTCAAAATTCACTTTTAAATTTTCCTTTTTCCATTCAAATACATTATATGGTATCTAATTACCAAAGTTAAGGGCCATTTCTGTTTAAGCATTCAAACCCATAATAATCTATAATAGATTATTCAACACATCATATATCACTGTATAAGAAAAAACCAACAATATAAATGTTGAGGAATCCAGTTGGATCCCTCCAACCGGTTTCCCAACATCCACGGATCTTATCAACACAAATAATACCATTTCTGCTCTAACACGGGATATTGTGGTAAATAGGGTCTCATCCACACCAATAGGCAAGTGTAAACATCCAAATATTAACACACATATCCTAACATCCAAACGTTCACATAAACTGCATATAAACATTATATACTAAAATAAACTTCATTTATAAAAATATAAATGTGCAAGAGATAGAAAATTTACTCACATTGATTTTTAATTGTCGAAATAACGATTAGTTTTGATTAAATTAAATAGGCATTTAATTTAACTAAAAATTTCAGTTGGCTTCAATCTAGTTCAATCTAATTCCATCGCGAAGTATTCATCAACAAGATCCCAAAGCACTTTGTTTCGTTTGAATCTGATCATGTATGCACAGGTTATACTAGTTTTAAGTGTATACAAGAACTTATAAAATTTGAAGTCCCTAATTACGATCATTAGTGAGCTAATTATCTTCATCACTATTAATATAATTTCGGCTTAACATATCTTATCCTGGTATTTACGAACGAAAATCCTTCGCCACCTTTAAGCCATCGCTACAATCACCTACGGCTGTCGGACCTCTGACCAACAACCCTACCAGAACCGCCTCTCCGAGGCACAACTTCACCAGAAACCTTGGACCCACCATTTGCTGTGAATTCTATTTCGAACAAAACCCGTTCAACCCAAAATTTCAGGCGCCTCCGACCTCCTTAGGATCTCCGACCACCGCCTACTACATGCCCTCACCACCTAGCATGTTTCTCCTTCAAACACCCTCATTTGAAAACCACCATGGCGCCTCTAAATCGATGAAGAACAAAACCCACATCCCTTCGGTTTTGGTGAGATTCTAGCATCCTCAGACCGTCGAGTGACCCAAACTCTGGCCATAAGTCAAGCTCGACCTCCTCTACAACTTTCCCGTTGGAGCCTTCGCCTTATTACTTACGGATTTCGAGATAAAATTGATTAATGAAGATGAAGGTGGCGGTAAATGAAATAAGATTAGGGTTGAGTTTGAGATGTATTTATAGGTGAAGTTTTATTATTATTGTATTTAACTATATTATATCATGTTTTAGTTCGACTTTTGTAGTCCGCACGAATACATACAAAACCCAATTACTATGAAATTTGAAATCCTATAATAACTTAATATTCCGGACCTGATGGAGCAGATTTCATCGAATTCCAAGAATGTTTAAAAATTGGCTGTTATAATTTCAAATCATTAATCGATATGTGTTTATATTGCGCACCATCACATAACAACTCCAATTGACCTGAAACTTGAAATGACCTAAAACTTGAAATCTAACAATAATTAACCATCACGGATTTTATAAAATTAGTTTCGTCAAAATCCGAAGTCATTTGAAAAATGGCTATTTTCACGTGTTAAATTAGCTCGATGATTTTATAATAAATGAAATCATTTAAATTTCTGTTTTAAAAACTTTACTAAGTTAATTCCAATTCAACTAGAATTTATGTGTATGAATTGTTTCAATTCATTTTTAACTTAGAATTCAATTATTTCTCATTTTTGTATTATGATAATTCGATATATTTAAAATTAAATTGTATTCTGCTTATTAACTCGATAAACTCTATATTAATATCGATTTATTTTTCCAATTCAATATTTGAAAAAAAAATTGTTTAAAGTTGAACGATTAAAAATCTAGGTCGTTACATTCCTCCCTCTTAACAGAATTTTGTCTTCAAAATAGCTAAGGTAGGAAAAATGATACAAACTCATTAACTTTTCGAAAACCCGACACTTTGCATTTATACAACTTCAGTTCCATATAAAATTTTGATTTTTATGCAAATAATTACTTTCCTATTTTGAATTTAAAACCCTTCAAATTGTACACAATTTAAAAATAATTTCTTAAGCTTACAAAAATTTTGAAATTTTTTCTAGCTCCTTAAACTTTCAATTTTTTTTGGTAGAGTCTCTCTTGCATGAAGGGACTTTGGCGATATGCCAAAAGAGATAAATATGTATACATCGACCCACACAGTCAGAATACACAATATATAATTCCTATATTCTATTTTGTATTTTTTTTCATAGGCATAGCTTATATAAGCGTTATTAAGCGAGTTCGTTCAATGTTTATGCAATCTATGTAAGAAAAATCCAGCCTTACAGCTCCATATATATATGTCCCTGTACTTAATTAGATGGAACACATAAGTTTCAAATATATGAAATTTTAACCACATTTCATTCATTAAATGGTGCAAACACGTGAAGTTCCTAATAACCGATGTTGTACAAATATATTCACAACAATTATAACTTTCCACCATTACATTATTCATTATATTCAATTTCTAGGTCATTCCATTCAATTTGAGTGATTTACAACTATATTGTTTGCATTCCAATCATATATGCACACAATATAGTCATATTTGTTATAACTGGATTCTAAACTAATTGTTTATTTTCCATACCTTCACATAATTTTGCTTGCTAAGGTTTACGATCATTGGCAATTCAACTGATGCCATTTACTTATCAATCATTCCAATAATTCATTTGATCAAATTCCTATTCAAATAATTAACTCAAGTTATTTCAATTATTTCCAATCATTTCAACTATACACACACACTCTTAAGTTTAGCGCCATTTCAATTACTTTCATTTCAATGGATTCCAATTTACTCACTTAAAATTCTCCCATTTTGTTAAATAAATCGTTATAATTCATAAACGACCATATCGTGATTTTTTTGAAAATTTGATTTAGACGTAACTCAAAATCTGCACGATTAAATCCTGTTTTTTCTCTTCCAAAAACTATAATACAATAGATCCAGAAAATTCTTGTTTCAAAGAATGCTGACTTATATTGAATTCTGTATTTCCATTTAAAGTTCAAAACGTAAAATAACAAACTGTTGCGTCGCGACCAGCTCGTTTAAATTAAATTTTTGTTCAAACTTCATTTACTTAATAAATTTCAACTTTACCCTCTTATATTTTAATATAAATTAAGCTAGGTTTTCAAGTCAAACTTAAAAAATTCGGCTATACACAGAATCGTCGAATATTCCATCCAAAATTCATAAATAATTTATACAATTATTTACAGCTCAATTTTGCTGTATTAAGTTTCATTCGGCTCCCGTTTACCACTTTAATTCAGTTAACTTTCATAAGTTAAATGTCAAATTCAAGAATTCAAATTTCCAGTATTTATTTCAAATTCTTTTAAAATACTATAAATATATGCATATATTTATAAATTCCAAACATTTCAATTTTTAAAACATGTTTTCTCAAACAAATTTCCATTAAATTTTTTATTATGGTAGCAATCCGTTACTTAGAAACTTGAAAATGAACACTGATAATACTGCAGTCATCATAAGCATCATTTTCCAGCGACTGAAGCGAGTTCAGTGCTTTATCACTTCCAAAATCTATTTACATCGATTTTTATTCAAAAATCCTACCAAACAGTGCTATATTAATTTTTTAAACAGTTTAAAAGGTATTTCTAACTCCTCGGGATTTAAATTCTAATTCTTGGTTTGAATCTAATTTTATCTACCTTATTTGCATATATCAATCTTAAACAAATTTTGTTTGGTTATATAATTTTTATAATGCCATTTGATTATAATAATAACAACCAACACATCCATATACTACAATAACCTCATAAAATTATTTCTTTATCAAAATATAATTTGGGTAAAATTATTACATTTACCCATTTTGAAACAATATTATGTCAATTTCCCAGTTTAAGTGTTTAGAAACTCTTATTGACATCATGGCGCCCATGATTCGACAAGAATTCATAAACTACTAAACAAAACAAACCAACACAATATAAAACCTTTTTATATATATCACTAACAAATACACGCTCATATATACACACACTCAAATTCATTCTGGGTACTACTAAACCAATCTCTAATGAGTAAACCCCACAGAATCCTAAGTACTCGCTCAACCTAAGCTCTGATACCACTGTAACGAACAGAGATATTTTCGACCCTGAAAATCAACATAAATAGGTTCACTGTATAACATGTCGACTCTTCAAGTACCGAAAATACTAGATCATTAGGATTACAAAAAATAGGATAGAAGGAAACAGAGACAATACACAGAATCTCACAACTGCAGCGTAATAAAATATAATATGATATCAACAATACTTGAAAATAGAAACTGAATAAAATATAATATGTTATCAACAATACTTGAAAACATAAACTGTATATTACATATCATCGGAGTACATCAACTATTTCTAGCTAAGCACCGTAACTGTTATAATTACCTGTTTCCAGATACATATATATACACAACAGAAAATATGATAACCCATAGCTAAACGGTGAAGCCTACTACTTTAAGTTCCTTCAAATGCATCCGTAAGAACCTAAACTACTTGAATGTCCTACAAATTTGGGCACCTAAGAGTCTTAGGGAAAACAAACAAAATAAACTCTGGGTAAGTCATGGGATTAGTGGGAGCAAATTTCAAACAACTTACTTAAATTTAGAAATCTTTCAAAATATTGGAACTCTCGTAAGACACGACCACACATAAACATGGAACGTGTTTTTTCCCTTACAATAACCAAATTACTTCTGTTATAAAATCCAGTGATATTATAATAATGTCTAAAATTCACAAATAAAATAGGAATATAGCAGAAAAGCTTGCATCTCACTTTTCGACAAAGTTAGATTACTTCTAAAACCGTACAGCTCGTATTGGAGTTTTGGTTTCATACAAGACTAGATAAGGAACTACCTCCCGATCAGTGTTCCTCTAGGGATAAAATACTGGGGTTCAACAAGAACATCTTGCAACCCGGCCGCACAGAACCGACCACTAGTTCAACCTGAGTGTACCGAATATATTATCACTACGGTTGTAGGCCATCCATTCGTACTCATTTTGAAGCATACAAAAAGGGACAATTGATTTCTCTAGATCAAGTGATGATATACCCTAATAGGTATGTCCCACATAGCCCTGTTGCTTGCCCGATTTCAGTCATTTCACAGTTGATGAGGCCTGAGCCTACGATTATCATTTGAGAATATCACATTCAACTTTGAATGTCACCATGTAAGATCCGTAAATCACTAATTGATTTTCACAACGATACTCTGGGTGTTAAGCTAAAAGAATTTGCCTTCTCCGCCACCATAGTCAGTATATTTGTAAAAATCAACATACATGATTATTGAAAATAAACTGTCAGACATTCATCCTACAAGTTCGTTTTTGGACTGAAAAAAACCGAAGATACCCTAAAACGTAGGGACTACCGCTACAAGTATAATCCTGGTAGCTAACCACAGACATCAGCGAGCATCCCTTTTCGCTCTTAAGGTTTATGCCTTCAAATCATCTTAATATGCGTAAGAAAACCTACAATTTCAGTCTTCGAACACAAAGTTGGTTCGAAATAGTTTTGGATCCAGTTCTAACCCCGGTTCCTCGAACCAACACATTGCAAGTAAAAAGGGAATTTATTGATAGTCGGTTCTTTAACTATCAAAGAAACAAACAAGCTTCTAAAGATTCTATTTCCAGAAGGAAATACCATTTTAAGCACCAAGCAACAATGAGCCCTTTTTAAATTAATCTCTTATTAATTTAATCACATCCCCACACTCATGATCAAATATCTTTACACGATATTTTCCAAAACCCTTTTGCCATCTCACAACACCTGGAAAACATTTCCATATTTCACAAAACCCTTTATTTTATATACTTAGAAAATATCTCTTATTACAGTTGAAAAAAAAAATCATATACCTATCTCTTTCACGAAACCATTCTTTTTGTTAAACATAGAAAATATTAGTGATTATATCTCTAAACCACACTTACTTGGGTTAAAATTAAATGTTGCGTAAAACATCATTTCGGCAACCCAAAATACTGCATATTCAACTAACTCTATTTAACATTGATCTTTGATATAGATCCTTTTTAATTTATTAGTTAACAATGAAATCAATCGAGCTGGGGTATAATTACCTCTCAAACTTGACTGAATAACATTCTTAACTTGAAAATGGACAATGATTACTCGTCTCTAATATCAACGTCAAACATAGCATATATGTTAAAATCTAATATTCAACTTAAACCATTTCCTTTTCAGAAATCATTTACTATAAAGATAGTGGAATAATCGACCCTTTCCTATATTCATAAAAAAAGTCTATCACAACAATAAATGTTGAAATCTACGTTTTTGCCACTTATTTTATTTCAAATGATTTTACAACAATTTCACTTTATAAATCTCATGCTTGGTTTTTTTCAAAGTAATCCATTTGAACCTTCTAAACGATGTTAGCAATCCTATTAAATTCTATAATATACTATTTATAAAGTTTCTTTACTTATAAAATTCCATTATAATTTCTCTCTTAATTGATTTTTCAAACTCACTTAGTATTTGGTCTATAATTTCATTTGAATTCAAATCCGTTTATAAAGTACTAGTTCAAAACCCAATATAAACCCACACATCAAATCCAAATTGTATATTTATGTATATAAATATAATTATAAACTTCATTGATAAACTATTTGCTTTATTGTACTTTCCATTCTATTTAAAATATTCAACATTTATCTTTAAAAGTATTCCAAAAGCTCTTTATTTATCAAAATAAGTATTTATAGAAAATAACAGAATTTAATCTTTTGAATAAATATTTATAATAACAAATCTTTCTCAAATCGACGTAGTGGATACCAATTATAAGTCCCTCTTGATTTATCTCAATTCAATTTACATTCCAAACCTCGGAACAAAATCCACTTTTCCCTTCAAATCGATTTCAACTTTTCCCTTAAAACGATTTCCACTTCTCTTTTTAAATTCACGCTTTAATTTATATTCCTAAATTGTCCAATGATAATTATTTTACTTCATTTACAAACATCATTATAAATTAAGCCTCTAGTTTTATTTGTTAAGAACAAGTTTATACTTCCAAGCTCATTCGTAATTCAACTTCTATTTGAAAAAAAATCCTTTAAATCCTTTTACATACACTACAAGAAAAAGATCTTTTTATAGCGTTTAAAAAACTCTATGAAAGGATATAATGGCGTTTTTATAAATGCTGTATTTGAACATGTTGTAATATGTCAGGGGTCTATAATAGCAACCTAATAATCACTATAAAAACATGCTGTAAATAACGTTACTATAGCATTTGAGAATCGTTATTAAATCGACTATTTGTAACATACAAATTCCTATCTATAGCGTTTGTTGCTTGCTATAAAACTTTTATGCAAGTTATGGTTTACGCTGCTAATATTTATGACATCATTTAATTGTTATTTATAGCAACTATAAACGTTGTAGATAATACAGAAGATTATTATAGCAACTATAAACTCTATAGTAACACTATATAAAGTATAATTTAGTATTTTAGAGCATTATTTACTTGCCATTGAAGATGTCTAATCATTGCAAAATATTTTTATTGCACTAGCATAATGCTATGGAATGTATAGCCATTATTAAAAGTATTTAATGCACAACATTAAGCATATGAATATTTATAATCAAAAAGTATGTCATACAAAGTTCGAAGCATATAAATATTTATGATCAAAAGTAACAATTCTTACAATCGGTGCTAACCAAAACAATACATATTAAAGGAACAATCCATACAACTGTAGCTAACCAAAATGATACATAGTAAAAGTAAAGACGTATGAACATCGACGTAAAGTACATGTGAAGAAGAATGAGTGCGACAACATATTTTTTTTCATGCCTTCCACCATAGCATAATCCTAAAGCATCAGAGAACGCCTATCAAAAAAAAAAAGATATGTCTATTAGTCATAAAATGCTAACATGCAAGGTTTAATGTTTAGTACAACAAAGTACACAGGCCGAATCCCAAAAACCATGCATACTCAAATTCAAGCTCAGAAAGTTACCAGAAATGTTATATACAAGTAAATAGAAACGATCCACCATCTACTCCCAATCTACCTGTTGAAAACATGAGATTCTAAATTCAGCACCCAACGTTGCCAAAGTTTCTTAGGTACAATTGTTGTCCAGTTTCTCAAATTTTTGATCTTGATAATAGAAGTGACTCATTTGGCAATATGTTCATTGGTTGCCTAAATTAAAGCGGAGCCATTGGGATTTCTTTTAGGTTTGTTATTTTTCTTACTGGATTAGATTTAATGATTTTGTTTTGTGCAACTACTCATAGTGATAATCAACCGGAGTTTTGCAGTCAAGAGTGCAAATTATTGTTTTTCTATGTTATTTGTCAATTAAATTCAATAACATTGCTCACGTTTAGCGTCAGTATGGTATAACATTCATGTTATTTGTTATACATAATGTGGATATTGTAGTTTGTATTTTTCCTTTGGGATATTTATTTAACAAAGCAATCGCTAACCGAATTATCCATATAGTATATTTTATGATTTTAGCTTAATCTATGGGTAGACAAGAATTGTGATCCAAAATTAATATTATTTTAAAAAAAAACCAACATAATAAATTTTTACAAGTGATATCAAGACCAACAGGTTTGACAGCTTTTAGAAAAGCTCCCTATGCTGACTATGTTGTTGCATTTTTCCAGCAGTAAAAATAGATTTGGTGTGCATGACTAACAGGTTTGGAAGGAGTAATTTGCACACTGGGTTGTCAAAGATGGCGAACAGGAGATTTTTATCATTAAAATTTAATCCTTGAGAACCCTACAGAGTCGTTGAAGCACACATGGGGTCACTAATCACCACTCGGTACAATATATAAGCCTTTTCTCCTAACTTTATTTCCTCTTCATTGAATGATTTTATTCTCCTTGAAACTAACTAACAGTCGAAGCAAACAACAAACTTATATTTAATATGAAAAACTTGCATAATCAACTAAAGGTACTATAGATAATCGTGTATTTGTTTTGTTCAGCTTAGATATCCGGATCAATTGGAATTATTCCACCCCTGGCCGAAGTACAAACTGCATTGACAAAAGTATGCACAAACTTGCCTACATGCACACTGATATACATGATTTTTAAATTCACTTGTTCAATTTCTTAATATTTTGAATGCTCAATAGAAGGTTCGTCCCATAAAATATTTATGTTATGCATAAATATGATTTGAAACATTTTAAATTTTGTGGATAAGTTATTTTGATCAGTTAAATCTTGTATATGAAATTCTTCAAGATTTCCAATTTTCTCTAAAGTATGACTCGAAATCTTACGGTAACGTTGTTCTGATCATCAATTTGAGTCATAGTTTTGATAATATCGAAATTTTGAGATTATTTACAATGGTTAAAGATGGTTTAGATCTTAAAAATAATATATTTTGAAAATATAGAGTAAAAGTAATACACAAATATATCTTTATTATATATTCGGTTACAGGCTTCTTTGTTACAAGCTACTGGGCTTGGCCTTCCCAACCATAACTTATTCTCACGCATCTAAAGCAAAGTCATGTTTGGAATTTGTAAGTGCACTTGCAGTACTAGTGTACATAACTTTTCAGGACCAGGTATAAAAACACTTCAAGGTTGATTGGTTTATATTCAGAGTATTGGTTATATGCTGCTATACACCAATTTCTCTTATATGCAGACTCTTTACATAATAGAAGTGAAAGTTATCCCTTTGTACTTTATAAAATGCAAAAATGAGTGGAAAATGCTAACGGAAATGTTAAATTGACAAACCTGTTCTCCACTGGTTAAAGGTGCATTTTTTCTATCATGCGTCACCGCCTTGAAGTTATGCCATGTAGAGTCCCATTCAATATCATCGGTCCTCAAATCCGCTATATCTGCTTCTTCCTACCGAGAATTTGTGGTGTTTAGTTATACATGGACAAGTAGCAAGAAGCTATTACATGTTTTCCTCGCCCTGGCTGTCAAATAATTAAATTGGCAAATGAAAGCAAACTTATTTTAAGTTGGAGAGGTTATGATAATGATAAAAATAAAATGTGATGTTCATAAGCTCATATTTGTGAAATAATATAACCAATTATGCTTGAAATAATTTCCAAACCATTATGCTTTCCTAGAAAACTAAACCCCCCTGAATCTGCAAGCCTATGAGAGAATCTTGCCATAGCCATTTGGACCAAGGATAGCTTGCTTTCCACCTATCTCGATCGAAAGATTTACTACGTCAAACAAAAGCTAAACACTGAGAGAAGACACATCATTTAACTGCTAATATTATAAGAGGACCGTGGAACGGGAACTAACCTCATCTCCATATCCAAATTGGAGGTACTGCAGTGGTAGGTTTTTTCTTTTAGTTCTTTCTAAAAACAATCATAGTCAACAAACCATTAATTTTTAATATAATCTAACGCCGATTCCCGAATCCAACTGAAAAACGTTAGATAAATCAGAGAAAGCAATAAATTTAGTGAATAATTGAACCCAACTGAATTTTGAAAATACCGAGCAAATTGAAAATCATGCATCGATGAAAGAAAACCGCTACGAACAATTATCAACAATAAGTCAAAATTATCAATCTGATACAGTAGATGACTGCAAACTATTTTTATAACTTTGTGGTTGCAATGATAATAACAGTAGGAATAGCAGTTGAAAGAGCATAGAATAATTTTTATATCTATAAGAAAGAGAAAGGGAAACCACAAGAGAGTGGGGAGAGGAGCGTTTTTCTGTAGTCCTTAGATGACTTATAACAATAGGTCATGGGTTGGGAAAATGTATAGATATGTCATTGAGGAGAAAATTGTACAGATTATCAGTCAAAATAATATATAGATTATATAAGTTTGAGAATGAGTTAAACAGAATAGTCGAGATTCATATCAAACAACTACTATGCTAAAGTCAAAAGCAGTGACAAATTCAAAATATCAAAAGTTAGGAACGTGTAACAATGGGCTTTTTTATTTATTTAAGCCAGGTTAAATTGTTTAAGCCTTAAAAATAGTCCAGGAAAGCACCCTGCAATATATAAATGTAGCCAGGTTAAATTGTTTGGCCTTAATATTACGACTCCAGGTGATAGTCCGAACACCGACGGTATCATGGTTCCAAGTCAAGAAATGTTCAAATTTGGTCGTCCACCATTGGAGTAGGTACAGGATTCACACTAATTATCAATTAGCAATGAAACATTCGTTTCTTTGAATTAGTATATATCACTGGAGTAGGTACGATATATATATATATATATATATATATATATATATATATATATATATGTGTGTGTGTGTGTGTGTGTGTGTGTGTGTGTGTGTGTGTGTGTGTGTATGTATGTATGTATACATAGGAAATGATTGCATAACAATTTCAAATGGTTGCTCCTGTGAATGCTAGCAAGATAACTTGTGGACCTGGCCACAGTCTTAGGTAATGTTGCAAATTGAAATTCAAAGTACATACATTGTGAATATTTAATGATACATTTTACATTTTTAAGACTTATTTTTATATGTATTTTTTTCAATAAATTTTTGATTATGGGTTAAAGGCTCAGGTCACTTTTTCATTCTAAACAAAAATAAATATGCGAAGTACAATGATCAAGACATGACTAACTTTCATATTCACAACATTGGAATTTTAAAGGATAACTCAACAGTGGAGGATATCAGGATCACCAATGGCAGTGTATTTGGAACTTTAACAGGTGGAAGGATCAAGACATGCCAGATATGCAACTGTATGACAGTTGATATTTAAGTCAAGATCATGCATTTTAATGAAATACACACACATGTGCCATGTAGCATTAGCATATCACGCTCAATATTAAAATCAATGTATAAAAACATTTTTACCTTTGACATTAATATCATTACTTCAGAATTCTAGTAGCTGAAGCCATAATAGGAAGTCCTACGCCAACCTAGAAAGAATAAAGATAACTAATGTTAGCATGATGGAATTCTGTGAAGCCATAGGAAAACTTTTTCCGTTTTGGCGGATACAACAATACTGAAATCTATCATTCTAGTCTATACAATTTATATAGTCAACAACACCTGTTTTGCAACAAATATGTGTTGAATAAATCTTTTTGCTGTTCAAGATGAATAACAAATATGCGTACATACGCACATATACATACATAAATATAACATTTTGGTCTCGACGACTGAATCGTAAAATCAAAATTTTAGGAATATATGACAGACGATGCATATGCTTTTAAGGAGGAAACCGTACAAAATCATCCATGGTTTTTCTTCAGTCAGCAACAAACTTCATTTGCACACATGAACAACTTACCTTAGCTCTTAAAGTTTCCACATCTGCTTCAGTACTCTATTGTTTATAGAAGCTTCATTGTACTTGAGGTTTACATCAGTGAGGCGCTTCAACAGAGCCAAGTGTCCACCGTTTAATTGTGATACCTACATTCAAGTTCATTCTAATGTTCCTGCTTCCTTCTCCAAGATCGTCTAGATAGCTGATTAACGATTTGAAATCATCCTGCTTTGTGAGGAGATATATTATAATGCAGCATTATAACATGAATGGTAAAATCCATCATAACAGCGCTTAATAGGGTTCTTTCGGGCTTCATTCCAAAATGATGCCATAAAAATTAACTATAATTTTAAGAAGGAAACATATACTTTGTTATTGATCTCAAAGTTTGCTTTGTCTGTAGTTAAGACCTAATAATTCTCTTAAAACCCAGGCGACCTTAAGAATTCTGAGAGAGAATGTGTTGGAATCACAACACATACTCCATATACATAAAAATACATACATATGTATATGTATATATAGTTAACAAATAAATTATTGTTATTGTTGTTGTTGTTTGTTCCTCCTGCTGCTGTTGTTTTTATTGTTGTTGCTACTGCTGCTCCTCTTCCTCGTCCTACGCCTCCTCCTCCTCCTCCTACCACCACCACCACCATTATTATTGATTCACAACATTTATGTATGGTATTACTGTGAAATTATAAAAACAAAGTTGTATGATGCTCCAAAGAAAGCAACAAATCAAAAGATTAAAACATTGGTTTTTGTAAAAATTAAACAGTGCAGAAACCACACTTGGGACCGAACAGTACTGTACCAAACACATAGTTAATGCCAGGGATATGAAACGTCGAGATCCATATAATATTGTTTATACAGAAATTCATTCATGTGAAAAAACAAAATCCAGTAAAGTAGAAGCAATGCGCCAATTCAAGCACCTAATACTTAGTATAATACATTATTTATAATCAAGCCTTGGGTAGTATGAACAGAAAATAACAATTACCAAAACAATTACATTTTACCTTCTGAGACACTTTATTTCAGCAGGACCCATGCTTTCATTAATCTCAATTTCTCCATCAAGATCATCATCTTCGGATTGTTCTTTTGATGAGCCACTTGTAGCTGTTTTACCCTTTAATCCTGAATTTTGCACATTTGCTGAAACTCCATTTGATCCACTACTAATAACAGGTGCTTCAGGTCCCAGCGATGAAGAAGCTGAAGCTGGCTATCTTGGATCAACTGAAATAGAATCTTGAGGTTTTATGATTGAGCCTATGCAATTGCAACTACCTGACAATACATATCAAGCTATTGCTTCAGCACCGCCGCATACTCCGTAGGGTCTGCCTCTGCCGTCCGATCCGACGCTGCTGCACCAGTGGCTGCTATCTGTGTTTCCTTAATCTCCACAGCATCCTTATCGGTCGTTGAGTTGGTGGGCTCATTGTGAACATCAGGGTTTCCATTTTGTTTTGAAATGACGGCTTCTTCTTCTAGAAACTTCTGGAAGAACCACTCGGAGGAACTCCGGGTTATGTTAGCTGGATATGCTGCCACTTTAAAAAAGTTATTGCAAAATGACTTTGAAATAAATTTGTGCATAAGAAATCAAAAATCAAACAACTTCATTATATTGATGTTACTAAAAAGAAGAATCACACCCAAACACATGTCTCCAGTTGAAGAAAAGTGTAAGCAAACTAACCGGGCAACATTAAATTGGGTTCACAATTCGAATCCAACTGTAGCACTCGGAGATTCATGCGGCTTAGCTCAACATCTCGAGTCACCATGACTTCATCTAGAGGAAATGAAACAACTGCAAACCTTGCTTTGCGAAAAAGAAAATTGATACTACGAGACGGCCCAAAACAAGTCTACTTTTATAATTAACCTTACTTTTGCAAAAAAGAAAATTTCTATGCATGAGAATTGTCTTATCCAAAGAACAGGATAAGTTTACATAAGCATTTCACTGTATGGGTTAGTGTCATAAGAAAAATTGATTTAGTTTATATAATTAACCAGCTTACACCATTGTTTATAAAGTAAATAAGTTAGCTAGAATATGTCAAGCTTACAAAATGGTTTAGTTAGTGTCATAAGCATTGCATGAGCTTTCAAGCTAGGAAATCTATTGAGATATCTAATTCACATTTTTGGGAATTTTATACTTTTGGACTGCAATTGTTACTGTTAACAATTCACATGTAAACTATAACTATCCTCAAATTCTCACAAAACGATACACATAAAAGCTGATCTAAACCAGATTATCTTTCAAACATAAAAGCATTCATTGAAGTCGGACTATTAAACCAAAAGTTCCGATTAACATTAGTATTAAGTATTTCAATTTTATAATATTATACTACTGATATGAAATTTCTACACAAGTTCGTTTCAATATATACAACTTCGATCGCTTTTCTATTTGGATCATCCTTATCTTCCTGACCGATACATGGTATATATAAAGATTGTATTAATCATACATCATCAATAACATACTGCCCATTTATATAATCAAAAGATATACGTGCTTGTATTTGATTTGTTGGATGCAAGAATAAAAGAAAAAAAATTAACAAAATTTAGAAAGGGTAAGCAGCTGTACATGAAGCTGCGAGCTCGTGGAGCATATGAAATCATATTATATGCTGGTTGCCTACATTATGATACATGTTGACAAATTTTTAATGTGCATGGGTGCTACTGTATATGTATTTCTGTGTATGTCACCGTAACAACACCAAAAAACCCCTAAATTATACCTTGTTATCTAAGTATCGCGTTGAGGTTTTCAATTTACAATTACCTGCTCTGAAGTTCCAAAATATTCAGTCCACTTTTAGCTTCTTTTTTTAATAATGAAGTCACAAATGGATGTTATTTCATAAGAAAAAAAGATAATGCAACAATTATAATTAATTATAGCTGGGTTTTCTCATTCGAGTCAATGAACTCAAAAAAAGTAAGCATAAATTATCTAAATGTGTACAGTATTGATAATCTGTAAAAAGTAAACATGTGCAGTATATTATATTCAACAATCGGATCACTGATACTAATTCAAAAAGCAGATGTCTTTCTAGCATTGGGCAATCAAGAAAAGATAATTTATTTATTGACTAAATCAAAAATGGTTATAAAATGAAACAAACTGAAGTCACCAAGAACAACCTTAATTCGAGTTCAAAAATTTATTGACCCCTCAATGATTCAAAGAAGAAAAAGTTCGAGTTTGCGATTTTATACCTAAAATCTAGTTCGACAGTCGAGGAATCTACTTCCCTGACAATCGCACGCGATCTCCTTTGAACCGGAAATTGCACGCAAGCTTGTTTGAACCAGGAATCGCTCTTCATCGTTGTCATTTAGATCGAGGAATCACTTCCGTGGTAATCATACGCAAGCTTCTTCAAACCAAGAATTAAAGGGAATGGCGAGAGAGTTCTCTTAAGTGGAGAAGGGATTTGGGGTGAAGGGAATGGCGATTGAAGAGTTCGTGAGTGGAGAAGGATTTGGGTGACTGAATTTGCGGTGAAAAATGAAATGAAAAGGAAATTTTAGCGGGGCAAAGCGTAAAATTTTGACCGCTAAAATTTTAGGGCATGATTAAACATTGCGTTGGTCAAAGAAATGTTTTAACACTTAAGCTATGTTTTAGCATAAATAGTGATTAGCATACTTAACTATAGCAAGTTAAATTTTTGTGCAATCCTTGCTTGCTATCAATAGAACATTTTCTTGTAGTGATATCTCAAATTTATTTTTAAACTACATTTTTTTTCCAAAATCATATTTAATAAATATGATACTGTATTTGATTTAAATTTCCCATATACGGTCTTTTAATAAAATTGTTTAAAAACTTCGTATAAATAGTTACTCAATTTCTGAAGATCGAGTTCTTATTCAATTCCATAATCTTCCTTTAAAAATTCCTTAATTAATATTAATCTTTCTAAATTCAAATTTTACTTTTTACATTAAAATACATTATATGGTATCTAAATGCCAAAATTAAGGGCCAGTGTTATTTAAGCATCCAAACACACAATAATCTATCACAGATTATTCTACATATCATATATAACTATATATGAAAGAAAACAATAAAAATGTTGGGGAATCCAGCTGCATCCCTCCAATCAGTTTCCCTGCATCCACAGATGTTAATTAACACAAATAATACCAATTCCACTCCGGCACGGGATATTATGGGAAATAGGGTCTCATCCACAACAATAGGCAACTATAAACATCCAAATATTAACACACATACCCTAACATCCAAACATTCACACAAATTAAATATAAACGTTATATACTAAATTAAACTTCGATTGTAAAAATATAAACATGCCAGAGATAGTGAGTTTACTCACATTGATGTTTAATCGTCGAAATAACGATTAGTTTAGACTAAATTAAACAGGGATTTGATTTAAATAAAAAATTTAGCTGGCTCCAATCTGGTTCAATCCAATTCCATCGCGAAGTATTCGTCACCACAATTCCAACGCACTTTGTTTCATTTGATTCTGATCACGTGTACACAGGTTATACTAGTTTCAAGTTTATACAAGTATTAATAAAATTTAAAATCCCTAATTACGGTCATTAGTGAGCTAGTTACCTTCATCAACGTTAATATAATCTCGTCTTAACATTTCTTTACCCAGTTTACGAACGAAAATCCTTTGCTACCTTTAAGTTATCGCCACCATCACCTACGACCACCGGATTTCTGGCCAACACCCTTATCAGAATAGCTTCACCGAAGCGTGACTTCATTAGCAACCCTAGACTCACAAGCTCCACTATTCGTCATGAATTCCGATTCGAACAAAACCCGTTAAACTCAGAATTTTAGGCGCCTCCGACATCCTTAGGACCTCCGACCACTGCACATGTTTCTCCTTCAAACTCCCTCATCTGAAAACCACCATGGCGCCTTTAAATCGATGAAGAATGAAACCTTTATCCCTTTGGTTTTGGCAAGTTTCCAGCTTCCTCATACCATTGAGTGACCCCAAACTCTGGCCATTGGTCAAGCTTGGCCTCCTCTACAACTTTCCTGTTGGAGCCTTCTACTAATTCCTTACAGATTTCAAGATAAAATTTATTGATCGAAAAGGAAGGTGGCGGCTGATGAAATAAGATTAGGGTCGTGTTTGAGATGTATTTATAGGTGAAGTTTTATTTTTATCCTATTCAACTATATTCAATCATGTTTTAGTTCGACGTTTACAGCCCGCACGAACACATACTAAAGCCAATTGTTATGAAATTTGAAATCCTGCAATAACTTAATATTATGAACTCAGTGGAACCACTACAACATAAATTGTCTTTTATAGCAGTATATAACAGTTATTAATCAGTACTATAGCGGTTCGATAAACGTTGTATATCAACATGTTATAAAAAACTGTTGAATATTTATAACACAAATAAAGCCGCTATAAAAGAGCATGGTTTTATAGCATAAATTTTTCGCTGTGTTACGTGAAGACAATAGCTCATCCTCACCGCTAATAAACATGTAAATCTCAATGAAAATGAGAATCTTTATAACACAGTAAAGCCGCTATAACATATTTATTTGATAGCGGCTATATGACACTATTAAATCGACACGTTATAATATTACAATCAAAATGAATCTTCATAACAATTTAAAGAGCAACGTATGAACAAAAAATATATAATAATCATCAAATATAACGCATATTCATGATAACAAAATAAAGTATCAACAAACCAAAAATAATTTCAATCCATGAGTTACCAAATTCAATACATATGTTTTCAATTTCATATTGATGTCAATTTGAGTACGCAAAATATGACAACCCGGATTCCGACAGACCGATTTTTTTTCAAAAATCCAATCTATCGAAACCCGAGTTGGGTGCTCTGGTATCCTGCCGAAAAAGACAGAGATAAAGAAACATGTCAGAACTCGTTAAGCATCTCACAGCGGAAGGAAATAAAGTATAATATTCAAATATTGCTTTACCTTATTAACAATACTGCTAAACCAGTATCCAAAGCTATACCATCTCTGTCATGAACCTAACCTAGAAGTATGTAATGAGGAGGGGGTCAGAACATAAGTTCTATGTGAGTGGACTTAGAATAAACTTCTGTATAATCCTACATATACCGTTCAGTTACATTTTCTTGGTTATTAGGTTGTTAACAATGTTAGCTCTTTAGGCTATACTCATGTCCCACTAGTAGGTTAACCTAATACAACATATATGCAGATACCCCTAACTCGTCTAATCCTTTCCATTTATATATACAGTCCTTTGTCGTATGTCGTACGGGCTTCATCATGTAAATCTATACTACTTTAGTGTAGTGCCACCATTTTCGAAATCGTTTGGACTGCCACTCTCGATCATGCTAGATTCCTTGTATCATCTAGATCTAATCTAAGGCTCACTATCGAGCGCTTCCTAGATTCAACCAAGGTTTATGCTACCCAGGGTCACTGTGGTTTATGCTACCTATTGAACGCTTCTCGGATTCATGGTTTACGCAACCTAGGTCCAACTAAGGATTATGTTACCTATCGAACGATGCTCCCTAGTCTATGACACACTACCCAGAGCGATATATGTTCCTAGACTTTCCCCATGTATGCGTCGTGAATCGTTATCGGTGTCTAGTTGCACACGTCCCCTATATGTGCAGTCCGAGTTCCGTGGTAGGGCAAATCAAGAAACACGGAATTTGGTCGGGAGCTTTAAGTTATCTGCCGATGCAGATGCTAAGGTCTGTTTTTATTTGCGTGTGGCTATGGTCCCTCTTGACCCCTTCCTCAACTAATGAAAGGCACCCAAGAAAATCAAGAATGAGAACTGTACGCAGGTCCCCTATGCCCCCACAAACGTATTGGCCAATCTCAGCCATAAATAGATAGCAAGTATATGGTCTTTTGGAGTTCTCCGCCTTTCCGCTTCACATGCTCGATTGACTCAAGATGGTAGGTAGACGACGACGTGCTATCATAGGGGTAATCTAGATATTGCCGCCTCACGCCGGTCCATCCTAGTCTTTAGTTTGCCTTATATTGCAACCAAGGCGTACTCTTGGTTCTTCTAACGCAGACCTTAACCTCTGTGAGCCCAGGAGGATCATCTGCAACCTCACAGAGGGATGCCAAGAGTACCCTCACGTTCCCTCGAAGCCGCGTGCTTCGTAACCTAGACCGTTGGAGCGGACGTTCGCTCCTTCTCGTGTTCTACTTGGCTTTCTTGACTAAGGTTAACTACTTAGTTTCCTGAATAGTTCGTTTTCTAAACTAAGGTTTACAACTTAGTCCTCTTAACTAAGGTTTACTACTTAGTTCTCTTTCTCGTTACTTACTTAGTTCTCTTAACTAAGGTTTATTACTTGGTTCTCTTAACCAAGGTTTGATACTTAGTTTCCTTTTTTTTTGTATTCACCAAGTTACCCTTGCTTATTAATTCAATTTATATTTAACCCACTTAAGTCCATTAATAAGCCCATAACATGTTAGTTTCCAACTTCATAAATTATTCCCTTTTAGGGTTACAACAACATGTTACACTTAGTTCATAGTTAAGTATGCCTTATCCCACATATATACTGATTAGGAGAATAACCCTCTAAATACCAGCCCCGAAGACCGAAATCAACATCAGACTGGCACCCAGAGAATTACTCAACCCAACCAACATATATGATTCTAATTTACTTCTTTTCCATTCATATAACTTATATCATTGTTAATTTCACATTTCTCCTTCCTAAACCACTTAATTTAAGTACATCTTTACATATAAGTTATCTCATCTTCCTTATCGTTTCCTATAACTTATCTTGTCCCATAAGTTATAATTTCCACCTATCATCCTTTCTTGCCTTATTCAAGTTTATTCATAATAGATTATTTATCATTCCCCATTTCTTGCCATTAATTTTAGATTTGACTCAACCTTTTCATTTACTTAACCCGTTACTTAAACTTTACCTAATTCAATTAACTTATGATACCGTCACGGGTCCCATTTGGTTAAGCATATCTAAATTTTGTTTCACATGTCGCCCGTGTCCTACTTAACCCCTTTTATTATATTTTCCATATCTTACACATGTCTTACTACGGTTAAGTCTACCTTAGTCATGTTTTACATGTCATTTATATCACCCACTTAACCCTCTAACCATACCCATGTCACCCACATGTTTTATTATGGTTAGTATTTCTTAATTTATTTATTATGCCGTAACGATGTATGACCTCTCACATTAGACGTCTGTTCGTGGATGCTGGATTTGCTGGGTGGTTCCGAGCAGACTTATACCATAACGCACCTAACCTCGTGTCATTAACCGTTACGCCTCTAGTTCTTGCCGTTGACCTCTTACATTAGACGTCCGCTTGTGGTTGTTGGATTTGCCGGGCGGTTCCGGGCAGTCTTACACCACAAACGCGCCTAACCTCGTGTCATAGGCATTCATTAACAATCGTCTTTCACCCAAACCCCAAATTCATGTCACGTGTTCTAAATTTAACTTAATTACAATTCATGTCCATTCTAGGTGTCACAGGCCAATTATAATTTTACAAGCATGTTCATGTTCATTCTAGATATCAAATGTCAATTACCAATTCACAAGCATGTTCACGTTCAAGTTATGCCACTATTGTCAATTTTATGATATGCGTCGAGTTCCATAATTACATAAAAAAACATGGTTTGTCCAACATATTCCATTTTAATTATGTTTCTAGGATCTTAATGGCATATCCAATCTTCAAGTCTCAAATTCAAGCTTTACCCAAAAACCCCAATTTATGTTCATGCTTATAATCCCATTAATAGGCTATACCTATTATTCCCCTCAATCCCATAGTATGTAGATTTGAAATAAATCACCTTTTCCCCAATCCTATCCCGCATTCAATAATTCCAATTAAATTTACATAATTTCATGTTAACATCATAAATCAGAATTCATGATTATGCGCCATTCACGTTCCCAAACCATATCCAAAGATTCATTATGGATTATGCTCCAAAATTACCCATTTACAAGCTGTATCACAATGATTTCCCAATATTTACAATAATAATTGTTATGCCACAATCCCCAATATTTGCAATAATAATTGTTACATCCCAATCCCAAATTACAGATTATGTTTCTCGATTGCATAAAATAGATTATTCCCAACATTTCCATATTCCAACCGCACGTATGCATAATAAGATTTTCGTCTAGGTTCGAGATAACCTAGCTCCAAAAATAAAAAGGGGAAGGAGAATAAAAGGAACAATTATTGTAACATGAATCTTGAATTAAATTAATAACTGGGGAATGATGAACGATAATAGTACTATTATGCAACAAACTTATTATAATTCCACTCACCTTGACTGGATTGAAGAAATAAACGATTTGTCGTTGATGTAGAACGCTGATTTAATCTTCTTATTTGATTATTGGTGAGGAGCATGAATTGTTGATGAAGAATTTTGCTTCTTGATTTGATTAAACTCCAAAGTTGATGAAGAACTTGCAATTTAGTTTAGGGTTTTGGGGCGGCGGCCATGTTTGGTTGAAGATGGCGGCGTGGAGGCATCAGAAGGAATTTTTTATGAATTAGGTTAGGTCTAGGCACTATTTTATAGGTGTAGAGAGTGTTTCAGAGCCATTAGATCGCCCTAGAAGCCATTCGGTCCGTCCAGCACATCAAAAATCGTCACTGCCCAGATCTGGAAAAATCAGGGAGGAGGTCGACACTAAGGTCGACCCCTAGGTTGACCTCCCTGGGTAAGTCGACCCCCAGGTCGACCTCCCTGGGTAGGTCGACCCCCAGGTCGACCTGCCTGGGTATTTTCGTATGTAAATTCTGAATTTTTGTTGAATCTTCCGAAGGCCATAACTCTTTCATACGGAGTCCGATTTTCGAAAACTTGGACTCTATTCCAAGAAGAATTCCAAGATGAACGCAATGGTGATGTCCGTATTACTTAATTCCTGATATTTAAATTAAGTATCCTTATTTTATTATCTTCTCTGTTACGTACACTATCATTGAATTAAACTTTCCTTCTCATTCATGTATTAATAAATTTTCATTGTACATCACCATTATTAACCTATCTATGCATATATATACATTTTTAGTTATATTAAAAATGCGGGGTGTTACACAAAACACAAAACACAAAACATAGTTCATATTTAAAGTCTACAAGTACCGAATGCATCACTAAGAACTTCAACTGCTCAAAGACTGCCTTTCTCCATTAAATAGTCCATAGATACTATGCAATCACCTGGCTCCAAAAAGATCTAATATACTTACGTATAAAGGACTTTGCTTCCAAATAAACATGTGTCTGCGGAAATAAAAAATTTCATAAGACGAAATGGAAAGACATTGGAAGCCTGCTACTCCCTCTCTTTTATGATGTTAGCAAATATTGTTTTTGCATCAATTTCTCAAGTACGATAATGTTAAGGCTAGAGTCAAATTAAAGAAAATACGAAAAACATAAATTGTTGACTAACGTATAAACATAAATCAAGTTTACAAAATATGCTAATAACTATTTAAAATGAAAAATAAAATAGAAATAAAGAACCGCATAATGATTTTTTGAATCACAGGCTAACATAACCATAAATACACATAAATGCTTAATTTTGAAAGCATCAGGTACTATGCTAAGTACAAAACTATAAGCGTAATTAAACTAAGGTTATAAATCAAAGTCTTAGACCATTTCTATTATACTAGCTTTATTTTACCAATGATTGACACGTCCATATTACTTGTTGCTTCAAAAAAAAAAAACAAAAAAAAAAATTAATTGCATCAACAAAGCCTTGTAATAGCTTTGGGGCACCAATCAAAAGTACTATTTTGAAAAATTACTTCCGCTTATATTCAAGAGGTTGATTTATCTACATGTCTCCTCTAGTCTTCTGCAATTTTCAACACATAATTCAGTATCATATAGTGAGATGACGAATATAATTAATTTTATAGTTATAAGTGTTGATGATGATTAGAGACTTGCAATAGGAAAAAAAATCTTCTTTACAAAATCACACTTGTTTTCATCTCGGTTATCTTCCCTTTCTCAAACACCCATTTCCACAAACTAAAAAATCCTAAAACTAAATTAAGATCAAGTTTAACAAAGTGAACTTTAACCTTTGTTACTAGTAATTTCATATATTTTTTTAAAATCTCTATTTCGAGAAAATAAGCTCTCATCTAGAAAAAGCTAGTACCATTATATTACAACAATTAAATGTGGAAGCCCTTATAATTAATATTTTGGTTTCATGGTAACAAAATTCAACAACTTTCTAATCAAAATGTTAGGGGTTTGGACCAAATTTCGTAAACTTTAAAATTTTAATTTGACTGGTAATAAGACGAAGATAAAATACACAAATAAGAGAAGGCGTATTTTAGTACCAACTTATTTAAGTAAAAATAAGGTTGCATGCTAGGTTCTTTTTGTTGTATGAATGGAATTTACCTACTTCCTACATATAACAGTCTAAATTTAATGTTTTGTGTATCTCCTAATAACTTAAGCATTTCTAGACATTCCATTAGTGACCTTAATTTTACACAAATCAAACTACAAATTTTGATTAACAATAAATCTAATAAAGTTCACCGAATAAGAAGCTGTCAACACCTAGATAGAGATTGTATAACAAATCTTCCAATTATATTATCTTTTACCTTCTTAGTCTTGCTCTCGTCTTCAATCTCATCGTCGTCAGCTTCATCTTCATTGATTTCATCGTCTTCCTCTTCTACCACTCCCTTATCTTCATCCTCGTCGTGCTCACCTAAAAGTTCACTGAAGTCATCCTAGGCAGCCTCTCCAGTAAACCATGAAACTACATGTGGAATAATCTTATCTCGAATAGTGGACCTAAAGGAATAAAAGCACAAGCTCTATATAATATGAGAAGCGAACTGCAAAATATGACTAAATGATTTGTTGTATTACTAAATGGAAATTCACTTTTTAAAGCGAAATCTAGGAAACAAAACGTCATAAACCTAAAAAGTGATACATATCACATTTTGATTTCATTAGTTGAGTCCATTATAAAAAACGAGCCTATTCCAATATATATTTCATATAGAATTAATGCAAAATATGCATATTCGTATTACACTTAAATGTGTGATTCTAATCTTTTGATGAATGTTCCTTTGTTATGATTTAGAACTAGCGACATACCCAGCTCCACCTGGTTTTGTAGGTCCTCAGCCTAAGACAAGAAAAGAAAAGAAAATCATTTGTGATAATAAATAGTTGTTTTTTCTCCAATATCATTCCAAAATAATAAATAAAAACTTGCCAAATTTTCATCGATGTATTCATCTTCCTCAAGTACTTCCGCTGGTTTCCCAATATTGAAAATGCTTTTGCTTCTTTTTTGGTGATTGGTTTGGCATTTTTAACATCTTTCTTTGGCTTCTTCTTCGCTATTTTTTAGTCAAACGTTAACCACGAAACCTTTCAATTTCAGTCCTGCAGCAAGGCAACAGACATATACAACATACACAATGTAGAACAAAATGGTGGGCCTTATTAAATTAGAAAGAATGCATTCATAAGTTATTCAAGAATATACTGGATATGTATGAATTTGAAAGTATATATTTATATTAATTAAATGGATTATTTTGAAAAAAAATGGGTAGACATTAAAGCCGAGTGTAAGTAATGAGCAGAGCACATATTTACTGCCAACAATGATTAGAAAATAGCTAGAAAAAGAATGTACCCAATCGCTTTCTCTAGAACTATTAACAGCGAGTGATACATCCATATAAACAAAAATACACATAAACACATATTTTAGTTTCTAATTATTTGATAAAATAACTATCATCATGTCAATTTTTTACCAAGGTAATGGAAAAATGTTTCAGACCCTCTTCATTCATCTATTAGCAAGATACTATCTTTACGCTCAAACAAACCACCACCATGTATGAATAACAATCCACTTTCAAAACATTAAGCACCCAAATGACAACTACCAATCAGTTTCTAAACATCAAGCAACCAAATAACTACATTACCATCTAATGTAGTTCTTCATTGCTTCTTCTCCATTTTCAATCCACACATCCAAAATGTGCTTCTCGTGCCAACTTCTCTAAAATCATTAACATAAAAACTACTTAAATAGAAATACACTGAGAATTACATCTATCTACTTGGACCATGATTGTTGAACCATACACTACCTTGTCCAAAAACCGATCCACATCAATGTCATTTCCATTAATACCATTTCATCAAACACCACCAGGCCACTTACTGAAACATCCTCAAATTTAACCAATCGCAAACTGCACTTAGAATATTCCAATCAAACAACTTTCACCTTAAATAGATGCAACTACGATGCCAACAAAGACCACTATAATTGTGACGATAAGTACACAATAGACATAAATGCCAACCACACCAGATATTAATGGTACTTACTAATTTTAACTCGAAACCCACTCATATAGACAAAAATAACCCTCTAAACCCAGTACAAAGAAATAATGTCCTATAATTGAAGAACCAAAAAAAAAATCTCATCTCCTACCATATTTAGTTTCGCTCATCCTAATTAAATCATTTTGCCTGTCAGCAACAGTAAACCCATCTCAACGCTTAGATATAATGGAAGCACATGGAAAATACTCACAAGCTTGAGTACCTCACTTCTTAGGACTCGAGTTGATCACGACTTTTTCTTTATGGTGATGGTCAAGAATGAAGGACAGTTTTGCGGCAATGGAATATGCAAAAATGTCAGCCATCTAATACAAAATTACAAATTTTCTATTGAATTTCATTGCTTTATATTGCCAGATAGATGTTGTACATGGAGTTCAATGGCTGAAGAAACTTAAGTTAGTAAGGAAGGGACATGGGAAACTAACATTGTCATTTCTATTAGTAAAAAAGTGGTTCACTTAGCCATGTAACCATTCAAACCAGCAGCTAATATAAGATGCCAGATGTCTCCCAAGACCAAATATGTATAGTTCATCTGTTTAACTAAGACATATGGGTAGATAATACATGCTTTTATAATTACTAAGTATAATAACTGCTAAATTTTGATGGAAAAGTCCCTCTAGCTTTATATCCGAAGAAATGACAAATAGCATTAAATTTCTTTCCCATGTATGTTCCTTCTTTCTGAAAGACAAAACAAAATAAGAAGTCTTACTAGAAACCGGAAGTCAATAGGTGAACGATCATATAGGTAGATTCTTAAAATGATATATTATATTATATATTTTAAGTAAATAAGACAGTAATGTATGTCAAGGTCTCTTTGAAACTAAATAAATAAATAATGTCTACCATCCTCTTGTTCATTTCTGCTTCCCACCAAATAAGCTTGTAGTTTTTCCATCTCAATCTAATAGAGCATGCACAGGTTAATAGAGAATAGGTAAAAGCAAATGATTTTCAAATTACTGGATAATAAAAGTTACCTGAGATAGCTGAGCCAATTCATTAGATTCAGGATTGAGAAGTAGCTACATTAAAGAAAATGGCATCAACGCATTATAGATCCCAGCTCAATAAAAATTACAGACTAGTGAGCTATTAGCAAAAATTCTAAAAGTGCAATGCCCCTGGAAATAAAAAATGGTAACAAGAGAACAAATATCACCATTTATGTTAAAATAAGTCAGTCAAAGGAAATCCCATTCTTGCAAGCAAACTTTTTTTTAAAAAGCGAGGAAGTGTAGTTTAATTACAAATGAATAATTCATTCGCATTCATAGCCTATTTGGATCTGAAATGGCAATATCAGGTTTTGGAAAGTCATTTCCAAAATCTTCATTGACTTTATTTAGATCTCCTTGAACAAATATAGTGTTATATATGCCATTGAGTTCAGCATTCTTTTGGGCATCTACAATGGCTTCTGGCACAACTTCATGGCCATAAACATGTTTCACCCTTCTCGCAAGAGTTAAACCAATTGTTCCAGTTCCACATAAGAGGTCAAGAATAATTTCAGATCCATTCCCTTTCAAACCAGCAACATCTTCAATAAACTTATGAAGAACTTTAGCCTGGTGAGCATTGGTTTGGAAGAATGAGTTGGTTGAGGTTTGAAATGTAAGATCTCTAAGAATTTCGGTGATGTTTGGCTTACCGTACAGTGTATATTCTTCCATTCCGATAGAAGCATTTCCAACAAAAGAATTTACGTTGTTCATGATACTAACAACTTCACGTATTGTTACAATCTTCATAACAAGAGGTTCTAATAGCTCAGGCTTATAACTTGATGTCACAAAGTTGACCTTTAGTTCCCGAAGAACAGTTTTGGCATTCCTTTCGCTTCTTAACATTAGAAGTTTTAGAAAACCAGTATGTGAATGACAATCATATGGAGTAACGCCTAAGTCGGCTTCTTTCCAGTTATCCTGAATAACTGCAAGAACCTCATTAGCAACTTTGGTTTGCAATAAACATTGATCCACATGAAGAACTGTATCAAAAAAGCCAAGGGAACGCAGATTTAGTGTAAAACCTTTATCAAAGACACTTTTCCTTTCAATAATATCTCTTGGCAACCACCTTTGATACCCAAATGAAAAATCCATCTTGTTTTATAGTGAAATTGCACTGCATGTGGTATAATGGGCTTCATTAGATTTGTATGTTTTTTAATGGGAAATCTCCTTACAAGAACAAATTAAATCATGAACTTGTTGCTCTTTGATTTTGACTCTTGCAACCTCCACAAAATGAAGAATACACACTGGGCGCCTCTACCAAGTTATCATGTGGAGCAAATGCCTCTAATTTTGTCACCTCGGCATAACTTCCTTTCCTACGAGAAACTCTAGCTAAGAGTCGCTCCCCCGGGTAAAGCACGATCGTACATAAGACCAAATCCACTATCGCTGACCTTGAAAACACCTTTCCCTTTGAATGCCAATGACTCACATACCACTTGTAGAGTTTCCCCGCGATTCAGAAAGAATATTATATCTGTAACCAATATTAGTTGGGAAGGAAGTAAATAAGGTTTCACAGTCGGCATAAATGATAATATATCTGTAACCAGTATTAGTTGGGACAATCCCACTTTTCATTATTCTTTTGTTTTGTTTAAAGCCCAAGCGCACATTACAGAATACAACGTGTATATATACACGTTCAACTGTAACATTCTATCATTGAATATATTTTCTATCTTCCGCAATAATAAGAATTACACTTTCTCTTTTATGGTATCAGAGCCAATTAAAGCCTAATGACAATATTTAGCAATTTGGATATCATATTTCTTCATCTACAACACACAAATAGAAGAGGCTGTTTGTTTACTTCTCAGAGGATCTGGTTGCGTGAGTGCAGCGTTGTGAACCCGCCATCCTTGATCCATCTTCATTATCAAAGTAAGCCTTTCGATGACTGTGCAGTATTATTATGATCAATTTACAGTTTTCATCCATCCCCAATTCACCAAGAAAGCTAAATAACACAAGTTCTTCATCAAGCATTCTTGATTGTTTTTCGATCAAGATCCTCAAAGTTCCCTTCTGAATCGATAGTAGCTGGTTGCAGAATTCAGTTATTGAATTACTGCCATCCAAGCATCCTATTTCAGATCAAGATCCTCAGAATACCCATCTGAATCGATAGTAGCTGGTTTCAGAATTCATTTATTGAATTACTACCATCCAAGCATCCTATTTCAGTTCTTTTTCCTGTCAAAACTGTTTCATCTGACTGGAAATAATGAAACAACTAGTTTTGCAACTTCAATGGTCG
Organism: Allium sativum; assembly: GCA_030737875.1. NCBI lineage: Eukaryota > Viridiplantae > Streptophyta > Magnoliopsida > Asparagales > Amaryllidaceae > Allium > Allium sativum. The sequence continues at coordinate 573,177,822 of CM060923.1, read as the reverse complement.
ATATTGTTAGAGCCTCATCATCAACAATTACCCGGGTTAAACCCAAAAGCCATGTAATTAACATCCCATTAAATGATGATAATTACATGTTATGGAAGTACCAAGTTGAAACAGCTTTAAAAGGCTATGGTCTGCTAGATTTTATCAAAGGAACTATAAGCATTCCACCTGTTATGATACAAGATAAAGGCGAAAACTACAATATGTATCAAAAACATGATAGTCTTCTTGCATCTTGGATTATTTCTTCAATAATTGCAAATTTATTATCACAAATTATTGGTGCAAATATGCCATATGAAATCTGGTCTCCTATAGAGCAGATATTCAATTCTCAATCAACATCAAGAATAATGCATTATAGGAGTCAACTTCAAAACATCAAGGAAGACATTATGAGTGTGTACTTGACAAAGATCAAGTTTCCATGTGACAAACTAGCAACTATTGGACATAAAATTTCAAAAAAGGAACAAGTACTTTACATTAATGTGGGATTAGATGATGAATACGTATCAGTTGTTACTATTATTGCATCCCAAAGAACCATCCCAGACATTTAGTATGTTCATTCCACGTTATTAGCATATGAAGGAAGGGTAGAGCAGAGAAGATCAAGTTAACTAGATTATTCAGTCAATTATACTACTGTTTCTAAGAACAAGAATCAACAAAGAAATAATTATTTGCAAAACCCAAATCAAGGTAATAATGTGCAGAGAGGAAATCAAAATCGAAGAAGAAGAGGCAGGGGTGGTAGATGGAATAGTAACACCGGAGTCAAATGCCAAATATGTGAAAAGTTTGGTAATGTTGGTAGTCAATGTTGTTTCATATTTAATTCTGAATTCAATATTTCAAGATAAACTCATGGCAATCAGAACAGACCCAATGTCAATATGGCATATTTAAACAACCAGAATGGTAATGCAGACAACAACAAAAATCAAATAACTAATGCAGATGATGCCAAGACAGATAATATAAACATTGATGATTGGTACGTAGATTCTGGTACAACGAACCATGTTACAAGCAGTTTGTAGAATGTAAATCTTGGTAACAAAAGCTATTTCGGTAAATAGTCCATACAAGTAGGTAATGGTGAAACTATAAGTATACCACACATTGGTAATGGATATATTAATGCTAAGAGACATCTATATCTTAACATTTTACTGAGAGTTCCTAACAAAAAGAAGAATTTAATAAGTTTCTCACAATTTTTCAATGATAACAACGTATACTTTGAGTTTTACCCCAATTTTAGCCTAGTTAAGGACCTAATTAGTAATAATATACTGTTACAAGGTAATTTGGATAATGGCCTATACAAATTCAGCAAAATCAAGACCAGAGATGGTACCAGGAATGTAAATTATTGTTATAATGTCCAAATTAATGCTAGCAGTAATGATGATGTTTTTAGTATTTGGCATAGAAAATTAGGTCATCCCAGTATCAAAATGTAAAAAATTTCTTGCTTGAAAATAAAATCAATCTCGAAAATATGCTTGATTCTTTTGTATGTAGTCATTACAAAATTGACAAAATTAATAAATTGCCTTTCTTTGATTCTAAGACTACATATAGTAGTCCATTTGAGCTTATTGGCGAAGATTTATGTGGGCCATCTCCATTTAAAACAGACCGAGATTACATATACTGTCTCTCATTTGTAGATGCCTACAGTAGATGTACTTGGGTGTTCTTTCTCAAATATAAGTTAGAAACTCATAATACAACAGTTTATTTCATAAAGTCAATTGAAAAATAGTTTAACTGTTCAAACAGATAGGGGAGGTGAGTTTATGCCTTCAAGAAAATATTTCAATGATAAAGGAATCACTCATAGAACCACCTTCCCACATGCATATGAACAAAATGGAATTGTAAAGAGAAAGCACAAACACATTGTTGATACATGCTTGACACTGATGTCACAAGCATTACTGCCCTTTAAATTTTGGCAGATGCATTTGCAACATCAGTATATTTAATAAATTTGACACCAACTAAGGTTTTGAAACAGAAAATCCCTCATGAGGTTCTTTTTGAATCAAAACCAGACTATAATAAATTAAAAACTTTTGGATGTTTATGCTTTTCCTATCTCATGCCTTATAACAAGCATAAGCTGAATTTCTGATCATCCCTATGTATCTTTTTGGTTTATCCTATTAACTAGAAGGGATACAAATGTTTGGACAGTCATGGTAGGTTGTACATTTCAAAGCATGTTACTTTTAATGAAAATATTTTTCCATTTGTGGAAAAATGTATAAAGGCTACCAATAGAGTGATCAAATCAACAAATATAATGCAACCACCAGTGGCACCAACTGATTCGTCAAAAGGTTCAGAATGTGACCAACAACAAGAAGAAGACAATGAAGTCAAAAGCAAACCCAATACAAGATCTGGGTGTAGTACTAACAACAATGATAATATGGTGCAACATTTACATGACAATCAACAAAGCAACGAAGAACATAACAACAAAGCTCAATCAATTCAAAGCAATGAAAGTTGTAAATCTTCCTCATTCGACAACAGTCAAGACATAAATTAGCGAGCAACTGGAAACAAGCACCACACGATGACAAGAAGTAAATGTGGAATATTCAAGCCCAAGGCATATGTTATAAGCGTCAATGATAGAGAGCCACCTAACTTTGAGGAAGTAGTAATAAACAGTAACCGGAAAATTGCCATGGATACATAATATAAGGCACTTGAAAGGAATAACCATGGACATTAGTGAATTCTCCAAAGCATAAAAATGTTGTGGGATGTAAATGGACTAACAAATTAAAGAAAAATCCGGATGGCGGTGTGTTAAAATACAAGGGAAGATTGGTGGCTAAGGGATACGCACAACAATTTGGGTTTTGACTTCAACGAAACTTTTCCCCCTGTGGCCAAGCCCACAACCATCAGAATTATATTGACTACTATAGCATTGACCAACCAGTGGAAAATCAGACAATTAGATGTGAATAATGCATTTTTAAATGGAGAATTAGAGGAAGAGGTTTATATGCAACAACCAAAGAGTTATATCAATGAAGAGAATAAAGGTTTTGTTTGCAAATTGCATAAAGCAATATATGGATTAAGCAGGCATCGAGAGTTTGGTATGAGAAAGTAAAAGTTACTTTCACCAAACTGGGGTTCTCAATGAAAAAATCAGATTGTTCTCTATATGTGAAAAATAAAGAAGCCACAAAAATATACATATTATATACGTGGATGAAATTTTGATTACATGAAATAATAATCGTGAGATTGATAATATAATAAAGTTTCTAGATAGAAGTTTTTATATAAATGACATGGAGATAGTAAAATATTTTCTAGGAATACAAGTTCAACATAAAACTAGCACATAAATGTTCTTATCTCAAAAGAAGTATATATTGGAGATACTCACTCGTGCCAATATGGAGAAGGCAAAATCTTTACCAACCCTTATAACAAGAAATCTATAATTATCTAAGTTTAAAGGTGAACCTATAGAAAATGTCATATTATACAGAAGTATTGTAGGTGCGCTTCAAAATTTGACAATTACACGTGCATATATAAGTTTCAGTGTAAATAAAGTATGGTAGTATATGCAGAGTCCAATATCTGAACATTGGAAGGCAGTAAACGAATTATAAGATATCTACAAGGCACGCTTGAATATGAATCATCACTAAATGCAAGTAAAAATTTAAACATACAGGATTACAGCGATGCGGACTAGTCCTCCGATCATGATGATCGAAGATCCACGACCGGTTATTGTGACTAGGCCTCCGATCATGATGATCGAAGATCCACGACTAGTTATTGTGTTTATTTGGGATCTAATCCGATATCCTGGTGCCGCAAAAAGCAAGCCATTGTTTCTCGCTTAAGTACAAAAGTTGAATATAGAGTCGTCACAAGCACTATAGCAACGCTGATGTGGATTAGCTACTTGCTCAGAGAGATTGGAATCTCCATCGATAAGAAGCCTATAATTTGGTGCGATAACATGAGCACATATCCTTTTCCTCTAACCCTATACAACACTCACGCACGAAGCACATAGCTATGCAGTTAAATCCCCGCTAAAGCCCCGCAATATCCCACCTATAGCCCATAGCGCTCTTCAACCACTGTGCTATTTCAATTTAGCATTGACGAACAGTAGATTCACTTTTAGCCCTGCTATTTTCCGCTGCATCTGTTAAATCAAGTCTTTTTAGCTTCCGCTTTAGAATATTAATATATAGAGCTTGATTTGACTAGTAATCTTTTTAAAAAATTCAGTAAAGTTAACGTAAAAGGCTAAAATTAAGGCGTAAGTGCCTAATATATGATAACAATCAATTACACTCATCAAATTTAGCTTTTATAACCATGATATTATGTGATTTTGTCATGTAAGATTAATTAATGTTAGTTCTTCTATACATACAATATGAGAAAGATGATTACTCAATTTTCAAATATTTGATTTTACATCTAATGAATCTTTTTGCACCTCCGCTATATCCCCGCCATTTCCCTGCTTAATCCCCACTACACCCTTTTGCAACTCTGTTGCTATAGAGCCGCTAAGCGCTTTAACTGCACAGGCACATAGACATAGATCTGTACTTCATGCGTGAAGAGATAGAGAAAGTGAAATTAGACGTCCAACGTGTTTGACCTCTTTTCCAACCTGTGCAGTTAAAGCGCTTAGCGGCTCTATAGCGGTGGAGGTGTAAAAAGCTGTAGCGGGGATATAGCGGGGTAATAGTGGGGATAAAGAGGATATCAAAAAATGTTCGTCAAATATAAAAATGAATATATAAAATGAGTTTGATATCATTCTCACATGATCATTGTAGAAGAATCTAATATTAGTCAAACTTATATTACGATATCAAAGAATATCATGGTTATGGACACTAGATTTGATGCCTATAATAGATTTCAACTTTATATTCAGCACTCAAGCCATACAAATTATCTCTTTACAACAACTTTTTTTTTGAAATATTTTAAAATAGAACTAGTTAAATCAACCTCTGTATATTGAGATTGCTAAAGCGGGTGCTAAAAATTATTGATTTAGCGGATGCAGTGGAAAATGGCGGGGAATAAAACGAACCTACTGTTCGTCGGGGCTAAATTGAAATAACGTAGTGGTGGAAGAGTGCTACGGGCTACAGTGGGATATTACGGGGCTTTAGTGGGGCTTTAACTGCATAGTTTCCAACAAGCAGATGTTTTCACTAAAGCATTATCAACCAAGAATTTTCATCATTTTAAAGCAGATTTGAAGATTAATGATGGTGGCAGACATTTAGAAGACGAAGGAAAACCCTCGATCGGTTTGAAGGGGTGAAACAAAGTAATATATGTAACCAGTATCAGTTGGGCCAATGTGATGACCGCCCATAACCCTATACTTAACAAGAGGAATAATGCGCTGAAAGATATCCATACATCGCTGGATTTAATCATCCAATTCTGTATAAGAGTCCTCACTACAAGTTCACTCAGAGCAGCGTACATCAAACATAACAATGGAAACAACTAATAGTAGACGGGAGGAAATAATACGTCACCCTCCTGCTCGTCTTCTCCCTGCAACATCGTCCTCATCAAGAACTACTACCTGTTACCTGCTACTCACCCTGTCCATCCAAAACCAGATGAACATCCCAAGGTAATAAGAGGGAAACATAAAACCTTGAGTCAAACAATAGTCTTAATGAGCGACAAAAAACTATCTAACATCATTAATAAATTATATGAGAAATAGGCAGATTAATCGTCTAATCTACCAACACATCAACAGAGAAGAACCCCAACTCGTCTCCTTCACATCCGACAGTGGTAGCCTTTCCCAAAGAATTAGAGAAGAAACAAACAGACATCCATATCAATCAACTATCATGCGTAGACCATCCTAATTGAGCTCAACATCCCCAAGCACAGGCCCCGAAGGCCTAAACCAACATCATACAAGCACCCAAGAGATATCTCCCTCGACATCGGACAATATACACAAGATAATATAAGAAAAATAACAACATCCTGACTCTGGCTATCACCCCCTTCCTAGCCTTGAAATCGTCGTTACTCGTATGACTGACCAAACTTGCCATCCGTCAAGGGCTAATGGGAACCTGGTTCTAGTAAAAATGCATACGCATCTATGTATCTAGGCTTTTCATCGATACACAGGGTACTTGACTAATCATCTAGTCTTTTAGGCATCTCTATTACACCCCTACTTTGAGTCCGCTAGAACCTCCGACTAACGATAATCCCTCGACCTTCAATAACTCTATTTTTCACCATCGACGGCTATCCATAAGCTCAAGTGCCTTCTCGAGCAACCATTATCCACGAACTCAACATCTTTGAGTCATCTCACATCTTCGTTGCATTTCATCGATTAATAAACACTTCATGACCCTTCGAATATTCCATCTGAATTTGCATCGAAGCTATGCTTATCATTGAACCAAAAATAAACATCACTTGATTGATATTCGACTGATCATTCGCTGCCTCTTATATGGATCGTTCGCCGATCCATATCCACTTCCACGGTGTTTCATCCCACTTTCCATAGGGTTTCAGAACGCAATGATCCAACCCATGCCCGATCCACCCTTTTGTTGATCCATCAGCTCATGCCCTTTCCCGATCCATTAGATCGTTTGTCATGCGCTCTGCCGATCCACGTAGTTCCCATTTGCCTAATCCATCCAAGCGTTGCGATCCCCTGTCACCAATCCATCGGATTGCCTCCGATCCATCCTATTAGAATGCACGATCCACCATATGTATACCACTTGTCTTTTGCTGATCCATCGATGCACCCATCATAATGATCCACTGATCCATCGAGCGTTGATCCATCCAAGCCCCTTTAACATGTGCACAACGATCCATACCTTTGCCACAATTTTAGCCGACCCCAATCCATCAAGTTTCTTACGCAACAAGACGCGATCCATAATTGAAACCAATCCAACTCCAAAACTCGTGTGCTTCATCAATGATCGAACATATGCAATTTCGATTCAATCCGTGTTTTGAATTCACGCATTCGTCTCAACCAAAATCAACTAGTTTCGATCAAACAATCAATAATAAAATCTAGCAATAATCAAGCAAACATTAGCATATCAATCATCAACATACGATCATATAAAATTCACCAAATTATGATAAAACAATAAATGAATCAATGAATGGATCTAAACCTGTATAAACATATGGTTTCAGCATTTACGTATGAATTAACTATTGTAATATTACTAGATTGGATCATGTTGTGTGATTCGAATTGAATATATACTTACCACCATTAGATATAGGTGAAAATGACTTGAAATTAAGATCAAACAAACCCATATACTCGATTGAATCCGTGTGAGAGATGTTATCACTCATCAAATCCACGAAATAGCTTGAAATCAATGAATCTCTAATCCAGAGAGTGAAGAATAGTGAAGAACGGTCTCTGAATCAATCACTTTGATGTGATCTAACCTTCTTCATTGTTGATCTTCAATCTTCTAATAAAGATCTAAGAATTGAATGGAGTGGAGGTGAATTATATTGAGCAAGGAGAATCTCGAGCTCAACCAAATGAGAGAATGAAAAAACTAAACCATTCTCCTTACCTCTACCCCTCTATTTATAGCCAACAACCCCTAGCCTTAATGGACCTCACTAATTAGCCCATTAATGAATTAGTATATCTAGAAATTGTGTAACTCTAAGACAGCGATTCCTCCCAAATTGCTCAGCCAAATCTTTTATGTGATCACTCTACGAAGTTGGAAACATCATTTCCTTTTCGCTGAAATCGATCCCAGCACCTGATTCGATCACAGTTAAAAGTTACTCCTTGTACAAAATTGAAAGGGGTAAAATGGCCACAAATTAATTTGATAAAAACTAAGGACATGTCTCACATCCCCATAAACAATATCAAAATATGAGAATGATCTGACCCCTATAGGATCAAATAAAAATATTTTACGATCTTCCGATACGTAAAATGCGGGTCGTTACATTCTCCGCCTTTTAGGAATTTCGCCCCCGAAATCCCAAGCAAACACAAGCAACCAGAAATAATTCTGCATGCCTATCATCCACAAGAAGCTAATCTATCGTCTAAACTAGCATCCATCAAGCCATGCATCCATAGCTTTATCTTAGCATGCAGAATTCTAATAATAGCACAAGTTACAATGGTGTAAAATTGACATGACATTAATGGGTCATACCAACAAAGATTTCTGGATGGATCGTCTTCATACTCTCTTCCATTTCCCATGTATAATCGTCATCATCCTCACTCCATTGCACATTGACTAGCTTAACTATCTTCCTCCTAGGTTGTTTCATGTCATTCCCCACAACGCAAAGCAGCTTATGAGGTCTTGAAACTACAAACTCGACTTTTAGATTTTCATACCAATCTGAAGACACAACCACATTCGAATCGTGCACACACTTCCATAGAAAAGACACATGAAAAACATTGTGAACGCCCGACATCTTCTCAGGTAAATCCAATCTATACGTGAGCTTTCCACTGCGATTGACTATTGGAAATGGTCAAACGAACCTTGGAACTAACTTTCCTTTATTTCTGAACCAAACAACATGCTTCAATGATGAAATCTTAACGAAAACCATATCACCAACATTGAACTCAAAGTCGTTTGAACGCTTATCGGCATAATTCTTCTGACGATCTTAGGCTGCCTTCATTCGTTGCTGAATGATCACGATACAATCTGATGTATCTCTTATCGTCTCGGGCCCAAGTATCAGCTTGTCTCCGGTTTCTAACCAACATGCCGGAGAATTACATAGTCCATCATACAATGCCTCCTATGGTGTCATCCCAATGCTGGACTGGTAGTTGTTGTTATATGCGAACTCAACTAGATGTAGATGGTCTTCCCACTATCCACTAATGCCCAATACACAAGCTTTAAGGAGATCTTCCGTTACTCGGTTAACTCTCTTGGTTTGACCATCAGTCTGGGGATGATAAGCCGTACTAAAACATAGCTCGATTCCCAAAACATCTTGCAAACTCTTCCAAAATCCACTTGTGAACAATGGATCTCGATCACTTACTATGCTCTTTGGATTACTACAGAATCGAACTATCCATTTTATATATAGCTCAGTCAACTTCGATGTTATCCTAGATGATCTGACAGGAATGAACCATGCGCTCTAGGTCAAGTGATCCACGATGACCCAAATTCCTTTATTTCTTACCCTGGTTCTATGTATTCCATCGATAAAATCCATCGATATTTGCTCCCACTTCCACGTAGGAACTTCTAATGCCTGAAGCAATCTACTCGGCTTATTCTGTTGAGCTTTCACCAACTGAAAGTTCATGCATTTTGAAATAAACTTTCCAACATCTCTTTTCATCGCTTCCGAGTAGTAAGATTGCTTCATGTCCCAATAGATCTTGATACCCCAGGATGAATCGTCAACTTTGAGTGATGATATTCCCTCAGAACCTCATTTTTCAATCCATCAACATCAGAAACAACCAGTCGTCCTTTCTTTCGGAGCCAACCTTCTCGATCGATCTCGAATTCTTTTTCCTTTTCTGGTTCTACTACCGCTTCCAGCTTCTGGATACCTTGTCGTCACGCTTTTGGCTTTATCGATCCTTTCGATGAGAATAGGTCTTATCAATAAGCTTGCCAATAATTCAGGCTCCAGCTCGCACCTGGGTCTAAAATCAAATCCTGCCAATTACTCAAGGTGCTTCCATTCTGAAACATTGCTCCAAAACTTGCATGTCTTCGACTCAACGCATCTGCCACTGCGTTACATTTACCAAGAGTATAGGCGATACCAAAATCAAAAGATACCAGGAAATCTGACCACCATTGCTGTTGGAGATTCAAATCCTTTTGTTAGAAGAGATAGTTCAATGACTTGTGATCCATAAACAACTCAAATTGAACTCCCAACAGATAATGTCTCCACATCTTCAAAGAAAACACTATCACTGCCAACTCCAAATAATGAGTCAGATAATTCATCTCGTGCAGCTTCAGTTGTCGACTTGCATATGCCATAACTTTATCCTTCTGCATTAGCACTGCTCCAAGTCCAGTACTACATGCATCAGTGTATACTACCATCTACTCATTCCCACTTGGAATCGTCAAAACAGGAGCACTCGTTAATCTCTCTTTTAGGAATTTAAAAACTTTTTTACACTTTGCATTCCATGTGAACAATTGATTCTACTTCGTCAATCCTATTAATGGTACAGGTATCTTCGAGAAATCCTTAATATACTGACGATAATATCCTGCCAACCCAATTAAACTCCTCATGTTCGTCACATTCTTAGGTCTATCCTATTCTTGGATTGCTGCCACCTTTGCAGGATCCATCACTATTTTGTTTCCAGAAACAGCATGGCATAAGATTCTCACTTCATTCTTCTAGAAGTGACACTTTGAAAACTTAGCTCTCAACTGATGCTTTCGCAAGATTTCCAAAATGACTCGCTAGTGTGTCTTATGCTCTTCCTCATTCCAGAAGTAAACCATAATATCATCCATGAACACAAGCACAAACTTGTTCAACAGATCTCTGAACACCCTATATTTATAAGATCCACGAAATACATTTGTGCATTGGTCAATACGAATGGCATCACAAGTCATTCAAAGAATCCGGATGGTGTCCTGAAAGATGTCTTCAGCACACTATCATCGCCACTCTCGATTGGTGAAATCCCATTTCCAAATCCATTTGAGAAAACATCTAGCCCTCGTGAAGCTGATCGAACAAATCATCTATCCTCGGCAACTGATACTTGTTCTTCTTGGTCACCTTGTTCAGCTCACGATAATCAAAACATGATCTTAAAGATCCATCAGCCTTGGTTGCAAACACAACTGGTGCACCCCATTTGAACACGCTCCTCCGAATGAATCCTTTTCCCAAAAGGTGACGTACTTGCACCTCTTACTCTAACTGTTCTTTAGGTGCCATCTGCCTAAGAGGCATGATGATAGGTGTAGCCCCCTCGACCAAATCGATTGAACTCAATCTCGCGATGCGGCGGCAAACCTTTGACCTCTTCAAAGACATCGTCGAACTCACTAGCGATCGACACAGATGATAATTCTTCCCATGGAATCATAAGAGAATATAAAATGATTATGAAGACCCCATCTTCTGTCTTACATCTAATCACAACCATTCGCCCTTCTATATTCCCGACTGTCACCTCGAGTTTCTCGCAATCCAGTTTTGCTGCATACCTCTTAAGCCAGTCCATACCTAAAATATTCCCAAACCCAGCAAAGTTCAAAACAAAGCAATCACACACAAAGGAACAATCATGACTCGACAACGCAAGACCACGAAAAATCATACACAAACCAGACGAATCTCCTACTGGATTAGTACAACCAATGGTCTATCACAAATCTCGGGTTCCAAACCGAAGTGACACATAAGCTCATTACAAATGAAATAACGCGATGCTGCAATATCAAACAACACTCTAATTGAAACACCTCCAATAGAAAGAATACCTTGAACAACAACACTCTTCCCTTTCTCCTCTACCGTAGTAGCCCTCGAAGAAGATGACACGACCTCCAAAGCATATGCCTTCACAATATGCTTACTCTTAACTGGTTCTGGACAATCCTTCTCGTTATGCCCAGGCTTACCACACTTATAGCACTTCCTCTTAGCCTTCGGATTCTTACAATCTTTGAAAAAATGGCCCTTCTATTGGAAATTAAAGCAAATCACCTCGCTTTTCCACTTCTTCTGACCATCTTTTCCTTTCTCCTATTATTTCTTCCTTTTCTTGTTATTACCACGTTGCTGTGGATTCAGCTCCTCTTTGGCTGCAACAACACTTTCTTCCTTGGAAACAAACTATCATGCCTTAAAGCTTTCTCCACAATCTTCTCATAAGAATCATCCAAGTAATCAACCGGCGATTACCAAGATATTTGTGTAAGACCATTACAAACTTCTCATTCTTGTAGTAAGGAGTCTCAATTAATAAACGAGCATACTTGGACAATGCTTCAAAATCAGAAACATACTGCAACACTGGTCGACCATTCTGCTTTATCTCGACACACCTCTTGAACAGAATAGACTTTTGAATGGTAGAAATGAACTTCGTCTCAAACTTGACTTGGAACTGATCCCACATGATCTCATCTTCCGGAGTCTCTAAAGTGACAGAGTTCCACCAATCCATAGCTCTGCCCTGTAGCTGTCATGATGCAAGCTTCCTCTTAGTCGCATCATCAATTCCCAAGTCTCTAAATATCCGAATGCAAGTATCAAGCCACCGTTGAATCTCTACAGTCGGCTCTGTCCTTTTGAATGGCTTTGCTCCTAGAGTAGTGAAATCCTTGCACAGCTTCGCGAAGTCCCAAACCTTAGGAACTTGCACCTGAACTCCCACATCTAAAGTGGTTGTACCTGGAGTAGGGATCCTCCTCATGATCGTTGTCATCATCCCTCGAACATAGTTGGTTAATCTAGTATACCGCCATTGTCCCCTCCAGGAACAGGCTCTTCCCTAGCAATGTGTCTTAACGTTCGACGACTCATTCTAAATTTGAAATATAGAATGACCAGTCCACACATGAGAATAACTACAGTTAAGTTCAAGCACTACTATACTATACACTATAATATAGTATACATCCATCGGAAAGTACAAATATGTCTCTCATACGTCATTACGTCCATGAAATTTGGATAAAATCGCTTAGTCAAAGCTCTGATATCAAACGTGATGACCCCCTATAACTCCTGCAGAATAATGCATTGAAAGACATGCCAGGAAGTTATGGACGATTATCAGGGTAGAATAACATAAGCAGAACCCGTTGTATAACTCACAACGTAGGGATAAAATACAATAGAACATATACAACAGGCAATAGTAGTGAAGCACAATTGAGCCAAATCTAAAACTTTCATATCATCATGAAAAGAATATCCATACATCACTGGATTACATCATCAAATTCTATACAAGAAGCCTCACTGCAAGTTACAGAGTAGATCGAACATAACAGCAGAAAAAACTAATAGTACATAGTAGGATATAATAAGTCAGCCTTCTGCTCGTTTTCACTCTACCGCATCCTCCTCATCAAGAACTACTACCTGTTACCTGCTACTCACCCTGCCCATCCAAAACCGGATGAACAACCCAAGGTAATAAGAGGAAAACATAAACCTTAAGTCAGACAACAGTCTTAATAAGCGATAAACAACTATCTAATAACATCAATAAAGTATATGAGAAATAGGCAGATTAATCATCTAATCTACCAACACATCAACAGAGAAGAACCCCAACCCGTCTCCTCTACATCCGACAGCGATAGACTTTCCCAAAGAATTAGAGAAGAAACAAACACACATCCATAGCAATCAATTATCAAGCGTAGACCATCCTAATCGAGTTCAACATCTCCAAGCACAAGCCTCGAAGGCCTAAACCAACATCAGACAAGCACTCAAGAGATATCTTCCTCAATGTCGGAAAATCTACACAAGACGATACGAGAAAAACAATAACATCCATGACCCTGGCTATCACCGCCTGCCTTGCCTTGAAACCATCTTGAATGATATGACTGGCCTAACTTGCCGTCCATCAAGGGCTAATGTTAACCCTGGTTCTAGCAAAAACTCCATGCGCCATCTACATATCTGGGCCTTTCATCGATTCCTAGGGTCGTCAACTAACCATCTAGTCTTTTAGGCATCCCTATTATATCCTTGCTTTGAGTCCGATAGAACCTCCGACTAACGGTAATCCCTCGGCCTTCAATAACTCTATTCTTCATCATCGGCGACTATCTACAAGCTTAAGCACCTTCACGAGCAACCGTTATCCACAAACTTAACATCTTTGAGTTATCTCACAACTTCGTTGCATTTCATCGATCAACGAATACTTCACGATGCTTGGAATATTCCATCTATATATGCATCGAAGCTACGCTCATCATCAAAACAAAAAATAAATATCACTTGGTCGATATTCGATGGCTGATTCACCGCCTCTTCTATGGATCGTTCACTGATCCATATCCACTTCCGTAGTGTTTCATTCCACTTTCTATAGCATTTCAGAATGCTACGATCCAACCTATGCCCGATCCATCCTTCTAGCCAATCCATCGGCTCACACCCTTGCCCGATCCATCAGATCATTTGCTTACATCATGCGCTCCACCGATCCACGCAATCCGCATTTGTCCAATCCATCACAGATGCCATCCATCAAAGCGCTGCCATCCATTGTCACCAACCCATCGGATTGCCTCCGATCCATCCTTTTAGCATGCGCGATCCACCATATGTGTACCACTTGTCTTCTACCGATCTATCGATGCACCCATCATAACGACCCACAAATCCATCGAGTGCCAATCCTTCTAAGCCTCTTTAAGACGTGCATAATGATCCATACCTTTACCATGCTTTTAGCCGACCCAGGTCCATAAAGTTTCTTGCGTAATAAGACGTGATCCATAATTTAAACCGATCCAACTCCAAAGCTCGTGCGCTCCATCAGTGGTCGAACACACGCAACTTCGATTCAATCCATGTTTTGAATTCACACAAACTAAAATCAAATAATTCCAATCAAAAAATCAATAATAAAATCTAGCAATAATCAAGAAAACATTAGCATATCAATCATCATCCTACGATCATATAAAATTCAGCAAATCATGATAAAACACTAAAAGAATCTATGAATGGATCTAAACTTGTATAATCATATGATTTCAGCATTTACATATGAATTAACCATTGTAATCTTACTAGATTAGATCCTATGGTGTGATTCGAATTGAATATATACTTACCTCCATTAGATCTAGGTGAAAAATACTCGAAATGATGAAATTAAGATAAAAAACCCATATACGCGATTGAATCTGTGTGAGAGATGCTATTACTCACCAAATCCACAAAATAGCTTGAAATCAATGTAGCTCTTATTCGAACAGCAAAGAACGGTCTCCGAGTCAATCACTTTGATGCTATCTAATCTTCTTCGATGTTGATCTTTAATCTTCTAATGTAGGTTTAAGAATTGAATGGAGTGGAGGTGTATTTGATTGAGCAAGGAGAATCTCGAGCTCAACCAAATGAAAATGAAGAAAATAAACCATTCTCCTTACCTGAACCCCTCTATTTATAGCCAACAGCCCCTAACCTTAATGGGCCTCGCAAATCTGCCGACTAACGGCTAATTAGTCTGTCAAAAAATTGTGTAACATTAAAACAACGATTTCTCCCGAATTGCTGAGTCAAATCTTTAATATGATCACTCTAAGAAATTGGAAATATCATTTCCTTTCCAATGAAATCGATCCTCCCTGCACTTGATTCGATTCTAGTCAAAAGTTATTCCCTGTACAAAACTGACAGGGGGAAATGGTCACAAATAAAATTGATAAAACTTATGGACATGTCTCACATCCCCATAAACAACATCTCAAAATATGAGAATGATCCGACCCTTATGGAATCAAACAAAAATATTTTACGATCCTCCGATATGTAAAATGCAGGTCGTTACTGCCAAGCCAACTTTTCATTATTCTTTTGTTTTTCTAAATCCCAAGCGGCATTACAGAATACAAAGTATATATATACATGTTCAGTTGTAACATTCTATCATTGGATACATTCTCTATCTTCCGCAATAAAAAGAATTACAGTTTCTCTTTTAGGGAAGCAACAGAGGCTGAGTGTCGCGGTGAGTGATGGTGAAAGGGGGAGAATGTCTGGCGACATGCAGTGGTGTAACCTTGAAAGCCGGTAGGGATTGACATTAATTTGATTTTACTTACAATTTGGATAACAAATGCCTATCGTGTGCTTGCATGCAAGCTTCTCCTTCCTATTCATACAAATATTCTAGCCATCTCTTCCTCCCCTTCCCTTATCTAAACAATTGTCATCCCCAAATTCAAAACTGCGCCAACAAGCATCTACGATAGCCTCATTACATTTTAACACCCTCCACGAAAATCATCTGCACTGCCATAAACTACAATGCAACAGACTGCTCAAAAGTACAACCTTATTAGCACAATTAATTTCCTCAGATTCATGGCCACACTAACCACGATCCACATCTTCTTAAACAATTGCATCTCATAACTCCAACAATCCCCTTTTAATAATTGCGACGCACCAAACTCCTGCTCCACCCTGAAACCACCCTCGTAAACAACTACTACTCAACAATCACAATCCACTGTCCATCCTTATTATCACCAATTCGCCCAATCACCACAGCCAATCACCTTTTCATTAATCCCCCTCTGACCAAATCATCTCAAAAAAAAATCACACTTTACTTCCACACTTAAACAGCTGCTATACCACACTAGAAGTGTTGCTCTACATGCAAAACCAATGTAACAAACCAACAAATTCCCGATCCTGATTTTGACACAAATGCCATATCGACTAACCAAGCACCAGAAATACCAAATCATTAATAGAAAAAATTTAGAGGGTGAGAAATAGAAAGAAAGAAAGTTAGAATTGAAGAAGAACATAATACAACGACATCAGAGTAAACACGAATCTCACATTGAACAAATAAAATATATTATATAATATAACTTTGATATACAAATCTGTACTTATATATACATATCATTATCAGAGTACAATACTTACAACACGGAGAAAATAAACAACACAAAAATGTTGAATCCTCCTGCTCCAAGCTCCTCCAAGTACATCTATAAAATCCCGACTACTTGACTGCCCATACAAATTTGGGCACCTAAGAGTTTAAGGTAAAATAAAAATAAAATAAACTCTGGGTCAGTCATAGAAATAAATTTTATCGTTTCCTCTTTTAAACAAAAACATTCGACATAGTCGAACTCTAAATTAAAATTATACTCACATTTCGAACATCGGAATAAACTTTATCGTTTCCTCTTTTAAACGATTTCTTGAATTTACATTTCCAAATTATTTGATTATAACTACTTCATTTCATTTATAAACATTGATTATAAGTCAACTACTTGTTTTTTAAAATTAAAACAAGTTATTATATTGTAACCTAATAAAAATTCAATTTCTATTCAAAAATAGATTTTCCCTTTTCAAAACCCAATTTTCTTTCCAATATATTTTTACGGTATTCAAAATACCAAGGGTAAATGTTATTCAAGCATCCCAAACACACAATAGTCAACCACAGATTAATTGTCACATCTTATAACGCAATGTATGAAAAATAACAATATATTTGTTGAGGAATCCAATTGGATTCCTTCAACCTGTTTTCCTGCATACACAGATGTTAATCAACGTAAACAACATCAATTTCATATCAATAAGGAATATTATAGTAAATAAAATCAGTATTCAACCAATGATTTATATATATAACTATGTATATAATTTCAACCAATTTATTAGCAATCCATCCAAACAACCATCACACAACATTCAATCATTATTTATCAATATTAAATAACATTTAAAATATTATAAACCTGGATAGAATTAGTGCATTTACTCACCTTAGTCGTTAATCGTAGAATGACGTTTAATGGTGATTGATTAGGTGTTTTATTATGCCTTAACTTCCAACAAGCTCCAAATGGTTCTAAACAAGCTTCATAGCGTAGCCTGCGTCCACATAATTCCAACGTGACAAACAGTTCATAAAACTGAGTTCGTATGCAGAAGATATTACATTAATAAATTTGTATAAAATTTAAATTAAATTAACTTAATTTTGATTTAAATACGGTCTTTCCCAAAATAAGACCGACCCAATTCTCAAATGAACCCGTAATACACAAGTTCTTCTTCCCCATAATTTTTTAGACCTTCTCCTCCTGTATATCCCAAAGCCGAATCTTTTCTACGCCCATCCAAATGAACAGTCTTCTTCCCCATAGGCAAAACGCTGCTCCACTGAAACAAACCCACCAACATGACATTTTCTCCCTTCCAAACTTCTTAATTACTCACCGTAAACATTCGAACTCCTCTTGCTACCATCACAACCAACCGTTCACCACACCAAGATCATCAGTGCGCTCTGCGCCACTTTCTACACCATCCTGTCCCTATGAAAATGAACCTAACACCCTCCATCAACATCCGACATCAATTTTCCATGTGCTTCCATGTTGCAGACCGCGAACGCTTTCACCTGGGTACACTCCAAAAAATATTCACAACGAAGATGCTCACCTCCCTCTTCACGAATCCGACCTTCGTTTTCCCATTATCGCTGCTACCACCCACTCATAACCCCTCGCCAGGTCTGACTTTGGTGCTTAAAACCCCCTGCTAACCAATGTATCCCAACACCAATTTCAAAGCATGGGAGCACAATGAAAATGGTAGGCTTTGCCTACAGCTATCTGGACCCATGCGGCTACTCCTAACGTTACCCATGGTGGTCGCGTCCCTAATCTTAAGGTTGGACAAGAGATGTGGTTTAGTAAAGTTATTTGTGTTTCTTCCTTTGGCGAAGCTTGCATTTCTTTTTTCTTTTTCTTTTTTTCTAATTTTCATCTCGCGTGAAGCTTCTGAAGCAAGAAGAACGAAAGCAGTTATGTATTTAAACTGTGTAGAAATTTACTTCTTAAGTTTTAAGTATAGGTTATACAAATTGTAGGGGAGGTCGGCATGAGTTTTCATTTTTTAGTCTGTTGCACTCCTTAGGTCTGTGCACAACAATATGGTGTCTTGCGTTTTGTAGTATATAATAGGATTATACATAAGCATGAAGTTATGAAAAGAAGATAGCCCTGCGTGGAATATATTTTAGGGTAGGTTACATGGAGGCTGTACAATTTCTTACTGGCCAAGGTAAAGTATTACATATATTATTATTATTATTATTTTATTAATATTTAATTTTTATGAAACTTTCCTAAGACGTAACAAGTTAAAACCAACACACATGATCTCCAAATGTGGTGAAAATTGTAACCCTATAATAGATTAATATTTCGGACACAGTGTAACTGGTTTCGTTGAATTCCGAGTTCATTTGTAAAAATCCATTTTTAATCTCAAACGGTTAAATAAATACGTGTTTAAATGGTGCACAGTCACAACGTAAACCCAATTGACCCCAAATTGGAAATCATACAATAATTAATCACTGCAGATTAAATAAAATTTGTTTCATTAAAAACGAAGATCGTTTGAGACTTGCCTTTTTTTAAATCCCATATTTAATCGATATAATATATACCGTTTTAAAATAATTCAATTCAATAATAATAAATTGTTGTTGTATATACCCGAATAGAATATCATATAGCTCCAAAATAAAAACATTTGGATTTATAACTAAATATTTCAAACTACAGGTTAAAACAGTATTTATTTATATAAAAACCTGTTTATATTATTAAACAAATTGTTATAATTTATAAACGATTCCATAGCGATTTTTGTAACACCCTGAATTTTTCATGTCTATTAAAAGAACGAATTAAAGAATACTTAATTTTTAAAGTGAGAATTAAGGGAATGGGTTACGCCATTGCGATCGTCTCAAAGTTCTGCTTGGAATATAGTCCAAGTTTTCGTAAATCGGACTTCGTATGAAGAAGTTGTGGCCCTTAGAAGTTTCAAAAATTTAAATAAATTATAACAGCTCAGGTTTAAAATTCGAAAGATAGACGAAGATGCCGGCTGGGCGGGATATTTCCCGCCCCAGGCCAGGTCGACCAGGGGGTCGACCTCCCCTATACAGGTCGACAAGGGGGTCGACCAACCCCCCTCGCCCAGATCCAAAACTGTGATGATTCTGACTTGTTGCTGAGTCTTTTCTGACCTGTTGCTGAGTCACTAGGGCATAAGTGGCAATTCTGGATAACTCTATCTAGTCTGGATGGTTGTGTTTGCTCCTAGAATGATCTAATGCTCACATAATATTAAACTTCTATAAAAGCAACCCTAGTCCTCAAACCCTAAATCACACAAATTCATTCCAAGGAGCCACCATGTTGTCCATGATCGTTCTAGCCTAGCCATCATTTCTTCTTCAATTAGAAAACAAGTTAAAAGCTACAAATCAAAACTAACTTAGAGAATTGATAATCTTCTTCAAGGGATTTCAGTTTTAGAAAACAGATCCCAGAAAACAAGACTTTATTTTGTTTGTAAGTCATGTTATTATTTAGATGTGAACGGTTAAAAGTTATGATTTGTAATAAAGTGAAAATGAAACACCCCACCTCCGTTAAGGTCACTCACAAAGGGAATGCCTTAACTTTGGTGGAGGGTTATAGGTACAAGACACAGAAAAATTTACAAGACAGATAAATATAAGCAGCGAAAATCAAACATTTATTGCATAGGTGGTTCAATACAAAAGCATTACATCAAATTGTCTCAAATTAACTTCCAAAACATTACATCATAATTTTTGTCTTGATTATTTAATGAAGAAGCGTAAACCATAAATAAAACTGCATAAATCCCCAAGTGTAGTGTCCAAAAGCCATAGCCAAGGTAAGAGAGTCCCAATCATACATCTACTTTCTTGAAGCTTGCAAAAAGTCTGACTAAGCTGGAGTATTCCCTCCCTGTGGACCTGGGGGGGGGGGGGGGGGGGAACGGAAGAAAAGAGGATGAAAGAAAATGGGTCAGACAATAAGTCTGGCAAGTTCAGTGATTACCAGTATTTAAACAAGGAAAGGGATCATGACAGTAATAACAGAACATAGGACAACACCCTAATATAAGATAAGATGAGCATGTGATCGCACCCACTACTATAGTCTCTGCACCTACTAACCATTGGTTCAACCAACCTAACGTGTTCATAACGAACGATCCCCTTAATGATCGGCTCCTACTTGCATGCATTCATATCTTGTGTCATTCGGCCCCACTTGACTGTAGATACCTGTGCTGGTCCCACCATGGGGTGTATCAGTCCCTCTGGTGGTAACCCGACACGATTCAAAATGCACAGTGTATACTACTGATGCCCAGTGCCAGCTTTTTCCACTTCGGAGTACGTGCACGCCCGTACTCCGTCGAAACATGCACTGACGCACCAACCACCGACGTTTTTGACCGCTTATAATCAGCCCAGTAATCGTGCCCCACCCTGCCTAGTTTAGGTTACCGTGATACATCTATGTGGGTTACTGCTGAAATGGGTCCCCGATACTAGGGTTTTCTAATCAACATGTTTATTTGGTTAAGTGTCCAAGTTTACCTAACCCCACCCATCAGTTTAGTTAAAACGTTGAATCGGTTAAGTGTTTCCTTAATTGACTTAACCCTACCAATCTTGACTTAGCTTTAATTTATTCATTAGAACACCAACCACTCATTTTAGACAGGTCTTGTCGTGGTCACTGGATGTGCCGGTTGGTTCCGGGCGGTTTTACACCACAACCCAGTCTAACCTCGGGTCCTTTTTGGGCTTGATGCACTAACAACCCACATTAGCCAGGTCTTTTTGTGGTCACTGGATATGCCGGTTGGTTCCGGGCAGTTTTACACCACAACTCAGTCTAACCTCGGGTTAGGCATATACGTCTTTTCTAAATTCACATATTTTCTGTATATGTCCAATTTTATATGTAAAGTAATCTTAATTTAATCATGCCATAATTACCCTTTTGATTTTGCTCACAATAATTGGTATATCATATAAACCATTTCATGAACCAATCTATGCCATGAAATTTACATGTTTTCCCAATGCTACCCCAGTGGTAAGTTCGCATAAATTACATAAAACGTTGGGCTAGTAAATTAGTCCAAACCCATAAACAAAAAGGGTAACAAACAAGGGACATGAAATAAGCATATAATAACATACTTTTAACTTATCATGTGTAACTTGGCAAAGAAGTATCACTAACTTAACTAAGCAGGTAAGGGTGGACTTGTGACTAAGTTGGATCTAATTATCATGTAAACTTGATATAGGTCTAATCATGGAGGTTTAACATGTAAACACAATTTAAACCACAACTTAGCATATTAACTTATGTATGTGAAAACATAAGAAAGCTACTATAAACATATTTAAATCACAACTTAGCATGATAACTTATGTATGTTAAAACATAAGAGGACCCCAAATCCAATCTAGCAACATAAATAGGTTCAACTTAACATAGTTCTAAATATACATAAATGTTGATCTAACATGTAGGCTTGTGATTTAGATAATAAACTTGCAAGTAATCACCAAATTATAACATGACATGTTCATCACTAAGTTGGCATAATTAGTTCATTACCCAATCATAATAGATTCCAATAACATACAATATGGTATGTTCATCACCACAAAAATATAGGCATGATCAACCACAACGGTAATTTAAGATAAATGAGAATCACACTTTATTTATCTTATACACAAGCATCATTCTATATTCGAGTTACAACATGTCATGATTTCATTTAAAAGAACGTTTAAATCTACGTAATAACCAACTTACAAACTAAAAGGAATTCTTGATTTTTGGAATCTGAATTCTAAAGTTGAAATGCTCGCCTTTGATGCAGATCGTTGAATTAGACTAGTTTTAATTTGATTTTGATGTAGGCTTTTATCTCGTCTTTGAATTAAAAGCGGTGACGACTACTCCAAGTTCTCTATTGACGGCATGACAGTTCCAATATTATTTTTGTGTGATTTTAGGTTGAGTATTAGGTTGTTTATATAGAATTTCAATTTAATTAGAGCCGTCAGATGAACCTAAAGTTAACCACAACCATTCAGACCAGATCAGAACTATCCAGAAACCCTAGTGACTCAGCAACAAGTCATAAGTCGTCAAAAGTCAGATCTGGTAAGGGGGCGGGTCGACCTCCAGGTCGACCCATAGGGGGGAGGTCGACACTAGTGTCGACCTCCTGGTCGACCTGGGTCCTAGGGGGAGTTTTCCCGCCCAGCCCACTTCAGACTTCTGTTTTGAATTTTGAATCCGGTTTCAAGCTGTTTGAATTTATTTGAATTTATGAAACTTCTGAAGACCATAACTTATTCATACGAAGTCCAATTCATGCAAACTCGGACTCTATCTCAAGCATAATTCCGAGATAAACGAATGGTGTAACTCGTTTCCCTTAATTCTCACATTTGAAATTAAGTATTGTTTAATTCGTTATTATAACGTTAACAGAAAATAAGGGGTGTTACATTCTCCCCTCCTTTTAGGATTTCGTCCCCGAAATCTTGAAGTCGAGAAGAACTTATATCCTACCATCCAATCACCCATTTACTCAACCATCAAACACAGGCATCCATTGTCCTTAAAAGATTTCTAATGCTTTATGATCATATGCATAGTGTGTGTACATGTCCTTATCTAATGCAAAATCCGGCGGTCTACTGATTCAGTTGACCTCCTTAATGCAAATTATGTCAGTGCCATGAGTCCATTATGTATGCAATTTTTCCTACTCAAAATTTCCTACATGAGTGCACATCATTCATACAAATGCAACGTCTATATGATAACACATCAAGTTTCAATCCATATACAAATACATATATGCATATGCAATATGAAAGTGACTGAGCCGATCTAATACCTAATGTGTGTGTATATGCATCCACGAGCAACCACTAGCAATCCACTTGCAACCACTTGCAAATATCAACCATAACATGTTTCAATTACATGTTTACATCCAAATAGGTTTCTACCTAAGGATAAGGATAAGGTCGAGGAGATATACCTAAAAAGATAGATACAAGCATAAACTTAAGGAAAAAGAGGTCAAAGATGTACTAAAAAAAGAAAAGTGTGGGCTGCATGTGATGACCCCAAAGCCCCGTACGATGGTGGCAAGGGGTCGTCACAATGTGGTATCAGAGCTTTGGTTAAGCTTAGTTCTGGAATATGACATATTAACGAACTCGTCAGAGATAGAACCAATGGTGTTCTAGGACGAATAACTCATTTCAGATAGGATCAGTAATGTCCTAGTATGAGTATAGAAGAATCAGAATAACTAATTAGAGATGGGGTCAGAAATGCCCCAGAACGAATTGAGAGTTATATGGTTATAAATAACGTATTTGTGATTATATATATAGTCTGGTTTTAGAAATATAATTTTTGAATATATAAAAGATATACTTTTGAAAGTTAATCAACAAATTGATTGCTGATTGTGTTGTTTGATTTTTGGTTGAGTAATTAGAATTTTGAACCATTTAGCCAAATTGAATAAATATTGCACTGAATTGAAAATTGATAGAAATATATACATGTGCATTATATATGTGTGAACAAGTTATGGATAAATAGCTAAGCAGAGGAATAAAAAATTTTGCTCGACAAATAGGTACATGTTTATTGTATTTCTTGGGATTTGATGATTTTATGAGCCAATTGGCTTTTCCTTTTTCTTTTGGATTGGTGAGTTCCATGGGAGGCTATTTGAAATATCCCGAAGCTTCCCGTACAAAGGAGGTTATGGCGAAATTTTTTGAAAGCTTAGAGTGTTAGCCAAATTTTTGAAGAATTTGAAAATTCTTAGAAACTGAAAAAATGAAGAATGGAAGCCAGAATGAAAGTAGAGTTGGCTAATTAAACCACTTTCGACTTTGTTCCTTTTCGAGGACGAAAAGTTTTAAGTGGGGGAGATTGTAACAACCCGGAAAATCTAAGTCTGTTTAAAAATTTTAATTTGGCTATTTGAGTGGATTTTAGATATTTCAAATAAATTATTTTAAATAATAACGGCAAAAAATATGTTTGAATCAATGTTTGAAAATAAATATAATTATTTTTAGTTATAAACAAGGCCTGAAATGGCGTGGCAGTTTCAAAATTTGAATTCAAATTTTGACTGACTGTACCGGGTGCAAAACAAAGTGGATTTTAGTGAAACCAAAAATATTTAAATCTGTTTATGAATATCTTTCTAACGAATTTGAAAAACCGAAGTTTCGTTGCGGGAATCAAAAGTTATGGCAAAATGAATTTTCACAAAGGTCGCTATAGAGAATATATAGCCCTTGAAAATAGACATTTTGCAAACGACCTCAGAATTCGACGAAACCATTTTTTTGGATCCGGGATGTGAAATCATTGTTAGGTTTCAAATTCCATAATTTTTGAAGTTAATATGTGAGCGTGGCGAAGGAAAATGTGTTTGGTCAATTTCAGTGAAATTGGATCGACCAGAAAAGGGCCATTTTTCAAACGGTCTCAGAATTCGACGAAACTAGTTTTGTTGGGACCGTATCGTCAAAACATAGTTAGATTTATTTTTCTGGAATTTTTAGAATCAGTATGTGGCCCTGGCAAATTAAAATGTACGTTCAAAGCAAATATTGAATGTTTTATATTTTAATTTGAAGAAAAAATGACTGAAACAGTCGAACGGGCTTACGAAACATATCCCATTGTGTTCGGAATGGGGGTATTTTGCTAGGGACGACAGTCGTTGGGTTTGGATTGGTGTTCGTATGGATAAAGAGGTAGTTTTGAAATTGTAAAACGACGGGCCAATCAGAAAATTTATAATAAAAAATAAATAAAATAAATAAACGGATCCTCTCTCTCCCCCACACCCGATAGCAGGCGGAAACACCTTCAATCCTTCCTCCCTCAAATCCTTCTGGTTCACTCAATAAAATTCAAGGGTGCCATGGAAGATTTTGTAGAGGATCTTCAGATCTACAAATCCATATAAGGATTGGGATTTATCGTTTCGAATCGGAGGAGAATCGCGCCCTGGAAGTCACGGCCTTTAACCCACCGCCGTGAGCAGCTCCGACCGCCGAGTCGGACCTCCTCCCAGGCGCAGACATGCCACTCCAAGCACTTCAGCGTGGTGTAAGTGGTTCGGCCTCAAGCTTCACGGATTTGGCGAAAACCCAAAACCTAGTTTCGAACCTTAGTTGAAAGGTGCAGCCTTTGTTTTCTTTGAACTGAAAATAACACTTTTATGTGTTGCTAAAGTTGATTTTCATTTAAAAATTATATCTTTTTCGTATGTTGACGGAATCCAGTGAAACAAATGACAGTGGACTCTTGTGGACGTCTTCTACATTCTAGAAGAGAGCGCATATTTTTCTGAGCCTTCTGCAATTTTTGGTGGAGTGGAACCCAATGTGAGATTTCTGAATTATAAACGATGTGGAAACAACATTGTATAAATTATATAGTCGCTGTATGAGTTATATAAGCGTTGTACACCTCATGTATAAGGGTTGTATAAGTTGTATGTTCGAGGTATAAGTTATATATGCGTTGTAAAAATGATATATGCGTTGAAATAAATCGAAATGATATTGAAATGAAATCGAAATATAGTTATATACGTATATCTCTCTCTATATATATATACTCCCCTCGTCCACAGACCATGAATGATATATATTGGTTGTGATATTGTTTGGATTATTGGTTGATGTGAAAATTTGGTGAATATCATGAATGGTAGATTTGAAATGATTGATTGTGGTTGAAATCCCAATAGGATTAGTATGTGGGAAAATTCGTCTGCGTACGAACTAGATATTGAAAATCCCCATTGTCAAAAGCTGCAAGGCTTTAAGGTAGAGCGAGGAGCTGTACTAGGGACGGTGCCGGTTTTAACTACCCTGCCGTTATGCTGCCATATTTTCTAAAATATTTCTGTGTTTGATTCATATTCATATGTTGCATAAAATTCATGTGTTGCATAAAATTCATGTGTTGAAATAAAATTCATATGTTGAAATAAAATTCATGTGTTGAAATAAAATTCATGTGTTGAATGAAATTCATGTGTTGAATGAATTCTTTGTAAAATAAAAATAACATCTTTATCATATGTATAAACTATATAAAATATTCGTGTTTTGAAATAAATTGTTTTACAATAAAAATCACATTTTTATGATATATATGAACTGTTAAAAATAGTGATGTGTGGAAATAGATAGCTGTTGGATAAAAATACTGTTTTTATCAAATGTGTGAAATGAATTTGGTTTTGAAATCGAAGAATGAATTATATTTATATATATATATAATTGAAATAAATCAAATAACGAAGATGCAGTTCGTGTTTTGAAACCGTGATTTCAAACGATTAGTGCGGGAGGTCCGACCATCGGATTTTCCCGAAACTGAAACTGTTGGGTTCGCTTTGGAAATATCTTTCCAACGACACCCACTTTGTGAACATCCAACAGTTGGATTGTCTGGAATGTTTAATTCAAATCTAAAGAAAAACAGCGCCAGAATCGATTATATTTATATATATATATAATTAAATTAAGTCGAATAACGACGCTGCAGTTCGTATTTTGAAATCGAAACTGCAAACAATTGTACCAGGAGATCCGACTGTCGGATTTGACCAAAACTGAAACCGTTGGATTCGTTTTGAAAAGATCTTTCTAATGAAATAAAATTTGTGAAGATCCCACGGTTAGATTTTCAGATATGTGTAAATCAAATCTGAAGAAAAACAGAGCCACGGCCGCGTTATGGCCTGAAGTGTCGTTTGAATGAAATGGCTATTTTTAATTGAATAAAAATAGCGATAAATCGTTATAAAATATTATAAACGATATGGAATGGAAATAAACCTAATTTACTCGGTTTATTGGATATTTGATGGTTGAATGTGTTTGGCGTGAAAATTACAATTAAGAACAGAACTATTGATGTCGAATAATTTAACCATTGAAATGAATTGATTTAAATTCTAAATATACGTGAATTATTTGAAAAGGCCGAGTTAAATCTCATTTCAAATAATTGATCGGCGATAAGAAGTCGATGACGAAGACAGTGGCTGAAGATCGGAGATCTTCATCTCGGTTGGATGATAACTGATGCCTTGATTGGGAGGCATCCCGAAATATAGATAATAAGTGGTGATCGTCCAGACGTACTTGGAGATTGATGGATATGCGAGGTATATGGTGTCTCCGGTTTCGTTCAGACCCAGAACGAACTTGTAAATGGACTGTGTGTCTGACATTGGATTTTGTTCTATGCTGATTGATCTCTATTAAATATATGTCTGTTTGGCGGCGGAGAATTTATTCTCTTGCTTAACGCCCTTCTCTGATACGTACGAGCTCAGAGGTTATATATCGATAGAAATCAGTCGCATAGAGTGAATTGCCTATGTGGCATTCCTAAGTGGCAAATGGTCAGGGCTTCTGTTGAAAAGCAAAGTCTTGTGGTTGATGATCAAAGCACGGCCTATGTGGTATAGCTTTGTGTATAACGTTGATTCGCGAGCCTCACACCCCGGTATGAGCCAGAAACGGGAGAGAACCTCAGGGAGCACATGCGTTTCCTTCTAGCTAGGGTAGTGTCAGTGACCTACCAGCCCTGACATTTATATTATTTTCACCTATGTGGTTGTTGCTGTTGCGAGGCATCTCGGATATATCGGTGACTATGTGGAGCCGATGGAGTCGTATGACTCATTTACGCCCCAAAGGGTGGGGAAACGCAGTGTTCAGGCATTTTAATCCACATCGGTGGACTAGCCCTGTCGCTCTAAGGGCCCACCTGAGTCTGGGTCCTGAGGCACGGGCTAGAGTGTCTCGAAGTCGGTAAGGACTATCTTTTGCCTTGGTTCATGACAGAAATCCAATTTCCAAATACGACACCATGTGGTTTTGATTGTATACCTATATATGGCGACATGATATATGGTACCCATGTCGTCTATGATTGATATTTATGATTGAAATTGTTTTTGAAACGTATAAAAACTGGTAATAACATCAAGTGCTTTTGTTTTATTCGTATCAAGTATATTTTGGCCATTATAAGGTAAAACTCTATCCTCCGGTTTGCGTTTCTTTGTGTGATGGGAACTGAGTCTTATAATGGCTTCATTTTTATAAAAAGAATTGCGATATTTAAAAGGTTTACTTGTTTTAAAGCACTGGAAATCCAATGGAGTAAACCCGTTCCGCGAAAGTTGCGTGGTCCTGTGATTGGCCATATTATAAAATATGTTAAGTAGACTTCTCGTACCAGTCCCATGACCGACTCGTAGTTTGTTTCACTTGCAAACTCGGGTGCCCCTTTTTCTATACGGGCAGCCTTGTGTTCAGGTTTTAGCAGGCTCTTTCTGGATAGATGGAGCTGAAGATGGATTCTATCATTTATCTCTTTTTAAGCTGTTCAGCTCCTATTGTACATATTATGTTTTGTTTTCCGCCGTAGACATTTATGTATAGCTGAACTGTATTTTGTACTAAGTATGATCCTATATACTGTGCAACTCTGATGATTATGTTTATCCAGTGTATTCTATTGTACATTATCTGGTGTATTTATTTATTTCTGTTCTGCTGTTACCTGTTTATGTGTTATATTCCAAAGATTACCCTTGCCATCGTCGTACGGGGCTTTGGGGTCGTCACACTGCACATATTCTGTCCTCAGTTTCCCAAGTCGTGTCTTCCTCGGTGTCACTCCACTGAACTTTGACAAGCTTGACTTCACGGTTGCGTAGCTTTTTGACTTTTGTTCCCAAGATACGGGTTTGAACTCTCCTCACAGTTGCTTCTCGTTCAACTTCTACTTCCTCTAGAATGCTTGGTTCCACCACTTCCGCAGACTCATGTAAGCACTTCCGCAGGTGAGAGACATGAAAGACATTATGAACCCCAGCCAATCTTTCAGGCAGCTGTACCCTATAAGCCATCTTCCCAATCTTCTCAATGATAGGAAACGGCCCTACAAATCTTGGTGCTAACTTTCCTGTGGATCCAAAGCGAACGACATTTCTCCAAGGAAATACTTTAAGGAACACCTTGTCTCTAACTTTGAACTCAAGGTCGGTTCTTCTTTTGTCTGTGTAGGAGTTCTGTCTATCTTTGGCAGTCTTCATTCTTCTTCGTATCAAGTCCACTTTCTCTGAAGTTTCTCTAATCATGTCTGGTCCAAGTATGAGCTTGTTTGTGGACTCCCAGCAGCAAGTTGGTGACCAGCATGGTCTTTCATATAACGCTTCGAAAGGCGCCATGCCTATGGTGGCTTGGTAGCTATTGTTATAAGCGAATTCCACCAAAGGTAAATGATCCTCCCATGTACCTCCGAAGTCAAGAATGCGTAGTCTCAAGATGTCTTCTAATACTCTGTTGACTCTTTCTGTCTGGCCATCAGTTTGAGGGTGATAGGCTGTGCTTATGCATGACTGTGTGCCTACAGCCTCTTGTAAACTCTTCCAAAACTCGCTCGTGAAGATAGGATCTCGATCACTCACTATGCTGGAGGGTATCCCATGGAGTCGAACTATCTCTTTAAGATATATAGATGCTAGAGATGAGGCAGTCCTTCTACTCTTGACGGGTATAAAGTGGGCGCTTTTTGTGAGCCTGTCCACTATTACCCAAATACTGGTATTGCCCCTCCTTGACCTAGGCAACCCATCAACAAAGTCCATTGAAATGCTATCCCATTTCCACTGTGGGACCTCTAGAGGATAAAGCAAACCTCCAGGCTT
Organism: Allium sativum; assembly: GCA_030737875.1. Taxonomy (NCBI): domain Eukaryota; kingdom Viridiplantae; phylum Streptophyta; class Magnoliopsida; order Asparagales; family Amaryllidaceae; genus Allium; species Allium sativum. The sequence goes on along the minus strand of CM060923.1, from coordinate 573,147,288 downwards.
CTTCTGTTCCGCCTTGACTTGTTGGCATATCATGCACTTGGAGACGAATTCAGCTACATCTCTTTTCATGCCACTCCAAAAGAAAACCCTTTTTATGTCTTTGTACATTTTATCTCCACCGGGGTGTATGGTCAACTTGGAATGGTATGCCTCTTCAAGAACCTTCTTCACCAAATCCCTTGCTTGTGGGACGCATAGTCTTCCATCTCTTCTCAACCATCCCTTATCATCGATGGAGTATCTATTGAGGTGACTCGAAGTCTCACCCCTACTCAGCTGATTTATTATATCAACTAGCGGAGGATCTTCACGTTGCGCGGTCCCTATTGAGTCCAAAAATGTAGGTCGCACTTCCAATGTTGCTAATAGGCCAGGTACAAATTCGTAGGAGGGCCTAAAGTCAAAGTTCGCTATGTACTCCAAGCTTTGCCTTTCTACAAAGAGAGGGCTTAAGGTCAATTTCTTTCTACTCAAGGCGTCTGCTACTGCATTGCCCTTGCCAGGAGTGTAGAAAATCTCAAATTCATACGAGGCAAGAAACTCAATCCATCTTTGCTGCCTCAAGTTGAGATCTTTCTGTGAGGAAAGGTATTTCAATGATTTGTGGTTAGTAAGCAATTCAAACTTCTCACCTAGGAGATAATGGCGCCAAGACTTAAGAGAGAAAATGATGGCCGCCAATTCTAGGTCATGGGTTGCGTAGTTTTTCTCATGTACTTTCAACTGCCTTCCACCATAAGCTACTACCTTCCCTTCTTGCATCAAGACAACGCCTAATCCTGTACCACATGCATCCGTGTATACGGTAAAAATCTTGCTCCCATCAGGCAATGTCAGAACTGGGGCTGTTGTTAGAGCCCTTTTCAAGCGTTGGAAAGCAATATCGCAATCCAAATCCCAAGAGAAAACTACGTTTTTCTTTGTCAACCTTGTAAGTGGAGCTGAGATTTTCGCAAAATCTTTGATGAATTTTCGATAAAAGCCTGCCAGCTCGATGAAGCTTCGGACTTCGGTTGCGGTCCGCGGAACCTTCCAATCTTGCACGGCAACCACTTTTGCGGGGTCCACAGCTAACCCCTCTTTGGACACCACATGTCCATGGAACCTAACTTCTTCTCTCTCTAGAAATGGCATTTGGAGAATTTGGCTTTCAACTGATGTGCACGGAGAGTATCCATGACCTCCCTTAAGTGCAGAGAATGCTCTTCCTCACTCTTTGAGAAGATCAAAATATCGTCCACGAAGACCCCCACAAACTTATTGAGGAACTCCCTGAACACTCTGCTCATCAAATCAACGAAGTAAGCAGGTGCATTTGTCAAGCCGAAAGGCATGACAAGCCACTCGAAGAAACCATCCGGAGTTCTGAACGCGGTCTTATCAATGCTGTCTTCAGCCACTCTTAGCTGATGAAACCCTATAGATAAATCTAATTGGGAGAAAAACAATGCACCTACAAGCTGATCGAACAAATCGTCTAATCTCGGGAGCGGGTACCTATTCTTCTTGGTCAGCTTGTTTTGCTCTCTATAATCAATGCACAGGCGAAGTGAACCGTCTGATTTAGTTGCGAACACTATTGGAGCACCCCATTCAGAAATACTCCGCCTTATAAACCCCTTTTCTAGGAGCTCTTTAACTTGCTTGCTGAGCTCTTTCCGCTCCCTTGGAGCCATGTGCCTAACAGGTAAGGCAACGGGTTTTGCATTGTCAACGAGGTATATGCGGAAGTCTATCTCCTGCTACGGAGGTAAGCCCTTTACCTCTTCAAACACATCCGAGTATTCACGGACTACCTTTATAGACAGCAAGTTCTCAGCAGATGCATCAAGAGATTCTAGATAACTTAGCATAACAGAATTCATGGGATTACAAGAGATTTCGAGAGTGTTCCGAGGCGAGTCATGAGTCTAACCACTCTCTTTTCACAATCGAGGACGGCACCATTACTAGATAGCCAGTCCATGCCTAGAATCAACCCATAGCCCGTGAAGCCCAAAACAAAGGCATTACATCTAAACCCAACGCTTAGAATAGAAATTTCCAAATCCAAACAAACCATTGACAAATAAGCTGAGCCCCCAATTGGATTTGAAACAACCAAGGGATCCTCTACTATACTGGTGTCTAGATGCAGAAATTCAACTAAGGCAGTAGATATAAATGAGTGTGATGCGCCAGAATCAAATAGTGTAAGAAAAAGATGATCAAACAAATAAACTAAACTCTCAACATAAATATTTCTACCTCGTTCTTGCGGAGGTGCCATGAGAGCGTGAACTTATCCTCCAGAAGAAGGTCTAGCTCTCTGCCCTTGCTTCCTTGGGCAGTCCTTAGCCATGTGTCTTGTTTCTCCACAATGGAAACAACCACCCATCTTCCTTTTCTTCTTCCTGCAATCTTTGACCAGATGTCATGGAATGCCACAAAAATTACACTTTCTATTGTCATGGGGTTTGTTGTTCTTCCCGCCTTTCTTTGAATCAGTTTTCTTGTTCTGTGACCCCTCCACCTTCTTATCTTGTGGCACTTCCACTTTTTCCTCTTTCTTGCCCATGTCTTCCTCGTGTAAGAGTGCCATGTCCACTAACCTCTCGTAAGTAGCCCCCATAGGTACATGGGTCATAGCCAAGCTGTGAAGTGGCTCATTCAATCCCTTGACAAAATAGAGAGCCTTCTTATGAGGAGTATTCACTAAGTCCAATCCAAATCGGACTAGCTGATTGAATTGGTTGATGTACTCCTTGAGCGTCATACTTCCTAGCTTAAGAGATAAGAAATTCTCCACTTGTAAGCTTCATTCAGCTTTTGAGAGGAATTTCATCTCAAACCTTATTCTGAGATCCATCCATGTTTCAATTGGTCTTTCAGCGTTAGTGACTTCCCACCAATAGGAAGCTTCGTCTTTGAGCAACCATACAACCAACTGTATCTTCTGCCTATCGTCCACCTCGAAGATAACGAATAGATCCTCAGTTTCTTTGAGCCAGTTACTTGCTTCTACAAATGATTCAGTTCCCTTGAAATCCTTTCCACCTATGGCCCTAAAGTCTCTACAAATCTTTGAGAAAGCATTTGCACGAGGAGGAGGAGGAACCGCTGCAGTTGGAGGAGGAGGAATATCTGCTGGGCCCGCATCGTTGGCCCTAGCCTCTAAGTACCTCCTGAACCAACCAGGTATCGGCACACCCTCTAGAAGGTTAAGATTCTCAGACATGCTTAAACGAAAAAGAAAAGGTTCAAAACAAAGGATAGAAAGATAGGGCATATGGCTTTGGGGGATTATGCCTTTAAAATAAAATAACACTTTTTCTTGTAAAATGCTTCTTTATATTTCTTTTGAAAATAGTTTTTAAAAACTCTTATCTGATCTGGTAAACCTTTGCTCTGATACCAAGTGAAACACCCCACCTCCGTTAAGGTCACTCACAATGGGAATGCCTTAACTTTGGTGGAGGGTTTTAGGTACAAGACATAGAAAAATTTACAAGACAGATAAATATAAGCAGCGGAAATCAAACATTTATTGCATACGTGCTTCAATATAGAAGCATTACAGCAAATTGTCTCAAATTAACTTCCAAAACATTACATCATAATTTTTGTCTTGATTATTTAATAATGAAGCATAAAGCAAAAATAAAACTGCATAAATCCCCAAGTGTAGTGCCCAAAAGCCATAGCCAAGGTAAGAGAGTCCCAATCATACATCTACTTTCTTGAAGCTTGCAAAAAGTCTGACTAAGATGGAGTATTCCCTCCCTGTGGACCTGAGGGAAGGGGGGGACGGAAGAAAAGAGGACAAAAGAAAATAGGTCAGACAATAAGTCTGGTAAGTTCAGTGATTACTAGTATTTAAACAAGGAAAGGGATCATGACAGTAATAACAGAACATAGGACAACACCCTAATATAATATAAGAAGAACATGCGATCACACCCATTACTATAGTCTCTGAACCTACTAACCATTGGTTTAAGCAGCCTCACGTGTTCATAATGAATGATCGGCTCCTACTCGCATGCATTCGTATCCTGTGTCATTCGGCCCCGCTTAACTATAGATACCTGTGCTGGTCCCACCATGGGGTGTATCAGTCCCTCTGGTGGCAACCCTACACGATTCAAGATGCACTGTGTATACTACTGAGGCCCAGTGCCTGCTTTTTCCACTTCGGAGTACGTGCACGCCCGTACTCCATCGGAACCTACACTTATGCACCAACCGCCGACGTTTTTGACCGCATATAATCAGCCCAGTAATCGTGCCCCACCCTGCCTATTTCAGGGTACCACGATACATCAATGTGGGTTACTGCTAAAATGGTTCCCCATTACTAGGGTTTTCTAATCAACATGTTTATTTGGTTAAGTGTCCAAGTTTACCTAACCCCACCCATCAGTTTAGTTAACGTGTTGAATCGGTTAAGTGTTTCCTTAATTGACTTAACCCTACCAATCTTGACTTAGCTTTAATTTATTCATTAAAGCACCAACCACTCAAATTAGACAGGTCTTGTTGTGGTCACTGGATGTGCCGGTTGGTTTCAGGCAGTTTTACACCACAACTCCTTCTAACCTCAGGTCCTTTTTGGGCTTGATGCACTAACCACCCACATTAGACAGGTCTTGTTATGGTCACTGGATATGCCGGTTGTTTCCGGGCAGCTTTACACCACAACTCAGTCTAACCTCGGGTTAGGCATATACGTCTTTTCTAAATTCACATATTTTCTATATATGTTTAATTTTATATGTAAATTAATCTTAATTTAATCATGCCAGAATTATCCTTTTGATTATGCTCACAATAAATGGTATACCAAATATACCATTTCATGAACCAATCTATGCCATGAAATTTGCATGTTTTCCCAACGCTACCCCAGTGGTAAGTTCGCATAAATTACATAAAATATTGGGCTAGTAAATTAGCCCAAACCCATAAACAAAAAGGGTAACAAACAAGGGACACGAAATAAGCATACAGTAACATACTTCTAACTTATCACGTGTAACTTGGCATAGAAGCATCACTAACTTAACTAAACAGGTAAGGGTGAACTTGTGACTAAGTTGGATCTAATTATCATGTAAACTTGATATAGGTCTAATCATGGAGGTTTAACATATAAACACAATTTTAAACCACAACTTAGCATATTGACTTATGTATGTGAAAACATAAGAAAGCTACTATAAATATATTTAAATCACAACTTAGCATGATAACTTATGTGTGTTAAAACATAAGAGGACCCCAAATCCAATCTAGCAACATAAATAGGTTCAACTTAACATAGTTCTAAATATACATAAATGTTGATCTAACATGTAAGAATGTGATTTAGATCATAAACTTGCAAGTAATCACCAAATTATAACATGACATGTTCATCACTAAGTTGGCATAATAAGTTCATTACCCAATCATAATAGATTCCAATAACATACAATATGGTATGTTCATCACCACAAACATATAGGCATGATCAACCGCAACGGTAATTAAAGATAAATGAGAATCATACTTTATTTATCTTATACACAAGCATCATTCTATATTCGAGTTACAACATGTCATGATTTCATTTAAAAGAACGTTTAAATCTACGTAATAACCAACTTACAAACTAAAAGGAATTCTTGATTTCTGGAATCTGAATTCTGAAGTTGAAATGCTTGCCTTTGATGTAGATCGTTGAATTAGACTAGTTTTAATTTGATTTTGATGTAGGCTTTTATCTCGTCTTTGAATTGAAAGCGGTGACGGCTACTTCAAGTTCTCTATTGACGGCATGACAATTCCAAGATTATTTTTATGTGATTTTAGGTTGAGTATTAGGTTGTTTATATAGAATTTCAACTTAATTAGAGCCATCGGATGAACCTAGAGTTAACTACAACCATTCAGACTAGATTCGAACTATCCAGAAACCCTAGTGACTCAGCAACAAGTCATAAGTCGTCGAAATTCAGATCTCGTTGGGTGGGGGGGTGGGGGGGGGGGGGTGGGTGGGAGGTCGACCCTAGGTCGACCTGTAGGGGGGAGGTTGACACGAAGGTCAACCCCCTGGTCGACCTCGGTCCTGGGCGGGAATTTTCCCGCCCAGCCCGCTTCTGACTTCTGCTTTGAATTCTGAATCTGGTTTCGAGTTGTTTGAATTTATTTGAATTTCTGAAACTTCTGAAGGCCATAACTTCTTCATACGAAGTCCAATTCACGCAAACTCGGACTCTATCTCAAGCAGAATCCCGAGATGAACGCAATGGCGTAACCCGTTTCCCTTAATTCTCACATTTGAAATTAAGTGTTGATTAATTCGTTATTATAACGTTAACAGAAAATATGGGGTGTTACAGAAAACTAGCGTTATTCCTAGTTGTAAGATAACGATGATGCTGATTCATGTCTATTCTTGTAATGATTCTATAGTATATGCTTATGAGACTATTGTGGTTATTATGTTGGTGTTAAACCAATCGTGTATTATATAAATTTGGTGACTTATTCATGTTATGTTACATGCAAGTTGTTAGGCTATTGTGGTTATTATGTTGATGTAAACCAATCATGTAAATTTGGTGACTTTTTCATGTTATGTTACATGAAAGTTGTTAGGCTAAGACATTATTATGTTTAGATCTACATTTAGATCTTTTAAAATTGGATCCAAGATAAAAGTTCACACTCACATGCCTAGTTGAACTCGTGTAAAACCATATGATCCAAAATAAAAGTTCACATTCACAAGCCTAGTTGAACTTGTGTAATTCTATATGCCTAAAATTTATATTTATTTGGACCCAAATTGCAAGTTTACATTCACATGCCTAGTTGAACTTGTGTAATCCTATATGCTTAAGATTTATATTTATTTGGATCCAAATTGCAAGAATACATTTACATGCCTTGTTGGATTTGGGTAATTTCATATGCTTAAGACTCATGTTAGTAGGATCCAAATAAGTAAGTTCATTGTTTTATGCCAAAATTTATATGACACATGTTTAGTTGGATCCTTATTATGTTGTATGAATGGCAAATGTTCCATTCTTTCCCCTTTTGTGTATAAGTTAGGCTATGTTATGAGCCTAACATTTTATGTGAATTTTTGCGAACGTATGACGAGGGTAACATTGGGAAAACCTTAAATTTATATTGTTGGCATAATTTGGCCCATAAACATATGAATGATTAGTAGCATAAAAATGGTATAATTTATATACCAAAAATTCAGAATATGATTTAGAGGAAAAATTGGGCATTACTTGAACGACAATAGTTGTGGAAAATTTACATATAAATATGAAAAGTAAATATGTAAATTAAGTAAAAGACGAATATGCCTAACCCGAGGTTAGATTGAGTTACAATGTAAGACTGCCAGGAACCGCCCGGCACATCCAGCAACCATAACGATATATATCTAATGTGAGAGGTTAGTGCATCAAGCCCAAAAAGAACCCGAGGTTAGATTGAGTTGTGGTGTAAGACTGCCCGGAACTGACCGGCACATCTAGCAACTGCAACAATACATATCTAATGTGAGTGGTTGGTGCTTTAATGAATGAATTAAAGCTAAGACAAGAATGGTAGGGTTAAGTTAATTAAGGAAACACTTAACCAATGCAACTTGTTAACTAAACTGATGGGTGGGATTAGGTTAATTTGAGAACACTTAACCATTTTAACATGTTGATTAGGAAACCCTAGTAACGAGGACCCATTTCAGCAGTAACCCACATAGATGTATCTTGGTACCCCGAACTAGGCAGGGTGGGGCACGATTACTGGGCTGATTATAAACTGTCAAAACAACGGAGGGTGGTGCGTCAGTGTAGGTTCCGACGAAGTGCGGTCGTGCACGTACTCCGGAGTGGAAAAAGCAAGCACTGGGCATCAGTAGTTATACTCTGTGCATCTTGAATTGTGTCGGGTTGCCACCATAGGACTTGATACACCCCATGGTGGGACCAACACTGGTATCTACAATCATGCGGGGACGAATGACACAAGTGGTAAACGTATACGAATAGGAGCCGATCGATAAAAAAGGATCATCTATCTTGAACACATAGTGCTAGTTAAAACACTTGTAAGGGGGTGCAGAGAAGTGAAATGAGTGCAATAGCATATTCAGCCTTATTATCTTATTTCTAGGGTGTTGTCCAAGATTCAGTTTATTCATATCATAGCCCTTTTTCTTGTTTACATGCTAAATAGTCACTGGACTTACCAGACTCATGTCTGACCCATTTTCTTTCGTCTTCTTTTCTTCCATTCACTCCCCTTCCAAGGTCTGCAGAGAGGGAATACTTCAGCTTAGATCGGATCATTTCCAACTTGAAGAGACTAGATGTATTGCTTGGAATATTTTTCCTTGGGCTATGGCTTTCGATACTCTCTTATTGGGGATTTATGATGCCTTACTGTTGTTTTAATGCTTCTTTATGTTTTAATTCAAGACAGAGATTTTGTTGTAATAATTTGGAAGTTGGTTTCAGACAGTTGTTGTAATGTTTTAACTGAACCGCGTACTTATGAAATAAATTTAGTTTTTCTGCTATTTATATGTCTGTCTTGTAAATTATCTGTATCTTTTACCTATAATGCTCCACCGAAGTTAAGGCATTCCCTTTGTGAGTGACCTTGATGGAGGTGGGGTGTTTAACTTGGTATCAGAGCTGAAGGTTGCCAGATTAGATGAAATTTTTTGGAAACTAATTTTCAAACAGAAGTTTAAAGAAGCATTTTCAAGAAAAAGTGTTGTTCTAAAAGGCATAATCCCCCCCAAAGCCATATGCACTATCTTCCTAAACTTTGTTTTAAATCTTTTCTTTTTCATTTCAACATGTCTGGGGATCTAAACTTTCCATAGGGTGTACCGGTACCTAGCTGGTTCAAAAGGTACCTAGAAGCTATGGCTAATGATGCAGGCCCAGCAGACGTTACTCCTCCCCCATTTACAGCTTTTCCTCCTTCTCCTCCTCCTCGTGAAAAGACATTCTCCAAAATATGTAGGGATTTTCGAGCCATGGGTGGAAAGAACTTTAACGGGATTGAGTCATTTGTAGAAGCAAGAAACTGGCTCAAAGAAACCGACTTATTTATTATCTTCAAAGTGGACGATAGGGAGAAGATATAGTTGGCCGTGTGGTTGCTTAATGACGAAGCCTCTTACTGGTGGGAAGTTACTAATGCTGAGAGACCAGTTGAAACTTGGGAGGATTTCAGATTGAGGTTTGAAATGCAATTCCTCTCACAAGATGAACGTAGCCTACAGATGGAGATTCTTAGCTCTCAAACAGGGAAGTATGTCGGTCAAGGAATACGTCAACCAATTCGAACACCTAGCTAGATTCAGACTAGAGTTAGTGAACACTCCCCATAAGAAGGCTCTTTGTTTTGTTAAAGGGTTGAATGTGCCACTGCACAGCCTAGCTATGTCCCGTATACCTATGGGTGAAACTTATGAGAGACTGGTGGACATGGCACTGCTACAGGAGGAAGACAAGGATGGCAAGAAAGAGGCAAAGGTGGAAGTACCTCAAAATAAGAAAGTGGAGGGATCGCAGAATAAGAAGACAGACTCAAAGAAGGGCGGGGAGAAGAACAAACCCCGTGACAAGAGGAAGTGTAATTTTTGTGGCATTCCTGGACATCTGATTAACGACTGTAGAAAGAAAAGAGGAAGATGGGTGGTTGTTTCCACTGTGGCGAGATAGGACACATGGCTAAAGAATGCCCAAGAAAGAAAGGGCAGAGGACTGGATCTACTTCTGGAGGGCAGGTTCACGCTCTCATGGCACCTCCGCAAGAACGAGGTAGAAATATTTCTATTGAGAGTTTAGTTTATCTTTTTGATCATCCTGTTCGTGCACTCTTTGATTCTGGCGCATCGCACTCTTATATATCCACTGCTTTAGTTGAATATCTGCACCTACACACCAGTATAGTAGAGGATCCCTCGGTTGTTTCAAATCCAATTGGGGGCTCGGCCTATTTGTCGATGATTTGTTTGGATTTGGAAATTTCTACAAAAAGCATTGGGTTTAGATGTAATGCCTATGTTTTGGGCTTGACGGGCTATGGGTTGATTCTAGGCATGGATTGGTTATCCAGTAATGGTGCCATCCTCGATTGTGAAAAGAGAGTGGTTAGACTTATGACTTGCCTCGGTAACACTCTCGAAATCTCTTGTAATCCCATACATTCTGTTATGCTTAGCTACCTAGAATCTCTTGATGCGTATGTTGAAAACTTGCAGTCTGTTAGAGTAGTCTGTGAATACTCAGATGTATTTGAAGAGGTGAAGGGCTTACCTCCGAAGCAGGAGATAGAATTCCGCATATACCTTGTTGATAATGCAAAACCAGTAGCTCTACTCATTAGACACATGGATCCAAGGGAGAGAAAAGAGCTCAGCAAGCAAGTCAAAGAGCTGCTCGAAAAATGGTTTATAAGGCAGAGTATTTCTGAATAGGGTGCTCTAGTAGTATTCACAACCAAAGCGGATGGTTCACTTCGCCTATGCATTGATTTTATGGAGCTAAACAAGCTGGCCAAGAAGAATAGGCACCCACTTCCAAAAAAAGACAACTTGTTTGCTCAGCTTGTAGGTGCTAGGTTTTCTCCCAACTAGATCTGGCTATCGGGTTTCATCAGCTAAGAGTGGCTGAAGACAGCATTGATAAGACCGCGTTTAGAACCCTAGATGGTTTCTTCGAATGGCTTGTCATGCCTTTCGGCTTGAAAAATGCACCCTCTTATTTCGTTGATTTGATGAGAAAGGTATTCAGGGAGTTCCTTAATAAGGTTGTGGTGGTCTTCATAGACGACATTTTGATTTTCTCGAAGAATAAAGAAGAGCATGCTTTGCATTTAAGGGATGTCATGGATAATCTTCGTGCACATCAGCTGAAAGCCAAATTCTCCAAGTGCCATTTCTGGAGAGAAGTGAGGTTTCTTGGACATGCGGTGACCAGAGAGGGGATAACTATGGACCCCGCAAAGTGGTTGCGATGCAAGATTGGAAGGTTCCACGGAATGCAACCGAAGTCCGAAGCTTTCTCGGACTAGCGGGTTTTTACCGAAAGTTCATTAAAGACTTTGCGAAAATCTCAGCCCCACTCACAAGATTGACAAAGAAGAACCTAACTTTCGCTTGGGATTTGGATTGCGATATTGCTTTCCAACGTTTGAAAAGGGCTCTAACAACAGCCCTAGTTCTAACATTGCCTAATGGGAGCAAAATGTTTACTGTATACACAGACGCATGCGGTACAGGATTAGGCGTTGTCTTGATGCAAGAAGGCAAGGTAGTTTGTTACGGGGGAAGGCAATTGAAGGTACATGAGAAGAACTACCCGACTCATGATTTGGAGCTAGCTGCCATTGTTTTCGCTCTTAAGTCATGGCGTCATTATCTACTAGGAGAAAGGTTTGAATTGTTTACTGACCACAAATCGTTAAAGTACCTTTTCTCACAGAAAGATCTTAACTTAAGACAACAAAGGTGGATGGAATTTATGGCCTCATATGATTTTGAGATTTCCTATACTCCTGACAGTAGACGCCTTGAGTAGAAAGAAGCTGACCTTAAGTCCTCTCTTTGCAGAAAGGAAAAGCTTGGAGTACATAGCAAACTTTAACTTTAGACCCTCCTCTGAAATTGTACCTGGTCTGTTTGCATCGCTAGAGTTGCGGCCTACTCTTTTGGACTCAATAGGAACCGCGCAACGAGAAGACCCTCAGCTAGTTGATATGATGGATAAGCTAATTAGGGGTGAGACTTCTAGTCACCTTAATAGATACTCCATCGATGATTAGGGTTGGTTGAGACGGGATGGAAGACTATGCATCCCACAAGCAAGGGATTTGGTGAAGACGGTTCTCGAAGAAGCACACCATTCCAAGCTGACCATACACCCAGGTGGAGACAAGATGTATAAAGACATAAAAAGGGTTTTCTTTTGGAATGGCATGAAGAGGGATGTAGCTGAGTTCGTCGCTAAGTGCTTGATATGCCAGCAAGTCAAAGCGGAACAGAAGAAGCCTGGTGGTCTACTTAATCCTCTAGAGGTCCCACAGTGGAAATGGGATAGCATATCGATGGACTTTGTGGATGGGTTTCCTAGGTCAAGAAGGGGTAATACCAGTATTTGGGTAATAGTGGACAGGCTCGCTAAAAGCGCTCACTTTATACCTGTTAAGAGTAGAAGGACTGCCTCGTCCCTAACATCCATTTATCTTAAAGAGATAGTTCGACTCCATGGGATACCCTCCAGCATAGTGAGTGATTGAGAACTTATCTTTACAAGCGAGTTTTGGAAGAGTTTGCAGGAGGCTTTAGGCACACAATTATGCTTAAGCACGGCTTATCACCCCCAAACCGATGGTTAGACGGAAAGGGTGAATATAGTATTGGAAGACCTCTTGACATTGTGCATTCTTGACTTTGGAGGAACATGGGAGGATCATCTTCCTTTGGTGGAATTCGCTTACAACAATAGCTACCAAGCCACCATAGGCATGGCACCCTTAGAGGCTTTATATGGAAGACCATGCCGATCACCAACTTGTTGGTGGGAGTCTACAGACAAGCTCGTACTTGGGCTAGACATGATTAGAGAAACCTCAGAAAAGGTGGACTTGATAAGAAGACGGATGAAGGCTGCACAAGATAGATAGAAGTCCTATGCAAACAAAAGAAGGATCGACCTTGAGTTTGAGGTTGGAGATAAGGTGTTCCTTAAAGTATCTCCTTTGAGGAATGTCATTCACTTTGGGTCCGTAGGAAAGCTAACACCAAGATTTGTAGGACCATTTCTTATCATTGAAAGGATTGGGACGATGGCTTACAGAGTAGAGCTACCTGAAAGACTGGCTGGAGTTCATAATGTTTTTCATGTTTCTAAACTACGAAAGTGCTTGCATGAGTCTGCGGAAGTTGTGGGGCCAAGTATACTAGAGGAAGTAGAAGTGGAATGAGAAGTGACTGTGAGAATAGTTCCAACTCGTATCTTGGGTACGGAAGTCAAAAATCTACGCAACCGAGAAGTTAAGCTTGTTAAATTTCAATGGAGTGACGCTGAGGAAGATGCGTCTTGGGAAACTGAGAGAAAAATACGCGCATTCTACCCTTTTCTTTTTGAGTGTACCTCCTTGATCTCTTTTTCCATAAGTTTGTTCATGCTTATATCTATCTTTTAAGTATATCTCCTCGGTCCTATTCTTTATCCTTAGGTAGAAATCAATGGATATAAACATGTATTTGAAACATGTTATGATTGATGGTTGCGAGTGGTTGCAAGTGGTTGCTAGTGGTTTCTCGTGGATGCATATACACACACATTAGGTACTAGATCGGCCCGATCACTTTCATATTGCATATGCATATATGTATTTGTATATGGATTGGAACTTGATGTGTTATCATATGGATGTTGCATTTGTATGAATGACTGTGCACTCATGTAGAAAGTATGATTAGAAATAATTGCATGCAAAATGGACTCATGGCACTAACATAATTCTCATTAAGGAGGTCAACTGAATCAGTAGACCGCCTGATTTTGTATTAGATAAGGACATGTACACACACTATGAATATGATCATGAAAGCATTAGAAGTCTTTTAAGGACAATGGACACCTATGTTTGATGGTTGAGTAGATGGACGATTGGATGGTAGGATATACATTCTTCTTGACTTGAAGATTTCGGGGACGAAATCCTTTAAGGAGGGGAGAATGTAACACCCTTAATTTTCCGTGTCTAATAAAAGAAAGAATCAAAGAACACTTAATTTTTAAAGTGAGAATTAAGGGAAATGGGTTATGTCGTTGTGTTCGTCTCGAAATTCTGCTTGGAATAGAGTCCAAGTTTTCGTAAATCGAACTTCGTATGAAGAAGCTATGGCCCTTAGAAGTTTCAGAAATTTAAATAAATTATAACAGCTCAGGTTTAAAATTCAAACGATAGACGAAGAAGCGGGCTGAGTGGGATATTTCCCACCCCAGGCCAGGTCGACCAGGGGGTCGGCCAGGGGGTCGACCTACCCTTTACAGGTCGACCAGGGGGTCGACCTACCCCCCCTCGCCTAGATCCAAAATTGTGATGATTCTGACTTGTGGCTGATTCTTTTTTGACCTGTTGCTGAGTCACTAGGGCATAGGAGGCAATTCCGGATAACTCTATCTAGTCTGGATGGTTGTGATTGCTCCTAGAATGATCTAACTGCTCACATAAGATTAAACTTCTATAAAAGCAACCCTAGTCCTCAAACCCTAAATCACATAAATTCATTCCAAGGAGCCACCATGCTGTCCATGATCGTTCTAGCCTAGCCACCATTTCTTCTTCAATTAGAAAACAAGTTAAAAGCTACGAATCAAAACTAACTTAGAGAATTGATAATCTTCTTCAAGGGAATGCTTTTCAGTTTCAGAAAACAGATCCCAGAAAACAATACTTTCTTTTGTTTGTAAGTCCTATTATTATTTAGATGTGAACGGTTAAAAGTTATGATTTGTAATAAAGTGAAAACTAGCGTTATTCCTAGTTGTAAGGTAACGATGATGCTGATTCATGTCTATTCTTGTAATGAATCTATCGTATATGCTGAAACACCCCACCCTCCATTAAGGTCACTCACAAGGGACTGCCTTAACTTTGGTGGAGGTTTGTAAGTAAAAGTCACAGATAAAACACAAGACAGATATAAACACGTATATAAGCAGCGGAAAACATCAGACTTTATTTCATAAAATACTTGTTTATACAACACATTTCCATAATTGTCTCATAACAACTTCCAAAACATTACAACATCATTTCTGTCTTGTTTTTTAAATAAAGAAGCATAAAACATGATTAAAACTGCATAAATCCCCATAGAGTGTGTCCAACAGCCATAGCCAAGGAAAGAGACTCCAAACCGTACATCAACTATCTTGAAGCTTTTAAAGAATCTTACTAAGCTGGGTTGTTTCTTCCCTGTGGACCTGGGGGGAGGGGGGAAGAAAAGAAGACGAAAGAAAATAGGGTCAGACATAAAGCCTGGTAAGTCTAGTGACTCTTCAGTATGAGAATAAGAATAAGGGCATGATAGGTATAAACTGGAAACAGGAAAGTATCATAAACTAAGATAAAGTAGTTTTGAAACGAATATACTATCGCACCCCACACTATATCTCTGCACCGACATGCATTAGTTCTAAACCGGCACCCCATGCTGAGGGTGAAGTGATCCCTTATTCTAAAGATCGGCTCGTACTCGCATAATTACATGTGTTTTACGGCCCCCAAATATTGTAGATACCTATGCTGGCCCCATCATGGGGTGTATCAAGTCCCATGGCAGCGACCCGACACAATACTTAGAATGCATAGGTTATACTACCGGTGCCCCCAGTGCCCTGTTTGTCTGCTCCCAAGTGTGTGCACGCCCGCACTCCGTTAGGACCCACATTGTTGCACCCACTGCCATCGCTTTTGACCGCTTACAATCAGCCCAGTAATCATGCCCCACTCTGTCTAGTTTCAGGGTACCATGATACCTAATTGGGTTACTGCTGAAATGGGTCCCCGTTACTAGGGTTTTCTAGTCAAACATGTTAAGCGGTTAAGTGTCTGTATAAACCTAACCCCACCCATCAATTTCATTAACATGTTGAATTGGTTAAGTGTTTTAGTTAACTTAACCCTACATCCTGACTTGTCTGTCCTTAGCCTTTTAAAGCACCGACCACTCACATTAGACAGATATTGTTATGGTTACTGGATGTGCCGGTCGGTTCTGGGAAGATTTACACCGTAACTCAGTCTAACCTCGGGTCCTTATTGGGCTCAATGCTTAACCACCCACATTGGATAGGTATTGTTGTGACTACTGGACAGCCGGGCGGGTCCGGGCAGGTTTACATCACAACTCAATCCAACATCGTGTTAGGCATATTCGTATTTTCTAAATTTACATATTTGTCTTTATTACTGAATATATGTAAATTCGTCAACAATTAAATGTTATGGCCCACATTCCAAGTCTAACATTTTTGGTATAAGAATTTATACCGTTTAAATGCCACCAATTTTGGCATGTGACAAACACACCAATCTCATATATTTTTATGTCAAGTTTTATTAATATCCCCAACGTTATCCCGTTTAAACATTAGGCTAACAATCTTAGCCTAATTTTCGTTCGCATAGTTTTATCATATAATATTAGGCTAAAAACTTAGCCTAATTTAGCGCATGCAAATAGGCATAAGGGAATTCATAAACATAAACATGACATAGGTGTAAACTTGGCATAGTCAATATGAATATCATAGGTGTGAACTTGCAAAATAGCCAACATGAATGTCATAGATGTGAACTTGCAAAATAGTCAATATACATATACGTGAATTTGCAACCTAGCCTAAATCAATTTACATATATGTGAATTTGCATTGCAATAAGGGTCTAACCAAATAAGTGTCACATGAATTAGCATATGATTTAGACAACATAAGTCTAAACTTGTTTTTGGATCTAGGCATGACATCGAACATCACTAGCACATGACAAGAATATGACATTTTCATAAATATGTTTAACTTTATGACAAGGGTGTTAACTAGATCCAATCGCATATCTAATTACAACATGAAACTTGTACTAAAGTGGATCTTTGACATGGATCCAATTAGGAACTTGCAACTTTTGTATAAACATAGGGGCATGTATATGAACATAACCATTTAGGCATAAAGGTTCTTGCATAAAGTATATACATGAGGTTCTAACCACGAACAACCTATATAATCACATAAACATGAACTATACAACTTGCTTGTGATGTTGTTGTCATTCTAAAAGTACAATAGGATCAACATCAATCTTAATTATACCGCAAACATCACAATTTTATTTGCAACACAATCCTTTCAATACATAGATATGAATTGACAACGTCGTTACGTAATAGCACAATTCCACTTCCAATTTACATCGAATCAAGTCTTAGTTTTATTCTCATCGGAAAAATCACTATACTTACAACGAACGACGAACTTGAGTTCTGGATTCTAAATTCTGAATTTGTTATGCTTTCCTTTGGGTAGACTAACGTTGTTTTGATTCGTGTTTTACTTTAGTATTGGCTTGTCTCTAAGCTTTCTAACTGACGGCCACTCCTAGTTTCTTTCCAGCATCATGACGGCTTTAGTATTATATTATTTGTGTGAATTTAGGGTTAGACTTCAGTTGTATTTATAGAATTTTAATTTGATTAGAGCCGTCGATGAAGCTAGAGTGAATCCAGACCATCCATCTCAAGAGAAGCCAATCAGAAAGCGACATGTAAGCCCTAGTGACTCAGCCAAGCCTCAGAAACCAATCAGAACCTGACCAGGCCAGCCAGGGCTTGACCAAGCAGGTTTTCTGGCCTGGGCGCACTTGGTAGGTGCGCCGGTGCAAAAAATTGTACTGGCGCACTTCCCAAGTGCGCCAGTACAATTCTGTTCTGGCGCACTTCCCAAGTGCGCCAGTGCATTCTGACCCGTTTTCTGGTTTTTCTGCCCAACTTCGTTCGTCCATATCTTCTCCATACGATATCCGTTTTACGCAAACTTGGACTCTATCTCAAGAAGAATTTCGAGACGAACGCAATGGCATAACCCATTTCCCTTAATTCCATCATTTATAATTGATTATACTTTAATTTGTTTAGTTACAGTTAATAGAAAACTCAGGGTGTTACATTCTCCCCTCCTTAAAGGATTTCGTCCCCGAAATCTTCAAGTCTAGGAGAACGTAAGTCCTAACATCCAATCGTCCATCTACTCAATCAACAAACATAGGCATCCATTGTCCTTAAAAGACTTCTAATGCTTTATGATTATATGCACCGTGTGTGTAAATGTTCTTAACTAATGCAAAATCAGGCGGTCTACTGATCTAGTTGACCTCCTTAATGCAAATCATGTAAGTGTCATGAATCCATTATGTATGCAAATTTGTCCTTACTCATAATTCTACATGAGTGCGCAAACATCAATACAAATGCGACATGCATATGACAACATATAAAGTTTCAACCACATACAAATATGAATACATATATGCATATGCAATATGAAGTTACTGAGCCGATCTAAAACCTAGGTTATGTGTGTATATGCATCCACGAGCAACCACTAGCAATCACTTGCAACCACTTGCAGCCATCAACCGTAACATGTTTCAAACACATGTTTAGATCCAAAGGGGTTTCTACCTAAGGATAAAGGATAATATCGAGGAGATATACCTAAAAAGATAGATACAAGCACAACTTAAGGAAAAAAAGAGATTGTGAAAACCCGTAACTTCCCCGTAAAGGAAAGAACGGATAGTTTGAGAACAAGCCACAACAGAACGCATACAGAAGAACATTTCATTGTATATTACAACAATGCATCAGATTACAAGAATATACAGAGTATGAATGAATATTACACAGAAATATCAGAGATTTAAATTACATTTAAATACATCGCAGCGGAAAATAATACAATACACAACTAGAAGTAGATATACGGATACAAAGCTTTCCGGATATCGTTCCAGCTGTAAACCAGGATCCTGTGAATATAAATCTGCAAAACCAAAACTACTAGCTGCCCGTGTCAAAATAAGGGCACCCAGAGTTTAGGTTAAAACAATAAACTCCAGGTCAATCATGTAACTGGTGTGAGAACTAAAACAGTTATTAATCTTTATTTTAAAAATTAGGTAAATCAAGGGACCACGCCGTATAACACGGAACGGGTTTCCTCCCAAGAGTACCAGTGCATAAAACAAACAGCGCAATGCTAAATAAAGAAAAATGAAGCTGTTATAAGACCCAGGTCCCATCACACAATGCAACGCAGCCGAGGATAGGGTTTTCCCTTATAACGGCCAAAGAATGCTTGATACGTTTAAAACAAATCATTGATACTATTATAAGTGCATAGTGTATAAAACAACTTCAAATCATAAGTATCAATCATAGGCGGCATGAATGCCCCATAACACTATGTCGCCATATATAAGTTTACAATCAAAACCGCAAGACGTCGTATTGGAAGTTGGGTTATCATTTATGGTATGAACCGAGGCTAGGGGCAAGATCCTCAACCGATTCGAGACAATCTAGCCCATGTCTCAAGACCCAGACTCAGGTGGGCCTTGGATCGTCAGGGCCGGTCCACCGATGTGGATTATTATGCCTGAACACTACGTTTCTCCGCCCTTTGGGGCGTAAGCCTGGCCCGTCAGCCGACCAGAAGCATCGGCCGAAACCGATATCACGAGGCGCCTCGCTTTTCAGCAAGTAATAATAAGTAACATCCACATGAGTCAAACTCGTCAGCCAGTTCAAGCACTGACGCCACTCCTAACTAGAAAGAAACGCATGTCCTCCCTGAGGTCCGTCTCCCGTTTTTGATTCATACCGGGGGTGATACTCGCGAATCAACGTTACACAAAGCCACGCCACAAAGGCCGTGCTTCGATCATCAACCACAAGACTTTGCTTTTCAACAGAAGCCTTGATCATTTGCATCTTAGCATGCCACACAGGCAATTCACTCCATGCGATTGATATCCATCAATATATAACCCCTGAGCTCGTACGTCTCAGAGAAGGGCGTTAAGCAGGAGAATAAATTCTCCGCCGCCAAACAGATATATATTTAATAGAGATCAATCACACGGACTAAAATCCAATGTCAGACACACAGTCCATTTACAAGTCCGTTCTGGGTCTGAACGAAACCGGAGGCACCTAGTACCCCGCATATCCATCAATCTCCAAGTACGTCTGGACGATCACTAACTGTTTCCATCTTCTTGGGTGTACAGCCCAATCAAGATCATCAGTAATTACCCAAATGACGTGAAGACTTCTGGTCTTCGACCACCGTCTTCATCTTCGACTTATCGTCGTATCAGTTATTCAGAATGGGATAAACCCGGTCTTTCCAAATAACTCGCGTATATTTTAAATAAGTGTTACACAAACACAACATACGCCTCATTCCAATTCATTAGTCACTAACCGTAAATTAATCAAGAGAATAATTCCCCAAATATTAACCCCGAAGGCCGAAACCAACATCAGATCAATATTCAGAAAACCATTCTGCTTGGCTAACCGACAGTTAGTTTCTAAATTTCACATTCATAGGGAAAGGTTCCCATTAATTTTATCCAAGATAAATTCCTTGAATTTATTCTTTATTCTATTTTTGAATCTCAATTCAAACTAGTCGGGATTAGCGAACCTTACCGAAGTAATTATTTATTTTAATTTCCCCATCCCAACCTATTCATCCCATGAAGTAAAACTGGTAATACTTCATATCTAACACCACAGTGTTATCGGTAAATTCAATTACCATTTCACGTTCAAATCTAATTAAAGATTTAACTATCGCCTGGAGCAAAACTGGTGATACTCCATTTTCGATCATTTCAATCTAATTAAAGATTCATTAAAACTCCACTTAGTTTTAATCTTCGACTGGGTTAAAGAATCAGTGTCATTTAAAACACGGTTCACGATAAACCCAAAATCACATTCATTAATTATCGGGTTAAAGAACGAGTGTTATTTAAAACACTGTTCACGATAAACCCAAAAATCAATATCGATTCAATTCCAATTAAATATTATTTAATTGGTACACTTCGTTAAATCTAAACAAAAAGATTTAATCTTTTCTCAACTGGGTCCAAGAACAGTGTTAGTGAAGACACCATTCACGACAAACCCAAATCACATTTGATATTCAATACAAGGCTCTGAATAGAAAATATACTGGCTTATATTCAATATCAAATTCTACGACTAACAAATATCGCATTGGAAATAACGATATATATATATATATATATATATATATATATATCTTCCAAATTCCCATAACAATATCTGTATCATCACGAAATCCAACATCGAAATATTCCGAAGGCAATTTCGATTCAAATCCATTCCAATGCAATCATTGGAAATTCTGGTTATTTTCAAAACCATTTCAAATTCAACTTATTTATTTAAAAATAAATAGAATTGTAATTCTAGTTCAAAACTAGTTCATTTCGATAAAAATCTATTTTTATCTTTTCAAATATGGAGTTTTTCATCCCAATTCTTTCTAAATCAATTCTTATGATTTTACACAAACTATTACTATTTTTAATAATTTTATCAAGGCCCGTACAGTCGATTTCCATCAACGGCCATCGAACTGCACTTACAGCGACCTTTTTCGAATTTGATTTGGACGTATCTCCAAATCCAACCGTTAGATTTCAAATTTCTAACATTCGTTAGAAAGCTCTTTTCGATATGAACCCAACGGTTCCGGTTTTAGGAGAATCCGACGGTCGGATCTTCCGTAATGTCCGTTTGAAACAAATGGTCGAAATTCACGAATTGCCGCGGCGCGGCGTGTTCTATTCAGGCCATTATATTATATATATAATATATATAATATATATTTCGTCGATTTCTATTTAAAACGAATTATATGAATAGTTTTAAATTCGTTTCAAAAGCAATTTCAACTTCCTTTTTAATTCAAATCAAAATTGAATTCTTCTTTAAATTCGTTTTAAAATTCATTTCTATTCAATTCAAATTTCAATTCAATTTGAATTCATTTCAATTCGCTTTCAATTTAATTTGAATTCGTTTTCAATTCAATTCATTTCGAAATCGTTTTCAATTCAATTCATTTCGAAATCGTTTTCAATTCAATTCATTTCGAAATCGTTTTCAATTCAATTCATTTCGAAATCGTTTTCAATTCAATTCATTTCGAAATCGTTTTCAATTCAATTCATTTCGAAATCGTTTTCAATTCAATTCATTTCGAAATCGTTTTCAATTCAATTCATTTCGAAATCGTTTTCAATTCAATTCATTTCGAAATCGTTTTCAATTCAATTCATTTCGAAATCGTTTTCAGTTCAATTCATTTCGAAATCGTTTTCAATTCAATTCATTTCGAAATCGTTTTCAGTTCAATTCATTTCGAAATCGTTTTCAATTCAATTCAATTCGAAATCGTTTTCAATTCAATTCATTTCGAAATCGTTTTCAATTCAATTCATTTCGAAATCGTTTTCAATTCAATTCATTTCGAAATCGTTTTCAATTCAATTCATTTCGAAATCGTTTTCAATTCAATTCATTTCGAAATCGTTTTCAATTCAATTCAATTCGAAATCGTTTTCAATTCAATTCATTTCGAAATCGTTTTCAATTCAATTCATTTCGAAATCGTTTTCAATTCAATTCATTTTGAAATCGTTTATATATTCAATTCATTTCGGAATGAATAAAATCGATATAAATATCGTTCACGTCAAAATGGCGTCAAACTAATCAACACGGCTTCATAAATTTCTATTTTCAAATATTCTATTTCAAATATTTCTTTTTCAAAATAGTTGTTATTATCAAAATATTTCGTTCAACACATGACCAATCTCAATGGATGAGTACTGTCAACACATGAACCTTTATTTTATATTGATAAAGATGTAAATTTTATTACTAAAATATTTCGTTCAACACATGACCAATCTCAATGGATGAGTGCTGTCAACACATGAACCTTTGTTTTATATTAATAAAGATGTAAATTTTATTACTAAAATATTTCGTTCAACACATGACCAATCTCAATGGATGAGTACTGTCAACACATGAACCTTTGTTTTATATTATTCTTTATTTTCTAAATTGGAATGAGGCCCAATCAATCACCATATAATATTAATTATATGGATTTTCATACATCACATGTATATAATAGCATTGAAAAATAATCAACCATCAACCAAAGTGCACTACACTGTATAAGCATCAAATATAGATATCTAACGCTTATAACAGCCTGTCAATCAATCGATCGACATATTTAATCAATCAGGATGAGTGAACTTCAAATTTCATCCCAACACCCGTGTAGGGTTTCAAACAATCAAACACAGATTTTATTTGTGCAGTTGGGCGATGTGTGAAAGTTATCGTCCCAATCAATGTCTTTCAAATAGGTGTACATAAACAAACCGTCTAGTCTGTAAATGAATATTTATTTATTTGCATTCACGTTAAAAATTATATTTTTAACGACAAAACATTTTATTTCGACATATGAATTCATATTCAATTCATTTATTCTATAAAATGATATTGTTATTTTTCTAACTTATTTTAGAAAATTTCGGCGGCATAACGGCACGATACTAGAAACGGGACGAGGCCTAGCCTTATCCTCGGTCTAGTGAAGGCCCACGCCATTCACACATCAATCAATCCATTCATTTCACCAAACAATTCAATTTCAATCAAATAATCTAACTTATTTTTGCAATCAAACAAACAAGTCCATGGTCTGTGGACGATTGTGTCGGGTGCTACTAAGCACCGTCTGCATCCTAGTATATATATATATCTAGAAAAGAAATTGAAGAGTGAGGAATTCTCACCAATAGCTATCCTAGCTCCATGGCACTTCATTGATAGAAATCTTCATCGCTATCGCATCTTCGTCATCTTCGTTGCTGTAGCCACTACATATATAAAAATCGAATTTTTACTTCGTTATTCAATATATAAAAATCGAATTTTTACTTTGATGTTCAATATATAAAAATCGAATTTTTACTTCGATGTTCAATATATAAAAATCGCATTTTTATTTCGAAGTTCCATATATAAAAATCCTATTTTTATTTCGAAGTTCCATATATAAAAATCCTATTTTTATTTCGAAGTTCCATATATAAAAATCCTATTTTTATTTCGAAGTTCCATATATAAAAATCCTATTTTTCTATGGAAGTTCAATATATAAAAATTCTATTTTTCTATCGAAGTTCAATATATAAAAATTCTATTTTTCTATCGAAGTTCAATATATAAAAATTCTATTTTTATTTCGAAGTTCCATATATAAAAATCCTATTTTTCTATGGAAGTTCAATATATAAAAATTCTATTTTAATTTCGAAGTTCCATATATAAAAATCCTATTTTTCTATGGAAGTTCAATATATAAAAATTCTATTTTTCTATCGAAGTTCAATATATAAAAATTCTATTTTTCTATCGAAGTTCAATATATAAAAATTCTATTTTTGTTTCTCTATTCAAATATATAAAGATTATATTTTTATTGCTTTTAAAAATATAAAAATCATATCTTACATCTTTTACTTAATAAAAATTCCGCCTTTTCTATTTTAAAGATCAAATCTTTTTCCTTTTAAAGTTAAAACCTTTTTCTTTTTAAAGTTAAAACCTTTTCAAAAATCAGTTTTAATACCTAATTAAAATTCTTTTAAAAAAATCAGTTTAAAATTCTTATAAAAATCAGTTTAAAATTCTGAATTCAAAAATAAAAAATAAAAAAAAATACCTACATTCTCTGCGAAGAAGAGGGGGGGGGGTTGGAGACGTCGGCGGCACTGGCTTCCAGGGGGGGCGGCGCTAGGGTTTCGATGGATGGGGGGGCTGCGTCGTCGATGCTGCTCTCGATTAGAAGGAAGAGGAGGCGGAGGAAAGGGGAAGCAGGGGGCGCGCGCCTCCTGGCGGCGGTCGATCTCTGGTGGGTCGCGGTGGGAGGATGTGGCGGCTTCCGTCGACTTCGAGAGGTTCTCTTCTTTCTTTTTCTTTTTTTTTATTCTTTTGACTGATGGTCAACGAAAAGGAGAGGGGGGGGGGGAGTATAAAGAGATAAGAGTTTTTATTTTTATTTTATTATTTAATTATTTTAAATTTTACTTTATAAAGCAACTTTTATTTTCGACCTCTAAACGAGGCCCACCGCCTGACGTCCATAGCGTTTCACCCCCATTCCGAACACAATGGGATATGTATTGCAAGCTGATTTGATCGTTTGAATCAGTTTCCATTCAATTTACATTTAAATCACTATATTGAATTTTAAACGTACATTTCAAATTACCGGGGTCGCATACGAACTCGAAAAATTACAGAAAAATATTTTCTAGCTTCGTATTGACGATATGGTCCTAACAAAACTAGTTTCGTCGAATTCTGAGACCGTTAGAAAAATGGCCATTTTCCAGTCGATTAAAATCAACTGAAACTGGTCAAACGCGTTTTCCTTCGCCACGCTCACATATTGATTCGAAAAATTATGAAATTTAAAACCTAGCAATAATTTAACATCACGGACCCAACAAAACTGGTTTCGTCGAAATCTGAGGTCGTTTGCAAAATGTCCATTTTTAAGGGCCTGAATTCCATAGCGACTATTCAGAATTTTCAACTGGACACATCTTTTGATTCCCGATATGAAATCTTGATTTTTCGGATTCGTTGGAAAGATATTCACTATTAGATTCCATTATTTTTAGTTTCACTAAAATCCGGATTGTTTTGCACCCGGTACATTCAATTGAAGTTTGAAATCGAATTATCGAACTACCGCGCCATTTTCAATTCTATTTATAATTATATAGAAATATTTATATTCTAACGACGACGTATATAAATATATTCGTTCGAATTCTATTCAAAATAAATTTCTCGACGATATTATTTAAAATAATACATTTTAAATAATCAAAACTCGCTATAATTGCCAAAATAAAAATTTTAAACTGGCCCAGAATTTCCGGGTTGTTACAATCTCCCCCACTTAAAACTTTTCGTCCCCGAAAAGGAACAAAGTCGAAAGTGGTTTGATCATTCAACTCTACATTCGATCAGGCTTCCATTCTCTAACTTTTCAGTTTCTGAGAATTTTCAAATTTTCAAAAATTTGGCTAACACCCTAAATTTTCGAAAAATTTCGCCATAACCTCCCCTGCACCGGGAGCATCGGGGAATTTCAAATAGCTTCCCCGGTCCTTCAGATCTCAAAAAGAAAAAGAAAAAGCCAAGCGGCTAGCCAATAGGCTCATAAAATCATCATCACCCAAACAAAACAGGAAATTATGTAGTAAACATGTACCTATTTGTCGGGCAAACAAATTTTATTCTCTGCTCTAGCCTCCTTGCTATGACCTGTTCAATGATATACATGTATATGCAAGCAAATGCGACCAAATTTTCAATACAATTCAATATTTGTTTCAATTAGGCTAAATGGTTCAAAATTATCAAACAAATAAACAAACAACACAAACATCAATCAATTAGTGAATTTAACGTTTCAAATTGATAATTTTGATATATATAAAGAAAATCATGTTTTGATGCCAAATCACAACAATGTATTCTAGCTATATTAGTTTTGGTTCTCACAACAGTCTAATGGAAATATATAGAAAATCACACCTTCGAAACTCGAACATAAATGTTGATGATGCGATCGCAATCAATATCATCTTCGGGCGACTAGAGTGTGATGCTATATCTATCCAATATATTAAAACTTTGAATACACGCGGATCAGACGTATACGCAAAATCTATATATACTGGATTGTCCACATCAATATAAATAAATAACCAAATACGAATAATTGATTTATATTTCAAAACAAGATTTTGTTTTCATTTTAAAAATATACTCTTCACACTCGTTTTGGGATACTACTGATCCCATCTCTAACGAGTCATCCTAATTGGATGTTACTAATCCAATATCTGATGAATTCTTTCGTATGGTTCTAATGTGCCTTGTTCTCTGCTTTGTAAACCAAAGCTCTGATACCAACTGTGAAAACCCGTAACTTCCCCGTAAAGGAAAGAACGGATAGTTTGAGAACAAGCCATAACAGAAATCATACAGAAGAACATTTCATTGTATATTACAACAATGCATCAGATTACAAGAATATACAGAGTATGAATGAATATTACACAGAAATATCAGAGATTTAAATTACATTTAAATACATCGCAGCGGAAAATAATACAATACACAACTAGAAGTAGATATACGGATACAAAGCTTTCCGGATATCGTTCCAGCTGTAAACCAGGATCCTATGAATATAAATCTGCAAAACCAAAACTACTAGCTGCCCGTGTCAAAATAAGGGCACCCAGAGTTTAGGTTAAAACAATAAACTCCAGGTCAGTCATGTGACTGGTGTGAGAACTAAAACAGTTATTAATCTTTATTTTAAAAATTAGGTAAATCAAGGGACCACGCCGTATAACACGGAACGGGTTTCCTCCCAAGAGTACCAGTGCATAAAACAAACAGCGCAATGCTAAATAAAGAAAAATGAAGCTGTTATAAGACCCAGGTCCCATCACACAATGCAACGCAGCCGAGGATAGGGTTTTCCCTTATAATGGCCAAAGAATGCTTGATACGTTTAAAACAAATCATTGATACTATTATAAGTGCATAGTGTATAAAACAACTTCAAATCATAAGTATCAATCATAGGCGGCATGAATGCCCCATAACACTATGTCGCCATATATAAGTTTACAATCAAAACCGCAAGACGTCGTATTGGAAGTTGGGTTATCATTTATGGTATGAACCGAGGCTAGGGGCAAGATCCTCAACCGATTCGAGACAATCTAGCCCATGTCTCAGGACCCAGACTCAGGTGGGCCTTGGATCGTCAGGGTCGGTCCACCGATGTGGATTATTATGCCTGAACACTACGTTTCTCCGCCCTTTGGGGCGTAAGCCTGGCCCGTCAGCCGACCAGAAGCATCGGCCGAAACCGATATCACTAGGCGCCTCGCTTTTCAGCAAGTAATAATAAGTAACATCCACATGAGTCAAACTCGTCAGCCAGTTCAAGCACTGACGCCACTCCTAACTAGAAAGAAACGCATGTCCTCCCTGAGGTCCGTCTCCCGTTTTTGATTCATACCGGGGGTGATACTCGCGAATCAACGTTACACAAAGCTACGCCACAAAGGCCGTGCTTCGATCATCAACCACAAGACTTTGCTTTTCAACAGAAGCCTTGATCATTTGCCTCTTAGCATGCCACACAGGCAATTCACTCCATGCGATTGATATCCATCAATATATAACCCCTGAGCTCGTACGTCTCAGAGAAGGGCGTTAAGCAGGAGAATAAATTCTCCGCCGCCAAACAGATATATATTTAATAGAGATCAATCACACGGACTAAAATCCAATGTCAGACACACAGTCCATTTACAAGTCCGTTCTGGGTCTGAACGAAACCGGAGGCACCTAGTACCCCGCATATCCATCAATCTCCAAGTACGTCTGGACGATCACTAACTGTTTCCATCTTCTTGGGTGTACAGCCCAATCAAGATCTTCAGTAATTACCCAAATGACGTGAAGACTTCTGGTCTTCGACCACCGTCTTCATCTTCGACTTATCGTCGTATCAGTTATTCAGAATGGGATAAACCCGGTCTTTCCAAATAACTCGCGTATATTTTAAATAAGTGTTACACAAACACAACATACGCCTCATTCCAATTCATTAGTCACTAACCGTAAATTAATCAAGAGAATAATTCCCCAAATATTAACCCCGAAGGCCGAAACCAACATCAGATCAATATTCAGAAAACCATTCTGCTTGGCTAACCGACAGTTAGTTTCTAAATTTCACATTCATAGGGAAAGGTTCCCATTAATTTTATCCAAGATAAATTCCTTGAATTTATTCTTTATTCTATTTTTGAATCTCAATTCAAACTAGTCGGGATTAGCGAACCTTACCGAAGTAATAATTTATTTTAATTTCCCCATCCCAACCTATTCATCCCATGAAGTAAAACTGGTAATACTTCATATCTAACACCACAGTGTTATCGGTAAATTCAATTACCATTTCACGTTCAAATCTAATTAAAGATTTAACTATCGCCTGGAGCAAAACTGGTGATACTCCATTTTCGATCATTTCAATCTAATTAAAGATTCATTAAAACTCCACTTAGTTTTAATCTTCGACTGGGTTAAAGAATCAGTGTCATTTAAAACACGGTTCACGATAAACCCAAAATCACATTCATTAATTATCGGGTTAAAGAACGAGTGTTATTTAAAACACTGTTCACGATAAACCCAAAAATCAATATCGATTCAATTCCAATTAAATATTATTTAATTGGTACACTTCGTTAAATCTAAACAAAAAGATTTAATCTTTTCTCAACTGGGTCCAAGAACAGTGTTAGTGAAGACACCATTCACGACAAACCCAAATCACATTTGATATTCAATACAAGGCTCTGAATAGAAAATATACTGGCTTATATTCAATATCAAATTCTACGACTAACAAATATCGCATTGGAAATAACGATATATATATATATCTTCCAAATTCCCATAACAATATCTGTATCATCACGAAATCCAACATCGAAATATTCCGAAGGCAATTTCGATTCAAATCCATTCCAATGCAATCATTGGAAATTCTGGTTATTTTCAAAACCATTTCAAATTCAACTTATTTATTTAAAAATAAATAGAATTGTAATTCTAGTTCAAAACTAGTTCATTTCGATAAAAATCTATTTTTATCTTTTCAAATATGGAGTTTTTCATCCCAATTCTTTCTAAATCAATTCTTATGATTTTACACAAACTATTACTATTTTTAATAATTTTATCAAGGCCCGTACAGTCGATTTCAATCAACGGCCATCGAACTGCACTTACAGCGACCTTTTTCGAATTTGATTTGGACGTATCTCCAAATCCAACCGTTAGATTTCAAATTTCTAACATTCGTCAGAAAGCTCTTTTCGATATGAACCCAACGGTTCCGGATTTAGGAGAATCCGACGGTCGGATCTCCCGTAATGTCCGTTTGAAACAAATGGTCGAAATTCCCGAACTGCCGCGGCGCGGCGTGTTCTATTCAGGCCATTATATTATATATATAATATATATAATATATATTTCGTCGATTTCTATTTAAAACGAATTATATGAATAGTTTTAAATTCGTTTCAAAAGCAATTTCAACTTCCTTTTTAATTCAAATCAAAATTGAATTCTTCTTTAAATTCGTTTTAAAATTCATTTCTATTCAATTCAAATTTCAATTCAATTTGAATTCATTTCAATTCGCTTTCAATTTAATTTGAATTCGTTTTCAATTCAATTCATTTCGAAATCGTTTTCAATTCAATTCATTTCGAAATCGTTTTCAATTCAATTCATTTCGAAATCGTTTTCAATTCAATTCATTTCGAAATCGTTTTCAATTCAATTCATTTCGAAATCGTTTTCAATTCAATTCATTTCGAAATCGTTTTCAATTCAATTCATTTCGAAATCGTTTTCAATTCAATTCATTTCGAAATCGTTTTCAATTCAATTCATTTCGAAATCGTTTTCAATTCAATTCATTTCGAAATCGTTTTCAATTCAATTCATTTCGAAATCGTTTTCAATTCAATTCATTTCGAAATCGTTTTCAATTCAATTCATTTCGAAATCGTTTTCAATTCAATTTTCGAAATCGTTTATATATTCAATTCATTTCGGAATGAATAAAATCGATATAAATATCGTTCACGTCAAAATGGCGTCAAACTAATCAACACGGCTTCATAAATTTCTATTTTCAAATATTTCTTTTTCAAAATAGTTGTTATTATCAAAATATTTCGTTCAACACATGACCAATCTCAATGGATGAGTACTGTCAACACATGAACCTTTATTTTATATTGATAAAGATGTAAATTTTATTACTAAAATATTTCGTTCAACACATGACCAATCTCAATGGATGAGTGCTGTCAACACATGAACCTTTGTTTTATATTAATAAAGATGTAAATTTTATTACTAAAATATTTCGTTCAACACATGACCAATCTCAATGGATGAGTACTGTCAACACATGAACCTTTGTTTTATATTATTCTTTATTTTCTAAATTGGAATGAGGCCCAATCAATCACCATATAATATTAATTATATGGATTTTCATACATCACACGTATATAATAGCATTGAAAAATAATCAACCATCAACCAAAGTGCACTACACTGTATAAGCATCAAATATAGATATCTAACGCTTATAACAGCCTGTCAATCAATCGATCGACATATTTAATCAATCAGGATGAGTGAACTTCAAATTTCATCCCAACACCCGTGTAGGGTTTCAAACAATCAAACACAGATTTTATTTGTGCAGTTGGGCGATGTGTGAAAGTTATCGTCCCAATCAATGTCTTTCAAATAGGTGTACATAAACAAACCGTCTAGTCTGTAAATGAATATTTATTTATTTTCATTCACGTTAAAAATTATATTTTTAACGACAAAACATTTTATTTCGACATATGAATTCTTATTCAATTCATTTATTCTATAAAATGATATTGTTATTTTTCTAACTTATTTTAGAAAATTTCGGCGGCATAACGGCACAATACTAGAAACGGGACGAGGCCTAGCCTTATCCCCGGTCTAGTGAAGGCCCACGCCATTCACACATCAATCAATCCATTCATTTCACCAAACAATTCAATTTCAATAAAATAATCTAACTTATTTTTGCAATCAAACAAACAAGTCCATGGTCTGTGGACGATTGTGTCGGGTGCTACTAAGCACCGTCTGCATCCTAGTATATATATATATCTAGAAAAGAAATTGAAGAGTGAGGAATTCTCACCAATAGCTATCCTAGCTCCACGGCACTTCATTGATAGAAATCTTCATCGCTATCGCATCTTCGTCATCTTCGTTGCTGTAGCCACTACATATATAAAAATCGAATTTTTACTTCGTTATTCAATATATAAAAATCGAATTTTTACTTTGATGTTCAATATATAAAAATCGAATTTTTACTTCGATGTTCAATATATAAAAATCGCATTTTTATTTCGAAGTTCCATATATAAAAATCCTATTTTTATTTCGAAGTTCCATATATAAAAATCCTATTTTTATTTCGAAGTTCCATATATAAAAATCCTATTTTTATTTCGAAGTTCCATATATAAAAATCCTATTTTTCTATGGAAGTTCAATATATAAAAATTCTATTTTTCTATCGAAGTTCAATATATAAAAATTCTATTTTTCTATCGAAGTTCAATATATAAAAATTCTATTTTTATTTCGAAGTTCCATATATAAAAATCCTATTTTTCTATGGAAGTTCAATATATAAAAATTCTATTTTTATTTCGAAGTTCCATATATAAAAATCCTATTTTTCTATGGAAGTTCAATATATAAAAATTCTATTTTTCTATCGAAGTTCAATATATAAAAATTCTATTTTTCTATCGAAGTTCAATATATAAAAATTCTATTTTTATTTCTCTATTCAAATATATAAAGATTATATTTTTATTGCTTTTAAAAATATAAAAATCATATCTTACATCTTTTACTTAATAAAAATTCCGCCTTTTCTATTTTAAAGATAAAATCTTTTTCCTTTTAAAGTTAAAACCTTTTTCTTTTTAAAGTTAAAACCTTTTCAAAAATCAGTTTTAATACCTAATTAAAATTCTTTTAAAAAAATCAGTTTAAAATTCTTATAAAAATCAGTTTAAAATTATGAAATTTAAAACCTAGCAATAATTTAACATCACGGACCCAACAAAACTGGTTTCGTCGAAATCCGAGGTCGTTTGCAAAATGTCCATTTTTAAGGGCCTGAATTCCATAGCGACTATTCAGAATTTTCAACTGGACACATCTTTTGATTCCCGATATGAAATCTTGATTTTTCGGATTCGTTGGAAAGATATTCACTATTAGATTCCATTATTTTTGGTTTCACTAAAATCCGGATTGTTTTGCACCCGGTACATTCAATTGAAGTTTGAAATCGAATTATCGAACTACCGCGCCATTTTCAATTCTATTTATAATTATATAGAAATATTTATATTCTAACGACGACGTATATAAATATATTCGTTTGAATTCTATTCAAAATAAATTTCTCGACGATATTATTTAAAATAATACATTTTAAATAATCAAAACTCGCTATAATTGCCAAAATAAAAATTTTAAACTGGCCCAGAATTTCCGGGTTGTTACAGAGATCAAAGATATTCCCTCAAAAAGAAAAGGGTAAGCTGCGCGTATTTTGTCCTCAATTTCCCAAGTCGCATCTTCCTCGGCGTCGCTCCACTGAACCTTAACGAGCTTCATTTCGTGGTTGCGTAGCTTTTTGATTTCAGTTCCTACGATTCGAGTTGGAACTCTCCTCACAGTTGCTTCGCGTTCCACTTCGGCTTCTTCTAGAATGCTTGGCTTCACCACTTCCGCTGATTCATGTAGACATTTCCGGAGATGAGAAATGTGAAAGACGTTGTGAATTCCAGCCAATCTTTCAGGCAGATCTACTCTATAAGCCATTTTCCCAATCTTCTCGATGATAGGGAACGGTCCAACAAATCTTGGTGCTAGCTTTCCTGCGGATCCAAAGCGAACGACGTTCCTTAAAGGGGATACCTTAAGGAAAACCCTGTCCCCAACCTCAAACTCAAGGTCGGTCCTTCTATTATCGGCGCATGATTTCTGTCTGTCTTGGGCAGTCTTCATTCTCCTTTGTATCAAGTCCACTTTTTCTGAAGTCTCTCTAATCATGTCTGGCCCAATATAATTTTGTCAGTAGACTCCCACCAACAAGTTGGTGGTTGCCAAGGTCTTCCATACAAAGCTTCGAAGGGCGCCATACCGATGGTGGCTTGGTAACTGTTGTTGTAGGCGAATTCCACTAAAGGAAGGTGATCCTACCAAGTCCCTCCGAAGCCAAGAACGCACAGTCTTAGAAGATCTTCTTGTACTCTATTCACCCTTTCTGTCTGACCATTAGTTTGGGGGTGATAGGCCGTGCTCAAGCATAACTGTGTGCCAATAGCTTCTTGCAGACTCCGCCAAAATTCGCTCGTGAAGATGGGGTCTCTGTCACTCACTATGCTGGAGGTTATTCCATGGAGTCAAACTATTTCCTTGAGACAATAAGAAGCTAGAGACGAAGCAGTCCTTCTACTCTTGAGAGGTATAAAGTGGGCGCTTTTAGTAAGCCTGTCCACTATTACCCAAATGCTAGTATTGCCTCTTCTTGACCTAGGCAACCCGTCAATGAAGTCCATTGAAATGCTATCCCACTTCCATTGTGGGACTTCTATAGGATGAAGCAGTCCTCCAGGCTTCTTTTGTTCCGCCTTGACTTTTTGGCATGTTACGCACTTAGAAACGAAATCTGCCATGTCCTTCTTCATGCGGCTCCAATAGAAAACTCTATTTACGTCCTTGTACATCTTGTCTCCACCTGGGTGTATTGTCATCTTGGAATGATGTGCCTCCTCGAGAACCTTCTTCACAAAATCCCTAGCTTGTGGGACGCATAGTCTTCCATCTCGCCTCAGCCAACCCTTATCATCGATGGAATATTTATTGAGGTGACTGGAAGTTTCACCCCTAATTAGTTTATCAATCACATCCACGAGCTGAGGGTCTTCTCGTTGTGCGGCCCCTAGCGAGTCTAAAAGAGTGGGCCGTACTTTTAGGGATGCCAATAAACCAGGTATAAAATATGAGGAGGGCCTAAAGTCAAAACTGTCTATATACTCCAAGATTTGCCTTTCTACAAAGAGAGGGCTTAGGGTCCGTTTCTTACTACTCAACGCGTCTGCTACTACATTGCCTTTGCCAGGAGTATAGGAAATTTCAAAGATATACGAGGCAAGGAACTCCATCCACCTTTGCTGCCTCAAGTTAAAATCTTTCTCCGAGAAAAGATACTTCAATGATTTATGGTCAGTATATAATTCGAACTTCTCACCTAGGAGATAATGGCGCTAAGACTTAAGCGCAAAGACGATGGCGACCAACTCAAGATCGTGGGTTGGGTGGTTCTTTTCATGCACTTTCAATTGTCTTCCACCATAAGCTACTACCCTCCCTTCTTGCATCAGAACAACGCCTAGCCCCGTACCACAAGCATCCGTATATACTGTGAACATTTAGCTTCCATCCGGCAAAGTCAGAACAGGGGCTGTTGTGAGAGCCATTTTTAATCGTTGGAAAGCAAACTCGCAGTCCAAATCCCAAGTGAACGCCAGATTCTTCTTTGTTAGCCTTGTGAGCAGAGCTGAGATTTTCGCGAAATCCATAATGAACTTTCGATAAAAACCGGCTAGCCCAAGAAAGCTTCGAACTTTGGTTGCATTTCTTGGTGTCTTCCAATCTTGCACTGCCACCACTTTCGCGGGGTCCACAGCCAACCCCTCTTTGGACACTATATGCCCTAGAAATCTTACTTCTTTTCTTCGAAAGTGGCACTTGGAGAATTTGGCTTTTAGCTGATGTGCACGGAGAGTATCCATGATCTCTTTCAGATGCTGAGCATGTTCTTCCTCATTCTTTGAGAAGATCAAAATATCGTCTACGAAGACCACCACGAACTTATTGAGGAATTCTCTGAACACCCCGCTCATTAGGTCTACAAAATAAGCGGGTGCGTTTGTCAGGCCGAAAGGCATGACAAGCCACTCGAAGAAACCGTCTGGGGTTCTGAATGTCGTTTTATCAATGCTATCTTCAGCTACCCTTAGCTGATGGAACCCAGTAGCTAGATCAAGTTGGGAGAAGACCGACGCACCTACAAGCTGATCAAACAAATCGTCTACTCGGGGAAGCGGGTGTCTATTATTTTTAGTCAGCTTGTTTAGCTCCCTATAGTCCACACAAGATGTAGTGAACCATCTGGTTTGGTGGCGAACACCACTGGAGCACCCCATTCCGAGATACTCCTTCTTATAAACCCCTTCTCGAGAAGCTCCTTAATGTGCTTACTGAGCTCCTTTCTCTCCTTTGGAGCCATGTGTCTAACAGGGAGAGCCACGGGCTTTGCATTATCCACAAGATATATGCGGAAGTCTATTTCCCGCTTCGGTGGTAAGCCTTTCACCTCTTCAAAGACATCCGGATATTCACGGACTACTCTAACCGACTGCAAATTCTGAATAGAAGCGTCAAGCGACTCTAGATAACTAAGCATAACAGCATTCAAGGGATTACAGGAAATTTTTAGAGTGTTACCGAGCCGAGTCAAGAGCCTAACCACTCTTTTCTCACAATCAAGAATGACACCATTACTGGATAACCAATCCATGCCTAAGATCAGTCCATATCCTGAGAAGCCCAAAA
This sequence comes from Allium sativum, assembly GCA_030737875.1. Taxonomy (NCBI): domain Eukaryota; kingdom Viridiplantae; phylum Streptophyta; class Magnoliopsida; order Asparagales; family Amaryllidaceae; genus Allium; species Allium sativum. The sequence continues at coordinate 573,111,164 of CM060923.1, read as the reverse complement.
CAAAGGCACTACATCTAAATTCAACACTTAGAACAGAGATTTTCAAATCCAAGCAAACCATGGACAAATAAGCCGAGCCCGCAATTGGATTTGAAACAACCAAGGGATCTTCTACCATACTAGTGTCTAGGTGCAGAGATTCTACTAAAGCAGATGAAATAAAGGAGTGTGGTGCACCAGAATCAAAGAGAGTGCGAACTGGATGATCATACAGATAAACTAAGCTTTCTACAGAAATATTTCTACCTCGTTCCTGTGGAGGTGCCACCAGCGCGTGAACTTGTCCGCCTGAGGTGGATCCAGTCCTCTGTCCCTGCCCCCGCTGCTTTGGACAGTCCTTAGCCAAGTGTCCAGTCTCACCACAACTGAAGCAACCACCATTCATCTTTGCCTTCTTCTTTCTGCAGTCTTTTGCTATATGTCCCACAATGCCACAAAAATTGCACTTTCTCTTTTCACAGGATTTGTTGTTCTTCCCGCCTTTCTTGAAGTCTGTTTTCTTAGCCTGTAAACCCTCCTTCTTTTCTTGAGGCACTTCTGTCTTTGCCTCTTTCTTGCCTTTATATTCCTCGTGTAGCAACGCCATGTCCACCAAGCTTTCATAGGTTGCCCCCATGGGTATATGGGTCATAGCAAGGCTGTGTAGAGGCTCATTCAGGCCTTTGACGAAACGAAGGGCCTTCTTGTGTTGGGTGTTTACTAAATCAAGCCCAAATCTGGCCAGCTGATTAAACTGATTGACATACTACCTGATCGTCATACTCCCTTACTTAAGAGTTAGCAACTTCTCCATCTGCAGGCTTCTTTCAGCTTGGGAGAGGAATTTCAACTCAAACCTTATCCTGAAATCTTCCCATGTTTCCACTGGCCTCTCCGCATGCGTAACTTTCTACCAATAGGAAGCTTCATCCTTGAGCAACCACACTGCTAGCTGTATCTTTTGCTTGTCATCAACTTCGAAGATAACGAATAAATCTTCAGTCTCCTTCATCCAGTTCCTTGCTACCACAAATGATTCAGTTCCATAAAAGTCCTTTCCTCCTTGACTATTATCCGCTTCTTGTTCTGCGACTCTTCCTCTTGCTGTTTCACGTAGAGGAGGAGGAGGAGTAAAAGCGTCTGTAGCTGGGGAGTAAGGTCCCCAGACATGCTGAAACGAAAAGGAAAGATTCAAGACAAAAGGATAGAGAGATAGTGCGTATGGCTTTGGGGGACTTATGCCTTTTAAAAACAACACTTTTTCTTGAAAAAGATGCTTCTTTAAACTTCTTTTTGAAAATAGATTCAATTTTTTTTATCTAGTCTGGTAAATCTATGCTCTGATACCAAGTGAAATACCCCACCCTCCATTAAGGTCACTCACAAGGGACTGCCTTAACTTTGGTGGAGGTTTGTAAGTAAAAGTCACAGATAAAACACAAGAAAGATATAAAAACATGTATAAGCAGCTGAAAACATCAGACTTTTATTTCATAAAATACTTGTTCATACAACACATTTCCATAATTGTCTCATAACAACTTCCAAAACATTACAACATCATTTCTGTCTTGGTTTTTAAATAAAGAAGCATAAAACGTGAATAAAACTGCATAAATCCCCATAGAGTGTGTCCAACAGCCATAGCCAAGGAAAGAGACTCCAAACCGTACATCAACTATCTTGAAGCTTTTAAAGAATCTTACTAAGATGGGTTGTTTCTTCCCTGTGGACCTGGGGGGGAAACGGAAGAAAGAAGATGAAAGAAAATAGGGTCAGACATAAAGCCTGGTAAGTCTAGTGACTCTTCAGTATAAGAATAATAATAAGGGCATGATAGGTATAAACTGGAAACAGGAAAGTATCATAAACTAAGATAAAGTATTTTTGAAACGAATATACTATCTCACCCCCACACTATATCTCTGCACCTACATGCATTAGTTCTAAACTAGCACCCCATGCTGAGGGTGAAGTGATCCCCTTATTCTAAAGATTGGCTCCTACTCGCATAATTACATGTGTCTTACAGCCCCCAAATATTGTAGATACCTATGCTGGCCCCACCATGGGGTGTATCAAGTCCCATGGCGGCCACCCGACACAATCCTTAGAATGCATTGGTTATACTACTGGTGCCCCAAGTGCCCTGTTTGTCTGCTTTGAAGTGTGTGCACGCCCGCACTCCGTTAGAACCCACACTATTGCACCCACCACTGTCGTTTTTGACCGCTTACAATCAGCCCAGTAATCGTGCCTCACCCTGCCTTGTTTCAGGGTACCATGATACCTAATTGGGTTACTGCTAAAATGGGTCCATGTTACGAGGGTTTTCTAGTCAAACATGTTAAGCGGTTAAGTGTCTGTATTTACCTAACCCCACCCATCAATTTCATTAGCATGTTGAATTGGTTAAGTGTTTTAGTTAACTTAACCCTACCATCCTGACTTGTCTTTCCTTAGCCTTTTAAAGCACCGACCACTCACATTAGACAGATATTGTTATGGTTACCGGATGTGCTGGTCGGTTCCGGGCAGATTTACACAGTAATTCAGTCTAACCTCGGGTCCTTATTGGGCTCAATGCTTAACCACCCACATTGGATAGGTATTGTTGTGACTAATGGACAGCCGGGCGGGTCCGGGCAGGTTTACATCACAACTCAATCCAACCTCGTGTTAAGCATATTCGTATTTTCTAAATTTACATATTTGTCTTTATTTCTGAATATATGTAAATTGGTCAACAATTAAATGTTATGGCCCACATTGCAAGTCTAACATTTTTGGTATAAGAATTTATACCGTTTAAATGCCACCAATTTTGGCAGGTGACAAACATGCCAATCTCATATATTTTTATGTCAAGTTTTATTAATATCCCCAACGTTACCCCGTTTAAACATTAGGCTAACAATCTTAGCCTAATTTTCGTTCGCATAGTTTTAGCATATAATATTAGGCTAAAAACTTAGCCTAATTTAGCGCACACAAATAGGCATAAGGGAATTCATAAACATAAACATGACATAGGTGTAAACTTGGCATAGTCAATATGAACATCATAGGTGTGAACTTGCAAAATAGCCAACATGAATGTCATAGATGTGAACTTGCAAAATAGTCAATATACATATATGTGAATTTGCAACATAGCCTAAATCAATTTACATATATGTGAATTTGCATTGCAATAAGGTTCTAACCAAATAGGTGTCACATGAATTAGCTTATGATTTAGACAACATAAGTCTAAACTTGTTTTTGGATCTAGGCATAACATCGAACATCACTAGCACATGACAAGAATATGACATTCTCATAAATATGTTTAACTTTATGACAAGGGTGTTAACTAGATCCAATCGCATATCTAATTACAACATGAAACTTGTACTAAAGTGGATCTTTGACATGGATCCAATTAGGAACTTGCAACTTTTGTATAAACATAGGGGCATGTATATGAACATAACCATTTAGGCATAAAGGTTCTTGCATAAAGTATATACATGAGGTTCTAACCACGAACAACCTATATAATCACATAAACATGAACTATACAACTTGCTTGTGATGTTGTTGTCATTCTAAAAGTACAATAGGATCAACATCAATCTTAATTATACTGCAAACATCCCAATTTTATTCGCAACACAATCCTTTCAATACATAGATATGAATTGACAACGTCGTTACATAGCACAATTCCACTTCCAATTTACATCGAATCAAGTCTTAGTTTTATTCTCATCGGAAAAATCACTATACTTACAACGAACGACGAACTTGAATTCTGGATTCTGAATTTGATATGCTTTCCTTTGGGTAGACTAACGTTGTTTTGATTCGTGTTTTACTTTAGTATTGGCTTGTCTCTAAGCTTTCTAACTGACGGCCACTCCTAGTTTCTTTCCAGCATCATGACGGCTTTAGTATTATATTATTTATGTGAATTTAGGGTTAGACTTGAATTGTATTTATAGAATTTTAATCTGATTAGAGTCGTCGATGAAGCTAGAGTGAATCCAGACCATCCATCTCAAGAGAAGCCAATCAGAAAGCGACATGTAAGCCCTAGTGACTCAACCAAGCCTCAGAAATCGACCAGAACCTGACCAGGCCAACCAGGGCCTGACCAAGCAGATTTTCTGGCCTGGGCGCACTTGGCAGGTGTTCCAGTGCTAAAATTGTACTGGCGCACTTCCCAAGTGCGCCAGTGCAACTCTGTTCTGGTGCACTTCCCAAGTGCACCAGTGCATTCTGACCCGTTTTCTGGTTTTTATGCCCAACTTCGTTCGTCCATATTTTCTCCATAAGGTATTCGTTTTATGCAAACTTGGACTCTATCTCAAGCAGAATTTCGAGACGAACGCAATGGCGTAAACCATTTCCCTTAATTCTATCATTTAGAATTGATTATACTTTAATTTGTTATGTTACGGTTAACAGAAAACTCGGGGTGTTACATATGCTTATGAGACTATTGTGGTTATTATGTTGGTGTTAAACCAATCATGTATTATGTAAATTTGGTGTCTTATTCATGTTATGTTACATGCAAGTTGTTAAGATATTGTGGTTATTATGTTGATGTAAACCAATCATGTAAATTTGGTGACTTTTTCATGTTATCTTACATGCTAGTTGTTAGGCTAAGACATGTATTATGTTTAGATCTACATTTAGATCTATGAAAATTGGATCCACGATAAAAGTTCACACTCACATGCCTAGTTAAACTTGTGTAAAACCATATGCTTAAGATTCATGTTTATTGGATCCAAAATAAAAGTTCACATTCACATGCCTAGTTAAACTTGTGTAATTTTATATGCCTAAAATTCATATTTATTTGGACCCAAATTGCAAGTTTACATTCACATGCCTAGTTGAACTTGTGTAATTCTATATGCCTAGTTGAACCCAAGGTTAGATTGAGTTACGGTGTAAGACTGTCCAGAACCGCCCGACACATCCAGAAACCGTAACAATATATATCTAATGTGAGAGGTTAGTGCATCAAGCCCAAAAAGAACTCGTGGTTAGATTGAGTTGCGGTGTAAGACTGCCCGTAACCGACCGGCACATCTAGCGACCGCAACAATACATATCTAACGTGAGTGGTTGGTGCTTTCATAAATGAATTAAAGCTAAGACAGGAATGGTAGGGTTTAGTTAGTTAAGGAAACACTTAACTAATGCAACATGTTAACTAAACTGATAGGTGAGGTTAGGTTAATTTGAGAACACTTAACCATTTTAACATGTTGATTAGGAAACCCTAGTAAGGGGACCCATTTCAGCAGTAAGCCACATAAATGTATCATGGTACCCGGAACTTGGTAGGGTGGGGCACAATTACTGGGCTGATTATAAGCGGTCAAAAAAATGGCGAGTGGTGCGTCAGTGTAGGTTCAGACAGAGTGCGGTCATGCACGTACTCCGGATTGAAAAAAGCAGGCACTGGGCATCAGTAGTTATACTCTGTGCATCTTGAATTGGGTCGGGTTGCCACCATAGGACTTGATACACCCCATGGTGGGACTAGCACAGGTACCTACAATCATATGGGTTCGAATGACACAAGTGGTAAACGTATACGAGTAGGAGCCGATTGATAAAAAGGGGATCATCTATCTTGAACACATGGTGCTAGTTGAAACACTTGTAAGTGGGTGCAGAGTAGTGAAATGAGTGCGATAGCATATTTAGCCTTATTATCTTATTTCTAGGGTGTTGTTCTAGATTCAGTTTATTCATATCATAACCCTTTTTCTTGTTTACATGCTAAATAGTCACTGGACTTACAAGACTCATGTCTGACCCATTTTCTTTCTTCTTCTTTTCTTCCGTTTCCCCCCTCCCCTCCCCTCCCCGGTCCGCAGGGAGGGAATACTTCAGCTTAGATCAGATCATTTCTAGCTTGAAGAGAGTAGATGTATTGCTTGGAAACTTTTTCCTTAGGCTATGGCTTTGGATACTCTCTTATTGTGGATTTATGCTGCCTTACTGTTGTTTTAATGCTTCTTTATGTTTTAATTCAAGACAGAGATTTTGTTGTAATAATTTGGAAGTTGGTTTGAGACAGTTGTTGTAATGTTTTAACTGAACCGCGTACTTATGAAATAAATTTAGTTTTTCTGCTGTTTATATGTCTGTCTTGTAAATTATCTGTATCTTTTACCTATAATGCTCCACCGAAGTTAAGGCATTCCCTTTGTGAGTGACCTTAACAGAGGTGGGGTGTTTCAATTTTCTTGAAATTGGATTTGGACATAACTCACAATCTACACGACAAAATCTTCATTTTTCTCTTCCATTAGAAAAATATAGTTAAATAGATTCAAACATTTCTTATTTCAAAGAAATCCGACATATAATGGATCATGTATATCCATTTAAAGTTCAAATCTTAAAAAACTACGAACTACCGCGACGTTATAACCTCTTTTTATATTATATTATAATTTTATACATTCAAACTTCATTTTATAAATAAATTCATTATTATAATTCAATTCTAAACTGAATTAAATTTGTTAGATCCTTTAATTCACACAGTATTGTGAATTCAACTATTTTTGACTATTTCGGAAATTAAATTTATTATTCCAGTATTTATAGCAATTAAATAATCAAGATTATTAAATTCAAGTTATCGATATTGCCAAATCAATATTTAAATAATTACATAAATTAATTACTCAATCGCTAAAAATATGGGACGTTGCATTCCTTCCCCCTTAAAAGAATTTCGTCCGCGAAATTACTAAGGTTGGAAAAATGTTACAAACCCTAGGTTAAAATCTTTTGTTTTACTTCTTAACTTCAGTTTCAACCGAACCCATTAATTTCAGTTAAAATATTAATTTATTCCTACAAACGAAAATTTTCAAAAATTCTAAACATTTTCTAACAACTAAATCTCTAATAAAAAATCGCCAATGTCTCCGTTTCATGGATCAATCAACACAGCTACAACTCACCTTTCTAGGCCTTCTCCAATCCAAAAGAAAATAAAAAAGCCAAACGGCTTGCCAAACCAGCTCACAAAATCCTCAAACTCATATAAAATATAACCTTATACCTTTTTGTCGGGCTTTCAACTCTATCTTTTCCATCTGCTACCAACTCAACATATACAAGTGCCATCTTAATCAATTCCAAATCAATTCAACCTCAAACGCAATTATTCGCTTATACTAAGCCAAATGCCATTTTAGACTCAAGTTCCATTCTCGATCTCAAACTCTTAACTCAGCAGACCAATATATTTAACTAAGTCAAGTTATATCCCCACATTCAATTTACTAATTAATTCCTCTAATCAGTATCGTTCATCTCAACTTTTAAATGTCTGATTTTACTTCAAAATATATTCATCTACTTACATGAGTCCAACTATATTCCAAAAACCCAATTTTACTCAATATTATTCTATTTCAATTCAATTTCCACTTAACTGGCTTTAATTCAATTTCAATTTGCTTTCGTAAATTTCTATTTAATTTATTTTTTATTCAAATAATCTCTTCCTAGGAGTTTTCAATAGCTTAGCTTTTGTAAAATAAAATATTCCCTTTTTCGGGAACTAACTTTCTCAAAACGATTCGAAAACAATATCTTTGGTAGTAATCCGTCACCTAGAAACTCAAAAATGAACATTGATGATGTAACCATCAACATCAGGGTTATTTTCCAGCAACTGAAGTGAGTTCAATACTATAACATTTTCAAAACTCATTTCTTAAACACTTCCATTTTGAAATCAATTCAAAATATCATTCACAATTCTTGGAAATCATTTTCCAAAATCTCCCAGGATTTTAAAATTCCTGTATGTTTAATCCAAAATTCATTTTTAAACACCTTTCAAAAAATTTAGAGTTTTACTTTCAATTCCGATAAATTCAGATTTAATTCATTTCATAATATTTATACGAAGTTTATTTGGTTATATATATAACCATCTCAATTATAATTTTATTTGATTATAATAACAACCAATACATCCCATATACTATAATGTTCCCAAGATAAACATTTTCTTTATATCAAAATATTCTTTGGGTAAAATTATTTCATTTACCCTCTTTTCAAAACATATTGTGTCGGTTCATCGTATTTAAGTGTTTAGAAACCCCTATCGATACAGTGAATCATACTAATCGACTAGAATTCATAAAGCACTCAACCAATAAATCTCCACAATATAAAACATTTTATATAAAATCTACAAATTTGTTCTCTCGTATATATATAAAATTATCTCAATCTGGGGTATTACTAACTCCACCTCTATTGAGTCATGCCACAGAGCCAAGGTAATTACTTAATCTTCAGCTCTGATACCACTGTAATGAATCGACAAATTCCCAACCTTGATTATCAACACAAATAACATGTCGACTAACCAAACACCAGAAATACGAATCATTAATAGAAAGAAGTTAGAGGGTGAGAAATAGATAAAATAATGTTAGAATAGAAGAAGAAGAATAACATAATACAACAACATCAGAGTAAAAACAAATCACACTGCGAAATGAATAAAATATATTATATAACATAACTTTGAAATACAAATCTGTACTTGTATATACATATCCTTATCAGTGTAACACCCCGCATTTTTGTGTTAAGAAAAAAAAGGAAAATATAAAAATTTTGTTTTTAGAAGTTGACCCCAAGACATTCAAGTATGCGTTCGTGGTGAATTTCTGATACGTTAAGGTATATGACATGGCCAAAATTGAGAACGTATGCGAAAGATATCAGTACATTAAACAATTGGAAAGCCTTGTATATATATACATATACATGTGAAATTTAAACCCAATAATGGTGTATATAAGGCGTAAGTTAAACCAAAGCAAGAAAAAGGGAAATATAATCCAATATTCAAATAAAAACATTAAACTCAGCAAAACAATGTCAGAAACAGTGCACCTGGACCCGCATGGGTTGACCCCATCATTCATGGGTCGACTTATGGGTCGACACAAAGGCTGACGGGTCGACCCAAGGGTCGACCCAGGTGGGATCTAGATCTGCTTCTGACGTGTATTTTGGTAACGCGTGCGGCTTGGATTTTCAAGGATTGAATCTGATGATTCAGACTTTATTGTACATACATAAATATACTAGTAGGGCCTAGTCTAAATCTCATATTTTCTGAGATGATACCTAGGCCCTACCACTTTCTTTTCTCCTCAAATATTTTCAAAAAATAGAATATTAATTTTAGGTAATTCTGATTCAAGATTTGAAGACAAAAGGGTATAGGCCTACAAATAGGTGTCCAGAATTCTGATAAGCGCAAGGTAAGTCATTGAATCTGGTCTATATAGGTTTCTTTCTCTTTTCCTCCTTTAGAAAAAATTTTGTGAATCCGTGGATATTTTTGAATATAGAATCAGTTAGGGATGCCACAGAACAACAATTCTGGATCAGATTCATGGATTGGAAAGCTATTAGGTGAGTGGATCTAAATTATAGCATTTTAAATAATGATATATTTATCATATGTATTCCCCGTTGTATTAAATCTGCTAAATTGTTGATAATTATAGAAACTAAAGTATTATAACTGTTTAGGACAATTATTGTTGTATAGGAATCACCCTAAGAACCTGTTAATTGGATTTGGTGAATCAAGTTACAATGAAATTACAAATAATTGTGGTAACCGGGGTTAAATCCGTTGATAACACTTCTGTCATATAAGCTTATTTCCATTAAAACATATGTATGAATGGGAAATTACTGTAATTGTTGTAATCATGAAATTTAAGTTAAGCCTGAACATTTATAAGGAATATTATTATGCAAAAATGTTGTATACAGAATTATAGTAAAAAATTATAAGAATGAATATGCCTAAGTTATATGAAAAATTTACAATAGCTAGGAAATTGTAAAATAACTGCAACAAGGTTAAGCTCAACTTGTAGTAGAAGCCTTCTTGGAACCGTCCGGCAAATCCAGCATCCACAAATGGTCAACTTAATGTGAGGGACCTAGTGCATAAACAAACATATAATGGTAAATAATGGTACTAAGACACGAGGTCAAGTTCAACTGATGATAGAAGTCTGCCCGGATCCGCCCGGCAAATCCAACATCCACAAGTAGTCAACTTAATGTGAGGGGTCTGGTGCCTATATATATATATATATATATATATATATATATATATATATATATGTATATGTATGTATATATATATATATATATATGTATGTATGTATAACAAGAAATAAATAAATGGCATTAATTGTAATAAATGATTTTACAACAGTATAAGAATTGGGATGAACGAGGAATGACAATAACCTATTATACTTAATTACAATAATGAGAATTCAATATAATAGGTAAACTTCTCCTAAAGATAAGTGGAAATTATAACGTAGGTTATAATTAAATGGAAAGAAACTTATTGAAAAACCTTAGTCAAGAGAACTAAGTAAATACGTAAAGAACAACAGGAAGTTGTATTAAATGAAGTTATGGTCAATGAAAAAGAATGAAATGGCCTTATTAATACACTTAAATGGGTTAAGTTATACAATTGGAATTAATAAGCAAAAAAGGCCCCCAATCATTATAGATATAAGGGGCTCGGAGAAAATCTGATAACTTGAATATAAGAGAGAACGCGAATAATCAAGTTAATTGAAAATATGATGAGATAAGACAAGTGCACGATTAAAAGATTAGACATAAGATCTAATAACATGATGGTGTGATGCGCTTGGAGCAGTCCACACGTTTGAAAATGAAGAATCCAACAGGGTAGATCATCGTGGTGTCTAGAGGCAGGAGAGGAGCATGTCCAAATGATTCTCCAACTTGATATTCCACTTGCTGGTTCTGTGGGACTGGAAGGAAGCACGTAGCTTCCGTGGGACGTAGTAGGTTACTCTGTGGGATGCGAAAATACTAGAGCTAAAAGCAAAATGCCATCAACCTTTCACTATCGAGGTACAGTGGTTGAGGGGCACCCGAACTGGATATTTATATTGTTTGTTAGGGGCACGTCACTTAGCTCTTGTAGTCTTTACTAGTTGAGGGATGGGCCTATGTGGGGCCACAACTATTAGCTGCCTGTGTCGAAAATTGGGACACCTAGAGTTTAGGTTAAAACAATAAACTCCAAGTCAGTCATGTGACTAGTGTGAGAACTAAAACAGTTATTTAAAATTTTACTTTAAATCAGATATATCAAGGGATCACGCCGTAATACACGAAACGGGTTTCCTCCCATGAATACTAGTGCATATAACAAAATAGCGCAATGCTTTTTGAAAAAATGAAGCTATTATAAGACCCAAGTCCTATCACACAATGCAACGCAAGCCGGGGATATGGTTTTCCCTTATAATAGCCAAACATGCTTGGTACGTTTAAAACAAATCATCTGATACTATTATAAGTGCATAGAGTATAAAACAACTTCAAATATAAATGTATCGATCCTAGACGGCATGGGTACCATATATCATGTCGCCAATACTAGGATCTACAATCAAAACCGAAATTGTCACGTATCTGAAGTTGGATTTCCATCTGTGAAACAAGGCAAGGAATCGTCCTTACCGCTTCGAGACAATCTGGCCCATGTCTCAGGGTCAGAACGCATCGACCCTTGGAGCGACAGGGCCGGTCCACACGGAGTGGATTAATATGCCTGAACACTGCGTTTCCCCGCCCTATGGGGCGTAAATCTGGTCTATATAAAGACCATCCGTTGGCTCCGTAGAGACAGAAATAACCGAGGCGCCTCGTTGTCCATCATCCACATAAGTAAAACGGCAGGGCTTGAAAAATGCTAACACCACTCCTAGCTAGAAGGAAACGCATGCCCTCCCTGAGGTCCTCTCCCGTTTCTGGTTCACACCAAGGTGTGAGGCTCGCAAATTAACGCTACACAAAGCTATGCTATATTAAAGCCGTGCTTTGATCATCAACCACAAGACTTTGCTTTTCAATAGAAGCCTTGATCATTTGCATCTCAGCAAGCCACATAGGCAATTCACGCTATGCGACCGATGTCTATCAATCACATAGAATGAAATCTGATGTCAGACACACATCCATTTACAACTTCGTTCTGGGTCTGAACGAAACTGGAGGCACCTTATTCCTCGTCTCGTATGTCCAATCCAGGAGAGAGGTCCTCACATATCCGGTCGATCTCAAAGTACGTCTGGACGATCACCACTTATTACCTTGTCTTGGGTGCACAACCCAATCAAGACATCAATAATCATCCAAACGATGTGAAGAGCTCCGGTCTTCGACCACCTTCTTCATCCTCGACATATCGTCGAATCAGTTATTCAGAATGGGATAAACCTGGTCATTCTGAATAACTTGCGTATATAATAAACAAGTGCTATATAAACACCTCATACGCCTCATTCCAATTCTGAATATTCTTTTATTTAAATATCCATATCCTTTGGGAAAGGTTCCCATTAATTTTGTCAAAGATAAATTCTTTAAATTTATTCTTTAATCTTCCTTTGCAAATCAATGCATATCAAATTATGGTTTATCCAAACTAATCGGGATTAACGAACCTTATCGAAGTAGTCATTTGTTTTAATTTCCCCATCCCAACCTATTCATCCAATGAAGTAAAACTGGTGATACTTCATATCTAGCACCACGGTGTTATCGGTAAATTCAATTACCATTTCACGTTCAAATCTAATTAAAGATCTAACTATTTCCTGGAGTAAAACCGATGGTACCCCATTCTCGATCATTTTTTGAATTTGATAATTTTAATTATCAGATTCACCTTTCAATCTATTTAAAGATTCATTAAAACACTATTTCAGTTTTAATTTCCAAAAATCATTACTTAATGATTATTCAAAGTTCAGAAATAAATCTTATCTTTAGCTGGGTTAAAGAACTAATGTCATTTAAAACACAGCTCATGATAAACCCAAAATCACATTCCTTTAACAATGGAATCTCCACGGAAAACAAATCATTATATATAATCGATATGAACTTCCATATCCAACTGATACTATAAATGGAATAACGGCAAAGCCTCTTTAATTCCATATATAGTAACAGTATTCGTCCACAGAAGTCCACTTCGATTATTACCAAATCGAATTCCATTCCAATCAATTTTATTAAATTGGAAAACTTCACTTTGGAAAATTTCATTTAAATCTTAACAAATGATTTATAAATTCCAAATCACATTTAACTGTAAATCGAGTTAAAGAACGAATGTCATTTAAAACACAGTTCATAATGAACCCAATTCACATTCCATTTTTAATCGGGTTAAAGAACAAGTATTATTTAAAACACCATTCACGATAAACCTAAAAATCAATTCCAATTCAATTCCAATTCAATTCCAATTAAATATTAATTAATTGGTATACTTCATTAAATCTAAAAAAAAGATTTAATCTTTTCTCAATTGGGTTCAAGAACATTGTTAATAAAGTCACCATTCACGACAAACCCAAATCCCATTCGATATTAAATACGGGCTCCAAATAGAAAATATATCGGCTTATATTCAATATCAAATTTTGAAATCAACAAATATCATATTTCAATAACGATATATATATCTTCCAAATTCCTCCACAATATCCGTATAATCACGGAATCTAATATCGAAATACTCCAAAGATAATTTCGATTCAAATCCATTCCAATTCATATATTGGAAATTTTGGTTATTTTTAAAACCATTTCAAATCCAATTTATTTATTCAAAAATATTATATTTATTATTCTAGTTCATAACTAGTTCATTTCAATAAAAAAATATTTTTATCTTTTCAAATATGGAATTTTTCAGCCATTCTTTCCAAATCATTTATTATGATTTAACACAAAGTATTGATATTTTTAATAATTTTGTCAAGGCCCGTACAGTCAACTTCCATAAACGGTCATCGAACTGCGCTTACAACGACCTTTTTCAAATTTGATTTGGAAATGATTCCAAATCCAACCATTAGATTTCAAATCTCTTGTATTCGTTGGAAAGCTCTTTTCGATACGAACCAAACGGTTCTAGTTTTAGGAGAATCCGATGGTCGGATCTCCCGTAATGTCTATTCGAAATCAATGGTCGAAATTCTCGAACTGCTGCAGCGTGGCGCGTTCTATTTAGGCTATTATATAATATATATATATAATATATTTTGTCGATTTCCGTTTAAAACGTATTTTATAAATTGTTTTAAATTTGTTTTCAAAATGATTTCAACTTCATATTCAATTTCAAATCAAAATTGAATATTCCATATCATCGATATATAAATGATAGTATTTTAAATACGTTATATTTCGAAATCATTTCCTTTTCGATATTCATTAGAAAAATGAATAAAATCGATATAAATACCGTTCACATCAAAATGGCATTAATCTAATCAACACGGCTTTATATATTTAAATATATCCGTGTCCATCCCAAATCGGACATCAAAATCATATTTCGATTCTTTTCTGAATATTATTTTAAAATTTTCACTATTTTAAAATAATCGTTATTTTAAAATATTCATTCTTTCTGAACTAGAATCAGACACAGTCAGTTACCATATAATTTGATTTATATGAATTTCATACAACACACGTACACAATAACAGTCTAACACAGTCAACCATCATCCAGAGTGCATTACACAACGGTATAAGCGTTAAATATAAATAATTAATGCTTACAACAGCCTGTCAACCAATCGATTGACATACAACTAAATATTGGGATTGGTGTATGTCCAATATCATTCCAATACCCATGTGGGGTTTCAATCAACAAATAATGAATTTTATTTGTGCAGTTGGACGATGTGTAAAATTTATCGTCCCAATCAATATCAGTCAAATCAATGTACATAAACAAATTATCCGATTTGTTTATGAATATTTATTTTATTCGTATACACGTTAAAAATTATATTTTTAACTATAAAATATTTTACTCCATTCCACATCACACAATCAATTTTCACCACACAATCAAACAAGAAAACAAGTCATCCACGGTCTGTGGACGATGGGTTTCGGGTGTTGCTAAGAACCGTCTGCATCCTAGTATATATTTCTAACTATACTAGTATATATTTCTAACTTAAAATAAATTAAAGTGAGAAGTTCTCGCCTTTGGGATCCACTCCGTCACTTTTATTTCTGAACGGTTCGGGTTTCGTTTTGATTTCCGTCGATACCATCGCTGTCTTTTCCCGCTGTTCATAGTAAAAAATCACATTTTTAATGTGATGTTTGTATTAAAAAAAGTCACGTTTTTATATTGCTGCTTCCTATGTAAAAATCATTTTTTTACAATGCTACTTTCCATATAAAAATTATATTTTTATATCGCTATATATATATATATATATATAAAAGATCACATTTTTATTTAACCATTCAAACAATAAAAATCATATTTTTACTTCGCTAACTAGATAGTAAAAATCATATTTTTACTACTCTACATAAATAAAAATCGTATTTTTATATCTTTTAAATAATAAAAATTATATTTTTACTACTCTACATAAATAAAAATCATATTTTTATATCTTTTATATAATAAAAATTATATTTTTATCTCGCTAGTCCTATATATAAACATCGTATTTTTATATAATTAATAATCCTTTCTTTATATGATTAACATATAAATAAAGATCAAATCTTTCGCCTTTATAAAAATCAAAACTTTAGTCAAGTTTTTGCACATTAAAAATCAAATCTTTATGACATATTATATTATATACATAAAAATCAAAATTTTAAATTCAAATTTATATTATACAAATCAGAGTTTTTATTCATGTAAAAAATATTGAAAAGAAAATTGAATAAAAACTCACATTGCATTTTTAGAGGAGGGGGGGGGGGGGTTGTTGCGCTACGTCGGAGAGTGGTGGATGGCTCGCAGTGGCGGTGGCAGAGCGGTCTCGGGCTGTGGAAGGGGTGTGGGTTTTTCTGAGGGGTTGGGGGGTTGCGCGAAGCGCTGGAGTAGAGGATGGGAGGAGGAGCTCCGGCGCAGCCACCAGAGTGGGGGGCGTTGCGACGGGTGGTGGCGGCGATGGACGCGGTGGCCGATTCGGTGGCGTCGCAATTTGGGGCGACGAGATTTATGGTTCTATCGTTTATTATTATTACTGTTATTATTTTCTCTCTCTGTTGACCTGTATAAAGGAAGAAAAGGGGGGGGGGGATTTATATGTGATTTATATATTTAATAATTTAAATTTCTCCAAAAAGGTGAATTTTTATTCAAACTCCAAACGAGACCCAACGACTGTCGTCCCTAGCTAATTACCCCAAATCCGAACACAATGGGGGTATGTTTTGCAAGCCAATTTGATCGTTTCGATCAGTTTTCATTTAAATTAAAACTTAAATCTATATATTCAATTTTAAACATATATTTCAATTTACTGGGGTCACATGCCAACTCTAAAAATTCCCGAAAGATTATTTCTAGCTTCGTATTGACGATACGGTCCTAAAAAACTAATTTCGTCGAATTTGGAGACCGTTTGAAAAATGGTCATTTCTGGTCGATCCAAATTGATTGAAACTGTCAAAACACGTATTTTTTTGCCATGCACACATATTGATCCCAAAAATTATGAATTTTGGAATCTAACAATAATTTGACATCCCGGATATAACAAAAATGGTTTTGTCGAAAACGGAGGTCGTGTGCAAAATGAATATTTTTAAGGGCCATATTTCCATAGCGACTATTCTGAATTTTCAACTGGGTATAACTTTTTATCCCCGCTATGAAATTTGAATTTTTCAGATTCGTTGGAAGGATATTTTCAATTAGATTCTAATATTTTTGGTTTTGCTAAAATCCGGTTTATTTTGAATCCTGTACATTCATTTGAAATCGAGTTTTCAAACTACCGCGCCATTTCCAATTCCTTTCATATTTAAATAAAATTATTCATTTTAACTTCGTCAAAAATAAATTTTTCGTCATTATTATTTAAAATAATTCATTTTAAATATTCAAAATTCACTAAAATTGCCAAAATAAAATTTTTAAATTGGTTCTGATTTTATGGGTTCATAGACGAACCGGGCGGAAGGCGAGCCACAAAACCAAGTGGAGAACCAAGCAAGGGTGACCGAACCCAACCGGGCGTGCGCTTCTATTTCTACGCGATGACTTTTCTGAAGACCAACTCCAATTTGACCAAAACCCGAGATGCAAAGGTATTCCAAATAGGAATTAGAACTCATGATCCAGATGTGAACCAATGAGTTAACTTCATGAATTGGACTTCGCTGCGGGACGTGTGCAAAGGGGTTATCGATGTCTATAGCTTTGACTCACCACGGAGAGATGGATATTGGCTATGGATCAGTGCAACGGAGTTATCATGACTCCATAGGCCAAAGTGATCGTAGTAGGGCTATGAGCTAGTGCAGTGGAGTTTTTATGACTCCATGGGGCAGAGTGGACATAGCAAGGGATTAGTGGCTATGGATCAGTGCAGTGGAGCCGTCATGAATCCATGGGGCCAAGTGATCATAGAAAAAAATTGGGTGATCAAAGTGGTAGATATCGTATACTTTACACACAGAGTGAGAGATGTGAGGATGCTTGCTATGTTTGATGTTTTCCATCACCATGACATGCACACCCCTCCCCATTATTTTCACACCATGTGTTAATGTCACCTTAGAGTATTGTACATCCTGTTGTGCTAGCTCTTTGGTTGCAGGTCCAGGTTCAGGTATGGTTATGTATACCTGTTATTGTTCTGTTTTTTGCTGCTTATCGCTCATACCATACTTTTGTCTAACCCATAGTTTTATGCCTCTTTTTATTACTCTGGGTGCTCCTAAACGAGCAGACTAGAGACATGTTAGGTGGTATGCACGAGTAGCTGTCCGGAGATGAGCAGGAGGCTTCCACGTACTACTTACATATATCCTCCCTGTTTTGTTGTTGGTCACTACTTTGGGCATTAGTAGTGTACTTCCTATTTTGCTTTAGAGACATTTTTAAAAGTTGTAATAAATATGGTTTGGATCATAAGCTGTATTTGGAATTTTCCGCTGCTATGATGGTTTAGTTTTCAGCTTATGCATTATCTCGCATGTTTTATACCAAGTTATGTTATTATTATATTTTGTTCTATGCGCTGTGAGATATACTATAGGCTCTTTGATGATACATAGTTTCAAACCCTTTTCCTTTGACGACCATCCCGTGCTAGTTGGACATCAGCACAGCGCCTTTCGTTGGAAATGTCGGCGGGCGCAGGGCAGGCCGTCACAATTGGTATCAAAGCCTAGGTTGCATAGTTAACCTAGGGGAAGACATCAGCGAGAGATAATATACGTATATAAGAGCGCGTATTTGTGATATTTTGGTTTTCAAAAGTAATGCATATATATATATACTATTAGTATATTTAAGGATGAAGTCGCATTGCGTTGGCACCACTATGGAGATGGTTAATCGTTTTCTCTTTACAGATTGGACGATGAGCCGATATACAAGGGGTATAGGTTCAAGGGCCAATAATAGGAATGATTCTGACATGAGGACGATGTTTACTACCTTCATGAGGGAGATGCTCAGGGATGTTCAGGGAGCAGTTCCTAATGCGGCTAACGGTGATGGTGCATCGGTGCAAGTGCCAAGAGCTGATTTCGCCAAGCTATGCAAGGATTATACTAGCCCTGGTGGAAAGTCGTTCCATGGAACGGAATCGGCTACTGATGTTCAAGATTGGCTCGATAGTTGAGAGCGCATCTTTGAGGACTTAGGGATTGATGATGCAATAAAGAGAAAGCTAGCGTCGCGTCAATTGCAAGAACGAGCCATAAATTGGTGGAATGCTATTAAAGCAACTACTCCTGAGGATCAAGTTACTTAGAATCAGTTTAAGACTTGCTTCAGTGATAAGTTTATCCCAGCTGCCAAGAAACCTGAATTGTTTAGGAAATTTCTAGAGCTTAAGCAGAATGGTAGGGCTCGGAGTATATTACTGAATTCAATACTTTATCGAAGTATGGATTATCCCTTATTGACACTGCCGAGAAGAAGAACGAGATGTTCATAACTGGCTTAGATGGGTACTTGGGGGAAAGGCTTATAAACCACATCGAGGAGACATTTGAATCCATTGTGGGAAAGGCATTGAAATCAGAGAGTGTTTACCCTAAGCCGAAGACCGAGGTTGCTGTTACATCTGCAGGGGATCCAAAGCCGCAAGCAAGTGGTGGAGGCAAGAATAATTCCTAGAATAAGAGGAAGTAGAACCAAGCTAAGGATGGTCAGAAAAAGAATAAGAAAGATGTTGAGTGATTTAGCTGTGGCAAGAAGGGACACTATGCCAAAGAATGTCGGTAAAGCCAGCGGACAGGAAGTGCTTCAACTGCGGCCAAGTGGGACATCATAAGCATAAATGTCCACAAACTCATAAAGAGAAGCATATTGTGAAAGCATATGCTATCAATGTTGTTCCTTCTTCGTCGAATGCCCCAACTGTGGTGGAGAAAGGAAAGAATGTCGTCATTCAAGGTATGCTTTCTATTTATGATGTTCGTGTTCGAATATTGTTTAATACTGGGGCTTCCGGTTTCTTCTTATCTAGTGACCTGGTAGATAGGTTGAGATTGGAACCTGAGATAGTCGATAGACCTTTAGTTGTAACGAACCCGATCGGTGGTTCGACTAGCCTTAGCATGATTTGTTGTAATTTGGTTCTATCGAGTCATGGATGTATGTTTTCTTGTGATTGCTTTGTCTTGGGCTTTACTGGGTTTTGATTTATTTTGGGAGTCAATTGGATTCAAAGGTATGAGGTGGTAGTAGATTGTGAGGGATTTTCGGTGACCATTAGGTCAGATGATGGACGGAGGGTAGTGTTTGGTGGCCTACCTAATGATGAGGTGATGTCTAGTTTTCTAAATTCCCTCGACATCCCGCAGGACGAGTTATCAGGGGTTCCCATTGCGCCCAATATTCGGATATCTTCGAGGAAGTGACCAGACTTCCACCACACCAAGAGATTGAGTTCCGTATTGATTTAGTGAAAGATGCCAAACCTATAGTGACACCACTTCGTCGTATGGCACTAAGGGAACAGCGAGAGCTTGGGGTGCAAGTAAGCGATCTTTTGAAGAAGGGATTTATCAGAAAAAGTGTTTCCGAGTGGGCAGCACCAGTCGTATTTGCCACCAAGGAAGATGGTCCCCTTCGTTTATGTGTGGACTATCACCAGTTGAATAAGGTGACTAGGAAGAATAAGTATCCTCTTCCACGGATAGATGATCTGTTTGATCAGCTAGAAGGAGCAAGAGTGTTCTCCCAGTTGGTCCTTGCGACAGGATTTCATCAGCTCCGAGTAGCAGCTAAAGTATTCCTAAAACAAAATTTCGGACGCCCTCTGGGATCTATGAGTGGTTGGTCATGCCATTCGGATTGACCAATGTCCTAGAATATTTTGTGGATCTTATGAATAGAATATTCAGGGAACAATTGAATAAGTTTGTTCTCGTGTTCGTGGACGATATTCTTGTTTACTTAAGGATAGAGGAAGAACACAAGGAACATTTGAGGACACTTGTGGTGGTGTTGAGAAAACACCAATTTAAAGCGAAATTTTCTAAGTGTCACTTCTAGAGGAGGGAAGTGAGATTCTTGGGCCATGTTGTTTCGGAGAATGGTATTGCCATGGATCCTGCGAAGGTGGCTACGGTACAAGACTGGCCTACGCTCAGGTATGCAACAGACATAAGAAGTTTCCTGGGGTTAGCTGGATATTATCGTAAGTTCATCTGGGACTTCTTCAAGATATCGGCACCATTAACTCAGCTGACCAAGAAGAATCAAGCTTTCGTCTAGGTCGAAAGGTGCGAAAATGCATTTAAGGGTCTAAAGCGGAAGCTGACGAGCGCACAAGTGTTAGTTATTCCTAAGGGGAACGAAGAGATGACGGTATACACGGATGCCTGTGGTACCGGACTAGGTGCTATCTTGATGCAAGGAGGTAGGGTTGTAGCTTATGCTAGTTGGCAATTGAAACAGAATGAGAGAAGATACCCTACCCATGATCTGGAATTAGCAGCGATCGTGTTTGCATTGCAAATGTGGAGACATTATCAGTTGGGATAAAGATTCGAGCTGTTTATTGATCATAAGTCGTTAAAATAACTTTTCTCCCAGAAGGATTTATATCTTTGTCGGCAAATATGGTTAGAGTTCTTGGCCTCGTATGATTGCAATATCGCATACACACCCGGGAAGAGCAATGCGGTAGCTGATGCATTAAGTAGGAGATGAACAGATATGGGCTTGATCGAGAAGGATGGCTTCAAAAGAATGGGAGACTAGTTGTGCCCAATGTTAATGGATTGAGAGATGAAGTGCTTAGAGAATGTCATCACTCAAAACTGACTATACATCCCAGGGGTAATAAAATGTAATGAGACATGAAGCAAACCTACTATTGGGAAGGAATGAAGAGAGAGTTGGGAAGTTTATATCCAAGTGCATGAATTGCCAACTAATTAAAGCCGAGCAAAAGAATCCTAGTGGTTTGTTACAACCGCTGGAAATTCCCGAATGGAAATGGAAACAAGTCTCAATAGATTTAATTGATGGTCTACCAAGGACAAGATCGGGCTATGATAGTATTTGGGTGGTTGTGGATCAATTGACTAAAAATGCAAGGTTTATACCAGTCAAGTCAAATAGAACGGCAGCTAAGTTAGCAGAACTATATATGAAGTGGATAGCAAGATTTCATGGAGTACCCAAAAGCATTATGAGTGACCAAGATCCATTGTTTACTATGGGTTTTGGAAGAGCTTACAAGAGGCTTTAGCAATAGAATTACATCTCAGTACCGCATACCATCCTCAAACCGACGGTCAGACGAAGGGGTGAATCGCGTATTAGAGGATCTCTTGAGAGCTTGTATATTGGATTTTGGAGGTTAACGGGATGACCATTGGCATTTAGTTGAGTTCGCATATAAAAATTGTTATCAGTCCTATATTGGTATGGCTCCATTTGAAGCTTTGTATGGAAGACCGTGCAACTCGCCTTCATGTTGGTTGGAAACCAGTGAGAAGTTTGTACTTGGGCCAGATGTAATAAGAGAAACTTCAGATAAGATCAAAGTTATTCAACAAAGAATGAAGGCTGCCCAAGATAGGCAGAAGAGTTATGCTGATAAGAGGCGAAGAGAATTGAAATTCTCTGTTGGCGACTTGGTGTTTGTCAAGATTTCTCCGTTAAAGAGCGTGATTCGATTTGGTAGGAGAGGCAAGTTAGCATTAAGGTTTGTTGGTCCATTTCCAGTCCTCGAGCAAGTGGGGACTTTGGCATACAAAGTTGGGTTGCCTGACAAGATGGTAGGAGTTCACAACGTATTTCATGTTTCCCAGTTAAGGAAGTTCGTGCACGTCCATGATATGGCTATTTCACCAAATCAGTTGGATGACATCGAAGTACAACCCGAGGTAGTTGAGAACCGCAGGTCGATTCATATTGTCGAGTACGATACGAAGCAACTTCGAGGGAAAAGGGTGAAAATGGTCAAAATCCAGTGAAGTGATAATGAGAATGACTGTACTTGGGAAACAGAGGAGAGCATAAGGAAGTTGCATCCAGAACTCTTTGCCTGGTAAGGTTTTAATAGCGATAGTTATTCCCCAGTTAGTAAACCGCATACTAGGATAAGCTTGTGCTATTATTGTGTATGTTTGATTGTTTGTGTATGGCTGATAGGCATGCGGGATACCATTATATGTTTTGATTAAGGAATTTCGGGGGCGAAAATTTCTTAAAGGGAGAGAATGTAACGACCCGCATTCTACGTATCGGAGGGTCATAGAATATTTATTTCATTTACATACAAAGTCGTATGGTCGTGTAAATTTGGGGAATGACTATTGGGGACATTTCCCATGTTCACGATTTTTGCTGATTTTTAAATGACCATTTTGCCCCTGGAGAATATTTTTTCGTCTATAACTTTTGATTGGAAAGGAGTTTTGACTTGAAACCACTTCCATTGGATTTAGATGATGGTTTACCTTTCCGTAGAGTGGTCACGTTAGACAAACAGACTTACCATTTGGGAGATATGACTGAAACAAGGTTTGAAAGGTGAAAAACAACTTAATTGGGCCAAATTGGTATGATTAGCAGCTAGGCCCATGACCCATTCAGGATTAGGGTTATGGGAGGGCTGGTAGGGTTAGGGAAAACATTTCGTTTCTAATTTCCAGCCGTCATTTACATCCTTGAAACCCTAGGAATGGCCTCCAACCCCCCAAATCACCTTCTAATCACTTTGTAATCACATATTAGCTAAATTTACATCAAATCAAGGTGGATTCGCATCAAATTAGAGTTAGGGCTACTGTGTTGCATAGGAACTCGACCTAAATCAGTGGAGTTTCAGATCTAAGAATTTATTTGTGGGTAAGATGAGTGATTAGCACTTTTATTCACTAATTACGGCAAATTAGGGGTGATTAGTGATAATTAGCGAAATTATGCATCATAAAAATATGGAAAAATATATAGAAATTCTTAAATTTTATTTTAGGGCTTTGATATAATTTGGGTTAATTTGGACATATTTTGCTAATCCTACAGTTAAACTATGCTTAAAGGGATTAAGGGGAAATCATGCTTTTGGGGTATGTTTGATCTAAAATAACCTATATGCTTGTTTTTTTGACCTTGCTGATTGATCCTATATGATATTACTACTATTTGGAATGTTTTATGATTGATTAGTAAAGTTAGAATAGTTGAAAACGCCATAGTATGGTGAAAATGGACGATATATGCTCGTTGGAAAATGTGCAGGGTTTCAGATCGGATCGTATTATAGGGCTCGGATCGGATTGGAGAACCAAGTAAGGAAATTCAAACCCGACCGGAACTTGGCATAAGAGGAGGATTGGTAAGAAGGAAGGCCATTTTCATAGAGTTGGAGTTGGGTTTGGATCGAAAGCGAGGGCATGGGGATCAGATCGGAAATGGTGAGCACGAACCGAACCGAGGCTGAAGCAATCGAATTGAAACGAGTCGGAGTGGTGGCAGGAGGACCTGAACCGAATGGAGGGTGGAAACCCGAACCGAGCGGAAGGCGAGCGCCCGAAACAAGTGGAGAACCGAGCAAGGGTGACCGAACCGAACCGGGCATGTGCTTCTATTTCTACGCGATGAATTTTTTGAAGACCAACTCCAATTTAACCAAAACCCGAGATGCAAAGGTAGTCCAAGTAAGAAGTAGAACTCGGGATCCACATGGGAGCTAATGAGTTAACATCATGAATTAGACTTAGCTGCGGGACATGTGCAAAGGGGTTATCGATATCTATAGCTTTGACTCACCACGGAGAGATGGATATTGTCTATGGATCAGTGCAGTGGAGTTATCATGACTCCATAGGGCAAAGTGATCGTAGCAGGGCTATGAGCCAGTGCAATGGAGTTTTTATGACTCCATGGGGCAGAGTGGGCATAGAAAAGGATTAATGGCTATGGATCAGTGCAGCGGAGCCGTCGTGACTCAATGGGGCCGAGTGATCGTAGCAAAGAATTGGGTGATCAAAGTGATAGATATCATATACTTTACGCATAGAGTGAGAGATGTGAGGATGATTGCTATGTTTGATGTTTGCCATTACCATGACATGCACACCCCCTCCTCATTATTTTCACACCATGTGTTAGTGTCACCTTAGAGTATTGTACATCCTGTTGTGCTAACTCTTTGGTTGCAGGTCCAGGTTTAGTTATGGTTATGTATACTTGTTATTGTTCTATTTTTCGCTGCTTATCGCGCATACCAGACTTTTGTCTGACCCAGAGTTTTATGTCTCTTCTTATTGCTTTGGGTGCTCCTAAACGAGCAGACTAGAGATACATTAGGTGGTATGCACGAGTAGCTGTCCGGAGACGAGCAAGATGCTTTCATGTACTATTTACATATATCCTCCCTGTGTTGTTGCTGGTCGCTGCTTTGGGCATCAGTAGTGTACCTTCCTATTTTGCTTTAGAGACAGTTTTAAAAGTTGTAATAAATCTGGTTTGGATCATAAGCTGTATTTGGAATTTTTCGCTGCTACGATGGTTTAGTTTTCAGATTATGCACTGTCTCTCCTGTTTTATTTTAAGTTATATTATTATTATATATATTTTTCTATGCGTTGTGAGATATACTACAGGTTCTTTGATGATATATAGTTTCAAACCCTTTTCCTTTGACGACATCCCGTGCTGGTTGGACATCGGTATAGCGCGTTTCATTGGAAATATCGGCTGGTGCGGGGTGGGCCGTCACATCTTGATTAATAACGAAAAGTAAATAGTACTTTCCTGAATTCGATATAATCGAATTTCAATGTATAGCTCTTTTTTGAATAATGTTTATTTGATTAACGTTCCATACTTGGGGATAATTAGCCATTTCAATTCAACTCAATTTATAAATTCGCTTTTGAATTTATCACTTCGAATTATTTACCAATTTCCATTTGTAACCATTTTAATATGCATAACGTTTTCTTTAAAATCATTATTCACTTTAAAATGTAAATATTATCTCTTTATGGAAAACTAGACTCGTTATATAAAATAAATCTTGGTTTAAACAGCAAATACCATTACAATTTCAAATCGAGTTAGTTTATAACTTCATACTCATATTCTACATTATTTACCAGTCAACTTCGGTTTCATTATATATCAAGTTATAACTTAATCTCAATTACATATTCAATTATAAATTGTTAGTTTCAAACCAATGTTAACTATCTTGTCATGTTTTGAATTATATAATATATAATTTCTAAAAATAAATTATTTTTATAACATTTTACATTGTCGAACTCTAATTAAAAATTGTACTCACATTCCGAATGTCAGAATAAATTTTACTGTTTCCCTTTTTAAACAATTTCTTGAATTTACGTTTGCAAATTATTTGATAATAACTACTTCATTTCATTTATAAACATTAATTAAAAATCAACTGCTTGTTTTTATAATATTAAAACAAGTAATTATACTCTAACCCAATCGAAATTCAAAATCTATTAAAAATAGATTCTCCTTCTCAAAACCCAATTTCCTTTCCAGTATATTTTTACGGTATTAAAAATACCAATTATGTCAGGGTCAGTGTTATACAAACATCCCAAACACACAATAATCAACCACAGATTAATTGTTACATCATATAATGCAATATATGAAAAATAACAATATGTCTATTGAGGAATCCAGTTGGATTATTCTAACCTATTTCTCTACATCTAAAGATGTTAGTTAACGTCAACAACATCAATTTCGTATCAATAAGTAATATTGTAGTAAATAAAATCAGTATTCAACCAACGATATATATATATATAAACGATGTGTATAATTTCAACCAATTAATTAGCAATCCATCCAAACAACTATCACACAACATTCAATCATTACTTGTCAATATTAAATAACGTTTATAATATTATAAAACTAGATAGAGTTAGTGCATTTTCTCACCTTAGTCGTTAATCATTGAATAACGATTAATGTCGGTTGATTAGGCATTTTATTCTGTCTTAATTTCTTGTGAGCTCCAAATGGAGCTTCATTGCGTAGCATGTGTCCGCATGATTCCAATGTGACAAATAGTTCATAAAACTGAGGCCGTATGCACGAGATATCACATTAATTAATTTATATACAATTTAAATTAAATTAACTTAACTTTAATTTAAATATGGGCTTTACCAAAATAAGACTGGCCCAATTCTCAAATGAACCCTCTATGAATAGGTTCTTCTCCCCAATAATTTTTGAGACCTCCTCCTCCTGTATATCCCATAGCCGAATCTTTTCTACACCTATCCATCATGCCATTTTCTCCCTCCCAAATTCCTTAATTACTTTATTTAAACAATTGTCCCCGCTAACCTTTTGTAACGATCTAGATTTTGGTCAATTAATTTAAAAATATTTAATTTTGTTTTAAATATTGTGTTGATAATATAAATGGATTTTTACATTGAGTTTATCGATCTAATAATCGATTAATATTTAAATTGGAGTATATCGAATTATCGTAATACGAAATATAATTGAATTTGAAGTTAAAAACTGAATCAATACAATTCAGATGATCAATATAAATTCTATGTGTATATAAACGATAATATTAATTTATTATCGAGGAGTTATTTGTTCCGAATTTAAATTATATTATATGGATTTAATATGGTTATTTTATATGTTCAAATTAATCTAAGTCTTTCCCATTGATTTTAGAATAGCGTTATATATTCAAACGTTGGTCAGTGCGTTAAAATAAGGGTTCGTGATTTCAAGTTATGGACCTCGAGATATTTTTAGTGGATAAGATCAAATCGAATCAAAAATCAAATAAGAATCCATTTAAATAGAATAATAAAAATCGCTTTAAATCAAATCACATTAAATTTATGTGTACTGTAAGCTACCCTTCCTGTACGTACTCGAATTCCTTAATAGCCAAGTATTCGTCCATTTGTAAATGAAGCGCATGCCCTTCTTCATCTCTTCTGATTTTTGCTCTTCAGTAAATGAAAAAAAATGGTTGACCCTCGCTTCCAAAGAAGAAAAATAAATGAAATCGAAAATCGAATTCCCCCTCTTCTATTAGAAAATCACGAGTTTAATATTCAAAAGGGAATTCGATTTAATGCCTAAAAAAATCCAAAGCTGAAATATTTTCTAATCTATGCAAGCACTATTCCGTTTGCGTGCGATGCTTTTGAGAAGGATTCGATTATTGTGTGATGCTTCCAAGGATATTCAAAGTTGTTAGTGGCAAACTAGGGGTTCACGGTTGTTAGAGTTAAGGCACTCGACGAGAGTGGAGGTGCGACGTTAATGTGAGGATGAGCACTGCGATGATCGCAAGTGGGATTTGGATTTGGTTAGGTCATCGCAACCTATGATGATGAGAAGGATCAGGCGTCGTGATGTTGTTTTGGACCAATAAATGACTATGATCAATGTCTACGGTCGTTCTTTTTGGTACAATGTTGAACTAAGGCTCTGATAGAGGTTAACGTATATGGAATTGGATAGGTCGACAATGCTGAGAAATAAAGAGGTGAGTAATGTAAGTAAATTAATTAATTCATTTCTTCTTAATGACAGTTAATTCAACTAAATATTTTAAATACCATAGCTTTACTCAATTTAGGTAAAAATCTAATGTTGTATATCACATAGTGCTGGTGGCAGTGTTGGTCAATGACTGTGGAGGTGGCAGCAAATCAATCCAAAGTCAGTCAAAGGTGCTTGTCATGGAAGGTTGTCGAGTTCTGAGTGTAGGAGGAGGATTAAGAGATTTAAACCAAGGTAATTAAGTTAATAAAAAATTACTAAATTAATTAAATATTCGATATACCAGAAAACTTATAAAATTCGTATCGTGTGCATATGAAATCGAAAAATCACAAAAATAGGTTGAATTGATTCATAGTTGTAAAGTACATATTCTGTATGTGGTTTGGAATTTTTTCGGAGTCGGCTGAGAATTTAGAGAATTCAAACTCTAGTTATTTGGCAATTTAAATTCAAGGTGAGAAAATCTCACTCAGAATTTATTATTAAGATTTTTTTAATCGTTAGTAATAATCATTGGTAGTTTGAATGCATATAAGTATTTTTGTGGCTATTTTAAATATATGTTAGTTATTTAGGCTTAGAGTTTGTTGCAATTATATATATATATATATATATATATATATTATTGGTTGGATATTTCCCGCAGTACCATTAGCGGATGCCCGCAGTATCATTAGCGGATGACCCTATACGCCCCACAATTTGATAGTGGATGACCTTCTATACCGCGATATCCTGGCTCAAAGTAGGACGGATGTTATTTTTGTTGGCCAATGTTTGTGGATGCAGGAGAATGGGTTGGAGGGATCCAACTTGATTCCTCAAAATTTATTACTGTTTGTTTTCATATATATATATATATATATACACACACATATATTATGTCATATATGATGTGTTGTACAACCTGTGATTGATAATTTAGGTGTTTTTGAATGTTTAAATATCACTGGGTCTAAATGTTGATTTATAAAAACATTGTGAAAAGGGATTTTGAGATTTAAATGGGAAAAATCTATTTTTCTAAAAATAGAATTTGAATTTTGAATAGATTAAGAAATGATTACTTATTTTGAATAATAAAAACAAGTATTGAATTCAAAAACGATGTTTGTAAACTAAATAATGTACGAAATTGAAGTAAATTTATAAATGATGTTTATAAATAAAATGGAATGATTTTCAATGGATAATGCAGTGAATTGAAGGGAATTTATAAATGGTGTTCATAAATGAAATGGAAAAATTATCATTTGGATGATTTGAGAAGTCTAAATTCAAATGTGAATTTAAAAAGGAAATTGGAATTAGTTTCAAGAAAAATAGACACGATAAAATCTATTCTGATGTTCAGAATGTAAACTGAATTAAATAAATCCATATGGATTTACGATTTGAATTCGGTTAGACCAAATTTATTTAAATAAAATATTTTTCATAAAAGATATTGGAATTGTATTAGATAGAGTTAAAATTAAATATTAAAATAAATTCTTTGTTATATATATAAGTTATAATAAATAGAATATTCCAAAATAAGGTTTTGGTTTTCAAACAGATTCTGAAATGAAACTTGTTTTATTATATAAAACAAGGAAGTTGGATTTATAAATGATATTTATAAATCTAGTGAAATAAATTACCATTAGATAATTTAGAGGTTTAAATTAAAGTATGAATTTGAAAATAGAATTTGAAATCGTTTCGGAAAAGGAACGACGGAATTTATTCCAAAATTCATATTAACAACGGAATTGAAATAAATATAAAGGATTTATAATTAAAATTCGATCTTTCATTAAATTTGTAAAATAATTTATCTCCAAAGGAATTGAAATATTATATATGAAATTGAATGCAAATAATTAAAACTGAATTATGGAAAAATTGACAATTTAGAAAAATCGAAATGTTAAGTTAAATTTGGATGGCCGGTCTATAATATATTTAAAATATGTAAGAATGGAAGTCAAATTTATTTATAACCGAAGTTTAAAACGTTTATATTTAAATATAATTAAAACGAGCTCGAAGCGACGCGGTAGTTCGTAAATTGGCGTTTCGAACTTCAATTGAGTACATAGAACTCAATTTAAGATGGAATTCTTTGAAACAAGAATCGCTAGGGCCGATTTGATAATAGTTTTCTAATGGAAGAGAGAAGTCTGGATTTCGTCTTGAAGATTTTGAGTTATGTAATAATCAAATTTCCAGTAAAACAGTGGCATAATAGTTTAAAAACCATATCCGTTTATATAAAATTAATATAAGGATTTTAAGTAAATAAAATTTGAATTTCCATTAGAAAAATCCAGATTTGAGATATAAAATTAATATGAACTCAAAGGAAGTAAGTGAACTGATTTTTGAAACAAAAATCATATTTTAATTATTTAATAGGATTAGTAAATTTAAAGAATAATTGGTTAACCGAGTTTTGATACGAAATTGGACTTTGAATAAGCGAATGAGATTTGAGAATTTATATTTGAAATCGAATATGAAACTTTAGTTGAAAATGGAATTTGATATGGTTAATAAG
Organism: Allium sativum; assembly: GCA_030737875.1. Lineage (NCBI taxonomy): Eukaryota > Viridiplantae > Streptophyta > Magnoliopsida > Asparagales > Amaryllidaceae > Allium > Allium sativum. Next base: position 573,080,460 of record CM060923.1, on the reverse strand, counting down.
TAAATTAACATATATTTGAACGTGATATGTTCAAATAAAAAGTAGAATAGGCAAAAGAGCTACTTAACGAATTAATTAGCGAACTGAGTTAAAAATGATTGAATGGAATTGGAGTAAATTAAAAATGGTTAAATATATGTTAATCAGGATTGGAATAAAGTGTATGAAGATTATAATTTAAGTGCCCGACAAAAAGATACACGTTTAAATTCCATATGAGATTTTATGCGCTGAATCGGCATGCCACTTGGGCTTTTGATTTTCTTTTTGAATGGAAAGGGCCTAGAGAGACGAGTTGAAGTTTGAGCTATTGACCGGTACAAAAGAGGTGCTGGCAATTTTTTTTAGAAATTTAAGGAGATGAAAAATTTAATAAAAGTTAGATAACTAGAAATTGACTTATCAATTATATACGAAATTTAATAAACGAATAAATGAATAATGAGATTATATATGTAGAAAGGGAATTTATAAACTACATCCTGGGAGATTGGAAGGAGAAACTATATAAATGATTTGTTGATTAAAATAATTGGGTTGATAAGAAGTTAAGAAGTGGAGTTGAGGAAATTAGAAATTGAATGGAGACTGGTTGAGTTGAATGACTTCTTGAGTGTCGATCTGGTGTTGGTTTCGGCCTTCGGGGTTGATACTAAGGAAATAGTTCTCTTTTTAGTTTACATTTAGGGACTCGTAAATGGGGAAAATAGTGATATGTAAATAAGAAATGGAAATGTTTTCCGACGTTAAAAAGTGATATTTTTTGGAATATAGAAAATAAATAGTTATGACAGATGGAAATGTTTTTCCAAGAATCGTGAGAGGCTAAATGAGTTTGGAGAAATATCTGGGTAAAGATATTGAAGAGATATTGGGGTATGATAAATTAAAGTAATAAAATATTAATTAAGGTGCCCAGTGATTGTTTGATGCTTTGAATGAATGTTGGTTTTCCTTCGATAGTTAAATAACCGACTATCGAAGTATTGGCCAACATCGTTGTCAATATGGAGAGACCAGTTGGATTATTATCTGAGAACCACTCCGTATTGGTAGTAGCATTGCGAATCAGATTATATGAAGACAAATCAAAGACAGAGTAAAGCGCGAGGGCTTTTTCTGTTAATCCTATTCGGGAAAACAGTTGTTGATCCCAACCGTTGGTGATATACATTCGATACACTCAAAAGAAATGAGTGGTCGGTCATGTGTGGTCGGGTTGCAAAATGTTCTTGTTGAACCCAATATATTCCTCTCTAGAGATACACTATCAGAAGATGGTTCCATACCTTGTCATAGTTGGAAATCCATTATACAATAAGTGCTTGCGATTTTGATTGTATACTATGTATATAGAGCGTGAGATGCAAGTGTTCTGCTAGATGATTAATTAGTTGTGGTTGATAGACACTATTATAATATCAGAAGAGTTTTGATATAAAGATTATCGTTTCTTTCAAAAGGATTTTGAAAGTTAAATTAAGTGTTTTGGATTCTCATAAGGGAAAAAAACCATTCCGTGTCATATGACGTGGTATGATGAGATATTGTTTATTTTCTCAAACTGTTTTAAATTGTTTACTCATAGCAGTCCCATGACTGACCCAAAGTTTATTTTCTATGTTTTTCCCTAAACTCTTAGGTGCCCAAATTTGTACGGGCAGTCAAGTAGTTCAGGTATTCACAGATGTACTTGGAGGAGCTTAGAGAAGGAGGATTCAGTGTTATCTAGTTATTGTTATTTCCGCTGTGTTATAAGTGTTGTACTCGGATAATGATATGTTTATACAGTTAAGATTTTATGTTCCAAATGGTGTTATATATATATATATATATTATATTTTATTCTGCTGCAATTTGAGATTTTGTGCTGTTATTTATGTTCTTCTTCTATCTTTTTCTTCTTATTTCATAATGATTCATATTTCTGTACAATTTGGGTTGGACGTGTGATGTATTCAGTCAACTCAGATAGTATGGAAATTCTGTTTGTCACACCTTTCTTCCCTTAGTGAAAATACCGAACCCACTACTATTTAAACCCAACACCATAAACATTCAAAATCCTCTTGCTACCATCACAACCCACCGTTCACCACACCAAGATCATCAATGCACTCTTCGCCACTTTCGACACCATGAAAATGAACCCAACACGCTCCATCAACTTTTGACTTCAGTCCTCCATGTGCTGCCATATTGCAGACTGCGAACGATTTCGCATGGATACGAAGGAGAAAACTTGGTTCGATTTCAAAACTTGTTAAATTTCAACCAAATCAAACAATAATTCATGTATTAATTCATAAATCGAGAGTTATACCTCAATGAAACTTGTATCATTCTTCAGCCCATCAGATTTTTGAACTGGTTGTTCGAATACTAGCCTTCCAAGCATCGAGCCTCAGTGGATATCCACAAGAACGCTTATTCCTCAGATCGAATCAAGGGATATTAAAAAGATTGGTGCTAGGCGCCATTATCTAGGTTTTTGGAGGAAATAGGGATCGGTCTGTTTTTTGTTTTGATCTTATCCACCTAATTTAGGGTTAGCTGCACTTCTCTAAAAGGAAATGTGAGTTCTCTTTTAAAATAGAAGTTAACCAAAAATTAGGATCTAAACCGACTACTTATTCCGTCCTCAAATAAAATATCAACATATTTTATTAGTCCAAAATAATTTTTCTTTTATAACGTTCTACTGTGTGAACCCATAGGTTATTACAACGTTGGCAATGATTTTAAATCGTATTTAAAATCATAAACAGTGATTGGCATCTAACAATACGTCGCTGCTACCCAAGTTACAATAAGATCAGCGATTCGATACAACCTTTCCGTGATCAGTGTATCAATGTAATATTATCCCTTTAACCAATATATCTAGGGTTAAACTCGAGACATGGATCGTATCATCCCCTTTATAATTTAATTTGTTTATCTTGATCGATGAGTAGTCTGTTTAAAACAAATCAATATTTGAGCATGGCCATGCATTTCATAGACTCACTCAATCAAGAGGCCCATGGATATCACCACAAATATTGTGGGGTTAAATTCCATCTAGATCATTCATAATTTTCATTCGATTCGAGATGTATCCAATAATCACCGTTATCATTACTCTGTTACGAGTAACTTTAGATGATATCAAAACACTAATATCCTCGAATAAAATTATTGTAACATCCCGTATTATTACTATATAATAATTAATTTATTTAAATATTTACTAGTGATTTAGAGAGTTTTGAATCGTTGTTTAATTAAATAATTGTGAATATTTAATTAATATAATTAATAGAATAATATATTTGTTTCGGAAATAGTCGAAAATAGTGGAATTCTCAATGTTGTGTGAATTGGATTATTTATAAGATTTAATTCAGTTTAGAATTGAATTATAATAACGAATTTATTATTTAAACGAAGTTTGAGTGTATAATTATAATATAAGTATAATCGAGCTCGAAATAGCATCGCAGTTCGTAATTTAGCGTTTTGAACTTTAAACGAATATATAGAATCCGTTTTAAGTCAGATTTCTGTGAAACAAGAAAAGTTTGGATCTTGTGAACTATATTCTTCTAATGGAACAGAAAAATCTAGATTTCGTCATATAGATTATAAGTTATGTCCAAATCAAATTTTCAAATATTCGCTATGGAATCGTTTATAAACCATAACGATATATTTAATTTTTATTAAATATTGGCTTCGAATTTAGACAGGATCTTTGAGGCGTAGGTATAATTCAATTTTAAGATTTTTTTCTGTAATTTTTATTTTGGAAAAATAAGCACTTTTTATTTTGAAGTATTTTACACCCTAAATCAGCGTTTGGGGACATCACAAAATAAGCTAACTAGTCTATATTATTACATTTTTGGGATCCGGACACACTGCTCTTCACAACGGTATTTTTATTTATGTCGATGGAGGTTCGTAAATGAATGAAGTTTTATGCAGCGGGGTATACAAATATAATTATACAAAGCATTTAAAACAGAACAAAAGGTGACACTGAAGATATTTGTTGCACACATCCATGAAGCCCGCATAAACATGATTAGTATTGATATATATATATATATATATATATATATATATAATGACCATGCCAACTAGATCGAAATCAAATAAATTAATAAAAATTAATACTGCAGCATTATATATATATATGAATATATATATTGGTTCCTTAGCTACTAAGGGAAGGTACAACCCTGTACGCATCACGCAGACTACCCCATAATGGAAAAAAAATCATGCAGTCCTAATCTAACTCAAAGACCCTTAGAAAGATTGAACGTGACTATGCAAAGTGGACTATCCTATGGCTACTCTACTATAATTTTACACTGTACCCAACATAAAATATCTCCTATCAATTTGACTTATCACCTTTACTTAGACGGGAGGAAAATTGGCTTCCTTAGCCTAGAAGAATGACTAACATATATATATATATATATATATATATATATATATATATATATATATTGGTATTTACACAACCATATACGTGTTTCCAAGAGCTTTCATTTTATTTCCCAACTCCCTTTTTTTTCACTTCTTGACTAAACAAAATTAATAAAAATAAAATCAAATCTAGCACCCACATAAAAACCGAACCTCGTATACTACTCATCTTCATTTAGATTAGTATCAAACCACAAGTCACCTTAGCTCGTGGATTCGATAAAGGCTGTAGCGACAGGGTCTGAAGTCCCGTGTTTTGTTTGGAGAAGGAGAAACGTAAGAAATGTTTAGTGAAACATGGGAGTGAGAGACAGGAGCTCACGGTTCAGAACTGGAAGAAGAAAAAGGAAGTAAAGAGCAGTTGTTTTTTCACGTGATTTAAGAAGAAGGGTAGTATGAGGGTGGTGTAATACATGGGAGTGGGTTCTGCGTATAAAATGAATGGAGCGGGGGTGCAAATGGGTGGTTTCGTGCAAATACGTGAAGCAAAGAATGGAGGCCACGTGCTGGGTAGTAGAGTTGGGTGAACGAGTGTTGGTGAGGGGTTTTAATGATTTTTTCCTTTTTGGTCTGAATGCAAATGAAGAAAGGAGTGTTGCAGCTGTTTAAAATGGATAACGTGTGCACTGTTCTGGAAAGGAGAAGCATTGAAGAAAGAAAATGGCGAAGTGGGTTTGGAAGTTGAAGCTTGGCAAATGGATGAGGGTATCCGCGTTTTGTAATTTAAGGAAAAGGTGTCGGTGAGCAATTGCGTTATGCGTGAGTAGAGATGAGAAGAGAGAGAAGCGGTGTAACCGGAGACAGGAAAGAACCGTATTAAAATTGTGAAGCAGGCGGTTGAATGGGTTTTGGGTCAAGCTAAAATCAATAAGGCCCAGTTATTTTTATATAAAAGTAGTCATTAATTTAATTCAACTGAAGTGTGCAAGGCAAGATATGGAGAGCAAGACGTGGGTTTTTGCTGAGTTTATACGGGCTTATGGTTCAATTGAATCCAAGGGAAAGAAGGATCAGCTATTTAAAACATGAATTTAATTTGGGCCAAAGAACTGGATGGGAAGCCCAATATATAATATACATATATAAAGTAAGGCCATATCTAGTTTTGAGAATCAATAGAAACGTGTGCATGAGGAGTAATGCAAATCGAAGTGTCTGGTGCGATATATTGTTTGGAAAGAAGGTTGCTAGTGAAGGAGGGTCTAAGGGATAATGGGTCGACAACTAACGGTAAAGCTATATTAAAATAATTTAAATTTTAAATTAAATAAAATAACATATTAACTTGTAAATATGGTATTGTGCTCATACACTAACATAATTCAACAAAACAAGATCCATTGGGATCGTATGGACGGTGGCTACGCAGTGGAACTGACTGGGAGTAAATTGGAGCTCGGTACAATTTATAGCGAAATAAATTGTTTATCTGAATCAACTGACAATTATCGTTATTTAATGATAACCGTCCAATGTGAGTAAATCTCACTAACTCTGTACAGTTTATATTTTATAAATATAATCTAGTATTGATAAATGATGATTGATTGTAGTGTGTTGATTGTTTGGTTGAATTGCTGATTTATTGGTTGAAATTGTAGATAACGATATATATATATATATATATATATATATAAATCGTTAATCAAATATTGATTCTTTTTATCAAAATATTTCATATTGAAATGAAATCGATGTTAATTATATTGTTTAACATCTGTGGATGCAGGGAAATAGGTTGGAGGGATCCTACTGGATTCCTCAATATTTATAATACTATTTGTTTTCATATACTGTAATATATATAAAACCTGTGATTGATTATGATGATACTGGTCAGTTTAATTGGTATTTTAGTTACCATATGAAATACTGGAATGTAAAAAGGAAATTTTCAATGTGAATATTGAAAATGAAATATTTTTACAAAATGAATAGAATTATATAAAAGGGTTTATATAAAATGAATAGAATTATATTAAAGGATTTATTTAAAATGAATAGAATTATAAAAAAGGATTTATATAGATTTAAAGGAAATTTGCAATGAGATTTTAAGCAATGGAAATGAAATAAGATTTGTATGAATAACTCTTTAAATAAAAATATAAATAGAATTTGGGTTCGAGATATTGTTTTTAAATACGAAATCAAACTGTTTTGATTTTATAAAGAAATATTTTTCACATTCTATGTGAAAATTAGATTAAAATAAATATTTTGCTAATAAAATATTTATAAAGGAAACAGGGTTTGAAATAGGAATTAAAATGGAGTTAAAGGAATTAGAAACTGACTGGAGATTAGTTAAGTTGAACAGCTGTCAAGGTATTGATCTGATGTTGGTTTCGGCCTTCGGGGTTAATACGTAAGGGGTTGTTCTCTTACTAGTTTATAGTTAGAGACTGACATATGTGAGAAGATAGTGATGCCTGAATCATAAATGGAAACGTTTTCTAATGTTAATAACGTACAATTTCTAAAATTAGAAAAATAAGGATTTGATGGATATATGGAAACGAGAAACGGGAAATGAATAAATGTTTATTGATGATTGATCGATAGAATTTCCGTCTGGAAGTAATATCATTGTTTGCACACATGTTTTCTTTGATAGTTAATCACCGACTATCAAAGTTTTTTACCATTTTTCCGTCATCAATACGGAGAGATCGGGATCAGATATATTATCTGAAAACCACTCTATATGGCATTAGCGTTGCGAATCAAATATGATGAAGATAATTAAAGACAGAGTTATGCAAGGGTTGTTCAGTAAATCCTAGGTAGAAATTGCCTAAGATGGATTTACGGAATTGTACATCGGTCTTTCTAGTCCCAGGACGACCTGTATGGAAGAATGTCTAACAGAGTATATTTAATAGATCGCGTAAGTTGATCTCTCCAAACGTATTTACGTTTGGTGGCGGAGGAATTCGTTTCTCTTAGCTGTATACCCATGGTATTTTTTAGGAAATCAATTTGTGATTTGGCAGGTATGAAGATGTGGCATTCAAAATAAATAAAGGTGTGATCTATAGGTTATGGCCTCTAGCCTCACATCCAGGAAATGGTGTAAAATCGGGTAGGTTGCATGGCTAAGTGGTTAGCTGCCAATTAGAGTGTATTGTCACCTGATTTAGAGAAATTCCATTTACTTCTATAATCTATTTCGATGCTGTCCCTTTCGGGAAACGTTTGCTGATCCCAATTGTTGGTGATAATACATTCGGTACACTCAAGCGAAATGAGTGACCGGTCATGTTTAGCCTGGGTTGCATGATGTTCTTGTTGAATCTGGTGTATTCGTCTCTAGAGATACACTATCGAAAGGTGGTCCCATACCTTGCCAGTTGGAATTCATTAACCAGTAAGCGCCCGCGGTTTTTGATTATATATTATGTATGTGGAACGTAAGATGAAAGCGTTCAGCTAGATGATTATTATATTGTGGTTGATAGACACTATTATAATATCAAAAGGATTTTGATATAAAGATTATCGTTCCTTTCAAAAGGTTTTTGAATGTTGGACCAAGTGTTTTGGATTCTCATAAGGGAAAAACCCGTTCCGTTATACGTCGTGGTCTTATGAGATATCGTTTTTTTTCTCAAACGGTTTTAAATGGTTTTACTCATACCAGTCCCATGACTGACCCAAAGTTTATTTTGTTTTGTTTTCCCTAAGCTCTTGAGTGCCCAATTTTGTTCGGGCAGTCAAGTAGTTAGGTTTTTTTACAGATATACTTGAAGAGCTGGAGCAGGAGGCATCAAGATTATATAGCTATTATTTATTTCCGCTATCATGTAAGTGTTATACTCAAATGACAGATTTGTATTTACAAGTTATGTTGTATACTATATTTTATTCATTCCATTATGAAATTCGTGTTTACTCTAATATTATATATTCTTCTTCTTCTATTCTTGTAACGACCTGGATTTTTAGCCCTTAAATTTTGAACATTTAAATTATTTTATATGTTGTATTAGAAGTATAAATGGAAATTTATATGGAATTTATTTATTTAAAACAACGGGGGAACGTATATTTTTAAAAATTAAAACGAAAGTTTCTAAATCTATAAAATCTTATTCCAATGAAATATCGGCTAATCACAAATCGTTTCTAATCCACAGAGAGAATCTCAGAAAAATTCTTGAGTATCGAGTCAAAAGTATTGACTATGTATACACTTTGTTCTTGATTAAACATTTCACCCTTGTCCATTGAAATCTCTTTCACATATATATAAAAATAAAATCCTGGCAAGATTTCTTGCAAGTTCTCAACCAATGTTGTTTTGTCCATTTCCAATGTATAATCTTCACCGAATCCCTGTGCAGAAAACTCGGATGTATCCAAATCTTAACAAATCAATGTAAAAATCTTTATGTATCTACTATGAGATATGAAGATTCGAAAGGAGGGTCTTGGCTTTTAAAAATATTATATAAACATCACAAGAGCGTGATTGCCAAGGCTTCTTCAGCCGTGCTCTCCAAGTTTTGATTCCGTGACTTGTACTCCAAACTATTGATTTCGTGAGTGCCACGGTTCCTCTTTTTATAATATCATACCCCATTGTTTCTCTTCCACTTCTTTGCTGTATCTCAAACTAATTAATACACCCTTCCTCTCAATAGTATAAACACGAAACACTCCAAATTCTTCTTCTTTCTTCCAATAATTTCGTGGATTTAAAATCTGAAAATAAATCAAACAGACCCAATGAAATCGAAGCATTAATGTTTAAAGGGAAGAAGCATGGAGCCTCGTCTGGCATAGAAATGGGGACACTCGGCTTTGAATTTGGAAGTTCACGGCAGTCCTTTCCCGAGTAACCCTGGTATTTAGAGCTTGATTTATTCGGGTTTGGGGTCATTGTTTTGAAATCGAATACCGGAGTTAGGTTTGTGGTATGGATCGGCATGGGTTTTGATTGTCTGGTAGAATTTGGTGAATATTTTTGTTGATTGATTACTATATTGGTGAGTAACTAGGCTGAAACTAAAATGATGGGGATTAACGGTGTTTCAGGTAACAGGGTAGGTCACGATGATCTTTAAAGGGGTTGTCAGTGGCATTTCTTGTGTGTGTAGTATGGTGACTTAAGCGTTCGCAGTCACTGTAGCAACGCTGAGGAAGGCAACGAATTATAGGTGCTGGTGATGGGTAGGTGGAACTCGAAAAGGGTGAGGGAATGGTGAACTCAAAACCTATTTTCATGGGGTAAAGTGGATGGTAGGAGGGAGGGATGATGTGCGTTTCACAACCAGGAAGCATAGTTTGCAGGGGAGTACATGTTTTTGGGGTGGTGAATGTTTACTGGCGAATGAAATTTTGTGAGGTGAAGTCAGTTGGGTTCGAATGAAGAGGTTCTATAAGGGGGGAGATGAATGTTTTGATAAGTGCGTGAATGGTTTGTGCTATATTGCTGTATTGAAGAAAATATCAAAGTCTTTTTATGCCTGGGGGAAAACCATATTTTCAAACCAGAAAATGGACGAGTCGCTACCGTAATTTCAAACGAAGAACTTTAAAGATTATCACGAATAAAGCCCTAGTGTTGAAGGAAAGCAACAAACCTCGAATTTGTTTCAGCGACGGAAGCTCAAAGTCAAGCATGGTCAGTTTGGGAATAACGCGCTGTTCGAACAAGTCTGAAAAAGAGGGAAATGCAATGGAGAAGTAAACGACCTATTAATATCCTTAACAAAGTAATTAAAGTGAAGTTATTAATTTAATTAAGAAATTTATTATTAAATTAAATCGTAGGACTAAAATGATTATGGCATGTTCATACATTATCAGAATCGGACGGACCCGGTCATGATAGGACCATAACAACGAAATCTACCTTATGGAACTAGGTGGCTAGGTATCGAGCTACTGGAATTTCAAGGAAAAATCAAACGCTTGTTTGATTTTAAAACGAAATTAAAGCAGAATCATCAACTGGAAAACAATGTGAGTAAACTCACTAACTCTGCTTTGTTTATATTTTATGTAAACAAGTTTAAAATTTATTTATGGTAGTTTTATACTGTGCAATGGTTGCTTGGTTGAATAATTGATAAAATTGGTTGATATGATTACGTCGTTGATCCATTATTAGTTCTGATATTTCATATTGATGTGAAATAATATTATTGATGCTTATACTGTGGATGCAGGGAAACAGGTTGGAGGGATCCAACTGGATTCCTCAACACTTAATCATTTTAACAACTATTTAAGACAATTAATTATTCTACTCTATTTCTAGTTAATCAAGGACTTAACCACATTTATTAGAGTAAATATTAAAGTTAATTATTATTTTAGTTAATAATAATTAAAAAGGTTGCCTTTTTAGGCAATCAGATTAGATTGAGATATCATTTGAAGTTTTGTGAAAAGTTTTGAAGGGAGGATTTTAAAATAAATCCAAACTTTATAAGCAAGGTTTACCAAAGAAGCACAAGACTTATGCGATGCTTTTGAATAAAAGTTACAGGGTAAATTGTGATAAGAGAAATAATTGAAATCGAGAAGATATCCAAGAATGAATCCAAGTTTGATAAACAAAGTTTATAAATGGACTTAAAGCTTAAATGGGTTAAAATGATAGTTTTAAATAAACATTTACTTAATAATTTAGTTAAGTAAAATATTTGGTATCGAAGGAAGATGTTCGAAATTTATAAAGGAAGAGGCTTAATGGACCTTGTTGGTGGTATTGAACCTAAGTTACGTTATACCAAATAAATTTAAGTTTTGAGATGGAATAAATGGATTTGTTATAATAAAAATCCAGCTTTGTATATGAATGATATTGAAAGAAGTAAAAACCAAGGGTTTTGTTTAAGTAAGAATTACTTAAGAAAAGAATGATTAAGTGAAGGCGAATATCAATGAAAGGAGTTTTGTTTATCTAAAAGATTCAAGAATTGATAATGTTTTCAATGTAATGAAACATGAGAGATTAGTCGGGGCAAGAATATAGAATTGATTTTTTTTTAGAATCGATGGAGTGATTTAAATGAAAAAGATTACAATAAATGTTTTGTAAATCTAAACAGCGATTGTAACGCTGTCGTTATAATAAATGTTTTATAAATCTAAACAGCGATTTTAGTGTTGTTGTTATAATAAATGTTCTGTAAATCTAAACAGCGATTTTAACGCTACTATTATAATAAATGCTCTAAAATTCTAGACTGCGATTGTAACGCTGTTGTTAAACATAATGTTTTATAAATCAAATATTTGGAGATAGCGGTTATAGCGCTACTGTTATAATCAGTGTTTTTTCGTAAAAGAAGTGTATTCTTAGATTGAATCTAAAAGTCGCGTAAGTAATGTTTCTTTTGAAGTTGTGAGCTTTGACTATTTCAAAGTTGAGAATGTTGTTTAATTAAGGTCTGAGAGGTAATTATACCCCAACTTGATTGACTTCATGATTGATGGAGGAATGGTTAAGGTTCGATTGTGAAAATGGGTTAGCAAGATGTTTAGTTAATAAGTGATTACTAGTTTGAGCTATAATAACGTTGTTTTGTAACATCGCGTTAATTTAAAAGATTTTGAAATGTTTTCTAATTGAAATAAGATATAATTTCTCGAATAAAGAAATTAGGATATTGGAAATGTTTTCCAACAATCAAGAGAGAGAAATAGAGCTTTGAAAGGATACGAAAGATGAGATAACAAGAATTGGAAATAATAATTTAATAAGAAATTAAATTAAAAGGGGCCTGTGTTGTTTGATTCTTGATAGATAGGATTTCCAATTTGAAATAGGCCCGTTGATTGTATGTATGTTTCTTTGATAGTTAATTCCTCGGCTATCAAAGTTTTGATTTATTTTATACCTCTGTTGTCAATATGGAGAGACCGGGATCAGATTTAATATCTGAGAACCACTGCGTATTGGCATAAGCATTACAAATCAACTTATGTTGAAGAGATTATGAAGATGGAGTAAAGTGCAAGGGCTGTTCTGTTAATCCTAGGTAGAAATTGCCTAAGATGGATTAATAGAATGGTGCCTTCGGTTTGTCCAGACCCAAGACAACTTGTAAGGACGAATGTCTGACAAAGTATTTCCAAAGGGATTACGTGCGTTGATTCCTTTAAACGTACGAAGTTGGTGGCAAAGAAGGGAAACTTCTTTAGCCAAATAAACTGAGTATTTTTGTGGGAATCAATTAGTGATTTTCGATGGATCTGACGATGTGACATTCAAAGTGAATGGTGGCCATATGTTCTAAAAGGAAATTCAAACCTCAAGCCTTACAACCGGGAATTGACAAAAATCGGGCAAGCAGCATGGCTATGTGGGCCGCTCCCATTAGGATGTATAATCACCTATCTAGAGAAATTCCATTTACTTCTTTAATCTATCGCTGCTGTCCCTTTCGAGAAATGGTTGTTGATCCAAACCGTTGGTGATATACATTCGATACACTCAAGCGAAATGAGTGGTCGGTCATGTGTGGGCTGGGTTGCAAGACATTCTTATTGAACCCCAGTGTATCCCCTCTACAGTACACTGATCGGAAGGTGGTTCCATACCTTGTCATGTTGGAAATCCAATATCTCTAATAAACGCCCTACGGTTTTCGATTTTATATTATATATGGAGCGTGAGATGCAAGCGTTCTGCTAGATTCTATTTATTTGATGTAGACATTATTATAATATTACTGGATTTGATTTTTAAAATATTTTTGGTCATCGTAAGGTAAAAGCCATCTGTGTTTATGTGTGGATCGGTCTTACGATTATCATTTCTCAAACAAATGGTTGGAGTTTACTCACACCAGTCCCACGACTGACCCAGAGTATATTTTGTTTGTTTCCCTAAACTCTTGGGTGCCCAAATTTGTATGGGCGGTCAAGGAGTCGGGATTTTTCAGATTTCACCTGGAAGAGCTGGAAGGAGGAGGCTTCAACAATTAGCTATAGACTATCACATTTTCCGCTGTGTACTATGTTGTATCTGGAAACAGGTGTTTATAACCGTTCCAGAAATTATTGTTGTACTTTGATAATGGTATGTATATGCAAAACCGATATGTATTTCAAAAGTTTATGTTATCTAATATATTTAATTCGTTCCGTTGTGAGTTTGTGATCTTCGTTTCTTCTATTCTAATATTTCTTTCTTTCTATTTCTCATCCTCTAAATTCTTTCTAATAATAATTCGTATTTCTGTGCAATTTGGGTTGGATGTGTGGTGTAATTAGTCAACTCAAGATGTATGGAAATTCGGGCCATTACATTTGGTATCAGAGCTGAAGGTTGAGTAGTAACCTTGGCTCTGTGGCGTCAATCAATAGAGATGGGGTTAGTAATACCCTAGATTGAGTGTGAGTGTATGTGTATGGAGAGCGTATTTGTAGATTTGATATAAAAATTGTTTTCTATTATATTGACTGGTTTGTTGAGTGGTTTATGAATTCTGGTCGATACAGGATGTACAATTGTATCGATAGGTGTTTCTAAACTCTCGAACAAAACAATTCGACATAGTATTGTTTTTAAGATGGGTAAATGATATAATTTTGCCCAAAAGATACATTTGATATAAAAGGAATAATTTTCTGAAATTATTGAATGTGATGATTGTTATTACAATCAAATGGAATTATGGAATATCGAAATGGTTATATAATTGGCATACGGATAATGTTTACAAATGTGATAAACCAAGATTTAGTTCCAACCAAAATTGGAATTTAAATTCTGGGTGTTTAGAAAATATTTTCTGAAATATTATAAAGTAGTATAACATTACTTTAAAGTAATTTTGAATAAGGATGGTTTAAATGGATTTTTAAAGGGATTAAGCACTGAAATCACTTCAGTGGCGAGAAAATAATTCTGATAATGGATCGCGACATTATCAGTATCAATTTTTGAGTTTCTGAGTGACGGATTGCTACCATAGTTGATTTATTAATGGAAAGTGTTTGAGGAAAATAAATTTGTTTTATAAATTCAAAAGTTTTGAATATAGTTGATTATAAATATATGTGTATAAATATATATGATTACATACTAATTTGAAATAAAACCCGGGAATTTGAGGTCTAAAAATTAAAATTTAATTTGTATAAGTTGAATAAATTGAAATGGTGGAAGTAAATCAAATGAACTGAAATTTAACTTAAATAAAATTTGATTGGATTAAAAATAACTCCGAATGAAAATAAATAAAGAAAAAGGTTGAGATTTGAATTATTAATATGAATTCGACTTATGTATAAACAAGTTGAATATATATTGGGTATTGTTGTTTGGAATTAAACTGTGATGGAATTGAACTCAAGCAGAATAAGAGGGTTGACTTTTGAAACAGAACTCAGTTTGGATTAGTGAATAGAAGTGAACTAATCATAAAGTTAAAGACCAAAGGTTGGATTAATTTGGAACCAATTGGAAATATATAAGTATGTTGAGCAGATATTGAATGGGAGCAAATGCAAGAAATAGAATTATGCCTGACAAAAAGGTACATGTTTACGATATTACTTGGGTTTGATGGTTTTATGAGCCTATGCGGCAAGCCGCTTGGCTTTTTGATTTTCTTTTGGATTGGAGAAGGCCTAAAAAGGCAAGTTGTGGTTGTTCCGATTGAGTCGTGCAAAGGGGATGCTGGCAAAAAATTTCGAAATTTAAAGAGTTAGAAAATTTTCAAGAAATTTTTGATAATTTAAAATCGAGTTGTTAACAGTAATCGAAATAAGAAAACCTGTAACAACCCGAAATTCTGAGCCAGTTTAAAAATTTTATTTTGGCAATTTTAATGAATTTAGAATAATTAAAATGAATTATTTTAAATAATAACGGCGAGAAATTTATTTTGAATAGAATTAGAACGTATATATTTATATAGATCGTCGTTAGAATATAAATATTTATTTATATATATAAAAGGAATTGAAAATGGCGCGTAGTTCGAAAATTCGATTTCAAACTTCAAATAAATGTACAGGATTCAAAATAAAACGGATTTTAGTAAAACCAATAAAAAAATTTAAAATCTATTTGAGAATATCTTTCCAACGAATCCGAAAAATTGGAATTTCATAGCGGGAATCAAAAGATATGTCCAGTTGAAAATTCAGAATAGTCGCTATGGAATTCTGGCCCTTAAAAATGGAAATTTTGCAAACGACCTCGGACTTCGACGAAACCACTTTTTTTGGATCCGTGATGTCAAGTTATTGCTAGGTTTCAAATTTCGTAATTTTTCGAATCAATATGTGAGCGTGGCAAAGGAAAACGCGTTTGACCATTTTCAGTTGATTTTAACCGACCGGAAAATGGTCATTTTTCAAACGGTCTCAGTATTTGATGAAACTAGTTTTGTTAGGACCGTATCATCAATATGAAGCTAGAAAATATTTTTTTGGAATTTTTCGAGTGAGGGACCCCAGTAAATAGAAATGCGCGTATATTTTGATTTGAACGGAAACTGGTCGAAACAGTCGAATCAGCTTACGATACATATCCCATTGTGTTCGGAATGGGGGTAAAACGCAAGGGGAGACAGTCGGTGGGTACGATTTCGAGTTCTAAATAAAAAGTTGCTTTTTGAATTTTAAAATAAAAAAATATATATATTAGATGGCCCCCCTATTTCTCTCTCTCTCTCTTTCCTCTGTTAGTTCAAATCAAAATAAAAAAGAAAAAAAACCGTGATGCCAATCGATCCTGTCGCCCGCGCCTCCGCCGGCCTTGCCGCGCCCCTCGCCGGAACCCACTCCGGCCGTCCCTTCGTCGACAGAGCCCCCTTTCCCTTCCAATTGAACCGCGATCCCCAAAACACCCCAAACCCTAACGCCTGAGACCGAACGCCGCCCCGCCACCACCTGAGGCCGCCGACTGCCGAGCCGACCTCCCCTCGCGCCTCCATCCACCACCAGAGCGCGGTAGCAGCAACCCCTTTTTCCCTAAGGACGCAGGAGATCTCCCTCCCTCTTCTTCAATAATCAAAGTGAGTTTTATAGTTTTTAAAAATCTGATTTCCCCTTTTTATTCTGATATGAACATCGTTTAATTCAGTTTTATTTAAATCAGTTTTTATTTAAAATGGTTTATTATAAAATGCGATTTTTGCCGCATAAAAATATGATTTTTATCATTAAAAAGATTCGATTTTAATCGTGAAAAGATAAAAATATAATATTTATTCGAGTGGTAAGTTAAAAATATGATTTTTATATTATAGAAAGAATAAAAATATAATTTTTATATAGAATGAAGCGTTGTAAAAATATATGAAATAAAAATATGATTTTTATTTATTGAAATGAAGTGATAAAAATATAATTTTTATTTGAACAGCGTGAAAAGAACTGCATTGGAATTTCAAACCGATCCAGACGGTTTAGCAGTTTAGAAGCAAAGCACGGCGGAGTGGAACCCTCTGTGAGAACTTCTCACTTTTTAATTTTATTTCTAGTTGAAATATATACTAGATGCAGACGGTGTTTAGTAGCACCCGACACCCGTCGTCTACAGACCATGGACGGCTTGTATGCTTGTTTGTTTGATTTTGATGTGTAGTCAATTGTGTGATGTGATGTGAAGTGAAATGAAATATTTTATAGTGGAAAATATTTTACAGTTAAAAATATAATTTTTAACGTGTATATGAAATGAAATAAAAATAAACAAATCGGACGATTTGTTTATGTACACACATTTGACTGATATTGATTGGGACGATAAATTTTACACATCGCCCAACTGCACAAATAAAATCTGTGTTTGATTGTTTGAAACCCCACACAGGTATTGGGGTGATATATGACATACACTAATCCCAATAATTAGTTGTATGTCGATCGATTGATTGACAGACTGTTATGAGCGTTAAATATTTATATTTGATGCTTATACAGTGTAGAATGCACTTTGGATGATGGTTGATTATTGGTCATTGTTGATATATACATGCGTTGTATGGAAATCCATAGAAATAAAATCTATGGTAATTAATTGGGCCTCATTCCAGCATTTGAAATAGAAATATTTGAATAGAAATATTTGAAATAGAAATATTTGGAAAAGAAATATTTGGAAAAGAAATATTTGAAATACAATATTTGAAAATAAAAATATATGAAGCCGTGTTGATTAGATTTGCCATTTTGATGTGAACGATATTTATATCGATTTTATTCATTTTTCAATGAAAATTGAAAAGATTTGAAATTCGAATTAAATTGAAAAGATTTGAAATTTGAATTAAATTGAAAGGATTTGAAATTCAAATTAAATTGAAAAGAACTGAAATTCGAATTAAACTGAAAAGATTTGAAATTCGAATTAAATTGAAAGGATTTGAAATTCAAATTAAATTGAAAAGAATTGAAATTCAAATTAAATTGAAATGATTTGAAATTTGAATTAAATTGAAAAGAATTGAAATTCGAATTAAGTAGAAATGATTTGAAATCCGAATTGAATTGAAATCGATTTGAAATGAATTTAAAACGAAGTTATATTGGAAAATTAAATTTTGATTAGAAATTGAATATGAAGTTGAAACCGTGTTGAAAACGAATTTAAAACGATTTATAAAGTACGTTTTAAAAGGAAATCAACGAAATATATATAATATATATATTATACATATATAATGGCATGAATAGAACGCGCCGTGCCGCGGCAGTTCGTGAATTTCGACCATTGACTTCGAATGGATATTGCGGGAGATCTGACCGTCGGATTCTCCTAAAACTGGAACCGTTGGGTTCGTATCGAAAAGTGCTTTCCAACGAATATTAGAAATTTGAAATATAACGGTTGGATTTGGAATTATGTCCAAATCAAATTTGGAAGGTCGCTGTAAGTGCAGTTCGATGGCCGTTGAGGGAAATCGACTGTACGGGCCTTGATAAAATTATTAAAAATAGTAATAATTTGTGTAAAATCATAAGAAATGATTGGGGAAGAATTGGGATGAAAAACTCCATATTTGAAAAGATAAAAATAGTTTTTTATCGAAATGAACTAGTTTTGAACTAGAATTATAATTCTATTTATTTTTAAAATAAATAAATTGGATTTGAAATGGTTTTGAAAGTAACCAGAATTTCCAGTAATTGAATTGGAATGGATTTGAATCGATATTGTCTTTGGAATATTTCGATGTTGGATTTCGTGATTATACAGATAGCGTTATGGAAATTTGAAAGACATATATATCGTTATTTCCAATACGATATTTGTTGGTCGTAGAATTTGATAGTGAATATAAGCCGATATATTTTCTATTCAGAGCCTTGTATTTAATATCAAATGTGATTTGGGTTTGTCGTGAATGGTGTCTTCATTAACACTGTTCTTAAGCCCAGTTGAGAAAAAGATTAAATCTTTTTAGTCAGATTTAATGAAGTGTACCAATTAAATAATATTTAATTGGGATTGAATTGTTATTGATTTTTGGGTTTATCGTGAACAGTGTTTTAAATAACACTTGTTCTTTAACCTGATAATTAATGAAATGTGATTTTGGGTTGTCGTGAATGGTATCTCCAATAATACTATTCTGAGACCCAAAGGAGTTAAGAAAATCAGAAACTAACTGGAGATTAGTTAAGTTGAATGGTTCCTGGGGTATTGATCTGATGTTGGTTTCGGCCTTCGGGGTTAATACTTAGGGAATTGCACACTTGCTAATTTACGGTCAGGGACTGATTGAAATGTGATGTGATTTTGGGGTTCATCGTGAACCATGTTTTAAATGACACTGATTCTTTAACCCAGTCAAAGATTAAAACTAAGTGGAGTTTTAATGAATCTTTAATTAGATTGAAAAGATCGAGAATGGAGTATCACCAGTTTTGCTCCAGGCGATAGTTAAATCTTTAATTAGATTTGAACGTGAAATGGTAATTGAATTTACCGATAACACCGTGGTGTTAGATATGAAGTATGACCAGTTTGACTTCATGGGATAAATAGGTTGGGATTGGGAAATAAAATAAATGATTACTTCGGTGTGGTTCGCTAATCCCGACTAGTTTTGAAGTGATATTCAAAGGAAGATTAAAGAATAAATTTAAGAGAATTTATCTTTGATAAATTAATGGGAACCTTTCCCTAAGAATGTGAAATTTAGAAACCAACTGTAGGTTGGTTAAGATGAATGGTTACCTGGGTATTGATCTGATGTTGGTTTCGGCCTTCGAGGTTAATATTTGGGGAATTGTTCTCTTGCTAATTTACGATTAGTGACTGATGAATTGGAATGAGGCGTATGTTGTGTTTGTGTAACACATGTTTATTATATACGCGAGTTATTCAGAAAGACAGGGTTTGTCCCATTCTGAATAACTAATTCGACGTGGTATTGAAGATGAAGACGGTGATTGAAGACCGGAGGTCTTCAAGTCGTTTGGATAATTACTGATGATCTTGATTGGGCCGTACACCCAAGAGGAGAGAATCAGTTGGTGATCATCAAGACGTACTTGGAGATTGATGGATATGCGAGGTACAAGGTGCCTCCGGTTTCGTTCAGACCCAGAACGTACTTGTAAATGGACTATGTGTGTGACATTGGATTTTATTTTGTGTGATTGATTTCTATTGAATATATATTTGTTTGGCGGCGGAGAATTTATTATCTTGCTTAACGCCCTTCTCTGAGACATATGAGCTCAGAGGTTATATATTGATGGATATCAAACGCATGGAGTGAATTGCCTGTGTGGCATGCCTAAGTGGCAATATGATCAAGGCTTCTATTGAAAAGCAGAGTCTTGTGGTTGATGATCAAAGCACGGCCTGTGTGGCATAGCTTTGTGTAACGTGAATTCGCGAGCCTCACACCCCGGTGGTGAACCAAAAACGGGAGAGGACATCAGGGAGGACATGCGTTTCCTTCTAGTTAGAAGTGGCGTCAGTGGTTTTACACGCCCTGACGAATTCGACTTATGTGGTTGTTACTGTTGTGAGGCGCCTCGGTTTAATCGGACGATTCGGGTCCGATGGAGTCATTCGTTGGCTCACTTACACCCCAAAGGAAGGGGAAACGCAGTGTTCAGTCATTTTAATTCACATTGGTGGACCGGCCCTGACGTTCCAAGGGCCCACCTGAGTCTGGATTCTGAGGTGCGGGCTAGAGCGTCTCGAATCGGTAGAGGACTATCTTTTGCCTCGGTTCACAGAAGGAAATCCAACTTCCAATACGTGATGTTTCGATTTTAGTTGTAATCCTATATATGCGACATATTGGGATGGGGTGCTTATGCCGTCTATGATCGATACTTATGATTTGAAGTTGTTTTATACACTGTGCACTTATAATAATATCAAATTATTTGTTTTAAACGTATCAAGCATTCTTGGCTATTATAAGGTAAAAACCCTATCCTCCGGCTTGTGTTGCATTGTGTGATGGGACCTGGGTCTTATAATAGCTTCATTGTTCTCTAATTAGCATTGCGTTATTGTTTTATGCACTGGTATTCTTGGGAGGAAACCCGTTCCGTGTTATACGGCGTGGTCCCTTGATTTACCTAACTTTAAAATAAAGATTAATAACTGTTTTAGTTCTCACACCAGTCACATGACTGACCTGGGGTTTATTGTTTTAACCTAAACTCAGGGTGCCCTTATTTTGACATGAGCAGCTAGTAGTTTTGGTTTTGCAGATTTATATTCACAAGATCCTGGTTTATAGCTGGAATGATATCCGGAAAGCTTTGTATCCGTATATCTCCTTCAGTTGTGTATTGTATTATTTTTCCGTTGCAATGTATTTAAATGTAATTTAAATCTCTGATATTTTTTGTGTAATGTTAATTTATACTCTGTATATTCTTGTATCTGATGGAATTATTGTAATAACCAGTGAAATGTTCTTCCGTCTGCGTTCTGTTTGTGGCTTGCTCTCGACTCAATCCGGGCTTTCCTCACTGAGGAAGTTCGGGTCGTCTCAGTTGGTATCAGAGCTTTGGTTTACCAAGCTCAGAGAACAAGACACATTAGAACCAAACAAAAGAATTCATCAGAAATTGGATTAGTAATATCCAATGGGAATGACTCGCTAGAGATGGGATCAGTAGTATCCTAGAACGAGTGTGAAGAGAATATTTTTGAAAATGAAAACAAATTTTTGTTTTGAAAAATATAAATCAATTATACGTATTTGAATAGTTACGTATATTGATTTGGACTATCAGGTATATAAAGATTTTGTGTATACGTCTGATCCGCGTGTATTCGAAGTTTTAATATATTGGTAGATGTAGAATCACATTCTAGTCACCCGGAGAGAATTCTGATGATTGATGCATTATCATCAGAATTTATATTCGAGTGACGAAGGTGTGATATCTATATATTTCCATTAGGCTGGTGTGAGAACCAAAATTAGATAGGGCTATCGTTGTGATTTGGCATCAAAAATCTGATTTTTTGACTATATATCAAAATTATGAGTTTGAAATGATAATCAACAAATTGATTGATGGTTGTGTTGTTTGATTATTGTTTGATTAATTAAATTTGAACCATATAGCCAATTTGAATCAAATAGTGAGTTGTATTGAAAATTAGTCGCATTTGCACGCATGTACATGTACTTATATTGAACAGGTCATAGCAAGGAGGCTATAGCCGAAGAATAAAATTGTTTGCCCGACAAATAGGTACATGTTTATCATAATTTACTATTTTGTTTGGGTGATGATGATTTTATGAGCCGATTGGCTAGACGCTTGGCCTTTTCTTTTTCTTTTGGATTGAAGAAGGCCATGGGAGGCTATATGAAATATCCCGAAGTCCCCAGTGCAGGGGAGGTTATGGCGAAATTTTTCGGAAATTTAGGGTGTTAGCCAAATTTTTTGAAAAAATTGAAAAGTTCTTAGAAACTGAAAAGTTGAAGAACTTAAGCCGTAGCGAAAATAGTGAAAGTTGAGTTGATTAGTTAAACAACTTTCGGCTTCATTCCTTTTCGGGGACAAAAAGTTTTAAGTGGGGGAGATTGTAACAACCCGAAATTCTGAGCCAGTTTAAAATTTTTATTTTGGCAATTTTAATGAATTTTGAATAATTAAAATGAATTATTTTAAGTAATAACGACAAGAAATTTATTTTGAATAGAATTAGAACGTATATATTTATATAGATCGTCGTTAGAATAATAAATATTTATTTATGTATATAAAAGGAATTGAAAATGGCGTGGTAGTTCGAAAATTCGATTTCAAACTTCAAATGAATGTACAGGATTCAAAATAAAACGGATTTTAGTGAAACCAAAAATATTAGAATCTATTTGAGAATATCTTTCCAACGAATCCGAAAAATTGAAATTTCATAGCGGGAATCAAAAGATATGTCCAGTTGAAAATTCAGAATAGTCGCTATGGAATTCTGGCCCTTAAAAAGGGAAATTTTGCAAACGACCTCGGACTTCGACGAAACCACTTTTGTTGGATCCGTGATGTCAAGTTATTGCTAGGTTTCAAATTTCGTTATTTTTCGCATCAATATGTGAGTGTGGCAAAGGAAAACGCGTTTGACCAGTTTTAGTTGATTTAAATCGATTGGAAAATGGTCATTTTTCAAACGGTCTCAGTATTTGACGAAACTAGTTTTGTTAGGACCGTATCGTCAATATGAAGCTAGAAAATATTTTTCTGGAATTTTTCGAGTGAGTATGTGACCCCAGTAAATAGAAATGCGCGTTCAAATTCAATGTATAGAGTTATATTTTGATTTGAACGGAAACTGGTCGAATCAGTCGAATCAGCTTACGATACATATCCCATTGTGTTCGGAATGGGGGTAAAACGCTAGGGATGACAGTCGGTGGGTTCGATTTCGAGTTCGAAATAAAAAGTTGCTTTTTGAATTTCAAAATAAAATAAATATATATATTAGATGCCCCCCTTATTTCCCTCTCTCTTTCCTCTGTTAGTTCAAATCGAAATAAAAAGAAAAAAACTGCGATGCCCCTCGATCCTGTCGCCTGCGCCTCCGCCGGCCTTGCCCCACCACGCGCCCCTCGCCGGAACCCACTCCGGCCGTCCCTTCATCGACAGAGCCCCCTTTCCCTTCCAGTTGAACCGCGATCCCCAAAACACCCCAAACCCTAACGCCTGAGACCGAACGCCGCCCCGCCACCACCTGAGGCCGCCGACTGCCGAGCCGACCTCCCCTCGCGCCTCCATCCACCACCAGAGCGCGGTAGCAGCAACCCCTTTTTCCCTAAGGACGCAGGAGATCTCCCTCCCTCTTCTTCAATAATCAAAGTGAGTTTTATAGTTTTTAAAAATCTGATTTCCCCTTTTTATTCTGATATGAACATCGTTTAATTCAGTTTTATTTAAATCAGTTTTTATTTAAAATGGTTTATTATAAAATGCGATTTTTGCCGCATAAAAATATGATTTTTATCATTAAAAAGATTCGATTTTAATCGTGAAAAGATAAAAATATAATATTTATTCGAGTGGTAAGTTAAAAATATGATTTTTATATTATAGAAAGAATAAAAATATAATTTTTATATAGAATGAAGCGTTGTAAAAATATATGAAATAAAAATATGATTTTTATTTATTGAAATGAAGTGATAAAAATATAATTTTTATTTGAACAGCGTGAAAAGAACTGCATTGGAATTTCAAACCGATCCAGACGGTTTAGCAGTTTAGAAGCAAAGCACGGCGGAGTGGAACCCTCTGTGAGAACTTCTCACTTTTTAATTTTATTTCTAGTTGAAATATATACTAGATGCAGACGGTGTTTAGTAGCACCCGACACCCGTCGTCTACAGACCATGGACGGCTTGTATGCTTGTTTGTTTGATTTTGATGTGTAGTCAATTGTGTGATGTGATGTGAAGTGAAATGAAATATTTTATAGTGGAAAATATTTTACAGTTAAAAATATAATTTTTAACGTGTATATGAAATGAAATAAAAATAAACAAATCGGACGATTTGTTTATGTACACACATTTGACTGATATTGATTGGGACGATAAATTTTACACATCGCCCAACTGCACAAATAAAATCTGTGTTTGATTGTTTGAAACCCCACACAGGTATTGGGGTGATATATGACATACACTAATCCCAATAATTAGTTGTATGTCGATCGATTGATTGACAGACTGTTATGAGCGTTAAATATTTATATTTGATGCTTATACAGTGTAGAATGCACTTTGGATGATGGTTGATTATTGGTCATTGTTGATATATACATGCGTTGTATGGAAATCCATAGAAATAAAATCTATGGTAATTGATTGGGCCTCATTCAGTATTTGAAATAGAAATATTTGAATAGAAATATTTGAATAGAAATATTTGAAATAGAAATATTTGGAAAAGAAATATTTGAAATACAATATTTGAAAACAGAAATATATGAAGCCGTGTTGATTAGATTTGCGCCATTTTGACGTGAACGATATTTATATCGATTTCATTCATTTTTCAATGAAAATTGAAAAGATTTGAAATTCGAATTAAACTGAAAAGATTTGAAATTCGAATTAAATTGAAAGGATTTGAAATTCGAATTAAATTGAAAAGAATTGAAATTCGAATTAAATTGAAATGATTTGAAATTCGAATTAAATTGAAAAGAATTGAAATTCGAATTAAATTGAAATGATTTGAAATCCGAATTGAATTGAAATCGATTTGAATTGAAATCGATTTGAAATGAATTTAAAATGAAGTTATATTGGAAAATTCAATTTTGATTAGAAATTGAATATGAAGTTGAAACCGTATTGAAAACGAATTTAAAACAATTTATAAAATTTGTTTTAAAAGGAAATCGACGAAATATATATAATATTATATATATATATATATATAATGGCCTGAATAGAACGCGCCGCGCTGCGGTAGTTCGTGAATTTCGACCATTGACTTCGAACAGATATTGCGGGAGATCCGACCGTCAGATTCTCCTAAAACCGGAACCGTTGGGTTCGTATCGAAAAGAGCTTTCTAACGAATATTACAAATTTGAAATCTAATGGTTGGATTTGGAATTATGTCCAAATCAAATTTGGAAAAGGTCGTTGTAATTGCAGTTCGATGGGCGTTGATGGAAATCGACTGTACGGGCCTTGATAAAATTATTAAAAATAGTAATAATTTGTGTAAAATCATAAGAAATGATTTGGGAAGAATCGGGATGAAAAACTCCATATTTGAAAAGATAAAAATAGATTTTTATCGAAATGAACTAATTTTGAACTAGAATTATAATTCTATTTATTTTTAAAATAAATAAATTGGATTTGAAATGGTTTTGAAAGTAACCAGAATTTCTAGTAATTGAATTGGAATGGATTTGAATCGAAATTGTCTTTGGAATATTTCGATGTTGGATTTTGTGGTTATACAGATAGCGTTATGGAAATTTGAAGGATATATATATATATATATATATATATATATATATATATATATATATATATATATATATATATATCGTTATTTCCAATACGATATTTGTTGGTCGTAGAATTTGATATTGAATATAAGCCGATATATTTTCTATTCAGAGCCTTGTATTTAATATCAAATGTGATTTGGGTTTGTCGTGAATGGTGTCTTCATTAACACTGTTCTTAAGCCCAGTTGAGAAAAAGATTAAATCTTTTTAGTTAGATTTAACGAAGTGTTCCAATTAAATAATATTTAATTGGGATTGAATTGGTATTGATTTTTGGTTTTATCGTGAACAGTGTTTTAAATAACACTTGTTCTTTAACCTGATAATTAATGAAATGTGATTTTGGGTTGTCGTGAACGGTATCTTCAATAATACTGTTCTTAGACCCAAAGGAGTTAAGAAAATCAGAAACTAACTGGAGATTAGTTAAGTTGAATGGTTCCTGGGGTATTGATCTGATGTTGGTTTCGGCCTTCGGGGTTAATACTTAGGGAATTGCACACTTGCTAATTTACGGTTAGGGACTAATTGAAATGTGATGTGATTTTGGGGTTTATCGTGAACCGTGTTTTAAATGACACTGATTCTTTAACCCAGTCAAAGATTAAAACTAAGTGGAGTTTTAATGAATCTTTAATTAGAGTGAAAAGATCGAGAATGGAGTATCACTAGTTTTGCTCCAGGCGATAGTTAAATCTTTAATTAGATTTGAACGTGAAATGGTAATTGAATTTACTGATAACACCGTGGTGTTAGATATGAAGTATGACCAGTTTTACTTCATGGGATAAATAGGTTGGGATTAGGAAATAAAGTTAATGATTACTTCGGTGTGGTTTGCTAATCCCGACTAGTTTTGAAGTGATATTCAAAGGAAGATTAAAGAATAAATTTAAGAGAATTTATCTTTGATAAAATTAATGGGAACCTTTCCCTAAGAATGTGAAATTTAGAAACTAACTGTAGGTTGGTTAAGATGAATGGTTACCTGGGTATTGATCTGATGTTGGTTTCGGCCTTCGGGGTTAATATTTGGGGAATTGTTCTCTTGCTAATTTACGATTAGTGACTGATGAATTAGAATGAGGCGCATGTTGTGTTTGTGCAACACATGTTTATTATATACGCGAGTTATTCAGAAAGACCGGGTTTATCCCATTCTGAATAACTAATTCGACGTGGTGTCGAAGATGAAGACGGTGATTAAAGACCGGAGGTCTTCACGTCATTTGGATAATTACTGATGATCTTGATTGGGCCGTAGACCCAAGAGGAGAGAATCGGTTGGTGATCATCCAGACGTACTTGGAGATTGATGGATATGCGAGGTACATAGTGCCTCTGGTTTCGTTCAGACCCAGAACGGACTTGTAAATGGACTGTGTGTCTGACATTGGATTTTATTTTGTGTGATTGATTTCTATTGAATATATATCTGTTTGGCGGCGGAGAATTTATTCTCTTGCTTAACGCCCTTCTCTGAGACATATGAGCTCAGAGGTTATATATTGATGGATATCAAACGCATGGAGTGAATTGCCTGTGTGGCATGCCTAAGTGGCAATATGATCAAGGCTTTTGTTGAAAAGCAGAGTCTTGTGGTTGATGATCAAAGCACGGCCTGTATGGCATAGCTTTGTGTAACGTGAATTCGCGAGCCTCACACCCCGGTGGTGAACCAAAAACAGGAGAGGACATCAGGGAGGACATGCGTTTCCTTTTAGTTAGAAGTGGCATCAGTGGTTTTACACGCCCTGACGAGTTTGACTTATGTGGTTGTTGCTGTTGCGAGGCGCCTCAGTTTAATCGGACGATCCGGGTCCGATGAAGTCATTCGTTGGCTTATTTACGCCCCCAAAGGGCGGGGAAACGCAGTGTTCAGGCATTTTAATCCACATCGGTGGACCGGCCCTGACGATCCAAGGGCCCACCTGAGTCTGGGTCCTGAGGGGCGGGCTAGAGCGTCTCGAATCGGTAAAGGACTATCTTTTGCCTCGGTTCACAGAAGGAAATCCAACTTCCAATACGTGATGTTTCTATTTTAGTTGTAATCCTATATATGGCGACAGTGGGATGGGGCGCTTATCCCGTCTATGATTGATACTTATGATTTGAAGTTGTTTTATACACTATGCACTTATAATAATATCAAATGATTTGTTTTAAACATATCAAGCATTCTTGGCTATTATAAGGTAAAAACCCTATCCTCCGGCTTGCGTTGCATTGTGTGATGGGACCTGGGTCTTGTAATAGCTTCATTGTTCTCTATTTAGCATTGCGCTGTTGTTTTATGCACTGGTATTCTTGGGAGGAAACCTGTTCCGTGTTATACGGCGTGGTCCCTTGATTTACCTAACTTTAAAATAAAGATTAATAACTGTCTTAGTTCTCACACCAGTCACATGACTGACCTGGGGTTTATTGTTTTGACCTAAACTCTGGGTGCCCTTGTTTTGACACGGGCAGCTAGTAGTTTTGGTTTTGCAGATTTATATTCACAGGATCCTGGTTTACAGCTGGAATGATATCCGAAAAGCTTTGTATCCGTATATTTCCTTTAGTTGTGTATTGTATTATTTTTCCGCTGCGATGTATTTAAATGTAATTTAAATCTCTGATATTTTCTGTGTAATGTTCATTTATACTCTGTATATTCTTGTATCTGATGGAATTGTTGTAATAACCAATGAAATGTTCTTCAGTCTGCGTTCTATTTATGGCTTGCTCTCGTCTCAATCCGGGCTTTCCTCACCGGGGAAGTTCGGGTCGTCTCAAAACCGGAATCGGTTAATAAAATTTCAAGTGGAATATTGAAATTGATAAATAAATTTAAAATCAATTGGAATGAGGGTGGATATTCAGAAGAGCATATGGATTGAAGACGAGAAAGTGATGAGGGATTGTCCAAAAATCGTGGATGTATCATTTGGAAAGAATTATGAATGGTCGAGTATTGTTATGAGAATTCGAAGGTCGGGTAAGGAATGGGTTATGAAGATATGAAGTATAAGATTTCAAGTAAGTCGGTTTTAAGGATTTAGAGTTATAGCATTTTTACTACTTAGCAATTTCGAGGACGAAATTATTTTAAGGGGGAAGGAATGTAATGACCCGGATTTTTTAACCCTTAAATTTTGAACATTTAAATTATTTTAAATGTTGTATTAGAAATATAAATGGAAATTTATATGGAATTTATTTATTTAAAACAACGGGTGAACATATATTTTTAAAAATTAAAATGAAAGTTTCTAAATCTATAAAATCTTATTCCAATGAAATATCGACTAATCACAAATCGTTTCTAATCCAGAGAGAGAATCTCAGAAAAATTCTTGAGTATCGAGTCAAAAGTATTGACTATGCATACACTTTTTTCTTGATCAAACATTTCATCCATGTCCATTCAAATCTCTTTCACATATATATAAAAATAAAATCCTGGCAAGATTTCTTGCAAGTTCTCAACCAATGTTGTTTTGTCCATTTCCAATGTATAATCTTCACCGAATCCTTGTGCAGAAAACTCGGATGTATCCAAATCTTAACAAATCAACGTAAAAATCTTTATGTATTTACTATGAGATATGCAGACTCGAAAGGAGGGTCTTGGCTTTTTAAAATATTAATATACACATCACAAGAGCGTGAGTGCCAAGGCTTCTTCAGCCGTGCTCTCCAAGTTTTGATTCCGTGACTCGTACTCCAAACTGTTGATTTCGTGACTGCCACGGTTCCTCTTTTTATAAAATCATACCCTATCGTTTCTCTTCCACTTCTTTGTTGTATCTCAAACTAATTAATACACCCTTCCTCTCAACAGTATAAACACGAACCACTCCAAACTCTTCTTCTTTCTTCCAATAATTTCGTGGATTTAAAATCCGAAAATAAATCAAACAAAAACCCTATGAAATCGAAGCTTTAATGTTTGAAGGGAAGAAGCATGGAGCGTCGTCTGGCATAGAAATGGGGACTCTCGGCTTTGAATTTGTAAGTTCACGGCAGTCCTTTCTCGAGTAACCCTGGTATTTAGGGCTTGATTTATTCGGTTTTAGGGTCATTTTTTTGAAATCGAATACTAGAGTTAGGTTTGTGGTATGGATCGGCATGGGTTTTGATTGTCTGGTAGAATTTGGTGAATATTTTTGTTGATTGATTACTGTATTGGTGAGTAACTAGGCTGAAACTAGAATGATGGGGATCGAGATGTTTTAGGTAACAGGTAGGTCACGATGATCTTTAAAGGGGTTGTCAGTGGCATTTCTTGTGTGTGTAGTATGGTGACTTAAGTGCTCGCAGTCACTGTAAGAACGCTGAGGAAGGCGAGGGGTTATAGGTGCTGGTGATGGGTAGGTGGAACTCGAAAAGGGTGAGGGAATGGTGAAGTCGAAACCGATTTTCATTGGGTAAAGTGGATGGTAAGAGGGAAGGATGATGTGCGTTTCACTGCCGGGAAGCATAGTTTCCAGGGGAGTACATGTTTTTGGGGTGGTGGATGTTTACTGGCGAATGAAATTTTGTGAGGTGAAGTCAGTTGGGTTCGAATGAAGAGGTTCTATAAGGGGGGAGATGAATGTTTTGATAAGTGCGTGAATGGTTTGAGCTATATTGCTGTGTTGAAGAAAATGTCAAGGTCTTTTTATGCCTGGGGGAAAACCATATTTTCAAACCGGAAAATGGATGAGTCACTACCGTAATTTCAAACGAAGTACTGAAAAGATTATCACGAATAAAGACGTAGTGTCGAAGGAAAGCAACAAACCTCGAATTTGTTTCGGCGATGGAAGTTCAAAGTCGAGCATGGTCAGTTTGGGAATAACGTGCTGTTCGAACAAGTCTGAAAAAGAGGGAAATGCAATGGAGAAGTAAACGACCTATTAATATCCTTAACAAAGTAATTAAATTGAAGTTATTAATTTAATTAAGAAATTTATTATTAAATTAAATCGTAGGACTAAAATGATTATGGCATGTTCATACATTATCAGAATCGGACGGATCCGGTCATGATAGGACCATAACAACGAAATCTACCTTATGGAACTAGGTGGCTAGGAATCAAGCTACTGGAATTTCAAGGAAAAATCAAACGCTTGTTTGATTTTAAAACGAAATTAAAGCAGAATCATCAACTGCAAAACAATGTGAGTAAACTCACTAACTCTGCTTTGTTTATATTTTATATAAACAAGTTTAAAATTTATTTATGGTAATTTTGTACTGTGCAATGGTTGCTTGGTTGAATAATTGATAAAATTGGTTGATATGATTACGTCGTTGATCGATTATTAGTTCTGATATTTCATATTGATGTGAAATAATATTATTGATGCTGATTAACATCTGTGGATCCAGGGAAACAGGTTGGAGGGATCCAACTGGATTTTTCAACATTTATTTTACTGTTTTTTGTTGTTGTGATGTACGATGTGTTATATAATCCATGATTGGATATGTTGGGTTGATTTGCCCTAGCCCTAGAAACTTGGTATTTTAGATACCGTAAAACATTTTTCGAATGGGAAAAGGGAAATTGGTATATAAAATGGATTTATTTTCGAAATAGAAATAAAATTTTGAATAGAGTTGAAATTAGAAACTTGTTCAAGTGGATAAATCAAAAAGTTATTTATAAATAAGAATATGAATTAAGTGAATCATAAATCATTGGGTAAATTGAAATATAAATTCAAATTTAAATTTATATGGGAAAGTGAAAATCGGTTTTGAGACCAATATTTGAAAATAGATTTGAACTTAGCAATTTTATTGGAATTATTGAATTGTTTATTATTAAGTTAATTATCATTTTAATAACTATTTAAGATAATTAATTATTCTATTCTATTTCTAGTTAATTAAGGACTTAACCACATTTACTAGAGTAAATATTAAAGTTAATTATTATTTAAGTTAATAATAATTAAAAAGGTTGCCTTTTTAGGCAATCAGATTAGATTGAGATATCATTTGAAGTTTTGTGAAAAGTTCTGAAGGGAGGATTTTAAAATAAATCCAAACTTTATAAGCAAGGTTTACCAAAGAAACACGAGACTTATGCGATGATTTTGAATAAAAGTTACAGGGTAAATTGTGATAAGAGAAATAACTGAAATCGAGAAGAGATCCAAGAATGAATCCAAGTTTGGTAAACAAAGTTTATAAATGGACTTAAAGCTTAAATGGGTTAAAATGATAGTTTTAAATAAACATTTACTTAATAATTTAGTTAAGTAAAATATTTGGTATCGAAGGAAGATGTTCGAAATTTCTAAAGGAAGAGGCTTAATGGACCTTGTTGGTGGCATTGAACCTAAGTTACGTTATACCAAATAAATTTAAGTTTTGAGGTGGAATAAATGGATTTGTTATAATGAAAATCCAGCATTGTATATGAATGATATTGAAAGAAGTAAAAAACCAAGGGTTTTGTTTAAATAAGAATTACTTAAGAAAAGAAAGATTAAGTGAAGGTGAATATCAATGAAAGGATTTTTGTTTATCTAAAAGATTCAAGAATTAATAATGTTTTCAGTGTAATGTAACATGAGAGATTAGTCGAGGCAAGAATATAGAATTGATTTTTTTAGAATCGATGGAGTGATTTAAATGAAAAAGATTACAATAAAAGTTTTGTAAATCTAAACCGCGATTGTAAAGCTGTCGTTATAATAAATGTTTTATAAATCTAAACTGCGATTTTAGTGTTATTGTTATAATAAATGTTATGTAAATCTAAACAGCGATTTTAACGCTACTGTTATAATAAATGCTCTAAAATTCTAGACAGCTATTGTAACGCTGTTGTTAAAAATAATGTTTTATAAATCAAATATTTGGAGACAGCGATTATAACGCTACCGTTATAATCAGTGTTTTTTCGTAAAAAAAGTTTGTTCTTAGATTAAATCCGAAAGTCGCGTAAGTAATGTTTTGTTTGAAGTTGTGAGCTTTAAATATTTCAAAGTTGAGAATGTTGTTTAATTAAGGTATGAGAGGTAATTATACCCCAACTTGTTTGACTTCATGATTGATGGAGGAATGGTTAAGGTTCGATAGTGAAAATGGGTTAGCAAGATGTTTAGTTAATAAGTGATTACTGGTTTGAGCTATAATAACGATGTTTTGTAACATCGCGTTAATTTAAAGGATTTTGAAATGTTTTCTAACTGGAATAAAATATATTTTCTCGAATAAAGAAATTAGGATATTGGAAATGTTTTCCAACAATCAAGAGAGAAAAATAGAGCTTTGAGAGGATATGAAAGATGAGATAACATGAATTGGAAATAATAATTTAATAAGAAATTAAATTAAAAGGGGCCAGTATTGTTTGATGCTTGATCGGTAAGATTTCCAATTTGAAATAGGACCATTGATTGTATGGATGTTTCTTTGATAGTTAAATCACAGACTATCAAAGTTTTGATTTATTTTTTATCTCCTTTGTCAATATGGAGAGACCGGAATCAGATTTAATATCTGAGAATCACTCCATATTGGCATAAGGGTTACAAATCAACTTATGTTGAAGAGATTATGAAGACGGAGTAAAGTGCAAGGGCTATTCTGTTAATCCTAGGTAGAAATGGCCTAAGATGGATTAATAGAATGGTGCCTTCGGTTTGTCCAGACCCAGGACAACTTGTAAGGATGAATGTCTGACAGAGTATTTCCAAAGGGAATACGTGCGTTGATTCCTTTAAACGTACGAAGTTGGTGGCAAAGAAGGGAAACTTCTTTATCCAAATAAACTGAGTATTTTTGTGGGAATCAATTATTGATTTTCGATGGATCTGACGATGCGACACTCAAAGTGAATGGTGGCCATATGTTCTTAAAAGAAATTCAAACCTTAAGCCTCACAACTGGGAATTGACAAAAATTGGGCAGGATGCATGGCTATGTGGGTCGCTCCCATTAGGATGTATAATCACCTATCTAGAGAAATTCCATTTACTTCTTTAATCTATCGATGTTGTCCCTTTCGGGAAACGGTTGCTGATCCCAACCGTTGGTGATATACATTCGATACACTCAAGCGAAATGAGTGGTCGGTCATGTGTGGGCCGGGTTGCAAGACGTTTTTGTGGAAATCCAATATCTCTAATAAGCGCCCTACAGTTTTCGATTCTATATTATATATGGAGCATGAGATGCAAGCGTTCCGTTAGTTACTATTTATTTGATGTAGACATTATTATAATATCACTGGATTTGATATTTAAAATATATCTGTGTTTATGTGTGGATCGGTCTTACGATTATCATTTCTTTCGAAAGGATTTTGAAAGTTAAACAAATGGTTGGAGTTTACTCACACCAGTCCCACGACTGACTCAGAGTTTATTTTGTTTGTTTCCCTAAACTCTTGGGTGCCCAAATTTGTATAGGCAGTCAAGTAGTCGGGATTTTTCAGATTTCACCTGGAAGAGCTGGATGTAGGAGGCTTCAACAATTAGCTATAGACTATCACATTTTCCGCTGTGTACTATGTTGTATCTGGAAACAGGTGTTTATAACCGTTCCAGAAATTATCGTTGTACTCTGATAATGGTATGTATATGCAAAACTGATATGTATTTCAAAAGTTTATGTTATCTAATATATTTTATTCGTTCCGCTGTGAGTTTGTGATCTTCATTTTCTTCTATTCTAATATTTCATTCTTTCTATTTCTCATCCTCTAACTTCTTTCTAATAATGATTCGTATTTCTGTGCAATTTGGGCTGGACGTATGGTGTAATTAGTCAACTCAAGATGTATGGAAATTCGGGTCATTACAATTCTAATTTTCTACCTTATCTATCCACACCCTCTAACTTCTTTCATTAAGTATCTGGTATTTCCGATGCTTGGATAGTCGACATCGAGTTTATGTCGATAACCAAGGTCGCAAATTCTCCGGGTCATTACAATGGTATCAGAGTTGAAGGTTAAGTAATTACCTTGGCTCTGTGGCGTGACTCAGTAGAGATGGGGTTAGTAATACCCTAGATTGAGTTTGAGTGTGTGTGTGTATATACATGAGCGTGTATTTTTTATTTGATATAAAATTGTTTTATATTTTGGAGATTTATTGGTTGAGTTGGTTATGGGTTTTGGTCGATCAGTTTGATCCACTGTATCGGTAGGGATTTATAAACACTCGAATACGGTGAACCGACACTGTAAATTTAGAAAAGAGGGTAAAGAAATAAGTTTACCCAAATTATATTTTGGTATAAAGGATTTACATTGGAATTATTATAATATGCTGGATATATTGGTTGTTATTATAATCGAGTAAGATTATAAAAAGTGAAATGGTTACGTAAGTAACCAATCAGAATTCAGATAAGTGTTATGAGATGAATTAAATATGAAATTAAAATCAGAATTGGAATTAAAATTCCTAAAAATTTGGAAAAGTGTTCGTAAATGGATTTGAGTTAAGTATATGGAAGTTTTAAAATCCGGGGAGATTTTAAATTGTTTTACGAGCATTGTGAATGGTATTTTGAAATAGATTTCAAAATAGAAGTATCTAAATATGGATTTTGAAAGTGATATAGTATTGAACTCACTTCAATCACTGAAAAATAATTCCGATGATGATCCAGACATCATTGGTATTCATTTTCGAGTTTCTAAGTGACGGATTACTACCAAAGTTATTGATTTCGAATTGTATTGGGAAAACAAGTTATTTTGAATCCTGAAAGGGAAGTTTGATTTTTTGATATGGTAAACTATTTAAAACCCCCAGGATTGTTTGATTTGAAAACAAATTAAATTAGCATTTGTGAATGCAAATCGAAAAATAAGATATAGAATAAAAATTGGATAGTGAGATAGGAATCTGGAATTTTGTTGAATTGGTATGTTAAGAG
Organism: Allium sativum; assembly: GCA_030737875.1. Taxonomy (NCBI): domain Eukaryota; kingdom Viridiplantae; phylum Streptophyta; class Magnoliopsida; order Asparagales; family Amaryllidaceae; genus Allium; species Allium sativum. Next base: position 573,044,654 of record CM060923.1, on the reverse strand, counting down.
TTTGGAATCGAGGATGGAGCTCGAGTTTGAAACGATATTATGGTTTGGATATAAGCAAATGATTGTGTTGAAGATAAATTGATTGGAGATCAAGTTGGAAATGTATTGGTATATGCAGAATTGGTAACAGATGGAAAGGATATAATAATATGCTCGACAAAAAGGTACAAGTTTATATTTGGCATAAGCATGAGATTTATGAGCCTGTTTAGCAAGCCGATTGGCTATTTGATTTTCCTTTGGGTTGGGAATGGCCTAGAGAGGCGAGTTGTAGTTGTATCGATTGACCAGTACAAAGGAGGTGCTGGCGAAAATTTAAGGTGATAGAAATTTTTTGAAAATTTAAGGTGTTAGAATTTTTTCAAAATATTAGAAAATTTTCATTGATAAGAATGAATTATTATTTTAATTAAAATAAATTGGTTTAGCTGAAATTGAAGTTAAGAAGTAAATAAATAATTTTTAACCCAGTTAATAGAGTTTGTTTATGACCCTAGCAATTTCGAGGACGAAATTATTTTAAGGGAGAAAGAATGTAACATCTCGTATTTTTACGTTATAATAATTAATTTATTTAATTATTTACTAGTGATTTTGAGATTTAAATTGTTGTTTAATTAAATAATAGTGAATATTTAATTAATATAATTAATAAAATAATATATTTGTTTCCGAAATAGTGAAATTCGCAATATTGTGTGAATTGGATTATTTATAAGATTTAATTCAGTTTAGAATTGAATTATAATAACGAATTTATTATTTAAACGAAGTTTGAACATATAATTATAATATAATTATAATCGAGCTCGAAATAGCGCGGTAGTTCGTAATTTAGTGATTCGAACTTTAAACGAATATACATAATTCGTTTTAAGTCAGATTTATGTGAAACAAGAAACGTTTGGATCTTGTGAACTATATTCTTCAAATGGAATGGAAAAATCGAGATTTCGTCGTGTAGATTATAAGTTATGTCCAAATCAAATTTTCAAATAGTCGCTATGGAATCGTTTATAAACCATAATGATATATTTAATTTTTATTAAATATTGGCTTTGAATTTAGATAGGATCTTTGAGGCGTAGGTATAATTCAATTTTTAGATTTTTCTTGTAATTTTTATTTTGGAAAAATAAGCACTTTTTATTTTGAAGATTTTTACACCCTAAATCAGCATTCGGGGACATCACACAATAAGCTAACTGGTCTATATTATTATATTTTTGGGATCCGGGCACATTGCTCTTCACAACGGTATTTTTATTTATGTCGATGGAGGTCCGTAAATGAATGAATTTTTATGCAGCGGGGTATAAAAATATAATTATACAAAGCATTTAAAATAGAACCAAAGGTGACATTGAAGATAATTGTTGCACACATCCATGAGGTTGGCATAAACATGATTAGTATAGAAATATATATATATATATATATATATATATAATGGTCGTGCCAACTAGATCGAAATCAAATAAATTAATATATGAATATATATATATATTGGTTCCTTAGCTACTAAGGGAAGGTACAACCTTGTACGCATCACGCAGACTACCCCATGATGGAAAAAAATCATGCATTCCTAATCTAACGTAGAGACCCTTAGAAAGATTGAACGTGACTATGCAAAGTGGACTATCCTATGGCTACTCTACAATAATTTTACACTATACCCAACTTAAAATATCTACTATCGACTTGTCTTATCACCTTTACTTAGCTGGGAATAAAACTGGTTTCCTTATCCTAGAAGGAAGACTAACTAATATATATATATATTGGTATTTACACAACCATATACGCGTTTCTAGGAGCTTTCATTTTATTTCCCAACTTCATTTTTTTTTTCACTTCTCGACTAAACAAAATAAATAAAAATAAAATCAAAGATAACACCCACATAAAAACCGAAAATCGTATACTACTCATCTTCATTTAGATCAGTATCAAACCGCAAGTCACCGTAGCTCGATTTAACAAAGGCTGTAGCAACAGGGTCAGAAGTCCTGCGTTTTATTTGGAGAAGGAGAAACGTAAGAAATGTTTAGTGAAACATGGGAGTGAGAGACAGGAGCTCACGGATCGGAACTAGAAGAAGAAAAAGGAGTAAAGAGCAGTTGTGATTTCACGTGATTTAAGAAGAAGGGTAGTATGAGGGTGGCGTAATACATGGGAGCGGGTTCTGCGTATAAAATGAATGGAGCAGGAGGTGCAAGTGGGTGGTTTCATGCAAACCAGTGAAGCAAAGAAAGGAGGCCATGTGCTGGGTAGTAGAGTTTGGGTGAACGAGTGTTGGTGAGGGATTTTAATGATTTTTCCTTTTTGGTCTGAATGTAAACAAAGAAAGGAGTGTTGTAGCTATTTTAAATGGATAACGTGTGACTGTTATGGAAAGAAGAAGCATAAAAGAAAGAAAATGGTGAACTGGGTTTGGAAGTTGAAGCTTGGCAAATGGATGAGGGTGTCCGTGTTTTGTAATTTAAGGAAGAGGTGCCGGTGAGCTATTGTGTTATGTGTGAGTAGAGACGAGTAGAGAGAGAAGCGGTGTAACCGGAGACGGGGAAGAACCGTATTAAAATTATAAAGCAGGCGGTTGAATGGGTTTTGGGTCAAGCTAAAATCAGTAAGGCCCAGTTATTTTTATATAAAATTAGTTATTAATTTAATTCAAGTGAAATGTGCAAGGCAAGATATGGAGAGAAAGACGTGGGTTTTTGCCGAGTTTACAGGGGCTTACGGTTCAATTGAATCCAAGGGAAAGAAGGATCAGCTATTTAAAACATGAATTTAATTTGGGCCAATGAACTGGATGGGAAACCCAATATATAATATACATAAATAAAGTAAAGCCATATCTAGTTGTGAGAATCAGTAGAAACGTGTGCATGAGGGGTAATGCAAATCGAAGTGTCTAGTGTGATATATTGTTTGGAGAGAAGGCTGCTTGTGAAGGAGGGTATAAGGGATAATGGATCGACAACTAACGATAAAGCTATATTAAAATAATTTAAGTTTTAGTTTAAATAAAATAACATATTAACTTGTAAATATGGTATTGTGCTCATATGTTAACATGATTCAACAAAACAAGATCCGTTGGGATCGTATGGATGGTGGCTACACAATGGAACTAACTCGGAGTAAATTGGAGCCTATTACAATTTATAGCGAAATAAATTGTCTTTCTGAATCAACCGACAGTTATCGTTATTTAACGATAACCGTCCAATGTGAGTAAATCTCACTAACTCTGTACAGTTTATATTTTTATAAATATAATCTAGTATTGATAAATGATGATTGATTGCTGTGTGTTGACTGTTTGGTTGAATTGCTGATTTATTGGTTGAAATTGTAGATAACGATATATATATAAATCATTAATCAAATATTGATTTTGTTTATCAGAATATTTCATATTGAAATGAAATCAATGTTAATTATATTGTTTAACATATGTGGATGCAGGGAAACAAGTTGGCGGGATCCAACTGGATTCCTCAATATTTATAATACTGTTTGTTTTCGTATATTGTGATATATGATGTGATATATAAAACTTTTGATTGATTATGATGACACCGGTCTATTTAATTGGTATTTTAATTACCATATGAAATACTGGAATGTAAAAAAGGAAATTTTCAAAGTGAATATTGAAAATGAAATATTTTTCGGTAAAATGAATAGAATTATATAAAGGATTTATATAGAACAAATAGTTTTATATAAAGGAAATTTGCAATGAGATTTTAAATGTTGGAATTGAAATAAGATTTGTATGAACAATTCTACAAATGAAAATATAAATAGAATTTGGGTTTGAGATATTGTTTTTAAATACGAAATAAATCTGTTTTGATGTTATAAAGGAATATTTTTTACATTCTATGTGAAAATTAGATTAAAGTAAATATTTTGCTAATAAAATATTTATAAAGGAAATAGGGTTTGAAATAGGAATTAAAATGGAATTAAAGGAATTAGAAACCGAGTGGAGATTAATTAAGTTAAACAGATGTCTAGGTATTGATCTGATGTTGGTTTCGTCCGACGGGGTTAATATGTAGGGGTTGTTCTCTTACTAGTTTACAGTTAGAGACTGGTTTATATGAGAAGATAGTGAAGCGTGAATCATAAATGGAAATGTTTTCCAAAGTTAATAACGTATAATTTCTAAAATTAGAAAAATAAGGATTTGATGAATATATAGAAATGAGAAATGGGGAAATGAATAAATGTTTATTGATGATTGATCGATCGAATTTCCATCCGGAAATAATATCGTTGTTTGCACATATGTTTTTCTTTGATATTTTAATCACTAACTATCAATGTTTTTGACCATTTTCCCGTTGTCAATACGGAGAGACCGGGATCAGATATATTATCTGAAAACCACTCCATATGGCATTAGCGTTATGAACCAAATATGATGAAGATAATTGAAGACAGAGTTATGCAAGGGCTGTTAAGTAAATCCTAAGTAGAAATTGCCTAAGATGAATTTACATAATAGTACCTTCAGTCTGACCAGTCCCAGGACGACCTGTATGGAAGAATGTCTGATAGAGTATATTTAATAGATCGCGTAAGTTGATCTCTCCGAACATATTTACATTCAGTGGCTGAGGAATTCGTTTCTCTTAGCTATATACCCGTGGTATTTTTGGGGAAATCAATTTGTGATTTGGTGGGTACGAGGATGTGGCATTCAAATTAAATAAAGGTGTGATCTATACGTTATGGCCTCTAGCCTCACAGCCAGGAAATGGTATAAAATCGAGTAGGTCGCATGGCTAAGTGGTTAGCTGCCAATTAGGGTGTATTGTCACCTGATCTAGAGAAATTCCATTTACTTCTATAATATATTTTGATGCTGTCCCTTTCGAGAAACGATTGCTGATCCCAACCGTTGGTGATAATATATTCGGTACACTCAAGCGAAATGAGTGATCGATCATGTTTAGCCCGGGTTGCAAGATGTTCTTGTTGAACCCGGTGTATTCCTCTCTAGAGATACACCGTCGGAAGGTAGTCCCATACCTTGCCAGTTGGAATTCATTAACCAGTAAGCGCCCGCGGTTTTTGATTATATATTATGTATGTGGAACGTAAGATGAAAGCGTTCAGCTAGATGATTATTATATTGTGGTTGATAGACACTATTATAATATCAAAAGATTTTGATATAAAGATTATTGTTCCTTTCAAAAGGTTTTTGAATGTTGGACCAAGTGTTTTGGATTCTCATAAGGGAAAAACCCGTTCCGTTATACGTCGTGGTCTTATGAGATATCGTTTATTTTCTCAAACTGTTTTAAATGGTTTTACTCATACCAGTCCCATGACTGACCCAGAGTTTATTTTGTTTTGTTTTCCCTAAACTCTTGGGTTCCCAATTTTGTTCGGGCAATCAAGTAGTCAGGTTTTTTTTACAGATATACTTGGAGAGCTGGAGCAGGAGGCTTTAGGATTATATAGTTATTATTTATTTCCTCTATGATGTAAGTGTTATACTAAAATGACAGATTTGTATTTCCAAGTTATGTTGTTTACTATATTTTATTCGTTCCGCTGTGATATTTGTGTTTACTCTGATATTGTATGTTCTTCTTTTTCTATTCTAATTTTCTGTCTTATCTATTCTTACCCTCTAACTTCTTTCATTAAGTATCCGGTATTTTCGATGCTTGGATAGTCGACATTGAGTTTATGTCGATAACCAAGGTCGCAAATTCCCTGGGTCATTACAATTATAATGATTTCAGGTTTAAGGACCATTACATCACTATCACTATGAGAATAATTTATGATACTGTTAATTATATTCCATGTAGTTTTTCTCACGTTCGGTCAGTCCAACACGATAATCTCTAATATGCATTTATGTTTTGACATTAATATCATGTATATTAATGATCAATGAGGTGTGATCATCAGTAGTCTCAACGTTTTCTTGTTGTCCTTTGTATAAACAATAAAACTTGACTAGGGACATTTAAGAATTATAATACTCAATATATTATATAATCTCAAGTTCAAGTCTTACTCGAACTATATAATTCCGTATTATTATTCTAAGGACTTCTATTATGTTAATATTTATATTACGCAGTAAATGTAACATAACAGAATATATATATTTTATTCCAAATAAAACAATAACATCAACAGTGTTATCAACCTCATCAAATGAATTTCCTCTAGGGAATAAACTCTAACAATCGCCCACTTGCACTAGAGTCAATTATTCATGTATCATATATTCATGAAACTAGTGTGACTATTAAACTTTCCGCTGCCACATAGTCTAATTTAGTAGGTCTGCAACATTACAACTTTTGCAACTTTGCAGATATGTTCATTTCTTTTATGAACAATTTCACATAAGAATTATATTTCTTAAATATATGTTTGGATCTATAATGAGTTTAAGGTTTTAGGCCTGAGCAATCGCCACATTGTTAACATAATGTATATCATTGGATCAACAATGAATTAAGTTCAATTATGAACTTCTTAATCCAAATATTTTCTTTCTTAGAATCAGTGTACATTTCTTGTTTTAAGACTAACATTATTCACAATAATTAATGTGTCCATAAAATAATTATCTGATTTGGTTCCAATCTTATCAGAGGAAGGACGTTTAATAAACGCTTTGCATCCAAATCTATTCATTAGACAAACTAGGACATTTCCTAGTCCATATCTTATATGGCGTCTTTAAAATCATTTTAGTGGGATTAAATGCAATTGTTCTAAATTTAATTTATCAGAAGATCTATATGACTTATCATTGATCGTACTATATCTTATAAGGTGTGATTTCTCTTGCCAGACACACCATTTCAATATGGTGTTCTAGGTAGACAGAGTTGTGAAACAATTCCAAACTCATTCGGATAGTCTTAAATTTATTGGCTTAAATATTCTCTTTTGATCTATTCGAAAAGTATTTATTTTCTATTAGAATTGGTTTTAATCTCCACTTTGAATTCTTTGAACTTTTCAAAGGATTATGATATGGTTTTCATAAGATACACATATCTGTATCTACTGATATCATCATTAAATATAATGAAGTAATAAAACCTGCCTCTAGCTTATGTATGCATTGCTCCATATACATCATTATGTATGAGACCCAATATATATCACTCATTCAATATGTCAAGTGAAAGGTGATTCAGTTATTTTGCCTAATATACAAGATTTGCATTATTCATATGATTCAAAATCAAATGATTTCAAAATTCCATCATTATGGAGTTCTGATATACTTTCTTGTTTATATAGGCTAATCGGTAATGCTAAAGGTATGCTGGATTTAAATCACTAAATTTAATCCACTTAGTATTTATGTCAAGTACAATAGTTAAGGATTTACAAAGATCATTAACTATTTGTGAAATTCTATATGATAATTCATTTAAATAAAATGAATGACAATTGTTCCTTTTATTACAAATGAAATTCAGACTTGTTTGAACAAGATCTTTCATAACATTTATTTTAAGTGGAATTTCATAATAACAGTTATTTTATTTATTTAATTAAGCCGTATATACAACAAGAATCAACTTCCTATGGATAACCTAGAAACATTTTCATCATTTCCAATCATAAGTCCACTTGTCCTTTTATCAAATTTCTACTTATTTTGCAATTTCTCTAAATTCACGTACATCTATGTGATTCGTATTTAGTGTCTAATACTAGAGATGTATAATTAGATTTTATAACATTTATATCTTAATTAGTTAAAGTCATACTTTAACTTATTTTAGATTCTCTCTTTATTTCTAAAACAATTACGTTTAATTTGTTTGAGGACAATCCTCAAATTTTAATGTCAGTCAAGAAATTTGATTTAATTCAATTTATCCTTCTTAAGGATTAATTTAAATTATCAGAGTTATTTATTATTTAATATCTACACTAGATAATAAATAATAGCGATTCTTTAATATTTATTTAATATAAATTTTGACAATCAAAATTTTATATTAACATAAATGTGTAATTTAAACTAAAATACGATCCCACTCAAATTAACATCCCTCTATTTATATAAATATATCAGTGTGTGTATATATATATATAACGGTGTTCCAAGATCCATATCTAGTTATGCCTTGGCCTAGCTTTGGCTAACACCCTAAAACACAACTTTTAGGTGGACATCTTATGTCAATTATATCGTATATAACTCTTGATCGCATGATGAATATTTTTTATTCAATATTATTCATTTGCTCAAAATATAGAATAATTCATGTTATTGTCTCTAAGACCATAATCCTATTATGCAGCCTTAGTTAAATCAAACCCAATAATACAGTCGAAGAACCACAATTACTACTATCGCATATAACCAAAATAAAAGGATGCACAACGCTTTGGCGTTACCTACATCCAATGAGATTGGGCATTGATGGGTGTACTATTGGAAGACCTCACCATGACTTAATAGAACAAAATTTGCTTTAAAGGGAATTTTATAATTCATAGTGGTGAACAATATTTAGTTTTATTTTACATATATCAAAATATATGAATTTTACATGGGTAATCTTATTCCATGCAAATATATTTAAGAGGAAATAACATCTTTGGACATGTAGAATTTCAAATACCATATGTAATAAGCAGTTAAAACTTTGTTTTGAACCATTTAAAAAACAACCCGTCTTTTTTTAGTTTTGGATGAATTCGCAAATTAATGGATAACATATTATCCTATAAATATATAACATCTATTAATAATAATAAGTAAATGTAGCCCATTACTATTGCCAAATTGTTCTTGTACCAAGGCCCTACTGAGGCCTAATTTATTTAGCAGATTAATTATTAAACAAACATGCAGCTGCTCGTGCATCTTGCCAGGCTAACATAATATATATACAACTATATATATATATCCAACTGATATAAACATGTTAAATCATACATATGTATATAACTGTAAAGATTACAACAACAAAATTTTGTTCAACATTCAACATATTTAACAATTTCCAGAACGAATTTTCACAGAATGTTATGACCAGAATTAAGCATAGGGTCAGACCCATTCAAATATGATAACATTTCACAGTTCAATATAAAATTTATTAACTTGGCACATATTTGTATATGCCAGTATTTATTATATATATGTATAATAACTTGTTATACATATATAACATAGTCCATTCATAAAACAACACCTATTAATATTTGCATACATAATACAACAAATAAATAAATAAATACACAATATATATTAATGAATCAAATTGCACCCATTGACTTTCATTTGGACCTTTTCCATCAATGAGTTAGAACAAGTCTGACTTGTCCCTCTTCTTCAATGAGTTCACTTCTGCATTCTTTAGAGTCCTTGTTCCTACAAATCAAATTTTCTTCAACATGCATCAAACTGAACATACTAGGATCATCTATTATACAAGACATTCTTGGTTTAATAGGCTCATCCAATTTACATTCAGTATTTTGATTCATCAACATTTAATCGCGCACATAACTAATTTGTGCTTAAATATGCATTTTACATGATATGTCGAGTACATACATGTCAGATGCTCATATGTAATATATATACTCAAATAAAATTCTGTAATATCCATATATTCATATATTACAGTGTCAACAAATTACAATACTTTTATTGTAATTTGACGCACTTAAGTTTTATAATTATTATAAAATAGACGAATGATCAAAATGATGCCTAGTATTTGGCATTAATGGTAAGACAGAAAACATGTCTGTATAGTGAACAATTTCATGTGGTCAAAATTATTGTTCTTCAAAACCTTAAAGGTTGTACATTAAAACCAGTCCTAGATCATTATTTTATAATAATCTAACTTATGTATTTAGCTATATAAAAGAAGTAATCTTTTACATATATTACATACTTAATATATATTAATAAAATTCTTATCTAAAACAATTTTAGATAAATATATACATATCTTAAAATATACCAGATAAATGGAAGTTCAAAACATCATTAAAGCCATTGAATTATTTCAGAAATAACAATGGTATTTGATCAAAGATTATTACATATAAAACTATTTCAAATATATAAACATATAAATGTGTGTGTGTGTGTGTGTGTGTAAAAGCTTTTATAATCATTCCAGATCCAAATCTTAAATCATATTTAAGAGATTCTAAGGTCGATCAGGCAAGTTAATTTAAATATATATATATATATATATATATATATATATATATATATATAAACACCATCCATATGTATTATTTTCTTATCATATATGCATTATGGATGTTTTACCCCCAATAACTTTTAAACTAGTAATTCATTAGGCAACAAATAAAATTACATGTATTAATCATGTAATAATCAGCTTAACCTAATTCAAGCCTTTCTCATATAGGCACTACAGATTGTAAACATGTAAAAATACTCTATATGACATCTATATTAACATAACATTTATGCTTCTAGAATGAAAATGGGATCAATACTCCTAGTTTATCTTGTAAGACATATATATGTAGGTGATGATATAATATATAGATCTACAAATAACCATTCAAAATGGATGTTTCTGCAAGTCAAACTCGCATCTGGTATAAATGTATTAATATGCATTACAACACAACAGTTATTGTTGCTACTAGAATATATATTGTATTGCATCTAAACTGACAGACATGAACATATGCACACGTATATATATATAAGTATGATTGATAGGAATAAAGAATTAAACTACTTGTAATTCCTTAGCATTGCAACATATGCAGATTTCAATCATTATACGACATTCACAATAGATAAACATCTTATCTTATTGCAAATAGTAGTGTATCAAAATCTAAAAACATTTTGGCTTTAGAGATCAAAATTGCCAACATCTAACACACACACACACACACACACACACACACACATATATATATATATATATATATATATATATATATATATATGTGTGTGTGTGTGTGTGTGTGTGTGTGTGTGTGTGTGTGTGTATGTATGTATGTATATGTTATTATCATAACATAGCATGTATCATTACATTTTTAGATCATAATATATCAGTATATATCATGCAAATATTTTGTCACGTCTACAAATATTTCATTTGCATGTTTCTGGACTAACTTATATCAATATATATAACCCAGATAATTTTGATCACAAAACACACATATGCATTTTTAAGAAAACTGATTTTAAGAAACTTATTTATATATAACTAGATTTTGTGCCATAATACATGCATCAGAACAGGTTACAAGATTATCTCAATGTTATATTCATACAGATATAAGGATTGGTCATAAAAAATATATATAACCCGGATTTATACAATTCGTGGGTGCTTTGCAAACATACCAGTTAACAGTGTTAAACCAAGTGTCGATATAACGAATCTAAAATTTATCTACACAATTTAGTAAAATATGCTCAGCAGTTTAAACTGATCAAATATAGTCATGGATCTTAAATATCAAATATGGTTTGAAACGAGCCAATACATATGTAGCAGGTTTAATTTCATACTGATAGATCACAAATTCAAAATCAATGACTTTCAATTCGCCGAATTACTGTCTATCAGTTTCGTATCTGTTTTAAAACCTTATATGTATATCAGTACGTCAAATCAAACATATGCAACAACAAATCAACATATATATTTCCATATTTTAACAAGTGAAATAGGTAATACATTTATCAATATTAATATCGAATATTAAATTGTAATCCTGTTAGATAATTACAAATCCAAATAGAAGTTGTAATTACTCATATTACCAAATGAAAGGGGTTTTTAGAAAAACTGACCCAAAATTGATTTAATACCCATGATTAATTAAAACTAGATTTTGACTAATCTGTAGGGTCTCATAATAATCAATACAGCAGTATGAAATAATATTAAAATTTTACAATCAACTTTGAATTGATTTCGAGATTTTATATCATATATAAAATTCAATTACAATAAAAATATTGTATGTTCTAAATGAAAGTAGCATGATTACTTGAATCCATGTCTACTAATAATTTCGATTAAAGACTTTTATACACATGAATCAATAAAGTTTATAAGATTATAAAATCAAAAATGAATCTGAATCATTTCAGATCTCATATAATGAACAATTTCATCTAAATCAATATCTTTAATACTAATCGGATTTCAGTTTGAACTATTCAAACAAAACCCTAATTATCTCAACCTATAAATTAAATGAACCCTAGCTCTGATACCATTGAAGGAGAAAACTTGGTTCGATTTCAAAACTTATAGTTAAATCTCAACCAAATCAAATAATAATTCATGTATTAATTCATAAACCGAGAATTATACCTCAATGAAACTTGTATCATTCTTCAGTCGATCAGATTTTTAGAACTGGTTGTTCAAATACTAGCCCTCCAAGCATCGAGCCTAAATGGATATCCACAAGAATGCTTCTTCCTTAGATCGAATCAAGGGAGATTAAAAAGATTGGTGCTAGCCGCCATTATCTAGGTATTTAAAGGAAATAGAGATTGGTTGATTATTTGTTTTGATCTTATCCACCTAATTTTGGGTTAGCCGCACTTCTCTAAAAGGAAATGTGAGTTCCCTTTTAAAATAGAAGTTAACCAAAAATTAGGATCTAAACCAACTACTTATTCCATCCTTAAATAAAATATCAAAATATTTTATTTGTCCAAAATAATCTCTTTTATAACGTTCTACTGTGTGACCCTATAGGTTATTACAACATTGGCAATGATTTTAAATCGTATTTAAAATCATAAACAGTGATTGGCATCTAGCAATATATCGTTGCTACCCATGTTATAATAAGATCAACAATTTGATACAACCTTCCCTGGATCAGTGTATCAACGTAATATAATCCCTTTAACCAATATATCCAGAATTAAACCCGAGACATGGATCGTATCATCCCCTTTATAATTTAATCCGTTTATCTTGATCGAGGAGTAGACTATTTAAAACAAATCAATATTTGCGCACAACCATGCATTTCACAGTCTCACTCCATCAGGAGGCCCATGGATATCACCACAGATATTGTGGGGTTAAATTCCATCTTGATCATTCATAATTTTCATTCGATTCGAGAGGTATCCAATAATCACCGTTATCGTGATGATATCAAAACACAAATATCCTCGAATAAATTTATAATGATTTCAGGTCTATGGACCATTACATCACTGTCACTATGAGAATAACTAATGATGCTATTAATTATTCCATGTAGTTTTTCTCACGTTGGACCAATCCAATACGATATTCTCCAATATGTATTTATGTTTTGATATTAATATCACGTATATTAATGATCAATGAGGTATGATCATCAGTCAAACAACATACTAGTCTCAACGTTTTATTGTTGTCCTTTATATAAACAATAAAACTGGACTAGGGACATTTAAGAATTATAATACTCAATATATTATATAGTCTCAAGATCAAGTATCACTCGAACTATATAATTCTGTAATGACCCGTGAATTTTATACCCCGAAAATCATCATAATTACTTCTCTTGTATAACCGTCGGCCATTCAAGTATTGGATCATTAATAGGAAGAAGTTAAAGGGGGATAAATAGAAAGATAGAAAAGTATAATAGAAGAAAAAGAAGAACATAACATAACAGAATCAGAGTGACACGAATCTCATAGCGGAATGGACAAAATATTATATATAACATCATTTGAAATACAAAATACTATTAGAACTTACATATGTCATCAGAGTATATCACATATACAATACAATGGAAATAAATCTATATATCAATCGACAAAGCCTCCTGCTCCAAGCTCCTTCCAGGGTATCTGTAAAATCCTGAATTACTTGACTGCCCATTCAAATTTGGGCACCCAAGAGTTTAGGGAAAACATTGAAAAATAAACTCTGAGTCAGTCATGGGACTCAACTTGGAAAAATTCTTTTGAAAGTAAAGATAATCGTAAGACCGATCCACACATAAACACGGATGGTTTTTACCTTACGATGACCCAAAACATTTTGAAATCATATATATATATATATATATATATATATATATATATATATATATATTCTGATATTATAATAATGTCTAGGGTTTCCACAAATAAATTAAAATATAGCGGAACGCTTGCATCTCACGCTCCACATATATAGTATACAAACAAAACCGCGGGCGCTTATTGGAGATTGGATTTCGACTATGACAAGGTATGGAACCACCTGCCGATAGTGTATCTCTAGAGTGAAATACACTAGGTTCAACAAGAACGTCTTGCAACACGGCCCACACATGACCGACCAATCATTTCGCTTGATTATATCGAATTTATATCACCAACGATTGGGCTCAGCAACCGTTTCCCAAAAGGGACAACATCGAATAGAATAAAGAAGAAACGAAATTTCGCTAGATAGGTGATTATACACCCTAATGGGAGCGCCCCACATAGTCATGCTGCCTGCCCGATTTTTGCCATTTTCCTGGTTGTGAGGCTTGAGGTCAAAACTTACCTTTAAAACAGCATATCTTCATTTACTTTGAATGTCATATCATCAAAACCCGTCAAATCACAAATTGATTTCCCCAAAATCCCGGGTATAAAGCTAAGAGAAACGAATTTCTCCGCCACCAAACATAGTTTCGAGGAGATTAACTTACGCGATCTGTTAGGCATACACTATCAACTTGTTTCCAGTCAACTTTATATTCTTGAATTCGTATATATATACATACGTGGAAAACATTTCCTATATGCATTCACATTTCTACTACAAAGGATTGGTCTAACCGATTCTCTCTTTCTTCCCTCTCTTTTCTTCTGCTTCACAACTTCTCAGTGCACAGGGTGCACGGTGCACATGCACCACCACCGCCAGGGTTGTCACACCTCCACCATTATCACCACGAACCACCCTTCATCTCCTAATGCCAACGCCACCGCTCAAAAACCCTCCCAGCCCCTGTATTAAATTCGAACCGTACTTGTCAAAGCTTTCAGCCCAAATTCGATTGGAGAAGACACCCTGTATTTGATAAGATTATGCCTCTTTACTGTATTTGATTACTACGCCACTATTTATAATTTGAAACAAAAATTTAAATTTATTCATGAACATTTACAAACCATCTTCCGGTAGAACTCAATTCTTAAATCTAACTAGATTAAGAATTATTGAAATTTAGATTAACAAACGAGAAGCATTTTTGAGAAACTTATGAAAACTGTTAGTATACAGTAGCACAAACAGTGCTTCCTTTCAGATATTAAAAAAACATGATTGGTGATTTACCTATGACATAACAGAAGCATACAAAAAGGTATATATAAGTTTAAACCAAATATACACCATCATGGAATGGTTTGAAGCGGTTTTACTCACCCATATGGGCCCTTTTTTTGCGAGCTATTACCAGGTTTAACACACAGTCATGATTTAAAAAAAATGTTCATCAGTGATTTAATCGAACATACAAACTTAATCTTGAATATAGAAGTGATACAATATATCAATAATCATGTATATACACATGTATAATTTGAATCAGATCAGGTTAGTGATGTTTTACTCACACTTCAGTCACTGTCTTATTCTGCTTTGTATTTTGCTCAATGGTTTCTATTTTAGTTTACATGTTCTCTTTTCTTTTCTCCAGCTTTGACATGAAGATCTTATTAGCTAGATTAATGCATTCATAAACATAATGCCTATATATATATTTATATCTACAACATACAAACATAAATACTTTTAAAATAGAGTGAAAGGGGGGAGCTCGTTCACCAAAAATCTACTGTTGTTTCTTTGAATTTGTTTACTGGTTTTATTCCCAATTTAGGTGTTTCTATCCAGGTTTGACAAGTAGATCTACTAGTTCAATACAATACTATTTAAAAAGTATATATGTAGGAGTGTATATATATATATATATATCTATATCACATTTTACAAAATCAGTAATAGTTTAAAGAGCTTAAAAGGAAGTTTACTTCAAAAATACCACTATGTTCTGTCTTTTACTATAATATTTCCAAATAATAGCAACTATATTCAACCATTTAAATTCATTTACCATCCATACTTAGTAACATAACTTCATACATACATATATATATATATATATATATATATCTTACATGTTATCTAAGATAAGCTCATACAAGTTGCATGGAAACAGAGTAGAAGAGTATTCTTCTTACAATGTTTACTGCCAGGGTTGTTCTTAGAATCTTAGCATAATGTACCACCATGCCGAGCAAAACCTAAATATATTAAACTAACATGCATATGTGCCTTATCGGCTGTATTAAATAAAAAGGATTAATTAGTGTTTACTCACCTAAATCAGTTCTCTGTTTTAGTTTTTCTATCCAGAACTCCTCTTTGCCTTGCCATTTACTTTGATTTCTATATCAGGATTCTTCCTAGTTTTCGTTTGAATGCCGTGTGAGGATATGCAATGCCAAGATGTGTATTTATAGATGTAAATATGATTAAAATATTTGGGAAGCACGTGTGTACAGAGGAAATATAGTACATTGTTTCGGTGGAGATGACATTGCTGTGCCTTTTTTTTTATTTGAAGAGGATGCAGCTATAGGTTAGTGCAGAATGTAGCTGCTGTGTGCGGTTGGAAAAAGGTGTTATTAAAGTGGGTTTTCACTTCCAAGATCTTTTCTGACAGATGTAAAATGCACGGCCATTTGACAAAATGGAGCACAAAAATCTTGTATGCAGCTTATAAAAAAAAACATGATGTCATGTTCATATAGTCTAGCTGTTGCTATCACGGCCAAGCCTAACTGATGTACACATATGATAACCAACACAAGCTCTTTATATGCTTAAAATAAACAACCTTATCTCTTAAGTTTGTCATTGATATGAGATGTTATGTCAAGGCTTATCACATGATTTGAAGATAAGATGCGTTGCTACCTGCATGTGTGTACAGTTCATGTGCTTAAGGCTTTAACCAAGCTAAGCAACAAAAATATGTTAATGGCTATGTATTTTGCAATATATGTCTAGTGTACAGGCTTAGATAAAGATATTTCAAAATAGCAAAACATCATTACTAAGCAAATCAATCCTATTCATGTATTTTATTTGGTCCCATTCAAGTCACATAAATGCTATATTTTGGTATCTAAAACCATATCCTTCCATATGCTTCAATGTTAAGTAATAAAAATATTCTTATTTGCTTTCCCCATGAAATACTATATTTACATGGATTTTAAAACACATCTGAATTCATATACAAGGGTTAAAACCATATTTACATGTATAAATATTAAGAATATAACAAATAAATGTACTCATAGGATTTTATATAAAAATATATTATTATCCTGATTTCTATAATACACACATCTAAGATTATTTATATTTTTACCAGAGTTTAAATATATATAAAAAAATACAAAATAATAAAACATTATTTAATTATTTATACACATATATACAATGGTCCACAATCCTTAAACCATTAGTATACGTATTCATGAAATTTTCCTTAGTTTATTATTTTAAATTAATTGTTTGAAACCAATTATTGAAATAACCCAAAATAAACTGTATTGCAAGCTTAGTAAAAATCCCAGATGTTACAAATTTCGTATTATTATTCTAAGGACTTCTATTATGTTAATATTTGTATTATGTAGTAAATATAACATAACAGAATATATATATTTTATTCCAAATAAAACAATAACATCAATAGTGTTATCAATCTCGTCAAATGGATTGCCTCTAGGGCATAAACTCTAGCGGGATACACTCCAAAAAATATATTCACAATGAAGCTGCTCGCCTCCCTCGTTGAGATTCCGACCTTCGTTTTCCCCTTGTCACCTTGTTGCTCCTCGCCAGGTCTGACTTCGGTCCTCAAAACCCCCTGCTAACCATTGTAGCCCAACTACGACTTCAAAGCATGAGAGTACAGTGAAAATGGTAGGCATTTCCTGCTACTACCTGCATCCATACGGTAATCCTAACCTTACCTGTGGCAGTCGTGTCCCTGATCTTAAGGTTGAAGAATAGATGTGGTTTTAGTAATGTAATTTGTGTTTCTTCCTTTTGTGAAGCCTGCGTTTTTTTCCTCTCGCGTGAAGCTTCTGAAACAAGAAGAAAGAAGAACGAAAGCAGTGATGTATTTATATCCTATAGAAACTTAACTCCTAAGTTTTAAGTACAGGATGTACAAATTGTAGGGGAGGTCAGCATGAGTTTTCATTTCATAGTCTGTTGTACTCCTTAAGTCTACGCACAACAATAGGGTGTCCTGCGTTTTGTAGTATAGAATAGGACTATACTTAAGTATGTAGTTTTGAAGAGAAGATATCCCTGTGTAGAATAGATTTTAGGGTAGGTTACATGGAGGCTGTACAATTTCTTAATGGCCAAGTTAGAGAATTACATATATTTATTATTATTATTTTATTAATATTTAATTTTTACAAAACTTTCGTTAACAAGTTAAAACCAACACACTTTGATCTCCAAACGTGATGAAAATTGTAATCCTACAATAGATTAATATTTCAGACACAATGTAACTGGTTTTGTCGAATTCCGAGTCCGTTTGTAAAAATCAATTTTTAATCTCAAGCGGTTAAATAAATACGCATCTAAACGGCGCACGGTCACAAAGTAAACCAAGTTGACTCCAAACTGGAAATCTTACAATAATTAATCACTACGGATTAAATACAATTTTGTTTCATTGAAAACAGAGATCATTTGATATTTGGATATTCTTAAATCCTATATTTAATCGGTAAAATATAAATCGATTTAAAATAATTAAATTAAATACAAATAAATTATTATTATCGTATATATCTGAATAAAATATCATATAGCTCCAAAATAAACACATTTGAATTTATAACTCAATATTTCAAACTTCAGGTTAAAATGATATTTATTTTATATAAAAACCTGTTTATATTATTAAATAAATTGTTATAATTTATAACGATTCCATAGCAATTTTCTTAAAATTTGGTTTATACCTAACTCATAATCTACAAGACGAAATCTCCAATTTTCACTTCCATTAGGAATATAAAGTTTAATAGATTCAAGAGTTTCTTATTTCAAAGAAATCCGACATATTATGGATGCTGTATATCCATTTACAGTTCAAATCGTAAAACTACAAACTATCGCGACGTTACGAGCTCGTTTTAAATTATATTATAATTTTATACATTCAAACTTCGTTTCATAAATAAATTCGTTATTATGATTTAGTTCTAAACTGTATTAAATTTGTTAGACCCTCCAATTCACACAATATTGTGAATTCAACTATTTTCGACTATTTTGGAAATTAAATTTATATTCCATTGTTTATATTAATTAAATAATTAAGATTATTAAATTCAATTATAGATATCGCCAAATCGATATTTACATAATTAAATAAATTAAATATTCAATCGTTAAAAATAATGGACGTTACAACCAAGCCCGATACGATCAGTAACAAAGGCCTAATTCAAAAATGAAAAAACAAATTGAATTCGAGTTCTAGAACCTCATTTGAACCAAAAAATCAAAGGAATCCCTATTGCCACATCCAAAACCCGACTATCGCAACCCCTCGCAAAAGCCATGGTAACCATCAAATACATAAACCCCAATCCCAAACTCAAAACCTAATTCGATTTTGTCCTCCTGCTTCAAATACCAAGAAGCAAAGTGCAACATCGATTGATTAAAATCGAGACCCAAACCATATAGGGAAGCTTGAACCCTAAAACCCAAAATTATTTCAAAAAAAGGTGACGTCATGTTTTTTAGCTCTATTTTTTGCATTTCTAAGAAATAGAGGGTTTTGAGTTTGGAGATGGCAGCTGTTTTAAGTATGTTTTCTTTCCAAAATGTAGAGCACCCATGACTGTTACAGGATGGATGTGGAGATTATGAAGATGAGCAAAGTCTGCTTTCTTTCCAGAGAGTTTTTGAGTAAAGTTTTCCATTTTGGAGAGAGACGAAATGGTTTTTGAGATAGAAAGTAGAAGAATAATTATGTTTTAGGGAGGATACCAAATTGTTTTGGAGGGTGGTAGAGGAGGAATTTGTGGTTTTGGAGGGAGATGAATTTTTATGTAAAGTTAGGGGTGTTAAATGGACATGATAGTCCAATGTATGACTCGGTCTGAAGGGGTAATGCGTCCGGTCTGTGTCCGTATGATTCTCATTTAGAACATGATTTAGAACAAGAAAAAGTGTACGAAAATATGTCCGTTCGAAAATGTCCGATGTTATTCTATTGTCCGAACCTTATCCGTCCATTGTCCAGCTCGTACGAATAATGTCCGAGCCAACTCCTCGTCCAACCTGTGTACGTCCGAAAGCCTTATAAGACAGGATATGAACACCCCTCTGTCCGGTCTGGCCCTCTCGATTAACACCCCTATGTAGAGTTTAGCGTTACATGTAATTGTAAAAACAATTTGACTTGAGATATAAACAATTAAGTGTTAGTAATAACGCTTCAGAATAAGTCATTATTAAATGGTGATATTAATGACACGTTTTGTTGTAGTGAACTGATTTTGTCGAATTCCAAGACTGTTTGAAAGTTGTCTATTATAATTTCAAATCGTTAATCGATAGGTGTTTATGTCACGCATGATCACATAACAACTCCAATTGACATGAAACTTGAAATCTAATAATAATTAATCATTACTGATTTTATAAAATTAGTTTCATCAAAATCCGAGGTCATTTGAAAATGACTATTTTCACATGTTAAATTAAATCGATGATTTCAATAATAAATGAAATCATTTAAATTTCCGTTTTAAAATTTTTACTAACTTAATTCCAATTCAACTAGAATTTATATTAATTGTATGAATCATTTCGATTCATTTTTAACTTAGAATTCAATTATTTCTCGCTTTCGTATTACAATAATTCGATATATTCGAAATTAAATCGTATTTCGCTTATTAGTTAGATAAAATCCATATTAATACCTGTTTATATTTCTAACCCAATATTTAAAACAAATTTTAAACATTTAAAGCAAAATGAAAAAAATTCGGGTCTTACATTACGCGATTACGAAGTGATGTAATATCAAACATTAAGTTATTAAAATCGATCATGTTCGATTAACTTTCCAATCCGATTGCAGCTCATGAGTCAACCTAAATTAATTTTCGAATTCGAACTCGATATTTCTTAAGCATTTAAATTCGAAATTTTAACTAAACCCTCGGATCCTATCCCTCATTTCCTTTAAAATTCATATCCTAAGAATTCAAATCTACCGATCTGGACAGTTAGGAGACTTTTTCCTTCTCCTCCATCTTCGAATGCCAACACTATCAATCTGAAGGTGCTTCAGATCCCAAAACTAACTCCCTCTCCTTCACCAGAATTTGGATCCTAAGCTTCTGATCCGACCACCTTCTTCTCCCTCTTCTTTTCTCTTCTCCTTCTTTTTTTTGTTTTCATCTCCGGACCGTTCTCCTTCTCCGCCTCCCTACTCCGCTTTATAGCTCCTTCAGAACACTCCTATCACTAGCGAGCCCCCTTCTAGCGATGTCTTCACCCATCACCACCACAATTAGCCTGATCTCCCTCCAATTCCATCTTCTCACTCCTTTTCCTCACAAACCCATTAAATCGAAGAGGATTCAACAATAACTACGCCGAAACCCACTTTAATCTGATGGTTGATGAAAGGAGGATTGTGAACAGAAGGCGACGTTGGTCACATGGTGGTTGGGTACTAGAGTATGGTGGTCAACGGTGGAGTGTGGGAAATTTCGAAATTTCTCAATAGGCTGGATACGAAAATAGGAATATGAAGAGAGAAATAAAGGAGTATAATATTTATATCAAAGAGGAAGTGGAGCTAACACGCAAGTTATATCGTGATTTTATCTAAGTATAGGATCAGTACTGATCCCTATATTGGATTTGTACTGATCCGTCCTAATAATTATTTAGAAAAAGTGGGATGGGGGATTACTATTGATGATTTCACGTGCACGCGTACACATTCATGTACGTCAACTTCCAAAAGTTTGATCGATAATACAACCCTGAACCGGACATCAAGCGTGTACTCAACAACATGAAACAAAATTGAACAATTCCATAGTACGTGCTCGATGTTCGAGTTCAAATAAGCCTTGGAAATTAATATATACGGCCGTATGCATACATCTACATTATTATACTTTCATTACGAACTCCGAACATATCACACAAAAACACGTATAAGCGTAAGTGCGCACGCGACTTGCTTACACTCAAGTGTAGGCAAGGGGTAGAGATAAATAGTTAATTTCTTGAATCGATAGAAATTAGATAATTACTTGACAAGTGCAAGCAATCTCTGATCCAGATGCTTAAATCTAATCAAATTAAACCATCAAGCAATGCTGGAATCATTCTTTTATACCACTATAGTGTAACAAAGTGTTACAATCATTTGATAGTGACATACTCATTGGTGTATACAACTTAAAGGAATGATCACGACCATTTGTTGAGCGCAACATAGAGATCGTTTCAGACATTAAGACTTGTTCTGATTCAAAGCACGTCATGTTCTCTCAAGACGTACTTTTAGGGAAGTGATACCTGGACCTTTGGTTCGGCTTTTAGAAGCAATCTAGACTTGTACAGGCTCAGGCTATACGTCAAGATCGATCACGTCGGGGAATTGTTCGAATATTCAGAAATGGCATGATTAACTCGCAAGATTGTTCAAAATACGTGAATCGATCATATCTAGGAATAGATAGATCACTTTAGAAAACATGTGATGAATATAGTCTGATCACCCAAAAACGCATGTTCGACAAAGTTTGATCACCCGAAAATCACAAAGCTACAACTTTCGATCACCAACAATGGGGATCGGTAGGAATCCCTACAGGGATCGGTATAACTCGTGCAAACAGGGACCAATGAAACTCTGCAACTCTAACAACTCCACTACTCGCAACTTTGATGGTTTATACTCCCACTTATACAAATCTGATCCCGGTCAAACCAATATCGAAGACGAAGAACGCCAGAAAGAAAAAATACAAGAATCTAGATCCCCAAAATGACTAAGTAAGGGAAATAGTACCGATTTGATTACTTTGACATTTTGGGGATTGCGTTGTATATTCCTCTTATTTCGGATCTTTGAGTTTCCAGCGTGAACTCCAACTACAAATAGCTCTATTTCAGATGCAATAGGAATCTTTTTGCATTGTTGTTATTTGTTACTATCTTACTTTGTTACTATCTTACTTGGGAGTCTTACCGATCTGAGGATTGTTGTAACGACAACGGATTTCGCCCGGACCTAATCGATCGCTAAATCAACCAAGACCGTTCGATTCCCGCATACGCTAACTCTGGGTATACAACACATCAGAACAAATAACAGAAGACTTCTATAAACATCATAATAATGTTACATCAGAGTACAGAATATCAGAGTATATCGAAATATAATACACAGCGGAAGATAAATTTACATAAATGTAAAACAGTGCACAGCGGAAATATAAACTACAAAGCGGAAGACTGTAAATGCCTGGACACAGCTTAAAGCTTCAATCCAGAATCCTGCTCAATACATCTGCGAAATAAAACTACTCGGCTGCCCGTATGGAAAATAGGGGCACCCGAGTTCGCAAGGGAAAAGCAAACTACAGGTCAGTCATGGGACTGGTGTGAGAAACTCTAACAATTATAATTAACTTATTTGATAATATGGTATATCACGGGACCACGCCGCTAACGCGGAACGGGTTTACCCCCATGAATACCAGTGTGTAAACAACAATCAATATACATATATGGATCTACTATGCATCAATCAACATGCAATATCCCAATCTACCCTCTTAGATTAATCACTACACTTAGATTTTCTAAATCCAATTCAATTTACAGAAATTATTCCTTTGGATTTTATTCCCGATTTCTTATTTCAAATCATTTGAAATACATATCTAACTTTCTATATTAAAGTAGATTTCACTTCGGGATCTCAAATCAAATCGTTTGGAAATGTGAATTCCAAAACATAACAATGCATACAAACAAGTATGCAACCAAATATCGTGCTCCCCATCGACAAGGCAAAGGGTACGCACCTCGCAACTCGATATATATATGTGCACCTACCCCACATAGGAGTAGGCTACACCGACGATGCACCTCCCACACATGGAGAGCATACACCGCCCTCTCACCCATACTTTTAGTCTCAGGGTTACCCGAATCTTTAGCCACATACTAAATCATTTCATATCCCGAAGTAGGGAAAATCATTTCACAGCATAATAATCACAAGTACTTTCAAAATATAGTACTTCACATCAGTAATTCACGCATATGATCAGTCACTATTAATCACATAACCTTTGAGCTCGTACGTCTCAAAGAAGGGTGTTAAGCAAGAGAATAAATTCTCTGCCACCAAACAGATACATCATCAATAGCAACTAATCGAATATGCGATGAACCACAATGTAACATATAATACATTTTCTAAATCACTTTAGAAATCATCGGGTTTTGGGCCTCAAAATCCTTTCTGTTTTATAAAACATTTTTATAAAACATTCCCTGTCCAAAATCGGGAATACATTTCTTTTCACTTAAGAAAAATATCATTTCACAATCATTCATTAAATTTGAAATGAACACAACATCGCTAAACACCTTATCGTCAAATCGTGAAGTGTTTCACAAGGCGTTAGCACACAGATATTTTCAACCCAACCCAATGCTAAATGTAAATGCATATTTTGCTCATAAACTGGTCGAGCCCAATCCAAACAATCAATCAATCAAATTTGACATTAAATATAAGGTTTTGAATATAGAGAGTATCGACTTATATTCAACATCAAATCCTGAAACCAACAGATATCATATCGGGAATAACGATATCGAAATCTTCCAAATTCCCATCACAATATCTGTATAATCACGGAATCCAATATCGAAAACATCCAAAGATAATTTCAATTTAACTCTAATCCAATTTATTTATTTATAACCATTGGATTATTTTTCTAGTTAATAACTAGTTCATTTCGATAAAAATCTATTTTTATCTTTTCAAATATGGAGTTTTTCATCCCAATTCTTCACAAATCATTTCTTATGATTTTACACAAATTATCGATATTTTTAATAATTTTATCAAGGCCCATACAGTCGATTTACATCAACGGTCATCGAACTGCACTTACAGCGACCTTTTCCAAATTTGAGTTGAACATAATTCCAAATCCAACCGTTAGATTTCAAATTTCTAATATTCCTTAGAAAGCTCTTTTCGATACGAACCCAACGGTTCCGGTTTCAGGAGAATCCGACGGTTGGATCTCCCGTAATGTCCGTTAGAAGTCAATGGTCGAAATTCGCGAACTGCCGCAGCGCGGCGCGTTCTATTCAGGCCATTATATAATATATATAATATATATTTCGTCGATTTCCTTTTTAAACGTATTTTATAAATCGTTTTAAATTCGTTTTCAAAACGATTTCAACTTCATATTCAAATTCAAATCAAAATTGAATTTTTCCTTATACATTCGTTTTAAATTCATTTCAATTCAATTCAAACTTCAAATTCAATTCAATTCAATTCGAATTCATTTATATTCGATTTCAATTCGAATTCATTTATATTCAATTTCAATTCGAATTCATTTTCTATTCAGTTCAATTCGAATTCATTTTCTATTCAACTTCAATTCGAATTCATTTTCTATTCAGTTCAAATTCGAATTCATTTATATTCAATTTCAATTCGAATTCATTTTCTATTCAGTTCAATTCGAATTCATTTATATTCAATTTCAATTCGAATTCATTTTCTATTCAGTTCAATTCGAATTCATTTATATTCAATTTCAATTCGAATTCATTTTCTATTTTATATCAAAATTGAATATTTCATATACATGACAATTTTATACAGTGTATATGTATATGTTAAAAATTATATTTTTAACAATCAAATCATTTTCATGTTTCATATATATATATATATATATATATATATATATACATCGTTTTCACATTTCATATATATATCGTTTTCACTTTCAATATATATATTATTTTACTATCGATTTCACATCAACATCACAAACAATTTTCACATCACATCAATCAATTTCATTTCACCAAACAATTCAATCCAATCAAATAATCTACCTAATTTTTGCAATCAAACAAACAAGTCCATGGTCTGTGGATGATTGTGTCGGGTGCTACTAAGCACCGTCTGCATCCTAGTATATATACATAACTAGAAAAAGAAATTGAAAGGTGAGAAATTCTCACCGATAGCTATCCAATCATCTTGACTCTTCATTGATAGAAATCTTCATCGTTATCGCATCTTTGTCACCTTCGTTGCCCGTATTCACTACATATATAAAAATCACACATTTTTATATTTTGATGTCTTTAAAATAAAAATCACATTTTTATTTGTTCACTTTCAATTTGAAAATCATATTTTTATAACCGCTTCATACATTTAAAAATCGAATTTTCACTATTTCTATAGAAAAATTATATTTCTAATTTCAAAAGCAATGTATATTTTTAATTTCAAAAGCAATGTATATTTTTAATTTCAAAAGCAGTGTATATTTTTAATTTCAAAAGCAGTGTATATTTTTAAATATCTATGTATACTTTTAGCTTTTCAAACAATATTATAAAAAAAAAAATCACTTACTTATAATTTCATAAATAAAATAAATAAATAAATAAAATCCTCACTGTGATAACCTTCTTCAACGTCGAAACCCTCCAGGTGAGCAGAAACCCATTTTCGATCGATTAGGGCACCGAACCGTACATCACCCAAGCCGTCGAAGGTCTATCGGTGGTCGCCATGCTGTAGCGCCGGTCTTCCCCTCCCACGTCGATGTTGGCATCCAGTTCGACGTCCTATCCTGGTCTAGACACCCACGCGAACTGACCGCCTCTGACCACCAAATACCCTCGAACGATGGAGCTGCTCCCCATCTTCACCGTTGGACTGGAAGGGCTCGCCTAGCTCTTGAGATTTGCACTGATACTTTTGCATTTCATTAATTTGGTTGGGATTAAAAATCGAATGAAGAGGGGAGCTTTTTCGCCGTTCGTTTCAGCTGTGGAGGCGCGAGTTTTGGGTTTGACCTCGCTGGGCCCTTTGACCTAGGGTTTAAAGGATGATTGGATAATATATAATATATTTAATAATTAATTAATCCACTTATTATCTCGATATGATTTCGTACTCCAAATCAAACCCAATGACTGTCGCCCCTAACTAAATACCCCCATTTCGGACACAATGTAATATGTTTCGCAAGCTGATTCGGCTGTTACAATCAGTTTCCGTTAAATTTACATTTAAATTATTATATTGAATTTTAAACGTACATTTCAAATTACCGGGGTCACACACTAACTCTATAAATCCCATAAAACTATTTTCTAGCTTCGTATTGATGATACGGTCCTATCAAAACTAGTTTCGTTGAATTCTGAGACCGTTTGAAAAATGGTCATTTTCCAGTCGATTAAAATCAACTGAAATTGGTCAAACGCGTTTTCCTTTGCCACGCTCGCATATTGATTCGAAAAATTATGAAATTTGAAATCTAGCAATAATTTGACGTCACGGACCCAACAAAAGTGGTTTCGTCGAAATCCGAGGTCGTTTGCAAAATGTCTATTTTTAAGGGTCTGAATTCCATAGCGACTATTCAGAATTTTCAACTGGACATATCTTTTGATTCCCGCTATGAAATTTCGATTTTTCGGATTCGTTGGAAAGATATTATCAATTAGTTCATAATGTTTTTGGTTTCACTAAAATCCGGATTGTTTTGCACCCGGTACATTCAATTGAAGTTTGAAATCGAATTATCGAACTACCGCGCCATTTTCAATTCTATTTATAATTATATATAAATATATATAAATATTTATATTCTAACGTCGATGAATATAATATATACGATTGAATTTTATTCAAAAGAAATTTTCTCGTCGATATTATTTAAAATAATTCATTTTAAATAATCAAAATTCGCTAAAATTGCCAAAATAAAAATTTTAAACTGGCCCAGATTTTCGGCTTGTTACAATTGTACTTATTGAATCTCAGCAGTAAAGTGATTAAACATTTAAAGTGGACGTTTTGAACCACTATAAATTGTTATATTTTGTTTTTATTGCATTTCTACTATTTTATTCCTTGTTTTCCATTTATTTAGTTTAATTTTTACTGAATTCTTTGGATGTTGTGCCATTTTATGGTGTCAACGATTAATATAGAATTTAAAATGAAAAACATTTTCTGAGTCATTCTAAACCCTTTCGAGTTGTTCCATATTTATTTTTGGTAAGTAACTGAGAAAATTCATATTGTCTTTTGCAAACTGTTTTCTTTACAAAATTCCTATAATTTTTTGATGTTGGCACTGAAGTACGATAGAACGTGACGTTTGTTGCAAATGCATCTAACGGATCTCTTATTTCAGTTGAAAAATGCGGTATCCAATGGCCCAAGATGCAAACATGCTTGTTATTTATATATGACGACTCTCTTCTAGGGGTGTAAACGGGTCAGACTATACCGTACGGAGGTGTGATCAAGCTCTATTCTATAAAAATTCGGATGGACACGGACCAGACATCATATAGCATCGGACCGAGCCGGACAATGGACTGTCCTGTCCGATATAGCCTTGGATAATATAAAAACATCGAACATTTTAGATCGAAGCGAACACTAGTGCGTCCAAGCTCTGTCCTATAAGAAAATCAGACGGACACGGACTGGACACCTTATAGCTTCGGACTGAGTCGAACAACGGACTTTCCGATATACAGCCCTACTCTTTTCGGTGGATTTTCCTCTGATACTTATTGTCTTTTGCTGCTGTTTGTAAATTTTGCGCTTGCTTATTGTTTCCTTTATCTTCATAACTAATATCTATGCACTCAACAGTTTGAATTTATTTATATGTGACCATCGTTTCATTCCCCTTACTAACAGAACAACGTTATTACTCAGTTCTCTGTTTAAGTGCTCTGATGAAAACTATGGCATATGAGGTATGTTTTGGCTAATCGGCAGTGTCCCACTTATGTCAACAATATGAAAAAAGCGTGAAAACATTTCAAAATATGCTTTTAGTTGACTACTAAAGCAATAACAGTTTTGCTATTGCGACAAAAACATCGTTTTATCAAAATCTCAGAATATGAGGAATTGAGGGGAATAATCTAGTAATTTAATGTGCAATAACATTTCAAAATAATCTAGCATTTCTGAAGCAATGATTAGTGGAAAACTGATAGAAATTAACTTATGTATGCAATGAGTAATTGGCCGTATAATCCACGACGAGATACACAAATTTGTCACTGGCAGTATAAAATTGAAAATGAAACATTTTTTAATGTCTTTTCGAACCCATTTTGTTGTTTTAATTTCGTATGTGGTAAGTGATTTAAAAATCCATATTGATTTTCGCTTGTGTGTACTGTTTTCTACAGAAAATCCTGAAGCTTTTTCCTATGACTTTCCAGATGTACGCAGTGAAGTACTTCAGAACGTGATGTTTATTACAAATGCATCCGATTTGGTCCCCTATTTGGGTTGCAAAATGCAGTATCCAATGACCCAAGAAGCACACATGCTTAATAACTACGTTTTTATTGTATTTTTGTCTGCTTCGTTCAATGAAATTATTGCTTGGACCATTTTAGGGTTATGATCGATGCTTCTTTTTCCTTGTGATTTTCTTTATTGTCATAACATCTATGCTAAACGGAATATTTGAACGTGATATTTGAGCGTAACACTCTTGCGAACGAGGAATGCGGTTTTTGCTACAAACGATGTATTTGAGTGTGGTATTGGAGCGTGATATTTGAACGGAGTAAAATTAAAATAAAGACATAAATACAAATACAAATACAGTAACAGATACAAATACAAGCGCAGCCCGCAGCAACCAACTGATCTCTTATGATATCTGAAAATGCTGACATTTCTTGATATCCATTTCGCTATGCTTGTTCAATGCATCTTTTCATCGCATCTCTCAGAACATATTATTCCTCCACGTACTGATCCGGGATAAGTTCAAGATCATCGTCAAAAGTCATAAAATCTGGATAACCACTATTATATTTGTGTATGAAGTTGTGCAACCCATTGTAGCTACGATAACTTTGACTTGAGTTTGAAATGCATATGTACTCATGCTCTTCAAAATGCCAAATTTTTGTTTTCAAATGCCAAAAGTTTCTTTTATGGTCATCCTAAACTTGAATGGTAGAAATTAAACACTTCATTGGCCGATTTTTGTTGATTCACGGTTTCACAAAAATGTGGAAGATGATACATCATATTTCAGTATGGTGGTAAATATCCCGTCTGAAGTAGATAGCCCGAATCGACCAAATAATACTGTCCAGCTGGAGGTTTAGGAAAGTTGAAATTTCTATCAGTTGTAACCGAATTAAAAATTCTACTATCATGTGCAGTCCCTTCCCAACCAGCCATAACATAAGTAAACTGTAAATCGAAAGAACATACCGGTAATAATTTCTGCGTTGCAAAATATTTTCTTTCGATGTATGAGATAACTTGATCAATAAGTAAATGTCGTTGATCCAATCTAAGTTGGTATACTCTGAAGTATTAATCCGGGTCATATGATTTCTCCTTGCATTTTGACACAATGATATCCCGTAGAGAACAATCAAATCGTCGTAATCGGAGGATGAATCGGAGGCAGACATTATTTCGAAGAAGAGAAAAAAAAAAGGTAATGAAGGATGAGAAGCGGAGATGTGGTATAAAAGAGGTTGAAAAGAGCCGTTGGAGGAAATGGTGGAAAATGAACTGTTGGCGTCGGACGCGTTGGACGCAAACAGTTTATTTTCCACTGTTCCCCAACTGGGGAATGAACGTGGATTTCCACGTTCAGACGTCCAACGCGTCGGCCTCCAACGCCACCATAACGTGGTAAAAAATCACTGTGAACAGAGCCTAACATATATATTACCTAAACATTAATATAAATTATTTATATATATATATATATATATATATATATATATATATATATATATATATATATATATATAAACATGTATAATGAATATCAAATATTCTAACATCTAACGTAATTTTTTGCCCCTGTAAGAACAAAATTTTTGCATAATAAAATATGAATTAGTTGATACATGAACTACAAGGAGTTAGGTCGAAATGTGAAATTTTTGGTTTATGATAGTTCTTATTCTATCAATCTTCCTCACTAACAATCAGTTGGCAATAAATACATATACCTTTCACTGTTTCACTTTAAATTAAAAAAAATGTGCAAAAATGGTCTAGGCATGTTTTGAACTTGCATCTTAAATCAAATTGATGCTTTGCTAGTGAGCTACTAAACCTTTTGTTTAGCTAGCTTATCCCAATAATTGAAAACATAAAATACATGATCAGGCCTGACCCTGGGCGTAGGCCACCTGGGTGGTGGCCTAGGGCCTCGGGTCCGGAAGGTGGAGGAGAGGGGGACTCAAAATTTTGAATATTTTAGGTAAAAATCGCTTACAATTAACATACAACATGCAAAGATGTGTTGGCTGAATGGCAATATGTGTAGTGCAGCTGCCTTGCATGTAACTTGGGTTTGATTCCGAGCGGTTCATGTCATATTTTTGCTTTTCTTCGTTTTGTAAACTTTGGGCCTAAATTTTATTTTGGTCTAGGGCCTAGCCTTGGCCAGGGCCAGCACTGTACATGATCATATATGTCTTCTATTCAAGTACTTTGATAAAAACTTCAAAGTGTGAGGTGGCCAATCATTAGAGACCCACACAAATCACAAATAACAAAAAATAATGAAAAGATTTTATGAAAGGCATTCAGCTGACTATTAAAATAATTATCTAATGGAAATCTAAATGCAAGATGAGCAAAATTACAAGAACTATAAGCAATCTGTAACCGGCCATATGATCAACTATGAGATATACAATTTACAAGCAGGGATGTAACAATAAAATGGAAACATTTTCTGAATCTTTCTAAGTCCTTATAATTTGTTTCAATTTTATTGGTTGTTACTGGTTTAAAAAGCCATGTTGATCGTCATTTGTGTATGTTGTTTTCTTTAGAAAATCATAAAGCCTTTTCATCTGACTCTTCTGATGTAGGCATTGAAGTACTTTAGGTGGTGAAGTTTATTTCAAATGCATCTAATTACCTATTTCAATTTCAAAATGCAATATCCAATGGACAAAGACGCAAATATGCATACTAATTAAAGGGAATTTTAACCAAAAGGACAAACTGTTTGAAAATTTTAACCACAAAGACAAGAGATTAAAAATTTATTCAAAAGGACAAAACATAGCCCAAATTTATTCAAAAGGACATTTAAAAAAAAAATTGCAGATTTTTAGGTATCAGTTTTGCATGTAGTTGGGTATTAGTTTTTGGTTTTACAGTTTTTAGATATCAGTTTTATATTGTTTATGGTATCAGTTTTACATGTAGATACATTTGAAATGTTGTCAGAAGAGAGGAGCTGAACTGTTTGGTAGTGTGATGAGATTAAAGACACATTTAAGAGTTTTTATGTTTAACCTTTGATGTGTAATGAGATTGCAAAGGGAGATTGTTTATGGATGTATGGTGTTGGTTTGTCGGTGGGTTGTTCATGTATATGAGGATGTGGAAATGAAGGTTGGGGCCAACTCATGCCTTAGCTCTAACTCGAAGTTATTATTTGCAATGAATTATATTATGTCAGCTCGACAGATTCTCTTATTTTTCTCATCTGAAGAATTGCTATACACAGTAAATATTTTTTCACTTATATCGACCAACCACTCACTTACGTACAAGCTGTAAGCTAAAAACTGATACCTTTAGACACACAAAACTAGTACCTATTAGCTGTAGAGAGCAAACTGATACATACAAACATACAAAATTAATACCTAAATATTTGCAAAAAAAAAAAAAAAAAATTAGAATTTTTTTAAAAAAATGTCATTTGTTTTGTCCTTTTGAATTTTTTTTTGAAAAAATTGCCCTTTTGAATAAATTTTTAGGCTCTTGTCCTTATGGATAAAATTTTCAAACAATTTGTCCTTCACAATATTTTTCTGCTAATTAAATATATGGGGACTGAGTTTTGTGAACCTGATCTAGTGGATTTATTTCCAATTCGTTCTTTTGTTGCTTGCCAATTGTAAGTTTTTAACTTATAGTTCCCTTTATCATCATAATATACATGCTAACAATAATTTTAATTTATTTATACATAACCATCATTTGATATCCCTAACAGCAAAACATGTTTACAACAAAAATAAGAATCATTTGTTGTGATTCAAGAATTTACCGAAGTTGATCTAAAATGTGAATGTTTTTGCTGATGATTTGATTCTTGTTCTGAAAATCATTCTCACTGACAAGCAGCTAGCAGCAAATACATTTTTCTCGCTGTTTCATTTTTAATTAATAAAGTGAGGGAAAACAGTGCAAAAATGGTCTAGGCAACTTTCAAACTTACATTTTCAAACAAACTAATGCTTTGCTATCTAGGAAGCACTGGTGCGGGTGCGCGGTACGAGGATACGGAAATTCGGCAAATTCAAAAATATGAGGATTCGGGTGCAGAGCCATACAACAAATATTAAAATATTAAAAATATTATACATATATATATATATATATATATATATATATATATATAAGTGGAAATTATGCTAAGGTCCCTATTACTGTTCAACGATATCCAAGGTAACTCTTATATTCAAAGCGGTTCCTTGTTTTTGGACTTCCGTGTTTTTTAAAGGAATTTTTGCGTTGTCCGGTAAAAAAAAAAAAAAAAAAAAAAAAAAAAAAAAAAGAAAATCTAAAATCTGCAAATATTCACGGAAGGTCACGCAAAAGAATTTTTTTGCATACATGTATGCAATTGAACACAATAATTGCACACAAATATACGAGTATTCTTGAAGCAATTTACACTGAAATTCCACGTGAAATCTTACATACATACATGCAACTATTCTAAATACTGGCATACAAGCACGCAAATAAATTATGAAGATGTCACGTTGAAAAATCTGCGTGAATACCTGCATGAATATATGCAAGTATTATGTATTCTTGCATACGTGTATGTAAATATTCATGATCTAATGTTTTTGTCTGCGGATTGCTGCATACATGTGTGCAACTTTTCTATTTTATTGCATACTCGTATGCAAATAATCATGAACTGATTTGCATGATTGTGAATTATAGCAAACTTGTATGCTAGATTCTGTAATACTTACATGCGTGTATGCAAAAATGCCAATGCAGATGCAAGACTGAAGTAGTTGCATGCATGAATGCAAGAATTTCAAATATTTGCATGAGTCGACGCAAATTACTGCAGTTTCGTTTTTTTTTTTTTTTTTTTTTTTTTTTTTTTTTTTTTGTTGTTGTTGTTGTTGTCTTTGATGTGGTTTTTTGATCTAAAATTTAGGGTGATTACATGTTTAATTTAAAGACGAATTTTCGTAATTTTTCTTTGACGATTTTTCGAAAAAATAGGGACCTAATTTATAATAAGTTTTGGACCGGATGTGAGCCTAATTTTGAAACTTAACAGGGACCTTTGCCAAACGCACCTTAAATATAATCCACGAGATGCATTTTAATTAAACAAAGTAGTCAAATAAATAGTTCAACATATTAAAATAATGGAAGAAAAAACTGCAAATCCACATTGGGTAAAATTAGCATTTCCGCTAATGTATTGTATAACACATATGCTCATTTATCGTCTCCATAATTTTGACTGAATGGTTAAAGGCATAAATTAATAATATTGACATATGGTCCCATTTGGCATAAACGAATAAACAAATATAGCAAATATTCGATTTACTCATAAACAAACAAATAAAGCAAGCCACGTTTCCTTTCCATCCAGCATTTCATCTCGCACAAAACAAAAACAAATCAAACGAAGTGGAAAAATGAAAAAAAAAAGCGGAAACATCCAATTGAAACAAAAAAAGATCGAAGAAACTGGAGCTGCTCAGTGGAAAATCAAAGAATAAATTGGAAAATTGTAGCTGCAGTCTCGAATTGGAGCCACGTTTCCTTTAGTTGCGGCAGTCTCGAAGTGGAAATTCGAAGAAGAATTAGGATTTAACACTACTCCTGCACCTTCTTTTCCGAACCCAACCGCACCCCTTCCATGAAATACGGGGACACGCCTCATGGCGCACCCCGTACGAATCCCGCTGCACCACCGCACACCCCCGCACCCATACGAATCCCATGCACAGTTCTTCCACTAAGCACCGCACCCCTGCTTTGTAGTTTGCGACTAGACCTAGTTATCTGTCCGTATTTAAAACAAATCTGAATTAACCCTAATCAATTCATGAAAAGAAAATAATAAATAACAAAGATTAGTGGAAGCGTACCAGCCGTTAATCGATTTACAAAGCCTACGATCTTTCTAGAATATAGTTTCTTCTTTCTGTGTTATTTCTATGTGACGGAGAAAAACGAAAACTAAAAAAACATACTAATTCTCGGGGACCACGCCTCTCTTGTTAACGGATATAATCAATTATTTAATATTTACAACCTGGCCCCTCATTAAATTGTAAATAAGACCTTTCTACCTTAATTATAATAGCATCATACGTTGCATATGTGTTTATAATAATATTTTAATCCAACAATCTGCCACTTGGGCAACATATGTTTCCTTATAAATGTACAACCTTATGAGCTCAAAATTTACTATTAAATGAAGGTATCATATAACAATCTTGTACATCAACCAGATTTATCTTTGATCGCAGTGGTCTTTGTCATATTAATCATGACTAAACCCACCAATGGTCATATATATATATATATATATATATATATAGTCAGATGACATAGATTAATCATGGATACATAGCATGAAAAATATATATAATGTATAAAACATGCATATTTTCAGCTGGTCTTCCTTAAAATTAAATGAGGTCATAATCAAAATAATAAAATAGAGTGAATGAACTGAATACTTTAGTTCTAATCAGAAAACCAAATACATAAATGTCTCAAAGAAAATATAAAGCATATAATATACAACTCCCACTAAACTATATTACCACTAACTATATTACCATTTAGCAATATAACACATATATAAGTAGTGTGCTTATGAAAGACCTTAGGTGGTAGATCTTTTGTGAGCGGACCACTATCATGAAGATAGTTCCAATATGCCCTATGAATATCTGTCCACTTTGCACTCTTTCTTTCACAACTAAGAATTTTATATGCTTGGACTTACTTGAGCTTCTATTATTGTTAGAATATAGCATTGCTGACTTATTTTCACAATATAACTTCAGTGGTATTTCTACATTTTCCAAAATGCGCAGACCATTGACAAAGTTGCATAACCATATTTTATGGTTTGATGCCTCATAACGTGGTACAAATTTTTCTTCCATAGTGGAAGAAGTTATAAGTATATGTTTAACATCTTTTCAGGATGTAGCTCCTTCCAAATAAATAAAGCCTGATGTAGACTTTCTACTATCTTGCCATCCATCAAAATCAGAATCAGAATACCCTGTGACGTCCAAATGATCTGATCTTCTATAAGCTAGCATTAGTCTTTTGTTCTTTGAAGATACCTCATAACCCTCTTGAGATCTTTCCAATGGTCTATACCGGAGTTGCTTAAGTATCCGCATAGATCTTCATAGATCTATTTCTAATCTCTTATAATCAACTAGAAGAGATTAGATCTTCATAGATCTACACATTTTCTCCATTTTAAAGGCTCTCTACATCAAATTCTTGTTGTCCTGAATTGGTTTCTCATTAATTTGCAGAGATTTATTAAATTGATGAGTGATTTTGATCTCTTACTCGACTATATGATATTATATGTTTAGATTAGAGGTTTTTATAACCAATATATTTAAATTACCCTAAAGTATTATCATTTGTGTTAATTTCAGTTTCGAAATCCTTAAGTTAACCTAACTAGACATATAATAGATTAAAATGATAAGTTCAAATTGATTAATAAGTATATTGGCCTTAGATCTATGCATACATGTGATTAATTCATGTTTTCCATGCATTTGGCTGTTTTCCTATGATTTTTGTTTATATGCTTTGTTGTTTGAATTGTTAAAATGCATATTTAGGATTTTGTGCTTGATTTGTATGTTAAAATTGTTGTAATTAGGAATTTGATTGAAGATTGGAACATATAAGGATCAAAGTTCGTCGTAACCACAAGAAACTTTGAGGATATGCTCTGAAAGGTGTCAGGAACATGCCCCAAAAAATTAAGTGGAAAATTCACTAAGTACATGGACCGACACTGATGCATCGTTCTTCATGATATTGGCATATGATTCTAAGGGAGGCACATGAAGGCATATGGAAGGATATGGAAAATTTTGGCAAAGTTTGGATGAAGTACGTAGCCTATAGGGGATGTACTGGTATGAAGGCTTCACATAGGATTGGTAATGTGACATTGGAACCAAAGGAAGCTGAAGGGAAGCTTCGAAGGGAGCATGAGTACTTACCCAAAATTTGGTCATGGACTAGCACTGATCCATATAAAATGGATCAATACACATCCATTAGGGAGTGTTGGATGGAGTTGCGATCCATAATAGTGGTAGAAGACTTTTTCATGAGTTTGATGGAACTTATGGTTCGTTGATTAATTCTATAAAGAAGAATTTATGGCCGACTGAAGTTATAGCCCTTCAATGGAAGATTCGAGTGAGAGTGGGGTCAAGGAGAGGTAATAGTTAGCTTGTGGTGTAACATGGCTGTAAGATGATGAAGGCATCTCATGGTGCGATGAGATTGCAAAGCAATGAATTTAGCTTGTGGTGTAACGAAGCTATAAACGAATGGACACAACTTGTGGTGTAACGAAGATGCACGAGAATGAGAGCAGATCATGGTGTAATGATTTTGTAGGATAAAGAACTGGCTAAGAGGGACTCAAGCTTATGATATGGTAGAGAAACTCCGATGATTGAGAATACTGAGGAATCGTTGATAGCTCGGAGTGTTCTGGTTGGCTCAAAGCGTAGGTATCATGGGGACACCCTTTAGGATTGAGGAGATCATGTATTTTGGGTGGTGTAACATTGTGTTGGTATACGCGAAGGTCGATTAGAATCAAGATTTTATTAGTCTCTGGCTAGGTGAGGATTTTCATACAGGATACCAATGTATTCAGGGATTTAGATGGTGATAGCTAAGAAGTGGATGGTCATTCCTATGTTTGCTATGATTCCACTTACCTTCAATTCTTGGGTAGAATATCACCTTTAGGGCTTAGAGAAGTGGGTCGAGAATAGATCCTGTGTGGGGCTGTCAATTTCCTACACGACCCAAAACCCGACCTGAAACTCGCATGGAAATTAACAGGTCAACCTGACCCGTTTAGTCGGCATGTCATTTTCAGGTCAACCCGAATTTGACCCGTTTATAAACGGGTAGGTTTAGGGTTGACCCAGTAACCCGATTTTGACCCGCCAAACCTGATTATATATTGTATATCTTCCATACTGTTAGTCTTTTATGTATGTTGTCAGTGTTAGTCTTTTATTCATGCAGTAATCAATATGCTCATATATTCTTTTGTAAGCTATTATATTTTACTAATTTATTCTCGTATGCTATTAGTTATATTTTACTTATAACTACTGTATTCCTCCATACTATAAGTAATTTATGTATGTAGTAAGCTCATATATTCTTATGTATGCGAATGATATTTGGATATGGTGATTTCATGCTTTGTATATGTGTTTCCTGTTGGTTATTTCATAACTTATTGCATGTTGGTGATTTTGTAACTTGCTGCATGTTGGTGATTTGGATCTTTTGCTGTTTATATCAGTGGGCAATATTTTGGGGTCAAACGCGTAAACCCGACACGACCCGACATGAACCGTTTAGTTAAACGGGTTACACGGGTCCAGTTGGGTCAACCCGTTTATAAATTGGTCGGGTTAGGGTTTAGAAAAATGACCCATTTAATAAACGTGTTGGACGGATGTAACAACCCATAAATTTCAGTATATTTAAATTTAGATTTAAAATAAATAAATGGAATAATCTGGGATAAAAATCAGATTTTGTTGATTATAATGATGATGATTATTGAATTGAGTGTAAATAGATTTTTAAGATAGTTTATTTAAAAAAATGTGGTAAGTTGGGATTTAATATTTAAATGATTAAATAAAATTTGAGTTGTCTAAGTAAAAATTTGAAATTCAAATAATAAAATTCGAGAACCTAAAATCTGTGAAATTGATTTATAAAATTTAATTAAGTTATAATTGGATTTAAATGAAATTTGATAAATATTTAAATTAAATTAAAACAATTAAATGAATAATTGAATATTTTATTAATTAATTAACTGTGAAATTTAACCGTTTTGGCTACTGTCTCGGAATCCGACGAAATCAGTTTCATTGGATCCGGAACAGTGAATTATTGTAGAATTCCAAATTTCATTAAAATCGGACTTGTCACTTGATCGTACGAAAGAAAATGTGAAAGGAATCATTGTAAGCTGATAATTGTTCATTGTTCACATTGGACCTTTTATATAAACAAATAAACTGCCTTCCTAACTTTAACCAGCCATTTTTCATTATACGTATACCCTCCTTCTCAAGAAGATTTCTTCAATGGCTGAAACAAAATTTTCAAAACCCTAGTTTAAATTCAAAATCAAATTAAATTCAAATCTCCTCCAAACATCAACATATTATATATCAAATTGAAGCTCTCGATGAGTAGAATCCAGATCTGCAATTTAGTGGCACATGCAGTGACATAGATTGCCTGAAATCGATGGTCAAAGTTCGGATTCGTGGAACCCTAGATTTCGATTTGGGGGTTTTCAATTTACGGGTTAATTGGAGAAATCGACATATGGGTTTTGAAGAGATTTGTCATTGGAATCAAATCATGGTGTTTTGAAAGTCCAGAAGTTGTTGTGGTGGTCGATTTATGCGTTTATGTGCTGGAATAGGGTTCCGTTCAGTTCAACGTAGGAAGCTCCATGGTTGGCCGAAGATGGTGGTTCCGGTGTTAGGGGGCACGGGGTGAGATGGCGGTCAGGTTGAGGGTAGTCTCGAGATTTCCGGTGGTCGAAATTGAAGGTGGGAGGCAATCAAAGATTGGGCTGATGGGTTTTCTTCTACGTCATTCACTGTTCACGCACGAAGAACAAAATGAGCGGGAAACTAGGCTGACGTGGTGCTACATGATTGGTGAGGAAGTTATTTTATTAATTTTTTATATATTTAAAATTCAAAATGCTAAAACGCTAATAACTTTCTCGTTTTAACTCGGATTTGGACGCGATTGGGTGCGTTGAGAATGTGGCGGAATTGCGGACAATCCGAGACTGGTTTGGCTGCATTTGGAAATGTTGAAATTTTGGGCTTTGGTTGGATGTCCGATGCACTAAGGACCCAAAGGTGAGTGATTTTCTCACTCACGACTAACTAAATTTTTCCCATATTTATTAATTAAATTGTGAAATAAGTTTGGTTGCATGGTTGTGTTTGATTGGTGAATGGTTGCTTTAATTTGACATGCAAGTGTGTAACAGGCAATGAAATCGATAATTAGTTATTTAAATTCAATTAAATTTCTAGTTAGAAAATACCGACACTTGTTAACAAGTGACATGACTGATATTTACCATGGAATAAAATGGTTGTGATGGATGCCTTGGTTGATGTGATTACTGAATGATTATTGCTTGAAATGTTACTTATTTCAGTATGGATGTTGTGTGCTCATTATTGACGATGAATCCCAATTTTTCACCCTTGATGTTGCGGGCATCGAATAAACCGGGGTTTATCGATTTAAAATAAATTAAGAACACAGGTTGAAATGATAAATATCTGTGACCCTGATTTGGATTGAAATGATATACATCCATCCCTGAAATATCGAAAATTTTAAATCACTTGGCCATAGGATAGCAAACTATATATGGACATCGGTTGCTTAAATGATTTTTTTATGTATTCGAAATTCTAGTTGATGAAATTTTTTGTTTAAAGGAAATGTGTCGATTTTCGATAAGTTTTATTCTTCCTTTAAAGTTCGGAATCTTAAATGTTATTTGAAATGGTTAAAGAAATTTTTTCCAAAACAAATTGGAAGTTTCAAATTAGAATTTTAATATGATTTGGGATTATTCCAATAATTGGGTAGACACGAATTTAATCAATTCTTATTGAATTTAATTTTGGAATAAAGATAATCGAGGATACTCGGAGTTGTTTTAAACTTAATACGAATATGGTTTTGAATCCTTTAAATTGAAAGATGGGTTTGAAATGTTGTTTGAAACAAGATGTTTAGCTATGCAAACTCCATTGAGACTGGAGTTAGATTCAAGTATTTAAAGTTCGGAAGAAAGGAACGATTATAGTTAAAGAATTTTATTATATATATATTTACACTGTTTGATTTCAAATAACTATTCCTTTCTTAAAATTTATTTACTAAAACATTTACCTATAAAACTATTTTGTTATAACTAAACTTTTCCTTATATTTTATTACATAAACTAATTAGTAAAACTTTTAAATTATGTATATACATAGTGTTTTATATTATTTTATTTTTTTACTATTATATTATATATATATATTATATAATGGTTCTTTCTAAGCACCTATTTTCTTAAAGTATGCTTTATAAATTGTAAATTTCTTCCGAATGGAAAGTGCTGGATTTAAATCGTTGGTTCAAATGGAGTTGAGATAAAGTTATATTTGAATATGAATCAATTTTTAAACCGATTTTTAATATGGAAATATAAATTATATTCTACTCAAATATAAATGGATCTCTTAAGGGATTAAATGAGTTGTTATGAAAATATATGTTCTATTTGAATATGAATGGATTCTGACAATAAATCGATTTTTGAAACAACTATGATTTTGATATGAAGTATATTCTACTCGAATATAAATCGATTTTGAAATATTATATGATTATAATATATGGATATGGAAATATATTCTAGTTTGGAATATAATCGGTTTTTGGAATGATAGGGATATTTTGATATGAAATTATATTTTATTTTGAATACAAATTGGGTTTGAAACAAACATGATATTTTGACATGAAAGCGAACTTTTGAATAATGTAAAAGAACCGACCGATGTGAAAAATGTAGGCGTTGGTTGTTAAAGAGACCGGAGTCGGTAAGTGGCATACTCTCTATCAGTGCAGATACTACTTTAACAACTGTGTACGTGTTGAAGTATCCGGAACGAAGTATGATGACTGGGAGGCAATGATTGGATCGAGGAATGCGAATGATGATGAAATAGCCTTGACCTTCGGGTCAGAATTAAAATGACTAAAACAAGAGCTATACCGTGATTAATAGAGGTAACACCTCTGATCGAACACATTTCTTCGATACTATTATATGGTGACTATGATGATGATTTGGGCCCATTTGATTTAGGAATGTGTTCCGAGGTGGGCGGTAGTGGCTGCTATGCGTTACCGCCGGTCCGGGAGTGCAATTGGTAGAATCCTACCCTGGGTATTGCCTCGAGTGCCTTGTCATATTTATCCTTATCTAGACCCCATATGATTTTGATTTGTATTGTAGCTATGGAGTGCCCTCTGATGCCATCGGTTACGGTGGGTTTACGGTATTGTATAGACTAATGTATTATAAACGGTGCAAGGGTAAAAATGTAATCCTGCTTATGCTATTTTCATTATGTTTACTTTACTGAATAGACATTACAATAATAGCGTATTATACTATGTATGTATTAGTTTAACGGATCCTTGAGAGATGGAAAATCCCGTAACGTCTCTTGAATTACTGTAACCATAACACTCAGGTTATTTTATATTTTAATTTGACTAATATGAGAGTGATTTAGTGCTGATCCGAGTGTTTATTGTGTTTTATTTTTATGCAATATGCTTGGGTCAGCAGAAGTTTGTAGTTAGCAAAGATTACTTTGCCTTGAAGAGCGAAGACGAAGATTTGGTACATATATCTATTGTATACATATTTTCCGCTGCATTACTGTATATGCTTGTACTAGTGTAACTCTGATGATTGAAAGAAGTGTAACCCAAATGTATATGTTTTTAAATGCTTTTGAACCATTATTTGTTTATTATATGTTGTCCTTCCGCTGTGAGATTCTGCGGTTGTTTTATCTTCTTTCTCCTTTTTCTTCTTTTTCCCAATAACTATCTGGGTTGGTGATTTGTTT
Source organism: Allium sativum (assembly GCA_030737875.1). Classification (NCBI taxonomy): domain Eukaryota; kingdom Viridiplantae; phylum Streptophyta; class Magnoliopsida; order Asparagales; family Amaryllidaceae; genus Allium; species Allium sativum. The sequence goes on along the minus strand of CM060923.1, from coordinate 573,001,193 downwards.
GGGTCGACATGTGTGGTTTATTGTCGGTTTGAACGGTCAAAAATCTTGGTCATTACAGTTAGTATCAGAGCGAGGTTAGCGATAACCTTTGGTTTGTTTAGGAGTTAACTCATTAGAGATAGGGTTAGTAATATCCTAGAATGAGTTTGAGTGATATATGAGAGAGCGTATTTGTATCTTTGGATATAAAATGGTTTTATATTGTGTTAACTCGAATGGTTGAATATTTATGGATTCTGGTCGATAAATGGAACGACATAGAATTGATAGGATTTTCTAAATAATCAAATAGAACGGATTGACATAATATGGTTTATGATTATATTATATATATTTATTATTATTATTGGTTTTGAGTGTATAAGCATTGGTCGTTAATAGTAATAATATTAAGTTATTATCTATTAGGGTTAATTCAATAATAAAATTAATGGGAAAAATTTAATGGTTTTGAATTTTTTTTGAAAATAAAATCTTTTAAATATAATTGGTTGCAAGACAATTTGCGATTAAATGGAAATGAACTTGAGAACTTGATTATGGGGTTTTGAAATAGTTTTGTCAAAATTTTCAAATAATATAGTATTGTAAGTATATTCGAAAAGGAAACAGATTTAAAGGATTTAAAAAAAAAAGAGAGTGTAATCCTTTCTCAGACCTTAGACATAGCTTGGGTAATGAGTGCACACATTATCGATGTTTATTTTGAAAAGTCTGAGTGGGGGAGAGACCACTCAATGATTATTATAATTGGTTTTGACGAAAGATTTTGGATTTAATTCCATATGGTATAAATTTTATATAAAATTTTTAGTATACGTTATTTAAAAGTTGAATTTAAATTAAACCGGAATTGAAATTTTCTATGTTTTTTATTAATTAAGGATTTGGATTTAAAATTTTATATGGCATGGTTTTCTATAAAATAGTATAAACATATATGTTATTTCAAAACTTAGTTATAAACCCAGAGTTAAAGTATTTAAGCTCGTCTTACCTAATAATATGGATTCAAGTACTAAAGTAACTCGGTTCATTTGAATTTTTGGTTATGAAACCAGGAATGGACTTAAGTTTTATGAGAAAGGGAAATAGTCATTTAAGACTCTTAAGCAGGGCGATAATAAGGTTCAACAAGTTCTAGTTTGGTTGATAAGAGTGCTAGAGGAAATCAACAATATTAGGTATGATACAAAACTTAATTGAAGTCGACTAAAATGAATTGAGGAATTTGGTTGTGTAAATAAAAATGGCAACAACTTATGACTTGGACTAGTTAATAAGTATGTGAAGTGAAGGCATACAAATCTAAGTAGGTTAAACCTCATTAGGATAGTATATCAAATGTAAATCTGAGTATAAACAATTAATTGAATGGAATGTAAATCATTTTGTCGAATAGAATATAATATAATTTGAGTGAAGGAATTGAATAGGATAAATTTAACTAAGGAATCGAATAATAAGAATTGAGAGTTAAATATAAAATTTGAGCTATATGAACCGTCCTTAACTCAATTCAGGATTTGAGAGTCAAATAAATAACTTGAGTTAGGAGAATAAACTTTAACTGAAAATGAGTTTTAATGTAATTTGAGCTTAAGGAATGAAACCAAATGAAGCTAGTCCGAAAAACCATAAATATATTTGGATTAATGTTAAAATAGAAAGACTTGGATATTTGACATCAATTCTCGGAAAAGATTTGGAATCGAAAAATTAAAACCATTGGGAATGAAAATGGATGTAATTGGAATTGGCAAACGAAATATGAAATAAGGCTAAATTTGGTCAAGTCAAGTGAATTGACTCGATAAGAGTTAACTTAGAAAAACGTATAAAGGTCGATCGAGAATTAGATGCTTAAGGAAAGAATAAATCTTGAAATTTGGCAATTTGATCCATGTTAATGAATGAAAAACTTAATGCAATTAAGTTAGTTGGAAAGGTTAGAAGGAACTCAAGTTTTAATTGGAATTTAATGCTTGGAATGAAACGGGAAATGTATAGAAAATATATCGGAATGGAGTAAAACAAATTGAATCCGAATCCATTTCTAAGGAAATAATAACAAATTTGAAGTGTTAAAGAACTACCAAATTTTTGGAATCGAAGATTGAAACTTCAAATAAAATAAACTGATGTGATGCGAAAATTTGAAATATTCCAAATTAGCTGAAGTAAAATGATCATAACTTTTGATGGGCTGATCGGAATTTGACGATTCCGGACTTTTAGGAAACTTTAGTAACTGAGCAAAAACTTCCGTTAATAGAGCCATGTCAAAATTCTCATGTTTACTAGGATGAGATTCAAGTTTTAGTTGTAATACTATGCGCAGAAAATTAAAAACTGAAGTGTATGTTGATATTGTTTTGACCATAACTTCCTAACGGAGCATCAAATTTTGATGTGCTTGTACAATTCGGAAAGGCTAGAATGCAAACTAAAACTTTTCCTTTACATGCTAAGTGAAATTTCAATGTTTAAAGGTTTAAAAATTGGGTTGAACAACTCAGACCTGCATTTTTCATTGTGTGGGCTGAAGCGTTCGCTCTCGCTAAAACGGTCAACTTTTGAATGGATTATCCGAGTTCGACGAATCCAGACAATTTGGAAAGCCTGAGATGATTGCAACAACTTTTGCCTGTGCTATGGTCAAATTCCATCATCTAGGGGGTGATAACCCTCAATTTGTTCGCTGGCCTGTTATGAATATCTTGGTTTTGTAGTTGAAATATTTATTATATGTTGTGCAAGTTATATACTTTTGCTATGTGTTATATATATGTTTAATACTCATGCGTATGTGAGTATGTAGCAGGTGTAAGGAAGTCGCACTACATTTGGAGCTCGCTTGCGCTAAATACTAAAGTGCTAAGGTAAATGAAATTGCAAATAAACGCTAAAGAAGGTACGTATTTGGGTTATATGGTTTTGTAGATGTATAGATATTTTGTTTCCCCATTTTTGGGATGCCTCATCATGTGATGAGATGAATATTTGGATTTATATATGTATTCCGATTTTTCCGAACCTCTCCGTACAAAGGAGATGCTGCCAAAATTTCCCGTGATTTCGGGGGTTAGAAAATTTTATGAAACTTTACAACTGGGTAACCTACTTTATAAGTGAAATTTTACAAGTATGGATTTGAAAGTATATAAGTGCTCAATATCGGATTTCGTTCTCTTTTCGAGGACGAAAAGAATTTTAAATGGGGGAGAATGTAACAACCCATAAATTACAGTATATTTAAATTTAGATTTAAAATAAATAAATGGAACAATCTGGGATAAAAATCAGATTTTGTTGATTATAATGATGATGAATGTTGAATTGAGTGTGAATAGATTTTTAAGTTAGTTTATTTAGAAAAATGTGGTAAGTTGGGATTTAATATTTAATTGATTAAATAAAATTTGAGTTGTTTAAGTAAAAATTTGAAATTCAAATAATAAAATTCGAGAACCTAAAATCTGTGAAATTGATTTATAAAATTTAATTAAGCTGTAATTGGATTTAAATGAAATTTGATAAATATTTAAATTAAATTAAAACAGTTAAACGAATAATTGAATATTTTATTAATTAATTAAATGTGAAATTTAACCGTTTTGAAAACTATCTCGGAATCCAACGAAATCAGTTTCATTGGATCTAGAGCGGTGAATTATTGTAGAATTTCAAATTTCGTTAAAATCGGACTTGTCACTTGATCGTACGCGAGAAAATGTGAAAGGAATCATTGTAAGCTGATAATGGTTCATTGTTCACATTGGACTTTTTATATAAACAAATAAACTGCCTTCCTAACTTTAACCAGCCATTTTCCATTATACATATACTCTCCTTAAGAAGATTTCTTCAATGGCTGAAACAATATTTTCAAAACCCTAGTTTAAATTCAAAATCAAATTAAAATCAAATCTCCACCAAACATCAACATATTATATATCAAATTGAAGCTCTCGATGAGTAGAATCTAAGATCTGCAATTTAGTGGCACATGCAGTGACATAGATTGCCGGAAATCGATGGTCAAAGTTCGAATTCGCGGAACCCTGGATTTCGATTTGGGGTTTTTCGATTTAGGGGTTATTTGGATAAATCGACATATGGGTTTTGTAGAGATTTGTCATTGGAGTCAAACCATGGCGTTTTGGAAGTCCAGAAGTTGTTGTGGTGGTCGATTTATGCATTTATGTGCCGGAATAGGGTTCCGTTCAGTTCGACGTAGGAAGCTCCACGGTTGGTCGAAGATGGTGGTTCCGGTGTTGGGGGACGCGGGGTGAGATGGCGGTTAGGTTGAGGGTAGTCTCGAGATTTCTGGTGGTTGGAATCGAATGTGGGAGGCAGTCAAATATTGGGCTGATGGGTATTGTTATGTGTCGTTCACTGTTCACGCACGAAGAAGAAACGAAGCGGGAAACTAGGCTGACGTGGCGTTACATGATTGGTGAGGAAGTTATTTTATTAATTTTTATATATTTAAAATTCAAAATGCTAAAACGCTAATAACTTTCTTATTTTAACTCGGATTTGGACGCGGTTGGATGCGTTGAGATCATGGAGGAATTGCGGACAATCTGAGATTAGTTTGGATGCATTTGGATACTGTGAAATTTTGGGCTTTAGTTGGACATCTGATCCACTAAGGACCCAAAGGTGAGTGATTTTCTCACTCACGTCTAACTAAATTTTTCCCATATTTATTAATTAAATTGTGAAATAAGTTTGGTTGCATGGTTGTGTTTGATTGGTGAATGGTTGCTTAAATTTGACATGCAAGTGTGTAACAGGCAATGAAATCGATAATTAGTTATTTAAATTCAATTGAATTTCTAGTTAGAAAATACCGTCACTTGTTAACCAGTGACATGACTGATATTTACCATGGAATAAAGTGGTTGTGATGGATGCCTTGGTTGATGTGATTACTGAATGATTATTGCTTGAAATGTTACTTATTTCAGTGTATGGATGTTGTGTGCTCATTATTGACGATGAATCCCAATTTTTCACCCTTGATGTTACGGGCATCTAATAAACCGGGGTTTACGATTTAAAATAAATTAAGAACACAGGTTCAAATGATAAATATCTACGACCCTGATTTGGATTGAAATGATATACATCCATCCCTGAAATATCGAAAATTTAAAATCAGTTAGCCATAGGATAGCAAACTATATATGGACATCTGTTGGTTAAATGATTTTTTTATATATATTTGAAATTCTAGTTGATGAATTTTTTTATTTAAAGGAAATGTGTCGATTTTCGATAAATTTTATTCTTCTATAAAGATCAGAATCTTAAATGTTGTTTGAAACGGTTAAGGAAATTTTTTCCAAAACAAATTGGAAGTTTCGAATTAGAATTTTAATATGATTTGGGATTATTCCAATAATTGGGTAGACACAAATTTAATAAATTATTATTGAATTTACTTTTGGAATAAAGTTAATCGAGGATACTCGTAGTTGTTTTAAACTTAATACGAATATGGTTTTGAATCCTTTAAATTGAAAGATGGGTTTGAAATGGTGTTTGAAACAAGATGTTGAGCTACGTAAACTCCATTGAGACTGGAGTTAGATTCAAGTATTTAAAGTTCGGAAGAAAGGAACGGTTATAGTTAAAGAATTTTATTATATATATATTTACACTGTTTGATTTCTAATAACTATTCCTTTCTTAAAATTTATTTATTAAAACTTTTACATATAAAACTATTTTGTTATAACTAAATTTTTCCTTATATTTTGTTACTCAAACTAATTAGTAAAACTTTTAAATTATGTATATACATAGTGTTTTAAATTATCATATTTTTTTACTATTATATTATATATATATGTATTTTATATAACGATTCTTTCTAAGCACCTATTTTCTTAAAGTATGCTTTATAAATTGTAAATTTCTTCTGAATGGAAAGTGTTAGATTTAAATCGTTGGTTCAAATGAAGTTGAGATAAAGTTATATATTCTATTTGAATATGAATCGATTTTTAAACCGATTTTTAATATGGAAATATAAATTATACTCTACTCGAATATAAATGGATCTCTTAAGGGATTAAATGAGTTGTTATGAAAATATATGTTCTATTTGAATATGAATGGATTCTGACCATAAATCGATTTTTGAAACATCTATGATTTTGATATGAAGTATATTCTACTCGAATATAATTAGATTTTGAAATATTATATGATTACAATATATGGATATGGAAATATATTCTAGTATGGAATATAACCAGTTTTGGGATTGATTGGGATATTTTGTTATGAAATTATATTCTATTTTGAATATAAATTGGGTTCGGAACAAACATGATATTTTGATATGAAAGTGAACCTTTGAGAAATGTAAAAGAACCGACCGATGTGAAAAATGTAGGCGTTGGTTGTTAAAGAGACCAGAGTCGGTAAGTGGCATACTCTCTGCCAGTGTCGATACCACTTTAACAACTGTGCACGTGTTGAAGTATCCAGAACGAAGTATGATGACTGGGAGGCAATGATTGGATCGAGGAATGCGAATGATGACGAAATAGCCCTGACCTTCGGGTCAGAATTAAAATGACTAAAACAGGAGTTATACCGTGACTAATAGAGGTAGCACCTCTGATTGGACACATTTCTTCGATACTATTCTATGATGAATATGATGATGATGATTTGGGCCCATTTGATTTGGGAGTGTGTTCCGAGGTGGGCGGTTGTGGTTGATATGCGTTACCACTGGTCCGGGAGTTCAATTGGTAGAATCTTACCCTGGGTATTGCCTCGAGTGCCTTGTCATATTTATCCTTATCGAGCCCCATACGATTTTGATTTGTATCGTACCTATGGAGTGCCCTCTGATGCCATCGGTTACGGTGGGCTTACGGTACTATATAGACTACGGTATTATAAACGGTGTAAGGGTAAAAATGTAATCCCGCTTACGCTATTTTCATTATATTTACTTTACTTAATAGACAATACAATAATAGAGTATTATACTATGGATGTATTAGTTTAACGGATCCTTGAGAGATGGAAAATACCGTAACATCTCTTGAGTTACTGTACCCTTGACACTCAGGTTATTTCGTATTTTAATTCGAGTAATATGAGAATGATTTAGTGTTGATCCAAGTGTTTGTTGTGTTTTCTTTTTATGCAATACGCTCGGGTCAGTAGAAGTTTGCAGTTAGCGAAGATTGCTTTTCCTTGAAGAGCGAAGACGAAGATTTGGTACATATATTTATTGTATACATATTTTCCGCTGCATTACTATTTATGCTTGTACTAGTGTAACTCTGATGATTGAAAGAAGTGTGAACCAAATGTATATGTTTTTAAATGCTTTTGAACCATTATTTGTTTATTATATGTTGTCCTTCCGTTGTGAGATTCTGCGACTGTTTTCTCTTCTTTCTCCTTTTTCTTCTTTTTCCCAATAACTATCTGGGTTGGTGATTTGTTTGGGTCGGCATGTGTGGTTTATTGTCGATTTGAACGGTCAAAAATCTAGGTCGTTACAATGGACCTGTTTATAAATCAACCCAAACCCGCTTGATCCGACCCGAACCCAACACGACCCATTGGCAGCACTAGCCTGTAGGCTATACACATTCTTCTATCTTATGATTGTGCCCATTAATATTGCTTACTTTGAGTGCCATGTTTTATCTTGTTATTATGTGTTGGTTCTTTGATTGCATGGACAAATCAGGTGCGAGACTTAACCTGTCTATTTTCATATTTTACAGTATAGCTGTTGATAGGTCTTATCAGTAGACTGTTGTCTAACCCAATATTTTATGTTTCCTCTTATTATCATGCGTTCTTCCCGGCACTTTCATCGGGTGTACTTTGACATTGATGATGAGTATACTAGATAGCAAGTCAGGTTGCGAGGATGTTGAGCCGAAGACGAGCTGGGAGGAGCTTTGGCATATGCTATATTTGTATACATTTGTTTTCTGCTATTATGAGAGACTGAGTATCGTAGTGAGGATGGTTTGTACTTAGATATTTTGATTTCCATGTATTTATCCTAGTGATATGGTGATGTTTCTGCTGCTTTATTCATTCTGCTATGACTCAATACGTTGTCTGTATTTCTTATTATACTTCATCCACGCGTTGTGAGATATACAACAAGACTTTCATTGACTTCATATATGATGGTCAGACCGTATTAGTTTCGCACGATTTTAGCGCACTATTTCCTTATTTACCCTTGCAAGCGGTACACAGATGTCATCACATTATGGCAGTTGTTCCGCCGGAAGTAGAACCAACATCATAGGAGATAACACAAACAGCATAACTGAGCTCCATTTTATCATCCTAAGTTTCCCAAGGAGTCACGTCAATCCATGTTTAGTTCCTTTATTGATCACACATGAAAAACATGTAAATGGATCTGAGATCGGTATTGATCCCGACCTTGATCTTTCCTCTCTTTTTTCTCATGTTGGTCCCTCAACTTCCACGTTCATGCCATCGATCTAAATCCTACTGCTTAGTCTCACTAATCAAGTGAATCTTCCAAACGCCGATTCGATTCAGATTTTATGTACCCTCCCATTCTTCCCTTATTGACTCGATCCAGATTCAACTCCCTCAACCGATCTGAAGCGAAGTGCCCTCACCAATCATGATTCAAGTGCATGGATCGATTCAAAGTCGATAGCTACGCAACTCTGTGCTTAGTCAAATTTCCATTATGCTCTTAGTGCCACAAACCCTAGTGTTAACTCATAGCAAGCATCCTATATCGACCTGACGGATGCCTAGAACTCATATCAATCCGACACAAAGAACTCATGTTGATCCAAATTTGTCGCATCATAACTTAAGCATATGAACTCTAAACGACTTGAAACTTCATAAGATGTAAAATTAGGTCTTCCATGTCACCTCTAAGGATCGCATCCTACATATGAGCCAAAAGCTCAAGTCAGTACCGATCTCGGTCCTATAGCCTACGTTTTTTTATTTCACACCACGCCATAGATACCCTACTGCAACAAAATTACATGGTGTTGCTAACTATAATGTAACGATAGTTATGCTAATTTTTGTCTATTACAACACTCGCTACATGGTATTAGCATAAATATCAACACGATGTTGTAGTAGTTATAGATATACTCAAATTAAAAGATTAATAAAATTATCAATTTGCGTGAATACGATCCAACAGTCTACGTTACTCATCCGCATCAATATGAATTTCCTTTACCATCTCAGCTCATTGGCCCTAAATTTTCATTTTCCCGCTGAAAGATAATTCTCGCTTTGTCACGCTTCCAGCGTTCATTCTACAAATCAAAAATTCCATCTAGTGTTTTTGCTTATCGTCTTCTACCTCAAAATCCAAAAGCGGTTAACCATCCCTCGACCTTTCCTATATTCCAGCATCGCCTTTACCAGGTATATTTTATTTTTTTTCCTATTCTTAAATTATAAGTAGATTGAGTATTCTATATTGGCTACGAAATCAAATAGTATTGTAGCCAATATTCCTTAAATTTGCTTGAGATTAAATCGTTTTTGGATTTTGCTTTACTGAATCTTCTTATTTGGGGTTTTCAGTAAATAATTACTATTTACAATTTGTAGCCAATATTCCCAAAATATGGAGGAAGTCGCGCTCAATTCACCAACATCTGGATTGATTTCCCCGATCCAACGTTCCAGAAATTGCGAGATGGATTCGTCACAGCTAGATCAATTCAGAAAACCGAAATCAAGGAATGGTACTGCGCAGTCTAATTTTGTAGAATGGTTCAGATCAGTTTGATTCCTCAACCAATTATGTGGTATGGATTTTAGGTTGGCTATTTATGTACAGCAAAGTAGGAGCAATCTCTATGTGTTGAAATTTGAATGCACCTACACATGATGAATCTACATGTGTTCTATCATAGTGTTCATTTTCAATATTTAGGTTTGACTTGTTATAACACTCACCTTTTTGATTGGATACAATCGTGTTAGTTTAAATAACACTCACCTTTTTGGTCGGATACAACCGTGTTAGTTTTAGTTTTTCAAATCCAAGTTCTGGACTCTCTTTAACTTAATTATCATGGAGCTGTTTCCATGCGGGAAAGGCTTGAATAGCTTTGTAGAGAACTGTAATGCCAGAATAATATGCCTATGGATGAGTGCCATCGGATATCAACAGAGGGATAGAATATGAGATCTGATTTTTTAACCAAAATTTTTTTAAGGCCAAATTTAGCGTTGCAATCCAAGTAAGCACATGCAGATGACCAATTTTAACTTCAGCTATGACATGTATATGCTATTGAAATTGATGATTCAAATATTTATAGAGAAGGAAGGATTGATTGTCAATCATGTAATTGGCTCCTATATGGAATAACTTGGGTGCCAAGTTTACTTGGAGGTCAAGAAAACTTGGGTGCCAATTTTACTTGGAAGTCAAGTAAACTTGGGTGTCAAGTTTACTTGGAGGTCAAGAAATCCCTCTATATAAATAGAGGTCATGTTATTGTATGAAAAATCAATCCACCATTATTCTTCTCTCTATTGTAATCTTCCTCCTCTCTTATATACTCATTTTTTCATTGATAAGTAAAAGTTGTTGGGTCTTCGTGGACGTAGGATATTCATATCCGAACCATGTTAAATCTTCTGTGTCCTTTTTTGTTCTTTGTTTTTCGTGAGATTTCTTAATTATTTTGTTATACTCCATTGGTATCTAAATAAATAATACTAGATCCTCATCAAAATTCCGCATAAATCACTACAGTTTGGTATCGGAGCTGGTGTTATTGTTTCTATTTGGATATTAATGGCTACTTCTAGTAAGTCTGTTGGAAGATCTGGCATCAATTATGGAGTAACACGTTTTGACGGAAAAGGAGATTTTGGTACTTGGAAGATAAAGATGAAGGCCGTATTGAAAAAGGAGAAGACTTTAAAGTTGTTTCTGCGCTTGAGAAATTAAAAGATGTTGATGCAGCTGAATTGGAGGAAATGGAAGACGAAGCTCTCACAACAATTCAGTTGAGTCTTTCAGATGAAGTCCTTAGAGAATTTTCTCGGAAGAAGACGATGAAGGAACTATGGGACGCATTATCAGATGCATATCAAGATAAGTCTCTCACAAATCGGATTATTCTACAACAACTTTATTCATTCAAGATGAAGCTTGGAGCCGATCTTATGGAGCATGTAGATGCCTTGACCACTTTAGTTATGAACCTGAAGACAGCAGATGTTGATATTACTGATGAGGCTCAAGCTGTGATCCTCCTATGTTCCTTGCCTAAAGAATATACTGCTTTTGTCAATTCCATGATTTATGGCCGCGGTAAAATTAGCCTTTCTGATGTAAAGGCTGACCTTCAAAATGAAGTGTTAAGAGGTAGATTGGCGAGCACTAGCATTGATAGTGATAACGAAGGCTTATCTGTTCAGAGAGGTAGAAGTCAAAGCAAGTCAAAGAAAGGTGAAGAACGGAATTCTTCGAGGTCCCAGTCTAGGGGGCCTAAGAAATTGACTTGCCATTATTGTGAGAAGCCCGGGCACTTTGTTGCACAATGTCCCAAGCTTGAAGGAAGAAGAAAAGACTCAAAGCAAGCTTCAGCCTCTATAGCGGAGAAATCAGATACAGAGAGTGACATTGATGTGTTTACAGCTTCTAGATCTTCTGGGAAGAGCACCCTATGGTTGATTGATTCTGGCGCATCCTATCATATGATACCTGATAGGAACTCTTTTTCCACTTACCGTGAGATTGATGGAGGAGAAGTTATGATGGGCAATGATGCTTCTTGCCGTATGGTTGGTGTTGGTAGTGTAAAGATCAAGATGTTTGATGATGTTATTCGAACCATTACTGATGTTAGGCTGTACCAGATTTAAGGAGGAGCTTGATTTCTATTGGGGGCGTTGAGTAGACTTGGACTAAAGATTGTAGCTGAAGAAGAGAAGATGAAAATATCTAAGGGTTCCGTGATCGTTATGAAAGAAGTAAGGGTAGGAAATCTCTGTTTACTAAAGGGCACCACTGTAGTTGGTGAATCAGCTTCAATTACTTCAGCTGATTCAGATTCTTCCAGATTATGGCACTTGCGGATGGGCCACATTGGCGAGCGCAACATGGATAAGCAAAGACAGCGAGGTTTGATTGACGGAGTTTGGCATTCAAAGCTTGGTTTTTGTAAAGAGTGTGTTCTTGGTAAGAAGACGAGGATTTCTTTTGGTGTTGGTGAGCATAAGGCAAAAATTATTTTGGATTATGTTCACACAGATGTTTGGGGACCTTCCAATTGCCCATCCTTGGGTGGAGCCAGGTATTTTGTTTCATTTATAGACGATTTCTCTCGTAAAGTTTGGTATACTTTTTAAAGTCCAAAAGTGAAACTTTTACTAGATTTCGTAAATGGAAATCCATGGTGGAGAAATAGTCAGGGAAGAAGTTGAAGGTTCTCCATTCAGATAATGGAGGTGAATTCGTATCACAGGAATTCATCGATTATTGTGAGTCCGAAGGCATTAAGAGGCATTACACCACACCAGGTGATCCCTAGTCCAATGGAGTTGCAGAAAGGTTGAATCAGACATTGTTGGAGAGAACTAGGTGCCTCAGATTGACTGCTAAGTTAAAGAAGGGATTTTTGGCTGAAGCTTTATCTATGGTGGCTTTCCTCATCAACCGCACACCTTCTACTGCCATAGATATGAAGATCCCTGAATAAGTATGGAAAGGAGAGCCTGTTAGCTATTCATTCCTCAAGGTGTTTGGTTGTCCAGCTTATGTACATGAGAGTCGAGGAAAGCTGGAACCTAGAGCTCGCAAGTGTATCTTTCTAGGTTATAGAAGAGGAGTAAAAGGATATAGGTTGTGGTGTCCTATTAGCAAGAAACTTATTATAAGAAGGCATGTGACTTTTGATGAGAAGGCTATGTTGAAGGTGGAGCCTTCCTCATTGGATGATGATGAGAGGACATGTGAAGAATACCAAACACAAAGCAAATCATCTGTTGATTCTTTCCATAGACGTTCAAATGGCGTTTCCGATGACGCCGTGGTTGATGAGGATAGTATGGATACTGGCATAGAAGATCAAACTCAAGGTGGAGCCCATACAGAGACCAGGCCTGTTAGAGAAAGAAGAAAGCCCAGATGGCTTGATGAGTTTGTTGGTTTGAGCATCAAAGACATTGACTTTGATGATATGGAAACATATGCATTAAATGTTGTCCATGATGAGCCCAGAGATTATAGAGACTCTATTGCATCAGTTGACAGTTCCAGTTGGTTAGTAGCAATGGAAGAGGAGATCGAATCTTTACGGAAAAATCACACTTGGGATTTGATGCCACTTCCTACCGACAAGAGAGCTGTTGGATGTAAGTGGATCTATAGAGTGAAAGACGGCGACAATGGAGAGTTCAGATATAAAGTAAGACTAGTAGCAAAGGGGTTTGTTCAGAAGGAAGGGGTAGAGTATCATGACATCTTTGCTCCAGTTGTTAGGCATACTTCCATTCGTATTCTCTTGGCATTAGTTGCTCATTATGACATGGAGTTAGAGCAACTAGATGTCAAAACTGCTTTCTTGCATGGTGATCTGGATGAAGAGATTTATTTGCGGCAGCCGGAAGGGTTTCATTGATAGTAGTAGGACAGACTATGTTTGTAAACTTAACAAATCTCTTTATGGACTGAAGCAGTCTCCTAGACTATGGTACAAGAGATTTGATAAGTTTATGCTTTCAGAGGGATACTCCAGAAGCTTTAAAGACCAGTGTGTTTATTTTAGGAGATGTGATGATGACATGATTTATTTGTTGTTATATGTTGATGATATGTTGATTGCACCTCAGAGTATGGTCAAAATTAAGGAGTTGAAAGCGAAGCTCAGTAGAGAGTTTGATATGAAGGACTTGGGAAAGGCACAAAGAATATTGGATATGGAGATAAACAGAGAGAGTTAAGGCTCACTCAGGCGCAGTACATCGAGAAAGTCCTCACTCGATTTGGGATGGAGAAAGCCAAACCGGTAGGCACTCCTTTAGGCTCTCATTTTAAGTTGTCGAAAGACCATTCTCCTACATCAGAAGAAGATAAAAGGTATATGGCTAATATACCTTATTCTAGTGTTGTTGGTAGTCTCATGTATGCGATGGTGTGCACGAGACCAGATTTGGCTCATGCAGTTGGTGTTGTCAGTCGATATATGTCTAACTCAGGCAAAGAACATTGGCAAGCAGTGAAGTGGATTCTTAGATATCTTCGAGGCACTTCTTTGGTGGGTTTGCTATATGGTGGAGTAGATGGTGACATCTTTCTTAGAGGATACTGTGATTCTGATTATGTTGGGGATAAAGATGCTAGGAAGTCAGTGTCGGGCTATGTTTCTACACTTGGCATAGGCTCGATTTCATGGAGGTCAAAGCTGCAATCTATCGTAGCCTTGTCGATTATCGAAGCAGAGTTGATATCGATTGTGGAAGCAACAAAGGAAGGATTATACTTACTTCAGTTGTTGGATGATCTTTTAATGGCGCAACGGACAGTGGAGCTATTTCATACAGTCAGAGTGCGATTCATCTTGTTGAGAATCAAGCTTATAGTTCACGGGCAAAGCACATTGATATTAGAGGTTTCTTTCTTATACTTGAGGAAGAACGGAGAAAGATCAAATTATTAAAGGTGGGTACTCCGGATAATCCTTCAGATATGATGACTAAGTCACTTCCAAAGGACAAGTTTGAGCATTGCTCAAACTTGATCAGTTTGCTTCTTGTTACTTGAGCGCCATGGAGCGCTAGGCCCAACAACTTTCTATGTTGATTGTTGAAGATGAGATGATGAAGAAAGACTGTCATATTTGAATCAAGGTGGAGTGTTGAAATTGATGATTTAAATATTTGTAGAGAAGGAAAGATTGATTGTTAATCATGTAACTGGCTCCTATATGGAATAACTTGGGTGCCAAGTTTACTAGGAGGTCAAGAAAACTTAGGTACCAAGTTTACTTGGAAGTCAAGAAAACTTGGGTGCCAAGTTTACTTGAAAGTCAAGAAATCCCTCTATATAAATAGAGGTCATGTTATTGTATGAAAAAAGCAATCCACCATTAATCTTCTCTCTATTGTAATCTTCCTCCTCTCTTATGTACTCATTTCTTCATTGAGAAATAAAAGTTGTTGGGTCTCCGTGGACGTAAGAAATTCATATCCGAGCCACGTTAAATCTTCTATGTCCTTTTTTATTCTTTGTTTTCGTGAGATTTCATAATTATTTTGTTATATCCATTGGTATCTAAATAAACAATACTAGATCCTCATCAAAATTCCGCATAAATCACTACATATGCATCGCCCATGCTTTTTTGAAATTTTATGAAGAAGAATATTGTACATCTTAAACTGGACATACTTGAACTTATTAATTCACAGCAGCATCAGCTAGATATATTTATCATAGCTATAAAATTGATCATATTTGAACTTATTAATTCACAGCAGCATCAGCTGGATATATTTATCTAGTACTGTATACTAGAATATTTAGTTTTCTGTTTGCTGACATTAGGTTGTAATCTACGTAAAATACTTACCAGATTGCTATGTTCTCGTTAAAGAGTAAGCGTATTTACTTGTGTGAAACCTTAGGTATCTCTCATTTTGTTAAAGGGTAATGACATCATCAATGGTTTTTTTATTTACACTATAAAGGCAAGACAATGCATTTTACTAGTTGATGTTTCACTATATGGCCTCATAGTCAAGAAAAAGGTAAATTCTGAAATTCTAATGTTTCACTATATGGCCTCATAGTCAAGAAAAAGGTAAAATTTGAAATTCTAGTTTTCAACCCTCTTAGATCCTTGCACAATGAAACGCTTTTGTGCAATCTACACAGACACTACTTTGTTGAGGCATGTTGTTTTCTATTACAATTTATGAGGCTTCTGCAGTTGTCCATGTAACAACATTAATACATGGCTTGAAATCATGTTGTCACTTTGTGCAGATTATAATTTGGAAGTATCTTCAGAATTCAAAAGAATATGGTGTTCAAGTTACAAAAAATGCATTGCTTTTCCTTATCATGATTCAGTACATTCATAGATTTTTTTTTTTTCGGATTTTTCCATTGACAACAAAAATGAAAAGAGCTACTGGCGTATTCGCTGAAACTGCTTGGGCTGGAGCTGCATAGTATCCGTTGTGGTTCTTGCTTGCTAGTCATGTAAATTTTACTTTTCATACTGCTAAATTTTGCAATATTATTATCATGAATGTATATTTGTTATTATTTTCTATATGAGTAATTTACTGTTACAGTTTATATTAAGGGAATCACGATGTTTTGGATAGTCACTCATTGCTTGTAGATGGTAGGTGCATTTTGGTACATTTTAGCTATTGAAAGCCAAGATGATTGCTAGAAAAGTGTTTATAGTCAGCTTCCTGAGTGTGAGTCACGCTATCTTTATTGTAGGTATTCAGATCTGGTAATTTCAGTAAATGGCAAAATGTTAGCAGCAAGGCCCTTAGTGATAATTGTATTCTCGATTCTGATGGTGACGACCTATTTAAGTATGGAATATATGCACAAGCACTGACCTCAGGAATTGTTGCATCAGAAAACTTTGTTTCCAAGTTCTGTTATTGTTTGTGGTTCGGCTTGCAAAATTTGAGATATCATGCACTTTTTTCTCGTATTCTACCTATATCAGGCATTGTTGTTATTGTTTATAGTTCTTTCCTCCTTGAGCAACTCTTATATCAAAAGCTATCATCCTTATTGTTACTTTTGGAGCTCTGTATAACTACTGTATATATTATTGTCGATTACTCTCCTATTTACAATTCGTTCGACTGCCTACAACCCTTGACCATGCTCATTCTACCGTTGGTCATGGGATCAATTTATTGACAAGCGTGGCAAATTCCGTTTCATTGGTAGTTATCTGCATATCTCTTGGGTTATGACAAAATAAAAAAGGATGACGCTATCAGCGCTTTCCTCGAATGTTCCCGTGATCTCGGAGGAGTAGGCCTATCATAAGCAACTGTCAGTGCCTGAGATTACCAGTGTTATGTTCTGATCTACCGTCTGTGTTTCTATAATTGACATGTGTGCAAATGACAAATGGATAGATATGGAACCGGTTGAAGACTGCGTGTGTCAGAGAGTGTCAGTGAGTGTCAGTGAGTCTGTATATGAGTGAATCGAGTGACAGTGTAGTGAGGAATGTTTGTAAATATTAATGATTGTGTAGTATACCAGTGAATGTACAATAATGGAGTCCGAAAATTTATGCTATTTGAAATGTTGAAATAAAATATTGTGTTTGAATATCCAATTGTATCAGTAGTACATTTTTCAATAAATATCGTTATATTCAACAAAATATTGCAGTATGTGATGGTAACTGTTGTGATAAAATAGCAAAGTATTGCCATTGGGTGGTAAAAGTGTTACTATAGATAAAGAGCGATCCACTTTTTTAGTAAAACTAGTATTTGTGGCAACATCTGGAAAATGTTGTCATTGGATGGTAAACATGTTACCTTTGACTCTAGGACAACTCGACAAAATGCAACACCGAGAAAGTGTTGCTTTTGACCTTTTTTAGCCTATAGCAGCATTTTTTGGCACTTCCTGCATCATTTATCTTGTGTTGCACTGGGTCAAGTATGCCGTAGATCATATCCCTATTTCGTCATTTGATCAGTATTCGCATAAATTTAAGCATGTTACAACAAGCAACATATGAGGCACACTCAAACAACCATTTAGCCTAATAAAGGTGAATCAAAACATTGACAAAAAAAAAAAAAACATCATATCATATGGTTATCTAAGGGTACCCAACAATCCCAATTTCATAAAATGATCCAAATCAAACCAAATTTATATACATGTGATAGCATAATAAGACATTATTTAT
Source organism: Allium sativum (assembly GCA_030737875.1). Lineage (NCBI taxonomy): Eukaryota > Viridiplantae > Streptophyta > Magnoliopsida > Asparagales > Amaryllidaceae > Allium > Allium sativum. The sequence continues at coordinate 572,983,233 of CM060923.1, read as the reverse complement.
AAACATTTTTCTAAGATTCTAGGCCATGTTTATAGCCTAATATCTCTCTTAATTAGAAAGCAAAACAACTAATCACTCATCCTAAACCCAACAGCTTCATTTGATCCAAGTGAATATTAATTGCATGGGTCCCTAGGTGTTGCAGCAGCAGCACACCCATCAAAATTGAGGTTGATTTGCACTACTCTCATGTTGATGACGTAATTAGCTAATTAAAGAAAGGTTTAAATGGTGCTTTTGAGAGAATGAAGCCATTAATGGAGACAAAATATATTTTGGAAGTTCAGAAATAGCTAACGAGGTGTCCAATCAGCTCCTACATCACCCTCATGCCTTAATCCTGAAATAGCCGTTGGATCCATTTCTTTAGTAACCTTACTCACCAAATTAAACTTTCTAAATCACGTTAAACCCTTAAAATATTGATATCTTCTTTCTCGAAGTGACCACTCTATGAAAGAGGAAATAATCTTTCGCACCTAACGGAAATGGTTTTAACTCCAAATTCCACTTTGATTAAAAGTTATCGAACTAAGGGTGCGTTCGACGGTTCAAAACGGATCGTCTGCTCAATGGACACGTCCATTGAGAAACGGTCCATTTTGGACAGTCTTCCCAACATCTCAAATTTGAGTTGTTGGGATACGACGCGTCGGCCGCGTCTGATGCGTCGTACCCTAAAAGCTCAAATTTAAGTTGTTAAGTGTGTTTCATTAATTTTAATTAATTAATTTAGATTTTTATAAACTTCAAAAATTAATAATTTGTGCTAATAAGATCCGTTTTAGACGTGGTTTTTTGCTTCGCGATCGTATCGAAATGCTCTACATAATGAAATTGGTTTGGACTGAATCAGAGTAATTTATCAAAAAAATTATTTACGTATTTATTTGTGTAAATTATTGATACATATTATTTATTAAAAACAAATAACAAACTAATTAACAATAAATCAATTAAATTACAAAACAAAAATAAAATGGTCCGCATAACGCGCCAAATGCATTCTCCGCTAACTACAATTCTCCGTTTCCGCTTGCGCCAAACACATCCTAAGATTCTCCAAGGGTAAAACGATTATAGAAAAATTCAACAAAAATCTCGAATGGGCGAAATCACCTTAGCAGCCATTTTCGAAAATTATAGAATCAAACGACCTCGTGTAAAAATAATATAAATATTCTCCAATTCTCTAATACGTAAAATGTGGATCGCTACAAAAGACATACTAAATTCATTAAATGGATATGAAATCCCTAAATCAATTTTATTAAGAATGGCATATCTATAAAATTTGACCATCTTGTAACCATAAATGGAGTGTTAACAACGATGCCCTTGCCCCAATGGGTTATTTAAATAATATAAATTCCTTCACATCCCCATGGTGTTAATTTGTAAATCTATTATAACATTAATGGTGCGTTCTTAACTAACGCGAGTGGGGTATTTGAGCGTGATACTGTAGCGAACGGGGAAAGCGTTTTTAGCTGCGAACGGGGTATTTGAGCGTGCTATCTGAGCGGGGTATTTGAGCGTGGTATTTTTAAAATAAGATATAAATAGATTTGATTTGACAAATACGAATACAAATACAGATACAGTTTCTAATACAAATACAAATACAGGTACAGTTACAGATACAAAGACAAATTAACGCAGACCAGCAGCAACCAACCCATCTCTAATGTTATCTCGAACTAATGTCATTTCTCGGTATCCATCTGGGTGTACACGTTCAATGCCTCTATTCGTCGTATTTCTCATACTGTAATATTCCGCCAAGTACTGATCGGGGATTAGTTCAACATCATCATCAAAAGCCATAAAATCAGTGTCACCGCTATTATATTTGCGTATGAAATTGTGTAAGGCCATTATAGATACGGCAATTTTCACTTGAGTGTTGAACCGAAATGTAGGCATCCTGTTGAGAATGGAAAAAAAAAATTCCAAATGCCAAATGTTCTTTCGACGACCATCCCTAAACTCGAATGGTAGTAATTAAACACTTCATTGGCCGACTTTGGTTGATTTATGGTATCACGGAAATGCGGAATATGGTACCTCATATTTTGATATGGCGGTAAATATCCAGTCTGAAGTGGATAGTCCGAATCAACCAAATAATACTGTCCAGCTGGAGGATTAGGAAAGTTAGAACTTCTATCGTTTGTAACAGCATTAAAAATTCTACTATCATGTGCAGTCCCTTCCCAACCAGCCATAACATACGTAAACTGTAAATCGAAATCACAAACCGCTAATATATTTTGAGTTGCAAAGCCTTTTCATCCGATATAAGGGATAATTTGATCAGCGGGTAAATATGCAGATACGTGTGTACCATCTATAGCGCCAATACAGTTTCTGAAATACGGATAATACCGGGTTGAATTTCTGATGTGATGTGGAACAGTATTAAATTGTTGTTCTTCTGGATTTATTACATCCGCAGCGAGTAATTGAAAAGCGTTTAGGACATCATGAAAACAAACGGAAATTGTGCTACCTGATCGTTGAAATCTTTCTTGAAGTTGTCTATTTGAAAGCCGAGTAGCCATTGTATAAATGAAAATTCCAACCATTTCGACGACACAGATTTCTGGTCTGGAAGCGAGACTATGATGTTGCAGTTTTTCACATAATACGTGAAAACAAAGTCTTTTCATCCGAAAATTATTTTGACAACGGTTTTGATGACCATTCAAAATTTCGTTGATCCAAGGTAAGCCAGTGAACTCCGAAGTATTAATCCGCGTCATATGATTTCTCCTTCGTAGAGCTCAGTCAAATTGTCGTAATCGGAGGATGAATCGGAGTTAAACATTAATCGAATAAATAGAAAGAGTTGAAAAAGTTGTTGAAGTATATTGTGAAAGGCGTTAAGGATAGAGTGGATGATTTATAGGGAGGAAGGGAAGTTGGAAATCAAGTCGTTAGCGTCCGACGCCAACGGCTTGATTTCCAACTTCCAGCGGACGTTCCATTTGGCAGTCGTAAGTGGTGCTTGCGTCCGACGCGTCGGACACCACAAAAATTCCCAACATGGCAAAATAAGGCTGCGAACGCGTCCTAACAAGGATGTATCATTTCAGAGCTTCTAACCTCGATACATATGGACCTGTAGTCAAGGTCTACCCAAAGGTTTCGATTCCCGAGGCAAACATGAAGCCATTTCATTTTGTTGCTCTGATTTGATTTTTTTTTTTTTTTTTTTTTTTTTTTTTTTTCCCAGAAAGTAATATAAATTCCTTCACATCCCCATCGTATTTTTTATATATCTACCATGATATTAGCAAGGGTGTATCATTTCAGGACTTCTAACCTCCATGCATATGGACTGGCAGTCTATTCCAGCCCAAAGGTTTCGATTCCCCGAGGCAGACATGAAAATTTTGTCATTTCGTTGCCCTGCTTTTTTTTTTTTAACCAAATATTACTTTTATCTCCATAAACCAAGGGTATAAAAATTGATAGGCTGTAAGCATTAACTATTCATTAATCATCAAGCCAGTGATTAATCAAAGCTACCCATTTTTGATAAGCTCCTGTATTTTGAATAATTTTTTTAGCAATTTTCTCATTATTTACCGATCCACGGTATGATATTGTGGATTTGGTGGGATTTAAGCAACCATAAAGACAAAATTGTAGAAAACAAACATTTTGATGTTTACAAAAGGCATGAAGCAAAACTGAAGCATGGATAATACTTATAAATTTACTTATATGCTTAGATGATATATCATATAGTAAGTCTCATTTAGGTGGATTAGTCAGAAGTGTGTTGCTATTCGTACAACTGTTCATTTTGGGCCACCAGTCTCGTTCGGTCGTTAACCGCCGAATGATGTGATTGCACAATTTTGCATTGTGTAACGGCCGTTCACTACCGAACGCGGTGAACGTTGGTCGGTCGTTCACCACCAAACAGAATTGCGTGATGACCAAAAGAGAGAACTGGAGTGTGAATAGCAACAAGTTGGTCACAAACATAGGAGGTAAATCTAGTCTAACGCTCAGACAAAACCTACGGGGAGCCTAAAAAGGAACTTTGCAATAAAAGCACAATCCAAAAGAAAGAAATACGTTGCTATAAAATAACAAAGGGTGTTTTAATTTTTTATTTCTGTTTCAGACTGCACATGAGATTTGATGAATTAGAGAGATGGAACTGCAACAATGACACATTTTCTAACAACTCGTTATATCACTAGAATAAAAGGCATATAAGTTATTGTGTGATGATCGCACGATGAAAGGAAGAGACGAACGAATCATTCAGGGCTGATTATGCATTTTAAACACCTAAAAAACACAAAATAAACACATCAAGAAGGCTAATTATATCTGCATAATTTAGTAATACACAGTCCAAACCTACAAGCTAAACCAATAATGGAAAAACAAAATGTAAAAAGATCAATTTGCCATGCTGTGGAAGAACATATTCCTGGCTGCTAATACATAACTGAAATAACAGTCTGATGGAATTAAAGAAAAAAAAAACTGAAATAACTTACACTTAAACGGATTACTACTGCAATCCAAAATTGAATAGCAATCAAACATAATGTACGATTGTTGCTTCGATTGCCTGAAGTGGCTGCCTCGACAGCCTTGTCCTAAGCCCGGACCTGCTTGTCGTTTTGTAGAGATAAAAGTTTTAATATGATTCAACATTCTACTAAACTATCTACATATATTATTTTGTTTCAGAAATTTTATGCACAAAAAGAAGGGATTCCCCACTTTAAATTCCAACATGGTTACATAATCAATACTATCGCAACGTGGATGCTACACGGTAGGTATGGACTAGGGATTTACCGTCAAGACGGAGGTTAATCAAACTTAAGCGTTTTTGATAAATTCGAACATTTTGAAAGGAATTTTAGTATTTTGTTTAGTTACAATTGATCCGCAATGGTTATAATGGTTTTTGTGCAGAAGTATTACTGGTGAAAATATGAGCAGAAAACTACGAGAAGAATGGTATGATATCGTAGGGAAAAAGTTAATACATATGTAATTTGGTAAGTGGTTTTTCCCAATTGCAAAACAAAATGTTGCTGCTTTTGTGTGATAACAAAAATGAATATCTCCTACTTAACTAAAACGACGGATGTCAAATACAACCTCTTCTGCCCCAGAAAACCCTTTCAGAATAGGTATGATAAAAAATAACCAGTAATAACAAACATAGGAAATTAATTTAACCAGCTAGCTATATCTTAAAATAAACTACTTATAGTTACCAATAAGGAATAAAACAATAAAAATGATGAAATACCTTCCCTGGTTTCCCATCCTTTCCATCCACCCATTGTGGCAGAAGCAGCTTACACGTCAGTGGAGATTTTGCAAGTAACCTGTAACCAGTTTGTTACCACGAACTTCCTCCAAACACAGTTCCAACTCAGGTGCATTTCATTCCTAAATGAACATAAGGCTTTGGCTGCATGTGCATTCAATTTTGCTACCTAGAAGACCTCTTTCCCACTTGATTCAGAATTTCAGTATTCATATAAATGTTTCATGTATGTAAGTAGAGTGAAAAAGAAATTAATTTCGACTTCCAACAACTTGCAGAATGTATATGTGTGTATATGTGTAATTTTCAAATCTCTATTAATAGTTGTAATACATTTGATATCACATTTTATTGATGTAAACGCGAACCACCTAAAATGCTCTCCATAATAATTACAAAACCATGCTATTACTAGAAATTAGGATGTAACAAATAAATCTCATTTACCAATTTAAAATACTCATCCACAAATATTACCTGAATTTATTGTCACTTACATAATTTTTCTACAAATTATTTTTTACTAAGTAAAAATATAAACTAACAAAACAATTATATGTAGAATTAGAAATATAAATTATTATAAAATTTTGATGTCACATTTTTTTGACGTCAACGTGAATTATAGAAAACGTCTCTCCATAAATATTACAAAATCTTGCTATTATTAAAAATTAGGATCTAGCAAATAAATCTCATTTATCAATTCAAAATACTCATCCACAAGTATTACCATAGTTTAATATCGCTTAAAATTAGGATCCAACATATAGTTTTTCTAGAAATTCACTTTTATTAAGTAAAAATATAAAGAAATTTTAAACTAACAAAATATTAGATGTAGAAATATAGATTTAAATTGAACACGTAATTTCCAGGTAAATATATGACTAAATATTAATTTGAATTAATTTTACTTAGGTGTATTAAACATATAGAATTTATAGTTCTCAGCATCCCTATAGCCTCTTGATTACCACCATACATTCTAGTTTCTATCTCTTTCTACTAATTCTCTATCCCCACTAACTTATTTAATTATAAATGTGTGGCTATTATTGGGTTGCGAAAGATGTGCCACTAAGTACGAGTGCAATATAACCCCCTATAACTCCCTATGTATAATCAAGAGCACCTCCAAACAATGCAGCACATCTATTAACTCCCCGGTTTCCAATATAGGTTTCTATTATTCTCTCCTCTCACTAACTTATTTAATTATAAATGATGACTTATAACGGGATGCAAATGAATGCTACAAAAGAGAGAGTGGGTGTGTTACACACACATACATACATTCATACAAATACATAAGTGGACGTAATTTTAAGTCAAATGCATTTGATTAGTTGGTGTTAATTCAAAACAATGTCAAATATGTATTCAGTTAAAAGTTTCATACACTTGGACAGCGTTAAGAATCAAAATTTACTTATGTGTCAGCTACTTGACATGCACCGTCATGAACAAAGGTTGCTACACATGGCAACAAAGTAAGATATATGTAGTTACGTCAGTAACTCGTAGTCGGATGTATACTGAAGATATGCAAAAAAGAAAGAAACTTAATTTGCTTTTGTTGATGTCATAGTGCCCGCTTTGCTTTATGACTTGATAACTAAATGACAATAAGATCAAAGATGTGAATGATGACAAGAAATAATGGCAACAAAACAAATCAAGCAAAATTACAAGACAGCTAAGCAACAACGTTTGTGTTATACAGCTTTAACACCAACATATATAATTCCAATTTCCACCCAATCAAACAATAAAACGTAACAGCTGTGATATAATTTTTATTTGTAACCTAACACATCTGTTTTGCGGCTAAATGTAGAGTGAATAACATAAAAGTACCTATGAACATCAAGACACATAATAAAAGAAACCGTTTTAGAAAAGATAAAAATATATTAACTACCATCCTTCTGAGTATATCATCAAACATTGTCACTCTTTCCACAAATTAAACTTCAACAACATAATCATGTTATAATCATGTATATGTCAACGAAATGTAACATAGATAATGGCTAACATAAGAAAAATTCATGATAATCAATATAATTTGGCTTTATCAAGCATCGAAATTCAAACTACGAACCTCTTTGAACTTAGGGTGAAGCAATCCAAGATCATCTTTATCCTCAAGAGGATCACTTGTATCATTCCTGATCCTTTTAACCCTCCTACTAGCCAAAGTCTTGTGTGTAAACCCATAAATCTGCAAAATTTGATTATCTCCGAAATTAAAAGCTCGATCCATTTGTTTCAAACATCTTTCAACGGGGTAATCACCAAATTTGCCACAAGGCTTACAACCCACAAAATGTGTAACTAGCGGCCATCTGTGATCCCCAAGGCCAGGATGGTATTTCTCAATCATCTCCTCGTATTTATCAACCAAAATACCCCAATATCCGTGCAAATAATATGCATTTTCCAAGTAAACCTTCTCCCTCCATCTTTCTTCCTGCGTAGCAAGCAAATACACCATGGCGCTCTGATCATCCGCTTCAAAAACAGGACGGTCTTTTAGAAACTTTGTTAAGACCTTCCCAGCCTCAGTCCTAATAGTACCTTTTGGACCCATTGGCGCCCATGCATCAAGCAAATCCAAACTCCACTGACAATTACGCAACAAAAAACTACCGGTATTCAATCCAATCCAATTTTTATCTTGGTATATCATCTCATCCCAGCCATGCATAACTAAATTATAATCTTTATACCTCTCCCAAGGCAACTCAAATGCCATGTCCGTGAACATTGCATCACTATCCATCCACCACAAGAACTCAACTTCTGGATGAGAAATCAACAGCTTCCTAATCAAGGGTAACTTTGCCCAAAACCCAGCCATTTCAGCGTCTAAAAGCGCCATATTGTAAAATATATCAATATTATGGACGCGGCAATAATCAATTTTGTTTTTAATTGACTTCAGCAAATAATGATCTCCGACGGGGTTCTCGCACGGCTTTGGCGAAGATCCCGTAACCAACAGAACCCTAGGTTTCGTTTCCGTCAAATATGGCGGCAGATCTGGATGTCTAGCATGCCAATGCGAACGCTGCGAGTCCCAGTCCGATATTTTCGGGCCGAGAGTGTAAGGAACGGACGGATCTCGTGATTCTTCGTCGGAGTCGGTGGAGGCAGTTCCAGAGGTTTGTTGGAGGCGGCGGCGGAGGTGGTTGAAGTCCTGCTGAGGGGTTCCGAAGTTTCCAGCGCCGATGGTGCCACGTAGGACGACGAAGGTCATGATTAGGCACAGGACGGTAAGCTTCCCGTTTCTTATCGCTCGGTGGATCTGGCGAGCTCGGCGCTCGCTTACGACTTTGCTTAGCATTGATGCGTTACTTTCTTCTCAGAAGATTTCAAGAAGTTTCGAGGTTATCCGAAGAGAGAGCTTTCGAGAGATTAGAAGAACATGATTTTGGATTTTAGAGATATACTGTTTTGTTTGTTCTTTCGTTTTGCTTTGGTTTTTAGTTTCTGATTTCGTGTTTATTGTTTTTAATTTGCAGTCATGTGAGGATGAATAAGCGTATATATTGCTACCTAAATTTTCCAGCTGGAGCCTGGTAAGGTTAATAGAAACGAATCCTGAGGTTGATAAGCATTGTCATTGGTTGTTTGCATATATTCCAATTAGTGCGTAATTCGCATGACAATGTTATCAAAAATTATGTTTATTATTTTAGCGTTGAAACGAAAACTTTGTTATGTGATAAATTTTGATATGAAGCACATAAATCAATAATTAAAATTATTATTTTTTGTGTGTAATTAACGTTCTATGGCTTACACACACAAAAAAAGGCGTTTGTATTTAAGAATATTTTAATCAATTTTGTTAGTATAAATATATATATTGAAATTGATGCATGTTAGTAATTGTTGATGTCAAAAATGGACAACAATACCTAAGATGTGATTTCACACTTTACAAACGATAAAAACCTAGAAAAATGGTAGCCACATCACAAAAAGCAACTAAAAACAAGAGGATTTATAATGGTTCGGCCTAGAATCGGCATACGTCCATTTTGAAGAGTATTCCATTTTGAAGAGTATTCTCGTTATCATCATTGAATTTACGAGGTACATGATTTTTCTAACTTCACTCATTTTCTCTCTTTTGCAATATTTCTTTTTATTTCTTCTCTTTTACTCTTGATCCGCTCAAATTCACCAAGGAAATGACGAAACTTCTTAGATTGCAATGGTTGTTGGAGTAGATCTTCAACAACTTGAGCACTTTGATGACTTTGGCAAATCCATGGTGGTTGAGATGTTGAATCTAAGCTTGGAGGAGGATTATTGGTGGTGTTTGCACCAAAAATGGTTCATACATCTAGGGTACGAGAATTGTATTTCACCAATATGGTTAGAAAATGAATGGAGCCGCACTCAACAACAATTGAAAGTGTAACACCCCGTATTTTCTGTAAACATAAGAGTTAAAAATCAAGGTATAATTAAATTTTAGGAGAAGAAATAAGGGAAACGGGTTGCGCCATTGTGTTCGTCTCGGAAAAATACGCGAAATAGAGTCCGAATTTGCGTAAATCGGAGTCCGTATGAAGAAGATATTGACGAACGAAGTTAGGCAGAAAAACCGGAAACAGGCCAAAATACACTGGCGCACTTGTGAAGTGCGCCAGTACAAAAATACACTGGCGCACCTGCCAAGTGCGCCCATACAAATCCAGCACCGAATTCTGGAGTGTTCTGAGGTGACATGTCTTCTTTTGAGTGGCTGGATGATGTGTATTCGAGCTGTGCGATTCTGATGACTTCTGGACTGATCTGAAGGCTCTAAATCACCCTATCCTCCTATAAATACATCCCTAACCTAAACCTAAGTCTCTTACACAATTCTCTAGCCTCCATTGCTCTCTTCTTCTAATTAAAAATAAAAATGGCGTCGCTACTCTGCTAGAATCAAAACTAGAAGTCAATCAACATCATCCTAAATTCAAATTTGAGATAAAAGCTTCTGCAACAATTCTGTAACAACTAAAGTTCTTTCTTTAATCCAATCAAGGCAAGTACAGTTATTTTCTGCTATAAACATTAATTATAATTCTGATATGCTTTTAAATCTGAATCTGAGATTGTATATCTGTCGGATCTGTTTTTCTATGACTGTTCTGTATCCCTTTCTGCTTCCTTTCTGTTTCTATAGCCAGGCTACCACGAGCCTGTGCCTAATCTCATAAGAGATTGACGTATGAACGCAAATTTTGGGATAAATAATGAATGATGCGAAATTTGACGAGACTGAATTGAACATATGACTTTAGATCCGAGGCATAAAATATATTGACATATGACTTGGGATTGGATGCATGAATTTGACTGTAAACATATAATTTATATATGTTGTATGCATAGTGTACGTTGTAATGTAGATCTGTAACTAATTAGAGAAATGAACATATGTTATTTAAATCTGTAATTAATTAGAAAAATAAGCATATGTTATAAACTAGTTTTAGACCTATGCATATTCTGTGATAAAAGAAGAAGAGGAACCACTGTAAGATTACATATGATTTGAGACTTTGGACAAAATGCATATAAAAGTCAAGATCTGATTTTTAGAAGATATGATTTTAAAGATTTAGATTGTTGGGCATAGTTTGCATAATGATTCATGACTTAAAAAGAAGAAGATATGGAAACTTAGGTGTAAAGATTTACATTAATTAGGATATCTATTATTGTGATTACACCTAAATAGGGATTTTTGGATATATGGCATGCATTGAAATTAATGGTTATATTTGGTATAATTTATATGTGAATCTGCTGTAAAATGCTAGTTTAACAAAAATTGGAACATATGTTATATGGCAAATTATGTCCATATTCTGCGCTTATGCAAACATGGAGTATATGTTGTGAATCATGACAATTATGTAGGCATATGAATTTAGGCCAATTTATGATTAGGCAAGGCATGTAAATAGAACCTTTAGAAATATTAAATTTCCTAAATCTGCTAATTTGCCAAGTTGCCTAAACTACTAGTTTTGTTATATTGCATAGACTGCTAATTAGATTGAAATGCCTAATCTGTTAAATTTGTCGGTTGAAATGCCTAACCTGTTATATGCCAAAATCTGCTAAGTTGCTAAATCTGTTAAATCCGTTAAGTCATATAAAATCTGTTATCTGCTAAAATCTGTTATCTGCTGTGTTGATATAATCATCCTGTTATTGATATAATCTGAATTGGCATATATATTGGGCGTGCGCATAAACGGTAAATTATTAATTAATTGGCCGCAAAGATAAACGTGACTAACTCGAGGTTAGAATGAGTTTGTGGCGTAATTCTGCCCGGAACCGCCCGGCACATCCAGTGGCCGCAAACAATAGGTTCTAATGTGAGAAGTTAGTCATAACCTGCTTAAGACACGAGGTTAGGTCTGGCTTGTAGCAGAAGTCTGCCCGGAACCGCCCGGCCCATCCAGCGGCCACAAGCTAGCGACCTAATGTGAAAGGTCTGGGCATTAATAATTAATTAATGCAAATCTAAGATAAGAATGACGTCTAAAACGTATTGGGGGAAAATAGGGTTAAACCAACTGGATTAATAGGTGTAGTAAACCCGTCCATGAATCTGTAGGCCCAATACAAAGTTAGACAAATCTGAAAAATCTGTACATCTGATCTGTTAGTCTGAAAACTTGTTAACTTAATCTGTGAACTAGTAAATCTGAATTCTGTATGTCTGAACTTGTAAACAAGTTAATCTGAGATCTGTTAGTCTGGAGACACAAGGTTAGGAGGGGAATTACTTGTGTCATCTGTTGTTTGGGACCCATATTAGTCAGTAACCCTTTCTGGTATCAAAACTTTGACCCAACAGTAGGTAGGGTCCGGGCACGCTTACTGAACTAATTATAAGTGGTTCATTCTGATAATGGCGAGGGGTGTTGATGGTGCGTTCCAACCGGGTCATGTGCGTGCATGGATCCCGGTCTGCCTCTGAGGATGTAAGACGCCGTGACATCTGTAAATAGGTCTGTGCCAATTGGTTGTCACTTTAGGGAGTGATACACCCTACTGTGGGGCCGACACAGGATATTTATGTATTAGGGAGCCGATCGCTTGGGGTAGGGTTTTAGGGTACGCTTAGTTCTGTCTGTTTCTGTTGGTACCGTCTGTTTCTGTTGGGTGGTAACACCTGTCTGTTTCTGTGTGGTACCGTCTGTTCGGGTGGTAAAGGCCCATTACTAGTGTACACCTAATTCTACATTCTGTTTCCGTAGGGATAAATCTGTTTCTGCTTCTGTCTGTTTCTGATCGGGTAGTAAAGGCCCATTATTAGCATTCTGTTTCTGTTAAAGTATTATGTACCCGTTCCTGCTTCAATTTAGACATTAGGGTGACACCTAATTCTGCTATACTAGTATTAGTGCAGAGAAGTGTAAAACAATAGTTTATATCATTCTGTTTTTCTGTTATATCTGCTACACCTGTTACAGTTATCTCACATCCAGTTTTATGTTCATATCATATTATTATTATCTGTTCATATGCTGAAAGTCACTGGACTTGCCAGACTTTTTGTCTGACCCTTGTTGTTTCGCCTCCTTTCTTCCGTTTCCCCCCAGGTTATCCAAGGAGGGAATACTTTAGCTTGATCCGGATTTCTCTTTGCTTGAAGTGCTTAAAGTATGGCTTGGCTCTGTATAGCTTCCGTTCCATGGGGATTATGATTTTAAACCATGCATTTTGAAGGCTTTTGTACAAGACTGATATTTTGTACTTGAATTCTGAAATTTGAAAGGATGTAACCATATTGATTTCTGTTTCCGCTGTAATAAAGTCAAAAAATTTCAAGTACTGTTTTATCTGTCTTGTAAGTTTCTGTTCTGTTTACTAAAATGCTCCACCAAAGTTAAGGCATTCCCTTTGTGAGTGACCTTAACGGAGGTGGGGTGTTACACTTGGTATCAGAGCTAAAGGTTACCAGATTAGATAAAAGTTTTTTTTTTGAAAACTATTTTCAAAAAGGTTTTAAAAGGAAGTATTTTCAAAATTAAAGCTTATTTTGAAAAACATGATCCCCAAGAGCCATATATCTTTCTTTCAGTCCTTTTTGTATTGAACCTTTCCTTTTTCGTTTCAGCATGTCTGAAGCATCTGAAATACCAGAAGGTGTCCATGTACCCGGTTGGTTTCGTCAATATCTTGAGGCTAGGACTGCCGCTGCAGGTCCAGCAAATGATCCCCCTCCCCCACCCCCTCCTCGTGCAATTGCTTTCTCAAAGATCTATAGAGATTTTAGGGCCATGGGTGGAAAGGATTTCAAAGGAACTGAATCATTCGTAGAAGCGAGGAATTGGCTCAAAGAAACTGAGGATCTATTCGTTATCTTCGAGGTGGACGATAGGCAGAAGGTACAGTTGGCGGTATGGTTGCTCAAAGACGAAGCTTCCTACTGGTGGGAAGTCACTAACGCCGAGAGGCCGGTCGAGACATGGATGGATTTCAGAACAAGGTTTGAGACAAAATTCCTCTCGTAAGCTGAACGAAGTTTACAACTGGAAAAGTTCTTATCTCTTAAGCAAGGAAGTATGACGGTCAAGGAATACGTCAACCAGTTCAACCAACTGGCTAGGTTCGGATTGGATTTAGTCAACACTCAGCATAAAAAGGCTCTCCGCTTTGTTAAAGGATTGAACGAGCCACTGCACAGCTTAGCCATGACCCACGTACCTATGGGAGCGACTTACGAGAAATTGGTGGACATGGCACTACTGCACGAGGAAGACAAGGGCCCGAAAGAGACAAAGAAGGAAGAACCATCGAATAAGAAAGTGGGGCCCAAAAAGGAAACACAAAGGAAGGATGAGAAGACTGAAGATAAGAAGGGGAAAAAGTGCTTTACTTGTGGAAGCTCGACTCATCTGAACAAGGATTACAGAAAAAGGAAGGGCACTTGCTTCAACTGTGGGGAGATAGGACACTTCACTAGGGACTGCCCGAAGAGACGAGGACAAGGAGGGCAGGCGAATAATCTTGAGGCTAGTGGCTAGGATAGAAATAGGAAAATTTCTATAGTAGGTTTAATTTCTTTATCTGATTATGGAGTTAAGACTTTTTCTGATTCTGGTATTTTGATTTTGTAATCGATACTCTGCACTTTAATACTAGTATTATTTCTGAATTCCGCTGTAGACTCAGACCTATAAGGGTTATGGATCATCTGTTTGAGATTGGGGTTTGAGGGATATCTGTGTTAGGCGTCAAGTATGACGCATACATTCTGAGTTTTCGTGGGGTATGATTTTATCATGCTTAGCTTCCTAAGAATCATTAGGGAACCTGATCTGTACCAGTAGTCTGTAAATTTCTAAATACTTTTGATAGGATCTCCAGTTTTGACATTGTCTAAAGAAGGTAATCCTCTGGGTGTCAATTTGATGTTGGTTTCGGTCCTTGGGGCCGATACTTAGGACCCATGTCTAATGGGAACCAAATTTTCGTTCTATCTGTACTCGCTTCCATCATTCGACTGTATCCTATCGATCGAATCTTCGAACTTTAGGTAGAAACTAATGGGTGTAAACATGTGTTTGAGACATGTTATGTTTGATGGTTGCAAGTGGATGCAAGTGGTTGCTAGTGGTTGCCCGTGGATGCATATACACACACTAGGCACTAGATCGGCTCGAAAACACTCTCATACTGCATATGGATGGGTGAGCATTTTTCAATTCTTGTGGATGCAAAATGGTTGATTCAGCACATGGATGTTGCATTTGAGTGAATGATTGTGCACTCATATAGAAATAATATATATCATTAGAATTCTATTGCATACATGTTGGACTCATGGCACTGACATAATTCGCATTAAGGAGGTCAACTGAATCAGTAGACCGCCTGATCTTTGCATTAGATAAGGAACATATACACACACTTTTGCATATGTTCATACAACATTAGAAGTTTTCTAAGGACAATGGATGCTTGTGGATGATGGTTGAGTAGATGGGTGATTGGATAGTAGGACACATTCTTCTTAACTTGAAGATTTCAGGGACGAAATCCTCTAAGGAGGGGAGAATGTAACACCCCGCATTTTCTGTAAACATAAGAGTTAAAAATCAAGGTATAATTAAATTTTAGGAGAAGAAATAAGGGAAACAGGTTGCGCCATTGTGTTCGTCTCGGAAAAATACGCGAAATAGAGTCCGAATTTGCGTAAATCGGAGTCCGTATGAAGAAGATATGGACGAACGAAGTTAGGCAGAAAAACCGGAAACAGGCCAAAATACACTGGCGCACTTGTGAAGTGCGCCAGTACAAAAATACACTGGCGCACCTGCCAAGTGCGCCCATACAAATCCAGCACCGAATTCTGGAGTGTTCTGAGGTGACGTGTCTTCTTTTGAGTGGCTGGATGATGTGTATTCGAGCTGTGCGATTCTGATGACTTCTGGACTGATCTGAAGGCTCTAAATCACCCTATCCTCCTATAAATACATCCCTAACCTAAACCTAAGTCTCTTACACAATTCTCTAGCCTCCATTGCTCTCTTCTTCTAATTAAAAATAAAAATGGCGTCGCTACTCTGCTAGAATCAAAACTAGAAGTCAATCAACATCATCCTAAATTCAAATTTGAGATAAAAGCTTCTGCAACAATTCTGTAACAACTAAAGTTCTTTCTTTAATCCAATCAAGGCAAGTACAGTTATTTTCTGCTATAAACATTAATTATAATTCTGATATGCTTTTAAATCTGAATCTGAGATTGTATATCTGTCGGATCTGTTTTTCTATGACTGTTCTGTATCCCTTTCTGCTTCCTTTCTGTTTCTATAGCCAGGCTACCACGAGCCTGTGCCTAATCTCATAAGAGATTAACGTATGAACGCAAATTTTGGGATAAATAATGAATGATGCGAAATTTGACGAGACTGAATTGAACATATGACTTTAGATCTGAGGCATAAAATATATTGACATATGACTTGGGATTGGATGCATGAATTTGACTGTAAACATATAATTTATATATGTTGTATGCATAGTGTACGTTGTAATGTAGATCTGTAACTAATTAGAGAAATGAACATATGTTATTTAGATCTGTAATTAATTAGAAAAATAAGCATATGTTATAAACTAGTTTTAGACCTATGCATATTCTGTGATAAAAGAAGAAGTGGAACCACTGTAAGATTACATATGATTTGAGACTTTGGACAAAATGCATATAAAAGTCAAGATCTGATTTTTAGAAGATATGATTTTAAAGATTTAGATTGTTGGGTATAGTTTGCATAATGATTCATGACTTAAAAAGAAGAAGATATGAAAACTTAGGTGTAAAGATTTACATTAATTAGGATATCTATTATTGTGATTACACCTAAATAGGGATTTTTGGATATATGGCATGCATTGAAATTAATGGTTATATTTGGTATAATTTATATGTGAATCTGCTGTAAAATGCTAGTTTAACAAAAATTGGAACATATGTTATATGGCAAATTATGTCCATATTCTGCGCTTATGCAAACATGGAGTATATGTTGTGAATCATGACAATTATGTAGGCATATGAATTTAGGCCAATTTATGATTAGGCAAGGCATGTAAATAGAACCTTTAGAAATATTAAATTTCCTAAATCTGCTAATTTGCCAAGTTGCCTAAACTACTAGTTTTGTTATATTGCATAGACTGCTAATTAGATTGAAATGCCTAATCTGTTAAATTTGTCGGTTGAAATGCCTAACCTGTTATATGCCAAAATCTGCTAAGTTGCTAAATCTGTTAAATCCGTTAAGTCATATAAAATCTGTTATCTGCTAAAATCTGTTATCTGCTGTGTTGATATAATCATCCTGTTATTGATATAATCTGAATTGGCATATATATTGGGCGTGCGCATAAATGGTAAATTATTAATTAATTGGCCACAAAGATAAACGTGACTAACTCGAGGTTAGAATGAGTTTGTGGCGTAATTCTGCCCGAAACCGCCCGGCACATCCAGTGGCCGCAAACAATAGGTTCTAATGTGAGAAGTTAGTCATAACCTGCTTAAGACACGAGGTTAGGTCTGGCTTGTGGCAGAAGTCTGCCCGGAACCGCCCGGCCCATCCAGCGGCCACAAGCTAGCGACCTAATGTGAGAGGTCTGGGCATTAATAATTAATTAATGCAAATCTAAGATAAGAATGACGTCTAAAACGTATTGGGGGAAAATAGGGTTAAACCAACTGGATTAATAGGTGTAGTAAACCCGTCCATGAATCTGTAGGCCCAATACAAAGTTAGACAAATCTGAAAAATCTGTACATCTGATCTGTTAGTCTGAAAACTTGTTAACTTAATTTGTGAACTAGTAAATCTGAATTCTGTATGTCTGAACTTGTAAACAAGTTAATCTGAGATCTGTTAGTCTGGGGACACAAGGTTAGGAGGGGAATTACTTGTGTCATCTGTTGTTTGGGACCCATATTAGTTAGTAACCCTTTCTGGTATCAAAACTTTGACCCAACAGTAGGTAGGGTCCGGGCACGCTTACTGAACTAATTATAAGTGGTTCATTCTGATAATGGCGAGGGGTGTTGATGGTGCGTTCCAACCGGGTCATGTGCGTGCATGGATCCCGGTCTGCCTCTGAGGATGTAAGACGCCGTGACATCTGTAAATAGGTCTGTGCCAATTGGTTGTCACTTTAGGGAGTGATACACCCTACTGTGGGGCCGACACAGGATATTTATGTATTAGGGAGCCGATCGCTTGGGGTAGGGTTTTAGGGTACGCTTAGTTCTGTCTGTTTCTGTTGGTACCGTCTGTTTCTGTTGGGTGGTATCACCTGTCTGTTTCTGTGTGGTACCGTCTGTTCGGGTGGTAAAGGCCCATTACTAGTGTACAACTAATTCTACATTCTGTTTCCGTAGGGATAAATCTGTTTCTGCTTCTGTCTGTTTCTGATCGGGTAGTAAAGGCCCATTATTAGCATTCTGTTTCTGTTAAAGTATTATGTACCCGTTCCTGCTTCAATTTAGACATTAGGGTGACACCTAATTCTGCTATACTAGTATTAGTGCAGAGAAGTGTAAAACAATAGTTTATATCATTCTGTTTTTCTGTTATATCTGCTACACCTGTTACAGTTATCTCACATCCAGTTTTATGTTCATATCATATTATTATTATCTGTTCATATGCTGAAAGTCACTGGACTTGCCAGACTTTTTGTCTGACCCTTGTTGTTTCGCCTCCTTTCTTCCGTTTCCCCCCAGGTTATCCAAGGAGGGAATACTTTAGCTTGATCCGGATTTCTCTTTGCTTGAAGTGCTTAAAGTATGGCTTGGCTCTGTATAGCTTCCGTTCCATGGGGATTATGATTTTAAACCATGCATTTTGAAGGCTTTTGTACAAGACTGATATTTTGTACTTGAATTCTGAAATTTGAAAGGATGTAACCATATTGATTTCTGTTTCCGCTGTAATAAAGTCAAAAAATTTCAAGTACTGTTTTATCTGTCTTGTAAGTTTCTGTTCTGTTTACTAAAATGCTCCACCAAAGTTAAGGCATTCCCTTTGTGAGTGACCTTAACGGAGGTGGGGTGTTACAGAAAGTAAAAATGCAAAGGAAACAGAATGGATACGAGGTTTTAGCGTGGTTCAGCCTTGTGTTAGGACTACATCCACTGTGAATGGAGTTTGCATTATCATGACAATAGTTACATAACGCATAAACTCTCATTCCTCATACATCTTGTTACTCTCTCAATATATTATCACTTTTTACATACAGATCTCGCTTAAGTTCACGAGGTTCAATGAAAGAATGGCGGAATCAATGGAGGAGAAGGATGGATAAGCGTTGGAGGAGGAGTTTGTCTTCGATCTTTTGCACTTATAGGATTTTAATGGGCGCCATGGCCTAGTGAATAAAAGATCTTCGGACGGAGATGATGATCATGGTTGAAATGCTTTTGGAATGGCTGAAGACGGAATTTAGCACCACTTCGTGGTGGCCAGAATTCCCCCCTTCCCAGTGGCAGCCATGGCCTATTTATATGTGAGACTCTCTCCAAGAAATGAATTGGAGTTCCTCTTTGTAGGCTACAGACCGCCTATCTTATTTATCACGAACATGCCACTGCTTAGCTGTAAACAACTGGTGATAGTTGTTTCCAGCTATCATGTGTGAGCGACTTCGTAGGAGCGAATGGTTGCGTAGGAACGAGTGACGTATCATCATGTTTAGGCCTTTCGTAATATGGCTTGCATACATCATCTGGTTGGAGAGCTTATATCTGATGGTAGATGTGAAAACCCGTAACTTCCCCGTAAAGGAAAGCGTCGGATAGTTCGAGAACAAGCCACAACAGAGCGCATACAGAAGAACATTTCATTGTATATTACAACAATGCATCAGATTACAAGAATATACAGAGTAACAATGAATATTACACAGAAATATCAGAGATTTAAATTACATTTAAATACATAGCAGCGGAAAATAATACAATACACAACTAGAATGAGATATACGGATACAAAGCTTTCCAGATATCGTTCCAGCTGTAAACCAGGATCCTGTGAATATAAATCTGCAAAAACCCAAAACTACTAGCTGCCCGTGTCAAAATAGGGGCACCCAGAGTTTAGGTTAAAACAATAAACTCCAGGTCAGTCATGGGACTGGTGTGAGAACTAAAAACAGTTATAAATCTTTATTTTAAATCATTAGGTAAATCAAGGGACCACGCCGTATAACACGGAACGGGTTTCCTCCCAAGAATACCAGTGCATAAAACAAACAGCGCAATGCTAAATAGAGAAAAATGAAGCTGTTATAAGACCCAGGTCCTATCACACAATGCAACGCAAGCCGGGGGATAGGGTTTTCCCTTATAACAGCCAAAGAATGCTTGATACGTTTTAAAACAAATCATTTGATACTATTATAAGTGCATAGTGTATAAAACAACTTCAAATCATAAGTATCAATCATAGGCGGCATGGGTACCATATATCATGTCGCCATATATAGGTTTACAAATAAAACCGCAAATGTCACGTATTTGGGAATTGGATTTCCGTCTATGAACCGAGGCAAAAGATAGTCCTCAACCGATTCGAGACGCTCTAGCCCGCCCCTCAGGACCCAGACTCAGGTGGGCCCTTGGAGCGACAGGGCCGGTCCACCGATGTGGATTAAACTTAAACCCTGAACATGCGTTCCCCCGCCCTATAGGGCGTAAATGAGCCAACGAATGACTCCATCGGACCCGGATCGTCCGATCAAATCGAGGCGCCTCGCAACAGCAACAACCACATAAGTCAAACTCGTCAGGGCGTGTAAAACCACTGACGCCACTTCTAACTAGAAAGAAACGCATGCCCTCCCTGAGGTCCTTCTCCCGTTTTTGGTTCATACCGGGTGTGAAACTCGCGAAGCAAATGTTACACAAAGCTACGCCACAAAGGCCGTGCTTTGATCATCACCACAAGACTTTGCTTTTCAACAGAAGCCTCGATCAATTGCCACTTAGGCATGCCACACAGGCACTTCACTCCATGCGTTTGATATCCATCAATATATAACCCCTGAGCTCGTACGTCTCAGAGAAGGGCGTTAAGCGAGAGAATAAATTCTCCGCCGCCAAGCAGATGTATATTTAATAGAAATCAATCACACGGACTAAAATCCAATGTCAGACACACAGTCCATTTACAAGTCCGTTCTGGGTCTGAACGAAACCGGAGGCACCTAGTACCCCGCATATCCATCGATCTCCAAGTACGTCTGGACGATCACCAACTGTTTCCATCTTCTTGGGTGTACAGCCCAATCAAGATCATCAGTAATCACCCAAACGACGTGAAGACCTCCGGTCTTCGACCATCGTCTTCATCTTTGACTTAACGTCGTATCAGTTATTCAGAATGGGATAAACCCGGTCTTTCCGAATAACTCGCGTATATTTTAAATAAGTGTTACACAAACACAACATACGCCTCATTCCAATTCATCAGTCACTAACCGTAAATTAATCAAGAGAATAATTCCCCAAATATTAACCCCGAAGGCCAAAACCAACATCAGATCAATATCCAGAAAACCATTCTTCTTGGCTAACCGACAGTTAGTTTCTGATTTTCACATTCATAGGGAAAGGTTCCCATTAATTTTATCCAAGATAAATTCCTTGAATTTATTCTTTAATCTATTTTTGAATATCAATTCAACTAGTCGGAATTAGCGAACCTTACCGTAGTAATCATTGGTTTTAATTTCCCAATCCCAACCTATTAATCCCATGAAGTAAAACTGGTAATACTTCATATCTAACACCACAGTGTTATCGGTAAATTCAGTTACCATTTCACGTTCAAATCTAATTAAAGATTTAACTATCGCCTGGAGTAAAACTGGTGATACTCCATTCTCGATTTTTCAATCTAATTAAAGATTCATTAAAACTCCACTTAGTTTTAATCGTTAACTGGGTTAAAGAATCCGTGTCATTTAAAACACGGTTCACGATAAACCCAAAGTCACATTCCATTAATTATCGGGTTAAAGAACGAGTGTTATTTAAAACACTGTTCACGATAAACCCAAAAATCAATACCAATTCAATTCCAATTAAATATCATTTAATTGATACACTTCATTAAATCTAAATAAAAAGATTTAATCTTTTCTCAACTGGGTTCAAGAACAGTGTTAGTGAAGACACCATTCACGACAAACCCAAATCACATTTGATATTCAATATAAGGCTCTGAATAGAAAATATATCGGCTTATATTCAATATCAAATTCTACGATTAACCAATGTCGTATTGGAAATAACGATATATATATATATATATATATATATATATATATATATATATATATCTTCCAAATTTCCATAACAACATTTGTATAATCCCGAAATCCAACATCGAAATATTCCGAAGACAATTTCGATTCAAATCCATTCCAATGCAATCATTGGAAATTTTGGTTATTTTCAAAACCATTTCTAATTCAATTTATTTATTTAAAAATAAATACAATTATATTTCTAGTTCAAAACTAGTTCATTTCGATAAAAATCTATTTTTATCTTTTCAAATATGGAGTTTTTCATCCCAATTCTTTCTAAATCACTTCTTATGATTTTACACAAATTATTACTATTTTTAATAATTTTATCAAGGCCCGTACAGTCGATTTCCATCAATGGCCATCGAACTGCACTTACAGCGACCTTTTTCAAATTTGATTTGGACATAATTCCAAATCCAACCGTTAGATTTCAAATTTCTAACATTCATTAGAAAGCTCTTTTCGATACGAACCCAACGGTTCCGGTTTTAGGAGAATCCGACGGTCGGATCTCCCGTAATGTCCGTTTGAAATAAATGGTCGAAATTCACGAACTACCGCGGCGCGGCGCGTTCTATTCAGGCCATTATATTATATATATAATATATATAATATATATTTCGTCGATTTCAATTTAAAACGAATTATATAAATAGTTTTAAAATTCGTTTCAAAATCTATTTCAACTTTCATTTCAATTCAAATCAAAATTGAATTCTTCTTTATAAATTCGTTTTAAAATTCATTTCTATTCAATTCAAATTTCAATTCAATTTGAATTCATTTCAATTCGCTTTCAATTCAATTTGAATTCGTTTTCAATTCAATCCATTTAGAAATCGTTTTCAATTCAATCCATTTCGAAATCGTTTTCAATTCAATTCATTTCGAAATCGTTTTCAATTCAATTCATTTCGAAATCGTTTTCAATTCAATTCATTTCGAAATGAATAAAATCGATATAAATATCGTTCACGTCAAAATGGCGTCAATCTAATCAACACGGCTTCATAAATTTCTATTTTCAAATATTCTATTTCAAATATTTCTTTTTCAAAATAGTTGTTATTATCAAAATATTTCGTTCAACACATAACCAATCTCAATAGATGAGTACTGTCAACACATGAACCTTTATTTTATATTGATAAAGATGTAAATTTTATTACTAAAATATTTCGTTCAACACATGACCAATCTCAATGGATGAGTACTGTCAACACATGAACTTTTATTTTATAATATTCTTTATTTTCTAAATTGGAATGAGGCCCAATCAATCACCATATAATGTTAATTATATGGATTTTCATACAGCACATGTATATAATAGCAACGATAAATAACCAACCATCAACCAAAGTGCACTACACTGTATAAGCATCAAATATAAATATCTAACGCTTATAACAGCCTGTCAATCAATCGATCGACATATTTAATCAATCAGGATGAGTGAACTTCTAATTTCATCCCAACACCCGTGTGGGGTTTCAAACAATCAAACAAATATTTTATTCGTGCAGTTGGGCGATGTGTAAAATTTATCATCCCAATCAATGTCCTTCAAATAGGTGTACATAAACAAACCGTCCGGTTTGCAAATGTATATTTTATTTTATTCGCTTCCACGTCAAAAATTATATTCTTAACGATAAAACATTTTATTCCAACATATGAATTTCTATTCAGTTCATTCTTTAAATAAAATGATATTTATATTTTTCAAACTTATTTTAGAAAATTTCGGCGGCATAACGACACGATACTAGAAACGGGACAAGGCCTAGCCTTATCCCCGGTCTAGTGAAGGCCCACGCCATTCACACATCAACCAAAATCACCAAACAACTAAATTCGAATCAAATCATATAACTAATCTATGCAACCAAACAAACAAGTCCATGGTCTGTGGACGATTGTGTCGGGTGCTACTAAGCACCGTCTGCATCCTAGTATATAAATATAACTAGAAAAGAAATTGAAAGGTGAGAAATTCTCACCGAAAGCTATCCAAACATCTTGACTCTTCTTTGATAAAAATCTTCTTCGTTCTCGCCTTTTTGTTACCTTCGTTGCCCGCTTTTACTACCTATGTAAAAATCGAATTTTTACTTCGCTATTCAAAATATAAAAATCATATTTTTATTTCGAAGTTCAACATATAAAAATCATATTTTTATTTCGAAGTTCAACATATAAAAATCATATTTTTATTTCGAAGTTCAACATATAAAAATCATATTTTTATTTCGAAGTTCAACATATAAAAATCATATTTTTATTTCGAAGTTCAACATATAAAAATCAAATTTTTACTACTATGTTATACAGATAAAAATTATATTTTTATCACGCTATTTTCCATATAAAGATTTCGCCTTTATAAAAATCTCATTTTTATTTTTCTACACATATAAAGATGATATTTTTAATATCCCGATCATGTAAAAAATATATTTTTAACTCTCTTCATAAACAAAAATCATATTTTGACTTCATCTATATAGTAAAGACTATATTTTTAATACTTTAAAAATATAAAAATCATATTTTTAATACTTCTATATAGTAAAGACTATATTTTTAATTCTTGACTATAAATCTAATCTATTCCTATATAAAGATCTAAACTTTATACAAAAATATAAACTTTTCCTTATTAAAAACATCATCTTTATCTTAATAAAAATATACTAATTTCATATATGTAAATAAATAAATAAGAATTGAATTTCATATATATAAAAATAAAAATCATAAAGGCTTACAGTAATTGGAGGAAGGAGGGGGAGTTCCACGTCAGGCTAGGGTCTCGGGGGGGGGGGGGGGGGGAGATGGCGGCGATCTGGTGGTCGGGGGGTCTCTGGCGTCGGCGGAATAGGGCGAGGGTGGTGGATGCGTCGGGTTAAAGGGGAGAGAGAAGGGAACGAGAGGGGGCAACGGGGGAGGTGAGAGAGGGAGAGGAGGATCAGAGTTGGGGAGGGCGGCCACCGGAGGCGGGGACGGCGATGCAAGCGCGCCTCGGAGGCGCGAGGTCGAGGTCCGCCTTCCTTCTTTTTTTTTTTTTTTGATTTCTGTCGATTGAATTTGGACGGGGGGGGGGGGGGGGGGGCAAAGGAGATAAGGGTTTTTTTTTCTTATTTAATTATTTTATTTTCACGAAAAAGCAACTTTTATTTTCGACCTCAAAACGAGGCCCACCGCCTGTCGTCCATAGCGTTTCACCCCCCTTCGAACACAATGAGATATGCATCGTAAGCTGGTTCGACTGTTTGAATCAGTTTCTGTTAAAATCAACATATAACTCCATATATTGAATTTAAATGTACATTTCAAATTACCGGGGCCACATACTAACTAGAAAAATTCCAGAAAAATATTTTCTAGCTTCGTATTGATGATACGGTCCTAACAAAACTAGTTTCGTCGAATTCTGAGACCGTTAGAAAAATGGCCAATTTCCAGTCGATTAAAATCAACTGAAACTGGTCAAACGCGTTTTCCTTTGCCACGCTCACATATTGATTCAAAAAATTATGAAATTTGAAACCTAGCAATAACTTGACACTGCGGACCCAACAAAACTGGTTTCGTCGAAATCCGAGGTCATTTGCAAAATGTCCATTTTTAAGGGCCTGAATTCCATAGCGACTATTCAGAATTTTCAACTGGACATATCTTTTGATTCCCACTATGAAATCTTGATTTTTCGAATTCGTTGGAAAGATATTATCAATTAGATCCTAATGTTTTTGGTTTCACTAAAATCCGGATTGTTTTACACCCGGTACATTCAATTGAAGTTTGAAATCGAATTATCGAACTACCGCGCCATTTTCAATTCTATTTATAATTATATATAAATATTCTATATTCTAACGACGACGCGTATAATATATACGCTCGAATTATATTCAAAATAAATTTCTCGTCGATATTATTTAAAATAATCTATTTTAAATATTCAAAATTCGCCAAAATAAAAATTTTAAACTGGCCCAGATTTTCGGGTTATTACAATCTCCCCCACTTAAAACTTTTCGTCCCCGAAAAGGAACAAAGTCGAAAGTGGTTTGATTAATCAGCCCTACGCTCGATCTGGCTTCCATTCTCCAACTCTTTAGTTTCTGAGAATTTTCAAAATTTCAAAAATTTGGCTAACACCCTAAATTTTCGAAAAATTTCGCCATAACCTCCCCTGCACCGGGAGCATCGGGGAATTTCAAATAGCTTCCCCGGTCCTTCAGATCTCAAAAAGAAAAAGCCAAGCGGCCAGCCAATAGGCTCATAAAATCATCATCACCCAAACAAAACAGTAATTTATGTAGTAAACATGTACCTATTTGTCGGGCAAACAAATTTTATTCTCTGCTCTAGCCTCCTTGCTATGACCTGTTCAATGAAAGTACAAGTATATGCAAGCAAACGCAACCAAATTTCAATACAGTTCAATATTTGATTCAATTAGGCATAATGGTTCAAAATTAGCAAACAAATAAACAAACAACTCAAACATCAATCAATTAGTGGATTAACGTTTCAAATTCATAACTTTGATACATATACAAAAATCAGATTTTGATGCCAAATCACAACAATAAGCCCTATCTAATTTTGGTTCTCACACCAGTCAATAGGAAATATATAGAAAGCCCACTTTCGTCACTCGAACATAAATTCTAATGATGGAGCTCCATCATCAAAATCATCTCCGGGCGATTATAGTGTAATTCTATATCTATCCAGTATATTAAAATTTCGAATACACGCGGATCAGACGTATACGCAAAATCTATATATATTGGATTGTCCATATCAATATAAATAGATAATCAAATACGAATAATTGATTTAAATTTTCAAAACAAAACTTTGTTTTCATTTTAAAAATATACTCTTCACACTCGTTCTAGGATACTACTGACCCCATTTCTAACGAGTCATCCTCGTTGGATATTACTAATCCAAAATCTGATGAATTCTTTCGTATGGTTCTAATGTGTCTTGTTCTCTGAGCTTTGTAAACCAAAGCTCTGATACCAACTGTGAAAACCCGTAACTTCCCCGTAAAGGAAAGCGTCGGATAGTTCGAGAACAAGCCACAACAGAGCGCATACAGAAGAACATTTCATTGTATATTACAACAATGCATCAGATTACAAGAATATACAGAGTAACAATGAATATTACACAGAAATATCAGAGATTTAAATTACATTTAAATACATAGCAGCGGAAAATAATACAATACACAACTAGAATGAGATATACGGATACAAAGCTTTCCAGATATCGTTCCAGCTGTAAACCAGGATCCTGTGAATATAAATCTGCAAAAACCCAAAACTACTAGCTGCCCGTGTCAAAATAGGGGCACCCAGAGTTTAGGTTAAAACAATAAACTCCAGGTCAGTCATGGGACTGGTGTGAGAACTAAAAACAGTTATAAATCTTTATTTTAAATCATTAGGTAAATCAAGGGACCACGCCGTATAACACGGAACGGGTTTCCTCCCAAGAATACCAGTGCATAAAACAAACAGCGCAATGCTAAATAGAGAAAAATGAAGCTGTTATAAGACCCAGGTCCTATCACACAATGCAACGCAAGCCGGGGGATAGGGTTTTCCCTTATAACAGCCAAAGAATGCTTGATACGTTTTAAAACAAATCATTTGATACTATTATAAGTGCATAGTGTATAAAACAACTTCAAATCATAAGTATCAATCATAGGCGGCATGGGTACCATATATCATGTCGCCATATATAGGTTTATAAATAAAACCGCAAATGTCACGTATTTGGGAATTGGATTTCCGTCTATGAACCGAGGCAAAAGATAGTCCTCAACCGATTCGAGACGCTCTAGCCCGCCCCTCAGGACCCAGACTCAGGTGGGCCCTTGGAGCGACAGGGCCGGTCCACCGATGTGGATTAAACTTAAACCCTGAACATGCGTTCCCCCGCCCTATGGGGCGTAAATGAGCCAACGAATGACTCCATCGGACCCGTATCGTCCGATCAAATCGAGGCGCCTCGCAACAGCAACAACCACATAAGTCAAACTCGTCAGGGCGTGTAAAACCACTGACGCCACTTCAAACTAGAAAGAAACGCATGCCCTCCCTGAGGTCCTTCTCCCGTTTTTGGTTCATACCGGGTGTGAAACTCGCGAAGCAAATGTTACACAAAGCTACGCCACAAAGGCCGTGCTTTGATCATCACCACAAGACTTTGCTTTTCAACAGAAGCCTCGATCAATTGCCACATAGGCATGCCACACAGGCACTTCACTCCATGCGTTTGATATCCATCAATATATAACCCCTGAGCTCGTACGTCTCAGAGAAGGGCGTTAAGCGAGAGAATAAATTCTCCGCCGCCAAGCAGATGTATATTTAATAGAAATCAATCACACGGACTAAAATCCAATGTCAGACACACAGTCCATTTACAAGTCCGTTCTGGGTCTGAACGAAACCGGAGGCACCTAGTACCCCGCATATCCATCGATCTCCAAGTACGTCTGGACGATCACCAACTGTTTCCATCTTCTTGGGTGTACAGCCCAATCAAGATCATCAGTAATCACCCAAACGACGTGAAGACCTCCGGTCTTCGACCATCGTCTTCATCTTTGACTTAACGTCGTATCAGTTATTCAGAATGGGATAAACCCGGTCTTTCCGAATAACTCGCGTATATTTTAAATAAGTGTTACACAAACACAACATACGCCTCATTCCAATTCATCAGTCACTAACCGTAAATTAATCAATAGAATAATTCCCCAAATATTAACCCCGAAGGCCGAAACCAACATCAGATCAATATCCAGAAAACCATTCTTCTTGGCTAACCGACAGTTAGTTTCTGATTTTCACATTCATAGGGAAAGGTTCCCATTAATTTTATCCAAGATAAATTCCTTGAATTTATTCTTTAATCTATTTTTGAATATCAATTCAACTAGTCGGAATTAGCGAACCTTACCGTAGTAATCATTGGTTTTAATTTCCCAATCCCAACCTATTAATCCCATGAAGTAAAACTGGTAATACTTCATATCTAACACCACAGTGTTATCGGTAAATTCAGTTACCATTTCACGTTCAAATCTAATTAAAGATTTAACTATCGCCTGGAGTAAAACTGGTGATACTCCATTCTCGATTTTTCAATCTAATTAAAGATTCATTAAAACTCCACTTAGTTTTAATCGTTAACTGGGTTAAAGAATCCGTGTCATTTAAAACACGGTTCACGATAAACCCAAAGTCACATTCCATTAATTATCGGGTTAAAGAACGAGTGTTATTTAAAACACTGTTCACGATAAACCCAAAAATCAATACCAATTCAATTCCAATTAAATATCATTTAATTGATACACTTCATTAAATCTAAATAAAAAGATTTAATCTTTTCTCAACTGGGTTCAAGAACAGTGTTAGTGAAGACACCATTCACGACAAACCCAAATCACATTTGATATTCAATATAAGGCTCTGAATAGAAAATATATTGGCTTATATTCAATATCAAATTCTACGATTAACCAATGTCGTATTGGAAATAACGATATATATATATATCTTTCAAATTTCCATAACAACATTTGTATAATCCCGAAATCCAACATCGAA
This sequence comes from Allium sativum, assembly GCA_030737875.1. Taxonomy (NCBI): domain Eukaryota; kingdom Viridiplantae; phylum Streptophyta; class Magnoliopsida; order Asparagales; family Amaryllidaceae; genus Allium; species Allium sativum. Next base: position 572,953,374 of record CM060923.1, on the reverse strand, counting down.
ATATTCCGAAGACAATTTCGATTCAAATCCATTCCAATGCAATCATTGGAAATTTTGGTTATTTTCAAAACCATTTCTAATTCAATTTATTTATTTAAAAATAAATACAATTATATTTCTAGTTCAAAACTAGTTCATTTCGATAAAAATCTATTTTTATCTTTTCAAATATGGAGTTTTTCATCCCAATTCTTTCTAAATCACTTCTTATGATTTTACACAAATTATTACTATTTTTAATAATTTTATCAAGGCCCGTACAGTCGATTTCCATCAATGGCCATCGAACTGCACTTACAGCGACCTTTTTCAAATTTGATTTGGACATAATTCCAAATCCAACCGTTAGATTTCAAATTTCTAACATTCATTAGAAAGCTCTTTTCGATACGAACCCAACGGTTCCGGTTTTAGGAGAATCCGACGGTCGGATCTCCCGTAATGTCCGTTTGAAATAAATGGTCGAAATTCACGAACTACCGCGGCGCGGCGCGTTCTATTCAGGCCATTATATTATATATATAATATATATAATATATATTTCGTCGATTTCTATTTAAAACGAATTATATAAATAGTTTTAAAATTCGTTTCAAAATCTATTTCAACTTTCATTTCAATTCAAATCAAAATTGAATTCTTCTTTATAAATTCGTTTTAAAATTCATTTCTATTCAATTCAAATTTCAATTCAATTTGAATTCATTTCAATTCGCTTTCAATTCAATTTGAATTCATTTTCAATTCAATCCATTTAGAAATCGTTTTCAATTCAATCCATTTCGAAATTGTTTTCAATTCAATTCATTTCGAAATCGTTTTCAATTCAATTCATTTCGAAATCGTTTTCAATTCAATTCATTTCGAAATTGTTTTCAATTCAATTCATTTCGAAATCGTTTTCAATTCAATTCATTTCGAAATCGTTTTCAATTCAATTCATTTCGAAATGAATAAAATCGATATAAATATCGTTCACGTCAAAATGGCGTCAATCTAATCAACACGGCTTCATAAATTTCTATTTTCAAATATTCTATTTCAAATATTTCTTTTTCAAAATAGTTGTTATTATCAAAATATTTCGTTCAACACATGACCAATCTCAATGGATGAGTACTGTCAACACATGAACCTTTATTTTATATTGATAAAGATGTAAATTTTATTACTAAAATATTTCGTTCAACACATGACCAATCTCAATGGATGAGTACTGTCAACACATGAACTTTTATTTTATAATATTCTTTATTTTCTAAATTGGAATGAGGCCCAATCAATCACCATATAATGTTAATTATATGGATTTTCATACAGCACATGTATATAATAGCAACGATAAATAACCAACCATCAACCAAAGTGCACTACACTGTATAAGCATCAAATATAAATATCTAACGCTTATAACAACCTGTCAATCAATCGATCGACATATTTAATCAATCAGGATGAGTGAACTTCTAATTTCATCCCAACACCCGTGTGGGGTTTCAAACAATCAAACAAATATTTTATTCGTGCAGTTGGGCGATGTGTAAAATTTATCATCCCAATCAATGTCCTTCAAATAGGTGTACATAAACAAACCGTCCGGTTTGCAAATGTATATTTTATTTTATTCGCTTCCACGTCAAAAATTATATTCTTAACGATAAAACATTTTATTCCAACATATGAATTTCTATTCAGTTCATTCTTTAAATAAAATGATATTTATATTTTTCTAACTTATTTTAGAAAATTTCGGCGGCATAACGGCACGATACTAGAAACGGGACAAGGCCTAGCCTTATCCCCGGTCTAGTGAAGGCCCACGCCATTCACACATCAACCAAAATCACCAAACAACTAAATTCAAATCAAATCATATAACTAATCTATGCAACCAAACAAACAAGTCCATGGTCTGTGGACGATTGTGTCGGGTGCTAGTCTGCATCCTAGTATATAAATATAACTAGAAAAGAAATTGAAAGGTGAGAAATTCTCACCGAAAGCTATCCAAACATCTTGACTCTTCTTTGATAAAAATCTTCTTCGTTCTCGCCTTTTTGTTACCTTCGTTGCCCGCTTTTACTACCTATGTAAAAATCGAATTTTTACTTCGCTATTCAATATATAAAAATCATATTTTTATTTCGAAGTTCAACATATAAAAATCATATTTTTATTTCGAAGTTCAACATATAAAAATCATATTTTTATTTCGAAGTTCAACATATAAAAATCATATTTTTATTTCGAAGTTCAACATATAAAAATCATATTTTTATTTCGAAGTTCAACATATAAAAATCAAATTTTTACTACTATGTTATACAGATAAAAATTATATTTTTATCACGCTATTTTCCATATAAAGATTTCTCCTTTATAAAAATCTCATTTTTATTTTTCTACACATATAAAGATGATATTTTTAATATCCCGATCATGTAAAAATTATATTTTTAACTCTCTACATAAACAAAAATCATATTTTGACTTCATCTATATAGTAAAGACTATATTTTTAATACTTTAAAAATATAAAAATCATATTTTTAATACTTCTATATAGTAAAGACTATATTTTTAATTCTTGACTATAAATCTAATCTATTCCTATATAAAGATCTAAACTTTATACAAAAATATAAACTTTTCCTTAATAAAAACATCATCTTTATCTTAATAAAAATATACTAATTTCATATATGTAAATAAATAAAAATTGAATTTCATATATATAAAAATAAAAATCATAAAGGCTTACAGTAATTGGAGGAAGGAGGGGGAGTTCCATGTCAGGCTTGGGTCTCGGGGGGGGGGGGGGGGGAGATGGCGGCGGTCTGGTGGTCGGGGGGTCTCTGGCGTCGGCGGAATAGGGCGAGGGTGGTGGATGCGTCGGGTTAAAGGGGAGAGAGAAGGGAACGAGAGGGGGCAACGGGGGAGGTGAGAGAGGGAGAGGAGGATCAGAGTTGGGGAGGGCGGCCACCGGAGGCGGCGACGGCGATGCAAGCGCGCCTCGGAGGCGCGAGGTCGAGGTCCGCCTTCCTTTTTTTTTTTTTTTTTTTTGATTTCTGTCGATTGAATTTGGACGGGGGGGGGGGGGGGGCAAAGGAGATAATTTTTTTTTTTTTCTTATTTAATTATTTTATTTTCACGAAAAAGCAACTTTTATTTTCGACCTCAAAACGAGGCCCACCGCCTGTCGTCCATAGCGTTTCACCCCCCCTTCGAACACAATGAGATATGCATCGTAAGCTGTTTCGACTGTTTGAATCAGTTTCTGTTAAAATCAACATATAACTCCATATATTGAATTTAAACGTACATTTCAAATTACCGGGGCCACATACTAACTAGAAAAATTCCAGAAAAATATTTTCTAGCTTCGTATTGATGATACGGTCCTAACAAAACTAGTTTCGTCGAATTCTGAGACCGTTAGAAAAATGGCCAATTTCCAGTCGATTAAAATCAACTGAAACTGGTCAAACGCGTTTTCCTTTGCCACGCTCACATATTGATTCGAAAAATTATGAAATTTGAAACCTAGCAATAACTTGACACTGCGGACCCAACAAAACTGGTTTCGTCGAAATCCGAGGTCATTTGCAAAATGTCCATTTTTAAGGGCCTGAATTCCATAGCGACTATTCAGAATTTTCAACTGGACATATCTTTTGATTCCCACTATGAAATCTTGATTTTTCGAATTCGTTGGAAAGATATTATCAATTAGATCCTAATGTTTTTGGTTTCACTAAAATCCGGATTGTTTTACACCCGGTACATTCAATTGAAGTTTGAAATCGAATTATCGAACTACCGCGCCATTTTCAATTCTATTTATAATTATATATAAATATTCTATATTCTAACGACGACGCGTATAATATATACGCTCGAATTATATTCAAAATAAATTTCTCGTCGATATTATTTAAAATAATCTATTTTAAATATTCAAAATTCGCTTAAATTACCAAAATAAAAATTTTAAACTGGCCCAGATTTTCGGGTTATTACAGTAGACGAGCGGTTTATCAAAACCTGTAGAGCTGATATACGTGCGATCGCTCTAATTGTAGTTGAAACGACCCAAACTTCCCCATAAAGGAAAGTACAGATTGAATTGAGAACAAGGCAAATCAGAACACAAACAGAAGAACATTTCATTGCTTATTACAACAATTACATCAGAGTACAAGAATATAACAGAGTATGAGTAAATATCACACAATGGAAATACAATAATATCAGAGATTTAAAATTACATTTAAATAGCAGTGGAAAAATAATACAAAATACAACTTAAAGAAATACATGGATACAGAGCTTTCCGAATATCGTTTCAGCTGTAAATCAGGATCCTGTGAATATAATATCTGCAAAACCAAACCATTAGCTGCCCGTGTGGAAAATATGGGCACCCAGAGTTTAGGTTAAAACAATAAACTCCAAGTCTGTCATGAGACTGGTGTGAGAACTAAAATAGTTATTTGCTTGATTTTAAAGTTGGGTAAAGCATGGGACCACGCCATATAACATGGAACGGGTTTATTCCACATGAATCTTAGTTTGAAATAAAATAACGCAATGCTTTTTGGAAAAATGAAGCTATTATAAGACTCAGGTCCCATCACACAATGCGCCGGAGGATAGAGTTTTACCTTATAATAGCCAAACATGCTTGATACGTATAAAACAAATTATTTTGATATTATTATAAGTGCATAGTGTTTAAAACAACTTCAAATATAAATGTATCAATCATAGGCGGCATGGGTACCATATATCATGTCGCCATACTAGTTCTACAATCAAAACCGCATGATGTCGTATTGGAAGGTGGATTTCCATCTATGAACCAAGGTAAGAGATAGTCCTTACCGAATTCGAGACACTCTAGCCCGTGCCTCAGGACTCAGACTCAGGTGAGCCCTTAGGTAACATGCAGGGCCGATCCACACTAAGTGCAATGGTGGATTCATAATTCCTAAGCATGCGTTTCCCCGCCCTATAGGGCGTAAAATATGGTCAGTAATGTTGACCATAACAATATCCGAGGCGCCTCTCTATCCATTAAGTAATAATAAGCAACATCCACATGAGTAAAATGTCCGACCTTGCAAAACCTTGACACCCCTCCCAGCTAGAAAGAAACGCAATGCCCTCCCTGCTGTCCTTTCCCGTTTCTGGTTCATACCAGGTGTGAAGCTCGCGAAGTAAGCTATACACAAAGCTATGTTAATTAAAGCTGTGCTTTGATCATCATCCACAAGACTCTGCTTTTCAACAAAGTCTTGATCATTTGCATCTTGGCATGCCACATTGTCAATGCATACCATACCATTGATTTCTGCCAATATATAACCTCTAAGCTCGTACGTCTCAGAGAAAGGTGTTAAGCAAGAGAATAAATTCTCCGCCACCAAATAAATATATATATTTAGCAGAGATCAACGAATACAACATAAAGGAACCCAACGTCAGACATACTATCCATTTACAAGTCCGTTCTGGGTCTGAACGAAACCGGAGGCACCTTATTCCTCATTCTATATGTCCAATACATGAGAGAAGCCCTCGCATATCCATCGATCTCCAAGTACGCATGGACGATCACCACTTATTACCTTGTCTTGGGTGTACGACCCAATCAATACATCAGTAATCATCCAAACGATGTGAAGATCTCCGGTCTTCAACCACCGTCTTCATCTTTGACTTTTAATCGTCGTATTAATTATTCAGAATGGGTTAAACCCAGTCTTTCCGAATAACTCGCGTACTTTATAATCAAGTGCCATAAAAACACATCAAACACCTCATTCCAATTTAGAATATTCTTTTAATAAAATATTCACATTACTAGGGGAAGGTTCCCATTAACTTTATCAAAAATAAATTCTTTAAATTTATTATTTGATCTTCCTATGGATCTCATTTCAAAAGAATTATTTTATCTTTTATCAAATCTAAACCAAATTAAGGTTTATTCACTAGTTGGGATTAACGAACCTTACCGAATTAATCATTTATTATTTATTATCCCAATCCCAACCTACTCATCTCATGGAGCAAAACTGGTAGCACTCCATATCTAACACCCACTGTGTTATTGGTAAATTTAATTACCATTTTCCGTTCAAATCTAATTAAAGATTTAACTATCGCCTGAAGTAAAACTGGTGGTACTCCATTCTATATCATTTTAAGAATTCGATAAATTTAATTATCTCTTTCGCATTATAATCTAATTAAAGATTCATTAAAACTCTAGTTTAGTTTTAATGTCAAAAATCATTTCTTAATGATTATTCAAATTTAAGAAATTAATCTTATCTTTTAACTGGGTTAAAGAACAAATGTTATTTAAAAACATTGTTCACGATAAACCCAAAATCATCTTCAGTCAAAATGGAATCTTCACAGAAATCAGATCAATATATAATCGATATAAATTCCCGTATCAGACTGATAATATAACTGGAATGCCGGCAAAGCCTTTTTAATTCCATATATAGTAACGATATTCATTCACAGAAGCTCGTCTCGATTATTATTAAATCGAATTCCATTCAATTCCAATTTAATATATTAAATTGGAAAACTTTACTTGGAAAATTTTCATTTAAATCTTAATAAAAGATTTATAAATTCCAAATTATATTTTCATTGTTAATTTGGTTAAAGAACAAATATCGTTAAAAACACAGTTCACAATAAACCCAATTCACATTTCATTTTATTCCAATTACTAAATATAATTGGTAACTCTAATAATCTTAATTAAAAGATTTATAAATTCCAAAATTATACTCTATTTAATTCCAATTAAATATTAATTGGAAAACTTCATTAAATCTTATTTAAAAGATTTATTCTTTTCTAATCGGGATTTAAGAACAATGTTATTAAAGACACCGTTCACGACAACCCAAAATCCAATTTATTCTCTTTAATTCCAATTAAATATTAATTAATTGGATTTTTATTCTAGTTAATAACTAGTTCATTTCGATAAAAATATATTTTTTTCTTTTCAAATATGGAATTTTTCATTCAAAAACTTTCCAAATCACTTATTATGATTTTATATAATTTTTCCATATTTTTAATCATTTTATCAAGGCCCGTACAGTCGTTTTCAATAGTGGCCACCAAACTACATCCATAACGACCTTTTTCAAAATTGATTTGGACATAATTTCAAATCCAACCGTTAGATTTCAAACTTCTTATATTCATTGGAAAGCTCTTTTCGATACGAACCCAACGGTTCTAGTTTTAGGAGAATCCGACGGTCGGATCTCCCGTTACGCCAATTTAAAGTTAATGGTCGAAATTCGCGAACGGTCGCTGCGCGGCGCGTTCTATTCAGACCATTATTATATATATTTCGTCAATTTCCATTTAAAACGTATTTATAAACTATTTATAATTTCATTTCAAAACGATTCCAACTTCTTTTTCAATTTTAAATAAAAATTGAATATTCTATGTTCTTATCATATTAAAATGATAGTATTTTCAAAGCATTAGATTTTGAAATTACTTCTTTTCTATATTCATAATAAAGTGAAATAAATCGATCGATAAACCCGTTCGGGTTATAATGGCATTTCTATACTTAACCCGTTTTCATATTTTTATATTTTTGTGTCCATCTAAAGACAGACATCAAAGTCATAATTTTATTCTTCACTGAATGTTATTTTAAAATATTCGTTATTTTAAAATATTTGTTATTTTAAAATATTCTTTATATTAAATTATCTTTTACATTAAAATGTTCTTTTACATAAAAATGGTTCTTTACATTAAAATGTTTTCTTTCACATAAAAATGATTCTTTTATATAAAAATGATTCTTTACACAAGAATGTTTCCTTTACATAAAAATGTAATTTTTAATGATCATTTTAATGTAAACATTGAATTGTCAACACTTAATCTTTTTAGCGATTCATTCTTTACATTAATAATGTAATTTTTAATGTAAACACAATTTTATCAAACTTGAATCTTTTTGTATGATTCGTCTAACATTAAAAATGTACTTTTTAATGTAAACACAAATTTATTAAGCTAGAATCTTTTTATATATATACAATAAAAATTTAAACTTTTAATGGTTGAATCTTTCTATTTCAAACCATGATCATTTACATCATTTCTTATAAGCAATAAAAAATGTAATTTTTTTATTGTTAACTTTTCTTTTTCAAAACAATGATCATTTTACCTGTTTCTTATATACAGTAAAAATGTGAATTTTTATTGTTAAACCTTTTTCTACAAATAATGAGTATTTGGTGCATACAATATAACTTTTATTGCTTCAAACAATTTTCATTTCTTATATGAATATTTTTCATATTTTGTACATTGAATAAAAATGTAATTTTTATTGTTTCAAACACTTCTCATTTCATATATGGGTATTTTTCATATTTTGTACATTCAATAAAAATGTAATTTTTATTGCTTCAAACACTTTATTTTAAAATATTCTTTACATTCTGAATCCGAGTGCAACTCAATCAAATACCATATAATTTTAGTTATATGGGTTTCACACACTGCATGTATTCAACAATAATGATAAATAATCATTAAACAGTTCATTCACATCCAAAGTGAAATTTACAACTGTGTGACCATTAAAATAAATAAATAACGCTCATCACAGACTGTCAATCCATCGATTGACATATAATTAAATATTGGGATTAGTGTATGTTAAATATCATCCCAATACCCATGTGGGGTTTTCAAACAACAACAGTTTATTTAAATGAATCATTGGTTAAGAAATTTAACCAAATTTCACTGATCAAATTATAAATGAATATTTATAATTTAATTTCACTATCCTATTAATATTAACATTATTTTTAATATGTTAAACATTTCACATCACAACCAACATGCAATGTAGTCAATTTAAATCGTCCATGGTCTATGGACGCGGAAGGTGATCTAACAGGTACCGTGTACAATTTATAGTGATTAAACTGATAAAAATCTACATTGGCAATTTAATATATATTTTCGGTTATGAAAATAAATAAATAACTATACAAAATTTTCTAGTGAGGAGTTCTCACCTTGGTTTCCACTCAGTTAGTGTGTATTTCTGAATTTCTGGTACGGTTTGGATTCCACTTTGTTTACAGACAATTTCATCGCAATCTGTTTCACGCGGTATGTATATTAAAAATCATATTTTTAAACAACGATCTTTATAAATAAAAATCACATTTTCATTACGCTATATATATATTTAAAAAAAAAATCACATTTTTATCTATGTTATATACATTAAATATCATATTCTTATTTATGTTATATTTATTAAAAATCATATTTTTATTCTAAAACTATATATATGTCATATTTTTAATACATGTTATTTAATTAAAAATTCAAATCTTTAAAACAATGTTAATTTATTTAAAATCTAAAAATAAAACAATGTTATTAAAAAAAACAATAATCTTTTATTTTTAATAACAATGCAAACTTTATTTTTAAAAACAATGCTAATTTTATTTTAAAAAACATTGTGTATTTTATTAACAAAAACATTGTATATTTTATTTACAAAAACATTGTATATTTTATATGCAAAACAATGCGATTTTTATATTCAAAACAATGTTCATTTCATTTTCCAAACAAGGTTCCTTTTATTTTTATAACGAAGGTATTTTTATTTTTATAAAAATGGTATTTTTATATACGAATCACATTTTTATTTTCTATCTTTCAATTTACATTTTATTTATAGCTTAATTATAAAACTAAATAAACTAATACAGTTAAAATTATAAATTAACCTTTACCATGTTTTTATAGCGTTGCTTTCCCTTTTCATCTTCTGTTACCATCGTTCCATATCCAGTTCGAGAAACCCATAGTCAGAATTAAGAACTCCACTGCCGTTCGCTCCTGCCACCACCAGATCTTGATCGATCCTCACCACGCTGACTGCCGTCAGCTCCTCTCCCCTTCGCCACAAACATGACCCACTCGCACCCTCTCTGGCCTCATAAATCGAACCTGATGGCGTGCCCTTTGAGAGGCACTTTCGAGAAAACCACCTCACTAAAACCCATCATCACCATACTAATTTGAAAAGCTCAGATTGTTCTTCGATTTTCGTTTATAAACTGTTGGTTAATCCATTGTATTTTGGGAAAGATTAAAGGATTTATTTTCGAAAACCATGGCCATTGAGATGAAGAATATGGCGGCGGCTACAGGAATGTACTGGAATTAGGGTTTGCGTTGGGGGACGTCCCTTTATATAATATTTTAATATTAATATATTTAATTCTATTAATTACAAAAATACTCGCTTGTTGATACGAACTCCAATTCCAATGCAACGACTGTCGTTCCTAGCGTAATACCCCCATTCCAGACACAATGGGATATGTTTCGTAAGCCAATTCTAATGTTTGGATATGTTTTTATCAAAATTAAAATATAAATCAATATATATTTAATTTAAACATACATTTTAAATTACCGGGGCCACATACCGACTCCGAAAATTACAAAAAATATTTCTAGCTTTGTTTTGATGATACGGTCCTAACAAAACTAATTTCGTCGAATTTGGAGAAAGTTTGAAAAATGCCCATTTTCTGATTGATCCAATTTGACTAAAATTGACAAATCACGTTTTCTTTAGCCACGCTCACATATTAGTTCCAAAAATTATGAAATTTGGAATCTAACAATAATTTGACATTCCAGATCCAACCAAAGTGGTTTCATCAAAAACGGAGGTTGTTTGCAAAATGGCTATTTATACGGGCTATATATTACGTTAAATTTTATAGTGACTATTCTAAATTTTAAACTGCGCATAACTTTTGATTCTCGTTATGAAATTTCAAATTTTCAAATTCGTTGGAAAGATATTTTTAAACAGATTAAATATTTTTGGTTTTACCAAAATCCGATTTATTTTGAATCCTGTACATTCATTTGAAATTTGAAATCGAATTTTCAAACTACCGCGCCATTTCAGGCTCGTTATATAATTAAAATAAAATTATTCATTCTAACTTCGGTTTAAATAAATTTTCCATCGTTATTATTTAAAATAAATTATTTTGAATATTTAAAATCCATTAAAATTGCTAAAATAAAATTTTTTAATTTATTCCGATTTTCCGGGTTGTTATAGTAGTATTAGTGACAGATCAGGGAATGAGCCATAGTCCGAGGTTGTAATTCTGCAAGCGCATGTGAGGTCCATGGGTGGTTGCGTGGTTGAACGTCTGCAGAATATATCATGTGATTGAAACCAATTCCCTTCTTTATCTTATGCGACCGATTTCTTTGATGCAAGAATAAACGACTTTCTTGATGTGGGCGATCTCTGTGGAATGTGCGGGCCTCACTATCCTTAGGCATTACCAATCTTAGTGCGCGACCTCTCTGTATAGTTGTGATGCACTTCATGACCATCCCCTTCTCTCGTGCTTGAGCCGTGGTTCATGTTTGACCTTGCTGTGTACGAACGCCTTGGTTGAGGCATGCTTGCACGAACCTTGTGAATGCTCGTTCTATGGTTCTAATATGGACTTAATTCTTCAATGTACATATGATCCTTAAGGGATAAACATTTGCCCCTCGAAGTTTGTAATTCTCAGCTTGTAAAAATTACATGCTTCGAAATAATGAAATGTATTGTCAATTGATGGATTAAGTCCAATTCCCTATAAGACGAGCACATTTACTAACGTTTCGTGCTTATTTAATATCTTTATAGTCGTTCGTGCATAGATATAGATGTTTGTTGACTGGGTCTGATGGGCTATTTTCCGAGATAGTTGAGGGTTTTATCCGGGCCTGACAAAGATGTCGTGTCACTTTAATTTGAAAGGGCCTTTTAGTCTTCTTCAAATATTGTCTCTTCATTTTCCTGCTCTTTATGTATTTTGTCTTTTTAAAATCCTACTGCCTTCGATTACTCCCGAACCTCGATCGTATTACCTTCATTAACTTGCCATTTCGCCTGATCATTTCAGACTGAATGTCTTCAATTTTGAAATCGATTAGAGCACTTCGTCTTCCAAATCGAACTCGCTTGTTGGTATGTAAGTAAATTTCTTTTTTAACTTTGCTTCTTGAGTTAATCCAACTTACCTCATGAAAGTTCCTGGTTGCTAAAAACCGAATTATCTGACCATATATTAAACTTTTCACTGATCTGACTTAGTATGCTCAGGAGTTTGAACATAATCATTTGACAGACCCGATTTGCACAAAAGCCCCTCTTGTTCTTTGATTGCAACGAAATGTTTATAGGTTGCTTGTTAGAATGTCTTTGAAACGACATTTTTAATTTACCATGCCTTCGCTAGATATTTGATGAAATGCTTGTGTCATAGAACTTCGACACTGCTGTCATTGCTTTATGTTCTGCTTGTTGTTGGCAGCATTTATTTGCTATGCGCGACAAATAGTTGTTGATAATCGACTGGGCCAGAATCTTCATATATGCAGGGGTCACGAGCGACCAGTCGAATCTGGTTTGCTTTTGTTGGATGAACTTTCCTTGTAATGCTTAACCCGTAATTGTAAGCCCTACCACACACCTTTAAGCTTGTTTATATTGCCTGTAAGTTCTAGGGATTAGTTATGTTTGATGGAATGCTTGGTTTGAAGGGCATATTTGCTTAAAAATTGCTTTTCCTTTATTATTAGCAACCTGGCTGTAGCTTATTTCTCAAACATATCTATCTATGTAGAAATGCAAACTAAAAACCAATCTAGTCAAAGGCTCAAGGAGGTTACTTTGTCTAAAGAGGCTGAAGGTTCTGGTCAAGTGGCCGAGACTACCCCAACTGTTGGCTCTGTTAGTCATATTTATCCTCAACCCCAACTCCTTGGATGGGTGCCTTCTTCCAGTCATAAATCGACGCTCCCATTCGACTTATACCAACAAATATGTGCTCGTTTCGAATTTACGAAGGATGAAACCAGATTTCCAAGGAAAGAAGATTCAGCTGATCGTCCTCCCCCGGGTATGTAGCAGTCAATTATCATATTTTATCCAGTGGAGCAGTTCCTCCTTTTAACTCCTATTTAGAGACTATTTTGCGGTGTTTGGCTATTTCCCCATATCAATTGCATCCCAACGGATATCACATTTTACTATGGCTATACATACTTTTTTTGAGAGTCAAGCGGCGAGCACCTACGTTTCAGAGATTAAATGCCCGACATGTTGACCATATTGACGTCTTGGAAAACGACAAAGCTAGGTTAGTTCAGTAAATCAAGTTTCAGGAATCTGAAATCGCTTCTTTAAAGAGTGGGAATGTTAGAGTGAACAACTTGGAGGCTACAAATGAGGAACTCAAAAGGAAGCTCGAGGCCGTAAGGGGGGAACACCGAGAAGCTCAACCTGCCCAAGAACTTGCTGAATGTCAATTGGCTTTGGAGAGGCGGACTTCGGCTTTTCATCAACAAGAAAAAGTGGTTCTTGAGGGCAGGATTAACTCTCAAAATGAGGCTCTTAGGATTCTGGAAGAAAACAAGATCAAGCAGCGCAAAGAACTTGATGAAGCCAGGATTAGGGCTGACAATAATTTATTTCAATTTTACGTGTACAGTGTCATGAGTTGCGGAAGCTTAAACTATCTGAAAATGGAATTTCCACGGACTTTGGCTCTTGTTTGGGAACAAGTGCTCTCATACTCTGGTGGTGTCGATGATGAATATCTGCAGGAGAACCTCTTGGAAGAAGAAGATCGTAAGGCTTTGGTTGGAGGCAGGAAGATATTGGCAGATGAGCGGCCTCGATCTTCCATGGGGAAAAACCTAGATGTTACTTGCACTTGTAACCCATCCAGTCTCATTGATATCGAAGCTTCAAGCTCTCTAACTCCCTCTGCAAATTATTCTATCCAAGATGCTGTTGGAGTTTGACCCATTAGGGAATACACCATTCAGGAGGTTGTTCTTAAACAACGCATGAGCCATGATGACACTTCTTTAAATGATTACGGTGTCGACTTTACATATCCAGTAACTCTAGGTAAAATTGATATCCATTAGTCTGCGCCGGATTTAGATTATCTTACCTCTTCTCCTGGGTTTACTGAATTTTGTGCTTGTTATTCATTTGCACCAGGTCCGCCCTCGCCAATTCTTTTGTCTACTGGCGATACCGCTGTTCAAACTATCACTATTGATTCCATTCTAGTATCAACCAATATTAGTTCGCACACCACATCTTTACTGGACGACCCAACACTACTTAACATGTTAGACCTGGAAGACAAAGATGAAGCTTGGAATACTAATGCTGTGTCTGTTCTGACACTCAGAAGGAAGTCCATTGCAAATAGCCTAGGAATTATTAACCTGTTCTCTCTTGATAGTTCTTGCGTAGACAAGAGAACAAAAGATGGATGTTGAGCAGTTTGTTCTCCTCCTCCTTTTTTTGTTAAGAAGTAGCATTTATGACCCTTATGTTCTGATTTTAATCTACTTTCTTATTGTCGTGCACTTAGACCGGTTGTATATGCGACTGCCGGTCCTCGCCTAATATTTTACGCTCGTATACTTACGTTATATCGTTTGGTATTATAATGGTTTCATCGTTCGCTTTTATGAAAGACAATATCTCACGGGGATTCGATTTTGTTAGTCGAACGATTCTATTAAATGCTCGTTGTCCGTTGTAAAGTTGTAGCGAACTTGTGAAATGACCAATTTTTCATGAATTTTCTTTATCATAGCCACGACTTTATTTGTGGTCTGTCAGTTCGTGATTATTAGGTTGGTATTCAATCATATTTCCGCTAACCTGGTAGTACAAGCTCTTCGGGAATTAGATTTTTAAATACCCAAGGTCATTATGTTTTTTTTGTATGCCCTCATGGGAGGTCTTGGGTTTCAATTTTCAATCCAAGTTCGGTTTTGTTTGTTCTGATTTCTCTAGAACCGAAAAGACCTTGTTGGATACCCCCTTTCAGCTAGGATTTATGTTACCCCCTTTTGACTAGGATTTCTGTTACCCCCTTTCGGCTAGGATTTTTGTTTGTACTGGTCCTTCCAACTTTGTGCTTCATCCCGGGAGGTGGATAGTAATTCTTCTCATCGAGTTTTTGTTCGATTTAAAGAATTCGTATCCTGCACCTAACAAGGTGCCTCTTTTGGGACTAACAATTTTCATCTGTGGGACAAATTTGATACTATCTTTGTATGTTCCTCAAAGCTTGATGCCAACCCCTTCAATGGATGCTTTCTAAGAGTTTGGCGTGTTTCATAGTGAAAAGTGCAGCTTCCGGACTTGTTGTTTGTTTATCATACTTTTCATTATTTTCCCCAGAACAGCTTATCCTTTTGAAGCGATATGCTTATTTAGCATGATGTTTTCGGTCTTCAAGTTGCTTTGCGTGGAATGTGCTTTGGGAAGCCTTCCGTTATGGTTTAACTGGAGATGAGCGATTGCTTCTACTATGCCTAAATTAAGAAATTAGCTTTTAGTATGGCCTTACAATTATGCCATTTAAGTAAGCACATAACCTTTTGATTTATACAACTTTTGTTTAATACAACATAAGTGAATCATCTTGTACTACTTTTAAGAATATCGCGAGTAAAATAGAAGAGTAAAATGATTATTGATTCTTAAGTAGTAAAGCAAAGTAAAGTAACGGAGGTCGCTTGTTCGAACCGTCGTAATTAGGACGCTGCCTATTGATCCTCAAGTAAATGATGGCCTTGGATCGATTTGAGCGTTCTACTCATTACTTATTACCCCTTGCATGTGGAGAGTTGGAGCAATGTTCATGGACTTGTACATATTGTTTAAAATGATTCTTCTTGATCAGCTCATCGATTAATGATTTTAAATGCTTACAATCATATGTGTCATGCCCTGGGTAGTTATGAAAATGACAAAACCTTCCGGACCTTAGAGCAACATCTTTGACTTGCATTTGTTTTGGGATTGGATACTTCTCGGTATCCTTAGTTGCCATGAAGATATTCCTTACGGTGTCATTAAGGGGAGTGAACTCAGAATTCTTAAAAAAACGTAGCTTCTTCTTATTCTGGTTATCTTTTCTTTCATTGCCCCTCTTCCGACTATCAAAACTACCTTGTGCGCTACCTTCCCTTTTTAGCTGTTCACACACCGAGTTCTCTTTACTATCATATATTTTTCAGCTTTATTGAGTATCTGTTCGAGTATACTTGGTTTCTTTTTCTTAATCCATCGTCCTAACTCGGTGTTTTTACATATGACCCCCTTCAAAGCCATCAGAACCGTTCGAGGCTCATAATTTTCAATTTTAGCCACTGCCATATTAAAGCGGGTGAGAAAATCTTTAACGGACTCTCCTGGTCTTTGTTGTATTTCACTTAGCTCCATGACATCCCGGATTTTGGCTGCTTGGAATCTGAATTGCTTACTAAATAATTTGTCCAAGTTAGCGAAGTCATCTATAGACTTTGGCGGCAACGTTGTGAACCAAAGGTAGGCCACCCCCTCTAAATAAGTCGGAAAGTATAGGTATTTTATCTCGTCGGTGGTACGCGCCCCATCCATATGCTGATCATATTTTCACAGAAATACGTTGGGGTCTCTTATCCCTTATAAGATTGCAATGTTGGAGGTTTGAATTCTTGTGGATATATAGCCATTTTGATTCTTTCGGTGAGTGGGGTCATAGTAGGCGAAAATCCCCACTCCTTTCGATTATCCTCTTGTTTTAATCCCTCCTTCACAATTCTTCAAGCCATTCCTGAAATATTTTCTTGCTCTTTGCTCCTATCCATGAAACAAGCGCCTTCCTCCTCCCCAGATTCTCGTCTAGGCATGTAATTACAATCTGGAGACAGGGGATATGGGGTTTCTTTCGAGAGGAATGCTCCTTTCATGGGATCATCCAACTGTTCAGAGGTTGTATCATCGGAATAATTGCACATAGGTGCTTTAGCTTTTCCGCGGTCCAGATTAGCATGATATGTAGCTTCGTGGATAGAATTTCCCTGTTTCGTGCTTGAAGCAGAGGATTCTATGTCGTGGGCTTGACTTGTTCCAGCGGGTAAAAAATAAGCGACACTTAACGTGGTTTTTGCAGTAGCATCTTGAATAGAGAACATCGACTCAAGTTTCTTCATTATTGCATCATTTACAATGATTATTTGACTCGTCAGTCCCGCAATCGCTTCTTCCAATTCTCTTTTGGTTATAGCTACCTCAACTCTGATGATTCTCTGACCTCAAATAAGACGGTGGGCGACGCGACAATATTAACACTGTTGATGAGGTCGTTGATTTTGCCAATAGTTTCCTCCACCATGTTCATGATTCAAGCAAAGTTTCTCTTTGGATATTTCGTTGGACTTCAACAAGGAATGATGCAAATACGTCCCTACGGTGGGCGCCAAAATGTTTGCACCAAAAATGGTTCAATTACCTTGGGTACAAGAATTGTATTTCACCAATATGGTTAGAAAATGAATGGAGCCACACTCAACAATAATTGAAAGTAAAAATGCAAAGGAAACAGAATGGAGATGAGGTTTTAGAGTGGTTCAGCTTTGTGTTAGGCCTACATCCACTATGAATGGAGTTTGCATTATCATGACAATAGTTATAGAACGCATAAACTCTCCTTCATCATACATTTTCTTACTCTCTCAATATATTATCACTTTTTACATACAGATCTCGCTTAAGCTCCCGAGGTTTAATGAAAGAATGGCGGAATCTATGGAGCAGAAGAATGGATATGCATTGGAGGAGGAGGCTGTCTTCGATCTTTTGCACTTATAGGATTTTAATGGACGCCATGGCTAAGTGAATGAGAGATCTTCGGACGGAGATGATGATCATGGTTGAAATGTTTTTGGAATGGTTGAGTACGGAATTTAGCAGCACTTCATGGTGGCTAGAAGCCCCCCTTCCCAGTGGCAGCCATGGCTTATTTATAAGTGAGCCTCCCTCCACGAAATGAATTGGAGTTTCTCTTTGTAGGCTACAGACCGCCTATCTTGTTAATCACGAACATGTCACTGCTTAGCTGCAAACAACTGGCGACAGTTGTTTCCAGCTGTCCTCTGCGAATGACTTCGTAGGAGCGAGTGGTTGCGTAGGAACGAGTGACGTATCATCATGTTTAGGCTTTTCGTAATATGGCTTACATACATTATCCGATTAGAGCGCTTATATCTGATGGTAGACGAGCAGTTGTTAAAAACATGTAGAGCTGATATACGTGTGACCGCTCTGATTGTAGTATTAGTGAGAGACCAGGGATGACCGAGAGTCTGAGGTTGTAATTATGTGAGTGGACGTGAGGTCCATAGGTGGTTCCGTGGTCGAACGTCAGCAGAATAAATCATGTGAATAAAACCAATTCCCTTCTTTATCTTGTGCGACCGATTTCTTTGATGCAAAAATAAACGACTTTCTTGATGTGGGCGATCTCTGCAGAATGTGCGGGCCTCACTGTCCTTAGGCATTACCACTCTTAGTGTGTGACCTCTCTGTATAGTTATGATGCACTTTATGACCAACCACTACTCTCGTGCTTGAGCCGTGGTTAATGTTTGACCTTGCTGTGTACGAACGACCTTGGTTGAGGCATGCGTGCATGAACCTTATGAATGCTCATTCTATGGTTTTAATATGGATTTAATTCTTCAATGTACATATGATCCTTAAGGGATAAACAGGTGGTTTGAATGAGTTAGAGGAGTATAGGAATGATTCTGGCAGCACTTTATGGAGGGAAAATTCGATCCTTTTCATGGTGAAAGAGTGGGGGTATTTATAGGAGTGGAAATGAAGTGTTGTGGTCTGAAAATGTGACGTACAGGTCACCAGGTCGTTAAAACGACCTAGCGTTAAGTCGGTTACGACCTAACCTTGTGTCGTACGCCCCATGAAACGGTCTACCCTCAGCGACCTAAGCTTTGAGTCGGTTACGACCTGACTCCTTTTCCCTTTCTTCAAGACACGACCTGCAGCTTTATGTTGGTTATATTCTGATTGTTTAGCTCGGTCACAACTTAAGGATTTAGGTCAGTTACGACCTATCATCGGATGACTTGGTTACATCTCCTTTGCTACGACTTGACGATATGGATGTTTGTAATGACTTGGCCTTACATGAACGAGACCGACCTGCTTGAGACGACCTAAGGCTTAACGACCCAACGACCCATCTCTTAGATCGTGTGACAACATAAGGATAGACGATCCGACTTTAAGTGACCTGAAGCCTGATGACCTGAGCCCTTAGCGACCTAGCACCACATGAGAACGAGCTAACTTTTCTGCCCTTAACAAAGCCATATTTTTATGGGTTAACATTTGCCTCTCGAAGTTTGTATCTATTGAAGATGGTACGAGCTTCGACTTTGGCAACCTCAACATTGTTGGAACATTTCTCTTGTTAGGTCGTTAGTTCACATATACAAGGTTAGACCTTGTTGGGCCTTTCACTAGATCAGGGTTGGCCCATTATCATTTTCGCCATCATTTTGTTTGTTAGGTCGCTCATCTCTTCACTTTACCTCCTTTTATAGAAAAGGCTGTGTTAATGGCGATTGTGCTCTGAGGAATAAATTACTTCTCATCGCTGATCAGATCCATTTTGTTGTTTGTCATCTACCATCGATTTAGACCCCAATGAACCCAATTGCATCCTTATTCAGAGCCGATTCGACTTAATTTGAGATCGGATCCTTCAAATCTGAATCATTTCGCCATCGTTGAGCACTCAAAAGCCATTGCAAGTGACCTTCACTCGAAGTCAGGTTCGATCTTTACCTTGTCCTTTCCGACACTAGGGTTTGGATTGAATTTGAGAATTTTGGTTTGATTGTAATAATCAGCTCTAAGAGCTTGTTGTTGAAATCGTGAGCTTGAGTCTATGATTTAACTTTGCCAAATTCGAATCTCTGCTATCTATACTTCGAGTTTTTCAAATTTTGATCGATCTTAACAATAGTTCATACATTGCATGCATTTGAACTTTGATTGCATATGTATATAACCAGTTTTATCATCAATGATAGTTGTAAATGATATGTTGGTCAAATCCTTGTGGTTTTTAGTTAGTAATTCGAACATGCAATCTGTTTGGATCAATATTGTATGTTACGTCGGACTGGAAATGATAACTGAATAGTTGCGATCTCCATTGGTGATGCACAAACTTGTTTATGGTATTAAATCATCATTTGGAATTTTTAGGATTTGGGTCGAAAGCCAAGTTTTATAGTTAGGTCGTTAAAATGATCATGCAGAGATAATCCAAGACTCCAAGCTGTTGAAACAACCTATGTTGCAGACCATCTAAACGATCTATGTATTGGTCTGTTGGAACAACCTGAGTATAAGTCCTTAGATCTCCGACCGATCTAAACTTTTAATGATCCAGGCTTCCAAGTGTTTGAACGACCTAAGCTTTTGGAACGACCTAACTTCAGGCTGTCGAGTGGTCCTGACTTCAGAACGTTGGAATGGCCTAACTTTAGACCGTTGAAACGACCTGACCTTCAGAGGGCGATCCAAATCCTCGAAGACCTAAATCCTTAAAACATTGTAGCGACCTAAGCTCCTTAGGACGTTGCACGACATATTACGCCAGATCGTGGAGTGTCTTACTTAGTTAGGTTGGTGAACGACCTGCTCCCCCGGGTCATTGAACGTAAACATTGTGACCTAATGTTTGTTTCTTGGACGGCTTAAACACAGGATTGCTGAGTGATCCAACTGCTAGGTCGTTGAGTGTTCCCCTTTATTAGGTCATTAAGCGACCTAGACTTCTAGGTCATTCACATTTGCTTTCAAAGCTTGTTTTAAAGTATGCTGCACTTTGAGCATTTTAGAACCTGATCAAGCCGCATTTGTGCTTTAGGAGTTGAACATCTTTATCCCCTGTTTCCTGTTCTTATAGCAATAACAAACGTTTGCATTTTTTAGACATATACTTCATTATCCATTGTTCAATTCGATAACAGGTTAATTAATAACACACAACACAATAAATTACGTGACTTAAACTAAATGGCACATCTATACAAGCTTGTTTCGTTTAACAGTTTATGTCCTGTCAACTCTTGCTTGCACATACACAACACTTTTTAGTTTAAGTTAGGCGCTTGAGATCAACTAATCGACATAAGTCGGATTTTAAATTTCAAGCCCCACTTTATCATAACTTGTAGAATTCCATATGATATTTTTCATTTAAGGAATATTGTGATATGTTTATAAACAAGTATATTTGTGTAGAATGACTACTAGGCAACAATCTCGCCTTCAAACTGACATCTTCTTTTCAAGTCGATACTTGTACAACTTTACCTGAGACCGTAACAACTACAGCCCTCGGCCAGGTTCCTACTCAACCATTTCCAGTGCCTCGCCCTCTTAGTGCTCCACATTTAGAAAGGCATCGACCACTATAAATCAGGACCAGTTAGAAAGTTGCGCAGTCAATATAATATCCCTATTACTATGCTATATTGCCGGGTGAGGGCATATTCGTAGATCAACCCCTAACTAGATACGTGGTTGTAAATCGTCATATGTTAGTGAGTGGCGCCATCCCTCCCTTTAATCCTTTCTTAGAGAGAATCCTAAACCGTATGGCCATTGCCCCTTTCCAACTTCACCCAAATGGCTATATCATTTTTTAGGGCTTTCCATGCAAGAAAAGGAGCATGAGCCTTCATTTCAAGAAATCCACTACTTATGCTCATTTAAAAGGAGGAAAGATACTTCATTTATCATATACATCGAGGGCGTTCGGAACTGGAAACTCATACTTGATTTGCCCGAAAGTGTTTCAGGATTTTTAACTCAAATTTTCTTCGTTCGTTGCCCTGAGAATTTTCGCGGGAATTATACAGAAGGAGGTGAACATTTTTATAAGTCTCGGTTATTGAACTTTTATATCTTATTTGCAGTTGTTCCAGCTCCAATCAAGGGAAAAGATGTTGCCCTTTACAACCTCATTTACGAAGCTTTAAAACCATTAGTGAAATAGATAGAGGCAGGAAATATTTGATAAAGGAAGAGTTTCTTCGCAAATATGGATTGCTCCATTATTCAAGGAAATTTCCTTCCAAAGCTGGTCCTTCCACACCTAATTCCACGACTGTGGAATCAGATGTTGGTACTTCCGGGGATGATGGTGCATCGCAAAGTCAAGCTGATGAACCTTTATTGAAAAAGTGTTCAGACCCCGCCCGTGGTAGAAATCACCCTCTAAGTCTAAATTGCCTTCAATTGAAGAAGAAGAATTTTTTTCATCGTGAGGGCAAAGGTCTTATAACTTCTACTGAACATGTTGAGGAGGGTGAGTCCATTCCCAGAGAGGATTTAAACATTGAGAAAGTTATTGAGGATCCCGCTATTTCAGACACCCATGAGGAGAGTTCCATGAATATCTTTAGGACCTTGAGTGATCTTAGCCCGCGAAGGAGCTTCCAAGTGAGACTGTGACTTTAAAGCTTACACCCAAAGTCACAAATACATGAACTGATATGGTTGTTGCTCCAACTCCATCACAGAGAACATTTGCAGACATATGGCTCCCGTTAGCTTCACCGCCTAAGAGCGGTTCGTTATTAGATGCACGTTAGATTACATGCTCTTTAAGCTTTTACCTC
The DNA here is from genome assembly GCA_030737875.1 of Allium sativum. Lineage (NCBI taxonomy): Eukaryota > Viridiplantae > Streptophyta > Magnoliopsida > Asparagales > Amaryllidaceae > Allium > Allium sativum. Next base: position 572,930,703 of record CM060923.1, on the reverse strand, counting down.
TTTGCATATGCTTTGCAATCTATCCTAGTACTTTTTTATTTAAGTATTGAAGTCTTGGTTTTCCTTATTTTAGATCCAAGTATGAATCACCCATACTTGAAGAGATTCAAGCAACGAACCGACTCTTACAATCCAAGACATCTCAAACAATGTCTCCATTCACAGCGCTCACAACATTCCGAGCAATCTCAGTATTCCGAATACTCGCAATATTCTTATCATCCTCATAGAGACTGATGAACAAAGAAGGTGGAGGCACAAGGCTTTGGATCAGCTAGAAATAAAGGAACAAAGTCGGGGCTCTTACGGTGACCATCATGATGATCGTCATGAGCGGAGTGGATGGGAGGAAGAGGAAAGCCGAAGGAGAAAAAGTGGGAGTAATGACCAAAGATCATAGGAAAGATGATCCTCATAAGTGTCATCGATCAGATAAACTTCTCAATATTTCTACTCAAACTTCTTCTAGTTATCTGCCTCTTACTACACCGTCAGTTACTCCTCCTCTTGGCGATATTCAGATGATCATAAATAGGCCCCGCTATAAACCCAAACCAGGACCTTCCGCACTTGCTGAACAATTTAAGAATTGGTGTCTGAAGGGAATGTTTTTCAACTTGGACATATACCCATCCAATATACTTAGAGAGCTGTATACTTTGAAAGGTAATATCATTACATAGATGGATACCGCCAAAAGTCAGCTCGAGACACAACTAAACACAGTTAGGAGCCGAGCTGATAAACAACTATCTTTATGGTACAAGTTTGCTGATGATCTCTAGAGACTTAACAGGCTTAACCTTGATCGAATTTCTACATTGGAGAATGATAAGGTTGAATGGGTAAAGGGTCTTGAGTCTCGGGATGCTACCATAGAATCTCTTACGTAGAGGAACACAGAGCTAGAAGGATTAGAGGTTGAGAATTGAAGGCACAAAGAAGAGCTAGCTGCTGCCAAACTAAGGGAGACTGAGCTGATGACGCAAATTAAAGATGCCCAAACTGCTCAATAGACCACTGAAACCTAGTTGGATACGGAAAAGAAAGCATTTGCAACTTATCAACAAGAGAATTCCAATCTTCATGAGAGGAGTATCGCTCAACATTTGGCTATTTCTATGCTGACAGCTAGGGAAGAACTTCTTGAGTATGAGAAAGACAAGGCTTTAGCTGATAAATCGGCTACTGAGAAAGAGTTTACCTATGCTAAGACAGATGCCAATGCCACTTTATTTAAATTCTACATCTTCAGCGCCATGAGTCAAGGCAGCTTACGCTATTTGGGACTTGATTTTCTAGTGACATTTGGCTCTTGTTTGGGAGTTAGTGCTTGCACACATTGGAGATACTTACGATGTGGAATGCGTTTTAGAGAATCTTCTGGATGAGGAATCCCGTAAGGCTTTAGCCAAGGGAAGAAAAAACTTATAAGGGAGCGAGGATTATTGGGTGGCGAAGCTAGGTCCTCTAAGGAGGAAGCCCTAGATGCAACCACCACCGACACCCCTACTGATTCTGCTAATGTTGAGGTTTCCAATTCTCAGACTCCAAATGTGCTTTCCACTGGCCTTCTGCGACTCATGAGGAAAAGTTTGCTGATGAGCACACTATCGAGGAGCACATCACTGTGGATCCTATGGGAGATCGTGAGGACGATGAGGACAACCCGGTCAACTATGAAACTGAGCACTTAAATCTTCCAACCGTAGGTAAAACTGAGATTGAACAAGTCATATCAAACTTAGACTATCTTCGTACTTCACCTGGGTCTATTGCATTCCATGCTCATTATTCATTTGTATTAGGCTTGATGTCACCACAACCCCCTCCTATAGTGGTCGAAACAACGACCGAAGCTATTATGAACTCCTCGATTCGGGTGTCCACTACTACTGCTTTGATTACTACTCCCCCTCTGGGTGATGCATCTTTACATGGTGCTTCTACTCCTGCTTTAGAACCAGGATCACAAGATGCAAAGATTAGTGCCATCGTTGATTTGTACAATGTTGACTACACTCTTAGTGATGAAGTAGAGGATCTTGGTGATGTTGATAAGAGCTCGGAGAAGAAAGTCAATTGCAAGCGGGGGGAAAAGATAAAGTCTTCCTCTTTAAGGCATGGAGGAAAGCGCACTGTCTCGAAGAAAGGAGGACTACCTAGACATCTCTTGAGGAACCGAAGAATGACGAAGAAGCTAGATGAGATGATTCAGAAGCCGCACCTTCTCCTCCCGAACTTCCAAAGCCTATACTCATATCTGAAAGTGCTTCCAAAGTGGGAAGAAGAATGCTTAGGACTTTTAACTATTTTCTCTACCTTTTGCTGTTTTATTACTTGTCATTTGATTCGATCAGATGTTTATGCGGGTGCCGGTCCTCTCTTATTACTTTATGCATATTCGTACTTGAGACTTGTGTTGTTATTGTTGTGAAGCTTGTTATTGCATTTCTAGTACTTGAGCCATTAGTTGTTACTCTAGCTTTGTTGTACTTTTCTGTTTGTGCATTTATCTTTTTCACATATTACAAGTCTTTTGTTTTGGGTGTGAAGTTGTGATAAACTTGTTGTATGTATTGTAAGCATTATTACTCCGTCTTGATGCAGTGGTAATGCCCTCATACCAAAGGTTATCACGAACTTCTTAAGCCGAATGTGACTAACTTTACAAGGTTTCCTTAGTTATGGCTAAAGCACTAGAAGTCCTGTTTTATTGGCTAAGTTTCTTACTTTCGCCATTGTGCTCATAGCTTCCCAGTTTTCCAATTAACCATGAATTTAGTTTAGTTGATCAAACTCGTGCCTTTAGTTGAATAAGTTTTCTAGCTTCCATGTTCCTGCTTAATAGGTCTTATATTTCTGGCCTAGTGTTTGTATGCTATCCAGCTAGTTGTTTCAGGCGTTGGAGATCTCGTATGCAATTAGACTGATTAACTCTAGCATTGGCGAGTTCACTTGGTGTCCCCGGAGAGGTCTTTGGTTAAAGCCCAACAATCATCACAGTCTGAATGAATCAAGTGCTAACCGGATTAATTGGACGCCTCTGAAGAGGTCATTTGAAGCCTGCCGATCAACGAGTCTGGGATTAGAAGATACTAATGAACTAATCGGACGCCTCCGAAGAGATCATTTAAAGCCCGCCGATTTTGGGATTAACAGACACTAAGGAACTAATAGGACGCCTCAAAGAGGTCATTTATTCCTAATGTTTGTCGTAATTAGGTCAAGTACTTCTTGACACTGACGATCTCATTGGGTACCTCCTTTTGGTTGGGAATTCTGATGAATCTAAACATGCGACTCTCTATCCTGGTGATCCAGACCCTTTGGAGACTGGATTGAATTCATGCCCCTTTTCGGCTATGACTTCTGATGAATCCAAATATGCGACTCTCTAGCCTGGTAATCCAGCTCCTTCAGAGGCTGGATTGGATTCATGCCTCTTTTTGGCTAGGACTTCTGATTAGCTTCACTATGAGAGGCTTTATTAATGCGTAGTTCTACGGGGCAGACGCCAGTTCCATTACCGGATGCTTGGTTTAACAAGCTATCCTAGTAACAAGGCTAGGGTCTTAGATCTCTCTTTTCGGGAGATGCCTCTTTGGTGGAACTTGCAAATTTTGTCTTTAATCTGCTCGTTACACCTTATCACCATTTTGACTCCTAATGCCATTTATTTCTTATTTGCAAGGTAGTGCTCTACACCTTCTAGCTTGTTGCAAATGATGCTTATGACACTCGTCACTTGAGCTGTCCCCATCGGGATATGCTATAAAGGTCACCAAGTCTTATTAGGTTGTGTGAACGAGAGATCTTTATATGGCCTGCAATCAAAATTGGTTTTTTAGCAACTTTTGGATAATTAAACAAAAGTTTGCAAGTGTGCGTTCAGGCAAGCAAATCTACTTCTTTCATTCATATGTACAAAGTTTGATTACAATGCCTGCAAAGTATTTTCAAATTTTTAAAGGAAATATGAATGAAAAATCAAGTAAAATAACGACAGAGGTGATTGTTATTCCAAGCTCTGGGTATTTGAATTCCTTATGCCATCTTTAATATGAAGGTGTCATCTAGGAGCTTTTGGCTTATGATAAAGGGTCCTTACCAATTAGGTCCAATAACTCCAGTTTTGGTTATTACTCTTTTCAATACAAGGTCCCCAATCTCGAAGGTCCTTTACTTGAATTTTGAGTTGAAATTCTTGGCAATCCTTTTTTGATAAGCAATTACTCTGAGCTATGCTTCATTTCTTCTTTCTTCGAGTTGGTCAAGCACTTCAAGCTGCAGCTTCTCATTCTCTTCTTGGTTGAAGTGAATCCTGCGGTGAGTGGGAACTTCCAGCTCTACCGGGATCATAACTTCGGATCTAAATGCCAAAGAGAACAGAGTGTACCCAGTCGCAGATTTATGAGTCGTGCGATATGCCCATAGTGCTAGTGGAAGCTCGTCAAGCCAACCACCTTTTGCTTTTTCAAAACACTTTTTGATGGTTGACTTTATGATATTATTCATTGCTTCGACCTGCCCTTTAGCCTGCGGATGGGCCACTTCTGAAAAACTTTTCTGAATCTTGTACTTAGCACAGATGTTAAATTCATCATTTTTGAATTAGTCCCATTGTCCATGATTATCTTTTGTGGCACACCAAACCTACAAATGATGTTCTTCAAGACAAAGTTAATGACTTTATTTGAGGTAATGGTGGCTAACAGTTCTTCTTTAGCCCATTTGGTGAATTAATCAATGACCACAATGGCTTATTTCATGTTAGAATTTGTTGTGGGTAATGCTCCAATTAAATCAATGGCCCAAACAGCAAATGCCCATGGGCTGACCAATTAGGTCAATTCCATAGATGGTGCTCGTGGAATCTTCGCGAATCTCTGGCATCGTCACATTTCTTAGTACAAGTTGCAGAATCCAAGTTCATATCAGGTTAGAAATAATCATACCGTAAACTTTCTTGGCTAATTTCTGTCAACCTGTGTGTAATTCCACCAGAATTGCTTTAGATTCTTCCTTGGTTACACACAGAAGCAAAGACATAGAGAAGCCTCGCCTATATAGTCTATCATCCCGGATAAGATACATTGGAGCCTTCCGCAAGGTCTCCCATCGCTCTTTTGATTCTTTCGGGAGTGTTGAGAAGATACTCCTTGATCGGGGTCATCCACGAGTTAGGTTCTTCGACGTTCTCCATAATCCAAACAACATCTGCATCTTTAGTACTAGGATTTGAAGGGACTTCGACGGGTACTAATCCCAGTAACTGTGCATCTCCTGAACTTGAATATTTAGTGAGCGAATCTTCTTTCATATTATTTTCTCTAGGAACATGGGATATTGTGTAGTAGTCAAGGTCATTGAGAAGTTCCCAAGTTTTAAATAGATAAGGTGGAAGATTTCCGCCCTTGGCTTGGAACTCTCTTCGGACATGACATACTACTAGATACGAGTCGCTGAAGATGTGCAAAGTCTTCATATTCAATTTCTTTGCTTTCTTTAGGCCTGTGATTAGCGCTTCATATTCGGCTTTGTTGTTGGTTAACGGAAATTTAGCCTCAAAGCATAACACACAGAGCGTCCTTCTGGAGTTTCTAGAACCATACCTGCCCTTGAGCAATAATCATTCATGGACCCATCAACGAACAACTTCCATCTTACGACTGACTCAATAAGTTCTTCATTCTCCTCCCCTCTATCTGTAAATTCAGCGATAAAATCTTCTAAAGCATGCCCATTGATTGCCCTTCGGGATAGTAAGTGACGTCATGTTGAATAGGCTCAATATTCCACTTCAACTGTCTTCCCGAATTTTCCGGACGAAACAGAACTTGCTTAAGAGATTGTTCTATAAGAATTTCGATAGAGTGGACTTGGAAATACGACCTAAGCTTTTTCGAGGTGATGACCAAACAGTATGCAAGCTTCTCCAGCTTAGGATAATTCATCTCTGCCCCCAACATGCCTTTTACTGATGTAGTACACTGGCCGTTGAACCTTTGCATCTTCTCGGACCATTGTTGCACTTAAGGCATAAGATGAAATTTCCAAATACAAGAAATTACTCTTCTCCATCCTTAGGCTTTGACAACATCAGAGGTGATACCATGTGCTTGATTAGCTCCTCGAAAGCCACTTGACATCCAGGAGTCCACTAGAAGTCCTTCTTCCCTTTCTTTAATGCATCAAAGAGTAAAATACACTGATTTGTTGCCTTTGAAATGAATCGACTCAATGTAGCGACTTTCCCATTCAAACTTTGGAGTTCCTTCTTTGTTCTAGGAGCAAGCATCTCTTGTAAAGCTGAGATTTGAGCGGGATTGGCTTCGATGCCCCTGGCATTGACCATAAACCCTAGGAATTTTCTTGGTGCGACCCCAAACGAGCATTTAAGCGGGTTCAATTTCATCCCATACTTTCTGAGCGTATGAAACATTTTAGCAAATTTTCTAAATGATATGCAGTTCTTTTCGACTTCACCAACATATCATCGACGTACACCTCCATGGTTTTTTCGATTTGCAATTTGAACATTGCATTCACAAGGCGCTGGTAAGTCACTCCTGCATTCTTCAATCCAAATAGCATAACTTTGTAACAGTATAACCCCAAATCTGTTATGAAGCTTGTGTTCTCTTGGTCTGGCTTATGCGTCATTATTTGATTATACCCCGAGTAAGCATCCACGAATGACAGTAATTCATGGCCCGCCCTTGCATCAACTAGCCGATCGATTCTAGGTAGCAGGAAATTATCCTTGGGACATGCTTTGTTGAGGTCCGAATAATAGATGCACACTCTCCGCTTGCCATTGGATTTATTCATAAGCAATGGATTAGAGACCCAATTTGGATATGTGGATTCCCATTTGAAGTTATTCTCCATTAGCCTACCCACTTCCTCATTGAGAGTCCTGGATCTTTCGGGTCCCTGAATCCGTCGTTTTTTGTTTTACTGGTGAGACGCTAGGATCTATATTTAGCTTATGAACTACCATATCAAGAGATATGTCGCACATATCGGAATGACTCCAAGCGAACACATCCAAATTATCTTTTAGAAACATAATCAATTCTATTTATAGTTTTGGGCCCAGCTGAGAGCATATCTTCAACACTGTATCTGGATCTTTGTCATGAACTGGAACTGAAATTGTGACCTCAGTTGGCATAGTTTGCCCCTCCCTTGCACCGGCCTTTCTCGAATCCATTTCCTTTTGGGCCCCACTATGATCGCCAGTACAGGGGCCATGCCCTAATTGCTATAAGGCATTTTCACAAATGCGGAGGGAGACCTCTACATTCTTTCCTTTGTCCTTCTTGCTTGCTTCTCTCAGCTCATTGATATAACATTCTATGGCATTATCCTTGTCTGTATTAACCACACTGACCCCCTTATCTATTGGGAACTTCATCATCAAGCACTAGGGGGCTAGTATAATCCTGAAAGATGCCAGGGATGGCCTTCCTAGAAAAGCGTTGTACGCTGACAGTTATCTACAAGAACAAAGAATTGCCTCAAAGCAGCTTTCCTTTCTCCATCTCCAAGTTCCACAAGCAAATCAATAACCCCATTGGGTTGCTTCGGTTCCCCTGTGAACCCTTGGTTTTTCTTCTGGCAAGCTCGCCCATCTAACATAGAAAGCTTCATTTTATTAAAAGTGTTCTTGAATAGCACATTTACTGAGGCTCCATAATTGACTAGCACCCGCTTCACAATTGTCGGGGCTATCTCGACCGTTACTACCATAGGGTCTTGAGTTGGAGTGGCTACTCCTTCCTCTTCTTTTCCATTAAACATAACATCCCCAAATGAAGTCTTTTGTTGCTTTACAGAAATGGTATTGTTCAGAACCAGACACTTTTCTTCCTTTTAAGTATTCTTGAGTGCATTGGCATATCTTTTGATATCTCCCAACTTGCCGCAGCTGGATGAGGACTCCTAGAAATAATGTTAATCACAGGCTTATGACTAACTTGGGCTGGGGCCTTGTCTCCTGATCCGGATGCATTTTTCTCTTGGGCAGTTTGATGAGGATTGGCGGACTACGGCTTTTCATATATTGTTGCAGCCAATTTTTTCTAATTAATTCCTCGATCAAGTTGTTTAGATGTCTGCACTCATTCGTGTTATGCCCAGGTTGATTATGGAATCGACAGAATCTCCCAGAATTTGCCTAGTTATCATCCACCTTCTGCGGTTTTGGCCTTGGATAATCTTCGATATCCTTGGTAGCGATAAAAATGTTCTCTGGAGTCTCTATTAATGGAGTCAATTCAGCGGCTTTAAAGAAGCGTAACTTCTTTCCATTTCGATTACCCTTTCCATTATTCCCTCGCTTTTAACCTCCATTGTTTTTCTAACCACTTTGAATGTCATTATCTTTCTTCACTAGTACCAAACTACCTTCAGCCACATCCATAGCAAAAGAAGGATTATCATCCAACATCGATGTATTCTTCTGCTTTTGCATATAACATCTCTAAGGTGTCGGGCTTCTCCATTTTAATCCACCTTCCAAACTCTGATTTTTTATTTATTTATAGCACGCTTCAAAAACATCAATACTAGTCAAGGTTCTGGATCCCTAACTTCTGCTGCTGTGGCATTAAATCATGTGAGAAAGGCCTTGACTGACTATCTAGGCTTCTATTCCATGTCATTTAATGACATCATGTCTTTAACCTTCATGGTTTGTAGCCTAAACTACTCCTTGAATTTCTTAGCCAAGAAGGAAAAGTTATCCACGGACCTTGGTGGTAGCTTTATAAACTAAAGCGAATTTACTCCCTCCAAATATACCAGGAAGTGTAAGCATTTGAGTTCATCGTAGCTCGCACACTGTCCATTTGCTGATCGTACTTATATAGGAACAAATGTCGATCGCCAGTCCCATTATAAGCTTGAATCGTCGGCGGATTAAACTTCCTTGGGAACTTGTTCGTTTTTATCCTTTCAGTGAGTGGAGTCTTAGCTGGAGCAAACTCCCACTCCTTCTCGTCATAATTTTGCTTAGCATTTTCCTTCATAATCTGCCGGACCATTTCTTCAACACGTTCCTTCTCGTCGCGCTGATCCGTGGGGCGGACGTTGTAACGACCCACATTCTACGTATCAGAGAATCGTAGAATATTTATTTCATCTTGTTACGAAGTCATATGGTCGTGTAACTTTAGGAAACGACTATTGTGGTCATTTCCTACATTCATGATTTTTGCCGAATTTTAAATGATCGTTTTACCCTTGGCAAATCTTGTTTTGCCTATAACTTTTGATTGGTAAGGAATTTTGACTTGAAACCATTTACATTAGATTTAAATGATGGTTTACGTTTCCGTAGAGTGGTCACATTAATCAAACAGACTTAATGTTTGGGAGATATGACTGAAATAAGGTTTGGAAGATAAAAAGCAGCATAATCGTGCTCAATAGGGTGATTATAAACTATTTCAGGATTAGGGTTATGGGAGGGCAGAGAGGAGTTAGAGAATGATTCCTTTTCATTATGTTGGGAGTCGATTGGCTCCAAAGAAATGGGGAGGTGGTGGACTGTGAGGGGTCTTCGGTGACCATTAGAGCGGAAGATGGGCAGAGGGTGGTGTTGGGTAGCCTACCTAGTGATGGGGCGATGACTAGTTTTCTAGATTCCCTCGACATCTCGCATAATTAGTTGTCAGATGTGCCTATTACTGGCGAGTATCCGGACATCTTCGGGGAAGTGACCGGACTTCCATTACATCGAGGATTGAGTTTCGAATTGATTTAGTGAAAGATGCCAGACCTATAGTGATGCCTCTTCGTCGTATGGCACCAAGGGAGCAGCAAGAGCTCGAAGTGCAAGTAGGCGATCTTTTAAAGAAGGGATTTATCCAAATGAGTTTTTCTAAGTGGGGAGCACCAGTTGTATTTGCCATTAAGGCCGATGGTTCCCTTTGCTTATGTGTGGACTACCACGAGCTGAACAAGGTGACGGGGAAGAATATGTATCCTCTCCCACAGATAGATGATTTGTTTGATCGGTTGAACGGAGCAAGAGTGTTCTCCCAGTTAGATCTCGCAACAAGTTTTCGTCAGCTCCGACTAGCAGCTGAGAGTGTACCTAAAATGACATTTCGAACGCCATCTGGATTCTATGAGTAGTTGGTCATGCCATTCGGATTGACCAATGCATGCACATATTTCATGGATCTTATGAATAGGGTATTCGGGGATCAACTGAATAAGTTTGTTCTTGTGTTCGTTAATGATATCTTGATTTACTCGGGGACAGAGGATGAACACAAGGTACATTTGAGGATAGTGATGGAGGTGTTTAGGAAACACTAATTGAAAGCGAAATTTTCTAAGTATCACTTCTGGAGGAGGGAAATAAGATTCTTGGGATATGTTGTTTCAGAAAATGGTATTGCCGTGGATCTTGCAAAGGTGGCTACGGTGCAAGATTGGTCTACGCCCAAGAATGCAACGGAATATGAGAAGTTTCTTGGGATTAGTTGGATATTATCGTAAGTTTATTCAATATTTCTCCAAGATAGCGATGCCGTTAACTCTGTTGACCGAAAAGAACTAAGCTTTTGTTTGGGACAAAAGGTATGAGAATGCGTTTAAGGGTCTAAAGGAGAAGGTAACGTGTGCACCAGTGTTAGTTATTCCTAAAGGGAACGAAGAGATGACAGTATACACGGATGCCTGTGGTACCTGACTAGGTGCTGTACTGATGCAAAGAGGTAGGGTTGTAGCTTATGCTAGTCGACAACTGAAACAACATGAGAAAAGATATCCTACCCATGATTTGGAATTGGCATCGATCGTGTTCGCGTCAAAGATATGGAGACATTATCTCTTGGGAGAAAGATTCAAGTTGTTTACCGATCATAAGTCGTTAAAGTATCTTTTCTCTCAAAATGATTTAAATCTTCGTCAGCAGAGATGGTTAGAGTTCTTGGCTTCATATGATTTCAATATCGCATACACACCCGGGAAGGGCAATGCGGTAGCTGATGCATTGAGTAGGAGACATGCCAGTTTAGTGGCTATGTTTCTGGAATGGAATCAACTGGAGTATATCACAGGATATGATTTTAGACCTAGTGTGAGTTACACCCAAAGATGTTAGTAAGCTTGACGATCAGACCCACTTTGATTGAGAGGATCGGTTCTAGTTAGAGGGACAATCCTAATCTATTGGAAATCTTCTCCAAGGTAGAGATGAATATCGACGGTGAGGAAATGAACAAGTATGAGCTTCATCGAGAAGGATGGCTTTGAAATAATGGGAGGCTAGTTGTGCCCAATGTAAATAGATTGAGAGATAAGTGCTTAGAGAATGTCATCACTCGAAACTGACTATACATCCCGGTGGTAACAAAATGTATCGAGACATGAAGCAGACTGCTATTGGGAAGGGATGAAGAAATACGTTGGGAAGATTATATCCAAGTGCATGAATTGTCATCTAGTTAAAGCCGAGCAAAAGAAGACTAGTGATCTGTTACAACCATTAGAAATTCCCAAATAGAAATGGGAACAAGTCTCAATGGATTTCATTGATGGTTTACCAAGGACTAGATCGGGTCACGATAGTATTTGGGTGATTGTGGATCGATTGACCAAAAGTGCAAGGTGTATATTGGACAAGTCGAATAGAACGACAACTAAGTTAGCAGAACTGTATATGAAGTGGGAAGTGAGATTTCATGGAGTACCTAAAGGTATTGTGAATGATCGGGATCCATTATTTACTAGTGGGTTTTGGAATAGCTTACAAGAGGCTTTAGGGTCAGAATTACATCTCAGTACCGCGTACCATCCTTAAACTGACGGTCAAACAGAGAGGGTGAATCGTGTATTAGAGGATCTCCTGAGAGCTTTTATATTGGATTTTGGGGGTTCATGGGATGACCATTTGCATCTGGTTGAGTTCGCTTATAATAATATTTATCAGTCCAGTATTGGTATGACTCCATTTGAAGCTTTGTACGGAAGACCGTGCAACTCACCATCATGTTGATTGGAAACCGGTGAGAAGTTTGTGCTTGGACCAGGTGTAATAAGAGAAACTTCAGATAATATCAAGGTTATTCAACAACGAATGAAGGCTACCCAAGATAGGCAGAAGAGTTATGCTGATAAAAGGCAAAGAGATTTGAAATTCTCCGTTGGCGACTTGGTTTCATCAAGATCTCTCCGTTGAAGAGTTTGATTCGATTCAATAGGAGAGGTAAGTTAGCATCAAGGTTTGTTGGTCCATTTCCAGTTCTTGAACAAGTTGGGAATTTGGCGTATAAAGTTGGATTACCTGACAAGATGCCAGAAGTGCACAATGTATTTCATGTTTCTCAGTTAAGGAAGTTCGTGCATGATTCTGATATGACTATTTCACCAAATCAGTTGGATGATACCGAGATAGAACCCGAGGCAGTTGGAAACCGCAGACTAGTTCGTATTATCGGACATGATACGTAGCAACTCGTGAGGAAGATGGTGAAACTGGTTAAGGTCTAGCGGGGTGATAATGAGAATGACTGTACTTGGGAAACCAATGAGAGCATAAAAGAGTCATATCCAGAGCTCTTTACCTGGTAAGATTTTAATCGCGATATAGTTACTCCCTTATTAGTAAACCGCATGACAGGATAGGCTTGTTGTGTTATTATGTATGTTTGATTGTTTTTTAATGGCTAATAGGCATGCAAGGCACCATTGTATGCTTTCTTGGTTAAGGAATTTCGAGGGCGAAATTTCTTAAGAGGGTGAGAGTGCAACGACCCGCATTCTACGTATTGGAGGATCATAGAATATTTATTTCATCTTCTTATGAAGTCATATGGTTGTGTAGCTTTGGGAAACAACTATTGGGGTCATTTCCCATATTCACGATTTTTGCCGAATTTTAAATGACCATTTGGCTCAGGCGTATCTTGTTTCGCCTATAACTTTTGATTGGAAAGGAATTTTGACCTGAAACCACTTCCACTGGATTTGAATGATGGTTTACCTTTCCGTTGAGTGGTTACATTAATCAAATGGACTTTACTGTTTGGAAGATATTGCTGAAATAAGGTTTGGAAGATGAAAAGCAGCATAATCAGGCTTAATAGGTTGATTAGCAGCTAGGCCCATAACCCATTTCGAGATTAGGGTTATGGGAGGGCAGAAAGGAGTTATAGAATGATTCCTTTTCATTCTCTCAGCCGCCACAAACATTCCCTAACACTAGTAATGGCCTTCATCTTCTAAATCTCCCTCGAATTGCTTTCTAATCACATATTAAGCAAATCAACATCAAATTAAGCCAAATTAGCATCAAATCAGAGATAGAGCTGCTTCTACACATAGGAATACATGCCAAATCAGTGGAGTTTTCGAATCTGTAATTCGTTTGTGGCTAATGTGAGTGTTTAGCATGTTTATTCACTAATTACGGTTAATTAGGGGTGATTAGTGATAATTAGCGAAATTATGACTTAGAAAAATATGGAAAAATATATAAAAAATTCTGAAATATTATTTTATGCCATTGGTAAAAATTTGGGTTAATATGGATTAAGTTTGCTAATGCTATTGTTAGATATGGTTAAGGCGATTAAGGGGAAAATCATGGATTTAGGTGTGTTTGATCCTAAATAACACATGTGATTGATGTTTCAATGTTTTTGATTGACTATACATGTTATTATTACTATTTGGGATGCTTTATGATTGTTTAGTAAAGTCAGAATGGTTGAAAACGCCGTCATATGGCGAGAATGTACGAATCAAGCTTGTTGGAAATTCTGCAGGGATTCGGTTCGGATCAGATAAATGGGATCAGATCGGGTCGGATAACCGAACTGAACCGGAGTGGTGGCATCTTTAGTAGCATGGCAACAAAGAAGGCTAGTGCGAGTTGAATTGGAGCTGGATCGAGCTGGCATAGGAAATAATGGGGGATGGGATCAATTCGACATATCTGAACCGAACCGAGGAGGAAGCACCGAACCGAGCCGGAGGATTTGAACACCATAGACCGAACCGAACCTAGGAAAAGGAGACTGAGCCAAACCAAAATTTGTGAGAATGATTTAGTGCTATTCCTATGTAGTGACGATCGTGAACTCTTCTGAAGGCCAACTCCAATTTGACCAAAACCGGAGATGCAAAGGAAGTCCAAATGGGAAGTTATTACTCAAGATCCAGATGGGAACCAACGAGTTAACTTTTAGATTTGGTATGCGGGACATTTGCAAAGGGGTTATCGATGTCTATAACTTCGGTTCACTATTGAGAGAGGGGGCATTGATTATGGACCAGTTCAGTGGGATCAGAGGTTGTATGGAGTCGGACTCCATCAAGGTCCCAAAGTGTAAAGTGGTCGTAGTGATAGTTGTATGGAGTTGGACTCCGTCACAGTCCCATTAGTTCCGGTGATCAAAGTGGTGGATATCATATACTTTATGCACTGAGTAAGAGATGTGAGAATGACTGCTATGTTTGATGTTTGCCATCACTATGACACGCACACTCCTACTTTTACACCATATGTTAGCATTACCTTAGAGTGCTGTGCATCTTATTGTGCTAACTCTTTGGTTGCAAGTTTATGTCAGGTATGATTATTTATACCTGTTATTATTTTATTTTGCTATTATCGCTCATACCAGACTTTTTTCTGACCCAGCGACGACTTCATTCAATTCATCCACAGTAACGCCAACTCCTTCTGCCGAGGATTGGCCACCTTCATGAAGATTTGTTTGCAGAGTAACAGGATCATCCGCTACATTCCCTGAATTCGAAGTTCCTCTCACGGACTTGCCATGCTGATTCTTTGGCGGAATTATGTATGGCAGGTTCTTAAACTTTGAAGACAATCCTTCAACCGGTCCGGATCTTTGATTTGGAGAGTCTTTCGTAGAAACAGGCTTTGGATTTCAACGCCACCACAAAGCACTTGACCTTGGAGAGTGGATGTGGCCCCACGGTGGGTGCCATAATGTTGATGTCAAAAATGGACAACAACACCAAAGGTGTGATTTCACACTTTACAAAAGATAAAGATCTAGACAAATGGTAGCCACGAACATAAAAAGCAAGTAAAAATAAGAGGATTTATAGTGGTTCGGCCTAGAATCGGCCAACATCCACTTTGAAGAGTATTCTCACTATCATTATTGAATTTACAAGGTACAAGATTTTTCTAACTTCACTCATTCTCTCTTTTACAATATTTCTTTCTATTTCTTCTCTTTTACTGTTGAACCACTCATATTCACTAATGGAATGATGAAATCTCCTAGATTGCAATGGTTATTGGAGTAGATCTTCAATAACTTGAGCACTTTGATGACTTTGGCAAATCCATGGTGATTGAGATGTTGAATGTAAGCTTGGAGGAGGATTAATGGAGGTTTGAACGAGTTAGAGGAGTTTAAGAATGATTTTGGCAGCACTTCGTGGAGGGAAAATATAAACCCCGTAATCTTAACAACAATAAAGATGATAAATTAAAGAATAATTAAATAAATGTTCAGAATTAAGTGAAACAGACTGCTCCATTGCATTCTCCTCGGAATTCTGGTCAAAATAGGCACTAATTTGCGTAAAACGGACACTGTATGAAGAAGTTATTAAGGTTTGAAGTTTATACACGTAGAAGAGAATTATATATAAACAAAAAAAAATCTAAAATCAGTTCAAAATAATTCAAATTAGCCCAAAACCGTAGGATGGAAAATTCCCGCTCTGGGTGTCGACCCAGGGGTCAACCTCATAATAGGGGTATCGACCCGTGGGTCGACCCCATAAGGAGGGGGTCGACCCTCCGTCAGATCCGAGGCAGAGTTCATTTTTTTGAATGTGGACTCCTTTTTGACCGAATTCGTTGATTCTAGGCTATAAATAAGACCATATACCCATTGTTTTATTCATTCTAAATCAATAGAGAAATAGATGCTGCCTCTCCCTGGATTAAATCAAGTTTTTTCTTCTTTAACAATTAACTAGAATTATTCAAGTTTAGAGATCTGTGATTCAATATTTGCAATCCCTCTTTTATTTCTTAGATCCGATCACGGTGAGTCTACATTAATTTTAGATCTAAATGCTTAAAAGTTTATCTTGACATGGCTATAAACTAGATCTAAGACTATGGCTATTTGAATCATATCAGATCTGTCATAATCTGTGTATCTAAGTTATTCTGACATGATTATAAATTAGATCTAAGCCTGAGACTATTGAATCTGGCCAGATCTATCATTATTTGTAGATCTAATTCACTATTTAGATCTCATCGTGCCCGTCGCTATTATGTTCATGTTTAATTCAATGCTATTGTCGCAACAGATCTGTTATTAGTTGGGTATCTAATTCATTTTTTAAATCTTAGTATCCTGTTTATGATGTCCCTATTATGTTAGAATCAGTTCTACTATCACATATTCATCAGATCTGTACCTATATGCCAATCTTGCCATTATGCCCAACTTTGTCAGTATATGTATATTAGTTCTATGCCTATTTATGTCATTATATGTCAATCTTTTTATTACTTTCATTTCTGTCCTCTTCCCTTTTTCTTTTCCCTTTTTATTTTTATAGCTAGGCTACCTTCGAGCTTAGGCATGCCGCTGAAGTATGCAAACACGTGAAATTGGGAACGAGGGAAAAACGTTAAAATTGGGGCATAACTTGTACTGGGAAATTTGGGCATAATTTGAATTAAAAATATGAATGTGGATTTGGGGCATAAACAAAAATTGTGATTAAAGACCTTAATTTGGGGCCATATGGTTCATTATGAACATGACTTGGGAAAGGGACATGAAAACCTATAATGATAGGAATAATTGGTCAATATTGAAAATGCCTGATTTAAAGTAATTAGAAACGGTAACAGCGCTTAGACACGAGGTTAGATTACACTTGTGGTAGAAGGCTGCCCGGACCTAACCGGCATATCCAGCGACCACAAGTGGTGAATCTAATGTGAGGGGTCTAAGTGCATAAACACAAAATGTGCTAAGACAAGAGGTTAAGCCCGACTTATGGAAGAATTCTGCCCGGATCCAACTAGCATATCCATCATCCACAAGTTGTAGGCTTAATGTGGGAGGTCTAGCGCATTGTAACCATAAATGAATGAATGGTAATGAACTGGTAATACTTAACCTGTTTGGATCCATAAGGATTTTATGAACCTGTTAACTTAAGTAGGGGTTAAGTAAACTTGCTTGGATCAGTGGGGGTTAAGTAAATCTTGTGGTGGTGGGGTAACATTTATATATATATGCCTACAAACTTAACCTATTTTATACGTTGGTGTTATGTAACTTTGTTAAGTAAATTTGCTTGGATCAGTGGGGGTTAAGTAAATCTTGTGGCGTTAGGGTAATATTTACATATATAGGTCCGACAACTTAACCAGTTTTACAAGTTGGACTGTTAGGCATAACCTATTGAAATCCTAGCAGTGCGGATGCTAGGGGGTGCTTGTATCATTTTGTGTGTGAGATTCGTTTCAGTCAATAACCCATATAGGTATCAAACGAGTACTCCGAACTAGTTCGGAGTCGGGGCACACTTACTGAGCTGATTATAAGAGGTCACTTGGGTGAGGATGTCGACAATGCGGGAAACCATTGGAGTTATGTTCGTGCATGGGTCCGACTTGCTAAGGGAATTAAGACGCTGTAGCGTCAGTAGATATGGTTGTGCATATCCTGAAAATGAAGGGTTTCCACTTTAGGAAGTGATATGTATTACTGTGGGGCCAGCACAGGGTATCTATGGAGTCGGAAGCCAGTCAATTGGGGTAGTAATTAGGTTACATCAAGACTCCGGTATGTTTTGGAGCCCGTTATTATCCTTAGGGGTAACTCCGGTATGTTGGGCTGCCTATTATTGTATGGGGGTAAAACCTCTCACCTGAAGTATGCCTAAGTCTACCATCTTATACTTGTGGGGATTATCTTGTTCATACGACACTAGTATTGGTGTAGAGAAATAGAAAGTATTAGAGAAGCACAATATATTCTATAATGTTTATCTTATTTACCTTGTCATACCTGCCTTATTGTCCTGTTATCTATATCTCCAGTTTGTATGCTTGTCATGACATTTTTACTTATTTATATGCTAAAGGTAACTGGACTCGCCATACTTTATGTCTGACCCATTTTGTTTCCTTTTCTTCCTCTTCCGTTTCCCCCTAGATTCTCAGGGTAGGAATACTCAAGTTTGATCAGGATTCTGCTTTCATCTTGCTTGGAGCTTCTTATATGTACTGCTTGAATTCATATCTCACTACTATGGCTATGTTTTGGGGAATATGCTTCATTTATTATTGTATTTTGATGATTTAAGTACAAGACAGAAGTTTTAAATTGATATACTGAGTTTCAAGCATTTTAGACGTATGATGTAACCATGTTTTGAACTACGATGTTTTTTGCTTAATAATTTTTTTAATTCCGCTGTTATTTATTATTTGTCTTGTAATGTTTCTTTTTTTGTTTACCTATAACGCTTCACGAAACTTAATGCATTCTATTAATGAGTGACATTAACGGACGTGGGGTGTCGCACTTGGTATAAGAGCTGAAGGTTACCAGATTAGATAAAAGATTTTGAAAATTATTTTGAAAAGGGTTTTAAAAGGAAGCATTTTCAATAGAAAAGTCTGTTTTGAAAAACATATTCCCAAAGCCATATGTAATATCTTTCAATTCTTTGTTTGAATCCCTCTTCCTTTTCTTTTCATCATGTCTGGGAAACCTAATATTCCATAGGGAATTACTATACCAGGGTGGTTCCATCGGTATCTAGATGCCACGACGCCTGCTGGTGGTCTAGCAGACGTCCCTTGTAATAACCCGGAAAATGTGAACCAGTTTAAAATTTTTAAATCAGGTTATTACCAAGAAATTTGAATAGTTCAAATAGCATATTTCAATAAAATATAGAATTTGGTATGGTATGGCAGTTTTGAAATTTTGAATACAAACTTGGTCTGACTATACCGGGTGGGAAATATAACGGATTTTAACGAAACTAAAAATATTTAAATCTATTTATCAATACCTTTCTAACGAATCTGAAAAATCGAAATTTCATAACGGAAACCAAAAGTTATGGCCAAATGAATTTTCAGAAAGGTCGCTATATAGTATATATAGCCCTTGGAAATTGAGATTTTGCATACGACCTCGGAATTCGACGAAACCACTTTTGTTGAGTCCGGGATGTCAAATTATTGCTAAGTTTCAAATTTCGTAATTTTTGAAGCTAGTATGTGAGCGGGGCAAAAGATAATGTGTTTGGTCAAATTCTGTTAAAATGGGTCGACCTAAAAATGGCCGTTTTTCAAACGAGCTCAGAATTCGACGAAACTGGTTTTGTTAGGACAGTATCGTCAAAACAAAGCTAGATTTATTTTTCTGGAATTTTTCGATTCGGTTTGTGGCCCTGGCAAATTGAAATGTACGTTTAAATTAAATATCGAATGTTTTATATTTTAATTTGAAAAATAACTGACTGTAACAGTCGAAATGGCCAACGAAATATATCCTATTGTGTCCGGAATGGGGGTATTTAGCTAGGAGCGACAGTCGTTGGGTTTAAAAGGAGTCCGTTTGCAAAAACACTATTTAAAAATTTCTATAAAGTATGGACCAATAGGAATTTTTCTTTAAAAAAAATAAAATCACGAAACCCTAGCCGCCAGAGACGATTGGACGACGCACAGTGCTCAAAACTTCTCGTCGATATCGCCGCCGCCTCAGGCCATTCCACCGCCGACCCCAGTTGAGACTTCTGACCGCCGTAGTCCCCTCTCCACATCCGACCAACCCACGCCTCCTCCCATCGACTATCGGCGTCGGAAATCGAAGAGGAAGGCACGACCTTCTGAGCGCCGCCGCGACGAGCACAGGCCACCGGATCCTTCGCCACCACCGCCGTTCTGGAGGTGCTTCGTAGCTCTTCGACGCAGCGTAGCCTGATTGAAGCATAGAGGTACGGATCGACTGAAATTTTGAGACCTAGTTTCGAAGATTTTAGAAACTTTCTGATGAAAATTCTGAAGTAAAAATAACACTTTTAAGTGTTGCAAAACTTTGAAAAATAATATCTTTTTCGTTCTTTAACGAAATTCGATGAAATAGGAGACACCGTGACCGCAACGAGGCTCTCTACATTCTAGAAGAAGCCGCGGATTTTTCTGACCTTCCTGCGATTTTTAGCACCGCAATAACCAAAGTGAGGAATCTAAACTATTTGTGTGAATGAAATCGCGTTGTATAAATTATATAAGCGAAGTGTAAATTATATACGCATTGTATACCTCATGTACATATGTTGTATAAGTTATATTAGCGATGTATAAATTATACAAGCGTTGTTTGAAACATATATGCTTTGAATTGTGATGAAATGCAAGTGAATTATTATATTATATTATATTATATATATATATATATACTCCCCTCGACCACAGACCATGGACGATATTTATTGCTTGTGATTGACGTGATATTATATGGTTTGACGAATGGTTGGAAATAATTGTTTGTGGTTGATATTATGGTTGAAAAATACCTTTGTGGTTGAAAAATACCCTCTTGTGGTTGAAACAAAATAGAATAGGATTGTGGAATTGAAAATAAAACATGCCGCCTGCGTGCGAACTAGATGCATGATCCCCATTGTCAAAAACCGCGAGGTTTTAAGGTAGAGCGAGGAGCCGTACTAGGGACGGTCCCGGTTTTAACTACCCTGCCGTTATGCTGCCGAAATTTTCTGAAATATTTATGTGTTAGAATAATTTTCATTCGTTGAAATAAATTACATAAACTATAAAGAATATTCATGTGTTGAGTTGCAATTCATTCGTTGAGTTGAAATTCATGTGTTGAATATTATTTGAATTTAAACAAATGGCTTTAGCGATAAAAATCACATTTTTGTATATACATAAACTATATAGAATATTCATGTGTTGAGTTGCAATTCATTCGTTGAGTTGAAATTCATGTGTTGAATATTATTTGAATTTAAACAAATGGCTTTAGCGATAAAAATCACATTTTTATATATACATAAACTATATAGAATATTCATGTGTTGAGTTGCAATTCATTCGTTGAGTTGAAATTCATGTGTTGAATATTATTTGAATTTAAACAAATGGCTTTAGCGATAAAAATCACATTTTTGTATATACATAAACTATATAGAATATTCATGTGTTGAGTTGCAATTCATTCGTTGAGTTGAAATTCATGTGTTGAATACTATTTGAATTTAAACAAATGGCTTTAGCGATAAAAATCACATTTTTATATATACATAAACTATATAGAATATTCATGTGTTGAGTTGCAATTCATTCGTTGAGTTGAAATTCATGTGGTGAATATTATTTGAATTTAAACAAATGGCTTTAGCGATAAAAATCACATTTTTATATATACATAAACTATATAGAATATTCATGTGTTGAGTTGCAATTCATTCGTTGAGTTGATGTTCATGTGTTGAATATTATTTGAATTTAAACAAATGGCTTTAGCGATAAAAATCACATTTAAATATATATATATATAAACTATATAGAATATTCATGTGTTGAGTTGCAATTCATTCGTTGAGTTGAAGTTCATGTGTTGAATATTATTTGAATTTAAACAAATGGCTTTAGCGATAAAAATCACATTTTTATATATATATATACAAACTATATCTAATATTCATGTGTTGAGTTGCAATTCATTCGTTGAGTTGGAATTCATGTGTTGAATATTATTTGAATTTAAACAAATGGCTTTAGCGATAAAAATCACATTTTTATATATATACAAACTATATCTAATATTCATGTGTTGAGTTGCAATTCATTCGTTGAGTTGAAATTCATGTGCTGAATATTATTTGAATTTAAACAAATGGCTTTAGCGATAAAAATCACATTTTTATATATATATACAAACTATATCTAATATTCATGTGTTGAGTTGCAATTCATTCGTTGAGTTGAAGTTCATGTGTTGAATGTTATCATCTTTTAAAAATAAAATGAATCGACAATGAAAACTATATTTTTATAGTGAATATGAAGTGATAAAAATACACACGTGTCGAATAAATATTTTTGATGATAAAAATATTCCTTTTATCATGTATAGGCTTAGTTAAAAATACACATGTGTTGAAATAAATAATAGTTTGCTAGAAATATTATTATTAGCTTTGTTCTGCATATATATACATGTGTTGAACAGGAAAAATGGATTAGCTGTAGAGTAAAGAAATTATTTGCGTGCCCGACAAATAGGTAAACCTTGATGAGTTGGCTGCGCAATTTTATTTATATATCAACTCCTGTGAATGCCATTGGATGCGGAGTGCTGTTTTTTCTGTGTGAAATAATAAATAACGCCATAGGATAGTAACAATTAATTTTGAACTACACTACATGGCATACTTCTTGACGATAGGCATACTTCATCATATTCCACATAAGCAATTGGAGCTTATGTGACGAGGTGGAAGATTTACCATACAAGCAAGAGGCTTGTATGGCGATGACTATGTACTACAGGTTGAACTGCGGACTGATATGGACTATATAAATTATAACGATAAATTGCCAGATTAATAAAAACCCCACACGGGTCTGGAGTTGACAATAATGACGTCGCTCTAGTTATTAGATACGACACATGGACTATTTATTTCCACACGGAAACGGGGTGACGGGAATTTATTCTCTGGAGTGATTATCAGTACATGCTCCCCCGTAAACACCAAAATATATCACTATAAATATGTGAATGCTTTTTAGGATTTATTGGGTACCTAATATGACCCAATAAATTTCCAAACCCCTCCCCGTACAAAGGAGGTTATGGCGAAATTTTTCGAAATATTAAGGCGTTAGTGAAATATTTGAAGTGAAAACGAAGTTGAAAATATAGTATGAACTATAGTTGAAATTATAGAATGAACTATATATATATAAATATAAATATAATTAGAAGGAATAGAGTCCGTGCAGTTCGCGTTTCGGAATCGTAATTTGAAACGATTAGTACGAGAAATCCGACCATCGGATTTTCCCGAAACCGCAACCGCTGGGTTCGCCTTGGAAATATCTTTCCAACGGCACCAACCTTGTAAAAATCCAACGGTTGGATTGTCCAGAATGTTTAATTCAAATCTGAAGAAAAACAGCGCCAGAATCGTTTATATTTATATATAAATATAAATATAATTAAATTAAATCGAATAACGACGCTGCAGTTCGAATTTTGAAACCGTAACTTCAAACGACTAGTGTGGAAGATCCGACCGTCGGATTCTCACGAAACTAGAACCGTTGGCTTCGCTTTGGGAATATCTTCCCACTGATATAGACTTTGTAGGAATCCAACGGTTAGATTTTCCGATATGTGTAAAACAAATTAGGAGAAAAACAGCGCCAGTGCCACGGCACGACCTGAAATGTCGTTTAATTGAATATGGCCATTTTTAAATAAATAAAAATGGCGAAAAATCGTTATAAAATATTATAAGCAATATTGATTGAAAATAAACCAATTGGGCTTGAATTGTTTGATATTTGATGGTTGTATGTGTTTGACACGAAAATAACACTAAATAACGGAAAGATGGATGTCGAATAATATAACCAAAAAAAAGAATCGATTTAAATTCTAATGACGTGAATTATTTGAAAAGGCCGAGCTAACCCTCATTTCAAATAATTTATCAAGCGATTCGAATTGGAAAATGCAAAGACGATTCAAGACCGACGATCTTCGTATCGGTTGAATGGGCGCTACTGAGGTTCCTGACCGGAGTAGCTACCGGAAGGGGACGGAAGTAGTAGCCGTCTGAACGTATGTGTTGATTGGACGGATATACGAGGAATTTGACGCCTCCGGTTTCGTTCGGACCCAGGACGGACTTGTAAATGGACTGTGTGTCTGACATTGGATTTTGTTCTATACTGATTGATCTCTGTTAAATATATATCTGTTTGGCGGCGGAGAATTTATTCTTTTGCTTAACGCCCTTCTCTGAGACGTACGAGCTCAGAGGTTATATATCGATGGAAATCAATCGTATGGAGTGGACTGCCTATGTGACATGCCAAGATGCTGTGATCAAGGCTTCTGTTGCAAAGCAAAGTCTTGTGGATGATGATCAAAGCAAGGTCTACGTGGCCTAGCTTTGTGTATTTCGTAGACTCGCGAGCCTCACACCTCGGTATGAGTCTAAAACGGGATAAGGACCCAAGGAGAGCATGACGTTTCTTTCTAGCTATGGTGGTGTCAGTGACTTACCAGCCCTGACATTTATATCTATTTTTCACCTATGTGGTTGTTGGAATGCGAGGCGCCTCGATATAGGTCTGTAAGGACCGGGAAACGTGTGTTCAGGAATTGCCAATCCTCAAACGTAAGAGAGGACCGGCCTTGGAGGATCCAGGGTTACCCAGAGTGCGTAGTCCTGAGGCATTTGCTAGAGTGTCTCGAAGCGGAGAGGAGCTTGCCCCTTGCCTTGACTCATGACGGAAATCCAATTTCCAATACGAGATAACGGATTCGGTTGTAACTTATATGTGGCGACATAGTGGCATGGGATGCTCATGTCGCCTATGATTGATATTTATGATGCTATTCATTTTTGAAACATATATGCACTAGTAATAATATCAAATGATTTTGCTTCATACGTATCAAGCATATTTGGCTATTATAAGGTAAAACTCTATCCTCCGGCTTGCGTTGCATTGTGTGATGGGACCTGAGTCTTATGATGGTTTCATTATTTCTAAAAGCATTGCGTTGTTTTTAAAAGAATTTACTTTGTTTTAAATGCACTAGCAATCACTGGAGTAAACCCGTTCCGCGAAAGTGGCGTGGTCCTATGATTTGCTTATTACTATTGTTTAACTGTTAAATAGATTCCTCATACCGGTCCCCATGACTGACTCGTTGTTTGTTTCACTTTGCAAACGCGGGTGCCCTTATTTTCACACGGGCAGCCTAGTACACAGGTGACAGGTTGTTTTGGCTCTGCACTGCTGCATAGAGTGCATTTTTGGCTCATGGCGAGGCTGACTTCACAGAGACGACTTTGACATTTTCCGCCATTACTGTTCTTATATTATGATTCCGCCACTGGCGATGCAGACTGATTTACTTTCCGTATTTCTTATTATATGTATATGTATTCCGCTTCGGCGATGTAGACTGATACCCTTAATATGTCTCACTGCATGTATGTATTCCGCCTCTGGCGATGATGACTGATCACTTTCCGTTTTATTTACTAATTTATATCCCACGTTATGTTATTCTGATATTATTACATGTTGTGATTCCGCTGTCATATCCATGTAAATTTATTCTAATTATTGTTTCTGCTATTATCTGTTCTCTGCTTTGATGATTAATGTGTTATTTCCCAATGATTATCCTTAATACCGCCCCTCGGATTTTGGGATCGTCACAGTTGGTATCAGATCTTTGGTTAACCTTAGTTCCAGGATCTAACACATAAAACACCTCGTCAGAATAGAATCAGTAGTGTTCTGATGCGAGTAGCTCATTAGAGATAGGATTAGCAATGTCCTAGAATGAGCTAAGCAGATTAGCAAAACAATTTGATCAGTACATCATCATTATCTTTCCTTGTATTCCCTTGCTTTATCAATTATGAAAATTATCAAATCTGTGAGCTTGACTCTTTTCTTGCTTATACAGTATTCTCTTAGATGGCTACACGAGCAGCAGCAGCTAGAGGAGGCCGTGGAGGCCGAGGAGTGGCAGCAGGAGGACGGGGGAATATCCCCGTAGATGTGGAAATCCCTGTTGTTCAGCCACCAGCACCAGAAGACTTTGAGCTAGATAAAGTTGCGAAGAGGTACAGAAATCTTGGGGGAAAACCTTTTACCGGCACTGGTACAGTGACCGAAGCTATAGCTTGGTTGAAAACCTGTGAGAAAATCTTTGAAGGCCTGGGTATGGGAACCAACAACAAAGCCCGACTTGGCATTTGGCTCCTTCAGGAGGAAGCAGAGCTCTGGTGGGATGCTATTACCTCAGAGGATGTAGCTGGTACTGTTAGGACTTGGGAGCAAAATGTATAACGATATCAAACGCACATTCTGGTGGAAGGCGATGAAAAGAGATATTTCAATATATGTTAGCAGATGCTCCACTTGCCAGCTAGTTAAGAGTGATCAGCAGAAATTGGCTGGACTATTACAACCCTTAGAAATTCCAGGATGGAAGTGGGAACAAATTTCGATGGATTTCATCGATGGCTTGACACGAACTAGAAAAGGAAACGACGGTATATGGGTAATCGTAGATCGCTTCACGAAGACTGCCCATTTTATACCTGTCCGATCCTACAGAACGGCTCAAAGTCTAGCACAGATTTACTTCAGAGAAATAGTTAAACTTCATGGGGGTGACGCTCAATATAGTCAGTGATAGAGATCCCCTATTTACTAGCAAATTCTGGGAAGCATTCCAGGAAGAATTGGGAACCAAATTGAATCTAAGCACCGCTTATCACCCTCAGACAGATGGCCAAACTGAGCGGGTGAATAGAATTTTAGAAGATTTGCTGCGGGCTTGCGTTATCGATTTCGGAGGTTCATGGGAAGATCACTTACATCTAGCCGAATTCTCTTACAACAATAGCTATCAAGCAAGTTTGGGAATGTCTCCATTTGAAGCATTATACGGTAGACCGTGCAGATCTCCCGCATGCTGGGTAGAACCTGGCAACAGACTTGTGTTAGGGCCCGATATGATTCAAGAAGCATCGGATAAAGTCGATTTCATTAAGAAGAGATTAAAAACCGCGTAGAGTCGACAGAAAAGTTATGCTGATGCGAGAAGAAGGGATATATCATTTGCCGTTGGCGATTATGTTTATTTAAGAGTTTCTCCAATGCGAGGAGTAATCAGATTTGGCAAGACAGTGAAGTTGGCACCGAGATTTATTGGTCCCTTTCCTATACTTGAACGGATTGGAACTCTTGCATATAGGGTTTCATTACCTAATTGGTTGCCTGGTATACATGATGTGTTCCACGTGTCTCAACTCAGAAAACATGTTCATGATCCCGACCTTATTGTGGAAGAAGCAGCGCAACATGGTATTGACATAACTCCAGAATTAGCACTCAGTAGAGAGCCATTAAAGATAGTTGTCAAAGAAACCAGAGAGCTAAGGAGGAAAAAGATTCATCTAGTCAAAGTGCAGTGGAGTAGTGATCCTAGAGACTGTACTTGGGAGACTGAGGAAAACATTAAACAAGCCTATCCCAAATGCAGAGTGGACATCTCTGACTAACTCCGGTGCAAGGTACTTTTATAATACTTTGCATTTACATTTTATTTCCTGCTTAACTGTTATTTCCTTTTCGAGGACGAAAAGTTTAAGTGGGGGAGATTGTAATAACCAGGAAAATGTGAACCAGTTTAAAATTTTTAAATCAGGTTATTACCAAGAAATTTGAATAGTTCAAATAGCATATTTCAATAAAATATAGAATTTGGTATGGTATGGCAGTTTTGAAATTTTGAATACAAACTTGGTCTGACTATACCGGGTGGGAAATATAACGGATTTTAACGAAACTGAAAATATTTAAATCTGTTTATCAATACCTTTCTAACGAATCTGAAAAATCAAAATTTCATAACGGAAACCAAAAGTTATGGCCAAATGAATTTTCAGAAAGGTCGCTATATAGTATATATAGCCCTTGGAAATTGAGATTTTGCATACGACCTCGGAATTCGACGAAACCACTTTTGTTGGGTCCGGGATGTCAAATTATTGCTAAGTTTCAAATTTCGTAATTTTTGAAGCTAGTATGTGAGCGGGGCAAAAGATAACGTGTTTGGTCAAATTCTGTTAAAATGGGTCGACCTAAAAATGGCTGTTTTTCAAACGAGCTCAGAATTCGATGAAACTGGTTTTGTTAGGACCATATCGTCAAAACAAAGCTAGATTTATTTTTCTAGAATTTTTCGATTCAGTTTGTGGCCTTGGCAAATTGAAATGTACGTTTAAATTAAATATCGAATGTTTTATATTTTAATTTGAAAAATAACTGACTGTAACAGTCGAAATGGCCAACGAAATATATCCCATTGTGTCCGGAATGGGGGTATTTAGCTAGGGGCGACAGTCGTTGGGTTTAAAAAGGAGTCCGTTTGCAAAAACACTATTTAAAAATTTCTATAAAGCATGTACCAATAGGAATTTTTCTTTAAAAAAAAATAAAAAATAAAATCACGAAACCCTAGCCGCCAGAGACGATTGGACGACGCACAGTGCTCAAAACTTCTCGTCGATATCGCCGCCGCCTCAGACCATTTCACCGCCGACCCCAGTTGAGACTTCTGACCGACGTAGTCCCCTCTCCACATCCGACCAACCCACGCCTCCTCCCATCGACTATCGGCGTCGGAAATCGAAGAGGAAGGCACGACCTTCTGAGCGCCGCCGCGACGAGCACAGGCCACCGGATCCTTCGCCACCACCGCCGTTCTGGAGGTGCTTCGTAGCTCTTCGACGCAGCGTAGCCTGATCGAAGCATAGAGGTACGGATCGACTGAAATTTTGAGACCTAGTTTCGAAGATTTTAGAAACTTTCTGATGAAAATTCTGAAGTAAAAATAACACTTTTAAGTGTTGCAAAACTTTGAAAAATAATATCTTTTTCGTTCTTTAACGAAATTCGATGAAATAGGAGACACCGTGACCGCAACGAGGCTCTCTACATTCTAGAAGAAGCCGCGGATTTTTCTGACCTTCCTGCGATTTTTAGCACCGCAATAACCAAAGTGAGGAATCTAAACTATTTGTGTGAATGAAATCGCGTTGTATAAATTATATAAGCGAAGTGTAAATTATATACGCATTGTATACCTCATGTACATGTGTTGTATAAGTTATATTAGCGATGTATAAATTATACAAGCGTTGTTTGAAACATATATGCTTTGAATTGTGATGAAATGCAAGTGAATTATTATATTATATTATATTATATATATATATATATACTCCCCTCGACCACAGACCATGGACGATATTTATTGCTTGTGATTGACGTGATATTATATGGTTTGACGAATGGTTGGAAATAATTGTTTGTGGTTGATATTATGGTTGAAAAATACCTTTGTGGTTGAAAAATACCCTCTTGTGGTTGAAACAAAATAGAATAGGATTGTGGAATTGAAAATAAAACATGCCGCCTGCGTGCGAACTAGATGCATGATCCCCATTGTCAAAAACCGCGAGGTTTTAAGGTAGAGCGAGGAGCCGTACTAGGGACGGTCCCGGTTTTAACTACCCTGCCGTTATGCTGCCGAAATTTTCTGAAATATTTATGTGTTAGAATAATTTTCATTCGTTGAAATAAATTACATAAACTATATAGAATATTCATGTGTTGAGTTGCAATTCATTCGTTGAGTTGAAATTCATGTGTTGAATATTATTTGAATTTAAACAAATGGCTTTAGCGATAAAAATCACATTTTTATATATACATAAACTATATAGAATATTCATGTGTTGAGTTGCAATTCATTCGTTGAGTTGAAATTCATGTGTTGAACATTATTTGAATTTAAACAAATGGCTTTAGCGATAAAATCACATTTATATATATATATATATATATAAACTATATAGAATATACATGTGTTGAGTTGCAATTCATTCGTTGAGTTGAAATTCATGTGTTGAATATTATTTGAATTTAAACAAATGGCTTTAGCGATAAAAATCACATTTTTATATATACATAAACTATATAGAATATTCATGTGTTGAGTTGCAATTCATTCGTTGAGTTGAAATTCATGTGTTGAATATTATTTGAATTTAAACAAATGGCTTTAGCGATAAAAATCACATTTTTATATATACATAAACTATATAGAATATTCATGTGTTGAGTTGCAATTCATTCGTTGAGTTGAAATTCATGTGTTGAATATTATTTGAATTTAAACAAATGGCTTTAGCGATAAAAATCACATTTATATATATATATATATATATACAAACTATATCTAATATTCATGTGTTGAGTTGCAATTCATTCGTTGAGTTGGAATTCATGTGTTGAATATTATTTGAATTTAAACAAATGGCTTTAGCGATAAAAATCACATTTTTATATATATACAAACTATATCTAATATTCATGTGTTGAGTTGCAATTCATTCGTTGAGTTGAAATTCATGTGTTGAATATTATTTGAATTTAAACAAATGGCTTTAGCGATAAAAATCACATTTTTATATATATACAAACTATATCTAATATTCATGTGTTGAGTTGCAATTCATTCGTTGAGTTGAAGTTCATGTGTTGAATGTTATCATCTTTTAAAAATAAAATGAATCGACAAACTATATTTTTATAGTGAATATGAAGTGATAAAAATACACACGTGTCGAATAAATATTTTTGATGATAAAAATATTCCTTTTATCATGTATAGGCTTAGTTAAAAATACACATGTGTTGAAATAAATAATAGTTTGCTAGAAATATTATTATTAGCTTTGTTCTGCATATATATACATGTGTTGAACAGGAAAAATGGATTAGCTGTAGAGTAAAGAAATTATTTGCGTGCCCGACAAATAGGTAAACCTTGATGAGTTGGCTGCGCAATTTTATTTATATATCAACTCCTGTGAATGCCTTTGGATGCGGAGTGCTGGTTTTTCTATGTGAAATAATAAATAACGCCATAGGATAGTAACAATTAATTTTGAACTACACTACATGGCATACTTCTTGACGATAGGCATACTTCATCATATTCCACATAAGCAATTGGAGCTTGTGTGACGAGGTGGAAGATTTACCATACAAGCAAGAGGCTTGTATGGCGATGACTATGTACTACAGGTTGAACTGCAGACTGATATGGACTATATAAGTTATAACGATGAATTGCCAGATTAATAAAAACCCCACACGGGTCTGGAGTTGACAATAATCACGTCGCTCTAGTTATTAGATACGGCACATGGACTATTTATTTCCACACGGAAACGGGGTGACGGGAATTTATTCTCTGGAGTGATTATCAGTACATGCTCCCCCGTAAACACCAAAATATATCACTATAAATATGTGAATGCTTTTTAGGATTTATTGGGTACATAATACGGCCCAATAAATTTCCAAACCCCTCCCCGTACAAAGGAGGTTATGGCGAAATTTTTTGAAATATTAAGGCGTTAGTGAAATATTTGAAGTGAAAACGAAGTTGAAAATATAGTATGAACTATAGTTGAAATTATAGAATGAACTATATTTATATATATATAAATATAATTAAAAGGAATAGAGTCCGTGCAGTTCGCGTTTCGGAATCGTAATTTGAAACGATTAGTACGAGAAATCCGACCATCGGATTTTCCCGAAACCGCAACCGCTGGGTTCGCCTTGGAAATATCTTTCCAACGGCACCAACCTTGTAAAAATCCAACGGTTGGATTGTCCGGAATGTTTAATTCAAATCTGAAGAAAAACAGCGCCAGAATCGTTTATATTTATATATAAATATAAATATAATTAAATTAAATCGAATAACGACGCTGCAGTTCGAATTTTGAAACCGTAACTTCAAACGACTAGTGTGGAAGATCCGACCGTCGGATTCTCACGAAACTAGAACCGTTGGGTTCGCTTTGGGAATATCTTCCCACTGATATAGACTTTGTAGGAATCCAACGGTTAGATTTTCCGATATGTGTAAAACAAATTAGGAGAAAAACAGCGCCAGTGCCACGGCACGACCTGAAATGTCGTTTAATTGAATATGGCCATTTTTAAATAAATAAAAATGGCGAAAAATCGTTATAAAATATTATAAGCAATATTGATTGAAAATAAACCAATTGGGCATGAATTGTTTGATATTTGATGGTTGTATGTGTTTGACACGAAAATAACACTAAATAACTGAAAGATGGATGTCGAATAATATAACCAAAAAAAAAAAGAATCGATTTAAATTCTAATGACGTGAATTATTTGGAAAGGCCGAGATAACCCTCATTTCAAATAATTTATCGAGCGATTCGAATTGGAAAATGCAAAGACGATTCAAGACCGACATTCTTTGTATTGGTTGAATGGGCGCTACTGAGGTTCCTGACCGGAGTAGCTACCGGAAGGGGACGGAAGTAGTAGCCGTCTGAACGTATGTGTTGATTGGACGGATATACGCGGAATTTGACGCCTCCGGTTTCGTTCAGACCCAGGACGGACTTGTAAATGGACTGTGTGTCTGACATTGGATTTTGTTCTATACTGATTGATCTCTGTTAAATATATATCTGTTTGGCGGCGGAGAATTTATTCTTTTGCTTAACGCCCTTCTCTGAGACGTACGAGCTCAGAGGTTATATATCGATGGAAATCAATCGTATGGAGTGGACTGCCTATGTGGCATGCCAAGATGCTGTGATCAAGGCTTCTGTTGCAAAGCAAAGTCTTGTGGATGATGATCAAAGCAAGGTCTACGTGGCCTAGCTTTGTGTATTTCGTAGATTCGCGAGCCTCACACCTCGGTATGAGTCTAAAACGGGATAAGGACCCAAGGAGAGCATGACGTTTCTTTCTAGCTATGGTGGTGTCAGTGACTTACCAGCCCTGACATTTATATCTATTTTTCACCTATGTGGTTGTTGGAATGCGAGGCGCCTCAATATAGGTCTGTAAGGACCGGGAAACGTGTGTTCAGGAATTGCCAATCCTCAAACGTAAGAGAGGACCGGCCTTGGAGGATCCAGGGTTACCCAGAGTGCGTAGTCCTGAGGCATTTGCTAGAGTGTCTCGAAGCGGAGAGGAGCTTGCTCCTTGCCTTGACTCATGACGGAAATCCAATTTCCAATACGAGATAACGGATTCGATTGTAACTTATATGTGGCGAAATAGTGGCATGGGACGCTCATGTCGCCTATGATTGATATTTATGATGCTATTCATTTTTGAAACATATATGCACTAGTAATAATATCAAATGATTTTGCTTCATACGTATCAAGCATATTTGGCTATTATAAGGTAAAACTCTATCCTCCGGCTTGCGTTGCATTGTGTGATGGGACCTGAGTCTTATAATGGTTTCATTCTTTCAAAAAGCATTGCGTTGTTTTTAAAAGAATTTACTTTGTTTTAAATGCACTATCAATCACTGGAGTAAACCCGTTCCGCGAAAGTGGCATGGTCCTATGATTTGCTTATTACTATTGTTTAACTG
Source organism: Allium sativum (assembly GCA_030737875.1). Taxonomy (NCBI): domain Eukaryota; kingdom Viridiplantae; phylum Streptophyta; class Magnoliopsida; order Asparagales; family Amaryllidaceae; genus Allium; species Allium sativum. Next base: position 572,897,377 of record CM060923.1, on the reverse strand, counting down.
TTAAATAGATTCCTCATACCGGTCCCCATGACTGACTCGTTGTTTGTTTCACTTTGCAAACGCGGGTGCCCTTATTTTCACACGGGCAGCCTAGTACACAGGTGACAGGTTGTTTTGGCTCTGCACTGCTGCATAGAGTGCATTTTTGGCTCATGGCGAGGCTGACTTCACAGAGATGACTTTGACATTTTCCGCCATTACTGTTCTTATATTATGATTCCGCCACTGGCGATACAGACTGATTTACTTTCCGTATTTCTTATTATATGTATATGTATTCCGCCTTCGGCGATGTAGACTGATACCCTTATTATGTCTCACTGCATGTATGTATTCCGCCTCTGGCGATGATGACTGATCACTTTCCTTTTTATTTACTAAGTTATATCCCACGCCATGTTATTCTGATATTATTACATGTTGTGATTCCGCTGTCATATCCATGTAAATTTATTCTAATTATTGTTTCTGCTATTATCTGTTCTCTGCTTTGATGATTAATGTGTTATTTCCCAATGATTATCCTTAATACCGCCCCTCGGATTTTGGGATCGTCACATCCTCCCCTAGCAGCACCCGCTGTTCCTCATCTTCCTCCTCCATGAGCAGATAATTTCTCTTAGATCTACAAAGATTTCTGTGCTATGGGTGGAAAGCCATTGCAAGGAACTGAAACTTCTGCAGAGGAAAGGAATTGGCTCAAAGAGACGGAGGATTTGTTTGGAATTTTCGAAGTTGGAGATTGTAGGAAGATTCAGTTAGTCGCTTGGCTGTTGAAAGATGAGGCTTCAATCTGGTAGGAGGTGACGCAAGCCGGACGTCCAATGGAGACTTGGGATGATTTTCGACAGAGGTTTGAAATGAAGTTTCTTTCTCAAGCTGAGAAAAGTATGCAAACGGAAAGGTTTTTGCAGTCAAGCAAGGAGGCGTGACTGTCAAAGAGTATGTTAACAAGTTCAATCAACAAGCAAGGTTTGGGTTAGAGCTGGTAGATACCCCACATAAGAAAGCTTTGCGGTTTGCTAGAGGATTGAATGAACCCCTCCATGGGTTGACTATGTCTCATATTATGATGGGAGAAACTTTTAAGAAGCTCGTTGATATAGCTTTAGTGCACGAGGAAGATAAAGGTGAAAAGAAAGAGGCTAAGGTTTAGGAAACACAAAAGAAGGCGAAAAGAATGACAAAGCTCGAGATAAGAGGAAATGTATTAATTGTGGACGCATGGGTCATGTAAGCAAAAATTGAAGAAAAAGGAAGAACGCTTGTTTCCATTGTGGAGAGGTCGAACATCTTATTAAGGATTTCCCGAAGAAGCAAGAACAAGGTCAAAGGGAAGGAGCTTCTGGAGGGCAGGTGTATGCTCTCGTGGCTAGTGCACCAGGTAGAGGTAGGAAAGTTTCCGTGGAAGGTTTGATTTCTCTTTCCAACCATTCTGTAAGAACTCTTTTTTTATTTTGGCACTTCGCATTCTTTTATATCTGACTCTGTCGTTGAGTCTCTGCACATTTGTACTAGTATGGTTTTGGATCCCGTAGTTGTCTCAAGCCTCATTGGTGGTACGGCTCATTTGTCTATGATTTGTTGGGGTTTGTGAATATCTGTGTTAGGCATCAAGTTTGAGTGCGACGCATATCTTGTTTCATGGGCTATGGTTTGATTCTAGGGATAGGTTGGGTAGCCATGTATGGTGCCATTCTGGATTGTGAAAGGAACCTCGAGATTTCTTGTGACCCTAAGGAGTCTGTCATGCTTAGTTTCGTAGTGTCGCTTGATGCACCTATCGTTGATCTACGATATATACCAGTAGTCCGTGAGTAACCTGATGTTTTTGAGGAGGTTCATGGCTTGCCTCTAAGGCGCGAGATTGATTTCCACATATACTTGGTGGACAATGCAAAGCCAGTTGCATTGCTTGTGCGCCATATGGCTCCAAGAGAAAGGAGGGAGCTCAACAAGCAAGTAGGTGAGCTACTTGAGAAGGGTTTATTAGGCGAAGTATATCTGAATGGGGTGCTCCAGTAGTATTTACCACTAAAGCGGACGGTTCGCTTCTCTTTTGTGTAGTCTATAGAGAGTTGAATAAAATCACAAAGAAAAATAGGCACCCACCTCCGAGGATAGATGATCTATGTGACCAGCTTTTTGGTGCATGTAACACCCCGCTTTTTTAACTCAAGATAATAAAATTAAACAAATTAATTAAATATTCAGAATTAACTGAAACGGACTGCGCCATTGCGTTCGTCTCGGAATTCTGGTCAAAATAGACACCTGGTTTGCGTAAAACGGATAACGTATGAAGAAGTTACGAGCGTTAGAAGTTTGTATACATATATGGAACTTATAGGTATACATATTAAATAAATTAGTCCAGAAAATCAAATTCACAAAGCGGGAGATATAGGAGGGAAAATAGACCGTTTGGGATTGACCTAGGAGTCGACCCATAGGGGGGTCGACCCCACCGTAGATCTCGGCGCTTTTTCGAGATGTGGTCGGTTCTGATGGTTTGTGATTCAAATCTAAAGGACCTAGTTTCTTTGATACACCAATGAATAAGCCTGTAGAGCCAACCCTAAATTTTTTATTTCTTAGACAACGCAGAAGCTCTGCCTTTCCTTTCCCTCGTCAAATCTATTTAGAAAATTAAGAATATTAGTTTAGGAAAAATTCTGAATCCAAATCTGAAGAAAAGGAACATATGTTTGTAAATGGGTGTTCAGATATCTTATCAAAGTGAGGTAATTCGTGAATCTGGTCTATTTTCTGTCCTCTTCTCTTTTTTCTTTTTCTTCCGTCCTTTTAGTAAAAATTATGAACCCATGGTTGTTTGGTTATAAATCCAGCTAGGGGAAATACCATGGAATGATAGATCTGGACCAGGTCCAGGATTTGGAAAGTGTATGAGGTGAGTGGATTTAAGTTATGTCATTTTCGATAATGATATATTACCGTTTAACATTCCTCGTTATTCTACGATGTGAATTTGCTAGAATAATTAAAAGCATTGAATTGTTATATATGATAAGTTGAAATATGATATACTGAAATGTTTAAACATATGTTAAAAAGGTTAAAGTGACATGCGAGAATATTAATATGTTGGAAAGTTCATATGTTGAAATATAAGCTTGTTAGAATATGGGTAGCAACTATTGTTGTTCGTATTATAAGTTAACTTGTCACATTTATATACATGAACCCTTACTTGTGTGAATTGAAATAGTTATATGATTAAATGGTTACATGTTAGCATAAAATTGAATACATGAATATGGATTTGGGGCATAAATCAAATTATGATTAAGATCTTAATTAGGGCATATGGTACATAATAAATATGACTTGGGAAAGGGGCATGAAAACCTATAATGAAATAGGAATAATTGTTAAAGAACGAACATGCCTTGATTTACAGAGATTTGACACTGTAATGCGCATGGACACGGGGTTAGATTATACTTATGATAGAAGTCTGCCCAGAACCGCCCGACATGTCCAATATTCACAAGTGGTAAATCTAATGTGAGGGGTCTAAGTGCATAAATAAAATATGTAGTAGTGCTAAGACACGAGGTCGAGTCAACTTGTGGAAGACGTCTGCCCGAACCCACCCGACAAATGCAATATCCACAAGTGTAGGCTTAATGTGAGAGGTCTAGTGCATAAGTGTGTATATATATATATATGTATGTATATAACAAGTTACGAAGGAATGGCACTGATGGTAATTAATGGAAATAAATGGGATTGAATAAAAGATAATTACAACAGTAAAAGGATTGGAATGATAAAAACCTATTATAAATAAATTACATTAATAAGAATGTTGTATAATAGGTAGACTTGTCCTAGGACAAGTGAAGATTATAACATAGGTTATAATAAACTAGTAAGGACATGAGATAACTAGTGAAATGAGATAAGTGGCACTTAATTTTAAATTAAGTAATCAGTAAAGGGGGAAAAACTGAAACCAGTTGTTTGTAATAAGTAGAGAAAATGAGGAAGTTTATGAAATGTAAGAAGTTGTACTTAATTATGAATTAAGTAATCTGTAAACTTGGAAGTGTGAAATCTACTGATAAGAATAACATGTTTAGGCTTGTCCTTGGGACAAGTGGAAATTATAACTTAGGTTATAATAAACGATAAAGGGAATAAAATAACTTATGTAAGGGGATAAGTTGTACTTAATTGTAAATTAAGTTTACAAGAGCAAGAATCTGAAATCTACGGATGAAGAGAACATAAGTTATATTTATGGGAAGAAAAACTTATTAGTGGACCTTAGTTAAGAGAACTAAGTTAATAAGAAGTCACGATGTAAAATGGAATTATGATTAAATGAGAAAGAATAAGGAAAATTTATGAAATGAACTAAGTTGTATTTAATCATAAATAAGGACTGACATGTTAAAAAGAAAACATATGAATTGAGATATACTTAATTTCATATTAAGTAGAACATGTTATTTTAATGATGAAATCAAACAAGAATATAAAAGGATTGTGGATTATAGATCTTGGATCACAATCTAGAGAATAACATGTTGTGGGCTTATTAATAAACTTAAATGGGTTAAGTTATATGACTGAAATTAATAAGCAAGTGAAACTTGGTAACTTGAATAAGAAGTCAATGTGAACGGGGATAATCAAGTTAAATGTAAATCTAGTGATGTAAAGCAAGCGCGTAAAAGAATGTTTAGACATAGGGTCTAATGACACATTAAAATGAGGCGCTTGGACTAGTCCGTACGTTTGAGGGTGAATAACCCAACGGGGTAGATCATCGTGGTTTCATGAGGCGCAAGAGGGAGCATGTTCATCTGATTATTCTGTCAGCTTCGAAGGACTGGAAGGGGAAGCACATGGCTTCCTGAGATATGTAAGGTGCTCCTGATAGTACATTGTGCGGTGGCAGATGTTTAGGCTGTGCTCGCAGAGGTTGGGTCTGCACGTAACTATCAGGCCGGTAGGCCTTGACTGCAAAATTAGATTTGCAGTCAGAATGCTGTGACGTGGTGAGACTAGGGTGATTAGGCGGTCGCCTCAACGGGGAGGCAGAGATCAAGACCAACAGAGATAGTAGATCATCGGGTACCTGTCATCGGAAGCCAGTGGGATGCGAAAAGTCTAGAGCTAAAACAAATAGACCATTCACCTTTCACTATTGAGGTACGGTGGTTGAGGGAAGACGCCAACTGGATGTTTAGATTGTTTGTTAGGGGTAAGTTGTTTAGCTCTTGTAGGCTTTACTAGTTAAGGGAGGCGCCAAGGTGGGGCCATAGCCACCATGAAAAATAGACCCGAGGGATTTCTATATTAGGATGCTCTTAATGACGGGCCTATACAGATACGGAAAAGCCCCCGACTGAGTTCCGTGTTTCTTATATAACCCTACCACGAAACTCGGTGTGCATTATGTATGGTTAAGGCATCAAATACGATTGAATATACGTACGTGGGATAGTCTTGATACATGCATGTTGGCTCTGGGTGGTGTATCGCAGACTTGAGGGCATTACTCTAGTATGAAATTTGATTCGATCGACGGTGGCAGTCCGTACGCTTACATAGCGTATTAATGATAGATATATGTGGAACGTAACATTGTTATGTAGAGATCCGTACGTCACTCTAGCGTAGGATGAGGGACTGCGTTTATTTCTGTGGCATTACGGTGAAGACCGTGCGAGTGGGGTACCATGCGGAGTACCTCAGTATTGAGGGGTAGCTACATATATACTGTATTAGTTTAACCCATTGGGAAGTAAATGGGTACGTCGTGTGTGTAAGCCTTGGGAACTGTTAACCCAAGTAACCTAATAAATGAGAAAATGTGATTGAATGTTATATGTAGGATTATCCAAAGTGTATAATTTAAATCCAGTCAGCAGAACTTGTGTTCTGACCCCCTCCTCATAACATTCTTGCACGTTAGATTTGTGGCCGAGACATGATAGCTTTGGATACTGGTTAGGCAGTATCATTAATATGGTAAGACTATATTTTGATTATATTATATTTTATCCATTCCGCTATTAGATATTTTCTAAGCTTTGACATATTTTATGTCTCTGTCTTCTCTGTAGGATATCAAAGCAAACCAACACAAGTTTCGATAGATTAGAATTTAGAAAAAAAAAATGGTTTATTGAAATTCGGGTTGTTACATCTAGTATCAGAGCTTAGGTTTAGGATTCCTATATAGATAGCGAGTGAATGTATTTGTATTTTTAAATATATAAATATATTATATATATACCTAGATCCATAGAGGAACCCACTAAGTAGAAAGAGTATAATATGGTAAGAAATGGGATGTTTGTTTTGTAAACTAAAGGAATGAATATGGAAATCTGAGACCCTTAGGTAATCTGGGTGGATAGTGTACAATGTACTTTGTATGGAAGGAAGATGAATCCCATATGATCAGTATTTTGGGTTAGTAGGTTTGGTAGTAAAACCTTATAAATTGGAAAAGGTTAAAAAGAGAAAAATGGATTAGGAATATATATAGTAGTGAGAATTGACCTTGGGAAGTGTCTGGAAAGCCTAGAAAATTGGAAACCCTCTTTGAGTCTAACCCCATTGTTAAATTTTAAGAACTTGAAATTGTAAAGGTTTTGGGAAAAAAATTTATGGTCTTTTCAAGTTTTAATCTTAAAAGTCATAGTTTTAAAATATGTAACGACGTACATATTGAGTTTTAAAGTAAAATGGGGTATAATATGATTTCTTGCAAAAACCTTGTCTAAAGTAAAATTCTCTCAGTGAAAGGTGCATATTATAGAATATGTATAGCTTGCTAGTTTTCTTGTTATATTTCATACAAGAATTTTTAATAAAGAAAGTTTTGAAGTCTCTATTCTTTTGACAATCATTTTTGATAAAAAAATTTAAAGGAGAAAATTTTGTTGGGTGGACAAAATGATTTATAGAAATTACGAATAGAGTAAATGTTTGCACCTTAAAGTAAGAGACTGACCGACCTTATAGGAATGAACAAGTTATAAACCCAAATGAGAAATAGTTATCCTTATCTACTCCAGTTTTTGTGATTTGAAAAAAAAAGATGATGATTTACATTTTTTTTAACATGACATGTTTATTTTAGGGTTTGGCAAAAGCATGTTTTGATGAGGAAGTAAAGTTTTGACACTTTTACATTTCTGGAAGAAAGTTTAAATAAAAAGGCCAAACCGTGTTTTAAAAGGATGGAGCAGGTAAGGATTAAAGCCTAGGGAAGACGGGAAAAGTTTTGAGGCTATGAAGTAAATAGCGAGAATTATCTTCGAAAAATGGTAAGTTCCCATAAAATGCGTAAGCATTGGAAATCCTAGGGTGTTTCTTGAAATAATTGTTGGCACACATCTAGGACTAATGGTAACTACTAGATAATGAAAAGGGCAAGTAAGTGTTTGGATCCTGTCGTTAATTTTCATGTTAGGGGCAAAATGCGTTACTACATTTCTGTTGGGATCATTCTGTTATTTTGTTCTTTCTGGCTATTTAGGGTAATTCCTAAACCTGTCATGAATCCCATGGTTTGGACTTTTCTGTTTGAGGGGACATAGTTCCGAGATTCTTGGCCCTTAGTAGCAGATGTGCAGGGTGTCAGTTTTCCTGTTTTAGTTGAAAGACTAGAAAGCTTATTTAAATCTAAACTTAAATCAGATAATTAAATAAGCTAAGAAAAGAGGGATGATACAACTAAAAGGAAAAAGAAAATTTAGTTAAGCAACAAACATGATAAATTATGAGGAAAGACGCATGAAAATAAAAATTTCCAAGATAAGATGAAAAAGAAAATCAGTAGCGAAGAAAATTTTCTTATGTGGGATGTGCTTAGATAGGAAAATAGGGGAATCTTTACAAATAGTTACATCAAGTCCAATTACAGTTGGTAAAAAGGGTACATAAAAGAAAAATGTAGGATGTGAAATTTTTTGTTTTCCACCTTTTCGTAACATAAGAAATCGAATTTAGAAAATTAGATTTTTCTAAAATTCGAAAAATAAAGTTGGTTGGTAGGATTTTGGATGCAGCATTGGATGAACTATGCTATTACTCAGTAAGAGTGTGGGAAAATTTGGATGAAAAAGCATTCTGGTTTTCAAAATATTGCATTCATGTAGAAATGCCAGTATATTTTCGATGTAAGCATCATGTTTTAAAAGGATTTTTGAAAAAACTTTCTTACACATAGAAGATACCGCTTAGGCATACATGCATTATTATGTTGTATTTCACTTTTCACAAGTACACAATGTTTGCAAAAATTGGATGCACACCTAATTGATGTTTATTATGCAAGCGGTTATTTAATTTTTACCCTTATCAAATTTTGGGGACGAAATTTCCTAAGGGTGGAAGAATGTAACACCTCGCATTTTTAACTCAAGATAATAAAATAAGAATAATTTAATTAAATATTCAGAATTAAGTGAAATAGACTGCGCCATTGCGTTCGTCTCAGAACTCTGGTCAAATAGACACCTGGTTTGCGTAAAATGGATAACTTATGAAGAAGTTATGAGTGTTAGAAGTTTGTATACATATGAAAATCTTATAGGTATATATATTAAATGAATTAGTCCAGAAAATAAAATTCACGATGCAGGAGATCTAGGTGGGAAAATAGACTATTGGGGGATCGACCTAGGGGTCGACCCACTAACAGGGGTGTCGACCCATGGGTTGACCCACCCAAAGGGAGGTCGACCCCGGTGTCGACCCCACCGCAGATCTGGGCACTATTTTGAGACGTGGTCGGTTCTGACGGTTTGTATTTCAAATCTAAAGGACCTGGTTTCTCTAATACACCTATAAACAAGCCTGTAGAGCCAACCCAAAATCTCATATTTCTAAGACAACACAGAAGCTCTGCCATTCCTCTCCCTCCTCAAATCTATTCAGAAAATTAAGATAATTAGTTTAGGAAAAATTATGAATCCAGATCTGAAGGAAAGGAACGTATGTTTGTAAATGGGTGTTCAGATCTCTTATCGAAGTGTGGTAATTCCTAGATCTGGTCTATTTTGCATTCTCTTCTCTTTCTTCTTTTCTTTTTTTCCTTTTAGTAAAAATTATGAATCCATGGTTGTTAGGTTCTGAATCCAATTAGGGGAAAACCCATGGAATGATGGATCTGGACCAGATCCAGGATTTAGAAAGCGTATGAGGTGAGTGGATTGAAGTTATGTCATTTTCGATAACGATATATTATCGTTTAACATTCCCCGTTATTATGCGATGTGAATTTTCCAGAATAATTAAAAGCATGGAATTGTTATATATGACAAGTTGAAATATGATATGCTGAAATGTTTAAACATATGTTAAAAAGATTATAATGACATGCTAGAATATTAATATGTTGGAAAGTTCATATGTTGAAATATAAGCTTGTCGGAATATGTGTCGCAACTATTATTGTTCGTACTACATGTTAACTTGTCACATTTATATACATGAACCCTTACTTGTATGAACTGAAATAGTTATATGATTGAATGGTTTCATGTTAGCATAGAATTGAATACATGAATATGGATTTGGGGCATAAATCAAATTATGATTTAAGATCTTAATTTGGGCATATGGTAGATAATAAATATGACTTGGGAAAGGGGCATGAAAACCTATAATGAAATAGGAATAATTGTTAAAGAACAAACAAGCCTTGATTCATAGTAATTTGACACTGTAATGTACTTAGACATGAGGTTAGATTACACTTGTGATAGAAGTCTTGTAACAACCCGGAAAATAAGAACCAATTTAAAAAATTTATTTTGGCAATTTTAATGAATTTTGAATATTTAAAATGAATTATTTTAAATAATAATGACTAGAAATTTATTTTGAATAGAATTAGAACGTATATATTTATTTGAATCGAATTTAGAATATAAATATTTGAAAATGGTGCGGTAGTTTGAAAATTTGATTTCAAATGAATGTGAAGGATTCAAAATAAACCAGATTTTAGCGAAACCAAAAATATTAGCATCTATTTGAAAATATCTTTCCAATGAATATGAAAAATTGAAATATAGCGGGAATAAAAAGTTATGTTCAGTTGAAATTTAGAATAGTCGTACTGGAAATATAACACCTAAAAATGAAAATTTTGCAGACGACCTCCGTTTTCGACGGAACAACTTTTGTGGGATCCAGGTTGTCTAATTTTTTCTGGATTCTAATTGTTGTAATTTTTGAAATCAATATGTGAGCGTAGCAAAAGAAAACATGTTTTGTCAATTTCAATTGAATTGGATCGACCAGAAAATGACCATATCGTCAATACGAAGCTAGAAATAATTTTTCTAGAATTTTTGAAGTCCGTATGTGGCCCCGATAAATTAAAATGTGCGTTCAAAATTAATATATATTGAATTATTTTTTAATTTAAATGAAAACTGATCGAAACGGTCGAATTGGCTTGCCGGACCTGTCCCATTGCATTAGGAATGGGGGTATTATGCAAGGGGCGACAGTCAGTGGGTTCGATTAGGAGTTCCAAATAAAAAGTTACTTTTTTGGAATTTAATTTAATTAAATATATATTACTATTCTTGGTCATGTAAAGGCCCGCAAATCCGTACTATCTGAGCTAACTAATAACACCACACATCCAACCCAAATTGCACAGAAATACGAATCATTATTTGAAAGAAGTTAGAGGATGAGAAATAGAAAGAAAGAAATATTAGAATAGAAGAAAACAAAGGAGACAAATTTCACAGCGGAACGAATAAAATATATTATATAACATAACTTTTGAAATACAAATCAGTAACTTTATGTACATACCATCATTAGAGCACAACAGTTATTCCTGGAACAGTTATAAACACCTGTTTCTAGATACAAACATGGTTCACAACGGAATATATGATAGTCTATAGCTAACTGGTGAAGCCTCCTGCTTCGAGCTCTTCCAAGTGAATCTGAAAAATCCCGACTACTTGACTGCCCGTACAAACTTGGGCACCCAAGAGTTTAGGGAAAACAAAACAAAATAAACTCTGCGTCCATCATGGGACTGGTGTGAGTAAACTCCAACCATTTGTTTAACTTTAAAAACCCTTTCGAATGAAATTACAATCATAAGACCAATCCACACATAAACACGTATGGTTTTTACCTTACTATAACCCAAAACACTTTGATACAAAAATCCAGTGATATTACAATAGTGTCTAAATCAAATAAATAGAATCTAGCAGAACGCTTGCATCTCACGCTCCATATATAATATAAAATCAAAATCCGTAGGGCGCTTATTGGAGATTGGATTTCCAACATGACACGGTATGGAACCACCTTCCGCTAGTGTATCTCTAGAGAGGAATACACTGGGTTCAAAAAGAACATCTTGCAACCCGGCCCACACATGACCGACCACTCATTTCGCTTGAGTGTATCGAATGTATATCACCAACGGTTGGGATCAACAACCGTTTCCCGAATGGCACAGCATCGAATAGAATAAGGAATTAAATGAATTTCTAGATAGGTGATTATACACCCCAATGTGAGCGACCCACATAGCCATGCTGCCTGCCCGATTTTTGTCATTTTCCAGTTGTTGAGGCCTGAGGCTACGATTACTTTCCATTCATTGATAGCACATTCACTTTGAATGCCACATTGTCAGATCCGTTAATCACTAATTGATTTGCACAAATATTCTGGATATTATGCTAAGGGAATAAATCCGTTGCAGCCATATATATTTATATAGACCAACTCATGCGATCATTGGAAATACTTTGTCAAACATTCGTCCATATACATTCGTTCTGGGATTGAACGAAGCCGAAGGCACAATTTCCTTTAATAGAAAAAGCCCTTGCACTTTACTCCGTCTTCAATATATTCAGCATACTTGGTTCACAACGCTTATGCCAATACGGACTGGTTCTTCGGATAATAATCCAACCGGCCTCTCCATATTGACAACGATGGTCAAAACGTAGATAGTCTGTGATTTAACTATCGAATAAAAACAAGTGTTTCGATAGTCGATGATTTAACTATCGAAGGAAACTAGTGTTTATTCAACCTATCAACAAATCACAGGGCTCTTTAATTAATATTTCATTAATTAAATCTCTTCTCCATTTCCTTATCAATATTTGTTAACCAAATATTTTCAATAACCATATTGGCCCTTTACGTTATTTGGAAAAACATTTCCGAATATCGCCCTCCTTTTATTTTCTGTATTTAGAAAATATATTCTATTGGCAATTGAAAACAATTTCAATCACTTATCTCTTTCCCGACTACTTTAACTATAATCAGGGAATATTTACTGTTATTATTCCAAAATTCCACCTCTTGGGTTAAAACGAATGTTGTGTAAAACATCGTTATAACAACCCAAAATATTTTATTCACTAACTCTTATTCAAACACTTCTTTTCGAGACTGGATCTTGCTATTTATCAATTAAAAATGAAATCAATCAAGTTGGGGTAAAATTACCTCTCAGACCTTGACTGAAAATATCACTAACTTCAAAACGGCAAAACCACTAACCTCGAATAATATCAACACTATAAAACCCAATTATTCATTTTAAAACATGTATATGGTTCGCTTTTATTTCTAATTTATAGATTTTCCTTTTTGTTTACAATATTCTATTTTCGATTTCGTTTCCTTATCGAATTATATATATATATATCAATACATAGATTTCTACTATCAAATTATCTTGAAAATATTCTATCTCCTTAAATTTCCGGAAAATTTCGCCATAACCTACTTTGTACCGGGAGCTTCGGGATATTTCAAATAGCCTCCGTGGCCCTCATCAATCCAAAAGAAAAAGTAAAAGCCAAGCGGCTTGCCGATACGGCGCATAAAATCTCATATATGAATTTAAACATGTACCTTTTTGTCGGGCACATAAATAAAAATCTTCATATACTTCATCCCATACCTGTATAACACATACTCACCTGTTTTCAATTCAATTCAACACTATCTAATCGTTTGAATTCAGTTCCGCCCATTTATTCTTTAGTTAGCTGTTCTGCCTATTTCACTTCTTTGTTTGAACATAACATGTTCAAACAAAATATTTAACCTGCTCATACCCAAATTGAATTTCAATTTCAATTCTAGTTTCCTTTTCGATTTCGAATATAAATTTTCAAATCGAATTTACTTATTCAAAGCCCAATAACAATACAAAATCTCATTAACTAATTACTATTCGAATTAGTTAATTCTATACAATAATCAAAAATCTGATTTCTGTTTCAAAAATCAATTCATTACTCCACTTGAGTTCACATATAATTTACAACTCAAAATCTGAAATTTTCTAAATAGAAATTCGGACTTTATTTGCTTAAAATCCTTTTATAAAATTAAATAAATCATTATGGTTTTTAAATGGTTATGGCGCTGTTTTTTGAAAATTTTATTTTGATATAACTCAAAATCTATTCGACGAAATCCAGATTTTTCTCCTCCATTAGAAAACTATTATCAAATCAATCCCGACGTTTATTGTTTCAAAGAATTCCGACTTCAATTGAGTTCTGTATACTCAATTGAAGTTCGAAACAACAATTTTCGAACTGCAGCGCTGCGGCGAGTTCGTTTTAATTATATTTATATATATAAACTTTTAAACTTCGTTAAAATGAATTCAACTCCATTTTAACTCTATTCGAATTCTAATATTCAAACTCCATTTCATTTCTGTTTGAATTCTAATATTCAAACTCCATTTCATTTCTGTTTGAATTCTAATATTCAAACTCATTTCTGTTAGAATTCTATATTCAAATTCCATATTTTAAATTCCATTGGAATTATATATTTAAATTCCATAGTTTAAAATTCCATAGTTTAAAATTCCGTTTGAATGCTATATTCACATTCTTTAGTTTAATTTCCATTTGAATTCTTTTTGAATTCTACATTCAAATTCCGTATTTAACTCTTTTTGAATTCAAATTCCATATTTATTCTATTTGAATTTCAAATATTCAAACTCTGATTTAATTCTATTTGAAATTTCAAATATTCAAACTCCTTTTTAATTCTATTATTCAAATTCTATTTAAATCCTCTTATTCAAATTCTATTTTACTTCTATTTTCAAATTCTATATTTGAAATTTCATTTGAACTTTCTTTATTCAAATCCATTTGAATCCCTTTGAATTCAAATTCTATTTGAATTCCTTTGAATTCAAATTCTATTTGAGTTAATTCGAATTAATCGAATTCACAATCATAAATCCTTACGGATTTATTTTAGTTTAATTTATATTCTGACATCAGAATAAATTCCATCGTTTATTCTTTTAAACGATTTTCCCCACTTCTATATTTTGAATTCACATTTGAATTTAGATATTCAAATTATCCCAAATGATAATTTTTCCCTTTTTATTTACAAACCCTATTTATTTTACTTGATTATATATTTAAATAAGTCCCGATTTCAATTTCCTTTGAAATAGATATTTCTACATTGGAAAAATAGTTTTTTTTCTTTTTCTTTTCAAATTCAAACTTATAATTTATTTCTGAATTATCCAATGATAATTTCCGTCCCTTCATTTATAAACTTTGCTTATAAATGAATTTCTTATTTTATTACTTTTAAACAAGATAATATTTTTATTCCATTCAAATTTCAAATTCTATTTTAGAAAAATAGAATTTCCCCTTTTAACTCTGGAAATTTCCCTTTTCGATATTTTTAAAATATCAACATTTAAGCCCAGTTGTAACACCCCGTAATTCTGTTAATATAAATATTCACAAATTAAAGAATAACTAATCTCAGACATGAGAATTGTGGGAAACGGGTTGCGCCATTGTGTTCGTTTTGGAATTCTGGTTGAAATAGAGTCCGAGTTTGCATAATTTGGACTTCGTATGAAGGAGATATGGCCATCGGAAGTTTCAGAAAATTCAAAACAGCTCGTAGGAAAATTTAAAAATTCAAACTGGAAGTGCAGAAGCGGGCTGGGCGGGAAAATTCCCGCCCAGGCAGGTCGACTGGGGAGTCGACACTAGAGTCGACCTCCCCCCCAGGTCGACTGTAGTGTCGACCTGGTCAAGTCGGCCAGGTTTGGGCCGAGCCCAATCTTGAGCTGCTGATGTGTCTTTAGGGCTGAGTTAGCTAATTTAACGGTTCAGGTTCATTCTGAGTTGATCAGACGGTCTAAACTAATCCTAAATTCTATATATACATGGGTAGTCTCTCATTCTAAAATCACATAAAAATATAGAATAGCCGCCGTCATGCCGTCGCCATGGAACTCAGTGTAGCCGCCGCCAACTAAGAAGGAAGAAAGCTAATCAAAACTCCAATTCTACTCAACTCTAAAGCAAATCAAGACTCTCTTTCTTTTCTAATTGTGAGTATGATGATCTTAATAAGATTATTAGCAAACTAATTAGATTAAGATGTGATATGGATCATAAGAAAATGATGTGAATTGTCATATATGTTGTTGTAAACCTTATGCTATCATGTATGTTGTAAATCCTATGTTATGTGATGATGATATCCTATATGTTGTAAATCATGCTATGATGATATTATATATGTTGCAAGTTTTTATGCTAAGTTGCGATGTTACAAAGCCATGATGTTATTATGTTGTAGTTAGCTTATGAATCATGATGTTGATTATATATATTTGGGCTATGATGATTCACATGATAAATCACATGTACCTTTGCAAGTTTAGATTTATTAGTATGTATAATCTCACATATTGTATGACATCTATTTAGATCTAGAATTATGACATCTATTTAGATCTAGAATTATGCTATGACATGTGTGAGTTCTATGTGTTAGATGCTAGTTCACACCATCATTATGTTGCATAAACCACATATGCAAGTTTATACATGAACTTGGGTTATGATCATATTATGTAAGTTGTGACATTTAACCAAACAAGTTGACACCTTTAGATCCATGACATGTGTAGTTTTATGCAAGTTTCACCCCTATTATGATTAGATCTATTTTATTTGTCTATATGTTGTGATAATTTATCTTGTGCTATGAGTTAGACTATTCAAGTCTAACGTATATTTTGCGTTGAATAAGCAAACGTATAACGTGGGGTAGGGGTAATATTAAGGATTTAATATTAAGAAATTGGGGTGCAATTGATATGATTTTGCATACCGTAAGTGGATGGCCATAATTGAGTCAATTATGGACATCATTAAAATTGGAATTAATTAATGATTTGAATAGGTATATATTTAAAACTGGGGTAAAAGATTATAAGTGTTAATCAATGCTTAGGACACGAGGTTGGACTCGTTTGTGACGTATAACTGCCCGGACCCGCCCGGCGAATCTAGTAGTCACAAATGTCAGCCTAATGTGAGAGGTCCTAGGCCCAAATTAAAGCATAAAAGTTGTAAAGACACGAGGTTAGACTCTTTTATGGTGTAAGACTGCCCGGACCCGCTCGGCGAATCCAGCTGCCATAAATGCCAGTCTAATGTGAGAGGTCTTTATGAGGTTATGGCCTGAATGAATTAAGAAATACTTAACCAGATAAACATGTGAAGTGGGACATGGGGGTTAAGTAGGTGCCTTGGGTGGCATGAAGAATCTAGTTGGTGCCTTTAGTGGCATTTGAAATACGATTAGTAAGACTTAACCAAACACACATGTAAATGAACATGACTAAGAAGAGGGTTAAGTGGGATATACTAGTGGGGACAAGCTTAGGTGGATAGCTTGTGGTAAGTAATTGGGGGGCCATTTCAACCAGTAACCCAAACGTATCTTTGTGGGCTCGACCCAAGTCGAGGATGGGACACGCATACTGGGCTTGACTATAAGAGGCCAAACGGGTTAGCGGTGGCAACACAAGTCCAATGGGTTTCATATGCGTGTGTGGACCCGGGCTGGTAGGTAAGACGTTGTTGCATCGTGTAGGTATAAGCCGTGCATCCTTAGGCTGTATTGGGTTGCCACTTTAGTGGAGTGATACACCCCACTGTGGGACCAGCACGGGTATCTACGAGTAGGGAGCCGATCGAAAGTGGGTAGTGGGGTACACCTAGCGGAGATAGGGGCAGGCGACACCTATGTAGTCAGCTAGGGGTACACGAAGTTATTTATAAAATTTCTAAGTGAAGAAAGTGGGATCAACCTTTAGGGTGACTGGTGTGGTGCAGTGTAGTAATTATTCGTTAGTATTAGGTGTGCCTTTAACGTTTTCTTTATCTGCTCTTCCATACCCAATAGTTCATAGACATTTCCTTGTTTTCCAGCTTATGCCTTAGTCTAGTTATTTTGATAATAGTATTGTTAGAATTATCATACTCGCCAGACTTTATGTCTGACCCCCTCTATTTCTATCTTTTTTCCCCTCCAGGTCCTCAGGGTGGACCCAGTTCTAGTGGAGTCTGATTGAATTGCTTATTCTCTCTTTTGGAAAGCTTGGACCGCTGAAGTAAAGTCCAGCTTGTTATCTTCTTTAATGGCTATTTATGTAATGGGATTATGTATTTTGTTTTATCAAGATGGATATTGTACTTGACTCTGATTTATGGTTTTATGATGTAACAAACATGTTTAATTTCCGCTGCAATGAAATAAAGTTTTAGATTTCCAAGTACTACTTATTATCTGTCTTGTTGTAATTTTTATGTTCTATATTCACTTAAAACCTCCATGGAAGTTAATGCATTCCCTTTGTGAGTGACATTAATGGACGTGGGATGTTACACGTGGTATCAGAGCTTAAGGTTACCAGAACAGATATTTTTTTTTTAGAAAAACTATTTTTCTAAAGTATTTTTGGAAGAAGTGTTTTCAAAAACATGTCTTGATGAGTAATTTAAAGAGGAAAGTTTTTGTGAAAAACATAATCCCCAATAGCCATATATCTTTATCTTTCGAATTCTCCATTTTGAATCTTTCCTTTTTCATTTCAGCATGGCTGAAGATCTTAACCTTCCGGAGGGTGTAACGATACCAGGATGGTATAGGAGGTTATTAGAGGCTAGGGCCGCTGCAGGTCCAGCCAATGTTCCTCTACCACCAGTTGCACCCGCTCCTCCTCCTCCTCCTCCCCCTCCTCGCGCTGATACTTTTGCAAAGACATGCAAGGAATTTAAGGCTATGGGTGGAAAACCTTTTCAAGGGTCAGAAACGTTTGTGGAAGCTAGAGATTGGCTTAAGGAGGTGGAAGAATTGCTAGAAATCTTTGAAGTAGAAGAAAGGAGGAAAGTCAAATTAGCAGCTTGGTTAATGAAGGGAGAGGCCTCGTTTTTGTGGGAGGTCACTAATGGGGAGCGTCCTGTTGATTCTTGGGCGGATTTCAGACGTAATTTTGAGGCAAAGTTTCTCTCAAGAGCAGAAGAGAATCTATACATGGAAAGGTTCTTGACATTAAAGCAGGGAAATCTATCAGTGAAAGAGTACGTCAACAAATTTAACCAATTGGCAAGGTTTGGCTTAGATTTGGTGAACACGCAGGAGAAGAAGGCTCTGAGGTTCGTTAATGGCTTGAATGAGCCATTGCAGGGGTTGGCTATGACCCACATCCCTATGGGGGCCACCTTTGAGAAGCTAGTAGACATGGCACTCATGCACGAGGAGAAAGGCGCTAATGCTAATAAGGCACCCAAGAAGAAAGGGGATCAGAAGAAACCACAACAGCAAAAAAAGAAGGGTGGTAAAGACAATAATGGCAAAGGAAAGAAAAGATGCTTTAACTGTGGGACACTAGGCCATCTCAGCAAGGATTGCAGAAAGAAAAAGAAGACTGGCTGTTTTCACTGTGGTGAAGCGGGACATCTAGTGAAGGACTGCCCAAAGAAGGGGCAGAGGGCAGGGTCTACCTCGGGAGGACAGGTGCAGGCTCTTATGGCACCAGGACAGGCAAGGGGACAAGTTCAGGCTCTCGCGGTCCCACCGCTGCAAGAACGAGGTAGAACCATTTCTGTTGAAAGCTTAGTTTTTCTGTTTGATCATCCTGTCCGTACCTTATTCGATTTGGGCGCATCGCATTCGTTTATCTCTACATCATTAGTTGAATCACTGCACTTAAACACCAGTTTAATAGAGGATCCCTTAGTTGTTTTGAATCCAATTGGGGGCTCACCTTATTTGTCCATGATATGTTTGGATTTGAAAATTTCTATACTTAGCGTTGGGTTTAGATGTGATGCTTATGTTTTGTGCTTCACGGGCCATGGGCTAATTTTAGGAATGGATTGGTTATCCAGAAATGGGGCCGTTATTGATTGTGAAAGGAGAGTAGTGAGGCTCATGACTCGCCTTGGCAACACTCTCGAAATCTTTTGTAATCCCATATATTCCGTTATGCTAAGTTCTCTAGAATCGCTTGACGCGTCGGTGGAAAATCTACGATCTGTTAAAGTAGTCCAAGAATATTCGGATGTGTTTGAGGAGGTGAAGGGCTTGCCTCCGAAGCGGGAGATAGATTTTCGAATATATCTTGTGGATAATGCAAAACCAGTATCTTTGCCAGTACGCCACATGGCTCCTCGTGAAAGGAGGGAACTCAATAAGAAAGTGAAGGAGTTGCTTGAGAAGGGGTTCATAAGACATAGTATATCGGAGTGGGGTGCTCCAGTAGTGTTTGCCACGAAGGCGGATGGGTCCCTTAGACTTGTGTGGATTATAGAGAACTTAATAAACTTACTAAGAAAAACAGACACCCACTGCCGAAGATTGACGATCTCTTCGATCAGTTAGTTGGCACCTCAATGTTTTTGCGGTTGGACTTAGCCGCTGGATTCCATCAGTTGAGAGTGGCTGAGGATAGCATGAACAAAACTGCCTTTAGGACCCCGGACGGTTTCTATGAATGGCTAGTGATGCCCTTCGGTTTGACAAACGCCCCCGCATACTTTGTTGATTTGATGAGTAGGGTGTTTAGGGAGTACCTTAATAAATTCGTGGTGGTCTTTGTAGATGACATCTTGATCTTTTCTAAGAATGAAGACGAGCATGCCCTACATCTTAGGGAAGTGTTGGAGACTCTACGAGCGCATAACCTTAAAGCTAAATTTACTAAGTGTCACTTCTGGAGAGAGGAAGTGCAATTCTTAGGGCACGTGGTTTCCAAAGAAGGGATAGCTGTGGATCCCGCGAAGGTGGTGGCCATCCAAGATTGGAAGGTCCCTAAAAATGCTACCGAAGTAAGGAGTTTCTTGGGGTTGGCTGGCTACTATAGGAAGTTTATCAAAGACTTCGCAAAAATATCAGCTCCATTGACACACCTGACGAAGAAGAACCTAGTCTTCGCGTGGGACGTAGATTGTGATGATGCGTTCCACTTTTAAAGAGAGCTTTGACCTCAGCTCCAGTCTTAGTGCTGCCAGATGGGAGTAAGCCATTTACTGTTTATACCGATGCTTGTGGGACAGGTCTAGGTGCAGTCTTAATGCAAGAGGGAAGGGTAATAGCCTATGGTGGAAGGCAGTTAAGGGTGCATGAGAAAAATTACCCATACACATGACCTAGAGTTAGCCGCAATTGTTTTCGCGCTTAAGTCTTGGCGTCATTACCTTCTTGGCGAGAAATTCGAATTGTTCACTGACCACAAATCTTTAAAATAATTATTCTCTCAGAAGGACTTGAATTTAATGCAGCAAAGGTGGATGGAGTTCTTAGCGTCCTACGATTTCAAAATAACATATACCCCTGGCAAGGGTAACGTGGTGGCAGACGCCTTAAGTAGGAAAAGGTTTTCCTTGAGCCTATTGTTTGTTGAGCGGCGAAACTTAGAATTCATCTCTATGTTTGACTTTAGACCTTCCGTTGACTTTGTACCCGGTTTGCTAGCATCATTGGAGGTCAGACGTACGCTTTTGGGACGGATTGGTGAGGCATAGCGAGACGACCCACAGTTGGTTGAGTTAGTAGAAAAGCTCAAAAGAGGGGAGTCATCAAGCCATCTCCGTAGGTATACCCTGGATGATAAGGGATGGTTACGTAAGGATAGTAGACTTTGTGTACCTCGAGATGAAGGTTTGAGGAAGGCTATTCTTGACGAAGCACATCATTGGAAGATGACTATTCATCCCGGTGGGGACAAGATGTACAAAGACATGAAGCGAGTTTTCTTTTGGCCCGGTATGAAGAGGGATGTGGCTGAGTATGTTGCTAGATGCTTGGTGTGCCAACAAGTAAAAGCGGAGCAAAAGAAACTCGGTGGGTTGCTTCACCCATTGGAGGTTCCACTATGGAAGTGGGAAAGTGTCTCGATGGACTTTGTGGATGGATTACCAAGATAAGGAAGGCTAATACGGGGATTTGGGTTATAGTAGACAGACTTACTAAGAGCGCCCATTTCATTCCCGTGAAGAGTAAGAGGACTGCTCCATGGTTAGCTTCTGTATACGTTCGAGAGATAGTTCGTTTGCATGGTGTTCCTTCTATCATAGTAAGCGACCGTGATCCTATCTTCACTGGCGAATTTTGGAAGAGCTTGCAAGAGGTGGTAGGGACTCTATTATGTTTGAGCACCATGTATCATCCTCAGACGGACAGCCAGACTGAGAGGGTGAATCACATTCTAGAGGATCTTTTGAGGCTATGTATCCTAGACTTTGGGGGTACATGGGAAGAGCACCTTTCGTTGGTAGAGTTCGCAAATAATAACAGCTTTCAATCTAGCATTGGCATGGCACCTTTCGAAGCTCATTATGGACGACCTTGTCATTCACCTACATGTTGGTGGGAATCTACAGATAAGATCTTACTTGGGCCCGATATGATTAGAGAGACTTCGGAAAAGATCGACTTGATTCGAAGGAGGATGAAGACGGCGCAAGATAGGCATAAATCTTATGCAGACAAAAGGAGGACACATCTTGAGTTTGATGTTGGGGACATGGTCTTTATCAAAGTGTCTCCATTACGGAATGTTGTTCGCTTTGGGTCCTTTGGGAAATTAGCACCAAGGTTTGTAGGGCCATTTCCTATTAAGAAGATTGGACAGATGGCGTATAGAGTGGAGTTGCCTGAGAGACTTAGTGGTATACACGACGTATTCCATGTGTCACATTTGAGGAAGTGCTTTCACGGGACCGCGGAAGTGGTAGAGCCGAGCTTGCTTAGAGAGGTGGAGATAGAGCGTGATGCGACGATTCGACGAGCTCCTACATGCATTCTTGGTTCGGAGATCAAGAAGTTGAGGAATCGAGAGGTCAGACTAGTCAAAGTGCAATGGGGAGATGATGAGAGCAACGCTACTTGGGAGACAGTAGCGAAGATGAGTTCGTTGTACCCTTTTCTTTTTGAGGGTATGTCTTTTAATTTCTCCTTTATCGCTTAGCTTGTACTTATCTTATCTTTAGTATGTCCTCTCGCTAGTATCTTTGACCTTTAGTTAGGATAATACTATGGTTGAAACATGTGTTTGAGACATGTTATGTATGATGGATGCAAAGTGGATGCAAGTGTTTGCTAGTGGTTGCTCGTGGACGCATATACACACACTATTTGGCACTAGATCGGCTCAGTCACTTCATATTGCATATTGCATATATATGGATGTATTTAGTAAAATGGATGTATGAGGATTTTTTTATCATATGGATGCTGCATTCAGATGATGATTGTGCACGCATATTGAGATAATATGTAGCATTAAGGAACTTTTGCATACATAATGGACGCATGGCACGATCATGATTTGCATTAAGGAGGTCAACTGAATCAGTGGACCGCCTGATTTTGCATTAGATATGGACATATACACACACTGTGCATTTAAACATGAAAGCATTAGAAGTCTATAAGGACAATGGATGCCTATGTTTGATGGTTGAGTAGATGGACGATTGGATGTTAGGATATACATTCTTCTTGACTTGAAGATTTCGGGGTCGAAATCCTTTAAGGAGGGGAGAATGTAACACCCCGTAATTCTGTTAATATAAATATTCACAAATTAAAGAATAACTAATCTCAGACGTGAGAATTGTGGGAAACGGGTTGCGCCATTGTGTTCGTTTCGAAATTCTGGTTGAAATAGAGTCCGAGTTTGTGTAATTTGGACTTTGTATGAAGGAGATATGGCCATTGGAAGTTTCAGAAAATTCAAAACAGCTCGCAGGAAAATTTAAAAATTCAAACTGGAAGTGCAGAAGCGGGCGAGTGGGAAAATTTCAGCCCAGGAAGGTTGACTGGGGAGTCGACACTAGAGTCGACCTCCCCCCCAGTTTGACTGTAGTGTCGACCTGGGTGTCGACCTGGTCAAGTCGGCCAGGTTTGGGCCGAGCCCATTCTTGAGTTGCTGATGTGTCTTTAGAGCTGAGTTGGCTAATTTAACGGTTCAGGTTCATTCTGAGTTGATCGGACGGTCTAAACTAATCTAAATTCTATATATACACGGGTAGTCTCTCATTCTAAAATCACATAAAAAATAGAATAGCCGCCGTCATGCCGTCGCCATGGAACTCAGTGTAGCCGCCGCCAACTAAGAAGGAAGAAAGCTAATCAAAACTCTAATTCTACTCAACTCTAAAGCAAATCAAGACTCTCTTTCTTTTCTAATTGTGAGTATGATGATCTTAATAAGATTATTAGCAAACTAATTAGATTAAGATGTGATATGAATCATAAGAAAATGATGTGAATTGTCATATATGTTGTTGTAAACCTTATGCTATCATGTATGTTGTAAATCCTATGTTATGTGATGATGATATCCTATATGTTGTAAATCATGCTATGATGATATTATATATGTTGCAAGTTTCTATGCTAAGTTGCGATGTTACAAAGCCATGATGTTATTATGTTGTAGTTAGCTTATGAATCATGATGTTGATTATATATATTTGGGCTATGATGATTCACATGATAAATCACATAAACCTATGCAAGTTTAGATTTATTAGTATGTATAATCTCACATATTGTATGACATCTATTTAGATCTAGAATTATGACATCTATTTAGATCTAGAATTATGCTATGACATGTGTGAGTTCTATGTGTTAGATGCTAGTTCACACCATCATTATGTTGCATAAACCACATATGCAAGTTTATACATGAACTTGGGTTATGATCATATTATGTAAGTTGTGACATTTAACCAAACAAGTTGACACCTTTAGATCCATGACATGTGTAGTTTTATGCAAGTTTCACCCCTATTATGATTAGATCTATTTTATTTGTCTATATGTTGTGATAATTTATCTTGTGCTATGAGTTAGACTATTCGAGTCTACGAATATTTTGCGTTGAATAAGCGAACGTATAACGTGGGGTAGGGGTAATATTAAGGATTTAATATTAAGAAATTGGGGTGCAATTGATATGATTTTGCATACCGTAAGTGGATGGCCATAATTGAGTCAGTTATGGACATCATTAAAATTGGAATTAATTAATGATTTGAATAGGGATATATTTAAAACTGGGGTAAAAGATTATAAGTGTTAATCAATGCTTAGGACACGAGGTTGGACTCGTTTGTGACGTAAAACTGCCCGGACCCGCCCGGCGAATCCAGTAGTCACAAATGTCAGCCCAATGTGAGAGGTCCTAGGCCCAAATTAAAGCATAAAAGTTGTAAAGATACGAGGTTAGACTCTTTTATGGTGTAAGACTGCCCGGACCCGCCCGGCGAATCCAGTTGCCATAAATGCCGTCTAATGTGAGAGGTCTTTATGAAGTTATGGCCTGAATGAATTAAGAAATACTTAACCAGATAAACATGTGAAGTGGGACATGGGGGTTAAGTAGGTGCCTTGGGTGGCATGAGGAATCTAGTGGGTGCCTTTAGTGGCATTTGAAATACGATTAGTAAGACTTAACCAAACACACATGTAAATGAACACGACTAAGAAGAGGGTTAAGTGGGATATACTAGTGGGGACAAGCGTAGGTGGATAGCTTGTGGTAAGTAATTGGGGGCCCATTTCAACCAGTAACCCAAACGTATCTTTGTGGGCTCGACCCAAGTCGAGGACGGGACACGCATACTGGGCTTGACTATAAGAGGCCAAACGGGTTAGCGGTGGCAACGCAAGTCCAACGGGTTTCATATGCGTGTGTGGACCCGGGCTGGTAGGTAAAACGTTGTTGCATCGTGTAGGTATAAGCCGTGCATCCTTAGGCTGTATCAGGTTGCCACTTTAGTGGAGTGATACACCCCACTGTGGGACCAGTACGGGTATCTACGAGTAGGGAGCCGATTGAAAGTGGGTAGTGGGGTACACCTAGCGGAGATAGGGGCAGGCGGCACCTATGTAGTCAGCTAGGGGTACACGAAGTTATTTATAAAATTTCTAAGTGAAGCAAGTGGGATCAACCTTTAGGGTGACTGGTGTGGTGCAGTGTAGTAATTATTCGTTAGTATTAGGTGTGCCTTTAACGTTTTCTTTTTCTGCTCTTCCATACCCAATAGTTCATAGACATTTCCTTGTTTTCCAGCTTATGCCTTAGTCTAGTTATTTTGATAATAGTATTGTTAGAATTATCATACTCGCCAGACTTTATGTCTGACCCCCTCTATTTCTATCTTTTTCCCCCTCCAGGTCCTCAGGGTGGACCCAGCTCTGGTGGAGTCTGATTGAATTGCTTATTCTCTCTTTTGGAAAGCTTGGACCGCTGAAGTAAAGTCCAGCTTGTTATCTTCTTTTATGGCTATTTATGTAATGGGATTATGTATTTTGTTTTATCAAGATGGATATTGTACTTGACTCTGATTTATGGTTTTACGATGTAACAAATATGTTTAATTTCCGCTGCAATGAAATAAAGTTTTAGATTTCCAAGTACTACTTATTATCTGTCTTGTTGTAATTTTTCGGTTCTATATTCGCTTAAAACCTCCATGGAAGTTAATGCATTCCCTTTGTGAGTGACATTAATGGACGTGGGGTGTTACACCAGTGATATTTCAAACAATCAAAACAACCAATTTTAATTGACAAGGTTTCTAACACGTCATATATGACAGTATAGGGACAAACAAACAAACACACAGATAATATATTTTTGAGGAATCTAGTTGGATCCTTCCAACCTGTTTTTCCTGCATCCATAGACGTTAGTTAACAGGAATAATACCCATCCTTCTTCGAGGCAGGATACCGCGGTATAAAAAAGGGATCCACTTATATACGTGGGCGTAGGGTCATCCGCTAATGATACTGCGGGCATCCGCTAATAGTACTGCGGGAAATATCCAATAACCACAATAATTCAACAATTCATTCATGCACCCAAGCAACCAACAAATTCATTTTTAACAATAAAAATAAATTTAAATATAAAACTGTGAGTGAGATTTACTCACCTTATTTCCATTTGCCGAATATCCAGTTTGACTTCGTAACGTCGCGGCTTAAGAATTAGCTTGAATGAGTCTATTTCCCTATGATTTATCAAATTTAAATTTAACAATTAAATGCTTATCTATTTTTATTTAACGATTTACTAATTTAACACAACAAATAATTAGACAAGTTATTCAATCTATTTTTAAATTTTATAAAATATATACCTTACTGCCTTGATCAATTATGAAGCAAACACAAGATTCAGTTATATATTTCTGCTGCAAACAGCTCCAAAAACTGCTCCATCCCACTCCGACATTGCATCAAACAACTTGCAGGCAACTCCATTTCTTTATATCACTTATAATTACTATTGCTGCTATTGTCACTACCCAAAATGACTTCAACTCCTTACTGTAGAACCACAAAACCCTCGGCCATTACCATTCCACCTTTCCATTCAAATGAACAATCCCCTTTCCTGTACTGGCAACAAACAGAATTTCTCCCTATTAAACACATACTAAATGAATTCCTCTCCCAATTTAAATGAGTTGAAGTTGCAACATCTATTTAACTTTACTGTGAATGCCACTCGAACCCAACACATTGTAATCCTCACCGTCGAACCCCCAAAACCAGCGTCGACTCTTCCTGAATTCGTGACCAAAATTAGTATCAACACTTCCCAAATCGCAGCACTCCTCTCCTCTGTTCGCACAGACCAAATCAAGGCCAAAATCCCTTCAACAAACAACGACAACCTTCCTTCCTCCTTGACTCGCGAGAGCTCCATCTCAGTCTAGAACTTCTGGGAACATCACGGTTTCCGATTGTGACTTATGAGTTACACTCAAACGAAGCAAACACAGCGTCAACTTCCACTTCGAAGCAAGCAGACCTCGACAATCTTAAATCCCCAAACGAGACCTCGCTACCCTAATTTCAAACAACTCGAAGCTCAATCGCACCAATCACTGTCTGTCGCTCCCTCTCAAAATCCCATTGCGAAATCCTACCCAGCCCCAACTCGATTTTTCCCCAACCGATCTTTAGTGAATACGGTCGAGCACAAAATCAATCTCGTCGAACCGAAGTACCAGCTTGAACGAATTGAATGAGTTCAAAATTGATCGATTTTGAGGAGATTTCAATTTTTTTAATTATTCAAAGAATATAAGAGGAAAGGGAAGAATAATTTCACTATTTCATTGTCTGGAGAGAAATGAAAGAAGAGAATGGAGGTCGTGGTTTTATAGGCGTGAGAAGGAAACAACCCGTACTAAACCATTTAAAGGATGTAGGCTTAAGTACACAACAAATCTTTAGTTTTTATTTTAAAAAGATTTTCGATTTGATTTGTATTTAATTCGACTAGATTTAAAGAGATTTTTATTTCTTTTTAAACAGATATCGATTTGATCTCGTGCTTATCCACTAAAATAATATAGGGGTCTATTACTTAAACCGCGAACCGCTATTTTAACATAACCACTGCCGTTTCAACGTTATAACACTATTCTTAACTCACAGAATAGATTATAAATTTTAATTCGAACTTATATATAATATAACCATATTATCTTGATATGAAATAATTTTAAATTCAAAAGCAAATAAATTTGCTGATAATAAAATATTTTTATTATCATCTATATTCAAATACAATTAATACTGATCATCTGAATTGTTTTTTATTCAGTTTTACTTCGATTTCATTTTTATTTCGCCTTACGATAATCTAATATATTCGATATTAAATTTGGAATCGATATTTAAATCGATAACGTAGTATAAATATTCATGTATATTATCAATTCAATATTTAAATCCATATTAAATATTTAAAATTAATTGACGAAAAATCTGGGTCGTTACATTCTTCCCCCCTTAAAATATTTTCATCCTCGAAATTGCTAGGTTAGGAAAAATGGTACAAATCTATTATTTTTCAAAATCTCACTTATGTTGAAACTCAACTCCTCATATTTCAACAATATTTAATTCCACCAAACTTTTGGTCTTCCTTCATTTAATTCTAATGATCTACGATCAATCCATTTATATCCAATCTATATTTCATTAACCCTATTCAAATTGATTCTAGTTAATTGATTCACTTTAATCCATCTAACTAGATTTAGTTAAATTCCACTTCCAGAATCCAAATCCTAGGGTTTTCATTTCAAATCCTTTTGAAATCACTTAGACTTGTACATATATTTATAATCCTTTCAAATTCAAAATATTCGAATTTTCCAACTAAACTTGTTTTCTTCCAAACAAATTCCCATCAAAACTTTTCTAAGGTAGCAATTCATCACTTAGAATCTCGAAAATGAACACTGATGAAGCTACAGTCACCATCAGAATCATTTCCAAGCGACTTAAGTGAGTTCAGTGCTTTAACCCTTTCAGAATCCATTCAAATATGAGTTTTATTCAGAAATCCTTCTAACACAAAGCTGTATTATTTAAATATACTTTGAAAGATATTTTCCAACTTCCCGGGATTTAAAATTCCAAATTCTGGTTTGATCTCAATTTTAGTTCATCTAAATTGTATATTTTATCCATATACAAGTTCTATTTGGCTCTATGTAACCATTTCATTTCTTAAAATCTCATTTGATTATAATGATAACAACCAATACATTCATATATTATAATAATTTCAAAAATTATTCTTTCTATATCAAAATAGAATTTTGGGTAAAATAATTTCATTCACCCACTTTAAAACAATATCATGTTCAATCTTCTATTCAAGTATTTACAAACTCTTATCGACGTTGTGGCATCCCACGATTCGACCGGAATTCATAAACAGCTCAACAGACTAGCCAACACAATATAAAATAGTTTTTATATCAAATAATAAATACGCTCTCTCGTATATACACTCAACTCATTCTAGGGTACTACTGACCCTATCTCTAATGAGCACATGCCACACAAGCCTAGGTATTCGCTCAACCTAAGCTCTATACCAACTGTAAAGGCCCGCAAATCCGTACTATCTGAGTTGACTAATAACACCACACATCCAACCCAAATTGCACAGAAATACGAATCATTATTAGAAAGAAGTTAGAGGATGAGAAATAGACAGAAAGAAATATTAGAATAGAAGAAAACAAAGAAGACAAATCTCACAGCGGAACGAATAAAATATATTATATAACATAACTTTTGAAATACAAATCAGTAACTTTATATACATACCATCATCAGAGCACAACAGTTATTCCTGGAACAGTTATAAACACCTATTTCCAAATACAAACACAGTTCATAGCGGAATATATGATAGTCTATAGCCAACTGGTGAAGCCTCCTGCTTCGAGCTCTTCCAAGTGAATCTGAAAAATCCCAACTACTTGACTGCCCGTACAAATTTGGGCACCCAAGAGTTTAGGGAAAACAAAAAAAATAAACTCTGGGTCAGTCATGGGACTGGTGTGAGTAAACTCCAACCATTTGTTTAACTTTAAAAATCCTTTCGAAAGAAATGATAATCGTAAGACCGATCCACACATAAACACGGATGGTTTTTACCTTACTATAACCCAAAACACTTCGATACAAAAATCCAGTATATTACAATAGTGTCTAAATCAAATAAATAGAATCTAGCGGAACACTTGCATCTCACGCTCCATATATAATATAAAATCAAAAACCGTAGGGCGCTTATTGGGGATTGGATTTCCAACATGACAAGGTATGGAACCACCTTCCGCTAGTGTATCTCTAGAGAGGAATACACTGGGTTCAACAAGAACATCCTGCAACTCGGCCCACACATGACCGACCACTCATTTCGCTTGAGTGTATCGAATGTATATCACTAACGGTTGGGATCAGCAACCGTTTCCCGAATAGGATAACATCGAATAGAATAAGGAATTAAATGAATCTCTAGATAGGTGATTATAAACCCTAATAGGAGTGACCCACATAGCCATGCTGCCTGCCCGATTTTTGTCATTTTCCGGTTGTTGAGGCCTGAGGCTACAATTACTTTCCATTCATTGATAGCACAATCACTTTGAATGCCGCATTGTCAGATCCGTTAATCACTAATTGATTTGCACAAATATTTTGGATATTATGCTAAGGGAATAAATACGTTGCAACCATATATACTTATACAGACCAACTCATGCGATCATTGGAAATACTTGTTAGACATTCGCCCATATACGTTCGTTTTGGGATTGAACGAAACCGAAGGCACAATTTCCGTTAATAGAAAAAGCCCTTGCATTTTACTCCGTCTTCAATATATTCAGCATACTTGGTTCGCAACGCTTATGCTAATACAGAGTGGTTCTTCGGGTAATAATCCAACCGGTCTCTCCATATTGAAACGATGGTCAAAACTTCGATAGTATGTGATTTAACTATCGAATAAAAACAAGTGTTTCGATAGTCGATGATTTAACTATCGAAAGAAACAAGTGTTCATTCAACATATCAACAAATCACTGGGCTATTTAATTAATATTTCATTAATTTAATCTCTTCTCTATTTCCTTATCAATATTTGTTAACCAAATATTTTCAATAACCATATTGGCCCTTTACGTTATTTGGAAAAACATTTCCGAATATCACCCTCCTTTATTTTCTGTATTTAGAAAATATATTCTATTTGCAATTGAAAACAATTTCAATCACTTATCTCTTTCCCGACTACTTTAATTATACTCAGGGAATATTTACTGTTATTATTCCAAAATTCCACCTCTTGGGTTAAAACGAATGTTGTGTAAAACATCGTTACAAAAACCCAAATTATTTTATTCACTAACTCTTATTCAAACACTTCTCTTCGAGACTGGATCTTGCTATTTATCAATTAAAAATGAAATCAATCAAGTTGGGGTAAAATTACCTCTCAGAACTTGACTGAAAACATCACTAACTTCAAAACGGCAAAACCACTAACCTCGAATAATCAACACTATAAAACCCAATTATTCATTTTAAAACATGTATATGGTTCTCTTTTATTTCTAATTTATAGATTTCCCTTTTTGTTTATAATATTCTATTTTTGATTTCGTTTCCTTATCGAATTATATATATATCGATACATTGATTTCTACTATCAAATTATCTTGAAAATATTCTAACTCCTTAAATTTCCGGAAAATTTCGCCATAACCTCCTTTGTACCGGGAGCTTCGGGATATTTCAAATAGCCTCCCATGGCCCTCATCAATCCAAAAGAAAAAGGAAAAGCCAAGCGGCTTGCCAATACGGCGTATAAAATCTCATATATGAATTTAAACATGTAACTTTTTGTCGGGCACATAAATAAAAATCTTCATATACTTCATCCCATACCTGTCTAACACATGCTCACCTGTTTTCAATTCAATTCAACACTATCTAATCGTTTGAATTCAGTTCCGCCCATTTATTCTTTAATTAGCTGTTCTGCCTATTTCACTTCTTTGTTTGAACATAACATGTTCAAACAAAATATTTAACCTGCTCATACCCAAATTGAATTTCAATTTCAATTCTAGTTTCCTTTTCGATTTCGAATATAAATTTTCAAATCGAAATTACTTATTCAAAGCCCAATAACAATACAAAATCTCATTAACTAATTACTATTCGGATTAGTTAATTCTATACAATAATCAAAAATCTAATTTCTGTTTCAAAAATCAATTCATTACTCCACTTGAGTTCACATATAATTTACAACTCAAAATCTGAAATTTTCTAAATAGAAATTCGGACTTTATTTGCTTAAAATCCTTTTATAAAATTAAATAAATCATTATGGTTTTTAAATGGTTATGGCGCTGTTTTTCTGAAAATTTTATTTTGATATAACTCAAAATCTATTCGACCAAATCCAGATTTTTCTCCTCCATTAGAAAACTATTATCAAATCAGTCCTGACGTTTCTTGTTTCAAAGAATTCTGACTTCAATTGAGTTCTGTATACTCAATTGATGTTCAAAACGACGATTTTCAAACTGCAGCGCTGCAGCGAGTTCGTTTTAATTATATTTATATATATATATATAAACTTTTAAACTTCGTTAAAATGAATTCAACTCCATTTTAACTCTATTCGAATTCTAATATTCAAACTCTGTTTCATTTCTGTTTGAATTCTAATATTCAAACTCCATTTAATTTCTGTTTGAATTCTATATTCAAATTCCATATTTTAAATTCCATTTGAATTATATATTTAAATTCCATAGTTTAAAATTCCATTTGAATGCTATATTCAAATTCTTTAGTTTAATTTCCATTTTAATTCTACATTCAAATTCTCTACTTAACTCTTTTTGAATTCAAATTCCATATTTATTCTATTTGAATTTCAAATATTCAAACTCCGATTTAATTCTATTTGAAATTTCAAATATTCAAACTCCTTTTTAATTCTATCATTCAAATTCTATTTAAATCCTCTTATTCAAATTCTATTTCACTTTATTTTCAAATTCTATATTTGAAATTTCATTTGAACTTTCTTTATTCAAATCCATTTGATTCCCTTTGAATTCAAATTCTATTTGAGTTAATTTGAATTAATCGAATTCACAATCATAAATCCCTATAGATTTATTTTAGTTTAATTTATATCCTGACATCAGAATAAATTCCATCGTTTATTCTTTTAAACAATTTTCCCCACTTCTACATTTTGAATTCACATTTGAATTTAGATATTCAAATTATCCCAAATGATAAATTTTTCCCTTTTTATTTACAAACCCTATTTATTCTACTTGTTTATATATTTAAACAAGTCCTGATTTCAATTTCCTTTGAACTAGATATTTCTATATTGGAAAAATAGTTTTTTTTTTCAGATTCAAACTTATAATTTATTTCTGAATTATCCAATGATAATTTCCTTCCCTTCAAATGAATTTCTTGTTTTATTTCTTTTAAACAAGATAATATTTTTATTCCATTCAAATTTCAAATTTCAAATTTCAAATTTCAAATTCTATTTTAGAAAAATAGAATTTCCCCTTTTAACTCTGGAAATTTCCCTTTTCTATATTTTTAAAATATCAACATTTAAGCCCAGTGATATTTCAAACAATCAAAACAACCAATTTTAATTGATAAGGTTTCTAACACATCATATATGATAGTATAGGGACAAACAAACAAACAAACACACAAATAATATATTTTTGAGGAACCTAGTTGGATCCTTCTAACCTGTTTTTCCTGCATCCACAGACGTTAGTTAACAGGAATAATACCCATCCTGCTTCGAGGCAGGATATCGCAGTACAAAAAGGGGATCCACTTATATACGTGGGCGTAGGGTCATCCGCTAATGATACTGCGGGCATCCACTAATAGTACTACGGGAAATATCCAATAACCACAATAATTCAACAATTCATTCACGCACCCAAGCAACCAACAAATTCATTTTTAACAATAAAAATAAATTTAAATATAAAACTGTAAGTGAGATTTACTCACCTTATTTCCATTTGCCGAATATCCAGTTTGACTTCGTAACGTCGCGGCTTAAGAATTTGCTTGAATGAGTCTATTTCCCTATGATTTATCAAATTTAAATTTAATGATTAAATGCTTATCTATTTTTATTTAACAATTTACTAATTTAACACAACAAATAATTAGACAAGTTATTCAATCTATTTTTAAATTTTATAAAATATATACCTTACTGCCTTGATCAATTACGAAGCAAACACAAGATTTAGTTATATATTTCTGCCGCAAACAGCTCCAAAAACTGCTCCATCCCACTCCGACATTGCATCAAACAACTTGCATGCAACTCCATTTCTTTATATCACTTATAATTACTATTGCTGCTATTGTCACTACCCAAAATGACTTCAACTCCTTACCGTAGAACCACAAAACCCTCGGCCATTACCATTCCACCTTTCCATTCAAATGAAAAAGCCCCTTTCATGTACTGGCAAAAAACAGAACTTCTCCCTATCAAACACATAGTAAATGAATTCCTCTCCCAATTTAAATGAGTTGAAGTTGTAACATCTATTTAACTTTACTGTGAATGCCACTCGAACCCAACACACTGTAATCCTCACCGTCGAGCCCCCAAAACCAGCGTCGACTCTTCCTGAATTCGTGAACAAATTAGTATCAACACTTCCCAAATCGCAGCACTCTTCTCCTCTGTTCGCACAGAACAAATCAAGGCCAGAATCCCTTCAACAAACAACGACAACCTTCCTTCCTCCTTGATTCGCGAGCGCTCCATCTCAGTCTCGAACTTCTGGGAACATCATAGTTTCCGATTGTGACTTCTGAATTACACTCAAACAAAGCAAACACAGCGTCGACTTCCACTTTGAAGCATTCAAACCTCGACAACCTTAAATCCCTAAACGAGACCTCGCTGCCCTAATTTCAAACAACCCGAAGTTCGATCGCACCAATCACTGTCTGTCACTCCCTCTCAAAATCCCATCGCGAAATCCTACCCAGCCCCAACTCGATTTTTCCCCAACCGATCGTTAGTGAATACGGTCGAGCACAAAATCAATCTCGTCGAACCGAAGTACCATCTTGAACGAGTTGAATGAGTTCAAAATTGATCGATTTTGAGGAGATTTCAATTTTTAATAATCATTCAAAGAATTTAAGAGGAAAGGGAAGAATGATTTCGCTATTTCATTGTCTGGAGAGAAATGAAAGAAGAGAACGAAGGTCATGGTTTTATAGGCGTGAGAAGGAAACAACCCGTACTAAACCATTTAAAGGATGTAGGCTTAAGTACACAACAAATCTTTAATTTTTATTTTAAAAAGATTTTCTATTTGATTTGTATTTAATTCGACTAGATTTAAAGAGATTTTTATTTCTTTTTAAACAGATATCGATTTGATCTCGTGCTTATCCACTAAAATAATATGGGGGTCTATTACTTAAACCGCGAACCGCTATTTTAACATAACCACTACCGTTTCAACGTTATAACACTATTCAAAACTCACAGAATAG
Source organism: Allium sativum (assembly GCA_030737875.1). Lineage (NCBI taxonomy): Eukaryota > Viridiplantae > Streptophyta > Magnoliopsida > Asparagales > Amaryllidaceae > Allium > Allium sativum. Next base: position 572,862,052 of record CM060923.1, on the reverse strand, counting down.
ATTATAAATTTTAATTCGAACGTACATATAATATAACCATATTAACTTGGTATGAAATAATTTTAAATTTAAAAGCAAATAAATTCTCTGATAATAAAATATTTTTATTATCATATATATTCAAATACAATTAATACTGATCATCTGAACTGTTTTTGATTCAGTTTTACTTCGATTTCAATTATATTTCGTCTTATGATAATCTAATATATTCGATATTAAATTTGGAATCGATATTTAAATCGTTAACGTAGTATAAATATTCATGTATATTATCAATTCAATATTTAAATATAGGGCTATCAATGTGTACCCGAAAAATCCGATATCCTTCCGCATCCGTATCCGAAAATACGAAATTTATCCGTTATCCGAGATGCGGATACAGATATCTGATATCCGAAAATCATTTCGGATACGGATATGCTTATAGTGGTATCCATATCCGAAAAATATCCGTCCGATTTTCTGATACATGTATGTATGTATATATACTATATAATTTTTAATTTATATTTAAGATTAAATTAATATATAAATTTCCTTAAAATAGCTAACCTAAACTCAACTATTTAATTATAAAGGAAAGTTGTATTTTGTATTATGCAACATTTTAAATCATGTACTCCTTTATTTTGTGGTATGGTTATAATTAAAACATAATTGTGTATGTGCTTCTATTATTTATATTTTGTTTTATTTTAGTCTTGGGGTTGTGTATTTCATATTTTGAACACTTATCTCTTAAAATATTTTTTGTAAGAAATTTATTTGAATTATGTCCTGCTTGTAATTTTTAATTAGATGTATTCACATTTTCAAAAAATATATTTTATAAGCCAAATTTGTATGTGAGTGATGTATTTGTAAACTTTTATTGTTTTATTTTAGGATATTTTTTTGATATTTTCGGATAACTACATCCAATGTATAGTTTTAAGTTTCGGATACAGATATTTCGGATATTTTCGGATATCCGTATTCACTAAGGTGGATACAGATATTTTCGGATATCCGAAAATATCCGCAGATACGGATACGGATATTTTTAACTGGTATCCGCGGATATCGGATACGGATTCGGATACAGATTTTCATTTTCGGATACGGATTCGGATACGACACTATCCGTATCCGACTACATCCGTTTACAACCCTATTTTAATCCATATTAAATATTTAAAATTAATTGACAAAAAATCTGGGTCGTTACAGGTCAAACCCGCCCTTTACTGTCTATTCTCTCTCCCCGATTCAAACACTCAGGAAAAAAAATGAAATCGCACAGCGACATCACCCCCCTCGATCTCTGATGCGCCGCCCTCCCTGGCGCCAGCGCGACGACACCGCATCCCCTAGGCCTCGCAGCACCACCCCTTCTCTCCTTCCTCCCTCTCGCGCAGTCGCCCTTCAAACCCCGCAACCCCGAGCTAATCCCACTTGCGAATGCCACCATTAACTGCCACGACCCTGGCTGCTAGCGCGACACCTCGAGCCCTGCTACCGTGCAAGCAAACCCCTCCCTTCCAATCGACGTAAGCTTTCTGATTTTGATTTTTAGGGTTATAATTAGGGTTATAAATATAGGATTTTTAAGTTCATAAAAGTATGGTCTTTATATTAGGAAAGCTTTGATTTTTAATAACATGTAAAGATATGATTTTTATGTCACGAAGGAATATGATTTTTACTTTATAAAGATATTATTTTTAAATATAAAAAGATATGATTTTTATATGTAGACTAGAGGTATAAAAATATGATCTTTATTGTGAAGTGAGCAGTATAAAAATACGATCTTTACTATGAAGAGATCGGTGTTAAAATTTGATTTTTAAAATATAAACATCGTGTTAAAAACAAGATTTTTATATATGTATGTTAATAAAAATAGGATTTTTACTCATATAAAAATATGATTTTTATTTATACTTTTAGAAATATAAAGAAGTGATTTTTGAAAATATAAATAAGTGATTTTAGAAATATAAAGAAGTGATTTTTTTTTAAAATATAAGGTGGAGGTTTTATAATGAAGTAGTGGAGATAAAAATACGATTTTTATATACATTAAAGAGAAATAAAAATGCTATTTTTATGTATGGAAATTTGATATAAAAATATGATTTTTATTATGTGAAGAGGAACATAAATATATGTTTTTATATATGAAGTGCCATTATAAAAATGTGATTTTTACTATGAATAGCGGGAAAAGATTGCATTGGAATTTTGGGCAAATCCGAACCGTTCAGAAATACAGAATGGAGGAGTGGATCCCAAAGGTGAGAATTTCTCACTTAATTTTATAGTTAAAATATATACTAGGATGCAGACGGTGCTTAGCAGCACCCGACACCCATCGTCCACTAACCATGGATGACTTGTTTGATTTGATTGTGTTGTGAAAATTGATTGTGATGCGTAATAGAAATATGAAATATTCATGTGTTGAATAAAATATTTTATAGTTAAAAATATAATTTTTAATGTGTATAAGAATAAAATAAATATTCATAAACAAATCATACGATTGGTTTATGTACATCTATTTGACTGATATTGATTGGGACGATATATTTTACACACCGCCCAACTGCACAAATAAAATCTGTGTTTGTTGATTGAAACCCCACACGGGTATTTAGATGATATTTGACATACACTAATCCCAATTGTTTAGTTGTATGTCAATCGATTGGTTGACAGAATGTTGTAAGCATTAATTATTTATACTTAATGCTTATGCAGTGCAGAATGCACTCTGGATGATGGTTGATTGTTTACCATTGTTGTTCTATACATGTGTTGTACGAAATCCATATAAATAACATTATATGTTAATTGACTGTTTCTGATTCCAGTTCAGAAAGAACGAATATTTTAAAATAATGAATATTTTAAAATAATATTCAGTAAGGGATCAAAATCTGATTTTGATGTCCAATTTGGGATGCACACGTGTGTATTTAAATATATAATGCCGTGTTGATTAGATTAACACCATTTGGGCATGAACGATATTTATATCTATTTTATTCATTTTTATAATGAATATCGAAATGGAAGTGATTTCAAAATTTAATGTTTTGAAAATATTATCATTTATATATTAGTGATATGGAATATTCAAATTTGATTTAAAATTGAATATGAAGTTGAAATTGTTTTGAAAACGATTTATAAAATACATTTTAAATGGAAATCGACGAAATATATATTATATATATTTAATGGCCTGAATAGAACGCGCCGCGCTGCGGTAGTTTACGAATTTCGACCATTGACTTCGAATGGACATTATGGGAGATCTGACCGTCGGATTCTCCTAAAACCGGAACCTTCGGGTTCATATCGAAATGTGCTTTCTAACAATACAAGAAATTTGAAATCTAATGGTTGGACTAGGAATTATGTCCACATCAAATTTGGAAAAGGTCGTTGTAAGTGCAGTTCAATGGCCGTTTATGGAAATCGACTGTACGGGCCTTGACAAAATTATTAAAAATATCAATAATTAGTGTTAAAATCATAATAAATGATTTGGAAAGAAGTAGGATGAAAACTTCCATATTTGAAAAGACAAAAATATATTTTTATCGAAATGAACTAGTTATTAACTAGAATTAGAATCCAATTATTTTTTTTAATAAATAAATTGGATCGAGAATGGATTTTAAAAAATAACCAGAATCTCCAATATATGAATTGGAGTGGATTTGAATCGAAATCATCTTCGAAATATTTCGATATTGGATTTCGTGATTATACAGATATTGTTCTGGAAATTTGGAAGATATATGTATATCGTTATTCCCAATACGATATTTGTTGATTTCAGAATTTGATATTGAATATAAGTCGATATAAGTTCTATTCAGAGCCTTGTATTTAATATTGAATTGGATTTGGGTTTGTCGTGAAAGTTATCTTCATTAACACTGTTCTTAAACCTCGTTGAGAAAAGATTAAATCTTTTTACTAAGAATTAATGAAGTTGACAAATTAATTAATATTTAATTGAAATTGAATTGAATTGAATTTTTGGTTTGTTGTGAACGGTACCTTTAAAAATGCTATTCTTAAACCCAATGTAGTTAAGAAAATTAAGAACTAATTGGAGATTAGCTAAGTTGAATTGTTTCCTAGGTATTGATTTGATGTTGGTTTCGGCCTTCGAGATTAATACTTAGGGAATTGTTCTCTTACTAATTTACGGTTAGAGACTAATGGAATGGTGTCTTCAGTAACACTGTTCTTAAACCCCGTGTGAAATGAAGAATTACCAATTAATTAACATTTAATTGGAATTGAAAATGGAATGCGAATTGGATTTATTGTGAACTGTGTTTTTAACGACGTTAGCACTTTAACCCGATTCACAGTGAAATGTGATTTGGAACTTATAAATCTTTTTATTGAGACTTAACGAGAATTTTCCAAAGTAAAGTTTTCCAGTTTAATATATTAAATTGGAATTGAATGGAATTCGATTTGGTAATAATCGAAGTGAGCATCTGTGGAGGAAGACAGGTAATATATATGGAATCTAAAAGGCTTTGTCGTTATTCCATTTATATTATTAGTCAGATACAGAAATTGACATCGTTATACATTGATATGTTTTTCGCGAAAATTCCATAATTAATGGAAAGTGATTTTGGGTTTATCGTGAACCGTGTTTTAAAAGACATTGGTTCTTGAACCCAGTTAAAGACAGGATTTGATTTCCCAAAGTTAAATAATCATTAACATTTATTTTTGGGAAGATTAAAACTAAGTGGAGTTTTAATGAATCTTTAATAAGATTGAAGTGAGGATTCGACAATTTAAATTATCAAATCTGAGAAATGATTGAAAATGGAGTATCGCCAGTTTTACTCCAAGCGATAATTAAATCCTTAGTAAGATTTGAACGTGAAATGGTTATTAATTTTACCAATAACACCGCGGTGTCAGATATGAAGTATTACCAGTTTTGCTTCATGGGATGAATAGGTTAGGATTGGGAAATATAATAGATGATTATTTCCATAAGGTTCGCTAATCCCGACTAGTTTGGATAAACCTTAATTTAGTATGGATTGATATCCAAAGGAAGAATAAAGAATAAATTTAAAGAATTTATCTTTGATAAAATTAATGGGAACCTTTCCTAAAGGATATGAATATTTAAATAAAATAACATTCAGAATTGGAATGAGGCGTATGTTTTGTTTTTATAGCACTTGTTTATTATACACGTAATTAATTCAGAAAGACCGGGTTTATCCCATTCTGAATAACTGAATCGGCGATAAGTCGACAATGAAGACAGTGGTTGAAGACTGGAGGTCTTCACATCGTTTGGATGATTATTGATGTCTTGATTGGGCTGTACACCCAAGACAAGTTAATAAGTGGTGATCATCCAGACATACTTGGAGATTAACAGATATGCAAGGGCGTCTCTCCTGTATTGGGCATATGGGACGAGGAATAAGGTGCCTCCGGTTTCGTTCAAACCTAGAACGAACTTGTAAATGGATTGTGTGTCTGACATTGGATTTTATTCTATGTTGATTGATTTCTATTAAATATACATCTGTCTGGTGAAGGAGAATTTATTCTCTTATTTTACCCTTCTTTGATACGTACGAGCTTAGAGGTTGTATATCGATAGACATCGGTCGCATGGCGTGAATTGCCTGAGTGGAAAATGATAACGACTTATGTTGAAAAGCAGAATCTTGTGGTTGATGATCAAAGCATAACTTTAATATAGGCCGCTTTGTGTATAGCGTTAATTCGCGAGCTTCACTTCCCGGTATGAACCAGAAACGGGAGAGGATCTAGGGAGAACATGCGCTTTTTTCTAGGGGTGGTGTCAGGGTTTTACATGCCCTGACATTTATATATTTTTACCTATGTGGTTGTTGGAATGCGAGGCGCCTTTGTTATATCGGTCACTATGGTGCCGATGGATGGTTTGGTCGGTATATGACCAGTTTGCGCCCCGTAAGGCGAGGAAACGCATTGTTCAGGAATTATAATCCACTAAAGTAAGTGTGGACTGGCCCTAAGGCTCCAAAGGGCACACCTGTGTCTGGGTCCTAAGGCTCGGGGTAGAGAGTCTCGAAGCGGTAAGGACGATCCCTTGCCTTGGTTCATGATGGAAATCCAATTTACAATACGACATTTTGCGGTTTTAGGTAATCCTATATATGGCGACATAGTGGGATGGGGCGCTTTTGCCATCTATGATTAACACATTTATATTTGAAGTTGTTTTCTTCACTTATAGTAATAATAAAAGATTAAATTTCGTGTATCAAGCATTATTTAGCTATTATAAGGTAAAACCCTATCCTTTGGCTTGCGTTGCACTGTGTGATGGGACCTAGGTCCTATAATAGCTTCATTTTCTTTAATTAACATTGTGCTGTTTGTTTTATGCATTGGTATTCTTAGGAGGAAACCCGTTCCGTTTTATGCGGCGTGGTCCCTTGATTTACTTTATTTTTAAAGTAAAGATTTATTAACTGTTTTAGTTCTCACACCAGTCCCATGACCGACCTGGAGTTTGTTGTTTTAACCTAAACTCTGGGTGCCCTTATTTTCCACACGGGTAGCCAGTAGTTAGGTTTTTACAGATTTATCTTTATAGGATCCTGATTTATAGTTGAAGTGATATTCGGAAAGCTCTGTATCCATGTATTCCTTTCAGTTGTATTTTGTATTATTTTCCACTGCTATGTAACGAATTTTTAAACCTCTGATATTTATCAAATGTATATTATTTGTTCATACTCTGTATAATCTGTACTCTGATGTAAATTGTTGTAATAAGCAATGAAATGTTCTCCTGTTTGTGTTCTGATCTGTCGTGTTCTAAATTCAACCCGGGCTTTCCTTGACGGGGAAGTTTGGGTCGTTTCAGCTGGTATCAGAGCTTTGGTTTACATATCTCAAGAACAAGACACATTAGAACCGAACAATAGAATTCATCAGAGATTGGATTAGTAATATCCAATGAGAATGACTCATTAGAGATGGGATCAATAGTATCCTAGAATGAGTTGAAAGAGTGTTATTTCTAAAATAAAATTGAAAACAAACTTTGTTTTGAAAACTAAATCTTATTATACGTATTTGATTATTTATTTATATTGAATTTGGACAATCGAGTATATAGAGATTTTGCATATACGTCTCGCGAACGTATATTTGAAGCCTCAAATATACTGGATAGATATAGAATCACACTCTAGTCATGCAGAGATAATCCTGATGATGATGCATCATCATCAGCATTCATGCTCGAGTTTCGAAAGTGGGATACCTATATGTTCCCAGTTGACTGGTGTGAGAACCAAAACTAGACAGGGTTTATTGTTGTGATTTGGCAAAAAAAAGATGATTTTTGAATATATATATATATATATCAAAGTTATGCATTCGAAAGGCTAATTCACGAATTGATTGCTGGTTGTGTTGTTCGACTATCAGTTTGATTAATAGAAATATTGGAATGATGCTTATTTAAACCCAATACGAGAATGAAAGGAAAATTAGCCAAATTGAACCAAATATTGAACTGAATTGAAACTTGATTGGAAATACATTCATGTACATATATATGTGTGTGACCAGGTCATTGCAAGGAGGCTAGAGCAGAGGAATAAAATTGTATGCTCGACAAATAGGTACATGTTTACTAATTTCTTAGGTTTGGATAATTTTATGAGCTGATTGGCTAGCCGCTTGGCTTTTTCTTTTTCTTTTTGAGATGAGAGGGCTTGTGTGGAGGTTTGGGGATTTTTACGGTGCTCCTTGTACAAAGGAGGTTATGGCAAAAAATTTCGAAAATTTAGGTTATTAGCCAAATTTTTGAAAAATTAGAAATTCTTAGAAACTGAAAAGTTGAAGAATGAAAGCCAGAATGAAAGTTGAGTTGATTAGATAAACAACTTTCAGCTCCGTTCCTTTTCGAGGACGAAAAGATTTTAAGTGGGGGAGATTGTAATAACCCAAAAAATCAGAACCAATTAATTTTTTTTATTTTGGCAGTTTTAATGAATTTTGAATAGTTAAAATGAATTATTTTAAATAATAATGACTAGAAATTTATTTTGAATATAATTAGAATGTATATATTTATTTGAATCGAAGTTAGAATATAAATATTTGTTTTAATTATAAAAGGAATTGAAAACAGCGCAGTAGTTTGAAAATTCGATTTCAACTTTCAAATGAATGTACAGGATTCAAAATAAACCAGATTTTGGCAAAACCAAAAATATTGGAATCAATTTGAAAATATCTTTTCAACAAATCTGAAAAATTGAAATTTCATAGCGGGAATAAAAAGTTATGCCTAGTTGAAAATTTAGAATAGTCGCTATGGAAATATAGCCTTAAAAATGGAAATTTTGCAAATGACCTCCGTTTTTGATGAAACCACTTTTGTAGGATCCGGGATGTCAAGTTATTGCTAGATTCCAATTTTCGTAATTTTTGAAATCAATATGTGAGCATGGCAAAAGAAAACGTGTTTTGTCAATTTCAATTGAATTGGATCTCCAGAAAATGATCATTTTTCTAACGGTCTTCAAATTTGACGAAATTAGTTTTGTTAGGACCGTATCGTCAATACGAAGCTAGAAATAATTTTTCTAGAATTTTTGAAGTCCGTATATGGCCCCGGTAAGTTAAAATGTGCATTCAAAATCAATATATATTCAATTATATTTTAATTTAAACAAAAACTGATCGAAATGGTCGAATTGGCTTACTGGACATGTCCCATTGCATTAGAAATGGGGGTATTATGCCAGGGGCGATGGTCGGTGGGTTCGATTTGGAGTTCTAAATAAAAAGTTACTTTTTTTTGGAATTTAATTTAATTAAATATGTATTACTATTCTTGGTCAAACCCCCCTTTACTCTCTATTCACTCTCCCTGATTCAAACACTCAGAAAAAAAATGAAATCACAGAGCGACGTAGCCTCCTCCCCCCCCAATCTCTGACGCGCCACCCTCCTTGGCGCCAACGCGACGACACCGCACTCCTTGGCCTCGCAGCACCGCCCCTTCTCTCCATCCTCCCTCTCACGCAGTTGCCCCTCGAACCCCACAACCCCAAGCCAATCCCACCAGTGAACACTGCCACCGACCACCTCGAGCCCTACCGCTAGCGCGCCACCTCGATCCCTACCACAGCGCAAGCTAACCCCTCCCTTCCAATCGATGTAAGCTTTTTGATTTTGATTTTGATTTTTAGGGTTATAAAAATGTGATTTTTAGGGTTATAAATATATGATTTTTAAGTCCACAAAGGTGTGATCTTTATATTAGGAAAGCTTTGATTTTTAATAACATGTAAAGCTATGATTTTTCTGTCATGAAGGAATATGATTTTTGCTTTATAAAGATATGATTTTTTAAATATAAAAAGATGTGATTTTTATATATATACTAGCAGTATAAAAATTTGATCTTTATTGTGAAGTGTACGGTATAAAAATATGATCTTTATTGTGAAGTGAGCGGTATAAAAATATGATCTTTACCATGAAGAGTTCGGTATTAAAATGTTATTTTTAAAATATAAACATCGTGTTAAAAATAGGATTTTTATATATGTATGTTAATAAAAATAGGATTTTTACTCAGATAAAAATATGATTTTTATTTATACTTCTAGAAATATAAAGAAGTGATTTTTGATTATATAAAGAAGTGATTTTAGAAATATAAAGAAGTGATTTTTTTTTTAAAATATAAGTTGGAGGTTTTATAATGAAGTAGTGGAGATAAAAATACGATTTTTGTATACATGAAAGCGAAATAAAAATACGATTTTTATGTTTAGAGATTTGATATAAAAATACAATTTTTATTATGTGAAGAGTAAAATAAATATATGATTTTTATATATGAAGTTCCATTATAAAAATGTGATTTTTAAAATAAACATCATATTAAAAATGTGATTTTTACTATGAACAGCGGTAAAAGATTGCATTGGAATTTTGGGCAAATCCGAACCGTTCAGAAATACAGAATGGAGGAGTGGATCACAAAGGTGAGAATCTCACTTAAATTCTATTTTCTAGTTATAATATATACTAGGATGCAGACGGCGCTTTGCAGTACCCGACACCCGTCGTCCACAAACCATGGACGACTTGTTTGATTTGATTGTGTTGGGAAAATTGATTGTGTTATGAATATTGATTGTGATGCATAATGGAAATATGAAATATTCATGTGTTGAATAAAATATTTTATAGTTAAAAATATAACTTTTAGCGTGTATATGAATAAAATAAATATTCATAAACAAATCAGACGATTTGTTTATGTACACCCATTTGACCGATATTGATTGGGACGATATATTTTACACATCGCCCAACTACACAAATAAAATCTATGTTTGTGGATTGAAACCCCACATGGGTATTGAATGGATTTTGTCAACAATAAATTTCGTCTTTCCAATATGGTGTTCTATGTTATATATGGATTAAAGTTTAAAGGTTCATGCAGTTTTGTGTGTTTTAATGTATTTTGTTTATGACATTTTAGTTCTACTCTATGTTGCGTGCCTATTCGGTGTGAAGTTTCTCCTTTTTAATTATTCGTTTTGTTGATAGATTAATAGTCGATAAGTAGGAGGGAGGATTAATTTATTGTTTCTTTTTGCTGAAACTTGCATGAATGTTTTATTACAGATTAGATACATCTACAAATGATTAATAAATTGTTAGCAACATGACAATGAATTTTTTACCATGTAAACAATTCTTGCATTATGTTTTTTGTTCTTTTTTTGTACTTACGTTTTGAGTTAGGTTGTAGCTACATATGTTACATAGCGGTTGGGGATGATATTCTTCAGTCTAATTATTTTACATATGAAGAGATTTACAACAATTTCAAATGATCATGCGGAAATGTTGATCTCTTTTCTAAACCATGTGTTTTATGTTCTTGGCAGAAAGAAATGCATGTTATTTTTTAGTTGTCACAAATAGAAGATGAATTGATTAATTAACCAACATTTTTTTTATTTATATACTTTTGTCTTTGATGGCAACAGTCCTAATATATGGACATACTACTACTAAGATTAGTTTATGCAAACTATTTGTTAACATTTAAATTCAAATTAAAAGAAGATTGAACAAACTAATTACTAAAGTGTTATTTGTCAGCAATATATAGTATTTGTTCTAATATTTCAAATTGAATACGAGAAATTAGAGGAAATTAATTTATTTCAAGCTATTGCTTCCATGAACCTTGTTTTCATGTGGCAACAAACAAAACTAAAGTTAGTTATAAATGTTAATATCTTTTCCCAACTTAAGAACACCACGCTGATGGACTGTAATATCCCGATATTTTGTGATAATTTAAAATATTAAATTTAATGTGTTTTTGAACAAAATTGCTTTAAATACTAAAATTAATGAATTAACTGATTTTGGAATTTCATAAATGTTGGAAATTTTAAATTAATTAATACGGTAATAATATACATTCGTTGTTTGTATAATGAAGGTCGACTGGTAATAAGTGTCGTTATTTAGGCGGATTTAAAATATAAATTATAAATTGATTTGTATGATAATTTTTGGGGGTATTTGGACTTAATTAAATTAATAAATTCAAAATTAAACTTTAAATATTGAAATTGTATTAATGCATAGTGGAAACTTAATTAAATTGTTTAAGTGATTAATTTTAACTAATCTTGATAATTATAGCATGCATTGATTGTAAATAATTTTGTGATCTTGTTTATGTTGGTAAACATGGAAGGTTGGAATTTAACATTAATACATTTGTGAAAATTTATTGGTGTAATTAATAATTGAAATAAAATTTTGAATTTGTAAATAATGAAATTTGACTTACTTGAATAATAGTAACTTTAGTTGGAATTAAAATTTGGTTTGTTTAGGTAAGTATTAAAATTAATATTTAAGTATTTGAATGAAATTGACTTAATTAATTTATAATTGGATTTCAAATTGAATATTTGTTGAATAATCGAAGTGGGAATTTAATATGAGTAAACTTGATTTATTAAGTTAAATTGAATTTTATTTCGATGTAAATAAAGTTGATTAGTTTTTGAAATTTAATTATAGATAATTATATGAATTGGGAATTTATGGCAAATTGTTAATACTTAAAATGAAATGAATACGTAAAAAGGAAACATTCAACTAAATTTGTTGAATAACTTAAATTGATATTTTATTATGTAATTGATGAATATAACCAAATATAAACAACACAATGTAAAAATCAAAAAAATCACATGGCTGAAATTGAAAACAATATTTCCTATAAATAACGTTCTCCTTAAAACCTATATCCTTTTATCTCTTGTTTCCTGTAGCCGCCTCATCTTATTTTCATTCATAAGAAAATGGACGCCTCCATCCAATCTTTGAATAATTATATTTAATTCGCCATTTTATGAAATCAACTCATTTTCGATTCCTTACACTCACGTTGCCGAGATCTCCTCACCCTTAGTCATAGATTTCTGGTTCAATGATATCAGGTCCAGCCCCATTTTGTTCCCGCGCATATAGGGTTGCGGTTTGGGAGTGACACTGTGATTGATTCGCGTTCTGAATGTCGTATTCGAGTTCGTAGGAGAGACAACAACTCGTCTTCAAATTTTGGTTCGATTTACTAAAATTTAATGTCGCTACTTGTGAGGTGCAGTGTGCGTAGGGTTTGGGGACGGGATTTTTTTGGTGATGCAGAGATCGAAGATGTGGTGATGGTGGGGATGTTGAGACGACCCAAACTTGCCCTTATGGGAAAGCCTGGATTGAATTGAGAACAAAGACAAATCAGAACACAAACATAAGAACATTTCATTGCTTATTACAACAATTTACATCCGAGTACAAGAATATATCAGAGTATGAATAAATATTACATAGAAAAATATCAAAGATTTAAAATACATAACAACATAAATAAAATGTATAAATACAATGCTTAGTGGAAAATACAATAACTAGCACAAATGAATGAAACACACGGATACAAAGCTTTCTAAATATAGCTCCAGCTGTAATCCAGGATCCTAGGAAAAGAAATATCTGCAAAAACCAAAACTTCTAACTGCCCGTGTGGAAAATATGGGCACCCAGAGTTTAGGTTAAAACAATAAACTCCAGGTCTGTCATGGGACTAGTGTAAGTACTAAAACAGTTATTAAAACTTTATTTTAAAGTAAGGTAAATCAAGGGACCATGTCGTATAACACGAAACGGGTTTACCCCCAAGAATACTAATGCCTAATACAAACAGTGTAGTGCTAATTAAAGAAAAACGAAGCTATTATACGACTCAAGTCCCCTCACACAATGCAATGCAAGCCGGAGGATAGAGTTTTACCTTATAATAGCCAAATATGCTTAGTACCTTTTTAAAACAATTTTTTTTATTACTATAAGTGAAGAAATCAACTTCAAATATAAATGTATCAATCATAGACGGCATAGTATCCTATGCTACTATGTCGCCAAATATAGGTTTGTAATTAAAACCGCAAAATTTTGTATTGGAATTTTGAATTTCCGTACTGATGGCTCCTGATTTGGAAAATCTATCGCGTAGTGCAATACACAAAGTCTTACGTCCCAGGCATGAGAAAACACCGTAATGCACATCTGCACTATATCCAGAATATCGATTATATCCATGACTCACGTCTCGTGCATGAGAAAACGCCGCTTACTATATCCTTTTGGGAATCAGAGGGTGCCCTATCCCTCTGAGCGTAGAGCGACCACACTCATCTCATCTCGGTCGACCGAATCCATCCTCATATTAAAGGTATACAGATCTAACCATCAGTTCACCATCATACCGATGTGTGAGGCTCGCGAATTAACGCTACACAAAGCTATGCTAATTAAAGCTATGCTTTGATCATCATCCACCAAGCTCTGCTTTTCAACAAAAGCATGGATCACTACAACTCAGCATGTCACACTGTCAATCCATACCGTATTATCGATTTCTACCAAAATATAATCTCTAAGATCGTATGTCTCAAAGTAAGGAATACAAAGTCAGACATACCATCCATTAACAAGTCCGTTCTAGGTCTGAACGAAACATGAGGCACCTTATTCCTCATCCCGTATGTCTAATACAGGAGAGAGGCCCTCGCATATCCGAACAATCAACAAATACATCCGAATGGCTACCACTGTAGCCCCTTCAAGGTAGCTACTCTAATAATGGGCATCAGTAGCAACCCATCCATTTGATGTCAAGACCGTCGGTCTTACACCATCTTCAATCTCTTCGACTGTTAGTCGTCGCATCAATTATTCAGAATCGGTTAAACCCAGTCTTTCCGAATAACTCGCATATCTTATAATCAAGTGCTATAACAACACATCATATGCCTCATACCAATCTAGAATATTCATTTATTCAAATACTCTTTTCACAATTTAAACCAAATTAAGGTTTTGCAAACTAATCGGGATTAGAGCACCTTATCGAGGTAATCATTTGTTTTATTTCCCAATCCCAACCTATTCATCCTACGGAGAAAAATTGGTAGTACTCCATATCTAACACCATAGTGCTATCGGCAAAAATTAATTACCATTTTACGTTCAAATCTAATTAAAGATTTAACTATCGCTTGGAGCAAAACTGGTGATACTCCATTCTCGATCATTTTCCTAAATTTGATAATTTAAATTATCACGTTCACATTTCAATCAAAATAAAGATTCATTAAAACTCCACTTAGTTTTAATCTCCAAAAATCATTATTAATGATTATTTGACTTTGGAAATCAAACATGCCGCATCGACAATCTACACCGTACCATTGATTTCTGCCAATATATAACCTCTAAGCTCGTACGTCTCAGAGAAGGGTGTTAAACAAGAGAATAAATTCTCCTCCACCAAATAGATATATATTAAGAAGAGATCAACAATACAGTTCGAAATACAATGTTAGACATGTAATCCTCTCTTTAACTGGGTCAAAGAACAAATGTCATTTACAACACAGTTCACAATAAATCCAAAATCACATTCCATTAATTATGGAATCTTCATTGAAAACAGATCAATATATATAATTGATATAAATTTCTGTATTTGACTAATAATATAAATGGAATAACGGCAAAGCCTTTTAAATTCCATATATAGTAACAATCCTCCTTCACAGATGCTCGTCTCGATTATTATCAAATCGAATTCCATTCAACTCCAATTTAATATATTAAATTGGAAATCTTTACTTTGGAAAATTCCATAAATCTTAATTAAAAGATTATAAATTCCAAATCATATTCTTCGCTGTTATTTGGGTTAAAGAACAAGTGTTATTTAAAATATTGTTCACAGTGAACCCAAAAATCCAATTCTTTTATTCAATTCCAATTAAATATTAATTAATTGGAAAACTTCACCAAATATTAATTTAAAGATTTATTCTTTTCTTAACTGGGTTTAAGAACAATGTTAATAAAGACACCGTTGAAGACAAACCTAAAATCCAATTTCAATCCAATTAAATATTAATTAATTGGTAAAATTTCACCAAATCTAAATTAAAAGATTTATTCTTTTCTCAACCAGGTTTAAGAACAGTGTTAATGAAGACACCATCTATGACAAACATAAAATCCAATTTTAATCCAATTAAATATTAATTAACTGGTAAAATTACAATAATCTTAATTAAAAGAATTGTTCTTTTCTTAATTGGGTTTCAGAATAGTGTTAATGAAAACACCATCCATGACAAACCCAAAATCCAATTTGACATCAAATACAAGGCTCTGAATAGAAATTGCATCGGCTTATATTCAATATCAAATTCTTTAACCAACAAATATCATATTGGGAATAACGATATATATATATATGTATATATCTTCCAAATTCCTCAATAATATCCGTATAATCACGGAATCCAATATCAAAATATTCTGAAGATTATTTCCATTCCGAATCCATTCCAATTTATTTTATGGAAAAATTCTGGTTATTTTAAAACCATTTTCAAATCCAATTTATTTATTTATAAAAATAATTAAATTATTATTCTAATTAATAACTAGTTCATTTCGATAAAAATATATTTTTATCTTTTCAAAACCGTAATTTTTCATCCAAAATCTTTCTAAGTAATTTATTATGATTTTTCATAATTTTTCCGTATTTTTAATAATTTTAATATCGCTTGTACAGTCGGTTTCCAATAACAGCCACAGAACTGTATTCATAGCGACCGTTTCTAAAATTGATTTGGACATATCTTAAAATCGAAGCGTTAGATTTCAAATCTGTTGTATTCATTAGAGAGTTCTTTTCAATACTAACCCCATGGTTCCGGTTTTAGGAGAATCCGATGGTCGGATCTCCCATAACATCCATTTGAAGTTAATGGTCGAAATTCGCGAACGATCATTGCGCGGCGCGTTCTATTCAGGCCATTAAAAATATAATATATATATATATATATATATATATATATATATGTGTATATTATATTCTTCATCAATTTCCGTTTAAAACGTATTTTGCAAATCATTTTAAATTCATTTTAAAAAACGATTTCCACTTCCATTTTAATTTTAAATCAAAATTGAATATTCCATTATAAATTCATTTTAAATTCATTTTAAAACGATTTCAATTTCATTTCAATTTTCAAATCAAAATTGAATATTCCTTTATATATTCATTTTAAATTCATTTTAAAACGATTTCAATTTCATTTTCAAATTTAAATCAAAATTGAATATTACATTATAAATGTATTTTAAATTCATTTTAAAATAAATTCAATTTCACTTTCAAATTCATTTTAAATCGAATTTCAATTTCATTTTCAAATTTGAATCAAAATTGAATATTCCATATCATTATAATATTAAAATGATAATATTTTCAAAATATCAGATTTTGAAATCACTTTTCGATATTCATTATAAAAAGAATAAAATCGACAGAAAATCCCGTTCGTGTTAAAATGGTGTTTAACCACTTAACACGGCTTCACATTTCAATATTCACTAAATATTATTTTAAACTATCCATTATTTGAATATATTCCTTGTTTTAAAATATTTGATATTTCTGAACTGGAATCAGACTCAATCAATTACCATATAATTTTATTTATATGGATTTCATACATCGCATGTATACCACAATAATGATAAACAATCATTAAAAATCCATTCAACATCCAGAGTGCATTTTGCAACTGTTTAAGCATTGTAATAAATAAATAACACTTATACAGTCTGTCAACCCTTCGACTGACATACAACTAATTGTTGGGATCATTGTATGTCAAATATTATCCCAATAACTCTGTGGGGTTTTCAAACAACAAATAGTATTTATTATTTGTGCAGCTGGGAGATGTGTAAAAATTATCGTCCCAACCAATATCAGGTAAATATGTGTACATAAACAAACTGTCTGATTTGTAAATGAATATTTATTTTATTTTATTTTCATGATAATTTTTATATACACTTTATATAAATAATTTTTATATACAACAATATAAAGCAATAACAATCCGAATCACAATCCAAACAAACAATCAACCGGTTTGTACAAAAAAATAGTGTCAGGAGCTACTAAGCTCCGTCTGCAACCTATTATGTAGTAATTGGAAAATAATTTGACTGAGAGAGAGTTCTCATAGTTGGTTTCCGCTCTGTCAGTTTTTATTTTTTAATTTCAGTTCTGTTTGAATTTAAATTCGCTTCAAATTCTAGTTTGCTCCCTTTTTGTCCTGGTTAGTTCCATTGTGTTGATCCTGGCATCACGATCCTAACGCGACTGATTTCGCGAAATTCTGCTTTCGTATGAAAGAGTTATAATCATTTAAACATTTAATAACCTTAATTACAAAATTATATGATTAATTTAATAATTACTTTAACCTAATTAAAATCTAGCCCTTAATTTTCTGATCTGGCGGCTACTGTTATTTCCCCTTCCTCGTGACCTTCTTCCTGGTTTTCACGCTTCAGTGCCAAATGAACCCAATGCTCAAAGTTAGGGCTCCACTTTGCCGCCTTCACAGAGGACCGGAGTCAGATCAAAATATGCGACGAGCTCCGCCTTGGGGTGCACCACCACCGGTAGGAGGCACAGTGAACTCGAAGGCTCTTGGCGGTGAGGAAATCAAGGCGAAGGACACCATTTCGAGATTAGATTTTGAACTAAATATGACATGAAAAATCATCACGCCCTTATGGATTCAAAGCCCTCGGAACCTTCTTCGATCATTCCTTTTGAATTTTCGAAATTTATTGATAGGATTGAAAATAATAATCGATTTAAAATCGAATGATATTGGCCATAAATCGCTTTATACGGCGACAAATTTTCTGGGTAGTGAATTAGGGCTCGGTTTTAGGGGTGTAAATATATATATATATATATATATATATATATATTAATAATTTAATTATAATAAATTCCAATGGTACTTGTTTATAGTTCAGAACTCCAAATGAACCGCAGTGATTGTCGATGGGATATGTTTCGTGAGCCCATTCGATTGTTTTAATCAGTTTATGTCAAAATTAAAATATAAATCAATATATATTTTTAAAAATACATTTTAATTTACCGAGACCACATACTGACTCCAAAAATTCCAGAAAAATAAATCTAGCTATGTTTTGACGATACGTTCCTAACAAAACTAGTTTCGTTGAATTTGGAGACCAATTGAAAAACGATCAATTTTCAGTCGATTAAATTCAAACTGAATTGGACAAACAAGTTTAAATTTGCCATGCTCACATATATGAAATTTGAAACATAACAATAATTTGACATTCCGGATCCAACAAAAGTGATTTCGTCGAAAACGGAGGTCGTTTGCAAAATGACTATATTATATATATATATATATATATATATATATATATATATATATGTATATAAATTCCGTAGCGACTATTTTAAATTTTAAACTGGACATAACTTTCAATTCTCGTTATGAAATCTAGGTTTTTCACATTCGTTAGAAAGATATAATTAAACAGATTCAAATATTTCTAGTTTTACTGAAATCCGATTTATTTTGAATCATGTACATTCCTTTGAAATTTAAAATTGAATTTTCAATCTACCGCGCCATTTCGGGCTCGTTTTATATTTAAAATAAATTTATACATTATAACTTCGATTAAAATAAATTTTTAGTCGTTGTTATTTAAAATAAATCATTTTAAATTTTCAAAATTCATTAAAATTGCAAAAATAAAAATTTTAAATTTGTTCTGAAAATCCGGGTTGTTACAGTCTCCCCCACTTAAAATCTTTTCGTCCTTGAAAAGGGACGAAGCTGAAAGTTGTTTAACTAACCAACTCAACTTTCATTCTGGCTTTCATTCTTCAACTTTTAAGTTTCTAAGAATTTTCAAATTCTTCAAAAATTTGGCTAACACCTAAAATTTTTAGGAAAAAAAATCGCCATAACCTCCTTTGCATGAGTTCATATTTAAAACCACAACTTTCCTTCTAGGGCCCTCATCAATCCAAATGAAAAAGAAAAATCCAAGCGACTAGCCAATCGGCTCATAAAATCATCAAACCCAAGAAATATAGTAAATATGTACCTATTTGTCGGGTATACAATTTTATTCCTCTTCTTAGCTTCCATGCTATGATTTGTTCATTATACACACATGTACATATATGCAATTTTAATAAATTTTCAATTCAGTTAAATATTTAATTCAATTTGGCTAAAATTTACCTTTCCATTATCATATTGGTTCTTATCATTCCAATATTTTTATTAGTTCAACTAATAATCAAACAACACAACCAACAATCAATTTGTGAATTAAATTTCCAAAACATATAACTTTTGTATATATGTATATATATTCAAAAATCATATTTCTACTGTCAAATCATAAACAATAAACTATATCTAAGTTTTGGTTCTCACACAAGTCAATTGGAATATATAGATCTCCCACTTTCGAAACTCGAACACATATATTTAAACGACCCAAATTTCCCCGTAAAGGAAAGCCCGAATTGAGATGAGAACACGACAAATCAGAACACAAACAGAAGAACATTTCATTGCTATTACAACAGTTTACATCGGAGTACAAAAATATAACAGAGTATGAATAAATAATATACATTTGATAAATATCAGAGATTTACAATTTACAATGCAGCGGAAAATAGTACAAAACACAACTGAAAGAAATACACGGATACAATGTGTTCCGAATATAGCTCCAGCTATAAACCAGGATCCTATGAATATAATATCTGCAAAACCAAAACTACTAGTTGCCCATGTGGAAAATAGGGCATCCATAGGTTAGGTTAAAACAATAAACTCCAAGTCAGTAATGTGACTGGTGTGAGAACTAAAACAGTTATTTGAAACTTTACTTTAAAATAGAGTAAATCAAGGAACCACGCCGTATAACACGGAACAGGTATTCTCCTAAGAATACCAGTGCATAAACAGTTATAAACAACACAATGCTTTTCAAAAAATGAAGCTATTATAAGACTCAAGTCCCATCACACAATGCAACACAAGCTGGAGGATAGAGTTTTCCCTTATAATAGCCAAACATGCTGGGTACATTTAAAACAAATCATTTTGATATTACTATAAGTATATAGTGTCAAAATCACTTCAAATATAAATGTATCAATCATAGACGACACAGTATCCCATGCTACTATGTCGCCATACTAGGCTCTACAACCAAATTCGAAATGTCACGTATTGGAAATTGGATTTCCGTCTGTGAACCAAGGCAAAGAGATCGTCCTGTGCAAATCCGAGACTCTCTAGCCCGAGCCTCACGATCAACTGCAACTGCACCTGGATCTTCAGGGCCAGTCTGAATTTTAAGTGGAATAATAATCCCTAAACATGCATTTCGCTGCCCCTATGGGGTGTAAATCTAGTCAGTATGTCGACCAAGTCATCCATAGGCCCCGTAGTGACCGACATATCTGAGGTGCTTCGCTTTCCGTCATCTACATAAGTAAAAGGTCTGGGAACCATACCATGACACCACACCTACCTAGAAAGAAACACATGTCCTCCCTGAGGTCCCTTCTGTTTTTGGTTCACACCGGGGTGTGAGGCTCGCGAATTGACGCTATACAGAAAACTATGCTATATTAAAGCCGTGCTTTGATCATCAACCACAAGACTTTGCTTTTCAACAGAAGCCTTGATCATTTGCATCTCAAAGTGCCACATTGGCAATTCACACCATGCGACTGATGTCTATCGATATATAACCTCTGATCTCATACGTCTCAGAGAAGGGTGTTAAGCAAGAGAATAAATTCTCCGCCACAAAGTAGATATACATTTAATTGAGATCAATCACATAGAATAATGTCTAATGTCAGACACACATCCATTTACAAGTACGTTCTGGGTTTGAACGAAACCGGAGGCACCTTATTTCTCATCCCATATGTCCAATACAGGAGAGAGGTCCTCGCATATCTGGTCGATCTCTGTGTACATCTGGACGATAACCACTTATTACCTCGTCTTGGGTGTGCAGCCCAATTAAGACATCAGTAATCATCCAAATGATGTGAAGACCTCCGTTCTTCAACCACCGTCTTCATCGTTGGCTTATCGTCAATTCAGTTATTCAGAATAGGATAAACCTGGCCTTTTTGAATAACTCGCGTATCTTATAAACAATTGCCATAAAAACACAACACACGCCTCATTCCGATTAAGAATATTCTTTTATTTAAATATTCATATCCTTTGGGAATGGTTCCCATTAATTTTACCAAAGATAAATTCTTTAATGTTCCATTGAATATCAATTCAAACCAAACTAAGGCTTATCCAAACTAGTCGGGATTAGCGCACCTTACCGAAGTAATCATTTCCTTTATTTCCCAATCCCAACCTATTCATCCCACGGAGCAAAACTAGTAATACCCAATATCTAACGTCATGGTGTTATCGATAAATTTAATTACCATTTCATGTTTAAATCTAACTAAAGATTTCACTATCGCCTGGAGTAAAAACTGGTGCTACTCTATTCTTGATCATTTCCCAAATTTGATTATTTAAATTATCACATTCTCTTTTCAATCTAATCAAAGATTGATTAAAACTCCACTTAGTTTTAATCTTCCAAAAAATCAATTTTAATGATTATTTAACTTTGGAAACACAAACATGTCGCATCGACAATCTACACCGTACTATTGATTTTTGCCGATACATAACCTCTAAGCTCGTACGTCTTAGAGAAGGGTGTTAAGCAAGAGAATAAATTCTCCACCACCAAACTGATATATATTTAGCAGAGATAAACCATATAGTTTGAAATACAATGTTATACATGTAATCTTTCTGTAACTGGGTTAAAGAACTGATGTCATTTCAAACACAGTTCACGATAAACCCAAAATACATTCCATTAATTATGGAATCTTCACGGAAAGCAGATCAATATACATAATCGATATCAATTTCTGTATCCGACTAATAATATAAATGGAATAACGACAAAGCCTATCAAATTCCATATATATTAACTGTCTTCCTCCACAGAAGCTCACTTCGATTATTATCAAATTGAATTCCATTCAATTCAAATATAATATATTAAATTGGAAAAACTTTAATTTGGACGTTTCCTGTTAAATGTTAATAAAAAGATTAATGAATCCCAAATCACATTGCACTGTTAATCGGGTTAAAGAACAAGTGTTATTTAAAACACCGTTCACGATGAACCTAATTCACATTCCATTTTATTCCAATTAAATGTTAATTAACTGGAAACTCTAATAATCTTAATTAAAAGATTTATTCTTTTCACACATGGTTTAAGAACAGTGTTATTTAAGACACCATTCACGACAAACCCAAAATCCAATTCTTTTATTCAATTCCAATTAAATATTAATTATTTGGAAACCTTCACTAAATCTTAAATTAAAGATTTATTCTTTTCTCAACTTGGTTTAAGAACAGTGTTAATGAACACACCATTCACGACAAACCCAAAATCCATTTCAATATTAAATACAAGGCTCTGAATAGAAATTATATCAGCTTATATTCAATATCAAATTCTGAAATCAACAAATATCGTATTGGTTATAACGATATATATATATTCCAAATTCCTCCACAATATCCGTATAATCACGGAACCCAATATCGAAATATTCCGAAGATAATTTCGATTCAAATCCATTCCAATTCATATACTGGAAATTCTTGTTATTTTTAAAACTATTTCAGTTCCAATTTATTTATTTAAAAATATTGGGTTTTAATTCTAGTTCATAACTAGTTCATTTTGATATATTATATTACTTACCCAATATAAATTGAAATAAAACTTTTAATATTTATAAAAATCTAATTACATTGAAATCTAAAAAAATATTCATATACATAGTTTGAAACAGATTTCAAAATATTAAAATAAACAGACTCAGATTATCACATAAAACAGAACACATAAATTATAGTTGTCAAAAAGATCATATCATAACGTCATCCTAGTCATCATATAAAAGGCTTAAAAGGATTTCAAACATTCTGTCACAACACATGCACCTACTATGCATGCTTGAAATTACTTTTTTTTTCTATTTACAAGCAACAGTTTTTTTATGCTACATACAAGGAAAAATGTGTGGAAATCAAATTTCATAAGGAAAACATTTATTTGGATCAACCCAGTAATTCTAAAATCTCCTATGAAGTAATGTTGGATCTTAAGTAACGACCCGCCTTTTTGCCTAATTCTCACCGGTAGTTAAACCAACTTAAATCATTCACAAAGATGGATGGTTATGGGCACTAACATATTTAAACAAAATAACAGAACTTTTTATTTCATTATAGAAAATTTACACCAGAGTTACAGTAAATTTTCTATAATGAAATAAAAAGTTCAGTTATTTTGTTCAAATATGTTAGTACCCATAACCATCTATCTTTGTGAACGATTTAAGTTGGTTAACTACCGGCGAGAATTGGGCAAAAAGGCGGGTCGTTACATGTGGTATCAGAGTACAACACAAACTCAGTGGGAGTCAAATGCTCACAGTGGAAGAGGTGAAAACCAAATAAGACTCTGGCTCCAACCAGAATCCAGCTCCGAAACAAAACCTGCAAACTAAACAACTAACTGCCCGTACACAAATATGGGCACCCATAGTTTAGGTATAATAAACTCCAGTTTAGTCGTGGGACTGGTGTGAGAACGCAAAACAATTATTATTTTGGTTTATTTAAAAGTTGAGATAATTCACCGGGCCACACCGCTAACGCGGAACGGGAATTCACTGTAACGATCTGCATTTTTGCCCGCTTCAAGCTAATAATTTTACCAACTCAAACCACTCAAAATGTTAGATTGTTATTTGCCGTAGGGTTAAAATAAATCATCATATGAACACAGACATAGTACATAGAATATATCTTAGCGGAAGTAAACTTTTTCTTTATACAATAATACAAAGTTTTCATTTATACAAATCAGAGTACAAAAATAATACAGATACAGTTGAAGACTGAATACATATGTTTACAAATACATAAAGGAATAAAATAAATTGAGTACACAGGGATAGATGACTGGACTCCAGAAATACTCAAGCTCCAATAGGAAAATCTCCAAAGCTGAAATACTCGGTCGCTAGATGTAACGACCTGACTTTTTGACCGCTGCAGATCGATAGTTAAACCAACTTAAAGTGTTCAAATCGACAGATTGTTATGGCTTATGAAGTTGAAATATAAATCATCACAGAATCATAGACACAGAAACTTTAGAATATCTCACAGCGGAAGTAAAATTTGTACAATAATACAAAAATTTAGATTTATATATACATCAGAGTACAAAAGCAATATTTTAACACCCCATGGCCATTAATGTCACTCACAAAGGGAATGCATTAATGTCATGAAGAGTTATAATAGTATAGAACAAATAAATTACAAGAATAAATGAATAAAACACAGCGGAAGATAAAACTTATTTCATAGCATCATAATTTCAAAACAAGCTTACATAAGTAGCCTCCAAAAACCATTACAACAGGATCAATTGTCTTTTCCAAAAACTTCAACAAAAACTTCAAAGTACATAAAGAAGAAAATACTTAAATAAAATAAATGCATAAATCCCCACAAAGCATAAGCAAAGCCATAAAGATGAGAGAGTCCAAAGCGATACATATACTCTTTTCAAGCAACTAAAAGAAATCGGCACTAAGCTGTAGTATTCCCTCCTTGAAAATCTGAGGAGGAGGGGGGGAGGGGCAGTAATTTTAACAAATAATAGGTAAGGTAAATGATCAAGACATAAATAGGCATCATGATATGGCTGTAACATAGATAAGGTAGATAAAACGAATGGTCAAGATGATTCTGTTCCTAACACCTTGGCTAAGTGAACAACCCTCCAAGTACTAACCCCGAAGACCGAAGTCAACATCAGACTAGCACCCAAAGGACTATCCAACTCAACCAACATGTATTTCGTTACACCGCTCTTTTGCTAAGTTACACCACATTACTTAATTACGCCGCACATCTACTAGTCTCTGTTTACTAAAGGTTGATCCCTTCCCAATAACTATACCCACGTGACAAACTTGGTAGTTACTTGTACTTAGCTGCTATCGTAGGTGCTAGCTTGCGCCTACCACCGCTAAGGTACCCCTACCTTACCTATTCGATTGGCTCCCCAAACCCCGTAGGCACCCGTGCTGGCCCCACAGTAGGGTGTATCACTCCCCAAAGTAGCAACCCTGATACCAACATAAAATGCAGGACCATAAATACACGATGCAACAACGTCTTAACTACCAGCCCGGATCCATTCATGCACATGAACCCATTGGACATGCGTTGCGACCGCTATTCACGTTTTGACCTCATACATTCAAGTCCAGTAAGCGTGCCCTAACCCTAGCCTAGTACCGGGCCCAATTGGATACTCAAACGGGTTACTGGTTGAAACGGGTCCCCCATCCGACACAAGCCTCCCACCTATGCTTGGTCCCCACTAGGTTTTTCTCCCACTTAAATATTTTAATTTAAATGTCCATGTCTTACACATGCTATGGTTAAGTCCATACTTACATATCATAATTTACATGTCTTATCTTATACAGGGTTAAGACCATATTTACATGTCATAATTTACATGTCATAATTTACATGTCATAATTTACATGTCACCCCACTTAACCCTCTAACCATACCCATGTCTTATTATGGTTAGTATTCCTTAATTCATTCCTTATGACGTACGGTGCATGACCTCCCACATTAGACCGAACCCTTTGTGGCTGCTGGATTTGTTGGGCGGTTCTGGGCAGTCTTACGCTACAAACCGGGTCTAACCTCGTGTCATTAACCGTTGCGCCTACAATTCATTTCATTAACCTCTCACATTAGATGTCCAATTGTGGCAGCTGGATTTGCCGGGCGGTTCCGGGCAGTCTTACGCCACAATTGCGCCTAACCTCATGTCAAAGGTTTATTAATAATTGTATTTCACGCATACCCAATTTTCATGTCATGTATATCCAATTAAACATATAATCATGTTTATAATATTGCCTATTCCAAATTGTCACTAATTTCATATTAATTAGCCTCAATTACAAATTTACAATTATAGGCAATTTCATCAATTCCATGTAATTCATACCCAAACATGCCAATTTCACAAATTATCCAATTATCCAAAATATCCAATAATATCCAATTTTCCATATTTCACATATTCCCATCGTTCTCATCTATTTGCATTCGCGCGTATTTTTAACATAGGCTCGAAGGTAGCCTATATCCAAAAATAAAAGGAATAGGGATAAGAAGAGAGAATCAAATCACAGAAAATAGGAATTAACACAACATCATGAAATAAAGGGGCATGTAAACTGGCATAGAGGCATAATGACAGATTCAACATGAATAAACTGATAAAGGTATGAACTTTACATAGAAACATAGGCATATGATGACATGAATAAAAAAGGTGAAGACTTGGATGAGATTTAAATTACATACATACATATGAATCCTCTTTACAACTTCATCATGTTACTTTTAATCCCATTATATTGTGACCGTACTCACCTTTCGTCGTTAAAGAATAGAATTATGCATTGAAATTGGTGTAGAAACGTTGCGGTGTAGCTGATTTATCTACTTGAATTGTTGTAGAAGCTCTAGTCTTTAATTTGAGTTGAAGTTGAACACTTGAGATTTGATTTAGAGGCGGCGGCTAGGGTTTAAGAGAGAATTTGGCAGCGTAATGGTGTCATAGATAATATTTATGAATTAGGGTTAGGTCTTAGGGTGTATATATAGGTGTAGGAAGTTATTTAGGCCTTAGGATTAACCCTAGAACTGATCTGGACCACTCAGATGTCATATCAGCCCTTAGGGCGAACCAGGCCATGGGTTTGCAGCCAAATACCCATGATTGACCTCTAATCGACCCAGCGGGGCTTGGGTCGACTCCAAAAATGGTGCGGTTCAGCTATTCCCCCTCCCGATTCGCTGTTTTGAACTTTTTTTGAATATTTATTTATTTAATATATATATATTTCTCTCATATGCATACAAACTTCATGGCTTAATAACTTCTTCATAATTAACCATTTTCACACTAAACCACTTCTTGAACTGCGTTCACACTAAGCCACTTTTTAGCCATTCCCCTAAAACAAAAATATGGCGCTGGCGGGGATCGAACTCTGTTCCTTTTGTATGCAAGTCACATGTTCTAACCAAATGAGCTACTAAGTCTTTTGCTACAAACCTTAGAACTATGCTAAACATCATTCTTTTCTCATTCCTCTTTATCAAATAAATTATTCTTTAATTTGTTTTTTTAATATTCTCAGAAAATACGGGGTGTTACATTCTCCACTACTTAAAGGATTTCATCCTCGAAATATCTAAGTCAAGAAGAACATATCCTACCATCCAATCATCCATCTACTCAACCATCAACCACTAGCAACCATGGTCCTTAAAAGATTTCTAATGCTTTTCATGTACATATGCATAGTGTGTGTATATGTCCGTATACTAATGCAAAATCAGGCAGTCCACTGATTTAGTCAACCTCCTTAGTGCAAATAATGATAGTGCCATGTATCCATTATGTATGCAAAGAACCCTATACATATCATTACTACATGTGTGTACAACCATTCATTTAAATGCAACATCCATATGATACACACATTCAACGTACATTCATTTTACTAAATACATCCATTTATATGCAATATGCAATATGAAAGTTACTGAGCCGATCTAGTGCCTAAAGTGTGTATATATGCATCCACGAGCAACCACTAGCAAACACGTGCATCCACATGCATCCACCATACATAACTTGTCTCAAACACATGTTTCAATCATAGGACTACCCTATCTAAAGGTCAAAGATACTAGTGAGAGGACATACTAAAGATAGAACGAGTACAAGCTAAGCAATAAAGGAGAAATTAAAAGACATACCGTCGAAAAGAAAAGGGTACAATGAATGCATCTTCTCTTCCGTCTCCCAACTAGCGTCGCTCTCATCATCTCCCCATTGCAATTTGACTAGCTTGACCTCTCGATTCCTCATCTTCTTAATCTACGACCCAAGAATGCATGTAGGAGCTCGTCGAATCATCGCATCATGCTCTATTTCCACGTCTCTAAGCAAGCTCTTCCAAAACTCGCTAGTAAGGATAGGATCGCGATCGTTCACTATGCTAGAAGGAACACCGTGCAAACGAACTATCTCTCGATGTATACAGAGGCTAACCATGGAGCAGTCCTCTTACTCTTCACGGGAA
This sequence comes from Allium sativum, assembly GCA_030737875.1. Taxonomy (NCBI): domain Eukaryota; kingdom Viridiplantae; phylum Streptophyta; class Magnoliopsida; order Asparagales; family Amaryllidaceae; genus Allium; species Allium sativum. The sequence goes on along the minus strand of CM060923.1, from coordinate 572,833,131 downwards.
TAAAATGGGCACTCTTAGTAAGTTTGTCGACCACAACCAAAAACCTCGTATTACCCTTCCTTGATCTTGGTAACCCATCAACAAAGTCCATCGAGACACTCTCCCACTTCCATTGTGGGACCTCCAATGGGTGAAGCAACCCACCGGGCTTCTTTTGCTCTGCTTTTACTTGTTGGAACACCAAGCATCTAGCGACAAACTCGGCCACATCCCTCTTCATACCGGCCCAAAAGTAAACTTGTCTCATGTCCATGTACATCTTGCCCCCGCCGGGATGAATGGTCATCTTCGAACAATGTGCATCATCAATAATGGTCTTCCTCAAGTTATCGTCTCGTGGTACACAAAGTCTACCGTCCCTACGTAACCAACCCTTTTCATCTAGGGTATACCTACTGAGACGGCTCGATGACTCCCCCCTTATGAGCTTCTCTACTAACTCAATCAACTGTGGGTCATCTCGCTGTGCCTCACCAATCCGTCCCAAAAGCATAGGTCTAACCTCTAAGGATGGTAGCAAACCGGGTACAAAGTCAATGGAAGGTCTAAAGTCAAACGTAGAGATAAACTCTAAGCTTCGCCTCTCAACAAACAACAGACTCAAGGACAACCTTTTCCTACTTAAGGCGTCTGCCACTACGTTACCCTTGCCAGGGGTATATGCTATCTCGAAATCGTAGGACGCTAAGAATTCCATCTACTTTTGCTGCCTTAAGTTCAAGTCCTTCTGAGAGAACAAGTATTTTAGCGATTTGTGGTCTGTAAACAATTCGAATTTCTCGCCAAGAAGATAATGGCGCCAAGAATTAAGTGCGAAAACAATAGCGGCCAACTCAAGGTCATGTGTAGGGTAATTTCTCTCATGCACTCTCAACTTCCTTCCTCCACAGGCTATTACCCTCCCCTCTTACATTAAGACTGCGCCTAGTCCTGTCCCACAAGCATCGGTATAAACGGTAAATGGCTTACTCCCATATGGCAACACTAAGACTGGGGCTATGGTCGAAGCTCTCTTTAAACATTGGAATGCATCATCGCAATCTATGTCCCACACGAAAACTAGGTTCTTCTTCGTCAAACGTGTCAATGGGGTTGATATCTTTGTGAAGTCCTTGATAAACTTCCTATAGTATCTAGCCAACCCCAAGAAACTCCTCACCTCGGTAGCATTTTTAGGGACCTTCCAATCTTGGATGGCCACCACCTTCGCGGGATCCATAGCTATCCCTTCTTCGGAAACCATGTGCCCTAAGAATCGCACTTCCTTCCTCCAAAGGTGACATTTAGAAAATTTAGCTTCAAGGTTATGTGCTCGAAGGATCTCCAACACTTCCCTAAGATGTAGGGCATGCTCTTCCTCGTTCTTAGAAAATATCCAGATGTCATCCACCAAGACCACCACGAATTTATTAAGGTACTCCCTAAACACCCTACTCATTAAGTCAACAAAGTATGCGGGGGCATTTGTCAAACCGAAGGGCATCACAAGCCACTCATAGAAACCGTCCGTAGTCCTAAAGGAAGTCTTGTCTATGCTATCCCCAGCCACTCTCAACTGATGGAAACCAGTGGCTAAGTCCAACTGCGAAAACACTGAGGCGCCAACTAAGTGATCGAAGAGATCGTCAATCCTCGGCAGTTGGTTCCTATTCTTCTTAGTAAGCTTATTAAGTTCTCTATAGTCCACACAAAGTTTAAGGGACCCATCCGCCTTCGTGGCAAATACTACTGGAGCACCCCACTCCGATATACTACGTTCCATGAACCTCTTCTCAAGCAACTCCCCTACTTGCTTATTGAGTTCCCTCTTCTAACGAGGAGCCATGTGGCATACTGGCAGAGATACGGGTTTTGCATTGTCTACAAGATAACTACGAAAGTCTATCTCACGTTTTGGCGGTAGACCCCTCACCTCATCGAAGACATCAACATATTCACGGACTATACGAACAGAATGTAAATCATCATTGGATGCATCAACTGACTCAAGATAACTAAGCATCACCGATCCTCTAGGGTCACAAGAAATATCAAGGGTCTTTCCACTACGAGTCAACAATTTTACTACCCTTCATTCACAATCTAGGATGGCACCATGTCTGGCTAGCCAATCCATCCCTAGAATCAACCCATAGCCCATGAAACCAAGCACAAAAGCATTACATTCAAAACCAATGCCTAGGATAGATATTCTCAAATCCCTACAAACCATGGATAAATGAGCCGACCCACCAATAGGATTTGAGACTATAATGGGATCCACAACGAGACTAGTATTTAAGTGCAGTGTTTCAACTAATGATGTAGAGATAAACGAATGTGATGCGCCAGAATCGAATAAAGTACGGACAGGATGATCAAACAAGAAAATAACAAGAAAATCAAACTTTCGACAGAAATTTTTCTACCTTCTTCTTGCCCTGGAGCCATGAGAGCATGAACCTGCCCTCTCGAAGTAGAACCTTCCCTCTTCCCTTGCTTCTTAGGACAGTCCTTGACAGCATGACCTGGATCACCACAATGATAACAAGCAAACTTCTTTTTCTTCCTACAGTCTTTCTTCAAATGGCCGGGTATCCCACAGTTGTGACACTTCCTCTTTTCTTTACCACCTTTCTTTTGTTGTTGGGCTTTCTTTGGATCCTCCTTCTTATCTTGCGGCCTAAAAGTACTTACACCCTTCTCTTCTTCATGCATGTATGCTATATCAACAATCTTTTCATACGTAGCCCCCATTGGAATGTGGGACATAGCCAAACTGTCAAGTGGTTCATTTAGGCCCTTTACAAAGCTCAAGGCCTTCTTGTGAGCATGTTCGCCAACTCTAGCCCAAATCTTGCCAACTTATTAAATTCGGTCACATACTCCTTCACGGTCAAGTTTTTCTGCTTTAATGTCAAGAACCTCTCCATGTACATACTCTCCTCGGCTTGAGAAAGGAATTTCAACTCAAACCTTCCCCTAAAATCTTCCCACGTCACTAAAGCACGCTCTCCATTAGTAACCTCCCACCAAAACGAAGCTTTGTCCTTCATTAACCAAGCAGCCAATTGGACCTTCTTACAATCATCCAAATCGAAAATGCCAAACATATCCTCCACTTCTTTCAACCAACTTCTAGCTTCAACGAACGTTTCAGACCCACTAAAAGGTTTTCCACCCATCGAACGAAAGTATTTACGTATCTTGGAGAAAGCATCTTCATGCGGAGGAATGACTGGAGCTGGGGGAGGAGGAACGTCGGCCAGACTCATGGCAGCGGCCCTAGCCTCGAGATATTGACAAAACCAACCGGGTACATGAACACCCTCTGGTATCTTAGATGCTCCAGACATGTTGAAAAGAAAATGAAAGAGTTTCAAAACAAGGGAAGCAAAAGAGAGATGTATGGCTTGCGGGGATAATGCTCTTTAAAGTAAACTTTCCTTGAAAATAGCTTCTTTAAAACAAGTTTTTGAAAATACTTTCTATGAAAACAATACTTTTGAAAACACTTTTCAAAACTTTTTATCTATTCTTGTAACCTGGCTCTGATACCACGTGTAACACCCCATGGCCATTAATGTCACTCACAAAGGGAATGCATTAATGTCATGAAGCGTTGTAGTAGTATAAAACAGATAAATTACAAGAATAAATAAATAAAACACAGCGGAAGATAAAACTTATTTCATAGCATCATAACTTCAAAACAAGCTTACATAAGTAGCCTCCGAAAACCATTACAGCAGGATCAATTGTCTTTTCCAAAAACTTCAAAGTACATAAAGAAGAAAATACTTAAATAATATAAATGCATAAATCCCCACTGAGCATAAGCAAAGCCATAAAGATGAGAGAGTCCAGAGCGGTACATCTACTCTTTTCAAGCAACTGAAAGAAATTGGCACTAAGCTGAAGTATTCCTCCTTGCAAACCCGAGGGGGGAGGGAGGGGAAAGGAAAGAAAAGAGGTGGAAACAAAACGGGTCAGACATAAAGTCTGGCGAGTCCAGTAGTTTTAACAAATAATAGGTAAGGTAAATAATCAAGACATAAATAGGCATCATGATATGGTTGTAACATAGATAAGGTAGATAAAAAGGATGGACAAGATGATTCCGTTCCTAAGTACTAAGACAATCCAAAACCTTGGCTAAGTGAACAACCCTCCAAGTACTAACCCCGAAGACCGAAGTCAACATCGGACTAACACCCTAAGGACTATCCAACTCAACCAACATGTATTTCGTTACACCGCACTTTTTCTAAGTTACACCACATTACTTAATTACACCGCACATCTACTAGTCTCTATTTATGAAAGGTTGATCCCTTCCCACTAACTGTACCCACATGACAAACTTGGTAGTTACTTGTACCTAGCTGCTATCGTAGGTGCCAGCTTGCTCTTACCACCGCTAAGGTACCCTTACCCTACCCATTCGATTGGCTTCCTAAACCCCGTAGGCACCCGTGCTGGCCCCACAGTGGGGTGTATCACTCCCCAAAGTTGCAACCCCGATACCAACATAAAATGCACGACCATACCTACACGATGCAACAACGTCTTAGCTACCAGCCCGGGCCCATGCACGCACATGAACCCGTTGGACTTGCGTTGCCACCGCTATTCACGTTTTGACCTCTTACATTCAAGTCCAGTAAGCATGCCCCAACCTCGGCCTAGTATCGTGCCCAATTAGATACTCAAACGGGTTACTGGTTGAAATGGGTCCCCCATCCGACACAAGCCTCCCACCTATGCTTGGTCCCCACTAGGTTTTTCTCCCACTTAACCATTTTAATTTAAATGCCCATGTCTTACACATGTTATGGTTAAGTCCATACTTACATATCATAATTTGCATGTCTTATCTTATACCGGTTAAGTCCATATTTACATGTCACCCCACTTAACCCTCTAACCATACCCATGTATTATTATGGTTAGTATTCCTTAATTCATTCCTTATGACGAACGGTGCATGACCTCCCACATTAGACCGAATGCTTTGTGGCCGCTGGATTTTCCGGGCGGCTCCGGGCAATCTTACGCCACAAACCGGTTCTAATCTCGTGTCATTAACCGTTGCGCCTACAATTCATTCCTTTGACCTCTCACATTAGACGTCCAATTGTGGCAACTGGATTTGCCGGGCGGTTCCGGGCAGTCTTACGCCACAATTGCGCCTAACCTCATGTCAAAGGTTTATTAATAATCGAATTTCACCCATACCCAATTTTCATGTCATTTATATCCAATTAAACATATAATCATGTTTATAATATTGCCTATTCCAAATTGTCACTAATTACATATTAATTAGCCTCAATTACAAATTTACAATTATAGGCAATTTCATCAATTCCATGTAATTCATACCCAAATATGCCAATTTCACATATTATCCAATTATCCAAAATATCCAATAATATCCAATTTTTCATATTTCACATATTCCCATCGTTCCCACGTATTTGCATTCGCACGTATTTTTAACATAGGCTCGAAGGTAGCCTAGATCCAAAAATAAAAGGAATAGGGATAAGAAGAGAGAATCAAATCACAGAAAATAGGAATTAACACAACATCATGAAATAAAGGGGCATGTAAACTGGCATAGAGGCATAATGACAGATTCAACATGAATAAACTGACAAAGGTATGAACTTTACATAGAAACAAAGGCATATGATGACATGAATCAAAAAGGTGAAGACTTGGATGAGATTTAAATTACATACATACATATGAATCCTCTTTACAACTTCATCATGTTACTTTTAACCCCATTATATTGTGAAAATCACCGTACTCACCTTTCGTGGTTAAAGAATAGAATTATGCATTGAAATTGGTGTAGAAACATTGTTGTGTTGCTGATTTATCTACTTGAATTGTTGTAGAAGCTCTAATCTTTAATTTGAGTTGAAGTCGAACACTTGAGATTTGATTTAGAGGCGGCGGCTAGGGTTCAAGAGAGAATTTGGCAGCATAATGGTGTCATAGATAATATTTATGAATTAGGGTTAGGTCTTAGGGTGTATATATAGGTGTAGGAAGTTATTTAGGCCTTAGGATTAACCCTAGAACTGATTTGGACCACTCAGATGCCATATCAAACCTTAGGGCGAATCGGGCCACGGGCTGGCAGCCAAACACCCTGGATTGACCTCTAGTCGACCCAGCGGGGCTTGGTTCAACTCCAAAAATGGTGCGGTTCAGCTATTCCCCCTCCTGATTCGCTGTTTTGAATTTTTTTGAATATTTTTTTTGAAAGGCAAGCTAAGACTTTATTCACAAGAAACTGTACAAAGATTCAGCTATTACAGGAAAGCTAAATACAGTGACTACAATAGAAATGAGGAAAAAACTATAGCATACAACATCTAAGCATAGAAAAAAAAATCAAATCATAAAATAGCCGAGACCACTCAGAAGAATATTACTTAGAAAAAAGGGACTCCAACCTCTCCAATGCAAAAGTAGTATGAACTAAACCTTATTGACACTCTTCATAATTTTCCCATGGATACAGCTGAAGATCTGATTAGCATTCAGACTACCTAGCCAAAAGCTCTGCGATTTCTTTTAGACCATGTCTCAAAAACGAATTTCTTTAATATATATGACAGCATCAAGCTTCTTTTGTTCTTTCATCTGGCACTCTTATAAAGATTGAACCATTCAATCTTGCTGATGATGAAGGCCTATGATAACATCCAGTTGCCATGAGCCTTAACCAAGAAGCTACATTCGAAGAATAAATGAACATTTGTCTCCACTTCAGATTTACACAAGAAACAAATGGCATCAGGAATTACACCAATTCTAACCAGTTTATCCTTTGTGTTTATTGCATTCGCCATAATTTTCCATAAAAGAATATTTTCCTTAGCAGAATTATTATTTAACCAAATTCTTTTAGCCCAAGGAAACACCTGATTATTACCTTTCAATGAAGAATATACATGCTTGATAGAAAATGCCTTGTTGTTCCATAATAAAGGACTATCACCATGAGATACGAGATTATCAGATAACTCTCTCCATAAAGCTCGTAAAACAGAAGAACTTGTGTGAGGAAGAACCAAATACCCATCATGAAAATAGTCATCTACTTTAGCACATTCAGGAATACATGATTGCCTTCTCAAATTATAATCAACTGCCATACTTAAAATCATACCAGAGCTGGCCTAAGGATCAAACCAAAAAGACAAACCCTTGATAATCTTATAATTACATTGTATCATAGGCAGAAAATTACTCCTTAATTTGAGCACATTCCTCCAGCTCCAACTGCAGTTCAATGGAATTTCCATGGTCTAGAAATGCTTTTTACCAATCAGATTAGATCTAACCCATTCAGACCAAAGGCAGTTATCTTTAGCATGTAACTTGTCAATATAAACTGCAATAACTGCTTTTTTCCAGAGTGATAAATTGGTAATTCCCAGTCCACCATTTAGTTTATCATCAAACAGTTTATAGAAGGAGATAGGAATCATCTTTTTAGAAAAAGGATCGCCATGCCAGAGAAATTTATTAAGTGCACTTATAATCATGTTAATCAGCTTAGCAGGTAAGACATAGTGTCTTGTCCAGTAGGTAGTAAAAGCTAAGGCAACAGATTGCACAACAATTAATCTACCTGCTTGAGAAAGACTACAAGAAGGCCATTGCTGAAGCTTTGAAACAATCTTTTCATAGAGTGGAAGACAATTATCTTTAGTAATACGAGAACTAATTAAGGGAAGACCCAAATATGAAGAATTCAGAGGCATCTCCTTAAGGCCAGATTTTGCAATTAAGTCATTTTTCTTTGAATCAGACAGACCAACAATAAGAATGTGAGATTTATTTAGATTGATTTGCAGACCAGTAATCATGTGGAAGGTATGTAAGGTGTCCATGATGCATTGAATGTTACTTTCAGATGGCTTAGTAAACAAAACTAAATCATCTGCAAATAATAAATGAGTAATCATGGGTGACTTACATTTCGGATGCAACTCAAATATTTTGTTTTTGACATTCTCTATCATCAAGGAATTAAGTAGCTCCATCACCATGATAAAAATATATGCTGATAAAGGACAGCCCTGTCTTACTCCTTGTGTGCCTTTGAAATAGCCATGTAGCTTTCCATTGCGAGCTATAGAAAATCTTGGAGAGGTAATACAACAGTGTAATCAGGCAATGAAGGGAATTGGGAAATTCATCCTAGCTAAAATTGCAAATATTGAATGCCAAGCAACTGAGTCAAAAGATTTTTTAATATTGAGCTTCAACATACACCTTGGGGAAATTCCTTTCCTATTGTAGCCATACAAAAGTTCCTGAGTAAGAAGTATGTTATATGAAATGGATCTGCCATGAATAAAAGCAGATTGGTTGGAAGACATAATAGTTGGCAGAACAACTTGAATTCTGTTGGCAAGAATCTTGGATATAAGTTTGTAGAAAATATTTCAACATGAAATGGGTATGAATTCAGCAACAGAAACAGGATTTTCTACTTTAGGAACTAGCGCAATAGATGTAGCGGCCCAGCATGAAGGAAGCAGGTTAGACTTGAAGAAATGTAAAATAGCTGATGAAATATCTTCACCAATAATTCCCCAATTCTTCTGCACAAAAAATACATTAAAGCCGTCTAGACCACCACAACTACTGGAAACTAAGTTGTTGACTGCTAATTAAATCTCATCCTTTGAAATTAAAGTGATCAACTTCTCAGATTGTTCATAGGAAATGATAGGCAAATTAATATGATAGAGAGGATTTATATTGACTTGGAGAGCACTTGAATTGGCAAGAATGAAGGAAAAATAATTCACAAATGCCTCATTAATCATATCATTAGAACTGTGCACTACTCCATTCATATCTTTAATCATGAAAATGTGATTCCTGGCTTTACGTATCTTAATAGAATTATGATAAAACTTTGTATTTCTATCCCCTTCTAATTCACTTATGATGAAAGCATGTTGCCTCAAAGCTTGTAATTCCATTTCCAACATAAGTTGAAGTTGCTGCCTTTTTTCCTTTTATAACTGATTCAAATGAAGATCTTAAGGCCTTTGTTATGAATCCCTTTGAATGTTGGCTAATTCCAATCTGATAGAATCTGACATTTGAGGTCCTTTACCAAAGTGTAATGAAGACCAACTTCTTAGCTTACTTTTAAGCAACTTCATCTTTTGCAGGAGATTAATCATTGGGTTCCTGTTATTACTTCCACTCCAGACCTGCAAAAGAAGCTCAGAAAAACCAGGATGATTACACTAAAAATTAAAAAAATTTAAAAGATTTAATACCCAAGTCATTAGAATCTTCATTCCCCCAATGAAACACTAAAGGACAATGGTCAGATAGTATAGGGGAAGGTATAAGGTAGAAGGATTGTGGCCAGAGATCAAAAAAGGATGAATTGAAAAAAAGATGATCAAGTTTACACAAAGTGGGTGGACCAGAACGAGCACAATTGGACCATGTGTACAATATACCATATGATTGAATAGGGATTAAGGAGGATTTGACGATCATTTGATTTAGAGGAGCAATATCTATCAAAGTTAAAGAACAACCACCAAATTTTGAGTGCTACTATACATACAATTAAAATCACCTCCAAGAATCCAAGGATCAATTGAGGGATTTAATGATTGAATGGAATCAAGGAAAGATGAACGAGAAACTAAAGAGTTTTGAGCATAAACTGAAGTAAGGAAAAAGAGAGAGTTAGTGGGAAGGAAAATGAATTGATCAGATTCAGTAACCTTTGATAGATGAAAGAAACCAAGATGCCAAATAGTTAGCAACCTAGCAAAAGGAGCTGCAGCTAAATTGTGATCGAAAGACTATGAAGTAGCTATGAATTTTGCATCTTTCTCAGTAGACAAAATATCCAGTTTAGTCTCAGATATACACATTAACTAGATATTGTTTTCCTTTAGTAAATTCTTTATTTCACACTACTTAGAGGGTAAATTAGCCCCTCATATATTCCAAAAGAAGATAGTGTTAATCATCTGAGATGGAGAGGGTTGACCATGATATTGGGATGACTTCTAGTATGTCTTGTGGAAAGAGTTTTTGAGCTGTTTGATGGTAAAATATCTTCTAGACTAAATTCTTCACCATCATTTAGATCCTCAACAGGAGGAACATTCTCTTTTTAAATAATTTTCTTTTTCCTTCTAGTTTTCTTTTTACTCCCAAAAGTGGAAATATTTGCTACTGGAGATGAAGAATTCTGCAATGAAGTAGAACAAGAAGGAGGAGATAAGATGATATGTGGGGGTAGTGATAAATAAGAGTATGGAGATGATGAATGGACATTAAAGTTGAGAGAGGAATTTGAGGGGGATTGAGAATTGTAAGAAGAAGCACATGACATAGTAGATGTGCATGCATTAGAGAATGCAGGAATATTGATGTGAGAAGAAGATGGGGTTGAAACACAATTAGCAGAAGAAGAGGCAAAAGAGGAATTAACATGAGACACAGAGGTTGAAGAAGAGTTGTTTGAAAAGTTAATATTTGAAGTAGATGTGGATGCATTAGAAAATGCAGGAATATTGATGTGTATTGATGAAGGTGTTGAAGTATTTGCACTGGATACATTAACAGAATTGTTGGTAGATGGCACTATTGTGGGTGGATCATCCTTATGATCATTGAGAATGGAAAATGGATTGTTTACATGAAATTCTTTTGCAACAACATCATTTAGAATATTCTCAAAATTGCCATCATCATTTGAGTGAATGTTGAGATTTCCTTGCTCATTAGCAATTACAATTTTTTGATTATCCCTTCTGCTAAGCTCCATATTGATATCCATTCCCTCTTCATTATTTTTCTCATTACCTAAACCTTCATTACCACCATCAATTATTTCCACTACGTCCTCAAAATTTTGCATATCATTATCTCTTTAAGCAATGTGTTCTTTTTCCTTCCTCATCCACATTAGCTTCTTTTTATTTATGACTCTATTCCACCCTTGTCTATCATTAAATTGATTAATAGGTTTCAAATTCCTGTTATACATTTTCCTTTGCAAAACAGGATGAGCAACTTTGCCCTTTGGTTCAACTCTACCAACCTCATTCATAGCTCCAGAATCAACTTGCTTCTTTGCAACAAGCTCACAATTAATAGTCTCATTCCCAAAAATTTTGCAGTGAGTGCATATCATTGGTCTCCAATCATAAGAAACTTGGACAGGGTGACAAGAGTCACCAAGATCAGGTACAACAACACAGTCAGATAGCTCAAAATCTGGAGATATTTCCACCAAGTCCTTAGCATATCTAATCCTCTGCAGCTTCTCAGTACTTGAATCAAAACAAACGAGACGTCCATCATGACAAGACAACCAGTTTATACCAATCAAAGTCCATAACAAAAGAGGAATACGATGCAAATGCATTCAAATGGGAACCTTCTTGATCCCATTCATTGATGATAAACATCCTTCCTTCGATGAAAACAGGATCAGATCTCAACACTCTTTCTCTTTCCTCATCATCGACAAACTTGAAATAGAAGAACATACCATCTGATTTAATATCGACACCCACCTTTAATTTCCACACTTTAAGCAAGGAATTTACAACTGTAAGATAGGATAAAGTTCCATCTAGGAAAAAACCAACCAAGAGTTTCCCCCAGAACTTCATACCTTCCTCCTTAACCTGCTCAGGAAAGTGATTTGGATGACCATCTCTTGAAATATCAAAATGAATAGGCTTATATAACCCAGCATTCTTCGGCAGAGAACTAAAGAGAGATGCATAGTATCGCTTGATTGAAAAAGAGGTTGAGCTTAAGGTGTTTGATGAAAGGTTTACAAGAGGATCTGATGAATTTTCAGAGCGATTGAGGGAAGTGGTAACATCAATATTAGAAGAATCAAGTGGAGGAGGATCATGAATCACATATTTACCTTTGGAAAGAGAAAGATTAGATTTCAAGCCGTTAGACAAAATACCAGGATTAAAAGAATCAAGATTTCTCATAAGACTGTTTGCATTTCCAAAAGACGAAGATGGATCCAAGATGCGATCTGGAAAATTTGACTTAGAAGAAATAATACCAGTGGGTGACGGATCTAGAGAGGAATTGCTTGAAGAATCAGGAGGAGGGGGGATCAGGAGGAGGAAGACGAAATGGTAAAGGAGGAAAGGAGGACGAATCAAGGAAGAAAGATGAGAAATAGGAGGATTGATTCACGGAGGAAGAAGACGCCATTGACGAGGGTTTTCAAAACTTTTTTTGAATATTTATTTACTTTTTATATATATCTATATATATATATTTCTTTCATATGCATACAAACTTCATGGCTTAATAACTTCTTCATAATTAACCATTTTCACACTAAACCACTTTTTGAACTGCGTTCACACTAAGCCACTTTTTAGCCATTCCCCTAAAACAAAAATATGGCGCTGGCGGGGATCGAACTCTGTACCTTTTGTATGCAAGTCACATGTTCTAACCAAATGAGCTACTATGTCTTTTGCTTACAAACCTTAGAACAATGCTAAACATCATTCTTTTCTCATTCCTCTTTTTCAAATAAATTATTCTTTAATTTGTTCTTTTAATATTCTCAGAAAATATGGGGTGTTACAAATATAGATACAACGAAAGACTGAAAATAGAAGCTTACATATTACGGAAGAAATATAATAAATTGGGTATACAACGATAGATAGCGATGCGCCGTGAACTCTGTACCCTAACGCCATTTACAAACATTGTCATATACACTGCATATCAAACACCAGTATGTCGGTAGATAACGATGCCTGCACCGGTGTTAAAACATAGTAGCAAATATCGCCCACCTCGGAACACACTCCCAAAATCAAGGGTGCACCCAAATCGATCACTATAGTCATAGAGATGGTATTGAAGGAGCATGTCCGATCGGAGGTGCGACCTCACTTAGTCACAGTATAGCACCTGTTTTAATCATTTTAATTATAACCCGAAGGTCAAGGCCAATCCATTAGCGTTCTCTTCTTCAAATCCAGTAATTGTGTCCATACCATCAGACTTCATTCTGGAATCTCCACCACGTGCACAATTGTTAAAGTGGTATCGGTATTTGCAGAGAGTATGACAATACCGACTCTGGTCTCTTTAACAACCAAATGTTTACATTTTTCACACCGTGGCCATTACATTTAAAATTATACTTTTGAGTACTGCAGATCAATTTATTCCAAGTATTTCCTTAACATCAATTACTCAAAATTCAAAATGGTTCAGCCAAAATTTCTAATTATTCATAATTATTCTTCGTCAACCCATTTGAGTTTAGATTTAAATCCGATGTTCACAACAATCGTTTGTTAACCTTACAAGTTTGAATTTTGCTTTCAAAATATCATTGTTACCTGAAATCTTCTTTTTCAATCACTTCGGATTCTCTAGATCGGATTGGACATAGATTTATAAAATATATTTGGAATAGTTAAAGTTGAAAAAAGTGTTTGTATATTATAGCTAAAACATTTTAGATATATTAAATTTAAATAGTATATATATAAATTGTTATAAAATGTAACACCCCACCTCCATTAAGGTCACTCACAAAAGGGAATTCCTTAACTTCAGTGGGGCATTTTAGGTAAACAGACATAGAATATCACAAGACATATATAAATTTTTTGCAGCGGAAATAAATAGCTTTATTAAATCACCAAAATACTTTGTTACATAATACCATGAGTCATAAAACACTTCTGTCTTACATTATCAGAGTACGTAGGTATTTTAAAAGAAAAACATCATTCCCCAGATTAAAGAGCAAGCCATATAAGAGACAGAGACTCGAGCCATACTTCAGAAGTAGCTCCTAGAAGATGATATCCAAATCCTGACTAAACCTGGGTGTTTCCTCCCTGAGAACCTGGGGAGGGGGGGGGGGGGGGTGACGGAAGAAAAGAGGCGAAACAAACTAGGTCAGACATACGTCTGGTGATTCTAGTAACTTTTAGCTAGTAAATAAATAAAGGTAAACATGATAGGCATATAAAGTGGATAAGAGGATTCACGGTACAGATGACAGGTATGACAGGACAAATAATGTAAGATGCATACTTCACTACAAACTACTATGCACTATTACTAGTAAAATCAAGATGGGATGATCCCTTCCAGTAACCATAATAACGATAATGATGGTGTTAGTTTCGTATATTCCTAGCTGTTGTCATAGGTGTCGCCTTCTTCTATCTCAACTAGTCATGCCCACTACCCCCTACTATAAATTTGTAGACTTAGGGCATACGTCCGGGTATACCCTAACTACTACCCTAATTGATCGGCTCCCTATTCTGTAGATACCCTATGCTGGTCCCACAACTAGGGGGTATCACTTCCCTAAAGTGGCAACCCAAGGTGTGCACAGTTATACCTACTGGTGTCACGGTCGTCTTGTCCCCGTCTGCCCAGCCTATGGCGCACATGTCCCCGGTCGGTTTGCGCCGCCCACACCATCCGTCTCGTTTTGGATCTCTTACAATCAATCAGTAAGCGTGCCCCCTCCCCGCCTAGTACGGAGTTCTTTACTTTGATACCCCTCCGGGTTACTGACTGAAATGGGTCCCATACAACATGATACAAGCTCTCCCCTATGTCTTGCATCCCCGCTAGGTTTTCTACTGACTATGTATACCCTAAGGTGTCTTTAATTACATAGCCCTCAATCAGTTATGCATACCTATAGGTGTCTTTAATACATAACCCTTAATCTACCTATCGGTTATGCTTACCTATAAATGTCTTTAATACATAACTCTATCTATTACCATTAGTTATGCGTACCCCTAAGGGTGTCTTTAATACATAACTTTACTACTTTTCCCCGGTTATGTATACCATTAGATGTCTTTAATTACATAACCCTTTTTATCCGGTTAAGTTTGTGGGCCTATATATATATATATATATTAATATTACCCACCTACCGTTCAGTTGTACTTAACCCTCCCATTGATTTAATCCTATTTATTTAATGGTTAAGTTTGTGTGCCTATATATATTAATATTACCCACCTACCCATCAGTTGTACTTAACCCACCCACAATCCAACTCATTTTACTTAACCCTAACTTATGTCTATCATCATACAATCCACATGTATTAAGTTAGGTTAAGTACTCTTTTCTTATTACCATGTCCAATTATGGTTATATT
Source organism: Allium sativum (assembly GCA_030737875.1). NCBI lineage: Eukaryota > Viridiplantae > Streptophyta > Magnoliopsida > Asparagales > Amaryllidaceae > Allium > Allium sativum. The sequence goes on along the minus strand of CM060923.1, from coordinate 572,817,920 downwards.
GGGCTAGACCTCCCACATTAGGCCTACAACATGTGGATGTTGGATATGCCGGTCGGGTCCAGGCAGTCTTATTCCACAGTTGGGTCTAACCTCGTGTCTTAGCCAGAGTCGTATTCACACACTTAGACCTCTCACATTAGGTTCAACATTAGTGGTTACTGGATATGCCGGTCGAGTCCAGGCAGACTTCCACCACTAATGTAACCTAACCTCGTGTCATATGTGTTAATTAAATTTTTAGACTTTAATTGCTTAAACATTCCTCTTTTGATTAATTAAATTAATTAATTAATCCTTTCCTCTTTATAGGTGTCAATACCTATTTTATTAACAATTTGAATTTCCTATCCATAAATGGTCATATTCAAATTATACCATTTTTACTCAACTTTACTGATGTCATAATAGACAATTATTTATATGTTTCCCTACTTGAATCATGTGCCCAATTTACATAAACACTATGTAAATTATGCCTATTACAAATTTCCCTTTTCCCCGTTTCTTAACTAGCGTAACCGTTTGCGTTTTTGGCGTCATCGAGGCTACAAGGTAGCCTCGCCATAACAATAAAATAAAGGGAATGACAAGATGATCGTTTTCAGTACAATTTTTGGCATAAGCATGACAACTAGGGAAAATGACATGATAACTTCGTATATAATTATGATTCATCACTTAATTAACAACTTGCATGGATTCATGATTTTGCAACATAACAACTTGCATAGTTTCATGAATTTCAACGTAACAACTTGCATAGGTTCATGAATTAACAACATAATTAACAACTCACATAGGTTCATGATTCACAACATAACAACTTGTATAGGTGACTTGCATAGGTTCATGATTCACAATATAACAACTTGCATAGGTGACTTGCATAGGTTCATGATTCATAACATAACAACTAGCATAGGTTCATGAACTCATCACACAATAACTTGCATAGGTAACTTGCATGATCTCATAACAACTTGCATAGGTTCATGATAACAACTTGCAAAGATTCATGATAACAACTTGCATAGATTCATGAATTCGCAACATAATAACTTGCATAGGTTTATGAATTTCACTTGCATAATTTCATGATTCACTCAACAATAAACTTGTATAATTTCACGATCCACAACAACAATAAACTTGTATAATTTCATGATTCACCACAACGACGAACTTGTATAATTTCATGATCCACAACAACAATAAACTTGTATAATTTCATGATCCACAACTACAATACCTGGTATTTTAATAACATGTTAAAACCATAAATCAAGGTAGAATTAATTTTTAAAATAAGAATCAGGGGAAAACGGGTTGCGCCATTGCGTTTGTCTGGAAATTCGGTTTGGAAACGAGTCCGAGTTTTCGAAGAACGGATTCCGTATGAGGGAGATATGACCCTCTGAAGTTTCAAGGATTTTCAGAACAGAAAAACAGCTCAAATTCGAATTCGATATTCGAATTCAAAACCCAGCCCAGACTGGGCGGGAATTTTCCCGCCCAGGACCAGGTCGACCTGGTGGTCGATACTATGGCCGACCTCCCAAAGGCCAGGTCGACCTTATGGTCGACTTGGGGGTCGACCTGGTGCTGAAACCCAGATTTCAGCCTGGGTCCATTCTGATGTTTTTGGTCTCGTTTTTAGTATAGATTCGTTTGCCTAATCCTATATAAACAGCCCCTAACCCCATTCTCTTTACACCATTTTATTCTCTCCTTATGCTGCCTCTGAAATAAATGAAATAAATAAATTAAAATAAAACACGAAGACTATTTCTTGAAGACTACGACTAGGAATTGCATACTGGGGATTTTCTTCTACAATCAAATTGAGATGCAACGATTCAACAATTCGACGACTAGTTTCTAGATTCAACTTCTGCATCTCAATTTCTTAGTCCACAATCTGTAACTTCTAGTTACTTTGAGATTTAAACTTGTTAATTGTAATTTGGACATGAGATAAAGTGAAATTGGACTTAAGTATGATAATCGATCCACATCTACTCTAATTTCCATCTTGGATCTTGACATTTGGAATATTGCTATGAAATCAGTTTGGACCTATTCATGTTGTAAATCAAACTCTTTCATGTCCATAACATTATCATGCCTGTGATGTTGAATCAGTCTATTATTTACAAGTTTGGGACTATCACCTTATGCCATGACTATCACCTTATTATGCTAGATTTGAAATCCTATTATTTTCTATATGCCAGTGATGTTGTAACCAATTATCTCAAGTTATATCATGCTAGTCTTGTAATCCCTTCTATCACTTTATGCTCGTCCTTTGTGCCTATCATAGTTTTGATGTTATTCCCTTTATTTTTGGATTTGGATTTACTTGTAATTTAGATCGATTCACATTTATGTGCGATGGGAATACGATGTGGGTAGATTAGACAAAACATGAATTGGTTATGAACATGAATCATGAACTTGATAATAGGCGTAAGTTGAAACATGAAACTTGGCATGAAACTTGACATGAAACTTGTCATGAAACTTGACACGAACTTGACATGAAATTTGAACATGGACATGACACTAGAATTAAATTGAAAATGGCCAACTCGAGGATGGGTTGAGTTTGCAGTGTAATTCTGCCCGAAACCGCTCGGCAAATCCATTGACTGCAAACAATAGGATCCAATGTGGGTAGTTAGTCATATTGAGCTTGAAACCCGAGGTCAGACTGAGTTGTGGTGTAAATCTGCCCGGAACCGCCATGCATATTCAGTGACCACAACAACAGGTCCGATGTAAGAGGTTGGAGTGCACTAATGAATTAATGCCACATGATAGGGTTAAGTCATGAACATGAAAGACAACATTTAACCAACTTAACACATGATTAGTGGGGTTAAGTCATGAAATTGAAAGACAATACTTAACCAACTTGACATGCTAGACTGATAAGGGTTAAGTCACGAATTTAAATGACAACACTTAACCTGTTGGACGGAAACCCTGGTTACGCGGTCCATTTCAGCAGTAACCCACTTAAATGTATCATGGTACCCTGGAACTAGGCAGGGTGGGGCATGATTTCTGGGCTCATTGTAAGCGACCAGAACGACGGCTGAGTTGGTTCGCCAGTGTAGGTTCAGGCGGACTATGGTCGTGCACGTACTCCGGAGTTGAAAAAACAGGCATTGGGCATCAGTAGGTTTACACTGTGCATGCTTGATTCGTGTCGGTGGTTGGCACCCTAAGGGTTGATACACCCTAGGGTGGACCTAGCACAAGTGACTACATTCGTGATAGGGCCGTATGACACGGACACACGACGAGCTTGAACTAGTAGGGAGTCGATCGATTAATGGATCGTTCCGTGGGACCTCGAAATGGGTCATTTCATGATATTGGGCCAAGGGATCATTTCATGGTTAATATATGACATGGGATTGGGATACTAGTACAGTTGGTGTAGCGAATCTTGAACATGCGATGCTATACTTGATTTGTCATGTTATCTTAGTCTATCTTGTCCATCTTGTCATCATCCTTGTGTTTACTTTCAGTTTATACATGTCATGTTACCTTTACCTCTTTTTATGCTGAAAGTCACTAGGACTTACCAGTCTTTATGACTGACCCGTTTTCTTTCGTCTCTTTTTCTTTCGTTCCCCCCAGGTTCTCAGGGAGGAAACTCTAGCACTTAGCTTGGATTTCGCTTGCTTTCGGTTCAGCCCATGTACGGTTTGATCTTGAGCTATGCTATGGCTGCATTTCTGCTAACTTTGGGGAATTAAGCTACTTTTGTTGTTTTAAGTTTTATGCTTCTTTATCTATTCAAGGCAGAACTTGTTGTAATGGAAAATGATAGTTGGTACTTTTGATGTAAAAGGTTTTGACTCTTTTTGAAAGTAATGAAATTTAGCTTTTGATTCTTCCGCTATTTTATTTATGTTCTGTCTTGTAATATTTCTATGATTGTTTACCTCGATAACACTCCTCCAAAACTAGTGCATTTCATTGTGAGTGACCCTAGCGGAGGTGGGGTGTTACAATTGGTATTAGAGCATAAGGTTACCAGACTGGGCAAAAGTTTTTAAAACCTTCTAAAACTATTTTCAAAACTGTTTACAAAGAAGCGTTTTTCAAGAAAAGTTTTGTTATATTTAAAGGCTATTCCCCAAAATCCATTAGCACTATCCTTTGTTTCCTCGTTTTGAATCTCTTTTTTTCATTTCAGCATGTTTGGGAATCTTATCCTTCTAGAGGGCGTGCCAATACCTGGCTGGTTCAGGAGGTACTTAGAGGCTAGGGCCCACGATGCAGGCCCAGCAGATATTCCTCCTCCAGCTGCAGCGGTTCCTCCTACTCCTCCTCGTGCAAATGCTTTCTCAAAGATCTGTAGAGATTTTAGGGCCATGGGTGGAAAGGAATTCAAGGGAACTGAATCATTTGTAGAAGTGAGGAACTGGCTCAAAGAAACTGAGGATCTATTCGTTATCTTCGAGGTGGACGATAGGCAGAAGGTACAGTTGGCAGTATGGTTGCTCAAAGACGAAGCTTCCTATTGGTGGGAAGTCACTAACGCTGAAAGACCTGTTGACACATGGATGGATTTCAGGATAAGGTTTGAGATGAAATTCCTCTCACAAGCTGAACGAAGTCTACAGCTAGAAAAGTTCTTATCTCTTAAGCAAGGAAGTATGACGGTCAAGGAGTACGTCAATCAATTCAATCAGCTGGCCCGGTTTGGACTGGACTTAGTGAATACTCCTCATAAGAAGGATCTCCGTTTTGTCAAGGGATTGAATGAGCCACTTCACAACTTGGCTATGACCCACGTACCTATGGGGGCTACTTACGAAAGGTTAGTAGACATGGCACTCTTAAATGAGGAAGACAAGGGCAAGAATAAGGCAAAAGCAGAAGTGCCTCAAGATAAGAAGGGGGAAGGGTCACAGAACAAGAAGGCTGATCCGAAGAAAGGCGGGAAGAACAACAAACCCCATGAAAATAGAAAGTGTAATTTCTTTGGCATTCTTGGACATCTGGTCAAAGACTCAGGAAGAAGAAAAGGAAGATGGGTGGCTGTTTCCACTGTGGTGAGACAGGACACATGGCTAGGGCATGCCCAAGGAAGCAAGTGCAGGGAGATGGACCTTGTTCTGGAGGACAAGTCCACGCTCACACGGTACCTCCGCAAGAACAAAGTAGAAATATTTCTGTCGAAAGTTTAGTCTATCTTCTTGATCATCCTGTTCGAACCTTGTTTGATTCAGGCACATCGCATACTTTTATTTCTTCTGATATTGTTGAAACTCTGCACCTAAGTACTTGTCTAGTTGAGGATCCCGTCATTGTTTCAAATCCAATAGGTGGCTCCGCTCATTTATCTATGATCTGTGTGGATTTGAGGATTTCTATCTTAAGCATAGAATTCACGTGTAATGCTTATGTTCTCGGATTTATGGGATACGGTTTGATTCTAGGCATGGATTGGCTGTCCAATAATGGAGCCATTCTCGATTATGAACGAAGGGTAGTTAGACTCATGACTCGCCTTGATAATACCCTTGAAATTTCTTGTAACCCTATGGGTCTTGTCATGTTATGTTATCTAGAATCTCTTGACTCGTCTATCGATGATTTGCAATTAGTAAGGGTAGTCCGAGAATATCCCAATGTCTTTGATGAGGTTAAGGGGTTACCCCCTAAGCGCGAGATAGATTTCCGTATATATCTTGTTGATAATGCTAAGCCAGTTGCATTTCCCATTAGACAAATGGCCCCGCGAGAGAGAAAAGAGCTTAGTAAGCAAGTTAAGGAGTTGCTTGAGAAAAATTTCATTAGGCGAAGCATTTCTGAATGGGGTGCTCCGGTGGTACTCGCTACTAAGGCGGATGGTTTGCTTCGTCTATGCGTAGATTATCGTGAGTTAAACAAGCTGACTAAGAAGAATAGGCACCCACTACCGAGAATCGATGACTTGTTTGACCAGCTTGTAGGAGCGTCTGTTTTCTCTCAACTCGATCTAGCTACAGGATTCCATCAGCTTAGAGTGGCTGAGGATAGCATTGACAAGACTGCGTTTAGGACTCCAGATGGTTTCTTCGAATGGCTCGTCATGCCGTTTGGTTTGACGAATGCACCCGCGTACTTCGTAGACTTGATGAGTAGGGTGCTTAGGGAGTTCCTTAACAAGTTTGTGGTGGTCTTCGTGGACGATATTTTGATCTTCTCAAAGGATGAGGAAGAACATGCTAGACATCTCAAGTCATGGATACGCTTAGAGCACACAAGTTAAAGGCTAAGTTCTTCAAGTGTCATTTTTGGAGAAAAGAATTTCGGTTTCTTGGACATGTAGTTTCTAAGCAAGGTATAGCTGTGGACCCCGCAAAGGTAGCTGCGGTGCAAGTCTGGAAAGTTCCTAAGAACGCAACAGAAGTGAGAAGCTTTCTCAGTTTGGCGGGCTACCATAGGAAGTTCATTAAGGACTTCGCTAAGATTTCAGCCCCTCTTACTAGGTTAACGAAGAAGAACCTAGCTTTTGCATAGGACATAGAGTGTGACGTTGCTTTTCAAAGGCTTAAGAGAGCCCTTACCACAGCTCTAGTTTTGGCATTACCCGACGGAGGTAAGATGTTTACGGTGTACACAGATGCATGCGGCACGGGATTAGGCGTTGTCCTAATGCAAGAAGGGAAAGTGATATGCTACGGGGGTAGACAACTTAAAGTTCATGAGAAAAATTATCCCACACATGACTTGGAATTGGCCGCGATTGTTTTTGCGCTTAAGTCTTGGCGCCACTATCTTCTAGGTGAGAAGTTCGAGTTGTATACAGATCACAAATCGCTTAAGTACCTCTTTTTGCAAAAAGATTTGAATCTAAGGCAACAGAGGTGGATGGAATTCTTGGCATCGTATGACTTCGATATAGCTTATACCCCTGGCAAGGGTAACGTGGTGGCGGATGCGCTAAGTAGGAAAAGGTTGACTTTGAGTCCTTTGTTTGTTGAAAGGAAAAGTCTAAAGTTTATAGCAACCTTTGATTTCACACCTGTTGTTGAGTCGTTGGCTAGCACGTTAGCATCTCTCGAGTTAAGGCCTACACTTCTAGACCAAGTAGGGACTTCATAGAAGGAAGACCCACAGATAGTCGAGATCATGGACAAGTTGATTAGAGGTGAGATGTTAAGTCACCTCAGTAGGTATGCCATAAATGACAAGGGATGGCTAAGGCGTGATGTTAGACTATGTGTCCCACAAGTGGGAGACTTAGTAAAGAGAGTTCTCGAAGAGGCGCATCACTCGAAGATGACTATACATCCCGGAGGGGATGAAATGTACAAGGATATGAAGCGCATTTTCTTTTCGAACGGGATGAAAAAGGACGTGGCGGAATTCGTTTCTAAGTGCATGGTGTGCCAACAAGTAAAGGATGAGTCGAAAAAGCCCGGTGGCTATTGCATCCTTTGGAAGTTCCGCAGTGGAAATGGGAGAGTGTCTCTATGGATTTCGTGGATGGATTGCCTAGGTCAAGGAAGGGCAATACTAGCATATGGGTTATAGTAGATAGACTCACGAAGAGCGCTCACTTCATTCCTGTGAAGAGCAAGAGGACCGCATCATGGCTAGCGTCTATATACCTTCGAGAAATAGTACGGTTGCACGGAGTTCCTTCTAGTATAGTTAGCGATTGTCACTCAATTTTCACTAGCGAATTTTGGAATAGTTTACAAGAAGTAATGGGTACACGACTAAGTTTAAGCACGCCCTATCACCGACAGACAGATGGACAAACCGAAAGGGTAAATAGGGTACTAGAGGACCTTTTGAGACTATGCATTCTTAACTTTGGTGGTACTTGGAAAGATCACCTACCTCTCGTTGAGTTCGCGTATAATAATAGTTGCCAAGCTAGCATAGGAATGTCACCATTCGAAGCTTTATACAGAAGATCGTGCAAGTCACCAACTTGTTGGTGGAAGTCGACAGACCAGCTCATACTTGGACCCGACATGATAAGGGACACTTCCGAGAAGGTTGAGTTGATACAAAGATGGATGAAAACGTCCCAAGATAGACAGAAATCCTACATGGACAAGGGAAGGACAGACCTGAAGTTCGAAGTCGGAGATATGGTCTTTATAAAAGTTTCTCCTTTACGCAATGTGGTTCGCTTTGAAGCAGTTGAAAAGTTAGCACCGAGGTTCGTAGGATTGTTCCCTATCATCGAGAGGATTGGACAGATGGCCTATAAGGTAGAGTTACCTGAGAAGTTGACCGGAGTACACAATGTCTTTCATGTTTCGCATCTCTGAAAGTGCCTACATGAGTCTGCCGAAGTGGTTGAGCCAAGCATCCTTGAAGGCGTAGAAGTGGAAAGAGAAGCAACATTGAGGCGAGTTCCGAGTCATATCTTAGGAACGGAGATCAAGAAGCTAAGGAATCGAGAAGTCAAGCTAGTTAAAGTATAGTGGAGTGATGCCCAAAAAGACTCAACTTGGGAAACCGAAGAGAAGATACGCTCGCTATACCCATTTCTTTTTTAGGGTACATTCTCGACTCTTTTTCCTATAAGTTTACATACCTTCGTATCATGTACATGCTTTTGCTATCCATGTTTGTCTTGTTATCTTCTCGATCCTATCTTGAGAACCTTAGGTAGAACCCTATGGATGTAAACATGTAAATGAAACACGTTATGGTTGATGATTGCAAGTGGTTGAAAGTGGTTATTAGTGGTTGCATAACACATATTATGCAGTAGATCGGCTCAATCACATTGTTCATATTGCATATGCATGGGTGCTTATACTTGTATATGGATGGAAACTTGATATGTTATCATATGGATGTTGCATATGGATGACTGGTTATGCACTCATGTAGATAATATATTAGGAAATTGCATACATATTGGATTAATTGCACTAGCATATTTTGCATTAAGGAGGTTTACTGAATCAACAACCACTTCGGCATATTGGATCTTTTGCATTAGATAAGTACATATACACACACTCTTGCATAAGTTCATACAGCATTAGAAATATTTTAAGGACAGTGGTTGCTTGTGGATGATGGTTGAGTAGATGGATGTTGGATTGTAGGACACATTCTTCTTAACTTGAAGATTTCGGGGACGAAATCCTTTAAGGAGGGGAGAATGTGATACCCGGTATTTTAATAACATGTTAAAACCTTAAATCAAGGTAGAATTAATTTTTAAAATAGAATCAGGGGAAAATGGGTTACGCTATTGCGTTCGTCTCGAAATTCTTCTTGGAAACGAGTCCGAGTTTTCGAAGAACGGATTCCGTATGAGGGAGATATCACCTTCCGAAGTTTCAAGGATTTTCAGAACAGAAAATAGCTCAAATTCGAATTCGAAATTCGAATTCAAACCCCAGCGCAGACTGGGCGGGAATTTTCCTGCCCAAGACCAGGTCGACCTGGGGGTCGACACTATGGTCGACCTCCCAGGGGCCAGGTCGACCCTATGGTCGACCTGGGGGTCGACCTGGTGCTGAAACCCAGTTCTGAGCCTGGGTTCCTTCTAATGTTTTTGGTCTCGTTTTCAGTCTAGATTCGTTCGCCTAATCCTATATAAACAGGCCCCTAACCCCATTCTCTTTACACCATTTTATTCTCTCCTTATGCTGCCTCTGAAATAATTGAAATAAATAAATTAAAATAAAACACGAAGACTATTTCTTGAAGACTACGGCTCGGAATTGCATATTGGGGATTTTCTTCTACAATCAAATCGAGATTCAACGATTCAACAATTCGATGACTAGTTTCTAGATTCAACTTCTACATCTCAATTTCTTAATCCACGATCTGTAAGTTCTAGTTACTTTGAGATTTAAACTCGTTAATTGTAATTTGGACATGAGATAAAGTGAAATTGGACTTAATTATGATAATCGATCCACATCTACTCTAATTTCCATCTTGATCTTGACATTTGGGAATATTGCTATGAAATCATTTTGGACCTATTCATGTTGTAAATCAAACTCTTTCATGTCCATAACATTATCATGCCTGTGATGTTGAATCAGTCTATTATTTACAAGTTTGGGACTATCACCTTATGCCATGACTATCACCTTATTATGCTAGATTTAAAATCCTATTATTTTCTATATGCCAGTGATGTTGTAACCAATTATCTCAAGTTATATCATGCTAGTCTTGTAATCCCTTCTATCACTTTATGCTCGTTCTTTATTGCTATCATAGTTTTGATGTTATTCCCTTTATTTCTGGATTTGGATTTACTTGTAATTTAGATCGATTCACATTTACGTGCGATGGGAATACGATTTGGGTAGATTAGGCAAAATATGAATTGGTTATGAACATGAATCATGAACTTGATAATAGGCATAAGTTGAAACATGAAACTTGGCATGAAACTTGATATGAAACTTGTCATGAAATTTGACACGAACTTGACATGAAATTTGAACATGGATATGACACTAGAATGAACTTGAAAATGGCCAACTCGAGGTTGGGTTGAGTTTGCAGTGTAATTCTACCCGGAACCGCCCGGCAAATCCAGTGACTACAAACAATAGGATCCAATTTGGGTAGTTGGTCATATCATGCTTGAAACCCGAGGTCAGACTGAGTTGTGGTGTAAATCTGCCCGGAACCGCCCGGCATATCCAGTGACCACAATAACATGTCTGATGTGAGAGGTTGGAGTGCATTAATGAATTAATGCCACATGATAGGGTTAAGTCATGAACATGAAAGACAACACTTAACCAACTTGACACATGATTAGTGGGGTTAAGTCATGAAATTGAAAGACAACACTTAACCAACTTGACATGCTAGACTGATAAGGGTTAAGTCACGAATTTAAATGACAACACTTAACCTATTGGACGGAAACCCTAGTTACGCAGTCCATTTCAGCAGTAACCCACTTAGATGTATCATAGTACCCTGGAACTAGGCAGGGTGGGGCATGATTACTGTGCTGATTGTAAGCGACCGGAACGACGGCAGAGTTGGTGCGCCAGTGTAGGTTCAGGCGGACTATGGTCGTGCACGCAGTCCGGAGTTGAAAAAGCAGGCATTGGGCATCAGTAGGTTTACACTGTGCATGCTTGATTCGTGTCGGTGGTTGGCCCCCTAGGGGTTGATACACCCTAGGGTGGACCTAGCACAGGTGACTACATTCGTGATAGGGCTGCATGACATAGACACATGACAAGCTTGAAATTTTAGGGAGCTGATCGATTAACGGATCATTCTGTAGGACCTCGAAATGGGTCATTTCATGATATTGGGCCAAGGGATCATTTCATGGTTAATATATGACACGGGTTTGGGATACTAGTACAGTTGGTGCAGCGAATCTTGAACATGCGATGCTATACTTGATTTATACTTGATTTATCATGCTATCTTAGTCTATCTTGTCCATCTTGTCATCATCCTTATGTTTACTTTCAGTTTATACATGTCATGTTACATTTACCTGTTTTTATGCTGAAAGTAACTAGGACTAACCAGTCTTTATGACTGACCCTTTTTCTTTCGTCCCGCCCCCTGTTCTCAGGGAGGAAACTCTAGCACTTAGCTTGGATTTCGCTTGCTTTCGGTTCAGCTCATGTACGGTTTGATCTTGAGCTATGGCTGCATTTCTGCTACCTTTGGGGAATTAAGCTACTTTTGTTGTTTTAAGTTTTATGCTTCTTTATCTATTCAAGGCAGAGCTTGTTGTAATGGAAAATGATAGTTGGTACTTTGGATGTAAAAGGTTTTGACTCTTTTTGAAAGTAAGGAAATTTAGCTTTTGATTCTTCTGCTGTTTTATTTATGTTCGGTCTTGTAATATTTCTGTGATTTTTTACCTCGATAACGCTCCTCCAGAACTACTGCATTCCCTTTGTGAGTTACCCTAGCGGAGGTGGGGTATTACAACAACAACAATAAACTTGTATAATTTCATGATTCATCACAACAACAATAAACTTGCACAACTACAAACAAAATATACATAAATCATAGTCTACCACAATTTACTTTTATCTATTTAAACCTAAAAGTGACTAGAACTCACAGAAAAAGGGGTCTTGAGTTCTGGGATCTGAATTCTGTAATCGATTAGCGTTCCCTTATTGTAGACAATTTCATTGTTGAGATTAGACTTTGATTTGAAGTGTTGTCTTTAATTTGCTTCTAGTTGGTGGCGGCTACTCTAGGGTTTGGAGTGACAACATGATGGCCATTGATCTAATTTTGATTTGATTTTAGGGTTTGAGTCTACCCATGTTTATATAGAATTTCAATTTAATTATAGCCTTTGGATGATCTTAGGGTTAATCAAAACCACTCAGTCAGGATAGGGTGACACCTCTGCCCTAATGACTCAGCAAGGATTCAGAAAGGACTCAGCAATGAGTCATAGTGTGGATCAGATCACACCAGAAAGCTGTGCAGACTTTCTGCTCGGCCTGGGCGCACTTGGTAAGTGCGATAGTGTATTTTTTTAAACTGGCGCACTTCTCAAGTGCGCCAGTGCAATTTTTTTTCTTCTTCTGGTTTTTCCGCCTAACTTCGGTCGTCCATATCTCCATCATATGTTGTCCGTTTTACGCAAACTCGGAATGTATCTCAAGCAGAATTCCGAGATGAACGCAATGGCGCAACCCGTTTCCCTTAATTCCCACATTTGAAATTAAGTATTCTTAAATTTAGTTAATCTGATTATTCAAAAATTCGGGGTGTTACATTCTCCCCTACTTAAAGGATTTCGTCCCCGAAATCTTCAAGTTAAGAAGAATGTGTCCTACCATCCAATCACCCATCTACTCAACCATCATCCACAAGCATCCATTGTCCTTAGAAAACTTCTAATGTCGTATGAACATATGCAAAAGTGTGTGTATATGTTCCTTATCTAATGCAAATATTAGGCGGTCCACTGATTCAGTTGACCTCCTTAATGCGAATTATGTCAGTGCCATGAGTCCAACATGTATACAATTTTCCTATTTGATACATATTATCTCTTCACGTGTGCACAACCATTCATCAAAATGCAACATCCATATGATAACACAACCATTATACATCCATTACCATAAATACGCACACATTTTTATATGCAATATGAAAGTGATTTGAGCCGATCTAGTGCTTAATGTGTGTGTAAATGCATCCACGAGCAACCACTAGCAAACACTTGCATCCACTTGCAACCATCAAACATAACATGTCTCAAACACATGTTAACATCGATGGATTTCCTATCTAAAGGTCAAAGATTCGGCCGATGGGATACAAACAAATGATATAACTAAAACAAAAGCTCTGTTCCCATTTGACATCGGTTAAAGAATAATACCCTAAGTTTCAGCCCTGAAGACCGAAACCAACATCAGACTGAAACTCAGAGAATTACCCCCCCCATTAAACAATGTCAAAATTGGAAATCTACTTCATGCTTCGAGTAGAAACCCCTATCCTTCAGAAATATTCAGATACTTACAAACTACTAGTACAGATCAGATTACAGAATGATTCTCAGAAAGCTAAGCATAATAGACCCTTGCGGGTCACAAGAAACTTTGGTGGTCTTCCCATGACAAGTTAGAAACTTAATGACCCTCCTCTCAAAATCTAGAACGGCCCTCTACATAGAAAGCTGGTCCATTTAGAACCAACCCATAGCCCATAAACTTGAGCACACAAATGTCACATTCAAATTTTTGACGCCTAACACAGATAATTTCAACCCCTTACAAATCACCAATAAATAAGCCGAACCACCAAAGGGGTTTGAAACAACTACGGGATCAAAAACAAGACTAGTATTAAAGTGCAGAGTCTCAATGCCAGAATCCAAAAAAGTCTTAACTTCATAATCAGATAAGGAAATTAAACCTTTTACATAAATTTTTCCTATCTCTATCCTATCCATCTGCCACGAGAGCATCCACCTACCCTCTATAAGATTCTACCCTTTGCTCTTGCCTTCTTGGGCAATCCTAGATCAGATGTCCTGTCTCATGGCACCGAAAAGAACCAACCTTCTTACATGTTAACAAGTCTTTATCTAAAGTTGCCCCCATCGCGCGGAAAACCCTACGAAGACCGAAAGAGGATTAGCCGTAGATGGAATAACTGCGACTATAGATGGAAGTTAGGCACTTCTTTGCCCTTCGACAGACGCTATAGTCTCATCATGCCTACGGGACCATGTTGCGATGAGGTTACCTCCCAGAAAGCCAGTAGCCTCGGAGACTCGGAAAAGAAGGAAAACAAGGATTAAACAGAAAATTAGAAGATAGAAATATGGCTTTGGGGACTATGTTTTTCAAAACAGACTTTCCTTTTTGAAAATACTTTCTTTTAAAACTTTTTTGGAAAATATTTTCAAAACTTTTATCTAATCTAGTAACCTTTAGCTCTTATACCAAGTGTAACACCCCACCTCCATTAAGGTCACTCACAAAGGAATTGCGTTAACTTTAGTGGAGCATTTTAGGTAAACAAACACAGAATATCACAAGACAGATATAAAAATTTTGCAGTGGAAATAAACAGCTTTATTACCATGAGTCATAAAACACTTCTGTCTTTTATTATCGGAGTACATAGGTATTTTAAAAGAAAAACATCATTCCCCAGATTAAAAAGCAAGCCATATAAGAGACAGAGACTCGAGCCATACTTCAGAAGTAGCTCCTAGAAGATGATATCCAAATCCTGACTAAATATGGGTGTTTCCTCTCTGAGAACCTCGAGGGGGGGGGGGGACGGGAGAAAAGAGGCGAAACAAACTAGGTCATACATACGTCTGGTGAGTCCAATAACTTTTAGCTAGTAAATAAATAAAGGTAAACATGACAGGTATACAAAGTGGATAAGAGGATTCACGGTACAGATGACAGGTATGATAGGACAAATAAGGTAAGATGTATGCTTCACTACAAACTACTCTGCACTATTACTAGTAAAATCAAGATGGGATGATCCCTTCCGCTAACCATAATAACGATAACGATGGTGGTAGTTTCGTGTATTCCTAGCTGCTGTCATAGGTGTCCCCTGCTCCTATCTCAACTAATCGTACCCACTACCCCCACTATAAATTGGTAGACTTAGGGCATACGTCCGGGTATACCCTAACCACTACCCTAATCGATCGGCTCCCTATTCGGTACATACCTTATGCTGGTCCCATAACTAGGGGGTATCACTTCCCTGAAGTGGCAACCCAAGGTGTGCACAGTTATACCTACTGGTGTCACGGTCGTCTTGTCCCCCTCTGCCCGGCCCTTGCATGCTCAAGTCCCTGGTCGGTTTGCGCCGCCTACACCATCCATCTCGTTTTGGATCTCTTACAATCAATCAGTAAGCATGCCCCTTCCCCGCCTAGTACGGAGTTCTTTACTTTGATACCCCACCGGGTTACTGACTGAAATGGGTCCCACACAACATGATACAAGCTCTCCCCTATGTCTTGTATCCCCACTAGGTTTTCTACTGACTATGTATACCCTAAGGTGTCTTTAATTACATAGCCGTCAATCAGTTATGCGTACCTATAGGTGTCTTTAATACATAACCCTTAATCTACCTATCGGTTATGCTTACCTATAGGTGTCTTTAATACATAACTCTATCTATTCCCATTAGTTATGCGTACCCCTAAGGGTGTCTTTAATACATAACTTTACTATTTTCCCCGGTTATGTATGCCATTAGATGTCTTTAATTACATAACCCTTTTTATCTGGTTAAGTTTGTGGGCCTATATATATTAATATTACCCACTACCCTTCAGTTGTACTTAACCCTCCCACTGATTTAATACTATTTATTTAATGGTTAAGTTTGTGGGCCTATATATATTAATATTACCCACCTACCCATCAGTTGTACTTAACCCACCCACAATCCTACTCATTTTACTTAACCCTAACTTATGTCTATCATCATACAGCCTACATGTATTAAGTTAGGTAAAGTTGTCCTTTTCTTATTACCATGTCCAATTATGGTTATATTGGGCTAGACCTCCCACATTAGGCCTACAACATGTGGATGCTGGATATGCCGGTTGGGTCCGGGCAATCCTATTCCACAGTTGGGTCTAACCTCGTGTCTTAGCCCGAGTGGTATTCACACACTTAGACCTCTCACATTAGGTTCAACATTAGTGGTTGCTGGATATGTCGGTCGGGTATGGGCAGACTTCCACCACTAATGTAACCTAACCTCGTGTCATAAGTGTTAATTAAATTTTCACACTTTAATTGCTTAAACATTCCTCTTTTGATTAATTAAGTTAATTAATTAATCCTTTCCTTTTTATAGGTGTTAATACCTATTTTATTAACGATTTGAATTTCCTACCCATAAGTGGTCATATTCAAATTATACCATTTTTACTCAACTTTACCTATGTCATAATAGGCAATTATTTATATGTTTCCCTACTAGAATCATGTGCCCAATTCACATAAACACTATGTAAATTATGCCTATTACAAATTCCCCTTTTCCCCATTTCTTAACTAGCGTAACCATTTGCGTTTTTGGCGTCATCAAGGCTACAAGGTAGCCTCGCCATAACAATAAAATAAAGGGAATGACAAGGTGATCGTTTTCAGTACAATTTTTGGCATAAGCATGACAACTAGGGAAAATGACATGATAACTTCGCATATAATTATGATCCATCACATAATTAACAACTTGCATAGATTCATGTTTTCGCAACATAACAACTTGCATAGTTTCATGAATTTCAACATAACAACTTGCATATGTTCATGAATTAACAACATAATTAACAACTCACATAGGTTCATGATTCACAACATAACAACTTGTACAGGTGACTTGCATAGGTTCATGATTTACAACATAACAACTTGCATAGGTTCACGATTCATAACATAACAACTAGCACAGGTTCGTGAATTCATCACACAATAACTTGCATAGGTAACTTGCATGATCTCATAACAAATTGCATAGGTTCATGATAACAACTTGCATAGATTCATGATAACAACTTGCATAGATTCATGAATTCACAACATATTAACTTGCATAGGTAACTTGCATAGGTTTACGAATTTCACTTCCATAAATTCATGATTCACGGCAACAATAAACTTGTATAATTTCATGATCCACAACAACAATAAACTTGTATAATTTCATGATTCACCACAACAATGCACTTGTATACTTTCATGATCCACAACAACAATAAACTTGTATAATTTCATGATCCACAACAATAATAAACTTGTATAATTTCATGATTCACCACAACAATAATAAACTTGCATAACTACAAACAACATATACCCAAATCATAGTCTACCACAATTCACTTTTATCTATTTAAACCTAAAACTAACCAGAACTCACAGAAAAAGGGTCTTGAGTTCTGGGATCTGAATTCTGTAATTGATTAGCATTCTCTTGTTGTAGACAATTTCGTTGTTGAGATTAGACTTTGATTTTATTTGTAGTGTTGTCTTTAATTTGCTTCTAGTTGGTGGCGGCTACTCTAGGGTTTGGAGTGACAACATGACGGCCATTGATCTAATTTTGATTTGATTTTAGGGTTTGAGTCTACCCATGTTTATATAGAATTTCAATTTAATTATAGCTGTCGGATGATATTAGGGTTAATCAAAACCATTCAGTCAGGATAGGGTGACACCTCAACCCTAATGACTCAGCAAGGAGTCAGAAAGGACTTAGCAACGAGTCACAGTGTGGATCAGATCACATTAGAAAGTTGTGCAGGCTTTCTGCTCGGCCTGGGTGCGCTTGGGAAGTGCGCCAGTGTATTTTTGTACTGGCGCACTTCCCAAGTGCGCCAGTGCAATTTCTTTTTTCTTCTGGTTTTTCCGCCTAACTTCGTTCGTCCATATCTCCATCATATGGTGTCCGTTTTATGCAAATTCGGACTCTATCTCAAGAAGAATTCCGAGACGAACGCAATGGCACAACTAGTTTCCCTTAATTCCTTGAAATTAAGTATTCTTAAATTTAGTTAATTTGATTATTCAAAAATTCGGGGTGTTACATAAAAATTGTATAAAAACTTTATTGGTAAAAACAGTTTTAAATTGTTAGTTATAAGTAATTTGTGAAAAACAATGTAGTCACGAGAATTAGTTTATTAAGAAAATATAGTTTGATTCCAATAAAATAATCCAATCCAATTTGAATCCATATTCCAAAATCCAACTTCTAACTGTTCGTATTTCATATTCAAATTAGTTTCTCATTTATTGGTTCAACTTCAAATTCACCTTATAATTAGGAACATTTTCATAACCAATATTTTCAATTTAAAATCAACTTAGGTTTCGAGATTATAATATTCAAAATGACTTCAACCTTTGTTTTTAAGTCGTTACTCAAATCATTATGTAATAAATTCTAAATTTTCTACTTTTTTCCATAAAAAATTCTCACGTCAAGTTTCTTTAATATTTCCGCTCGCTTGGATTTTATCAAGAAAGCTTACTTCAATATTAAATTCTTTCCTTTAAATCAAATTCATAAAATTTAAATCAAATCTTAATATATCAAGATAATGCTTCATTAAACCTTTAAAGCAAATTCATTATCTTAAGAAAATCTTACATTGAACAACATACGTTTCATCATTCATTATAAAAGTGCATACAAAAATCAAATCTATTGAAATCTAATTGACTAAAATTTAAGCTCAGATGTATCCTTTTTACAAAATACCTTTCCATTGAAACAAATCTTACTTGATCTTTACTAATCTTAAATTAAATTCAAGAAATTTCCTCCTAACATTCTAGTACAATATTAAATCTCACTAGGCCCCTTTTACTTTTGAAAAATCAAAAAATGATTTCCAAGCTAAAATCTTCTTTGAATCGACATTTTACTTAGTATAAATACAAGAACCTTTGTTATACAATACAAACTTAAGTATTATTAAAAGTCTCGTTTGGAAATAAACATTTATTCAACCCATTAAATCTTACACCATATTTTTAATAAATAATTTTAAATTTTAATCTAAGTAAATTCTCTCAACATTTCCTTTACACAAAAATCTCAATTCAAAATTTATTTATAACAAATCGATACGTACTAGATACGTTCTTGGAAAATAGATTTTCATCG
The DNA here is from genome assembly GCA_030737875.1 of Allium sativum. Classification (NCBI taxonomy): domain Eukaryota; kingdom Viridiplantae; phylum Streptophyta; class Magnoliopsida; order Asparagales; family Amaryllidaceae; genus Allium; species Allium sativum. The sequence goes on along the minus strand of CM060923.1, from coordinate 572,798,765 downwards.
ACCATGACATCCGTATATAAATTTTCTGTCCTATGGTCATGTGTTACGGATATGTATCATTTCAATCCGTTTTCAAGAAAATTCTAATCCCAGGTATATATCATTTCAACCAACATCCCAAATCGATTCGAATTTATTTTCTAAACTCATGCAGTTATTCTGGTATGTATCATTTCAACATATGGTGATTTTTCCTAAAATCAACCGGGAACTTCGCAGTGTGAGCAATACAAACATAGCATCCTAATGTGTCATGCAATGGGATAGTGCATGTCACATCTACATCGATCAAGCAACAAACAAATATAGATTTCTGCGGCAATCCTAACATTTCATTCAACATCAAAGGTTTTTGATTAACTTAATAATCAATTAGTTGTAAGTGAGAGGTTTATCTTTACAAACATGGAATTTTTCATCCAAATTCTTTCCAAATCATTTATTATGATTTTACACAAATTATTAATATTTTTAATAATTTTATCAAGGCCTGTCTAGTCGATTTCCATAAATGGCCATTGAACTGCACTTACATCGACCTTTTCAAAATTTGATTTGGACATAACTCCAAATCCAACTATTAGATTTAAAATCTCTGATATTCGTTGGAAAGTTCTTTTCGATACGAACCCAACGGTTCCAGTTTTAGGGGAATCCGATGGTCGGATCTTCCATAATGTCAATTCGAAGTCAATGGTCGAAATTCGCAAACGGTTACAACGTGACGCGTTCTATTCAGGCCATTAAATATATATAATATATATTATATATATTTAATCTATTTCAATTTAAAACTAAATCATTTATAAATTCATTTTAAAACTATTCCAACTTCATTTTCAATTTTAAATCAAAATTGAATTTTCCTTACCATTATAATATATAAATGATAATATTTTCAAAATATCAGATTTTGAAATATTTTCCTTTTCGATATTCATTATAAAAATGAATAAAATCGATATAAATATCGTTCACCTCAAAATGGCACATCTCTAATCAACACGGCTTCATATATTTCAATATTTTCGTGTCCATCCAAAATCGGACATTAAAATAAGATTTTAATCCTTTATTGAATATCATTATAAAATATCCGTTATTTTAAAATATTCGTTATTTCCGAATTGGAATCGGACACAGTCAATTACCATATAATTTTACTTATATGGATTTCATACACATATGTACAAAACAATAATCAAACACAGTCAACCATCATCTAGTGTGCATTACACAACCGCATAAGCGTTAAATATAAATAATTAACACTTACAAAAGTCTGTCAACCCATCGATTGACACACAACTAAACAATTGGGATTAGTGTACGTCAAATATCATCCCAATACCCGTGTAGGGTTTTAATCAAAACACATAGATTTTATTTGTGTCGTTGCGCGATGTGTAAAAATATATCGTCACAATCAATATCAGTCAAATGAGTGTATATAAACAAATCATCTGATTTGTAAATGAATATTTATTTTCATTCACATACTCGTTTAAAACTATATTTTTAACCATAAAATATTTATTTCAACATATGAATATTGTAAATAGTTCATTTACTCGTTAAAAATTATAATTTTAACTAACACATTTTATTTTAGAAAATTTCGGCAGCATAACGGAGCGATACTAGATTCAGAGTAAGGTCTAGGCTTATCCCTCGCCTAATAATGGCTCGCACCATACACAAACCAAATTCTAATCAATTCCATGCACATCCCAAACCAAATTCAAACAAATGAATTAATCAAAACAAACAACCAAACATCCATGGTTTCAAACAAAGGTGTCAGGTACTACTAAGCACCGTCTGCATCCTAGTATATATTTAACTGTAAATAAAATTAGAGTGAGAAGTTCTCACCTTTGGGATCCACTCCGCCAGTTTTATTTTTGAATTTCTAAACAGATTGGATTTGCCTGAAATTCAAACGCAATCTTTTTCACGCGGTTCATAGTAAAAATCACATTTTTATTATGATGTTATTTATATAAAAATTCTCATTTTTATGACAATGCTATATAAATAAAAATAACATATTTGTATCGCTACTATATATATAAATCATATTTTTATTTCACTATTATATATATAAAAATCAAATTTTTATCTTACTAGTATATATATAAAAATCAAATTTTTATTTGATGTCCTTATATATAAAAATCACATTTTTATATCATTTAAAAAATCATGTCTTTATATTTTTAAAAATCATGTCTTTGTATTTTTAAAAATCATGTCTTTATATTTTTAAAAATCATGCCTTTATATTTTTAAAAATCATGTCTTCATATTATTTTAAAAATCATGTCTTTATTTTTTTAAAAATCATGTCTTTATATTTTTAAAAATCATGTCTTTTTAATTTTAAAAATCATGTCTTTATATTTTTTAAAAATCATGTCTTTATATTTTTTTAAAATCTCAATCTTAAACAATGTATTTTATATAAATTAAAAACTGAATTTTTTAAACAATGTATTTAACATTTTTAATTTTTAGATTTTATTATAATGTTATATAAAATAAAACTAAAAAGAAATATTAAAAAAAATTACCTTCTGCTATATAAAAATTGTGTCTCCCTCTTCTGTTATTTGCTCCAGATCCGATCAAATTGTGGAACTCAAAATGCTCCGCCCTAAATCCAAATTCACACTCCACCATGCTTGACATTCCGATGATCCAATGTCTCCACGATGAAGCCCAACCCCTCCTCCTCCAATGCTGGTGAAGGCGTCGCTTGTATTTGTCAGATGTCGCAGGAAGGCCACTCAAACGTGGCAAGTTTGAGAGACAAATTCGAACTCCATAATTGATTAAATTAAATCACACCCGTTCGCTTTGTAGAGCTCGTTACCCTCTTCGATTTGGTCTTTGGGGTTGTCTGATTTTATTGCATGGTAGAGTATATAATGAACGGAGAAGTTGAGAGCTGAGCGGCCGTCGATTTCATATAGGGGCGGAAAAAGATTTTTTGACCACGCTGAATGAAATAAGGGTTTAACGTTGAACTAGGGACATGTGTAATAATCTTATATTATTCTTTAATTCAAAAATTAGTTATTTATCGGTCCGTGCTCCAATTCAAACCCGGTGACTATCGCCCTTAGCTAAATACCACCATTCCAGACTCAATGGGATATGCCCCATAAGACATCTCAACTGTTTCAATCAGTTTCCATTCAAATTAAAATATAAATCAATACATATTGAATTTGAACACACATTTTAATTTACCAAAGCCACATATTGACTCCAAAAATTCCAGAAAAATAAATCTAGTTATGTTTTGACGATATGGTCCTAATAAAACTAATTTTGTCTAATTTGGAGATTGTTTGAAAAATGTTCATTTTCCAGTCGATTAAATTAAAACTGAATTACCAAACATGTTTAAATTCACCACGCTCAATATTTATTCCAAAAATTATGAAAATAGGAATCTAGCAATAATTTGACGTTCCAGATCCAACAAAAGTGGTTTCATCCAAAACGAAGGTCACTTGAAAAATTGTTATTTTTAAGGGCAATATATTATATAAAATTCCATAGCGATTATTCTAAATTTTCAACTCGACATAACTTTCAATTACCATTATGAAATTTGGATTTTTCACATTCGTTAGAAAGATATTATTCAATCGATTCAAATATTTCTTGTTTTACTAAAATCCGATTCATTTTGAATCATGTACTTTCAATCGAAATTTGAAATCAAATTTTCAAACCGCCGCGCCATTTCAGGCTTGTTATATAATTAAAATAAATTTATACATTCTAACTTCGTTTAAAATAAATTTTTAGTCGTTATTATTTAAAATAAATCATTTAAATATTCAAAATACTTTAAAATAGCTAAAATATTTTTTTTAAATTGGTTCTGATTTTCCAGGTTGTTACAATCTCCCCCACTTAAAATCTTTTCTTCCTCGGAAAGGAATGGAGCTGAAAGTTGTATAAGTAACCAACTCAACTTTCATTCTGGCTTTCATTCTTCAACTTTTCGGTTTCTAAGAATTTTTAATTTTTCAAAAATTTGGCTAACACCATAAATTTTCGAAAATTTTCGCTATAACCTCCTTTGTGTGGGGAGACATTTAAAACTGCAACTTTCCACGTAGGGCCCTCATTAATCCAAAATAAAAAGCCAAGTGGCTAGCCAATCGGCTCATAAAATCATCTAAACCCAAGAAATGTTATAAACATGTACTATTTGTCGGGCATACAATTTTATTCCTCTTCTTAGCTTCCATGCTATGACCTGTTGACACATATATATGTACATGCATGCAATTTCAATCAAATTTCCAGTTCAGTTCAAAAGTTTGATTCGATTTTGCTAAATTTACCTTCCTTTTTCTTATTGGTTTTATGGTTCCAATATATTTTTATTAATCAGAATAATAATCAAATAACACAACCAGCAATCAATTAGTTGATTATCTTTTCAAATCCATAATTTTTATATACTCATAAATCATGTTTTTGATGCCAAATCGCAAACAATAAATCCTATCTAGTTTGGTTCTCACACCAATTAATTGGAAACATATAGGTATCCCACTTTCGCTACTCGAACATAAACCCTGATGATGGTGCACCGATCATCATAATCATCTCCGGGCGACTAGAGTGTGATTCTATATCCATCCGGTATATTTGAGACTTCGAATACTCGTTAATTACGTGTATATTCAAGATCTCCATATACTTGATTGTCTAAATTCAATTTAAGATAAAATATTCAAATACGAATAATTGATATAAAATTTTAAAACTAAATTTGATTTTTTTATAAAAAACAACACTCTTTGAACTCATTCTAGGATACTACTGATCCTATCTCTAACGAGTCATTCTCATTGGATATTACTAACCCAAACTCTGATGAATTCTTTCGTTTGGTTCTAATGTGCCTTGTTTTCGAGCTCCGTAAACCAAAGCTCTAATGCTAACTGAAATGACTCGAACTTCCCCGTAAAGGAAAGCCCGGATTGAGTTGAGAACACGACAAATCAGAACACAGATAGAAGAAAATTTCACTGCTATTACAACAATTTACATTAGAGTACAGGAATATAACAGAGTATGAATAAATAATATAAATTTGATAAATATCAGAGATTTACAAATTACAATGCAGCGGAAAATAGTACAAAACACAACTGAAAGAAATACACGGATACAGAGCGTTATGAATATAGCTTCAGCTGTAAACCAGGATCCTCTGAATATAATATCTGCAAAACCAAAACTACTAGCTACTTGTGTGGAAAATAGGGCACCCAGAGTTGAGGTTAAAACAATAAAGTATAGGTCAGTCACGTGACTGGTGTGAGAACTAAAACAGTTATTTAAAACTTTACTTTAAAATCGAGTAAATCAAGGGACCACGCCATATAACACGGAAGGGGTTTTCTCCCGAGAATACCAGTGCATAAACAGTTATAAACAACGCAATGCTTTTCAAAAAAAATGAAGCTATTATAAGACTTAGGTCCCATCACACAATGCAATGCAAGCCGGAGGATAGATTTTCCCTTATAATAGCCAAACATGCTTGGTACGTTTAAAACAAATCATTTTGATATTGCTATAAGTATATAGTGTCAAAATCAGTTCAAACATAAATGTATCAATCATAGACGACATAGTATCCCATGCTACTATGTCGCCATACTAGGCACTACAATCAAAACAGAAATGTCATGTATTGTAAATTGGATTTTCGTCTGTGAACCAAGGCAAAGGGATCATCCTGTTCAAATTCGAGACTCTCTAGCCTGAGCCTTAGGATTAGCCGCAACTGCACCTGGACCATCAGGGCCGATCCATATTTTAAGTGGATTAATAATCCCTGAACATGCGTTTCCCTACCCTATGGGGCGTAAGTCTAGCCAGCATGTCAACCAAGTCATCCATCGTCCCCGTAGCGACCGATATATCTTAGACGCCTCGCTTTCCATCATCCACATAAGTAAAATGTCTGGGATCCATACCATGACACCACTCCTATCAAGAAAGAAAAACATGTCCTCCCTGAGGTCCCTCCTATTTCTGGTTCACACTGGGGTATGAGGCTCGCGAATTAACGGGATACACAAAGCTATGCTATATTAAAGTTGTACTTTGATCATCAACCACAAGACTCTACTTTTCAACAGAAACCTTGATAATTTGCATCTCAGCATGCCACACATGCAATTCATGCCATGCGATTGATGTCTATCGATGTATAACCTTCAGCTCATACGTCTCACAGAAGGGTGTTATGCAAGAGAATAAATTCTCTGTCACCAAACAGATATATATCTAATAGAGATCAATCACATAAAATAAAATCCAATGTCAGACATACATCCATTTACAAGTTCGTTCTGGGTCTGAGTGAAACCGGAGGAACCTTTTTCCTCGTCCCATATGTCCAATACAAGAGAGAGGTCCTCGTATATTTGGTCGATCTCCATGTACGTCTGGACAATCTCCACTTATTACCTCGTCTTGGGTGTACAGCCTAATCAAGACATCAGTAATCATCCAAACGATGTGAAGACCTCCGGTCTTCTACTAATGTCTTCATCGTCGATTCAATTATTCAGAATGGGATAAACCTGGTCTTTCTGAATAACTCACATATCTTATAAACAAGTGCTATAAAAACACAAATACACCTCATTCCAATTTGAACATTCTTTTATTTAAATATTCATATCCTTTGGGAAAGGTTCCCAATAATTTTATCAAAGATGAATTCTTTAAATTTATTCTTTAATCTTCCATTGAATATCAATTCAAACCAAATTAAGGTTTATCCAAACTAGTCGGGATTAGCGCACCTTACCGAAGTAGTCATTTCTTTTATTTCCCAATCCCAACCTATTCATCCCACGGAGCAAAACTAGTAATACCCCAAATATAACACCATGGTGTTATCGCTAAATTTAATTACCATTTCACGTTTTAAAGATCTAACTATCGCTTGGAGTAAAACTGGTGCTACTTCATTCTCGATCCTTTCCCAAATTTGATGATTTAAATTATCACATTCTCTTTTCAATCTAATTAAAGATTGATTAAAACCCCACTTAGTTTTAATCTTCCCAAAAATCAATATTAATGATTATTTAACTTTGGAAACACAAACATGTCGCATCGACAATCTACACCGTACTATTGATTTCTGTCGATATATAACCTCTAAGCTCGTACGTATTAGATCAGGGTGTTAAGCAAGATAATAAATTTTCCGCCACCAAATAAATATATATTTAGCAGAGATCAACCATTTAGTTCGGAATACAATGTTAGACATGTAATCCTGTCTTTATCTAGGTTAAAGAACTGATGTAATTTAAAACACAGTTCACGATAAACCCAATATCACATTACATAAATTATGGAATCTTCACGGAAAGCAGATCAATATATATAATCGACATAAATTTCCGTATCTGACTAATAATATAAATGAAATAACGACAATTCCATTTAAATACCATATATATATTAACAGTCTTCCTCCACAGAAGCTCACTTCGATTATTATCGAATCGAATTCCATTCAATTCCAATTTAATATATCAAATTGGAAAAACTTTACTTTGGAAATTTCCCGTTAAATCTTAATAAAAAGATTTATAAATCCCAAATCACATTGCACTGTTAATCGGGTTAAAGAACAAGTGTTATTTAAAACACCTCTCACGATGAACCCAATTCACGTTCCATTTTATTCTAAGTAAATGTTAATTAACTGGAAAATCTAATAATCTTAATTAAAAGATTTATTCCTTTTCACACGGGGTTTAAGAACATTATTATTTAAGACACCATTTACGACAAACCCAAAATCCAATTCTTTTATTTAATTCTAATTAAATATTAATTAATTGGAAACCTTCACTAAATCTTAAATTAAACATTTATTCTTTTCTCAATTAGGTTTAAGAACAGTTTTAATGAAGACACCATTCATGACAAACTCAAAATCCAATTCAATATTAAATACAAGGCTCTGAATAGAAATTATATCGGCTTATATTCAAAATCAAATTCTAAAATCAACGAATATCGTATTGGGAATAACGATATATATATATATCTTCCAAATTCCTCTACAATATCCGAATAATCACGGAACCCAATATCAAAATATTCCAAAGATAATTTCGATTCAAATCCATTACAATTCATATATTGTAAATTCTTGTTATTTTAAAAACCATTTTAAACCCAATTTATTAATTTAAAAATATTAGGTTATAATTCTAGTTCATAACTAGTTCATTTTGATAAAAATATATTTTTATCTTTACAAAAATGGAATTTTTCATCCAAATTATTTCCAAATCATTTATTATGATTTTTCACAAATTATTAATATTTTTAATAATTTTATTAAGGCCTGTACAGTCGATTTCCTTAAATGACCATCGAACTGCACTTACAACGACCTTTTCCAAATTTGATTTGGACACAATTCTAAATCCAACCATTAGATTTCAAATCTCTTATATTCGATGGAAAGCTCTTTTCGATACGAACCCAACGGCTTGGATTTTAGTAGAATCCGATGGTCAGATCTCCCGTAATGTCAATTTGAAGTCAATGGTCGAAATTCGCGAACAGTCGCGGCGCGTTCTATTCAGGCCATTAAATATATATAATATATATATGTTATATATTTCGTTGATTTCCATTTAAAACATATTTTATAAATTCGTTTTAAAATGATTCCAACTTCATTTTCAATTTTAAATCAAAATTGAATTTTCCTTATAATTATAATATATAAACGATAATATTTTCAAAATATCACATTTTGAAATATTTTCCTTTTCGATATTCATTATAAAAATGAATAAAATCAATATAAATATCTTTCGAGTCAAAATGGCGCATCTCCAATCAACATGACTTCATATATTTCAATAATTTCGTGTCCATCCAAAATCGGACATTAAAATCAGATTTTAATCCTTTATTGAATATTATTATAAAATATTCGTTTTTTTAAAATATTTGTTATTTCCGAATTGGAATCAGACACAGTCAATTACCATTTTTATTTATATGGATTTCATATACACAAGTACAAAACAATAATCAAACACAGTCCACCATCATCCAGAGTCCATTACACAAATGCATAAGCGTTAAATATTAATAGTTAACGCTTACAACAGTCTGTTAACCCATCAATTGACATACAACTAAACAATTGGGATTAGTGTGCATCAAATATCATCCCAATACCCTTAAGGGGTTTCAATCAACACACACAGATTTTATTTGTGTCGTTGGGCGATGTGGTAAAATATATCGTCCCAATCAATATCAGTCAAATGAGTGTATACGAACAAATCATTCGATTGGAAATAAAACATAACGTCGTCCTATCATTCATGGTGAATCGAAGTTATGAACGTCGACAACTCCTTAGCACACGTCCCGCAGCAAAGCCCAACCATGAAGTGAACTCATTGGTTCCCAACTGGATCCTGAGCTCTAACTTCCATTTGGATTACCTTTGCATCTCGGGTTATTGGTCACCACCGGATCGGTTCGGATCTCCCCCTAATCATGGGTGAGCATCCGGGTCGGAGCGTTCAAGTACAAGTGGATCGTGGATGCTATCTTCCTCTGGTCGGATCGAGGTGCGAAGCACGAGCGGATTGGGTACAAGAGGCAGTTTACGGTTGATGTTCATGGACCTTGCGCAGACGGTTCGGCTCGGAGGAGATGACTTGGCTCGTGGTGATATCCCACGATCCCATAGGGCGATCCGATCGACCCTCAATCCCCATCCGATCCGAATTCCTGCACCTTGTGCAGCGAGTTGTTTACGCCATTCGACGACATTTTCGACCCTTCTAACTATTCTAAACAATCACAAAGCATACTATACAGTCATAGCAACATGTATAATCAACCACAAACACCAAAACAACAATATGATAGGTTAAAATGAATCAAACATGGCCAAAACCCCATATTTTTCCCTTAAGCATTTTTAGGTGAAACTAATGATATGATTAGCAAAACTTAACCAAATTAACCCAAATTCATATCAGAGGTCTAAAACATTATTTTAGAATTTATAAATATTTTTTCCAGAATTTATTAGTGTATAAATTCGCTAATCTTCACTAATTACCCTTAATTAACCGTAATTAGTGCAAAACTATGCAAATCACTCACCTTAGCCACAAATGAGACTTAAATCTAAAATAAATCTCTAATTTGGTGCGAATCCCAATGCTCAACAGCAGCTCTAATGTTGATTTGGTGTTGATCTCTCTTGATTTGATGTTGCTAAGCCCAATCTTCAAGTAGAAAGTGATTTGGAGGTGATTTAGAGGTTGGAGGCCATTTTTAGGGTTTCTAAGAGGTAAGTGGAGGCTAGAAAACTGAAATGGAACGAATCTCTAACTCTTTTCAGCCTCCCCATAACCCTAATCCCGAAATAGGTTATGGGCCCATTCACTAATCACCCTATTTGGCCCGGTTAAGCAGTTTTTCACATTCCAAACCTTATTTCAGCCATATCCCCCAAACGGTGAGTCTGTTTGGCTATTATGACCACTCTACGGAAAGATAAACCATCAAACGAATCTAATGGAAGTGGTTTTAGGTAAAAATTCCTTTCCAATCAAAAGTTATGGCCAAAACAAGATCAGTTAGGGGCAAAACGGTCATTTAAAAATCGACAAAAATCATGAACATAGGAAATGACTCTAGTGGTTGTTTCCCAAAGTTACATGAACATACGACTTCATATGGGGAAGAAATAAATATTCTACGATCCTCCAATGCGTAGAATGCGGGTTGTTACAACTTTCAAATCTAAATGTAGATTTAACTACCGCTTGGAGCAAAACCGGTGATACTCCATTCTCAATCATTTTCCAAAATTTGATTATTTAAATTATCACATTCACATTTCAATCTAATTAAAGATTCATTAAAACTCCACTTAGTATTAATCTCCACAAATTTTTATTAATGATTATTTAACTTTGGGAAATCAAACATGTCGCATCGAAAATCTACACCATACCATTGATTTCTACCAATATATAACCTGTAACAACCCGTATTTTTGAATAACATGTTATAACATAAATGGAGGCAGAATTAAACTGTAAAATCTGAATCAAGGGAAACAGGCTATGCCATTGCGTTCGTCTCGGAAAAATACGCGAAATAGAGTCTGAGTTTTCGAAAATCGGAGTCCGTATGACCAAGATATGGCCTCGCGAAGTTTCACGAAAAATTCCCAAATTAAAGTATACTTAATTAAGTGAAATGGGTTGCGCAGAGAAATATATATATATTGATATATATATATATATAATTGAAAATTAAATAAATAAATATGCAAAAATGTTCAAAATAGCGAATTGGGAGAGGGGAATAACCGAACCGGCCGATTTTTGAGGTCGACCCGAGCCTGCTGGGTCGACTTGGGGTTAATCCAGGGTGTTTGGCTGTCAACCCGTGGGCCGATTCGCTCAAATGCAGATTTTGCATTTGAATGGTTCTCATGGTCCATCTTTAATCTAAAGGCCCTAGATGGTTCCTACACTTGACTTCTTCCCCAAGACATGCTTTGATGGCTTGGATTGAATCTAGGGTTAATCCTATGGCCTAAAACACTTGCCTAATCTATAAATAAGACCCTAACCTACCCTAAATCATCATTATTCATTCATACAACTAAACTATGGAAAAATCAATCCTCTCATGGCCTCCACTCTCTTCATAAAATTCCTAAATAAATTCCTAAGTGATTTTCCATGCATACAAGTGTTTTCAAACTTGTATGAGCATCATTAGCTTGCATTCAAGTCAAGTTTATATATTTGCATCATAAAGAAAGAGTCTTGATCATTTTGGCTCAAGGGTTTTGCTTGCATTTTGGGTTTAATTGATTTCATAAGGGCTTTGTCATATTTTTGTGACTTCTTAAGCATTGTAAGCCCTATTCTACTTTCATACTTAAACTCTAAAGTTAAATGTATGATATGCAAGTTTATATGCAAGTTTATCATGTTGTGATATGCAAGTTTATATGCAAGTTTATCATGTTGTGATATGCAAGTTTATATCCAAGTATGCCAAGTTATGTTATGCAAGTTTGGGATGAACATTTTGTTCATGCTATCATGTTATGCAAGCTTATTTTGGGTTTATGAACATAAAGCTTTAAGCTTTATGCCAAAGGTTGCATTTTAGCAACATGTAAGTTATCATATCTCTTATGATAACTTGCATGTGAGGCTAAATGCGAACTTATGGCCATCTCTACATGTCATTTAGCACCATGTATCACCAATATGCTAAGTTTGGTTTTATGCATGCTTTTGAGGCCTAAAAATGTAATATGCAAGTGTATGAACACATGAACATTTCATATGCCACCATGTTAAGCTTGTGGCTTCAATACCTTTATGTCATGATTATGCCAAGTTCCCTCTTTCTATCCTTTATGCGCTATTGCGATATGTAAGCGATGGGATTGCGTTTGGGGTTGGGTAAACTTAAAAGACATAAAACATAAGCTTGGGAATTTACCTATTAAGTTAGGTCTACCCATTGGGAATTTACCTATTAAGTTAGGTCTACCCAATTGCTTGAAAACTTGTAACATGTTTTGGAAACATGATGGACATGACACTTAGAAAAGATAAGTGTGGCCAACTCGAGGTTGGGTTGCGTTTGTAGCGTAAACCTACCCGGAACCGACCGGCTTAACTAGTTGCTACAAACAATAGGACCCAATGTGAGAAGTTGGTCATGTTGTACCTTGAACCCGAGGTTAGACCAAGTTGTGGTGTAAAGCTACCCGGACCCGCCCGGCTTAACTAGTAACCACAACAAGGTCTAATGTGAGAGGTTAAGGCGCATTAAATTAATTAATGCCTCGTGATTAGGGTTAAGTCATGGTCCACTTAATACTTAACCAATTTGGGCTTGGTAGATTAATCGGGGTTAAGTCGTGAACTCATCGTTACACTTAACCAAGTTAATCCAGGATTAGCAAGAGGGTTAAACCGTACTTAACCCACTAGAAAAATCCTAGCAATGGGGGCCCACTCCAGCAGTAATCCCAAGTTAGTATCATCATGACCCTAGGGACTAGGCTAGGGTGGGGGCACGATTACTGGACTGGAGGTAAGTGACCAAAAGCGACGGCAGAGGGTACGCCGGTGTAGTTCCGGGCGGACTCTGGTCGTGCACATAGTCCGTAGCCGGAGAAAACATGCACGGGTACCAGTAGATCGGGACTGTGCACTCATGTTCATGGTGTCCAGGGGTTGACACCCTAGGGCTTGATACACCCGAAGGGTGGACCCGGCACAGTTCGACTACAATTATGATTGGGCCGTATTAACACCAACACGTGACGAGTTAGGCTTAGGGAGCCGATCGACTAGACCGTTTGGTTGGACCTTGTATTAGGGTCATTTCATGTTATTGGGCCAAAGCTTGGGCCAAGGGATCAATACTTGTTTATTCAAGTCATGTTAGTTTGCTAGTACACCTGTGGTGCAAAACCTTAATCCTGATTATGCGATGACACCTTTATCTACCTTGTTAGTTAATCATCATGCTAGTATATTGTTATCCTTATATTCATCCCTGCTGCTCATGCCAGTTAACTTTATCAGTTTACATTGATTGTAGTAGGGCTTACTCAGTCTTTTTGACTGACCTGTTTTCTTTCGCCTCTTTTCTTCCGTTTCCCCCCCAGGGTTCTCAGGGAGGGAATACTGGAGCTTAGCTTGGATTTCAGATTGCTTGCTTGTGGGATTTCAGCTCATGTACGGTTTCGACATGAAGCTAGCTATGGTTACCACTTAATTGGGGATAGCACTTATTTATTTCAGTTTTTCAGTTGATGTTGTTTTATCTAGACTTGTTTATTTGGAAAGCTATGTTGTACCAGACTTGTTTTGAAATGTTTTGAAATCTTCCGCTGTTTTATCTATGTTATTTACTCTGTTTACATATATACATATGTTCTTGTTCTGCCTTGATATATCATTATGCATGTTTACCTGATTCAAACGCCCCTCCAAAGTCAGAGTGCTTGCAAGAGTCACCCTGGCGGAGGTGGGGTGTTACATTTGGTATCAGAGCATATGGTTTACGAGAAGGAACAAAAAGGTTTTTAGAAAACTTTTGGAAAACTATTTTCAAAACCAAGTATAAAGTATTTTCCAAAGAAAAGTCTAGTTTATTTTAAAGGCTATTCCCCAAAAAGCCATTAGCAAAATTCCTTCGTTTTTCTCCATTCTGAATCTGTCTTTTTCTTCGTTTTCAGTATAGCCGATAACTTTGCTATTCCGGAGGGAGTACACGTACCTGTTTGGTATAGGAGACTTTTGGAGGCTAGGGCGACCGAAGCCGGCCCCGCAGATGTTCCTCCTCCTCCTCCTCCGGTAGTTAATGTTCCTCCTCCTCCTCCTCCGGTGGTTAATGTTCCTCCTCCTCCTATCGCTGAGGTTCCTCTTCCTCCTCCCCCTCAGCATCCTCAAGTGGACTTCGCAAAGACTTGCAAAGATTTCAAAGCAATGGGTGGCAAGAACTTTCAAGGCACTGAGACTTTGGTAGAGGCCAGAAATTGGTTGAAAGAGACCGAGGATTTATTTGCTATCTTTGGGATAGACGATCAGAGGTAGCTCTTGTTGGCGGTTTGGCTTATGAAGGATGAAGCCGCTTATTGGTGGGAAGTCACCAATGGTACTAGTCCTGTTGAGACTTGGGCCGATTTCAGGGCAAGGTTCATGCTTAAGTTTCTATCTTCTGCTGAGGAGAATCTGCAAATGGAGAGGTTCATAACTTTGAAACAAGGAGATATGTCTGTCAAAGAATATGTGAACAAGTTCAATCAGTTAGCTCGTTTTGGCTTGGATATGGTGAATACTCCTCAGAAGAAGGCTCTTCGTTTTGCTAGAGGATTGAATGAGCCGTTGCAGGGATTGGCTATGTCACATATTCCCCATGGGGCCACGTTTGAGAGTTTGGTTGATATGGCGTTACTTCAGGGAGATGTCAAGAAAGAAACCAAGATGAATGATACTCAAGCCAAGAAGACTGATTCCCAGGGAAAAGGAAATCAGGGTAATCCAAGTGGTCAGAGCAGTCAAGGCAATCAGAACAAGAACAAGAGTCAAGGCAACAAGGGGAACAACAACAAGGGCAATAACAACAAGGGCAAGAACAACAAGGGGAAGTGCCATTATTGCGGTTCAGTTGGGCATCTTATTAAGGATTGTAAGAAGAGGAAAAGGAAGAATGGTGAATGCTTTTTCTGCGGTGAGATTGGACATTTCAGTAAGGATTGCCCGAGGAAGCAAGGGCAAGGCCAGGGTCAGACTCAGCGTGCTGGACCTTCAGGAGGGCAAGTTCATGCTCTCAATGTCGCTCCAGTTCCCGATCGAGGTAGTATTTCTGTTGAGAGCCTTGTATATATTTCTGATTTTCCAGTTCGTACCTTGTTTGATTCTGGTGCATCGCATATCTCATCTGATCTTGTTGATAGTTTGCACCTTAGTACTAGCTTGGTAGATGATCCCGTCTGTGTCTCAAATCCTATTGGGGGTTCCGCCCATTTGTCTATGATATGTGGGGATTTGAGGATCTCTATACTGAGTGTAGAGTTCTTGTGCAGTGCTTATGTTCTTGGTTTTAGGGGATACGGATTGATATTGGGCATGGATTGGCTGTCCAGATATGGAGCCATTCTTGATTGTGAGCATAGGGTTGTGAGGCTCGTGACTCGCCTCGGAAACACCCTAGAGATTTCTTGTGATCCGAGAGGTCCCGTCATGTTATGCTATCTGGAATCACTCGACTCGTCAATGGAAACTCTTCAGTCTGTGAGAGTGGTTCGAGAGTATCCGGATGTTTTCGATGAAGTTAGGGGGTTGCCCCCTAAGCGAGAGATTGATTTCCGCATTTATCTGGTGGATAATGCAAAGCCTGTTTCTTTGCCCGTTCGGCACATGGCTCCGCGTGAAAGGCGGGAGCTAAGTAAGCAAGTGAAAGAGTTGCTTGAGAAGAACTTCATTAGACGAAGTATATCTGAATGGGGAGCGCCTGTGGTATTTGCTACCAAGGCGGATGGTTCTCTCCGACTTTGCGTTGACTATCGAGAGTTGAATAAGCTGACTAAGAAGAACAGACACCCGTTACCGAGGATTGATGATCTCTTTGACCAGCTTGTCCGTGCTTCTGTTTTCTCTCAGCTTGATCTTGCTACGGGGTTCCATCAGCTCAGGGTAGCTGAAGATAGTATAGACAAGACTGCGTTCAGAACTCCAGATGGATTCTTCGAATGGCTTGTCATGCCGTTCGGCTTGACTAATGCATCCGCATATTTCGTGGACTTGATGAGTAGGGTGTTAAGGGAGTTCTTGAACAAGTTTGTCGTGGTCTTCGTAGATGATATTCTGGTCTTCTCTAAGGATGAGGAAGAGCACGCAAGGCATCTCATGGAGGTGATGGATACGCTTAGAGCGCATCAGTTGAAGGCCAAGTTCTCCAAGTGTCACTTTTGGAGAAGGGAAGTTAGATTCCTTGGGCATATAGTATCTAAGCAAGGCTTAGCGGTGGATCCCGCTAAGGTAGTGGCAGTTCAGGATTGGAAGACTCCAAGGAATGCAACCGAAGTGAGAAGTTTTCTAGGTCTTGCGGGTTTTTACCGGAAGTTCATCAAGGACTTCGCAAAGATATCCGCTCCTCTCACTAAATTGACGAAGAAGAATTTAGTTTTTGCTTGGAGCATAGAATGCGAGCTTGCTTTTCAGAAGCTCAAGAGAGCTCTCACATCAGCACCTGTTCTAGCTTTGCCCGATGGAGGGAAGTTATTTACCGTATACACCGATGCATGTGGCACGGGGTTAGGAGCTGTTCTTATGCAAGAAGGAAGAGTGATATTCTTTGGCGGTAGACAACTCAAAGTGCATGAGAAGAATTATCCCACTCATGACTTAGAGTTGGCAGCAATAGTATATGCACTCAAGGCTTGGCGCCATTATCTTCTGGGAGAAAGATTTGAGCTTTATACCGATCACAAGTCATTGAAGTATCTCTTTTCTCAGAAGGATCTGAATCTGAGGCAACAAAGATGGATGGAATTCTTGGCGTCCTACGATTTTGAGATAGCTTATACCCCTGGCAAGGGGAATGTGGTAGCAGATGCATTGAGTAGAAGAAGGTTGACCCTAAGTCCTCTATTCGTTGAGATGAAGAATTTAGAGTATGTGGCAACCTTTGATTTCTCTTTGGCGATTGAGTCGATGACCGGTTCTTTAGCATCTCTGGAACTCAGACCTACCCTTCTTGATCAAGTTGGGGCTTCGCAGAGAGAAGACCCTCAGATAGTTGAGATTATGGATAAGCTAATTCGAGGAGAGACGTCTAGTCATCTCGCTCGATATTCTATTGATGACAAGGGTTGGCTGAGGAGAGACGGAAGGTTATGTGTTCCAATGGTAGAAGATCTAGTAAGAAGAGTTCTTGAGGAAGCGCATCACTCTAAGTTGACTATACATCCGGGCGGAGATAAGATGTATAAAGATATGAAGCGCATTTTCTTTTGGCCTGGGATGAAGAAGGATGTGGCAGAATTTGTCTCTAGATGTATCATTTGCTAGCAAGTTAAGGCCGAGTCGAAGAAGCCCGGTGGGCTATTGCATCCTCTAGACGTTCCACTATGGAAGTGGGAGAGTATTTCCATGGATTTTATCGATGGACTACCAAGGTCAAGGAAAGGGAATACGAGCATTTGGGTTATTGTGGATAGACTTACGAAGAGTGCTCATTTCATTCCGGTGAAGAGCAAGAGGACCGCATCTTGGCTAGCGTCTGTATATCTTCGTGAGATTGTGAGACTACATGGAGTCCCTTCTAGTATAGTCAGTGACCGTGAACCAATCTTTACAAGTCAATTCTGGAATAGCTTGCAAGAAGCCATGGGCACGAGGTTGAATCTAAGTACTGCTTATCACCCACAGACGGACGGTCAAACCGAAAGGGTGAATAGGGTACTCGAGGATCTGTTGAGGCTTTATATTCTGGATTTTGGTGGTACTTGGGAAGACCATCTTCCTCTTGTTGAGTTTGCATATAATAACAGTTATCAGGCAAGCATAGGGATGGCACCATTTGAAGCTTTATATGGGAGGCCGTGCAAGTCGCCTACATGTTGGTGGGAGACTACAGATGAGCTTATACTTGGGCCTGATATGATCAGAGATACATCCGAGAAGATCGAGTTGATTCGGAGACGGATGAAAGCGACCCAAGACCGACAGAAATCCTATGCTGATAAGCGAAGAACTGATTTGGAGTTTGATGTTGGGATATGGTTTTCGTGAAGGTTTCTCCTTTGCGGAATGTGGTCCGATTTGGAGCTGTTGGGAAGTTGGCACCGAGGTTTGTTGGACCATTCCCTATTATAGAGAGGATCGGGCATATGGCTTATAGAGTGAAGTTGCCCGAGAAGCTTGCTGGAGTACACGATGTTTTTCATGTCTCGCATCTCCGGAAGTGTTTACATGAATCAGCAGAGGTTGTTGAGCCAAGTGTTCTAAAAGATGTAGAAGTGGAGAAAGAGGCTACCTTGAGGAGAGCTCCGATTCGTATCTTGGGGACGGAGACCAAGAAGCTAAGGAATCGAGAGGTCAAACTGGTGAAGGTTCAATGGGGTGAAGCCGAAGAAGACGCAACTTGGGAAACCGAGGAGAAGATGCGTGGGCTTTATCCAATCCTTTTTGAGGGTACACTCTCAATCTCTTTTCTTTGTTAGCATATCTTTCTCTTTGCTATCCATGTTTATCTAGTTTATCGTGTTAATCTTGTCATGAGAACCTTAGGTAGAAACCCTTTGGATGAAACATGTGTTTGAAACATGTTATGCTTGATGGTTGCAAGTGGTTGCAAGTGTTTGCAAGTGGATACTCGTGGATGCATAATACACGTTAGGCACTAAGATCGGCTCACACACTTTCATACCGCATATGCATGAGTGTTTATGCTTATTCATGGATGAAAACTTGTTATGCTATCACGTGGATGTTGCATATGGATGAATGTTATTTGCACTCATGTAGAGATTATAAATTATGTTAGGAATTTGCATACATATGGACTCATTTCACTAACATATTTTGCATTAAGGGGGTTTACTGAATCAGTAACCTCCTGATTTTCGCATTAGATAAGTACATATACACACACCTTTGCATATGATCATACAGCATTTAGAACCTTTTAAGGACAATGATTGCTCGTGGATGATGTTTTGAGCAGATGGATGATGGATGGTAGGATACGTTCTTCCTAACTTGGAGATTTCGAGGACGAAATCCTTTAAGGAGGGAAGAATGTAACAACCCATATTTTTGAATAACATGTTATAACATAAATGGAGGCAGAATTAAACTGTAAAATCTGAATCAAGGGAAACGGGCTATGCCATTGCGTTCGTCTCGGAAAATACGCGAAATAGAGTCCGAGTTTTCGAAAATCGGAGTCCGTATGACCAAGATATGGCCTCGCGAAGTTTCACGAAAAATTCCCAAATTAAAGTATACTTAATTAAGTGAAATGGGTTGCGCAGAGAAATATATATATTTTGATATATATATATATATAATTGAAAATTAATTAAATAAATAAATATGCAAAAATGTTCAAAACAGCGAATTGGGAGAGGGGAATAACCGAACCGGCCGATTTTTGAGGTCGACCGAGCCTGCTGGGTCGACTAGGGGTTAATCCAGGGTGTTTGGCTGTCAACCCGTGGGCCGATTCGCTCAAATGCAGATTTTGCATTTGAATGGTTCTCATGGTCCATCTTTAATCTAAAGGCCCTAGATGGTTCCTACACTTGACTTCTTCCCCAAGACATGCTTTGATGGCTTGGATTGAATCTAGGGTTAATCCTATGGCCTAAAACACTTGCCTAATCTATAAATAAGACCCTAACCTACCCTAAATCATCATTATTCATTCATACAACTAAACTATGGCAAAATCAATCCTCTCATGGCCTCCACTCTCTTCATAAAATTCCTAAATAAATTCCTAAGTGATTTTCCATGCATACAAGTGTTTTCAAACTTGTATGAGCATCATTAGCTTGCATTCAAGTCAAGTTTATATATTTGCATCATAAAGAAAGAGTCTTGATCATTTTGGCTCAAGGGTTTTGCTTGCATTTTGGGTTTAATTGATTTCATAAGGGCTTTGTCATATTTTTGTGACTTCTTAAGCATTGTAAGCCCTATTCTACTTTCATACTTAAACTCTAAAGTTAAATGTATGATATGCAAGTTTATATGCAAGTTTATCATGTTGTGATATGCAAGTTTATATGCAAGTTTATCATGTTGTGATATGCAAGTTTATATGCAAGTATGCCAAGTTATGTTATGCAAGTTTGGGTTGAACATTTTGTTCATGCTATCATGTTATGCAAGCTTATTTTGGGTTTATGAACATAAAGCTTTAAGCTTTATGCCAAAGGTTGCATTTTAGCAACATGTAAGTTATCATATCTCTTATGATAACTTGCATGTGAGGCTAAATGCGAACTTATGGCCATCTCTACATGTCATTTAGCACCATGTATCACCAATATGCTAAGTTTGGTTTTATGCATGCTTTTGAGGCCTAAAAATGTAATATGCAAGTGTATGAACATATGAACATTTCATATGCCACCATGTTAAGCTTGTGGCTTCAATACCTTTATGTCATGATTATGCCAAGTTCCCTCTGTAACAACCCGGAATTTTGGGGCCAATTTAAAATTTTTTATTTTTAAGAATTTTGTTGGAAAATGTGCCAGAATTTAAATTTTCAATTTTAAATAATATTAAAGCCATTGAAAATAGTCAATTTTCAAACGACCTCTGTTTTCGACGAAACCACTTTTGTTGGAACCGGAATGTCAAATTATTGCTAGCTTTCAATTTTCAGAATTTTTCGAATTAATATGTGAGCGTGGCGAAATAAAATGTGTTTTGACTATTTTCAGTTAAATTTAAACGCCTTAAAAATAGCCATTTTTCGAACAGTCTCAGAATTTGATGAAAATGATTTTGTTGGATTCGTATCGTCATAAGAAAGCTAAAAATATTTTTTTTAGAATTTTCTGAGGTCATATGTGGCCTCGGTGAATTTAATTGTACGACAGATTTAAATTAATAAAGGAATTAAATATAAAATTAAATAAAACAAGTTGTAGACTTTGGTTTTGGGCCTCGAAACATGTTCCATTGCATCCGGAACGTGGGTATTTGCCTAGAGACATTTTTTATTGGGCCGGAGTCGGAGAGGTTAAGAAGAAACGGGCCACTTTTCAATTTAATGAGTAAAATAATATATAAATACATAGTATTTCACTATTCACCGTATACCCTAAACCTAGCCGCCGTATTAATGAACCAATGGCTGAAATCGTTCCTCAATCATCCCTTGATTTCTTCCTCCCTACAGCAAATTAAACCACAAATCATATACCAAAACAAAGAGAATTTCAAGCACTACGAAACCATACGGTGATGATCGATTATAGAGGCGTGGTTTGCTGGGAATTTGGGCGTGAAGTTGGACGGTTTGGACTGGATTTCGGGGCGGAGGGCTCGACCGAGCTGGCGCCTGTTGCTGGCGAACGGAGGCGGTGGTCAGGGCTTGGCGACGGCGGTCCTGGATCCGGGTCTGACGCGATGTAGATGGTGCGATGGGAGTTTTCTTTGTTCGATGTTGGGTTAGCTGATGGCGTGAATAACCAGAAAGAAGGGAGAAGGGGCCGCACTTTTTTTTTACACGTGATTAAGGGTTGATTTAAGTATTCAACGATTCTCATTGCGTTGGAACCGTATTTCAGAGTTCTACGAGATGGAGTTGTCTAGAGTTGAAATCAAGTTGATCCAATTGTGACCAAATTTCAGATCTGCAATAAGAACGATGTGAGATTTCTTCTTTTTATATAATTAATTAGTTATTTAATTTACTTGTTATGTGACAATTATGTGTGTATGTCTGAGATCTGTTGTGTGATGATATTGTGGGTAATTTATCTGTTTGTTTGGGTGATACTATGTTGTATTTGAAATGGCCATAAAAGTGAGTCGAATGTTTGTAGCTGTTAGTTGGTTGAATTAAACATATTCAACAAATAAAAAAAAAATTATCACTTTTATGTTTAACATGACATGGGTTGGTAAATTTAGAGTAACGATAAAAAGTATCACTTATATGGTTTGTTATGTTAGAACTGACGACAAGAGAACTTATCACTTATATGGTCGTTGTGGTTTGTGTTAGTTAGATTATGTTAGACATTTTTGTTAATTATAGTATAAAGCATAAAATTAACATTTTTGTTAATTTTATTATAAAGGAGAAAATTTACATTGTTGGTAATTAGATTTAAAAGGGACCAAATTAACGTTTTTGTTAATTAAATCATATTGGACAAAAATTAACTCTTTTGTTAATTGGATTTAACCAAAATCAACATTTTGTTTATATAAAAAGGAATTTTACTAAATTTTCATGCCTTGTATATTAAAGTGAGAAATTCTATTTCTTTTCTTTTTATATAATTAAAATTACTTAATTATGAAACGTATCTAGAATTGATGTCATAAAATAATACGCTATAGTATTCTGTGAAATTTCCATACGTGATTTGATTAATGATTTTTGTGTTATTTGTTGTTAATTACCAATTGTGTTAAACCACCACGTTGGGTTATTTGTTTGTTAATTATCAATTGTGTTAAACTACTAGGTTGTGTTATTTGTTTGTTTAATTACAAATTGTGTTAAATCAAATCATGATGTTATCTTAGGATCGAAATATGAACATACCACTTTGATATTATGTTAGAATTTCATTTATGATAAAATCCATGAATGTCATTTATGTTAAATTCCAAATGGTCATTTATGTTAGAAGTTCATATATGTTAAAATTCTTGAGTGTCATTTATGTTAAAAATATTATAATGCCATTTATTTAAAATGTCATTAGACGAGAATGTCATTAAATCAGAATACATATAAAAGCATTGATTTTATTTTGTCAAAATTTACATTAAATTGTTGACATATAAAAACATTGATTCTATTTGTCAAAATTACATTGATTTTTATTTGACAAACATAACCTTGAATTGTTTGCATATAAAAGAATTGATTTTTATTTGTCAAGCTATACTTTGAAAAATAAATTTGTTCTTTTATGTTCATCTACAAGAGAAAATATACTTTGGGAAAAAAAAAAAAACTATTCTTTTCTTTGCATTCTCAATGCAAGTATACCTTAAAATTAAAGTTTGTCCCCTTATTTGCATTCACTAAAGCATATGCACATCGGATTAAAACTTACTCTTTTATTTACATTCACCAATGTAAATATGCATTGAAATTAAATGTGGTTCCTTTATTTGCATCCACCAATGCAATTATAACATAGGAAGATAAGTTATATTTTTATTTGTGTTCGTGAAGGCAAATATAACATAGAAATATAAGTTTTACTTTTTATTTGCATTCTCCAATGCGAATATACATTGAGAAGAAAAAAAATGTTCTTTTATTTGCTTCCTCCGTTGTAAATGAACATTAAAAGGAATAGGGGCATTTGTTTGCAAATTCTAAATGCGAACATATAATCAGCGCTATGGTTGAACATGAAAAGATAAAAGTAGATTTATAATTAGTAACAGTTAATTATAATCATAATTTTAGCGTTATTGGAATGTATGAAATACAGGTATATAACTAGCGTTATTGAAATTTATGAAATGTAGTCATATTTTCACCGTTATTAATTAATATGAATTATAACTTTATTTTTTCCGTTGTTAATAAAGATGAGTTATAATCATATTTTTACCGTTTTCAATAAAAATAAAGCGTAGTCTTATTTTTACAATTCTTAATAAAATTTAGTTATAAGTTCCTTTTTACCGTAGTTAATAAAAACGAGTTATAAGTTTATTTTTACCATTGTTAATAGGAATGGATGGAAAGTTTATATTTTCATGTAATACAAGAACGGTGTAAAAGTTAACAATAAATATGGAAAGTAGATTAGAGTTTGCGAACAAAAATATGCTTTATGCAATAACATACATTAGTTAAATTATTATTTTTGTCGCATTAGAGTTTGCGGACAAAAATATGCTTTATGTAAAAATAAACATTTAGGTAAATAGAAAATGTGAGAAACAAAATATCCATTTTGTTTAAATAGAATTAATGAAATAGTAAGATAAGAATTTAAGAATTATATTTTTCAATGTAATTAGAAAGGAATAAAAAGAATTACATTATTCAATATAAAGAAAAAGAATGCTTAAACCCGAGGTTGGATTGAGTTGTGATGTAAATCTGCCCGGACCCGCCCGGCTGTCCAGTAGTCACAACAATACCTATCCAATGTGAGAGGTTAAAGCATATATATTAATTTTCTAAATTTAAATTTTATATATGTAAATTACTTCAAAATATTTATGATAAATAAATAAAATGTAGACAAAGGAAAACATATATTTACATTAGGTAAATAAGAGATTAAATAAATTACATTTTTAATATGTAATTAAAAGAATATATTTTACACTGTAAAGAAAATTACATTTTATGTAATTATGATTATAAGAAATAAAATTACATTTTATGTAATTAAGAATAAATAGAAAATATAGAACAAATATGTGAATTAAAATTTATTTACATTTTCCTATGTAAATAAAAAAGATTAAAAATAATAATTATGTGAATAAGTATTTATTTACATTTTTCTTATGTAAATAAAAAGAACCAATTTGTAAATGGTAATTATTTACGTTTTCTTATGTAAATAATAAAAAGAAAGGTTAGAAAAGAACTAACATAAGATATTCTTTTTATGTTAAAAGGGAATATCAGAAAAGAATTAAAGGAATACAATTATTTACATTTGCTATGTAAATAGGATTTGCAAAGGAAATTGAAACCATTTATTTACAAATAGTGTAAATAAATATGAATAAGAAATTAGATACATTTATTTACATTTAATGTAAATAAATATAACAAAAGTAAAAGTAAAACATTTATTTACATTTAGGTAAATAAGTAAGAAAATGATAAGAATATATTTATTTACATTTAGGTAAATAAATAGGGTAAGAAAAAAAATGTAATTTATTTACATTTAAGGTAAATAAATTAAAACATAGAAAGAATATAATTTATTTACATTTAGGTAAATAAAACAAAATATAGAAAAATGTATAATTTATTTACATTTAGTGTAAATAAAAACAGAGTAAAATTAAAAGTGATATTTTTATCGTCATTTTAGATGCGATAAAAAGAATAGACTTTTGAAATTGGAATAGTCAAACGATTTATATTTATATATATATAAATATAAATTATAAATTAAACGGAATGCGCGCGGCAGTTCGCGTATCGGCAATCGTAACTTTAAACAGTTATACAGAGAGATCCGACCGTCGAATTTTCCCAAAACTGGAGCCGTTTGGACCGCTTGGGGAAGATTTTTCCAATGACATAAATTTCGCCAAAATCCAACGGTTAGATTTCAAGATATGTGTAAATCAAATTTGGTTAAAAACAGCGCCAGGGTCGCCCATCGACCCGAAGCGTCGTTAAATTAATTTAGGCTATTTTTATATAAATAAAAATAGCGATAGATCGTTATCAAATATCAATAACGATATGAAATGTTTTCAAATTATATATATATATATATATATGCGAGAATCATTTGAAAAGACCGAGTTCAATCTCATTTCAAATGATTACACGACGTTCTAAATCTAAGAGTTGAAGACGGCGATTGAAGACCGACGATCTTCACGTCGAATGGGTAACTAGCGTTGAGGTCCTTGATTGATTTGCTCCCAAGACGGGGCTAAGATGGTAGTTATCCGGACGTAGTGTTGATTTGTACGGATTTGACTTTCGTCCAGACCTAGGGCATAAGTTTATAAATGGAATGTATGTCTGACGTTGTAGCCCCTTATACTACATTCGTTGATCTCTGTTAATACATATCTGCTTGGTGGTTAACACCCTTCTCTGAGACATATGAGCTTAGAGGTTATATATTGGTAGAAATCAATGGTATAGTATGGACTGACAATGTGGTATACTAAGATGCACTGATCAAGGCTTTTGTTGAAAAGCAGGGCCTTGTGGTTGATGATCAAAGCATAGTCTGTTTAGGCATAGCTTTGTGTATACCGTGACTTCGCGAGCCTCACACCCCGGTATGAGTCAGAAACGGGATATGGACCGTAGGGAGTGCACACGTTTCTTTCTAGCTAGAGTGGTGTCAGTGACCTACCAGCCCTGACATTTTACTTATGTGGATGATGGATTTTGAGGCGCCTCGTTATTTTTATAGGCCGTTGGTGGTCATACTATAGGTCCAAAGGGACCGGGAAACGTGTGTTCAGGCATAACCAATCCACTGCCCATAGGCGGGGACCGGCCCTACCGCTTCCAAGGGTTCACTGCGGGGAATCCTGAGGCATTTGCTAGAGTGTCTCGAATCGGAGAGGATCTTGCCCCTAGCCTCGACTCATGATGGAAATCAAATTTCCAATACGCCCTTGCGGTTTTGATTGTAGAACTAGTATTGGCGACATGCTATATGGTAACCATGCCGTCTAGGATTGATACTTATGATTCAAATCTTTTTATTAAAACATATATACACTAATAATAATATCAAATCCGTTTTATACGTATTTAGCATCTTTTGACCATTATAAGGTAAAACCCTATCCTCTGGTGTGCGTTGCATTGTGTGATGGGACTTGGGTCTTATAATGGTTTCATTTTTCCAAAAAGACATTGCGTTATTTCTCGATTTACTTTGGTTTATGCACTGGCAATCCATAGGAGTAAACCCGTTCCGCGAAAGTGGCGTGGTCCTTGGATTTGTCTTATTAGTTATATTAGTTTAGAATTCTCACACCAGTCCCATGACTGACTCGTAGTTTGTTTCACTTTGCAAACTCGGGTGCCCTCTTTTCCATACGGGCAGTCGAGTAGCTTTTTGCAGACATCTACTCTTTTAGCAGGATCCTGGATCGAAGCCTAAAGCTGTGTCCAGAGCTTCGTAGTCTTCCGCTGTTTACTGTATTTTATTTAATGTATTAAATCTTTTGTAATTTATCTTCCCCTGTAATTTTATTTCAATGTACTCTGATATATTCTGTACTCTGATGTAACATTATTATAATGTAATAAAAGTCTGCTGTTATTGTTCTGATGTTTTGTATTCCCAAAGTTAAAGTATTCGAAGATTTCCAACCTTTGGGTCAGACCTGTGTGGTTTATGGTCGATTCAAAGAGCGGGAATTTTCGGGTCTTTACAGTTGGTATCAGAGCTCAGGTTAGCTCAAATCTTTGGGATACAACTCGTTAGAACTGAACAAAAGACTCATCAGAGATTGGATTAGTAATGTCCAATAAGAATACTCATTAGAGATAGGACCAGCAGTGTCCTAGAATGAGAAAACTCATTAGAGATGGGGTTAGTAATGCCCTAGAATGAGTTCAGAGTGATAAGGTTATAATTAGCGTATTTTTGATTATATAATCTATTTTTGAAAATATGATTTTAAATATATAAAAGTATATATATATTTGATAAGTTAGTCAACAAATAAAATTAATAAAAGAAAATTAAAATTTGGTTAGATAATTAAACAACTTTTACCTTAGTTCCTTTTCGAGGACGAAAAGATTTTAAGTGGGGGAGATTGTAACAACCCGGAATTTTGGGGCCAATTTAAAATTTTTTATTTTTAAGAATTTTGTTGGAAAATGTGCCAGAATTTAAAATTTAAAATTTTAAATAATATTAAAGCCATTGAAAATAGTCAATTTTCAAACGACCTCTGTTTTCGACGAAACCACTTTTGTTGGAACCGGAATGTCAAATTATTGCTAGCTTTCAATTTTCAGAATTTTTCGAATTAATATGTGAGCGTGGCGATATAAAATGTGTTTTGACTATTTTCAGTTAAATTTAAACGCCTTAAAAATAGCCATTTTTCGAACAGTCTCAGAATTTGATGAAAATGATTTTGTTGGATTCGTATCGTCATAAGAAAGCTAAAAATATTTTTTTTAGAATTTTCTGAGGTCATATGTGGCCTCGGTGAATTTAATTGTACGACAGATTTAAATTAATAAAGGAATTAAATATAAAATTAAATAAAACAAGTTGTAGACTTTGGTTTTGGGCCTCGAAACATGTTCCATTGCATCCGGAACGTGGGTATTTGCCTAGAGACATTTTTTATTGGGCCGGAGTCGGAGAGGTTAAGAAGAAACAGGCCACTTTTCAATTTAATGAGTAAAATAATATATAAATACATAGTATTTCACTATTCACCGTATACCCTAAACCTAGCCGCCGTATTAATGAACCAATGGCTGAAATCGTTCCTCAATCATCCCTTGATTTCTTCCTCCCTACAGCAAATTAAACCACAAATCATATACCAAAACAAAGAGAATTTCAAGCACTACGAAACCATACGGTGATGATCGATTATAGAGGCGTGGTTTGCTGGGAATTTGGGCGTGAAGTTGGACGGTTTGGACTGGATTTCGGGGCGGAGGGCTCGACCGAGCTGGCGCCTGTTGCTGGCGAACGGAGGCGGTGGTCAGGGCTTGGCGACGGCGGTCCTGGATCCCGGTCTGACGCGATGTAGATGGTGCGATGGGAGTTTTCTTTGTTCGATGTTGGGTTAGCTGATGGCGTGAATAACCAGAAAGAAGGGAGAAGGGGCCGCACTTTTTTTTTACATGTGATTAAGGGTTGATTTAAGAATTCAACGATTCTCATTGCGTTGGAACCGTATTTCAGAGTTCTACGAGATGGAGTTGTCTAGAGTTGAAATCAAGTTGATCCAATTGTGACCAAATTTCAGATCAGCAATAAGAACGATGTGAGATTTCTTCTTTTTATATAATTAATTAGTTATTTAATTTACTTGTTATGTGACAATTATGTGTGTATGTCTGAGATCTGTTGTGTGATGATATTGTGGGTAATTTATCTGTTTGTTTGGGTGATACTATGTTGTATTTGAAATGGCCATAAAAGTGAGTCGAATGTTTGTAGCTGTTAGTTGGTTGAATTAAACATATTCAACAAATAAAAAAAATTTTTTTATCACTTTTATGTTTAACATGACATGGGTTGGTAAATTTAGAGTAACGATAAAAAGTATCACTTATATGGTTTGTTATGTTAGAACTGACGACAAGAGAACTTATCACTTATATGATCGTTGTGGTTTGTGTTAGTTAGATTATGTTAGACATTTTTGTTAATTATAGTATAAAGCATAAAATTAACATTTTTGTTAATTTTATTATAAAGGAGAAAATTTACATTGTTGGTAATTAGATTTAAAAGGGACCAAATTAACGTTTTTGTTAATTAAATCATATTGGACAAAAATTAACTCTTTTGTTAATTGGATTTAACCAAAATCAACATTTTGTTTATATAAAAAGGAATTTTACTAAATTTTCATGCCTTGTATATTAAAGTGAGAAATTCTATTTCTTTTCTTTTTATATAATTAAAATTACTTAATTATGAAACGTATCTAGAATTGATGTCATAAAATAATACGCTATAGTATTCTGTGAAATTTCCATACGTGATTTGATTAATGATTTTTGTGTTATTTGTTGTTAATTACCAATTGTGTTAAACCACCACGTTGGGTTATTTGTTTGTTAATTATCAATTGTGTTAAACCACTAGGTTGTGTTATTTGTTTGTTTAATTACAAATTGTGTTAAATCAAATCATGATGTTATCTTAGGATCGAAATATGAACATACCACTTTGATATTATGTTAGAATTTCATTTATGATAAAATCCATGAATGTCATTTATGTTAAATTCCAAATGGTCATTTATGTTAGAAGTTCATATATGTTAAAATTCTTGAGTGTCATTTATGTTAAAAATATTATAATGCCATTTATTTAAAATGTCATTAGACGAGAATGTCATTAAATCAGAATACATATAAAAGCATTGATTTTATTTTGTCAAAATTTACATTAAATTGTTGACATATAAAAACATTGATTCTATTTGTCAAAATTACATTGATTTTTATTTGACAAATATAACCTTGAATTGTTTGCATATAAAAGAATTGATTTTTATTTGTCAAGCTATACTTTGAAAAATAAATTTGTTCTTTTATGTTCATCTACAAGAGAAAATATACTTTGGGAAAAAAAAAACTATTCTTTTCTTTGCATTCTCAATGCAAGTATACCTTAAAATTAAAGTTTGTCCCCTTATTTGCATTCACTAAAGCATATGCACATCGGATTAAAACTTACTCTTTTATTTACATTCACCAATGTAAATATGCATTGAAATTAAATGTGGTTCCTTTATTTGCATCCACCAATGCAATTATAACATAGGAAGATAAGTTATATTTTTATTTGTGTTCGTGAAGGCAAATATAACATAGAAATATAAGTTTTACTTTTTATTTGCATTCTCCAATGCGAATATACATTGAGAAGAAAAAAAAATGTTATTTTATTTGCTTCCTCCGTTGTAAATGAACATTAAAAGGAATAGGGGCATTTGTTTGCAAATTCTAAATGCAAACATATAATCAGCGCTATGGTTGAACATGAAAAGATAAAAGTAGATTTATAATTAGTAACAGTTAATTATAATCATAATTTTAGCGTTATTGGAATGTATGAAATACAGGTATATAACTAGCGTTATTGAAATTTATGAAATGTAGTCATATTTTCACCGTTATTAATTAATATGAATTATAACTTTATTTTTTCCGTTGTTAATAAAGATGAGTTATAATCATATTTTTACCGTTTTCAATAAAAATAAAGCGTAGTCTTATTTTTACAATTCTTAATAAAATTTAGTTATAAGTTCCTTTTTACCGTAGTTAATAAAAACGAGTTATAAGTTTATTTTTACCATTGTTAATAGGAATGGATGGAAAGTTTATATTTTCATGTAATACAAGAACGGTGTAAAAGTTAACAATAAATATGGAAAGTAGATTAGAGTTTGCGAACAAAAATATGCTTTATGCAATAACATACATTAGTTAAATTATTATTTTTGTCGCATTAGAGTTTGCGGACAAAAATATGCTTTATGTAAAAATAAACATTTAGGTAAATAGAAAATGTGAGAAACAAAATATCCATTTTGTTTAAATAGAATAAATGAAATAGTAAGATAAGAATTTAAGAATTATATTTTTCAATGTAATTAGAAAGGAATAAAAAGAATTACATTATTCAATATAAAGAAAAAGAATGCTTAAACCCGAGGTTGGATTGAGTTGTGATGTAAATCTGCCCGGACCCGCCCGGCTGTCCAGTAGTCACAACAATACCTATCCAATGTGAGAGGTTAAAGCATATATATTAATTTTCTAAATTTACATTTTATATATGTAAATTACTTCAAAATATTTATGATAAATAAATAAAATGTAGACAAAGGAAAACATATATTTACATTAGGTAAATAAGAGATTAAATAAATTACATTTTTTATATGTAATTAAAAGAATATATTTTACACTGTAAAGAAAATTACATTTTATGTAATTATGATTATAAGAAATAAAATTACATTTTATGTAATTAAGAATAAATAGAAAATATAGAACAAATATGTGAATTAAAATTTATTTACACTTTCCTATGTAAATAAAAAAGATTAAAAATAATAATTATGTGAATAAGTATTTATTTACATTTTTCTTATGTAAATAAAAAGAACCAATTTGTAAATGGTAATTATTTACGTTTTCTTATGTAAATAATAAAAAGAAAGGTTAGAAAAGAACTAACATAAGATATTCTTTTTATGTTAAAAGGGAATATCAGAAAAGAATTAAAGGAATACAATTATTTACATTTGCTATGTAAATAGGATTTGCAAAGGAAATTGAAACCATTTATTTACAAATAGTGTAAATAAATATGAATAAGAAATTAGATACATTTATTTACATTTAATGTAAATAAATATAACAAAAGTAAAAGTAAAACATTTATTTACATTTAGGTAAATAAGTAAGAAAATGATAAGAATATATTTATTTACATTTAGGTAAATAAATAGGGTAAGAAAAAAAATGTAATTTATTTACATTTAAGGTAAATAAATTAAAACATAGAAAGAATATAATTTATTTACATTTAGGTAAATAAAACAAAATATAGAAAAATGTATAATTTATTTACATTTAGTGTAAATAAAAACAGAGTAAAATTAAAAGTGATATTTTTATCGTCATTTTAGATGCGATAAAAAGAATAGACTTTTGAAATTGGAATAGTCAAACGATTTATATTTATATATATATAAATATAAATTATAAATTAAACGGAATGCGCGCGGCAGTTCGCGTATCGGCAATCGTAACTTTAAACAGTTATACAGAGAGATCCGACCGTCGAATTTTCCCAAAACTGGAGCCGTTTGGACCGCTTGGGGAAGATCTTTCCAATGACATAAATTTCGCCAAAATCCAGCGGTTAGATTTCAAGATATGTGTAAATCAAATTTGGTTAAAAACAGCGCCAGGGTCGCCCATCGACCCGAAGCGTCGTTAAATTAATTTAGGCTATTTTTATATAAATAAAAATAGCGATAGATCGTTATCAAATATCAATAACGATATGAAATGTTTTCAAATTATATATATATATGCGAGAATCATTTGAAAAGACCGAGTTCAATCTCATTTCAAATGATTACACGACGTTCTAAATCTAAGAGTTGAAGACGGCGATTGAAGACCGACGATCTTCACGTCGAATGGGTAACTAGCGTTGAGGTCCTTGATTGATTTGCTCCCAAGACGGGGCTAAGATGGTAGTTATCCGGACGTAGTGTTGATTTGTACGGATTTGACTTTCGTCCAGACCCAGGGCATAAGTTTATAAATGGAATGTATGTCTGACGTTGTAGCCCCTTATACTACATTCGTTGATCTCTGTTAATACATATCTGCTTGGTGGTTAACACCCTTCTCTGAGACATATGAGCTTAGAGGTTATATATTGGTAGAAATCAATGGTATAGTATGGACTGACAATGTGGTATACTAAGATGCACTGATCAAGGCTTTTGTTGAAAAGCAGGGCCTTGTGGTTGATGATCAAAGCATAGTCTGTTTAGGCATAGCTTTGTGTATACCGTGACTTCGCGAGCCTCACACCCCGGTATGAGTCAGAAACGGGATATGGACCGTAGGGAGTGCACACGTTTCTTTCTAGCTAGAGTGGTGTCAGTGACCTACCAGCCCTGACATTTTACTTATGTGGATGATGGATTTTGAGGCGCCTCGTTATTTTTATAGGCCGTTGGTGGTCATACTATAGGTCCAAAGGGACCGGGAAACGTGTGTTCAGGCATAACCAATCCACTGCCCATAGGCGGGGACCGGCCCTACCGCTTCCAAGGGTTCACTGCGGGGAATCCTGAGGCATTTGCTAGAGTGTCTCGAATCGGAGAGGATCTTGCCCCTAGCCTCGACTCATGATGGAATCCAAATTTCCAATACGCCCTTGCGGTTTTGATTGTAGAACTAGTATTGGCGACATGCTATATGGTAACCATGCCGTCTAGGATTGATACTTATGATTCAAATCTTTTTATTAAAACATATATACACTAATAATAATATCAAATCCGTTTTATACGTATTTAGCATCTTTTGACCATTATAAGGTAAAACCCTATCCTCTGGTGTGCGTTGCATTGTGTGATGGGACTTGGGTCTTATAATGGTTTCATTTTTCCAAAAAGACACTGCGTTATTTCTCGATTTACTTTGGTTTATGCACTGGCAATCCATAGGAGTAAACCCGTTCCGCGAAAGTGGCGTGGTCCTTGGATTTGTCTTATTAGTTATATTAGTTTAGAATTCTCACACCAGTCCCATGACTGACTCGTAGTTTGTTTCACTTTGCAAACTCGGTTGCCCTCTTTTCCACACGGGCAGTCGAGTAGCTTTTTGCAGACATCTACTCTTTTAGCAGGATCCTGGATCGAAGCCTAAAGCTGTGTCCAGAGCTTCGTAGTCTTCCGCTGTTTACTGTATTTTATTTAATGTATTAAATCTTTTGTAATTTATCTTCCGCTGTAATTTTATTTTAATGTACTCTGATATATTCTGTACTCTGATGTAACATTATTATAATGTAATAAAAGTCTGCTGTTATTGTTCTGATGTTTTGTATTCCCAAAGTTAAAGTATTCGAAGATTTCCAACCTTTGGGTCAGACCTGTGTGGTTTATGGTCGATTCAAAGAGCGGGAATTTTCGGGTCTTTACACCCTCTTTCTATCCTTTATGCGCTATTGCGATATGTAAGCGATGGGATTGCGTTTGGGGTTGGGTAAATTTAAAAGACATAAAACATAAGCTTGGGAATTTACCTATTAAGTTAGGTCTACCCATTGGGAATTTACCTATTAAGTTAGGTCTACCCAATTGCTTGAAAACTTGTAACATGTTTTGGAAACATGATGGACATGACACTTAGAAAGACAAGTGTGGCCAACTCGAGGTTGGGTTGAGTTTGTAGCGTAAACCTACCCGGAACCGACCGGCTTAACTAGTTGCTACAAACAATAGGACCCAATGTGAGAAGTTGGTCATGTTGTACCTTGAACCCGAGGTTAGACCAAGTTGTGGTGTAAAGCTACCCGGACCCGCCCGGCTTAACTAGTAACCACAACAAGGTCTAATGTGAGAGGTTAAGGCGCATTAAATTAATTAATGCCTCGTGATTAGGGTTAAGTCATGGTCCACTTAATACTTAACCAATTTGGGCTTGGTAGATTAATCGGGGTTAAGTCGTGAACTCATCGTTACACTTAACCAAGTTAATCCAGGATTAGCAAGAGGGTTAAACCGTACTTAACCCACTAGAAAAATCCTAGCAATGGGGGCCCACTCCAGCAGTAATCCCAAGTTAGTATCATCATGACCCTAGGGACTAGGCTAGGGTGGGGGCACGATTACTGGACTGGAGGTAAGTGACCAAAAGCGACGGCAGAGGGTACGCCGGTGTAGTTCCGGGCGGACTCTGGTCGTGCACATATTCCGTAGCCGGAGAAAACATGCACGGGTACCAGTAGATCTGGACTGTGCACTCATGTTCATGGTGTCCAGGGGTTGACACCCTAGGGCTTGATACACCCGAAGGGTGGACCCGGCACAGTTCGACTACAATTATGATTGGGCCGTATTGACACCAACACGTGACGAGTTAGGCTTAGGGAGCCGATCGACTAGACCGTTTGGTTGGACCTTGTATTAGGGTCATTTCATGTTATTGGGCCAAAGCTTGGGCCAAGGGATCAATACTTGTTTATTCAAGTCATGTTAGTTTGCTAGTACACCTGTGGTGCAAAACCTTAATCCTGATTATGCGATGACACCTTTATCTACCTTGTTAGTTAATCATCATGCTAGTATATTGTTATCCTTATGTTCATCCCTGCTGCTCATGCCAGTTAACTTTATCAGTTTACATTGATTGTAGTAGGGCTTACTCAGTCTTTTTGACTGACCTGTTTTCTTTCGCCTCTTTTCTTCCGTTTCCCCCCCAGGGTTCTCAGGGAGGGAATACTGGAGCTTAGCTTGGATTTCGGATTGCTTGCTTGTGGGATTTCAGCTCATGTACGGTTTCGACATGAAGCTAGCTATGGTTACCACTTAATTGGGGATAGCACTTATTTATTTCAGTTTTTCAGTTGATGTTGTTTTATCTAGACTTGTTTATTTGGAAAGCTATGTTGTACCAGACTTGTTTTGAAATATTTTGAAATCTTCCGCTGTTTTATCTATGTTATTTACACTGTTTACATATATACATATGTTCTTGTTCTGCCTTGATATATCATTATGCATGTTTACCTGATTCAAACGCCCCTCCAAAGTCAGAGTGCTTGCAAGAGTCACCCTGGCGGAGGTGGGGTGTTACATAACCTCTAAGCTCATACGTCTCAGAAGAGGGTGTTAAGCAAGAGAATAAATTCTCCGGCACTAAACAGATATATATTTGGCAAAGATCAACAATAAAGTTCGAAATACAATGTTAGACATGTAATCCTGTCTTTAACTGGGTTAAAGAACCAACGTCATTTAAAACACAGTTCACAATAAACGTAAAATCACATTCAATTAATTATGGAATCTTCACGGAAAGCAGATCAATATATATAATCGATATAAATTTCTATATCCGACTAATAATATAAACGGAATAACGGCTAAGCCTTTTAAATTCCATATATAGTAATAGTCCTCCTTCATAGAAGCTCATCTCGATTGTTACCAAATCGAATTCCATTCAATTCCAATTTAATATATTAAATTGGAAATCTTTACTTCAGAAAATTCCATAAATCTTAATTAAAAGATTATGAATTCCAAATCATATTCTTCACTGTTAATTGGGTTAAAGAACAAGTGTTATTTAAAACATCGTTCACGATAAACCCAAAAATCAAATTCTTTTATTTAATTCCAGTTAAATATTAATTAATTAATTGGAAAACTTCACCAAATCTTAATTTAAAGATTTATTCTTTTCTCAACTGGGATTAAGAACAGTGTTATTGAAGACATCATTCACGATAAACCCAAAATCCAATTTAAATCCAATTAAATATTAATTAATTGGTAAAATTTCACTAAATCTTAATTAAAAGATTTATTCTTTTCTCAACTGGGTTTAGGAACAGTGTCAATGAAGACACCGTCCATGACAAACACAAAATCCAATTTCAATCCAATTATATATTAATTAATTGGTAAAATTTCACTAAATTTTAATTAAAAGATTTATTCTTTTCTCGACTAGGTTTTAGAAGAGTTTTAATGAAGACACCATCCACGACAAACCCAATATCCAATTTGGTATCAAATACAAGGATCTGAATATAAAATTATATCGGCTTATATTCAATATCAAATTTTGAAACCAATAAATATCGTATTGGGGATAATGTTATATATATATATATATTCCAAATTCCTCAACAATATTCGTATAATCACAGAATCCAATATCGAAATATTTCGAAGATTATTTCCATTTCGAATCCATTCCCCCTTATTCTTTGGAAAATTCTGGTTATTCATTTTCAAATCCAATTTATTTATTTCTAAAAATAATTAAATTATTATTCTAGTTAATAACTAGTTCATTTCAATAAAAATATATTTTTATCTTTTCAAAACTGGAATTTCTCATCTAAAATCTTTCCTAATCATTTACTATGATTTTTCATAATTTTTCCATATTTTTAATATTTTAATATCACCGGTACAATCGGTTTCCAATAACGGCCATCAAACTGCATTCGTAGCGACCTTTTCTAAAATTGATTTGGGCATATCTTAAAATCCAAACGTTAGATTTCAAATCTCTTGTATTCATTGGAAAGCATTTTTCGATACGAATCCAATGGTTCCCATTTTAGGAGAATCCGATGGTCGGATCTCCCATAACATCCATTTGAAGTTAATGGTCGAAATTCATTTTAAATTTGTTTTAAAAATGATTTCCACTTCCATTCCAATTTTATGTCAAAATTGAATTGTAACAATCTGCAAATTCTGAACCAACTTAAATTTTTTATTTTAGAAACTTTAATGGAAATTTACTAGTTAAAATAATTTATTTTATAAAAATAATGATTAAAAAATTTATTTAAATCGAAGTTAGAACGAAAATTTTAATATTAATTTTAAAAGGAGTTAGAAATAGCACGGTAGTTTGAAAAGTCAAACTTGAACTTTGACCGGATGTACAGGATGCAAAATAAAACGGATTTTAGTGAAACCAAAAATATTAGAGTCTATTTAAAAATATCTTTCCAACGAATCTGAATAATCGAAATTTCATAGCGGGAATCAAAAGTTATGTCCAGTTTAAAATTTAGAAAAGTCGCTGTAGAATTTATATATATTTTAATATAATATATTGGCCTTAAAAATAGTTATTTTGCAAACGACCTCTGTTTTCGACGAAACCACTTTTGTTGGAACCGAAATGTCAAATTATTGCTAGGTTTTAATTTTCAGATTTTTTCGAATTAATATGTGACTGTGGCGGAAAGATTTGTGTTTTGCCAATTTCAATTGATTTTAACCAACTTGAAACAGGCCATTTTTCAAATGGGCTCAGAATTGAACTAAATTAATATTCCTAGGTCCGCAGCATCAAAATATTGCTAAATATATTTTTTGGGAATTTTTGAAGTTAATTTATGGCCCCGGTGAATTTATTTGTACGGCTGAATTAAAAATAAAAGACTTAAATTTTAAATTAAAGAAAACTAGGTCAAAACAATCATTTGGGCTTGTGGGACATAGCAAGATGAGTCCGGAATAGGGGTTATTAGGTAAGAACGACAGTCTTTGGCTGAAATTGGACAAAGTTGCTAAACGGGCCTTAAAGGGCTAATTAACTAGTTAAATAATAAAAATATATTCACTAATCCTCAACCCTAATCCTCCCTCTCCAATGCACGGCCGCCATCATCAAATTTCCATGGCGAAGAAGCTTCGAATCTTCCTCCCTTATTCTCTCTCAATACACTAAATAAAAATCCATGCTCCTTCGGAACTTATTGAAGAGATTTTCATCCTCTTTAATTCTATACGGAGATGATGAAGTATAAGTGAGTATTTGGCCTGGAATTCTCCACTCAACCCGCGCCCAACCACCCTCCACCATGCCCAGCGGGCCCCACCGCGCCTCCCCTCCATTACGGCGCTGACACCCCTCACTCTCCTCTCCGTCGTGACACTTTCTGATCGCCCCCAAGCTTCCTCAATTTCGAGATAAATTCAAACCTAGTTTTGAACATAATGGGTTCAAAAAAAACTCAAGTCACGGCCATGACATATTGGAGGAAGAAGGTCCTATTTTGCTTTTATTTATTTAATTAATTTAATTCAAAAAAATTCCAATCTCAATTAAACCATATCTTGCTCGTACGGGCTCGGATTCGAACGATTTTAGGTGCGCCGCGATCGTGAGACCGAGATCTTCGCGATGAAACTGACTAGACCTGATTTTGAGCAAGATGAATTTTTGACAAATTTTGGATCTGAACAGCGCAGAACTCAATAACGATGTGAGATTTCTAATTTGAATTGTTTGATTATTTTTATCGCTGATAAATAGTTATATGTGTGTTAGTAATTAGCTATGCAATGTGATACAATTTTGATGATTGATCTGTTTATTCTGTGTGTATATATGATAAATCTGTTGCTTAAATTTTAGATCTATATATGTTTGTCAAATAAAACATTTTCCCTTTTGCCAATATTTGTGGATTAAACAATGATGAGTATTGAATTTATAGGTCAATTAATGAATTGGAATAGAATTGCCGATTCAAGAAAAGTCACCATTTTGCTTATATTGTTGAACTGAATTTGATTGTCAATCCAATATAGATAAACTATGTTATTCCTTATTTTTGAATTGATCTAGTTTATCAATTCAATACATCATGCTATGTGATAATTTTTGAATTGATTTAGTTTATCAATTCAAATGCTCAGTATTATGTAATATAGAAATTGACTTTTATTTTGTGTTCTTTAACGCAAATATAACATAGAAATATAAGTTTCACTTTTTATTTGCATTCCTCTAGTGCAAATAAAACATTGGAAATAAAGGTACACTTTTTATTTGCATTCCCTAATGCAAATTTAACATAGAATTAAAAGATCACTTTTTTATTTGCATTCCACAATGCAAATAAAACATTGAAATTAAAAGTTCACTTTTTGTTTTGCATCCTTTAATGCAAATGAACATTGACATTAAAACTTGTTCTTTTATTTATGTAACAACCCGGAAATTCTGAGCCAATTTATAATTTTTATTTTGGCAATTTTAGCGAATTTTGATTATTTAAAATGAACTATTTTAAATAATAAAGATGAGAAATTTATTTTGAATAGAATTAGAATGTATATATTTATATAGATCATCGTTAGAATATAAATATTTATTTATAATTATAAAAGTAATTGAAAATGGCACGGTAGTTCGATAAATCGATTTCAAAGTTCAAATGAATATATAGGATTCAAAATAAACCGGATTTTAGCAAAACCTAAAATATTAGAATCTAATTGAGACTATCTTTCCAAGAATCCAAAAAATTGAAATTTCATAGCGGGAATCAAATGTTACGTCCAGTTGAAAATTCAGAATAGTGGCTATGAAATTCTGGCCCTTGAAAATGAGAATTTTGCAAACGACCTTGGTTTTCGACAAAACCATTTTTGTTGGATCCGGGATGTCAAATTATTGCTAGGTTTCAAAATTCATAATTTATCGAATCAATATGTGAGCGTGGCAAAAGAAAACGCGTTTGACCAGTTTTTGTTGAATTTAATCGACTGGAAAATGGCCATTTTTCAATCGGTCTCAGAATTCGACAAAACTAGTTTTGTTAGGACCGTATCGTCAATACGAAGCTAGAAAATATTTTTCAGGAATTTTTAGAGTCAGTATGTGGCCATGGTAAATTAAAATGTACGTTTGAATTCAATATATAAATATTTATATTTTAATTTTGATTTGAACCTGTCGAAACGGCTGAACTGGCTTACGGTACATATCCCATTGTGTTCGGGATTGAGGTAATTAGCTAGGGGCGACAGTCGTTGGGATTCGATTGGAGTTTGTGGTGTTAAACAATTAAATGATGAAATAAAATATTATTAAATTATAAAATATAAAAAAACCGCTCTCTTCCCTTCTCCTAAGTCAACCCCCCCGCCTCAATAATCTCAGATCGAACAAATAAAAAAAAAGCGATGACGATCTCGCTCAGCCCCCCCCTCGGCGTCGCTCGCCACCCCACATCCTCCTCTGGCCGTCACTCTCTCGCCTCCAGCCCCACCTCTATCCACCGTAATGCCCTAGCCAAGCCCGAACCCCCCCAAAGTCGCGTACACCTCGAGGAATCGACGCGCCGCCACCAGAATGGAGCAGTTTTGCCCCCATCGACACCACCATCGACTACCGGCCTCGCCCTCCGCCTGCGCCACCTCAGCGCGCCGCCCCGACCCCCACCAACCTTTAACAATAAGCGTTTATTTTATTTTATTTGCATTTATTTGTTTTCAGTGTTTAAAACCTTAAAAATATGATTTTTAAGTCATATAAAAACCTGATTTTTATTTATAAAAAAGAGTAATGATTTTTATAGTATGAATGGTAATGTAAAAATAAGATTTTCGACGCTATAAAGGTTGGATTTTTATATATAATATCATAGTGTAAAAAATGTTATTTTTATAAATATAGTAGACATATAAGAGTATGATTTTATCTTAATAAAGTTAAGACTTTTAGTTGCAAAAAGAAGTGATTTTTATCATAACAAAGAAGTGATCTTAATCATAACAAAGAAGTGATTTATAGCATAGCAAAGAAACGATTTTTTTAATAAGGTAAAGATATGATGTTAACGTTATAAAAATATGATTTTTATATAGTAGGGATTATAAAGATATGATTTTTATAAGATCGGGAATATAAAAATACGATTTTTATGTATGTTATAGCGAATAAAATGTGATCATTATAAATATAGCGGAGTGATAAAAAGGTGATTTTTATATAGAGAATGGCGAGAGAAAAATCTAATTTTTATATAGGGAATAGCGTGATAAAAATATGATCTTTATTATATGAACATCGTTAAAAAAGTAGAATTTTTATCTATATAGTAGCGGTGTAAAAATAGAATTTTTATCTATATAGTAGCGATATAAAAGTGGAATTTTTATTTATATAGTAGCAGTGTAAAAATAGAATTTTTACCATATAGCGTAGTTATAAAAATGTGATTTTTATATACATAGCAACAATATAAAAATGTGATTTATATATATATGTAGTGGCTACGGACGATGAAATAGACAAAAGGCGAGCACGACGAAGACTTCTACATATGAAGAGTCGTGGCGTTTGGTTTAGCTAGTTGGTGAGAACTTCTCACTTTAAATCTAGTTTTCTAGTTAAAAATATATACTAGGATGCAGACGGTGCTTAGCAGCACCCGACACCCGTCATCCACAGACCATTGACGACTTGTATGCTTGTTTGATGTGTTGTGAAGTTTGTTTGTGATGTTCATGTGAAATGGATAATAAAACATTCATGTGTTGAAATAAATTAATTATCATTAAAAATATAATTTTTAACGTGAATGTGAATAAATAAATATTCATTTACAAACATGACAGTTTGTTTATGTACACCTATTTGAAGGATATAGATTGGGATGATAAATTTTACACGTCGCCCAACTGCACAGATAATATTCAGTGTTTGTTGATTTGAAATCCATACAGGTGTTGGGGTGATATTGGGCGTACGCTAATCCCAATTGTTTAGTGGTATGTCGATCGTTTGATTGACAGACTATATGAGCGTTAATTATTTATATTTAATGCTTATGCAGTTGTGTGATGCACTTTGGATGATGGTTGATTATTTATCGTTGCTAT
Organism: Allium sativum; assembly: GCA_030737875.1. Lineage (NCBI taxonomy): Eukaryota > Viridiplantae > Streptophyta > Magnoliopsida > Asparagales > Amaryllidaceae > Allium > Allium sativum. The sequence goes on along the minus strand of CM060923.1, from coordinate 572,756,067 downwards.
TATATACATGTGTTGTACGGAATCCATATAATTAACATTATATGGTAATTGATTGGGCCTCATTCCAATTGGGAAAATAAAGGATATTAAAATATAGATTCATTTGTTGAATAGAATAAATAGTCATGTGTTGACAGTAATGTACTCATGGGTTAAGAATATTCATGTGTTGAATAAAAAATATATTCATGTGTTGAGTAAAATATTTTAAACAATAAAATTTACATCTTTATCATAATTTTTTAAAATATATTAAATAACAAAATAGTCATGTGTTGACAATGCTCATGTGTTGAGAATATTCATGTGTTGAAAGAAATATATATTCATGTGTTGAATAGAATAAATATTCATTTGTTGAATAGAATAACAAAGTTATTGAAATATATAAAGCCGTGTTGATTAGAGATGCACCATTTTGACGCGAACGATATTTATATCGATTTTATTCGTTTTTTAATAAATAATTATAGAAAAGGAAGTGATTTCAAAATATAAAGTTTTGAAAATATTATCATTTGTTTATCGATGATGTGGAATATTCAATTTTGATTCGAAATTGAATATGAAGTTGAAATCGTTTCGAAAACGAATTTAAAACAATTTATAAAATACGTTTTAAAAGGAAATCGACGAAATATACATAATATATATATATATATATATATATATATTATACATAGTGGCCTGAATAGAACGCGCCGCGCTGCGGCATTTCGTGAATTTCGACCATTGACTTCGAATGGACATTACGGGAGATCCGACCGTCGGATTCTCCTAAAACCAGAACCGTTGGGTTCGTATTAAAAAGTGCTTTCTAACGAATATTGGAGATTTGAAATCTAATGGTTGGATTCCGAATTATGTCCAAATCAAATTTGGAAAAGGTCGTTGTAAGTGCAGTTCGATGGCCGTTGATGGAAATCGATTGTACGGGCCTTGATAAAATTATTAAAAATAGTAATAATTTGTGTAAAATCATAAGAAATGATTTGTAAAGATTTGGGATGAAAAATTCCACATTTGTAAAGATAAAAATATATTTTTATCGAAATGAACTAGTTTTGAACTAGAATTAAAATCCAATTATTTTTAAATAAATAAAGTGGATTCGAAATGGTTTTGAAAATAACCAGAATTTCCAGTATATAAAGTGGAAATGGATTTGAATCGAAATTGTCTTTGGAATATTTCGATGTTGGATTTTGTGATTATACTGATATTGTTATTGGAATTTGAAAGATATATTTATATCGTTATTTCCAATACGATATTTGTTGGTCGTAGAATTTGATATTGAATATAAGCCGATACATTTTCTTGTAACACCCCACCTCCTCTAGGGTCACTCACAAAGGGAATGCACTAACTTTGGTGGAGCATTATGGGTACTGGAACAGAAATATTACAAGACAGACATATATAAAACAACGGACAGTAAAGTGGAAGTACTTCAAATCATTTATTAAATAGAATTGTTTACAATAAAAGCCCATCAACTTTCAATACCCAAATACATAGCTAAAATATTTGTCTTTCTCAAAAACAAAGAAGCATGAAAATAAAATGTAGTATTCCTTAATAAAGCAAAGCAAGCCATAGCCAAGAGTAATCCAAGCAATACATGAAAGGGCCTTGGAGCTTGGTAAGATCCGAACTAAGCTGTATTTCCACCCTGCGAACCTGGGGGGGGGGGGAATGGAAGAAAAAGAGGCGAAACAAAACGGGTCAGTCATAAAGACTGAGTAAGTCCTAGTGACTTTCAGAATAAAAACAGGTAACGATAACATTTCATGAATAAACTGAAAGTAAACATAAGCATGATGACAAGATAAGCAACAGGCACGATAACTAAGAATAACATCATAGGATTTCTGTCATGTATAACATTTCAAGGTTCCCATTCAAGATGAACTAAGTATAGTTTCGCAAGATTTTTATCAAGCATCGCAAGATTTCTCTGCTTCACCATTTAAAATGATATATATTTGCTCTGCACCACCTAACTAGTGTCCCAACTAGTAATCTATATAACGTGATCCCAATCCCCGAAATTAAGGTTACTTTCACGTGTACATCTATTATTTATTACCTAGATCTAATCTGGGGTTTTCTATCGAGCGCTTCCTAGATTCAACCAGGATTTATGCCACCTAGGTCCAACCTAGGGATTATGCTACCTATTGAACACTTCTCGGATTTAGGGTTTATGCCACCTAGGTCCAACTTAGGGATTATGCTACCTACGTGTGTCATACGGCCCCCAATGATTGTAGATACCTATGCTGGTCCCACCATGGGGTGTATCAAGACCCATGGTGGCGGCCCTGACACAAACTCTAGAAGGCATAGGTTATACTACTGGTGTCCCCAGTGCCCTGGTTGTCTGCTTCGGAGTGTGTGCACGCCCGCACCCCGTTAGACCTACACTGTGCACCCACCGCCGTCGTTTGACCGCTTACAATCAGCCCAGTAATCGTGCCCTGCCCTGCCTCGTTTCAGGGTACCGTTGATACCTGATTTGGGTTACTGCTGAAATGGGTCCCCATTACTTGGGTTTCCTACTGGTTAAGTGTGTGGGCCTATATATACAGGTATTGCCCACCTTCCTGTGATGTACTTAACCCACCTATTCAAGCGTGCTTATTAATGGTTAAGTTTGTGGGCCTATATTTACTAATATTACCCACCAACCCGATATGTACTTAACCCTCTCCGTCCATTACGTTAAGTTGGTTAAGTGTTTCATCTTGTTTTACTTAACCCTACCACACATCATGTTATACCAGTTAAGTGTTATTCCTTGTGTTACTTAACCCTACCGCAAGCCCTGTTATACTGGCTAAGTGTTCTCCCTTGTGTTAACTTAACCCCACCGAATGTCATGTCATATTGGTTAAGTGTACATTGAATTAGCCCACCTACTTACCATGTTGTGACGGTTAAGTGTTACCCTTTGTTGTTACTTAATCTTACCACGCATCACGTTATATTGGTTAAGTGCACGTTAACTTAACCCCATCCACCAGTCATATTATAATGGTTAAGTGTTACCCTCGTGTGTTTACTAAACCCTACCACACATCAGGTTATATCGATTGGGTGTTATCAACCTATTCAAGTTAGCCCAACCCATCCGCTAGTCATGTTATAACAATCAAGTGTCATTAGGCTAGCTATGTTACTTAACCTACCCATTAGTCTGATTAACAGTTATGTTGGTTAAGCCCACATTTATAAGTTTTACATGTTCTTAACTCATACCGGTTAGGTCCATATTATCATGTCAAACTTCCATGTCATCCCACCTAACCCTCTAACCCTCTAACCATACCCACGTCTTATTATGGCTAGTATTCCTTAATTCATTCATTATGACGAACAAATCATGACCTCTCACATTAGACCATGCATTTTGTGGCCACTGGATTTGCCGGGCGGTTCCGGGCAGATTTACACCACAAACTGGGTCTAACCTCGTGTCATAAATCGTTACGCCTACAATTCGACCTTCGACCTCTCACATTAGACTAACACTTTGTGTCTACTGGATTTGCCGGGCGGTTCCGGACAGATTTACACCACAAACCGAGTCTAACCTCGTGTCAAAGGTTCATTAATGGTCGTATTCCACCCAAAACCTCAATATCAGTTCATGTGTTTAACATATAGAAATGTTCATGATTCACGTTTTTGCCCCAAAACGTATTCCCAAATTATTATCATAATTCACTATAAGGTTATGCCAAGTTATAGCCTTTTATTTACAATACATGCCAATTACCCAAAACCCAACTTATGCGTGTTCATATTAAACCTCTACTAAGTCATAAATTATCATATATGTTTCAACTCCAAATTTTACATAATTAACATATGCCCAAGTTCTAGATTACATGTAAATTCTACATATGCCCAATTCGTACCAAATTTACATATGTTCAATTTAAGCCGTTTAACATGTATGCCAATTTACACATATACCCAGTTTCATGCCGCTTTACATATGTCAAGATTCATGATTTATATGTTTACAAAGCTATGCCCAATTTACATAGATCAAGTTTTATACCCAAAATTAAATGTATACTACGTTTACAACAATTTACTCGTAACAAGTTCTAGCCAAATTACATATATCAAGATCCATGTCAAATTATATATATATATATATATATATATATATATATATATCAAGATCCATATCAAATTATATAGTCGTTGTCAAATTATATATACCAATCCCCATTCTTGCAATTACCATCATAATGACAATATGTTTCATGTTAATGGTAAATTATCCCCAAACATCAAATTTTCATATTATGCCTTCGATTCGACCAAACACATATATTACACTAGGCAATATTCCAATATTTCCCCCGTATACCATCGCACGTATATCGTTGTTTAGGCCTAGGTCCGAAATTGACCTAGGTTCATCAAAAGAAAATAAATAGGGGGAGGTAGAAGTTGCAATAAAAACAAGATCAGAGAGAAAATGACATAAAAGCATCATCTCAGGCATAAAGAATAGATCTTGATAATAATATCAACATGAACCAAGAAAAATTGATTTACAACAGGCTGAATAGACCATAAACTTGTCATGCGAATAAAAATAGAAAAGTTCTCAAGATCGAGATTCAAGAAGAAACAAGAATTGAATCAAAAGTCCAATTTCACTTCATCACATGTCCGTATTAAATTTAACTATTTTAATCTGAAAATAACTAGAACTTACTGAGCATGGCTAATGAATTAAGAACTAAAATTGTCGTAGAACGTTGCAGAGACATTGATTTATCTTCTTGAATTGTTGTAGAATTGTTGTAGAAGCTTTAATCTCTAGTTTGAATCTAGTTTGGAGGCTAAGAGAAAAGTTTAGAGAGCGGCGGCCATGACCAAGAGGAAGTCCAGTAGTATTTTGGTGTCATATGAATTCTTGTATGAATTAGGTTAGGCCTTAGGATGTTTATATAGGTGTAGGAACTAGTTTAGGCCTTTAGATTAACCCAAGAATCAATCCGGACCATCAAAACATGTCTTAGGCTTCAAAAATGAGTTCTGGGTCAAACCAGGCCGACCAGGTCGACCTGTAAGGTGGGGAGGTTGACACTATGGTCGACCTCGGGGGTAGGTCGACCCTATGGTCGACCTGGGGGGGGGGGGGGGGGGGGTAGGTCGACCCTCTGGTCCAATGCTGCCTGAAAACTGCTAAAACTTGTACAGGCCATAACTTCTTCATCCGGACTCCGATTTTCGAATACTCGGACTCTGTTTCATGTAAAATTTCGAGACGAACGCAATGGCGTAACCCGATTCCTATGATTCTAATTTTAAAATTTAATTCTGCCTTGATTTCTTGTTATAACATGTTATAAAAATATGGGTTGTTACATTCTGCCCTCATTAAAGGATTTCGTTCCCAAAATCTTCAAGTTAAGAAGAATGTGTCCTACCATCCAATCATCCATCTACTAAATCATCAATCACAGGCATTCATTGTCCTTAAGAAATTTCTAATGCGGTATGAACATATGCAGAAAGTGTGTGTATATGTTCCTTATCTAATGCAAATGATCAGGCCTGATTGATCTTCTTAATGCAAAGTATGTTTAGTGCCATGAGTCCAACATGTATGCAAATAGTCCTAGTCACATAAACACTATATGTATGCACAAACATCCATCCATATGCATCATCCATATGATAACACATCCAATTTCATACATGAAACAAGTATAAACACTCATGCATATGCAATATGGAAGTGTGTCTGAGCCGATCTACTACCTAATGTGTGTTATGCAATCACGAGCAACCACTAGCAGCCACTTGCAACCATCAATCATAACATGTGTCAAACACATGTTTACACCCAATTGTTCCTTCCTAAAGGTATAGTCGAACGATAGAAGCAAGTAAAAACCTTGTGCCCATTAGGCAATGTCAAGACTGGAAATTTATGTCACATGTATACTGATTTTGTAGAAGAACTCCGTAAGCACCAGCCCCGAAGACCGAAATCAACATCAGGCTGACACCCAAAGAATTAACCAACCAATATATATGTTTCTAGGAAACTAAGCATGATGGACTCCCTTTTGGTCACAAGAAATCTCTTCCTAAGACCAACCCATATCGTATAAAACCCAAAAAAAAAAATAGTCAACCCAACGGACACGCTCAAGCCCCAACATGTATTACTAACAGATGAGTCATACCCCATATGGGGTTTGCAACATAAATAGGATGGGGAATAGGACCAAGAGGTTATACTTAAAAGATAACATACAAGTAAGCTCTACAGGAAAAGAGGGATCAAGGATATACACTTAAAAAGAGATATGATGAGCGTATCTAGTCTTCAATCTTCTGAGTCACATTTCCTTGATCTTAACTCCATTGTGCTTTCACCATCTTTAACTTCACAATTTCGTAGTTTCTTAATTCTTGTTTCCAAAATATGAGTTGGAACTCATTCCACTATTGCCTCTCGTTCCACTTTTACTTATTCTTCTTCTAGTATACTCGACTTAAACATAACTGCAATTTACATAGATCAAGTTTTATACCCAAAATTACATGTATACTACGTTTACACCAATTTACTCGTAACAAGTTCTAGCCAAATTACATATTTCAAGATCCATGTCAAATTATATATATATATATCAAGATCCATATCAAATTATATATGTATCAAGATCCTTGTCAAATTATATATACCAATCCCCATTCTTGCAATTACCATTATAATGACAATACCCAAATATCAAGTTTCATGTTAATGGTAAAATATCCCCAAACATCAAATTTTCATATTATGCCTTCAATTCCACCAAACACATATATTCCACTAGGAAATATTCAAATATTTCCCCCGTATACCATCGCACATATATCGTAGTTTAAGCCTAGGTCCGAAATTGACCTAGGTTCATCAAAAGAAAATAAATAGGGGGAGGTAGAAGTTACAATAAAAACAAGATCAGAGAGAAAACGACATAAAAGCATCATCTCAGGCATAAAGAATAGATCTTGATAATAATATCAACATGAACCAAGAAAAATTGATTTACAACAGCCTGAATAGACCATAAACTTGTCATGCGAGTAAAGACAGAAAAGTTCTCAAGATCGAGATCCAAGAAGAAAGAAGAATTGAATCAAAAGTCCAATTTCACTTCATCACATGTCCATATTAAATTTAATTATTTTAATCTGAAAATAACTAGAACTTATTGAGCATGACTAATGAATTAAGAACTAAAATTGACGTAGAACGTTGCAGAGACATTGATTTATCTTCTTGAATTGTTGTAGAAGCTTTGATCTCTAGTTTGAATCTAGTTTGGAGGCTAAGAGAAATGTTTAGAGAGCGGCGACCATGATCAAGAGGAAGTCCAGCAGTATTTTGGTGTCATATGAATTCTTGTATGAATTAGGTTAGGCCTTAGGATGTTTATATAGGTGTAGAAACTAGTTTAGACCCTTAGATTAACCCTAGAATCAATCTGGACCGTCAAAACATGTCTTAGGCTTCAAAAATGAGTTCTGGGTCAAACCAGGTTGACCAGGTCGACCTGTAAGGTGGAGGGTGGGGGGGTCAAAACTGTGGTCGACCTGGGGGGTAGGTAGACCCTTTTGTCGACCTGGGGGGGGGGGGGGCTAGGTCGACCCTATGGTCGACTCCCCTGGTCCAGTGCTGCCTGAAAACTACTGAAACTTGTACAGGCCATAACTTCTTCATACAGACTCCGATTTTCGAAAACTCGGACTCTATTTCACGTAAAATTTCGAGACGAATGCAATTGCGTAACCCATTTCCCCTGATTCTAATTTTAAAATTTAATTCTGCCTTGATTTCTTGTTTTAACATGTTATAAAAATACGGGTTGTTACATTTCTATTCAGAGCCTTGTAATTAATATCAAATGTGATTTGGGTTTGTCGTGAATGGTGTCTTCATTAACACTTTTCTTAAACCCAGTTGAGAAAAAGCTTAAATCTTTCTATTTAGATTTAATGAAGTTTACCAATTAAATAATATTAATTGGAGTTGAATTTAAATTGGTTTTTGGGTTTATTGTGAGCGGTGTTTTGAATAACACCTGTTCTTTAACCCGATTGACAATGGCAAGTGATTTTCGGTTTATCGTGAAACGTGTTTTAGATGACACTGGTTCTTTAACCCAGTTAAAGACAGGATATTGATTTTTGAGAAGATTAAAACTAAATGGGGATTTAATGAATCTTTAATTAGATTGAAATGATCGAACATGGAGTATCACCAGTTTTGCTCCAGAGCGATAGTTAAATCTTTAATTAGATTTGAACGCGAAATGGTAATTAATTTTACCGATAACACCGTGGTGTTAGATATGGAGTATTACCAGTTTTGCTCCCTGGGATGAATAGGTTGGGATTGGGAAATAAAATAAATAATTACTTTGGTGTGGTTCGCTAATCCCGACTATTTTGGAAAACCATAATATGGCTTGATATGATATCCAAAGGAAGATTAAAGAATAAATTTAGAAGAATTTATCTTTGATAAAATTAGTGGGAACCTTTCCCTAAGAATGTGAAAATTTGAATAAAAGAATATTCTGAATTGGAATGAGGCGTATGTTGTGTTTGTGTAACACGTGTTTATTATATACGTGGGTTATTCGGAAAGGCCGGGTTCATACCCATTCTGAATAACCGATTCGACGATAAGTCGAAGATGAAGACGGTGGTTGAAGAACGGAAGTCTTCACATCGTTTGGATGATTATTGATGATCTTGATTGGGCGGTATACCAAAGAGGAGGGAATCAGTTGGTGATCGTCCAGACATAGTTGGAGATCGATGGATATGCTAGGAAAGTGCCTCCGATTTCGTTCAGACCCAGAACGAACTTGTAAATGGACTGTGTGTCTGACATTGGATTTTATTCTGTGTTGATTGATCTCTATTAAATATACATCTGTTTGGCGGCGGAGAATTTATTCTCTTGCTTAACGCCCTTCTCTGAGACGTACGAGCTCAGAGGTTGTATATCATTGACATCAGTCGCATGGAGTGAATTGTCTGTGTGGCACACCTAAGTGGCACGCATAAGTGGCAGATGAGCAAGGCTTCTGTTGAAAAGAAAAGTCTTGTGGTTGATGATCAAAGCACAGCCTGTGTGGTATAGCTTTGTGTATAGCGTGAATTCGCGAGCCTCACACCTCGGTATGAGTTAAAAATGGGATAGTGACTGCAAGGAGAGCACGATGTTTCTTTCTAGCTAGTGGTGGTGTCAGTGCTTAAACTGGATGACATTTACATACTTTTCACCTGTGTGGTTGTTGGAATGCGAGGCGCCTCAAATATATGGTCGATAACTGGCACTATGTGAGCCGACGTACAGACCATTATATAGGTCCTATAGGACCGGGAAACGTGTGTTCAGGAATTGCCAATCCTCAAGAGTAAGAGAGTACCAGCCCTGAAGATCCAAGGATCGTTGGGTGTGGTCCTGAGACATTTTCTAGAGTGTCTCGAACGGAGAGGAGCTTGCCTCTTGACTCGACTCATGACGGAAATCCAATTTCCAATACGTGACATTGCGATTTTATTTGTAGAGCCTAGTATGGCGACATGATATATGGTACCCATGTCGTCTATGATTGATATTTATGATTGAAATTGTTTTGACACTATACACTTATCATAGTATCAAATGATTTGTTTTAAACGTACCAAGCATGTTTGGCTATTATAAGGGAAAACCTTATCCTCTGGCTTGTGTTGCATTGTATGATGGGACTTGAGTCTTATAATAGCTTCATTTTTCTTTATTTAGCATTGCGCTGTTTGTTTTATGCACTGGTATTCTTAGGAGGAAACCCATTCCGTGTTATATGGCGTGGTCCCTTGATTTACCTAACTTTAAAATAAAGATTAATAACTGTTTTAGTTCTCACACCAGTCACATGACTGACCTGGAGTTTATTTTTTTAACCTAAACTTTGGGTGCCCCTATTTTCCACACGGGCAGTTGGTAGTTTTCGTTTTGCAGATTTATATTCACAGGATCCTGGTTTATAGCTGGAACGATACTCGGAAAGCTCTGTATCCGTGTACTACTTTCAGTTGTGTGTTGTATTATTTTCCGTTGCTATGTAATTTATTGTAATCTCTGATATTTATCGAATGTATTTTATTTATTTATACTCTGTATACTCTTGTATTCTGATGGAATTGTTGTAATAAACAATGAAATGTTCTTTTGTTTGCGTTCTGATTCGTCTTGTCCTCACAGTAATTCGTTCTTCCTCTTCTCTTCGGAGACCGGAGAAGTTCGGGTCGCTTCATTTGGTATCAGAACTTTGGTTTACAGAGCTTGAGAACAAGACACATTAGAACCAAATGAAAGAATTCATCAGATAGTGGATTAGTAATATCGAATTAGAATGACTCGTTAGAGATAGGGTCAGTAGTATCCTAGAACGAATGTGAAGAGTATATTTTTCAAATGAAAACAATATTGTTTTGAAAATTTAAACTAGTTTTTATGTATGTGAATATTTTATTTGTATTAAATTTGGACAATCGAGTATATAAAGATTTTGCATATACGCGTCATGAACGTATATTCGAAGTTTTAATATACTGGATAGACATAAAATCACATTCTAGACACCCGGGGATGATTCTGATGATGTGGCTACATCATCAGTATTTATGTTCGTGTTTTCGAAAGTGTGATATCTATATATTTCCATTAGACTGGTGTGAGAACCAAATCTAGATAGGTTTATTGTTGTGATTTGGCATTAAAAAACATGATTTTCTGTATATATATCAAAATTATGAATTTGAAACGTTAATTCACTAATTGATTGATGGTTATGTTGTTTGATTATTGGTTTGATATTTTTAACCATTTATGCCAGATTGAACCGAATGTTGAACTGTATTGAGAAATGACTACAAATGCATACATATACATGTACTTACATTGAACAGGTCATAGCAAGGAGGCTAGAGCAGAAGAATAAATTTGTTTGCCCGATAAATAGGTACATGTTTACAAATTTATTGGGTTTGGATGATTTTATGAGCCGATTGGCTGTTTCTTTTTCTTTTTGGATTGATGAGGGCCATGGGAGGCTGTTTGAAATATCCCGAAGTCCCCGGTGCGGGGGAGGTTATGGCGAAATTTTTCGAAAATTTAGGGTGTTAGCCAAATTTTTGAAAATTTTGAAAAGTTCTTAGAAACTGAAAGGTTGAAGAACTTAAGACGTAATGAAAATAATGAAAGTTGAGTTGGTTTGTTAAATAACTTTTAGCTTCGTTCCTTTTCGGGGACAAAAAGTTTTAAGTGGGGGAGATTGTAACAACCCGGAAATTCTAAGCCAATTTAAAATTTTTATTTTGGCAATTTTAGCAAATTTTGATTATTTAAAATGAATTGTTTTAAACAATAACGACGAGAAATTTATTTTGAATAGAATTAGAACGTATATATTTATATAGATCATTGTTAGAATATAAATATTTATTTATAGTTATAAAAGGAATTGAAAATGGCGCGGTAGTTCGATAAATCAATTTCAAAGTTCAAATGAATATACTGGATTCAAAATAAACCGGATTTTAGCGAAACCAAAAATATTAGAATCTAATTGAGACTATCTTTCCAACGAATCCGAAAAATTGAAATTTCATAGCAGGAATCAAAAGTTACGTCCAGTTGAAAATTCTGAATAGTCGCTATGGAATTCTAGCCCTTGAAAATGGGAATTTTGCAAACGACCTTGGTTATCGACGAAACCACTTTTGTTGGATCCGGGATGTCAAATTATTGCTAGGTTTCAAAATTCGTAATTTTTCGAAACAATATGTGAGCGTGGCAAAAGAAAACGCATTTGACCAGTTTTAGTTGAATTTAGTCGATTGGAAAATGGCCATTTTTCAAACGGTCTCAGAATTCGACAAAACTAGTTTTATTAGGACCGTATCGTCAATACGAAGCTAGAAAATATTTTTCGGGAATTTTTAGAGTCAGTATGTGGCCACGGTAAATTAAAATGTACGTTTGAATTCAATATATAAAGATTTATATTTTAATTTTGATTTAAACCTATCGAAACGGCCGAACTGGCTTACGGTACATTTCCATTGTGTTCGGGATGGGGGTAATTAGCTAGGGGCGACAGATGTTGGGATTCGATTAGAGTTTGTGGTGCTAAACAATTAAATGATGAAATAAAATATTATTAAATTATAAAATAAAAAAACCCCTCTCTTCCCTTCTCCTAAGTCATACCCCCCACAATAATCTCAGATCGAACAAACTAAAAAAACGTGATGACGATCTCGCTCAGCCCCCCTATCGGCGTCGCTCGCCACCCCACATCCTCCTTCGGCCATCGCTCTCTTGCCTCCAGCCCCTCCTCTCTCCACCGTGATGCCCTAGCCAAGCCCAAACCCCACCAAAGTGGCGTATACCTCGAGCAACCGATGCGCCACCACCAGAACGGTGCAGCACTGCCCCCATCGAAGCCACCACCGACTGTCGGCCTCGCCTTCCGCCTGCTCCACCTCAGCGCGCCGCCCCGACCCCCACCAACCTTTAACAGTAAGCGTTTATTTTATTTTATTTTATTTGCATTTATACGTTTTCAGTGTTTAAAACCGTAAAAATACGATTTTTAAATCATATTAAAACCCGATTTTTATTTATAAAAAAGAGTAATGATTTTTATAGTATGAATGGTAATGTAAAAATAAGATTTTCGACGCTATAATGGTTGGATTTTTATATATAATATCATAGTATAAAAATGTTATTTTTATAAATATAGTAGCCGTATAAGAGTATGATTTTATCTTAATAAAGTTAAGACTTTTAGTTGCAAAAAGAAGTGATTTTTATCATAACAAAGAAGTGATCTTTATCATAAAAAAGAAGTGATTTATAGCATAGGAAAGAAATGATTTTTTTTATAAGGTAAAGATATGATGTTAACGTTATAAAAATATGACTTTTATATAGTAGAGATTATAAATATATAATTTTTATAAGACAGGGAATATAAAAATACGATGTATATTTTAGCGAAAAAAATTTGATATTTATAAATATAGCAGAGTGATAAAAAGGTGATTTTTATATAGAGAACGGCGAGAGAAAAATATAATTTTTACATAGGGAATATGTAACAACCCGAAAATCTGGGCCAGTTTAAAATTTTTATTTTGGCGATTTTAGCGAATTTTAATTATTTAAAATGGATTATTTTAAATAATATCGACGAGAAATTTATTTTGAATACATTTCGAACGTATATATTTATACGCGTCGTCGTTAGAATATAAATATTTATATATAATTATAAATAGAATTGAAAATGGCGCGGTAGTTCGATAATTCGATTTCAAACTTCAATTGAATATACCGGGTGCAAATCAAACTGGATCTTAGTGAAACCAAAAACATTAGGATCTAATTGATGATATCTTTCCAACGAATCCGACAAACTAAAATTTCATAGCGGGAATCAAAAGATATGTCCAGTTGAAAATTCTGAATAGTCGCTATGGAATTCAGGCCCTTAAAAATGGGAATTTTGCAAACGACCTCGGATTTCGACGAAACCAGTTTTGTTGGGTCCGGGATGTCAAATTATTGCTAGATTCCAAATTTCATAATTTTCGAATTAATATGTGAGCGTGGCAAAGGGAAACGCGTTTGACCAGTTTCAGTTGATTTTAGTCGACTGGAAATTGGCCATTTTTCCAACGGTCTCAGAATTCGACGAAACTAGTTTTGTTTGGACCGGATCGTCAATACGAAGCTAGAAAATATTTTTATGGAATTTTTAGAGTTAGTATGTGACCCCGGTAAATTGAAATGTACGTTTAAAATTCAATATAGCGATTTAAATGTAAATTCAATGGAAACTGATCGAAAAAGATCAAATCAGCTTGCGATGCTTATCCCATTGTGTCTGAAATGGGGGTATTTAGTTAGGGGCGTCAGTCGTTGGGTCTCTTTTGGAGTTCGTGACTTAAAACAAGCATTTTCGAATTAAAAATATTATTCAATATAAAGAAGGGTATAAAAGGAAAAATTAAAACCCTAATTTCTAACAACCCGTTCAGTAGCCGCCTTCCCAAATCGAAGGGCCAAAACCGTTCAATGTTTCTCCTCAATTTTTCTAACGATTCACTTAATAACTTCGAGAATTTATAAACCAAGATCGAAGTGCCTTCCATGAGCTTTCAATTCGTATAGGGTTGATGAATTCTAGTTGCTTGTGTCATTCGAATTTCCAGCACGAAGTCTTGCTGTTTGGAGCTGATTTCTGCGATGAGTAGGGGGGCGAGCTCATCGTGGTGGCGCCTGGAGGTCGGCGACGTGGAGGCCGACGATGTGGACTGGTCGGATGGGGGTTCGGCGGCTTCTGGTGGCTTGCGCAGGTGGCTAGGGCTTTGGAATGATGGGTTACGGCGGTCCTGTATAGCTGAACGAAGAAGATGATGAAAGGTTTTGTTTTTATTTATTCTTCTACAGTTTTTAAAATCAGTTTTAAATAGTTTTTTTTAAAATCAGTTTTTAACAGTTTAAATTTAGTTTAAAATTCAGTTTAAAATTGTTTTGAAAATCAGTTTAAATTTGTTTTAAAAATATATAGGCTTTGTTTAAAATAAATAAGTAGAAGTATGATTTCATAATATAAATAACATTAGTTTTTAAGATATAAATGTAGGTTTTTAGAAAATATAAATACAATGATAGGATTTTGATGAGGGAAAAATATACTTTGTTTTTGAAATATGAAATATGCTTTGTTTTTGAAATATAAAAACATATACTTTGTTTTAAAGTAAAAACATATACTTTGTTTTAAAAGTAGAAAAATATAAGATTTTGTTTTTGTAAATAACATTGATTTCAAAATGAAATATTTAAAATAAATAACTTTGCGAAGTAAAAATATGATTTCTATATATTGAACATCGAAGTAAAAATATGATTTTTATATATTGAACATCGAAGTAAAAATAGGATTTTTATATATTGAACATCGAAGTAAAAATATGATTTTTATATATTGAATAGCGAAGTAAAAATTCGATTTTTACATATGTAGTGAAAGCGGGCAACGAAGGTGACGAAGATGCGATAACGATGGAGATTTCTATAAAAGAAGAGTCAAGAGGATTGGATAGCTTTTGGTGAGAATTTCTCACCTTTCAATTTCTTTTTCTAGTTATATATATATACTAGGATGCAGACGGTGCTTAGTAGCACCCAACACAATCGTCCACAGACCATGGACTTGTTTGTTTGGTTGCATAGATTAGTTGGATTATTTGATTGAAATTGAATTGTTTGGTGATATGAATGGATTTGATTGATGTGTGAATGGCGTGGGCCTTCACTAGACCGGGGATAAGGCTAGGCCTCGTCCCGTTTCTAGTATCGTGCCGTTATGCCGCCGAAATTTTCTAAAATATGTTAGAAAAATAAAAATATCATTTTATTTAAAGAATGAACTGAATAGAAATTCATATGTTAAAATAAAATGTTTTATCGTTAAAAATATAATTTTTAACGTGGAAGTGAATAAAATAAAATATTCATTTACAAACCGGATGGTTTGTTTATGTACACCTATTTGAAGGACATTGATTGGGTCGATAAATTTTACACATCGCCCAACTGCACAACTAAAATCTGTGTTTGATTGCTTGAAACCCCACACGGGTGTTGGGATGAAATATGAAGTTCACTCATCCTGATTGATTAAACATGTCGATCGATTGATTGACAGGCTGTTATAAGCGTTATATATCTATATTTGATGCTTATACAGTGTAGTGCACTTTGGTTGATGGTTGATTATTTTTCAATGTTGTTATATACATATGTTGTATGAAAATCCATATAATTAATTTTATACGGTGATTGATTGGGCCTCATTCCAATTTAGAAGATAAAGAATAATATAAAATAAAGGTTCATGTGTTGACTGTACTCATTCGTGAGATTTGTCAGGTGTTGAACGAAATATTTTTATAATAAAATTTACATCTTTATCAATATAATATAAAGGTTCATGTGTTGACTGTACTCATTCGTGAGATTAGTCATGTGTTGAACGAAATATTTTAATAATAAAATTCACACCTTTATCATATATAGAATTAGAAATCAACTGGAAAATAGATGAGATGAGCGGTCTCCTGGATATTAATCTGATGTTGGTTTCGGCCTTCGGGGTTAATATTCAGGAAATCGTTCTCTCACTAAATTACGGTTGGAGTCTGATTCAATATCAAACGATAGATACCTTAATCTTTATAAAATATATTAAATAACAAAAATAGTCACACGTGGACAGTACTCATTCGTTGAGATTAGTCGTGTGTTGACAGAAATAAATATTCATTGGTTGATAGAAATATTCATTTGTTGAAAATAGAAATATTTGAAATAGAATATTTGAAAATAGAAATATATGAAGCCGTGTTGATTAGATTGACGCCATTTAGACGTGAACGATATTTATATTGATTTTACTCATTTTAAAATGAATATTGAAAAGTGATTTCGAAATCGCATATTTTGAAATGAAATTTGATTTTTATATATTGAATAGAAAACGATTTCGAAATGAATTGAATATAAAACGATTTCGAAATGAATTGAATATAAAACGATTTCGAAATGAATTGAATTGAAAATGATTTCGAAATGAATTGAATATATAACGATTTCGAAATGAATTGAATATATAACGATTTCGAAATGAATTGAATATATAACGATTTCGAAATGAATTGAATATATAACGATTTCGAAATGAATTGAATATATAACGATTTCGAAATGAATTGAAAACGAATTCGAATTGAATTGGAAACAAATTGAAATGAACTCAAATTGAATTGAATAGGAATGAATTTTAAAACGAATTCAGAAGGAAAAATTCAATTTTGATTTGAATTGAAATGGAAGTTGAAATTTGTTTTTGAAACGAATTCAAAACTATTTTTAAAACTTCGTTTTAAATAGTAATCGACGAAATATATATTATATATATTATATATATAATATAATCGCCTGAATAGAACGCGCCGCGGCAGTTCGTAAATTTCGACCATTTATTTCAGATGGACATTACGGGAGATCCGACAGTCGGATTCTCCTAAAACCAGAACCGTTGGGTTCGTATCGAAAAGAGCTTTCTAACGAATATTAGAAATTTGAAATCTAACGGTTGGATTTGGAGTTACGTCCAAATCAAATTCGAAAAAGGTCGCTGTAAGTGCAGTTCGATGGCCATTGTTGGAAATCGATTGTACGGGCCTTAATAAAATTATTAAAAATAGTAATAATTTGTGTAAAATCATAAGAAATGATTTGAGAAAAATTGGGGTGAAAAACTCCATATTTGAAAAGATAAAAATAGATTTTTATCGAAATGAACTAGTTTGAACTCAATTTAAAACCCGGGTTTTTATTTTTAAATAAATAAATTAGATTTAAAAAGGGGTTTTAAATAATCAGAATTCCTAATATATTTGATTGGAGTTGAACTAGAATTGATTTGTGGGTTTATCGTGAACTGTGTTTTAAACAACACTAGTTCTTTAACCCGATAACAAATAGAATGTGATTTGGGTTTGTCGTGAACTGTGTTTTAAATAACACCTAGTTCTTTAACCCAGTAAAAGGAATTTTAACGAATCTGCAATCAGATTGAAATGTGAATCTATAATCTAAATTATCAAATTTAGAAATAAGCGAGAATGGAGTATCGCCAGTTTTGCTCCAAAGCGATAGTTAAATCTTTAATTAGATTTGAACGTGAAATGGTAATTAATTTTACCGATAACACCATGGTGTTAGATATGGAGTATCACTAGTTTTGCTTCATGGGATGAATAGGTTGGGATTGGGAAATAAAATAAATAATTACTTCGGTGTGGTTCGCTAATCTCGACTAGTTTGGAAAACCACAATTTGGTTTGAAATGGCATCCAAAGGAAGATTTAAGGATAAATTTTAAAGAATTTATCTTGGATAAAATTAATGGGAACCTTTCCCTAAAAATGTGATTTTGTGAATAAAAGAATATTCAGAATTGGAATGAGGCGTATGTTGTGTTTGTGTAACATTTGTTTTTAATATACGCGGGTTGTTCGGAAAGTCCGGGTTTATACCCATTCTGAACAACCGATTCGACGATAAGTCGAAGATGAAGACGGTGGTCGAAGACCGGAAGTCTTCACATCGTTTGGATAACTACTGGCGATCCTTATTGGGCGGTACACCCAAGAGGATGGAAATAGTTGGTGGTCGTCCAGACGTACTTGGAGATGGATGGATATGCGAGGAAAGTGCCTCCGGTTTCGTTCAGACCCAGAATGGACTTGTAAATGGATTGTGTGTCTGACACTGGATTTTATTCTGTGTTGATTGATTTCTATTAAATATACATCTGTTTGGCGGCGGAGAATTTATTCTTTTGCTTAACGCCCTTCTCTGAGACGTACGAACTCAGAGGTTGTATATCGATGGACATCAGTCGCATGGCATGAATTGCCTGTGTGGCATGCTGAGATGCAATGATCAAGGCTTCTGTTGAAAAGCAAAGTCTTGTGGTTGATGATCAAAGCACGGCCTACGTGGCAGCTTTGTGTATAACGTGAATTCGCGATCCTCACACCTCCGTATGAGTCAAAAACGGGATACGGACTGCAGGGAGAGCACGACGTTTCTTTCTAGCTTTGGTGGTGTCAGTGACTTACCAGCTCTAACATATATATATACTTTTCACCTATGTGGTTGTTGGAATGCGAGGCGCCTCGATTATAGGTCTGTAAGGACCGGGAAACGTGTGTTCAGGCATAATTAATCCTCTAACGTAAGTGAGGACCGGCCCTGAAGCATCCAGGGGTTGCCCAGAGTGCGTAGCCCTGGGACATTTGCTAGAGTGTTTCGAACGCAGAGAGGAGCTTGCCCCTTGCCTCGACTCATGACGGAAATCCAATTTCCAATACGTGTATTGCGGCTTTATTTGAAGAGCCTAGTATGGCGACATAGTAGCATGGGATGCTATGCCGTCTATGATTTATATTTATGATTGAAACTGTTTTGACACTATACACTTATTATAGTATCAAATGATTTGTTTTAAACGTACCAAGCATGTTTGGCTATTATAAGGGAAAACCCTATCCTCCGGCTTGCGTTGCATTGTGTGATGGGACCTGGGTCTTATAATAGCTTCATTTTTCGAAAAAGCATTGCGCTGTTTATTCTATGCACTGGTATTCTTGGGAGGAAACCCGTTCCGTGTTATACGGCGTGGACCCTTGAATTACTCTCTTTTAAAGTAAAGCTTTAAATAACTGTTTTAGTTCTCACACCAGTCACATGACTGACCTGGAGTTTATTGTTTTAACCTAAACTCTGGGTGCCCCTATTTTCCGCACGGGCAGCTAGTAGTTTTGGTTTTGCAGATTTATATTCACAGGATCCTGGTTTACAGCTGGAATGATATCCGGAAAGCTCTGTATCTGTATATCACCTTCAGTTGTGCTTTATATTATTTTTCCGCTGCTATGTAAATTATTGTAATCTCTGATATTTATCGAATGTGATTTATTCTATTATACTCTGTTTATTCTTGTATCTGATGGGATTGTTGTAATAACAATGAAATGTTCTTCTGTATGTGTTTCGATTTGTCTAGCTCTCAAACGTTCAGGGGTTTCGAACGGTCTAGATCGGTTTAACGACTGATTCGGATCGAGAGAAATTCCCGGCCGTCACAGAATAGCGTGATAAAAATATGATCTTTATTATATGAACACCGCTATAAAACTAGAATTTTTATCTATATAGTTGTGGTGTAAAAATAGAATTTTTATCCATATAGCATAGTTATAAAAATGTGATTTTTATATACATAGCAACAATATAAAAATGTGATTTTTATATATATGTAGTGGCTACGGACGACGAAATTGACAAAAGGCAAGCACGACGAAGACTTCTCCATATGAAGAGTCATGGCGTTTGGTTTAGCTAGTTGGTGAGAACTTTTCACTTTAAATCTTGTTTTCTAGTTAAAAATATATACTATGATGCAGACGGTGCTTAGCAGCACCCGACACCCGTCGTCCACAGACCATAGACGACATGTATGCTTATTTGATGTGTTGTGAAGTTTGTTTGTGATGATGATGTGAAATGGAAAATAAAACATTCATGTGTTGAAATAAATTAATTATCGTTAAAAATATAATTTTTAACGTGAACGTGAATAAACAAATATTCATTTACAAACCGGACGGTTTGTTTATGTACACCTATTTGAAGGATATAGATTGGGACGATAAATTTTACACGTCGCCCAACTACACAGATAATATTCAGTGTTTGTTGATTTGAAACCCCACACGGGTGTTGAGATGATATTGGATGTACACTAATCCCAATTGTTTAGTGGTATGTCGATCATTTGATAGACAGTCGTGTGAGCGTTAATTATTTATATTTAATGCTTATGCAGTTGTGTGGTGCACTTTGGATGATGTTTGATTATTTATCGTTGCTATTATATACATGTGTCGTATAGAATCCATATAATTAACTTTATAAGATAATTGATTGGGCCTCATTCCAATTGGGAAAATAAAGAATATTAAAATATAGATTCATGTGTTGAATAGAATAAATAGTCATGTGTTGACAGTAATGTACTCATGTGTTAAGAATATTCATGTGTTGAATAAAATATATATTCACGTGTTGAGTAAAATATTTTAAACAATAAAATTTACATCTTTATCATAATTTTATAAAATATATTAAATAACAAAAATAGTCATGTGTTGACAATGCTCATGTGTTGAAAATATTCATGTGTTGAAAGAAATATAGATTCATGTGTTGAATAGAATAAATATTCATTTGTTGAATTGAATAACAAAGTTATTGAAATATATAAAGCCGTGTTGATTAAAGATGCGCCATTTTGACGCGAACAATATTTATATCGATTATATTCGTTTTTTTATAAATGATTATAGAAAAGGAAGTGATTTCAAAATATAAAGTTTTGAAAATATTATCATTTGTATATCGATGATGTGGAATATTTAATTTTGATTCGAAATTGAATACAAAGTTGAATGTTTTGAAAACGAATTTAAAACGATTTATAAAATACTTTTTAAAAGGAAATCGACGAAATATATATAATATATGTATATATTATATATATAATGGTCTGAATAGAACGCGCCACGCTACGACAGTTTGTGATTTTCGACCATTGACTTCGAATGGACATTACGGGAGATCCGACCGTCGGATTCTCCTGAAACCGGAACCATCAAAAAGAGTTTTCTAACGAATATTGGAGATTTGAAATCTAACGGATGGATTTGGAATTATGTCCAAATCAAATTTGGAAAAGGTCGCTGTAAGTGTAGTTCGATGGCCGTTGATGGAAATCGACTGTACGATCCTTGATAAAATTATTAAAAATAGTAATAATCTGTGTAAATCATAAGAAATGATTTGTGAAGAATTGGGATGAAAAATTCCCCATTTGTAAAGATAAAAATAGATTTTTATCGAAATGAACTAGTTTTGAACTAGAATTAAAATCCAACTATTTTTAAATAAATAAAGTGGATTTGAAATGGTTTTGAAAATAACCAGAATTTCCAATATATAAAGTGGAAATGGATTTGAATCGAAATTGTCTTTGGAATATTTCGATGTTGGATTTCGTGATTATACAGATATTGTTATGGGAATTTGAAAGATATACTTATTTCGTTATTTCCAATACTATTTTTGTTGGTCATAGAATTTGATATTGAATATAAACCGATATATTTTCTATTCGGAGCCTTGTATTTAATATCAAATGTGAGTGGGTTTGTCGTGAATGGTGTCTTCATTAACACTGTTCTTAAACCAGTTGAGAAAAAGATTAAATCTTTCTATTTAGATTTAATGAAGTGTACCAATTAAATAATATTAATTGGAGTTGAATTTAAATTAGTTTTTGGGTTTATCGTGAGCGGTGTTTTGAATAACACTTGTTCTTTCACCCGATTAACAATGGGAAGTGATTTTTGGTTTATCGTGAATCGTGTTTTAGATGACATTGGTTCTTTAACCCAGTTAAAGACAGGATATTGATTTTTGAGAAGATTAAAACTAAGTGGGGTTTTAATGAATCTTTAATTAGATTGAAATGATCAAACATGGAGTATCACCAGTTTTGCTCCAAAGCGATAGTTAAATCTTTAATTAGATTTGAACGTGAAATGGTAATTAATTTTACCAATAACACTGTGGTGTTAGATATGGAGTATTACCAGTTTTTCTCCCTGGGATGAATATGCTGGGATTGGGAAATAAAATAAATAATTACTTCGGTGTGGTTCGCTAATCCCGACTAGTTTGGAAAACCATAATATGGCTTAAAATGATATCCAAAGGAAGATTAAAGAATAAATTTAGAAGAATTTATCTTTGATAAAATTAATGGGAACCTTTCCCTAAGAATGTGAAAATTTGAATAAAAGAATATTCTGAATTGGAATGAGGCGTATGTTGTGTTTGTGTAACACGTGTTTATTATATGCGCGGGTTATTCGGAAAGGCCGGGTTTATACCCATTCTGAATAACCGATTCAGCGATAAGTCGAAGATGAAGACGGTGGTTGAAGACCAGAAGTCTTCACATCGTTTGGATGATTATTGATGATATTGATTGGGTTGTACAACCAAGAGGAGGGAATCAATTGGTGATCGTCCAGACGTACTTGGAGATCGATGGATATGCGAGGAAAGTGCCTCCGGTTTCGTTCAGACCCAGAACGAACTTGTAAGTGGACTGTGTGTCTGACTGTAACGATCCAGAATTTTAACTAAATTAAAATTGGAATTTTTATTACTTAATTTGAATTTGACGTAAATATATATGGTTAAGAATATTTAATAATTTTGTTAAGCTATATGATAAGTTTTACTTGAATTATAAATGAGAATGATTATTAATAATTTTGGATTTATTGACAATATTTGTCGTTCGATCGGATTAGTCAAATTATAACGCTAATTAGTAGCATTAGAATTAAGTGTTGCCCTTAGTTTTCATAGCATTTAAAGGAAAATGCTACCAAAAGTTCACCTTCTCTTCTTAAGACAAGTGCATGGACACTTGTCATTTTGCATGTAAGCTTTCATGCATGCCTTCCATGTGCCCCCTTATGTGTCATCACCTCCTTAACTCTCCATTCCTATATAAGGAGATCTTTTCTCCATTTTCTTACCATTCCATTCCATTTCCACCTTTCCACCTTCTTCTTAAAGCTTATGGCCATGGTTTCCATGGCATAAGTCTTCCTCTTTTCCACCACCACCTTGCCAAAGTTCGTCATTCTCCTCCTCCTCCTTTCCTTATAAAGAGAGAGAGAGATTATTATATATTATATTATATATATTTTGGTGAAGAATACGTTGCGCCGGAATACTGTACGACGGTTCGCTCAACTAGGCTCGCCTACTATGAAGATTTGGAAAGCTGTTTGGTGAGAACTCTTTTATCACGATTTAAATAGTAGTGATGAATTATTATTGGTTAATGATGGTTGATATTTGTTGTGATGGATGATGGATGTGAAGTTTAAAACACACACTATTAAGCGTTAGTGTTATAACGTTTGCGCACAATTATGATTTATTGAACCAAGTTGATGATGGTTGCTATGGATGTTTAAATGGTTGTTGATGTTGTTTTGCACATATTATGACACAACAATTATGGTATCACATTGGTGATCGAAAAATCTCCTTCATAATTAAAAGCAATATCATTATTGAAATTGAAGGTTAATAATTGGAAAAGACCATATGTATGAATCCATATATATTGTTAAAGTCCTTTAGATGAATAAATAAATACCAGAACATTTTAGGATGACAGAGAGGATAGTGTCTAGGCTTGGGTTTGGAAATGAAGTTTCCTGCTCTCCCTGGCTATCCCTAACTGGTCCGACGAATGGGATGGTTAATTTGAAGTTATTTGAATTTAGAAATGAATTGGAATTTGTGAAAGTTGAATTTTAGATCCAAAATAATTTAGAAAGTAAATTTAATGATTTTAAAAGTGTTATATAAGAATATAATGGTTTTCTAAGATATTTTGAAGTATCGTAGTATAATGTTTATTATGGTCAAAATAGAGCTTGTCGCATAACGACAATTTACGTATTTAGTTGCAAACTTTAAACGTTTATAACTTTTGCAATCTAAATCGGATTTCCATGAAACGAAAAACATTTGATTTATATTAACAAGAACTTTCAAATGAGTGAAAGCAGATTTTAAATTCGAGTTATAATTTTGAGGTTATGTTTGAAACCAATTTGGAAAGGATCGATGTAAGAACCATTGTTAACCATAACTATAAACAACTATTTTTAAATGCTTTAAAAATATGGAAAAATTTTGTAAAATCATAATAAATTATGTAATAGTGTTTTGAATTGCAAATTTTAAGTTTTGGCTAAGATAAACGATGTTGTTATCAAAGTAGTTAAGATAAATGATTTGTAACACTTTTGAAGCACTATTGAAACGCTTTCTTTGAAAACAACTTATTTTGAAGTATTTAACCCACGAAATGTTTTCTGAACTATAAGTAATCATTTGCAAATGATTTGTTGATTGTTTTCAAAGGTTTAAAAGTATTGAAAATAATTTGTTTGGAATTTAAATTGATTTATTTAATAATTAAATGTGTTTTTCAATTTTAAATAATTGGATAAGGTAGGAGATAAATCTTTGGATGATTGATATTAATTCGGTAGATGATGATTCTTACTATTTGAGGAATTTAAAAGGTAGTTCACCATTATTCCTCTTATAGTGTGAGTTGGATATCGAGATTAATATTGAGTATAAGTTGATGGTATTTCTATCCAGATCTAATGTCAAAGAGTTGGATAAATCTTTAAATTAAGATACGAGTTTCCTAAGTTGACTGGGATAAGTTGGATAGAAGTAATCTTCAGATATTTGATATGAAATTCTGTGGTGTAAATGTTTACTATTTGCGGAATTTGGAAGATATTATTATATCGTTATTCCACTTATAGTATTCGTTGATTATGAGAATTGATATCGAGTATAAGTAGATACAATTTCTGTGTGACTTATGTTCAATATCAATTGATTTGGGTTTTGTCGTGAATCATATTTTCAATAATATCATTCTTGAAACCCCATGAGATTGAGTTATGGAAATTCATATCGTATTTTGAGGATTTAATCAGATCTTTGATTTGAAGAAATTAAAAGTGGGGAATTGGAAAGAAAGTATATTCTTTTAGTTAAGATTAAAAAAAATGGAATGTTGGAAAATCAATATAATTGGAACATAGGGTTGAAATGTGGAATAAGGATTTTCAAAGGAAATTGGAATTTGATAATGAGTTATCAAACGGAAAATTAATTAAGTCTTTAAGACTAAATCATCTTTGATTTAAGGGATGTGTTTTAAAAGAGAAAGGTTAATTATGGATTTTGTAATAATTTGAGAATGGGTTAGAAGAAGTTTAATTTTGACAAAATCCAAGACGGAAGGAGATTGGTAGGAAGCCTGTGTGTTCTATAATTGTGTTTTTTTTATCACGCCTATTATTTGGAAAGACCGGGATCGGATGTATGTCTGAAATCATTCCAAGTAATAATACGACGTTATGGAGCAATTGAAGACATTGGAGACGACATTGAAGACCGGGACCCTTCATGTCGTAAGGACGACTTGCTGAATGTCTCGAATGGGTCGCTCCCATTTGCAGATGGATTTTATATCAGTTAAGTGGCAAGAAGCCCGAACGTATGTGAAGGAATTCCGGATTGTGGTTTCATTCAGACCCAGAACGGGCTCGTATGGATTGTGTGTCTGACATTGTAATTAACTGCGTAGCATTGTTTTATCAATATATATCTGTTTGGTGGCGGAGAATTACTCTCTTGCTTAACACCCTTCTCTAAGACGTACGAGCTTAGAGGTTATATATTGAAATTCAGTGATGCGTTGTTAATGGATAATGTGGCATACTTAAGATATGCGGTGAGCTATAGATGATCAAAGCATGGTTTGTTTACGCGTAGCTTTGTGTATCGTGACCTCGACAAGCCTCACAACCAGGCAAATGGCCATAACAGGAAGAAATGCGGCAAGGTTATGGGGTGTTGTCTCCTTCTAGATAAAAGGTGTACTATGGTATGGAGCCCAGGTATTAACCTATGTGGTAAAAGCATCTACTTTTGTGGTTGTTGTTGGGGCGCGCTCGGAAAGGTCGGTCACGACCGGGAGATGGCATACTCAGGCGTACTCTAAGTTACCCAGTTAAGGGGTAACCCGGCCTTGTGTTGGCATGAGGAGCATTAGTTGACCCTCGGGCATCCCTCTATAGGTGTTCAAAATTTGGTTCGGAAGGAAGTTCCTTTGCCTGGTCATTGTCGGAAACCCAATCTCCGCTACGAGCCTGTATGGTTTTAGTCGTATACCATACGTCAGTATAGTATATGGTACCTATGCTGGCTAAGATTGATACATTTACTTTCGAAATGATTTTTCACACTATATTATAGTATTGGAAGAGGATTTTCACGTATCAAGCATTTTTGAATATCATAAGGAGAAATCTCGCCCATGTGTGCGTTTACATTATGTGTGTGCCGCGAGACCTTATGGTAATTTCATTTTTCAAAAGTCATTGCGAATTTCTATGCACGAGAATTCGTATGGAGTAAGCCCATTCTGCATTAGCGGCGTGGTCCATTGAATTACCCAACTTTAAAATGAATCTTAAATAGTAACTGTTTTGAATTCTCACACCAGTCCTTGTTTGGCATGAGGCAGCGTGATAGGGGGTTCTCGCTCTTGGTTTGGTGGCGAGCGGGAGACTCTTACCTCTACATGTCCCAGGAGGGGTTGGTTAGGCATGAGGCCGCGATAGTCGAGAGGCTGGCCATAGAACAAGGGGCTGGGGTACCATTGTAATGCCACGGTGGAGTATTAGCCGTTGTCCGATGGTTGAAAAAGACCAGACCGTTACAACGTATTATATTTGAGAGAGCGTATTTGAAAATATGAAATGAGTTTTGGAAAGTTTTAATTTAAGAAACAAACATATTTTGGAAATATATAGTTAATTATAACCTGGATACTTAATCAAATGATTAAGATTACATTTTGTGATTATAAATACACATAAAATACTTCTTATGGCATGGTAATTAAGCCCCTTCAACTGATCAGGAAAATGATCCGAGTACAAATGCCGTCTGGATTTAATTTCACTATTGGGGATTTTGAAATGGTGTTAAACTTGGGTCAAATTTGTTAAGGTAACTGAACAATATGGTTAGAAATTAAAAAAATAATATAAAATTTAATTATTGTATTCGATGCTGAGGTTGGACTATTGCGTATAAGAAGATTTTGAATATATGCCTAGCTAACGTATATACGAAGTCTTAAGTATACTAGATAGATATAAATTCACACTTTAGTCGCTTGAAGAAGATTCTGTTGATGACTGCAGCATCTTCACTATGTATTTTCAAATTTTGAAAATGGGATGACTATATGATACCAATTAAAACATCAATATATATATTTAAACCAATTTAGATAAGTGTTTGAAAATATTTGGTAAATTGATGAGAATTAGAATAAGTTAGCGAGATCTTGAAAATTTGATGAGTTGAAAGAATTATATCAGGTGAACCTGTAATAAGGATAAACCAGTAAATTAAGTAGAGAGTATATGAGAAAGTGTATTTGTGATATATAAAAAAAAGGTTTTGGAAAGATATATAGTTCGGAAACTCAAATCAATATTTTGAGTAAGAATTGGAAATAACTTTGAAATTAATTTTTGGAATTGATTTTGAAAGAATATATTTTCAATATAAAGGAAAAAGGGTCTTGGAAAATATTTGGAATTCAAAACTTGAGCACGACATCTTGTGATTGGAATTTCTTAGTTGATTAAAAGACGTTTATGTGAAGTTGTAATTTACATAAGCTATCCAATTAGTTCGGGAAATGATTTAAAGGCTAAGTTGGAATGAATCAATTAGAATATTTATAATTATTCCTCCCCAACTAATTAAATTTGAAATGTAAATATTGAGAACTCAATATGACGATAAGATATTTGATGATATTTTGGTTGAGGACTACATTGGTTAAAGCTGTTTTTTCTAAAGTTTGAAGGAAATAAGTTTTGTAATCATGAAGTTAGAATAATTAATGAGGATAGCCAAACTTAAATAAGAAAAAAAAAAACTGGAATTATTGGTAATTTTGGACAGTCGATAAGTTCTAAAGTATATTGTGACAACAAGAGGAATTATTTAAGTAGGCACGAATATCTTGTGAATTAAGTTTCACAAATTGATTAAAGGATATTTGGCAAGCGGGTGTAGTAAGAAGAAATTACCTCAACTGAAACGTTTAGATAAGTTGAGTTTTGAGGATCGAGTTTTATGTGTAAAGAATAACAGTAAGTTTGGCGAATTAAAAGGAAATAAGTCCCATAACCATTGTATTTGCAAGATAAGATCAAAGAGAATAATTTATACCTCTAAATTTTTTTGGAAAGCTGTAAATGGTTGAGTATAAGTAATTGGCCCAGTAAACGATGAATCGAATATAATAGGTAACTGGAGGTTATCGTAGGAGGACATGTAGATATGGTTATCCGTTAATACAATTGAGAACATGAAGCTTTTGGTATAAAGAATTTTAATGTTGAATTTGTCGAATGAGTAGTTACGATTCCCATTCCTATTCGAGGACGAAAAGTTTTAAGGGGGGGGGGGTGAATGTAACGATCTAGAATTTTAACCAAATTAAAATTGGAATTTTTATTACTTAATTTGAATTTGACGTAAATATATATGGTTAAGAATATTTAATAATTTTGATAAGCTATATGATAAGTTTTACTTGAATTATAAATGAGAATGATTATTAATAATTTTGGATTTATTGACACTCTTTGCCGTTCGATCAGATTTGTCAAATTATAACGCGAATTAGTAGCATTAGAATTAAGTGTTAGCCTTAGTTTTCATAGCATTTAAGGGAAAATGCTACCAAAAGTTCACCTTCTCTTCTTAAGACAAGTGCATGGACACTTGTCATTTTGCATGTAAGCTTTCATGCATGCCTTCCATGTGCCCCCTTATGTGTCATCACCTCCTTAACTCTTCATTCCTATATAAGGAGACATTTTCTCCATTTTCTTACCATTCCATTCCATTTCCACCTTTCCACCTTCTTCTTAAAGCTTATGGCCATGGCTTCCATGGCATAAGTCTTCCTCTTTTCCACCACCACCTTGCCAAAGTTCATCATTCTTCTCCTCCTTTCCTTATAAAGAGAGAGAGAGATTATTATATATTATATTATATATATTTTGGTGAAGAAGACGTTGACTCGGAATACTGTCCGACGGTTCGCTCAACTAGGCTCGCCTACCGTGAAGATTTGGAAAGCTGTTTGGTGAGAACTCTTTAATCACAATTTATATAGTAGTGTTGAATTATTATTGGTTAATGATGGTTGATATTTGTTGTGATGGATGATGGGTGCGAAGTTTAAAACACAAACTATTAAGCGTTAGTGTTATAACGCTTGTGCACAATTATGATTTATTGAACCAAGTTGATGATGGTTGCTATGGATGTTTAAATGGTTGTTGATGTTGTTTTGCACACACTATGACACAACAATTATGGTATCACATTGGTGATTGAAAAATCTCCTTCATAATTAAAAGCAATATCATTATTGAAATTGAAGGTTAATAATTGGAAAAAACCATATGTATGAATCCATATATATTGTTAAAGTCCTTTAGATGAATAAATAAATACCGGAACATTCTAGGATGACAGAGAGGATTGTGTCTAGGCTTCGATTTGGAAATAAAGTTTCTTGCTCTCCCTGGCTATCCCTAACTGGTCCGACGAATGGGATGGTTAATTTGAATTTATTTGAATTTAGAAATGAATTGGAATTTATGAAAGTTGAATTTTAGATCCAAAATAATTTAGAAAGTAAAATTTAAATGATTTTCCAAGTGTTATAAATGAATATAATGGTTTTCTAAGATATTTTGAAGTATCGTAGTATAATGCTTATTATGGTCAAAATAGAGCTTGTGGCATAACGACAATTTACGTATTTAGATGCAAACTTTAAACGCTTATAACTTTTGCAATCTAAATCGGATTTCCATGAAACGAAAAACATTTGATTTATATTAACAAGAACTTTCAAATAGTGAAAGCAGATTTTAAATTCGAGTTATAATTTTGAAGTTATGTTTGAAACCATTTTGGAAAAGATCGATGTAAGAACAATTGTTGACCATAACTATAAACAACTATTTTTAAATGTTTTAAAAATGCAGATTTTTTTTGTAAAATCATAATAAATTATGTAAAAGCGTTTTGAATTGTAAATTTTAAGTTTTGGCTAAGATAAACGATGTTGTTATCAAAGTAGTTAAGATAAATGATTTGTAACGCTTTTGTAACACTTTTGAAGCACTATTGTAACGCTTTCTTTGAAAACAACTTATTTTGAAGCATTTAACCCGCGAAATGTTTTCCGAACTATAAGTAATCATTTGTAAATGATTTGTTGAATGTTTTCAAAGGTTTAAAAATATTGAAAATAATTTGTTTGGAATTTAAATTGATTTATTTAATAATTAAATGTGTTTTTCAATTTTAAATAATTGGATATGGTTGGAGATAAATCTTTGGATGGTTGATATTAATTCGATAGATGATGATTCTTACTATTTGAGGAATTTAAAGGGTAGTTCACCATTATTCCGCTTATAGTGTGAGTTGGATATCGAGATTAATATTGAGTATAAATTGATGGTATTTCTATCCAGATCTAACGTCAAAGAGTTGTATAAGTCTTTAAATTAAGATACGAGTTTCCTAAGTTGACTGGGATAAAAATAATCTTCAGATATTTGATATGAAATTCTGTGGTGTAAATGTATACTATTTGAGGAATTTGGAAGATATTATTATATCGTTATTCCACTTATAGTATTCGTTGATTATGAGAATTGATAGCGAGTATAAGTAGATACAATTTCTATGTAACTTATGTTCAATATCAATAGATTTGGGTTCTGTCGTGAATCATATCTTCAATAATATCATTCTTGAACCCCATGAGATTGAGTTATGGAAATTCATATCGTAATTTGAGGATTTGTTCAGATCTTTGATTTGAGGAAATTAAAAGTGAGGAATTGGAAAGAAAGTATAATCTTTTAGTTAAGTTTAAAAAAATGGAATGTTGGAAAATCAATTTAATTGGAAACTAGGGTTGAAATGTGGAATAAGGATTTTCAGAGGAAACTGGATTTTGGTAATGAGTTATCAAACGGAAAATTAATTAAGGCTTTAAGGCTAAATCATCTTTGAGTTAAGGGATGTGTTTTAAAAGAGAAAGGTTAAACATGGATTTTGTAATAATTTGAGAATGACGGAAGGGGATTGGTAGAAAGCCTGTGTGTTCTATAATTGGGTTTTTTTTTAACTGCGCCTATTATTTGGAAAGACCGGGATCAGATGTATTTCTGAAACCATTCCAAGTAATAATACGACGTTGTGGAGCAACTGAAGACATTGGAGACGACATTGAAGACCGGGACCCTTCATGTCGTAAGGACGACTTGCTGAATGTCTCGAATGGGTCGCTCCCATTTGCAGATGGATTTTATATCAGTTAAGTGGCAAGAAGCCCGAACGTATGTGAAGGAATTCCGGATTGTGGTTTCGTTCAGACCCAAAACGGGCTCGTATGGATTGTGTGTCTGACATTGTAATTAACTGCGTAGCATTGTTTTATCAATATATATCTGTTTGGTGGCGGAGAATTACTCTCTTGCTTAACACCCTTCTCTAAGACGTACGAGCTTAGAGGTTACATATTGAAATTCAGTGATGCGTTGTTAATGGATAATGTGGCATACTTAAGATATGCGGTGAGCTATAGATGATCAAAGCATGGTTTGTTTACGCGTAGCTTTGTGTATCGTGACCTCGACAAGCCTCACAACCCGGTAAATGGCCATAACAGGAAGAAATGCGGCAAGGTTGTGGGGTGTGGTCTCCTTCTAGATAAAAGGTGTACTATGGTATGGAGCCCAGGTATTAACCTATGTGGTAAAAGCATCTACTTTTGTGGTTGTTGTTGGGGCGTGCTCGGAAAGGTCGGTCACGACCAGGAGATGGCATACTCAGGCGTACTCTAAGTTACCCAGTTAAGGGGTAACCCGGCCTTGTGTTGGCATGAAGAGCATTAGTTGATCCTCGGGCATCCCTCTAGAGGAGTTCAAAATTTGGTTCGGAAGGAAGTTCCTTTGCCTGGTCATTGTCGGAAACCCAATCTCCGCTACGAGCCTGTACGGTTTTAGTTGTATACCATACGTCAGTATAGTATATGGTACCTATGCTGGCTAAGATTGATACATTTACTTTTGAAATGATTTTTCACACTATATTATAGTATTGGAAGAGAATTTTCACGTATCAAGCATTTTTGACTATCATAAGGAGATACCTCGCCCATGTGTGCATTTACATTGTGTTTTTTCCGCGAGACCTTATGGTAGTTTCATTTTTCAAAAGTCATTGCGAATTTCTATGCATGGGAATTCATATGGAGTAAAGCCGTTCCGCATTAGCGGCATGGTCCGTTGAATTACCCAACTTTAAAATGAATCTTAAATAGTAACTGTTTTGAGTTCTCATACCAGTCCCATGACTAACCTAGAGTTTATTGTTCCAACACCTAAACTCTAAGTGCCTATAATTTTGACATGGGCAGCCTAGTAGTTAGGTTCGCAGATTCAGCCTTGGAGATAGTTGGAGCAGGATTCTGGTTTAACTGGAGCTATTATGTTTGGAGCATTCGCATTCTTCCGCTGAGTTAGTATCTTTTCCGCTGTGTAATTGATGTACTCTGATGTACCTCTTGTAACTCTGATGTAATATTATTTTAATGATAATGGAAAAATTGTTTTTGTTTTGTGCAAATGTGTAAGTGCCCCTAACAATCCGTCTTTATGAGCGGTTTAAATTGGTTCAATTACCTGCGAAAACCGAACAAAAAGCCAGGTCATTACACTGACATTGGATTTTATTCTTCGTTGATTGATCTCTATTAAATATACATCTGTTTGGCGACGGAGAATTTATTCTCTTGCTTAACGCCCTTCTCTAAGACGTACGAGCTCAGAGGTTGTATATCGATGGACATCAGTCGCATGGAGAATTGCCTGTGTGGCACTCCTAAGTGACAGATGAGCAAGGCTTTTGTTGAAAAGAAAATTCTTGTGGTTGATGATCAAAGCACAGCCTGTGTGGCATAGCTTTGTGTATAGCGTAAATTCGCGAGCTTGACACCTCGGTATGAGTTAAAAATGGGATAGTGACTGCAGGGAGAGCACGACGTTTCTTTCTAGCTAGTGGTGGTATCAGTGCTTAAACTAGCTGACATTTATATACTTTTCACCTGTGTGGTTGTTGGAATGCAAGGCGCCTCGAATATATGGTCGATAACTGGAACTATGTGAGCCAACGTACATACCATTATATAGGTCCTATAGGATCGGGAAATGTGTGTTCAGGAATTGCCAATCCTCAAAAGTAAGAGAGGATTGGCCTTGAAGATCCAAGGATCGCTGTTCGTAGTCCTGAGATATTTGCTAGAGTGTCTCGAACGGAGAGGATCTTGCCCCTTGCTTCGACTCATGACGGAAATCCAATTTCCAATACGTGACATTGCGGTTTTATTTGTAGAGCCTAGTATGGCGACATGATATATGGTTCCCATGCCGTCTGTGATTGATATTTATGATTGAAATTGTTTTGACACTATACACTTACCATAGTATCAAATGATTTATTTTAAACGTACCAAGCATGTTTGGCTATTACAAGGGAAAACCCTATCCTCCGGCTTGCGTTGCATTGTGTGATGGGACCTGGGTCTTATAATAGCTTCATTTTTCTTTATTTAGCATTGCGCTGTTTGTTTTATGCACTGGTATTCTTGGGAGGAAACCCCTTCCGTGTTATACGGCGTGGTCCCTTGATTTACCTAACTTTAAAATAAAGATTAATAACTGTTTTAGTTCTCACACCAGTCACATGACTGACCTAGAGTTTATTTTTTTAACCTAAACTCTAGGTGCCCCTATTTTCTGCACGAGCAGCTAGTAGTTTTGGTTTTGCAGATTTATATTCACAGGATCCTGGTTTACAGCTGTGTAACAACCCGAAAATCTGGGCCAGTTTGAAATTTTTATTTTGGTAATTTTGGCGGATTTTGATTATTTAAAATGAATTATTTTAAATAATATCGACGAGAAATTTAATTTGAATATAATTCGACGTATATATTATATACGTCGTCGTTAGAATATATATAATTTTATTTATAATTATAAATAGAATTGAAAATGGCGCGGCAGTTCGATAATTCGATTTCAAACTTCATTTGAATGTACCGGGTGCCAAACAATCCGGATTTTAGTGAAACCAAAAATAATGGAATCTAATAGTGAATATCTTTCCAACGAATCCGAAAAATCAAAATTTCATAGCGGGAATCAAAAGATATGTCCAGTTGAAAATTCTGAATAGTCGCTATGGAATTCAGGCCCTTAAAAATGGACATTTTGCAAATGACCTCGGATTTCGACGAAACCAGTTTTGTTGGGTCCGGGATGTAAAGTTATTGCTAGGTTTCAAGTTTCATAATTTTTCGAATCAATATGTGAGCGTGGCAAAGGAAAACGCGTTTGACCAGTTTTAGTTGATTTTAATCGACTGAAAATTGGCCATTTTTCTAACGGTCTCAGAATTCGACGAAACTAGTTTTGTTAGGACCGTATCGTCCATACGAAGCTAGAAAATATTTTTCTGGAATTTTTCTAGTTAGTATGTGACCCCGGTAATTTGAAATGTACGTTTAAAATTCAATATAGCGATTTAAATGTAAATTTAAAGGAAACTGATTCAAATGATCATATCAGCTTGCGATATAGATCCCATTGTGTTTGGAATGAGGGTAATGAGCTAGGGGCGACAGTCGGTGGGTTCAATTTCGAGTCCAAAATAAGAAGTTACTTTTTTGAATAAATTAAATATAAAATATATAAATATATATGGTTGGTCAAAAGGGGGTCAAACCCTTTATATCTTTCATCCGCGGTCAAACCAGAAGTCGCCGCCTCTAACCCGATGAAAGGCGGATAAAGCTTCAATCTTTCCTCTCCGATTTCCCTTCATCCACACAATAGAATTCAAAAATTGTAAAACAAAAACCGTAGTCCTTTCTATACTCTTCAAATCCATGCCAGGATTGTCGAATTTCTTCAACCGTGGTAGTCGATTTTGATGCTCAAAGGCATCGACTTTGTATTGATTTCGCGGCCAGCTGGGACCATCGGTTCTCGAGCCACTCAAGGCAGTGGGGGCGCTGGTCAACGGGCTTCGATGGGAGGAGGTCGGATCGGGGTCAGGCGGTCTGGAATTCCGTGCGATGGTGGGGTTTTTGATCGACGAGGGCTTCAGCACCTGGAGGAACGAAGGAGATAATAACCAGAGAAGGTAACAGTTTCTTTTAAAATTATTATTATTATTATTATTATTATTATTGTAAATTTAGTTAATTAAAATATAAACGTGAATTTTAAAAATAAATATACAGGGTTTTTAAATAAAAGAAAATTAACATTGTTTTTAAATGTGTTTTTGAAAATAAAATTAGAAGTGTGTTAAATTAAATTTGTAAAAGGTAAAAATGAAATTGTTTTCAAAGTAGAAATAGAATTGTTTTTTTTTTAAATAAAATATTATTGATTTTCAAATAAAAATAGGCATAGTTTTGAAAATATAAAAACATAGTATAATATAAAATTAGTACTGTTTAGAAAATAAATAAATATTGTTTTAAAAAAAAATATGATTTTTAAGATGAAAAAGATTAGAAAAATAAGGTTTATAAATTGAGAAAGTTAAGATCTTAAATTACAAAAATATCGTACTTTTGATTATGTAAAGGAATGATTTTTAATCATGAAAAGGCGAGATTTTTAATCGAATAAAAATGTGATTTTTATATATTAAACTTTGAAATAAAAATATGATTTTTATGTATTGAATAACGAAGTAAAAAAATTCGATTTTTACATATGTAGTGGCTATAGCAACGAAGAAGGCGAGAACGAAGAAGATTTATATCAAAGAAGAGTCAAGATGATTGGATAGCTATCGGTGAGAATTTCTCACCTTTCAATTTCTTTTCTAGTTATATATACATATACTAGGATGCAGACGGTGTTTAGTAGCACCCGACACAATCGTCCACGGACCATGGACTTGTTTGTTTGGCTGTTTGGTTATTGATTGCGATACTGGTTTGAATGTGGTTTGTGGTGTGAAAAATCGAATCGATAAATTGGTTAGGATTAGACGTGCGCCGTTATAAGGCGAAGGAGTAAGGCTAGGTTAGACTCTTACTCCAAATTTTGTGGTTTGCATAACGAAAGTGATTTGATTGATATGGGTATGGCGGTGGCCATTATTAGACCGGGGACAAGGCTAGGCCTTATCCCGTTTCTAGCATAGCGCCGTTATGCCGCCGAAATTTTCTAAAATATGTTAGAAAAATAAAAATATCATTTTTATTGGAAATGAATAAAATAACATATTCATTTACAAATCAAAACGATTTGTTGATGTACACCCATTTGACTGATATGGATTGGGACGATAAATTTTACACATCGCCCAACAGCACAAATAAAATATGCGTTTGATTGTTTGAAACCCCACACGGGTGTTGGGATGAAATTTGAAGTTCACTCATCCTGATTGATTAAATATGTCGATCGATTGATTGACAGGCTGTTATAAGCGTTAGATATCTATATTTGATGCTTATACAGTGTAGTGCACTTTGGTTGATGGTTGATTATTTTTCAATGCTATTATATGTGTGTAATGCATGAAAATCCATATAATTAACTTTATATGGTAATTGATTGGGCCTCATTCCAATTTGAAAAATAAAGAATATTATAAAATAAAAGTTCATGTGTTGACAGTACTCATCTATTGAGATTGGTCATGTGTTGAACGAAATATTTTAGTAATAAAATTTACATCTTTATCAATATAAAATAAAAGTTCATGTGTTGACAGTACTCATCTATTGAGATTGGTCATGTGTTGAACGAAATATTTTAGTAATAAAATTTACATCTTTATCAATATAAAATAAAAGTTCATGTGTTGACAGTACTCTTCTATTGAGATTGGTCATGTGTTGAACGAAATATTTTAGTAATAAAATTTACATCTTTATCAATATAAAATAAAAGTTCATGTGTTGACAGTACTCATCTATTGAGATTGGTCATGTGTTGAACGAAATATTTTAGTAATAAAATTTACATCTTTATCAATATAAAATAAAAGTTCATGTGTTGACAGTACTCATCCATTGAGATTGGTCATGTGTTGAACGAAATATTTTGATAATAACAACTATTTTGAAAAAAAGAAATATTTGAAATAGAATATTTGAAAATAGAAATTTATGAAGCCGTGTTGATTAGATTGACGCCATTTTGACGTAAACGATTTATATCGATTCTATTCATTTCGAAATGAATTGAATAGAAAACGATTTCGAAATGAATTGAATTGAAAATGATTTCGAAATGAATTGAATTGAAAACGATTTCGAAATGAATTGAATTGAAAACGATTTCGAAATGAATTGAATTGAAAACGATTTCGAAATGAATTGAATTGAAAACGATTTCGAAATGAATTGAATTGAAAACGATTTCGAAATGAATTGAATTGAAAACGATTTCGAAATGAATTAAATTGAAAACGATTTCGAAATGAATTGAATTGAAAACGATTTCGAAATGAATTGAATTGAAAACGATTTCGAAATGAATTGAATTGAAAACTATTTCGAAATGAATTGAATTGAAAACGATTTCGAAATGAATTAAATTGAAAAACGATTTCGAAATGAATTAAATTGAAAACGATTTTGAAATGAATTGAATTGAAAACGATTTCGAAATGAATTGAATTGAAAATGATTTCGAAATGAATTGAATTGAAAACGATTTCGAAATGAATTGAATTGAAAACGATTTCGAAATGAATTGAATTGAAAACGATTTCGAAATGAATTAAATTGAAAAACGATTTCGAAATGAATTGAATTGAAAACGATTTCGAAATGAATTGAAAACGATTTCGAAATGAATTGAATTGAAAACGATTTCGAAATGAATTGAATTGAAAACGATTTCGAAATGAATTGAATTGAAAAAGAATTCAAATTGAATTGAAATTTGAATTGAATAGAAATGAATTTTAAAACGAATTTATAAAGAAGAATTCAATTTTGATTTGAATTGAAAAGGAAGTTGAAATTGCTTTTGAAACGAAATTAAAACTATTCATATAATTCGTTTTAAATAGAAATCGACGAAATATATATTATATATATTATATATATAATATAATGGCCTGAATAGAACGCGCCGCGCCGCGGCAGTTCGCGAATTTCGACCATTGATTTCAAACGGACATTACGGGAGATCCGACCGTCGGATTCTCCTAAAACCGGAACCGTTGGGTTCGAATCGAAAAGAGCTTTCTAATGAATATTAGAAATTTGAAATCTAACGGTTGGATTTGGAGTTTTGTCCAAATCAAATTCGAAAAAGGTCGCTGTAAGTGCAGTTCGATGGCCATTGATGGAAATCGACTGTACGGACCTTGATAAAATTATTAAAAATAGTAATAATTTATGTAAAATCATAAGAAATGATTTGTGAAGATTTGGGATGAAAAACTCCATATTTGAAAAGATAAAAATAGATTTTTATCGAAATGAACTAGTTTTGAACTAGAAATATAATTCTATTTATTTTTAAATAAATAAATTGAATTTAAAAAGGGTTTTAAAAATAACCAGAATATCCAATGATTGCATTGGAGTGGATTTGAATCGAAATTGTCTTCGGAATATTTCGATGTTGGAATTCGTGATTATACAGGTGTTGTTATGGAAATTTGAAAGATATATATTTATATCGTTATTTCCAATACGACATTTGTTAGTCGTAGAATTCGATATTGAATATAAGCCGATATATTTTCTATTCAGAGCCTTGTATTGAATATCGAATGTGATTTGGGTTTGTCGTGAATGGTGTCTTCACTAACACTGTTCTTGAACCCAGTTGAGAAAAGATTAAATCTTTTTATTTAGATTTAATGAATTGTACCAATTAAATAATATTTAATTGAAATTGAATTGATATTGATTTTTGGGTTTATCGTGAACAGTGTTTTAAATAACACTCGTTCTTTAACCCGATAATTAATGGAATGTGATTTTGGGTTTATCGTGAACCGTGTTTTAAATGACACTGATTCTTTAACCCAGTCGAAGATTAAAACTAAGTGGAGTTTTAATGAATCTTTAATTAGATTGAAATGATCGAAAGTGGAGTATCACCAGTTTTGCTCCAGGCGATAGTTAAATCTTTAATTAGATTTGAACGTGAAATGGTAATTGAATTTACCGATAACACTGTGGTGTTAAATATGAAGTATTACCAGTTTTACTTCATGGGATGAATAGGTTGGGATTGGGAAATTAAAACAAATGATTACTTCGGTAAGGTTCGTTAATCCCGACTAGTTTGAATTGAGATTCAAAAATAGAACAGAGAATAAATTCAAGAAATTTATCTTGGATAAAATTAATGGGAACCTTTCCCTATGAATATGAAATTTAGAAACTAACTGTCGGTTGGCCAAGCAGAATGGTTTTCTGGGTATTGATCTGATGTTGGTTTCGGCCTTCGGGGTTAATATTTGGGGAATTATTCTCTTGATTAATTTACGGTTAGTGACTAATGAATGGGAATGAGGCGTATGTTGTGTTTGTGTAACACTTACTTAAGATATACGCGAGTTATTCGGAAAGACCGGGTTTATCCCATTCTGAATAACTGATACGACGATAAGTCGAAGATGAAGACGATGGTCGAAGACTGGAGGTCTTCACGTCGTTTGGGTGGTTACTGATGATCTTGATTGGGCTGTACACCCAAGAAGATGGAAACAGTTAGTGATCGTCCAGACGTACTTGGAGATCGATGGATATGCGGGGTACTAGGTGCGCCCGGTTTCGTTCAGCCCCAGAACGGACTTGTAAATGGACTGTGTGTCTGACATTGGATTTTAGTCCGTGTTATTGATCTTTATTAAATATATATCTGTTTGGCGGCGGAGAATTTATTCTCTTGCTTAACGCCCTTCTCTGAGACGTACGAGCTCAGGGGTTATATATTGATGGATATCAATCGCATGGAGTGAATTGCCTGTGTGGCATGCTAAGAGGCAAATGATCAAGGCTTCTGTTGAAAAGCAAAGTCTTGTGGTTGATGATCGAAGCACGGCCTTTGTGGCGTAGCTTTGTGTAACGTTGATTCGCGAGTATCACACCCGGTATGAATCAAAAACGGGAGACGGACATCAGGGAGGACCTACGTTTCTTTCTAGTTATGAGTGGCGTCAGTGCTTGAACTGGCTGACGAGTTTGACTCATGTGGATGTTACTTATTATTACTTGCTGAAAAGCGAGGCGCCTCGTGATATCGGTTTCGGCCGATGCTTCTGGTCGGCGGACGGGCCAGATTTACGCCCCAAAGGGCGGAGAAACGTAGTGTTCAGGCATAATAATCCACATCGGTGGACCGGCCCTGACGATCCAAGGGGCAGTTGCGGCTGTTCCGGAGACATGGGCTAGATTGTCTCGAATCGGTTGAGGATCTTGCCCCTAGCCTCGGTTCATACCATAAATGATAACCCAACTCCCAATACGTCGTTTTGCGGTTTTATTTGTAAACCTATTTATGGCGACATAGTGGCATGGGACGCTCATGCCGCCTATGATTGATACTTATGATTTGAAGTTGTTTTATACACTATGCACTTATAATAGTATCAAAACGATTTGTTTTAACCGTATCAAGCATTCTTTGGCTGTTATAAGGGAAAACCCTATCCTCGGCTGCGTTGCATTGTGTGATGGGACCTGGGTCTTATAACAGCTTCATTTTTCTTTATTTAGCATTGCGCTGTTTGTTTTATGCACTGGTATTCTTAGGAGGAAACCCGTTCCGTGTTATACGGCGTGGTCCCTTGATTTACCTAATGATTTAAAATAAAGATTAACTGTTTTAGTTCTCACACCAGTCACATGACTGACCTGGAGTTTATTGTTTTAACCTAAACTCTGGGTGCCCCTATTTTGACACGGGCAGCTAGTAGTTTTGGTTTTGCAGATTTATATTCACAGGATCCTGGTTTACAGCTGGAATGATATCCGGAAAGCTTTGTATCCGTATATCTCTTCTAGTTGTGTATTGTATTATTTTCCGCTGCTATGTATTTAAATGTAATTTAAATCTCTGATATTTCTGTGTAATATTCATTTATACTCTGTATATTCATGTAATCTGATGCATTGTTGTAATATACAATGAAATGTTCTTCTGTATGAGTTATGTTGTGGCTTGTTCTCGAACTATCCGACGCTTTCCTTTACGGGGAAGTTACGGGTTTTCACAAGCTGGAACGATACTCGGAAAGCTTTGTATCCGTGTATTACTTTCAGTTGTGTGTTGTATTATTTTCCGCTGCTATATAATTTATTGTAATCTCTGATGTTTATCGAATGTATTTTATTTATTCATACTCTGTATACTCTTGTATTCTGATGGAGTTGTTGTAATAAACAATGAAATATTCTTCTGTTTGTGTTTTGATTCGTCTTGTCCTGATAGTAATTCGCTCTTCCTCTTCTCTTCAGAGACCGGAGAAGTTCGGGTCGCTTCAATTTACATTCACTAATGTAAATAAACATGATAATTTGTTCTTTTTATCAGCATTCACAAATGCAAATATACATTTAAAATAAAATTTGTTCTTTTCATTTGCATTCACTAATGCAAATATATATGTAAAAATAATTTTTTTTTCTTTTATTTGCATTTCCCAAATGCAAATATACATGAAAAATAAAGTTTGTTCTTTTATTTACATTCACTAATACAAAAAAACTAGAAATAAAAAGTTACATTTTTATTTGCATCCCTTGTCGCAAATAAAACTAGAAAAAAAAAGAAAAATTACATTTTTATTTGCATTCCTTGTTGTAAATAAAACATGAAATAAAAAGTTAAATATTAGTGTTACATTTTTAATGTAATTAGATTTAAAAGTAAAAATTACATTTTTCTTGTAATTGAATAAAAGTAAAAGATTACATTTCTATGTAATGTTGTTTACAATAAAAAGAATTTAAATAAATTAAGATGGTTCTTTTATTTGCATTCGTTTATTCAAATATACATAGAAATATAAATTGTACTTTTATTTGCATTCTTTTATGCAAATATACATAAAAATAGAAAAATGCTCTTTTATTTGCATTCTTTTATGCAAATATATATTGAAATATAAAATATTCTTTTATTTGCATTCTCTAACGCAAATATGCATTGAAATAAGGAAAGCTATATTTTTGTTTGCTATTTTAGATTCAAACAAAACATTAGAAGTAAAACTATATTTTAATTTGAAATTTTAGATGCAAACAAACATTAGAGTTAAAATTTCATTTTTTCAA
Organism: Allium sativum; assembly: GCA_030737875.1. Taxonomy (NCBI): domain Eukaryota; kingdom Viridiplantae; phylum Streptophyta; class Magnoliopsida; order Asparagales; family Amaryllidaceae; genus Allium; species Allium sativum. The sequence goes on along the minus strand of CM060923.1, from coordinate 572,713,168 downwards.
TTACAAATGCAAACAAAAACACTAGAATGAATATGACATTTTTAGTTTATATTTTAGATAGAAAAAAATATGATTTAAAAGAACATCGTAGTTAAAAGGATTATATCTTTATTTGCATTCTTTGATGCAAATAAACACCGTATTTAAAGATCGAATCTCTATCTACATTCTTGAATGCAAATAAACAACGTAGTTAAAAGGTTATATTTTATTTTCATATTTAAATGCCAATAACATCATAGTAATAGGATTATATTTTAATTTGCATTCTTTGATGCTAATAAACATTGAAATAAAAAAGTTGAATTTTTATTTGCATTCTTTGATGCAAATAAACTATGAAATTAAAAGTTGCATATTTATTTGCATTCCTTGATGCAAATAAAATACTAAATTAAAGGTTGAATTTTTATTTGCATTCCTTGTTGCAAATAATACCTTGAATTATAAAGTTGGATTTTTATTTGCATCCTTTGATGCAAATAAAACATGAAGATAAAAGTTATATTTTTATTTGCATTCCTTGATGCAAACAAATCATAAATTAAAGTATTAACTTTTATTTGCATTTTAGATGCAAATAAAAAAAAGCATAGTTTTAGAAGTTACACTTCTATTACATTTTAGATATATAAAAGAACAGGATTAAAAATATCATTTTTTCTTTTAAACTAGAGTAAATAAAAGGATTTTGATAAAATGAATTCATCGTAGTTGTGATTTTGTTAAAATAAATAAAATGATTTTATTTTCATCCTAGATTAAAATAAAAAGATTAGAATTAAGAAGGTATATTTTTAGTGTCATCTTGGCTTCAATAAAAAGAGTAAAAAGATAGAGAAGGTTTATATGTCCTTTTGTTGCAATACAAAATGATACATTTTTATCATTTAAATAGAATGAGACAAAATTTATTTAATTTTGTCATTTTAAAAAGATTAAAACAAAATAATCACTTTTGTCAATTTATATTAGTTGAATCAAACATTCATTTTGTTAAATTATGTTGGTTGAAACCAAAAAGGACATTTTTGTCAAATAAGAATTAAACACAAATATCATTTTGATAAAATAGAATTGTCGACAAATGAATGTATCACTCTTCTTATAGATTTTATTGAGATAGAATTTATATGCAAATAAAATAATCATTTTTATTTACATAACACACAATAGAATTTATTTGTAAATATAACAATCATTTATATTTGCAAACTTATATTAAAATTTATATTCAAATATAAAAATATATTCTTGGTCAAACCATACTTTAGAATGTATAGGTGAGTTAAAGCGACATTTCTATACATTAATGCATACATTAGAATTTGTATGAAAATTTGAAATAAATATTTTTATGTGTTAAAATTAAGGATATTTACATACATGTAAGGATAACGTAAATTATCTTTTATTTGTCATCCACAATAATGTCATATAAATAATTTACATTCTATTATATATTAGAAATGTAAAAGAAATTATGCGAGTCAAATATATTTTAATTTCAACATTAGGAGTAAAATATCATTTTTGTACATCATTATCAACATGTTGATAGTATTAAAATTGGCTATATTCATTAATCAATTATTTAATTGTATGTACTGTTGTTGGATGAAAACACCATACGGGTATTGGGATGATAATTGATATACACTAGTCCAAATATTTATTCATATGTCAATCGATAGATTGACAGGCTGCGATTAGCGTTATTATTTCATTTAATGTTCACATAGTTGAGAACTTCACTTTGGATGTTGAATGGATGGTTTGATGATTATTTATTATTATTTTAATTTACGTACAATGTATGAAATCCATATAACCAAGGTTATATGGTAAATTTCAGAATACAAATTGCACGGAAGGGGCATTTGGAACGGGCATTGGAAGGGGAATTGTTGGGAACGGGGAATGTGTTCTTTTTACGGAAGGGGCATTTTGGAAGGGGAAGAGTTATTATTTTATTGTTTTTGTATATATTACTTTTTAATTGTTTGTGTGTGTTTATTGAGGACCAGAATAATAGAACGCAGAATACAAATTGCTGAATACAAATTGCAGAATTTTAAATTGCAGAATACAAATTGCAGAATTCAAATTGCAGAAATAAAAATACATAATTGCAAAATATAAATTGAAGAATTTAAAATGCAGAATATAAAATACAGAATACAATGAAACTTCTTAATGCATTCCTGCAGCAACTATTTCGTTTCGTATATTGTCTAGTACTATCGCCATGGTGGATGTTGTTCCGGTTCTTTGAACGGGTTCTCGATCTCTAATTCCGCGATTTGATATACTGTAATATTCGTCGAGGTATTCGTCTGGCACTAAATCAGGGTCGTCATCATACGACATAAAATCTGGATCGCCAGCGTTGTATTTTCTGATGTAGTTGTGAATAGCCATTGTTGCAGTAACAATTTGTACTTGAACATGATAGGGATACGTCTGCATGTTACGTAAGATGTTAAATTTTTTCTTCCAAATACCAAATGTTCTTTCAATAGCCATATGAAAACTAGAGTGATAGTAGTTGAAAATTTCATTTTCTGACTTCACTTCATTCCGTGTGTCATTAAAGTCTGGTATGTGATACCTCACGGATCGGTAAGGAGTTATATATCCTTCCATTAGTGGATATCCTGAATCCACTAAATAATACTGCCCAGCTAGAGGATGAGGGAAATTAAGATCCGGATTATTTATAGCTTCCCGAAATACTTTGGCGTCGTGTGCAGTTCCTTCCCATCCCGCTCTTACAAACGTAAAAGTTAAATCAAACGCACAAACAGCCATAATATTTTGTGTAGCAGTTCCTTTCCGCCCTACAAAACGTTGCATCTCTTCTTGACCCACGTGAGCCATCACATGTGTCCCATCAATAGCTCCAATACAGTTTCTAAAGAAAGGATAATATCGGGGTGAAGAACGAATTTGTTCCGGGATTCGGTTAAAATGGGAATCGGCCGGTCTAATAATATCGACTGCCAATAAGAGAACTAAATCCAAAACTTTATGAAAAATAACATTAATTGTACCATTTAATCATTGAAACCGCTCAGCAACCTGTCTTGTAGGGAGGGCCAATGCAATAGTATATAGGAATACAGCCACCATTTCTTTGGCTGTTATGTGCATTGAGGGCTCCAATCCGTAATTTTCTAACCGTTCACACAAGGATTTGAAACATAATCGCTTCATTCGAAAATTGCTAAGACACCGATCTGCGTGTCCTGCTAGTATTTCATGAACCCAAGCAAGGTCGGTACCTGCGGAATTGTGTATTCTGCTCCTTTCTCGTGTTTGAATAGCCATAATTTCTTGAATATCTAGCGCATCTTGCAAATCTTCAAGATCAGATTGGTCACTATCTGCCATAATTGGTTGAAGAAGTAGAGAAAATTAAACAAATATTGTGGTGATGTAGTGGTGATATGAGTAGAATATATATAGGGAGAGGGAAAAGCGAAGGGGCCAGAAATATCTGCCGCATCGGACGTGCGTCGGACGCATCCGACGCGAAAGCTAAATTTTCAGCTGTTCCGCTGGAAGGGGCAAAAGTGTAACACCCCACGTCCATTAATGTCACTCACAAAGGGAATGCATTAACTTCCATGGAGGTTATAAGTGAATATAGAACAGAAAAATTACAAGAAGACAGATAATAAATAGTACTTGGAAATCTAAAACTTCATTTTATTACAGCGGAAATTAAACATGTTTGTTACATCATAAAACCATAGATCATAACCAAGTACAATATCCATCTTCATAAAAACAAAATACATAATCCCATTACATAAATAGCCATTAAAAAGATAACAAGCTGGACTTTACTTCAACGGTCCAAGCTTTCCAAAGAGAGATGAAGCAATTCAATCAAACTCCACTAGAGCTGGGCCCAACCTGAGGTCCTGGAGGGGGAAAAAGGATAGAAATAGAGGGGGTCATACATAAAGTCTAGCGAGTATGATAATTCTAACAATACTATTATCAAAATAACTAGACTAAGGCATAAGCTGGAAGACAAGTAAATGTCTATGAACTCTTAGGAAGATAAAGATAGCGTTTAAGACAACGTTAAAGATAACGATAAAGGCACACCTAATTACTAACGAATGATTACTACACTGCACCGCACATTACTACACTGCACCGCACCGCACATTACTACACTGCACCACACCAGTCACCCTATTGTTTGATCCCACTTGCTTCACACAGAAACTTTATAAATAGCCTTACGTACCCCTAGCTGACTACATATGTGCCGTCTGCCCCTATCTCCACTAGGTGTACCCCACTACCCACTTTCGATCGGATCCCTACTCGTAGATATCTGTGCTGGCCCCACAGTGGGTTGTATTACTCCCCTAAAGTGGCAACCCGATACAACTTGAGAATGCACGGCTTATACCTACACGATGCAACAACGTCTTACCTACCAGCCCGGGTCCTAACACGCATATGAAACCCGTTGGACTTGCGTTGCCACCGCTCCCCGTTTTGGCCTCTTACAGTCGAACCCAGCATGCGTGTCCCGTCCTCGACTTGGGTCGAGCCCACAAAGATACGTTTGGGATACTGGTCAAAATGGGCCCCCACAAGCTACCCACCTAAGCTTGTCACTAGTATATCCCACTTAACCCTCTTAGTCATGTTCATTTTCATGTTTGTTTGGTTAAGTCTTACTAATCGTATTTCACATGCCACTAAGGGCACCCCCTAGATTCCTCATGCCACCCAAGGAACCTACTTAACCCCCATGTCCCACCTTACATGTTTATCTGGTTAAGTATTTCTTAATTCATTCAGGCCATAACCTCATAAAGACCTCTCACATTAGACTGGCATTTATGGCAGCTGGATTTGTCGGGCGGGTCCGGGCAGTCTTACACCATAAAAGAGTCTAACCTCGTGTCTTTACAACCGTTATGCTTTAGTTTAGGCCTAGGACCTCTCACATTGGGCTGACATTTGTGACCACTGGATTTGCCAGGCGGGTCCGGGCAGGTTTACGTCACAAACGAGTCCAACCTCATGTCCTAAGCATTGATTAAAACTTAAAATCTTTTACCCTAGTTTTAATAATTCCCTATTCAAATTATTAATTAAGTCAACTTTTGATGATGTCCATAATTGACTCAATTATGGCCATCCACTTATGGCATGCAAAATCATATCAATTGCACCCCAACTTTTTAATATTAAATCCTTAATATTACCCCTACCCAACGTTTATACGTTCGCTTATTCAACGCATAATATAGGCTAGACTTGTATAGTCTAACACCTAGCACAAAGATAAATTATCACAACACATAGACAATTAAAATAAATCTAATCACAATAGGGGTGAAACTTGCATAAACTACACATGTTAAGGATCAAAAGGTGTCAAGTTGTTAAATGTCTCAATTTATATGATATGATCATAGCCCAAATCTATACATAAACTTGCATATGGGTTTTTTTAACATAATGATGGTGTGAACTAGCATAGAATATCACATATGTCATAGCATAATTCTAGATGTCATAATAGATGTCTTGGTATATGTTCATAACTTTTCTAATCAATCTAACTTGCATATGTGACTTGTCATATAGATCAACATAACCCAAACATGATGATTTAATTAATATGAACTAACTAGCATAGATGGTAACATCATGGCCTTTTTAACATGTATGATTCATCACAACTTAGCATAGAAACTTTCAACATACATAACATCATCATAGCATGATTTACAACATATAAGATATCATCATCACATAACATTGGATTTACAATATACATGATAGCAAAAGGGGTTTACAACAACATATATGATAATTCACATCATCTACTCATAATCCGTTCATAACTCAACCTAATTAAAATGATAATAATCTTGTTAAGATCATCATACTCACAATTTAGAGAAGAAAAGAGAGAGTTTTGCTTTGCTTTAGGGTTAAGAGAATTAGAATTGAATTTGCTTTTCTTCTTTCTTAGTTGGCGGCGGCTCCATTGATTTCCATGGCGATGGTATGACGGTACCTATTCTATTTTAATTAGGTTTAGGGTTAGCATTAGGATGTATTTATAGGTGTAGGAAGTTATTTAGGACCATTAGATTAACACTGAACCATGAGAACCAATCAAATGCAAAATCTGCATTTGAGCGAATCGGCCCACGGGTTGACAGCCAAACACCCTGGATTAACCCCTAGTCGACCCAACAGGGCTCGGGTCAACCTCAAAAATGGGCCGGTTCGGTTATTTCCCCTCCCAATTCACTGTTTTGAACTTTTTCGCATATTTATTTATTTAATTTCTAATATATATATATATATATATATATATCAATATATTTATATTTCTCCGCGCAACCCATTTCACTTAATTCTTTTCTAAAAATTAAGTATACTTTAATTTGTGAATTTTAATGTTATAAAATTATGGGGTGTTACATTCTCCCCTCCTTAAAGGATTTCGTCCCCGAAATCTCCAAGTCAAGAAGAATGTATATCATACCATCTAATCGTCCATCTACTCAACCATCAAACACCAGCATCTATTGTCCTTAAAAGACTTCCAATGCTTTAATGTTTATATGCACAATGTGTGTATATGTCCATATCTAATGTAAAATTAGGCGGTCTACTGATTCAGTCGACCTCCTTAGTGCAATTCATGATAGTGCCATGCGTCCAATATGTATGCAAAAGATTCCTAATGATACATATTAATTATATATGCGTGCACAACCATACACCCGAATGCAGCAACTATATGATAATACAAACATTATACATCCATTTTACTAAATACATCCATATATATGCAATATGCAATATGAAGTGACTGAGCCGATCTGGTGCCTAATAGTGTGTGTATATGCATCCACGAGCAACCACTAGCAAACACTTGCATCCACTTTGCATCCACCATACATAACATGTCTCAAACACATGTTTCAACCATAGGATTATCCTAACTAAAGGTCAAAGATACTAGCGAGAGGATATACTAAAGATAAGATAAGTATAAGCTAAGCGATAAAGGGGAAATTAAAGGACATACCCTAAAAAAGAAAAGGGTATCATGAACGCATCTTCTCTTCCGTCTCCCAAGTAGCGTTGCTTTCATCATCTCCCCATTGCACTTTGACTAGTCTGACCTCTCGATTCCTCAACCTCTTGATCTCCGACCCAAGAATGCGCGTAGGAGCTCGTCGAATTGTCGCATCACGCTCTATCTCCACCTCTCTAAGCAAGCTCGGCTCTACCACTTACGCGGTCTCGTGCAAGCACTTCCTCAAATGTGACACATGGAATACGTCATGTACACCACTAAGTCTCTCGAGCAACTCCACCCTATACGCCATCCGTCCAATCCTCTCCTTAATAGGAAACGGCCCTACAAACCTTGGTGCTAATTTCCCAACGGACCCAAAGCGAACAACGTTTCGTAATGGAGACACTTTGACAAAGACCATGTCCCCAACTTCAAACTCGAGATCTGTCCTCCTCTTATCCGCATAAGATTTCTGCCTATCTTGCGCTGCTTTCATCCTCCTTCGAATCAAGTCGATCTTCTCCGAAGTCTCCCTAATTATATCGAGCCCAAGTAAGATCTTATCCGTAGATTCCCACCAACATGTTGGTGAACGACAAGGTCATCCATATAGAGCTTCGAATGGTGCCATACCAATGCTGGACTGAAATCTATTATTATATGCGAACTCAACCAATGGAAGATGCTCTTCCCATGTACCCCCAAAGTCTAGGATACATAGCCACAACAGATCCTCTAGAATGCGATTCACCCTCTCAGTCTGGCCGTCCGTCTGAGGATGACATGCGGTGCTCAAACATAACTGAATCCCTACCGCCTCTTGTAAGATTCTCCAAAATTCGCTAGTGAAAATAGGATCGCGGTCGCTCACTATGCTCGAAGGAACACCGTGCAAACGAACTATTTCTCGGACATATACAGAAGCTAACCATGGAGCGGTCCTCTTACTTTTCACGGGAATGAAATGGGCGTTCTTAGTAAATCTATCTACTACAACCCAAATCCCCGTATTACCCTTCCTCGATCGCGGTAATCCATCCACAAAATCCATCGAGACACTTTCCCACTTCCATAGTGGAACTTCCAATGGGTGAAGCAACCCACCGGGTTTCTTTTGCTCCGCCTTTACTTGTTGGCACACCAAGCATCTAGCGACATACTCGGCCACGTCTTTCTTCATGCCGGCTCAAAAGTAAACTCTCTTCATGTCTTTGTACATCTTGTCCCCGCCAGGATGAATGGTCATCTTCGAACGATGTGCTTCGTCAAGAATAGTCTTCCTTAGGTCATCGTCTTTTGGTACACAAAGTCTACCGTCCCTACGTAACCAACCCTTATCATCTAGGGTATACCTACGGAGATAGCTTGATGACTCCCCTCCTTTGATCTTTTCTACTAACTCAACTAACTGTGGGTCGTCTCGCTATGCCTCGCCAATCCGTCCCAAAAGCGTAGGTCTGACCTCCAAGGATGCTAGCAAACCGGGTACGAAGTCAATGGAAGGTCTAAAGTCAAACATCGAAATTAATTCTAAACTTCGCCGCTCAACAAACAAAGGACTTAAGGATAATCTTTTTCTACTTAAGGCGTCTGCCACCACGTTACCCTTGCCAGTGGTATAGGCTATTTTGAAGTCGTAGGACGCTAAGAACTCCATCCACCTTTGCTGCCTTAAGTTCAAGTCCTTTTGAGAGAATAGGTATTTTAAAGACTTGTAGTCAGTGAATAATTCGAATTTCTCGCCAAGAAGATAATGACGCCAAGACTTAAGTGCGAAAACAATAGCGGCCAATTCTAGGTCATGTGTAGGATAATTTTTCTCATGCGCTCTCAACTGCCTTCCACTATAGGCTATTACCCTAGCCTCTTGCATTAAGACTGCGCCTAGTCATGTCCCACAAGCATCAGAATAAACGGTACACGGCTTACTCCCGTCTGGCAATACTAAGACTGGGGCTGAAGTCAAAGCTCTCTTCAAACGTTGGAACGCATCATCACAATCTACGTCCCATGTGAAAACTAGGTTCTTCTTCATCAAGCGTGTCAATGGAGCTGATATCTTTGCGAAGTCTTTGATAAACTTCCTATAGTAGCCAGCCAACCCCAAGAAACTTCTCACTTCAGTAGCATTTTTAGGGACCTTCCAATCTTGGATGGCCACCACCTTCGCAGGATCTACAGCTATCCCTTCTTTGGAAACCACGTGTCCTAAGAACCGTACTTCCTTCCTCCAAAAGAGACACTTAGAAAATTTAGCTTTAAGCTTATGCGCTCGAAGAGTATCCAACACTTCCCTAAGATGTAGGGCATGCTCTTCTTCATCCTTAGAAAAGATCAAGATGTCGTGTACAAAGACTACCACGAATTTATTAAGGTACTCCCTAAACACCCTACTCATCAAATCAACAAAGTAAGCGGGGGCGTTTGTCAAACCAAAGGGCATCACTAGCCATTCATAGAAACCGTCCTAAAGGCAGTCTTGTCAATGCTATCCTCAGCCACTCTCAACTGATGGAAACCAGTGGCTAAGTCCAATTGCGAAAACACTGAGGCACCAACTAACTGATCGAAGAGATCGTCAATCCTCGGCAGTGGGTGTCTGTTCTTCTTAGTAAGCTTATTAAGTTCTCTATATTCCACACAAAGTCTAAGGGACCCATTCGCCTTCGTGGAAAATACTACTGGAGCACCCCACTCCGATATACTTCATCTTATGAACCCCTTCTCAAGCAACTCCTTCACTTTCTTACCGAGTTCCTTCCTTTCATGTGGAGCCATGTGGCGTACTGGCAAAGATACTGGTTTCACATTATCCACAAGATATATTCGAAAATCTATCTCCCGCTTCGGAGGCAAGCCCTTCACCTCCTCAAACACATCCGAATATTCTCGAACCACTCTAACAGATCGTAGATTTTCCTCAGACGCGTCAAGCGATTCTAGATAACTTAGCATAACTGAATTTATAGGATTACAAAAGATTTCGAGAGTGTTGCCAAGGCGAGTCACGAGCCTAACTACTCTCCTTTCACAATCAAGAACGGCCCCATTTCTGGATAACCAATCCATTCCTAAAATTAGGCCATAGCCCGTGAAGCCCAACACATAAGCATCACATCTAAATTCAACGCTAAGTATGGAAATTTTCAAATCCAAACACATCATAGACAAATAAGCTGAGCCCCACATTGGATTCGAAACAACTAAGGGATCCTCTACTAAACTGGTGTTTAAGTGCAGTGATTCAACTAATGATGTAGAGATAAACGAATGTGATGCGCCCGAATCGAATAAGGTACGGACAGGATGGTCAAATAGAAAAACTAAGCTTTCAACAGAAATGGTTCTACCTCGTTCTTGCAGCGGTGGGACCGCGACAGCCTGAACTTGTCCCCTTGCCTGCCCTGGTGCCATAAGAGCCTGCACCTGTCCTCCCGAGGTAGCTCCTGCCCTTTGCCCCTTCTTTGGGCAGTCCTTCACTAAATGTCCCGCATCGCCACAATGAAAACAGCCTGTCTTCTTTTTCTTTCGGCAATCCTTGCTGAGATGGCCTGGGGTTCCATAGTTAAAGCACTTCTTCTTTCCCTTGCCATTATTGTCTTTTCCACCCTTCTTGTTTTGCTATTGTGGTTTCTTCTGATCCCCCTTCTTCTCGAGTGCCTTATCAGCTTTAGCGCTTTTCTCCTCATGCATGAGCGCCATTTCTACTAACTTCTCAAAGGTGGCACCCATCGGGATGTGGGTCATAGCCAACCCGTGCAATGGTTCATTCAAGCCATTAACGAACCTTAGAGCCTTCTTCTCCGGCGTGTTTACTAATTCCAAGCCAAACCTTGCTAACTGATTAAATTTATTGACATATTCTTTCACTGATGAGCTTCCTTGCTTCAATGTCAAGAACCTTTCCATATATAGATTTTCTTCCGCCCTTGAGAGAAACTTCGCCTCGAACCTACATCTGAAATCTACCCAAGAGTCAACAGGACGCTCCCCATTAGTGACCTCCCACCAAAACGAGGCCTCTCCCTTCATCAACCGAGCTACTAAACGAACTCTCCTCCCTTCTTCTACTTCAAAGATTTCTAGCAATTCTTCCACCTCCTTAAGCCAATCTCTAGCTTCCACAAACGTTTCTGACCCTTGAAATGGTTTTCCACCCATAGCCTTGAATTCCTTGCACGTCTTTGCAAAAGTATCTACGCGAGGAGGAGGAGGAGGAACGAGTGCAACTGGTGGTGGAGGAACATTGGCTGGACCTGCAGCGGCCCTAGCCTCTAATAATCTCCTATACCATCTTGGTATCGTTACACCATCGGGTAGATTAAGATCTTCAGCCATGCTGAAACGAAAAAGGAAAGATTCAGAATGGAGAATTCGAAAGATAAAGATATGGGCTATTGGGGATTATGGTTTTTTTTTCTTAAAAACTTTTCTATTTAAATTTCTCATTAAAACATGTTTTTGAAAGCACTTCTTCCAAAAATAACTATTTTTCTAAAGTATTTTTATCTGTTCTGGTAACATTAAGCTCTGATACCACGTGTAACACCCCACGTCCATTAATGTCACTCACAAAGGGAATGCATTAACTTCCATGGAGGTTATAAGTGAATATAGAACAGAAAAATTACAACAAGACAGATAATAAATAGTACTTGGAAATCTAAAACTTCATTTTATTGCAGCGGAAATTAAACATGTTTGTTACATCATAAAACCATAGATCATAACCAAGTACAATATCCATCTTCATAAAAACAAAATACATAATCCCATTACATAAATAGCCATTAAAAAGATAACAAGCTGGACTTTACTTCAACGGTCCAAGCTTTCCAAAGAGAGATGAAGCAATTCAATCAAACTCCACTAGAGCTGGGCCCAACCTGAGGACCTGGAGGGGAAAAAGGATAGAAATAGAGGGGGTCAGACATAAAGTCTGGCGAGTATGATAATTCTAATAATACTATTATCAAAATAACTAGACTAAGGCATAAGCTGGAAGACAAGTAAATGTCTATGAACTCTTAGGAAGATAAAGATAGCGTTTAAGATAACGTTAAAGATAACGGTAAAGGCACACCTAATTACTAACGAATGATTACTACACTGCACCGCACATTACTACACTGCACTACACCAATCACCCTATTGTTTGATCCCACTTGCTTCACACAGAAACTTTATAAATAACCTTACGTACCCCTAGCTGACTACATAGGTGTCGTCTGCCCCTATCTCCATTAGGTGTACACCACTACCCACTTTCGATCGGCTCCCTACTCGTAGATACCCATGTTGGCCCCACAGTGGGGTGTATCACTCCCCTAAAGTGGCAACCCGATACAACTTGAGAATGCACGGCTTATACCTACACGATGCAACAACGTCTTACCTACCAGCCCGGGTCCACACACGCATATGAAACCCGTTGGACTTGCGTTGCCACCGCTCCCCGTTTTGGCCTCTTACAGTCGAACCCAGCATGCGTGTCCCATCCTCGACTTGGGTCGAGCCCACAAAGATACATTTGGGATACTGGTCGAAATGGGCCCCCACAAGCTACCCATCTAAGCTTGTCACTAGTATATCCCACTTAACCCTCTTAGTCATGTTCATTTACATGTGTGTTTGGTTAAGTCTTACTAATCGTATTTCACATGCCACTAAGGGCACCCCCTAGATTCCTCATGCCACCCATGGCACCTACTTAACCCCCATGTCCCACCTTACATGTTTATCTGGTTAAGTATTTCTTAATTCATTCAGGCCATAACCTCATAAAGACCTCTCACATTAGACTGGCATTTATGGCAGCTGGATTTGCCGGGCGGGTCCGGGCAGTCTTACACCATAAAAGAGTCTAACCTCGTGTCTTTACAACCGTTATGCTTTAGTTTAGGCCTAGGACCTCTCACATTGGGCTGACATTTGTGACCACTGGATTTACCGGGCGGGTCCGGGCAGGTTTACATCACAAACGAGTCCAACCTCGTGTCCTAAGCATTGATTAACACTTAAAATCTTTTACCCCAGTTTTAATAAATCCCTATTAAAATTATTAATTAAGTCAACTTTTAATGATGTCCATAATTGACTTAATTATGGCCATCCACTTATGGCATGCAAAATCATATCAATTGCACCCCCAACTTTTTAATATTAAATCCTTAATATTACCCCTACCCCACGTTTATACGTTCGCTTATTCAACGCATAATATGGGTTAGATTTGTATAGTCTAACACCTAGCACAAAGATTAATTATCACAACACATAGACAATTAAAATAAATCTAATCATAATAGGGGTGAAACTTGCATAAACTACACATGTTAAGGATCAAAAGGTGTCAACTTGTTAAATGTCTCAATTTATATGATATGATCATAGCCCAAATCTATACATAAACTTGCATATGGGGTTTTTAACATAATGATTGTGTAAACTAGCGTAGGATATCACATATGTCATAGCATAATTCTAGATGTCATAATAGATGTCTTGGTATATGTTCATAACTTTTCTAATCAATTTAACTTGCATATGTGACTTGTCATATAGATCAACATAACCCAAACATGATGATTTAATTAATATGAACTAACTAGCATAGATGGTAACATCATGGCCTTTTTAACATGTATGATTCATCACAACTTAGCATAGAAACTTTCAACATACATAACATCATCATAGCATGATTTACAACATATAACATATCATCATCACATAACATTGGATTTACAATATACATGATAGCAAAAGGGGTTTACAACAACATATATGATAATTCACATTATCTACTCATAATCCATTCATAACTCAACCTAATTAAAACGATAATAATCTTGTTAAGATCATCATACTCACAATTTAGAGAAGAAAAGAGAGAGTTTTGCTTTGCTTTAGGGTTGAGAGAATTAGAATTGAATTTTCTTTTCTTCTTTCTTAGTTGGCGGCGGCTCCATTGATTTCCATGGCGACGGTATGACGGTAACTATTCTATTTTAATTAGGTTTAGGGTTAGCATTAGGATGTATTTATAGGTGTAGGAAGTTATTTAGGACCATTAGATTAACCCTGAACCATGAGAACCAATCAAATGCAAAATCTGCATTTGAGCGAATCGGCCCACGGGTTGACAGCCAAACACCCTGGATTAACCCCTAGTCGACCCAGCAGAGCTTGGGTCGACCTAAAAAATGGGCCGGTTCGGTTATTTCCCCTCCCAATTCGCTATTTTGAACTTTTTCGCATATTTATTTATTTAATTTTTAATTTATATATATATATCAATATATATATATATATATATTTCTCCGTGCAACCCATTTCACTTAATTCTTTTCTAAAAATTAAGTATACTTTAATTTGTGAATTTTAATGTTATAAAATTACGGGGTGTTACAGTGTGGGACCCATCGTGGACGCGTCCAACGCGTCGTACGCGTAAGACGCAGACGCGAACATTAAATGCCCAGTCAACAAATCAAACACTACCTACATTTCTATGTAATGTTGTTTACAATAAAAAGAATTTAAATAAATAAAGATGGTTCTTTTATTTGCATTCGTTTATTCAAATATACATAGAAATATAAAATGTACTTTTATTTGCATTCTTTTATACAAATATACATAAAAATAAAAAAATGCTCTTTTATTTGCATTTTTAAGCAAATATATATTGAAATATAAAATATTCTTTTATTTGCATTCTCTAACGCAAATATGCATTGAAATAAGGAAAGCTATATTTTTGTTTGCTATTTTAGATTCAAACAAAACATTATAAGTAAAACTATATTTTTATTTGAAATTTTAGAGGCAAACAAACATTAGAGTTAAATTTTCAATTTTGCAATTATAAACACAAACAAAAACACTAGAATGAATATGACATTTTTTATTTATATTTTAGATAGAAAAAAAATATGATTTAAAAGAACATCGTAGTTAAAAGGATTATATTTTTATTTGCATTCTTTGATGCAAATAAACACCGTATTTAAAGATTGAATCTCTGTCTACATTCTTGAATGCAAATAAACAACATAGTTAAAAGGTTATATTTTATTTGTATATTTAAATGCCAATAAACATCATAGTAAAAGGATTATATTTTTATTTGCATTCTTTGATGCTAATAAACATTGAAATAAAAAAGTTGAATTTTTATTTGCATTCTTTGATGCAAATAAACTATGAAATTAAAAGTTGCATATTTATTTGCATTTCTTGATGCAAATAAAAGACTAAATTAAAGGTTGGATTTTTATTTGCATTCCTTGTTGCAAATTAAACCTTGAATTAGAAAGTTGCATTTTTATTTGCTTCCTTTGTTGCAAATAAAACATAAAGATAAAAGTTGTATTTTTAGTTGCGTTCCTTGATGCAAATAAATCATAAATTAAAGTATTACCTTTTATTTGCATTTTAGATGCAAATAAAAAAGCATATTTTTAGAAGTTACACTTATTTTACATTTTAGATTTATAAAAGAACAGGATTAAAAATATCATTTTTACATTTAAACTATAGTAAATAAAAGGATTACGATAAAATGAATTCATCGTAGTTGTGATTTTGTTAAAATAAATAAAATGATATTATTTTCATCATAGATTAAAATAAAAAGATTAGAATTAAGAAGGTATATTTTTACTGTTATCTTGGCTTCAATAAAAAGAGTAAAAAGATAGAGAAGGTTTATTTGTCCTTTTGTTGCAATACAAAAAGATACATTTTTATCATTTAAATAGAATGAGAATTTTTTTATTTAATTTTGTCATTTTAAAAAGGTTGAAACAAAATAATCACTTTTGTCAATTTATATTAGTTGAATCAAACATTCATTTTGTCAAATTATATTGGTTGAAACCAAAAAGGACATTTTTGTCAAATAAGAATTAAACCCAAATAGCATTTTGATAAAATAGAATTGTCGACAAATGAATGTACCACTCTTCTTATACATTTTATTGAGATAGAATTTATATGCAAATAAAATAATCATTTTTATTTGCATAACACACAATAGAATTTATTTGTAAATATAACAATCATTTATATTTGCAAACTTATATTAAAATTTATATTCAAATATAAAAATATATTCTTGGTCAAACCATACTTTAGAATGTATAGGTGGGTTAAAGCGACATTTCTATACATTAATGCATACATTAGAATTTGTATGCAAATTTGAAATAAATATTTTTATGTGTTAAAATTAAGGATAATTACATACATGTAAAGGATAATGTAAATTATCTTTTATTTTTCATCCACAATAATGTCATATAAATAAATTACATTCTATTATATATTAGAAATGTAAAAGAAATTATGCGAGTCAAATATATTTTAATTTCAACATTAGGAGTAAAATATCATTTTTGTACATCATTATCAACATGTTGGTAGTATTAAAATTGGTTATATTCATTAATCAATTATTTATTTATATGTACTGTTGTTGGCTGAAACCCCAATACGGGTATTGGGATGATAATTGAAATAAACTAGTCCCAATATTTATTCATATGTCAATCGATAGATTGACAGGCTGTGATGAGCGTTATTATTTCATTTAATGCTCACATAGTTGAGAACTTCACTTTGGATGTTGAATGGATGGTTTGATGATTATTTATTATTATTTTCATTTACATACGATGTATGAAATCCATATAATCAAGGTTATATGGTAAATGATTGAGTCGCTTTCTGATTCAGAATATCCTTCATATAAAGAATATATTTTTTAGACGAAGGATTTCTTTTTTATAAAGAATAAATCTTTCAACTAAGATTATTGGTATTTCAATTCATATTTATTTATTTGTAAATGATTTTGGGTTTGTCGTGAACAATGTTTTTAAATGACTTTAATTCTTTAACCCAGTTAAAAATAAGATTTATTTCTTAAATTGTAATAATTGTAAAGTAGTGATTTTTGATATTAAAACTGAATTGGAATTTTAATAAATCTTTGAAAATAAGATTTAAGAATAAATTCAAAGGATTTTATCTCTGATAAAATTAATGGGAATCTTTCCCTAATAGTATGAATATTTTATTTAAAGAATATTCTGAATTGGAAAGAGGTGGTTGATGTATCCTTATAACACTTGATTTTTAATTATAAAAATATGCGAGTTATTCGGAATGATCGGGTTTAACCCATTCTGAATAATTACTACGACGATTAAAAGTCGAAGATGATGACGGTGGTTGAAGACCGGCGATCTTCACATCGAATGGATGAGGACTACTGATGCCTTTGATTGAAGTTGTTGCCTTGAAAAGGTTCTAGTGGTAGTTGTCCGGACGTATTGTTGATCGTTCGGATGTGCAAGGTATAAGGTGCCTCCGGTTCCGTTCAGACTTAGAACGGACTTGTAAATGGATGTGAGTCTGACGTTGAATTTCGTTCTATGTAAATTGATTTCTATTAATATACAACCGTTAGTGGCGGAGAATTTATTCTCTTGCTTAACACCCTTAGAGGTTGTGTATTGATAGATATCAATCGCGTGGTATGGACTGTCAATGTGGCATGCCAAGATGCAATTGATCAAGGCTTTTGTTGAAAAGCAGAGTCTTGTGGATGATGATCAAAGCGTAGCCTATTTTGGCATAGCTTTGTGTATTACGTTACCTCGCGAGCCTCACACCCCGGCGGAGTCTAAAACGGAACAAGGGGACGTAGGGAGTGCACACGTTTCTTTCTAGCTAGAAATGGTGTTGGGTTTTCACAAGGCCCTGGCATTTTTACTTATGTGGTTGATGAAATGAGGCACCTCAGATTTTTATTGGCCGCAATGGCCAATTTATAGGTCCAATAGGATCGGGGAGCGTTTGTTCAGGAATTGCCAATCCACTAAAGTATTTGTGGACCGGCCCTGCAGGATCCAAGGATTCGCCAGCGTCCGCATCCTGAGACATTGCTAGAGTGTCTCGAATCGGTTAGGAGATCGTTCCTAGCCTTGACTTGTGATGGAAACCAACATCCAATACGACACTACGGTCTTGATTGTAAACCTATATATTGCGACATAGTATATGGTAGCTATGCCGTCTAGGATTGATACATTTACTTTGAAGTATTTTAAAACATATTAGACACTAATAATAATAGTAAAAATATTATTTTCCACGTATCAAGCATTTTTGACCATTATATGGTAAAACTCTATGCTCCGGCTTGCGTTGCATTGTGTGGTGGGACCTGAGTCTTATAAAGGTTTCATTTTTCTAAAAAGCACTGCATTGTTTTAACGATTTACTTTATTTATGCACTTGCAATCCAATGGAGTAAACTTGTTCCGTGATAGCGGCGTGGTCCTGTGATTTGCCTACTTATTAGATAAGTTAAGTAAAGATTTCTCACACCTGTCCCATGACTGACCCGTAGTTTGTTTCACTTTGCAAACTCGGGTGCCCTCTTTTTCACACGGGCAGTTGAGTAGCTTATTTTACAGATATTAAGCAGGATTCTGGATCAAAGCTTAAAGCTGTATCTAGAGCATTGATGGTCTTCCGCTGTGTTATATTAATTATTCCGCTGCATTGTATTAGTTTTGTTGTAATTAAATCTTCCGCTGTATTATTTATCAATGTACTCTGATATATTCTGTACTCTGATGTCACCTTATTATAATGTTTATAAAAGTCTGTTGTTATTTGTTCTGATGTGTTATATTCCCAAAGTTAACGTATTTGGGTTTTGAACGGTCTTGGTCGATCTAACGGTCGATCGGGTCGGGTGAAATCCGGGTCGTTACATTTGGTACCAGAGCCAGGTTAGCTGAAATCTTTGGGGGTACAACACGTTAGAACTGAACAAAAGACTCATCAGAGATTGGATTAGTAATATCCAATAAGAATAACTCGTTAGAGATGGGATCAGTAGTATCCTAGAACGAGTGTGAAGAGTATTAATTTTTAAATTAAAAATGCAAACAAATTTAGTTTTGAAAATTTAAAATCTTATTATACGTATTTGAATATATTATTTTATTTTATTTTGGACAATCGAGTATATAAAGATTTCGCATATACGCCTAGCTAACGTGTATTCGAAACCTCAAATATACTAGATAGACATAGAATCACACTTTAGTCGCTCGGAGATGTTCTGATGGTGGTTCGAAACATCATCAGAATTTATGTTCGAGTTTCGAAAGTGGTATATCTATACATTTCCATTGACAGGTGTGAGAACCAAAACTAGATAGGGTCTGTCGTTGTGATTTGCACTAAAAATATGATTTTTCACTATATATAAAAGTTATATATATTTGAAAAGTTAATCACCTAATTGATTGTTGGCTGTGATGTTTGATAATTAGTTTAACTAATTAAAATATTGGAATGGTAATTAATTTAACCAATATGAGAAAGAATAATAAATTTAGATAAATCAAATTAAATATTGAACTAAATTGAAAATTGATTAAAATTAAAAGTTGAGTTGGTTAATTAAACGACCTTTAGCTTCGTTCCTTTTTCGAGGACGAAAAGATTTTAAGTGGGGGAGATTGTAACAATCCGCAAATTCTGAACCAGTCTAAATTTTTCATTTTAGAAACTTTAATGGAAATTTACTAGTTAAAATAATTTATTTAAAAATAATAATGATTAAAAAAATTATTTAAATCGAAGTTAGAACGAAAATTTTAATTTTAATTATAAAAGGAGTTAGAAATAGCACGGTAGTTTGAAAAGTCAAACTTGAACTTTGACCGGATGTACAGGATGCAAAATAAAACGGATTTTTGTTGAAACCAAAAATATTAGAGTCTATATAGAAATATCTTTCCAACGAATCCGAATAATCGAAATTTCATAGCGGTAATCAAAAGTTATGTCCAGTTTAAAATTTAGATAAGTCGCTGTAGAATTTATATATATTTTAATATAATATATTGGCCTTAAAAATAGTCATTTTTCAAACAACCTCTATTTTCGACGAAACCACTTTTGTTGGAATCAGAATGTCAAATTATTGCTAGGTTTCAATTTTCAGAATTTTTCGAATTAATATGTGACCATGGCGGAAAGATTCGTGTTTTGCCAATTTTAGTTGATTTTAATCGACTTGAAAAAGGACATTTTTCAAATGGGCTCAGAATTGTACAAAATTAATTTTCCTAGGTCCGCAGCATCAAAACATAGCTAAATATATTTTTCGGGAAATTTTGAAGTTAATCTGTGGCCCCGGTGAATTTATTTGTACGGTTGAATTAAAAATAATAAACTTAAATTTTAAATTAAAGAAAACTGGGTCAAAACAGTCGTTTGGCTTTGCGGGACATAGCCAGATGAGTCCGGAATAGGGGTTTTTAGGTAAGAACGACAGTCGTTGGGCAGAAATTGGAAAAGTTGCTAAACGGGCCTTAATGGGTTAATTAACTAATTAAATAATATAAATATATTCACTAATCCTCAACCCTAATCCTCCCTCTACATTGCACAGCCGCCATCATCAAATTTCCAAGGCCAAGAAGCTTCGAAGCTTCGAATCTTCCTCCCTTAATCTCTCTTAATCCACTAAATAAAAATCCATGCTCCTTTGGAACTTATTGAAGAGATTTTCATCCTCTTTAATTCTATATGGAGATGATGAAGTATAAGTGAGTATATGGCCCGGAATTCTCCACTCAACCCGTGCCCAACCACCCTCCACCGCACCCAGCAGTCCCCACGATGCCTCCCCTCCCTTACGGCGCTGACACCCCTCACTCTCCTCTCCATCGTGACACTTTCCGATCGCCCCCAAGCTTCCTCAATTTCGAGATAAATTCAAACCTAGTTTTGAACATAATGGGTTAAAAAAAATCAAGTCACGACCATGACATATTGGAGGAAGAATGTAACGACCCACCTTTTTGCCCGATTCTTGCCGGTAATTAAACCAACTTAAACCGTTCACAAAGACGAATTGTTATGGGTACATACATATATTGAACAAAATAACAGAACTTTTCATTGAATAATTCAATATATTACATCAGAGTTACATAAATATCAGAGTTATAACATAAACGTACACAGCGGAAGAAAGAAAATATACTCTCAGCGGAAGATCAAAATGATACAGCGGAAGCTCAACTCTATCGTGGACTCCAAATCAGAAAGTTCTCCCAACCTTGCTCCAATGAACAAAACTGCAAAGCTAAACTACTGGCTACCCGTGTGAAAATTAATGGGCAACCAGAGTTTAGAAAGGAACAATAAACTCCATGTCAGTCGTGGGACTGGTGTGAGAACTCAAAATAGTTGTTTAAGTTTTATTTTAAAGTTGGGAAATTCACCGGACCACGCCGCTAATGCGGAACGGGTTTACTCCATGTGAACACCCGTGCATATAAATACGCAATGACCTTTTGAAAATGAAGCTATCATAAGCCCGTCCCACATCACACAATGCAAGCGCACACCAGATGGGCGAGTTTTATCTTATGATAACCAAACATGCTTTCATACGTGAAATTTCTCTTTCCATATTATATATAGTGCGGAAAACCATTTCGCAAATAAATGTATAAATCCTAGACGGCATAATACCATTAATATTATGTCGCTATATATATACAACCCAAAACCGTATGGCTCGTATTGGAGATTTGGGTTTCCAACTTGATGATTCCTGGCACGAAAGATCAATCGGAACACAAACGAAATGCAATCACGGGTTTTTCATCCAGACGCGGACACCAATACAAATCGCGAGGTAGATCAACGGTTTTCGACAAGACACGGCCCCCCGAACATACCTTATTCCATCATTCATAAGTGGTTTCCCACTACTGCACAGCTTCCATCATCAATTCATATATAGTAACCTAACCGCCAGTTTCTCATTATCCGGGGTGTGAGGTTTGTTGATGTCACGTCATACACAAAGCGATGCTTCGATAAGCCATTCTTTGATCATCGCTAGCTCGTTTCATAACTCGGGTATGTCACATTGACAATTCACGACATATCACTGATTTAAATCAATGCATACCCTCTAAGTTCATATGACTTAGAGACGGGACAATATATTGCAACAAATCCGATACACATTAACGGAAATCAGTGCTTATGCAGTCAACTTCAATGTCAGACACACCATCCATACAAGTCCGTCCTGGGTCTGAACGGAACGAAATCCGAAAGTTCTCCCCATACGTTCGTACTTTCTGCCACTACGGTAATAGGGGCATCTCTTTACTGTAGCTACCAGTAAAGAAACCAATCAGCAGATAGCCTGTTCGATTGTGAAGAACCACAGTCTTCATTCGTCGATTCCAAGTCTTTAATTTGCTTCATGCGGCGTATTAATACTTGGAATGGTTTTCGAATCCATATCTGATCCCGGACTTTCCAAGTAATAAGCGTATTTAAAATTAATAGCTATGGACCACACGAGTTTCTCAATTCAAATCTCCTTTCCAAATAATGTCGTTTTACTTCGAATTAAGGTTGGATTCAATTCTGGAAATCCGTTATCGTTTTAACCCTTATTCAATTTCCAAACCTTATATTTCAAAACAATCTTCATTGATTTGTCGTCACGTCGAACTACCAATATTTATTTGGATTTGAATAATTTATTTCAAATATAAGTTTAAATAGAATTTTATCGACTTATATTTGATATTGATTCACCAATTCAAGCAACACAATCAGAATCTGGATATGGATATGTTACGATATTTCTGATCGTATTTGTCTGCTCCTATAAATCCATATCGAATATCAAACGACAATTTCTATCCAAAACGCATTCCCTCTTCAATTCAAATCTTATTTCAATTCCATATCATATATTTAAATTCTTTTATATCTTCATTTTCATTTCACATATCACATCTAGTTTGCAAAATTCACCTTTTCCTATCGACGGGAAAATCTCTTGAAATCTTTTTATTCAAAATACCACCACGCTTCTGCTACGCACTCTGATTTGGCGTATCCAAGTTCAATCTAGTATTGTTTCAAATATTAACATTTGAATGTATGTCAAATTCTTTGAAACCAAATTCTTAAATATTTTTTTTTTCAAATCCTCTTGCATACGATGGTTTTAATATTTTAACTACTATGTAGGTTCATTTACCAATGTGACATAGTATTTAGAACAAAATCAAACTTAAGAATTTATTTGTAAAAATATTTTCAAATATTATATTTTGATTCCAATTCAAAATATTTCTCTTCACAATCTATTATCAAGTTAGTCAATATCGTTTCATATTACCAAATCTTCATTTCAAAATGAATAGGAATCTTTATGCTTTCCAACTCGTTCCATTGCTTACCAATAATCAAAAATGAAATGCCTTTTTCGATTAAATTTCCAACTTATTTAAATTTAAATAAGCCATAAGAAATGGGAATTATTCCCACAACCCTTTATTTGAAATTTAATAGTTTATATTCATGAGTGGTCATTTAAAATATAAAAATCGATATCATCGAAGTTCCATTTCAAATCAAATACTAGTGAGAAAGACAATATTATTATCTAATCAAACATGTTCGATTACTGTTCAAAATTCTTTTGAAATCAAACATTCATATAAAAATCCATTTATTCCAATTTGCTGAAATCTTCATAACATATATCATTAAATATTTATGATTGTTCTAAACTTGTTTACTCTATTTTCAACATAAACATCACATTAAACTGAACATTATATGGTAATATTCCGGGCTCGTTCAAACCATTTCAAAACAACTAAAGTTGTCATAACAAATTTCACACTTTTAATATTTATCAAAACTTGATTTAATCGTTTACAATCGATCGTTCAAATTGTATATCCAAATCAATGTTGAATATTATTTCCCAATCCTTATCAAATATTTAAATAACACATGAATGGTCTAAATTATGAAAAAAAAAACCATTTCGTTCCATTCGAATAGATTTCACTCAATTCAATACTAAATAGTTTTAAAATTTTAATTTAAAACTACATTCCAAAAATTATTATTTATATGGAAAGGGGATTTAAATTGATCACATATGCGGTTCCACCACTACGGTGTACGTGATTTTCTCAACCAAATTTAACTAACAAATCTGATTACATCAACGGTCATGAATCCATTCATCAGTATAATTTACACAACCAAATAACGGTACACAAAGCGTTACTGCGAATAACGCTTGGTGTATAAAGTGTTATACTGCATAAACATCCATCAACAATCACAACAATTAAATAATTAATTCACTGTGTGTAGAGCGTTACAGTCCGTAACTCTTTGTGTTTACGGTGTTTTAACTGCATAAACATTCACCGAATAACCGATGGCAATCATCCATAACAATTCATGATTAATAACGAATTATAATTAATACTAATTATAATTAACCGAAATGTCTAATTTAAATATAAATTTAAATTTAGAATTCTCACCTGCATGCTTTCCGATTTAACCGAAAAAGTCGTATGAATTGCTAATCCAATCCCGGATGATCACGTATAAACCTTCATGAACGTTCTTATTGTCATGGATGCACTTCTTCCACAACTCTGCGCACGCTTCTTTCCACGTATCGGCTTACAGATAGTCGAGTATCACCTTACGGTCGATACTGCGTATGGGCTTTGAACCAACTCTTACAAGTATTTTTTCCCCTTAACCTTTTCTTCTTGCATACACAGCACTAAACAAACTTTTACTCCTATTTTCGTAACTGAACTGTTTGCTTTAGTGGGTTTTTTTTTATAATGAAGTGGCGGACTGTTTAAATTTAATGAAGGGTGCACACTTTTCTAGGCTCGAGAGGGGAACTGGCGGACTGACTCACACATGGAGGAACGGTTGGACTTCTTGACTATGGATGGGTGCTGACTGAGGGGAGATGGCGGACTGGAGGGCGTTGGCGATGGCAGGAGAGATGTGGGTTAGAGGAGTGAGGTCGGGGTGTTTATGTGTGTTGATGGTGGACCGGACTGTTTTGAAGTGGTGGGAGGACTTGCGGCTACTATGTCAGAGGTGACAGAGGTGCGTGGAGACAAGAAGAGGAGAGTGCGGTATCTTTTGAGGAGAGTTGGCCTAGAGCAGAAAGGAAAGGAGGGTGGACGGAAAAACTATTGTGGCAAAAGAAAGAGAAGGCTCGGTTTAAAAAATAGAAGAGGAGAGGGACGCAAATGAATGGAGGGTGGAGGAGAAGGCTGTACTGGCGGTGATGCTTGGTAAAAGGTGGGTGCGGAACTGTTGTAGAAGAAAAGAAGGTGGAGAAAGAAGGTGAGAGGAGCGGTGCGGTAGTGAGAGAGGGAAAAATACAATGAAGAAGGGGATGCGTGAAAGAAGGGTGCGAGCGTTACTTATATAAGTAGAATTTAGGGTAGTTTTGTCTTCCAACCAAGGACACTTGTCCCTCTATAATTTCAACATACATGCATTAATCCACCTAAAGGAGCACATGGCACTTGCTAATTTCATTTCATGCATGATTGCCAAAATTTAACCATTTAATTATTTAAAAAAAATATTTATGGTAACAATTATATATGAAACCCAATTTAACACATATAAAAAATGTTACAACACTTCATAAACACATATAACATATATTTACATAATTTTCTCAAAATAAAAATGTATAATTATTTTAACTTAACAAATATACATATACATTTAAATATAGTCTAAAATAAAATAGTAATCTTTTTAAACATTTCAATATATTTTATCATTACTTAAATCAAACTCTTATAAAATAGTAAACTAGAATTAGAATGTTTTAATAAATTTTTATAAAGATTAATATCTTAAATTTGTAAATATCATTATAAAATAAGATTTTAAACTTTCTACGAAATCTCATGTTATAAATAACATTTTAAAATAAATCTTACTTTACAAAATATATTAATATTTCTATATTATTGAATCTAAATTACTTAACAAATATTCATAAAACATTAAATATAGCCTTAAATGGAATAACTATCTTTTTAAATATATTACCATATGTTATTATTACCTATAATATTAAAATAACCTTTTAAAATAACTTTGCATTACATAATCTATTCCAAATATATATAAAACACTATATATACCAAAATAATTGTTACTTATAAAATATAGAAATCATCATATCCTTAGATATAAATTTAAATACTCAAAAGATGTTTTGTAAAAGTCCTATGTACTATAAAATAACATTTTTATACAAAAATCAATAAGATAATAGTACTTATAAAATCTTAAAAATATCCTTAAAATAAATTTATTCAAAACAAATAAGAGAATTACAAATATTTAAACCTTATTAAATTAAAAATACATTTAGAAAAATCAAATTAATCTTTAGTAAAATATTGGGTTGTTACATTCACTCCCCCTTAAGACTTTTCGTCCTCGAAAATTGGAACAGTAAATTTTAAACTTCCATATAACCCATAAATAAATTTTTTTCTATATGTTTAGAATAGGTTCCATAAATATTCAAAACAAACAGGCTTAAATTAAAAGTGGAACACACATATCATAGTTAATCCAAAATATCATGTCATACAAATCATTCAAGTCAGTATACAAAATGTAACTATCCCTACATAAGCGTGTGCTACGTACTTGGGGTAGTCCAAAATACAATCACCAAAAGTGTACCTAGCTATCTGGTACTAGTCCCTCAAAATCATACTAGCCCAAAACATCTTAATGCATCTAGGCACTTAAGACAACATATATACTATGCACAAGGTCTAAACTCATCCCACGCTAATTATCTGATGCAATCGTCGGATGGACCGGACAACTAATCTCCTCGGGCTCCTCATCAATGAACCCTTTCTCGTCATCAGCCAAAACTCATCATTATCCCTAATCTCCTCATCGTCCTCATGTCCTATGAAGAATCCATCCTCATCTATTATGAATCCATCCTCCTTATTGCCCATAAATCCGTCTTCATCAGCCTCGTCCAAGGGCTGTTATATATTTCCTCCATCTCCTCATCAAACTCATCATTTCCACTTCTGGAAGTGGGTCATCCTCGATTACAGGCTACTCAATCTTACCATCATCTGCTACAACATCATCATCATCTGCTACGACATCATCCTCATTTATTACGACATCATCATCATGTAGGGACTGCTCCATAACATCGTCAAACCCATCGTCTCCCACCTTCGGAAGTGGGTCGTCCTCAGCTATTGTTGGGTCCAAATATAAGCCAGGTTCCTCTGGTACTAGGACCTGTCTTAACAACTTCTGATCTCTCTCATCAAGGACCTATTGCCATAAAGCCTTTAATGTATCCTTATCCATAACTAGGGAATCTAAATCCCAAAATGGGATGTTGCCTCAACCCCTATCATCCTATCACTAATCATCGGGGCTTGGACATACTCATATATCATCATAGGGTCGTCTTGCTGTGAGGTTGGGTCTATTCTTAACATATCAAGATAATGGTCAGAACTACTATCCATGTCGCTACTAGGGTACTCAGTCTGATCCTCAATTGGGGTGGAATCTGATGGAATCTCAATTTCCCTAATGGTTACTCGAGTTATTGGAAATATATATGATTGAATTCTCTATTAATGCTACCCAAGGAAGAAACTAAGCAAGATATTGTCGAACACTTAGCTGTTTACTACCCTAAAATTAAAATTTTAAAGCTTATGGGTCATCCAAATCCCATATTTAAAAATTATCATTAACTTAACCAAAATGATTCAAGTTATGTGTTTATACCCAAATTTCTTTTCCCAAAATTTTCAAAATTCCGTTAAGGGTTTATCTATCAACCAAGAATCATATACATGGTTAAAGGTCCTAATCGGGTAATCCTAATTTCTAACAAACCAATCCAGAAATCATTCTTATACAAAATGGTTAATAAACTTTACTTAAGTTTTAATGCAATTCCAATATTTCCATAACTACCATTTAAATAATCTTATACTTAAGTTATTCATCCAATTTCATTCATACCAAACAAATATTAATACTCAGGATTTTAAGTTCACAAATTTCATTAAAACTCGTTGATTTTAATAAGAAATGATGCTCTCTCAAACGTAATACTCCGGAATCTCATTATAGGGTATTTCTAACCCTATCTCTAATGAGATATTGTAATCTCTGATGAGTTCTATTTTTTTTTCAAATATGTCGTACCCCATAGCTTTGTATAAACCAAAGCTCTGATACCAACTGTAACGACCCGCCTTTTTGTCCGATTCTTGCCGGTAATTAAACCAAGTTAAACCGTTCACAAAGACGAATTGTTATGGGTACATACATATATTGAACAAAATAACAGAACTTTTCATTGAATAATTCAATATATTACATCAGAGTTAAATAAATATCAGAGTTACAACATAAACGTACACAGCAGAAGAAAGAAAATATACTCTCAGTGGAAGATCAAAATGATATAGTGGAAGCTTCAACTCTATCGTGGACTCCAACTCAGAAAGTTCTCCGAACCTTTCTCCAACGAACAAAACTGCAAAGCTAAACTACTGGCTGCCCGTGTGAAAATTAATGGGCACCCAGAGTTTAGAAAGGAACAATAAACTCCAGGTCAGTCGTGGGACTGGTGTGAGAACTCAAAATAGTTGTTTAAGGTTTATTTTAAAGTTGGGAAATTCACCGGACCACGCCGCTAATGCGGAATGGGTTTACTCCATGTGAACACCCGTGCATATAAATACGCAATGACCTTTTGAAAATGAAGCTATCATAAGCCCGTCCCACATCACACAATGCAAGCGCACACCAGATGGGCGAGTTTTATCTTATGATAACCAAACATGCTTTCATACGTGAAATTTCTCTTTCCATATTATATATAGTGCGGAAAACCATTTCGCAAATAAATGTATAAATCCTAGACGGCATAATACAATTAATATTATGTCACCATATATATATATATATATACACACAACCTAAAACCGTATGGCTCGTATTGGAGATTTGGGTTTCCAACTTGATGATTCCTGGCACGAAAGATCAATCGGAACACAAACGAAATGCAATCACGGGTTTTTCATCCAGACGCGGACACCAATACAAATCATGTGGTAGATCAACAGTTTTCGACCAGACACGGCCCCCCGAACATACCTTATTCCATCATTCATAAGTGGTTTCCCACTACTGCGCAGCTTCCATCATCAATTCATATATAGTAACCTAACCGCCAGTTTCTCATCATCCGAGGTGTGAGGTTTGTTGATGTCACGTCATACACAAAGCGATGCTTCGATAAGCCATTCTTTGATCATCACTAGCTTGTTTCATAACTCGGGTATGTCACATTGACAATTCACGACATATCACTGACTTAAATCAATGCATACCCTCTAAGTTCATATGACTTAGAGACGGGACAATATATTGCAACAAATCCGATACACATTAACGGAAATCAGTGCTTATGCAGTCAACTTCAATGTCAGACACACCATCCATACAAGTCCGTCCTAGGTCTGAACGGAACGAAATCCGAAAGTTCTCCCCATACGTTCGTACTTTCTGCCACTACGGTAATAGGGGCATCTCTTTACTGTAGCTACCAGTAAAGAAACCAATCAGCAGATAGCCTGTTCGATTGTGAAGAACCACGGTCTTCATTCGTCGATTCCAAGTCTTTAATTTGCTTCATGGGGCGTATTATTACTTGGAATGGTTTTCGAATCCATATCTGATCCCGGACTTTCCAAGTAATAAGCGTATTTAAAATTAATAGCTATGGACCACACGAGTTTCTCAATTCAAATCTCCTTTCCAAATAATGTCGTTTTACTTCGAATTAAGGTTGGATTCAATTCTGGAAATCCGTTATCGTTTTAACCCTTATTCAATTTCCAAACCTTATATTTCAAAACAATCTTCATTGATTTGTCGTCACGTCGAACTACCAATATTTATTTGGATTTGAATAAATTATTTCAAATATAAGTTTAAATAGAATTTTATCGACTTATATTTGATATTGATTCACCAATTCAGGCAATACAATCAGAATCTGGATATGGATATGTTACGATATTTCTGATCGTATTTGTAATAACCCGCATTGGCAGAGGTATTATAATTTATTTATTTAATTTTATAAATAGTGAATTAGAGAATTTAATGGTCAGTTAATTAAATAATGGTGAATATTTAATTAAAATAATAATTAAATAATATATTTAATTATGAAATAATCAGAAATTGGCCGAAATGACGATATGGTGTGAACCGGATCATCTGTGATATTTAATTCAGCTTGGAATTGAATTTGAATAACGAATATATTCAATCGTCGAGAGTTGAATGTATAGTTTATAATATAATGATAAACGAGCTCTAAATGGCGCTACAGTTCGTAAATTGGCGATTTGAACTTTAACTGAATGTACAGGATTCGTTTTAAGCCGGATTTCTGTGAAACTAGAAACGTGTGGAGCGGGTGGAGTATATCTTTCTAGTGGAAGAGAAAAATCAGGATTTCGTCATGTAGATTTTGATTTACGTCCAAATCAAATTCCAGATAAGTCGCTGTGGAATTCCTTTATAATTTGCAACGCTTTATTTACGTTATAAAAGGGTTTTCAAAATATTTGAATATCGGATTTGAATTTAGACGAGGTTCTTTTGAAACGTAGTGATAATTTAATTTTTAGAATTTTACTGTAATTTTAAATTAATTAAATAAGCAACTTTTTATTTGGAGTGTTTTGCACCCTGAATTAGAAAATTTGGGCTTTCACGATATGAGTTCACCTACCGGTATTTTTATATTTCTGGGATCGTGGTAAAATACTCGACATGACTACATTTTTATGTCTGTCCATAGCAATACGTAACAATATGAATTAATAAAAAATGGATTTTTTTAATTAAAATCAAATATATATTTATGTAGGTATAATTGTTCTCTCCCGTTAAGTACTCTTTGCTGTGTGCCTATGGCAATGAGAAGACCACGTTGCCTATTCTTTAAGCACATAAATCACGTTTGGAGTCCATGAAACCACGTCCTCAACTTTAAACCATATAAAAATACCCTCTTCCCCTAAAACCTATTTCTTCTGTCGGCTGTATCAAGAATGCGCCTTCACAATTAAAAATCCAAACAAAATAGCAAGCTTCACAAATCCAAATAAAATGATACAAAATCCCATAAATCAAAACGTGAATATATTTGGATTCACAAGAGGGAGAGCCTCAACTTTGACTAAGTTTTGAAAGGCTCGACATCTAGTTTTGCTCGCTGAAATGGCTCGTTCGTGACCTAAGGCTGAGGCGTACGACAACCACAGGAGATCGGACGGAGACTCGAGGTCACCGCTGTGTTCACAAGATGGAGTAGCCCTTTGATGCTATCTTTTGTGGGTTTCTGTTCGAAGAATTGTCGCATCGTTTTCAGAACAATGGGGAAAACCTGTTCGACGCGATTTTTTGTGGGAGTCCTTATGAGTTGAAAACGATGAAGGGATGTAGAGGCTGTGAAGAGCAAGCTAATAACGACGGCCAGTGGTTGATCGGTGGAAAGGAATGGGACTTGTCAGGAGAGAGATGAATACGGGTTGAGCGTTGGCAAAGGAATTGGATTCCTGTGGTGTTCGATTCATGTGTTTTGGTGATGAGAACAAAGAGGATTGAAGGATGGAAAGTTGGTTGTATTTGTTTGGACTTTGGTAGGGCGTTAATGGTTTTAAGTGGTAATTCCTGGAACCGAAATTTGTGAAGGGGGAAGAAGGCCAGTTCAATAGCGGGTTTGGTGAAGTAGTGGGCCGGGAAATTGGGTAAAGGCCCGAGCCCTTTTAATTAAAGAAAATTTATTTAAAATGCTAGTTCAAACTTATAAATTTGATATCTTTGACATACGGTATCAGAATCTGACGAAACAAGATCCGACAGGATCGTATGGACAAGAGCAACATAGTGGAACTAACTGCGGGTGAATCCGAGCCCATTACAATTTATAGAAAAATAAAATGTCCGTCTGAATCAAGCAATGGTTATCGTTATTAACGTTGATCGTCCAAGGTGAGTAAATCTCACTAACTCTGAACAATTTATAATTTCATGTTGTATTTTTAGAACTGTTAGATATTGGCTGATTTACTATATGTTGACTGTTTGATTGAACTGCTAGTCAGTTAGTTGAATTTCTATATTGATTCTGTTTAACAGAATATATCATATGGAATTGAAAGTGATGTTATCTATATTGTTTAACATCTGTGATGCAGGGAAACAGGTTGGAGGAATCATTCCTCAACATTTATTTTACTGTTTTCATATATTGTGATATATGATGTGTTATATAATCTGTTATGGATTATGTGTGTTGGAATGATGTTGATCATTGTTATTCGATATTGTAAATATCATAAAGACCCTGGGAGGTAAAAAGAATTATTTCAATGTATATTGAAATAAAAGGGATTTTATAAAATCAACAGATTTTCTAAAAGGAAATATTTCGAAAGTAAATAAAAAGGGAAAATGTTTTTAAAACGAATAGAGTTTTATAAAAGGGAAATCATTTGTAAAGTGAAGAACTGTTACTAAAAGTAAATCTTTATAAATGAATAGTTTATTCGAATAGAATAAAGGAGCTAATCGATGTTAGTTTAATCGATTAGAGTTAAAGTAAAAGGAGTTAATCGATGTTAGTTTAATCGATTAGAGTTAAAGTAAAAGGAGCTTATCGATGTTAGTTTAATCGATTAGAGTTAAAGTAAAAGGAGATAATCGATGTTAGTTTAATCGATTAGAGTTAAAGTAAAAGGAGCTAATCGATGTTAGTTTAGTCGATTAGAATTAAAGTAAAAGGAGTTAATCGATGTTAGTTTAATCGATTAGAGTTAAAGTAAAAGGAGTTAATCGATGTTAGTTTAATCGATTAGAGTTAAAGAAAAAGGAGTTAATCGATGTTAGTTTAATCGATCAGAGTTAAAGTAAAAGGAGTTAATCGAGGTTAGTTAATCGTTGTTAGTTAATCGATTAGAGAATAACGTAAAAGGAGATAATCGAATATAGTTTATTCGAAGAAAGTAAAGGGAGTTATCGAATATAGTTTATTCGAAAGGAGTTAAGTGAAATGTGTAAATCAATAGCGTTAGTCGAATAGAGTTAATCCAATAGTGTTAGTCCAATAGAGTTAATTGATAAGGGTTAATCGAATAGAGTTAAGTGAAAAGAGTAAATCGAATATAGCTATTCGAAGAGGGTTAAGTAAAGAAGTTAGTAAAAGGAATATAAAGTGAACTTTGCCTATTTCAAAGTTAGAAATGTTGTTCAGTTAAGGTCTGAGAGGTAGTTCTACCCCAACTTGATTGGCTTCGTTTTTAACTAAGGAATAGTTAAGGTTCGGCAGTAAAGGAAATGGTTTGAGTTGGCATAGCGATGTTTGTTTAAACATCTTTCTAAGTCCAATGAAGAAGCTTTGGAAATGTTTTCCAAATAAGAAACCATAAATGTTTTCTAATAAAGAAAACAAGAAATGGAAATGTTTTCCATTGTTAATGACGTTTATTTTCCAAATTCAGAAAATAAGAAATATTGAATATAGGGAAACAGGAGATAAGTAAATTTATGAAATAAAGAGATAAATGTCGAATGATGTTTGATCGATATAAATTTCCATTTGGAAATAATATCGTTGTTTGCACACTTGTTTTATTCGATAGTTAAATCATAGACTATCGAAGTTTTGACCATTTTAACGTTGTTAGTATGGAGAGACCGGTTGGATTATTATCCAAAGAACCACTCTGTATTGGCATAAGCGTTGCGAACCATATATGCCAAAGGAAATTGAAGATGGAGTTATGCAAGGGCTATCCTGTTTACCGAATAGTGCCTTCGGTTCATCCTGTTCCTGAATGACTTGTATGGACGGAAGTCTGACAGAGTATTTCTAGACGATCACGTATATTGATTTCTCCAACCGTACCAAGAGTGTAAGCGGAGAAGGAAACTTCTTTTAGCTAACACATAATGTATGGTTGAGGACGTCAATCAGTGATTTGATGGATTTGACGATGTGGCATTCAAAGTGAATCTGGTGTGATGATAAAGCGTAGCTTATAGCCTCACATCCGGTAAATGACAGAAATCAGGCAGGCAGCATGGCTAAGTCGGTCGCACCGAAGTAGGGTGTATAGTCACCTGATCTATAGTTTCATTTACTTCTAAAAATCTATTATTGATGCTGTCCCATTCGGGAAACTGTTGCTGATCCCAACCTTTGGTGATATACATTCGATACACTCAAGCGAAATGAGTGGTCGGTCATGTGTGGCCGGGTTGCAAGATGTTCTTGTTGAGCCCAGTGTATTCCTCTCTAGACGTACACTAGCGAAAGGTGGTTCCATAGCTTGTCATAGTTGGAAATCCATTACCCAATACGTGCTTGCGGTTGTGATTGTATACTATATATGTAGAACGTGAGATGAAAGCGTTTCTGGTAGATGATTATATATACTGTGGTTGATAGACATTATTATAATATCAAAAGGTTTTTGATATAAAGATATTTTGGATTCTCATAAGGGAAAAACCCGTTCCGTTATGCGGTGTGGTCTTATGAGATATCGTGTACTTGTTCGAACTGTTTTTAAACTGTTTTACTTATACCAGTCCCATGACTGACCCAGAGTTTACTTTGTTGTTTTCCCTAAACTCTTGGGTGCCTAAATTTGTATGGGCAGTCAAGTAGTCGGGATTTACAGATATAGTTGAAGAGCTGGAGCAGGAGGCTTCAGGATCATATAGCTATAGTTATTTCCGCTGTGTTGTAAGTGATGTACTTTGATATTGATGTATATACAAGTACAGATGTATATTTCAAGTTATGTTATATATATTATATGTTATTCGTTCCGCTGTGAGATTCGTGTTACTCTGATGTTGTATTCTTCTTCTTCTATTATAAGTTTCTATCTTATCTTTCCTCACCCTCTAATTTCTTTCACTAATTACCAGGATTTTTCGATGTTTTGGTTATCGACATCGTGTTTATGTCGATAACCAAAGTCGCTCAAAATCCGGGTCATTACAGTTGGTATCAGAGCATAGGTTAAGTTAAGAATTACCTTGGCTCTGTGGCATGACTCGGTAGAGATAGGGTTAGTAATGCCCTATATTGAGTTGAGTGGATAGATACGAGTGAACGTATTTGTTATTGATATAAAAATTGTTTTATATTGTGGAGCTTCATTGGTTGAGTTGTTATGGATTCTGGTCGACCAGTTTGATCCACTGTATCGGTAGGAGTTTGTAAACACTCTAATACGATGAACCGTCATGGTGTGTTTTGAAAAGAGGGTAAACAGAATAATTTTACCCAAATTATATTTTGATATAAAGAAGATATATATATTGGAATGAATATATATTGGTTGTTATTATAATCGAGTAAGATTATAAATTAAATGGTTATGTAAATAACAAATCAGAATTCATATAAGTGAAATACGTGAAATCAGATGAGTTAAATCTGAAATTTAAACCAGAAATTGAATTAAAACTCTGGAGAGTTGGATAAGTGTTTGTAAATGGATTTGGATTAAAAATAAGGAAAATTTAAGATCTTGGGAGATTTTAAATTGTTTTACAAGCAGTGTGAATTATATTTTGAAATGAATTTCAAAGTGGAAATGTTTAGAAATGGTTTTATAGTATTGAACTCACTTCGATCGCTGGAAAATAGATTCCGATGATGACAGCTGCTTCATCAGTATTCATTTTCGAGTTGTAAGTGACGAATTACTACCAGAGATACTGTTTTGAATTTGTTTTGGGAAAGACAAGTTGTGTTGAATTTCAAAGTGGGATTTATAATAAAGAATGAATAAAGAAAGTTTGAAATAGAAATTGAATATATAAATTCAAAGGGAGTTTGAATATATGAAATTCAATGGAATTGAAATAGAAATTGAATATAGAAATTCAAATGGAATTATAATATAGAATTTGAATATAGAAAATATAAAGGAATTCAATTATAGAATTTGAATATAGAAATTCAAATGGCATTTATAATATAAAATTTGAATAGAAATTGAATAGAATTAACTAAGTCGAAGAGGAATTAGTTAATCGAGTTTTGAATTTGAAGTTGAACTTTGAAAGGTGAATTGGATTTATAAATGGATATTCGAAATCGAACATAGAACTTAAATTTGAAATTTGGATTCAAATTAGTTAATAAGCAAGTTAAAATATATTTGAACATGTCATGTTCAAATATAAAAGTGAAATAGACTAAAGAGTTAATTAACAAATTAATTAACGAATTGAGTTAAAACGATCAGGTATAGTTAAAATAGATTGGGCAGGTATAAATATACATGAGATAGGTATGGATAAGGTATGAAGGTATATAAATAGAATGCTCGACGAAAAGGTATGTATTTAATTCATATAAGAGATTTTATGCACCGTATCGGCAAGCCGCTTGGCTTTTTCTTTTTATTTTGGATTGGTAAGGGCCATGGGAGGCTATTTGAAATATCCCGATGCTCCTGGTACAAAGGAGGTTATGGCGAATTTTTCCGAAAATTTGAGGAGCTAGAATATTTTTAAGATAATTTGATCATTAGAAATCAACGTATCGATATATATAGAAGTCGATAAGGAAATGAACTTAGAAATAGAATAGTAAAGTAAAAAAGGAAGACTAAGAAAAAAATCTAGTAAAGATAGATAGAGGAAGAGTATACGTGTTTAAAAGTGAATCAGTATTTGTATGGTATTGATTATTCGAATAAGTAGTCATATCTGTTTTGACGTTATAAATGTTATTCAGTCAAGGTCTGAGAGGTAGTTATACCCCAACTTGATTGATTTCATTATTAACAAATAAATAGTAAGACTTCAGGCTCAAAGATCAATGTTGAATAAGAGTTAGTTGAATATAGTATTTGGGTTGTCGTAACGATGTTTTACACAACATCCGTTTTAACCCAAATAAGTGTAACTTGGAAATAGAAATAAAGGATATTTCCTAAGTATAGAAATAAAGGAGATCGTAAAAGAGATAAGTAATTGGAATATTTTCCAATTAGAAATAGCATATATTTTCTAAAGTTTAGAAAATAAAGGAAGGCGAAATTTGGAAATGTTTTCCAAATAACATAAAAGGGCCAATATGGTTATTGCAAATATTTGGTTAACAAATATTGGTAAAGAAATAGAGAAGTGATTTAAATAATGGAATATTAATAAAGGGCTCAGTGACATGTTCAAAAGGAAAATTTGATTTTTGAAAAGAGTAAAGTGTTTGAAAACTCCCAGGGAAAGGCTGTTGAATTAAAAACAAATTTAACAGAAATTTGTGAAATCAGATTTGAATTAAAGTAAAGTCAGTTAAGTGGTAACTGAAGTTGAATTGAAATCGAATAAATTGGATTTGTGAAATTAGAATCCGAAATGGTATTGGATTGAGGAGTTAAGGAATTGAAAATCAAGAATTGAACTTGGGTTGAAATGGGATTTGGCTTGGATATAAGCGAATGGTTGTGTTGGAGATAAAAATGATTTGGAGTTTGATTGGCATGACATTGGTATATGCTGAATTGATAGCAGATGTGAGGGATATAACGATATGCCCGACAAAAAGGTACCAGTTTATATTTGATATAAGATTTATGAGCCGAATTGGCAAGCCGCTTGGCTATTTGATTTTCTTTTGGGATGGAGATGTCCCAGAGAGGCGAGTTGGAGTTGACGTATTGACCAGTACAAAGGAGGTGCTGGCGAAATTTTTCGAAGAGTTAAGGAGTAAGAAAATTTTCAGGATCTTTGGAAATTTTCGTTGATAAGAATTTATTAATATTTAACAGAAATTAAATGGGTTCAGTTGAAAACTGAAGATAAGAAGTGAACAAATATGTTCTAACTAGTCGATAGGTTCGTCCTCTACCTTTTAGCAATTTCGAGGACGAAATTATTTTAAGTGGGGAAGATTGTAATGACCCGCATTGGCAGAGGTATTATAATTTATTTATTTAATTTTATAAATAGTGAATTAGAGAATTTAATGGTCGGTTAATTAAATAATGGTGAATATTTAATTAAAATAATAATTAAATAATATATTTAATTCTGAAATAATCAGAAATTGGCCGAAATGACGATATGGTGTGAACCGGATCATCTGTGATATTTAATTCAGCTTGGAATTGAATTTGAATAACGAATATATTCAATCGTCGACAGTGGAACGTATAGTTTATAATATAATTATAAACGAGCTTGAAATGGCGCTGTAGTTCGTAAACTGGCGATTTGAACTTTAACTGAATGTACAGGATTCGTTTTAAGCCGGATTTCTGTGAAACTAGAAATGTGTGGAGCTGGTGGAGTATATCTTTCTAGTGGAAGAGAAAAATCAGGATTTCGTCATGTAGATTTTGATTTACGTCCAAATCAAATTTCAGATAAGTCGCTGTGGAATTCCTTTATAATTTACAACGCTTTATTTACGTTATAAAAGGGTTTTCAAAATATTTGAATATCGGATTTGAATTTAGACGAGGTTCTTTTGAAACGTAGTGATAATTTAATTTTTAGAATATTACTGTAATTTTAAATTAATTAAATAAGCAACTTTTTATTTGGAGTGTTTTGCACCCTGAATCAGAAAATTTGGGCTTTCACGATATGAGTTCACCTACCGGTATTTTTATATTTCTGGGATCGTGGTGAAATACTCGACATGACTACATTTTTATGCCTGTCCATAGTAATACGTAACTATATGAATTAATAAAAAATGGATTTTTTTAATTAAAATCAAATATATATTTATGTAGGTATAATTGTTCTCTCCCGTTAAGTACTCTTTGCTGTGTGCCTATGGCAATG
This sequence comes from Allium sativum, assembly GCA_030737875.1. NCBI lineage: Eukaryota > Viridiplantae > Streptophyta > Magnoliopsida > Asparagales > Amaryllidaceae > Allium > Allium sativum. The sequence goes on along the minus strand of CM060923.1, from coordinate 572,674,224 downwards.
AAAAGACCATGTTGCCTATTCTTTAAGCACATAAATCACGTTTGGAGTCCATGAAACCACGTCCTCAACTTTAAACCATATAAAAATACCCTCTTCCCTTAAAACCTATTTCTTCTGTCGGCTGTTTAAAAATCCAAACAAAATAGCAAGCTTCATAAATCCAAATAAAATGATACAAAATCCCATAAATAAAAACGTGAATATATTTGGATTCACAAGAGGGAGAGCCTCAACTTTGACTAAGTTATGAAAGGCTCGACATCTATTTTTGCTCGCTGAAATGGCTCGCTCGTGACCTAGGGCTGAGGAGCACGACAACCACAGGAGATCGGACGGAGACTCGAGGTCACCGCTGTGTTCACAAGATGGAGTAGCACTTTGATGCTATCTTTTGTGGGTTTCTGTTCGAAGAATTGTCGCACCGTTTTCAGAACAATGGGGAAAACCTGTTCGACGCGATTTTGTGTGGGAGTCCTTACGAGTTGAAAACGATGTAGGGATGTAGAGGCTGTGAAGAGCAAGCTAATGGTGACGGCCAGTGGTTGATCGGTGGAAAGGAATGGGAGTTGTCAGGAGAGAGATGAATACGGGTTGAGCGTTGGCATAGGAATTGGATTCCTGTGGTGTTCGATTCATGTGTTTCGGTGATGAGAACAAAGAGGATTGAAGGATGGAAAGTTGGTTGTATTTGTTTGGACTTTGGTGGGGCGTTAATGGTTTTAAGTGGTAATTCCTGGAACCGAAATTTGTGAAGGGGGAAGAACACCAGTTCAATAGCGGGTCTGGTGAAGTAGTGGGCCGGGAAATTGGGTAAAGGCCCGAGCCCTTTTAGTTAAAGAAAATTTATTTAAAATGCTTGTTCAAACTTATAAATTCGATATCTTTGACATACGGTATCAGAATCTGACGAAACAAGATCCGACAGGATCGTATGGACGGGAGCAACACAGTGGAACTGACTGGGGGTGAATCCGAGCCATTTACAATTTATAGCAAAATAAATTGTCCGTCTAAATCAAGCGATGGTTATCGTTATTAACGATGATCGTCCAAGGTAAGTAAATCTCACTAACTCTGAACAGTTTATAATTTCATGTTGTATTTTTAGAACTGTTAGATATTGGCTGATTTACTGTATGTTGACTGTTTGATTGAACTGCTAGTCAGTTAGTTGAATTTCTATATTGATTCTGTTTAACAGAATATATCATATGGAACTGAAAGTGATGTTATCTATATTGTTTAACATCTGTGATGCAGGGAAACAGGTTGGAGGAATATAACTGGATTCCTCAACATTTATTTTACTGTTTTCATATATTGTGATATATGATGTGTTATATAATCTGTTATGGATTATGTGTGTTGGAATGATGTTGATCATTGTTATTCGATATTGTAAATATCATAAAGACCCTGGGAGGTAAAAAGAATTATTTCAATGTATATTGAAATAAAAGGGATTTTATAAAATCAACAGATTTTATAAAAGGAAATATTTCGAAAGTAAATAAAAAGGGAAAAATGTTTTTAAAACGAATAGAGTTTTATAAAAGGGAAATCATTTGTAAAGTGAAGAACTGTTACTAAAAGTAAATCTTTATAAATGAATAGTTTATTCGAATAGAATAAAGGAGCTAATCGATGTTAGTTTAATCGATTAGAGTTAAAGTAAAAGGAGTTAATCGATGTTAGTTAATCGATGTTAGTTTAATCGATTAGAGTTAAAGTAAAAGGAGCTAATCGATGTTAGTTTAATCGATTAGAGTTAAAGTAAAAGGAGCTAATCGATGTTAGTTTAATCGATTAGAGTTAAAGTAAAAGGAGCTAATCGATGTTAGTTTAATCGATTAGAGTTAAAGTAAAAGGAGCTAATCGATGTTAGTTTAATCGATTAGAGTTAAAATAAAAGGAGTTAATCGATGTTAGTTAATCGATGTTAGTTTAATTGATTAGAGTTAAAGTAAAAGGAGTTAATCGATGTTAGTTTAATCGATTAGAGTTAAAGAAAAAGGAGTCAATCGATGTTAGTTTAATCGATCAGAGTTAAAGTAAAAGGAGTTAATCGATGTTAGTTAATCGATTAGAGAATAACATAAAAGGAGTTAATCGAATATAGTTTATTCGAAGAAAGTAAAGGGAGTTATCGAATATAGTTTATTCGAAAGGAGTTAAGTGAAATGAGTAAATCAATAGCGTTAGTTGAATAGAGTTAATCCAATAGTGTTAGTCCAATAGAGTTAATTGATAAACGTTAATCGAATAGAGTTAAGTGAAAAGAGTAAATCGAATATAGCTATTCGAAGAGGGTTAAGTAAAGAAGTTAGTAAAAGGAATATAAAGTGAACTTTGCCTATTTCAAAGTTAGAAATGTTGTTCAGTTAAGGTCTGAGAGGTAGTTCTACCCCAACTTGATTGGCTTTGTTTTTAACTAAGGAATAGTTAAGGTTCGGCAGTAAAGGAAATGGTTTGAGTTGGCATAGCGATGTTTGTTTAAACATCTGTCTAAGTCCAATGAAGAAGCTTTGGAAATGTTTTCCAAATAAGAAACCAGAAATGTTTTCTAGTAAAGAAAACAAGAAATGGAAATGTTTTCCATTGTTAATGACGTATATTTTCCAAATTCAGAAAATAAGAAATATTGAATATAGGGAAACAGGAGATAAGTAAATTTATGAAATAAAGAGATAAATGTTGAATGATGTTTGATCGATATAAATTTCCATTTGGAAATAATATCGTTGTTTGCACACTTGTTTTATTCGATAGTTAAATCACAGACTATCGAAATTTTGACCATTTTAACGTTGTTAATATGGAGAGACTGGTTGGATTATTATCCAAAGAACCACTCTGTATTGGCATAAGCGTTGCAAATCATATATGCCAAAGGAAATTGAAGATGGAGTTATGCAGGGGCTATCCTGTTTACAGAATAGTGCCTTCGGTTCATCCTGTTCCTGGATGACTTGTACGGACGGATGTCTGACAGAGTATTTCCAGACGATCACGTATATTGATTTCTCCAACCGTACCAAGAGTGGAAGCGGAGAAGGAAACTTCTTTTAGCTAACACATAATGTATGGTTGAGGACGTCAATCGGTGATTTGATGGATTTGACGATGTGGCATTCAAAGTGAATCTGGTGTGATGATAAAGCGTAGCTTATAGCCTCACATCCGGTAAATGACAGAAATCGGGCAGGCAGCATGGCTAAGTCGGTCGCACCGAAGTAGGGTGTATAATCACCTGATCTAGAGTTTCATTTACTTCTAAAAATCTATTGTTGATGCTATCCCATTCGGGAAACGGTTGCTGATCCCAACCGTTGGTGATATACATTCGATACACTCAAGCGAAATGAGTGGTCGGTCATGTGTGGCCGGGTTGCAAGATGTTCTTGTTGAACCCAGTGTATTCCTCTCTAGAGGTACACTAGCGAAAGGTGGTTCCATAGCTTGTCATAGTTGGAAATCCATTACCCAATACGTGCTTGCGGTTGTGATTGTATACTATATATGCAGAACGTGAGATAAAAGCGTTTCTGCTAGATGATTATATATACTGTGGTTGATAGACATTATTATAATATCAAAAGGTTTTTGATATAAAGATATTTTGGATTCTCATAAGGGAAAAACCCGTTCCGTTATGCGGCGTGGTCTTATGAGATATCGTGTACTTGTTCGAACTGTTTTTAAACTGTTTTACTCATACCAGTCCCATGACTAACCCGGAGTTTACTTTGTTGTTTTCCCTAAACTCTTGGGTGCCTAAATTTGTATGGGCAGTCAAGTAGTCGGGATTTACAGATATAGTTGAAGAGCTGGAGCAGGAGGCTTCAGGATCATATAGCTATAGTTATTTCCGCTGTGTTGTAAGTGATGTACTTTGATATTGATGTATATTCAAGTACAGATGTATATTTCAAGTTATGTTATATATATTATATGTTATTCGTTCAGCTGTGAGATTCGTGTTACTCTAATGTTGTGTTCTTCATCTTCTTCTATTCTAAGTTTCTATCTTATCTTTCCTCACCCTCTAATTTCTTTCACTAATTACCAGGATTTTTCGATGTTTTGGTTATCGACATCGTGTTTATGTCGATAACCAAAGTCGCTCAAAATCTGGGTCATTACAGTATTTGTCTGCTCCTATAAATCCATATCGAATATCAGATGACAATTTCTATCCAAAACGCATTCCCTCTTCAATTCAAATCTTATTTCAATTCTGTATCATATATTTAAATTATTTTATATCTTCATCTTCATTTCAGATATCACATCTAGTTTGCAAAATTCACCTTTTCCTATCGACGGGAAAATCTCTTGAAATCTTTTTATTCAAAATACCACCACGCTTCTGCTACGCACTCTGATTTGGCGTATCCAAGTTCAATCTAGTATTGTTTCAAATATTAACATTTGAATGTATGTCAAATTCTTTGAAACCAAATTCTTAAATATATAAATATATATATATATATATATATATATATATATATATTTCCAAATCCTCTTGCATACGATGGTTTTAATATTTTAACTACTATATAGGTTCATTTACCAATGTAACATAGTATTTAGAACAAAATCAAACATAAGAATTTATTTGTAAAAATCTTTTCAAATATTATATTTTGATTCCAATTCAAAATATTTCTCTTCACAATCTATTATCAAGTTAGTCAATATCGTTTCATATTACCAAATCTTCATTTCAAAATGAATAGGAATCTTTATGCTTTCCAACTCGTTCCATTGCTTACCAATAATCAAAAATGAAATGCCTTTTTCGATTAAATTTCCAACTTATTTAAATTTAAATAAGCCATAAGAAATGGGAATTATTCCCACAACCCTTTATTTGAAATTTAAAAGTTTATATTCATGAGTGGTCATTTAAAATATAAAAATCGATATCATCGAAGTTCCATTTCAAATCAAATACTAGTGAGAAAGACAATATTATTATCTAATCAAACATGTTCGATTACTATTCAAAATTCTTATGAAATCAAATATTCATATAAAAATCCATTTATTCCAATTTGCTGAAATCTTCATAACATATATCATTAAATATTTATGATTGTTCTAAACTTGTTTACTCTATTTTCAACATAAACATCACATTAAACTGAGCATTATATGGTAATATTCCGGGCTCGTTCAAACCATTTCAAAACAACTAAAGTTGTCATAACAAATTTCACACTTTTAATATTTATCAAAACTTGATTTAATCGTTTACAATCGATCGTTCAAATTGTATATCCAAATCAATGTTGAATATTATTTCCCAATCCTTATCAAATATTTAAATAACACATGAATGGTCTAAATTATGAAAAAAAGCCATTTCGTTCCATTCGAATAGATTTCACTCAATTCAATACTAAATAGTTTTAAAATTTTAATTTAAAACTACATTCCAAAAATTATTATTTATATGGAAAGGGGATTTAAATTGATCACATATGCGGTTCCACCACTACAGTGTATGTGATTTTCTCAACCAAATTTAACTAACAAATCTGATTACATCAACGGTCATAAATCCATTCATCACTATAATTTACACAACCAAATAACGGTACACAAAGCGTTACTGCGAATAACGCTTGGCGTATAAAGTGTTATACTGCATAAACATCCATCAACAATCACAACAATTAAATAATTAATTCACTGTGTGTAGAGCGTTACAGTCCGTAACGCTTTGTGTTTACGGTGTTTTAACTGCATAAACATTCATCGAATAATCGATGGCAATCATCCATAACAATTCATGATTAATAACGAATTATAATCAATACTAATTATAATTAACCGAAATGTCTAATTTAAATTTAGAATTCTCACCTGCATGCTTTCCGATTTAACCGAAAAAGTCGTATGAATTGCTAATCCAATCCCGGATGATCACGTATAAACCTTCATGAACGTTCTTATCGTCATGGATGCACTTCTTCCACAACCCTGCGCACGCTTCTTTCCACGTATCGGCTTACAGATAGTCGAGTATCACCTTACGGTCGATACTGCGTATGGGCTTTGAACCAACGCTTACAAGTATTTTTACCCCTTAACCTTTTCTTCTTGCGTACACAGCACTGAACAAAATTTTACTCCTATTTTCGAAACTGAACTATTTGCTTTAGTGTTTTTTTTTCTTTTTATAATGAAGTAGCAGACTGTTTAAATTTAATGAAGGGTGCGCACTGTTCTAGGCTTGAGAGGGGAACTGGCGGACTGACTCACACATGGAGGAACGGTTGGACTTCTTGAATGTGGATGGGTGCTGACTGAGGGGAGATGGAGGACTGGAGGGCGTTGGCGATGGCAGGAGAGATGTGGGTTAGAGGAGTGAGGTCGGGGTGTTTATGTGTGCTGATGGTGGAGCGGACTATTTTGAAGTGATGGGAGGACTTGCGGATACTGTATCAGAGGTGCGAGGAGACAAGAAGAGGAGAGTACGATATCTTTTGAAGAGAGTTGGCCGAGAGCAGAAAGGAAAGGAGGGTGGACGGAAAAACTATTGTGGCAAAAGAAAGAGAAGGCTTGGTTTAAAATATAGAAGAGGAGAGGGACACAAATGAATGAAGGGTGGAGGAGAAGGCTGTACTGGCGGTGATGCTTGGTAAAGGGTGGGTGCAGAACTGTTGTAGAAGAAAAGAAGGTGGAGAAAGAAGGTGAGAGGAGCGGTGCGGTAGTGAGAGAGGGAAAAATACAATGAACAAGGGGATGCGTGAAAGAAGGGTGCGAGCGTTACTTATATAAGTAGAATTTAGGGTAGTTTTGTCTTCCAACCAAGGACACTTGTCCCTCTATAATTTCAACTTACATATTAATCCACCTAGAGGAGCACATGGCACTTGCTAATTTCATTTCATTCATGATTGCCAAAATTTAACCATTTAATTATTTAAAAAAAAATTTTATGGTAACAATTATATATGTAACCCAATTTAACACATATAAAAAATGTTACAACACTTCATAAACACATATAACATATATTTACATAATTTTCTCAAAATAAAAATGTATAATTATTTTAACTTAACAAATATACATATACATTTAAATATAGTCTAAAATAAAATAATAATCTTTTTAAACATATCAATATATTTTATCATTACTTAAATCAAACTCTTATAAAATAGTAAACTAGAATTAGAATGTTTTAATAAATTTTTATAAAGATTAATATCTTAAATTTGTAAATATCATTATAAAATAAAATTTTAAACTTTCTACGAAATCTCATGTTATAAATAACATTTTAAAATAAATCTTACTTTACAAAATATATTAATATTACTATATTATCGAATCGAAATTACTTAACAAATATTCATAAAACATTAAATATAGCCTTAAATGGAATAACTATCTTTTTAAATATATTACCATATGTTATTATTACCTATAATATTAAAATAACCTTTTAAAATAACTTTGCATTACATAATCTATTCCAAATATATATAAAACACTATATATACCAAAATAATGTTACTTATAAAATATAGAAATCATCGTATCCTTAGATATAAATTTAAATACTCAAAAGATGTTTTGTAAAAGTCCTATGTACTATAAAATAACATTTTTATACAAAAATCAATAAGATAATAGTACTTATAAAATCTTAAAAATATCCTTAAAATAAATATATTCAAAACAAATAAGAGAATTACAAATATTTAAACCTTATTAAATTAAAAATACATATAGAAAAATCAAATTAATCTTTAGAAAAATATTGGGTTGTTACAAAGAAGGTCCTATTTTGCTTTTATTTAATTAATTCAAAAATTTTCCAATCTTAATTAAACCATATCTTGCTCGTACGGGCTCGGATTCGAACGATTTCAGGTGCCCACGATCGTGAGACCGAGATCTTCGCGATGAAACTGACTAGACCTGATTTTGAGCAAGTTGAATTTTTGACAAATTTCGGATCTAAACAGCGCATAACTCAATAACGATGTGAGATTTCTAATTTGAATTATTTAATCAGTTTAATTATTTTTATTGCTGATAAATAATTATATGTGTGTAAGTAATTAGCTATGCGATGTGATGCAATTTTGATAATTGATCTGTTTATTCTGTGTGTATGTATGATAGTTCTATCTTTTAAATTTTAGATCTATATATGTGAGTCAAATAAAACATTTTCCCTTTTTCCAATATTTGTGGATTAAACAAAGATGAGTATTGAATTTATAGGTCAATTATTGAATTGGAATAGAATTGCCGATTCAAGAATTGTCACCATTTTGCTTATATTGTTGAACTTAATTTGATTGTCAATCCAATATAGAAAAACTATGTTATTTCTTATTTTTGAATTGATCTATTTTATCAATTCAATATATAATGCTATTGTAACAACCCGAAAATCTGGGCCAGTTTAAAATTTTTATTTTGGCAATTTTAGCGAATTTTGAATATTTAAAATAGATTATTTTAAATAATATCGACATGAAATTTATTTTCAATATAGAATTCGACGTATATATATACGCGTCGTCGTTAGAATATAAATAATTATATATAATTATAAATAGAATTGAAAATGGCGCGGTAGTTCGATAATTCGATTTCAAACTTCAATTGAATGTACCGGGTGCAAAACAATCCGGATTTTAGTGGAACCAAAAATGATAGGATCTAATTGACGATATCTTTCCAACGAATCTGACAAATCAAGATTTCATATCGGGAATCAAAAGATATGTCCAGTTGAAAATTCTGAATAGTCGCTATGGAATTCAGGCCCTTAAAAATGGACATTTTGCAAATGACCTCGGATCTCGACGAAACCAGTTTTGTTGGGACCGTGATGTCAAATTATTGCTAGGTTCCAAATTTCATAATTTTTCGAATCAATATGTGAGTGTGGCAAAGGGAAACGCGTTTGACCAGTTTCTGTTGAATTTAATCGACTGGAAATTGGCCATTTTTCAAACGGTCTCAGAATTCGACGAAACTAGTTTTGTTAGGACCGTATCGTCAATCCGAAACTAGAAAATATTTTTTTGGAATTTTTCTAGTTAATGTGTGGCCCCGGTAAATTGAAATGTACGTTCAAAATTCAATATAGTGATTTAAATGTAAATTAAATGGAGACTTATTCAAACGATCAAACCAGCTTACGATACGTATCCCATTGTGTTCGGAATGGGGGTAAAACGCTATGGACGACAGGCGGTGGACCTCGTTTCGAGGTCGTATGTATAAGTCAATATTTTGAAATTAAAATAATAAAATAATAAAAGAAATAAAATTTATCTTTCCTCCCCCTATTACCTCTCTGGCCCCCCCCTGTTTGTTTTATTAGATCTGAAAATCGAAAGAAAAAAAAACCCGCCCCTTTCTCGATTAAACCCGTCGCCCTTTTCTGGAGCCGCCACCATCGACTGGCCAGCGCTGCCACCCACCTCCGCCCCACCGCGACTACGCCACCTTTCCCCTTCCTCCCCTTGCCCCCTTCTCCTCCTCCGTTCGACGCTGAAACCTCGCCTTAGACCAGAAACCCCGCAGCTCCAGGCCATGGCGCCAGCGTCGCCGGCCAGCGCACGCCGCCAACAGCTTCGGCAAACTCACCCCCGACCCCTTCCACCACCAGCGAAGTTCGGCTGACCCCCCCTCGTCCCTCCGACGAACTAAGACACCACCCCCTTCTTTAAACAGTGAGTTTCCCCTTCCTTTTTATTTTGTTTTATTTTATTTCCTATGAGATCTACTTGATCTTTAAACTGAAATTATCATGATTTTTATTAAGATAGCGAATTAAAAACATAATTTTTATATGTAGAATCTTTGGATAAAAACATAATTTTTATAATGAAAGGGTTTTAAAATACGAAGATATGATTTTACATAATCTAAAAATATAATTTTCATATGTATGTGATGTTGGAGATTATATTTTTCATGAAGCAAAGATTAGCTTTTTCATGAAGTAAAGGTTGGATTTTTCATGAGGTAAAGTTGAGATTTTTTATATATTCATTAGCGAAATAAAAATATGATTTTTATATATTGAACTTCGAAATAAAAATATAATTTTTTATATGTTGAACTTCGAAATAAAAATATGATTTTTATATATTGAACTTCGAAATAAAAATATGATTTTTATATATTGAACTTCGAAATAAAAATATGATTTTTATATATTGAACTTCGAAATAAAAATATGATTTTTATATATCGAATAGCGAAGTAAAAATTCGATTTTTACATATGTAGTGAATACGGGCGAAGATGACAAAAGGGCGAGAACGAAGAAGATTTATATCAATGAAGTGCAGTGGAGCTAGGATAGCAATAGGTGAGAATTTCTCACCTTTCAATTTCATTTCTATTTATATATATATACTAGGATGCAGACGGTGCTTAGTAGCACCCGACACAATCGTCCACAGACCATGGACTTGTTTGTTTGGTTGCATAGCTTAGTTATATGATTTGATTTGAATTTGGTTGTTTGGTGATTTTGATTGATGTGTGAATGGCGTGGGCCTTCACTAGACCGGGGATAAGGCTAGGCCTCGTCCCGTTTCTAGTATCGTGCCGTTATGCCGCCGAAATTTTCTAAAATAAGTTAGAAAAATAAAAAAAATATCATTTTATTTAAAGAATGAACTGAATAGAAATTCATATGTTGGAATAAAATGTTTTGTCGTTAAAAATATAATTTTTAACGTGAATGTGAATAAATAAATATTCATTTACAAACCGGACGGTTTGTTTATGTACACCTATTTGAAGGACATTGATTGGGACGATAAATTTTACACATCGCCCAACTGCACAAGTAAAATCTGTGTTTGATTGTTTGAAAACCCCACACGGGTGTTGGGATGAAATTTGAAGTTCACTCATCCTGATTGATTTAATATGTCGATCGATTGATTGACAGACTGTTATAAGCGTTAGATATCTATATTTGATGCTTATACAGTGTAGTGCACTTTGGTTGATGGTTGATTATTTTTCAATGCTATTATATACATGTGTTGTATGAAAATCCATATAATTAATTTTATATGGTGATTGATTGGGCCTCATTCCAATTTAGAAAATAAAGAATATTATAAAATAAAGGTTCATGCGTTGACAGTACTCATCCATTGAGATTGGTCATGTGTTGAACGAAATATTTTAGTAATAAAATTTACATCTTTATCAATATAAAATAAAAGTTCATGTGTTGACAGTACTCATCCATTGAGATTGGTCATGTGTTGAACGAAATATTTTGATAATAACTATTTTGAAATAGAATATTTGAAAATAGAAATATGTGAAGCCGTGATGATTAGATTGACGCCATTTTGACGTGAACGATATTTATATCGATTTTAAACGATTTCGAAATGAATTGAATTGAAAACGATTTCGAAATGAATTGAATTGAAAACGATTTCGAAATGAATTGAATTGAAAACGATTTCGAAATGAATTGAATTGAAAACGATTTCGAAATGAATTGAATTGAAAACGATTTCGAAATGAATTGAATTGAAAACGATTTCGAAATGAATTGAATTGAAAACGATTTCGAAATGAATTGAATTGAAAACGATTTCGAAATGAATTGAATTGAAAACGATTTCGAAATGAATTGAATTGAAAACGATTTCGAAATGAATTGAATTGAAAACGATTTCGAAATGAATTGAATTGAAAACGATTTCGAAATGAATTGAATTGAAAACGATTTCGAAAGGAAGTTGAAATTGCTTTTGAAACGAATTTAAAACTATTTATATAATTTGTTTTAAATAGAAATCGATGAAATATATATTATATATATTATATATATAATATAATGGCCTGAATAGAACGCGCCGCGCCGCGGCAGTTCGCGAATTTCGACCATTTATTTCGAACGGACATTACGGGAGATCCGACCGTCGGATCCTCCTAAAACCGGAACCGTTGGGTTCGTATCAAAAAGAGCTTTCTAACGAATATTAGAAATTAGAAATCTAACGGTTGGATTTGGAGTTACGTCCAAATCAAATTTGAAAAAGGTCGCTGTAAGTGCAGTTCGATGGCCATTGATGGAAATCGACTGTACGGGCCCTGATAAAATTATTAAAAATAATAATAATTTGTGTAAAATCATAAGAAATGATTTGGGAAAAATTAGGATGGAAAAACTCCATATCCGAAAGGATAAAAATAGATTTTTATCGAAATGAACTAGTTTTGAACTAGAATTATAATTCTATTTATTTTTAAATAAATAAATTGAATTCGAAAAGGGTTTTAAAAATAACCAGAATTTCCAATGATTGCATTGGAGTGGATTTGAATCGAAATTGTCTTCGGAATATTTCGATGTTGGAATTCGTGATTATACAGATGTTGTTATGGAAATTTGAAAGATATATATTTATATCGTTATTTCCAATACGACATTTGTTAATCGTAGAATTTGATATTGAATATAAGCCGATTTATTTTCTATTCAGAGCCTTATATTGAATATCAAATGTGATTTGGGTTTGTCGTGAATGGTGTTTTCACTAACACTGTTCTTGAACCCAGTTGAGAAAAGATTAAATCTTTTTATTTAGATTTAATGAAGTGTACCAATTAAATGATATTTAATTGGAATTGAATTGGTATTGATTTTTGGGTTTATCGTGAACAGTGTTTTAAATAACACTTGTTCTTTAACCCGATAATTAATGAATGCGATTTTGGGTTTGTCGTGAATCGTGTTTTAAATGACACTGATTCTTTTACCCAGTTAACGATTAAAACTAAGTGGAGTTTTAATGAATCTTTAATTAGATTAAAATGAATGAGAATGGAGTATTACCAGTTTTGCTTCAGGCGATAGTTAAATCTTTAATTAGATTTGAACGTGAAATGGTAATTGAATTACCGATAACACTGTGGTGTTAGATATGAAGTATTACCAGTTTTACTTCATGGGATTAATAGGTTGGGATTGGGAAAATTAAAACAAATAATTACTTCGGTAAGTTTCGTTAATCCCGACTAGTTCAATCGAAATTCAAGAGTAGATTAAAGAATAAATTCAAGGAATTTATCTTTGATAAAATTAATGGGAACCTTTCCCTATGAACGTGAAATTTAGAAACTAACTGTCGGTTAGCCAAGCAGAATGGTTTTCTGGATATTGATCTGATGTTGGTTTCGGCCTTCGGGGTTAATATTTGGGGAATTATTCTCTTGATTAATTTACGGTTAGTGACTGATGAATTGGAATGAGGCGTATGTTGTGTTTGTGTAACACTTATTTAAATATACGCGAGTTATTCGGAAAGACCGGGTTTATCCCATTCTGAATAACTGATACGACGATAAGTCGAAGATGAAGACGGTGGTCGAAGACCAGAAGTCTTCACGTCGTTTGGGTGATTACTGATGATCTTGATTGGGCTGTACACCCAAGAAGATGGAAACCGTTGGTGATCGTCCAGACGTACTTGGAGATCGATGGATATGCGGGGTACTAGGTGCCTCCGGTTTTGTTCAGACCCAGAACGGACTTGTAAATGGACTGTGTGTTTGACATCGGATTCCATTCTCTGTGACTGATATCGGTTGCATAGAATGGTTTGCCTGTGTAGCATGCTAAGATGCAAATGATCAAGGCTTCTGTTGAAAAGCAAAGCCTTGTGGTGATGATCAAAGCACAGCCTGTGTGGCACAGCTTTGAGTAACGTGAATTCGCGAGCCTCACACCCCGGTATGAACCAGAAACGGGAGAAAGGACCTCAGGGAGGGCCTACGTTTCCTCCTAGCTAAAAGTGGCGTCAGTGGTTTTACACGCCCTGACGAGTTTGACTTATGTGGTTGTTGCTGTTGCGAGGTGCCTCGGTTAGATCGGACGATCCGGGTCCGATGGAGTCATTCGTTGGCTCGCTTACGCCCCAAAGGGCGGCGAAACGTAGTGCTCAGGCATTTTAATCCACTCCGTGTGGACCGGCCCTGTCGCTCCAAGGGTCGATGCGTTCTGATCCTGAGACTCGGGCTAGGCAGTCTCGAATCGGTTGAGGACTATCTTTTGCCTCGGTTCATAGATGGAAATCCAATTTCCAAATACGTAACTTTGCGGTTTTATTTGTAAACCTATATATGGCGACATAGTGGCATGGGACGCTCATGTCGCCTATGATTGATACTTATGATTCGAATTTGTTTTATACACTATGCACTTATAATAGTATCAAATGATTTGTTTTAAACGTATCAAGCATTCTTTGGTTGTTATAAGGGAAAACCCTATCCCCCGGCTTGCGTTGCATTGTGTGATAGGACCTGGGTCTTATAACAGCTTCATTTTTCTTTATTTAGCATTCGCTGTTTGTTTTATGCACTGGTATTCTTGGGAGGAAACCCGTTCCGTGTTATACGGCGTGGTCCCTTGATTTACCTAACTTTGAAATAAAGATTAACTGTTTTAGTTCTCACACCAGTCACATGACTGACCTGGAGTTTATTGTTTTAACCTAAACTCTGGGTGCCCTTATTTTGACACGGGCAGCTAGTAGTTTGGTTTTGCAGATTTATATTCACAGGATCCTGGTTTACAGCTGGAACGATATCCGGAAAGCTTTGTATCCGTATATCTCCTTCAGTTGTGTATTGTATTATTTTCCGCTGCTATGTATTTAAATGTAATTTAAATCTCTGATATTTCTGTGTAATATTCATTCATACTCTGTATATTCTTGTAATCTGATGCATTGTTGTAATATACAATGAAATGTTCTTTTGTATGCGTTCTGTTGTGGCTTGTTCTCGAACTATCCGCGGCTTTCCTTTACGGGGAAGTTACGGGTTTTCACAGTTGGTATCAGAGCTTTGGTTTACAAAGCTCAGAGAACAAGGCACATTAGAACCGTACGAAAGAATTCATCAGATATTGGATTAGTAATATCCAATTAGGATGACTCGTTAGAGATAGGATTAGTAGTATCCTAGAACGAGTGTGAAGAGTATATTTTTAAAAATGAAAACAATTTTTGTTTTGAAAATTTAAATCAATTATTCGTATTTGATTATTTATTTATATTGATTTGGACAATCCGATATATAAAGATTTTGCATATGCGTCTTGCAAACGTGTATTCGAAGTTTTAATATACTGGATGGTTATAGAATCATACTCTAGTTGCCCGGGGATAATTCTGGTGATGGGGCACTGTCGCCAGTATTTATTTTCGAGTGACGAAAGTGAGATTTCTATATGTTTCCTATTGACTGGTGTGAGAACCAAAATTAGATAGGGCCTATTGTTGTGAGTTGGCATCAATAACATGATTTTGTATATATATCAAATTATGAATTTGAAACTCTAATTCACTAATTGATTGATGTTTGTGTTGTTTGTTTAATTGTTTGATAATTTTGAACCATTATGCCTAATTTGATCAAATATTGAATTGTATTGAGGATTGGTCGCATATGCTTGCATATACATATATATCATTGAACAGGTCATAGCAAGGAGGCTAGAGCCAGAGAATAAAATTTGTTTGCCCGACAAATAGGTACATGTTTATTACATAATTTACTGTTTTGTTTGGGTGATGATGATTTTATGAGCCTATTGGCTAGCCGCTTGGCTTTTTCTTTTTCTTTTTGAGATCTGAAGGACCGGGGAAGCTATTTGAAATTCCCCGATGCTCCCGGTGCAGGGGAGGTTATGGCGAAATTTTTCAAAAATTTAGGGTGTTAGCCAAATTTTTGAGATTTTGAAAATTCTCAGAAACTGAAAAGTTTGAGAATGGAAGTCAGATCGATCGTAGAGCTGAATAATCAAACCACTTTCGACTTTGTTCCTTTTCGGGGACGAAAAGTTTTAAGTGGGGGAGATTGTAACAACCCGAAAATCTAGGCCAGTTTAAAATTTTTATTTTGGCAATTTTAGCGAATTTTGAATATTTAAAATAGATTATTTTAAATAATATCGACATGAAATTTATTTTCAATATAGAATTCGACGTATATATATATGCGTCGTCGTTAGAATATAAATAATTATATATAATTATAAATAGAATTGAAAATGGCGCGGTAGTTCGATAATTCGATTTCAAACTTCAATTGAATGTACCGGGTGCAAAACAATCCGGATTTTAGTGGAACCAAAAATGATAGGATTTAATTGACGATATCTTTCCAACGAATCCGACAAATCAAGATTTCAAATCGGGAATCAAAAGATATGTCCAGTTGAAAATTCTGAATAGTCGCTATGGAATTCAGGCCCTTAAAAATGGACATTTTGCAAATGACCTCGGATCTCGACGAAACCAGTTTTGTTGGGACCGTGATGTCAAATTATTGCTAGGTTCCAAATTTCATAATTTTTCGAATCAATATGTGAGTGTGGCAAAGGAAAACGCGTTTGACCAGTTTCTGTTGAATTTAATCGACTGGAAATTGGCCATTTTTCAAACGGTCTCAGAATTCGACGAAACTAGTTTTGTTAGGACCGTATCGTCAATACGAAACTAGAAAATATTTTTCTGGAATTTTTCTAGTTAGTGTGTGGCCCCGGTAAATTGAAATGTACGTTCAAAATTCAATATAGTGATTTAAATGTAAATTAAACGGAGACTTATTCAAACGATCAAACCAGCTTACGATACATATCCCATTGTGTTCGGAATGGGGGTAAAACGCTATGGACGACAGGCGGTGGACCTCGTTTCGAGGTCGTATGTATAAGTCAATATTTTGAAATTAAAATAATAAAATAATAAAAGAAATAAAATTTATCTTTCCTCCCCCTATTACCTCTCTGGCCCCCCCCCCCCCCCTGTTTGTTTTATCAGATCTGAAAATCGAAAGAAAAAAAAACCCGCCCCTTTCTCGATTAAACCCGTCGCCCTTTTCTGGAGCCGCCACCATCGACTGGCCAGCGCTGCCACCCACCTCCGCCCCACCGCGACTACGCCACCTTTCCCCTTCCTCCCCTTGCCCCCTTCTCCTCCTCCGTTCGACGCTGAAACCTCGCCTTAGACCAGAAACCCCGCAGCTCCAGGCCATGGCGCCAGCGTCGCCGGCCAGCGCACGCCGCCAACAGCTCCGGCAAACTCACCCCCGACCCCTTCCACCACCAGCGAGGTTCGGCTGACCCCCCCTCGTCCCTCCGACGAACTAAGACACCACCCCCTTCTTTAAACAGTGAGTTTCCCCTTCCTTTTTATTTTGTTTTATTTTATTTACTATGAGATCTACTTGATCTTTAAACTGAAATTATCATGATTTTTATTAAGAAAGCGAATTAAAAACATAATTTTTATATGTAGAATCTTTGGATAAAAACATAATTTTTATAATGAAAGGGTTTTAAAATACGAAGATATGATTTTACATAATCTAAAAATATAATTTTCATATGTATGTGATGTTGGAGATTATATTTTTCATGAAGCAAAGATTAGCTTTTTCATGAAGTAAAGGTTGGATTTTTCGTGAGGTAAAGTTGAGATTTTTTATATATTCATTAGCGAAATAAAAATATGATTTTTATATATTGAACTTCGAAATAAAAATATGATTTTTTATATGTTGAACTTCGAAATAAAAATATGATTTTTATATATTGAACTTCGAAATAAATATATGATTTTTATATATTGAACTTCGAAATAAAAATATGATTTTTATATATTGAACTTCGAAATAAAAATATGATTTTTATATATCGAATAGCGAAGTAAAAATTCGATTTTTACATATGTAGTGAATACGGGCGAAGATGACAAAAGGGCGAGAACGAAGAAGATTTATATCAATGAAGTGCAGTGGAGCTAGGATAGCAATAGGTGAGAATTTCTCACCTTTCAATTTCATTTCTATTTATATATATATACTAGGATGCAGACGGTGCTTAGTAGCACCTGACATAATCGTCCACAGACCATGGACTTGTTTGTTTGGTTGCATAGCTTAGTTATATGATTTGATTTGAATTTGGTTGTTTGGTGATTTTGATTGATGTGTGAATGGCGTGGGCCTTCACTAGACCGGGGATAAGGCTAGGCCTCGTCCCGTTTCTAGTATCGTGCCGTTATGCCGCCGAAATTTTCTAAAATAAGTTAGAAAAATAAAAAAAAATATCATTTTATTTAAAGAATGAACTGAATAGAAATTCATATGTTGGAATAAAATGTTTTGTCGTTAAAAATATAATTTTTAACGTGAATGTGAATAAATAAATATTCATTTACAAACCAGACGGTTTGTTTATGTACACCTATTTGAAGGACATTGATTGGGACGATAAATTTTACACATCGCCCAACTGCACAACTAAAATCTGTGTTTGATTGTTTGAAAACCCCACACGGGTGTTGGGATGAAATTTGAAGTTCACTCATCCTGATTGATTTAATATGTCGATCGATTGATTGACAGGCTGTTATAAGCGTTAGATATCTATATTTGATGCTTATACAGTGTAGTGCACTTTGGTTGATGGTTGATTATTTTTCAATGCTATTATATACATGTGTTGTATGAAAATCCATATAATTAATTTTTTATGGTGATTGATTGGGCCTCATTCCAATTTAGAAAATAAAGAATATTATAAAATAAAGGTTCATGTGTTGACAGTACTCATCCATTGAGATTGGTCATGTGTTGAACGAAATATTTTAGTAATAAAATTTACATCTTTATCAATATAAAATAAAAGTTCATGTATTGACAGTACTAATCCATTGAGATTGGTCATGTGTTGAACGAAATATTTTGATAATAACAACTATTTTGAAATAGAATATTTGAAAATAGAAATATGTGAAGCCGTGATGATTAGATTGACGCCGTTTTGACGTGAACGATATTTATATCGATTTTAAACGATTTCGAAATGAATTGAATTGAAAACGATTTCGAAATGAATTGAATTGAAAACGATTTCGAAATGAATTGAATTGAAAACGATTTCGAAATGAATTGAATTGAAAACGATTTCGAAATGAATTGAATTGAAAACGATTTCGAAATGAATTGAATTGAAAACGATTTCGAAATGAATTGAATTGAAAACGATTTCGAAATGAATTGAATTGAAAACGATTTCGAAATGAATTGAATTGAAAACGATTTCGAAAGGAAGTTGAAATTGCTTTTGAAACGAATTTAAAACTATTTATATAATTTGTTTTAAATAGAAATCGATGAAATATATATTATATATATTATATATATAACATAATGGCCTGAATAGAACGCGCCGCGCCGCGGCAGTTCGCGAATTTCGACCATTTATTTCGAACGGACATTACGGGAGATCCGACCGTCGGATCCTCCTAAAACCGGAACCGTTGGGTTCGTATCGAAAAGAGCTTTCTAACGAATATTAGAAATTAGAAATCTAATGGTTGGATTTGGAGTTACGTCCAAATCAAATTTGAAAAAGGTCGCTGTAAGTGCAGTTCGATGGCCATTGATGGAAATCGACTGTACGGGCCCTGATAAAATTATTAAAAATAATAATAATTTGTGTAAAATCATAAGAAATGATTTGGGAAAAATTAGGATGGAAAAACTCCATATCCGAAAGGATAAAAATAGATTTTTATCGAAATGAACTAGTTTTGAACTAGAATTATAATTCTATTTATTTTTAAATAAATAAATTGAATTCGAAAAGGGTTTTAAAAATAACCAGAATTTCCAATGATTGCATTGGAGTGGATTTGAATCGAAATTGTCTTCGGAATATTTCGATGTTGGAATTCGTGATTATACAGATGTTGTTATGGAAATTTGAAAGATATATATTTATATCGTTATTTCCAATACGACATTTGTTAATCGTAGAATTTGATATTGAATATAAGCCGATATATTTTCTATTCAGAGCCTTATATTGAATATCAAATGTGATTTGGGTTTGTCGTGAATGGTGTTTTCACTAACACTGTTCTTGAACCCAGTTGAGAAAAGATTAAATCTTTTTATTTAGATTTAATGAAGTGTACCAATTAAATGATATTTAATTGGAATTGAATTGGTATTGATTTTTGGGTTTATCGTGAACAGTGTTTTAAATAACACTTGTTCTTTAACCCGATAATTAATGAATGCGATTTTGGGTTTATCGTGAACCGTGTTTTAAATGACACTGATTCTTTAACCCAGTTAACGATTAAAACTAAGTGGAGTTTTAATGAATCTTTAATTAGATTAAAATGAACGAGAATGGAGTATTACCAGTTTTGCTTCAGGCGATAGTTAAATCTTGAAATGGTAATTGAATTACCGATAACACTGTGGTGTTAGATATGAAGTATTACCAGTTTTACTTCATGGGATTAATAGGTTGGGATTGGGAAAATTAAAACAAATAATTACTTCGGTAAGTTTCGTTAATCCCGACTAGTTCAATCGAAATTCAAGAGTAGATTAAAGAATAAATTCAAGGAATTTATCTTTGATAAAATTAATGGGAACCTTTCCCTATGAACGTGAAATTTAGAAACTAACTGTCGGTTAGCCAAGCAGAATGGTTTTCTGGATATTGATCTGATGTTGGTTTCGGCCTTCGGGGTTAATATTTGGGGAATTATTCTCTTGATTAATTTACGGTTAGTGACTGATGAATTGGAATGAGGCGTATGTTGTGTTTGTGTAACACTTATTTAAATATACGCGAGTTATTCGGAAAGACCGGGTTTATCCCATTCTGAATAACTGATACGACGATAAGTCGAAGATGAAGACGGTGGTCGAAGACCAGAAGTCTTCACGTCGTTTGGGTGATTACTGATGATCTTGATTAGGCTGTACACCCAAGAAGATGGAAACCGTTGGTGATCGTCCAGACGTACTTGGAGATCGATGGATATGCGGGGTACTAGGTGCCTCGGGTTTCGTTCAGACCCAGAACGGACTTGTAAATGGACTGTGTGTTTGACATCGGATTCCATTCTCTGTGACTGATATCGGTTGCATAGAATGGTTTGCCTGTGTAGCATGCTAAGATGCAAATGATCAAGGCTTCTGTTGAAAAGCAAAGCCTTGTGGTGATGATCAAAGCACAGCCTGTGTGGCACAGCTTTGAGTAACGTGAATTCGCGAGCCTCACACCCCGGTATGAACCAGAAACGGGAGAAAGGACCTCAGGGAGGGCCTACGTTTCCTCCTAGCTAAAAGTGGCGTCAGTGGTTTTACACGCCCTGACGAGTTTGACTTATGTGGTTGTTGCTGTTGCGAGGCGCCTCGGTTAGATCGGACGATCCGGGTCCGATGGAGTCATTCGTTGGCTCGCTTACGCCCCAAAGGGCGGCGAAACGTAGTGCTCAGGCATTTTAATCCACTCCGTGTGGACCGGCCCTGTCGCTCCAAGGGTCGATGCGTTCTGATCCTGAGACTCGGGCTAGGCAGTCTCGAATCGGTTGAGGACTATCTTTTGCCTCGGTTCATAGATGGAAATCCAATTTCCAAATACGTAACTTTGCGGTTTTATTTGTAAACCTATATATGGCGACATAGTGGCATGGGACGCTCATGTCGCCTATGATTGATACTTATGATTCGAAGTTGTTTTATACACTATGCACTTATAATAGTATCAAATGATTTGTTTTAAACGTATCAAGCATTCTTTGGCTGCTATAAGGGAAAACCCTATCCCCCGGCTTGCGTTGCATTGTGTGATAGGACCTGGGTCTTATAACAGCTTCATTTTTCTTTATTTAGCATTGCGCTGTTTGTTTTATGCACTGGTATTCTTGGGAGGAAACCCGTTCCGTGTTATACGGCGTGGTCCCTTGATTTACCTAACTTTGAAATAAAGATTAACTGTTTTAGTTCTCACACCAGTCACATGACTTACCTGGAGTTTATTGTTTTAACCTAAACTCTGGGTGCCCTTATTTTGACACGGGCAGCTAGTAGTTTGGTTTTGCAGATTTATATTCACAGGATCCTGGTTTACAGCTGGAACGATATCCGGAAAGCTTTGTATCCGTATATCTCCTTCAGTTGTGTATTGTAATATTTTCCGCTGCTATGTATTTAAATGTAATTTAAATCTCTGATATTTCTGTGTAATATTCATTCATACTCTGTATATTCTTGTAATCTGATGCATTGTTGTAATATACAATGAAATGTTCTTTTGTATGCGTTCTGTTGTGGCTTGTTCTCGAACTATCCGCGGCTTTCCTTTACGGGGAAGTTACGGGTTTTCACAGCTATGTGATTATTTTTCAGTTGATTTAGTTTATCAATTCAACACACTATACTATGTTATCATCTTCAATTTGATTTAGTTTATCAATTCAAATGCTCAATATTATGTTATATAGAAATTGACTTTTATTTTGTGTTCTTTAACGCAAATATAACATAGAAATATAAGTTTCACTTTTTATTTGCCTTCCTCTAGCGCAAATAAAACATTGGAAATAAAGGTACACTTTTTATTTGCATTCCCTAATGCAAATATAACATAGAATTAAAAGATCACTTTTTTATTTGCATTCCACAATGCAAATAAAACATTGAAATTAAAAGTTCACTTTTTTTTTTGCATCCTTTAATGCAAATGAACATTGAAATTAAAACTTGTTCTTTTATTTACATTAACTAATGTAAATAAACACGAAAATAATTTTTTTTCTTTTTATCTACATTCACAAATGCAAATATACATTGAAAATAATTTTTTTTTCTTTTTATTTGCATTAACTAATGCAAATATATATGTAAAAATAAAATTTGTTCTTTTATTTGCATTTCACAAATGCAAATATACATGAAAAATAAAGTTTGTTCTTTTATTTACATTCTCTAATACAAAAAAAAAACTAGAAATAAAAAGTTACATTTTTATTTGCATCCCTTGTCGCAAATAAAACTAGAAAAAAAAGAAAAATTACATTTTTATTTGCATTCCTTGTTGTAAATAAAACATGAAATAAAAAAGTAAAAGATTACATTTCTATGTAATTTGTTTATAATAAAAAGAATTTAAATAAATAAAGATGGTTTTTTTATTTGCATTTGTTTATGCAAATATACATAGAAATATAAAATGTACTTTTATTTGCATTCTTTTATGCAAATATACATAGAAATAGAAAATTGCTCTTTTATTTGCATTCTTTTATGCAAATATATATTGAAATATAAAATATTCTTCTATTTGCATTCTCTAACGCAAATATGCATTGAAATAAAGAAAGCTATATTTTTTTTTGCTATTTTAGATTCAAACAATACATTTGAAGTAAAACTATATTTTTATTTGAAATTTTAGATGCAAACAAACATTAGAGTAAAAATTTCATTTTTGCAATTATAAATGCAAACAAAAACACTAGAATGAATATGATATTTTTAGTTTATATTTTAGATAGAAAAAAAAATATGATTTAAAAGAACATCGTAGTTAAAAGGATTATTTTTTTTATTTGCATTCTTTGATGCAAATAAACATCGTATTTAAAGGACGAATCTCTATCTGCATTCTTGAATGCAAATAAACAACATAGTTAAAAGGTTATATTTTATTTGCATATTTAAATGCCAATAAACATCATAGTAAAAGGATTATATTTTTATTTGCATTCTTTGATGCAAATAAACATTGAAATAAATAAGTTGAATTTTTATTTGCATTCTTTGATGCAAATAAACTATGAAATTAAAAGTTGCATATTTATTTGCATTCCTTGATGCAAATAAAATACTAAATTAAAGGTTGAATTTTTATTTTCATTCCTTGTTGCAAATAAAACCTCGAATTAGAAAGTTGCATTTTTATTTGCATCCTTTGATGCAAATAAAACATGAAGAAAAAAGTTGTATTTTTATTTGCATTCCTTGATGCAAATAAATCATAAATTAAAGTATTACATTTTATTTGCATTTTAGATGCAAATAAAAAACATAGTTTTATGTAACGACCCAAAAAATCTGAACCAATTGAAAATGTTCCTGAAGTCACAGAGAATATTCCTGACCTCATTAAAGACATACCGGTCGTTAAGAACTATGCGGATGTGTTCGAAGAAGTTGTTCGCTTACCTCCGCAGAGAGAAATAGATTTCAAAATTGCTTTAATTCTCAATGCAAGGCCGGTAGTTCACGCTATTCGAAGAATGTCCTTGAAAGAGAAGGAGGAATTGGACAATCAAACAAGACAGCTAGTATGGAAGGGTCTGATCAGGCCTAGTTTCTCTGATTGGGGTGCAGCAGTGGTATTTGTCCCAAAATCTGACGGTACTCTACGTCTATGTGTAGATTATCGTGATATGAAGAAACAGACAATAAAGAACAAATATCCATTGCCACGAATAGATGATTTGTTGGATCGATTAAATGGCGCACAAGTATTTTCACGAATGGACCTAGCTACAGGCTTCCATCAACTTCGTATTGTCGAAGAGTGTGTTCCAATGACAGCGTTCAGAGGCCCCGACTTATTCTACGAGTGGTTAGTAATGCCAATCGGCTTATGTAACGCTCCCGCTTACTTCGTCGATCTAATGAACAGAGTATTCAGAGGAGTATTGAATAAATTTGTTCTGGTTTTTATTGACTATATTCTAATCTTCTCTAAATCAAAAGCCGAACATGAAAAGCATCTGGAACAGGTTTTGGAAATTCTCAGACGGAATGTATTAAAAGCCAAATTTTCCAAATGTATCTTCTGGCAAGATGAAGTAAAATTTCTGGGCCACGTTGTATCGAAAGAAGGAATTGCTGTTGATCCAAGCAAAATCACGGCTATTCAAAATTGGAAACAGCCCAGTACCCCCACCGAAGTCCGCAGTTTTCTCGGATTGGCTAGTTATTACCAGAAATTCGTTAAAGAATTTTCGGAGATATCTGGTCACTTAACGAAGCTTACAAAGAAGCATTCTAAATTCAAATGGACTCCAGAAAGTGAGGAGGCTTTCGAAGAGCTGAAGTTGAGATTAACAACTGCTCCAGTGTTAACCATCATCGATGGCAACCAGGATTTAAAAGTATGGACTGATGCTTCTAGAGAAGGCCTCGGCGCAGTGTTAATGCAAAGGGGTCAAGTGATTGCTTATGCTAGCCGTCAACTGAAGCCACACGAGAAAAACTATGTCACTCACGATCTTGAGTTATTGGCTATCATATTCTCTTTGAAAATCTGGAGACACTATCTTCTGGGTGAGAGATTTGAACTGTTTACAGATCACCAGTCGTTAAAGTATCTGTTCACTCAGAAGGACTTGAACTTGAGGCAGCAACGTTGCCTGGAGTTTCTTGCAGCATATGACTTTGAAATTATATATACTCCAGGAAAAGCCAATGTCGTGGCTGATGCGTTAAGCAGAAAGAATGAAATGATCGCCAGTTTTATTATCACGACTTCATTGCTAGATAAAATATCTGCTCTTCAGGAAAATGATCACTTCATTTAGAAGATCAGAGGGATAATTCAGCAAGGCGAACCCTCGAGTTTTCAAGTTGATAATGAGGGGATTCTAAGGCTCAAAGGTCGAATATGCGTTCCTAACATTCCTGAGCTTCGGAAGGAAGTACTGGACGAGTGCCACAAGTCAAAACTCAGTATCCATCCGGGAGTAAGCAAAATGTATAATGACATCAAACGCACTTTCTGGTGGAAGTCGATGAAAAGGTACATTTCTTTATATGTCAGCCGATGCCCTACTTGCCAGTTAGTCAAGAGCGACCAACAGAAATTGGCTGGATTATTACAACCGCTAGAAGTTCCTGGTTGGAAGTGGGAACATATTTCTATAGATTTCATTGATGGTCTGCCCAGAACCAGAAAAGGGAATGACAGTATTTGGGTGATCGTAGATCGCTTCACGAAGAACGCCCATTTTATACCTGTCAAATCAAATAGAACCGCTCAGAGTCTGGCGCAGATATACTTCAGGGAAATAGTTAGACTACATGGAGTTCCGCTCAGCATAGTAAGTGATAGAGATACGATATTCACTAGAAAATTCTGGGAAGCATTTCAAGTCGAGCTAGGAACGAAGTTGAACTTGAGCACCGCTTATCATCCTCAGACAGACGGTCAGACTGAGAGGGTGAATCGCATTTTAGAAGATCTATTGCGGGCTTGTATTCTAGATTTCGGTGGAACATGGGAAGACCATCTGCATTTGGCTGAATTCTCTTATAACAACAGCTACCAGGCGAGTCTGACAATGTCGCCATTCGAAGCATTGTATGGTAGACCGTGCCGATCTCCTGCTTGTTGGGTCGAGCTTGGAAATAGACTTGTGTTGGGTCCCGATATGATTCGAGAAGCTGCCGACAAAGTCGATTTTATTAAGAAGCGATTACTCGCCGCTCAAAGCCGACAAAAGAGCTATGCCAATAGAAGAAGAAGAGATATATCCTTTGAAGTTGGCGACTATGTATATTTGAAAGTATCGCCGATGAGAGGAGTTATCCGGTTCGGTAAAACTGGAAAATTAGCGCCCAAATTCATTGGTCCGTTTCCTATTCTGGAACGGATCGGAACTCTTGCTTATAGGGTCAAACTGCCTAATTGGTTGCCTGAAATTCATGATGTATTTCACATATCTCAACTTCGAAAGCATGTTCATGATCCAGACTTGATCGTGGAAGAAGCAGCTCAACATGACATTGAAATAACCCCAGAATTAGCTGTGAGAAGAGAGCCGCTAAAGATAATAGGCAAAGAAACCAAAGAGCTGAGGAACAAGAAAGTTCACTTAGTCAAAGTGCAATGGAGTGGAGATCCGCGAGATTGTACTTGGGAAACGGAGGAGAGCATTCAGAAAGCTTATCCTAGATGCCGAGTAGATATCTCTGATTGACTCCGGTGCAAGGTACATTTACCCTACTTTGCATTACCATTCAATTCTCTACTCTATTGTTATTTTCTTTTCATAGATATACACTTTTAATTATATAGCCTGAATGATTTTTAAAGGGTATAGGATTTGATTAGTATATTTTTGAAAGTTAAAAACAATTGGATTGGTTGTTGTGTTGTGTGATTGTAGATTTATCAAACCACTCTCGACTTTGTTCCTCTTCGGGGACGAAAAGTTTTAAGTGGGGGAGATTGTAACGACCCAGAAAATCTGAACCAATTTAAAATTTTTAAATTGGCTAAAATAATGGATTTTAAATATTTAAAATAAATATTTTAAATAATGGCGATGAAAACTGAGTTTGAATCGACAATTGAAAACGAATATAATTAATTATAATTATAAACAAGGCATGAAATGGCGCTGTAGTTTCAAAAATTGAATTCAAACTTTGTCGGACTGTACCGGGTGCAAAACAATCCGAATTTTAGTGAAACCAAAAATATTTAAATCTGTTAGTGAATACCTTTCCAACGAATCTGAAAAATCGAAATTTGATAGCGGGAATCAAAAGATATGTCCAGTTGAAAATTCTGAATAGTCGCTATGGAATTCAGGCCCTTAAAATGGACATTTTGCAAACGACCTCGGATTTCGACGAAACCACTTTTGTTGGATCCGTGATGTCAAATTATTGCTAGGTTTCAAATTTCATAATTTTTCGAATCAATATGTGAGCGTGGCAAAGGAAAACGCGTTTGGCCAGTTTTAGTTGATTTTAATCGACTGGAAATTGGCCATTTTTCAAACGGTCTCAGAATTCGACGAAACTAGTTTTGTTAGGACTATATCGTCAATACGAAGCTAGAAAATATTTTTCTGGAAT
This sequence comes from Allium sativum, assembly GCA_030737875.1. Classification (NCBI taxonomy): domain Eukaryota; kingdom Viridiplantae; phylum Streptophyta; class Magnoliopsida; order Asparagales; family Amaryllidaceae; genus Allium; species Allium sativum. Next base: position 572,646,492 of record CM060923.1, on the reverse strand, counting down.
TTTTAGAGTTAGTATGTGACCCCGGTAATTTGAAATGTACGTTTAAAATTCAATATAGTGATTTAAATGTAAATTCAATGGAAACTGATTGTAACGATCAAATCAGCTTGCGATACATATCCCATTGTGTTCGGAATGGGGGTAAAACGCTATGGACGACAGGCGGTGGGCCTCATTTAGGGGTCGAATAAAAAAAGTCAACTTTTTGAAATTAAAAATAATAAATATTTATATAAATCCTTTACTCTCTCTCTCCTCACTTTCTTCCTACCGTTCGAAAAAAAAAGGGAAAACCTAAGCCCTAAATCGAGATCGACGGAACCCCTCACGTCGTCGCCCCCACGTCGCTCACCGCATCCCCCTCCCCCTCGTCCGTCGATCCCGCCAGTGACATCGCCCCCCCTGAAGCCATCGCGACGCTCCAATTCGCGAGCCCCCCCCCCCCCGTTCGAGACCACTGAAGCCACCGCCTTTGACCCACCTCCGACCGCTGGCCAGCTCCGCCCTGACGACCCCCCCTTCTTCGCAGATTACAGTAAGTTGTTTTTATTTTATTTTAATTCTGAAAATTTCGATTTTTATGTATTTAAAAACTGATTTTTAAAAGGTTTAAAAACTGATTTTTAAAAGGTTTAAAAACTTATTTTTAAAAAGGTTAAAAAACTGATTTTATTTTAAGATATAAAAATAAAAAGATTTAAACTTTAAAAAGAAAAAGATTTGAACTTGGATAGAAAAGACCAGATTTTTAGAATAGAATAGATCAGATCTTTAAAATAGAAAAGACGGAATTTTTTATTAAGTAGAAGATGTAAGATATGATTTTTATATATTGAACATCGAAGTAAAAATTCGATTTTTATATATTGAATAGCATAATAAAAATATGATTTTTATTGAAATAAAGAAGTAAAAATTCGATTTTTATATGTGTAGAGAATACGGGCAGTGAAAAGTGACAAGAGGCAGAACGACGAAAATTTCTACCTAAGAAGTGTCGTGGGATTGAATTAGCTAATCGGTGAGAATTTCTCACTCTTCAATTTCTTTTTCTATATATATATGTGTGTTGAAATAAAAGTGAATTGCTATATAATATATATATATATATATATATATACGCCCCTCGTCCACAAACCATGGACGATATTTATTGATTGTGCTTGGTGTGAAAATTGATTGATAGCAAATGATTGTGGTTGATATTGATTGATTGTGGTTGGAAAATACCCGTTTGTGGTTGAAAAATATTTGGTTGAAACCACATAGGATAAGTTTGTGGAAATGAAATAAATATATACATGCCGCCTGCGTGCGAACTAGAAGCATGATCCCCATTGTCAAAAACCGCGAGGTTTTAAGGTAGAGCGAGGAGCCGTACTAGGGACGGTCCCGGTTTTAACTACCCTGCCGTTATGCTGCCGAAATTTTGATTAATATTCGTGTGTTTGAATTATTTTCATTTGCTTAAACTATATTTATTCATTGAATGGAAAACCTTCATGTGTTGAATTGATATTCATTCGTTGATTAGAAATTCATGTGTTGAATGGTATTCATATTTTGAAATAAATTGTTTGATAATAAAAAATCACCTTTTATCGACTATATGAACTGTGTAAAATAATCTCGTTTTGAAAGAAATTGTTTTATAAGAAAAATCCTATTTTTATCACCAATATGAAATATATAGAATAATAGTGTTTTGAAATGAATTGTTTTACCATAAAAATCACATTTTTATTGTATGCATGAATCGTTGAAATGTGAAGTGTTAAAAATAGCCACTTGTTCAAATAAATATATATGAGTTGAAATATTCATTAATTAGCTAATGATATGATTAGTACCTATGTATGTAACATTCGAATGAATGGTGTTTTTAAATCAAATAGAAATCAAATATGAAGTTGAATAGAAAATGATAAATTGTAAGAACTGTATATATATGTACATGCATATTCATTGAACAGGTTATAGCAAAGGGGCTAGAGAAGAGGAATAAAATTTTGTGCCCGACAAATAGGTACACATTTACTGTTTTGTTTGGGTGATGATTTTATGAGCCTGTTGGCTAGCCGCTTGGCTTTTTCTTTTTCTTTTTGAGACTAGAAGGACCGGGAAAGCTATTTGCGATTTCCCGATGCTCCCGGTGCAGGGGAGGTTATGGCGAAATTTTCCAAAATTTTAAGGCGTTAGTGAAATATTTGAAGTGAAAACGATATTGAAGTCATTGAATGAACTATATTTATATAAATATATAAATATAAATAAAATTAAAACGAAACGAGGACGTGCAGTTCGCATTTTGAAACCGTGATTTCAAACAACTAGTACGGGAAATCCGACCATTGGGTTTTCCCGAAACCTCAACCGTCGGGTTCGCCTTGGAATAATCTTTCCAACGGCACCAACCTTGTAAAAATCCAACGGTTGGATTGTCTGGAATGTTTAATTCAAATCTGATGAAAAACAGCGCCAGAAGCGATTATATTTATATATATATAAATATAATTATATATTTAATCGAATAACGACGCTGCAGTTCGTATTTTGAAATCGAAACTTCAAACGATTGTACCGGGAGATCCGACCGTCGGATTTTCCCGAAACTGAACCGTTGGATTCCTTTTCAAAAGACCTTTCTAATGTTGTAAATTTTGTGAAGATCCAATGGTTAGATTTTCAGATATGTGTAAATCAAATCTGAAGAAAAACAGCGCCACGACCGCTTTATGGCCCGTAGTGTCGTTTTTAATAAATTAGCTATTTTAAAATAAATAAAAATAGCGATAAATAGTTATAAAATATCATAAGCGATATGGAATGGAAATAAACTGAATTTGCTCGATTTATGTGGCTTTTGATGGTTGAATGTGTTTGGTGTGAAAATTACATTAAAGAACAAGATTGGTGTTGTCAAATAATTTAACCATTGAAATAAATTGATTTGAAAATCTAAATATACGTGAATTATTTGAAAAGGCCGAGTTAATTCTCATTTCAAATAATTGACCGACGATTGAAAGTCGAAGATGAAGACGATGGTCGAAGACCGGAGATCTTCACCTCGTTTGGATGGTAACCGAGGTCCTGATTGGGAGGCATCCCGAAATATGGATAATGAGTGGTGATCGTCCAGACGTACGTGGTGATCGATGGGTTTGCGAGGTATTTAGTGCCTCCGGTTTCGTTCAGACCCAGAACGGACTTGTAAATGGACTGTGTGTCTGACATTGGATTTTATTTTGTGTTGATTGATCTCTATTAAATATACATCTGTTTGGCGGCGGAGAATTTATTCTTTTGCTTAACGCCCTTCTCTGAGACGCACGAGCTCAGAGGTTGTATATCGATGGACATCAGTCGCATGGCATGTATTGCCTGTGTGGCATGCTAAGATGCAGTGATCAGGGCTTCTGTTGAAAAGCAAAGTCTTGTGGTGATGATCAAAGCACCGCCTGTGTGGCTTAGCTTTGTGTATAACGTAAATTCGCGAGCCTCACACCCCGGTATGAACCAGAAACGGGAGAAGGACCTCAGGGAGGGCATGCGTTTCTTTCTAGCTAGGGTGGTTTTAGTGACCTACCAGCCCTGACATTTATATACTTTTCACCTATGTGGTTGTTGCTGTTGCGAGGCGCCTCGGTTTGATCGGACGATCCGGGTCCGATGGAGTCATTCGTTGGCTCATTTACGCCCCAAAGGGCGGGGAAACGTATTGTTCAGGCATTTTAATCCACATCGGTGGACCGGCCCTGACGATCCAAGGGTCGATGCGCTCTGACCCTGTGGCTCGGGCTAGAGAGTCACGAAGTCGGTAAGGACTATCTTTTGCCTTGGTTCATGACGGAAATCAAATTTCCAAATACGACATCGTGCGGTTTTGATTGTATATATATATATGGCGACATGATATATGGTACCCATGTCGTCTATGATTGATAGTTATGATTTGAAATTGTTTTCAAAACATATAAACACTAGCAATAATATCAAATGCCTTTGTTTTATTCGTATCAAGCATATTTTAGCCGTTATAAGGTAAAACTCTATCCTCCGGTTTGCGTTGCATTGTGTGATGGGAATTAAGTCTTATAATGGCTTCATTTTTATAAAAAGCATAGAGATGTTAAAAAGGAAGATTTGTTTTTAAAGCACTGGCAATCCAATGGAGTAAACCCGTTCCACGAAAGTAGCGTGGTCCTGTGATTAGCCAAAAAATATATATGTGTTGAGTAGATTTCTCATACCAGTCCCATGACTGACTCGTAGTTTGTTTCACTTTCAAACTCGGGTGCCCCTTTTTCCACACGGACAGCCTTGTATTCAGGTTTAGCTGGTTCTTTCTGGATAGCTGGAGCTGAAGATGGATTCTATCATTTATCTCTTTTTATGCTGTTCAGCTCCTATTGTACATATTTTGTTTATTTCCGCTGTAGACATTTATGTATAGCTGAACTGTATTTGTACTAAGTAAGATCCTGTATACTGTGTAACTCTGATGATTACTTTTATCCAGTATATTCTATTGTTTATTATCCGGTGTATTTATTTAATTTTGTTCTACTATTATCTGTTTCTGTGTTATACTCCAAATATAATCCTTGTCTCCGTCTGAACGGGATTTCGGGTCGTCTCATTTTAGAAGTTACACTTCTATTACATTTTAGATATATAAAAGAACAGGATTAAAAATATCATTTTTACTTTTAAACTAGAGTAAATAAAAGGATTACGATAAAATGAATTCATTGTAGTTGTGATTTTGTTAAAATAAATAAAATGATTTTATTTTCATCATAGATTAAAATAAAAAGATTAAAATTAAGAAGGTATATTTTTAGTGTCATCTTGGCTTCAATAAAAAGAGTAAAAAGATAGAGAAGGTTTATTTGTCCTTTTGTTGCAATACAAAAAGATACATTTTTATCATTTAAATAGAATGAGACAAAATTTATTTAATTTTGTCATTTTAAAAAGGTTGAAACAAAATAATCACTTTTGTCAATTTATACTAATTGAATCAAACATTCATTTTGTCAAATTATATTGGTAGAAACCAAAAAGGGCATTTTTGTCAAATAAGAATTAAACACAAATAGCGTTTTGATAAAATAGAATTGTCGACAAATGAATGTATCAATCTTCTTATACATTTTATTGAGATAGAATTTATATGCAAATAAAATAATCATTTTTATTTGCATAACATACAATAGAATTTATTTGTAAATATAACAATCATTTATATTTTCAAACTTATATTAAAATTTATATTCAAATATACAAATTATATTCTTGGTCAAACCATACTTTAGAATGTATAGGTGAGTTAAAGCGACATTTCTATACATTAATGCATACATTAGAATTCGTATGCAAATTTGAAATAAATATTTTTATGTGTTAAAATTAAGGATAATTACATACAAGTAAAGGATAATGTAAATTATCTTCTATTTGTCATCCAAAATAATGTCATATAAATAAATTACATTCTATTATATATTAGAAATGCAAGAGAAATTATGCGAGTCAAATATATTTTAATTTCAACATTAGGAGTAAAATATCATTTTTGTCCATCTTTATCAACGTGTTGGTAGTATTAAAATTGGTTATATTCATTAATCAATTATTTATTTATATGTATTGTTGTTGGCTGAAAACCCCACACAGGTATTGGGATGGTAATTGATATACACTAGTCACATTATTTATTCATATGTCAATCAATAGATTGACAGGCTGCGATGAGCGTTATTGTTTCATTTAATGCTCACACAGTTGAGAACTTCACTTTGGATGTTGAATGGATGGTTTGATGATTATTTATTATTATTGTCATTTACATACGATGTATGAAATCCATATAACCAAGGTTATATGGTAAATGATTGAGTCACTTTCCGATTCAGAATGTCCTTCATATAAAGAATATTTTTTTTAAACAAAGGATTTCTTTTTAATAAAGAATAAATCTTTCAACTAAGATTATTGGTATTTCAATTCATATTTATTTATTAGAAAATGGTTTTGGGCTTATCGTGAACAATGTTTTTAAATGACATCGATTCTTTAACCTAGTTAAAAATAAGATTTATTTCTTAAATTGGAATAATTGTAAAGTAGTGATTTTTGATATTAAAACTGAATTGGAATTTTAATAAATCTTTGAAAATAAGATTTAAGAATGAATTCAAAGGATTTTATCTCTAATAAAATTAATGGGAACCTTTCCCTAATAATATGAATATTTTATTCAAAGAATATTTTGAACTGGAAAGAGGCGTTGGATGTATCCTTATAACACTTGATTTTTAATAATAAAAATACGCGAGTTATTCGGAATGACCGGGTTTAACCCATTCTGAATAATTACTACGATGATTAAATGTCAAAGATGAAGACGGTGGTTGAAGACTGGCGATCTTTACATCGAATGGATGAGGACTACTGATGCCTTTGATTGGAGTTGCTGCCTTGAAAAGGTTCCAGTGGTAGTTGTCCGGACGTATTGTTGATCGTTCGGATATGCAAGGTATAAGGTGCCTCCGGTTCCGTTCAGACCCAGAACGGACTAGTAATTGGAAGTGTGTATGACGTTGAATTTCGTTCTATGTAAATTGATTTCTATTAACATACAACCGTTGGTGGCGGAGAATTTATTCTCTTGCTTAACACCCTTAGAGGTTGTGTGTTGATAGTTATCAATCACATGGTATGTACTGTCAATGTGGCATGCCTAGATGCAATTGATCAAGGCTTTTGTTGAAAAGCAGAGCCTTGTGGATGATGATCAAAGCATAGCCTTTTTAGTTGTGTATTACGTTACCTCGCGAGCCTCACACCCCGTCGGAGTCTAAAACGGAACAAGGGAACGCAGGGAGTGCACACATTTCTTTCTAGCTATAACTGGTGTTGGGTTTTCACAAGGCCCAACAGTTTTACTTATGTGGTTGATGGAATGAGGCGCCTCGGATTTTTATTGGCCACAATGGCCAATTTATAGGTCCAATAGGATCGGGGAGCGTGTGTTCAGGAATTGCCAATCCACTAAAGTATTTGTGGACCGGCCCTGCAGGATCCAAGGGTTTGCCAGCGTCCAAATCCTGAGACATTGCTAGAGTGTCTCGAATCGGTCAGGAGATCGTTCCTAGCCTTGACTCATGATGGAAACCAACATCCAATACGACGCTACGGTCTTGATCGTAAACCTATATATGGCGACATAGTATATGGTAGCTATGCCGTCTTGGATTGATACATTTACTTTGAAGTATATTAAAACATATTAGACACTAATAATAATAGTAAAAATATTATTTTCCATGTATCAAGCATTTTTGACCATTATAAGGTAAAACTCTATCCTCCGGCTTGCGTTGCATTGTGTGATGGGACCTGAGTCTTATAATGGTTTCATTTTTCTAAAAAGCATTGCGTTGTTTTAACGATTTACTTTATTTATGCGCTGGCAATCCAATGGAGTAAACCTGTTCCGCGATAGCGGCGTGGCCCTGTGATTAGCCTACTTATTAGATAAGTTAAGTAAAGATTTCTCACACCAGTCCCATGACAGACCCGTAGTTTGTTTCACTTTGCAAACTCGGGTTCCCTCTTTTCCACACGGGCAGTCGAGTAGCTTATTTTGCAGATATTAAGCAGGATTCTGGATCGAAGCTTAATGCTATGTCCAGAGCATTGATGGTCTTCCGCTGTGTTAAATTAATTATTCCGCTACATTGTATTAGTTTTGTTGTAATTAAATCTTCCGCTGTATTATTTATCAATGTACTCTGATATATTCTGTACTCTGATGTAACATTATTATAATGTTTTTAATAGTCTGGTTTTATTTGTTCTGGTGTGTTGTATTCCCAAAGTTAACGTATTCAGGTTTTGAACGGTCTTGGTTGATCTAACGGTCGATCGGGTCGGGTGAAATACGAGTCGTTACAATATTGCATTATAAATTCGTTTTAAATTCATTTCAAAAAGATTTCCATTTCAGTTTAAAATTTAAATCAAAATTGAATACATCTTATCGTTTTAAATTCATTTTAAAACGATTTCAATTTCATTTTAATTTTCAAGCCAAAATTGAACATTCCTTTATATATTCGTTTTAAATTCATTTTAAAACGATTTCAATTTCATTTTCCAATTTAAATCAAAATTGAATATTTAATTATAAATTCGTTTTAAATTCATTTTAAAATGAATTTCAATTTCATTTTAAAATGAATTTCAATTTCATTTTCAATTTCATTTTAAATCGAATTTAAATTTCATTTTCAAATTTAAATCAAAATTTAATATTCCATATCATTATAATATTAAAATGATAATATTTTAAAAATATCAGACTTTGAAATCACTTTTTGATATTCATTATAAAATGAATAAAATCGACAAAAAATCTCGTTCGTGTTAAAATGGCATTTAACTACTTAACATGGCTTCACATTTAAATATTCACTGAATATTATTTTAAAATATTCATTATTTGAAAATATTCTTTATTTTAAAAATTCGCTATTTTAAAATATTCTTTATTTTAAAATATTCGTTATTTCTGAACTGGAATCAGACTCAATCAATTATCATATAATTTTATTTATATGGATTTCATACATCGCATGTGACAACCCCAAACCCCAGTTCCACGTTGGCAAGGGTAATCTTTGGAACATAACACATAAACAAATAACAACAGAAAAGAAATATATAAATACACCCGAAAATGTAGAACAGAATACACTGGATAAATAATAATCATCAGAATTACCCAATATAGAGGATCATACTTAGTACAAAATACAGTTCAGTTTTGCATAAAATGTCTACAACGGAATCAAAATATAATATGTACAATAGGAGATGAACAAAATAAAAAATAAAGAAGTGATAGAATCCATCTTCAGCTCCATAGCTATCCAAAGAGAGCCTACTAAAACCTGAATACAAGGCTGCCAATGTAGAAAATAGGGCAGCCCAGTTTGCAAGTGAAATAAACTATGAGTCAGTCATGGGACTGGTATGAGAAATCTACTTAACTTATTGTATAATAAGGCCAATCATAGGACCACGCCGCTTATGCGGAACGAGTTTACTCCATTGGGTTGCCGGTGCTTAAAACAAATAAACCATTTAAACATCGCAATGCTTTTTAAAAAATGAAGCCATTATTAGACTCAGCTCCCATCACACAATGCAACGCAAACCGGAGCATAGAGTTTTACCTTATAATGGCCAAAATAGGCTTGACATGAATAAAACAAAAGAATTTGGTATTATTACTAGTGTTTATATGTTTCAAAAATAAAATTCAATCATAAGTATCAATCACAGACGGCATAAGTGCCCCATACCACTTTGTCGCCATATATAGGTATACAATCAAAACCGCACGATGTCAAATTTGGAAATTGGATTTCCGTCATGAACCAAGGCAAGGGATAGTCCTTACCGCTTCGAGACAATCTAGCCCATGTCTCAGGATCAGAACGCATCGGCCCTTGGATCTTCAGAGCCGGTCCACACAGAGTGGATTAAAATGCCTGAACACTGCGTTTCCCCGCCCTATGGGGCGTAAACTGGTCAAATACCGACCAAACCATCGGCCATGTAGCGACCGATATAACCGAGGCGCCTCGGTATCCATCATCCACATAAGTAAAATGCCCTGGCGTGTAAAACCGAAAACACCACTCCTAGCTAGAAGGAAACACATGCTCTCCTTGCAGTCCTCTCCCGTTTCTGATTCATACTGGGGTGTGAGGCTCGCGAATCAACATTGTGTTGTATATGACGTAGTTGTATACACAATTATATGATTTTTGTTTGATGACAACAACCAAATAAATATTAATTTAAATGTGTTTGTTACTGTACTGTTTTATATATATACATTACAGACAAGAATATAATATTTATATTTAAATAGAATACGACTGTACAGACATTCATATATTCATACAGTATTTTATTTAAACTAGATATTATATTTCAAACATTCAAACAATACAACTATTTGTAACTCCACTATTTAAACACTCACTGAATATTGTACTTTTAAATATACTGAATAAAATAGATAAGTTTGTTTGACAACAATAAAACAATATTTCATTTCAATCAAACTTGTTTATTACATATACATAGTACAATCTTTTTCATATACACAGCTCCTTTACTACAGAATCACTACAACATTCATACATGTCACTCTGTTTTACAGTTACACTCATACATTCATTTTATACAATGGCACAGGCCGTCTTCTTTCTTCTATCTTCATTCTTCTGTTTTGTTTTTTGTCTTCTGTCTTCATTCTTCTGTCTTCACAGCATCTTCACTATCAATCCATTCATCTACACCTGTCAAATACAGAAACACACACAGAGTACACTGCAATAGAAATAAAAACTGAATACATGCAGATTTGATTTGATTTTTGAAATTTTATTTACCTCAGAATTTCGGTGTGTTTCTCATCATTTTTCTAACTCGATCTGATTTATCCGACTGTGTCTAGACAGTTTGTGATATTCACAGTGATACACTGTAAATATCACAGGGAAAAAACATATATATATATATATATATATATATATATATATATATCAATGCAGGGACAGGAAATCTCTTCTGATGGCTGCATATACACACGTGTATAAATATACACGTGTGCACTACCTCGCCAATCAGCGTGCAACTGAGGAGTAGCCACGTGGACTAGCTCGACTCAGTGCACAATTCATAGTCAAGCCAAATAACCACTCATAGCCAAAGTGAAAACAACTCAACATATATATGGAAATGGTCGAGATCAAGTTCATTTTCAAAATAGCCCAAATATGGTTGATACAAACAGCATACACAGAGTACATGTATGTGATGATGCATGCAAATATGGTTGCAAGTGAATGAACTACACAAGCTAAAGATCCAAGTGTATATTTACACAACAAGACCAAGTGAATGATGCAAACAAATGAGTCGAGCACGAAACTGGTGAATGATAGAAACAGCAAAAGCATGGTGCAATAGCAAAATGTGAACCAAGTATGGTGGTCAACAAGTCACAATCGAGCTAAGTGAACAAAACATTTCAAATGCAGACTGGTTTACATATATATACATGAATGGCATATTTCAACTCGAGTATATAGTTCAACGTGATACAACACAGTGAAACAGGTGTAGCATCAACATTCTTTGTGGTTCAGCAAAAGCACAATGGTGTGCATGGTACTAATAAACAGTTTCAGTAAGACAGATTTCAATGCAATCCATCTCACAAACAAATGGCAAGGCTCAAGCATGTGTGATTTAATGCGCCAGATGTACAAACAAGTGGGTGCACAAGTTTATTCAGTCAAGCGAAGTGATGTGGCATTTCTTTTTGGATCAGCAGCATATATACAATGGTGGGTCAGATCATGCAAAACCAGTTCATTTTTTTTTTTCAATATTGGACATGTGTTTTTCAGCGGTTATGGAAAGATATATGAATGTGTCTGTGTATTAATTTTGGGTAGAAACAATTTATTTTCAATCATGCAGTGGTATTCCTGAAATAAACTTGGAATTTAAGGAATCATAGCCACTTGATTTGAGAAATGGCAAACAACTTGGTTCCAGAATGGTGCACAACAAATTTGGCAAGCAAATTTTTTTCTCGGAATGGTTTTTGTCTCACAAATGAAATTCCAGAAGCTAATCATTATATTTGAGGAAAGAAAATCAATTCGACACTATTTCCATGTTTCCAGAAATCACCTTCATATTTATTGAAAGAGTTTACTCGATTTCAAAATGCAGAAATTCATATTTAGCAGACAATAAATATTTTCTGAAAATGGTATAACCACTCAATAGTTTCTACATGAATTTATTATGATAAACGGGTTTATATCATCCAATTATCAGTTCGAAGAAATCATAGTACAAGAATGGTAAAAGTGGAAAATCTGTTTTTGGCAAGAGATTGTTGGAAAGTGTTTAAATCACTTTTAGAAATTACACAATCGATTTCAAGGCAACATTATTCTCGGCAATGGAAAATGGATGAAATAAATATTTTGTTTCCTGTTTTAATTCGAGGCAACAAAATCCTTCAATCACAAAGTGAAATTGAATTAAACAAATTCAAAAGGTTCAAGTTTTTTTATAGAGAAAATCAATCAAAACCAAGAATTCAATAAGGGGAAGCCGACGCAAATCAGTCGAGTCATCACGTGAAATCAGAGTGTCAATTTAGGGTTTCCTAAATCCTATTATATACACACCCTATTCATCACAAGCAAGTATGATTGAAACCGCAAGCAATCTAAGCAATATAGATCGAAAACCCACAAAATAAATTCAAGGAATTCAAAGAAAAATCCAGAGAACTCACATCTGTTTTCGATTGCAGAACAAAAACCTCAAATCAGTGACAAGAGAGAGCCAAGCATCATTCGTTCGAGCTTCGGAGATTTAGCCAGAGAAATCTCTTTCTAAAATCGATTTTGATCTGGGGATTTAAATTACAAACCCTAGGGCAGCCGCCATTTTCTTTCTCCAGAGAATAAAAGGAATCGGGACAAAGTGAAAGGGTGCAACCAGTTGAATAGTGGCCAGCCTTATTTTTCAAAAGGGGACGGCCCTTAATATTTATCTCCTAGGGTTTAAATTTTCTATTTGAATTTTAATTTGTTATGTAATTTTTTTTTGTTAAACAATTCTGAACAGTTTCTAGAATTCTATAAAAATCTAGGGGAATCAGTCAGGGTGTTGACGGACAATTGCTAAAGTCTGTAAAATCTGGGTTACGGGTTACAGGGTCGTAACTGGGGGAAATCTGATCGAGGGGACATCGATCAGTCTAGGGTTTTGAGCGTAGGGTTAGGACAGGAGCAGGCGTTGCGAGTCTACATGGTCTTGTATGCAGGATCTATTTATAACATCTAGTAGAAACCATAGGAATGCAGCAGTTGGCAGGATTTTGCCGAAGCTAGGTATCTCTGTGTGTTATTTCTTTTCTTCTTTTTATTTTTTGTGATCTGTTTATTATTTAATATTCCATTAGTTTTTTTAATTTATCAAAAACTGTGTAAAACCCTATTCACCCCCTCCCCCTCTAGAGTTATTCTAGATCCAACATGTTATACACAAAGCTAGCTGTATTAAAGCCATGCTTTGATCATCAACCATAAAGCTCTGCTTTTCAACAAAATCCTTGATCTCAGCAACTCTATATGCCACGTTGTCAACCTGCAACGTCAGACACACAACCATCTACATGTCCGTTCTGGGTCTGAACGAAACTGGAGGCACCTTATTCCTCTCCCATATGTCCAATACAGGAGAGAGGCCCTTGCACATCCGGTCGATCTCCAGGTATGTCTGACGACCACCATTTATTACCTTTTCTTGGGATGCCTCGCAATCAAGACATTAGTAATCATCCCAACGATGTGAAGACCTCCGGTGTTCAGCCACCGTCTTCATCGTTGAACTCTAATCGCCGATCAATTGTTTGAAATGAGATCTAACTCAGCCTTTACAAATAATTCATGCATATTAGAATTCAAATCAATTCATTTCCCTGGTTAAATTATTTGACATCCATAATTCAATTCATTAATGTAATTTTCATGTCAAAGACATTCAACCATCAAATATCTAATAAACCAGGTAAATTCGGTTTATTTCCATTCCATATCAATTATAATATTTTCTAATGATTTATTGCTATTTTTGTTTATTTAAATATTGCTAATTTATTCAAATGATGCTTCAGGCCATAACGCAGCCATGGCATTGTTTTTCTCTAGATTTGATTTACATATATCTGAAAAATCTAACCGTTGGATCTTTAAATATTTTATATCATTGGAAAGATTTTTTCAAAGCAGACCTAATGGTTCCTGTTGTGGGAAAATCCGATGGTCGGATCTCCCGATACAATCATTTGAAGTTACGATTTCAAAGTACGAACTGCAGCGTCGTTATTCGACTTAATTTAATTGTATTTATATATATATATATTAATATAATCCATTTTGGTGCTATTTTCATTCAGATTTGAATTAAACATTTCACACAATCTAACCATTGGATCTTTACAAATTTTGTATCTTTGGAAAGATATTTCCAAAGCGAACCAAATGGTTTTGGTTTTGGGAAAATCCGATGATCGAATCTCCTGCAATAATCATTTGAAATCACGGTTTCAAAATACGAACTGTAGCATCGTTATTCGATTTATTTTAATTATATTTATGTATATATATAAATATAATCCGTTCTTCGATTCCAAAACCATTTCTTTTCATATATGTGATAACAATAATATATTTATCCAACAAATGTTTATATCAATACACGACTATTTCTAACACTTCATATATATAATAAAAATGTGATTTTTATTGTCAAAACAATTTATTTCAAACGCGATTATTTTATATACTTCTTTCATACAATAAAGATGTTATTTTTATCGTTCAAACCATTTTCTCTCGTACATCCAATAAAAATTGTTATTTTTATCGTTCAAACAATTTATTTCATACATTCAATAAAAATGTTATTTTTATCGTTCAAACAATTTATTTCAAAAATGAATATTTTTCCAACATAGGAATATATTTCAACACATGCATATTAATTAAACGTATGAATATTTCAGAAAATTTCGGCAGCAAAACGGCAGGGTAGTTAAAACCAGCACCATCCCGAGTACGGCTCCTCGCTCTATCTTAAAGCCTCGCAGCTTTTGACAATGGGGATTTCAATAATCTAGTTCGTACGCAGACGATTTTTCCACAAATTAATCCTATTTGGTTTCAACCACAAACAACCATAATCGAATCAACCATTCGTCATATTCACCAAATTTCACGTCAACCAAAATCCAAACAATCACAACCAATATATATCATCCACCGTCTGTGGATGAGGGGAGTATATATATAGATATATGCATATAAATCTATTTCACTTTCATTTCAACTCACATATAATTTTTACAACGCATATATAAATTATACATCGCACATACAACTTATACAATGCTTAAACATGAGGTGTACAATGCTTATATAACTCATACGTCGATATATAGTTTATACATCGTCATTCCATATCGTTTATAATTTATAAATCTCACATTGGGTTCCACTCCCCTAAAAATTGTAGGAAGCTCCAAAAATTCCCCAGTCTTTTTAGAATGTAGAAGACATCCTCACTGTAACACCCCGTATTTTGATAACGTGTTATAACCATAAATCTAGGCAGAATTAAATTTTAAAATAAGAACCAAGGGAAATGGGTTGCGCCATTGCGTTCGTCTCGGAATTCTTCTTGGAAACGAGTCCGAGTTTGCAAGAATCGCAGTCCGTATGAGGGAGATATGACCCTCCGAAGTTTCAGGAATTTTCAGAATCGAAAGCAGCTCGAATTCGAATTCAAAATTCAAATTTTAAACGCATAACAGAATGGGCGGGAAATTTCCCGCCCAGACCCAGGTCGACTGGGGAGTCGACTGGGCAATCGACAACCCCAGGACCAGGTCGACTGCGCAGTCGACTTGGGTGTCGACCTGGTCCCCGAGCCCATTTTTGGGCCAATGTTCGTTCTGATGTATCTAGTCCGATTTCTGTCCAGATTCATCTGCCTAAACCTATTAAAGCAGCCCCAAAGCTAGCCTTCTCTACACACAATTCTATTCTGCTTCTACTCTGCCTCTGTTCTAAATAAAAATATAAATGGCGTCGCTACTCTGCTGGAATCAAAACTAGAAGCTAATCAACATCAACCTAGCAACTCAATTCAAACTAGAAATTAAAGCTTCTGCAACGATCCTACGACAATTTATGCTCTTAATTCTCAATCCACGCACTGTAAGCCCCAGTTACTCTTTGATCTAAACTATAAATTTAACATGAACACGATGTAAACTGAAATTATGCCTAAACTTGATAACTAGGTTGGATCTATCGTTGTAAATCCTTGATCTATGACTATCCTTTTTAGACCTACTATTTTAGATCTAATTTTGCACACCCTACATCTATTCATGTGAAACTTTGACTTGTGGATTATTGTATGAACTTGATTTGGGACATATTCATGTTATTAACCTAAAACCTCTCATGACCTTTATCTAAATATTACCTATGATGTTGAAACTATTATTGGAGATATTATCTTGTGTCAATCCATTATCATGTCTATCACCATATTCTGCCAAGTTGATGTTGAGACCCTTATTCATGCTTGAAATGTTATAATCGTCATGCTTAACTTGTAAACACCTTTGCCATCCTATGACTATCCTTTTTGTGTTATTCCCTATCTTGATATTTTGTGTTGATGCGAATTCACATACGTTGGGGATACATTTAGGGTAGATTAGGCAACCTTGAAATTAGCTATAAAATTAACATGATATGACATGAAAACATGACATGTAAACTTGACATGAAATTATACTTGAAAACTTGAATCATGAACATGGTTAACACGAACTTGAACTTGACATGAAAAATTAAGCATGGACATGACACCTAGATAAATTGAACGTGGCCAACTCGAGGTTGGGTTGAGTTTGCAGTATAAACCTGCCCGGAACCGCCCGACGAATCCATAACTGCAAACAATAGGAACCAATGTGAGTAGTTGGTCATATCACACTCGAAACCCGAGGTTAGACTAGGTTATGGTGTAAAACTGCCCGGACCCGCCCGACACATCCAGTAACCATAACCAAGTCTAATGTGAGAGGTTAGGGGTGCATTAAGTAAATTAATGCCATTGGATAGGGTTAAGTCATGGACCACTCGAATATACTTAAACAATTTGACACGTTGATTTGATAGGGTTAAGTCATGAACCGCTTGAACACACTTAACTAACCTGACACATGATTCGTAGGACTAAGTATTGAACTAGAATGACAAACTTAGTCAATTTGACATGACACGTAGATGGGGTTAAGTCCCGATTTTAAATGACAACTTAACCTGCTGAACGAAACCCAAGTTATGCGGTCCTTTTCAGCAGTAACCCACTAGATGTATCACGGTACCCTGGGACTAGGCAGGGTGGGGCACGATTGCTGGGCTGATTGTAAGCGACTAGAACGGCGGCTGAGTTGGTGCGCCATTGTAGGTTCAGGCGGACTAGGGTCGTGCACTTAGTCCGGAGTTGAAAAAGCAAGCATTGGGCATCAGTAGGATTATCTGTGCATTTTTGATTCGTGTCGGTGGTTGGCACCCTAGGGCTTGATACACCCTATGGTGGACCAAGCACAGGTGACTACATTCGTGATAGGGCCGTATGACACAAACACACGACGAGCTATACTTGTAGGGAGCCGATCGATTAGATCATACCGTTGGACCCCGAATTGGGTCACCTCACGATATTGGACCAAGGGATTATTTCTTGATTTATAGTTGACACGGGATTAGTATACCAGTATAGTTGGTATGGCGAACCTTGAATACGCAATGTTAGACTTGAGTTATCTTGTTAACTTAGTTATCATGCCAGACTTATCATCATTCCTATGTTTAATTCCAGTTATTCATGTCTTGTTAACTTTACTAGTTTCTATGCTGATAGTCACTAGGGCTTACCAGTCTTTTTGACTGACCCATTTTCTTTCGCCACTTTGTCTTTCGTTTCCCCCCCAAGTTCTCAGGGAGGAGACTCTAGCTCTTAGCTTGGACTTTGCTTGCTTTCTGACAGCTCATGTACGGTTTGGTCTTGAGCTATGCTATGGCTGCACTCATGCACTTTTTGGGGAATAATGTTTTACTTATGTTGTTTTAAGTACTTTGCTTCTTTAGAACTTGATGTAATGAAATAATGACTTGGCATTTTGATGTAAGAGGTGTAGGATCTAAATTAACACTAGAGGGGGGGGGGGGGTGAATAGGGTTTATCGCAGATTTTTACAGAATAATTAAATAAAAACAGCACAGATAATAATCAGAATAAATGCGGAAAATAAATAACACAAAGATATACCCAACTTCGGCAAAACCCTGCCTACTGCTGCATTCCCCAAGGTTTCTACTAGGAGTTAAAACAATCTCTACGCTTACAATCCCCTGTAAACTCGCGACACTCGCTCCCAACTGTTCTTAACCCTACGCTCAAAACCCTGCACTGGTTTTTATCCCTAAAACCAGATTTTCCCCGAATTACAATCCCTGTAATTCGTCCCCTAGTTTTAGAGACAAACTAGAAAACTACAGATTTGATTACAAATTTAAATTGAAAAATAAACAAGAAAAAAAGAATCCAAAATCCTTTAGGAGTTTAAAAGGATGGGTTATCCCCTTTTGAAGTCTCTTAGCCTTTGGTATAACTTGTCCGGCCCCTTGTTTAATTGCTCCACCACTTTTTTTTTTAGCTCGATCTCTTTCCTTAAAAATGGCGGTGGCTCTTGAGAAATTCCTAGGGTTTCTTCAAATCCCTTAAATCGCGATTGTATGATTAATTCGATGATGCTCAAGTCTGTTTGGCTTCGATCTCTGGAGGCTGGAACTTTTTCTAGGGTTTGTGCTTCTCGTTAAACTCGACTTCGATGGTTCTAGGGTTTCGATTCTATTCAACTTGAGGTCACCACTTTCTCATGTGATGATTTTGAGTTATTCAGTGGGTATCCTCTTCTTCGATTGAACGTTGATGAGTGTAGAACTGGATCCAAGTAAGTGTAGAACTGGATCCAAGTAATCTCCCTTTTTCTGGTATGAATTTAATTCAGATTTTTTGTTTTTGCTTGTTCGAACTTGGATTCTTTTAAACCAGTGATGAATCGGTGTATTTATAGGATTAAAATCCCTAAAATTTTGCTCTGATTTCGACATTGAGACTTGGCTATGGTATATACGAGAATTTTTGGTTTGCTTTGAATTGATCTGTTATTTCTGGGTATTTCTTTGATTTAAAGTCAGAAAGTATATTGCTTAAGTCTCAGTCTTTGGCCTTGAATTTGTGAATTTTGAAAGCTTCAAACTTGCGTGAGAATTATGGACTTTGATTGTGTCTTCCTATTGTATTTCTCACTACCAAATTTAAACTTTTGGTTTCAGGAAATTTTGAAATATACTGTGATTCATTCAAACAAATTCACTGTTTTTGCTTTTGATAAAACTTTGATTTGATCTTTAGAAAAATTCCTGTGAATTTTGCTCGTCAAACCTTGACTGTGGTATTTAAAAAAAAATCCTTCTATATCTTTGAACTTTTCAATCAATCCTCTTGAACACATCATTGACTTCAATCTCCTTACTATGAACATGTCTAAATCGATGAAGTAACTTGCGTGTTTAATTCTGGACTTGAACTAGTATTTAAATTCTAGAATTTCTATGATGATATTTAACTGCTTTACAAACTTCTAATGTGTACTGGTACTATACTTGAGACCTCGAACTGGACAGTGCCTTGTATACTTTACTTTGAACTTTCTGTTGCATTCTCGACTTTGAACTTTGAACTGATCAAAGAAAATACTATGGTTGATCTGCTTGAATCTTTTGGGTATTCATATGTATGTTGCTTTACCCCTGAGTGTTTGTGCATGTGTGTTCTTTTGCTGCTCCACTGTTTTGAGTTTGTGCCTTGTCTTTGTATTACTTGCTTTTTCCCATGACTAGTTGAACCGATTTATTCACGCTTTGATAAGACCAGACACTGTACTTGATCATGTATACCCTTGAATCTGAATCAAACAGTTTACCCATGTATATACTACCTTGAGCTCCTGTGAACTATGTAGTTTACATTTGGGTCAGAGTCGCACCACAGTTTTTGCTCCACCATGTTGCTGCTTTGATCATGTATCTTGAGTACAGCATGTATACTTGACCATGCTCTGTTCATATATGCATTTGTGCACTGTTGTACCATTATGCTGTATCACATCTTGAAGTATGTTGTGTCTAGCCAAGTAGTGTACATATGATATTTACAAGTTTAATTTAAATTTCCATGGTCTTGCTACTCAACTTTTAACTGATACTGCACTTGATACTTTCCTTGCCGAAAACTAAGAACTGATGCTCTAACTTGATTACTTTGGCATTGTAGTGTTATTGCTTGCATTCTCCATATACTTGCTGTGTCTTTCTCCTTCATTTAAACAAAACTAATATAAAATGCCTTTGCTTGTCGTTTGCACACTTAACTCTGATTTTATTGTGTATACTTGTACATCCTTTTTGCTTTAGTATGAATACTGCTGAAATCATGTTGTCTTGATTCATGCAATGCTGATTTGTCACCATGCTGTAGATTTGCTGTCATTTGATCTTGTGACTTGTTCATGTATATGTTGTTCATGATTGTTCTCTTTGCATGATTTTTGAAATACTTGAATTAAGCCTGCCTTGAGTTGCTCTAAAAAAAAAATGATTTTTTTTTTATTCTTTATTGATGATCATGTTTTTACTTTGTACTCGCATTTTGCATTGTGCTTGACCACTTGTTTTTGCTGTTTTGATTTTGCACTCTCGACCATATGTACTGAGTTGAGACGGTCCTTGTGGCTACTCCTCAGATGCATACTGATTGGCGTGGCAGTGCACACGTGTGTGTATACATGCAGCCATCAGACGAGATTTTTCTGTCCCTGCATATCAAACCAAGTCTAGAAAAATGATGAGAAACACACCGTAATTCTGAGGCAAATAAAATTTAAAAATAAATTTTTATTTGCTTTTATTCTATTTTATTTTTGTTGCATTCTACTGTGTGTTCTTCTTGTGACAGGTATGAAGCCAGGATTTGACTGAAGGCTGTGAAGACAGAAGATGATGATATTCATATGTATCGATATATACGAGTGAATTGTATAAAAATGTAGTGTATATGAGAGTATAAGTGTTGTAAAGAGGAGCTAAGTACGAAATTAAATATATTGAAATGTATATCAGTGATGTATATACAAATAGTGGAGTTGTAAATCTGTACTGTTCAAATATCGAAATAAAATATCCTTATTTAAATAAAATATTGTGTGAATATTTAAATTTCTGTACGATTGTATTTTATTTAAATAGAAATCTTATATTCCTGTCTGATGTGTAGTATACCAGTACAGTTACAAACACATTCAATAATAAAATATATTTGGTTGTTATCATTAAACAAAAATCATATAATTGTGTATACAACACTGTTATATACAACAATCTCCCCCTTTTGATGATGACAAACAAATAAAAGATTTTGAATGTGTTTGAACGTGAAATATATTACTCCCAGATTTTGAATGTGTTTGAACGTGAAATATATTACTCCCCCTATTTGTATGCTCCCCCTACAATTGATCTCCCCCTATATATGCGGAAAAATATGAATGATGAAATCCAACAATTGACCATTTTCCCTCTAGATATTTAATTTCCAATCTTAAAATATTTTTGAATTAATACTCAACAATCAAAATCTTGACCATTCTCCCCCTTTTGTTATCATCAAAATGAAAATAGAAATCGAAACAGTGATGAATATGGACTAAAAATATAGATTCAAATCAAGAGAGATAATATATATCGTAAAACCCATTTAATCAAACAAAAATCGTAATAATTTTTAAATCAGAAGCAAATTTCACTTTCAGAATGAATGGATTTACGATGGATTTTATCGAATGAGGAGAGTTCAATAAAAATAGAATATTTAAATATGAATTTTAAAGATTTTAAATATGCTAAAAAAGTGTTAAGCACTTTCTAACCACGCATAGCCCAAAGGTCTTTTAAATGGGGTTAGTAGTAACTTAACTTTATCCTCTCTAATGAGTTCCATCCATGCACAGCCCGAAGGTCTTTTAAGTGAGAATGGAAGCACATAGAAATTAAGGTAATTCACCCATGCATAACCGCGAGGATTTTTAAATGGGAGTGAATACCAAGGATAAATTATTTATTTATTTTATTTTATTTTATTTTTAATTTTAAGAATAATTAGAACTCCCCAAATTAAATAAAACCATGATGAATGACAGAATTATGGTAGATATAGAAGATGGTCGTGAAATAAGCTCTAATTCAAAGATATTATAAAATTTGTCCAATCATCCTGTGATTTAAAATAATATCTCCTCTAGTTAAGAATTATACCATAGTCACAACTCATCACAATTTCATAAATCTATTAACGATTTTGATGAGTCACAAAATGGTTCAAATTAATCAATAATTTCAATTTTTGAATAAATAATCAAAAATAATTTTAAAATTGAAAATATTAATTTCAAGAGGTGTTTTTGAAAAATGCAAGTTGAAAATCAGCTTAAAAAATCAATCAGTAAAAAAAAATGAAATTTTCTAATATTTTCAACACTGATTGCTCCTAGACAATTTTTTTAAAATCATTTATATATCAAATTTGATTCAAATTGCCTATGAATTTTAACTAAATCCAGTCACTGATTTTCCAACTTATCATTTAATTGCCAATGAATCAAATCAATTTCCTTATCAGAGCAGCACAAGATCATTTTCAAAGCAAGAATAACAAGTGACATCCTCAGAGAATTTTTAGACAAACTCAAGAAACAGTCAATTTATCAAATCTGAAGATAATTGTTTGAAATCACCAAAAAAAAATCAATTTTTTTATAATCCAAGAATTTCAACAATCCATAATGAATGATTTCAAAAGCAGCCAAGTAAAAAATAAACTAAAAGGAATAAAAGTACGAGTTTAGAGATCATACCTGACTTATCATAATCAACGTGATGCAATGAATCTCCAACTCTGAATCTATGGCTAAGGAACTCCAAATAATTCGATATATGAATCAACTTGAATTTTATCTAACTTAAGCACAGTTGTTCCTCAGCCTCCCACAGTACCTAAATGTTTATTTGATCGAGTGGTCTAACAAAAGTTGTTTTACCACTCTTATCTTCGTTTACACGTTTTGGTACCCAAACCCGTTATATAACAATCCATTACTACTCACTAGCGTACCCTTTGGGACCCAAATTTGTTTAGATTTGCTTAAATTCATTTTGTTAATTTTTGGAATCCAAACAGATTTAAATGAATTGTTTTTAAACGAGTTATCAATTTGTTTATGATTTAAAAACCCTTTGAAATTATTAAATTTCAAAAATTCAGTTTGATCGTTTTCAAAGCCAATTAAAGGATTTTTAAAATCATTAAAATTTTGTTTTTCAACTTGATTAGATTCAAATCCAAGTCCCTTTTTATTCTGAACAAAAAATTGATTTTTTAACAACATATTCAATGATTTCTCTCCTTTAGAAAATTTAGTCAAAGCTGACTCAAGTCATTGAATTTTAAATTTAAGATCGCTATTTTCTTTCATTAAATTTGAACAACGATTAATAGCAAATTTCCTCTTTTCAGCATCAATTTGTTTTAAAACCAAATTTTCGTTTTCAAGTGCTTTGATTTTAGCATTGAACTTAGAAATTTCAATTTCAAATTGTTTTCGCTTTTCAAAATCAAGTTTTTCAGATTCTTTAAGCTTTTCAATCTCCTTCTCAAAATCACGATTTTCGTTTTTCAAATTCTCGTTTTCACTTTTGAGTGATTCAAAATCAGTTTTGAATTTCAAAGGATCATTACTCAACGATTGACATTTTTCGCATTCTGAAAACGGTGAATTCTTAACTTTTTCAAGTTTTCTTTCTAAACTGTTATTTTCATGAATTAGTTTTGACCTATCAAATTTTAATTTCTTAACTTTTAGTTCAAGAGAGTCAACAGTTTTTGTGAGGTCGTGACACATTAATATTAATTCTTTATAGGTAAAATTTGTTACCTCACTAGAATCCTCTTCACTACCTTCTGAATCAGAATGAGCCATAAGACACAAATTAGCTTCCTCTTCTTCACTTTCAGAAACTTCTTCTCCTTCTTCGTCATCCCATGTAGCAGCAAAGGCTTTCTTCTTTCTTCTGAACTTCTTGTTCTTTTCATTTTTAAGATGTGGGCAATTTGGTTTGATATGTCCGGGTTTCTTGCAATTGTAGCAAAACACTTCATCGTTTGAACTATCTGAACTTTCAGACTTGTTGGTTTTTGAATTCTTCTTTCGTGGTTTGTATTTTCCTTTGGCCCACTTTTTCAAAACCATGGCTAGCTCTTCAGCGGGATCATCATCATTACTTTCAACAGAATTATTTAGAGCGATCGTCTTTTTCTTTGATTCAGAATCCTTTCGTTCTTCTCTTGCTTTTAACTCCATCTCGTATGTAATCAGATTTCCGATCAACTCTTCCATGCTTACTTTATTAAGATCTTTTGATTCTTGTATCGCCATCACCTTAGCTTCAAAATTCATCGGTAGCACTCTCAATATTTTTCTGATCAATTCTACTTCGGTATAGGTTTTGCCATGAGCTTTTGCGTTGTAGACCAGTGATGAGAAGCGTCCATACATCTCTTTTATATCTTCGTCTTTTTGCATAGAGAAATTTTCGTATTCGTTGCTGAGTAAAGCGAGACGAGATTCCTTTACTTGAGATGTACCTTCGTGTGTGACCTCCAACGTATGCCATATTTCCTGTGCAGTTTCACAATGAGAAATTCGATTAAATTCTGTTTTATCAAGAGCACAGATTAAAGCATTCATCGCTTTGGCATTGGTTGAAAATAATTTTTTATCATTAGCATCCCACCTATCTTTTGATTTAGGAATTTCAACACCGCTAACAATAAAAGTGGGAGATCTATAACCCGTTTCAATAATATCCCACACATCATAATCGACTGAACTCAAATAAATTTTCATCCTAGCATTCCAATATGCATAATCAGTTCCATTAAACATTGGTGGCCTAGCAATGGACTGACCCTCAGAAAAACCGTTGTTAGACAAATTCATGACTCTAGAGTTAAAATAAAATGAAAAATACCTGCTCTGATACCACTTGTAGGATCTAAATTAACCCTAGAGGGGGGGGTGAATAGGGTTTATCGCAGATTTTTACAGAATAATTAAATAAAAACAGCACAGATAATAATCAGAATAAATGCGGAAAATAAATAACACAAAGATATACCTAGCTTCGGCAAAACCCTGCCTACTGCTACATTCCCCAAGGTTTCTACTAGGAGTTAAAACAATCTCTACGCTTACAATCCCCTGTAAACTCGCGACACTCGCTCCCAACTGTTCTTAACCCTACGCTCAAAACCCTGCACTGGTTTTTATCCCTAAAACCAGATTTTCCCCGAATTACAATCCCTGTAATTCGTCCCCTAGTTTTAGAGACAAACTAGAAAACTACAGATTTGATTACAAATTTAAATTGAAAAATAAACAAGAAAAAAAGAATCCAAAATCCTTTAGGAGTTTAAAAGGATGGGTTATCCCCTTTTGAAGTCTCTTAGCCTTTGGTATAACTTGGCCGTCCCCTTGTTTAATTGCTCCACCACTTTTTCTTTTAGCTCGATCTCTTTCCTTAAAAATGGCGGCGGCTCTTGAGAAATTCCTAGGGTTTCTTCAAATCCCTTAAATCGCGATTGTATGATTAATTCGATGATGCTCAAGTCTGTTTGGCTTCGATCTCTGGAGGCTGGAACTTTTTCTAGGGTTTGTGCTTCTCGTTAAACTCGACTTCGATGGTTCTAGGGTTTCGATTCTATTCAACTTGAGGTCACCACTTTCTCGTGTGATGATTTTGAGTTATTCAGTGGGTATCCTCTTCTTCGATTGAACATTGATGAGTGTAGAACTGGATCCAAGTAATCTCCCTTTTTCTGGTATGAATTTAATTCGGATTTTTTGTTTTTGCTTGTTCGAACTTGGATTCTTTTAAACCAGTGATGAATCGGTGTATTTATAGGATTAAAATCCCTAAAATTTTGCTCTGATTTCGACATTGAGACTTGGTTATGGTATATACGAGAATTTTTGGTTTGCTTTGAATTGATCTGTTATTTCTGGGTATTTCTTTGATTTAAAGTCAGAAAGTATATTGCTTAAGTCTCGGTCTTTGGCCTTGAATTTGTGAATTTTGAAAGCTTCAAACTTGCGTGAGAATTATGGACTTTGATTGTGTCTTCCTATTGTATTTCTCACTACCAAATTTAAACTTTTGGTTTCAGGAAATTTTGAAATATACTGTGATTCATTCAAACAAATTCACTGTTTTTGCTTTTGATAAAACTTTGATTTGATCTTTAGAAAAATTCCTGTGAATTTTGCTCGTCAAACCTTGACTGTGGTATTTAAAAAAAAATCCTTCTATATCTTTGAACTTTTCAATCAATCCTCTTGAACACATCATTGACTTGAATCTCCTCACTATGAACATGTCTAAATCGATGAAGTAACTTGCGTGTTTAATTCTGGACTTGAACTAGTATTTAAATTCTAGAATTTCTATGATGATATTTAACTGCTTTACAAACTTCTAATGTGTACTGGTACTATACTTGAGACCTCGAACTGGACAGTGCCTTGTATACTTTACTTCGAACTTTCTGTTGCATTCTCGACTTTGAACTTTGAACTGATCAAAGAAAATACTATGGTTGATCTGCTTGAATCTTTTGGGTATTCATATGTATGTTGCTTTACCCCTGAGTGTTTGTGCATGTGTGTTCTTTAGCTGCTCCACTGTTTTGAGTTTGTGCCTTGTCTTTGTATTACTTGCTTTTTCCCATGACTAGTTGAACCGATTTATTCACGCTTTGATAAGACCAGACACTGTACTTGATCATGTATACCCTTGAATCTGAATCAAACAGTTTACCCATGTATATACTGCCTTGAGCTCCTGTGAACTATGTAGTTTACATTTGGGTCAGAGTCGCACCACAGTTTTTGCTCCACCATGTTGCTGCTTTGATCATGTATCTTGAGTACAGCATGTATACTTGACCATGCTCTGTTCATATATGCATTTGTGCACTGTTGTACCATTATGCTATATCACATCTTGAAGTATGTTGTGTCTAGCCAAGTAGTGTACATATGATATTTACAAGTTTAATTTAAATTTCCCTGGTCTTGCTACTCAACTTTTAACTGATACTGCACTTGATACTTTCCTTGCCGAAAACTAAGAACTGATGCTCTAACTTGATTACTTTGGCATTGTAGTGTTATTGCTTGCATTCTCCATATACTTGTTGTGTCTTTCTCCTTCATTTAAACAAAACTAATATAAAATGCCTTTGCTTGTCGTTTGCACACTTAACTCTGATTTTATTGTGTATACTTGTACATCCTTTTTGCTTTAGTATGAATACTGCTGAAATCATGTTGTCTTGATTCATGCAATGCTGATTTGTCACCATGCTGTAGATTTGCTGTCATTTGATCTTGTGACTTGTTCATGTATATGTTGTTCATGATTGTTCTCTTTGCATGATTTTTGAAATACTTGAATTAAGCCTGCCTTGAGTTGCTCTCAAAAAAAATGATTTTTTTTTATTCTTTATTGATGATCATCTTTTTACTTTGTACTCGCATTTTGCCTTGTGCTCGACCACTTGTTTTTGCTGTTTTGATTTTGCACTCTCGACCATATGTACTGAGTTGAGACGGTCCTTGTGGCTACTCCTCAGATGCATACTGATTGGCGTGGCAGTGCACACGTGTGTGTATACATGCAGCCATCAGACGAGATTTTTCTGTCCCTGCATATCAAACTAAGTCTAGAAAAATGATGAGAAACACACCGTAATTCTGAGGCAAATAAAATTTAAAAATAAATTTTTATTTGCTTTTATTCTATTTTATTTTTGTTGCAGTCTACTGTGTGTTCTTCTTGTGACAGGTATGCAGCCAGGATTTGACTGAAGGCTGTGAAGACAGAAGATGATGATATTCATATGTATCGATATATACGAGTGAATTGTATAAAAATGTAGTGTATATGAGAGTATAAGTGTTGTAAAGAGGAGCTAAGTACGAAACTAAATATATTGAAATGTATATCAGTGATGTATATACAAATAGTGGAGTTGTAAATCTGTACTGTTCAAATATCGAAATAAAATATTCTTATTTAAATAAAATATTGTGTGAATATTTAAATCTCTGTACAATTGTATTTTATTTAAATAGAAATCTTATATTCCTGTCTGATGTGTAGTATACCAGTACAGTTACAAACACATTCAATAATAAAATATATTTGGTTGTTATCATCAAACAAAAATCATATAATTGTGTATACAACACTGTTATATACAACAATAGGTTTTGAATCTATTCTTCAGTAATGAGATTTGGTTTTATAGTTTATATTCGCTGCTTTATACACTCTATTTTATCTATGTTCTGTCTTGTGTTATCTCTGTGCATGTTTACCTAGATAATACCCCTCCAAAACTAGGGCATTCCCTTTGTGAGTGACCCTAGCGGAGGTGGGGTGTTACATTTGGTATTAGAGCAGAAGGTTACCAGACTGGGCAAAAGTTTTAAAAACCTTCTGGAACTATTTTCAAAACCGTTTATAAAGAAGCATTTTTCAAGAAAAGTTTTATTTTTAAGAAAAGGCTATTCCCCAAAAGCCACTATCACTTTCCTTTCTTTCCTTGTTTGAATCTTTTTTCCTTTTCGCTTTTCAGCATGTCTGATCTTAACCTTCTTGAGGGAGTACCCATACCTGGCTGGTTCCGAAGATACTTGGAAGCTAGGGCCAACGGCGCGGGCCCGGCAGATATCCCTCCTCCTCCTCCCCGGTGGCCGCGGTTCCTCCTCCTCCTCCTCCGGGTACCGCCTTCGCCAAAATATGCAAGGACTTTATAGGAATGGGCGGCAAGAACTTCGTTGGAATTGAAACCTTCGTTGAGGCGCGAAACTGGCTAAAAGAGACTGAAGACTTGTTTGTTATTTTCGATATGGAGGATCATCGAAAAGTTCAGTTGGCAGCATGGTTGTTGAAAGAGGAAGCTGCATTTTGGTGGGAAGTCACCAACGCTACCAGGCCAATTGAGACTTGGGCAGACTTTAGAGAGAGGTTTGGGCTTAAGTTTTTATCATCCGCAGAAGCGAGTCTTCAGATGGAGAGGTTCCTGGCACTCAATCAAGGGGACATGTCAGTTAGGGAATATGTGAATAAGTTTAATCAGCTTGCTCGGTTTTGGTTTGGACTTAGTCAACATGGCTGAGAAGAAGGCTCTACGCTTTGCTCGAGGATTGAGCGAGCCACTCCACACTATGGCCATGACTCATGTACCCATGGGGGCGACCTTTGAAAGCTTGGTGAATATGGCCCTACTTCATGAAGAAGACGAGAATGGCAAGAAGAAGGTCAAGGCGAATGAGTCTCAAGACAAGAAGTTAGACTCCGAGAAAGGAGGAAAGAACAACAACTACAAGAATGACAAGTCACGTGAGAAAAGAAAATGCAACTTATGTGGTATTGACGGGCATATAGTCCAGGACTGTAGGAAGAAGAAGATGAAGATAGGAGCATGTTTTCAATGCAGTGAAACTGGACACATCAGCAAGAACTGCCCTAAGAAGCAAGGGCAAGCCCCGCAAGAAGGAGCTTCTAGGGTACATCTTTAACTTCTTATCCCTAAATACTCTGTTTTATCTTGTATATCCTTTCGATCCTGTCTTGAGAACCTTAGATAGAATCCTATGAAGGTAAACATGTATTTGAAACATGTTATGCTTGATGTTTGCGAATGGTTGCAAGTGGTTGCAAGTGATTGCTCGTGGTTGCATAACACACATTAGGCACTAGATCGGCTCAGACACATTTTCATATTGCATATGCATGAGTGTTTATACTTATTTATGGATGAAATTGAATGTGTCATTATATGAATGTTGCATATGGATGAATGTTTGTGCACACATATAGTGCTTACGTGACTAGGATTATTTGCATACATGTTGGATTCATGACACTAAACATATTTTGCGTTAGAAAGATCAATCAGGCGTGATCATTTGCATTAGATAAGGAACATATACACACACTTTTTGCATATGTTCATACAGCATTAGAAATCTCTTTAGGACAATGTTTGCTTGTGGATGATGTTTTGAGTAGATGGATGATGGATGGTAGGATACGTTCTTCCTAACTTAGAGATTTCGGGGACGAAATCCTTTAAGGAGGGGAGAATATAACAACCCATATTTTGATAACGTGTTATAACCATAAATCTAGGCAGAATTAAATTTTAAAATAAGAACCAAGGGAAACAGATTGTGCCATTGCATTCGTCTTGGAATTCGGCTTGGAAACGAGTCCGAGTTTGCAAGAATCGGAGTCCGTATGAGGGAGATATGACCCTCCGAAGTTTCAGGAATTCTCAAAATCGAAAACAGCTCGAATTCGAATTCAAAATTCAAATTTCAAACGCAGAACAGACTGGGCGGGAAATTTCCTGCCCAGACCCAGGTCGACTGGGGAGTCGACTAGGCAGTCGACACCCCCAGGGCCAGGTCGACTGCGCAGTCGACTTGGGTGTCGACCTGGTCCCCGAGCCCATTTTTGGGCCAGTGTTCGTTCTGATGTATCTAGTCCGATTTCTGTCCAGATTCATCTGCCTAAACCTATTTAAACAGCCCAAACCTAGCCTTCTCTACACACAATTCTATTCTACTTCTACTGTGCCTCTGTTCTAAATAAAAATAAAAATGGCATCGCTACTCTGCTGGAATCAAAACTAGAAGCTAATCAACATCAACCTAAGCAACTCAATTCAAACTAGAGATTAAAGCTTCTGCAACGATCCTACGACAATTTCTGTTCTTAATTCTCGATCCACGCACTATAAGCCCCAGTTACTCTTAGATCTAAACTGTAAATTTAACATGAACACGATGTAAACTGAAATTATGCCTAAACATGATAACTAGGTTGGATCTATCGTTGCAAATCCTTGATCTATGACTATCCTTTTTAGACCTACTATTTTAGATCTAATTTTGCGCACCCTAGATCTATTCATGTGAAACTTTGACTTGTGGATTATAGTATGAATTTGATTTGGGACATATTCATGTTATTAACCTAAAACCTCTCATGACCTTTATCTAAACATTACCTGTGATGTTGAAACTATTATTGGGGATATTATCTTATGTCAATCCATTACCATGTCTATCACCATATTCTACCAAGTTGATGTTGAGACCCTTATTCACATGCCTGAAATGTTATAATCGTCATGCTTAACTTGTAAACACCTTTGCCATCCTATGACTATCCATTTTGTGTTATTCCCAATCTTGATATCTTGTGTTGATGCGAATTCACATACGTTGGGGATACGTTTTGGGTAGATTAGGCAAACTTGAAATTGGCTATAAAATTAACATGATATGACATGAAAACATGACATGTAAACTTGACATGAAATTATACTTGAAAACTTGAATCATGAACATGGTTAACACGAACTTGAACTTGACATGAAAAATTAAGCATGGACATGACACCTAGATAACTTGAACGTGACCAACTCGAGGTAGGGTTGAGTTTGCAGTATAAACCTGCCCGGAACCGCCCGACGAATCCAGTAACTGCAAACAATAGGACCCAATGTGAGTAGTTGGTCATATCGCACTCGAAACCCGAGGTTAGACTAGGTTATGGTGTAAAACTTCCCGGACCCGCTTGGCACATCCAGTAACCATAACCAAGTCTAATGTGAGAGGTTAGGGGTGCATTAGGTAAATTAATGCCACTGGATAGGGTTAAGTCATGGACCACTCGAATATACTTAATCAATTTGACATGTTGATTTGATAGGGTTAAGTCATGTACTGCTTGAACACACTTAACCAACCTGACACATGATTCGTAGGACTAAGTCTTGAACTAGAACGACACACTTAGTCAATTTGACATGACACATAGATGGGGTTAAGTCTCGATTTTAAATGACAACTTAACCTGCTGAATGAAACCCTAGTTACGCGGTCCTTTTCAGCAGTAACCCACTAGATGTATCACGGTACCCTAGGACTAGGCAGGGTGGGGCACGATTGCTGGGCTGATTGTAAGCAACCAGAATGACGGCTGAGTTGGTGCGCCATTGTAGGTTCAGGCGGACTAGGGTCGTGCATTTAGTCCGGAGTTGAAAAAGCAGGCATTGGGCATCAGTAGGATTATCTGTGCATTCTTGATTCGTGTCGGTGGTTGGCACCCTATGGCTTGATGCACCCTATGGTGGACCTAGCACAGGTGACTACATTCGTGATAGGGCCGTATGACACAGACACACGATGAGCTAGACTTGTAGGGAGCCGATCAATTAGATCATACCATTGGACCCCTAATTTGGTCACCTCACGATATTGGGCCAAGGGATTATTTCTTGATTTATAGTTGACACGGGATTAGTATACCAGTATAGTTGGTATGGCGAACCTTGAATACGCAATGTTAGACTTGAGTTATCTTGTTAGCTTAGTTATCATGCCAGACTTATCATCATTCCTATGTTTAATTCCAGTTTATTCATGTCTTGTTAACTTTACTAGTTTCTATGCCGATAGTCACTAGGGCTTACCAGTCTTTTTGACTGACCCGTTTTCTTTCGCCTCTTTGTCTTTCGTTCCCCCCCAGGTTCTCAGGGAGGAGACTCTAGCTCTTAGCTTGGACTTTGCTTGCTTTCTGGCAGCTCATGTACGGTTTGGTCTTGAGCTATGCTATGGCTGCACTCATGCACTTTTTGGGGAATAATGTTTTACTTATGTTGTTTTAAGTACTTTGCTTCTTTATAACTTGATGTAATGAACTAATGACTTGGCATTTTGATGTAAGAGGTTTTGACTCTATTCTTCAGTAATGAGATTTGGTTTTAAAGTTTATATCCGCTGCTTTATACACTCTATTTTATCTATGTTCTGTCTTGTGTTATCTCTGTGCATGTTTACCTAGATAATACCCCGCCAAAACTAGGGCATTCCCTTTGTGAGTGACCCTAGCGGAGGTGGGGTGTTACACTCACGATCCCGGTGTCTCTTATTTCACTGGATTTCGACAACATAGCAAAAAGATATGATTTTTATAGTGAAATCACAACTTATAGCGCTTTAAAGTGCTATAACCCTTTAGAAAATAAACAGCCGTTACCTCAGCTCGATCTTCGAAACTAGATCACAGATTTTTACCCAAACCGTTGCTCGAGACAGAAATCAGGTTGCACCACCTTAAAGTACTCGGAAGGGTGCACAGAATGAGGGTAAGGCGGTCAGGTGCGGTGGCAGATCGGAGCAGCGGTGGGTCTTCGAACTTTCGAACTTCGCGAGGGTGATTCTCTCACAACACTCAATGAAAAATCTCAAACCTTATATGGATTTGAAGAGAATAGGAAGATCTACAAATTTCCTAACTGGAGACTATGATTTTATTCCACGGATTGATAGGATTTGAGGCGAGAAGGCTTGGATGTTTCCGCCGTCGCGACCTGGAGTATCGGGGAGAGAGAGTTGAGATGGAGAATTATGATTGGCCAAGGGTTATAATAATTATTTTTAATTTATTTAAATCCGAAAATATCCCTTGCTCCGTACGAACTCCAATTCAATCCCAATGACTGTCGCCCTAAGCTAAATACCCCCATTTCGAACATAATAGGATATGTTTCGTAAGCCCATTTGACTGCTACAGTCAGTTATTCTTCAAATTAAAATACAAAACATTCAATATTTGATTTGAACGTACATTTCAATTTGTCGGGGCCACATACTGATCACAAAAATCCTAGAAAAATAAATCTAGCTACGGTTGGACGATACGTCCTAACAAAACTAGTTTCATCGAATTTGGAGACCGTTTGAAAAACATTCATTTTCTAGTCGATCCAAATTGATTGAAATTAACCAAACACATTTTCCTTTGCCACGTTCACGTACTAAATTTAAAAATTATGGAATTTGAAACCTAGCAATAATTTGACATGCTGGATCCAACAAAAGTGGTTTGGTCGAAAATGGAGGTCGTTTGCAAAATGGTTATTTTCCGGGGCTATATAAACTCCATAGCAACCTTTCTAAAAATTCATTTGGCCATAACTTTTGATTCCCGCTACGAAATTTCAATTTTTCAGATTCGTTGGAAAGATATTCATAAACAGATTTAAATAATCTTGGTTTCACTAAAATCCGTTTTATTTTGCATCTGGTACAGTAAGTATAAGTTCAAATTTTAATTTTCAAACTACCACGCCATTTCAGGCCTTGTTTTATAATTAAAATAAATGTATTCGTTATAACTTCGATCCAAATAGATTTTTGGTCGTTATTATTTAAAATAATTTATTTTAAATATTCAAATTCCTCTAAAATAGCCAAATTAATTTTTTTTAAATTGGTTCTGATTTTCCGGGTTGTTACATCGCATGTATACCACAATAATGATAAACCATCATTAAAAATCCATACAACATCCAAGGTGCATTTTACAACTGTATAAGCATTAAAATAAATAAATAATGTGTAATGTCCCAAAAATTTTGTGATTTAATTGCTAATTTATTTAATTATTATAATAAATTGGTTCGATAATTTAAATCGTTTGATTAATATAATAATTATTTAGTTTTGAACGGTCAAGAATCTCAAACTTGGTAGTAGTATTTTGCTGATAATTGAGATGTGTACTAATAAGGGACTAGACCAGACCTAAACAAAACAGTGGATAGATGCTAGAAGCAAAGTCAATGCCACATATTTATATCAATTATAAATAAAGGCATGCTATAGACTTAAGGTGCAAAAAAACTGATAATATACAGACTATTAGAAGTTTTCTAAACTTATTCTAGATGCACAAAAACCATGTAAAATATATAATGACGATTGGCCAAAATTGTGAGAAATAATATAAATTACAACTTGCCACATGCTTTCCCAGTATTATGTAGACAGCCCATTGTCTACACATTAAAAAAAGGAATTCAATTTAGACTAAAACACATTTCCTATCATCTCCCCTAAATCAACGTCTTTGTTTATTTATTTAATTTTAAGAAGTGATTGTAACAAAAAGGCGACTGGTAGCATAAACCAAAGTAACCTCTCTCCAAGCTGAACAATAAATATGACCCTAAAATGTAGTTTTTTCTCTAAACTTCATTAGTCATTTAAAGTTTAAACATTAATAAAATTACATAATTCGGTTAAAACTTCAA
Source organism: Allium sativum (assembly GCA_030737875.1). Classification (NCBI taxonomy): domain Eukaryota; kingdom Viridiplantae; phylum Streptophyta; class Magnoliopsida; order Asparagales; family Amaryllidaceae; genus Allium; species Allium sativum. The sequence goes on along the minus strand of CM060923.1, from coordinate 572,611,374 downwards.
ATAAACTTTCTGTTGTCTAACAGTAGCCCCTACTACTATATTGTCTTTTACTTTACTTTTCAATAAAATAATAATCTAATTGTGAGCACCGTATCCATGTCTTTAAACGTACAGACCAAACAGCTTGTAAACATCCATCACGCTGTGAAAATGGAATTGTTTAATCAAGCTTGTGCCTACCCTAAGCAATTTACGCCGCCTGTACACATACATATGCAGTCTTTTTCTAGCGTAGCTAATATGTTGGAACTTTGATCTATTATGCCTCATACAGCCACCCAATAACTAAATAAATCACATGCCTTAAGTTATAATACATAGACCAATAATTTTCTATAACTTCATGGCAAAGGCACACTGAGTTTTCAAATCAGCATCCTTACCTGTACTGTGAACAACACTACCCTAAGCTCGAAAGCGCAAGATTTAGTACTGAAGCTATTCCAAGGAAGAAAATAGAACCGTGGAGAACAAGAAATTATACAATGGCTAATCCTACTGTCCTATGCTTCCTTCTCCATGGGTTCCAAGTAGAAGCATATTATAAATACGCTGCTTCCATCACTCTTCTTGGGGAAAAAAATCGAAAGCCCTTTAATACATGTTCTTTCTCTGTTCTTTTCTTAAAATCACGCTCAGCTAATAAGAAGAAAAAATCAATATGTAAACCCAATGAAAATCATGAAGAAAACTAGATCTGGGTTGTTTGGATATGGGCCTTACATTGGTATAATAGTATGCCACTCGTTAACAATCTGGAAATGATTCACGGGTCAGTTCGACGTTCAATATGGTGGTAGGTTTAGGGGCAACCTCGTGAGTTGTTGGTACATGGGAAAGCGGGATTATTGTGGGTAGGTTGAAGCACAGCATGGAAGGAGATGGTATATCTTGGAACTGTTTGCGTTTTTAAGTTAGAAGCTTTGTGGGAAAGAAGTGGATGCGTTAGCAGCTGTTGTTTTGTTAGGTGGAAGTGGAAGTCATGATAGAGTTGCGCCTACAGGTGCGAACAGGAAGTTCCAAGTGAAGCAAGATAGTGGAGCAGTTTTTTTCGTGAAACGAGGAGATCTAAAGTAAACGTGACTGTCTATATGGGGGAATGTGTGAGAATATAGGCAAGTGCGTGTACATCAGTGTCTATGTGAGTTTGGGAGGTGCATGACAATACTGGAAGGAGGTGGTGGAAAATCTATCTGCGTGAATAAAGAATGTACAGGGGTGGTTCGAATTCTTCATTGAGGAAGGACTTCTGTTGCATGGTTACGGGTCTAGTACTTTTCAGGTGTGGATGGGCGACGACCCTAGATTCCCAAAAAAAAAAGATAAAGAAAAAAAGGAAAAAAAGTAATAAATAAAATGTGCAGAACCGTGAAACGCAATACAAAAGTTCCGCGAAATTTTGTTGGGGGAAAGTTTCTTTGGGCAGAAGGGTATATAGGAGGAGGTGATAGCTGTTAAGAGGAGGAGGGGCTTGGCGGTTTCAGATGTGGAAAGTTGTGGCAATGGAGATAGCAAGAGCTCATGTGTTTTGTTCAGGGGAAGGGATATATATATTGTTGCGGTTGGGTTTAACACAGTGGGCCGATGGAAGGAAAAGCCCAGTATAGTATTTTTAAAAAGGGAAAATTAGAAATGGCGCAAAGTCTGGAACCATGAGCAGCTCTGATATTGAAATGCATGAATGACGTGGAGAGCTTAACGGAGGACATCCATATTATTGAACCCTGGACATGCATTTAAGGAATATATATCAAGGAGGGATGCTCGAAAATGTTAAGTAGTGGGAGCTGCGTGATTATGGTCTGAGAAAAGTTGAAGCTGGCACCGTAAGTGCTTCTAAGAAATGAACCTAGTTTCACTGCCATACAACTTGAATAATTATGATAATGACGGGCAAGTATTTATGTACATGGGAAGGGGTGTACAGGGACACTCAAGCATCAGAATGGAAGTGGACTAACCAATTTAGAAAGAGGTAAATCCTGATATATATGACTATTATTAAGTTTAAATTTATTTAATTAACATATTTACTTGCAAAAACAATAAGTTGTTCAAACGTTAATGGAATTTAACAACACAAGATTCATTGGAATCATAGGATCGCAGGCTGCATGATGATTCTAGTCTGGAGTGATTTAGAGATCGTTAGAAATTATGACATAATTAAACAATGAATCTGAATCAGCTGACGTTAATTGTTATTTGACGATTAACTATCAAGGTGAGTAAACAAACTAACTCTGTCCAGTTTTATAATTTATAAACGTTATTTAATTTTGATAAAAATGATTGAATGATGTGTGTGCTGGGGATTTAAAATTAAATTGTTTGATAGTTATATATATGAAACCATTGGTTTGGTTAAACACTGATTTAATTATTTCATATTAATATGAAATTGTGTTAATTATGTTTATTAACGTCTGTGGATGTAGGGAAACAGGATGGAGGGATCCAACTGGATTCCTCAATAATTATATTGTTATTATTCATATATATTGCATTATATGATGTGGCAAATAATCGGTGATTGATTATTGTTTGTTTTCGGATGCTTGAACAACATTGATCTGAAATAATCGATATTTAAATACCGTAAAGTATATTCGAACATATAGGAGAAGAAATTGGGGTAGTAAAAATGGGAAAAAAGTTTACAAGGACAAACTAAGTTAAAATTTTATCCGAAAGGACAGGATAATAATATTTTATTGAAAAGGACAAATAAGAGCCTAGCCCAAGTTCTCTTTGCTTGTTTTCATTTTGTTTTGATTACTTTCCACTCACGCAAAAAACAAATCCTCGGTTCAATTGAAATCAAACATCGCGGAACCCTAAATTAATGGCGACTGATTCACCGTCACCATCAATTTGCAATGTTGAAGAGGCAATTTTCACTGCAAAACGTACAAAGCAACCCACTATTGTTCTAAATCAACAGCAATCAACCAATTCAACGAAAAACCTAGCTGATAGTTCATCAATTTTACAACGCACTATAGAAACCCTAAATGATGATCCAGATCTGGAAGAAAGACAAGCGAAAGGAAGAAATGATATTGCTAGTGTTAGTAATGAGGAAAATAGTGAAGTAACAACAAGAAATGATACTTATGACAGCAAAAACAAAGAAGAAACAGGGACTATAAGAGAAACTGAGTCAAAGTCTGGTGAAAAGGAAAAAGTACATGATATTGAAAAAGAAACTGATATTGTGTTTGACAATAATGAGGAAATTAGAGCGAGTTAGAAGCAACCTGAAAATGTGGGTGATCAGAAAGGTAAAGAAATCCCATTGGTTATAGTTCCTACAGTTGTCAATAGAGAAACTAAGTCGAAGAAGTTCAATGATCCAAGAAGAATTATGGAAGTAAAAAAGATGAAGATAAATAAAGACCAGCAAAAGGTAAATGATAATTTAAATATCGAAAATGATATTATTATAGACATTTTTTGACAAATTATGTTCTTATTTGACAGGAAATAGTGAGAATAAAAAGTAAAATAAATCAAGCACAAGTAGCTGAAGCTGTTGAAGAGAACTCAGTGAGATAACTTTAACTATACTGTATTGTAATACGACTATAACAGTTTTTCAAAAATAATGTAGTAAAGTTAAGTAAAGTAGTACGTACAAAACATCTAAATTAAGCAAATAAATATTCTGAAAGTATGAAATAGCTGAATAGTAGTGGTACAATTGTAGTACGGAAGTTGTTTTATTTTAGTGGTAGTATGGATTGTTGTATTTGTCAAAGAAAAGATACTTGTATTGTAATTGAGGAAAAAAAATTAGAACCGATATCTTCTTATGAAGAAAACTGATATCTGTTCAATAGAAAAGTTTTAAAAATAAATAGTGATAGCTACATAAATTAAGAATTGATACATACGTACTGTAATAATATAAAAAATAGAAACTGATACTGGAGTTATAAAAAAACTGATATCTACACAATGAAAGCTTTCAAAACAGATACCTACAGGATTTTAAAAAATATATTATTTGTTTGATATTCATTAGAAGCCAATATGATGGTTGTATATGCTGCATAGTGTGTATTGGACTTTAGGAAAAATATTAGATCTGATATCTGCATATAAAGAAAACTGATATAATTTCAGTAGAAAAGCATTAAAAGTAAATAGTGATACCTATGTAAATTAAAAATTCATACCTACAAATTGTAAAAAGGTAAAAAAAAAAGTAAAAATTGATACAGAAGTTAATAAAAAACTGATATCTATTCAATGTGAGCTTTCAAAAAAAGATACATACAGTATTTTAAAAAAAAGAAGTTCAAGTGAGATAATCATTATAAGCTAATGTGATGGTTGTATATGCAGCATACTTAAGTTCTATTTTTTTTTTAATATTAACCAGGATGATGATTTTGTCAATCCGAGGCCAAAACAGAGTGAATTGGCTAAATCTGAAGAGATAAAGAAAGAAATTAATGCAGATCAGAAAACAAAAAAGGTATAGCTTATTGATGCAATCTGCAAGCTACATTCAAAATCATAAAGTTGGTAAAAGAGAAAAAAGCATTAAACAAAAGGCAAATTGATTTTATGAAATGCACTCCTTTCTACGAGTGTTTTAATGTTTTTTATGATGATAAAATTCTGCTGAAAGAGAGCAAAAAACATCAGGAAATTTTGAATGAAATTTATTCGTGTTACTCACTAGATGAAGAATTGTATGTATTTGGAGAAGATCAAATGAAAATAACAAAAAAAGATGTTAGCTTACTATTCTACGTGCCAGTGGAAGGATGCAATATAGTAAAAACTACGAAGATGACAAATAGAACAATCCTGTAACACCCCGAATTTTCTATTAACACTAAAGTTGCTAAAATAATAATAAGTGTGTAGAAGAGGGGATGCATCTAATATGAATATAAAAATATTAATAAGTATGTAAGAGAGGGGATGTATCTAATATGAATATAAAAATATTAATAAGTGTGTAAGAGAGGGGATGTATCTAATATGAATATAAAAATATTAATAAGTGTGTAAGAGAGGGGATGTATCTAATATGAATATAAAAATATTAACAAGTGTGTAAGAGAGGGGATGTATCTAATATGTATATAAAAACAATAATAAGTGTGTAAAAAGGGGGGGTGTATCTAATGTGTACATTGTAGAATATATATATATATATATATATATATATATATATATATATTGCTGAGTGTTTGCTGAGTCACTTCTGACTCATTGCTGAGTCAACAAGATAAACCCCATCTTGTCTGAACGGCTGCGGTTATTTCTAGGTTAAATCTAATGGCCTAAATGAATTCTAAAATCTATAAATAAGTGGGTAGACCCTAGACCTAAATCACTTGTAAAATTAGAGAAGCTACCGTCATGCTGCTGCCATGGAGTTCAGCGTAGCCGTCACAAACTAAGAAGAGGAAGCCTAATCTACTACAACTAAATTCTACTCAACAAAACAAATCAAACCAAAGAACTCTCTCTCTCTAATTCTCTTCTTTTGTTGGTGAGTATGATGATTCTCACAAGACTATTACAAACTAATTTGACTCAGTTATGAATGGATCACAAGAAAGTGATGTGATTTGTAATTGTAAATTCTATATATTGTGGATCTCTTATTATGTTATTATGTTGTCGTATGATGTAAATTATATATGCTATGTCATGCTATGTTGTAAATTCTCTTATGCTATGTCGTGCTATGTTGAGAATCATGTCATGCTATGTTATACTATCATACTATGCCATGTTATAAATCATGCTATATTATGTTGTAAAATCATGATGTTGTTGGAACATGCTTAAAGTTATGTTTTTTTTTTTCTTAATTTAAATGGATCTTGTTTATGGGAATTTGCCTATTAGGTTAGGTGTACCCATAAACTTGAAACTATAATTAAATAAAACTTGATTATGAGAATTTGCCTATTGAGTTAGGTGTACCCATATAAAACCATGTTGTTAAAAAATTAGATGATGTTGATTCACACATGTTCATATGTAAGTTTATGAAAATTGATTGAGATTATATTAGGTGAATTTTGAACAAGTTGACACCTTTAGGTCCATGACATGTATAATCTATGCAAGTTGGACATATGCAAGTTTCACCCCTTATTATGATTCATTTGGTCACATATACATGTTGTTATTATGATAATCTCTTTTATGCTATGAGTTAGGCTATTCGAGTCTAACATATATTTTGCGAATAAACGTTCAAACGTGGGGTAGGGGTAATATTAGGAATTAATAGATTGGGTGCAATTTTGTAAGATTTTGCATACCATGAATGGATGTCCATAATTGAATCAATTATGGACATTGTTAAAAATTGGAAGTAATTAATAATTCAAGTAGGGAATTATTAAAATTGGGGGAAAGTGGATTATTATTAATAATCAATGCTTAGGACACGAGGTTGGACCCGTTTGTGATGTAAACCTGCCCGGACCCACCCGGCAAATCCAGTAGTCACAAATGTCGGCCCAATGTGAGAGGTCCTAGGCCCAAACTAAAGCATAACAGTTGTAAAGACACGAGGTTAGACTCTTTTATGGTGTAAGACTGCCCGGACCCGCCCGGCAAATCCAGCTGCCATAAATGCCAGTCTAATGTGAGAGGTCTTTATGAGGTTATGGCCTTAATGAACTAAGAAATACTTAACCAGATAATCATGTAAGGTGGGACATGGGGGTTAAGTAGGTGCCTTGGGTGGCATGAGGAATCTGGTGGTTGCCTTTAGAGGCATTTGAAATACGATTAGACTTAACCAAACACACATGTAAATGAACATGACTAAGTGGGTTAAGTGGGATGGACTAATGGGGACAAGCTTAGGTGGAATGCTTGTGGTAAATAGTGGGGGCCCATTTCAACCAGTATCCCAAAACGTATCTTTGTGGGCTCGACCCAAGTCGAGGACGGGACACGCATACTGGGTTTGACTATAAGAGGCCAAAACAGGGAGCGGTGGCAACGCAAGTCCAACGGGTTTCATATGCGTGTGTGGACCCGGGCTGGTAGGTAAGACGTTGTTGCATCGTGTAGGTATAAGCCGTGCATGTCCGATGTATCAGGATGCCACTTTAGGGGAGTGATACACCTCACTGTGGGGCCAGCACGGGTATCTACGAGTTAGGGAGCCGATCGAATAATGGGAAGTAGGGTACACCTAGTGGAGATAGGGGCAGGCGGCACCTATGTAGTCAGCTAGGGGTACGTAAAGCCATTGGGAAAGTTTCTAAGTGAAGCTAAGTGGGATGAATCTTTAGGGTGACTGGTGTGGTGCAGTATAGTGTTTATCCTTTAGTATTTAGGAGCGCCTATAACGTTGCCTTTAGCGATTGTCTATGTCCTTAATCTGCTCTTCATAGACATTTTCTTGTTTTCCAGCTTATGCCTTAGTCCATTTATTTTGGTAATAGTATTGTAGAATTATCATATTCACCAGACTTTATGTCTGACCCCCTCTTTTCCATCCTTTTTCTCCCTTCAGGTCCGCAGGTTGGGCCAAGTTCTAGTGGAGTCTAGTTGGATCGCTTATCTTCTGGAAAGCTTGGACTGCTGAAGTAAAGTCCAGCTTGTTATCTTTCTTTTTAATGGCTATTCATGTAATGGGATTATGTACTTGTTTTATCAAGATAGATATTGTACTTGACATTGAATGTGGTGTTATGATGTAATCAAACATGTTTTGACTTCTGCTACAATGAAATAAAGTTTTTGAATTTCCAAGTACTATTTTATATCTGTCTTGTTGTAATTTTACTGTTCTATATTCACTTAAAACCTCCATGGAAGTTAATGCATTCCCTTTGTGAGTGACATTAATGGACGTGGGGTGTTACAAATCCCATCGGAGTGCAAAGATTTTATTTTAAGAAATGTAACACCCCGCATTTTTTAAATATTTAAAAATGTATATATATGCATAGATAGGTTAATAATGGTGATGTACAATGAAAATTACTTAACATGAAAGAGAAGGAAAAATTAGTTCAATAACAGTGTACGTAACGGAGAAGATAAAAAAATAAGGATACTTAATTTAAATATCTGGAATTAAGTAAAACGGACATGAACATTGCGTTCGCCTCGAAATTCTACATGAAATAGAGTCCAAGTTTTTGAAAATCGGACTCCATATGAAAGAGTTATGGCCTTCGGAAGATTCAAAACAATTCGAAATTCGACCCAGGCAGCTTGGCGGGAAATTTCCTGCCCAGAAAAGGGCAGGTCGACCTGGGGGTCAGGTCAAACTGGGGGTCAACCTACCCCCTATGAGGTCGACCTGGGGGTCGACCTACCCTAGATCTGGCAGTTTTTGTCCCTGTGACGTGGTTTGACGTGCTGTACGGACCGGATGGCTTCTAGGTCAATCCTAGGTCTCTAAAACACTCTCTACACCTATAAAATAGTACCTAGACCTAACCTAATTCATAAACAACTCTTTCTGATGCCTTCTTGTCTCCAAACTTCAACCAAAAATGGTCGCCGCTCCAAAACCCTAAACTAAATTGCAAGTTCTTCACAAACTTTGGAGTTTAATCAAACCAAGAAGCAAAGTTCTTCATCAACAATTCATGCTCTTCACCAATAATCAAATAAGAAGATTAAATCAGCATTCTATGTCAACAACAAATCGCTTATTTCTCTAATCCAGTCAATGTGAGTGGATTTAAACTATATTTGTTGTATAATGTTGCTTCTATCATTTACCATTCCCCTAATGAAGATTTTGTTAATTTAATAAGATCTGTTATTTTATTTATGCCTATGTTTGAGCTCTCTCCTTTTTATCCTTTCCCCTTTTTATTTTTGGATCTAGGTTATCTCGAACCTAGAAGAAATCGTATTATACAATACGCACGATTGAAATATGGGTATATTGGAATATAATCTGAAATTCTGGGGTTTGTGGCATAACAATTGTTATTGCATATATTGGGCATAATCTATTTTATGCAGTCGAGGAATATAATCTATAATGTTGAATTTATGTAAGTTTGACATAATTTTCATTGGATATGGAATTGGTATAATTCAATATTAACAACATGTAATTGGATAACATGGATTGGTGAAATTTATTCATGACTTGAAAAGAAAGTTTAGTGGGTGAATTAGATTATATGTATGAACGTGGGAATGTTTGGGTATATATACTGGGAAAATATTGATTATATGAAATTCGGTATAATTGGATATTAGTGAATTTGGCTATAATTGGATACTTTGGGCAATATGAAAATTGGCTAACTATTATGTAATTGGTGTAGTTAATGGCAAATTTTAAATAGGCATAAAAATGAAATGTAATTAAGTTGAATTTGAAACATATGACATGAATTTGGGATTTGGGTGAAAGACGATTGTTAATGAATGCCTATGACACGAGGTTAGACGCGTTTGTGGTGTAAGACAGCCCAGAACCGCCCGGCAAATCCAGCAACCACAAGCGGATGTCTAATGTGAGAGGTCAACGGCAAGAACTAGAGGCGTAACGGTTTATGACATGAGGTTAGGCACGTTTGTGGTGTAAGACTGCCCAGAACCACCCGACAAATCCAGCAGCCACGAACGGACGTCTAATGTGAGAGGTCATACATCGTTACGTCATTATAAATAAATTAAGAAATACTAACCATAATAAGACATGTGGGTGACATGGGTATGGTTAGAGAGGGATATAAATGACATGTTAAGCATAATTAATGTGGACTTAACCGTTGTGAGACATGTGATGTAAGACATAACCAAGGTAGACTTAACCATAATAAAACATGTGTAAGACATGGAAACTATAATAAAAAGGGGGGTTAAGTGGGACACGTGTGACATGTGAAACAGAATCTAGACATGCTTAACCAAATGGGACCCATAACGGTATCATAAATTAATTGAATTGGGTAAAGTTTAAGTAAAGGGTTAAGTAAAAGGAAGGGTTAAGTCAAATCTAAAATTTATGGAACAGTAATGGGGCAATGATAATTACCTATTATAAACTTGAGTTGCGGTGATGTAAAATTAAATAATAGGCAAACTTGTCATAGGGACAAGAGAAGGTTATGACTTAAGATGTAATTCAAGACTTGAAGGGTGGGACGACTTATACTATGAAATAAGTCAAATTTAAAATTAATGACAAGAAATGGGGAATGATAAATAACCTATTATGAATAAACTTGAATATGGCAAGAAAGGATAATAGGTGGAAATTATAACTTATGGGACAAGATAAGTTATAGGAAACAATAAGGAAGACGAGATAACTTATATGTAAGGATATACTTAAATTAAGTGGTTTGGAAAGGAGAAATGTGAAATTAAAAATAATACAAGTTATATGAGTGGAAAAGAAGTAAATTAGAATCATATATGTTGGTTAGTGTGAGTAATTCTCTGGGTGCCAGTCTGATGTTGATTTCGGTCTTCGAGGCTAGTGTTTAGAGGGTTATTCTCCTAATCAGTATGTATGTGGGATAAGGCATAATTAACTATGAATTAAGTATAACATGTTGTTGTAACCCAAAAAGGGAATAATTTATGAAATTGGAAAATAACATGTTGTTGGCTTGTTAATGGACTTAAGTGGGTAAAGTATAAATTGAATTAATAAGCAAGGGCAACTTGGTGAATACGAAAAAAAAGGAAGCTAATTCGAAAAACACTATTAAATGAGAAAGTTGATGAGGTGGCACAAGCGTGAAATGAATGGTTAGACTTAGGGTCTAATGACATATAAAATTAAGGTGCTTGAAGCAGTCTGTACGTTGTAGGATGAATAACCTAACGCGGTAGATCATGCTAGTGTCATAAGGCACGAGAAGAGCGCACGTCCGCTATTTTGGCAGCTCCAGTGGGCTGGAAGGGGAAGCACGTAGCTTTCTGAGACGTTAAAAGTGCTTCTGGTAGTCCTCTGTAGTGGTTTAGCTTCGGGCTAGGATTACGGAGGTTGGGTCTGCGCAGAACTACCAGGTGGGTGGGCCTTGACTGTACAAGTAGGGGGCAGTCAGAATGCTGTACGCGGTGGCATTAAGGGTGGTTCGGCAATTGCCTCAGGCGGAGGTGGAGGGTCAAGACCAAACGATAGCAAGATCGTCGGACGCCTGTCACCAGCAACCTAAGGAATGCTAACCCCTAGAGATCGTTAACCTTTGCTATCAAGGGACGGGTGCGGGGAGACCCCACATGGATGTTTAGATTGTTTGTTTGTTAGGGGTGGTCGCTTAGCTCGTGCGGTCTTTACTAGTTGAGGGAGGGGCTGAGGTGGGGCCATAGCCACCATAGAAAAACTAGACTCGAGGGATATCTTTACATTGGACACTCTTAGAGGCGGGCCCGTACAGATATAGAAAAGCTCCAGACCGAGTTCCGTGTTTTCTAATGTAACCCTGCCATGGAACTTGTGTGCACAAGTAGAGGTTATGTGCAGTAGAAACATCGAGTACGATTGATGATACGTACGTGGGAAAGTCTAGATACAACCATGTCTGCTCTGGGTGGTGTATCGTAGACTAGAGGGCATTATTCGGTGATGGAACCAAACTCGATCGAATAGTTCGAGGATTGGAGTCAGTATGCCTACGTAGCACAGTGATAGTGGTTCTATGCGGATGTGGCATTGTACATTACTATGGCATAGAATAAGGGACTGCGCATATTACGGTGGCAATACGGAGGAGACTGTGCGAGTGGGGTATCATGGGGTGTACCTCAGTTTGGCGGTATCTACATATACACTATATTAGGTTAATCTACTAGGGGGTAGATGGGTGTGACGTGTGTGTAAGCTTTGAGTGCTAATAACACGTATAACCTAATAAATGAGAAAGTGTAATTGAACGGTATATGTAGGATTATTCAAGAAGTGTAGTTTAAATTCATTCACACAGAACTTATGTTCTGACCCCCTCCTCATAACATTCGCAGGTTAGACAGAGACTTATAGCTTTGGGAATACTGATTTAGCAGTATTGTGATTAAGGTTAAGCTATGTTTTAAATATATTACATTTTGCTCCTTCCTCTATGAGGTGTTTTCCGAACTCTAACATGTCTCTTTTCTCTGTCTTTTTCTGCAAGATACCAGAGCAACCAACTCGGGTTTTGGTGGATTGGAATTTTGAAAAGAAAATCGATCTGTCGGAATCCGGGTTGTTACATCTGGTATCAGAGCTTCGGTTTAGTGATCTTAGGGAGATATTGAGTGAACGTATTTGTATTTTCTAAAATATAAATATATTATATGTATAAACCTAAATCCATGAAGTAGCCCACTAGGTAGGGAAAGAGTTTGGATATTTAGTTTGCACACTAAAGTAATAAACATAGAAAATTTTGAGACCCTTAGGTGGTTTGGTTGGAAAGTGTACAATATGAATTAGTATTTGAGAAAGAAAGTATCCCATAGAATTAAAACTGGAATGTTATTTCAGAGTAGTGGGTTCGGAAGTGAAACCTTATAGATTGGAAAAGGTTAAGATGTGGAAAATGGATTACGAATATATATAGTCGAGAGAATTGAATTTGCATAAGTGCCTAGGAAAGCCTAGTCGAGTTGAAGACCCACTTTAGTCTAACCCAATGATAATATTTTAAGAACTTGAATCTGTAAGAGAGTTTGTGGTATTTTTCCAAGTTTTGATCTTAAAAGTATTTTGATGTTTTTAGTGCATGATGGGTTTTAAAGTAAAGTGAGGTATATTGGGTAAAATAATGATTTCTTGTTTTAAAAGAATTCTCTCATGAAAAGGTGCATATTATGGAGCATAAATAGCTTGCTAGTTTTCATATATGAAAAGAAATTTTGAAATCTCTATTCGGTTAACAATAAATTTTGATTATTGCTTTAAAAAGAAATTTTGTTGGGTAAACAAAATAAGCGGTAGAGTGCAAGAATAGAGTAGATATTTGCGCCTTAGCAACCAAAGTTAACATTATAAATAGGAACAGTGTAACTCATTAGTCATCCTTGCCTACTCCAGTTTGTGATTTGAAACTTTTTTTTTTTTTTTGCAATTTTACTTTGTAACATGTTTTTATGGTTTGGCAAAAGCAAGTTTTTGAGAAAAGAATAAAATTTTTACCACTTTAGTTTTTTTTGAAAGAAGAATATAATAAAAAGAAAGAAGGCCAAACCATGTTTTAAAAATGGAGTATTTAAGGATTAAGGCCTAGAAAGAACGAGATAAAGTTAAAGCTATTAGAACCAACTGGGAATTGCTTGAGATGAGAAATTCTCTGAGTATCAATCTGACATTGATTTCGGTCTTCGGGGTTGATACTTAGAGAGTTATTTTCTTGCCAATTTACAGTCATGGATTAGATAATATTAAACTAATGGAAAATTTCCCGTAGAATGCATAAGCATTGAGAAACCTAGGTTTGTTGTTCAAGAAAAAGAAAAAGGATTGTTGCTTGAAAGAGAAGTATAGGCTAGTAATACACAGGATGGGCTAGTGTTGACTACTAGGTAGTGAAGGGCAAGCAAGTGTATAGATCCTATTGAGTGGACTCATGACATAAGTCCTAAGATTCTTGGCCCATAGTAGTAGTTGTGTAGGATGCTATTTGAGTCGAAAACGAAAAGGCTTATTTGAAAATAATAAACTTAAGTAATTTGATTAAGTCAAATAAGCTAAGAAAGAAACTAGCCTAACTAAAAAGAAAACAACAGAATCAATCAAGCAGCAAAATGAGACAAGAAAAGAAAATGGAAATCTTAAGAAAAAGATGAATAAATATTTAAATTTTCCAAAATAAGTGGGAAAAGAGAAGAAATTTTCTTATGTGATTGTACTTGGATAGGAAAATAGGAAATCTTCATAGAACAGTCATATAAAAATCCAAGTACGATTAGAAAAGAAAAAAGGAGGATGTGAATTTTTCCATTTTACACCTTTTCGTAACATAAGAAATCGAATTTGGAAAATTAGATTTTTTTAAATTTCGAATTTAATGATGGTTGGTAGGGTTTTTGATGCGAAAATTGGATGAACTATGCTCTTGCTCTGTAAGAGTGTAGGAAAATTTGGATGAAAAACGTTTTGATTTTTCAAAAATATTGCATTCTTATAGAACTGCATGTATATTTAGGAAGTGAGCATCATGTTTTAAAAGAGTTTTTAAGATCTGCATACATATAGGTGGATCCAAATTAGGCATACATACTTTACTATGGTGTATCTCACTTTGGACATGTGCACAATGTTTGCAATAATTGGATGCACACTTGTTGGATGGATGTTGCGAGGGATTATCTATTTTACTCTTATCAAATTTCGGGGACGAAATTCTTTAAGGGTGGGAGAATGTAACACCCCGCATTTCTAATAAAATAAAAAATGTGTATATATGCATAGATAGGTTAATAATGGTGATGTACAATGAAAATTACTTAACATGAAAGAGAAGGAAAAATTAGTTCAATAACAGTGTACGTAATAGAGAAGATAATAAAATAAGGATACTTAATTTAAATATCAGGATTTAAGTAAAATGGACATCACTATTGCGTTCCTCTCGAAATTCTACATGAAATAGAGTCCAAGTATTCGAAAATCGGACTCCGTATGAAAGAGTTATGGCCTTCGGAAGATTCAAAACAATTCGAAATTCGACCCAGGCAGCTTGGCGGGAAATTTCCCGACTAGAAAAGGGCAGGTCGACCAGGGGGTCAACCTAGGGGTCGACCTACCCCCTAGGAGGTCGACCTGGGGGTCGGCTTACCCTAGATCTAGGCAGTTTTTGTCCCTGTGACGTGGTTTGATGTGCTGTACGAACCTGATGGCTTCTAGGTCAATCTTAGAACTCTAAAACACTCTCTACACCTATAAAATAGTGCCTAGACCTAACCTAATTCATAAACAATTCCTTCTGATGCCTCCGTGCAACCAAACTTCAACCAAACATGGCCGCCGCCCCAAATCCCTAAACTAAATTGCAAGTTCTTCATTAACTTTGGAGTTTAATCAAATCAAGAAGCAAAGTTCTTCATCAACAATTCATGCTCTTCACCAATAATCAAATAAGAAGATTAAATCAGCATTCTACATCAACAAAAAATCGCTTATTTCTCTAATCCAGTCCATGTGAGTGGATTTAAACTATATTTGTTGTATAATGTTGCTTCTATCGTTTACCATTCCCCATAATGAAGATGATGTTAATTTAATAAGATCTGTTATTTTATTTATGCCTACATTTGAGTTCTTTCCTTTTTATCCTTTCCCCTTTTTATTTTTGGATCTAGGTTATCTCGAACCTAGACGAAATCTTATTATAAAATATGCACGATTGGAATATGGGGACATTGGAATATAATCTGAAATTCTGGGGTTTGTGGCATAACAATTGTTATTGCATATATTGGGCATAATCTATTTTATACAGCCGAGGAATATAATCTATAATGTTGAATTTATAAAGTTTGACATAATTGTCATTGGATATGGAATTGGTATAACTCAGTATTAACACCATGTAACTGGATTACATGGATTGGTGAAATTTATTCATGACTTGAAAAGTAAGTCTAGAGGGTGAATTAGACTATATGTATGAACATGGGAATGTTGGGGTATATATATTGGGAAAATATTGATTATATGAAATTTGGTATAACTAGATATTAGTGAATTTGGCTATAATTGGATAATCTGGGTAATATGAAAATTGGCTAACTATTATGTAATTGATGTAGTGAATGGCAAATTGGAAATAAGCATAATAATAAAATGTAATTAAGTTGAATTTGGAACATATGACATGAATTTGGGATTAGGGTGAAAGGCGATCATTAATGAACGCCTATGACACGAGGTTAGACGCATTTGTGGTGTAAGACTGCCCGGAACCGCCCGACAAATCCAGCAACCACAAGCAGACATCTAATGTGAGAGGCCAACGGCAAGAACTAGAGGCATAACAATTTATGACACGAGGTTAGGCGCGTTTATGGTGTAAGACTGTCCGGAACCGCTCGACAAATCTAGCAGCCACGAATGGACGTCTAATGTAAGAGGTCATACATCGTTACGACATTATAAATAAATTAAGAAATACTAACCATAATAAGACAAGTGGGTGACATGGGTATGGTTAGAGGGTCAAGTGGGTGATATAAATGACTTGTAAAGCATAACTAATGTGGACTTAACCGTTGTGAGACATGTGATGTAAGACAAAACCATGATAGACTTAACCATGGTAAAACATGTGTAAGACATGGAAACTGTAATAAAAAGGTGGTTAAGTGGGACACGTGTGACATGTGAAACAGAATTTAGATATGCTTAACCAAATGGGACCCGTAACGGTATCATAAATTAATTGAATTGGGTAAAGTTTAAGTAACGGGTTAAGTAAAAGAAAGGGTTAAGTCAAATCTAAAATTTATGACGCAATAATGGGGGAATGATAATTACCTATTATAAACTTGAGTTGCGGTGATGTAAAATTAAATAATAGGCAAACTTGTCATAGGGACAAGAGAAGGTTATGACTTAAGATGTAATTCAGGACGTGAAGGGTGGGATGACTTATACTATGAAATAAGTCAAATCTAAAATTAATGACAAGAAATGGGGAATGATAAATAACCTATTATGAATAAACTTGAATAAGGCAAGAAAGGATAATAAGTGGAAATTATAACTTATGGGACAAGATAAGTTATAGGAAACGATAACGAAGATGAGATAACTTATATATAAAGATATACTTAAATTATGTGGTTTGGAAAGGAGAAATGTGAAATTAAAAATAATATAAGTTATATGAGTGGAAAAGAAGTAAATTAGAATAATATATGTTGGTTGGGTTGAGTAATTCTCTGGGTGCCAGTCTGATGTTGATTTCGGTCTTCGGGGCTGGTGTTTAGAGGGTTATTCTCCTAATCAGTATGTATGTGGGATAAGGCATATTTAACTATGAATTAAGTATAACATGTTGTTGTAACCCAAAAAGGGAACAATTTATGAAATTGGAAAATAACATGTTGTGGGCTTGTTAATGGACTTAAGTGGGTTAAGTATAAATTGAATTAATTAGCAAGGGTAACTTGGTGAATACAAAAAAAAGGAAGCTAATGTGAATAACCAAGTTAAATGAGAAAGTTGATGAGGTGGCACAAGTGTGAAATGAATGGTTAGACTTAGGGTCTAATGACATATAAAACTAAGGTGCTTGAAGCAGTCCGTACGTTGTAGGATGAATAAACCAACGCGGTAGATCATGTTGGTGTCATAAGGCACGAGGAGAGCGCACGCCCGCTATTTTGGCGGCTCCAACGGACTGGAAGGGGAAGCACGCAGCTTCCTGAGACGCTAAAGGTGCTCCTGGTAGTCCTCTGTAGTGGTTTAGCTTCGGGCTAGGATTATGGAGGTTGGGTCTGCGCGGAACTACTAGGTGGGTGGGCCTTGACTGCACAAGTAGGGGGCTGTCAGAATGCTGTACGCGTTGGCATTAAGGGTGGTTCAGCGATTGCCTCAAGCGGAGGTGGAGCGTCAAGACCAAACGATAGCAAGATCGTCGGACGCATGTCACCAGCAGCCTAAGGAATTCGAAAAGACAAGAGCTAACCCCTAGAGGTTGTTAACCTTTGCTATCATGGGACGGGTGCAGGGAGACCCCAAATGGATGTTTAGATTGTTTGCTTGTTAGGGGTGGTCACTTAGCTCATGTTGTCTTTACTAGGTTAGGGAGGGGCTGAGGTGGGGCCATAGCCACCATAGAAAAACCAGACCCGAGGGATATCTGTACATTGGACACTCTTAGAGGCAGACCCGTACAGATATAGAAAAGCTCCCGACCGAGTTCCGTGTTTTCTGGTGTAGCCCTGCCACGGAACTTGGGTGCAAAAGTAGAGGTTATGTGCAGTAGAAGCATCAAATATGATTGAATATACGTACGTGGGAAAGTCTAGGTACAACCATGTCTGCTCTAGGTGGTGTATCGTAGACTAGAGGGCATAATTCGGTGATGGAACCAAACTCGATCGAATAGTTCGAGGATAGCAGTCAGTATGCTTACGTAGCACAAAGATAGTGGTTCTATGCGGATGTAGTGTTGTACATTACTATGGCATAGGATGAGGGACTGCGCATATTACGGTGGAAATACGGAGGAGATCGTGTGAGTGGGGTATCACGGGGTGTACCTCAGTTTGGAGGTAGCTACATATACAATATATTCGGTTAATCTACTAGGGGGTAGATGAGTGTGACATGTATGTAAGCTTTGAGTGCTAATAACACGTATAACCTAATAAATAAGAAAGTGTAATTGAACGGTATATGTAAGATTATTCAAGAAGTGTAGTTTAAATTCATTCACACAGAACTTATGTTCTGACCCCCTCCTCATTATATTCGCAAGTTAGACAGAGATTTATAGCTATGGGAATACTGATTTAGTAGTATTGTGATTAAGGTAAAGCTATGTTTTAAATATATTATATTTTACTCCTTCCGCTGTGAGGTGTTTTCCGAACTCTAACATATCTCTTTTCTCTGTCTTTTCCGCAGGATACCAGAGCAACCAACTCGGGTTTCAGATTGGATTTTTGAAAAGAAAATCGATCTGTCGGAACCCAGGTTGTTACAAGGAACTTTGATTCAAACAGAAATTTAATCGCAAAAAGAATAAAAGAAGAAATTGCAAAGAAGAAGAAGGATTTTGAAGAAGATTTACCATTGCTATTGATCACAGATATTTTGGTCACATTCTTTTTTTCCGAACGACTAACAGAAGCTCAGATGGGGATTTGTTTCCTTTCTATTGGATATTGATAAGATTAATTTTGTGTTGTAGCCAAAAACAACTCATTCTAGTTTTTCCAACAATGTTAAAAAAACTATGCACAACCCCAGAAGCATGTCAAGATGCTCAATGTAACAACCCGTATTTTAATAACATGTTAAAACCATAAATCAAGGTAGAATTAATTTTTAAAACAATAATCAAGGGAAACGGGTTGCGCTATTGCGTTTGTCTTGAAATTCTTCTTGGAAACGAGTCCGAGTTTTTGAGAAACAGAGTCTGTATGAGGGAGATATGACCCTCCGAAGTTTCAAGGATTTTCAGAACAGAAAAACAGCTCAAATTAGAATTCGAAAATCGAATTCAAACCCCGGCGCAGACTGGGTGGGAATTTTCCTGCCCATGACCAGGTCGACCTGGGGTCGACACTATGGTCGACCTCCCAGGGACCAGGTCGACCCTACGGTCGACCTGGTGCTGAAACTCTGTTTTGAGCTTGGGTTCATTCTGATGTATCTTGTCTCGTTTTCAATCTAGATTCATCCGCCTAATCCTATATAAACAGCCCCCTAGCCCCATTATCTTTACACCATTCTTCTCTAACCTTATGCTGCAAAAATTCTTGATGGACATGGCTTCTTCTTCTTAATTAAATTAAAATAAAACACGATGACTATTTCTTGAAGACTATGGCTAGAAATTGCATATTGGGGTTGTTCGACTAGAGCTTCGATTCTGCTTTCTAAATTCTTAGTCCACGATCTGTAAGTTCTAGTTAGTTTGAGATTTAAACTTGTTAATTATAATTTGAACACGAGATAAAGTGAAATTGGACATAAGTATGATAATCGATTCACATCTATTCTAGTTTCCATTTTGGATCTTGACATTTGGGAATATTGTTATGAAATCAGTTTGGACCTATTCATGTTGTAAATCAAACTCTTTCATGTCCATAACATCATCATGCCTGTGATGTTGAATCAATCTATTATTTACAAGTTTGGGACTATCACCTTATGCCATGACTATCACCTTATTATGCTAGATTTTAGATCCTATTATTCTCTATATGCCAGTGATGTTGTAACCAATTATCTCAAGTTATATCATGCTATTCTTGTAATCCCTTTTATCTCTTTATGCTCGTCCTTTTTTCCTATCATAGTTTTGAGGTTATTCCCTTTGTTTCTGGATTTGGATTTATTGTAATTTAGATCGATTCACGTTTACATGCGATGGGAATACGATTTGGGTAGATTAGGTAAAACATGAATTGGTTATGAACATGAATCATGAACTTGATAATAGGCATAAGTTGAAACGTGAAACTTGACATGAAACTTGCCATGAAACTTGACGCAAACTTGACATGAAATTTGAACTTGAAAATGGCCAACTCGAGGTTGGGTTGAGTTTGCAGTGTAATTCTGCCCGGAACCACCCGGCAAATCCAGTGACTACAAACAATAGGATCCAATGTGGGTAGTTAGTCATATCACGCTTGAAACCCAAGAATCAGACAGAGTTGTGGTGTAAATCTTCCCGGAACCGCCCGACATATCCAGTGTCCACAATAACAGGTCTGATGTGAGAGGTTGGGGTGCATTAATGAATTAATGCCACATGATAGGGTTAAGTCATGAACATGAAAGAGAACACTTAACCAATTGACACAGGATTAGTGGGGTTAAGTCATGAAATTGAAAGACAACACTTAACCAACCTGACATGCTAGACTGATAAGGGTTAAGTCACGAATTTAAATGATAACACTTAACCTGTTGGGCGGAAACCATAGTTACGCGGTCCATTTCAGCAGTAACCCACTTAGATGTATCATGGTACCCTTGAACTAGGCAGGGTGGGCCACAATTACTGGGCTGATTGTAAGCGACTAGAACGACGGCTGAGTTGGTGTGCCAGTGTAGGTTCAGGCGGACTATGGTCGTGCACATAGTCTAGAGTTGAAAAAGCAGGCATTGGGCATCAGTAGGTTTACACTGTGCATACTTGATTCGTGTCGGTGGTTGTCACCCTAGGGCTTGATACACCCTATGGTGGACCTAGCACAGGTGACTTCATTCGTGATAGGGACGTATGACACAGACACATGACGAGATAGAACTTGTAGGGAGCCGATCGATTAATGGATCGTTCCGTAGGACCCCGTAATGGGTCATTTCATGATATTGGGCCAAGGGATCATTTCATGGTTAATATATGACATGGGTTTGGGATACTAGTACAGTTGGTGCAGCGAATCTTGAACATGTGATGCTATACTTGATTTATACTTGAATTATCATGCTATCTTAGTCTATCTTGCCCATCTTGTCATCATCCTTATGTTTACTTTCAGTTTATACATGTCATGTTACCTTTACCTGTTTTTATGCTGAAAATCACTAGGACTTACCAGTCTTTATGACTGACCCGTTTTCTTTCGCCTCTTTTTCTTTCGTCCCCCTAGGTTCTCAAGGAGGAAACTCTAGCACTTAGCTTGGATTTCGCTTGCTTTCGGTTCAACTCATGTACAGTTTGATCTTGAGCTATGCTATGGCTGCATTTCTGCTACCTTTGGGGAGTTAAGCTACATTTGTTGTTTTAAGTTTTATGTTTCTTTATTTATTCAAGGTAGAACTTGTTGTAATGGAAAATGATCGTTGGTACTTTGGATGTAAAAGGTTTTGACTCTTTTTAAAAGTAATGAAATTTAGCTTTTGATTCTTTCACTGTTTTATTTATGTTCTGTCTTGTAATATTTCTGTGTTTGTTTACCTCGATAACGCTCCTCCAAAACTAGTGCATTCCCTTTGTGAGTGACCCTAGCGGAGGTGGGGTGTTACACTCAATGTTTCCATTGGTAAGAATTTTTTTCACAGTAATCTTATTCTTAAGCTAAACTTAACAATATGTTTTGATGTGTAAAAATTATTTTTCCTTCACTGTATGCAGTATGTCTTTTGCGATAAGATTGGTGGGGTAAAGCAAAGGAGAAACTTCGGCAATAAACTACCAAGATTTGCAAGATGGAATTTGAAGGAGCTGAAGAACATTGTGAAACAAAATTTCTTGCATGAACTAAAGAAAGGGGAGGTATATTATTATAACATCATTGTCTGATTCATGCTTGATTACAGTGTGAATCATTGATATAAAAAATGATACCTTGTAGAAGTCAAAACATTTATGTCAATCTAAATAAGTAATGATCATATTAAAAAGTGATACGTAGAAAATATTTAAACTGATATTGTGAAACTAATTTCTTAAAATTGGGAGATGAAAAATGGAAAATAGATACTTTAAAAATGGGAAAAATGGTACTTTTGTAATGATTATTTAAAAACTGCTATCTTAAAAAAATTAAAATTGATACCTAGAAACTGACTACATATCTCTGATACCCAATTAGTACTGAAAAATATACTTAAGAATGTACACATTATATATAGGACTTTAATATGTAGAAATATATTATCTAATGAATACATGGTCTATGTTCAAAAATATGCAGATGAAGGAGATTACTAATATTGAGCCACATGAGGCTAAGCTTCTAGAGACATTTCAAGAATTATCAAAAACATCCACTAAAGTAAAAGCCACAGAATATAAAAAGGAAATGTGGTGGAATGGAAGAACAAGAGGGCAAATTTGAAAGCAAGTGGCTACAAAAATATATAACTGTTATATTAAAGAGCTTGAAGACACGGTTAAAGATTTAAAACAAGACTTGAAGAAAGAAAGTGGAGAAGAGAAGCGGATGATCAGCTTTTAAAACTAAAGCAGAAGCTAGAAAAAGAAAAAAGGAATCTGAAAATGATATAACAATAGGTAGAGGAGTTGTAGAAGGCACTTTGCATGATTCACCCGTCGTACTTGAATATGGAAAAGAAAACGAAATCTTGAATTTGAGTAACGATGTGAATGTTGAATTTGTAGAGGACGAAAAACAAGCAGAAAAAATGCAGTTGAAGATAAATTGTCATCTGTGAAGAAAGACAAGTGTGATAAAAAAGAAAACGAAATGACACCAACAAGTACGAAAGTTGCCACAGACAGCAGCAAAGATAAGCATGAGAAAAACCTGTAAAAGACTTTGTTCATCCTGACTTTAAATATGGTCTTACTCAAGCATTTTCAGAAGTACTAATCGATGACGGCACTGAAAAAAGCATACCAACAAAGGATCAAAAATCAGGAAAGAAACCATCAAGTCCAAAAAAATCATCATTAGTTAAAAGAGTAAAGGCAAAGAGTAGAAAGAAGAAAAGGCATGCTAATTTTGAGTATTCTAATCAAGCAAAGAAGAAAGCTAAGAAATCAAAAAAGGAGAAGGAAAAATCTTCTGTAGGAAAAGATAAAGAAAAACATCTACCATTGGTTCCAAAAGATGAAGCAAAAAATGAAGAAAAAGAAGAAAAAAAAAAGATGAAGAAAAACTAGAAGATATTATAGATGATTTAAATCCAGTTTAAGTTGAAGAACCTACTTGGAAAGACCTACATTTGGCAAACTGCAAAAGTGTGACAAGTCATCTTACTGAAGAAGAAATAATAGTTGTTAGGAATTTTTTCAATGGCAATTGGTGGAAAAAAGTAAGGTTTTTTTCTAGTGTATAACATTAAAAAAACTTAATATGTAATGTATATTTTTTTAAATAAACAGATCCATTGCTTGGCAAGATAACTATGTGTCAAGAGGAGGATTTATTGTCACAAAGGGTATGATGATAGATTTGTTGAGAGGAACCCTTACAATTGGGTAGGTAATCACATATAAGAACTTATGTAAATATGATACCGTAGTTAATAACAAGTTGATATTCAAAATCCGCAATTATAATTGGATAAGTACCGTTTTTAAGAAAATGATACCTAGGTACATGCAAAACTGATAAGAAGTTATTGGGAAGCATAATTGAAACTATACAGTAAAACAATACCTTATTAGAAGCAAAACTGCTACTTAGCACTTGCTGCAATTAAAAGTGATACCATATATTATGTGAAAATGATATCACACATTACAGTATGACATGAAAATGTAATATAGCAAAAGGTTAACATGACATAATAATTTGTGTGATATCTTGTTTTCATGCATAAATCAGGTTATTGACTGGTTTAGCATCAAATGTGCCTTAGTTCCAAATAACTATGCAATGTCGACGATAATGACAGTAAGTACAAATTCAGTAAACCAATATTATTTGTTGACATGAGTGATGTTTACAGTTAATACTTACAGAAATATAATTTGCACAGAAAGGAATTAATGAAGAAAGAAATGGAATTATAACACATTTGGTTAAACCATTTTTGAAAGAATGCGCTCTGAACAAATATACAAAAGCCATATACTTCCCTATTCTTGGTGAATGCCACTGGACACTACTAATATTGCTATATCCAAACATGCAATGGTTGCACTATGATTCTTTGAGACCAAGAAATTCAACTGAAAGAAATAATCTACACTTGAAAGATTGTTGTAAACTGGTAAATCAATATATTAACCCTTACTACTGTATAAAGTGATACTAATGTTGATTTATTGTAGAGATATAAAGTTTAAGAAATTCTGCAGCAAGTATGGATAGAAAACAATATTCCAAATATGAAGGTTGAAATGACAGAAATGCATCAACCCGGATGTGCACAACAAGAATCGTAAATATAAATATATTTTATTCATACGATAAAGAATCATGTATTGACATAGTTTGCTAACTGTATACATATTTCATTAATGCAGAATTGACTGCGGTATATTCGTCATGATCTTTATGGCATCACACAATAGAGCTGAAGTACATTTGAAAGTGAAACAAAAATACAGTGATTGTATCAAAGCAAAATTTGTCTACTAAATAATTGCAAATCATATAAAGTGCTGGAATTTAGTTCGATTCATCACAGGATTGAGCAACAATTCCAGAAAATGATTGAAGTGATGTCTAAACGAATAATAGTTCCGATATGTAGTTAAATCATGTTTAGAAAGAATGCTTTGTATTTCAGTTTTATTTGTAAACAATTTTACATGTTCTGTGTTTCAATATTGACTGAATTGCTCAATGAAATATTGGGTATATTAATGTTTCGAAACAATGTTTGAATTTCAGTTTTATTTGTAAAAAAATATACACATTCTGGGTTTCAATATTGATGGAATTGCTTAATGAAATTTTGGATATATGAATGTCTGCAAATGTCAGTACTGGTATAGAATGAATAGTTATTTACTGTAGAAATAAAATGGTCACATTAGATGAAGTAAAAAATGAAACTGATGGAATTCTGAAGAAAAAAAAACTAATATCTAAATGATTGGTTAATTGATACTTAAGTAATGTTATTTACTTCAGGAAAAAAAACTGATGCCTATATGGATGGTACATTGGTGCTTAAATACTGGTAATGACAGCAGAGGAAAAATGATATCTACAACACACCTGTACTGATACTTAAAAACTGTTACATGATGCAGGAAAATAATTGATACCTACAAAAATGGTAAACTGATACTTAAAAACTGTGAACATGAAAATGACACATAAATTATACCCAGAAGTAAAATAACTGATACCCGTTAGCTATGACAGGAAAAATATTAATCATTATAATGATACATACATTTGCTTTAAAATGATACGCAACATGCAAATAGCATATCAATAATAATAACAACAACATGTAACAACATACAAACATTTTAGTGTAAAAATTTTAATTAAAAAACAACAAATCATGATTTTTTTTTTATTAAAAATATGGAGTATCTAGCACATACAATTGCTTCAGTCACAATTGTGGTAACGTGTACAACTTTATTAAAAAAATTGTATTAAGTATGTATTAATTTTTATTGGAAGCTTAACATTGCGATTGTTATGTCCATATTGGTTGCACACTCCACATCTGTTCTACTTGTTTTAAAAATGATTAAATGGATAAAAAAAACAAGCACTAATTGTTTGCGAAATCATTGGCAATCATGGTTGCTGTTGGGATTTGGTTAGATTCATCACTGATTTAAGCAAAATGAATACTAAAAACTGATACCTATAGCAGTATAAAAATGATGTCTTAAATCTGCACAATTTAGAAAAAAAACTGATATCTACAGTGACTAAAAACTGCTACCCAGAATATGAAGTTATATGTGTATAAAAAACTGATACCTAAAGTGACTAAAAACTGATATCTAGAATCTAAAATTAAATGTGAAAGAAAATACTGATACCTACAAAAATAAAAAAATGATACCCATGAACTGTTAATAGGAGAAAAACTTCAAATTGACACCTACCAGCTTATAAAATTGAAACCTAAAAATTATAAACGTATAAGTAAAACAAAGGAGATACGTACAAAGACCTTTAACAGATAACCAAGAGATGAAACAGAAAGAATAACACATTAAATCGAGACATGCAAGAGCGCAAACTGATATTCAGTTTATAAATATAATTTCATTTATCACAAGAGCATTATATCGCATCATACCAACAAAACAACAAACTAAAAAATAAAACAGGAAACAAAATAAGCTTTGAATAAATCTTATTAAAAGTATAGAATATTTTGCACATTACCAATGCATCATACATTAATTTTCAAACGTGTACTAGTATTTATTTTGAAAAGCATATATACAAGTACATGTTGTCATAAAACAATTGAAATAAAAGTCAGTTTATATTCTTGGAAGCTTGACAATTGCGCTTGTTATGCCCGTATTCATTGCACACTCCACATTTTTTTGCTTGTTTTTGAAATATGCAAATCCTCCTTTCCTTTTTGATGAAGGTCTCCCAGCGCCACGTTTATCCTTGGGTGGTTTATTTACTACGTCACTACTTGAATCAACATCAAGTTTGTCACAGGTAGGTATAGGATAAATTGTATTACTGTATGAAGATCGATAGGCTGCCACAGTAAAATAATTCTCAACGAAATCATATACATTTAATTTCACTTTATTAATGCATTTAATTGCATGAGCACATGGAAAACCCATAAGTTTCCATTGACTGCAGCTGCATGTCCAGCCTTTAAGATCGACACGATGGGATATTGGAGATTTCACTTCAAAAAGGTATTCAGAAGATTTGAATACATCCCAACCAAGTTCTTCTTCAACCAATTCTTTTAAACGGTTTCCCATAATTGGACATAAAAGCATAGTGCATAAACGAGATTCCTTTCTATGTTTAGCTATTTGCTCCATGATTTTTATTCGTATTCCATCTAAACAAGATGTAATAGGTAATGCCTGCTCATCTAAAATCCAACTATTGAAACTTTCAGCCACATTAGAGCTATACTCACCATACCTTTTGCCTCAAAAGAACAAGTCGGGCCATTTATCAAATGGTTAGTCGCTCAAAAAATTAGCCGCTGCAGGACCATCAACATCCAAAAACTTAGAACGAGCTACATTAAACTCATATACAGTAGATGCTCGAGAACAAGTCCTAAACAATTCCACAATAGAAATGTGTGCATTTTTTGACTTAACCACAGAAAGTAAATTTTGTTCCATGTGAAGGTAACAATAACTATGGTATGATGTTGGAAAAACATTTTGAACACCAGAAATGAAACCCTAATGTCGATCCGACATAAAAACCAAACCACGATCTACTTTCAACATTTCCTTCAAATGAGTTAAAAACCAAGTCCAATTGTCCAAATTCTCAATTGAAACTATGGCCATAGCTAGAGGGAAGAAACCTACAGAACAACGTACATAATAAGAATTCAAAAAGAATTTGTTATTGCAAATAAAATTGATTCCTTTCAGGCATACAAAAAAGTTAATTAAATAATGTATAACAAAAACTAATACCTGCAGAAACTCAAAACTGATACTTAAAAACTGTGTAATACAAACTGATACCCAGGTACATATTAAAATGCTATCTACAAACTATATATTAAAAAATGATGCTTACA
This sequence comes from Allium sativum, assembly GCA_030737875.1. NCBI lineage: Eukaryota > Viridiplantae > Streptophyta > Magnoliopsida > Asparagales > Amaryllidaceae > Allium > Allium sativum. Next base: position 572,583,629 of record CM060923.1, on the reverse strand, counting down.
TTCATACAAAAATGATACCCACTAACAACAGATAATAAACTAATACCTTCATGCATGAAATAATGCAACCTTTTAACTGTAGAACTAGAAAACCGATACCGTAAAAAATACTAAACTGATACATTAGAAAATATAATAGAGAAAACTGATACCACAAAATTCAAATTATACCATATATTTGTCTAAATGAAATCAATTTAACACTAGATCATAACTTGGTTGCCATTCTTCGCTGTTGCACTCATCAAAACTCCTAGCCTCCTCTTCAAATGAGTACCGTCTAAAAATATCATAGGTCGAAAATGTTTGAAGCCAAGAATACAAGCACATAAACCAACAAACACTAGCTCAAACTGATTCGTAGAAGAATTAACATCCATAGTGACATAAGAATCTAGATTGTGAGCCTGTAATGCATCTAAATTCCACGACAAATCATTATACGACATTGCATCATTACCATACAATTCCATTAAAGCTATTTGCCTTCCATGGTAAGTGTATGAGTAAGACAAATTTAGATTATACTCTCTTCGAAAATCAGCCATGATTTTTTTCGGTTTCTTACTTGGATAATCTCTAATTTCATCAATTATCATTCATTTAACAAATAAGCTTGAGAGTTGAGGGTTATTCAATTTTGATAGACCACCACCACAAGAATGTTCAACAATCAAATTTCTAATGAAATACCTATTGAGTTGGCCAAGATCACAGGAAGCAAGCACTTTAAACAGACATCTAGTGGTAGATGATGAGCAAACAACTGTGATTCTAGTAGCGTTGTTCTTAAGGTAATCTAATTCATGACCTGGTTTGATTTGAAAGGCCATAAGGATTTCTTTAAAGTCATTTGTCCCTCCAAAACAAAAACCGATAAAATCAGAAAATTTTAATATAGAGCCTCTTTTCATCGAATCTTTTAGGTAACTTTTCCTATGAACGACAATGTTCGCACCCAAACATCGATCGGTACTCGTAGGAGATGAAACAGTAGTAGAAAGGGCAGACGAACCATCAATCACATTTACCAACAGAAAAATCCTTCAACAGAACATCGAAATAGAAAAAAGCAATCTTCTTATGCCATTAAAATTAAATGATACTTTGAAGATCAGAGTCACCTTCAATAATTTTAGTTCTATCCTCAAGCAGATAGCTAATTTCAATTATTTAGGAGTACGTTGAGACCAATGCTGACATATTTGATTTTGGAAATCGTACAATGAGCAATTAATCGACAACCGAGTGCTGAAAAAGGTATCGTTAAGGACAACTATGACAAGAAGAGTAGCTTCAGCATTGGAAGAAAGAAATAATATGAAAAAATAAATTAGCCAAGGTAAAAGATACAACAAATACAAGGTTAACTAAATTTTCATACAAGTGTTAAAAAAATACTAAAATGATTAATTCTATATTTGTTCAAAAGAATAAAAACATAAACAAAACACAAAGATTACACCAAAACTGATACCTTAAAAATAATATACGTATACCCAAAACCTGATTTAGTCATCATTACAATAAAACATGTACCTTAAAAAATAGGATTCTGATACCTAAAACTTGATTTAGTCATATTGCGATAAAACTGATACCTTAATAAATACGATTCTGATACCTAAAAATATCTCTAGATTTTTTTCTCTGAACAAAAATCTACTGGACAAAACAATTCAAAATAACATTTACACTTATTAAAACGAAACATATTTAGGTCTAAAACTGGTTTAATTTAACAATTCAATTACAAACCAAATACAACATCAAACAGAACGACAAACGAATAAGAAAGTATCCAGTTTAAAAAAAACGATATCTGAAAAACTAATGAACTTTTACCTGCTTATATTACCACTAGAATCCATGAATCAACAATAGAAACAATCAAAAACTAACAAAGATAATGAATGTTAAATTAAAGGAATTATAAAAAGAAAATAAAAAAGATCAGAAAGCAACCAAATGTGTGATGGATGTTCCTATATGAATCGTGCGAGATCGTGCTTACCAATATGAATTGTGAGATCAAATCAGTTTTGCCTTTGCGACGTCAAATTTCGATCAACAACTACTGGTTTTTTCCTGATAGATTTATGGGATCAAGGAGAAAAATTGATTTCAAAATATGCAAGAACAAGAATCGCGTTTCAATTGCGGCGAGATAGAGATTACGTTGAAACGAGATAAATTACAAGAAAGAAGGAAGTAGCGCGCGTGATTTAAGGATATAAAAATTTAATTAGTGTAATGTCTTAGTGTAATGTCCTTTTGATTAAATATTTAATAGGTCGTCCTTATGGATAAAAAACCCCTTAAACTTGTCCTTTAGATTATTTTCCTGTATAAAAAGGGAAAACCAATTTTTAAAATAGAAATGGAACTTCGATTGGGTTAAAGAAAATAACTTGTTAAATTTTATAAAATCAAGTAGATTAGTTTGTAACTAATGTTTTTAAATAAGGAATAATTTGTATTAAATAATTTAGAAATATATATTCGAAATGAATTTAAGAAGGGGAAAAGGAAAATCATTTAAAAAGATAAACAATGGACTTATTTCAATACGAGAAATGTAAAGAGGATTGAGACATATACATAAGGATTTGTAATTTGAATTCGATGATGTCGAAAGTTATAAATATAAATTATTTTTAAGAATTACATCTTATATAATTTAGAATTTGGCAAATAATAAATATTTGATTTGAATCCAATCAATTTAAAATCAAAAGTGTAACCGAGATTAATTTATAATCCTGATATATGACAAATGAGAAATTGACTTATATATGGAGTTTATGAAGGGAAATAGGAATATGAATTTATAAATAAACCAGTAGGTGGAATTTAAGCATATAATTGGTATTTACTAATTAAAACAAGATTTATTGGATATAACAAGTCCATATGTTCTATAAAGAATTAATAGTCACGTTTAAAGTGAAAAATGTTTTAAAAGCAAACGAATTGCAAATTGAAATGGTGATAAAAGTGTAAATGGTAAATGTTTGAAGTGATGAGTTCAAAAGTAAAATTCGAAACTGATTCGACCTGAAACGGTGAGTACATTCCGAAGATCGAAACGTCAAACGAATATAGATTATTCAAAAAGGAGTTATTAGTTTAAATTCGATTATATCGAATTCAAGAAAGTAATATTTACTTTTCGATTCTTATCAAGATTTATTTATCTTATTAATTAATTACTTATTTGTTAAAATTAGTGAGTAAAAAGTATATTTTGAAGTTAAATGTTTTCAGAAACAAAATTATATCGTTATGATCAAATGATTACCGTTAAGGAAGTGGTTACGCAAAATGAATCTGAAAGAGGTGTAAGCAATGATTTAATAAGAAATTAAGAAATGGGAGTAAGGGAATAAGAAACTGACTAGAGACTAGTTAAGTGGATTAGTTTTCTTAGTATTGATCTGATGTTGGTTTCGACCTTCGGGATTGATATTCAGGGAATTGTTCTCTTACTGTTTTACGGTTAGAAATTGATGAATGTGGAATAAAAGTAAAGCGTGAATAAGAAGTTGAAATATTTTCCAAACGTTAATAATGTATGTTTTCTAAATACAGAAAATACGGATTTTGTGAATTGATGGAAATATTTTTCCAATGTAAATAAGAAATATTTTCTGAGATATAGAAAAAAATAGTTTAAAATAGATGGAGATGTTTTCCAAGGAATCGTGAGAGGATAAGTGAATTGGAGAAAATACTGGGTAAAGATATCGAAGGGGAATTGGGAAATGAAACAATTATTGATAAGTAAAATTAAAGGGGATTAGTGTTGATTGATGATTGATTGATTAAATTTCCTTTTGGAAATGTGACCATTGTCTGTATGGATGTTTTTCCTTTGATATTTCAATCATCAACTATCAAAGAATTTTGACCATGTTTCGTTGTCCATACAGAGAGGCCATGATTAGAATTATTATCTGAAGACCACTTTGTATAGGCATTAGCATTGCAAATCAATTATATTAAAGACAATTTAAGGCGAAGTTATGCAATGTTTGTTCTGTTTACAGAATAGTGCCTTCGGCTTGCCCAAACCTAGTACAACTTGTATGGATGGATGTCTGACAGAGTATATATAATAGACCGCGTCAGTTGATCTCTTCAAACGTACTTACGTTGGTGGAGGAGAAATTCGTTTCTCTTAGCTTTATACCCGTGGTAATTTTGGGGAAATCAATTTGTGATTTGGTGGGTATGAGAAGTGGCATTCAAAGTAAATGGAGGGGTGATCGGTCAAAAGATACACTATGGCCTCAAGCCTCATCAACCGGGAAATGAAAAAAATCGGGGAGACTACATGGCTATGTGGATCGCCCCCATTAGGGTGTATTGTCACCATCTGGAGAATATTCATATTTGTTACTTCTTTTCGCTTCTGTATCTCCCGGGAACGGTTATGTTGCTAGCGACTATCGGTGAAAATATATTCGATACTCTCAAGTAAAATGAGTGGTCGGTTACATGTGGCAGGTTTGCAAGACGTTCTGGTTGAACCCAGTGTATTCCTCTCTAGAGATACACTATTGGCAGGTGGTTCCATACCTTGTCATAGTCGGAATCCAATCTCCAATAAGCATCTGCGGTTTTGATTGTATATTATATATGTGGAGCGTGAAATGCAAGCGTTCTACTAGATTTTATTTACTTGTGATTAGACACTATTATAATATCAGAGAAGTATTGATTTTAAAAATGTTTTGGGTTATAGTAAGGTAAAAACCGTCCATGTTTATGTCTGGGCTGGTCTTACTATTATCCTTTTTTTTCAAAAGGATTTCTCGAAGTTAAACCGAATTTTTGGAGTTTTCTCACACCAGTCCCATGACTAACCCAAGGTTTATTTTGTTTTGTTTTTCCCTAAACTCTTAGGTGCCCAAATTTATATGGGCAGTCAAGTAGTCGGGATTTTTCAGATACCTGGAGAAGCTTAGAGCAGGAGGCTTCAACATTAGATATATACATATAGTTTATTTCCGCTGTAATGTTATGTGTTGTACCCTGGTAATGGTACGTATATATAGATATTATTTTTTTATTTCCAAATTATGTTGAAAAAATATATTTTTTATCCGTTCCGTTGTAAGATTCGTGTTTACTCTGATTCGGTTATGTTCCTCTTCTTCTATTCTAATTTTCTTTCTTTCTTCTTCTCACCCTCTAACTTCTTTCTATTAATGATCTGGTATTTCCGATGCTCGAATAATTGACATTGATATTTGTGTCGATTTTCAGGGTCGAAAGCCCCGGGTCGTTATAGTAGTATCAGAGCAAAAGATTAAGTAATTACCTTGGCTCTGTGGTGCAACTCAATAGAGATGGGGTTAGTAATACCCTAGATTGAGTTGAATGTATACGAGAGAGTGTATTTGTAGATTTATATAAAAATTATTTATAATATGGAGATTTAATTGTTGAGTGGTTGAATTCTAGTCGACGGTGTGGCACCACAACATTAATAGGGGTTTCTAAACACTTGAATACGATGAACTGACATGGTATGTTTTTGAAAAGAAGGTAAACAAAATAATTTTACCCAAGATATATTTTGATATAAAAGAAGTATATATATAAAAATTATTATTTCATATATTAGATGTGTTGATAGTTATTATAATCAAATAAGAATATAATTGAGATGGTTATAAATAACCAATCAGAATTCGTAAAAATGTAAGATATAAAATTAGGATGGACCAAATCTGGATTAAATCAGAATTTGGAAATAAAATTCCGGAAACTGGAAAAGGGGTTTGAAGTTTAATGATGAACTAAATATGGAAATTGTAATAACCCGGAAATCTGGGCCAATTTGAATTTTTTATTTTGGCGATTTTAGCGAATTTTGATTATTTAAAATGGTTTATTTTGAATAATAAACGACAAGAAATTTATTTTGAATAGAATTTGAACGTATATATTTATATAGATCATCGTTAGGATATAAATATTTATTTTAATTATAAAAGGAATTGAAAATGGTGCGGTAGTTCGATAATTCGATTTCAAACTTCAAATGAATGTACAGGATTCAAAATAAACCAGATTTTAGCGAACCCAAAAATAATAGAATCTAATTGAGAATATCTTTCCAACGAATCCGAAAAATCAAAATTTCATAGCGGGAATCATAAGTTACGTCCAGTTGAAAATTCAGAATAGTCACTATGGAATTCTAGCCCTTAAAAATGGAAATTTTGCAAACGACCTCGGATTTCGACGAAACCACTTTTGTTGGGTCCGTGATGTCAAGTTATTGCTATATTCCAATTTTCATAATTTTTCGAATCAATATGTGAGCATGGCAAAGGAAAACGCGTTTGACCAGTTTCAGTTGATTTTAATCGACTGGAAAATGACCATTTTTCAAATGGTCTCAGAATTCAATGAAATAAGTTTTGTTAGGACCGTATCGTCAATACGAAGCTAGAAAATATTTTTCGGGAATTTTTAGAGTTAGTATGTGACCCCACAATATTGAAATGCACGTTCAAATTCAATATATAAAGTATATGTTGATTTTGATGAAAACTGATCGAAATGATCGAATCAGCTTACGATACATATCCCATTGTGTTCGGAATGCGGGTAATTAGCTATGGACGACAGGCGGTGGGCCTCGTTTCGAGGTCGAAATAAAAGCTCAACTTTTTTTTTGAAATAAAAATAATATAAAAATAATTCACCCTCTCTCTTTAACTTCTCAGACCCCTCCCCCGTTCACTATACAGAAATCAAAGAAAATAAGAAAAATAAAAATAAAGGGGGGATCGCGATCCCCCCCCCCCCCCCCCGATTTGGTCCACCGCCGCTCAGGGCGTGGCGCCACCGCCTTCCTCTTCCTCCGTTCTCCTCTTCCCCCTCCTCAAACGCCGATTCCAGACCCCCCTTAACCCGAAACCGAAGTCCCCAAACCCCCCTGGAAACCGTCGCCAGTCCTTCCCCCTCCCCTCCACCACTGGCGCACCACCCCTCTGATCCCCCTTGCTTCGACGATCGAATTAGCCGGAAATGGCCAACCCTAGGCAACGTGTTTCAGGCAGAGAACACAATGAGTTTCATTATTTATTTTAGTTTAATTTTATTTAAATAACATCGTTTAAAAATCTGGTTTTGGTAATATAAAACATTGGAATAAAAATCGGATTTTTATTTATATAGTAGATGAATAAAAATGAAATCTTTATACATTAATAGGGAGATAAAAATGTAATTTTTACTATGAAGTTGAAGTGATAAAAATATGATTTTTACTATGAAGTTGAAGTGATAAAAATACGATTTTTTCTATGAACTTGAAGTGATAAAAATATGATTTTTACTATGAAGTTGAAGTGAAAAAAATACAATTTTTACTACGAAGTTGAAGTGATAAAAATGTAATTTTTACTATGAAGTTGAAGTGATAAAAATACGATTTTTACTATGAAGTTGAAGTTATAAAAATATGATTTTTATAGAGTTAAAAGACGAAATCTTTATATTTGAAAAGGTGAAATCTTTATATTTGAAAAGGTGAAATCTGTATATTTGAAAAGGTGAAATCTTTATATTTGAAAAGGTGAAATCTTTATATTTGAAAAGACGAAATCTTTATATTTGAAAAGGCAAAATCTTTATATAGAGTGGCGAGATAAAAATATAATCTTTATTATATGAGTAGCAATGTAAAAATAGAATTTTTATCTATATAGTAGCGATGTAAAAATAGAATTTTTATCCATATAGAGTGATTATAAAAATATGTTTTTTATATACATAGAAACAATATAAAAATGTGATTTTTATATATGTAGTGGCTACGGACAACGAAAGTGACAAAAGGCGAGAACGGCGAAGACTTCTACATTTGAAGTGTCGTGGAGTTGGGATAGCTTTGGTGAGAACTTCTCACTTTTAATTTAATTTTCTAGTTAAAATATATACTAGGATGTAGACGGTATTCAGTAGCACCCGACACCCGTCGTTGTAACACCCCACGTCCATTAATGTCACTCACAAAGGGAATGCATTAACTTCCATGGAGGTTTTAAGTGAGTATAAAACAGAAGAATTACAACAAGACAGATAATAAGTAGTACTTGGAAATCTAAAACTTTATTTCAATGGAAATTAAACATGTTTGTTACATCATAAAACCATAAATCAGAGTCAAGTACAATATCCATCTTGATAAAACAAAATACATAACCCCATTACATAAATAGCCATTAAAGAAGATAACAAGCTGGACTTTACTTCTGCAGTCCAAGCTTTCCAAGAGAGAGATAAAGCAATCCAATCAAACTCCACTAGAGCTGGGCCAACCTGAGGACCTGGAGGGGGAAAAAGGATAGAAATAGAGGGGGTCAGACATAAAGTCTGGCGAGTATGATAATTCTAACAATACTATTATCAAAATAACTAGACTAAGGCATAAGCTGGAAAACAAGGAAATGTCTATGAACTATTGGGTATGGAAGAGCAGATAAAGATAACGTTAAAGGCACACCTAATTACTAACGAATAATTACTACACTGCACCACACCAGTCACCCTCAAAGTTGATCCCGCTTGCATCACTTAGAAATTATTATATAGCCTTGCGTACCCCTAGCTGGCTACATAGGTGCCGCATGCCCCTATCTCCACTAGGTGTACCCCACTACCCACTTTCGATCGGCTCCCTACTCGTAGATACCCGTGCTGGCCCCACAGTGGGGTGTATCACTCCCCTAAAGTGGCAACCCGATACAACTTGAGAATGCACGACTTATACCTACACGATGCAACAACGTCTTACCTACCAGCCCGGGTCCACACACGCATATGAAACCCGTTGGACTTGCGTTGCCACCGCTACCCCGTTTGGCCTCTTATAGTCAAGCCCAGTATGCGTGTCCCTTCCTCGAATTGGGTCGAGCTCACAAAGATAAGTTTGGGTTACTGGTTGAAATGGGCCCCCACAAGCTATCCACCTAAGCTTGTCCCCACTAGTATATCCCACTTAACCCTCTTCTTAGTCATGTTCATTTACATGTGTGTTTGGTTAAGTCTTACTAATCGTATTTCAAATGCCACTAAAGGCAACCACTAGATTCCTCATGCCACCCAAGGTACCTACTTAACCCCCATGTCCCACCTTACATGTTTATCTGGTTAAGTATTTCTTAATTCATTCAGGCCATAACCTCATAAAGACCTCTCACATTAGACTGGCATTTATGGCAGCTGGATTTGCCGGGAGGGTCCGGGCAGTCTTACACCATAAAAGAGTCTAACCTCGTGTCTTTACAACTGTTATGCTTTAATTTGGGCCTAAGACCTCTCACATTGGGCTGACATTTGTGACTACTGGATTTGCCGGTCGGGTCCGGGCAGGTTTACGTCACAAACGAGTCCAACCTCGTGTCCTAAGCATTGATTAACACTTATAATCTTTTACCCCAGTTTTAATAATTCCCTATTCAAATTATTAATTAATTCCAATTTTAATGATGTCCATAATTGACTCAATTATGGCCATCCACTCATGGCATGCAAAATCATATCAATTGCACCCCAACTTCTTAATATTAAATCCTTAATATTACCCCTACCCCACGTTATACGTTCGCTTATTCAACGCAAAATATACGTTAGACTCGAATAGTCTAACTCATAGCACAAAGATAAATTATCACAACATATAGACAATTAAAATAGATCTAATCATAATAGGGGTGAATCTTGAATAAAACTACACAGGTTATGGATCTAAATGTGTCAACTTGTTTGGTTAAATGTCACAATTTACATGCTATGATCATAACCCAAATTCATGTATAAACATGCAAATGGGGTTTTATGCAACATAATGATGGTGTGAACTAGCATCTAACACATAGAACTCACCCATGTCATAGCATAATTATAGATCTAAATAGATGTCATGGCATATGTTCATAATCTTTACTAATCAATCTAAACTTGAATACATGATTTGTCATATAAATCAACATAGCCCAAATAATATCAACGTTATGACTTGATTAACATGAACTAATTAGCATAGATAATAACATCATGATTTTATAACATGTATTATTTATCACAACTTAGCATAGAAAATTACAAACTATACAATATCATCATAGCATGATTTACAACATATAGGATATCATCATCACATTATATAGGATTTACAACATACATGATAGCATAAGGTTTGCAACAACATATATGACAATTCATGTCATTCACTTATATTCCATTCATAACTTGTAACACCCCACGCCCGCTATGGTCACTCTCTAAGGGAATGCCATAGCATCGGTGGAGTATTTTAGTGAATATAGAACAGAAAAATTACAACAAGACAGATATAAATAGTACTTGAAATTTAAAACATCATCTCATAACAGCGGAAATAAACATGTCTGGTTACATCATAAAACCACAATAAAAGTCAAGTACAATATCCATCAAAATAAAGAAGTACATAATCCCACTCTCTCATACAATAGCCAGGACAAAAGAAAAGATAACTGGGTAACTAGAGCTTTACATCTATCCAAGCTCCTAAAGACTGGAACAGCAATCTGATCAAGCTCCACTACTGCTAGGATCCACTGTAGGACCTGAGGGTTGGGAAAAAGATAAAAACAACGGGGTCAGACATAAGTCTGAGCGAGTCCTATAACTTTAACAATACAATCATTAAAGTAACCAGAGAAGACATAAACTTGACCTACGGTAATGTCTGGGGATGAATGGCTACACTAAGAAGCTTGGAAGACTTAGGATAAACTAAGATAACTGTAAAGACGCATCTACCCAACCAAGGATAATTACTAACTGCACCACACCAGTCATTCCTACTTAAAGGTTGATCCCTCCCAAGGACTTAGAAAATTTCCCCAGTAGTTTCGTGTACCCCTAGCCCACTACATAGGTGCCGTCTGCCCCTATCTCCACTAGGTGTACCCACTACTCCCAAGCGATCGGCTCCCTACCGTAGATACCCGTGCTGGTCCCACAATGGGGTGTATCATTCGCCAAGGTGTCCACCTGATAATATCAATGGTGCACGGCTTTATATCTACACGATGCAACAACGACTTACCAACCAGCCCGGGTCCACACACGCATATGAAACCCGTTGATCCTGCGTTGCCACCGCTAACCCGTTTTGGCCTCTTATAGTCAAGCCCAATATGCGTGTCCCGTCACCCGACTAGAGTCGAGCCCACAAAGATACGTTTGGGATATTGGTTGAAATGGGCCCCCACAAGCTACCCACCTAAGCTTGTCACTTATCTAGTGTATCCCACTTAACCCTTTAATCATGTTTAATTTCATGTTTCCACTTGGTTAAGTATTCTAATCGTATTTTCTATTGTCACCCAAGGCAACCCACTAGATTTCCACATGCCACCCAAGGCACCCACTTAACCCCTCATGTCCCTCTACATGCTAATATGGTTAAGTGTTTCTTAATTAATTAATTAAGATCATGACCTCATAAAGACCTCTCACATTAGACCGTCTTTTATGACTGCTGGATATGCCGGTTCGTTCCGGGCAGACTTCTGTCATCAAAAGGGTCTAACCTCGTGTCTTTACTTTAATCATGTATTTAATTTATGACTAAGACTCTCACATTGGGCCAATCATTTGTAGCCGCTGGATGGCCGGTCGGTTCCGGGCAGACTTCCGCTACAAAAGGGTCCAACCTCGTGTCTTAGTTGATTAATTACACCTAATTAATCACCCCCATATTAATTATCCCTAATTAATATCAAGTTTTTCATAACATAGGTAGACCTAACTCAATAGGTAAATTCCCATGGGGTAGACCTAACTCAATAGGTAAATTCCCACTTATGTTAATTTATTTTTATGGTATGCTTAATCATACCCAATCATACTTTTATTAACATAATTATTAACCCCATCGTTCCCCACGTAAATCGTTCTCATTTCATGACATAATAAAGGGGAGATCCATCACAAATATCATAGGTTTAACCACATCTTAGCATATAACTTTATCATGGGTTAAGAGGATGTCAACTTGCATATATGAACATATATTAACCCAACTACATTTAACCCCAAACTTGCATATTATCATACACATGACTTGCATAACATGTTGCATATGAGCTTGCATATTATCATACACATATCTTGCATAACATGTTGAACTTGCATATAAGCATTCTCATAACTTGCATAACATGCATTTAAGCATACACATAACTTGCATAAGCATTCACATTCTTGCATAAGCATCCACATACTTGCATAAGCATGCATAACTTGCATATCATGTTAAACTTGCATTTAAGCATACACATAACTTGCATAAGCATTCACATACTTGCATAAGCATGCATAACTTGCATATCATATTAAACTTGCATTTAAGCACACACATAACTTGCATAAGCATTCACATACTTGCATAAGCATGCATAACTTGCATATCATGTTAAACTTGCATTTAAGCATATACATAACTTACATATCATCATACACATAACTTGCATATGAACTTGCATAACTCACTTGTTAAACATGCATAAATCCACTTATTAAATATGCATAAACCCACTTATTAAACATGCATAAACCCACTTGTTAAACATGCATAAACCAACTTATTAAACATGCATAAACCCCCTTATTAAATATGCATAAATATAGAGTAGCATATCATTACAAATGATTCAAACTCACTAATCCGCATTTAAGACCATAAGTCTCATTACACCCAATCTACTTACTTTAGCAATTGATGTTAAAGTGATAGAAACTCACCCAAACCAAGATTAGCAAACTTATGAAGTGGAATTAGTTGCTAAATATGAAGATGGTGATGATTAGAGATTGATTAGAGAGTGATTAGCTTGCAACTTCCTTCATAAACTAGTGGAGGCTCTCTCAAGTTTGATTTTGGCGGCATGAGGCCATCATTTCTATTTTTAGTATGGATTAGGGTAGGTTTAGGGTGTATTTATAGATTAGGTGAGTGTTTTAGGCCCTTAGATTAACCCTAGGTTAGATTAGGTCCGTTAGATTTAGGAAATCTCTAGAACCCAGCCCAAGACTCAACCAAAAACCAGATCTGGTGCACCCAGATCCACAGGGCCGACACCCTGTGTCGACACCCCTGTCGACAGGGCAGTCGACTCCCCAGTCGACAGGCCTGTCGACAGCCCTGTCGACATGGGTAGGGTGGGAACTTTCCCGCCTGGCCCCCTGCTGGCTCCAATTTCGAAATCTGATGTTTAATTTTTAAATCTGTTTTTAACTTTGAATTTTCGGAAAACTTCTTTGGGCCATAACCGGGCCTTACGGACTCCGATTCTCGAAAACTCGGACTCTATTTCGCGTATTTTTCCGAGACGAACGCAATGACGCAGCCTGTTACCCCTAATTCCCACATCTGAGATTATTTATCCTGTAATTAGTGAATTTTAGTATTAACTAAAATTAGGGGTGTTACATTCTCCCCTCCTTAAAGGATTTCGTCCCCGAAATCTCTAAGCTAAGGAGAATGCATATCCTACCATCCAAACAACCATCTACTCAATCCATCAAACACGGGCATCCATTGTCCTTAAAACAATTTCTAATGATGTATGAGCATACGCAAAAAGTGTGTGTATATGTTCCCTATCTAATGTATGAACATATGCAAACCATGATAGTGCCATGCATCCATTATGTATGCGAGAGAACCCTATCGACACATACAATATCTACATGAGTGCACAATCATTCACCAAAATGCATCATCCATATGATAACACAATCATCATACATCCATAAATATAGCTTCCTACACACAATTTTATGCAATATGCAATATGAAGTGACTGAGCGGATCTAGTGCCTAGAGTGTGTGTATATGCATCCACGAGCAACCACTAGCAAACACTTGCATCCATTTGCATCCATCAACCATAACATGTCTCAAACACATGTTTCAACCATAGGTTTACCCTATCTAAAGGTCAATCAGTACTAACGAGAGGATATACTAAAGATAAGATAAGTACTAGACAACGATAGAGGAGAAAGTAAAGACATACCCTCAAAAAGAAATGGGTACAATGAACGCATTTTCGCTTCCGTCTCCCAAGTTGCGTTGCTCTCATCTTCTCCCCATTGCACTTTGACTAGTTGAACCTCTCTGTTTCTCAACTTCCTAGTCTCTGACCCAAGGATGCGAGTAGGAGCTCGTCGAATCGTGGCATCACGTTCTACTTCCACTTCTCTAAGCAAGCTTGGCTCTACCACCTCTGCAGTCTCATGTAGGCACTTCCTCAAATGTGACACATGGGATACATCATGTACCCCACTAAGTCTGTCGGGCAACTCCACTCTATATGCCATCCGTCCAATCCTTTCCTTAATAGGAAACGGCCCCACGAACCTTGGTGCTAACTTCCCAACAGATCCAAAGCGAACCACATTTCGTAACGGAGACACTTTGACAAAGACCATGTCCCCAACTTCAAACTCAAGATCCGTCCTTCTCTTGTCCGCATAAGATTTTTGCCTATCCTGCGCTGCTTTCATCCTTCTTCGAATTAAGTCAATCTTCTCAGAAGTCTCCCTAATCATATCAGGCCCAAGCAAGATCTTATCCGTAGACCCACCAACACGTAGGTGATCGACAAGGCCTTCAATAGAGAGCTTCGAAAGGAGCCATACCAATACTGGACTGAAAGCTGTTACTATATGCGAACTCCACCAATGGAAGATGCTCTTCCCATGTACCTCCAAAATCTAAGATACAAAGCCTCAAAAGGTCTTCTAGAACATGATTCACCCTCTCAGTCTGGCCGTCCGTCTGAGGATGATATGCGGTGCTCAGACACAATTGAGTCCCCACTGCTTCTGGCAAACTTCTCCAGAACTCGCTAGTGAAGATAGGATCTCGATCACTCACTATGCTAGAGGTTACCCCATGTAATCGAACTATCTCTCGAAGATATACTGAAGCTAGCCATGGAGCAGTCCTCTTGCTCTTTACAGGTATGAAATGGGCGCTTTTAGTAAGCCTGTCTACCACCACCCAAATTCCCGTATTACCCTTTCTTGATCTGGGTAACCCGTCAATAAAATCCATCGAGACGATATCCCACTTCCATTGCGGAACTTCCAATGGGTGAAGCAACCCTCCTGGTTTCTTTTGCTCCGCCTTCACTTGCTGGCACACCAAGCATCGAGCGACATACTCGGCCACATCTTTCTTCATACCGGCCCAGAAGAAAACCCTCTTCATGTCTTGGTACATCTTGTCCCCACCGGGATGAATGGTCATCCTAGAACGGTGTGCATCATCAAGAATAGCCTTCCTCAAACCCTCGCCTTGCTGTACACAAAGTCTACCATCTCTACGCAAGCACCCCCTATCGTCTAGGGTGTACCTACTAAAATGGCTAGACGACTCCCCCCTTATGAGCCTCTCTACCAACTCAACCAACTGCGGGTCGTCCCTCTGTGCATCTCCAATCCGCCATAAAAGGGTAGGTCTGACCTCCAAGGATGCTAGCAAACCGGGTATATAGTCAATGGAAGGTCTGAAATCAAACATCGAGATAAATTCCAAGCTTCGTCGTTCCACAAACAATGGACTCAAGGACAGCCTCTTTCTGCTCAAGGCGTCCGCCACCACGTTACCCTTGCCAGGGGTATACGCTATCTCGAAATCATAGGATGCTAAGAACTCCATCCACCTTTGCTGTCTCAAATTCAAATCCTTCTGAGAAAACAAGTACTTCAATGATTTGTGGTCAGTGAACAATTCGAATCTCTCACCAAGAAGATAATGGCGCCAAATCTTAAGCGCAAAAACAATAGCGGCCAACTCTAGATCATGGGTAGGGTAATTTTTCTCATGCACTCTCAACTGCCTTCCACCATAGGCTATCACCCTTCCCTCTTGCATTAAGACTGCGCCTAGTCCTGTCCCACAAGCATCGGTATAGACAACAAATGGCTTGCTCCCATCTGGCAACACTAAAACTGGAGCAGTGGTTAAAGCTCTCTTTAACCGTCGGAACGCATCATCACAATCTACGTCCCATGCGAAAACAAGATTCTTCTTCGTTAAGCGGGTTAATGGGGCTGATATCTTCGCGAAGTCTTTGATAAACTTCCTATAGTAACCCGCCAACCCCAAGAAACTTCTTACTTCGGTAGCATTCTTCGGAACCTTCCAATCCTGAATTGATACTACCTTCGCGGGATCCACAGCTATCCCTTCCTTGGAGACCACGTGCCCCAAGAACCGCACCTCCTTCCTCTAGAAGTGACATTTAGAGAATTTAGCCTTAAGGCTATGTGCTCGAAGAGTCTTCAATACCTCCCCAAGATGTAGGGCATGCTCTTCTTCACTCTTAGAAAATACTAAGATATCATCCACAAAGACCACCACGAATTTATTAAGGAACTCCCTGAACACCCTACTCATCAAATCAACAAAGTATGCAGGGGCGTTCGTCAACCCAAATGGCATCACCAGCCACTCATAGAAACCATCCGGAGTCCTAAAGGCAGTCTTGTCTATGCTATCCTCAACCACCCTCAACTGATGAAACCCCGTGGCTAAGTTCAACTGAGAAAATACTGAAGCGCCAACCACCTGATCGAAAAGATCATCAATCCTCGGCAATGGGTCTCTATTCTTCTTTGTGAGCTTGTTGAGTTCTCTATAGTCTACACAAAGTCTGAGGGACCCATCCGCCTTCGTAGCAAAAACTACTGGAGCACCCCACTCCGATATACTCCGTCTTATGAACCCCTTCTCAAGCAACTCCCCTACTTGCTTATGGAGTTCCCTCCTCTCACGAGGAGCCATGTGGCGCACTGGTAAAGATACAGGTTTAGCATTATCCACCAGATATATTCGGAAGTCAATCTCCCGCTTCGGAGGTAAGCCCTTCACCTCCTCAAACACATCCGGATATTCCCGGACCACTTTAACAGATTGTAAACTCTCGACCGAAGCGTCAAGCGATTCAAGATAACTTAGCATAACAGAATCCATGGGATTACAAGAAATCTCGAGAGTGTTACCCAAGCGGGTCATGAGCCTAACAACTCTCCTTTCGCAATCCAGAACGGCACCATTACTGGATAACCAGTCCATGCCCAAAATCAACCCATAGCCCGTGAAGCCCAACACAAAAGCATCACATCTAAACTCAATGCTAAGTATAGAAATCTTCAAACCCAAACATATCATGGACAAATAAGTGGAGCCCCCAATTGGGTTTGAAACAACCAAGGGATCATCTACCAGACTGGTGTCTAAGTGCAGTGACTCAACTAATGATGATGAGATAAACGAATGCGATGCGCCTGAATCAAACAATGTACGGACAGGATGATCAAATAGAAAAACTAGACTTTCAACGGAAATAGTTCTACCTCTTTCCTGAATCGGTGGAACCGCGAGAGCCTGTACTTGCCCCCTAGCCTGACCTGGTGCCATCAGAGCTTGCACCTGTCCTCCTGAGGTAGACCCCGTCCTTTGCCCCTTCTTAGGGCAATCCTTCACTAAATGCCCTGCTTCGCCACAGTGGAAGCAGTCAGTCTTCTTCTTCTTGTGACAATCCTTGCTTAGGTGGCCAGGTGTCCCACAATTGAAACACTTCTTCTTCTTGCCCTTGCCACCGTTGCCTTTCCCACCTTTATTTTGCTGTTGTTGCTGAGGTCTCTTTTGATCTCCCTTCTTCTCGGGTACCCTATTAGCATTGGGACCCTTCTCTTCTTCATGCATGAGTGCCATGTCAACTAGCTTCTCAAAGGTGGCCCCCATAGGGATATGAGTCATAGCCAACCCATGCATTGGTTCATTCAAGCCTTTCACGAACCTCAAAGCCTTCTTCTCCGGTGTATTCACCATGTCTAGGCCAAACCTTGCCAATTGATTAAACTTGTTGACATATTCCTTCACTGAGAGATTTCCTTGCTTTAAAGTCAAGAATCTTTCCATATACAAGTTTTCTTCCGCCCTTGAGAGAAACTTTGCCACAAATCTTTGTCTAAAATCCGCCCAAGAGTCAATGGGGCGTTCTCCACTGGTGACCTCCCACCAGAATGAGGCCTCTCCCTTCATTAACCAAGCAGCTAACTTGACTTTCTTTCCTTCTTCCATCTCAAAGATATCTATCAATTCTTCCACCTCTTTAAGCCAATCTCTAGCCTCCACAAAAGTTTCAGATCCTTGAAAAGGTTTCCCTCCCATGGCTTTAAATTCCTTGCAAGTCTTAGCAAAAGTATCCGTGCGAGGAGGAGGGGGAGGAGGAAGATCGGGTGCTACGGTTGGTGGAGGAACATTTGCTGGACCCGCAGTGGTGGCCCTAGCCTCCATCAATCTCCTATACCATACTGGTACCGTCACACCCTCTGGAAAGTTAAGATCCTCAGCCATGCTGAAACGAAAAAGGAAAGATTCAAAACGGAGAATTCGAAGGATATAGATATGGCTATTGGGGATTATGCTTTTCTTTCAAAAACTTTTCTCTTAAAAGACATGTCTTTGAAAATATTTCTTCCAAAAATGTTTTTATAAAAATAGTTTTCTAAAAATTTTATCTGTTCCGGTAACCTTTGCTCTGATACCACGTGTAACACCACACGCCCGCTATGGTCACTCTCTAAGGGAATGCCATAGCATCAGTGGAGTATTTTAGTGAATATAGAACAGAAAAATTACAACAAGACATATTTAAATAGTACTTGAAATTTAAAACATCATCTCATAACAGCGGAAATAAACATGTCTGGTTACATCATAAAACCACAATAAAAGTCAAGTACAATATCCATCAAAATAAAGAAGTACATAATCCCACTCTCTCATACAATAGCCAGGACAAAAGAAAAGATAACTGGGTAACTGGAGCTTTACATCTATCCAAGCTCCTAAAGACTGGAATAGCAATCTGATCAAGCTCCACTACTGCTAGGATCCACCGTAGGACCTGAGGGTTGGGAAAAAGATAAAAACAATGGGGTCAGACATAAGTCTGAGCGAGTCCTATAACTTTAACAATACAATCATTAAAGTAACCAGAGAAGACATAAACTTGACCTACGGTAATGTCTGGGGATGAATGGCTACACTAAGCAGCTTGGAAGACTTAGGATAAACTAAGATAACTGTAAAGACGCATCTACCCACCCAAGGATAATTACTATCTGCACCACACCAGTCATTCCTACTTAAAGGTTGATCCCTCCCAAGGACTTAGAAAATTTCCCCAGTAGTTTCGTGTACCCCTAGCCCACTACATAGGTGCCGTCTGCCCCTATCTCCACTAGGTGTACCCACTACTCCCAAGCGATCGGCTCCCTACCGTAGATACCCGTGCTGGTCCCACAATGGGGTGTATCATTCCCCAAGGTGTCCACCTGATAATATCAATGGTGCACGGCTTTATATCTAAACGATGCAACAACTACTTACCAACCAGCCCGGGTCCACACACGCATATGAAACCCGTTGATCCTGCGTTGCCACCGCTAACCCGTTTTGGCCTCTTATAGTCAAGCCCAATATGCGTGTCCCGTCACCCGACTAGAGTCGAGCCCACAAAGATACGTTTGGGATACTGGTTGAAATGGGCCCCCACAAGCTACCCACCTAAGCTTGTCACTTATCTAGTGTATCCCACTTAACCCTTTAATCATGTTTAATTCCATGTTTCCACTTGGTTAAGTATTCTAATCGTATTTTCTATTGTCACCCAAGGCAACCCACTAGATTTCCACATGCCACCCAAGGCACCCACTTAACCCCTCATGTCCCTCTACATGCTAATATGGTTAAGTGTTTCTTAATTAATTAATTAAGATCATGACCTCATAAAGACCTCTCACATTAGACCGTCTTTTATGACTGCTGGATATGCCGGTTGGTTCCGGGCAGACTTCTGTCATCAAAAGGGTCTAACCTCGTGTCCTTACTTTAATCATGTATTTAATTTATGACTAAGACCTCTCACATTGGGCCAATCATTTGTAGCCGCTGGATGGCCGGTCGGTTCCGGGCAGACTTCCGCTACAAAAGGGTCCAACCTCGTGTCTTAGTTGATTAATTACACCTAATTAATCACCCCCATATTAATTATCCCTAATTAATATCAAGTTTTTCATAACATAGGTAGACCTAACTCAATAGGTAAATTCCCATGGGGTAGACCTAACTCAATAGGTAAATTCCCACTTATGTTAATTTATTTTTATGGTATGCTTAATCATACCCAATCATACTTTTATTAACATACTTATTAACTCCATCGTTCCCCACGTAAATCGTTCTCATTTCATGACATAATAAAGGGGAGATCCATCACAAATATCATGGGTTTAACCACATCTTAGCATATAACTTTATCATGGGTTAAGAGGATGTCAACTTGCATATATGAACATATATTAACCCAACTACATTTAACCCCAAACTTGCATATTATCATACACATGACTTGCATAACATGTTGCATATGAGCTTGCATATTATCATACACATATCTTGCATAACATGTTGAACTTGCATATAAGCATTCTCATAACTTGCATAACATGCATTTAAGCATACACATAACTTGCATAAGCATTCACATTCTTGCATAAGCATCCACATACTTGCATAAGCATGCATAACTTGCATATCATGTTAAACTTGCATTTAAGCATACACATAACTTGCATAAGCATTCACATACTTGCATAAGCATGCATAACTTGCATATCATATTAAACTTGCATTTAAGCATACACATAACTTGCATAAGCATTCACATACTTGCATAAGCATGCATAACTTGCATATCATGTTAAACTTGCATTTAAGCATATACATAACTTACATATCATCATACACATAACTTGCATATGAACTTGCATAACTCACTTGTTAAACATGCATAAATCCACTTATTAAATATGCATAAACCCACTTATTAAACATGCATAAACCCACTTGTTAAACATGCATAAACCAACTTATTAAACATGCATAAACCCCCTTATTAAATATGCATAAACATAGAGTAGCATATCATTACAAATGATTCAAACTCACTAATCCGCATTTAAGACCATAAGTCTCATTACACCCAATCTACTTACTTTAGCAATTGATGTTAAAGTGATAGAAACTCTCCAAAACCAAGATTAGCAAACTTATGAAGTGGAATTAGTTGCTAAATATGAAGATGGTGATGATTAGAGATTGATTAGAGAGTGATTAGCTTGCAACTTCCTTCATAAACTAGTGGAGGCTCTCTCAAGTTTGATTTTGGCGGCATGAGGCCATCATTTCTATTTTTAGTATGGATTAGGGTAGGTTTAGGGTGTATTTATAGATTAGGTGAGTGTTTTAGGCCCTTAGATTAACCCTAGGTTGGATTATGTCCGTTAGATTTAGGAAATCTCTAGAACCCAGCCCAAGACTCAACCAAAAACAAGATCTGGTGCACCCAGATCCACAGGGCCGACACCCTGTGTCGACACCCATGTCGACAGGGCAGTCGACTCCCAAGTCGACAGGCATGTCGATAGCCCTGTCGACATGGGTAGGGCGGGAACTTTCCCGCCTGGCCCCCTGCTGGCTCCAATTTCGAAATCTGATGTTTAATTTTTAAATCTGTTTTTAACTTTGAATTTTCGGAAAACTTCTTTGGGCCATAACCGGGCCATACGGACTCCGATTCTCGAAAACTCGGACTCTATTTCGCGTATTTTTCCGAGACGAACGCAATGACGCAGCCTGTTACCCCCAATTCCCACATCTGAGATTATTTATCCTGTAATTAGTGAATTTTAGTATTAACTAAAATACGGGGTGTTACATAACTTAATCTAATTAGTTTAATAATAATCTTGTTAAGATCATCATACTCACAATTTGAAGAGAAAGAGAGTCTTGATTTGCTTTAGAGTTGAGTAGAATAGAGTTTTGATTAGCTTTCTTCCTTCTTAGTTGGCGGCGGCTACACTGAGTTCCATGGCGGCGGTATGACGGTGGCTATTCTATTTTTCATGTGAGTTAGAGTGAGAGACTACCTAGGTATTTATAGAATTTAGGATTTATTTAGACCGTCAGATCAACTCAGAACTAAACTGAACCGTTAAATTTGCCAACTCAGCCCTAAAGACACATCAGCAGCTCAAGATTGGGCTCAGCCAAACCCTAGCCGACTGGACCAGGTCGACACCCAGGTCGACTGCCCAGTCGACCTGGGGGGATATCGACTGCCCAGTCGACTCCCCAGTCGACCTGGGGTGCTGGACGGGAAATTTACCGCCTAGCCTGTTTGACTTCGAATTTTGAATTTTAAATTTTCTGAAATCTGTTTTGAATTTTCTGAAACTTCTGATGGCCATAACTTCTTCATACGAAGTCCAATTCACGCAAACTCAGACTCTATTTCAACCAGAATTCCGAGAAGAACACAATGGTGCAACCTGTTTCCCACAATTCTCAAGTCTGAGATTAGTTATTCTTTAATTTGTGAATATTGATATTAACAGAATTACGGGGTGTTACATTCTCCCCTCCTTAAAGGATTTCGACCCCGAAATCTTCAAGTCATGAAGAATGTATATCCTAACATCCAATCATCCATCTACTCAACCATCAAACACAGGCATCCATTGTCCTTATAGACTTCTAATTCTTTCATGTTTAAATGCACAGTGTGTGTATATGTCCTTATCTAATGCAAAATCCGGCGGTCCACTGATTGAGTTGACCTCCTTAATGCAAATCATGATAGTGCCATGCGTCCATTATGTATGAAAAAGTTCCTTAATGCTGCATATTATCTCTATATGCATGCACAATTATCATCCGAATGTAGCATCCATATGAAAAAAAAAATCCTCATACATCCATTTATATGCAATATGCAGTATGAAGTGACTGAGCCGATCTAGTGCCTAATAGTGTGTGTATATGCGTCCACGAGCAACCACTAGCAAACACTTGCATCCACTTTGCATCCATCATACATAACATGTCTCAAACACATGTTTCAACCATAGGATTATCCTAACTAAAGGTCAAGGATACTAGCGAGAGGATACTCTAAAGGTAAGATAAGTACAAGCTAAGCGATAAAGGAGAAATTAAAAGACATACCCTCAAAAAGAAAAAGGGTATCGTGAACGCATCTTCTCTTCTGTCTCCCATATAGCGTTGCTCTCATCATCTTCCATTGTACTTTGACTAGTCTGACCTCTCGATTTCTCAGCTTCCTGATCTCTGACCCAAGAATGCATGTAGGATCTCGTCGAATCGTCGCATCATGCTCTATCTCCACCTCTCTAAGCAAGCTCGGCTCTACCACCTCCGCGGTCTCGTGTAGGAACTTCCTCAAATGTGATACATGGAATACGTCGTGTACACCACTAAGTCTCTCAGGCAACTCCACTCTATACGCCATCTGCCTAATCCTTTCCTTAATAGGAAACGGCCCTACAAACCTTGGTTCTAATTTCCCAACGGACCCAAAGCGAACAACGTTCCGTAATGGAGACACTTTGATAAAAACCATGTCCCCAACATCAAACTCAAGATCTGTCCTCCTTTTGTCTGCATAAGATTTCTGCCTATCTTGCACCGTCTTCATCCTCCTTCGAATCAAGTCGATCTTCTCTGAAGTCTCCCTAATCATATCGGGCCCAAGTAAGATCTTATTTGTAGATTTCAACCAACATGTAGGTGAACGACAAGGTCGTCCATAAAGAGCTTCGATAGGTGCCATGCCAATGCTAGACTGAAAGCTGTTATTATATGCGAACTCCACCAATGGAAGATGCTCTTCCCACGTACCCCCAAAGTCTAGGATACATAGCCTCAAAAGGTCCTCTAGAATACGATTCACCCCCTCGGTCTGGCCGTCCGTCTAAGGATGATACACGGTGCTCAAACATAACTGAGTCCCTACCGCTTCTCGTAAGTTCTTCCAAAATTCGCTAGTGAAGATAGGATCGCGGTCGCTTACTATGCTAGAAGGAACACCATGCAAACGAACTATCTCTCGGACGTATACAGAAGCTAACCATGGAGCAGTCCTCTTACTCTTCACGGGAATAAAATGGGCGCTTTTAGTAAGTCTATCTACTATAACCCAAATCCCCGTATTACCCTTCCTTGATCTTGGTAATCCATCCACAAAGTCCATCGGGACACTTTCCCATTTCCATTGTGGAACCTCCAATTGGTGAAGCAACCCACCGGGTTTCTTTTGCTCTGCTTTTACTTGTTGGTACACCAAGCATCTAGCGACATACTCGGCCACATCCCTCTTCATACCGGTCCAAAAGAAAACTCGCTTCATGTCTTTATACATCTTGTCCCCGCCGGGATGAATGGTCATCTTCGAACGATGTGCTTCGTCAAGAATAGCCTTCCTCAAACCTTCGTCTCGAGGTACACAAAGTCTACTATCCCTACGTAACCAACCCTTATCATCTAGGGTATACCTACGGAGATGGCTTGATGACTCCCCTCTTTTGAGCTTTTCTACTAACTCAACCAACTGTGGGTCGTCTCGCTATGCCTCCCCAATCTGTCCCAAAAGCGTAGGTCTGACCTCCAAGGATGCTAGCAAACTGGGTACAAAGTCAACGGAAGGTCTAAAGTCAAACATAGAGATGAATTCTAAGTTTCGCCGCTCAACAAACAACGGACTCAAGGACATCCCTTTCCTACTTAAGGCGTCTGCAACCATGTTACCCTTGCCAGGGGTATATGCTATTTCGAAGTCGTAGGACGCTAAGAACTCCATCCACCTTTGCTGCCTTAAGTTCAGGTCCTTCTGAGAGATAAAGTATTTTAAAGATTTGTGGTCAGTGAATAATTCGAATTTCTCGCCAAGAAGATAATGGCGCCAAGATTTAAGCGCGAAAACAATAGTGGATAACTCTAGGTCATGCGTAGGGTAATTTTTATCATGCGCTCTCAACTGCCTTCCACCATAGGCTATTACCCTATCCTCTTGCATTAAGACTGCGCCTATACCTGTCCCACAAGCATCGGTATAAACACTAAATGGCTTACTCCCGTCTGGCAGCACTAAGACTAGGGCTGAGGTCAAAGCTCTCTTCAAACATTGGAACGCATCATCACAATCTACGTCCCATGTGAAAACTAGGTTCTTCTTCGTCAAGCGTGTTAATGGAGCTGATATCTTTGCGAAGTCTTTGATAAACTTCCTATAGTAGCCAGCCAACCCCAAGAAACATCTCACTTCGGTAGCATTTTTAGGGACCTTCCAATCTTGGATGGCCACCACCTTCGCGGGATCCACAGCTATCCCTTCTTTGTAAACCACGTGCCCTAAGAATCGTACTTCCTTCCTCTAGAAGTGACACTTAGAAAATTTAGCTTTAAGGTTATGCGCTCATAGGGTCTCCAACACTTCCCTAAGATGTAGGGCATGCTCTTCTTCATCCTTAGAAAAGATCAAGATGTCGTCTACAAAGACTACCACGAATTTGTTAAGGTACTCCCTAAACACCCTGCTCATCAAATCAACAAAGTATGCGGGGGGCGTTTGTCAAACCGAAGGGCATCACTAGCCATTCATAGAAACCGTCCGGAGTCCTAAAGGCAGTTTTGTCTATGCTATCCTCAGCCACTCTCAATTGATGGAATCCAGTGGCTAAGTCCAACTGCGAAATCATTGAGGCGCTAACTAACAGATCGAAGAGATCGTCAATCCTCGGCAGTGGGTGTCTGTTCTTCTTAGTAAGCTTATTAAGTTCTCTATAGTCCACACAAAGTCTAAGGGACCTATCCGCCTTCGTGGCCAATACTACTGGAGCACACCACTCCGATATACTACGTCTTATGAACCCCTTCTCAAGCAACTCCTTCACTTGCTTATTGAGTTCCCTCCTTTCACGAGGAGCCATGTGGCGTACTGGCAAAGATACTGGTTTTGCATTATCCACAAGATATATTCAAAAATCTATCTCCCGCTTCGGAGGTAAGCCCTTCACCTCCTCAAACACATCCGAGTATTCTCGGACCACTCTAACAAATCGTAGATTCTCCACAGACGCGTCAAGCGATTCTAGATAACATAGCATAACGGAATTTATGGGATTACAAAAGATTTCGAGAGTGTTACCAAGGCGTGTCATGAGCCTAACTACTCTCCTTTCACAATCAAGAACGGCCCCTTTTCTGGATAACCAATCCATTCCTAAAATTAGCCCATAGCCCGTGAAGCCCAAAACATAAGCATCACATCTAAACTCAATGCTAAGTATAGAAATTTTCAAATCCAAACACATCATGGACAAATAACCTGAGCCCCCAATTGGATTCGAAACAACTAAGGGATCCTCTACTAAACTGGTGTTTAAGTGCAGTGATTCAACTAATGATGTAGAGATAAACGAATGCGATGCGCCCGAATCGAATAAGGTACGGACATGATGATCAAACAGAAAAACTAAGCTTTCAACAGAAATGGTTCTATCTCGTTCTTGCAGCGGTGGGACCGCGAGACCCTGAACTTGTCCCCTTACCTGCCCCAGTGCCATAAGAGCCTGCACCTGTCCTCCCGAGGTAGACCCTGCCCTCTACCCCTTCTTTGGGCAGTGCTTCACTAGATGTCCTGCTTCACCACAGTGAAAACAGCCAGTCTTCTTTTTCTTTCTGCAATCCTTGCTGAGATGGCCTGGTGTCCCACAGTTAAAGCATTTCTTCTTTCCCTTGCCATTATTGTCTTTATCACCCTTCTTGTTTTGCTGTTGTGGTTTCTTCTGATCCCCTTTCTTCTCGGGTGCCTTATTAGCATTAGCGCCTTTCTCCTCGTGCATGAGTGCCATGTCTACTAGCTTCTCAATGGTGGCCCCCATAGGGATGTGGGTCATAGCAAACCCTTGCAATGGCTCATTCAATCCATTAACGAACGTCAGAGCCTTCTTCTCCGGCGTGTTCACTAAGTCCAAGCCAAACCTTGCTAACTGATTAAATTTGTTGACATATTCTTTCACTGATGAGCTTCCTTGCTTTAATGTCAAGAACCTTTCCATATATAGATTCTCTTCTGCCCTTGGGAGAAACTTTGCCTCAAACCTACTTCTGAAATCCGCCCAAGAATCAACAGGACGCTCCCCATTAGTGACCTCCCACCAAAACGAGTCCTCTCCCTTCATTAACTAAGCTGTTAATTTGACTTTCCTCCCCTCTTATACTTCAAAGATTTCTAGCAATTCTTCCACCTCCTTAAGCCAATGTCTAGCTTCCACAAACGTTTCTGTCCCTTGAAAAGGTTTTCCACCCATAGTCCTAAATTCCTTGCATGTCTTTGCAAAAGTATCAACGCGAGGAGGAGGAGGAGCGGGTGCAACTGGTGGTGGAGGAACATTGGCTTGACCTGCAGCGGCCCTAGCATCTAATAACCTCCTATACCATCCTGGTATCGTTACACCATCCGGAAGGTTAAGATCTTCAGCCATGCTGAAACGAAAAAGGAAAGATTCAAAATGGAGAATTCGAAAGATAAAGATATATGGCTATTGGGGATTATGTTTTTCATAAAAACTTTCCTCTTTAAAATAACTCATTAAGACATGTTTTTGAAAACACTTCTTCCAAAAATGCTTTAGAAAAATAGTTTTTTCTAAAAAAATTATCTGTTCTGGTAACCTTAAGCTTTGATACCATGTGTAACACCCCACGTCCATTAATGTCACTCACAAAGGGAATGCATTAACTTCCATGGAGGTTTTAAGTGAATATAGAATAGAAAAATTACAACAAGACAGATAATAAGTAGTACTTGGAAATCTAAAACTTTATTTCAACGGAAATTAAACAAATTTGTTACATCATAAAACCATAAATCAGAGTCAAGTACAATATCCATCTTGATAAAACAAAATACATAACCCCATTACATAAATAGCCATTAAAGAAGATAACAAGCTGGACTTTACTTCAGCGGTCCAAGCTTTCCAAGAGAGAGATAAAGCAATCCAATCAAACTCCACTAGAGATGGGCCCAACCTGAGGACCTGGAGGGGGAAAAAGGATAGAAATAGAGGGGGTCAGACATAAAGTCTGGCGAGTTTGATAATTCTAACAATACTATTATCAAAATAACTAGACTAAGGCATAAGCTGGAAAACAAGGAAATGTCTATGAACTATTGGGTATGGAAGAGTAGATAAAGATAACGTTAAAGGCACACCTAATTACTAACGAATAATTACTACACTGCACCACACTAGTCACCCTCAAAGTTGATCCCGCTTGCATCACTTAGAAATTATATATATAGCCTTGCATAACCCTAGATGACTACATAGGTGCCGCCTGCCCCTATCTCCACTAGGTATACCCCACTACCCACTTTCGATTGGCTCCCTACTCGTAGATACCCGTGCTGGCCCCACAGTGGGGTGTATCACTCACCTAAAGTGGCAACCCGATACAACTTGAGAATGCACGGCTTATACCTACACTGTTGTAATAAATGTTTTTTACAACGGTGAAATTATCACTGTTGTAAAGAACATATATATTACCATATCACAACTTTAATTTTACAACGGTGCATTAATCACCGTTGTAATAGATTCTTTTTTACAACGGTGCATTAATCACTGTTGTAAAGAGCATATATATTACCATATTACAACTTTAATTTTACAACGGTGGCGTCCACCGTTGTAATAGATCCCTTTTTACAACCTTGCAAAACTCACTGTTGTAATAAACATATATATCACAACTTTTCATTTTATTCGTTGTAATTGAGATGCCTAGTGCATACTTCATGTTTATAATATCTATATTTAGTAACTAATTATATTGAAACTTAATAATAATAATTAATAATAAACTTGGGAATCAATAATATTTGTCAATTATTTTTAAATAATTAATAGTTAATAAGTAGTAATTTTTTTAATAGTTAATATATGTTAACTAGCTACTTTATTAATTAATAGTAACATAAGTTTGTAATAAGTATTCCTCTCGATTATAATTAACTTAAATTTTTGGGTCTGTGCCTATCTACCTGTTTTTGGATGTATGTACACAAGCCATGAGTTTATGGGTACATGCATCCTACTTTAAGCATGTATTCCTTGGCGCACATGTACCATTCCATAGAAAACACATTACCTATGTATTACTTTTTAATTTTACTCAGTTTCTAGAATATGGCATCTTAGACAGTCAAACATATGATAATTGACTACTCTTTTTGCATAAGAATGGTCCCTGTTCTGTACACTATCAACATGCCTTTAAAAAAAACTATTGATATAAGGTTGTAGTTTGTTGGTTGTACAAGTAATTGATCGACATGTCTGTATTTCGGTTCAGCAAAGAAAAACACTGGCTTTTCTTCTTACATCCAATGTAAGTATGAAATAAATTATAAGATGTCAATAATTGTTGTTCTTCCAATGCTGTTTGCTTATGCTTTGTTCAAGTAATCAATGACAATTGAGTCAACTATACCGCATGTTCCAATCTATCATGTTCTCTATTTTGTTCTAAATAAATTCAAAATAAGCATACAATCAAAACAAGCATGTCTAATTATTAAGTAAAAAGGTCCTAAGTTGACATAGTACATACTTAACAAAATTTCCATAAACACAGCGTACATATCAGCGTACATAGTACATACTTAACAAAATTTCCGTCGGTTCTTCAATTAAACGTGCCTTTTGACATCGGTTCTTCCATCGTGTTCCATAGTATTCCGAATTTCCTTTTCCATCGTATTCCACCGCAAACCCTAATTCCCCTTTCGATCCACTTCACATCGCCGCTTGACATCACATCGCCACTGCTCGATCGCCACTGCTCGATCTCCGCTACTCAATCGCCACTACCCGATCGCCTACGTATCTCGCTGGTAAATTTTTATTCGTTGTCTCAATTGCATGTGACAATGCTCCTGTGTCATACTGATTGTAACAATTTTTATTCGGTTCACAGTACAATTTTTATTCGTTGTCTCAATTGCATGTGACAATCGCTACTGTGTCATACTGATTGTAACAATGCTCCTTTTAGGTTGAACTTTGTATATAATTTGATGACAAACCTCAATTGCATGTGACAAATTACCATGGCAAACCTCAATTGCATGTGACAATGCTCCTTTTAGGTTGAACTTTGTATTTAAACATCTATATATTTCTTCGTCTAACTGTAATTCCTGTCAATTTGCAGTCACACTCGTTTTGGACCTGAAATATGAAATTCGATCATATATATGCATATACACGTGCGCATATGTATAAACATGTATTTGGTCATAAGTTGAGTTTGTATATTTAGTTTATGATATTGACTTTTTGAATTTTTACGGGTTTGGGTATTTGTCATAAACAACCAGTATGTTAGAATGACCAAAGTTTGTTCGCTTGCATTTCATACTTTGTACTGCGGTACTGACTTTGTATACACTATTAAAATCTGAAGTGGAGATGTGTATTTGGGAACACATATACTGTCTAATACCATTTGTTGTCTTGATGAAGCTTTGTCATCCTGAATAACACACTAAAATACAAGCCTACAATAGAAACAAGAATAACACACTAAAATACACCAAAATAAACAGCAAAAATCATTTGCTGTCTTGATGAAGCTTTGTCATCCTGAAGCTTTTACCATTCATATTCATAGGATCTGCAAGAACAACAAACATAGTATGAGATATTTAATTTAACTATAAAAAAGGTTGAGCATACATTTCATAAACACAGCTCCTAGTCCGCTGTTAACTTCAGAAAATGGATTAAATGAGTAATTTTTTTGTGAAACCTCTTAAAAAGTGCAGCAGTTTATAATTTACATCTAATTAATGAAATGCAAGTTCAACTCATTGGATAATACTCCAATAACTAAATTATAATATCTCATGTTTCATTTATCCTTTTAATTAGATGTTTCATTTGGATGTTTCATTTGGAAAACAAATTAACTGTTTCAGAAAACATCGGATTATTATCAAATGATATTTCATAACCAATGCTAAACTCTGTTTGGCTGTTTCATTTGGATGTTTCAGTTTAGTTTACATCTATTTGGATGTTTCATTTGGATGAAACATTGGAAAACAAATTAGTTGTTTCATTTGGATATTTCAGAAAACATTGGATAGAAAACATTGGATAATACTCCAATGATTTCAGAAAAAAATCTAATTCATTTGGATGTTTCATTTGGAAAACAAATTAGCTGTTTCATTTGGAAAAAAAATCCTGAACTAACACAACAGCCAAATTGAATAGTTCTTCTCAAAAGTTCTGTCAATTTTGGTACATGTTCTTCTCACAATTGAACCAAAACTGCAAATCCTAAACTAACAATAGCTAAACTAAATAGTTCTTCTCATATTAGTGTTTTTCTGCTTGAACTGATGTCATTAGGGTATGAAGTTTTAGATCTGAATCTCTAACTTAACATCTCAAATTAATAAATGTACAACATCCAAGCAAAATTATAAAGCTGAAGAACATGTATCATTTCTAGTATAAAAAAATTAACTTCATTTTAACATATATTACTAACATTAAACCGAACCTTCAAAGACCAGAGCAGATAGTACCTCCCTTGCCTCATGGCTGAGAGACCCTGAAATATAAATTCAAACATTGTGTCACAAATCAAAGTAAATAGAAACATGTTCAATCATTTTTCTTGTTCTGTACAAGGAATAATTTTTTAGTGCAATTCAGTTTATTTGAAATTCAGAATTTGAATAATATGAGTCATATGACTTACAGAAGAACTATTCAGTTTAAGTGCAATTAGATGCCCATGTCACAAATCAAAGTATGCTCACCCCTATGTGTGATGGTCTTTTATTTGTGTTTATTTTGATGATATATATATTATTATGCAAATACGTTGTTTTAGAGGGTGGGTCGAAGTATGATAGGTGATGCATAAGAGGGGTAGAAAAGGTGGGTGCGTATAACCAAGTTGTACAATAATGTTGAGCATAAGTCTTTATAGTAGGTCCAAAAATTAGAGGCGTTGTTTTACCAAGATGGACAAAGCATGGGTCAATCTACCAAGGTTTCATCATTTTGGCTATTACTTCCATAGTTATAAGTAGTGTGATGCTAAGGGCACATCATTTTCCTCTTACTAATACCACGAATAAAAATAATAAGTACAATAAATTTGATGTACTTCCTAATACCATTATAAACAAATATAAGTATTTATGAATGAGTTTGGTGTTAGGAAGAATGTAGTATAAAATTTTGGTATTAGCAAGAAGAAAACGAGGTGCCCTAGCATCACACTATAAGTATTTAAGAAGGAGTATTAATACATTTTTTGTTTTGTAGAATGACAAGCGAATATAGGCAAGCTGTGGAAAATTTTGTATATGGGCATGTTGCGAGTGAAGGGAATCCCGAAAAAATTAGATGCCCATGTCGTGATTGTAGGAATCTAATTTGGCAAACATCAAGGGAAGTTGTGTCACACTTGATTTGTGAAACACTTAATTTGGCAAATATAAGTATTTATGAATGAGGTTTTCTTAATTATTATTTTTGGTTAAGAAAAAAGATATAAAATGGGAGCATTTATTATGGTATGTTGGCTTTAAACTTTTATTATGATATGCTAGTTAATGGGACAACCGTCCCTTATTATCTGGAATTTTATTTTTACATTTACTGATGTGGGATTTATATTTTCAAAATTGCTATGTTCAGTTTTTTGCTATCATGGAGAATACTAGGTGCATACTACATCCTACATTGATGTTGATGACATAATATTGGTATCGAGCGATGAGCGACTAGAAACAATAAAAATGAATTAAATAAGTTGTATATTGACGTTAAATGCAGAACTGCAAAATATATATAACTTCTCAGGGGTTGTTAATTTGAGCATTGAATAAAATAACAAATTATGTTATTGGTTGCTAAGAAACCTTCGTACATTAAAAAGAGATAGGATTTATTTATATTCTTTTTGTCTAAGAAAAAAATGCATAAAACGAGAGCATTTATTATGGTATGTTGGCTTTAAAAGCAAGTAGATTGCAAACTTGCATTAAGTTAATATAATGTGAGTTGTATGGCAAGTGCTTCACGCGTGATTTATTTGTTTATATGACTTGTATGTTTAACCTATTAACAATAAATAATTTATATGTATATTTTAATGTCAGAATAATATGTTTTTGTTTAATGTTGTAATATCTTATGATTTTTAAATGTGAATGTTCATTTCAATTAATTAATGAAAAATGAATATGTGCATAAAAATTCTTTATTAGATCAGCAGATGAATATGTGCTTAAAAAATGTGCATAAAATGAATATGTGCAAGTAGTTTTCAATAGCTAAAATGAATATGTGCATAAAAAATGGTCCTCATGTGTACGTAGATGTACTTGCGGAGAAGTGGACTCCGTCTCCACCTCATGCCCTTGCCACTTGTGGCTACTTGATCAGCAGATCGGCATCAAGGCTCCTTTATTTCCTTTTTGGTGTCAAGGTGGAATCTAGTGTAGATTTGTCATAATAATTCGATGGATATTTTAATAACCAAATACTCCTTAACGTCAATTTTGTGAGTCTGATATAACGATTGGAAAACCCAAAGAACCGGCAGCCACTGATTTGGAAAATCCATTCCTCGGTTACGTTTCAAACGCGATAAGCACATTTACTCCCTACATTTTGATTAAAGACTCTATTCAGCAGCACCTACCAGTATTTATATGCCTTCCGTACGTACATTTTAAACTGAGCACTGGCAAAAAAAAACATTTTTATGTCACTTTTATTTTACCCACTTGTACCCTTGCCATTGCTCAGTGCTCAGTGCTCAGTTTAAAATATAATCATTTCACTGTAGTCGCTTGTATTTTGATGAACAACACAGTTCGTCTTATGATGTTCATGTAGTGCTCAGTTTAAAATATATTGTATGTTCAGCCATTGAAAAATGACTTAAGATTTTTATTTTTTAGCTATTGAAAATTGACTTAAATTTTTTATTTTTTAGAGCTCAAAAATTGCAAGCAAAAGAGCAAAAAAGCAAAGTTTAGCTGCACTTGCAGCTGTTCGTGCTGCTGATGAAAGACCGGTTGGAATTAGAATCAACGAACACCCAGATGGACCACTTCCGTTGCTTCGTGAATTAAATATTGCTATAAGACGATCTCCTCGAAAACATGTTGAATACCCAATACGCACAATTCGCAAACATGGAAGCAACCTTGGCCACACTGCAGAAGGGATGCAGTCCCCTCCTCCTTCCAGTAGCATCCCCGTCGACACTACAAACCAGATACAGCCCCCTCCTTCCAATAACAGCCCCTTCGACAATACAAACCCAGTACAGCCCCCTGCCCGTCAACTATACTTCCATGAAACTCCAGCCAACGATGATTCCAGTCCAAACGAAATTCAACCCGATTCTACTGAAGATCAAAGATTGAAGCAAGCTAGAAGAAAGAGAGGCAGAACGATGATGAAATCATTAGCTATGATACCGGATGAGAAGCCGGAAGTTGAATTTAATGAACGCGGACAAGCAATAGGTGCTAATTCCAAACATTTGTCGTCATATATTGGTACTCTAGCAAGGGAGATGGTGCCTTTTACCATTAGCACATGGAGGAACGTCGGTGACGATTTGAGGGATGATCTGTGGACTTGTATAGAGGTACGTACTGATATTTGACTTGTATACCATATGTCGGCTTTCAATAGTAAATTATGGCTTTCAATAGTAAATTCTATGAATGATAAATTCTGGCTTGTGTTCGATTTGAGGGATGATCTGTGAATAATAAATTCTGGCTTTCAATAGTAAATTCTGGCTTTAAGTTGTATTTAATTTTACTGATTCTATGTTATTTATGTTAGGGAGTACTTATATGTCTCAATATTAAAAGCAACATATTATATGCCTGCTATAGTTCTCTTTATAATGACATATGCATTATGCACATTGCAATACTGTTACATATTATATGTCTCAATATTCAAAGCAACAAATTATATACCTGCTGTGGTACAACATTGCATTTTGCAACACTGTTAGAGACTAATCTGCTGTTTTTTTTTTGTGCGCGCAGTCAAGATTCAAGGTAGATATGGTGTATAAGGATTACTTGTTAATGATAATAGGACAGTGGTGGAAGGAGTCGAAATCAAGGTTAGTTGCAGCTATCAAAAAAGCGTCTCAAAATCCCGACTCTACCGATACTTTAGCAAGCCTAAAACCGTTCAATATAAAGAGCGATGATGAGTGGAATGCTTTTGTAACTGAAAAATAGTCAGAAAAGTTTGAGGTGGTTATTTTTGTCTTACTGAGTTTAACTGTTAAATATATTACATTTTCCTATATCATATTTACTGAATTGATTTTATAGGCAACAAGCCAAAGATTCAAAAGCATTAGAGAAAAGAATAAAGTTCCACACACCATGAGCAGAAAAGGTTATGCAAGATTGGAAGAAGAAATGGTAAAAAAATATTGTTAAAGCAACTATTATATGTTATCACATGAAAAATTCTGAAGCTGTTAAGCTATTTTTGCAGAAAAAGGAAAAGTCAACATCTACTATCACTAGAGACGAATTGTGGTGCAAAGGCCACACTAGAAAAGATGGAAAACCTCCGAATTCAATTACTGCCGAATGCATAGTAAGAATAAGTTCAAATATACAATATCAGAAACTGTTGCTACTGTTAACGTAGTTTTAATTTTAATTTCTGAATTTTGGTTGTTTTTTAATTTGTAGTCTAAGATAAACGAGCATCATAATGCCGCAAGTCAGGATTCTCATGGAGCAACATCAGTTACTCAAGATGGCGTGTCGAAGCTTTTTGGTCAGGAGCATGGAGGACGTGTAAGAGGGCTTGGTTTTGGGGTTGTACCATCTCAGCTTCGTATTGAGGGTAGCTCATCAGGTGAAGTACATGCATTGCGAAACCAAGTTAGTGGATTGGAGACCAAAGTACAGGAGCTCACTACGATGTTGATGGTAAGTGTTAATTAGAAATTTATTTTAACGGCGATTTTTCCTGTTTTCCTGTTAATTAGAAACCAAGTTATTGTCGGTTTCCGGTTCCGTTCCGGATATTTCGGAATTTCCGGTAAATTCCCGGTTTGATAATTGCGGTGTGGTTTTCTCATGCTGATTTTCCAGATTGACCCATGTTGTTCCATTATAATGCTCCGGTTACGTCGATTATTTGACCAATTGCATTTTCTTTTCGTAGCCAACGGTACCAATCAGTAGTGGGTAATGTTTTAAAACAACTCGGAAAAAACAGTGTGACCAGACCCAGTGCCACTCTAACCCAAACTATTTATCTAGGGGTTTCTGCCATGTATATATATATTCCTCAGAAATCCATTTATCCAGCAGTTTACAGAGCCTACTCGAACATTTTCCTCCTCTCTCTTTATGGTCCTGTTTCTAAACCTTTAGCATTGTTTTTTGGAACAAATATCTGCTTCCAGCTTTCATCTTAAATTGCAACTGTTTGTCGCAAGGTTTATTATCATTAGGATTTAGGCTAAAAGCCTTTAGATCCGATTTTTCAACACTCTGCAGAATTCTAGGTATTATGGTAAGAAAAATTTATATTATTCATCAAGCTTGGTTAATTAGTTTTTGGCGTGATTTGTGCTATGTAGAGAAGAATCGTTCGGATTCTCATTGGTTTGTTGTCAAATGGAAATAAGATTTTAACCAGCTACGTCCGACTGATTTCTTCTATCAATTAAATTGAAGTTTATTTAATTTTTTCAACGTTCATCAATTTATTCCTACTCTTTGATTCGGGATCTGTCGGCTATTTCCTATTAGTTCCGGCATTATGTATGAAATAAAGTTATTTTTGTTTGCCTTCGATTTTTTATATTGAAATAAGAATCATTTCAATTTTTTATATTGCAAGACGATGCTAAGATGGTATGAGTCTGAATTCAGTGTGGATATATTCTTACATTGGCCTTCAATCTGATTGCCTTCGATTTGCTTTGTGTTATTTAACTTATTTCGGAGAGTTTTCAAATTAATACCTTAATTCTTCATAGTATGGTTGTATTAAAAAAATACTCCTATTTGTGATTTTCGGGATCTGCTGGTGCTGGGTTGCTGATCAATAAACATGGGCTCCAAAATTTTAAAAAGAACCAGCAATCGCCTATGGGCTGTGGCATTTTGCTGCCGTAGCATGGAGCCAATAATAAAAACTTCACCAGAGGTAGAATGCCTTGGATTATTCTCATGATCCTTTGCCACGATATCTGGTTACATTTTAACACTTTTTTCTTTTAATTCTTAATCTCCCAGGTTAAAGAAATAAGACATGGCCGTTTGTACAATGTTTGTTCTTGGACATAACCCATTATGTCTCTACAATTGAAAAAAAATATTAAAAAAAGAGCAAAGCAAAATGCCTTTTTTTTTTCATAATGTGTTTCAAATTTACGGCTTCCCAATTGTGCTAGTTTTATATGACCAAAATCATATTTTGTGCTAATTTTATATGACCTATGTATATGCAATCTTTACAGGATCTAAAAGAAAAGCAAGCTAATGCGGGAAATCCAGCAAATCCTGATCCTAATACGCCTCAGGTACCCTTTTTTATTGGTATAATTGATAAAAAGATGTAACATTTCATTGAAATGCTTTTACCGAACTGTGAAATTTTAGGGTGATTTTAAGGACAGTAAATGGAGGGGGGTTGGGTACTGTTAAACTAAATTACCGCGCATTAGAAGCTGAAGAACTTTTTAATGTAAACTAAATTCAATTTGGAATAACCTTTGTGTTTATACTGTTATCTAAAACATGCTAAAATTGGGGTACTTTATTTTTGAAAGTGAGGTGTTCATCTTTTATTATTATTGTATTCATACAACAGTAAAGGAAATTTCTCATTTCTAGATCTTACTTCACATAGTTAATCACTTCCAGTCATATATAAGTGTAGTCAACTAATAATCTATCAAAGTACTCATATCTATACCCACACTAGATTAAATTCAGAGAGTTTGCACAGAGTTTATTCACAAAAGATCCACTGTTTTCATATTTCGTCCAGTTTTTGACATGAAGAACAATTAGTTACACATACATATTCACAAACATATATGCATATATATATATGTGTGTGTGTGCGCGCGCGCGCCTGCATCATACTATATTCAATCACTAAGGGTTTAAAAAGAAAGAGTTTGCAGATGTATTACTGTGTTTTTCTATTGTGTTCACTATCTTTACCATTCTCAGGTTTTATAATTACATTCGTAGATTAAACAAAAATAAGGAAATTATTTGTAAAATAAATAAAGATAACAATCCATTACACATAAATTTCATAGATTCAACTCATCCACTCTTTGTTCCCAGCTTAGAAAGACGCTTCTGGTGGTGTTGTTCTGTCGTTAAATCTATTGCATTGTTCTCACAATACAACTGGCAGTAACTGAAACTTCTCCACTCAACAGCCATCAAATTAACTTAAACTTAGTCGTGTGTCTTGTCTTTGATTATACATAAGCCTTTGATTATACATAAGTGCTTACTGTCTATGATGCATAAGCCTTGGATTATACATAAGTGCTTACTGTCTTTTGTATTTAGTTCCATGTATTTATTTGCCTCACTTTCTGTTTTTAGTTTCCAGTTCAGATTTTCTAGATTTTTTTGTTTGCAGTCACACCGTGGAAGCAATACCTTGGCAGTTCAACTGTCTAAACAAAATGGAAAGCATGCACCTGAAAATGGAAAGCAGACACCTGAAAATGGAAAGCAATCAGCTGAAAATGAAAAGCATCCATCTGAAACTGACGGCAGCAAAACAGAAAAACAGTCTAAGCAGAAAAATCCGGCCAGAAAAACAGCAGTGCAAGCTGATGGAAATGAGGGCAGAAAGTGTAAGATATTGAATTGGGAAAAACAAGTTGTTGCGGAAGGAAGAGTGGCATCCACTGATCCAGAAGCTTTGGTGCACTTTAAAAAACTTGGATCGCAAGGCTGGAAAGTTTGGATTGACGTGGCGGTGGATCCAGAAGCATTCTTTTGGAAGCCGAATTCCGCAATGACTACTATTGGAGAAGCTGTTGGATCAACTGTGGCCTGGAATAAAAATTACGTTGCCTTCAGCTAGAGTGCTTTCGTAGGGTATGCTTTCATTGACATTCCATCTTTCTTATGTACATATTGGGTTAAATCATGCATGTATTATGAAACGGTTATGTTTTTGGTGACACGGTTATGTTATGTATATATTGGGTTATGTTTTTGGTGACACGGTTAAGTTGGTGATGTACTACGTACTTGCGTGTTATGTTGATCGAATATTATGTTAAGTAATATATATAAATGATTCTGTGTACTAATATTTGTTGCATTGAAATGTGAATCATATTATCAGTAATATATATGAATCGGTTTTACTAGTCAGGTCCATGCAAATTACAACAGAAAAAAAAGTTGTAATAAGTCATGTTACAACGGTGTGAAAATGTTGTAATATAAATCAATTCACAACGGTGGAAAAATGTTGTAATATCAATGAAATTACAACGGTGCAGACATGTTGTTATATAAATGAACACAACATTATTACAAAATCTACAACAACGGGGATAAAAGTTGTAATATAGTTTATTACAACGGTGATAAAAGTTGTTATACGTATACTCTAACTGTACTATAGTATATACGACAACTTGTAAAAAAATTTATTACAACGGTTGATAACTGTTGTTAAATAATCCTATTACAACGGTGCTGCAACGGTGCAGAAAAGTTGTAACAAAAAATAATATATTACCACGTCTGCATACACGACGGTGGGGGCACCGTTGTAAAATGATATTACAACGGTGTTGCACCGTTGTAATAGGG
Organism: Allium sativum; assembly: GCA_030737875.1. Taxonomy (NCBI): domain Eukaryota; kingdom Viridiplantae; phylum Streptophyta; class Magnoliopsida; order Asparagales; family Amaryllidaceae; genus Allium; species Allium sativum. Next base: position 572,543,688 of record CM060923.1, on the reverse strand, counting down.
TGAATTTGTTGTAGTGATTAAATGCACAGTGTGTGTATATGTCCTTATCTAATGCAAAATCAGGCGGTCCACTGATTGAGTTGACCTCCTTAATGCAAATCATGATAGTGCCATGCGTCCATTATGTATGAAAAAGTTCCTTAATGCTGCATATTATCTCTATATGCATGCACAATTATCATCCGAATGTAGCATCCATATGAAAAAAAAATCCTCATACATCCATTTATATGCAATATGCAGTATGAAGTGACTGAGCCGATCTAGTGCCTAATAGTGTGTGTATATGCGTCCACGAGCAACCACTAGCAAACACTTGCATCCACTTTGCATACATCATACATAACATGTCTCAAACACATGTTTCAACCATAGGATTATCCTAACTAAAGGTCAAGGATACTAGCGAGAGGATACTCTAAAGGTAAGATAAGTACAAGCTAAGCGATAAAGGAGAAATTAAAAGACATACCCTCAAAAAGAAAAAGGGTATCGTGAACGCATCTTCTCTTCTGTCTACCATATAGCGTTGCTCTCATCATCTTCCATTGTACTTTGACTAGTCTGACCTCTCGATTTCTCAGCTTCCTGATCTCTGACCCAAGAATGCATGTAGGAGCTCGTCGAATCGTCGCATCATGCTCTATCTCTACCTCTCTAAGCAAGCTCGGCTCTACCACCTCCGCGGTCTCGTGTAGGAACATCCTCAAATGTGATACATGGAATACGTCGTGTACACCACTAAGTCTCTCAGGCAACTCCACTCTATACGCCATCTGCCTAATCCTTTCCTTAATAGGAAACGGCCCTACAAACCTTGGTGCTAATTTCCCAACGGACCCAAAGCGAACAACGTTCCGTAATGGAGACACTTTGATAAAAAAACATGTCCCCAACATCAAACTCAAGATCTGTCCTCCTTTTGTCTGCATAAGATTTCTGCCTATCTTGCGCCGTCTTCATCCTCCTTCGAATCAAGTCGATCTTCTCTGAAGTCTCCCTAATCATATCGGGCCCAAGTAAGATCTTATTTGTAGATTTCAACCAACATGTAGGTGAACGACAAGGTCGTCCATAAAGAGCTTCGATAGGTGCCATGCCAATGCTAGACTGAAAGCTGTTATTATATGCGAACTCCACCAATGGAAGATGCTCTTCCCACGTACCCCCAAAGTCTAGGATACATAGCCTCAAAAGGTACTCTAGAATACGATTCACCCCCTCGGTCTGGCCGTCCGTCTGAGGATGATACACGGTGCTCAAACATAACTGAGTCCCTACCGCTTCTCGTAAGTTCTTCCAAAATTCGCTAGTGAAGATAGGATCGCGGTCGCTTACTATGCTAGAAGGAACACCATACAAACGAACTATCTCTCGGACGTATACAGAAGCTAACCATGGAGCAGTCCTCTTACTCTTCACGGGAATAAAATGGGCGCTTTTAGTAAGTCTATCTACTATAACCCAAATCCCCGTATTACCCTTCCTTGATCTTGGTAATCCATCCACAAAGTCCATCGAGACACTTTCCCATTTCCATTGTGGAACCTCCAATTGGTGAAGCAACCCACCGGGTTTCTTTTGCTCTGCTTTTACTTGTTGGTACACCAAGCATCTAGCGACATACTCGGCCACATCCCTCTTCATACCGGTCCAAAAGAAAACTCGCTTCATGTCTTTATACATCTTGTCCCCGCCGGGATGAATGGTCATCTTCGAACGATGTGCTTCGTCAAGAATAGCCTTCCTCAAACCTTCGTCTCGAGGTACACAAAGTCTACTATCCCTACGTAACCAACCCTTATCAACTAGGGTATACCTACGGAGATGGCTTGATGACTCCCCTCTTTTGAGCTTTTCTACTAACTCAACCAACTGTGGGTCGTCTCGCTATGCCTCCCCAATCCGTCCCAAAAGCGTAGGTCTGACCTCCAAGGATGCTAGCAAACTGGGTACAAAGTCAACGGAAGGTCTAAAGTCAAACATAGAGATGAATTCTAAGTTTCGCCGCTCAACAAACAACGGACTCAAGGACATCCCTTTCCTACTTAAGGCGTCTGCAACCATGTTACCCTTGCCAGGGGTATATGCTATTTCGAAGTCGTAGGACGCTAAGAACTCCATCCACCTTTGCTTCCTTAAGTTCAAGTACTTCTGAGAGATAAAGTATTTTAAAGATTTGTGGTCAGTGAATAATTCGAATTTCTCGCCAAGAAGATAATGGCGCCAAGACTTAAGCGCGAAAACAATAGCGGATAACTCTAGGTCATGCGTAGGGTAATTTTTATCATGCGCTCTCAACTGCCTTCCACCATAGGCTATTACCCTACCCTCTTGCATTAAGACTGCGCCTATACCTGTCCCACAAGCATCGGTATAAACACTAAATGGCTTACTCCCGTCTGGCAGCACTAAGACTAGGGCTGAGGTCAAAGCTCTCTTCAAACGTTGGAACGCATCATCACAATCTACGTCCCATGTGAAAACTAGGTTCTTCTTCGTCAAGCGTGTTAATGGAGCTGATATCTTTGCGAAGTCTTTGATAAACTTCCTATAGTAGCCAGCCAACCCCAAGAAACATCTCACTTCGGTAGCATTTTTAGGGACCTTCCAATCTTGGATGGCCACCACCTTCGCGGGATCCACAGCTATCCCTTCTTTGTAAACCACGTGCCCTAAGAATCGTACTTCCTTCCTCTAGAAGTGACACTTAGAAAATTTAGCTTTAAGGTTATGCGCTCATAGGGTCTCCAACACTTCCCTAAGATGTAGGGCATGCTCTTCTTCATCCTTAGAAAAGATCAAGATGTCGTCTACAAAGACTACCACGAATTTGTTAAGGTACTCCCTAAACACCCTGCTCATCAAATCAACAAAGTATGCGGGGGGGCGTTTGTCAAACCGAAGGGCATCACTAGCCATTCATAGAAACCTTCCGGAGTCCTAAAGGCATTTTTGTCTATGCTATCCTCAGCCACTCTCAATTGATGGAATCCAGTGGCTAAGTCCAACTGCGAAAACATTGAGGCGCCAACTAACAGATCGAAGAGATCGTCAATCCTCGGCAGTGGGTGTCTGTTCTTCTTAGTAAGCTTATTAAGTTCTCTATAGTCCACACAAAGTCTAAGGGACCTATCCGCCTTCGTGGCCAATACTACTGGAGCACCCCACTCCGATATACTACGTCTTATGAACCCCTTCTCAAGCAACTCCTTCACTTGCTTATTGAGTTCCCTCCTTTCACGTGGAGCCATGTGGCGTACTGGCAAAGATACTGGTTTTGCATTATCCACAAGATATATTCAAAAATCTATCTCCCGCTTCGGAGGTAAGCCCTTCACCTCCTCAAACACATCCGAGTATTCTCGGACCACTCTAACAAATCGTAGATTCTCCACAGACGCGTCAAGCGATTCTAGATAACTTAGCATAACGGAATTTATGGGATTACAAAAGATTTCGAGAGTGTTACCAAGGCGTGTCATGAGCCTAACTACTCTCCTTTCACAATCAAGAACGGCCCCTTTTCTGGATAACCAATCCATTCCTAAAATTAGCCCATAGCCCGTGAAGCCCAAAACATAAGCATCACATCTAAACTCAATGCTAAGTATAGAAATTTTCAAATCCAAACACATCATGGACAAATAACCTGAGCCCCCAATTGGATTCGAAACAACTAAGGGATCCTCTACTAAACTGGTGTTTAAGTGCAGTGATTCAACTAATGACGTAGAGATAAACGAATGCGATGCGCCCGAATCGAATAAGGTACGGACATGATGATCAACCAGAAAAACTAAGCTTTCAACAGAAATGGTTCTACCTCGTTCTTGCAGCGGTGGGACCGCGAGAGCCTGAACTTGTCCCCTTACCTGCCCCAGTGCCATAAGAGCCTGCACCTGTCCTCCCGAGGTAGACCCTGCCCTCTACCCCTTCTTTGGGCAGTGCTTCACTAGATGTCCTGCTTCACCACAATGAAAACAGCCAGTCTTCTTTTTCTTTCTGCAATCCTTGCTGAGATGGCCTGGTGTCCCACAGTTAAAGCATTTCTTCTTTCCCTTGCCATTATTGTCTTTATCACCCTTCTTGTTTTGCTGTTGTGGTTTCTTCTGATCCCCTTTCTTCTCGGGTGCCTTATTAGCATTAGCGCCTTTCTCCTCGTGCATGAGTGCCATGTCTACTAGCTTCTCAAAGGTGGCCCCCATAGGGATGTGGGTCAAAGCAAACCCTTGCAATGGCTCATTCAATCCATTAACGAACCTCAGAGCCTTCTTCTCCGGCGTGTTCACTAAGTCCAAGCCAAACCTTGCTAACTGATTAAATTTGTTGACATATTCTTTCACTGATGAGCTTCCTTGCTTTAATGTCAATAACCTTTCCATATATAGATTCTCTTCTGCCCTTGGGAGAAACTTTGCCTCAAACCTACTTCTGAAATCCGCCCAAGAATCAACAGGACGCTCCCCATTAGTGACCTCCCACCAAAACGAGTCCTCTCCCTTCATTAACTAAGCTGTTAATTTGACTTTCCTCCCCTCTTCTACTTCAAAGATTTCTAGCAATTCTTCCACCTCCTTAAGCCAATCTCTAGCTTCCACAAACGTTTCTGTCCCTTGAAAAGGTTTTCCACCCATAGTCCTAAATTCCTTGCATGTCTTTGCAAAAGTATCAACGCGAGGAGGAGGAGGAGCGGGTGCAACTGGTGGTGGAGGAACATTGGCTTGACCTGCAGCGACCCTAGCTTCTAATAACCTCCTATACCATCCTGGTATCGTTACACCATCCGGAAGGTTAAGATCTTCTGCCATGCTGAAACGAAAAAGGAAAGATTCAAAATGGAGAATTCGAAAGATAAAGATATATGGCTATTGGGGATTATGTTTTTCATAAAAACTTTCCTCTTTAAAATAACTCATTAAGACATGTTTTTGAAAACACTTCTTCCAGAAATGCTTTAGAAAAATAGTTTTTTCTAAAAAATTTATCTGTTCTGGTAACCTTAAGCTTTGATACCATGTGTAACACCCCACGTCCATTAATGTCACTCACAAAGGGAATGCATTAACTTCCATGGAGGTTTTAAGTGAATATAGAATAGAAAAATTACAACAAGACAGATAATAAGTAGTACTTGGAAATCTAAAACTTTATTTCAATGGAAATTAAACATGTTTGTTACATCATAAAACCATAAATCAGAGTCAAGTACAATATCCATCTTGATAAAACAAAATACATAACCCCATTACATAAATAGCCATTAAAGAAGATAACAAGCTGGACTTTACTTCAGCGGTCCAAGCTTTCCAAGAGAGAGATAAAGCAATCCAATCAAACTCCACTAGAGATGGGCCCAACCTGAGGACCTGGAGGGGGAAAAAGGATAGAAATAGAGGGGGTCAGACATAAAGTCTGGCGAGTATGATAATTCTAACAATACTATTATCAAAATAACTAGACTAAGGCATAAGCTGGAAAACAAGGAAATGTCTATGAACTATTGGGTATGGAAGAGTAGATAAAGATAACGTTAAAGGCACACCTAATTACTAACGAATAATTACTACACTGCACCACACTAGTCACCCTCAAAGTTGATCCCGCTTGCATCACTTAGAAATTATATATATAGCCTTGCATAACCCTAGATGACTACATAGGTGCCGCCTGCCCCTATCTCCACTAGGTGTACCCCACTACCCACTTTCGATTGGCTCCCTACTCGTAGATACCCGTGCTGGCCCCACAGTGGGGTGTATCACTCACCTAAAGTGGCAACCCGATACAACTTGAGAATGCACAGCTTATACCTACACTGTTGTAATAAATGTTTTTTACAACGGTGAAATTATCACTGTTGTAAAGAACATATATATTACCATATCACAACTTTAATTTTACAACGGTGCATTAATCACCGTTGTAATAGATTCTTTTTTACAACGGTGCATTAATCACTGTTGTAAAGAGCATATATATTACCATATTACAACTTTAATTTTACAACGGTGGCGTCCACCGTTGTAATAGATCCCTTTTTACAACCTTGCAAAACTCACTGTTGTAATAAACATATATATCACAACTTTTCATTTTATTCGTTGTAATTGAGATGCCTAGTGCATACTTCATGTTTATAATATCTATATTTAGTAACTAATTATATTGAAACTTAATAATAATAATTAATAATAAACTTGGGAATCAATAATATTTGTCAATTATTTTTAAATAATTAATAGTTAATAAGTAGTAATTTTTTTAATAGTTAATATATGTTAACTAGCTACTTTATTAATTAATAGTAACATAAGTTTGTAATAAGTATTCCTCTCGATTATAATTAACTTAAATTTTTTTGGGTCTGTGCCTATCTACCTGTTTTTGGATGTATGTACACAAGCCATGAGTTTATGGGTACATGCATCCTACTTTAAGCATGTATTCCTTGGCGCACATGTACCATTCCATAGAAAACACATTACCTATGTATTACTTTTTAATTTTACTCAGTTTCTAGAATATGGCATCTTAGACAGTCAAACATATGATAATTGACTACTCTTTTTGCATAAGAATGGTCCCTGTTCTGTACACTATCAACATGCCTTTAAAAAAAACTATTGATATAAGGTTGTAGTTTGTTGGTTGTACAAGTAATTGATCGACATGTCTGTATTTCGGTTCAGCAAAGAAAAACACTGGCTTTTCTTCTTACATCCAATGTAAGTATGAAATAAATTATAAGATGTCAATAATTGTTGTTCTTCCAATGCTGTTTGCTTATGCTTTGTTCAAGTAATCAATGACAATTGAGTCAACTATACCGCATGTTCCAATCTATCATGTTCTCTATTTTGTTCTAAATAAATTTAAAATAAGCATACAATCAAAACAAGAATGTCTAATTATTAAGTAAAAAGGTCCTAAGTTGACATAGTACATACTTAACAAAATTTCCATAAACACAGCGTACATATCGGCGTACATAGTACATACTTAACAAAATTTCCGTCGGTTCTTCAATTAAACATGCCTTTTGACATCGGTTCTTCCATCGTGTTCCATAGTATTCCGAATTTACTTTTCCATCGTATTCCACCGCAAACCCTAATTCCCCTTTCGATCCACTTCACATCGCCGCTTCACATCACATCGCCACTGCTCGATCGCCGCTGCTCAATCGCCACTGCTCGATCGCCGCTACTCAATCGCCACTACCCGACCGCCTACGTATCTCGCTGGTAAATTTTTATTCGTTGTCTCAATTGCATGTGACAATGCTCCTGTGTCATACTGATTGTAACAATTTTTATTCGGTTCACAGTACAATTTTTATTCGTTGTCTCAATTGCATGTGACAATCGCTACTGTGTCATACTGATTGTAACAATGCTCCTTTTAGGTTGAACTTTGTATATAATTTGATGACAAACCTCAATTGCATGTGACAAATTACCATGGCAAATCTCAATTGCATGTGACAATGCTCCTTTTAGGTTGAACTTTGTATTCAAACATCTATATATTTCTTCGTCTAACTGTAATTCCTGTCAATTTGCAGTCACACTCGTTTTGGACCTGAAATATGAAATTCGATCATATATATGCATATACACGTGCGCATATGTATAAACATGTATTTGGTCATAAGTTGAGTTTGTATATTTAGTTTATGATATTGACTTTTTGAATTTTTACGGGTTTGGGTATTTGTCATAAACAACCAGTATGTTAGAATGACCAAAGTTTGTTCGCTTGCATTTCATACTTTGTACTGCGGTACTGACTTTGTATACACTATTAAAATCTAAAGTGGAGATGTGTATTTAGGAACACATATACTGTCTAATACCATTTGTTGTCTTGATGAAGCTTTGTCATCCTGAATAACACACTAAAATACAAGCCTACAATAGAAACAAGAATAACACACTAAAATACACCAAAATAAACAGCAAAAATCATTTGCTGTCTTGATGAAGCTTTGTCATCCTGAAGCTTTTACCATTCATATTCATAGGATCTGCAAGAACAACAAACATAGTATGAGATATTTAATTTAACTATAAAAAAGGTTGAGCATACATTTCATAAACACAGCTCCTAGTCCGCTGTTAACTTCAGAAAATGGATTAAATGAGTAATTTTTTTGTGAAACCTCTTAAAAAGTGCAGCAGTTTATAATTTACATCTAATTAATGAAATGCAAGTTCAACTCATTGGATAATACTCCAATAACTAAATTATAATATCTCATGTTTCATTTATCCTTTTAATTAGATGTTTCATTTGGATGTTTCATTTGGAAAACAAATTAACTGTTTCAGAAAACATCGGATTATTATCAAATGATATTTCATAACCAATGCTAAACTCTGTTTGGCTGTTTCATTTGGATGTTTCAGTTTAGTTTACATCTATTTGGATGTTTCATTTGGATGAAACATTGGAAAACAAATTAGTTGTTTCATTTGGATGTTTCAGAAAACATTGGATAGAAAACATTGGATAATACTCCAATGATTTCAGAAAAAATCTAATTCATTTGGATGTTTCATTTGGAAAACAAATTAGCTGTTTCATTTGGAAAAAAAATCCTGAACTAACACAACAGCCAAATTGAATAGTTCTTCTCAAAAGTTCTGTCAATTTTGGTACATGTTCTTCTCACAATTGAACCAAAACTGCAAATCCTAAACTAACAATAGCTAAACTAAATAGTTCTTCTCATATTAGTGTTTTTCTACTTGAACTGATGTCATTAGGGTATGAAGTTTTAGATCTGAATCTCTAACTTAACATCTCAAATTAATAAATGTACAACATCCAAGCAAAATTATAAAGCTGAATAACATGTATCATTTCTAGTATAAAAAAATTAACTTCATTTTAACATATATTACTAACATTAAACCGAACCTTCAAAGACCAGAGCAGATAGTACCTCCCTTGCCTCATGGCTGAGAGACCCTGAAATATAAATTCAAACATTGTGTCACAAATCAAAGTAAATAGAAACATGTTCAATCATTTTTCTTGTTCTGTACAAGGAATAATTTTTAGTGCAATTCAGTTTATTTGAAATTCAGAATTTGAATAATATGAGTCATATGACTTACAGAAGAACTATTCAGTTTAAGTGCAATTAGATGCCCATGTCACAAATCAAAGTATGCTCACCCCTATGTGTGATGGTCTTTTATTTGTGTTTATTTTGATGATATATATATTATTATGCAAATACGTTGTTTTAGAGGGTGGGTCGAAGTATGATAGGTGATGCATAAGAGGGGTAGATAAGGTGGGTGCGTATAACCAAGTTGTACAATAATGTTGAGCATAAGTCTTTATAGTAGGTCCGAAAATTAGAGGCGTTGTTTTACCAAGATGGACAAAGCATGGGTCAATCTACCAAGGTTTCATCATTTTGGCTATTACTTCCATAGTTATAAGTAGTGTGATGCTAATGGCACATCATTTTCCTCTTACTAATACCACGAATAAAAATAATAAGTACAATAAATTTGATGTACTTCCTAATACCATTATAATCAAATATAAGTATTTATGAATGAGTTTGGTGTTAGGAAGAATGTAGTATAAAATTTTGGTATTAGCAAGAAGAAAACGAGGTGCCCTAGCATCACACTATAAGTATTTAAGAAGGAGTATTAATACATTTTTTGTTTTGTAGAATGAGAAGCGAATATAGGCAAGCTGTGGAAAATTTTGTATATGGGCATGTTGCGAGTGAAGGGAATCCCGAAAAAATTAGATGCCCATGTCGTGATTGTAGGAATCTAATTTGGCAAACATCAAGGGAAGTTGTGTCACACTTGATTTGTGAAACACTTAATTTGGCAAATATAAGTATTTATGAATGAGGTTTTATTAATTATTATTTTTGGTTAAGAAAAAAGATATAAAATGGGAGCATTTATTATGGTATGTTGGCTTTAAACTTTTATTATGATATGCTAGTTAATGGGACAACCGTCCCTTATTATCTGGAATTTTATTTTTACATTTACTGATGTGGGATTTATATTTTCAAAATTGCTATGTTCAGTTTTTTGCTATCATGGAGAATACTAGGTGCATACTACATCCTACATTGATGTTGATGACATAATATTGGTATCGAGCGATGAGCGACTAGAAACAATAAAAATGAATTAAATAAGTTGTATATTGACGTTAAATGCAGAACTGCAAAATATATATAACTTCTCAGGGGTTGTTAATTTGAGCATTGAATAAAATAACAAATTATGTTATTGGTTGCTAAGAAACCTTCGTACATTAAAAAGAGATAGGATTTATTTATATTCTTTTTGTCTAAGAAAAAAATGCATAAAACGAGAGCATTTATTATGGTATGTTGGCTTTAAAAGCAAGTAGATTGCAAACTTGCATTAAGTTAATATAATGTGAGTTGTATGGCAAGTGCTTCACGCGTGATTTATTTGTTTATATGACTTGTATGTTTAACCTATTAACAATAAATAATTTATATGTATATTTTAATGTCAGAATAATATGTTTTTGTTTAATGTTGTAATATCTTATGATTTTTAAATGTGAATGTTCATTTCAATTAATTAATGAAAAATGAATATGTGCATAAAAATTCTTTATTAGATCAGCAGATGAATATGTGCTTAAAAAATGTGCATAAAATGAATATGTGCAAGTAGTTTTCAATAGCTAAAATGAATATGTGCATAAAAAATGGTCCTCATGTGTACGTAGATGTACTTGCGGAGAAGTGGACTCCGTCTCCACCTCATGCCCTTGCCACTTGTGGCTACTTGATCAGCAGATCGGCATCAAGGCTCCTTTATTTCCTTTTTGGTGTCAAGGTGGAATCTAGTGTAGATTTGTCATAATAATTCGATGGATATTTTAATATCCAAATACTCCTTAACGACAATTTTGTGAGTCTGATATAACGATTGGAAAACCCAAAGAACCGGCAGCCACTGATTTGGAAAATCCATTCCTCGGTTACGTTTCAAACGCGATAAGCACATTTACTCCCTACATTTTGATTAAAGACTCTATTCAGCAGCACCTACCAGTATTTATATGCCTTTCGTACGTACATTTTAAACTGAGCACTGGCAAAAAAAAACATTTTTATGTCACTTTTATTTTACCCACTTGTACCCTTGCCATTGCTCAGTGCTCAGTGCTCAGTTTAAAATATAATCATTTCACTGTAGTCGCTTGTATTTTGATGAACAACACAGTTCGTCTTATGATGTTCATGTAGTGCTCAGTTTAAAATATATTGTATGTTCAGCCATTGAAAAATGACTTAAGATTTTTATTTTTTAGCTATTGAAAACTGACTTAAATTTTTTATTTTTTAGAGCTCAAAAATTGCAAGCAAAAGAGCAAAAAAGCAAAGTTTAGCTGCACTTGCAGCTGTTCGTGCTGCTGATGAAAGACCGGTTGGGATTAGAATCAACGAACACCCAGATGGACCACTTCCGTTGCTTCGTGAATTAAATATTGCTATAAGACGATCTCCTCGAAAACATGCTGAATACCCAATACGCACAATTCGCAAACATGGAAGCAACCTTGGCCACACTGCAGAAGGGATGCAGTCCCCTACTCCTTCCAGTAGCATCCCCGTCGACACTACAAACCAGATACAGCCCCCTCCTTCCAATAACAGCCCCTTCGACAATACAAACCCAGCACAGCCCCCTGCCCGTCAACTACACTTCCATGAAACTCCAGCCAACGATGATTCCAGTCCAAATGAAATTCAACCCGATTCTACTGAAGATCAAAGATTGAAGCAAGCTAGAAGAAAGAGAGGCAGAACGATGATGAAATCATTAGCTATGATACCGGATGAGAAGCCGGAAGTTGAATTTAATGAACGCGGACAAGCAATAGGTGCTAATTCCAAACATTTGTCGTCATATATTGGTACTCTAGTAAGGGAGATGGTGCCTTTTACCATTAGCACATGGAGGAACGTCGGTGACGATTTGAGGGATGATCTGTGGACTTGTATAGAGGTACGTACTGATATTTGACTTGTATACCATATGTCGGCTTTCAATAGTAAATTATGGCTTTCAATAGTAAATTCTGTGAATGATAAATTCTGGCTTGTGTACGATTTGAGGGATGATCTGTGAATAATAAATTCTGGCTTTCAATAGTAAATTCTGGCTTTAAGTTGTATTTAATTTTACTGATTCTATGTTATTTATGTTAGGGAGTACTTATATGTCTCAATATTAAAAGCAACATATTATATGCCTGCTATAGTTCTCTTTATAATGACATATGCATTATGCACATTGCAATACTGTTACATATTATATGTCTCAATATTCAAAGCAACAAATTATATACCTGCTGTGGTACAACATTGCATTTTGCAATACTGTTAGAGACTAATCTGCTGTTTTTTTTGTGTGCGCGCAGTCAAGATTCAAGGTAGATATGGTGTATAAGGATTACTTGTTAATGATAATAGGACAGCGGTGGAAGGAGTCGAAATCAAGGTTAGTTGCAGCTATCAAAAAAGCGTCTCAAAATCCCGACTCTACCGATACTTTAGCAAGCCTAAAACCGTTCAATATAAAGAGCGATGACGAGTGGAATGCTTTTGTAACTGAAAAATTGTCAGAAAAGTTTGAGGTGGTTATTTTTGTCTTACTGAGTTTAACTGTTTAATATATTACATTTTCCTATATCATATTTACTGAATTGATTTTATAGGCAACAAGCCAAAGATTCAAAAGCATTAGAGAAAAGAATAAAGTTCCACACACCATGAGCAGAAAAGGTTATGCAAGATTGGAAGAAGAAATGGTAAAAAAATATTGTTAAAGCAACTATTATATGTTATCACATGAAAAATTCTGAAGCTGTTAAGCTATTTTTGCAGAAAAAGGAAAATCAACATCTACTATCACTAGAGACGAATTGTGGTGCAAAGGCCACACTAGAAAAGATGGAAAACCTCCGAATTCAATTGCTGCCGAATGCATAGTAAGAATAAGTTCAAATATACAATATCAGAAACTGTTGCTATTGTTAACGTAGTTTTAATTTTAATTTCTGAATTTTGGTTGTTTTTTAATTTGTAGTCTAAGATAAACGAGCATCATAACGCCGCAAGTCAGGATTCTCATGGAGCAACATCAGTTACTCAAGATGGCGTGTCGAAGCTTTTTGGTCAGGAGCATGGAGGACGTGTAAGAGGGCTTGGTTTTGGGGTTGTACCATCTCAGCTTCGTATTCGGGGTAGCTCATCAGGTGAAGTACATGCATTGCGAAACCAAGTTAGTGGATTGGAGACCAAAGTACAGGAGCTCACTACGATGTTGATGGTAAGTGTTAATTAGAAATTTATTTTAACGGCGATTTTTCCTGTTTTCCTGTTAATTAGAAACCAAGTTATTGTCGGTTTCCGGTTCCATTCCGGATATTTCGGAATTTCCGGTAAATTCCCGGTTTGATAATTGCGGTGTGGTTTTCTCATGCTGATTTTCCAGATTGACCCATGTTATTCCATTATAATGCTCCGGTTACGTCGATTATTTGACCAATTGCATTTTCTTTTCGTAGCCAACGGTACCAATCAGTAGTGGGTAATGTTTTAAAACAACTCGGAAAAAACAGTGTGACCAGACCCAGTGCCACTCTAACCCAAACTATTTATCTAGGGGTTTCTGCCATGTATATATATATTCCTCAGAAATCCATTTATCCAGCAGTTTACAGAGCCTACTCGAACATTTTCCTCCTCTCTCTTTATGGTCCTGTTTCTAAACCTTTAGCATTGTTTTTTGGAACAAATATCTGCTTCCAGCTTTCATCTTAAATCGCAACTGTTTGTCGCAAGGTTTATTATCATTAGGATTTAGGCTAAAAGCCTTTAGATCCGATTTTTCAACACTCTGCAGAATTCTAGGTATTATGGTAAGCAAAATTTATATTATTCATCAAGCTTGGTTAATTAGTTTTTGGCGTGATTTGTGCTATGTAGAGAAGAATCATTCGGATTCTCATTGGTTTGTTGTCAAATGGAAATAAGATTTTAACCAGCTACGTCCGACTGATTTCTTCTATCAATTAAATTGAAGTTTATTTAATTTTTTCAACGTTCATCAATTTATTCCTACTCTTTGATTCGGGATCTGTCGGCTATTTCCTATTAGTTCCGGCATTATGTATGAAATAAAGTTATTTTTGTTTGCCTTCGATTTTTTATATTGAAATAAGAATCATTTCAATTTTTTATATTGCAAGACGATGCTAAGATGGTATGAGTCTGAATTCAGTGTGGATATATTCTTACAATGGCCTTCAATCTGATTGCCTTCGATTTGCTTTGTGTTATTTAACTTATTTCGGAGAGTTTTCAAATTAATACCTTAATTCTTCATAGTATGGTTGTATTAAACAAATACTCCTATTTGTGATTTTCGGGATCTGCTGGTGCTGGGTTGCTGATCAATAAACATAGGCTCCAAAATTTTAAAAAGAACCAGCAATCGCCTATGGGCTGTGGCATTTTGCTGTCGTAGCATGGAGCCAATAATAAAAACTTCACCAGAGGTAGAATGCCTTGGATTATTCTCATGATCCTTTGCCACGATATCTGGTTACATGTTAACACTTTTTTCTTTTAATTCTTAATCTCCCAGGTTAAAGAAATAAGACATGGCCGTTTGTACAATGTTTGTTCTTGGACATAACCCATTATGTCTCTACAATTGAAAAAAAATATTAAAAAAAAAGCAAAGCAAAATGCCTTTTTTTTTTTTTCATAATGTGTTTCAAATTTACGGCTTCCCAATTGTGCTAGTTTTATATGACCAAAATCATATTTTGTGCTAATTTTATATGACCTATGTATATGCAATCTTTACAGGATCTAAAAGAAAAGCAAGCTAATGCGGGAAATCCAGCAAATCCTGATCCTAATATGCCTCAGGTACCCTTTTTTATTGGTATAATTGATAAAAAGATATAACATTTCATTGAAATGCTTTTACCGAACTGTGAAATTTTAGGGTGATTTTAAGGACAGTAAATGGAGGGGGGTTGGGTACTGTTAAACTAAATTACCGCGCATTAGAAGCTGAAGAACTTTTTAACGTAAACTAAATTCAATTTGGAATAACCTTTGTGTTTATACTATTATCTAAAACATGCTAAAATTGGGGTACTTTATTTTTGAAAGTGAGGTGTTCATCTTTTATTATTATTGTATTCATACAACAGTAAAGGAAATTTCTCATTTCTAGATCTTACTTCACATAGTTAATCACTTCCAGTCATATATAAGTGTAGTCAACTAATAATCTATCAAAGTACTCATATCTATACCCACACTAGATTAAATTCAGAGAGTTTGCACAGAGTTTATTCACAAAAGATCCACTGTTTTCATATTTCGTCCAGTTTTTGACATGAAGAACAATTAGTTACACATACATATTCACAAACATATATGCATATATATATGTGTGTGTGTGTGTGCGCGCGCGCGCCTGCATCATACTATATTCAATCACTAAGGGTTTAAAAAGAAAGAGTTTGCAGATGTATTACTGTGTTTTTCTATTGTGTTCACTATCTTTACCATTCTCAGGTTTTATAATTACATTCGTAGATTAAACAAAAATAAGGAAATTATTTGTAAAATAAATAAAGATAACAATCCATTACACATAAATTTCATAGATTCAACTCATCCACTCTTTGTTCCCAGCTTAGAAAGACGCTTCTGGTGGTGTTGTTCTGTCGTTAAATCTATTGCATTGTTCTCACAATACAACTGGCAGTAACTGAAACTGCTCCACTCAACAGCCATCAAATTAACTTAAACTTAGTCGTGTGTCTTGTCTTTGATTATACATAAGCCTTTGATTATACATAAGTGCTTACTGTCTATGATGCATAAGCCTTGGATTATACATAAGTGCTTACTGTCTTTTGTATTTAGTTCCATGTATTTATTTGCCTCACTTTCTGTTTTTAGTTTCCAGTTCAGATTTTCTAGATTTTTTTTGTTTGCAGTCACACCGTGGAAGCAATACCTTGGCAGTTCAACTGTCTAAACAAAATGGAAAGCATGCACCTGAAAATGGAAAGCAGGCACCTGAAAATGGAAAGCAATCAGCTGAAAATGAAAAGCATCCATCTGAAACTGACGGCAGCAAAACAGAAAAACAGTCTAAGCAGAAAAATCCTGCCAGAAAAACAGCAGTGCAAGCTGATGGAAATGAGGGCAGAAAGTGTAAGATATTGAATTGGGAAAAACAAGTTGTTGCGGAAGGAAGAGTGGCATCCCCTGATCCAGAAGCTTTGGTGCACTTTAAAAAACTTGGATCGCAAGGCTGGAAAGTTTGGATTGACGTGGCGGTGGATCCAGAAGCATTCTTGTGGAAGCCGAATTCCGCAATGACTACTATTGGAGAAGCTGTTGGATCAACTGTGGCCTGGAATAAAAATTACGTTGCCTTCAGCTAGAGTGCTTTCGTAGGGTATGCTTTCGTTGACATTCCATCTTTCTTATGTACATATTGGGTTAAATCATGCATGTATTATGAAACGGTTATGTTTTTGGTGACACGGTTATGTTATGTATATATTGGGTTATGTTTTTGGTGACACGGTTAAGTTGGTGATGTACTACGTACTTGCGTGTTATGTTGATCGAATATTATGTTAAGTAATATATATAAATGATTCTGTGTACTAATATTTGTTACATTGAAATATGAATCATATTATCAGTAATATATATGAATTTGTTTTACTAGTCAGGTCCATGCAAATTACAACAGAAAAAAAAGTTGTAATAAGTCATGTTACAACGGTGTGAAAATGTTGTAATATAAATCAATTCACAACGGTGGAAAAATGTTGTAATATCAATGAAATTACAACGGTGCAGACATGTTGTTATATAAATGAACACAACATTATTACAAAATCTACAACAACGGGGATAAAAGTTGTAATATAGTTTATTACAACGGTGATAAAAGTTGTTATACGTATACTCTAACTGTACTATAGTATATACGACAACTTGTAAAAAAATTTATTACAACGGTTGATAACTGTTGTTAAATAATCCTATTACAACGGTGCTGCAACGGTGCAGAAAAGTTGTAATAAAAAATAATATATTACCACGTCTGCATACACGACGGTGGGGGCACCGTTGTAAAATGATATTACAACGGTGTTGCACCGTTGTAATAGGGTGAATTTGTTGTAGTGATTAAATGCACAGTGTGTGTATATGTCCTTATCTAATGCAAAATCAGGCGGTCCACTGATTGAGTTGACCTCCTTAATGCAAATCATGATAGTGCCATGCGTCCATTATGTATGAAAAAGTTCCTTAATGCTGCATATTATCTCTATATGCATGCACAATTATCATCCGAATGTAGCATCCATATGAAAAAAAAATCCTCATACATCCATTTATATGCAATATGCAGTATGAAGTGACTGAGCCGATCTAGTGCCTAATAGTGTGTGTATATGCGTCCACGAGCAACCACTAGCAAACACTTGCATCCACTTTGCATCCATCATACATAACATGTCTCAAACACATGTTTCAACCATAGGATTATCCTAACTAAAGGTCAAGGATACTAGCGAGAGGATACTCTAAAGGTAAGATAAGTACAAGCTAAGCGATAAAGGAGAAATTAAAAGACATACCCTCAAAAAGAAAAAGGGTATCGTGAACGCATCTTCTCTTCTGTCTCCCATATAGCGTTGCTCTCATCATCTTCCATTGTACTTTGACTAGTCTGACCTCTCGATTTCTCAGCTTCCTGATCTCTGACCCAAGAATGCATGTAGGAGCTCGTCGAATCGTCGCATCATGCTCTATCTCCACCTCTCTAAGCAAGCTCGGCTCTACCACCTCCGCGGTCTCGTGTAGGAACTTCCTCAAATGTGATACATGGAATACGTCGTGTACACCACTAAGTCTCTCAGGCAACTCCACTCTATATGCCATCTGCCTAATCCTTTCCTTAATAGGAAACGGCCCTACAAACCTTGGTGCTAATTTCCCAACGGACCCAAAGCGAACAACGTTCCGTAATGGAGACACTTTGATAAAAACCATGTCCCCAACATCAAACTCAAGATCTGTCCTCCTTTTGTCTGCATAAGATTTCTGCCTATCTTGCGCCGTCTTCATCCTCCTTCGAATCAAGTCGATCTTCTCTGAAGTCTCCCTAATCATATCGGGCCCAAGTAAGATCTTATTTGTAGATTTCAACCAACATGTAGGTGAACGACAAGGTTGTCCATAAAGAGCTTCGATAGGTGCCATGCCAATGCTAGACTGAAAGCTGTTATTATATGCGAACTCCACCAATGGAAGATGCTCTTCCCACGTACCCCCAAAGTCTAGGATACATAGCCTCAAAAGGTCCTCTAGAATACGATTCACCCCCTCGGTCTGGCCGTCCGTCTGAGGATGATACACGGTGCTCAAACATAACTGAGTCCCTACCGCTTCTCGTAAGTTCTTCCAAAATTCGCTAGTGAAGATAGGATCGCGGTCGCTTACTATGCTAGAAGGAACACCATGCAAACGAACTATCTCTCGGACGTATACAGAAGCTAACCATGGAGCAGTCCTCTTACTCTTCACGGGAATAAAATGGGCTCTTTTAGTAAGTCTATCTACTATAACCCAAATCCCCGTATTACCCTTCCTTGATCTTGGTAATCCATCCACAAAGTCCATCGAGACACTTTCCCATTTCCATTGTGGAACCTCCAATTGGTGAAGCAACCCACCGGGTTTCTTTTGCTCTGCTTTTACTTGTTGGTACACCAAGCATCTAGCGACATACTCGGCCACATCCCTCTTCATACCGGTCCAAAAGAAAACTTGCTTCATGTCTTTATACATCTTGTCCCCGCCGGGATGAATGGTCATCTTCGAACGATGTGCTTCGTCAAGAATAGCCTTCCTCAAACCTTCGTCTCGAGGTACACAAAGTCTACTATCCCTACGTAACCAACCCTTATCATCTAGGGTATACCTACGGAGATGGCTTGATGACTCCCCTCTTTTGAGCTTTTCTACTAACTCAACCAACTGTGGGTCGTCTCGCTATGCCTCCCCAATCCGTCCCAAAAGCGTAGGTCTGACCTCCAAGGATGCTAGCAAACTGGGTACAAAGTCAATGGAAGGTCTAAAGTCAAACATAGAGATGAATTCTAAGTTTCGCCGCTCAACAAACAACGGACTCAAGGACATCCCTTTCCTACTTAAGGCGTCTGCAACCATGTTACCCTTGCCAGGGGTATATGCTATTTCGAAGTCGTAGGACGCTAAGAACTCCATCCACCCTTGCTGCCTTAAGTTCAGGTCCTTCTGATAGATAAATTATTTTAAATATTTGTGGTCAGTGAATAATTCGAATTTCTCGCCAAGAAGATAATGGCGCCAAGACTTAAGCGCGAAAACAATAGCGGATAACTCTAGGTCATGCGTAGGGTAATTTTTATCATGCGCTCTCAACTGCCTTCCACCATAGGCTATTACCCTACCCTCTTGCATTAAGACTGCGCCTATACCTGTCCCACAAGCATCGGTATAAACACTAAATGGCTTACTCCCGTCTGGCAGCACTAAGACTAGGGCTGAGGTCAAAGCTCTCTTCAAACGTTGGAACGCATCATCACAATCTACGTCCCATGTGAAAACTAGGTTCTTCTTCGTCAAGCGTGTTAATGGAGCTGATATCTTTGCGAAGTCTTCGATAAACTTCCTATAGTAGCCAGCCAACCCCAAGAAACATCTCACTTCGGTAGCATTTTTAGGGACCTTCCAATCTTGGATGGCCACCACCTTCGTGGGATCCACAGCTATCCCTTCTTTGTAAACCACGTGCCCTAAGAATCGTACTTCCTTCCTCTAGAAGTGACACTTAGAAAATTTAGCTTTAAGGTTATGCGCTCATAGGGTCTCCAACACTTCCCTAAGATGTAGGGCATGCTCTTCTTCATCCTTAGAAAAGATCAAGATGTCGTCTACAAAGACTACCACGAATTTGTTAAGGTACTCCCTAAACACCCTGCTCATCAAATCAACAAAGTATGCGGGGGGCGTTTGTCAAACCGAAGGGCATCACTAGCCATTCATAGAAACTGTCCGGAGTCCTAAAGGCAGTTTTGTCTATGCTATCCTCAGCCACTCTCAATTGATGGAATCCAGTGGCTAAGTCCAACTGCGAAAACATTGAGGCGCCAACTAACAGATCGAAGAGATCGTCAATCCTCGGCAGTGGGTGTCTGTTCTTCTTAGTAAGCTTATTAAGTTCTCTATAGTCCACACAAAGTCTAAGGGACCTATCCGCCTTCGTGGCCAATACTACTGGAGCACCCCACTCCGATATACTACGTCTTATGAACCCCTTCTCAAGCAACTCCTTCACTTGCTTATTGAGTTCCCTCCTTTCACGAGGAGCCATGTGGCGTACTGGCAAAGATACTGGTTTTGAATTATCCACAAGATATATTCAAAAATCTATCTCCCGCTTCGGAGGTAAGCCCTTCACCTCCTCAAACACATCCGAGTTTCTCGGACCACTCTAACAAATCGTAGATTCTCCACAGACGCGTCAAGCGATTCTAGATAACTTAGCATAACGAAATTTATGGGATTACAAAAGATTTCGAGAGTGTTACCAAGGCGTGTCATGAGCCTAACTACTCTCCTTTCACAATCAAGAACGGCCCCTTTTCTGGATAACCAATCCATTCCTAAAATTAGCCCATAGCCCGTGAAGCCCAAAACATAAGCATCACATCTAAACTCAATGCTAAGTATAGAAATTTTCAAATCCAAACACATCATGGACAAATAACCTGAGCCCCCAATTGGATTCGAAACAACTAAGGGATCCTCTACTAAACTGGTGTTTAAGTGCAGTGATTCAACTAATGCTGTAGAGATAAACGAATGCGATGCGCCCGAATCGAATAAGGTACGGACATGATGATCAAACAGAAAAACTAAGCTTTCAACAGAAATGGTTCTACCTCGTTCTTGCAGCGGTGGGACCGCGAGAGCCTGAACTTGTCCCCTTACCTGTCCCAGTGCCATAAGAGCCTGCACCTGTCCTCCCGAGGTAGACCCTGCCCTCTACCCCTTCTTTGGGCAGTGCTTCACTAGATGTCCTGCTTCACCACAATGAAAACAGCCAGTCTTCTTTTTCTTTCTGCAATCCTTGCTGAGATGGCCTGGTGTCCCACAGTTAAAGCATTTCTTCTTTCCCTTGCCATTATTGTCTTTATCACCCTTCTTGTTTTGCTGTTGTGGTTTCTTCTGATCCCCTTTCTTCTCGGGTGCCTTATTAGCATTAGCGCCTTTCTCCTCGTGCATGAGTGCCATGTCTACTAGCTTCTCAAAGGTGGCTCCCATAGGGATGTGGGTCATAGCAAACCCTTGCAATGGCTCATTCAATCCATTAACGAACCTCAGAGCCTTCTTCTCCGGCGTGTTCACTAAGTCCAAGCCAAACCTTGCTAACTGATTAAATTTTTTGACATATTCTTTCACTGATGAGCTTCCTTGCTTTAATGTCAAGAACCTTTCCATATATAGATTCTCTTCTGCCCTTGGGAGAAACTTTGCCTCAAACCTACTTCTGAAATCCGCCCAAGAATCAACAGGACGCTCCCCATTAGTGACCTCCCACCAAAACGAGTCCTCTCCCTTCATTAACTAAGCTGTTAATTTGACTTTCCTCCCCTCTTCTACTTCAAAGATTTCTAGCTATTCTTCCACCTCCTTAAGCCAATCTCTAGCTTCCACAAACGTTTCTGTCCCTTGAAAAGGTTTTCCACCCATAGTCCTAAATTCCTTGCATGTCTTTGCAAAAGTATCAACGCGAGGAGGAGGAGGAGCGGGTGCAACTGGTGGTGGAGGAACATTGGCTTGACCTGCAGCGGCCCTAGCCTCTAATAACCTCCTATACCATCCTGGTATCGTTACACCATCCGGAAGGTTAAGATCTTCAGCCATGCTGAAACGAAAAAGGAAAGATTCAAAATGGAGAATTCGAAAGATAAAGATATATGGCTATTGGGGATTATGTTTTTCATAAAAACTTTCCTCTTTAAAATAACTCATTAAGACATGTTTTTGAAAACACTTCTTCCAAAAATGCTTTAGAAAAATAGTTTTTTCTAAAAAAATTATCTGTTCTGGTAACCTTAAGCTTTGATACCATGTGTAACACCCCACGTCCATTAATGTCACTCACAAAGGGAATGCATTAACTTCCATGGAGGTTTTAAGTGAATATAGAATAGAAAAATTACAACAAGACAGATAATAAGTAGTACTTGGAAATCTAAAACTTTATTTCAACGGAAATTAAACATGTTTGTTACATCATAAAACCATAAATCAGAGTCAAGTACAATATCCATCTTGATAAAACAAAATACATAACCCCATTACATAAATAGCCATTAAAGAAGATAACAACCTGGACTTTACTTCAGCGGTCCAAGCTTTCCAAGAGAGAGATAAAGCAATCCAATCAAACTCCACTAGAGATGGGCCCAACCTGAGGACCTGGAGGGGGAAAAAGGATAGAAATAGAGGGGGTCAGACATAAAGTCTGGCGAGTAAGATAATTCTAACAATACTATTATCAAAATAACTAGACTAAGGCATAAGCTGGAAAACAAGGAAATGTCTATGAACTATTGGGTATGGAAGAGTAGATAAAGATAACGTTAAAGGCACACCTAATTACTAACGAATAATTACTACACTGCACCACACTAGTCACCCTCAAAGTTGATCCCGCTTGCATCACTTAGAAATTATATTTATAGCCTTGCATAACCCTAGATGACTACATAGGTGCCGCCTGCCCCTATCTCCACTAGGTGTACCCCACTACCCACTTTCGATTGGCTCCCTACTCGTAGATACCCGTGCTGGCCCCACAGTGGGGTGTATCACTCACCTAAAGTGGCAACCCGATACAACTTGAGAATGCACGGCTTATACCTACACGATGCAACAACGTCTTACCTACCAGCCCGGGTCCACACACGCATATGAAACCCGTTGGACTTGCGTTGCCACCGCTACCCCGTTTGGCCTCTTATAGTCAAGCCCAGTATGCGTGTCCCGTCCTCGACTTGGGTCGAGCTCACAAAGATACGTTTGGGTTACTGGTTGAAATGGGCCCCCACAAGCTATCCACCTAAGCTTGTCCCCATTAGTATATCCCACTTAACCCTCTTCTTAGTCATGTTCATTTACATGTGTGTTTGGTTAAGTCTTACTAATCGTATTTCAAATGCCACTAAAGGCAACCACTAGATTCCTCATGCCACCCAAGGTACCTACTTAACCCCCATGTCCCACCTTACATGTTTATCTGGTTAAGTATTTATTAATTCATTCAGGCCATAACCTCATAAAGACCTCTCGCATTAGACTGGCATTTATGGCAGCTGGATTTGCCGGGAGGGTCCGGGCAGTCTTACACCATAAAAGAGTCTAGCCTCGTGTCTTTACAACTGTTATGCTTTAATTTGGGCCTAGGACCTCTCACATTGGGCTGACATTTGTGACTATTGGATTTGCCGGTCTGGTCCGGGCAGGTTTACGTCACAAACGAGTCCAACCTCGTGTCCTAAGCATTGATTAACACTTATAATCTTTTACCCCAGTTTTAATAATTCCCTATTCAAATTATTAATTAATTCCAATTTTAATGATGTCCATAATTGACTCAATTATGGCCATCCACTCATGGCATGCAAAATCATATCAATTGCACCCTAACTTCTTAATATTAAATCCTTAATATTACCCCTACCCCACGTTATACGTTCGCTTATTCAACGTAAAATATACGTTAGACTCGAATAGTCTAACTCATAGCACAAAGATAAATTATCACAACATATAGACAATTAAAATAGATCTAATCATAATAGGGGTGAATCTTGCATAAAACTACACAGGTTATGGATCTAAAGGTGTCAACTTGTTTGGTTTAATGTCACAATTTACATGATATGATCATAACCCAAATTCATGTATAAACTTGCATATGGGGTTTTATGCAACATAATGATGGTGTGAACTAGCATCTAACACATAGAACTCACCCATGTCATAGCATAATTATAGATCTAAATAGATGTCATGGCATATGTTCATAATCTTTACTAATCAATCTAAACTTGCATACATGATTTGTCATATAAATCAACATAGCCCAAATAATATCAACGTTATGACTTGATTAACATGAACTAATTAGCATAGATAATAACATCATGATTTTATAACATGTATGATTTATCACAACTTAGCATAGAAAATTACAAACTATACAATATCATCATAGCATGATTTATAACATATAGGATATCATCATCACATAACATAGGATTTACAACATACATGATAGCATAAGGTTTGCAACAACATATATGACAATTCACATCATTCATTTATAATCCATTCATAATTTAATCTAATTAATTTAATAATAATCTTGTTAAGATCATCATACTCACAATTAGAAGAGAAAGAGAGTCTTGATTTGCTTTAGAGTTGAGTAGAATTAGGGTTTTGATTAGCTTTCTTCCTTCTTAGTTGGCGGCGGATACACTGAGTTCCATGGCGGCGGTATGACGGTGGCTATTCTATTTTTCATGTGAGTTAGAGTGAGAGACTACCTAGGTATTTATAGAGTTTAGGATTTATTTAGACCGTCAGATCAACTCAGAACTAAACTAAACCATTAAATTTCCCAAATCAGCACTAAAGACACATCAGCAGCTCAAGATTGGGCTCAGCCAAACCCTAGCCGACTGGACCAGGTCGACACCCAGGTCGACTACCCAGCCGACTCTCCAGTCGACCTTGGGGGATGTCGACTGCCCAGTCGACTCCCGGTCGACCTGGGGTGCTGGGCGGGAAATTTCCCGCCTAGCCTGTTTGACTTTGAATTTTGAATTTTAAATTTTCTGAAATCTGTTTTGAATTTTCTCAAACTTCCGATGGTCATAACTTCTTCATACGAAGTCCAATTCACGCAAACTCGGACTCTATTTCAACCAGAATTCTGAGACGAACACAATGGTGCAAGCCGTTTTCCACAATTCTCACGTCTGAGATTAGTTATTCTTTAATTTGTGAATATTAATATTAACAGAATTAAGGGGAGTTACAGTCGTCCACAGACCATGGACCGCCAAACTGCACAAACAAAATCTGTGTTTGATTGTTTGAAAACCCCACACAGGTATTGGGGAGATATATAACATACACTAATCCCAATAATTAGTTATATGTCGATCGATTGATTGACAGACTGTCATAAGCGTTAAATATTTATATTTGATGCTTATACAGTGTAGAATACACTTTGGATGATGGTTGATTATTCAACGTTGTTATTGTATACATGTGTTGTAGTAAATCCATATAATTTACATTATATGGTAATTGATTGGGCCTCAGTCCAGTTTTGAAAAAGAAATATTTGAATAGAAATATTTGAAAAAGAAACATTTGAATAGAAATATTTGAAAAAGAAATGTTTGAAATAGAATATTTGAAAATAGAATATATGAAGCCGTGTTGATTAGATTGATGCCATTTTGACGTGAACGATATTTATATCGATTTTATTCATTTTATAATGAATATCGAAAGTGATTTCAAAATCTGATATTTTGAATAGAAATGAATTCGAATTGAAATTGAAAAGAAATGAATTCGAATTGAGATTGAATGGAAATTAACTCGAATTGAAATTGAATTGAATTGAAAACGAACTGAAAATGAATTAAAAATCGATTTGAATTGAAATCAATTTGAAATGAATTTAAATCGAATTTATAAGGAGAAAAGTTCAATTTTGATTTGAATTTGAAATGAAGTTGAAATCGTTTTGAAAACGAATTTAAAATGATTTATATAATACGTTTTAAAAGGAAATTGACGAAGTATATATTATGTATATTATATATATAATATGATGGCCAGAATAGAACGCGCTGCGCTGCGGTAGTTCGTGAATTTCGACCATTGAATTCGAATGGATATTTCGGGAGATCCGACCGTCGGATTCTCCTAATACCGGAACCGTTGGGTTCGTATCAAAAAGGGCTTTCTAACGAATATTAGAAATTTGAAATCTAACGGTTGGATTTGGAATTATGTCCAAATCAAATTTGGAAAAGGTCGCTATAAGTGCAGTTCGATGGCCGTTGATGGAAATCGATTGTACGTGCCTTGATAAAATTATTAAAAATAGTAATAATTTGTGTAAAATCATAAGAAATGATTTAGAAAGAATTGGGATGAAAAAATCCATATTTAAAAAGATAAAAATATATTTTTATCGAAATGAACTAGCTTTGAACTAGAATAATAATCTATTTATTTCTAAATGAATAAATTGGATTTGAAATGGTTTTAAAAATAACCAGAATTTCCAATATATGGATTGGAATGGATTTGAATCGAAATTGTCTTCGGAATATTTTGATGTTGGATTACGTGATTATACATATATTGTTATGGAAATTTGAAAGATATTTATATCGTTATTTCCAATACGATATTTGTTGGTCGTAGAATTTGATATTGAATATAAGACGGTATATTTTCTATTCAGAGCCTTGTATTTAATATCAAATGTGATTTGGGTTTGTCGTGAATGGTGTCTTCATTAACATTATTCTTAAACGCAGTTGAGAAAAAGATTAAATCTTTTTATTTAGATTTAATGAAGTGTACCAATTAAATAATATTTAATTGGAATTGAATTGGTATTGATTTTTGGGTTTATCGTGAACAGTGTTTTAAATAACACTTGTTCTTTAACCCGATGATTAATGGAAGGTGATTTTGGGTTGTCGTGAATGGTATCTTCAATAATACTGTTCTTAGACCCAAAGGAGTTAAGAAAATCAGAAACTAACTGGAGATTAGTTAAGCTGAATGGTTTCTGGGGTATTGATCTGATGTTGGTTTCGGCCTTCGAGGTTAATACTTAGGGAATTGCTCACATGCTAATTTACGGTTAGGGACTGATTTAAATGTGATGTGATTTTGAGGTTTATCGTGAACCGTTTTTAAATGACACTGATTCTTTAACCTAGTCACAGATTAAAACTAAGTGGAGTTTTAATGAATCTTTAATTAGATTGAAAAGATCGAGAATGGAGTATCACCAGTTTTGCTCCAGGCGATAGTTAAATCTTTAATTAGATTTGAACGTGAAATGGTAATTGAATTTACCGATAACACCGTGGTGTTAGATGTGAAGTATTACCAGTTTTACTTCATGGGATGAATAGGTTGGGATTGGGAAATAAAATAAATGATCACTTCGGTGTGGATCGCTAATCCCGATTAGTTTGAATTGATATTCAAAAGTAGATTAAAGAATAAATTTAAAAGAATTTATCTTTGATAAAATTAATGGGAACCTTTCCCTAAGAATGTGAAATTTAGAAACTAACTGTAGGTTAGCTAAGCAGAACGGTTTCCTGGGTATTTATCTGATGTTGGTTTCGGCCTTCGGGGTTAATATTTGGGGAATTATTCTCTTGTTAATTTACGGTTAGTGACTGATGAATTGGAATGAGGCGTAGGTTGTGTTGGTGTAACACTTGTTTATTATATACTCGAGTTATTCAGAAAGACCGGGTTTATCCCATTCTGAATAACTGATTCGACGTGGTGTCGAAGATGAAGACGGTGGTTGAAGATCGGAGGTCTTCACGTCGTTTGGATAATTACTGATGATCTTGATTGGGCCATACACCCAAGAGGAGGGAATCAGTTAGTGGTCGTCCATACGTACTTGGAGATTGATGGATATGCGAGGTACTAGGTGCCTCCGATTTCGTTCAGACCCAGAACGGACTTGTAAATGGACTGTGTGTCTGACATCGGATTTCATTCTGTGTGACTGATTTCGGTTGCATAGAGTGGTTTGCCTGTGTGGCATGCTAAGATGCAAATGATCAAGGCTTCTGTTGAAAAGCAGAGTCTTGTGGTTGATAATCAAAGCACAGCCTGTGTGGCATAGCTTTTTGTAACGTGAATTCGCGAGCCTCACACCCCGGTTGTGGACTAAAAATGGGAGAAGGACCTCAGGGAGGACATGCGTTTCTTTCTAGCTAGAAGTAGCGTCAGTGGTTTTACACGCCCAGACGACTTTGACTTATGTGGTTGTTGCTGTTGCGAGGCGCCTCAGTTTGATCCGACAGTCCGGGTCCGATGGAGTCATTTGTTGGCTCATTTACCACCCAATGGGCGGGGAAACGTAGTGTTCATGCATAATAATCCACATCGGTGGACCGGCCCTGACGATCCAAGGCTTATCTGCGCGCTTTCCTGAGACTCGGGCTAGACAGTCTCGAATCGGTAGAGGACTATCTTTTGCCTCGGTTCACAAGTGGAAATCCAATTTCCAAATACGTGACTTGGTGGTTTTATTTGTAGAGCCTAGTATGGCGACATAGTGGGATGGGGCGCTTATGCCGTCTATGATTGATACTTATGATTTGAAGTTGTTTTATACACTATGCACTTATAATAGTATCAAATAATTTGTTTTAAACGTATCAAGCATTCTTGGCTATTATAAGGTAAAAACCCTATCCCCCGGCTTGCGTTGCATTGTATGATAGGACCTGGGTCTTATAATAGCTTCATTTTTCTTTATTTAGCATTGTGCTGTTGTTTTATGTACTGGTATTCTTGGGAGGAAACCCGTTCTGTGTTATACGGCGTGGTCCCTTGATTTACCTAACTTTAAAATAAAGATTAATAATTGTTTTAGTTCTCACACCAGTCCCATGACTGACCTGGAGTTTATTGTTTTGACCTAAACTCTGGGTGCCCTTGTTTTGACACGGGCAGCTAATAGTTTTGGTTTTTGCAGATTTATATTCACAGGATCTTGATTTACAGCTGGAACGATACTCGGAAAGCTCTGTATCCGTGTATTGCTTCTAGTTGTGTATTGTATTATTTTCCGCTGCTATGTAATGTATTGTAATCTCTGATATTTACTAAATGTATAGTATTTGTTCATACTCTGTATATTCTTGTAATTTGATGAATTGTTGTTATATATATTGAAACGTTCTTCCGTCTACGTTCTATTTTGTCGTGTTCTCAAAACAATCAAGCGTTTCGAACGGTCTAGATCGGTTTAGCGACTGATTCGGATCGAGCGAAATTCCTAGTTGTTTGAGAAATTTTAAGATCCTGGGTGATTTGAAAATGCTTTTCAGTACTCTTAAAGGATATATCGAATTTATTTCAAAATAGAAGCACTTGAAAATATGTTTTGAAAGTGATATAGTATTGAACCCACTTCGATCACTAGAAAATAATTCTGATAATGATGGCCACATCATCAGTGTCATTTTTGAGATTCTAAGTGATGGATTACAACCAAAGATTTTATTTTTAAATTGTTTTGAAGAAATAAGTTGTTTAAAAATTCAAATGTTTTGAATTGCCATTGTTATGTATTAATATATATATATATATATATATATATATATATATATATATATATATATAAAATTTCGAACAGATTTGAAATAAAACCCAAGAATTTGAATTTTAGAATTAAAAAATTTAACGTATTAAGTCAAATAGTTTGAACTGGTAAGAGTAGAAATAAGTAGAGGAAAAAAAAAATATAATTTAACACAAACTCAGTTCAACAAAATTGGAATTGAATGGAAGCCAACTAAGTGAGAATCGTATTGGAATAGAATTTAACTAGGTGAAGTAATGGAAATTGTGAAATAAGATTCTGGAACGGAATTGGATTGGTAAGTTAAGAATTTGAATTTGAGAATGGAACTTGAGTGAAATGGATTTGTCTTGGGCATTAGCGAATGATTTGAGTTGAGAACAAGTTGATCGAAGATCAATTGGAAATACATTTGTATATGATGAAGTAATAGCAAACGGTAGAAACAAAGGAATGCCCGACAAAAAGGTGCAAGTTTATACTATATTTGAGTATGAGTTTTCTATGGGCCGGTTTAGCAAGCCGGTTGGCTGTTTGATTTTCTTTTGGGTTGTAGAAGACCTAGAGAGGCGAATTGTAGTTGTACCGATTAAGTCCTGCAAAAGAGACGCTGGCGAATTTTTTTGTGAAGTTAAGGTGTTAGAAAATTTTAAGAATTTTTGGAAATTTTCGTTAATCGGAACAAATTAATATTTTGATTGAAATTTGTTGGTTCAATTGAAATTGAAGTTAAGAAGTAGAACAAATGATTTTTAGTGTGCTTAATAAGATTTGCATCAATATCCTACCTTAGTAATTTCAGGGATGAAACTCTGTTAAGGGGGAAGGAATGTGACATCCAGGAATTTTTTTGATTTAATAATTAATTTATTTAATTATTAAAATAAATTGGTTCGATAATTTAAATGGTTTGATTAATATAATAATTATTTAGTTTTGAACGATCAAGAAACTCAAACTTGGTAGTAGTATTTTGCTGATAATTGAGATGTGTATTGATAAGGGACTAGACCAGACCTAAACAAAATAGTGGATTGATGCTAGAAGCAAAGTCAATGCCAAATATCGATATAAATTATAAATAAAGGCATGCTATAGACTTAAGGTACAAAAAAACTGATAATATACAGACCATTGGAAGTTATCTAAACTTAGTCTAGATGCGCAAATACCATGTGAAATATATAATGACGATTGGCCAAAGTTGTAAGAAATAAAATAAATTACAACTTGCCGCATGCTTTCCCAATATTATATAGAGGGCCCATTGTCTACACATTAAAAAAAGAATTCAATTTAGACTAAAATACATTTCCTATCATCTCCGCTAAATCAACGTCTTTGTTTATTTATTTAAATTTTTGAAGTGATTGTAATAAAAAGGCGACTGATAGTGTAACAACCTCAGTTTTAAGTATATTTTATTTAATGATTTAATTTAAATTTTGTTTTATTTATTTTATTTGTTTGGATTTTACTCCTTTTATTTTGTTTATTATTTATTTTATTTGCAAAAATAAGTATATTGTTTCTTTTATTTGCAAACATTGATTACCTTTTTATTATTCAACGTCCGTCCCTTGGTATTAATGTTTTCCTTATATGTTTATTTTTCTCAAAATTTAAACCGTTCGTTCCTTAATGTTATAATCCATTCATCTTAAAAATGTTTTCAATTGGTAAATGAAATTTTCAAACTATTTAATTATTATTTCTATTTTTAACCGCACCATTAGTTTTAAAATTTTAAAAAAATGATTGTTATGAATGGAAAGCATAAATTCCATATGTTTATTATTCCTAAAGAACCATTCAATTCTTTCCAAAACATGCATGGGAAATTTAATATAAACCATGTCAGTTTCTTTTTGTTTTCTTCCTATATATTTATACATCAGCAACTTTTCGTATATATAAATAAAATTTTAGACTGTCTCCATTTCTCAAAACCGTCTCTTCATTTCTCTTTCACACCCTTTTTCTAGAAGACTCTTCTTCATTTTATTGTTTCCATTTTTTTGTTTGTCTAGTATCCGTCCACTTAAATTTTCTAATATTACACATTTCGAGCAGCGTTCCTGATTTTTTATTTTTCCCTATTTCCATGCGTTTACTTATGTTTCCAATGGGAAGTTTTTATTTCCAAAATAGTCTTGTGTGTTTTGAATTTTAAAACTTTTGTTTTATTTATTTATTGCTAAGCATTATTAAGCATTAAATGGCAATAGACACCTTTTTCTGCACGCATTACGTTCCCATATATTTTTGAATCCATCTTTATCCATTTATTCCCATCACCATATTTGTCTACATTTCCATTCCTTATTTAAAGCTCTCCATACCATCTATTTATTCTTCATGTTTCTCCCTTTTATCCCTTTTATTTCCCATCTATTCGTAGACAAAAGAAAAATGGGCATAGTAGCTCCAATTTATACCCATGCCAGTTTTCATACCATTCTCCACGTTTGTACCCTTCACTAAGTTTTCCCTGCTTACAACCTTTACCTCTCCTCACTCAGACACAAGACTTCTGCTCCCTCATAACCCCAATCGATCAAACTCGCGCCTACAACCTGCCAGCGCCACATCACTAGACCAAGCTCAAATCGTAGTTGCACCCGCATTAAGCCTACACCAAAGCCACGCCTCGTCTCTCCTTTTTCACATACTAACCTTGCCATTTACCCCAACATGTGCCTTTCAGCGATACCACCACTTTTTCTTCCTTGTGAGAATATTTCCGGTTTATTATTATATTTTGTATTAGTGTGTGTATTTTGTTAGTTTATAGGACTACTGTGTTGATATTTGTGTGTGCTTTGTATTTGTTTGTGTGGACACGTGAGTGATTTTATTTGTGTGTGAGAATTTATAAATTTATATTTATGTATATAAGAAATATATATATATTTGAGGGTAAATTTATGTGTGGTTTTTGTGTGAGTTGTTTAGAAAATAGTTTGGTACGAATATACTTTATGATAACAAATATAGTTGCACTTCCAAAAATCTAAATCGAGTTTATTCATTTTGATTTGAATTTTTTTCTATTTCAGATTAACGTTAAATTAGAAGATATAATGATAAATTATTGATTTCGGAGCGTTTATACATATTTTATAACATTAAATGTTTTGGTGTGTTGACTGTGTGTGTTAATGTGTGTTTATAATATGTATTTATGTATGTAATTGTATTTGTGTGTTGTGTGTGTAATGCCTGTTCCATGCGTGTGTGTATTGATTATGTGGTGTCTTGGGTGATGTTTGTATATGTATTATAAATTTTATAATTTATAATATGTATAATAGTTTTGAGTGTGTTGATTTATGTATATATTGGATTTTGAAATGGTGGTGCGTGTGTGTTGATTTTTAAATAAATAAATATGTATTTTTAGTGTGTGTATATATATATATATAAATATATATATATATATATATTTGTTGAATTTTTATTTTATTATTAATAGGTATGTATATATATATTTAACGGTTGTCTATATATAATATATAGTTTACGAAGGGGTGTGTGTGTGTATATATATATATATTTAATTGATTTTGTGTATTGTTTTATGTGTGTAGAGTAGTGTGTTGTGTATGTGCATTCCTGTTTGTGTGCATGTGTGGGTTATATGTAGTGTTTTTTCTAGTGTGTGGTGCGTGAGTCATACTGTATGCGTATAATTATTGTAATGAGTGTGTATTTTATAATACCGTGTGTAGCTGCATTTGTATTTGTGTGTATGTAATAAAAATTTATATTTTATAATAATAAATATACTGTTTGAATCTATTGGTTTTGTAGGAAAATTTATTTGTATGTATATATGTTATATATAATCTATAATATATAAGCTTTAGGTGTGTTTTCTTGCGTGTGATATGGTGTGGGCACCGCATTGTGTGTGTGTATATTTGTGTTGAGTTTGTTTCGAAAATTTATTTGTTAAAAAAATGTGTATATATATATATATATTTCTTTCAATGTTTATATTTGTGTACAATGGTTTCAATGTGTTTTGTGTGTGAGTTTACATTGTATATTTATTTTATATATATATATATATATATATGTATATATATATAGTTTTTAGTGTGTTGTATAATATATAAATTTATAAAATCTTTTGGTGTGTATTGAACTTGAATTATATATATATGTTATGATTTTACCATTCGTATCTGTATATATATAAATATATATAATATTTGTTTAATTAAATGTTGTGTTTATATTTTAAGTCGGTTTGGTGTTGAGTTTAAAAACTATTCTGAAACCCAGTAGCCTTACCGATCCTTTGAGACATTCCCTAGCCTCCGCTTATGAAATAATAATAATAATAATAATAATAATAATAATAATGTTGAGCGATTATCGAGCTGAAATTATTCTGAATCATGCATGGAAGTCATCGTTTCAATTCTGCATAAATCCATCTATTGTCTTTAATCTACGCCACGAAAGGTGAGCTTATCTCACACCTGACTCACATTCTTTCATAGATGTAAGATGAACTAAATGAACTGTTATGAAATGTATTGGATTACCAGTAAAAATTGTTTGTTTAAAATATGCACTTTCATATGTGACATGATATTCATTTGACATGTATGTACAATGAATATATATGACTATGATGTGATTGATGATATGTGATGATTTGTTATGTTGTATATACCTCTAGTTTAGGAAAAATCACTAAGGGTTGAAATGATACATACCCGAATGGACATTAAATTTGGGAAAAATCGTTGTGGATTGAAATGATAGACCTGAACGATTGTTACTGAATTTGGGATTTCGGGTTGAAATGATAAACCAAAGAAATTTTATAAATTGCGGGTTGAAATGATAAATATCCATATCACTTGACCATAGTTTAGAAAACTATATACGGACACGGTTGGTCATGTTATCGAATTAAAATGATTTGAAAAAATTGATTGTAATAATATTAATTTAAGATCTTATATTTTATAATATTTATGATTAAATTTTGTAAATTTTAAATTACATGTTTTAAAATGATTTTATGAATAAAAATGTATTTAAATGCTTATTTAGGATTTTGCTTATAATTTATTTATTTTAAACTATATAATTTAATCATATATGTATTTTTACTTTAAATCAATATATTATAATAAATTATTCTTTTTAAACCTATTTCTATTATTTTAAACCTATATATGCTTATAAAGCTATTTTCTATATAAATTTATAACTTATAAATATATTTTGAATGCTTATTTTATATATATATATTTTACAAACTTTAATAATAAACTCAATGGATAAGTTTTGATTTTTTGATTTAAATTCAAGCTATAAAGGTTTAAATGTATATAGCGATACTTGATTCAATGAATTTTATTTTAATTCAACTAAATGTGAATTTTGAATTGAATTTAGCATTGAAATTTATAGGGATTGAATGTGAACTGCGTAATTTATTGGAATTTGAATTTATAATTGATATGAATATATGAATTCAGTTATAAATTGACTGAATATGAATTTAAATAATTTTTATATATGGAATTGATTAATAAATTGTTTGGTTTTAATTAAAGAAATTTCTTAAATCAATTTATTTGAAGATATGATTTTATTAAAATGGCCACGGTGTGAAAAATGTAAACGTATGGTTGTTAAAGAGACGGGATCGGATATTGTCATACTCTCTGCCAATACCGAAAACCACTTTAACAACTGTGTACGCGGTGGAGTTCCAGAATGAAGTAGGATGGATCTGGAGGCGATTACTGGATTTGAAGAAAGAGAATGATGATGGATAGCCTTGACCTTCGGGTCATAATTAAAATGAATAAAACAAGAGCCATACCTAGGTTAATGTGAGCTAGCTCCTCTTATCAGACATGCTTCTTCGATACCATATATATTACTTTGTGATTGATTGGCGCCTTTGATTTTGGGAGTATTGCCTGGGGTAGGCGGTAGTCACGGCTATGCGTTACCACCGGCTGGGTCCATAATCCGGTAGAATCCTACTTATGGGTATTGCCTCGATGCCTTGTCATATTTATCCTGATCGAGCCCCTATGATTTTGATTTGACGTTGTCATATAACGGCGCATCCCTATCCACTGACCATTAATGGTGTTTTATATGCAATGTTTACGACAATGTTTATAAACAGTGTAAGGGTAAAAATGTAATCCCGCTTATGCTATTTTAATATGTTATATTTAACCATAGACACTATTATACTAGCGTATTATATTATATGATAACGGATCGTTAGAGGATGGCGATCCTAAACATCCTTTAAGTTACTGATGCATTTCATTTCAAATTTCATTTGAGTTGATTTACTTTCATGAGAATGTTAGTCCTGATCCGATTTGTTTTGATTTGCATTATTGCACTGGTCAGATCGAGTATTGCAGTGTTGAGATTTCACATTTTGAAGCTGGAGACTGCTGAAGACATCACCTCTGTCTGTTGATTCTGGTTAATTCTCCTTTGTATCAGAAATTCTTGTATTTAGACTTCCGCTGTTTTTAATTTTATAACTCTGATATTATGTATATTTTATTTATTTAGTAGCTTCATGAACTACTATTGTATAATTTATTTACTCCGCCGCGAGATATTCTGTTTTTCTGTGTTTGTGATTTTGTGATTTATTCTATTCACCTCAGAAGATAAATAACATTCTGTCACTTCGAACAGTTTGAGTTGGTTTAATTACCAACTTGAAGTGGATGAAAGACACTATGTTACATTTGGTATCAGAGCTTTGGTTTATCAAAGCTTTAGCCTATGGGGTAAAAGCTCATTAGAGATAGGGTAGTGATACCTTAAAATGAGTGGAATTAATCGCAGAATCCTTCTTGAGAGAGAGTGTATTTTTAAAGTATAAGTATTTTATAATGGTTTTAAAATTTTTAAACAAATATTTTTGGATATAAAATTTTGTTTAGTATTTAAATCCTTTTTGAATCTCCCTTTCATTTGAACCATCTTCCTTCGTACATCCTCTTTGATTAGCTTCTTTCGGTCGTTCAACTTTTAACTCGAATTTCATAATTTATCCTTGTCTATAAAAGGTAGGAAGTAGAAGAAGAGTATAAGACTTCTATCGAGTCCATTCTTATATAATTTTATTTGAAATTAGTATTTTGAAAGGTATTATAATATAAGTTTTATTAAGGCAAATTTGTAAATAACATTTTGTTTTGGTAATACCAATATTTTGGAAATAATTGATGTTTATACTTTAAGAATTTATAAACTATATATTTTGAATAAGATATAAAGACGTAGATTTTGTAAGAAATTGATTTTATCTTGATTGTATAAGATTTTTTTATTTGATTTAATAATAATATTGTCTGTATATTTATTATGGATTGAGGTTGAATTTTAAAAAATGAGTAGGGGATATATATAATTTTCCCTAATTAAAATTCAATTCTTATGATTTGATATATATTAGTTATAATAAATGATTGAAAATTTGGTATATATATTTTTTAAATATAGAAAAATGTTTTGAGTATTTGTTTGATGTTAAAATTGGTCTATCGAGTACTTAGTGATTTGGGTATACGTCTGATTAACGTATATGTTAAATTCTCTGTGTATTAGATAGATATAGAGTCACACTCTAGTCGCTTGAAAATGATTCTAATGATGACCGCGGCATCATCGATATCTGTTTTCAGGTTACGAAAGTGGGATAAATATATTTAGCAAATTGAGACGTCGAGCGAATACATAAAACTATTTTGAAATGTTTGGAAAAAAATTTATTTATATATATAGTTTTGTAAATATATATAGGTGTGAAGATAAATATGAACCATTTGGTTTAAATATAATAATTATTTTATTACAATTTTCCTACCTCGTTCCTTTTTAGGGACGAAAAGGTTGGGGAGATTGTAACAACCTCAATTTTAAGTATATTTTATTTTATTTAAATTTTGTTTTATTTATTTTATTTGTTTGGATTTTTTTCCTTTTATTTTGTTTATTGTTTATTTTATTTGCAAAAATATGTATATTGTTTCCTTTATTTGCAAACATTGATTACCTTTTTACTATTCAACGTCCGTTCCTTAGTATTAATGTTTTCCTTACATGTTTGTTTTTTTCAAAATTTAAACTGTT
The DNA here is from genome assembly GCA_030737875.1 of Allium sativum. Taxonomy (NCBI): domain Eukaryota; kingdom Viridiplantae; phylum Streptophyta; class Magnoliopsida; order Asparagales; family Amaryllidaceae; genus Allium; species Allium sativum. The sequence goes on along the minus strand of CM060923.1, from coordinate 572,505,937 downwards.
CATTCCTTAATGTTATAATCCATTCTTTTCCTTTTATCGTAAAAATGTTTTCAATTGGTTAATGAAATTTTCAAACTATTTAATTCTTGTTTCTATTTTTAACCACACCATTAGTTTTAAAATTTAAACAAAATGATTGTTATGAATGCAAAGAATAAATTCTATATGTTTATTATTCCTAAAGAACCATTCAATTCTTTCCAAAAGACGCATGAGAAATTTAATATAAATCATGTCAGTTTCTTTTTGTTTTCTTCCTATATATTTATACATCAGCAGCTTTTCGTATATATAAATAAAATTTAAATTGTCTACATTTCTCAAAACCGTCGCTTCATTTCTCTTTCACGCCCTTTTTTTTAGAAGACTCTTCTTCATTTTATTGTTTCCATTTTTTTGTTTGTCTAGTATCCGTCCACTTAAATTTTCTTATATTACACATTTCGAGCAGCGTTCCTGATTTTTTTATTTTTCCCTATTTCCATGCGTTCACTTATGTTTCCAATGGGAAGTTTTTATTTCCAAAATAGTCTTGTGCGTTTTGAATTTTGAAACTTTTGTTTTATTTATTTATTTTTTGCTAAGCATTATTAAGCATTAAATGCCAATAGACACCTTTTACTGCATGCATATGTTTCTATATATTTTTGGATCTATCTTTATCCATTTATTCCCATCACCATATTTGTCTACATTTCCATTCCTTGTTTAAAGCCTTCCATCCCATCTATTTATTCTTCATGTTTCTTCCTTTTATCCCTTTTATTTCCCATCTATTCACAGACAAAATAAAAATGGGCATAGTAGCTCCAATTTATACCCACGCCAGTTTTCTTCTACCATTCTCCACATTTGTACCCTTCACCAAGTTTTCCTTGCTTACCGCCATTGCCTCTCCTCACTCAGACATAAGACCTCTTCTCCCTCACAACCCCAATCGATCAAACTCGTGCCTACAACCTGCCAGCGCCACATCAGTAGATCAAGCTCAAACCGTAGCGGCACCCGCATGAAGCCTACGCTAAAGCCAAGCTTCTCCTCTCCTTTTTCACGTACTGACCACGCCATTTACCCCCAACATGCACCTTTCAGCGACACCACCGCTTTTCTTCCTTGTGAGAATATTTCCGGTTTATTATTATATTTTGTATTAGTGTGTGTATTTTGTTAGTTTATGTGAGTACTGTGTTGATATTTGTGTGTGCTTTGTATTTGTTTATGTGGGCGCGTGAGTGATTTTATTTGTGTGTGAGAATTTATAAATTTAAATTTATGTATATAAGAAATATATATATATATATATATTTGAGGGTAAATTTATGTGTGGTTTTTGTGTGAGTTGTTTTGAAAATAGTTTGGTGCGAATATAATTTATGATAGCAAATATATTTGCACTTCCAAAAATTTAAATCGAGTTTATTCATTTTGATTTGAAATTTATTCTATTTTAGATTAACTTAAATTAGTAGATAATATAATGATAAATTATTGATTTCGGAGCGTTTATAAATATTTTATAACATCAAATGTTTTGGAGTGTTGATTGTGTGTGTTAATGTGTGTTTATAATTTATATTTATGTATGTAATTGTGTTTGTGTGCGTGTTGTGTGTGTAATGCCTGTTCCATGCGTGTATGTGTATTGATTATGTGGTGTCTTGGGTGATGTTTGTAAGTGTATTTTAAATTTTACAATATATATAATAGTTTTGTGTGTGTTGATATATATATATATATATTGGATTTTGAAATGGTGGTGCATGTGTGTTGGTTTTTAAATAAATAAATATGTATTTTCAGTGTGTGTATATATATATATATATATATGAATATATATATATTTTGAATTTTTATTTTATTATTAATAGGTACGTATATATATACTTTTAACGGTTTTCTATATATAATATATAGTTTGCAAAGGTGTATATATGTATATTTAATTGATTTTGTGTATTGTTTTGTGTGTGTAGCATAGTGTATTGTGTATGTGCATTCCTGTTTGTGTGCATGTGTGGGTTATGTGTTGTGTTTTTTCTAGTGTGTGGTGCGTGAGTCATACTGTATGCGTATAGTTATTGTAATGAGTGTATATTTTATAATACTGTGTGTAGCTACATTTGTATTTGTGTGTATGTAATAAAAATGTATACTTTACAATAATAAATGTATTGTTTTGAATTTATTTTTTTTGAAGGAAAATTTATTTGTATGTATATATGTTATATATAATCTATAATATAAAAGCTTTAGGTGTGTTTTCTTACATGTGAAATGGTGTGGGCACCGCATTGTGTGTGTGTATTTGTGTTGAGTTTGTTTTGAAAATTTATTTATTAAAAAAAATGTGTGTGTATATATATATATATATATTTCTTTCAATGTTTATATATGTGTACAATAGTTTCAATGTATTTTGTGTGTGATTTTGCATTGTATATTTATTTTATATATATAGTTTTTAGTGTGTTATATAATATATAAATTTATAAAATCTTTTGGTGTGCGTTGAACTTGAATTATATATATGTTATGATTTTAACATTCGTATCTGTATATATATATATATATATATATATATAATATTTGTATAATTAAATGTTGTGTTTATATTTTTAGTCGGTTTGTTGCTGAGTTTAAAGACTGTTCTGAAACCCAGTAGCCTTACCGATCCTTTGAGACATTCCCTAGCCTCCTCTTATGAAAAAATAATAATAATATTGAGGGAATATTGAGCTGAAATTATTCTGAATCATGCATGGAAGTCATTGTTTCAATTCTGCATAAATCCATCTATTATCTTTAATCTACGCCACGACAGGTGAGTTTATCTCACACCTGACTCACATTCTTTCATAGACGTTAGATGAACTAAATGAACTGTTATGAAATGTATACGATTGCTAGTAAAAACTGTTTGTTTAAAAATATGCACTTTCATATGTGACACGATATTCATTTGACATGTTTGTACACTAAATATATATAACTATGATGTGATTGATGATATGTGATGATTTGTTATGTTGTATATACCTCTAGTTTAGGAAAAATCACAAAGGGTTGAAATGATACATACCTGAACGGACATTAAATTAGGGAAAAATCGTTATGGGTTGAAATGATAGACCTGGACGATTATTACTGAATTTGGGATTTCAGGTTGAAATGATAAACCTGAAGAAATTTTATAAATTGCGGGTTGAAATGATAAATATTCGTATCACTTGACCATAAGGTAGAAAACTATATACGGACACCATTGGTCATGTTATCGAATCAAAATGATTTGGAAAAATTGATTGTAATAATATTAATTTAAGATCTTATATTTTATTATTTTTATAATTAAATTTTGTAAATTTTAAATTACATGTTTTAAAATGATTTTATGAGTAAAAATGTATTTAAATGCTTATTTAGGATTTTGCTTATATTTTATTTATTTTAAACTGTATAATTTAATCATATATGTATTTTTACTTTAAATTAATATATTATAATAAATTATTCTTTTCAAACCTATTTCTATTATTTTAAACCTATATATGCTTATAATGCTATTTTCTATATAAATTTATAACTTATAAATATATTTTCAATGCTTATTTTATAAATATTTTATAAACTTTAATAATAAACTCAATGGATAAGTTTTGATTTTTTGATTTAAATTCAAGGTATAAAGATTTAAATGTATATAAGGATATTTGATTCAATGAATTTGATTTTAATTCAACTAAATGTGAATTTTGAATTGACTTAAATATTGTACTTTATAGGGATTGAACGTGAATTGAGTAATTTATTGGAATTTGAATTTATAATTGATATGAATATATGAATTCAATTATAAATTGACTGAATATGAATTGAAATAATTTTTATATATGGAATTGATTCCTAAAATGTTTGGTTTGAATTAAAGAAATTTCTTAAATCAATTTATTTCAAGATATGATTTTATCGAAATGGCAATGGTGTGAAAAATGTAAACGTTTGGTTGTTAAAGAGATCGGGATCGGATAATGTCATACTCTCGGCCAATACCAAAAAAAACTTTAACAACTGTGTATGCGGTGGAGTTCCAAAATGTACTAGGATGGATCTGGAGGCAATTACTGGATATGAAGAAAGAGAATGATGATGGATAGCCTTGACCTTCGGGTCATGATTAAAATTACTAAAACGGGAGCCACACCCAGGTTAATGTGAGCTAGCTCCTCTTAGCAGACATGCTTCTTCGATACCATATATATTACTTTGTGATTGATTGGTGCCTTTGATTTTGGGAGTATTGTCTGGGGTGGGCGGTAGTCGCGGCTATGCGTTGCCACCGGCCTGGGTCCGCAATCTGGTAAAATCCTACTGATAGGTATTGCCTCGATGCTTTGTCATATTTATGCTGATTGAGGCAATACGATTTTGATTTGATGTTGTCGTATAGCGGTGCATCCTTATCCACCGACCATTACTGGTGTTTTATATGCAATGTTTATGACAATGTTTAGAAACAGTGTAAGGGTAAAAATGTAATCCCGCTTACGCTATTTTAATATGTTATATTTAACCATAGACACTATTATAATACCGTATTATATTATATGATATTAGTATAACGGATCCTTATAGGATGGCGATCCCAAACATCTTTTAAGTTACTGATGCATTTCATTTAACATTTCATTTGAGTTGATTTACTTCCATGAGAATGTTAGTCGTGATCCGAGTTGTTTTGTTTTACATTATTGCTCGTGTCAGATCGAGTATTGCAGTGTTGAGATTTCACCTTTTGAAGTTGGAGACTGCCGAAGACATCACCTCTATTTGTTGATTGTGGTTAATTGTAACACCCCACATCCGTTAAGGTCACTCAAAAAGGGAATGCCTTAATTTCAATGGAGCATTATAGGTACTGGAACAGAAATATTACAAGACAGACATATATAAAATAGCGGAAAGTAAAGTAGAAGTACTTCAAATCATTTATTAAATAGAATTGTTTACAATAAAGGCCCACCAACTTCCAATACCCAAATACATAGCTAAAATATATGTCTTGCTAAAAAACAAAGAAGCATGAAAATAAATTGTAGTATTCCCAATAAAGCAAAGCAAGCCATAGCCAAGAGAGATCCAAGCAGCACATGAAAGAGCCTTGGAGCTTGGTAAGATCTGAACTAAGATGTATTTCCATCCTACGAACCTGGGGGGGGGGGGGAAGGAAGAAAAAGAGGCAAAACAAACCGGGTCAGTCATAAAGACCGAGCAAGTCCTAGTGGCTTTCAGCATAAAAACAGGTGAAGATAATGTGGCATGAATAAATTGAAAGTAAACATAAGAATGATGACAAGTTAGGCACGATGAATCAAGTATAACATTGCAAGGTTCCCATTCAAGATGAACTAACTATAGTTTCGCAAGATTTCTATCAAGCATCGCAATATTTCTCTGCTTCACCATTAAAATGATATCTATTTGCTCTGCACAACCTAACTAGTGTCCCAACTAGTAATCTATATAAAATGATAAAATCATAATGTTATCCCAATCCCCGAAATTAAGGTTGCTTTCACGTGTACATCTATTATTTATTACCTAGGTCTAACCTAGGGTTTTCTATCGAGCGCTTCCTAGATTCAACCAGGATTTATGCCACCTAGGTCCAACCTAGGGATTATGCTGCCTATTGAACGCTTCTTGTATTTAGGGTTTATGCCACCTAGGTCCAACCTAGGGATTGTGCTACCTATGTGTGTCAAACGGGCCCCAATGATTATAGATACCTATGCTGGTCCCACCATGGGGTGTATCAAGACCCATGGTGGCGGCCCGACGCAATTCTAGAAGGCATAGGTTATACTACTGGTGCCCCCAGTGCCCTGTTTGTCTGCTCCGAAGTGTGTGCATGCCCGCACTCCGTTGGAACCTACACTGTTGCACCCACCGCCGTCGCTTTGACCGCTTACAATCAGCCCAGTAATCGTGCCCCACCCTGCCTAGTTTCAGGGTACCGTTGATACCCGATTTGGGTTACTGCTGAAATGGGTCCCCGTTACTAGGGTTTCCTACTGGTTAAGTGTGTGGGCCTATATATACAGATATTACCCACCTTCCCGTGACGTACTTAACCCATCGATTCAATCGTGCTTATTAATGGTTAAGTTTGTGGGCCTATATTTACTAATATTACCCACCAACATGATATGTACTTAACCCTCTTCATCCATTACGTTAAGTTGGTTAAGTGATTTCTCTTGTTTTACTTAACCCTACCACACATCATGTTATATCGGTTAAGTGTTGTTCCTTGTGTTACTTAACCCTACCGCAAGCCTTGATATACTGGCTAAGTGTTCTCCCTTGTGTTAACTTAACCCCACCGCATGTCGTGTCATCTTAGTTAAGTGTACATTGACTTAGCCCATCTACTTATCATGTTGTGACGGTTAAGTGTTACCCTCTGTTGTTACTTAACCTTACCATGCATCACGTTATGTTGGTTAAGTGCATGTTAACATAACCACCTCCACCAGTCATATTATAATGGTTAAGTGTTACCCTCATGTGTTTACTTAACCCTACCACGCATCAGGTTATACCGATTGGGTGTTATCAACCTATTCAAGTTAGCCCAACCCATCCGCTAGTCATGTTATAACGGTCAAGTGCCATTAGCCTAGCTATGTTACTTAACCCACCCATTGGTCCGATTAACAGTTATGTTGGTTAAGCCCGCATTTATAAGCTTTACATGTTCTTAACTCATACCGGTAAGGTCCATATTCACATGTTAAATTTCCATGTCATCCCACCTAACCCTTTAACCATACCCACGTCTTATTATGGTTAGTATTCCTTAATTCATTCATTATGACGAACGAATCATGATCTCTCACATTAGACCGCGCATTTTGTGGCCACTGGATTTGCCGGGCGGTTCCGGGCAGGTTTACACCACAAACTGGGTCTAACCTCATGTCATAAATCATTACGCCTACAATTCGACCTTCGACCTCTCACATTAAACTGACACTTTGTGGCTACTGGATTTGTCGGGCGGTTCCGGGCAGATTTACACCACAAACTGAGTCTAACCTCGTGTCAAAGGTTCATTAATGGTCGTATTCCACCCAAAACCCCAATATCAGTTCATGTGTTTAACATATAGAAATGTTCATGATTCACGTTTTTGCCCCAAAACGTATTCCCAAATTATTATCATAATTCACTATAAGGTTATGCCAAGTTATAGCTTTTTATTTACAATACATGCCAATTACCCAAAACCCAACTTAGGCACGTTCGCATTAAACCTCTACTAAGTCATAAATTATCATATATGTTTCAACTCCAAATTTTACATAATTAACATATGCCCAAGTTCTAGATTACATGTAAATTTTACATATGCCCAATTCGTACCAACTTTACATATGTTCAATTTATGCCGTTTTACATGTATGCCAATTTTATGCCATTTTACCTTATCAAGTTCTTGCCAAAATTACATGTATCAAGTTTTATACCCAATAAACCCAAATCATGATTCATGATGCGGTTATCCCAAATTATTATCTTTTTATTACAATACATGTCAGCTGCCCAAGTTCTTAATATATGTCTATGCCAATTATCAAGTTTACAATCGCTTTCATGTTCAAATTTCCAATTCTACATATGCCTAATTAACATAAACCCAATCTTTTGATTTAATTTACATAGTCCCAAACTCGTGATTTAATTTACATGCCAATTCATGTATGCCCAAACTTGCAATTTCAATTATATTGACAATACCCAAATTTCAAATTTCATGTTATGCCATCAATTCCACTACACACATATATCCAAATAGGTAATATCCCAATATTTCCCCGTATACAAATCATAAATATATCGTAGTTTAGGCCTAGGTCCGAAATTGAGCAAGGTTCATCAAAAGAAAATAAATAGGGGAAGGAAGAATTTGTATAACAATAAGCACAGAGAGAAAACTGGCATAAGAACATCGTTTCAGGCATAAAAGATAGATCTTGATAATAATATCTTTATGAATCAAGAAAAACTGATTTACAACAAGCTGAATAGATCATAGGCTTGACATGAAAAAAATGAGAATAGAAAAGTCCCAAAACTCAAGATCCAAGAAGCAACAGAAATAGATCTGAATCAATAAACATACTTAAATCTAATTCCACTTTACTCCATGGCCATATTATAATTTAAATGTTTAAATCTAAAAACAACTAGAACTTACAGATCATGGCTAGTGAATTAGGAACTGAAATTGTCATAGAACGTTGTAGTAGTGTTGATTTATTGTTTGAACCATTGTTGAAGCTTTGTTCTTCGAATTGATTTGAGTTTGAATGTTTGTACTTCAATTTGGGGGCGGCGGCTATGGTTCAAGAGGGAGTTCAACAGCATAATGGTGTAAGAATGATTTGATATGAATTAGGTTAGGTCTAAGGGTGTTTTTATAGGTGTAGCAACTTGTTTAGGCCCTTAGATTAACCCTAGAATCAATCCGGACCGTCAAAACACGTCTCAGGCTTCAAAAATGAGTTCTAGGTCAAAACAGGCCGACCAGGTCGTTCCGTAGGGGGGAGATCGACACTATGGTCGACCTGGGGGGTAGGTCGACCCTATGGTCAACCTGGGGGGGGGAGGGGGTAGGTCGACCCCCTGGTCCAGTCCTGCTTGAAAACTGCTGAAACGTGTACATATCATAAATTCTTCATCCAGACTCCAATTTTGAAAACTTGGACTTTATTTCATGTAAAATTTCGAGACGAACGCAGTGGCGTAACCCGTTTCCCCTGATTCTGATTTTAAAATTTAATTCTGCCTTGATTTCTTGTTTTAATATGTTATAAAAATACGGGTTGTTACATTCTCCCCTCCTTAAAGGATTTCGTCCTTGAAATCTTCAAGTTAAGAAGAATGTGTCCTACCATCCAATCATCCATCTACTCAATCATCAATCACAGGCCTTTATTGTCCTTAAGAGATTTCTAATGCAATATGAACATATGCAGAAAGTGTGTGTATATGTTCCTTATATAATGCAAATGATCAGGCCTGATTAATCTTCTTAATGCAAAATATGTTTAGTGCAGTGAGTCCAACATGTATGCAAATAGTTCTAGTCACATAAACACTATATGTGTGCACAAACATCCATCCATATGCATCATCCATATGGCAGCACATCCAATTTCATCCATAAACAAGTATAAACACTCATGCCTATGAAATATGGAAATGTGTCTGAGCCGATCTAGTGCCTAATGTGTGTTATGCAATCAGGAGCAACCACTAGCAGCCACTTGCAACCACTTGCAACCATTAATCATAACATGTCTCAAACACATGTTTACACCCAATTGTTCCTACCTAAAGGTATAGTCGAACGATAGAAGCAAGTAAAAACCTTGTGCCCATTAGGCAATGTCAAAACTAGAAATCTATGTCACATATATACTGATTTGGAGAAGAACTCCCTAAGCACCAGCCCCGAAGACCGAAATCAACATCAGGCTGACACCCAAAGAATTACTCAACCCAACCAATACATATGATTCTAGGAAACTAAGCATGATGGACTCCTTTTAGGTCACAAGGAAATCCCTTCCTAAAACCAACTCGTATCCTATAAAACCCAAAGAGTTTAGTCAACCTAACGGACACCCTCAAGCCCCAAAATGTATTACTAACAGATGAGTCATGCTCCCTATGGGGTTTCTAACAGAAATGGGATTGAGAATAGGACCTAGAGGATATACTTGAAAGATAGTATGAAAATAAGCTCTACAGGAAAAGAGGGATCAAGGATATACTCTTAAAAAGAGATATGATGCGCGTATCTAGTCTTCAATTTTCTAAGTCGCATTTCCTTGAGCTTAACTCCATTGTGCTTTGTCCATCATTAACTTCATAATTTCTTAATTCTTGTTTCCAAAATATGGGTTGGAACTCATTTCATTGTTGTCCCTCGTCCCATTTTCCCTTATCCTCCTTCTAGTATACTCGGCTCAAACATAACTGCGTACTCATGGTTTCATGCAAGCTCTCCAAAATTCACTAGTGAATCCTGGATCTTGTTTACTCACTATAAGGTATTCGACGCAGAAGAACTATCTCTTGAAAACAAACAAATGTCAACCATGTTGCCAAATGTACTTACTAAGGTGATTTTCTATAACTCATGCATAAGCGAAATGAACCATCCGCCTTAGTGGCGAACACTACTCGAGCGGATCGATAAATGTATCAAGAACGGATCGATAAATGTATCAAGAGATTCTAGGTAACTAAACATGGCAAAACCCTAAGGGTTACACTAGACTTCGAGGGCATTACCAAGGCAAGTCGAGCGTCTAACTACCCTCTTTTCATATTCGAGAATGGTACCATTTCTGGACAACCAATCCATCCCTAGAATCAAGCCATAGCCCAAAAACATAAGCTTTACTTCTAAACTCAACACTTAGCATAGACATCCTCAAATCCAAACAAGTCATGAATAAATGAGCCGATTCCCTAATAGGATTTGAGAATAAAATGGGATCCTTTACTACGCTAGTACTAAGGTGTAGAGACTCAACTATCGAAGCAGAATTAAAAGGATGTGATGTACAAAAACAAAGATCTAATGGGATGATAGAAAATAAAAGCTAAACCTTTAAAAGAAACGTTACCACCTCTCTTAGGTACGCTAGTAGTGAGAGCATACAATTGCCCTCTCGACGATCTTGTCCTTTGCCCTTGTCCTTGTCCTATAATACTTATTACATGTCCCTTTTTACCATACTAAAGATATTCTCTCTGGTCATGGGTTTTTATTATTCTTTCACTTGGCCTCTTTCCTTTCACCTTTTTCCTCTTCGTGGATTAAGCCATATCAACAAGTTTCTCATCCTTAGACTTGTGTTCTTTATACTCGTTCCTACTATCCTTGTATAGCTTGTCGAAAAGTTTCTCGAAAGCAACTTCCATCGCATGGCATCCCTACAAAGCTTGAGATAAGATTAGTCGCAAGTAAAACTACTGCGGCTACAGATGAAAGTTGGACACTACTTTTCCCTCCGACATGTGTCGCATGCCTACAAACTATGGTGAAAAAGAAAGAGAGAAGAGACTCAAGGAGATAATCAAAAGATAGTGCACATGGCTTTGGGGAATATGCCTTTCAAATAAAACAATACTTTTCTTGAAAAATGATTCTTTGTAAACGTTTTGAAAATAATTTCAGAAGGTTTTCAAAAGCTTTTTCCCAGTCTGGTAACCTTCTGCTCTGAAACCGAATGTAACACCGCACATCCTTTAAGGTCACTCACAAATGGAATGCCTTAATTTCAATGGAGCATTATGGGTACTGGAACAGAAATATTACAAGACAGACATATATAAAACAGCGGAAAGTAAAGTAGAAGTACTTCAAATCATTTATTAAATAGAATTGTTTACAATAAAAGCCCACCAACTTCCAATACCGAAATACATAGCTAAAATATCTGTCTTGCTCAAAAACAAAGAAGCATGAAAATAAATTGTAGTATTCCCCAATAATGCAAAGCAAGCCATAGCCAAGAGAGATCCAAGCAGCACATAAAGGATCCTTGGAGCTTGGTAAGATCCGAACTAAGCTGTATTTCCGACCTGCAAACCTGGGGGGGGGGGGGGGGGAGGGGAACGGAAGAAAAAGAGGCGAAACAAACCGGGTCAGTCATAAAGACTGAGTAAGTCCTAATGGCTTTCAGCATAAAAACAGGTGAAGATAATATGGCATGAATAAACTGAAAGTAAACATAAGCATGATGACAAGGTAGGCACGATGAATCAAGTATAACATTGCAAGGTTCCCATTCAAGATGAACTAAGTATAGTTTCGCAAGATTTCTATCAAGCATTGCAAGATTTCTCTGCTTCACCATTAAAATGATATCTATTTGCTCTGCACCACCTAACTAGTGTCCTAACTAGCAATCTATATAAAATTATAAAATCATAATGTGATCCCAATCCCCGAAATTAAGGTTGCTTTCACGTGTACATCTATTATTTATTACCTAGATCTAACCTAGGGTTTTCTATCGAGCGCTTCCTAGATTCAACCAGAATTTATGCCACCTAGGTCCAACCTAGGGATTATGCTACCTATGTGTGTCATACGGCCCCTAATGATTGTAGATACCTATGCTGGTCCCACCATGGGGTGTATCAAGTCCAATGGTGGCGGGCCGACGCAATTCTAGAAGGCATAGGTTATACTACTGGTGTCCCCAGTGCCCTGTTTGTCTGCTCCAAAGTGTGTGCACGCCCGCACTCCGTTAGAACCTACACTGTTGCACCCACCGCCGTCGCTTTGACGGCTTACAATCAGCCCAGTAATCGTGCCCCACCCTGCCTAGTTTCAGGGTACCGTTGATACCTGATTTGGGTTACTGCTGAAATGGGTCCCCGTTACTAGGGTTTCCTACTGGTTAAGTGAGTGGGCCTATATAGATATTACCCACCTTCCCGTGATGTACTTAACCCACCGATTCAAGCGTGCTTATTAATGGTTAAGTTTGTGGGCCTATATTTACTAATATTACCCACCAACCCGATATGTACTTAACCCTCTCTGTCAATTACGTTAAGTTGGTTAAGTGTTTTCTCTTGTTTTACTTAACCCTACCACACATGATGTTATATCGGTTAAGTGTTGTTCCTTGTGTTACTTAACCCTACCGCAAGCCTTGTTATACTGGCTAAGTGTTCCCCCTTGTGTTAACTTAACCCCACCGCATGTCATGTCATATTGGTTAAGTGTACATTGACTTAGCCCACCTACTTATCACTTTGTGACGGTTAAGTGTTACCCTCTGTTGTTACTTAACCTTACCACGCATCACGTTATATTGGTTAAGTGCATGTTAACTTAACCCCCTCCACCAGTCATATTATAATGGTTAAGTGTTACCCTCGTGTGTTTACTTAACCCTACCACGCATCAGGTTATACCGATTGGGTGTTATCAACCTATTCAAGTTAGCCTAACCCATCCGCTAGTCATGTTATAACGGTCAAGTGTCATTAGCCTAGGTATGTTACTTAACCCACCCATTGGTCTGATTAACATTTATGTTGGTTAAGCCCACATTTATAAGTTTTACATGTTCTTAACTCATACCGGTTAAGTCCATATTCACATGTCAAATTTCCATGTCATCCCACCTAACCCTCTAACCATACCCACATCTTATTATGGTTAGTATTCCTTAATTCATTCATTATGACGAACGAATCATGACCTCTAACATTAGACCGTGCATTTTGTGGCCACTGGATTTGCCGGGCGGTTCCGGGCAGATTTACACCACAAACTGGGTCTAACCTCGTGTCATAAATCGTTATGCCTACAATTTGACCTTCGACCTCTCACATTAGATTAACACTTTATGGCTACTGGATTTGCCGGGCAGTTCCAGGCAGATTAACACCACAAACCGAGCCTAACCTCGTGTCAAAGGTTCATTATTGGTCGTATTCCACCCAAACCCCAATATCAGCTCATGTTTTTAACATATAAAATGTTCATGATTCACGTTTTGCCCCAAAATGTATTCCCAAATTATTATCATAATTCACTATAAGGTTATGCCAAGTTATAGCTTTTTATTTACAATACATGCCAATTACCCAAAACCCAACTTAGGCACGTTCATATTAAACCTCTACTAATTCATAAATTATCATATATGTTTCAACTCCAAACTTTACATAATTAACATATGCCCAAGTTCTGGATTACATGTAAGTTTTACATATGCCCAATTCGTACCAAATTTACATATGTTCAATTTATGCCGTTTTACATGGATGCCAATTTTATGCCATTTTACCATATCAAGTTCTAGCCAAAATTACATGTATCAAGTTTTATACCTAATAAACCCAAATCATGATTCATGATGCAGCTATCCCAAACTATAATCTTTTTATTACAATACATGTCAGCTGCCCAAGTTCTTAATACATGTTTATGCCAATTATCAAGTTTACAATCGCTTTCATGTTCAAATTTCCAATTCTACATATGCCTAATTAACATAAACCCAATCTTTTGATTTAATTTACATAGTCCCAAACTCGTGATTTAATTTACATGCCAATTCATGTATGCCCAAACATGCAATTTCAATTATATTGACAATACCCAAATTTCAAATTTCATGTTATGCCATCAATTCCACCACACACATATATCCAAATAGGTAATATCCCAATATTTCCCCGTATACAAATCGCACATATATCGTAGTTTAGGCCTAGGTCCGAAATTGAGCAAGGTTCATCAAAAGAAAAAAAAATAGGGGAAGGTAGAATTTGAATAACAATAAGAACAGAGATAAAACTGGCATAAGGACATCGTTTTAGGCATAAAAGATAGATCTTGATAATAATATCAACATGAATTAAGAAAAATACAATAAGCTGAATAGATCATAGCTTGACATGAAAAAAATGAGAATAGAAAAGTCCCAAAACTCAAGATCCAAGAAGCAACAGAAATAGATCTGAATCAATAAACATACTTAAATCTAATTCCACTTTACTCCATGGTCATATTAAAATTTAAATGTTTAAATCTAAAAACAACTAGAACTTACAGAGCATGGCTAGTGAATTAGGAACTGAAATTGTCATAGAACGTTGTAGTAGTGTTGATTTATTGTTTGAACCATTGTTGAAGCTTTGTTCTTCGAATTGATTTGAGTTTGAATGTTTGTACTTCAATTTGGGGGCGGCGGCCATGGTTCAATAGGGAGTTCAGCAGCATAATGGTGTAAGAATGATTTGATATGAATTAGGTTAGGTCTAAGGGTGTTTTTATAGGTGTAGCAACTAGTTTAGGCCCTTAGATTAACCCTAGAATCAATCCGGACTGTCAAAACATGTCTCAGGCTTCAAAAATGAGTTCTGGGTCAAAACAGGCCGACCAGGTCGACATGTAGGGGGAGGTCGACACTATGGTCGACCAGGGGGGTAGGTCGACCCTATGGTCGACCTGGGGGGGGGGGGGGTAGGTCGACCCTATGGTCGACCACCTAGTCCAGTCCTGCCTGAAAACTGCTGAAACTTGTACAGGCCATAACTTCTTCATCCAGACTCCGATTTTCGAAAACTCGGACTCTATTTCATGTAAAATTTCGAGACGAACGCAATGGAATAACCCGTTTACCCTGATTCTGATTTTAAAATTTAATTCTGCCTTGATTTCTTGTTTTAATATGTTATAAAAATACAGGTTGTTACATTAATTCTCCTTTGTATCAAAAATTCTTGTATTTAGACTTCCGCTGTTTTTAATTTTGTAACTCTGACATTATGTATAAATTTTGTTTTTATTTAGTAGCTTCATGAACTACTATTGTATAATTTATTTATTCCGCTGTGAGATATTCTGTTTTTCTGTTTTTGTGATTCTATGATTTATTCTATTTACCTCAGAAGCTAATAACATTCTGTCACTTCAAACAGTTTGAGTTGGTTTAATTACCAGCTTGAAGTGGACGAAACACAGTATGTTACTGATAGCATATACCAAAGTAACCTCTCTCCAAGCTAAACAATAAACATGACCCTAAAATGTAGTTTTTTTCGAAACTTCAGTAGTCATTTAAAGTTTGAACATTAACTGGATTACATAATTCGGTTAAAACTTTAAATGAACTTTTTGTTTTCTATTAGTAGCCTCTACTACTGTATTGTCTTTTACTTTTCTTTTTAATAAAACAATCATCCAAATGTGAGCACTGTATCCATGTCTTTAAACGTACAGACCAAATAGCTTGTAAACATCCATCACGCTATGAAAATGGAATTGTTTAATCAAGCTTGAGCCTACCCTAAGCAATTTATGCCGCCTGTACACATACATGTGCAGTCTTTTTCTAGCATAGCTAATATGTTGGAACTTTGATATACTATGTGTCAGATAGCCACCCTATAACTAAATAAATCACATGCCTTAAGTTATAGCATACAAACTGATAATTTTCTATAGCTTCATGGCAAAGGCACACTGAGTTTTCAAATCAACATCCCTACCTGTACTGTGAACAGCACCACCCTAAGCTAGAAAGCGCAAGATTTAGTACTGAAGCTATTCCAAGGAAGAAAATAGAATGATGGAGAACAAGAAATTATATGGTGGCCTACTCTATTGTCCTATGCTTCCTGCTCCTTGGGTGCCAAGCAGAAGCACATTATAAATATGATGCTTCCATCGTTCTTCTAAGGGACAGAAATCGAAAGCTCTTTAATACATGTTCTTTCTCTATACTTTTCTTAAAATCAGGCTCAGCTAATAAGAAGAAAAAATCAATATATAAACCGATTGACAATCATGAAGAAAACTAGATCTGTGTTTTTTGGAAATAGGCCTTACATTGGTACAATATTATACCACTCGTTAACAATCTGGAAGTGATTCACGGGTCAGTTCAATGTTCATTATGGCAGTGGGTTTAGGGGGCAACCTCGTGAGTTGTATGGACATGGGAAAGCGCGATTAATGTGGGTAGGTTGAAGCACAGCATTGAAGGAGATGGTATATCTTGGAACTGTGGGCATTTTGAAGTCAGAAGCTTTGCGGGAAAGAAGTGGCTACGTTAGCAGCTGTTGTTTTGTTAGGTGGAAGTGGAAGTCATGTTGGAGTTGCGCCTACAGGTGCGAACAGGAAGTTGCGAGTGGAGCAAGATAGTGGAGTAGTTTTTTTCATAAAATGGGGAGATCTGAAGTAAATGTGACTGTCTGTATGAGGGAGTGGGCAAGTGCATGTACATCAGTGTCTGTATGAGTTTGGGAGGTGCACGTCAATACTGGAAGGAGGTGGTGGAAAATCTTTCTGCGTGAGTAAAGAATCTATAGGGGTGGTTCGAATTCTTCATTGAGGAAGGACTTCTGTTGCACGGTTACGGGTCTAGTACTTTTCAAGTGTGGATGGGCCACGACCCAAGATTCCCAAAAAAAAGAGAAAGAAAAAAAGAAAAAAAGGTAATATATAAAATGTGCATAACCGTGAAACACAATGCAGAAGTTACGAAAATTTTTGTTAGAGGAAAGTTTCTTTTGGCAGAAGGGTATATAGTAACAGGTGACAGCTGTTGAGAGGAGGAGGGACTTGGCAGTTTCAGATGTTGAAAGTTGTGGCAATGGAGATAGCAAGAGCTCATGTGTATTGTTCTGGGGAAGCGATATATATATTGTTGCGGTTGGGTTTAAGACAGTGGGCCGATGGAAGGAAAAGCCCAGTACAGTATATTTAAAAAAATGAAAATTAGAAATGGTGCAAAGCCTGGAACGTGAGCAGCTCTGATATTGAAATGCATGAATAAAGTGGAGAGCTTAAACGGGGACATCCATACTATTGAACCCTGAACATGCATTTAAGGAATATATATCAGGGAGGGATGCTCGAAAATGTTAAGTAGTGGAAGTTGCGTGATTATGGTCTGAGAAAAGTTGAAGCTGGCGCCGCAAGTGCGTCTGAGTAATGTACCTAGTTTCACTGCCATAAAACTTGAATAGTTATGATAATGACAGGCAGGCATTTATATACATGGGAAGTGGAGTATAAGGACGCTGAAGCGTGAGAATGGAAGTGGACTAACCGATTTAGAAAGAGGTAAAGCCCGATATATATGACCATTATTAAGTTTAAATTTATTTAATTAACATATTTACTTGCAAAAAAAATAAGTTGTTCATACGTTAACGAAATTTAACAACACAGGATTCATTGGAATCCTAGGATCGTAGGGTACACGATGATTCTAGTCTGGAGTGATTTGGAGCTCGTTAGAAATTACGACAGAATTAAACAATGAATCTGAATCAACTAACGTTAATCGTTATTTGACATTAACTATCAAGGTGAGTAAACTCACTAACTCTGTCCAGTTTTATAATTTATAAATGTTATTTGTGTTTGATAAAAATGATTGAATGATGTGTGTGATGGTTATTAGGATGATTTAAAATTAAATTGGTTGATAGTTATATATATGAAACCATTGGTTAAACACTGGTTTAATAATTTCATATTAATATGAAATTGTGTTATTTATGTTGATTAACGTCTGTGGATGCAGGGAAACAGGTTGGAGGGATCCAACTGGATTCCTCAACAATTATATTGTTGTTATTCATATATATTGCATTATATGATGTGACAAATAATCAATGATTGATTATTGTGTGTTTTGGGATGGTTGAACATCATTGATCTGAAATAATCGATATTTAAATACCGTAAAGTATATTCGAATATATGGGAAAAGAAATTGGGGTAAATGGGAAAAAAGTTTACAAGGACAAACCAAGTTAAAATTTTATCCAAAAGGACAGGATAATAATATTTTATTGAAAAGGACAAATAAGAGCCCAGCCCAAGTTCTCTCCACTCGTTTTCATTTTGTTTTGATTACTTTCCACTCACGCAAAAAACAAGTTCTCAGTTCAATTGAAATCGAACATCGCGGAACCCTAAATCAATGGCGACCGATTCACCGTCACCATCAATTTGCAATGTCGAAGAGGCAATTTCCACTGCAAAACATACAAAGCAACCCTCTATTATTCTGAATCAACATCAGTCAACCCATTCAACGGAAAACCTAACTGATAGTTCATCAATTTTACAACGCACTGTAGAAACCCTAAATGATGATCCAGATCTTGAAGAAAGACAAGTGAAAGGAAGAAATGATACTGCCAGTGTTAGTAATGAGGAAAATAGTGAAGTAACAACAAGAAATGATACTTATGATAGCTAAAACAAAGAAGAAACAGGGGCTAAAAAAGAAACTGAGTCAAAGTCTGGTGAAAAGGAAAAAGTAAATGATCTTGAAAAAGAAACCGATACTGCGTTTGATAATAATGTGGAAATTAGAGCGAGTGAGAAGCAATCTGTAACACCCCGAAAATTCTATAACTGTGAAATTAACAAATTAAAGTATAATTAATCTGAAATCAAAGAACTAAGGGAAACGGGATACGCCATTGCGTTCGTCTCGGAAAAATATGCGAAATAGAGTCCGAGTTTTCGAAAAACGGAGTCCGTATGAAGAAGATATGGCCTTCGGAAGATTGAGAATTAAGTTTAAAATTCAAACAGAATAAAATAAAGTTTAAATTCGAAAATGGGGCCCAATGGGCCAGGGCGGAAAAACGCCCGCCTGACGCACCCAGGTCGACTGGGCTGTCAACCTGGTCTAACCAGGTCGACAGGCCTGTCGACAGGGCTGTCGACAGGGGTGTCGACCTGGTCCAGACCCAGGTCGAGCCCAGTCTAACCCGGCTGGCCTATTCTCTATGTGGTCGATTTCTATGGTCTGCTTTGTCATTAGGGCTAGGTGGCAAGTTTTAATTGGTCTCTCTATCGAATGAATGGCTACGATCAATCCAGGCAACATCAATGGTCCTAATCAGTTCCTAACCTCTATATAAACAACCCTAGACTAAACCCTAATCTATTCATTCAAAAATAAGAACATAGCCGCCATGTTGCTGAGGAATGACTAGGAGTAGCCACCAAATTGGAGAGAGGATTAGGAGGAAGATTCTAAAGCTTAAAGCAACCTAAACAAATCAATTCAACAAAGGAATTTGCGTCTTCAATCCCTAAATTAGACAATTCATCACACCATTGTAAGTAGAGTATTACTTTGGTATGAATAAACAATTGTGTTGGTTTGTATGCTTGAATTGTGGCAATAAAGTTGTTCATATTTGTGCGTTCTTATCAATTTGAAATATTATATACGTTTGGATATTCTTGAATTATGTTATTCCATGTTGAAGCTACATGTATGTAGTTGATTTAAATTTATGCAAGTTTGGGGTTTTGCTACTATGCCATCATGATGTATATTAGAACAGGTATGGTTATTATAATCCATATGAAATTATGTTGAGAAGTTGGCATCATGTATTAAGCCATGCTTTTGTACTAGAAAACCTATTTGCAAACTTATGAATATGGCTAGGCTATGAATGATATTTGGCATAATTGAAATCCATGATTAAGTCTATCTTGTTTACAAGAATTATATGATGACATATGTGGTACATGGCTAGGTTAGGTTCAAAAAGTCCCTTTTGTAAGTTTACATGACTAAAGTAAGAATCATGATTTCATGTTAGAAATATTTATGCCATGTTTATGCTAGAAGTATTTATGCCATGCTTATGTTTGACATTATGCTATGCTTATGCTAGAATTATTTATGCCATGCTTATGTTTGACAGTATGCCTAAATAAAAATATAGGTTCATGTGTCAATAATGATATCTCAATTTCAAGTTCACATGCTTTGATTCATGTCACCTATGTTTTATGACCAAAGTATATGTCACTACTATGCAAGTACACCAGTTTCTATTTTGTATTCCCAACGTCATATTGCAAGTTCATACGCTCACCTTCCCCTTTTTGTGTATGTAATCACGCCATAAGCCTCCCCTTTTCACATGGCTAAATTGGGCTTTAAAAGGCTAAGCCCAATATATATAAACGGACATGTAAAACGGGGGAAAATAACGTTGGGTTAAAATTAATTAATGAATGAAAATATAAAATAGAAGGGCCCAAATTCAAGTATGGGTTGGGCCCATGATTGGTGTAACCTTTACACCATTAACTTAATAATGGGCCGCAAATATTTACATATAAGAAATAAAGAGGAATGACAAAATATGTAAATGTAGAACATACGATGTGTTTAACCCGAGGTTGGATTGAGTTGTGATGTAAACCTGCCCGGAACCGCCCGGCTGTCCAGTAGTCACAACAATACCTATCCAATGTGGGAGGTTAAACATGGAGCCCAGCAAGGACCCGAGGTTAGACTGAGTTGTGGCGTAAGACTGCCCGGAACCAACCGGCAACAGGCAGCCACAACAATACCTGTCTAATGTGAGAGGTCAGGGCCTTAATAAGACAATTAAGGCTGAGTCAGGATTGATAGGATTAAGTGAACTAAAGACTTAATCAAAATGGAACATGCTAAACAAAACGGACTGGTGGGGGTTAGGTTAGGAAACACTTAACCAACTTAGCATGTTGGCTAGAGATAGAAAACCTAGTAACGGGGGACCCTTTTCAGCAGTAACCCTAGAAGGTGTATCAGGATACCCTGAAACTAGGCAGGGTGGGGCACGATTACTGGGCTGATTGTAAGAGGTCAAATCGACGGCGGTGGTGTAGCAGTGTAGGTTCTAACGGTGTGCGGGCGTGCACACACTCCGGCGCAGAAAAATAAGGCACTGGACACCAGTAGCATACCTGTGCACTCTAAGGTTGTGTCGGGTTGCCACTATGGGACTTGATACACCCCATGGTGGGACCAGCATAGGGAACTACAACATCGGGGGCCGTAAGACACATGTAACTATGCGAGTAGGAGCCGATCATCATTGAATGGATCACATCACCCTAATTATGGGGTGCCAGTTGGAAACTAGTTTACACGGGTTCAGAGATTAACATGGGGTACGATAGTATATTCGACCCTAGACAACTTAACCAAGTTTATAGTGCTTGCCCACTTCTTGTTATACTTATCATACCCAGTTCTTTATTCATAGACAAAATAGTACTAGACTTACTCAGGCTTTATATCTGACTCTACTTTTCTTTCGTCTTCTTTCTTCCGTTTCCCCCCAGGTCCTCAGGGAGGGAACACAGCAGCTTGACCAACCTCAACATCCAGCTTGAAGAAGAGAAATGTATTGCTTGGACCTTCCTGTTTTGAACTATGGCTTTGGACAACCCACTATGGGGGCTTTGGCAGTTTATCTATGTTTTATTTATGCTTCTTTAAAATAATGTACTCAAGACAGATTATGAAAGTGTTATGTTATGATTTTGGAAAGGATGTAAGACAATCATGGTGATGTTTTGTAACACGTATTTGCTTTTATGAAATAAAAGTTTGTTGTTCTTCCGCTGTTTACAAATATGTGTTCTTATATCTGTCTTGTATATCTGTGACTTGTACTTATAAACCTCCACCAAAATTAGGGCATTCCCTTTGAGAGTGACCCTAACGGAGGTGGGGTGTTTCACTTGGTATCAGAGCATAGGTTTATCAGATAAGATAAAAAGTTTTGAAAAATTATTTTCAAAAAGGAAATTTAAAGAAGCATTTTTAAAAGAAAAATATTATTTTATTTTAAAAAGGCAAAGTCTACCCCCCAAAGCCATAGGTACTATCTCTTATCCTTCATTTTGAATCTATCCTTTTTTGTTTCAGCATGTCCCAAGAACTTAACTTGCCGGAAGGGGTGCCAATACCTGGTTGGTTTAGACGGTTCTTAGAAGCAAGGGCCACTCAGCCAGGTCCTACCATTCCTCCTCCCCCAGCTGAAGGAAATCATCCAGCCGCAGCGGCACCTTTTCCTCCACCTCCTCCTCGGGGAAACACGTTTGCTAAGATATGTAAAGATTTTAAAGCTATGGGAGGAAGGGATTTCCATGGAACTGAGTCCTTCATAGCAGCTAGGAATTGGCTGAAAGAAACGGAAGACCTATTCATCATCTTTGAGGTAGAGGATAGACAAAAAGTACAATTGGCGGTGTGGCTATTGAAGGGCGAGGCTTCCTACTGGTGGGAAGTCACTAATGCTGAAAGACCAGTGGAGACATGGGAGGACTTTAGGGCAAGGTTTGAGACTAAATTTCTCTTAGATGCGGAAAGAAGTTTGCAGTTGGAAAAATTCTTATTTCTTAAGCAAGGGGACAAGACAGTCAGAGAGTATGTGAATCAGTTCGATGAGCTGGCTAGGTTTGGGCTTGAGCTAGTCAACACCCCGCACAAGAAGGCTCTTCGTTTCGTCAAAGGGTTGAATGAACCATTACACAGTTTGGCCATGACCCATATACCCATGGGAGCCACGTATGAAAGATTGGTGCAAATGGCATTGCTGAATGAAGAGGATAAGGGCAAGAAGAAAGAGGGTTTGCAGCCTAAGAAGACTGACTTTAAGAAGGGCGGGAAAGGCAACAAAGAGAAGAGGAAGTGTAATTTCTGTGGCAAAGTGGGGCACTTAGTAAAGGACTGCCGGAAAAAGAAGGCCAAGGAGAATGGTGGGTGCTTTTCTTGCGGTGAGACAGGCCACAGGGCTAAGGACTGCCCAAAGAAACGAGGACAGGGGCAGAGGGCTGGATCCACCCCAAGGGCACAGGTTCATGTGCTAGAAGTGCCACCTCTGCAACAGCGAGGTATAAATACTTCTGTAGAAAGTGTAGTTTATCTTTATGATCACCCCGTTCGCACTTTATTTGATTCTGGCGCATCACACTCCTTTATCTCGTCTGCTTTAGTAGAATCTCTGCACCTAAAAACTAGTATGGTAGAGGACCCCTTAATTGTTTCAAACCCAATTGGGGGCCCAGCTCATTTGTCTATGATCTGTGTGGGATTGAAAATTTCTATTCTAAGTGTAGAATTTCAATGTAGTGCCTTTGTTTTGGGCTTTTCGGGGTATGGTTTGATTTTGGGTATGGATTGGCTATCCAGTAATGGGGCCATCCTTGATTGTGAGAAAAGGGTTGTTAGGCTCCTAACCCAGCTCGGTAATACTTTGGAAATTTCTTGTAATCCCTCGTATGCGGTTATGCTTAGTTATCTTGAATCGCTAGATGCCTCTGTTGAAAATTTGCAATCAGTTAGAGTGGTCCGGGAATATCCGGATGTCTTTGAAGAAGTGAAGGGCTTGCCTCCGAAGCGGGAAATAGACTTCCGCATATATCTTGTAGATAATGCAAAGCCCGTTGCGTTACCCGTTAGACACATGGCTCCACGGGAAAGGAAAGAGCTCAGTAAACAGATTAAAGAGCTTCTAGAAAAGGGGTTCATTAGGAGGAGCATTTCAGAATGGGGCGCTCCAGTGGTGTTCGCTACAAAGGCGGATGGTTCACTCCGTCTATGTGTTGACTATAGGGAGCTCAACAAGCTAACGAAAAAGAATAGGCACCCTCTCCCTAGAATTGACGATTTATTTGACCAGGTTGTAGGAGCGTCTGTTTTCTCCCAACTCGATTTAGCAACTGGTTTCCATCAGCTAAGGGTGGCTGAAGATAGCATCGATAAAACGGCGTTCAGAACCCCAGACGACTTCTTTGAATGGCTTGTCATGCCTTTCGGCTTGACAAATGCACCTGCTTACTTCGTGGACCTGATGAGTAGGGTATTTAGAGAATTCCTCAACAAATTCGTAGTGGTCTTCGTAGATGATATCCTTATCTTCTCAAAGAGTGAAGAGGAACATGCTCAGCACTTAAGGGCAATCATGGAAACTTTGCGAGTCCATCAACTAAAAGCCAAATTCTCCAAATGCCACTTTTGGAGAGAAGAGGTGAGGTTCCTTGGGCACATAGTATCCAAACAAGGGTTAGCAGTGGACCCTGCTAAGGTAGTGGCGGTACAAGATTGGAAGACACCAAGGAATGCAACGGAGGTCCGAAGCTTCCTAGGACTAGCAGGTTTCTATCGAAAGTTTATAAGGGATTTTGCGAAAATCTCAGCTCCGCTCACAAAATTGACTAAGAAGAATCTAGTGTTCAATTGGGATTTGGATTGCGAGTTTGCTTTCCAATGACTGAAAAGGGCTCTTACAACAGCCCCAGTTTTGACGCTGCCAGATGGGAGCAAGATGTTCACTGTTTATACGGATGCATGTGGGACAGGGCTAGGCGCCGTCTTAATGCAAGAAGGAAGGGTAGTAGCTTATGGCGGAAGGCAGTTGAAAGTGCACGAAAAGAACTACCCAACCCACGATCTTGAGTTAGCCGCCATCGTCTTTGCACTCAAGTCTTGGCGACACTATCTCCTAGGTAAGAAGTTCGAACTTTACACTGACCATAAATCGTTGAAATATCTTTTCTCGCAGAAAGATCTTAACTTGAGGCAACAAAGATGGATGGAGTTTCTTGCCTCGTACGATTTCGAAATCTCCTACACTCCGGGAAAAGGCAACGTAGTGGCAGACGCGTTGAGCCGAAAGAAATTGACCCTAAGCCCGTTGTTTGTTGAAAGACAAAGCCTAGAGTTTATAGCCAGCTTCGACTTTAGGCCTTCCTCCGATTTCGTACCGGGCTTGCTAGCATCTCTCGAAGTGCGCCCAACTTTAGTGGATTCAGTAGGGACAGCACAACGCGAAGACCCTCAGCTTGTGGAAATAATTGATAGGCTAATTAGGGGTGAGACTTCAAGTCACCTCAACAGATACTCCATCGACGATAAGGGTTTGCTAAGGCGAGACGAAAGACTATGCGTCCCACAGACAAAAGGTTTAATAAAGAAGGTTCTCGAGGAAGCACATCACTCCAAGATGACGATACACCCAGGCGGGGATAAAATGTACAAAGACATAAAAAGGACTTTCTTCTGGAACGGCATGAAAAAGGACGTGGCAGAGTTCGTTTCTAAGTGCATGGTGTGCCAACAGGTTAAGGCGGAACAGAAAAAGCCTGGCGGACTGCTACATCCTTTGGAGGTCCCGCAGTGGAAGTGGGATAGCATCTCAATGGACTTCATCGATGGGCTGCCTAGGTCTAGGAGAGGCAACACTAGCATTTGGGTAATAGTGGATAGGCTTACTAAAAGCGCCCACTTTTTACCTGTCAAAAGTAAGAGAACTGCCTCATCCCTAGCATCACTTTACCTCAAAGAAATCGTTCGACTCCATGGAATACCATCTAGCATTGTTAGTGACCGAGACCCCATCTTCACCTGTGAGTTTTGGCGGAGTCTGCAAGAAGCAGTAGGAACGCAGCTATGCTTGAGCACAGCCTATCATCCCCAAACCGACGGCCAAACAGAGAGAGTGAAAAGAGTTTTGGAAGACCTTTTAAGGCTATGCGTCCTTGACTTCGGAGGGACATGGGAAGACCACCTTCCTTTGGTGGAATTCGCCTACAACAACAACTATCAAGCAACCATCGGAATGGCGCCCTTCGAAGCTTTATATGGAAGACCGTGCCGATCGCCCACTTGTTGGTGGGAGTCCACGGATAAGCTCATACTTGGACCAGATATGATCCGAGAAACCTCAGAGAAAGTAGACTTAATACGAAGAAGGATGAAGACGGCCCAAGACAGACAAAAATCCTATGCCGACAAGAGAAGGACCGACCTTGAATTTGAAGTTGGAGACAGAGTTTTTCTCAAGGTATCACCGCTAAGGAACGTTGTTCGTTTTGGAACCACAGGAAAACTAGCACCAAGATTCGTAGGGCCATTCCCTGTCATCGAGAAAATTGGGAAAATGGCCTATAGATTAGAGCTACCCAAGAAGTTGGCTGGAGTCCACAACGTTTTTCACGTTTCACATCTCCGAAAATGTCTACATAAGTCTGCTGAAGTGGTAGAGCCAAATATACTCGAAGAGGCCGAAGTGGAACGCGAAGCAACCATAAGAAAAGTTCCAACCCGCATCTTAGGAACGGAAGTGAAGAAGCTACGCAACCGCGAAGTCAAGCTCATCAAAGTTCAGTGGAGCGACGCTGAGGGAGACGCGACTTGGGAAACTGAAACTAGAATACGCACTGCCTACCCTTTTCTGTTCGAGGGTACATCCTTGATCTTTCTTTTTCCATAAGTTGCGCTTTTATCTATCTTTTTAGGTATATTTCCTCGACCTTATCTTTTAGGTAGAATCTTTTTGGATGGAAACATGTAGTTGAAACATGTTATGTATGATGGTTGCAAGTGGTTGCAAGTGATTGCTAGTGGTTGCTCGTGGTTGCATATACACACACAATCTAGGTTTTAGATCGGCTCAGTCACTTCATATTGCATATGCATATATGTTTGTATTCGTATATGGTTGAACTTTAATGTGTTGTCATATGGATAATGCATTTGTATTGAATGATTGTGCACTCATGTAGAATCAAGAATAGGAAAATTTGCATACATAATGGATTCATGGCACCTACATAATTCGCATTAAGGAGGTCAACTGAATCAGTAGACCGCCTGATTTTGCATTAGATAAGTACATGTACACACACACTTCGCATATGATCATGAAGCATTAGAAGTCTTTTAAGGACAATGGATGCTCGTGTTTGATGGATGAGTAGATGGATGGTTGGATGTTAGGATATACATTCCTCCTAACTTGAAGATTTCGGGGACGAAATCCTTTTAAGTGGGGGAGAATGTAACACCCCGAAAATTCTATAACTGTGAAATTAACAAATTAAAGTATAATTAATCTGAAATCAAAGAACTAAGGGAAACGGGATACGCCATTGCGTTCGTCTCGGAAAAATACGCGAAATAGAGTCCGAGTTTTCGAAAAACGGAGTCCGTATGAAGAAGATATGGCCTTCGGAAGATTGAGAATTAAGTTTAAAATTCAAACAGAATAAAATAAAGTTTAAATTCGAAAATGGGGCCCAATGGGCCAGGGCGGAAAAACGCCCGCCTGACGCACCCAGGTCGACTGGGCTGTCAACCTGGTCTAACCAGGTCGACAGGCCTGTCGACAGGGCTGTCGACAGGGGTGTCGACCTGGTCCAGACCCAGGTCGAGCCCAGTCTAACCCGACTGGCCTATTCTCTATGTGGTCGATTTCTGTGGTCTGCTTTGTCATTAGGGCTAGGTGGCAAGTTTTAATTGGTCTCTCTATCGAATGAATGGCTACGATCAATCCAGGCAACATCAATGGTCCTAATCAGTTCCTAACCTCTATATAAACAACCCTAGACTAAACCCTAATCTATTCATTCAAAAATAAGAACATAGCCGCCATGTTGCTGAGGAATGACTAGGAGTAGCCACCAAATTGGAGAGAGGATTAGGAGGAAGATTCTAAAGCTTAAAGCAACCTAAACAAATCAATTCAACAAAGGAATTTGCGTCTTCAATCCCTAAATTAGACAATTCATCACACCATTGTAAGTAGAGTATTACTTTGGTATGAATAAACAATTGTGTTGGTTTGTATGCTTGAATTGTGGCAATAAAGTTGTTCATATTTGTGCGTTCTTATCAATTTGAAATATTATATACGTTTGGATATTCTTGAATTATGTTATTCCATGTTGAAGCTACATGTATGTAGTTGATTTAAATTTATGCAAGTTTGGGGTTTTGCTACTATGCCATCATGATGTATATTAGAACAGGTATGGTTATTATAATCCATATGAAATTATGTTGAGAAGTTGGCATCATGTATTAAGCCATGCTTTTGTACTAGAAAACCTATTTGCAAACTTATGAATATGGCTAGGCTATGAATGATATTTGGCATAATTGAAATCCATGATTAAGTCTATCTTGTTTACAAGAATTATATGATGACATATGTGGTACATGGCTAGGTTAGGTTCAAAAAGTCCCTTTTGTAAGTTTACATGACTAAAGTAAGAATCATGATTTCATGTTAGAAATATTTATGCCATGTTTATGCTAGAAGTATTTATGCCATGCTTATGTTTGACATTATGCTATGCTTATGCTAGAATTATTTATGCCATGCTTATGTTTGACAGTATGCCTAAATAAAAATATAGGTTCATGTGTCAATAATGATATCTCAATTTCAAGTTCACATGCTTTGATTCATGTCACCTATGTTTTATGACCAAAGTATATGTCACTACTATGCAAGTACACCAGTTTCTATTTTGTATTCCCAACGTCATATTGCAAGTTCATACGCTCACCTTCCCCTTTTTGTGTATGTAATCACGCCATAAGCCTCCCCTTTTCGCATGGCTAAATTGGGCTTTAAAAGGCTAAGCCCAATATATATAAACGGACATGTAAAAAGGGGGAAAATAACGTTGGGTTAAAATTAATTAATGAATGAAAATATAAAATAGAAGGGCCCAAATTCAAGTATGGGTTGGGCCCATGATTGGTGTAACCTTTACACCATTAACTTAATAATGGGCCGCAAATATTTACATATAAGAAATAAAGAGGAATGACAAAATATGTAAATGTAGAACATACGATGTGTTTAACCCGAGGTTGGATTGAGTTGTGATGTAAACCTGCCCGGAACCGCCCGACTGTCCAGTAGTCACAACAATACCTATCCAATGTGGGAGGTTAAACATGGAGCCCAGCAAGGACCCGAGGTTAGACTGAGTTGTGGCGTAAGACTGCCCGGAACCAACCGGCAACAGGCAGCCACAACAATACCTGTCTAATGTGAGAGGTCAGGGCCTTAATAAGACAATTAAGGCTGAGTCAGGATTGATAGGATTAAGTGAACTAAAGACTTAATCAAAATGGAACATGCTAAACAAAACGGACTGGTGGGGGTTAGGTTAGGAAACACTTAACCAACTTAGCATGTTGGCTAGAGATAGAAAACCTAGTAACGGGGGACCCTTTTCAGCAGTAACCCTAGAAGGTGTATCAGGATACCCTGAAACTAGGCAGGGTGGGGCACGATTACTGGGCTGATTGTAAGAGGTCAAATCGACGGCGGTGGTGTAGCAGTGTAGGTTCTAACGGAGTGCGGGCGTGCACACACTCCGGCGCAGAAAAATAAGGCACTGGACACCAGTAGCATACCTATGCACTCTAAGGTTGTGTCGGGTTGCCACTATGGGACTTGATACACCCCATGGTGGGACCAGCATAGGGAACTACAACATCGGGGGCCGTAAGACACATGTAACTATGCGAGTAGGAGCCGATCATCATTGAATGGATCACATCACCCTAATTATGGGGTGCCAGTTGGAAACTAGTTTACACGGGTTCAGAGATTAACATGGGGTACGATAGTATATTCGACCCTAGACAACTTAACCAAGTTTATAGTGCTTGCCCACTTCTTGTTATACTTATCATACCCAGTTCTTTATTCATAGACAAAATAGTACTAGACTTACTCAGGCTTTATGTCTGACTCTACTTTTCTTTCGTCTTCTTTCTTCCGTTTCCCCCCAGGTCCTCAGGGAGGGAACACAGCAGCTTGACCAACCTCAACATCCAGCTTGAAGAAGAGAAATGTATTGCTTGGACTTTCCTGTTTTGAACTATGGCTTTGGACAACCCACTATGGGGGATTTGGCAGTTTATCTATGTTTTATTTATGCTTCTTTAAAATAATGTACTCAAGACAGATTATGAAAGTGTTATGTTATGATTTTGGAAAGGATATAAGACAATCATGGTGATGTTTTGTAACACGTATTAGCTTTTATGAAATAAAAGTTTGTTGTTCTTCCGCTGTTTACAAATATGTGTTCTTATATCTGTCTTGTATATCTGTGACTTGTACTTATAAACCTCCACCAAAATTAGGGCATTCCCATTGAGAGTGACCCTAACGGAGGTGGGGTGTTTCACAATCTGAAAATGTCGGTGATCAGAAAGCTAAAGAAATCCCAGTGGTTATAGTTCCTACAATTGTCGATATAGAAACTAGGTCGAAGAAGTTCAATGATCCTAGAAGAATTGCGGAAGTAAAAAAGATGAGTATAAATAAAGACCAACAAAAGGTAAATCGTACTTTATATATTGAAAACTGATACTCTTATAGGTATTTTTTTTGACAAATTATGTTCTTATTTGACAGGAAATAGTGAGAATAAAAAGTAAAACAAATCAAGCACAAGTAGCTGAAGCTGTTGAAGAGAATTGTAACAACCCGAATTTTAATAACATGTTAAAACTATAAATCAAGGCAAAATTAATTTTTAAAACAAGAATCAAGGGAAATGGGTTACGCCATTGCGTTTGTCTTGGAATTCTTCTTGAAATAGAGTCTGGGTTTGCGTAAAATGGATACCGTACGAAGAAGATATGGACGAACGAAGTTAGCCAGAAAAACCAGAAGCGGGCTAGAATGCACTGGCACACTTGGGAAGTGCACCAAAAAAAAATTGCACTGGCGCACTTGGGAAGTGCGCCCATGCATTTTTGCATTGGCGCACTTGGTAGGTGCGCCCAGGCCAAGCAAAAACCTGCTTGGTCAAGCCCTGGCTGGCCTAGTCGGGTTCTGGTCGAATTTCTGAGCTCTGGTGTGTCACTAGGGCTGACTTATCACTTTCTGATTGTCTTCTTTTGAGATGGATGGCCTTGATTAACTCTAGCTTCATCAACAGCTTTAATTAGTTTGAAACCTTATATAAACAACCTCATAGCCTCATTTTCTTTTCACTATTCTTCTCTAACCTTATGTTGCTCAAACTCTGGATGATCATGGCTTCTTCCTCTTCCTCTAAATTAAATTAAATTAAATTAAAACGCGAAGATTATTCCTTGAAGACTACGGCTAGGAATTTCATATTTGGGGATTTGTTTCTACAATCAAATCAAGATTCAACGATTCAGCAATTCAACGACCAATTTCTAGACTTGACTTCTGCATCTAAATTTCTTAGACCACGATCTGTAAGTTCCAGTTACTTTTACATAAAAACTATAAATCTAATATGGGCATGGTATAAATTGGAATTGATTTATGTATGATTCATACCTATTCTTGTTTTCTTCTTGGATCTTGACTTTTGGGAATATTTCCTATGACGTTGAAACTTTTGTTAATGGCATAAGACTATGCCTATGCCTATGACTATGAATATAAGACTATGCCTATGCCTATGACTATGAACATAAGACTATGCCTTTGCCTATGACTGTGAACATAAGACTACGCGTATGACTGTGAACATAAGACTATGCCTCTCTCTCTATGACTATGAACATAAGACTACTCCTGTGACTGTGAACATAAGACTATGCCTATGCCTATGAATGTGAACATAAGACTATGCCTATGCCTATGACGGTGAACATAAGGCTATTGCCTATGACTATGACAAGGACAATTATGACTAATCACTTATGATTCATGACATGAGGTTATTGCCTAGAATTATGACTATGAAATTGGATCTAAGCTTGATTTTCTATTCAGACCCATTTTCTTTATTTGTCTTGATTTTGGGGATTTTTCTATTTAAGTTAGATCTATCCGTGTTCTTGAATCTAGATTACTATTCAAACCTTTTCATGTTCATAATGTTATGCCTATGATGTTTTAATCAATTCAATCAGTTAGGTCATGCCTTGGAAATAAATTGATAATAGAGCAATGTTTATTATGTTGATCTATGCCTGTGGTTCTATTCTATCATCATGTTGAATTGGGAATTAATGAATATGTCTATTCATATGTATATGAACTTGGAGTATAACCAGTTATGACAAGTTGTGTAGTTTATCATGTTATGCAAGTTTTAGGTTGTGAAATCATATCACATATGTGACCAAATGTTAGATCTACATGTTTATGTGTATATGTTAAACCTATGTCATATTTCAAGTTCACACTTATTCATATGTTCGTGATTGATTTGCAAGTTCACATATATGTAAGTTGATTTAGTCTATGTTGTAAATTCACATATATGTATGTTGGTTCAGTCTACGCTGCAAATTCACACCTATGATATTCATGTTGATTGTTTTGCAAGTACACACCTATGGTGTTCATATTTACTACGCCAAGAATGCCAAGTATACAACTATGTCATGTTTATGTTAATGAATTGCTTTATGCCAATTTTGCGTACGTTAAATTAGGCTAAGTTTCTAGCCTAATATTATATGACAAAAATCATGCGGACGAGAAATTAGGCTAAGATTATTAGCCTAATATTTAGATGGGGTAACGTTGGGAAAAATTGGTAATCATAGGAAGCTTGGCATGAAACTTGCCTTGAAAACTTGACATGAACTTGACATGAATCTTGAACATGGACATGACACTAGAATGAACTTGAAAATGGCCAACTCGAGGTTGGGTTGAGTTTGCAGTGTAATTCTGCCCGGAACCGCTCGACAAATCCAGTTACTGCAAACAATAGGATCCAATGTGGGTAGTTGGTCATATCGCACTTGAAAACCCGAGGTCAGACTAAGTTGTGTAATTCTGCCCGGAACCGCCCGGCATATCCAGTGACCACAAAAACATGTCTGATATGAGAGGTTGGGGTGCATTAATGAATTAATGCCACATAATAGGGTTAAGTCATGAACATGTAAAACAATAGTTAACCAACTTGATACATGATTCGTAGGTGGGTTAAGTCACGAACTTGAATAACAACACTTAACCAACTTGACATGCTAGACCGATAGGGGTTAAGTCACGAATTTAAATGACAACACTTAACCTATTGGACGGAAACCCTAGTTACGCGGTCCGTTTCAGCAGTAACCCACTAGATGTATCATGGTACCCTGGGACTAGGCAGGGTGGGGCACGATTACTGGGCTGATTGTAAGCGACCAGAACGACGACTGTGTTGGTGCGCCAGTGTAGGTTCAGGCGGGCTGTGGTCGTGCACGTGGTCCGGAGTTGAAAAAGCAGGCATTGGGCATTAGTAGGTTTATCTGTGCATTCTTGATTCATGTCGGTGGTTGGCACAATGGGGCTTGATACACCCTATGGTGGACCTAGCACAGGTGACTACATTCGTGATAGGGCCGTATGACACAGACACATGACGAGCTAGAACTTGTAGGGAGCCGATCGACTAGTGGATTGTTTCGTTGGACCTAGTAATGGGTCATTTCATGATATTGGGCCAAGGGATCATTTCATTATTAATATAAGACATGGGTTTAGGATCCTAGTATAGTTGATGCAGCGAACCTTCAATATGTGATGTTGTACTTGATTTATCATGTTATCTTAGTCTATCTTGCCCATCTTGTCAGCATCCTTGTGTTACTTTCAGTTTATACATGTCATGTTACCTTTACTTGTTTTTATGCTGAAAGTCACTTGGACTTACCAGTCTTTATGACTGACCCATTTTCTTTTGCCTCTTTTTCTTTCGTTTCCCCCCTCTCAGGTTCTTAGGGAGGAAACTCTAGCACTTAGCTTGGATTTTGCTTGTTTTCGATTCAGCTCATATACGGTTTGATTCTTGAGCTATGTTATAGCTGCACTTCTGCTACCTTTGGGGAATTAAGCTAATTTGATGTTTTAAGTTTATATTTCTTTATTTATGCAAGACATAATTTGGTGTAATGGAAAATAATGACCTTGGCTATTTGATGTAAAAGCTTTTGACTCTTTTTGAAAGTAATGAAATTTATCTTTTGATTCTTCCGTTGTTTTACCTATGTTCTGTCTTGTAATGTTTCTGTGTTTTTTACCTCGATAATGCTCCTACAAAACTAGTGCATTCCCTTTGTGAGTGACCCTAGCGGAGGTGGGGTGTTACATTTGGTATCAGAGCAGAAGGTTACCAGACTGGACAAAAGTTTTTAGAAAACCTTCTAAAACTATTTTCAAAACCATTTACAAAGAAGCATTTTTCAAGAAAAGTCTTGTTTTATTTAAAGGCTATTCCTCAAAAGCCATTAGCACTATCCTTTCTTTCCTTATTTGAATCTCTTTTCCTTTATTTTCTCCATTTGTAGTCGCAGTAGTTTTTACCTGCGGCTAATCTTCTTTCTAGCTTCGTAGAGGATTTTCCGTACGATGGAGATAGTTTCCGTGAGGCTTGTTAACATGTTACATAGGAAAGGTATGAGTGACAAGTTAAGGCATATGAGTCTAATAACGAGAAGAAAGACTTCCAGAAAGAAGGCAAGAACAACAACAATAATAATAACAAGACACGTGAGAAAAGAAAATGCCACTTCTGTGGTATTGAGGGGAATATAGTCCAGGATTGTAGAAAGAAGAAGATGGGAGCATGCTTTCGGTGTGGTGATACTGGACATATCAGCAAGAACTGCCCTAAGAAGCAAGGGCAAGGCCCGCAAGCAGGACCTTCTGGGGTACATCTTTAACTTCTTCTCCTAGATGCTTTGTTTTATCTTGCTTATTGTAACACCCCGTTTTTATTCTATAACAGTGAAATTCACAAATTAAAGTATAATTAATTTCAAATTAAAGAATTAAGGGAAACGGGATACGCCATTGCGTTCGTCTCGGAATTCTGCTTGAGATAGAGTCCGAGTATGCGTAAAACGGACTCCGTATGAAGAAGATATGGCCTCCAGAAGTTTCAGAATTCAGTTTAAAATTCAAACAGACCAAAACAGCTCAGAAAAATTAATTCAAATTTCAAAATCGGGCCAGAATGGCCAGGGCGGGAAAATTCCCGCACAAGGCACCCAGGTCGACTTGGCAGTCGACCTGGGGCTAGCCAGGTCGACTGGGCAGTCGACCTGGGTAACCCGTGTCGACTGCCAAGTCGACACGGTGTCGACTGGGGTGTCGACCTGGCCCCTGAGCCAGGTCGAACCCAGCCCACCCTGGCTGGCCTAGTCTGTGTTTGGTCGATTTTCTGAGCCTTGCCTTGTCACTAGGGCTAGGTGTCAGCTCCTGGTTGGTCTCTCCTTTGAACGAACGGCTATTATTAAACCAAGCTCCATCGACGGTCTAAATCAACTCAAAAACTCTATAAAAAGGACCTAAGACTAACCCTAATTCACATAAACTAAAATGGAGATGAGACCGTCATGCTACTGAGGAGAGACTAAGGGTAGCCGTCAGAAATTGAGAGACAATTAGGAGATAATTCAAAGCTTAAAGCAACGTCAATCAAATCAAAGCAACGCCTACAACAAAGGATAGCATCTCCAAATTCAGAATTCAGATTCCTGAATTGAAGATTCGTCATACGTTGTAAGTAGAGTGCTATTCCGATGTGAATAATTAATTGCGTTTGATTTGTGTAAAATGCGAAATGGAATCGTGGCGATAATAATCTATATTTGTATGTTATTTTGATTCTAAATGATTTGGGAATGTTGTGGTTATACGATTGGATATTTGCAAGTATGTGATTTGGGATTCATACAAGTATATGATTTATGTTGACAACTATATGTTGTGGATTCATGCTAGTATATGATGCATTAATATGCCAATATGATGTACAAACCTTTGTGATCACTTTTAGTATGTAATTGGACTTGACTAAGTACTATGGTGTATATGAATCTATGTTGGAATTGGCAAATCATACTTTTGTATTAGAAACAAAAGTAAGTATTTTTATGAAAATGATCAAACTATGTTTGGTGTTATGCCTAGTTGAAACCCTGTTAGGCCTATGTTGTTATAAAAATCATATGACGGTATAGGTAGGGCATAAATTAAGTTAGATTTATATTCCCATTTGCAAGTTTACAAGAATAGAATGATTCATGTTTAAGTATTATTTATGCCATGATTATATGAATAGAACGATTCATGTTTAAGTATTGTTTATGCCATGATTATATGAATAGAATGATTCATGTTTAAGTATTGTTTATGCCATGATTATATGAATAGAATGATTCATGTTTAAGTATTTTTTATGCCATAATCATATGAATAGAATGATTCATGTTTAAGTATTGTTTATGCCATGATTATATGTTGTTACAATTGCAAGTTCACATGTGCCTACTTTATGTTAATTGGATCGTTATGTTGCAAGTTCATGCGTTCACACTCCCCTTTTTATGTTACCTCATAAACACCATGTTATAAGCCTCCCCTTTTTCATATGGCTAAGTTGGGTTTAAATGTTAAACCCAACATATCTTATATTGTAGCGAATGTGTAAAAACGGGGGTAATGACGTTTGGGTTAAAATATAGAACATATGTGTTGGCATGTTTGACGCATGCCAACAACCTTGAAAAACAATTAAGTGGCATAAATAAATTTTAACCAATAAAGATGAATTTGAATAATGGGCCGCAAATATTTACATATAAAAAGAAAAGAGACAAAATATGTAAATGTAGAAAATACGATATGTTTAACCCGAGGTTGGATTGAGTTGTGATGTAAACCTGCCCGGAACCGGCTGGCTGTCCAGTAGTCACAACAATACCTATCCAATGTGGGTGGTTAAACACGGAGCCCAATAAGGACCCGAGGTTAGACAGAGTTGTGGCGTAAGACTGCCCGGACCCAACCGGCAACAGGCAGCCACAACAATACCTCTCTAATGTGAGAGGTCAAGGCTTTAATAAGACAATTAAGGCTGAGTCAAGATGGATAGGATTAAGTAAATTAAATTAATACTTAATCAAAATGGAACATGCTAAACTAAACAGACTGATTGGGGGTTAGGTTTATTAAACACTTAACCAACTTAGCATGTTGGCTAGAAATAGAAAACCTAGTAGCGGGGGACCCTTTTCAGCAGTAACCCTACAAGATGTATCAGGATACCCTGAACTAGGCAGGGTGGGGCACGATTACTGGGCTGACTGTAAGAGGTCAAATCGACGGCGGTGGTGTAGCAGTGTAGGTTCTAACGGGGTGCGGGCGTGCACACACTCCGACACAGAAAAATAAGGCACTGGGCACCAGTAGCATACCTATGCATTCTAGAATTGTGTCGGGCCGCCACCATGGGACTTGATACACCCCATGGTGGGACCAGCATAGGTAACTACAACAACGGGGGCCGTAAGACACATGTAACTATGCGAGTAGGAGCCGATCATCAGAAAAAGGTTCACTTCTCCCTGATTATGGGGTGCCTGCTGGGAACTAGTTTATATGGGTACAGAGATTAATATGGGGTACGATAGTATTCAACCCTAGACAACTTAACTTAGTTTATGATGCTTTCCCATTTCCAGTTTATGCTTATCATACCCAGTTCTTTATTCATAGACTGAATAGTCCTAGACTTACTCAGGCTTTATGTCTGACTCTACTTTTCTTTCGCCTTCTTTTCTTTCGTTTCACCCCCAGGTCCACAGGGAGGGAATACCGCAGCTTGACCAGCTTTCACATCCAGCTTGAAGACAAAGAATGTATTGCTTGGATCTTTTCCGTTTTGGACTATGGCTTTGGGCAGCAATTATGGGACTTATGCAGTTTATTTATGTTTTCTTTATGCTTCTTTAATAATGTAATCAAGACAGTTATGAAGATGTTATGTTTTTGGGAGAATTGTAAGACAAGTATGGCATGTTTTTATGAACACGTATTTTAATGAAATAAAAGATGTTGTTGTTTTCCGCTGTTCAAACATATGAGTTCTTATATCTGTCTTGTATATCTGTGACTTATACTTATAAACCTCCACCAAAATTAGGGCATTCCCTTTGAGAGTGACCCTAACGGAGGTGGGGTGTTTCACTTGGTATCAGGGCATAGGTTTACCAGATACGATAAAAAGTTTTGAAAATTTATTTTTCAAAAAGAAATTTAAAGAAGCATTTTTAAAAGTTAAAATATTATTTTATTTTAAAAAGGCAAAGTCCCCCAAAGCCATAGGTACTATCTCTTGTCCTTCGTTTTGAATATATCCTTTTTGTTTCAGCATGTCCGAAGAACTTAACTTGCCAGAGGGTGTACCAATACCTGGTTGGTTTAGACGGTTCTTAGAAGCAAGGGCCACTCAGCAAGGTCCTACCATTCGTCCTCCCCCAGCTGCAGGAAATCATCCAGCTGCAGCAGCACCTCTTCCTCCACCTCCTCCGCGGGGATACACTTTTGCTAAGATATGTAAAGATTTTAAGGCTATGGGAGGAAAGGACTTCCATGGAACTGAGTCCTTCGTGGCAGCTAGAAATTGGCTGAAAGAAACCGAGGACTTATTCGTCATCTTTGAAGTAGAAGATAGGCAGAAAGTACAACTGGCGGTTTGGCTACTAAAGGGCGAGGCTTCCTACTGGTGGGAAGTCACTAATGCAGAAAGACCAGTGGAAACATGGGAGGACTTTAGGGCAAGGTTTGAGGCTAAATTTCTCTCAGACGCGGAAAGGAGTTTGCAGTTGGAAAAATTCTTATTTCTTAAGCAAGGGAATAAGAGAGTCAAAGAGTATGTTAATCAGTTTGATGAGCTGGCTAGGTTCGGACTGGACCTAGTCAATACCCCGCACAAGAAGGCTCTCCGTTTTGTCAAAGGATTGAATGAGCCATTACATAGTTTGGCCATGACCCATATACCCATGGGAGCTACATATGAAAAGTTGGTACAGATGGTATTGCTGAACGAAGAGGATAAGGGCAAGAAGGAGACAAAGGCAGAAAGCTCTCAAGGGAAGAAAGAGGGTTTACAGCCTAAGAAGACAGATTTTATGAAGGGTGGGAAAAAAACAAAGAGAAGAGGAAGTGTAATTTCTATGGCAAAGTGGGGCACTTAGTGAATGATTGCTGGAAAAAGAAGGCCAAGATGAATGGCGGGTGCTTTTCTTGCGGTGAGACAGGCCACATGGCAAAGGACTGCCCAAAGAAACGAGGACAGGGGCAGAGGGCTGGATCCACCTCAGGGGCACAGGTTCATGTGCTAGAAGCGCCACCTCTGCAACAGCGAGGTATAAATACTTCTGTAGAAAGTGTAGTTTATCTTTATGATCACCCCGTTCGCACTTTATTTGATTCTGGTGCATCACACTCCTTTATCTCGTCTGCTTTAGTAGAATCTCTGCACCTAAAAACTAGTATGGTAGAGGACCCCTTAATTGTTTCAAACCCAATTGGGGGCCCAGCTCATTTGTCTACGATCTGTTTGGGATTGAAAATTTCTATTCTAAGCGTTGAATTTAAATGTAGTACCTTTGTTTTGGGCTTCTCGGGATATGGTTTGATTTTGGGCATGGATTGGCTATCCAGTAATGGGGCCATCCTTGATTGTGAGAAAAGGGTTGTTAGGCTCCTGACCCAGCTCGGTAACACTTTGGAAATTTCTTGTAATCCCTCATATGCGGTTATGCTTAGTTATCTTGAATCGCTAGATGCCTCTGTTGAAAATTTGCAATCAGTTAGAGTAGTCCGGGAATATCCGGATGTCTTCGAAGAGGTGAAGGGCTTGCCTCCGAAGCGGGAGATAGACTTCCGCATATATCTTGTAGATAATGCAAAGCCTGTTGCATTGCCCGTTAGACACATGGATCCACGGGAAAGGAAAGAGCTCAGTAAACAGATTAAAGAGCTTCTAGAGAAGGGGTTCATTAGGAGGAGCATTTCAGAATGGGGCGCTCCAGTGGTGTTCGCTACAAAGGCGGATGGTTCACTCCGTCTATGTGTTGACTATAGGGAGCTCAACAAGTTAACAAAAAAGAATAGGCACCCTCTCCCCAGAATTGACGATCTGTTTGATCAGCTTGTAGGAGCGTCTGTTTTCTCCCAACTCGATTTAGCGACTGGTTTTCATCAGCTAAGGGTGGCTGAAGATAGCATCGATAAAACGGCATTCAGAACCCCAGACGGCTTCTTTGAATGGCTTGTCATGCCTTTCGGCTTGACAAATGCACCTGCTTACTTCGTGGACCTGATGAGTAGGGTATTCAGAGATTTCCTCAATAAGTTTGTAGTGGTCTTCGTAGACGATATCCTTATCTTCTCAAAAAGTGAAGAGGAACATGCTCAGCACTTAAGGGCAATCATGGAAACTCTGCGAGTCCATCAGCTAAAATCCAAATTTTCCAAATGCCACTTTTGGAGAGAAGAAGTGAGGTTCCTTGGGCACATAGTATCCAAACAAGGGTTAGCTGTGGACCCTGCTAAGGTAGTGGTGGTACAGGATTGGAAGACACGAAGGAATGCAACTGAGGTCCGAAGTTTTCTAGGACTAGCAGGTTTCTATCGAAAGTTCATAAGGGATTTTGCGAAAATCTCAGCTCCGCTCACAAAGTTGACCAAGAAGAATCTAGTGTTCAATTGGGACTTGGATTGCGAGTTTGCTTTCCAGCGACTGAAAAGGGCTCTTACAACAGCCCCAGTTTTAACGTTGCCAGATGGAAGCAAGATGTCCACAGTTTATACAGATGCATGTGGGACAGGGCTAGGCGATGTCTTAATGCAAGAAGGAAGGGTAGTAGCTTATGGCGGGAGGCAGTCGAAAGTACACGAAAAGAACTACCCGACCCACGATCTTGAGTTAGCTGCCATCGTCTTTGCACTCAAGTCTTGGCGACACTATCTCCTAGGCGAGAAGTTCGAACTTTACACTGACCATAAATCGTTGAAATACCTTTTCTCGCAGAAGGACCTTAACTTGAGGCAACAGAGATGGATGGAGTTTCTTGCCTCATACGATTTCGAGATCTCCTATACTCCGGGCAAAGGCAACGTAGTGGCAGACGCGTTGAGCAGAAAGAAACTGACCCTAAGCCCGCTGTTTGTTGAAAGACAAAGCCTAGAGTTTATAGCCAACTTTTACTTTAGGCCTTCCTCCGATTTTGTACCAGGCTTGCTAGCATCTCTCGAAGTACGACCGACTTTAGTGGACTCGATAGGGTCAGCACAACGCGAGTACCCTCAGCTTGTGGAGACGATTGATAGGCTAATTAGGGGTGAGACTTCAAGTCACCTCAACAGATATTCCATCGACGATAAGGGTTGGTTAAGGCGAGACGGAAGACTATGCATCCCACAGACAAGGGATTTAGTAAAGAATGTTCTCGAGGAAGCACATCACTCCAAGATGACGATACACCCAGGCGGAGATAAAATGTACAAGGACATAAAAAGAACTTTCTTTTGGAACGGCATGAAGAAGGACGTGGCAAATTTCGTTTCTAAGTGTATGGTGTGCCAACAGGTTAAGGCGGAACAGAAAAAGCCTGGCGGTCTGCTACATCCTCTAGAGGTCCCGCAGTGGAAGTGGGATAGCATCTCAATGGACTTCATTGATGGGCTGCCTAGGTCTAGGAGAGGCAACACTAGCATTTGGGTAATATTGGATAGGCTTACTAAAAGCGCCCACTTTTTACCTGTCAAAAGTAAAAGAACTGCCTCATCCCTAGCATCTCTTTACCTCAAGGAAATCGTTCGACTCCATGGAATACCATCCAGCATTGTTAGTGACCGAGACCCTATCTTCACAAGTGAGTTTTGGCGGAGTCTGCAAGAAGCGGTAGGCACACAGTTATGCTTGAGCACAGCCTATCATCCCCAAACCGACAGCCAAACAGAACTTGTGAACAGAGTTTTGGAGGACCTTTTAAGACTGTGCGTCCTTGACTTCGGAGGGATATGGGAAGACCATCTTCCTTTGGTGGAATTTGCCTACAACAACAGCTATCAAGCAACCATCGGAATGGCGCCCTTCGAAGCTTTATATGGAAGACCGTGCCGATCGCCCACTTGTTGGTGGGAGTCTACTGATAAGCTCATACTTGGACCAGATATGATCTGAGAGACTTCAGAGAAAGTAGACTTAATACGAAGAAGGATGAAGATGGCCCAAGGCAGACAAAAATCCTATGCCGACAAGAGGAGGACCGACCTTGAATTTGAGGTTGGGGACAGAGTTTTTCTTAAGGTATCTCCGCTAAGGAACGTTGTTCGTTTTGGAACCACAGGAAAGCTAGCACCAAGGTTCGTAGGTCCATTCCCTATCATCGAGAAAATTGGGAAAATGGCCTATAGATTAGAGCTACCCGAAAAATTGGCCGGAGTTCACAACGTCTTTCACGTTTCACATCTCTGAAAATGTCTACATGAGTCTGCTGAAGTGGTAGAGCCGAATATCCTAGAAGAAGCTGAAGTGGAACGCGAAGCAACCATAAGGAAAGTTCCAACCCGCATATTAGGAACAGAAGTGAAGAAGCTACGCAACCGCGAAGTCAAGCTCGTCAAAATTCAGTGGAGCAACGCCGAAGAAGATGTAACTTGGGAAACTGAAGCTAGAATACGCGCAGCCTACCCTTTTCTTTTCGAGGGTACATCTTTGATCTTTCCTTTTTCCTTAAGTTGCTCTTTTATCTATCTTTTTTAGGCATATATCCTCGACCTTATCTTTTACGAAGAAACCCTTTGGATGGAAACATGTAATTGAAACATGTTATGGATGATGGTTGCGAGTGGTTGCAAGTGATTGCTAGTGGTTGCTCGTGGTTGCATATACACACACAATCTAGGTTTTAGATCGGCTCAGTCACTTCATATTGCATATGCATATATGTTTGCATTCGTATATGGTTGAACTTTAATGTGTTGTCATATGGATGTTGCATTTGTATGAATGATTGTGCACTCATGTAGAATCAAGAACAGGAGAATTTGCATACATAATGGATTCATGGCACTTACATAATTCGCATTAAGGAGGTCAACTGAATCAGTAGACTGCCTGATTTTGCATTAGATAAGTACATGTACACACACACTTCGCATATGATCATGAAGCATTAGAAGTCTTTTAAGGACAATGGATGCTCGTGTTTGATGGATGAGTAGATGGATATTTGGATGTTAGGATATACATTCTTCCTAAACATGAAGATTTCGGGCACGAAATCCTTTTAAGTGGGGGAGAATGTAACACCCCGTTTTTATTCTATAACAGTGAAATTCACAAATTAAAGTATAATTAATTTCAAATCAAAGAATTAAGGGAAACGGGATACGCCATTGCGTTCGTCTCGGAATTCTGCTTGAGATAGAGTCCGAGTTTGCGTAAAACGGACTCCG
The DNA here is from genome assembly GCA_030737875.1 of Allium sativum. NCBI lineage: Eukaryota > Viridiplantae > Streptophyta > Magnoliopsida > Asparagales > Amaryllidaceae > Allium > Allium sativum. The sequence continues at coordinate 572,462,494 of CM060923.1, read as the reverse complement.
TATGAAGAAGATATGGCCTCCAGTAGTTTCTGAATTCAGTTTAAAATTCAAACAGACCAAAACAGCTCAGAAAAATTAATTCAAATTTCAAAATCGGGCCAAAATGGCCAGGGCGGGAAAATTCCCGCCCAAGGCACCCAGGTCGACTTGGCAGTCGACCTGGGGCTAGCCAGGTCGACTGGGCAGTCGACCTGGGTAACCCGTGTCGACTGCCAAGTCGACACGGTGTCGACTGGGGTGTCGACCTGGCCCCTGAGCCAGGTCGAACCCAGCCCACCCTGGCTGGCCTAGTCTGTGTTTGGTCGACTTTCTGAGCCTTGCCTTGTCACTAGGGCTAGGTGTCAGCTCCTGGTTGGTCTCTCCTTTGAACGAACGGCTATTATTAAACCAAGCTCCATCGACGATCTAAATCAACTCAAAAACTCTATATAAAGGACCTAAGACTAACCCTAATTCACATAAACTAAAATGGAGATGAGACCGTCATGCTGCTGAGGAGAGACTAAGGATAGCCGTCAGAAATTGAGAGACAATTAGGAGATAATTCAAAGCTTAAAGCAACGTCAATCAAATCAAAGCAACGCCTACAACAAAGGATAGCATCTCCAAATTCAGAATTCAGATTCCTGAATTGAAGATTCGTCATACATTGTAGGTAGAGTGCTATTCCGATGTGAATAATTAATTGCGTTTGATTTGTGTAAAATGCGAAATGGAATCGTGGCGATAATAATATATAATTGTATGTTATTTTGATTCTAAACGATTTGGGAATGTTGTGGTTATACGATTGGATATTTGCAAGTATGTGATTTGGGATTCATACAAGTATATGATTTATGTTGACAACTATATGTTGTGGATTCATGCAAGTATGTGATGCATTAATATGCCAATATGATGTACAAACCTTTATGATCACTTTTAGTATGTAATTGGACTTGACTAAGTACTATGGTGTATATGAATCTATGTTGGAATTGGCAAATCATACTTTTGTATTAGAAACAAAAGTAAGTATTTTTATGAACATGATCAAACTATGTTTTTTGTTATGCCTAGTTGAAACCATGTTAGGCCTATGTTGTTATAAAAATCATATGATGGTATAGGTAGCGCATAAATTAAGTTAGATTTATATTCCCATTTGCAAGTTTACAAGAATAGAATGATTCATGTTTAAGTATTATTTATGCCATGATTATATGAATAGAACGATTCATGTTTAAGTATTGTTTATGCCATGATTATATGAATAGAATGATTCATGTTTAAGTATTGTTTATGCAATGATTATATGAATAGAATGATTCATGTTTAAGTATTGTTTATGCCATAATCATATGAATAGAATGATTCATGTTTAAGTATTGTTTATGCCATGATTATATGTTGTTACAATTGCAAGTTCACATGTGCCTACTTTATGTTAATTGGATCGTTATGTTGCAAGTTCATGCGTTCACACTCCCCTTTTTATGTTACCTCATAAACACCATGTTATAAGCCTCCCCTTTTTCATATGGCTAAGTTGGGTTTAAATGTTAAACCCAACATATCTTATATTGTAGCGAATGTGTAAAAACGGGGGTAATGACGTTTGGGTTAAAATATACAACATATGCGTTGGCATATTTGACGCATTCCAACAACCTTGAAAAACAATTAAGTGGCATAAATAAATTTTAACCAATAAAGATGAATTTGAATAATGGGCCGCAAATATTTACATATAAAAAGAAAAGAGACAAAATATGTAAATGTAGAAAATACGATGTGTTTAACCCGAGGTTGGATTGAGTTGTGATGTAAACCTGCCCGGAACCGCCCGACTGTCCAGTAGTCCTAACAATACCTATCCAATGAGGGTGGTTAAACACGGAGCCCAATAAGGACCCGAGGTTAGACTGAGTTGTGGCGTAAGACTGCCCGGACCCAACAGGCAACAGGCAGCCACAACAATACCTGTCTAATGTGAGATGTCAAGGCTTTAATAAGACAATTAAGGTTGAGTCAAGATTGATAGTATTAAGTAAATTAAATTAATACTTAATCAAAATGGAACATGCTAAACTAAACAGACTGATTGGGGGTTAGGTTTATTAAGCACTTAACCAACTTAGCATGTTGGCTAGAAATAGAAAACCTAGTAGCGGGGGACCCTTTTCAGCAGTAACCCTACAAGGTGTATCAGGATACCCTGAACTAGGTAGGGTGGGGCACGATTACTGGGCTGACTGTAAGAGGTCAAATCGACGGCGGTGGTGCAGCAGTGTAGGTTCTAACGGGGTGCGGGCGTGCACACACTCTGGCGCAGAAAAATAAGGCACTGGACACCAGTAGCATACCTGTGCATTCTAGAATTGTGTCGGCCCGCCACCATGGGACTTGATACACCCCATGGTGGGACCAGCATAGGTAACTACAACAACGGGGGCCGTAAGACACATGTAACTATGCGAGTAGGAGCCGATCATCAGAAAAAGGATCACTTCACCCTGATTATGGGGTGCCTGTTGGGAACTAGTTTATATGGATACAGAGATTAATATGGGGTACGATAGTATTCGACCCTAGACAACTTAACTTAGTTTATGATGCTTTCCCATTTCCAGTTTATGCTTATCATACCCAGTTCTTTATTCATAGACTGAATAGTCCTAGACTTACTCAGGCTTTATGTCTGACTGTACTTTTCTTTCGCCTTCTTTTCTTTCTTCCCCCCCCCCCCCCAGGTCCACAGGGAGGGAATACCGCAGCTTGACTAGCTTTCACATCCAGCTTGAAGACAAAGAATGTATTGCTTGGATCTTTTCCGTTTTGGACTATGGCTTTGGGCAGCAATTATGAGACTTATGCAGTTTATTTATGTTTTCTTTATGCTTCTTTAATAATGTAATCAAGACAGTTATGAAGATGTTATGTTTTTGGGAGAATTGTAAGACAAGTATGGCATGTTTTTGTGAACACGTATTTTAATGAAATAAAAGATGTTGTTGTTTTCCGCTGTTCAAACATATGAGTTCTTATATCTGTCTTGTATATATGTGACTTATACTTATAAACCTCCACCAAAATTAGGGCATTCCCTTTGAGAGTGACCCTAACGGAGGTGGGGTGTTTTACTTATCTTCTCAATCCTATCTTGAGAACCTTAGGTAGAACCCTTTTTGATGTAAACATGTGATTGAAACATGTTATAGTTGACGTTTGCAAATGGTTGCAAGTGGTTGCAAGTGGTTGCTCGTGGTTGCATAACACACATTAGCACTAGATCGGCTTAGACACATTTTCATATTGCATATGCATGGCTGTTTAAACTTGTTTATGGATGAAATTGAATGTGTTATCATGTGAATGTTGCATATGGATGGATGTTTGTGCACACATATAGCGTTTATGTGACTAGGACTATTTGCACACATGTTGGATTCATGGCACTAAACATATTTTGCATTAAGAAGATCAATCAGGCCTGATCATTTGCATTAGATAAGGAACATATACACACACTTTTTGCATATGTTCATATAGCATTAGAAATCTTTTAAGGACAATGGTTGCTTGTGGATGATGTTTGAGTAGACGGATGATTGGATGATAGGATGCATTCTTCTTAACTTGAAGATTTCGGGAACGAAATCCTTTAAGGAAGGGAGAATGTAACAACCCGAATTTTAATAACATGTTAAAACTATAAATCAAGGTAGAATTAATTTTTAAAATATGAATCAATGGAAACTGGTTACGCCATTGCGTTCGTCTCAAAATTCTGCTTGAAATAGAGTCCGAGTTTGCGTAAAACGGATACCGTACGAAGAAGATATGGATGAACGAAGTTAGGCAGAAAAACTAGAAACGGGCTAGAATGCACTGGCGCACTTGGGAAGTGTGCCAGAACAAAATTGCACTGGCGCACTTGGGAAGTGCGCCCATGCAATTTTGCATTGGCACACTTTGCAAGTGCGCCCAGGCCGAGCAGAAACCTGCTTGGTCAGGCCCTGGCTGGCCTGGTCGGGTTCTGGTCGAATTCTGAGCTCTAGTGTGTCACTAGGGCTGATTTGTCACTTTCTGATTGGCTTCTCTTGAGATGGATGGCCTTGATTAACTCTAGCTTCATCAATGGCTCTAATTAGTTTGAAACCCTATATAAACAGCCCTTAGCCTCATTTTCTTTACACCATTCTTCTCTAACCTTATGCTGCTCAAACTCTGGATGATCATGGCTTCTTCCTCTTCCTCTAAATTAAATTAAATTAAATTAAAACGCGAAGATTATTCCTTGAAGACTACGGCTAGGAATTGCATATTTGGGGATTTGCTTCTACAATCAAATTAAGATTCAACAATTCAGCAATTCAACGACCAATTTCTAGACTTGACTTCTGCATCTAAATTTCTTAGACCACGATATGTAAGTTCCAGTTACTTTTAGATAAAAACAATAAATCTAATATGGGCATGGTATAAATTGGAATTGATTTATGCATGATTCATAACTATTCTTGTTTTCTTCTTGGATCTTGACTTTTGGGAATATTGCCTATGATGTTGAAACTTTTGTTAATGGCATAAGACTATGCCTATGCCTATGACTGTGAATATAAGACTATGCCTATGCCTATGACTATGAACATAAGACTATGCCTTATCCTATGACTGTGAACATAAGACTACGCCTATGACTGTGAACATAAGACTATGCCTTTGCCTATGACCGTGAACATAAGACTACACCTATGACTGTGAACATAAGACTATGCCTATGCCTATAATTGTGAACATAAGACTATGCATATGCCTATGACAGTGAACATAAGACTATTTCCTATGACTATGACAAGGATAATTATGACTAATCACTTATGATTCATGACCATGAGGTTATTGCCTAGAATTATGACTATGAAATTGGATCTAAGCTTGATTTTCTATTCAGACCTATTTTCTTTATTTGTCTTGATTTTGGGAATTTTTCTATTTAAGTTAGACCTATCCGTGTTCTTGAATCTAGATTTCTATTCAAACCTTTTCATGTTTATAATGTTATGCCTGTGATGTTTTAATCAATTCATTCAGTTAGGCCATGCCTTGGAAATAAATTGATAATAGAGAAATGTTATTATGTTGATCTATGCCTGTGGTTCTATTCTATCATCATATTGAATTGGGAATTAATGAATAAGTTTATTCATATGTATATGAACTTGGAGTATAACCCGTTATGACAAGTTGTGTAGTTTATCATGTTATGCAAGTTTTAGGTTGTGAAATCATATCACATATGTGACCAAATGTTATATCTACATGTTTATGTGTATATGTTAAACCTATGTCATATTTCAAGTTCACACTTATTCATATGTTCGTGATTGATTTGCAAGTTCACATATATGTAAGTTGATTTAGTCTACGTTGCAAATTCACATATATGTATGTTGGTTCAGTCTACGCTGCATGTTCACACCTATGATATTCATGTTGATTGTTTTGTAAGTACACACCTATGGTATTCATATGTACTACGCCAAGAATGCCAAGTTTACACATATGTCATGTTTATGTTAATGAATTGCTTTATGCCAATTTTGCGTACGTTAAATTAGGCTAAGTTTCAAGCCTAATATTATATGTCAAAAATCACGCGGATGAGAAATTAGGCTAAAATTGTTAGCCTAATATTTAGACGGGGTAACGTTGGGAAAAATTGGTAATCATAGGAAGCTTGGCATGATACATTCCTTGAAAACTTAAAACGAACTTGACATGAATCTTGAACATGGACATGACACTAGAATGAACTTGAAAATGGCCAACTCGAGGTTAGGTTGAGTTTGCAGTGTAATTCTACCCGAAACCGCCCGGCAAATCCAGTTACTGTAAACAATAGGATCCAATGTGGTTAGTTGGTCATTTCGCACTTGAAAACCCGAGGTCAGACTGAGTTGTGCTGTAATTCTGCCCGGAACTGCCTGGCATATCCAATGACCACAACAACAGGTCTGATGTGAGAGGTTGGGGTGCATTAATGAATTAATGCCACATGATAGGGTTAAGTCATGAACATGTAAGACAACACTTAACCAACTTGATACATGATTCGTAAGTGGGTTAAGTCACGAACTTGAATGACAACACTTAACCAACTTGACATGCTAGACTTCTAGGGGTTATGTCACGAATTTAAATGACAACAGTTAACTTATTGGAAGGAAACCCTAGTTATGCGGTCCGTTTCAGCAGTAACCCACTAGATGTATCATGGTACCCTGGGACTAGGCAGGGTGGGGCACGATTACTGGGCTGATTGTAAGCGACCAGAACGACGGCTGTATTGGTGCGCCAGTGTAGTTTCAGGAGGGCTATGGTCGTGCACGTGGTCCGGAGTTGAAAAAGCAGGCATTGGGCATCCGTAGGTTTATCTTTGCATTCTTGATTCGTGTCGGTGGTTGGCACCATAGGGCTTGATACACCCTATGGTGGACCTAGCACAGGTGACTACATTCGTGATAGGGCCGAATGACACAAACACATGACGAGCTAGAACTTGTAGGGAGCTGATCGACTAGTGGATCGTTTCGTTGGACCTAGTAATGGGTCATTTTGTGATATTGGGCCAAGGGATCATTTCATGATTAATATAAGACATGGGTTTGCGATCCTAGTACAGTTGATGCAGCGAACCTCAAATATGTGATGCTGTACTTGATTTATACTTGATTTATCATGTTATCTTAGTCTATCTTGCCCATCTTGTCAGCATCCTTATGTTACTTTCAATTTATACATGTCATGTTACCTTTACTTGTTTTTATGCTAAAAGTTACTTGGACTTGCCAGTCTTTATGATTGACCCGTTTTCTTTCGCCTCCTTTTCTTTCGTTCCCCCCTCATGGTTCTCAGGGAGGAAACTCTAGCACTTAGCTTGCATTTTGGTTGCTTTCGATTCAGCTCATGTACGGTTTGATTCTTGAGCTATGCTATGGCTGCATTTCTGCTACCTTTGGGGAATTAAGCTACTTTGATGTTTTAAGTTTATGCTTCTTTATTTATGCAAGACAGAATTTGTTGTAATGGAAAATAATGACCTTGGCTATTTGATGTAAAAGCTTTTGACTCTTTTTGAAAGTAATGAAATTTATCTTTTGATTCTTTCGCTGTTTTACCTATGTTCTGTCTTGTAATATTTCTGTGTTTGTTTACCTCAACAACGCTCCTCCAAAACTAGTGCATTCTCTTTGTGAGTGACCCTAGCGGAGGTGGGGTGTTACAAGAATTCAGTGAGATAACTTTAACTATATTGTATTGTAATATGACTATAACGGTCTTTCAAAAATAATGCAGTAAAGTTAAGTAAAGTAGTATATACAAAATATCTAAATTATGCAAATAAATATTCTGAAAGTATGAAATAGCTGAATAGTAGTGGTACAATTGTAGTACGAAAGTTGTTTTATTTTAGTGGTAGTATGGATTGTTGTATTTGTCAAAGAAAAGATACTTGTGTTGTAAATAAAGAAAAAAAAATTAGAACTGATATCTTCTTATGAAGAGAACTGTTATCTGTTCAGTAGAAAAGTTTTAAAAATAAATAGTGATACATACGTAAATTAAGAATTGATACCTACAAACTGTAAAGAATGTAAAAAAATAGAAACTGATACTGGAGTTATTAAAAAATTGATATCTACACAATAAAAGTTTTCAAAACAGATACCTACAGGATTTTAAAAAAAAATTGTTTGATATTCATTAGAAGCCAGTATGATGGTTGTATATGTTGCATAGTGTGTATTGGACTGTAGGAAAACTATTAGATCTGATATCTGCATATAAAAAAAAACTGATATCATTTCAGTAGAAAAGTATTAAAATTAAATAGTGATACCTATGTAAATTAAAAATTCATACCTATAAACTATAAAAAGGTAAAAAAAAAGGAAAAATTGATATTGAAGTTAATAAAAAAAACTAAATCTATTCAATGTGAGCTTTCAAAACCGATACGTACAGTATTTTAAAAAAAATAGTTCAAGTGCGATAATCATTATAAGCTAATGTGATGGCTGTATATGCTGCATACTTAAGTTCTAGGTTTTTTTTAATATTAACTAGGATGATGATTTTGTCAATCTGAGGCCAAAAAAGAGTGAATTGGCTACATCTGAAGAGATAAAGAAAGAAATTAATGCAGATCAGAAAACAAAAAAACGTACAGCTTATCGATGCAATCTGCAAGCTACATTCAAAATCATAAAGTTGGTAAAAGAGAAAAAAGCATTGAACAAAAGGCAAATTGATTTTTTGAAGCGCACTCCTTTCTACGAGTTTTTCTAAAGTTTTTTATGATGATAAAATTCTGCTAAAAGAGAGCAAGAAACATCAGGAAAATTTGAATAAAATTTATTCGTGTTACTCACCAAATGAAGAATTGTTTGTATTTGATGAAGATCAAATGAAAAAAAAAGATGTTAGGTTACTATTCTATATGCCAGTGGATGGATGCAATATAGTAAAAAATACGAAGATGACAAATAGAACAATCCCATCGGAGTGCAAAGATTTTATTTTAAGGAACTTTGATTCAAACAGAAATTTAATTGAAGAAAGAATAAAAAAAGAAATTGCAAAGAAGAAGAAGGATTTTGAAGATGATTTACCATTAATACTGATCATGGATATTTTGGTCACATTCTTTTTTTCCGAACAACCAACAGAAGCTCAAACGGGTATTTGTTCCGTTTCTATTGGATATTGATAAGATGAATTCTATGTCGTGGTCAAAAACAATTCATTCTAGTTTTTCCAAAAATGTTAAAAAATTTATGTACAACCCAAGAAACATGTCCAGATGCTCAATGCTTCCATTGGTAAGAATTTTTTTCACAGTAATCTTATTTTTAAGCTAAACTTGCCAATATGTTTTGATGTGTAAAAATTATTTTTCCTTCGCTGTATGCAGCATGTCTTTTGCGATAAGATTGGTGAAGTAAAGCAAAGGAGAAACTTAGGCAATAAACTACCAAGATTTGCAAGATGGAATTTGAAGGAGCTGAAGAACATTGTGAAACAAAATTTCTTACGTGAACTAAAGAAAGGAGAGGTATATTATTATAACATCATTGTCTGATTCATGCTTGATTACATTGTGAATCATTGATATAAAAATATGATACCTTGTAGAAGTCAAAACATTTATGTCAACCTGAAGAAGTAATGATCATATTAAAAAGTGATATGTAGAAAATATTTAAACTGATATTGTGAAACTAATTTCTTAAAATTAGGAGATGAAAAATGGAAAACAGATACTTTAAAAATGGGAAAAATGATACTTCTGTAATGATTATTTAAAAACTGCTATCTTAAAAAATTAAAATTGATACCTAGAAACTGACTACATAACTTTGATACCTAATTATTACTGAAAAATATAATTAAAAATGTACACATTATATATAGGACTTCAATATGTAGAAATTTATTATATAATGAATACATATGTTCAAAAATATGTAGATGAAGGAGATTACAAATATTGAGCGGCATGAGGCTAAGCTTCTAGAGACATTTCAAGAATTATCAAAAAGATCCACTAAAGTAAAAGCGACAGAAAATAAAAAGGGAAATGTGGTGGGATGGAAGAGCAAGAGGGAAAATTTGAAAGCGTCGTGGCTACAAAAATTTATAACTGTTATATTAAAGAGCATGAAGACATGGTGAAAGATTTAAAACAAGACTTAAAGAAAGTGGAGATGAGAAGTGGAAGATCAGCTTTTAAAACTAAAGAAGAAGCTAGAAGAAAGAAAAAAGGAATCTGAAAATGATATAACAATAGGCAGAGGAGTTGTAGAAGGCACTTTGCATGATTCACCAGTCGTACTTGAATATGAAAAAAAAATGAAATCTTTAATTTGAATGACGATATGAATGTTGAATTTGTAGAGGACGAAAAAAAAATAGAAAAAAAATGCAGTTGAAGATAAATTGTCATCTGTGAAGAAAGACAAGTATGATAAAAAAAAGAAAATGAAATGACACCAACAAGTGCGGAAGTTCCCATAGACAGCAGCAAAGATAAGCATGAGAAAAAAACTATAAAAGAAATTGTTCTTCCTGACTTTAAATTGTGTCTTACTCAAGCATTTTCAGAAGTACTAATCGATGAAGGCACTGAAAAAAGCATACCAACAAAGGATTAAAAAATCAGGAAAGAAACCATCAAGGCTGAAAAAATCATTGTTAGTTAAAACAGTAAAGGCAAAAGTAAAAGAAGAAAAGGCATGTTGATTTTGAGTATTCTAATCAAGCAAAGAAGAAAGCTAAGAAATACAAAAAGGACAAGAAGGAAAAATCTTTTGTAGGAAACGATGAAGAAAAACATCTATTATTGGTTCCAAAAGATGAAGCAAAAATGGAAGATAAAGAAGAAAAAAAAGATGAAGAGAAACTAGAAGATATTATAGATGATTTATATCCAGATCAAGTTGAAGAACATACTTGGAAAGACCTACATTTGGCAAACTGCAAAAGCGTGACAATTCATCTTACTGAAGAAGAAGCAATAGTTGTCAGGAATTTTTTTCCAATGGCAATTGCTGGAAAAAAAGTAAGGTTTTTTTCTAGTGTATAACATTAAAAAACGTAATATGTAATGTAATTTTTTTAGATAAATAGATCAATTGCTTGGCAAGATAACGATGTGTCAAGAGGAGGATTTATTGTCACAAAGGATATGATGATAGATTTGTTGAGAGGAACCCTTACAGATGGGCAGGTAATCACATATAAGAACTTACGTAAATATGATACCGTAGTTAATAACAAGCTGATATTCAAAATCTGCAATTGTAATTGAATAAGTACCATTTTTAAGAAAATGATACCTAGGTGCATGCAAAACTAATAAGAAGTTATTGGGAAGTATAATTGAAACTATACAGTAATTAAAACGATATCTTATTAGAAGCAAAACTGGTACTTTGCACTTGCTGCAATTAAAAGTGATACCATATATTATGTCAAAATGATACCATACATTACAATATGACATGAAAATGTAATATAGAAAAAGGTTAACATGACATAATAATTTGTGTGATATCTTGTTTTCATGCATAAATCAGGTTATCGACTGGTTTAGCATCAAATGCGCCTTAGTTCCAAATAACTTTGTGTAACAACCCGGAAAATCTGAGCCAATTTAAATTTTTTAATTTGGCCATTTAAGTGGATTTTAAATATTTAAAATAAATATTTTAAACAATAACGACGAAAAGTATGTTTGAATCGATGTTTGAAAATAAATATAATTATTTTAAATTATAAACAAGGACTGAAATGGCGTGGCAGTTTCAAAATTTCAATTCAAACTTTGACTGACTGTACCGGGTGCAAAACAAAACGGATTTCAGTGAAACCAAAAATATTTAAATCTATTGCTGAATATCTTTCTAATGAATCTGTAAAATCGAAGTTTCATAGCGGGAATCAAAAGTTATGGCCAAATGAATTTTCAGTAAGGTCATTATAGAGAATATATAGCCCGTGAAAATAGACATTTTGCAAATGACCTCAGAATTCGACAAAACCACTTTTGTTAGATCCAGGATGTCAAATTATTGTTATGTTTTGAATTTTGTAATTTTTGAAGTTAGTATGTGAGCGTGGCAAAGGAAAATGTGTTTGGTCGATTTCTGTTAAATTGGATCGACCAGAAAAGGGCCATTTTTTAAATAGTCTCAGAATTTGACAAAACTATTTTTGTTAGGACCGTATTGTCAAAACATAGCTAGATTAAATTTTATGGAATCTTTAGAATTAGTATGTGGCCCCGGAAAATTGAAATGTACATTCAAATCAAATATTAAATGGTTTATATTTTAATTTGAAGGAAAACTGACTGAAACAGTCGAATGAGCCTACGAAACATATTCCATTGTGTTCAGAATGGGGTATTTAGCTAGGAGAGACAGTCGTTGGGATTGGATTGGAGTTCGTGTGTAGAAGGGGGTATTTCCGAATTTTATAAAATATATAAATAAAAAAAGGTAGGGGGCCAATCATTTTATTCCACATCACCTTCTCTCTCCCAGACCTTCACTGCGCGATGACGGAAAAGAGTTCAAAACTTCTCTCCTCCTTTTCTCCTCAACCGCTCAACGAAATCAAGTGACTCTTGATCCATTTTGAAGATCTCCTCAAGGGCTTCGAATCCATACCTGGAGCACCTCGTATAGTTGCACGAATCGAGAGAATGACCTCGCCCAAGTCGGCGCCTTTGAAGCTCTGTCGCCGCCGCTAGGAGCCACCGCACTGGGCCCACTACCGGCCCCCTTCGCTGCTGCACTGTCCGATCGTCCAACCCCTACACCGTTTGCAAGAAAAATCCATCCCTAGTTTTGAACGAATACTAAATGGTATGGGTTTAATTAATTTGAACTGATTTTTACGCTTTTAAGTGTTGCAAACTTCTAAAAAATATATCTTTTTGCTATGTGGTCGAAATTCAGTGATGCTAGAGGCAGTGGACTCGTGCGGACGTCTTTTACATTCTAGATGAGACCGGTTATTTTTCTGAGCCTTTTACAATTTTCGGTGGAGTGGAACCGAATGTGATATTTCTGAATTATAAACGATATGGAAACAATGATGTATAAATTATATAGTCGGTGTATGAGTTATATAAGTGTTGTACACCTCATGTATAAGCGTTGTATAAGTTGTGTGTTCGATGTATAAGTTATATATGCGTTGTAAAAATGATATATGCGTTGAAATAAATTGAAATGATATTGAAATGAAATCGAAATATAGTTATATACGTATATATATATATACTTCCCTCGTCCACAGACCATGGACGATATATATTGGTTGTGATATTGTTTGGATTATTGGTTGATGTGAAAATTTGGTGAATATCATGAATGGTTGATTTGAAATGATTGATTGTGGTTGAAATTCCAATAGGATTAGTATATGGGAAAAAATTCGTCTGCGTATGAACTAGATATTGAAAATCCCCATTGTCAAAAGCTGCGAGGCTTTAAGGTAGAGCGAGGAGCCGTACTAGGGACAGTGTCGGTTTTAACTACCCTGCCGTTATGATGCCGAAATTTTCTGAAATATTTATGTGTTTGAATAAAATTCATGTGTTGAATAAAATTCTTGTGTTGAAATAAAATTCATGTGTTGAATAAAATTCATGTGTTGAATAAAATTCATGTGTTGAAATAAAATTCATGTGTTGAATAAAATTCATGTGTTGAAATAAATTTCATGTGTTGAATAGAAATTCATGTGTTGAATAGAAATTCATGTGTTGAATGAAGTTCATGTATTGAATAAATTCTTTGAAAAATAAAAATAACATTTTTATCATATAAATAGACTAAATAAAATATTAGTGTTTTAAGTAAATTGTTTTAACACCAAAAATAACATTTTTAACTTATATATAAACTATATAAAATAATCGTGTTTTGAAATAAATTGTTTTATATTAAAAATCACATCTTTATGATATATATAAACTATATAAAATAATCGTGTTTTGAAATAAATTGTTTTACAATAAAATTCACATTTTTATTGTACATATGAACTATAGAAAAATTCATGTGTTCAATAAGGACTAGAACGATAAAAATCATATTTTTATCGTATGTGTGAAGTCGAAAACATTCATATGTTGAATATATATAGATTGAACAATAAAATCTACATTTTTATTGTGAATATGAAGTGTTAAAAATGGTGATGTGTTGAAATAAATATCTGCTGGATAAAATTATCATTTTTATCAAATATATGAAGTGAATATGGTTTTGAAATCGAAGAATGAATTTTATATATATATATATATATATATATATATATGAATAAATAAAATAAATTGAATAACGAAGCTGTAGTTCGTGTTTTGAAACCGTGGTTTCAAACGATTAGTGCGGGAGATCCGACCTTCGGATTTTCCCGAAACCGAAACCGTTGGGTTCGCTTTGGAAATATCTTTCCAAGGACACCAACTTTGTAATGATCCAATGGTTGGATTGTCTGGAATGTTTAATTCAAATCTGAAGAAAAACAATGCCAGAATCGATTATATTTATATATAATTAAATTAAATCGAATAACGAGGCTGTAGTTCGTATTTTGAAATGATAACTTAAAACGATTGTACCAGGAGATCCGACCGTTGGATTTTACCAAAAATGAAACCGTTGGATTTGTTTTGAAAAGATCTTTCTAACTGTATAAAATTTGTGAAGATCCAACGGTTAGATTTTCAGATATGTGTAATTCAAATCTGAAGAAAAATAGCGTCACGACCACGTTATGGCCTGAAGCGTCGTTCGAATGAATTGGCAATTTTTGAGTTAATAAAAATAGCGATAAATCGTTATAAAATATTATAAACAATATGGAATGGAAATAAACCGAATTTACCCTGTTTATTGGATATCTGATGGTTGAATGTGTTTGGCGTGAAAATTACATTTAAGAACAGAATTATTGATGTCGAATAATCTAACCATTTGAAATGAATTGATTTAAATTCTAAATATACGGGAATTATTTGAAAAGGCCGAGTTAAATCTCATTTCAAATAATTGATCGGTGATAAGAAGAAGACGGTGGTTGAAGACCGGAGATCTTCACCGCGTTTGGTTGATTATTGAGTCTTGATTGGGAGGCATCCCGAAATATAGATAATAAGTGGTGATCGTCCAGACGTACTTGGAGATCGATGGATATGCGAGGTATATGGTGCCTTCGGCTTCGTTCAGACCCAGAACGAACTTGTAAATGGACTGTGTGTCTGACATTGGATTTTGTTCTGTGCTGATTGATCTCTATTAAATATATATCTGTTTGGCGGCGGAGAATTTATTCTCTTGCTTAACGCCCTTCTCTGTGACGTACGAGCTCAGAGGTTATATGTCGATGGAAATCGGTCACATGGAGTGAATTGCCTGTGTGGCATGCCTAAGTGGCAAATGATCAAGGATTCTGTTGAAAAGCAAAGTCTTGTGGTTGATGATCAAAGCACAGTCTGTGTGGCATAGCTTTGTGTATAACGTTGATTCACGAGCCTCACACCCCGGTATGAACCAGAAACAGGAGAGGACCTCAGGGAGGACATGCGTTTCCTTCTAGCTAGGGTGGTGTCAGTGACCTACCAGCCTTGACATTTATATTATTTTCACCTATGTGGTTATTGCTGTTGCGAGGCGCCTCGGATATATCGGTGACTATGTGGAGCCGATGGGGTCATAGGACTCATTTACGCCCCAAAGGGCGGGGAAACGCAGTGTTTAGGAATTTTAATCCACATCGGTGGACCGGCCGAGACGATCCAAGGGTCACTCGAGCTCTGATCCCGAGGCTCGGGCTAGACAGTCTCGAATTTGGTAAGGACTATCTTTTGCCTTGGTTCATGACGGAAATCCAATTTCCAAATACGACACCATGCGGTTTTGATTGTATACCTATATATGGCGACATAGTGGTATGGGGCATTAATGCTGTCTATGATTGATACTTATGATTTGAAACTGTTTTTGAAACATACAAACACTAGTAATAATATCAAATTCTTTTGTTTTATTCCTATCAAGCATATTTTGGCCATTATAAGGTAAAACTCTATCCTTCGGTTTGCTTTACATTGTTTGATGGGAATTGAGTCTTATAATGGCTTCATTTTTATAAAAAGAATTGCGATGTTTAAAAGATTTACTTGTTTTTAAAGCACTGGCAATCATTGGAGTAAACCCGTTCTGCGAAAGTGGCGTGGTCCTATGATTTGTCTTGTTATTATTAGCTAACCAGTTTAGTAGATTTCTCATACCAGTCCCATGACTGACTCGTGGTTTGTTTCACTTGCAAACTCGGGTGCCCCTCTTTCTACATGGGCAGCCTTGTATTCAGGTTTTAGCAGGCACTTTCTGGATAGCTGGAGCTGAAGATGGATTCTATCATTTATCTCTTTTTATGCTGTTCAGCTCCTATTGTACATATTATGTTCTGTTTTCCGCTGTAGACATCTATGTATAGCTGAACTGTATTTTGTACTAAGTATGATCCTGTTTACTGTGTAACTCTAATGATTATGTTTATCCAGTGTATTATTTGTACATTATCTGGTGTATTTATTTATTTCGGTTCTGTTTTTACTGTTTATGTGTTATATTCCAAAGATTACCCTTGCCACCGTCGTACGGGGTTTTAGGTCATCATACTATGCAATGTCAACGATAGTGACAATAAGTACAAATTTAGTAAACCAATATTATTTGTTGACATGAGTGATGTTTATAGTTCATACTTACAGAAATATAATTTGCAACGGAAAGGAATTATTAAAGAAAGAAATGGAATTATAACACATTTGGTTAAACCATTTTTGAAAGAATGCGCTCTGAACAAATATATAGAAGTCATATACTTCCCTATTCATGGTGAATGCCACTGGACACTACTAATATTACTATATCCAAATGTGCAATAGTTGCACTATGATTCTTTGAGACCAAGAAATTCAACTGAAAGAAATAATCTACACTTGAAAGATTGTTGTAAACTGGTAAATCAATATATTAACCCTTACTACTGTATAAAGTGATACTAATGTTGATTTATTGCAGAGATATAAAGTTTAAGAAATTCTGCAGCAAGTATGAATAGAAAACAATATTCCAAATATAAAGGTTCAAATGACAGAAATGCATCAACCTGGATGTGCACAACAAGAATCGTAAATATAAATATTTTTTATTCATATGATAAAGAATTGTGTATTAACATAGTTTGCTAACTGTATATATATTTCATTAATGCAGAATTGACTGCGATATATTCGTCAAGATCTTTATGGCTTCACACAATAGAGCTGAAGTACCTTTGAAAGTGAAACAAAAGGATAATGATTGTATCAGAGCAAAAATTGTCTACGAAATAATTGCAAATCATATAAAGTGCTGGAATTTAGTTTGATTCATCACATGATCGAGCAACATTTCAAGCAAATGATTGAAGTGATGTCTAAACGAATAACAGTTCTGATATGTAGTTAAATCATGTTTAGAAACAATGCTTTGTATTTCAGTTTTATTTGTAAACAATTTTGCACATTCTGAATTTAAGTATTGACTGAATTGCTCAATGAAATATTAGGTATATGAATGTTTCGAAACAATGTTTGAATTTTAGTTTTATTTGTAAAAAATTATGCACGTTATGCGTTTCAATATTTACTGAATTGCTTAATGAAATTTTGGTTATATGAGTGTCTACAAATGTCAGTACTGGTATATATTGAATAGTTATTTATTGCAGTAATAAAATGGTTACATTAGATGAAGTAAAAATGAAACTGATGGAATGCTGAAAAAAAACTAATATCTAAATGACTGGTTAATTGATCTTAAGTAATGTTATTTACTTCAGGAAAAAAACTGATACCTATATGGATGGTACATTAGTACTTAAATACTGGTAATGACTGCAAAGGAAAAATGATATCTACAACACACCTATACTGATACTTAAAAACTATTACATGATGCAGGAAGAAAATGAAAAAAATGGTAAACTGATACTTAAAAACCGTGAACATGAAAAAAACACATAAATTATACCCAGAAGTAAAATAACTGATACACATTTGCTATGACAACAAAAATATAAATCATTACAACGATACGTACATCTGCTTTTAAATGATACGCAACATGCAAATAACATATCAATAATAATAACAACAACATGTAACAACATACAAACATTTCAGTGTAAAAAATTTAATTAAAAAACAACTAATCATGAATTTTTTTATTAAAAATATGGAGTATCTAGCACATACAATTGCTTCAGTCACAATTGTGGTAATGTGTACAACTTTATTAAAAAAACTAAAAAAAAGCATTAAGTAAGTATTAATTTTTATTGGAAGCTTAACGTTGCGTTTGTTATGTCCATATTGGTTGCACGCACCACATCTGTTCTGCTTGTTTTAAAAATGAGTAAATGGATAAAAAAAACAAGCACTAATTGTTTGCGAAATCATTGCCAATCATGGTTACTGTTGGGATTTGGTTATATTCATCACTGATTTAAGAAAAATTAATACTAAAAACTGAACCTACAGCAATATAAAAATGATGTCTAAAATTTGCACAATTAAAAAAAAAATTGATATCTATAATGTCTAAAACTAATATCCAGAATCTGAAGTTATATTTGTATAAAAAACTAATACCTAAAGTGACTAAAAACTGATATCCAGAATCTAAAATTAAATGTGAAAAAAAAACTAATACCTACAAAAATCAAAAACTGATACCCATAAACTGTTAATAGGAGAAAAACTTCAAATTGACACCTACCAGCTTATAAAATTGAAACCTAAAAATTATAAACATATAATTAAATCAAAAGAGATACGTACGAAGACCTTTAACAGATAACCAAGAGATGAAACAGAAAGAATAACACATTAAATCGATACATGCAAGAGCGTAAAACTGATATTCAGTTTACGAATATAATTTCATTTATCACAAGAGCATTATATCGCATCATACTAACAAAACAACAAACTAAAAAATAAAACAGGAAATAGAATAAGCTTTGAATAAGTCTTGTTAAAAGTATAGAATATTTTGCACATTTTCAATGCATCAAACAATAATTTGCAAACATGTACAAGTCTTTATTTTGAAAAGCATATACACAAGTACATGTTGTCGTAAAACAATTTAAATAAAAATCGGTTTATATTCTTGGAAGCTTGACAATTGCGCTTGTTATACCCGTATTCATTGCATACTCCACATTTGTTTTGCTTGTTTTTGAAATACGCAAATCCTTCTTTCCTTTTTGATGAAGGTCTTCAAGCGCCACGCTTATCCTTAGGTGGTTTAATTACTACGTCACTACTTGAATAAACAGCAGGTTTGTCACAGGTAGGTATAGGATTATTTGTATTACTGTATGAAGATCGATAGGCTGCCGCGGTAAAATAGTGCTCAATGAAGTCATATACATTTAATTTCACTTTATTAATGCATTTAATTGCATAAGCACATGGAAAACCCATAAGTTTTCATTGATTGCAACTGCATGTCCAGCCTTCAAGATCGACACGATGGGATATTGGAGATTTCACTTCAAAAAGGTATTCAGAAGACTTGAATACATCCCAACCAAATCCTTCTTCAACCAATTCTTTTAAACAGTCTTCCCATAGTTGGATATAAAAGCATAGTCCATAAAGGGGATCCCTCTCTACGTATATCTATTTGCTCCATGATTTTTATTCGTATTCCATCTAAACAAGATGTAATAGGTAATGCCTGCTAATCTAAAATCCAACTATTGAAACTTTTAGCCGCATTAGAGCTATACTCACCATGCTTTTTGCCTCAAAAGAACAACTCATGCCATTTATCAAATGGTTTGTTGCTCAAAAAATTAGCCGCTGTAGGACCACCAATATCCAAAAACTTAGAATGAGCTACATTAAACTCATATACAGTAGATGCTCGAGAACAAGTCCTAAACAATTCCACAATAGAAATGTGTGCATTTTTTGACTTAACCGCAGAAAGTAAATTTTGTTCCATGTGAAGGTAGCAATAACTATGGTATGATGTTTGAAAAATATTTTGAACACCAGAAATCAAACCCTGATGTCAATCCGACATAAAAACCAAATCATAATCTTCTTTCAACATTTCCTTCAAACGAGTTAGAAACCAAGTCCAATTGTCCAAATTCTCGATTGAAACTATGGGCATAACTAGAGGGAAGAAATCTGCAGAACAATGTACGGAATAAGAATTCAAAAAGAATTTGTTATTGCAAATAAAATTGATTCCTTTCAGGCATACAAAAAAGCTAATTAAATAATATATAACAAAAACTGATACCTGCAGAAACTCAAAACTGACACTTAAAAACTATGTAATAAAAATTGATGCCTAGGTACATATTAAAATGCTATCTATGAACTATATATTAAAAAATGATGCTTACAGTCATATAAAAATGCTACCCACTAACAACAGATAATAAACTGATACCTTCATGCATGAAATAATGCTACCTCTTAATTGTAGAACTAGAAAACTGATACTGTAAAAAATACTAAACTGGTACCACAGAATTCAAATTATACCATATGTATATGTAAATGAAATCAATTTAACACTAGATCATGACTTGATTGCCATTCTTCGCTGTTGCACCCATCAAAACTCCTGGCCTCCTCTTTAAATGAGTAACATCTAAAAATATCATAGGTCAAAAAAGTTTGAAGCCAAGAATACAAGCACCAAAACCAACAAACACTCACTCAAACTGATTGGTAGAAGAATTAGCATCCATAGTGACATAAGAATCCAGATTGTGAGCCTGTAATGCATCTAGATACCAAGACAAATCATTATACGACATTGCATCATTACCATACAATTCCATTAAAGCTAGTTGCCTTCCGTGGTAAGCGTATGAGTAAGACAAATTTAGATTATACTCTCTTCGAAAATCAGCCATGGTTTCTTTTGGTTTCTTATTCCGACGATCTCTAATTTCATGATCAATCATCAACGATTTAACAAATAAGCTTGAGAGTTGAGGGTTATTTAAATTTGATAGACCACCAGCGCAAGAAAATTCATGTAACAACCCGTATTTTAAACAACATGTTATAACTTAAAATAGGGCAGAATTAAATGTTAAAATCTGAATCAGGGAAAACGGGTTGCGCCATTGCGTTCGTCTCGGAAAAATACACGAAATAGAGTCCGAAATTTCGTAAATCGGAGTCCGTATGATCAAGATATGGCCTCGCAAAATTTCACGAAAAATTCAAATTCAAAAACAGATTCAAATTTTCAGAATTCAGGGTAGGCGGGAAAAATCCCACCCAGACAGGTTGACAGGGGGGTCGACACTAGGGTCGACCTCCCCCCCCCCCCCCCCCCCCAACCAGGTCGACACTAGAGTCGACCTGGGGGTCGACCTCCCCCCCGGTCGACTGGGGAGTCGACCTGGGGGTCGACCTCCCAGGTCGGCCAGGTCGGCCTGGTGCACCTGTTTTGGCTTGTGGGTCTTGTTTTGGGGGCTTGTGATGATTTTAGATGTCTCAGATCTATCCTAGGGTTTATCCTATTGCTAAAACTAATCCTAAACACTATAAAAAGACCCTAAGACCTAGCTTAAATCATACAATTTCATTTTAGCCTCATGCAGCCGCCATTAAACCTAGAACTCTAAATTAAAAATACAAAGAACAAAATTAAAGAAGACGAAGGATGATTGTTCAAGGCTACAACTAGAAGCTACAACAACTACGACGCTTTAGACAACGGATTTGGGGCTATTTGATTTAAAGTTTGATTTGGATTGCTTGCTCCATATTGTAAGTTCTATGTCACTTTTTAGGCAAAAACGCTGAAATAACATGGACATGCTATGAATTGAAACCGGATTTAGGAACTATTATTAATCCATGTTTATGTTGTTTAACTTTGAATCAAAATTTGGGAATATTGCTATGTTAATGTTGCAAGTTAAACTTATCATGATGTTGATGTTGTTATGAATCACTTGGGCTTAATTTTATTGCAAGTTGAACAAATACATGTCCATGGAATCATTATGTTCATTGAAATCTTTATGTTGATTAAACCATGCCTATGATGCTAATTAAACCATGTCTATGATGTTAATGAAACTATGCCTGTGATGTTAATATACCCATCATGTTAATGACAAATTGGGAATTACTAGGTTATGATGAAAAGTTGGAATCATTATGTTTATAATGCTAGATGAGAATCATTATGTTAAAAATGCTAAATTGGAATCCACTATGCCTATTAGAATTACCATGCCTTTAATGTTTCATGTTTGTAATAAAATTATTATTATGCCCGCAATGATTATTATGCTTATGATGTAAAGTTGAATTCATCATGTTGAACTAAGTTGGAACCATTACTATGCCAAGTTATCATCATGCTAGTATTGAAACCATGTGATATGTTATAGCCTGTTTATTATGCAAGTGATGGTGGAATTGTCACATATGCCTATCACATGTTTGGTGTTATTCCCCTTTATCTCTTAAATTGTTTATGCTTGTGAACGAAGTACGTTTATATGCGTTTGGGATACGATTGGGACGAATAGGCAAAACTTGAACTGATTATAGTCATAAATCGTGAAATTTGGCATAAGTAGAACATGAAATATGGCACGGAAAACTTGACTAGAACATACCATAACTTGACTTGAAACATGCCTTAGTTGGGCACGAAATTGACATATGAACATGCTATGAAAATAGCACGAATTTGATAAGAATATGGGCATGACTTTAGAAAACAAGAAAGTGGCCAACTCGAGGTTGGGTTGAGTTTGTAGTGTAAATCTTCCCGGAACCGCCCAGCAAATCCAGTTGCTACAAACAATAAGATCCAATGTGTGTAGTTGGTCGTATCGCGCTTGAAACCCGAGGTTGGGTTGAGTTCGTAGCGTAAACCTGCCTGGAACCGCCCGACAAATCCAGTGGCTACGAACAATAGGATCCAATGTGAGTGGTTCAGTGCATTAACAAATCAATTAATGCCAATTAGGGTTAAGTCATGAACATGAAAAGATAAATTAACCAACTTGAACATGATTTGTAGGGCTAAGTCATGAACTTGAAACGACAACACTTAGCCAACTTGACATGTGTTAGCCCACTTTGTGAACTGGGCAACACAAAGTCAAGATGTGAAACATTGAAGAACTTGGAGAGCACTGAAGCGGGTCGGATCGAAGCACTGAAGCGGGTCGGATCGAAGCACTGAAGCGGGTCAGATCGGATAAATTTTGCTGTTCGGATCGGTGAATTATTACTGTTGGAATCAGAGAGGTACAGCTGTTCGGATCGGAGAGCAACCTACTGCCAGTTGGACCGGAGAGCTACTTGCTACAAAGACAGATCGGAACGGAGTGGAAGAGAACGAAGACTTAGCCTTGGGACAAAACCGGATCGGATCGGGTACGCTGATCCGAACCCCTCCTGTACACTCTTCCGATCCGAACCCATCTTCCATGTCATTCTCCTGCATGATCGCCTGGTTATTCGGAGCGGCTATGACCAGTTCCTACCCACAACGTCTACTACTCTGATGCATTGTCAACACAGAAATCCATTCGAACCCGAGGCTAATGGGATGGATGACACGTGGCTCCGATCTGGATCGGGTTCTGAGTAAATGTTCACCTATAAATACCGTGTCTGGAAACAATGAAGAGGAGCTTCTTTTTGGCACTTTGAGAGTTCAACCACCTTCATAACTCGAATTCCAGCACTCCCGAATAATCCAAATCGTCTTTCAACATTTGTTTATAGACAATTTAGCGAATGTATGTGAGTTGTGAGAGAAATTGAGTGAATATCTCATTGTAACTGCAACAATATCATTGATAATAGTGATTAACATGTGGACGTAGGCTTTTCTTTGCCGAACCACTATAAATTATGTGTCTCTATTTTACTTTTGATCTTATTTCATTCTGTTTTTAGTCAATTTGGGTGTTAGAACCACTTTTTGGTCTAACATTTTGGTGCTTTCACTGAGAATCATCTGAATTCTCCGTTTTTCGGGATTATCGTTCTACTTTTTGGACCATTGAGTTCAAAGAAGTTAATCCTCAAGTTTTGACGCTCTTGGATATTTGTTGAATTGATTTTTGAAGAACCTTGGCCAAAGGAAAAGGCAAAGAAGTTCAATCTAGTCGAGGAAATGGAGTTGGCGAAGATCAGCAAAATGCGGTCGTGACAAGGTCTCGTGGGCAGAGCTCAGCAGCAGGACGGACTGATACAGGAAATCCGAACCGCCTACAGGGGGAGAGCTCCAATCCGATCCGGGTAGGAGATTCTGAAGCAGTGCATTCCCCCAACCTGAACCGACCCGAGCAACTTGCCCTACACCGACCCGACCTGGCTTTCCAGCTCCGACCCGAACAGGCTTCCCAGCTCCGACCCGACCCGGTTTCCCATCTCCGAACCGAACCGACACTTGGTGATGTTGGAACCTCTACTCGAGCCCCCACAAATGCTCCGATTCCAGCCACCAGGGTCAATGATCAGGTCAATCCATCCACGCCCATTACTCAAGGAGATTTCTCGCGCCTACTTGACATGTTTGAGAGTACTAGGGAGGCTATGAAAATCCACGAGCGCACCAATCTCATGATGCAAGAAAATATGAGAATCATGAGCAGGGAAATTAGCGAACTCCGAAGACAGAGAACCCCATCCCCGGTTCGTCACACACCAGTGGATCAGTCTTCTTCTTCCGAGGAAGAGTGGCCCCGTGAACGAAGGCCGCTCGAACGACCTCAGAATTTGGAGCAGCTGACATTCGGATCTTTGGGGTCTCGCGAGGATATTGCACGAGCACTAGGAAACAATGATCACACTCAGGGGCAAAGGCTCCAGTCCCCTCCTCCCGAGATCGACCGGGAGCGTAGGGAACGGAATAGAGCAGAAGCAGCTCAAAGAAGAAGGGCATCTCATGAACAAGAGCCCAGAAGGAACCCAGATACCAGGGCCAGGGAACCTGAACGGCCCCTAACTAATGCTGATGTATAGGCAATGGTACGACAGATTATGTCCGAGAGCCGGAACTATACCAATGAAGATTATGGCATTGAGCGAAGCCATACTCCTTTCACTGACGACATCCTCGACTTTTAGTTTCCCCGGCGTTTTAACCTGCCACAGATGGACAAGTACAATGGGAGAACTGATCCAGGACAGCATTTGATGCGATACTCGTGGCTCATGAATGTTGCTGCTGCTCCTGACGCAGTGAAGTGTAAGGCATTCCCGATCTATTTAGAAGATGTGGCGCTGTTATGGTTTACCCGACTTCCCCCTCGTTCGGTATCGAATTATAGGGAATTGAGCGAACGTTTTATGAATCAGTTCCGACTCCATACCCGAAAGTCCAAAAGTGTTATTGAATTATCAAGAATTAAGCAGGAACCAGGAGAGTCTTTGAGGTCATATCTTGACCGTTTTAACTTAGCTGTGACTGAAGTTAGTGACCCGCATGAGCCCACCATCTTGATGGCATTAAAGGAAGGAGTCGATCCTGAATCCGAGTTTGGAGATTACCTTTCTGGGAAGACACCCTCCACGAGAGAGATATTCTATGAAAAGGCCGATATTTATTTAAGACGAAAGGAGGCCAGGGCAAACCGAAAGAGAAAGTCTGAAGCGGCTTCAAAAGAAAATGTTCAGGGTAATGTCGCCGTGAAGCAGTCTGGGGAAAGTTCCGGAAAAGTTGAAGTGAATGTGGGAAACAAGAGTGGAAACGACAACTCTGGAAACGGGGGCAACAGCAATAACCGTAATGCGAACGGTAACAGAAGAAATAAAAATAGGGGAAGTGATCCTAGCAAAAGGCCCCGATTCCAGACTTATGAGAATTATACACCATTGAACGACACTCTGGAGAACATTTACCTGGATACATACAATGTTTTGCAATATAAAAGACCGCCACCTCGTGACTCGACAGAGAAAGAAATGGCAACTGGGAAGTTTTGTTTGTTTCATGGAACTCATGGGCATTCAACCAATGAATGTCGGCATTTGAGAGACGTGATTGAGAAGCTACTGCGCGAAGGGAAACTGGATGAATATAAGGTTGCCCCGAGGGACAGGGGGCAAGGAGAGCAGGCTCCAAAACAGATTCAATCTGCTCCTAAGCCTACAGCGCAGCAGAAAGGCAAGGGAATTGTTATCAACTCCATAGTGGGTGGACCCCACCCGGCAATTCGTAGTTTTAGAGCAATGGATCAATATGTAAATGCTGCCAAGCATGTAGATGTGAATGAAGGTGATGATTTGGAAGATATCGTCCCCATAAAGCAACATAAGACAATGTTTGATGACGTGGTATTCCGCAGCAGAGATAATACTGGGATCCAATCGCCCACTGATGATCCGTTGGTCATTACTACCACCATTGGGCCGGCCCTGGTTCATAAGGTGTTAGTAGGCAACGGAAGTTCTGTTAATATTTTATTTAAAAAGTCATTTGATCAGATGAAGCTTGAATCTGAAGATTTGAACCATGTGAAGGTTGGATCAGAGGCTTCAACGGGGCGTCAACGGCTCCCATGGGGTACATAGAATTGCCCGTAACCTTGGGGCAAAGAGAACGCCGAAGAGTGCGGATGCTTCAGTTCGTAGTGTTGGATGTAGATTCGCCTTATAATGCATTTTTGGGGAGGCCCGCCCTTGCCGAGTTCAGAGCTTGCATCGCCCCTTGGTGTTTATTGCTTAAGTTCCCAACTGAAGCCGGAACTGGAGTAATGAGAGGGGATCAAGTTTCCGGACGGGCCTGCTATGTTGCCGAATTATAGATGTTGATGAAAGGACTTAACATCGAGAGTAAAGATGCCTCGCCTCCCCCAAAGGGGGGCTCGGCGTAGCAATTAGAGAGATCGACCCCGAAGGAGTTGCCCAAAGGAACGCCTGAAGACCTGGATCCCAGAAAAGACGAGGAACCAGAGACTAGAAATGCAACTCCCAATGAAGAGACAGTGGAAATTCCCATTGATGAAGCCGATCCAACAAGAGTTTTGAAGATTGGATCTCAATTGGATCCACGTCGGGCCAAAGAACTAATGGACTTCTTGAAAGCGAATTTGTTTGTGTTTGCCTGGACCCACGCTGACATGTATGGGATATCGCCATCCATCATAAGTCACACACTAAATGTAAACCCGAAACATCCGCCTGTGAAGCAAAAGAGACGTATGCTGGGCCCAGAGAGGTCGGCTGCTCTCAAAGAAGAAGTGGAGAAGCTGAAACAGAACGGATTTATTCGAGATTCGACATATCCCGACGGGATATCGAATCCCGTCTTGGTAAAGAAGCCGAATGGAAAGTGGCGGACTTGCATTGATTTTTCAGATTTGAACAAAGCTTGCCCAAAAGATAGTTTCCCACTTCCCAGGATTGACCAGCTTGTAGATTCGACAGCGGGTCATGAACTTCTCTCTTTCATGGACGCATATTCTGGGTACAACCAAATTCCTATGCACGTGCCAGATCAAGAACATACGAGCTTCATTACAAATTTGGGGTTATATTGTTGTGTTGTAATGCCATTCGGATTGAAAAACGCCGGAGCCACTTATCAGCGCTTGGTGAACAGAATGTTTTATAATCAAATAGGGAAGACTATGGAAGTTTACGTGGATGATATGCTTGTCAAATCGAAACAGTCCTCCAACCATACGCAAGACTTGGCGGAAATGTTTGGTATCCTGCGAAAGTATCGGATGAAGTTGAATCCTTTGAAATGTTCATTTGGAGTGGCATCGGGAAAATTTCTAGGCTTCATTATGAGTTCCCGAGGAATTGAAATCAATCCTAGCCAAATAGCAGTGATTAGAAACATTGAAGAGCCGAGGAGAATTAAAGACGTCCAAAGTCTTGCAGGGAAAGTAGCCGCGTTGAGTAGATTTATCTCCAAAGCCACAGACAAATGCGTCCCGTTTTTTGATTTGATTAAAAGGGGAAAGAAGAACTTCGAGTGGACTCCGGACTGTGTTGAGGCCTTTCGAAATTTATTGGAACTACTAGAAAAACCGCCGATTTTGTCAAAGCCAGTTGATCACGAAGAATTGTTTGTTTACTTGGCAGTCTCGGCTCACGCCGTTAGCACAGCCTTGGTTCGAGAAGAAGACAAAGTGCAAAGGCCAGTATATTATGTAAGCAAGAAATTGGCAGGGGCAGAGCGCAACTACCCAAAGATTGAGAAGCTCGCTTACAGCCTCCTAATCGCATCCCGAAAACTTCGTCACTATTTCCAAGCTCATCCAATAACCATATACACTGACCAGCCCCTGAGGCAGGTATTGCAGAGACCCGAAGCATCGGGAAGGTTGATCAAATGGAATATAGAATTAAGTCAGTTTGATTTAAATTTTCAGCCACGAAGGTCGATCAGGGGGCAAGCTCTGGCAGACTTTATAGCAGAGTTCACTATCCCAGAGGAGGAAGTGATCAATGATAGAGTGGTCAAGTCCGAAGATGAGTTAAAGATAGATCCATGGAAGCTATACACAGATGGAGCCAAAAACGACCGAAGGTCCGGAGCTGGAATCGTCTTAGTCACTCCTGAAGGACGGTCGTTATATTATGCTCTATGATTAGAATTTTCGGCGACTAACAATGACTCTGAATACGAAGCCCTGATTGCCGGGCTGAAGCTTGCTAAAGACCTCGGAATAAAAATGTTGGACATATTCTGTGACTCTAAAATCGTTGTTTGCCAAGTGCGAGAGGAATTTGCGGCTCGGGGACCTCGACTCATCGCCTACCTCGGGAAAGTGAGAGAGCTATTGAGCAACCTGGAGCGGTACAATATAACACATATCCCAAGAGCCGAAAACCAGAAGGCAGACAGGCTGGCAAAGCTAGCTAGTTCCGACAATCCAGAAGAGACTGAAATAATTCCAATTGAAACATTGGAATCGCCAAGCTTTGAGTCGATGGAAATTGAGTTCGCTTTCAAAGAGGAACCGGAGAAGGAGTCATGGATGACCCCAATTAAGAACTTCCTTAAGAATGGGACACTCCCATCAAAGAAGAGTGAGAAAAGGGCTATAGTTCGCAAGGCTACCAGATATGTCATACAAGATGATACTCTTTATAGGCAAGGATTTTCTATACCCCCGTTACGATGTATAGCACACGACGACATCAAACGTGTACTAAGAGAAGTGCACGAAGGTGAGTGTGGGGATCATACAGGAGGTCAGACTTTAGCGAAAAAGATATTGCGATATGGATACTTCTGGCCCACGATTAATAAAGATGCAGCTGATTATTCACGACGCTGCGATAAGTGCCAGAGATTCGCCAAAATCCCCAGAGCACCGTCGACCCAACTCAAATCAATGGTGAGCCCTTGGCCATTTGCCATGTGGGGAATTGATATCATTGGAGTTCTACCGATTGCTAAAGGAGGAGCGAAATATGCAATAGTCGCTGTGGACTATTTTACGAAGTGGGTGGAAGCTGAGCCCTTAACCAAAATCACGGCGAGAAAGGTGGTAAGTTTCGTGGTTAGAAATATTATATGCCGATTCGGAATCCCAAGGACCATTATAACTGACAACGGAACCCAGTTTGATGGTACTGAATTCAGAAATTTCTGCCAGAAGTATAAGATCGACAAGCGATACGCTGCGGTTGCTTATCCGCAGTCGAACGGGCAAGTTGAAGCAATAAACAAAGTAATAAAATCCATCCTCAAGAAACGGTTAGAGCGCGCAAAGGAAAAATGGGTTGACGAATTGCCCCTAGCTTTGTGGGCATATCGGACAACATTTAAGACGGCTACTGGTCATACCCCTTTCTCTCTCTCTTTTGGCTCAGAAGCAGTAATTCTAGTAGAGCTTGAAGTCCCTTCCCATCGGGTGACATATTATGACCCGATGACGAATCGGGCACTCTTACTCGAGTCTCTTGATGAAATCGAAGAAAAAAGGGACGAAGCAGATTTGCGTGCGGCAAGACATCGACGTCAGATGGCACGCTATTACGACAAAAAAGTTCGTCTTAGGACTTTTGAACCAGGAGATTTGGTGCTAAAGAGAGTCTTTCCATCCCTTCCTCACCTCGGTCCAAAGTGGGAAGGACCCTTTGTCATCCAATGGAAACTTGAAAAAGGAACCTTCAAGTTAACGACCGTAGATGGCGAAGAAGTCCCTAGGGCATGGAATGCCCAACATTTGATGCGATATTTGGATTAGAAATGTTGTACTCTTTGTTATTTTTCTTATGAACTCTGTAATAAGGCACGACTTGCCTTAGGAAAATCTGATGATATGAATAAAGGACTATAAAGTGGATGTAGGCTACGACTTAGCCGAACCACTATAAAAATATCGTGTGTTATTTACTTTTATGCATTATATATATACATTCATCGACTATTCTGTTGTGATTATGGAATATAAGATGATTCAAAACCTGAAAGGTTGAAGACAGTTTAAACGTAAGAAAAAGCACAACGACAATTTGTGCGACGAGACATAAAAGAATGAGAAAACGACATTCTTAACTCTAACTCTCCAGAGAGAGAGTATAAAAGCGTCTCCGACTGAGCGCTGAGAAAGAGATCCATCCCCGCTGAAGGATCGGGGAGTGAATAGATTGCTGAGCTCGAACTCTAACTCTCCAGAGAGAGAGAGTATAAAAGGACGGAAAGACGACGTCCTCTGAGGCGTGAAGGTGCACCCAGACAAGAGACCGCCTCAGTAAGAACACTAACCTGAGTATAAGAAAGGAGAGTATAAAAGAAATGCCAGAAAAAACGACAGGCATTGACGACGCAGAAAATGCAATCCCGTCAGAAAATCGGGAGCATTCAGATTACATGATTAAGCCTTAAATTATTTTTTGAGATTGACTGGGGGCATATATGTATACACATATCTCCTCCCTCCGTAACTTCATTTCATAACTATAGTAAGACATGCATTTTTACATAAGTGCAGAACTACTGACAAACATACATTGCAGAAAATGAATTATTTTTTATTTACGAATGAATGAATTTGTACAGGAAAATAGCTAAAAAAGAAGGTGCAAGAGCCACCCTTGTAGCAGCAATCGTTGGTTCACTAAATGCTAAAACGACACAAGACAACCCACTATTTAGATTTCGAGTGAGGCTTGGACTTCTTGGCGGCTTTCTCCACATCCTTCGCCTCTTTCTCGGCTTCAGTCAAGATGAGCTTTGATTTTTTCTTTCCTGAAGATGCGGTGCTGGAACCGGTTGACTTCTTCCCGGAAGGTGGAGCACTGGAATCAAGAGAAGATTTTTTAGCGAGTTCCTCTGTAATAGATCTAGTTGAGAGCTTAACAACTAACCTTGATCCCGCATCCACAACTGCGAGAGGTTTGAGGGCTTCAGGGTCTAAGTCTTCAGCTTTTAACTGCAAGCGTTTATCTTGATCAGCTTTCATTGCAGCCAAAGTAACATCATCTGCACTTTTCGACACCCCGACTATTTCCACCTCTGGATCTTCCTCATGTCCTCCGTCACCGCCATCATCCTTTAAGGCTGCTATCATTTCTTCATCATGGGGAGTGTCAGCCTTAGTCGGCTCGCTTCCTTCTCCCAAGTCTATAGGAGCAGCCTTGTCCTTCCCTCCTTTTGCCTTTTCCGTAGGCTCTGTCCCAGAGGCGGCTCCCTGAGTCACATCTGTCTTTCCGGATGGCTCAATACCTACAGAGTGAGAAGCAACAGTTATCAACTCAAGAGAAAATAATGGGTTTTTCATCGATTGCTCAATCATGTGGCGAAAGGTAGAAATAGCCTTGACGAATTGAGGAGAAAAGGTAGGGATACCTTCCGAAGACTTCTCGGCAGGAGTAACTGCTGTCTCTGATGTCGTTTCGGGGATAGGGGATAGCAGAGTTGTTCGAGGGATTCCCGGGTTTTCAGGATCATACCCCTCCACTTCAGAAGTTGCGGGGGCAGTAGAAGAGGAACCAGCCTCGGGAACGTTCTTCTGTTTAGCCCTCCGCTTCTCTTCTTCCATAGCATCAGCAATGAGGCCGCGCCCTTCAGCTAGGCGTTCTGGCTCATCATCCCTTAAGTATTTCTCCATCAGCTTGTCCTCATCGATGGAATCAACCTTGAGCTCCTCCTTTTCCCACTCAATGATTTGACTCCATACTTGAACTAGAGTAGATGGATAGTCCTCAATCCAAGAAATGTTCCGACGACGGATGTTATGTGCGAAGAATTCAATCATTAATTCGCCGAAACCCTGAATCTCTGCCTCCGCCTCTGACAATTGTTTGCGGGCCTCCTCCGCAGATTTGATAGCACACTCAACATTGCCCTCCGCTAGGGCAGCTCTGTTCTCTGCCTCCAGTAGCTTTGAAGCCAAGTCAGCATTTTTCTTTTCTAGCTCAGCATTCCTCCTTGCCAACTCGGCATTTTTCCGTTCAAGATCAGTGTAAGCAAGGCGCGTCTTAGCGGCTTCTGACTTAGCATCATCAGCTTGCTTTTTTAACTCAGAACGCTCTTGAGTGTGAGATTCAAGCAAATCATGATAACGTTTTTGCATGTCTTCAAATTGTTGTTTGAAATTAGAAGCGTCCCTTTGAGCAACAGCGAGCTGGGCCTGTGTGTCCTCTAAATCTTTTCCTAAATTCTTTAAGGCCTTTGCATCTTCTTCCGCGGTTTTTTGCATTGAATCAGCATTCGTAATTAGAGTACGAATAATTCTGGAAAGGTTGCGTGAATATTTGAACATTTCAGAATACTGTTTTTCAACCGCGTCTACCTTTGCTTTGGCCTCGTCTGCCCACCTGGAAGACATAGGTTCGAGGGCAGGTAAAAAAGTCAATGCCTCGAAGTAATGTTCGGGAAATTGCTCCTCCAAATACGCCCGCTTGATTGCAGTTTCCGCATCTAGTGGTGGAGGAGCGGGGATCGTCAATTCAGTGTCCCTGTGTGTGGAGGATTCAATAGTTTCTTTATCTGTCCTAGGCCGTTTAGTAGCAGGGACCTTGCGTTTACTTCGCGACTCAGTATCTGTTGGAGGACTTCTCTCTCTGCTGCGCTTTTCGTGGGAAGAGGTGGAGTTTTTCGATTGTGGCATGTCCTCTTCCCTACGACTTTGATAACCTTTATATTTCTCTTGGTCCGACTGAACGGGAGAGCGAGAACGTGAGGTTCGAGAGCGATAGGGTTCATAGGGCCTTCTCTCCTCCCTACCGCGATCATCGCGGCGATCATACTCGATATCCTGAGGTGGATTAGACATGATGCGGCGGAGCTTCCTGATATCATAGTAAGATCGGGACATTGTGCCTGCACAATAAGACAAATGAAATTCAGAATCAATAGTTTCACTGAGAGAGAGGTGCAATGAATGCTAATGCTATTGTGTAAAGTGTGTCCTAAGTGGTGTGTTTCCCCCCAACCAACCCGAGTCCGAAGCTAGACTAGTGCGGGCAGGCTCTTTGGCCTTAGCAGGAGTGGTCTCTTCAGAAGAGGTGAAGACTAAAGGATCCTTCCTAAAATCCTCTGAAGTGTATATAGTTTTAGGTAATGGGAGATCCCCCAAACCCTGAAATAATGGGTCATCAGTACTAGGGACATCTCCCTCGGAAGCATCAAGTGTCGACTCTTTGGAGGATGTTGACTTTTCCGGAGAAGTAGCATCCTCAGGAGCAGCATACCCTTCACGATGCTTTTCGGCCAAGTTAGCCAATTCGTCATCTTGAGTAGAAGATGGAGAAGGTGAAGTTTGAAGAGGCACTGCAGGAGCTCCCGAACCTTCTCCTGTCTCTGGGACTACATCCATTGGAGGAATATATACGTATGGAGCCGTCCCATGACCGATACTACGAAAAACGGATAGCAGCCCATGAAAATGAATATATTCGTCCTTAAGGACTTCATCAATAGTCAGGAATTTCTGGTCGCCATTAAGAAGCTGGTGCATCCGGTCAAAGAACACCTGATCTGATATTTGTTTTGGGTTGTCGACTGCAAACAAAAAGAAAAGAAAGTTAAGGCGATGACTCGAGTGTATAGAGCCCAGATTTAGAAAATCAGTGCTTTACTTGATTTCGTCCACCTCCTGGCACACCCAGGCTGTCGCTTCACATAAAACCATTCCAGTCTGGAATCTCCAGCTTTACTACTGAATGGCGCTGAAATTATCTTCCTCTTAGGAACAGACTCAAAATAGCAGAAAGAAGGAGTCTCTCGAGTCCGATGCTTGAAGTTATAGAAGAAATGATCGTCATCGAAAGTGAGCTCTATGCCTAAGATCTCACGGTATGCTATATATAAAGTGTGTAAGTAGGCATAAGAATTGGGATGCAGCCTCATGGGGGCAATCCGCATTTGTCTTAGAAAATCTACGATGAAGGGAGAAAATGGAGGGATAGCACCGACCATGCACATCAACCGGGTGATTGCCATATATCCTTCTGGAGGGTTGTGGGGACGGTCAGATCTCGAAGGCACTAGAGTGTCCTTTTTCATTATCCCGTACTTTAAACAAATTCGGATAAGTCGGTCGTTGTCGATTGTTGATTCAACAGAATCTGGGGGTGATTCCAATATGATAGCCGATTCAAATTCATCAGGAGCCCGGTCGTCACCAATCCCTCCTTCCTCTTCAAAGCCTAGAGAAGCTTCATCCTCCAAAAACACATTATCACTTTCGCGATTTCCAACTTCGTAATCTGAACCTCATCATTCCACTCTGGATCCGAAGGTGAAGATATGTCCTCGAGAGTGACTTTGTTGGATGTCTCTGGGGCCTCTTTTTTCTCAGCTAGTTTAGAAGAGCGTCTGGGTCTCATGGTCATAAAACTATTGAAGAAGCAATAGCACAAATTAGAGTAAATTAGCCCGTATCCCCCCGTGCGTGTGTGCAAACTAAAGTGTAAACAGTGTATGCGGAAAGTGTAAAGTAAATGTCTAAAAGTGCGACGCAATATTTTGGCAAAGTATGAAGGATTGAAGTAGATCCTGATGTCCAGTTACATTCGTAGGGCACTATCCAAACTGTCCATTAAGTTGAAGATTATGCCAAAAGTTGACTGGGCCAGTTAAACAAGTTTTTATGCATTAAGATGGACTGCCCTTCGGTTCGGTTCGGGTGCATTCATTGGGGTCAGATCGGGGGCGTGGCCTCATCTTGGGCTCGGATAAATTTTGAAACTCAAAAATCAAAATCGGATCGGCTCGGAGGTAAAGTCCCCTAGCGGTTCGGATCGGATCACGTAGTCATGCTTCCCCTCCTTTATATTACAGTCCGATCCGATCTGGTTAGGTGAGCTCCCTTCCCTCCTTTCTTTGACTACTTACCCCGATCCGATCCAATCTTCTGAACTTCTTTCCTTTCTTTTTCCTTTCCTTTGCTTGCCCCGACCCGATCCGACTTCCTGAACTTCTTTTCTTTTCCCCTTTTGTCACCTTCCATGTTCAACCGCCCGAACCGACTCCCTGCTATCTTCTTCTTCTTCCTCCTTTTCTTTTTGCCTCAAACTGTAAACTCCGTTTCTTGTTGCCTCAAACTGTAACTCCCTCTCCCAACGTCTCGAAGTAGCAGCGAGGCCACCAACGACGATAACGAAAGAAGAGGAGACCGCGGCGTGGAAATCATGTTCAGATCGGTCGAATTGACCATCAGTTTAGTTAAAACTTGTTATTGCTAAATCAATCAAGGATTGAAACCTACCAGAGTATGTAAATTCGAAGTTCACGCGAGAATGGTGAAGAGTTATTATTTCTCTTTCTCGAGATTCTGGAGTTCTGAAACAGCAAGAATAAAATGATAAAAGGAAATGAGAGAAGGAAGAAGACTTGGTTTATATAGAGAAGTAGAGTGTCTATTCGTCTCCCCATTTGGATCGAAGCGACAGCCCAGTGGCAGAGCCCCGTTCGGATCGGATAGACAGTCCAGAAGCAAAGCTTGGCCCAATAGTCCAATGGAAAATAAAAAGAAGAAGGGGTCTGTTCGGATCGGAATCCGAACCGAACCGAATTCTTTAGCTCAGCAACGAATTAAATTGAAATCTGAAGAAGAAGAAGATGAAAACACAAGGAAAATCAAAAGAAAAATTACCTCGAAGAACGATGTGCAATGATAGTCAAAGCATGCTCCGTCTCCAACAGAAGCATCCTTTGAGGGGGCAAAATGTTAGCCCACTTTGTGAACTGGGCAACACAAAGTCAAGATGTGAAACATTGAAGAACTTGGAGAGCACTGAAGCGGGTCGGATCAAAGCACTGAAGCAGGTCGGATCGAAGCACTGAAGCGGGTCGGATCGGATAAATTTTGATGTTCGGATCGGTGAATTATTACTGTTGGAATCAGAGAGGTACAGCTGTTCGGATCGGAGAGCAACCTACTGCCAGTTGGAGCAGAGAGCTACTTGCTACAAAGACAGATCGAAACGGAGTGGAAGAGAATGAAGACTTAGCCTTGGGACAAAACCGGATCGGATCGGGTACCCCGATCCGAACCCCTCCTGTACACTCTTCCGATCCGAACCCATCTTCCACGTCATTCTCCTGCATGATCGCCTGGTTATTCGGAGCGACTATGATCAGTTCCTACCCACAACATCTACTACTCTGATGCGTTGTCAGCACAGAAATCCATCCGAACCCGAGGCTAATGGGATGGATGACACGTGGCTCCGATCCGGATCGGGTTCTGAGCAAATGTTCACCTATAAATACCCTGTCTGGAGACAATGAAGAGGGGCTTCTTTTTGGCACTTTGAGAGTTCAACCACCTTCATAACTCGAATTCCAGCACTCCCGGATAATCCAAATCGTCTTTCAACATTTGTTTCTAGACAATTGAGCGAATGTATGTGAGTTCTGAGAGAAATTGAGTGAATATCTCATTGTAACTGCAACAATATCATTGATAATAGTGATTAACAAGTGGACGTAGGCTTTTCTTTGCCGAACCACTATAAATTCTATGTCTCTATTTTACTTTTGATCTTATTTCATTCTGTTTTTAGTCAATTTGGGTGTTAGAACCACTTTTTGGTCTAACAACATGACACGTAGGCGGGTTAAGTCACTAATTTAAATGACATACTTAACCATCTTGACACGACTAGGCTGGAAAAGGATTAAGTCACGAATTACATGACTTAATCAGTTAGGCGGGTTAGGTCACGAATTACATGTCCTAATCTGTTAGGCGAAACCCTAGACACGACCCTTTTCAGCAGTAACCCTCTAGATATATCAAGGTACCCTGGGGCTAGGCCGCGTAGGGCACGATTACTGGGCTGATTGTAAGAGGTAAACGACGGCAGTGGGGTACGCCAGTGTGGGTTCGGTGGACTACGGTCGTGCACGTATTCCGGGGCAGACACTGGGTATCCGTAGATTTATCTGTGCATCTTGAATCGTGTCAGGGGTTGACACCCTAGGGCTGATACACCCGAAGGTGGACCCAGCACAGGTGACTACATTCGTGATTAGCCGTATGACACGGACACTTGACGAGCTAGAACTTGTAGGGAGCCGATCGACTAGATAATCGCTCCGTAGGACCCCGTACTTGTGTTAGACCCCATTTCAGGGTCATTTCATGATATTGGGCCGTGGGATTTATTTCGTGATTAACTTGTGACATTGGCTTAGTATACTAGTATAGTCGATGCAACGAATCTTGAACACGTGATGCTTTTCTTGACTTGTCTTGACTTATCCTGATCACCTTAGTTTATCTTGTTCACCTTGACACCATTCTTAAGTTTAGTTCCAGTTCATGCATGACAGGTTGTTTTAACGGTTTTTTACACTGAAAGTCACTAGGACTTACTCAGTCTTTATGACTGACCCTTTTCCTTTCGCCTCTTTTTCTTTCATTCCCCCCCCCCCCAGGTTCTCAGGGAGGAAACACTAGCTCTTAGCTTGGATATCACTTTCTTTGGCTCAGCATGTACGGTTTGCTATGGCTGCTTCATTTTACTGCACTTGGGGAATAAGCTGTTTTTCTGTTTTTAAGTTATTGCTTCTTTGGCTATTATTACAAGACAGTTGTAATGAAGTTATTTGAAATGTTTGTAAGAGACATGGTTTATTTTGGAATAAAATAAAGTTCTGTTTTGCTCATAAATTCTTCCGCTGTTTACTTAATTATTTATTAATGTTCTGTCTTGTGATAATTCTATGATGTTATCTCGATAATAACCCTCCAAAACTAGTGCATTCCCTTTGTGAGTGACCCTAGCGGAGGTGGGGTGTTACAGTTCAACTATCAAATTTCTAATGAAATACCTATTGAGTTGGCCAAGATCACAGGAAGCATGCACTTTAAACAGACATCTAGAGGCAAATGATGAGCAAACAGCTGTGATTCTAGTAGCGCTGTTCTTAAGGTAATCTAATTCATGCCCTGATTTAATTTGATAGGCCATTAGGAATTCTTTAAAGTCATTTTCCCTCCAAAACAAAACCGATAAAATCAGAAAATTTTAATATAGAGCCTTTTTTCATCTAATCTTTTAGGTAACTTTTCCTATGAACGATAATGTTCGTACCCTAACATCGATCGGTACTCGTAGGAGGTGAAATAGTAGTAGAAAGGGCAGACGAACCATCAGTCACATTTTCCAATAAAAAATCCTTCAACTAAACATCGAAATAGAAAAAAGAAGTCTTCTTATGTAATTGAAATAAAACGATACTTTGAAGATCAGAGTCACCCTCAATAATTCTAGTTCTATCCTCAAGCAGATAGTTGATTTCAATTTATTTAGGAGTAAGTTGAGACCAATGCCAACATATTTGATTTTGGAAATCGTATAATGACCAATTAATCGACAACCCAGTGTTGAAAAAGGTATCGTTGAAGACAACTAGGACAAGAAGAGTAGCTTCAGCACTGGAAGAAAGAAATAATATGAAAAAATAAATTAGCCAAGGTAAAGGATGCAACAAATACAAGGTTAACTAAATATTCATACAAGTGTTAAAAAAACACTAAAATGATAAATTCAATATTTGTTTAAAAAAAACATAAACAAAACACAAACATTACACCAAAACTGATACCTTAAAAATAATATACTGATACCTAAAACCTGGGTTAGTCATCATTACAATAAAACAGATACCTTAAAAAATACAATTCTGATACCTAAAACTTGATTTAATCATATTGCGATAAAACTGATACCTTAAAAAATACGATTCTGATACCTAAAACCTGCTCTAGATTTTTTTCCCTAAACAAAAATCTACTGGACAAAAAAATTCAAAATAACATTTACAGTTATTAAAAAGAAACATATTTAGGTCTAAAACTGGTTTAATTCAACAATTCAATTACAAACCAAATACAACATCAAACAGAACGACAAACAAATAAGAAAGTAATCAGTTTAAAAAAAAACCGATATCTAAAAAAATAATAAACTTATGCCAACTTGTATTACCGGTAGAATCCATGAATCAACAATATAAATAATACAACCTAACAGAAATAATGAATGTTAAATTAAACGAATTGTAAAAAGAAAATAAAATTTTAATTGATGAAATCAGAAAGCAACCTAATGTGCGATAGATTTTCCTATATGAATCGTGCGAGATCGTCCTTACCAACATGAAGTGTGAGATCAAATCAGTTTTCCCTCTGCGACGTCAAATTTTGATCAACAGCTACTGGTTTTTTTCCTGATGGATTTATGCGATCAAGGAGAAAAATTGATTTCGAAATATGCAAGAATAAGAATCGTGTTTCAATTGCGGCGAGATAAAGATTTCATCCACGCGAGATAAATGACGATGAAGAAGGAAAGAGCACGCGTGATTTAAGGATATAAAAATTTAATTAGTATAATGTCTTAGTGTAATGTCCTTTTGATTAAATTTTTAATGGGCTGTCCTTATGGATAAAAAACCCCTTAATCTTGTCCTGTAGATTATTTTCCTGTATAAAAAGGGTAAATCTATTTTGAAAATAGAAATGGAACTTCGATTGGGTTAAAGAAAATAACTTGTTAAATTTTATAAAATCAAGTAGATTAGTTTGTCAATGATGTTTTTAAATAAGGAATAATTTGTATTAAGTAATTTAGAAATATATATATTCAAAATGAATTTAAGAAGGGAAAAAGGAAAATCATTTAAAAGGAAAACGATGGACTTATTTCAATACTAGAAATGTAATGAGGATTGAGACAAATATATAAGGATTTGTAATCTGAATTCAACGATGTCGAAAGTTATAAATATAATTTATTTTTAAGAATTATATCTTATATAATTTAGAATTTGGCAAATAATAAACATTTGATTTGGAACCAATCAATTTAAAATCGAAAGTGTAACCGAGATTAATTTATAAATCTAATATATGACAAATGAGAAATTGACTTATAAATGGAGTTTATGAAGGGAAATAGGAATATGAATTTATAAATAAACTGGTAGGTGGAATTTTAGCATATAATTGGTATTTACTAATTAAAACCAGATTTATTGGATATAACAAGTCCAGATGTTCTATAAAGAATTAATAGTCACGTTTAAAGTGAAAAATGTTTTGAAAGCAAACGAATTGCAAATTGAAATGGTGATAAAAGAGAAATTGGTAAATGTTGGAAGTGATGATTTCAAAAGTAAATTTCGAAACTGAGTCAACCTGAAACGGTGAGTACATTTCGAAGATCGGTACGTCAAGCGAATATAGATTATTCAAAAAGGAGTTATTAGTTTAAATTCGATTATATCAAATTCAGGAAAGTAATATTTACTTTCCAATTCTTATCATGATTTATTCATTTATTTATCATATTAATTAATTACTTATTTGTTAAAATTAATGAATAAAAAGTATATTTTGAAGTTAAATGTTTTTAGAAACAAATATTATATCGTTATGATCAAATGATTACCGTTAAGGAAGTGGATACCTAAACTGAATCTGAAAGAGGTGTAAGCAATGATTTAATAAGAAATTAAGAAATTGGAGTAAGGGAATAAGAAACTGACTGGAGACAAGTTGTGTGACATCCCAAGATTTTATGATAAATTTTATTATTTAATTTAATATGATTTTGATATTAAATGTTTGTAGATAATATTTATTGATTTAATTTGTGAAAACTCTATGTTGAAAACCATAATTATATTGTTTGAATTAATGATAATTAAAGTTGCAATATTAAAAATTGTTGATTTATTAGTGTATATGAATTTTTTGATTTGAATATTATTTATAAACCTTGAATTTAATTTAAAAGCAAATAAATGAATAATGAATATTTTAATATATTATTGAACAGACAAAAATTGTCATTTTGCAAACGATCTCAGAATTCAACGCAATTAATTTTATTAGAACCGTATAGTCAAAACATAACTAGTTATCAAATTTCACAATTTTTGGAGGAAGTATGTGGCCCCGGTGAATTTAAATGTATGTTGAAATTTATAGGTTGTTTAATTTAAAATATTACGTTTTAAGTGAAACTGGTGTAGACTTCAGAATTAGGCTTCGGCACTAGTCTCATTGCGTTCAGAAGGCATCAAAACCTATTGTTAGGCAGTAAGCAGGCCTTATTTGGACTCCGTCCCGTTTTTTGGCTAAAATACACGCAAAACAATGAAAAAATTATTAAAATAATATATTCAAAACCCTATTTTATTCAGCCACCATGTTATTTTCAGTGGCCTTGAATTTCTAAACTTCCAGGCTTAAAATCTTGCAATCCGCTCATTGAAATTCAAAAGTTTATGAATGAAAATTGTTGATCTCGAGAAGCTCTTCAAATCTATACGGATGATAGAATCGATTTCATCACTAATTCGCCATGATTTGTCCATGAAGATAGCGACTTTTAAGGGGGTTTCGGATAGTTTTGTGCCACTGCAGGCCGCGTGGCTTCAGGCGCAGGTGAGGTTGATGAAGGCGGTTCGTACGATGGTGGTTGATCGGACTACGGGGCTGCGTAGGTGATGCATGAATTTTTTTTTGAACGTGCGGTTTTGGGTTTCCTAGAGGTGGCGGCTGTGCGATGTAGGGAAGAAGAAGATGGAGTCAATGGAAGGTGCTGATGTGGCAAGTTTTGCCCATTTTTAGTCCCATTTTCGTTTATTTTTTTATTTAAATTTCAATCACTAAAACTTGCATAACTTCTTCATACGAATTCAGAATGACACGCGGTTTGTTGCGTTGGAATCGTATCGATGATCTCTTCGCGATGCCGCTAGTTTGGACTGATTCTGAGATTGTCAAATTTTGGGCTAAAAATTGGATTTCAATCGCGTACAGAACCAAGGTGAGTGATTAAACCCACTCACGTGTATCTAAAGCATTCTAATATTAGTTAAATGTATATCATGTCATGATATGATTGTAAGGATTGATGTTTAATGGTTAAATTGCATGTTTATATTTATTTGTATCGATGGTGTAGTTAAATTTGACTGTTAAATATAATTTAAGTAAAAATTCGACAATTAATTACTGTTTAAAACGCGACATCTGAAAATTTGTAAGTTTGAATGAAATTGGACTGTTTTGTATGTATTGATGTGTATTGATGTGATGAATGGCTTGAATTTGATATGTTTGATATATTGATGTTAATTGTGTGAACTTACCTGTTATTCACATTTATTCATATATGACCGTTATTTGTGCAGATTAATTCCAACCATTACCCTAGATATTACGGGCATCAAATAAATCCGAGATTAATCATTAAAATGAATTAAGAATGTTGGTTGAAAGGATAAATACCTATGACCCTGATATGGATTGAAATGATATATATCCTTTCCCAAAATACTAAAATTACATTTTAAGTATTACTTGGCCATAGGATAGGAAATTTTATATATAGACACCGGTTGGTTAACAAAAATATTTTTTTTCTTGATTCTTTGAATATTATAAAAAAAAATCTTTTTTACTTGAACTTTTGAATATTATTTTAAGAAAAAAATTGTTTTTTTTGGAATTTTTGAAATATTGTTTTAAAGACAATATAACCGATGTTCTATAATTTATTTTCTTTGAACTTGAACCTTGAATTTTGAAATATAAACAAAAAGGGAAATAAATTAGTATTGTAACTAAAGATAAGTAAAGTGAAATATAATGTAAATCGAATTTATTGAAATTGAATGGTTTCACCTACCTTTGAAATTTATTATGAATCCACATTGATTTTAATTATATATGAATTGCGAACTCAACATTTGTTATAAATTGAAATCATTGAAAATGAGAATCTGATTTGGAACATAACTACTTGAATTAATTTGATTGCATTGAAATGAATGTAAATTGGAAGTTTAATCGATGGAATTATTGAAAATTTAGTTGGTTGAATTGAGTTGAAATATGACTTCAAGTTAAATTGGAAATGTTAGAGAAACGATTCTAATTCCAACTATAGTATTCCAAATCATTTTATAACCTATCTTAATAATTAATATTATTATTATTTTTCTTTATAAACTATTTTACCTTATTAATATTTTATTTTATAAATTATTTTAAATAAATCATTTTATAATTAACTGTTTATTTTATAAATTACTTAATGTTTTAACTATGCATTTTAATAAATTCGATAAATTCTATTTTAATTACAAACTATTTATTTTCAAACTATTTCAATTATATGTCTAAACTATTTAAAATATACTATTAACTATTTAATATTCAAATTATTAAAGTTGGAATTGTTTCAAGATTTTAATTGGTTTAAATGGAGATTTTAGTACGAATACTATTCTATCTTGAATACTGAATGATTTTGAAAATATGATATTTTGATATGAAGTATGAACCTCTTCGAAATGTAAAAGAATTGACCAGTGTGAAAAATGTAAACGATTAGTTGTTAAGGAGACCGGGATCGGATATTGTCATACTCTCTGCCAATATCGAAAACCACTTTAACAACTGTATATGCGGTGGAGTTCCAAAAATGGTGTTGGATGGATTTGGAGGCAATTACTGGATTTGAAGAAAGAGAACGATGATGGATATCCTTTACCTTTGTGTCATAATTAAAATGACTAAAACAGGGCTATACCGTGACCAAGTGGGGTTAGCAACCTCCATCAGCAACACTTCTTCCTTTATTACTATAGTCACTCGGTTTGATTTATTTGATGTGCATCCGTGATTTGGGAGTGTTGTCCAAGGTGGGCGGTAGTCGCGGCTATGCGTTACCACCAGTCCGGTCGTGCAACTAGTATATTCATACTCATGGCATTCCTCGTGTGCCTTATCATATTATCCTAATCGAGCCCTCTACGATTTTGATTTAACGTTGTTGTATCACAGCGCATCCTTATCCGCCAGTGTACCGGTGTGTTATATGCAAATTGTATGACAACGGTATAAACGGCATAAGGGTAACAATGGTAATCCCGCTTACACTACTTTATTATGTTATATTTAACCATAAACATTATTATAATAGTGTATTATATTATATAGTATTAGTTTGACGGATCCTTAAGAGATGGAAATTCTCGTAACATCTCTTAAGTTATTGCACTCATATTATTACATGAAATTTGATTTAACTAATATGAGAATGATTTAGTTTTGATTCGAGTGTTTGTTGTGTTTCCTTTTTTTTGCAATACGCTTGGGTCAGACCGAGTTACAGTTAGCGAAGATTCCATTATAAAGATGAAGATGGAGTTCAGCAGACGTATTAAAATTATTATTCCGCTGCATATATTGGTATGTTGTATGTTAATTTACTCTAATAAATTGTGTAAATATAATCAAATGTATGTTTTGAACATCTTCATGAACTGTTATTTAATTATTATATTTTGTCCTTCCGCTGCGAGATTACGTGTTTGTTTTTCTTCTACTCTTCTTTTTCTTTTATAAATCATAATAACTATCCGTATTTTTGATTTGTTTATGTCGACATTGAGGATCATTGTCGATTTGAACGGTCAAAAATCCCAGATGTTACAAGTTAAGTGGAACAGTTTTCTTAGTATCGATCTGATGTTGGTTTCGACCTTCGGAATTGATATTCAGGGAGTTGTTCTCTTACTGGTTTACGGTTAGAAATTGATGAATGTGGAATAATAGTAAAGCGTGAATAAGAAGTTGAAATATTTTCCAAACGTTAATAATGTATGTTTTCTAAATATAGAATCAACGGATTTTGTGAATTTATGGAAATATTTTTCCA
Source organism: Allium sativum (assembly GCA_030737875.1). Classification (NCBI taxonomy): domain Eukaryota; kingdom Viridiplantae; phylum Streptophyta; class Magnoliopsida; order Asparagales; family Amaryllidaceae; genus Allium; species Allium sativum. The sequence goes on along the minus strand of CM060923.1, from coordinate 572,417,691 downwards.
ATATAAATAAGAAATATTTTCTGAGATATAGAAAAAAAATAGTTTAAAATAGATGGAGATGTTTTCCAAGGAATCGTAAGAGGATAAGTGAATTGGAGAAAATATTGGGTAAAGATATCGAAGGGGTATTGGGAAATGAAATAATTAATGATAAGTAAAATTAAAGGGGATTAGTGTTTATTGATGATTGATCGATTAAACTTCCTTTTGGAAATGTGACCGTTGTCTGTATGGATGTTTTTCCTTTGATAGTTCAATCACCAACTATCAAAGAATTTTGACCATGTTTCGTTGTCAATACGGAGAGACCGTGATCAGATTTATTATCTGAAAACCACTTTGTAGAGGCATTAACATTGCAAATCAATTATGTTAGAGACAATTGAAGACAGAGTTATGCAAGGGTTGTTCTGTTTATAGAATATTGCCTTCGGTTTGTCCAGACCTAGGACAACATGTATGGATGGATGTCTGACAGAGTACATATAATAGATCGCGTAAGTTGATCTCTTCAAACGTACTTACATTAGTGGAGGAGAAATTCGTTTCTCTTAGCTTTATACCCGCGGTAATTTTATGGAAATCAGTTTGTGATTTGGTAGGTATGACAGGTGGCATTCAAAGTAAATGGAGGGGTGATCGGTCAAAAGATACACTATGGCCTCAAGCCTCATCAGCCGGGAAATGATAAAAATCGGGCAGGCAGCATGGCTATGTGGGTTGCCCTCATTAGGGTGTATTGTCACCATCTAGAGAATATTCATATTTGTTACTTCTTTTCGCTTCTGTATCTCCCCGGAATGGTTATGTTGCTAGCGATTGTAGGTGAAAATATATACGATACACTCAAGAGAAATGAGTGCTCGGTCATGTGTGATCGGGTTGCAAGGCGTTCTTGTTGAAGTTGGTGTATTCCTCTCCAGAGATACACTATCGGCAGGTGGTTCCATATCTTGTCATAGTCGGAATCCAATCTCCGATAAGCGTCTGCGGTTTTGATTGTATATTATATATATGGAGCATGATATGCAAGCATTCTGCTAGATTTTATTTACTTGTGATTAGACGCTATTATAATATCATAAAATTATTGATTTTAAAAATGTTTTGGGTTATAGTAAGGTAAAAACTGTCCATGTTTATGTGTGGGCTGGTCTTACTATTTTCCTTTTTTTTTAAAAGGATTTCTCGAAGTTAAACTGAATTGTTGGAGTTTACTCACACCAGTCCCATGACTGACCCAAGGTTTATTTTGTTTTGTTTTACCCTAAACTCTTTGGTGACCAAATTTATATGGGCAGTCAAGTAGTTGGGATTTTTCAGATACCTGGAGAAGCTTAGAGGAGGCTTCAACATTAGATATATACATATAGTTTATTTCCGTTGTAATGTTATGTGTTGTACTCTGGTAATGTTATGTATATACAAATATTATTTTTTTTATTTCCAAATTATGTTAAAAATATATATTTTTTATTCGTTCCATTGTGAGATTCATGTTTACTCTGAGTCAGTTATGTTCTTCTTCTTCTATTCTAATTTTCTTTTTTTCTGCTTCTCACCCTCTAACTTCTTTCTATTACTGATCTGGTATTTCTGATGCTCGAATAATTGACATTAATATTTGTGTCAATTTTCAGGGTGGAAAGCCCCGGGTCGTTATAGTGGTATCAGAGCAGAAGATTAAGTAATTACCTTGGCTCTGTGGCGCAACTCAATAGAGACAGGGTTAGTAATATCCTAGATTGAGTTGAATGTATATATACGAGAGTGTGTATTTATAGATATATATAAAAATGATTTATAATGTGGAGATTTAATTGTTGAGTGGTTTATGAATTCTAGTCGATGGTGGGGCATTACAACATCGATAGGGCTTTCTGAACACTTGAATACGATGAACCAACATGGTATGTTTTTGAAAAGAAGGTAAACGAAATAATTTTACCCAAAATATATTTTGATATAAAAGAAGTATATATATCCAAATTATTATTTCATATATTGGATGTGTTGATAGTTATTATAATCGAATAAGATTATAATTGAGATGGTTATAAATAACCAATCAGAATTCATATAAATGTAAGATATAAAATCAAGTTGAACCAAATCTGGATTAAATCATAATTTGGAAATAAAATTCTAGGAACTGGAAAAGGTGTTTGAAGTTTAATGATGAACTAAATATGGAAATTTTAAGATCCTGGGTGATTTGAAAATGATTTTCAAAATTCTTAAAGGGTATTTCGAAGTTATTTCAAAATAAAAGTATTTGAAAATATGTTTTGAAAGTGATATAGTATTAAACCAACTTCGATCACTAGAAAATAATCCTGATGATGACGGCTGCATCATCAGTGTCATTTTTGAGATTCTAAATGATGGATTACTTGTAACACCCCGCATTTTTAATATAATTAAAAATGTGTATATATATGTGCATAGATAGGATTAATAATGGTGATGTACAACGAAAATTAATTGATACATAAAAGAGAAGGAAAGATTAATTCAATGACAGCGTACGTAACGGAGAAGACAATAAAATAAGGATACTTAATTTAAATATCAGGAATTAAGAAAAATGGACATCATCATTACATTCATCTCGAAATTCTACATGAAATAGAGTCCAAGTTTTCAAAAATAGGACTCCTTATGAAAGAGTTATGGTCTCCGGAAGATTCAGCAAAAATTCAAAAAAATACCCAGGCAGGTTGACCTGTGGGTCGACCTACCTAAGGAGGTCGACCTACCCACCAAAACTGGGAAGAATCCATTTTCTGTACCTGGACACGATTTATGACCTCATATGTTGATCAAACAGCTATAAAAACACCCCTAGATCTAATGTTTCTCCTCACAACTTCATTACGCCTCCACTATGGCCTAATCTAAAGAGAATTTTCTTTTTCTTCCTCCTTAATGGATCTAAATAATTCTTCTTCTCTACCAAATTTTAGATCCATCTTCTCTCTTCACGAATCTATTTAATAAGAATGAAATTTCAACCTACCGCTAATAAAAGATAGATTCAGATCTAAAATACCGCGCAAGAAAAGATAAGGGACTCAGATCCGCAACCAACGCCGCGAAAAGAAATCAAAGGAAGATCAGATCTGTAAATTGGGGCATAAAATCAATCAAAGATCTACGAATTGAAGCGCGAAAACACTGTGAGTGGATTTGAACTATATTTGTTGCATAATGTTGCTTTTATCGTTTGCCATTCCCCCTAATGAATATGACGTTAAGCTAATAAGATCTGTTTATGCTTACGTCTGAGTTCTCTCCTTTTTATCCTTTCCCCTTTTTATAGCTAGGTTATCTCGAGCCTATGTCTATCATGGATTTATGCGTTTTAATGGGAACGTGAAATTAAAAAAGGGAAGAAGGGTTGGATTGGGCATAATATGGGGATTGGAAGGTTTTGTATAGAATTATGGACATAATTATACTGTAATATTGAATTTATGTAAGTTTGACATAATTGTAATCGGATATGGAATTAGTATAATTCAATATTAACAACATGTAATTGGATAACATGGATTGGTGAAATTTATTTGTGATTTGAAAAGTAAGCCTAGAGGGTGAATTAGATAATATTTATGAACGTGGGAATGTTGGGGTATATATATTGGGAAAATATTGATTATATGAAATTGGGTACAATTGGATATTGGAAATTGGCATGTTTGGGTATGTATAACATGGAATTACTGAAATTGGCTATAATTGGATAATTTGGGTAATATGAAAATTGGCTAACTATTATTTAATTGGTGTAGTGAATGGAAAATTGGAATAGGCATAAAAATGAAATGTAATTAAGTTGAATTTGGAACACATGACATAAATCTGGGGTTTAGGTGAAAGACGATTGTTAATGAATGCCTTTGACACGGGGTTATGTGTATTTGAGGTGTAAGACTGCCCGGAACCACCCGACAAATCCAGCAACCACAAGCGGACGTCTAATGTGAGAGGTCAATGGCAAGAAGTAGAGGCGTAACGGTTTATGACACGAGGTTAGGTGCGTTGTGGTATAAGTCTTCCCGGAACCGCCCGGCAAATCCAGCTGCCACGAACGGACATCTAATGTGAGAGGTCATACATCGTTACGGCGTAATTTATAAATTAAGAAATACTAACCATAATAAGACATGAGGGTGACATGGGTATGGTTAGTGGGTTAAGTGAGAGATATAAATGACATGTAAAGCATAACTAATGTAGATTTAACCGTTGTGAGATATGTAATGTAAGACATAACCAAGGTAGACTTAACCGTCGTAAAACATGTGTAAGACATGGAAACTGTAATAAAAAGGGGGTTAAGTGGGACATGTGTGACATGTGAAACAGAATTTAGATATGCTTAACCAAATGGGACCCGTAACGGTATCATAAATTAATTGAATTGGGTAAAGTTAAGTAACGGGTTAAATAAAAGGAAGGGTTAAGTAAAATCTAAAATTAATGACACAGTAATGGGGGTAATGATAACTACCTATTATAAACTTGAGGTGCGATAATATAAAATTAAATAATAGGTAAAACTTGTCCTTGGGACCATGGAAGATTATGACTTAAGACGTAATACAAGACTTGAAGGGTGGGACGACTTATACTATGAAATAAGTTAATCAAAGCCAAAAATGTGGAAAAACACCTGTACGCTATCGTTTGATAAAGAAAACTTAAGTCATGTTTGAATTCATTGGTAAACCTTAGTTTACAGAAACTAAGTTATAAACCTTTGTTAGAGAACTAAGTAAATAACGATGAAGGTAACCAAGTGTTGAACCTTAGTTAGTGAACTAAGTAAATAAAGATAGTTGCAACTGAGTAATGAACCTTAGTTAGAGGACTAAGTAAGCAATGGTGAAGAAGTAAATTAGAATCAATATATATTGGTTGGGTTGAGTAATCCTCTAGGTGCCAGTCAGATGTTGATCTCGGTCTTCGGGGCTGGTGTCTAGAGGGTTATTCTCCTAATCAGTGTATATGTGGGATAAGGCATACTTAACTATGAATTAAGTACAACATGTTGTTGTAACCCTAAAAGGGAATAATTTATGAAGTCGGAAAATAACATGTTATGGCTTATTAATGGACTTAAGTAGGTTAAATACAAGTTAAATTGATAAGCAAGGATAACTTGGTGAATATGAAAAAAAAGAAGGAAGCTAATGCGAATAACCAAGTTAAATGAGACGAGGTGGCACAAGCGTGAAATAAATAATTAGACGTAGGGTCTAATGAATGATAAGGCGCTGAATAGTCCATACGTGATAGGATGAATAACCCAACGAGGTAGATCATCACAGTGTCATAAGGCACGAGTGGAACGCACGTTTATTATTTGGCGGCTCCAAAGGATTGGAAGGGGAGGCAGGCGACTTCCTAAGACGTTAAAGGTGCTCCTGGTAGTCCTCTGTGGTGGTTTAGCTTCGGGCTAGGATTGCAGAGGTTGGGTCTGCGCGGAACTACCAGGTGGGTGGGCCTTGACTGAACAAATAGGTGGCAGTCAGAATGCTGTACACAGTGGCATTAAGGGTGGTTCGGCAGTTGCCTCAGGCGGAGGTGGAGGGTCAAGACCAAACGATAGCAAGATCGTAAAACGCCTGCCACCAGCAGCCTAATGAATGCAAAAAGATAAGAGCTAACCCCTAGAGATCGTTAACCTTTGCTATCAAGGGACGTGTGCGGGGAGACCCCACATGGATGTTTAGATTGTTTGCTTTTTAGGGGTGGTCGCTTAGCTCATGTGTTCTTTATTAATTGAGGGAGGGGCTGAGGTGGGGCCATATCCACCATAGAAAAATTAAACCCGAGGGATATCTGTACATTGGACACTCTTAGAGGCGGGTACGTACAGATATAGGAAAGCTCCCGACCGAGCTCCGTGTTTTCTAGTGCATCCCTGCCATGGAACTCGGGTGCACAAGTAGAGGTTATGTGTAGTAGAAACATCGAGTACGATTGATAATACGTATGTGGTAAAGTCTAGGTACAACCATGTCTGCTCTGGGTGGTGTACCATAGACTAGAGGGCATTATTCGACGATGGAACCAACTCGATCGAACAGTACGAGGGCGGTAGTCAGTACACTTACGTAGCACATCGATTCTATGTAGATGTAGCGTCGTACGTTATTATGGCATAGGATGAGGGATGCGCATATTACTGTGGCGATACGGAGGAGACCATGCAAGGGGGGTACCACGGGGTGTACCTTAGTTTGGGGTAGCTAGATATACATTATATTTGGTTAATCAACTAGGGAGTAGATGGGTGCGACGTGTGTGTAAGCTTTGAATTCTAATAACACGTATAACCTAATAAATAAATAAAATGTAATTGAACGGTATATGTAGGGTTATTCAAGAAGTGTAGTTTAAATTCACTCACATAGAACTTATGTTCTGACCCCCTCCTCATTACATACTTCCGGGTTAGGTTCAGGACAGAGATGGTATAACTTGCGATACTGGTTTAGTAGTATTGTTAATGAGGTAAAGCAATATTTTAATATTATACTTTATTTCCTTCCACTGTGAGATGCTTTACGAGTTCTGACATGTTTCTTTATCTTTGTCTTTTTCTGCAGGATACCAGAGCACCCAACTCGGGTTTCGATAGATTGGATTTTTGAAAAAAATTCGGTCTGTTGGAATCCGGGTTGTCACATTACTACCAAAGATTTTATTTTTTATTTTTTTAAGGAAATAAGTTGTTTAAAAATTAAAATGTTTTGGATTGCTATTGTTATGTTTTAGTATATATATATATATATATATATATATATATATGTGTATATATATATATATATGATTTCAAATAGATTTGAAATAAAACCCAAAAATTTGAATTTTAGAATTTAAAATTTTAACATATAAAGTCAAACAGTTTGAACTGGTAAGAGTAGAAATAAGTAGAGAAAAATAAAAAAAGAGAAATAAAAATAAAAATTTATAATTTAACTCAAACTCAGTTCAACAAAATTGGAATTGAACTAAAGCCAGCTAAATGAGAATCGTATTGGAATAGAATTTAACTAGGTGAAGTAATGGAAATTGTGAAATAAGATTTTGGAATGGAATTGGATTGGTGAGTTAAGAATTTGAATTTGAGGATGGAACTTGAGTGAAATGGATTTGTCTTGGGCATTAGAGAATGATTTGAGTTGAGAACAAGTTGATTGAAGATCAATTGGAAATACATTTGTACATGCTGAAGTAATAGCAAACGGAAGAAACAGAGGAATGCCCAACAAAAAGGTGCAAGTTTATATTATATTTGAGTATGAGTTTTATATAGGCCGGTTTGGAAAGCCGCTTGGCTGTTTGATTTTCTTTTGGGTTGGAGAAGGCCTAGCGAGGTGAATTGTAGTTGTACCGATTGAGTCCTGCAAACGAGACGCTGGCAAAAAAATTTGTGAAGTTAAGGTGTTAGAAAATTTTTAGAATTTTTGGAAATTTTCGTTAATCGGAACAAATTAATATTTTGATTGAAATTTATTAGTTCAGTTGAAATTGAAGTTAAGAAGTAGAACAAATGAATTTTAGTCTGCTTAATAAGTTTTGCAGCAATTTCCTACCTTGGTAATTTCGAGGACGAAATTCTGTTAAGGGGGAAGGAATGTAACATCCCGTAATTTTTTTGATTTAATAATTAATTAATTTAATTATTATAATAAATTGGTTTGATAATTTAAATGGTTTGATTAATATAATAATTATTTAGTTTTGAACGGTCAAGAAGCTCAAAATTGGTAGTAGTATTTTGCTGATAATTGAGATGTGTATTAATAAGGGACTAGACCAGACATAAACAAAACAGTGGATTGATGCTAGAAGCAAAGTCAATGCCATATATCGATATCAATTATAAATAAAGGCATGTTATAGACTTAAGGTACAAAAAAACTGATAATATACAGACTATTAGAAGTTTTCTAAACTTAGTCTAGATGCGCAAAAACCATGTAAAATATATAATAACGATTGGCCAAAGTTGTAAGAAATAATATAAATTACAACTTGCCGCATGCTTTCCCAATATTCTATAGACGGTCCATTGTCTACACGTTAGAAAAAGGAATTCAATTTAGACTAAAACACATTTCCTATCATCTCCGCTAAATCAACGTCTTTGTTTATTTACTTAATTTGAAGAAGTGATTGTGACAAAAAGGAGACTGATAGCATATACCAAAGTAACCTCTCTCCAAGATGAACAATATACATAACCCTAAAATGTAGCTTTTTTCAAAACTTCAGTAGTCATTTAAAGTTTGAACATTAACTGGATTACATAATTCGGTTAAAACTTTAAATAAACTTTTTGTTTTCTATCAGTAGCCTCTACTACTATATTGTCTTTTACTTTCCTTTTTAATAAAATATTAATCCAAATGTGAGCACTGTATCCATGTCTTTAAACGTACAGACCAAACACCTTGTAAACATCCATCACGTTGTTAAAATGGAATTGTTTAATCAAGCTTGTGCCTACCCAAAGCAATTTACGCTGCCTGTACACATACATGTGTAGTCTTTTTCTATCACAGCTAATATGTTGGATCTTTGATATACTATGCATCAAAAAGCCACCCTACAACTAAATAAATCACATGCCTTAAGCTATAGCATATAAACCGATAATTTTCTAAACCTTCATGGCAAAGGCACGCTGAGTTTTCAAATCAATATCCCTACCTATACTGTAAGCAGTGCCACCCTAAGCTAGAAATCGCAAGATTTAGTACTGAAGCTATTCCAAGGAAGAAAATAGAATTGTGGAGAACAAGAAATTATATAGTGGCCTATTCTATTGTCCTATGCTTCCTACTCCTTAGGTGCCAAACAGAAGCACATTATAGATACACTGCTTCCATCGTTCTTATTAGGGACAGAAATCGAAAGCTCTTTAATACATGTTCTTTCTCTATTCTTTTCTTTTAATCACGCTCAGCTAATAAGAAGAAAAAATCAATATATAAACCGACTGAGAATCATGAAGAAAACTACATCTCGGTTTTTTGGATATAGGCCTTACATTGGTATAATATTATACCACTCGTAAACAATCAGGAAGTGATTCACGGGTCAGTTCAATGTTCACTATGGTAGTGGGTTTAGGAGGCAATGTTGCGAGTTGTATAGACATGGGAAAAGGGATTAATGTGGATGGGTTGAAGTACAACATGGAAGGAGATGGTATATCTTGGAACTGTGTGCGTTTTAAAGTCAGAAGCTTTGCAGGAAAGAAGTGGTTGCGTTAGCAGCTGTTATTTCGTTCGGTGGAAGTGGAAGTCATGTTGGAGTTTCTCCTGTAGGTGCGAACAGGATGTTGCGAGTGGATCAAGATAGTGGAGCATTTTTTTTGTGAAATGGGGAGATCTGAAGTAAACATGACTGTTTATATGAGGGAATGTGTGAGAATATAGGCAAGTGCATGTACATCAGTGTCTGTGTGAGTTTGGGAGGTGCACGACAATACTCGAAGGAGGTGGTGGAAAATCTTTCTGCGTGAATAGAGAATGTACAGGGGTGGTTCAAATTATTCGTTGACGAAGGACTTCTGTTGCAAGGTTACGGGTCTAGTACTTTTCAAATGTGGATGGGCCACGACCTAAGATTCTGAACAAAAAAATGAAAGAAAGAAAAAAAGTAATAAATAAAATGTGCAAAACCGTGAAATTCAATACAGAATTCACAGGAAATTTTGTTGGTGGAAAGTTTCTTTTGGAAGAAGGGTATATCGGAGGAGGTGATAGCTGTTGAGAGGAGGAGGGGCTTGGCAGTTTCAGATGTGGAAATTTGTGGCAATGGAGATGGCAAGTGCTCATGTGTTTTGTTCAGGGGAAGGGATATATATACTGTTGCGGTTGGGTTTAAGATAGTGGGCCGATGGAAGGAAAAGCCCAGTATAGTATATTTAAAAAAAGAAAAATAGAAATGGCGCAAAGCTTGGAACCGTGAGCAGATCTAATGTTGAAATGCATGAATGACGTGAAGAGCTTATAGGGGGACATCCATATTATTGAACCCTGGACATGCATTTAAGGAATATATATCAGGGAAGGATGCTCGAAAATGTTAAGTAATGGAAGTTACGTGATTATGGTCTGAGAGGAGTTGAAGTTGGCACCACAAGTGCTTCTGAGAAATGAACCTGGTTTCACTGCCATACAACTTGAATAGTTATGATAATGATGGGCAAGCATTTATGTACATGGGAAGGGGAGTATAGGGACGCTCAAGCATGAGAATGGAACTGGACTGACCAATTTAGAAAGAGGTAAAGCCCGATGTATTTGACTATTATTAAGTTTGAATTTATTTAATTAACATGTTTACTTGCAAAAACAATAAGTTGTACATACCTTAACGAAATTAAACAACACAAGATTCATTGAAATCATAGGATCGCAGGCTACGCGATGATTCTAGTCTTGAGTGATTTGGAGCTCGTTCGAAATTATGATAGAATTAAACGATGAATCTGAATCAACTAACGTTAATCGTTATTTGACGATTTACTATCAAGGTGAGTATACTCACTAACTCTGTCCAGTTTTATAATTTTATAAACATTACTTAAAATTATTGAATGATTTGTGTGATGGTTGTTTGGATGATTTACAATTAGATTGGTTGATAGCTATATATATACGAAACCATTGTTTAAACACTGATTTAATAATTTCATATTAATATGAAATTGTGTTATTTATGTTGATTAATGTCTGTGGATGCAGGGAAACAAGTTGGAGGGATCCAACTAGATTCCTCAACAATTATATTGTTGTTATTCATATATATTGCATTATATGATGTGGCAAATACTCGGTGATTGATTATCGTGTGTTTTGGGATGCTTGAACAACATCGATCTGAAATAATCGATATTTAAATACCGTAAAGTATATTTGAATATATGGGAAAAGAAATTAGGGTTATAAATAGGGAAAATCTATTTTTAAAATAGAAATGGTTCTTCGATTGGGTTAAAGAAAATAACTTGTTAAATTTTATTAAGTCAAGTAGATTGGTTTATAAATGATGTTTTTAAATAAGGAATAATTTGTATTAAATAATTTAGAAATATATATTCGAAACGAATTTAAGAAGGGGAAAAGGAGAATCGTTTAGAAAGGAAAACGATGGATTTATTTAATACTAGAAATGTAAAGAGGATTGAGACAAATACATACGGATTTGTAATATGAATTCGACGATGTCGAAAGTTATAAATATGATTAATTTTTAAGAATTATATCGTATATAATTCAGAATTTGGCAAAATAATAAATATTTGATTTGAAACCAATCAATTTAAAATCGAAAGTGTAACCGAGATTAATTTATAAACCTGATATATGACAAATGAGAAATTGACTTATAAACGGAGTTTATGAAGGCAAATAGGAATATGAATTTATAAATAAACCAGTAGATGGAATTTTAGCATATAATTGGTATTTACTAATTAAAACAATATTTATTGGATATATCAAGTCCAGATGTTCTGTAAAGAATTAGTAGTCACGTTTAAAGTGAAAAATGTTTTAAAAGCAAACGAACTGCAAATTGAAATGATGATAAAAGAGAAATTGGTAAATGTTAGAAGTGTTAAGTTCAAAAGTAAATTTAGAAACTAAGTCGACCAGAAACGTTTAGTATATTCCGAAGATTGGAACGTTAAGTAAATATAGATTATTCAAAAAGGAGTTATTAGTTTAAATTCGATTTTATCGAATTCAGGAAAGTAATATTTACTTTCCAATTCTTATCAAGATTTATTTATTTATTTATCTTATTAATTAATTAATTAATTAATTTTTAAAATTAATGAATAAAAAGTATATTTTGAAGTTAAATGCTTTTAGAAACAGAGATTATATCGTTATGATCAAATGATTACCGTTAAGGAAGCGGATTCGTAAACTAAATCCATAAGAGGTGTAAGCAATGATTTAATAAGAAATTAAGAAACGGGAGTAAGGGAATAAGAAACTGACAGAAGATTAGTTAAGTGGAACAGTTTTCTTGGTGTCGATCTGATGTTGGTTTCGACCTACGGGATTGATATTCAGGGAATTGTTCTCTTACTGGTTTACGGTTAGAAATTAATGAATGTGGAATAATAGTAATGCATGAATAAGAAGTTGAAATATTTTCCAAACTTTAATAACGTACGTTTTCTAAATATAGAAAATACGGATTTTGTGAATTTTTGGAAATATTTTTCCAATGTAAATAAGAAATATTTTCTGAGATATAGAAAAAAATAGTTTAAAATAGATGGAGACGTTTTCCAAGGAGCCGTGAGGGGATAAGTGAGTTGGAGAAAACATTGGGTAAAGATATCAAAGGAGAATTGGGAAATGAAACGATTATTGATAAGTAAAATTAAAGGGGATTAGTGTTGATTGATGATTGATCGATTAAATTTCCTTTTGGAAATGTGACCTTTGTTTGTATGGATGTTTTTCCTTTGATAGTTCAATCACCAACTATCAAAAAAATTTGACCATTTCTTGTTGTCAATACAGAGAGACTGGTGTGATGACCCCAAACTTCCTTAGTACGAAAGTAAGGATAATCATTGGAATATAACACATAAACAATAACAGCAGAACAAAAATATAGAATTGCAGCAGAAAATGTATCTCAAATTACACTAGAAATAATATCATCAGAGTTACACAGCATAATAGGATCATACTTAGAACATAATACAGTTTTCCACTTAATATAAAATGTCATCAGCGGAATCAAACATAATACACTAAATGAAGTCTGGACAGCAGAATAGAAATGATAAGATCCATCTTCAGCTCCATAGCTATCCGGAATGAATATGCAAAAACTGTATACAAGGCTGCCCATGTGGAAAAGAGGGCACCCGAATTTTCAAAGTGAAACAAACTACGAGTCAGTCATGGGACTGGTACGAAAAATCTAATTAACCTATTTAATAATAAGGCTAATCACAGGTCCACGCCGCTAACGCGGAACGGGTTTACTCCATTGGATTGCTAGTGCATAAATAAAGTAAATCATCAAAACAACGCAATGCTTTTTAGAAAAATAAAACCATTAAAAGACTCATGTCCCATCAATGCAACACAAATCGGAGGATAGAGTTTTACCATATAATGGTCAAAAATGCTTAATACGATAAAAAAATGGATTTGATATTATTATAGTGTGTATATATATATGTGTGTGCCAAAAAAAATTCAATCATAATATATCAATCATAGACGACACAGCTACCATATACTATGTCGCCATACTAGTAATACAATCAAAACCATATGGTCTCATATTGGAAGTGGGATTTCCATCATGAACCAAGTCAAGGGATCATCCTTACCGAATTCGAGACTCTCTAGCCCAAGCCTCAGGTCTCAATCGCAAGTGCACCAGGAGCGCCAGGGCCAGTCCACAAATAATGTTAGTGCATTAGTAATGCCTAAACAATACGTCTCCCCGCCCTATGGGGCATAAAATAGAGCCACTAGGGACTCAAATCCGAGATATCTTGCTTTCCATCATCCACATAAGTAAAAATATATGGGCTTGTAAAACACAGACGCCACTTCTAACTAGAAAGAAACGCATATTCTTCCTGGGGTTCCTCTCCCGTTTCTGGTTCATACCGTGGTGTGAGGCTCGCAAAGTAACGCTGTACACAAACCTACGCTACAATAAAGCTGTGCTTTGATCATCAGCCACAAGGCTCTACTTTTCAAAAATAAGCCTTGATCATTTGCATCTTGGCATGCCACACTGACAGTTCACGCCATGTGATCGATAACTATCCATATATAACATCTGAGCTCGTGCGTCTCAGAGAAGGGTGTTAAGTAAGAGAATAAATTCTCCACCACCTCAGATATATATTAAATAGAAATCAAATTAATTTACATGGAATGAAATCCAATGTCAGACACACATCTATTTATGAGTCCATTCTGGGTCTGAACAAAACCGGGGACACCTTATTCCTCGTCCCATATGTCCAATATGGAAGAGAGGTGCTCGCTAATCCGGACAATCAACAAGTACGTCTGGATAACTACCATAGTAACCGTTTATTGGGAGCTAACCAATGCTGGAGATCAGTAGTTATCCATTCGATTTGAAGATCGCCGGTCTTCAATCACTGTCTTCGAATCTCCGACTTTCAGTCGTCGTATAATTATTTCAAATGGGAGATAAAACGGACTTTTCAAATAATTCTCCAATATATATGCTTTAATCATTTCTTTTCATTCCATATCGTATAAAATAATTTATAATGATTTATCGCTATTTTTATTTATTTAAAATAGCCATTTTCTATTAAACGATGCTTCGGGTCATTACATGGCCCTGGCGTTGTTTTTACCAAAATTTGATTTACACATTTCTCAACATCTAACTGTTGGATCTTAGCAAATCAAATATCGTTGGAACGATCTTTCCAAAACGAACCCAACGGTTCTTGTTTTGGGAAAATCCGATGGTCGGATCTTTCGGCATAATCGTTTAAAGTTACAATTTCAAAACGCGAACTATAGTGGTGCAATTCGTTTTATTTTAATTTATATTTATATATAAATATATAAATATAAATCATCCGATGATATCCGACTATTTTCAATTCAATATTGATTTCTTTTATATATGAAATCATATATTACATTGAAAATGAAATTTTTAATGAAAATACCATTCTTTTTGCATATTGGATCTTTTATATGATTCATATATATATATATATATATATATATATATATGTCACATGAAAATGAATTTTTTTTATCATTCATCTATACAATTATAGTTGAAATCTTTTATTTCAATACAATATTACATTGAAAAATGTAATCTCTTATTTCAAAATACATTTATACTGAAAATGCAACTTTTATTTCAATATTTATTTACGTTGGAATTGTAAATTTTTATTTCAATATATTATTATATTGAAAATGTAACTTTCCATTTCAGTATTTATCTAGAATGTAAGCCTTTTTTTAATATTCAATTTACATTGGAAAAATGTAAATTTTCTAATCATTCTTTTATTTAAATTGAAAATGTAAATTTCATGTACTCTTAATTTACATTGAAAAATGTAAATTTCTATGAAATCTTTATTTACATTGAAAAATGTAAATTTCAATACTTTTCTTTGACAACATATAAAGATGTAATCTCCTATTTCATTCTTTATTTTCATATAAAAAATGTAACTTTTGATTTCTTAATATGCTCACATTGAAAAATGAAATTTTCCATTTCAACATATGATTACATTGAAAAAATGTAATTTCCATTGAAAATGTATGATTCAATGTTAATACATTTCTATATGAAAAACAACTATTTTTAATGTTGCATGACATTAAAACGTATATTTCAATATAAGTGTAAATCTATTTAGAAAATGATTATTTTTAATGTTTGGTTATGATAAAAATATATACTTTACAGCAAAGATATTTTAATGTAACAACGGTCAATTTCAATGTTTTGTTTACATTGAAAAATGTGAATTTCTATTACATACTTTAATTCTTTAATTTACAAAGAAAAACATAAATTCATATTCATTCTTTTATTTACCAAGTAAAATGTAAATTTCTATTCATTCTTTTATTTACCAAAAAAATGTAAATTTGTATTCATTACTTGTATTTACAAAGAAAAATGTAAATTTTTGTTCATTACTTTTATTTACAAAGAAAAATGTAAATTTCTGTTCATTACTTTAATTACATTGAAAAATGTAATTTTTCCTTTATACTTTGTTTACATTTAAAAATGTAAACAACTATTTCATACTTTGTTTACATTGAAAAATGTGAATTTTTATTTCATACTTTGTTTATATTGAAAAATGTAAATGTAATGACCCGCATTTGCAGAGGTATTATAATTAATTTATTTAATTATATAAATAGTGATATAGTGAATTAAATGGTGGTTTAATTAAATAGCTGGGAATATTTAATTAGAATAATAATTAAATAATATATTTAATTCTGAAATAATCAGAATTGGCTGAAATGACGATATGGTGTGACTTGGATCATCTGTGATATTTAATTCAGTTTAGAATTGAATTAGAATAACGAATATATTATTTGAATAACAGTTTGAACGTATAATTATATTATAATTAAAATCGAGCTTGAAATGGCGCGACAGTTTGTTATTTGGCGATTCAAACTTCAACTGAATGTACAGGGTTCATTTAAAATTGGGTTTCTATGACACAATAAACGTACGGAGTTGGTGCAGTATATCTTTCTAATGGAAGAGAAAATCGGGTTTTCATCATGTAGATTTTGATTTATGTCCAAATCAAATTTTAGAAAAGTCGCTGTGGAATTCCTTTATTGTTTATAAAGGAATATTTATATTTTAAAAAGGAATTTCAATATAAATCGAATAACGGGTTGACCCAGATTTGAAATATCAAGTTAGAAATTCATATAGGAATATCCTAGAGCTGTATGGTATTCCACTGTGAATATATACGATAATATAAATTTATTTGTGTTTAATTTGATTATATTTAAATATATTTATATATTTAAATGGGTCATTCAGAGCTTTAAAAATAGCCACTTTTGCAAACAGAGTCCAAATTCGAAGAAACTAATTTTTGTTGGATCCGCAATGTCAAATATTTGTTAGATTTCCAGTTTCGTGATTTTTAGAGTCACTATGTGGCCGTATGGATTTTTAGAGTAAGAAACAGTTAGTATTTTGATGGTTAAAAATACACTGTGTGGGCATACGAAGTCAGAATTTGTAACAACCCGAAAATCTAGGCTAGTTTAAAATTTTTATTTTGGCAATTTTAGCGAATTTTGATTATTTAAAATGAATTATTTTAAATAATATCGACGAGAAATTTATTTTGAATATAATTCGAACGTATATATTTATACGCGTCGTCGTTAGAATATAAATATTTATATATAATTATAAAAGGAATTGAAAATGGCGCGGTAGTTCGATAATTCGATTTCAAACTTCAATTGAATGTACCGGGTGCAAAACAATCCGGATTTTAGTGAAACCAAAAACATTAGGATCTAATCGAGAATATCTTTCCAACGAATTCGAAAAATCAAGATTTCATAGCGGGAATCAAAAGATATGTCGATTTGATAATTCTGAATAGTCGCTATGGAATTCAGGCCCTTAAAATGGACATTTTGCAAGCGACCTCGGATTTCGACGAAACCAGTTTTGTTGGGTCCGTGATGTAAAGTTATTGCTAGGTTTCAAATTTCATAATTTTTCGAATCAATATGTGAGCGTGGCAAAGGAAAACGCGTTTGACCAGTTTCAGTTGATTTTAATCAACTGGAAAATGGCCATTTTTCCAACGGTCTCGGAATTCGACGAAACTAGTTTTGTTAGGACCGTATAGTCAATACGAAGCTAGAAAATATTTTTCTGGAATTTTCCTAGTTAGTATGTGACCCCGGTAAATTGAAATGCGTGTTCAAATTCAATATATAGAGTTATATGTTAATTTCAACGGAAACTGATTCAAACGATCATATCAGCTTGCGATACATATCCCATTGGGTTCGGAATAGGGGTAAAACGCTATAGACGACAGGCGGTGGGCCTCGTTTCGAGGTCGTATGTAAAAGTCAACTTTTTGAAATATAAATTAATTAAATAAATTAATTTCTTCTTTTGCATATCCCCCCCCCCCCCCCCCCGGTATATTCTTCAACCCGATCAGAAGAAAAAGGAAAAAAAAAAAGAAACCCTAGATCGCCCGTCGTTCCCCTCTAACCAGTCGTCGTGCCTCCTCCAGCGGACTCTCCCCCATCTCCGGCGAGCATTGGCGAAACCCCCCTCCCCTCAGCATCTCGACCGTCGTTTCCCTCCCCGTTTGAAGATCGACAGCCCCCAAAACCCGACCCTGAGTACCTCCGCCTCGCCTGGCCGCAACATCCTCGACCCGTCAGTTGTCAGCGCCGCTTCCAGCTCCTCCCCGAGCCCCTCCAACCACTAAGTCAGTAAAAGGTGTGTTTATTTTATTTTATTTAATTATAATACACTTTTATTTTCTGATTTATATTTACGTGATTTTTAAAATATAAAGACTTGATTTTTAAAATATAAAGATGTGATTTTTAAAATATAAAAATGTGATTTTTAAAATATAAATGATGATATTTTTAAATATGGAAAGACGATATTTTTAATATGAGTAGTGAAGTAAAAATATGATTTTTACTTCGAGAAAAGGTGAAATCTTTATAATAGTAAAGGTGAAATTTTTAATAATAAAAATTTGATTTTTATATAATGTAGAGAATTAAAAATATAATTTTTACATGATAGGAATATTAAAAATATCATCTTTATATGTGTAGACAAATAAAAATGAGATTTTTATAAAGATGAAATGTTTAGGTGGAAAATAGCGTGATAAAAATATAATTTTTATCTATATAACATAGTAGTAAAAATTCGATTTTTAAATATATGAAGTTAATAAAAATATGATTTTTATATTTTTAAAGTAATAAAAATATGGTTTTTATATTTTTAAAGTATTAAAAATATAATCTTTACTATATAGAAGATGTAAAAATGTGATTTTTATATTTTTAAAGAATTAAAAATATAATTTTTACATGTGAGGAATATTAAAAATATCATCGTTATATATGTAGCAAAGTAAAAGTTTGATCTTTATATATGTGGCGATATAATAAGAATGCGATTTTTATTATATGTATAGCGAAATAAAAATATGATTTTTATATATTGAACTTCGAAATAAAAATGTGATTTTTATATATTGAACTTCGAAATAAAAATGTGATTTTTATATATTGAACTTCGAAATAAAAATGTGATTTTTATATATTGAACTTCGAAATAAAAATGTGATTTTTATATATTGAACATCGAAATAAAAATTTGATTTTTATATATTGAATAGCATAATAAAAATTTGATTTTTATATATTGAATAGCGAAGTAAAAATTTGATTTTTACATATGTAGTGGCTACGGGCAACGAAAATGACGAAGATGCGATAACGATGCAGATTTCTCTAAAAGAAGTGTCGAGATGATTGGATAGCTATCGGTGAGAACTTCTCACTCTTTAATTTAAATTTCTAGTTATATATATATATACTAGGATGCAGACGGTGCTTAGTAGCACCCGACACAATCGTCCACAGACCATGGACTTGTTTGTTTGGTTGCATAGATTAGTTATATGATGTGATTTGAATTTGGTTGTTTGGTGATTTTGATTGATGTGTGAATGGCGTGGGCCTTCACTAGACCGGGGATAAGGCTAGGCCTTGTCCCGTTTCTAGTATCGTGCCGTTATGCCGCCGAAATTTTCTAAAAATAAGTTAGAAAAATAAAAATATCATTTTATTGTGTAAATGAATAATAGAAATTCATGTGTTGAAATAAAATGTTTTGTCGTTAAAAATATAATTTTTAACGAGAATGTGAATAAATAAATATTCATTTACAAACCAGACGGTTTGTTTATGTACACTTATTTGAAGGACATTGATTGGGCCGATAAATTTCACACATCGCCCAACCACACAAATAAAAATAAATATTTGTTGATTTGAAACCCCACACGGGTGTTGGGATGAAATTTGAAGTTCACTCATCCTGATTGATTAAATATGTCAATCGATTGATTGACAGGCTGTTATAAGCGTTAGATATCTATATTTGATGCTTACACAGTGTAGTGCACTTTGGTTGATGGTTGATTATTTTTCAATGCTATTATATGTGTGTAATGTATGAAAATCCATATAATTAACTTTATATGGTAATTGATTGGGCCTCATTCCAATTTGAAAAATAAAGAATATTATAAAATAAAAGTTAATGTGTTGACAGTACTCATCCATTGAGATTGGTCATGTGTTGAACGAAATATTTTAGTAATAAAATTTACATCTTTATCGATATAAAATAAAAGTTCATGTGTTGACAGTACTCATCCATTGAGATTGGTCATGTGTTGGACGAAATATTTTAGTAATAAAATTTACATCTTTATCGATATAAAATAAAAGTTCATGAGTTGACAGTACTCATCCATTGAGATTGGTCATGTGTTGAACGAAATATTTTAGTAATAAAATTTACATCTTTATCGATATAAAATAAAAGTTCATGTGTTGACAGTACTCATCCATTGAGATTGGTCATGTGTTGAACGAAATATTTTGATAATAACAACTATTTTGAAAAAGAAATATTTGAAATAGAATATTTGAAAATAGAAATTTATGAAGCCGTGTTGATTAGATTGACGCCATTTTGACGTGAACAATATTGATATCGATTCAAAACGATTTCGAAATGAATTGAATTGAAAACGATTTCAAAATGAATTGAATTAAAAACGATTTCGAAATGAATTGAATTGAAAACGATTTCGAAATGAATTGAATTGAAAACGATTTCGAAATGAATTGAATTGAAATTGATTTCGAAATGAATTGAATTGAAAACGATTTCGAAATGAATTGAATTGAAAACGATTTCAAAATGAATTGAATTAAAAACGATTTCGAAATGAATTGAATTGAAAACGATTTCGAAATGAATTGAATTGAAAACGATTTCGAAATGAATTGAATTAAAAACGATTTCGAAATGAATTGAATTGAAAACGATTTCGAAATGAATTGAATTAAAAACGATTTCGAAATGAATTGAATTAAAAACGATTTCGAAATGAATTGAATTGAAAACGATTTCGAAATGAATTGAATTGAAAACGATTTCGAAATGAATTGAATTGAAAAAGAATTCAAATTGAATTGAAAGCGAATTGAAATGAATTCAAATTGAATTGAAATTTGAATTGAATAGAAATGAATTTTAAAACGAATTTATAAAGAAGAATTCAATTTTGATTTGAATTGAAAAGGAAGTTGAAATTGCTTTTGAAACGAATTTAAAACTATTCATATAATTCGTTTTAAATAGAAATCGACGAAATATATATTATATATATTATATATATAATATAATGGCCTGAATAGAACGCGCCGCGCCGCGACAGTTCGTGAATTTCGACCATTTATTTCAAACGGACATTACGGGAGATCCGACCGTCGGATTCTCCTAAAACCGGAACCGTTGGGTTCGTATCGAAAAGAGCTTTCTAACGGATATTTGAAATTTGAAATCTAACGGTTGGATTTGGAGATACGTCCAAATCAAATTGGAAAAAGGTCGTTGTAAGTGCAGTTCGATGGCCGTTGATGGAAATCGACTGTACGGACCTTGATAAAATTATTAAAAATAATAATAATTTGTGTAAAATCATAAGAAATGATTTAGAAAGGATTGGGATGAAAAAACTCCAATTTTGAAAAGATAAATATAGATTTTTATCGAAATGAACTGGTTTTGAACTAGAATTATAATTCTATTTATTTTTAAATAAATAAATGGAATTTAAAAAGGGTTTTAAAAATAACCAGAATATCCAATGATTGCATTGGAGTGGATTTGAATCGAAATTGTCTTCGGAATATTTCGATGTTGGAATTCGTGATTATACAGGTGTTGTTATGGAAATTTGAAAGATATATATTTATATCGTTATTTCCAATACGATATTTGTTAGTCGTAGAATTTGATATTGAATATAAGCCGGTATATTTTCTATTCAGAGCCTTGTGTTTAATATCAAATGTGATTTGGGTTTGTCGTGAATGGTGTCTTCACTAACACTGTTCTTGAACCCAGTTGAGAAAAGATTAAATCTTTTTATTTAGATTTAATGAAGTGTACCAATTAAATAATATTTAATTGGAATGGAATTGATATTGATTTTTGGGTTTATCGTGGACAGTGTTTTAAATAACACTTGTTCTTTAACCCGATGATTAATGGAATGTGATTTTGGGTTTATCGTGAACCGTGTTTTTAAATGACACTGATTCTTTAACCCAGTTAACGATTAAAACTAAGTGGAGTTTTAATGAATCTTTAATTAGATTGAAATGATCGAGAATGGAGTAGCACCAGTTTTGCTCCAGGCGATAGTTAAATCTTTAATTAGATTTGAACGTGAAATGGTAATTGAATTTACCGATAACGCTGTGGTGTTAGATATGAAGTATTACCAGTTTTACTTCATGGGATGAATAGGTTGTGTAACGACCCGCCATTTTGATCATGCCGAATCGACAAAACATGTTAACTCAGAACGTCCAAAACAACAGATTGTTATTAGCTTCTGAGGTAAATAGAATAAATCACAGAATCATAGATCACAGATACATATATAGAGTAACATAATATCTCACAACGGGAATTACAAAATACAATAGTAGTTCATGAAGCTACTAAATAAGTTTTACATCAGAGTTTACATAAATAATACAGCGGAAGACTAATACAGTAAATGAAAGATAACTACAAAAACAGAAATGAAGGGAATAGCTAGAACTGGGTCAACTGGACAGGT
Source organism: Allium sativum (assembly GCA_030737875.1). Lineage (NCBI taxonomy): Eukaryota > Viridiplantae > Streptophyta > Magnoliopsida > Asparagales > Amaryllidaceae > Allium > Allium sativum. The sequence continues at coordinate 572,395,157 of CM060923.1, read as the reverse complement.
AGATATAGATGAGCAAAATCCAACATAAGCTCCAACTCCAAGAGTAAATCTCGAAACTGTAATACTCGATCTGACCCGAGCAATAATGCAAAACAAAACAACTCGGATCAGGACCAACATTCTTATGGAAGTAAATCAACTCAAATGAAATGTTCGATGAAATGCAATCAGTAACTTAGAGGATGTTTGGGATCACCATCCTCTAAGGATCCGTCAAACTAATACTATATAGTATAATACGCTATATACAATAGTGTCTATCAGTAAAGTAAAAATATCAAAATAGCGTAAGCGGGATTACCATGATTACCCTTACACCGTTTATATATTCCCATAGTATATACAGTACCGTAATTCCTCCGTAAACTGGAGGTTGATCAGAGGGCACTCCATATAAAACAGTACAAAACAAAATCGTAGTGGGCTCGTATAACGCATGTGACAAGGCACACAAGGAATGCCAGGGTGGATTCACCGTTTGCAGAGCCGGACTGGTGGTAACGCATAGTAGCAACTACCGCCCACCTCGATACACACTCCCATAATCAAAAGGGCCCAAATCGAATCTCAACAGTAATAGAATAATATCGAAGAAGTGTGCTCGATAAGAGGTATGACCTCACTTGGTCCGTGCGTAGCTCCTGTTTTAGCCACATCAAGCTGACTCAAGGTAGTCAGGGTCTCGTAATTAATATGAAATAAAAAAATGGAGTCGTTCGCCAAGTCATCCCCTTCATTCTGGAACTCCACCGCGTACACAGTTGTCAAAGTGGTTTTCGGTATTGGCAGAGAGTATGACAATAGCCGATCCCGGTCTCTTTAACAACCAATCGTTTACGTTTTTCACACCATAGTCATTATTTTATAAATCAATTTATAAAATAGTTTATATGAATTCTCATATTCGAATTTGAATTCAAAATTAAATATCTAACTTCGAATATATTAAATTTTGAAAACAACTCATCATTTTAGTCGATTAATGAAATTCGACACTTCGGTTCAAATTTCCTTTTATATAATGTAAAACGAAATTTTAAACTTCAATATAAACCAAATCGTCTTATAACTATAATTCAAGTTATATAGTTCAAACTATTACTTCTACATTTCAAATCAAAATCTTATATTTCCATTCAACCAAATTATGATTTAAAACCATTCTTATACATTGATTTAACAAATTCTTAATTCAAACCAAACGATATAAAAATCAATTCCGCATATAACATCTATATATTCCAATTCATAATTAATCACTTAAAATTGAATTTAATTCTTATCGACTATAAATTCAAAATAAATCAATTTACCCAATTCACATTCATTTCTTATCAAGGTTCATAATTTAAACCAAATCAAATTCAATTTCTTAAATTTACCAATTCAAGTTCATCTCTACAAAAATTTGTATCGATTCCAATTCATAACTTAATATGAGTTCATTCGTTATTCAAATATCGTTATATAGATTTACATCTTTAAACTTCGAATTTAAATCGCAAAATATAAACTATCCATCTTGACTTTATTAAAGTTTATAAAATATATATATAAGAAAATTAACTTTGAAAAATAGATATGTATATATATATAAGTTTATAAAACTTTAAAATAAATTAGAAATAGATTATAAACATATATAAGTTTAAAATAATATAAAACTAGATTTAAAGAAATATTTAGAATAATATAAAAAAGTTAAAATACTTATAGGAATCAATTATATGGTTTAAAATAAATAAATTTCTAAGTAAAATCTTAAATAAACATTTAAATCCCTATTTACAAATAAATCATTTTAAAACACATAATTTAAAATATACAAAATAATTTATATTTAAATAAAATATGAATATAAATATAAATATATAAAGTCTTAAGTAAATATTTTAAACTAAAACTCATTTTACTTCGAAAACATGACTGACGGTGTCCGTATATAGTTTTCTACCCTATGGTCAAGTGATACGGATATTTATCATTTCAACCCGTAATTGATAAAATTTCTACGGGTCTATCATTTCAACCCGCGATCCCAAATTCAGTAAAAAATCGTTCAGATCTATCATTTCAGCCCATAACGATTTTTCCCTATTCTAATGTTCGTTCGGGTATGTATCATTTCAACCCTTAGTGATTTTCCTAAAACTAGGGTATCAACAATCACATAGTATCAATCACAACATATGTATCATCAGTGCAACTACGTGTCATATGAATATATCGTGTCGCATATGAAATGTGCATACATATCAAATCAAACAATTTCTACTAGCAACCTATACATTTCATATAACAGTTCATTATTGATCTAACATCCATGAAATAAATGTGAGTCAGGTGTGAGATAAACTCACCTTTCACGGCATAGATTAGAAACAGCAAACGGATGGACACTAATTGAGATGACGGCATCCAGGCATGACTCGAATGGTTTCAACTCGATAGTCGCTTAATATTATATTTATTTTATAAGAGGATAAATGGATTGGTTCAACCATTGGGTTTTGAAAAGGTTCGACTATTGGGTTTTTGGACGGGTTTCGGAACTCAACAGCAAACCCAGATAAAAATAAACATGATCATTCTTTTAAAAACAAATTTATATTTATATACAGATATGTACCGTAAAATATAACATATATACTTAAAAATTCATTGCAAACCAGTATAAAATATATTTTTAAACACACACCGTGAACACACACAAAATCATTATAATATATATATATATATTTCATTTAAATAAAATATATTTCAAAGTAATTCAAACCACATATAAATATAATTACACACAAAAAAATATATATACATAAACCTCTATATATATACACACACACATAAATCAAAACACACACAAATACACTCACAAGCGCATGTACCTGCTCACACTAGTATACACCATCATATTCACACACACAATATACACTACACCTCACGGTCACATGCAAACACACTCTGCATAAAACACAACTCCATGCAAATACTCACACACAAGGGGGAAGTACCAGATTCAGGGTGGTCTTGGGGAAGACGGTGGGACTCACGATGGAAAGATGGATAACCGGATCGAAAAGAAAGAGGAATGGGAAGAGAAAAGGTGGAAAAGGAAATGGGAGATGAAGTGGTACAATAAAGAAATGGGGAGAAAAGAAATGGCATATGGGAAAGGCTACTGCTTCTTTATTTCTTCCTTTTATATTATTATTTGCAAACGAACGAACAGATTGGTCTTGGGAATGATGGCAACGGCGCTTGGAATGAATCAAAGGATTTTGACAGTTGCTCCGGAAAATAAGCTGTAACACCCCACGTCCATTAATGTCACTCACAAAGGGAATGCATTAACTTCCATGGAGGTTTTAAGTGAATATAGAACAGTAAAATTACAACAAGACAGATATAAAATAGTACTTGGAAATTCAAAAACTTTATTTCATTGTAGTAGAAGTCAAAACATGTTTGATTACATCATAACACCATATTCAATGTCAAGTACAATATCTATCTTGATAAAACAAGTACAAAATCCCATTACATGAATAGCCATTAAAAAGAAAGATAACAAGCTGGACTTTACTTCAGCAGTCCAAGCTTTCCAAAAGATAAGCGATCCAACTAGACTCCACTAGAACTTGGCCCAACCTGCGGACCTGAAGGGAGAAAAAGGATGGAAAAGAGGGGGTCAGACATAAAGTCTGGTGAATATGATAATTCTACAATACTATTACCAAAATAACTGGACTAAGGCATAAGCTGGAAAATAAGAAAATGTCTATGAAGAGCAGATTAAGGACATAGACAATCGCTAAAGGCAACGTTATAGGCGCTCCTAAATACTAAAGGATAAACACTATACTGCACCACACCAGTCACCCTAAAGATTCATCCCACTTAGCTTCACTTAGAAACTTTCCCAATGGCTTTACGTACCCCTAGCTGACTACATAGGTGCCGCCTGCCCCTATCTCCACTAGGTGTACCCTACTTCCCATTATTCGATCGGCTCCCTAACTCGTAGATACCCGTGCTGGCCCCACAGTGGGGTGTATCACTCCCCTAAAGTGGCAACCTGATACAACGGACATGCACGGCTTATACCTACACGATGCAACAACGTCTTACCTACCAGCCCGGGTCCACACACGCATATGAAACCCGTTGGACTTGCGTTGCCACCGCTCCCTGTTTTGGCCTCTTATAGTCAAACCCAGTATGCGTGTCCCGTCCTCGACTTGGGTCGAGCCCACAAAGATTAGTTTTGGGATAATGGTTGAAATGGGCCCCCACTATTTACCACAAGCATTCCACCTAAGCTTGTCCCCATTAGTCCATCCCACTTAACCCACTTAGTCATGTTCATTTACATGTGTGTTTGGTTAAGTCTAATCGTATTTCAAATGCCTCTAAAGGCAACCACCAGATTCCTCATGCCACCCAAGGCACCTACTTAACCCCCATGTCCCACCTTACATGATTATCTGGTTAAGTATTTCTTAGTTCATTAAGGCCATAACCTCATAAAGACCTCTCACATTAGACTGGCATTTATGGCAGGTGGATTTGCCGGGCGGGTCCGGGCAGTCTTACACCATAAAAGAGTCTAACCTCGTGTCTTTACAACTGTTATGCTTTAGTTTGGGCCTAGGACCTCTCACATTGGGCCGACATTTGTGACTACTGGATTTGTCGGGCGGGTCCGGGCAGGTTTACATCACAAACGGGTCCAACCTCGTGTCCTAAGCATTGATTATTAATAATAATCCACTTTCCCCCAATTTTAATAATTCCCTACTTGAATTATTAATTACTTCCAATTTTTAACAATGTCCATAATTGACTCAATTATGGACATCCATTCATGGTATGCAAAATCTTACAAAATTGCACCCAATTTATTAATTCCTAATATTACCCCTACCCCACGTTTGAACGTTTATTCACAAAATATATGTTAGACTTGAATAGCCTAACTCATAGCATAAAAGAGATTATCATAATAACAACATGTATATGTGACCAAATGAATCATAATAAGGGGTGAAACTTGCATATGTCCAATTTGCATAGATTATACATGTCATGGACCTAAAGGTGTCAACTTGTTCAAAATTCACCTAATATAATCTCAATCAATTTTCATAAACTTACATATGAACATGTGTGAATCAACATCATCTAATTTTTCAACAACATGGTTTTATATGGGTACACCTAACTCAATAGGCAAATTCCCATATTCAAGTTTTATTTAATTATAGTTTCAAGTTTATGGGTACACCTAACCTAATAGGCAAATTCCCATAAACAAGATCCATTTAAATTAAAAAAAAAACATAACTTTAAGCATGTTCCAACAACATCATGATTTTACAACATAATATAGCATGATTTATAACATGGCATAGTATGATAGTATAACATAGCTTGACATGATTCTCAACATAGCACGACATAGCATAAGAGAATTTACAACATAGCATGACATAGCATATATAATTTACATCATACGACAACATAATAACATAATAAGAGATCCACAATATATAGAATTTACAATTACAAATCACATCACTTTCTTGTGATCCATTCATAACTGAGTCAAATTAGTTTGTAATAGTTTTGTGAGAATCATCATACTCACCAACAAAAGAAAAGAATTAGAGAAAGAGAGATCTTTTGATTTGATTTTTGTGTAGATTTAGTTGTAGATGATTAGGCTTCCTCTTCTTAGTTTGTGACGGCTATGCTGAACTCCATGGCAGCAGCATGACGGTAGCTTCTCTAATTTTACAAGTGATTTAGGTCTAGGGTCTACCCACTTATTTATAGATTTTAGAATTCATTTAGGCCATTAGATTTAACCTAGAAATAACCGCAGCCGTTCAGACAAGATGGGGTTTATCTTGTTGACTCAGCAATGAGTCAGAAGTGACTCAGCAAACACTCAGCATATTAATAAACTTCTATTCATGTCATAAATATATATATATTTTCTACAATGTACATATTAGATACATCCCCCTTTACTTATTATTGTTTTTATATACATATTAGATACATCCCCTCTCTTACACACTTATTAATATTTTTATATTCATATTAGATACATCCCCTCTCTTACACACTTATTAATATTTTTATATTCATATTAGATACATCCCCTCTCTTACACACTTATTAATATTTTTATATTCATATTAGATACATCCCCTCTCTTACATACTTATTAATATTTTTATATTCATATTAGATACATCCCCTCTTCTACACACTTATTATTATTTTAGCAACTTTAGTGTTAATAGAAAATTCGGGGTGTTACATTCTCCCCTCCTTTTAGGATTTCGTCCCCGAAATCTTCAAGTCTGGAAGAATGTATATCCTACCATCCAAACGTCCATCTACTCATCCATCATACAAAGGCATCCATTGTCCTTACAGACTTCTAATGCTTTCATGTTTAAATGCACAGTGTGTGTATATGTCCGTATCTAATGCAAAATCAGGCGGTCCACTGATTCAGTTGACCTCCTTAATGCAAATTATGTAAGTGTCATGAATCCATTATGTATGCAAAAGATCCTATTTGCTTACATACTACTTCTATATGCGTGCACACCCTTTCAACCGAATGCAGCATCCATATGATGGTACAACCATTATACATCCATTATACTAAATACATCCATATATATGCAATATGCAATATGAAGTGACTGAGCCGATCTAGTGCCTAAAGTGTGTGTATATTTGCATCCACGAGCAACCACTAGCAAACACTTGCATCCATTTTGCATCCATCATACATAACATGTCTCAAACACATGTTTCAACCATAGGATTATCCTAACTAAAGGTCAAAGATACTAATGAGAGGACATACTAAAGATAAGATAAGATAAGCTAAGCGATAAAGGAGAAATTAAAAGACATACCCTCAAAAAGAAAAGGGTACAACGAACGCATCTTCTCTTCTGTCTCCCAAGTTGCGTTGCTCTCATCATCTCCCCATTGCACTTTAACCAGTCTGACCTCTCGATTCCTCAACTTTTTGATCTCCGACCCAAGAATGCATGTAGGAGCTCGTCTAATTGTTGCATCATGCTCTATTTCCACCTCTTTAAGCAAGCTCGGCTCTACCACCTCCGCGGTCTTGTGCAAACACTTCCTCAAATGTGATACATGGAATACGTCGTGTACTCCACTAAGTTTCTCAGGCAACTCCACCCTATATGCCATCTTCCCAATCCTGTCTTTTACAGGAAATGGCCCTACAAACCTTGGTGCTAATTTCCCCACGGACCCAAAGCGAACAACATTCTGTAACGGAGATACTTTGATAAAAACCATGTCCCCAATGTCAAACTCCAGATCTGTCCTCCTCTTATCAGCATACGATTTCTGCCTATCTTGTGCTGCTTTCATCCTCCTTCGAATCAACTCAATCTTCTCCGAGGTTTCCCTAACCATATCGGGCCCAAGTAGGATTTTATCGGTAGATTCCCACCAACATGTAGGCGAACGACAAGGCCTTCCATAAAGAGCTTCGAAAGGTGCCATGCCAATACTAGACTGAAAGCTATTATTATATGCGAATTCTACTAACGGAAGGTGCTCTTCCCATGTACCCCCAAAGTCTAGGATACAAAGCCTTAAAAGATCCTCTAGAATGCGATTCACCCTCTCGGTCTGGCCGTCTGTCTGAGGATGATATGCGGTGCTCAAACATAGCTGAGTCCCTACTGCCTCTTGTAAACTCTTCCAAAATTCGCTAGTAAAGATGGGGTCACGGTCGCTTACTATACTAGAAGGAATACCGTGCAAACGAACTATCTCCTTAATGTATACAGAAGCCAACCACGGAGCAGTCCTCTTACTTTTCACGGGAATAAAATGGGCGCTTTTAGTAAGTCTATCTACTATAACCCAAATCCCCGTGTTACCCTTCCTTGATCTTGGTAATCCATCCACAAAATCCATTGAGATGCTTTCCCATTTCCATAGTGGAACTTCTAATGGGTGAAGCAACCCACCGGGTTTCTTTTGTTCTGCTTTAACTCGTTGGCACACCAAGCATCTAGCGACGTACTCGGCCACATCCTTTTTTATACCGGCCCAAAAGAAAACCCGCTTCATATCTTTGTACATCTTATCCCCGCCAGGATGAATGGTCATTTTTGAGCGATGAGCATCATCAAGAATGGCCTTCCTTAAGTCTTCGTCTTGTGGTACACAAAGTCTATTATCCCTTCGTAACCAATCCTTATCGTCTAGGGTATACCTACGAAGATGGCTTGACGACTCCCCCCCCCTTTGAGCTTTTCTACTATCTCAACCAACTGTGGGTCGTCTCGCTGTGCCTCACCAACCCGTCCTAGAAGTGTAGGTCTAACCTCCAAGGATGCTAACAGACCGGGTACTAAGTCAACGGAGGGTCTAAAGTCAAACATAGAGATGAATTCTAAGCTTTGTCATTCAACAAACAACGGACTCAAGGACAACCTTTTCCTACTTAAGGCGTCTGCCACCACGTTACCCTTGCCCGGGGTATATGCTATTTCAAAATCGTAGGAGGCTAAGAATTCCATCCACCGTTGCTGCCTTAAATTCAAATCTTTCTGAGAGAATAAGTATTTTAATGATTTGTGGTCAGTGAACAGTTCGAATTTCTCACCAAGAAGATAGTGACGCCAAGACTTAAGCGCGAAAACAATTGCGGCTAGCTCTAAGTCATGCGTGGGGTAATTCTTTTCATGAACCCTCAACTGCCTTCCACCATAGGCTATTACTCTTCCCTCTTGCATGAGGACCGCGCCAAGTCCCGTCCCACAAGCATCAGTATAGATGGTAAACGGTTTATTCCCGTCTGGCAGCACTAAGACTGGGGCTGAAGTTAAGGCTCTCTTTAAACGTTGGAACGCATCATCGCAATCTTTGTCCCACGTAAAAACCAGGTTCTTCTTCGTTAACCGTGTTAATGGAGCTGATATTTTTGCGAAGTCTTTGATAAACTTCCTATAATAGCCAGCCAACCCCAAGAAACTTCTTACTTCGGTTGCATTTTTAGGGACCTTCCAATCTTGGATGGCCACCACCTTTGCGGGATCCACTGCTATCCCTTCTTTGGAAACCACGTGCCCTAAGAACCGTACTTCCTTCCTCCAGAAGTGACACTTAGAAAATTTTGCCTTAAGGTTATGCGCTCGAAGGGTTTCCAACACTTCCCTAAGATGTAGGGAGTGCTCTTCTTAATTCTTAGAAAAGACTAAGATGTCATCCACAAAGACTACCACGAATTTGTTAAGGTATTCCCTAAACACCCTACTCATCAAATCAACAAAATATGCAGGGGCGTTTGTCAAACCAAAGGGCATCACTAGCCATTCATAGAATCCGTCAGGAGTCCTAAAAGCAGTCTTGTCTATACTATCCTCAGCCACTCTCAGTTGATGAAAGCCAGTGGCTAAGTCCAACTGCGAAAACACTGAGGCGCCAACTAACTGATCAAATAGATCGTCAATCCTCGGCAATGGGTGTCGGTTCTTTTTAGTAAGCTTGTTTAGTTCTCTATAGTCCATACAAAGTCTAAGAGACCCATCCGCCTTTGTGGCAAAAACTACTGGAGCACCCCACTCCGATATACTACGTCTTATGAACCCCTTCTCAAGCAACTCCTTTACTTGCTTATTGAGTTCCCTCCTTTCACGAGGAGCCATGTGGCGTACTGGCAAAGATACGGGTTTAGCATTATCCACAAGATAAATTCGAAAGTCTATCTCCCGCTTTGGAGGTAAGCCCTTCACCTCCTCAAACACATCCGGATATTCCCGGACCACTTCTACCGATCGCAGGTTCTCTACAGACGCGTCAAGCGATTCAAGATAACTTAGCATAACGGAATTTATGGGATTACAAAAGATGTCGAGAGCATTACCAAGGCGAGTCACAAGCCTAACTACTCTCCTTTCACAATCAAGAATGGCCCTATTTCTAGACAACCAATCCATTCCTAAAATTAGCCCATAGCCCGTGAAGCCCAATACATAAGCATCACATCTAAATTCAACGCTAAGTATAGAGATTTTCAAATCCAAACATATCATGGTCAAATGAGCCGAACCCCCAATTGGATTTGAAACGACCAAGGGATCCTCTACTAAACTGGTGTTCAAGTGCAGTGATTCAACTAATGATGCAGAGATAAACGAATGAGATGCGCCAGAATCGAATAAGGTATGGACAGGATGATCAAACAGAAAAACTAAGCTTTCAACAGAAATTGTTCTACCTCTTTCTTGCAGCGGTGGGGCCGCAATAGCCTGAACTTGCCCCCTTACCTGCCCTGGTGCCATAAGAGCCTGCACCTGTCCTCCCGAGGTAGACCCTGCCCTCTGCCCCTTCTTTGGACGGTCCTTCACTAAATGTCCCGCATCTCCACAATGAAAACAACCAGTCTTCTTTTTCTTTCTACAATCTTTGCTGAGATGGCCAGGCGTCCCACAATTGAAGCATTTCTTCTTCCCTTTGCCATTATTGTTTTTACCACCCTTCTTATTTTGCTGTTGGGGTTTCTTCTGATCCCCTTTCTTTTCAACTGCCTTATCCTCATGCATAAGTGCCATTTCTACTAGCTTTTCAAAGGTGGCTCCCATAGGGATGTGGGTCATAGCCAACCCTTGCAACGGTTCATTCAAGCCTCTAACGAACCTCAAAGCTTTCTTCTCTGGCGTGTTCACCAACTCCAAGCCAAACCTTGCTAACTGATTAAATTTATTGACATATTCCTTTACTGATGAGCTCCCTTGCTTTAGTGCCAGGAATTTTTCCATATTTAAGTTCTCCTCTGCCCTTGAAAGAAACTTTGCCTCAAACCTTCGTCTGAAATCCGCCCATGAATCAACTGGACGTTCCCCGTTAGTGACCTCCCACCAAAACGAGGCCTCTCCCTTCATTAACCAAGCAGCTAAACGGACTTTCCTCCCATCTTCCACTTCAAAGATATCCAACAATTCCTCAGTCTCCTTAAGCCAATCTCTGGCCTCCACAAACGTCTCAGTCCCTTGAAAAGTTTTTCCTCCCATAGCCTTTAATTCCTTGCACGTCTTTGCAAAAGTGTCAACACGAGGAGGAGGAGGAGGAGGAATGGGTGCAACTAGGGGTGGAGGAGTATCCGCTGGGCCTGCAGTGGTGGCCCTAGCCTCCAAGTATCTCCTAAACCACCCTGGAATCGTCACACCTTCTGGGAGATTAAGATCTTCAGCCATGCTGAAACGAAAAAGGAAAGATTCAAAATGGAGAATTCGAAAGGTAAAGATAAGGATGTGGCTATTTGGGATTATGTTTTTCATAAAAACTCTCTTTAAATAACATGTTTTTTTTTGAAAGCACTTCTTCCAAAAATACTTTAGAAAAAAAAATATTTTTCTAAATTTTTTTTTTATCTGTTCTGGTAACCTTATGCTCTGATACCACGTGTAACACCCCACGTCCATTAATGTCACTCACAAAGGGAATGCATTAACTTCCATGGAGGTTTTAAGTGAATATAGAACAGTAAAATTACAACAAGACAGATATAAAATAGTACTTGGAAATTCAAAAACTTTATTTCATTGTAGAAGAAGTCAAAACATGTTTGATTACATCATAACACCATATTCAATGTCAAGTACAATATCTATCTTGATAAAACAAGTACATAATCCCATTACATGAATAGCCATTAAAAAGAAAGATAACAAGCTGGACTTTACTTCAGCAGTCCAAGCTTTCCAGAAGATAAGCGATCCAACTAGACTCCACTAGAACTTGGCCCAACCTGCGGACCTGAAGGGAGAAAAAGGATGGTAAAGAGGGGGTCAGACATAAAGTCTGGTGAATATGATAATTCTACAATACTATTACCAAAATAACTGGACTAAGGCATAAGCTGGAAAACAAGAAAATGCCTATGAAGAGCAGATTAAGGACATAGACAATCGCTAAAGGCAACGTTATAGGCGCTCCTAAATACTAAAGGATAAACACTATACTGCACCACACCAGTCACCCTAAAGATTCATCCCACTTAGCTTCACTTAGAAACTTTCCCAATGGCTTTACGTACCCCTAGCTGACTACATAGGTGCCGCCTGCCCCTATCTCCACTAGGTGTACCCTACTTCCCATTATTCGATCGGCTCCCTAACTCGTAGATACCCGTGCTGGCCCCACAGTGGGGTGTATCACTCCCCTAAAGTGGCAACCTGATACAACAGACATGCACGGCTTATACCTACACGATGCAACAACGTCTTACCTACCAGCCCGGGTCCACACACGCATATGAAACCCGTTGGACTTGCGTTGCCACCGCTCCCTGTTTTGGCCTCTTATAGTCAAACCCAGTATGCGTGTCCCGTCCTCGACTTGGGTCGAGCCCACAAAGATACGTTTTGGGATACTGGTTGAAATGGGCCCCCACTATTTACCACAAGCATTCCACCTAAGCTTGTCCCCATTAGTCCATCCCACTTAACCCACTTAGTCATGTTCATTTACATGTGTGTTTGGTTAAGTCTAATCGTATTTCAAATGCCTCTAAAGGCAACCACCAGATTCCTCATGCCACCCAAGGCACCTACTTAACCCCCATGTCCCACCTTACATGATTATCTGGTTAAGTATTTCTTAGTTCATTAAGGCCATAACCTCATAAAGACCTCTCACATTAGACTGGCATTTATGGCAGCTGGATTTGCCGGGCGGGTCCGGGCAGTCTTACACGATAAAAGAGTCTAACCTCGTGTCTTTACAACTGTTATGCTTTAGTTTGGGCCTAGGACCTCTCACATTGGGCCGACATTTGTGACTACTGGATTTGCCGGGCGGGTCCGGGCAGGTTTACATCACAAACGGGTCCAACCTCGTGTCCTAAGCATTGATTATTAATAATAATCCACTTTCCCCCAATTTTAATAATTCCCTACTTGAATTATTAATTACTTCCAATTTTTAACAATGTCCATAATTGACTCAATTATGGACATCCATTCATGGTATGCAAAATCTTACAAAATTGCACCTAATTTATTAATTCCTAATATTACCCCTACCCCACGTTTGAACGTTTATTCGCAAAATATATGTTAGACTCGAATAGCCTAACTCATAGCATAAAAGAGATTATCATAATAAAAACATGTATATGTGACCAAATGAATCATAATAAGGGGTGAAACTTGCATATATCCAACTTGCATAGATTATACATGTCATGGACCTAAAGGTGTCAACTTGTTCAAAATTCACCTAATATAATCTCAATCAATTTTCATAAACTTACATATGAACATGTGTGAATCAACATCATCTAATTTTTTAACAACATGGTTTTATATGGGTACACCTAACTCAATAGGCAAATTCCCATATTCAAGTTTTATTTAATTATAGTTTCAAGTTTATGGGTACACCTAACCTAATAGGCAAATTCCCATAAACAAGATCCATTTAAATTAAAAAAAACATAACTTTAAGCATGTTCCAAAAACATCATGATTTTACAACATAATATAGCATGATTTATAACATGGCATAGTATGATAGTATAACATAGCTTGACATGATTCTCAACATAGCACGACATAGCATAAGAGAATTTACAACATAGCATGACATAGCATATATAATTTACATCATACGACAACATAATAACATAATAAGAGATCCACAATATATAGAATTTACAATTACAAATCACATCACTTTCTTGTGATCCATTCATAACTGAGTCAAATTAGTTTGTAATAGTCTTGTGAGAATCATCATACTCACCAACAAAAGAAAAGAATTAGAGAAAGAGAGATCTTTTGATTTGATTTTTGTGTAGATTTAGTTGTAGATGATTAGGCTTCCTCTTCTTAGTTTGTGACGGCTATGCTGAACTCCATGGCAGCAGCATGACGGTAGCTTCTCTAATTTTACAAGTGATTTAGGTCTAGGGTCTACCCACTTATTTATAGATTTTAGAATTCATTTAGGCCATTAGATTTAACCTAGAAATAACCGCAGCCGTTCAGACAAGATGGGGTTTATCTTGTTGACTCAGCAATGAGTCAGAAGTGACTCAGCAAACACTCAGCATATTAATAAACTTCTATTCATGTCATAAATATATATATATTTTCTACAATGTACATATTAGATACATCCCCCTTTACTTATTATTGTTTTTATATACATATTAGATACATCCCCTCTCTTACACACTTATTAATATTTTTATATTCATATTAGATACATCCCCTCTCTTACACACTTATTAATATTTTTATATTCAAATTAGATACATCCCCTCTCTTACACACTTATTAATATTTTTATATTCATATTAGATACATCCCCTCTCTTACATACTCATTAATATTTTTATATTCATATTAGATACATCCCCTCTTCTACACACTTATTATTATTTTAGCAACTTTAGTGTTAATAGAAAATTCGGGGTGTTACGTAAGCGAATTCAATGAAATTTTAAACGATGTATGAGACGACCCGAACTTCCCCGTGAAGGAAAGCACAGATAGAATTGAGGACAAGACAAAATAGAACGCAAACGGAAGAACATTTCATTATTATTACAACAATTCCATCAGATACAAGAATATACAGAGTATAAATGAATAAATTACATACAATAAATATCAGAGATTACAATAAATTACATAGCAGCGGAAAATAATACAAAATCACAACTAGAAGTGATACACGGATACAGAGCTTTCCGAGCATCGTTCCAGCTGTAAATCAGGACCCTGTGAATATAAATCTGCAAAACCAAAACTACTAGCTGCCCGTGCGGAAAATAGGGGCACCCAGAGTTTAGGTTAAAACAATAAACTCCAGGTCAGTCATGTGACTGGTGTGAGAACTAAAACAGTTATAATTCTTTATTTTAAAGTTCGGTAAATCAAGGGACCACGCCTTATAACACGGAACGGGTTTCCTCCCAAGAATACCAGTGCATAAAACAAACAGCGCAATGCTAAATAAAGAAAAATGAAGCTGTTATAAGACCCAGGTCCCATCACACAATGCAACGCAAGCCGGAGGATAGGGTTTTCCCTTATAACAGCCAAAGCATGCTTGATACGTTTAAAACACATTATTTGATACTATTATAAGTGTATAGTGTCAAAACAATTTCAATCATAAATATCAATCATAGGCGGCATGGGTACCATCTATCATGTCGCCATACTAGTTCTACAATTAAAACCGCAATATCACGTATTGGAAATTGGATTTCCGTCATGAGCCGAGGCAAGGGGCAAGCTCCTCTCCGCGTTCGAGACACTCTAGCAAATGTCTCAGGATCCCACTATGATCCTTGGAATCGGCTGGGCCGGTCCTCTCTTACTTTTGAGGATTGGCAATTCCTGAACACACGTTTCCCGGTCCTTACAGACCTATATCCGAGGCGCCTCATATCCAACAACCACACAGGTGAAAAGTATATAAATGTCAGGGCTGGTAGGTCACTGACACCACCCTAGCTAGAAAGAAACGTCGTGCTCTCCCAGCGGTCCGTCTCCCGTTTTTGACTCATACCGAGGTGTGAGGCTCGCGAATTCACGTTATACACAAAGCTACGCCACACAGGCCGTGCTTTGATCATCAACCACAAGACTTTGCTTTTCAACAGAAGCCTTGATCAATTGCCACTTACGCGTGCCACATTGGCAATTCACTCCATGCGACTGATGTCCATCAATATACAACCTCTGAGCTCGTACGTCTCAGAGAAGGGCGTTAAGCAAGAGAATAAATTCTCCGCCGCCAAACAGATGTATATTTAATAGAGATCAATCAACACAGAATAAAATCCAATGTCAGACACACAATCCATTTACAAGTTCGTTCTGGGTCTGAACGAAACCGGAGGCACTTTCCTCGCATATCCATCCATCTCCAAGTACGTCTGGACGATCACCAACTGATTCCCTCATCCTGGGTGTACAGCCCAATCAAGATCATCAGTAATCACCCAAACGATGTGAAGACTTCCGGTCTTCAACCACCGTCTTCATCTTCGACTTCTCGTCGAATCGATTATTCAGAATGGGTATAAACCCGGCCTTTCTGAATAAACCACGTATATAATAAACGAATGTTACACAAACACAACAAACGCCTCATTCCAATTCAGAATATTCTTTTATTCACAAAAACACATTCTTAGGGAAAGGTTCCCATTAATTTTATCAAAGATAAATTCTTCTAAATTTATTCTTTAATCTTCCTTTGGATATCATTTCAAACTAGTCGGGATTAGCGAACCACACCGAAGTAATTATTTGTTTTATTTCCCAATCCCAACCTATATATCCCCTGGAGCAAACTGGTGATACTCCATATCTAACACCACGGCATTATCGGTAAAATTAATTACCATTTCACGTTCAAATCTAATTAAAGATTTAACTATCGCTTTGGAGCAAAACTGGTGGTACTCCATTCTCGATCACCTTTCAGATTTGATAATTTAAATTATCAATTCACATTTTAATCTAATTAAAGATTCATTAAAACTCCACTTAGTTTTAATCTCTTCTTAAAAATCAATATCCTGTCTTTAACTGGGTCAAAGAACCCATGTCATCTAAAACACGATTCACGATAAACCCAAACCACATCTGATATTAAATACAAGGCTCTGAATAGAAAATATATCGGCTTATATTCAATATCAAATTCTGAAACCAACAAATATCATATTGGAAATAACGATATAAAATATATCTTTCAAATTCCCATAACAATATCTGTTTAGTCACGAAATCCAACATCGAAATATTCCGAAGATAATTTCGATTCAGCTCCAGTCCAATCCACGTATTGGGAATATTGATTACCTTTAAAATCACTTTCAAATTCAATTTATTTATTTTAAAAATAAATTGATTTCAATTCTAGTTCAAAACTAGTTCATTTCGATAAAAATCTATTTTTATCTTTTCAAATGTGGAATTTTTCCAGCCCAATTCTTTCCAATTCACATATTATAATTTTACACAAATTATAGATATTTTTAATAATTTTATCAAGGCCCGTACAGTCGATTTCCATCAACGGCTATCGAACTGCACTTACATCTACCTTTTTCAAATTTGATTTGGACATAATTCCAAATCCAACCGTTAAATTTCAAGTTTCTAATATTCATTGGAAAGCTCTTTTCGATACGAACCCAACGGTTCCGGTTTTAGGAGAATCCGACGGTCGGATCTCCCGCAATGTCCGTTTGAAATAAATGGTCGAAATTCACGAACTGCCGCGGCGCGGCTCGTTCTATTCAGGCCATTTTATTATATATATAATATATATAATATATATTTCGTCGATTTCTATTTAAAACGAATTTTATAAATCGTTTTAAATTCGCTTCTAAAACAATTCAACTTCTACATTCAATTTCAAATCGATTGGATTTCAATTCAACTCGAATTCATTTCCATTTTATTTAATTCGAATTCAAATTCGTTTCAATTCAATTCAAATTCAAATTCGTTTCAATTCAAATTGATTTCAATTTAATTTCGATTCGAATTCAATTAAATTTCAGTTCGTTTTCAATTCAACTTGAATTTGTTTTATATTCAATTCCATTCGAAGTCCTTTTATATTCAATTCAAATTCGTTTTCTTTTCAATTCGAATTTGCTATAATATTCATTTCAATTTGAATAAAATCGACATAAATATCGTTCACGTCAAAATGGCGCAAATCTAATCAACACGGCTTTATATTTTTCAATAAATTCGTTATCCTATTCAACAAATGAATATTTATCCCATTCAACACATGAATCTATATTTCTTTCAACACACGACTAATCTCAACACATGAGTGCCGTCAACACATCACTATTGTTGTTATGTAAAATATTTTATAAAACTATGGTATCTATCGTTTGATTTTAATTAGACTTCTACTAGGAAGTAGTTCTAATTTTAAATATGATAAAGATGTAAATTTCGTTGTATAAAATATTTCACTCAACACATGAACATCGTCAACACATGACTATTTTTATATTCAACACATGAATTTTTCTTTTATAATATTCATTATTTTCCCGATTGGAATGAGGCCCAATCAATCACCATATAACGTTAATTATATGGATTCCATACAACACATGTATATAATAGCATTGAAAAATAATCAACCATCAACCAAAGTGCACTACACTGTATAAGCATCAAATATAGATATCTAACGCTTATAACAGCCTGTCAATCGACCGATCGACATATTTAATCAATCAGGATGAGTGAACTTCCAAATTTCATCCGAACACCCGTGTGGGGTTTCAAACAATCAAACACAGATTTTATTTGTGCAGTTGGGCGACGTGTAAAATTTATCGACCCAATCGATATCAGTCAAATCAGTGTATATAAACAAATCGGCCGATTTGTTCACGTTAAAAATTATATTTTCAACGATGAACATTTTGTTTTAACACATGAATTTCTATTAATTCATTTATTCAATAAAATGATATTTTTATTTTTCTAACATATTTTAGAAAATTTCGGCGGCATAACGGCACGATACTAGAAACGGGACGAGGCCTAGCCTTATCCCCGGTCTAGTGAAGGCCCACGCCATTCACACATCAATCAAATTAATCTCAATTCACCAAACAATTCAATTTAAACCAAATAGACTAACCAACTACACAACCAAACAATTTAACAAACAAGCCATCCATGGTCTGTGGATGACGGGTGTCGGGTGCTACTAAACACCGTCTGCATCCTAGTATATATATATAACTAGAAAAAGAAATTTAGAGTGAGAAGTTCTCACCAATAGCTATCCAATACCATGACTCTTTATTGACAGAAATCTTCCTCGTTCTTGCCTTTTTCATCTTCGTTGCCCGTAGCCACTACATATATAAAAATCACACATTTTTATATTTTGATGTCTTTAAAATAAAATTCACATTTTTATTTATTCACTCTCAATTTAAAATCATATTTTCATAATCACTTCATATATTTAAAAATCGAATTTTTTTCTATGCTGTTCAACATATAAAAATCGTATTTTTACTATGCTATTCAATATATAAAAATCCCATTTTTACACCGCTACTATATAGATAAAAATTCTATTTTTACAACGATGTTCATATAATAA
This sequence comes from Allium sativum, assembly GCA_030737875.1. Lineage (NCBI taxonomy): Eukaryota > Viridiplantae > Streptophyta > Magnoliopsida > Asparagales > Amaryllidaceae > Allium > Allium sativum. The sequence continues at coordinate 572,375,954 of CM060923.1, read as the reverse complement.
AGATTATATTTTTATCATGCTATTCTCTATATAAAGATTTCGCCTTTTTCAATATAAAGATTTCAACTTTTTCAATATAAAGATTTCGCCTTTTTCAATATAAAGATTTAAACCTTTTCAATATAAAGATTTCGCCTTTTTCAATATAAAGATTTCTTTGTCCTAATAAAAAGCATATATTTTTATAACTCTACAACATAAAAGATTATATTTTTATAATTCTACAACATAAAAGATTATATTTTTATAATTCTACAACATAAAAGATTATATTTTTATAATTCTTCAACATAAAAGATTATATTTTTATAATTCTACAACATAAAAGATTATATTTTTAATACTTTAAAAATATAAAATTTATATTTTTATTTTAAATATCTTATCTACTATAATAAAAATCTAGTCTTTCTATATTTAAAAATATAAACTTCATCAAAAAAAAACATACCTTTTTACATTTCAAAATCTAAACCTTTCCTAAATTAAAAATCTAATCTTTTCAGTTTTAATAACTAATAAAAATCAATGTTATTCAGTTTAAAAAAAAATACAATGCTATATAAGAAAAATACTGGAATAAAAAAAATAAACTAAATAAAAACTTACTGTATGAAATTCAGATGGAAGTGGGAAGCGGGCGCAGTTCGTCGGTGTGGTGGGTGGTGGTGCGGACGAATTGGGGGTCTCGATTTTTGGAGTGTGGCAACAGGGGGGAATTGGGCTCGCTATACGGGAAGGGGCTCGTTGTCAGTCGACGCGGTGGCCGGAGCAGGGGGTGCGACGCTAGCTCGACGGTCGGAGGAGGCTGGAGCTGAAGGCATCGGCGGTTTCTGGCGTCGAGGGGTTTGCTTCGGTTTGGGCCTTCACTGGAGTGGGGAAAGAGAAGGGAGAGGAAGGAGGAGGGTGCGGTGTCGGCGAGGGGCGCTGGCGATGGCCAGCGGTGGTGGGCGCTCCTCCAGGAGCGGCGGCTCCCCCTTTTTTTTATCAGTTTCAATCTGAACGAATAAACGTGGGGGGGGGGGGGGTTAAGGAGAGAGAGAGAGAGGGAAGATTTTTTTTTATTATTATTGTTAATTTATTTTATTTTCAAAAAGGAACTTTTTCATTCGACCTTTAAACGAGACCCACCGCCTGTCGTCCTTAACGTATTACCCCCATTCCGAACACAATGGGATATGTATCGCAGGCTGATTCGATCGTTTGAATTAGTTTCCGTTAAATTTACATTTAAATCGCTATATTGAATTTTAAACGTACATTTCAAATTACCGGGGTCACATACTAACTAGAAAAATTCCAAAAAAATATTTTCTAGCTTCGTATTGACGATACGGTCCTAACAAAACTAGTTTCGTCGAATTCTGAGACCGTTGGAAAAATGGTCAATTTCCAGTCGATTAAAATCAACTAAAACCGGTCAAAACGCGTTTTCCTTTGCCACGCTCACATATTGATTCGAAAAATTATGAAATTTGGAATCCAGCAATAATTTGACACTGCGGATCCAACAAAAGTGGTTTCGTCGAAATCCGAGGTCGTTTGCAAAATGTCCATTTTTAAGGGCCTGAATTCCATAGCGACTATTCAGAATTTTCAACTGGACATATCTTTTGATTCCCGCTATGAAAATTTGATGTTTCGGATTCGTTGGAAAGATATCATCAATTAGATACTAATGTTTTTGGTTTCACTAAAATCCGGATTGTTTTGCACCCGGTACATTCAATTGAAGTTTGAAATCGAATTATCGAACCACCGCGCCATTTTCAATTCCTATTTATAATTATATATAAATATTTATATTCAAATGACGACGCATATAATATATACATCGAATTCTATTCAAAATAAATTTCTCGCCGATATTATTTAAAATAATCTATTTTAAATATTCAAAATTCGCTAAAATTGCCGAAATAAAATTTTTAAACTGGCCCAGATTTTCGGGTTATTACAATGTGTTAATACCAAAGTTCTTGAAAGGAAATCATACGGTCGGTTTAAAAAAATAGAAAAAGAAACGGTTATGAAAATTGATAACGAATGGTATACATAACGGGCGGTTTGAAAATATACGGCGAACAGTTTTAAATATATAAAGAACGGTTATATAACGAACAGTTTTACAAATTGGAAAAACGATACCGACAAAGTTTTATTTCGATATGTGGACGATAAATGGATAAACGATATTAATAAACAGTTTTAAATCGAACAATGTTTTGTAATAACAATGACCGATTCAATGATCGGTCTACAATAGAAATATTTTGAATAAAATTGCAAAAGGGCTCATGCATGTATTATGATTAAGTAATGAACGTATGCATGTTGTTACATAGGAAAGCAAATGTACTCATGTCATTTGGAAATAAAATTAACGTCCATGCATGCTTGGCTTTTGAAATGCAAAAAGGGTCCAAGCTTTAGAAAGAATAAAGAAATGAAAGTGGACGCCAACGTATATAAATGGTTTGAAATTCGTGGTTTGAAAACAAAGAGTAGTGTGCCCACTTACTAAGGTTTAGAAGAAAAAAATATATTTAGGTGGTTTAATCGAATAAAAGAACGGGTTTTGCAGACCCAAAATGCCTAGAAAAATATGCAGAATCGTAAAAGGGACACATCGAACTCAAATGTCACTGTTTCAAAAATGAACTGCGCAAGCCTTTTCGCAGTTTCAGCGCGAACTGAGCACCGAAACTGACAAATAAATATATTTTAGAAATCAACACGACGAGATAGACACAACGGTATATAATTTGCAGTGTCAGGATGCTCCGTTCAAAAGCGCGTTACGGACCCCTTTGACTTAAAAATGCGGACGGAAAACGGTGGTCAAAACGTCCGATTTTCGCGAAACGAATTTCGCCGTCGGATTCATGACAACGAATAGAATATTTTTCATGTTTTTCCGAACTGGTTTTGGAGAAATTTTAAAATCGCTAAAATTTGATCTGTTATGCGCAGCTTTACACTGAAAATTGCACGACCGACAACAGTCAAATTTTCCGATGAAATTTTTACAGTTGCTACATCTCACTGTACGTATTACAAATTTCGAATTCCCGTTATGAAAAACCATAGAATAATTTCAAAATAAAATTTTGATTTAAATCGGATTTTAAATCGTTAAAAATTACCGGTTGTTACAATCTCCCCTACTCAAAACTTTTCGTCCCCGAAAAGGAACGAGGTAGGGAAATAGTAATTAATATATTTAAACCAATGGTTCATATTTATCCCTTTACATATATAATTTTAAATATATATAAATCAAATGATAAAATATTTTCAAACATTTCAAACATTTCAAGTATTCACTCGACGTTACGATTGGATATATATATTTATCCCACTTTTGAAACCTGAAAATAGATATCGATGATGCCGCGGTCATCACCAGAATCATTTTCAAGCGACTAGGGTGTGACTCTATATCTATCTAATACGTATAGGATTTAACATAGACGTTGATCAAACGTATACACCAAGTCACTAAGTATTCGATAGGCCAATTTTAACGTCAAATAAGTACTCAAAACATCTTTTTATATTTAAATAGAATATATACCACACTCTAAATCATATATTATAAATAATATATTTCAAATCATTAAAATTTCAAGTAGGGAAAATGTATCTCTCCCCTACTCATTTATTTGTTAAAATTCAATTACAATTCTTAATAAATATACAACAATATTATTATTAAATCAAATATATAACAAATCATTATATACTATATCTAAATCTTTTCAAATTCATGTTATCAATATTTAAACTTATAACACTTAATTAATTCTATAAGTTAAAATATGAATACCTTACACATAAAATCTTTACAAACCATTGGTATTACCAAATTATTTACAAATATCAAATTAAATATTACATTAAGAAGATCTTATATAATAATATATTTAAAAAATATAAATTTCAAACCAATATTTAATAAAGACAGACTGGCTAGAAGACTTACACTCTTCTTCTACTTCTTACCTTGAAATGGACAAGTATAAATTATAGATTTCAAGGTAAAAGCTGAAAGAACAAAAGAACCTAATCAAAGAGGATCTACGAAGGAAGATAGATTCAAATGGAAAGGAAACTCAGAAGAAGATTTAAATATTAAACAGAATTTTATATTCGAAATACTTATTTAAAAACATTTTAAAAACCATTTTGAAAACTATTTTTACTTTAAAAATACGCTCTCTCAAGAAGGATTCTGCAACTGATTCCACTCATTCTAGGGTATCACCACCCTATCTCTAATGAGCTTTTACCCCATAGGCTAAAGCTTTGAAAAAACCAAAGCTCTGTTACCACTTGTAACGACCCGCCATTTTGATCATGCCGAATCGACAAAACATGTTAACTCAGAACGTCCAAAACAACAGATTGTTATTAGCTTCTGAGGTAAATAGAATAAATCACAGAATCATAGATCACAGATACATATATAGAGTAACATAATATCTCATAGCGGGAATTACAAAATACAATAGTAGTTCATGAAGCTACTAAATAAGTTTTACATCAGAGTTTACATAAATAATACAGCGGAAGACTAATACAGTAAATGAAAGATAACTACAAAAACAGAAATGACAAGAATAGCTAGAACTGGGTCAACTGGACAGGTAGATATAGATGAGCAAAATCCAACATAAGCTCCAACTCCAAAAGTAAATCTCGAAACTGTAATACTCGATCTGACCCGAGCAATAATGCAAAACAAAACAACTCGGATCAGGACTAACATTCTCGTGGAAGTAAATCAACTCAAATGAAATGTTCGATGAAATGCAATCAGTAACTTAGAGGATGTTTGGGATCACCATCCTCTAAGGATCCGTCAAACTAATACTATATAGTATAATACGCTATATACAATAGTGTCTATCAGTAAAGTAAAAATATCAAAATAGCGTAAGCGGGATTACCATGATTACCCTTACACCGTTTATATATTCCCATAGTATATACAGTACCGTAATTCCTCCGTAAACTGGAGGTTGATCAGAGGGCACTCCATATAAAACAGTACAAAACAAAATCGTAGTGGGCTTGTATAACGCATGTGACAAGGCACATAAGGAATGCCAGGGTGGATTCACCGTTTGCAGAGCCGGACTGGTGGTAACGCATAGTAGCAACTACCGCCCACCTTGATACACACTCCCATAATCAAAAGGGCCCAAATCGAATCTCAACAGTAATAGAATAATATCGAAGAAGTGTGCTCGATAAGAGGTATGACCTCACTTGGTCCGTGCGTAGCTCCTGTTTTAGCCACATCAAGCTGACTCAAGGTAGTCAGGGTCTCGTAATTAATATGAAATAAAAAAATGGAGTCGTTCGCCAAGTCATCCCCTTCATTCTGGAACTCCACCGCGTACACAGTTGTCAAAGTGGTTTTCGGTATTGGCAGAGAGTATGACAATAGCCGATCCCGGTCTCTTTAACAACCAATCATTTATGTTTTTCACACCATAGTCATTATTTTATAAATCAATTTATAAAATAGTTTATACGAATTCTCATATTCGAATTTGAATTCAAAATTAAATATCTAACTTCGAATATATTAAATTTTGAAAACAACTCATCATTTTAGTCGATTAATGAAATTCGACACTTCGGTTCAAATTTCCTTTTATATAATGTAAAACGAAATTTTAAACTTCAATATAAACCAAATCGTCTTATAACTATAATTCAAGTTATATAGTTCAAACTATTACTTCTACATTTCAAATCAAAATCTTATATTTCCATTCAACCAAATTATGATTTAAAACCATTCTTATACATTGATTTAACAAATTCTTAATTCAAACCAAACGATATAAAAATCAATTCCGCATATAACATCTATATATTCCAATTCATAATTAATCACTTAAAATTGAATTTATTTCTTATCGACTATAAATTCAAAATAAATCAATTTACCCAATTCACATTCATTTCTTATCAAGGTTCATAATTTAAACCAAATCAAATTCAATTTCTTAAATTTACCAATTCAAGTTCATCTCTACAAAAATTTGTATCGATTCCAATTCATAACTTAATATGAGTTCATTCGTTATTCAAATATCGTTATATATATTTACATCTTTAAACTTCGAATTTAAATCGCAAAATATAAACTATCCATCTTGACTTTATTAAAGTTTATAAAATATATATATAAGAAAATTAACTTTGAAAAATAGATATGTATATATATATAAGTTTATAAAACTTTAAAATAAATTAGAAATAGATTATAAACATATATAAGTTTAAAATAATATAAAACTAGATTTAAAGAAATATTTAGAATAATATAAAAAAGTTAAAATACTTATAGGAATCAATTATATGGTTTAAAATAAATAAATTTCTAAGTAAAATCTTAAATAAACATTTAAATCCCTATTTACAAATAAATCATTTTAAAACACATAATTTAAAATATACAAAATAATTTATATTTAAATAAAATATGAATATAAATATAAATATATAAAGTCTTAAGTAAATATTTTAAACTAAAACTCATTTTACTTCGAAAACATGACTGACGGTGTCCGTATATAGTTTTCTACCCTATGGTCAAGTGATACGGATATTTATCATTTCAACCCGTAATTGATAAAATTTCTACGGGTCTATCATTTCAACCCGCGATCCCAAATTCAATAAAAAATCGTTCAGATCTATCATTTCAGCCCATAACGATTTTTCCCTATTCTAATGTTCGTTCGGGTATGTATCATTTCAACCCTTAGTGATTTTCCTAAAACTAGGGTATCAACAATCACATAGTATCAATCACAACATATGTATCATCAGTGCAACTACGTGTCATATGAATATATCGTGTCGCATATGAAATGTGCATACATATCAAATCAAACAATTTCTACTAGCAACCTATACATTTCATATAACAGTTCATTATTGATCTAACATCCATGAAATAAATGTGAGTCAGGTGTGAGATAAACTCACCTTTCACGGCATAGATTAGAAACAGCAAACGGATGGACACTAATTGAGATGACGGCATCCAGGCATGACTCGAATGGTTTCAACTCGATAGTCGCTTAATATTATATTTATTTTATAAGAGGATAAATGGATTGGTTCAACCATTGGGTTTTGAAAAGGTTCGACTATTGGGTTTTTGGACGGGTTTCGGAACTCAACAGCAAACCCAGATAAAAATAAACATGATCATTCTTTTAAAAACAAATTTATATTTATATACAGATATGTACCGTAAAATATAACATATATACTTAAAAATTCATTGCAAACCAGTATAAAATATATTTTTAAACACACACCGTGAACACACACAAAATCATTATAATATATATATATATTTCATTTAAATAAAATATATTTCAAAGTAATTCAAACCACATATAAATATAATTACACACAAAAAAATATATATACATAAACCTCTATATATATACACACACACATAAATCAAAACTCACACAAATACACTCACAAGCGCATGTACCTACTCACGCTAGTATACACCATCATATTCACACACACAATATACACTACACCACACGGTCACATGCAAACACACTCTGCATAAAACACAACTCCATGCAAATACTCACACACAAGGGGGAAGTACCAGATTCAGGGTGGTCTTGGGGAAGACGGTGGGACTCACGATGGAAAGATGGATAACCGGATCGAAAAGAAAGAGGAATGGGAAGAGAAAAGGTGGAAAAGGAAATGGGAGATGAAGTGGTACAGTAAAGAAATGGGGAGAAAAGAAATGGCGTATGGGAAAGGCTACTGCTTCTTTATTTCTTCCTTTTATATTATTATTTGCAAACGAACGAACAGATTGGTCTTGGGAATGATGGCAACGGCGCTTGGAATGAATCAAAGGATTTTGACAGTTGCTCCGGAAAATAAGCGAATTCAATGAAATTTTAAACGATGTGTTAATACCAAAGTTCTTGAAAGGATATCATACGGTCGGTTTAAAAAAAATAGAAAAAGAAACGGTTATGAAAATTGATAACGAATGGTATACATAACGGGCGGTTTGAAAATATACGGCGAACAGTTTTAAATATATAAAGAACGGTTATATAACGAACAGTTTTACAAATTGGAAAAACGATACCGACAAAGTTTTATTTCGATATGTGGACAATAAATGGATAAACGATATTAATAAACAGTTTTAAATCGAACAATGTTTTGTAATAACAATGACCGATTCAATGATCGGTCTACAATAGAAATATTTTGAATAAAATTGCAAAAGGGCTCATGCATGTATTATGATTAAGTAATGAACGTATTCATGTTGTTACATAGGAAAGCAAATGTACTCATGTCATTTGGAAATAAAATTAACGTCCATGCATGCTTGGCTTTTGAAATGCAAAAAGGGTCCAAGCTTTAGAAAGAATAAAGAAATGAAAGTGGACGCCAACGTGTATAAATGGTTTGAAATTCGTGGTTTGAAAACAAAGAGTAGTGTGCCCACTTACTAAGGTTTAGAAGAAAAAAAAAATATTTAGGTGGTTTAATCGAATAAAAGAACGGGTTTTGCAGACCCAAAATGCCTAGAAAAATATGCAGAATCGTAAAAGGGACACATCGAACTCAAATGTCACTGTTTCAAAAATGAACTGCGCAAGCCTTTTCGCAGTTTCAGCGCGAACCGAGCACCGAAACAGACAAATAAATATATTTTAGAAATCAACACGACGAGACAGACACAACGGTATATAATTTGCAGTGTCAGGATGCTCCGTTCAAAAGCGCGTTACGGACCCCTTTGACGTAAAAATGCGGACGGAAAACGGTGGTCAAAACGTCCGATTTTCGCGAAACGAATTTCGCCGTCGGATTCATGACAACGAATAGAATATTTTTCATGTTTTTCCGAACTGGTTTTGGAGAAATTTTAAAATCGCTAAAATTTGATCTGTTATGCGCAGCTTTACACTGAAAATTGCACGACCGACAACAGTCAAATTTTCCGATGAAATTTTTACAGTTGCTACATCTCACTGTACGTATTACAAATTTCGAATTCCCGTTATGAAAAACCATAGAATAATTTCAAAATAAAATTTTGATTTAAATCGGATTTTAAATCGTTAAAAATTACCGGTTGTTACAGGTTGGGATGGGGAAATTAAAATAAATAATTACTTCGGTAAGGTTCGCTAATCCCGACTAGTTTGAATTGAGATTCAAAAATAGAATAAAGAATAAATTCAAGGAATTTATCTTGGATAAAATTAATGGGAACCTTTCCCTATGAATGTGAAATTTAGAAACTGACTGTCGGTTAGCCAAACAGAATGGTTTTCTGGATATTGATCTGATGTTGGTTTCGGCCTTCGGGGTTAATATTTGGGGAATTATTCTTTGATTAATTTACGGTTAGTGACTAATGAATTGGAATGAGGCGTATGTTGTGTTTGTGTAACACTTATTTAAAATATACGCGAGTTATTCGGAAAGACCGGGTTTATCCCATTCTGAATAACTGATACGACGATAAGTCGAAGATGAAGACGATGGTCGAAGACCGGAGGTCTTCACGTCGTTTGGGTAATTACTGATGATCTTGATTGGGCTGTACACCCAAGAAGATGGAAACAGTTAGTGATCGTCCAGACGTACTTGGAGATCGATGGATATGCGGGGTACTAGGTGCCTCCGGTTTCGTTCAGCCCCAGAACGGACTTGTAAATGGACTGTGTGTCTGACATTGGATTTTAGTCCGTGTGATTGATCTCTATTAAATATATATCTGTTTGGCGGCGGAGAATTTATTCTCTTGCTTAACGCCCTTCTCTGAGACGTATGTAACACCCCGTGTATTATATAACTGTGGAATTAAAAAATTAAAGTATAATTAATTTGAAATCAAAGAACTAAGGGAAACGGGATACGCCATTGCGTTCGTCTCGGAAAAATACGCGAAATAGAGTCCGAGTTTTCGAAAAACGGAGTCCGTATGAAGAAGATATAGCCTCCGGAAGTTTCTGAATCAAGTCTAAAATTAAAAATCGGGCCCAATTGGCCAGGGCGGGAAAAGTCTCGCCTAAGACACCCAGGTCGACTGGGCTGTCGACCTGGTCTAGCCAGGTCGACAGGGCTGTCGACAGGGCTGTCGACAGGCATGTCGACCTGGTCCAGAGCCGGGTCGAACCTGGCCCAACCTGGCTGGCCTATTCTATGTTGGTCGATTTTCTGTAGTCTGCTTTGTCATTAGGGCTAGGTGGCAGGCTCTAATTGGTCTCTCTTTCGAATGAATGGCTACGATCAATCCAAGCAACATCGATGGTCCTAATCAGTTCATAAACTCTATAAAAATGACCCTAGACTCTACCTAGGTTTCTTACACAATTCTCTAGCCTCCATTGCTCTCTTCTTCTAATAAAAAAATAAAAATGGCGTTGCTGCTCTGCTGGAATTAAAACTAGAAGATAATCAACATCAGCCTAAGCAACTCAATTCAAACTAGAGATTAAAGTTTCTGCAAAGATTCTACAACAAGTTAAAGTTCTTTCTTTAATCCAATCAAGGCAAGTACAGTTATTTTCCGCTATAAACGTTAATTATAATTTTGATATGTTTTTAATTCTGAATCTGAGATTGTATATATACTCTCTTCTGTCAGATTTGTTTTTCTGTGACTGTTCTGTATCCCTTTTCTTCTTTTCTGTTTTTATAGCCAGGCTACCACGAGCCTGTGCCTAATCTCATAAGAGATGAACGTATGAACGCAAATTTTGGGATAAATAATGAATGATGCGAAATTTGACAAGACTAAATTGAATGTATGACTTTAGGTCTGAGGCATAAAATATATTGGACATATGCATAAATTTGACTATGAACATATAATTTATGCATGTTGTATGCATAGTTATGTTGTAATTTAGAACTGTAATTAATGAGCATATGTTGTAAACTAGATTTGGATCTATGCATATTCTATGATAGAAGAAAAGAGGAACCATTGTAAGATTACATATGATTTGAGACTTTGGACAAAATGCATATAAAAGTCAAGATCTGATTTTTAGAAGATATGATTTAAAGATTTATATTGTTGGGTATAGTTTGCATAATGATTCATGACTCAAAAAGAAGAAGATATGAAAACTTAGGTGTAAAGATTTACATTAATTAGGATATCTATTATTGTGATTACACCTAAATAGGGATTTTTGGATATATGGCATGCATTGAAATTAATGGTTATATTTGGTATAATTTATATGTGAATCTGCTGTAAGATGCTAGTTTAACAAAAATTGGAACATATGTTATATGGCAAATTATGTCCATATTCTGCGCTTATGCAAACATGGAGTATATGTTGTGAATCATGACAATTATGTAGGCATATGAATTTAGGCCAATTTATGATTGGGCAAGGCATGTAAATAGAACTTTTAGAAATATTAAATTTGCTAAATCTGCTAATTTGTCAAGTTGCCTAAACTACTAGTTTTGTTATATTGCCTAGACTGCTAATTAGATTGAAATGCCTAATCTGTTAAATTTGTCGGTTGAAATGCCTAACCTGTTATATGCCAAAATCTGCTAAGTTGCTAAATCTGTTAAATCCGTTAAGTCATATAAAATTTGTTATCTGCTATGTTGATATAATCATCCTGTTATTGATATAATTTGAATTGCCATATATATTGGGCGTGCGCATAAACGGTAAATTATTAATTAATTGGCCGCAAAGATAACATGGCTAACTCGAGGTTAGAATGAGTTTGCGGCGTAAATCTGCCCGGAACCGCCCGGCACATCCAGTGGCCGCAAACAATAGGTTCTAATGTGAGAAGTTAGTCATAACATGCGTAAGGCACGAGGTTAGGTCTGGCTTGTGGCGGCAGTCTGCCCGGAACCGCCCGGCATATCCAGCGGCCACAAGCTACCGACCTAATGTGAGAGGTCTGTGCATTAATAATTAATTAATGCAAAATCTAAGATAAGAATGACGTCTAAAACGTATTGGGGAAAATAGGGTTAAACCAAAGGGATTAATAGATGTAGTAAAACCCGTCCATGAATCTGTAGGCCCAATACAAAGTTAGACAAATCTGAAAAATCTGTACATCTGACCTGTTAGTCTGAAAACTTGTTAACTTAATTTGTGAATTAGTAAATCTGAATTCTGTATGTTTGAACTTGTAGATCTGAAATCTGTTAGTCTGGGGACACAAGGTTAGGAGGGGAATTACTTGTGTCATCTGTTGTTTGGGACCCATATTAGTCAGTAACCCTTTCTGGTATCAAAACTTTGACCCAACAGTAGGTAGGGTCCGGGCACGCTTACTGAACTAATTATAAGTGGTTCATTCTGATAATGGCGAGGGGTGTTGATGGTGCGTTCCAACCGGGTCATGTGCGTGCATGGATCCCGGTCTGCCTCTGAGGATGTAAGACGCCGTGACATCTGTAAATAGGTTTGTGCCAATTGGTTGTCACTTTAGGGAGTGATACACCCTACTGTGGGGCCGACACAGGATATTTATGTATTAGGGAGCCGATCGCTTGGGGTAGGGTTTTAGGGTACGCTTAGTTCTGTCTGTTTCTGTTGGTACCGTCTGTTTCTGTTGGGTGGTAACACCTGTCTGTTTCTGTGTGGTACCGTCTGTTCGGGTGGTAAAGGCCCATTACTAGTGTACACCTAATTCCACATTCTGTCTCCATAGGGATAAATCTGTTTCTTCTTCTGTCTGTTTCTGATCGGGTAGTAAAGGCCCATTATTAGCATTCTGTTTCTGTTAAAGTATTCTGTACCCGTTCCTGCTTCAATTTAGACATTAGGGTGACACCTAATTCTGCTATACTAGTATTAGTGCAGAGAAGTGTAAAACAATAGTTTAAATCATTCTGTTTTTCTGTTATATCTGCTACATCTGTTATAGTTATCTCACATCCAGTTTTATGTTCATATCATATTATTATTATCTGTTCATATGCTGAAAGTCACTGGACTTGCCAGACTTTTTGTCTGACCCTTGTTTGTTTCGCCTCCTTTCTTCCGTTTCCCCCCCAGGTTATCCAAGGAGGGAAATACTTTAGCTTGATCCGGATTTCTCTTTGCTTGAAGTGCTTAAAGTATGGCTTGGCTCTGTATAGCTTCCGTTCCATGGGGATTATGATTTTAAACTATGCATTTTGAAGGATTTTGTACAAGACTGATATTTTGTACTTGAATTCTGAAATTGAAAGGATGTAACCATATTAATTTCTGTTTCCGCTGTAATAAAGTTAAAATTTTTCAAGTACTGTTTTATCTGTCTTGTAAGTTTCTGTTCTGTTTACTAAAATGCTCCACCAAAGTTAAGGCATTCCCTTTGTGAGTGACCTTAACGGAGGTGGGGTGTTACAACGTACGTGCTCAGGGGTTATATATTGATGGATATCAATCGCATGGAGTGAATTGCCTGTGTGGCATGCCTAAGTGGCAATTGATCGAGGCTTCTGTTGAAAAGCAAAGTCTTGTGGTGATGATCAAAGCACGGCCTTTGTGGCGTAGCTTTGTGTAACGTTTACTTCGCGAGTATCACACCCGGTATGAACCAAAAACGGGAGACGGACCTCAGGGAGGGCATGCGTTTCCTTCTAGCTAAAAAGTGGCGTCAGTGGTTTTACACGCCCTGACGAGTTTGACTTATGTGGTTGTTGCTGTTGCGAGGCGCCTCGGATTGATCGGTCGTTCTCGAACCGATGGAGTCATTTAGTTGGCTCACTTACGCCCCAAAAAGCGGCGAAACGCATGTTCAGGGTTTAAGTTTAATCCACATCGGTGGACCGGCCCTGTCGCTCCAAGGGTCGATGCGTTCTGATCCTGAGACTCGGGCTAGACAGTCTCGAATCGGTTGAGGACTATCTTTTGCCTCGGTTCATAGACGGAAATCCAATTTCCAAATACGTGACATTTGCGGTTTTATTTGTAAACCTATATATGGTGACATGATATATGGTACCCATGCCGCCTATGATTGATACTTATGATTTGAAGTTGTTTTATACACTATGCACTTATAGTAGTATCAAATGATTTGTTTTAAACGTACTAAGCATTCTTTGGCTGTTATAAGGGAAAACCCTATCCTCGGCTGCGTTGCATTGTGTGATGGGACCTGGGTCTTATAACAGCTTCATTTTTCTTTATTTAGCATTGCGCTGTTTGTTTTATGCACTGGTATTCTTGGGAGGAAACCCGTTCCGTGTTATACAGCGTGGTCCCTTGATTTACCTAACTTTAAAAATAAAGATTAATAAATGTTTTAGTTCTCACACCAGTCACATGACTGACCTGGAGTTTATTGTTTTGACCTAAACTCTGGGTGCCCTTATTTTGACACGGGCAGCTAGTAGTTTTGGTTTTGCAGATTTATATTCACAGGATCCTGGTTTACAGCTGGAACGATATCCGGAAAGCTTTGTATCCGTATATCTCCTTCTAGTTGTGTATTGTATTATTTTCCGCTGCAATGTATTTAAATGTAATTTAAATCTCTGATATTTCTGTGTAATATTCATTTATACTCTGTATATCCTTGTAATCTGATGCATTGTTGTAATATACAATGAAATGTTCTTCTGTATGTGTTCTGTTGTGGCTTGTTCTCGAACTATCCGCCACTTTCCTTTACGGGGAAGTTTCGGGTTTTCACAGTTGGTATCAGAGCTTTGGTTTACAAAGCAGAGAACATGACACATTAGAACCATACGAAAGAATTCATCAGATATTGGATTAGTAATATCCAATGAGAATGACTCGTTAGAGATAGGATCAGTAGTATCCTAGAACGAGTGCGGAGAGTATTTTTAAAATGAAAACCAATTTTGTTTTGAAAATTTAAATCAATTATTCGTATTTGATTATTTTTTTTATATTAATTAGGACAATCCAATATATAAAGATTTTGCGTATGCGCCTAGCTAGCGTGTATTCGAAGTTTTGATATATTGGATAGATATAGAATTACACTCTAATCGCCCGGAGATGATTTTGATGATGGAGCTCCATCATTAGAATTTATATTCGGGTGACGAACGTGTAATATCTATATACTTCCTATTGACTGGTGTGAGAACCAAAATTAGATAGGGCTTATTGTTGTGATTTGACATCAAAAATCTGATTTTTGTATATGTATCAAAATTATGAATTTGAAACTCTAATTCACTAATTGATTGATGTTTGTGTTGTTTGTTTATTTGTTTGATAATTTTGAACCATTTAGCCTAATTGAACCAAATATTGAATTATATTGAAAATTGGTCGCATTTGCTTGCATATACATATACTTACATTGATCAGGTCATAGCAAGGAGGCTAGAGCAGAGAATAAAATTTGTTTGCCCGACAAATAGGTACATGTTTACTACATAATTTACTGTTTTGTTTGGGTGATGATGATTTTATGAGCCTATTGGCTAGCCGCTTGGCTTTTTCTTTTTCTTTTTGAGATCTGAAGGACCGGGGAAGCTATTTGAAATTCCCCGATGCTCCCGGTGCAGGGGAGGTTATGGCGAAATTTTTCGAAAATTTAGGGTGTTAGCCAAATTTTTGAAATTTTTGAAAATTCTCAGAAACTGAAAAGTTGGAGAATGGAAGCCAGATCGAACGTAGAGTTGAATGATCAAACCACTTTCGACTTTGTTCCTTTTCGGGGACGAAAAGTTTTAAGTGGGGGAGATTGTAACAACCCGAAAATCTGGGCCAGTTTAAAATTTTTATTTTGGCAATTTTAGCGAATTTTGATTATTTATAATGAATTATTTTAAATAATATCGACGAGAAATTTATTTTGAATATAATTCGAACGTATATATTTATACGCGTCGTCGTTAGAATATAAATATTTATATATAATTATAAAAGGAATTGAAAATGACGCGGTAGTTCGATAATATGATTTCAAACTTCAATTGAATGTACCGGGTGCAAAACAATCCGGATTTTAGTGAAACCAAAAACATTAGGATCTAATCGAGAATATCTTTCCAACGAATTCGAAAAATCAAGATTTCATAGCGGGAATCAAAAGATATGTCCAGTTGAAAATTCTGAATAGTCGCTATGGAATTCAGGCCCTTAAAAATGGACATTTTGCAAGCGACCTCGGATTCGACGAAACCAGTTTTTTTGGGTCCGTGATGTAAAGTTATTGCTAGGTTTCAAATTTCATAATTTTTCGAATCAATATGTGAGCGTGGCAAAGGAAAACGCGTTTGACCAGTTTTAGTTGATTTTAATCAACTGGAAAATGGCCATTTTTCCAACGGTCTCGGAATTCGACGAAACTAGTTTTGTTAGGACCGTATAGTCAATACGAAGCTAGAAAATATTTTTCTGGAATTTTCCTAGTTAGTATGTGACCCCGGTAAATTGAAATACGTGTTCAAATTCAATATATAGAGTTATATGTTGATTTCAACGGAAACTGATTCAAACGATCATATCAGCTTGCGATACATATCCCATTGGGTTCGGAATAGGGGTAAAACGCTATAGACGACAGGCGATGGGCCTCGTTTCGAGGTCGTATGTAAAAGTCAACTTTTTGAAATATAAATTAATTAAATAAATTAATTTCTTCTTTTGCATATACCCCCCCCCCCCGGTATATTCTTCAACCCGATCAGAAGAAAAAGAAAAAAAAAACCCTAGATCGCCCGTCGTTCCCCTCTAACCAGTCGTCGCGCCTCCTCCAGCGGACTCTCCCCCATCTCCGGCGAGCATTGGCGAAACCCCCTCCCCTCAGCATCTCGACTGTCGTTTCCCTCCCCGTCTGAAGATCGACAGCCCCCAAAACCCGACCCTGAGTACCTCCGCCTCGCCTGGCCGCAACACCCTCGACCCGTCAGTTGTCAGCGCCGCTTCCAGCTCCTCCCCGAGCCCCTCCAACCACTAAGTCAGTAAAAGGTGTGTTTATTTTATTTTATTTAATTATAATACACTTTTATTTTCTGATTTATATTTACGTGATTTTTAAAATATAAAGACGTGATTTTTAAAATATAAAGATGTGATTTTTAAAATATAAAAATGTGATTTTTAAAATATAAATGACGATATTTTTAAATATGGAAAGACGATATTTTTAATATGAGTAGTGAAGTAAAAATATGATTTTTACTTCAAGAAAAGGTGAAATCTTTATAATAGTAAAGGTGAAATTTTTAATAATAAAAATTTGATTTTTATATAATGTAGAGAATTAAAAATATAATTTTTACATGATAGGTATATTAAAAATATCATCTTTATATGTGTAGACAAATAAAAATGAGATTTTTATAAAGATGAAATCTTTGAGTGGAAAATAGCGTGATAAAAATATAATTTTTATCTATATAACATAGTAGTAAAAATTCGATTTTTAAATATATGAAGTTAATAAAAATATGATTTTTATATTTTTAAAGTAATAAAAATATGGTTTTTATATTTTTAAAGTATTAAAAATATAATCTTTACTATATAGAAGATGTAAAAATGTGATTTTTATATTTTTAAAGAATTAAAAATATAATTTTTACATGTTAGGAATATTAAAAATATCATCGTTATATATGTAGCAAAGTAAAAGTTTGATCTTTATATATGTGGCGATATAATAAGAATGCGATTTTTATTATATGTATAGCGAAATAAAAATATGATTTTTATATATTGAACTTCGAAATAAAAATGTGATTTTTATATATTGAACTTCGAAATAAAAATGTGATTTTTATATATTGAACTTCGAAATAAAAATGTGATTTTTATATATTGAACATCGAAATAAAAATTTGATTTTTATATATTGAATAGCATAATAAAAATTCGATTTTTATATATTGAATAGCGAAGTAAAAATTTGATTTTTACATATGTAGTGGCTACGGGCAACGAAAATGACGAAGATGCGATAACGATGCAGATTTCTCTAAAAGAAGTGTCGAGATGATTGGATAGCTATCGGTGAGAACTTCTCACTCTTTAATTTAAATTTCTAGTTATATATATATACTAGGATGCAGACGGTGCTTAATAGCACCCGACACAATCGTCCACAGACCATGGACTTGTTTGTTTGGTTGCATAGATTAGTTATATGATGTGATTTGAATTTGGTTGTTTGGTGATTTTGATTGATGTGTGAATGGCGTGGGCCTTCACTAGACCGGGGATAAGGCTAGGCCTTGTCCCGTTTCTAGTATCGTGTCGTTATGCCGCCGAAATTTTCTAAAAATAAGTTTGAAAAATAAAAATATCATTTTATTGTGTAAATGAATAATAGAAATTCATGTGTTGAAATAAAATGTTTTGTCGTTAAAAATATAATTTTTAACGAGAATGTGAATAAATAAATATTCATTTACAAACCAGACGGTTTGTTTATGTACACTTATTTGAAGGACATTGATTAGGCCGATAAATTTCACACATCGCCCAACCACACAAATAAAAATAAATGTTTGTTGATTTGAAACCCCACACGGGTGTTGGGATGAAATTTGAAGTTCACTCATCCTGATTGATTAAATATGTCAATCGATTGATTGACAGGCTGTTATAAGCGTTAGATATCTATATTTGATGGTTACACAGTGTAGTGCACTTTGGTTGATGGTTGATTATTTTTCAATGCTATTATATGTGTGTAATGTATGAAAATCCATATAATTAACTTTATATGGTAATTGATTGGGCCTCATTCCAATTTGAAAAATAAAGAATATTATAAAATAAAAGTTCATGTGTTGACAGTACTCATCCATTGAGATTGGTCATGTGTTGAACGAAATATTTTAGTAATAAAATTTACATCTTTATCGATATAAAATAAAAGTTCATGTGTTGACAATACTCATCCATTGAGATTGGTCATGTGTTGGACGAAATATTTTAGTAATAAAATTTACATCTTTATCGATATAAAATAAAAGTTCATGTGTTGAAAGTACTCATCCGTTGAGATTGGTCATGTGTTGAACGAAATATTTTAGTAATAAAATTTACATCTTTATCGATATAAAATAAAAGTTCATGTGTTGACAGTACTCATCCATTGAGATTGGTCATGTGTTGAACGAAATATTTTGATAATAACAACTATTTTGAAAAAGAAATATTTGAAATAGAATATTTGAAAATAGAAATTTATGAAGCCGTGTTGATTAGATTGACGCCATTTTGACGTGAACGATATTGATATCGATTCAAAACGATTTCGAAATGAATTGAATTGAAAACGATTTCGAAATGAATTGAATTAAAAACGATTTCGAAATGAATTGAATTGAAAACGATTTCGAAATGAATTGAATTGAAAACGATTTCGAAATGAATTGAATTGAAAACGATTTCGAAATGAATTGAATTAAAAACGATTTCGAAATGAATTGAATTGAAAACGATTTCGAAATGAATTGAATTGAAAACGATTTCGAAATGAATTGAATTAAAAACGATTTCGAAATGAATTGAATTGAAAACGATTTCGAAATGAATTGAATTAAAAACGATTTCGAAATGAATTGAATTGAAAACGATTTCGAAATGAATTGAATTAAAAACGATTTCGAAATGAATTGAATTAAAAACGATTTCGAAATGAATTGAATTGAAAACGATTTCGAAATGAATTGAATTGAAAACGATTTCGAAATGAATTGAATTGAAAACGAATTCAAATTGAATTGAAAGCGTATTGAAATGAATTCAAATTGAATTGAAATTTGAATTGAATAGAAATGAATTTTAAAACGAATTTATAAAGAAGAATTCAATTTTGATTTTAATTGAAAAGGAAGTTGAAATTGCTTTTGAAACGAATTTAAAACTATTCATATAATTCGTTTTAAATAGAAATCGACGAAATATATATTATATATATTATATATATATTATAATTGCCTGAATAGAACGCGCCGCGCCGCGGCAGTTCGTGAATTTCGACCATTTATTTCAAACGGACATTACGGGAGATCCGACCGTCGGATTCTCCTAAAACCGGAACCGTTGGGTTCGTATCGAAAAGAGCTTTCTAACGGATATTTGAAATTTGAAATCTAATGGTTGGATTTGGAGATACGTCCAAATCAAATTGGAAAAAGGTCGCTGTAAGTGCAGTTCGATGGCCGTTGATGGAAATCGACTGTACGGACCTTGATAAAATTATTAAAAATAATAATAATTTGTGTAAAATCATAAGAAATGATTTAGAAAGGATTGGGATGAAAAAACTCCATATTTGAAAAGATAAAAATAGATTTTTATCGAAATGAACTGGTTTTGAACTAGAATTATAATTCTATTTATTTTTAAATAAATAAATGGAATTTAAAAAGGGTTTTAAAAATAACCAGAATATCCAATGATTGCATTGGAGTGGATTTGAATCGAAATTGTCTTCGGAATATTTCGATGTTGGAATTCGTGATTATACAGGTGTTGTTATGGAAATTTGAAAGATATATATTTATATCGTTATTTCCAATACGATATTTGTTAGTCGTAGAATTTGATATTGAATATAAGCCGGTATATTTTCTATTCAGAGCCTTGTGTTTAATATCAAATGTGATTTGGGTTTGTCATGAATGGTGTCTTCACTAACACTGTTCTTGAACCCAGTTGAGAAAAGATTAAATCTTTTTATTTAGATTTAATGAAGCGTACCAATTAAATAATATTTAATTGGAATGGAATTGATATTGATTTTTGGGTTTATCGTGGACAGTGTTTTAAATAACACTTGTTCTTTAACCCGATGATTAATGGAATGTGATTTTGGGTTTATCGTGAACCGTGTTTTTAAATGACACTGATTCTTTAACCCAGTTAACGATTAAAACTAAGTGGAGTTTTAATGAATCTTTAATTAGATTGAAATGATCGAGAATGGAGTAGCACCAGTTTTGCTCCAGGCGATAGTTAAATCTTTAATTAGATTTGAACGTGAAATGGTAATTGAATTTACCGATAACGATGTGGTGTTAGATATGAAGTATTACCAGTTTTACTTCATGGGATGAATAGGTTGGGATGGGGAAATTAAAATAAATAATTACTTCGGTAAGGTTCGCTAATCGCGACTAGTTTGAATTGAGATTCGAAAATAGAATAAAGAATAAATTCAAGGAATTTATCTTGGATAAAATTATTTGGAACCTTTCCCTATGAATGTGAAATTTAAAAACTGACTGTCGGTTAGCCAAACAGAATGGTTTTCTGGATATTGATCTGATGTTGGTTTCGGCCTTCGGGGTTAATATTTGGGGAATTATTCTCTTGATTAATTTACGGTTAGTGACTAATGAATTGGAATGAGGCGTATGTTGTGTTTGTGTAACACTTATTTAAAATATACGCGAGTTATTCGGAAAGACCGGGTTTATCCCATTCTGAATAACTGATACGACGATAAGTCGAAGATGAAGACGATGGTCGAAGACCGGAGGTCTTCACGTCGTTTGGGTAATTACTGATGATCTTGATTGGGCTGTACACCCAAGAAGATGGAAACAGTTAGTGATCGTCTAGACGTACTTGGAGATCGATGGATATGCGGGGTACTAGGTGCCTCCGGTTTCGTTCAGCCCCAGAACGGACTTGTAAATGGACTGTGTGTCTGACATTGGATTTTAGTCCGTGTGATTGATCTCTATTAAATATATATCTGTTTGGCGGCGAAGAATTTATTCTCTTGCTTAACGCCCTTCTCTGAGACGTACGTGCTCTGGGGTTATATATTGATGGATATCAATCGCATGGAGTGAATTGCCTGTGTGGCATGCCTAAGTGGCAATTGATCGAGGCTTCTGTTGAAAAGCAAAGTCTTGTGGTGATGATCAAAGCACGGCCTTTGTGGCGTAGCTTTGTGTAACGTTTACTTCGCGAGTATCACACCCGGTATGAACCAAAAAGGGAGACGGACCTCAGGGAGGGCATGCGTTTCCTTCTAGCTAAAAAGTGGCGTCAGTGGTTTTACACGCCCTAACGAGTTTGACTTATGTGGTTGTTGCTGTTGCGAGGCGCCTCGGATTGATCGGTCGTTCTCGAACCGATGGAGTCATTTAGTTGGCTCACTTACGCCCCAAAGGGCGGCGAAACGCATGTTCGGGGTTTAAGTTTAATCCACATCGGTGGACCGGCCCTGTCGCTCCAAGGGTCGGTGCGTTCTGATCCTGAGACTCGGGCTAGACAGTCTCGAATCGGTTGAGGACTATCTTTTGCCTTGGTTCATAGACGGAAATCCAATTTCCAAATACGTGACATTTGCGGTTTTATTTGTAAACCTATATATGGCGACATGATATATGGTACCCATGCCGCCTATGATTGATACTTATGATTTGAAGTTGTTTTATACACTATGCACTTATAGTAGTATCAAATGATTTGTTTTAAACGTACTAAGCATTCTTTGGCTGTTATAAGGGAAAACCCTATCCTCGGCTGCGTTGCATTGTGTGATGGGACCTGGGTCTTATAACAGCTTCATTTTTCTTTATTTAGCATTGCGCTGTTTGTTTTATGCACTGGTATTCTTGGGAGGAAACCCGTTCCGTGTTATACGGCGTGGTCTCTTGATTTACCTAACTTTAAAAATAAAGATTAATAACTGTTTTAGTTCTCACACTAGTCACATGACTGACCTGGAGTTTATTGTTTTGACCTAAACTCTGGGTGCCCTTATTTTGACACGGGCAGCTAGTAGTTTTGGTTTTGCAGATTTATATTCACAGGATCCTGGTTTGCAGCTGGAACGATATCCGGAAAGCTTTGTATCCGTATATCTCCTTCTAGTTGTGTATTGTATTATTTTCCGCTGCAATGTATTTAAATGTAATTTAAATCTCTGATATTTCTGTGTAATATTCATTTATACTCTATATATCCTTGTAATCTGATGCATTGTTGTAATATACAATGAAATGTTCTTCTGTATGTGTTCTGTTGTGGCTTGTTCTCGAACTATCCGCCACTTTCCTTTACGGGGAAGTTTCGGGTTTTCACAGAATTCGACGAAACCAGTTTCATTGGGACTGTAATGTCGAACTTTATTTACATGTCCAGTTTCGTGATTTTTAGGTACCATATGTGATCGTATAGATTTTTAGAAGGTGAGAACGAATATAATTGAATATAAAGATATAATATCTCCTACAACATAAAATTTCTAAGTCATTTTATGGTCAAATTGAAGGCCACGTCCTCACCGTTCTCAGCCACAACCTCAAGTATAAACGCAGAAACAAAATTCCCAGCTCCTCACAAGACCAAATCACAAGTATGAAAAATAAAATCAAAGTGTAGAAAAGTCCTAAATTCACAACAATAATTTCTTTGAATCCCTTTCTCAATTTGCTTCAGTTCGAAACTTGTTTTGAAGGGTGCGATTTCGGATTTCTGTCGATCGTTTTATTTGTGGAGCTCGAGATTTGCAAGGCAGTCATGATGCCTGGGAGATAGAAGCAGCTGTTGAAACACCCCACCTCCGTTAGGGTCACTCTCAAAGGGAATGCCCTAATTTTGGTGGAGGTTTATAAGTACAAGTCACAGATATACAAGACAGATATAAGAACACATATTTGTAAACAGCGGAAGAACAACAAACTTTTATTTCATAAAGTCAAATACGTGTTACAACAACATCCTTTCCAAAAAAAACATAACATAACACTTTCATAATCTGTCTTGAGTACATTATTTAAAGAAGCATAAATAAAACATAGATAAACTGCAAAAGCCCCATAGTGGATTGTCCAAAGCCATAGTTCAAAACAGGAAAGTCCAAGCAATACATTTCTCTTCTTCAAGCTGGATGTTGAGGTTGGTCAGGCTGCTGTGTTCCCTCCCTGAGGACCTGGGGGGGGGGGGGGGAAACGGAAGAAAGAAGACGAAAGAAAAATAGAGTCAGACATAAAGCCTGAGTAAGTCTAGTACTATTTTGTCTATGAATAAAGAACTGGGTATGATAAGTAAAACAAGAAGTGGGCAAGCACAATAAACTTGGTTAAGTTGTCTAGGGTCGAATATACTATCGTACCCCATGTTAATCTCTGAACCCATATAAACTAGTTTCCAATTTGCACCCCATAATCAGGGTGATGTGATCCATTCTATGATGATCGGCTCCTACTCGCATAGTTACATGTGTCTTACGGCCCCCGATGTCTGTAGTTACCTATGCTGGCCCCACCATGGGGTGTATCAAGTCCCATAGTGGCAACCCGACACAACCTTAGAGTGCACAGGTATGCTACTGGTGTCCAGTGCCTTATTTTTCTGCGCCGGAGTGTGTGCACGCCCGCACTCCGTTAGAACCTACACTGCTACAACACCGCCGTCGCTTTGACCTCTTACAATCAGCCCAGTAATCGTGCCCCACCCTGTCTAGTTTCAGGGTATCCTGATACACCTTTTAGGGTTACTGCTGAAAAGGGTCCCCCGTTACTAGGTTTTCTATCTCTAGCCAACATGCTAAGTTAGTTAAGTGTTTCTAACCTAACCCCCACCAGTCCGTTTAGCATGTTCCATTTTGATTAAGTCTTTAGTTCACTTAATCCTAACAATCCTGACTCAGCCTTAATTGTCTTATTAAGGCCCTGACCTCTCACATTAGACAGGTGTTGTTGTGGCTGCCTGTTGCCGGTTGGTTCCGGGCAGTCTTACGCCACAACTCAGTCTAACCTCGGGTCCTTGCTGGGCTCCATGTTTAACCTCCCACATTGGATAGGTATTGTTGTGACTACTGGACAGCCGGGCGGTTCCAGGCAGGTTTACATCACAACTCACTCCAACCTCGGGTTAAACACATCGTATTTTCTACTTTTACATATTTTGTCTTTCTTCTTTATTTATATGTAAATATTTGCGGCCCATTATTAAGTTAATGGTGTAAAGGTTACACCAATCACGGGCCCAACCCATACTTGAATTTGGGCCCTTCCATTTTATATTTTCATTCATTAATTAATTTTAACCCAACGTTATTTTCCCCCGTTTTACACGTCCATTTATATATATATATTGGGCTTAGCCTTTTAAAGCCCAATTTAGCCATGCGAAAAGGGGAGGCTTATGGCGTGATTACATACACAAAGAGGGGAAGGTGAGCGCATGAACTTGCAATACGACGTTGGAAATACAAAATAGAAACTGGTGTACTTGCATAGTGGTAACATAGGTGACATGAATCAAAGTATGTGAACTTGCATAGGTTTAACTACAACATGAACCTATATTCTTATTTAGGCATAATGTCAAGCATAAGCATGTCATAAATATTTCTAGCATAAGCATAGCATAATGTCAAACATAAGCATGACATAAATACTTTTAGCATAAACATGACATAATATCAAACATAAGCATGGCATAAGTAAAGTTAAATTTGTCCATGGCATAAACATAAACAAGTCATGTTCATAAGGTTTCTACATGTTTACAAAGGGGATACTTTGTTACTAACACAAAATCTCATAACGATAGTATAAATATACTTATGCATAAATATTCCTAATCATGGTGTTTGCTTTAAACTTGCAAAAAGGGATTTTTGAGTCTCACCTAGCCATGTCTCACATATGTCATCATATAATTCTTGTAAACAAGATAGACTTAATCATGGATTTCAATTATGCCAAATATCATTCATAGCCTAGCCATATTCATAAGTTTGCAAATAAGTTCTCTAGTACAAAAGCATGACTTAATTCATGATGCCAAATTCTCAACATAATTTCATATGGACGATAATAACCAAACTTGTTCTAATTACATACAAAATGATTTATGCACAAAAATCTACATCATGATGGCATAATAACAAAGCCCCAAACTTGCATGAATTTCAATCAACTACATACATGTAGCTTCAACATAGATTACATAATTTGCGCAATATTCCAAACGTATACTTGCATAGAACTACCGCATGTAGTTCTTTATAATGAATAGCATAATTCATAAATATCCAAACGTATATAATATTTCAAATTGATAAGAACGCACAAATATGAATAACTTTATTATCCCAATTCAAGCATACAAATCAATACAGTTGTTTATTCATACCAAAGTAATACGCTACTTACAATGGTTGCGGCGAATTCTCTAATTAAGAGATATGATTCCTTTGTTGAATTGATTGGCTTTAGGTTGCTTGAATTGCTTTAGGCTTTAGAACTCTCTTCCTAATTCTCTCTCTAGTTGGCGGCTACTCTTAGTCGTTCCTCAGCAACATGGCGGCTATGTTCTTAATTTGAATGAATAGATTAGGGTTTAGTCTAGGGTTGTTTATATAGAGGTTAGGAATTGATTAGGACCATTGATGTTGCTAGGTTAGATCGTAGCCATTCATTAGATAGAGAGACCAATTAAAACATGCCACCTAGCCCTAGTGACAAAGCAGACCACAGAAATTCGACCAAACACAGACCTGGCCAGCCAGGTTGACTGGGCTCGACCAGGTCGACACCCCTGTCGACAGGGCTGTCGACAGCCCTGTCGACATGGGTAGCCCAGGTCGACAGCCCAGTCGACCTGGGTGGCCTAGGCGGGTGTTTATCCGCCCTGGCCCACTGGGCCCGATTTTTAATTACTTTATTCTGTTTGAGTTTTAAATTTAATTCAAAACTTCCGAAGGCCATATCTTCTTCATACGGACTCCGTTTTTCGAAAACTCGGACTCTATTTCGCGTATTTTTCCAAGATGAACGCAATGGCGTATCCCATTTCCCTTAGTTCTTTGATTTGAATTTGATTATACTTTAATTCATGAATTTCACAGTTATAGAATTCCCGGGGTGTTACATTCTCCCCCACTTAAAAGGATTTCGTCCCCGAAATCTTCAAGCTAGGAGGAATGTATATCCTAACATCCAATCATCCATCTACTCATCCATCAAACAAGAGCATCCATTGTCCTTAAAAGATTTCTAATGCTTCATGATCATATGCGTAGTGTGTGTGTACATGTACTTATCTAATGCAAAAATCAGGCGGTCTACTGATTCAGTTGACCTCCTTTATGTAAGTGCCATGAATCCATTATGTATGCGAATTTTCCTATTCTTGATTCTACATGAGTGCACAATCATTCAATACAAATGCAATATCCATATGACAACACATTAAAGTTCAACCATATACGAAAGCAAACATATATGCATATGCAATATGAAGTGACTGAGCCGATCTAAAACCTAGATTGTGTGTGTATATGCAACCACGAGCAACCACTAGCAATCACTTGCAACCATCATCCATAACATGTTTCAACCACATGTTTTCATCCAAAGGGTTTCTACCTAAAAGATACGGTCGAGGAAATATACCTAAAAAGATAGATAAAAGCGCAACTTAAGGAAAAAGAAAGATCAAGGATGTACCCTCGAACAGAAAAGGGTAGGCAGTACGGATTCTAGCTTCAGTTTCCCAAGTCGCGTCTCCCTCGGCGTCGCTCCACTGAACTTTGACGAGCTTGACTTCGCGGTTGCGTAGCTTCTTCACTTCCGTTCCTAATATGCGGGTTGGAACTTTTCTTATGGTTGCTTCGCGTTCCACTTCGGCCTCTTCGAGGATATTTGGCTCTACCACTTCAGCAGACTCATGCAGACATTTTCGGAGATGCGAAACGTGAAAAACGTTGTGGACTCCGGCCAACTTCTCGGGTAGCTCTAATCTATAGGCCATTTTCCCAATCTTCTCGATAATAGGGAATGGCCCTATGAATCTTGGCGCTAGCTTTCCTGTGGTTCCAAAACGAACAACGTTTCTTAGCGGTGATACTTTGAGAAAAACTCTGTCTCCAACCTCAAATTCAAGGTCGGTCCTCCTCTTGTCGGCGTAGGACTTTTGTCTGTCTTGGGCCGTCTTCATCCTTCTTCGTATTAAGTCTACTTTCTCTGAGGTCTCTCGGATCATATCTGGTCCAAGTACGAGCTTGTCCGTAGACTCCCACCAACAAGTGGGCGATCGGCACGGTCTTCCATATAAAGCTTCGAAGGGCGCCATTCCTATGGTTGCTTGATAGCTGTTGTTGTAGGCAAATTCCACCAAAGGAAGGTGGTCTTCCCATGTCCCTCCGAAGTCAAGGACGCATAGTCTTAAAAGGTCTTCCAAAACTCTGTTCACTCTCTCTGTTTGGCCGTCGGTTTGGGGATGATAGGCTGTGCTCAAGCATAACTGCGTTCCTACTGCTTCTTGCAGACTTCACCAAAACTCACTGGTGAAGATGGGGTCTCGGTCACTAACAATGCTAGATGGTATTCCATGGAGTCGAACGATTTCCTTGAGGTAAAGTGATGCTAGGGATGAGGCAGTTCTTTTACTTTTGACAGGTAAAAAGTGGGCGCTTTTAGTAAGCCTATCCACTATTACCCAAATACTAGTGTTGCCTCTCCTAGACCTAGGCAGCCCATCGATGAAGTCCATTGAGATGCTATCCCACTTCCACTGTGGGACCTCCAGAGGATGTAGCAGTCCGCCAGGCTTTTTCTGTTCCGCCTTAACCCGTTGGCACACCATGCACTTAGAAACGAACTCTGCCACGTCCTTTTTCATGCCGTTCCAGAAGAAAGTTCTTTTTAAGTCTTTGTACATTTTATCTCCGCCTGGGTGTATCGTCATCTTGGAGTGATGTGCTTCCTCGAGAACCTTCTTTATTAAATCGTTTGTCTGTGGGACACATAGTCTTCCGTCTCGCCTTAGCAAACCCTTATCGTCGATGGAGTATCTGTTGAGGTGACTTGAAGTCTCACCCCTAATTAGCCTATCAATTATTTCCACAAGTTGAGGGTCTTCACGTTGTGCTGTCCCTACTGAATCCACTAAAGTTGGTCGTACTTCGAGAGATGCTAGCAAGCCTGGTACGAAATCGGAGGAAGGCCTAAAGTCGAAGCTGGCTATAAACTCTAGGCTTTGTCTTTCAACAAACAATGGGCTTAGGGTCAATTTCTTTCGGCTCAACGCGTCTGCCACTACGTTGCCTTTGCCCGGAGTGTAGGAGATTTCGAAATCGTACGAGGCAAGAAACTCCATCCATCTTTGTTGCCTCAAGTTAAGATCCTTCTGTGAGAAAAGATATTTCAACGATTTATGGTCAGTGTAAAGTTCGAACTTCTCACCTAGGAGATAGTGTCGCCAAGACTTGAGTGCAAAGACGATGGCGGCTAACTCGAGATCGTGGGTTGGGTAGTTCTTTTCGTGCACCTTCAATTGCCTCCCGCCATAAGCTACCACTCTTCCTTCTTGCATTAAGACGGCGCCTAGCCCTGTCCTACATGCATCCGTATAAACAGTGAACATCTTGCTCCCATCTGGCAGCGTCAAAACTGGGGCTGTTGTGAGTGCCCTTTTCAGTCGTTGGAAAGCAAACTCGCAATCCAAGTCCTAATTGAACACTAGATTCTTCTTAGTCAATTTCGTGAGCGGAGCTGAGATTTTCGCAAAATCCCTTATGAACTTCCGATAGAAACCCGCTAGTCCTAAGAAGCTTCGGACCTCAGTTGCATTCCTTGGTGTCTTCCAATCTTGTACCGCCACTACCTTAGCAGGGTCCACTGCTAACCCTTGTTTGGATACTATGTGCCCAAGGAACCTCACCTCTTCTCTCCAAAAGTGGCATTTGGAGAATTTGGCTTTTAGTTGATGGACTCGCAAAGTTTCCATGATTGCCCTTAAGTGCTGAGCATGTTCCTCTTCACTCTTTGAGAAGATAAGGATATCATCTACGAAGACCACTACGAATTTGTTGAGGAAATCTCTAAATACCCTACTCATCAGGTCCACGAAGTAAGCAGGTGCATTTGTCAAGCCGAAAGGCATGACAAGCCATTCAAAGAAGCCGTCTGGGGTTCTGAAAGCCGTTTTATCGATGCTATCTTCAGCCACCCTTAGCTGATGAAAACCGGTTGCTAAATCGAGTTGGGAGAAAACAGACGCTCCTACAAGCTGGTCAAATAAATCGTCAATTCTAGGGAGAGGATGCCTATTCTTTTTCGTTAGCTTGTTGAGCTCCCTATAGTCAACACATAGACGGAGTGAACCATCCGCCTTTGTAGCGAACACCACTGGAGCGCCCCATTCTGAAATGCTCCTCCTAATGAACCCCTTTTCTAGAAGCTCTTTAATCTGTTTACTGAGCTCTTTCCTTTCCCGTGGAGCCATATGTCTAACGGGCAACGCAACGGGCTTTGCATTATCTACAAGTTATATGCGGAAGTCTATTTCCCGCTTCGGAGGCAAGCCCTTCACCTCTTCAAAGACATCCGGATATTCCCGGACCACTCTAACTGATTGCAAATTTTCAACAGAGGCATCTAGCGATTCAAGATAACTAAGCATAACCGCATACGAGGGATTACAAGAAATTTCCAAAGTATTACCGAGCTGGGTTAGGAGCCTAACAACCCTTTTCTCACAATCAAGGATGGCCCCATTACTGGATAGCCAATCCATACCCAAAATCAAACCATAACCCGAAAAGCCCAAAACAAGGGCACTACATAGAAATTCTACACTTAGGATAGAAATTTTCAATCCCACACAGATCATAGACAAATGAGCCGGGCCCCCAATTGGGTTTGAAACAATTAAGGGGTCCTCTACCATACTAGTTTTTAGGTGCAGAGATTCTACTAAAGCAGACGAGATAAAGGAGTGTGATGCGCCAGAATCAAATAAAGTGCGAACGGGGTGATCATAAAGATAAACTACACTTTCTACAGAAGTATTTATACCTCGCTGTTGCAGAGGTGGCGCTTCTAGCACATGGACCTGTGCCCCTGGGGTGGATCCAGCCCTCTGCCCCTGTCCTCGTTTCTTTGGGCAGTCCTTAGCCCTGTGGCCCGTCTCACCGCAAGAAAAACACCCACCATTCTCCTTGGCCTTCTTTTTCCGGCAGTCCTTTACTAAGTGCCCCACTTTGCCACAGAAATTGCACTTCCTATTCTCTTTGTTGCCTTTTCCGCCTTTTTTAAAGTCTGTCTTCTTAGGCTGCAAACCCTCTTTCTTCTTGCCCTTATCCTCTTCATTCAGCAATGCCATTTGCACCAATCTTTCATACGTGGCTCCCATGGGTATATGGGTCATGGCCAAACTGTGTAATGGCTCATTTAACCCTTTGACGAAACAGAGAGCCTTCTTGTGCGGGGTGTTGACTAGGTCAAGCCCAAACCTAGCCAGCTCATCGAACTGATTCACATATTCTCTGACTGTTTTGTCCCCTTGTTTAAGAAATAAGAATTTTTCCAACTGCAAACTTCTTTCCGCATCTGAGAGAAATTTAGTCTCAAACCTTGCCCTAAAGTCCTCCCATGTCTCCACTGGTCTTTCAGCATTAGTGACTTCCCACCAGTAGGAAGCCTCGCCCTTCAATAGCCATACTACCAATTGTACTTTTTGTCTATCTTCTACCTCAAAGATGATGAATAGGTCCTCCGTTTCTTTCAGCCAATTCCTAGCTGCCACGAAGGACTCAGTTCCATGGAAATCCCTTCCTCCCATAGCTTTAAAATCTTTACATATCTTAGCAAAAGTGTTTCCTCGAGGAGGAGGTGGAGGAAAAGGTGCTGCTGCAGCTGGATGATTTCCTTCCGTTGGAGGAGGAGGAACGGTAGGACCTGGCTGAGTGGCCCTTGCTTCTAAGAACCGTCTAAACCAACCAGGTATTGGCACCCCTTCCGGCAAGTTAAGTTCTTGGGACATGCTGAAACAAAAAGGACAGATTCAAAACGAAGGATAAGAGATAGTACCTATGGCTTTGGGGAGTGGACTTTGCCTTTTTAAAATAAAATAATATTTTTCTTTTAAAAATGCTTCTTTAAATTTCCTTTTTTGAAAATGATTTTTCAAAACTTTTTATCTTTTCTGGTAAACCTGGTTCTGATACCAAGTGAAACACCCCACCTCCGTTAGGGTCACTCTCAAAGGGAATGCCCTAATTTTGGTGGAGGTTTATTAGTACAAGTCACAGATATACAAGACAGATATAAGAACACATATTTGTAAACAGCGGAAGAACAACAAACTTTTATTTCATAAAGTCAAATACGTGTTACAACAACATCCTTTCCAAAAAAAACATAACATAACACTTTCATAATCTGTCTTGAGTACATTATTTAAAGAAGCATAAATAAAACATAGATAAACTGCAAAAGCCCCATAGTGGATTGTCCAAAGCCATAGTTCAAAACAGGAAAGTCCAAGCAATACATTTCTCTTCTTCAAGCTGGATGTTGAGGTTGGTCAAGCTGCTGTGTTCCCTCCCTGAGGACCTGGGGGGGGGGGGGGACGGAAGAAAGAAGACGAAAGAAAAATAGAGTCAGACATAAAGCCTGAGTAAGTCTAGTACTATTTTGTCTATGAATAAAGAACTGGGTATGATAAGTAAAACAAGAAGTGGGCAAGCACAATAAACTTGGTTAAGTTGTCTAGGGTCGAATATACTATCATACCCCATGTTAATCTCTGAACCCATATAAACTAGTTTCCAATTTGCACCCCATAATCAGGGTGATGTGATCCATTCTATGATGATCGGCTCCTACTCGCATAGTTACATGTGTCTTACGGCCCCCGATGTCTGTAGTTACCTATGCTGGCCCCACCATGGGGTGTATCAAGTCCCATAGTGGCAACCCGACACAACCTTAGAGTGCACAGGTATGCTACTGGTGTCCAGTGCCTAATTTTTCTGCGCCGGAGTGTGTGCACGCCCGCACTCCGTTAGAACCTACACTGCTACACCACCGCCGTCGCTTTGACCTCTTACAATCAGCCCAGTAATCGTGCCCCACCCTGCCTAGTTTCAGGGTATCCTGATACACCTTTTAGGGTTACTGCTGAAAAGGGTCCCCCGTTACTAGGTTTTCTATCTCTAGCCAACATGCTAAGTTAGTTAAGTGTTTCTAACCTAACCCCCACCAGTCCGTTTAGCATGTTCCATTTTGATTAAGTCTTTAGTTCACTTAATCCTAACAATCCTGACTCAGCCTTAATTGTCTTATTAAGGCCCTGACCTCTCACATTAGACATGTGTTGTTGTGGCTGCCTGTTGCCGGTTGGTTCCGGGCAGTCTTACGCCACAACTCAGTCTAACCTCGGGTCCTTGCTGGGCTCCATGTTTAACCTCCCACATTGGATAGGTATTGTTGTGACTACTGGACAGCCGGGCGGTTCCGGGCAAGTTTACATCACAACTCAATCCAACCTCGGGTTAAACACATCGTATTTTCTACTTTTACATATTTTGTCTTTCTTCGTTATTTATATGTAAATATTTGCGGCCCATTA
The DNA here is from genome assembly GCA_030737875.1 of Allium sativum. Lineage (NCBI taxonomy): Eukaryota > Viridiplantae > Streptophyta > Magnoliopsida > Asparagales > Amaryllidaceae > Allium > Allium sativum. The sequence goes on along the minus strand of CM060923.1, from coordinate 572,342,602 downwards.
TTAAGTTAATGGTGTAAAGGTTACACCAATCACGGGCCCAACCCATACTTGAATTTGGGCCCTTCCATTTTATATTTTCATTCATTAATTAATTTTAACCAAACGTTATTTTCCCCCGTTTTACACGTCCGTTTATATATATATATTGGGCTTAGCCTTTTAAAGCCCAATTTAGCCATGCGAAAAGGGGAGGCTTATGGCGTGATTACATACACAAAGAGGGGAAGGTGAGCGCATGAACTTGCAATACGACGTTGGAAATACAAAATAGAAACTGGTGTACTTGCATAGTGGTAACATAGGTGACATGAATCAAAGTATGTGAACTTGCATAGGTTTAACTACAACATGAACCTATATTCTTATTTAGGCATAATGTCAAGCATAAGCATGTCATAAATATTTCTAGCATAAGCATAGCATAATGTCAAACATAAGCATGGCATAAATACTTTTAGCATAAACATGACATAATATCAAACATAAGCATGGCATAAGTAAAGTTAAATTTGTCCATGGCATAAACATAAACAAGTCATGTTCATAAGGTTTCTACATGTTTACAAAGGGGATACTTTGTTACTAACACAAAATCTCATAACGATAGTATAAATATACTTATGCATAAATATTCCTAATCATGGTGTTTGCTTTAAACTTGCAAAAAGGGATTTTTGAGTCTCACCTAGCCATGTCTCACATATGTCATCATATAATTCTTGTAAACAAGATAGACTTAATCATGGATTTCAATTATGCCAAATATCATTCATAGCTTAGCCATATTCATAAGTTTGCAAATAAGTTCTCTAGTACAAAAGCATGACTTAATTCATGATGCCAAATTCTCAACATAATTTCATATGGACGATAATAACCAAACTTGTTCTAATTACATACAAAATGATTCATGCACAAAAATCTACATCATGATGGCATAATAACAAAGCCCCAAACTTGCATGAATTTCAATCAACTACATACATGTAGCTTCAACATAGATTACATAATTTGCGCAATATTCCAAACGTATACTTGCATAGAACTACCGCATGTAGTTCTTTATAATGAATAACATAATTCATAAATATCCAAATGTATATAATATTTCAAATTGATAAGAACGCACAAATATGAATAACTTTATTATCCCAATTCAAGCATACAAATCAATACAGTTGTTTATTCATACCAAAGTAATACTCTACTTACAATGGTTGCGGCGAATTCTCTAATTAAGAGATATGATTCCTTTGTTGAATTGATTGGCTTTAGGTTGCTTGAATTGCTTTAGGCTTTAGAACTCTCTTCCTAATTCTCTCTCTAGTTGGCGGCTACTCTTAGTCGTTCCTCAGCAACATGGCGGCTATGTTCTTAATTTGAATGAATAGATTAGGGTTTAGTCTAGGGTTGTTTATATAGAGGTTAGGAATTGATTAGGACCATTGATGTTGCTAGGTTAGATCGTAGCCATTCATTAGATAGAGAGACCAATTAAAACTTGCCACCTAGCCCTAGTGACAAAGCAGACCACAGAAATTCGACCAAACACAGACCTGGCCAGCCAGGTTGACTGGGCTTGACCAGGTCGACACCCCTGTCGACAGGGCTGTCGACAGCCCTGTCGACATGGGTAGCCCAGGTCGACAGCCCAGTCGACCTGGGTGGCCTAGGCGGGTGTTTATCCGCCCTGGCCCACTGGGCCCGATTTTTAATTACTTTATTCTGTTTGAATTTTAAATTTAATTCAAAACTTCCGAAGGCCATATCTTCTTCATACGGACTCCGTTTTTCGAAAACTCGGACTCTATTTCGCGTATTTTTCCGAGACAAACGCAATGGCGTATCCCATTTCCCTTAGTTCTTTGATTTGAATTTGATTATACTTTAATTCATGAATTTCACAGTTATAGAATTCTCGGGGTGTTACAGCTGTCGGGTTCAGGCGAGCTCCGAATAGAGAGGGAGGAGTTTAAATATTCGGTTTTGAAATTTGCTAGGAAGAGTGGAGGTCGCGCGTGATGTCTGAGTGATTTCGGTGGAAAATCATGTCGTACGATTTACTGGGCTTCCTTATTCTTGTTGTTCGACGCGAGTTGGGTGCCAGTTCGATCAGCATGAAGTTGGTACTGGATGGTAGTAATTTTTGTGGAGAACGTAATGGCAATTTTTGTGAGATTTTTAGTGGAAAGATGAAGAAGGGTTTTTGCGGTCTGAATTCATGAAAGGACATTGAAGTTTACTAGAGATCGAAATTAGTTTGGGGAAGGTGATTATGCTAAATCAAAAGGGGAGAGCGGATTGGGCATCACCGTGGGTTGTTGGGCCAAATATAAAAGGGTAAGCCCAATTAGATTAAAGGAAATTAAATTTGTTTTTATTTGAAGTAATACAAACTTGTATGATGTGTAACTTCTCCATATACAATCGGAATTCAGTGAAACAAGATCCTACAGGATCGTATGGACGGACACTACCCAACGAGACTAACAGGAAGTGGATTGGGGCTTATACGAATATACGCGTAATAAATTGTTTGATTCAAATCAAACAACAGTTTATCGCTCTTTAACAATGAACTGCCAATGTGAGTAGATCTCACTAACTCTGAACAGTTTATAATTTCATGTTGTATTTTTAGAACTGTTAAATATTGGCTGACTGACCGTGTGTTGACTGTTTGATTGAACTGCTAGTCAGTTAGTTGAATTTCTATATTCATTTTGTTTAACAGAATATATCATATGGAACTGAAAGTGATGTTGATTTTACCGTGTAACATCTGTGGATGCAGGGAAACAGGTTGGAGGAATCCGACTGGATTCCTGAACAGTTATTTTATTGTTTTTCGTATATTGTGATATATGTTGTGGTTTATAATCTGTGGTTGATTATATATGTTTGGATGATATTGGTCATCGTGATTTGATGTGTTAAGTACCATAAAATATCGGAATGGGAAAAGGAGATTTTCGAAGTGATATTGAAAACATAATATTTATAAATTGGAATATTTCTAAATAAGAACTATTTATAAATTGGAATATTTTTAAATAGGATATTTTTAGAAAAGGGAATAATTATAAAATCAAAGGATTTTATAGGAGAGAAAATATTTATAAAATCAACAAAGATTTTAACAAATGGGAAATTTATAAATAGGGAATATTGTTAAGGGGAATTTTAACTAAAGGGTAATCTTTATAAATGGAATATTTATAAAGTGAATTATTTATTTAGGATAAATAAATAAGGTGTTATAAAAGGGATTATTTACTTAGAAAATAAATAGGAGATAATAAGTGAGATATTCATTTGTTAAATAAATAGGATAAGATAATGGATTATTTATTTGTTAAATAAATAGAATAAGAAAAGGACATATTTATTTGCAAAATAAACAGGGTTATTAAAGGAAACATTCAAAATAAATAAATAGGATATTAAATGGATTATTTATTTAGGAAATGAATAAGTTATGATAAAGGGATATTGACTTAGAAATTGAATAAGTTATAAAAGAGATGTTAAGAAAAATAAATAGAATAAAGGATTATTTATTTGGAAAATAAATAGAGGAGTTAATCGAATCGAGTTAATCGAATAGAGTTAAACAGTTAGAGTTAATCAATTAGAGTAAACCAGTTGGAGTTAATCAGTTAGAGTAAACCAGTTAGGTTAACCAAATAGAGTTAAAGAAATAGAGTTAAACAAGATTAGAAACTGACTAGAGATTAGTTAAGTTGAATAGTTTTCTGAGTATCGATCTGATTTTGGTTTCGGCCTTCGGGGTTTATACTTGGGAAGTTGTTCTCTTATTAGTTTACAGTTAGAGTCTGATAGTTGTGGAATGGTAGTGATTGATGATTGATTGATAGTATTTCAATTTGGAAATAATATAGTTGTTTCCACACGTGTTTTCATTTGATAGTTTACTCACCGACTATCAAAGTTTTGACCATTTTAACGTTGTTAATATGGAGAGACCGGTTGGATTATTATCCAAAGAACCACTCTATATTGGCATAAGCGTTGCGAATCATATATGCCAAAGATAATTGAAGACGGAGTAAAGTGCAAGGGCTATTGTATAAGTCTTAGATAATAGTGCCTAAGATGGATGTACTGAATAGTGCCTTCGGTTCATCCTATTCCTGGATGACTTGTATGGATGAATTTCTGATAGAATATTTCCAGAAAGGTCACGTACATTGATTTCTTCAACCGTACCAAAAGGGGAAACGGAGAAGGAAACTTCTTTAGCTAACGCGTAATGTACTGTTATAGATGTCAATTAGTGATTTTCGATGGATATGACAATATGGCATTCGAAGTGAATCTAATGTGATGATGAAGCGTAACCTCAAGCCTTATCAACCGGTAAATGACAGAAATCTGGCAGGCAGCATGGCTAAGTCGGTTGCTCCAAAGTAGGGCGTATAATCACCTGATACATAGTTTCATTTACTTCTAAAAATCTATTGTTGATGCTGTCCCATTCGGGAAACATTTGCTGATCTCAACCGTTGGTGATATACATTCGATACACTCAAGCGAAATGAGTGGTCGGTCATGTGAGGCCGGGTTGCAAGATGTTCTTCTTGAACCCAATGTATTCCTCTTTAGAGGTACACTAGCAAAAGGTGGTTCCATAACTTGTCATAATTGGAAATCCATTACCCAATACGTGCTTGCGGTTTTGATTGCATACTATATATGTAGAACGCGAGATGAAAGCGTTTCTGCTAGTTGATTATTATTATTGTGGTTGATAGACATTATTATAATATCAAAAGGTTTTTGATATAAGGATAATTTGGATTTTCATAAGGGAAAAACCCGTTCCGTTATACGACGTGGTCTTATGAGATATCATTTTCTTGTTCAAACTGTTTTAAACTATTTTACTCATACCAGTCCCATGACTGACCCGGAATTTATTTTGTTTTGTTTTCCCTAAACTTTTGGGTGCCCAATTTTATACGGGCATTCAAGTAGTCGGGATTTACAGATATACTGGAAGAGCTTGGAGCAAGAGGCTCCAGGATTATATAGCTATAGTTTATTTCCGCTGTGTTGTAAGTGTTGTCCTCTGATAATGTTATTGTATACATATACTGATTTTATTTCAAGGATATGTTATCTATTATATGTTATTCGTTCCACTGTGAGGTTCGTGTTACTCTTATGTTGTGTTCTTTTTCTTCTTCTATTCTAATTTTCTATCTTATCTATCCTCACCCTCTAATTTCTTTCATTAATCATCCGATATTTTCGACCCTTGGATGTTCGATATGTGTTGTTTATCGGAATACCAAGGTCGCTAAAAACCCGGGTCATTACAGTTGGTATCAAAGCTTAGGTTAAGTAATTACCTTGGCTCTGTGGCGTGACTCAATAGAGATAGGTTTAGTAACACCCTAGATTGAGTTGAGTGTATATATACGAGTGAACGTATTTGTGATTGATATAAAAATTTGTTTTATGTTGTGGAAATTTGTTGGTTGAGTCGTTTATGGGTTCTGGTCTATCAGTTTAATTCACTGTATCGGTAGGAGTTCATAAACACTCGAATACGATGGGTCGACACGATATGTTTTGAAAAGAGGGTAAATGAAATAATTTTACCCAAATTATATTTTTGATATAAAGGATTTATATTGAAATGATTATAATATAGTGGATATATTGGTTGTTCTTATAATAAGTAAGATTATAAATTAAATGGTTATGTAAATAACCAATCAGAATTCATATAAGTGAAATACGTAAAATCAGATGAGTTAAATCTAAAATTTAAACCAGGAATTGAATTAAAATTTAGAAAAAAATTGGATAAGTGTTTGTAAATGGATTTGGATTAAAAATAAGGAAAATTTAAGATCTTAGGAGGTATTAAATTTGTTTTACAAGCAGTGTGAATTATATTTTGAAACGAATTTCAAAGTGAAAATGTTTAGAAATGGTTTTATAGTATTGAACTCACTTCGATCGCTGGAAAATAGATTCTGATCATGAAAGCTGCATCATCAGTATTCGTTTTTGAGTTGTAAGTGACGAATTACTACCAGAGATACTGTTTTGAATTTGTTTTGGGAAAGACAAGTGTTGAATTTCAAAAAGGAAAATTTGATTTTTGAAAAGAGTAAACTGTTTGAAAAAAACTCCCAGGGAAAGACTGTTTGAATTAAAAACAAATTTAACAGAAATTTGTGAAAGCAATTTTGAATTAAAGTAGAGCCAGTAAAGTGGTAACTGAGATTGAATTAGAATGATATCAAGACAAATTGGATTGTGAGATTCAAATTTGAAGTGTAATGTGATAATCAAGTTAAGAGTTGGGAATCGAGAAGAAACTCTAGTTAAAATGATATTTGGCTTGGTAAAAAGGTGAATGGTTGTGTTGGAGATGAAAGTGATTTCAGAATTTGATTGGGATAACATTGGTATATGCTGAGTTGATAGCATATGGAAGTGATAGAGTTGATATGCCCGACAAAAAGGTACAAGTTTATATTTCATACGGTATGAGATTTTGATAAGCCAAGTTGGCAAGCTTCTTGGCTGTTTGATTTTCTTTTGGGATGGAGATCACCCAGAGAGGCGAGTGGGAGTTTGACTGATTGACCAGTACAAAGGAGGTGCTGGCGAATGTTTTCAAAAAAATTAAGGCATTAGAAAATATTCAGGATTTTTGGACATTTTCGTTAATAAGAATTAAATAAATTTTTAATTGAAATTGAATTGGTTCAGTTGAAACTAAAGTTAAGAAGTGAACAAATATGTTCTAACTAGTCGATAGGGACGTTCTCTACCTTAGCAATTTCGAGGACGAAATTATTTTAAGTGGGGAAGATTGTAATGACCCGCATTTGCAGAGGTATTATAATTAATTTATTTAATTATATAAATAGTGATATAGTGAATTAAATGGTGCTTTAATTAAATAGCAGGGAATATTTAATTAAAATAATAATTATATAATATATTTAATTCTGAAATAATCAGAATTGACTGAAATGACGATATGGTGTGAACTGGATCATCTGTGATATTTAATTCAGTTTAGAATTGAATTAGAATCACGAATATATTATTCGAACGACTGTTTGAACATATAATTATATTATAATTAAAATCGTGCTTGAAATGGCGCGGTAGTTCGTAATTTGGCGATTCGAACTTCATCTGAGTGTACACGGTTCGTTTTAAATCGGATTTCTGTGAAATAGGAAACGTACGGAGCTGGTGGAGTATATCTTTCTAGTAGAAGAGAAAAATCGGGATTTCGTCATGTAGATTTTGATTTATGTCCAAATCAAATTTTAGAAAAGCCGGTGTGGAATTCCTTTATAATTTATAAAGGAATTATTTATATTTTAAAAAGGAATTTCAATATAAATCGAATATCGGGTTGACCCGGATTTGAAATATCAAGTTAGAAATTCACACAGGAATATTCTAGAGCTGTATGGTATTCCACTGTGGATATATACGATAATATAAATTTATTTGTATTTAATTTATTTACATTTAAATATATTTATATATTTAAATGGGTCATTCAGAGCTTTAAAAATAGTCACTTTTGCAAACTGAGTCGGAATTCGACGAAACTAATTTTTTTGGATCTACAATGTCAAATATTTGTTAGATTTCCAGTTTCGTGATTTTTAGAGTCACTATGTGGCCGTACGGATTTTTAGAGTGAGAAACAGTCAGTATTTTGATGGTTAAAAATACTCTGTGAGGGCATACGAAGTCAGAATTCGACGAAACCAGTTTCATTGGGACCATAATGTCGAACTGTAGTTACATGTCCAGTTTCGTGATTTTTAGGTACCGTATGTGATCGTATAGATTTTTAGAAGGCGAGAACGAAGATAATTGAATATAAACATATAATATCTCCTACAACATAAAATATCTAAGTCATTCTATGGTCAAAATGAAGGCCACGTCCTCACCATTCTCAGCCACAACCTCAAGTATAAACGCAGAAACAAAATTCTCAGCTCCTCACAAGACCAAATCTCAAGTATGAAAAATAAAATCAAAGGGTAGAAAAATCCTAAATTCACAACAATAATTTCTTTGATTCCCTTTCTCAATTCGCTTCAGTTCGAAACTTGTTTTGAATGGTGCGATATCGGATTTCTGTCGATCATTTTATTTGTGGAGCTCGAGATTTGCAAGACAGTCGTGATGCCTGGGAGATAGAAGCAGCTGTCGGGTTCAGGCGAGCTCCGAATAGAGAGGGAGGAGTTTAAAGATTCGGTTTTGAAATTTGTGAGGAAGAGTGGAGGTCACGCGTGATGTCTGAGTGATTTCGGTGGAAAATCTTGTCGTTCCATTTACTGGGCTTCCTTATTCTTGCTGTTCGACGCGAGTTGGGTGCCAGTTCGATCAGCATGAAGTTGGTACTGGATGATAGTAATTTTGGTGGAGTACGTAATGGAAATTTTTGTGGGATTTTTAGTGGTAAGATGAAGAAGGGTTTTTGCGGTCTGAATTCATGAAAGGACATCGAAGTTTACTGGAGATCGAAATCAGTTTGGGGAAGGTGATTATGCTAAATCAAAGGGGGAGAGTGGATTGGGTATCACCGTGGGTTGTTGGGCCAAATATAAAAGGGTAAGCCCAATTAGATTAATGGAAATTAAATTTGTTTTTATTCGAAGTAATACAAACTTGTATGATGTGTAACTTCTCCATATATAATCGGAATTCAGCAAAACACGATACTACAGGATCGTGTGGATGGACACTACCCAATGAGACTTACTGGAAGTGGATTGGGGCTCGTACGAATTTACGGCGAAATAAATTTTTTGATTCAAATCAAACAACAGTTTATCGTTCTTTAACGATGAACTGCCAATGTGAGTAAATCTCACTAACTATGAACAGTTTATAATTTCATGTTGTATTTTTAGAACTGTTAAATATTGGCTGATTGACTGTGTGTTGACTATTTGATTGAACTGCTAGTCAATTATTTTAATTTCTATATCGATTCTGTTTAACAGAATATATCATATGGAACTGAAAGTGATGTTGATTTTACTATATAACGTCTGTGGATGCAGGGAACAATTTGGAGGAATCCGACTGAATTCCTCAACAGTTATATTATTGTTTTTCATATATTATGATATATGGTGTGTTTATAATCTGTGGTTGATTATATATGTTTGGATGATATTGATCATCGTGATTTGATGTCTTAAGTACCATAAGATATCGGAATGGGAAAACGAAATTTTCAAAGTGATATTGAAAACAAAATATTTATAAATTGGAATATTTATAAATAAGAACTATTTATAAATTGGAATATTTATAAATAGGAGATTTTTAAGAAAAGGGAATAATTATAAAATCAAAGGATTTTATAGAAGAGAAAATATTTATAAAATCAACAAAGATTTTATCAAATGAGATATTTATAAATAGGGAATATTGTTAAGGGGAATTTTAACTGAAGGGTAATCTTTATAAATGGAATATTTATAAAGTGAATTATTTATTTAGGATAAATAGGATAAATAAATAAGATGTTATAAAAGGGACTATTTACTTAGAAAATAAATAGGAGATAATAAGTGAGATATTCATCTGTTAAATAAATAGGATAAGATAATCGATTATTTATTTGTTAAATAAATAGAATAAGAAATGGACATATTTATTTGCAAAATAAATAGGGTTATTAAAGGAAACATTCAAAATAAATAAATAAATAGGATATTAAATGGATTATTTATTTAGGAAATGAATAAGTTATGATAAAGGGATGTTGACTTAGAAATTAAATAAGTTAAAAAAGAGATGTTAAGCAAAATAAATAGAATAAAGATTATTTATTTGGAAAATAAATAGAGGAGTTAATCGAATCGAGTTAATCAAACAGAGTTAAACAGTTAGAGTTAATCAGTTAGAGTAAACCAGTTAGAGTTAATCAGTTAGAGTAAACCAATTAGGTTAATCAAATAGAGTTAAAGAAATAGAGTTAAACAAGATTAGAAACTAACTAGAGATTAGTTAAGTTGAATAGTTTTCTGAGTATCGATCTGATGTTGGTTTCGGCCTTCGGGGTTTATACTTGGGAAGATGTTCTCTTATTAGTTTACAGTTAGAGTCTGATAGTTGTGAAATGGTAATGATTGATGATTGATTGATAGTTTTTCCATTTGGAAATAATATCGTTGTTTGCACACGTGTTATCATTTGATAGTTAACTCACCGACTATCAAAGTTTTGACCATTTTAACGTTGTTAATATGGAGAGACCGGTTGGATTATTATCCAAAGAACCACTTTGTATTGGCATAAGCGTTGCGAATCATATATGCCAAAGATAATTGAAGACGGAGTAAAGTGCAAGGGATATTGTATAAGTCTTAGATAACAGTGCCTAAGATGGATGTACTGAATAGTGCCTTCGGTTCATCCTGTTCCTGGATGACTTGTATGGATGAATATCTGACAGAGTATTTCCAGAATTGGCATGTACATTGGTTTCTTCAACCGTACCAAAAGTGGAAGCCGAGAAGGAAACTTCTTTAGCTAACACGTAATGTACTGTTGTAGACGTCAATTAGTGATTTTCGATCGATCTAACAATATGGCATTCGAAGTGAATCTGATGTGATGATGAAGCGTAACCTCAAGCCTCATCAACCAGTAAATGACAGAAATCGGGCAGGCAGCATGGCTAAGTCGGTCGCTCCGAAGTAGGGTGTATAATCACCGGATCTAGAGTTTCATTTACTTCTAAAAATCTATTGTTGATGCTGTCCCATTCAGGAAACGGTTGATGATCCCAACCGTTGGTGATATACATTCGATACAGTCAAGCGAAATGAGAGGTCGGTCATGTGTGGCCGGGTTGCAAGATGTTCTTGTTGAACCCAGTGTATTCCTCTCTAGAGGTACACTAGCGAAAGGTGGTTCCATACCTTGTCATAGTTGGAAATCCATTACCCAATACGTGCTTGCAGTTTTGATTGTATACTATATATGTAGAACGTGAGATGAAAGCGTTTCTGCTAGATGATTATTATTATTGTGGTTGATAGACATTATTATAATATCAAAAGGTTTTTGATATAAGGATAATTTGGATTCTCATAAGGGAATAACCCGTTCCGTTATACGGCGTGGTCTTATGAGATATCATTTACTTGTTCAAACTGTTTTAAACTGTTTTACTCATACCAGTCCCATGACTGACCCGGAGTTTATTTTGTTTTGTTTTCCCTAAACTCTTGGGTACCCTATTTTATATGGGCATTCAAGTAGTCGGGATTTACAGATATACTGGAAGAACTTGGAGCAAGAGGCTTCAGAATTATATAGCTATAGTTTATTTCCGCTGTGTTGTAAGTGTTGTCCTCTGATAATGTTATTGTATACATATACTGATTTTATTTCAAGGATATGTTATCTATTATACGTTATTCGTTCCGCTATAAGGTTCGTGTTACTCTGATGTTGTGTTCTTCTTCTTCTTCTATTCTAAGTTTCTATCTTATCTATCCTCACCCTCTAATTTCTTTCATTAATCATCCGGTATGTTCGACCCTTGGATGTTCGATATGTGTTGTATGTCGGATAACCAAGGTCGCCAAAAATCCCGGGTCATTACAGTAAACTAATATTTCAATGTGTTATTTACATTGAAAATGTGACTTTTTATTTTAATGTTTTAGCACATTGAAAATGTAACTTTTTAATTTTAATGTTTTATCACATTGAAAATGTAACTATTTAATTTAATATTTTATCACATTGAAAATGTAACTTTTTAATTTTTAATGTTTTATCACATTGAAAATCTAACTTTTTAATTTAATGTTTTATCACATTGAAAATGTAGCTTTTTAATTTTAATGTTTTATTACATTGAAAATGTAACCTTTTAATTTTTAACGTTTTATCTACATTAAAAATGTAAGTCTGAATATTTATACATTTTTATTTCAAAATGTTGATTTTTAATATTACATTCACATTAAAAATATAAGTTTGAATATCAATCCATTTCTATAAAACAATGACCAATTTATTTTTAATGTTTTATCTACATTAAAAATGTAAGTCTGAATATTTATACATTTTTATTTCAAAATGTTGATTTTTAATATTACATTCACATTAAAAATATAAGTTTGAATATCAATGCATTTCTATAAAACAATGACCAATTTTTGTCTTACAACAAATATATGAATTTAATGTTTACATATTATGATCATTTTCCCATTCATATAAGTATTAAAAATCAAATTTTCATATTCATATATAATAACATGAACATTTTATAACATAAAAATATATCAGAAAATTTCGGCAGCATAACGGCAGGGTAATTAAAGTCAGCACCGTCCCGATGTACGGCTCCTCGCATTACCTCAGGCCCCGCGGCGTTTCCAAGGGGTTTAATTTCCTAATACATTTTTCTGGGTAGTCGAATGCCACAATATCAATCAATTTCATTTTTCAACCACAAACAAAGACCAAAATTCAACCAATCAAATATCACAAATCAATCAAGCCGTCCATGGTCTGCGGACGATGGGTATCGGGAGTTTCTAAACTCCGTCTGCATCCAAATATAATTTTATTTAATTTATTCAGATTCCGAAATCTCACATCGCTTTTTATTTCTTCTAAAATTGTAGAAGGATCCAAAAATTTTGCGGTCTTTTCTGAAATGTAGATCTCGTCGTTGTGATTCCAATGCTTCCTGTTTCATCGCATTTCGTTAATGTGCGTGTAAGATACGAATTTACGAAGGTTAACACTTTTAAATTAATTATTTAAGTAATTAATTAGGAAAATAAACCTTTCTCCTTCCTGTAATACTAAGGCCGATGTTTTCAAAACTCCTTCGAACCTATGGCTTAGATCCGCGCGTTATACGAGCCACTAGTTGACGATCTGAAGACATCACGCCGGGGAGCTCTGAGGGGCACTGAAACACCCCACCTCCGTTAGGGTCACTCTCAAAGAGAATGCCCTAATTTTGGTGGAGGTTTATAAGTATAAGTCACAGATATACAAGACAGATATAAGAACAAATATTTGTAAACAGCGGAAAAACAACAACTTTTATTTCATAAAAGCAAATACGTGCTACATCAACATCACCATAATTGTCTTACATCTTTTCCAAAAACATAACATAACACTTCCGTAATCTGTCTTGATTACATTATTTAAAGAAGCATAAATAAAACATAGATAAACCGCAAAAGCCCCATAGTGGTTGTCCAAAGCCATAGTTCAAAACGAAAAGGTCCAAGCAATACATTTCTCCTCTTCAAGCTGGATGTTAAGGCTGGTCAAGCTGCAGTGTTCCCTCCCTGTGGACCTGGGGGGGGAACGGAAGAAAAGAAGACGAAAGAAAAGTAGAGTCAGACATAAAGCCTGAGTAAGTCTAGGACTATTCTGTCTATGAATAAAGAACTGGGTATGATAAGTATAAACAAGAAGTGGGAAAGCACTATAAACTTGGTTAAGTTGTCTAGGGTCGAATATACTATCGTACCCCATGTTAATCTCTGAACCCATTTAAACTAGTTTCCAACTGGCACCCCATAATCAGGGTGAAGTGATCCATTCTATGATGATCGGCTCCTACTCGCATAGTTACATGTGTCTTACGGCCCCCGATGTTGTAGTTACCTATGCTGGTCCCACCATGGGGTGTATCAAGTCCCATGGCAGCGGCCCGACACAACCTTAGAATGCACAGGTATGCTACTGGTGCCCAGTGCTTTATTTTTCTGCGCCGGAGTGTGTGCACGCCCGCACCTCGTTAGAACCTACACTGCTACACCACCGCCGTCGATTTGACCTCTTACAATCAGCCCAGTAATCGTGCCCCACCCTGCCTAGTTTCAGGGTATCATGATACACCTTCTAGGGTTACTGCTGAAAAGGGTCCCCCGTTACTAGGTTTTCTATCTCTAGCCAACATGCTAAGTTGGTTAAGTGTTTTCTAACCAAACCCCCACCAGTCCGTTTAGTTTAGCATGTTCTATTTTAATTAAGTCTTTAGTTCACTTAATCCTAACAATCCTGACTCAGCCTTAATTGTCTTATTAAAGCCTTGACCTCTCACATTAGACAGGTATTGTTGTGGCTGCCTGTTGCCGGTTGGTTCTGGGCAGTCTTACGCCACAACTCAGTCTAACCTCGGGTCCATATTGGGCTCCATGTTTAACCTCCCACATTGGATAGGTATTGTTGTGACTACTGGACAGCCGGGCGGTTCCGGGCAGGTTTACATCACAACTCAATCCAACCTCGGGTTAAACACATCGTATGTTCTACAATTACATATTTTGTCTTTCTTCTTTATTTTCTTATATGTAAATATTTGCGGCCCATTATTAAGTTAATGGTGTAAAGGTTACACCAATCATGGGCCCAACCCGTACTTGAATTTGGGCCCTTCTACTTTATATTTTCATTTATTAATTAATTTGGCCCAACGCTATTTTCCCCCGTTTAATACGTTCGTTTATCATAATATATGTTGGGCTTAGGCTTTCAAGCCCAACTTAGCCATGAGAAAAAGGGGAGGCTTAAAGCGTGATTACATACACAAAAAGGGGAATGTGAACGCATGAACTTGCAACCTAACGTTGGAACTACAAAACAGATACTGGTGTACTTGCATAGTAGCATAGTGACATGAATCAAAGCATGTAGACTTGTAGTTAAGTTAAGAATCTAAATTGGATATCATTATTGACACATAGTTTTAACATAAACCTATATTTTTATTTAGGCATAATGTCAAACATAAGCGAATCATGTTCATAAGATTACTACATGTTTACAAAGGTGCTTACTTTTGTTACTAACACAAAAGTATAGTTCAACTTAATCATGATTTTAAATCTATTCACATAACCATGGCGTAAATATTTCTAACATGAAATCATGATTTTTACTTTAGTCATGTAAACTTGCAAAGGGGATTTTGAATCTAACCTAGCTATGTACCACATATGTCATCATATAACTCTTGTTAACAACATAGACCTAACAAGGATTTCAATTATGCAAAATATCAATCATAGCCTAGTCATATTCATAAGTTTGCAAATAAGTTTTCTAGTACATAAGCATGGCTTAATACATAGATCATGGTGCCAAAATTTCAACATAGTTTCACATGAACTATAATAACCCAAATTTGTTCCAATTACGTACAAAATGATTTTTGTACAAAAGTATACATTATGATGGCATAGTAGCAAAACCCCAAACTTGCATGAATTTCAATTAATCAACTACATACATGTAGCTTCAACATGAATTTTTGAGAATATCCAAACGTATACTTGCATAAAACTACCGCAAACATGTAGTTTTTATAATGAATAACATACTTTCCAATCGCTATACAATATTCCAAATCGATAAGAATCATAGTAACGCACAAATATGAATTATTTATCACCACAATCAAGTATACAAACCAACACAGTTATTTGTTCATACCAAAATAATACTCTACTTACAATTGTGTGGCGAATTTTCCAATTTAGGAATTTGGAGATGCGATTCCTTGTTGATTTGATTTGATTAAGTTGCTTTATGCTTTTAGAATTTGCCTCCTAATCCTCTCTCCAATTGGTGGCTACTCTTAGTCGTTCCTCAGCAACATGATGGCCTTGTTCTTATTTTTGAATGAATATATTAGGTTGAGTCTAGGGTCATTTTTATAGGGGTTATGAACTGATTAGGACCATCGATGTTGCTTGGATTGATCATAGCCTTTCATTCGAAAGAGAGACCAATTAGAGCCTGCCACCTAGCCCTAATGACAAAGCAGACTTCTGAAAATCGACCAACATAGAATAGGCCAGCCAGGTTGGGCTGGGTTCGACCTGGCTCTGGACCAGGTCGACAACCCTGTCGATAGCCCTGTCGACAGCCCTGTCGACCTGGCTAGACCAGGTCGACAGCCCAGTCGACCTGGGTGCATTAGGCGGGAGTTTTCCCGCCCTGGCCAATTGGGCCCGATTGCGGAAATTAAACTTGTTTTTCTGAGCTGTTTTATTCTGTTCGAATTTTAAACTTAATTCAGAAACTTCCGAAGGCCATATCTTCTTCATACGGACTCCGTTTTTCGAAAACTCGGACTCTATTTCGCATATTTTTCCGTGACGAACGCAATGGCTTATCCCGTTTCCCTTAGTTCTTTGATTTGAAATTAATTATACTTTAATTTGTGAATTTCACAGTTATAGAATTCGCGGGGTGTTACATTCTCCCCCACTTAAAAGGATTTCGTCCCCGAAATCTTCAAGTTAGGAGGAATGTATATCCTAAAATCCAATCATCCATCTACTCATCCATCAAACACGAGCATCCATTGTCCTTAAAAGACTTCTAATGCTTCATGATCATATGCGAAATGTGTGTGTACATGTACTTGTCAAATGCAAAATCAGGCGGTCTACTGATTCAGTTGACCTCCTTAATGCGAATTATGTAAGTGCCATGAATCCATTATGTATGCAAATTTTCCTATTCATGATTCTACATGAGTGCACAATCATTCAATACAAATGCAACATCCATATGACAACACATTAGAGTTCAACCATATACGAGTGCAAACATATATGCATATGCAATATGAAGTGACTGAGCCGATCTAAAACCTAGATTGTGTGTGTATATGCAACCACGAGCAACCACTAGCAATCACTTGCAACCACTTGCAACCATCATCCATAACATGTTTCAATTACATGTTTTCATCTAAATGGTTTCTACCTAAAAGATAAGGTCGAGGAAATATACCTAAAAAGGTATATAAAAGAGCAACTTAAGGAAAAGGAAAGATCAAGGATGTACCCTCAAACAGAAAAGGGTAGGCAGTGCGTATTCTAGCTTCAGTTTCCCAAGTCGCGTCTCCCTCGGCGTCGCTCCACTGAACTTTGACGAGCTTGACTTCACGGTTGCGTAGCTTCTTCACTTCCGTTCCTAATATGCGGGTTGGAACTTTTCTTATGGTTGCTTCGCGTTCCACTTCGGCCTCTTCGAGGATATTTGGCTCTACTACTTCAGCAGACTCATGTAGACATTTTCGGAGATGTGAAACGTGAAAAACGTTGTGGACTCCGGCCAACTTCTCGGGTAGCTCTAATCTATAGGCCATTTTCCCAATTTTCTCGATGATAGGGAATGGCCCTACGAACCTTGGTGCTAGTTTTCCTGTGGTTCCAAAACGAACAACGTTTCTTAGTGGTGATACTTTGAGAAAAACTCTGTCTCCAACCTCAAATTCAAGGTCGGTCCTTCTCTTGTCGGCATAGGACTTTTGTCTGTCTTGGGCCGTCTTCATCCTTCTTCGTATTAAGTCTACTTTCTCTGAAGTCTCTCGGATCATATCTGGTCCAAGTATGAGCTTATCAGTAGATTCCCACCAACAAGTGGGCGATCGGCACGGTCTTCCATATAAAGCTTCGATGGGCGCCATTCCGATGGTTGCTTGATAGCTGTTGTTGTAGGCAAATTCCACCAAAGGAAGGTGGTCTTCCCATGTCCCTCCGAAGTCGAGGACGCATAGCCTTAAAAGGTCTTCCAAAACTCTGTTCACTCTCTCTGTTTGGCCATCGGTTTGGGGATGATAGGCTGTGCTCAAGCATAACTGCATTCCTACTGCTTCTTGCAGACTCCGCCAAAACTCACTGGTGAAGATGGGGTCTCGGTCACTAACAATGCTAGATGGTATTCCATGGAGTCGGACGATTTCCTTGAGGTAAAGTGATGCTAGGGATGAGGCAGTTCTTTTACTTTTGACAGGTAAAAAGTGGGCGCTTTTAGTAAGCCTATCCACTATTACCCAAATGCTAGTGTTGCCTCTCCTAGACCTAGGCAGCCCATCGATGAAGTCCATTGAGATGCTATCCAACTTCCACTGCGGGACCTCCAGAGGATGTAGCAGTCCGCCAGGCTTTTTCTGTTCCGCCTTAACCTGTTGGCACACCATACACTTAGAAACGAATTCTGCCACGTCCTTTTTCATGCCGTTCCAGAAGAAAGTCCTTTTTATATCTTTGTACATTTTATCTCCGCCTGGATGTATCGTCATCTTGGAGTGATGTGCTTCCTCGAGAACCTTCTTTACTAAATCTTTTATCTGTGGGACGCATAGTCTTCCGTCTCGCCTTAGCAAACCCTTATCGTCGATGGAGTATCTGTTGAGGTGACTTGAAGTCTCACCCCTAATTAGCCTATCAATTGTTTCCATAAGCTGAGGGTCTTCGCGTTGTGCTGTCCCTACTGAATCCACTAAAGTTGGGCGCACTTCGAGAGATGCTAGCAAGCCTGGTACGAAATCGGTGGAAGGCCTAAAGTCGAAGCTGGCTATAAACTCTAGGCTTCGTCTTTCAACAAACAACGGGCTTAGGGTCAATTTCTTTCGGCTTAACGCGTCTGCCACTACGTTGCCTTTGCCCGGAGTGTAGGAGATTTCGAAATCGTACGAGGCAAGAAACTCCATCCATCTTTGTTGCCTCAAGTTAAGATCCTTCTGCGAGAAAAGATATTTCAACGATTTATGGTCAGTGTAAAGTTCGAACTTCTCACCTAGGAGATAGTGTCGCCAAGACTTGAGTGCAAAGAAGATGGCGGCTAACTCAAGATCGTGGGTTGGGTAGTTCTTTTCGTGCACTTTCAAGTGCCTCCCGCCATAAGCTACTACCCTTCCTTCTTGCATTAAGACGGCGCCTAGCCCTGTCCCACATGCATCCGTATAAACAGTGAACATCTTGCTCCCATCTGGCAGCGTCAAAACTGGGGCTGTTGTAAGAGCCCTTTTTAGTCGTTGGAAAGCAAACTCGCAATCCAAATCCCAATTGAACACTAGATTCTTCTTAGTCAATTTCGTGAGCGGAGCGGAGATTTTCGCAAAATCCCTTATAAACTTTCGATAGAAACCTGCTAGTCCTAGAAAGCTTCGGACCTCAGTCGCATTCCTTGGTGTCTTCCAATCCTGCACCGCCATTACCTTAGCAGGGTCCACTGCTAACCCTTGTTTGGATACTATGTGCCCAAGGAACCTCACCTCTTCCCTCCAAAAGTGGCATTTGGAGAATTTGGCTCTTAGTTGATGGACTCGCAAAGTTTCCATGATTGCCCTTGAGTGCTGAGCATGTTCCTCTTCACTTTTTGAGAAGATAAGGATATCATCTACGAAGACCACTACGAATTTGTTGAGGAAATCTCTGAATACCCTACTCATCAGGTCCACGAAGTAAGCAGGTGCATTTGTCAAGCCGAAAGGCATGACAAGCCATTCAAAGAAGCCGTCGGGGGTTCTGAATGCTGTTTTATCGATGCTATCTTCAGCCACCCTTAGCTGATGAAAACCAGTTGCTAAATCGAGTTGGGAGAAAACAGACGCTCCTACAAGCTGGTCAAACAAATCGTCAATTCTAGGGAGAGGGTGCCTATTCTTTTTCGTTAGCTTGTTGAGCTCCCTGTAGTCAACACATAGACGGAGTGAACCATCCTCCTTTGTAGCGAACACCACTGGAGCGCCCCATTCTGAAATGCTCCTCCTAATGAACCCCTTTTCTAGAAGCTCTTTAATCTGTTTACTGAGCTCTTTCCTTTCTCGTGGAGCCATGTGTCTAACGGGTAACGCAACGGGCTTTGCATTATCTACAAGATATATGCGGAAGTCTATTTCCCGCTTCGGAGGCAAGCCCTTCAACTCCTCGAAGACATCCGGATATTCCCGGACCACTTTAACTGATTGCAAATTTTCAACAGAGGCATCTAGCGATTCAAGGTAACTAAGCATAACCACGTATGAGGGATTACAAGAAATTTCCAAAGTATTACCGAGCTGGGTTAGGAGCCTAACAACCCTTTTTTCACAATCAAGGATGGCCCCATTACTGGATAGCCAATCCATACCCAAAATCAAACCATAACCCGAAAAGCCCAAAACAAAGGCGCTACATTGAAATTCTACACTTAGAATAGAAATTTTCAATCCCAAACAGATCATAGACAAATGAGCTGGGCCCCCAATTGGGTTTGAAACAATTAAGGGGTCCTCTACCATACTAGTTTTTAGGTGCAGAGATTCTACTAAAGCAGACGAGATAAAGGAGTGTGATGCACCAGAATCAAATAAAGTGCGAATGGGGTGATCATAAAGATAAACTACACTTTCTACAGAAGTATTTATACCTCGCTGTTGCAGAGGTGGCGCTTCCAGCACATGAACCTGTGCCCCTGGGGTGGATCCAGCCCTCTGCCCCTGTCCTCGTTTCTTTGGGCAGTCCTTGGCCTTGTGGCCTGTCTCACCGCAAGAAAAGCACCCACCATTCTCCTTGGCCTTCTTTTTCCGGCAGTCCTTAACTAAGTGCCCCACTTTGCCACAGAAATTGCACTTCCTCTTCTCTTTGTTGCCTTTCCCGCCCTTCTTAAAGTCTGTCTTCTTAGGCTGCAAACCCTCTTTCTTCCCTTGAGAGCTTTCTGCCTTTGCCTCCTTCTTGCCCTTATCCTCTTCATTCAGCAATGCCATTTGCACCAATCTTTCATACGTGGCTCCCATGGGTATATGGGTCATGGCCAAACTGTGTAATGGCTCATTCAACCCTTTGACGAAACGGAGAGCCTTCTTGTGCGGGGTGTTGACTAGGTCAAGCCCAAACCTAGCCAGCTCATCGAACTGATTCACATACTCTCTGACTGTCTTGTCCCCTTGCTTAAGAAATAAGAATTTTTCCAACTGCAAACTTCTTTCCGCATCTGAGAGAAATTTAGTCTCAAACCTTGCCCTAAAGTCCTCCCATGTCTCCACTGGTCTTTCTGCATTAGTGACTTCCCACCAGTAGGAGGCCTCGCCCTTTAATAGCCATACTGCCAGTTGTACTTTTTGTCTATCTTCTACCTCAAAGATGATGAATAGTTCCTCCGTTTCTTTCAGCCAATTCCTAGCTGCCACGAAGGACTCAGTTCCATGGAAATCCTTTCCTCCCATAGCTTTAAAATCTTTACATATCTTAGCAAACGTGTTTCCCCGTGGAGGAGGTGGAGGAAAAGGTGCTGCTGCAGCTGGATGATTTCCTGCAGCTAGGGGAGGAGGAACGGTAGGACCTGGCTGAGTGGCTCTTGCTTCTAAGAACCGCCTAAACCAACCAGGTATTCGCACCCCTTCTGGCAAGTTAAGGTCTTCGGACATGCTGAAACAAAAAGGATAGATTCAAAACGAAGGATAAGAGATAGTACCTATGGCTTTGGAGAGTGGACTTTGCCTTTTAGAATAAAATAATATTTTTCTTTTAAAAATGCTTCTTTAAATTTCCTTTTTGAAAATAAATTTTCAAAACTTTTTATCTTATCTAGTAAACCTATGCTCTGATACCAAGTGAAACACCCCACCTCCGTTAGGGTCACTCTCAAAGGGAATGCCCTAATTTTGGTGGAGGTTTATAAGTATAAGTCACAGATATACAAGACAGATATAAGAACACATATTTGTAAACAGCGGAAAAACAACAACTTTTATTTCATAAAAGCAAATACGTGCTACATCAACATCACCATAATTGTCTTACATCTTTTCCAAAAACATAACATAACACTTCCATAATCTGTCTTGATTACATTATTTAAAGAAGCATAAATAAAACATGGATAAACTGCAAAAGCCCCATAGTGGTTGTCCAAAGCCATAGTTCAAAACGAAAAGGTCCAAGCAATACATTTCTCCTCTTCAAGCTAGATGTTAAGGCTGGTCAAGCTGCAGTGTTCCCTCCCTGTGGACCTGGGGGGGGGGGGGGGAAACGGAAGAAAAGAAGACGAAAGAAAAGTAGAGTCAGACATAAAGCCTGAGTAAGTCTAGGACTATTCTGTCTATGAATAAAGAACTGGGTATGATAAGTATAAACAAGAAGTGGGAAAGCACTATAAACTTGGTTAAGTTGTCTAGGGTCGAATATACTATCGTACCCCATGTTAATCTCTGAACCCATTTAAACTAGTTTCCAACTGGCACCCCATAATCAGGGTGAAGTGATCCATTCTATGATGATCGGCTCCTACTCGCATAGTTACATGTGTCTTACGGCCCCCGATGTTGTAGTTACCTATGCTGGTCCCACCATGGGGTGTATCAAGTCCCATGGCAGCGGCCCGACACAACCTTAGAATGCACAGGTATGCTACTGGTGCCCAGTGCTTTATTTTTCTGTGCCGGAGTGTGTGCATGCCCGCACCCCGTTAGAACCTACACTGCTACACCACCGCCGTCGATTTGACCTCTTACAATCAGCCCAGTAATCGTGCCCCACCCTGCCTAGTTTCAGGGTATCATGATACACCTTCTAGGGTTACTGCTGAAAAGGGTCCCCCGTTACTAAGTTTTCTATCTCTAGCCAACATGCTAAGTTGGTTAAGTGTTTTCTAACCTAACCCCCACCAGTCCGTTTAGTTTAGCATGTTCTATTTTGATTAAGTCTTTAGTTCACTTAATCCTAACAATCCTGACTCAGCCTTAATTGTCTTATTAAAGCCTTGACCTCTCACATAGACAGGTATTATTGTGGCTGCCTGTTGCCGGTTGGTTCCGGGCAGTCTTACGCCACAACTCAGTCTAACCTCGGGTCCTTATTGGGCTCCATGTTTAACCTCCCACATTGGATAGGTATTGTTGTGACTACTGGACAGCCGGGCGGTTCCGGGCAGGTTTACATCACAACTCAATCCAACCTCGGGTTAAACACATCGTATGTTCTACAATTACATATTTTGTCTTTCTTCTTTATTTTCTTATATGTAAATATTTGCGGCCCATTATTAAGTTAATGGTGTAAAGGTTACACCAATCATGGGCCCAACCCGTACTTGAATTTGGGCCCTTCTACTTTATATTTTCATTTATTAATTAATTTGGCCCAACGCTATTTTCCCCCGTTTAATACGTTCGTTTATCATAATATATGTTAGGCTTAGGCTTTCAAGCCCAACTTAGCCATGAGAAAAAGGGGAGGCTTAAAGCGTGATTACATACACAAAAAGGGGAATGTGAACGCATGAACTTGCAACCTAACGTTGGAACTACAAAACAGAAACTGGTGTACTTGCATAGTAGCATAGTGACATGAATCAAAGCATGTAGACTTGTAGTTAAGTTAAGAATCTAAATTGGATATCATTATTGACACATAGTTTTAACATAAACCTATATTTTTATTTAGGCATAATGTCAAACCTAAGCAAATCATGTTCATAAGATTACTACATATTTACAAAGGTGCTTACTTTTGTTACTAACACAAAAGTATAGTTCAACTTAATCATGATTTTAAATCTATTCACATAACCATGGCGTAAATATTTCTAACATGAAATCATGATTTTTTACTTTAGTCATGTAAACTTGCAAAGGAGATTTTGAATCTAACCTAGCTATGTACCACATATGTCATCATATAATTCTTGTTAACAACATAGACCTAACAAGGATTTCAATTATGAAAAATATCAATCATAGCCTAGTCATATTCATAAGTTTGCAAATAAGTTTTCTAGTACATAAGCATGGCTTAATACATAGATCATGGTGCCAAAATTTCAACATAGTTTCACATGAACTATAATAACCCAAATTTGTTCCAATTACGTACAAAATGATTTTTGTACAAAAGTATACATTATGATGGCATAGTAGCAAAACCCCAAACTTGCATGAATTTCAATTAATCAACTACATACATGTAGCTTCAACATGAATTTTTGAGAATATCCAAACGTATACTTGCATAAAACTACCGCAAACATGTAGTTTTTATAATGAATAACATACTTTCCAATCGCTATACAATATTCCAAATCGATAAGAATCATAGTAACGCACAAATATGAATTATTTATCACCACAATCAAGTATACAAACCAACACAGTTATTTGTTCATACCAAAATAATACTCTACTTACAATTGTGTGGCGAATTCTCCAATTTAGGAATTTGGAGATGCGATTCCTTGTTGAATTGATTTGATTAAGTTGCTTTATTCTTTTAGAATTTGCCTCCTAATCCTCTCTCCAATTGGTGGCTACTCTTAGTCGTTCCTCAGCAACATGATGGCCTTGTTCTTATTTTTGAATGAATATATTAGGTTGAGTCTAGGGTCATTTTTATAGGGGTTATGAACTGATTAGGACCATCGATGTTGCTTGGATTGATCATAGCCTTTCATTCGAAAGAGAGACCAATTAGAGCCTGCCACCTAGCCCTAATGACAAAGCAGACTTCTGAAAATCGACCAACATAGAATAGGCCAGCCAGGTTGGGCTGGGTTCGACCTGGCTCTGGACCAGGTCGACAACCCTGTCGATAGCCCTGTCGACAGCCCTGTCGACCTGGCTAGACCAGGTCGACAGCCCTGTCGACCTGGGTGCATTAGGCGGGAGTTTTCCCGCCCTGGCCAATTGGGCCCGATTGCGGAAATTAAACTTGTTTTTCTGAGCTGTTTTATTCTGTTCGAATTTTAAACTTAATTCAGAAACTTCCGAAGGCCATATCTTCTTCATACGGACTCCGTTTTTCGAAAACTCGGACTCTATTTCGCATATTTTTCCGAGACGAACGCAATGGCGTATCCCGTTTCCCTTAGTTCTTTGATTTGAAATTAATTATACTTTAATTTGTGAATTTCACAGTTATAGAATTCGCGGGGTGTTACAGGCACGCCAACACCAGAGGGGGA
Source organism: Allium sativum (assembly GCA_030737875.1). NCBI lineage: Eukaryota > Viridiplantae > Streptophyta > Magnoliopsida > Asparagales > Amaryllidaceae > Allium > Allium sativum. The sequence continues at coordinate 572,317,837 of CM060923.1, read as the reverse complement.
GACCCACTTCGACGCTGTCTTGGTGGCGCGGTGGCGGTCCAAAGCAGTCGAATTTGGGGGGGGGGGGTGATTCGGCCATAATACTGGACGAAGGGTTCTGAGATTTGGATCTGAAAAGCTCAAATTGCTCTTTGAAATTTCCTTCAGGAGTGGATAATTTTATCGAATGGATCGATCGATATTATGTGATGAAAAGTGGAGCTCGGTGGCCATTGCTTCGAAGGTATACGGCGGCTGATTACAATCTGTATTAGGGTTGACAGTATACGCGTATTTATAAGAGTATTTCTATTTTTATTTATTTATTTAATACCTTTTAATTCCAATATAACTCGTATATCGTTCAGAACTCCAAATCAAACCCAATGAGTGTCGCGCGCAGCCAAATACCCATATTCCGGACACAACGGGATATGACCCTTAAGCCAAATAAATTATTTCGATAGGTTTTTCTTTAAATTAAATATATATCAATGTATATTTAATTTAAACGGACATTTTAATTTACCAGAGCAACATATTGATTCTAAAACTTCTAGAAAAAATATATCTAGCTTTGTTTTGACGATACGGTCTCAATAAAATTGATTTCGTCGAATTTGGAGACCGTTTAAAAAATGACCATTTTCTAGTCGATCGAAATTGACTAAAATTGCCAAAACACATTTTCTATTGCCATGCTCACATATTACTTCCAAAAATTATGAAAATTGGAATCTAGAAATAATTAGACATTCCGGATCCAACAAAAGTTGTTTCATCGAAAATGGAGGTCATTTGCAAAATGACTATTTATATGGGCCATATATTATATTAAATTCCATAGCGACTATTCTGAAAATTCAATAGACCATAACTTTTGATTCCCGCAATGAAATTTCAATTTTTCAGATTTGTTGGAAAGATATTCTTAAACAGATTCTAGTATTCTTGGTTTCACCAAAATCTAATTCATTTTGCATCCTGTAAAGTCAGTCAAATTTCAAACTCAAATTTTCAAACTACCGCGCTATTTCTAACTCCTTTTGAAATGAAAATAGATATATTCATTCTAACTTCAATTTAAATAGTTTTTAAATCATTATTATTTAAAATAAATTATTTTAACTATTCAAAATTCAATAAAATAGCCAAAATAAAAATTTTAAATTGACTTTGATTTTCAGGGTCCGCTTAAAAGCTTTTTGTCCCCGAAAAGGAAATAATAGTAAAGTAGGAAACAAAACGAAAATTGAAAAATATGGTAAACGTACCTTGCACCAGAGCTTTTCTGAGATATCCACTCTGAACTTGGGATAAGACTATTTGATGCTACCTTCGGTCTCACATGTACAGTCTCTGGGATCTCCGCTCTACTGCACTTTGACTAGATGAATTCTTTTGTTCCTCAGAACTCGGGTTTCTTTGCCAGTGATCTTTACCAGCTCCCTTCTTACTTCTAAATTCGTAGTAATCTCAAAATCCTATTGTGCAGCTTCTTCTACAATCAAGTCTGGATCATGCACATGCTTTCGGAGTTGAGACACATGGAATGAATCACGTACCCCTGGCAACCATTCATGCAACTAAACCCTGTAAGTGAGAATTCCAATTCTTTCTAGAATAGGGAATGGACCAATGGATCTAGGAGCCAACTTCCCAGTCTTTCCAAAACGAACTACTCCTCTCAGTGAAGAAACACTTAAGTACACATAATCACCAAAAGAAAATTCTAAATCTCTTCTTCTCGAATCGGCATAACTTTTCTGTTGGCTCTGAGCTACTAGTAATCTCTTATTAATGAAATCGGCTTTGTTTGAAGCTTCTCGAATCATGTCGGGACCCAATACCAGTCTATTTCCTGGTTCCACCCAACATGCGGGAGATCTATAGGGCCTGCCATACAATGTTTCGAGTGGCGACATTTGCAAGCTTGCTTGGTAACTGTTATTATAAGAGAACTCGACAAAGTGCAAGTGATCTTTCCATGATCCACCAAAGTCAAGAATACAAGCTTGCAACAAATCTTCTAGTACGGTTCACCCTCTCAGTCCGGCCATCTGTTTGTGGATGACAAGCGGTGCTCAAATTTAATGTTGTCCCTAGCTCTTTTAGGAAAGCTTCCCAGGATTTACTAGCGAATATAGGGTCATGGTCACTGACAATGCTACTGGGAACTCCATGTAGTCGGAGAATTTCTTTGAAATAAATTTTCACCAAACTTTGAGCTATTCTGGTATATCTGACAGGAATAAAATGGGCAGACTTCGTAAAACGATCAACGATCACCCAAATAATGTCATTCCCTTTTTTGGTTCGGGGCAAGTCATCGATAAAATCCATAGATATTTGATCCTACTTCCAACTTGGGACTTCTAGTGGTTGTAACAATCCAGCAGGTTTTTGCTGATCACTCTTAACTTGTTGGCAAGTAGAACACCTGCTGACATAAATGGAGATGTCTCTTTTCATAGATTTCCATCAGAATGTGCGCTTGAGATCATGATCCATCTTACTCACCCCTGGATGAGTACAAAGCTTGGATTTGTGACATTCATCCATTACTTCTCTTCTGAGCATAGGAATATTCAGGATACAAATTTGGCCCTTCAACCTCAGAATTCCTTTGTTATCTTTTTGGAAACTCAAGGGTTAGCCTTCCCAAACTCTTTTACTAATTCTCTATATGAATTCATCATCCTTCTAAAGAGTAGATATTTTTTCAATCAAAGTAGGTGTAACGATGAGATTGGCGATGATAAGATTGGCGACGCCCGCATTCTTTCTGCTAAGCGCATCGGCTACAACATTGCCTTTCTCTGGAGTATTTAAGATGTCCAGATCATAGGCCGCAAGAAATTCTACCCAACGTTGCTGCCTCATCTTTTGGGTGAACAGATACTTCAAGGATTTATGGTTTGTATATAGTTCGAACTTGTCACCCAAAACATAGTGCCTCCAATCTTTAAAGAAAAGGCGACGGCCATCAACTCAAGATCATGAGTGGGGTATTTCTTCTCATGCGGTTTCAATTGACGGCTAGCATAAGAAACAACTTTGTCACTCTGCATTAATACCGCACCAATGCCTTCTCTAGAAGCATCAGTCCAGACTTTCAAATCTTGATTACCATCAATAATGGTCAACAATGTAGCACTAGTTGACCTCATTTTCAGCTCTCGGAAAGCTGCCTCACATTCAGGTATCCAAATAAACTTTGTATGCTTCTTTGTAAGCTTCGTCGATGGATAAGTTAGCGTCGAAAAATATTTAAAAAATTACCGATAATAGCCAGCCAATCCTAGAAAACTTCTGACTTCAGTAGGAGTGCTAGGCTGCTTCAAATTCTGAATGGTTGTGATTTTATTGGGATCCACTGAAATTCCTTCCTTCGATACTACATGACCGAGGAACTTCACTTCTTCTTGCCAGAATACACATTTAGAAAATTTGGCATTTAATACATTCTTTCTCAGAATTTCCAAAACTTGTTCCAAATGTTTTTCATGCTCGGAAGTTGATTTGGAGAAGATTAAAATGTCGTCGATGAAAACCAGCACAAATTTGTTTAGGACATCGCGGAATACTCGATTCATCAAATTGACAAACTGGAGCGTTGCATAAGCCGAACGACATTACTAACCATTCATAAAATATGTCTGGAGCTCTGAAAGCTGTCAAAGGAACACATTCTTCAGCAATACGCAGTTGATGGAAACTGTAGCTAGGTCCAATTTAGAGAATACTTTACCTCCATTCAACCGATCCAACAAATCATCAATACAGGGCAATGCATATTTATTCTTGAGCATCTGGTTATTTAAATCTCGGTAATAACACATAGTCTGAGAGTACCGTCTGACTTTAGGACAAACACTACTGTAGCACCCTAATTTGAAAAGCTAGGCCTGATTGGACATTTCCATAAAAGTTGTTTGGTTTGATTGCTCAACTCCTCTTTCTCTTTCCATGACATTCTTCAAATAGGATGTACCACTGGCCTAACATTTAGAACTAGATCAATCCTGAAGTCGATTCCTCTACGCCGAGGTAAGCTAACTTTTTCAAACACATCGGCATAATTTTTAATAATAGGAATATCTTCAATAGGAGCAGGAGAAACATCAAGAGCAGACTAAAATTCTTTTCTAACTGAATTCGGTCCTATGCATGGTATCGTTATAAAATTGTTATACTTGGTCTTCGCCTTAACGATTCTTTCTGCACATTTAACCTCGTCTTCATATTTGGTTAACCAGTCCAGCCTAAGAATGATGTCAAATTCAGGGAAATCCATGACGATCAAATTAAAAGAAAACCGATAACTGAAAAAGGGAATAGGTGCTCTATAATACACACCAAGGATAAGAGAACCTCTAATCGGGTTATGAACTCTAACTGATTCCTTAAGGTTCCTTAGCTTTAGCTTTAACTTCTTAACCGTATTGCTTGAAATAAAACTTTGTGATGTGCACGTAGCAAACAATACTTTAACTGGAATATTGTTGATAGTGAGAATGCCTTCGAAAACATCTGGCCTTTGCTGACTAACCGAGGGTAAGGGGATTTTTGCTACTCCATTAACTTGAGCTTCTTTGGTCACTTTCAAAAGTCGGTAATCCCTACTTATATGACCTGTCTTATGGCAAATATTTCATTCCCTAGTCTCTTGAGACTTATTATTGGATTTAAATTCATCTATCCTTTGTTTCTTCGAAAATTTGCAATTTATCGACAAATGTCCTTTATTATTACAGTTAGAGCATGTGGCAGTCATTAACAGTACTTTCTTAGATCTTGGCCTTTTCTTATTAACTTTTGGCCTCTTACTGACCCTAAGCTTTGTACTTGCCTCAGGGCTATCAGTTTCAAACTTTCTTTTGCTGCTAGAACTGCCTCCCTCTTCATCTTCCCAACCATGTTGCTTATCATTATACTCATAGCGATAAGCCATTTGTATCATTTCAGAGAATGGGAGATTCACATGAGCGAGTGCTCTACATTCATATTGCTTTTGAAGCCCTTCGATAAATCTCAGATTCTTCCTTATAGGATCTTGAATTAGTTCTGGGGGCAAAGCGAGAAAGTTCGTAGAATTTTCTATTATATTCTTGGATGGTCATATCTCCTTGTTTCAGAATGTAAAACTCATCATGCTCAGTTGCTTCTGGAGGAATAAATCTTTCTTCGAACATTTCTTTGAATCTATCCCAGGTAATATTACCTTCTGTATTTCCCTTAGTAATAGTTTACCACCTGATTAGAGCTTCGTCCTTGAGTGCCCAAGATGCTATTAATCTTTTCTGATCATCTCTCAACTTTAGGCCTTCAAGAATTCTCTCCGTAGAATGCTCCCATGCCTGTGTTTCAATCACGGATTCTTTGCCGAAAATAGTACTTCACCCAGATTATGAGATTTCATTACCAGAGCTTCTAGATCTGGTTCTGGTTGTGGGAGCACGATTGGCTCATTAGATTGTCAAACCATAGGATTACTTCTTCTGTTTCTGCCACTCATTTCTACTATGTCTGCAAATAGCAGACAAAGAGTTAGGACAAAAGAATAAATATTGTAAAGCATAGAGACATATATTTAAATGTAAATGAATCTATGGGGGTGTGTTTTATTCTGGTATACTCATTCTAGGACATTACTAGTCCTATCTATAATGAGTTATTTGTTTTAGAATACTACTGATTCCACTTCTGTTCGGTTTATTTAAATGTTATATTCCGAGCTAAGTTTAACCATAGCTTTGATACCAACTATGATGACCCCAAACTCCTGTAGTACGAAAGTAAGGATAACCATTGGAATATAATGCATAAAAAATAACAGCAGAACAGAAATATAGAATTATAGCAGAAAATGTATCTCAAATTACATTGGAAATAATATCATCAGTGTTACACAGCATAATAGGATCATACATAGAACATAATACAGTTTTCCACTTAATATATAATGTCTATAATGGAATCAAACATAACATACTAAATGAAGTTTGGACAACATAATAGAAATGATAAGATCCATCTTCATCTCCATAGCTATCCAGAATGAATCTGCTAAACCTGTATACAAGGCTGCCCGTATGGAAAAGAGGGCACCAAATTTGCAGAGTCAGTCATGGGACTAGTATGAGAAATCTAATTAACCTATTTAATAATAAGGCTAATCACAGGACCACACCGCTAATGCGGAACGGGTTTACTCCATTGGATTGTCAGTGCATAAAAAAAAGTAAATCATCAAAATAACGCAATGCTTTTTACAAAAATGAAACCATTTATAAGACTCATGTCCCATCACACAATGCAATGCAAACCGAAGGATAGAGTTTTACCTTATAATGGTCAAAAATGCTTGATATGATAAAAACGGATTTGATATTATTATAGTATGTATATATATGTGTCAAAAGCATTTCAATCATAATATATCAATCATAGACGGCACAGCTACCATATATTATGTTGCCACGCAAGTAATACAATCAAAACCGTATGGTCTCGTATTAGAAGTTGGATTTCCATCATGAACCAAGGCAAGAGATCGTCCTTACCAAATTTGAGAATCTCTAGCCCGAGCCTCAGGGCTCAGTTGCAACTACACCCGGAGCGCCAGGGCCAGTCCACAAATAAGGTTTATGGATTAGTAATGCCTGAACAATACGTCTCCCTGCCCTATGGGGCGTAAAATAGAGCCACTAGAGAATCAAATCTAAGGTACCTCACTTTCCATCATCTACATAAGTAAAAATATCTAGGCTTGTAAAACACAGACACCACTTCTAACTAGAAAGAAACGCATATTTTCCCTGGGGTCCTTCTCCCAATTCTGTTTCATACCGTGGTGTGAGGCTCGTAAAGTAACGCTATACACAAAGTTGTGCTACAAATAAAGCTGTGCTTTGATCATCAACCATAAGGCTCTGCTTTTCAATAATAAGCCTTGATCATTTGCATGTTGGCATGCCACACAGGGAATTCATGCCATGCGATCGATAACTATCCATATATAACCTCTGAGTTCATGCGTCTCAGAGAAGGGTATTAAGCAAGAGAATAAATTCTCCCCCACCTCAGATATATATTAAATAGAAATCAATTTAATTTACGTGAATTGAAATCCAATGTCAGACACACATCCATTTACAAGTTCGTTCTAGGTCTGAACAAAACCGGAGACACCTTATTCCTCGTCCCATATATCCAATACGGAAGAGAGGTGCTCGCTAATAAAGACAATCAACAAGTACGTCCGGACAACTACCACTGTAACCCTTTACTGGGACCTAACTAATGTCGGGCATCATTAGTTATCCATTCGATGTGAAGATCGTCGGTCTTCAATCACCGTCTTCGAGTCTTCGCCTTTCAACCGTCGTATAATTATTTGAAATAAGAGTTAACTTGGACTTTTCAAATAATTCTCGAATATACATGCTTTAAATCATTTCTTTTCATTCCATATCATATAAAATAATTTATAATGATTATTGTTATTTTTTTTATTTAAAAATAGCCATTTTCGATTAAACGACGCTTTGGGTCATTAGAGGCCCTGGCGCTATTTTTACCAAAATTTGATTTACACATTTCTCAAAATCTAACCGTTGGATCTTAGCAAATTATATATCGTTGAAAAGATCTTTCCAAAAAACAAACCGAACGGCTCTAATTTTGGGAAAATCTGACTGTTGGATCTTTCAGTATAATCGTTTAAAGTTATAATTTCAAAATGTGAACTGCAACGGCACGATTCTTTTTATTTTTATTTTTATTTATATATAAATATAAATCGTTCGACGATATCCGACAATTTTCAATTCAATATTGATTTCTTTTGTATATGAAATCATATATTACATTAAAAATGAAATTTTTAATGAAAATACCATTCTTTTTGCATATTGGATCTTTTATATGATTCATATATATATTACATGGAAATGAAATTTGTTTATCATACATCTATACAATTAAATTTGAAAACTTTTATAATGAAATATTGCATTGAAAAATGTAATCTCTTATTTCAATATACGTTTACATTGAAAATGTAACTTCAATTTCAATATTTATTTACATTGGAAATGTAAACTTTTATTTCAATATATTATTATATTGAAAATATAACTTTCCATTTCAGTATTTATCTAAAATGTAAGCCTTTATTTCATATTCCATTTAAATTGGAAAATGTAAATTTTCTAATCATTCTTTAATTTACATTGAAAATGTAAATTTCCATGTACTCTTTATTTACATTGAAAAATGTAAATTTCTATGAAATATTTATTTACATTGAAAAATGTAAATTTCAATCTTTGCTTTAAATACATATAAACATGTAATCTCCTATTTCATTCTTTATTTTCATAAAAAATTGTAACTTTTGATTTCATATTGTGCTCACATTGAAAAATGAAATTTACCATTTCAACATATGATTACGTTGAAAAAAAAATGTAATTTCCATTTAAAATGTATGATTCAATGTTAATACATTTCTATATGACAAATGACTGTTTTTAATGCTGCATGACATTAAAAATGTATATTCCAATATAAGTGAAAATATATTTAGCAAATGATTATATGTAATGTTTGGTTACAATAAAAAATATACTTTACAGTAACGACATTTTAATGTAACAATGGTCAATTTCAATGCTTTGTTTACATTGAAAAATGTGAATTTCTATTTCATACTTTCATTCTTTAATTCTCAAAGAAAAATGTAAATTCCTATTCATTCTTTTATTTACCAAGAAAAATGTAAATTTCTATTCATTATTTTATTTACCAAGAAAAATGAAAATTTCTATTCACTACTTGTATTTACAAAGAAAAATGTAAATTTCTATTCATTACTTTTATTTACAAATAAAAATGTAATTTTCTATTCATTACTTCAATTACATTGAAAAATGTAATTTTTCCTTTATACTTTGTTTACATTAAAAAATGAAAGCAACTATTTCGTACTTTGTTCACATTGAAAAATGTGAATTGCTATTTCATAGTTTGTTTATATTGAAAAATGTAAACTACTATTTCAATGTGTTATTTACATTGAAAACGTGACTTTTTATTTTAATGTTTTATCACATTGAAAATGTAACTTTTTAATTTTAATGTTTTATCATATTGAAAATGTAACTTTTTAATTTAATGTTTTAACACATTGAAAATGTAACTTTTTAAATTTTAATTTTTTGTCACATCGAAAATGTAACTTTTTAATTTAATGTTTTATCACATTGAATATGTTACTTTTTAATTTTTAATGTTTTATCACATTGAAAATGTAACTTTTTGATTTTAATGTTTTATCACTTTGAAAATGTAACTTTTTAATTTTTAATGTTTCATCACATTGAAAATGTAACCTTTTAATTTAATGTTTTATCTATATTAAAAATGTAAGCCTGAATATTAATACATTTCTAATTCAAAATGTTGATTTTTAATACTACATTCACATTAAAAATATAAGTTCGAATATCAATGCATTTCTATAGAACAATGACCAATTTTTGTCTTACGACAAATATATGAATTTAATGTTTACATATAATGATAATTTTTCCTTTCATATAAATATTAAAAATCAAATTTTCACATTAAACAATTAATATATAATAACATGAACATTTTATGACACAAAAATATTTCAGAAAATTTCGACCGCATAACGGCAGGGTAATTAAAACCGGCACCGTCCCGATGTACGGCTCCTCGCACTACATTAGGCCTCGCAGTGTTTACAAGGGATTTAATTTCCTAATACATTTTTCTAGGCAGTCTAATGCCACATTATCAATCAATTTCATTTTTCAACCATAAAAAAACACCAAAATTCCACCAATCACATATCACAAATCAATCAAGCCATCCATGGTCTGTGGACGATGGGGGTCAGGAGTTTCTAAATTTCGTCTGCATCCTAATATAATTTTACTTAATTTATTCGGATTCAGAAATCTCACATCGCTTTTAATTTCCTCTAAAATTGTAGAAGGCTCCAAAAATTCTGCGAGTAAGATACGAATTTATGAAGGTTAACATATTCAAATTAATTATTTAAGTAATTAATTAGGAAAATAAACCTTTCTCTTTCCTGTCAGACCAAGGCCGACGTTTTCAAAGATACTTCGAACCTGGGGCTTAGATCCGCACGCTATACGAGCCAATAGCCGACGATCTAAAGACACCACGCCAGGGAGCTCTGAGGGGCGCGCCAACGCCATAGAGGGAGGCCCACTTCGACGCTGTCTCGGTGGTGTGGCGGCAGTCCTAAGCAGTCAACTTTAGGGGGGTGATTCGGCCATAATACTCCACGAATGTGCTGAGATCCATATGGATCTGAAGAGCTCAAATTTCTCCATGAAATTTCCTTCAGGAGTGCATAATTTTATTGAATGGATCGTTCGATATTATGGGATGAAAAGGGTAGCTCGGTGGCCATTACTTCGAAGGTATACGGCGGCTGATTTGATAGTCTACACGTATTTATAAAGCATTTGTTTTTTATTTATTTATTTAATTCCTTTTAATTCCAATATAACTTGTATATCGTTCAGAACTCCAAATCAAACCCAACGAGTGTCGCCCGCAGCCAAATATCCCTATTCTAGACACAATGGGATATATCCCGTAATCCAAATCAGTTGTTTCGATAGGTTTTTCTTTAAATTAAATATATATCAATATATACTTAATTTAAACGGACATTTTAATTTACCGGAGCTGCATACTGATTATGAAAATTCCAAAAAAAAATATCTAGCTTTGTTTTGACCATACGACCTTAATATAACTGATTTCGTCGAATTTGGAGGCCGTTTGAAAAATGGCCATTTTCTAGGTGATCGAAATTGAGTGAAATTGTCAAAATACATTTTCTTTTGCCACGCTCACAATTCCAAAAATTATGAAAATTGGAATCTAGCAATAGTTTGACATTCCGGATTCAACGTAAGTGGTTTCGTCAAAAACGGAGGTCGTTTGCAAAATAACTATTCATACAGGCCATATATTATATTAAATTCCATAGCGACTATTTTGAAAATTCAACTGACCATAACTTTTGATTCCTGCAATCAAATTTCAGTTTTTCTTATTCGTTGGAAAGATATTTTTAAACAGATTCTAGAATTTTTGGTTTCACCAAAATCCGATTTATTTTGCATCCTGTACAGTCAGTCAAAGTTCGAATTCAAATTTTCAAACTGCCACGCTACTTCTAACTTCTTCTGAAATTAAAATAAATATATTCATTTAACTTCGATTTAAATAGATTTTTAATCGTTATTATTTAAAATAAATTATTTTAACTATTCAAAACTCAACAAAATAGCCAAAATAAAAATTTTAAATTGGCTCTGATTTTCCGGGTTGTTACACCGGGATCAGATTTATTATCTGAAAAACACTCTGTATGGGCATTAGCTTTGTGAATCAATTATATTAAAGACAATTGAAGATAGAGTTATGTAAGGGCTGTTCTGTTTACAGAATAGTGCCTTCGGTTTGTCTAGACCTAGGACAACTTGTATGGACAGATGCCTTATAGAGTATATCTAATAGATCTCGTCAGATGATCTCTTCAAACATACTTACGTTAGTGGCAAATAAATTCATTTCTCTTAGCTTTATACCCATGGTATTTTTGTGGAAATCTATTTGTGATTTGGCGGGTATGACGATGTGGCATTCAAAGTAAATGGAGAGGTGATCTATCAAAAGATACGCTATGACCTTAAGCCTCATCAACCGGGAAATAACAAAAATCGGGCAGGCAGCGTGGCTATTTGGGTCGCCTCCATTATGGTGTATTCTTACCATCTAGAGAATATTCATGTTTCTTACTTCTATTCGCTTCTGTTTCTCCCAAGAACGGTTAAGTTGCTAGCAACTGTAGGTGACAATATATTCGATACACTCAAATGAAATGAGTGGTCGGTAATGTGTGGCCGGGTTGCAAGACATTCTTGTTGAACTCAGTGTGTTCCTCTGTAAAGATACACTATTTGTAGGTGGTTCCATACCTTGTCATAGTCGGAATCCAATCTCCAATAAGCTTTCGCGGTTTTGATTGTATATTATATATGTGGAGCGTGAGATGCAAGCGTTCTGGTAGAATATATTCACTTGTGATTATACACTATTACAATATCAGAAATTTATTGATTTAAAAAATGTTTTAGGTTATAGTAAGGTAAAAACCATCCATGTTTATGTGTGGGGTGGTCTTACTATTATCCTTTTGCTTTCAAAAGGATTTCTCGAAGTTAAACCGAATAGTTGGAGTTTACTTACACAAGTCCCATGACTGACCCAGAGTTTATTTAGTTTTGCCTTAAACTCTTAGGTGCCCCAATTTATACGGGCAGTCAAGTAGTCAGGATTTTTCAGATACCTGGAGAATCTTAGAGCAGGAGGCTTCAACATTAGATATATATATATAGTTTATTTTCGCTGTAATGTTATGTGTTGTACTCTGGTAATGGTACGTATATACAGATATTATTTTTTATTTACAAGTTATGTTAAAAATGTATATTTTATCCATTTTGTTGTGAGATTCGTGTTTACTCTGATTCGGTATGTTCTTCTTCTTCTATTCTAATTTTGTTTCTTTCTCCTTCTCACCCTCTAACATCTTTCTATTAATGATCTGGTATTTTCGATGCTCGAATAATTGAGATTGATATTTTTGTCGATTTTCGGGGTTGAAAGCCCCGGGTCGTTATAGTGGTATCAGAGCTAAAGGTTAAGTAGTTACCATGGGTCTGTGGCGCAACTCAATAGAGATGGGGTTAGTAATACCCTAGATTGATTTGAATGTATATACATGAGAGAGCATATTTGTAGATTTATATAAAAATGATTTATAATGTGGAGATTTAATTGTTGAGTGGTTTATGAATTCTAGTCGATGGTGGGGCAAAACAACATCGATAGGGGTTTCTAAACACTTGAATACGATGAACCGACATGGTATGTTTTTGAAAAGAAGGTAAACGAAATAATTTTACCTAAAATATATTTTGATATAAAAGAAGCATGTATATCAAAATTATTATTACATATATTGGATGTGTTGATAGTTATTATAATCGTATAAGATTATAATTGAGATGGTTATAAATAACCAAGCAGTATTCATATAAATGTAAAATATAAAATCAAGATGAACCAAATCTGGATTAAAAATTTGGAAACAAAATTCCGAAAATTGGAAAAGCTGTTTGAAGTTTAGTGATGAACTAAATATGGAAATTTTAAGATCTTAGGTGATTTGAAAATGCTTTTCAAAATTCTTAAAGGGTATTTCGAAGTTATTTCTAAATAGAAGTATTTGAAAATATGTTTTGAAAGTGATATAGTATTGAACCCACTTCGATCACTGGAAAATAACTCTGATGATGACGACCGCATCATCTGTGTCATTTTCGAGATTCTAAGTGACGGATTACTACCAAAGATTTTATTTTTAAATTGTTTTAAGGAAATAATTTGTTTAAAAATTCAAATGTTTTGAATTGCTATTGTTATGTGTGTGTGTATATATATATATATGATTTCAAACTGGTTTGAAATAAAATCCTGGAATTTGAATTCTAGAATTTAATATTTTAACGTATGAAGTCAAATAGTTTAAAATGGTAAGAGTAGAAATAAGTAGAGGAAAAAATAAAAAAAATAAAAATAAAAATAAAAATTTATATTTCAACTCATACACAGTTCAAAAAAATTGGAATTGAACTGAAGCCAGCTAAGTGAGAACCGTATTGGAATAGAATTTAACTAGGTGAAGTAATGGAAATTATGAAATAAGATTTTGAAATGGATCTGGATTAGTGAGTTAAGAATTTGAATTTGAGAATGGAATGGGAGTGAAATTGATTTGGCTTGGGCATAAGCGAATGATTTGAGTTGAGAACAAGTTGATTGAAGAACAATTGGAAATACATGTGTATATGCTGAAGTAATCACAAACGGATGAAATAGAGGAATGCTCGACAAAAAGGTACAAGTTTATATTATATTTGAGTATGAGATTTCTATGAGCCATTTTGGCAAGCCGCTTAGCTGTTTGATTTTCTTTTGGGTTGGAAGAGGCCTAGAGAGGCGAATTTTAGTTGTACCGATTGAGTCATGTAAAAGAGACGCTGGCAAGTTTTTTTTTCTGAAGTTAATGTGTTAGAAAATTTTCAGAATTTTTGGAAATTTTCGTTAATTGGAAAAAAAAAAATATTTTAGCTGAAATTTATTGGTTCAGGTGAAATTGAAGTTAAGAAGTAGAACAAATGATTTTTAGTCGCATAATAAGATTTGCAGCAATTTCCTACCTTAGTAATTTCGGGAACGAAATTCTGTTAAGGGGGAAGGAATGTAATGTCCCGGAAATTTAGTGATTTAATAATCAATTTGTTTAATTATTATAATAAATTGGTTCGATAATTTAAATGGTTTGATTAATACAATAATTATTTAGTTTTGAACGGTCAAGAAACTCAAACTTGGTAGTAGTATTTTGCTGATAATTGAGATGTGTATTAATAAGGGACTAGACCAGACCTAAAAAAACAGTGGATTGATGCTAGAAGCAAAGTCAATGCCACATATCGATATCAATTATAAACAAAGGCATGCTATAGACTTAAGGTACAAAAAAACTGATAATATACAGACTATTAGAAGTTTTCTAGACTTAGTCTAGATGCGCAAAAACCATGTAAAATATACAATGACGATTGGCCAAAGTTGTAAGAAATAATGTAAATTTCAACTTGCCGCATGCTTTAGTAGTATTATATAGATAGCCCATTGTCTATACATTAGAAAAAGGAATTCAATTTAGACTAAAACAAATTTCCTATCATCTCCGCTAAATCAACGTCTTTGTTTATTTATTTAATTTTAAGAAGTGATTGTAACGAAAAGGCGACTAATAGCATATACCAAAGTAACCTCTCTCCAAGCTGAACAATAAATATGTCCCTAAAATGCAGGTTTTTTTAAACTTCATTAGTCATTTAAAGTTTAAGCATTATTAGGATTACATAGTTCGGTTAAAACTTCAAATAAACTTTATGTTTTCTATCAGTAGCCTCTACTAGTATATTGTCTTTTACTTTTCTTTTTAATAAAATAATAGTCCAAATGTGAGCACCGTATCCATGTCTTTAAACGTACAGACCAAATAGCTTGTAAACATCCATCACGCTGTGAAAATGGAATTGTTTAATCAAACTTGTTCCTACCCTAAGAAATTTACGCCGCCTGGACACATACATGTGCAGACTTTTTCTAACGCAGCTAATATGTTGGTACTTTGATCTACTATGCATCAATCAGCCACCCTATAACTAAATAAATCACTTGCCTTAAGTTATAATATACAGACCAATAATTTTCTACAGCTTCATGGCAAAGGCACATTGAGTTTTCAAATCAACATCGCTACTTGTACTGTGAACAACACCACCATGAGCTGGAAAGCGCAAGATTTAGTACTGAAGCTATTCCAAGGAAGAAAATAGAACCGTGGAGAACAAGAAATTATACAATAGCCTATCCTATTGTCCTATGCTTCCTACTCCTTGGGTGCCAAGTAGAAGCACATTAAAAATACGCTGCTTCCATCGTTCTTCTTGGGGACAGAAATCGAAAGCTCTTTAATACATGTTCTTTCTCTGTCCTTTTCTTAAAATCACGCTTAGCTAATAAGAAGAAAAAATCAATATATAAACCCAATAAAAATCATGAAGAAAACTAGAACTGGGTTGTTTGGATATAGGGCTTACATTGGTATAATATTATACCACTCGTTAACAATCTGGAAATGATTCACGGGTTAGTTCGATGTTCACTATAGCAGTGGGTTTAGGGGGCAACCTCATGAGTTGTATGGACATGGGAAAGCGGGAATAATGTGGGTGGGTTGAAAAACAGCATGGAAGGAGATGGTATATCTTGGAACTGTGTACGTATTGAAGTCAAAAGCTTTGCGGCAAAGAAGTGGCTACGTTAGTAGCTGTTGTTTTGTTAGGTCGAAGTGGAAGTCATGCTGGAGTTGTGCCTACAGGTGCGAACAAGAAGTTGCAAGTGGAACAAGATAGTAGAGCAGTTTTTTTTTTTACAAAATGGGGAGATCTGAAGTAAACGTGATTGTCTATATGGGGGAATGTGTGAGAATACAAGCAAGTGTGTGTACATCAGTGTCTATGTGTGTTTGGGAGGTGCACGACAATATTGGAAGGAGGTGGTGGAAAATCTTTCTACGTGAATAAAGAATGTTCAGGGGTGGTTCAAATTTTTCATTGAGGAAGGACTTCTGTTGCATGGTTACGGGTCTAGTACTTTTCAAGTGAAGATGGGCCATGGCCCAAGATTTCCAAAAAAATGTTATAAATAAAATGTGCAGAACTGTGTATTGCAATACAGAAGTCACGGGAAATTTTTTTGGAGGAAAGTTTCTTTTGGAAGAAGGGTATATAGGAGGTTATAGGTGTTGAGAGGAGGAGGGGCTTGGGGGTTTCAGATGTGGAAAGTTGTGGAAATGGAGATGGCAAGAGCTCGTATGTTTTTTTCGGGGGAAGGGATATGTATACTGTTGCGGTTGGGTTTAAGACAGTGGACCGATGGAAGGAAAAGCCTATTATAGTATATTTAAAAAAAGTAAAATTAGAAATGGCGCAAAGCCTGGAACTATGAGCAGCTCTGATGTTGAAATGCATGAATGGCGTGGAGAGCTTATAGGGGGACATCCATATTATTGAACCCTGGACATGCATTTAAGGAATATATATCAGGGAGGGATGCTCGAAAATGTTAAATAGTGGAAGTTGCATGATTATGGTCTGGGAAGAGTTGAAGTTGGCAATGCAAGTGCTTCTGAGTAACGAACCTGGTTTCACTGCCATACAACTTGAATAGTTATGATAACGACGGGCAGGCATTTATGTACATGGGAAGGGGAGTATAGGGACGCTCAAGTATGAGAATGGAAGTGGACTGACCAATTTAGAAAGAGGTAAAGACTGATATATATGACTATTATTAAGTTAAATTTTATTTAATTAACATATTTACTTGCGAAAACAATAAGTTGTTCATACTTTAACGAAATTTAACAACACAAGTTTCGTTGGAATCTCAGGATCGCAGGCTATATGACGATTCTAGTCTAGAGTTATTTGGAGCTCAACTGAAATTATGACAGAATTAAACGATGAGTCTGAATCAACTGACGTTAATCATTATTTGACTATTAACTATCAAGGTGAGTAAACTCACTAACTTTGTCCAGTTTTATAATTTTATAAATGTTATTTAATTTTGATAAAAATGATTTAATGTTGTGTGTGATCGTTGTTTGGATGATTTACAATTAAATTGGTTGATAGTTATATATGTGAAACCGTTGTTTAAACACTGATTTAATAATTTCATATTAATATGAAATTGTGTTATCTATCTTGATTAACATCTTTGGATGCAGGAAGACAGGTTGGAGGGATCTAACTAGATTCCTCAACAATCATATTGTTGTTATTCATATATATATTTCATTATATGATGTAGCAAATAATCGGTGATTGATTACCGTGTGTTTTTGGGACGCTTGAACAACATTGATCTGAAATAATCGATATTTAAATACCGTAAAATATATTCGAATATATAGGAAAAGAAATAGGGGTTACAAAAAGGGCAAATCTATTTTTAAAATAGAAATGGAACTTTGATTGGGTTAAAGAAAATAACTAGTTAAATTTTATAAAATCAAGTAGATTGGTTTATAAACGATGTTTTAAAATAAGGAATAATTTGTATTAAATAATTTAGAAATATATATTCGAAATGAATTTATGAAGGAGAAAAGGAAAATCGTTTAGAAAGGAAAACAATGGATTTATGTCAATAGTATAAATGTAAAGAGGATTGAGGCAAATACATAAGGATTTGTATTTTGAATTCGACGATGTCAAAAGTTATAAATATAATTTATTTTTAAGAATTATATCTTATATAGTTTAGAATTTGGAAAAATAATAAATATTTGATTTGGAACCAATCAATTTAAAATCGAAAGTGTAACCATGACTGATGTATGACAAATGAGAAATTGACTTACAAATGGAGTTTATGAAGGGAAATAGGAAAATGAATTTATAAATAAACCGGTAGATGGAATTTTAGCATATAATTCGTATTTACTAATTAAAACAAGATTTATTGGATATAACAAGTCCAGATGTTCTGTAAAGAATTAATAGTCATGTTTAAAGTGAAAAATGTTTTAAAAGCAAACGAATTGCAATTTGAAATGGTGATAAAAGGGAAATAGGTAAATGTCGGAAGTGATAAGTTCAAAAGTAAATTTAGAAACTAAGTCGACCTGAAAAGGTGAGTATATACCGAAGATCGGAACATTAAGCGAATATAGATTATTCAAAAAGGACTTATTAGTTTAAATTCGATTATATCGAATTCAGGGAATTAATATTTACTTTCCGATTCTTATCAAGATTTATTTATTAATCTTATTAATTAATTATTTATTGTTAAAATTAATGAATAAAAAGTATATTTTGAAGTTAAATGTTTTAGAAACAGAGATTATATCGTTATGATCAAATGATTGCCATTAAGGAAGTGGATTCGTAAACTAAATCTGGAAGAGGTGTAAGCAATGATTTATTAAGAAATAAAGAAATGGGAGTAAGGGAATAAGAAACTGACTGGAGACTTGTTAAGTGGAACAGTTTTGTTAGTGTCGATCTGGTGTTGGTTTCGACCTTCGGGATTAATATTCAGGGAATTTTTCTCTTTCTAGTTTACGGTTAGAAACTAATGAATGTGGAATAATAATAATGCATGAATAAGAAGTTGAAATATTTTCCAAACTTTAATAACGTATGTTTTCTAAGTATAAAAAATACTGATTTTGTGAATTTGTGGGAATATTTTTCTAATGTAAATAAGAAATATTTTCTATGGTATAGAAAAAAATAGTTTAAAATAGATGGAGACATTTTCCAAGGAATCGTGAGAGGATAAGCGAGTTGGAGAAAATATTGGATAAAGATATCGAAGGGGAATTGGGAAATGAAACGATTATTGATAAGTAAAATGTAACAACCCAGAAAATCTGAACTAATTAAAAAAAATTAATTTGGCAATTTTAGTGGATTTTGAACATTTAAAATAAATTATTTTAAATAATAATAACCAAAAGTCTATTTGAATCGATGTTGCAAAATAAGTATATTTATTTTAATTATAAAACAAGGCATGATATGGCGCGACAATTTGAAAATTTGAATTCGAACTTTGACTGACTGTACAGGATGCAAAATAAAACGGATTTTAGTGAAACCAAAAATATTTAAATTTGTTTATGAATATCTTTTTAATGAATCTGAAAAATCGAAATTTCATAGCGGGAATCTAAAGTTATGGCTAAATGAATTTTCAGAAAGGTCGTTATGGAGTTTATATAGCCCTTGAAAACAGCCATTTTGCAAACGACCTCCGTTTTTGACGAAACCACTTTTGTTGGATTCGAGATGTCAAATTATTACTAGTTTTTAAATTCCATAATTTTTGGAGTTAATATGTGAGCGTGGCAAAGGAAAACGTGTTTGGTTGATTTTAGTCAAATTGGATCGACCAGAAAACAACCATTTTTCAAACGGTATCCAAATTTAACGACACTAGTTTTGTTAGGACCGTGTCGTCAATACGAAGCTAGAAATAATTTTTTTGGAATTTTTGGGATCAGTATGCGGCCCCGGCAAATTAGAATCTACGTTAATATCAAATATTGAATGTTTTATATTTTAATTTGAAGAATAACTAACTGAAATAGTTGAATGGGCTTACGAAACATATTCCATTGTGTACGGAATGGGGGTACTTAGCTAAGGATGACAGTCGTTGGGTTTGAATTGGAGTTCATTTATGAAAAAGGGTGTTTTTAGAAATAAATAATTAAATAAAATATGTAGGCCAATCATATTTCACCTTCCACTTTCTCACTCAACGATTTTTACTCCTGGGGACGATGGAAAGCTATTCACTCCTTCTCTCCTCCTTATCCATCAATCCACGCAACTAAACCCAATGCCCCAGTTAAGTTTTTTTGTAGTACTCCTTGAGGGCTTCAAATCCATACTAGCCACGACCTCCATCACTTCGTGTACCCGAGAACCGACGCTCCGAACACGGCATATTCAAACCGCCGCCAGGCAACCTCCTCAACATCGATCGGAGAAACGGGAACGCCGCCGGAGAGCCCTCTCCTCCCTCTACGAGGTAGCGTTGGCCGATCGTCTTGAAGTGGCGCGGATTTCAAGAAAAACTAAAACCTAGTTACGAAGGGTTAAGGGAGGTATACGGCTTTAAAATTCTGAACTGATTTGAATCGTTTAAAAGCATCACAAACTCATGTTTATTTGTAAAAATCATATCTTTTTGCTATGTTGTCGAAATCCAGCGAAACAAGAGACAGTGGACTCATGTAGACGTCATCTACATTCTCGAAGAGACCGGATATTTTTCTGAGTTTCCTACAATTTTTGGAGGAGTGGATCCAATTTGAGATTTCTAAATTATAAATGATATGGAATGGCGATGTATAAATTACACAATCAATATATAAGTTATATAAGCGTTGTACGCCTCATGTATAAGCATTGTATAAGTTGTATGTGCGATGTATAAGTTATATATATGTTGTAAAAATCATATCTGCGTTGAATGGAATTGAAATGATATTGAAATGAAATAGAAATATATTTATGTACATATATATATACTCCCCTTGTCCACAGACCACCGATGATATATATTGGTTGTGATTGTTTAGATTTTGGTTGACGTGAAATTTGGTTGATAAATGCGAATGGTTGATAATGATTGTTTGTGGTTGAAACAAAATTGGAATTTTTTATGGAAAAATCTATTGTGATACGAAAATGAATCGAAATGTTTAGATTCTAAGGATAAGCCCCCTTAGGGAACGCTGCGAGGCGTAAGGTAATGCGATGAGCCGTACTCGGGATGGTGCAGACCGAATTTTCTGAGATATTTATATGTTTGATTTATATTTATGTATTGGAATATATTAATGCGATAAAAATTATTTATGTTTGAAATAAATTGTATGAATGATAAAAATAACGTTTTTATAATCTGTATGAAGTATATAAAATATTCATGTTTGAAATAAATTTTTTAAACAATAAAAATCACATTTTTATAATATATATGAATCGCTAAAAATAACCATGTTTGAAATAAATTATTGTAACAATAAAAATCACATTTTTATATATTTATGAAGTGTTAAAAATAGTCATATGTTGAAATAAATATTTGTTGGGTAAAAATATTATTTTTATCACATCTATGAAATGGAAATGTTTTGGAAATCGAAGAACGGATTATATATATATATATAATTAAAATAAATCGAATAACAAAGCTGCAATTCGTATTTTGAAACCGTGATTTTAAACGATTATTACAGGAGATCCGACCGTCGTATTTTCCCGAAACTAACATCGTTGGCTCCGCTTTGAAACTATCTTTCTAATGATACCAAATTTGTAAAGATCCAATAGTTAGATTTTGTGAAATGTTAAATTCAAATTTGAATGAAAACAACACTAGAATGGATTATATTTATATATATAAATATAATTAAATTAAATCGAATAATGATGCTGCAGTTCGTATTTTTGAAATTGTAACATCAAACGATTGTACCGGAAGACCAGACCATCGGATTTTCCCGAAACTGAAACCCTTGGGTCCGCTTTGAAAAGATCTTTCCAACGATACCAAATTTGTAAAGATCCAACGGTTAGATTTTCAGATATGTCTAAATCAAATCTGGAGAAAAACAGCGCCATGGCCGCGTTATGGCCTGAAGCGTCGTTTGAATAAATTGGCTATATTTAAATAAATAAAAATAGCGATAAATCGTTATAAAATATTATAAACGATATGAAATGGAAATAAACCAAATTTACTCGGTTTATAGGATAATCAATGGTTGAATGTGTTTGACGTGAAAATTACATTAATTAACTTAATTATAGATGTCAGAAAATTTATCCATTGTAATGCATTGATTTGAAATTCTAAATATACGTGAATTATTTGAAAAGGCCGAGTTGATTCTCATTTCAAATAATTGATCGACGTTTAGAAGTTGAAGAAATGAAGACGGTGCAAGACCGAGGATCTTCACATCGAATGGATGGCTACTGATGCCTTTGATGGGAGTTGCTGTCTTGAAGGGGTTACAGTGATGGTCATCCGGATGTACTTTTTGATTGTCCGGATGCACGTGGGCCTCTCTCCGGTATTGGATATATGAGAGAGGAAAAAGGTGCCTCCGGTTCCATTCAGACCCAGAACGGACTTGTAAATTGATGTGTGTCTGAAGTTGTAGATTGACAATGTGGCATACAGAGATGTTGTGATCAAGGCTTTTGTTGAAAAGAAGAGCCTTGTGATAGATGATCAAAGCATGACTTTAAATATCTAGCGTTGTGTTTAACGTTGATTCGCGGGCCTCACACCCCGGTATGAGTCAGAAACGGGAGATGACTTCAGGGAGTACATGCGTTTCCTTCTAGCTAGGAGTGGTGTTTTAGGTTTTACATGCCCGGCTGTTTTACTTATGTAAATGATGGATAGCGAGGCACCACGGTTATATCGGTCGCTACAGGGCCGATGGTTTGGTCGGGATATGACCAGTTGACGCCACATAGGGCGGGGAAACGCAGTGTTCAGGCATTTTAATCCAATCCGTGTGGACCGGCCTTGACGATCCGAGGGCCCACTTGAGTCTGGGTCCTGAGGGGCGGGATAGAGCGTCTCGAAGTCGGTAAGGATGATCCCTTGCCTTGGTTCATGATGGAAACCCAATTTCCAAATACGACATTGTGCGGTTTTGATTGTATACCTACATATGGTAACATGATATATGGTACCCATGCCACCTATGATTGATACTTATGATTTAAATTGTTTTTGAAACATGTAAACACTAGTAATAATATCAAATGCTTTTGTTTTATGCGTATCAAGCATATTTTGGCCATTATAAGGTAAAACTTTATCCTCTGGTTTGCGATGCATTGTGTGATGGGAACTGAGTCTTATAATGGCTTCATTTTTATAAAAAGCATTGCTATTTTTTAATGATTCACTTGTTTTTAGCACTGGTAATCCAATGGAGTAAACTCGTTCCGCATTAGCGGCGTGGTCTTGTGACTAGCCTTATTATAAAATAAGTTAAGTAGTAGATTTCTCATACCGGTCCAACGACTGACTCGTAGTTTGTTTCACTTGCAAACTCGGTTGCCCTATTTTCTACATGGGCAACCTTGTATTCAGGTTTTAACAGGCTCTTTCTGGATAGCTATGGAGTTGAAGATGGATTCTATCATTTCTTTCTTTTTATGTTGTTCAGCTCTTGTTGTACATATTATGTTTTGATTCCGCTGTAGACATTTTATGTAAAGCTGAACTATATTTGGTACTAAGTATGATCTTGTATGCTGTGTAACTCCGATGATTATGTTTATCTAGTGTATTATGTTGTACATTATCTGGTGTATTTATATATTTTTGTTCTGCTGTTATCTGTTTATGTGTTATATTCCAAAGATTACCCTTGCCACCGTAGTATGGGGGTTTGTGGTTATCACAATGTGGTATCATAGCTTTGGTTAAGCTTAGTTCTTGTGACGGCCTGGAATTTCGCTCGATCCGAATCAGTCGTTAAACCGATCTAGACCGTTCGAAACCCCTGACTGTTGAGAACATGACAAATCAGAACACAAACAGAAGAACATTTCATTGTATATTACAACAATGCATCAGATTACAAGAATATACAGAGTATAAATGAATAAATATTACACAGGAATATCAGAGATTTAAATTACATTTAAATACATAGCAGCGGAAAAATAATATAAAGCACAACTGAAGGTGATATACGGATACAGAGCTTTCCGGATATCATTCCAGCTGTAAACCAGGATCCTGTAAATATAAATCTGCAAAACCAAAACTACTAGCTGCCCGTGCGGAAAATAAGGGCACCCAGAGTTTAGGTTAAAACAATAAACTCCAGGTCAGTCATGTGACTGGTGTGAGAACTAAAACAGTTATTTAAAACTTTACTTTAAAAGAGAGTAATTCAAGGGACCACGCCGTATAACACGGAACGGGTTTCCTCCCAAGAATACCAGTGCATATAGAATAAACGACGCAATGCTTTTTCGAAAAATGAAGCTGTTATAAGACCCAGGTCCCATCACACAATGCAACGCAAGCCGGAGGATAGGGTTTTACCTTATAACAACCAAACATGCTTGGTACGTTTAAAACAAATCATTTGATACTATAATAAGTGTATAGTGTCAAAACATTTCAATCATAAATATAAATCATAGACGGCATAGTATCCCATGCTACTATGTCGCCATACTAGGCTCTACAAATAAAGCCGCAATACACGTATTGGAAATTGGATTTCCGTCATGAGTCGAGGCAAGGGGCAAGCTCCTCTCCGCGTTCGAGACACTCTAGCAAATGTCCCCGGGATTACGCACACTGGGTAACCCCTGGATGCGGCTGGGCCGGTCCTCACTTACGTTAGAGGATTAATTATGCCTGAACACACGTTTCCCGGTCCTTACAGACCTATAATCGAGGCGCCTCGTTCCAACAACCACAAAGGTGAAAAGTATATATATGTCAGGGCTGGTAAGTCACTGACACCACCAAAGCTAGAAAGAAACGTCGTGCTCTCCCAGCGGTCCGTATCCCGTTTTTAACTCATACCGAGGTGTGAGGCTCGCGAATACACGCTATACACAAAGCTACGCCACAGAGGCCGTGCTTTGATCATCAACCACAAGACTTTGCTTTTCAACAGAAGCCTTGATCATTGCATCTCCGTATGCCACACAGGCAATTCATGCCATGCGACTGATGTCCATCGATATATAACCTCTAAGCTCGTACGTCTCAGAGAAGGGCGTTAAGCAAGAGAATAAATTCTCCGCCGCCAAGCAGATATATATTTAATAGAAATCAATCAACACAGAATAAAATCCAATGTCAGACACACAATCCATTTACAAGTCCGTTCTGGGTCTGAACGAAACCGGAGGCACTTTCCTCGCATATCCATCCATCTCCAAGTACGTCTGGACGACCACCAACTATTTCCATCCTCTTGGGTGTACAGCCCAATCAGGATCGTCAGTAATTACCCAAACGATGTGAAGACTTCCGGTCTTCGACCACCGTCTTCATCTTCGACATATCGTCGAATCGGTTATTCAGAATGGGTATAAACCCGGACTTTCCGAACAACCCGCGTATATTGAAAACAAATGTTACACAAACACAACATACGCCTCATTCCAATTCATTCGTCACTAACCGCAAATTAGCAAGAGAACAATTTCCTAAACATTAACCCCGAAGGCCGAAACCAACATCAGATCAATACCCAGGAAACCATTCTTCTTAGCCAACCTACAGCTAGTTACTAAATTCCACATTCTTAGGGAAAGGTTCCCATTAATTTTATCCAAGATAAATTCTTTAAAATTTATCCTGTAATCTTCCTTTGGATGTCATTTAAAACCAAATTATGGTTTTCCCAACTAGTCGAGATTAGCGAACCGTAACGAAGTAATTATTTATTTTATTTCCCAATCCCAACCTATTCATCCCATGAAGCAAAACTGGTAATACTCCATATCTAACACCGTGGTGTTATCGGTAAAATTAATTACCATTTCACGTTCAAATCTAATTAAAGATTTAACTATCGCTTTGGAGCAAAACTGGTAATACTCCATTCTCGTTCATTTTCTAAATTTGGAAATTTAGATTACGAATTCACATTTCAATCTAATTGCAGATTCGTTAAAACTCCTTTTACTGGGTTAAAGAACTAGGTGTTATTTAAAACACAGTTCACGAGAAACCCAAATCACACTCTATTTATTATCGGGTTAAAGAACTAGTGTTATTTAAAACACAGTTCACGATAAACCCATTTCAAATCCAATCAAATATATTAGAAATCCCGATTATTTAAAACCCCTTTTAAATCTAATTTATTTATTAGAATCAATTGGGTTTCAAATTTAGTTCAAACTAGTGCATTTCGATAAAAACCATTTTTATCTTTTCAAATGTGGAGTTTTTCATCCCAAATTTTCCCAAATCATTTCTTATGATTTTATACAAATTATTACTATTTTTAATAATTTTATCGAGGCCCGTACGGTCGATTTCCATCAATGGCCATCGAACTGCACTTACAGCGACCTTTTCCGAATTTGATTTGGACGTATCTCCAAATCCAACCGTTAGATTTCAAATTTCTAATATTCCTTAGAAAGCTCTTTTCGATACGAACCCAACGGTTCTGATTTCAGGAGAATCCGACGGTCGGATCTCCCGTAATGTCCGTTTGAAATAAATGGTCGAAATTTACGAACTGCCGCGGCGCGGCGCGTTCTATTCAGGCCATTATATTATATATATAATATATATAATATATATTTCGTCGATTCCTATTTAAAACGAATTATATAAATAGTTTTAAATTCGTTTCAAAAGCAAATTCAAATTCCATTTCAATTCAAATCAAAATTGAATTCTTCTTTATAAATTCGTTTTAAAATTCATTTCAATTCAATTCAAATTTCAATTTAATTTGAATTCATTTCACTTCATTTTAAATTCAATTCGAATTCGTTTCTCAATTCAATTCAATTCAATTCAAATTGGTTTTCTATTCGATTCAAATTCATTTTCTATTCAAATTAAATTCGTTTCGTTTTCTATTTGAATCAAGTTCATTATATATTCAATTTGAAATCAAATTGGTTTTCTATTCGATTCAATTCGAAATCGTTATATATTCAATTCATTTCGAAATCGTTTTATATTCAATTCATTTCGAAATCGTTTTATTCGATATAAATATCGTTCGCGTCAAAATGGCGCATCACTATTTAACACGGCTTTATATATTCTATTTCAAATATTTCTTTTTGTCAACACACGACTAATCTCAACGAATGAGTACCGTTCATGTGTGACTATTTTTGTTAAATTATTTCGTTCAACACATGACTAATCTCAACGAATGAGTACCGTCAACACATGAACCTTTATTTTATATTGATAAAGATGTAAATTTTATCATAAAAATAATTCGTTCAACACATGACTAATCCCAACGGATGAGTATAGTCAACACATGAACCTTTATTTTATATTGATAAAGATGTAAATTTTATTATAAAAATAATTCGTTCAACACATGACTAATCCCAACGGATGAGTATAGTCAACACATGAACCTTTATTTTATATTGATAAAGATATAGATTTTTATTATAAAAATAATTCGTTCAACACATGACTAATATCAACGGATGAATATAGTCAACACATGAACCTTTATTTTATATCGTTTATTTTTCAAATTGGAATGAGGCCCAATCAATTACCATATAAAGTTAACTATATGGATTTTCATACAACACATGTATATAATAGCATAAAAAAAATAATCAACCATCAACCAAAGTGCACTAAACTGTATAAGCATCAAATATAAATATCTAACGCTTATAACAGTCTGTCAATCTACCGATCGACATATTTAATCAGTCAGGATGAGTGAACTTTAAATTTCATCCCAACACCCGTGTAGGGTTTCAAACAATCAAACATAAGTTTTTATTCGTGCAGTTGGGCGATGTGTAAAATTTATCGACCCAATCAATATCAGTCAAATAGGTGTACATAAACAAACCGTCCGGTTTGTAAATGAATATTTATTTATTCACATTCACGTTAAAAATTATATTTTTAACGATAAAACATTTTATTTCAACATATGAATTTCTATTCAGTTCATTTATTCAATAAAAATGATATTTTTATTTTTCTAATATATTTTTAGAAAATTTCGGCAGCATAACGGCACGATACTAGAAACGGGACAAGGCCTAGCCTAATCCCCGGTCTAGTGAAGGCCCACGCCATTCACACATCAATCAAAGTCACTTTCGTTATGCAAACCCCAAAATTTGGAGTAAGGGTCTAACCTAGCCTTACTCCCTCGCCTTATAACGGCGCACGTCTAATCCTAATCAATTTATCGATTCGATTTTTCACACCACAAACCACATTCAAACCAATATCGCAATCAATCACCAAACAGTCAAACAAACAAGTCCATGGTCTGTGGACGATTTGTGTCGGGTGCTACTAAGCACCGTCTGCATCCTAGTATATATATATAACTAGAAACAAAATTGAAGAGTGAGAATTCTCACTTATAGCTATCCAAGCTCCACGGCACATCTTATGCAGAAGTCTTCGCCGTTTTCGCATCTTCGTCAGCTTCGTCGCCCGTAGCCTCTATATATATAAAAATCACACATTTTTATATTTCAATGTCTTAAAAATAAAAATCACATTTTTATTTATTCACTTTCAATTTAAAAATCATATTTTTATTTCGAAGGTCCATATATAAAAATCAAATTTTTAGTTCAGAGTTCAATATATAAAAATCGAATTTTTACTTTAAAGTTCAATATATAAAAATCGACTTTTCTATCGCTATGTCAAATAGATAAAAATTATATTTTTATCACGCTATTTTCCACATAAAGATTTCGCCTTTATAAAAAATAAAGTTTTCACCTTTAAAAATCACCACTTTATCTCAACGTATATAAAATAAAAATCAGATTTTTATTTCGTTACATACTCAAAGATGATATCTTTATATTCTCTATCTTATAAAGATTATATTTTAATACTTTAAAAATATAAAGATCATATTTTGACATCATCTATATAGTAAAGACTATATTTTTAATACTTTGAAAATATAAAAATCATATTTTTAATACTTTAAAAATATAAAAATCATATTTTTCTTTAACTAAAAATCAAATCTTTTTTTCTAATCAGTATTAATCCTTTTGAAAAATCAGTTTTTATTTTCTTTTAAAAATTCAGTTTTTATAATTCTTTTAAAAATTCTGTTTTTAGAACTCTTTTAAAAAAAACCAAACAGTTTTAAAATTCCTATTAAATCTGTTTTTAAATCTTAAAAATCAGTTTTTAAATTTACTTTTCAAATCAGTCTTAAATTACTTTTGAAATCAGTTTTAAATTTAAAATCGAAACTAGTTTTAGACTTTAAAATTAAAACTGTATTTAATCTTCTTTTTTTTTTTCAGTTTATATAATATCAAAAATAAAATAAATAAAAAGAAGAAAAAAAGAAAGAAAAAAAAACTTACAGGGGGGGATTTGGGCGTTTTTCAGAAGAGGGGGACGGCGCCGAGGTCGAGGAGAGGGCGGAGGCGGTCAGAGGTCGGAGCGGTGGGCTGGAGGAGGGACAACGTCGTGGTTTTTGGTGATTGGGGGTCCCGGGTTCGTGTGGAGGAGAGAGGGAGGTAGGGGAAGAGAGGAGATCGATTCGGGGGGGGCTGACTGCGAGCGGCGGCGGAGGAGGGGGTGGACGTCGGTGGCGGCGGCTCCGTCTCCTTCGTCGGCGTTTTTTTTTTTTTTTTTTTTTTTATTTTTATTTGATTCGAAATGAACTGCCTGGGGGGGGGGGGGTTTAGAAAGAATTTATATATAATTTTATATTTTAATATTTCCATTTCTCCGTAAAAAGCAACCTTTATTTTTCGACCTCTAAACGAGGCCCACCGCCTGTCGCCCATAGCGTTTAACCCCCCTTCCGAACACAATGGGATATGTATCGTAAGCTGATTCGGCTGTTACAATCAGTTTTCGTTAAATTTACATTTAAATCACTATATTGAATTTTAAACGTACATTTCAAATTATTGGGGTCACATACTAACTAGAAAAATTCCAGAAAAATATTTTCTAGCTTCGTATTGACAATACGGTCCTAACAAAACTAGTTTCGTCGAATTCTGAGACCGTTAGAAAAATGGCCAATTTCCAGTCGATTAAAATCAACTGAAATGGTCAAAACACGTTTTCCTTTGCCATGCTCAGATATTGATTCGAAAAATTATGAAACTTGAAATCTAGCAATAACTTGACATCCCGGACCCAACAAAACTGGTTTCGTCGAAATCCGAGGTCGTTTGCAAAATGTCCATTTTTAAGGGCCTGAATTCCATAGCGACTATTCAGAATTTTCAACTGGACATATCTTTTGATTCCCGATATGAAATCTTGATTTTTCGGATTCGTTGGAAAGATATCCACTATTAGATTCCATTATTTTTGGTTTCACTAAAATCCGGATTGTTTTGCACCCGGTACATTCAATTGAAGTTTGAAATCGAATTATCGAACTACCGCGCCATTTTCAATTCTATTTATAATTATATATAAATATTTATATTCTAACGACGACGCGTATAATATATACGTTCGAATTCTATTCAAAATAAATTTCTCGTCGATATTATTTAAAATAATTCATTTTAAATAATCAAAATTCGCTAAAATTGCCAAAATAAAAATTTCAAACTGGCTCGCATTTTACGGGTTGTTACAATCTCCCCCACTTAAAACTTTTCGTCCCCGAAAAGGAACAAAGTCGAAAGTGGTTTGATTATCCAACTCTACGCTCGATCTGGCTTCCATTCTCCAACTCTTTAGTTTCTGAGAATTTTCAAAATTTCAAAAATTTGGCTAACACCCTAAATTTTTGAAAAATTTCGCCATAACCTCCCCTGCACCGGGAGCATCGGGGAATTTCAAATAGCTTCCCCGGTCCTTCAGATCTCAAAAAGAAAAAGAAAAAGCCAAGCGGCTAGCCAATAGGCTCACAAAATCATCATCACCCAAACAAAACAGTAAATTATGTAGTAAACATGTACCTATTTGTCGGGCAAACAAATTTTATTCTCTGGCTCTAGCCTCCTTGCTATGACCTGTTCAATGTAAGTATATGTATATGCAAGCAAATGCGACCAATTTTCAATACAGTTTACTATTTGGTTCAATTGGCTAAATGGTTAAAAATTATCAAACAAATAAACCAACAACACAAACATCAATCAATTAATTGATTATATTTTCAAATATATAATTTTATATATTTAAAATCATATTTTCTAAAATCAGATTATATATAATCACAAATACGTTATTCATAAACAAATAACTCTCGACTCATTCTAGGGCATTTCTAACCCCATCTCTAACGAGTCACTCATTCTAGAATGCTACTGATTCTATCTCTAATGAGGATTCTTTTATAGGACATTACTAATCCTACCTCTGATGAGTCTTTTGTTCAGTTCTAACGAGTTGTACCCCAAAGATTTGAGTTTAACCAAAGCTCTGATACCACGTGTGACGGCCTGGAATTTCGCTCGATCCGAATCAGTCGTTAAACCGATCTAGACCGTTCGAAACCCCTGACTGTTGAGAACATGACAAATCAGAACACAAACAGAAGAACATTTCATTGTATATTACAACAATGCATCAGATTACAAGAATATACAGAGTATAAATGAATAAATATTACACAGGAATATCAGAGATTTAAATTACATTTAAATACATAGCAGCGGAAAAATAATATAAAGCACAACTGAAGGTGATATACGGATACAGAGCTTTCCGGATATCATTTCAGCTGTAAACCAGGATCCTGTAAATATAAATCTGCAAAACCAAAACTACTAGCTGCCCGTGCGGAAAATAAGGGCACCCAGAGTTTAGGTTAAAACAATAAACTCCAGGTCAGTCATGTGACTGGTGTGAGAACTAAAACAGTTATTTAAAACTTTACTTTAAAAGAGAGTAATTCAAGGGACCACGCCGTATAACACGGAACGGGTTTCCTCCCAAGAATACCAGTGCATATAGAATAAACGACGCAATGCTTTTTCGAAAAATGAAGCTGTTATAAGACCCAGGTCCCATCACACAATGCAACGCAAGCCGGAGGATAGGGTTTTACCTTATAACAACCAAACATGCTTGGTACGTTTAAAACAAATCATTTGATACTATAATAAGTGTATAGTGTCAAAACATTTCAATCATAAATATAAATCATAGACGGCATAGTATCCCATGCTACTATGTCGCCATACTAGGCTCTACAAATAAAGCCGCAATACACGTATTGGAAATTGGATTTCCGTCATGAGTCGAGGCAAGGGGCAAGCTCCTCTCCGCGTTCGAGACACTCTAGCAAATGTCCCCGGGATTACGCACACTGGGTAACCCCTGGATGCGGCTGGGCCGGTCCTCACTTACGTTAGAGGATTAATTATGCCTGAACACACGTTTCCCGGTCCTTACAGACCTATAATCGAGGCGCCTCGTTCCAACAACCACAAAGGTGAAAAGTATATATATGTCAGGGCTGGTAAGTCACTGACACCACCAAAGCTAGAAAGAAACGTCGTGCTCTCCCAGCGGTCCGTATCCCGTTTTTAACTCATACCGAGGTGTGAGGCTCGCGAATACACGCTATACACAAAGCTACGCCACAGAGGCCGTGCTTTGATCATCAACCACAAGACTTTGCTTTTCAACAGAAGCCTTGATCATTGCATCTCCGTATGCCACACAGGCAATTCATGCCATGCGACTGATGTCCATCGATATATAACCTCTAAGCTCGTACGTCTCAGAGAAGGGCGTTAAGCAAGAGAATAAATTCTCCGCCGCCAAGCAGATATATATTTAATAGAAATCAATCAACACAGAATAAAATCCAATGTCAGACACACAATCCATTTACAAGTCCGTTCTGGGTCTGAACGAAACCGGAGGCACTTTCCTCGCATATCCATCCATCTCCAAGTACGTCTGGACGACCACCAACTATTTCCATCCTCTTGGGTGTACAGCCCAATCAGGATCGTCAGTAATTACCCAAACGATGTGAAGACTTCCGGTCTTCGACCACCGTCTTCATCTTCGACATATCGTCGAATCGGTTATTCAGAATGGGTATAAACCCGGACTTTCCGAACAACCCGCGTATATTGAAAACAAATGTTACACAAACACAACATACGCCTCATTCCAATTCATTCGTCACTAACCGCAAATTAGCAAGAGAACAATTTCCTAAACATTAACCCCGAAGGCCGAAACCAACATCAGATCAATACCCAGGAAACCATTCTTCTTAGCCAACCTACAGCTAGTTACTAAATTCCACATTCTTAGGGAAAGGTTCCCATTAATTTTATCCAAGATAAATTCTTTAAAATTTATCCTGTAATCTTCCTTTGGATGTCATTTAAAACCAAATTATGGTTTTCCCAACTAGTCGAGATTAGCGAACCGTAACGAAGTAATTATTTATTTTATTTCCCAATCCCAACCTATTCATCCCATGAAGCAAAACTGGTAATACTCCATATCTAACACCGTGGTGTTATCGGTAAAATTAATTACCATTTCACGTTCAAATCTAATTAAAGATTTAACTATCGCTTTGGAGCAAAACTGGTAATACTCCATTCTCGTTCATTTTCTAAATTTGGAAATTTAGATTACGAATTCACATTTCAATCTAATTGCAGATTCGTTAAAACTCCTTTTACTGGGTTAAAGAACTAGGTGTTATTTAAAACACAGTTCACGAGAAACCCAAATCACACTCTATTTATTATCGGGTTAAAGAACTAGTGTTATTTAAAACACAGTTCACGATAAACCCATTTCAAATCCAATCAAATATATTAGAAATCCCGATTATTTAAAACCCCTTTTAAATCTAATTTATTTATTAGAATCAATTGGGTTTCAAATTTAGTTCAAACTAGTGCATTTCGATAAAAACCATTTTTATCTTTTCAAATGTGGAGTTTTTCATCCCAAATTTTCCCAAATCATTTCTTATGATTTTATACAAATTATTACTATTTTTAATAATTTTATCGAGGCCCGTACGGTCGATTTCCATCAATGGCCATCGAACTGCACTTACAGCGACCTTTTCCGAATTTGATTTGGACGTATCTCCAAATCCAACCGTTAGATTTCAAATTTCTAATATTCCTTAGAAAGCTCTTTTCGATACGAACCCAACGGTTCTGATTTCAGGAGAATCCGACGGTCGGATCTCCCGTAATGTCCGTTTGAAATAAATGGTCGAAATTTACGAACTGCCGCGGCGCGGCGCGTTCTATTCAGGCCATTATATTATATATATAATATATATAATATATATTTCGTCGATTCCTATTTAAAACGAATTATATAAATAGTTTTAAATTCGTTTCAAAAGCAAATTCAAATTCCATTTCAATTCAAATCAAAATTGAATTCTTCTTTATAAATTCGTTTTAAAATTCATTTCAATTCAATTCAAATTTCAATTTAATTTGAATTCATTTCACTTCATTTTAAATTCAATTCGAATTCGTTTCTCAATTCAATTCAATTCAATTCAAATTGGTTTTCTATTCGATTCAAATTCATTTTCTATTCAAATTAAATTCGTTTCGTTTTCTATTTGAATCAAGTTCATTATATATTCAATTTGAAATCAAATTGGTTTTCTATTCGATTCAATTCGAAATCGTTATATATTCAATTCATTTCGAAATCGTTTTATATTCAATTCATTTCGAAATCGTTTTATTCGATATAAATATCGTTCGCGTCAAAATGGCGCATCACTATTTAACACGGCTTTATATATTCTATTTCAAATATTTCTTTTTGTCAACACACGACTAATCTCAACGAATGAGTACCGTTCATGTGTGACTATTTTTGTTAAATTATTTCGTTCAACACATGACTAATCTCAACGAATGAGTACCGTCAACACATGAACCTTTATTTTATATTGATAAAGATGTAAATTTTATCATAAAAATAATTCGTTCAACACATGACTAATCCCAACGGATGAGTATAGTCAACACATGAACCTTTATTTTATATTGATAAAGATGTAAATTTTATTATAAAAATAATTCGTTCAACACATGACTAATCCCAACGGATGAGTATAGTCAACACATGAACCTTTATTTTATATTGATAAAGATATAGATTTTTATTATAAAAATAATTCGTTCAACACATGACTAATATCAACGGATGAATATAGTCAACACATGAACCTTTATTTTATATCGTTTATTTTTCAAATTGGAATGAGGCCCAATCAATTACCATATAAAGTTAACTATATGGATTTTCATACAACACATGTATATAATAGCATAAAAAAAATAATCAACCATCAACCAAAGTGCACTAAACTGTATAAGCATCAAATATAAATATCTAACGCTTATAACAGTCTGTCAATCTACCGATCGACATATTTAATCAGTCAGGATGAGTGAACTTTAAATTTCATCCCAACACCCGTGTAGGGTTTCAAACAATCAAACATAAGTTTTTATTCGTGCAGTTGGGCGATGTGTAAAATTTATCGACCCAATCAATATCAGTCAAATAGGTGTACATAAACAAACCGTCCGGTTTGTAAATGAATATTTATTTATTCACATTCACGTTAAAAATTATATTTTTAACGATAAAACATTTTATTTCAACATATGAATTTCTATTCAGTTCATTTATTCAATAAAAATGATATTTTTATTTTTCTAATATATTTTTAGAAAATTTCGGCAGCATAACGGCACGATACTAGAAACGGGACAAGGCCTAGCCTAATCCCCGGTCTAGTGAAGGCCCACGCCATTCACACATCAATCAAAGTCACTTTCGTTATGCAAACCCCAAAATTTGGAGTAAGGGTCTAACCTAGCCTTACTCCCTCGCCTTATAACGGCGCACGTCTAATCCTAATCAATTTATCGATTCGATTTTTCACACCACAAACCACATTCAAACCAATATCGCAATCAATCACCAAACAGTCAAACAAACAAGTCCATGGTCTGTGGACGATTTGTGTCGGGTGCTACTAAGCACCGTCTGCATCCTAGTATATATATATAACTAGAAACAAAATTGAAGAGTGAGAATTCTCACTTATAGCTATCCAAGCTCCACGGCACATCTTATGCAGAAGTCTTCGCCGTTTTCGCATCTTCGTCAGCTTCGTCGCCCGTAGCCTCTATATATATAAAAATCACACATTTTTATATTTCAATGTCTTAAAAATAAAAATCACATTTTTATTTATTCACTTTCAATTTAAAAATCATATTTTTATTTCGAAGGTCCATATATAAAAATCAAATTTTTAGTTCAGAGTTCAATATATAAAAATCGAATTTTTACTTTAAAGTTCAATATATAAAAATCGACTTTTCTATCGCTATGTCAAATAGATAAAAATTATATTTTTATCACGCTATTTTCCACATAAAGATTTCGCCTTTATAAAAAATAAAGTTTTCACCTTTAAAAATCACCACTTTATCTCAACGTATATAAAATAAAAATCAGATTTTTATTTCGTTACATACTCAAAGATGATATCTTTATATTCTCTATCTTATAAAGATTATATTTTAATACTTTAAAAATATAAAGATCATATTTTGACATCATCTATATAGTAAAGACTATATTTTTAATACTTTGAAAATATAAAAATCATATTTTTAATACTTTAAAAATATAAAAATCATATTTTTCTTTAACTAAAAATCAAATCTTTTTTTCTAATCAGTATTAATCCTTTTGAAAAATCAGTTTTTATTTTCTTTTAAAAATTCAGTTTTTATAATTCTTTTAAAAATTCTGTTTTTAGAACTCTTTTAAAAAAAACCAAACAGTTTTAAAATTCCTATTAAATCTGTTTTTAAATCTTAAAAATCAGTTTTTAAATTTACTTTTCAAATCAGTCTTAAATTACTTTTGAAATCAGTTTTAAATTTAAAATCGAAACTAGTTTTAGACTTTAAAATTAAAACTGTATTTAATCTTCTTTTTTTTTTCAGTTTATATAATATCAAAAATAAAATAAATAAAAAGAAGAAAAAAAGAAAGAAAAAAAAACTTACAGGGGGGGATTTGGGCGTTTTTCAGAAGAGGGGGACGGCGCCGAGGTCGAGGAGAGGGCGGAGGCGGTCAGAGGTCGGAGCGGTGGGCTGGAGGAGGGACAACGTCGTGGTTTTTGGTGATTGGGGGTCCCGGGTTCGTGTGGAGGAGAGAGGGAGGTAGGGGAAGAGAGGAGATCGATTCGGGGGGGCTGACTGCGAGCGGCGGCGGAGGAGGGGGTGGACGTCGGTGGCGGCGGCTCCGTCTCCTTCGTCGGCGTTTTTTTTTTTTTATTTTTTTATTTTTATTTGATTCGAAATGAACTGCCTGGGGGGGGGGGGGTTTAGAAAGAATTTATATATAATTTTATATTTTAATATTTCCATTTCTCCGTAAAAAGCAACCTTTATTTTTCGACCTCTAAACGAGGCCCACCGCCTGTCGCCCATAGCGTTTAACCCCCCTTCCGAACACAATGGGATATGTATCGTAAGCTGATTCGGCTGTTACAATCAGTTTTCGTTAAATTTACATTTAAATCACTATATTGAATTTTAAACGTACATTTCAAATTATTGGGGTCACATACTAACTAGAAAAATTCCAGAAAAATATTTTCTAGCTTCGTATTGACAATACGGTCCTAACAAAACTAGTTTCGTCGAATTCTGAGACCGTTAGAAAAATGGCCAATTTCCAGTCGATTAAAATCAACTGAAATGGTCAAAACACGTTTTCCTTTGCCATGCTCAGATATTGATTCGAAAAATTATGAAACTTGAAATCTAGCAATAACTTGACATCCCGGACCCAACAAAACTGGTTTCGTCGAAATCCGAGGTCGTTTGCAAAATGTCCATTTTTAAGGGCCTGAATTCCATAGCGACTATTCAGAATTTTCAACTGGACATATCTTTTGATTCCCGATATGAAATCTTGATTTTTCAGATTCGTTGGAAAGATATCCACTATTAGATTCCATTATTTTTGGTTTCACTAAAATCCGGATTGTTTTGCACCCGGTACATTCAATTGAAGTTTGAAATCGAATTATCGAACTACCGCGCCATTTTCAATTCTATTTATAATTATATATAAATATTTATATTCTAACGACGACGCGTATAATATATACGTTCGAATTCTATTCAAAATAAATTTCTCGTCGATATTATTTAAAATAATTCATTTTAAATAATCAAAATTCGCTAAAATTGCCAAAATAAAAATTTCAAACTGGCTCGCATTTTACGGGTTGTTACAGTTCTGGAATATAACATATTAACGAACTCATCAGAAATAGAATCTGTAGTATTCTATGATGAATAACTCATTTCAGATAGGATCAGTAATATCCTAGAATGAGTGTAGCATAATGAAATACACCCCAGTAGACACATTTACATTCAAGTATATGTCTCTATGCTTAAAAAATAGCTTTTCCGTTGACCTGACACTTTGTCTGTTATTTGCAGACATAGAAAAAGAGTGGTAAAAGTAGAAGAGGGAGGCCAGAACCAAATTTTGAGGCTCTATTAAACAAGTATCGAAATCTGGGTGAAGTACCGTTCTTGGTCAATGAACACATTATTCAAACACAAGCATGGATGCGCTCTGGTGAGAAAATATTTGAAGGGTCAAAGCTGAGAGATGATCAGAAAAGATTACTGGCATCTTGGGAACTCAAAGACGAAGCTTTGATCTGGTGGGATACAATTATGAAGGATAATCCAGAAGGTAGTATTACTTGGGATAGATTTAAAGAAATTTTCAATGAAAGTTTTATTCCTTCAGAAGCAACTGAGCGGTTAAGTGATGAATTCTACTCTCTGATACAAGGAGATATGACCATTCCAGAATATCATAAGAAATTCGATGAGCTCTCTCGTTTTGCCCCACATCTAATTCAAAATCCAAAGATAAAGAATATGAGGTTTATTAACGGGCTTCAAAGAAAGTACCAAAGTAGAGTAACAACATATGTGCAACAATATTTTTCTAATATGATGTACATGGCTTATCAGTATGAAGATCTAGATAAGAAAGGTCTTTTGGGCGATGAAGAGGAAGTCAGTACTAGCAACAAAAGGAAATTTGAAACTGATAGCTCAGAGACAAGTACACAGCCAGAGGCAAGTACGAAGTCCAAGTTCAGTAAGAGTCCCAAATTCAACAGGAAAAAGGTTAAGTCTGAGAAAGAACCAATAACGACGGCCACATGCTCGAGCTACAATAGGCAAGGACATTTAGCGATAAATTAAAAATCTTGGAGCGAACAAAAGAAGGATAAATCTGAATCCAAGAACAAGTTCCTAGAGAATAGGGGATGCTATAAGTGCCACCAGGCCGGTCATATTGTGAAGAATTGCCGGTTATCAAAGAAATCTGAAAAGATACATGTAAACGAAGTGGCAGAAGTTCTGGCACCCTCAGTCTGTCAAGCGAGGCCAGATGTTTTAGAAGGGACGCTTACTGTCATGGATATTCCAGTTAAAGTACTGTTTGATACAGGCACGTCATGAAGCTTTATAGCAAAAATGCTTTTAAGAAACTGGATTTGAATCTAAAAAAAACACCCTTGACTGTCCCTACTGTCTCGATCGTCATGAATTTTAAAAATTTTGATCTTATTTTAGGTTTGGATTTGTTAACCAAATATGAAGCTGAGGTTAAATGCACCGGGAGAGTCGTTAAGGCAAAAAAAATTCGGGGAGTATATGTGAAGGTCCGAATTCAGATAGAAAAGACTTTTGGTCAGCTCTTGATGTTTCTCCTGCTCAATTAGAACCTGTTCCTGCCATTACAGAGATTATTCTGGTCGATGTAGAAAATATCTTATCGTCAAGAATTATGTGGATGTGTTTGAAGAAGTTGTTAGCTTACCTCCACGTAGAGAAATAGATTTCAAGATAGGCCAGTAGTTCACGCTATTTGAAGAATGACCTTGAAGGAAAAGGAAGAATTGGACAATTAGACACGATAGCTTGTGTGGAAGGGTTTTATCAGGCCTAGTTTCTATGATTGGGGAGCGGTAGTGGTATTTGTCCCGAAGTCAGACGGTACTCTTTTACTATGTGTGGATTATCGTGACTTGAATAAGCAGACATTAAAGAACAAATATCCATTGCCGTTGTTTGATGATTTGTTGGATCGATTGAATGGCGCATAAGTATTTTCACCAATGGACCTAGCTATAGGTTTCCATCAGCTTCGTATTGCTGAAGAGTTTGTTCCTTTGACAGCATTCGGAGGTCCAGATTTATTCTACGAGTGGTTAGTAATGTCGTTCGGCATATGTAACGCTCCACTTATTTTGTCGATCTAATGAACAGACTATTCAGAGAAGTTTTGAATAAATTTGTACTGGTATTCATTGATTATATATTGATCTTCTCTAAGTCAGAAAGAAAGCATGAATAACATTTGGAACAAGTGTTAGAAATTCTAAGAAAGAATGTTTAAAAAGCAGAATTTTCCAAATGTATATTCTAGCAAGAAGAAGTTAGGTTTCTTGGCCTCGTTGTATCAAAAGAAGGAATTTCGGTGGATTCCAGTAAAATTAGAGTTATTCAAAATTGGAAGCAGCCAACTACACCCACAGAAGTCCGAAGTTTACTCGGATTGGCTAGTTATTATCGGAAGTTCATTAAAATTCTTTTCGAAGATATCTAGTTCTTTAACAAAAGTTACTAAGAAACATTCAAGATTCGATTGGATTCCAGAATGTGAGGCGGTTTTCCAAAAGCTGAAGTTTAGGCTAACAACTTCTCCCGTGTTAAAAATTATTGATGGCAATCAAGACATGAAATTCTGGACAGATGCTTCTAAAGAAGGTCCCGGTGCAGTATTAATGCAAAGAGGCCAAGTAGTTGCTTATGCTAGCCTTCAGTTGAAGCCGCATGAGAAGAATTATGTGACACACGATTTTGAATTGTTAGCCATCGTGTTGAGACGACCCGAATTCCCGTTCAGACGGAAATAGGGCTATCTTTGGAATATAACACAGAAACATATAATAGCAGAACAGAATTAAATAAATACACCAGATAATGAACAATAAAATATACTGGATAAAAGTATCATCAGAGTTACAAAGTATACAGGATCTTACTTAGTACAAATACAGTTCAGCTATACATAAATGTCTACAGCGGAAATAAACAAAATATGTACAATAGGAGTCGAACAACATAAAAAGAAATAAATGATAGAATCCATCTTCAGCTCTAGCTATCCAGAAAGAACCAGCTAAACCTGAATACAAGGCTGCCCGTGTAGAAAAAGGGGCACCCGAGTTTGAAAGTGAAACAAACTACGAGTCAGTCATGGGACTGGTATGAGAAATCCACTCAACACATATATAATTGGCTAATCACAGGACCACGCCACTTTCGTGGAACGGGTTTACTCCAGTGGATTGCCAGTGCTTTAAAACAAATCTTTCTTTTAAAACATCGCTATGCTTTTTATAAAAATGAAACCGTTATAAGACTCAGTTCCCATCACACAATGCAACGCAAACCGGAGGATAGAGTTTTTACCTTATAACGGCCAAATATGCTTGATACGAATAAAACAAAGGCATTTGATATTATTGCTAGTGTTTATATGTTTTGAAAACAATTTCAAATCATAACTATCAATCATAGACGGCATTAATGCCCCATACCACTATGTCGCCATATATAGGTATACAATCAAAACCGCACGATGTCGTATTTGGAAATTGGATTTCCGTCATGAACCAAGGCAAAAGATAGTCCTTACCGAATTCGAGACTGCCTAGCCCGAGCCTCAGGGTCAGAGCGCATCGACCCTTGGATCGTCAGGGCCGGTCCACCGATGTGGATTAAAATGCCTGAACACTGCGTTTCCCCGCCCTTTGGGGCGTAAATGAGCCAACGAATGACTCCATCGGACCCGGATCGTCCGAACAAACCGAGGCGCCTTGCAACAGCAACAACCACATAGGTGAAAAGTATATAAATGTCAGGGCTGGTAGGTCACTGACACCACCCTAGCTAGGAAGAAACGCAGGCCCTCCCTGATGTCCTCTCCCGTTTTAGGTTCATACCGGGGTGTGAGGCTCACGAATTCACGTTATACACAAAGCTACGCCACACAGGCGGTGCTTTGATCATCACCACAAGACTTTGCTTTTCAACAGAAGCCCTGATCACTGCATCTTAGCATGCCACACAGGAAATTCACACCGTGCAACTGATGGCTATCAATCACACAGAACAAATTCCAATGTCGGACACACCGTCCATTTACAAGTCCGTTCTGGGTCTGAACGAAATCGGAGGCACTAAATACCTCGCAAACCCTTCGATCACCACGTACGTCTGGACGATCACCACTCATTATCCGTATTTCGGGATGCCTCCCAATCAGGACCTCGGTTACCATCCAAACGAGGTGAAGATCTCCGGTCTTCGACCATCGTCTTCATCTTCGACTTTCAATCGTCGATCAATTATTTGAAATGAGAATTAACTCGGCTTTTTCAAATAATTCACGTATATTTAGAATTTCAAATCAATTTATTTCAATGGTTAAATTATTCGACAACACCCATTTCGTTCTTTAATGTAATTTTCACACCAAACACATTCAACCATCAAAAACAACATAAATCAAGCAAATTCAGTTTATTTCCATTCCATATCGCTTATGATATTTTATAACTATTTATCGCTATTTTTATTTATTTTAAAATAGCTATTTTATTCAAAACGACGCTTCGGGCCATAAGGCGGCCGTGGCGCTGTTTTTCTTCAGATTTGATTTACATATATCTGAAAATCTAACCGTTGGATCTTCGCAAAATTTATATCATTAGAAAGGTCTTTTCAAAACGAATCCAACGGTTCCAGTTTCGGGAAAATCCGACGGTCGGATCTCCCGGTACAATCGTTTGAATTTTCGATTTCAAATTACGAACTGCAGCGTCGTTATTCGATTAAATATATAATTATATTTATATATATATATAAATATAATCGCTTCTGGCGCTGTTTTTCATCAGTTTTGATTTAAACATTCCAGACAATCCAACCGTTGGATTTTCACAAGGTTGGTGCCGTTGGAAAGATTATTCCAAGGCGAACCCGACGGTTGAGGTTTCGGGAAAATCCAATGGTCGGATTCCCCGTACTAGTCGTTTGAAATCACGGTTTCAAAATACGAACTGCACGGCTTCGTTTCGTTTTAATTTTATTTATATTTATATAATTATATAAATATAGTTCATTCAATGATTTCCATATCGTTTTCACTTCAAATATTTTTCTAACACCTTAAAATTTTGGAAAATTTCGCCATAACCTCCCCTGCACCGGGAGCATCGGGAAATCGTAAATAGCGTTCCCGGTCCTTCTAATCTCAAAAAGAAAAAGAAAAAGCCAAGCGGCTAGCCAACAGGCTCATAAAATCATCACCCAAACGAAGCAGTAAATGTGTACCTATTTGTCGGGCACAAAATTTTACTCCTCTTCTCTAGCCCCTTTGCTATAACCTGTTCAATGAATATGCATGTACATATATATACAGTTCTTATCATTTATCATTTTCTATTCAACTTCATATTTGATTTCTATTTGGTTTAAAAACACCATTCATTCTAATGTTACATAAATAGGTGCAAATCATTTCATTAGCTAATTAATGAATATTTCAACTCATATATGTTTATTTTGAACAAGTGGCTATTTTTAACACTTCACATTTCAACGATTTATGCATACAATAAAAATGTGATTTTTATTGTAAAACAATTTATTTCAAAACACTATTTTTCTATATAGTTCAAGTTGGTGATAAGAATGGAATTTTTGTCATAAAACAATTTCTTTTAAAACGAGATTATTTTACACAGTTCATATAGTCGATAAAAGGTGATTTTTATTATCAAACGATTTATTTCAAAATATGAATACCATTCAACACATGAATTTCTAATCAACGAATGAATATCAATTCAACACATGAATGTTTTCTATAGTTTCTATATATAGATAAAAATGTGATTTTTATTATCAAACAATTTATTTCAAAATATGAATACCATTCAACACATGAATTTCTAATCAACGAATGAATATCAATTCAACACATGAA
This sequence comes from Allium sativum, assembly GCA_030737875.1. Taxonomy (NCBI): domain Eukaryota; kingdom Viridiplantae; phylum Streptophyta; class Magnoliopsida; order Asparagales; family Amaryllidaceae; genus Allium; species Allium sativum. Next base: position 572,273,683 of record CM060923.1, on the reverse strand, counting down.
TGTTTTCTATAGTTTCTATATATAGATACAAATGTGATTTTTCTTATCAAACAATTTATTTCAAAATATGAATACCATTCAACACATGAATTTCTAATCAACGAATGAATATCAATTCAACACATGAATGTTTTCTATAGTTTCTATATATAGATAAAAATGTGATTTTTATTATCAAACAATTTATTTCAAAATATGAATACCATTCAACACATGAATTTCTAATCAACGAATGAATATCAATTCAACACATGAATGTTTTCTATAGTTTCTATATATGGATAAAAATGTGATTTTTATTATCAAACAATTTATTTCAAAATATGAATACCATTCAACACATGAATTTCTAATCAACGAATGAATATCAATTCAACACATGAATGTTTTCTATAGTTTCTATATATAGATAAAAATGTGATTTTTACATTTTAAAACGCGAATACCATTCAACACATGAATTGCTAAATCAACGAATGAATATCAATTCAACACATGAAGGTTTTCTATTCAATGAATAAATATAGTTTAAGCATATGAAAATAATTCAAACACACGAATATTATTCAAAATTTCGGCAGCATAACGGCAGGGTAGTTAAACCGGGACCGTCCCTAGTACGGCTCCTCGCTCTACCTTAAAACCTCGCGGTTTTTGACAATGGGGATCATGCATCTAGTTCGCACGCAGGCGGCATGTATATATTTATTTCATTTCCACAAACTAATCCTATGTGGTTTCAACCAAATATTTCACAACCACAAATGGGTATTTTTCAACCACAATCAACCAATATCAATCACAAACAATCCCAAACAATCATTCGCTATCAATCAATTTTCACAACAATTTCAACCAATAAATATCGTCCATGGTTTGTGGACGAGGGGCGTATATATATATATATATATATATATATTTATATATAGCAATTCACTTTAATTTTCACACATATATATAATATTTTTAAATCAGAAATCTCACCAATAGCTATCCAACTGCACGACACTTCACTCGCCAATCTCTCTTTCTGTCGCTTTGTTGCCCGTATTCTCTACATATGTAAAAATCGAATTTTTACTATGTTATTCAATATATAAAGATTATATTTTGAATATAAAGATTATACTTTTATGATGTAAAAATTATATTTTTATTGCTTTAAAAAAATATAAAAATCAAATCCTACTTCTTCTACTTAATGAAAATTCCGTCTTTTCTATTTTAAAAATATGATCTTTATTTTTTTCCCAAGTTCAAATCTTTTCTATTCCAAAGCTCGAACCTTTTTTTTTTTTAAAGTTTAAAATAAAATCAGTTCTAAACTCTTTCGAAAATCAGTTTTTTTTATATAAAAACCAGTTTTTATTCTTTTAAAACAAAATCAGTTTTTATACCTTTTTAAAAATCTGTTTTATACCTAAAATCGAAATTAGTTTTATACCTAAAATCGAAATTAGTTTTAACGAATTAAAATAAAAATAAAATACAATAAAACACTTACAGTATTTTGAAGAAGGGGGGGGGGGGGGGGGGTTGGCTGAAGATGTCGTCGGCGGCACTTCAGGGGGGGGGGGGTCGGCGGCTTCAGCGTCGCGAACGAGGGGGGGGCTTCGGCGGAGCTCGTGCGATCTGGGGGGGGGGGGCTTCGGGGGTTGCGGCTTCAGTGGGAGTTCGACGTACGAGGGAGGGGGGTGTGCGGTGATGGGCGGCGGCGGCGCTTCAGGGGGGGGGGGGGCGGCTGTCGATAGGTCTCTAGGGTTTTTTTTTTATTCTGTTTGAAATCGAAATGAAGGGGGGGGGCCAGAACGAAGATAAAGGGAGGGAATTTTTTTTATTTAATTATTTAATTTTTGCAAAAAGGTTGACTTTTACATACGACCTCGAAACGAGGCCCACCGCCTGTCGCCCATAGCGTTTTACCCCCATTCCGAACACAATGGGATATGTATCGCAAGCTGATTTGCTCGTTACAATCAGTTTCCGTTGAATTTAAAGTGTACTTCTTTATATATTCAATTTAAACGCACATTTCAATTTAGTGGGGCCACATACGAACTCGAAAAATTCCAGAAAAATATTTTCTAGCTTCGTATTGACGATACGGTCCTAACAAAACTAGTTTCGTCGAATTCTGAGATCGTTTGAAAAATGGCCAATTTCCAGTCGATTAAAATCAACTGAAACTGGTCAAACGCGTTTTCCTTTGCCACGCTCACATATTGATTCGAAAAATTATGAAATTTGAAACCTAGCAATAACTTCACATCACGGATCCAACAAAAGTGGTTTCGTCGAAATCCGAGGTCATTTGCAAAATGTCCATTTTTAAGGGCCTAAATTCCATAGCGACTATTCAGAATTTTCAACCGGACATATCTTTTGATTCCCGCTATCAAATTTCGATTGGTCAGATTCATTGGAAAGATATTATCAATTAGATCCTAATGTTTTTGGTTTCACTAAAATCCGGATTGTTTTGCACCCGGTACATTCAATTGAAGTTTGAAATCGAATTATCGAACTACCGCGCCATTTTCAATTCTATATATAATTATAATTAATTATATTGGTTTTCAAATGTCGATTTCAACTCAGTTTTCATCGCCATTATTTAAAATATTTATTTAAAATATTTAAAATCCATTATTTTAGCCAATTTAAAAATTTTAAATTGGTTCAGATTTTCTGGGTCGTTACACGTGTTCGCTATGGAAATCTGGAGGCACTATCTGTTTGGTGAGATATTTGAATTATATACTAATCATCAATCGTTGAAGTATTGTTCACCCAAAATGATCTGAATATGAGGCAGCTGCGTTGGTTAGAATTTCTTGCGGCATATGATCTTGATATTTTATATTCTCCGGGGAAAGCCAATGTTGTGGCTAACGCGCTCAACAGAAAGAATGTGACCATTGCCAATCTTATTATTACACCATCGTTGATCGATAAAATATTTATTCTTCGGAAAGACTATAGTTTTGTTAAAGAGATGATCAAAAGAATTCAAAGGGGCGAAGTCTCCAGTTTCAAAGCAGATAGCACAGGAGTTCTGAGATTGAAAGGAAGAATTTGTGCTCCCAACATCCTTGAGCTCAAAAGAGAAGTATTGGATGAATTTCACAAAGCCAAACTTAGTAGCCATCCAGGAGTGAGCAAAATGTATAACGATATCAAACACACTTTCTGGTGGAGATCTATGAAATGAGACATTTCCTTGTACGTTAGCCAGTGTACTACTTGTCAACAAGTCAAAAGCGATCAACAGAAACTCGTCGGATTGTTGCAACCGTTGGAAATTCCAGGTTGGAAGTGGGAACCGATTTCTATGGATTTTATAGATGGTTTGCCCAGAAACTGGAGAGGAAATGACAGTATTCTAGTGATTATAGATCGTTTCACAAAGACTGCCCATTTTATACATGTTAGATCAAATAGATCCGGCCAGAGTCTAGCGCAGATTTATTTTAAAGAAATAGTTAAACTTCATGGAGTTCCCATGAGTATTGTTAGTGATCATGATTCGATTTTTGCTAGTAAATTCTGGGAAGCATTCCAAGCAGAATTGGGAAGGAAACTGAACCTGAGCACCGCTTATCATCCTCAAACAGATGGCCAAACTGAGAGGGTGAATCATATTCTAGAAGATTTATTGCGGGCTTGTGTTATTGAATTTGACGGATCAGGGGAAGACCATTTGCATTTGGTCGAGTTCTCATACAACAACAGCTACCAAGCGAGCCTGAAAATGTTACCATTCGAAGCATTGTATGGTAGACCGTGCAGATCTCCCGCTTGTTGGGTAGAACCTGGCAATAGACTTGTATTGGGACCAGATATGATTCGCGAAGCGCAGATAAAGTCGATTTCATCAAGAAACGATTACTAACCGCTCAAATCTGACAGAAGAGCTATGAAGATTCGAGAATAAGAGATTTATCATTTGCTGTTGGAGACTGTGTATATTTAAAGGTCTCTCCGATGAGAGGAGTAGTCCGATTTGGCAAAATAGGGAAGTTGGCGCCCAGATTTATTGGTCCATTTCCTGTGCTCGAACAGATTGGAACTCTCGCTTATAGAGTTCAATTGCCTGATTGGTTGCCTGGAGTACATGATGTATTACACGTATCTCAACTTGGAAAGCATGTACATGATCTAGACTTGGTCGTGGAAGAAGCCGCGCGACAAGATTTGGAAATTACTCCAGAATTAGCTGTGAGGAGAGAGCCGATAAAGATTATTTGCAAAGAAACTAAAGAGCTGAGGAACAAGAAGGTTCACTTAGTCAAAGTGCAATGGAGTAGAGATCCGCGAGACTATACTTGGGAAATTGAGGAGAGTGTTAAGAAAGCCTGTCCCAATTGTAGGGTGGATATCTCTGATTAACTCTAGTGCAAGGTACATTTACCATATTTTGCATTTTCGTATTGTTTTCTACTTGGTTGTTGTTTCCTTTTCATGGATGTAGAATTTTTAATTATATAGTCTGAATGATTTTAAAGGAGTATATGAATTAATTATTATATATTTGATAAAGTTAAAAATAAATTGATTGTTGTTTGTGTGGAGTGATTGTTAGTACAAAACAAATAACATTGGAATAATAAAATCAATAAGAGAATGAAGGGTAAATTTATGCGATTGAATCCAATATTAAACTAATTTGGAATAGATAGAAATATATGCATGTACATTATATAAGTTTGAGAAGGTAAATGGATTTGCTGTTGAGTAAAGAATTTATTTGCGTGCCCAACAAATAGGTAAACCTGAATGAGTTAGATGCGCAGTTTTATTTATTATATCAACTCCTGTGAATGCCATTGGATGCGGAGTCCTGGTTGTTCTGTGTGTAATAATAAACGTCGCCATAGGATAGTAAAAATTAATTTTGAACTACACTACATGGCATACTTCTTGAAGATAACATACTTCATCATGTACCACATAAGCATTTGGAGCATATGTGACGAGGTTGAAGATTTACCATACAACCGAGAGGCTTGTATGGCGATGACTATATTACAGGTTGAACCGATGACTGATATGGACTATATAAAATATAATGATAAATTGCCAGATTAATAAAAAACCACATACGGGTCTGGAGATGACAATAAACACGTCTCTTTGGTCATTAAGGCACAAAAACCATTTATAGGGTGATGAGAATTTATTCTCTGGAGTTATGATCAATACACACTCCCCTGTGGATACCGGAATATATCACTATAAATATGTGTATGCTCATTAGGATTTATTGGGTACATAATAAGGCCCAATAAATTTCCAAACCCCTCCCTGTACAAAGGAGGTTATGTCGAAATTTTTCGAAAATTTAGTGTGTTAGCCAAATTTTTGAAGAATTCTTAGAAACTGAAAAGTTGAAGAATGAAAACCAGAATGGAATTTGAGTTGGCTAGTTAAATAACTTTCGGCTTCATTCCTTTTTGGGGACGAAACGATTTTAAGTGGGAGAGATTGTAACAATCTGGAAAATCTGAACCAATTTAATTTTTTTTAATTTGGCTATTTTAGTGGATTTTGAATATTTAAAATAAATCATTTTAAATAATAATGACCAAAAATCTGTTTGAATTGATGTTGGAAAATAAATATATTTATTTTAAATATAAAACAGGGCCTGAAATGGCATGGAAGTTTGAAAATTTGAATTCGAACTTTGACGGACTGTATAGGATGCAAAATAAAACGGATTTTAGTGAAACCAAAAATATTTAAATCTATTTATGAATATCTTTTTAATGAATCTGAAAAATCGAAATTTTATAGCGGGAATCAAAAGTTATGGCTAAATGAATTTTTAGAAAGGTCGCTATGGAGTTTATATAGCCCTTGAAAACAACCATTTTCCAAACGACCTCCATTTTCGATGAAGCCATTATTGTTGGATCCGGGATGTCGTATTATTGCTACGTTTCAAATTCCATAATTTTTGGAGTTAATATGTGAGCGTGGCAAAGGAAAAAATGTTTGGTTGATTTTAGTCAAATTGGATCGACCTGAAAATGGCCATTTTTCAACCGGTCTCCAAATTGGACAAAACTAGTTTTATTAGGACCGTATCATCAATACGAAGCTAGAAATAATTTTTCTGAAATTTTTGGGATCAGTATGCGGCCCCGGCAAATTGAAATGTACGTTCAAATCAAATATTGAATGTTTTATATTTTAATTTGAAGAATAACTGACTGAAACAGTCGAATGGGCTTATGAACATATTCCATTGTATCCAGAATGGGGGTATTTAGCTAGTGACAACAGTCGTTGTGTTTGAATTGGATTTCGTTTGTGAAAAGGGGTATTTTTTAAAAAAAAATTAAATTAAATATATGGGATAATCATATTTCATCTTCCACTTTCTCTCTCCCTGATTTTTACTCCAGGCAACGGCGGAAAGTTGTTCACTCCTTCTCTCCTACTTTTCCCTCAATCCATGTAACTAAACCCAATGCCCCAGTGAATTTTTTTGTGCTACTCCTTGAGGGCTTCAAATCAGGACCAGCCATGACCTCCATCGCTTTGTGTACCTCGAGAACCGATGCTCCGAACCCGACATCTTCAAATCGCCGCCGAGCAACCTCCTCACCATCGATCAGAGCAACAGGCACAGCGCCGGAGATCCCTCTACTCCCTCTACGAGGTAGCGTTGGCTGATCGTCTTGAAGTGGCGTGGATTTCAAAAAAAACTAAAACCTAGTTTTGAAAGGTTAAGGAAGGTATATGGCTTTGAAATTCTGAACTGATTTTAATGGTTTAAAAGCGTTGCAAACTCATGTTTATTTGTAAAAATCATATCTTTTTGCTATGTTGTCGAAATCTAGTGAAACAAGAGATAGTGAACTCGTGTGGACGTCCTCTACATTCTAGGAGAGACTAGATATCTTTCTGAGCTTTGGAGGAGTGGAACCCAATGTAAGATTTCTAAATTATAAACGATATGGAATGGCGATGTATTAATTATACGATTGATATATAAGTTATATAATCATTGTACACCTCCTGTATAAGCGTTTAATAAGTTGTATGTGTGATGTATAAGTTATTTATACATTGTAAAAATCGTATGTGCGTTGAATGGAATTGAAATGAAATTGAAATATATTTATATACGTATATATATATATATATACACTCTCCTCATCCACAGACCAAGGACGATATATATTGGTTGTGATTGTTCGGATTTTTCTTGAGATGAATTTGGTTGATAAATGCGAATGGTTGATAATGATTATTTGTGGTTGATTGGAATTGTTTGTGGAAAAATCCATTGTGACATGAAAACGAATTGAAATATTTAGATTATTAGGATAAGCCCCTTAGGGAATGCTTTGAGGTGCAAGGTAGTGCGAGGACCCATACTCGGGACCGTGATAGTGTTAAACCCCTTGCCGTTATGCTGCCGAAATTTTCTAAAATATTTATTTGTTTGATATATATTTATTCATGTTTGAAATAAATTGTTTGAATGATAAAAATAATATTTTTATCATCTGTATGATGTATATAAAATATTCATGTTTGAAATAAAAATTTTAAACAATAAAAATCATATTTTTATAATATATACAAATCGCTAAAAATAATCGTGTTTGAAATAAATTATTGTAACAATAAAAATCACATTTATATATATATATATATGAAGTGTTAAAGATAGTCATATGTCGAAATAAATATTTGTTGGGTAAAAATATTATTTTTGTCACATCTATGAAATGGAAATGGTTTGAAAATCAAAGAACGGATTATATATATATAATTAAAATAAATCGAATAACAAAGTTGCAGTTCATATTTTGAAACCGTGATTTTAAACGACTATTACAGGAGATCTGACTGTCGGATTTTCCCGAAACTGGAACCGTTGGGCGTGCTTTGAAAATATATTTCCAACGATACCAAATTTGTAAAGATCCAACAGTTAGATTTTATGAAATGTTAAATTCAAATCTGAATGAAAACAGCGCCAGAATGAATTATATTTTTATATATAAATATAATTAAATTAAATCGAATAATGACGCTATAGTTCGTATTTTGAAATCGTAACTTCAAATGATTGTACCGGGAGACCCGACGGTTGGATTTTCCCAAAACTGGAACCGTTGTGTCTGCTTTGAAAAGATATTTCCAATGATATAAAATATGTAAAGATCCAACGACTAGATTTTCAGATATGTGTAAATCAAATCTAGAAAAAAACAACACCATGGTCGCGTTATAGCCTGAAGCGTCATTTGAATAAATTGGCCATATTTAAATAAATAAAAATAGCGATAAATCGTTATAAAATATTATAAACGATATGGAATGGAAATAAACTGAATTTACTCGGTTTATAGGATATTTGATGGTTGAATGTGTTTGAAGTGAAAATTACATTAATAAACTGAATTATGGATGTCAAATAATTTAACCGTTGAAATGCATTGATTTGAAATTCAAAATATACGTGAATTATTTGAAAAGGCCGAGTTAATTCTCATTTCAAATAATTGAACGATGGTTAGAAGTCGAAGATATGAAGACGGTGCAAGACCGGGGATCTTTACATCGAATGGATGGCTACTGATGCCTTTGATTAGAGTTGCTTCCCAAAAGGGGTTACAGTGGTGGTCGTCCGTACGTACTTGTTGATCGCTTGGATATGTGAGGGCCTCTCTCCTATATTGGACATACGAGAGAGGAATAAGGTGCCTCCGGTTTCGTTCCGGCCCAAAACGGACTTGTAATTGGATGTTTGTCTGACGTTGTAGATTGACAACGTGGCATACATAGATGCTATGATCAAGGCTTTTGTTGAAAAGTATAACATTGTGGTAGATGATCAATGCACGGCTTTAAATAGCTAGCTTTGTGTTTAGCACTGATTCGCGGGCCTCACACCCTAGTATGAGCCCGAAACGGGAGAGGACTTCAGGAACGACATGCATTTCCTTCTTGCTAGGAGTGGTGTTTTGGGTTTTACATGCTCGGGCATTTTACTTATGTGGTTGATGGATAGTGAGGCGCCTCGGTTATATCGGTCACTACAGGGATGATGGTTTCGTCGGGATATGACCAGTTGACGCCCCATAGGGCGGGGAAACGCAGTGTTTATGCATTTTAATCCACTTCGTGTGGACCAGCCGTGACGATCTGAGGTCCCACCCGAGTCTGGGTCCTGAGGGGCAGGCTAGAGCATCTCGAATTTGGTAAGGACGATCCCTTGCCTTGGTTCATGACGGAAACCCAATTTCTATATACGACATCATGCGGTTTTGATTGTATACCTATGTATGGCGACATGATATATGGTACCCATCCCGCCTATGATTGATACTTATGATTGAAATTGTTTTGGAAACATGTAAACAATAGTAGTAATATCAAATGCTTTTGTTTTATTCGTATCAAGCATATTTTGGCCATTATAAGGTAAAACTCTATCCTCTGGTTTGCGATGCATTGTGTGATGGGAATTAAGTCTTATAATGGCTTTATTTTTATAAAAAGCATTGCGAAGTTTTAATGATTCACTTGTTTTTAGCCGTGCCAATCCAATGGAGTAAACCCGTTCCGCGTTAGCGGCGTGGTCCTGTGATTGGCCTTATTATAAAATAAGTTAAGTAGTAGATTTCTCATACCAGTCCCGTGACTGACTCGTAGTTTGTTCCACTTGCAAACTTTGGTGCCATATTCCTTACATGGGCAGCCTTGTATTCAGGTTTTAGCAGGCTCTTTCTGGATAGCTATGGAGCTGAAGATGGATTCTATCATTTCTTTCTTTTTATGTTGTTCAGCTCCTGTTGTACATATTATGTTTTGATTCCGCTGTAGACATTTTATGTAAAGTTTAATTGTATTTTGTACTAAGTATGATCCTGTATACTGTGTAGCTTTGATGATTATGTTTATCCAGTGTATTCTATTGTACATTATCTGGTGTATTTATATATTTCTATTCTGCTATTATTTTTTATGTGTTATATTCCAAAGATTACCCTTGCCACCGTAGTGAGGGGTTTGGGGTTGTCACATAAAATTAAAGGGGATTAGTGTTGATTAATGATTGATCGACTAAATTTCCTTTTGGAAATGTAACCGTTGTTTATATGGATGTTTTTCCTTTGATAGTTCAATCACCAACTATCAAAGAATTTTGACCATTTTTCATTGACAATACGAAGAGACGGGATTAGATTTATTATATGAAAACCACTCTGTATGGGCATTAGCATTGCAAATCAATTATATTAAAGACAATTGAAGACGGAGTTATTCAAGGGCTATTTTGTTTACAGAATAGTGCCTTCGGTTTGTCCAGACATAGGACAACCTTTTGGACAGATGTCGGACAGAGTATATCTAATAGATCACATCAGTTGAACTCTTCAAACGTACTTACGCTGGTGGCAGAAAAATTCGTTTTCGGGAAATGACAAAAATCGGGCATGCAACATGGCTATGTGGGTCGCCCCATTAGGGTTTATTGTCACCATCTAGAGAATATTCATATTTGTTACTTCTTTTCGCTTCTGTATCTCACGGGAATAGTTATGTTGCTAGCGACTGTAGGTGAAAATATATTCGATACACCCAAAAGAAATGAGTGGTCGGTCATGTGTGGCCGGGTTGCAAGACGTTCTTGTTGAACCCAGTGTATTCCTCTCCAGAGATACACTATCGACAAGTGATTCCATACCTTATCATAGTAAGAATCCAATCTCTAATAAGCATCTGCGGTTTTGATTGTATATTATATATATGGAGTGTGACGGCCTGGGATTTCGCTCGATCCGAATCAGTCGTTAAACCGATCTAGACCGTTCAAAACCCCTGATCGTTTTGAGAACAGGAAAAATCAGAACACAGACGGAAGAACATTTCATTGCTATTACAACAATTCCATCAGATACAAGAATATATAGAGTATAAATGAATAAATTACATTCGATAAATATTAGAGATTACAATAAATTACATAGCAGCGGAAAAATAATACAAAGCACAACTGAAGGTGATACACGGATACAGAGCTTTCCGGATATCATTCAAGCTGTAAACCAGGATCCTGTGAATATAAATCTGCAAAACCAAAACTACTAGCTGCCCGTGTCGAAAATAAGGCCCCCTAGAGTTTAGGTTAAAACAATAAACTCCTGGTCAGTCATGTGACTGGTGTGAGAACTAAAACAGTTATTTAAAACTTTACTTTGAAAGAGGGTAATTCAAGGGACCACGCCGTATAACACGGAACGGGTTTTCTCCCGAGAATACCAGTGCATAGGATAAACAACGCAATGCTTTTTCGAAAAATGAAGCAATTGTAAGACCCAGGTCCCATCACACAATGCAACGCAAGCCGGAGGATAGGGTTTTCTCTTATAATAGCCAAACATGCTTGGTACGTTAAAAACAAATCATTTGATACTATAATAGGTGTATAGTGTCAGAACAATTTCAATCATAAATATCAATCCTAGGCGGCATGGGTACCATCTATCATGTCGCCATACTAGGCTCTATAAATAAATCCGCAATACACGTATTGGAAATTGGATTTCCTTCATGAGTCGAGGCAAGGGGCAAGCTCCTCTCCGCTTTCGAGACACTCTAGCAAATGTCCCAGGACTACACACTCTGGGCAATCCTTGGATCTTCAGGGCCGGTCCTCACTTACGTTAGAGGATTATTAATTCCTGAACACACGTTTCCCGGTCCTTACAGACCTATAGTCGAGGAGCCTCATCCAACAACCACAAAGGTGAAAATTATATAAATGTCAGGGCTGGTAAGTCACTGACACCACCAAAGCTAGAAAGAAACGTCGTGCTCTCCCTGTAGTCCTTATCCCGTTTTTAACTCATACCGAGGTGTGAGGCTTGCGAATTCACATTATACACAAAGCTGCCACGTAGGCCGTGCTTTGATCATCAACCACAAGACTTTGCTTTTCAACAAAAGCCTTGATCCATGCAACTCAGCATGCCACACAGGCAATTCATGCCATGCGACTGATGTCCATCGATATACAACCTCTGAGCTCGTACGTCTCAGAGAAGGGCGTTAAGCAAAAGAATAAATTCTCCGCCGCCAAACAGATGTATATTTAATAGAGATCAATCAACACAGAATAAAGTCCAATGTCAGACACACAATCCATTTACAAGTTCGTTCTGGGTCTGAATGAAACCGGAGGCACTTTCCTCGCATATCCATCGATCTCCAAGTATGTCTGGACGACCACTAACTGATTCCCTCATCTTGGGTGTACAGCCCGATCAAGATCATCAGTAATCACCCAAACAATGTGAAGACTTCTAGTCTTCAACCACCGTCTTCATCTTCGACATATCGTCGAATCGATTATTCAGAATTGGTATAAACACGGACTTTCCGAACAACCCGCGTATATTAAAAACAAATGTTACACAAACACAACATACGCCTCATTCCAATTCAGCAGCCACTAACCGCAAATTTCATATTCTTAGGGAGAGGTTCCCATTAATTTTATCCAAGATAAATTCTTTAAAATTTATCCTTTAATCTTCCTTTGGATGTCATTTCAAACCAAATTATTGTTTTTCCAAACTAGTCGAGATTAGCGAACCACACCGGAGTAATTATTTATTTTATTTCCCAATCCCAACCTATTCATCCCATGGAGCAAAACTGGTAATACTCCATATCTAATACTATGGTGTTATCGGTAAAATTAATTACCATTTCATGTTCAAATCTAATTAAAGATTTAACTATCGTTTTGGAGCAAAACTGGTGATACTCCATTCTCGCACACTTTCTAAATTTGATAATTTAGATTATCAATTCACATTTCAATCTAATTGCAGATTCATTAAAACTCCTTTTACAGGGTTAAAGAACTAGTGTCATTTAAAACAAAGTTCACGATAAACCCAAATCACATTCCATTTATTATCGGGTTAAAGAACAAGTGTTATTTAAAACACAGTTCACGATAAACCCATGAATCAATTCTATTTAAACCCATTTCAAATCCAATTTATTTATTTAAAAATAAATGGGTTTTAATTTCAGTTCAAAACTAGTTCATTTCGATAAAAATATATTTTTATCTTTTCATATCATTTCTTACGATTTTACACAAATTATTACTATTTTTAATAATTTTATCAAGGCCCGTACAGTCGATTTCCAACAATGGCCATCGAACTGCACTTACAGCGACCTTTTCCAAATTTGATTTGGACGTATCTCCAAATCCAACCGTTAGATTTCAAATTTCTAATATTCGTTAGAAAGCTGTTTTCGATACGAACCCAACGGTTCCGGTTTTAGGAGAATCCGACGGTCGAATCTCCCGTAATGTCCGTTCGAAACAAATGGTCGAAATTCGCGAACTACCGCGGCGCGGCGTGTTCTTTTCACGCCATTATATTATATATATATAATATATATAATATATATTTCGTCGATTACTATTTAAAACGAATTATATAAATAGTTTTAAATTCGTTTCAAAAACAATTTCAACTTCTATTCAATTCAAATTCATTTCAATTCAATTCGAATTCGTTTTCTATTCAATTCAATTCGAATTCGTTTCCTATTCAATTCAATTCGAATTCGTTTTCTATTCAATTCAATTCAAATTTGTCTTCTATTCAATTCAATTTGAATTCGTTTTCTATTCAATTCAAATTCGTCTTCTATTCAATTCAATTCGAATTCGTTTTCTATTCAATTCAATTCGAATTCATTTTCTATTCAATTCAATTCGAATTTGTTTTCTATTCAATTCGATTCGAATTCGTTATATATTCAATTCAATTCGAATTCGTTTTCTATACAATTCAATTCGAATTCGTTTTCTATTCAATTCAATTCAAATTCGTCTTCTATTCAATTCATTTCGAATTCGTTTTCTATTCAATTCAATTCAAATTCTCTTTTATTCAATTCAATTCGAATTCGTCTTCTATTCAATTCAATTCAATTCGAATCTGTTTTCTATTCAATTCAGTTCGAATTCGTTTTCTATTCAATTCAATTCTAATTCGTTTTCTATTCAATTCAATTCAAATTCGTTATATATTCAATTCAATTCGAATTTGTTATATATTCAATTCAATTCGAATTCGTTATATATTCAATTCAATTCGAATTCGTTTTCTATTCAATTCAAATTCATTTCAATTCAATTCGAATTCGTTTTCTATTCAATTCAATTCGAATTCGTTTTCTATTCAATTCAATTCGAATTCGTTTTCTATTCAATTCAATTCGAATTCGTTATATATTCAATTCAAATCAAATTCGTTATATATTCAATTCAAATCAAATTTGTTATATATTCAATTCAAATTAAATTCGTTATATATTCAATTCAAATCTAAAAACGAATATAATCGATATAAATATCGTTCGCGTCAAAATAGCGCATCTCTAATCAACACTGCTATATATATTTCAAAAATTCCGTTACTCTATTCAACAAATAAATATTTTTCCTATTCAATACGTGAATCTAAATATTTCGTTCAACACATGACTAATCTCAACGGATGAGTACGGTCAACACATGAACCTTTATTTTATAATATTCTTTATTTTCCCGATTGGAATAAGGCCCAATCAATTACCATATAGCGTTAACTATAAGGATTCCATACAACTCATGTATATAATAGCAATGATAAATAATCAACCATCATCCAAAGTGCACTACACTGTATAAGCACCAAATTTAGATATCTAACGCTTATAACAGCCTGTCAATCAATCGATCGACATACAACTAATTATTGGGATTAGTGTATGCCGTATTTTATCCCAATACCCGTGTGGGGTTTCAAACAATCAAACACAGATTTTATTTGTGCAGTTGGGCGATGTGTAAAATTTATCGACCTAATCAATATCAGTCAAATCAGTGTATATAAACAAATCGACCGATTTGTTCATAGATATTTATTAATTCACTTTCACATTAAAAATTATATTTTTAATGATAAAATATTTTTAACTATATAAATATTTTATTTCCTTTCAACACATTAATTTATATTATCGATTTCACATCAACAACACAAACAATTTTTACAACACATCAATCAAACAATCAAGCCATCCATGGTCTGTGGATGACGGGTGCTACTAAACACCGTCTGCATCCTAGTATATATATAACTAGAAAAAGGAATTTTGAGTGAGAAGTTCTCACCAAAGCTATCCCAATCATCTCGACTCTTCTTTTGTAGAAGTCTTCGTCGTTCTCGCCTTTTGTCACTCTCGTCGCCCGTAGCCACTACATATATAAAAATCACATTTTTACTTCGCAATTCAATATTTAAAAATCGAATTTTTACTTCGCTATTCAATATATAAAAATCGAATTTTTACTTTGCACTTCAATAGATAAAAATCGAATTTTTACTTCGCTATTCAATATATAAAAATCGAATTTTTACTTCGTTATTCAATATATAAAAATCGAATTTTTACTTCGTTATTCAATATATAAAAATCGAATTTTTACTTCGTTATTCAATATATAAAAATCGAATTTTTACTTCGTTATTCAATATATAAAAATCGAACCTTTACTTCGTTATTCAATATATAAAAATCGAATTTTTACTTCGTTATTCAATATATAAAAATACAATTTTTACTTCGCCATTCAATATATAAAAATCGAATTTTTACTTCGCTATTCAATATATAAAAATCATATTTTTACTTCGATGCTATATAGATAAAAATTATATTTTTACTACGATGCTATATAGATTATATTTTTACTACGATGCTATATAGATAAAAATTTTGCCTTTTCAAATTTCAAAAATCTAATCTTTTCCTAAGGTAAAAATCATTTTCTATGACATAATAAAATCAGTTTTTATTACTAAAAAAAAATTTGTTTTGTTTTTATACCAATCAAACTTTTTTTAAAATTAAAAATCGTATCTTTATGAAACTAAAAATCTCATTTTTAAAACTGAATTTAAACCAGGTTTTATATTTATATTAACTTAACTAAAATAAACAAATTCAAAGAAGAAATAATTTAAAATAAATAAAGGTAAAACTTACATTCGTTCAAAGGGGAGGGAGTTGCTACGTCAGTCGCAGGAAGGGGAAAATGGCCGCGTGGGGTTCGTCGAAGGCCATGGGGGAGGCAGGAGGAGGCGGTCAGCAGGAGGAGGGGGTCGCGGGGTCCTGGTGGTGGCGGTTATCGAAGTGGAAAGGGGGAAGATGGAGAGGGAGGAGAAGCAGGCGTGGGGAGAAGGGGATGGAGGGCGGTGGCCCTAGGCGGCGGCAAACACCAAGGGGGGCGCGATGGAGGCGGCGGCGGTTCCCCCTTGGCGGCGCGTCGATCGATTTAGGTTTCAATATATTTTTTTCTCTTTTTCTTTTTCTTTGAAATGAACGGGGGGAGGGGGGGTCGGCTGATAAAAGGAGAGAAGGATATTTTTTTTATTTTTTTAATTATGGGAAAGTTGACTTTTACATACGACCTCTAAACGAGGCCCACCGCTTGTCGTCCATAGCTAAATACCCCCATTCCGAACACAATGGGATATGTATTGCAAGTTGATTCGACTGTTTCGATCGGTTTCCGTCGAATTTACATTTAAATCATTATACTGAATTTTAAACGTACATTTCAAATTACCGGGGCCACATACAGCCTCTGAAAATTCTCGAAAAATATTTTCTAGCATCGTATTGACGATACGGTCCTAACAAAACTAACTTCGTCGAATTCTGAGACCGTTGGAAAAATGGCCATTTTCCAGTCGATTAAGATCAACTGAAACTGATCAAAAGCGTTTTCCTTTGCCACGCTCACATATTGATTCGAAAAATTATGAAATTTGGAATCTAGCAATAATATGACATCACGGACCAAACAATAGTGATTTCATCGAAATCCGAGGTCGTTTGCAAAATGTCTATTTTTAAGGGCCTGAATTCCATAGCGACTATTCAGAATTTTCAACTGGACATATCTTTTGATCCCCGCTATGAAATTTTGATTTTTCGGATTCGTTGGAAAGATATTATCAATTAGATCCTAATGTTTTTGGATTCACTAAAATCCGGTTTATTTTGCACCCGGTACATTCAATTGAAGTTTGAAATAGAATTATCGAACTACCACGCCATTTTCAATTCCTTTGATAATTTAAAATAAATATTTATATTCTAACGACGATCTATATAATATATACGTTTGAATTATATTCAAAATAAATTTCTCGTCGATATTATTTAAAATAATTCATTTTAAATATTCAAAATTCGTTAAAATTACCAAAATAAAAATTTTAAACTGGCTAAGAATTTCCGGGTTATTACAATCTCCCCCACTTAAAACTTTTCGTCCCCGAAAAGGAACAAAGTCGAAAGTGGTTTGATTAATCAACTCTACGTTCGATCTGGCTTCCATTCTCCAACTTTTCAGTTTCTGAGAATTTTCAAATTTTCAAAAATTTGGCTAACACCCTAAATTTTCGAAAAATTTCGCCATAACCTCCCCTGCACCGGGAGCCGCTGGAAAATCCCGAAATTGCCATACTGGCCTTCTGATCTCAAAAAGAAAAAGCCAAGCGGCTAGCCAATAGGCTCATAAAATCATCATCACCCAAACAAAACAGTAAATTATAGTAAATATGTACCTATTTGTTGGGCAAACAAATTTTATTCTCTGCTCTAGCCTCCTTGCTATGACCTGTTCAATGTATGTACATGTATATGCAAGCAAATGCGTCCAATTTTCAATACAATTCCATATGTGATTCAATTAGGCTAAATGGTTCAAAATTATCAAACAACTAAACAAACAACACAAACATCAATCAATTAGTGGATTAACGTTTCAAATTCATAAATGTTGATACATATACTGAAAATCTTGTTTTTGATGCCAATTCACAACAATAAACCTATCTATATTAGTTTTGGATCTCACACCAGTCTAATGGAAATATATAGATATCACACCTTCGAAACACGAAAATAAACCACTGATGCCGTACGTCATCAGTGGAATCATCCCCGGGCTACTAGAGTGCGATTCTATATCTATCCAGTATATTAAAACTTCGAATATACGTTCATGACGCGTATATGCAAAATCTTTATATATTGGATTGTCCAAATTCTATACAAATAAATTATTCAAATACGTGTAAAACGATTTAAATTTCAAAACAAAATTATTTTCAATTGAAAAATATACTCTTCACACTCGTTCTAGGATACTACTGATCCTATGTCTAACGAGTCATTCTAATTGGATATTACTAATCCAATATCTGATGAATTCTTTCGTATGGTTCTAATGTGTCCTGTTCTCGAGCTCTATAAACCAAAGCTCTAATACCAAATGTGACAGCCTGGGATTTCGCTCGTTCTGAATCAGTCGTTAAACCGATCTAGACCGTTCAAAACCCCTGATCGTTTTGAGAACAGGACAAATCAGAACGCAGACGGAAGAACATTTCATTGCTATTACAACAATTCCATCAGATACAAGAATATACAGAGTATAAATGAATAAATTATATTCGATAAATATCAGAGATTACAATAAATTACATAGCATCGGAAAAATAATACAAAGCACAACTGAAGGTGATATACGGATACAGAGCTTTCCAGATATCATTCTAGCTGTAAACCAGGATCCTGTGAATATAAATCTGCAAAACCAAAACTACTAGCTGGCCGTGTCGAAAATAAGGGCACCCAGAGTTTAGGTTAAAACAATAAACTCCAGGTCAGTCATGTGACTGGTGTGAGAACTAAAACAGTTGTTTAAAACTTTACTTTGAAAGAGGGTAATTCAAGGGACCACGCCGTATAACACGGAACGGGTTTTCTCCCAAGAATACCAGTGCATAGGATAAACAACGCAATGCTTTTTCGAAAAATGAAGCTATTGTAAGACCCAGGCCCCATCACACAATGCAACGCAAGACGGAGGATAGGGATTTCCCTTATAATATCCAAACATGCTTGGTACATTTAAAACTAATCATTTGATACTATAATAGGTGTATAGTGTCAAAACAATTTCAATCATAAATATCAATCCTAGGCGGCATGGGTACCATCTATCATGTCGCCATACTAGGCTCTACAAATAAAACCGCAATACACGTATTGGAAATTGGATTTCCGTCATGAGTCGAGGCAAGGGGCAAGCTCCTCTCCGCTTTCGAGACACTCTAGCAAATGTCCCAGGACTACACACTCTGGGCAATCCTTGGATCTTCAGGGCCGGTCCTCACTTACGTTAGAGGATTATTTATTCCTGAAAAGTATGTAAATGTCAGGGCTGGTAAGTCATTGACACCACCAAAGCTAGAAAGAAACGTCGTGCTCTCCCTGCAGTCCTTATCCCGTTTTTAACTCATACCGAGGTGTGAGGCTCGCGAATTCACGTTATACACAAAGCTGCCACGTAGGCCGTGCTTTGATCATCAACCACAAGACTTTTCTTTTCAACAGAAGCCTTGATCCATGCAACTCAGCATGCCACACAGGCAATTCATGCCATGCAACTGATGTCCATCGATATACAACCTCTGAGCTCGTACGTCTCAGAGAAGGGCGTTAAGCAGGAGAATAAATTCTCCGCCGCCAAACAGATGTATATTTAATAAAGATCAATCAACACAGAATAAAGTCCAATGTCAGACACACAATCCATTTACAAGTTCGTTCTGGGTCTGAACGAAACCGGAGGCACTTTCCTCGCATATCCATCGATCTCCAAGTACGTCTGGACGACCACTAACTGATTCCCTCATCTTGGGTGTACATCCCAATCAAGATCATCAGTAATCACCCAAACGATGTGAAGACTTCCGGTCTTCAACCACCGTCTACATCTTTGACATATCGTTGAACCGGTTATTCAGAATGGGTATAAACCCGGACATTCCGAACAACCCGCGTATATTAAAAACAAATGTTACACAAACACAACATACGCCTCATTCCAATTCAGCAGCCACTAACCGCAAATTTCATATTCTTTGGGAGAGGTTCCCATTAATTTTATCTAAGATAAATTCTTTAAAATTTATCCTTTAATCTTCCTTTGGATGTCATTTCAAACCAAATTATGGTTTTTCCAAACTAGTCGAGATTAGCGAACCACACCGGAGTAATTATTTATTTTATTTCCCAATCCCAACCTATTCATCCCATGGAGCAAAACTGGTAATACTCCATATCTAATACTATGGTGTTATCGATAAAATTAATTACCATTTCACGTTCAAATCTAATTAAAGATTTAACTATCGTTTTGGAGCAAAACTGGTGATACTCCATTCTCGCTCACTTTCTAAATTTGATAATTTAGATTATCAATTCACATTTCAATCTAATTGCAGATTCATTAAAACTCCTTTTACAGGGTTAAAGAACAAGTGTCATTTAAAACATAGTTCACGATAAACCCAAATCACATTCCATTTATTATCGGGTTAAAGAACAAGTGTTATTTAAAGCACAGTTCACGATAAACCCATGAATCAATTCTATTTAAACCCATTTCAAATCCAATTTATTTATTTAAAAATAAATGGGTTTTAATTTCAGTTCAAAACAAGTTCATTTCGATAAAAATCTATTTTTATCTTTTCAAATGTGGGATTTTTCATCCTAGTTCTTCACAAATCATTTCTTATGATTTTACACAAATTATTACTTCTTTTAATAATTTTATCAAGGCCCGCACAGTCGATTTCCAACAACGGCCATCGAACTGCACTTAAAGCGACCTTTTCCAAATTTGATTTGGACGTATCTCCAAATCCAACCGTTAGATTTCAAATTTCTAATATTCGTTAGAAAGCTCTTTTCGATACGAACCCAACGGTTCCAGTTTTAGGAGAATCCGACGGTCGGATCTCCCGTAATGTCCGTTCGAAACAAATGGTCAAAATTCATGAACTGCCACGGCGCGGCGTGTTCTATTCAGGCCATTATATTATATATAATATATATAATATATATTTTGTCGATTACTATTTAAAACGAATTATATAAATAGTTTTAAATTCGTTTCAAAAACAATTTCAACTTCTATTCAATTCAAATTCATTTCAATTCAATTCGAATTCATTTTCTATTCAATTCAATTCGAATTCGTTTTCTATTCAATTCAATTCGAATTCGTTTTCTATTCAATTCAATTCAAATTCATCTTCAATTCAATTCAATTCGAATACGTTTTCTATTCAATTCAATTCAAATTCATCTTCTATTCAATTCAATTCGAATTCGTTTTCTATTCAATTCAATTCGAATTCGTTTTCGATTCAATGCAATTCGAATTCGTTTTCTATTCAATTCAATTCGAATTCGTTATATATTCAATTCAATTAGAATTCGTTTTCTATTCAATTCAATTCGAATTCGTTTTCTATTCAATTC
Organism: Allium sativum; assembly: GCA_030737875.1. Classification (NCBI taxonomy): domain Eukaryota; kingdom Viridiplantae; phylum Streptophyta; class Magnoliopsida; order Asparagales; family Amaryllidaceae; genus Allium; species Allium sativum. Next base: position 572,252,224 of record CM060923.1, on the reverse strand, counting down.
AATTCAAATTCGTCTTCTATTCAATTCAATTCGAATTCGTTTTCTATTCAATTCAATTCGAATTCGTCTTTTATTCAATTCAATTCGAATTCGTCTTCTATTCAATTCAATTCGAATTCGTTTTCTATTCAATTCAATTCGAATTCGTTTTCTATTCAATTCAATTCGAATTCGTTTTCAATTCAATTCAATTCAATTCGAATTCGTTATATATTCAATTCAATTCGAATTCGTTTTCTATTCAATTCAATTCGAATTCGTTATATATTCAATTCAATTCGAATTCGTTATATATTCAATTCAATTCGAATTCGTTTTCTATTCAATTCAAATTCATTTCAATTCAATTCGAATTCGTTTTCTATTCGATTCAATTTGAATTCGTTTTCTATTCAATTCAATTCGAATTCGTTTTCAATTCAATTCAAATTCGTTATATATTCAATTCAAATCAAATTCGTTATATATTCAATTCAAATCAAATTCGTTATATATTCAATTCAAATCAAATTCGTTATATATTCAATTCAAATCTAAAAACGAATATAATCGATATAAATATCGTTCGCGTCAAAATAGCGCATCTCTAATCAACACGGCTGTATATATTTCAAAAATTCCGTTATTCTATTCAACAAATGAATATTTTTCCTATTCAATACGTGAATCTAAATATTTCGTTCAACACATGACTAATCTCAACGGATGAGTACGGTCAACACATGAACCTTTATTTTATAATATTCTTTATTTTCCCGATTGGAATGAGGCCCAATCAATTACCATATAGCGTTAACTATATGGATTCCATTTAACTCATGTATATAATAGCAACGATAAATAATCAACCATCATCCAAAGTGCACTACACTGTATAAGCATCAAATATAGATATCTAACGCTTATAACAGTCTGTCAATCAATCGATCGACATACAACTAATTATTGGGATTAGTGTATGCCGTATTTTATCCCAATAACCGTGTGGGGTTTCAAACAATCAAACATAGATTTTATTTGTGCAGTTGGGCGATGTGTAAAATTTATCGACCCAATCAATATCAGTCAAATCAGTGTATATAAACAAATCGGCCGATTTGTTCATAGATATTTATTTATTCACTTTCACGTTAAAAATTATATTTTTAACGATAAAATATTTTTAACTATATAAATATTTTATTTCCTTTCAACACATTAATTTATATTATCGATTTCACATCAACAACACAAACAATTTTTACAACACATCAATCAAACAAACAAGCCATCCATGGTCTGTGGATGACGGGTGTCGGGTGCTACTAAACACCGTCTACATCCTAGTATATATATATAACTAGAAAAAGGAAATTTGAGTGAGAAGTTCTCACCAAAGCTATCCCAATCATCTCGACTCTTCTTTTGTAGAAGTCTTCGCCATTCTCGCCTTTTGTCACTCTCGTCGCCCGTAGCAACTACAAATATAAAAATCACATTTTTACTTCGCTATTCAATATTTAAAAATCGAATTTTTACTTCGCTATTCAATATATAAAAATCGAATTTTTACTTCGCTATTCAATAGATAAAAATCGAATTTTTACTTCGCTATTCAATATATAAAAATCGAATTTTTACTTCGTTATTCAATATATAAAAATCGAATTTTTACTTCGTTATTCAATATATAAAAATCAAATTTTTACTTCGTTATTCAATATATAAAAATCGAATTTTTACTTCGTTATTCAATATATAAAAATCGAATTTTTACTTCGTTATTCAATATATAAAAATCGAATCTTTACTTCGTTATTCAATGTATAAAAATCGAATTTTTACTTCGTTATTCAATATATAAAAATCGAATTTTTACTTCGTTATTTAATATATAAAAATCGATTTTTTACTTCGCCATTCAATATATAAAAATCGAATTTTTACTTCGCTATTCAATATATAAAAATCATATTTTTACTTCGATGCTATATAGATAAAAATTATATTTATACTACGATGCTACATAGATAAAAATTATATTTTTACTACGATGCTATATAGATAAAATTTTTGCCTTTCCAAATTTCAAAAATCTAATCTTTTCCCAAGGTAAAAATCATTTTCTATGACATAATAAAATCAGTTTTTATTACTAAACAAAAATTGGTTTTTTTTATACAAATCAAACCTTTTTTTAAAATTAAAAATCGTATCTTTATGAAACTAAAAATCTCATTTTTAAAACTGAATTTAAACCAGGTTTTTATATTTAAATTAACTTAACTAAAATAAACAAATTCAAAGAAGAAATAAATTAAAATAAATAAAGGGAAAACTTACATTCGTTCAAAGGGGAGGGAGTTGCTGCGTCAGTCGCAGGAAGGGGAAAATGGCCGCGTGGGGTTCGTCGGAGGCCCATGGGGGAGGCAGGCGGAGGCGGTCAGCATGAGGAGGGGGGCGTGGGTCCTGGTGGTGGCGGTTATCGAAGTGGAAAAGGGGAAGATGGAGAGGGAGGAGAACCAAGCGCGGGGAGAAGGGGATGGAGGGCGGTGGCCCTAGGCGGCGGCGAGCACCAGGGGGGGGGGGGGGCGCGATGGAGGCGGCGGCGGTTCCCCCTTGGCGGCGCGTCGATCGATTTAGGTTTCAATTTTTTTCTCTTTTTCTTTGAAATGAACGGGGGGGGGGGGGGGGTCGGCTGATAAAAGGAGAAAATGATATTTTTTTTATTTAATTATTTAATTATGGGAAAGTTGACTTTTACATACGACCTCTAAACGAGGCCCACCGCCTGTCGTCTATAGCTAATTACCCCCATTCCGAACACAATGGGATATGTATTGCAAGCTGATTCGACTGTTTCGATCGGTTTCCGTCGAATTTACATTTAAATCATTATACTGAATTTTAAACGTACATTTCAAATTACTGGGGCCACATACAGCCTCTAAAAATTCTCAAAAAATATTTTCTAGCTTCGGTTTGACGATGCGGTCCTAACAAAACTAATTTCATCGAATTCTGAGACCGTTGGAAAAATGGCCATTTTCCGGTCGATTAAAATCAACTGAAACTGGTCAAAAGCGTTTTCCTTTGCCACGCTCACATATTGATTCGAAAAATTATTAAATTTGGAATCTAGCAATAATTTGACATCACGGATCCAACAAAAGTGGTTTCGTCGAAATCCGAGGTCGTTTGCAAAATGTCTATTTTTAAGGGCCTGAATTCCATAGTGACTATTCAGAATTTTCAACTGGACATATCTTTTGATCCCCGCTATGAAATTTTGATTTTTCGGATTCGTTGGAAAGATATTATCAATTAGATTCTAATGTTTTTGGATTCACTAAAATCCGGTTTATTTTGCACCCGGTACATTCAATTGAAGTTTGAAATCGAATTATCGAACTACCGCGCCATTTTCAATTCCTTTTATAATTTAAAATAAATATTTATATTCTAACGACGATCTATATAATATATACGTTCTAATTATATTCAAAATAAATTTCTCGTCGATATTATTTAAAATAATTCATTTTAAATATTCAAAATTCGTTAAAATTACCAAAATAAAAATTTTGAACTGGCTCAGAATTTCCGGGTTATTACATGGAGCGTGAGATGCAAGCGTTCTACTAGATTTTATTTACTTGTGATATGACACTATTATAATATCAGAAAAGTATTAATTTTAAAAATGTTTTGGGTTATAGTAAGGTAAAAACCGTTCATGTTTATGTGTGGGATGGTCTTACTATTATCCTTTTCATTCAAAAGGATTTCTCGAATTTAAAACGAATTGTTGGAGTTTACTCACAGTAGTCCCATGACTGACCTAGAGTTTGTTTTGTTTTGTTTTACCCTAAACTCTTAGGTGCCCAAATTTATACGGGCAGTCAAGTAGTCGGGATTTTTCAGATACCTGGAGAAGCTTGGAGCAGGAGGCTTCAACATTAGATATATATATATATATATGTATAGTTTATTTCCGTTGTAATGTTATGTGTTGTACTCTGGTAATGGTACGTATATAAAGATATTATTTTGCATTTCCAAATTATGTTAAAAAGTATATATTTTATCCGTTCCACTATGAGATTCGTGTTTACTCTAATTCGGTTATGTTCTTCTTCTTCTATTCTAATTTTCTTTCTTTCTACTTCTCACCCTCTAACTTCTTTCTATTAATGATGTGGTATTTCCAATGCTCGAATAATTGACATTGATATTGGTGTCGATTTTCGGGGTTGAAAACCCCGGGTCGTTACGTAATGCTTATACAGTCTGTCAACTCATCAATTGACATACAACTAATTATTGGGATCGGTGTACGTCAAATATTATCCCAATACCCGTATGGGGTTTTCAAACCACAAATATTATTTATTATTTGTGCAGTTTGGCGATGTGCAAAAATTATTGTCCTAATCAATATCAGTTAAATATTTGTACATAAACAAACCGTCCGATTTGTAAATGAATGTTTATTTTATTTTATTTTCATGATAAATTTTATATACATTTTATGCAAATAATTTTTATATACAACAATATCGAACAATAAAAGTCCAAATCACAATCCAAACAAACAATCAACTGGTTTGTACAAAAAAATATTGTTGGGAGCTACTAAGCTTTGCCTGCAACCAATTATATAGTAAATGGAAAATAATTTGAATGAGAGAGAGTTCTCACAGTCGGTTTCCACTCTGTCTGTTTTTATTTCTGAATTTCAGTTTTGTTTGAATTTAAATTTGCTTCAAATTCTGATTTGCTCCTTTTTTTGTCCTGGTTTGTTCCATTGTGTAGATCTTGGCGCCACGATCCTAACGCGACTGATTTTGCGAAATTCTGTTTTCGTATGAACGAGTTATAATCGTTTAAACATTTAATAACCTTAATTACATACTCATATAATTAATCTAATAATTACTTTAACCTAATTCAAATCAGGCCCTTAATTTTCTAATCCAGCGGCTACTGTTATTTCCCTCTTCCTCGTGACCTTCTTTCTGGTTTTCATGCTTTAGTGCTAAATGAACCTAACACTAAAAGTTAGGGCTTACTTTGCCACCTTCACAGGGGAACGGAGTCAGATCAAATTATGCCACGAGCTCCGCCTTAGGTTGCGCCACCATTGGTAGGAGGCACAGCGAACTCGAAGGCTCCAAGCGGTGTGGAAATCAAGGAGAAGGGCACCACTTTGAGCTTAGATTTAGAGCTAAATACAACATGAAAAATCATCATGCCCTTATGGATTCAAAGCCCTCGAAACCTTCTTCGATCTTTGCTTTTGGATTTTCGAAAGTTATTGAGAGGACTGAAAATAATAATCGATTTAAAATCGGATGATATTGGCCATAAATCGCTTTATACGGCAGCGGATTTTCTAGATAGTGAATTAGGGCTAGGTTTTAGGGAGACAAATATATATATATATATATTAATAATTTAATTATATTAAATTCCAATGGTACTTGTTTATTGTTCTGCACTCCAAATGAACCCCAACGATTGTCGCCCCTAGCCAAATACCCCCATTTCGGACACAATAATATATGTTTCGTGAGCCTATTCGACTATTTTAATCAGTTTTTGTCAAAATTAAAATATAAATCAATATATATTAAATTTAAACGTACATTTTAATTTACCTGGACAACATATCAACTCCAAAAATTCCAAATAAAAATAAAATCTAGCTATGTTTTGATGATACAGTCCTAACAAAACTAATTACGTAGAAGTTGGAGACCGTTTGAAAACGGTCCATTTACAATCGATTAAATTCAAACTAAGTCGACCAAACACGTTTAAATTTTCCACGTTCACATATTAATTCCAAAAATTATGAAATTTGAAACATAACAATAATTTGACATTCCGGATCCAAAAAAGTGGTTTCGTCGAAAACGAATTTGATGAACCCAAAATCACGTGCCGTGGAAGCAAGAATAATCTTTGGAATATATTCCTTAAACAATAACGGTATAATAGAAATATATCACTAAACCAGATAATGTAAAACAAATTACACTGGAACAAATATAATCATCAGAGTTACACAGTATAACAAGATCATACTTAGTACAAAATACAGTTTCAGCCTTATATAAAATGTATGCAGTAGAATCAAACATAATATACATAACAAAATCTGAACAGCATAATAGAAATGATAGAATCCATCTTCAGCTCCATATCTATCCGGAATGAGTGTGCTAAAACCCGAAAACAAGGATGCCCGTGTAGAAAATAGGGGCACCCGAGTTTGCAAAGTGAAACAAACTACGAGCCAGTCATGAGATTGGTATGATAAGTCTTACACAACCTATTTAATAATAGGGTCAATCAAACGACCACGCCGCTAACGCTGAACGGGTTTATTCCATTGGATTGCCAGTGCATGAAATAAAGTAAATCATTAAACACGCAATGCTTTTATAGACAATGAAGCCAATATAAGACTCAAGTCCCATCACACAATGCAACGCAAACCGGAGATAGAGTTTTACCTTATAATGGCCAAAATATGCTTGATACGTATAAATCAAAATAATTTTAATTTATTACTAGGGTTTATATATTTCAAAAACAATTTTAATCATAATATAAATCATAGACGGCATATTACCCCATCCTACTATATCGCCGTACTAGTTTTACAATCAAAACCGCACAATGTCGTATTGGAAATTGGATTTCCGTCATGAACCAAGGAAAGGGATCGTCCTTACCGAATTCGAGACAATCTAGCCCATGTCTCAGGATCGGATCTCGAGTGACCCTTGGATCGTCAAGGCCGGTCCACAAGAAGTGGATTAAAATGCCCGAATAATACGTTTCCCTATCCTATGAGGCGTAAAATAGGTCAGTATATCGACCAAACCATCCCTCGGCCCTATAGTGACCGATATAATCGAGGCGCCTCTCTTTCAATCATCCACATAAGTAAAAATGTTTGGGCTCCATACCATGACACCACTCCTAGCTAAAAGCAAACGCATGTCCTCCCTGAAGTCCTCTCCTGTTTCTGATTCATACCTAGGGTGTGAGACTCGTGAATTAATGCTATACACAAAGTTGTGCTACATTAAAGTCGTGCTTTGATAATCAACCACAAGGCTTTGCTTTTCAACAAAAGCCTTGATCACTGCATCTCAACATGCCACATTGACATTCCATACCATGTGACTGATATCTATCGATATATAACCTCTAAGCTCGTACGTCTTAGAGAAGGGTGTTAAGCAAGAGAATGAATTCTCTGCCACCAAACAGATATATTTATTAGAAATCCATCAGCACAGAATAAAATCCAATGTCAGACACACATCCATTTACTAGTTCGTTCTGGGTCTGAACGAAACCGGAGGCACCTTATTGCTCCTCCTGTATGTCCAATATAGGAGAGAGGCCCTTGCACATCCGGACAATCAACAAATTCGCCCGGACCACTAACCCCTTCTTGGGAGATAACCAATCCAAGGCATCAGTAGTAATCCTTTCAATGTGAAGATCACCGATCTTGCACCATCTTCATATCTTCGACTTCTACTCGTTGATCAATTATTTGAAATGGGAATTAACTCGGCCTTTTCAAATAATTCACGTATAAATAGAATTAAAATCAATTCTTTCCATTGATAAACTTCTTGACATTCACGTTTCAATTCCATATAATAATTTCATGTCAAATACATCAAACCATTAGAATATCCCATAAACCAAGTAAAATCGGTTTGTTTCCATTCCATATCGTTTATAATATTTTATAACGATTTTTCCCCTATTTTTATTTATTTAAAAATAGCCCATTTTCATCGAACGACATTACAGGTCATTCGATGGCACTGGCACTACTCACGTCCAAACTGAATTTAACATTTCTCAAAATCTAACTATTTGATCTTAACGAATTTTATGTTGTCAGAAATATCTTTCCAAAGCGAACCCAATAGTTCAGGTTTTGGGAAAATCCGATGGTCGGATCTCCCGCTATAATCCTTTAAAGTTACGGTTTCAAAATGCGAACTACAACATCGTTATTCATTTTATTTAATTTATATTTAAATATGGTTCATTTGTTGATTTCTAAGCTGTTTTTACTTCAAAATTTTGGCTAATGCCATTAAATTTCGAAAAATTTCGCCATAACCTCCCTCGTATGGGGTGGGATTTGGAAATTTATTGCGCCATATTAGGCACCCAATAAATCCAGTATATGCGCACATAATTTTTAATGAAATATTCTATTCCTGAGGGAGTGTGTAAAATTCTCGAGAGATAAATATCATCACCTCGTACAGTGTGGGAAATAAATAATCCATGTGTCCTATCTAATAACTAGAGAGACGTGATTATTGTCAACTCCAGACTCATGTGGGGCTTTTATTTAATCAGGCAATTTACCATTATATTTTATTTAGTCTATAAAAGTCCTCAGTTCAACCTGTAATTCAGTCATCGCCATATGAGCATCTTGCCCGTATGGTAATCCCAACTTCGTCACATTAGCTCCAAATGCTGATGTGGTATATGATGAAGTATGCTCTGTTCACATAGTATTCCATGTATTGTAGTTTAAAATTAATTGTTGCTATTCTAATGTGATATTTATAATCTCACACAGAACAACCAGCACACTGCATCAAATGGCATTCACATGAATTGACATATAAATAAAATTGCGTAGCCAACTCATTAAGGTTTACCTATTTGTCGGGCATGCAAATAAATTCTTTACTCAACAGCAAATTCATTTCCCTGTTTAGCATGTGTATATATATGCATATCTACGCTAAAAATAATATTTTTAGCGAACAAATATTTATTTCCATACATGACTATTTTTAATACTTCATATACATGTTAAAAATATTATTTTCAGTCAACAAATATTTATTTCAACTTATGGTTATTTTTAACACTTCATATACATGTCAAAAATATTATTTTCAATCCACAAATATTTATTTCAACACATTGTTATTTTTAACACTTCATATACATGTTAAACATATTAATTTCAATCAACAAATATTTATTTCAACCTTTGACTGTTTTTAAAGGTTCATACATACAATAAAAATGTGATTTTTATTGTTCAAACAATTTATTTCAAACATGAATATTTTCAGTGATTCATATATACAATAAAAAAGATTTTATTGTTCAAACAATTTATTTCAAACATGAATTTTTAACAACACATGAATATTTCAGAAAATTTCGGCATTATAACGGCAGGGTAATTAAAATCGGCACCATGTCGAAGAAAGGCTCCTCTGCTATCCTAGACCTTGCGGCCATACAAGGGGTTTCCTTTCTATAATTTCCACGGTATCTTTCATTTTCATATCACAATGAATTTTCCACAAACAAATCAATTTTTGTTGCAACCACAATCAACCATTCACAATCACAACCAAATTTCACACCACAATACAATCAAGTCATCCATGGTTTGTGGACGATGGGTGTTAGGAGCTACAAAACTCCGTCTGCAACCTAATATATTTTATTTCCATTTTAATCGAGTTCAGAAATCTCACACAGCTTATTATTCCTTCTTAAATTGTAGCAAGCTTGGAATGCGTTCAAGACTCTTCTAGAATGTAGCGTACGATGTCTCGGTCCTGGTATCTCTTGTTTCACTGATTTGGACAACATATGAAAAAGATATGATTTTTGTATGATAAACCAACTTTGCAATGCCTTTAAGCATTATAGACCTTTTAAATAAACGAAGCCATTACCTCTCAGCGAAGGTTCAAAACTAGGTTTACGATTTTAGCTCAATCCGAAGCACGAGGCCAAAATTAGATAGTTCCATGTCAAAGAGCGTGGAACGGCGCACCTGTGCCTAGGGGTGCGGTCGAGATCAGTGCCGCGCTAAAGCCCCGACGGCGGTCTGAAGTCAACGACTTCGAGGGTGCAGAACTCGACGATTACTCAACGATAAAGGTTGTGGTGGTACGGATTTGAAGAAGAGGAGGAGCTCTACAAAATTCTCAACTAGAGTTTTTGATTTCATTGAGCGAATAAGCACGAATCGAGGAGAGAAGGCCGATAACTGCCATTCGAATGATAGGGTTACAGGTTTTTAAAAATTTTCTGGAAATTTAAAATGATGAATGGAATTATTCAATTGGCCCATATATATATTTATTTCTAAAGTATGGTTTTCTAATCTGAGCTCCAAATCAAACCCAGCGACCGATGCCCCTAGCTAAATAACCCCATTTCAAACAAAATGGAATATGTTTCGTAAGCCCATTTGACTAGTACAGTCAGTTTTTCTTCAAATTAAAATATAGAACATTCAAATTTGGATTTGAAAATACATTTAAATTTGCCGCGGCCACATATTGATTCCAAAAATTCTCGAAAAGTAAATCTAGCTATGTTTAGATGATACGGTCCTAACAAATTTAATTTCAACAAATTCAAAGACTATTTGAAAAATGGTCTTTTCTGGTTGATCCAATTCAAACTAAAATTACGAAATGTGTTTTCCTTTGCTACGCTCACATATTAATTCCAAAATTATGGAATTTTAACCTAACAATAATTTGACATTCCGGATCCAACCAAAGTGGTTTCGTCAAAAACAGAGGTCGTTTGCAAAGTATCTACTTTTAAGGGCTATATTTATATTAAATTCCATAACGACTATTATGAATATTTACTGGCCATAACTTTTTATTCCCACTGTGGAATTTCAATTTTTCACATTCGTTAGAAAGATATAATTAAACAGATTTAAATATTTTTGGTTTTACTGAAATTCGATTTATTTTGAATCCTGTTCATTCATTTGAAATTCGAAATCGAATTTTCAAACTACCACGCCATTTCAGGCTCGTTATATAATTAAAATAAATATATACATTCTAACTTCGATTTAAATAAATTTTAAATCGTTATTATTTAAAATAAATCATTTTATATATTCAAAATTCATTAAAATTGCTAAAATAAAAATTTTAAATTGGTTCTGATTTTCCGGGTTGTTACAAACTCCCTCACTTAAAACTTTTCATCCCGAAAAGGAAACAATAGTAAAGTAGGAAACAAAACGGAAAATATAATATACTGTAAATGTACCTTGCACTATAGTTAATCAGAGATGTCCACTCTGGACTTGGGATAAGCCTGCTTAATGTTGTCTTCTGTCTCCCATGTACAGTCTCTAGGATCACTGCTTCACTTCACGTTGACTAAATGAACCTTCTTATTCCTTAGCACTTTAGTTTCTTTGCAAATAATCTTTATCGGCTCTCTTCTCACAGCTAATTTTGGAGTAATATCAAATCTTGTTGCGCTGCTTCTTCAACGACCAAGTCTGGATCATGCATATGTTTACGAAGTTGAGACACGTGAAATACATCATGCACTCCTGGCAACCAATCAGGCAATTGAACCCTGCAAGTAAGTGTTCCAATCCTTTCAAGTATAGGAAACGGGCCAATAAATCTAGGCGCCAACTTCCCTGTTTTGCCGAATCAGACTACTCCTCTCATCGGAGAAACTCTCAAGTATACATAATCACCAACAGCGAATGCTAAATCTCTTCTTCTAGAATCTGTATAACTCTTCTGTCGGCTTTCAGCTACTTGTATTTGCTTCTTAATTAAATCAACTTTATCTGAAGCTTCACGGATCAAATACGGACCCAATACTGGTCGATTTCCTGATTCTACCCAACATGCGGGAGACATACATGGTCTTCCATAAAATGCTTCGAATAGTGACACTCCTAAGCTCGCTTGGTAGCTATTATTATATGAGAACTCAGCCAAATGCAAGTGATCTACCCACGACCCACCAAAATCAATAATACAAGCCTGCAATAAGTCTTCTAATATACGATTCACCCTCTCAGTTTGGCCATCTGTTTGAGGATTATGTGCGGTGCTAAGGTTTAACTTTATTCCCACCTCTTCCTGGAATGCTTCCTAGAATTTACTAGCGAAAATCAGATCACGATCGCTAATAATGCTACAGGGAACCCTATGCAGTCTAACGATTTCTTTGAAATAAATCTGCGCTAGACTTTGAGCTATTCTAGTCGATCTGATAGGAATAAAATGGGCGGGCTTCGTGAAACGATCTATGATCACCCATATACTGTCATTTCCTTTCTTGGTTCTGGGCAAACCATCTATGAAATCCATGGAAATTTTTTCCCATTTTCAATCTGGAACCTCCAATGGTAGTAATAATCCGACAAGTTTCTGTTGATCACTCTTGACTTGTTGGCAAGTAGAACACCTGCTAACATATATGGAAATGTCTCTTTTCACCGCCTTCCACCAAAATGTTCGCTTGAGATCATTATACATCTTACTCACACCAGGATGGATACTAAGCCTAGATTTGTGACATTCATCTAGTACCTCCATTCGGAGTTTTGGAACTTCGAGAACACAAATTCGTCCTTTCAATCTCAGAACTCCCTGGCTATCCACTTGGAAATTGGAGACTTCACCCTTTTGAATTCTTTTGATAATATACTTAATAAAGTTATCGTCTTTCTGCAGAACAAAGATTTGTCAATTAACGGAGGCGTAATAATAAGACTGGAAATGATTGCATTCTTCCTGCTGAGCGCATCAGGTACAACATTAGCTTTCCACGGAGTATACAAAATAATTAATCGAACGTTGCAAGAAATTCTAGCCAACGCTGCTGTCTCAATTTCAAATCCTTCTGGGTGAACTAATACTTTAACGACTTGTGATCCATGTATAATTTGAATTTCTCACCCAATAAACAACGCCTCTAGATCTTCAAAGAAAACACGATGGCTAACAACTCAAGATCGTGAGTAGCATATCTCTTCTCATGCGGTTTCAACCGACGGCTAGCATAAGCAACTACTTGGCCTCTCTGCATTAATGCCGCACCAACACCTTAAAGAGAAGCATCTGTATAGACTGTCAAATCTTGATTGCCATCGATAATAGTTAAAACTGGAGTAGTGGTCATTCTTAATTTCAGCTCTTGGAAAGCTTCCTCAGATGCTGGAGTCCAATTGAATCTTGTATGTTTCTTAGTAAGTTGCGTTAACGGACTAGATAACTTTGAAAAATATTTAACGAATATCCGATAATAACTAGCCAATCCTAGAAAATTTCAGACTTCTATGGGTGTACTAGGTTGTTTCCAATCTTGAATAGCTGTAATTTTACTTGGATTTACTGAGATTTCTTCCTTTGATACAACGTGACCAAGGAACATCACTTCTTCTTGCCAGAATATACATTTGGAAAATTTGGCTTTTAATACATTCTTTCTAAGGATTTCCAAAACTTGTTCCAATTGTTATGCATGTTCGCTATCTAACTTAGAGAAGATCAATATGTCATCAAAGAAGACCAGTACGAATTTATTCTAGACTTCTTTGAATACCCTATTCATTAGATCGAAAAAATAAGCTGGAGCGTTACATGGGCCGAACAACATTACTAACCACTCATAGAATAAGTCTGGAGCTCTGAATGCTGTCAAAAGAACATATTCTTTGGCAACACGAAGTTGCTGGGAACCTATGGCTAGGTCCATTCTTGAAAATACTTGCAATCCATTCAAACGATCCAACAAATCATCAATTCACAGCAACAGATATTTATTCATTAATGTTTGCTTATTCAAGTCACGATAATCCACGCATAGTCTGAGAGTACCATCTGTTTTTAGGACAAACATCACTACTACTCCCCAATTAGAGAAACTATGCCTGATCAGACCTTTCCATAGTAATTGTCGAGTCTGATCCCCCAGTTCTTCTTTCTCCTTAAAGTCATTCTCCAAATAGGGTGCACTACTGGCCTTGCATTCAGAATTAGATCGATTTTGAAATCAATTTCTCTATGCGGAAGTAAGCTATCCACCCCTTCAAACACATCCGCATAATTTTGACGATAGGAATATTTTCTCTGATGACAGGAATATTTTCTATTGGAGTAGGAGAAACTCTCTCGGCGCATTTAACCTCAGCCTCATATTAGGTTAACCAATCCAATCCTAAAATTAGATCAAATTCAATAAAATTCATGATGATTGAGATGGAAGGGAGCCGATAATGGGAAAAAGAGATAGGCACCCCCACAAATCCAACTAAAATTGAGGGAACTCCCAATTGGATTATGGACACTGATGGGTTCTTTGAGCCTTTTCAGTTTTAAATCCAATTTCTTAACCACATTACTTACAATAAAGCTTCGTGATGCGCATGTATCAAACCACACTTTAACTGGAATATCTTTGACAGTAAGCGTGCCTTCCAAAACATCTGGCCTTACTTGACTGGCTGAGGGTGCGGGAACTTCTGCCACTTCACTTACATGCACTACTTCAGATTTCTTTGATAGTTGGCAACCCTTTGAAAGATGACCATCTGATGGCATTGATTGCATTTTCTATTCTCTTGAAACTTTTTCTTGGATTTAAATCCATTCTTTATTCGTTTCTTCAAAGATTTGCAATTTCCTTACAAATGCCCTTACTTGTCGTAGTTATTATATACAGCCGTTGTTTACGGTTCTTCCTTAGACTTAACCAATTTCTTATTGGTTTTAAGCTTCTTACGGACCTCAGGCATCGTACTTGCCTCAGGGCTATCAGTTTCAGACTTCCTTTTACTACTAGAACTTCCTTCCTCTTCGTCCTCCAAACCACCTTGCTTATCTAGGTCCTCATAGCGATAAGCCATTTGTATGGTCTTAGAAAAAGGAAGATTCACTTATGCAGTTACTCTACCTTTCGTACTTTCTTTGAAGTCGCTAATAAATTTTTGATTCTTCCTCAAAGGATCTTCAATTAGGTTCGGGCCAAAACGAGAAAGTTCATTGAATTTATTCTGGTACTCGTGAATGGTTATATCTCCTTGTTTCAGATAGTAGAACTCGTCATATAACCGCTTAGTTGATTCTGGAGGAATTAACCTTTCTTTAAAATTTTCTTTAAATATATCCCAGGTAATATTACCTTCTGATTTTCTCTAGTAACAGTTTCCCACCAGAATAAAGCCTCGTCTTTAAGTGCCCAAGATGATAGTAATCTTTTTTAGTTATCTCTCAGCTTTAAACCTTCAAATATTCTTTCTGAAGAACGCATCCATGCTTGCAATTCAATAATAGATTCTTTACCCAAGAATGGTCCTCCACCTAGATTTCGATACTTCTTTAATAGACCTTCTATATCTGATTCTTGCTGTGGGTGCGCAGTTGGCTCATTAGATTGCTAAACCATAGAATTACTTCTTCTGCTTCTTCCACTCATTTTCTACTATGTCTGCATATAGCAGACAAAGAGTCAGGCCAACAAAAAAGATATTGTAAAGCATAGAGACATATAATTAAATGTATATGCATCTATTGGGGTGTATTTTATTCTGATATACTCATTTTAGGATATTACTGATCCTATCTTAATGAGTTACTCGCCCTAGAATACTACCAATTCTATTTCTGACGAATTCGTTAATATGTTATATTCCAAAACTAAGGTTAACCAAAGCTTCGATACCAACTTTGATGGCCCGAAACTCCCGTGCCACAGAAGCAAGGATAATCTTTGGAATATAACACATAAAAAAATAACAGCAAAATAGAAATATATCATTACACCAGATAATGTACAACAAATTACACTGGAACAAATATAATCATCAAAGTTACACAGTATAACAGGATCATACTTAGTAAAAATACAATTTCAGCCTTATATAAAATATCTGCAGCAGAATCAAACATAATATACATACCAAAATCTGAACAGCATTATACAAATGATAGAATCCATCTTCAGTTCCATAGCTATCCAGAACGAGCCTGCTAAAACATGAATACAAGGCTGCCCGTCTAGAAAATAGGGGCACCCGAGTTTGCAAAGTGAAACAAACTACGAGTCAGTCATGGGACTGGTATTAGAAATCTTACTTAAATTATTTAATAATAGGGTCAATCACAGGACCACGCCACTAATGTCGTTACTCCATTGGATTGCCAGTGCATGAAATAAAGTAAATCATTAAACAAGCAATGCTTTTTATAGAAAATGAAGCCAATATAAGACTCAAGTCCCATCACATAATGCAACGCAAACCGGGGGATAGAGTTTTACCTTATAATATCCAAAATATGCTTGACACGTATAAATCAAAATCATTTGAAATTATTATAAGTGTTTATATATTTCAAATACAATTTCAATCATAATATCAATCATTGACGACATAATACCGCAACTTACTATGTCGCTGCACTAGTTTTACAGTCAAAACCACATAATGTCATATTGGAAATTGGATTTACGTCATGAACCATGGCAAGGGATCATCCTTACCGAGTTCAAGTCAATCTAGCCCATGTCTCAGGATCAGAGCTCGAGTGACCCTTGGATCATCTGGGCTGGTCCACATAGAGTGGATTAAAATGCCTGAACAATACGTTTCCCCGCCCTATGGTGCGTAAAACTGGTCGGTATATCGACCAAACCGTCCATCGGCATTGTAGTGACCGATATAACCGAGGCGCCTCTCTTTATATCATCCACATAAGCAAAAATGTCTATGCTCCATACCATGACACCACTCTGTTAACCCATAAAAAGGGTAAGAAAGCCACGTCGTTTTAACTAAGTCGTTAGAGGCATGTCCCAAGGGAGAAAATTCACCCATATCGCACCAGGTCGCTCACAATCATATCGCACTCATCCATGTCATGCCCTACGTATAGCATCAAAGCTAATTTGAGTCATCTACGACATGGCGTCGTGACATGCTATAAGCCCAAAGCGCTAAGGAAGCATAAAGTCGTACGACATGGGTCATGTCGCTCTAGCGAAATGACATAAGGTAAGGATAAGTTTCATGTCGGACATCGACATGATGTTATGCTACTATCATCTATGTCGTTCAACGACGTAATGTACAAGTAACACATGTCGGTCAACGACATGACGTTATGCTAGTGTTATCCATATCGTTCAGCGACGTGGTACACAGGTAATCCATGTAGGCCTTAAACCGTATCGAGAGAACCAGATCACATTCAGGAAACACTCCATGTCGTTTATCCCCCATGTTGTTTAGTGACATAAGGAGTAAGCTGCTACTTAAGATCTCAGTACGAATTGTGTCATGACCTACTTATGTCGTATCCAGTTATTATTGGGTTGTTGACAGCTGTCATCCGAACGATATGAACCTAGTCAAGGGAACTCATGTAGTGTCACGAGCTCAAGGCGCTAAGGGCTAACCTGCCAGGCGACATGAGTCATATCGTCGGCAACATGAGTTATAGCAGAGATCCAAGTCAAGTCGGTGGCGACATGAGTCATGGCGTTTTCTATGTAATTACAGAACTGCCACCTGGTCTGGAAATCTCCTATAAATACCACCTCACTTCTTCGTTTGCGGGGATGGAATATTGAGACCACGAAGTGCTGCCGAAAATATTCCACAACAATTCTAACATCCATTCAACATCATAAATCGAAGATTAATCCATGGATTATGATTTCTATCAAATACATCCAAATGATTCAAGAGTTGAAGATTGATTGAGCAAGCTTTCATGAGAGAGGGATTCCTTTCAATTCTACCACATCCACATCAAATCTCGGCTGAATAATACTCTTCTCAATCATCTTTAGTAGATTAAGTGTAATTCATGAGAAAGGGAGTGATAAAATTGTTGTAAGAGAGAAGTTAATCTTGTAATCTTCATATCGATAATGGAATCTCTTATGAAAGTGGATGTAAACCCCTATCGGGTTGAACCACTATAAAACCTTGTGTCTTCTACTTACATTTCAATCATTGTAAGGCTCCACTTTTCTTTTTTGTGAGACATTTATTCACATTTTTTGTTTTTTGCCCAATTTTAAGGAAAACATTTGGCGCCCACCATGGGGCCCGAATTGCCAATCCATTTCTCGCTCTTTCACGAGTTAAAAGGCCTTGCATTGGAATTTTAAATCCACTCCGATCATCTAAGTTGTCCGAGTTGAAATACTCATCTCAAAAGCCATGGGCAAACCAGGCAGACCATCGAAGAAAGTTACAAGTAAAAGCATCGAAGATGTCAATAATGCCACTAACATAAAAGATAACCCGCCAACTAATCAGTTTTAAGTCAGTGAAAGTTCTAAAGCCGGAGCTACCGTAACAAGGTAGGAGTTGGAGGAAGTGGCAGCAAGATTGACAAGCCGAATGGATGTTGCGAATAGGCCAGGATGAAGAAGCTTGAAATCATGTTCGCCATGCAAGCCGCAATGGCCAAAGTTACCATGAGTGCAAGCCATCTCAAAACTGCTAAAACCACTGGAACGGAAGATAGTGGATCTTCTTCCTCGAGTCCAAATAAAGGAAATTATGTCTAGGAGATTGCAAATCCTAGTCATAAGGGAATGAGGCCACCTATTCATAACCACTCTGGAAAAGCAACTCCTTAACAACCGTTTGGTCGCACCAAAGGTGCACTTCCCCATGCGGGAGGTCCAGGGCCTCGGAATCTGAACCGCGATCATTTGCGTAGGCAAACAACCGGTAAAGAGGAAGGCATCCGCCCCGTGGACCAACTCAATGAGGAGGAGCGAATATTCGGAATTGTACGAAAGATCATGAATGAGAGCTGGAAAAAGGTGGATGAAGAAAAGGAATGGGGATTTGCTCGTACAAAAACCACACTTAAAGAAAGAATAAAAATGGCGCCATATCCAAATATATTCAAACCCCTAGTTGTACAAGCCTACAATGGAACTGGCGATCCAAACGTGTTCCTCTTCAAATACGATCAGCACATGAATGGCGCACGTGCTACTGATGAGCTCAAGTGTTTGTACTTCCCTACCTACTTGGAAGGATCAGCTTCACTCTGGTTCACAAAACTCCTGCCGAAATTCGTGGATGACTTCGCTACCTTTGCCAAGCTGTTCAGACAGCAATTCAGGCTTTAAGCAACCAAGGTGCATGATGTAATGGAATTGAATGAACTGGAACAAGGGCTAGGGGAGTCCATTAAGGCCTTCCTTTCTCGTTTTAACACAGCCGCGGCCGAAGTTGGAAACTATGAGCCACATTTGGCTGTGATGGCTCTAAAGGGAGGCATAAGTAAAAAGACTAAACTCGGGCGGTGGATCAAGAAGAAGAAGCCTGCCACTCTCGAAGAGCTATTTGACAAAGCAGAGGAGTATATAGGCGTGGATGAGGATCCGGCCTATACAATGGAAGCTGCAGAAAATAAGGAGCCATAAGAAAAGAGAGATGTAAACGTGCAAGGAGGACAGAAAAACACCGGAGGAAATCAGAAAAGGGGGAATGAAGGGAAAGATGGTGGAAACAACAAAAAGCTTCGTTTCTTCATGAATTATGAAATGAATCCTCTTAACAACACCATAGAGAACATTTATATGGCGACCAAAGACACTAAAGAGTACCCAGAGCCTGGAAAGTTAAGAGTCAGTGATAACGCAATAAAGTTTGGCAGGTTCTGCCGATTTCACAACCAGATGGGTCATAGCATGAACAAATGTAAACATTTGAAAAGCTTAACTGAGGAACTGATAAGGAAAAACAGGCTTCAACAATACACAAAGAACTTCTAGAATGCTTAGGGAACTCAAGACCAAGGAGCCTCAATAGGACAGCCTAAATAGAATGAGAACGCTTCGATTGCTGCTATACCAAGGATGATCATAAACACCATTTCAGGAGTCCCCTACCTGGTTGGGAAAAGCTGTGGGGATATGGTGAAGTACGCTCATGAGGTGAAGAACTTTTCGAAAAAAGGTGAACTCATGACCATAGACGAAGTTTTATCGGCAAAAGTACCAAGAATACTGCAAGACGACATCACATTTAAAGATGAAGATCCGACCGGGATCGTAACACCTACAGAGGATCCAATAGAGATAACCGTTGGTCTGGGCCCGACCATAGTAAGAAGGGTGTTAGTCGATAGCGGGGCCTCAGTTAATATCCTCTTCTTTAGCGCATTCCATAGGATGAAGCTTTCCATGGGCGATGTAAAAGCCTGTCAGAACAAGGTTCATGCATTCACTGGTCAAGCTGTTCAACCAATTGGTGTCATCAGTCTGCTAGTGGAGCTTGGGAAGGAGAGCAGAAAGCCACACGGGTACAGGACTTTGTATAATCGATGAACCCTCTGCTTACAACGTATTCCTAGGAAGACCTACTCTCGCAACATTCAGAATAACTATGGCTCTGTGGCGCCTCACTATGAAATTCCCAACGGAGAATGGTGTTGGCACAGTTATAGGAGATCAACAAGCAGCAAGAGAGTGTTATTTGGTTGAATTGGCAGAAGCAAGGAAGAAGGAATTGAAGAAGGATGTAAAGCCGTCGCTTTGCATCATCAAACCCCTCTTATAGCAAATAAAGCAAAACCCCCATACTGGTGAGCACAGTGGCGCTCGAAAGGCAATCGATCCAAGGAAAAACAGTATGGGGGAAAATAGAGCAGCGCCGACCGAAGATACTTTCCCCGTTCCAGTATCCAAAACCCTAACCAAGTCCTGAAGATAGGTTCTCAGCTAGGCATGACGCTGCAGAAGGAATTAATCTTGTTTTTGAAAGCAAACCTAGATGTATTTGCCTGGGAACACTCAGATATGTGTGGGATCCCACCGAATGTAATTTTTCACAAGTTGATTATAAATCAAAAATTGACTCCTGTAAAACAAAAAAGGCGAATGCAGGGACTTGAGAGATCTGAGGCTCTAAAAGAAGAAGTAGATAGATTACTCAAAAATAATTTCACACGGGAAGCTACATATCCAGATTGGGTCACTAACCCAGTTCTTGTTAAAAAGTCCAATGGGAAGTGGAGAGTGTGTATATACTACTCAGACCTTAATAAAGCATGCCCAAAAGATAGCTTTCCTTTGCCCCGGATTGACCAACTTATAGATGCTACAGCGGGTCATGGGTTACTATCTTTTATGGACGCATATTCCGGATATAATCAAATTATGATGTACAAGCCGGACGAGGAGAACACGAGTTTCATAATGGATAGAGAGCTATACTTATATAGGGTCATGCCATTTGGATTGAAAAACGTGGGAGCGACCAACCAACATCCCTTAAACTCCATGTTTAAATCTCAAATAGGGAATACAATGGAGGTATATGTGGACGATATGCTAGTCAAATCAAAGAAGGTCGAAAATCATCTCTAGGATTTGGCGGAAATGTTTCACATACTTAGGAAATACGGGATGAAACTAAACCCGTTAAAATGTTCCTTCAGTGTCTCCTTAGGGAAATTTCTCGGGTTTATCATCAATGCTAGGGGCATCGAAGCAAATCCCTCTCAGATTGCGGCTTTAAGGGAAATGCGGGCTCCGAAAACCAAAAAGGAACTCCAAAGCTTAAATGGAAAGGTAGCAGCTTTAAACCGGTTCGTTTCCAAAGCAACATATCGGTGTATCCCGCTTTTCGATGCCTTGAAAAAAGGAAAGGACTTTTAGTGGACCTAGGAGTGCCAGGAGGCTTTCGAGGAATTGGTAAGACATATGGAATCACCGCCAATGTTATGGAAACCTAAAGATGGAGAGGATCTATTTTTATACTTGGCAGTCTCATCACATGCTTTGAGTGCAGCGCTAATCCAAGAAGAAGCAGGGGTGCAATTGCCGATGTATTACATCAGTAAAAGACTTGCCAAGGTCGAATTTAATTACCCTAAGCTAGAGAAGTTCGCATATTGCCTCCTCGTTGCCTCAAAAAATTTAAGACCATATTTCCAATCTCACCTTATCAAGGTTCTTACCGATCAACCATTAAGGCAAGTTCTCTTTCGCCTAGAAACTTCAGGAAGGTTACTAAAATGGAACATCGAGCTGAGTCAATATGACATCACTTACCATCCTCAAACAGCGATTAATGGCCAAGCCCTAGCAGATTGTATTGCTCTGTTTACAGACAGAGGAGAAAAGGTCGAGGAACCAGCGGATACAGAGACCATTTGGAAACTATATTTTGATGGATCTAGAAACGAATATTGTTCAGGAGCTGGAATTGTCTTGGAAACCCCCGAGGGTCACTCTTTATGCTACGCATTAAGATTAGAATTTCTATCAACTAATAATGAGGCCGAATATTAAGCGCTAATAACAGGGCTAAAGTAGGCAAAAGAGCTAAACCTAAAAACTTAGCAAATTCTTAGCGACTCTCAGTTGGTGGTGGGTCAAGTGCGCGAAGAGTTTCAAACCAAAACTGGGAATCTACCCTCTTATCTAATCAAAGCTAGGGAACTTCTAAACAATCTTGATCACTATGTTATATCTCACATCCCAAGAGAACAGAACTCAAAAGCGGATTCTCTTGCCAAGTATGCTAGTTCGTCAGATGCTCAACAGCTGGGTTTAATTCCCATTGAAGTCCTTTCTACCCGTACTATTGAGGAAGCGAGTATTGACTGGATAATGGAAACCATTGAGGAACCTACATCATGGATGACTCCAATCAAAGAATATATCCTCAATGGGACACTTCCTAAAGAATGGAAAGACAAAAGGAAAATATTGCGCAAGGCCACTCTGCACCTCATTCAAGATGGAAGGCTGTACCGACGAGGATTCTCCATGCCCTTGCTGCGATGTGTGACTAAGAAGGAATCTTGAGCGATCTTAGTAGAGTTGCACGAGGGAGAATGCAGAGGACACACTGGCGGTCAAACGTTTGCCAAGATGATACGGCGATATGGCTATTTCTGACCGGATGTAAATCTAGATGCCATGACCTATGTAAAGAAGTGTGATAGATGCCAGATATTCGCTAAAATTCCAAGAGCACCTCTCACGGAGCTAACTCAAATGGTTAGCCCATGGCTATTTGCAGTCTGGGGCATAGATTTAATTGGGGTATTACCCACCACAAAAGCAAATATGAGATACGCTATAGTAGTTGTTGACTACTTTACCAAATGGGCTGAAGCAGAACCATTAGCTACAATCATAACATCATTTTCAGGTTTGGAGTACCGCAAAAGATCATTACCGATAATGGAACCTAGTTTGAAAGCAATGAATTCCTAGACTTCTGCGCTAATATAAGAATGAAAAGATTTTTGCAGCTGTGGCCCATCCGCAAGCAAATGGGCAGGTGGAAGCCATCAACAAAATACTAAAATCGACCATCAAGAAGCGTCTTGAAAAAGCCAAAGGCAACTGGGTTGATGAACATTCCTTTGCGTTATGGTCATATCGGACAACACATAAAACTGCTATGGGGCACACCCCCATTCTCACTTGCATTCGGCTCAGAAGCTATGATCCCAATGGAGCTTGAAGTGCCAACTCACCGCAGAATCCACTTTAACTAGAAGGAGAATGAAAAGATGCAATTGGAAGCGCTTGATTTACTCGAGGGAAAGCAAAGAGAAGAGGAGCTTAACATAGCTGCCCATCAACGGAAAGTAGCCAGATATTTCAATACAAAAGTCAAGTCAAGAACTTTTTAAATCGGGGACCTCGTCCTAAAAAGAGTTATGATAGGAACTAGGGTATTCGGGTCCAATTGGGAGGGGCCGTACATGATTAGCCAGAAGTTTGCAGATGGCACTTTTGAGCTAAAAACGGCAGACGGAATCGCACTCCCTCGGGCATGGAATAGCATCCACCTTCACCATTATTTTGTTTGAAGTTTCTTTCACATATTTCTCATTATACATACATAATAAATTGTAAATATATCATGCATTGTGAATATTCTGCAAAGTATGTACAAATTAATGAAAGAAACTACTTTACCTGTCTAAAATTGTACGTCTGCAAGTTTTAATATCAAGCTGCTAACGTCGATTTTAATTACAGGCTTTTTAAGTAGATAGAAGCACACTCAGAACCAAATAGAGCTTAATGAATGCTACAGCACATCTCCAACTGAAAGAGCTCAAACACCTGTTGCCTGATGCACGAACACCCTTACATTTCGTGTCATTAAGGGTATAAAATATGAAGCCATAAATAAGGGGCATCAAGAACTCTGAACCTAAACGATGTGACACCCAGATTATGGACCAAGTTTTGAATTTCACCATAGGGGCACATTCTTAACAGAGTTCGAAGTTCTAGATTTAAAGATTCACAATAAGAGGTCGACAAGCAAACTAGAGTCATCCCCCAGGCTGACGCCATTAAGACATGGCTGGACAGCGATACAAACTCTGGGCTCTTTAACCCAAGACCTCCCTGAGGGGCACCCGGTTCATCACCGACGCCATTAAGACATGTGTAACAAACCGTATTTTTAATAACATGTTATAATGTAAATCAAGGCAGAATTAAATTTTAAAATCTGAATCAAGGGAAACGGACTATTCCATTGCGTTCGTCTCGGAAAAATACGCGAAATAGAGTCCGAGTTTTCGAAAAACGGAGTCCGTATGACCAAGTTATGGCCCAATGAAGTTTTCAGAAAATTCTAAGCCCGAAAACAGTTCAAATTCGAATTCAGAATCGAATTTCAGCCAAAACAGACTGGGCGGGAATTTTCCCGCCCAGGCAGGGTCGACATAGGTGTCGACACCAGTGTCGACCCCCCCCAATGGGTCGACACCCATGTCGACCCAGGGGTCGACACCTATGTCGACCCAGGGGTCGACCCCCCGGTCGGACCAATTTTTCTGGTGCACCATTTTGGCATGTTGGGTCTTGTTCTGGAAGATTCCGACGGGAGTTGATGGCTCAGATTTGATTTAGGGTTGATCCTATGGTCTAAACTACCCCTAATCTCTATCAAAAGACCCCTAGACCTAGCCTAAACCCTCATTAATCATTCCTACAACTAAATGCTGCCCAAATGTTCACTAATCATGGCCTCCACCTTCTTCATGAGAGCATGAGTGTCTCAAATCAATCTATGTCATAAAGGAGCCATCTTTCTTAAGTAAAAGAGCCATCTTTCTTTGTCTTTGGGGTTATTCCTTCTTGTTCTCAAGTCTTGAAGTGGAGTTTATCGTCTTTGGTTGCGGATTTGCTAGTGTGGCTTCGTCTCAATCTTATTTTATATTAATTCTAGTCTTTATAGCATTGTAAGCCCTATACTACTCTTAGATTCTAACTATGAAGTTAAATATGACATGTTGCAAGTTGAGTTTGGGCCTAAGTATGATATGTGCTTTGATCCTATCATGTTATGCATATAATATTCTATGCATGTTTGTAAAGCTATCACCTTTGCCTTAGGCATAGAAAGCTATGAGCTTTGATTAGAAATGTTGCATAAAGCAACATAGAAACTCTCATAAACCTTGTGTTATCTTGCATATGATGGTATATGCGAATAAATAGCCACCATCCTATGTCATTTATGATCATGTTTCACCTATTTGCTTAAGTTGATATTATGCATGTTTTGAGGCCCATGATGTAATATGCAAGCTTATGAACATATTTATGCCTCATATGCCACCATGTTTAACTTGTGGCCAACCTTATTACCTTATGCCCTTTTTGTCATGTTTTGCTAAGTTTCCTCTTTTGATCTATGTTATGTTATGCGAAGCGTACATGCGAGGGGAATGCGTTGGGTTTGGATAATACTAATGACATGAAACATGATTTTAAAATATGACACGAACATTGACTTGTGATCATGTTTGTAAACATGAATTTGGACATGACTTCTAGAAAACATGAGAATGGCCAACTCGAGGTTGGGTTGAGTTTGTAGCATAAATCTACCCGGAACCGACCGGCTTAACTAGTGGCTTCACGCAATAGGACCCAATGTGAGTAGTTGGACATGTTGCACTAGAAACCCGAGGTTAGACCAAGTTGTGGTGTAAAGCTACCCGGACCCGCCCGGCTTAACTAGTAACCACAACAAGGTCTAATGTGAGAGGTTGGGTGCATTAAATTAATTAATGCCACATGGTAGGGTTAAGTCTTGGACCACTTGAATACTTAACCAATTAAACATGATGGGTTGACGCGGTTAAGTCATGAACCTTGGGTACACTTAACCAACTTGATACTTGATTGGGTAGGGTTAACCACATTTAACCCGCTAGAAACCGTAGTTACGTGGTCCTTTTCACCAGTAACCCTCTTGATTGTATCATGATACCCTAGGGACTAGGCAAGGGTGGGGCATGATTACTGGGCTGACATGTAAGCGACCAAAACGACGGCTGAGTAGGTGCGCCGGTGTAGGTTCAGGCCGACTATGGTCGTGCACATGGTCCGGAGTTGAAAAAGCAGACACGGGCACCCGTAGGTTTAGACTGTGCGTGCTTGATTTGTGTCCGTGGTTGGCACCCTAGGGCTTGATACACCCTAGGGTGGACCTAGCACAGTTTGACTACACTTCGTGATTTGGCCGTATGACACCGACACTTGACGAGTTAGGCTTTTAGGGAGCCGATCGACTAGACCGTGTTGTTGGACCTTGATCAAGGTCATTTCGTGATATTGGGCCAAGATTGGGCCAAGGGATCATTTCTAGTTTACACTTGACATGGATTACTAGTACACACTTGGTGCAACTTAACCTTGTATATGCGATGCCACACTTGATCTATCTTGATAACTTTTCACCATGCCAGTTATCTCCTTATATCTCATCTCTGTTTTACATGTCCAGTTAACTTTATCAGTTTTTATACTAATAGTAGATAGGACTTACCAGTCTTTTTGACAGACCCGTTTTCTTTCGCCTCTTTTCTTCCGTTCCCCCCCCCCCCCCAGGTTTGTACGGTGGGAACACTGGCACCTAGCTGGATCTTTAGCTGCTTTTCTGGATAGCTCACGTATGGTTTTGAGCATGCTATGGCCTTATGCTACTTTGGTGATAATTACTTTCTGTTTCTTTTTCAGTTTTCATTTTATGTTCTTGACTTTGTTTTATGGGAAAATAATGACCATGTACTTTGATGTAACTTGACTATGGTTTTGAAATGATAGTTTTGTCCGCTGCTTTACTACTCTGTTTTACTTATATGTCCTGTCTTGTGATATCTGCATGCATGTTCACTTTGTTTAACGCCCCTCCAAAGCTATTGTGCTTGCAAGAGTGGCACTGGCGGAGGTGGGGTGTTACATTTGGTATCAGAGCCTAAGGTTTACAAGATTTGAGCAAAAGTGTTTTTTTAAAACTTACCTTTTTGGAAAACTATTTTCAAAACCAATTAAGTATTTTCCAAGAAAAGTCTAGTTATTTTAAAAGGCTATTCCCCAAAAGCCATTAGCACTATCCTTCGTTTCCTTGTTCTAAATCTATCTTTTCCTTTTTCATTATGGCCGATCTTAACCTTCCCGAGGGAGTGACCATTCCCGGATGGTTCCAGAGGTACTTGGAAGCTAGGGCCAACAATGCGGGCCCAGCAAATACCCCCACCGTAACTGAGGTTCCTCCTCCTCCTCCTCCTCGGCATCCACAAGCAGATTTCGCAAAGGTTTGCAAGGACTTTAAGGCGATGGGTGGCAAGAATTTTATTGGGACGGAGACTTTTGTGGAGGCGAGAAATTGGTTGAAAGAAACTGAAGATCTTTTCACTATCTTTGATGTGGAAGACCATAGAAAGGTTTTATTGGCAGCATGGTTATTAAAAGAAGAAGCTGCTTATTGGTGGGAGGTCACCAATGCTACTAGACCTATAGAGACTTGGGCCGACTTTAGGACGAGGTTTGGGCTTAAGTTTCTATCATCAGCTGAGGCGAATCTGCAATTGGAGAAGTTTATATCTTTGAAGCAAGGGGACATGACCGTGAGGGAGTATGTGAATAAGTTTAACCAGCTCGCTCGATTTGGTTTGGACATGGTTAATACTCCCCAGAAGAAGGCTTTACGCTTTGCACGAGGGTTGAATGAGCCATTACAAGGTTTAGCCCTGTCTCATATACCCATGGGAGCCACTTTTGAAGGCCTAATGGACATGGCATTGCTTCAAGGAGACGATAAAAATGGCAAGAAAGAAGTCAAGGCTAATGAGACTCAACCCAAGAAGACAGACTCCAAGTGGGGAGGGAATCAGAGCAATCAGAACAACAAGAACAACAAGGGCAACAAGGCCAAGGCAAAGGACCCAAGAAAATGCAACTTCTGTGGGACTGTTGGGCACATAGCCAAGGATTGCAGAAAGAAGAAGAGGAAGCGGGGCGAATGCTTTCATTGTGGAGAGACTGGACACTTTAGCAAGGATTGCCCCAAGAAGCAAGGACAAGGGCAAGGGCAGAATCAGCGTGCAGGACCTTCTGGAGGGCAAGTGCATGCTCTCAACACTGCTCCAGTCCAGGTCCGAGGTAGTATTTCTGTAGAAAGTCTTGTTTATATTTCTGACTTTCCTGTTCGCACTTTATTTGATTCTGGCGCATCGCATATCTTTATTTCTTCTGACATTGTTGAAAGTTTGCACCTAAGTACTAGTCTAGTTGAGGATCCCGTTAGTGTTTCAAATCCAATTGGGGGTTCCGCCCATTTATCTATGATTTGTGTGGATTTGAAGATTTCTATCTTGACCGTAGAATTCACGTGTAATGCTTATGTTCTCGGGTTCACGGGATACGGGTTGATCTTGGGCATGGATTGGTTGTCCAGTTATGGAGCCATTCTCGATTGTGAGCATAGGGTGGTGAGGCTCATGACTCGCCTCGGCAATACCCTAGAGATTTCTTGCAACCCGTTGGATCCCGTCATGTTATGTTATCTTGAATCTCTTGACTCGTCCATCAATGATCTACAATCTGTAAGGGTGGTTCGGGAATATCCTGATGTCTTTGAAGAGGTTAAGGGGTTACCCCCTAAACGAAAGATAGATTTTCGCATTTATCTTGTTGATAATGCCAAGCCAGTATCATTGCCCGTTAGGCACATGGCCCCATGAGAAAGAAGAGAGCTCAGTAAGCAAATCAAGGAGCTGCTTGAGAAAAAATTTATTAGGCGAAGCATTTCTAAATGGGGTGCTCCGGTGGTATTCGCTACTAAGGCGGATGGTTCGCTTCGTCTATGTGTTGATTATCGAGAGTTGAACAAGCTGACAAAGAAGAATAGGCACCCGTTACCAAGGATTGATGATCTCTTTGACCAGCTTGTTGGTGCTTCTGTTTTCTCTCAGCTCGATCTAGCCACCGGATTCCATCAGCTTAGAGTAGCTGAGGATAGTATTGATAAGACTGCGTTTAGGACTCTAGATGGATTCTTTGAATGGCTTGTCATGCCATTCGGTTTGACTAATGCACCCGCCTACTTCGTAGACTTGATGAGTAGGGTGTTCAGGGAGTTCCTTAACAAGTTTGTTGTTGTCTTCGTGGATGATATTCTGATCTTCTCAAAGGATGAGGAAGAGCATGCTAGGCATCTCAAGGAAGTGATGGATACGCTTAGAACGCATCAGTTGAAAGCCAAGTTCTCCAAATGTCATTTCTGGAGAAGGGAAGTTCGGTTTCTTGGACATATAGTTTCTAAGCAAGGCATAGCGGTGGATCCCGCGAAAGTGGTTGTGGTTCAAGACTGGAAGACTCCTAGGAATGCAACCGAAGTAAGAAGCTTTCTCGGTCTGGCAGGCTACTATAGGAAGTTCATCAGGGACTTCGCTAAGATTTCAGCCCCTCTTACTAAGTTGACGAAGAAGAACTTCGTCTTTGCATGGGACTTAGAGTGTGAGCTTGCTTTTCAAAGGCTCAAGAGGGCCCTTACCACAGCTCCAGTTTTGGCATTACCCGATAGTGGTAAGATGTTTACCGTATACACCGATGCATGTGGCATGGGATTAGGCGCGGTCCTGATGTAAGAAGAAAGAGTAATATGTTATGGGGTTAGGCAACTCAAAGTTTATGGGAAGAACTACCCCACGCATGATTTGGAGTCGGCGGCGATTGTCTTTGCGCTTAAATCATGGCACCATTATCTTTTGGGCAAGAGATTCGAGTTATATATGGATCACAAGTCGCTGAAGTATCTCTTCTCGCAAAAGGATGTCTATGCTAAGTGTTGAGTTTGGAAGTAGGGATTATGTTTTTGGGCTTTGGGTTGATTCTAGGGATGAAGTGGTTATCCAGTAAGGGTACCATCCTCGGTTTTGAAAGAAGGGTAGTTAGACTCTTGACTTGCCTTGGTAATACCCTCGAAGTTTCGCGTAACCTTTATAGTTCTGTCAGGATTAGTTACCTAGAATCTTTTGACCCATTTATTGGAAATTAATGATCTATTCGATTAGTGTTCGCGGATGGTTCATAGAAATCATGTTAATAAGTGCATTTGGCCACATGGATTGGTATTTATTTTCAAAGGAAAGTTCTTCTACGTGGAATACCTTACAGTGAATTTTAAGAAAGCTTGCATGAAGTCATGAGTATACAGTTAAGTTAAGAACCGAGTATGCTAGAAAAAAATAAGTGAAAGTGAAATGAGAAGCGACAGTGAAATGAGTTCCAACTCACATTTCTGAAGTAGGAATTAAGAAGCTACGGAATTGAAAGGTTAAAAACGGTCAAAGCACATTGGAATTAAGTTCAAGGAAATGCGGCTTAGAAGGTTGAAGACTAGATACACGCATCATATATCTTTTTAGGAGTATATCCTTGATCCCTGTTTTTCCGTGGAGCTTACTTGTATACTATCTTCTCGATCTCTTTTCCTAATTAGCATATCTTTCTTTTGCTATCCATGTTTACCTTGTTTATCTTGTTATCTCGTAATCGTGTCATGAGAACCTTAGGTAGAAACCCTTTGGATGAAACATGTTTTTGAAACATGTTATGCTTGATGGTTGCAAGTGGTTGCAAATGTTTGCAAGTGGATACTCGTGGATGCGTGATACACATTAGGCACTAAGATCGGCTCACACACTTTCATGTTGCATATGCATGAGTGTTTATGCTTATTCATGGATGAAACTTGTTGTGCTATCACGTGGATGTTGCATATGAATGAATGTTATGTGCACTCATGTAGAGATTATAAATTATGTTAGGAATTTGCATACATATGGACTCATTTCACTAACATACTTTGCATTAAGGAGGTTTACTGAATCAGTAACCGCCTGATTTTTGCATTAGATAAGTACATATACACACACCTTTTGCATATGTTCATACAGCATTTAGAATCTTTTTAAGGACAATGGTTACTTGTGGATGATGTTTCGAGTAGATGGATGATGGATGGTAGGATACGTTCTTCCTAACTTGGAGATTTCGGGGACGAAATCCTTTAAGGAGGGGAGAATGTAACAACCCGTATTTTTAATAACATGTTATAATGTAAATCAAGGCAGAATTAAATTCTAAAATCTGAATCAAGGGAAACGGGCTGTGCCATTGCGTTCGGCTCGAAAAATACGCGAAATAGAGTCCGAGTTTTCGAAAAACGGAGTCCGTATGACCAAGTTATGTCCCAATGAAGTTTTCAGAAAATTCTAAGCCCGAAAACAGTTCAAATTCGAATTCAGAATCGAATTTCAGCCAAAACAGACTGGGCGGGAATTTTCCCGCCCAGGAAGGTCGACATAGGTGTCGACACCAGTGTCGACCCCCCCAATGGGTCGACACCCATGTCGACCCAGGGGTCGACCCCCCGGTCGGACCAATTTTTCTGGTGCACCATTTTGGCATGTTGGATCTTGTTCTGGAAGTTTCTGACGGGAGTTGATGGCTCAGATTCGATTTAGGGTTGATCCTATGGTTTAAACTACCCTTAATCTCTATAAAAAGACCCCTAGACCTAGCCTAAACCCTCATTAATCATTCTTACAACTAAATGCTGCCCAAATGTTCACTAATCATGGCCTCCACCTTCTTCATGAGAGCATGAGTGTCTCAAATCAATCTATGTCATAAAGGAGCCATCTTTCTTAAGTAAAAGAGCCATCTTTCTTTGTCTTTGGGGTTATTCCTTCTTGTTCTCAAGTCTTGAAGTGGAGTTTATCGTCTTTGGTTGCGGATTTGCTAGTGTGGCTTTGTCTCAATCTTATTTTATATTAATTCTAGTCTTCATAGCATTGTAAGCCCTATACTACTCTTAGATTCTAACTATGAAGTTAAATATGACATGTTGCAAGTTGAGTTTGGGCCTAAGTATGATATGTGCTTTGATCCTATCATGTTATGCATATAATATTCTATGCATGTTTGTAAAGCTATCACCTTTGCCTTAGGCATAGAAAGCTATGAGCTTTGATTAGAAATGTTGCATAAAGCAACATAGAAACTCTCATAAACCTTGTGTTATCTTGCATATGATGTTATATGCGAATCACTAGCCACCATCCTATGTCATTTATGGTCATGTTTCACCTATTTGCTTAAGTTGATATTATGCATGTTTTGAGGCCCATGATGTAATATGCAAGCTTATGAACATATTTATGCCTCATATGCCACCACGTTTAACTTGTGGCCAACCTTATTACCTTATGCCCTTTTTGTCATGTTTTGCTAAGTTCCTCTTTTGATCTATGTTATGTTATGCGAAGCGTACATGCGAGGGGAATGCGTTGGGTTTGGGTAATATTAATGACATGAAACAAGATTTTAAAATATGACATGAACATTGACTTGTGATCATGTTTGTAAACATGAATTTGGACATGACTTCTAGAAAACATGAGAATGGCCAACTCGAGGTTGGGTTGAGTTTGTAACATAAATCTACCCGGAACCGACCGGCTTAACTAGTGGCTACAAGCAATAGGACCCAATGTGAGTAGTTGGTCATGTTGCACTAGAAACCCGAGGTTAGACCAAGTTGTGGTGTAAAGCTACCCGGACCCGCCCAGCTTAACTAGTAACCACAACAAGGTCTAATGTGAGAGGTTGGGTGCATTAAATTAACTAATGCCACATGGTAGGGTTAAGTCATGGACCACTTGAATACTTAACCAATTAAACATGATGGGTTGACGCAGTTAAGTCATGAACCTTAGGTACACTTAACCAACTTGATACTTGTTTGGGTAGGGTTAACCACATTTAACCCGCTAGAAACCCTAGTTACGTGGTCCTTTTCACCAGTAATCCTCTTGATTGTATCATGATACCCTAGGGACTAGGCTAGGGTGGGGCACGATTACTGGGCTGACATGTAAGCCACCAAAACGATGGCTGAGTAGGTGTTCCGGTGTAGGTTCAGGCCGACTATGGTCGTGCACATGGTCCGGAGTTGAAAAAGCATACACGGGCACCCGTAGGTTTAGACTGTGCGTGCTTGATTTGTGTCCGTGGTTGGCACCCTAGGGCTTAATACACCCTAGGGTGGACCTAGCACAGTTTGACTACACTTCGTGATTGGGCCGTATGACACCGACACTTGACGAGTTAGGCTTTTAGGGAGCCGATCGACTAGACCGTGTTGTTGGACCTTGATCTAGGTTATTTCGGGATATTGGGCCAAGATTGGGCCAAGGGATCATTTCTAGTTTACACTTGACATGGATTACTAGTACACACTTGGTGCAACTTAACCTTGTATATGCGATGCCACACTTGATCTATCTTGATAACTTTTCACCATGCCAGTTATCTCCCTACATCTCATCTCTGTTTTACATGTCCAGTTAACTTTATCAATTTTTATACTAATAGTAGATAGGACTTACCAGTCTTTTTGACTGACCCGTTTTCTTTCGCCTCTTTTCTTCCGTTCCCCCCCCCTCAGGTTTGCAGGGTGGGAACACTGGCACCTAGCTGGATCTTTAGCTGCTTTTCTGGATAGCTCACGTATGGTTTTGAGCATGCTATGGCCTTATGCTACTTTGGGGATAGTTACTTTATGTTTCTTTTTCAGTTTTCAGTTTATGTTCTAGACTTTGTTTTATGGGAAAATAATGACCAACTACTTTGATGTAACTTGACTATGGTTTTGAAATGCTAGTTTTATCCGCTGCTTTACTGCTCTGTTTTACTTATATGTCCTGTCTTGTGATATCTACATGCATGTTCACCTTGTTTAACGCCCCTCCAAAGCTAGTGTGCTTGCAAGAGTGGCACTGGCGGAGGTGGGGTGTTACAACATGGCTGGACAGCGATACAAACACCAGACTCTTTAACCCAAGACCTCCCTGAGGGGCACCCGGTTCGTCGCCGACGCCACTAAGACATGGCTGGACAGCGATACAAACACCGGGCTCTTTAACCCAAGACCTCCCTGAGGGGCACCCGGTTCATCGCCGACGCCATTAAGACATGGCTGGACAGCGATACAAACACCGGGCTCTTTAACCCAAGACCTCCCTTGGGGGCACCCGGTTCATCCCCGACGCCATTAAGACATGGCAGGACAGGATACAAACACCGGACTCTTTAACCCAAGACCTCCCTGAGGGGCACCCGGTTCATCACCTATGCCATTAAGACATGGCTGGACAGCGATACAAACACCGGGCTCTTTAACCCAAGACCTCCCTGAGGGGCACCCGGTTCATCGCCGATGCCATTAAGACATGGCTGGATAGCGATACAAACACCGGGCTCTTTAACCCAAGACCTCCTTGAGGGGCACCCGGTTCATTGCCGATGCCATTAAGACATGGCTAGACAGCGATACAAACACCGGACTCTTTAACCCAAGACCTCCCTGAGGGGCACCCAGTTCATTGCCATCGCCATTAAGATATGGGTGGACAACGATACAAACACAGGGTTTTCAAAGACCTCTTTGGAGGCATCCGCTCAGATGCTGGATCTTCCAAATTCATCTGTTGATTCTGGGTCCTCCATACCCAGTTACTGACGGACCCAAAGACCACTTAGGAGGCATCTGACAAGTTCAACATGCGTCTGAATTATTCAGACCCAACGAATGACGGATCAAAAATCCTTTCAAGGACACCCGGTCAAAATACAAATCTTCCGAATTCGGTTATTAACGGAACCAAAATATTTCCCTCAAAGTTATCTGATAAAAAACCACAAGTAACTGACCCACTTAGTTACCAGGAATAACAGATTCCTTTATCTAACTGTAAATACCATGCCTAAATTTCCGAAGTATTGAAACCAGTTGTGGTATGGGGGCATTACCATCGCATTAATGAAATCTAATAATGCTCTCTTAAGAACATACCACAATCTGGTCATAATTCTATGAATACTCGGCATTGGATCATCCTAACCAACAAAACTAGATTTCCTGAAATGACTAAGGAGAAATCAAAGATCCTAGTAAAATGGTTATTTATGCGAAAGGATTTTGGACATCATCTCAGTCAAGGTCAGGAAAATCTAATCTTGTTGGTTGGGTTAACTCACTCTATAATAACAAACAATCTATTATGTAGAATCTATATTGCAAATGTAAAGCAGGCATGAAATGCAGAATCGAGAAGTAGCAAGACTAATAGCGAAATTTAAAGCATGGAAAGCAGGACACAATTTCTTGACAACAAAGCAGAATTATACCATAAAGTCACAAGCTAAAATGCAAAATGTCAGATTATAGAGTGCATAAAGAAGCCAAGAACAAAAGTAATAAGCGGGGGCCGGCGCCCGCATATACAACCGGTCTAAGTACAACATGCAAAAGGAAATAGTTAACAACTAAAATTAAGCTACTACTAAGCGCGGTCATTTCTTCCTATCACTTGACCTCAAAGCAGGTTTGCTAACCAAAGGTGGAGGGGTCTCTTCTACGTTACTTCGATTCTCTTGGGAAGAAAATGCGGTAGCCTCCATCTCCTTCTTCCTCTTCCTCTTCTTCTTTGATGATAAAAACTTGGCAGACTTCTTTCCTTTCTCCTTGGTAGTAACCCGGGGACCCTCATCTGCATTAATAACTTCAAGATCATCACTAAGGCTGTAGTCAACGACATCCAAATCTAAGAAGGCGCCGATCTTTGCATCCTGTGACCCAGGAGCTGCAACAAGCAAGGGTGTGTTACTAGGAGGAGGGGGAGTAATGACAAAAGTAAGAGGAAAAGTTGTCAATGGTGAGTCAGCCTTAATAGCTCCTGTTGTCAATGCATTGCCTACGGCAGGAGAAGACAGAGGTGAAATTAAATTCAAAGTATGGAAACATTGAGCATAAAAAGAAAGGGACCTAGGTGAATCAAAAATGGACTCTAAGCACAACAGGGTAAAGTTAGTTTCAATTTTACCTGTATCTAGAAGATTCTCTGAGGAATCCCTATGCTCGATTCTCTAGTGGTCGGGATTGTCCTCATCAGACTCATTGTTTTCACCATGCTCATTAGCAATATCCTCTGTATTGATATCTCCCTCAATGTGACATTTTTTTCCTTTAGGAGCATCATCTGGGTTAGCTAATGTCTGTGAGCCAGAAGCTTCAAAGGCCGAGGGATCAACAGGAAAGTTGACATCTGGTTGAGTGTGAACTTTCTCACCAGAAGTACCAGTCCTCTCATCCATTAGTTGTGCTTTTCCTTCTTCCAAAGCCTCTTTGGACCTGTCGTCCAAAAGTTTGTCAATGAGTTCGTCCTCGCTACAGTCATCACCATTAATCTCAAGCACTCGTTCCCAAATAAGTGCCAAAGTACGTGCAAAACTATCCCCTAGGTAATGTAAGCTCCCACGACTCATGACGGTGTAGACATAGAAGCAGAAAATGTCATCACCAGCTTTGTCCATGGCTTTCTTGTGAGTTTCTTCTGTAGTTGTCTTGTCCTTCTCAAGGGATTCTACCTTGGTCATGAGTGTCTGGTTGGAAGCCTTAAGAGATTTTACCTCTTTACAGAGATTAGCGGCATCTTCCCGATACTGTTTGGAGAAATCCTTCTCCACAACCAATTCAACATCAACATCGTGCTTAGCAGCTATGGCATCTTTTTCTCTTCATTTGGAAGCCTCAAGTTCTTCCCAGAGTTTTTTAATCTCGTTGTCTGATGCCTCCAACTCTGTGACTCTTTTATTAAGAATTGCGATGGTAGCTTCACGATCATCCAAAACCTTCTCCCATTTGACTTTATCATCCTCCAGCTCGGCAATTTTCTTAAGATGAGAATCATGGCGCTTTTGGAGGTCATCATCAAGTTTCTCCCATCCATGAAACTTTGGTAAAAGATAACTCTTACGATATTCCATTTTATCTCAAGTTGACTATTAGCAGTATTGAGCTGGGTGTGTGTTTGACTTATAACCGCATCCACCTCCTTAAGAAAATCATCGGCGTCAGTTATACTCACTCCACGATCAAAGTAAAGTCCTTTCAAGTTCCAACTCAGGAGCTTTTCGGTAAAGGAGATGTTCGTCGAGCCAGGAGTATGGCGAGGTTTATTGATAACCAAATGGATCTCAGCTGAAGGACCAGGAGGGCCAAAGGATAAAGGAAGTCGGGGTTTAATAGGCAGCTTCTCTACTTGGGAATGCTTATAAGAACCATCTCTTTCTCGTTTCCTTCCTCGCTCCCTTTCATCGGGAGTGTCTTCCCTCAGCAAACTGCGCCTTCTTGCCTCTTCCTCTTCTTCCTCGCGTATCTTCTTTCTTTGTTCCTCAGTCAGAACGGAATATGATACATGAAAAGACTGAGAAGAGGGCTTCGGAGATGGAGAAGGATGGGGATGCTCATGGTGACGGGATGATTGCCGAGGTTCGGATTGTAGTAAGTGCTTTGGATCGATAGCTTTAATCCTCTTACTGAAATCCGATCTAATTCCTGACGAGCATTTCCCGTACATGTCTAAACCTAAAATGAGACATGCGTGAGTTTTCGATACTTGAAACTATATAGTCTCTGAGAATGCTAAAGCAAGATACAAACACAGGAAAATAATTGAAATACGCAAGATGAATTTCTTTAAAAGGTACTATTGTTAACAGACCAGTCATATCCTCTGAGTTTAAGGGAATTCCTAAAAATTTAAGAGGCCTTTCTGACTCAGTTGAGACGCATCCCTAAGTCCGGTTTCTATGGTTTGAGAGTCGAGAGGCTGAGTAACCGAACCATCCTGACTAAGATATCTAGTAGAGTTGAGATCACTCAAATTGTCAAATGTACCTGTAGAATCTTCCTTAGCTATATTTTCAGTAGGAAAATCTCCAGTTATAATCACAGTATTCGGATCGGTTTCTAATACAACTACGTCTTCACCATCATGTTCAATCCCGTACTCAAGTTTAGAAGGATTCACCTCCCTGTCATCTCTTCTAACTTGTTCAGAATTTGATTCTGGCTCAGGATGCGGGGAGATATTTTCTTTCTCAATCAACTCAACCGATGTTGTGGGATCTTCGCCTCTATAACGGTTAGAGCCTCCATCCTTATCCAAAGTATTTGATGAGGGCGATGTTTTTTCACTAACAGACCCTGAACATCTTTTCAAGGAAGGGTCAACGGAAGGGTTTCGATCAGCTTGAGTTACACTCCTATCGTCTGGATTTACTAAATCTAATTTTGCAAGGTTAGGTTTAGGAGTGGGATGTCCAACCTTACACAAAAACTTCCTTAAGGGATGAAGAAGTTCGTATCGGTGAAGATTGCTATCTGTAATTAAAAGATTTCTACTTCTTTTAGCCTTGTCAATAGCTTTTAGGGCTTCGTAGGTGGCTTTAATGGAACGGGGTGCTTTGATGTCCTTAACCAGGGTAGGGAGTACTGCATTTCAAAAGGAAATGATGTAAGAATGTATACCTCAAAAGGAAGTAAAGTCAAGACCTCTAAATAAGATACGCATACCTCCATCTGTCCATTGCCCTCGGAATGGCCCGGGGCATCTGACTAAGAAGAATTGGCTTAAAAACCCTGAAACACTATCCGGTAATTCGAGAACCAGCTTCCGGTTTCTGGCACCTTCAACATTCATAATAGAGGGGGTGTCCTTTCTACTCTTGAAAGAACATAAGTACCGAAAGTCCTGGAAAGTAGGCTCTTACTTTATTGTATCCATGAAAAGGACATAAAGGCCCAGTAGAACTGTGTAGCCATTAGGATGGAGTTGGAAAGGAGCGATGCCTAGATGGTTTAGTATTCCCCCTAAAAAGGGATTGAACGGGGGAATAGCACCAGCTGCAAGCATTTGTTTGCTTACGGCAACATATCCAGCAGGAGGGTCATTAGCAAATACACCATCTTTTGGTAAAATCGCATCCGTAAGAGGAATTCCGTGTTGACCACACAATATTTCATATTGATCCTGAGTTAGGATGGTAGATTGTCTCTCTTGATCCCTAGCTTTAATCGGGAGAAGGTCCGAAGGAAGGGGAGCGAATGCTTGGCTAGAAGTAGTAGTTGTTTTAGTCTTGAAAACCTTGTTTAGAAAGAGATCGGTTTGTGCCGTGGGAGTCTCTTTACTTTGAGGAAGAGTTTGCTTTACGGTAGTCATTCTACACAAATATACTCGAATACATCTCAATTTTCTAAAAGCAAAAGTTGAATAATAAAAATATGAAAACGCATCAAAACTTCGAAATAAAAGGAGACAAACATCGTGGCAAGGCGCTTGTTGGCAATAGAATTAAGTCGTTATGGCATGGTACTCATATCGATTCATGGCATGATACTCATGACGGTGCACGACTTGAGGTCCATGTCGGTCCACGACAAGAGAGGTATATCGTTTCACGACATGAAACCTTAAGCTAAAGCCACCAGAGGATCAACTCTTCTAACCAGTTCCCAAACTCAAGTCGCTCATGCGACATGTCACCTCGACTGACTTGAATTACAACTACGGACTGATAACTCACATAGGCATGACGACATGGACTTTTCATCATGACTTAATGGTGGGATTGTCAAATAAATACAATTCAAAAGCATGCTGTAAACTTACCATTACAGCGACAAAAAAAGAAAATGTGTCACAACTATGATAAAACAATGAAAGGTTCATGGTTCAAGTATTTTAACAAGCAACTGGTGTGCAATATAATGAAATGTTCAAAAAACAGTTCAAGTCGTTAAGGTTCGTACGATCATCATCGTGTAGAAACAACCAAAACAGGGCATTACAAGATATTAAAGTTATGTCACTAAGGTATGGTCACTCAAAACGTATAAGTGGTATGAATAAGCCATGACAACAGTGTAAGTATTCAAGACTAAGCGACAACCAAGTCATTAGAAATATTTAAGTCAACTGAGCATGGTATGAAACTCATGTCGTTGAAACGACATACAACCCAAGTAGCGTAAATTACACAAAAAAATCAGAGCTCAAAGAAAAGCAAAAAATTTCTAAGCTCTTATAGACATTATATCCATTTTGACTTGACTCTTTTTTGGTTAACAAACATCCCAAAAATACAAGAAAGACAAAGTTGATTCACAAGTCTATCACTTTACCAAAATAAGCAAAAATCCTTAAATCCTATACAAATCCTAGCATTTAGAAGAACAAAGAAGAATCCAGATCCGAAAATTACTTGTGATAAGCTCTGAAACAGTCGTAGAAGGAAGAATTCTATGAAATTGAGAGTATGGGTGTCGAGTTGGGTTGATGAAGCTAGTCGAAGCCGGTCGGAATCTGGTCACGATGGCTCTAACGAAGGCGTTAGCTCGGTTGGATAGGCCATCTAGAAGAAAGGCGAAGATATCTCTCTGGTCCAATCCGCCATTAACGAGGAAGAAGCTTTAGATGTGATTGGGAATGAGAAAGTGAATGACTTGGGAGATAATATATAGACATAAAGGCAAATGGGCCAGCCCAGATCGGCTTAAAGTCCAGAATGACACGAATTCCGGAGCGAGATGAAAAAGGGATAGAACAACTTGCGGCATGGTTATATGAACGTGTTAATCAATAAATTAACATAATGCGTGACAGAAGAGATCGGTAATATTATAATTTGAAGCCCGTGTCATTTTTCAATAACATAAACTTCAAAGGGCAAATGTTAACCCATAAAAAGGGGAAGAAAGCCATGTCGTTTTAACTAAGTCGTTAGAGGCATGTCGCAAGGGAGAAAATTCACTCGTATCGCACCAGGTCACTCACAATCATATCGCACTCATCCATGTCGTGCCCTACTTATAGCATCAAAGATAATTTGATTCATCTACGACATAGCGTCGTGACATGCTATAAGCCCAAGGCGCTAAGGAAGCATAAAGTCGTACGACATGGGTCATGCCGCTCTAACGAAATGACATAAGGTAAGGCTAAGTTTCATGTTGGACAGCGACATGATGTTATGCTACTATCATCCATGTCGTTCAACGATGTAATGTACAAGTAACACATGTCGGTCAGCGACATGACATTATGCTAGTGTTATCCATATCGTTCAGCGACATGGTATACAGGTAATCCAAGTCGGCCTAAAACCGTATCGAGAGAACCAGATCACATTCAGGAAGCACTCCATGTCGTTTATCCCCCATGTCATTCTAATGACTAAGCTGCTACTTAAGATCTCATTACGAATTGTGTCGTGACCTACTTATGTTGAATCCAGTTATTATTGGGTTGTTGACAGCTGTCATCCGAATGATATGAACCTAGTCAAGGGAACTCATGTAGTATCGCGAGCTCAATGCGCCAGGGGCTAACTCGCTACGCAACTTGAGTCATATCGTCGGCGACATGAGTTATAGTGGAGATCCAAGTCAAGTCAGTGGTGACATGAGTCATGGCATTTTCTATGTAATTACAGAACTGCCGCCTGGTCTGGAAATCTCCTATAAATACCCCCTCACTTCTTCATTTGAGGGGATGGAATCTTGAGACCACAAAGTTCTGCTGAAAATATTCCGCAACAATTCTAGCATCCACTCAACATCATAAATCGAAGATTAATCCATGTATTATGATTTCTATCAAATACATCCAAATGATTCAAGAGTTGAAGATTGATTGAGCAAGCTTTCATTAGAGAGGGATTCCTTTCAATTCTGCCATATCCACATCAAATCTCCGCTGAATAATACTCTTCTCAATCATCTTTAGTAGATTAATTGTAATTCATGAGCAAGGGAGTGATAAAATTGTTATAAGAGAGAAGTTAATCTTGTAATCTTCATATCAATAATGGAATCTCTTATGAAAGTGGATGTAAACCCCTATTGGGTTGAACCACTATAAAACCTTGTGTCTTCTACTTTCATTTCAATCGTTGTAAGGCTCCACTTTTCTTTTTTGTGAGACATTTATTCACATTTTTGGTGTTTTGCCCAATTTTAGGGAAAACACACTCCTAGCTAGAAAGAAACGCATGTCCTCCCTAAAGTCCTCTCCTGTTTCTAGTTCATACCAGGGGTGCGAGTCTCGCGAATTAAGGCTATACACAAAGCTATGCTATATTAAAGCCGTTCTTTGATCATCAACCACAAGGCTCTAATTTTCAACAAATGCCTTGATCACTGCATATCAGCATGCCACATTGACATTCCATGCCATGCGACTAGTGTCTATCGATATATAACCTCTAAGCTCGTACGCCTTAAAGAAGGGTGTTTAGAAAGAGAATAAATTCTCTGCCACCAAAAAGATATATATTTAATAGAAATAAATCAGCATAGAATAAAATCCAATGTCTGACACACATCCATTTACTAGTTCGTTATGGGTCTGAATGAAACCGGAGGCACCTTATTCTTCGTCCCGTATGTCCAATAAAGGAGAGAGACCCTCGCACATTTGGACAATCAACAAATACGTCCGGACCACTACCACTGTAACCCCTTCTTGGGATCTAACCAATCTAAGGCATCCGTAGTAATCCTTTCGATGTGAAGATCACCCGTCTTGCACCGTCTTTATATCTTCGACTTCTATCGATCAATTATTTGAAATGAGAATTAACTCGACCTTTTCAAATAATTCACGTATAAATAGAATTCAAATTTATTCTTTCCATGGTTAAACTTCTTGACATTCACGTTTCAATTCCTATCAAATACATCTAACCATCGGAATATCGCATAGACCAAGTAAAATCAGTTTATTTCCAATCCATATCGTTTATATTATTTTATAATGATTTTTCCCTTATTTTTATTTATTTAAAAATAGCCCATTTTCATCGAACAACGTTTCAGGTCATTCGATGGCACTGGCGCTGCTCTCATCAAAATTTGAATTTAACATTTCACAAAATCTAATTCTTATATATTAACGAATTTTATATCATTGGAAATATCTTTCCCAAGTGAACCCAACGGTTCCGATTTCGGGAAAATCCGACAGTCCGATCTCCTGCTATAATCTTTTAAAGTTACGATTTCAAAACACAAATTGCAGCGTCGTTATTCATTTTTTTTAATTTATATATATATATATATAATATAATTTATTCGATGATTTCTAAACTGTTTTTACTTCAAAAATTTGGTTGACGCCTTTAAATTTCGAATTTTTTTGCCATAACCTCCCTTGTACATGGTAGGATTTAGAAATTTATTGGGTCGTATTAGGCACCCAATAAATCCAGTATAAGCACACACAATTTTTAGTGAACTATTCTATTCCCGAGCGAGTCTGTAAATTACTCCAAAGATAAATTTCGTCACCTCGTCCAGTGTTGGAAATAAATAATCCATGTGTTGTATCTAATAACTAAAGAGACATGATTATTGTCAACTCCAGACCCGTGTGGGGTTGTTATTTAATCTGGCAATTTACCGTTATATTTTATTTATTCTATAACAGTCCTAAGTTCAACCTGTAATTCAGTCATGGCCATACGAGCGTCTTTCCCATATGGTACTCCCAACCTCGTCACATTAGCTCCAAATGCTAATGTGGTATATGATGAAGTATGCTCTGTTCACGTAGTACGCCATGTAGTGTAGTCCAAAATTAATTGTGGCTATTCTATGGCGACATTTATAATCCAA
This sequence comes from Allium sativum, assembly GCA_030737875.1. NCBI lineage: Eukaryota > Viridiplantae > Streptophyta > Magnoliopsida > Asparagales > Amaryllidaceae > Allium > Allium sativum. The sequence goes on along the minus strand of CM060923.1, from coordinate 572,208,534 downwards.
CACAGAACAACCAGCACACCGCATCCAATGGCATTCACAGGAGTTGATATATAAATAAAATTGTGCATCTAACTCATTAAGGTTTACCTATTTATCAGGCACGCAAATAAATTCATTACTCAACAGTAAATCCATTGACCTGTTTAGCATGTGTATATATAAGCATATCTATGCTAAAAATAATATTTTTAGTAAACAAAGATTTATTTCCATACATGAATATTTTTAACACTTTATATGTAACAGCCTCAAATTTTAAGTATATTTTTATTTTATGATTTAATTTAAATTTTGATTTTTTTTAATATTTGTTTAAAGACTCAATTTTTTTGTATTTTTATTGAAATAACTATTTTGTTTTAAATACTATAATTTTTTTTATAATGAATGAATTTGATTATATTATAAATGATTTAATAATACAAAACAGTATTTTTTATTTTAGAATTTTGTTTATTGAATATATTTAATCTAGCTATTCATTTGTAGTTGGAATTTCATTTCTTAAGATTTATTTATATTTAAATGTGTATTATTATATAAATTTGTTTTCGATACTTATAAAAAAAATTGATTTTATTTCAAACTATTTCTCTTTTTGATCTACAATTTATATCGATCTACAGTGGCTGCAAACATCATTCGAATTTTATAGAAATTTGTTTTCCGTTTGTTCAGAAATAGAATGTTCGTTCCATTCGCATTTAAATTATTCGTTCCATTTCAACAATCTATTCGTTCTTATTTTATTTCAAAACTATTCATTTTAATTGTAAATATCCGATTATTATTTTTATAATTTAAAAAAACTGCGTATTTCCATTTAAAACATTGATTGGTGCCATCCGTTCAAATTTTGGTAACCCTCATACTGTTTCAAACTCAGATGCTGATTTTTTGTTGCACCGTGGAGCCGTTTACTTTTTCAAGGTACTACGTGGTGCATGTATAAAAAGAACCGAACCATTTTGATATTTAATAGCTTCCTTTCTCTCTCACCATTCTCGTGACCTTCATCCTTTTGTATTTTTTAAATTGGCCACATCTCACCTGCAACAGCTGCTCCTCCCCACGCAAATCCAATCCGCCACTATCCTTTCTCCAGTTTCCCCTCCTCTTTCCTGCCTTCCCGAACCCGCGCCCTTGGCCTCACCATTAGCGGATGCGTCCTACTACCGTCCTCCGACTGAACCCGCCTCAACCAACACCCGATCTCCGACTCGCGTCGATCCCTCAGACCAGACCCTCCGCCTGAGCTCCACTTTCCTGACCCCACCAACTCAGATCCCCTCAGCCCAGAAATAAGCTCCTCCACCCATCAGCACCCCTCCTAATCGAACTTGCACCACCCGCTGAACGTCCGAGCTCGCCTCCGCCTTGAACAGTTGATGTTTTTCTCCTTCTGAACCCTGCTCCACACCTCAGCCTGACCCCTGATCTGGCCTCTTCCTCCATATGAGGTTGCATGTTTGGTGTTATGTTGGGGTATGGGTTTTTAAATGAGGTGGTTTTGTTTTATGTTTATTTGCTTGGGTAGTAATATTCTTTTGCTGTGCGTGTAAGGATTTGCATGTTGGTACGAATGTTCCGGGTGCGTTAAGTACAAGAGAGTGTGTATTAGGTGTAGTTGTAAAGATACATATATATGTTTGATCTAGCGTTTACATATATTCATATAATCTATAACATATTTATTTATTTATTTGTGGTGTGAGTGATTCTTAGTTATTGTATGTTGTGTATATAGTGTGTGTAATTGTGAATGTGAATTTGGGTTTGCATTTGTGTTTTGCATGCGAGTGAGTTTATCAGTATTGAGTTGTTTTTGGAAGTTTATTGGTTTTAAAATAAAAATATGTATATATATTGTTGGCACGCTTTTTGACCAAGCCACCCAGGATCATTTATAAGAAGAAAGCATGAAACCACATTCTCTAAGAATATGAAGGAATGGATCGCATCATCGACTCGCCCGATGACGGATCGCACGATATCGACTCGCCCACCATCGGATCGCGTCCCGACGGATCACCCCTATTTCATCAGCGAAACGACACCTCTATGCGATCCGATCCATGCATGTGTTGTTGCCCAGTATTGATCGATCCGATCCCCTGATGCGTGGCGAACCCTCTGACCCGTTCAAGCGTGAGCTAGTCTTCAGCGATCCGAGACGCACGGATCTAGCGACACGTGTCCCTAACCGTCATTTGAACCAATTCTTCCCATCTGCACGATCCGATTTTCAAGCAGGTCGCGACACCTGTCCACAACGGCTAATTTGACTATTTCCTCAACGGTGGCGATGCGATCCGATGTTCTTGGGATTCGTGCCACGTGTAACCACGACCCGCCTGACCAAATCAGCTATAAATAGCCCGGAGCTTGGCATTTTTTGGGATCTTTTTGGCAATATTGAGTATTGAATCCGCCATTGTTGTCAAACTACTGAAATATTGAGAGAAATCCTTGATTGTATTAGCTTTCAAAGTATAATCAATAATATATAAAGTGGACGTAGGCTCGTTAACGCCGAACCACTATAAATTCTGCGTGTTATTTCCTTTTTTCTCATTCTTCAGTTGAAACTCTATAAGCTTCAGAACAATTTGGGTGTTAGGTCCAAATTTTGATCTAACATTTTGGTGCTTTCACTGAGAAAACGATCCTAAAGTTTCACTATTCACTTCTTTGAAGATTCCAGCGATTCGGATATCATGGCTGGAAAAAGATCTAAAGCTTCGCAGACCAACGAAACAATTGAAGAAAGTGTGCACGAGCTGGGCAATGAAGAAACTCTGGATCACAGGGCGCAGGGGGCGAACCGATCCGACGAAGACACCACGCTCCGAGTCGACGAAAACGAAGCGATCCGAACTGCTGAAGGGGTTGTTACTCGATCCCGAGGGAACGCCTCGCATCCTCCACACACTGCGACCGCGAATCGACCTCAAGGGGGCGCTGCGAACCGCCACGCACGATCCGCAGCGATCCGAATTGATGATCAGACCACAACTCGACCTGGAAAGGAGCCTATGGCTCGCTCATATCGTCCTGGACCCTCTGCTCGACCCGGCTCAAGCACTTTGCGCATAAGAGAAGGTGATGACGATCAATATGATCCTGCTGCTCCCGTTACTGAGGGGGATCTCTCTCGCTTTTCTGAAATGTGGGAGAGGTTGTTTGATGAATTGGCTGCCCAAAGGCAGGAAAGCTCCGTCCTGCGACAAAATATGACTGCTGTGGATAGAAGACTTGATGAGCTTGCGAGGCAAAGAACACCACCGGTTCGTCCACTCACTCCAGGATATTCTTCTTCGTCCGAGGAATCGCCGAGACCTCCGCGACGACCGTATGAGAGAGCCGAAAACATAGAACAGCTTCGGTTCGGAACCCTGCCATCACAGGAAGAAGAAGCGCTGGGGGCGGGGCCCTCAAACCGTAATGTGAACGATCAAGCCGCAGCTCCCGGGGCTCGGGATGTGGACAGTCCCGTACGTAACAGACTACCTCAGCCTCGTCGCCGCACACATACTCATGATAATAGGGGGCAACGAAGCCCTATCCGAGCCCCGGATTTTGTGCCTACTCCCCGAAGAGAGATCAGAGAACCCCGCCGAGCCAGAGGCACTGACCCTGAACCTCCTTTGACCAGTGCAAATGTCGCATCCATGGTCCACCAGATTCTGGCAGATAGCCGTGGACAACGGAATAAAGATCCCTATGAACCGACCGTTGTCGCAGCATTGATTAACGGAGTAGATAAGGACACTGAATTCGGGAGGTACCTGGCAGGCAAATCGCCCCACACTAGAGAGTTATTCTACGAGAAAGCCAACGTACATTTACGCCGGGAAGAGGTATATGCTAACCGAAAGGCTAAAACAACTGATAAGGAGGAAATCCAGAGCAATGTCGCCATCAAACAGACGGGAGACAGCTCGGGGAAAGTTGAAGTTAATGTCGGAAATCGGAATCAGGGTGGTCGTCAGCCAGGTAACAACAATAATAATGGTAACGGCAACAACCGGAAGAGGAACCGAGGGAACGACTCCCAGAGAAGGACTTGTCCCAGGGCCTTTGAAAGTTATACACCAATAAGTGATACTCTGGAAAATATCTTCATGGATGCGTATGAAGTCCTCCAGAATAAGAGGCCACCTCCCAGAGAGTCGACAGAGAAAGAGCGTGAAACAGGGAAGTTTTGTCTCTTTCATCAGATTCACGGCCATTCGACAAATGAATGCCGTCACCTAAGAGATGTAGTCGAAAGGCTGCTTCGAGAAGGAAAGTTAGATGAATACAGAGTGACGCCCAGAGACAGGGGGCAAGCAATACAGGCCCCAAATCAGAACCAGAATCAACTTGCTGCTAGGCCGACTGCCCAGCAAAAGGGAAAGAACATTGTTATCAATACCGTAATCGGAGGACTTTATCTCGTCGGGCATAGTTCCAAGGCATTGGACCAATACGTCAATGCAGCCAAACAACACCTCGAGGTAGGGGAGTGTAGCAACCCCGAGGACAGTATCCCGGTGAAGCAGAAAAAGATGATGACCGACGATGTCGTTTTCCGAGAACGATAAAGCATCGGAGTTCATGCTCCGACTGAAGATCCATTTGTAATTACAGTACCTATTGGTCCAGCCACTGTCCATAAGGTTTTAGTGGACAACGGGAGTTCTGTCAACATTCTTTTCAAAAGGACATTTGATCAGATGAATCTCGAAATAAAAGACTTGAAGCCCTGCCAAGGATGGATCCGTGGATTCAACGGAGCATCCACCGCTCCAATGGGTTATGTAGAGTTACCAGTTACACTTGGGGAAGGAGAACGCTAGAGAGTGAGAATCCTTCCCTTCGTGGTTTTGGATGTTGAATCGCCCTACAATGCCTTCTTGGGCCGACCGGCCCTCGCAAAGTTCAGAGCCTGTATAGCCCCCTGGTGCTTGTTATTGAAATTCCACACAGAAGCTGGCATTGGTATCGTCAGAGGGGATCAAGTTGCTGCGCGAGCATGTTATGTTGCCGAACTAAAGTTACTTCGCAATGGAGGTGATATGGAAACTAAAGGCACTTCTCCCCCTACGGGGGCGGAGACCTTATAGCAACCAAAGAGGATAGTCGTGGGAGAGTCGCCCAGAGAGATGCCCGAGGATATAGATCCCAGAGAGGATCAAGAACCCGGAGGCAGAATGGCGACTCCCAACGAGACAACTGTGGATGTACCGATCGATGACAGTGACCCGGAGAAGGTCCTTAAGATTGGATCCCAGTTAAATCCGAACCTCGCTAAAGAATTGACGGATTTCTTAAAAAAAACTTAGATGTATTTGCTTGGACTCATGCAGACATGTGCGGGATATCCCCATCAATCATGAGCCATTCATTAAGCATTAACCCTAAACATCCTCCTGTAAAGCAAAAAAGGCGAATGTTGGGCCCGGAGAGGTCTGCTGCCTTGAAAGAAGAGGTCGGAAAGCTAAAGAGTAATGGATTTATCAGAGATTCAACCAACCTAGACTGGATTTCGAATCCAGTCCTAGTAAAGAAGGCCAACGGGAAGTGGCGAACGTGTATCGACTTCTCGGATTTGAACAAAGCCTGTCCAAAAGATAGTTTCCCGTTACCTCGGATTGACCAGTTGGTAGACTCGACGGCGGGTCATGAGCTTCTCTCATTTATGGATGCTTATTCAGGATATAACCAGATTCCGATGCATGTTCCAGATCAAGAGCACACCAGTTTTATCACGGATCTGGGATTATATTGTTATGTGGTGATGCCCTTTGGCTTGAAGAATGCGGGCGCTACATATCAACGTTTGGTCAATAGAATGTTTTATAACCAGATCGGGAAAACAATGGAAGTATAGGTCGACGATATGTTGGTTAAGTCCAAGCAATCTTCTCAACACACTACTGACTTGGCAGAGATGTTCGGCATTCTTTGAAAGTACGGAATGAAACTCAACCCAACCAAATGTTCGTTCGGTGTTGCCTCTGGAAAATTCTTGGGATTCATCGTCAGTTCCCGTGGTATTGAGATTAATCCAGACCAAATCGCGGCAATCAGAAACATTCAGGAACCTAGGCAGATTAGGGATGTGCAAAGCCTTGCCGGAAAAGTGGCCGCACTAAGCAGATTTATCTCCAGGGCTACGGATAAGTGCATCCCATTCTTCGAATTAATAAAGCAAGGAAAACGCCACTTCAAATGGATACCCGACTGCGTAGAAGCGTTTCAGAATTTACTCAGGCACCTGGAGAAACCTCCGATATTATCTAAGCCAATAGATCACGAGGACTTATTCGTGTATTTGGCGGTGTCATCCCATGCGATCAGCTCAGCATTGGTAAGGGAAGAGGATAAGGTCCAAAGACCTGTGTATTATGTGAGCAAAAAATTGACAGCAGCAGAGCGTAATTATCCACGGAAAGAAAAGTTGGCGTATAGTTTACTGATCACCTCTAGAAAGCTTGGACATTATTTTCAGGCACATCCTATCACCATATACACCGGTCATCCACTCAAGCAAGTCCTACAGAGACCAGAGGCATCTGGAAGGTTACTCAAATGGAATATTGAGCTAAGTCAATTTGATTTGAACTTTCAGCCCAGACGGTCAATTCGGGGGCAAGTGATAGCCGACTTCATAGCAGAGTTCACTGTCCTTGAGGAAGATATAGCAAACGAAGAAGTTGATCCTTCAAAATTACTTTTCGATCCCAATGCCTGGAGATTGTATACTGATGGCGCTAGGAATGATGAAAGATCCGGAGCTAGAATAGTGCTTGAAACCCCCGAGAAACGATTGATAACCTATGCAATCCGAATGGAGTTTCATGCCACTAACAACGATTCCGAATTTGAAGCTCTGATAGCCGGATTAAAGATTGCAAAGGAACTAGAAGTCACAAAGCTGAACATCTTCTGCGACTCCAAGTTAGTTGTGAACCAAGTCACTGGAAAATTCCAAGCTAAAAGTGCAAGATTGATTTTATACTTAAAGAAAGTGAAAGAATTGCTGAACGATTTTGATCACTACAACATATCTCATATTCCGCGGTCAGAGAATCAGCAGGCAGACAAGTTGGCAAAGATGGCTAGTTCCGACGATCCTGAAGTGACTGGGCTGGCCCCCATTGAAGTACTTCGGTCCCCTAGCATAGATCAAATGAAATCGACCTAGTACTAGAGACGGAACCAGAAAGGGAGTCCTGGATGACCCCTCTAAAGAATTTCCTGATGGATGGAACACTTTCGACCAAGAAAAGCGAGAGGCGTAAAATAATTCGTAAAGCCACCCGATACGTTCTGCAAGGCGGAGTTCTTTACAGACAAGGGTTTTCAATGCCCCTCCTTCAGTGTGTAGCCCACGATGACATCAAACGTGTGCTGCAAGAAGTCCACGAAGGCGAATGTGGCGACCACACTAGAGGGCAAACTTTGGCAAAAAAGGTGTTGCGGCATGGTTATTTCTGGCCTACCATAAACAAGGATGCAGCAAGATACGCACGACGGTGTGATGCGTGTCAGAGATTTTCAAAGATACCTAGAGCACCTCCAAATTAGTTAAAAATGATGATGAGTCCATGGCCTTTCGCTATGTGGGGAATTGATATCATTGGAAGTCTCCCCATAGCAAGGGGCGGAGCAAAGTTCGCTATTGTGGCCGTAGATTATTTCACTAAGTGGGTCGAGGCTGAACCACTAACTACAATCACAACCAAGCGAGTGATCAACTTTATCGTGAGAAACATCATCTATCGATTTGGGATTCCAAAGATTGTAATAACAGATAACAGAACTCAGTTCGATAGTGCTGAATTCAGAAACTTCTGCCAAAAATACCATATCGAGAATCGATACACCTCTGTGGCGCACCCGCAATCGAACGGACAAGTCGAAGCGGCAAATAAAGTAATTAAGTCCATTCTGAAAAGAAGAATGAAGCGGGCTAGAGCCATGTAGGCTGATGAACTGCCCTTGGCACTATGGGCCTACAGGACAACATATAAATTGGCAACAGGACATACCCCGTTCTCCCTTGCTTTTGGAACGGAAGCAGTCATCCCGGTTGAGATAAAGGTACCTTCTCATCGGGTGACTTATTATGATCCAATGACCAATAATGAATTGCTCCTTGAGTCCCTGGATATGATCGAAGAAAAGAGGGATGAAGCAGACCTGCGTGCCTTGAGATGCAAACAACATGTCGCCCGATATTACAACAAAAAGGTCCGAGCCCGAACTTGGGAACCCGGAGACTTGGTTCTGAAACGTGTCTTTCCACCCCCAAATCATATGGGAGCGAAGTGGGAAGGACCATACTCCATTCTGAGCAAGCTTGATAATGGAACCTTCAAGCTGGCAACCGTAGATGGAAAGGAAATCCCCAGAGTGTGGAATGCCCAACATTTACGGCCATATTTAACATGAAAGTTTCAAATTTATTCTTTTGCTTTGATAAAAAACCATGTACAAGGCATGACTTGCCTAGAATAGTCTGATTCCTTAAAGCAAAAGATTATAAAGTGGACGTAGGTCATGATTCGACCGAACCACTATAAAATATTGTGTGCCATTTACCTTTATTGCATCTTTATTTATCTTCCTATTTATTTTTATGGAAATCAAAAGAATAATGCAGGTACCCGAAGTCTGTTGCCAACCGTTCCTCCCGTAGACTGTTTGGGGGAACTCAAAGCCTTGGCAAGAGCTCCAACTGCTTGTCCGACTGGTTTCAATCCTCGGAGCTCGGATTAAAATATATACCTAGGACGAGTTTGATGAACATACATGATTGCAGACTGCTTGATCCGTGACTCTAACTCTCCAGAATAGAGAGAGAGTATAAAGGACGCGAAGATGACGTTCACGAAACATGGCGGTGTACCATGATCGGAGACGCCTGAGCAAAAGTTTAACCTCGGCGACCGCTAGGAGAATATAAAAGCGTCTCTGATTGAGCGCTGAGAAAGACCTCCCTCCCTGCTGAAGGATCGGGGAGTGAATGGATCGTTGAGCTCGAAATCTAACTCTCCACAGAGAGAGAGTATAAAAGCGTATCCGATTGAGCGCTGAGAAAGAGCTCCTTCCCCGCTGAAGGATCGGGGAGCGAATGAATCGCTGAGCTCGAACTCTAACTCTCCAGAGAGAGAGAGAGAGAGTATAAAAGCGTCTCCGATTGAGCGCTGAGAAAGGACTTTTTCCCTGCTAAAGGATCGGGGACCGACTGAACTACTGAATTCAAACTCTAACCTTGACAATCGTCAGGAGAGTATAAAGAAGTCTGTAATTAAGCACTGAGAAAGGTGTCAGAAATTCGGTGCCACAAGAACAATTATCCTATGAACTCTTCTAAGTCCCCCATACTCAGAAATAGGGGGCAACCTGCCGACAAGGCTATCCAATTCTTAGTAAACCCCCGTCAGGCGCTATGATAACAACTGATTGGGGGCACATATACTCATATACATATACTGAACTTTAATACAGCAACGCAGCCTGAAAATTTTCTCTTGGCTATCTGTTGTTTGACTGATTTCTAATTATTAATAGATGGCCTATGACTAAACATGGAAAGTTTATTTGAATACAGGTACACAAGGATGCAAAAAGAGATAAACTATCATTTATATACTGCGAACCAATAAAGTGAAAAACAACCTAGAAAGGAAATTGAGGGCCAGTCTCACAATTACACTTCCTGGCCAGTGGAAAACCTAAAGACAAAATATCAACAAACAACAAACATCCTATTTACGCTTTGGCCTCTTCTCTTGCTTCTGCCTCTCCAGCTTCGCCTTGTCGGCATCAGATGGATTAACTTTCTTCCTCTTCCTTTTGTCTATGAGGGGAACATCCGACTCCTCTGAAGATTCCACTTCCACCTCTTTTCTCTTCCTTCTATCAAAAAGGGAAGCCGGGAAGTCATCGGGGTTTGCAAAGTGAAGCTGTCGGCTGATGGATTTGGGCTGAATCTTCACAATCATCCCAGTTTTGGGATCGAATTCTGCAAGAGGGACTATGTCCTAAGCCTCATCTCCCACCTTCTTCGAAGACAACTCTTTCTCCTGCCTGGCTTTTCGGCTGGCCTTTTGGTGCCGATAATGTCTTCTTCGTCATCTACATGGCGCCCATCAATGTCTTTCAAAGCTTCGATGGTCTCAGCATCTTTGGGAACATCAGCGCTAGGTGCCGGGATGCTTTTTTCTGTTGTTGCGACCTCGGCCTGCTTTGATACATCAATACCAGCACCTGGCAAGACAGCCTCCTTCTCCACTTCTTTCTCTTTTTCTGCACCCTTGTCGACGGGCTCGCCACCTGTATTACGAGGAACACACGTTACTAATTCAATTGGTTGTTCTACCAGACGATGATAATTCACAATTGCTTTGACAAATTGTGGGGAAGAGAGAGAAATACCCTCAGCAGGTGCTCCTTCTTGAGTAGTTGCAGAGGCTCCAATGATCATGGGAGTTCGACCCAAAGGGATTAATGGATCATCGGGATGGTATTCCTCAACCCCGGAGGTCTTGGGCTCCGCAGCCGAAATCGAGCCCTCATCAACTTTGCCTTTACCCTTAGCCAGGGCCCTCTCCTTTTCCATCTCCGCCAGAATCAGGCGACGACCCTCTGCCAGGTCCTCGGGCTCATTGTCTCTTAAGATGCTCTTCATCAATTCATCCTCATCGATTTCTTCGACCCCCAATCTATGTTTTTCACCCTCCACAATGGCATCCCATAAATTGGCCAAAGTAACATGGTAATCCGGGATCCACGAGATGCTGCGAGTTTTGAGAACCTGGCCGAGGATATCGAAAATCATCTCTTCAAACCCCTCGATCTCTTTCTCTCTTTCGAGGAGCTTGTTGTTAGAAGCAGTGGCCAATTCAATGGTACTTTCAACGTTCTTTTCGGCGAGAGCTGCCCGTCTCTCCGCGTCCGAGACCTGGTCATTTAAAATCACCTTTTCTGCTTTAGCCAAAGCCAAACTTTCTTTTAAACTCGCTTTTTCTGCCTCCCAAGCAGCCGTCTCAGCTTCAAAATGACCTTGTGCTGTTTTCAACTCGATGTTGGCCATTTTGAAATCTTCGACCTCCTTCTTTAAGGACATCTTCTCTTGGCTATTGGAGTCCAGTTCCAAATGGAAGCGCTGCTTGGCATTTTCTAATTCAATCTTATAATTTTCAGCGTCCCTCCGTGCTAAAGCAAGCTGGGATTGAGCATCTTCCAGGTCCTTCTCCATCTTGGTCCTGGCCCTCTCGTTGTTCTCAAGCTTCGCCTTGGATCTGTGTGCTTCTATTTCAAGCGATCGGATGACTTCAGAAAGGTTAACGGCATGTTTTTTCATCATCTCATATTGCCTGGCAACATGGCGGATATGCCCGACAACTTCGCTATCCCAGTTCTTGGGGACCGGTTCCAAGGCTGGAACTGTAACACCCCACCTCCGCCAGGGTGGCTCTTGCAAGCACTCTGACTTTGGAGGGGCGTTTGAATCAGGTAAACATGCATAATGATATATCAAGGCAGAACAAGAACATATATATATATAAACAGAGTAAATAAGATAAGTAAAACAGCGGAAGATTTCAAACTATTTCAAAACAAGTCTGATACAACATAATGTCACTTTCCAAATACACAAGTCTAGATAAAAACAACATCACTGAAAAACTGAAATACATAAGTACTATCCCCAAAATAAGTGATAACCGTAGCTAGCTTCATGTCAAGACCGTACATGAGCTAAAATCCCACAAGCAAGCGATCAGAAATCCAAGCTAAGCTCCAATATTCCCACCCTGAGAACTTGGGGGGGGGGGGGGGAAATGGAAGAAAAGAGGCGAAAGGAAAACAGGTCAGTCAAAAAGACTGAGTAAGCCCTACTACAATCAATGTAAACTGATAAAGTTAACTGGCATGAGAAGCAGTGATGAACATAAGGATAACAACATACAAGCATGATGATTAACTAACAAGGTAGATAAAGGTGTCATCGCATAATCAGGTTTAAGGTTTTTGCACCACAGGTGTACTAGCAAACTAACATGACTTGAATAAACAAGTATTGATCCCTTGGCCCAAGCTTTGGCCCAATAACATGAAGTGACCCTAATACGCGGTCCAACCAAACGGTCTAGTCGATCGGCTCCCTATAAGCCTAACTCGTCACGTGTTGGTGTCAATGCGGCCCAAACATAATTGTAGTCAGACTGTGCAGGGTCTCCCGTCGGGTGTATCAAGCCCTAGGGTGTCAACCCCAGGACACCATAAACATAAGTGCACAGTCTCGATCTACTGGTACCCGTGCATGCTTTCCCCGGCTTTGGACTATGTGCACGACCATAGTCCGCCCGGAACTACACCGGCGTACCACTCTGCCGTCGTTTTTGGTCACTTACCTCAAGTCCAGTAATCGTGCCCCCACTCTAGCCTAGTCCTTAGGGTCATAATGATACAAACTTGGGATTACTGATGGAGTGGACCCCCATTGCTAGGAATTTATAGTGGGTTAAGTACGATTTAACCCTTTTACTAATCACGGATTAACTTGGTTAAGTGTAACGATGAGTTCACGACTTAACCCTGATTAATCTACCAAGCCCAAATTGGTTAAGTATTAAGTGGACCATGACTTAACCTTAATCATGAGGCATTAATTAATTTAATGTGCCTTAACCTCTCACATTAGACCTTGTTGTGGTTACTAGTTAAGCCGGGCGGTTCCGGGTAGCTTTACACCCCAACTTGGTCTAACCTCGGGTTCAAGGTACAACATGACCAACTTCTCACATTGGGTCCTATTGTTTGTAGCAACTAGTTAAGCCGGTCGGTTCCGGGTAGTTTTACGCTACAAACTCAACCCAACCTCGAGTTGGTCACACTTATATTTTCTAAGTGTCATGTCCATCATGTTTCCAAAACATGTTACAAGTTTTCAAGAATTTGGGTAGACCTAACTTAATAGGTAAATTCCCAATGGGTAGACCTAACTTAATAGGTAAATTCCCAATCTTATGTTTTTATGTCTTTTAAGTTTACCCAACCCCAAACGCAATCCCATCGCTTACATATCGCAATAGCGCATAAAGGATAGAAAGAGGGGACTTGGCATAATCATGACATAAAGGTGTTGAAGCCACAAGTTTAACATGGTGGCATATGAAATGTACATATGTTCATATACTTGCATATTACATTTTTAGGCCTCAAAAGCATGCATAAAACCAAACTTAGCATATTGGTGATACATGGTGATAAATGACATGTAGAAATGGCCATAAGTTCGCATTTAGCCTCACATGCAAGTTATCATAAGGGATATGATAACTTACATGTTGCCAAAATGCAACCTTTAGCATAAAGCTTGAAGCTTTAAGCTCATAAACCCAAGATAAGCTTGCATAACATGATAAAATGAGCAAAATGATCAACCCAAACTTGCATAACATAACTTGCATATCATATGGCAAACTTGCATAACATAACATGATAAACTTGCATATCATAACATGGCAAACTTGCATAACATAACATGGTAAACTTGCATATCATAACATGGCATACTTGCATAACATAACATGATAAACTTGCATATCATAACATGGCATACTTGCATAAAATAACATGATAAACTTGCATATCATAACATGGTAAACTTGCATATCATAACATGGCATATTTGCATAACATAACATGACAAACTTGCATATCATAACATATCAAACTTGCATAACATGACATGGTAAACTTGCATATCATGGCAAACTTGCATATCATAATGATCAACCAAACTTGCATCATTCATTTAACTTTAGAGTTTAAATATGAAAGTAGAAAAGGGCTTACAATGCTTATGAAGACACACAAAGCCCTTATGCAATCAATTAGACCCAAAATGCAAGCTCTAATAGAAAAACCCTTGAGCCAAAATGACCAAAACTCTTGCTTTATGATGTAAATATGGAAACTTTACTTGAATGCAAGCTAATGATGCTCATACAAGCTTGAAAACACTTGTATGCATGGAAAATATCTCATAGAAATAACTTAGGAATTTTATGAAGAGAGTGGAGGCCATGAGAGGATTGATTTTGCCATAGTTTAGTTACTTGAATGAATAATGATGATTTAGGGTTAGGTTAGGGTCTTATTTATAGAGATTAGGATTAGTTTCAACCTTAGGATTAAACCCTATTTCCAATCTCAGCCCTTAAAACCGAATCTGGCCCCAAAACCTAATCAAAACCCAAAATGGTGCACCAGGCAAAACTGCCCGGCTGAGCCAAGTCAACAACCAAGTCGACAGGGCTGTTGACTTGGGTCCAACCAAGTCGACTCCCAAGTCGATAGGGCTGTCGACTTGGGTGCTCTGGCGGGAATTTTCCCGCCTAGCCCAATCTGCCCTAATTTCCAAATTCAAACTTGAATTTGAAATCTGTTTTTACTTTGAATTTTTCTGAAAACTTCGTTGGGCCTTAATCGGGTCATACGGACTCCGATTTTCGAAAAATCGGACTCTATTTCGCGTATTTTTCCGAGACGAACGCAATGGCATAGCCCGTTTCCCTTGATTCAGATTTATAAATTAAATTCTGCCTTGATTTGCGTTATAACAGGTTATTGAAAATACGGGTTGTTACATTCTCCCCTCCTTAAAGGATTTCGTCCCCGAAATCTTCAAGTTAGGAAGAACGTATCCTACCATCCAACATCCATCTACTCAAAACATCATCCACGAGCAATCATTGTCCTTACAAGATTCTAAATGTTGTATGAACATATGCAAAGGTGTGTGTATATGTACTTATCTAATGCAAATATCATCAATGCAAATTATGTTAGTGAAATGAATCCATATGTATGCAATTCCTAACATAATGTATAACATCTATATGCGTGCACATAACATACATCCATATTCAACATCCATGTGATAACACAAAAAAATTTCATCCATGAATAAGCGTAAACACTCATGCATATGCAATATGAGGAGTGTGTGAGCCGATCTAGTGCCTAATGTGTATAATGCATCCACGAGTAACCACTTGCAAACACTTGCAACCACTTGAAAACATCAAGCATAACATGTTTCAAACACATGTTTCATCCAAAGGGTTTCTACCTAAGGTTCTCATGACAAGATTAACACGATATAGATAGCAAGAGAAAGATATGCTACAAAGAGATCGGGAAGATAAGCAAGATATACTCCTTTTGGATTACAAGAAATCCCTTCCTAACCCAACCCATATTCTATAAAAGCCCAAAAGGTTTAGTCAACCTAACGGACCCCTTTCAAACCTTGACATGTATTACTAGCCAATAAGTCATACCTCCCGACAGAAATAGGACCGAGAATGGGACCGAGAGGATATACGTAAAAAGATAACATGCGAGTAAGTTCCACAGGAAAACAAGGATCAAGGATATGCTCTTAAAAAGAGATATGATGCGCGTATCTAGCCTTCAATCTTCTAAGTCACGTTTCCTTGAGCTTAACTCCACTGTGCTTTGACCGTCTTTTACCTCATGATTCCTTGGCTTCTTAACTCTTATTTCCAAATATGAGTTGGAACCCATTTCATTGTCGCCTCTCGTCTTCCTCTTTCACTTACTCTTCTATCATTCTTGGCTTAAACATAACTATGACCTCATGGTTTCATGCAAGCTCTCCAAAATTCACTAGTGAATCCTGGATCTCGTTTACTTACTATAAAGTATTCCACGCAGCAGAACTTTTCTTGAAAATACCAATCCACGTTGCCAATTGCTCTTACCAACGTGATTTTCTATAACTCATGCTTGAACGAAATGAACCATCCGCCTGCGAATGATAGGTCGTACTTAGATGCAGTTGCTTGCCCATGACTTCCTGTAGGCTATCCCAAAACTGGCTAGTGAAGATTGAGTCATGGTTACTAACTATACTTTAGGGAACCTCGTGCAACCGCTTTATTTCTTGAAAGTAAACTGTCGCTAGCTATGATGCAGTCCTTTCGCTCTTTACCGGAGTGAAATGAGCACTCTTCGTGAGTCTACCTACTATAACCTACATGCTCTTATTCCCTTTCTTGATCTAGGCAGTCCATCCACGAAATCCTTCGTGACGCTTTTCCCTCTTCCATTGCGGGGACCTCCAATGGATATAATAGCCCACCGGGCTTTTTATGACTCGGCCTTAATCTGTTGGCACAACATGCACCTTGGGACAAACTCGGCCACCTCCTCGGGTGATGTGCATCTTCAAGGACCTTCTTTCTCTCATCGCATCTTAGCCATCCCTTGTTATCTATAGCGAGGTGACTTACCATCTCGTCTCGAATCAACTGGTCCATGATCTCGACTAACTGCGGGTCTTCTTTCTGTGAAGTCCTTACTTGATCCAGAAGGGTAGGTCTAAGCTCAAGGGACGCTAACTAACTAATTAAACTAAGAGAACTTCTTACTTCAATTGTCCTCGTCGGAGCTTTTCGGTTTTGAACCGCGACCACTTTAGCAGGATCCACCACTAAGCCTTGCTTAGAAACTATGTGCCCAAGAAATCTAACTTCTTTTCTCCAAAATGACATTTGGAGGACTTGGCTTTCAACTGATGCGCTCTAAGCGTATCCATCACCTCCTTGAGATGTCTAGCATGTTCTTCCTCATTCTTAGAGAAGATCAGAATATGATCTACGAAGACCACGACAAACTTGTTCAAGAACTCCCTGAACACCCTACTCATCAAGTCCACGAAGTAGGCGGGTGCATTAGTCAAACCGAATGGCATGACCAGCCATTCTAAGAATCCATCTGGAGTTCTGAACGCAGTTTCGCCAATACTATCCTCAGCTATTCTGAGCTGATGGAACAGATGTTCCTACAAGCTGATCAAACAAATCATCGATCCTTGGCAATGGTTGTCTATTCTCTTTGTTTAACTCACGATAATCAACACAAAGTCGAAGAGAACCATCTGCCTTGGTAGTAAATACTACAGGCGCTCCCCATTCAGATATACTTCGTCTAATGAAGTTCTTTTCAAGCAACTCCTTGACTTGCTTTCTTAACTCTCATCTTGCGGGACCATGTGCCTAACCGGCCACGTAACTATCTTGGCATTATCAACCAGATAAATGTGGAAATCTATCTCTCGTTTAGGGGTAACCCCCTTCACTTCACCCAAGATATCAGGATATTCTCGGACCACCCTCACCGATTGCAAACTATCGATAGACGAGTTGAGGGATTCAAGATAACACAACATGACGGGACTCATAGGGTTACTAGAAATTTTTAGGGTATTACCGAGGCGAGTCATGAGCCTCACAACCCTATGCTCAAAAATCAAGAATGGCTCCAAAACTGGACAACCAATCCATGCCCAAAATCAACCCATACCCCATGAAACCGAGAATATAAGCATCACACGAGAATTCTATACTCAAGATAGAGATTTTCAAATCCACGTAGATAATAGACAAATGGGCGGAACCCCCAATTGGATTTTGAAACACACACGGGATCATTAACTAGACTAGTACTTAGGTGCAAACTTTCAACTAAACCAGATGAAATAAACTATGCGATGCACCAGAATCAAACAAAGTACGAACAGGAAAATCAGAAATGTAAACAAGACTTTCAACAGAAATACTACCTCGATCGGGAACTGGAGCGGCATTGAGAGCATGAACTTGCCCTCCCGAAGGTCCAGCACGCTGAGTTTGACCCTGGCCTTGCCCTTGCTTCTTCGGGCAATCCCTAGTGAAGTGTCCCATTTCTCCACAGTTAAAGCAAGTGCCCTTCCTTTTTCTGCAATCCTTGTTTAGATGAGTCGAGCTTTCACAAGTAAAGCACCTTTTTTCCTTCTTATCTTTTGACTTTTCCTCCTTGTCACTCCTATTCTCTTCATTGAGTAGGGCCATATTCACCAAACTCTAAAAAGTTGCCCCCAAGGGTATATGAGACATGGCTAAACCATGTAATGGCTCGTTTAATCCTAGAGCAAAGTATAGGGCCTTTTTCTGAGCTGTGTTAACCAAGTCTAAACCGACCCGAGCCAGTTGATTAAACTTATCTATGTATTCCCTAATAGTCATGTCCCCTTGCTTCAGTGATAGGAACCTTAGTCCAAACTTTCCCCGAAAGTCATCCCAAGTCTCAATTGGCCTAGTAGCGGTGGTGACCACCCACCAACGTGCAGCTTCTTCCTTTAGCAACCACACTGCCAATAAAACCTTCCTACGGTCATCTATATCAAAGAAGGCAAAAAGATCTTCGGTTTCTTTCAACCAATTCCTTGCCTCTACATAAGTCTCGGTTCCAATGAAATTCTTGCAACCCATCGCCTTAAAGTCTTTGCACATCTTTGCGAGGTCAGCTTGAGGATGCTGAGGGGGAGGAGGAAGAGGAACCTCAACGACAGGAGGAGGAGGAACATTAACTACCGGAGGAGGAGGAGGAGGAACATTAACTACCGGAGGAGGAGTAACATTTGTGGGGCCGGCTTCGGTCGCCCTAGCCTCCAAAAGTCTCCTATACCAAACAGGTACGTGTACTCCCTCCGGAATAGCAAAGTTATCGGCCATACTGAAAATGAAGAAAAAGACAGATTTAGAATGGAGAAAAACGAAGGAATTTTGCTAATGGCTTTTTGGGGAATAGCCTTTAAAATAAACTAGACTTTTCTTTGGAAAATACTTTATACTTGGTTTTGAAAATAGTTTTCCAAAAGTTTTCTAAAAACCTTTTTGTTCCTTCTCGTAAACCATATGCTCTGATACCAAATGTAACACCCCACCTCCGCCAGGGTGGCTCTTGCAAGCACTCTGACTTTGGAGGGGCGTTTGAATCAGGTAAACATGCATAATGATATATCAAGGCAGAACAAGAACATATGTATATATATAAACAGAGTAAATAAGATAAGTAAAATAGCGGAAGATTTCAAACTATTTCAAAACAAGTCTGATACAACATAATGTCACTTTCCAAATACACAAGTCTAGATAAAAACAACATCACTGAAAAATTGAAATACATAAGTACTATCCCCAAAATAAGTGATAACCATAGTTAGCTTCATGTCAAGACCGTACGTGAGCTAAAATCCCACAAGCAAGCGATCAGAAATCCAAGCTAAGCTCCAATATTCCCACCCTGAGAACCTGGGGTGGGGGTGGGGGGGGGGGGAACGGAAGAAAAGAGGCGAAAGGAAAACAGGTCAGTCAAAAAGACCGAGTAAGCCCTACTACAATCAATGTAAACTGATAAAGTTAACTGGCATGAGAAGCAGGGATGAACATAAGGATAACAACATACTAGCATGATGATTAACTAACAAGGTAGATTAAGGTGTCATCGCATAATCAGGTTTAAGGTTTTTGCACCACAGGTGTACTTGCAAACTAACATGACTTGAATAAACAAGTATTGATCCCTTGGCCCAAGCTTTGGCCCAATAACATGAAGTGACCCTAATACGCGGTCCAACCAAACAGTCTAGTCGATCGGCTCCCTATAAGCCTAACTCGTCACGTGTTGGTGTCAATGCGGCCCGAACATAATTGTAGTCAGACTGTGCAGGGTCTCCCATTGGGTGTATCAAGCCCTAGGGTGTCAACCCCTGGACACCATAAACAAAAGTGCACAGTCTCGATCTACTGGTACCCTTGCATGCTTTCCCCGGCTTCGGACTATGTGCACGACCATAGTCCGCCCGGAACTACACCGGCGTACCACTCTGCCGTCGTTTTTGGTCACTTATCTCAAGTCCAGTAATCGTGCCCCCACCCTAGTCTAGTCCCTAGGGTCATAATGATACAAACTTGGGATTACTGCTGGAGTGGACCCCCATTGCTAGGATTTTCTAGTGGGTTAAGTACGGTTTAACCCTTTTACTAATCATGGATTAACTTGGTTAAGTGTAACGATGAGTTCACGACTTAACCCTGATTAATCTACCAAGCCCAAATTGGTTAAGTATTAAGTGGACCATGACTAAACCCTAATCATGAGGCATTAATTAATTTAATGTGCCTTAACCTCTCACATTAGACCTTGTTGTCGTTACTAGTTAAGCCGGGCGGTTCCGGGTAGCTTTACACCCCAACTTGGTCTAACCTCGGGTTCAAGGTACAACATGATCAACTTCTCACATTGGGTCCTATTGTTTGTAGCAACTAGTTAAGCCGGTCGGTTCTGGGTAGTTTTACGCTACAAACTCAACCCAACCTCGAGTTGGTCACACTTATATTTTCTAAGTGTCATGTCCAACATGTTTCCAAAACATGTTACAAGTTTTCAAGAATTTGGGTAGACCTAACTTAATAGGTAAATTCCCAATGGGTAGACCTAACTTAATAGGTAAATTCCCAATCTTATGTTTTTATGTCTTTTAAGTTTACCCAACCCCAAACGCAATCCCATCGCTTACATATCGCAATAGCGCATAAAGGATAGAAAGAGGGGACTTGGCATAATCATGACATAAAGGTGTTGAAGCCACAAGTTTAACATGGTGGCATATGAAATGTACATATGTTCATATACTTGCATATTACATTTTTAGGCCTAAAAAACATGCATAAAACCAAACTTAGCATATTGGTTATACATGGTGATAAATGACATGTAGAAATGGCCATAAGTTCGCATTTAGCCTCACATGCAAGTTATCATAAGGGATATGATAACTTACATGTTGCCAAAATGCAACCTTTAGCATAAAGCTTGAAGCTTTAGGCTCATAAACCCAAGATAAGCTTGCATAACATGATAACATGAGCAAAATGATCAACCCAAACTTGCATAACATAACTTGCATATCATATGGCAAACTTGCAAAACATAACATGATAAACTTGCATATCATAACATGGCAAACTTGCATAGCATAACATGGTAAACTTGCATATCATAACATGGCATACTTGCATAACATAACATGATAAACTTGCATATCATAACATGGCATACTTGCATAACATAACATGATAAACTTGCATATCATAACATGGTAAACTTGCATATCATAACATGGCATATTTGCATAACATAACATGACAAACTTGCATATCATAACATATCAAACTTGCATAACATGACATGGTAAACTTGCATATCATGGCAAACTTGCATATCATAATGATCAACCAAACTTGCATCATTCATTTAACTTTAGAGTTTAAATATGAAAGTAGAAAAGGGCTTACAATGCTTATGAAGAAACAAAAATATGACAAAGCCCTTATGCAATCAATTAGACCCAAAATGCAAGCTCTAATAGAAAAACCCTTGAGACAAAATGATCAAATCTCTTGCTTTATGATGTAAATATGGAAACTTGACTTGAATGCAAGCTAATGATGCTCATACAAGCTTGAAAACACTTGTATGCATGGAAAATATCTCATAGAAATAACTTCGGAATTTTATGAAGAGAGTGGAGGCCATGAGAGGATTGATTTTGCCATAGTTTAGTTACTTGAATGAATAATGATGATTTAGGGTTAGGTTAGTGTCTTATTTATAGAGATTAGGATTAGTTTCAACCTTAGGATTAAACCCTAGTTCCAATCTCAGCCCTTAAAACCGAATCTGGCACCAAAACCTAACCAAAACCCAAAATGGTGCACCAGGCAAAACTGCCCTGCTGAGCCAAGTCGACAGGGCTGTCGACGTGGGTCCAACCAAGTCGACTCCCAAGTCGACAAGGCTGTCGACTTGGGTGCTCTGGCAGGAATTTTCCCGCCTAGCCCAATCTGCCCTAATTTCCAAATTCAAACTTGAATTTGAAATCTGTTTTTACTTTGAATTTTTCTGAAAACTTCGTTGGGCCTTAATCGGGTCATACGGACTCCGATTTTCGAAAACTCGGACTCTATTTCGCGTATTTTTCCGAGACGAACGCAATGGCATAGCCCGTTTCCCTTGATTTAGATTTATAAATTAAATTCTGCCTCGATTTGCGTTATAACAGGTTATTGAAAATACGGGTTGTTACAGGAACAAATGTCATCCGGTCAAAGAATATTTCTGGGAATTGTTCCCGCAGCTTTTCCAGCCTGCCTTGAATCTCGGGACCATGCATGTAATCCCGTGACCCTGGAGCAGCCAACTCTGGCTGGCTGGAGGGGACGATGTCACTCCTCTCCTTTTCAGATTCTTTGGATACATCCTTGCCCTTATCTTTAGACTCTTGATGCCTTTTTGACGACCGGCTGTGGGAAGATGCACTCTTTGGAGGAGTTAACTCTTTAGGAAGTTTCTTTCCCCCTGTAGGAACGGCCGGGTAGCTGGAGGGCTTGGTAGAGGTCGATTTTGGTGGAGACCGAGGTTGCAAGGAAGTCGGCCTGTGAAAAGGACCACGAGAGCGCTCAGTATCTGGACGAAGGCTGGGTGTGCCCTCACGAAGAGAACGATACGAGTAAGATTTCCTGCAGGACATCGTTCCTGCAAAATAGAAAAAGAGCATATTAAAACTTTGAATACCCGCGATATAAGAGTGCAGAGTCAGATAGTGTGTGTGATGTGTGCATCCCATATAATTCCCCCTAACAGACCCGGGCCTGAAGACAGGCTCATCTGACCAGTTTCTCGTCCTCTAATTGGAGCGAAGATCTCTTCAGAAGCAGGGAAGAAAGGCCCCTCTCCAAAGTCCTTCTCCGTATATACATTATCGGGTAGAGGGATTTTATTCAGCTCGTCAAATAACAGCTCTTCTGTCAAATCACCGGGAGCAACGGTTTCAATTGGAGCAGAAATAGGAATTTCCTTGGACACGTCACCGCGGACCTCATCTCCTCTGTATATGTTCAGGTCTTCATCGTCTTGGATGACTATCGGAGAAGGACTCTTGCGAAATTTAGTTGTTTCTATCGCTTGTGAAGTTCCCTCTCCCTCTGTTGGGGGTACGTACTTATAAGGTTTGCCGCCAGTGCCAAGCCCAAATCTTCTAACCAGAAGATGATGCTTATGAAGATTGTCGTCAGTAATGCATTTTTTGATCCTTAGAAAGTCGGATCTGCTTTGTAAAAGAATGGATAATCGATTGTTGTATAGTGGACCCTCCGTTTTCGGGAAGACATGATCTGTTTGAAACAAAGAAAAAGGGGGGAGAATGTTAACGCCTAAACTTCTTGAACAAGATATTCGATTAGAAGCTTAAAAGTTTACTTGATTTGAGCCATCTTCGTGAGCATCCGGCCTGTTTCCTTATATAAAACCAATCAGACTTAGGATCCCCTATATTGCTATATCCATCGTACAGAACCTTCCTATTCGCCACCGATTCAAAGAAAGAGAAATTTGGAGTTGCCGAAGAACGGTGCTTGAAAAGAAAGAAGAATGTCAAATCTCTGAATTTAAGTTCCGCATGTAAGATCTCCGCGTATGCAATATATATGGTATATAGTGATGCGTAGGCGTTCGGATGGAGTTGCATCGGAGCAATTCCCAGTCGTCTTAAAGTTTCGATGGCGATCGGAGGGAACGGAGGAATAGCTCCTACCAAGCACATGGTTCGGCTGATCGCCATATATCCTTCCGGAGCTAGGTGGGGTCTATCTTCGCTTCCGGGCATCAAGACATCATCCCAAGGAATCCCGTGTCTCAAGCAGATTCTTTTAAGCTTTATATCGTCGAGCTTAGATGCTAGAGAATCGGAAAATTTATCTATCCCGAGAGCGCCAGGAATCTCGTCGGGAGCTCGCCCATCTATCTCAGAATCATCGCTAGATGAAGTACTTTCGGACGGATCCGATTCTGTGGCCTCGTATTCCGTTCCAGAATCTTCACCTCCCGGATTAATTGGAGGAATTTCAGGGTTGTACTGCTCAGGAACCTCGGATTCCGCTTCTGTTGCGGATCTTGAAGAAGAGTGATCATTCGACATTGCTGCTAGGACGAGAAAATATGAACAATGAGATTAACACTACCCGTCCCCCGTGTGTGCAAATGCCAGTGTGTGTGCTTGTGTGTGCATTAAAAATAAAGCGTGAAAGCAATCAAGATCATCAAAATATTAGTCGTCATATGCAGTCAAATTATGTGGTCATTTAGTCCAGAAAGTCCAACGTCAAGGCTCTAGCCTAACTGTTCAGAATTTTATGGTGGCAAGGTGTTGATTAAAGTTTGAAATTTCTTCGCATCACCCCCTTTTGGATCGCAAGGCAGAGGGATCGCCTCCTTTTGGATCGCAAGGCAGAGGGATCGCCTCCTTTTGGATCGCAAGGCAGAGGGATCGCCCCCCATCGAATCGCAAGGCAAAGGGATCGCTCCTTCACGAATTGTTGCAGCCCCCAACGATACGCGCCTTTGCTGTCACCACGATCTTCCGTCTCGCCATTCACCTTCATCTTCTCCTCTCCTTGCCCACGATCCGAACAAGCCTTCCCTCTTTTTCTACCTCCTTCGTTTTCCTCCTCTCCTTCCCATCCTCGAACTCCGAGCTCTACGCCAGTCAGCCATGGTGTCTTGATGATTTCTTCAGAAAATCGCAAA
The DNA here is from genome assembly GCA_030737875.1 of Allium sativum. NCBI lineage: Eukaryota > Viridiplantae > Streptophyta > Magnoliopsida > Asparagales > Amaryllidaceae > Allium > Allium sativum. The sequence goes on along the minus strand of CM060923.1, from coordinate 572,184,033 downwards.
TTTCCATCGTTTATCCCTCAAATTAGTCGAAAAAGTTCATGAAAGAGCAGCGTTCATGAATAAGAATGCTTTTTGTGGAGTTACCTTTCTAAATATTGAGGGAATGCTCGAATTTTCGAAGGTTTGAAAAACTTGGGTTCGTTCCTCGACAGTGCAGGTGAAACGATACGGCAGAAAGAAAGAAGAAGGAAAGTGAAGACGGGAGGGTCGGCTTATATAGACAAAGAGGGCGACCGTTTGTCTCCCCTTCTTTGTCCTATTCGATCCACGAAAGACCGTCGGGCCGCAAACCAAAAGCCCACCACGATTCGAGGAGGAGCCCGTTTCGTTCCGAGGCCCAAGTGCACACCCAAGAACGGAACGAATGTCCCGCTAACGGACCACGACTCGAGCCTGCGATACGAATCGATAAATTCAAGAATGAGGATTCTGAAAAATCCCAGAAAGAGAATCGTTCTCTGATCCGCGACTCGTTGAGAAAGGACGATTTTATAGCTTCGAAGCATGTTCCATCATCGATAAAACATACTTCGAGGGGGCAAAATGTTGGCTCGCTTTTTGACCAAGCCACCCAGGATCATTCATAAGAAGAAAGCATGAAACCACATTCTCTAAGAATATGAAGGAATGGATCACATCATCGACTCGCCCGATGACAGATCGCACGATATCGACTCGCCCACCATCGGATCGCGTCTCGACGGATCACCCCTATTTCATCAGCGAAACGACACCTCTATGCAATCCGATCCATGCATGTGTTGTTGCCCAGTATTGATCGATATGATCCCCTGATGCATGGCGAACCCTCTGACCCGTTCAAGCGTGAGCTAGTCTTCAGCGATCCGAGACGCACGGATCTAGCGACACGTGTCCCTAACCGTCATTTGGACCAATTCTTCCCATCTGCACGATCCGATTTTCAAGCAGGTCGCGACACCTGTCCACAACGGCTAATTTGACTATTTCCTCAACGGTGGCGATGCGATCCGATGTTCTCGGGATTCGTGCCATGTGTAACCACGACCCGCTTGACCAAATCAGCTATAAATAGCCCGGAGCTTGGCATTTTTTGGGATCTTTTTGGCAATATTGAGTACTGAATCCGCCATTGTTGTCAAACTACTGAAATATTGAGAGAAATCCTTGATTGTATTAGCTTTCAAAGTATAATCAATAATATATAAAGTGGACGTAGGCTCGTTAACGCCGAACCACTATAAATTCTGCGTGTTATTTCCTTTTTTCTCATTCTTCAGTTGAAACTCTATAAGCTTCAGAACAATTTGGGTGTTAGGTCCAAATTTTGATCTAACATATATCAAATTATTGGTGTGTGCGTTGTATATGTATATATATATCTTTTATAATAATTTTGTGTGCGTTTTGTGAACGGTATTATAATTTTATTGTGTGTGTATAAATATATATTATTATTATTTTATTTTATTTTTCGAAAAAGTGTTGTGTTTTTTTGTGTCAATTTTGTTGTTGAGTTCCAAACCCGTCCCAAAACACGATAACCGTATCGATCCGTCGATAATTCCTCGAACCCACTCATAAAAATAAAATAAATATTTAGTTGATTATTGAGTCGAAGTCATTCAAAATCATGCCTGGATGTCATCATCTCTTTCTGTATCAAATCCGTCAGTTGTCTCCGTTTCCGTGCTTTGACAGGTGAGTTTATCTCACACTTGACTCACATTTATTTCATGGATGTTAGATCAACCGTTTGAACAATTATGAAAGGTATAGGACTGATAGTAGAAATCGTTTGTTTAATATGTACACTTTTGATATGTGACACAATATTTATATGACATGTAGGTGCACTGATTTTATATATGCCGTGATTGTTGCTATGTGATTGTTGCTTGTGATTGTTGATACCCCTAGTTTAGGAAAAATCACTAAGGGTTGAAATGATACATACCCGAACGACCATTAGATTAGGGAAAAATCGTTATCGATTGAAATGAGAGACCTGAATGTTTTTACTGAATTTGGGATCGTGGGTTGAAATGATGGATCCGTAGAAATTTTATAAATTGCGGGTTGAAATGATAAATATCCATATCACTTGACCATAGGGTAGAAAACTATATACGGACACCATTGGTCATATTTTCGAAGTTATTTGGTTTGGGTATTTGGTTTTAAAATAATAACTCTAGATCTTATATTATATATATATATTATTTTAAATATTTTTAACTTAAATTTTGATAATTTTGAATTATATGGTTTAAATGATTTTTATAAGTAAATATAAATTTAATGCTTATTTAAGTTTTTACTTCAATTTTTTTAAAAATTATATAATTTAATTTTATAAGTATTCTAACTTTTATATTATTATAAATAACTAATTTAAACTTATTTTCTATATTATTTTAATCTTATATATTTTTATAATCTATATTCTAATTAATTTTAGAATTCTATAAACTATATTTATATTTTCAAAGATATTATTATTTTACTTATAAACGATGAATTGGACAAGTTAAATTTCGCGATTTAAATTCAAAGTTAAGATGTAAAGTTATATAACGATATTTGAATAATGAATGAACTCATATTAGGTTATAAATTCGAATTGATACGAACTTTTAGTAGAGATGAACCTGAATAGGGTAAAAATAAGAAAATAAATTTGAATTGGTTTAAATTATGAACTTTGATAAGAAATGAATTGTGAATTGGGCAACTGATTTATTTTGAATTTATAATCGATATGAATTGAATTCAAATTTAAGTGATTAAATATGAATTCGAATATATATAGATGTTATATGTAGAATTGATTTTTATTTCGCCTGGTTTGAATTAAGAATCTATTAAATCAATGTATTAGAATGGTTTTAAAATGTAATTTGTTTAAATGGAAATATAAGATTTTGATTGGAAATGTAGAAGTATCAGTATTGAACTATATGATTTGAATTATAACTTATAATACGATTTGGTTTAGATTAAAGTATAAGATTTTATTTTGAATTAAATAAGTGAAATATGACCTAAGTGTTGGATTTCATTAATGGACTAAATGAATGCATTAAGGGGGTAAAACCAAATTATATGGATTGTTTATATTTATGAATAACGATTTCGAATTATATGACTTGAATTACATAACTTGATATGTTTTGTTTAAATTGAAATGTAGATGTTTACTTGAATCTTATATTTCGAATTTCAAACCAAAGTGTTGGATTCAAATGAATGGACTTGAAACGGTTTCTTATAAAGGAAAATTTTGAATCATTTGAATAGGTTTCGAACTTGAAATTTTGTGAATATAAGCCGAACCTAAATATTATCGAAGTTAAAGGTTTTGATATCGATTTAAACCAAAATTGAGATATTTAAGGTATAACTTAAATATAAGTCGATTTTTGGATTTGAAAGTTGTTATGCGATTTTGTCAAAAAATTTATATAAAATCGAAGTAAAATAGTATAGTATTTGCTTATACTATATTTTGAAATCTTTTCGATATGGTTTTAAACCGATTTGATTTAAGCAATTTGAGTTGTTTCAAATTTAAGTATAATCGAAGTTAGATATTTAATTTTGAATTCAAAATTCGAATATGAGCTTTTTTATAAACTATTTGATAAATTGATTTATGAAATAATGACCACGTTCTGAAAAATGTAAACGATTGGTTGTTGAAGAGAACGGGATCGGCTATTGTCGTACTCTCTGCCAATACCGAAAACCGCTTTAACAACTGTGTACACTATCGAGTTCCAGAATGAAGGGGATGATTTGGCGAACGACTCCATTATTGTATTTCATATTAATTACGGGATCCTTATGTAACACCCGGAAAATCTGAACCAATTTAAAATTTTCATTTTGGTAATTTTAATGAATTTTGAATATTTAAATGAATTATTTTAAATAATAACGACAAGAAATTTATTTTGAATAGGTTTAGAACTTATATATATATTTGAATCGATGTTGGAATATAAATATTTATTTTAATTTTAAAAAAAAGGAGCTAGAAATAGCGCGGTAGTTTGAAAATTTGAATTCGTACTTGGACTGATTGTATAGGATGCAAAATAAACCGGATTTTAGTGAAACCAAAAATATTTAAATATGTTTAAGAATATCTTTCTAACAAATCTGAAAAATCGAAATTTCATAGCGAGAATCAAAAGTTATGGCCAAATGAATTTTCACAAAGGTCGCTATGGAATTAATATAGCCCTTGAAAATAGAAATTTTGGCAAACGACATCCGTTTTTGACAAAACCACTTTTTTCGAATCCGGAATGTCAAATTATTGCTAGGTTTCAAATTACATAATTTTTGAAGTTAATATGTCAGCGTAGCAAAGGAAAATGTGTTTGGTTAATTTAAATCAATTTGGATCTACCAGAAAATGGCCATTTTTAAAACGGTCTCCAAATTCGACGAAACTAGTTTTGTTGGGACTGTATCATCCAAACATAGCCAGATTTATTTTTTTTGAAATTTTTGGAATCAGTTTTTGGCTCTGACAGATTAAAATGTATGTTCAAATCTAAATTTGAATGTTTTATATTTTAATTTGAAGACAAACTGACTGAAACAGTCGAATGGGCTTACGAAATATATTCCATTATGATCGGATTGGGGGTATTTAGTTGGAAGCAACCGTCATTTGGTTTGAATTGGAGTTCGTACAGAAAGAGGGGTATTTTCGGATTTAAAGGAATTAAAAATAAATATAAAATTTCATGGGCCAATAGAAATTCATTTCCATTTTCTCAGTTCTGAAGAAAACCCGATACCCCTTCAAAGTCGATGGCACCTTCAACTCTCTTTATCTCTCCTCGATTTCTCTCCGATCTCTCAACAAAATCACTTGCTCCTTTGGAAGTTTTTGTAGAGCTCACCCTCCTCTAAAAATCCATACCAAGTTCTCCATCTCTCGTCGCGTTTTGGCAGAGATCTGCACCCCCGAAGTCGTCCCGCATCAGTCTCGTTTTCTCTCTACATGGGGGTTCGAATCCAGCGCCACCACCAGGCATGGCAAATCCCTTCATAGCTCTCTGACGTGGTATAATCCGAACGTGCTATAGCTGCACGGATTGGAAGCTAAATGGAAACCTAAATTTGAACGTGAAAGAAAGGTATCAGCTTTATATAATTTAAAACTGATTTCCACATTTAAAAGCGTTGCCTACTTATAAAAATCGTATCTTTTTGCAATGTTGTCGAAATCCAGTGAAACAAGAGACATTGGACTCGTGTGGACGTCTTCTACATTCTAGAAGAGACCGGAAAATTTTGGGATCTTCCTACAATTTTTGAAGGAGTGGAACCAAATGTGAGATTTCTAAATTCAAAACGATATGGAATGGCGATGTATAAATTATACAATCGATGTATAAATTATATAAGCGTTGTACACCTCATTCATAAGCGTTGTATAAATTATACGTGTGACGTATAAGTTATATATACGTTGTAAAAATCATATGTGCGTTGAATGGAGTTGAAATGAAATGGAAATATATTTATATACATACATATATAGATATACTCCCCTCGTCCACAGACCATGGACGATATATAATGGTTGTCATTATTTGGATTTTGGTTGACGTGAAATTTGGTTGTTAAATGCGAATGTTTGATAATGATTGTTTGTGGTTGAAACCAAATTGGAATTGTTTGTGGAAAAATTCGTCGTGATATGAAAACAATCGAAATGACTAGATCATTAGGATAAGCCCCTTATTGAACGCCGCGAGGCGTAAGGTAGTGCGAGGAGCCGTACTCGGGACGGTGTCGGTTTCAAGCCCCCTGCCGTCATGCTGCCGATTTTTTTTGAAATATTCATGTGTTTGATTTATATCCATGTGTTGAAATATATTCATGTGTTGGGAAAATATTCATATGACGAATGAATAGTTTGAAAGATAAAAATCACAAGTATATAGAATATTCATGTTTGAAATAAATTGTTTTGAAAATAAAAATCAAATTTTTATTATATATATGAATTGCTAAAAATATTCATGTTTTAAATAAATCGTTTTAACAATAAAAATCACATTTTTGTTATATATATGAACTGTTAAAAATAGTCATGTGTTAAAATAAATATTTGTTGAGTAAAATATTATTTTTATCAAATAGATGAAATGAAAATGGTTTGTAGATTGAAGAATGGATTATATTTATATATATAAGTATAATTAAAATAAACTGAATAACGACGCATCGTGATTTTAAACGATTATTATGAGAGATCCGACCGTCGGATTTTCCCAAAACTGGAACCGTTGCGTCCGCTTTGAAAAGATCTTTCCAATAATATAAAATTTGTAAAGATCCAACGGCTAGATTTTCAAAGATGTGTAAATCAAATCTGGGGAAAAACAGCGCCATGGCCGCGTTATGGCCTGAAGCGTCATTTGAATAAATGGGCTATTTTTAAATAAATAAAAATAGCGATAAATCATTCTAAAATATTATAAACGATATGGAATGGAAATAAACAGAATTTACTCGGTTTATTGGATATTTGATGGTTGAATGTGTTTGACATGAAAATTACATTAATGAACTGAATTATGAATGTCAAATAATTTAATCATGGAAACGAACTGATTTGAATTCTAAATATTCGTGAATTATTTGAAAAGGCCGAGTTAAATCTCATTTCAAATCATTGGTCGACGATTAGAAATCGACAATGAAGACGATGGTTGAAGACCGGAGATCTTCGCCTCATTTGGATGATTGCTAATGTCTTGATTGGGAGGATCCCAAGACAAGGTAATAAGTGGTGGTCGTCCAGATGTACTTGGAGATCGACCAAATGTGCAAGGACCTCTCTCCTGTATTGGACATATAGGACGAGGGAAAAGGTGCCTCCGGTTTCGTTCAGACCCAGAACGGACTTTTAAATGGACTATGTGTCCGACATTGGATTTCATTCTGTGTGAATAATATACGTCAATTGTATGGTGTGAATTGCATGTGTGGCATGCTGAGATGCAGTAATCGAGGCTTCTGTTGAAAGCAGAGTCTTGTTGTTGATGATCATAGCACGGCTTTGATATAGCTAGCATTATGTAGGGCGTTAATTCACGGGCCTCACACCCTGGTATGAACCAGAAACGAGAGAAGGATCTAGGGAGGGCATTTGTTTCCTTCTAGTTAGGAGTGGTGTCAGCGTTTTACAAGCCCTGATGTTTTAATTATGTGGATGATGAATAGAGAGGCGCCTCGGTTATTTCGGTCATTGCAGAGCCGATGGCTAGTCTTTATACAGACCAGATTTATGCGCCATAGGGCGGGGAAATGCAGTGTTCATGCATTTTAATCCACTCCGTGTGGACCGGCCCTGTGGCTCATAGGGTTCGTTGCGTTTTGATCCTGAGACATGGCTAGATTATCTTGAAGCGGTAAAGATGATCCCTTGCCTTGGTTCATGACGGAAGTCCAAATCCAAATATGACATCGTGCGGTTTGGATTGTAAACCTATATATGGAAACATAGTGGTATGGCGCACTTATGCCATCTATGATTGATACTTATGATTGAAATTGGTTTTAAAACATACAAACACTAGTAATAATATCAAATGCTTTTTGTTTTATACGTATCAAGCATATTTTGGCCATTATAAGGTAAAAACTCTATCCTCCGGCTTGCATTGCATTGTGTGATAGGACTTGAGTCTTATAATGGCTTCATTATTGAAAAAAAAAAAGCATTGCGATGTTTAAATGGTTTACTTGTTTTAAGCATTGGCAATCTAATGGAGTAAACCCGTTCCGCGTTAGCGGCGTGGTCCTGTGATTGGCCTTATTATAAGATAAGTTAAGTAGATTTCTCATACCAGTCCCATGATTGATTAGTAGTTTGTTTCACTCGCAAACTTGAGTGCCCTATTTTCTACACGTCAGCCTTGTATTCAGGTTTTAGCAGGCTCTATCTGGATAGCTATGGAGCTGAAAATGGATTATATCACTTCTTTTATGTTGTTCAGCTCATGTTATGTATATATTGTTTGATTCCGCTGTAGACATTTTATATATATCTGAACTGTATTTTTGTACTATGTATGATCCTATATACTATGTAACTCTGATAATTATTGTTTATCCAGTGTATTCTGTTGTACATTATCTGGTGTATTTATATATTTCAGTTCTACTGTTATTTATTTATGTGTTATATTCCAAAGAGTACCCTTGCCACAATGGAACGGGGGTTTGGGGTCGTCGCATGTGGTATTAGAGCTTTGGTTAAGCTTAGTTCTGGAATATAACATATTAACGAACTCGTCAGAAATAGAATCAGAAGTATTCTATGACAAATAAATCATTTCAGATAGGATCAGTAATATCCTAGAATGAGTGTAGCAGAATGAAATACACCCCGATAGACACATTTACATTCAAGTAAATACCTTTTCTTTTGGCCTAACACTTTGTCTTCTATTTGCAGATATAGAAAAATGAGTGGCAGAAGAAGTAATCCTATGGTTCGACAATCTAATGAGCCAGTTGTGCCCCAACAGCCAGGATCAGATATATAAGCTCTATTAAAGAGGTATCTAAGTCCGGGTGGAGTACCGTTCTCGGGAAATGAGTCCATAATCAGATATGGAAGCTTTATTGCAATTTATGCGGTTAAGAAACTGGATTTGAATCTGAAAAAGCTTAAAGAACCAATGACTTTCCATAATCCGGTTTGGGGGTTCCCTCAATCTTAGTTGGATCTATGGGGTGTTGGTCTCTTTTTCCCGTTATCGGTTCCCTACCATTGCGATCATCATGAATTTTACAGAATTTGATCTTATTTTGGGATTGGATTGGTTAACCAAGTATGAAGCTGAGGTTAAATGCGCCGACAGAGTCGTAAAGGCGAAGATTAAATCAGGGGACTATATAACCATTCCGTGTGAAGGTCCGAATTCAGATGGAAAAGACTTTTGGTCAGCTATGGATGTTTCTTCTGCTCAAATAGAAAATATTCCTGTCGTTGTAGAGAATACTCCGGTCGATGTATAAAATATTCCTGTCATCAAGAATTATGCGGATGTGTTTAAAGAAGTTGTTAGCTTACCTCCGTTTAGAGAAATTGATTTAAAAATCGCTTTAATTCCGAATGCAAGGCCAGTAGTTCACGCTATTCGAAGAATGACCTTGAAGGTAAAAGAAGAATTGGACAATCAGACTCGATAGCTTGTGTGGAAGGGTTTTATCAGGCCTAGTTTCTATGATCGGGGAGCAGCACTGGTATTTTTCCCGAAGTCAGACGGTACACTTTGACTACGTGTGGATTATCGTGACTTGAATAAGCAGACATTAAAGAACAAATATCCATTGCCATGGATTGATGATCTGTTGGATCGATTGAATGGCGCATAAGTATTTTCACGAATGGACCTAGCTATAGGTTTCCATCAGCTTCATATTACCGAAGAGTGTGTTCCTTTGACAGCATTCAGAGGTCCAGATTTATTCTACGAGTGGTTAGTAATGTTGTTCGGCTTATGTAACGCTCCAGCTTATTTTGTCGATCTAATGAACAGAGTATTCAGAGAAGTATTGAATAAATTTGTACTGGTTTTCATTGATGACATATTGATCTTCTCTAAGTCAGAAAGCGAGCATGAAAAACATTTGGAACAAGTGTTAGAAATTCTCAGAAAGAATGTTTAAAAAGCAAAATTTTCCAAATGTATATTCTAGCAAGAAGAAGTTAAGTTTCTTAGCCTCGTTGTATCAAAAGAAGGAATTTCGGTGTATTCCATTAAGATTACAGCTATTCAAAATTGGAAGCAGCCAACTACACCCACAGAAGTCCGAAGTTTTCTTGGATTAGTTAGTGATTATCCGAAGTTCGTTAAAGATCTTTCGAAGATATCTAGTTCCTTAACAAAGCTTACTAAGTAACATTCAAGGTTCAATTGGACTCCAGAACGTGAGACAGCTTTCCAAGAGCTGAAGTTAAGATTGACAACAACTCTAAGTTAAATATTATCGATGGCAATCAAGACTTGAAAGTCTAGACAGATGCTTCTAAATAAGGTCTTGGTGCAGTATTAATGCAAAGAGGCCAAGTAGTCGCTTATTCTAGTCTTCAGTTGAAGCCGCATGAGAAGAATTATGCAACTCATGATCTTGAATTGTTAGCCATCGTGTTTGCCATGAAAATATGGAGACATTATCTATTGGGTGAGAAGTTCGAATTATAAACCGATCATCAATCATTGAATTATTTATTCACCCAGAAAGATCTGAATATGAGGCAGCATCGTTGGCTAGAATTTCTCGCAGCATATGATCTTGATATTTTGTATACTCCGGGGAAAGCCAATGTTGTGGCTGATGCGCTCAGCCGAAAGAATGTAATCATCGCCAATCTTATAATCACGCCTTCATTGATTGATAACATATCTCCTCTTCAAAAGGATGATCACTTCATTCAGAAGATAAAAGAGAGGATTCATAAAGGCAAGACCTCGAGTATTCAGATTGATAATGATGGGATTCTGAGGTTAAAAGGCCGAATTTGTGTTCAAACATTTCTGTGCTCCTGAAAGAAGTGTCGGATGAATGTCACAAATCCAAACTTAGTATCCATCCAGGAGTGAGTAAAATGTATAATGATATCAAATTCACTTTCTGGTGGAGATCTATGAAAAGATACATTTCCTTGCATGTCAGCCGGTGCTCTACTTGTCAACAAGTTAAAAGAGATCAACAGAAACTCATTGGATTGTTGCGACCATTGGAAATTCCATATTCGAAGTGGGAACAAGTTTCTATGGATTTTATAGATGGTTTGCCTAGAACCAGGAGAGGAAATGACAATATTTGGGTGATCGTAGATCGTTTCACGAGGACTGCCTATTTTATACTAGTCAGATCAAATAGAACCACCCAAAGTCTGGTGCATATTTATTTCAAGGAGAATGTTAAACTGCATGGAGTTCCCATGAGTATCGTTAGTGATCGTGACCTGATTTTTGTAAGTAAATTCTAGGAAGCATTCCAAGAATAATTGGGGACAAAACCGAATTTGAGCACCTCTTATCATCCTCAAACAGATGGTTAAACTGAGAGGGTGAATCGTATTTTTGAAGATTTACTACGGGCCTGTGTTATTGATTTTGGCGGATCATGGGAAGACCACTTGCATTTGGCTATGCTCTCATACAACAACAGCTATCAAGCGAGCCTGAAAATGTCACCATTCAAAGCATTGTATGGTCGACCGTGCAGATCCCCCGCTTGTTGGGTAGAACCTGGTAATAGGCATTTCTTGGGACCTGATATGATTCGCGAAGACTCAGATAAAGTATACTTCATTAAGAAACGATTGCAAACGGATCAAAGCCGACAAAGGAGTTATGTAGATTCGAGAAAAGGAGATTTAGCTTTTTCTGTTGGTGACTATGTGTATTTGAGGGTTTCCCGATGAGAGGAGTAGTCCGATTTAGCAAAACAAGGAAGTTGGCACCTAGATTTATTGGTCCATTTCCTATACTTGAAAGGATTTGAGCTGTCACTTATAAGGTTCAATTGCCTGACTGGTTGCCTGGAGTTCATGATGTGTTTCACGTGTCTCAACTTCGAAAGCATGTGCATGATCCAGATTTGGTCGTGGAAGAAGCCGCGCAACAAGATTTGGAAATTACTCCAAAATTAGCTATTAGAAGAGAGCTGATAAAGATAATTGGCAAAGAAACTAAGGAGCTAAGGAATAAGAAGGTTCGCTTAGTCAAAGTGCAATGGAGTGGAGATCTGTGGGACTATACTTTGGAAATCGAGGAGAGAATTAAGCAAGCTTATCCCAATTACAGTGTGGACATCTTTGACTAACTCTGGTGCAAGGTACATTTACCATATTTTGCATTTTAGTTTTGTTCTCTACTTTGCTGTAGTTTCCTTTCCATGGATGTAAATTTTTTAATTATATAGTCTGAATGATTTTAAAAGAGTATATGAATTAATTAGTATATTTTTTGAAAAGTTAATCAACAAATTGATTGTTGTTTGTATTGTGTGATTATGAATTTGATTAATCAAAATATTAGAAAGAAAATTGATCTAATCAATAGGAAAAGGAAGGGTAAGTTTATGCAAATTAAATTGAATATTAAACTGATTTGAAATTGATTGAAATACATGCATGTACATTATATATGTTTGAACAGGTAAATGAATTTGCTATTGTGTAAAGAATTTATTTGCGTGCCCGACAAAGAGGTATACCTTGATGAGTTGGATGTGCAATTTTATTTATATATCAACTCCTGTGAACGCCATTGGAAGCGGAGTGATGGTTGTTCTATGTGGAATTATAAATGTTGCCATAGGATAGTAACAATTAATTTTGAACTACACTACATGGCATACTTCTTGAAGATAGCATACTCTATCATATACCACATAAGCATTTGGAGATTGTGTGACGAGGTTGAAGATTTATCGTACAAGCGAGAGGCTTGTATGGCAATGACTGTATTACAGGTTGAACTAAAGACCGATATGGACTATATAAAATGTGACAGTAAATTGCCAGATTAATAAAAACCTAACACGGGTCTAAAGATGACAATAAACACGTCTCTCTGGTCATTAAGGCAAAAAAACCATTTATAGGGTGACGATAAATTAATTTCTGGAGTTATGATCTATACACACTCCCCTGTGGACACCGGAATATATCACTATAAATATGTTTGTGCTTTTTAGGATTTATTGGGTACCTAATACGACCCAATAAATTTCCAAACCCTTCTCCGTACAAAAGAGGTTATGGAGAAATTTTTCGAAAATTTAGGGTGTTAGCCAAATTTTTGAAGAAATAGGAAATTCTTAGAAAATGAAAAGTTGGAGAATGAAAGCCAGAATGAAAGTTGAGTTGGATAGGTAAACAACTTACAGCTTCGTCCCTTTTCGGGGACGAAAAGATTTTAAGTGGGGGAGATGACTACCTTGAGTCATCTTGATGTGGCTACAACAGGAGCTATGCACGGACCAAGTGAGGTCAAACCTCTTATTAAGCACACTTCTTCTATATTATTCTATTACTGTTGAGATTCGATTGGGCCCTTTTGATTATGGGAGTGTGTATCGAGGTGGGCAGTAGTAGCTACTATGCGTTACCACCAGTTCGGCTCTACCAACGGTGAACTCACCTTAGAATTCCTTGCGTGCCTTGTCACATGCCGTATACAATCCCACTATGACCTTGTTTTGTATTGTTTTATATGGAGTTCCCTCTGATCAATCTCTAGTTTACGGAGGAATTACGGTACTGTATATACTATGGGAATATATAAACGGTGTAAGGGTAATCATGGTAATCCCGCTTATGCTATTTTGATATTTTTACTTTACTAATAGACACTATTGCATATAGCGTATGATACTATATAGTATTAGTGTGACATATTCTTAGAGGATGGTGATCCCAAACATTCTTTAAGTTACTGACTGCATTTCATCAAACATTTCATTTGATTTAATTTACTTTCGTGAGAATGTTAGTCCCGATCCGAGTTGTTTTGTTTTACATTGTTGCTTGGGTCAGATCGAGTATTACAGCTTTTGAGATTCACTTTCGGAGTTGGAGTTTATATTGGCATTTTCTCACTTGTATCTACTCTTTCTGTTGGTCTAGGCATCCAGCTCTATCGTTTCTATTTCAAATTGTTATTATTTATTTATGTATCGTTAATTCAATATTTAAGTCTTCCACTATATTATTTATGTAAACTCTGGTGTAAATTCTATTTAGTAGATCATGAACTACTATTGTATTTTAAATTTTCCGCTGAAAGATTTTATATTGCTCTGTATCTATGTATGTGTCTATGATCGGTGATTCTGTGATTTATTCTATTTACCTAGAAGCTAATAACAATCTGTCATTTTGGACGGTTCGAGTTGACATGTTTGTCGATTCGGCACGGTCGAAATGGAGGGTTGTTAAAGTGTGGTATCAGAGCGAGGTTTTATCAAAGCTTTAGCCTATGTGGTAAAACTCATTGGAGATAGGGTAGTGATACCCTAGAATGAGTGGAATAAGTTGCAGAATTCTTCTTGGGAGAAAGCGTATTTTTAAAGTATAAATGGTTTTTAAATGTTTTAAATGTCTTAAAACAAATATTTTCTAATATAAAATTTCGTTTAATATTCGAATCTTTATCTGAAATTTCCCTTCCATTTGAATCCATCTTCCTTTGTAGATCCTCTTTAATTATATATCTTCATTTGTTAAGCTTTAACTCGAATTCTATTACTTATCCTTGCCCATTCCAAGGTAAGAAGTAGAATGAGAGTATAAATCTTCTAACAAATTTATCCTTATTAAATATTGGTTTGAAGTATGTATTATAATATTTTCTTGTTGTAATATTTAAATTTTGATATATTTGTGGAAGATATATATATATATATATATATATATATTTGTAAATAACCTTATGTTTTGGGAATACCAATATTTTGTAAAGATTTTGTATTTATACTTTCATATTATTCTAAACCATATATTTTGTATGATATTTAAGATGTTTATTTTGTAAGAAATTAATTTTATCTTGATTAAATAATTTTGTTATGTATTTGATTTAATAATATTGTTTGAATATTTAGGTTGAATTTTAAAAAATAAATGAGTGAGGAAGAGATGTAATTTTTTAATGATTTGAAATATATTATTTATAATATATGATTTAAAATTTTGTATATGTTAAAATTGTTTTGAGTACTTACCTGGCGTTAAAGTTGGCCTATCGAATACCTAGTGATTTGGCTATACATCTGATCAACATATATTTTAATCCTATGTGTATTAAATAGGTATAGAGTCACACTCTAATCGCTTGAAATTGATTCTTATGAAGACCGCGGCATCTTCAATATCTATTTTCATGTTTCGAAAGTGGATAACTATATATTGCAAATTAAGACGTCGGGTGGATACTTAAAAATATTTTAAAATGTTTGAAAATATTTTAATTTTTGATTTAAGTATATATATTTCAGATTACATATATAGTTATGAGGATAGATATGAACCATTTTGTAAATATATTAATTATTTTATTATTTCCCCACCTCATTCCTTTTCGGGGACGAAAAGATTTTAGTGGGGGAGATGGTAACAACTTCAAATTTCAAGTATATTTTTATTTTATGATTTAATTTGAATTTTTATTTTTTTTACATTTGTTTAAAGATTCAATTTGTTTGTATTTTTATTGAAATAACTATTTTGGTTTAAATACTGAATTGATTTTGTTTTATAATGAATGAATTTATTTTATTATAAATGATTTAATAATACAAAACATTATTTGTTATTTTAGAATTTTGTTTATTGAATATATTTAATCTAGCTATTCAATTGTAATTGGAATTTCATTTCTTAAGATTTATTTAAATATTTAAATGCGTATTATTATATAAATTTTTTTATACATATAAAATAATTTTTTTGATCTTATTTCAAACTATTTCTCTTTTTGATTTGCCATTTATATCGATCGACAGTGGTTGCAAACATCATTCGAATTTTACTGAAATTTGTTTTCCGTTTGTTCAGAAATCGAATGTTTGTTCCATTTGCATTTAAATTATCGGTTTCATTTCAAAAATCTACTCATTCTTATTTTATTTTAAAACTATTCATTTTAATTGTAAATATCTGATTATTATTTAAAAAAAACTGCTCATTTTCGTTCAAAACATTGATAACTCTCATGCTGTTTCAAATTCAGATGCTGATTTTTTGTTGCATCATGGAGCCGTTTACCATTTCAAGGTACTACGTGGTGCGTGTATAAAAAGATCAGAACCATCGTAGATATTTAATAGCTTCCTTTCTCTCTCACCATTCTCATGACCTTCATCCTTTCGAATTTTTTTAATTTGCCACTTCTTCCTTGCAACAGCTGCTCCTCCCCATGCGAGTCCAATCAATCACCATCATTTCTCCAGTTTTCCCCTCCTCTTTCCTGCCTTCCTGAACCCGCGCCCTTGGCCACACCATCACCCGATGCCTCCTACTACCGTCATCCGACTAAACCCTCCTCAACTAACACCCGATCTCCGCCTCACGTCGATCCCTCAGACTAGACGCTCCGCCTAAGCTCCACTTTGCCGACCCACCAGCTCTGACCCCCTCAGCCTAGACCAAAGCTCATCCACCCATCAGCACCCTTCCTAGTTGAACCCGCACCACTCGCTGAACACCCGAGCTCGCCTCTGCCTTGACTAGCCTATGTTTTTGTCCTTCTGAACCCTTCTCCAGGCCTCATCCTGACCCCTGATCTCACCTCTTCCTCTATCTAACTGGAAACAGCTCCGACCCTTCCTCCGTATGAGGTTTCATGTTTGGTGTTATGTTAGGGTATAGGTTTTTAAACAGGTTTTTTTTATGTTTATATGCTTGGGTAGCAATATTCTTTTGCTATGTGTGTAAGGATTTGCATGTTGGTATGGATGTTCCGGGTGCATTAAGTACATGAGAGTGTGTATTAGATGTGAGTTGTAAATATACATATGTTTGTTCTAGCATTTACGTATATTCATATAACCTATAAAATATATTTATTTATTTATTTGTGGTGTGAGTGATTCTTGGTTATTGTATGCTGTGTATATATTTAATGTGTAATTGTGAATGTGAATTTGGGTTTGTATTTGTGTTTTGCGTGTGAGTGAGTTTAACATTATTGAGTTTTTTTGGAAGTTTATTGGTTTTAAAATAAAAATATGTATATACATCTAATTATTGGTGTGTGCGTTGTATATGTATATATATACATTTTATAATAATTTTGTGTGTGTTTTGTGAACGATATTATAATTTTATTGTGTGTGTATAAATATATATATATATTTATTTATTTATTTATTTATTTATTTATTATTATTTTATTTTATTTTTGGTAAAAAGTGTTGTGTTTATTTTGTGTCAATTTTGGTGTTGAGTTCCAAACCCGTCCAAAACTTGATAACCGTACCGATCCATCGACAATTCCTTGACCTCCTTTCATAAAAATAAAATAAATATTGAGTTAAAGTCATTCAAAATCGTGCCTGGATGGCATCATCTCTTTTTTATCAAATCCGTCGATTATCGCCATTTCCGTGCTTCGACAGGTGAGTTTATCTCACACCTGACTCACATTTATTTCATGGATGTTAGATCAACTATTTTAACTGTTATGAAATGAATAAGACTGATAGTAGAAATTGTTTGTTAAATATATACACATTTGATATGTGACGTGATATTTATATGACACAGAGGTGCACTGATTTTATATATGTTGTGATTGTTGCTATTTTATTGTTGCTTGTGATCATTGATACCCCTAGTTTAGGAAAAATCACTAAGGGTTGAAATGATACATACCCGAACGACAATTAGACTAGGGAAAAATCGTTACGGGTTGAAATGATAGACCTAAACGTTTTTTACTGAATTTGGGATCACGGGTTGGAATGATAGATCCATAGAAATTTTATAAATTGCGGGTTGAAATGATAAATATCCGTATCACTTGACCATAGGGTAGAAAACTATATACGGACACCGTTGGTTGTATTTTGAAAGTATTTTGGTTTGGGTACTTGGTTTAATAATAATAACTCTAGATTTTATATTATATATATATATATATATATATATTATTTTAAATATTTTTAAATTAATATTGATAATTTTGAATTATATGTTTTAAATGATTTTTATAAGTAAATATAAATTAAATGCTTTTTTAAGTTTTTACTTGAAATTTGTTTATTTTAAACTATATAATTTAATTTTATAAGTATTTTAACTTTCATATTATTATAAATAATTAATTTAGACTTATTTTCTATATTATTTTAATCTTATATATGTCTATAATCTATATTCTAATTAATTTTAGAATTTTATAAAATTACATATATGTATCTATTTTCAAAAGATATTTTTCTTCTACTTATAAACAAAGAATTAGGTAAGTTAGATTTCGCGATTTAAATTCAAAGTTAAGATGTAAATTTATATAACGATATTTGAATAATGAATCAGCTCATATTATGTTATGAATTCGAATTGATACGAACTTTTAGTATAGGTGAACTGGAATTGGGTAAAATAAGAAAATAAATTTGAATTGGTTTTAAATTATGAACTTTGATAAGAAATGAATTGTGAATTGGGTAATTGATTTATTTTTAATTTATAATCGATATGAATTGAATTCAATTTTAAGTGATTAAATATGAATTTGAATATATATAGATGTAATATGCAGAATTGATTTTTATATCATTTGGTTTGAATTAAGAATTTGTTAAATCAATGTATAAGAATGCTTTTAAATCGTAATTTGTTTGAATGGAAATATAAGATTTTGATTGGAAATGTAGAAGTATCAGTTTTGAATTATATGATTTGAATTATAACTTATAATACGATTTGGTGTAGATTAATGTATAAGCTTTCGTTTTGAATTATATAATTGAAATTTGACCTAAGTGTTTGATTTCATTAATCGACTAAATGAATGCTTTAAGGGGGTAAAACCAAATTATATGGATTGTTTATATTTATGAATAACAATTTCAAATTATTTGACTTGAATTACATAACTCGATATGTTTTGTTTAAATTGGAATGTAAATGTTGACTTGAATCTTATATTTCGAATTTCAAACCAAAGTGTTAGATGCAAATGAATCAACTTGAAACGATTTCTTGTAAAGGAAAATTTTGAATCATTTGAATACGTTTCGAACTTGAAATTTTGCGAATATATCCCGAACCTAATTATTATCGAAGTTAAAGGTTTTAATATAGATTTAAACAAAAATTGAGATATTTAAGGAATAACTTAAATATAAGTCGATTTTAGGATTTGAATGTTGTTATGAGATTTTTCAGAAAAATTTATATAAAATCGAAGTTAAATAGTATAGTATTTGCTTATACTATATTTTGAAATCTTTTTGATACGGTTTTATATCTATTTGATTTAAGCAATTCGAGTTGATTCAAATTTAAGTACAATCGAGGTTAGATATTTAATTTTAAATTCAAAATTCGAATATGAGAATTCGTATAAACTATTTTATAAATTGATTTATAAAATATTGACCACGATGTGAAAAATGTAAACGGTTGGTTGTTGAAGTGACCGGATCAGTTGTTGTCATACTCTCTGCCAATACCAAAACCACTTTAACAACTGTGTACACAATAGAGTTCTGAAATGAAGGGGATGATTTGGCGAACGACTCCATTTTTGTATTTCATATTAATTACGAGACCCTGACTACCTTGAGTCAGCTTGATGTGGCTAAAACAGGAGCTATGCATGGACCAAGTGAGGTCATACCTCTTATCCAGTACACTTCTTCGATATTATTCTATTACTGTTGAGAATCGATTGGCCCTTTTGATTATGGGAGTGTGTATCGAGGTGGGCGGTAGTAGCTACTATGCGTTACCACCAGTCCGGCTCTGCAAATGGTGAATCCACCCCGGCATTCCTTGCATGCCTTGTCACATGCCATATACGATCCCACTACGACCTTGTTTTTTATTGTTTTATATGGAGTGCCTTTTGATCAACCTCCAGTTTACGGAGGAATTACAATAATGTATATACTAGGGGAATATATAAATGGTGTAACAGAAATCACTGTAATCCCGCTTACGCTATTTTGATATTTTTACTTTACTGATAGACAATATTTGAAACAAACCGAAAAATCAGAACCAATTTAAAAATTTTATTTTGGAAATTTTAATGAATTTTGAATATTAAAAATGATTTATTTTAAATAATATTGATAAGAAATTTATTATGAATAGAATTTGAATGTATATATTTATTTGAATCATCGTTAGAATATAAATATTTATTTTAAATTGTAAAAGGAATTGAAACTGGCACCATAGTTTGAAAATTCGATTTCAAACTTCAAATGAATGTACAAGATTCAAAATAAACTGGATTTTAGCGAAACTAAAAATGTTAGAATCTATTTGAAATTATCTTTCCAACGAATCCAAAAAATCCAATTTTCAAAGCGGGAGTAAAAAATTATGCCTAGTTAACAATTCATAATAGTCGCTATGGAATTTTGTCACTTAAAAATGGAAATTTTGCAAATGACCTCCGTTTTTGATGAAGCCACTTTTGTTAGATCTGGGATGTTAAATTATTGCTAGATTCCAAAATTCATAATTTTTGGGATTAATATGTGAGCGTGGCGAAGTAAAACGTGTTTGACAGTTTTAGTCAATTTGGATCGACCATAAAATGGCCATTTTTCAAACGGTCTATAAATTTGATGAAATTAGTTTTGTTAGGACCGTATCGTCAATACAAAGCCAGAAATATTTTTTCTGCAATTTTTAGGGTCCGTATGTGGCCTAGGTAAATTGAAATGTGCGTTCAAATTCAATATATAGATTTATATTTTGGTTTTAAATGGAAACTGATCGAAATGGTTGAAATGGCTTACGGGAAATACCCCATTGTGTTCGGAATGGGGGTAATTAGTTATGGACGATAGTTGGTGTGTTTGATTTAGAGCTCGAAATAAAATCTATCTTTTTAAAGAATTAAAGCAAAAAATATTAAATAAATATAACCCCCCTCTCTCTTCTTTTTCACGAGACCCCCTTTCAGAAAAAACCCGACGTATGTTTCAAGAACCCTAAGCCGTCGCTGCCCACTTCCTTCTGCTGCCGCCTCCTATCGCCGCACTGCCTCCCCCTCTGGTTACCGCCTCAGCCAAGACCCCGTGCCCCATTTCAAACCCCAAACCCATCGTAGAAAACCCACCGTCCGTCACCCCATTGACCTGCCGCCGCCACCAGAGTAGACCACCACTGTTCAAGCCCCTCCAGTGCCCCCTCCGGCCTCGAACGCCGCCCCTCAGCCCAATTTGGCAGTGAGTTTATTTTTTTAATTACATTCATTTATTTATTTTGTGTAATTAGTTTTTTTAATATATATAAAAATCAGTTTTTTTTCTTTATTATATAAAGTTAACATTTTTTTATTAGCAAAGTAAGAATTTTTAATTAGCAAAGTTAGAATTTTGACAATGTAAAGTTTAGATTTTTATTTTATATAAAGAATTTGATTTTTTAAATAAATATAGCAAAAGATTATATCTTTAATTTAGAAAAGATTAGACCTTTATACATAGAGAAATAAGATCTTGATTCACGGAAAAATATGATCTTCATATAAATGAAATCGTTTTGAAGATAGGATTTTTATCTATCATGGACTAGAACAAAAATTTGATTTTTATAATATAAAGGTAATAAAAATATGATTTTTATAGTATAAATAATAATATGAAAATATTATATTTAGTTAGATAAAAATACAAATTTTATCATATGTATGTAATAATATAAAGATTCGATTTTTATATTTGTGGAACGGCGATAAAAATATAATTTTATTTTGTGGGAAGAATTATAAAAATGTGATTTTTATAGATAAAAATACGATTTTTATAATGTTTTCATTATGATAAAGATATGACCTTTATATGGATATCATTAAGATAAAAATTCATTTTTTATTATATATGAAGCGAAATAAAAATTCAATCTTTATATAAGAAGTAGAGATATAAAAATATAATTTTTATATTGAAAGAAGCGTTGTAAAAATATTTGATTTTTATATATGAAGTGCCATTATAAAAATATGATTTTTAAAATATAAGCATCATATTAAAAATGCGACTTTTACTATAAATAGGGGGAAAAGATCATATTGGAATTTTGGGCAAATCCGAACCGTTCAGGAATAGAGAATGGAGGAGTAGATCCCAAAGGTGAGATCTTCTCACTTTAAATTTTTCTTTTACTTAAACTATATACTAGGATGCAGACGGTGCTTAGCAGCATCTGACACCTATCATCCATAGACCATGGATGACTTGTTTGTTTGATTGTGTTGTGAAAATTGATTGTGTGATGTGGAATGGAAATAAATATTTTATAGTTAAAAATATAATTTTTAATGCGTATATGAATGAAATAAATATTCACAAACAAATCGGATGATTTGTTTATTTACACACATTTGACTGATATTTATTGGGACGATAAATTTTACACATCGCCCGACTGCACAAATAAATTCTTTATTTGTTGATTGAAACCCCATACGGGTATTGGGATGATATTGGACGTACACTAGTCCCAATAATTAGCTGTATGTCGATTGATTGATTGACAGACTGCTATAAGCGTTAAATAATTATATTTGATGCTTATGTAGTGTAGAATGAACTTTGGATGATGGTTGACTGTGTTTGATTGTTGTTGTGTACATGTGTGCATGAAATCCATTTACATCAAATTATATGGTAATTGACTGTGTCTGATTTCGGTTCAGAAAGAATGAATATTTTAAAATAATGAATATTTTAAAATGATGAATATTTTAAAATAATATTCAGAAACAGATCAAAATCTGATTTTGATGTCCGATTTGAGATGGACACAAATATATTTAAATATATAAAGTCGTGTTGATTAGGTTAATGCCATTTTGACGTGAACGATATTTATATCGATTTTATTCATTTTTACAATGAATATCGAAAAGGAATTGATTTCAAAATCTAATGTTTTGAAATTATTTTCATTTATATATCGATGATATGGAATATTCAATTTTTATTTGAAATCGAATATGAAGCTGAAATCGTTTTGAAAATGAATTTAAAATGATTTATAAAATACGTTTTGAATGGAAGTCGATGAAATATATATAATATATAATGGCCTGAATAGGACGCGTCGCGTTGCGGCAGTTCGCGAATTTCGACCGTTGACTTCGAACGGACATTACGGGAGATCCGACCGTCGGATTCTCCAAAAACCGAAACCATTGGGTTCTATCGAAAAGAGCTTTCTAACGAATATGAGAGATTTGAAATCTAATGGTTGGATTTGGAATTATGTCCGAATCAAATTTGGAAATCGTCGCTATAAGTGTAGTTCGATGGTCGTTTATGGAAATCGACTGTACGGGCCTTGATAAAATTATTAAAAATATCAATAATTTGTGTAAAATCATAATAAATGATTTGGAAAGAATTAGGCTGAAAAATTCCATGTTTGAAAATACAAAAGTATATTTTATCGAAATGAACTAGTTATGAACTAGAATTATGAAATCCAATATTTTTAAATAAATGAATTGGATTTGAAATGGTTTTTAAAAATAACCGGAATTTCCAATATATGAATTGGGATGGATTTAAATCGAAATTATCTACGGAATATTTCGATATTGGACTCTGTAATTATGCGGATATTGTGGAGGAATCTGGAGGATATATGTATCGTTATTCCAATACGATATTTGTTGATTTCAGAATTTGATATTGAATATAAGCCGATACATTTTCTATTTAGAGCCTTGTATTTAATATCAAATGGGATTTGGGTTTGTCGTGAATGGTGCCTTCATTAATATTGTTCTTAAAACTAGTTGAAAAAAGATTAAATCTTTTTATGTAGATTTAATGAAGTATACCAATTAATTAATATTTAATTGGAATTGATTTGAAATTTGTTGTTGGGTTTATCGTGAATGGTGTTTTAAATAACACTTGTTCTTTAACCCGATTAACAATGGAATGTGATTTTGGGTTTTTCGTGAATGGTGTCTTAAAAAATAATGTTCTTGAACCCTGTTTGAATAGAATAAATCTATTAATTAAGATTTTAAGAAGAATTACCAATTAATTAACATTTAACTGGAATTGAAAATGGAACGCGAATTGGGTTTGTTGTGAAGTGTGTTTTTAATGACATTCGTTCTTTAACCCGATTTACAGTGAAATGTGATTTGGAATTTATAAATCTTTTTATTACTATTTAACGGGAATTTTCCAAAGTAACAGTTTTCCAATTTAATATATTAAATTGGAATTGAGTGGAATTCGATTGAAAATAATCGAAGTGAACTTCTGTGGAGGATGACTGTTAATACATATGGAATTTAAAAGGCTTTGCCATTATTCCATTTATATTATTAGTCAGATACAGAAATTGATATTGATTATATACTGATTTGTTTTTCCGTGAAAATTCCATAATTAATGGAATGGATTTGGGTTTATTGTGAGCTGTGTTTAAATGACTTTAGTTCTTTAACCCAGTTAAAGGAAATACTACATGTCTATCATTGTATTTCGAACTGTATGGTTGATCTCTGCTAAATATATATCTGTTTGGTGGCGGAGAATTTATTCTCTTGCTTAACACCCTTCTCTGAGACGTACGAGCTCAGAGGTTATATATCGGCAGAAATCAATAGTATGGTGTAGATTGTCGGTGTAGCATGTTTTCCAAAGTTAAATTATCATTAATATTGATTTTTGGGAAGAATAATACCTAGTGGCGTTTTAGTGAATCTTTAATTAGATTAAAAGGTGAATTGATAATTTAAATTATCAAATTTGGAAAATGATTGAGAATGGAGTATTACCAGTTTTGCTCCAAGCGATAGTTAAATCTTTAATTAGATTTGAATGTGAAATGGTAATTAATATTTACCGATAAAACCATGGTGTTAGACATGGAGTATTACCAGTTTTGCTCCATGGGATGAATAGGTTGGGATTTGGAAATTAAAAAAATGCTTACTTCGGTGAGGTGCGCTAATCCCGACTAGTTTGGAAAAATGTAATATGGTTTGAAATGATATCCAAAGGAAGATTAAAGAATAAATTTAAAAGAATTTATCTTTGATAAAATTAATGGGAACAAATCCCTAAGGATGTGGATATTTAAATAAAAGAATATTCCGAATTGGAATGAGGTGTGTGTTGTGTTTTTATAGCAATTGTTTATTATATACGCGAGTTGTTTGGAAAGGCCGGGTTTATACCCATTTTGAATAATTGATTCGACGGTAAGTCGACGATGAAGACTGTGGTTGAAGACCAGAGGTCTTCACATCATTTGGATGATTACTGATGTCTTTATTGGCCTGTACACCCAAGACGAGATAATAAGTGATGATCGTCCAGACGTACTTGGGGATCGAGGGATATGCGAGGACCTCTATCCTGTATTGGACATACGGGACGAGGAATAAGGCGCGTCCGGTTTCGTTTAGACCCAGAACGGCTTGTAAATGGATTGTGTGTCTAACAATGGATTTTATTCTTTGTTAATTGATTTCTATTAAATATATATTTGTTTAGTGGCGGAGAATTTTTTCTCTTGCTTAGCGCCCTTCTCTGAGACGTACGAGCTCAGAGGTTATATATCGATAGATATTAGTCGCATAGAATGAATTGCATGTGTGGCATGCTGAGATGTAGTGATCAAGGCTTTTATTGAAAAGCAGAGTCTTGTGGTTGATGATCAAAGAACGGCTTTAATACAGCGTAGCTTTGTGTATTGCGTTAATACGCGAGTCTCACACCTCGGTATGGGTTAAAAACGGGATAAGGACCGTTGGGAGAACAAGACGTTTCTTTCTTGCTATGGGTGGTGTCAGCGTTTTACTAGCCCTGACATTGTTGATTATTATACCTTTATGGATGTTGGAATGCTAGGCGCCTCAGATATATTGGTCTCTTCGGAGCCGATGGATAGGTCCGATAGGACCAGGAAACGTGTGTTCAGGATTTCCAATCCTCAAATGTAGGGGAGGATCGGCCCAACCGATTCCAAGGGTCTTCTACGGGAGATCCTGAGGCATTTTCTAGAGTGTCTCAAAGCCGGCGAGGAGTATATTCCTTGCCTAGACTCATGACGGAAATCCATTTTCAATACGTGACAATCAGTTTTATTTGTAGAGCCTATATGGCGACATAGTAGGATAGGGCATTATGTCGTCTATGATTGATACATTTATATTTGAAGTTGTTTTCATACACTTTACACAATAATATTATCAAAATGATTTGTTTTAAATGTACCAAGCATGTTTGGCTATTATAAGGTAAAACTCTATCCTCCGGCTTGCGTTTCATTGTGTGATGGGACATGAGTCTTATAATAGCTTCATTTTTCCAAAAAAGATTGCGTTGTTTATTCTATGCACCGGTATTCTTAGGAGAAAACCCATTCCGTGTTATAAGGCATGGTCCCTTGATTTATTTTATTTTTAAAATAACGATTAATAACTATTTTAGTTCCCACACCAGTCACATGACTGACCTGGAGTTTATTGTTTTAACCTAAACTCTGAGTGCCCCTATTTTCCACACGGACAGCTAGTAGTTTTGGTTTTTCAGATTTATATTCATATGATCTTGATTTACCGCTGAAGCGATATTCGGAAAGCTCTATATCCGTGTATTACTTCTAGTTGTGTTTTTTTTATTGTTTTTCCGCTGTTATGTATTTAAATGTAATTTAAATCTCTGATATTTACCAAATGTATGTTATTCAATCATACTCTGCTATATTCTTGTATTCTGATGGAATTGTTGTTATAAGCATTGAAATGTTCTTCTGCTTGTGTTCCGATTCGTCTTGTTCTTAGGCAGTCCTGGCTTTCCTTCATGGGGAAGTTCAGGTCGCCACAGCTGGTATCAGGGCTTTGGTTTACAGAGCTCGAGAATAAGACACATTAGAACTGAACGAAAGAATTCATCAAAGATTGGATTAGTAATATCCAATGAGAATGACTCGTTAGAGATAGGATCAGTAGTAACCTAGAATGAGTGTGAAGAGTAGTGTTTTAAAATAAAAATGAAAACAAAATATTGCATATACGCCATATTCAACATATTTGAATATTTTTTGAATATTTTTTGAAAAAAAAATATTCAACATATTTGATATACGACATGCAATCATCAAAACCTTATTCAACATATTTGAATATTTTTTGTATTGAATTTGGACAATCTAATATATAAAGATTTTGCATATACGCCATGCAAACGTGTATTCAAAGTTTTAATACTGGATAGATATAGAATCACACTGTAGTCGCCCGGAGATGGTTCTGATGATTGCATGTCATCATCAGCACTTGTGTTTGAGTTTCAAAAGTGGGATGTCTATATATTTCCATTAGACTGGTGTGAGAACCAAAACTAGATAGGGTTTATTGTTGTAAATTGACATTAAAAATATGATTTTCTGTACATGTATCAAAATTATGAATTTGAAACTTAATTCACTAATTGATTGATGGTTATGTTGTATGATTATTTGTTATCTAATAAAACCATTATGTGAAAGATTGATACATATAACCAAATTGTATCAAATATTGAACTAACTATTGAGATTGCATGCATATACATGTATATACAATGAACTAGCCATCGCTAGGAGGCTAGAGAAGAAGAGTGTGACGAAAAGGGAATTTCGCTCGGTCCGAAGCAGTCGCTAAACCGACCCAGACCGTTCGAAACGCCCGATCGTTTGAGAACAGGACAAATCAGAACGCAGACAGAAGAACATTTCATTGTATATTACAACAATGCATCAGATTACAAGAATATACAGAGTATAAATGAATACTACACAGAAATATCAGAGATTTAATTTACATTTAAATACATCGCAGCGGAAAATAATACAATATACAACTAGAAGAGATATACGGATACAAAGATTCCCGGATATCGTTCCAGCTGTAAACCAGGATCCTGTGAATATAAATCTGCAAAAACCAAAACTACTAGCTGCCCGTGTTAAAATAGGGGAACCCAGAATTTAGGTCAAAACAATAAACTCCAGGTCAGTCATGGGATTGGTGTGAGAACTAAAACAGTTATTAATCTTTATTTTAAAGATAGGTAAATCAAGGGACCACGCCGTATAACACGGAATGGGTTTCCTCCCAAGAATACTAGTGCATACAACAAACAACGCAATGCTAAATAAAGAAAAATGAAGCTGCTATAAGACCCAGGTCCTATCACACAATGCAACGCAAGCCGGGGGATAGGGTTTTCCCTTATAACAGCCAAAGAATGCTTGATACGTTTAAAACAAATCATTTGATACTATTCTAAGTTCATAGTGTATAAAACAACTTCAAATCATAAGTATCAATCATAGGCGGCATGGGTACCATATATCATGTCGCCATACTAGTTCTACAATTAAAACCGCAAAATCACGTATTTGGAAGTTGGATTTCCATCTGTGAACCGAGGCAAAAGATAGTCCTCAACCAATTTGAGACTCTCTAGCCCGAACCTCAGGATCAGAATGCATCAACCCTTAAGATCGTCAGGGTCGGTCCACCGATGTGGATTATTATGCCTGAACACTACGTTTCCCCGCCCTTTGGGGGCGTAAATGAGCCAACGAATGACTCCATCGGACCCGGATCGTCCGATCAAACCGAGGCGCCTCGCAACAGCAACAACCACACAGGTGAAAAGTATATAAATGTCAGGGCTGGTAGGTCACTGACACCACCCTAGCTAGAAAGAAACGCATGCCCTCCCAGAGGTCCTCTCCCGTTTTTGGTTCACAACCGGGGTGCGAAGCTCGCGAATTCACGTTACACAAAGCTGTGCCACACAGGCTGTGCTTTGATCATCACCACAAGACTTTGCTTTTCAATAGAAGCCTTGATTATTTGCATCTTAGCATGCCACACAGGCAAACCACTCTATGCAACCGATATCAGTCACACAAAATGAAATCCAATGTCAGACACATAGTCCATTTACAAGTCCGTTTTGGGTCTGAACGAAACCGGAGGCACCTAGTACCCCGCATATCCATCGATCTCCAAGTACTTCTGGACGATCACCAACTGTTTCCATCTTCTTGGGTGTACAGCCCAATCAAGATCATCAGTAACTACCCAAACGACGTGAAGACCTCTGGTCTTCGACCATCGTCTTCATCTTCGACTTATCGTCGTATCAGTTATTCATAATGGGATAAACCCGGTCTTTCCGAATAACTCGCGTATATTTTAAATAAGTGTTACACAAACACATCATACGCCTCATTCCAATTCATCAGTCACTAACCGTAAATTAATCAAGAGAATAATTCCCCAAATATTAACCCCGAAGGCCGAAACCAACATCAGATCAATACCCAGGAAACCATTCTACTTAGCTAACCGACAGTTAATTTCTAAATTTCACATTCATATGGAAAGGTTCCCATTAATTTTATCAAAGATAAATTCTTTAGATTTATTCTTTAATCTTATTTTGAATTTTGATTCAACTAGTCGGGATTAACGAACCTTACCGAAGTAATCATTTGTTTTAATTTCCCAATCCCAACCTATTCATCCCATGAAGTAAAACTGGTAATACTTCATATCTAACACCACGGTGTTATCGGTAAATTCGATTACCATTTCACGTTCAAATCTAATTAAAGATTTAACTATCGCCTGGAGTAAAACTGGTGATACTCCATCCTCGATTATTTCAATCTAATTAAAGATTCATTAAAACTCCACTTAGTTTTAATCATTAACTGGGTTAAAGAATCAGTGTCATTTAAAACACGGTTCACGATAAACCCAAAATCACATTCCATTAATTATCGGGTTAAAGAACGAGTGTTATTTAAAACACTGTCCACGATAAACCCAAAAATCAATATCAATTCAATTCCAATTAAATATTATTTAATTGGTACACTTCATTAAATCTAAATAAAAATATTTAATCTTTTCTCAACTGGATTCAAGAACAGTGTTAGTCAAGACACCATTCACGACAAACCCAAATCACATTTGATATTCAATACAAGGCCCTGAATAGAAAATATATCGGCTTATATTCAATATCAAATTCTACGACCAACAGATATCGTATTGGAAAAAACAATATATATATATCTTCCAAATTCCCCTAACATTATCTGTATCATCACGAAATCCAACATCGAAATAATCCAAAGACAATTTCGATTCAATTCCATTCCAATATAATTATTGGAAATTCTGGTTATTTTCAAAACCATTTCTAATCAAGTTTATTTATTTTAAAAATAAATAGAATTATAATTCTAGTTCAAAACTAGTTCATTTCGATAAAAATCTATTTTTATCTTTTCAAATATGGAGTTTTTCATCCCAATCCTTTCTAAATCATTTCTTATGATTTTACATAAATTATTATTATTTTTAATAATTTTATCGAGGCCTGTACAGTCGATTTCCATCAGCGGCCATCGAACTGCACTTACAGCGACCTTTTTCAAATTTTATTTGGACATAATTTCAAATCCAACCGTTATATTTTGAATTTCTAATATTCATTAGAAAGCTCTTTTCGATATGAACCCAACGGCTCCGGTTTTAGGAGAATCCGACGGTCGGATCACCCGTAATATCCGTTCGAAGTCAATGGTCGAAATTCGCGAACTGCCGCGGCCCGGCGCGTTCTATTCAGGCCATTATATTATATATATATATATATATTATATATAATATATATTTCGTCGATTTCGATTCAAAAAGTGCTTTATAAATCGTTTTTAAATTCGTTTTCAAAACGGTTTTCAACCTCCATTTCAATTCAAATCAAAATTGAATTCTTCCTTAATAATTCGTTTTAAAATTCATTTCTATTCAATTCAAATTTCAATTCGATTTGAATTCATTTCAATTCGTTTTCAATTCAATTCAATTTCAATTCGAATTCATTTATATTCAATTTCAATTCGAATTCATTTATATTCAATTTCAATTCGAATTTATTTATATTCAATTCTTTTCAAAATATAAGATTTTGAAATCACTTTCGATATTCATTATAAAATTCATTTCAAATTGATTTCAATTCAATTTCAGTTCAATTTGGTTTTCTATTCAATTTCAATTCGAATTCACTTTTATTCAATTTAATTCGAATTTCAATTCTTTTCAAAATTTCAAATTTTGAAATCACTTTCGATATTCGTTATAAAATGAATAAAATCGATATAAATGTCGTTCACGTCAAAATGGTGTCAATCTAATCAACACGGCTTCATATATTCATATTTTCAAATATTCCATTTCGAATATTTCTATTTCAAATATTTCTATTTCAAATATTTCCATTTCAAATATTTCCATTTCGAATATTTCCTTTTCTAAACTGGAATGAGGCCCAATCAATTACCATATAATGTTAATTATATGGATTTTTCCACAACACATGTATTCAATAACAACGATGAATAATCAACCATCATCCAAAGTGCATTCTACACTGTATAAGCATCAAATATAAATATTCGACGCTTATAACAGCCTGTCAATCAATCGATCGACATACAACTAAACAATCGGGATTAGTGTACGTCAAATATTATCCCAATACCCGTGTGGGGTTTCAAACAATCAAACACAGATTTTATTTGTGCAGTTGGGCAATATGTAAAATTTATCATCCCAATCAATGTCCTTCAAATAGTTGTACATAAACAAACCGTCCGGTTTGTAAATGAATATTTATTTATTCACATTCACGTTAAAAATTATATTTTTAACGATCAAACAATTTTATTCAATCTATGAATATTCTATTCGGTTCATTTATTAAGTAAAATGTTATCTTTATTTTTCTAACTTATTTTTAGAAAATTTCGGCGGCATAACGACACGATACTAGAAACGGGACAAGGCCTAGCCTTATTCCCGGTCTAGTGAAGGCCCACGCCATTCACACATCAATCAAATCAATTTTATTCCACCAAACAATTCAATTCAAACCAAATTCTCTAACGAACTATACAACCAAACAATTTAACAAACAAGCCATCCATGGTCTGTGGATGACGGGTGTCGGGTGCTACTAAACACCGTCTGCATCCTAGTATATATATATAACTAGAAAAAGAATTTTGAGTGAGAAGTTCTCACCGATAGCTATTCCATCATCACGACACTTCATTTATAAAAATCTTCGCCGCTCTCGCCTTTCGTCACTTTCGTTGCCCGTAGCCACTACATATGTAAAAATCAAATTTTTACTTCGCTATTCAATATATAAAAATCGAATTTTTAATATGCTATTCAATATATAAAAGTCAAATTTTTACTATGTTATTCAATATATAAAAATCAAATTTTTACTATGCTATTCAATATATAAAAATCAAATTTTTACTGTGCTATTCAATATATAAAAATCATATTTTTACTATGCTATTCAATATATAAAAATCATATTTTTACTATGCCATTCAATATATAAAAATCATATTTTTACTATGCTATTCAATATATAAAAATCATTTTTTTACTATGCTATAATCGAATAAAGATCAAACCTTTCTCTATATAAAAATGAGATCTTTATATGAATCGAAATTACATCTCTCCTTCTTGGGTTTCAAAATCACCTCTATTTGCAACTAAAAGTCTTGACTTTATTAATATAAAATCATACCCTTATATGGCTACTAGATTTATAAAAATAACATTTTTCTACCATGATATTACATATAAAAAGCCAACCTTTATAGCGTCGAAAACCTTATTTTTACATTACTCTTTTGCATAAATAAAAATCGGGTATTTATATGATTTAAAAATCATATTTTTACAGTTTCAAATACTGCAAATAAATAAATGCAAATAAAATAAAATAAACGCTTACTGTTAAAGGTTGGAGGGGGTCGGAGGCGCGCTGAGGTGAAGTGGGAGGAGTGCGCCACCGTCTGTGGAGGCGCTGCGGTGGGGGCCCGAGCTGCTGGCGTCGGGGGTGGCGGGCGCGAGGTGGGTGCTCGAGGGTTTGTGGCTGCTTCGTGGTTCGCGGGTTGGGGTCTTCGTTGGTGCGGATTGCAGAGGGGAGGGTGCGATGCCAAGGGGCGGCGCTGGGGAGGCTCGCGAGCGACGGGCGGTGGTTGGGGCGACGGGGCTGGTGGAATCGGTCTTCGTTTCTCTTTTTTTTTCCTTTAGATCTGATTCGATTTCGAACTGAAAAGGTAAGGGGGCCAGAGAAGTTTAAGGAGAGGAGAGAGAGTGAGAAAATTTATTTTTAATTTATTTAATTATTTAAGTTCCGAAAAGCAACTTTTTCATACGACCTCTAAACGAGGCCCACCGCCTGTCGTCCATAGCGTTTTACCCCCATTCCGAACACAATGGGATATGTATCGCAAGCTGATTCGATCGCTTCGATCAGTTCCCGTTAAAATCGACATATAACTCTATATATTGAATTTGAACGCGCATTTCAATTTACTGGGGTCACATACTGACTCAAAAAATTGCAGAAAAATATTTTCTAGCTTCGTATTGACGATACGGTCCTAACAAAACTAGTTTCGTCGAATTCTGAGACCGTTGGAAAAATGGCCATTTTCCAATCGATTAAAATCAACTAAAACTGGTCAAATGCGTTTTCCTTTGCCACGCTCACATATTGAATCGAAAAATTATGAAATTCGAAATCTAGCAATAAATTTACAACACGGATCCAACAAAAGTGGTTTCGTTGAAATCCGAGGTCGTTTGCAAAATGGCTATTTTTAAGGGCCTGAATTCCATAGCGACTATTCAGAATTTTCAACTGGACATATCTTTTTATCCCTGCAATGAAATTTTGATTTTTCGGATTCGTTGGAAAGATATTCTCAATTAGATCCTAATGTTTTTGGTTTCACTAAAATCCGGTTTATTTTGCACCCGGTATGCTCAATTGAAGTTTGAAATCGAATTATCGAACTACCACGCCATTTTCAATTCTATTTATAATTATATATAATTATTTATATTCTAACGACGACGTATATAATATATACGTTCTAATTCTATTCAAAATAAATTTCTCGTCGAGTTTATTTAAAATAATTCATTTTAAATGTTCAGAATTCGCTAAAATTACCGAAATAAAAATTTTAAACTGGCCCAAATTTTCGGGTTGTTACAATCTCCCCCACTTAAAACTTTTCGTCCCCAAAATGGAACAAAGTCGAAAGTGGATTGATTAATCAACTCTACGTTCGATCTGGCTTCCATTCTCCAAATTTTCAGTTTCTGAGAATTTTCAAATTCTTCAAAAATTTGGCTAACACCCTAAATTTTTGAAAAATTTCGCCATAACCTCCCCTGCACCAGGAGCCACGGGAAAATCCCGAAATTACCATACAGGCCTTCTGATCTCAAAAAGAAAAAGAAAAACCAAGCGGCTAGCCAATAGGCTCATAAAATCATCATCACCCAAACAAAACAGTAAATTATGTAGTAAACATGTACCTATTTGTCGGGCAAACAAATTTTACTCTCTGCTCTAGCCTTCTTGCTATGACCTGTTCAATGTAAGTACTAGCATATGCAAGAAAATGCGACCAAATTTCAATATAATTCAATATTTGATTCAATTAGGCATAATGGTTCAAAATTACCAAACAAATAAACAAACAACACAATCATCAATCAATTAGTGAATTATCGTTTGAAATTCATAACTTTGATACATAGTCAAAAAATCAGATTTTTGATGCCAAATCACAACAATAGGCCCTATCTAATTTTGGTTCTCACACCAGTCAATAGGAAATATATAGAAAGTCCACTTTCGTCACTCGAACATGAATTCTAATGACGGAGCTCCATCATCAAAATCATCTCCGGGCGATTCGAGTGTAATTCTATATCTATCCAGTATATTAAAACTTCAAATACACGTTTGCAAGGCGTATATGCAAAATCTTTATATATTGGACTGTCCTCATCAATATAAAATAAATATTCAAATACGTATACAACGATTTAGATTTTCAAAACAAAATTTGTTTTCACTTTAAAAATATACTCTTCACACTCGTTCTAGGATACTACTGATCCCATCTCTAACGAGTCATTCCATTGGATATTACTAATCCAATATCTGATGAATTCTTTCGTATGGTTCTAATGTGCCTTGTTCTCTGCTTTGTAAACCAAAGCTCTGATACCACGTGTGACGAAAAGGGAATTTCGCTCGGTCCGAAGCAGTCGCTAAACCGACCCACACCGTTCGAAACGCCCGATCGTTTGAGAACAGGACAAATCAGAACGTAGAAAGAAGAACATTTCATTGTATATTACAACAATGCATCAGATTACAAGAATATACAGAGTATAAATGAATACTACACAGAAATATCAGAGATTTAATTTACATTTAAATACATCGCAGCGGAAAATAATACAATACACAACTAGAAGAGATATACGGATACAAAGCTTCCCGGATATCGTTCCAGCTGTAAACCAGGATCCTGTGAATATAAATCTGCAAAAACCAAAACTACTAGCTGCCCGTGTTAAAATAGGGGCACCCAGAGTTTAGGTCAAAACAATAAACTCCAGGTCAGTCATGGGACTAGTGTGAGAACTAAAACAGTTATTAATCTTTATTTTAAAGATAGGTAAATCAAGGGACCATGCCGTATAACACGGAATGGGTTTCCTCCCAAGAATACCAGTGCATACAACAAACAGCGCAATGCTAAATAAAGAAAAATGAAGCTATTATAAGACCCAGGCCCTATCACACAAAGCAACGCAGGCCGGGGGATAGGCTTTTCCCTTGTAACAACCAAAGAATGCTTGATACGTTTAAAACAAATCATTTGATACTATTCTAAGTTCAAAGTGTATAAAACAACTTCAAATCATAAGTATCAATCATAGGCGGCATGGGTACCATATATCATGTCACCATACTAGTTCTACAATTAAAACCCCAAAATCACGTATTTGGAAGTTGGATTTCCATCTGTGAACCGAGGCAAAAGATAGTCCTCAACTGATTCGAGACTCTCGAGCCCGAGCCTCAGGATCAGAACGCATCAACCCTTTAGATCGTCAGGGCCGGTCCACCGATGTGGATTATTATGCCTGAACACTACGTTTCCCCGCCCTTTGGGGCGTAAATGAGCCAACGAATGACTCCATCGGACCCGGATCGTCCGATCAAACCGAGGCGCCTCGCAACAGCAACAACCACATAGGTGAAAAGTATATAAATGTCAGGGCTGGTAGGTCACTGACACCACCCTAGCTAGAAAGAAACGCATGCCGTCCCTGAGGTCCTCTCCCGTTTTTGGTTCACAACCGGGGTGCGAAGCTCGCGAATTCACGTTACACAAAGCTGTGCCACACAGGCTGTGCTTTGATCATCACCACAAGACTTTGCTTTTCAACAGAAGCCTTGATTATTTGCATCTTAGCATTCCACACAGGCAAACCACTCTATGCAACCAATATCAGTCACACAAAATGAAATCCAATGTCAGACACACAGTCCATTTACAAGTCCGTTCTGGGTCTGAACGAAACCGGAGGCACCTAGTACCCCGCATATCCATCGATCTCCAAGTACGTCTGGACGATCACCAACTGTTTCCATCTTCTTGGGTGTACAACCCAATCAAGATCATCAGTAATTAACCAAACGACGTGAAGACCTCTGGTCTTCGACCATCGTCTTCATCTTCGACTTATCGTCGTATCAGTTATTCAGAATGGGATAAACCCGGTCTTTCTGAATAACTCGCGTATATTTTAAATAAGTGTTACACAAACACAAAATACGCCTCATTCCAATTCATCAGTCACTAACCGTAAATTAATCAAGAGAATAATTCCCCAAATATTAACCCCGAAGGCCGAAACCAACATCAGATCAATAACCAGGAAACCATTCTACTTAGCTAACCGACAGTTAGTTTCTAAATTTCACATTCATATGGAAAGGTTCCCATTAATTTTATCAAAGATAAATTCTTTAGATTTATTCTTTAATCTTCTTTTGAATTTTGATTCAACTAGTCGGGATTAACGAACCTTACCGAAGTAATCATTTGTTTTAATTTCCCAATCCCAACCTATTCGTCCCATGAAGTAAAACTGGTAATACTTCATATCTAACACCACGGTGTTATCGGTAAATTCAATTACCATTTCATGTTCAAATCTAATTAAAGATTTAACTATCGCCTGGAGTAAAACTGGTGATACTCCATCCTCGATTATTTCAATCTAATTAAAGATTCATTAAAACTCCACTTAGTTTTAATCATTAACTGGGTTAAAGAATCAGTGTCATTTAAAACACGGTTCACGATAAACCCAAAATCACATTCCATTAATTATCGGGTTAAAGAACGAGTGTTATTTAAAACACTGTCCACGATAAACCCAAAAATCAATATCAATTCAATTCCAATTAAATATTATTTAATTGGTACACTTCATTAAATCTAAATAAAAAGATTTAATCTTTTCTCAACTGGGTTCAAGAACAGTGTTAGTCAAGACACCATTCACGACAAACCCAAATCACATTTGATATTCAATACAAGGCCCTGAATAGAAAATATATCGGCTTATATTCAATATCAAATTCTACGACCAACAGATATCGTATTGGAAATAACAATATATATATATATATATATATATATATCTTTCAAATTCCCCTAACAATATCTGTATCATCACGAAATCCAACATCGAAATAATCCAAAGACAATTTCGATTCAATTCCATTCCAATATAATTATTGGAAATTCTGGTTATTTTCAAAACCATTTCTAATCCAGTTTATTTATTTTAAAAATAAATAGAATTATAATTCTAGTTCAAAATTAGTTCATTTCGATAAAAATCTATTTTTATCTTTTCAAATATGGAGTTTTTCATCCCAATCCTTTCTAAATCATTTCTTATGATTTTAAACAAATTATTATTATTTTTAATAATTTTATCGAGGCCTGTACAGTCGATTTCCATCAGCGGCCATCGAACTGCACTTACAGCGACCTTTTTCAAATTTGATTTGGACATAATTCCAAATCCAACCGTTATATTTCGAATTTCTAATATTCATTAGAAAGCTCTTTTCGATACGAACCCAACGGTTCCAGTTTTAGGAGAATCCGACGGTCGTATCTCCCGTAATATCCGTTCGAAGTCAATGGTCGAAATTCGCGAACTGCCGCGGCGCGGCACGTTCTATTCAGGCCATTGTATTATATATATATATTATATATAATATATACTTCGTTGATTTCGATTCAAAACGTGCTTTATAAATCGTTTTTAAATTCGTTTTCAAAATGGTTTTCAATCTCCATTTCAATTCAAATCAAAATTGAATTCTTCCTTAATATTTCGTTTTAAAATTCATTTCTATTCAATTCAAATTTCAATACGATTTGAATTCATTTCAATTCGTTTTCAATTCAATTTCAATTCGAATTCATTTATATTCAATTTCAATTCGAATTCATTTATATTCAATTTCAATTCGAATTTATTTATATTCAATTCTTTTCAAAATATAAGACTTTGAAATCACTTTCGATATTCATTATAAAATTCATTTCAAATTGATTTCAATTCAACTTCAGTTCAATTTGGTTTTCTATTCAATTTCAATTCGAATTCACTTTTATTCAATTTAGTTCGAATTCACTTTTATTCAATTTAATTCGAATTTCAATTCTTTTCAAAATTTCAAATTTTGAAATCACTTTCGATATTCATTATAAAATGAATAAAATCGATATAAATATCGTTCACGTTAAAATGGCGTCAATCTAATCAACACGGCTTCATATTTTCAAATATTCCATTTCGAATATTTCTATTTCAAATATTTCTATTTCAAATATTTCCATTTCAAATATTTCCATTTCGAATATTTCCTTTTCTAAACTGGAATGAGGCCCAATCAATTACCATATAATGTTAATTATATGGATTTTTCCACAACACATGTATTCAATAACAACGATGAATAATCAACCATCATCCAAAGTACATTCTACACTGTATAAGCATCAAATATAAATATTCGACGCTTATAACAGCTTGTCAATCAATCGATCGACATACAACTAAACAATCGGGATTAGTGTACGTCAAATATTATCCCAATACCCGTGTGGGGTTTCAAACAATCAAACACAGATTTTATTTGTGCAGTTGGGCGATATGTAAAATTTATCGTCCCAATCAATGTCCTTTAAATAGGTGTATATAAACAAACCGTCCGGTTTGTAAATGAATATTTATTTATTCACATTCACGTTAAAAATTATATTTTTAACGATCAAACAATTTTATTCAACCTATGAATATTCTATTCGGTTCATTTATTAAGTAAAATGTTATCTTTATTTTTCTAACTTATTTTTAGAAAATTTCGGCGGCATAACGGCACGATACTAGAAACGGGACAAGGCCTAGCCTTATCCCTGGTCTAATGAAGGCCCACGCCATTCACACATCAATCAAATCAATTTTATTCCACCAAACAATTCAATTCAAACCAAATTCTCTAACAAACTACACAACCAAACAATTTAACAAACAAGCCATCCATGGTCTGTGGATGACGGGTGTCGGGTGCTACTAAACACCGTCTGCATCCTAGTATATATATATAACTAGAAAAAGAATTTTGAGTGAGAAGTTCTCACCGATAGCTATTCCATCTTCACGACACTTCATTTATAAAAATCTTCGCCGCTCTCGCCTTTCGTCACTTTCGTTGCCCGTAGCCACTACATATGTAAAAATCGAATTTTTACTTCGCTATTCAATATATAAAAATCGAATTTTTACTATGCTATTCAATATATAAAAGTCAAATTTTTACTGTGTTATTCAATATATAAAAATCAAATTTTTACTATGCTATTCAATATATAAAAATCAAATTTTTACTATGCTATTCAATATATAAAAATCATATTTTTACTATGCTATTCAATATATAAAAATCATATTTTTACTATGTTATTCAATATATAAAAATCATATTTTTACTATGCTATTCAATATATAAAAATCATATTTTTACTATGCTATAATCGAATAAAGATCAAACCTTTCTCTATATAAAAATGAGATCTTTATATGAATCGAAATTACATCTCTCCTTCTTGGGTTTCAAAATCACCTCTATTTGCAACTAAAAGTCTTAACTTTATTAAGATAAAATCATACCCTTATATGGCTACTAGATTTATAAAAATAACATTTTTCTACCATGATATTACATATAAAAAGCCAACCTTTATAGCGTCGAAAAACTTATTTTTACATTACTCTTTTGCATAAATAAAAATCAGGTATTTATATGATTTAAAAATCATATTTTTACAGTTTCAAATACTACAAATAAATAAATGCAAATAAAATAAAATAAACGCTTACTGTTAAAGGTTGGAGGGGGTCGGAGGCGCGCTGAGGTGAAGTGGGAGGAGTGCGCCACCGTTTGTGGAGGCGCTGCGGTGGGGGCCCGAGCTGCTGCCGTCGGGGGTGGCGGGCGCGAGGTGGGTGCTCGAGGGTTTGTGGCTGCTTCGTGGTTCCCGGGTTGGGGTCTTCGTGGGTGCGGATTGCAGAGGGGAGGGTGCGATGCCAGGGGGCGGCGCTGGGGAGGCTCGCGAGCGACGGGCGGTGGTTGGGGCGACAGGGCTGGTGGAATCGGTCTTCGTTTCTCTTTTTTTTCGTTTAGATCTGATTCGATTTCGAACTGGAAAGGTAAGGGGGCCAGAGAAGTTTAAGGAGAGGAGAGAGAGTGAGAAAATTTATTTTTAATTTATTTAGTTATTTAAGTTCCGAAAAGCAACTTTTTCATACAACCTCTAAACGAGGCCCACCGCCTGTCGTCCATAGCGTTTTACCCCCATTCCAACACAATGGGATATGTATCGCAAGCTGATTCGATCGCTTCGACCAGTTCCCGTTAAAATCAACATATAACTCTATATATTGAATTTGAACGCGCATTTCAATTTATTGGGGTCACATACTGACTCGAAAAATTGCAGAAAAATATTTTCTAGCTTCGTATTGACGATACGGTCCTAACAAAACTAGTTTCGTCGAATTCTGAGACCGTTGGAAAAATGGCCATTTTCCAGTCGATTAAAATCAACTGAAACTGGTCAAATGCGTTTTCCTTTGCCACGCTCACATATTGAATCGAAAAATTATGAAATTTGAAATCTAGCAATAACTCTACAACACGGATCCAACAAAAGTGGTTTCGTCGAATTCCGAGGTCGTTTGCAAAATGGCTATTTTTAAGGGCCTGAATTCCATAGCGACTATTCAGAATTTTCAACTGGACATATCTTTTTATCCCTGCTATGAAATTTTGATTTTTCGGATTCGTTGGAAAGATATTCTCAATTAGATCCTAATGTTTTTGGTTTCACTAAAATCCGGTTTATTTTGCACCCGGTATGCTCAATTGAAGTTTGAAATCGAATTATCGAACTACCGCGCCGTTTTCAATTCTATTTATAATTATATATAATTATTTATATTCTAACGACGACGTCTATAATATATACGTTCGAATTCTATTCAAAATAAATTTCTCGTCGATTTTATTTAAAATAATTCATTTTAAATGTTCAAAATTCGCTAAAATTGCCGAAATAAAAATTTTAAACTGGCCCAGATTTTCGGGTTGTTACAAAGTATAAATTTGTGTGCCCGACAAATAGGTACATGTTTACTAATTTCTTGGGTTTGGATGATTTTATGAGCCGATTGGCTAGCCGCTTGGCTAGCCGCTTGGCTTTTTCCTTTTGAGATGAGAGGGCCTGTATGGCGGTTTGGGGATTTTCCCGGTGTTCGCGTACAAAGGAGGTTATGGCAAAATAATTTGAAAATTTAGGGTGTTAGCCAAATTTTTGAAGAAGTGGAA
Source organism: Allium sativum (assembly GCA_030737875.1). Classification (NCBI taxonomy): domain Eukaryota; kingdom Viridiplantae; phylum Streptophyta; class Magnoliopsida; order Asparagales; family Amaryllidaceae; genus Allium; species Allium sativum. Next base: position 572,142,378 of record CM060923.1, on the reverse strand, counting down.
AATTCTTAGAAACTGAAAAGTTGAAGAATGAAAGCCAAACTGAAAGTTGAGTTGATTAGTAAAACAACTTTCAGCTCCGTTCCTTTTCGAGGACAAAAAGATTTTAAGTGCAGGAGATTGCAACAACCCGGAAATTAGAACCAATTTAAAATTTCTATTTTGGCAATTTTAATGAATTTTAAATATATAAAATAATTTATTTTAAATAATATTGACAAGAAATTTATTTTGAATAGAATTACAATGTATATATTTATTTGAATCATCGTTAGAATATAAATATTTATATTAAATTATAAAAGGAATTGAAAATGGCGCGGTTGTTTGAAAATTCGATTTCAAACTTTAAATGAATGTACAGGATTCAAAATGAACCGAATTTTAGCGAAACCAAAATATTAGAATCTATTTGAAAATATCTTTCTAATGAATCCGAAAAATCCAAATTTCATAGCGAGAGTAAAAAGTTATGCCTAGTTAAAAATTCAGAATAGTCTTTATGGAATTTTGGCTCTTAAAAATGGAAATTTTGCAAACGACCTCCATTTTCGACGAAACCACTTTTGTTGGACAAATTATGTCTAGATTACAAAATTCATAATTTTTTGGATTAATATGTGAGCGTGGCGAAGTAAAACGTGTTTTGATAGTTTCAGTCAATTTGGATCGACCATAAAATTGTAACGACCCGTATTTTTGGCAGTCAAATATTTAATTTAATTTATTATTTTAAATATTATATTTGTAATATTAATTGATTTTAAATATTGAATTCGTTATTTGAACTAAGTTTGAATGCTATAATTTATATATAATATAAACCGAGCTTGAAATGGCACTGCAGTTCATGATATGGAGTTTTGAACTTTAGTTTAATATGCAGGAATCGATATAAGTTGGAATTCTGTGAAACAAGAAATGCTGAAATCATGGTGATTATAATTTTCATATGAAAGCAAAAAATCCATATTTCGATTTATAGAATGTTAGTTATGGCCAAATCAAATTTTGAAATAGTCGCTATGGAAATCGTTATTTCATTTATAGGCCTTTAAAATAAACATTTTGCAAACAAAGTCCGTTTTCGATGAAATCAATTTCATTAGAACTGTATCGTTAAATTATTGTAAGAAAATCAAATTTCGTGGCAAACCAAAGTCGTATGTGAGCACAGTAGCTGTAAACGCCCTTTCAATTTCTATAGCGCGTAATTAAATCAATTTAATTCAATAGAAGAGTTTTTGTGTGTAACTTGAGCTGATGGTCAAATTAAGTAACGAAACCAGTTCCGTTGAGTTCGTATAGTCGTTTAGAGTCAGGATAGGTATATGGTTTGTTATTGTTGAAGACCGGATAATTTAGGGTCCAAAATGGCATTGCGATGCGTGTAAAAATAGCGTTCCGGGAAATAGTCTTGGAATGCGACGAAACTGGTGCCGTTGGGTTGTAATATTTTTTTATGCTAGGATTAAGAGTCACGTCTCAATTGGACGTTGTATGTGGTGGTTTTTAACACGATTTCTCACTACGAAGTTTCATCGTATGAAAAATTGTAATAAAAACTATCCTACTTTCTATTGTACATTCGGATCCTTTCCACCACCCCAAATACTATTTTCTTGCATCCCAAACCTTTGTTCTACTGTGCATTACTTGGCTCCCAAACAATTCATTTTCTTGGCCATTAATTCATTTATATCGTGCGCCCCACGTTTGTGAAACCGTTAACCTATATAAATACCCTCCCACTATCAGACAAACCCGAAATTCCGTGAGTGAGCGGTCAACTACTTTCAATGCCGCCATCCTCAACAATGAAGGGACGAGAACATCCATATTTCATCCTCCAAAACACCTTAATCTACCTAACTAAATAAAAACAGCTTCACTAAAACAATATGGAGCTAATCGAGATCTGTTCTGTGACGGGCTATGATCAGACCTAGTTTATCTGAACAGTCGGAATTTGCACTAAAAGCGACGGCCGTTGAACGCTGTTTACAGGCAAAGGGAGGCACTGGAGAGATTGGCACTTCGGTCTTTGGATGGGGGGATAGGGGCGCTTGCTCCGGCAAGGCTAGATGGCACTCCGATGTCAGCAAACGGGCGGGGTGGTTTTTTGAAGCTGACGTGTTGTGAGTTCAATCAGGAGGAGCAGTTCGTGCTGGGGTATCCATGCAAACAGTACGAAGGGGAGGAGCGTATGGGTGGTGTGGGAGCAAATGGAAAAGGGCACTATACTGGAACAGAGAGGAATAACTAGAGGGAAGGATTGATGCATTAAAACATGAAGGCAATAACAAAGTTGAAGCGCGAGTTCTGGAGGGTCTTTGAGATTGAGATGCAGATTTTTTATTTTTATTTTGAGAAGAAGAATTAAGGGTCAGCTCAAACATGTAATACCCTGTCATAAATTAACATTAACATTATAATTAAGAATAACTAATTAATTTTCTTGTTTAATCATTGACAGGTCGAGGGTTGATTAAAGAGAATGAATACAGTAAAAGGTTTTCCATGTCTTAAACATATATAAATGTAAGTAGTTATGTTAAACTATAATTAAGTAACCTAATTTAATCAAGTGCTTTGGAATGGTGTAGGGTATTGTGCCGTGAACGATGAGAAAACAAATACGAGAGGGAGAAAGTGGGATGTTCGAACCTGACACGTTCTCAAACCAAGGGATTAGCAGTAGTAATTAATATAAGTTTATCAAGAAGTTAAATGTTTTAATAAAACCGTAATCTAAATGTGGCTTTTGGTTACAGAATCTTGCATGCGTTTCGGGGTCCTGAAGGCGGAATGAAGTGAATGGTGGTTCAGACTATTATCATGTTGAAGAAACAGAAGAAGCAGCGTAGACTGTTCGGGCTAATTCTCTGATAACCCAAAGTAATTAAACTAAATTATTTTGTACTTAAAGGTTAACCTATTTAATTGAATTATATGTCTTATTTACTTAAACATGAATTGATGCAGGATTTTTTTGAACCAGATCAGCGGTTAACAAATAGACGGGTTGATAATCTAATTTAAATGTAATTAAGTTATGAATATATTATTAAGTTGAATATTAAACTTAAGATTGCGTATACTAAAATATTTATAACCAACCATATGTTATCAGAATCAGAAGCAAGGTACCATTGGAATTGCATTGGTAACCACTACAGAAATAGGACGCTATTGGAATTAGCTGGATTCTACAAAATTAAACACTGGTTTAATTTGACCGAAACGAGGTATTTAAAACAGCGAATCAACTCAAGGTGAGTTAAACTCACTCAGCTTTCCCCATTTATATTTAATATAAATTGGGTTTTTATTTTATGTACTCTGGTTGCCAGTGGTTGACTGTTTGCCAGTTATATATTTATTTTTTGTTTTAACCAATGAAATTAAACCGTTGTTTAATTTCAGTGAATTACCAAATCATTATTTTAACGATTGGATCCAATGAAGGTAACTTACCTTATTGGTCACGTTTATTTATAAATGTGTTTAATTGTTTTAATTGGTTGAATTTTTTTTGTTAATTGATTGATATTAAATAGTCGTTATTTGCGGTTATTGAAATTATTAGTTAAATGGAATTGAATAATTCTGATTTGAGATAACCAGTTTGATACAGGGACGAACAGGTTGGAGGGATCCAACGGGATTCCTCAAATATATTATTTATTTTCATATTATCATATGAACTGATCTGATGTGGGAATTGATTTGATTGTTGATTATCCAACATTTGTTTAGTTTAAACCAATGGGCGGTATTGGTTGAGTATTTGGCAGCAGCATATGGCCTACGAAATTAATTGTTTCACAAATGTTGATTTACCGCTAGGTAGATCAACAGAGATGAAATTATAAAATTTATTTTATAACCGGAAATAGATTTTGAATTGAATTATATCGAAAACAACTTAGTAAAAAGGAAATAAATATTTATTATTAATTGTTTATTATTTAAACATATAATTAATCATTTATTTATTTTATAAGGAAATTTCTAGTGTTAATCAGATTTATAAACAAGTAATTAGAAATTAACCTAACGGTTTAATTTGGATAGTGTTTTTGTTATGAAACAAATTAAATGGAATTATTTAAATTAATTATATTATTAATTAATTTATATGAATTGAAATAGGTTAATGAAATAACTGTGTTTTGAGTGGACTAAATTGACCGCTTTTAATTGGAAATGATTTTTAATTTAGTTTGATTTGAATTAATCTAATAAAATAGTTAATGTATATTGTTTTAATTTTAATAAGATTTGTAAAAAAAGAATTTGCTATTATTTTAATAAAGAGATTAACTACTGAAGTAGTTAATGATTGAAATAATTAATATTTTAATAATTTAAGGAATTACTTTTTAATTGGAATTCATTTAAAAGGTAATCGAAATTGAAATAAAATCTAATTGAATGGCGAAAGGAGTTTATGAACGAGTTTATATTTAAAATCTAAAATTTTACAACGAAGTTATAAAAAGGAATTTAAGCGAATACTGAAACGACCCAAACTTCCCAGTAAAGGAAAGGCTGGATTGCTTTGAGAGCAACACACATCAGAACACAAAACAGAAGAACATTTTATTGCTGATAACAACAATTACATCAGAGTAAAAGAATGTAACAGAGTATGAATAGTTTTTACATAATAGGAACACAATAATATCAGAGTTTGAAGTTACATTTAAATAGCAGCGGAAAATAATACAAATATACACTGGAAGAAATACACGGATACAGAGCTTTCCGAATACTACTTTAGCTGTAAGCCAGGATCCTATAAATATATCTGCAAAAAGCTACTCGACTGCGCGTGTGGAAAATATGGGCACCCGAGTTTGCCAGTGAAACAAACTACAAGTCAGTCATGGGACTGGTATGAGAAATCTTAACTTAACTTATCTAATAATACGGCTAATCACAGGACCACGCCGCTAACGCGGAACGGGTTTACTCCATTGGATTGCCAATGCACAAAATAAAGTAAATCGTTAAACAACGCAATGCTTTTTAGAAAAATGAAACCATTATAAGACCCAAGTCCCATCAGACAATGCAACCCAAACCAGAGGATAGGGTTTTACCTTATAATGGTCAAAAGATGCTTGATACGATAAAATGGATTTAGTATTAGTGTGTATATATTCTAGTAAAAACATTTCAATCATAATGTATCAATCCTAGATGGCATAGTACCCCATCCTACTATGTCGCCATACTAGTTCTACAATCAAAACCGCAAGGTCGTATTGGGAATTGGATTTCCAACATGAGCCGAGGCTAAGGACAAGCTCCTCTCCGATTCGAGACACTCTAGCAAATGCCTCAGGATCCCCCGCAGTAAACCCTTGGATCTTCAGGGCCGGTCCCGGCCTATCGCCAGTGGATTGGTTATGCCTGAACACACGCTTCCCTGTCCTTTTGGACCTATAGTATGACCACTAACGGTCTATAAAAATCCGAGGCTCCTCAATATCCATCATCCATATAAGTAAAATGTCAGCGCTGGTAGGTCCCTGACATCACTCTAGCTAGAAAGAAACGTGTGCACTCCATGCAGTCCGTATCCCGTTTTTGACTCATACCGGGGTGTGAGGCTTGCGAAGTCACGCTATACACAAAGCTATGCCGTAATAGGCAATACTTTGATCATCCCACAAGGCCCTGCTTTTCAACAAAAGCCTTGATCAATTGCATCTTGGCGTGTCACATTGACAATTCACGCCATGCAATCAATCACTATTAATATATACCAGGGTGTTAAGTAGAGAATAAATCCTTTACCACCAAACATACATACATTAATAACAATCAATTTAATTCACATGGAACGAAGTCCAATGTCAGACACGCATCCATTTACAAGCTTATGCTCTGGGTCCGAGCGAAAACCAAATTCGAACAATCAACAATAGTCCGGACGGCCACCATTGAAGCCCCTTCAAGGTAGCTACTCCCATCATGGGTCTCAGTAGCAACACATCCATTCGATGTGAAGATCGTCGGTCTTCAATCACCGTCTTCAACTTTGACTCTTCATCGTCGTAGTGATTATTCGGAATGGGTTAAACCCGGTCTTTCCGAATAACTCTCGTATTTTATAATTAAAAGTCAAGTACTATAAAAACACATCCAACGCTTCATTCCAATTCAAAATATTCTTTTAAATAAAATATTCAAATTATTCTATCAAAGATAAAATCTTTATCTTTATTCTTAAATCTTTCATTTAAAGATTTATTAAAACTCAGTTTGGTTTTAAATATCACAAATCATTATTCAATGATTAATTAAATTTAAGAAATTGATATTATATTTAACTGGGTTAAAGAACTAGTGTCATTTCAAACACAGTTCATGGTAAACCCAAAATCGACTTCCATTAAATGTGGAATCTTCGCAGAAATCAAATCAATATATAATCGTTATAAATTTCTGTATCCGACCAATAATATAAATGGAATAACGGCAAAGCCTCTTAAATTCCATATATAGTACCGATCTTCTTTTACAGAAGCTTATCTTGGTTATTATTAATTCGAATTCCATTCAATTCCAATTTAATATATTAAGTTGGAAAACTTTACTTTTGGAAAAAAAATTCCCCTTTAAATCTTAATAAAAGATTTACAAATTCCAAATCATATTCTTACTGTTAGTTGAGTTAAAGAACAGATGTCGTTTAAAAAAACTTTGTTCACAATAAACTCAATTCACAAATCATTTTTATTCCAATTACAAAATATAGTTTGAAACTCTAGTAATCTTAATTTAAAGATTTGTTCTTTTCAACTGGGTTAAAGAAAGGTGTTATTGAAGACACCATTCACGACAACCCAAGATCCAGTTTATTTAATTTAATTTCAATTAAATATTCTCTAATTGGAAAACTTCATTAAATCTTAATTTATTGATCTATTCTAGTTAATAACTAGTTCATTTAAATAAAAATATATTTTCCAAAATATATTCTATTCTACATGATTTTCTAAGACATTTTCTAAAATATTCTTTTTCTAGAATATCCTTTATTGGAATGTGACTCAATCAACAACCATATATTGCATGAAATCAACAATTATGATAAATAATTATCAATCATCCAATAAATCAACCAGAGTGGATTCTACACTAAATATTGGGACTAATGTAGATCAGATATCATCCCAACACCCATGTGGGGTTTCATCCAACAATCAAATAATAAATTATTTTGTGCACTTGGGCGATGTGTAAAAATTATTGACCCAATCACATAAACAAGTCGGATGACTTATAAATGGAAGTGTAATATTCAATTTGGATATCATTAATATATTGGATACATCGACTTTTCAACATTACATGCATACATTACATGGTATCACTAATGTTATATTCAAACATATGATCTTTTTATTGTGACTAATCGACAATAAAAATATTAACTTTCATATCTTTTGTGTAATCCTCTCTAATGACCCAAAATGTATATTTTGGTGAAATGTTTTCAAGTGACCAAAGGTGAATATTTTGGTCACATTCTTTTAAGTGTGACAAAGATGTCTTTTTTTATTCATTCTTTTAAATATGACACAAATGTCCATTTTATTCTAATTTACATTTTCTAACAAAAATGTACTTTTTAATTCTAATTTCCTTTTCTAACTAAAATGTATCCTTTATTCTAATTACATTTTCTAACGAAAATGTATACTTTAATCTAATTACATTTTCTAACAAAAATGTATACTTTTCTGATTCATTCCTCTTAATGTATAAAAATATACATTCTTAATTCATTCTTTCAGAATGTATAGAAAAATATACATTTACTAGTTCATCCCTTTTATGTATAAAATATACATTTTCTAATTCATTCCTTTTAAATATACATTTTCTATTCATACTTTTTAATGTATAAAAATATACATTTTAACTCACCTTCTTTAATGTATGAAAATATATATTTTTAAATCCCTTCTTTTTAACGTAAACACTATGATGATTTTGTTTCTTAACTTTTAATGCAACCAAAATGAGGATTTTGTTTATTAACTTTTCAATGTGAACAAAATGAGGATTTTGTTTATTAACTTTTCAATGTGAACAAAATGATGATTTTGTTTATTAACTTTTCAATGTGAACAAAATGAGGATTTTGTTTATTAACTTTTCAACGTGAACAAAATGAGGATCTTATTTATTAACTTTTCAATGTGAACAAAATGAGGATTTTGTTAACTTTCTTTTTAAATGATAAAAAGAATGTTTTTTTTTCATTCTTTACATTTGATACAAAGGAGCATTTCACATTCGTTCTTTTTATTTTTTTTATAACAAAAATGAGACTTTCATCTTCATTCTTTTGACAAAAATGTAATTTTATTTCACAAATCATTCTTTTGACAAAAAGGTAATTTTAACTCATATTAACATTTTATAAACAAAATGTCCTTTTTTAATCACATTAACATTTTATAATCAAAATGTCCTTTTTATTTTTATTAACATTTTATAATCAAAATGTCCTTTTATTTTTATTAACATTTTATAATCAAAATGTCCTTTTATTTTCATTAACATTTTATAATCAAAATGTCCTTTTATTTTCATTAACATTTTATAATCAAAATATCCTTTTATTTTCATTAACATTTTATAATCAAAATGTCCTTTTAATCCTACCGAACATTTTATAAACAAAATGTTATTTTAATCCTATTCAGCATTTTATATCTAAAATGATATTATAGTAATATGCGACATTTCATATCAAAGTGATATTATAATTCTTTAAGTGAAAACAAAAAAAGAAATCTTTTTATTAAAATATTTTATTTATAATCTTTTTATATTCTAAATATTCTAACACAAATGTTCGATTAGTTTCAATAACATGTTTTTGACAAAAATGAGATTTTTTCATTTCAATACTTATGTTTTTAACCAAAATGTTATCTTTTATTTGAATAACAAAAAAATTTGACAATAAAACATGATTTCTTTTTATTGAAAAGAATGGTACTTAAAAATCTGTTCTTTTATTTGCAAAAGAATGTTTTAACAAAATCTAATTGACAAAAGTGTTTAATTTGTTTAACATAATCTAATTAATACAAAATTGCTTAACATAATCTAATTAACACATCCCACAAAAACACTCATCATCAACAAACAATAAATACAATATCATACATCACGGAATTGAATTCAGTTAACATACATATATGGAATTGAAGCAATAAAAGATAATTAAATTTTAAATTTTTATAAACAAAGAAATCTCACCGATGGTTTAATTCTGAAAAATTCAGGTTTGAAATTCCCTGAATTTCTGATTTTCCCCATTTCAGTTCTAGTCTTTTCCATAGTGTAGTGTTCGCTATTGTGATTTCAACGCAACTGAAATCGTTCGATTTCATTCTGTTTGAAAAAGTTTTCGGAGTTTAAAATTTAATTACCCTAATTAATTAATTAATTAACAATGCTTTTTAAACCGCTACCAACTGTTTTCTCCATCGTTCCCGTATACTGTAAGAAGAACCCATCGAGCTCCAAACTAGGTCTGCAATTTTCGATCGCCACCCCATGCCAGAAGTGAATCGGATGGTCCCACTGCCTGCGCCGCCGCACGAGCTTCGATCTCCTGTCCCTGTGCCGAGCTCATCGGCCTCCTCTGGCAGCAATACACCCATGAACGGCGGCGGTTTACGGTCCTGCTGCGGCCACCACGAGCAACAAGGTTCGATCATATTTGTACGAATTCGTAGATCGTGAGATGCTCTTTAGTATTGTTTTGGACTTCGATTTTAATTTGAAGTGGATTGAGAATCATTGAGGATAGAAAATCGGACATTTTCTGCCATTGAAATTATAGAGGCGGCGGCCTATGTATTGAGGAAGAGGGTTTGAGAGGAATATGTATACTACAGTATACAATATATTTATATATTATTTTATTCTTTTGATTCAATAATGGCCCGTTTCTTCTTAACCACCCCAATTCCAGCCCAACAAAAATATGTCCCAAGGCAAATACCCCCATCTCGGACGCAATGGAACATGTTTCGTAACCCAATTCGGCTGTTACTATATGTTTTTCTTTAAATTAAATTATAAATCATTTAATTATTAAATTCAAACTTACATTTTAAATTACGGGGGCTACATACTACCTCTAAAAATTACAGAAAAAATGTTTTTGGTTATGTTTTGACGATTCGGTTCTAACAAGACTAATTTCGTCGAATTCTGAGACCGTTTGAAAAATGGCTATTTTCAAATTGATTAAATTTGACTAAAACTGACAAAACACGTTTTCTTCTGCCACACTCGCATATTAATTTGAAAAACTATGAAAATTGAAACTTAGCAATAATTTGACATTCCGGTTCCAACAAAAGTGGTTTCATCGAAAACCGAGGTCGTTTGAAAAATGACTATTTTCAAGACCAATATATTCAATTAAAATATATATAAATTCTACAGTGACTTTTCTAGATTTTAAACTGGACATAACTTTCTATTCCTGCGATGAAATTTCAGTTTTTCAGATTCGTTAGAAAGATATGGTTAAAGAGATTTAAATATTTCTGTTTTCTCTCAATTCTGATTTAAAATGAATCCTGTACATTCAGTCAAAGTTCAAATTTTCAAACTACAGCGCTGTTTTAAACTCCCTTATTAATTAAATTAAATTTATCCGTTTTAAAATAAATTTTTAGTTGTTCCTATTTAAAATATATTATTTTAAACATTAAAATCCATTAAAATTTCTAAAATGAAAATTTTAAATTGGCCCCAAAATTCCGGGTCGTTACAAATACGTGGGCCTAAACTAGGTTGACTTAGTATTAGAATTTAGTCAAAAAGAAAGTGAGATGGAAAAGGTTTAGATTAAACCATGATTTATTTAAACAAGGTTTATAAAAGTGATAAGGTGTTATATCATTAATTTTAAATTAACGATACTTAATAATGAGATTTAGTAAAAAGGGGAAATTGAAATAAGATTTCCAAAGTGGGGATTGGTTGAATAGATTTGAAAGGAGATTGGTAAAAGTGAATTTGGGTAAAGAAGTGGTCATAGGGTTGTTTAACCAAATATGAACTATAAAGGCATTTGTTTTAAAGAGACAGAGTTAAAAAGGTGTTGTTTATAAGAATTTACTTAATTATGAATTAAGAAAGAAGGGTTGTACTTGAGAAAGAGATTTTCAAAAAAGGTAAGAAGGTTTATAAAACTGTATTTTGAATAAAATAGTTAAATGGAATTTGTTTTGAGATTGGAATGGAATATTGGTTTTTGGATTACAACTTATATTTATCTGGGGATAAGAACGTTATTAATCAAGGTCTGAGAGGTAATTAAAATACCCCAATTTGAACAACCTCAGGATTATCTGAAGATGATATGAGTTGGTAATGGTAAAAGGACGTTAATGATAATTCATTGTTTCCATTAGTGAAATAAAATTGCAATGTGTAATGAAGATTTTGAAAATATATATAATGAGGATTCCAAAGTGGAAAGGGGAAATAAAGAAGGGGTTGTGTGAATTATAACGATAGTGTCAAGATTTAAAAAGGAAATGTAAAAGATGAGTTTTATTCTATAAGAATAAGCATGGATTATTGTTGTCCAGTAATGAATAATAGATAGTTCGCAACGATTGTTTTACGAGTAATAATTTAATTGATTTCCCAATATTATATAATAATGTGGCTAATGTTTCGAAAGTGAAAATAAAAAACTGGATATGATATGGAATTTTTCCTAAGTTTAAAAAATGAACTTGTTTAAAGAGCAATCTTACGATAAATAAAGAAGCGAGAAAACTATAATTATAATATCGAAACATTTATTTATAATATCGAAACATTTAAGAGTATTAAATTTATTTTGTTTTTAATTAAAAAGCCAAGTGGTGTTGAATACTGAACCAGTGAGCTCATTTGATTTTCATGATTTAAGCACTGTCTATTTTGATAGTTAAATCACCGACTATTAAATCTGTCTAATACGATTGTTGGTACGGAAAGACCGGGAATGAATTTATATTCGAAAACCATTCAGACCAACAAATACGTGAAGACATCAGAGGATGATCGAAATGGAGCATTGAAGACTGTAGATCTTCATTAAACGGAAGAACTGCTAATAATTTCTGGGATTGCAACTAGAGACAACTGCGGTTCTACTGTGGTTGGGATCTACGGGTTGCAAGGACTTCTCACTATTGATCCATGGGGTGATTCCTATATGGGATGCAGTAGGAGAGTACCTTCGGTTCATCCTGTTCCTAGATGACTTATACGGACGAGTGTTTGACATTGTATTTCCAAAGGAGTTGCGTACGTTGATTTCTTAAAATCTATTATAGTTGGTGGCGGAGTGGGGCACTTCTCTTAGCTTAACTACTAGAGTATTTTTGTGGACGTCAATTAGTGATATCCAACGAATTCGACGAATTGTCATTCAAAGTGAATGGTGACCAGATGTTCCAAAAGATAAATTTAAACATCAAGCCTCATCAATCGGGAAATGACAAAAATCGGGCAGGCAGCATGGCTATGTGGGTCTCTCCCTTGTGGGTGTATAATCACCTATTTAGAGAATATTCATTTCCTTCTTTAATCTATTTCGATGATCTCCCTTTCGAGAAACGGTGGTTTGAGCCCAACCATTGGTGATATACATTCGATACACTCAAGCGAAATGAGTGGTCGGTCATATGTGGGTCGGGTTGCAAGACGTTCTTGTTGAACCCAGCGTATTACCCTCTAGAGGTACAATATCGGCAGGTGGTCCTATACCTTGTTAGGATCGGAATCCAATCTCCAATGAGCGCCTGCGGTTTTTGATTATATACTATATATGTGGAGCGTGAGATGCAAGCGTTCCACTAGATTGATATCTACTTGTATTTAGACACTATTATAATATCAGAAAGATATTAATTTCAAAATGTTTTAGGTTATCGTAAGGTAAAAACTATATGTATGTGTGTGTCGATTTTGTCTTACGGTTATCCTTTTCTTTTGAAAATATTTTTGAACTTAAAAATCAAGTCGGATGATTCCCCTTAATACTATGCAAGTTTTTTCTCACTCTGATTCACCAGACTGACCCGGTGTTTTGTAAATGCTTGGGTTAGAACGGGATGTATAAGTCCAGGTTGTCGGATGCTGCGGAGTTCAGAAGACGTGCTTGAGGGGTTCTGTAACACCCTATGTCCGTTAATGTCACTCACAAAGGGAATGCATTAACTTCCATGAAGCATTATAAGTAAACAGAACAGAATATTATAAGACAGATACATAAAGTAGTACATGAAAAATTTATAACTTTATTACAGCAGATACAGAAGTAAGTTTGGTTACATCTTTCAAAACCACAATATCGGAATTCAAGTACATAAATATAAGTCTTGTACAAAAGCCTTCAGAGTACGTAATTTTAATGCCATAATCCCCAATAGAAAATTCCATAAATAGGTAGAATCAAAGCCAAGCAATACTTCAAGCACTCTAGCACTTCAAGCAGAGAGAAATCTAAGTCAAGCTCTTACGTTCCCAGCATGAGTACCTGGGGGGGAAGCGGAAGAAAAGAGGCGAAACAAACTAGGTCAGACATACGTCTGGTGAGTCCAGTGACTTTCAGCATATAAATAGATAACAGTATCATGACATGTAAATAAAACTGGATGAGTGATAGCCGTAACAGGAGTAGCAGGTTAATAGAGAAACCGAATGATATAGGCTAAGCTAAGCTCCTTACTTAGTTTTCACTTCTCTGCACTAAAACTACTATAATTGAATTAGGTGTTGTCCTATTGTCTAAACAGAAAATAGAATGATCTCTTCAGAAACACGATGCTAGAAATTGGCCTTTACCACCCGAACAGAGACAGACGGTACAGAAACAGAATTAGGAACGAAATAAGAGACAGAAACAGAATAATCCCTACAAAAACAGAATATTAGAGTTAGGTGTACACTAGTAATGGGCCTTTACCACCCCAACAGACGGTACCACACAGAAACAGACAGGTGTTACCACCCCAACAGAAACAGACGGTACCCCAACAGAAAAAGACAGAACTAAGTGTACTCTAAATTCTACACCAAGTGATCGGCTCCCTAATACATAAATACCCTGTGCCGGCCCCACAGAAGGCTGTATCACTCCCTAAAGTGGAAACCTATAGACAAAGACCTATTTACAGATGTCACGGTGTCTTACATCCTCAGAGAAGACCGGATCCATGCACGCACATGACCCGGTTGGAATGCGCCATCAACACCCCTCGCCATTATCAGAGTGAACCTCTTACAATTAGTTCAGTAAGCGTTCCCGGACCCCTCTTAGTGTTGCGTCATAGTTTTGATACCAGAAAGGGTTACTGACTAATATGGGTCCCAAACAACAAATGGCACAAGTAATTATCCCTCCTAACCTTGTGTTCCCAGACTAACAGATTTCAGATTAACTTGTTTACAGATTTCAGATGTACAAAGTTCAAATTATCTAGTTTTCAGATTAGACATACAAGTTAACAGGTTTTCAGACTAATGGATCAAATGTACAGATTAACAAGTTCTCAAACTAAGGATCAGATATACAGTTTAACAGACTTACAAATTGTTTCACCTAACTTTGTATTAGGCCTACAGATTCATGAAACGGGTTTATTAGATTCATCAGTCCAGTTGTTTTAACCCTATCCACCCAAAACGTTTTTTGGATCATATTTATCTTAGATTTGCATTAACTAAATAATAATGCACAAATGTCCATTTTATTCATTCTTTTAAGTGTGACAAAGATGTCTTTTTTTATTCATTCTTTTAAATATGACACAAATGTCCATTTTATTCTAATTTACATTTTCTAACAAAAATGTACTTTTTAATTCTAATTTCCTTTTCTAACTAAAATGTATCCTTTATTCTAATTACATTTTCTAACGAAAATGTATACTTTAATCTAATTACATTTTCTAACAAAAATGTATACTTTTCTGATTCATTCCTCTTAATGTATAAAAATATACATTCTTAATTCATTCTTTCAGAATGTATAGAAAAATATACATTTACTAGTTCATCCCTTTTATGTATAAAATATACATTTTCTAATTCATTCCTTTTAAATATACATTTTCTATTCATACTTTTTAATGTATAAAAATATACATTTTAACTCACCTTCTTTAATGTATGAAAATATATATTTTTAAATCCCTTCTTTTTAACGTAAACACTATGATGATTTTGTTTCTTAACTTTTAATGCAACCAAAATGAGGATTTTGTTTATTAACTTTTCAATGTGAACAAAATGAGGATTTTGTTTATTAACTTTTCAATGTGAACAAAATGATGATTTTGTTTATTAACTTTTCAATGTGAACAAAATGAGGATTTTGTTTATTAACTTTTCAACGTGAACAAAATGAGGATCTTATTTATTAACTTTTCAATGTGAACAAAATGAGGATTTTGTTAACTTTCTTTTTAAATGATAAAAAGAATGTTTTTTTTTCATTCTTTACATTTGATACAAAGGAGCATTTCACATTCGTTCTTTTTATTTTTTTTATAACAAAAATGAGACTTTCATCTTCATTCTTTTGACAAAAATGTAATTTTATTTCACAAATCATTCTTTTGACAAAAAGGTAATTTTAACTCATATTAACATTTTATAAACAAAATGTCCTTTTTTAATCACATTAACATTTTATAATCAAAATGTCCTTTTTATTTTTATTAACATTTTATAATCAAAATGTCCTTTTATTTTTATTAACATTTTATAATCAAAATGTCCTTTTATTTTCATTAACATTTTATAATCAAAATGTCCTTTTATTTTCATTAACATTTTATAATCAAAATATCCTTTTATTTTCATTAACATTTTATAATCAAAATGTCCTTTTAATCCTACCGAACATTTTATAAACAAAATGTTATTTTAATCCTATTCAGCATTTTATATCTAAAATGATATTATAGTAATATGCGACATTTCATATCAAAGTGATATTATAATTCTTTAAGTGAAAACAAAAAAAGAAATCTTTTTATTAAAATATTTTATTTATAATCTTTTTATATTCTAAATATTCTAACACAAATGTTCGATTAGTTTCAATAACATGTTTTTGACAAAAATGAGATTTTTTCATTTCAATACTTATGTTTTTAACCAAAATGTTATCTTTTATTTGAATAACAAAAAAATTTGACAATAAAACATGATTTCTTTTTATTGAAAAGAATGGTACTTAAAAATCTGTTCTTTTATTTGCAAAAGAATGTTTTAACAAAATCTAATTGACAAAAGTGTTTAATTTGTTTAACATAATCTAATTAATACAAAATTGCTTAACATAATCTAATTAACACATCCCACAAAAACACTCATCATCAACAAACAATAAATACAATATCATACATCACGGAATTGAATTCAGTTAACATACATATATGGAATTGAAGCAATAAAAGATAATTAAATTTTAAATTTTTATAAACAAAGAAATCTCACCGATGGTTTAATTCTGAAAAATTCAGGTTTGAAATTCCCTGAATTTCTGATTTTCCCCATTTCAGTTCTAGTCTTTTCCATAGTGTAGTGTTCGCTATTGTGATTTCAACGCAACTGAAATCGTTCGATTTCATTCTGTTTGAAAAAGTTTTCGGAGTTTAAAATTTAATTACCCTAATTAATTAATTAATTAACAATGCTTTTTAAACCGCTACCAACTGTTTTCTCCATCGTTCCCGTATACTGTAAGAAGAACCCATCGAGCTCCAAACTAGGTCTGCAATTTTCGATCGCCACCCCATGCCAGAAGTGAATCGGATGGTCCCACTGCCTGCGCCGCCGCACGAGCTTCGATCTCCTGTCCCTGTGCCGAGCTCATCGGCCTCCTCTGGCAGCAATACACCCATGAACGGCGGCGGTTTACGGTCCTGCTGCGGCCACCACGAGCAACAAGGTTCGATCATATTTGTACGAATTCGTAGATCGTGAGATGCTCTTTAGTATTGTTTTGGACTTCGATTTTAATTTGAAGTGGATTGAGAATCATTGAGGATAGAAAATCGGACATTTTCTGCCATTGAAATTATAGAGGCGGCGGCCTATGTATTGAGGAAGAGGGTTTGAGAGGAATATGTATACTACAGTATACAATATATTTATATATTATTTTATTCTTTTGATTCAATAATGGCCCGTTTCTTCTTAACCACCCCAATTCCAGCCCAACAAAAATATGTCCCAAGGCAAATACCCCCATCTCGGACGCAATGGAACATGTTTCGTAACCCAATTCGGCTGTTACTATATGTTTTTCTTTAAATTAAATTATAAATCATTTAATTATTAAATTCAAACTTACATTTTAAATTACGGGGGCTACATACTACCTCTAAAAATTACAGAAAAAATGTTTTTGGTTATGTTTTGACGATTCGGTTCTAACAAGACTAATTTCGTCGAATTCTGAGACCGTTTGAAAAATGGCTATTTTCAAATTGATTAAATTTGACTAAAACTGACAAAACACGTTTTCTTCTGCCACACTCGCATATTAATTTGAAAAACTATGAAAATTGAAACTTAGCAATAATTTGACATTCCGGTTCCAACAAAAGTGGTTTCATCGAAAACCGAGGTCGTTTGAAAAATGACTATTTTCAAGACCAATATATTCAATTAAAATATATATAAATTCTACAGTGACTTTTCTAGATTTTAAACTGGACATAACTTTCTATTCCTGCGATGAAATTTCAGTTTTTCAGATTCGTTAGAAAGATATGGTTAAAGAGATTTAAATATTTCTGTTTTCTCTCAATTCTGATTTAAAATGAATCCTGTACATTCAGTCAAAGTTCAAATTTTCAAACTACAGCGCTGTTTTAAACTCCCTTATTAATTAAATTAAATTTATCCGTTTTAAAATAAATTTTTAGTTGTTCCTATTTAAAATATATTATTTTAAACATTAAAATCCATTAAAATTTCTAAAATGAAAATTTTAAATTGGCCCCAAAATTCCGGGTCGTTACAAATACGTGGGCCTAAACTAGGTTGACTTAGTATTAGAATTTAGTCAAAAAGAAAGTGAGATGGAAAAGGTTTAGATTAAACCATGATTTATTTAAACAAGGTTTATAAAAGTGATAAGGTGTTATATCATTAATTTTAAATTAACGATACTTAATAATGAGATTTAGTAAAAAGGGGAAATTGAAATAAGATTTCCAAAGTGGGGATTGGTTGAATAGATTTGAAAGGAGATTGGTAAAAGTGAATTTGGGTAAAGAAGTGGTCATAGGGTTGTTTAACCAAATATGAACTATAAAGGCATTTGTTTTAAAGAGACAGAGTTAAAAAGGTGTTGTTTATAAGAATTTACTTAATTATGAATTAAGAAAGAAGGGTTGTACTTGAGAAAGAGATTTTCAAAAAAGGTAAGAAGGTTTATAAAACTGTATTTTGAATAAAATAGTTAAATGGAATTTGTTTTGAGATTGGAATGGAATATTGGTTTTTGGATTACAACTTATATTTATCTGGGGATAAGAACGTTATTAATCAAGGTCTGAGAGGTAATTAAAATACCCCAATTTGAACAACCTCAGGATTATCTGAAGATGATATGAGTTGGTAATGGTAAAAGGACGTTAATGATAATTCATTGTTTCCATTAGTGAAATAAAATTGCAATGTGTAATGAAGATTTTGAAAATATATATAATGAGGATTCCAAAGTGGAAAGGGGAAATAAAGAAGGGGTTGTGTGAATTATAACGATAGTGTCAAGATTTAAAAAGGAAATGTAAAAGATGAGTTTTATTCTATAAGAATAAGCATGGATTATTGTTGTCCAGTAATGAATAATAGATAGTTCGCAACGATTGTTTTACGAGTAATAATTTAATTGATTTCCCAATATTATATAATAATGTGGCTAATGTTTCGAAAGTGAAAATAAAAAACTGGATATGATATGGAATTTTTCCTAAGTTTAAAAAATGAACTTGTTTAAAGAGCAATCTTACGATAAATAAAGAAGCGAGAAAACTATAATTATAATATCGAAACATTTATTTATAATATCGAAACATTTAAGAGTATTAAATTTATTTTGTTTTTAATTAAAAAGCCAAGTGGTGTTGAATACTGAACCAGTGAGCTCATTTGATTTTCATGATTTAAGCACTGTCTATTTTGATAGTTAAATCACCGACTATTAAATCTGTCTAATACGATTGTTGGTACGGAAAGACCGGGAATGAATTTATATTCGAAAACCATTCAGACCAACAAATACGTGAAGACATCAGAGGATGATCGAAATGGAGCATTGAAGACTGTAGATCTTCATTAAACGGAAGAACTGCTAATAATTTCTGGGATTGCAACTAGAGACAACTGCGGTTCTACTGTGGTTGGGATCTACGGGTTGCAAGGACTTCTCACTATTGATCCATGGGGTGATTCCTATATGGGATGCAGTAGGAGAGTACCTTCGGTTCATCCTGTTCCTAGATGACTTATACGGACGAGTGTTTGACATTGTATTTCCAAAGGAGTTGCGTACGTTGATTTCTTAAAATCTATTATAGTTGGTGGCGGAGTGGGGCACTTCTCTTAGCTTAACTACTAGAGTATTTTTGTGGACGTCAATTAGTGATATCCAACGAATTCGACGAATTGTCATTCAAAGTGAATGGTGACCAGATGTTCCAAAAGATAAATTTAAACATCAAGCCTCATCAATCGGGAAATGACAAAAATCGGGCAGGCAGCATGGCTATGTGGGTCTCTCCCTTGTGGGTGTATAATCACCTATTTAGAGAATATTCATTTCCTTCTTTAATCTATTTCGATGATCTCCCTTTCGAGAAACGGTGGTTTGAGCCCAACCATTGGTGATATACATTCGATACACTCAAGCGAAATGAGTGGTCGGTCATATGTGGGTCGGGTTGCAAGACGTTCTTGTTGAACCCAGCGTATTACCCTCTAGAGGTACAATATCGGCAGGTGGTCCTATACCTTGTTAGGATCGGAATCCAATCTCCAATGAGCGCCTGCGGTTTTTGATTATATACTATATATGTGGAGCGTGAGATGCAAGCGTTCCACTAGATTGATATCTACTTGTATTTAGACACTATTATAATATCAGAAAGATATTAATTTCAAAATGTTTTAGGTTATCGTAAGGTAAAAACTATATGTATGTGTGTGTCGATTTTGTCTTACGGTTATCCTTTTCTTTTGAAAATATTTTTGAACTTAAAAATCAAGTCGGATGATTCCCCTTAATACTATGCAAGTTTTTTCTCACTCTGATTCACCAGACTGACCCGGTGTTTTGTAAATGCTTGGGTTAGAACGGGATGTATAAGTCCAGGTTGTCGGATGCTGCGGAGTTCAGAAGACGTGCTTGAGGGGTTCTGTAACACCCTATGTCCGTTAATGTCACTCACAAAGGGAATGCATTAACTTCCATGAAGCATTATAAGTAAACAGAACAGAATATTATAAGACAGATACATAAAGTAGTACATGAAAAATTTATAACTTTATTACAGCAGATACAGAAGTAAGTTTGGTTACATCTTTCAAAACCACAATATCGGAATTCAAGTACATAAATATAAGTCTTGTACAAAAGCCTTCAGAGTACGTAATTTTAATGCCATAATCCCCAATAGAAAATTCCATAAATAGGTAGAATCAAAGCCAAGCAATACTTCAAGCACTCTAGCACTTCAAGCAGAGAGAAATCTAAGTCAAGCTCTTACGTTCCCAGCATGAGTACCTGGGGGGGAAGCGGAAGAAAAGAGGCGAAACAAACTAGGTCAGACATACGTCTGGTGAGTCCAGTGACTTTCAGCATATAAATAGATAACAGTATCATGACATGTAAATAAAACTGGATGAGTGATAGCCGTAACAGGAGTAGCAGGTTAATAGAGAAACCGAATGATATAGGCTAAGCTAAGCTCCTTACTTAGTTTTCACTTCTCTGCACTAAAACTACTATAATTGAATTAGGTGTTGTCCTATTGTCTAAACAGAAAATAGAATGATCTCTTCAGAAACACGATGCTAGAAATTGGCCTTTACCACCCGAACAGAGACAGACGGTACAGAAACAGAATTAGGAACGAAATAAGAGACAGAAACAGAATAATCCCTACAAAAACAGAATATTAGAGTTAGGTGTACACTAGTAATGGGCCTTTACCACCCCAACAGACGGTACCACACAGAAACAGACAGGTGTTACCACCCCAACAGAAACAGACGGTACCCCAACAGAAAAAGACAGAACTAAGTGTACTCTAAATTCTACACCAAGTGATCGGCTCCCTAATACATAAATACCCTGTGCCGGCCCCACAGAAGGCTGTATCACTCCCTAAAGTGGAAACCTATAGACAAAGACCTATTTACAGATGTCACGGTGTCTTACATCCTCAGAGAAGACCGGATCCATGCACGCACATGACCCGGTTGGAATGCGCCATCAACACCCCTCGCCATTATCAGAGTGAACCTCTTACAATTAGTTCAGTAAGCGTTCCCGGACCCCTCTTAGTGTTGCGTCATAGTTTTGATACCAGAAAGGGTTACTGACTAATATGGGTCCCAAACAACAAATGGCACAAGTAATTATCCCTCCTAACCTTGTGTTCCCAGACTAACAGATTTCAGATTAACTTGTTTACAGATTTCAGATGTACAAAGTTCAAATTATCTAGTTTTCAGATTAGACATACAAGTTAACAGGTTTTCAGACTAATGGATCAAATGTACAGATTAACAAGTTCTCAAACTAAGGATCAGATATACAGTTTAACAGACTTACAAATTGTTTCACCTAACTTTGTATTAGGCCTACAGATTCATGAAACGGGTTTATTAGATTCATCAGTCCAGTTGTTTTAACCCTATCCACCCAAAACGTTTTTTGGATCATATTTATCTTAGATTTGCATTAACTAAATAATAATGCACAGACCTCTCACATTAGGTCGGTAGCTTGTGGCTGCTGGATGTGCTGGGCGGTTCCGGATAGACTTCTGCCACAAGCCAGACCTAACCTCTTGTCTAAGCATCCTTATGCCTATGACCTCTCGCATTAGACTGAAAATTTGTGGTTGCTGGTTAAGTCGGTTGGGTCCGGGTAGGCTTCCACCGCAAACTGAGTCTAACCTCGTGTCTCAGCATTCTTATTTGGAGCTAAAGTTTTCATTCACAGATTATGCCAATATCAGATTAATTATGCCAATTCAACAAATTAACTTATTTACAAATTACTGTAGATTATTCAAAGTTCCATTAACATGTTTTGCTCTATTTTAGATCGAGCCGACAGATTACATACCCAAATCATAGTATTCAATTCCAACAGATCTAGCGGATTAGGAAATTTAATAGATTTAAACATATCCTAAAGTTCTATTAACATATCTTGCCTAATCATAAATTAAGCCTCATTTTACATGCCCAAATTATGGTCATAATTCTCAACATAACATATGCCCAAATTTAGTTAGATTTTCCACAATACAGAATATTCTCTAAAAACCCTAAATCATGATATACAATATGAATTGTACCAATTTATAGCCGTTGATTACCGTGTATGTCAAATATCCAAAAATTCGAATTAGACGTATTCACATTAAAAGTTATCCCTATTTTATAGGTTTTTCAGGCCTAAGTCACATATCCTTTTTCTTCCAAGTCATATATCGTCACATTAAATATGCCCCAAATCTAGCTCTTAAATTACAACATGTATTATGATCTTAAAATCAGATCTTGTATTATAACATGCATTATGTCCCCAAATTACAAGTCATATATTGTCATACATTAATTCTCCTTCTTCCAAATCATAAACCGTCATATATAGTATGCCAAGATCTGGATCTTAAATTACAACTTATGTTGTGTTCTCAATTTAGTCATAAATCAGTTATGTCCAATTATGCATCATTCAATAATTTCCCTTAATTTAGTGTTCGCGTGTCAATCTCTTATGAGATTCGGCTCAGGCTCATAGTAGCCTGGTTATAGAACAGAAGGAAGGAAGAGATACAGAATAGTTACAATAAGATAGATCTACACAGAAAAACAGATCTGACAAACAAGAATAAGATGGATCTACATAGAAAAACAGATCTGATAAACAAGAATAAGACAGATCTCCAATTCAGATCTATACCTATGCCAAGATCATAATTAAATTTCATATCTGAAAATAACTGTACACATAAATCGTGGTTTAAGAAAGAGAAGAACGATTCTGGGATCTGATTTTCTGGAGTTGATTTAACTTTCCATTGATGTAGGCATTGATTTGTCATCTTTATCTTCTCTTTTGAATTGATTGATTAGGGTGGAGGCTAGGTCACTTTAGGTTTTAGGAGCATGGAGGCACCATTCCTCTTTGTTAATGAATTAGGGTTTAGGTTTAGCTATGTATATATAGATGTCTAGGATCAATTAGAGCTCTTAGATTAACCCAGAAACCATCAGGACCACTCAGATGCCACATCAACCATTAGGGCGAATCGGGCCACGGGTTGACAGTCAAACACCCTGGATCGACCCCCAGTCGACCCAGCGAGGCTCGGGTCGACTCCAAAAATGGTGCGGTTCGGCTATTCCCCCTCCCGATTCGTGGTTTTGAACTTTTTTTGAATATTTATTTATTTAATTTTTTAAATATATCTATATATATGTTTATATTTCTCTCATATGCACACAAACTTCAAGGCTTAATAACATCTTCATAAGGTATCTGTTTTTTGCAAACCAAATGTCTATCTTGACCCAAAATTTTGAAACGAACATAATAGCGCAACCCATTTCACTTAATTCTTCTACTAAAAAATCAGTATACTTTAATTTGTGAATTCTAATGTTATAAAATTATAGGGTGTTACATTCTCCCCTCCGTAAAGGATTTCGTCCCCGAAGTCTCCAAGTTAAGAAGAATGTATCCTACTGTCCAATCATCCATCTACTCAACCATCATACATAAGCATCCATTGTCCTTAAAAGGTTTCTAATGCCCTATGAACATATGTAGAGTGTGTGTATATGTTTCTTATCTAATGCAAAATCAGGCGGTCTACTGATCCAGTTAACCTCCTTAATACGAATTATGTTAGTGCCATTAGTCCAATTATGTATGCAAGAAATCCTATTTGATACACATCATTTCTATATGAGTGCATAACCATTCATCCAAATGCAACAACCATGTGATGAGTCAATCATTTTGCATCCACAAAAATTTTTAAATGCACACACATCCATATGCAGTATGAGAGTATTTTTGAGCCGATCTAGTGCCTAGTGTGTGTATATGCATCCGCGAGCAACCACTTGCATCCACTTGCAACCATCAAACATAACATGTCTCAAGCACATGTTTACACCCATCAGTTTCTCACTAAAGGTCGAAGACTCGATCGATAGGATATAGCCAAGTGATAGAAGAAAGTATAATTAACACAAAAGTTCTGTTCCCATTAGACATCGGTTAAGGGAATAAATCCCTAAGTATCAACCCCGAAGACCGAGATCAACATCGGATTGACACCAAGAGAATTACTCCCATTAAACAATGTCAAAACTGGAAATATACTTACACTTCGAGTAAAAACCCCTATCTTTTTCAGAAATATTCAAACACTTACATACTACTGGTATAGATCAGATTATCAAATGATTCTTAAGAAACTACGCATCATAAAACCCCACCATATCCCACAAAAACTAGAATGTATGTGTCACAGTCAACTTAACGCTTAACACAGATGCCTTCAAACCCTAACTTATCACGAACAGATGAGTCGTAACCCTTATGGGGTTTGAGATTATAGCGAGATCAGAAACAAGACTAGTATTAAAGTGCAGAGTCTCAATTATAGAATCAAAATGCCAGAATCAAAAGGAGTTTTAACTCAATAATCAGATAAGGAAATTAAACCTTCTACAGAAATTTTCCTATCTCTATCCTATCCACCAACCACGATAGCATTAGCCTGCCCTCCAGAAGTAGGTTCTACCCTCTGCCCTCGTTTCTTTGGGTTGTCCCTACTGAAGCGTCCCATTTCTCCACAGTTGAAGCAAGCGCCCTTCCTCTTTCTGCAATCCTTGTTCAGATGAGTCAAGCTTCCACAAGTAAAGTGTGACAACCCCAAACCCCGATAAGACGGTGCAAGGGCAATCTTTGGAATATAACACATAAACAGATAAAGCAGAACAGAAATAAATAAATACACTCGATAATGTACAATAGAATACACTGGTTAAATATAATCATCAGAGTTACATGGTATACAGGATCATACTTAGTACAAAGTATAGTTCAGCTTTACATAAAATGTCTACAGCGGAAAAGAAAACATAATATGTACAATAGGAGTTGAATAGCATAAAAAGAGATAAATGATAGAATCCAGCTTCAGCTCTAGCTATCCAGAAAGAGCCTGCTAAAACCTGAATACAAAGCTGCCTAGGTAGAAAAAGGGGCACCCGAGTTTGCAAGTGAAACAAACTACGAGTCAGTCATGGGACTGGTATGAGAAATCTACTTAACACATCTTACAATATGGCTAATCACGGGACCATGCCACTTTAGCGAAACGGGTTTACTCCATTGGATTGCCAGTGCTTTAAAACAAGGAAATCTTTAAACATCCCAATGCTTTTTGTAAAAATGAAGCTATTATAAGACTCAATTCCCATCACACAATGCAACACAAACCGGAGGATAGAGTTTTACCTTATAATGGCCAAAATATGCTTGATATGAATAAAACAAAAGTATTTGATATTATTACTGGTGGTTTTATGTTTCAAAAACAATTTCAATCATAAGTATCAATCATAGACGGCATTAATGCCCCATACCACTATGTCGCCATATATAGGTATACAATCAAAACCGCACGATGTCGTATTTGGAAATTGGATTTCCATCGTGAACTGAGGCAAGGGATCGTCCTCTCGGAATTCGAGACAATCTAGCCTACCGTGTCTCAGGCAAGCGTGCAGGCAAGCCTTGGATCATCTGGGCCGGTCCACCGATGTGGATTAAAATGCATGAACACTGCGTTTCCCCGCCTTTTGTGGCGTAAATGAGTCCTACGACTCCATCGGCTCCACATAGTCACCGATATATCGGAGGCGCCTCGCAACAGCACAACCACACAGGTGAAAAAAATATAAATGTCAGGGCTGGTAGGTCACTGACACCACCCTAGCTAGAAAGAAACGCATGCCCTCCCTGATGTCCTCTCCCGTTTCTGGTCCAAACCGGGGTGTGAGGCTCATGAATTCACATTATACACAAAGCTACGCCACATAGGCCATGCTTTGATCATCAACCACAAGACTTTGCTTTTCAACAGAAGCCTTGATCATCTGCCACTTAGGCATGCCACACAGGCAATTCACCCCATGCGACTGATTTCCATCGATATATAACCTCTGAGCTCGTACTTCTCAGAGAAGGGCGTTAAGCAAGAGAATAAATTCTCCGCCGCCAAACAGATATATATTTAATAGAGATCAATCAGCACAGAACAAAATCCAATGTCAGACACACAGTCCATTTACAAGTTCGTTCCGGGTCTGAACGAAACTGGAGGCACTCAATACCTCGCATATCTGTACAATCCACAAGTACGTCCGGACGGCTACTACTTCAGCCCCTTCAAGGTAGCTACACCTATCCTGAGCATCAGTAGCACCCCTCCATTCGACGTGAAGATCATCAGTCTTGCACCATCTTCATATCTTCGACTTTCACTCGTCAATCAATTATTTCAAATGAGAATTAACTCGGGCTTTTCAAATAATTCACGTATATTTAGAATTTCAAATCCATTCATTTCAATGGTTAAATTATTCGATATCACAAATTCTGTTCTTTAATGTAATTTTCACGCCAAACACATTCAACCATCAAATATCACATAAACCGAGCAAATTCAGTTTATTTCCATTCCATATCGTTTATAATATTTTATCACGATTTATCGCTATTTCTATTTATTTAAAAATAGTTAATTCATTCAAACGACGCCTCAGGCCATAACGAGGTCGTGGCGCTGTTTTTCTTCCGATTTGATTTACACATATCTGAAAATCTAACCATTGGATCTTCACAAATTTTATATTATTAGAAAGATCTTTTCAAAACGAATCCAACAGTTTTAGTTTTGGGAAAATCCAACGGTCGGATCTCCCGCACTAATCATTTGAAGTTACGATTTCAAAATACGAACTGCAGCGTCGTTATTCGATTTAATTTTATTATATATATATATATATAATCGATTCTGGCGCTGTTTTTCTTTATATTTGAATTAAACATTCCAGACAATCCAACCATTGGATCTTTACAAAGTTGGTGTCCCTGGAAAGATATTTCCAAATCGAACCCAACAGTTGTGGTTTCGGGAAAATCCGATGTTCGGATCTCCCACACTAATCGTTTGAAATCACGGTTTCAAAACATGAACCGCAGCTTCGTTATTCACTATATTTTAATTATATTTATATAAATATATATAAATATAATTCTTTCTTCGATTTCAAAATCATATCCACTTTATATATTTGATAAAAATGATATTTTCTTCATCGAAAATATTTATTCGACACATCACCATTTTTAACACTTCATGTTCACAATAAAAATGTAGATTTTATTGTTCAATCTATATATTCAACACTTGAGCGTTTTCGACTTCACACATATGATAAAATATGATTTTTATCGTTCTAGTCCTTTATTCAACACATGAATATTTTCTATAGTTGATACATATAATAAAATTGTGATTTTTTTGTAAAATGATTTATTTCGAAACACAATTATTTTGTATAGTCTATACACAAGGTAAAAATGTTATTTTTGGTGTTAAAACAATTTATTTAAAGTACTAATATTTTATATAGGTTATATATATAATAAAAATGTGATTTTTATCTTTCAAATAATTTACTCAACACATGAACTCGTTCAACACATGAATTTCTATTCAACACATGAATTTCTATTTAACACATGAATTTCTATTCAACACACGAATATAGTTTCAACACATGAAAATAATTCTAACACATGAATATTATTGAAAATTTTGGCAGCATAATGGCAGGGTAGTTAAAACCGGGACCGCCCCTAGTACGGCTCCTCGCTCTACCTTAAAACCTCGCGGTTTTTGACAATGGTTATTTCATGCATCTAATTCGCACGCAAGCGAGCAAGTTTAATTTTCTTTTCCACAAACTAATCCTATGTGGTTTCATCCAAAATAATTCTCAACCACAAACAGGTATTTTTCAACCACAATCATTCATTCATGATTTTCGCCAAATTTCACATCAACCAATAATCCAAACAATATCACAACCAATATATATCGTCCATGGTCTATGGACGAGGGGAGTATATATATATATATATATATATATATATTCGTATATAAATATATTTCGATTTCACTTCAATATCATTTCAATTTATTTCAACGAATATATCACTTTTTACAACGCATATATAGCTTATACATCGAAATACAACATATACAATGCTTATACATGAGGTGTACAACGCTTATATAACTCATACATCGACTATATAATTTGTACATCGTTGTTTTCCATATCGTTTATAATTTAGAAATCTCACATCGGGTTCCACTGCACCAAAAATTGCAGAAGGATCAGAAAAATATCCAGTCTCTCCTAAAATGTAGAAGACGTCTGCAGAGTCCACTGTCCCTTGTTTCACTTTCTGAATTTGTTCAAAACTAGGTTTCGACTTTCTGATCAAACCGTGTAGCGGTTGCACGATCGGACTTCGCCACGAGGTAAAGGGAGTAGAGGGCTTCAGGCGCAGAGTGGTGGGGTCCAGTTCGATCTGGCCAGGAAGCGGCGGTGGCTGGAAGTGGCGGACTTTGGAGGCACGATTCTCGAGGTTGGAGCGACGAGGAGGGGCGTGGCTTAGATGGATTTGAAGAGCTCGGGAAGATCTACAAAAAGCTTAAATAGGTCATGGCGTTTTGGTGCGTGTGGAGGGAGAAAATGAGGAGAGAAGGAGTGGAGTTTTTCCGCCGTTCGAACGAAAGGGGTAGCGGGTTTTTGTGCGGATCCGAGATTGTTAAGGAAGAACGTGATTGGCCCAGGGTTTTTATTTTAATTTAATTAAATCCAAAAATACCCCCTTTCACATACGAACTCCAATCCAAACCCAACGACTGTCGTCCCTAGCCAAATACCCCCATTCCGAACACAATAGAATATGTTTCGTAGGCCCATTCGACTGTTTCAGTCATTTTTCTTCAAATTAAAATATAAAACATTCAATATTTAATTTGAACGTACATTTCAATTTGCCGGGGCCACATACTGATTCTAAAAATTTCCCAAAAATAAATCTAGCTATGTTTTGACGATACGGTCCCAACAAAACTAGTTTCGTCGAATTCTGAGACCGTTTGAAAAATGGCCATTTTCTGGTCGATCCAATTTAACTGAAATTGACCAAATACATTTTCTTTTGCCACGCTCACATATTAACTTCAAAAATTATGAAATTTGAAACCTAGCAATAACTTCACATCCCGAATCCAACAAAAGTGGTTTCGTCGAATTCCGAGGTCGTTTGCAAAATGTCTATTCTCAAGGGTGATATATTCTCTATAACTACCTTTCTGAAAATTCATTTGGCCATAACTTTTGACTCCCGCTATGAAACTTCGATTTTTCAGATTCGTTAGAAAGATATTCACTAACAGATTTAAATATTTTTGGTTTAACTAAAATCCGTTTCATTTTGCACCTGGTACAGTCAGTCAAAGCTTGAATTGAAATTTTGAAACTACCGCGCAATTTCAGGCCTTGTTTATAATTTAAATTAATTATATTTATTTTCAAACATCTATTCAAACACACTTTTCATCGTTATTATTTGAAATATTTTATTCTAAATATTTAAAATCCACTAAAATTGCCAAATTAAAATTTTTAAACTGGCTCAGATTTTACGGGTTGTTACATAAAGCACTTTTTCTCCTTTTTATCTTCAGACTTTTCATCCTTCTTTTGTGTTTCCTTTTTGGGCCACGCTTTCTTGTTTTGTGGTCCTTTGAGCTTTTCCTCTTTCTTCTCACTTTTGGCTTCCTCTTCATGCATTAATGCCATGTCAACCAATTTCTCGAAGGTAGCCCCCATAGGAATGTTGGTCATAGCCAACCCGTATAGAGGTTCATTCAAACCTTTAACGAATCTCAGGGCCTTCTTATCATGTATGTTCACCAATTCTAAGCCAAATCTCGCCAATTGGTTGAACTTGTTGACGTACTCCTTTACTGATAAATTCCCTTGCTTCAATGTTAAGAACCTCTCCATGTATAAATTCTCTTCTGCTCGTGAAAGAAATTTCATCTCGAACCTTTGCTAGAAATCCCTCCATGTCTCCACTGGACGCTCTCCATTCATGACCTCCCACCAAAACGAGGCTTCATCCTTCATTAACCAAGCAGCTAGTTGGACCTTCCTTCCATCCTCTATCTCGAAGATACCAAATAAATCTTCCACCTCCTTAAGCCAAATTTGAGCTTCAACAAACGTCTCTGACCCATGAAAAGGTTTCCCGCCCATCGCCTGAAAGTCCTTGCATATCTTCGAAAATGTATCAACGCGTGGAGGAGGTGGACGAGGAGGAGGAACGACTTCTGGGCCTGCGGCGGTGGCCCTAGACTCTAGATACCTTCGAAACCAAGTTGGTATTGGTATGCCCTCGGGTATCTCGGGTAACCCAGACATGCTGAAAAGAAAAAGGGAAGAGATTCAAAATGGAGAATCGAAAGAAAGACATATGGCTTTTGGGGATAATGTTTTTCAAAATAAACTCTACTTTTGAAAATACTTCCTTTTTAAAACCTTTTTGAAAACAATTTTCAAAAACATTTATCTAATCTGGTAACCTTCAGCTCTGATACCAAGTGTAACACCCAATGTCCATTAAAGTCACTCACAAAGGGAATGCATTAACTTCCATGAAGCATTATAAGTAAACAGAACAGAATATTACAAGACAGATACATAAAGTAGTACTTGAAATTTTTATAACTTTATTACAGCAGAAACAGAAGTAAGTTTGGTTACATCTTTCAAAACCGCAATATCGGAATTCAGGTACATAAATATCAGTCTTGTACAAAAGCCTTCAGAGTACGTAATTTTAAAGCCGTAATACCCAATAGAAAAATGCCATAAATAGGTAGAATCAAAGCCAAGCAATACTTCAAGCACTCTAACACTTCAAGTAGAGAGAAATATAAGTCAAGCGCTTACGTTCCCAACATGAGTACCTAGGGGGGAGGGGAAACGGAAGAAAAGAGGCGAAAAAACTGGGTTAGACATACGTCTAGTGAGTCCAATGACTTACAGAAAATAAACAGATAACAGTATCATGACATGTACATAAAACTGAATGAGAGATAGCCGTAACAGGAGTAGCAGGTTAGCAGAAGAAATAGAATGATATAGGCTAAGATAAGCTCCTTTCTTAGTTTTCACTTCTCTGCACTAATACTAGTATAACAGAATTAGGTGTTGTCATATTGTCTAAATAGAAAACCGAATGATCTCTTCAGAAACACGATGCTAGAAATGGGCCTTTACTACCCGAACAGAGACAAATGGTACAAAAACAGAATCAGGAACAAAATCAGAGACAGAAACAGAATAATCCCTACGGAAATAGAATATTAGAGTAAGGTGTACACTAGTAATGGGCCTTTACCACCCTAACAGACGGTACCACACAAAAACAGATAGGTGTTTCCGCCCCAACAGAAACAGACGGTACCCCAACAAAAAAGACAGAACTAAGTGTACCCTAAATTCTACCCAAAGCGATCGACTCCCTAATACATAAATACCCTGTGTCGGCCCCACAGAAGGGTGTATCACTCCCTAAAGTGGCAACCTATAGACATAGACCTATTGACAGATGTCACGGTGTCTTACATCCTCAGAGCAGACCGGATCCATGCAAGCACATGACCCGGTTGGAATGCGCCATCAACATCCCTCGCCATTATCATAGTGAACCTTTCACAATTAGTTCAGTAAGCGTGCCCGGACTCCTCTTAGTGTTGGGTCATGGTTTTGATACCAGAAAGGGTTACTGACTAATATGGGTCCCAAACAACAGATGACACAAGTAATTATCCCTCCTAACCTTGTGTCCCCAGACTAACAGATTTCAGATTAACTTGTTTACAAATTTCAGATGTACAAAGTTCAGATTAACTAGTTTTCAGATCAGACATACAAGTTAATAGGTTTTCAGACTAACAGATCAGATGTACATATTAACAAGTTCTCAGACAAACGGATCAGATATATAGATTGACAGACTTACAGATTGTTTTACCCAACTTTGTATTGGGCCTACAGATTCACAAAACGGGTTTATTAGATTCACCAGTCCAGTTGTTTTAACCCTATCCACCCAACACATTTTGGGCATCATATTTATCTTAGATTTGCATTAATTAAATATTAATGCACAGACCTCTTACATTTGGACGGCAGCTTGTAGCCGCTGGATGTGCCGGGTGGTTCCGGGCAGACTTCTGCCACAAGCCAGACTTAACCTCATGTCTAAGCATCCTTGTTGAAACACCCTACATCCGTTAAGGTCAATCACAAAGGGAATGCCTTAACTTCGGTGAAGCGCTTTAGGTAAAAGATGTAGATAAATTACAAGACAGACAAATTAAAAAGTGGAAAATAAAGTCATTTTATTAACAATGTGATTCAGTCAAGCTTTTACAACAATTTTCTCAAATCATACTTAAATGTAATACAGAACTTCTGTCTTGATTTAATAACTTCCAAGTGTAAAAGAAGCACAAAAATAACAATGATATTCCCCATTAAAGCATGAGCCAGCCATAGCAGTGGAAGAGAAAGTCCAAACCAAAACATCGACCAACTTCGAGTTTGAAAAGAAAACTGAGCTATGTGGTAATATTTCCTCCCTGAGAACCGGGGGGAACATAAGAAAAGAGGTGAAACAAAACTTGGTCAGATATGAGTCTGGTAAGTCCAGTGACTATTCAGCATATAAACTAGTAAGAGAACCATGACATGAATAAACTGGATGCAGGACAACAACAAAGAAATAAGGTAACATACGATAAGCATAAGGTATGATAAGACAAGATAAACTAAATTAACTCCTACTCTTTCTTTGCTTCGCTACTACCTTGTTAATCCGATTTTTATATCTACCTCTACACCACCCAACTAGTGTCCCAACTAGTAATATGTATAAAATGATAATATTACAACGTGATCCCAATCCCTGCAATTGTGGTAGCCTTCATGTGTACATCTAGTATGAGGATCTTACCACAATCAGCATAATTACCTTGAAGATGTTACATGTACCCTTACTACGCTATCGATCGTCTCCCTACTTGTATTAAAGTTCCATGTGTCTGTGTCAATCGGCCCTCTCTTGCGTGTAGATACCATGTGCTGGTCCCACCATAAGGTGTATCAATCATTATGATAGCGACCCGACACGATTCAAGATGCACAGTGAATAACTACTGGTACCCAGTGCCTGTTTTTTCCCACTCCGGAGTACGTGCAAGCCCGTAAACCATCGGAACCTACACTGATGTATCCCCTGCCGTTGTTTTGACCGCTTATAATCAGCCTAATAATCTGCCCCACCCAGCCTAGTTTCAGGGTACCATGATACATCTATGTGGGTTACTGCTGAAATGGGTCCCTGTTGCTAGGGTTTCCTACTGGTTAAGTTTTGTGGGCCTATATTTACTAATATTACCCACCAACCCGATATGTACTTAACCCTCCCACTGATTCAAGCATGTTTACTTAACGGTTAAGTTTGTGGGCCTATATATACTGATATTACCTACCTACACGAGATGTACTTAACCCTCCCATCGATTCAAGCATGTTTATTTAAAGGTTAAGTTTGTGGGCCTATATGTACTGATATTACCCACCTATACGAGATGTACTTAACCCTCCCACTGATTCAAGCATGTTTATTTAATGGTTAAGTTTGTGGGCCTATATTTACCAATATTACCCACAAACTGATATGTACTTGACCCTCCAACCGATTCAAGCATGTTTATTTAATGGTTAAGTTTTGTGGGCCTATATTTACTAATATTACCCACCAACCCGATATGTACTTAACCCTTCCACTTATTCTAGCATGTTTATTTAATGGTTAAATTTTGTGGGCCTATATTTGCTAATATTACCACCAACCCAATATGTACTAAACCCTCCTGCACATTACGTGATATTGGTTAAATGTTGTCCGTTCATGTTAACTTAACCCACTCATTCATCATGTCATGTTGGTTAAGCGTTTCTTATTAACTTGACCTCCTTACTTATCATGTTGGATTGGTTAAGTGTTTCCTATTAACTTAACCCCGTTCGTTCATCAAGTTATATTGGTCAAGTGTTTCTTGTTAACTTAACCCCACGTATTCACCTTGTTGTATTGGTTAAGTGTCATCAATCAATTCAAGTAACTTAACCCACCTATATGTCATGTTACTTTGGTTAAGTGTTGCCTTTTTGTGTTAACTTAACCCTACCACAAAATCAAGTTATATTGGTTAAGTGTTGCCCTCTTGTTTTAACTTAACCTTACCACAAATCAAGTAATATTGGTTAAGTGTTGCCCTCTTTTTTTAACTTAACCTTACCATAAATCAAGTTATATTTGTTAAGTGTTTCTAAATTTACTTAACCTCACCCACTTGTCTAATTAACATGTTATAATGGTTAAGTGTTCTAAATTTACTTAACCTCACTCACTTGTCTAATTAACATGTTATAATGGTTAAGTGTTCTAAATTTACTTTACCTCACCCACTTGTTTAATTAACATGGTGTATTGGTTAAGTGTTACCTTCATTAACTTAACCCTACCATTCCTGTCTTAGATTTAATTCTTTTATTAAAGCACCAACCACTCACATTAGACAGGTATAGTTACGGTCACTGGATGTGATGGTCAGTTCCGGGCAGTTTTACACCATAACTCAGTCTAACCTCGGGTTCTTTTGGGCTCAATGCGCTAACCTCTCACATTAGATCTATATTGTTACGGTTGCTGGATTTGCCAGGCGGTTCCGGGCCATCTTATCCCGTAACTCAATCTAACCTTGGGTTAGGCATATTCGTCTTTTACTAAATTTACATATTTATCTTTTTATGTAAATTATCAACAATTTATTGTCATGGCCCACTTTCCCTCTAAATCAAGCTCATAATTTTAGTTATAAAAATTTATTCCACTTTTATGCCATAAACCATTTACATGTTTATAAGCAAAATATGCCAATTATATGTAATTTCATGTTTTTCCCATACGTTATCAACGTCAAACGTTCGCACATATCACAGAAAATGTTAGGCTCGATACGTAGCCTAATCTTATACACAAAAGGGGAAAAAAGAGGAACATGTAATAATTTCAACATCATAAAAATATGGATCTAAATACACATGTATCATATGAATTTGGCAAAGAACAATATACATTTAATTATGAACTTGCAAATTTAGATCTATTCAACATGAATCATGAAATAGGGATTTTACATAAAACTACATAAACTTAAAATTAGACATGTAGTTGCGAACTTGCAAATCAGTTGGATCAAATCTAACATGAATCTAATCATATTAACATGTAGTTTTGGGTCATATATGTGAACATGGTTGAACATAGAAAAATCCCTAAATTGTCATACAACATATAAGTGTCATTACCAAATCATACAACTTGAAATGTCATCACCAAATTATACAATATGGTATGTCATCGCCAAATTACACAATATGATATTCCATCGCCAAATTATAATATGTCATCGCCAATTTATGTCATCGCCAAAATAAACAACATAATATGCCATTGCCAAATTACACCACATATGGATTCATTGCCAAGCGTTTAACATTTATCATCAAATTACATACAACAGATCACCACTTAGCATGATAAGAATCATAGTCTCAATCAATTCAGTTTTAACAAAAAGGATAGCCATAGATTTACATTAGGCGATGTTCTACATCCATTTATTTAGTCACGATTCTAATATCATTTAAGTCTAAATGATAACTAGAATTACAAAAAGGAGACTAGTTTTATGTTCAGGGATCTGTATTTTGAATTGGATAGCTCTCCTTTGTTGTAGACGTTGAATTCTCTTAGTTGAATTAGATTTGATTTAATTTGATTCTTGCTTCTATCTTGCTTTCTAGTTGAATGGGAATGGCGGCTACTCTAGGTTGAGTGTTGAAAGCATGACGGTCTTAGTAATATTTTTGTGTGGCTTAGGGTTTTAGATTTAGGTTGCTTATATAGAATTTTAATTAAATAAGAGTCGTCAGATCATCCTAGAAGCAATCAAGACCATCCAGATAAACAATGTGTCACTCAGCCAATCATAGCACGACACATAAGCCATAACACCTCAGAATTTGTCATAAAGCCAATCAGAGAAGGCCACGTAAAAAGACAATTCTTAACCAACAAAAAATGCGCCACGTGCACCACATGATGCGTACACGTCATATATATATATGTATGTATGTTTGTATGTATTTTATATATATATATATATATATATATATATATATATATATATATTTATCTATCTACCCAATTAACAATTTTCGTACTAAACCACTTGTTGAACTGCGTTCACACTAAGCCACTTTTTAGCCATTCCCCTTAAACAAAAATATGGCGCTGGAGGGGATCGAACTCTGTACCTCTTATATGCAAGTCACATGTTCTAACCAAATGAACTACTAAGTCTTTTGCTTATAAACCTTATAACAATGCTAAACATTATTCTTTTCTCATTCTTCTTTTTCATATTTTGCAGCAATATTTAATTTAAAGATATCTTCTTCATACGGAGTCCGATTTATGCAAACTCGGACTCTATCTCAAGTAGAATTCCGAGATGAATGCAACAGCGAACCCCGTTTCACCTATTTATTTATTTTAAAATTAATTATTCTTTAATTTTTTATTTTAATATTCTTAGAAAATACGGGGTGTTACATTCTCCCCTACTTAAAGGATTTCGTCCCCGAAATCTTCAAGTTAAGAAGAATGTATATCCTACTATCCAATCATCCATCTACTCAACCATCAAACACAGGCATCCATTGTCCTTAAAAAATATTTCTAATGCCTTCATGATCATATGCATAGTGTGTGTACATGTCCTTATCTAATGCAAAATCAGGCAGTCTACTGATTCAGTTGTTCTCCTCAATGCGAATTATGTCAGTGACATGAGTCCATCATGTATGCAATTATTCCTAATTGTACTTCATAACTTCTACATGAGTGCACAATCATTCATACAAATGAAATATGCATATGATAACATATCAAGTTTCAGTTCATATGTATAAAAATTCACTCATGCATATGCAATATTAAATTGACTGAGCTGATCTAGTGCCTAATGTGTGTATATGCATCCACAAGCAACTACTTGCAACCACCAATCATAACATGTTTCAAACACATGTTTAAATCCATTGGCTTCTACCTAAGGATTGAAGATATGACCTAGAGGATATTCCTAAAAAGGTAGAAGCAAACATGCATAGAAATCCTAGAAAAAGAGATCAAGGATATACCCTCAAGAAAAAGGGTATGACGCGCATGTCTTATCTTCAGTCTCCCATGTCGCGTCTTCTTGAGCTTCACTCCACTATCCCTTAACTAATTTAACTTCACAGTTGCGAAGCTTCTTGACCTCCATTTCTAAAACTCACTAGTAAAGATAGGACTTCGATCACTTACTATTCTAGAGGGTATCCAATGTAGTCGAACTATCTTTCCAAGATAAACAGGTGTGAGCCAAGATACCAAGTGTATATACTAAGATGATTAGAGGTCTCTCCTCTACTTAGTTTATCCATAATATCACAAATCTGAGGGTCTAAAACTAAAGGTTGTTATGTACTTTTTACCTCTATTAAGGTCAGTCTTACTTTAGGGCGCCTGCCATAACCATTTATTTATCACGCAAACCATCCTAGTCGGACTCGACATCCCTCAAGTACAAGCCCCAAAGGCCTAAACCAATATCAGACAAGCACCCAAGGAATACCTCCTCCGAATTTGGATGATTTACGTGAGATGATACTAGCAAAACAACCAAACAATTGAGCACTTAACCGACTCTAGCTATCCTCGCCAATCATGTTCCAAAACTATCGTTGATCGCATAATGGGCTTTGCATTGTCAACTAAATATATGCGGAAGTCTGTCTCAAGTTTTAGGGGGAAAACCCCTACCCTAATCAAAACATCTTGCATACTCATGGACTACTCCAACGGATCGAAAATCATCGATAGATACATAAAGTGATTCTAGGTAGCTAAGACAAACTGATCCCTTAGGATCACACAAAATCTCGAGGGTATTCCCGAGGCAAGTTGAAAGTCTAACTACCCTACTTTCACAATTACTAGCTAACCAACCCATGCCTAGAATCAACCTATGGCCCATGAAACCTGGAAACATAAGCATCTTAAATCCAAAGATAAATGAGCCGAACCACAAATTGGATTTGAGACAATAATAGGATCATCTACTATGCAAGTACTAAGGTGCAGAGACTCAACTATGGAAGCAGATATAAATGAATGTGAAGCGCTAAAATCAAAAGAGAACTAACTAGATGATCAAGAAGAAAAACTAAACTTTTTCAACAAAAACCTTACTACATCTCTCTCATGTACGCTGGCGGCGAGAGCATGGATTTGCCCTCCTGAATATCCTGTCATTTTCTTGCCCTTACCCTTAATTATACGACCCGTTATACCATAGTAAAGATACATCCTCTAGTTTTTAAGTTTTAGTATTCTTTCCTCCCTTCCTTTGTGAACCAAGTCTATATCCATGAGTTCTTCATCCTTGGGTTGTGCTCCTTAACCAAACTCCCTCATTCTCATCTTCGCCATCCTTGTGTAACTTGTTGACAGGTCACTTGAAAGCTGCCTCCATCGCATGGAAAATCCTACAAAGCTCGAAAGAAAATTAGCCGTGGGTGAAGCTACTACGGCTATAGATGGAAGTTGGGTTCTTATTTTCCCTTTGACAAGTGTCGTAGTCTCATCAATCCTACGGAACCATGCCGCGTTTAGGTTACCCCCCAGAAAGCCAGGAGCCCCAGAGACTTAGGAAAGAAGGAAACAAGGATTCAAACAGAGGATCAAAAAAATAGTGCATTTGGTTTGGGGAATATGCCTTTAAAAACAAAACTTTTCTTTAGAAAATGCTTCTTTCAAAACCGTTTTGAAAATAATTTTTCAAATCTTTTATCTGATCTGGTAACCTTCAGCACTGATACCAAGTGAAACATCCCACCTCCGTTAAGGTCACTCATAAAGGGAATGCCTTAACTTCGGTGAAGCGCTTTAGTTAAAAGACGCAGATAAATTATAAGGCAGACAAATAAAACAGCGGAAAATAAAGTCATTTTACTAACAATGTGATTCAGTCAAGCTTTAACAGCAATTTTCTCAAATCATGCTTAAAAGTAATACATAGAACTTCTGTCTTGATTTAATATCTTCCAAGTGTAAAAGAACCACAAAAATAACAATGATATTCCCCAATAAAGCATGAGCCAACCATAACAGCGGAAGAGAGAGTCCAAAGCAAAGCATTGACCATCTTTGAGTTTGAAAAGAAATCTGAGCTAAGTGGTAATATTTCCTCCCTGAGAACCTAGGGGGGATGGAAGAAAAGAGGCGAAACAAAACTAGGTCAGACATGAGTCTGGTAAGTCCACTGACTATTCAACATATAAACTGGTAAGAGAACCATGACAGGAATAAACTGGATGCAGGAAAACAACAAAGAAATAAGGTAACATACGATAATCATAAGGTATGATAAGGCAAGATAAACTGAATGCGCTCCTACTCTTTCTTTGCTTCGCTACTACCTTGTTAATCTGATTTTTTATATCTATCTCTGCACCACCTAACTAGTGTCCCAACTAGTAATCTGTATAAAATGATAATATTACAACGTGATCCCAATCCCCGCAATTATGGTAGCCTTTAGGTGTACATCTAGTATGAGGATCTTACCTCAATCAGCCTAATTGTCATGAAGATATTAGATGTACCCTTACTACCCTATCGATCGGCTCACTACTTGTATTGAAGTTCCATGTGTCTGTGTCAATCGGCCATCTCTTGTGTGTAGATACCTTGTGCTGGTCCCACCATAAGGTGTATCAATCCTTATGATAGCGACCCGACACGATTCAAGATGCACAGTGTATAACTACTGGTATCCAGTGCCTGCTTTTCCCACTCCGGAGTACGTGCACGCCCGTAAACCGTCGGAACCTACACTGACGTACCCCCTGCCGTTGTTTTGACCGCTTATAATCAGCCCAGTAATCGTGCCCCACCCTGCTTAGTTTCAGGGTACCACGATACATTTATGTGGGTTACTGCTGAAATAGGTCCCCGTTGCTAGGGTTTCCTACTGGTTAAGTTTTGTGGTCCTATATTTACTAATATTACTCACCAACCCGATATGTACTTAACCCTCCCACTGATTCAAGCATGTTTACTTAACGATTAAGTTGTGGGCCTATATATATTGGTATTACCCACCTACACGAGATGTACTTAACCCTCCTGTCGATTCAGGCATGTTCATTTAACGGTTAAGTTTATGGGCCTATATGTACTGATATTACCCACCTATTAACACTCCTACTGATTCAAGCATGTTTATTTAATGGTTAAGTTTGTGGGCCTATATTTACCAATATTACCCACAAACTAATATGTACTTAACCCTCCCACCGATTCAAGCATGTTTATTTAATGGTTAAGCTTTGTGGGCCTATATTTACCAATATTACCCACCAACCCGATATGTATTTAACCCTTCCACTGACTCAAGCATGTTTATTTAATAGTTAAGTTTTGTGGGCCTATATTTACTAATATTACCCACCAACCCGATA
The DNA here is from genome assembly GCA_030737875.1 of Allium sativum. Classification (NCBI taxonomy): domain Eukaryota; kingdom Viridiplantae; phylum Streptophyta; class Magnoliopsida; order Asparagales; family Amaryllidaceae; genus Allium; species Allium sativum. The sequence continues at coordinate 572,101,179 of CM060923.1, read as the reverse complement.
TGTACGTAACACTCTCGCACATTACATCATATTGGTTAAGAGTTGTCCGTTCATGTTAACTTAACCCACTCATTCATCATGTCATGTTAGTTAAGCATTTCTTATTAACTTGACCCTCCTTACTTATCATGTTGGATCGGTTAAGTGTTTCCTATTAACTGAACCCCGTTCATTCATCAAGTTATATTGGTCAAGTGTTTTTTGTTAACTTAACCCCACGTATTCATCTTGTTGTATTGGTTAAGTGTCATCAATAAATTCAAGTTAATTTAACCCACCTATGTGTCATGTTACTTTAGTTAAGTGTTGCCTTCTTGTGTTAACTTAACCCTACCACAAATCAAGTTATACTGATTAAGTGTTGCCCTCTTGTTTTGACATAACCTTACCACAAATCAAGTTATATTGGTTAAGTGTTGCCCTCTTGTTTTAACTTAACCTTACCAAAAATCAAGTTATATTGGTTAAGTGTTTCTAAATTTACTTAACCTCACCCACTTGTCTAATTAACATGTTATAACGGTTAAGTGTTCTAAATTCACTTAACTTCACCCACTTGTCTAATTAACATGTTATAATGGTTAAGTGTTATAATTTACTTAACGTCACCCAATTGTCTAATTAACATGGAGTATTGGTTAAGTGTTACCTTAATTAACTTAACCCTACCATTCCTGTCTTAGCTTTAATTCTTTTATTAAAGCACCAACCACTCACATTAGACAGGTATTGTTACGGTCACTAGTTGTGCTGGTCGGTTTTGGGCAGTTTTTCACAGTAACTCAGTCTAACCTCGGGTTCTTTTGGGCTCAATGCGCTAACCTCTCACATTATATCTATATTGTTACGACTGGATTTGCCGGGCGGTTCCGGGCAGTCTTATTCTGTAACTCAATCTAACCTCGGGTTAGGCATATTCGTCTTTTAATAAATTTACATATTTATCCTTTTATGTAAATTATCAACAATTTATTGTCATGGCCCACTTTCCCTCTAAATAAAGCTCATAATTTTAGTTATAAAAATTTATACCACTTTTATGCCATAAACCATTTACATGTTTATAAGCCAAATATGCCATTTATATGTAATTTCATGTTTGTCTCCAACGCCACCCCCGTTAGACGTTCGCACAAATCACGTAAAGTGTTAGTCTCGATACATAGCCTAATCTTATACACAAAAGGGTAAAAAGAGGAACATGTATTAATTTCAACATCATAAAAATATGGATTTAACAACACATATATCATATGAATTTGGCATAGAACAATATACATTTAATTATGAACTTGCAAATTTAGATCTATTCAACATGAATCATGAAATAGGGATTTTACATAAAACTACATAAACTTAAAATTAGACATATAGTTGCGAACTTACAAATCAGTTGGATCAAATCTAACATGAACCTAATAATATTAACATGTAGTTTTGGATTATATATGTGAACATGGTTGAACATAGCAAAATCCCCAAATTGTCATACGACATATAAGTGTCATTACCAAATCATTCAGCTTGAAATGCCATCACCAAATTATACGATATGGTATGCCATCGCCAAATTACACAATATGGTATTCCATCGCCAAATTATAATATGTCATCGCCATTTTATGTCATCGTCAAAATACACAACATAATATGTCATTGCCAAATTACACCACATATGGATTCATTGCCAAGTGTTTAACATTTATCATCAAATTACATACAACATGATCACTACTTAGCATGATAGGAATCATAGTATCAATCAATTCAGTTTTAGCAAAAAGGAGAGGCATAGATTTACATTAGGCGATGCTCTACATCCATTTATTTAGTCACGATTCTAATATCATTTAAGTCTAAATGATAACTGGACTTACAAAAAGGAGACGAGTCTTTTGTTTAGAGATCTGTATTCTGAATTTGGATAGCTCTCCTTTGTTGTAGACATTGAATTCTCTTAGTTGAATTAGATTTGATTTAATTTGATTCTTGCTTCTAACTTGCTTTCTAGTTGAATGGGAACGGCGGCTACTCTTGGTTGAATGTTAACAACATGACGGTCTTAGGAATATTTATGTGTGGCTTAGGGTTTTAGATTTAGGTTGCTTATATAGAATTTTAATTAAATAAGAGCCGTCAAATCAACCTAGAAGAAATCAAGACCATCCAGTTAAAGCAATGTGTCACTCAGCCAATCATAGCATGACGCATAAGACCTAACACCTCAGAATTTGTCACAAAGCCAATCAGAGAAGGCCACGTAAAAAGACAATCCTTGACCAACAAAAAATGTGCCACGTGCACCACATGATGCATACACGTCATATATATATATATATGAATATATTTTTTCTATATATATATATTTATATATCTCCCCAATTAATAATTTTCATACTAAACCACTTTTTGAACTATGTTCACACAAATCCACTTTTTAGCCATTCCCCTAAAACAAAAATATGGCGCTGGCGGGGATCGAACTCTGTACCTCTTGTATGCAAGTCACATGTTCTAACCAAATGAGCAACTAAGTATTTTTCTTACAAACCTTAGAACAATGCTAAACATTATTCTTGTCTCATTCTTCATTTTCATGTTTAGCTACACTATTTAATTTAAAGATATCTTCCTCATACGGAGTCCGATTTACGCAAACTCGGACTCTATCTCAAGTGGAATTCCGAGATGAACGCAATGGCAGAACCCATTTCACCTATTTCTTCTTTTTCAAATTAATTATTCTTTAATTTGTTATTTTAATATTCTTAGAAAATACGGGGTGTTACACTTATGCCTATGACCTCTCACATTAGACTGACAGTTTGCGGTTGTTGGTTAAGTCGGCTGGGTCCGGGCAGGCTTCCTCCGCAAACTGAGTCTAACCTCGTGTCTCAGCATTATTATTTGTAGCTAAAATTTTCATTCACAAATTATGCCAATATCAGATTAATTATGCAAATTTAAAAAATTAACTTCTTTACAAGTTACAGCAGATTATTCATAGTTCCATTAACATGTTTTGCTCAATTTTAGATCGAGCCTACCGATTACATACCCAAATCACAGTATTCAATTTCAACAGATCTAATGGATTGGGCAATTTAATAGATTTAAACATATCCTAAAGTTCTACTAACATATCTTGCCGCATCATAAATTAAGCCTCATTTTACATGCCCAAATTATGGTCACAATTCTCAACATAACATATGCCCAAATTTAGTTAGATTTTCCACAGTACAGAATATTCTCTAAAAGCCCCAAATCATGATATACAATATGAATTATGCCAGTTTATAGCCGTTGATTACCGCGTATGTCAAATATCCAAAAATTCGAATTAGGCGTATTCACAATAATAGTTATCCCTATTTTAATATAGGTTTTTCAGGCATAAGTCACATATCCTTTTTGTTCCAAGTCATATATCATCTTGTAAAATATGCCCTAAATCTAGCTCTTAAATTACATCATGTACTATGTCCTCAAAATCAGATCTTGAATTATAACATGCATTATGTCCCCAAATTACAAGTCATATGTTGTCATACATTAATTCTCCTTCTTCCAAATCATAAACCATCACATATAGTATGCCTAGATCTAGATCATAAATTACAACTTATGTTGTGTTCTCAATTTATTCATAAATTAGTTATGTCCAATTATGCATCATTCAATATTTCCCCATATTTAGTGTTCGCGTGTCAATCTCTTATTGGATTTGGCTCAGACTCGTAGTAGCCTAGCTATAGAACAGAAGGAAGGAAGAGATACAGAATGTTACAATAAGACAAATCTACACAGAAAAAAAGAACTGATAAATAAGAAAAAGATGGATCTACACAGAAAAATAGATCTGATAAACAAGAATAAGATAGATCTCCCATTCAGATTTATACCCATGTCAAGATCATAATTAAATTTCATATCTGAAAATAAGTGTACTCACAAACTGTGGTTTAAGAAAGAGAAGAACGATTCCGGGATCTGATTTTCTAGAGTTGTTTTAGCTTTCCGTTGATGTAGGCGTTGATTTGTTATCTTTATCTTCTCTTTTGAATTGATTGATTAGGGTGGATGCTAGGTCACTTTACGTTTTAGGATAACGGAGGCGCCATTCCTCTTTGTTAATGAATTAGGGTTTAGGTTTAGCTATATATATAAAGATATCTAGGATCGATTAGAGCTCTTAGATTAACCCAGAAACCATCAAGACTATTCACATGCCACATCAGCCCTTAGGGCGAATCGAGGCTCGGGTCGACTCCAAAAATGGTGCAGTTCGGCTATTCCCCCTCCCGATTCGCTGTTTTGAACTTTTTTTGAATATTTATTTATTTAATTATATATATATATATTTCTCTCATATGCATACAAACTTCAAGGCTTTTCATAAGGTATCCGTTTTGTGCAAACCAAATTCTATCTTGACCCAAAATTTTGAAACGAACATAATAGCGCAACCCATTTCACTTAATTCTTCTTCTAAAAATTAAGTATACTTTAATTTGTGAATTTTAATGTTATAAACTTACGGGGTGTTACAAGTTCAGATGTATTATATATATGATGTGTATTCCACTGTGTGTTGTGTATGGGCAGGTTATTATAACTGTCCAGAGGTGTTGATGCACTCTGATGATTGTAAGTATTTTTAACGCTCTCAATAAAGATTTATTTCTGTATTATATTTTGTTCCGCTGTTATGTGAGACTCTGATTCTGTGTTGTGCTGGTTCTTCTTCTATTCTAATATTTCTTTCTTTCTTATCTCACCCTCTAATTTCTTTCTAATAACTATCCAGTGTTTTCGGTGTTTGGGAGATCAGCATAGATATGGAATTGTATTTATGTTGATTTTCGAGGCCGAAAATTATTGGGTCGTTACAGTGGTATTAGAGCTATTGGTTTATTAATAACCTTTGCTCTGTTATATAACTCGATAGAGATAGGGTTAGTAATACCCTAGATTGAGATCGAATGTATATATATAGAGCGTATTTGTAAATTTTATATGCAAATGCTTTGTATTATGTTTGTTGATCGGTTCAAGTGTTGAGAAGCATCGAACTGTCAGTAGATACAATATTGTTTTGTAAAGAGGGTAAATGAAATAATTTTACCCAAATTATATTTCTATATAGAAAAGAAATAATTTTATTAAATTACTGAGATATTAGTGTGTTTGATTGATTTGAATGGAATTCAAATTATATTGAAAATTTGAATTGAAAAACTTAACTTGGTTAAGTGAAACTAATAATGATATTGAAATTAAATGAAAAAAATTTGGAATTTGAATAAATAATAATTAAATAGCTATCAATCGAATATAAATCGATTGGTGTTCAACTATGTGAAACCAAAATAAAATATTAATGTTGAATGTAAATTCAATTTAATCGGTTGACTGGGTTGTGTATTGGTTGATTATGAATTGTTTGTTATGGAATGATAGTTTGTTTGAAGGTGAATAATCAAAAATTTATTGGGGCTAAGTGAATTATAAAATAAAGAATAATTTTCGGTATAATCAAACTGGAATGAAACTGCATATGAATTGGAATTTATGGTTTAACCCTTATTTGATAGTGAATTGATGTTATGTGTTTAATTTTGGAATTGATGTAGTTACACGTATTAATTAGTGAAAAATTAACTCAGAATTTCATATATATATATATATATATATATCTCACTCATATGTTAAGTTAGTTAAGTACAGGTGCCAAATGGCTAGGGAATTGATGATTGGTTGAGTAAATCATGTATACATTGAGCAACTATGCTCAATATCGCTTGAAAAAGGTATGCCTACGCGAACATATAAAATTTTGGATTTTGATTTTCGTTTTCCGACCGCGTGGGTCGATGTATATATATTGTATGTTCATGCGATATCGCAGATGTCACTCTATACAAGGGAGACTCTGCCGAATTTTTCCGGAAATTTAATGTGTTAGAAAATTTTCGATATTTTTGAAAATATTTAATTATAGTATTAAATTTGTTTTCACTTTAAAATAAATGGGATTTGGAAATTAACGGGATTTGTAACATTTTTCTTACCTTAGCAATTTCGGGGATGAAATTATTTTACGTGGGGAAGAACCGTATTTTTGGCAGTCAAATATTTAATTTAATTTATTATTTTAAATATTATACTTGAAATATTAATGGATTTTAAATATTGAATTCGTTATTTAAATGAAGTTTGAATGCTATAATTTATATATAATATAAACCGAGCTCGAAATGGCGCTGTAGTTCGTAATATGGAGTTTTGAACTTCAGTTGAATATACAGAATTCGATATAAGTCGGAATTCTATGAAACAAGAAATGCTAGAATCGTGGTGATTTTAATTTTCATATGAAAGCGAAAAATCCAGATTTCGTGCTATAGATTGTTAGTTATGGAAAAATCAAATTTTGAAATAGTTGCTATGGAAACCGTTATTTAATTTATAGGCCTTTAAAATAGCCATTTTGCAAAAAAAAAAGCCCGTTTTCGATGAAATCAGTTTCATTAGAATAGTATCGTTAAATTATTGTAAGAAAATCAAATTTCATGGGAAACCTATGTCGTATGTGAGCACGGTAGCCGTAAACGCCCATTCAATTTCTATAGCGCGTAATTAAATCAGTTTAATTCAATAGAAGAGTTTTTGTGTGTAACTTGAGCAAATGGTCAAATTAAGTCACAAAACCAGTTCCGTTGAGTTCGTATCGTCGTTTAGAGTTAGGATAGGTATATAGTGTTATTTTTGAAGACCGGGTAATATAGAGTCCAAAATGGCATTGCGGTGCGTGTAAAAATAACATACTGGGAAACAGTCTTGGAATGCGACGAAACTGTTGCCGTTAGGTTGTAATATTTTTTTATGCTAGTATTAGGAGTCACGCCTCGATTGGATGTCGTATGTTGTGGTTTTTATCATGATTTCTCACTATGAAGTTTCATTGTATGAAAAATAGTAATAAAAACTATCCTACTTTCTATTGTACATTCTGATCCTTTCTGCCACCCAAAATATTATTTTCTTGCATCCCAAACCTTCGTTCTACTGTGCATACCCTGGCTCCCAAACAATTCATTTTCTTGGCCGCCAATTCATTTACATCGTGCGCCCTACATTTGTGAAACCGTTAACCTATATAAATACCCTCCCACTATCAGACAAACCCTAAATTCCATGAGTGAGTGGTGAACTGCTTTCAATGCCGCCATCCTCAACAATGAACAGATGAGAACATCCATATTTCATCCTCTAAAACACCTCAATCTACCGAACTAAATCGAAACAGCTTCACTACAACAATATAGAGCTAATCGAGATCTGTTCTGTGACCGGCTATGATCGGACCTAGTTCATCTGAACAGTCGGAATGTGCACCGAAAGCGATGACCATTGAACGTTGTTTATAGGCGAAGGGAGATGTAAAAACCCGTAACTTCCCCGTAAAGGAAAGCGTCGGGTTTTTACAGTTGGTATCAGAGCTTTGGTTTACAAAGCTCAAAGGACAAGGCACATTAGAACCATACGAAAGAATTCATCAGATATTGGATTAGTAAAATCCAATGAGAATGACTCGTTAGAGATGGGATCGGTAGTATCATAGAACGAGTGTGAAGAGTAAATTTTTAAAATAAAAATGAAAACCCATTTTGTTTTGAAAATTTAAATCAACTATTCGTATTTTATTATTTATTCTATATTGATCGGGACAATCCGATATATAAAGATTTTGCATATACGTCTTGCAAACGTGTATTCGAAGTTTCAATGTATTGGATAGTTATAGGATCATACTCTAGTTGCCCAGGGATAATTCTGGTGACGGGGCACCATCGCCTGTATTTATTTTCGAGCGACGAAAGTGAGATTTCTATATTTCCTATTGACTGGTGTGAGAACCAAAACTAGATTGGGCTTATTGTTGTGATTCGGCATCAAAAACATGACTTTTGTATATGTATCAAAATTATGAATTTGAAAAGCTAATCAACTAATTGATTGATGTTTGAGTTGTTTGTTTATTTGTTTGATAAATTTTAGCCATTTAGCCTAATTGAATCACATATTGAATTATATTGAAAATTGGTCGCATTTGCTTGCATATACATGTGCTTCAATTGAACAGGTCATAGCAAGGAGGCTAGAGCAGAGAATAAAATTTGTTTGCCCGACAAATAGGTACATGTTTACTACATAATTTACTGTTTTGTTTGGGTGATGATGATTTTATGAGCCTATTGGCTAGCCGCTTGGCTTTTTCTTTTTCTTTTTTGAGATTGGAAGGACCGGGGAAGCTATTTGAAATTCCCCGATGCTCACATTGCAGGGGAGGTTATGGCGAAATTTTTCGAAAATTTAGGGTGTTAGCCAAATTTTTGAAATTTTTGGAAATTCTCAGAAACTGAAAAGTTGGAGAATGAAAGCCAGATCGAACATAGCGTTGATTGATCAAACCACTTTCGACTTTGTTCCTTTTCGGGGACGAAAAGTTTTAAGTGGGGGAGATTGTAACAACCCGGAAAATCTGGGCCAGTTTAAAATTTTTATTTTGGCAATTTTAGCGAATTTTGAATATTTAAAATAGATAATTTTAAATAATATCGACGAGAAATTTGTACGTATATATTATATACGTCGTCGCTAGAATATAAATAATTAGTTATATTTATAAAAGGAATTGAAAATGGCGCGGTAGTTCGATAATTCGATTTCAAACTTCAATTGAATGTACCGGGTGCAAAACAAACCGAATTTTAGTGAAACCAAAAATAATAGGATCTATTTGATGATATCTTTCCAACGAATCCAAAAAATCAAAATTTCATAGTGGGAATCAAAAGATATGTCCAGTTGAAATTTCTGAATAGTCACTACGGAATTCAGGCCCTTAAAAATGGAGATTTTCCAAACGACCTCGGATTTCGACGAAACCACTTTTGTTGGATCTGGGATGTAAAGTTATTGCTAGGTTTCAAATTTCATGATTTTTCGAATCAATATGTGAGCGTGGCAAAGGAAAACGCGTTTGACCAGTTTTAGTTGATTTTAATCGACTGGAAAATGATCATTTTTCAAACGGTCTCAGAATTCGACGAAACTAGTTTTATTAGGACCGTATCGTCAATACGAAGCTAGAAAATATTTTTCGAGAATTTTTAAAGTTCGTATGTGACCCCGGTAATTTGAAATGTACATTTAAAATTCAATATAATGATTTAAATGTAAATTCAACTGAAACTGATCGAAACGACCGAATCAGCTTACGATACATATCCCATTGTGTTCGGAATGGGGGTGAAACGCTATGGACGACAGGCGGTGGGCCTCGTTTAGAGGTCGTATGTAAAAGTCAACTTTTAGTAAATAAAATAATTAAATAAATTAAAAATTAAATCTCTCTCCTCACCCTCTCCTATACCTCTGGCCCCCCCTTTTATTTCTTCGATTCATCAGAGAAGACAAAAAAAAAGAGACAACGAAGGATCGCACCCTCGATGTCGCGCCACCGACCGCCGATGGAGGTGCCGCCGCCTCAGGCGCCCTTCACCTCGACCCTCTCTCGCTTCCTTCCCCTCCACCGGTTGTTCCCTCCATTCTCCATCTTGCAATCCCCCAAAACCCGATGCAACGAAGCCCACAACCGCCATCTCCGAGCCGGCGCCACCACCTGTCACGCCCTCGACTCCCCTTGCCGCGTGCAGCTCCCCAACGGCCATCTCCACCCCCCCCCCCCAGAAAAAACCCAGTAAGCTTCTCCTTTTTATTTGTTTTATTTATATAGGGTTAAATTTTAAACATGACAAAGGTCGGATTTTTCAACATCATAAAGAACGAATTTTTATATGCCGAAAGATCATGTTTTTATATTATAGAAAGAATAAAAAAAATTCGATTTTTATTATATATAAAGATGATATTTTTAAATATGAAAAGACGATATTTTTAAATATGAAAAGACGATATTTTTAAATGGAGAAAGGTGAGATTTTTACATATGTAGCGGGTTAAAAATATGACTTTTACATAGTAGGAACTATAAAAATGTAATCTTTATGAGATAGAGAATATAAAAATATCATCTTTGTATATGTAGCGAAATAAAAATCTGATTTTTATTTTTGAAATAAAGTGGCGATTTTTATAATAATGAAATCTATATTTTTATAATGATGAAATCTATATTTTTGGAAAGATGAAGTCTTTATATTTGAAAAGGAGAAATCTTTATAGTTGAAAAGGCGAGATCTTTATATAGATTATAACGATGTAAAAAATTAGATTTTTATATATTGAACATCGAAGTAAAAATGTGATTTTTATATATTGAACATCGAAAAATGTGATTTTTATATATTGAACATCGAAGTAAAAATGTGATTTTTATATATTGAACATCAAAGTAAAAATTCGATTTTTATATATTGAATAGCATAGTAAAAGTTCAATTTTTATATATTGAATAGCATAGTAAAAATTCGATTTTTATATGTTGAATAGCAAAGTAAAAATTCGATTTTTACATAGGTAGTGGCTACGGGCAACGAAAGTGACGAAAGGCGAGATCGACGAAGATTTCTATAAATGAAGTGTCGTGAAGTTGAATATCTATAGGTGAGAACTTCTCACCTTTCAATTTAATTTTTCTAGTTATATATATATATACTAGGATGCAGACGGTGTTTAGTAGCACCCGACACCCGTCATCCACAGACCATGGATGGCTTGTTTGTTAAATTGTTTGGTTGAGTAGTTAGTTAGAATATTTGATTGAATGGTTGTTTGGTGAAATGAATGGATTGATTGATGTGTGAATGGCGTGGGCCTTCACTAGACCGGGGACAAGGCTAGGCCTTGTCCCGTTTCTAGTATCGTGCCGTTATGCCGCCGAAATTTTCTAAAATGAGTTAGAAAAATAAAAATATCATTTTATTGTGTAAATGAATAATAGAAATTCATGTGTTGGGATAAAATGTTTTATCGTTAAAAATATAAATTTTAACGTGAATATGAATAAATGAATATTATAAACAAATCGGCTGATTTGTTTATATACACTAATTTGAATGACATTGATGGGGTCGATAAATTTTACACATCGCCCAACTGCACAAATAAAATATGTGTTTGTTGATTTGAAACCCCACACAGGTGTTGGGATGAAATTTGAAGTTCACTCATCCTGATTGATTAAATATGTCAATCGATTGATTGACAGGCTGTTATAAGCGTTAGATATCTATATTTGATGCTTATACAGTGTAGTGCACTTTGGTTGATGGTTGATTATTCATCGTTATTGATATATACATGTGTTGTAGAAAATCCATATAATTAACATTATGTGGTAATTGTCTGGGCCTCATTCCAGTTTTGAAATAGAAATATTTGAAATGAAATATTTAAATAGAAATATTGGAAAAAGAAATATTTGAAGTAGAATATTTGAAAATTGAAATATATGAAGCCGCGTTGATAGATTGACGCCATTTTGACGTGAACGATATTTATATCGATTTTATTCAAATTGAAGTGAATATTAAAGGGAATTGAAATGAATTTGAAATGAATTCAAATAGAGTTGGAATCGTTTTTGAAATGAATTCAAATGAATTTGAAATGAATTCGAATTGAAATTGAATTGAATTGAAATGAATTGAAAACGAATTGAATTGAATTGAAAACGAACTGAAATTGAATTAGAAATCAATTTGAATTGAAATCAATTTGAAATGAATTTAAAATGATTTATAAAGCACGTTTTGAATTGAAATCGATGAAATATATATTATATATATTATATATATAATATAATGGCCTGAATAGAACGCGCCGCGCCGCGGCAGTTCGTGAATTTCGACCATTTATTTCAAACGGACATTACGGGAGATCCGACCGTCGGATTCTCCTGAAACCGGAACCGTTGGGTTCGTATCGAAAAGAGCTTTCTAAGGAATTTTAGAAATTAGAAATCTAACGGTTGGATTTGGAATTATGTCCAAATCAAATTTGAAAAATGTCGCTGTAAGTGCAATTCGATGGCCGTTGATGGAAATCGACTGTACGGGCCTTGATAAAATTATTAAAAATAGTAATAATTGGTGTAAAATCATAAGAAATGATTTAGAAAGAATTGGGATGAAATACTCCATATTTATAAAGATAAAAATAGATTTTTATCGAAATGAACTAGTTTTGAACTAGAATTATAATTCTATTTATTTTTAAAATAAATAAACTGGATTAGAGATGGCTTTGAAAAATAACCAGAATTTCCAATAATTATATTGGAATGGATTTGAATCGAAATTGTCTTTAGATTATTTCGATGTTGGATTTCGTGATGATGAAGATATTGTTATGGGAATTTGAAAGATATATATATATATATCGTTATTTCCAATACGATATTTGTTAGTCGCAGAATTTGATATTGAATATAAGCCGATATATTTTCTATTCAGAGCCTTGTATTAAATATCAAATGTGATTTGGGTTTGTCGTGAATGGTGTCTTCACTAACACTGCCCTTGAACCCAGTTGAGAAAAGATTAAATCTTTTTATTTAGATTTAATGAAGTGTACCAATTAAACAATATTTAATTGGAATTGAATTGATATTGATTTTTGGGTTTATCGTGGACAGTGTTTTAAATAACACTCGTTCTTTAACCCGATAATTAATGGAATGTGATTTTGGGTTTATCGTGAACTGTGTTTTAAATGACACTGATTCTTTAACCCAGTTAAAGATTAAAACTAAGTGGAGTTTTAATGAATCTTAAATTAGATTCAAATCATCGAGAATGGAGTATCACCAGTTTTGCTCCAGGCGATAGTAGAATCTTTAATTAGATTTGAACGTGAAATGGTAATTGAATTTACCGATAACACCGTGGTGTTAGATATGAAGTATCACCAGTTTTACTTTATGGGATGAATAGGTTGGGATTGGGAAATTAAAACAAATGATTACTTCGGTAAGGTTCGTTAATCCCGACTAGTTGAATCGAAATTCAAAAGAAGATTAAAGAATAAATTCAAGGAATTTATCTTGGATAAAATTAATGGGAACCTTTCCCTATGAATGTGAAATTCAGAAACTAACTGTCGGTTAGCTAAGCAGAATGGTTTTCTGGATATTGATCTGATGTTGGTTTCGGCCTTCGGGGTTAATATTTGGGAAATAATTCTCTTGGTTAATTTACGGTTAGTGACTGATGAATTGGAATGAGGCGTATGTTGTGTTTGTGTAACACTTATTTAAAATATACGCGAGTTATTCGGAAAGACCGGGTTTATCCCATTCTGAATAACTGATACGACGATAAGTCGAAGATGAAGACGATGGTCGAAGACCGGAAGTCTTCACGTCGTTTGGGTGATTACTGATGATCTTGATTGGGCTGTACACCCAAGAAGATGGAAACAGTTGGTGATCGTCCAGACGTACTTGGAGATCGATGGATATGCGGGGTACTATGTGCCTCCGGTTTCGTTCAAACCCAGAACGGACTTGTAAATGGACTGTGTGTCTGACATTGGATTTTAGTCCGTGTGATTGATCTCTATTAAATATATATCTGTTTGGCGGCGGAGAATTTATTCTCTTGCTTAACGCCCTTCTCTGAGACGTACAAGCTCAGGGGTTATATATTGATGGATACGCATGGAGTGAATTGCCTGTGTGGCATGCCTAAGTGGCAAGTGATCGAGGCTTCTGTTGAAAAACAAAGTCTTGTGGTGATGATCAAAGCACGGCTTTTGTGGCGTAGCTTTGTGTAACGTTTACTTCGCGAGTTTCACACCCGGTATGAACCAAAAACGGGAGACGGACCTCAGGGAGGGCATGCGTTTCTTTCTAGTTAGAAGTGGCGTCAGTGGTTTTGCACGCCCTGACGAGTTTGACTTATGTGGTTGTTGCTGTTGCGAGGCGCCTCGGTTATATCGGTTTCGGCCGATGCATTCTGGTCGGCAGACAGACCAGACTTACACCCCATAGGGTGGGGAAACGTAGTGTTCAGGCATAATAATCCACATCGGTGGACCGGCCCTGACGATCTAAAGGCTTGCCTGCGCGCTTGCCTGTGGCTCGGGCTAGAGAGTCACAAATCGGTAGAGGATCTTGCCCCCTAGCCTCGGTTCATAGATGGAAAACCAATTTCCAAATACGTGACATTTGCGGTTTTATTTGTAAACCTATATATGGCGACATAGTGGCATGGAACGCTCATGTCGCCTATGATTGATACTTATGATTTGAAGTTGTTTTATACACTATGCACTTATAATAGTATCAAATGATTTGTTTTAGACGTATCAAGCATTCTTTGGCTGTTATAAGGGAAAACCCTATCCCCCGGCTTGCGTTGCATTGTGTGATAGGACCTAGGTCTTATAACAGCTTCATTTTTCTTTATTTAGCATTGCGCTGTTTGTTTTATGCACCGGTATTCTTGGGAGGAAACCCGTTCCGTGTTATACGGCGTGGTCCCTTGATTTACCTAACTTTTAAAATAAAGAATAATAACTGTTTTAGTTCTCACACCAGTCACATGACTGACCTGGAGTTTATTGTTTTAACCTAAACTCTGGGTGCCCCTATTTTGACACGGGCAGCTAGTATTTTGGTTTTGCAGATTTATATTCACAGGATCCTGGTTTACAGCTGGAACGATATCCGGAAAGCTTTGTATCCGTATATCTCCTCTAGTTGTATATTGTATTAATTTCCACTGCGATGTATTTAAATGTAATTTAAATCTCTGATATTTCTGTGTAATATTTATTTTTTTATACTCTGTATATTCTTGTAATCTGATGCATTGTTGTAATATACCATGAAATGTTCTTCCGTCTGTGTTCTGATTTGTTGGCTTGTTCTCGAACTATCCGACGCTTTCCTTTACGGGGAAGTTACGGGTTTTTACAGGAGGCGCTGGAGAGGTCGGCACTTCGGTCATTGGAAGTGGGGATAGGGGTGTCGATGGAGGGGGGATAGGGGTGCTCGCTCCGGCAAGGCCAGATGGCACTCTGGTGTCGACAAACGGGCGGGGCGGTTTGTTGAAGCCGGCATGTTGTGAGTTCAATCTGGAGGAGCAATTCGTGCTTGGGTATCCATGCAAACAGTACGAAGGGGAGGAGAATGTGGATGGTATGGAAGAGAATGGAAAAAGGGCACTGTACTTGAACGGAGAGGAATAACGAGAGGGAAGTATGGATGCATGAAAACGTGAAGGCAATAACAAAGTTGAAGCACTAGTTCTGGAGGGTCTTCGAAGTTGAGATGGAGCTTTTTTTGAGAAGAAGAATTACGGTTCGGCTCAAACATTTATTACCCTGTCATTAAATTAACGTTAACATTACAATTAAGAATAACTAATCAATTTTTTTGTTTAGTCATTGACAGGTCCAGGGCTGATTAAAGAATGAATATAGTAAAAGATTTGCCACGTCTTAAACATATATACATGTAATTAGTTATGTTAAACTATAATTAAGTAACCTAATTTAATCAAGTGCTTTGGAAAGGTGCAGGGTATTGTGCCGTGAATAAAGAGGAAACAAATACGATAGGGAGAAAGTGGGATGTTCGAACCTGACACATTCTCAAACCAAGTGATTAGCAGTAGTAATTAATATAAGTTTATCAAGAAGTTAACTTTTTTAAATAAAAACCGCAATCTAAATGTGGCTTTTGGTTACATAATCTTACATGCGTTTCGGGGTCCTGAAGGCGAAATGAAGTGAATGGTGGTTCAGACTGTTATCATGTTGAAGAAACAGAAGAAGTAGTGTATACCGTTTGGCCTAATTCTCTGATATTGTAACGACCCGGAAAATCTGAACCAATTTAAAAAAATTTAAATTGGCTAAAATAATGGATTTTAAATATTTAAAATAAATATTTTAAATAATAGCAAGGAAAAGTGAGTTTGAATCGAAATTTGAAAACGAATATAATTAATTCTAATTATAAACAAGGCCTGAAATGGCGCGGTAGTTTCAAAATTTGAATTCAAATTTTGACTGACTGTACCGGGTGCAAAACAAAACAGATTTAAGTGAAACCAAAAATATTTAAATCTGTTAGTGAATACCTTTCTAACGAATCTGAAAAATCGAAATTTCATAGCGGAAAGCAAAAGTTATGGCCAAATGAATTTTCAGAAAGGTCGCTATGGAATTTATATAGCCCGTGAAATTGTCCATTTTGCAAACGACCTCGGAATTCGACGAAACCACTTTTGTTGGATCCGGGATGAGAAGTTATTGCTAGGTTTCAAATTTCATAATTTTTGAAGCTAGTATGTGAACGTGGCAAAGGAAAATGTGTTTTGGTCAATTATAGTTAAATTGGATCGAACAGAAATGGGCCATTTTGCAAACGGACTCAGAATTCGACGAAACTAGTTTTGTTGGGACCGTATCGTCAAAACATAGCCAGATTTATTTTTCTGGAATTTTTCGAATTAGTTTGTAGCCCTGGCAAATTGAAATGTACGTTCAAATCAAATATTGAATGTTTTATATTTTAATCTGAATGAAAACTGACTGAAACAGTCGAATGGGCTTACGAAACATATCCCATTGTGTTCGGAATGGGGGTGAAACGCTAGGGACGACAGTCGTTGGGTTTGGATTGGTGTTCGTGGGTGAAAGAGGGTATTTTTGAAAAAAAATATAAATAAAATAAAAAAATCTGATTGGCCACACTTTATTCTGTCTCCCCGCTCCTCTCAGAAACCCGACGACGGAAAAAACTCAAGACCTTCTCTCCTCGATTCTTCGTTATACACTCAATAAAATCCAACGCCACAGGTAGGGATTTTGTAGAGCTTCGAATCCTCTTCAAATCCATAGCAACCCCACCCCCTATCGTTCGCCATACCTCGAGTTTCGAGCCCAGGAAGATCCGGACTTTCCGCCGACGCCACGAACAGTAGGGTCCACCGAGCTGGCCCACTCCCCCACGCGCGCGAATCTCTCCTAGCCCTTCGACGCTGCGAAGGTCGATCGTCCTCTAGCTTCACGGATTGGGAGAAAATTACAACCCTAGTTTCGAACGATTTGCTGAGGTAATCGACTTTGATTATTTAATCTGTTTTAACACTTTTAAACCATTGCAAACTTGAAAAAATCATATCTTTTTCGTTTCTTTACGAAATTCATTGAAACAAGAGACAGTGGACTCGCGTGGATGTCTTCTACATTCTAGAAGAGACCGCATATTTTTCTGAGCCTTCTGCTATTTTTGGTGGAGTGGAACCCAATGTGAGATTTCTAAATTATAAACGATATGGAAAATGACGATGTATAAATTATATAGTCGATGTATGAGTTATATAAGCGTTGTACACCTCATGTATAAGCGTTGTATAAGTTGTACGTTCGATGTATAAGTTATATATCCGTTGTAAAAATTATATATGTGTTGAAATAGAAGTGAAATGCTATATATATATATATATATACATATATATATACGCCCCTCGTCCACAAACCATGGACGATATTTATTGGTTGTGATTGGTGTGAAAATTGATTGATAGCGAATGGTTGATTGAAATTATTTGTGGTTGGAATTGATTGATTGTGGTTGAAAAATACCTGTTTGTGGTTGAGAAATATTTGGTTGAAACCACATAGGATTAGTTTGTGGAAATGAAAAAAATATACATGCCGCCTGCGTGCGAACTAGATGCATGATTCCCCATTGTCAAAAGCTGCGAGGCTTTAAGGTAGAGCGAGGAGCCGTACTAGGGACGGTCCCGGTATTAACTACCCTGCCGTTATGCTGCCGAAATTTTGAATAATATTCATGTGTTAGAATTATTTTCCTGTGTTGAAACTATATTCGTCTGTTGAATAGAAAACCTTCATGTGTTGAATAGAAATTCATTCGTTGAATCAAATTCATGTGTTGAATGGTATTCGTGTTTTAAAAATAAAATCACCTTTTTATCTATATATACAAACTATAGAAAACCTCCATGTGTTGAATCGAAATTCATTCGTTGAATTGAAATCCATGTGTTGAATGGTATTCGTGTTTTAAAAATAAAAATCACCTTTTTATCTATATATACTGTGACGGCCCGCCCCGCACCAGCCGGCATTTTCTCTGTAAGTGCGCTGTACATATGCCCGACCAGCACGGAACGGTCGTCAAAAGAAAGGAAAGAAGAGAATGAACTAACAAGGAACCTGTAGAATGTCTCACAGCACATGGAACAAAATATAATAATAACATAATCTTGACATAAAATAGGCGAGACGGTGCATAAGTTGAAAACTAAACCAGCATAGTAGCGGAAATCCAAATACAGCTTATGATCCAACATCATTGTTACAACTTTAAACTGTCTCTAAAGCAAAAGAAAGTTAAAGTAGAAGATGCACTACTAATGCCCAAGCAGTGATCTTCAACAACACAGGGAGAATATCTATATGTATCATACGTGGAAGCCTCCGGCTCGTCTTCGATCATCTACTCGTGCATACCGAGCTAACCTGTCTCTAGTCTGCTCGTGAGAGCACCCAGAGTAATAAGAAGAGACATAAAACTCTGGGTAAGACAAAAAGTCTGGTATGAGTGATAAGCAGCTAAACAGAACAATAATAGGTATACTAAACCATACCTGAACCTGGACCTACAACCAAAGAGTTAACACTACATACCGTACAATACTCTAAGGTGCCACTATCATATGGTGTAAAGAATACGGGGGTGGGTGTGTGTATGTCATAATGAAGGCAAACAATCAAACATAAAAACCATTCTCACATCTATCACTCAGTCCGTAAAGCATACGATGTCCACCACTGTCAATCACTAGACCCATCGAAGTAGTGACGGAGTTTGACTTGTACAACTACTGGTACTACCAAGCTTATCGCATGGAGTTATGACCAAATCTTTACAAATGACCCCACTTCATTGGTCTAAAGCTCTTTAGTCGTACCAAGGCCATTGTGGCCCTAAATCCTTTCACGTACCCCCTACACATAGTGATCTAAAGTTACAAACATCGACAACCCCTTAGCACACGTCCCGCAGCAAAGCCCAACTCATGAAGTTCCCTCCTTGGTTCCCATCTAGATCCTGAGGTACAACTCCTCATTTGGACTTCCTTTGCATCTCGGGTTTAGGTTTACTTGGTGTTCGATCCTCCGATTCGGTTCGGTTCGCCCCCTCCTACTTGGTTCGGGTCGAATGCTCCATTCTCGTTCAGTTCGGGTGCTCAGATGCCCCTATCCGGTTCGGATCGGATGCCCCTATCCGGTTCGGATCGGATGCCCCTATCGGGTTGCTCCAATCCGGTTGCTCCTATCCGGATGCTCCTATCCGAATTCTCCTATCCGGATGCTCCTATCCGAATGCTCCTATCCGAATGCTCCTACACGGATGCTCTTATACGAATGCTCCTATCCGGTTGCTCCTATCCGGTTTGCTGCTACTTTTTCCAGCAAGCTATTTTCGTTAAACGACGGCATTTTCAACCATTCTAACTTTTCTATGCAATCATAAAACATACCATATAGTCATAGCAACATGTATAATCATCCACAAACACTAAAACAAAAATATGACATGTTTATAAGGATCAAACATACCCAAAAACCCATGTTTTTCCCTTAAGCATGTTTAGGCAAAACTAATGATATGATTAGTAGAACTTAACCAAATAAAACCAAATTTCTAACAAAGGTCTAAAACATTATTTCAAATTTTATAAATATTTTTCCATAATTTTATCATGTTTAAATTCGCTATTCTTCACTAATTACCCTTAATTAACCATAATTAGTGCAAAACTATGCAAATCACTCACCTTAGCCACAAATAAAACCCCAAAACTAAAATGATTCTCTGTTTGGCACTGTTCCCAATGCAACACAGCAGCTCTAGCCTTGTTTTGGTGCTATTCTCCTTAATTTGATGTAGTTTAAGCCAAAATTTGATTAGAAAGTGATTAGAAGTTAATTTGGGTGTTGGAGGCCATTGTTAAGGTTCCAAGAACGAAAGTGGCGGCTGAAAGAAATATTTTCTAACCCTAATCAGCCCCTATACATCTCTAATCCCGAAATCCCCTTTGGGCCTCGCTGCTAATTAACCGGTTAAGCCCAATTAAGCTGTTTTTCACCATCTGAAACTTGTTTCAGCCATATCTCCCCAACGGTGAGTCCGTTTGGCTATTGTGACCACTCTACAGAATTGTAAACCATCATCCGGAGCCAATGGAAGTGGTTTCAGGTCAAAATTCCTTTCCAGACAAAATTTATGGTCAAAACAAGATCAGCTAGGGGCAAAACGGTCATTTAAAAATCGGCAAAAATCATGAACATGGTAAATGACCCCAATAGTCGTCTCCCAAAGTTACATGACCATACGACTTCGTATGTGAATGAAATAAATATCCTACGATCCTACGATGCGTAGATTGTGGGTCGTTACACTCTCCCCCCTTAAGAAATTTCGTCCCCGAAATTCCTTAACCCCAAAACATACAAAGGATCCCGCATGCCAACCAATCATATATAAGAATCAAACATGCAAAACAAACAAAACAACTTATCCTAGCATGCGGAAAGACTAAACCGAAACTGAAATCTTACCAGACGAAGAGTTCTGGATACGTCTTCCTAATGTTCTCCTCTGTCTCCCAAGTACAATCATTCTCATTCTCGCCCCATTGAACTTTGACTAATTTCACCGCCTTCCTTCGAAGTTGCTTCGTATCGTTCCCAACAATACGCATAGGCCTGCGGTTCCCAACCGCCTCGGGTTCCACTTTGACATCATCCAACTGATCAGGTGAAATAGTCACATCTGGGTCATGTACAAATTTCCTTAACTGGGAAACATGAAATACGTTGTGAACTCCTGCCATCTTCTTTGGTAATTCAACTCTATATGCCAAATTCCCAATTTTCTCAAGAACTAGGAATGGACCAACAAATCTTGGTGCTAACTTGCCTCTCCTACCAAATCGTATCACGCTCTTCAACGGAGAAATCTTGACAAACACCAAGTCTCCAATGGAGAACATTAATTCTCTTCTCCTCTTATCAGCATAACTTTTCTGCTTATCTTGGACAGCCTTCATTCGTTGTCGAATAAATTTAATCTTGTCTGATGTTTCTCTTATTACCTCTGGTCCAAGCAAATATTTCTCACCGGTCTCTAACCAACATGACAGTGAGCTGCACGGTCTTCCGTACAAAGCTTCAAATGGAGCCATACCAATACTGGACTGATAACTATTATTATATGCAAACTCCATTAGATGCAAATGGTCATCCCATGATCCACCAAAATCCAATACACAGGCTCTCAAGAGGTCATCTAATATACGATTCACCCTCTCTGTTTGACCGTCGGTATGAGGATGATATGCGGTACTGAGATGTAATTCTGATCCTAACGCCTCTTGTAAGCTCTTCCAAAATCCACTAGTGAACAACGGATCTCGGTCACTCACAATGCATTTAGGTATTCCATGAAATCTCACTACCCACTTCACATATAGCTCAGCTAATTTAGCTGCCGTTCTATTCGACTTGAAGGGTATAAATTTTGCACTCTTGGTTACTCGGTCCACAATCACCCAAATGCTATCATGGCCCGACCTAGTTCTTGGTAACCCATCAATGAAATCCATTGACACTTGCTCCCATTTCCATTCTAGAATTTCTAATGGTTGTAACAAACCACTAGGCTTCTTTTGCTCGGCTTTAACTAGCTGGCAATTCATGCACTTGGATATAAACTTCACAACATCTCTTTTCATCCCTTCCCAGTAGTAGGTCTGCTTCATGTCTCGGTACATCTTGTCACCACCGGGATGTATAGTCGGTTTTGAGTGATGACATTCTCTAAGCACTTCATCTCTCAATCCATTGATATTGGGCACAACAAGTCTTCCATTCTTTCTAAGCCATACATATCGATCAAGCCCATACTTATTCATCTCTCCGTCGATTCCCATCTCTAACTTTGAGATGATTCCCAACAGATTAGGATCGTTCCTCTGACTGGAACCAATCCGCTCAATCAAAGTGGGTCTGATCGTCAAACTTGCTAACATTTCTGGATCTAATTCGCACTTTGGTCTGAAATCATACCCAGCGATGTACTCCAGTTGCTTCCATTCTAGAAACATAGCCCCTAAACTGGCATGTCTTATACTCAATGCATCAGGCACCACATTGCCCTTTCCTGGTGTATATGCGATGTCGAAATCATAGGAAACTAAGAATTCTAACCATGTTTGCTGTCGCAGATTTAGATCCTTTTGAGAGAAGAGAAACTTTAACGATTTATGATCGGTAAACAACTTGAATCTTTCTCCCAAGAGATAATGTCTCCACATCTTCAACGCGAACACGATCACTGCCAATTCCAAATCATGGGAAGGGTATCTTCTCTCGTGCGGTTTCAGTTGCCGACTTGCATAAGCTACAACCCTACCGCCTTGCATCAATACAGCACCTAGTCCGGTACCATAGGCATCCGTGTATACCGTCATCTCTTCATTCCCCTTAGGAATGACTAACACTGGTGCGCGCGTCAACTTTTCCTTTAGTCTCTTGAATGCATTCTCACACTTTTCGTCCCAGACGAAAGCTTGATTCTTCTTGGTCAACCGAGTCAACGGTGCTGCTATCATGGAGAAATCTTGGATAAACTTACGATAATATCCAGCTAATCCCAAGAAACTTCTTATGTCCATTGCATTCTTGGGCGTAGACCAATCTTGTACCGTAGCCACCTTCGCAGGATCCACGGCAATACCATTCTCTGAAACAACATGGCCCAAGAATCTCACTTCCCTTCTCCAGAAGTGACACTTAGTAAACTTTGCTTTCAATTGGTGTTTTCTCAACACCTCCATCACTATCCTCAAATGTTCCTTGTGTTTTTCCTCTGTCCTGGAATAGACCAAAATATCATCCACGAACACAAGGACAAATTTATTCAACTGATATTTGAATACCCTATTCATAAGATCCACAAAGTATGCTGGAGCATTGGTCAGCCCGAACGGCATGACCAACCACTCATAAAATCCAGACGGCGTCCGAAATGTCGTTTTAGCTATACTCTCAGCTTCCACTCTAAGCTGATGAAAACCTATCGCGAGATCCAACGGAGAGAATATTCTCGCGCCACTCAGCTGATCAAACAAATCATCTATCCGCGGTAGAGGATACTTGTTCTTCCTCGTCACTTTATTCTACTCGCGGTAGTCTACACACAAACGAAGGGAACCATCCGCCTTGGTAGCAAACACAACTGGTGCTCCCCATTCAGAAACACTCCTTCTGATAAATCCCTTCTTCAAAAGATCGCTGACTTGCACCTCGAGCTCTCGCTGCTCCCTTGGTGCCATACGACGAAATGGCATCACTATAGGTCTGGCATCTTTCACTAAATCAATACGAAACTCAATCTCTCGGTGTGGTGGAAGCCCGATCACTTGTTCGAAAACGTCCGGATACTGGCCAACCACAGGCAAACCTGACAACTCACTATGCGAGATGTCGAGGAAATATAGAAAACTAGCCATTACCCCATCACCGGGTAGACCACCAAACACTACCCTCCGCCCTTCATCCGCTCTAACTATCACCACAAAGCCCTCACAGTCTACCACCACCCCGTATCTTTGGAGCCAATCGACTCCCAAAATAATGCCAAACCCAGTAAAGCCCAAAACAAAGCAATCACAAACAAACATGCATCCATGACTCGATAAGACCACATTACGACAAATCATGCTAAGGTTATTCGAACCACCAATCGGGTTCGTCACTACTAAAGGTCTATCAACAATCTCGGGCTCCAACCCCAACCTATCTACCAGGTCACTAGATATGAAAGAATTGGAAGCTCCGGTATCAAACAAAACTCTAACACGAACATCATAAACAGAAAGCATACCTTGGATGACGACATTCTTTCCCTTCTCCGCCGCAGTTGGAGCATTCGACGAAGAAGGAATAACATTAAGGGCATATGCTTTCACCATCTGCTTTTCTTTAGGGGGCTGCGGAAACTTGTCCTTGTGATGTCCCACTTGACCACAGTTGAAGCACTTCCTATCCGCTGGCTTGGCCCGACAATTACTAGCATAACGACCCTTCTTACCACAGCTGAAGCACTCAACATCTTGCTTATTCCTTTTCTTCTGGCCATCCTTGGTCTGATTCTGCTTTCTCTTATTCTGAGAACCATTCTTGCCTCCACCGCTTGCTTACGGTTTCGGTTCTTCTACAGATGCAGCCTCAGTCTTCGGCTTAGGGTAAAGACTCTCTGATCTCAAAGCTTTCCCCACAATCGACTCAAACGTCTCATCGATGTGGTTAATAAGCCTTTCCCCCAAGTATCCATCCAAGCCAGTTATGAACTTCTCGTTCTTCTTCTCGGCAGTATCTATTAGGGATAACCCATATTTCGACAAAGTGTCGAATTCAGTAATATACTCCGTGACAGCTCTGTCATTCTGCTTGAGTTCCAAGAATCTCTTAAACAACACTGACTTCTGAGCAGCTGGAATGAACTTATCGCTAAAGCGAACCTTAAACTGATCCCAAGTAATCTGATCCTCTGGGGTAGCTGCCTTTATAGCATTCCACCAATTCATTGCCCGTCCTTGCAACTGACGGGATGCTAGCCTTATCTTCATCGCATCCTCGATACCCAAGTCTTCGAAGATACGCTCACAGCTATCCAGCCAATCCTCAACGTCCGTAGCCGACTCCGTTCCATGGAATGGTTTCCCACCAAGACTAGTATAATCCTTATTCAGCTTGGCGAAATCGGCCCTAGGCGCCTGCACTACTGGACCACCACCATTTCCAGCATTGGGAGCTGCCCTCTGCACATCCCTAAGCATCTCTCTCATGAGGTCAGTAAACATCGTCCTCATCTCAGCAGCATTCCCATTATTGGCTCCTCTACCGGTACCCTTTACGTATCAGCTCATCGTTCAATCTGCACAGAGAAAACAATTAACCATCTCCATAGTGGTGTCAGTGCAGTGCGACTTCATCCTTAGCTATACTAATAATATATATAGCTTTTGAAAACCAAAATAATCACAAATACGCGCTCTCATATACGTATTATCTCTCCCTGGTGTCTTTCCCTAGGTTAACTAAGCAACCTAGAGCTTTGATACCAAGTGTCACGGCTCGCCCGGCACCCGCCGGCATTTCCTCCGTATGTGCGCTGTACACATGCCCGACTAGCACAGAACGTTCGTCAGAAGAAAGGAAAGAAGAGAATGAACTAACAAGGAACTTGTAGAATGTCTCACAGCGCATGGAACAAAATATAATAATAACATAATCTTGACGTAAAACAGGCGAGACAGTGCATAAGTTGAAAACTAAACCAACATAGCAGCGGAAATCCAAATACAGCTTATGATCCAACATCATTATTACAACTTTAAACTGTCTCTAATGCAAAAGAAATTTAAAGTAGAAGATGCACTACTAATGCCCAAGCAGTGATCTTCAACAACACAGGGAGAATATCTGTATGTATCATACGTGGAAGCCTCCGGCTCGTCTCCGATCAGCTACTCGTGCATACCCAGCTAACCTATCTCTAGTCTGCTCGTGAGAGTACCCAGAGTAATAAGATGAGACATAAAACTCTGGGTCAGACAAAAAGTTTGGTATGAGCGATAAGCAGCTAAACAGAACAATAATAGGAATACTAAACCATACCTGAACCTGGACCTGCAACCAAAGAGTTAGCACTACATACCGTACAATACTCTAAGGTGCCACTATCATATGGTGTAAAGAATACGGGGGTGGGGGTGTGTATGTCGTAATGAAGGCAAACAATCAAAAATAGCAACCATTCTCACATCTCTTACTCAGTGCGTAAAGCATACGATGTCCACCACTGTCAATCACTAGACCCATCGAAGTAGTGACGGAGTTCGACTTGTACAACTACTGCTACTACCAAGCTTATCCCATGGAGTTATGACTAAATCTTTACAAATGACCCCACTTCAATAGTCTATAGCTCTTTAGTCGTACCTAGGCCACTGTGGCCCTGAATCTGTTCACGTACCCTCTACACATAGTGATCTAAAGTTACAGACATCGACAACCCCTTAGCACACGTCCCGCAGCAAAGCCCAACTCATGAAGTTCCTTCCTTGGTTCCCATCTAGATCCTGAGGTACAACTCCTAATTTGGACTTCCTTTGCATCTCAGGTTTAGGTTTACTTGGTGTGCGATCCTCCGGTTCGGTTCGGTTCGCCCCCTCCTGCTTGGTTCGGCTCGAATGCTCCTTTCTAGTTCAGTTCGGGTGCTCAGATGCTCTTATTTGGTATGGTTCGGATGCCCCTATTCGGTTCGGATTAGATGCCCCTATCCGGTTCGGATCGGATGCCCCTATCCGGTTCGGATCGGATGCCCCTATCGGGTTGCTCCTATCCGGTTGCTCCTATCTGAATGCTCCTATCCGAATTCTCCTATCCGGATGCTCCTATCCGGATGCTCCTATCCGGATGCTCCTATCCGAATGCTCCTATCTGAATGCTCCGACCCGGATGCTCCTATCCGAATGCTCCTATCCGGATGCTCCTATCTGAATGCTCCTATCCAGTTTGTTGCAAGTTTTTCCAGCAAGCTATTTTCGCCAAACGACGGCGTTTTAAACCGTTCTAACTTTTCTATGCAATCACAAAACATACCGTATAGTCATAGCAACATGTATAATCATCCACAAACACTAAAACAAAAATATGACATGTTTATAAGGATCAAACATACCCAAAAACCCATGTTTTCCCCTTAAGCATGTGTACGCAAAACTAATGATATAATTAGTAGAACTTAACCAAATCAAACCAAATTTCTAACAAAGGTCTAAAACATTATTTCGAATTTTATAAATATTTTTCCATAATTTTATCATGTTTAAATTCGCTAATCTTCACTAACTACCCTTAATTAACCGTAATTAGTGCAAAACTATGCAAATCACTCACCTTAGCCGCAAATAATACCCCAAAACTAAAATGATTCTCTGTTTGGCGCAGTTCCCAATGCAACACAGCAGCTCTAGCCTTGTTTTGGTGCTATTTCTCCTTAATTTGATGTAGTTTAAGCCAAAATTTGATTAGAACATGATTAGAAGTTGATTTGGGTGTTAGAGGCCATTGTTAGGGTTCCAAGAATGAAAGCGGCGGCTGAAAGAAATGTTTTCTAACCCTAATCAGCCCCTATACATCTCTAATCCTGAAATCTCCTTTGGGCCTAGCTGCTAATTACCAGGTTAACCCAATTAAGCTGTTTTTCACCATCTGAAAATTGTTTCAGCCATATCTCCCAAACGGTGAGTCCGTTTGGCTAATGTGACCACTTTATGGAATTGTAAACCATCATCCGGAGCCAATGGAAGTGGTTTCAGGTCAAAATTCCTTTCAAGTCAAAAGTTATGGTCAAAACAAGATCAGCTTGGGGCAAAACGGTCATTTAAAAATCGGCAAAAATCATGAACTTGGGAAATGACCCCAATAGTCGTCTCCCAAAGTTACATGACCATATGACTTCGTATGTGAATGAAATAAATATCCTACGATCCTGCAATGCATAGAATGCGGGTCGTTACATATACAAACTATAGAAAACCTTCATGTGTTGAATCGAAATTCATTCGTTGAATTGAAATTCATGTGTTGGATGGTATTCGTGTTTTAAAAATAAAATCACCTTTTTATCTATATATACAAACTATAGAAAACCTTCATGTGTTGAATCGAAATTCATTCGTTGATTGAAATTCATGTGTTGAATGGTATTCGTGTTTTAAAAATAAAAATCACCTTTTTATCTATATATACAAACTATAGAAAACCTTCATGTGTTGAATCGAAATTCATTCGTTGAATTGAAATTCATGTGTTGAATGGTATTCGTGTTTTAAATATAAAAATCACCTTTTTATCAATATATACAAACTATAGAAAACCTTCATGTGTTGAATCGAAATTCATTCGTTGAATTGAAATTCATGTGTTGAATGGTATTCGTATTTTGATATAAATTGTTTTATAATAAAAATCCTATTTTTATCATCTATATGAACTATATAAAATAGTCGTGTTTTGAAATAAATTGTTTTACATTAAAAATTACATTTTTATTATATACATGAATTGTTAAAAATAGTGAAGTGTTGAAATAGAAGACAGTTAGATAAAAATATCATTTTTATCAAATGTATGAAAATCATACAGTTTTGAAATCGAAGAATCGATATATATATATATAAATAGAATTGAAATATATCGAATAACGAAGCTGCAGTTCGTATTCTGAAACCATGATTTCAAACGATTAGTGTGGGAGATCCGACCATCGGATTTTCCCGAAACCGCAACCGTTCGGTTCGCTTTGGAAATATCTTTCCAACGGCACCAACTTTGTGAAAATCCAACGGTTGGATTGTCTGGAATGTTTAATTCAAATCTGATGAAAAAACAGCGCCAGAATCGATTATATTTATATATATATATATATAATTTTATTTAATCGAATAACGACGCTGTAGTTCGTATTTTGAAATCGAAACTTCGAACGATTATACCAGGAGATCCGACCATCGGATTTTCCCGAAACTGGAACCTTTGGATTCGTTTTGAAAAGATCCTTCTAATGATGTAAATTTTGTGAAGATCCAACGGTTAGATTTTTAGACATGTGTAAATCAAATCTGAAGAAAAACAGCGCCACGGTCGCGTTATGGCCCGAAGCGTCATTTTGAATAAAATGGCTATTTTAAAATAAATAAAAGTAGCGATAAATTGTTATAAAATATTATATACGATATGGATGTGAAATTTAGAAACTAACTGAAGGTTGGCTAAGTCGAATGGTTTCCTGGGTGTTGATCTGATGTTGGTTTCGACCTTCGGGGTTAATATTTGGGAAATCGTTCTCTTACGGATTTACGGTTAGCAACTAATGAATTGAAATGACGCGTATGTGTGTTTGTGTTGCACTTGTTTATTATATACGCGCGTTGCTCAGAAAGACCGGGTTTATCCCATTCTGAATAACTGAATCTACGATAAGTAATCGAAGATGAAGACGATGGTCGAAGACCGATCTTCACCTCGTTTGGATGGTAACTGATGTCCTGATTGGGAGGCATCCCGAAATATGGATAATGAGTGGTGATCGTCCGGACGTACGTGGAGATCGATGGATATGCGAGGTATATAGTGCCTCCGGTTTCGTTCCGACCCAGAACGGACTTGTAAATGGATTGTGTGTCTGACATTGGAATTTATTCTATGCGATTGATAGCCATCAGTTGCATGGTGTGAATTGCCTGTGTGACATGCTAAGAAGCAGTGATCAGGGCTTCTGTTGAAAAGCAAAGTCTTGTGATTGATGATCAAAGCACCGCCTGTGTGGCGTAGCTTTGTGTATAACGTGAATTCGCGAGCCTCACACCCCGGTATGAACCATAAACGGGAGAAGGACCTTAAGGAGGGCATGCGTTTCTTCCTAGCTAGGAGTTGTGTCGGTGTTTTTACACGACCTGGCATTTTACTTATGTGGATGATGGATAGCGAGGCGCCTCGGTTATATCGGTCGATCCGGGACCGATGGAGTCATTCGTTCGCTCACTTACGCCCCATAGGGCGGGGAAACGTAGTGTTCAGGAATTTTAATCCACATCGGTGGACCGGCCCTGTCGCTCTAAGGGTCGATGCGTTCTGATCCTGAGGCTCGGGCTAGGCAGCCTCAAATTTGGTAAGGACTATCTTTTGCCATGGTTCATGACGGAAAACCAATTTCCAAATACGTGACTATGCGGTTTTGATTGTATACCTATATTTGGCGACATAGTGGCATGGGACGCTCATGTCGTCTATGATTGATAGTTATGATTTGAAATTTTTTTTGAAACATATAAACACTTGTAGTAATATCAAATGCTTTTGTTTTATTCGTATCTAGCATATTTTGGCCATTATAAGGTAAAACTCTATCCTCCGGTTTGCGTTGCATTGTGTGATGGGAACTGAGTCTTATAATGGCTTCATTTTATAAAAAGCATTGCGATGCTTAAAAGATCTATTTGTTTTTGAAGCACTGGCAATCCGATGGAGTAAACCCGTTCCACGAAAGTGGCGTGGTCCTGTGATTAGCCATATTTTAAATGCGTTGAGTAGATTCTCATACCAGTCCTATGACTGACTCGTAGTTCGTTTCACTTTCAAACTCGGGTGCCCCTTTTTATATATGGGCAACCTTGTATTCAGGTTTTAGCTGGCTTTCTCTGGATAGCTGGAGCTGAAGATAGATTCTATCGTTTATCTCTTTTTATGCTGTTCAGCTCCTATTGTACATTATGTTTGTTTTCCGCTGTTGACATATATGTATAGCTGAACTGTATTTGTACTAAGTATGATCATGTATACTGTGTAACTCTGATGATTACGTTTATCCAGTATATTCTATTGTGCATTATCTGATGTATTTATTTATTTCTGTTCTGCCATTATCTGTTTATGTGTTATATTCCAAGGATTACCCTTGCAGCCGTCAGTACGAGGTTCGGGGTCGTCTCAGATAACCCAAAGTAATTAAACTAAATTATTTCTTAATTAAAGGTTAACCTATTTAATTAAATCATGCGTCTTATTTAATTAAACCTGAATTGATGCAAGATTTTTTTTGAACCAGATCAGCGGTTAACGAATAGACGGTTGATAAACTAATTTAAATGTAATTAAGATATGAATATATTATTAAGTTGAATATTAAACTTTAGATCGCGTATACTAAAATATTTATAACCAACCACATGTTATCAGAACCAGAAGCAAGGTACCATTGGAATCGCGTTGGCGACCACTGTAGAAAAGGGACGCTATTGGAATCAGCTGTATTCTATAAAATTAAACACTTGTTTAATTTGTCTAAAACGAGCTATTTATAACAGCGAATCAACTCAAGGTGAGATAAACTCACTCAGCTCTCCCCATTTATATTTTATATATATTGGGTTTTTAGTTTATGTACTTTAGTTGCCAATGGTTGACTGTTTGCTAGTTATATATTTATTTGTTGTTTTAACTAATGAAATTAAACCATTGTTTGATATCAGTGAAATACCAAATCGTTATTTTAACGATTGGATCCAATGAAAGTAACTTACCTTATTGGTCACATTTATTTATAAACATGTTTAATTATTCGAATTGGTTGAATTGTTTTGTTAATTGATTGATATTAAATAGTCCATCTTTGCGGTTATTGAAATTATCAGTTAAATGGAATTGAATAAATCTGATTTGAGATAACCAGTTTGATACAGGGACGAACAGGTTGGGGGATCCAATGGGATTCCTCAAATATATTATTTATTTTCATATTATGATATATGAACTGATATGATGGGGGAATTGATTTGATTGTTGGTTATTCAACATCTATTTAGTTTAAACCAATGGGCGGCATTGGTTGAGTACTTGGCGGCAGTATAAGGCCAATTGTTTCATAAATGTATTGTAACAACCCTGATTTTTGGTATATTAATTTTAAATATTTAACATTTGTTTTAAATAATGAGTTGATAATATAAATGTTTTTTTATATTAAGCTCTGGATTTAATAATCAATTTTGATTTAATATCGAATATAGTAAATTATCGTAATACAAAAACTAATTCAATTCAATATTTTGAACAGACTTAAAATGATTCAAATGACAAATATAAATTTTGTTTGAATATTAAAACGATAATAATAATAATAATTTATTATTGAGAAAATGATTTATTCTGAATTTAAATTATATCAATTTAATATAGTATATACGTTCAAATTAAATTTTAGAATATATACTGTTCAATTCAAAATAGCGTTATAACACGTAAACGTCAGTCGTTATGTTAAAATAGTGGTTCGTGATTTCAATTTATGGACATTGAGATTTTTGATTTGTGGATAGGCTCGAAATCAAATCGATATCCTTCTAAAAAGAATAAAAATCTCTTGATGTCAAATCGGATTAAATTCGAAATCAAACCGATTAAAAATTGTTATATACTTAAGCAACATACATTTAATACTGTGTACTTCCTGTCCCCCTCCTTCTTATATAAATCGCACTCCATTTTTCATTTGTTCTGCCTTCTTAAAAATTAAAATATGTGAGCTTCAAATAAATTAAATAAATGTCTGATCTCTAGTTGGTTAATAATCAAAGTCGTACCCTTTTCTCGAATCCAAATCAAAAAGCTCGAAACAGAAAATGGCCGTGCCCATAAAAATGAAAATCACGATTTCTTTCCCTGAAATAAAAATCCATTCAGTAAATCGATTAGAGAAGGAAGGCTTGTTGGAATATCGTCTTCAAACAACTCGCCTAGGGCAAACGATTGTCGTTGCAAGCGATGGTCTGTGGATAGAATGTTCCTTTGGGAGTCTAGTGTCGCGATTCGAAGCGGAAGGCCCTGAAGCCGGATTGAACGCTAGCGACGCTCTCGATTTAGGGAAGGCTCGCGAATCAGATGAAGAGGGGGTCGCGATTTGAAGCTACTGAAGCTCGAGGGAGGCACTGCGATTTGTGGATGAGGCTGATGATGTGGTTATTGCGGTAGGGTATAATTCGTTACTGGTGGATGAAGACAGGGTGCAAGTTCAAACTGTTTTTGGGAAGTATCAATGTCAGTAGCAGGTTGCGTTGGTACTGTGTGTGTTCGAGAGAAGATCGATGTTGATTATGTTGAATTGGGGAATCTCGTACTATGGTGTTTTGGATTTGGGCACTGGGTGAGTGGAGATGAAGGCACAATGTGGAGGAAGGTGCTGTAGCATTTGATGTCGTGGTGGCACTCGAGATTTACAAGCAAGGTAGCTGCACGGGGTGAGCATGAGATTTTGAAGTCAGTTTGCATTTTAAGGGCTTGAAGGAGGACGTGTTGGGTTTTGGTTGATCGTATGTGACCAGGGAAAGTTGATGTCGAAGCTTACAAGTTTCAAGTCGAGGTCAACTTTTGAAGTAGGGATTGCAATTAAAGTGGAAAATTCTTACTTATTACTATTATGGTTATTTGAAGTGGTTATAGACATTGGAAGATGGAACGAGATATGGATGGGTGCAAGTTGTATATTGAAGACAATAGTAGGCTCAAATACTAGTTATGATGTAGCGTCTACAATTAGGTGCTGCATTGGATTCGAAATAGTATTTAGGCTTGGCTTCAAAAATGTTTGAAGAGGCGATAATGGAATACATCGAGGTATTTGAATCTAAAATTTTGTAAGCTAATTTATTTATTCAAATTAGTTGTAAATTTGATTAGTAATGGTTTAATTAATAAATCAAATCAAATTATCGTAGGTGCAAGATAAATTCACCCGAGGCAACTCGAGTTGATCGCAGTTGCGGGATACATAATCTGGAATAAGAAAGTTAATTGGAATCAGACTGAATTGAAATAAAATCAGGTGAGTAATTCTCACTCAAGAATTCTATTTAAATTATTTTTATTGCTAAAAAAAATTTGTCAGTTGTTTGGTTGCATTTAATTTTTTTATGGCTATATAAATATATTAGTTATTTAGGCTTGGTTGTGGCTATTATATATGTATGTTTGTATGTATGTATGTATGTATGTATATATATATATATATATATTGGTGGTTGGATTCCTACAGTACCATTAGCGGATGCCCGTAGTATCATTAGCGGATGAACCTATACGCCCTACGCTATGATAGTAGATGACCTTCATACCGCGATATCCTGCCACGAAGCTGGATGGGTATTATTTCTGTTGGCTAACGTCCGTGGATGCAGGAAAACAGGTTAGAGGGATCCAACTGGATTCCGCAAAAATTATTGTTATTTGTTTGTTTTCACATATATTATCATGTATGATGTGTTGATTGATAATTGAGTGGTTTGATTGTTTAAATATCACTAGGGCTAAAATGTTGATATATATAAATATCGTGAAAAGGATATTTGAGATTTAAAAAGGGAAATCTATTTTTAAAAATAGATTTTGAATTTTTAATGAGCTATAGAAATATTAACTTGTTTTGAACAAGTATTGAATTTATAAACGATGTTTATAAATTGAAAAATTCAGGAAATTTAAGTAAATTTACAAATGGTGATTACTAATAAAATGGAATAATTTCCATTGGATAATCAGGGAATTTAAGTGAATTTATAAACAATGTTTATAAATAAGAAATGAAACAATTATCATTAGATAATTTGAATATTTAAATTCAAATGTGAATTTAAAAATAGAAATAGGGAAATCGTTTTAAAGAAATAAACGATGGAACTTATTTTGATGTTCAGAATATAAACTGAACTAAAATAAATTCGTAAGGATTTATGATCTGAATTCGATTAATTCGAATTTATTTAAATAGAAGTTAAATTGAATATGAAAATAAATTATGTGTTATATATATAATTTATTATATATAAAACGTTCCAAAATGAGATTTTGGTTTTAAAATAGATTTCGAAATAGAACTTGTTTAAATATATAAGACAAGGAAATTTATAAACAATGTTTATGAAAATAGGGAAACAAATTATTGTTGGATAATTTAGGAGTTTGTAATTGAAGTGTGAATTGAAAAGTGAATTGGAAACAACGGTTTGAAATAGAATGATAAATTTTATTCTGGAATTCGGAATATAAATTGGGTTTGTAAATTTTATTCGAAATCGAATATGAAACTCGATTTGAAAAATGGATCTTGATTGGTTATAAGTAAGTTAAAAATATATATTGAACGTGATATGTTCAAATAGAAACTGAAATGGGCAAAAGAGCTAATTAAAGAATAAATTAGCGAATTGAGTTAAAATGATCAGATTGAGTTTTAATAAAATAGAAATGGACTTATATTGGTTAGACAGGTATGGAACATAGTGTATGAAGATTATAATTTATGTGCCAGACAAAAAGGTACACATTTAAATTCCATATGAGGTTTTATGCCCCGAATCGGCAAGCCACTTGGCTTTTTGATTTTCTTTTTCAATGGAAAGGACCTAAATAGGCATGTTGAGGTTTGAATTATCGACTGGTACAAAGGAGGTTATGGCAAAAATTTCCAAAAATTTAAGGAGTTAGAATATTTTTTAAGGAAATTTGATAATTAGAAATCAATGTATTGATATATATATAGAATTCGATAATGAAATGAACCTAAAATAGAATATTATAAACAAAAAGATAATCTATAAATTAGATTTGTTAAAAATAGAAAGAGAGGTGTATACGTGTTTTAGAAATGGAAAATTTGTTTAATATGGTGTTGACTATTCGAGTTAGCGGTCTTGGCTATTTTGAAGTTAATAATATTTTCCCTCAAGGTCTGAGAGGTAATTATACCCCAAATTGATTGATTTCATTATTAGCTGATAAATAGCAAGATTCAGTCTCGAAGAGGAATGTTTAAAGAAATTTAGTCGAATGCAGTATTTTGGGTTATTGTAGCGATGTTTTACATAACATTCGTTTTAACCCAAGTAAGTGGAATTTTGGAAATATAATAATAAATATTTCCTAAGTATAAAAATGAATTGTTGTGAAACGGAGAAGTAATTGGAATATTTTCCAATTATAAATAAGAAGATATTTTCTAAGTATAGAAAATAAAAGATGGCAAAATATGGAAATGTTTTCCAAAATAGCGAAAAGGGCCAAGATGATTGTTGAAAATATTCGGTTAACAAATATTGGTAAGGAAATGAAGAAGTAATTTAGTTAATGAAATATTAATTAAGGGGCCCAGTGATTTGTTTGTTGCTTTGAATGACTGTTTGTTTTCATCGATAGTTAAATAACTAACTATCAATGTGTTTGCCAATATCATTGTCAATATAGAGAGATCGGTTGGATTATTATCCGAGAACCACTTCGTATTGGCAGTAGCGTTGCGAATCAGATTTATGAAGATAATCGAAGACGGAGTAAAGTGCAAGAACTTTTTTCTATTAATAGAAATGGCGCCTTCGGTTTCGTTCAGTCCCAGAACGAACGTGTATGGACGAGTGTCTGACGGAGTATTTCCAATGATCATGTATGTTTGTCTATGTAAATATATATGGTGGCGAAGAATTTATTCTCTTAGCATAATATCCAGAATATATTTGTGCAAATCAATTATTGATTAACGGATCTGACAATGTGGCGTTCAAAGTGATTGTGCTATCAATGAATGATAAGAAATCGTAGCCTCAGGCCTCAACAACTGGGAAATGACAAAAATCGGGCAGGCAGCATAGCTAAGTGGGTCGCTCCCATTAGGATGTATAATCACCTATCTAGAGAAATTTCATTTAATTCTTTATTTTTTTCGATGTTGTCCCATTCGGGAAATGGTTGCTGATCCCAACCATTGGTGATATACATTCGATACACTCAAGCGAAATGAGTGTTCGGTCATGTGTGCACGAGGTTGCAAGATGTCCTTGTTGAACCCTGTGTATTCCCCTCTAGAGATACACTATCGGCAGGTGGTTCCATACCTTGTCATAGTCGGAATCCAATCTCCAATAAGCGCCCTGCGGTTTTTGATTTTATATTATATATGGAGTGTGAGATGCAAGTGTTCTGCTAGATTCTGTTTATTTGATGTAGACTTTGTTATAATACCACTGGATTTGATATCAAAAATATCTTGGGTTATCGTAAGGTAAAAACCATCCGTGTTTATGTGTGGATCGGTCTTACAATTATCATTTCTTTTGAAACGATTTTTAATGTTAAAAAAATGTTTTGAGTTTACTCACACATGTCCCATGACTGACCCAGAGTTTATTTTGTTTTTGTTTTCCCTCAACTCTTGGGTGCCCAAATTTATACGGGCAGTCAAGTAGTCGAGATTTTTCAGATTCACTTGGAAGAGCTGGAAGTAGGTGGCTTCACCAGTTAGCTATAGACTATCATGTATCCGCTGTGTACTATGTTTTATTTAGAAACAGGTGTTTATAACTGTTCCAGAAATAACTGTTGTGCTCTGATAATGGTATGTATATACAGTTACTGATTTGTATTTCAAAAGTTATGTTATGTAATATATTTTATTCGTTCCGCTGTGAGATTTGTGTTCTTCATTTTTCTTTTATTCTAACTTTTGTTTCATTCTATTCCTCATCCTCAAACTTCTACTAATGATTCGTATTTCTGTGTCATTTGGGTTGGACGTGTGGTGTTATTAGTCAACTAAGATAGTCCGGATTTGCGGGCCATTACAGTTGGTATCAGAGCTTAGGTTGAGCGAACACCTAGGCTTTGTTGGGTTGTGCTCATTAGAGATAGGGTCAGTAGTACCCTAGAATGAGTTGAGTGTATGTACCCTGAATTTTATGAACTCAAATGACAATAATCATTCAAATTTTATTGAGAGCGCGTACTTGTAAATTAATTAAAACATATATTATGTTGGCTAGTCTGTTGAGTGGTTTATGAACTCTGATCGAATCGTGGGACGCCACGAAGTCGATAGGAATTTCTGAACACTTAAACAGAGAAATCGACATAATTTTGTTTTAAAGGTGGGTAAATGAAATAATTTTACTCAAAATTCTATTTTTGATATAGAAAGAGTAATTTTCTAAAATTGTTATCATATATGGATGAGTTGGTTGATAATATTATAATCAGTTAATATTATAAAATTGGAATGATTATACGTTACCAAATAGAATTTGTATACTAATTAAATATACAAATGAGATGAATTAAAATTGAATTTAAACCAAAATTAGGAATTTAAAATCCTGGGAAGTTGAAAAATATTTTTTGAAGTATATTAAAGTAATATAGCTTTGTGTTCGAAGGATTTTTGAATAAAAACCATTTTGAATGGATTTTGAACGTAATAAAGCGCTGAACTCACTTCAGTGGCTGGGAAATAATTCTGATGATAACTGCAGCATCATCAGCGTCGTTTTCTAGTTTCAAAGTTATGGATTGCTACCTTGAAAAGGTTTCGATTGATATTTGTTTGAAATAAAACAAGTTGGGTTTGAAAATTCAGATGTTTTGAATTTGTGATGGGTTATAAATATAGGTATATATTTAAATGATTTCTAAAGGGCTCGAAATGAAAACCCGGGAATTTGAATTCTGAAATTTAAATTTAACTTAGACAAGTTAAATGAATTGAAGTAAATAAATTGATAATCAATTTGAATGGAATATGAATCAGATGTGAATACGTTGATTGAAAATTATTTGGATTAAATAAATGAAAACCAATAGCTTTGGTGGAATTAAATTTGTTGAAATTTGAAGAGTTCAGTTTCAGCATAAGTGAGTTTGGAAAAGCTAATGGGTTTATGGCATTTTTCTGACCATGGTAATTTCGGGAATGAAATTCTTTTAATAGGGGAAGAATGCAACGACCTAGATTTTTCTGGTATATTAGTTTTAAATATTTAACATTTGTTTTAAATATTGAGTTGATAATATAAATGTTTTTTTATATTAAGTTCTGGATTTAATAATCAATTTTGATTTAATATCGAAAATAGTAAATTATCGTAATACGAAAACTAATTCAATTCAATATTTTGAAAAGAGTGAAAATGATTCAAATGACAAATATAAATTCTGTTTGAATATAAAAACGATAATAATAATAATAATTTATTATTGAGAAAATGATTTATTCTGAATTTTAATTATACTAATTTAATATAGTATATACGTTCAAATTAAATTTTAGAATATATAATTTTCAATTCAGAATATCGTTATAACACGTAAACGTCAGTCGTTATGTTTAAATAGCGGTTCGTGATTTCCATTTATGGACCCCGAGATTTTTGATTTGTGGATAGGCTCGAAATCAAAAAGATATCCGTCTAAAAAGAATAAAAATCTCTTGATGTCAAATCGGATTAACTTCAAAATCAAAACGATTTAAAAATTGTTATGTACTTAAGCAACATACATTTAATGCTGTGTACTTTCTGTCCCCTTCCTTCTTCTATAAATCGTACTCCATTTTTCATTTGTTCTACCTTCTTCAAAATTAAAATATGTGAGCTTCAAACAAATTAAATAAATGCCTGATCTCTAGTTGTTTAATAATCAAAGCTGTACCCTTTTTCTCGAATCCAAATCAAAAAGCTTGAAATAGAAAATGTCCGTGCTTCATAAAAATGAAAATCACTATTTCTTTCTCTAAAAGAAAAATCCATTCAGTAAATCGATCAGAGAAGGGAGGCTTGCTGGGATATCGTCTTCGAACAACTCGGCTAGGGAAAACGATTGTCGTTGCAAGGGATGGTCTGAGGATAAGATGTTCGGTTGGGAGTCCGATATCGCGATTCAAAGCGGAAGGCCTTGAAGCCCGATTGAACATTAGCGATGCTCTCGATTTAGGGAAGGCTCGGGAATCAGAAAAAGAGGGTGTCGCGATTTGAATCTACTGAAGCTCGAGGGAGGCACTGCGATTTGTAGATTGGTTGATGATGTGGTTATTGCGGCTGGGTATAATTCGTTATCGGTGGATGAAGATAGGGTGCAAGTTCGAACTTTTTTTAGGAAGTATCAATGTCAGTAGCTGGTTGCATTGGTACTGTGTTTGTTCGAGAGGAGATTGATGCTGATTAGGTTTAATTGGGGAATCTCATACTGTGTGTTTTGGATTTGGGCACTGCATGAGTGGAGATGAACTCGTAATGTGGAGGAAGGTGCTGTAGCGTTCGATGTTGTGGTGGCACTCGAGATTTACAAATAAGGTAGCTGCACTAGGTGTTGAGCATGAGGTTTTGAAGTCAGTTTGCATTTTAAGGGCTTGAAGGAGGACGTGTTGTGTTCTGGTGGAGCGTATGTGACCAGGGAAAGTTGATGTCGAGGCTTACAAGTTTCAAGTGGAGGTCACCTTTTGAACTAGGGGTTGCAATTAAAGTGGAAAATTATTACTTATTACTATTATGGTTATTTGAAGTGGTTATAGACATTGGAAGATGGAACTGAGATATGGATGGGTGCAAGTTGGATATTGAAGACAATAGTAGGTTCAAATACTAGTTAAGATGTGGCGTCGACAATTAGGTGTCGCATTGGATTCGAAATGGTATTTAGGGTTGGCTTCAAAAATGTTTGAAGAGGCGATAACGGAATACATTGAGGTATTTGAATCTAAAATTTTGTAAGCTAATTTATTTATTCAAATTAGTAGTAAATTTGATTACTAATTGTTTAATCAATAAATCAAATCAAATTATCATAGGTGCAAGATAAATTCACTCGAGACAACTCGAGTTGATCGCAGTTTTGGGATACATAATCTGGAATAAGAAAGTAGATTGGAATCAGACTGAATCGAAATAAAATCAGGTGAGTAATTCTCACTCAAGAATTTTATTTATATTATTTTTATTGTTAAAAATAATTTCTTGGTTGTTTGGTTGCATTTAATTATTTTGTGGATAAATAAATATATTAGTTATTTAGGCTAGGTTGTGGCTATTATATATATATATATATATATATATATATATATATATATATATATATATATATATTGGTGGTTGGATTCCCGCAGTACCATTAGAGGATGCCCGTAGTATCATTAGCGGATGACCCTATACGCCCCACGTTGTGATAGTGGATGGCCTTCATACCACGATATCCTGCCACGAAGCCGGATGGGTATTATTTCTTTTGGCTAACGTCTGTGGATGCAGGAAAACAGGTTGGAGGGATCCAACTTGATTCCTCAAAAATATTGTTATTTATTTGTTTTCACATAAATTATCATATATGATGTGTTGATTGATAATTGAGTGGTTTGATTATTTAAATATCACTGGGGCTAAAATGTTGATATATATAAATATCGTGACAAGGATATTTGAGATTTAAAAGGGGAAATCTATTTTTCAAACTAGAATTTGAATTTGTAATGAGCTATAGAAATATTAACTTGTTTTGAACAAGTGTTGAATTTATAAACGATGTTTATAAATTGAAAAATTCAGGAAATTGAAGTAAATTTATAAACGGTGTTTATAAATAAAATGGAATAATTTCCATTGGATAATCAAGGAATTGAAGTGAATTTATAAACAATGTTTATAAATTGAAATGGAAAAATTATCATTTGATAATTTGAATATTTAAATTCAAATGTGAATTTAAAAATAGAAATGGGGAAATCGTTTTAAAGAAATAAACGATGGAATTTATTTTGATGTTCAGAATATAAATTGAACTAAAATAAATCTGTAAGAATTTATGATTTGAATTCGATTAATTTGAATTTATTTAATTAGAAGTTAAATTGAATACAAAAATAAATAGGGTGTTATATATATAAGTTATTATATATAGAACATTCCAAAATGAGATTTTGGTTTTAAAATAGATTTCGAAATAGAACTTGTTTAAATATATAAGACATGGAAATTTATAAACAATGTTTATGAAAATAGGGAAACAAATTATTGTTGGATAATTTAGGAGTTTGTAATTGAAGTGTGAATTGAAAAGTGAATTGGAAACAACGGTTTGAAATAGAATGATAAATTTTATTCCGGAATTCGGAATATAAACTGAAGTGAGAAAAATCCAAGGGTTTATAATCAGAATTTGATTATATTGAATTTTATAAATAAATTATTTATAAAGGGATTAGAAGTTAATATAGTAGATCGTGTTGTAAATAAATTTACAACTGAATTATGAAATAATTGATGATTAGGGATAATCAGAACCGTTGAGGGAGATGGGGAAATTGGTTTAAGATAGATTAAAAATATTAGAATGGAGTTGAATTTATTTTAAAAACGAAGTTTAAAGGTTTATATATATTAATATAATTAAAATGAACTCGCCGCAGCATGGTAGTTCATAAATTGGCGATTCGAACTTCAATTGAGTATATAGAACTCAAATTAACTCGGAATTCTTTGAAATAAGAATTGTCAGGACCAATTTGAAAAGAGCTATCAAATGGAAGAGAGAAATCTGGATTTCGCCTTATAGATTTTG
The DNA here is from genome assembly GCA_030737875.1 of Allium sativum. NCBI lineage: Eukaryota > Viridiplantae > Streptophyta > Magnoliopsida > Asparagales > Amaryllidaceae > Allium > Allium sativum. The sequence continues at coordinate 572,059,107 of CM060923.1, read as the reverse complement.
AGTTATGTCAAAATCAAGTTTTCTGAAAAACAACGCCAGGACCAGTTTAAAACCGTAATGGTTTGTTTAAATATATAAAAGGGTTTTTAAGCAAATAAAATTTGAATCTTCATTGGAAAAATTCAGATTTGAGTTATAAAATATATATGAACTCAAGTGGAGTAATGCAATGATTTTCGAAACAAAAATCAAATGTTGTTAATTATTGAATAGAATTAACTAGTTTGAAGAATAATTAGTTAATGGAATTTGAATTGAAATTGGGCTTTGTATAGGTAAATTGGGTTTGTAAATTTTATTCGAAATAGAACATGAAACTTGAGTTGAAAAATGGAATTTGACTGGTTATAAGTAAGCTAAAAATATATATTGAACATGTTATGTTCAAAAAGAAACTGAAATGGGCAAAAGAGCTAATTAAAGAATAAATTAGCGAGTTGAGTTAATATGATCAGATTGAGTTGGAATAAAATAGAAATGGACTTATATTGGTTAGACCGGTATGGAATGAAGTGTATGAAGATTATAATTTATGTGCCCAACAAAAAGGTACAAGTTTAAATTCCATATGAGGTTTTATGCGCTGGATCGGCAAGCCACTTGGCTTTTTGATTTCTTTTTGAATGGAAAGGGCCTAGAGAGGCGAGTTGAGGTTTGAACTATCGACCAGTACAAACGAGGTTATGGTGAAACTTTCCAGAAATTTAAGGAGTTAGTATATTTTTTATAAAAATTGATAGTGAGAAATCAATGTATCGATATATATATAATTCGATAAGGAAATGAACTTAAAAATAGAATATTATAAACAAAAAGGAAATCTATAAATTAGATTTGTTAAAAATAGAAAGAGAGGTGTATACTGTTTTAGAAATGGAAAATTTGTTTAGTATGGTGTTGATTATTCGAGTTATCGGTCTTGTCTGTTTTGAAGATAATAATATTTTCAGTCAAGGTCTGAGAGGTAATTATACCCCATCTTGATTGATTTCATTGTTAGCTGATAAATAGTAAGATCCAGTCTCGAAAAGGAATGCTTAAAGAAATTTAGTTGAATGCAGTATTTTGGGTTGTTGTAGCGATGTTTTACATAAAATTCTTTTTAACCCAAGTAAGCGGAATTTAGGAAATATAATAATAAATATTTCCTAAGTATAAAAATGAATTGTCATGAAACGGAGAAGTTATTTGAATATTTTCCAATTATAAATAGAAGATATTTTCTAAGTATAGAAAATAAAAGATGACAAAATTTGGAAATGTTTTCCAAATAGTGAAAAGGGCCAAGATGATTGTTGAAAATATTTGGTTAACAAATATTGGTAAGGAAATGAAGAAGTGATTTAATTAATGAAATATTATTTAAGAGGCCCAGTGATTTGTTTGATGCTTTGAATGACTGTTTGTTTTCTTCGATAGTTAAATAACTGACTATCAAAGTGTTTGCCAATATTGTTGTCAATATGGAGAGACCGGTTGGATTATTATCCGATAACTATTCCGTATTGGCAGTAGCGTTGCGAATCAGATTTATGAAGATAATCGAAGATGGAGTAAAGTGCAAGGACTTATTTTCTATTAATAGTAATTGTGCCTTTAGTTTCGTTCAGTCCCAAAATGAACGTGTATGGATGAGTGTCTGACAGAATATTTCCAATGAGCATATATGTTGGTCTGTGTAAATATATATGGTGGCGGAGAATTTATTCTCTTAGCATAATATCCAGAATATATTTGTGCAAATCAATTAGTGATTAATGGATTTGACAATGTGGCATTCAAATGATTGTGCTATCAATGAATGATAAGAAATCGTAGCCTCAGGACTCAACAACAGGGAAATGGCAAAAATCGGGCAGGCAACATGGCTATGTGGGTCGCTCCCATTAGGATGTATAATCACCTATTTAGATAAACTCCATTTAATTCTTTATTCTATCCGATGTTGTCCCATTCGGGAAATGGTTGTTGATCCCAACTGTTGGTGATATACATTTGATACACTCAAGCGAAATGAGTGGTCGGTCATGTGTGGGCCGGGTTGCAAGATGTTCTTGTTGAACCTGTGTATTCCCCTCTAGAGATACACTATCGGCAGGTGGTTCCATACCTTGTCATAGTCGGAATCCAATCTCCAATAAGCACCCTACGGTTTTTGATTTTATATTATATATGGAGCGTGTGATGCAAGCGTTCCGCTAGATTCTATTTATTTGATGTAGACATTATTATAATAACACTGGATTTGATATCAAAAATATCTTGGGTTATCGTAAGGTAAAAACCATCTGTGTTTATGTGTGGATCGGTCTTACAATTATCATTTCTTTCGAAAGGATTTTTAAAGTTAAACAAATGATTGGAGTTTACTAACATCAGTCCCATAAATGACCCAGAGTTTATTTTGTTTTTATTTTCCCTAAACTTTTGGGTACCCAAATTTGTACAGGCCGTCAAGTAGTCGGGATTTTTCAGATTTACTTGGAAGAGCTGGAAGCAGGAGGCTTCACCGGTTAGTTATAGACTATCATATTTCTGTTGTGTACTATGTTGTATCTAGAAACATGTGTTTATAACTATTCTAGAAATAACTGTTGTTCTCTGATAATGGTATGTATATACAATTACTGATTTGTATTTCAAAAGTTATGTTATTCAATACATTTTATTTGTTCCGCTGTGAGATTTGTGTTCTTCATATTTCTTCTATTCTAACTTTTCTTTCTTTCTATTACTCATCCTCTAACTTCTTTCTACTAATGATTTGTATTTCTGTATCATTTGGGTTGGACGTGTGGTGTTATTAGTCAACTCAGATTGTACGGATTTGCGGGCCATTACATGTTGATTTACCGTCAGACAGATCAACAGAGATGAAATTATAAAATTTATTTTATAACTGGATATAGATTTTGAATTGAATTATATTGAAAATAAGTTTTTATAAAGGAAATAAATATTTATTATTTATTGTTTATTATTTAAACTTATAATTAATCATTATTTATTTTATATTGAAATTTCTAGTGTGTAACACCCCACCTCCGCTAGGGTCACTCACAAAAGGGAATGCACTAGCTTTGGTGGAGCATTATCTAAGTAAACATACACAGAAATATTACAAGACAGAACATATAAAATAGCGGAATAAGAACCAAATTTCATTGCTTTAAAATCTAGAAAGGTCTAATGCCTTTTACATAAAAATGCTACTAAATCCATGACATCGAAATCTGTCTTGCAATAGTAAAGAAGCATAAAACCATAGTTATAAATCGATCCCTAATAAAGCAGCAAAGCAAGCCATAGCCAAGAGCAATCCAAGCCTTCATGAAATGAAATAGCCTTGGAGCTTGGTAAGATCCGAACTAAGCTGTGTTCCCACCCTGTGAACCTGGGGAGGGGGGGGGGGAACAAAAGAAAAAGAGGCGAAACAAACCGGGTCAGTCATAAAGACAGAGTAAGTCCTAGTGACTTTTAGCATAAAAACAGGTAAATATAACATGGCATAAATAAACTGAAAGTAAACATAAGCATGATGACAAGATAAGCTATAGGTACGATAACTAAGAATAAAATCATAGGATTTATGTCATGTATAACATTGCAAGGTTCCCATTCAGGATGAAGTAAGTATAGTTTCGCAAGATTTCTATCAAGCATCGCAAGATTTCTCTGCTTCACCATTAAAATGATATCTATTTGCTCTGATTTCCTAAATTCTCTACACCAACTGTACTAGTATCCCAACCCGTATCATCCTTTCCATGTATATGTACAGTGCCTTGCCGTATATCGTACGGGTTTCATTACGTATTTCTGTACTACTTCAACGTAGTGCCACCATTCTTGAAACCGTTGGGACCGCCACCCTTATTCTGGCTAGGTTTCCTTATCATGAGCTATCACGTGTTCAACTAGGATTTATGCCACCTAGGACCATTAGGGATTATGCTACCTATTGAACATTTTCTAGATTCGATTAAAGTTTATGCCACCTAGGACCACTGGGGATTACGCTACCTAACGAATTCCACGTAACGATCTATTAATCGATCGGCTCCCTACAAGTCCTAGCTCGTTCATGTGTCTGTGTCATACAGCCCAGTCATGAAATGTAGTCACCTGTGCTAGGTCCACCATAGGGTATATCAAGCCATATGGTGCCAACCATCGACACGAATCAAGCACGCACAGATAAACCTACGAATGCCCAATGCCTGATTTTTCTGCTCCGGAGTGTGTGCACGCACGTACTCCGTTAGAACCTACACTGGCGTACCCACACAGCCGTCGTTCTGGTCGCTTACAATCAGCCCAGTAATCTTGCCCCACCCTGCCTAGTTCCTGGGTACCATTATATATCGAGTGGGTTACTGCTGAAACGGACAGCGTAACTAGGGTTTTTGTCTAGTAGGTTAAGTGTTGTCATTTAAATTCGAGACTTAACCCCATCAGTCTAGCATGTCAAGTTGGTTAAGTGTTGTCATTAAAGTTCGTGACTTAACCTGTCTACGTGTCATGACAAATTGGCTAAGTGTTGTCGTTTAAGTTCATGACCTAGCCCTATGAATCATGATTCAAGTTGGTTAAGTATATTCAAGCGGTTCATGGCTTAACCCTACCAAATCATTGTGTTCAATTGGTTAAGTATATTCAAGCAGTTCATGACTTAACCCTATCAAATCATCATGTTAAACTGGTTAAGTATATTCAGGCGGTTCAGGACTTAACCCTATCAAGTCATCGTGTCAAATTGGTTAGGTATATTCAAGCGGTTCAGGACTTAACCCTATCAAGTCATCATGTCAAATTGGTTAAGTATATTCAAGCGGTTCAGGACTTAACCTTATCAAGTCATCGTGTCAAATTGGTTAAGTATATTCAAGCAGTTCAAGACTTAACCCTATCAAGTCATCGAGTCAAATAGGTTAAGTATATTCATGCGGCACATGACTTAACCCTATCATGTCATCGAGTCAAATAGGTTAAGTATATTCAAGCGGTACATGACTTAACCCTATCATGTGGCATTAATTCATTAGTGCACCCCAACCTCTCACATCAGACATGTTGTTGTGGTTACTGGATATGTCAGGCGGTTCCGAGCAGATTTACACCACAACTCAGTCTAACCTCGGGCTTCAAGTGCGATATGACCAACTACCCACATTGAATCCAATTGTTTACAGTAACTGGATTTGCCGGGCGGTTCTGGGCAGATTTACACTGCAAACTCAACCCAACCTCGAGTTGGCCATTTTCATGTTTATTCTAATGTCATGTCCATGTTCAAGTTTCATGTCAAGTTCGTGTCAAGTTTTCAAGGCAAGTTTCATATCAAGTCGATGTCAGGTTCGGGTCAATATTCAAGTTATAACAGCGTTCATGTTTCAAGTTTTGCCTTTTATCAAGTTCATAATTACAGTTCATAACCAATTCATGTTTTTGCCTATTCTACCCAAATCGTATTCCCAACGCACGTGAACGTGAATTGATCTATACTACAAATAAATTTAAATCTCGAAATAAGGGGAATAGCATCAAAACTATGATAGGCAAAAAGGACTAGCATAAAGCAATAAAAGGGGTTACAAGACTAGCATGACATAACTTGAGATAGTTGATTACAACATCACTGGCATATAGGATTTCAAATCTAGCAAGATAAGGTGATAGTCATGGTAAACGCTGACATAAAAGAATAGGCATGCAAAGGCAAGCCAAATACAAGAATAATGGATCCAATGGTTTTGGTCTACATAATAGCGAATAAGCTAAGCAAGTCACACCCTTAGTATGAGATCCAACAAACTGCAAATTCAGTATACATCATGGGTTTCAATCAACTATAATAGTCCCAGGTAATTAACCCTAATAGTCAAGGTCATAGGTAGAAGTCTCGTAATTAAGAATCCTAAGCGATTAATCAGAATAGTCATGGTTAATTATCCAAAGTAGTTCTAGGCAATAGTCATAGGCAATTAACAATAATAGTTTCAAAGTCATGGTCATAGATAATGGCCTTATGTTCATAATCATAGATAATAATTCTCATACTCAAAAGTCATAGCTGATTAGCCACAATTGTCCTTGTCATAGTCATAGGCAACAACCTTTCGTTCACTGTCATAGGCATAGGCTTAGTCTTATTAGTCATAGGAAGTCTTATGTTCACCGTCATAGTCATTGGCATAGTCATATTAGTCATAGGCAGTCTTATGTTCTCAGTCATAGTCCTTGGCCATTAATAATAGTTTCAACATCATAGACATGTTAAGGTTATAGACACGAGGGAGTTTGATTTACAACATGAATAGGTCTAAAGCAATATTCACGAAAGTCAAGATCCCAGACGAACAAGAATAGATACGAATCAATTACCATACATAGATCCAATTCCAATTTACAACATGGATATTAAATTTACAGCTTTTATCTAAAAGTAAATTGAACTTACAGTGCATGGATCGAGAATTAGAAAGCAGAATTTGATTGTTGAATCTCTATTTGATCGATCGTGTTCTAATTGAAATCCCCCAATTTACAAATCCCTAAGCGTAGTCTTGATGGAGAAGGAGCAGTCCTTTTTCTTCCTTTTTATCTTATTATTTTAATTATCTTAGAAGCAGCATAAGGACAGAAAGAAATGGTGTGGAGAGAATGAGGCTAGGGGGTTGTTTATATACGGTTAGGCAGGCGAATCTGGTCAGAAAACGAGTCTAAATACATTAGAATGCATCTGGTTCAGAAAAGTGGTTCGGGAGGCAGGTCGACCCCCAGGTCGACACTATAGTCGACCTGGTCCCTAGGAGGTCGACACTATTGTCGACCCCCAGGTCGACCTGGTCCACAGGAGGGAATTTTCCCGCCCAGTTTGATCTAGGGTTTGAATTTGAATTTTGAATTCGAATTTCGAGATGTTTTTTATTCGAAAAATTCCTGAAACTTCAGAGGGTCATATCTCGCCCATACGGACTCCGATTTTTAAAGACTTGGATTCTGTTTCATGTAAAATTTCGTGACAAACGCAATGGCGTGACCCGTTTCCTTTGATTCTTGTTTTAAAAATTAAATCTACCTTGATTTCTAGTTTCAACATGTTATAAAAATTCGGGTTGTTATGTTCTCCCCTCCTTAAAGGATTTCGTCCCCGAAAACTTCAAGTTAAGAAGAATGTGTCCTACCATCCAATCATCCATCTACTCAATCATCAATCACAGGCATCCATTGTCCTTAAGAGATTCCTAATGCGGTATGAACATATGCAGAAATTGTGTCTATATGTTCCTTGTCTAATGCAAATGATCAGGCCTGATTGATCTTTTTAATGTAAAATATGTTTAGTGCAATGAGTCCAACATGTATGCAAATAGCCCTAATCACATAAACACTATATGTGTGCTCAACCATCCATATGCATCATCCATATGATAACACATCTAATTTCATCCATAAACAAGTATAAACACTCATCCATATGCAATATTAAAATGTGTCTGAGCCGATCTAATGCCTAATGTGTGTTATGCAACCACGAGCAACCACTTGCGACCACTTGCAACCATCAATCATAACATGTCTCAAACACATGTTTCACCCAATTGTTCCTACCTAAAGATATAGCCGAATGATAGAAGCAAGTAAAAACTTTGTGCCCATTAGGCAATGACAAAGCTGGAAATCTACGTCACATATATACTGAATAGGAGAAGAACTCCCTAAGCACCAGCCCATATCCTATAAAACCCAAAAAGTTTAGTCAACCCAACGGACACCCTCAAGCCCCAACATGTATTACAACCAGATGAGTCATACTCCTTATGGGGTTTGCAACAGAAATAAGATTGAGTATAGGACCGGGAGGATATACATAAAAGATAGCATGCAAGTAAGATCTACAGGAAAAGAGGGATCAAGGATATACTCTTAAAAAGAGATATGATGCGCGTATCTAGTCTTCAATCTTCTAAGTCGCATTTCCTTGAGCTTAACTCCATTGTGCTTTCACCGTCTTTAACTTCACAATTTCGTATCTTCTTGTTTCCAAAATATGAGTTGGAACTCATTCCACTGTTTCCTCTCGTTCCACTTTTACTTATTCTCTTTCTAGTATACCCGATTCAAACATAACTACGTACTCATGGTTTCGTGCAAGCTCTCCAAAATTCACTAGTGAATCTTGGATCTCATTCACTTACTAGAAGGTATTCCACATAAATGAATTATCTCTTGAAAATAAACAAATGCCAACATTGTTGCCAAGTGTACTTACTAAGGTGATTTTCTATAATTCATGCATAAGTGAAATGAACCATCCGCCTTAGTGGCGAATACTACTCGAGTGGATCGATAAATGTATCAAGAGATTCTAGGTAACTAAGCATGGCAAAACCCTAAGGGTTACACTAGACTTCGAGGGCATTACCGGGGCAAGTCAAGAATCTAACTACCCTCTTTTCATATTCGAGAATGGTATCATTTCTGGATAATCACTCCATCCCTAGAATCAACCCATTGCCCAAAAGCATAAGCATTACTTCTAAATTCAACACTTAGCATAGACATTCTCAAATCCAAACAAGTCATGAATAGATGAACCGATTCCCCAACAGGATTTGAGACAAAAATGGGATCCTCTACTACGCTAGTACTAAGGTGTAGAGACTCAACTATCGAGGCAGAAATAAAAAGGATGCGATGTACGAAAACAAAGTTCCCACGGTATGAATAGAAAAGAGAATCTAAACATTTAACAGAAACGTTACCACCTCTCTTAGGTATGCTAGTAGTGAGAGCATACAACTTGCCCTCTCGACGATCTTGTTCTTTGCCCTTGTCCTTGTCCTATGATACTTAACTACATGTCCCTTTTTACCATACCAACGATGTCCTTTCTTGTCATGGGTTTTATTATTCTTTTACTTTGACCTCTTCCCTTTCACCTTTTCCTCCTTCGTGGATTACGCCTTATCAACAAGTTTCTCATCCTTAGGCTTGTATTCTTTATTCTCGTTCTTACTATCCTTTGTTGACAAGTTTATCGAAAGCTACTTCCATCGCACGGCAACCCTACAAAGCTTGAGATAAGATTAGTCGCAAGTAAAACTACGGCGGCTACAGATGGAGGTTGGACACTACTTTGCCCTCCGACATGTGTCGCATGCCTACAAACTATGGTGAAAAAGAAAGAGAGAAGAGACTCAAGGGGAGAATCAAAAGATAGTGCATATGGCTTTGGGGAATAGCCTTTAAATAAAACAAGATTTTTTTTGAAAAATGCTTCTTTGTAAACGGTTTTGAAAATAGTTTCAGAAGGTTTTAAGAAAATTTTGCCCAGTCTGGTAACCTTCTGCTCTGATATCAAATGTAACACCCCACCTCCGCTAGGGTCACTCACAAAAGGGAATGCACTAGCTTTCGTGCAGCATTATCTAGGTAAACATACACAGAAATATTACAAGACGGAACATATAAAACAGCGGAAGAAGAACCAAATTTCATTGCTTTAAAATCTAGAAAGGTCTAAAGCCTTTTACATAAAAATGCTACTAAATCCATTACATCGAAATCCGTCTTGCCATAGTAAAGAAGCATAAAACCATAGTTATAAATCATTCCCCAATAAAGCAGCAAAGCAAGCCATAGCCAAGAGCAATCCAAGCCTTCATGAAATAGCCTTGGAGCTTGGTAAGATCTGAACTAAGCTGTGTTCCCACCCTGTGAACCTGCGGGAGGGGGGGGGGGAGAAACGGAAGAAAAAGAGGCGAAACAAACCTGGTCAGTCAAAAAGACTGAGTAAGTCCTAGTGACTTTCAGCATAAAAACAGGTATATATAACATAGCATGAATAAACTGAAAGTAAACATAAGCATGATGACAAGATAAGCTACTGGCATGATAATTAAGAATATCATCATATGATTTCTGTCATGTATAACATTGCAAGTTTCCCATTCAGGATGAACTAAGTATAGTTTTGCAAGATTTCTATCAAGCATCGCAAGATTTCTCTGCTTCACCATTAAAATGATATCTATTTGCTCTGATTTCCTAAATTCTCTGCACCAACTGTACTAGTATCCCAACCCGTATCATCCTTTCCATGTATATGTACAGTACCTTGCTGTATATCGTACGGGTTTCATCACGTATTTCTGTACTACTTCAACGTAGTGCCACAATTCTTGAAATCGTTAGGACCGCCACCCTTGTTCTGGCTAGGTTTCCTGATCATGAGCTATCGCGTGTTCAACTAGGATTTATGCCACCTAGGACCACTAGGGATTATGCTACCTATTGAACGTTTTCTAGATTCGATTAGGGTTTACGCCACCTAGGACCACTAGGGATTACGATACCTAATGAATTCCACGTAACGATCTATTAATCGATCGGCTCCCTACAAGTCCTAGCTCGTTCCTGTGTCTGTGTCATACAGCCCAATCACGAAATGTAGTCACCTGTGGTAGGTCCACCATAGGGTGTATCAAGCCATATGGTGCCAACCATCGACACGAATCAAGCACGCACAGATAAACCTACGGATGCCCAATGCCTGTTTTTTCTGCTTCGGAGTGTGTGCACGCCCGCACTCCATTAGAACCTACACTGGCTCACCCACACAGCCGTCGTTTTGGTCGCTTACAATCAGCCCAGTAATCGTGCCCCACCCTGCCTAGTTCCAGGGTACCATGATACATCTAGTGGGTTACTGCTGAAACGGACCGCGTAACTAGGGTTTTCGTCTAGTAGGTTAAGTGTTGTTATTTAAATTCGAGACTTAACACCATCGGTCTAGCATGTCAAGTTGGTTAAGTGTTGTCATTCAAGTTCGTGACTTAACTCGTCTACGTGTCATGACAAATTGGCTAAGTGTTGTCGTTCAAGTCATGACTTAGCCCTACGAATCATGTGTCAAGTTGGTTAAGTATATTCAAGCGGTTCATGGCTTAACCCTACCAAATCATTGTGTTCAATTGGTTAAGTATATTCAAGCGGTTCATGACTTAACCCTATCAAATCATCGTGTAAAACTGGTTAAGTATATTCAAGCGGTTCAGGACTTAACCTATCAAGTCATCGTGTCAAATTGGTTAGGTATATTCAAGCGGTTCAGGACTTAACCCTATCAAGTCATCGTGTCAAATTGGTTAAGTATATTCAAGCGGTTCAGGACTTAACCCTATCAAGTCATCATGTCAAATTGGTTAAGTATATTCAAGCGGTTCAAGACTTAACACTATCAAGTCATCGAGTCAAATAGGTTAAGTATATTCAAGAGGCACATGACTTAACCAAATCATGTTATCGAGTCAAATAGGTTAAGTATATTCAAGCGGTACATGACTTAACCTTATCATGTGGCATTAATTCATTAGTGCACCCCAACCTCTCACATCAGACCTGTTGTTGTGGTTACTGGATATGCCAGGCGGTTCCGGGAAGATTTACACCACAACTCAGTCTGACCTCGGGTTTCAAGTGCGATATGACCAACTACCCACATTGGATACTATTGTTTGCAGTAACTGGATTTGCCGGGCGGTTCCGGGCAGATTTACACTGCAAACTCAACCCAACCTTGAGTTGGCCATTTTCATGTTTATTCTAATGTCATGTCCATGTTCAAGTTTCGTATCAAGTTCGTGTCAAGTTTTCAAGGCAAGTTTCATATCAAGTCGATGTCAGGTTTGGGTCCATATTCAAGTTATAACAGCGTTCATGTTTCAAGTTTTGCCTTTTATCAGGTTCATAATTCATGTTCATAACCAATTCATGTTTTTGCCTATTCTACCCAAATCGTATTCCCATCGCACGTGAACGTGAATCGATCTATACTACAAATAAATCCAAATCTCGAAATAGGAGGAATAGCATCAAAACTATGATAGGCAAAAGGGAATAGCATAAAGCAATAAAAGGGGTTACAAGACTAACATGACATAACTTGAGATAGTTGATTACAACATCACTGGCATATAGGATTTCAAATCTAGCAAGATAAGGTGATAGTCATGGTAAACGCTGACATAAAAGAATAGGCATGCAAAGGCAAGCCAAATACAAGAATAATGGATCCAATGGTTTTGGTGTACATAATAGCGAATAAGCTAAGCAAGTCACACCCTCAGTATGAGATCCAACAAACTGCAAATTCGGTATACACCATGGGTTTCAATCAACTATAATAGTCCCAAGTAGTTAACCCCAATAGTCATGGTCATAGGTAGAAATCTCGTAATTAAGAATCCTAAGCGATTAATACAATAGTCATGGTTAATTATCCAAAGTTGTTCTAGACAATAGTCATAGGAAATTAACAGTAATAGTTTCAAAGTCATGGTCATAGATAATGGCCTTATGTTCATAATCATAGATAATAATTCTCATACTCAAGAGTCATAGTTGATTAGCCACAATTGTCATTGTCATAGTCATTGGCAACAGCCTTTCGTTCACCGTCATAGGCATAGGCTTAGTCTTATTAGTCATAGGCAGTCTTATGTTCACCGTCATAGTCATTGGCATAGTCATATTTGTCATAGGCAGTCTTATGTTCTCAGTCATGGTCCTTGGCCATTAACAATAGTTTCAACATCATAGACATGTTAAGGTTATAGATACGAGGGAGTTTGATTTACAACATGAATAGGTCCAAAGCAATATTCACGAAAGTCAAGATCCAAGACGAACAAGAATAGATACGAATCAATTACCATACATAGATCCAATTCTAATTTACAACATGGATATTAAATTTACAGCTTTTATCTAAAAGTAACTTGAACTTACAGTGTATGGATCGAGAATTAGAAAGCAGAATTTGATTGTTGAATCTCTATTTGATCGATCGTGTTCTAATTGAAATCCCCCAATTTGCAAATCCATAAGCGTAGTCTTGATGGAGAAGGAACGGTCCTTTTTCTTCCTTTTTATCTTATTATTTTAATTATCTTAGAAGCAGCATAAGGACAGAAAGAAATGGTGTGGAGAGAATGAGGCTAGGGGGCTGTTTATATAGGGTTAGTCAGGCGAATCTGGTTAGAAAACGAGTCTAAATACATCAGAATGCATCTGGTTTAGAAAAGTGCTTCGGGAGGCAAGTCGACCCCCAGGTCGACACTATGGTCGACTTGGTCCCTGGGAGGTCGACACTATAGTCGACCCCCAGGTTGACCTGGTCCATAGGCAGGAATTTTCCCGCCCAGTCTGATCTGGGGTTTGAATTCGAATTTCGAATTCGAATTTCGAGCTGTTGTTTATTCTGAAAATTCCAGAAACTTCGGAGGGTCATATCTCCCTCATATGGACTCCGATTTTCGAAAATTTCGACTCTGTTTCATGTAAAATTTCGAGTCAAACGCAATGGCGTAACCCCTTTCCCTTGATTCTTGTTTTAAAAATTAATTCTGCCTTGATTTCTAGTTTCAACATGTTATAAAAATTCGGGTTGTTACATAGTGTTAATCAGATTTATAAAACAAGTAAATAGAAATTAACCTAACGGTTAAATTTGGATAGTTTTTTTATTAAGAAACAAATTAAATGGAATTATTTAAATTAATTATATTATTAATTAATTTAAATGAACTGAAATAGGTTAATGAAATAACTGTGTTTTGAGTGGACTAAATTGACCGCGTTTAATTGGAATTGATTTTTAAATTAGTTTGATTTGAATTAATCTAATAAAATAGTTAATGAATTTTTTTTTTAATTTTAATAAGATTTGTAAAAAATAATTTGCTATTATTTTAATAAAGAGATTAGCTACTGAAGTAGTTAATGATTGAAATAATTATTATTTTAATAATTTAAGGAATTGCTTTTCAATTGGAATTCATTTAAAGGTAATCGAAATTGAAATAAAATCTAATTGATTGGTGAAAGGAGTTTATGAATGAGTTTACATTTAAAATCCAAAATTTTACAATGAAGTTATAAAAAGGAATTTAAGCGAATACGAGGGCCTCAATTAGGTTGACTTCATATTTGAATTAAGTTAAAAATAAAGTGAGATGGAAAAGGTTTAGATTAAACGAGGATTTATTTAAACAAGGTTTTTAAAAGTGATAAGGTGTTATATCGTTAATTTTAAATTAACGATACTTAATAATGAGATTTAGTAAAAAGGGGAAATTGAAATAAGATTTCCAAAGCGAGGATTGGTTGAATAGATTTGAAAGGAGATTGGTAAAAGCGAATTTGGGTAAAGAAGTGGTCATATGGTTGTTTAACCAAATTCGAACTATAAAGGCAACTGTTTTAAAGAGGCAGAGTTAAAAAGGTGTTGTTTATAAGAATCTACTTAATTATGAATTAAGAAAGAAGGGTTATATTCGAGAAAGAGATTCTTAAAAACATAAGAAGTTTTATGAAACTGTATTTTTAATAGAATAGTTAAATGGAATTTGTTTTGAGACTGGAATGGAATATTGGTTTTTGGATTACAACTTATATTTATCTGAGGATAGGAACGTTATTGATCAAGGTCTAAGAGGTAATTAAAATAGTCCAACTTGAACAACATCAGGATTATCTGAAGATGATATGAGTTGGTAATGGTAAAAGGAGGTTAATGATAATTTATTATTTCCATTAATGAAATAAAAATGCAATATGTAATGAAGATTTGGAAAATATATATAATGAGGATTCCAAAGTGGAAAGGGGAAATAAAGAAGGGGTTGTTTGAATTATAACGATAGTGTCAAGATTTAAAAAGGAAATGTAAAAGATGAGTTTTATTCTATACGAATAAGCATGGATTATTGTTTTCCAGTAATGAATAATAGATACGAGTAATAATTTAATTGATTTCCCAATATTATACAATAATGTGGCTAATGTTTCGAAAGTGAAAATAAAAAACTGGATATGATATGAAATTTTTCCTAAGTTTAAAAAATGAACTTGTTTAAAGAATAATCTTATGATAAATAAAGAAGCGAGAAAACTATAATTATAATATCGAAACATTTAAGAGTATTAAATTTATTTTGTTTTTTAATTAAAAGGCCAAGTGGTGCTGAATACTGAACCAGTGAGCTCATTTGATTTTCATGATTGAAGCACTGTCTATTTTGATAGTTAAATTATCATATCTGTCCAATACGATTGTAGGTACGGAAAGACTGGGATCGAATTTATATTCAAAAACCATTCCAACCAAAAAATACGTGAAGATATCAGAGGATGATCGAGATGGAGCATTAAAGACCGTATATCTTCATTAAACGGAAGAACTGGTAATAATTTATGGGATTGCAACCAGAGATAAACTGTGGTTCTGTCGTGGTTAGGATCTACGGGTTGCAAGGACTTCTCGCTAATGAACCATGGGGTGATTCCTATAAGCGATGCAGTAGGAGAGTACCTCCGGTTCATCCTATTCCTAGATGACTCGTATGGACGAGTGTTTGACATTGTATTTCCAAAGGAGTTGCGTATGTTGATTTCTTCAAACGTACTATAGTTGGTGGCAGAGAGGGGCACTTCTCTTAGCTTAACTACTAGAGTATTTTTGTGGGCGTCAATTAGTGATATACAATGAATTATACTATGTGGCATTCAAAGTGAATGGTGACCAGATGTTCCAAAAGATAAATTTAAACCTCAAGCCTCATCAACTGGGAAATGATAAAAATCGGGCAGGCAGCATGGCTATTTGGGTCGCTTCCATTAGGGTGTATAATCACCTATCTAGAGAATATTCATTTCCTTCTTTAATCTATTTCGATGCTGTCCCTTTTGGGAAACGGTGGTTTGAGCCCAACCGTTGGTGATATACATTCGATACACTCAAGCGAAATGAGTTGTCGATCATGTGTGGGCCAGGTTGCAAGACGTTCTTGTTGAATACAGTGTATTCCCCTCTAGAGATTCACTATCGGTAGGTGGTCCCATACCTTGTCATGGTCGGAACCTAATATCCAATAAGCGCCCGTGGTTTTTGATTGTATACTATATATGTGGAGCGTGAGATGCAAGTGTTCCGCTAAATTGATATCTACTTGTATTTAGACACTATTATAATATCAGAAAAGATATTGATTTCAAAATGTTTTGGGTTATCGTAAGGTAAAAACCGTCTGTATTTGTGTGTCGATTTGGTCTTACGATTAACCTTTTCTTTCGAAAAGATTTTTGAACTTAAAAATCAAATTGGATGATTCCCCTAAATGCTATGCGAGTTTTTCTCACTCTGATTCACCAGACTAACCCGGTGTTTTGTAAATGCTCGGGTTAGACCGGGATGTACAGGTCCTGGTTGTCGAATGTTGCGAAGTTCAGAAGACGCGATGGAGGAGTTCAGATGTATTATATATGATGTGTATTCCACTGTGTGTTGTGTATGGGAAGATTATTTTAACTGTCCAGAGGTGTTGATGCACTCTGATGATTGTAAGTATTTTTAAAGCTCTCAATAAAAATTTATTTATGTATTATATTTTGTTCCACTGCGATGTGAGACTCTGATTGTGTGTTGTGTTTGTTCTTCTTCTTCTATTTTTATATTTCTTTCTTATCTCACCCTCTAATTTCTTTCTAATAACTAGTGTTTTCGGTGTTTGGAAGATCGGCATAGATATGGAATTGTATTTATGTTGATTTTCGGGGCTGAAAATTATGGGGGCGTTACAAAAATTGCCATTGTTCAAATGGTCTCCAAATTTGACGAAATTAGTTTTGTTAGGACCGTATCGTCAATGCAAAGCCATAAATAATTTTTCTGGAATTTTTGGGGTCCGTATGTGGCCCCAGTAAATTGAAATGTGCATTCAAATTCAATATATAGATTTATATTCTGATTTTAAATGGAAACTCATCAAAATGGTTGAAATTGCTTACGGGACATACCCCATTGTGTTCGAAATAGGGGTAATTAGTTGAGGATGACAGTCAGTGAATTGGATTTCGAGTTCAAAATAAAATCAAACTTTTTAAGGAATTAAAGAAAAAAAATTAAATAAATATAAATCCCCCTTCTCTCTTCTTTTTCACGAGACCCCCTCTCAGAAAAAACCGACGTTTGTTTCAAGAATCTTAAATTGCCGCTACCCACTTCCCACCGTCGTCGCCCGGCATGCTGCCGCCGCCTTCCATCGCCGCACCGCCTCCCCCTTTGGTCACCGCCTCAGCCAAGACCTCGCGCCCCCTTTCAATCACCAAACCCATCGGAAAAAAATCCACCACCTGTCACCTCATTGATCTACCGCCGCCACCAGAGCAAACCACTGTCGCTCCAGCCCCATCGGCGCCCACCAGAGCAGATGTAATGGCCCGAATTTCCATACCTTTTGAGTCGACTGATAACACCACGCATCCAACTCAAAGTGCACAGAAATACGAATCATTAATAGAAAGAAGTTAGAGGATGAGAAATAGAAAGAAAGAAATATTAGAATAGAAGAAAACGTAGATCACAAACTCACAGTGGAACGAATAAAATATATTAGATAACATAAACTTTGAAATACAAATCAGTAACTTTATATACATACCATTATCAGAGTACAACGGTCTGGAACAGTTACAAACACCTGTTTCCAGATACAACATAGTACACAGCGAAAAATATGGCAATTTATAGCTAACTGGTGAAGCCTCCTTCTTCGAGCTCCTCCAAGTGAAATCTGAGAAATCCCGACTACTTGACTGCCCGTACAAACTAGGGCACACAAGAGTTTAGGAAAAACAAACAAAATAAACTCTGGGTCAGTCATGGGACTTGTGTGAGTAAACTCCAACCATTTGTTTAACTTTCAAAATCCTTTTGAAATAAAAGATAATCATAAGACCAATCCACACATAAACACGGATGGTTTATACCTTACGATAACCCAAAACATTTTATATTAAAATTCGGTGATATTATAATAGTGTCTAAATCAAATAAATAGAATCTAGTGGAACACTTGCATCTCACGCTCCATATATAATATAAAATCAAAAAAAGCCACAAGGCGCTTATTGGAGATTGGATTTCCAACATGACAAGGTATGGGACCACCTGCCGATAGTGTATCTCTAGAGGTGAATACACTGGGTTCAACAAGAACGTCTTGCAACCCGGCCCTCACATGACCGACCACTCATTTTGCTTGAGTGTATCGAATGTATACCACCAACGGTTGGGATCAACAACCGTTTCCCGAAAGGGAAATCATTGATAGATTAAAGAAGTAAATGGAATTTCTCTAGATAGATGATTATACATCCTAATGGGAGCGACCCACATAGCCATGCTGCCTGCCCGATTTTTGTCAATTTCTGGTTGTGAGGCTTAAGGTTTGAATTATCTTCCAGAACATCTGGCTACCATTCACTTTGAATGCCACATTGTCAGATCCATCAGAAATCACTAATTGAGTCCCACAAAAATACTCATATTGCTAGGCTAAAGACGTTTCCCTTCTTTGCCACCAACTTCGTACGTTCGAAGGAATCAACGTACGTAATCCCTTTGGAAATACTCTGTCAGACACTCGTCCTTACACGTTGTTCTGGGTCTGCACAAACCGAAGGCACCGTGCTATTAATCCATCTTAGGCAATTTCTAACTAGGATTTACAAAACAGCCCTTGCACTTTACTCCGTCTTCAATTATCTTCAGCATAAGTTGATACGTAACGCTTATACCAATACAGAGTGGATTTCAGATAGTAAATCTGATCCCGGTCTCTCCCTATTGACAACGGAGGTATAAAATAAATCAAAACTTTGATAGTCGGTGATTTAACTATCAAAGAACATCCATACAAATCAACGGTCTTATTTCCAATTGGAAATTCTACCGATCAAGCATCAAACAACACTGGGCCCCTTTTTAATTAAATTCCTTATTTAATTATTATTTCCAATCTCCTTTTCTTAATTCCTCATTTTATTTGAGAAAAACATTCCAAATTCTTTAAATTAACGCGATATTATAAAACAACGTTATTATAACTCAAAATATTAACCAATTATTAACTAACCATAATGCTAACAAATCCTCATTACCGAACCTTAACCATTTCTCCATCAATCATGAAGTCAATCAAGTTAGGGTATATTTACCTCTCAGACCTTAACTGAACAACATTCTCAATTTTGAAATAGTCAAATCTCACAACTTTAAACCAAACATCGCTTACGTGACCTTCAAATCCAATCTAAGAACATACTTCTTTCACGGAAAAACTTTGTAACACCCCACCTCCGCCAGTGCCACTCTTGCAAGGACACTAGCTTTGGAGGGGCGTTAAACAAGGTAAACATGCATGCAGATATCACAAGACAGAACATATAAGTAAAACAGAGTAGTAAAGCAGCGGATAAAACTTGCATTCCCAAAACCATAGTTAAGTTACAACAAAGTACTTAGTCATTATTTTCCAACAAACAAAGTCTAGATAAAAGCATAAACTGAAAAACTGAAATACATAAAGTACTATCCCCAAAGTGAAGTGATAAGCCATAGCTAGCTCAATGTCCAAAACCGTACATGAGCAAATCCAGTAAGCAAGCTGTAAAGATCCAAGCTAAGCTCCAATGTTCCCACCCTGAGAACCTGAGGGGGGGAAACGGAAGAAATGAGGCGAAAGAAAACAGGTCAGTCAAAAAGACTGGTAAGCCGTACTACTATCTGTCTATGAACTAGTAAAGTTAACTGGCATGAGAAGCTGAGATGAACATAAGGATAACAACATACTGGCATGATGATTAACTAACAAGATAGATAAAGGTGTCATCGCATAATTAAGGTTAAGTTTTGCACCACGGGTGTACTAGCATTCTAACATGTCAAGTAAAAACAAGAATTGATCCCTTGGCCCAAGTTTGGCCCAACATCATGAGATGACCTAAATTAAGGTCCAACTACACGGTCTTGTCGATCGGCTCCCTATAAGCCTAACTCGTCAAGTGTCGGTGTCAAGCGGCTTAATCATGTAATGTAGTTGACTGTGCAGGGTCCACCATAGGGTGTATCTGGCCCTACGGTGTAACCCTCAGACACCATACCATGATGCACAGTCCAAACCTACCGGCGCCCGTGTTCAACTCCGGACTTGATGTGCACGACCTTGGTCCGCCTGAACAACCGGGGCATCATTCAGCCGTCTCTTTTGGTCTCTTACAATCAGACCAGTAATCGTGCCCTAGCCTAGTCCTAGGGTCTTATGATACATCTAGAAGGTTACTGCTGAAAAGGACCATGCAACTAGGGTTTCTTAACGGGTTAAATGTGGTTAACCCGATCCAAACGTGGATTAAATCGGTTAAGAGTACCCAAGGCTCCTGACTTAACCTCGATTAATCCATCAATCCCAAATTAGTTAAGTATTAAGTGGACCATGACTTAACCCTAATCAGGAGGCATTCATTAACTTAATGTGCTTTAACCTCTCACATTAGACCTTGTTGTGGTTACTAGTTAAGCCGGGCGGGTCCGGGTAGCTTTACACCACAACCTGTTCTAACCTCGGGTTCGTGCACAACATGACCAACTTCTCACATTGGGTCCTATTGTTTGTAGCCACTAGTTAAGCCGGGCGGGTCCGGGTAGATTTATGCTACAAACTCAACCCAACCTCGAGTTGGCCACACTCATATTTTCTAAGTGTCATGTCCATTATGTTTCCAAAACATAATTACAAGTTAACATATCACGTTATGTTATAAAAACCATGTTTTTGTCATAATGTTGCCCAACCCCAACGTAATCCCATCGTTTACATAATCACAACAACGCATAAAGGGTAAAATAGGGAACTTGGCATAATCATGACAAAAAGGTGTTGAAGCCACAAGTTTATCATGGTGGCATATGAGATGTACATATGTTCATATACTTGCATATTGCATCATTAGGCTTCAAAAGCATGCATAAAACCAAACTTAGCATATGAGTGATACATGCTGATAAATGACATGTAGAAGTTGCTAGAAGTTCGCATTTAGCGTCACATGCAAGTTATCATAAGGGGTATGATAACTTTCATGTTGCCAAAATGCAACCTTTAATATAAAGCTTAGAGCTTTATGCTCACAACATCAAGTTTAACTTGCATAACATGATAACATGATCAACCCAAACTTGCATAACATAGCAACATGTGTCATACATAATGATTAACCCAACTTGCATAATGATCATCCAAACTTGCATATAATGATCAACCAAACTTGCATATAATGATCAACCAAACTTGCATATAATGATCAACCAAACTTTCATATAATGATCAACCAAACATCGCTTACGTGACCTTCAAATCCAATCTAAGAACATACTTCTTTCACGGAAAAACTTTGTAACACCCCACCTCCGCCAGTGCCACTCTTGCAAGGACACTAGCTTTGGAGGGGCGTTAAACAAGGTAAACATGCATGCAGATATCACAAGACAAAACATATAAGTAAAACAGAGTAGTAAAGCAGCGGATAAAACTTGCATTTCCAAAACCATAGTTAAGTTACAACAAAGTTCTTAGTCATTATTTTCCAACAATCAATGTCTAGATAAAAGCATAAACTGAAAAACTGAAATACATAAAGTACTATCCCCAAAGTGAAGTGATAGGCCATAGCTAGCTCAATGTCCAAAACCGTACATGAGCAAATCCAGTAAGCAAGCTGTAAAGATCCAAGCTAAGCTCCAATGTTCCCACCCTGAGAACCTGGGGGGGGGGGGGGGTGAAACGGAAGAAAAGAGGCGAAAGAAAATAGGTCAGTCAAAAAGACTGGTAAGCCCTACTACTATCTGTCTATGAACTAGTAAAGTTAACTGGCATGAGAAGCTGAGATGAACATAAGGATAACAACATACTGGCATGATGATTAACTAACAAGATAGATAAAGGTGTCATCGCATAATTAAGGTTAAGTTTTGCACCATGGGTGTACTAGTATTCTAACATGTCAAGTAAAAACAAGAATTGATCCCTTGGCCCAAGTTTGGCCCAACATCATGAGATGACCTAAATTAAGGTCCAACTACACGGTCTAGTCGATTGGCTCCCTATAAGCCTAACTCGTCAAGTGTCGGTGTCATGCGGCTTAATCATGTAATGTAGTTAACTGTGCAGGGTCCACCCTAGGGTGTATCTGGCCCTACGGTGTAACCCTCAGACACCATACCATGATGCACAGTCCAAACCTACCGGTGCCCGTGTTCAACTCCGGACTTGATGTGCACGACCATGGTCCGCCTGAACAACAGGGGCATCATTCTGCCGTCTCTTTTGGTCTCTTACAATCAGCCCAGTAATCGTGCCCCACCCTAGCCTAGTCCTAGGGTCTTATGATACATCTAGAAGGTTACTGCTGAAAAGGACCACGCAACTAGGGTTTCTTAACGGGTTAAATGTTGTTAACCCGATCCAAACGTGGATTAAATCGGTTAAGAGTACCCAAGGCTCCTGACTTAACCTCGATTAATCCATCAAGCCCAAATTAGTTAAGTATTAAGTGGACCATGACTTAACCCTAATCAGGAGGCATTCATTAACTTAATGTGCTTTAACCTCTCACATTAGACCTTGTTGTGGTTACTAGTTAAGCCGGGCGGGTCCGGGTAGCTTTACACCACAACCTGGTCTAACCTCGGGTTCGTGCACAACATGACCAACTTCTCACATTGGGTCCTATTGTTTGTAGCCACTAGTTAAGCCGGGCGGGTCCGGGTATATGCTACAAACTCAACCCAACCTCGAGTTGGGCACACTCATATTTTCTAAGTGTCATGTCCATTATGTTTCCAAAACATAATTACAAGTTAACATATCACGTTATGTTATAAAAACCATATTTTTGTCATAATGTTGCCCAACCCCAACGTAATCCCATCGTTTACATAATCGCAACAACGCATAAAGGGTAAAATAGGGAACTTGGCATAATCATGACAAAAAGGTGTTGAAGCCACAAGTTTATCATGGTGGCATATGAGATGTACATATGTTCATATACTTGCATATTGCATCATTAGGCTTCAAAAGCATGCATAAAACCAAACTTAGCATATGAGTGATACATGCTGATAAATGACATGTAGAAGTTGCTAGAAGTTCGCATTTAGCGTCACATGCAAGTTATCATAAGGGGTATGATAACTTTCATGTTGCCAAAATGCAACCTTTAATATAAAGCTTAGAGCTTTATGCTCACAACATCAAGTTTAACTTGCATAACATGATAACATGATCAACCCAAACTTGCATAACATAGCAACATGTGTCATACATAATGATTAACCCAACTTGCATAATGATCAACCAAACTTGCATATAATGATCAACCAAACTTGCATATAATGATCAACCAAACTTGCATACAATGATCAACCCCAAACTTGCATCATTCATTTAACTTTAGAGTTCAATAAAAAGAAAGTAGAAAAGGGCTTACAATGCTATGAAGACACAATTAAATAGTTATTATAAAGATTGAGATGAAGCCCTTATGCAAAACCCAAATATGTAAGCTCCAAATGAAAAACCCTTGAGCCAAATCGATAAAAACTCTTGCCTTGAAAGAGAAATGTTGCAACTTGACTTGAATGCAAACTAAGAACACTCATACAAGCCTGAAAATACTTGTATGCACTCAAAATCTCTCATATAGATAGACTTAGGAATTTTAGCATGAGAGTGGAGGCCATGAGAGGAACCAATTTGGCATAGTTTAGTTGTAGGAATGAATAATGATGATTTAGGCTAGGTTTAGGGGTCTTTTTATAGAGGATTAGGATAGTATTAGCCATAGGATTAACCCTAGATTCAATCCAAGCCATCAAAGCATGTCTTGGGGAAGAAGTCAAGTGTAGGAACCATCTAGGGCCTTTAGATTAAAGCTGAACCATGAGAACCATTCAAATGCAAAATCTGCATTTGAGCGAATCGGCCCACGGGTTGACAGCCAAACACCCTGGATTAACCCCTAGTCGACCCAGCGGGCTTGGGTCGACCTCAAAAATCGGCCGGTTCGGTTATTCCCCTCTCCCAATTCGTTGTTTTGAACATTTTTGCATACTTATTTATTTAATTTTCAATTATGTATATATATATATATATCAATATATATATATTTCTCTGCGCAACCCATTTCACTTAATTAAGTATACTTTAATTTGTGAATTTTTCGTGAAACTTCGCGAGGCCATATCTTGGTCATACGGACTCCAATTTTCGAAAACTCGGACTCTATTTCGCGTATTTTTCTGAGACGAACGCAATGGCACAGCCCGTTTCCCTTGATTCAGATTTTACAGTTTAATTCTGTCTCCATTTATGTTATAACATGTTATTCAAAAATACGGGTTGTTACAAACTTTGATTATAACGGTTGCGTTATAATCGCTGTCTCCAAATATTTGATTTATAAAACATTACTTTTAACAACAGCGTTACAATCGCTGTCTAGAATTATAGCACATTTACTATAACAATAGCGTTAAGATCAACTTATAATGGCAGCGTTAAAATCGCTGTTTAGAATTACAAAACATTTATTATAACGGCAGCGTTAAAATCGCTGTTTAGAATTACAAAACATCTATTATAACGGCA
The DNA here is from genome assembly GCA_030737875.1 of Allium sativum. Taxonomy (NCBI): domain Eukaryota; kingdom Viridiplantae; phylum Streptophyta; class Magnoliopsida; order Asparagales; family Amaryllidaceae; genus Allium; species Allium sativum. Next base: position 572,034,550 of record CM060923.1, on the reverse strand, counting down.
GCGTTAAAATCACTATTTACAAATATTTGGCTTATATAAAAATATACTTGTACTTATTAATTCCATTTATAAGTAAATAAATAAATAATTAAATAACTAATTTGATTTTCATACTTAAACCCAAATTCTATTTATAATTTCTATTCAGAGTTTTTCATACAAATCTCATTCTTATTCCAATCATTTAAAACCTCTTTTAAAATTTTCTTTATAACTTGTTGAGTTCAAAGCCATTTCCCAATATTGGTTTCAAACCCAATTCCCGCTTTTGTATATAAATTCAACCTGAATTGTCCAATGCTAAATATTCTATTAAATTTATAATCATCATTTAAAATCAATTTCTTGTTTATAAGTTTCCATTACCTAGTCCATTCAAAATTTAATTAGCATCTTGGAAATAAATTCCCCTTTTGAAATCTCAAATTCCTTTTTCTATATTTGAAAATATATTACGGTATTTAATTATACCAAATTTCTAGGGTCAGGGTAATTTAACATAGCACAGTCAATCATAGTATACGCATCACAATAAATAACAAACAGTAATATAAATGTTGAGGAATCCAGTTGGATCCCTCCAACCTGTTTCCCTGCATCCATAGATGTCAGTCGACATTAATCATAGTAAATAGCGCTAAAAATTGATCAATGGTATAACAATATCAACTATTCAACCAATTTTATCAATCATTCATTCAAACAACCATCACACAGTATAAATTACTATAAATAAATTAAAAACTGGTTTATATAAAAATATTAACAAGTCAGAGTTAGTGAGTTTACTTACCTCGTTTGTAGTTGATGGTTCTGTTTTTGTTTCGTTTTAGAATCGAATAGGCATTTGATTTTGATCAAGAAATTCCCGTAACTCTGCTCTTAGTGAAATCAGTTCTACAACGTACATGCATCGCTATGATTCCAACGTTATTGATTCCGTTCTATACTGTTAACATATAAGATGGTTATGCTTGTTATAACATTTATATTAAGTAAATAGTTTGTTAGTTAAGTAGTTATTAGGATTTAATTACCATAATTATCATTAAGAAGATCATGAAATTTATCCGCTACTAAGTTCTCTATCCTGTACCAACCATCTTTGAGCAGGAGCGTCAAAAGCCCGATACTCTTTTTCATGAAGCCAACGTAGCCACCACAACTATTAAGCACTAATACTTAAATAATTGTTTACTTTATGTTAATGATCCCCTTGATTATTTGCTTATCCCTTCTCCCCTGTATATATTTTCCCAAATCTGACGTTATCCCCTTCTCCCACATTTCCCTTCTAAAAACCATCACCCCGTCATTTCTTCACCAACCCAAACATTTATCCAACTGTCTCCACTTTTATCCCTTTATTCCTTCACTGATCTTCAAACCGAGACCGCAGTTTCAATCCTCCTTCTCCATGTTTAAACACCACACAACACTCGACATGAGCCCTTACTTCCCGTCGCCGCTACTGTTCAGCATCACCCAACATCTCTTCTGGCGAGCCTAGCCCCTACAATGACTCCTCATAATCGCCAAATCCCAAAACAAAGAAACCCACTTAAACATACACACAGAACGCCACATCCACTCGGTCCTTCGTAGGTGCCATCTTGGCCACTGACTGACCCAATCTCCTTCTTGCAACTTCAAACTTAGTCGTGACCACTCTCCTATACTCGCCTTGAATCCGACCTCAGTCCATTCCCGTATCACCTTGTCCCCTCCTCCTTTCTGCAGATCTCAACTTCCAACTCGACGCTGTTGAAAAGGGCGTGACTAAACAAAAATCGCAATCGAGTTAAAGCGAGAGCAAGTCATCGTGAAGAGCAAAAATTTAGGGTTGGATGTTTTCACTTTGAAACTTAATTTTATAAGTTTTTCTTGAAGAACAGTGGTTAGGGATTTGTGTAACACCCCACCTCCGCTAGGGTCACTCACAAAGGGAATGCACTAGTTTTGGAGGGGTATTATCTAGTAAACATGCACAGAGATAACACAAGACAGAACATAAATTAAACAGAGTATATAAAGCAGCGGATATAAATTTAACCAAATCTCATTACGTGGAAAATAGAGTCAAAACCTCTTACATCAAAATACCAAGTCATTATTTCATTACATCAAGATCTAAAGAAGCAAAGTACTTAAAACAACATAAGTCCAATATTATTCCCCAAGAAAGAGCATGAGTGCAGCCATAGCATAGCTCAAGACCAAACCGTACATGAGCTGTACGAAAACAAGCAAAGTCCAAGCTAAGAGCTAGAGTTTCCTCCCTGAGAACCTAGGGGGAGGGGGGGGGGAAACGAAAGAAAACGAGGTGGAAGAAAACGGGTCAGTCAAAAAGACTGGTAAGCCCTAGTGACTATTAGCATAAAAACTAATAAAGTTAACTGGACATGAGAAACTGAGATTAAACATAAAGATAATAACTGGACTGGCATGATAATAAAAGGTAACAAGATAAGAGTGGCATCGCATATACAAGGTTTACTGCACTAACTGTATTAGTGTCCAAATCAATGTCAAGTATAAATCCAGAAATGATCCCTAAACCCAATAACATGAAATGACCCAATACGGGGTCCAATAGTCCATCCTGATCGATCGGCTTTACTCGTCGTGTATCGGTGTCATACGGCTCAATTGCGGAATGTAGTCACATGTGCTAGGTCCACCATAGGGTGTATCAGGTCCTAGGGTGTCAACCACTGACACAATTCAAGCATGCACAATGTAGTACTACGGGTGCCCATGCCTACTTTTTCAACTCCGGACTAAGTGCACGACCCTAGTCCGCCTGAACCTACACTGGCGCACCTTACTCAGCCGTTATTCTTGGTTGCTTACAATCAGCCCAGTAATCGTGCCCCACCCTGCCTAGTCCCCAGGGTATCGAGATACTTCTAAGTGGGTTACTGCTGAAAAGGACCACGTGGCTAGGATTTCTAATGGGTTAAGTATTGTCATTAAAAAGGTCATGACTTAACCCTACCCAAACATGTATCTAGTTCGTTAAGAATCTATACAAGCAGTTCAAGACTTAACTATATCAAATCGACGTGTCAAATTGGTTAAGTATATTCAAGAGGTCCATTACTTAACCTTACCATGTGGCATTAATTAACTAACGCACCTCAACCTCTCACATTAGACTTGGTTATGGTTACTGGATGTGCCGGGCGGTTCCGGGCAGATTTACACCATAACCTAGTCTAACCTCGGGTTTAAAGTGATATATGACCAACTACTCACATTGGGTCCTATTATTTGCAACTACTGGATTTGCCGGGCAGTTCCGGGCAGATTTACGTTGCAAATTCAACCCATCCTCGAGTTGGCCATTTTCAAGTTATCTAATTGTCATGTCCCAAATTCATGTTTTCAAGCTTATTCTCATGTCATGTTTTCATGTCATATTTTCATGTCAATCATGTCAATTCCATAGCCAATTTTCTAGTTTGCCTAACCTACCCAAAACGTATACCAAACGTACGTGAATTCGCATTAATACAACATGTCAAAATAGGGAATAACACAAACAGGATAGTCATAGAATGGCAAAGGTGTTCACAAGTTAAGCATGATGATTATAACATTACAAGCATATGAAATAGGGTCTCAACATCAACTTAACAAGACATGGTGATAGACATGGTAAAGGATTGACATAAGTACCCCAATAATAGTTTCAACATCCCAGGCATGGCAAGATAAAGATCGAAAAGGGGTTTTAGACTAAACATGAATATATCCAAATCAAGTCCATACTGATATTCCACAAGTCAACATTTTTGATGAATAGATCTGGGGTGTACAGAACTAGATTCAAAATAACAGATTTAAAAGTGATAGTCATAGATCCAAGATATACAAGAGCAGATCCAACTTAGTTATCATGTTTAGGCATAATTTCAGTTTACATCATGTTCAGGTTAAATATACAGTTTAAATCTAAGAGTGACAAAGGGCTTACAGATCGTAGTCTAGAGAATGAGAAAGCAAAAAGAGTAGAAGCAGAATCTCTAGCAAATCCCCAAACCAACGTAGCACTAACAAAGTCTTGAATAGCCTCCTTGTTCTCTATCTTCCAGTCAGAACTTCAGCAGCATATGGTCCGACAAGAATGTGATAGAAAGTCTAGGGTCAGGGGCTGTTTATATAGTGTTTAGAGAGTGAATCTGGACAAGCAACGAGACCAGATACATCTGGCTCAAAAACAGGCTAGGTGACCAGGTCGACACCCAAGTCGACTGCGCAGTCGACCTGGTCCTGGGGGTGCCGACTGCCCAGTCGACTCCCTAGACGACCTGGGTCTGGGCGGGAAATTTCCCGCCCAGTCTGTTCTGCGTTTGAAATTCGAATTTTGAATTCAAATTCGAGCTGTTTTGAACTCTGAATATTTCTGAAACTTTGGGGAGCCATAACTTGGTCATACGGACTCCGATTTTCGAAAACTCGGACTCGATTTCATGCAGAATTCCGAGACGAACGCAATGGCGCAACCCGTTTCCCTTGATTCTCATTTTAAAAATTTATTTCTGTCTAGATTTATGGTTATAACACGTTATTAAAATACGGGTTGTTACATTCTCCCCTCCTTAAAGGATTTCGTCCCCGAAATCTCTAAGTTAGGGAGAACACATCCTACCATCCACATCCATCTACTCACAACATCATTCACGAGCAACCATTGTCCTTAAAAAGTTCTCTAATGTTGTATGAACATATGCAGTATGTGTGTGTATATGTACTTATCTAATGCAAAAGATCAGGCGGTTACTGATTCAGTAAACCTCCTTAATGCAAGATATGTTAGTGTAATGAGTCCAACATGTATGCAAATTCCTAACATAACTTAAAATTTCTACATGAGTGCACAAACATCATCCATATGCAACATCCACGTGATAGCATAACAAGTTCATCCATGTACAAGTATAAGCACCCATGCAAATGCAGCATGAAAAGGTGTCTGAGCCGAACTAGTGCCTAATGTGTGTCATGCATCCACTAGAAATCACTTGCAAACACTTGCAACCATTTGCAAACATCAACCATAACATGTTTCAAATACATTTTTACATCCAAAGAGGGTTCTAAGGTTCTCAAGACAAGATTAACAAAACAAACCTAGGTAGCATGATACGAAAGGTTTACAAGCTCAAAGGAAAAAGAGATCGAGAAAGTACCGTCAAAAAGAAATGGGTAAAGCGCGCGTATCTTTTCCTCGGTTTCCCAAGTTGCGTCATCTTGGGCTTCACTCCACTGTACTTTGACTAGCTTGACTTCGCGATTCCTTAGCTTCTTGATCTCCTTCCCTAAGATACGAATAGGAACTCACCTCAGTGTTGCTTCTTTCTCCACTTCTACGCCTTCGAGGATGCTTGGCTCAACCACCTCAGCTGATTCATGTAGGCACTTTCGGAGATGCGAGACGTGAAAGACATTGTGTACTCCGGCCAGCCTCTCAGGTAACTCTACCTTATAGGCCATTTGCCCAATCCTCTCAGTGATAGGGAACGGTCCTACGAATCTCAGTGCTAGCTTTCCAATTGCTCCAAAACGAACCACATTGCGCAAAGGAGAGACTTTTATGAAAACCATATCTCCGACTTCGAACTCTAGGTCTGTCCTTCTCTTGTCCGCATAAGATTTCTGTCTATCTTGGGCCACTTTCATTCGTCTTCGTATCAACTCCACCTTCTCAGAAGTGTCTCGTATCATGTCGGGCCCAAGTATAAGTCTGTCAGTCGTCTCCCACCAACAAGTTGGTGACTTGCACGGTCTTCCATACAGGGCTTCGAACGGTGCCATCCCTATGCTAGCTTGGTTGCTATTATTATAAGCAAACTCCACGAGAGGGAGATGGTCTTCCCAAGTACCACCAAAATAAAGAATGCATAGCCTCAAAAGATCCTCTAGTACTCTATTTACCCTTTCAGTCTGTCCATCCGTCTAAGGGTGATAGGCTGTACTTAAATTAAGTTGCGTACCCATTGCTTCTTGCAGACTATTCCAAAACTGGCTAGTGAAAATTGGGTCACGGTCACTGACTACGCTAGAAGGAACCCCGTGCAACCGTACTATCTCTCGAAGGTAAACAGACGCTAGCCATGATGCAGTCCTTTTGCTTTTAACCGGAATGAAGTGAGCACTCTTCATGAGTCTATCAACAATGACCCATATGCTAGTATTCCCCTTCCTCGACCTAGGCAATCCATCCACGAAATCCATCGAGATACTTTCCCACTTCCATTGCGGGACCTCCAAAGGATGTAATAGCCCATCGGGCTTCTTAGATTCGGCCTTGACTTGCTGGCACACCATGCACTTTGAGACGAATTATGCCACGTCCTTTTTCATTCCGGCCCAAAAGAAAATGCGTTTCATATCTCTGTACATATTATCCCCTCTGGGATGTATAGTCATCTTCGAGTGATGCGCCTCTTCGAGAACTTTATTTACTAAGTCTCCCACTAGAGGAACACATAGCCTTCCATCACGCCTTAGCCATCCTTTGTCATCAATGGCATACCTACCAAAGTGACTTGACTTCTCACCACTGATTAACTTGTTCATGATTTCGACTATCTATGGGTCTTGTAACACCCCATACCCGCTAAGGTCACTCACTATGGGAATGCCTTAACTTCGGTGGAGTATCTTAAGTGAATATAGAACAGAAAAATTACAACAAGACAAATATAAGTAATACTTGATAATTTAAAACATCATTTCATTGCAGCGGAAAGTAAAACATGTTTGGTTACATCACAAAATCATAAACAAGAGTCAAGTACATAATATCCGTCTTGATAAAACAAAAGTACATAATCCCACTACATAACTAATAGCCATAATAGAAAAGATAAGCTGGGCTTTACATCACGGTCCAAGCTCCAAAAGATAGATAAAGCAATCTGATCAAAGCCCACTAGAGCTAGGCCCACTCTGAGAACCTGAGGGTTGGGGAAAAAGATAAAAACAACGGGGTCAGACATAAGTCTGAGTGAGCCCTATAACTTTAACAATACAATCATTAAAGTAATTAGGGTATGATATAAACCTGGTACGGTACAACTGGGGATAAATGATTACACTAAGCAACCAACTAGATTTAGGATGAACTAAGATAACGGTAAAGACGCGCATATCCACCCTAGGATAAATACTACACTGCACCACACCAGATCTACCCACCCAAGGGTAATTCCTGCACTGCACCACACTAGATCTACCCACCCAAGGGTAATTCCTAACTTAAAGATTGATCCCACTAAGTGAACTTAGTAATCTTAATAGTAGTCTCGTGTACCCCTAGCTGACTACATAGGTGCTGTCTGCCCCTATCTCCACTAGGTGTACCCACTACTCCCATTCGATCGGCTCCCTAACGTAGATACCCGTGCTGGCCCCACAGTGGGGTGTATCACTCCCCAAAGTGGCAACCCGATACAACCAATGGTGCACGGCTTTTACCTACACGATGCAACAGCGTCTTACCTACCAGCCCGGGTCCACACACGCATATGAAACCCGTTGGACTTGCGTTGCCACCGCTAACCCGTTTTTGGCCTCTTATAGTCAAGCCCAGTACGCGTGTCCCGTCCTCGACATGGGTCGAGCCCAATAAGATACATATGGGTTACTGGTTGAAATGGGCCCCCACAAGCTACCCACCTAAGCTTGTCCCTTCTAGTGTATCCCACTTAACCCTTTTTAATAATCATGTCCACTTACATGTTTAAAGTTTGGTTAAGTCATCTAATCATATTTCAATTGCCACTAAAGGCACCCACTAGATTTCCACATGCCACCCAAGGCACTTACTTGATTTCCACATGCCACCCAAGGCACTTACTTAACCCTTTAATCATGTTTAATTACATGTTCCACTTTGGTTAACTATTCTAATCGTATTTTCTATTGCCACCCAAGGCAACCACTAGATTTTTCCACATGCCACCCAAGGCACCCACTTAACCCCTCATGTCCCTCTACATGCTAATATGGTTAAGTGTTTCTTAATTGATTAAGACCGTAACCTTTGTAAAGACCTCTCACATTAGACTATCTTTTATGGCAGCTGGATTTGCCGGTCGGGTCCGGGCAGCCTTACGACATAACCGAGTCTAACCTCGTTTTTTTACACTTGTCACGTATTTAGTTTATACCTAAGACCTCTCACATTGGGCCAATCATTTGTAGCCGCTGGATTTGCCGGTCGGTTCCGGGCAGTCTTATGCTACAAAAGGGTCCAACCTCGTGTCTTAGTCGATTAACTACACCTAATTAATCTCCCCCATATTTTGAATTAATTTTCCCTAATTAATTCCAATTTAGTGATGTACATAATTGACTCAATTATGTCCACCCACTTTATGGTATGCATAATCAAACCAACTTCACACCATTTTATTAACATGAATGTTAACCCCATCGTTCCCCACGTAATACGCTAACATGACATACTTAAAAGGGAAGATTCATCACAAATACAATGGGTTCAACTTAGCATAACATTAGCATCAACATGGGTTTTAAAGGTGTCAACTTGCATATATGAACATAGCGTCAAACCCCACTAGCATAAATAATCAACCCAACTTGCATGAATCACACATGTCATAAAGAGGGTAACTTGCATAAGTTACTTATGTCATACAAAGGGGTAAACTTGCATATATATATGTGTGACATATAAAGGGGTTAACTTGCATATGTATGCATCACATACAAAGGTGTAAACTTACACATGTTACTTGCATATAATCGAACACCAAACTTGCATTACATGTCATATATGAACTTGCTTATAATCAAACACCAAACTTGCATAACATGTTATATATGAACTTGCATATAATCAAACACCAAACTTGCATAACATGTTATATACGAACTTGCATATAATCAAACACCAAACTTGCATAACATGTTATATATGAACTTGCATATAATGAAACACCAAACTTGCATAACATGTTATATATGAACTTGCATATAATCAAACACCAAACTTGCATAGCATGTTATATATGAACTTGCATATAATCAAACACCAAACTTGCATAACATGGTGTCATAATGGATCAATGTTTATCATAGTGATTTGCATCACTAGCATCATGAACACATAGCCTAGATTACACTCAACTTGCATAACTAGCATCATGAACATATAACATCAAACTTGCATAACTAACATCATGAACACATAGAATATGATAACATAATTTGCATTGATCCACATTCATAGCCATAACCTCATTATATCCTATCATAATCATTTCAACAATTGGTCATTAAGGCTATAGTACTCACAACTTGTTGATTAGCACTCCTATGAAGAAGATTAAGTTGCTAGAGTTGATTAGAAGTTGATTTGTGAAGCTATCTTCTTCTACAATTTGATGGAGGCTCCTTCAAGTTGCATTTTGACGGCATAACGACGTTGTATCTATTTTTAGTATAAATTAGGTTAGTCTTAGGGTGTATTTACAGATTTAGGATGTAGTTTAGGCCCTAAGATTAACCCTAGATTAGGTTAGAGCCGTCAGATTTCGTCACAAGCCCCAAAACACAGCCCAAATCCGTTCAGATTGCACTCAGGCTAAAAATGGCCGACAGGGGGGGTCGACCCCTGGGTCGACACATGGGTCGAACCCTTGGGGGGCGGGGGTTCGACACCCATGTCGACCCCTATGTCGACACCCTCTTTCTAGCGGGAATTTTCCCGCCTCTTCTGAAATGTGAAATTTGAATATTTTAAATCTGTTTTAAATTTTCTGAAAACTTCTTCGGGCCTTAACCGGGTCATACGGGCTCCGATTTTCGAAAACTCGGACTCTATTTCGCGTATTTTTCCGAGACGAACGCAATGGCATAGCCCGTTTCCCCTGATTCAGATTTTAAAATTTAATTCTGCCCTGATTTATATTATAACAAGTTATTCAACATACGGGTTGTTACATTCTCCCCTACTTAAAGGATTTCGTCCCCGAAATCTCTAAGTCAAGAAGAACGTATCCTACCAACCAAACAACCATCTACTCAAACCATCAAACATTGGAATCCATTGTCCTTAAAGTTTCTAATGCTGTATGAACATATGCAAAAAGTGTGTGTATATGTTTCCTGTCTAATGCAAAATCAGGCGGTCTACTGATTCAGTTGACCTCCTTAATGCAAACCATGATAGCGCCATGCATCCAATATGTATGCGAAAGAATCCTATCGACACATACTATTACTACATGTGTGCACAATCATACACCAAAATGCATCATCCATATGATAACACAACCATTATACATCCATTAGTATAGCTACCTACACACAATTATATGCAATATGCAATATGAAGTGACTGAGCCGATCTAGTGTCTAAAGTGTGTGTATATGCATCCACGAGCAGCCACTAGCAACCACTTGCATCCACACGCATCCATCAAACATATCATGTCTCAAACACATGTTTCAACCATAGGTTTACCCTATCTAAAGGTCAAAGATACTAATGAGAGGACATACTAAAGATAAGATAAGTACTAGACAAACGATAAAGGAGAAGTTAAAAGACATACCCTCAAAAAGGAATGGGTACAATGAACGCATCTTCGCTTCTGTCTCCCAAGTAGCATTGCTCTCATCCTCTCCCCATTGCACTTTGACTAGTCGAACCTCTCTGTTTCTCAACTTCCTAATCTCCGACCCAAGGATGCGGGTAGGAGCTCGTCGAATAGTCGCATCACGCTTTACCTCCACCTCTCTAAGCAAGCTCGGCTCTACCACCTCTGCGGTCTCATGTAAGCACTTCCTCAAATGTGACACATGGAATACGTCATGTACCCCACTAAGTCTCTTGGGTAAATCCACTCTATATGCCATCCGTCCAATCCTTTCCTTAATAGGAAACGGTCCTACAAATCTTGGTGCTAACTTCCCAACGGACCCAAAGCGAACAACATTCCGTAATGGAGATACTTTGACAAAGACCATGTCCCCAACATCAAACTCCAGATCCGTCCTCCTCTTATCCGCGTAAGATTTATGTCTGTCTTGCGCCGCTTTCATCCTTCTTCGAATCAAACCAATCTTTTCTGAAGTCTCTCTAACCATATCAGGCCCAAGAAAGATCTTATCCGTAGATTCCCACCAACATGTAGGTGATCGACAAGGCCTTCCATAAAGAGATTCAAAAGGAGCCATACCAATACTGGACTGAAAGCTGTTATTATACGCGAACTCCACCAATGGAAGATGCTCTTCCCATGTACCTCCAAAATCTAAGATACAAAGCCTCAAAAAGGTCTTCCAGAATACGATTCACCCTCTCGGTCTGGCCGTCCGTCTGAGGATGATATGCGGTGCTCAAACACAACTGAGTCCCTACCGCCTCTTGCAAACTCTTCCAAAACTCGCTAGTGAAGATAGGATCTCGATCACTCAATATGCTAGAAGGGACCCCATGCAATCGAACTATTTCTCGAAGGTAAACTAAAGCTAGCCATGGAGCAGTCCTCTTGCTCTTCACGGGTATGAAATGGGCGCTCTTAGTAAGTATGTCTACCACAACCCAAATTCCCGTATTACCCTTACTCGATCTCGGTAACCCATCAATAAAATCCATCGAGACGCTATCCCACTTCCATTGCGGAACTTCCAATGGGTGAAGCAACCCACCAGGTTTCTTTTGCTCCGCTTTCACTTGTTGGCACACCAAGCATCTAGCGACATACTCGGCCACATCTTTCTTCATACCGGCCCAAAAGAAAACTCGCTTCATGTCTTGGTACATCTTGTCCCCACCGGGATGAATAGTCATCTTTAAACGATGCGCATCATCAAGTATAGCCTTCCTGAAACCCTCGTCTTGTGGTACACAAATTCTACCATCTCTGCGCAAGCACCCCCTATCGTCTAGGGTGTACCTACTCAAATGGCTGGACGACTCCCCCCTTATGAGCCTCTCTACCAAATCAACCAACTGTGGGTCGTCCCGCTGTGCCTCGCCAATCCGTCCCAAAAGAGTAAGTCTAACCTCTAAAGATGCTAGCAAACCGGGTACAAAGTCAACGGAAGGTCTGAAATCAAACATCGAGATAAATTTGAAGTTTCGTTGTTCAACGAACAACGGACTCAAGGACAACCTTTTTCTTCTTAAGGCGTCTGCCACCACGTTACCCTTGCCAGGGGTATACGCTATCTCGAAATCATAGGATGCTAAGAATTACATCCACCTTTGTTGTCTTAAGACTATGCGCTCGAAGAGTCTCCAACACTTCCCTAAGATGTAAGGTATGCTTTTCTCCACTTCACGAGAAAACCAGGATATTCTCCCATGCAAAATCGTCACAACTATCCATCTCTCACGCAGACCATCCTAGTCGAACTCGACATCCCCCAAGTGCAAGCCCCAAATGCCTAAACCAATATCAAACACCCAAGGGATACCTCCTTCGAATTCAAACGACCTACGTGAGATGATACTAGTAAAAACGGCTAAATAATTAAGCACTCGTCCAACTCTGGATGTCCTTGCCAGTCTCGCTCCAAAACCACCATTGATCAAATAACTGGCTTTGCTTAACCTATTAAGCACATACGAAAACTTATTTCGCTCTTAGAAAAGACCAAGATGTCATCCACAAGGACCACTACGAAGTTATTTAGGTACTCCCTGAACACCCTACTCATCAAATCAACAAAGTATGCGGGGGCGTTCGTCAAACCAAATGGCATCACAAGCCACTCATAGAAACCATCCGGAGTCCCAAAGGCAGTCTTCTCTATACTATCCTCAGCCACTCCCAACTGATGAAACCCCGTGGCCAAGTCCAACTGCGAAAACACTGAGGCGCCAACCAACTGATCAAAGAGATCATCAATCCTCGGCAATGGGTGTCTATTCTTCTTTGTGAGCTTGTTGAGTTCTCTATAGTCTACACAAAGTCTGAGGGACCCATCCGCCTTCGTGGAAAAAACTACTGGAGCACCCCACTTCGATATACTTCGTCTTATGAACCCCTTCTCAAGCAACTCCCCTACTTACTTATGGAGTTCCCTCCTCTCACGAGGAGCCATGTGGCGCACTGGTAAGGATACTGGTTTAGCATTGTCCACCAGATATATTCGGAAGTCTATCTCCCGCTTCGGAGGTAAGCCCTTCACCTCCTCAAACACATCTGAGTACTCCCGGACCACTCTAACAGATCGCAAACTCTCGACCGAAGCGTCAAGCGATTCAAGATAACTTAGCATAACAGAATCCATGGGATTTCAAGAGATCTCGAGAGTGTTCCCCAAGCGGGTCATGAGCCTAACAACTCTCCTTTCGCAATCAAGAACGACACCATTACTGGATAACCAGTCCATGCCCAAAATCAACCCATAGCCCGTGAAGCCCAAAACAAAAGCATCACATCTAAACTCAACGCTAAGTATAGAAATCTTCAAACCCAAACAAATCATGGACAAATAAGTAGAGCCCCCAATTGGGTTTGAAACAACCAAGGGATCATCTACCAGACTGGTGTCTAAGTGCAGTGACTCAACTAACGATGATGAGATAAACGAATGCGATGCGCCAGAGTTGAATAAAGTTCGAACAGGATGATCGAGAGAACCAAATTTCAACCTAGACGGTCCTACCCCCATCAGGTATACCAGTCGTGAGGGAATACATCTACCCTCCAGAAGATCCTGTACTTTGTCCTTACCTCTTTGGACAATCCTAATAAGGTGTCCTATTTCCCCAAAACAACTAGCCTTCTCCTTCACATTCTCCTTTCGTGACCTCCCACCACGATGAGGTTTCGTCCTTTATTTACCTAATAGCTATTTGAACCTTCCTCCCTCGTCCATCTTAAAGGTACCCACAAGCCCTCCACCTCCTTGGACTAACTTCTTAGCCCGACAAACGTCTTAGTCCCTTGAAGTGCTTCTTCCGTCCTTCATATGGAAGTCCTTATTTATCTTAAAAAGACATCTATACGCGGAGGGGAAATTCAAAAAGAGAAAGAGGAAGAGATTCAAAACGGAGAATCGAAGGAAGGATATATGGCTCTTGGGGATTATGTTCTTTTCTTTCAAAAACTTTTCTCTTAAAAGACATGTTTTTGAAAATACTTCTTCCAAAAATGTTTTTAGAAAAATAGTTTTTCTAAAAGTTTTATCTGTTCTGGTAACCTTAAGCTCTGATACCACGTGTAACACCCCACACCCGCTAAGGTCACTCACTATGGGAATGCCTTAACTTCGGTGGAGTATCTTAAGTGAATATAGAACAGAAAAATTACAACAAGACAGATATAAGTAATACTTGAGAATTTAAAACATCATTTCATTGCAGCGGAAAGTAAAACATGTTTGGTTACATCACAAAACCATAAACAAGAGTCAAGTACATAATATCCGTCTTGATAAAACAAAAGTACATAATCCAACTACATAACTAATAGCCAAAATAGAAAAGATAAGCTGGGCTTTACATCACGGTCCAAGCTCCAAAAGATAGATAAAGCAATCTGATCTACGCCCACTAGAGCTAGGCCCACTCTGAGAACCTGAGGGTTGGGGAAAAAGATAAAAACAACGGGATCAGACATAAGTTTGAGTGAGCCCTATAACTTTAACAATACAATCATTAAAGTAATTAGGGTATGATATAAACCTGGTACGGTACAACTAGGGATAAATGACTACACTAAGCAGTCAACTAGACTTAGGATGAACTAAGATAACGGTAAAGACGCGCCTATCCACCCAAGGATAAATACTACACTGCACCACACCAGATCTACCCACCCAAGGGTAATTCCTACACTGGACCACACCAGATCTACCCACCCAAGGGTAATTCCTAACTTAAAGATTGATCCCACTAAGTGTACTTAGTAATCTTAATAGTAGTCTCGTGTACCCCTAGCTGACTACATAGGTGCCGTCTGCCCCTATCTCCACTAGGTGTACCCACTACTCCCATTCGATCGGCTCCCTAACGTAGATACCCGTGCTGGCCCCACAGTGGGGTGTATCACTCCCCAAAGTGGCAACCCGATACAACCAATGGTGCACGGCTTATACCTACACGATGCAACAATGTCTTACCTACCAGCCCGGGTCCACACACGCATATGAAACCCGTTGGACTTGCGTTGCCTCCGCTAACCCGTTTTTGGCCTCTTATAGTCAAGCCTAGTACGCGTGTCCCATCCTCGACATGGGTCGAGCCCAATAAGATACATATGAGTTACTGGTTGAAATGGGCCCCCATAAGCTACCCACCTATGCTTGTCCCTTCTAGTGTATCCCACTTAACCCTTTTTAATAATCATGTCCACTTAAATGTTTAAAGTTTGGTTAAGTCATCTAATCATATTTCAATTGCCACTCAAGGCACCCACTAGATTTCCACATGCCACCCAAGGCACTTACTAGATTTCCACATGCCACCCAAGGCACTTACTTAACCTTTTAATCATGTTTAATTACATGTTCCACTTTGGTTAAGTATTCTAATCGTATTTTCTATTGCCACCCAAGGCAACCACTAGATTTTTCCACATGCCACCCAAGGCACCCACTTAACCCCTCATGTCCCTCTACATGCTAATATGGTTAAGTGTTTCTTAATTGATTAAGACCGTAACCTTTGTAAAGACCTCTCACATTAGACTATCTTTTATGGCAGCTGGATTTGCCGGTCGGTTCCGGGAAGCCTTACGCCATAACCGAGTCTAACCTCGTGTCTTTACACTTGTCACGTATTTAGTTTATACCTAAGACCTCTCACATTGGGCCAATCATTTGTAGCCGCTGGATTTGCCGGTCGGTTCCGGGCAGTCTTATGCTACAAAAGGGTCCAAACTCGTGTCTTAGTCGATTAATTACACCTAATTAATCACCCCCATATTTTGAATTAATTTTCCCTAATTAATTCCAATTTAATGATGTACATAATTGACTAAATTATGTCCACCCACTTTATGGTATGCATAATCATACCACCTTCACACCATTTTATTAACATGAATGTTAACCCCATCGTTCCCCACGTAATACGCTAACATGACATACTTAAAAGGGAAGATTCATCACAAATACAATGGGTTCAACTTAGCATAACATTAGCATCAACATGGGTTTTAAAGGTGTCAACTTGCATATATGACCATAGCGTCAAACCCCACTAGCATAAATAGTCAACCCAACTTGCATGAATCACACATGTCATAAAGAGGGTAACTTGCATAAGTTACTTATGTCATACAAAGGGGTAAACTTGCATATATATATATATATATATATGTGTGTGTGACATATAAAGGGGCTAACTTGCATATGTATGCATCTCATACAAAGATGTAAACTTGCACATGTTACTTGCATATAATCGAACACCAAACTTGCATAACATGTCATATATGAACTTGCATATAATCCAACACCAAACTTGCATAACATGTTATATATGAACTTGCATATAATCAAACACCAAACTTGCATAACATGTTATATATGAACTTGCATATAATCAAACACCAAACTTGCATAACATGTTATATATGAACTTGCATATAATGAAACACCAAACTTGCATAACATGTTATATATGAACTTGCATATAATCAAACCCCAAACTTGAATAACATGTTATATATGAACTTGCATATAATCAAACACCAAACTTGCATAACATGGTGTCATAATGGATCAATGTTTATCATAGTGATTTGCATCACTAGCATCATGAACACATAGCCTAGATTACTCTCAACTTGCATAACTAGCATCATGAACATATAACATCAAACTTGCATAACTAACATCATGAACACATAGCATATGATAACATAATTTACATTGATCCACATTCATAGCCATAACCTCATTATATCCTATCATAATCATTTCAACAATTGGTCATTAAGGCTATAGTACTCACAACTTCTTGATTAGCACTCCTATGAAGAAGATTAAGTTGCTAGAGTTGATTAGAAGTTGATTTGAGAAGCTATCTTCTTCTACAATTTGATGGAGGCTCCTTCAAGTTGCATTTTGACGGCATAACGACGTTGTATCTATTTTTAGTATAAATTAGGGTAGTCTAAGGGTGTATTTATAGATTTAGGATGTAGTTTAGGCCCTTAGATTAACCCTAGATTAGGTTAGAGCCGTCAGATTTCGTCACAAGCCCCAAAACACAGCCCAAACCCCTTCAGATTGCACTCAGGCCAAAACTGGCCGACAGGGGGGGTCGACCCCTGGGTCGACACATGGGTCGACCCCTTGGGGGGGGGGGGTCGACACCTATGTCGACCCCTGTGTCGACACCCTCTTTCTGGCGGGAATTTTCCCGCCTCTTCTAAAATGTGAAATTTGAATATTTTAAATCTGTTTTAAATTTTCTGAAAACTTCTTCGGGCCTTAACTGGGTCATACGGACTCCGATTTTCGAAAACTCGGACTCTATTTCGCGTATTTTTCCAAGACGTACGCAATGGAATAGCCCGCTTCCCCTGATTCAGAATTTAAAATTTAATTCTGCCCTGATTTATATTATAACAAGTTATTGAACATACGGGTTGTTACAGGTCTTCTTTCTGTGAAGTCCCTACTTGATCTAGAAGCATAGGTCTCAGCTCAAGAGATGCTAACGTACCAGTCAATGACTCAACAGCATGCGTAAAATCAAAGGTCGCTATAAACTCTTGACTTTTGCTTTCAACAAATAAGGGGCTCAAAGTCAACCTCTTTCTACTTAGCGC
This sequence comes from Allium sativum, assembly GCA_030737875.1. Classification (NCBI taxonomy): domain Eukaryota; kingdom Viridiplantae; phylum Streptophyta; class Magnoliopsida; order Asparagales; family Amaryllidaceae; genus Allium; species Allium sativum. Next base: position 572,016,773 of record CM060923.1, on the reverse strand, counting down.
ATCCGCCGCCACGTTACCCTTGCCAGGGGTATAAGTTATATCGAAGTCATTTGAGGCCAAGAATTCCATCCACAGCTGCTGTCTCATATTCAAATCTTTTTGCGAAAAGAGATACTTAAGCAATTTGTGGTCGGTATACAGGTCGAATCTCTCCCCTAGGAGATAATGGCGCTAAGCTTTAAGTGCAAAAACAATCGCGGCTAACTCCAAGTCATGTGTGGGATAGTTCTTCTCATGAACTTTAAGTTGTCTACCCCCATAGCATATCACTCTTCCTTCTTGCATTAGGACAACGCCTAATCCCGTGCCATATGCATCCGTGTACACTGTAAACATTTTTCCTCCATGGGGTAATGCTAAAACTGGGGCTGTAGTGAGGGCTCCCTTGAGTCTCTAAAAAGCAGTCTCACATTCTATGTCCCATGCAAACACTAGGTTTTTCTTCGTTAAATTAGTAAGAGGGGCCGAAATCTTAGCGAAGTCCTTAATGAACTTCCTATAAAAGCTGGCCAAACCAAGAAAGCTTCTCACCTCTGTTGCATTCTTAGGAATTTTCCAGTCTTGCACCGCAACTACCTTTGAGGGGTCCATGGCTAAACTTTGCTTAGAAACTACGTGCCCAAGAAACTGAACTTCCTCCCTCCAAAAATGGCATTTGGAGAACTTAGCCTTTAACTGGTGTGCTCTAAGCGTATCCATGACTTCCTTGAGGTGTCTAGCATGCTCTTCTTCATCCTTTGAGAAGATTATAATATCGTCCACAAAAACCACCCCGAACTTGTTAAGGAACTCCCGAAACACCCTACTCATCAAATCAACGAAGTATGCGGGTGCATTAGTCAAACCGAACGGCATGACGAGCCATTCAAAAAATCCATCTGGAGTCCTAAACGCAGTCTTGTCAATACTATCCTCAGCCACTCTAAGCTGATGGAATCCGGTGGCTAGATCGAGTTGAGAGAAAACAGAAGCACCTACAAGCTGGTCAAAGAGATCATCAATCCTCGGTAACGGGTACCTATTCTTCTTTGTCAGCTTGTTTAACTCACGATAATCAAATTATAGACGAAGCGAACCATCCGCCTTGGTAGCAAATACCACAGGAGCACCCCATTAAGAAATGCTTCGCCTAATGAAATTTTTCTCAAGAAACTCCTTGACTTGCTTGCTAAGCTCTCTTCTTTCTCGCGGGGCCATGTGCCTAACAGGCAATGAAACTGGCTTGGCATTATCAACAAGATAAATACGGAAGTCTATCTCGTGTTTAGGGGGTAACCCCTTCACCTCATCAAAAACATCAGGATATTCTCGGACCACCCTCACAGATTGAAGATTGTCGACGAACGAGTCGAGAGATTCAAGATAACATAACATGATCGGACCCTTCGGGTTACAAGAAAGTTCAAGGGTATTACCAAGGCGTGTCATGAGCCTCACTACCCTTCGTTCACAATCAAGGATAGCTCCATAATTGGACAACCAATCCATGCCCAGAATTAAACCATATCCCATGAATCCGAGAACAAAAGCATTACACGTGAATTCCATGCTTAAGATGGAAATCCTCAAATCAACACAAATCATAGATAAATGGGCGGAGCCCCTAATCGGATTTGAAACACTAACGGGATCATCAACTAGACTAGTACTTAAGTGCAGATTTTCAACAATATCAGAAGAGATAAAAGTATGCGATGCACCAGAGTCAAATAAGGTTCGAACAGGAAATTCAGAAATATAAACAAGGCTTTCTAAAGAAATATTACTACCTCGGTCAAGAGCTAGAGTGGTGTTGAGAGCCTGCAACTGCCCTCCAAAAGGTCCTGCTCGCTGTGTCTGCCCTAGCCCCTGTCCTTGCTTCTTAGGGCAGTCCTTACTGATGTATCCAATATCCCCGCAGTGAAAGCATTCACCCAACTTTCTTTTCTTCCTCCTACAGTCTTTAGCTATATGTCCCGTGATACCACAAAAGTTGCACTTCCTCGTCTCACGTGGCTTGTTAGCATTGTTGTTGTTGCCCTTGTTATCCTTGTTATTCTTGTTGCCTCCCTTCTTGAAGTCAACCTTCTTGTTCTGAGCCTCATTAGACTTAACCTCCTTTTTGTCACCCTTGTCTTCCTCATGAAGAAGAGCCATATTCACCAGGCTTTCAAAGGTCGCCCCCATGGGCACATGAGTCATGGCCATAGAGTGGAGTGGCTCGCTCAATCCTCGAGCAAATCGTAGAGCCTTCTTCTCTGCCGTGTCCCATTTCTTGAGTGCAAACCAAGCAAGCTGATTAAACTTATTCACGTACTCCCTAACAGACTTGTCCCATTTCTTGAGTGCCAGGAACCTCTCCATCTGAAGGTTCGCTTCTGCTGACGATAAGAAATTAAGCCCAAACCTCTCTCTAAAGTCTGCCCAAGTCTCGATTGGTCTGGTAGTTTTTAAAACTTTTGCCCAGTCTGGCAACCTTCTGCTCTGATACCAAATGTAACACCCCACCTCCGCTAGGGTTACTCACAAAGGGAATGCACTAGTTTTGGAGGGGTATTATCTAGTAAACAGGCACAGAGATAACACAAGACAGAACATAAATTAAACAGAGTACATAAAGCAGCGGATATAAATTTAACCAAATCTCATTACGTGGAAAATAGAGTCAAAACCTCTTACATCAAAATACCAAGTCATTATTTCATTACATCAAGATCTAAAGAAGCAAAGTACTTAAAACAACATAAGTCCAATATTATTCCCCAAAAAAGAGCATGAGTGCAGCCATAGCATAGCTCAAGACCAAACCGTACATGAGCTGTCAGAAAACAAGCAAAGTCCAAGCTAAGAGCTAGAGTTTCCTCCCTGAGAACCAGGGGGGGAACGAAAGAAAAAGAGGTGGAAGAAAACGGGTCATTCAAAAAGACTGGTAAGCCATAGTGACTATCAGCATAAAAACTAATAAAGTTAACTGGACATGAGAAACTGAGATTAAACATAAAGATAATAACTGGACTGGCATGATAATAAAAGGTAACAAGATAAGAGTGGCATCACATATACAAGGTTTACTGCACTAACTGTACTAGTGTCCAAATCCATGTCAAGTATAAATCCAGAAATGATCCCTAAACCCAATAACATGAAATGACCCAATACGGGGTCCAATAGTCCATCCTGATCGATCGGCTTTACTCGTTGTGTATCGGTGTCATACGACCCAATCGCGGAATGTAGTCACATGTGCTAGGTCCATCCTAGGGTGTATCAGGTCCTAGGGTGTCAACCACTGACACAATTCAAGCACGCACAATGTAGTACTACGGGTGCTCATGCCTACTTTTTCGACTCCGGACTAAGTGCATGACCCTAGTCCGCCTGAACCTACACTGGCGCACCTTACTCAGCCGTTATTCTTGGTCGCTTACAATCAGCCCAGTAATCGTGCCCCACCCTGCCTAGTCCCCAGGGTATCGTGATACTTCTAAGTGGGTTACTGTTGAAAAGGACCACGTGGCTAGGATTTCTAATGGGTTAAGTATTGTCATTAAAAAGGTCATGACTTAACCCTACCCAAACATGTATCTAGTTGGTTAAGAATCTATACAAGAAGTTCAAGACTTAACCCTATCAAATCGACGTGTCAAATTGGTTAAGTATATTCAAGGGGTCCATGACTTAACCTTACCATGTGGCATTAATTCACTTAACGCACCCCAACCTCTCACATTAGACTTGGTTACGGTTACTGGATGTGCCGGGCGATTCCGGGCAGATTTACACCATAACCTAGTCTAACCTCGGGTTTAAAGTGCTATATGACCAACTACTCACATTGGGTCCTATTATTTGCAACTACTGGATTTGCCGGGCGGTTCCGGGCAGATTTACGTTGCAAATTCAACCCAACCTCGAGTTGGCCATTTTCAAGTTATCTAATTGTCATGTCCCAAATTCATGTTTTCAAGCTTATTCTCATGTCAAGTTTTCATGTCAATCATGTCAATTCCATAGCCAATTTTCTAGTTTGCCTAACCTACCCAAAACGTATCCCCAACGTACGTGAATTCACATTAATACAACATGCCAAAATAGGGAATAACACAAACAGGATAGTCATAGAATGGCAAAGGTGTTCACAAGTTAAGCATGATGATTATAACATTACAGGCATATGAAATAGGGTCTCAACATCAACTTAACAAGACATGGTGATAGACATGGTAAAGGATTGACATAAAATAGTACCCCAATAATAGTTTCAACATCCCAGGCATGGCAAGATAAAGATCGAAAAGGGGTTTTAGACTAAACATGAATATATCCAAATCAACTCCATACTGATATTCCACAAGTCAACATTTTAGATGAATAGATCTGAGGTGTACAGAACTAGATTCAAAATAACAGATTTAAAAGTGATAGTCATAGATCCAAGATATACAAGAGTAGATCCAACTTAGTTATCATGTTTAGGCATAATTTCAGTTTACATCATGTTCAGGTTAAATTTACAGTTTAAATCTAAGAGCGACAAAGGGCTTACAGATCGTAGTCTAGAGAATGAGAAAGCAAAAAGAGTAGAAGCAGAATCTCTAGCAAATCCCCAAACCAACGTAGCACTAACAAAGTCCTGAATAGCCTCCTTGTTCTCTATCTTCCAGTCAGAACTTCAGCAGCATATGGTCGGACAAGAATGTGATAGAAAGTCTAGGGTCAGGGGCTGTTTATATAGTGTTTAGAGAGTGAATCTGGACAAGCAACGAGACCAGATACATCTGGCTCAAAAACAGGCTAGGTGACCAGGTCGACACCCAAGTCGACTGCGCAGTCGACCTGGTCCTGGGGGTGTCGACTGCCCAGTCGACTCCCCAATCGATCTGGGTCTGGGCGGGAAATTTCCCGCCCAGTCTGTTCTGCGTTTGAAATTCGAATTTTGAATTTGAATTCAAGCTATTTTGAACTCTGAATATTTCTGAAACTTTGGGGAGCCATAACTTGGTCATATGGACTCCGATTTTCGAAAACTCGGGCTCGATTTCATGCATAACTCCGAGACGAACGCAATGGCGCAACCCGTTTCCCTTGATTCTCATTTTAAAAATTTAATTCTGCCTAGATTTATGGTTATAACACGTTATTAAAATACGAGTTGTTACAATTTCAGAGTATTGGGGGAGGGACGACAATAGATATAGGATAGGAATTTATTTCTTTGATTGGCAGCTAGTTTGTTCCACGGTATGAAGGATACTGGAACAAGCAGTTATATATATGATTTAATCACTTGGAACCCAAGTAATAGAATAGGGTAGGTTGGTTTTTTTCCAATGTAGGCTACTGTTGGCATGTGCTTATTTTCAGTTTACATGTGCGTGCATTTATTTGGTTCTGAAGGATTCTGAATTTTTACAGGCATGTGGAAGTTTTCTAATAGGCCGCACGTCATTTTCTCTTTGCTTCTTAAGTCTGTGTTTTCTTGCTAGAGCATGTGCAATTAAATTCGATTCAGGGGTTTTAAGCGAGGAAAGTTTCAAATGTTCATGTGCGAAGATACCCACTGCATTTTTGATACAGTAGGCAACGCTGATCGGGTTCTGAGTTAGGCTGAAATTGGCATGTGAAAATATGCAGAGTAGAAATTCGTTGGCATCCCTATGATACAGCCCTTCCAAATACATGTTTATCTAAGGTTTCATAAAACGGAATTTAACGGTATGTCAGTAGTAAATTTTTATTTGCGTGCAAGCCGCTACAGAAAGAAGTAAGAATACGGTCGTGTCCAGCGAGGTACCACGATCCCAAAAATATAATAATATCGGTAGTTTAACTTATATTATGAAACCCCAAATTATTGATATAGGGTGCAAAATATTCCAAATAAAAAGTTGCGTATTTAATTAATTAAAAGTTACAGTAAAATTCTAAAAATTAAATTATAACTACATCTCAAACAACCTTGTCCAAATTCAAATTCAATATTTAATTATATTCAAATAACCATTATGGCTCATATACGATTCCACAGCGACTTTCTGAAAATTTGATTTAGACGTAAAACAAAATCTACAATCCATTAGAAAGATACAGCTTAATAGATTCAATTGTTTCTTGTTTAACAGAAATCCGACTTATATTGAATTATGTATATTCAGTTGAAGTTTAAATCATAAATTAAGAACTACCGCAACTATACGAGCTCATATTAAATTATAATAAATTATACGCTTAAACTACGTTTAATTAAATAATTCCTATATATAATTCAAATAAAAATATTTAAAACAAATTAAATATTCAGAATTAAATGGATAAAAATCCGGGTCGTTACAGCAGACCACCACCACCAGAGCAAAAGATTAGATCTTTAATTTTGAAAAGATTAGACCTTTATACATAGAGTAATACAATCTTGATTCATGGAAAAATATGATCTTGATATAAATGAAATCGTTTTGAAGATAGGATTTTTATTTATCATAGCTTAGAATAAAAATATGATTTTTATATTATAGAAATAATAAAAATATGATTTTTATAATATGAATAACGATATGAAAATATTATTTTTAGTTAGATAAAAATATAAATTTTATCGTATGTATGTAATAATATAAAGATTCAATTTTTATATATGTAGAATGGCAATAAAATATAATTTTTATTTTGTAGGAAGAATTATAAAAATGTGATTTTTATAGATAAAAATACGATTTATAATGTTTTCATTATGATAAAGATATGATCTTTACATGGATATCATTAAGATAAAAATTCGTTTTTTATGATATATGAAGCGAAATAAAAATTCGATCTTTATATAAGAAGTAGAGATATAAAAATATAATTTTTATACAGAAAGAAGAACTATAAAAATATATGATTTTTATATATGAAATGCCATTATAAAAATATGATTTTTAATATATAAACATCATATTAAAAAACGATTTTTACTATGAACAGCGGGAAAAGATCACATTGGAATTTTGGGCAAATCCGAATCATTCAGGAATAGAGAATGGAGGAGTGGATCCCAAGGGTGAGAACTTCTCGCTTTAAATTTATTTTCAAGTTAAAATATATACTAGGATGCAGATGGTGCGTAGCAGCACCCGACACCTGTCGTCCACAGACCATGGACGACTTGTTTGTTTATTTGATTGTGTTGTGAAAAGTGATTATGTGGTGTGGAATGGAAATAAATATTTTATAGTTAAAAATATATTTTTTAACATGTATATGAATAAAATAAATATTCATAAACAAATCAGATGATTTTTTTATGTGCACACATTTGACTGATATTGATTGGGACGATAAAATTTACACAACGCCCAAATGCACAAATAAATTCATTATTTTTTAATTGAAACCCCACACGGGTATTGGGATGATGTTGGACATACACTAGTCCCAATAATTAGTTGTATGTTGATCAATTGATTAACAGGCTATTATAAGTGTTAAATATTTATATTTGATGCTTATGCAGTGTAGAATGCACTTTAGATGATGGTTGACTGTGTTTTATTGTTGTTGTGTACATGTGTGTATGAAATCCGTTTAAATCAAATTATATGGTAATTGACTGTGTCTAATTCCAGTTCAGAAAGAATTAATATTTTAAAATAAAGAATATTATAAAATGACGAATATTTTAAAATAATATTCAGAAACAGATCAAAATTTGATTTTGATGTCTGATTTGAGATGTACATGAATATATTTAAATATATAAAGCATTGTTGATTAGGTTAACGCCATTTTGACGTGAATAATATTTATATCGATTTTATTCACTTTTATAATGAATATCGAAAAAGAATTGATTTCAAAATCTAATGTTTTAAAAATAATATCATTTATATATCAATGATATGGAATACTCAATTTTAATTTGAAATTGAATATGAAGTTGAAATCGTTTTGAAAACGAGTTTAAAACGATTTATAAAATACGTTTTAAATGGAAATCGATGAAATATATATATTATATATATATATAATGGCCTGAATAGAATGTGTCGCGCTGCGGTATTTCGCGAATTTCGAGCATTGACTTCGAAAGGACATTACGAGAGATCCGACTGTTGGATTCTCCTAAAACCTGAACCGTTGGGTTCATATCGAAAAGAGATTTCTAACGAATATGAGAAAAAACTGAAATCCAATGGCTAGATTTGGAATTATGTCAAAACCTAATTTGGAAAAGGTCGCTGTAAATGCAGTTCGATGGCCGTTTATGGAAATCGACTGTACGGGCCTTGATAAAATTATTAAAAATATCTATAATTTGTGTAAAATCATAATAAATGATTTGGAAAGAATTAGGATGAAAAATTCCATGTTGGAAAAAATAAAAGTATATTTTTATCGAAATAAACAAGTTATGAACTAGAATTGTGAAATCCAATATTTTTAAATAAATGAATTGGATTTGAAATCGTTTTTAAAAATAACCAGAATTTCCAATATATGAATTGGGATGGATTTGAATCGAAATTATCTTCGGAATATTTTGATACTGGATTCTGTAATTATACAGATATTGTGGAGGAATTTGGAAGATATATATATATATCATTATTCCAATACTATAATTGTTGATTTCAGAATTTGATATTGAATATAAGCCGATATATTTTCTATTCAGAGCCTTGTATCAATATCAAACAGGATTTGGTTTTGTCGTGAATGATGTCTTCATTAACAATGTTGTGACGGCCCGCCCCGTACCAGCCGACATTTCCCCATGAAAGTGCGCTATGCCAATGTCCAACTAGCACGGGACGATCGCCAAAGAAATAAAAGGGAGTTTGAAGTAATAAGGAACCTGTAGAATGTCTCATAGCGCATAAAATAAAAATATAATAAAAACATATTTGACATAAAACAGGCGAGACAGTGCATAAGCTGAAGACTAAACATCATAGCAGCAGAAAATTCAAATACATATTATGTTCCAAACCATCGTTATTACAACTTTAAAAACTGTCTCTAAAGCAAAAGGAAGGAAAGGTACACTACTAATTCCCAAAGTAGTGACCAGCAGCGACACAGGGAGAATATCTATATATATCATACGTGGGAGCCTCCTGCTCATCTCCGGTACAGCTACCCGTGCATACCACCTAACATGTCTTTAGTCTGCCCGTTTAAGAGCACCTAGAGTAATATGAAGAGACATAAAACTCTAGGTCAGACAAAAGTCTGGTATGAGCGATAAGCATCAAAACAAAACAATAATAGTATACTAAACCATACCTGAACCTGGACCTGCAACCAAAGAGTTAGAACAACATACCGCTAAATAATCTAAGGTGCCACTAACATATAGTGTAAATAATACGGGGGTGGGGGCGTGCATGTCATAGTGAAAGCAAATAATCATACATAGCAACCATCCTCACATCTCTCACTCAGTGAGTGAGGCATACGATATCCACTACTTTGATCACTAGACCCATCGGGGTAGTGAGGGAGTCCGACTTGTATAACTATTGCTACCGCCAAGCTTGCCCCATGGAGTCACGACTAAATCCTTACAAATGACCCCACCTCATTGGTCCATAGCCAATAGTCCTACCTAGGCCACTGTGGTCGTGAATCCGTCCACATTCCCCGCACTCCATAATGATCCAAAGTTATAGACATCAATAGCCCCTTTGCACACGTCCCGCAGCAAATCCCAACTCATGAAGATAACTCATTGGTTCCCAACTGGATTATGAGTCCTACTTCCCATTTGGACTACCTTTGCATCTCGGGTTTTGGTTTTCTCCAGATCGGTTCAGGTCTTCACTTTACTTTACTTCAGATCGTGCTCCTTGAAGTAGTCATGTTCCTGATCACCCACGTCGGATCAGTTCGTTCCCCCTCCATTGGATCGGGTCGTGGTTCCCTAGCTGGATTGGTTCGAGTGCATCCCCCTAGGCTTTTGCTTCCCTCCGGGTCGGAGCTTCTTGTTCGCGGTTGGCACTTCGGTTCGGTTTGGGTCAGGTGCTCTTTACGGATTGTCCCACCATACTAAGGTCGGATCAGATAAAGTAGTTCGTGAGTGGCATCGGTTCGGATCAGAGCTCCTTCTCTCAAGCGGGCCGGATCATGGAGCTTCCAGGACGAGCGGTCGGATCGTGGAACTTCCAGGGCGAGCGGGTTGGATCGTGCTTTCCCCCTCCGATCCGATCCGGTTCGGGTAATTTCCTGCACTTCTTTCCAGCAATTGTTTACGCCATTCGACGGCGTTTCCGACCAATCTAACTTTTCTAATCAATCAAAAAACAAACCATACAGTCATATCAACATATACAATTGACCACTAACACCAAAACGACAATTTGATAGGTTAAAACGGACCAAACATAACCAAAATCCCATATTTTCCCTTAAGCATATTTAAGAAAAACTAATGATAGGATTAGTAAAACTTAACCAAATCAACCCAAACTTCTAACAGAGGTCTAGAATAATATTTTGAAATTTATCAACATTTTTGCAAATTTTTAACATGTATAATTTCACTAATTACCCTTAATTAACCATAATTTGTGAGGAACTATGCAAATCACTCACCTTAGCCACAAACAAATTACCAAATCTGAAATGATTCTCTGTTTGGCGTTGTTCCCAAGGCTATACAGCAGTTCTACCTCGATTCTTATGCTAATCCGCGTTGATTTGATGTAGATTTGGCTTAATTAGCGATTAGAATGTGATTTGGGGTGTTTTAGCAAGTGAAGGTCATTGCTAGGTTGAGAGGAATGTCTTAGGCGGCTGGAAAATGTAGTTAAATTCATTTTCTAAACCCTAGTAGCCCTCTTATACTCTTAATCCCGAAATTCCCCAGTGGGCTTAGCTGTTAATCACCCGGTTAAGACTAATTAAGCTGTTTTCACCATCTAAATCTTGTTTCAGCCATATCTCCCAAATGATTAGTCCGTTTGGCTAATGTAACCACTGATTGAAAGGTAAACCATCATCCGGATCTAATGGAAGTGGTTTCAGGTCAAAACTCCTTTCCAGTCAAAAGTTATGGCCGAAACAAGATCAGCTAGGGGCAAAATGGTCATTTAAAAATCGGCAAAAATCATAAACATGGGAAATGATCCCACTAGTCATCTCCCAAAGTTACATGACCACACGACTTCGCATGTGAAAGAAATAAATATCCAATGATCCTTTGATGCGTAGAATGCGGGTCGTTACATTCTCCCCCTTAGGAAATTTCGTCCCCGAAATTCCTTAACCCAAAACATACAAAGGATCCAACATGCTTACCAATCACTTACAACAATCATACATGCAAAAAAAAAAAAAAAAAAAACCTATCCTAGCATGCGGAAATACTAAATCGAAACTGAAATCTTACCAGGCGAGGAGTTCTGGATACGTTTTCCTAATGCTCTCCTGTGTCTCCCAAGTACAGTCATTCTCATTCTCGTCCCACTGAACCTTGGCTAGATTCACCGCTTTCCTTCGATGTTGGTTCGTATCATTCCCTACAATAAGCATAGGTCTGCGGTTCCTAACCGCCTCGGGTTCAACCTCGATATCATCCAACTGATCAGGTGAAATAGTCACATCGGGGTCGTGTACGAACTTCCTTAGGTAGCAAACATGAAATACTTGTGAACTCCTACCATATTGTTTGATAATTCAACTTTATATGAAAAATTCCCAATTTGCTCAAGAACGGGGAATGGACCAACGAATCTTGGTGCTAACTTGCCTCTCCTGCCAAATCGTATCACGCTCTTCAACGGAGAAATTTTGACAAACACCAAGTCGCCAATAGAGAACTTTAATTCTCTTCTCCTCTTATCAGCATAAATCTTCTGCCTATCTTGGGCAGCCTTCAATCGCTGTTGGATAACCTTAAACTTAGCTGAAGTTTCTCTTATCACATTTGGTCCAAGTACAAACTTCTCACCAGTTTCTAACCAACATGACGGTGAGTTGCACGGTCTTCCGTACAAAGCTTCGAATGGAGCCATACCAATACTGGATTGATAACTATTATTATATGCAAATTCTACTAGATGCAAATGGTCAGCCCATGATCCACCAAAGTCTAATACGGAAGCTCTCAAGAGATCTTCTAATACTCGATTCACCCTCTCTATCCGTCGGTTTGAGGATGATACGCGGTACTGAGATGTTATTCAGATCCTAATGCCTCTTGTAAGCTCTTACAAAATCCACTAGTGAATAACGGATCTCGGTCACTTACAATGCCTTTGGGTATTCCATGAAATCTCACAACCCTCTTTACATATAGTTCAGCAAACTTTGTTGTCGTTCTATTCGACTTAACGGGCATAAATCTTAAACTTTTGGTCAGTCGGTCCACAATCACCCAAATGCTATCATGGCCCGATCTAGTCCTTGGTAACCCATCAATGAAATCCATTGAGACTTATTCCCATTTCCATTCCGGAATCTCTAATGGTTGCAACAAACCACTAGGCTTCTTTTGCTCAGCTTTAACTAGCTGGCAATTCATGCATTTGGATATAAACTTCCCAATGTCTCTTTTCATCTCTTCCCAGTTGTAGGTCTGCTTCATGTCTCGATACATCTTGTTACCACTTTGAAATATAGTCAGTTTTGAGTGATGACATTCTCTAAGCACTTCATCTCTCAGTCCATTGACGTTGGGCAAAACAAGTCTTCCATTCTTTCTAAGTCATCCATCTCGATCAAGCCCATACTTGTTCCTCTCATTATCGTTACCCTTCTCTAACTTAGAGATGATTTCCAATAGGTTAGGATCGTCCCTCTGACTGGAACCAATCCGCTCAATCAAAGTGGGTCAGATCATCAAACTTGCTAACATTTCTAGATCCAATTGGCACTTTGGTCTGAAATCATACCCAGCGATGTACTCCAGTTGCTTCCATTCTAGAAACATAGCCCCTAAACTGGCATGTCTTCTACTCAATGCATCATCCACCGCATTGCCCTTTCCTGGTGTGTATGTGATGTCGAAATCATAGGAAGCCAAAAATTCTAACCATTTTTTCTATCGGAGATTTAGATCCTTCTGAGAGAAGAGATATTTTAACGATTTATGATTAGTAAACAACTCGAATCTTTCTCCCAAGAGATAATGCCTCCACATCTTCAATGCGAACACGATCGCTGCTATTTCCAAATCATGGGTAGGATAACTTTTCTCATGAGGTTTTAGTTACTGACTTGCATAAGCTACAACCCTACCTCCCTGCATCAATACAGCACCTAGTCCGGTACCATATGCATCCGTATATACTGTCATCTCTTCATTCCCCTTAGGAATGACTAACACTGATGCACATGTCAACTTTTCCTTTAGACTCCTAAATGCATCCGCGCACTTTTCGTCCCAGACGAAGGCTTGATTCTTCTTGGTCAACTGAGTCAATGGTGCTGCTATCTTGGAGAAGTCTTGGATATACTTACGATAATACACAGCTAATCCCAAGAAACTTCTTATGTCTATTGCATTCTTCGGCGTAGACCAATCTTGTACCTAGCTACCTTCGTAGGGTCCACGGCAATACCATTCTCTGAAACGACATGGCCCAAGAATCTCAATTCTCTCCTCCAGAAGTAACACTTAGAAAACTTTGCTTTCAATTGGTGTTTTCTCAATACTCCATCACTATCCTCAATTGCTCCTTGTGTTCTTCCTCTGTCCTCAAATAAACAAGTATATCATACACGAACACAAGAAAAAACTTATTCAACTGATCTCTAAATACCCTATTCATAAGATCCACAAAATATGCTGGTGCATTGGCCAACCCGAATGGCATGACCAACCACTCATAGAATCCAGACGGCGTCTGAAAGGCCGTTTTAGCTATACTTTCAGCTTCCACTCTAAGCTGATGTAAACCTGTCGCGAGATCCAAGTGGGAGAACACTCTTGCGCCATTCAACTGATCAAACAAATCATCTATCCATGGTATAGGAAACTTATTCTTCCTCGTCACCTTATTCAACTCATGGTAGTCCACACACAATCGAAGGGAACCATCTGCCTTGGTAGCAAACACAACTGGTGCTCCCTACTCAGAAAAACTTCTTCTAATAAACCCTTCTTCAAAAGATCGCTCACTTGCATCCCGAGATCTCGCTGCTCCCTTGGTGCCATACGACGAAGTGACATCATTATAGGTCTGGCATCTTTCACTAAATCAACACGGAACTCAATCTCTCAGTGTGGTGGAAGTCCAATCACTTCCTCGAAGACGTCCAGATACTGGCCAGCCACGGGCACATTTGACAACTCATCATGCAAGATATCGAGGGAATTTAGAAAACTAGCCATTACCCCATCATTAGTTAGACCACCAAATACTACCTTCCGCCCATCATCCGCTCTAACTGTCACCAAAAAGTCCTCACAGTCTACCACCACCCCTTATCTTTGGAGCCAATCGACTCCCAAAATAATGCCAAACCTGGTAAAGCCCAAAACAAAACAATCACAAACAAACATGCATCCATGACTCGATAAGACCACATTACGACAAATCATGCTAAGGCTAGTCGAACCACCAATCGGGTTCGTCACTACTAAGGGTCTATCGATATTCTCGGGCTCCAATCCCAACCTATCTACCAGGTCACTGGATATGAAGGAACTAGAAGCTCCGGTATCAAACAATACTCGAACAGGAACATCATAAACAGAAAGCATACCTTGAATAACGACATTCTTTCCCTTCTCTGCCACAGTTGGGGCATTCGACAAAGAAGGAACAACATTGATAACATATGCTTTCACAATATGCTTTTCCTTAGGGGTTGCGGACACTTGTCCTTGTGATGTCCCACTTGGCCACAGTTGAAGCGCTTCCTATCCGCTGGCTTGGCCCGACATTCTTTTGCATAGTGGCCCTTCTTACAACAACTGAAGCACTCAACATCTTTCTTATTCTTTTTCTTCTGGCCATCCTTGGTATGGTTCTGCTTTCTCTTATTCTGAGGACCATTCTTGCTTCCACTGCTTACTTACGGCTTTGGCTCTTCCGTAGTTGCAACCTCAATCTTTGACTTGGGGTATAGACTATCCGATCTCAAAGCATTCCCCACAATCGATTCAAATGTCTCATCGATGTGGTTAATAATCCTTTCCCCCAAGTACTGATTCAAGCCTGTTATAAACTTCTCATTCTTCTTCTCGGGAGTGTCAGTGAGGGATAATCCATACTTCGATAAAGTATCGAATTCTACAATGTACTCCAAGACTGCCCTACCATTCTACTTGAGCTTCAGGAATTTCCTAAACGACTTTGACTTCTGGGAAGCTGGGATAAATTTTTCACCGAATCAGGACTTAAACTGATCCCATGTAACTTGATCCTCTGGAATAGCTGTCTTAATAGCGTTCCACTAATTCATTGCCCATCCTTGCAGCTGACGGGACGCTAGCTTTTTTTTCATTGCATCCTCGATACCTAAGTCTTCAAAGATACGCTCACAGCTATCCAACCAATCCAGAACATCCATAGTCGATTCTGTTCCATGGAACGACTTTCCACCAAGACTAGTGTAATCCTTGCAAAGCTTGGCGAAATCGGCTCTAGGCGCCCGCACCGCTGCTCCACCACATTTGCAGCATTGGGAACTGCTCCTTGCACATTTGTGAGCATCTCCCTAATGAAGTCAATAAACATAACCCTCATGTCAGGAGCATTCCCATTGTTGGCTCCTCTTCCAGCACCCCTCGTATATTGGCTCATCATTCAATCTTTAAAAAGAAACGATTAAGCATTCTCTTTGTGGTGTCAGTGCAGTGCGACTTCATCCTTAGCTATATTAACACTAAATATATGGCTTTTGAAAATTAAAATAATCACAAAAATGTGCACTCATATACATATTATCTCTCTCTGGTGTCTTTTCCTAGGTTAACTACGCAACCTAGAGCTCTGATGCCAAATGTGACGGCCTGCCCCGCACCAGCCGGCATTTCCCCATAAAAGTGCATTATGCCAATGTCCAACCAGCACGGGATGGTCGCCAAAGAAAGAAAAGGGAGTTTGAACAAACAAGGAACCTGTAGAATATCTCACAGGGCGTGGAATAAAATATAATAATAACATATTTGACATAAAACAGGCGAGACAGTGCATAAGCTGAAGACTAAACATCATAGCAGCGGAAAATCCAAATACAGCTTATGTTCCACATCATCATTACTACAACTTTAAAAACTGTCTCTAAAGCAAAAGAAAGGAAAGGACACTACAAATGCCCAAAGTAGTGACCAGTAGTGACACAGAGAGAATATCTATATATATCATACGTGGGAGCCTCCTGCTCGTCTCCGGTATAGCTACCCATGCATATCACCTAACCTGTCTCAAGTCTGCCCGTTTAAGAGCACCCAGAGTAATAAGAAGAGACATAAAACTCTGGGTCAGACAAAAGTCTGGTATGAGCGATAAGCATCAAAATAGAACAATAACAGGTATACTAAACCAAACATGAACCTGGACCTGCAACCAAAGAGTTAGCACAACATACCGCTCAATACTCTAAGGTGCCACTAACATATGGTGTAAAGAATACGGGGGTGGGGGTGTGCATGTCATAGTGAAAGCAAACAATCATACATAGCAACCATCCTCACATCTCTCACTCAGTGCGTAAGGCATACGATATCCACTACTTTGATCACTAGACCCATCGAGGTAGTGACGGAGTTCGACTTGTATAACTATTGCTACCACCAAGCTTGCCCCATGGAGTCACAAATAAGTCCTTACGAAAGAACCCACCGCATTGGTCCATAGCCAATAGTCCTACCTAGGCCACTGTGGCCCTGAATCCGTCCACGTACCCCACACTCCATAGTGATCCAAAGTTATAGACATCGATAGCCCCTTTGCACACGTCCAACAGCAAAGCCCAACTCATGAAGATAACTCATTGGATCCCAACAAGATCCTAAGTCCTACTTCCCATTTGGACTACCTTTGCATCTCGGGTTTTGATTTTCTCTAGATCAGTTCGGGTCTTCACTTTACATTGCTTCAGATCGTGCTCCTTGAAGTAGTCCTTTCCATGATCACCAACGTCGGATCGGTTCGTGTCCCCTCCATCGGATCGGGTCGCGGTTCCCCAACTACATCGGTTCGGGTGCATCCCTCCAGGCCTTTGCTTCCATCTGGGTCGGAGCTTCTGATTCGTGGTTGGCACTTCGGTTCGGGTCGGGTGCTCTCTACGGATCGTGTCATCATGCTAAGGTCGGATCGGATGAAGCAGTTCGTGAGTAGCATCGGTTCGGATCAGAGCTCCTTCTCTCAAGAGGGTCGGATCATAGAGCTTCCAGGGCGAGCGGTCGAATCGTGGAACTTCCAGGGCGAGCGGGTCGGATCATGCTCCCCCCTCGATCCGATCCGGTTCGGGTAATTTCCTGCACTTCTTTCCGGTGATTGTTTTACGCCGTTCGATGGCGTTTTTGACCAATCTAACTTTTCTAATCAATCACAAAACATAACATACAGCCATAGCAACATATAGAATTGACCACTAACACCAAAACGACAACTCGATAGGTTAAAACGGATCAAACATAGCCAAAATCCCATATTTTCCCTTAAGCATGTTTAGGCAAAACTAATGATAAGATTATTAAAACTTAATCAAATCAACCCGAACTTCTAACAGATGTCTAAACTAATATTTTGAAATTTATCGATATTTTCCAGATTTTTAACATGAATAATTTCACTAATTAACACTAATTACCCTTAATTAACCATAATTAGTGAGGAACTATGCAAATCACTCACCTTAGCCACAAACAAATTTCCAAATTTGAAATGATTCTCTGTTTGGCGCTGTACCGAAGGCTATACAGCAGTTCTACCTCGATTCTTTTGCTAGTCCGCTTTGATTTGATGTAGATTTGGCTTAATTAGCGATTAGAAGGTGCTTTGGGGTGTTTTAACAAGTGGAGGTCATTGCTAGGTTGAGAGAAATGTCTTAGGCGGCAGGAAAATGAAGTAAAATTCGTTTTCTAAACCCTAATAGCCCTCTTATACTCTTAATCCCGAAATTCCCCAGTGGGCTTAGCTGTTAATCACCCGGTTAAGCCCAATTAAGCTGTTTTTCTCAATCTGAAACTTGTTTCAGCCATACCTCCCAAACAGTGAGTCCGTTTGGCTAATGTGACCACTCTACGGAAAGGTAAACCATCATCCGGATCTAATTGTAGTGGTTTCAGGTCATAACTCCTTTACAATCAAAAGTTACGGCCGAAACAAGATAAGCTAGGGGCTAAATGGTCATTTAAAAATCGGCAAAAATCATGAACATGGGAAATGACCCCAATAGTCGTCTCCCAAAGTTACATGACCATACGACTTTGTATGTGAAAGAAATAAATATCCTACGATCCATGAAAGTGCTGGCCCGCCCCGCACCAGCCGACATTTCCTCATAAAAGTGCGCTGTGCCAATGTCAAAACAGCACGGGACGGTTGCCAAAGAAAGAAAAGGGAGTTTGAACCAACAAGGAACCTGTAGAATATCTCACAGCACATGGAATAAAATATAATAATAACATATTTGACATAAAACAGGCGAGACAATGCATAAGCTGATGACTAAACATCATAACAGCGGAAAATCAAAATACAGCTTATGTTCCACATCATCGTTATTACAACTTCAAAAAACTGTCTCTAAAGCAAAAGGAAGGAAAGGTACACTACTAATGCCTAAAGTAGTGACCAGCAGTGACATAGGGAGAACATCTATATTTATCATATGTGAGAGCTTCCTGCTCGTCTCCGGTACAGCTACCCGTGCATACCACCTAACATGTCTCTAGTCTGCCCATTTAAAAGCACCCAGAGTAATAAGAAGATACATAAAACTCTGGGTCAGACAAATGTCCGGTATGAGCGATAAGCATCAAAACAGAACAATAACAGGTATAATAAACCATACCTGAACCTGGACCTGAAACCAAAGAGTTAGCACAACATTCCGCTCAATACTCTAAGGTGCCACTAACATATGGTGTAGAGAATACAGGGGTGGGAGTGTGCATGTCATAGTGAAAGAAAACAATCATACATAGCAACCATCCTCACATCTCTTACTCAGTGCGTAAGGCATACGTTATTCACTACTTTGATCACTAGACCCATCGAGGTAGTGACGGAGTCCGACTTGTATAACTATTGCTACCGCCAAGCTTGCCCCATGGAGTCATGATTAAATCCTTACAAATGATCCCACCTCATTGGTCCATAGCCAATAGTCCTACCTAGGCCACTGTGGCCCTGAATCCGTCCACTTACCCCGCACTCCATAGTGATCCAAAGTTATAGACATCGATAGCCCCTTTGCACACGTCCCGCAGCAAAGCCCAAATCATGGAGATAACTCATTGGTTCCCAACTGGATCTTGAGTCCTACTTCCCATTTAGACTACCTTTGCATCTCAGGTTTTGGTTTTCTCCGGATCCGTTCGGGTCTTCACTTTACATTGCTTCAGATCGTGCTCCTTGAAGTAGTCCTGTTCGTAATCACCGACGTCAGATTGGTTCGTGCACCCTCCATCGGATCGGGTCATGGTTCCCTAGCTGGATCGGTTCGGGTGCATCCCCCCAGGCCTTTGCTTCCATCCGGGTCGGAGCTTCTGCTTCGTGGTTGGCACTTCAGTTCGGGTCAGGTGCTCTCTACGGATCGTGCCACCATGCTAAGTTCGGATCGGATGAAGCAGTTCGTGTGTGGCATCGGATCGGATCGGAGCTCCTTCTCTCAAGCGAGTCGGATGATGGAGCTTCCAGGGCGAGCGGTCGGATCATGGAACTTCCAAGGCGAGCAGGTCGGATCGTGCTTTCCCCCTCCGATCTGATCTAGTTCAGGTAATTTCCTACATTTCTTTCCAACGACTGTTTTATGCCATTCGACGGCGTTTTCGACCAATCTAACTTTTCAAATCAATCACAAAACATACCATATAGTCATAGCATCATATAGAATTGACCACTAACACCAAAACGACAATTTGATAGGTTAAAACGCATCAAACATAGCCAAAATCCCATATTTTCCCTTAAGCATGTTAAAGCAAAACTAATGATAGGTTTAGTAAAACTTAACCAAATCAACCCAAACCTCTAACATATGTCTAAAATAATATTTCGAAATTTATCAATATTTTACTAGATTTTTAACATGTACAATTTCACTAATTAACACTAATTACCCTTAATTAACCATATTTAGTGAGGAACTATGCAAATCACTCACTATAGCCATAAACAAATTACCAAATCTAAAATGATTCTCTGTTTGGCGTTGATACCAAGGCTATACAGTAGTTCTACCTCGATTCTTGTGCTAATACGCTTTGATTTGATGTATATTTGGCTTAATTAGCGATTAGAAGGTGATTTGTGGTGTTTTAGCAAGTGGAGGCCATTGCTAGGTTGAGAGAAATGTCTAAGGCGGCTGGAAAATGAAGTAAAATTCGTTTTCTAAACCCAAGCAGCCCTCTTATACTCTTAATACTGAAATTCCCTTGTGGGCTTAGTTGTTAATCACCCGATTAAGCCCAATTAAGCAGTTTTTCACTATCTGAAACTTGCTTCAGCCATATCTCCTAAACGGTAAGTCCGTTTGGCTAATGTGACCATTCTACGGAATGGTAAACCATCATTCGAATCTAATGGAAGTAGTTTCAGTCAAAACTCCTTTACAATACAAAGTTATGGCCGAAACAAGATCCACTAGGGGCAAAACGGTCATTTAAAAATCGGCAAAAATCATGAACATGGGAAATGACCCCAATAGTCGTCTCCCAAAGTTACATGACCATACGACTTCCATGTGAAAGCAATAAATATCCTACGATCCATGAAAGTGCTGGCCCACCCCGTAGCAGCCGACATTTCCTCATGAAAGTGCGCTGTGCCAATGTCCAACCAGCATGGGACGGTCGCCAAAGAAAGAAAAGGGAGTTCGAACTAACAAGGAACAAGTAGAATATCTCACAACGGATGGAATAAAATATAATAATAACATATTTGACATAAAACAGGCAAGACAGTGCATAAGCTGAAGACTAAACATCATAGCAGCAGAAAATCCAAATACAACGTATGTTCCACATCATCGTTATTACAACTTTAAAAACTGTCTCTAAAGCAAGCGGAAGGAAACGTACACTACTAATGCCTAAAGTAGTGACCAGCAGTGACATAGGGAGAATATCTATATATATCATACGTGGGAGCCTACTGCTCATCTTCGGTACAGCTACCCGTGCATACCACCTAACTTGTCTCCAGTCTCCCCGTTTTAGAGCACCCACAGTAATAAGAAGTGACATAAAACTCTGGGTCAGACAAAAGTCTGGTATGAGCGATAAGCATCAAAACAGAACAATAACAGGTATACTAAACCATACTTGAACCTGGACCTGCAACCAAAGAGTTAGCACAACATTCCACGTAATACTCTAAGGTGCCACTAATGTATAGTGTAGAGAATATGGGGGTGGGGGTGTGCATGTCATAGTGAAAGCAAACAATCATACATAGCAACCATCCTCACATCTCTCACTCAGTGTGTAAGGCATATGATATCCACTACTTTGATCACTAGACCCATCGAGGTAGTGACGGAGTCCGACTTGTATAGCTACTGCTACTGCGAAGCTTGCTCCATGGAGTCACGACTAAATCCTCACAAATGACCCCACCTCATTGGTCCATAGCCAACAGTCCTACCTAGGCCACTGTGGCCTCGAATCCGTCAACGTCCATAGTGATCAAAAGTTATAGACATCGATAGCCCCTTTGCACACATCCCGCAGCAAAGCCCAACTCATGAAGATAACTCATTTGTTCCCAACTGGATCCTGAGTCCTACTTCCCATTTGGACTACCTTCGCATCTCGGGTTTTGGTTTTCTCTGGATCGGTTCGGGTCTTCACTTTACTTTGCTTCAGATCGTGCTCCTTGAAGTAGTCATGTTCGTGATCACCCACGTCAGATCGGTTCGTGCCCCCTCCATCGGATCGGGTCAAGGTTCCCCAGCTAGATCGGTTCGGGTGCATTCCCCCAGGCCTTTGCTTCCATCTGGGTCGGAGCTTCTGGTTCATGGTTGGAACTTCGGTTTGGGTCGGGTGCTCTCTACGGATCGTGCCACCATGCTAAGGTCGGATTGGATGAAGCAGTTCGTAAGTGGCATCGGTTCGGATCGGAGCTCCTTCTCTCAAGTGGGTCGGATCATGGAGCTTCTAGGGCAAGCGGTCGGATCGTGGAACTTCCAGAGCGAGCGGGTCGGATCGTGCTTTCCCCCTCTGATCCGATCAGGTTGGGGTAATTTCCTGCTCTTCTTTCTAGCGACTGTTCTATGCCATTCGACGGTGTTTTCGACCAATCTAACTTTTCTAATCAGTCACAAAACATACCATACAGTCACAGCAACATATAGAATTGACTACTAAAACCAAAACGATAATTTGATAGGTTAAAACGGATCAAACATAGCCAAAATCCCATATTTTCTCTTAAGCATGTTTAAGCAGAACTAATGTTAGGTTTAGTAAAACTTAACCAAATCAACCCAAACTTCTAACAGATGTCTAAAATAATATTTCGAAATTTATCTATATTTTTCCATATTTTTAACATGTATAATTTCATTAAATAATACTAATTACCCTTAATTAACCATAATTAGTGAGTAACTATGCAAATCACTCACCTTAGCCATAACCAAATTACCAAATTTGAAATGATTCTCGGTTTGGCGCTGTTCCCAAGGCTATACAGCAGTTCTACCTCGATTCTTGTGCTAATCCACTTTGATTTGATGTAGATTTGGCTTAATTAGCGATTAGAAGGTGATTTGGGGTGTTTTAGCAAGTGGAGGCCATTGCTAGTTGAGAGGCAGCTGGAAAATGAAGTAAAATTCGTTTTCTAAACCCTAGCAGCCCTCTTATACTCTTAATCCCGAAATTCCCTAGTGGGATTAGTTGTTAATCACCCGGTTAAGCCCAATTAAGCTGTTTTTCACCATCTGAAACTTGTTTCAGCCATATCTCCCAAACAGTGAGTCCATTTGGCTAATGTGACCACTCAAAGATAAACCATCATCTGGATCTAATGGAAGTGGTTTCAGATCAAAACTCCTTTCCAATCAAAAGTTATGGCCGAAACAAGATCCGCTAGGGGTAAAACGGTCATTTAAAAATCGGTAAAAATCATGAACATGGGAAATGACCCCAATAGTCATCTCCCAAAGTTACATGACTATATCACTTCGCATGTGAAATAAATAAATATCCTATGATCCATGAAAGTGCCGGTCCGCACCGCAACAGCCGACATTTCCTCATTAAAGTGCGCTGCGCCAATGTCCAACCAGCACAGGGCGGTTGCCAAAGAAAGAAAAGGGAGTTTGAACTAACAAGGAACCTGTAGAATATCTCACAGCGCATGGAATAAAATATAAAAATTACATATTTGACATAAAACAGGCGAGACAATGCATAAACTGAAGATTAAACATCATAGTAGAGTAAAACCCAAATACAACTTATGTTCCACATCATCGTTATTACAACTTTAAAAAATGTCTCTAAAGCAAACAGGAGGAAACATATACTACTAAAAAGTTGTGACCAGCAGCGACACAGGGAGAATATCTATATATATCATATGTGGGAGCCTCCTGCTCATCTTCGGTACAGCTACCCGTGCATACCACCTAACCTGTCTCTAGTCTCACCATTTAAGAGCACCCATAGTAATAAGAAGAGACATAAAACTCTGGGTCAGACAAAAGTCTGGTATGAGCGATAAGCATCAAAATAGAACAATAACAGGTATACTAAACCGCAACTGAACCTGGACCTGCAACCAAAGAGTTATCACAACATTCCACGTAATACTCTAAGGTGCCACTAACATATGGTGTGACGATCCCAAAACCCCGTGACACGGTGTTAAGGATAATCATTGGAATATAACACATTAATCATCAATAGCAGTTCACAGATAATAGCATAAACAGAAAATAGAATAATTTACACACATATGACAGCGGAATCATATAGATATCATCACATCAGAGAAGCACAGTACAGGATACAACTTAGTGCATAATGATACATAATCAGTCACCATCGCCTGAGGCGGAATCATACATAAAGAGTACATAAAAGGAATATCAGTCTACATCGCCAGTGGCGGAATCATAATATAGATACAATAATGGCGGAGAAAATCCAAGTCAGCACAGTGTAGTCAAGCCTCGCCATGAGCCAAAAGGTGCGTCAGAAACCTGTAACTAGGCTGCCCGTGTGAAAATGAGGGCACCCGAGTTTGCAAGGTGAAACAAACTACGAGTAAGTCATGGGACTGGTATGAGAGATCTACTCAACTTATTAACAACAATAATAAGGAAAATCAAAGGACCACGCCACTTTCGCGGAACGGGTTTACTCCAATGAGTGCTAGTGCATGAGATAAAGTAAATGATTAAATCAACGCAATGCTTTTTATAAAATGAGGCTATTATAAGACTCAGGTCCCATCACACAATGCAACGCAAGCCGGAGGATAGAGTTTTTACCTTATAATGGCCAAAGATGCTTCATAAGAATAAAACAAAGGTGTTCGATATTATTACTAGTGCATATATGTTTCAAAAGCAATTCAATCATAAATATCAATCCTAGGCGGCATAGCTACCATCTACTATGTCGCCATACTAGTAATACAATCACATCCGCATATTTCGTATTGGAAATTGGATTCCTTCATGAGTCGAGGCAAGGGGCAAGCTCCTCTCCGTTCGAGACACTCTAGCAAATGTCCCAGGACCACACTATGATCCTTGGAATCGGCTGGGCCGGTCCTCTCTTACTTTTGAGGATTGGCAATTCCTGAACACACGTTTATCGGTCCTTACAGACCTATAATCGAGGCGCCTCGCATTCCAACAACCACACAGGTGAAAAGTATATATAATGTCAGGGCTGGTAGGTCACTTACACCACCATAGCTAGAAAGAAACGTCGTGCACTCCCAACGGTCCGTCTCCCATTTTTGACTCATACCGGGGTGTGAGGCTCGCGAATTCACGTTACACACAAGGCTACGTCACACAGACCATGCTTTTATCATCAACCGCAAGAATTTCCTTTGCAATAGAAGCCTTGATAATATGCCACTTAGGCGTGCCACACAGGAAATCCACTCCGTGCGACTGATTTCTGTCAATGTATAACCTCTGAGCTCGTACGTCTCAGAGAAGGGCGTTAAGCAAGAGAATAAATTCTCCGCCGCCAAACAGATATATGTTTAACAGAGATCAATCAACACAGAGTAAAATCCAATGTTAGACACACAGTTCATTTACAAGTCCATTCTGGGTCAAACCAGAGGAATCAA
This sequence comes from Allium sativum, assembly GCA_030737875.1. Taxonomy (NCBI): domain Eukaryota; kingdom Viridiplantae; phylum Streptophyta; class Magnoliopsida; order Asparagales; family Amaryllidaceae; genus Allium; species Allium sativum. The sequence goes on along the minus strand of CM060923.1, from coordinate 571,991,370 downwards.
TTCCTCGCATATCCGTACAATCAACAGTATGTGTGGACGGCTACTACTTCAATTCCTTCATGATAGCTACTCCAATCACGAGCATCAGTAGCGCCCATCCATCCAATGTGGAGATCATCGGTCTTCAGTCGTCTTCGACTCTTCGACTTCTCAACGTCGATCGATTATTTGAAATGAGATAAACTCGGTCTTTTCAAATAACCCACGTATATTTAGATTTTCAAATCAATTAATCACGTGGTTGGGCTATTCAACATTCACATTTCAGTTATTTAGTTATAATTTTCATGTCAAATACATTCAACCATCACATATCAAGCAAACACAACAAAATTGGTTTATTTTCACTCTATATCGTCTATAGTACTTTATAACGATATATCGCCATTTTTATTTAATTTAAAACGGCCATATTTAATTAAACGACGTTTCAGGTCGTGTCGATGCACTGGCGCTGCTTTTCATTAATTTTATTTTACACATATATGAAAATCTAACCGTTTGATCTTCACAAATTTTACATCATTAGGAAGGTCATTTCAAAACGAATCCAACGGTTTCAGTTTTGGGAAATTCCGACGGTCGGATCTTCCACATTAACCATTTGAAGTTACGATTTCAATTTACGAACTGCAGCGTCGTTATTCGATTTAATTTAACTATATTTATATATATATATAAATATAAATATAATCGTTTCTGGCGCTGTTTTTCTTCAGTTTTGAATTAAACATTCTAGACAATCCAACCGTCGGATCTTCACAAAGTTGGTGCCGTTGGAAAGATATTTCCAAGGCGAACCCAACGGTTGAGGTTTCGGGAAAATCCAATGGTCGGATTTCCCGCACTAGTCGTTTGAAATCACGGTTTCAAAACATGAACTGCACGGCCACATTTCGTTTTTATTCTATTTATATTTATATATTTATATAAATATAGTTCATTCAAAAATTCCTATATCGTTTCCACTTCAATTATTTCACTAACGCCTTTAAATTTTGGAAAATTTCGCCATAACCTCCTTTGTACGGGAGGGTCTGGGAAAATTCCCAAATAGCCACACGGGCGTCTTATATCAAAAAGAAAAAGAAAAAGCCAAGCGGCTAGCCAACAGGCTCATAAAATCATCACCCAAACAAAGCGGTAAATGTGTACCTATTTGTCGGGCACAAAATTTTATTTCTCTTCTCTAGACCCTTTTTGCTTTAACCTGTTCAATAGATATGCATGTACATATATACAATTTCTAACATTTATCATTTTCCATTCAATTTCATATTTGATTTGCTTTGGTTTAAAAACACCATTCATTCTAATGTTGCATGCATAGGCTAAAATCATATCATTAGCTAGTTAATGTATATTTCAACTCATGCACATTTATTTGAACAAGTGGCTATTTTTAACACTTCCCATTCCAAAGATGATAATTTTGGCGAACTAAAATAGATTTCAACAAATGACTATTTTATTTAGTTCCTATGCATGTTAAAAAAAAAAATATTCCTTTCACAAATATTTATTTCAACGTCCGCATACCTTTAGCATATCACACATATGATAAAAATGATACTCTTATCATTTAAAATATTTATTCGACAAATAGATGTTTCAGCACTTCATAGTTTCAATAAAAATGTAATTTTTATCGTTCGATCTTTTTATTCAACACATGAACCTTTCCACTACACACACTTCTCAACAAATGAGTATTTCCATACATGGACATTTTATTTATGTTGTTCATATTAGAAAGATGGGATTTTTATGATTGAAATTATTTATATAAGGCGAATATTTTTCATACTTCATATATATATATAAAATGTGATTTTTATTGTTTAAACACTTCATTCATTCACAAATGAATTTAATTTTCATACAACACTTTTCAACACATGAATATTTCCACACATGGACATAGTTTCAATATAAGTCTTTAATTTCAACGCAAGAAGATAATTTCAACACATGAAAATAATTCTAACACACAAAGATTATTCAAAATTTTGGCAACATAACGGTAGGGTAGTTAAAACCGGCACCGTACCTAGTACGGCTCCTCGCTCTACCTTAAAACCTCGCGGTTTTGGACAATGGGGATTCATGCATCTAATTCGCACGCAGGCGGCATGTTTATTTTTATTTCCACAAATATTTCCAATTCATTTCAATCACCAATGGGTATTTTTCTACCACAACCAAACAATATCAACCACAAACAATTATTCAACCATTCGTATTTTTCATCCAATATTTCACACCAATTCACCACAATAAATATCGTCCATGGTTTGTGGACGAGGGGAGTATATATATATATATATATATATATATATATATATATATTTGCTATATTTCACTAGCATTTCAACACATATATCACTTATTCTATGCATGTAAAAATTCATTTCGCTTATATAGCTTACACTACGTATGTACATGAGGTATACAACACGTATGTAATTTATATTTCGCTTATATAAATTATACATGACATTTTCCATTCAATTTCACGTTAATTTAGATTTCTCACATTGGTTTTCGGAGCGCTAAAAATCGATACGATGTCAGAAAAATCCGCGGCTTCTTCTATTGGGTAGAGAGCTTCCTTGCGGTCTCGATGTTTCCTGTTTCATCGAATTTCGTCAACACACCAAAAAGATATGATTTTTAAAAGTGTAAAGATCAAAGAAAAACTCACTTTCACGAAGCTTCAAAACTAGGTTTACAGTTTTCGCGAAATCATTGGCACGTGGGGACGATCGGGGAGTTGGACGTGGAAGAGGGAAGAGAGAGCTTTAAATCGGTGGTGGTTTGGTGGCGTTCGGTGGCGTTCAGGGCGGCGGCGGGAAGTGCTCGACTTCCTGGCGTCGATACGGGCGGAGGAGGCGACTGTGGTGGCGGCGGTGGGGTCGGATTTGAAGAGGAGGAGGAGGCGCGTCGAGGTAGGGGGTGGCGCAGGCGGAAATCGCCTGTGTCGGCGGCGATTTGGGGGAGAAGGTAGGGAGCGGTTTTCGCCGTTGAACCGGGGGGGGGTTTAAAAAAAATTTATGAAAGGAAAATTCTGATTGGGCGAGGATTATATTAAATTTTTAAATAGTGTTTTCTCAAACGAACTCCTTTTTAACCCCAACGACTGTCGCCCCCAGCTAAATACTCCCATTCTGGACACAATGGGATATGGTTCGTAGGCCAATTCGACTGTTACAGTCAGTTATTTTTCAAATTAAAGTATAAAACATTTAATTTTTAACTCTAAACGCACATTTCAATTTGCCAGGGCCACAAACTGATTCGAAAAATTCCAGAAAAATGAATCTAGCTATGTTTTGACGCTACGGTCCCAACAAAACTAGTTTCGTCGAATTCTGAGGTCGTTTGAAAAATGGCCATTTTCTGGTCGATCCAATTTAACAGAAATCGACCAAACACATTTTCTTTTGCCACGCTCACATACTAGCTTCTAAAATTATGAAATTTGAAACCTAGCAATAGTTTGACATCCCGGACCCAACAAAAGTGGTTTCATCGAATTCCGAGGTCGTATGCAAAATATCAATTTTCCAGGCCTATATATTCTATATACCGACTCTTCTGAAAATTCATTCTGCCATAAATTTTAATTCCCGTTATGAAACTTCGATTTTTCAGATTCGTTAGAAAGGTATTGACTAACAGATTTAAATATTTTTAGTTTCACTAAAATCCGTTATATTTTCCACCCTGCATAGTCGGTCAAAGTTTGAATTCAAATTTTCAAACTGACTCACTATTCCTAATTCACTACTTTATTGAAATATTCTATTTCAATTGTTCAAATTCCTTTGAAATAACCAATTTAAAATTTTTAAATTGGCTCGTATTTTCCGGGTTATTACAATCTCCCCTACTTAAAACTTTTCGTCCTCGAAAAGGAAACAACAGTAAAGTAGGAAATAAAATGTAAATGCGAAGTATTGTAAAAGTACCTTGCACCGGAGTTAGTCAGAGATATCCACTCTGCATTTGGGGTAAGCTTGCTTAATGCTTTCCTCATTTTCCCAAGTACAGTCTCTAGGATCACTGCTCCACTGCACTTTAACTAAATGAACCTTTTTGCTTCTGAGTTCTCTAGTTTCTTTACCAACAATTTTTAATGGCTCTCTTCTGAGTGCTAATTCTGGAGTTATTTCCACATCCCGTTGCGCTGCTTCTTCTACAACAAGATCTGGATCATGCACATGTCTTCTAAGTTGAGATACGTGAAATACATTGTGCACTCCAGGCAACCAATCTGGTAATTGAACCCTATAAGCAAGAGTTCCAATTCGCTCAAGTATAGGAAAGGGACCAATAAATCTCGGAGCCAACTTCCCAGTCTTTCCAAATCTGATTACTCCTCTCATCGGAGAAACCTTTAAATAAACATGATCACCAACAGTAAATGTCAAATTTCTCCTTCTAGAGTCTGCATAACTTTTCTGTCTGCTTTGGGCGGTTTTCAATCGCTTCTTGATGAAGTCCACTTTATCAGATGCTTCCCTAATCATATCGGGTCCTAGTACAAGTCTGTTGCCAGGTTCTACCCAACATGCTGGAGATCTGCAGGGTCTGCCATATAATGCTTCAAATGGCGACATTCTCAAACTTGCTTGATAGCAATTGTTATATGAGAATTCTGCCAAATGCAAATGATCTTCCCATGACCCACCAAAATCGATTATACAAGCCCGCAATAAATCTTCTAGAATTATATTCACCCGCTCAGTTTGGCCATCTGTTTGAGGGTGATAAGCGGTGCTCATATTCAGTTTTGTTCCCAATTCTGTCTGGAAAGCCTCCCAGAACTTGCTAGTAAATAGGGGATCTCTATCACTGACTATGCTGATGGGAATTCCATGCAGCTTAACAACTTCTCTGAAATATATCTGTGCTAGACTTTGGGCAGTTCTATTGGACCTGACAGGTATAAAATGGGCAGTCTTCGTGAAGCGATCTACGATTACCCAAATGCTGTCATTACCTTTCTTGGTTCGCGGCAAACCATCTATGAAATCCATAGAAATCTGTTCCCATTTCCAGCCTGGAACTTCCAACGGTTGTAACAGTCCAGCTAGCTTCTGTTGGTCACTCTTGACCAATTGACAAGTAGGGCATCTGCTAACATACAAAGAAATATCCCTTTGCATTGCCTTCCACCAGAAAGTGTGTTTGATATCGTTGTACATTTTACTCACCCCAGGATGGATGCAAAATTTGGATTTATGGCATTCGTCCATTACTTCTCTTCGAAGGCCTGGAATATTTGGAATACAAATCCTATTATTTAACCTGAGAACCCCCCTATTGTCAATACGGAAACTTGTGGTTTCACCTTCCTTGACTCTCTGACTGATTCTCTGAATAAATTCATCGTCTTTCTGAAGGGCTGAAATCCTATCAATCAATCCAGGTGTAATTATAAGATGGGCGACGATTGCGGTCTTTCTACTAAGCGCATCCGCTACTACGTTAGCTTTCCCCAGCGTATACAGGATATCCAGATCATATGCTACAAGAAATTCTAGCCAGCGCTGCTGTCTCAGATTCAGATCTTTCTGGGTATATAAATACTTCAATGAATGATGATCGGTGTACAATATAAATTTCTCGCCCAATAAATAATGCCTCCAGATTTTCAATTCAAAAACAATGGCTAGCTGCTCAAGATCATGAGTCACATAATTCTTCTCATGCGGTTTCAGCTGGCGGTTTGCATAAGCGACTACTTGGCCTCTCTGCATTAACACTGCACCAAGACCTCTAATAGAAGCATCTGTCCAAACCGTTAAATCCTGATTGCCATCAATAATAGTTAACACTGGAGCGGTGGTCAGCTTCGATTTCAATTCCTGGAAAGCTTCTTCACAGTCGGAAGTCCACTTAAACTTCTCGTGTTCTTTGTGAGCTTCGTTAACGGACCGGATATCTTCGAAAAATCCTTAAGGAACTTTCGATAATAACTAGCCAACCCCATAAAACTTCTAACTTCTGTGGGAGTAGTGGGTTGTTTCCAGTCTTGAATCGCTGTTATTTTGCTTGGGTCAACAGAAATTCCTTTCTCTGACACGACATGGCCAAGAAATTTAACTTCTTCTTGCCAGAAGACACATTTAGAGAATTTGGCTTTGAAGACGTTCTTCCTTAGAATCTCCAATACTTGTTCTAAGTGTTTTTCATGCTCGAGTTTTGATTTGGAGTAGATTAAAATATCATCGATAAATACGAGGACAAATTTATTCAGAACTCCCCTGAACACTCTATTCATTAGATCGACAAAGTATGCTGGAGCGTTACGTAGGCCAAACGGCATTACTAACCATTCATAAAATATGTCTGGACCTCCGAAAGCTATCAAAGGAACACACTCTTCTGCTATTCTCAATTGATGAAAACCTGTAGCTAGGTCCATTCGGGAAAATACTTTCGCCCCATTCAATTGGTCTAGCAAATCATCAATGCGGGGTAATGGATATTTATTTTTAAGCGTCTATTTGTTGAGGTCTCGGTAATCAACGCATAATCGAAGAGTACCGTCTGACTTCGGGACAAACACAACAGCTGCACCCCAATTAGAAAAACTAGGTCTGATTAGACCCTTCCACAACAGTTGACGAGTTTGATCGCCTAATTCTTCTTTTTCTTTCGGGGTCATTCTACGACTTGGATGCACCACTGGTCTAGCATTGGGAATTAGATCGATTCGGAATTCTATTTCTCTTTGCGGAGGTAAGTTTTCAACTTCTTCAAACACATCCGCAAAGTTTCTAACAATCGGAATCTTTTCCATGGAAGTGGGGATAAGTTCCAATGCTGACCAAAATTCTTCTCTATTCGGATTCGAACCATGACATGGAATCATAATATATCCAAGCTTCGTTCGAATTTTAACGATTCTTTCCGCATAATTCACTTCGGCTTCGTATTTCGTTAAGCAATCCAGCCCGAGAATAATATCGAATTCGGGGAAATCCATAACGATTAAATCAAAAGGAAACTTGTATCGAGAAAAAGAAATAGGAACTTTACAATATGAACCTAGAGTAATAGGACCCCCTATCGGGTTATGAACTTCAACCGATTCTTTGAGCTTTCACTGTTTTAACTTTAATTTGTGCACTGTGTTTCTAGCAATAAAACTACGCGATGCACCTGTGTCAAATAATACAGAAACAGGAATATTTTTTATTGTAAGGGTACCTCCCAAAACATCGGGTTTACCTGCTCCATCGGAAGCAGCTGGCGGGCTAGACCCGTCATAGACATGAGCTACTGTAGCTTTCTTCAGCAAAGGACAGTCTTTGACTAGATGATCGGTCTTGCGGCAGTTGAAGCACGAGCGAGGGTTCTGAGAGCCTTGGCTCGAGCCTTGAGAATTCGTCTTCTATCTCTTTGGAGTTGTGCAGACGTTTGAGTAGTGCCCCGGCTTACCACAGTTAAAGCAATTTCCTCTTGGCGACTTGCCAGTCTGAGGTTTTGAAGATGCTGCTTGGCTTGACTCGCCTTGATTTACCGCAGGCTTGCGCTTGTTTCCAGCTTGGCTTCTAGCGCGATCCTGATCCAGATGCCTTTGATCAAGGTCTTCATAGTTGCATGTCATTTCCACCAGCTCGTTGAATTCCAGCTTGACATGGGCCATGGCTCTATCATGATATTGTCGTCTTAGTCCAAGGATAAACCTCTTATTTTTAGATTTCGCAGTGGCGATGAGCTCTGGAGCATAGGGCGACAACATTGTAAATTTATTCAGATAATCCTGCACGGAAAGATCCCCTTGCTGGAGATTGGCGAAGTCATCGTGCATTCTTTCTTGAGCTTGTTCTGGGACATATTTCTCCTTGAAGAGTTCTTTAAATCCATCCCATGTTCTTCCAGCTTCTCTATTCCCGGCGGTAAGAGATTCCCACCATAATTTAGCTTGTTCCTGCATAAGCCAGGCGCCCATAATAGCTTTGTCTTCGTCTCCTAGCCATAGGCCTTCAAGAATTTTCTCGCATGTTTTGAGCCATGCAAGGGCCTCTGTTACGGTGCCAGTTCCCGAGAAGGTCTCGCCTCCTAAGTTCTTATATCTCTTAGCTACACGGTCAAGCTCGAAGTATTGAGCTGCCGGAGGTTGTATCGAAGGTCCTTCTTGAGCTGGGATTTCTCCCCTTCCTCAGCCTCGGCCGGCACGGCCTCCTCTAGCGGCGGCCGCTCTGGTAGCCATTTGTCAAATTCTGTATAAGCAACGAAAAAGTCAGCTAACAGAAATGATAATCTATTGCATAGTTAAGCAGAAAACTTTACGGAAAGATAACGATGGACTGATCAATTGTTTTTGCTATTCTGCTCGGCTCATTCTGGGACTTTGCTAGTCCTATCTCTAATGAGCGACTCGCCTTAGAATACTACCGATCCTATTTTGACGAAGTGTTTAATGTGTTAGACTCCAGAACTAAGGTTAACCAAAGCTCTGATACCAGCTGTGACGATCCCAAAACCCCGTGACACGGTGTTAAGGATAATCATTGGAATATAACACATTAATCATCAATAGCAGTTCACAGATAATAGCATAAACAGAAAATAGAATAATTTACACACATATGACAGCGGAATCATATAGATATCATCACATCAGAGAAGCACAGTACAGGATACAACTTAGTGCATAATGATACATAATCAGTCACCATCGCCTGAGGCGGAATCATACATAAAGAGTACACAAAAGGAATATCAGTCTACATCGCCAGTGGCGGAATCATAATATAGATACAATAATGGCGGAGAAAATCCAAGTCAGCACAGTGTAGTCAAGCCTCGCCATGAGCCAAAAGGTGCGTCAGAAACCTGTAACTAGGCTGCCCGTGTGAAAATGAGGGCACCCGAGTTTGCAAGGTGAAACAAACTACGAGTAAGTCATGGGACTGGTATGAGAGATCTACTCAACTTATTAACAACAATAATAAGGCAAATCAAAGGACCATGCCACTTTCGCGGAACGGGTTTACTCCAATGAGTGCTAGTGCATGAGATAAAGTAAATGATTAAATCAACGCAATGCTTTTTATAAAATGAGGCCATTATAAGACTCAGGTCCCATCACACAATGCAACGCAAGCCGGAGGATAGGGTTTTTACCTTATAATGGCCAAAGATGCTTCATACGAATAAAACAAAAGTGTTCGATATTATTACTAGTGCATATATGTTTCAAAAGCAATTCAATCATAAATATCAATCCTAGGCGGCATAGCTACCATCTACTATGTCGCCATACTAGTAATACAATCACATCCGCATATTTCGAATTGGAAATTGGATTCCTTCATGAGTCGAGGCAAGGGGCTAGCTCCTCTCCGTTCGAGACACTCTAGCAAATGTCCCAGGACCCCACTATGATCCTTGGAATCGGCTGGGCCGGTCCTCTCTTACTTTTGAGGATTGGCAATTCCTGAACACACATTTCCCGGTCCTTACAGACCTATAATCGAGGCGCCTCGCAATCCAACAACCACACAGGTGAAAAGTATATATAATGTCAGGGCTGGTAGGTCACTGACACCACCATAGCTAGAAAGAAACGTCGTGCACTCCCAACGGTCCGTCTCCCGTTTTTGACTCATACCGGGGTGTGAGGGTTGCGAATTCACGTTACACACAAAGCTACGTCACACAGACCATGCTTTGATCATCAACCACAAGACTTTGCTTTGCAACAGAAGCCTTGATCATATGCTACTTAGGCGTGCCACATAGGCAATCCACTCCGTGCGACTGATTTCTGTCAATGTATAACCTCTGAGCTCGTACGTCTCAGAGAAGGGCGTTAAGCAAGAGAATAAATTCTCCGCCGCCAAACAGATATATATTTAACAGAGATCAATCAGCATAGAGTAAAATCCAATGTCAGACACACAGTCCATTTACAAGTCTGTTCTGGGTCTGAACGAAACCGGAGGCATCAATTCCTCGCATATCCGTACAATCAATAGTATGTGTGGACGGCTACTACTTCAATTCCTTCATGGTAGCTACTCCAATCACGAGCATCAGTAGCGCCCATCCATCCAATGTGGAGATCGTCGGTCTTCAGTCGTCTTCGACTCTTCGACTTCTCAACGTCAATCGATTATTTGAAATGAGATAAACTCGGTCTTTTCAAATAACCCACGTATATTTAGATTTTCAAATCAATTAATCACGTGGTTGGGCTATTCAACATTCACATTTCAGTTATTTAGTTATAATTTTCATGTCAAATACATTCAACCATCACATATCAAGCAAACACAACAAAATTGGTTTATTTTCACTCTATATCGTCTATAGTACTTTATAACGATATATCGCCATTTTTATTTAATTTAAAACGGCCATATTTAATTAAACGACGTTTCAGGTCGTGTCGATGCACTGGCGCTACTTTTCATTAATTTTATTTTACACATATTTGAAAATCTAACCGTTGAATCTTCACAAATTTTACATCATTAGGAAGGTCATTTCAAAACGAATCCAACGGTTTCAGTTTTGGGAAAATCCGACGGTCGGATCTTCCACACTAACCATTTGAAGTTACGATTTCAATTTACGAACTGCAGCGTCGTTATTCGATTTAATTTAATTATATTTATATATATAAATAAATATAATCGTTTCTGGCGCTGTTTTTCTTCAGTTTTGAATTAAACATTCCAGACAATCCAACCGTCGGATCTTCACAAAGCTGGTGCCGTTGGAAAGATATTTCCAAGGCGAACCCAACGGTTGAGGTTTCGGGAAAATCCAATGGCCGGATTTCCCGCACTAGTCGTTTGAAATCACGGTTTCAAAACATGAACTGCACGGCCACGTTTCATTTTTATTCTATTTATATTTACATATTTATATAAATATAGTTCATTCAAAAATTCCTATATCGTTTCCACTTCAATTATTTCACTAACGCCTTTAAATTTTGGAAAATTTCGCCATAACCTCCTTTGTAAGGGAGGGTCTGGGAAAATTCCCAAATAACCACATGGGCGTCTCATATCAAAAAGAAAAAGAAAAAGCCAAGCGGCTAGCCAACAGGCTCATAAAATCATCACCCAAACAAAGCGGTAAATGTGTACCTATTTGTCGGGCACAAAATTTTATTTCTCTTCTCTAGCCCCTTTTTGCTTTAACCTGTTCAATAGATATGCATGTACATATATACAATTTCTAACATTTATCATTTTCCATTCAATTTCATATTTGATTTGCTTTGGTTTAAAAACACCATTCATTCTAATGTTGCATGCATATGCTAAAATCATATCATTAGCTAGTTAATGTATATTTCAACTCATGCACGTTTATTTGAACAAGTGGCTATTTTTAACACTTCCCATTTCAAAGATGATAATTTTGGCGAACTAAAATAGATTTCAACACATGACTATTTTATTTAGTTCCTATGCATTTTAAAAAAAAATTATTCCTTTCACAAATATTTATTTCAACATCCGCATACCTTTAGCATATCACACATATGATAAAAATGATTTTCTTATCATTTAAAATATTTATTCGACAAATAGATGTTTCAGCACTTCATAGTTTCAATAAAAATGTAATTTTTATCGTTCGATCTTTTTATTCAACACATGAACCTTTCCACTACACACACTTCTCAACAAATGAGTATTTCCACACATGGACATTTTATTTATGTTGTTCATATTAGAAAGATGAGATTTTTATGATTGAAATTATTTATATAAGGCGAGTATTTTTCATACTTCATATATATATATATAAAAAATGTGATTTTTATTGTTTAAACACTTCATTCATTCACAAATGAATTTAATTTTCATACAACACTTTTCAACACATGAATATTTCCACACATGGACATAGTTTCAATATATGACTTTAATTTCAACGCAAGAAGATAATTTCAATACATGAAAATAATTCTAACACACAAAGATTATTCAAAATTTCGGCAGCATAACGGCAGGGTAGTTAAAACCGGCACCGTCCCTAGTACGGCTCCTCGCTCTACCTTAAAACCTCGCGGTTTTTGACAATGGGGATTCATGCATCTAATTCGCATGCAGGCGGCATGTTTATTTTTATTTCCACAAATATTTACAATTCATTTCAATCACCAATGGGTGTTTTTCAACCACAACCAAACAATATCAACCACAAACAATTATTCAACCATTCGTATTTTTCATCCAATATTTCACACCAATTCACCACAATAAATATCGTCCATGGTTTGTGGACGAGGGGAGTATGTATATATATATATAATATATATATTTGCTATATTTCACTAGCATTTCAACACATATATCACTTATTCTGTGCATGTAAAAATTCATACTTCGCTTATATAGCTTACACTACATATGTACATGAGGTATACAACACGTATGTAATTTATATTTTGCTTATATAAATTATACATGACATTTTCCATTCAATTTCACGTTAATTTAGATTTCTCATATTGGTTTTCGGAGCGCTAAAAATCGATACGATGTCAGAAAAATCCACGGCTTCTTCTATTGGGTAGAGAGCTTCCTTGCGGTCTCGATGTTTCCTGTTTCATCGAATTTCGTCAACACACCAAAAAGATATGATTTTTCAAAGTGTAAAGATCAAAGAAAAACTCACTTTCACGAAGCTTCAAAACTAGGTTTACAGTTTTCGCGAAATCAGTGGCACGTGGGGATGATCGGGGAGTTGGACATGGAAGAGGGAAGAGAGGGCTTTAAATCGGTGGTGGTTTGGTGGCGTTCGGTGGTCGGTGGCGTTCAGGGCGGCGGCGGGAAGTGCTCGACTTCCTGGCGTCGATACGGGCGGAGGAGGCGACTGTGGTGGCGGCGGTGGGGTCGGATTTGAAGAGGAGGAGGAGGCACATCGAGGTAGGGGGGTGGCGCAGGCGAAAATCGCCTGTGGCGGCGGCGATTTGGGGGAGAAGGTAGGGAGCGGTTTTCGCCGTTGAACGGGGGGGGGGGGGGTGGGGGGGGGGGGTTTAAAATTTATGAAAGGAAAATTCTGATTGGGCGAGGATTATATTAAATTTTTAAATAGTGTTTTCTCAAACGAACTCCTTTTTGACCCCAACGACTGTCGCCCTAGCTAAATAACCCCATTACGGACACAACGGGATATGTTTCGTAGGCCAATTCGACTGTTACAGTCAGTTATTTTTCAAATTAAAGTATAAAACATTTAATTTTTAACTCTAAACGTACATTTCAATTTGCCAGGGCCACAAACTGATTCGAAAAATTCCAGAAAAATAAATCTAGCTATGTTTTGACGCTACGGTCCCAACAAAACTAGTTTCGTCGAATTCTGAGGTCGTTTGAAAAATGGCCATTTTCTAGTCGATCTAATTTAACAGAAATCGACGAAACACATTTTCTTTTGCCACGCTCACATATTAGCTTCTAAAATTATGAAACTTGAAACCTAGCAATAGTTTGACATCCCGGACCCAACAAAAGTGGTTTCATCGAATTCTGAGGTCGTATGCCAAATATCAATTTTCCAGGCCTATATATTCTATATACCGACTCTTCTGAAAATTCATTCGGCCATAACTTTTAATTCCCGTTATGAAACTTCGATTTTTCAGATTCGTTAGAAAGGTATTGACTAACAGATTTAAATATTTTTGGTTTCGCTAAAATCCGTTATATTTTCCACCCTGCATAGTCGGTCAAAGTTTGAATTCAAATTTTCAAACTGACTCACTATTCCTAATTCACTATTTTATTGAAATATTCTATTTCAATTGTTCAAATTCCTTTGAAATAACCAATTTAAAAATTTTAAATTGGCTCGTATTTTCCGGGTTATTACATATGGTGTAGAGAATACGGGGGTGGGGGTGTGCATGTCATAGTGAAAGCAAATAATCATACATAGCAACCATCCTCACATCTCTCACTCAGTGCGTAAGGCATATGATATCTACTACTTTGATCACTAGACCCATCGAGGTAGTGACGGAGTCCGACTTGTATAGCTACTGTTACCGCGAAGCTTACCGCATTGAGTCACGACTAAATCCTCACAAATGACCCCACCTCATCGGTCCATAGCCAATAGTCCCACCTAGGCCACTGTGGCCCTGAATACGTCCACGTCCATAGTGATCCAAAGTTATAGACATCGATAGCCCCTTTGCACACATCCCGCAGCAAATCCCAACTCATGAAGATAACTCATTGGTTCCCACCTGGATCCAGAGTCCTTCCCATTTGGACTACCTTTTCATCTCGGGTTTTGGTTTTCTCCGGATCTGTTCGGGTCTTCACTTTACTTTGCATCAGATCGTGCTCCTTGAAGTAGTCATGTTCGTGATCACCCACGTCGGATCGGTTCATGCCCCTCAATTGGATCGGGTCATGGTCCCCCAACTGGATCAGTTTGGGTGCATCCCCCTAGGCCTTTTCTTCTATCCGGGTCGGAGCTTTTGGTTCGGGGTTGGCACTTCAGTTCGGGTCGGGTGCTCTCTACGGATCGTGCCACCATGCTAAGGTCGGATCGGATGAAGCAGTTCGTGAGTGGCATCGGTTCGGATCGGAGCTCCTTCTCTCAAGCGGGTCGGATCATGGAGTTTCCAGGGCGAGCGGTCGGATCTTGGAACTTCCAGGGCGAGCGGGTCGGATAGTGCTTTCACCCTCTGATCCGATCTGGTTCGGGTAATTTCCTGCACTTCTTTCCAGCGATTGTTTTACGCCATTCGACGACATTTTTGACCAATCTAACTTTTCTAATCAATCACAAAACATACCATGCAGTCATATCAACAAAAAGAATTGACCACTAATACCAAAATGACAATTTGATAGGTTAAAACGGATCAAACATAGCCAAAATCCCATATTTTCCCATAAGCATGTCTAAGCAAAACTAATGATAGGATTAGTAAAACTTAACCAAATCCACCCAAACTTCTAACAGAGGTCTAAAATAATATTTCGAAATTTATCAATATTCTTACTGATTTTTAACATGTATTTTTTCACTAATTAACACTAATTACCCTTAATTAACCATAATTAGTGAGGAACTATGCAAATCACTCACCTTAGCCACAAACAAATTACCAAGTCTGAAATGATTCTCTGTTTGGTGCTGTTCCCAAGGCTATACAGCAGTTCTACCTCGATTCTTGTGCTAATCTGCTTTGATTTGATGTAGATTTGGCTTAATTAGCGATTAGAAGGTGATTTGGGGTGTTTTAGCAAGTGGAGGCCATTGCTAGGTTGAGAGGAATGTCTTAGGCGGCTGGAAAATGAAGTAAAATTCGTTTTCTAAACCCTAGCAGCCCTCTTATACTCTTAATCCCGAAATTCCCCAGTGGGTTTAGCTGTTAATCACCCGGTTAAGCCCAATTAAGCTGTATTTCACCATCTGAAACTCGTTTCAGCCATATCTCCCAAACGGTGAGTCCGTTTGGCTAATGTGACCACTCTACCGAAAGGTAAACCATCATTCAAATCTAACGGAAGTGGTTTCAGGTCAGAACTACTTTCCAATTAAAAGTTGTGGCCAAAACAAGATCTTCTAGGGGCAAAACAGTCATTTAAAAATTAGCAAAAATCATGAACTTGGGAAATTACCACAATAGTCGTCTTCCAAAGTTACATGACCATACGACTTCGCATGTGAAAGAAATAAATATCCTACGGTCCTTCGATGCGTAGAATGCGGGTCGTTACAACTGTTCTTAAACCTAGTTGAGAAAAGATTAAATCTTTTTATTTATATTTAATCAAGGATACCAATTAATTAATATTTAATAGGAATTGATTTCAAATTTTTTTTGGGTTCATCGTGAACGGTGTTTTAAATAACACTTGTTCTTTAACCCGATTAACAATGGAATGTGATTTTGGGTTTGTTGTGAATGGTGTCTTAAATATCACTGTTCTCGAACCCTTTTGAATAGAATACATCTTTTAATTAAGATTTGAAGAAGAATTACCAATTAATTAACAATTAATTGGAATTGAAAATGGAATGTGAATTGGGTTTGTTGTGAACTGTATTTTTTTAACGACATTCGTTCTTTAGCCCGATTTACAGTAAAATGTGATTTGGAATTTATAAATCTTTTTATTAAGATTTAACGGGAATTTTCCAAAGTAATGGTCTTCCAATTTAATATATTAAATTGGAATTGAATGGAATTCAGTTGATAATAATCAAAGTGAACTTCTGTGGACGAAGACTGTTAATACATATGGAATTTAAAAGGCTTTGTCGTTATTCCATTTATACTATTAGTCAGATACAGAAATTGATATCGATTATATATTGATTTGTTTTTCCGTGAAAATTCCGTAATTAATGGAATGGATTTGGGTTTATCGTGGGCGATGTTTTAAATGACATTAGTTCTTTAATCGAGTTAAAGACAGGACTACATGTCTGTCATTGTATTTCGAACTGTATGGTTGATCTCTCCTAAATAAATATCTGTTTGGTGGAGGAGAATTTATTCTCTTGCTTGACACCCTTCTCTGAGACGTACGAGCTCAGAGGTTATATATCGGCAGAAATCAATAGTACGGTGCAGCATGTTTGTGTTTCCAAAGTTAAACAATCATTAATATTGATTTTTGGGAAGATTAAAACCAAGTGGCGGTTTGATGAATCTTTAATTAGATTAAAAGGTGAATTGATAATTTAAATTTTCAAATTTTGAAAATGATCGAGAATGGAGTACTACCAGTTTTGCTCCTAGCGATATTTAAATCTTTAATTAGATTTGAACGTGGAATGGTAATTAATATTTACAGATAACACCGTGGTGTTAGATATGGAGTATTACTGGTTTTGTTCCATGGGATGAATAGGTTGGGATTGGAAAATTAAACAAATGATTACTTCGGTAAGTTGCGCTAATCCTAACTAGTTTGGAAAACCGTAATATGGTTTGAAATGATATCCAAAGGAAGATTATAGAATAAATTTAAAAGAATTATCTTTGATAAAATTAATGGAAACAAATCCCTAAGGATGTGAATATTTAAATAAAAGAATCTTCAGAATTGGAATGAGGCGTATGTCGTGTTTTTATAGCACTTGTTTATTATATACGCTAGTTATTTGGAAAGGCCAGGTTTATACCCATTGTGAATAACTGATTCGACGATAAGTCGACGATGAAGACGGTGGTTGAAGAACAGAGGTCTCCAAATCGTTTGGATGATTACTGATGTCTTGATTAGGCTGTACATGCAATATGAGGTAATAAGTGGTGATCGTCCAGACATACTTGGGGATCGACTAATATGCAAGGACCTCCCTCCTGTATTGGACATACGGGACGAGGAATAAGGTGCCTCCGGTTTTGTTCAGACCTAGAGCGGACTTGTAAATGGATTGTGTCTCACATTGGAATTTATTTTGTGTTGATTGATTTCTATTAAATATATATTTGTTTAGCAGTGGAGAATTTATTCTCTTGCTTAACGCCCTTCTCTGAGACGTATGAGCTCAGAGATTATATATCGATAAATATCAGTCACATGGCATGAATTGCCTGTGTGGCATGATAAGATGCAGTGATCAAGGCTTTTGTTGAAAAGCAGAGTCTTGCGGTTGATGATCAAAGCACGACTTTAATATAGCGTAGCTTTGTGTATTGCGTTAATTCGTGAGCCTCACACCTCGGTATGATCTAAAAATGGGATAAGGACCATTGGGAGAATGCGACGTTTCTTTCTAGCTATGGGTGGTGTCAGCGTTTTACTAGCCCTAACATTGTTGATTATTATACCTTTGTGGATGTTTGAATGCAAGGCGCCTCGGATATATCGGTCTCTTCAGGGTGATGGATAGGTCCGATAGGACAGGGAAACATGTGTTCAGGAATTGTCATTCCTCAAACATAAGGGGGACTGGCCCACCGATTCCAAGGCTCTTCTGCAGGAGATCCTGGGGCATTTGCTAGAGTGTCTCGAAGCTGGCGAGGAGTATATTCCTTGCCTCAACTCATGACGAAAATCCAATTTCCAACACGTGACATTCGGTTTTCTTTGTAGATCCTAGTATGGCGACATAGTGGGATGGGGCACTATGTCATCTATGATTGATACATTTATATTTGAAGTTGCTTTCATACACTTTACACAATAATAGTATCAAAATGATTTGTTTTAAACGTACCAAGCATGTTTGGCTATTATAAGGTAAAACTCTATCCTTTGGCTTGCGTTGCATTGTGTGATCGGACCTGAGTCTTATAATAGCTTCATTTTTCCAAAAAGCGTTGCGTTGTTTATTCTATGCACTGGTATTCTTGGGAGGGAACCAGTTCCGTATTATACGGCGTGGTCCCTTGATTTACTTTATTTTTAAACATAAAGATTACTAATTTTTTAGTTCTCACACGAGTTACATGACTGACCTGGAGTTTATTGTTTTAACCTAAACTCTGGGTGCCCCTATTTTCCACACGGGCAGCTAGTAGTTCTGGTTTTGCAGATTTATATTCACAGGATCCTAATTTACAGCTGAAGCGATATTCAGAAAGCTCTATATCCGTGTATGACTTTCAGTTGTGTTTTGTATTGTTTTTTCGCTGCTATGTATTTAAATGTAATTTAAATCTCTGGTATTTATCAAATGTATTTTATTCATTCATACTCTGTTATATCCTTATAGCCTAATGGAATTGTTGTAATAAGAAATGAAATGTTCTTCTATTTTTGTTCTGATTTGTCTTGTTCTCAGGCAATCTGGGGTTTCCTTCACGGGGAAGTTCGAGTCGCTATACTATTGTATATAGCATATAATACTATATAGTGCTAGATTGATGGACCCTTAGAGGATGGTGATCCTAAACATCCTTTAAGTTACTGATTGCATTTCATCGAACATTTCATTTGAGTTAATTTACTTCCATGAGAATGTTAGTCCTGATCCGAGTTGTTTTGTTTTGCATTATTGCTCGGGTCAGATCGAGTATTACAGCTTTTGAGATTCACTTTCGGAGTTGGAGTTTATATTGGCATTTTCTCAGTTGTATCTACTCTTCCTGTTGGTCTAGTCATCTAGCTCTGTCGTTTCTGTTTCAAATTGTTATCATTTATTTATGTATTTGTAATTCAATATTTAAGTCTTTCGCTGTATTATTTATGTAAACTCTGGTGTAAATTCTATTTAGTAGCTTCATGAACTACTATTGTATTTTAAATTTTCCGCTGCGAGATATTATACTGCTCTATATCTATGTATGTGTCTGTGATCTGTGATTCCGTGATTTATTCTATTTACCCAGTAGCTAATAACAATAGGTCATTTTGGACGGTTCGAGTTGACATGTTTGTCGATTCAGCACGGTCAAAATGGCGGGTTGTTACATCATATACATGTTAAAAATATCATTTTCAATCACCAAATATTTATTTCAACCTATGGCTATTTTCAACACTTCATATACATGTCAAAAATATTATTTTCAATCCACAAATATTTATTTCAATACATGGTTATTTTTAACACTTCATATCCATGTTAAAAATATTATTTTCAATCAACAAGTATTTATTTCAACCTTTGACTATTTTTAAAGGTTCATACATACAATAAAAATATGATTTTTATTGTTCAGACAATTTATTTCAAACATGAATATTTTTAATGATTCATATATACAATAAAAATGTGTTTTTTATTGTTCAAACATTTTATTTCAAACATGAATATTTTTAGTTATACATATATACAATAAAAATGATTCTTATTGTTCAAACAATTTATTTCAAACATGAATATTTAACAACACATGAATATTTCAGAAAATTTCTACATTATAACGGTAGGTAATTAAAACCGGCGCCGTATCGAAGCATGGCTCTTCTGCTATCCTAGACCTTGCGGCCATACAAGGGGTTTCCTTCCTATAATTTCTACAATATCATTCATTTTCATAACACAATTAATTTTCCACAAACAAATCAATTTTTTTTTTTTTTGCAACCACAATCAACCATTCACAATCACAACCAAATTTCAGACAACAATACATTCAAGTCATCCTTGGTTTGCGGACGATGGGTGTTCGGAGCTACTATACTCCGTCTGCAACCTAATATATTTTATTTCCATTTTAATCGAGTTTAGAAATCTCACACAGCTTTTTATTCCTTCTTAAATTGTAGCGAGCTCCAAATGCGTTCTAGATTCTTCTAGAATTTCGCATACGATGTGTCGGTCCCTGTGTCTCTTGTTTCACTGGATTTGGACAACATATGAAAAAGATATGATTTTTATACGATAAACCAACTTTGCAATGCTTTTAAGCGTTATAGACTTTTTATAAACCAAGCCGTTTCCTCTCAACGAAGGTTCAAAACCAGGTTTAAGATTTTCACTAAATCCGGAGTACGAGGCCAAAATAAGATGGTACCATGTTAAAGAGCATGGAATGACGCACCTGCGCTGGGGGTGCGGTCGAGATCGGTGCAGCGGTGAAGCCACGGCGACGGTTTGAAGTCGATGACTTCGAAGGTGCAGAACTCGACGATTACTCAACGATAAAGGGTGTGGTGGGCATGGATTGGAAGAGGAGGAGAAGCTCTACAAAATCCTCAACTGGAGTGTTCGATTTCGTTTAGTGGATTGGTTGGAATCGAGAAGAGAAGGTCGGAGTACATAGCCGCCGTTCGAACGAGAGGGTTACGGGTTTTTGAAGTTTTTTTTGGAAAATTAGAATAATGAATGGAATTATTCTATTGGCCCATATATATGTATATATATACACACATATATATATATATACATTGGTAGATAAAAAATTGACTCCAACACCCAAGTTGTTCAATTATGCATAGATTAATATCAGAAAAATGCAAGAAAAGCAGAAAAACACGAGATTTATAGTGGTTCGGCATTAACGAGCCTATGTCCACTTTATATCTATGGTTATACTTAAGATTTGAGTACAATCAATGATTTATCTCTCAACCTCACTTTTACAATGTTGGTTCACTCAGAAAATTCGAGACAACTCTGAATATGAATAGTTGAGATATGATAATGGTGGAAACAAAACTCAAAATTGCCAAAAGGATCCTGAAAAATGCCAAGTCTGGGGCTATTTATAGCTGATATTCGCAGACGGATTGCGGTCATACATAGCACAAATCCCTAAGATCTCGGACTGGTTCGTGGCTTGATGAAGAATTAGTCAAAATGGCAGTTATGGACAGGTGTCGCAAGATCCATCATTTTCGGATCGTGAATGACTTGGTCGTGATCTTCGTCTTAGCTTCTAGGGTTGGATCTGATCGAGAATATATGGACGGGTCAGATCGTGGCTACAGGTGGCGATCGCGAGTCGTGGTAACTACCTTCATGAGTGAGGTTTCTTTTTGGACTTGTGTTTGAGTGGACGGATCGGATCGTGGTAGGGATCCGCGATCGGGGGCGGCAATAGTGTCACGATCTGTTAAGGTTTGGTGACCACGATCGAGATTTCATGGCTCCTACGAGTAATACTTAGTAGTGAACATACATGTGAAACTTGGTGGCTTGATCCAAAAGCTAGCCAACATTTTGACCCCTCGAAGTATGTTTTATTGAGGATGGAACATGCTTCGAAATTACAAACTTATCTTTTCATGAAGTGATGTAAGTCAAAAGTCGTGTCTATCTGAGATGTCGCATTACTTTGGGGAGTTGTGCTTTTTGACTGGTATAAGTATCATGCTGGATCTTCAAGTTATTTCTTTATTCATTGGTTAGCTTTCATTTTTCGAGCTTTAGAGTGTGTTGTGATCAATCCATCAAGTAAGTCCTTAATCTTTCAAACATTTTCACAATTTCCATCTGGTCTTCACTCTCGAATTCGGGTCGTGGGCATATAACACGATTCGTGATGATGGCCATAGTCGTGATCCCATGACCAAATGAATCCTCTACTGGACCACGATGGGATCTCCGATTCCAACCGTGGGTCTCCAAAGGAGTGGGCCGCATTTTAACTTTCACTGGGCCTGCGTTACTGCTAGTGGTCCGTGGAGCTCCACGGATCGAGTCGCAACAAAAGTGGGAAGATGAAGGGCCAACGTTTTTCCTATATAAGTTAACCCCCTTTCCCATTCTTCCTCTTCTTTTACCTCACACTGCCGCCGCCTCTGCTTCTATCCTGCCAAACCTAACCGTGATTTCCAAAAATAAATAATTTTGTTCCCTAACTTAAATAGGGAAAAAGGTAATCACGCTGATAATGCTTTTCTACTATTTCCATCTTGTTTCTTTCGAACTTTTGCTAGTATGGTAGTGGTAGTAATTGGGTTCTGGGTTAGGCGATGATGGTAATGGGTTTGGATTCATTGATTTATGGATGGAGAGGAGAAGCGAGAGAGGAGAAGGAGTAGGGTGTGTCGGTCTGCAGACAAGGCTTTGGCTTGGATCGTGGAAACAGAAGGGTCAGGGTAAAACCATGGCATAGTACCAGACAATGGATCGGGTCGCAATGATAGAGAAGGATTGGGTCGTGGCAATGAAGGAACGCTGATTCGTGGACATAGGGAGTAAGGTGGATCGCGGGGAGTCTGTCACGATCCGTTCAGGTAGAGAATAATGGGTCAAGATCCTCAACGTTCCCCGATCCGATGCTTCTCCGCGATCCGGTGCTTTCTCACGAGCCAGTCTGACGGACGATCCGATACAGATGTTGACTAAAAAATACAATGTAACTCTAATAAGCCAATGGATAGTTAGTTTAGAGCCTTCGAGATGAATTTTTCGGACTGACCAACAGTATAACTTAATAGCATACAACGGCCATTATCAGTTTATCTGATTGACTTCATTATTTTCTTTAATGTATGCACAAGCACACATTTGCACTTACACACACGGGGAACGGGTAATTTGTGTTCTAATTTTTACTCGCCAACACAGCCATGTCTGATAAGCAAGTGACTGAGACATCAGAGGAGAGCACTGAACCAGAGACATCAGTACATCATGACCATGATGTGCTTTCTTCAGATACAGAAGAGGAAAAATCCGATCCTGATTACGAGACGGATACAGATATGGAGTCAACGACTTCTGAGGGCACATCCCTTGAAGATGAGGATGATCGGGCTCCTGATGAGATTCCGGGTGTTAAAGAAATATAGAAGTTCACCGATTCTTTACCCTCTAAGTTAGATGATATAAAACTTAAGAAGATATGTTTAAGACATGGAATTCCCTTGGAAAATGTGAAAGCTCCAGGAAGCGAAGATAGACCTTATTCTGCCATAAAAGGGTACACGACTGTTAGTCGAATCATGTGCTAGGTAGGGGCTATTCCTCCTTTTCCTCCTCTTGTTGTCGATCTCTTAAGATAGTTACACATTGCCCCCATGCAACTCCATCCGAATACCTATGCGTCTCTGTATACTCTGTATATTACTTATATGGAGATTCTGCAGACCGAACTTACCCTTAAAGATCTGAAGTTCTATTATAATTTCAAGCATCGTTCCGCGGGAGCTCCCAATTTCTCTTTCTTCGAATCAGTTGCCAATAGAAAAGTTGTGACAGACAGTTATAGTAATATAGGGGATGTCAAATCTGTCTGGTTCTATATAAAACATCAAGCCGGATGCGCGAGGAAGTGGCTACAAGCAAGTATGTTTTCAACTTTCCCGCGTTTAATTCGAATGCATAATTTCAGTGCTAATCAATCATTTTGTTCCATATATATCACAATTTTGAGAGAACAGAAGGATCGATGTACGAAGACCGAATGTCCCGCCTTCTCAAGAGTAACTTAGATTTCTTAAGGATTAAGAAATGTATCACCTACGAGAACCTTCACAAACACCGTCTTTAAGACATAAGATTCAGACTTGGAGCGGGCGACAAACCTTACAAGTATATACCTCCGACTGAGGGAGAAGGAACTTCTCAAGTGTAAAGACAGCTACCCTTCACAAAAGTCCTTCGCCAATGATTAATCAAGATGATGAGAATTTAAACGTATAGAAAGGAGGCGAGGGGCAAGTCGATGAATCAAGGGAGGTCGCAACCTCTGAAGGGCAGTCTCCCTTAAGAAGTTCATCACAGGTTGAGTCTGTTGCTCAAGTTGAATTAACGGATGAACAGATAATCGGGGAATTAAATAAGATTCCCTTACCAGACAGTATTTATACTCAGAAAGATTTCGGAGGGGAATCAATTTTTCCCATCTCTAAAGAGACGAGTGCACCAGTTGGAGAAAAAGAAGTCATCCAAATGAGCCTAACTCCGGCCCTTGGTCCATTAAGAAGGGGATTTCATGGGATGCACAAATCACACGCACCATTTATCATAACACTCTTTTACCACTTTCGTTCATATTTTTAACATGCACTTATTTCGTTTGCAGGAAAAATGTCTTGCGGACGGTCTTATTCTTACCGTTCCCTTCGCAAGGGCACACCAAGCCTCCTCCCCGATCCCGAACACGATCGCAGTGATAATCGAGGAAGGGATAGTCGTCGGCCCCGGGATTCTCATCAACCTTATTCCACACGATCTCGATATCCATCAAAGCAAGGTTCTGAAAGGCCTGAAAGTTGTTCATCATTACCAGTTAGGGGCAAACAACTTCCTAGAGATTTGACCCCTCCGAAGAGTACGCCTTCTCATGTCCAGTCTTCTAAATAATGCCACGAGCCAAAGGACAAGAACAATGATGAGGGCAGGATCGTGGAGAAGGGGAAGACAACTCCTATTTCCTCTAGCGAGCACGGCTTGGATACTACTGCCGCAAAGGATGTTTCCCCCAATTCTGAGATTATGGCCAGACAGGAATGCTTGCAAAAGAAATTCCCTGACATTTTCTTTGAGAGGATGATATTTGTCCCATATCTTGAACCGGTCCCAGAGGATTGGAGCACAGAGGTGATAGGGTATGTGTGCCATGTGGCTAAATCGTACGGGGTAATGAAGAAGCATGCTACTACACTTTCTACTGTCATCTGCTAGATGGAGATGGAAGCAGCCAGAGCCATAGTAAAGATTGATAATGATGCTAGGGCTAGGAGCAAAATGGAAAAGGAAATAGAGGATGCATAGGCCCAACTGGCTTTAGCTCAACGGGATGCAGAGAGTTACAGGTCCAAGCTGGAGAGTGCTAGGAAGCATTTTCGCAGAGAGCTTGACTTAAACAGCCAGGAACGGGTGGCCCTGAGGAAGGAAGTGGAAGATTTCAAAACAATTAATACCGAATGAAGACAGCACAAGAACGCTTTCCTGCTGAGAAAGATGTCTGGGAGAAAGAGAGGGCGAGCTTAAGAGATGACCTCGCTCTCGCCAAAAAGGAAAAGGAGGTTATAAATGATCAACATGCCCAAGCTGAGGATCGTGCGGCTCTCGCTAAAAGCAACACCAATAATGCTCTTGTGTGGGCCACCGGTGCTGCGGATAAGCTCAACGAAAAAGAGAAAGATATAGCTAGTTTTGAGGAGCTATTATTTGACTTCTTTGGTCAAGTCATCAAGATTCGAGACATCTCTTGGATTCCGGACTATCACAATACTTTGGCCAATGTATGGGATGCAATTGTCGAATGTGAGAAGCGGCGATCGATGGTCGACGAGGTCGACGAAAACCAACTGATGCAGACCTTTCTTAGAGGTGAATATCCTAATGCTTTGGAGAAAGGTGGACGCCTAATCCATGAGGAGATCGAGAGGGAGAATAGTAGGCTGAAGAGCAAGGATAAAGTTGGCAAAAGCTCGAGCTCGGTGGTAGAGCCCAAAACCTCTGAAGTTGAGGAATATAACCCTGATGATCCATTGATCCCCTTGGCTCCAACCTCTCCAATTGTCGGGACTACCACTACAAATCTGGGAGATGATTCGGCTGAAGGTATCTCCATATTCTCTCCACAGTTCATCAAAGCAATCATAACTTGTCGTCATCTTACAGGACAGACAACTGACATGGCCATATCTCCTCCTGATTCACTAACCTTTTCTTCTCATGGTGTAGGTACCAAAGTGGTCGAAAAAGGTGCAGAGGAGAAGACAGTGTTAGAGAAATTTGATGTCCCCCCAGGTTCTGATCGGGAAGTTTCCGAGATTCCAAAGCAGACCGAGGACACAGGAAGTGAGAGAGTCACAGTAGCACCCTTGGAATCCGGCACTGGCACTCCCGCAGATGCTAAGATTATTGCGACTTTCCATGACACACATGGCGGTCATGGAGATGAGGGAGAGGAGTTTAAAATCATAGACGAGGCCAAGGATGATGATAGTTAAACCTTGGCCGACATACAGGCTAGAAAAGAGAAGCAGTTGGTTCTTAGGAAGGGGTAACAGGATCCTGTACTCGTGCCCCCTATTTCTGAAATCGACCCCAAGACTGGGTTGGTTATAAGAATCTCATCCAAATCAATAACTTCACAACTTGCCTCCCAACCTTCCAGTCCTCCCCCGGAGCCTCTTGTTGATAAGAGGAAGAGGAAGAAAAGTGACCGCTCTAGTACTGATAAAGAGGAGTTGGAGAAACAGACGAAGGAAAAGAAATCAAAGTCATCTCCCAAGCGTAAATAGAATACACTTATTAGCTCATATTTTAGCTTTTAGGCTTTCCTTTGGCCAAAAGATGTAGTCTGAGAGTGGCCCTCACTTTTGTTTAGCTTCTCGTCCTTTAAATCTACTTTCAGTAAATGAAGATCTATTTCTTTTGTGCCATTGCGTTCCTGCAAATTTATCATGTTAGCAGAGTTTAAATGGTCATAACCGAAGCATTCATAGTTAAATATTAAAGTCATAAGTAACAATCATTAATCATAACCAAAACAATCATCGAGAAATACATGTGTAGTGGTGTACGTATGTGCCCCCAATCAATCGTCATTATAGTGCCTGGCTAGGGCTTATTGGCGATCGATTAGGATTATATTTGTACTATCCCGATCTTTCAGCAGGTTAATGCTTTTTGTGGCGCTAAGTCTCTAGCGCCTTTATACTCTCCCAATCCTTCAACGAATTAGAGTTCGAGCTCGATTCTTGGTCTGCTCATCGATCCTTTAGCGGGGCAGAAATTCTGGGGGCGCTAAGTCTTTAGCGCCTTTATACTCTACCGATCCTTCAGCGGGTTAGAGTGTTATCAAGGCGGTTTTATCATGGTGCACCTTCACGCCTTGGGGATGTTATCTTCACGTCCTTTATACTCTCTCCCTAATCTCGGGAGTTAGAGTGCAAAGTGTAGTGCGATTTACCTCGCTGCACCTTTTGGAGCTTTAATTACCATGAGCCTTCCGATCTGATAGATGTCATATTGAATTAGCTGTTTTGAGATTACTGCATAATTTAAAACAAATTTCAAAATGGTAATAATACATTAATCAAAATGAAAGAGTAGATAAGAAATGGTGCAGTAAAGGTAAATGACACGCAATATTTTTGTAGTGGTTCGGTCAAATCATGACCTACGTAAACTTTATAATCTTTTGTTCAAATAACCAGACTGTTCTAGGCTAGTTGAGCCTTTTTACATGGTCTTAAAAACAAAAGAGTGAAATTGACAATTTTATGTCAGATAAGGCCGCAAATGCTGGGCATTCCACACTCTGAGGATTTCATTTCCATCCACGGTTGCTAGCTTGAAGGTTCCATTATCTAGCTTTCGTAAAATGGAGTGCGGTCCTTCCCATTTCAGGCCCATATGTACTGGGGGCAGAAAAATGCGCTTCAGAGCCAAGTCTCCGGGTTCAAATGTTCGAGCTCGGACTCTTTTGTTGTAATACCGAGCTATTTGTTGTTTATGCCTCAGGGCACATAAGTCGGCTTCATCCCTTTTTTCCTCAACCATGTCCAGGGATTCAAGGAGAAGCTGATTGTTGGTCATCGGAACGTAATAAATGGTTCGATGAGATGGTACTTCCAACTCGACCGGGATGACTGCTTCGGTTCCTAAAGCAAGGGAAAACAAGGTGTGACCCGTCGCCGACTTGTACGTTGTTCTATAGGCCCATAGTGTCAGGGGTAATTCATTAACCCACATGGCTTTGGACTTCTTCAATCTTTTCTTTAGAATGGATTTAATCACATTGTTTGCCGCTCCGACTTGTCCGTTCGACTGCGGATGTGCCACAGAGGTGTATCTTTTCTCGATGTGATACTTCCGACAGAAATCCTGAAACTCGGTGTGGTCGAATTGGGTCCCTTTATCAGTTACGATGACTTTTGGAATCCCAAATCGACATATAATGTTCTTAACGACAAAGGTGATCACTTGCTTGGTTGTGATCGTGGTCAAAGGCTCTTCTTCTACCCATTTAGTAAAATAATCCACGACCACAGTAGCGAACTTTGC
Source organism: Allium sativum (assembly GCA_030737875.1). NCBI lineage: Eukaryota > Viridiplantae > Streptophyta > Magnoliopsida > Asparagales > Amaryllidaceae > Allium > Allium sativum. The sequence goes on along the minus strand of CM060923.1, from coordinate 571,963,041 downwards.
TCCACCCTTTGCTATGGGAAGGCTCCCAATAATATCAATTCCCCACATAGAAAAAGGCCACGGGCTTGTCATTGTCCTCAACTGGCTAGGTGGCGCCTAAGGAATCTTGGAGAATTTCTGGCAAGCGTCACAACGTCGTGCATACGTGGCTGCATCCTTGTTTATGGTGGGCCAGAAATAGTCGTATCGCAATATCTTCTTTGCCAATGTTTGCCCTCCAGTGTGGACGCCAAATTCACCTTCGTGGACTTCCTTCAGTACATGCTTGATGTCGTCATGGGCGATGCACCGGAGGAGAGGCATCAAGAAACCTTGTCTGTACAGGACTTCACCTTGCAACACATATCGGGAAGCCTTCTGGATAACTGCTCGCCTCTCACTTTTTCTTTGTTGGGAGCATTCCATTCATCAAAAAATTCTTTAGGGGGGTCATCCATGACTTCCTCTCAGGTTCAATCTCTAGTACCGGATTAACTTCCATCTGACCCACGCTAGGGTACTGTAGTACTTCAATCGGGACTAGCTCCATATATTCTGGATTATCGGAACTAGCTATATTCACTAACTTGTCTGCTCTTTGATTCTCCGCTCGAGGAATGTGAGATATGCTGTGGTGATCAAAACCATCCAACAACTTCTTCACTTTTTCCAAGTATGACATCAACCTTGAACTATTAGCCGGAAACTTTTCATTAACTTGGTTCACAACTAAATTGGAGTCGCAAAAGATGTCTAGCTTTTTTATCCCCAATTCCTTTGCAAGCTTCAACCTGGCAATTAAAGCTTCATACTCAGAAGCATTATTAGATGCGTGGAACTCTAATCTAAGAACGTAATATATTAGCTGTTTCTTTGGAGTTTCAAGAACCACTCTGGCACCAGATCGTCTGTCATTTTTAGCTCCATCAGTATATAGTTTTCAGGCATTAGGGTCAAGGAGTAGCTTTGGAAAATTGTCTTCTTCAGTTACCACATCATCTTCTGGAATGGTAAACTCTACTATAAAGTCTATAAGTGCCTGCCCTCTAATCGACCTTCGGGGTTGAAAGTTCAGGTCGAATTAACTCAGCTCAATGTTCCATTTAAGCAACCTTCCTGATGCTTCTAGCCTTTTTAGGACTTGCTTAAGCGGGGGATCAGTGTAAACAGTAATGGGGTGTGCCTGGAAGTAGTGACGAAGCTTCCTAGATGCAGTCAACAAACTATACGCAAGCTTTTCTATTTTTAGGTAATTCCATTCTGCGGCTACCAATTTCTTAATCACATAGTACACCGGTCTTTGCACCTTATCCTCCTCTCTTACGAAAGCCGAACTGATTGCGTGGGATGGCACTGCCAAGTACACAAATAAATCCTCATGATCCATAGGCTTAGACAATATCGGGGGTCTTTCCAGATGATTCAGCAGATTCTGGAATGCTTATATACAATCATGAGTCCATTTAAAGTTGCACTTGCCTCGCTTTATCAGCTCGAAAAACGGGATGCATTTATCTGTAGCTTTTGAGATAAATCTACTGAGCGCCGCCACTTTTCCAGCAAGGCTTTGCACATCTTTAATCTGCTTTGGTTCTTGAATATTTCGACTGCTGTAATTTGATCTGGATTGATCTCAATTCCGCATGAGATGACAATGAACCCTAGGAATTTTCCGGATGCTACTCCAAACGAGCACTTCAGAGGATTTAACTTCATCCCGTATTTCCTGAGAATCTCAAACATTTCTTCTAAATCTCCAGTATGGTCGGATGACTGTCTGGATTTTACCAACATATCGTCGACGTATACCTCCATCGTTTTCCCGATTTGGTTATAGAACATCCTATTCACCAATCGCTGATATGTAGCGCCGACATTTTTCAAAACGAAAGGCATCACCACATAGCAGTATAATCCCAAATCTGTAATGAAACTGGTATGCTCTTGGTCTGGAACATGCATGGGGATCTGATTGTACCCCGAGTATGCATTCATAAAAGAAAGAAGTTCATGACCCGCGGTTGAATCTACCAGCTGATTGATTCTAGGCAATGGGAACCTATCCTTCGGACAGGCCTTGTTTAGATCTGAGAAGTCGATGCACGTACGCCACTTTCCATTGGCCTTCTTTACTAGAACCGGGTTTGAAATACAGTCAGGGTATGTTGAATCTTTAATGAACCCGTTACTGCTCAGCTTTTCGACTTCTTCCTTTAAGGTGGCAGACCTTTATGGACCAAGCATTCGCCTTTTCTGCTTGACAGGAGGATGTTTCGGGTTAATGCTTAACGAATGACTCATAATCGAGGGAGATATTCCATGCATGTCCGCAAGGGTCCAGGCGAATACATCCAAGCTAGCTTTCAAGAAATTTGTTAATTCTTTGGCTCGAACAAGATCCAACTGGGATCCAATCTTCAGGACCTTCTCTGGGTCACTATCATCGATTGGTACACCCACAGTCGCTTCATTGGGAGCCGCCATTCTTCCCCCAGTCTCTTCATCCTCTATGGGATCTATGTCCTCGGACAACTCTCTGGCGACCCTCCTGGAGGTATTTTCTTTAGTTGCTACGACGATTCCTCCCTCGGAGGGGAAGAACCACCTTTTGCTTCTACATCTTTCCCTTTGCGGAGCAACTTTAACTCCACAATGTAGCATGCTTGTGCAACAACTTGATCTCATCTAACTATACCCACACCGGCATCCATTGGGAACTTCAACAATAAGCACCAGGGTGCGATACAGGCCCTGAATTTGGCTAGGGCCGGCCGACCTAAGAAGGCATTGTATGGTGACTCAATATCCAGGACTACGAAGGGGAGGATCCTCACTCTCTGGCATTCTCCTTCCCCAAGGGTTACTGATAATTCCATGTATCCCATTAGAGCGGTCGAGGCCCCATTAAATCCACGTATCCAATCCTCGCATGGTTTCAAATCCTTCGGCTCGAGTTTCATTTGGTCGAATGTTTTCTTGGACAGAATGTTGACCGAACTTCCGTTATCCACTAGAACTTTATGGACTGTAGTTGGGCCGATGGTGACGGTGATCACCAATGTGTCCTCTGTTGGGGAGTGTACTCCAATACTCTCTCGCTCGCGTAATATGACGTCATCGGACATCGTCTTTTGTTGCTTAAACGGAGCGTTATCCTCGGGGCCGCTACATTTCCCCACTTCGAAAGGTTGTTTAGCTGCATTTACGTATTGATCCATAGCTCTGAAACTGTGCCCTTCCAGGTGAAGTCCACCAACTACAGTATTGATAACAATATTTTTTCCTTTTTGCCGAGCCGTCGGTTTGGCAGTAGGTTGGATTTGGTTCGGGGCTTGTACGGCTTGCCCCCTGCCCCTAGGAGTCACCTTATATTCATCGAACTTCCCTTCTCGGAGCAGTTTTTCAACCACATCTCTCAAATGACGACATTCCTTTGTGGAATGACCATGGACCTCATGAAAAAGACAGAATTTCCTAGTTTCACGCTCTTTCTCTGTAGAATCTCTCGGAGGAGGCCTTTTGTATTGGAGGACACTACAAGTATGCAGGAAAATGAACTCCAATGTATCATTTAACGGTGTGAAGCTCTCAAACGGTCTGGTCGGGATCTCCTCTGAGAATCATTTCCTCGATTTCTTTTCTGATTATTGTTATTACTATTCCCCAATTGGCGACCACTGCCTTGATTCTTGTTCCCTACGTTAACTTCAACTTTTCCTGAGCTATCCCCTGTTTTCTTGATTGCCACGTTGCTTTGGATATCTTCCTTATCAATAGCCTTTCTTTTCCAATTATCATAAAATATTTCTCTAGTCAGGGGTGGTTTGCTGGCCAGATATCTTCCAAACTCGGTATCTTTATCGACGCCATCGCTTAAGGCCATCAACACAGTTTGCTCATGCGGATCTCTGACTTCTGTGATAGGTAAATTGAAACGATCCAAATACGACCTCAAGCCTTTGTCTGTTAGTAGTTTAATAAGGGATAGCTCAATCACGTTCTTAGACCTCTGGGCATGAAGACGGAACTGGTTCACGAATTTCTCACTCAATTCCCTAAAGCTAGATATTAACCGTGCTGGCAAGTGAGTAAACCACAATAACGCCACATCTTCTAGGAATATAGGGAATGCTTTACATTTTACCGCATCTATAGCTGCAGCGGCATTCATTGATCAGGAGTATCGCATTAGATGCTGGATTGGGTCAGTCCTGCCCGTATAACGATTCATGGTTGGCATATTGAAGCGCCTCGAGAATGTAACATCCAATATGTCGTCAGTAAAGGGCGTATGACTGCGATCTATGCCCCAATCATTGTTCCTATATCCACGACTATCAATCATGACTTGCCTAATCATTGCTTCAACCTCTGCATGGGTCAAGGTGGATTCAGGATCAGCACTTCTTGCCCGACGGCCTCCTCTAGCATTTCTTTGATGTGCTGCTGCAAAGTCTGGGCCCTGAGCAGAACTCCCTTACCCCTTGTTGCCGTGGTTGATCATGCGACGAGCGGGAGGAAGGTGGTTCCTCGATGGTAGAGCGGGCTCATTTAAGTTGCGGTTACTAGTTCCCTGGTTAAGCGCCTCTTCTTCCCGAGATGGAAGTGACCAAAATCGAAGCTGCCCTATGTTCTCAGCCCTTTCTAACGAGGGCCATCGTCGGTTCCTTTGGGGTTCTTCAGACGACGATGTATATTCCGGGGATGAAGGGTAAGCTGGAGGTGGTGAAACCTGCCTTTGAATATCATCAATTCGTCTGCCTAGGGCAGTAATATTTTGATGCAGCAACGAGCTCTCCTGCCTCTTAGCGGCCAATTCATCAGTTTGCATGTTCAATGATTCAAATATTCGACTCAGATGTCCTTCGGTAACTGGGGCAGAAGGGTTGAATTGGACATCTTCATCTTCTCTCATACGCAAGGAACTTAAACCAGGTTGAGCAGAAGTTCCAGCACGAGTGGAATGAGCCATTATTTCCTTCTCGGGTCGGGTAGTAGTATGATTGTCAGTTCGAATCGTGGTCCTCCTAGGCTGGTGAGTCATGGTACCACCTTGACATCGAGTCGTGGTGGTCCCCTGGGATCGGATCATGGCAATGGGTGTAGGAGGGATCGCGGTGTGGTCCTGCGTTTGGGTAGTGACTCCTTTAGCTGCCTGGTTCGTTGCTCCATCACTGGATCGGATCGCCCCAACATTGCCACGATCTGAAAGTTCTTCCTCGACCTGTTCGTGCACGCTTTCTTCAATTGCTTCGTCCGTAGCTTCATTCGCTTGGGAAGCTCGTACTTACTTAGACTTCTTTCTAGCCATGATATCTGAGCTTTATCAAAATCTTCAAAAATCGAAACAGTGGAGTTTTGGACTGTTTTCTTCGGACTTGACTATCCAAATAATAGAACTACAATCCAATATGCGGAGACTTCTTTCTCAGTGAAAGCACCAAAATGTTAGATCCAAAATTGGCTCCAACACCCAAGCAATTCAATTATGCAGAGATTAATATCAGAAAAATGCATGAAAAGCAGAAAAGACACGAGATTTATAGTGGTTCGGCGTTAACGAGCATACCTCCACTTTATATCTATGGTTATACTTAAGATTCAAGTACAATCAATGATTTATCTCTCAACCTCACTTTTACAATGTTGGTTCACTCAGAAAATTCGGGACAACTCTGAATAGCAATAATGGAGATATGATAATGGTGGAATCAGAGCTCAGAATTGCCAAAAGGATCCTGAAAAATGCCAAGTCTGGGGCTATTTATAGATGGTATTCGCAGACAGATCGCGATCATACGTAGCACAAATCCTGAAGATCTCGGCCTGGTTCGTGGCTTGATGAAGAATTGGTCAAAATGGCAGTTATGGACAGGTGTTGCAAGATCCTTCATTTTCGGATCGTGAATGACTTGGTCGTGATCTTCATCTTAGCTTCTACGGTTGGATCGGATCGAGAAGACATGGACGGGTCGGGTCGTGTCTATAGGGGGCAATCGTGAGTCGTGGCACCTGCCTTCATGAGTCAGGTTTCTTCTTGGACTTGTGTTTGAGTGGATGGATCGGATCGTGGTAGGGATCCACGATCGAGGGCGGCAATAGTGTCACGATCCATTAAGGCTTGGTGACCACGATCGAGATTTCATGCCTCCTACGAGTAATACTTAGTAGTGAACATATGTGTGAATCTTGGTGGCTTGATCCAAAAGCTAGCCAACATATATATATATGTCTAAAATAGGATTTTTCTAATCCAAGCTCCAAATCAAACCCAACGACTGATGCCACTAGCTAAATACCCACATTCCGGACACAATGGAATATGTTTCAAATCCCATTCGACTGTTACAGTCAGTTTTTCTTCAAATTAAATTATAAAACATTCAAATTTGGATTTGAACGTACAATTTAATTTGTCGGGGCCATATACTAATTCCAAAAATTTCCGAACAATAAATATAGCTATGTTTTGATGATACGGTCCTAATTTATTTAATTTCGTTGAATTTGGAGACCATTTGAAAAATGGTCTTTTGCTAGTCGATCCAATTCGAACTGAAATTACCAAACGCGTTTTCCTTTGCCATGCTGACATATTAATTCCAAAAAGTATGGAATTTTAAAACTATCAATAATTTGAAATTCCGGATCCGGCCAAAGTTGTTTCGTCGAGAACGGAGGTCGTTTGCAAAATGTCTATCTTTAAGGTCTGTTAGCCTGCTTTGTGACCAGGCTACCCAAAGCCAGGGACTTGAGTATGAACTTACATTGATTGGTGATCACTTGGATGGAGTGATAGAAAGATGGAAAATTTGAATTATACATGCAAATGTAATCGGATCGGATCCCCCTCTCCGGATCGGATCGGATCCCTCCTTTCGGATCGGATCGGATCCCCCTCTCCGTATCGGATCGGATCCCTCCTTTCGGATCGGATCGGATCCCCCTCTCCGGATCGGATCGGAGTACCCTCTACCCGAACATCCTGAAGTATTCTGCACAGAAGTGCGTGTTGGCAATCTGCTCGAACAACCGGTTCGGTTCGGATCCGATCCGAACCGACTGGACCTGCTTCTGCACACGGAGTTTGACCTCTTCTTTTGGCATAATAGACTCCTACAATTGCGGATCGGACTCCACTTGGCAAAGCACGACCTGGTAACCACTTTTCCACGTTCTCCACTACTTCTGAGATCTCCTCCGGTCACGCCACGTGGCCCATCCGAACCGGAAGCGCCCAGAGCTTATCTACAGCTATAAATACACCACAACATGGCCATTTGAGAGGACATTTGGCATTTCATTCATTCATGGTAGCCATGGCCGAATTCCCCCACCAACAACCACCTTCTTCTCCAATGAAAATCAATGAAAATCAATGAATTCGGAGAGAATTATTCATTGTATTTGAGCGATTGAGTGATTGAATTCCTTATAATTGTAATCCATGAATGAAATGAGAAATTATGAAGTGGATGTAGGCTTGTTAACGCCGAACCACTATAAAAATCCTGTTGTCTTGCTTTTCTCTCACTTTTTCAGTTATTTCTTCATATCCTACGCTCTAAATACGATAATTTGGGTGTTAGAACCATTTTTTGGTCTAACAAGGTCTATATTTATATTATATTCCATAGCGACTATTCTGAATATTTAACTGGCCATAACTTTTTATTCCCGTTATGGAATTTCAATTTTTCACATCCTTTATAAAGATATAATTAAACAGATTTAAATATTTTTGATTCAACTAAAATTCGATTTATTTTGATTCATGTACATTCATTTGAAATTTGAAATCGAATTTTCAACCTACCGCACCATTTCAGGCTTGTTATATAATTAAAATAAATATATTTGTTCTAGCTTCGATTTATATAAATTTTAATTCATTATTATTTAAAATGAATCATTTTAAATATTCAAAATTCATTCAAATTGCTAAAATAAAATTTTTAAATTGGTTCTGATTTCCCGGGTTGTTACAACGGAGGTTGTTTGCAAAATGGCTATATATTATATCAAAATATATATATATAATTCCATAGCGACTATTTTAAATATTAAACTGGAAATAACTTTCAATTCTCGTTATGAAATCTTGATTTTTCACATTCGTTAGAAAGATATAATTCAATAGATTCAAATATTTCTGGTTTTACAGAAATCCGATTCATTTTGAATCCTCTACATTAGTTTGAAATTTAAAATCAAATTTTCAAACCACTGCACCATTTCAGGCTCTTTTTATATTTAAAATAAATTTATATGTTCTAACTTCGATTAAAATAAATTTTTAGTCATTATTATTTAAAATATCTCGTTTTAAATATTCAAAATTCATAAAAATAACTAAAATAAAATTTTTAGATTGGTTTTGAAAATCCAAGTTGTTATAGACGTTTTCGAGAGGAGAAGTTTAGTGGTGCAATTGGTTCGGTTTTTCATTGAGAGAATAGTGAGAGATGTAGGAGAGAGGCTGCGGTTTTCTTTACCATGAATGTGGAGTTTTCTGTAATGTGAGTTTGAGAAGGAAGGGAAAGAAGGGATGACATGAAATTGTGTTATTAGGCAAGGATTTTATTTATTCGTTTTATATGTAATTGAAATTCAAACAATAAAAACATGTACAACTTTCACATATGAATTAAGAACGACGCACGGTTGGATCCGTTGGAATCGTATCGATGAGCTCTTCATGATGGCACTAATTTGAACTGATTCTGAGATCGTTGAATTTTGGGCTAAGAAAACCCACTCACATCTGACTAAAATATTTGATTATTAGTTAAATTAAATTCATGTCATATCGTGATTGTATTGTTTGCCGTTTGATTGTTTAAATTGCATATTTGTGTTAAATCTGCATAGACTGTAAAATTTAATTTAGGGTCCGTTTGTCATAGGTCCCTATTAAGTTTCAAAATCAAGCTCACATCCGGTCCTAAACTTATTATAAATTTGGTCCCTATTTTTCGAAAATTCTTAAAAAAAATATATAAAAATCGCGAAAATTCATTATTAAATAAAAAACATACACGGCCAAAAATTCATACATTAAAACAATCAAAAACCACATCAAAGCCCAAAATAACACAAAAATAGCGAAACAGCAGGTTTTTGCATGAAAAGATGAAATTATTCGTAAATAAGTAGTTGCATACATTCATGCTTATATTTCAGCGTTGCACCAAACTGCAGTATAAATGCATACATGTACGCAGTTAAACAGAAATGTATGCATCTTTTTATGCATATATTCAAATTTGACTTGTTTTTCAAGCATTCGCGTTTTTCAGACATTGCTGCATTCATTCATGCACTTATACGGAATAAATCCACACATTCATCTGCATATTCAGAAGCCTTCCTCACTTTTAAATTCGCTGCATACATGTAGTGTAACAAAACAGAAAATCGAAACAACAACAATAACAAAGCCATATATCCCAAACAAGTTGGGGTTGGTTAGATATGGAACCCAAAATAAAAATAAAAATAAAAGAAATAATACTGATAATAATATACATATAGGTTCAAAATAACCAAAAAGATAAAAAGACGTCTGAAAAAGGTTTTTTAAAAAAAACAATTTAAAATTTTTATTTTGGCAATTTTAATGAATTTTGAATATTTAAAATGATTTATTTTAAATAATTATGACTAGAAATTTATTTTGAATAGGATTAGAACATATAAATTTATTTAAATCAAAATTAGAATATAAATATTTATTTTAATAATAAAAGGAATTGGAAATGGTGCGGTAGTTTGAAAATTCGATTTCAAACTCCAAATGAATGTACAGGATTCAAAATAAATCGAATTTTAGTAAAACCAAAAATATTTGAATCTATTTGAAAATATCTTTTTGAAAATATGAAAAATCCAGATTTCGTAACGGGAATAAAAAGTTATGTCCAGTTGAAAATTCAGAATAGTAGCTATGGAATTTTATATAATATATAGCCCTTAAAATAGCGATTTTGTAAACACCTCCGTTTTCAACGAGACCACTTTTGTTGGATCCGGAATGTCAAATTATTGCATTCCAATTTTCAGAATTTTTGGAATCAATATGTGAGCGTGGTGAATTTAAACCTGTTTGGTCAATTCAGTTTGAATTTAATCGACTGAAAAATGACCGTTTTTTAAACGGTCTCCAAATACGACAAAATTAGTTTTGTTAGGACCGTATCGTCAAAACGTAGCCAGATTTATTTTTTTGAATTTTTAAAGTCAGTATTTGGCCCCGGTAAATTAAAATGCACATTTGAAATTAAAATATATTGGTTTATATTTTAAATTTAGTGGAAATTGAACGTAACAGCCGAATTGGCTTACGATACATATCCCATTACGTTCGGAATAAGGGTTTTTAGCTATGGGCGACAATCGTTGGTTCAATTTAAAAACCAACTTTTTGGAAATAAAAATTAATTAAATATATATATTTATAAAGGCGAGTTAACCCTTTCTCTTCCAAAACCCGTCGTGGGATGAAAACTAAAAAAAGAAAAGAAAAAGAGGGGAGATCGACGCCGCGCCTCCTCCAGGCGAGATGCACCGCCGCGACTGCCGCCGAAGGTGCTCCACCTTGTTGCCGCTCCAACAGACACCCCTCTCCACCGCAACACCTCTCCTCTCTCCCTTTCTCCAATTATAACCGCCAATGACCAAGGCCCTCAAAGCTAACCGCCGTGGGTCCCCCGACCAGCACTGCCGCCCTTAGCAGCTCCCCACCACCCAACGTCGACGTGGGGCCCCTCCAACAACCAAGATTCAGTTTTCTTCAATGAAAAGTGAGTTTTTCCTTATTCTTTGTTTTATAAATTGCATTGTTTTAGAATTCGACTTTTTTTAATAACATGGTTTTAAAAATCTGAATTGTTGATTAAATAATTTAGATTTTTTATAGTGAAAAGAAATGATTTTTATAGTAAAAAGAAATGATTTTTATAGTGAAAAGGAATTATTTTTATAGTGAAAAGAAATGATTTTTATAGTAAAAAGAAATGATTATTATAGTGAAAAGATTACATTTTTTTATAATGAGAAGATTATATTTTAAATAGCGAAAAGATATGATTTTTAAAATATAAAGATTTTATTTTTAAAAAAATAAAGATATGATCTTTAAAAATATAAATTCGTGATTTTTAAAAATATATAGACATGATTTTTAAAAATATAAAGACACATTTTTTATATATGTTATAGCGAAATAAAAATTCTATTTTTATGTATATGATAGCGATGTAAAAATATAATGTTTAGCGATATAAAAATATAATTTTTAGCTATGTAAAAATATGAATTTTATTTTATGAAAGGCGAGATAAAAAATTGATTTTTATTATATGAAAGGCAAAGTAAAAATTTGGTTTTTATATGTAGTAGCGACGTAAAAATTGGATTTATATATATGAATTAGAATGGTAATGTAAAAATTCGATTTTTATTATTGGAACTGTAACATCCCAATATTTTCTGTATATTTTTTTTTATTTAGATTTAAAATAAATAAATGAGTTAATCTTAGAAAAAATCAAATTTGTTGGTTTTATGTCGATAATCATTTGAATTTAGTATGAATGGAATTTTCAAATTTAGTTTTTTTTTAAGGCTGTAATTTGAAATTGGATATTTGAATAATTTAATTTGTTTGGATGGGTTAATTTAAAAGTAGAATTTAAAATTTAAATTTGGAATTTGGTGGAAGTTTTAAGTTGTTGAGTTATAATTGAAATTCAAATCAAAATTTTAAATAACCCAAACTTGAGAGCTTAGAATTTGTGAAATCAATTCATAAACTTTATTTAAGTTGTAATTTGATTTAAATGGAATTTTGAAATATTTAAGTTAAAAAGGAATTCAAATTTGATTTGTTAAACGATGGAATTTAAGCTGTTTAAGATAATTTGAAAATTCAAATTTGAATGTGTAAATAATCCAATATGGGAACTTAAAATCCGTGAAATAAATTTATAGAATTTATTTAAATTTTTGTTTGATTTAAATTTGAATTTAATGGATATTTATATTGAATTAAAACAGTTAATCGAATAATTGAATATTTTATTTATTTAATTAACTGTGGAATTTAACGGTTTTGGCGACTGTCTCGGAATTCGACGAAACTAACGCCATTGGATCCGGAACGATGAATTATTATAGGATTTCAATTTGCGTTACAATCCGACTTACCGTTTAAGCGTACGGGAGAAAACGCGAATGGAATCAACGTAATCAGATAATTGTTGTTCCTCATTATTGGGCCTTATATAAATGCAAATAAAATTCCTTTCCTCCACTCATCAGCCCATTTATACTATACGTTCACTTTCCTCATCAAACCTTATTTCCATGGATGAAATAAAAATTTCAAACCCTAGATCTAAATTTGAATTTCAGCTCAAAAAGAAAATCTCTCAAAACCATAGCGTATTATGTATCAAATCGAAGAGCTCGGCGATACAAACCTACGGGTGGTCTTAGTTTTGACATGCAAGGCCTGTAGTCGTAGGAAATCACGGTCAAAGAGAGCAATTTTCGAAACCCTAGAGGCAAAATTAGGGGTTTTCGATTTGCTTGTTAATCAGAGAATCCGTGATGTGGGTTTTGTTGTCCTCATCGAAACGAGGTTGCTGATATTGGTCGGAGGGTTTATCGCTTAGTAATTTGCCAGAAATCGGGGTTTCAAGTCGAAAAGGGGCTTTCGTTCATGGCAGACGACGGCGAGGAGGGGGCCATCGAAGTCGGTGGGTCCGGTACGGGTAGGAGCGGCGTGAGAAGCAGGTTGGTTTGGCGGTGGTCGGAGCCCTTCAGGTGGACGGAGTCAACGGCAATCGATGGTCAAAGTTGGGTTTTTTGTGCGGGTTCCTGTAGCGACGGGAATTAGAGATGAGCGGGAGTCTTTTTGGGAAGATGATGACGTGCCAGCACTTAAGTGGGTAGGAATTTAATTATTAATTATATATATAATTTAAATTCCAATGATTAAACGCTGATAACTTTTACATGTTAACTCGGATTTAGACGCGGTTTGTCGCGTTGGTATCGTGGCGGAATTGCGGACGTTTTGGCAATAACCAGGCTGCGTTCTGAGACTGTCAATTTTTGGGCTATGGTCAGACGTTCGTCTGATTTTAGACACGAAGGTGAGTGATTTTCTCACTCACGAATTACTGAATTATTCCCCTATTTATTGAATTAAATTATGAAATAAGTTTGGTTGCATGGTTGCGTTGGATTGTTGATGTGTTGTTTAAATTTGACATGTAAGTGTGTTAACATGCAATCTAAGTAAATGATTAGTTATTTAATTTAATTTAAATCCCTAGCTGAAATTCGAACCCTTGTTAATCCTGGAACAGTTAATGCTGATCAGTTGAATGAAATGATATGATGGATGTTTGGTTGAATTTTATTACTGAATTGATATTGTCACTGCTTATTCCCATATTCAGTATATCGTATTGCATGTTGGTTTTGGCGATAAATCTCATTTGTACCCTTGATGTTGCGGGCATCTAAATGAACCCGGGATTTATCGATAAAATGAATTAAGAACACAGAGTGAAATGATAAATCTCTGTGATCCTGATTTGGATTGAAATGATAGATCCATCCCTGAAATATCGAGAAATTTAATATTAAACCACTTGGCCGTTGGATAGAAAATTATATACAGACATCGGTTGGTTAAATGATTTTAATATTTGAAATTTTATTTGATAGAATTTCACATAAAAGAATGTGTCGATACTCGATTTTAAATTCTTTAAAGATTCTGAACTGGGATGATGATAAAAGGGGTTGAAGGAATTTTCCAAACCAAAATAGAAATATCTAAATTGGGGTTTGAATATGAATTGAAACTTTCCAAATAAGAGTTGGATTAGAAGGACAAATTCTTATAGAAATCAAATGTTGGGGAAATTAGGAATCCAGAGTATCTGAGGATAAAATTCAAGTATTGAAATTTGGAAGGAAGAAAGGTTTGGTTTGAGAAATTTATTTTAATTATTATGCATTGATTCTAAATAATTATTCTAGCTTTAAAACTATTAATTAGTTTTACTTAATACTATTGTATTTAAATAATTTCCTTATAACTCATTGTTCAAAGGTTCTAGTAAATCTTATTTTAAGTATATATATAATATTTAAATTACTAATTTATCTTAACTATTATATTCTATATACATACATCTATATATATTTATTATATAAAAATTTATTATTATTATTACTATTATTATTATTATTATTATATGAACATTTAGTTTACAAGTATTTTCTCAAATTTTAAATTCTTCCGAATGGAAATGCTTGAGTTTGAACCACGGGTTCAAATGGAGTTGAGATGAGAATCCGAGATAATTGGAAACCCTTGAGGTAAAATTATATTCTATTTGAATATTTCGTTTTGGAAATATTATATGATTATAATATAATGGTATGGGATATATTCTAATTTAGAATAAAAATCGGCTTGGGATGATTTATGATATTTTGATATGAAATTTTATTTTATTTGAATATAAATTGGTTCGAAACAAAATATGATATTTTGATATGAAAGCGAACCTTTCAAATATAAAAGAACCGACCGATGTGAAAAGATGTAAGCGTTGGTTGTTAAAGAGACCGGAGTCGACATAAGGCATACTCTCTGTCAGTGTCGATACCACTTTGACAACTGTGAACGTTATGACGTATCCAGAATGAGTATGATGACTTGGAGGCGATTATTGAAGCGAAGAAGATGTACGATGACGAAATAGCCCTGACCTTCGGGTCAGAATTAAAATGACTAAAACAGGAGCTATACCGTGACTAAGTGAGGTTAGCGCCTTTGATCGGACACACTTCTGCGATGCTATTTATATGACTATGATGATGATGACTTGGGCCCATTTAATTTATGACTTTGGGAGTGTGTTCCGAGGTGGGCGGTAGTGGCTGCTATGCGTTACCACCGGTCCGGGAGTGCAATTGGTAGAATCCTCCCCTGGGCATTGCCTCGAGTGCCTTGTCATATTTATCCTTATCGTGCCCCATACGATTTTGATTTAGCATTGCCTTCTATGGAGTGCCCTCTGATAACACCAGTACGGTGAATTTACGGTACTGTATAGACTGTTGATGCCTATAAACGGCGTAAGGGTAATATGGTAATCCCGCTTACGCTATTTTCTGTATTTATACTTTACTGGATAAACACTATCATAATAGCGTATTATACTATCTATGTATTAGTTTAACGGATCCTCGAGAGATGGAAAAATCCCGCAACGTCTCTTGAGTTACTGCACCCATGATACTCAAGTTATTTTGTCTTCTGATTTGACTAATATGAGATGATTTAGTGCTGATCCGAGTGTTTGTTGTGTTTTCTTTTTTTGCAATACGCTCGGGTCAGCAGACGCTGCAGTTATTGAAGATGACTGTGCCTTGGAGATCGAAGACGAAGATTTGTATACATATTTGTCATATATAGGTATTTCCGCTGTTTATTATGTACATCTGTATATGTGTAACTCTGATATTCATTTGAATGTTATAACCAATGTATACATTCCAACTACTTTAACTGCTATTTATCTATTATATGTTGTCCTTCCGCTGTGAGATTCTGTGATTTGGTTTTTCCCTTCTTTCTTTCTTTTTCTTCTTTTTCCCAATAACTACCTGCAATTGGGATTTGTTTAGGTCGACATGTGTGATTTATTGTCGATTTGAACGGTCAAAAATTTGGGTCGTTACAGTTGGTATCAGAGCGATGGTTATCGATAACCCTGGCTCTGTTGGGAATTAACTCATTAGAGATGGGTTTAGAAATGCCCTAGTATGAGTTTGAGTGATATAAGAGAGCGTACTTGTATTTTTATATAAAATGGTTTTATATTGTGTTGGCTCGTTCTGTTGAGTATTTATGGATTCTGGTCGATATATGGGACGCCATAGAATCGATAGGAATTCCTAAATAATCGAATAGAATGAATTGACATAATATGGTTTTCGATTATATTTTATATATATTATATATACTATTATTAGTTTTAAGTGTATAAACATTCGGTCTTTAGTAGGTAATAATATTAAGTTATTATCTATTATGATTGATTCAATAATAAATCAAATAAAGGAATTAAATGGTTAGAAAGTATTTGAAATAAAAGGATACCTTTAAATCAAATTGGCTGCAAGACAATTTGCAATAAAATGGAAAGGAACTTGAAACTTGATCCTGGGTGCTTTCGAAATAGTCTCGCCAAAGTTTTTAAAATAGTATCATATTATAGAAATAGTTTTGAGGAATAGTTTTCAAAAGAATTTTTACCGAAATGAGTGTAATTCCTCCTGGGACCTTGGAGACGATGTCGGTAATGAGTGCACGCATTTTCGATGGTTATTTTGAAGAGTTTAAGTGGGGGAGAGATCACTCAATGGTTATTATAAATTGTTTTGACAAAAGATTTTGGATTTAACTCCATATAGTAAAAAAATTTATATAAAGATATTAATATATAATATTTAAAGGGTTGAATTTGAATTTTAAACCAGGATTTAAATTTTAGTTCTTTGTTAATTAAAGTTTTGGTTTTAAAATGGTATATATAGTGTTTTCTAAAAAAATAAAATAAGTATATATGTATGTTATTTTAAACTTGATTGAAAACCCGGAATCGAGTATTGAGTTTACCTCAACTAATAACAACTATAGATCTATTTAAAGCGAAATTTGAATTCGGGATTTATAAAATTTATATTACGAGCCTGAAATGGCGCGGTAGTTTGAAAATTCGATTTCTAACTCTGAATAAATATATAAAATTCAATATAAGTCGGAATTGGATAAAACGAGAAACTCTAGGATCGAATTGACCATATCTTTCTAATGAATGTAAGAAATTTAGTTTTCACTTTATAAATGGTAAGTTATGACTAAATTAAAATTTAGAAATAGCGCTATGGAATTTATATATATTTTATTAATATATAAGCTCTTCAAGATAGAAATTTACAAACGGCTTCCAGAGTTCGATGGATTCAAATTTAAGGAAATCAACTTAAGGGATTTAATGAGTTGTTTAGAATTCATGTGAATGGTTAGATTTAGTGAGAACAATTTGATTTGTGCTAGCGACTAATGTTATGAAGTTAAGGAAGCTGAATAAACAGGATGAATAGAATGATTTATATAAACCATAGCGAACCTTAATCCATTTATATGGATTCGAAGTTAAACAAATCGAGTGAGCAAGTGAAATAAACTGGAAGTTTAAAATATGGAATTTATACATATGTAGTTATATATATAATTTACTGATACATACATATATAAGCTTAAAGGTGGAAATCATGCAAGCGGTTTCCGAATTTGATGGAACCACTCTCGATGGATTTGCGCAAACATGAAATGAGGTCATAGGAATATTTAAATGGTTAAACCTCATTTGGAAGATACATCGAATATGAATTTAAACATGAATTATGAAGGATATGGAACATAACTCAAATTTGAGTAGAAGAAAAAAAAATCGAGTTAAATAAAGGTTTAACTTAGGAAATGGAAAAATGGTTTGAGAACCGAGTATAAATCTTGAGTTGTGAATAGTTCTTAACTGAAATTTATGATTCGAGAGACTAATAAATGAATCGAGTTGATAGAGTAACCTCAAAAGGAAAATGGGAATAAGCGAATGAGGGAAGGATTAAAGTTATGAATCGTAGTGCCAGACAAATGAAATAAAATTCAAAAGTAAATTGGCTTATTCGGAATAATATCATGTTAAATGGATTCTAATCTGGGGTTCTACATATTGAAGTGTGATATAAAATAAAATAATCCGAATTTAGTGGATTTAATAGAACGAAATCAACTCGGGAAAATTTATATAAGTTGAATCCGAATTTAATAGACACTTGGGTTAAGTAAATAAACTTGATCCATGTTAATGAATTAAGAATGTAATATAACCAAGCAAGCTAAAAGTTAGAGTGAATTCAAGTTCATTGGAATTAAATGCTTGGAATGGAATTTGCTTAATATAAAGGAAAGTGAAAACTTTTATCAAACAAACAAACATGGATATGTTAAGCAATAAAATCATAAGTCACATTTTGGCATAAGGGAGCGATAATTTCTTTTAGATGATCGATCTTTGTTGAAGTATTAGAGTCCGAAAGGTTTAAAAACTTTATATAAATCAATGGTTATGCGAAAACCTGAAAATGTCAATAAGCTGAAACTAATATAGCCATAACTTTTGAATGGATGATCGGAATCGGACGATTCCAAACTTTTCGGAAACCTTAGAAACCGAGCTAAAACTTTCGTTTATATAGCCCTGTCGAATTCTTATGTTTACTAGGCTGAAATGCGAGTTTTAGTCGTAGTGTATGTGCAGAAAATTAAAAATCTGAAGCGGATACCTATATTGTTTTGACCATAACTTCCTAATGGAGCGTCGGATTTTGATGTGCGAGTACAATTCGGAAAGGCCAGAATCTGAACTAAAACTTTTCTTTAATATGCTTGTTGGAATTTTGCTATCTAAAGGGTTAAAAACTGGGTTGAACAACTCAGATCTGCATTTTTCTGTGTATGGGCTGAGGTGTTCGCCTTCACTAAAATAGTCATAACTTTTGAGCGAATTGTCGAAATTCGACGAATCCGGACAATTTGGAAAGCCTGAAACAAATGATACAACTTTTGCCTAGTATGTTTTAGTCAAATTCCAACTTTTAAAGGGTGATAATCAATGATTTGTTCGCTGGTCCGCTACGAAGATCTTGGTTTTGTGGTTAAATTACTTTGTATATGTTGTGTAAGCTATATAAACTCGCCATATATTGTTATATATTTGATTCTTATGCATGTTTGAGTGTTTTAGTAGGTGCAAGGAGTCGGAACTACGCTTGGAGCTCGCTTGCGCTAATAATAAAGAGCTAAGGTAAGTAAAAACCCGCAAAATAAAACGCAAAAGAGGTATGTATTTGGGAATTATATTGATTTTTGGGTTTGTTTTGTTTTCCCCTGGTTCAGGGATGCCTCATCGATGATGAGATGTATGTATTGGTTTGATATACATATCGGGATTTTCCCGGGGTCCTCCGTACAGGGGAGATGCTGCCGAAATTTTTCTGTGATTTCGGAGTTAGAAAATTTATGGGGTTTTACAACTGTATACTTATCTTATAAATGTTATTTTATAAGTATGGAATTTTTGAAAATATGATTTATTTTATACCTTATCTCGTTCTCTTTTCGAGGACGAAAAGCCTTTAAGTGGGGGGAGAATGTAACATCCCAATATTTTCTGTATATTTTTTTTAATTTAGATTTAAAATAAATAAATGAGTTAATCTTAGAAAAAATCAAATTTGTTGGTTTTATGTCGATAATCATTTGAATTTAGTATGAATGGAATTTTCAAATTTAGTTTTTTTTTAAGGCTGTAATTTGAAATTGGATATTTGAATAATTTAATTTGTTTGGATGGGTTAATTTAAAAGTAGAATTTAAAATTTAAATTTGGAATTTGGTGGAAGTTTTAAGTTGTTGAGTTATAATTGAAATTCAAATCAAAATTTTAAATAACCCAAACTTGAGAGCTTAGAATTTGTGAAATCAATTCATAAACTTTATTTAAGTTGTAATTTGATTTAAATGGAATTTTGAAATATTTAAGTTAAAAAGGAATTCAAATTTGATTTGTTAAACGATGGAATTTAAGCTGTTTAAGATAATTTGAAAATTCAAATTTGAATGTGTAAATAATCCAATATGGGAACTTAAAATCCATGAAATAAATTTATAGAATTTATTTAAATTTTTGTTTGATTTAAATTTGAATTTAATGGATATTTATATTGAATTAAAACAGTTAATCGAATAATTGAATATTTTATTTATTTAATTAACTGTGGAATTTAACGGTTTTGGCGACTGTCTCGGAATTCGACGAAACTAACGCCATTGGATCCGGAACGATGAATTATTATAGGATTTCAATTTGCGTTACAATCCGACTTACCGTTTGAGCGTACGGGAGAAAACGCGAATGGAATCAACGTAATCAGATAATTGTTGTTCCTCATTATTGGGCCTTATATAAATGCAAATAAAATTCCTTTCCTCCACTCATCAGCCCATTTATACTATACGTTCACTTTCCTCATCAAACCTTATTTCCATGGATGAAATAAAAATTTCAAACCCTAGATCTAAATTTGAATTTCAGCTCAAAAAGAAAATCTCTCAAAACCATAGCGTATTATATATCAAATCGAAGAGCTCAGCGATACGAACCTACGGGTGGTCTTAGTTTTGACATGCAAGGCCTGTAGTCGCAGGAAATCACGGTCAAAGAGAGCAATTTTCGAAACCCTAGAGGCAAAATTAGGGGTTTTCGATTTGCTTGTTAATCAGAGAATCCGTGATGTGGGTTTTGTTGTCCTCATCGAAACGAGGTTGCTGATATTGGTCGGAGGGTTTATCGCTTAGTAATTTGCCAGAAATTGGGGTTTCAAGTCGAAAAGGGGCTTTCGTTCATGGCAGACGACGGCGAGGAGGGGGCCATCGAAGTCGGTGGGTCCGGTATGGGTAGGAGCGGCGTGAGAAGCAGGTTGGTTTGGCGGTGGTCGGAGCCCTTCAGGTGGACGGAGTCAACGGCAATCGATGGTCAAAGTTGGGTTTTTTGTGCGGGTTCCTGTAGCGACGGGAATTAGAGATGAGCGGGAGTCTTTTTGGGAAGATGATGACGTGTCAGCACTTAAGTGGGTAGGAATTTAATTATTAATTATATATATAATTTAAATTCCAATGATTAAACGCTGATAACTTTTACATGTTAACTCGGATTTAGACGCGGTTTGTCGCGTTGGGATCGTGGCGGAATTGCGGACGTTTTGGCACTAACCAGGCTGCGTTCTGAGACTGTCAATTTTTGGGCTATGGTCGGACGTTCGTCTGATTTTAGACACGAAGGTGAGTGATTTTCTCACTCATGAATTACTGAATTATTCCCCTATTTATTGAATTAAATTATGAAATAAGTTTGGTTGCATGGTTGTGTTGGATTGTTGATGTGTTGTTTAAATTTGACATGTAAGTGTGTTAACATGCAATCTAAGTAAATGATTAGTTATTTAATTTAATTTAAATCCCTAGCTGAAATTCGAACCCTTGTTAATCCTGGAACAGTTAATGCTGATTAGTTGAATGAAATGATATGATGGATGTTTGGTTGAATTTTATTACTGAATTGATATTGTCACTGCTTATGCCCATATTCAGTATATCGTATTGCATGTTGGTTTTGGCGATAAATCTCATTTGTACCCTTGATGTTGCGGGCATCTAAATGAACCCGGGATTTATCGATAAAATGAATTAAGAACACAGAGTGAAATGATAAATCTCTGTGACCCTGATTTGGATTGAAATGATAGATCCATCCCTGAAATATCGAGAAATTTAATATTAAACCACTTGGCCGTTGGATAGAAAATTATATACAGACATCGGTTGGTTAAATGATTTTAATATTTGAAATTTTATTTGATAGAATTTCACATAAAAGAATGTGTCGATACTCGATTTTAAATTCTTTAAAGATTCTGAACTGGGATGATGATAAAAGGGGTTGAAGGAATTTTCCAAACCAAAATAGAAATATCTAAATTGGGGTTTGAATATGAATTGAAACTTTCCAAATAAGAGTTGGATTAGAAGGACAAATTCTTATAGAAATCAAATGTTGGGGAAATTAGGAATCCAGAGTATCTGAGGATAAAATTCAAGTGTTGAAATTTGGAAGGAAGAAAGGTTTGGTTTGAGAAATTTATTTTAATTATTATGCATTGATTCTAAATAATTATTCTAGCTTTAAAACTATTAATTAGTTTTACTTAATACTATTGTATTTAAATAATTTCCTTATAACTCATTGTTCAAAGGTTCTAGTAAATCTTATTTTAAGTATATGTATAATATTTAAATTACTAATTTATCTTAACTATTATATTCTATATACATACATCTATATATATTTATTATATAAAAATTTATTATTATTATTACTAGTATTATTATTATTATTATATGAACATTTAGTTTACAAGTATTTTCTCAAATTTTAAATTCTTCCGAATGGAAATGCTTGAGTTTGAACCACGGGTTCAAATGGAGTTGAGATGAGAATCCAAGATAATTGGAAACCCTTGAGGTAAAATTATATTCTATTTGAATATTTCGTTTTGGAAATATTATATGATTATAATATAATGGTATGGGATATATTCTAATTTAGAATAAAAATCGGCTTGGGATGATTTATGATATTTTGATACGAAATTTTATTTTATTTGAATATAAATTGGTTCGAAACAAAATATGATATTTTGATATGAAAGCGAACCTTTCAAATATAAAAGAACCGACCGATGTGAAAAGATGTAAGCGTTGGTTGTTAAAGAGACCGGAGTCGACATAAGGCATACTCTCTGTCAGTGTCGATACCACTTTGACAACTGTGAACGTTATGACGTATCCAGAATGAGTATGATGACTTGGAGGCGATTATTGAAGCGAAGAAGATGTACGATGACGAAATAGCCCTGACCTTCGGGTCAGAATTAAAATGACTAAAACAGGAGCTATACCGTGACTAAGTGAGGTTAGCGCCTTTGATCGGACACACTTCTTCGATGCTATTTATATGACAATGATGATGATGATTTGGGCCCATTTAATTTATGACTTTGGGAGTGTGTTCCGAGGTGGGCGGTAGTGGCTGCTATGCGTTACCACCGGTCCGGGAGTGCAATTGGTAGAATCCTACCCTGGGCATTGCCTCGAGTGCCTTGTCATATTTACCCTTATCGTGCCCCATACGATTTTGATTTAGCATTGCCTTCTATGGAGTGCCCTCTGATAACACCAGTACGGTGAATTTACGGTACTGTATAGACTGTTGATGCCTATAAACGGCGTAAGGGTAATATGGTAATCCCGCTTACGCTATTTTCTGTATTTATACTTTACTGGATAAACACTATCATAATAGCGTATTATACTATCTATGTATAAGTTTAATGGATCCTCGAGAGATGGAAAAATCCCGCAACGTCTCTTGAGTTACTGCACCCATGATACTCAAGTTATTTTGTCTTCTGATTTGACTAATATGAGATGATTTAGTGCTGATCCGAGTGTTTGTTGTGTTTTCTTTTTTTGCAATACGCTCGGGTCAGCAGACGCTGCAGTTATTGAAGATGACTGTGCCTTGGAGATCGAAGACGAAGATTTGTATACATATTTGTCATATATAGGTATTTCCGCTGTTTATTATGTACATCTGTATATGTGTAACTCTGGTATTCATTTGAATGTTACAACCAATGTATACATTCCAACTACTTTAACTGCTATTTATCTATTATATGTTGTCCTTCCGCTATGAGATTCTGTGATTTGGTTTTTCCCTTCTTTCTTTCTTTTTCTTCTTTTTCCCAATAACTACCTGCAATTGCGATTTGTTTAGGTCGACATGTGTGATTTATTGTCGATTTGAACGGTCAAAAATTTGGGTCGTTACAGGAACAGTGTGGAAAAGACTACATTGGGATTTCATGCAAATCCAAACGATTCAAAAATTTAGAAATAAAACTGGAGGAGTGGATCCCAAAGGTGAGAACTTCTCACTCTTATTTATTTTCTAGTTAAATATATATATATATATATATACTAGGATGTAGATGTTGCTTAGTAGCATCCGACACCTTTGTTTGAAACCATGATTATTTGGTTGATTGGTTTATTTGTTTGAATTTGGTTTGGAAAATGAATTGAACGGATTAGAATTAGTATTTACATGGCGCGAGCCATTATTAGGCGAGGGATAAGGCTAGATCTTATTCTGGTTCTAGTATCACGTCGTTATGCTGCCGAAATTTTCTAAAAATGTTAGAATAATAAAAATATCATTTTTATTGTATAATTGAGCTGTATAAAATATTCATGTGTTGAAGTAAATTGTTTATAGATAAAAATATAATTTTTAACGTGTATATGAATAAAATAAATATTCATTTACAAATCGGGCAATTTGCTTATGTACACACATTTCACTGATATTGATTGGGACGATATATTTTACACATCGCCTAACTGCACAAAAAATCATCAGTGTTTGTTGTTTGAAAACCCCACATGGGTATTGTAATGTCCCGGTTTTTAGCTAGTCTTTGTTAGTGATAAATATTGATTTAATGAGGTTATTAAATCATAATATATGTTTACTTAATAAACTAGAACAAGTATAAATATATCTGTGAAAATATATAAGTGAATGTACACACTAATATGCATATATATTGAGTTATACTTTAACCTGAAAACATAATAGAAAGTTGCAAAAGAAACCTTAAATATGAATCATAACATTTGTAAGGGGAAGGCATTATATTTCATAGGAAAAACATTTAAAAGAGTTCCAAAACAAGTATGGATAGTAAGAGGAATATTTGCAACAAGTCCATACAAGAAAAAAAATAACCTTGAATATTGAACGCGACTTGTTTGGTGAAATACCCCAGTAAAATATCAAAGGGTAAACCCTTGAGACAACAAAACAAAAGCTAGTATTAAAATTCAATGATCTTAATGAGATTTAACAAGTAATAGTATGCTAAATATAGGCGCAAGTCATCACCTAAGAAGCCTCCATGCAACTTGCATATATGAAACGATTATTTACAAAATATCTAACCATTTTATATTGCAAAGAAAATCTGAGAAGATATGATCATTTGGCAAGCATTAAATGAAGTATGGTTTGAAAAGATTATGTTCTAGAAGGTATAACATATGACAAAATGATTGGTCAATATCTAAGTTAAACAACTCTTTTTCGTCATACATAAGTTTTCTGGAAAATGAGTCATAGAAGCTATAACAACAGGCTAAGCCTAATTATCTAAATAAACAATGTTTTCCTTCATGCGTAAGAAAATCATAGAAGCTATAACCAAGGAGTAAGGCTATACGATACTATAATATAATGAAAGGAAATAGATTATTTAAATTAGAAAGTTGGCTATATATATAGCAATTGAAATCATGTATTTCTCCATACCAAAACATTTAGTTCAAGAAAAAACTATGTCCAGAGGATAAGTGGAAGAACTAGCAGAGGAAAGTGGAAAGCACTTAAGTGAGTAAACTTTCATTTAATTATTGATTCCTTTTCCATATTATGATGTTGATATGTTTCTACATGTATAAGTTAGAAAGATGGAAGTAATAACAAGAAAACCAATAAACCATACATTAGTGAGAAAACCAATTCTCTCTTTATTTGATAATCATCGTTGATTTTAGTGTAAACATAGGCCACTAATTTATTCATTTAACTGTTAAAACCCTGGGAAAAATGATGGATGATATCAAACTAATACTAAAAAAATAGTAGGAATCAAATGTGAATAAACACATCAACATACATGGATTTTTATTGACTGTGTATGTTGTTTTAAGGCACAACTATGTTGATGATCTGAAGTATAGTCACTGGGGAAAATAAATTACAGAGAGGAACTAGGAAATTAGTGAAGTAGACTCTTATCTACATATACTTCTGCATATATGTGTGTTTTAAACAAAAAAATCTTCATTTGTTGATGAACCTGGAAAAGCCTGAAATCTGTGTGAATTGAAATATACAAAACAGAACAAAACTATGAAAAACTCACTTAAAACTTTGTCAAATCTTTAAAGTGGTAAATGTTGAGTGATCACAAGTGTTTAAGCGTATGCATATGTAAGGACATAGGATATCATCTAAATTATGGTTATGCTGGTGCATGAATACCCTGCAAGTAAAACAGTCCTAAGCTCATATGCAAAGAACACAGTTTACCTTGGTAATTTAAAAACCCACAGATTAATTTCAAACAAGTATCAGAACATGATTTATACATATAATATGTTCATTAAGGCCCCTAGGTTATAATAAAAAATAGATTTAAGGTTATTCGACTCGTTGGCCAGAAACCAAACCGTTTTCCTGTATCAACATCAAAATGCAAAGTTTTCGGGTATCGAAAATTTGAGTTTTGATTTCATGAATGTGGTCGCTGTTCAAAATGGTGATTTTTAATGGTTCTTTCGTGATTTTTAAGACTGTAAATAGTAAGATAATTGGGGATGGACGGAAATGAGTTGTGGGGCGTTTTCAGGCGAACTAGTTGATCAGAATCGCCGTGGTTGGCGCTGGAGGAGCGTGGCGGGTCGACGAGTGTGGGAAAAATGCCAAACAATTTTTCAAATGAATAGTTTTTAAGTTGAGTTAGAATTAGGTTTTGTTGTTAAATTTTTGATCGGCGATTTTGGATGTGAACTGCACCCCAACGAGTGGATCGAGCATAGAACTATTTGGCAGGAGGAAGCTCAATGGGGCAGGTTTTGGTTCCGTAGTAGAGGCAAGGCGTCATGTGGCGGAAATTGGTTGGTGGCGGCGAGTTTGTGAGGTTAAGATGAAGACAACGTTTCACGGTTTAATGGCTGAAGGGTTCTTTTGGAGGAGGGGGCACATTGAAGCTTTGGGGATTAGTTGCTAGTGATCAGGAGATGCGAACTAATCTGCTGGAGGTGGCGCAGCAGTCGTTGGGCGATCAGAGCACATGTGCAGGTGCACAGACGTGCACTAGGAAAATGACAGAAAATGTGCAAGAAGAAGAGGGGTGGTACTTTAGTAATATGAGAAGAGCATGGGGATTTTTGGGGTCAGGACGTGTGCACAGGTTCTAAAAATCTAGTACTTTGGCACTTACGCAAAATCTGGCACTTTGGTACTTTAGCTGAAACACGGGTGCTCGAGTGATTTTCACGTGCGCACCGTGGCATTTTGGAAGTGGCACTTCGGTAAAAGTGGTACTTTGGCAGATACACAAACAAAGGAGATTCTGAACGAAGTTTTAGTTAAAATAAGTTTTAATTAAAATAAAAATAAAATAGAATAAAGAAGAAAATAAATAGATAAATAAAAAGAGAATTTTTATTTAAATTATCGTAGGCAAGTGGAAGGAAGACAACAGAAGAAGATCGAAGTGCAGAAACTCGACCGTTGAAGTTCGACGAGTTTGAATATAGGAATAATAAGGAAATAATTAATTTAAATTATAAATTTAATTTATCTATGATAAATTAGAAATGAGAAAATAATGTACAGAAATAACAGAAGCATTAAACATCGTATGGACCAAGATGTCTAATAAAGAAAATACCGTGTGCGGTACACACGCTTTATTTGTTCATTTCTAAATGATGATCAAAACTGAATAAAATCCTGTGTGCGACGCACACACTTTAATTGTTCATTTATAAACGATAATCAGAATATCCAGATGTGAACACATGCAAACATACACCGTTTTTTTTACTGAAATCCATAATTAAAGAATGTGTAAACCATATTATAATCATGATAGGCTGATAATTATTTAGCAAATGTAAAAGACATTACATACATTGTTTCGAAGAGACCAGAATAAATATTCCAGTTCGACTCGAATTATACGACGTCTGTCAGTGATATTGAAGACGGAGATATGCAAGGGCTATATTTTTATAGTGCCTTCGGTCTGTCCAGTCCTAGGACAAATCAATATGGATGGGTGTCTGACAACGTATATCTATTAGATTCTACACATCGAATTAACGTAAGTATAATACGTTGGTGGCGGAGAAATTCGTTTCTCTTAGCTTTATTGCCCGTAATGTATTTGGGTAATCGAATGAGTGTTTCTGATGGATATGACGATGTGGCATTCAAAGTAATTGAAGAAATAATCTGTTAAACGATAAACGTGACCTCAAACCTCACAATCAGGAAATGACAAAAAATGGGGCAAGGTAGCATGGCTAGTTGGGTCATACCCAAGCAGGGTGTATTATCACCATCTAGATAAATTCCTTTTGTTTTCTGATCTCTTTTTCACTACTGCAGCGTTCAGTAGCGGTTGTTGATCCCAACTGTGGAGGTGGTAATATATTCGTTACGCTCAAGCTAAATGAGTGGACGGTCATGTGAGGCCGAGTTGCAAGACGTTCTTGTTGAACCCAATTGTATCGTCTCTAGAGTACACTGATCAGCAGGTGCTCCCCTACCATATCTGTTGGAATCAAATCTCCAATAAGCGCCTTGTGGTTTTAGATTTTATAATATATACGTGAACGTGAGATGCAAGTGTTTCACTAGATGATTATTTATTTAATAAAACTATCATAATATCAAAAGTTATGATATCATGATAATTGGGTCATCATCCATTTTTAGTTATGGATTGGTCTAAAGATTTCTAAAGTTAAATGAATCTTTTCAATGTAAAGAACCTTATTCCTTTTTTTTCTAATCTATTTAACTGTTTTTACTCAAACCAGTCCCCTGACTGACCCAGAGTTTATTTTATGTGCTTCCTAAACTCTTGGATACTCATAACAATTGTTATAGGTTGACAAGTGATCCAGGTGATGAATGGAAATCCTTTGAAGTATTTTGGACCAGGAATTCATAGAGTCAGCTTATCAGTTATATCTATATCTAAGTATTAAGACGAATGTTTGTGTTGGGCCAGTATCCATGTAAGATGAATGAAGTATTCTATGATGTAACAATCTTTGATATGTAACATATGATGTGATATTATATTTGTTGATTTCCGCTGTGATATTCTGATGTTTTCTTATTCTTCTATTCTACTAGCTCTATCTTTTCCATCTCATCTTCTAAATTCTTTCAATAATGACACGACTTTCGAGGCATCGAAAATCGTTCCGTTACAGGTATTGGGATAATATTGGATATACACTAATCTCAGTATTACTTTGTATGCCAATCGATTGGTTGAAAGGCTGTTGTAAGCATTAATTATTTATATTTAATGCTTATGCAGTTGAGTAATGCACACTAGATAATGGTTGACCGTGTTTGATTATTTTTGTGTACATGTGTATATGAAATCCATTTAAATAAAATTATATGCTAATTGACTGTGTCTGATTCAAATTCGAATAATACGATTATTTCAAATTAACGAATTTTTTAAAATGATGAATATTGAATATTTTAAATTAACTAATATTTTAAAATAATATTCAGTAATGGATCAAAATATGATTTTTGATGTCCGATTTGGGATGGACACGAAAATATTTAAATATATGAAGCCGTGTTGATTAGATTAACGCCATTTAGACGTGAACAATATTTATTTCAATTTTATTCATTTTTATAATGAATCTTGAAATGGAAGTGATTTCAAAATCTAATGTTTTGAAAATATTACATTTATATATTAATATATGGAATATTCAATTTTGATTTAATATTGCATATGAAGTTGAAATCGTTTTGAAAATGAACTTAAAACGATAAATGAAAATCAAAGAAATATATATATATATATTTACTATATATATATATATATATATATTTAATGGCCTGAATAGAATGCGCCGCACTGTGGCAGTTCGCGAATTTCGACCATTGACTACGAATGAATATTACGGGAGATCCGACCGTCGGTTTCTCCTAAAACTGGAACCGTTGGGTTCGTATCGA
Source organism: Allium sativum (assembly GCA_030737875.1). Classification (NCBI taxonomy): domain Eukaryota; kingdom Viridiplantae; phylum Streptophyta; class Magnoliopsida; order Asparagales; family Amaryllidaceae; genus Allium; species Allium sativum. Next base: position 571,933,426 of record CM060923.1, on the reverse strand, counting down.
AAAGCGCTTTCCACCGAATATAAGTAATTAGAAATCTAATGGTTGGATTTGGAATTATGTCCAAATAAAATTTGGAAAAGGTCGCTGTAAATACAGTTCGTTGTCCGTTTATTGAAATCTACTGTACGGACCTTGATAAAATTATTAAAAATATTAATAATTTGTGTAAAATCATAATAAATGATTTGGAAAGAATTGGGATGAAAGATTCCACGTTTGTAAAGATAAAAGCATATTTTTATCAAAACGAACTAGTTAGGAACTAGAATTATAATCCAATATTTTTAAATAAATAAATTTGATTTGAGATGGTTTTAAAAATAACCAAAATTTCCAATATATGGATTGGAATGGATTTGAATCGAAATTATCTTTGGAATATTTCGATATTGGATTCCGTGATTATATGGATATTGTAGAGGAATTTGGAATATATACATACATACATATATATATATATATATATATATGTATATGTATATATATATATCGTTATTCCCAATACGATATTTGTTGATCTCAGGATCTGATATTGAATATAGGCCGATATAATTTCTATTCAAAGCCTTGTATTTAATATTGAATTGGATTTTGGGTTTGTCGTGAATGGTTTCTTTATTTACACTATTCTTAAGCCCAGTTGAGAAAAGAATAAATCTTCTAATTAAGATTTAGTGAAGTTTTCCATTTAATTAATATTTAATTGGAATTGAATAAAAGAGTTGGATTTTGGGTTTGTCGTGAATGGTGCCTTCATTAACACTGTTCTAAAACCCCGTTTGAAAAGAATGAATCTTTTTATTAGGATTATTAGTGTTTCCAGTTAATTAACATTCAATTGGAACAAAATGGAATATGATTTGGGTTTATTGTGAGTCGTGTTCTAAACGACATTCATTCTTTGACCCGACTTTGTGAGGGTCCCTAAATCAGCGTGACGGTGTTAAGGATAATCATTGGAATATAACACATCAAACATCATAGCAGAGTACAGATAATAGCAAAAGCAATAAATAAAATAATTTTACATGGATATGGTAGTGAAATCATAACATTTAACAACATCAGAATTGCATAACGTAGGATATAACTTAATAAATAAAAGGGAAATGATCATTCAACATCACCATAGGCGGAATATATACATATAGTGAGACATAATAAGGGTATCAGTCTACATCGCCTTAGGCGGTACATACACATACGATAATAAATAATGGAAGTAAAACAGTCTGCATCGCCATAGGCGGAATCATATACATAAGACAAGGATAGCGGAAAGTCCATAGCCAAAATACAAATCTAATCCATCACCATCAAGCCAAAAGTGCACTCCGTACTGAAGTACCAAGCCAAAACAACGTGTCATCTGTCAACTAGGCTGCCCATGTGTAAATAAGGGACCCGAGTTTGCAAAGTGAAACAATCAACGAGTCAGTCATGGGACTGGTATGAGAAATCTACTTAACAGGTTAAACAACAGTAATAAGGCAAATCATAGGACCACGCCACTTTCGCGGAACGGGTTTTCTCCAGTGATTGCCGGTACATTTGAAACAAAGTGAATTCTTTAAAATAATGCAATGCTTTTTTAAAAAGAATGAAGCCGTTATAAGATTCAAGTCCCATCATACAATGCAACGCAAACCGGAGGATAGAGTTTTACCTTATAATGGCCAAATATGCTTAATATGTGTAAAGCAAAATCATTTGATATTATTACTAGTGCATATATATTTCAAAAATGAATATCATCAAAAATACCAATCAAAGGCGGCATAACTACCATCTACTATGTCACCATACTAGTTCTACAATAAAATCCGTTATTTCGTATTGGAAATTGGATTTCCGTCATGAGTCGAGGGAAGGGGCAAGCTCCTCTCCGCTTCGAGACACTCTAGCAAATGCCTCAGGACTATACACTCTGGGTAACCCTTGGATCCTCCAAGGCCGGTCCTCCCTTACGTATGAGGATTAATTATTCGTGAACACACGTTTCTCGATCCAAACAGACCTAATATCGAGGCGCCTCATTCCAACAACCACAAAGATGAAAGTAATATAAATGTCAGCCAGTTTAAGCACTGACACCATCCATAGCTAGAAAGAAATGTCGTGCACTCCTTGGGTCCTTATCCCGTTTTTGACTCATACCGAGGTGTGAGGCTCGCGAATCCACGCTATACACAAAGCCAGGCCACGTAGGTCGTGCTTTGATCATCGAACACAAGACTTTGCTTTGCAACAGAAGCTTTGATCACTGCGTCTTGGCATGCTACATAGGCAATCCACTCCATATGACTGATTTCTATCGATATATAACCTCTAAGCTCGTACGTCTCAGAGAAGGGCGTTAAGCAAAAGAATAAATTCTCTACCGCCAAGCAGATATATATTTAACAGAGATCAATCAATATAGAACAAAATCCAATGTCCGACACACAGTCCATTTACAAGTCCATTCTGGGTCTGAACGAAACTGGAGGCACCATATTCCTTGTATATCCGTACAATCAACACATACGTTCAGACGGCTACTACTTCCGTCCCCTCACGGTAGCTACTCCAATCAGGAACCTCAGCAGCGCCCATCCAACCAATACGAAGATTGTCGGTCTTGAATCGTCTTTGTATTTTCGCCTTCGAATCGTTCGATCAATTATTTGAAATGAGGGTTAGCTCGGCCTTTTCAAATAATTCATGGAATATTAGAATTCAAATCAATTCTTTCCATGGTTATATTATTCGACATTCATATTTCAGTTCTTTAGTATAATTTTCGTGTCAAACACATACAACCATCAAATATCAAGCAGATCAAGCCAAATTGGTTTATTTCAAATCCATGTTGCTTATGATATTTTATAACGATTTTTCGCCATTTTTATTTATTTAAAAATGGCCATATTTAATTAAACGACGTTTCAGGTCGTGCCGTTGCACTGGCGCTGTTTTTCCCCTAATTTGTTTTACACATATCTGAAAATCTAACCGTTGAATTTCTACAAAGTCTATACCACTGGGAAGATATTCCCAAAGCGAACCCAACGGTTCCAGTTTCGTGAAAACCCGACGGTCGGATTTTCCACACTAGTCGTTTGAAGTTACGGTTTCAAAATACGAACTACAGCATCATTATTCGATTTAATTTAATTATATTTATATTTATATATAAATATAAACGATTATGGCGCTGTTTTTGTATAGATTTGAATTAAACATTTCAGACAATCCAACCGTTGGATTTCTACAAAGTTGGTGTCGTTGGAAAGATATTTCCAAGGCGAACCCAACGGTTGCAGTTTCGGGAAAATCCGATGGTCGGATCTCTCGTACTAATCGATTCAAATTACGATTTCAAAACACGAACTGCACGGCTTCAATTCCTTTCAATTCTATTAATATTTTTATATATACAAATATAGTTCATTCTTTAATTTCAACCTCGTTTTCACTTCAAATATTTCACTAACGCCTTTATATTTCGAAAAATTTCGCCATAACCTCCTTTGTACGGGAAGGGGTTTGGAAATTTATTGGGCCGTGTTAGGTACCCAATAAATCCTATAAAGCATACACATATTTATAGTGATATATTCTGGAGTTTACAGGGGAGCGTGTATAGATAATAACTCTAGAGAATAAATTCTCGTTACCCTGTCAAGCCTGAGGGAGCGTGTATTTTTAATTACTCCAGAGGATAAATCCTCGTCACCTCGTCCCGTGTGGGAATAAATAATTCATGTGTCGTATCTAATGACTAGAGAGACGTGATTATTGTCAACTCCAGACCCGTGTGGGGTTTTTATTAATCTGTCAATTTATCGTTATATTTTATATATTCCATATTAGTCATCAGTTCAACCTGTAATATATAATCATCGCCATACAAGCCTCTCGCTCGTATGGTAAATCTCCAACCTCGTCACACAAGCTCCAAATGCTTATGTGGAATATGATGAAGTATGCCTATCGTCAAGAAGTATGCCATGTAGTGTAGTTCAAAATTAATTGTTACTATCCTATGGCGATGTTTATTATTACGCACAGAATAACTAGCACTCCGCATCCAATAGCATTCACAAGATTTGATATAAAAATAAAATTGCGCAGCCAACTCATCAAGGCTTACCTGTTTGTCGGGCATGCAAATATTTTTTTACTCTACAGCTAATCCGTTTTCCCTGTTCGACACATGTATATATATGCAGAACAAAGCTAATAATAATATTTCTAGCGAACAAATATTTATTTCAACACGTGTGTATTTTTATCAAAGCGTATACATGTTAAAAGTAATATTTTTATCATCAAAAATATTTATTCAACATGTGAATGTTTTTAACACTTCATATTCACAATAAAAATGTAATTTTTATTGTTTAATCAATTTATTTAAAATACGAATAACATTCAACACATGAATTTCAATTCAACGAATGAATTTCAATTCAACACATGAATGTTCTCTATAGTTTGTTTGTATATATATATATATATGTGATTTTTATCGTTAAAGCTATTTATTTAAAATACGAATAACATTCAACACATGAATTTCAATTGAACGAATGAATTTCTATTCAACGCATGAATATTCTCTATAGTTTGTATATATAACAAAATGTGATTTTTATTGTTAAAGCTATTTATTTAAAATACGAATAACATTCAACACATGAATTTCAATTAAACGAATGAATTTCTATTCAACACATGAATATTCTCTATAGTTTGTATATATAATAAAAATGTGATTTTTATTGATAAAGCTATTTATTTAAAATACGAGCGCCATTCAACACATGAATTTCAATTCAACGAATGAATTTCTATTCAACACATGAATATTCTTTCAACATATAAAAATAATTTCAACAAATGAAAATTATTCTAACACATTAATATTTCAGAAAATTTCGGTAGCATAATGGCAGGGTAGTTAAAACCGGGACCGTCCCTAGTACGGCTCCTCGCTCTACCTTAAAACCTCGCGGTTTTTGACAATGGGGAATAATGCATCTAGTTCGCACGCAGGCGGCATGTTTTATTTTCATTTCCACAATTCTATTCTAATTTGTTTCAACCACAAGAAGGTATTTTTTAACCACAAAGACATTTTTCAACCACAAAGGTATTTTTCAACCACAATATCAACCACAAACAATTATTCTCAACCATTGGTCATACTATATTTTCACGCCAATCACAAGCAATAAATATCGTCCATGGTTTGTGGACGAGGGGAGTATATATATATATATATATATATATATATATATATATATTTCTATATTTCACTTGCATTTCAACACAATTCAAAGCATATATGTTTCATACAACGCTTGTATAATTTATATATCGCTAATATAACTTATACAACACATGTACATGAAGTATACAATGCGTATATAATTTACACTTCGCTTATATAATTTATACAACACGATTCCATTCACACAATTTAATTTAGATTCCTCACATTGGTTTTCGAAGTGCTAAAAATTGTAAGTAGACCAGAAAAATCCGCGGTCTCTTCTAGATGGTAGAGAGCCTCCTTGTGGTCCCGATGTTTCCTGTTTCATCGAATTTCATCAGAACATTTTAAAGATATGATTTTTCAAAGTTCAGATAAAATAAAGGTCTCACCTTTCAGAGTGGTTCGAACTAGGGTTCGGATTTTCCAGAAAATCCGTGCAACTATGAAGGATCGGATTATACTACGTGGAAGAGGGAAGAGAGGCGAGTCGATCGGTGGTGGTCTGGGCGAACTCGGCGGTCCCTGCGGCGCACGGCGGCACTCCAAAGGCGGCGTCTTCCTCGAAGAAATTCGACGCCAACTCCACTCTATAACTGATGAGGGTGGTATGGATTTATAGAGGAGGGAAAGATGAACAGAAAATCTAACTGGAGGGGGCGGTGAAAGAGAACGTGGCGGCGGCGATCGGTCCTGGAAGCTTTGAGCTCTTTTCCGTCGTTCGTGGGTAGAGAGTTTGACAGTCAATAGAAGTAAGAGAAAAGAGGGGGTTTGACCAATTATATTTAAGTTTTAAATTCCAAAAATATCCTTTTGAACAAACGAACACCAATTTCAACCCAATAACTTTTGCCCCTAGCTAAATACCCCCATCCCGGACACAATGGGAAATGTTTCGTTGGCCAATTCGACTGTTATAGTCAGTTATTTTTCAAATTAAAGTATAAAACATTTAATATTCAATTTGAACGTACATTTCAATTTGCCAGGGCCACAAACTGAATCGAAAAATTCCAGAAAAATAAATCTAGCTATGTTTTGACGATACGGTCCCAACAAAACTAGTTTGGTCGAATTCTGAGATCGTTTGCAAAAAGGCCATTTTCTGGTCGACCCATTTTAACAGAAATTGATCAACCACATTTTCTTTTGCCCCACTCACATACTAGATTCAAAAATTATGAAATTTGAAACCTAGCAATAGTTTGACATCCTGGATCCAACAAAAGTGGTTTCGTCGAATTCCGAGGTCGTTTGCAAAATGTCTATTTTCAAGGGCTATATATTCTATATAGCGACCTTTCTGAAAATTCATTTGGCCATACCTTTTGACTCCTACTATGAAACTTCGATTTTTCAGATTCGTTAGAAAGGTATTCATAAACTGATTTAAATATTTTTGGTTTCACTAAAATCTGTTATATTTCCCACTCGGTACAATCAGTCAAAGTTTGAATTCAAAATTTCAAACTGCGTCACTATTTCCAATACATTATTTTATTGAAATGTTCTATTTCAATTGTTTAAATTCTTTGACAATAACCAATTTAAAAATTTTAAATTGGTTTACATTTTCCTGATTGTTACAATCTCCCCCACTTAAAACTTTTCGTTCCCGAAAAGGAAACAACAGTACAGTAGGAAACAAAATGTAAATGCAAAGTATTGTAAAGGTACCTTGCACCGGAGTTAGTCAGAGATGTCCACTCTGCATTTGGGGTAGGCCTGTTTAATGCTTTCCTCTATCTCCCAAGTACAGTCTCTAGGATCACTACTCCACTTCACTTTAACTAAATGAATCTTTTTACTCCTTAGCTCTCTAGTTTCTTTGCCAACGATCTTCAATGGCTCTCTCCTGACTGCTAATTCTGGAGTAATTTCCATGTCCTGTTGTGATGCTTCTTCTACAACAAGATCTGGATCATGCACATGTTTTCTAGGTTGAGACATATGGAACACATCATGCACTCAAGGCAACCAATCAGGTAATGAAACCCTATATGCAAGAGTTCCAATCCGTTCAAGTATAGGAAAGGGACCAATAAATCTCAGTGCCAACTTCCCAGTTTTGCCAAATCTGATTACTCCCCTCATCGGAGAAACTCTTATATAGACATAATCACCAACGGCAAATGATAAATCTCTTCTTCTCGCATCAGCATAACTTTTTTGTCGGCTTTGTGCGGTTTTCAATCGCTTCTTGATGAAATCAACTTTATCAGATGCTTCTCGAATCATATCGGGCCCCAACACAAGTCTGTTGCCAGGTTCTACCCAACATGCGGGAGATCTGCATGGTCTACCGTATAATGCTTCAAATGGCGACATTCCCAAACTTGCTTGATAGCTATTGTTATAAGAGAATTCGGCCAAATGTAAGTGATCCTCCCATGACCCGCCAAAATCAATAATGCAAGCCCGTAGTAAATCTTCTAGAATTCTATTCACTCGCTCAGTTTGGCCATCTGTCTGAGGGTGATAAGCGGTGCTTAGATTCAATTTGTTTCCCAACTCGGTCTAGAATGCTTCCCAGAATTTGCTAGTAAATAGTGGATCTCTATCACTGACTATACTGAGCGGCACTCCATGTAGTTTAACTATTTCTTTGAAGTAAGTCTGCGCTAAACTTTGAGCCGTTCTGTTGGATCTGACAGGTATGAAATGGGCAGTCTTCGTGAAGCGATCTATGATCACCCAAATACTGTCATTTCATTTCTTAGTTCGAGGAAAACCATCTATGAAGTCCATGGAAATCTGCTCCCACTTCCATCCTGGGGTATCTAATGGTTGTAATAATCCAGCCAATTTCTATTGATTACTCTTAACTAGCTGACAAGTGGAGCATCCGCTAACATATAATGAAATATCTCTTTTTAAAGCTCTCCACCAGAATGTGTGCTTGATATCGTTATACATTTTGCTCACACCGGGATGAATGCTTAGTTTGGACTTATGACATTCATCAAGTATTTCTTTTCGAAGCTCTAGAAGATTTGGGATGCAAATTCTGCCCTTTAATCTAAGAACTCCATTGTCATCGAGCTGGAAACTTGTGGATTCACCTCCCTTGACTCTCTGACTGATTCTCTGAATAAATTCATCGTCTTTCTGAAGGACCGAAATCTTTTCAATCAATGAAGACGTCATGATAAAGGTGGCGATGATTTCATTCTTTCTACTAAGCGCATCTGCGACAACATTGGCTTTCCCTGGAGTGTAAAGAATCTTAAAATCGTATGCTGCAAGGAATTCTAACCAACGCTGTTGTCTCAAGTTTAGATCTTTCTGAGTGAATAGATACTTCAACGATTGATGATCAGTAAACAGCTCGAACTTCTCACCCAACAAATAATGCCTCAAGATTCTCAAAGCAAACACGATAGCTAACAACTCAAGATCATAAGTTGCATAGTTTCTTTCATGCGGCTTCAGCTGACGGTTGGCATAAGCGACCACTTGGCCTTTTTGCATTAATACCGCGCCAAGCCCTCTAATAGAAGCATCTGTCCATACAGTCAAGTCCTGGTTGCCTTCTATAATTGTTAATACTGGAGCAGTTGTCAGTTTCGGTTTCAGCTCCTGGAAAGCTTCCTCACATTCGGGAGTCCATTTGAATTTCTCATGCTTCTTTGTAAGCTTTGTTAATACACCAGATATCTTCAAAAAATCCTTAACGAATTTCCGATAGTAACTAGCCAATCCAAGGAAACTTCGAACTTCTGTGGGGGTAGTAGGCTGTTTCCAGTCCTGAATCGCTGTAATTTTGCTTGGATCTACAGCAATGCCTTCTTTTGATACGACATGGCCAAGGAACTTAACTTCATCCTGCCAGAAGATACACTTAGAAAATTTATCTTTCAAGACATTTCTGCTCAGGATTACCAACACTTGTTCTAAATGTTTTGCATGCTCGCCTTCTGACTTGGAGTAGATTAAAATGTCATCGATGAAGACCAGAACAAATGTATTCATGACACCACGGAACACTCTGTTCATAAGATCGACGAAGTATGCTGGAGCGTTACACAGGCTGAACGGCATTACTAACCATTCGTAGAATAAATCGGGACCCCTGAAGGCTATCAAAGGAACACAGTCTTCGACTATACGTAATTGGTGGAAGCCTGTAGCTAGGTCCATTCTGGAGAATACTCTCTCCCCATTTAATTGATCTAACAGATCATCTATTCGAGGCAAGGGATATTTATTTTTCAATGTCCGCTTATTGAGATCTCGGTAATCAACACAAAGTCGTAGAGTACCGTCTGATTTTGGGACGAACACTACTGTTGTTCGCCAATCTGAAAAGCTTGGTCTGATCAGACGTTTCCAAAGCAATTCTTGAGTTTGGCTGCCATTCTTCAAATTGGATGTACTACTGGTCGGGCGTTCGGAATTTGATCTATTCTGAATTCAATTTCTCTTTGCGGAGGTAAGTTTTCGACTTCTTCAAACACAACCGCATAGTTTTTAACGACCGGTATCTTTTGTAATGAAGTGGGAGTAACTTCTAAAGCAGACCAAAATTCTTTTTTATCATTTTCTGAGCCATGGCATGGTGTGTGTGTGTGTATATATATATGTCCAAGCTTTGTTTCGATTTTAAGGATTCTTTCGGCACATCTAACTTCGGCCTTATACGTTGTTAACCATTCCTAACCGAGAATAACATCGAATTCAGAAAAATTCATGACGATTAACCTAAGGGGAAACTTGTAGAAAGAATAGGAGATGGGCACTCTGCAATATGAACTGAGAACAATAGAACCTCCTATCGGGTTTTGAACTTTAATTGGTTCGTTAAGCTTACTTTGATTCAATTTTAACTTGTGAACAGTGTTACTAGAAATGAAGCTACGTGATGCACCAGTGTCAAAAAGTATGGAAACAAGAATATTTTTATTTGTAAGGTACCTCCCAAGACGTCGGGTTTACCTGATCCATCGGTGATAGTTGGCGGGGTCTCCCCGTCATAAACATGTGCCACATGTGCATTCTTCTTCAAAGGACAATTCCTACTATAGTGCCCCTTCTGATGGCAGTTGTAGCATTTGGCTGAACTGCGGGGGTTCGGGTTTGAGCTTTCTGGATTTGCCTTCAGTCTCTTTGGGGCGGTGCACACATTTGAATAATGCCCCTTCTTTCTACAGTTGTAGCAGCTTCCTTTGGGTATCTTTCAGATTGCTGAGTAGCGGCTGCTGCATTGCTGGACTCTGGCTGATCTCCTGAAGCTTTGCGCTTGTTTCCAGCTTGGCTTTTAGCACGGTCTAGGTTGGAGTTCCTCTCATCCAAATCTTCGTAGTTGCAGGCCATCTCTACCAATTCTGAAAATGGGAGTTTGATGTTGCTCATGGCCCGGTCCTGGTACTTGCGCTTCAGCCCCAATATGAACCTCTTGTTCTTTGCTTTGGATGTCAAAATAAGCTCTGGAGCATAGCGTGATAGCTGAGTGAATTTGTTGAGGTAGTCTTGAATAGAACGGTCTCCCTGCTGGAGATTAGCAAACTGATCACGCATCCGCTCTAATGCCTGCTCGGGGATGAACTTTCCCTTAAACAGGGTCTTGAACTCCTCCCAGGTCCTAACAGTATCCTCCTCATCCTCAGAGGTGACGGCATCCCACCACAACTCAGCCTCCTCCTGTAAGAGCCAAGCACCCATAATCGCTTTGTCGTGGGTTCCAAGTCTCATTCCTGTAAAAATATTCTCGCATGTCTTCAGCCATCCCAAAGCCTCTGTCACTGTGCCAATGCCAGAAAAAGGTGTGCCTCCGAGGTTTTTGTACCTCTCTGCTAGTCAATCAAGATCGAAGTCCTACGGTGCTGGTGGCTGAAACATAGGACCCTCTTCTGCTACGGGGATATTCCCCCGTCCTCCAGCTCTGCCTGCTATGCCTCCTCGGCCACCTCTCGCTGCAGCTGCTCGCGTAGCCATCAAGTAAGGTACTGTATAAGCAAGAAAAGAGTCAAGCTCACAGAAATGATAACTTCCATATATGATAAAGCAGGAGAACATAAGGAAAGGTAATGATGTACTGATCCAATTGTTTTGCTAATCTGCTTAGCTCATTCTAGGACATCTTCAATCCTATCTCGAATGAGCCACTGGCCTTAGAACACTACTGATTCTATTTTGACGAGGTGTTTAATGTGTTAGATTCCAGAACTAAGGTTAACCAAAGCTCTGATACCAACTGTGACGGTCCCTAAATCCGCGTGATGGTGTTAAGGATAATCATTGGAATATAACACATCAATCATCATAGCAGAGTACAGATAATAGCAAAAACAATCAATAGAATAATTTTACATGGATATGGCAGCGGAATCATAACATGTAACAACATCAGAATAACACAACGTAGGATATAACTTAGTAAATAAAAGGGAAATGATCAGTCAACATCGCCATAGCAGAATATATACATACAGTGAGACATAATAAGGGTATCAGTCTACATCACCTGAGGCGGTACATATACATATGATGATAAATACTGGAAGTAAAATAGTTTGCATCGCCATAGGCGAAATAATATACATAAGACAGGGATAGCGGAAAGTCCATAGCCAAAATACAAATCTAATCCATCGCCATCAAGCAAAAGTGCACTCTGTACTGCAGTGCCAAGTCAAAACAACCTGTCATCTGTCAACTAGGCTGCCCGTGTGAAAATAAGGGCACCCGAGTTTGCAAAGTGAAACAAACAACGAGTCAGTCATGGGACTGGTATGAGAAATCTACTTAACAGGTTAAACAACAGTAATAAGGCAAATCATAGGACCACGCCACTTTGGCGGAACGGGTTTTCTCCAGTGATTGCCAGTACATTTGAAACAAAATGAATTCTTTAATACAACGCAATGCTTTTTTAAAAAGAATGAAGCCGTTATACGACTCAAGTCCCATCATACAATGCAACGCAAACCGGAGGATAGAGTTTTACCTTATAATTGTCAAATATGCTTAATACGTGTAAAGCAAAATCATTTGATATTATTACTAGTGCATATATGTTTCAAAAACGAATATCATCATAAATATCAATCATAGGCAGCATAGCTACCATCTACTATGTCACCATACTAGTTCTACAGTCAAATCCGTTATTTCGTATTGGAAATTGGATTTCTGTCATGAGTCGAGGCAAGGGGCAAGATCCTCTTCGCTTTGAGACACTCTAGCAAATGCCTCGGGACTACACACTCTGGGTAACCCTTGGATCCTCCAAGGCCGGTCCTCCCTTACGTTTGAGGATTAATTATTCCTGAACACACGTTTCCCGGTCCTAACAGACCTAATATCGAGGCGCCTCATTCCAACAACCACAAAGATGAAAGTAATATAAATGTCAGCCAGTTTAAACACTGACACCATCCATAGTGAGAAAGAAACGTCGTGCACTCCTTGGGTCCTTATCCCGTTTTTGACTCATACCGAAGTGTGAGGCTCGCGAATCCACGCTATACACGAAGCCATGCCATGTAGGCCGTGCTTTGATCAACGAACAGAAGACTTTGCTTTGCAACATAAGCCTTGATCACTGCATCTTGGCATGCCACATAGGAAATCCACTCCATACGACTGATTTCTATCGATATATAACCTCTGAGCTCGTACGTCTCAGAGAAGGGCGTTAAGCAAAAGAATAAATTCTCCGCCGCCAAGCAGATATATATTTAACAGAGATCAATCAATATAGAACAAAATCCAATGTCCGACACACAGTCCATTTACAAGTCCGTTCTGGGTCTGAACGAAACCGGAGGCACCATATTACTCTTATATCCGTACAATCAACACATACGTTTAGATTGCTACTACTTCCGTCCCCTCACGGTAACTACTCCAATCAGGAAACTCAGCAGCGCCCATCCAACCGATACGAAGATCGTTGGGCTTGAATCGTCTTTGTATTTTCGCCTTCGAATTGTTCGATAAATTATTTGAAATGAGGGTTAGCTCGGCCTTTTCAAATAATTCACGTAATATTAGAATTCAAATCAATTCTTTCCATGGTTATATTATTCGACATTCATATTTCAGTTCTTTAGTGTAATTTTCGTGTCAAACACATAAAACCATCAAATATCAAGCAGATCAAGCCAAATTGGTTAATTTCCAATCCATGTTTCTTATGATATTTTATAACGATTTTTCGCCATTTTTATTTATTTAAAAATGGCCATATTTAATTAAACGACCTTTCAGGTCGTGCCGTGGCACTGGCGCTGTTTTTTCCCTTATTTGTTTTACACATATCGGAAAATCTAACCTTTGAATTTCTACAAAGTCTATACCACTGGGAAGATATTCCCAAAGCGAACCTAATGGTTCCAGTTTCGTGAAAATCCGACGGTCGGATTTTCCACACTAGTCGTCTGAAGTTACGGTTTCAAAATACGAACTGCAGCGTCATTATTTGATTTAATTTAATTATATTTATATTTATATATAAATATAAACGATTCTGGTGCTGTTTTTCTTCAGATTTGAATTAAACATTCCAGACAATCCAACCGTTGGATTTCTACAAAGTTGGTGCCATTGGAAAGATATTTCCAAGGCGAACCTAACGGTTGCGGTTTCGGGAAAATCCGATGGTCGGATCTCTCGTACTAATCGATTCAAATTACGATTTCGAAACACGAACTGCACAGCTTCGATTCCTTTCAATTATATATATATATATATATATATATAGTTCATTCTTTAATTTCAACCTCGTTTTCACTTCAAATATTTCACTAACGCCTTTATATTTCGAAAATTTTTGCCATAACCTCCTTTGTACGGGAAGGGGTTTGGAAATTTATTGGGCCGTGTTAGGTACCCAATAAATCCTATAAAGCATACACATATTTATAGTGATATATTCTGGTGTTTACAGGGGAGTGTGTATAGATAATAACTCCAGAGAATAAATTCTCGTCACCCTGTCAAGCCTGAGGGAGCGTGTATTTTTAATTACTCCAGAGGATAAATCCTCATCACCTCGTCCCGTGTGGGAATAAATAATCCATGTGCCGTATCTAATGACTAGAGAGACGTGATTATTGTCAACTCCAGACCCGTGTGGGGTTTTTATTAATCTGGCAATTTATCGTTATATTTTATATAGTCCATATCAGTCATCAGTTCAACCTGTAATATATAATCATCGCCATACAAGCCTCTCGCGCGTATAGTAAATCTTTAACTTCATCACACAAGCTCCAAATGCTTATGTGGAATATGATGAAGTATGCCTATCGTCAAGAAGTATGCGATGTAGTGTAGTTCAAAATTAATTGTTACTATCCTATGGTGATGTTTATTATTACACACAGAATAACCAGCACTCCGCGTCCAATGGCATTCACAGGAGTTGATATAAAAATAAAATTGCGCAGCCAACTCATCAAGGCTTACCTATTTGTCGGGCACGCAAGTAATTTCTTTACTCTATAGCTAATCCATTTTCCCTGTTTGACACATGTATATATATGTAGAACAAAGCTAATAATAATATTTCTAGCAAACTAATATTTATTTCAACACGTGTGTATTTTTATCAAAGCGTATACATGATAAAAGTAATATTTTTATCATCAGAAATATTTATTCAACACGTGAATGTTTTTAACACTTCATATTCACAATAAAAATGTAATTTTTATCATTTAATCAATTTATTTAAAATACAAATAACATTCAATACATGAATTTCAATTCAACGAATGAATTTCAGTTCAACACATGAATGTTCTCTATAGTTTGTATATATATATATATATATATATATATGTGATAATTATCGTTAAAGCTATTTATTTAAAATACGAATAACATTCAACTCATGAATTTCAATTCAACGAATGAATTTCTATTCAACACATGAATATTCTCTATAGTTTGTATATATAATAAAAATGTGATTTTTATTCTCTAAGCTATTTATTTAAAATACGAGCGCCATTCAACACATGAATTTCTATTCAATGAATGAATTTCAATTCAACACATGAATATTCTTTACATTTTGTATATATATAAAAATGTGATTTTTATTGTTAAAGCTATTTATTTAAAATATGAACAACATTCAGCACATGAATTTCAATTCAACGAAGGAATTTCTATTCAACACATGAATATTCTCTCTAGTTTGTATATATAATAAAATTGTGATTTTTATTGTTAAAGCTATTTATTTAAAATACGAATAACATTCAACACATGAATTTCAATTCAACGAATGAATTTCTATTCAACACATGAATATTCCTTATAGTTTGTATATATAATAAAATTGTGATTTTTATTGTAAAAGCTATTTATTTAAAATACGAGCTCCATTCAACACATGAATTTCAATTCAATGAATGAATTTCTATTCAACACATGAATATTCTTTCAACATATAAAAATAATTTCAACAAACAAAAATTATTCTAACACATTAATATTTCAGAAAATTTCGGCAGCATAACGGTAGGGTAGTTAAAACCGGGACCGTCCCTAGTATGGCTCCTCGCTCTACCTTAAAACCTCGCAGTTTTTGACAATGGGGAATCATGCATCTAGTTCGCATGCAGGCGGCATGTTTTATTTTCATTTCCACAATTCTATTCTAATTTGTTTCAACCACAAGAGGGTATTTTTCAACCACAAAGGTATTTTTCAACAACAAAGGTATTTTACAACCACAATATCAACCACAAACAATTATTCTCAAACATTCGTCATACTATATATTTTCACGCAAATCACAAGCAATAAATATCGTCCATGGTTTGTGGACGAGGGGAGTATATGTATGTATATATATATATATATATATATATATATATTTCACTTGCATTTCAACACAATTCAAAGCATATATGTTTCATACAACGCTTGTATAATTTATACATCGCTAATATAACTTATACAACACATGTACATGAGGTATACAATGCGTATATAATTTACACTTCGCTTATATAATTTATACAACACGATTCCATTCACACAATTTAATTTAGATTCCTCACATTGGTTTTCGAAGTGCTAAAAATCGTAGGTAGACCAGAAAAATCCGCGGTCTCATCTAGATGGTAGAGAGCCTCCTTGCATTCCCGATGTTTCTTGTTTCATCGAATTTCATCAACACATGTTAAACATATGATTTTTCAAAGTTCAGATAAAATAAAGGTCTCACCTTTCAGAGTGGTTCGAACTAGGGTTCGGATTTTTCAGAAAATCCGTATGGAAGGATCGGATTATACTACGTGGAAGAGGAAAGAGAGACGAGTTGATCGGTGGTGGTCTGGGCGAACTCGGCGGTCCCTGCGGCGCACGGCGGCACTCCAAAGGCGGCGTCTTCCTCGAAGAAATTCGACGCCAGGTCCACTCTATAACTGACGAGGGTGGTATGGAATTATAGAGGAGGGAAAGATGAACAGAAAATCTAACTGCAGGGGGCGGTGAAAGTGAACGTAGCGGCGGCGATCAGTCCTGGAAGCTCTGAGCGCTTTTCCGTCGTTCGTGGGTAGGGAGTTTGACCAGTCAACAGAAGTGAGAGAAAAGAGGGGGTTTGACCCATTATATTTAAATTTTAAATTCCAAAACTATCCTTTTGAACAAACGAACACCAATTTCGACCCATAGACTGTAGTCCCCAGCTAAATACCCCCATCCCAAACACAATGGGATATGTTTCGTGGCCAATTCGACTGTTACAGTCTGTTATTTTTCAAATTAAAGTATAAAACATTTAATATTCAATTTGGATGTACATTTCAATTTTCCAGGGCCACAAACTGAATCGAAAAATTCCAGAAAAATAAATCTAGCTATGTTTTGACGATACGGTCCCAACAAAACTAGTTTCGTCGAATTCTGAGATCGTTTGCAAAAAGGCCATTTTATGGTCGACCCATTTTAACAGAAATTGACCAATCACATTTTCTTTTGCCCCGCTCACATAATAGCTTCAAAAATTATGAAATTTGAAAACTAGCAATAGTTCGACATCCCGGATCCAACAAAAGTGGTTTCGTCGAATTCCGAGGTTGTTTGCAAAATGTCTATTTTCAAGGGCTATATATTCTATATAGTGACCATTTTGAAAATTCATTTGGCCATAACTTTTGACTCCTACTATGAAACTTCTATTTTTCAGATTCATTAGAAAGGTATTCATAAACAGATTTAAATATTTTTCGTTTCACTAAAATCTGTTATATTTCCCACCCGGTACAGTCAGTCAAAGTTTGAATTCAAATTTTCAAACTGCCTCACTATTTCCAATACATTATTTTATTGAAATGTTCTATTTCAATTGTTTAAATTCTTTGACAATAATCAATTTAAAATTTATAAATTGGTTCACATTTTCCGGGTTGTTACAGACTTGCAGTGAAATGTGATTTGGAATATATAAATCTTTTTGTTAAGGTTTAACGGGAATTTTCCAAAGTATTCCAATTTAACATATTAAATTGGAATTGAATGGAATTCGATTTGATAATAATTGAAATGAGCTTCTGTGGAAGAAGACTGTTAATATATATGGAATTTAAAAGGCTTTTTCATTATTCCATTTATATTATTAGTCAGATATGGAAATTGATATCGATTATATATACTGATCTATTTTCCGTGAAGGTTAAATAATTAATGGAATGTGATTTGGGTTTATTATGAACTGTGTTTTAAAAGACATTAGTTCTTTAACTAAGTTAAAGAAAGGATTACTGTCTAACATTGTATTTCGAACTGTATGGTTGATCTCTACTAAATATATATTTTTTGGTGGTGGAGAATTTATTCTCTTGCTTAACACCCTTCTCTAAAACGTACGAGCTTAGAGGTTATATATCGGCAGAAATCAATAGTACGGTGTAGATTGTCGATGCGGCATGTTTGTGTTTCCAAAGTTAAATGATCATTAATATTGATTTTTGGGAAGATTAAAACTAAGTGCAGTTTTAATGAATCTTTAATTTGATTGAAATGGGAATTGATAATTTCAATTACCAAATTTGGGAAATGATCGAGAATGGAGTATCAACAGCTTTGCTCCAAGCGACAGTTAAATCTTTAATTAGATTTGAACGGGAAACGGTAATTAATTTTACCAATAACACCTAGGTGTTAGATATGAAGTATTACCAGTTTTTCTTCATGGGATGAAAAGGTTGGGATTGGGAAATAAAATAAATGATTACTTCGGTAAGGATCGCTAATCACGACTATTTTGGATAAACCTTAATTTGGTTCGAATTGACATCCAAAAGAAGATTCAAGAATAAATTTAAAGAATTTATCTTTGATAAAATTAATGGGAACCTTTCCCAAAGGATAAGAATATTTGAATAAAAGAATATTCAGAATTGGAATGAGGTGTATGTTGTGTTTTTATACCAATTGTTTATTATATACACGAGTTATTCGAAAAGGGCGGGTTTATGCCCATTCTGAATAACTGATTCAACGATATGTCGATGATGAAGACGGTGGCTAAAGACTGGAGGTCTTCACATCTTTTGGATGATTACTGATGTCTTGATTGGGCTGTACACGCAAGATGAGGTAATAAGTGGTGATCGTCCAGACCTACTTGGAGATCGACCGGATATGTGAGGACCTATCTCCTAAATTGGACAAATGGGACGAGGAATAAAGTGCCTTTAGTTTCGTTCGGACCCAGAACGAACTTGTAAATGGATGTGTGTCTGACATTGGATTTTATTCTGTGTTAATTGATCTCTATTAAATATATATTTGTTTGGTGGAGGAGAATTTATTCTCTTGCTTAACACCCTTCTCTGAGACGTACAAGCTTAGAGGTTATACGTCGATAGACATCAGTCGCATGGCTTGAATTGCCAGTGTGGCATGCTGAGATGCAAATGATCAAGGCTTATTTTGAAAGGAAGAGTCTTGTGGTTCCTGTGGTTGATGATCAAAGCATGGCTTTAATATAGCATAGCTTTGTGCATTGCCTTAATTCGGGAGCTTCACACCTAAGTGTGAACCAGAAACGGGAGAGGACTGCAGGGAGGACATGCGTTTCTTTCTAGCTAGGAATGGTGTCATGGTATGGAGCCCATACATTTTTACTTATGTGGCTGTTGGATTGCGAGGCGTCTCGGATATATCGGTTACTGCAGAGCCGGTGATATTGAGTCATCTGGCTCATTTACACCCCATAAGGCGGGGAAACGCACTGTTCAGGAATTACTATCCTCAAACGTAAGAGAGGACTGGCTCGGATGATCCAAGGTCCAGTTGTGATTGTAGCATGAGACATGGTAGGCTAGATTGTCTCGAATTAGCATAGGATGATCCCTTTGCCTTGGTTCACAGATGGTATCCAACTTCCAATACGACATTTCGGTTTTAATTGTAGAACTAGTATGGCGACATAGTAGCATGGGATGCTACGTCGTCTATGATTGATACATTTATATTTGAAGTTGTTTTCATACACTTTACACTATAATAGTATTAAAATGATTTTTTTTAAACATACCAAGCAAGTTTGGCTATTATAAGGGAAACACCTATCCTTCGGCTTGCGTTGCATTATGTGATGGGACCTGGGTCTTATAATAGCTTCATTTTTCTAAAAGGCATTGCTCTATTTGTTTTATGCACTGTTATTCTTGGAAGGAAACCCGTTCCATGTTATACGGCGGGGTCCCTTGATTTACTTTTAGAGTAAAAGTTTTGAATAACTATTTTAGTTCTCACACCAGTCACATGACTGACTTGGAGTTTATTGTTTTAACCTAAACTCTCGGTGCCCCTATTTTCTACATGGGTTGCTAGTAGTTTTGGTTTTGTAGATATTATATTCACAGGATCCGGGTTTACTGCTGGAGCTATATTCAAAACGCCCTGTATCTGTGTATTTCTTACAGTTGTGTTATGTATTATTTTTCCGCTGCTATGTAATGTATTTTAACCTCTGATATTTTACAATGTGTAATATTTATTCATACTCTGTTATTATCTTGTACTCTGACGTAATTGTTGTAATAGCAATGAAATGTTCTTCTGTTTGTGTTTTGATTTCTCGTGTTCTCAACTCAATCCAGGCTTTCTCGTAAGGGCGAGTTTGGGTCGTTTCATGTATGCACTTATATGGAATAGTTGCATACATGTATGCAACCATTCGTAACACATGCAACTCAGTTCAACTTTGTATGCATACATATATGCATATATTTGGTAATAGTTGCACGCAAGTATGCGTATATTCACCCAGATTTTCAATAGAAAACGCTGGAAGAATATATGCATACATATATACTACTATTGGTAATAGTTGCCCGGATATATGCAATTTTTTTTTCTGTGGACTCCTATGGACGTTTCCAGAATTTAGAACTTTTTTTTACCTGAGACTGCCTTTTTTGGTCAAAAAAGACAAAAGGCATAAGTGGACATAAAAATAGGCGGAAGTGTTAAAAAAGAAGGAGTGCAACTTAAAAAGAGGGACCGGGTTTGTAATCAAAGTTTGGGAGGGACGTGGCTTGGATTTTAAACTTAAATAGGGACGTTAGCCTAATTTCAACTTTAATTTAACTGTTGTATAAATTGTACTATTATAGATTGATTTCTAGTTTTAATAATAATGAAAAAAAGAACCGCATACTTGATGACTAGTAACTGATATTATTGAACTGTTTAGATGTGTTGATTTTGATGTATGCCTTGAATTTATATATTTAATGTGTTAATATGTAATCCATCTTGTTATCGACATTGTTTATATATGTTACTGATTTTTGCTGATTAATCCCAACTATTACCCTAAATGTTACGGGCATCAAATAAACCTAGGATTAATCATTAAAATGAATCAAGAACGTAGGTTGAAATGATAAATACCTATGACCCTGATATGGATTGAAATAATATATATCCTTCCCCAAAATACTAAAATTAAATTTTAAGTATTACTTGGCCATAAGATAGAAAATTATATATGGACATCGGTTGGTTAAATGAAAATTGTTTTTAATCTTGAATTTTGGAACATTATTTTAAAGAAAAAATAAATGACATTATTAATCGATTTTCTTTAAAATTTGGACTTTGATCTTTGAAACTAAAATTTTCAATTTTAATAGAATTTGTAAATGTGGATAACTGAAGTTAAACTGAATTGAATGTGAACTAAAATTTATCAAAATTGAATTGTTTACCCGTCTTTGATATTACTTAAAATTAACCTGGTTTATAGTAACAACTAAACTGTGAACTCGAGATTTTATAAAAGAATAATTCCATGTGAGAATTATAATTGAAATTTAATTACTAAATCGGATTATTAAATCGAAATGTTGAAATTGAACTGTTGAACTGGATTGAATATGAACGGGAAGTCAAATCCTTTTAAATTAAGATATCAAAATTTAGTCGAGTTGATTTGAAACTGAAATATGATTTCCTATTTGGTTAAATTTTGAAGATATGATTCTAATTCCAACTATAATATTTTTAAACCATTTTATAAACAATTTTGTTTCTATAATAATAATTTTCTTTATCAACTATTTACCTTATAAATATTTTATTTCATTATTTATTTTATATTAACTATTCTAATATTTACTATTTATTATATAAACTACTTTATTAATTTATTATAGATTTTTCTAAATTTGATTATTATATTTTTAAATACAAATTATTTATTTTCAAACTATTTAAATTTTATATCTAAACTATTTAATATATATATATATATATATATATTTATTTATTTAACAATTTTAATATTCAAACTATTTTAAGTTAGAATTGTTTCAAGATTTTAAATTAGTTTAAATGTAGATTTTATGATGAAAAATATTCTCTCTTGAATATTGAAATGATTTTATGAAAATATGATATTTTGGTATGAAATACGAACCTCTTGAAATGAAAAAAAAACTGATTGGTGTGAAAAATGTAAAGGTTTGGTTGTTAAAGAGACCGGGATCAGATATTGTCATACTCTCTGGCAATATCGAAACCAACTTTAACAGCTTTGTATGTCGTGGAGTTCCAGAAAGAAGTAGGTTGATTTGGAGGCGATTACTGGATTTGAAGAAAGAGAACGATGATAGATGTCCTTGACCTCCAGGTCATAATTAAAATGACTATAACAGGGCTATACCAAAACTAAGTGGGTTTAGCTACCTCCATCGGCAACACTTCTTCCTTTATTACTATAGTCCCTCAGTTTGATTGATTTGATTTGATGTGCATCCGTGATTTGGTTGTGTTGTCCGAGGTGGGCGGTGGGCGCGTGTATGCATTACCACCAGTCCGGGCGTGTAACTAGTATATTCATACTCTGGGCATTCCTCGTGTGCCTTGTCATATTATCCTGATCGAGCCCCCTATGATTTTGAATTAACGTTGTTGTATCATGACGCATCCCTATCTGCTGATGTACTGGTGTGTTATATGCAAACTGTAAGACAACGGAATAAACGGTGTAAGGGTAATAATGGTAATCCCGCTTACACTATTTTAATATTTTATATTTAACCATAGACACTATTATAACAGCGTATTATATTATATAGTATCTAGTTTGATGGATCCTTAGGAGATGGAAATTCCCGTAATGTCTCTTAAGTTATTGCACTCATATTATTGCATGAATCTGATTTAACTAATTTGAGAATATTTTAGTTCTGATCCGAGTGTTTTTTCTTTTCATTTATGTTCGGGTCAGCTTGAGTTTCCAGTTATTGAAGGTACCATTACGGAGATGAAGATGGAGCTCATAGACGTATTTATTAGTATTTATTCCAATACAAATATTGGTATGTTTATGACAGCTAACTCTGATTAACGTTGCAAGTGTATAATCAAATGTATGTTTTAACAGCTTCATGAATTATTATTTAATTATTATATTTTGTCCTTCCGCTATGAGATTATGTGTTTGTTTGATTTTCTTCTCTTCTTTTCTTATAAAAATCCCAATAACTATCTGCATTTTTGATTCATTTAAGTCGACATTGAGGATCATTGTCGATTTGAACGGTCAAAAATCCCGGATGTTACATTTGGTATCAGAGCTTTGGTTTAGCAAAAATCTTGGCTCCATTTAGGATTAACTCATTAGAGATAGGGTATTATACCCTAAAATGAGTTTGAGTGTATATGAGAGAGCATACATGAAATTTTGTTATAAAATGATTGTGTATTGTGTCGGTTTGTTTCGTTGAGTATTTATGAATTCTGGTTGGTACTTGGGTCGACAAGGCATCGATAGTGTAACAATCCTTATTTTCGGAACCAATTTAAAATTTTGATTTGTCTATTTCAATGAATATGCGAATATAAATTGGTTATTTTTGCTAAATAAAATTTTAAAACAATTTTAAAATTATTTTTTATATTTTATTTGACTTAAAATAAACTCAGTAAATTATTAAATTGATTATAAGCTTTTTTAAAAATTTTGAATTAGAATATGAAAATCAACGCATAACCCTTCAAAAGTGAAATTTTGCATATGAGCTCAGAATTCGACGAAATAAATTTTTAGGGATTCCTAATGATAAATCATTGTTGATTCCAATACACAGGTCGAACGAAGTTAGTATGTGGTCGTGCGAGCTAAACAGTCCAGGGTAAAATAGGTTGTCATTTTACAAAGTAACATTATTGAGATGATCTCAGAATTCGATTCCATTTTTTTTTGGATTTGTATCGTCTAATAATGGTTAAATCCAAAAAGGCATGATTTTTGGAGTTAGCATGTGAGCGTGCAAGAAGAAAAGGTGCACTAAAGTCGCATTTTTGAACAATATTTGAGCATATTTGACAATTTCAATGGATAGTCAAACGAACTCGGAATTCGACGAAACTTGTTTTGTTGGACTCATCTTCACGTGTACTATGTCGTGTCCGAAATCCGCGGCAAATGGGTGTCCTTTGTATTCAGACGATTGGAGAGAAAGAGCAGCAAATTCTCTTACTTAAGTTCTTTTTTTCTCCACTTCCTCTTCTTAAATTTTCTCTTTCTTTTCCTCCTTACTCCAAAAATGGAGACCTCTCTCCATGGGGATTCCGCACTCCACCTCCCCCCCCCCTCCGCTGGTTGTTGGCCTCCCGCTTCCCCTCCCTCTTTTCCTCCCTCTCCTCCTCCTCTTCTGTTCAATTTACAAAAAAAAAACCTAAGACCTAAAACACTACAAGCACCGGACCCTACCGATGCACCACCACAACCTCAGCGGGCCTGACACTGCCTGCGCCGCCCCTCAGGCCTTCCGTCAGGCCGAGGGCCCCCTCCTCCTCCCAAGCCTCTCTTTTCACAAATTTTCCGTTTTGCACAAAACATCCTGTCATTCTTTCCTTAATAACTTCCGTTCGGCACATTTCTGGCCAAAGTTCCTCAAGGACAAAGTCGTAGAGCACAATTTTCTCTTCGATTTGGGTATAATGAAGTCCTATTTTGGATTGTAGAGCTGTCCGGAAAACACATCCAAGAATCATGGATTTGCTGCTTTTTTTTGCAATTTCCGGCGAGTTGGTGCAGTTTTGGAAGAAAGCCCACCAGGAAAAAGTTGTACGGAATGGCGCGTTTAGGCTAGTGACAAAGTTTGGTGAAGATTGGGGGCCATATGCAAATTCTAGAGCCAAATGGCGAATGCGGGGAACGACAAAAGCAAGCGAGGCGACAAGAATTTTTCTACATTAGAAGAATAACGACGAATTGGTTTATCTTCTGGGTGAGAACTCCTTCTCACTTAATTTATTTTTATAGTTAAAAGTACTTTAGGTTGCAGACGGGCTTAGAAGCCCCTGATACTATTTATTGTATAAACCATATTGTTAGATTTGATTATATGGAGTTCAACACTCGAATTCGCACAATCACATAAATTGAAAGCGATGTATGGATATTATGGACACATGGATTTCAAACTCAACGAATAGCGACTTATGGCACCGTAAATGGCTTTGGGGTAGTTGAGTATTTATTTATTTGAATGGTCTACGTGATTTGATTGTGATTGTAAAATTTGTTGTGGATTAATTGTGAATTGATTGGAGTTGGTTTGTGTATGGCGCGAGCCAGTGTTAGGCAAGGGATAAGGCTTGACCTTATTTCTGTTTTAATATCGCGCCGTTATGCTGCGGAAATTTTCTAAAATGCGTCAGAAAAATAAGCAGCTAGTGAAATAGTTTATTTTTAACATGTATATGAGATATATAAAATGGCTAGGTTATGCAATAAATGCTAGTTCGCTAAAATTATCATTTTAAGTTTATAACTGCGATGAATAAAATTATTTAGGCATTGTATAGAATTTTATAAGCAAAGTTATAAAAATTTATATATTTATTAGACAGTTAAAATAAGTTTACTCGTCTATTTACAAGTCGGACGAGTTGTTTATGCTTGCCTATTTTTGTGATATCAATTGGGAAGATAATTTTACACATCGCCCAACCATGCAAATAATATTCAGTATTTGTTGGTTTAAACACCACACGGGTATTGGGATGATATTTGGCGTACACTAATCCCAGTTGTTAGTTTTATGTCAATTGATTGGTTGATAGAATGTTGTAAGCGCTAATTATTTATATATAATGCTTATGCAGTTGTGTAAGGCACTCTGGATGATGGTTGACTGTGTATAAATATTGTTGTTTACATGCGTGTATGAAATCCATATAAATAACATTATATTGTAATTGGCAGTGTTTGATTCCAATTCAGAATGAACGAATATTTTTAAATAACTAATATTTTGAAATAATATTATGTAAAGGATAAAAATCTGAATTTGATATCCGATTTTGGATGGATATGAAAATATTGAAACATATGAAACTGTGTTAATTAGATTTGGTCATTTTAACGCAAACGATATTTATATCGGTTTTATTCATTTTTAAAATGAATATAAAAAAGAAAATGATTTCAAAATCTGATATTTTGAAAATATTGTCATTTAAATATTATAATGATAAGGAGTATTCAATTTTGACTTAAAATTGAAAATGAAAGTGGGAATCGTTTTAAAACAAATTAATAAATGATTTACAAAATATGTTTTAAATAGAAATTGGCGAAATATAATATATATATATAATATAGATATATTTAATGACCTGAATAGTAAGCACAGCGCCGCGACCGTTTGTTAATTTCGACCATTGACTTTGAATTGACATTACGGGAGATCCGATCGTCAGATTCTCCTAAAACTGGAACCGTTGGGTTCGTATCGAAAAGAGATTTCACATGAATATAAGAGATTTGAAATCTAATGGGGAGATTCAGAGATATGTCCAAATCAATTTCAAAAAAAGGTCGCAATGGATGCAGTCTGGTGGCCGTTGTTGGAAACCGACTGTACGTGTCTTGATAAAATTACTAAAAATATTAATAATTTGTGTAAAATCATAAGAAATGATTTGAAAAGAATTCAGATGAATAACTCCAAATTTGTAAAGATAAAAATATATTTTTATCGAAATGAACTAGTTATTAATTAGTATAATAATCCGACGCTTTTAAATAAATAAATTGGATTTGTAAATGGTTTTAAAATAACCAGAATTTTCCAATATATAAATTGGACTGGATTTGAATGGAGAGGATCTACAAAATATTTTGATATTGGATTCCGTTATTATACGGACATTGGGAGGAATTTGGAAGATATATATATATATATCTATAGTTATTCCCAATACGATATTTGTTGGTTTCAAATTTTGATATTGAGTATAAGCCTATATAATTTCTATTCAGAACCTTATATTTAATATCGAATTGGATTTTGGGTTTGTCGTGAAAGGTGTCTTTAACAAAATTGTCCTTAAACCCAGTTGAGAAAAGAATAAATCTTTTAGTTTAGATTTAGAGAAATTTACTAGATAATTAATATTTATTTGGAATTGAAATGAAAGTTGGTTGTGGGTTTATCGTGAACGGTGTTTTAAACATGTAACACCCCGTAATTCTGTAACATTAAGTTTCACAAATCAAAGTATAATTAAATTTTAGAAGAAGAATTAAGGGAAATGAGTTACGCCATTGCGTTCGTCTCGAAATTCTGCTTGAGATAGAGTCCGAGTTTGCGTAAATTGGACTTCGTATGAAAAAGATATCCTTAAATTAAATATTGCAGCAAAACATGAAAAAGAGGAATGAGAAAAGAATAATGTTTAGCATTGTTCTAACTTTTGTAAGCAAAAGACTTAGTAGCTTATTTGGTTGGAACACATGACTTGCATACAAGAGGTACAGAGTTCGATCCTCGCCAGCGCCCTATTTTTGTTTACGGGAATGGCTTAAAATAGCCTAGTGTGAACGAAGTTCAAAAAGTGGTTTAGTGTGAAAATGGGTAATTTGGAAGATAGATAAAAAGAAAAAAATATGATGAATATATATATATATATATATCTACGCATACATATATATATATATATATGACATGTGCGCATCATGTAGCGTACGTTGCGCATTTTTGGTTGTCAAGGATTGTTTTTTTTAAATGGCCTTCCCCAATTGGATTTATGACATGTTTATGTTAATGAATTATTTTTATGCCAATTTTGTGTACGCTAATTTAGGCTAAGTTTTTAGCCTAATATTATATGTCAAAATCATGCGGACGGAAAATTAGGCTAAGATTGATAGCCTAATATTTAGACGAGGTAACGTTGGTTAAAATTGGTAATTATAGGAAACTTGACATAAATTGCTTAAAAATCACATAAGTGATTTATGGCATAAAATGGTATTAATTATATACCTAAACTAACGAGATTGGTTAGAGACAAATTTGGCAGTAACTTGAATTTGAATAATTTACATAATTAAAAAGTAAATTTAGACAATACGAATACGCTTAACCCGAGGTTGGATTGAGTTGTGATGTAAACCTTCCCGGACCCGCCCGGTTGTCCAGTAATCACAACAATACATATACAATGTGAGAGGTTAAGGTATTGAGCCCAATAAAGACCCAAAGTTAGACTGAGTTGTGGCGTAAGACTGCCCGGAACCTACCGGCATACAGGCAGCCACAACAATACATGTCTAATGTGAGTGGTTGGTGCTTTAATAAGACAATTAAAGCTAAGTTAGGATTGGTAGGGTTAAGTTAACTAAAACACTTAACCAACTTAACATGTTAACAAGACAAGACTTGTAGGGGTTAAGTAACTAAGAAAATACTTAGCCAATTTAACATGTTAACTAGACTAGAAGGTGAGGTTAAGTAAACTTAATACACTTAACCAATTTAACATATTAACTAGACTAGAGGGTGAGGTTAAGTAAATTCAGGACACTTAACCGTTATAGCCTGATAATTAGATAAGTGGGTGAGGTTAAGTAAATTTAGAATACTTAACCATTATAACACGTTAGCTAGATAAGTGGGTTGGGGTTAAGTAAAATTAGTACACTTAGCCAAATTAGTATGTTAGCTGGACTAGAGCATAGGGTTAAGTAAACTTAGAACACTTAACCATCATAGTGTGATAAATGAATAGGGTTAAGTTAAAGCATGAAGGGACAATACTTAACCATTAGAACATGTTAATTAAACGGATGTTAGAGTTAAGTCAACTAAGGGAACACTTAACCGTTATAACCTGTTAGTTAAAACAGATGGGCAAGGTTAAGTCAACGTGAATTACTGATAACACTTAACCAGTTTAACATGAAAAATGAATGGGTTAAGTTAACTTGTCTCGACTAATGGCACTTAACCAATCCAACTTGACGAGAAAGAGGGCTAAGTAGTAAACCTTAGTTAAGAAAACAACGATTCAGGAAACTAAGTGGTAAACCTTAGTTAGGAAACCTAAGTAGTAATTCTTAGTATAACACGAGGAGGAGCAAACGTCCATCTGATCATAAAGAAGGCTCCAACGAATTGGGTTACGAAGCCCGAGGCTTCATGGGGGGACGTGAGGGTACCCTTGGTATCCCCCTGTGAGAATGCAGATGATCCGCCTGGGCTCACAGAGGTTAAGGTCTGCATTAGAAGAACCAAGGGTATGCCTGGTTCCAATATAAGGCAACCTAAAGACTAGGATGGACCAACGTGATTCGGCGGGACAAATGGCACTATGATAGCGACCCGACGTCTACCTACCATCTTGAGTCAGTCGAGATACGCATGCGGAAAGGCAGAGAACTCCCAATAGACCATATACTTGCTATCTAGTTATGGGTGAAAGTAGGGCATAGGTGGCAGGAGTATAGTTCTCGTGCTTGGTTTTCTTGGATTGCCTTTCATTAGTTGAGGGAGGGGTCAGGTGGGACCATAGCCACTGGAAAAACTGACCTTAGCATCTGCATCGGTAGATATCTGAAAGCTCTCGACCGATTTCCGTGTTTCTAGAATAGCCCTGCCACGGGACTCGGGTCGCACATTTCAGGACATGTGCATCTAGACAGCGATAAACGATTCTCGACACATACGTGGGGAAAGTCTAGGAACATATACCACTCTAGGTATTGTGTCTTAGACTAGGGGCATCGATCGACAGGTAGAATAATCCCTAGTTGGACCTAGGTGGCATAAATCCTGAATCCGAGAAGTATTAGATAAGTCGCATAAACCCTAGTTGAATCTAAGAAGCACTCGATAAGAAAACCCTAGATTAGATCTAGGTAACAAATAATAGATGTACACCTAAAGGCAACCGCAATTACAGGAATTGGGATCACGTTATCATCTTTATACAGATTACTAGTTGGGATACTAGTTAGGTGGTGCAGAGATATAGAATGGGGTGTGATAGTATATTTGGTTTAAACTATCTTGCTTTGGTTTATATTAGTCTGTTATTCTGGTACTGTCCCATTTTCCAGTTCACTCATGTTATGAACTTTATCTTGTTCACATGCTAAAAGCCATTGGACTTACTCAAGCTTTATGTCTGACTCTTTTTTTCTTTCGTCCCCCCCAGGTAGTCAGGGAGGGAATAGCTCTGCTTAGTATGGACTGTTACTCTTTCCAAGCTTGAAGACTCTTGGGTATATTGCTTCAGACTCTCTTTTCCGCTGCTATGGCTGGCTTATGCTACATTGGGGAATATAAATGTTATTTTATGCTTCTTTATTTTGTAAGACAGATGATACTCTGCTATTGGAAAGCAATTGTTGTACAAACTATTTTATCAATAAAGTAAAGTTTTATTTTCCGCTGTTTTAATTTTGTCTGTCTTGTAATTTATCTACATCTTTTACCTTAAATGCTCCACAGAACTTAGTGCATTCCCTTTGTGAATGACACTAACCGATGTGGGGTGTTACATGTGGTATCAGAGCTGAAGGTTACTGGATCAGATAAAAGATTTGAAAAATTATTTTCGAAACGGTTTTAAAAAAAAAGAAGCATTTTCAAAAGAAAAGATTTGGTTTAAAGGCATATTCCCCAAAGCCATACGCACTATCTTCTGATTCTCTGTTTGAAATCTTGTCCCTTTCTTTCTTGAGTCTTCGTGGCTCCTGGATTTCTGGGAGGTAACCTCATCGCAGCATGGTTCCGTAAGCTTGATAAGACTACGATACCTATCGAAGCGTGAAGTAGTGCCCGACTTCCATCTATAGTCGCGGTAGTTTCACCTGCGGCTAATTTTCTTCCAAGCTTTGTAGGGTTCTTTGTGCGATATAGGTAGCTTTAGAGAGAACTGTAAACATGTTACACAAGGATGGTAAAGGTGGGAGATAAATAATTGTGGAAGGTGCCCTAGGTAGGAAGAAAGACTGACCTTAAGAGAGGTAAAAAGTACATAGCAACCTTCAGATTTAGACCCTCATATTTGTAACATGATGGATAATCTAAGCAGAGGAGAGACGTCTAATCAGCTTAATATATACACTAGTATCAAAGGTAACATCTCTTTATCTTGTAAATGGAGGTGAAAAAGCTTAGCAATCAGGACGTTAAATTAGATAAGGTACCGTATAGTGAAGCTCAAGAAGGTGCGACATATAAGGCTGGAGACTTGACAAGAGCATCATACCCTTTTTCTTAAGGGTATATCCCTGATCTCTTTTTCTAGGAATTTTATGCATACTTTCTAGCTTTTAAGGTATATCCTCTAGGACGTATCATCGATCCTTAGGTAGAAGCCAATGGATGTAAACATGTATTTGAAACATGTTATGATTGATGGTTGCAAGTGGTTGCTCGTGAATGCATATACACACCATAGGTGCTAGAACAACTCGGTCACTTTCATATTGCATTCGTATATATGTATTTGTTTACAAATTGAACTCAATGTGTTATCATATGGACGTTGCATTTGAGTGAATGGTTGTGCACTCATATATAAATGATATGTATCATTAGGATTGCATACATGATTGGACGCACGACACTGACATAATTCGCATTAAGGAGGTCAACTGAATTAGTAGACCGCCTGATTTTGCATTAGATAAAGACATATACACACACTATGCATATAAATATGAAAGCATTTAGAAATCTTTTTAAGGACAATGAATGCCTATGATTGAATGGTTGAGTAGATGGTGATTGGATGGTAGGACACATTCTTCCTAACTTGAAGATTTCGGGGAATAAATCCTTTGAAGAAGGGGAGAATGTAACACCCCGTAATTCTGTAACATTAAGTTTCACAAATTAAAATATAATTAAATTTTATAAGAAGAATTAAGGGAAAAGGGTTACGACATTGCGTTCGTCTCGAAATTCTGCTTGGGATAAAGTCCGAGTTTGCGTAAATTGGACTCCGTATGAAAAAGATATCCCTAAATTAAATATTGCAGCAAAACATGAAAAAGAGGAATGAGAAAAGAATAATGTTTAGCATTGTTCTAACTTTTGTAAGCAAAAGACTTAGTAGCGTATTTGGTTGGAACACATGACTTGCATACAAGAGGTACAGAGTTCGATCCCCGCCAGCGCCCTATTTTTGTTTTAGGGGAATGGCTTAAAATAGCCTAGTGTGAACGCAGTTCAAAAAGTGGTTTAGTGTGAAAACGGGTAATTGGGACGATAGATAAAAAGAAAAAAATGATGAATATATATATATATATACGCATATATATATACGCATATATATATGACCTGTACGCATCATGTAGCGTACATTGCGCATTTTTGGTTGTCAAGGATTGTTTTTTTTAAATGGCCTTCCCCAATTGGATTTATGACATGTTTATGTTAATTAATTATTTCTATGCCAATTTTGTGTACGCTAAATTAGGCTAAGTTTTTAGCCTAATATTATATGTCAAAATCATGCGGACGGAAAATTAGGCTAAGATTGTTAACCTAATATTTAGACGGGGTAACGTTGGGTAAAATTGGTAATTATAGGAAACTTGACATAAATTGGTTAAAAATCACATAAGTGATTTATGGCATAAAATGGTATTAATTATATACCTAAACTAATGAGATTGATTGGAGACAAATTTGGCAGTAACTTGAATTTGAATAATTTACATAATTTAAATTTAAATTTAGACAATACGAATACGCTTAACCCGAGGTTGGATTGAGTTGTGATGTAAACCTGCCCGAACCCGCCCGGCTGTCCAGTAATCACAACAATACCTATCCAGTGTGAGAGGTTAAGGCATTGAGCCCAATAAAGACCCGAGGTTAGATTGAGTTGTGGCGTAAGACTGCCCGGAATCGACCGGCATACAGGCAGCCACAACAATACCTGTTTAATGTGAGTGGTTGGTGCTTTAATAAGACAATTAAAGCTAAGTTAGGATTGGTAGGGTTAAGTTAACTAAAACACTTAACCAAATTAACATGTTAACAAGACAAGACTTGTAGGGGTTAAGTAACTAAGAAAACACTTAGCCAATTTAACATGTTAACTAGACTAGAAGGTGAGGTTAAATAAACTTAATACACTTAACCAATTTAACATATTAACTAGACTAGAGGGTGAGGTTAATTAAATTCAGGACACTTAACCGTTATAACCTGATAATTAGATAAGTGGGTGAGGTTAAGTAAATTTAGAATACTTAACCATTATAACATGTTAGCTAGATAAGTGGGTTGGGGTTAAGTAAAATTAATACACTTAGCCAAATTAGTATGTTAGCTGGACTAGAGCGTAGGGTTAAGTAAACGTAGAACACTTAACCATCATAGTGTGATAAATGAATACGGTTAAGTTAAAGCATGAAGGGACAATACTTAACCATTAGAACATGTTAATTAAACGGATGTTTGGGTTAAGTCAACTAAGGGAACACTTAACCGTTAAAACATGTTAGTTAAAACAGAAGGGCAAGGTTAAGTCAACGTGAATTACTGATAACACTTAACCAGTTTAACATGACAAATGAATGGGTTAAGTTAACTTGTATCGACTAATGACACTTAACCAATCCAACTGGACGAGAAAGAGGGCTAAGTAGTAAACCTTAGTTAAGAAAACAACGATTTAGGAAACTAAGTGGTAAACCTTAGTTAGGAAAACTAAGTATTAATTCTTAGTATAACACGAGGAGGAGCGAACGTCCATCTGATCTTAAAGAAGGCTCCAACGAATTGGGTTACGAAGCCCGAGGCTTCGGGGGGGACGTGAGGGTACCCTTGGTATCCCTCTGTGAGAAAGCAGATGATCCGCCTGGGATCACAGAGGTTAAGGTCTGCGTTAGAAGAACCAAGGGTACGCCTTGGTTGCAATATAAGGCAACCTAAAGACTAGGATGGACCAGCGTGATTCGGCGGGATAAATGGCCCTATGATAGCGACCCGTCGTCTACCAACCATCTTGAGTCAGTCGAGATATGCATGCGGAAAGGCAGAGAACTCCCAACAGACCATATACTTGCTATCTAGTTATGGGTGAGGCTGGCCAATAGGAAAGTTGGGCACAGGTGGCAGGAGTTTAGTTCTTGTGCTTTATTTTCTTGGATTGCCTTTCATTAGTTGAGGGAGGGGTCAGGTGGGACCATAGCCACTGGAAAAACAGACCTTAGCATCTGCATCGGCAAATATCTGAAAGCTCCCGACCGAGTTCCGTGTTTCTATAATAGCCCTGCCACGGGACTCGGGTCGCACATTTCAGGACATGTGCATCTAAACAGCGATAAACGATTCGCGAGACATACGTGGGAAAGTCTAGGAACATATACCACTCTAGGTATTGTGTCTTAGACTAGGGGCATCGATCGACAGGTAGAATAATCCCTAGTTGGACCTAGGTGGCATAAATCCTGAATCCGAGAAGTATTAGATAAGTCGCATAAACCCTAGTTGAATCTAAGAAGCACTCGATAAGAAAACCCTAGATTAGATCTAGGTAACAAATAATAGATGTACACCTAAAGGCAACCGCAATTACAGGAATTGGGATCACGTTATCATCTTTATACAGATTACTAGTTGGGATACTAGTTAGGTGGTGCAGAGATATAGAATGGGGTGTGATAGTATATTCGGTTTAAACTATCTTGCTTTGGTTTATATTAGTCTGTTATTCTGGTACTGTCCCATTTTCCAGTTCACTCATGTCATGAACTTTGTCTTGTTCACATGCTAAAAGCCACTAGACTTACTGAGGCTTTATGTCTGACTCTGTTTTTCTTTCGTCTTCTTTTCTTCCATCCCCCCCCCCCCCCCAAGGTAGTCAGGGAGGGAATATCTCTGCTTAGTATGGACTGTTACTCTTTCCAAGCTTGAAGACTCTTGGATATATCGCTTCAGACTCTCTTTCCCACTGCTATGGCTGGCTTATGCTACATTAGGGAATATAAATGTTATTTTATGCTTCTTTATTTTGTAAGACAGATGATACTCTGGTATTGGAAAGCAATTGTTGTACAAACTATCTTATCAATAAAGTAAAGTTTTATTTTCCGCTGTTTTAATTTTGTCTGTCTTGTAATTTATCTGCATCTTTTACCTTAAATGCTCCGAAGAACTTAGTGCATTCCCTTTGTGAGTGATACTAACGGATGTGGGGTGTTACAAAACAACATTTGTTCTTTAGCCCAGTTAACAGTGAAGATATAATTTGGAATTTATAAATCTTTTATTAAGATTTAATGGAAATTTTCCAAAGTAATGTTTTCCAATTTAATATATCAAATTGGAATTAAATTGAATTCGATTTGGTGATAATCGAGATGAGCTTGTGCGGATGAAGACCGCTACTCTATATCGAATTTGAAAGGCCTTGCCGCTATTCCATTTATATTATTAGTCTGATACGTGAATTTATATCGATTATACACTGTTATGATTTCCGTCTAGATTCCATTTTGATCGAAGATGATTTTGGGTTTATCGGAATCTGTGTTTTTTTAAAATTACATTAGTTCTTTAACCCAGTTAAAGATAAGGTTAATTTCTTAATTTTAAATAATCATGAAGTAATGATTTTTGATATTAAAACCAAATTGGAGTTTTAATAGATTTTTAGTTAGATTTAAATGAGAATGGGATAATTAAACTTATCGAATTCATGAAATGATCAAGAATGGAGTACCAACAATTTTACTCCAAGAGATAGTTAAATCTTTAATTAGAATTGAACGTGAAATGGTAATTAGAATTTACAGATAACACCGTGGGTGTTAGATATGGAGTACTTCTAGTTTTGCTCCATTGGATGAATAGATTTGGATTGGGATTAATAAACAAATGATTACTTCGGTAAGGCTCGGTAATCCAGACTAGTTGATAAACCTTAATTTGGTTTAGAATTAATAAAGGATAAAATCAAATCTTTTGAAATGGATATTCAAAGGTATATTTAAGAATAAATTTAAAAGGATTTATCTTTGATAAAATTAATGGGATCCTCTCCCTAAAGATGTAAATATTTGAATAAAAGAATATTCTGAATTGGAATGAGGCATATGATGTGTTTTTATAGCACTTGATTATAAGATACGCGAGTTATTCGGAAAGACCGGGCTTAGCCCATTCTGAATAATTGATATGACGACTAACAATCGAAGAGATTGAAGATAGTGCAAGACCGACGGTCTTCACATCGAATGGATGAGTTGCTACTGATGCCGGTGATTGGAGTAGCTACTTTAAGGACCCGAAACTTCCCCGGTCTCCGAGGTGAAGAGGAAGAACGGATTGCTTTGACAACAAGATGAATCAAAACACAAAAAAAAGAACATTTCACTTCTTATTACAACAATTTCATCAGAATACAAGAATATACAGAATATGAACTAATATCAGAGAATTACAAATTACAATGCAGTGGATAATAATACAAAACACAACTGAAAAGAATATACGGATACAGAGCTTTCCGAATATCATTCCAGCTGAAGACCAGGATCCTCTGAATATAATAAAACCAAAACTACTAGCTGCCCATGTGGAAATAGGGGCACCCAGAGTTTAGGTTAAAACAGTAAACTCTAGGTCAGTCATGTGACTGGTGTGAGAACTAAAACAGTTATTTAAAACTTTACCTTAAATCAGATATATCAAGGGACCACGCCATATAGCATAGGACGGGTTTCCTCCCAATAATACCAGTGCATATAACAAAACAGCGCAATGCTTCTTCGAAAAATGAGGCTATTATAAGACCCAGGTCCCATCACACAATGCA
Organism: Allium sativum; assembly: GCA_030737875.1. Taxonomy (NCBI): domain Eukaryota; kingdom Viridiplantae; phylum Streptophyta; class Magnoliopsida; order Asparagales; family Amaryllidaceae; genus Allium; species Allium sativum. The sequence goes on along the minus strand of CM060923.1, from coordinate 571,896,606 downwards.
ACGCAAGCCGGAGGATAGGAATTTCCCTTATAATAGCCAAACTTGCTTGGTACGTTAAAACAAATCATTTGATACTATTATAAGTGCATAGTGTATAAAACAATTTCAAATATAAATGTATCAATCCTAGACGACATGGCTACCATATGTCATGTCGCCAACACTCGGCTCTATAATCAAAACAGCAGTTGTCACATATTGGAAGTTGGATTTCTGTCTGTGAACCAAGGAAAGAGATCGTCCTTAACGCTTCGAGATGCACCAGCCCGACACTCAGGAACAAAACGAATCGTCCCTTGGATGTCAGGGCCAGTCCACTCGATGTGGATTAAAACGCCTGAACACTGTGTTTCCCCGCCCTATGGGGCATCAACTAGTCATATCCCGACCAAACTCTCGGCCCCGGAATGACCGATATAACCGAGGCACCTCGCTATCCATCATCCACATAAGTAAAATGTCCGGGCGTGCAAAACGCTGACACCACTCCTAGCTAGAAGAAACGCGTGCCCTCCCTGATGTCCTCTCCCGTTTTTGGTTCACACCGGGGTGTGAGGCTCGCGAATTTACACTACACAAAGCTACGCTATATTAAAGCTGTGCTTTGATCATCAACCACAAGACTCTGCTTTTCAATAGAAGCCTTGATCATTTGCATCTCAGCATGCCACACAGGCAATTCACGCTATGCAACCGATGTCTATCAATCACACAGAATGAAATCTGATGTCAGACACACATCCATTTACAAGTTCGTTCTGGGTCTGAACGAAACCGGAGGCACCTTTTTCCTCCCCCATATATCCAATATAGGGGAGAGGCCCTTGCATATCCGATCGATCTCCAAGTACGTCTGGACGATCGCCACTTATTACATTGCCTTGGGTGTACCAACTAATCAAGACATCAGTAATCATCCAAACGATGTGAAGACCTCCGGCCTTCAACCACCGTCTTCATCCTTGACACATCGTCGAATCAATAATTCAGAATGGGATAAACCCGGTCTTTCTGAATAACTCGCGTATATAATAAACAAGTGCTATAAAACACAACATATGTAATGACCCGCATTGGCAGGGGTATTATGATTAATTTATTTAATTATATAAATGGTGGTTTAGAGAATTTAACGGTCGTGAAATTAAATAATGATGGATATTTAATTAAAATAATAAATTAAATAATATATTTAATTCTGAAATAAACAGAATTGGCCGAAATGACGGTATGGTGTGAACTGGATCATTTGTGATATTTAATTCAGCTTAGAATTTGAATTAGAATAATGAATATGTTATATAAACGACAGTTGAACGTATAGTTTATAATATAATTATAAACGAGCTTGAAATGGCGCTGCAGTTCGTAAATTGGCGATTCGAACTTCAACTGGATGTACAGGATTCGTTTTAAGCCGGATTTCTGTGAAACAAGAAACGTGTGGAGCTGGTGGAGTATATCTTTTTAGTGGAAGAGAAAAATCGGGATTTCGTCGTGTAGATTTTGATTTATGTCCAAATCAAATTTTAGAAAAGTCGCTGTGGAATTCCTTTATAATTCGCAACGCTTTATTTACGTTATAAAAGAGTTTTTCAATATATTTGAATATCGGGTTTGAATTTAGACGAGGTTCTTTTGAGACATAACGATAAATTAATTTTTAGAATTTTACTGTAATTTTTAATTAATTTAATAAGCGACTTTTTATTTGAAGTATTTCGCACCCTGAAACCAACATTTTTGAACTTTCAAAATATGAGTCCACCTACCGGTATTATTATATCTTTGGGATCGTGGTACGTTGGTCATCACAATGGTATGATCAATTCTGTCTATAGCAGTTCGTAATTGACGAAGTTTTGTAAAAGGTGATGACCAAAATCTTTTAAACCGAAACAAATATCCTAACATATTCCTTGATCTAAAACAAGCCACGCTCCATCCCTTCTCAGCCACTCACATTACCTAACCGCCATACTAAATACACCTTTAACTCTTTAACCCTAGCGTTTCATTTTTCGAAGTCAACAGGAGCTCGGCCGCCAGTTCTAAATTTGTGAAAACGTGAAATCCATCCCAAGTAAAAATCAAAACAATTCCTATAAAAAGCATTAAATCACGAGATAAATATATATGAGATCGTGGTATCATCCTCTTCGATTTCGTCTGGGTTTCGAGGGAGTTCGAATGTTTTTTTGTTCGTTGGGTATAGGGCAGCGTGTGTGCTTCTTTCCAAGATCCGAGACTTCTTCTCGATGGAGCAACGGAGTGAAGGACGACCGTTGGATTTGAGTTTGTAAGTAGTTTTAGCATCATCTGAAATTTTCTCATGGGTTTTGAAGAAAATAAATGTCGCGTCTTTGACTGTATGCCGTGAGTTGCGAGTCTCAACACAAATCCCTGGAGTTGTGCGAGTTGGAGGAGGAGTGGCCGACGAGGTGGAGATGTTAATGGGGAGTTCAATGGTGATTTGTATTCAAAGTTTAAACAAGGAAAAAGAGAAGAGTTACTGAAAAAGGGGGCAACGTTATAAGGGTGCACAAGGTGATGGGAGCGAGCTGCTATGCGTTGTGCGGTAGAAATGGAAGACTTGAGGGTCCTGCGTAGCTGTACGTTCAAATGGGAAGTGGAAGGGAGGCTTTTGAGTCAAAACAAATGGAGTAGGGAAAGTTGTTTTTGCCTGGAGTCTTGCGTTAAAAATGGGAGAAACAGAGGGCGTTTGTTTTTAAAATGGGACTGGCGTGTTTGGATCAGTGAAGAAAGAAGGCATGGGGCGGAAATTTTGGTGCAGGCAAGAAGATGGGGACGTGAGCGTTACAACTGGGAAACGTTGGCAGCAGGATGAGCTGCATAACGGTGGAGGTGATATGCATTCTGTGTATAAAATGGAGGGGCAGGCGTCGGATAATGTCAGTTTTTCGGAGAAGAAGAAGCATTTGTGAAAGGAGAGATTCTGTAGTGGCGGGTCCTGATGGTTACTGACGTTTGTGTGGCCGAGTTGAACAAAATTTGAGGTCCAGTTAAATGTTAGTGGGCGTCAGTTTATTGGATAACGGGTCAGGATTTAAAAACAATGAATCCGACGAAATCATACACGTTGGGATCGTACGAACGACGACAACACCATGGAACTGACTGGGAGCGTATCGAAACTCATTACAATTTATAGCGAAATAAATTGTCCGTCTGAATCAAGCGATGGTTATCGTTATTAACGATGATCGTCCAATGTGAGTAAAACTCACTAACTCTCTACAATTTATACTTTTATAAATTGTACTTTATTTATTGACCGCTGTATATTGATTGTTAAACTGGACCGTTAAATAGATTTGATTGAAAACGTAGTTATAGTTAATCTATGTACTGTTAATCAAATATGGTTCTGTACAGCAGGATATTTCATTTCAAAATGAAATATGATATATATTATACTGTGTAACATCTGTGGATGCAGGGAGACAGATTGGAGGAATCCGACTGGGTTCCTCAACAATTATTTTACTGTTTTCATATATGGTGATATATGTTGTGATTTATAATTTGTTATTGATTATGGATGTTAGAACGATATTGATCATCGTTGTTTGATATTTTGAATATCATAAGAAACCCTGAGTTGTAAAAAGAAGTATTTCAATGTATATTGAAATAAAGGAATTTTATAAAATCACAGGATTTTATAAAAAGGAAATATTTATAAAACAAACACGGTTTTATAAAAGGGATATTTATTTAGAGGATAAATAGAAGTAATAAATAGGAAATATTTGTAACGGTAAGTAGAAGAAAATAAATAGGAAATATTTGTAACGGTAAATAGAAGTTATAAATAGGAAATATTTGTAACGGTAAGTAAACGTTATAAAAAGGAAATAGTTGTAACGGAAAACGTAGTTTATAAAAAGGAGCTAATCGATGTTAGTTAATCGATTAGTGTTAAAGTAAAAGGAACTAATCGATGTTAGTTTAATCGATTAGTATTAAAGTAAAAGGAACTAATCGATGTTAGTTTAATCGATTAGTGTTAAAGTAAAAGGAACTAATCGATGTTAGTTTAATCGATTAGTGTTAAAGTAAAAGGAGTTAATCGATGTTAGTTAATCGATTAGAGAATAAAGTAAAAAAGAGTCAATCGAATATAGTTTATTCGAATAGAAGCAAAAGAGTCAATCGAATATAGTTTATTCGAATAGAAGCAAAAGAGTCAATCGAATATAGTTTATTCGAACAGAAGCAAAGGAGTTAATCGAATATAGTTTATTCGAAGAAAGAAAAAGGAGTTAAATCGAATAAGTGAAATGAGTAAATCAATAGCGTTAGTAAAATAGAGTTAATCCAATAGTGTTAGTCCAAAAGAGTTAATTGATAAGGGTTAATCGAATAGAGTTAAGTGAAAAGAATAAATCGAATAGAGATTTATTCGAATGAGGTTTAAGTAAGGAAGTTAGTAAAAGGGATATAAAGTGAACTTTGACTATTTCAAAGTTAGAAATATTGTTCAGTTAAGGTCTGAGAGGTAGTTCTACCCCAACTTGATTGGCTTCGTTTTTAACTAAGGAATAGTTAATGTTCGGCAGTAAAGGAAATGGTTTGAGTTGGCATCGCGATGGTTTGTTTAAACATCTGTCTAAGTCCAATGAAGAAGCTTTGGAAATGTTTTCCAAAGAAGAAACCAGAAATGTTTTCTTATAAAGGAAACGAGAAATGGAAATGTTTTCCATTGTTAATAACATATATTCTCCAAATTTAGAAAATAGGAAATATTGAATATAGGGAAACCCGAGATAAGTAAAATTAATGAATTAAAGAGATAAATGTTGAACGATGTTTGATCGATATAATTTTCATTTGGAAATAATATCGTTGGTTGCACACTTGTTTTTATTCGATAGTTAAATCACAGACTATCGAAGTTTTGACCATTTTAACGTTGTTAATATGGAGAGACCGGTTGGATTATTATCCAAAGAACCACTCTGTATTGGTATAAGCCTTGCGAATCATATATGCCAAAGGAAATTTAAGGCGGAGTTATGCAAGGGCTATCCTGTTTACAGAATAGTGCCTTCGGTTCATCCTGTTCCTGGATGACTTGTATGGACGGATGTCTGACAGAGTATTTCCAGACGATCAAGTATATTGATTCCTTCAACTGTACCAAGAGTGGAAGTGGAGAAGGAAACTTCTTTTAGCTAACGCGTAATGTATGGTTGAGGACGTCAATCGGTGATTTGATGGATTTGACGATGTGGCATTCAAAGTGAATCTGACGTGATGATAAGCGTAGCTTCTAGCCTCATCATCCGGTAAATGACAGAAATCGGGCAGGCAGCATGGCTAAGTCGGTCGCACCGAAGTAGGGTGTATAATCACCTGATCTAGAGTTTCATTTACTTCTAAAAATCTATTGTTGATGCTGTCCCATTCTGGAAACGGTTGCTGATCCCAACTGTTGGTGATATACATTCGATACACTCAAGCGAAATGAGTGGTCGGTCATGTGTGGCCGGGTTGCAAGATGTTCTTGTTGAACCCAGTGTATTCCTCTCTAGAGGTACACAAGCGGAAGGTGATTCCATACCTTGTCATAGCTGGAAATCCATTACCCAATACGTGCTTGCGGTTTTGAGTTGTATCTATATATGTTGAACGTGAGATGAAAGCGTTTCTGCTAGATGATTATATATATACTGTGGTTGATATGCATTATTATAATATCAAAAGGGTTTTTGATATAAAGATATTTTGGATTCTCATAAGGGAAAAACCCGTTCCGTTATGCGGCGTGGTCTTATGAGATATCATTTACTTGTTCAACTGTTTTTAAACTGTTTTACTCATACCAGTCCCATGACTGACCCGGAATTTATTTTGTTGCTTTCCCTAAACTCTTGGGTGCCTAAATTTGTATGGGCAGTCAAGTAGTCGGGATTTTACAGATACATTGAAGAGCTGGAGCAGGAGGCTTCAGGATCATATAGCTATAGTTATTTCCGCTGTGTTGTAAGTGCTGTACTTTGATAATGATATGTATATTCAAGTACCAGATTTGTATTTCAAAGTTATGTTATGAAATATATTTATTCGTTCCGCTGTGAGATTCGTGTTACTCTGTTGTTGTGTTCTTCATCTTCTTCTATTCTAAGTTTCTATTTTATCTTTCCTCACCCTCTAATTTGTTTCACTAATTACCAGGATTTTTCGACGTTTTGGTTATCGACATCGTGCTTATGTCGATAACCAAAGTCGCCGAAAATCCGGGTCGTTACAGTTGGTATCAGAGCTTAGGTTAAGAATTACTTGGCTCTGTGGCGTGACTCGGTAGAGATAGGGTTAGTAATACCCTAGACTGAGATTGAGTGTGTATATACGAGTGGACGTATTTGTTATTGATATAAAAAAATTGTTTTATATTGTGGAGATTCATTGGTTGAGTAGTTTATGAGTTTTGGTCGATCAGTTTGATCCACTGTATCGGTAGGGATTTTGTAAACACTTGAATACGATGAACCATCATGGTATGTTTTGAAAAGAGGGTAAATAAAAATAATTTTACCCAAAGTATATTTTGATATATATTGGATATATTAGTTGATATTATAATCAAATAAGATTATAAATTAAATGGTTATGTAAATAACCAATCAGAATGCATATAAGTGAAATGCGTGAATCAGATGAGTTAAATCTGAAATTTAAAACCAGAAATTGAAGTTAAAACTCTGGAGAACTGGATAAGTGTTTGTAAATAGATTCAGATTAAAAATAAGGAAAATTTAAGATCCTGGGAGATTTTAAATTGTTTTACACGCAGTGTGAATTATATTTTGAAATGAATTTCAAAGTGGAAATGTTTAGAAATGGTTTTATAGTATTGAACTCACTTCGATCGCTGGAAAATAGATTCTGATGATGACAGCTGCATTATCAGTATTCATTTTCGAGTTGTAAGTGATGAATTACTACTAGAGATACTGTTTTGAATTTGTTTTGGGAAAGACAAGTTGTGTTGAATTTCAAAATGAAATTTCAAATATAGAATTTGAATTTTTAAATAGATTTGAAATATTAACTTGTTTTAAAAGAAATAAAACGAGAAGTTCCTTTATAAACGAAGTTTATAAATAGTTCTTTTATAAGCGAAGTGAAAAGAATTATCATTGGATAATTCAGAAATAAAAATACAAGTGTGAAATTGAAAGGGAAATCTATTTTCCAAAGGTAGAAATATCGATTTCAAAAAGGAATTGAAATCGAGACTTATGTAAAGAATGAATAAAGAAAGTTTGAAAAGGAATTTGAATAAAGGAACTTCAAACATAGAATTTGGATAGGAAAATTCAAAGGGAGTTTGAATATATGAAATTCAATGGAATTGAAATAGAATTGAATATAGAAAATTCAAAGGGGATTTGAATATAGAAATTCAAATGAGATTTGAATAAAGAAGATTTAAATAATGGAAAAATTGAATATAGAATTCATATAGAGTAATAACAGGATTCGAATGTTGAAATTCAAAGGGAGTTTGAATATATGAAATTCAATGGAATTGAAATAGAGTTTGAATATATCAATTCGGATATAGAATTTGAAAAGAGGAAATTCAAATATAGAAATCGAATAGAATTTGACATATGAAAAAAAATCGAATAGAATTTGAATAAGAGAAGTGACGTAGAAATTGAATAAAGGATTTAAAAAGGAATTTGAATATTTGTAATTCAAATTGAATATAGAAATTTAAAGGAGTTTAAATATATGGAATTCAAATAGAAATTTGAATTAGGAAAATTCAAATAGAAGTGAAAATGAAATTTGAATAAAGCAGATTCAAATAGAAGTGAAAATAGAATTTGAATAAGGAAATTGAAACGAAATTCAAATATAGAAATTGAATAGAATTAACTAAGTCGAGAGGAATTAGTTAATCGAGTTTTGAAGTTGAAGTTGAACTTTGAAAGGTGGATTGGATCTGTAAATGGATATTCGAAATCGAATATAGAACATAAAATTGAAATGGAATTCAATTAGTGGATAAACAAGTTAAAATATATTTGAACATGTTATACTCAAATATGAAGGTGAAATGGGCAAACCAGTAATTTGAAAATCACTTACCGAACTAAGTTAAGATGATTGGATTAAGTTGAAATGAATTAGAAATGTATAAATATACATGAGATAGGTATGGATAAGGGTAATGCAAGAGTTATAAATAGAATGCTCGATGAAAGGTATGTATTTAATTCATATATGAGATTTTATGAGCCGAATCGGCTAGCCGCTTGGCTTTTCTTTTTCTTTTTGATTAGAGAAGGCCTGTGTGGCAGTTTGGGGATTTTCCCGATGCTCCTAGTACAAAGGAGGTTATGGCGAATTTTTCCGGGAATTTAAGGAGTTAAAATATTTTTAAGATGATTTGATAGTTAGAAATCCACGTATCGATATATATATATATATATATATATATATATATATATAGAAGTCGATAAGGAAACGAACTTAGAAATAGGATAGTATAATCAAAAAGGAAGTCTAGAATAAATTCTAGTAAGGATAGAAAGAGGAAGTGTATACGTGTTTAAAAAGTGAATAAGTAGTTGTATGGTATTGATTATTCGAGTAAGTAGTCATATCTGTTTTGACGTTATAGATGTTATTCAGTCAAGGTCTGAGAGGTAGTTATACCCCAACTTGATTGATTTCATTATTAACAAATAAATAGTAAGATTTCAGGCTCGAAGATCAATGTTGAATAAGAGTTAGTTGAATATAGCATTTGGGTTGTCGTAACGATGTTTTACACAACATCTGTTTTAACCCAAATAAGTGCAAGCTTGGAAATATAATAAAGAATATTTCCTAAGTATAGAAATAAACGAGATCGGAAAAGAGATAAGTAATTGGAATATTTTCCAATTATAAATAGCATATATTTTCTAACGTTCAGAAAATAAAGGAAGGCGATATTCGGAAATGTTTTCCAACTAACATAAAAGGCCAATATGGTTATTGAAAGTATTTGGTTAACAAATTTTGATAAAGAAATAGAGAAGTGATTTAACTAATGGAATATTGATTAAGGGCTCAGTGACATGTTCAAAAAGAAAATTTTGATTTTTTGAAAAGAGTAAACTGTTTAAAAACTCCCAAGGAAAGGCTGTTGAATTAAAAACAAATTTAACGGAAATTTGGGGAAGCCAACTTGAATTAAAGTAAAGACAGTAAAGTGGTAACTGAGATTGAATTAGAATGATATCAAGACAAATTGGATTGTGAGATTCAAATTTGAAGTGTGATATGATAATCAAGTTAAGAGTTGGGAATCGAGAAGAAACTCGAGTTAAAATGATATTTGGCTCGGATATAAGTGAATGTTTGTGTCGTGGATAAAAGCAGATTGGATTTGATTGGGGTAACTCTTGTATATGCTGAGTTGATAGCATATGGAAGTGACAGAGTTGATATGCCCGACAAAAAGGTACAAGTTTATATTCCTATTGGATATAAGGTTTATGAGCCGAATTAGCAAGCCGCTTGGCTGTTTGATTTTCTTTTGAGCTGGAGATGGCCCAGAGAGGCGAGTTGGAGTTTGACTTATTGACCAGCACAAAGGAGGTGCTGACGAAATTTTTCGAAAAGTTAAGGTGTTAGAAAATTTTCAGGATATCTGGAAATTTTCATTGTTAAAGAATTAATGAATAATTTAATTGAAATTAATTTGGTTCAGTTGAAACTGAAGTTAAGAAGTGAACAAATATGTTCTAACCAGTCGATCGGGTCGTCCTCTACCTTTTAGCAATTTCGAGGACGAAATTATTTTAAGTGGGGAAGATTGTAATGACCCGCATTGGCAGGGGTATTATGATTAATTTATTTAATTATATAAATGGTGGTTTAGGGAATTTAATGGTCGTGAAATTAAATAATGATGGATATTTAATTAAAATAATAAATTAAATAATATATTTAATTCTGAAATAAACAGAATTGGCCGAAATGACGATATGGTGTGAACTGGATCATTTGTGATATTTAATTCAGCTTAGAATTTGAATTAGAATAATGAATATGTTATATAAACGACAGTTGAACGTATAGTTTATAATATAATTATAAACGAGCTTGAAATGGCGCTGCAGTTCGTAAATTGGCGATTCGAACTTCAACTGGATGTACAGGATTCGTTTTAAGCCGGATTTCTGTGAAACAAGAAACGTGTGGAGCTGGTGGAGTATATCTTTTTAGTGGAAGAGAAAAATCGGGATTTCGTCGTGTAGATTTTGATTTATGTCCAAATCAAATTTTAGAAAAGTCGCTATGGAATTCCTTTATAATTCGCAACGCTTTATTTACGTTATAGAAGGGTTTTTCAATATATTTGAATATCGGGTTTGAATTTAGACGAGGTTCTTTTGAGACATAACGATAAATTAATTTTTAGAATTTTACTGTAATTTTTAATTAATTTAATAAGCGACTTTTTATTTGAAGTATTTCGCACCCTGAAACCAACATTTTTGAACTATCAAAATATGAGTCCACCTACCGGTATTATTATATCTTTGGGATCGTGGTACGTTGGTCGTCACAATGGTATGATCAACTCGGTCTATAGCAGTTCGTAGTTGACGAAGTTTTGTAAAAGGTGATGACCAAAATCTTTTAAACCGAAACAAATATCCTAACATATTCCTTGATCTAAAACAAGCCACGCTCCATCCCTTCTCATCCACTCACATTACCTAACTGCCATACTAAATACACCTTTAACTCTTTAACCCTAGCGTTTCATTTTTCGAAGTCAACAGGAGCTCGGCCGCCAGTTCTAAATTTGTGAAAACGTGAAATCCATCCCAAGTAAAAATCAAAACAATTCCTATAAAAAGCATTAAATCACGAGATAAATATATATGAGATCGTGGTATCATCCTCTTCGATTTCGTCTGGGTTTCGAGGGAGTTCGAATGTTTTTTTGTTCGTTGGGTATAGGGCAGCGTGTGTGCTTCTTTCCAAGATCCGAGACTTCTTCTCGATGGAGCAACGGAGTGAAGGACGACCGTTGGATTTGAGTTTGTAAGTAGTTTTAGCATCATCTGAAATTTTCTCATGGGTTTTGAAGAAAATAAATGTCGCGTCTTTGACTGTATGCCATGAGTTGCGAGTCTCAACACAAATCCCTGGAGTTGTGCGAGTTGGAGGAGGAGTGGCCGACGAGGTGGAGATGTTAATGGGGAGTTCAATGGTGATTTGTATTCAAAGTTTAAACAAGGAAAGAGAGAAGAGTTACTGAAAAAGCGGGCAACGTTATAAGGGTGCACAAGGTGATGGGAGCGAGCTTCTATGCGTTGTGCGGTAGAAATGGAAGACTTGAGGGTCCTGCGTAGCTGTACGTTCAAATGGGAAGTGGAAGGGAGGCTTTTGAGTCAAAACAAATGGAGTAGGGAAAGTTGTTTTTGTCTGGAGTCTTGCGTTAAAAATGGGAGAAACAGAGGGCGTTTGTTTTTAAAATGGGACTGGCGTGTTTGGATCAGTGAAGAAAGAAGGCATGGGGCGGAAATTTTGGTGCAGGCAAGAAGATGGGGACGTGAGCGTTACAACTGGGAAACGTTGGCAGCAGGATGAGCTGCATAACGGTGGAGGTGATATGCATTCTGTGTATAAAATGGAGGGGCAGGCGTCAGATAATGTCAGTTTTTCGGAGAAGAAGAAGCATTTGTGAAAGGAGAGATTCTGTAGTGGTGGGTCCTGATGGTTACTGACGTTTGTGTGGCCGAGTTGAACAAAATTTGAGGTCCAGTTAAATGTTAGTGGGCGTTGGTTTATTGGATAACGGGTCAGGATTTAAAAACAATGAATCCGATGAAATCATACACGTTGGGATCGTACGAACGACGACAACACCATGGAACTGACTGGGAGCGTATCGAAGCTCATTACAATTTATAACGAAATAAATTGTCCGTATGAATCAAGCGATGGTTATCGTTATTAACGATGATCGTCCAATGTGAGTAAAACTCACTAACTCTCTACAATTTATATTTTTATAAATTGTACTTTATTTATTGACCGTTGTATATTGATTGTTAAACTGGACTGTTAAATAGATTTGATTGAAAACGTAGTTATAGTTAATCTATGTATTGTTAATCAAATACGGTTCTGTACAGCAGGATATTTCATTTCAAAATGAAATATGATATATATATTATACTGTGTAACATCTGTGGATGCAGGGAGATAGATTGGAGGAATCCGACTGGGTTCCTCAACAATTATTTTACTGTTTTCATATATGGTGATATATGTTGTGATTTATAATCTGTTATTGATTATGGATGTTAGAACGATATTGATCATCGTTGTTTGATATTTTGAATATCATAAGAAACCCTGAGTTGTAAAAAGAAGTATTTCAATGTATATTGAAATAAAGGAATTTTATAAAATCACAGGATTTTATAAAAAGGAAATATTTATAAAACAAACACGGTTTTATAAAAGGGATATTTATTTAGAGGATAAATAGAAGTAATAAATAGGAAATATTTGTAATGGTAAATAGAAGAAAATAAATAGGAAATATTTGTAACGGTAAATAGAAGTTATAAATAGGAAATATTTGTAACGGTAAGTAAACGTTATAAAAAGGAAATAGTTGTAACGGAAAACGTAGTTTATAAAAAGGAGCTAATCGATGTTAGTTAATCGATTAGTGTTAAAGTAAAAGGAACTAATCGATGTTAGTTTAATCGATTATTGTTAAAGTAAAAGGAACTAATCGATGTTAGTTTAATCGATTAGTGTTAAAGTAAAAGGAACTAATCGATGTTAGTTTAATCGATTAGTGTTAAAGTAAAAGGAACTAATCAATGTTAGTTTAATCGATTAGTGTTAAAGTAAAAGGAGTTAATCGATGTTAGTTAATCGATTTGAGAATAAAGTAAAAAGAGTCAATCGAATATAGTTTATTCGAATAGAAGCAAAAGAGTCAATCGAATATAGTTTATTCGAATAGAAGCAAAAGAGTCAATCGAATATAGTTTATTCGAATAGAAGCAAAAGAGTCAATCGAATATAGTTTATTCGAATAGAAGCAAAGGAGTTAATCGAATATAGTTTATTCGAAGAAAGAAAAAGGAGTTAAATCGAATAAGTGAAATGAGTAAATCAATAGCGTTAGTAAAATAGAGTTAATCCAATAGTGTTAGTCCAATAGAGTTAATTGATAAGGGTTAATCGAATAGAGTTAAGTGAAAAGAATAAATCGAATAGAGATATATTCGAACGAGGTTTAAGTAAGGAAGTTAGTAAAAGGGATATAAAGTGAACTTTGACTATTTCAAAGTTAGAAATATTGTTCAGTTAAGGTCTGAGAGGTAGTTCTACCCCAACTTGATTGGCTTCGTTTTTAACTAAGGAATAGTTAATGTTCGGCAGTAAAGGAAATGGTTTGAGTTGGCATCGCGATGGTTTGTTTAAACATCTGTCTAAGTCCAGTGAAGAAGCTTTGGAAATGTTTTCCAAAGAAGAAACCAGAAATATTTTCTTATAAAGGAAACGAGAAATGGAAATGTTTTCCATTAATAACATATATTCTCTAAATTTAGAAAATAGGAAATATTGACTATAGGGAAACCCGAGATAAGTAAAATTAATGAATTAAAGAGATAAATGTTGAACGATGTTTGATCGATATAATTTTCATTTGGAAATAATATCGTTGGTTGCACACTTGTTTTTATTCGATAGTTAAATCACAGACTATCGAAGTTTTGACCATTTTAACGTTGTTAATATGGATAGACCGGTTGGATTATTATCCAAAGAACCACTCTGTATTGGTATAAGCCTTGCGAATCATATATTCCAAAGGAAATTTAAGGCGGAGTTACGCAAGGGCTATCCTGTTTACAGAATAGTGCCTTCGGTTCATCCTGTTCCTGGATGACTTGTATGGACGGATGTCTGACAGAGTATTTCCAGACGATCAAGTATATTGATTCCTTCAACTATACCAAGAGTGAAAGCGGAGAAGGAAACTTCTTTTAGCTAACGCGTAATGTATGGTTGAGGACGTCAATCTGTGATTTGATGGATTTGACGATGTGGCATTCAAAGTGAATCTGATGTGATGATAAGCGTAGCTTCTAGCCTCATCATCTGGTAAATGACAGAAATCGGGCAGGCAGCATGGCTAAGTCGGTCGCACCGAAGTAGGGTGTATAATCACCTGATCTAGAGTTTCATTTACTTCTAAAAATCTATTGTTGATGCTGTCTCATTCGGGAAACGGTTGCTGATCCCAACTGTTGGTGATATACATTCGATACACTCAAGCGAAATGAGTGGTCGGTCATGTGTGGCCGGGTTGCAAGATGTTCTTGTTGAACCCAGTGTATTCCTCTCTAGAGGTACACAAGCAGAAGGTGATTCCATACCTTGTCATAGCTGGAAATCCATTACCCAATACGTGCTTGCGGTTTTGAGTTGTATACTATATATGTAGAACGTGAGATGAAAGCATTTCTGCTAGATGATTATATATATACTGTGGTTGATAGACATTATTATAATATCAAAAGGGTTTTTGATATAAAGATATTTTGGATTCTCATAAGGGAAAAACCCTTTCCGTTATGCGGCGTGGTCTTATGAGATATCATTTACTTGTTCAACTGTTTTTAAACTGTTTTACTCATACCAGTCCCATGACTGACCCGGAATTTATTTTGTTGTTTTCCCTAAACTCTTGGGTGCCTAAATTTGTATGGGCAGTCAAGTAGTCGGGATTTTACAGATACATTGAAGAGCTGGAGCAGGAGGCTTCAGGATCATATAGCTATAGTTATTTCCGTTGTGTTGTAAGTGCTGTACTTTGATAATGATATGTATATTCAAGTACCAGATTTGTATTTCAAAGTTATGTTATGAAATATATTTATTCGTTCCGCTGTGAGATTCGTGTTACTCTGATGTTGTGTTCTTCTTCTTCTTCTATTCTAAGTTTCTATCTTATCTTTCCTCACCCTCTAATTTCTTTCACTAATTACCAGGATTTTTCGACGTTTTGGTTATCGACATCGTGCTTATGTCGATAACCAAAGTCGCCGAAAATCCGGGTCGTTACAACATACGCCTCATTCCAATCCAGAATATTCCTTTATTCAAATATTCTTATACTTTGGGAAAGGTTCCCACTAGATTTATCAAAGATAAATTCTTTAAATTTATTCTTTAATCTTTCTTTGGATATCATTTCAATCTAATTAAAGATGCATTAGAACTCCACTTGGTTTTAATCTTCCCAAAAATCAATATTAACGATTGTTTAACTTGAGAAATCATATCCTGTCTTTAATTGGGTTAAAGAACCAATGTCATTTAAAACACGGTACACGATAAGCCCAAAATCACATTCCATTCCATCAGCCTCTAAACGTAAAGTAGCAAGTGAACAATCCCCTAAGTATTAACCCCGAAGACCAAAACCAGCATCAGATCAATACCCAGGAAACCATTCAACTTAACTAATCTCCAGTTAGTTTCTGATATTTTTAACTCCATTGGGCCTAAGAACAGCATTATCAAATACACCATTCACGACAACACAAAATCGTGTTCCTTTAACAATGGAATCTACATGGACAACAAATCGATATATATATATATATATATATAATCGATATAAACTTTTATATCCAACTGATAGTATAAATGGAATAATGAGAAGGCCTTTTAAATTCCATATATATTAACCATCTTCCTCTGCTGAAGCTTACTTCGATTATTACCAAATCGAATTCCATTCAATTCCAATTTAATATATCAAATTGGAAAATTTTACTTTGGAAAATCCCCTTTAAATCTTAACAAAAGATTTATAAATTCCAAATCCCATTTCACTGTAAATTGAGTTAAAGAACGAATGTCGCTAAAACACAGTTCACAACAAACCTAATTCACATTTCATTAGTCTCTAACCGTAAATTAGTACGAGAACAATTACCCTAAGTGTTAACCCCGAAGGCCGAAACCAACATTAGATCAATACCCAGGAAACCCTTTAACTTAACTAATCTCCAGTCAATTTCTAATTTTCTTAACTCCATTGGGTCTAAGAACAGTATTATTAAAGATACCATTTACAATAACCCAAAATCTTATTCCATTATTAACTGGGTTAAAGAACAAGTGCTATTTAAAACACCGTTCACGATAAACCCAAAGACCAATTTAAATTTCATTCCAATTAAATATCAATTAATTGGTACACTTTATTAAATCTAAATTTCTAAATAGAAAATATATCAGCTTATATTCAATATCAAATACCACAATCAACAAATATCGTATTGGAAATAATAATATAAATATATCTTTCAAATTTCCATAACAATATCTGTATAATCATGAAATCCAACATCGAAATATTCCGAAGACAATTTCGATTCAAATCCATTTCCAATTTTATATTGGAAATCCTGGTTATTTTTAAAACCATTTCAAATCAAATTTATTTATTCAAAAAGTAAATAAGTTATTTTTCTAGTTCATAACTAGTTCTTTTTGATAAAAATCTATTTTTATCTTTTCAAATATGGAATTTTTCATCCTAATTCTTTCCAAATCATTTCTTACGATTTTACACTAATTATTGATATTTTTAGTAATTTTATCAAGACCCGTACAGTCGATTTCCATAAACGGCCATCGAACTGCACTTACATCAGCCTTTTCCAAATTTGATTTGGACATAATTCCAAATCCAACCATTAGATTTCAAATCTGTAATATTTTTTAGAAAGCTCTTTTCGAGACAAACCCAATGGTTCTGGTTTTAGGAGAATCCGACGGCCGTATCTCCCGCAATGTCCACTCGAAGTCAATGATCGAAATTCGCGAACTGCCACAGCGCGGCGCGTTCTATTCAGGCCAATATATATGTATAATATATATAGATTATACATATTTCGTCGATTTCCCTTTAAAACATATTTTATAAACCGTTTTAAATTCGTTTTCGAAACAATTTCAACTTCATATTCAATTTCAAATAAAAAATGAATATTCCATATCATCGATATATAAATAATAGTATTTTCAAAACATTAGATTTTGAAATCAATTCCCTTTTCGATATTCATAATAATATGAATAAAATCGATATAAATATCGTTCACGTCAAAATGGCATTAATCTAATTAACACACCTTTATATATTTAAGTATATTCATGTTCATACCGAATCGGACATTAAAAGCACATTTTTGATCCATTGCTGAATATTATTTTAAAATATTCATTATTTTAAAATATTAATTTAAACTAGAATCAGATACA
Source organism: Allium sativum (assembly GCA_030737875.1). Taxonomy (NCBI): domain Eukaryota; kingdom Viridiplantae; phylum Streptophyta; class Magnoliopsida; order Asparagales; family Amaryllidaceae; genus Allium; species Allium sativum. The sequence continues at coordinate 571,879,251 of CM060923.1, read as the reverse complement.
GTCAATTACCATATAATGTTGATTATATGGACTTCATACAACACACGTATATCACAACAATAATAAATAATCAACCATCATCCAAAGTGCATTCTACACTGTATAAGCATTAAATATAAATATTCAACGCTTACACAGCTTGTCAATCAATCGATTGACATACAGCTAATTAATGGGATTAGTTTATGTCATATATCATCCTAATACCCATGTGGGGTTTCAAACAATCAAACACAGGTTTTATTTGGGCAGTTGGGTAATGTGTAAAATTTATCATCCAAATCAATATCAGTCAAATGTGTGTACATAAACAAATCGTCCGATTTGTTTATAAATATTTATTTTATTCATATACACGTTAAAAATTATATTTTTAACTATAAAATATTTTACCCCATTCCACATCACACAATCAATTTTCACAACACAATCAATCAAACAAACAAGTCGTCCACCATCTGTGGATGACGGGTGTCGGGTGCTGCTAAGCAACATCTGCATCCTAGTATATATTTTAACTAGAAAATAAAATAAAAGTGAGGAGTTCTCACCTTTGGTTTCCACTCCATCATTCTCTAATTCTGAACGGTTCAGATTTCCTATTTGTTTTCCACCAGTTCCATAACACAATGTTTCACGCTGTTCATAATAAAAATCACATTTTTAATATGATGTTTATTTTAAAAAAATCACATTATTATAATGGCACTTCATATAACAAAATCATATATTTTCACAACGCTTCTTTTTATATAAAAATTATACTTTTATATCTTTACTCCTTATATAAAGACCCAATTTTTATCGCTACTTTATATGTATAAAAACATATTTTTATATTCATACATATATAAAAATCATATTTTTATTTTTCATTCATGTATAACTTCAGGACATAAAAATCGTAACTTTATTATTATAAGAATCATAGCTTCATTACATCATCAAAATGACAACTTTAAATAACTAAAAATCTGATCTTTAAGTGGTCAAAAATCATACTTCTTTATGAACTAAAAATTATATTTCTATTTTCTTCACGCACTAAAAGTTATATTTTTATCAACATAAAAATCATAGCTTTAACTAATTAAAAAACATATCATTAACTAAATAAAAATATTAACATTATATAATAAAAATATTAACTTTATATAGTAAAAATATTAACTTTATATAGTAAAATTAAAAACTGATTTTTTTTTATATATAAAAAAACTAATTTCGGTAAATAACAAAATTAACTAAACCAATTAAAGCTTACCTGTTGAATTGGGGGTGCGCAATCGGAATGGGAGGCGGAGTTGGGCGGCACTGGGCTTCAGTAGGTGGCGGGGGACGGCCTGACATTGGTGGGGCCACTGGTGGTGTTACAACCCGAACTTCCCCAGTAAGAAAAGAACGGATTGCTTAGGGAACAAGCCACATCGGGATGCAGACAAAAGAATATTTCATTGTTTATTACAACAATTACGTCAGAATACAAGAATATACAGAGTATGAATAAATAATATACATCACAAAATATTAGATATTACAATACATTACATAGAAGCGGAAAAATAATACAGCACACAACTAAAAAGATATGCGGAGACAGAGCTTTCCGGATACCATTCCAGCTATAAACCAGGTTCCTGTGAATATAAATCTGCAAAACCAAAATACTAGCTTCCCGTGGAAAATAGGGCACCCAGAGTTTAGGTTTAAACAATAAACTCTGGGTCAGTCATGTGACTAGTGTGAGAAATAAATTAGTTATTAATCTTTATTTTAAAGTTAGGTAAATCAAGGGACCACGCCGTATAACACGGAACGGGTTTCCTCCCAAGGATACCAGTGCATAAAACAACAGCGCAATGCTAGATAAAGAACAATAAAGCTATTATAAGACCCAGGTCCCATCACACAATGCAACACAAGCCGGAGGATAGGGTTTTAACTTATAATAGCCAAAGAACGTTTGATACGCTAATTTCATCTTTTATTACTGCTATAAGTGTATAGTGTCAAAACAATTTCAATCATAAGTATCAATCATAGATGGCATATGTAACACCCCGTATTTTTAATGTAATTAAAAATGTATATATATCCACAGATAGGATTAATATGGTGATGTATAATGAAAATTAATCAATATATGAAAAAAAAAGATTGGTTGCATGCGATGAAAATATGTTGCATGCACTGATTTGCAAACATAATGCATTAACATTAAAAGAAAAAAGATTCATGCATTGGTTTAATTTAAGTATTGTAACTGACATGAAAAAGAGAAGTAAGGAAAGAACAATAATTATCATTGTTCTAAGACTTATTAACAAAAGACTTTGTAGCTCAGTTAGTTAAGGCATTGGATTTGTAACATGGAGGTCGGGGGTTCGAACCCCGGCGGTAGCATAATTTTTATCTCTGTTTTAAAGAGGGCCAACTGAACATGCAAATATATGTACATATACAAATTCAAAATTTGAAAGGATAAGAACGTACATATAAGGAAATAAAGAAAATATATGTATATACATGAGAATATATATATATATATATATATATATGCAGAAATATATGTATACGAAAGACAAAATTTAAGATAAGGCTATAGTAAATGAAATATGGCAAGAATTAAATAACGGTGCAACATCGTTTGAATTTTGAAAGTAAAATGAAAGTTGTGCGTATATATATATACGCGTAAAATGGTTGTTAAAGGAATTGTATACATATAAGAATATTTCATGTGAATAAAACAGTTAAACAAATTCCAGGAATTCAAAAGTTCGAAATTCAAATTTCTGCGCCAAAACAGCTTGTGGGACCCAATGCTGACTTAGCACTGCATGTACGATAAGATTTGGCTAGATTCATCTGCGAACCTGGACTATTTTCTTAACTAGGTTCAATGCTGACTCAGCGCTGCGTGTACGATAAGGTCTTGAGCAACTATATAAACAGCCCTGGTCTTCTTCTCTATTCACAATTCTTCTCTACCCTTATGCTGCAAAGATTCTTAGTAAACATGGCTTCCTCTCCTCCTCTTAATCAAATAATAAATAAAATAATATTTATAAAATAAATCAAGATGAGGAGGTGCTGCTCAAAGACTTTCAAAGAGGAGATTCAGGCTAGAATTCAAGTGAAGATTCGAACGACTGCAACGACCGTTTTTCTACGAATCATAGCAACGCCATCTTTCTATTCTAATCTAATCTCTGTAAGTCAGTTATTTCTAGATTTGAATGTTTCACTTTTCGTGACATGAAATTAAAGGAATAAAAGAGTATGCCAATTCTTTCTATTGAATCAGTGCCTATTTCTTTGGACCAAATTAAGAACTGTTATGATTTCGAGGACAAATAAGACTGTAACTATGAAACTATGGACCTTAGAACCATATGCCTCTTTGACTATGAACATTGCCTAAGACTATGAACATTGCCTAAGACTATGAACATTGCCTATGACTATGGACATTGCCTATGACTGTGACTGTGACCATGAGAATTATTTCCATGACTATAGCCTATACCTTTGATTAGGAAGCAAAACTATTGTCTATGACATAAATGGGACAACTGTGATTAAGCACCTATGGTTCATGACTAGGAAAGTGTTTAAAATTTTGTGACTGTGAACCCGATTATCTGTCTTGTCTGTTCTTTGGTTTTAGACCTTGGGAATTTACCTATTAAGTTAGGTCTACCCATGTTCTTGAACCAACGCCGTTATTCAACCCTTTTTATGCCAGTTAGTATGTCTATCTTTTGCATAGCATCTTTGGTTCATTCCCTATTTTCTACGAGCCTAGCTTTATTTATAATCTAGACTGAATCACGATTATACAAACGGTGGGAATGCGGTTTGGGCAAAATATGAAATTTACTAGAAACATAGTTATAAACTAGGAAATTGGCATAAATTGGGAACATGTATTATGGCATGTTCATAGAAATGCAAATTGGATAAATTTGACATGAATTATAAGATGTGTAATTTGAATCTAGTATTGACATGTAAATCTAGCATTTACATGAATAGTGAACTAGAGTAATAAGTCTAGTTTGACATAAATTAGAATGTTGAATCGGAATTAGGTTAGCTAATTTGGCACGATAAGTATATTGGCATAAATGTGAAATTGGCCATAATTGAGAATAACTGTCAGGATTAGAAAAATCATGGTTAGTGACACTTAATTTGGTAAAATCCACATACCAAAAAGCATAAATATGATTTAGAAGGGGAAATGGGCCATAAGAATAAATGTTGACAATTTACATTAAAAGAGTAATTGGGAAATAAGTAAATTAGGATTAATTTACTTATAGAATTTGTCCTAAAAGAGGAAATGTAAATTTAGACAAAATTAAAGGTTTATTAACGGCATCTCTTTTAATGACACACAAAAAAGTTCTAGGGTGACAGAGAGGATAGTGTCTAGGCTTGAGTTTGGAAAATACAAGTTTCCTGCTCTCCCTGGCTATCCCTAACTGATCCGACGAACGGGATGGTTACTTTCAAAACTTGATTTGAAAATAAATTGAAACCCTTTGAACTTAGAAAACACGAATATGCCTAACCCGAGGTTAGACTAAGTTGCGATGTAAACCTTCCCGGAACCAACCGGCACATCCAGTATTCGCAACAATATCTGTCTAATGTGAGTGGTCGTGGCTTTAATTTATTTAGTTAAAGCTAGAACAAGAATGGTAGGGTTAAGTTAACTAAGACACTTAACCAGTTCAACATGATAACTAGACTGATGGGTGGGGTTAGGTTCAGACTGATACTTAACACATTTAAGCTAGAATGGGAAGGTTAAGTCCATAGGAACACTTAACCAATTTAACACGGTTAAGCTAGAATGGGAGGTCTAAGTCCATAGAGACACTTAACCAAACTCAAGGTAGCAAAACGAGACTTGTAGGGGTTAAGTAAAGTTAATACACTTAACCAAATTAATATGTTAACTAGACTAGAGGTCGGGGTTAAGTAAAATCTAATATACTTAGCCAATTTGATATGTTAGCTGGGCTAGACCGTAGGGTTAAGTGAACCTAAACACTTAACCATCAGGTTGTGATAAAGGAATGAGGTTAAGTCTAAAACATGAAGGGATAATACTTAACCATTGATAACGTGTTAGTTAAGACAAACATGCAAGGTTAAGTTAAAAAGGAACACTTAACCAATACAGGGTGAATGGGTAGGGTTAAGTAATAAGAAATACTTATCCAATATAACTTGGTTTGTGGTGGGGTTAAGTCAACATGAATTACTGATAACACTTAACTAGTATAACAGGATGAATGAAGGGGGTTAAGTTGGCTTGAATTGACTAATGACACTTAACCAATCCAAATTGACAGAAAAGGGAACTAAGTAGTAAACCTTAGAAAACAACGATTCTGGAAACTAAGTGGTAAATCTTAGTTAATAAAACTAAGTAGTAATTCTTAGTATAACACGAGGAGGAGCGAACGTCCGTCTGGTTAAAAAGAAGACTCCAACGAATTGGGTTACGAAGCCTGAGGCTTCGAGGGGACGTGAGGGTACTCTTGGTATCCCTCTATGAGGCTGCAGATGATCCGCCTGGGCCCACAGAGGTTAAGGTCTGCGTAGAAGAACCAGGAGTATGCCTTTGTTGCAATACATGGCAACCTAAAGACTAGGATGGACCGGCATGATTCGGCGAGCAAACGGTAGCCCTGTGATAGCGACTCGTCGTCTACCATCCATCTTGAGTCAATCGAGACATGTGAAGCGGAATGGCGGAGAACTCCAAAAGACCATATACTTGCTATCTAGCTATGGGTGAGGATGGCCATAGGATAGTGGAGCACCGGGGGCCGGCGTATAGTTCTCATTTTACAAGGTGTGCCTTCCATTAGTTGAGGGAGGGGTCAAGTGGAACCATAACCACTGGAATAAAAACAGACCTTAGCATCTGCATCGGCAGATAACTGAAAGCTCCCGACCGAGTTCTGTATTCCTTGATTTGCCCTGTCACAGGACTCGGACCGCACATTACAGGACATGTGCATCTAGACAAGCGATAACGATTCGCGATACATGCGTGGGGAAGTAGAGGAACACATACCACTCAAGGTAGTGTGTCCTAGACTTGGGGGCATCGTTCGACAGGTAGCGTAATCCCTAGTTGGACTAGGTGGCATAAACCCTGAACTTGAAAAGCGTTCAGCAGATAGCGTAAAACTCTAAGTTAAATCTAGGAAGCACTTGATAGAAAACCCTAGATTTGATCTAGGTAATAAAAAAATGAATGTATGCCGGAAGGCAATGGAAAATACAGGGATTGGGATCACGTTATCGTTACTAGATGGGATACTAGATAGGCGGTGCATAGATATAGAAACCAGTATAACAAGGAAATAGCGAAGCGGCGAAAGTATTAGAGCGTACCCAGTTTATCTTAGCATATCTTGTAACTACCTTGTCTAATCTTGTTGACCCTATCGTCATGGTGTAATCTTGTATTCAGTTAATTCATGTCGTTTTGTTTTCCATGTTCACATGCTAGAAGTTACTGAACTTACTCGGGCTTTATGTCTGACTCTGTTTTTCTTTCGTCTTCTTCTCTTATGTCCCCCCCCCCCCAGGTAGTAGAGGAGGGAGTAGTATAGCTCAGGACAAGTTGGACTGTCACTCTTTCCCGGCTTAAAGATTTATCAAAGTTTGCTTGGATTCTCTTATCAGATGCTATGGCTGGCTCTTGCTAAATTTGGGGAATATAAATGTATTTTCATGCTTCTTTATTTTGTAAGACAGATGATACTCTGATATTGTAAAGAAATCATTGTACAAACTATTTATCAATAAAGCAAAGTTTTATTTTCCGCTGTTTTAATTTTTGTCTGTCTTGTAATTTATCTGCATCTTTAACCCTAAATGCTCCACAGAACTTAGTGCATTCCCTTTGTGAGTGACAGTAACGGATGTGGGGTGTTACACGTGGTATCAGAGCCGAAGGTTACCAGATCAGATAAAAGATTTGAAAAATTATTTTTCAAAACGGTTTTAAAGAAGCATTTTCAAAAGAAAAGTTTTGTTTTAAAGGCGTATTCCCCAAAGCCATACGCATTGTCTTCTCTTCCTCTGTTTGAATTCTTGTCTCCTTCTTTCTTGAGTCTCTGGGGCTCCTGGCTTTCTTGGAGGTAACCACATCGAAGGGCAAAGTAGTGCCCGGCTTCCATCCATAGCCTTAGTTGTTTCCTCCACGGGCAGTTTTCTTTCAAAGCTTATAAGGTTTTCCGGACGATGGAGGCAGCTTTCGAGAGACTTGTCAACATGACTACACACGGAAGGGGATGAGGAGTTTGGCTAAGGAGCATAACCCTAGGATGAGGAATTCATGGATGTAGACTGAGCACACGAAGGAGGAAGAAATTATAAAACCTAAGACAAGAGGAAGTATCTTTACTAGGGTATGATAAGGCATATACTCAAGGATAAGGGCAAGGACGAGGACGAGATTTTCAGAAGGACAAGTACATGCTTTCTCCACCAAGCGTACCTAGGAGAAAGGTAGTCCGGTTGGAAGAGTCTAGTTTTCTGTTCGTGCTATTTCCTTAGGTTCTAGCGCTTCGCATTTATCTACTTTCATAGTTAAGTCTCTGCACCATAGTACTTGTATAGTAGAAAGATCCCACTAGAGTCTCAAATCCAATTGGTGGTCCGACTAGTTTATTTTTGGTTAGTAGGGATTTGAGAATAGCTATCGAGTTTACTTATATCATCTCACGTAGATCGTCCAAATTCGGAGGAGGTATTCCTTGGGTGCTTGTTTGATATTGGTTTAGGCCTTTGGGGCTTGTACTTGAGGAATGTCGAGTTCGACTAGGATGGTTCGCGTGAGAGATAAATAGTTGTGGCAGGTACTCTAAAAAGCACGTAGTAACCTTTCGACCTCTATAGTTATGGCATGGCGGATAAGAGGGAAACCTCTAATCTTCTTAGTACATATACTTGGTACCGTGATTGACATCTGTTTATTTTGGAAAAGGTAGGTCAGAAACTTCACAATCATGAAGTTAAATTAGTTAAGATACAGTGGAGTAAAGCTCAAGAGGGCTAGATACTAGCGTCATACCCTTTTCCTTAAGGGTGCATCCTTGATTTCTTTGTGTAGGAGCTTTACGCATAATTGTTTCTCTCTTTCCGAAGTATATCACCTAGGTCGTATCTTCGATCCTTAGGTAGAAGCCAATGGATGTAAACATGTGTTTGAAACATGTTATGGTTGGTGGTTGCAAGTGATTGCTAATGGTTGCTTGTGAATGCATATGCATACGTATTAGGCACTAGATCAGTTCAGACGCTTTCATATTGCATTTACAGATATGTAATTGTTTGTAAATTGAACTTGATATGTTATCATATGGATGTTGCATATGGATGAATGGCTGTGCACGCATGTAGTATTTACGTAACTAGGAATGCTTGCATACATGATTGGACGCATGGCACCGACATGATTCGCATTAAGGAGGTCGACTGAATCAGTAGACCGCCTGATTTTACAGTAGATAAAGACATATACACACACTATGCATATGAACATGAAAGAATTAGAAATCTTTTAAGGATAATGGATGCCTGTGATTGGATGGTTGAGTAGATGGGTGATTGGATGGTAGGACACATTCTTCCTAACTAGAAGATTTCGGGGACGAAATCCTTTTATGTGGGGGAGAATGTAACACCCCGTATTTTTAATGTAATTAAAAATGTATATATATCCACAGATAGGATTAATATGGTGATGTATAATGAAAATTAATTAATATATGAAAAAAAGAAAAGATTGGTTGCATGCGATGTAAATATGTTGCATGCACGGATTTGCAAACATAATGCATTAACATTAAAAGAAAAAAGATTCATGCATTGGTTTAATTTAAGTATTGTAACTAACATGAAAAAGAGAAGTAAGGAAAGAACAATAATTAACATTGTTCTAAGACTTACTAACAAAAGACTTTGTAGCTTAGTTGGTTAAGGCATTGAATTTGTAACATGGAGGTCGGGGGTTCGAACCTCGGCGGCAGCATAATTTTTATCTCTGTTTTAAAGAGGGCCAACTGAACATGCAAATATATGTACATATACAAATTCAAAATTTGAAAGGATAAGAACGTACATATAAGGAAATAAAGAAAATATATGTATATACATGAGAATATATATATATATATATATATGTATATGTATGCAGAAATATATGTATACGAAAGATAAAATTTAAGATAAGGCTATAGTAAATGAAATATGGCAAGAATTAAATAACGGTGCAACATCGTTTGAATTTTGAAAATAAAATGAAAGTTGTGCATATATATATACGCGTAAAATGGTCGTTAAAGGAATTGTATACATATAAGAATATTTCATGTGAATAAAACAGTTAAACAAATTCCAGGAATTCAAAAGTTCGAAATTCAAATTTCTGCGCCAAAACAGCTTGTGGGACCCAATGCTGACTTAGCACTGCATGTACGATAAGATTTGGCTAGATTCATCTGCGAACCTGGACTATTTTCTTAACTAGGTTCAATGCTGACTCAGCGCTGCGTGTACGATAAGGTCTTGAGCAACTATATAAACAGCCCTGGTTTTCTTCTCTATTGACAATTCTTCTCTACCCTTATGCTGCAAAGATTCTTAGTAAACATGGCTTCCTCTCCTCCTCTTAATCAAATAATAAATAAAATAATATATATAAAATAAATCAAGATGAGGAGGTGCTGCTCAAAGACTTTCAAAGAGGAGATTCAAGCTAGAATTCAAGTGAAGATTTGAACAACTGCAACGACCGTTTTTTTACGAATCATAGCAACGCCATATTTCTATTCTAATCTAATCTCTGTAAGTTATTTATTTCTAGATTTGAACGTTTCTCTTTTCGTGACATGAAATTAAAGGAATAAAAGAGTATGCTAATTCTTTCTATTTAATCAGTGCCTATTTCTTTGGACCAAATTAAGAACTGTTATGATTTCGAGGACAAATAAGACTGTAACTATGAAACTATGGACCTTGGAACCATATGCCTCTTTGACTATGAACATTGCATAAGACTATGAACATTGCCTAAGACTATGAACATTGCCTATGACTATGGACATTGCCTATGACTATGACTGTGACCATGAGAATTATTTCCATGACTATAGCCTATACCTTTGATTAGGAAGCAAAACTATTGTCTATGACATAAATGGGACAACTGTGATTAAGCACCTATGGTTCATGACTAGGAAAGTGTTTAAAATTTTGTGACTGTGAACCCGATTATCTATCTTGTCTGTTCTTTGGTTTTAGACCTTGGGAATTTACCTATTAAGTTAGGTCTACCCATGTTCTTGAACCGACGCCGTTATTCAACCCTTTTTATGCCAGTTAGTATGTCTATCTTTTGCATAGCATCTTTGTTCATTCCCTATTTTCTACGAACCTATCTTTATTTATAATCTAGACTGAATCACGATTATACAAAAGGTGGGAATGCGGTTTGGACAAAATATGAAATTTACTAGAAACATAGTTATAAACTAGGAAATTGGCATAAATTGGGAACATGTATTATGGCATGTTCATAGAAATTCAAATTGGATAAATTTGACATGAATTATAAGATGTGTAATTTGAATCTAGTATTGACATGTAAATCTAGCATTTACATGAATAGTGAACTAGAGTAATAAGTCTAGTTTGACGTAAATTAGAATGTTGAATCGGAATTAGGTTAGCTAATTTGGCACGATAAGTATATTGGCATAAATGTGAAATTGGCCATAATTGAGAATAACTGCCAGGATTAGAAAAATCATGGTTAGTGACACTTAATTTGGTAAAATCCACATACCAAAAAGCATAAATATGATTTAGAAGGGGAAATGGGCCATAAGAATAAATGTTGACAATTTACATTAAAAGAGTAATTGGGAAATAAGTAAATTAGGATTAATTTACTTATAGAATTTGTCCTAAAAGAGGAAATGTAAATTTAGACAAAATTAAAGGTTTATTAACGGCATCTCTTTTAATGACACACCAAAAAGTTCTAGGGTGACAGAGAGGATAGCGTCTAGGCTTGAGTTTGGAAAATACAAGTTTCCTGCTCTCCCTGGCTATCCCTAACTGATCCGATGAACGGGATGGTTACTTTCAAAACTTGATTTGAAAATAAATTGAAACCCTTTGAACTTAGAAAACACGAATATGCCTAACCCGAGGTTAGACTAAGTTGCGATGTAAACCTTCCCGGAACCAACTGGCACATCCAGTATTCGCAACAATATCTGTCTAATGTGAGTGGTCGTGGCTTTAATTTATTTATTTAAAGCTAGAACAAGAATGGTAGGGTTAAGTTAACTAAGACACTTAACCAGTTCAACATGATAACTAGACTGATGGGTGGGGTTAGGTTCAGACTGACACTTAACACAGTTAAGCTAGACTGGGAAGGTTAAGTCCATAGGAACACTTAACCAACTTAACACGGTTAAGCTAGAATGGGAGGGCTAAGTCCATAGAGACACTTAACCAAACTCAAGGTAGCAAAACGAGACTTGTAGGGGTTAAGTAAAGTTAATACACTTAACCAAATTAATATGTTAACTAGACTAGAGGTCGGGGTTAAGTAAAATCTAATATACTTAGCCAATTTGATATGTTAGCTTGGCTAGACCGTAGGGTTAAGTGAACCTAAACACTTAACCATCAGGTTGTGATAAAGGAATGAGGTTAAGTCTAAAACATGAAGGGATAATACTTAACCATTGATAACGTGTTAGTTAAGACACACAGGCAAGGTTAAGTTAAAAAGGAATACTTAACCAATACAGGGTGAATGGGTGGGTTAAGTAATAAGAAATACTTAACCAATATAACTTGGTTTGTGGTGGGGTTAAGTCAACATGAATTACCGATAACACTTAACCAGTATAACAGGATGAATGAAGGGGGTTAAGTTGGCTTGAATTGACTAATGACACTTACCCAATCCAAATTGAGAGAAAAGGGAACTAAGTAGTAAACCTTAGAAAACAACGATTCTGGAAACTAAGTGGTAAATCTTAGTTAATAAAACTAAGTAGTAATTCTTAGTATAACACGAGGAGGAGCGAACGTCCGTCTGGTTAAAAAGAAGACTCCAACGAATTGGGTTACGAAGCCTGGGGCTTCGAGGGGACGTGAGGGTACTCTTGGTATCCCTCTATGAGGCTGCAGATGATCCGCCTGGGCCCACAGAGGTTAAGGTCTGCGTAGAAGAACCAGGAGTATGCCTTGGTTGCAATACATGGCAACCTAAAGACTAGGATGGACCGGCGTGATTCGGCGAGCAAACGGTAGCCCTGTGATAGCGACTCGTCGTCTACCATCCATCTTGAGTCAATCGAGACACGTGAAGCGGAAAGGTGGAGAACTCCAAAAGACCATATACTTGCTATCTAGTTATGGGTGAGGATGGCCATAGGATAGTGGAGCACCGGGGGCCGGCGTATAGTTCTCATTTTACAAGGTGTGCCTTTCATTAGTTGAGGGAGGGGTCAAGTGGGACCATAACCACTGGAATAAAAACAGACCTTAGCATCTGCATTGGCAGATAACTGAAAGCTCCCGACCGAGTTCTGTATTCCTTGATTTGCCCTATCACAGGACTCGGACCGCACATACCACTCAAGGTAGTGTGTCCTAGACTTGGGGGCATCGTTCGACAGGTAGCGTAATCCGGACTAGGTGGCATAGACCCTGAACTTGAAAAGCGTTCAGCAGATAGCGTAAAACTCTAAGTTAAATCTAGGAAGCACTTGATAGAAAACCAAAGATTTGATCTAGGTAATAAAAAAAATGAATGTATGCCGGAAGGCAATGGAAAATACAGGGATTGGGATCACGTTATCGTTACTAGATGGGATACTATATAGGCGGTGCATAGATATAGAAACCAGTATAACAAGGAAATAGCAAAGCGGCAAAAGTATTAGAGCGTACCCAGTTTATCTTAGCATATCTTGTAACTACCTTGTCTAATCTTGTTGACCCTATCGTCATGGTGTAATCTTGTATGCAGTTTATTCATGTCGTTTTGTTTTCCATGTTCACATGCTAGAAGTTACTGAACTTACTCAGGCTTTATGCCTGACTCTGTTTTTCTTTCGTCTTCTTCTCTTCTGTTCCCCCCCCCCCAGGTAGTAGAGGAGGGAGTAGTATAGCTCAGGACAAGTTGGACTGTCACTCTTTCCCGGCTTAAAGATTTATCGAAGTTTGCTTGGATTCTCTTATCAGATGCTATGGCTGGCTCTTGCTAAATTTGGGGAATATAAATGTATTTTCATGCTTCTTTATTTTGTAAGACAGATGATACTCTGATATTGTAAAGAAATCATTGTACAAACTATTTATCAATAAAGAAAAGTTTTATTTTCCGCTGTTTTAATTTTTGTCTGTCTTGTAATTTATCTGCATCTTTTACCCTAAATGCTCCACAGAACTTAGTGCATTCCCTTTGTGAGTGACACTAACGGACGTGGGGTGTTACAGCATAAGTGCCCCACACCACTATGTCGCCATATATAGGTTTACAATTAAAACTGCAAAGTCACATATTGGAAGTTGGATTTCCATGTATGAACTGAGGCCAAGGATCGTCCTCACCGTTTCGAGACTGTATGGCACGAGCCTCAGGATCAGAGGTCGAGTGACCCTTGGATCGTTAGGACCGGTCCACCGATGTGGATTAAAATGCCTGAACACTGCGTTTCCCCACCCTTTGGGGCGTAAATGAGTCCTATGACTCCATCGGCTCCACATAGTCACCGATATATCTGAGGTGCCTTGCAATCCAACAACCACACAGGTGAAAATAATATAAATGTCAGGGCTGGTAGGTCACTGACACCACCCTAGCTAGAAGGAAACGCATGCCCTCCCTGAGGTTCTCTCCCATTTCTGGTTCACAACTGGGGTGTGAGGCTCGCGAATTAACGCTACACAAAGTTGTGTCACACAGGCGGTACTTTGATCATCAACCACAAGACTTTGCTTTTCGATAGAAGCCTAGATTATTTGCCACTTAGGCATGCCACACAGGCAATTCACTCCATGCGCTTGATATCCATCAATATATAACCTCTGAGCTCGTACGTCTCAGACAAGGGCATTAAGCAAGAGAATAAATTCTCCGCCGCCAAACAGATATATATTTAATAGAAATCAATCACACAGAATAAAATCCAATGTCAGACACACAGTCCATTTACAAATTCGTTCTGGGTCTGAACGAAACCGGAGGCACCTTGTACCTTGCATATCCATCGATCTCCAAGTAGGTCTGAACGATCACCAACTGATTCCCTTCTCTTGGGTGTACAGCCCAATCAAGATCATCAGTAATTATCCAAACGAGGTGAAGACCTCCGGTCTTCGCCACCATCTTCATCCTCGACACCTCGTCGAATCAGTTATTCAGAATGGGATAAACCCGGTCTTTCTGAATAACTCACGTATATAATAAACAAGTGTCACACCAACACAACATACACCTCATTCCAATTCAGAATATTCTTTAATTCAAATATTCTTATACTTTGGGAAAGGTTCCCATTAATTTTATCAAAGATAAATTCCTCAATTTTATTCTTTAATCTTCCTTTGGATATCAATTCAAACCAAATTATGGTGTATCCAAACTAGTCGGGATTAACGAACCTTACTGAAGTAATCATTTGTTAATTTTCCCAACCCCAACCTATTCATCCCATGAAGCAAAACTGGTCATACTTCATATCTAACACCATGGTGTTATCGGTAAATTCAATTACCATTTCACGTTCAAATCTAATTAAAGATTTAACTATCGCCTGGAGCAAATCACTCCATTCTCGATAATTTCAATCTAATTAAAGATTCATTAAAACTCCACTTGGTTTTAATCTTCCCAAAAATCCCTATCAATGATTATTTAACTTGGGAAATCATATCCTGTCTTTAACTAGGTTAAAGAACCAATGTCATTTAAAACACGGTTCATGATAAACCCGAAATCACATTACGTTCCATCAGCCTTTAACCGTAAATTAGAAATTGAACAATTCCCTAAGCATTAACCCCGAAGGCCGAAACCAACATCAGATCAATACCCAAGAAACCATTCAACTTAACTAATCTTCAGTTAGTTTCTGATTTTCTTAACTCCGTTGGGTCTAAGAACAGTATTATTAAAGATACCATTCACGACAACCCAAAACCCATTTGATATTAAATACAAGGCTTTGAATAGAAAATATATCGGCTATATTCAATATCAAATTCTACGACTAACAAATATCATATTGGAAATAACGTTATCAATATATCTTTCAAATTTCCATAACTATATATGTATAATCACGAAATCCATCATCGAAATATTCCAAAGACAATTTCGATTCAAATCCATTCCAATTCAATTATTGGAAATTCTGGTTACTTTTAAAACCCTTTCAAATCCTATTTATTTATTTAAAAAATAAATGGATTATAATTCTAGTTCAAAACGAGTTCATTTCGATAAAAATCTATTTTTATCTTTTCAAATATGGAATTTTTCATCCCAATTCTTTCCAAATCATTTCCTATGATTTTACACAAATTATTACTAGTTTTAATTATTTTATCAAGGCACGTACAGTCGATTTCCATCAACAGCCATCGAACTGCACCTACAACGACCTTTTCCAAATTTGATTTGGACATATTTCCAAATCCAACCATTAAATTTCAAATCTATAATATTTGTTAGTAAGCTCTTTTCGATACAAACCCAACGGTTCCAGTTGTAGGAGAATCCGACGGTCGGATCTCCCGTAATGTCCATTCGAAGTCAATGGTCGAAATTCGCGAACTGTCACAGCACGGCGCGTTCTATTCAGGCCATTATATATATATATAATATTATATATATATATATTTCATCGATTTCTTTTCAAAACATATTTTATAAATCGTTTTAAATTCGTTTTCAAAACAATTTCAACTTCATATTCAATTTCAAATCAAAATTGAATATTTCATATCATCAATATATAAATGATAGTATTTTTAAAATATTATATTTTGAAATCAATTCCTTTTCGCTATTCATTATAAAAATGAATAAAATCGATATAAATATCGTTCACGTCAAAATGGCATATAATCAACGCGGCTTCATATATTTCAATAACTTCGTTATTCTATTCAACAAATGAATATTTTCTTCAACACATGAATTTTCTTTTATTCAACACATGAAAAAATATATATATTTTATTCAACACATGAATTTTCTTTTATTCAACACATGAATTTTCTTTTATTCAACACATGAATATATATATTTTATTCAACACATAAGTTTTCTTTTATTCAATACATGAATATAATTTATTTTCTCAATTGGAATGAGACCCACACAATTACCATATAATGTTATTTATATGGATTCTATACAACACATGTATATAATAGCAAGGATAAATAATCAACCATCATCCAAAGTGCACCACACAATTGCATAAGCATTAAATATAAATAAATAACGCTTACGCAGTCTGTCAACCCATCGATTGACATACAACTAAACAATCGGGATTAGTGTACGTCAAATATCATCCCAATACCCGGGTGGGGTTTCAAATCAACAAACACAGATTTTTATTTATGCAGTTGGGCGATGTGTAAAATTTATCGTCCCAATCAATATAAGTCAAATGGGTATACATAAACAATTCGTCCGATTTGTTTATAAATATTTATTTTATATAGACGTTAAAAGTTATATTTTTAACTATAAAATATTTTGTTCATTCCACTTCACACAATCAACTTTCACAACACATCAATTAAACAAACAAGTCATCCATGGTCTGCGGAAAACGGGTGTCCGGTGCTGCTAAGCACCGTCTGCATCATAGTATATATTTCAACTAGAAAACAAATTAAAAGTGAGGAGTTCTTACCCATAAGCTAAACCAAACGCCGCAACTCTTCATATGTAGGAAATCTTCGCCGTGCTCGCCTTTTGTCACTTTCGTCGTCTGTGTTCGCTACGTATATAAAACTCACATTTTTATATTCTCTAGTATATAAAAATCATATTTTTAATTCACTACATATATTAAAATCACATTTTTATAATATCACTTCATGTATAGAAATTATATTTTTATAACACTCTTGATATAATAAAAATTATATCTTTATATAAATAAAAACCAAAGCTTTTCATATATAAAAAATCTTATTTTTAATCTTTCTATAATATAAAAATAATAATTTTTAATCTTTCTATAATATAAAAATCATACCTTTCTTCTATTAAAAATCATGTCTTTCTAGAAATAAAAATCTAATTTTTTATCTATATAAAAATCTTAACTTTATATTTGCTAACATGTATATAAAAATTCACTTTTTAACATGCTAATTATGTACATATAAACTAAATAACAAAATAATAAAAATACAGGGAAAACTCACATTTTTCAGAGGGGATGGAGGCTGAGGGGGTGCGCTGACGTGACAGGGGTACTGATGGAAGGTGGCGGCGGTTCTCAGTTAGGCTGTGGTGGCGTTGGAGGAGGCGGTTTTGAGGGTTAAGGTTTGGGTTCGAACTGTGGAGGAGGGGATTTGAGATGCCGGAGCCAGTGGGAGGCGGCTGCTCCTTGGCGGAGGCGCGTGGCAAGGGAGGGGCGAGCGACCAGATCTGGCTGCGGCGCTAGGGCTCCGCCCTTTTTCTTTTTCTCTTTCTTTGTTTTTCATTTTCCCTGAATCGGATTTTGGCTGTCGTGGGAAGAAAAAAAGGGGTGAGGTTAAGGGAAAAGTTTATATTATTATTTATTTTATCCTTCAAAAAGTAACTTTAAATTTTGATCTCCAAACGGGACCCACCGCCTGTCAACCCTAGCTAATTACCTCCATTCCGAACACAATGGGATATGTTACGTAGGCCAATTCGATCGTTTCGATCAGTTTCCATCAAAATCTAAATATAAATCTGTATATTGATTTTGAGCGCACATTTCAATTTACCGGGGCCACATACTGACTCTAAAAATTCCCGAATTTTATTTTCTAGCTTCATATTGAAGACACGGTCCTAACAAAACTAATTTCGTCGAATTCTGAGATCGATTGAAAAATAGCCGTTTTCTAGTCGATTAAATTCAACTAAAACTAGTCAAACACGTTTAACTTCGCCACGCTCACATATTGATTGAGAAAATTACGAATTTTGGAATCTAGGAATAACTTGACATCCCGGATCCAACAAAAGTGGTTTTGTCGAAAACCGAGATCGTTTGCAAAATTTCAATTTTTAAGGGCCAGAATTCCATAACGACTATTCTGAATATTCAACTGGGCATATCTTTTGATTCCTGCTTTGAAATCTTGATTTTTTGGATTCTTGGAAAGATATTTCCAATTAGATTCTAATATTTTTGGTTTCTCCAAAATCCGGATTATTTTGAATCCTATACATTCATTTGAACTTTGAAATCGAATTTTCGAACTACCGCGCCATTTTCGGTTCCTTTTATAATTTAAAAAAAATATTTACATTCTAACGTCGATCTATATAAATATATACATTGTAATTCTATTCAAAATAAATTTCTCGTCGTAGTTATTTAAAATAATTCATTTTAAATATTCAAAATTCATTAAAATTGCCAAAAATAAAATTTTTAAATTGGCTCAGATTTCCGGGTTATAACAATCTCCCCCACTTAAAACTTTTCGTCCCCGAAAAGGAACGAAGCTGAAAGTTTTTTAACTAATCAACTCAACTTTCATTATTTTCATTACGGCTTAAGTTCTTCAACATTTCATTTTCTAAGAACTTTTAAAATTTTTCAAAAA
Source organism: Allium sativum (assembly GCA_030737875.1). Lineage (NCBI taxonomy): Eukaryota > Viridiplantae > Streptophyta > Magnoliopsida > Asparagales > Amaryllidaceae > Allium > Allium sativum. Next base: position 571,860,345 of record CM060923.1, on the reverse strand, counting down.
TTTGGCTGACACCCTAAATTTTAAAAAAAATTCGCCATAACCACCCCTGCACCAGGAGCTTCGAGATATTTCAAATAGCCTCCCATGGCCCTCACCAATCCGAAAAGAAAGAGAAATAGCCAACCGGCTAGCCAATCGACTCATAAAATCATCCAAAACCCAAGAAATACAATAAACAAGTACCTATTTGTCGGGCAAACAATTTTATTCCTCTTCTCTAGCCTCCTTGCTATGACCTGTTCAATGTAAGTACATGTATATGCATGCAAATTTGATAAATTTTCAATACAATTCACTATTTGACTAGATTTGGCTAAATGGTTAAAAATATCCAACCAATAATCAAAAAACATAACCATCAATCAATTAGTTGATTATCTTTTCAAATTCATAACTTTGATATATATACAGAAAATCATGTTTTTGATGCCAAGTCACAACAATATATTCTAACTATATTTTGGTTCTCACACCAATCAATTGGAAATATATAGAAATCCCACTTTCGAAAATCGAACATAAACACTGATGATGAGATCTCAATCATCAGTATCTTCTTCGGGCGACTAAAGTGTGATTCAATATCTATCCAGTATATTAAAACTTCAAATACACGTAGATCAGACGTATATGCAAAATCTTTATACATTGGATTGTCCAAATTCAATACAAATATAATATTCAAATACGAATAATTGAATTTAATTTTTCAAAATAAAACTTGTTTTCACTTTTACTTATAAAAACATCACTCTTCACACTTAGGATACTACTGATCCTATCTCTAACGAGTCATTCTCGTTGGATATTACTAATCAAATCTCTAATGAATTCTTTCGTATGGTTCTAATGTGTCTTGTTGTCTGAGCTTTGTAAACCAAAGTTCTGATACTAAGTTGTTACGACCCGAACTTCCCCGATAAGGAAAGCACAGATTGCTTTGAGAACAAGCCACATTAAGAAGTAGATAGAAGAACATTTCATTGTTTATTACAATAATTACATCAGGATACAAGAATATACAGAGTATGAATAAATAATATACATCACAAAATATCAGAGATTACAATACATTACATAGCAGCAGAAAAATAATACAACACACAATTGAAAGAGATATACGGATACAGAATTTTCCAGATACCATTCCAGTTGTAAACCAGGTTCCTATGAATATAAATCTGCAAAACCAAAACTACTAGCTGTCCATGGAAAATAGGGGCACCCAGAGTTTAGGTTAAAATAATAAACTTCAGGTCAGTCATGTGATTGGTGTGAGAACTAAAACAGTTATTAATCTTTATTTTAAAGTTAGTTAAATCAAGGGACCACGCCGTATAACACGGAACGGGTTTCCCCCTAAGAATACCAGTGCATAAAACAACAGCACAGTGCTAAATAAAGAACAATGAAGCAATTATAAGACCCAGGTCCCATCACACAATGCAACACAAGCCGAAGGATAGGGTTTTACCTTATAATAGCCAAAGAATTTTTGATACGCTAAATTTCATCTTTTATTATTACTATAAGTGTATAGTGTCAAAACAATTTCAATCATAAGTATCAATCATAGACGGCATAAGTGCCCGATACCACTATGTCGCCATATATAGGTTTACAATTAAAACCGCAAAGTCACGTATTGGATGTTAGATTTCCATATATGAACCGAGGCCAGGGGTCGTCCTCACCGTTTCAAGACTGTCTAGCCCGAGCCTCACGATCAGAGCTCGAGTGACCCTTGGATCGTTAGGGCCGGTCCACCGATGTGGATTAAAATGCCTGAATACTGCGTTTCCCCACCCTTTGGGGCGTAAATGAGTCCTATGACTCCATCGGCTCCATATAGTCACCGACATATCCGAGGAGCCTCGCAATCAAACAACCACACAGGTGAAAATAATATAAATGTCAGGGCTGGTAGGTCATTGACACCACCCTAGCTAGAAGGAAACGCATGCCCTCCCTGAGGTCCTCTCCCGTTTTTGGTTCACAACCAGGGTGTGAGGCTCACGAATTAACGCTACACAAAGCTGTGCCACACAGATAGCGCTTTGATCATTAACTACAAGACTTTGCTTTTTAATAGAAGCCTTGATTATTTGCCACTTAGGCATGTCACACAGGAAATTCACTCCATGCGATTGATATCCTTCAATATATAACATCTGAGATCGTACGTCTCAGGGAAGGGCGTTAAGCAAGAGAATAAATTCCCCGCCGCCAAACAGATATATATTTAATAGAAATCAATCACATAGAATAAAATCCAATGTCATACACACAGTCCATTTACAAGTTCATTCTGGGTCTGAACGAAACCGAAGGCACCTTGTACCTTGCATATCCATCGATCTCCAAGTACGTCAAGACGATCACCAACTGATTCCCTCCTCGATGGTGTACAACCCAATCAAGATCATCGGTAATTATCCAAACAAGGTGAGGATTTCCGGTCTTCGACCACCGTCTTCATCCTATATACCTCATCGAATCAGTTATTCAGAATGGGATAAACCCGGTCTTTCTGAATAACTCGCGTATATAATAAACAAGTGTTACACCAACACAACATATGCCTCATTCCAATTCAGAATATACTTTTATTCAAATATTCTTATACTTTAGGAGAGGTTCCCATTAATTTTATCAAAGATAAATTCCTCAATTTTATTCTTTAATCTTCCTTTGAATATCAATTCAAACCAAATTATGGTTTATCCAAACTAGTCGAGATTAATGAACCTTACCGAAGTAATCATTTGTTAAATTTCCCAACCCCAACCTATTCATCCCATGAAGCAAAACTGGTCATACTTCATATCTAACACCACGTTGTTATCGGTAAATTCAATTACCATTTCACGTTCAAATCTAATTAAAGACTTAACTATCGCCTGGAGCAAAACTGGAGATACTCCATTCTCGATCATTTCAATCTAATTAAAGATTCATTAAAACTCCACTTGGTTTTAATCTTCTCAAAAATCCCTATCAATGATTATTTAACTTGGGAAACCATATCCTGTCTTTAACTGGGTTAAAGAACCAATGTCATTTAAAACATGATTCACGATAAACCCGAAATCACATTTCATTCCATCAGCCTTTAACCGTAAATTAGCAAGTGAACAATTCCCTAAGCATTAAACCCGAAGGCCGAAACCAACATCAGATCAATACCCAAGAAACCATTCAACTTAACTAATCTTCAGTTAGTTTCTGATTTTCTTAACTCTGTTGGGTCTGAGAATAGTATTATTAAAGATACCATTCACGACAACCCAAAACCCACTTGTTATTAAATACAAGGCTCTGAATAGAAAATATATCGGCTTATATTCAATATCAAATTCTACGACCAACAAATATCGTATTGGAAACAACGATATCAATATATCTTTCAAATTTCCATAACAATATCTATATAATCACGAAATCCAACATCGACATATTCCAAATACAATTTCGATTCAAATCCATTCCAATTCAATTATTGGAAATTCTAGTTACTTTTAAAACCCTTTCAAATCCAATTTATTTATTTAAAAAATAAATGGATTATAATTCTAGTTCAAAACTAGTTCATTTTGATAAAAATCTATTTTTATCTTTTCAAATATGGAATTTTTGATCCCAATTCTTTCCAAATCATTTCTTATGATTTCACACAAATTATTACTAATTTTAATAATTTTATCAAGGCCCGTACAGTCGATTTCCATCAACGGCCATCGAACTGCACTTACAATGACCTTTTCCAAATTTGATTTGGACACATTTCCAAATCCAACCATTAGATTTCAAATCTCTAATATTCTTTAGAAAGCTCTTTTCGATATGAACCCAACGGTTCCGGTTTTAGGAGAATCCGAAGGTCGTATCTCCCGTAATGTCCATTCGAAATCAATGGTCGAAATTCGCGATCTACCGCAGCGCGACGCATTCTATTCAGGCCATTATATATATATATAATATATTATATATATATATATACATTTCATCGATTTCCTTTTAAAACGTATTTTATAAATTGTTTTAAATTCATTTTCAAAAAGATTTCAACTTCATATTCAATTTCAAATCAAAATTGAATAATCCATATCATCGATATATAAATGATAGTATTTTCAAAATATTATATTTTGAAATCAATTCCTTTTCGCTTTTCATTATAAAAATGAATAAAATCGATATAAATATCGTTCACGTCAAAATGGCGTATATCTAATCAACGCGACTTTATATATTTCAATAACTTTGTTATTCTATTCAACAAATGAATATTTTCTTCAACACATGAATTTTCTTTTATTCAACACATGAATATATATATATATATATTTTATTCAACACATGAATTTTCTTTTATTCAACACATGAATATAATTTATTTTCTCAATTAGAATGAGAACAACTCAATTACCATATAATGTTATTTATATGGATTCTATACAACACATGTATATAATAGCAAGGATAAATAATCAACCATCATCCAAAGTGCTCCACACAATGACATAAGCATTAAATATAAATAATTAATGCTTACAGAGTCTGTTAACACATCGATTGACATACAACTAAACAATCGGGATTAGTGTACGTCAAATATCATCCCAATAGCTGTGTGGGGTTTGAAATCAACAAACACAGATTTTTATTTGTGCAGTTGGGCGATGTGTAAAAATTTTCATCCCAATCAATATTAGTCAAATGGGAGTACATAAACAAATCGTCTGATTTGTTTATAAATATTTATTTTATATACACATTAAAAATTATATTTTTAACTATACAATATTTTATTCATTCCACTTCACACAATCAACTTTCACAACACATCAATTGAACAAACAAGTCATCCATGGTCTGTGGACAACGGGTGTCGGGTGTTGCTAAGCACCGTCTGCATCCTAGTATATATTTCAACTAGAAAACAAATTAAAAGTGAGGAGTTCTCTCCCATAAGCTAAACCAAACACCGCGACTCTTCATATGTAGGAAGTCTTCGTCGTGCTCGCCTTTTGTCACTTTCGTCGTCCGTGTTCGCTACATATATAAAAATCACATTTTTATATTCTCTAGTATATAAAAATCATATTTTTTATTCGCTACATATATAAAGATCACATTTTTATAATATCGCTTCATGTATAGAAATTATATTTTTATAACACTCTTGATATAATAAAATTTATATTTTTATATGAATGAAAACCAAACCTTTTCCTATATAAAAATCGTATTTTCAATCTTTCTATAATATAAAAATCATATTTTTTAATCTTTCTATAATATAAAAATCATATCATTCTTCTATTAAAAATCATGTCTTTCTAGAAATAAAAATCTAATTTTTTATCCATATCAAAATCATAACTTTATATTTGCTAACATGTATATAAAAATTCACTTTTTAACACGCTAATTATATACATATAAACTAAATAACAAAATAAATAAAAATACAGGGAAATCTCACATTTTTCAAAGGGGATGGAGGCCGAGGGGGTGCGCTAAGGTGGCAGGGGTACTGATGGAAGGTGGCGGCGGTTCTCAGTTGGGCTGTGGTGGCATTGGAGGAGGCGGTTTCGAGGGTTAAGGTTTGGGTTCGAACTGAGGAGGAGGGGATTTGAGATGGCCGGAGCCGGGGGGAGGCGGCTGCTCCTTGGCGGAGGCGCGCGGCAAGGGAGGGGCGAGCGACCGGATCTAGCGGCGGCACTAGGGCTCCGCCATTTTTTTTTCTCTTTCTTTATTTTTTATTTTCCCTTAATCAGATTTTGACTGTCGCGGGAGGGAAAAAAGGAGGGTGAGGTTAAGGGAAAAAGTTTATATTTTTACTTATTTTATCCTCCAAAAAGTAACTTTAAATTTTGATCTCCAAATGGAACCCACCGCCTGTCGTCCCTAGCTAATTACCCCCATTACGAACACAATGGGATATGTTACATAGGCCAATTCGATCGTTTCGATCAGTTTTCATCAAAATCAAAATATAAATCTATATATTAATTTTGAACGCACATTTCAATTTACCGGGGCCACATACGGACTCTAAAAATTCCCGAAAATTATTTTCTAACTTCGTATTGACGATACGGTCCTAACAAAACTAAATTCATCGAATTCTGAAACCGTTTGAAAAAATAGCCGTTTTTCAGTTGATTAAATTCAACTAAAACTGGTTAAACGCGTTTAACTTCGCCACGCTCACATATTGATTTAGAAAATTACGAATTTTGGAATCTAGCAATAACTTGACATCCCTGATCCAACAAAAGTGGTTTCGTCGAAAACCGAGGTCATTTGAAAATTTTCCATTTTTAAGGGCCAGAATTCCATAGGTACAATTCTGAATATTCACTGGGCATATCTTTTGATTCCTACTATGAAATCTTGATTTTTTGGATGCTTGGAAAGATATTTCCAATTAGATTCTAATATTTTTGATTTCGCCAAAATCTGGATTATTTTGAATGCTGTACATTCATTTGAACTTTGAAATAGAATTTTCGAACTACTGCGCCATTTTCAATTCATTTTATAATTTAAAATAAATATTTACATTCTAACGTCGATCTATATAAATATATACATTCTAATTCTATTCAAAATAAATTTCTCGTCGTAATTATTTAAAATAATTCATTTTAAATATTCAAAATTCATCAAAATTGCCAAAAACTAAAAAAATTAAATTGGCTCAGATTTCCGGGTTATTATAGGTGGTTGGCGCTGGACTTAAATCGATTTGGGGAGGGGGTTTTGGGGCTGAGGGTCTCCGTCGTTGGCAGAGGGGGGGCCGAAGGGTGCGCGGTGGCGGTAGGGGCCGGCGGCTGACAGCGGTGGCGGCATGAGGGCGTTGGTATTGAGTGATAGAGGGAAGGGAGAGGGAGGACGGGCACGACGGGTTTTGAAAAGGGGCGCCGATGACCATTTGAGAAGTAAATGAGAGGGTTGACCAATTAGTTTCTTAGGGTTAGGTTTATATATTTTTATTTTAATTAATTCCAAAAAGTAAGTTTTAATTTCGACCCAAAACGAGACCCAACGACTGACGCCCCTAGCTAATTAACACCATTCTGAACATAGTGGGGTATGTCCCGTAAGCCAATTTGGCCGTTACGATCAGTTTCTGTAAAAATCAAAATATAAATCTATATATTATTTTTGAACACACATTTCAATTTACCTCAGCCACATACGGACTTTTAAAATTCCCAAAAAATATTTTCTAGCTTCGTATTGACGATACGGTCCTAACTAATCTAATTTCGTCAAATTTGAAGACTGTTTGAAAAATGACCATTTTCTGGTCGATCCACATTGACTAAAACTAGCAAAACACGTTTTCCTTCGCCACGCTCACACATTGATTCAGAAAATTATGAATTTTGGAATCAGGCAATAACTTGACATCCCGGATTCAACAAAAGTGGTTTCATCGAAAATAGAGTTCGTTTGCAAAATTTCCATTTTCAAGGGCCGAAATTCCATAGCGACTATTCTGAATTTTCAACTGGGCATAACTTTTTATTCCTGCAATTAAATTTCAATTTTTCGGATTCGTTGGAAAAATATTTTTAAATAGATACTAATGTTTTCAGTTTCTCTAAAATCCGGTTTATTTTGAATCCTATACATTCATTTGAAATTTGAAATCGAATTTTCAAACTACAACGCCATTTTCAATTCCTTTTATAATTAAAATAATTATTTATATTATAACGTCGATTCAAATAAATATATACATTCTAATTCTAATCAAAATGAATTTCTAGTCATAATTATTAAAAATAATACATTTTAAATATTCAAAATTCATTAAAATTGCCAAAATGAAAAATTTAAATTGGCTTAGATTTTCAGGGTTATTACAGCTACCTTGAAGGGGTTACAGTGGCAGCCGTCCGGATGTACTTGTTGAATTTTCAGACATACGAGGGCCTCTCTCCCATATTGGACATACGGGACGAGGAATAAGGTGCCTCCGGTTTCATTCAGACCCAGAACGGACTTGTAATTGGATGGTATGTTAACGTTGTATTCCTTTATGTTGTATTTGTTGATCTCTACTAAATATATATCTGTTTGGTGGCAGAGAATTTTTTTCTCTTGCTTAACACCCTCCTCTGAGACGTACGAGCTTAGAGGTAATATACTGGCAGAAATCAATGGTATGGTATGGATTGACAATGTAACAAGCTGAGATGCATAGATGAAGGCTTTTGTTGAAAAGAATAGCCTTGTAGATGATGATCAAAGCATAGCTTTAATTAGCATTGCTTTGTGTAGCGTTACTTCGCAAGCCTCACACACCAATATGATGGTGAACAGATGGTCAAGCCAGTATGCGTTAGATATGGGGATGGATTTGGTCGACTGAAATGAGCTGAGTGTGGTCGCTCCACGCTCAGAGGGATAGGGCACATCCCCGATTTCCAGATGGATAGAGTAAGCGTTGTTTTCTCATGCACGGGACGTAAGTCGTGGAGATATTCGATATCCTGGATATAGTGCGGATGTGCATTACGGCGTTTTCTCATGCTTGGGACGTAAGTCGTGGGGAATTTCACTATGCGATAGATCTTTCGAATCAGGAGCCATCATGATGGAAATCGAACTTTCCAATACGAGCTTTGCGGTTTTAATTGTAAACCTATATCGGCGACATGATATATGGTACCCATGCCGCCTAGGATTGATACATTTATATTTGAAGCTGATTTTTTCACTTATAGTAAATATAAGATAAATGTTGCATATCAAGCGTATTTGGCTATTATAAGGTTAAACTCTATCATCCGACTTGCATTGCATTGTGTGATGGGACCTGAGTTTTGTAATAGCTTCAATTTCCTTCAATTAGCATTGCGCTGCTTGTTTTATGCACCAGTATTCTTGGGGGTAAACACGTTCCGTGTTATACGGAGTAGTCCCTTGATTTACCTTATTTTAAAGTAAAATTTTAATAACTGTTTTAGTTCTCACACCAGTCCCATGACTTATCCGGAGTTTATTGTTTCTACCCAAACTCTGCGTGCCCATATTTTCCACACGGGCAGCTAGTAGTTTTGGTTTTCATAGATATTTGTTTTCACAGGATCTTGGATTATAGGTGGAGCTATATTCGGAAAGTTTTGTATCCGTGTATCTCTTTCAGTTGTGTCAGTAGTTATTTTCCGCTACGCATTATACTTATGTATTATTTTCCACTGCTATATAATTTTAAATCTCTGATATTGTATTTCTAATGTGTTATAGTTATTATTACTCTGTAATATTCTTGTACTCTGAAGTAATTGTTGTAATAGCAATGAAATATTCTATTGTTTGTGCTCCGATGCGTCATGTTCTCAATTCAATCTGAGCTTTCCAAATAGGGAAGTTTGGGTCGTTTCAGTGTGGTATCAGAGCTTTGGTTTACAGAGCTCGAGAACGAGGCACACTAGAACCAAATAAAAGAATTCATCAGAGATTGGATTAGTAAAGTCCAATAAGAATAACTCATAAGAGATTGGATCAGTAGCATCCTAGAATGAGTTTGAGGAGTATTATAAAAAAAGCGAATTTAGTTTTGAAAATTATACCTCATTATACGTATTTGATTATTTTGTTTTATATTAAATTTGGACAATCGAGTATATGAAGATTTTGCATACATGCCTAGCTAATGTGTATACGAAGTCTTAAATATACTGGATAGATATAGAATCACACTCTAGTCGCCCGAGGATAATTCTGATGATGATAGCTGCATCATCATTATTTATGTTCGATTTTCGAAAGTGGGATATCTATATATTTCCAATTGACTGGTGTGAGAACCAAAACTAGTTAGAGTTTATTATTTTGATTTGCACTGAAATATGATTTTTGACTATATATAAAAGTTATATACATTTGAAAAGTTAATTGACTAATTGATTTTTGGTTGCGTTGTATGATTATTAATTTAACGAATAAAAATATTGGAATGATAAAAATTAATAAGAAAATGAATGGTAAATTAAGCCAAATAGAATCAAATGTTGAATGGAATTGAAAATTTATTCGAATTGCATACATATACAATTATATAATGAACAGGTCATAATATGGAAGTTAAGAAGAGGAATAAAATTGTTTGCCCGACAAATAGGTGCACATTTACTATATTCATTAGGGTTTAATGATTTTACTAGCCGATTGGATAGCCGCGTGGTTTTTTATTTTTCTTTTGATTGATGAGGGCCCTGTGAGGCAAGTTGCGGTTGTAAATATCAACCCGTACAAAGGAGGTTATGGCGAAATTTTTCGAAAATTTATGGTGTTAGCCAAATTTTTGAGAAATTAGAAAATTCTTAGATACTGTAAAGTTGAAGAATGAAAGCCAGAATGAAAGTTGAGTTGGTTAGTTGAACAACTTTCAGCTCCGTTCCTTTTCGAGGACGAAAAGATTTTAAGTTGGGGAGATTGTAACAACCCGTATTTTCAGAACCAATTTAAAATTTTGATTTAAGCTATTTCAATGAATGTGCGAATATAAATTGGTAATTTTTGCTAAATAAAATTTGAGAACAATATTAAAATAAGTTTTTATATTTTATTTTACTTCAAATAAACTCAGTAATTATTAAATTGATTTATAAGCTTTTTTTTTAATTTTGAATAATAGATTTTGAAAATCAACGCATAGCCCTTAAAAAGTGTAATTTTGCATATGAGCTCAGAATTCGACGAAATAAATTTTTATGGATTCATAATGATAAATCATTGTTGAGTTCCAAAATGCGCGTCGAACGGAGTTAGTATGTGGTGCGAGCTAAAACAGTTCATGGTAAAACAGGCAGTCATTTTACAAAGGAACATTATTGAGACGATATCAGAATTTGATTCCGTTTTTTTCCTGGATTCATATTGCCTAATAATGGTTAAATCCAAAAGGGCATGATTTTTGGAGTTAGCATGTGAGCGTGCAAGACGAAAAAGTGCGCTAAAATCACATTTTTGAACAATATCTGAGCATCTTTGACAATTTTAATGGATTGTCAAACGAACTCGGAATTCAACGAAAGTTGTTTCGTTGAACTCATCTTAACGTGTATTATGTCTTGTCTGAAATAAATGGCAAACGGAGATTGTTTGTATTCGGACGATTTGAGAGAAAGAGCAGCAAAATCCCTTACTTAAGTTCACTTTTTCTCCACTTCCTCTTCATAATTTTCCTTCTTTTTTTTCCTCCTTCTTACTCCAAAACTAGTGCCCTCTCTCCATTGGGCTTCCACACTCCTCCTTCCCCCCTCCCCCGTCCACCGGCCGTTGTCCTCCCCCTTCCCCTCCCTCTCCTCCTCTTCCTCCTCTCCTCCCTCTCCTCCTCTTCCTCTCTTCAATTTGCCAAAAAAAAATAAGACCTAAAATACCACCATCGGACCCCACCGACGCACCATCACCACCTCAATGAGCCTGACCACTGCCTGCACTGCCCCTCAAGCCATCCCTCTGGTCGTGCGCCCCCTCCTCCCCCAAAACCTCTCTTTTCGCAAATTTACCGTTTTGCACAAAACACGCTGTCATTCTTTCCTTAATAACTTCCGTTCTATCCATTTCTAGCCAAAGTTCCTCAAAGACATAGTCATAGAGCACAATTTTCTCTTTGATTTGGGTATATGGAAGTCCAATTTTGGATTGTGGAGCTATCCGAAAAACGCGTCCAAAGATCGCGGATCTACTGCTGATTTTCGCGATTTCCAACGAATTGGTGCATATTTGAAAGAAAGTCCACTAGGCAAAAAGTTGTTCGGAATGGTGCTTTTAGCTAGTTACAAATTTTGGTGAATATTTGAGGCCTTATGAAAATTCTAGAGCCAAAGAGGCGAATTCAAGTGCGGGGAACGACAAAACGAGCGCAGCGACAAGAATTTTTCTACATTAGAAGAATCGCGATGAATTAGTTTAGCTTCAGGGTGAAAACTCCTTCTCACTAAATTTAATTTACAGTTAAAAATATTTTAGATTGCAGACGGGGCTTAGAAGCCCTCGACACTCTTTATTGTACAAATCATGTTGTTAGATTTGAATTATATGGAGTTCAACACTCGAATTCGCTCAATCACATAATTGAATGCGATGTATGGTTATTACCAAAACACGGATTTCATACTACACAAATATCCACTTATGGCACCGTAAATGGCATTGGGGTAGTCGAGTATTTATTTATTTGAACGGCCTGCGTGATTTGATTGTGATTGTAAAATTGGTTATGGATTAATGGTGAATTGATTGGAGTTGGTTTATTATGGCGCGAGCCAATATTAGGTAAGGGATAAGACTAGAACTTATCCGGTTTTAATATCGCGCCGTTATGCTGTCAAAATTTTCTAAAATGTGTTAGAAAAGTAAACAGCAAGCTAAAACGATTATTTTTAATATATATATATGATATACATAAAATAGCTATGTTATGCAATAAATACTAGTAAGCTAATAATACCATTTTAAGTTTATAACTGCGGTGAATAAAATTATTTAGGTTTTGTATAGAATTTTATAAGCAAAGTTATAAAATTCTATATATTTATTGGATAGTTAAAAATAAGTTTACACATCCATTTACAAGTCAGATGACTTGTTTATGCTCGCCTATTTTTGTGATATCTGTTGGGACGATAATTTCACACATCGCCCAACTGCGCAAATAACATTCAGTATTTGTTGATTGAAACCCCACACGGGTATTGGGATGATATTTGGCATACACTAATCTCAATTTTTAGTTGCATGTCAATCAATTGGTTGACAGACTATTGTAAGTGTTAATTATTTATATTTAATGCTTATGTAGTGGTGTAAGGCATTCTGGATGATGGTTGATTATGTATAATCATTGTTGTTTACATGCGTGTATGAAATCCACATAAATAACATTATATGTAATTGACTATGTCTGATTTCGAAAGAACGAATATTTTAAAATAATATTCAGTAAAGGATAAAAATGAGAATTTGATGTCTGATTTTGAATGGACACGAAAATATTTAAACATATGAAGCTGTGTTGATTAGATTTGCGTCATTTTAACGCGAACGATATTTATAGCGGTTTTATTCATTTTTAAAATGAATATCGAAAAGAAAATGATTTCAAAATCTGATAATTGAAAATATTATCTTTTAATTATTATAATGAAAAGGATTATTCAATTTTGATTTAAAATTGAAAATGAAAGTGGAACTCGTTTTAAAATGAATTTATAAACGATTTATAAAATACGTTTTAAATGGAAATCGACGATATATATATATATATATAGGCGAGCGTTCAATGGCACCCGAAATAGTGCAGGACCCTTAAATGCCCGATGATTTCCACCACATATCCTGTTTCTCTCTCCCTCCACTCATTCACTCACCTCCCACTAACTTAAACTACTATAAATACTTGGTTTTTGTTGGGTGCATTTGGGGTGCTCACTATTTGGGGTGCCATTGAACGCTCCTTCTATATATATATATATATATATATATATATATATATATATATATATATATATATATATATAATGACCTAAATAGAACGCGCCGCGGCTGTTCGCGAATTCGTCCATTGACTTCGAGTTGACATTATCGGAGATCCGACCGTCGGTTTCTCCTAAAACCGGAACCGTTGGGTTCGTACCGAAAAGTGCTTTCAATGAATAAAAGAGATTTAAAATCAAACTGTTAGATTTGGAGATATGTCCAAATAAATTTCACAAAAGGTCATTATGGATGCAGTTCGGTGGCCGTTGTTGGAAACCGACTGTACGGGCCTTGATAAAATTATTAAAAATATTAATAATTTGCGTAAAATAATAACAAATGATTTGAAAAGAATTTTGATGAATAAATCCAATTTTTAAAGATAAAAATGTAGTTTCATCGAAATGAACTAGTTACTAACCAGTATAATAATCCAATGCATTTAAATAAAAAAATTGGATTTGTAAATGATTTTGAAATAACTAGAATTTTCCAATATATAAATTGGAATGGATTTGAATGGAAAGCATCTTCGAAATATTTCGATATTGGATTCTATTACTATATGGATATTGTGATGAATTTGGAAGATATATATATATATATCATTATTCCCAATACGATATTTGTTGGTTTCAGAATTTGATATTGAATATAAGCCGATATAATTTCTATTCAGAGCCTTATATTTAATATCGAATTGGATTTTGGGTTTGTCGTGAATGGTGTCTTTAACAAAACTATTCTTAAACCCAGTTGAGAAAAGAATAAATCTTTTAATTAAGATTTATTGAAATATACTAATTAATTAATATTTAATTGGAATTGAAATGATAGTTGATTGTGCGTTTATCATGAACGGTGTTTTAAACAACATTTGTTCTTTAACCCAATTAACAATGAAGATATAATTTAGAATTTATAAATATTTTATTAAGATTTAATGTAAATTTTCCAAAGTAAAGTTTTCCAATTTAATACATCAAACTGGAATTGAATGGAATTCGATTTGGTAATAGTCGAGATGAGCTTCTGTGGATGAAGACCGCTACTATATATGGAATTTAAAAGTCTTTGTCGCTATTCCATTTATATTATTAGTCTGATAAGTGAATTTATATCGATTATACACCTTTATGATTTCCCTGTGGATTCCATTTTGATGGAAGATGATTTTGGGTTTATCATAAACTGTGTTTTTAAATGACATTAGTTCTTTAACCCAGTTAAAGACAAGGTTAATTTCTTAAATTTAAATAATCATGAAGTAATGATTTTTGATATTAAAACCAAACTAGAGTTTTAATGGATTTTTAATTATATTAAAATGAGAATGGGATAATTAAACTTATCGAATTCATGAAATGGTCAAGAATGGAGTACCGCTAGTTTTACTCCAAGCAATAGTTAAATCTTTAATTAGATTCGAACGTGAAATGGTATTTAGAATTTACAGATAACACCGTGGGTGTCAGATATGGAGTACTGCCAGTTTTGCTACGTGGGATGAATAGGTTAGGATTGGGATTAATAAATAATGATCACTTCGGTAAGGCTCGATAATCCCGACTAGTTGATAAACCTTAATTTGGTTTAGAATTGATAAAGTATAAAATCAAATCTTTTGAAATGGATATTCAAAGGAAGATTTTAGAATAAATTTAAAAGGATTTATCTTTGATAAAATTAATGCGATCCTCTCCCTAAAAATGTAAATATTTGAATAAAATAATATTCTGAATTGGAATGAGGCGTATGATGTGTTTTTATAGCACTTGATTATAAGACACGCGAGTTATTCAGAAAGAACAGGTTTAACCCATTCTGAATAATTGATACGACGACTAACAGCCGAAGAGATTGAAGACGGTGCAAGAGCGACGATCATCACATCGAATGGATGAGATGCTACTGATGTCCTTGATTGGAGTAGCTACCTTGAAGTACAGTGGCAGCCATCCAGACGTACTTGTTGATTGTTGGATATACGAGGGCCTCTCTCCTGTATTGGACATACGGGACGAGGAATAAGGTGCCTCCGGTTTTGTTCAAACCCATAACGGACTTGTAAATGGATGGTATGTCTGATGTTGTATTCCTTTATGCTGTATTCGTTGATCTCTTCTAAATATATATCTGTTTGGTGGCAGAGAATTTATTTTTTTGCTTAACACCCTTCTCTGAGATGTATGAGCTTAGGGTTATATACTGGCTGAAATCAGTTGTATGGTATTGTATGGATTGACAATGTGACATGCTGAGATGCATAGATGAAGGCTTTTGTTGAAAAGCAGAGCCTTGTAGATGATGATTAAAGCATATCTTTAATTAGCATTGCTTTGTGTAGCGTTACTTCGCGAGCCTTACACAGGTATTATGGTGAACTAATGGTCAGGTCGGTATGCTTTCGATATGAGGATGGATTTGGTCGATCAAGATGAGCTGAGTGTAGTCGCTCCATGCTTAGAGGGTTAGGGAACACCCCATGATTCCTAGATGGATAGAGTAAGCGGTGTTTTCTCATGCACGCAACGTAAGTCGTGGAGAAACTCGATACCCTGGATATATTGCGGACGTGCATTATGGCGTTTTCTCATGCCTGCGACGTAAGCCGTGGGGAGTTGCACTGCGCAATTGATCTTTCGAATCATGAGCCATCGTGATGGAAATCCAACTTTCCAATATGAGGTTTGCGGTTTTAATTGTAAACCTATATTGGCGACATGATATATAATACCCATGCCGCACAGGATTGATACATTTATATTTGAAGTTAATGTCTTCACTTATAGTAATAATAAAAGATAAATTTTGCGTACCTAGCATATTTGGCTATTATAAGGTAAACTCTATCATCTGGCTTGCGTTGCATTGTGTGATGGGACCCGAGTCTTATAATAGCGTTATTTTTCTTTAATTAGCATTGCGCTATTTGTTTTATGCACTGGTATTCTTAGGGGTACACCCGTTCCGTGTTATATGGCGTAGTCCTTGATTTACCTTATTTTAATGTAAAGTTTTAGTAACTGTTTAGTTCTCACACCAGTCCCATGACTGACCTGGATTTTATTATTTTTACCTATACTCTGGGTGCCCATATTTTCCACACGGGCAACTAGTACTTTTTGGTTTTCGCAGATATTTCGTTTCACAGGATCTTGGATTACAGCTGGAGCTATATTCGGAAAGCTTTATATCCGTGTATCTCTTTCAGTTGCGTTAGTTGTTATTTTTCGCTACGCATTATACTTATGTATTATTTTCTGCTGCTACGTAATTTAAAATCTCTGATATTGTATTTCCAATGTGTAATAGTTATTCATACTCTGGAATATTATTGTACTCTAATGATTGTTGTAATAGCAATGAAATGTTTTATTGTTTGTGTTCTGATGTGTCGTGTTCTCAATTCAATCTAGGCATTCCAAAAGAGGAAGTTTGGGTTGTTTCAACGTGGTATCAGTGCTTTGGTTTACAGAGCTCGAGAATAAGGCACATTAGAACCAAACAAAAGAATTCGTTAGAGATTGGATTAGTAATGTCCAATAAGAATAAGTTGTAAATACCCAAACTTCCCCGTAAAGGAAAGCCCGGATTGTAATGAAAATACGACAAATCAGAACACAAACAGAAGAACATTTCATTGCTTATTACAACAGTTCCATCAGAATACAAGAAATACAACACAGTATGAATGAATACCATGCATTTGATAAATATTAGAGATTTAAATTACATTTAAATACATAGCAGCGGAAAAACAATACAAAACATAACTGAAAGTAATACATGGATACAGAGCTTTTAGAATATCGCTTCAGCTATAAATCAGGATCCTATGAATATAAATCTGCAAAACCAAAACTACTAGCTGTCCGTGTAGAAAATAGGGCCCCCCGGAGTTTAGGTTAAAACAATAAACTCTAGGTCAGTCATGTGACTGGTGTGAGAACTAAAGCAGTTATTAAATCTTTACTTTAAATATAAAGTAAATCAAGGGACCACGCCATATAACACAGAACGGGTTTCCTCCCAAGAATACCAGTGCATAAACAGTTATAAACAGTGCAATGCTTTTTGAAAAATGAAGCTATTATAAGACTCAGGTCCCATCACACAATGCAATGCAAGCCGGATAGAGTTTTTCCTTATAATAGACAAACATGCTTGGTACATTTAAAAAAAAATCTTTTTGATACTATTATAGTGTAAAGTGTATGAAAACAACTTCAAATATAAATGTATCGATCATAGATGGCATAGTGCCCCATACCACTATGTCGCTATACTAGGATCCACAATCAAAACCGAAATGTCACGTATTGGAAATTGGATTTCCGTCATGAGTCGAGGCAAGGGATGTACTCCTCGCCGGCTTCGAGGCACTCTAGCAAATGCCTCAGGGTCTCCCTCAATAGACCCTTGGATCCTCCAAGGCCGGCCTACACTTACGTTGGTGGATTGGTAATTCCTGAACACAAGTTTCTTGGTCCTATAGGACCTATATCCATCGTCTCCAAAGAGACCGATATATCTGAGGCGCCTCGCATTCCAACAACCACAAAGGCAAAAATGTAAAAATGTCAGGGCTTGCAAAACCCCAATACCACCCATAGCTAGAAAGAAACGTCATGTCCTCCTTGGGTTCCCTTATCCCGTTTTTAACTCATATTGAGGTGTAAGGCTCGCGAATCAATGCTATATACAAAGCTATACTATATTAAAGCAGTGCTTTGAGCATCAACCGGAAGACTCTACTTTTCCATGGAATCCTTGATTATTTACATCTCAGCATGTCACATAGGCAATTCATGCAATTCGGCTGATATCTATCGGTATATAACCTCTGAGCTCGTACGTCTCAGAGAAGGGCGTTAAGCAAGAGAATAAATTCTCCGCCGCCAAACATATATATATTTAATAGAAATCAATCAACACAGAATAAAATTCAATGTCAAACACACATCCATTTACAACTTCGTTCTAGGTCTAAATGAAACCGGAGGCACCTTATTCCTCGTCCCATATGTCCAATACAGGAGAGAGGTCCTCACATATCCGTCGATCTCCAAGTACGTCTGGAAGATCACCACTTATTACCTCGTCTTGGGTGTACAGCCCAATCAAGACATCAGTAATCAACCAAACGATGTGAAGATCTCCGGTCTTCAACCACCGTCTTCATCATCGACTTATCGTTGAATTAGTTATTCAGAATGGGTATAAACCCGGCCTTTCCGAATAACTCGCGTTTATAATAAACAGGTGTTATAAAACACAACATACGCCTCATTACAATTCTGAATATTCTTTTATTTAAAAATTCATATCCTATGGGATAGGTTCTCATTAATTTTATCAAAGATAAATTCTTTAATCTTCATTTGGATATCAATTCAAACCATGTTAAGGTTTTCCAAACTAGTCGGGATTAGCGCACCTTACCGCAGTAATCATTTGTTTAATCTCCCAATCCCAACCTATCCATCCCATGGAGCAAAACTTGTCATACTCCATATCTAACACCATGTGATTATTAGTAAAATTAATTACCATTTCTCGTTCAAATCTAATTAAAGATTTACCTATCGCTTGGAGCAAAACTGGTGATACTCCACTCTCGATCATCTCCCAAATTTGATAATTTAAATTATCAATTCACATTTCAATATAATTAAAGATTTATTAAAACTCCACTTAGTTTTAATGTGACGGCAAGGAATTTCGCTCGGTCCGGACCAGTCGCTAAACCGACCCAGACCGCTCGAAACGCCCTATCGTTTGAGAACACGACAAATCAGAACGCATACAGAAGAACATTTCATTGTATATTACAACAATGCATCAGAATACACGAATATACAGAGTATAAATGAATATTACACAGAAATATCAGAGATTTAAATTACATTTAAATACATCGCAGCGGAAAATAATACAATACACAACTAGAAGAGATATACGGATACAAAGCTTTCCGGATATCATTCCAGCTGTAAACCAGGATCCTGTGAATATAAATCTGCAAAACCAAAACTACTAGCTGCCCGTGTCAAAATAAGGGCACCCAGAGTTTAGGTTAAAACAATAAACTCCAGGTCATTCATGGGACTGGTGTGAGAACTAAAACAGTTGTTAATCTTTATTTTAAAAGTTAGGTAAATCAAGGGACCACGCCGTATAACACGGAACGGGTTTCCTCCCAAGAATACCAGTGCATGAAACAAACAGCGCAATGCTAAATAAAGAAAAATGAAGCTGTTATAAGACCCAGGTCCCATCACACAATGCAACGCAGCCGAGGATAGGGTTTTCCCTTATAACAGCCAAAGAATGCTTGATACGTTTAAAACAAATCATTGATACTATTATAAGTGCATAGTGTCAAAACAATTTCAAATCATAAGTATCAATCATAGGCAGCATAAGCGCCCCATCCCACTATGTCGCCATATATAGGATTACAATTAAAACCGCAAATGTCACGTATTTGGAAATTGGATTTCCGTCTATGAACCGAGGCAAAAGATAGTCCTCAACCGATTCGAGACTGTCTAGCCCGAGCCTCAGGAACAGCCGCAACTGCCCCCTGGATCCTCAGGGCCGGTCCACCGATGTGGATTATTATGCCTGAACACTACGTCTCCCCACCCTATGGGGTGTAAGTCTGGTCCGTCAGCCGACCAGAATGCATCGGTCGAAACCGATATAACCGAGGCGCCTCGCAACAGCAACAACCACATAAGTCAAACTCGTCAGGGCGTGTAAAACCACTGACGCCACTTCTAGCTAGAAAGAAACGCATGCCCTCCCTGACGTCCGTCTCCCGTTTTTGGTTCACAACCGGGGTGTGAGGCTCGCGAATTCACGTTACACAAAGCTGTGCCACACAGGCTGTGCTTTGATCATCACCACGAGACTTTGCTTTTCAACAGAAGCCTCGATCAATTGCCACTCAGGCCTGCCACACAGGCAATTCACTCCATGCGTTTGATATCCATCAATATATAACCCCTGAGCTCGTATGTCTCAGAGAAGGGCGTTAAGCAAGAGAATAAATTCTCCGCCGCCAAACAGATATATATTTAATAGAAATCAATCACACAGACTAAAATCCAATGTCAGACACACAGTCCATTTTCAAGTCCGTTCTGGGTCTGAACGAAACCGGAGGCACCTAGTACCCCGCATCTCCATCGATCTCCAAGTACGTCTGGACGATCACCAACTGTTTCCATCTTCTTGGGTGTACAGCCCAATCAAGATCATCAGTTATCACCCAAACGACGTGAAGACTTCCGGTCTTCGACCACCGTCTTCATCTTCGACACCACGTCGAATCAGTTATTCAGAATGGGACAAACCCGGTCTTTCTGAATAACTCGCGTATATATTATAAAAGTGTTACACAAACACAACATACGCCTCATTCCAATTCAGAATATTCTTTTATTCAAAGATTCCCATACTTTGGGAAAAGTTTCCATTAATTTTATCCAAGATAAATTCTTTAAATTTATTCTTTAATCTCCTTTGAATATCAATTCAAACTAGTCGGGGTTAGCAAACCACACCGAAGTAATCATTTATTTTATTTCCCAATCCCAACCTATTCATCCCATGAAGTAAAACTGGTAGTACTTCATATCTAACACCACAGTGTTATCGGTAATTCAATTACCATTCCACGTTCAAATCTAATTAAAGATTTAACTATCGTCTGGAGTAAAACTGGTGATACTCCATTCTCGATCTTTTCAATCTAATTAAAGATTCATTAAAACTCCACTTAGTTTTAATCGTTATCTGGGTTAAAGAATCAGTGTCATTTAAAACACGATTCACGATAAACCCAAAATCACATTCCATTAATTATCGGGTTAAAGAACAAGTGTTATTTAAAACACTGTTCACGATAAACCCAAAAATCAATACCAATTCAATTCCAATTAAATATCATTTAATTGGTACACTTCATTAAATCTAAATAAAAAGATTTAATCTTTTCTCAACTGGGTTCAAGAACAGTGTTAGTGAAGACACTATTCACGACAAACCCAAATCACATTTGATATTCAATACAAGGCTCTGAATAGAAAATATACCGGCTTATATTCAATATCAAATTCTACGACTAACAAATGTCGTATTGGAAATAACGATATAAATATATATCTTTCAAATTTCCATAACAACATCTGTATAATCACGAATTCCAACATCGAAATATTCTGAAGACAATTTCGATTCAAATCCACTCCAATGCAATCATTGGAAATTTTGGTTATTTTCAAAACCCTTTTCAAATTCAATTTATTTATTTAAAAATAAATAGAATTATAATTCTAGTTCAAAACTAGTTCATTTCGATAAAAATCTATTTTTATCTTTTCAAATATGGAGTTTTTCATCCCAAATCTTCACAAATCATTTCTTATGATTTTACACAAATTATTACTATTTTTAATAATTTTATCAAGGCCCGTACAGTCGATTTCCAACAATGGCCATCGAACTGCACTTACAGCGACCTTTTTCAAATTTGATTTGGACATAATTCCAAATCCAACCGTTAGATTTCAAATTTCTAACATTCGCTAGAAAGCTCTTCTCGATACGAACCCAACGGTTCCGGTTTTAGGAGAATCCGACGGTCGGATCTCCCGCAATGTCCGTTTGAAATAAATGGTCGAAATTCACGAACTGCCGCGGCGCGGCGCGTTCTATTCAGGCCATTATATTATATATATAATATATATAATATATACTTCGTCGATTTCTATTTAAAACGAATTATATAAATAGTTTTAAAATCGTTTCAAAAGCTATTTCAACTTTCTTTTCAATTCAAATCAAAATTGAATTCTTCTTTATAAATTCGTTTTAAAATTCATTTCTATTCAATTCAAATTTCAATTCAATTCATTTCGAAATCGTTTTATATTCGATTCATTTCGAAATCGTTTTCAATTTAATTCATTTCGAAATCGTTTTCAATTCAATTCATTTCGAAATCGTTTTCAATTCAATTCATCTACACAATAAAATGATATTTTTATTTTCTAACATATTTTAGAAAATTTCGGCGGCATAACGGCACGATACTAGAAACGGGACGAGGCCTAGCCTTATCCCCGGTCTAGTGAAGGCCCACGCCATTCACACATCAATCATATCAATTTCAATTTCACCAAAACAACCAAATCCAAATCAAATAATCTAACCAACTACACAACCAATCAAACAAGTCCATGGTCTGTGGACGGGTGTCGGGTGCTTCTAATAAGCACCGTCTGCATCCTAGTATATATATATATAACTAGAAAAATAAATTGAAAGGTGAGAAATTCTCACTTATAGCTATCCTAGCTCCACGACTCTTCTTTTGCAGAAGTCTTCGTCGTCTCGCCTTTTTGTCACCTTCGTTGCTGCTTTCACTACATACGTAAAAATCACATTTTTACTTCGCTATTCAATATATAAAAATCGAATTTTTACTTCGATGTTCAATATATAAAAATTCTATTTTTATATCGAAGTTCAATATATAAAAATTCTATTTTTCTATCGAAGTTCAATATATAAAAATTCTATTTTTCTATCGAAGTTCAATATATAAAAATTCTATTTTTCTATCGAAGTTCAATATATAAAAATTCTATTTTTCTATCGAAGTTCAATATATAAAAAAATTCTATTTTTCTATCGAAGTTCAATATATAAAAAAAATTCTATTTTTACTATATATAAAAATCAGTTTTCACTTTATATAAAAATCAGTTTTCACTTTAAATAAAATTCAGTTTTCACTTTAAATAAAATTCAGTTTTACTTTAAATAAAATTCAGTTTTCACTTTTAAAAATCCAGTTTTTATTTTCAAAAATCCAGTTTTATGCTTTTAAAATCAATTTAAAAATGCTCATAAAATCAGTTTAAACTAAATAAAAAAAAACAGTTTAAAGTAAAATAAATAAAAAAAACAGTAGGGAACTTACAGTGTTTTGTTTTTTTAAAGAGGGAGGGGTGCGGCTACTCAGGAGGAGGCGGCGCAAGCGAGCTTCGGGTGGGCGGCGTCGAGCTGAGCGACGGAGGGAAGAGCGGACTTCGATCCGCGGTGGCCTGGAGGTGCAGCTTCGACAGAGGGATGGCGCGCGTCGGTCTCGTGGCAGAAGGGAAGAGGATCGATGCGGAAAGGAGAAGAGGAGGAGGGAGATCGGATCGAGGCGGAGGGCGTTGACCGACGATGGGAGGAGCGGATTCGATGGCCGCCATTTATTTGGTTTTTTTTTTTCTTTCTGAAATGATATTAGGGTTTTCCCATTGGCCTAGAGAATATATATTTATATTTTATTTTATTTAAATTCAGTAATTACCGGTTTATCGTAATGAACTCAAAATTGAACCCAACGAATGTCGCCCCTAGCTAAATGCCCCCATTCTGAACGCAATGGGATATGTTCCGCAAGCTGATTTGATTGTTTGAATCAGTTTCCGTTGAATTTACATTTAATTCATTATATTGAATTTTAAACGTACATTTCAAATTACCGGGGTCACATACTAACTAGAAAAATTCCAGAAAAATATTTTCTAGCTTCGTATGGACGATACGGTCCTAACAAAACTAGTTTCGTCGAATTCTGAGACCGTTTGAAAAATGGCCAATTTCCAGTCGATTAAAATCAACTGAAACTGGTCGAACGCGTTTTCCTTTGCCACGCTCACATATTGATTCGAAAAATTATGAAATTTGAAACCTAGCAATAACTTTACATCCCGGACCCAACAAAACTGGTTTCGTCGAAATCCGAGGTCGTTTGCAAAACGGCTATTTTTAAGGGCTATATATTATATAAAATATATATAAATTCCACATCGACTATTCTGAATTTTCAACTGGACATATCTTATCATTTCTAAAGTGAAATCTCGGTTTGTTAACTTCGTTAGAAAGATATTCACTATTAGATTCCATTATTTTTGGTTTCACTAAAATCCGGATTGTTTTGCACCCGGTACATTCAATTGAAGTTTGAAATCGAATTATCGAACTACCGCGCCATTTTCAATTCTATTTATAATTATATATAAATACTAATATTCTAACGACGACGCGTATAATATATACGTTCGATTAATATTCAAAATAAATTTCTCGTCGATATATTTAAAATAATCTATTTTAAATATACTAAATTCGCCAAAATTGTCAAAATAAAAATTTCAAACTGGCTCGCATTTTACGGGTTGTTACAATCTCCCCCACTTAAAACTTTTCGTCCCCGAAAAGGAACAAAGTCGAAAGTGGTTTGATTAATCAACTCTACGCTCGATCTGGCTTCCATTCTCCAACTTTTCAGTTTCTGAGAATTTTCAAAATTTCAAAAATTTGGCTAACACCCTAAATTTTCGAAAAATTTCGCCATAACCTCCCCTGCACCGGGAGCATCGGGGAATTTCAAATAGCTTCCCCGGTCCTTCAGATCTCAAAAAGAAAAAGAAAAAGCCAAGCGGCTAGCCAATAGGCTCACAAAATCATCATCACCCAAACAAAACAGTAAATTATGTAGTAAACATGTACCTATTTGTCGGGCAAACAAATTTTATTCTCTGGCTCTAGCCTCCTTGCTATGACCTGTTCAATATAAGTATATGTATATGCAAGCAAATGCGACCAATTTTCGATATAATTCAATATTTGGTTCTGTTAGGCTAAATGGCTAAAAATTAGCAAACAAATAAACAAACAACACAAACATCAATCAATTAGTTGATTAGCTTTTCAAATTCATAATTTTAATACATATACAAAAATCATGTTTTTGATGCCAAATCACAACAATAGGCCCTATCTAATTTTGGTTCTCACACCAGTCAATAGGAAGTATATAGAAATCTCCCTTTCGTCACTCGAACATAAATTCTGATGATGATGCATCAATCATCAGAGTTCTCTCCGGGCGACTTAGAAGGTGATTCTATATCTACCCAGTATATAAAACTTCGAATACACGTGGATCAGACGTATACGCAAAATCTATATATACTGGATTGTCTAAATTCATTAAAATAAATAATCAAATACGAATAGTTGATTTAAATTTTCAAAACAAATTTTGTTTTCATTTTAAAAATATACTCTTCACACTCGTTCTAGGATACTACTGATCCTATCTCTAACGAGTCATTCCATTGGATATTGCTAATCCAATATCTGATGAATTCTTTCGTACAGTTCTAATGTGTCTTGTTCTCTGCTCTTCGTAAACCAAAGCTCTGATACCAACTGTGACGGCAAGGAATTTCGCTCGGTCCGGACAAGTCGCTAAACCGACCCAGACCGCTCGAAACGCCCTATCGTTTGAGAACACGACAAATCAGAACGCATACAGAAGAACATTTCATTGTATATTACAACAATGCATCAGAATACACGAATATACAGAGTATAAATGAATATTACACAGAAATATCAGAGATTTAAATTACATTTAAATACATCGCAGCGGAAAATAATACAATACACAACTAGAAGAGATATACGGATACAAAGCTTTCCGGATATCATTCCAGCTGTAAACCAGGATCCTGTGAATATAAATCTGCAAAACCAAAACTACTAGCTGCCCGTGTCAAAATAAGGGCACCCAGAGTTTAGGTTAAAACAATAAACTCCAGGTCATTCATGGGACTGGTGTGAGAACTAAAACAGTTGTTAATCTTTATTTTAAAAGTTAGGTAAATCAAGGGACCACGCCGTATAACACGGAACGGGTTTCCTCCCAAGAATACCAGTGCATGAAACAAACAACGCAATGCTAAATAAAGAAAAATGAAGCTGTTATAAGACCCAGGTCCCATCACACAATGCAACGCAGCCGAGGATAGGGTTTTCCCTTATAACAGCCAAAGAATGCTTGATACGTTTAAAACAAATCATTGATACTATTATAAGTGCATAGTGTCAAAACAATTTCAAATCATAAGTATCAATCATAGGCGGCATAAGCGCCCCATCCCACTATGTCGCCATATATAGGATTACAATTAAAACCGCAAATGTCACGTATTTGGAAATTGGATTTCCGTCTATGAACCGAGGCAAAAGATAGTCCTCAACCGATTCGAGACTGTCTAGCCCGAGCCTCAGGAATAGCCGCAACTGCCCCCTGGATCCTCAGGGCCGGTCCACCGATGTGGATTATTATGCCTGAACACTACGTCTCCCCACCCTATGGGGTGTAAGTCTGGTCCGTCAGCCGACCAGAATGCATCGACCGAAACCGATATAACCGAGGCGCCTCGCAACAGCAACAACCACATAAGTCAAACTCGTCAGGGCGTGTAAAACCACTGATGCCACTTCTAGCTAGAAAGAAACGCATGCCCTCCCTGACGTCCGTCTCCCGTTTTTGGTTCACAACCGGGGTGTGAGGCTCGCGAATTCACGTTACACAAAGCTGTGCCACACAGGCTGTGCTTTGATCATCACCACGAGACTTTTCTTTTCAACAGAAGCCTCGATCAATTGCCACTCAGGCCTGCCACACAGGCAATTCACTCCATGCGTTTGATATCCATCAATATATAACCCCTGAGCTCGTACGTCTCAGAGAAGGGCGTTAAGCAAGAGAATAAATTCTCCGCCGCCAAACAGATATATATTTAATAGAAATCAATCACACAGACTAAAATCCAATGTCAGACACACAGTCCATTTTCAAGTCCGTTCTGGGTCTGAACGAAACCGGAGGCACCTAGTACCCCGCATCTCCATCGATCTCCAAGTACGTCTGGACGATCACCAACTGTTTCCATCTTCTTGGGTGTACAGCCCAATCAAGATCATCAGTTATCACCCAAACGACGTGAAGACTTCCGGTCTTCGACCACCGTCTTCATCTTCGACACCACGTCGAATCAGTTATTCAGAATGGGACAAACCCGGTCTTTCTGAATAACTCGCGTATATATTATAAAAGTGTTACACAAACACAACATACGCCTCATTCCAATTCAGAATATTCTTTTATTCAAAGATTCCCATACTTTGGGAAAAGTTTCCATTAATTTTATCCAAGATAAATTCTTTAAATTTATTCTTTAATCTCCTTTGAATATCAATTCAAACTAGTCGGGGTTAGCGAACCACACCGAAGTAATCATTTATTTTATTTCCCAATCCCAACCTATTCATCCCATGAAGTAAAACTGGTAGTACTTCATATCTAACACCACAGTGTTATCGGTAATTCAATTACCATTCCACGTTCAAATCTAATTAAAGATTTAACTATCGTCTGGAGTAAAACTGGTGATACTCCATTCTCGATCTTTTCAATCTAATTAAAGATTCATTAAAACTCCACTTAGTTTTAATCGTTATCTGGGTTAAAGAATCAGTGTCATTTAAAACACGATTCACGATAAACCCAAAATCACATTCCATTAATTATCGGGTTAAAGAACAAGTGTTATTTAAAACACTGTTCACGATAAACCCAAAAATCAATACCAATTCAATTCCAATTAAATATCATTTAATTGGTACACTTCATTAAATCTAAATAAAAAGATTTAATCTTTTCTCAACTGGGTTCAAGAACAGTGTTAGTGAAGACACTATTCACGACAAACCCAAATCACATTTGATATTCAATACAAGGCTCTGAATAGAAAATATACCGGCTTATATTCAATATCAAATTCTACGACTAACAAATGTCGTATTGGAAATAACGATATAAATATATATCTTTCAAATTTCCATAACAACATCTGTATAATCACGAATTCCAACATCGAAATATTCCGAAGACAATTTCGATTCAAATCCACTCCAATGCAATCATTGGAAATTTTGGTTATTTTCAAAACCCTTTTCAAATTCAATTTATTTATTTAAAAATAAATAGAATTATAATTCTAGTTCAAAACTAGTTCATTTCGATAAAAATCTATTTTTATCTTTTCAAATATGGAGTTTTTCATCCCAAATCTTCACAAATCATTTCTTATGATTTTACACAAATTATTACTATTTTTAATAATTTTATCAAGGCCCGTACAGTCGATTTCCAACAATGGCCATCGAACTGCACTTACAGCGACCTTTTTCAAATTTGATTTGGACATAATTCCAAATCCAACCGTTAGATTTCAAATTTCTAACATTCGCTAGAAAGCTCTTCTCGATACGAACCTAACGGTTCCGGTTTTAGGAGAATCCGACGGTCGGATCTCCCGCAATGTCCGTTTGAAATAAATGGTCGAAATTCACGAACTGCCGCGGCGCGGCGCGTTCTATTCAGGCCATTATATTATATATATAATATATATAATATATACTTCGTCGATTTCTATTTAAAACGAATTATATAAATAGTTTTAAAATCGTTTCAAAAGCTATTTCAACTTTCTTTTCAATTCAAATCAAAATTGAATTCTTCTTTATAAATTCGTTTTAAAATTCATTTCTATTCAATTCAAATTTCAATTCAATTCATTTCGAAATCGTTTTATATTCAATTCATTTCGAAATCGTTTTCAATTCATTTCGAAATCGTTTTCAATTCAATTCATTTCGAAATCGTTTTCAATTCAATTCATCTACACAATAAAATGATATTTTTATTTTCTAACATATTTTAGAAAATTTCGGCGGCATAACGGCACGATACTAGAAATGGGACGAGGCCTAGCCTTATCCCCGGTCTAGTGAAGGCCCACGCCATTCACACATCAATCATATCAATTTCAATTTCACCAAAACAACCAAATCCAAATCAAATAATCTAACCAACTACACAACCAATCAAACAAGTCCATGGTCTGTGGACGGGTGTCGGGTGCTTCTAATAAGCACCGTCTGCATCCTAGTATATATATATATATAACTAGAAAAATAAATTGAAAGGTGAGAAATTCTCACTTATAGCTATCCTAGCTCCACGGCTCTTCTTTTGCAGAAGTCTTCGTCGTCTCGCCTTTTTGTCACCTTCGTTGCTGCTTTCACTACATACGTAAAAATCACATTTTTACTTCGCTATTCAATATATAAAAATCGAATTTTTACTTCGATGTTCAATATATAAAAATTCTATTTTTATATCGAAGTTCAATATATAAAAATTCTATTTTTCTATCGAAGTTCAATATATAAAAATTCTATTTTTCTATCGAAGTTCAATATATAAAAATTCTATTTTTCTATCGAAGTTCAATATATAAAAAAATTCTATTTTTCTATCGAAGTTCAATATATAAAAAAAATTCTATTTTTACTATATATAAAAATCAGTTTTCACTTTATATAAAAATCAGTTTTCACTTTAAATAAAATTCAATTTTCACTTTAAATAAAATTCAGTTTTACTTTAAATAAAATTCAGTTTTCACTTATAAAAATCCAGTTTTTATTTTCAAAAATCCAGTTTTATGCTTTTAAAATCAATTTAAAAATGCTCATAAAATCAGTTTAAACTAAAAAAAAAAAAAAAAAACAGTTTAAAGTAAAATAAATAAAAAAACAGTAGGGAACTTACAGTGTTTTGTTTTTTTAAAGAGGGAGGGGTGCGGCTACTCAGGAGGAGGCGGCGCAGGCGAGCTTCGGGTGGGCGGCGTCGAGCTGAGCGACGGAGGGAAGAGCGGACTTCGATCCGCGGTGGCCTGGAGGTGCAGCTTCGACAGAGGGATGGCGCGCATCGGTCTCGTGGCAGAAGGGAAGAGGATCGATGCGGAAAGGAGAAGAGGAGGAGGGAGATCGGATCGAGGCGGAGGGCGTTGACCGACGATGGGAGGAGCGGATTCGATGGCCGCCATTTATTTGGTTTTTTTTTCTTTCTGAAATGATATTAGGGTTTTCCCATTGGCCTAGAGAATATATATTTATATTTTATTTTATTTAAATTCAGTAATTACTGGTTTATCGTAATGAACTCAAAATTGAACCCAACGAATGTCGCCCCTAGCTAAATGCCCCCATTCTGAACGCAATGGGATATGTTCCGCAAGCTGATTTGATTGTTTGAATCAGTTTCCGTTGAATTTACATTTAATTCATTATATTGAATTTTAAACGTACATTTCAAATTACCGGGGTCACATACTAACTAGAAAAATTCCAGAAAAATATTTTCTAGCTTCGTATGGACGATACGGTCCTAACAAAACTAGTTTCGTCGAATTCTGAGACCGTTTGAAAAATGGCCAATTTCCAGTCGATTAAAATCAACTGAAACTGGTCGAACGCGTTTTCCTTTGCCACGCTCACATATTGATTCGAAAAATTATGAAATTTGAAACCTAGCAATAACTTTACATCCCGGACCCAACAAAACTGGTTTCGTCGAAATCCGAGGTCGTTTGCAAAACGGCTATTTTTAAGGGCTATATATTATATAAAATATATATAAATTCCACAGCGACTATTCTGAATTTTCAACTGGATATATCTTATCATTTCTAAAGTGAAATCTCGGTTTGTTAACTTCATTAGAAAGATATTCACTATTAGATTCCATTATTTTTGGTTTCACTAAAATCCGGATTGTTTTGCACCCGGTACATTCAATTGAAGTTTGAAATCGAATTATCGAACTACCGCGCCATTTTCAATTCTATTTATAATTATATATAAATACTTATATTCTAACGACGACGCGTATAATATATACGTTCGATTAATATTCAAAATAAATTTCTCGTCGATATATTTAAAATAATCTATTTTAAATATACTAAATTCGCCAAAATTGTCAAAATAAAAATTTCAAATTGGCTCGCATTTTACGGGTTGTTACATTTAATCTTCCCAAAAATAAATGTTAATGATTATTTAACTTTGGAAACACAAGCATGTCGCATCAACAATCTACACCGTACTATTGATTTCTGCCTTTAACTGGGTTAAAGAACTAATGTCATTTAAAACACAGTTCACGGTAAACCCAAATCTCATTCCATTAATTATGGAATCTTCACGGAAAAACAAATCAATATATAATCGATATCAATTTCTGTGTCCAACTAATAATATAAATGGAATAACGACAAAGCCTTTTAAATTCCATATGTATTAACAGTCTTCCTCCATAGAAGTTCACTTCGATTATTATCAAATAGAATTCCATTCAATTCTAATTTAATACATTAAATTGGAAAACTTTACTTTGGAAAATTCCCGTTAAATCTTAATAAAAGATTTATAAATTCCAAATCCTATTTCATTGTAAATCGGGTTAAAGAACAAATGTCGTTAAAAACATAGTTTACAACAAACCCAATTCACATTCCATTCTCAATTCCAATTAAATGTTAATTAATTGGTTATTCTTCTTTAAATCTTAAATAAAAGATTTATTCTTTTCACACGGGGTTCAAGAACAGTGTTACTGAAGACACCATTCCATCAGCCTCTAACCGTAAATTAGTAAGAGAACAATTCCCTAAGTATTAATCTCGAAGGCCGAAACCAACATCAGATCAATACCCAGGAAACCATTCAACTTAGCTAACCTCCAGTTAGTTTCAAATTTTCTTAACTCCATTGGTTTTAAGAACAATATTATTAAAGATACCATGCACGACAAACCCAAAATCTCGGTCCATTGTTAATCGGGTTAAAGAACAAGTGTTATTTAAAACACCATTCACGATAAACCCAAAATCGAATTTGATATTAAGTACAAGGCTCTGAATAGAAAATATATTGGCTTATATTCAATATCAAATTCTCAAACCAACAAATATCGTATTGGAATAACAATATATATATATATATATATATATATATATATATATATATATATATATATATCTTCCAAATTCCTCCACAATATCCGTATGATCACGGAGTCCAATATCAAAATATTCCAAAGATAATTTTGATTCAAAACCATTCCAATTCATATATTGGAAATTCTGGTTATTTTTAAAACCATTTCAAATCCAATTTATTTATTTAAAACTATTGGATTATAATTCATGTTCATAACTAGTTCATTTTGATAAAAATATATTTTTATCTTTTCAAATATGAAAATTTTCATCGCAATTCTTTCCAAATCATTTATTATGATTTTGCGCAAATTTTCGATATTTTTAATAATTTTATCAAGGCCCGTATAGTTGATTTCCATAAATGGCCATCGAACTGCACTTACAACGACCTTTTCCAAATTTGATTTGGACATAATTCCAAATCCAACCGTTAGATTTCAAATTCCTTATATTCGTTGGAAATCTCTTTTCTATGCGAAGAATCCAATGGTCGGATCTCCCGTAATGTCCGTTCGAAGTCAGTGATCGAAATTCGCGAACTACCGTGGCGTGGGGCATTCTATTCAGGCCATTATATATATATTTATATATATTTGTAATATATATATATATATTTCGGCGATTTCCATTTGAAACTTATTTTATAAATCGTTTTAAATTCATTTTCAAAACGATTTCAGCTTTATATTCAATTTTAAATCAAAATTGAATATTCTGTATCATCGATATATAAATGATAGTATTTTCAAAACATTACATTTTGAAATCACTTCCTTTTCAATATTTGTTATAAAAATGAATAAAATCGATATAAATATCGTTCACATCAAAATGGCGTTAATCTAATCAACACAGCTTTATATGTTTAAATATATTCATGTCCATCCCAAATCGGACATCAAAATCAAATTTTGATCGTTTACTGAATATTATTTTAAAATATTCGTTATTTTAAAATATTCATTCTTTCTGAACTGGAATTAGACATAATCAATTACCATATAATGTTTCTTATATGGATTTCCGACAACACATGTACCCAGCAACAATCAAACACAGTCAACCATCATCCAGAGTGCACTACTCAACTGCATAAGCGTTAAATATAAATAATTAATGCTTAGAACAGCCTGTCAACCCATCGATTGACGTACAACTAAATATTGGGATTAGTGTATGTCCGATATCATCATAATACCCGTGTGGGGTTTTCAATCAACAAACACTGAATATTATTTTATAGTTCGGCGATGTGTAGAATTTATCGTCCCAATCAATATCCGTCAAACGTGTGTACATAAACAAATCGTCTGATTTGTTTATAAATATTTATTTTATACATATACATGTTAAAAATTATATTTTTGACTATATAATATTTTATTTTCATTCCACATCACAATCATCAACCACAACGCAATGCAATCAAACAAGTCATCCATGGTCTATGGGTGACTGGTGTCGGATGTTGCTAAGCACCGTCCGCATCCTAGTTTTTATTTTAACTGGAAAATAAAATTAAAGTGAGACGTTCTCACCTTTGGGATCCACTCCACCATCCAATGTTTCACCGTGTTGTTCACAGTAAAAATCACATTTTTAATATGATGTTTATATATTTCTAAAAATCTCTTTTTTTTATTTCTAAAAATCAAAATTTTCACTTATAAAAATATAATCTTTCTTTATAAATAAAAATCATATTTTCACACGACTAAAAATATTTACTTTATACGATAAAAATCTCATTTTTACAACAATACCTAAATAAAAATAATATTTTTTTTACTCTACATAAATAAAAATCATATTTTTATTACTCTACATAAATAAAAATCAAATCTTTTCTATATTTAAAAATCTAATCTTTTTACTAAATAAAAACCAAGATTTATGTTAAATAAAAATCATAATTTCTCATGTGAATTAAAAATCATATTTCTCATATTAACAAGAATCATATTTTTTTATATACTACGCTATCTATAATAAAATCACATTTTTATTATTCAGTTTTCCGTATAGAAATAGAATTTTTATCATGTTATGATGAATATATTTCCAAATCAGATCTTAACCTTATTAGTCAAACTAAATAAATTAATAAACTACGTAATTAAGTTAGTTGATTACCTGAATTATCTTCCTCGCGGTACACAGCGTCGTTCGTCGAGATAGGGAGAGTTGACGCATTGACTGGAGAGGGGGAGAGGGAGCTGCGCCTATGCAGTCGAAGACGGGGGGTAGTTCACCAATTGGCAGTGGCGCTCTACGCGGTGGTGAATCAAACGGATGCACGGGTTTTTGGGTTTTCGAGGATTGGTGGTGCGGGCCTCGCGCGAGGTAGACTGGGGAGGTGGCAACAGGGCTACGGCGGCCAGAGGTGGCGGGGCGAGGGCGCGACGTCGGAGCGCAGGTGGTGGGTCACAATGGGGCTCCGTTCCTTTTTTATTTAATTGGCCAATTTGAAACTGAAGTGGAGAGAAGGGTTTAAGTGGAAATAGATTATATATATATATATATATATATATATTATTCATTTAAATTCTAAAAAGTGCATTATACATTCGAACTCTAAATGAGGCCCAAAGAATGTCGCCCCTATCTAATTACCCTCGTTCTGAACAGAATGGGATATGTCCCATAAGACGATTTGATCGTTTCGATCAGTTTCCATCAAAATCAAAATATAAATCTATATGTTGAATTTGAACGCACATTTCAATTTACCGGGGCGACATACAGACCCCCAAAATTCCAGAAAAATAAATATGGCTTTGTTTTGATGATACGGTCCTAACAAAACTAATTTCGTCGAATTTGGAGACCGTTTGAAAAATAGCAATTTTCTAGTCGATCCAAATTGACTAAAACTGTTCAAACACGTTTTCCTTCGTCACGCTTACATATTAATCCCAAAAATTATGAATTTTGGAATCTAGAAATTGTAACACCCCACATCCGTTAGTGTCACTCACAAAGGGAATGCACTAAGTTCTGTGGAGCATTTAGGGTAAAAGATGCAGATAAATTACAAGACAGACAGAAATTAAACAGCGGAAAATAAAACTTTGCTTTATTGATAAAATAGTTTTTACAATGGTTTCTTTACAATATCAGAGTATCATCTGTCTTACAAAATAAAGAAGCATAAAAACAACATTTATATTCCCCGATTTTAGCAAGAGCCAGCCATAGCATCTGAAAAGAGAGTCCAATCAAACTTCGACGAATCTTCAAGCTGGGAAAGAGTGGCAGTCCAACTTAACCTGAGCTAAACTATTCCCTCCTTTACTACCTGGGGGGGAACGGAAGAAAAGAAGACGAAAGAAAAACAGAGTCAGACATAAAGCCTGAGTAAGTTCAGTAACTTCTAGCATGTGAACATGGAAAAACAAAACGACATGAATTAACTGAATACAAGATTACACCATGACGATATGGTCAACAAGATTAGACAAGGTAATCACAAGATATGCTAAGATAAGATAAACTGGATACGCTCTAATACTTTCTCCGCTTCGCTCTTTCCTTGTTATACTGGTTTCTATATCTCTGCACAGCCTAACTAGTGTTCCAACTAGTAACGATAACGTGATCCCAATCCCTGTATTTTCCATTTCCTTCCGGCATACATTTATTATTTGTTACTTGGATCAAATCTAGGGTTTTCTATCAAGTGCTTTCTAGATTTAACTAGAGTTTACGCTATCCCCTGAACGCTTCTCGAATTCAAGATTTATACCACCTAGTTCAACTAGAAATTATGCTACCTGTCGAACGATGCCCCCAAGTCTAGGACACACTACCTAGAGTGGTATATGTTCCTATACTTCCCCATGCCTGTATCGCGAATCGTTTCGCTTGTCTAGTTGCACATGTCCTATAATGTGCGACCCGAGCCCTGTGTCAGGGCAAATCAAGGAATACAGAACTCGGTCGGGAGCTTTCAGATATCTGCCGATGCAGATGCTAAGGTCTGTTTTTATTCTATTGGCTATGGTCCCACTTGACCCCTCCCTCAACTAATGAAAGGCACCCTTTGTAAAATGAGAACTATACGCTGGCCCCCGGTGCCCCACTATCCTATGGCTATCCTCACCCATAACTAGATAGCAATTATGGTCTTTTGGAGTTCTCCGCCTTTCCGCTTCACGTATCTCGACTGACTCAAGATGGATGTTAGACGACGAGTTGCTATCACAGGGCTACCGTTTTCTCGTCGAATAATGCCGGTCCATCCTAGTCTTTAGGTTGCCACATATATTGCAACAAAGGCATACCCCTGGTTCTTCTACGCAGACCTTAACCTCTGTGAGCCCAGGAGGATCATCTGCAGTCTCACAGAGGGATACCAAGAGTACCCTCACGTCCCCTCGAAGCTCGGGCTTCGTAACCCAATTCGTTAGAGTCTTCTCGGACGGATATTCGCTCCTTACCGTGTTATACTAAGAATTACTACTTAGTTCTCTTTCCCATCAATTTGGGTTGGTTAAGTGTCATTAGTCAATTCAAGCTAACTTAACCCTCTTCATTTATCCTGATAAACTGGTTAAGTGTTATCAATAATTCATGTTGACTTAACCTTACCCTAAACCAAGTTATATTGGTTAAGTATTTCTTATTACTTAACCCCACCCCTTCACCCTGTATTGGTTAAGTGTTCCCTTTTAACTTAACCTTGCCCGTCTGTTTTATCTAACATGTTATTAATGGTTAAGTATTATCCCTTCATGTTTTAGACTTAACCCCATTCCTTTATCACAACCTGATGGTTAAGTGTTCAAGTTTACTTAACCCCTACGGTCTGGCACAGCTAACATATTCAATTGGCTAAGTGTATTAGATTTTACTTAACCCCAACCTCTGGTCTAGTTAACATGTTAATTTGGCTAAGTGTATTAACTTTACTTAACCCCAACCTCTAGTCTAGTTAACATGTTAATTTGGCTAAGTGTATTAAATTTACCAAACCCCTACAAATCTTGTCTTGTTACCTTGAGTCTGGTTAAGTGTTTCTATGGACTTAGCCCTCCCATTCTAGCTTAATTGTATTAAGTTGGTTAAGTGTTCCTATGGACTTAACCCTCCCATTCTAGCTTAACTGTGTTAAGTGTTTTTATGAAACTAACCCCACCCATCAGTTTAGTTGTCCTATTGAACTGGTTAAGTGTCTTAGTTAACTTAACCCTACCATTCTTGTTCTAGCTTTAATTAAGTAGATTAAAGCCACGACCACTCACATTAGACAGATATTGTTGCGAATACTGGATGTGCCGGTTGGTTCCGGGCAGGTTTACATCGCAACTCAGTCTAACCTCGGGTTAGGCATATTCGTGTTTTCTAAATTCAAAGGGTTTTGATTAGTTTTCAATTCCGGTTTTGAAAGTTACCATCCTGTCCGTCGGATCAGTTAGGGATAGCTAGGGAGAGCAGGAAACTTGTATTTTCCAAACGCAAGCCTAGACACTATCCTCTCTGTCACCCTAGAACTTTCTGGTGTGTTATTAAAAGAGATGTCGTTTAACAAACCTTTAATTTGTCTAAGTTTACATTTCTCATTTAGAACAAATTCTATAAGTAAATTATTCCTAATTTACTTATTTCCTAATTCCCCTTTTAATGTAAATTGTCAACATTCATTCTTATGGCCCATTTTCCCTCTAAATCATGTTTATGCTTTTTGGTATGTAAACTATACCAAATCAAGTGTCATTAACCATGATTTTTCTAAACCTGCCAATTACTCCCTATTATGGCCAATTTCAAATTTAGGCCAATATATTTACCGTTCCAAATTAGCTAATCCAATTCCTTCAACATTCTAATTCATGTTAAACTAGACTTATTACTCTAGTTCACTATTCATGTAAATGCTAGATTTACATGTCGATACTAGATTCAGGCTACTCAATCTATAGTTCATGTCAAATTTATCCAACTTGCACTCTTATGAACATGCCATAATGCGTGTTCGAAATTTATGCCAATTTCCAAGTTAAAGTACGTTTTTAGTAAATTTCATATTTTTCCCAAACCGCATTCCCACCGTTCGTATAATCGTGATTCAGTCTAGATTTATAAATAAAGCTAGGTTCGTAGAAAATAGGGAATGAACCAAAGATGATATGAAAAGGATAGACATACTAACTGGCATAAAGAGGGTTGAATAATGACGTCGGTTCAAGAACATGGGTAGACCTAACTTAATAGGTAAATTTCCAAGGTCTAAAACCAAAGAAAACCAAGAATAAACAGAATAGAGACGTAGGTTCAAGAACATGGGTAGACCTAACTTAATAGGTAAATTCCCAAGGTCTAAAACCAACGAAAACCAAGGATAGAAAGAATAGAAAGATCAGGTTTAGACCCAATTTCACAGCAACCCTTTCCTAGTCAGAAATCATAGGTGTTTAGTCATAGTTGTCCTTGTTATGTCATAGGCAATAGTTTATGTTTCCAAGTCAAAAGCATATGCTTAGTCAAGGAAATAATTCTCATAGTCACAGTCACAGTCATAGGCAATGTCCATAGTCATAAGCAATGTTCATAGTCATAGGCAATGTCCATAATCATAGGCAACGTTCACAGTCATAGGCAATGTCCATAGTCATAGAGGCATACAGTCTTATTTGTCCTTGAATCATAACAGTTCTTGATTAGGTCCAAGAATATAGGCACGGATTCAAATAGAGAGAGAGAGAGAGAGAGATTTGGCATATTCTTTTATTCTTTTAATTTCATGTCACGAACAAAGAAAAACGTTCAAATCTAAAAATAACTGACTTACAGAGATTAGATTATAATAGAAAGGAGGCGTTGCTATGATTCGTGCGACATTTAGCCTTTAATCCTTATCCTGAAGCTTTGAATCTCTTCTAGACAACTTGAGCAGCATAACCTTGTCATGGATTTTTGTATTATCTTCTTATTTTTATATTTTCTCAGAGGCAACATAAGGATAGAAAAGAATTGTGGATAGAGAAGAAGACCGGGGCTGTTTATATAGTGTTAGGCGGACGAACCTGGTCAGAATGGCGTCTAGATACAGAAGAATGAACTGGGTGCAGAAAACTGGATTTCGGGACCCAGGTCGACACCCATGTCGATTGGGCAGTCGACATGGGGGGGTGTCGACTGCGCAATCGACACCCCTGTCGACTTGACCTGGGCGAGAATTTTCCCGCCCTGCCCCCTGTGTGTTTTGAATTCGAATTTGGCTCTAGTTTTTAAACTGTTTTGAACTTGGAATTTTCTGAAAACTTTGACGGGCCATATCTTTGTCATACGGACTCCAATTTTCGAAAATTCGGACTCTATTTCGCGTATTTTTCCGAGACGAACGCAATGGCGTCGCCCGTTTCCCTTGATTTTGATTTTTTTTACTTTTAGTTCTGCCTTGATTTGCGAATCTTAGTATTACAGAATTACGGGGTGTTACATTCTCCCCCACTTAAAAGGATTTCGTCCCCGAAATCTCCAAGTTAGGAAGAATGTGTCCTACCATCCAATCACCCATCTACTCAACCATTCAATCACATGCATTCATTGTCCTTAAAAGATTTCTAATGCTTTCATGTTCATATGCATAGTGTGTGTACATGTCTTAATCTAATGCAAAATCAGGCGGTCTACTGATTCAGTTGACCTCCTTAATGCAAATCATGTCAGTGCCATGCGTCCAATCATGTATGCAAGCATCCCTATTTATGTAAATACTATATGCGTGCACAGCCATTCATCCATATGCAATATCCATATGATAACATATCAGGCTCAACTTACAAACAAATACATATCTGTAAATGCAATATGAAAGCGTCCGAACTGAGCTAGTGCCTAATACGTATGCATTATGCATCCAAAAGCAACCATTAGCAACTACTTGCAACCACCAACCATAACATGTTTCAAACACAAGTTTACATCCATTGGCTTCTACCTAAGGATCGAAGATACGACCTAGGTGATATACTTCGGAATGAGAGAAACAATTATGCGTAAAGCTCCTAAAACAAAGAAATCAAGGATGCACCTTCAAGGAAAAGGATATGATGCTAGTATCTAGCCTTCTTGAGCTTTACTCCACTGTATCTTAACTAATTTAACTTCTCGATTCTGAAGTTCCGGATCTCCATTTCCAAAATAAACAGATTTCAATCACGGTACCAGGTATACGTACTAAGATGATTAGAGGTCTCTTTCTTATCCGCCATGCCATAACAATAGGGGTCAAAAGGTTACTACGTGCTTTTTAGAGTACCTGCCACAACTATTCATCTCTCACACAAATCATCCTAGTCGAACTCGACATTCCTCAAGTACAAGCCCCAAAGGCCTAAACCAATATCAGACAAACACCCAAGGAATATCTCCTCTGAATTTAGACGATCCTCGTGAGATGATATAAGCAAACTCGATAGCTATCCCTAAATCCCTACTAACCAAAAAAAAACTGGTCGGACCACCAAATGGGATTTGAGACTCTAGTGGGATCTTTCTACTATACAAGTACTATGGTGTAGAGACTCAACTATGGAAGTGGATATGAACAAATGCGAAGCGCTAAAACCAAAGGAAATAGTACGAACAGCAAAACTAGACTCTTCCAACAGAACTTTACTACCTTTCTCCTAGGTACGCTTGGTGAAAGTATGTACTTGCCGTTCTGAAAATCTTGTTCCTTGTTATTGCTCTTGTCCTTAATTATATGTCCTATCATTCCCTAGCAAAGATACTTCCTCTTGTCTTAGGTTTTATAATTCCTTCCTTCTTTGTGAGCTAAATCTACATCCATGAATTCCTCATCCTAGGGTTATGCTCCTTAGCCAAACTCCTCATCCCTTTCCGTGTGTAGTCATGTTGACAAATCTCTCGAAAACTGCTTCCATTATCCGGAAAACCCTATAAGCATCAAAAGAAAATTGCCCGTAGATGAAACAACTACGGCTATGGATGGAAGCCGGGCACTACTTTGCCCTTCGATGAGGTTACCACCCAGAAAGCCAGGAGCCCCAGAGACTCAAGAAAGAAGGAGACAAGAATTTAAACAGAGGAAGAGAAGATAGTGCGTATGGCTTTGGGAAATATGCCTTTAAAACAAATCTTTTCTCTTGAAAATGCTTCTTTAAAAACCGTTTTGAAAATAATTTTTCAAATCCTTTATCTGATCTGGTAACCTTCAGCTCTGATACCACGTGTAACACCCCACATCCGTTAGTGTCACTCACAAAGGGAATGCACTAAGTTCTGTGGAGCATTTAGGGTAAAAGATGCAGATAAATTACAAGATAGACAGAAATTAAACTGCGGAAAATAAAACTTTGCTTTATTGATAAAATAGTTTGTACAATGGTTTCTTTACAATGTCATAGTATCATCTGTCTTACAAAATAAAGAAGCATAAAAACAACATTTATATTCCTCGATTTTAGCAAGAGCCAGCCATAGCATCTGAAAAGAGAGTCCAAGCAAACTTCTACGAATCTTCAAGCTGGGAAAGAGTGGCAGTCCAACTTAACCTGAGAAAAACTATTCCCTCTTTTACTACCTGGGGGGGGGAACGGAAGAAAAGAAGACGAAAGAAAAACAGAGTCAGACATAAAGCCTGAGTAAGTTCAGTAACTTCTAGCATGTGAACATGGAAAAACAAAACGACATGAATTAACTGAATACAAGATTACACCATGACGATAGGGTCAACAAGATTAGACAAGGTAATCACAAGATTTGCTAAGATAAGATAAACTGGATACGCTCTAATACTTTCGCCGCTTCGCTATTTCCTTGTTATACTGGTTTCTATATCTCTGCACCGCCTAACTAGTGTTCCAACTAGTAACGATAACGTGATCCCAATCCCTGTATTTTCCATTGCCTTCCGGCGTACCTTCATTATTTGTTACCTGGATCAAATCTAGGGTTTTCTATCAAGGGCTTTCTAGATTTAACTATAGTTTACGCTATCCGCTGAACGCTTCTCGGATTCAGTATTTATGCCACCTAGTTCAACTAGGAATTATGCTACCTGTCGAATGATGCCTCCAAGTCTAGGACACACTACCTAGAGTGGTATATGTTCAATACTTCCCCACGCCTGTATCGCGAATCGTTATCGCTTGTCTAGATGCACATGCCCTGTAATGTGTGACCCGAGTCCTGTGTCAGGGCAAATCAAGGAATACAGAACTCGGTGGGGGAGCTTTCAGATATCTGCCAATGCAGATGCTAAGGTCTGTTTTTATTCCAGTGGCTATGGCCCCACTTGACCCCTTCCTCAACTAATGAAAGGCACCCTTTGTAAAATGAGAACTATACGCCGGCCCCCGGTGCCCCACTATCCTATGGCTATCCTCACCCATAACTAGATAGCAATTATGGTCTTTCGGAGTTCTCCGCCTTTCCGCTTAACGTATCTCGACTGACTCAAGATGGATGGTAGACGACGAGTTGCTATCACAGGGCTACCGTTTTCTCGCCGAATCACGTCGGTCCATCGTAGTCTTTAGGTTGCCACATATATTGCAACCAAGGCATACCCCTGGTTCTTCTACGCAAACCTTAACCTCTGTGAGCCTAGGAGGATCATCTGCAGTCTCACAGAGGGATACCAAGAGTACCCTCACGTCCCCTCTAAGCCTCGGGCTTCGTTACCCAATTCGTTGAAGTCTTCTCGGACGGACATTCGCTCCTTCCCGTGTTATACTAAGAATTACTACTTAGTTCTCTTTCCCGTCAATTTGGGTTGGTAAAGTGTCATTAGTCAATTCAAGCTAACTTAACCCTCTTCATTTATCCTGATAAAGTGGTTAAGTGTTATCAATAATTCATGTTGACTTAACCTTACCCTAAACCAAGTTATATTGGTTAAGTATTTTTTATTACTTAACCCTACCCCTTCACCATGTATTGGTTAAGTATTCCCTTTTAACTTAACCTTGCCCGTCTGTTTTAACTAACATGTTATTAATGGTTAAGTATTATCCCTTCATGTTTTAGACTTAACCCCATTCCTTTATCACAACCTGATGATTAAGTGTTCAAGTTTACTTAACCCGTACGGTCTGGCCCAGCTAACATATTCAATTGGCTAAGTGTATTATATTTTACTTAACCCCAACCTCTGGTCTAGTTAACATGTTAATTTGGCTAAGTGTATTAACTTTACTTAACCCCAACCTCTAGTCTAGTTAACATGTTAATTTGGCTAAATGTATTAACTTTACCTAACCCCTACACATCTTGTCTTGTAACCTTGAGTCTGGTTAAGTGTTTCTATGGACTTAGCCCTCCCATTCTAGCTTAACTGTATTAAGTTGGTTAAGTGTTCCTATGGACTTAACCCTCTCATTCTAGCTTAACTGTGTTAAATGTTTTTATGAACCTAACCCCACCCATCAGTTTAGTTGTC
Source organism: Allium sativum (assembly GCA_030737875.1). Classification (NCBI taxonomy): domain Eukaryota; kingdom Viridiplantae; phylum Streptophyta; class Magnoliopsida; order Asparagales; family Amaryllidaceae; genus Allium; species Allium sativum. Next base: position 571,816,644 of record CM060923.1, on the reverse strand, counting down.
CTGTTGAACTGGTTAAGTGTCTTAGTTAACTTAACCCTACCATTCTTGTTCTAGCTTTAATTAAGTAGATTAAAGCCACGACCACTCACATTAGACAGATATTGTTGCGAATACTGGATATGCCGGTTGGTTCCGGGCAGGTTTACATCGCAACTCAGTCTAACCTCAGGTTAGGCATATTCGTGTTTTCTAAATTCAAAGGGTTTTGATAAGTTTTCAATTCAGGTTTTGAAAGTAACCATCTCGTCCGTCGGATCAGTTAGGGATAGCCAGGGAGAGCAGGAAACTTGTATTTTCCAAACCCAAGCCTAGACACTATCCTCTCTGTCACCCTAGAACTTTCTGGTGTGTTATTAAAAGAGATGTCGTTTAACAAACCTTTAATTTGTCTAAGTTTACATTTCTCATTTAGAAAAAATTCTATAAGTAAATTATTCCTAATTTACTTATTTCCTAATTCCCCTTTTAATGTAAATTGTCAACATTCATTCTTTTGGCCCATTTTCCCTCTAAATCATGTTTATGCTTTTTGGTATGTAAACTATACCAAATCAAGTGTCATTAACCATGATTTTGCTAAACCTGGCTATTACTCCCTATTATGGCCAATTTCAAATTTAGGCCAATATATTTACCGTTCCAAATTAGCTAATCCAGTTCCAATTCAACATTCTAATTCATGTTAAACTAGACTTATTACTCTAGTTCACTATTCATGTAAATGCTAGATTTACATGTCGATACTAGATTCAGGCTACTCAATCTATAGTTCATGTCAAATTTATCCAACTTGCATTCTTATGAACATGCCATAATGCGTGTTCCCAATTTATGCCAATTTCCAAGTTAAACTATGTTTTTAGTAAATTTCATATTTTTTCTAAACCGCATTCCCACCGTTCGTATAATCGTGATTCAGTCTAGGTTTATAAATAAAGCTACGTTCGTAGAAAATAGGGAATGAACCAAAGATGCTATGCAAAAGATAGACATACTAACTAGCATAAAGAGGGTTGAATAACGACGTCGGTTCAAGAACATGGGTAGACCTAACTTAATAGGTAAATTCCCAAGGTCTAAAACCAAAGAAAACCAAGAATAGACAGAATAGAGATGTAGGTTCAAGAACATGGGTAGATCTAACTTAATAGGTAAATTCCCAAGGTCTAAAACCAACGAAAACCAAGGATAGATAGAATAGAAAGATCAGGTTTAGACCCAATTTTACAGCAACCCTTTCCTAGTCAGAAATCATAGGTTTAGTCACAGTTGTCCTTGTTATGTCATAGGCAATAGTTTATGTTTCCAAATCAAAAGCATAAGCTTAGTCAAGGAAATAATTCTCATAGTCACAGTCACAGTCATAGGCAATGTCCATAGTCATAGGCAATGTTCATAGTCATAGGCAATGTCCATAGTCATAGGCAACGTTCACAGTCATAGGCAATGTCCATAGTCATAGAGGCATACAGTCTTATTTGTCCTTGAATCATAACAGTTCTTGATTAGGTCCAAGAATATAGGCGCTGATTCGAATAGAGAGAGAGAGAGAGATTTGACATATTCTTTTATTCCTTTAATTTCATGTCACGAACAAAGAAAAACGTTCAAATCTAAAAATAACTGACTTACAGAGATTAGATTAGAATAGAAAGGAGGCGTTGCTATGATTCGTGCGAAGTTTAGCCTTTAATCCTTATCTTGAAGCTTTGAATCTCTTCTAGACAACTTGAGCAGCATAACCTTGTCTTGGATTTTTGTATTATCTTCTTATTTTTATATTTTCTCAGAGGCAGCATAAGGATAGAAAAGAATTGTGAATAGAGAAGAAGACCGGGGCTGTTTATATAGTGTTAGGCGGACGAACCTGGTCAGAATGGCGTCTAGATACAGAAGAACGAATTGGGTGCAGAAAACTGGATTTCGGGACCCAGGTCGGCACCCATGTCGACTGGGCAGTCGACATGGGGGGGGGTGGTGTCGACTGCGCAGTCGACACCCCTGTCGACTTGTCCTGGGCGGGAATTTTCCCGCCCTGCCCCCTGTGTGTTTTGAATTCGAATTTGGCTCTAGTTTTTAAACTGTTTTGAACTTGGAATTTTCCGAAAACTTTGACGGGCTATATCTTAGTCATACGAACTCCGATTTTCGAAAATTTGGACTCTATTTCGCGTATTTTTCCGAGACAAACGCAATGGCGCAGCCCGTTTCCCTTGATTTTGATTTTTTTTACTTTTAATTCTGCCTTGATTTGCGAATCGTAGTGTTACAGAATTACGGGGTGTTACAGAAATAATTTGACATCTCGGATCCAACAAAAGTGGTTTCATCGAAAACGGAGGTCGTTTGCAAAATGACTATTTTTAAGGGCTATAATTCCATAGCGAATATTCTGATTTTTCAAATGGGCATAACTTTTTATTCCCGTTATGAAATTTCAATTTTTTGGATTTGTTGGAAAGATATTTTCAAATAGATTCTAATATTTTTGGTTCCGCTAAAATCCAATTTATTTTGAATCCTGTACATTCATTTGAAATTTGAAATCGAATTTTCAAACTACCGCGCCATTTCCAATTCCTTTTATATTTAAAATACATATTTATATTCAAACTTTGATTACTATAAATATATATGTTCTAATTCTATTAAAAATGAATTTCTAGTCGTCATTATTTAAAATAAATCATTTTAAATATTCAAAATTCATTAAAATTGCCAAAATTATAAGAATATTAATTGATTCTGATTTTTCGGGTTGTTACATAACTTGTTAGAGAATAGATTAGTAGCATCCTAGAATGAGCTTGAAGAGTATTATTTAAAAAACAAATTTAGTTTTGAAAATTATACCTTACTATGTGTATTTGACTATTTTATTTTATATTAAATTTGGACAATCGAGTATATGAAGATTTTGCATACACACCTAGATAGCGTGTATACGAAGTCTCAAATATACTGGATTGATATAGAATCACACTCTAGTCGCCCGGGGATAATTCTGATGATGAAAACTGCATCATCAATATTTATGTTCGAGTTTCGAAAGTGGGATATCTATATATTTCCAATTGACTAGTGTGAGAACCAAAACTTAGTTAGAGTTTATTGTTGTGATTTGCATTGAAATATGATTTTTGACTATATATAAAAGTTATATATATTTCAAAAGTTAATCGACTAATTAATTGTTGGTTGCCTTCTATGATTATTAATTTAACTAATAAAAATATTGGAATGATAAAAACTAATAAGAAAATGAATGGTAAATTAAGCCAAATAGAATCAAATGTTGAACTAGATTGAAATTTGTTCGAACAGCAAACAGGTCATAGCTTGGAAGTTAAAAAGAGGAATAACATTGTTTGCCCGACAAATAGGTACATATTTACTGTATTCACTAGGGTTTGATGATTTTATGAGCTAATTGGCTAGCCGCTTGGATTTTTCTTTTTCTTTTGATTGATGAGGGCCCTGTGAGGCAAGTTGCGGTTTTAAATATCAACCCGTACAAAGGAGATTATGGCAATTTTTTTTTTGGAAATTTAGGGTGTTAGCCAAATTTTTGAGAAATTAGAAAATTATTAGAAACTGAAATGTTAAAGAATGAAAGCCAGAATGAAAGTTGAGTTGGTTAGTTAAACAACATTCAGCTTCATTCCTTTTCGAGGACGAAATGATTTTAAGTGGGGGAGATTGTAACAACCCGTATTTTCAGATCCAATTTAAAATTTTGATTTAAGCTAATTCATTGAATATGCGAATATAAATTGGTTATTTTTGCTAAATAAAATTTCAGAACAATTTTAAAATTAGTTTTTATATTTTATTTGACTTAAAATAAACTCCGTAAATTATTAAATTGATTTATAAGCTTTTTTTTAATTTTGAAAATTAGATTTTGAAAAATCAACGCATAGCCCAAAAAAAGAGAAATTTTGCATATGAGCTCAGAATTCGATGAAATAAATTTTTATGGATTCATAATGATAAATCATTGTTGATTTACAAAATATGCATCGAACGGAGTTAGTATGTGGCCGTGCGAGCTAAAACAGTTCAGGGTAAAACAGGTAGTCATTTTACAAAGGAACATTATTGAGACGATTCAGAATTCGATTCCTTTTTTTCTGGATTCCTATTGTCTAATAATGGTTAAATCCAAAAGGCCATGATTTTTGGAGTTAGTGTGTGAATGTGCAAGAAAAAAGGTGCGCTAAAATCGTGTTTTTGAACAATATCTAAACATCTTTGACAATTTTAACGGATGGTCAAACGAACTCGGAATTCGATGAAACTTGTTTCGTTTGACTCGTCTTCACATGTACCATGTCGTCTCCGAAATCCACGGCAAACGGAGATCGTTTGTATTCGGATGATTGGAGAGAAAGAGCAGCAAAATCTCTTACTTAAGTTATTTTTTTCTCCACTTCCTCCTCATAATTTTCCTCCTCCTTCTTACTCCAAAAATGGAGACCTCTCTCTATAGGAATTCCGCACTCCTCACCCCTCTCCTGGCCGTCGGCCTCCCCCTTCCCCTCAATCTCCTCTTCCTCAATTCAATCTGAATAAAAAAACCTAAGACCTAAAACAGCACCCCCACCACCACTGGACCCCACCGATGCACCACCACCACCTCAGCAGGCCTGACCTCCGCCTGCGTCGCCCTTCAGGCCATCCCTCCGGCCGTGGGCCCCCTCCTCCTCAAAACCCCTCTTTTCACAAATTTCCCGTTTTGCACAAAACACCCTGTCATTCTTTCCTCAATAACTTTCGTTCAGTCCGTTTCTGTCTAAAGTTCCTTAAAGACAAAGTCATAGAGAACGATTTTCTCTTCGATTTGGGTATATGGAAGTCTTATTTTGGATTGCAAAGCTATCCGGAAAACGCGTCCAAAGATCGCGGATTTGCTGCTGTTTTTCGCGATTTCCGGCGAATTGGTGTTGTTTTGAAAGAAAGTCCACTAGGCAAAAGTTGTCCGGAAGGGCGCATTTAGGCTAGTGACAAGGTTTGGTAAAGATTGGAGGCCGTATGCAAATTCTGGAGCCAAAGAAACGAAATCAAGTGCGGGGAACGACAAAAGCGAGCGCGGCGACAAGAATTTTTCTACATTAGAAGAATCACGACGAATTGGTTTAGCTTCTGGGTGAGAACTCCTTCTCACTTAATTTATTTTATAGTTAAAAATATTCTAGATTGCAAACGGGGATTAGAAGCCCCCGACACTATTTATTGTACAAACCATATTATTAGATTTGAATTATATGGAGTTCAACACTCGAATTCGCAGAATCACATAAATTGAAAGCGATGTATGGATATTACCGACACACGGATTTCATACTCCGCGAATAGCCACTTATGGCTCTATAAATGGCATTAGGGTAGTTTAGTATTTATTTATTTGAATGGTCTATGGGATTTGATTGTGGTTTTAAAATAGGTTATGGATTAATTGTGAATTGATTGGAGTTGGTTTGTGTATGGCGCGAGCTAGTATTAGGTGAGGGATAAGGCTAGACCTTATTTTGGCTTTAATATCGCGCTATTATGCTGCCGAAATTTTCTAAAATGTGTTAGAAAAAAAATAGCTAGCTAAAACGATTATTTTTAACATATATATGAGATATATAAAATGGCTCGGTTATGTAATAAATACTAGTTCACTAAAAATATCATTTTTAGTTTATAACTGTGATGAATAAAATTATTTAGGCGTTGTACATAATTTTATTAGAAAAAATATAAAATTCTATATATTTATAGGATAGTTGAAAATGAGTTTACACATCCATTTACAAGTCGAACGACTTGTTTATGCTCGCCTATTTTTGTGATATCAATTGGGACGATAATTTTACACATCGCCCAACTACGCACATAATATTCAATATTTATTGGTTGAAACCCCACACGGATATTGGGATGATATTTGGCGTACATTAATCCCAATGGTTAGTTGTTTGTCAATCGATTAGTTGACAGACTGTTGTAAGCGTTAATTACTTATATTTAATGCTTATGTAGTTGTGTAAGGCACTTTGGATGATGGCTGACTATGTATAATCATTGTTGTTTACATGTGTGTATGAAATCCACATAAATAACATTATATGTAATTGACTGTGTCTGATTTCAATTCTTCAGAACGAGTATTTTAAAATGATATTTAGCAAAGGATAAAAATGTGAATTTGATGTCCGATTTTGGATGGACACAAAAATATTGAAACATATGAAGCCGTGTTGATTAGATTTACGCCATTTTAACACGAATGATATTTATATCGGTTTTATTCATTTTAAAAATGAATATCGAAAAGAAAATGATTTCAAAATCTGATATTTTGAAAATATTATCATTTAAATATTATAATGATAAGGAGTATTCAATTTTGATTTAAAATTGAAAACGAAAGTGGGAATCGTTTTAAAACGAATTTATAAAATACGTTTTAAATGGAAATCGATGATATATATATACATATAACGTCCTGAATAGAACGCGTCGCAACCGTTTGCGAATTTCGACCATTGACTTCGAATTGACATTACGAGAGATCGTTTGTCGGATTCTCCTAAAACAGGAACCGTTGGGTTCGTATCGAAAAAGGCTTTCCAATGAATACAAGAGATTTCAAATCGAATGGTTAGATTTGGAGATATGTCCAAATCAATTTCAAAAAAGGTCACTATGGATGCAGTTCGGTGGCAGTTGTTGGAAACCGACTGTACAGGCCTTGATAAAATTATTAAAAATATTAAATTTGTGTAAATCATAACAAATGATTTGAAAAGAATTTGGATGAATAACTACAATTTTGTAAATATAAAAATATATTTTTATCAAAATGAACCAGTTATTAACTAGTATAATAATCCAATGCTTTTAAATAAATGAATTGGATTAGTAAATGGTTTTGAAATAAACAGAATTTTCCAATATATAAATTGGAATGGATTTGAATGGAAAGCATCTTTGGAATATTTGACATTGGATTCCGTTATTATACAGATATTGTGAGGAATTTGGAAGATATATATACATGTACACATATATCGTTATTCCCAATACGATATTTGTTGGTTTCAGAATTTGATATTGAATATACGCCGATATAATTTCTATTCAGAACCTTGTATTTAATATCGAATTGGACTTTGGGGTTGTCGTGAATGGTGTCTTAAACAAAACTGTTCTTAAACCCAGTTGAGAAAAGAATAAATTTTTTAATTAAGATTTAGAGAAATATAATAATTAATTAATATTTAATTGGAATTGAAATGAAAGTTGATTGTGGGTTTATCGTGAATGGTGTTTTAAATAACATTTATTCTTTAACCCAATTAATAGTGAATATATAATTTGGAATTTATAAAGCTTTTATTAAGAATTAATAGAAAATTTTCAAAGTAAAGTTTTCTAATTTAATATATAAAATTGAAATTGAATGGAATTCGATTTGATAAAAATCGAGATGAGCTTTTATGGATGAAGACCGCTACTATAAATGGAATTTAAAAGGCCTTGCCGTTATTCCATTTACATTATTAGTCTGATACGTGAATTTATATCGATTATACACTGTTATGATTTCTGTGTAGATTCTATTTTGATGAAATATGATTTTGGGTTTATCATAAACTGTATTTTTTAAGTGATATTTGTTCTTTAACCCAGTTAAAGATAAGGTTAATTTCTTAAATTTAAATAATCATGAAGTAATGATTTTTGATATTAAAACCAAATTATTGTTTTAATAGATTTTTAATTAGATTAAAATGAGAATCAGATAGTTAAACTTATCGAACTCATGAAATGATCGAGAACGGAGTACCGCCGGTTTTACTCCAAGCGATAGTTAAATCTTTAATTTGATTTGAACGTGAAATGGTAATTAGAATTTACAGATAACACCGTGGGTGTTAGATATGGAGTACTGCCAGTTTTTGCTCCATAGGATGAATAGGTTGGGATTGGGATTAATAAACAAATGATTACTTCGGTAAGGCTCGATAATCCCGACAAGTTGATAAACCTTAATTTGTTTTAGAATTGATAAAGTTTAAGATGAAATCTTTTGAAATGGATATCCAAAGGAAGATTTAAGAATAAATTTAAAAGGATCTATCTTTGATAAAATTAAGGGTCCGTTTGGCACAGGTCCCTATTAAGTTTCAAAATTAGGCTCACATCCGGTCCAAATTTTCATGAAAATTTAGTCCCTATTTTTCAAAAATACACTAAAAACCAAAAAAATATAAAAAATCATGAAAATTCGAATTTAAATCAAACATGTACTCTGTAATGGCTGAAAAATCAGTTCCAATTTGAGCTGACTAATATTCTACACATTCAACTCAAAGTGCAGGGAAATTCAGATCAATAATAGAAAGAAATTAGAGGATGAGATAGAAAATATAGAACTAATAGAATAGAAGAAGAAGATCAGAACTGAACAAAATCAAAGTAAATACGAAACTCACAGCAGAATAAATAAATTGAATTATAACATAACTTTGAAATACAAAATCTGAATTTGTACTTACATATCATATCAGAGTACAATACATCATATCACAGTGGAAATAATCTCTAACTAACTAATGGTGAAGCCTTCTGCTTCCAGCTCCTCCAAGTGAATCTGTAAAAGCCTGAAACACTTGACTGCTCGTACAAATTTTGGGCACCCAAGAGTTTAGGGAAAACGCAAACAAAATAAACTCTGGGTAAATCTAGGGACTGGTGTGAGTAAATTCCAACCGTACTGTTCAACTTTGAAAATCCTTTTGAAACAAAAGGATAATAGTAAGACCAGCCCACACATAAACATGGACGGTTTTTACCTTACTATAATCCAAAATATCTTTGATATCAAATCCAGTGATATTATGATAGTGTCTAAGAAAATAAATATCCAAGTAGCCGAACGCTTGCATCTCACGGTCCACAGATATATATAGTATAAATCATAAACCGCAGGGTGCTTATTGGAGAGTGGATTCCAACAGACAAGGTATGGGAGCACCTTCCGATCAGTGTACTCTAGAGGGTATACCCCTGGGTTCAACAAGAACGTCTTGCAACCCGGCCACACATGTCCGACCGCTCATTTAGCTTGAGTGTATCGAATATATTATCACCATGGTTGTTGGCCATCCAACCGTCATCCGAAGATACAGAATCGAAAAAGAAGAACAAATATAAATTTTCTCTAGATCACTGACAATACACCCTGCTTGGGGATGACCCAACTAGCCATGTTGCCTAGCCCAACTTTTGTTACTTCCTGTTTGTGAGGCTAGAGGCTACGTCTATCTTCAGAATATCTGATCATCATTCACTTTGAATGCCACATCGTCAAATCCGTAATCACATATTGATTACACAAATGCACACTGGGTGTAGAATAAAGAGAAGTTACTTTCTTCCCACCAACTTGGTATATTCGTAAAAATCAACGGCGTGACCGTTGGAAATACTCTGTCAGACAGTCGGCCATATAAGTTGTCCTGGGACTGGACAAACAGAAAGCACCATTCTGGAACTGGACGACCCTTGCGTTTTACTCCATTTTCAATTGTCTTCAACATAATATCATTCGCAGCGCTTATGCCTATACGGAGTGGTTTTCCAGATAATATATCCAACCGGTCTCTCCGTATTGACGACGATGGTCAAAACACTACGATAGTCGGTTATTTAACTATCGAAGTAAAAACAACATTCATTCAAATGTATCACATAATCACGGGCACTTTTTATTTAACATTCGACTTTATTATTTGAATTCCCATATCTTACCAGATATTTCTCAACCCCCGATTAGCCTTCCGCTCTTTTTTGGAAAACATTTCCAGTTATTATAAACTCTTATTCTCCTCCATTCCAGAAAACATATGTTATTAACATTCGAATATTTCCATTCTTTTCACATTATTTATTTTCTACACTTGGATAATATATCCAAACTATATTGGAAATATATTTCCAATTCCATTTTAAACATTTTAATCTGCCAAGCGTTCACTTTAAAACATTATTCACTTTAAAATGTGAATATCATTTCTATTATAGAAATCTGATCACCTTTATCAAATAATTCATTATTCAGGTAATAAATATCGTTATCTTATTTACGGGAATCTCTTTCATACTTTATATTCCCATTCCACTTTAGAATCTCTGTTTATAAATCCTCTTCTGATTAAATCAATATCAAGTTTATAACTGAATATTTATTATATATCCTATTATAATTTATGGATTTAAACCTAATATTAACTATCTTATCAGATTATAATTTCTAAAAATAATTTACTTTAATACATTCGATATCATCGAATTATAGTTCCAACTAATGGTTTAATTCTAATCACACTTCGAACAATGAAATGTTGCCATCGTTTTCTAACACGATTCTCCAATTTCTCTCTCTAAACTTATGCTATATTTTCTTACAACATCGTTACTTATTACTTTCGAATAAGTGGATTCAAACTAAACTGTTAGTGCTGCTATATATAAAAATGATGCTTAAGTTTGGTTAACAGCGTTAATTTATTGTTATAGTTCAAAACTTGTCATACGCTGTAATATTCTCCTTTATAACTAATCTTGACATAACAGTCACACTTAAGCCTAGTCAACAGCGGTTATTTTATCGCTATAGTTCAAAATTTACAATACGCTGCTATATGCCACTTTATAACTAATTTCGACGTCCCTTTCCGTTACAAACTGATACCATTCCTCGACAATAGTGAAGTCGTTCAAGTTGGGGTATTTTATTTACCTCTCAGACCTTGGTCAACAACGTTCTTATCTTAGAATAGATATACGTCTGTAACTCTAAACTCCTTATTACTTATAATATACATCAAATCGTATTTCCTTGTTTTATTTTGGGATATGGTTTTATAACACCATATTCATACTTTGAAATCTCTGTTGTTTATGATTATTTAATTTAAACATTAACTCTTCGTTTAACTTCATTTCACGGTTCTATTTATAACTACTTTACAAGGACCTATTTCTTTTATTTGAATCGTTATACTTGATTCAAGTAACATCCTTATTATCCTCCTAAATGAAAACCATTTAAGAAACAATTATTTAATTAAAAATAATTAAATAATATTTAATTTATCATTTCTGAAGTAAACAGTTTGCTTTAAAATAATTATCCAAATTATTCACTTGTCGGATAATTACAACTTCATACTTATTTAACTAAAAAAACGTTTATATTTGCTTTAAAAACTGAACTATAAAATATCAATCTATAATAGAACTTCTATTATAATTTAAACTTCTCTTTAATTATAAAAATATAATTTTTATAATTAAATTCGTTGATTTGCCTGAAGGGCCATCAACTTCTTAACAACAGATGAGTTTATGGTTGATTGTTGTCGTTCGCTTAATCGACATCGCCTATTTATTAAATCAACATGACGTTGAATTTCCATTTAACACGATACAAACAGTGCAAACAGTACATATAAGTATCGAGGAATCCGGTTAGATTCCTCCAACCGATTTTCCGCATCCACAAATGTTAGTCAAACAATTTACACTGATTCCTACTAGGGAATATCATAATCGGTGGAATCAGTACCCAACCTATTCAACGATATATAATATTCCAACAAATTTAATGGTAATTTACCTAAACGACCATCACACAGCATTCAACCATTATTTATCACTATTAAAATATGGTTATAATATTTTAAAATAAAACAGAGTGAGTGAATTTACTCACCTTTGCACGTTAACCGTTAAATAACGATTTGCGATCCGTTGATCCCATCTATCGTTGTTGCTCCCAGACCAACCGACGTTGCACCTCCTTTCTTCTTTTACATGCACACTCCTCTCCTAGTTTCCGCGCAGTACACAAAATCCGATCACTCATTAGACCATTTTTCACTGATCCATTTCCACGTTTAAATGTTTTGCCTCCGTTATATCAGTTTGCTTCCACTACTAAGATCAGTACGGTCACCGCTGCATCCTTCCTCAGCCCATTTAACCGTACTCGGCCCACTTGTTCCTAACTCCATCTTCCCCTTCGTTTCTTCTAACTCCAGAAAACATTTCCAAGGACAATGCAGATTATTCATTCTTCCACAGCTCTTCCTATACTCCATGCTCCTTTGTCTCTTCACTAACAAATCAACATCAGTCTCGCTCCACTCGCACCTATACAGAATGATGTGTTAGCAGCTTCTTCACGATATTAAGAAGCGACCTCCTACCGACAATCACGGCATTAGCTCGCGCTACCCTGAAACCGACAACGCTTTTCCCTCCATATAACTCTTCTGTATGGCCCAACTTTTGCAAGCACAATATAATAAGAACCCAGACCTACTTCAGTTTGACCGTGCTTCTCCTTCTTCCCCGGAAAATGCTGCAACTCCTATACTAGTTCATTTTTTCGAAAGTTTGAACTCTTGATGGCTCCATTAAAAATACTTCTAGAGTTCGGTTTTCGAGTTATTACATTACCAGTCCTCCTTTGTGCTATGATACTCCACGTGAGCTCTTCTTTGCCAAATAAAAACGAGTTCCAGTGTCCTTCAAATGACTATTTTCCATTTCCTTTTCGTGCCTTTCTTCTTGATATTCTTCTTCACTTCATTACACGCTCTGCATTTTCCACCACGCACCATCCATTCCATGCTATCCATTCATATACATCATGCACACGCACCAACCCTTTTTCATGAACTTTCCACATGCGCTCCCCCCTGTACACGCCCTTCATGTTTTCACCAATATATTATATAGTCCAGCAAAAGAACAGCTCCACTTTGGTATATTCTTCCTTCACTTTTTACTGATTAGAACCCACTCTTAAAGCCTTAGCCGTCCCCCTTTTCTTCCTCATAACCTCCTCCTTACTTTCTTTTCTCCTTTCCTTAACGTCAAAATATTGTACACACTTGCCCAAAACTACGCATTGATACTGGCAGAAATCAGGCAAAACAAATGTCCGTTGCATGCATAGACTTGCCGCCGAGACCTCCACTTCATACATGCTTCTGCTGAATCCGTCCCAGCTTATTTCGAACCACACTTCATGGCCTGTTCACTTTGTTTACACCATCATTTCTCCATGCAATACACAAGTTCCAATCCTTTCAATAATACCGCATCTTCCGCCATCCATATATTTTGTTTGTTTGAAGAAATAGAACAGAAGGGTAGAAGAGATTATGTGGATCAAAGATTCAGCAGAACAGGCGTCCTTACTTTTATAGTTGCGGAGCCTTAGCACTTAAGGTATCGTAGCCATGTGATTTAGCTTTCATTTCCAAAGTATAGATTATCTAGGGTATGGTGTGTCGCTGTAGACATAGGGGTAGGTTGTCTTGTTTTATTTACTGTGTATGCATGGGATGGGTACAATTTCTTCATTGAAAAGCAAATGGAGATATTTTCCTTTCTTAAGTCTGAATTGTAGCTTATAGGTTAGTAGGGCTTGTACCATTTCTTTTCTGCTAAGTAAATAAAAACATACCCGTATTTTAATGGGAAGGTAACCATTCATTGGTTTAAGTGAAAAGCTTGGAGACAACGTTCGTGAATGACAATTCAATAGGGTTGCTAAGGACAGAAATAAGACTACGGTCATGTTCAGCTAGGTGCCACGATCCCGAAAACATAATAATACCGGTAGGTTAACTCATATTTTGAAATCCCAAAATACTGATAAAGGGTGCCAAAATAATTCAAATAAAAAGTTGCATATTTAATTAATTAAAATTACAGTAAAATTCAAAAAAATTAATTATCACTGCGTTTCAAAAGACCCTTGTCCAGATTTGCAACCGGTATCTAGTTATACCAAATAAACCGTTACGGTTGATAAACGATTCTATAACGACTTTTTGAATATTTGGTTTGGACATATCTTGTAATCTATACGTTGAAATCCCGATTTTCCACTTCCATTAGAAAAATACATTTCAACAAATTCCAACGTTTCTTGTTTCGAAGAAATCCGATTTAAAACGAGTCATGTATACTCAGTTGAAGTTCAAAACGTTAAATTACGAACTGCCACGATATTACGGGCTTGATTATATATAATTTATATTTTTATACATTCAACTTCGTTTTAATTAATATATAAATCCACTTATATTACGAATTCAATATTTAAACTGATTTAAATATTCAAATATAAACCGATAAAAATGCGGGATGTTACATTCCTTCCGCCTTAAAAGAATTTCGTCCCCGAAATTACTTAGGTAGAAAAGATACTACAATCCAAATTGATTTGGTTAAAAATCGTCTGCTTGACTTCTTATCTTCAGTGTCAACTGAATCGACTAACTTTAATTAAAATATTAATTTCTTCTTATTGACGAATACTTTCAGAAATTCTGAAAATATCCTAATAGCTTAAATTTTCGGAGAATTCCGCCTGCATCTCCTCTGCATGGCTCGTTGGGTACTACTACAACTCGCCACTCTGGGCCTTCTCCAAATCCAAAAGAAAATAAACAGTCAAGCAGCTTTCCATAAATCTCGTACTCAAATATAAGGTAAACTTGTACCTTTTTGTTGGCTTTTAACTCTATCTCTGTCATTTGCTATCACTTTAACATATATCCAAGCATCCTTGGTTGATCTCCTGTCAATCCATTCTCAAACCAATCATTAGCCTTTACTAAGCAAAATTTCTGTTTTAACTCCAATTCCGTTTACTGATTTATTTCTCCAATCAGTTATCTTCATTTTCAAATTCAAAATTTGGTACTTATTCTCCAAGAATCAATTCATTTTAATAATTCGAATCTCCAATATTTCCATTCTGGATCATCTTTAACCCAATCCAATATATTTAACCAAGTTAATTTTTATTTCAATACGATTTTCACTTAATTGGCTTTAAATCAAATTCCAAATTTATTTAACTTAGTTTTAAGTTAAACTCTAATCTATTTATTCACATTTATCATTTTAACTCCATAAGTTAAATTTTTATTTCAGAATTCAAATTCCTAAGATTTATTTCAAATCAGTTTGAAATAATATATATTTGCATATAATAATGGTAATTCAAAACATTTGAAATTCTGACAACTTGTTTTCTCACAATAATTCAAAAACAAAATCTTTGGTAGTAATCCGTCACTTAGAAACTCGAAAATGACACTGATGATGTGGCCAGCATCATCAGAGTTATTTTCCAGCGATTGAAGTGAGTTCAATACTATATTACTTTTCAAAATTCATTTTAAAACACTTCCATTTTGAATTTTACTTCAAAATATCTTTCACAGCACTAGGAAAACAATTTCAAATCTCCCAGGATTTTAAGATTCCCATATATTTAATCCAAACATTAATTCCAACTCTTTTCCAAGTTTCTAAAGTTTTAATTCAATCCTAGTTTTAAATTCAGATTTAGTTAGTCTGATTTTGCATATTATACTTATGTAATATTTCGATTGGTTATTTATATAACCAACTCAATTATAAATCTTATTTGATCATAATAACGATCAACATTTCTAGTATATATATTTACAATATATATATATGTTTTCTTCATATTAAAATATAATTTGGGTAAAATTATTTCATTTACTCTCCTTTCAAAATATATTGTGTCGAATTATCTGTTCAAGAGTTTAGAAACACCTATCGACACAGTTTGCATTACTGTTTCGACCAGAATTTATAAACCACTCGACTGACCAGTCAACACAATATAAAACATTTTTATATAAATCTACAAATACGTTCACTCGCATATATACACTCAAATACAATTTAGGGTATTACTAACTCCATTACTATTGAGTTACGCCACAGAGCCAAGGTAATCACTTAACTTTATGCTCTGATACCAACAGTAACTGCCGGAAAATCAGTACCAATTTGAACTGACTAATATTCTACACATTCAACTCAAAGTGCACGGAAATTCAGATCATTAATAGAAAGAAATTAGAGGATGAGATAGAAAAGATAGAACTAATAGAATAGAAGAAGATCACAACTGAACATAATCAAAGTAAATACGAAACTCACAGCGGAATAAATAAATTGTATTATAACATAACTTTGAAAAACAAAATCTGAATTTGTACTTACATATCATATCAGAGTACAATACATCATATCACAGCGGAAATAATCTCTAACTAATTAATGGTGAAGCCTTCTGCTTCCAGCTCCTCCAAGTGAATCCGAAAAAGCCTGAAACACTTGACTGCTCGTACAAATTTTGGGCACCCAAGAGTTTAGGGAAAACGCAAACAAAATAAACTCTGGGTCAGTCATGGGACTGGTGTGAGTAAATTCCAGCCATACTGTTCAATTTGAAAATCCTTTTGAAACAAAAGGATAATAGTAAGACCAGCCCACACATAAACATGGATGGTTTTTACCTTACTATAATCCAAAATATCTTTGATATCAAATCCAGTGATATTATGATAATGTCTAAGAAAATAAATATCCAAGTAGCAGAACGCTTGCATCTCATGCTCCACATATATATAGTATAAATCATAAACCGCAGGGTGCTTATTGGAGAATGAATTCCAACAGACAAGGTATGGGAGCACCTTCCGATCAGTGTACTCTAGAGGGTATACACCTATGTTCAACAAGAACGTCTTGCAACCCGGCCACACATGACGGACCGCTCATTTAGCTTGAGTGTATCGAATATATTATCACCACGGTTGTTGGCCATCCAACCGTCATTCGAAGATACAGAATCGAAAAAGAAGAACAAATATGAATTTTATCTAGATCAGTGACAATACATCCTGCTTGGGGATGACCCGACTAGCCATGTTGCCAAGCCCAACTTTTGTTACTTCCTGGTTGTGAGGCTAGAGGCTACGTCTATCTTCAGAATATCTGATCATCATTCACTTTGAATGCCACATCGTCAAATCCGTAATCACATATTGATTACACAAATGCACACTAGGTGTAGAATAAAGAGAAGTTATCTTCTCCCCACCAACTTGGTATATTCATAAAAATCAACGGCGTGACCATTGGAAATACTCTGTCAGACACTCGTCCATACAAGTTGTCCTGGGACTGGACAAACAGAAAGCACCATTCTGGAACTGGACGACCCTTGCGTTTTACTCCATTTTCAATTGTCTTCAGCATAATCTCATTCGCAGCGGTTATACATTTACGGAGTGGTTTTCCAGATAATATATCCAACCGGTCTCTCTGTATTGACGACGATTGTCAAAACACTTCGATAGTCGGTTATTTAACTATCGAAGTAAAAACAACATTCACTCAAATGTATCACACAATCACAGGCACTTTTTATTTAACATTTGACTTTATTATTCGAATTCCCATATCTTACCAGATATTTCTCAACCCCCGTTTTAGCCTTTCGCACTTTTTTGGAAAACATTTCCAGTTATTATAAACTCTTATTCTCCTACATTCTAGAAAATATATGTTATTAACATTCGAATATTTCCATTCTTTTAACGGTCTTCATTTTCTACACTTGGATAATATATCCTAACTATATTGGAAAAATATTCCCAATTTCATTTTAAACATTTTAATCTGCCAAGCGTTCACTTTAAAACATTATTCACTTTAAAATGTGAATATCATTTCTATTATAGAAATCTGATCATCTTTATCAAATAATTCATTATTCAGGTAATAAATACCGTTATCTTATTTACGGGAATCTCTTTCACACTTTATATTCCCATTCCACTTTAGAATCTCTGTTTCTAAATCCTCTTCTGATTAAATCAATATCAAGTTTATAACTGAATATTTATTATATATCCTATTATAATTTATCGGTTTAAACCAAATATTAACTATCCTATCAGATTATAATTTATAAAAATAATTTACTTTAATACATTCGATATCATCGAATTATAGTTCCAACTAATGGTTTAATTCTAATCACACTTCGAACATCAAAATGCTGCCATCGTTTTCTAACACGATTCTCCAATTTCTCTCTCTAAACTTATGCTTATATTTTCTTACAACATCGTTACTTATTACTTTCGAATAAGTGGATTCAAACTAAACTGTTAGTGTTGCTATATATAAAAATCATGCTTAAGTTTGGTTAACAGCATTAATTTATTGTTATAGTTCAAAACTTGTCATACGTTGTAATATTCTCATTTATAACTAATCTTGACATAACAGTCACGCTTAAGCCTAGTTAACAGCGGTTATTTTATCGCTATAGTCCAAAATTTACAATACGCTGCTATATGCCACTTTATAACTAATTTCGACGTCTCTTTCCGTTACAAACTGATACCATTCCTCGACAATAGTGAAGTCGTTCAAGTTGGGGTATTTTATTTACCTCTCAGACATTGATCAACAACATTCTTATCTTAGAATAGATATACATCCGTAACTCTAAACTCCTTATTACTTATAATATACATCAAATCGTATTTCCTTGTTTTATTTTGGGATATGGTTTTATAATACCATATTCATACTTTGAAATCACTGTTGTTTATGATTATTTAATTTAAACATTAACTCTTCGTTTAACTTCATTTCACTGTTCTATTTAAAACTACTTTACAAGGACCTATTTCTTTTATTCGAATCGTTAAACTTGATTTAAGTAACATCCTTATTATCCTCTTAAATGAAATCCATTTAAGAAACAATTATTTAATTAAAAATAATTAAATAATATTTACTTTATCATTTCTGAAGTAAACAGTTTGCTTTAAAATAATTATCCAAATTATTCACTTGTCGGATAATTACAGCTTCATACTTATTTGACTAAAACAACATTTATATTTACTTTAAAAACCGAACTATAAAATATTAGTCTATAATAGAACTTCTATTATAATCTAAACTCCTCTTTAATTATAAAAATATAATTTTATAATTAACTTCGTTGGTTTGCCTGACGGGCCATCAACTTCTTAACAAAAGATGAGTTTATGGTCGATTGTTGCCGTTCGCTTAATCAATATCGTCTATTTATTAAATCAACATAACGTTGAATTTCCATTTAACACGATTCAAACAGTGCAAACAATACATATAAGTATCGAGGAATCCGGTTGGATTCCTCCAGCCGATTTCCCGCATCCAAAAATGTTAGTCAAACAATTTACACTGATTCCTACTAGGAATATTATAATCGGTGGAATCAGTACCCAACCTATGCAACGATATATAATATTCCAACCAATTTAATGGTAATTTACCTAAATGACCATCACACAACATTCAACCATTATTTATCACTATTAAAATATGGTTATAATATTTTAAAATAAAACAGAGTGAGTGAATTTACTCACCTTTGCGCATTAACCGTTAAATAACGATTTGCGTTCCGTTGATCCCATCGAACGTTGTTGCTCCCAAACCAACCGACGTTGCTCCGCCTTTCTTCTTTTACGTGCACACTCCTCTCCTAGTTTCCACGCGGTACACAAAATCCGATCACTCATTAGACCATTGTTCACTGATCCATTTCCACTTTAAATGTTTTGCCTCTGTTATATCAGTCTGCTTCCACTACTAAGATCAGTGCGGTCACCGATGCGTCCTTCCTCGGCCCATTTAACCATACTCGGCCCACTTGTTCATAACTCCATCTTCCCCTTCGTTTCTTCTAACTCCAGAAAACATTTCCAAGGACAATGCTGATTATTCATTCTTCCCCAGCTCTTCCTATACTCCATGCACCTTTGTCTCTTCATGAACAAAACAACATCAGTCTCGCTCCACTCGCACCTCTACAGAGTGATGTGTCAGCAGCTTCTTTACATGCGCTCCCCCTGTACACGCCCTTCATGTTTTCACCAATACATTATACAGTCCAGCAAAAGAACAGCTCCACTTTGGTATATTTTTCCTTCACTTTTTACTGATTTGAACCCACTCTTAAAGCATTAGCCGTCCTCCTTTTCTTCCTCAGAACCTCCTCCTTGCTTTCTTTTCTCCTTTCCTTAACATCAAAATATAGTACACACTTGCCCAAAACTGCGCATTGATACTAGCAGAAATCAGGCAAAACAAATGTCTGTTGCATGCATGGACTTGCCGCCGAGACCTCCACTTCATACATGCTTTTGCTGAATCCGTTCCAGCTTATTTCGAACCACACTTCATGGCCTGTTCACATTGTTTACACCATCATTTCTCCATGCAGTACACAAGTTCCAATCCTTCCAATAATACCGCATCTTCCGCCATCCATATATTTTGTTTGTTTGAAGAAAAAGAACAGAAGGGTAAAAGAGAATTTGTGGATCAGAGATTCAGCAGAACAGGCGTCCTTACTTTTATAGTTGCGGAGCCTTAGCACTTAAGGTATCGTAGCCATGTGATTTAGCTTTCATTTCCAAAGTATAGATTATCTAGGGTATGGTGTGATTTAATTATCTAGGGTATGGTGTGTCGCTGTAGACATAGGGGTAGGTTGTCTTGTTTTATTTACTGTGTATGCATGGGATGGGTACGATTTCTTCATTGCAAAGAAAATGGATATATTTTCCTTTCTTACGTCTGAAGTGTAGCATATAGGTTAGTAGGGCTTGTGCCATTTCTTTTCTGCTAAGGAAATAAAAACATACTTGTATTTTAAATGGGAAGGTAACCATTCATTGGTTTAAGTGGAAAGCTCGGAGACAACGTTCGTGAATGACAATTCAATAGGATTGCTAAGGACAGAAATAAGATTACAGTCGTGTTCAGCTAGGTGCCACGATCCCGAAAATATAATAATATCGGTAGGTTAACTCGTATTTTGAAATCCCAAAATACTGATATAGGGTGCCAAAATACTTCAAATAAAAAATTGCATATTTAATTAATTAAAAATTAAAGTAAAATTCTAAAAATTAAATTATCACTGCGTTTCAAAAGAACCTTGTCAAGATTTGCAACCAACATCTAGTTATACCAAAAAACCCGTTACGGTCGATAAACGATTCTATAACGACTTTCTGAATATTTGGTTTGGACATACCTTGTAATCTATACGTCGAAATCCTGATTTTCCCTTCCGTTAGAAAAACACAGTTCAACAGATTTCAACGTTTCTTATCTTGAAGAAATCCGATTTAAAACGAGTCATGTATACTCAGTTGAAGTTCAAAACGTTAAATTACGAACTGCCACGATATTATGGGCTTGATTATATAATATATATTTTTATACATTCAACTTCATTTTAACTAATATATAAATCCACTTATATTACGAATTCAATATTTAAACTGATTTAAATATTCAAATATAAACCGATAAAAATGCGGGACGTTACATACTCACCCAAAAAAACAGCTCGTAAAAAAAATAAAAAAAAATGCATCAAAATCAAAAAATACAATAAAACAGCAAAAAATGCAGTAATTTGCATCAAATCAAGCACATATTTGCAATACTTGCATTCATCTGTGCAAGTGTTTCAAATGTTGAATTTGCTAATTTTTTTTTTATTTTTTTTTTTATTTTTTTTTTGCATACATGTATGCAAGGTAAATAGATTCTTGCATTCAAGTGTGCAATAATATTCAGGCAAAATTTTCGCTTCATATTTTTACATGCAATACTTGCATACATGTGTGCAAGTATTTCAAATAGTTGCATACTTGTATGCAAGTTTTTTTTTATAATTTCCCTGAACTTCTATTAATATTTACAGATTTTAGAATATATATATTTTTACATTGTAGCATTTTTTTTAATATAAAGAAAAGGCAGAATAAAAAAAAGGGACAAAGTTTCCCATTCGTTTCCGCCCCCTCTTTTTGAGCTGCCGCCTAATAATTTTTGTCCCTACCGCCTTCCACCTCCTCCACTTTGCCTCTTCCATTTTTTCACCAAAAAAATGCGCTCTTGCATTAAAAAAAAAATATAAAATCTGGAAATATTCCCCTCAGTCCACGCAAATCAAAAAAAAATATTGCATACATGTATGCAACTATTTAAATATACATGCAAAAAAAAAAAAAAAACGCAAACCTGCTGAATATTTGCATGCAAAAATGCTGCTATTCAGAATTGCTGCATACTTGTATGCAGTAATGCGTTGAAAGGCAGAGGGAATGGCAGTATGTGCATACATGTATGCAAATATTTGAAATATTGCATGTTTTCATGCATTTTACTGCATATTCAGCTATTTTGTTGATTTTTTGATTTTGACTTGTTTATCGATTGTTCTTCCACCTGATTTTTTTGGCGTGAACATGTTTTATTTAATAATGAATTTTCGTGATTTTTTTATATTTTTTTATATGTTTTTGAAAAATAGGGACCTAATTTACATGAAAAATTAAACGGATGTGAGCCTAATTAAGTTTCATTTTAGGGATGTGTGCCTAATTTTCACTAAAATTGATGGGATCCCCTCCCTATAAATGTAAATATTTGAATAAAAGAATATTCTGAATTGGAATGAGACGTATGATGTGTCTTAAAAGCACATGTTTATAAGATACGCGAGTTATTTGGAAAGACTGGGTTTAACCCATTCTGAATAATTGATACGACTACTAATCGTCGAAGAAATTGAAGATGGTGCAAGACCGACGCTCTTCACATCGAATGGGTGAATTGCTACTGATGCCCACAATTGGAGTAGCTACCTTGAAGGGGCTACAGTTGTAGCCGTCCGGACGTACTTGTTGATTGTTTGGATATACGAGGGCCTCTCTCCTGTATTGGACATACGGGACGAGGAATAAGGTGCCTCCAGTTTTATTCAGACCCAGAATGGACTTGTAAATGGATGGTATGTTTGACGTTGTATTCTTTTATGTTGTATTCATTGATCTCTGCTAAATATATATCTGTTTGGTGGCATAGAATTTATTCTCTTGCTTAACACCCTTCTCTGAGACGTACGAGCTTAGAGGTTATATATTGGTAGAAATCAATGGTATGGTATGGATTGACAATGTGATATGCAGAGATGCATAAATCAAGGCTTTTGTTGAAAAGAAGAGCCTTATAGATGATGAATCATAGCATAGCTCTAATTAGCATAGCTTTGTGTAGCATTACTTCGTGAGCCTCACACACCGGTATAATGGTGAACTGATGGTTAGGTCAGTATGTTTTCGATATGAGGATGGATTCGGTCGACCGAGATGAGCTGAGTGTGGTCGCTCCACGTTCAGAGGGATAGTTCACAACCCCTGATTCCTGGATGGATAGAGTAAGTGGCGTTTTCTCATGCATGGGATGTAAGTCGCGGAGATACTCGATATCCTATATATAGTGCGGATGTTCATAATGGCATTTTCTCATGCCTAGGACGTAAGCCGTAGGGAATTGCACTATGTGATAGATCTTTCGAATCAGGAGCCATCATAATGGAAATCCAACTTTGCAATACGAGATTTGCGGTTTTAATTGTAAACCTATATTGGCGACATGATTATGGTACCCGTGCCGCCTAGGATTGATACATTTATACTTGAAGTTGATTTCTTCACTTATAGTAATAAGAAAAGAAAATTTTGTGTACTAAGCATATTTGGCTATTATAAGGTAAAACTCTATCATCCGGCTTGCGTTGCATTGTGTGATGGGACCTGAGTCTTATAATAGCTTCATTTTTCTTCAATTAACATTGTATTGTTTGTTTTTTGCACTGGTATTCTTGGTGGTAAACTTTTTCCATGTTATACGGCATGGTCCCTTGATTTACCTTATTTTAAAGTTAAGTTTTAATAACTGTTTTAGTTCTCACACTAGTCCCATGACTGACCCTTTGTTTATTGTTTCTACCTAAACTCTGGGTGCCCATAATTTCCACACGGGTAGCTAGTAGTTTTGGTTTTTGCAGATATCTCTTTTCACAAGATCTTGAATTACAGCTGGAGCTATATTCGAAAAGCTTTGTATCTGCGTATCTCTTTCAGTATGTCAGTTGTTATTTTCTGCTACACAGTATAGTTATGTATTATTTTCCGCTGCTATGTAATTTTAAATCTCTGACATTGTATTTCCAATGTGTAATGATTATTCATACTTTGGAATATTCTTGACTCTGATGTAATTGTTGTAATAGTAATGAAATGTTCTATTGTTTGTGTTCTGATGCTTTGTGTTCTCAATTCAATCCGGGCTTTCCCAAAAGGGGAAGTTTGGGCCGTTTCTGATAAGGATTTCTAAACATTTGAATAGTACCCATTGACATAATATTATTTCGAATTATATTTTATTTATATATAGAATTATTTGAAAATATATGAATTTTGATTTTGTTGATGATAATATTAAATTTTCATCATTTATTACTCGATTAATCAATAATTTAAAACTATTGGTTATTGAATGGTTTAAGAAATAAGTATAGAAAATAAATTGACAATGAAATATTGAAAATTAATTGGTAATGAAATAAGAAGTTAAATATGAACTTGAGAATATAATTTTGGGCGGTTTTGTAATATTGTTTCCAAATGATTTGAAATAATATATCTATATTTTAAAAGTTATTTTATATAAAAACTGTTTTCAAATGAATTTTGAAATAAGTGTATACTTTCCCCTTTGACTTTGGAAAATGATTTCGGTGATGAGTGCACGCATTATCGACATTATTTTCAAGAGACTAAGTGTGGGAGACCACTTAGCATTTTATACTTTGTTTGGAAATTTGTATTTCATTTAAATCTTTTCAATTATGGTTTGTTATAAAAGATAAAATATATATATTATTTTATGGAAACGAACCCAAAGCTGAAATTTTAAGTTCTTGAATAGCTAATGAATTTCAAGTTGTTGAAATGAACTAAAATTGAAATTTAGAAATTACTGAACTATATAATAAGAAAATGAATCCAAGAGAGTTATAACTAAAATAAAACTCTTTATAAGTTGAAACAAGGAATTCAAATTAAACTGAAACTACTGAACTTGCATAAAAATCGAACATTTCCATAACATATATATAACTTTCCTATTAATTAAAAGTTAACGTGTTATTGGAATAAATTTGGATAATACACTAGTACTGGTATGAATAATGAATGTTGAAAATTTTGATGGGTTATAAATACGAATGAAATTTAAGTTATATAATGAATGATATATACTTAGATATGTTTGAAATTAAATTCAATATCTAGTGCAGATAAACCGCGTGGACGAAATGAGCTAATGAAGGGAATTAATTGGTTATGAATTAAATTGTATTGCTATTGATGGTTAAATATTCAGCGACTTAAGGTAATTGATATTTCCAGGTCGAAAATAAATGTTTAACTTGTTTTGTGAAAATAAATATGAATTGGTTTATAAGTTATAAATTTAAACGAAGATTGAACGAATTAAATCAATTTAATTAAAACGAGCTCGTCACGTAACTACAGTTCGTAATTTTCCTAATTGAAGTTCAAACGAATGTATAGGATCCAAAATAAGTCGGAATTCTTTGAAACAAGAATCCTTTGGATCTATTGGAATATAATTTTCTAATGAAAGAGAGAATTTTAAATTTCGACTTATAAATTTTAAGATATGTGTAATTTAAATTTTCAGAAAAAGTGCAGCTTAGTAATTCACGATTCAGAATAATTTTTTTAATGAAATTGGTTATGTACACTAACAAACGAGACAAGTTGAATAAGAAATTATATGGTGAAACATATATAAATTGACACCCTTTGTACTACGCCTTTTTGGGGATGAAATTTTTTAAGTGGGGGAGATTGTAACATCCCTATATTTTGCGATAATTTAAAATATTAAATTTAATGTATTTTTGAACAAAATTGCTTTAAATACTAAAATTAATGAATTAACTAATTTTGGAATTTCATATATGTTGGAAATTTTAAATTAATTAATATGGTAATAATATACATTCGCTGTTTGTATAATGAAAGTTGACTGGTAATAAGTGTCATTATTTATGCGGGTTAAAAATATAAATTATAAATTGATTTGTACGGTAATTATTGGGGGTTATTTGGACATAATTAAGTCACCAAATTTAGAATTAAACTTTAAATATTGAAATTGTATTAGTGCATGGTGGAAACTTCAATAAATTGTTTAAGTGATTAATTTTAACTTATTTTGATAATTATAGCATGTAATGATGTGATCTTGTTTATATTGGTTAACGTGGAAGGTTGGAATTTAATATTAATACATTTTTGAAAATTTATTGGTGCAAGTAATAATTGAAATAAAATTTTGAATTTGTAAATAATGAAATTCAACTTACTTGAACAATAGTAACTTTATTGATTATAATTGGAATTAAAATTTGGCTTGTCTTGGTAAGTATTAAAATTAATATTTAATTATTTGAATGAAATTGACTTAATCAATTTGTAATTGGAATTCAAATTGAATATTTGTTAAATAATCGAAGTAGGAATTTAATATGAGTAAAACTTGATTTACTAAGTTAAAATGAATTTTATTTTAATGTAAATAAAGTTGATTAGTTTTTGAAATTTAATTATAGATAATTATATGAATTGGGAATTTATGGCAAACTGTTATTACTTAAAATGAATTGAATACATAAAAAGGAAAAGTTCAACTAAAATTTGTTGAATAACTTAAATTGAGATTTTATTATGTAATTGATGAATATAACCAAATATGAACACTATGCATATGTAAAAATAAAAAAATCGCATTGTGGAAATTGAAAACAATGTTTTCCTATAAATAACATTCTCCTTAAAACCCAAATCCTTTTCTCTCTTATTTCCTATAACCACCTCACCTTATGTTCATTCATAAGAAAATGGCCGCCTCCATCCATTCTTTGAATAATTATATAAAATTCACCTCTTTATGAAATCAACTCAATTTTGATTCGCTACACTCACGTTGCCAAGATCTTCTCATCCTTAGTCATAGATTTTGGGTTCAACGATATCAGGTTCAGCCCCATTTTGTTCTAGCGCATATAAGGTTGTGGTTTGGGAGTGACACGGTGATTGATTCGCGTTTTGGATGTCATATTCAAGTTCATAGGAGAGATAGCAACTCGTCTTCAAATTTTGGTTTGATTTACTAAAATTTAATGTTGCGACTTGTGAGGTGCATCGTGAGTAGGGTTTGGGGACGGGTTTTTTTTTATGATGCAGAGATCGAAGTTGTGTTGATGGTGGGGATGTATTCGAGAAGAGAAGTTTAATGGTGCAATCGGTTCGGTCTTTCATTGAGACAATAAGGAGAGATGTAGGAGAGAGGTTGTGGTTTTCTTAACCATGAATGTGGAGTTTCCTGTAACGTGAGTTTGAGAAGGAAGGGAAAGAATGGATGACGTGACATTTTGTTTTTAGGTGAGGATTTTATTTATTTGTTTTATATGTAATTGAATTTCAAACGATAAAAACATGTATAACTTTGACATACAAATTTAGAATGAGCATGGTTGGATTTGTTGGAATCGTATCGATGAGCTTTTCATGATGGCACTGATTTGGACTGATTCTGAGATCGTTGAATTTTGGGCTAAGATTTGGATTTCAACTGCATTTGGAATCAAAGGTGAGTGATTAAACCCACGCACGTCTAACTAAAATATTTAATTATTAGATAAATTAAATGCGTGCCGCGATATGATTGTATTGTTTGCTGTTTGATTTTTTAAATTGCATATTTATGTTAAATCTGCATCGACTTTATAATTTAATTTAACTGTTGTATAAATTGCACTGTTATAGATTGATTTATAGTTTTAATAATAAGTATAAAAAAGAACCTCATACCTGAGGACTAGTAACTGATATTATTGAATTGTTTAGATGTGTTGATTTTGATGTATGCCTTGAATTTGTATATTTAATGTGTTAATATGTAATCCATCTTGTTATCGACATTTTATATATGTTATTGATTTTTGCTAATTAATCCCAACTTTTACCCCAGACGTTACAGGCATCAAATAAACCGAGGATTAATCATTAATATGAATTAAGAACGTAGGTTGAAAAGATAAATACCTATGACCCTGCTATGGACTGAAATGATATATATCCTTCCCCAAAATACTAAAATTAAATTTTAAGTATTACTTAGCCATAGGATAGAAAATTATAAATGGACACCGGTTGGTTAAATAAAAATTATTTTTAGTCTTGAATTTTGAATATTATTTTAAGGATAAAATAAATGACATTATTAATCAATTTTCCTTCAAATTGGGACTTTCAGCTTTGATATTAAAATTTTCAATTTTAGTAGAATTCGTAAATGTGGATAACTGAAGTTAAACAAAATTGAGTACGAACTAAATTTATCAAAATTGAATTGTTTACCCATCTTTGATATTACTTTAAATTAACTTGGTTTATAGCAATAATTGAACTGAACTCAAGATTTTATAAACGAATAATTCAATGTGAGAATTATAATTGAAATTTAATTATTAAATCGAATTGTTGAAATCGAACTGTTGAACCAGATTGAATATGAATGGGAAGTCAAATCCTTTTAAATTAAGATATCGAAATTTAGTTGAATTGGTTTGAAAATGAAATATGATTTCCTGTTTGGGTAAATTTGAAGATATGATTCTAATTCCAACTATAGTATTTAGAAACCATTTTATAAACAATTTTATTTTTATAATAATAATTTTCTTTATAAACTATTTACCTTATAACTATTTCAATTTACTGTTTATTTTGAATTAACTATTTTATTATTTACTATTTATTTTATAAATTAATTTAGATTTTACTAAATTAGACTATTCTATTTTAAATACGAATTATTTATTTTCAAACTATTTAAATTTTATATCTAAACTAATTAATATATATATTTAACTATTTTAATATTCAAATTATTTTAAATTGGAATTGTTTCAAGATTTTAAATTAGTTTAAATGTAGATTTTATGATGAAAAATACTCTCTCTTGAATTTTGAAATGATTTTTATGAAAATCTGATATTTTTCTATGAAGTACGAGCCTCTTGAAATGTAAAATAACTGATCGGTGTGAAAAATGTAAATTTTTGGTTGTTAAAGAGACTGGTATCGGATATTGTGATACTCTCTACCAATACCAAAAACTAATTTAATGACTTTGTATGCGGTGGAGTTCCAGAATGAAGTAGGTTGATTCGGAGGTGATTACTAGATTTGAAGTAAGAGAATGATGATGGATGTTCTTGACCTTCGGGTCATAATTAAAATGACTAAAATAGGGCTATACCGTGACTAAGTGGTGTTAGCTACCTCCAACGGCAACACTTCTTCCTTTATTACCATAGTCCTTCAGATTGATTGATTTGATTTGATGTGCATTCATGATTTGGGGGTGTTGTCCAAGGTGAGCGGTAGTCACGGCTACGCGTTACCACCAATCCGGGCGTGCAACTAATATATTCATACTTTAGGTATTCCTCGTGTGCCTTGTCATATTATCCTGACCGAGCCCCATACGATTTTGATTTAACATTATCGTATCACGGCGCATCCCTATCCGCCGACGTACTGGTGTGTTATGTGCAAACTGTAAGACAACCGTATAAACGGTTTAAGTGTAATAATGGTAATCCCGCTTACACTATTTTAATATTTAATAAGATACTATATATATTATATAGTATCTTGTTTGACAGATCCTTAGGAGATGGAAATTCCCATAACATCACATAAGTTATTGCACTCATATCTTCGTATGAATCTAGTTTAACTAATATGAGAATATTTTAGTTATAATCCGAATGTTTTTGTCGTTTCATTTATTCTTGAGTCAGCCTGAGTTTTCAGTTATAGAAGATACCATTATGGAGATGAAGATGGAGTTCAACAGATGTATTTATTGCAATTTATTCCGCTGCAAATATTGGTATGTTTATGATAGATAATTCTGATGATCGTTGAAATTGTATAATTAAATGTATGTTTTAACAGCTTCGTGTAACAACCCGGAATTTCTGAACCAATTTAAAAAATTTATTTTAGAAACTTTAGTGCATTTTGAATATTTAAAATGATTTATATTAAATAATAACGAATAAAAATTTATTTCAAATGAAGTTAGAGTGAATAAATTTATTTTAATTACAAAACGAGCTCGAAATGGCGCGGTAGTTTGAAATTTCGATTTTAAATTTCAAATGAATGTACAGAATTCAAAATAAATTGGATTTCAGTAAAACAAGAAATATTTGAATCTGTTTAATAATATCTTTCTAACGAATGTCAAAAACTCAGATTTCATAATATAAATTGAAAATTATGTCTAGTTTAAAACTTAAAATAATTGTAATGGAATATATATATATATATATATTTAACATAATATATAGCCCTTAAAAATAGCCAATTTGCAAACGACCTCCGTTTTTGATGAAACCACTTTTGTTGGAAATGGAATGTCAAATTATTATTAGGTTTCAAATTTCATTATTTTTGGAATTAATATGTGAGCACAGTAAATTTAAACGTGTTTTGAATTTCAGTTTGAATTTAATTGATTGTTAAAATGACCATTTTTTAAACGGTCTCCAAATTCGATGAAATTAGTTTTGTTAGGACCGTTTCGTCAAAACATGGCTAGATTTATTTTTCTGTAATTTTTGGAGCCAGTATGCGGCCATGGCAAATTAAAATGTACGTTTAAATTCAAAATTGACCGTTATATTAATTTATATTTTAATTTTGATAAAAACTGATCCAAACAGTCAAACTGGCTTACGAAACATATCCTGTTGTGTCCGGAATGGGGATAATTAACTAGAAACGACAGTCGTTGGGTTTGATTTGGAGTTCGGATAAATAAATGGGTATGTTTGGAAATTTAAAGAATTAAATATATTAAGGCCAATAAGAAAAATTTAAAACCCTAATTTCTATTATCTCGTTATAGGCTGGCACTTCAACAACCGGCAATCCACATCATCCAAAATTCTTCCTCATTTTATAACAAATCCATTAATTGAAATTGAAGATTTACTGAATGGAATTTGAAGAGCTCTTCGAGAGATTTGAAAGGATATGGGGATGATCGTTTTTAATAGAGGGTAGCGGTTGATTTTTAGCTTCGAAAAGGCCAACTTGCATGCGGATTGAGGTGTCGGGAGGGGGTCGAATTCGACCAGATTCCGGGCGAAGGACGAGAGGGGCTCGAGCTTCGAGGTGGTGTGGTTGGAACAGCGGCCGGCGGCCTGAAGGAATGGGCGGCAGTGATTAATGATGTCGAAGTTGGCTACAGGGCTGGTGAGATGCAATTAGAAGGGGAAGAAGAATTAGCAATGGTTATTAATGTTATAAAAGGATAATTAGTGTTTTTACTTTAATTAATTATTTTAATTTTGTGTTTAAACTTATGAGCTCATAACTTTTGCTGCGAACTCCAAATTGCATGAAACAGGATCCGTTGCGATCGTGGAGACGAGAGCTTCACAATGTAACAACCCGGAAAATCGGAACCAATTTAAATTTTTTATTTTAGTTATTTTAATGTATTTTGAATATTTATTTTAAATAATAACGAATAAAAATTTATTTAAATTGAAGTTAGAACATATAAATTTATTTTAATTATAAAACGAATTCGAAATGGCGCGGTAGTTTGAAAATTCGATTTTAATTTTCCAATGAATGTATAGGATTCAAAATAAATTGGATTTTAGCAAAACCAGAAATATTTAAATCTATTTAAATATATCTTTCTAGCATATGTGAAAAACAGAGATTTCATAATGGGAATAAAAAGTTATGGCCAATTAAAAATTCTGAATAGTCGCTATGAAATTTAATTATATTTTTAATTAAATAAATCCCTTAAAAATAATCATTTTGCAAATGACCTCCGTTTTTGACAAGACCACTTTTGTTGGATCTGGAATGTTAAATTATTGATATATTCCAAACTTCATAATTTTTGCAATTAATGTGTGAGCGTGGCAAAAGAAAACATGTTTGATAGTTTTAGTTTGAATTTAACCGACCAAAAAATGACCATTTTTCAAACGATCTCCAAATTTGATGAAATTAGTTTTGTTAGGAATGTATCATCAAAACAAAGTCAGAAGAAAAATTTCTATAATTTTTGAAGTCAGTATGTGGCCCCAGTAAATTGACATGCACATTTAAATTAGATATATATTGATTTACATTTTAATTTTGATAAAAATTGATCGCAACAGTCGAATTGGGTTACGGGAAATATCCCATTGTGTCCGGAATTGGGGTAATTAGCTGGGGGCGAAAGTTGGTGGGTTCGATTTAGAGTTCAAGGGTGAAAACAGACATTGTTGGAATTAAAGAAAATAAATTAATATATATATATATGAGGGGGGGCCGATTAAAATTATTTTTTAACTCTAAATTGTTTGAGCAAGAAAACCGCCACCCCCCCCCCCCCTCTTTCTTCAAATTGCGACAGCACCTGCCGCACCACCATGCCTCCGCCGCTGCTCCAACGGCCGCCGCCATGCCCCCAACCCGTCGCCCAACTCCTCTTCTCGCTCTCCTCTATCTCTCCTCCCTACGCTAAAAAAACCGCCCCAAATTGAACCCTAGCCGTCAGGCCTAGCTGCACCGCCCCTGACGCCGGCCACCGACGCCGCGACCTCCTAAAGCCCCCTTCCACCTCCAGCGAGCGCGCAGACCACCCACTTCCAACTGTGAGTTTTTATTTATTTATTTTGATTTATTTATGTAATTACAATATAAAAATTGAATTTTAATATATATTATACCATGATAAAAATATGATTTGTAAATGTATGTTGTTATCATAAAAATGTCATTTTTATTAGTACTTTTTGCTTAGATAAAAATGTGATCTTTATTAACGATTTTAAAATAAAATATAAATACTGATTTAAAATGTGATTTATATATAACTTTGATTTTAAAAATGTGATTTTTAATTATATAACATCGTGTTAAAAATATGGTATTTATATATATAATTTTGGAATAAAAATATAATTTTTATTAATATATGGCATTTTAAATATGTAATTTTTATAAATGTAAATAGCATTATAAAAATGTGATTTTTATATATAAATAGCGAATATAAATATATGCTTTTTCCTATATATAGAGAGCATTAATGAGAATGTGATTTTTAAAAATAAAATAGCATTGACATTATCATTGTTTTTATATATCTTAGCATCGAAATAAAAATATGATTTTTATAATGTAAACATCAAAATAAAAATATATTTTTTATTATGAGTTAGCAAAATAAAAATATGATTTTTATTGTTTGAACAACATTATAAAAATATGATTTTTATATATGTAACAACGTGAAAAAGATTGAATGGAATTTCGGGAAAATTCAAATTATTCAGAAATTCAGAAATAAAAATATTGGAGTGGAAACCAAAGGTGAGAGCTTCTCACTCTAATTTTGTTTACAGTTAAATATATATTAGGATGCAGACCGTGCTTAGTAGCACCCGACACCTTTGATTGAAACCATGGATGTTTGGTTGTGTGTTTTGATGGATTTATTTATTTGAGTTTGGTTTGGGATGTGAATGGAATTGATTGAATTTGGTTTCTGTATGGCGCGAGCTAGTATTAAGCGAGGGATAAGGCTAGACCTTATTCTTATTCTTGTATTGCGTCGTTATGCTACCAAAATTTTATAAAATATGTTAGAACAATAAAAATATCATTTTTATTGTATAAATGAACTATATAAAATTTTAATATGTTACAATAAATATTTTATCATTAAAAATATATTTTTTAACGAGTATATGAATGAAAATAAATATTATTTACAAATCGGACAATTTGTTTATATACACTCATTTGACTGATATTGATTGGGATGATATATTTTACACATCGCCCAATGGCACAAATAAAATCTGCGTGTGTTGATTGAAAACCCACATGGGTATTGGGATGATATTTTACGTACACTAATCCCAATTGTTTAGTTGTATGTCAATCGATAGGTTAACAGACTGTTGTAAGCATTAATTATTTATATTTAACGCTTATGCAGTTGTGTAATGCACTCTGGATGATGGTTGACTGTGTTTGATTATTGTTGTGTACATGTGTGAATGAAATCCATATAAATTAAATTATATGGTAATTGACAGTGTCTGATTCCAATTCGGAAAGAACGAATATTTTAAATAAACGAATATTCTAAATGACAAATAACAAATATTTTAAAATAACTAATATTTTAAAATAATATTCAGTAATGGATCAAAATATGATTTTGATGTCCGATTTGGGATGGACACGAAAATATTGAAATATATGAAGCCGTGTTGACTAGATATGTGTCATTTTGACGTGAACGGTATTTATATCAATTTTATTCATTTTCATTATGAATATCGTAAAGGAAATTATTCCAAAATCGGATATTTTGAAAATATTATCATTTAAATATTATAATGATAAGGAGTGTTCAATTTTAATTTAAAATTGAAAATGAAGTTAGAATCGTTTTAAAATGAATTTATAAACGATTTATAAAATACATTTTAAATTGAAATCGACGAAGTATATATTATATATATAATTTAATGGCCTGAATAGAACGCGCCGCGCCGCGGCCGTTCGCGAATTTCGACCATTGACTTCGAATTGATATTACAGGAGATCCGACCATTGGATTCTCCTAAAACCGGAACGTTGGGTTCGTATCAAAAAGATCTTCCCATCGAATATAAGAGATTTGAAAGCTAACAGTTGGATTTGGAATTATGTCGAAATCAAATTTGGAAAAGGTAGTTATAAGTGCAGTTCGATGACTATTTATGGAAATCAACTGAAATGGCCTTAATAAAATCATTAAAAATATTGATAATTTTTGTAAAATCGTAATAAATGATTTGGAAAGATTTGGGTTGAAAAATTCAGTATTTGAAAAGATAAAAATATATTTTTATCGAAATGAACTAGTTATCAACTAGAATTGTAATATTTTTAAATAAATAAATTGGATTGAGAATGGGTTTTAATATAACCAGAATTTTCAATATATGAATTGGAGTGGATTTGAATGGAAATCATCTACGGAATATTTCGATATTGGATCTCGTGATTATACGGATATTGTTATGGAAATTCAGAAGATATATTTATATCGTTATTTTCAATACGATATTTGTTTGTTTCGGAATTTGATATTGAATATAAGCCGACATAATTTCTATTCAGAGCCTTGTATTTAATATCAAATGGGATTTTGGTTTTGTCGTGAATGGTTTCTTTATTAACACTGTTTTTAAACCCAGTTGAGAAAAGAATAAATCTTTTAATTAAGATTTAGTGAAATTTTCCAATTAATTAATATTTAATTGGAACTGAATGAAAGAATAGGATTTTTGGGTTTATCATGAACATTGTTTCCAATAACACTTGTTATTTAACCCGATTAATAGTGAAATGTGATTTAGAATTTATAAATCTTTTTATTAAGATTTAATGTAATTTTCCAAAGTAAAGTTTTCTAGTTTAATATATTAAATAGGAAAGGAATGGAATTCGATTTGGTAATAATCAAAGTGAACTTCTATGGAGGAAGACAAGTAATATATATGGAATTTAAAAGGCTTAATCATTATTTCATATATATTATTAGTCAGATATGGAAATTTTTATATATATATATATATATTGATCTATTTTCCGTGAAGTTTCCATAGTTAATGGAATGTGATTTTGGGTTTTTCGTGAACTGTATTTTAAATGACATTAGTTCTTTAACCCAGTTAAAAACAGGATTACATGTCTAACATTGTATTTCAAATTGTGTGGTTGACCTCTGCTAAATTTATATCTATTTAGTGGAGGAAAATTTATTCTCTTGCTTAACACCCTTCTCTAAGATGTACGAGCATAGAGGTTATATATTGACAGAAATCAATAATACGGTATAGATTGTCGATGTGGCATGTTTGTGTTTCCAAAGTTAAATAATCATTAATATTGATTTTTGGGAAGATTAAAACTAAGTGGAGTTTTAATGAATCTTTAATTAGATTGAAAAGAGAATGTGATAATTTAAGTTATCAAATTCGGGAAATGATCAAGAATGGAGTAGCACCAGTTTTACTCCAAGCAATATTTAAATCTTTAATTAGATTTTAACGTGAAATTGTAATTAAATTTACTGACAACACTGTGGTGTTAGATTTGGAGTATTACCAGTTTTGCTCCATGGGATGAATAGGTTGGGATTGGGAAATAAAAGAAATGATTACTTTGGTAAGGTGCGCCAATCCCGACTAGTTGATAAACCTTAATTTGGTTCAGAAATGATATCGAAAGGAAGATTAAAGAATAAATTTAAAGGATTTATCTTTGATAAAATTAATGGGAACCTTTCCCAAAGGATATGAATATTTAAATAAAATAATATTCAGATTGGAATGAGGCATATGTTGTGTTTTATAGCACTTGTTTTTAAAATACTCGAGTTATTCAGAAAGGCCGGGTTTATACCCATTTTGAATAACTGATTTGATGATAAATCGACGGTGAATACGGTGGTTGAAGACCGGAGGTCTTCACATCGTTTGGATGATTACTGATGTCTTGATTAGGATGTACCCCCAAAACAAGGTAATAAGTGGTAATTGTCCAGGCGTACTTGGAGATTGACTGGATATGCGAGGACCTCTCTGCTATATTGGATACGAGACGAGGAATAAGGTGCCTCCGGTTTCATTGTGTAATTTCCCGTATTTTTATACGGTATAATAATTAATTTTATTTAATTATTTAAAATATGGTTTGGTAATTTAAATGGTTTAAATTAAAATAACTATTGAATATTTAATTAATATAATAATTAAATAATATATTTAATTCTGAAATAAATAGAATTAGCTGAAATGGCAATATGGTGTGAATTGGGCAATTCAAAATATATAACTCAGTTTAGAATTTGAATTTGAATAACTAATATATTATTTGAATGATTTGAACGTATAATTATATTATAATTAAAATCGAGCTCGAAATGGCGCTGTAGTTCGTAATTTGGCGATTCGAACTTCAACTGAACATAAAGGGTTTGTTTTAAATCGGATTGCTGTGAAACAAGAAACGTTCAGAGCTAGTGAAGTATATTTTTCTAATGGAAGAGAAAAATTGGGATTTCATTGTGTAGATTTTGATTTATGTCCAAATAAAATTTTATAAAAGTCGCTATGGAATTCCTTTGAAATTTAT
Organism: Allium sativum; assembly: GCA_030737875.1. Lineage (NCBI taxonomy): Eukaryota > Viridiplantae > Streptophyta > Magnoliopsida > Asparagales > Amaryllidaceae > Allium > Allium sativum. Next base: position 571,779,472 of record CM060923.1, on the reverse strand, counting down.
AAATATATATTTATATTATAAAAGGATCTTTTATATATAAATCGATTATCGATATAACTGGGAATTTTGAAATATTGATTTATAAATCCAATTGAAGATGTATGGTATTCTAGTGTGAATATATACGATAATATTTATTTTTAAATATTAAATTTAATTAATTTTAAATACATTTATATATTTAAATGGGTTATTTAGAGCTTTAAAAATAGCCAGTTTTTGCAAATGACCTCTGTTTTCGACGAAACTAATTTTTTTGGATCGGCAATATTAATTTATTGCTAGATTTCGAGTTTCGTGGTTTTTGGGGTCACTATTTGGCCGTATGGATTTTTAATGTGAAAAACAATTGACAATTTGATGGTTAAAAATACGCCGTGTGAGCAAAGAAGTCGGAATTTGGCGAAACCAGTCTCGTTGGGTCCGTAATGTCAAACTGTATTTGTATGTCCATTTTCATGATTTTTGTATGGCATACGTTATCACGGGAATTTTTAGAGGGTAAATACAAGTAGTGTATGAAAATAAATAAATAAAAAATATTATATTTGTTCCTTTAATAGCCCCTTAACTAAAATCCCTTAACCTAAATAAAAGGCCCACGTTCATTCTTCCCAGCCGCCCATTTCTCTTTGGTCTCAAAACCCCATTCGTGGCCTTCAGAAACTCCACAAAGAAATCAAGAAAATTCTATAAATACAAAATTCCTCTAACCTAAGTAATTCTCTTCACTGATCTAAAAAATACAGCCGTCGTTCCTCTTATCTTCTCAAAGAAAGAAAATGAAAATGTGGAATCCGATCCACTTTAGAAAATTGTGAGAACAAGAAAAAATCAAAGAAAACTCAAATAGAATCTTCCTCAACCTCATCTCAATTTCTGTGTTTTTGCGGGTTGTGTTTGCCACGACTTAGGGGTCGAGCTGCAGTAAGAACGAAAGGGGATTGTGAGGTCGACGCGTTGGTATGTGGACTTCGAAATTCGAATGGAGATTAAGCGCGGATTCTTGATGTTGCGATGAGGTTACATTTACTGGAGCTCGAATACTTCAAGCAGCATGTAGGACGGTTGAAAGTAGTGGAAAGCAAGGGAAGGAGTAGGGTATGAAGAGGGTCTGCGTGAGTGGATGCAAGGGAAACGAGGTGTTTTAAGGATCCAAAATGGCAACAGTTTATAAAGAGAAATGGTGAATGACGAGAATGGAAAGAGGAACAAGTGAGTTAAACAGTAGTTCCTGTTTCGAAATTCATGGAGGGTTGTACGGCGGGTATGGTACTGGGAACGAGAATGGGGGAAAGAGCAGTACAGGGTGTTGCGGGTTCAAAGTTATGGGAGAGAAATACTAGGACTCGCGTTTGTTAAGGAAAAAGGGAGAATTTGGTGAGACTGGTTCGTGATTTTGATGAAGTAAAAAAGGAGAAATGAAGGAGAGACGTGGTGTTCAAACTGCGGAAATGGCCAGAAATATGATGAGCGAGCGTACCAGGGAATTGGGGAAGAAGAGAGGTTGGCGGGTTGGGTTTTTCTTTTAATGGGCCAAGAAATAAAAGCGGTGAGAGCCCAATATATAAACATATATATGTTTAGTTTAATTCCGATAATGTATTAACTATAAAATTTAATATCTTTTACATACTATATCAGAATTTCGAACTGTCGGATTCGCTGGGATCATATGGACGGGGGCTACACTCTGGAACTGACTGGGAGTGAATTGGAGCTCGTTACAATTTATAGTGAAATAAATTGTCCATCTGAATCAAGCGACAATTATCATTATTAACGATGATTGTCCAATGTGAGTAAAACTCACCAACTCTACCAGTTCATATTTTTATAACGTATATTTAGAACTGATAAATGATGATTGATTGCTGTGTATTGACTTTTTGGTTGAACTGCTAAGTAATTGGTTGAAATTATAGATCTGGTTATATATATATATATATATATATATATATATATATAAATTGATTATGTTTAGCAGAATATTTCATATTGAAATGAAATCGATGTTAATTATATTGTTTAACATTTGTGGATGCAGGGAAATAGGTCGGAGGAATCCAGCTGGATTCCTCAACATTTATTTTACTGTTTTTCCATATTTGGTGATATATGATGTAATATATAATCCATTGTTGATTATGTGTGTTTGAATGATATCGATCATTGTGAATTGGTATTTTAAATACCGTAAGAAATACTGGGATATAGAAAAGGGGATTTTCAAAGTGTATTTTGAAAATAAATTATTTATATAAAATCAATGGATTTTATATATATAAAGAAAAAGATTTTTTAAAAATCAATAATTATAAAATCAAAGAACAAGAGAAAAGGAAATATTGGTGAAAACAAATAGAGAAGGAAATATTTGTGAAAACAAATTAGATAGAAAGAAATATTTGTAAAACATTTACAAATAAAATATGAAAAGAAATATTTGTAAAACGTTTACAAATAGAATTGAAAAGGAATTACTTATAAAAACAATGGACTTTATATGAAAAGGAATTATTTATAAATAACATTGAAAGGAATTATTTATAAATAACATTGAAAGGAATTATTTATAAAAAGAATGTTATATAAGAAAATATTTATTTAGAAAATAAATAGATTATAAAAGGAAATATTTATTTAGAAAATAAATAGAAATATAAAAGGAATTTATTGGAAAAGGAAAAGAATGTTATATAAAGAAATATTTGGCAAATGAATAGAATTTTACAGCAGGAAAGTTTAGACCCGTGCTTCGCACACGGGTATAACGTGATATGGATTTAAAGCAAAGATTTTAAATAGAATATGTTCTAACCGATAGATTGAGAAGATTATTATATTTTAAAAATTAAATAAAATGGTTATCATTTGATAAACAGAATATATAAGTCATGGCTTATATAAAGAAGTAAGAATCGATTTCAACATCGATATTTGAAACTGAATATGGAAGTAGAGTTAATCAAAAGGAGTTTATCAAATGTGTTACTCAAAATGAGTCAAAGGAATTAATCGAATATTGTTTATTCGAATAGAGTTAGTCGAATAGAGCCAATCGAATAGAGTTAACTGAATAGAGTTAATTGAACAAGAGTTAATCGAATATTGGTTAATTAAATAGAGTTAATTGAATAAGAGTTAGTCGGATTAGAGTTATTCGAATGTAGTTTATTCGGAAGAGAGTTATCGAATATTGGTTATTCGAAAAGAGTTATCGAATATTAGTTATTCGAAGGAGCTAATCGAATATAGTTATTCGAAAGGAGTTATCGAATATAGTTTATTCGAAAAGAAAGTATCGAGTAGAGATTATTCGAAAGAGAATTATATGTTGAAATTCGATTATATTGAATATAGGAAAGTACCATGTACTTTCCGGTTTTTAAATCAAGATTTATTTATTTAATAAATTTATTAATTCAAATTAATAAATAAGAGTTATACTTAAGTTATTATATTTTGGAAGCATGGAATTATAACACCATAGTTGTAATCAAATGGTTTCTGTAAAAGAAGTGGATTCGTAAATAGAATCCGAGAGTTACGTAAGGAAGTTTGTTAAAGATTTAAAAGATAAACTTTGTCTATTATGAAGTTAAAACTTTGTTCAGTTAAGGTCTGAGAGGTAATTATACCCCAACTTGATTGACTCCCTTCCTAACTAAGGAATGGTTAAGGTTTGATCGTGAAGGATGGTTAAGTGAATTTAGTTAATGAGTGTAATGGTTTGAGTTGGCTTAGCGATGTTTTATTTAAACATCTATTTAAAGCCAATGAAGGAGTTTTGGAAATGTTTTCAAAAAAAGAATCAGAAATATTTTCAAATTATAGAAAATAATAAATGGGAATAAATATGGAAACGTTTTCCAAGTTAATAACGCATATTTTCTAGATTTAGAAAATAAGAATTTAAAATATATGGAAACGGGAAATAAGGAAAGGAATATATTAATGATAAATTAATTTAAAAGGATAAATATGGATTGATGAATTGATCGATAAGATTTCCATTTTGAAATCAGATCGTTGTTTGCACACGTGTTTTCATTTGATAGTTAAATCACCAACTATCAAAGTTTCTGACCATTTTTACATTGTTAATATGGAGAGACCGGTTGAATTATTAGCCGAAGAACCACTCCGTATTGGCATAAGCGTTGCAAACCAAGTATGCTGAATATATTGAAAACGGAGTAAAGTGCAAGGGCTATTGTATAAATCTTAGGTAGAGATTGCCTAAGATGGATGTACTGAATAGTACCTTCGATTTGTCCAGTCCCAGGACAACTTGAATGGACGAATGTCTGACAGAGTATATCTAGTAGATCGCGTAAGTTGATCGTTTCAAACGTATTTACGTTGGTGGCGGAGGAATTCGTTTCTCTTAGCTTATATTCATGGTATTTTTAGGGAAATCAATTTGTGATTTGATAGGTATGATGATGTGGCATTCAAAATAAATGAAGACGTGATCTATATAGAGATATGTTATAACCTCAAGCCTCATCAACTAGGAAATGACAGAAATCGGGTAGGCAGCATGGCTAGGTGGGCCGCACCCAATTAGGGTATATTGTCACCATCTAGAGAATATTCAAATTTGTTACTTCTTTCAATTCTATATCTCCCGGGAATGGTTATGTTGGTTTACCAACTGCAAGGTGACAATATAATCGATACACTCAAGCGAAATGAGTGGTCAGTCATGTATGGCCGAGTTACAAGATGTTCTTGTTGAACTCCAGTGTATTACTTCTAGATTACACTGAGTGGAAGGTGGATCCATACCTTGTCATAGCTGGAATCCATTCCCCAAATAAGAGCCCGTGGTTTTGATTGTATATTATATATGTAGAACGTTAGATGCAAGCGTTTCTGCTAGGTTTCTATTTACTTGATCTAGACATTATTATAATATCAGACAAGTATCATTTTAGAAATATTTTGGGTTATCGTAAGCTAAAAGCCATCCGTGTTTATGTGTGGATCGGTCTTATGATTATCCTTTGTTTCAAAAGGATTTTCAAAGTTAAACAAATGATTTGAGTTTACTCACACCAGTCACATGACTGACATAGAGTTTATTTTGTTTTGTTTTCCCTAAACTCTTGGGTGCCCAGTTTTGTACGGGCAGTCAAGTAGTCGGGATTTACAGATACTTGAAGAGCTGGAGCAGGAGGCTTCAGGATTATATAGATTGTTATTTCCACTGTGTTGTAAGTGTTATACTCTAATAATGGTATTGTATATAGATACTTTTTTTTTCAAAGTTATGTTATGAAATATACTTATTCGTTCCGTTGTGAGATTCGTGTTTACTCTTATGTTGTATGTTCTTCTTCTTCTATTCTAAGTTTCTATCTTATCTATCCTCACCCTCTAATTTCTTTCATGGACTATCCGGTATTTCCGATGCCTGAATAGTCAACATTGAGTTTATGTCGGTTACTCAGGATCTCGAAACCCGGGTCGTTACAGTGGTATCCGAGTTGAAGGTTAAGTAATTACCTTGGCTCTGTGGTGTGACTCAGTAGGGATGGGGTTAGCAATACCCTAGATTTAGTTGAGTGTATATATACAAGTGAACATATTTGTTATTCAATATAAAATGGTTTTATAATGTGGAGATTTATTTGTTGAGTTGTTTATGAGTTCTGGTCGATCAGTTTGATCCACTGTATCGGTAGGAGCTTCTAAACACTCGAATACAATGGGTCAACACGATATATTTTGGAAAGAGGGTAAATGAAAATAAGTTTACACAATGTATATTTTGATATAGAGAAAATATATATATTGGAATTATAATTTGTTGGATATATTGGTTGTTATTACAATCGAGTAAGATTATAAATTGAAATGTTTATATAAGTAACCAATCAAAAATCATATAAGAGGAACATATGAAATATGATGCATTAAATCTGAATTTAAATCAGAATTGGAATTAAAACTTTGGAAGGTTATAAAAGTGTTGTAAATGAATCTAGGTTAAATATATTTGAATTTTAAAATCCTGGGAGATTTTAATTTTTTACAGGCATTGAAAATGGTATTTTGAAATGAATTTCAAAATGGAAGTGTTTAGATATGGGTTTGAAAGTGATATATTATTGAACTCACTTCGGTCGATGGAAAATAAATTCTGATGTTGATCCGGAAATCATCGGTGTTCATTTTCGAGTTTCTAAGTGACGGGTTACTACCAAAGATTTTGTTTTTGAATTGTTTTGAGAAAACAAGTTATATTGAAATTCCAGAAAAGGATATTTGATTTTTGGAAAGGATAAGCTATTTGAAACTCTCAGGTAAAGATTGTTTGAAATAAAAACAAAGTAAATAGAAATTTGTGAAAGAAAATATGAAATTGAAATTAAGGCAGTTTAGTGGTAATTGGAATTTAATGGAAAACCAGTTAAGTGGAAATTGAATTGAAATTTGCAAAAGCAAATTTGAGTAGAAATGGGATTAGAAGGATATCAAGAAATTTGGATTTATGGGATAGAAGTTTGAAATGAGATTCAGTTTGGATATATGTAACACCCCGCCTCCGCTAAGGTCACTCGCAAAGGAATGCACTAGCTTTAGAGGGGCATTATTGGTAAACATGCACAGAAATATCACAAGACGGAACATATATAAATAGCGGAAGTAAAATCAAACTTTCATAAACATGAATAAATAAGGTCTAAAGCCTTTTACATCAGAGTACATCAAAACCTGTCTTGCAATAGTAAAGAAGTATAAAGACATTTTCATAAATTATTCCCCAAGTAAAAACAGTAAAGTAGCCATAGCCAAGAGAAGTCCAAGCCATCCATGATGACCTCCAAGCAGAAGAAGTCCGAACTAAACAGCATTGTTTCCTCCATGAAACCTGGGGGGGGGGGGAAATGGAAGAAAAGAGGCGAAACAAAACGGGTTAGTCAAAAAGACTGAGTAAGTCCTATCTACTTCCAGTATAAAAACAGGTAAAGGTAACATGACATGCATAAACTGAAAGTAAACATAAGGATAACTACAAGGTAGATAAACCAGGGTAGCCGGTTGAACTACTGTGGCAAGGTAAACTAAGGTATCATGATATACTACGGTGTTATGATAAGTCAAGGTACCACATCGTCAGATTTCTATCGAGTACATTATCCCAAGGTATCTACCCCGTCTAACATCCCACGGTATCTATTATGTATATTCTTCCTAGTTCTAACATGTATACTTGCTCTGCACCTCTCGTACTAGTATCCCTACCCGCGTCATGTGTTAACCATGAATGTCCCTTGCCCAAAGTCGTGTAATGGTCCATGTCAACCTAATATACCGCATATATAGGTTACTCAAATCATATGTTTCTTTCCATGTATATAAGTTCAGTCCTTTGCCGTACCTCGTACGGGCTTCCTCATGTCGTATTATCCTTGAAATCGTTTGGACTGTCACCCTTGTTCTAGCTAGGCTCTTCCATATGAATCATCGTTTGAACTACTAGGACTTACGCCACCTAGCACCACTAGGGATTACGCTTACCTATTGCACGCTTCCGTATTTCGGTTTGGGTTAAACCACCTAGGCCACTAGGGATTACGCTAACCCTCAACCGCGCCCTTTTTCCCACGCATTCATCGTGAATCGTTTTTCTATAACTGTATGCACATGTATCACATCGTGCCATCCGAGTCCTGTCACAGGGCAAAACAAGAAATACAGGACTCGGTCGGGAGCTTTAGATTTATCTGCCGATGCATACACTAAGGTCTGCTTTTCTACACGTGGCTATGGTCCCACGAGACCCCTCCCTCAACTAGTGAAAGGCAACACAAGAGAAAATCTTGCATGAGAACTACACACCGGCCAGCCCACATCCTACGGCCTACCTCACCCATAATTAGATAGCAAATATGGTCTGTTGGGTGTTCCCTGACTTTCCGTACGTACACGCTTGACTCAAGATGGTAGATGATCGGCGAACTTGCTATCTCGGGCACCTTATGTATTCGTCGGCTCACTGCTATCCACCCCAGTCTTTAGGTCGCTCGCATAGCAACCAAGGCATATTCTTGGTTCTTCTACTGCAGACCTCAACCTCTCGTGAGCCTAGTATAATGACCTGGCAGCTCACAGAGGGATCCCAAGAATATCCTCACGTTCCCCGAAGCCGCTGCTTCGTTACCCAGTTCGTTGGAGCCTTTATCTAAATCAGATAGCCTGCTCCTACACGCATACTTAAACGTTGACCTAACGTATCGGGTTACTGATCTATCTAAGAAATGGTCCAAATTTCCTTGACTAAGAATTATTACTTAGTTTCCTTTAACTAAGGTTTACCACTTAGCCTTATTTCCATAATCCTTGTTAACTATGGTTATTTACCTAATCCTCCGAATTAGGGTTTATCTAATGGGTTAAGTGTCATTTAAGTCCATAACTTAGCCCGTCTACAAACCATGTCAAAATTGGCTAAGTATCCAAGTCCAAGACCTAACCCCACAAACTATGTGTCAAGTTGGCTAAGCATATTAAGCAATCCATAAATTAACCTCGTCTAATTATCATTTTAGATTTGTTAGTTATATTAACTTGACCTTGTCTAATTACTGAGTCATATCGGTCAAGCGCATTCAAACGATTCATGACTTAGCCTTATCATGTTTTCACGTTAGATTGGTTAAGCGTAGGTTAACTTAACCACATCAAATTAACGAGTTAGATTGGTTAAGTATAGGTCACTTAACCTCATCAAATTAACGAGTTAGATTGGTTAAGTATAGGTCACTTAACCTCATCAAATCATCGTGTTAAATTAGTTAAGTGTTCAACTTAACCCCATTAAATTACCAAGTTGGATTAATTAAGTCTAGGCTAACTTAACCCCATCCAATTACCGTGTTTAGATTAGTTAAGTGTGGATTACTTAACCCCATCCCCTAATTACCGTGGTTAGGTTAGTTAAGTCTTAATTACTTAACCTCATCTAATTACCCAGTCGGATTAGTTAAGTGTAAATTACTTAACCCCATCTCCTAATCATCTTGCATGGTTAAGTGTCATTAAGGAAATCAAGCCCGGTCCCACCTAACCTACCCATTCGTGTCATATCAGTTAAGTGTCATTAGTCAAATTTACTTAACCTTATCATGTGGCATTAATTCAATTAATGCACTCTTAACCTCTCACATTAGACCTTGTTGTGGTTACTAGTTAAGCCGGGCGGGTCCGGGTAGATTTACACCACAACCTAGTCTAACCTCGGGTCTTAAGCGCGACATGACCAACTTCTCACATTGGGTCCTATTGTTTGCAACTACTAGTTAGGCCGGTCGGTTCCGGGTAGTTTTACGTTGCAAACTCAACCCAACCTCGAGTTGGCCACACTTGTATTATCTAAGTTCATCATGTTTCCAAAACATGTTACAAGTTTTCAAGCATTTGGGTAGACCTAACTTAATAGGTAAATTCCCAAAGGGTAGACCTAACTTAATAGGTAAATTCCCAAGCTCATGTTTTTATGCATATTTACATGTTAACTTACATGCTATATTCAATGTTACATGTTGTCATGTTATACCCATTTAACCCAAATCATGTTTCACATCATATTTCATGGAACTTCAAGTTAAGTTTCTCATGTATATTCACGCTCGTCTAACCCAACCCCAAGACGTATTTCCAACGTAAGTATAGACGAGTCAACATAGTAGGAATACTATGACTACGAATTGGCCTCGAACATGCATAGTGTCATAAAAAGGGTTTTGGCCACAAACACACAAAATGTCACAAGGAAATTCGGCCACAAAAATGCATATTATCAAAAAGGGTTTGGCCATAAACATGCACAACTTAAAAAGGGGGAATTGGCCACGAGCATGCATAATCTCATAAAGGATTTGGCCACAAACTTGCATGTTAGCATAAGGGGTTTGGGTTCATAAACATGCATAAGCCCCAAAATCTTGTCTTAGCCAATGTTTCACAAGTAAAGTGGTTCCTAAAGGCTTATGCTAGCATTTCATGCATAAAGATCCAAACTTGCAAGTTAAACTAGGTTATGCATAGCATGAGAAGCATGATTAAGTCACTCTCATGGCCTAAAATCATAAACATGAACACAAGAGGCAAGGTAAGGTTCATATAGGTTCGCATAATCATGTTTAGCCTCATTTTATCCCATGTCAACATTAAAAATACCGTTTTGATCCAAAAGTAGCTAGAACTTACGTAGTATGGCAAGAGGACTAGGAGCATGAATCGTTTTGGCGAAGAAAGGTGGCTCCTTTGATGAAGATCCGTCATGAAACTCGCATAGCAACGTTGATTTGGCCTCTATTTGGTGTATCAAGCTTGCACCTTTTGATTTGAACCCGATTTGAATGCATAGGCTCTAGGGATTGGAGATGGAGGCCATGATCAAGATTGATTTTGGCAGCACTTAGTTGCTAGGTTTGATTTTTAGGGATTTAGGTTAGGTTTAGGGTCTTTTTATAGAGATTAGGATAGTTTTAGGCCCTAGGATTAGATCTAGGATTAATCTAGGCCACAGAAATCGTCACAGGCCCATCAGACCAGACCAAGACTGCATCCAGGTGCGCCAGGCCACAAAACACGGAGTTGTGTTTTTGGACCCAGTCGACACCCAAGTCGACAGCCCTGTCGACTTGGTGTCCAGGGGTGTCGACAGCCATGTCGACTCCCCTATCGACATGGGTTTTGGCGGGAAAATTCCCGCCTACCCCAAAACTTGAACTTCCTAGGTGATTTTCAAACTTGAAAACCCTGAAAACTTTGACGGATCATAACTTGGTCATACGGACTCCGATTCTCGAAAACTCGGACTCTATTTCGCGTATTTTTTCGAGACGAACGCAATGGCATAGCCTGTTTCACTTGATTCAGAATTTAAAATTAAATTCTGCCTTGATTCTCGTTTTAACATGTTATCGAAAAATACGGGTCGTTACATTCTCCCCACCTTTTAGGATTTCGTCCCCGAAATCCCCAAGTTAGGAAGAACATATCCTACCATCCATCATCCATCTACTCAAACCATCTTCCACAAGCAACCATTTTCCTTAGACGACTCCTAATGCTTTATGAATGTATGCAAAACGTGTGTGTACATGTTCCTTAGCTAATGCTAATGATCAGGCCTGAATAATCTTTCTAATGCAAAATATGTATAGTGCCATGAATCCAACATGTATGCAAATAGCCCTAGCCATATAGATACTATATGCGTGCACAAACATTCATCCATGTGCAACGTCCACATGGTAACACATTCAATTTCATCCATAAACAAGTATAAATACTCGTGCATATGCAATATGAAATGTGACCGAGTCGAGCTAATATCTAATGTAAATTCGCGCATCCACGAGCAACCACTTGCAACCATTTGCAACCATATCAACCATAACATGTTTCAAATACATGTTTACATCCATAGGGTTCTACCTAAGATTCCCTGAAACAGGGTCGAGAAGACAAACAGGACAAACTCCTTACGGGGTTTGTAACAGAAACAGGACCGAGAGGATATCCATAAAAGATAGCCTGCAAGCTCAACAGAAAAACAGGGATCGAGGATATATTCCCAAAAGAGATATCATGCACGTATTTAGTCTTCAGTCTCCTGAGTCGCATTACCTTGAGCTTAGTTCCATCGTGCCTTGACTGCCTTTGACTTCATGATTTCGCAGCTTCTTATTTCCTGTTTCCATAACATGAGTTGGAACTCATTTCCTCGTCGCCTCTCGTTCCACTTGCACTTATTCTCCTTCTAGAATACTTGGCGCAAACAGGACTGCGTACTCATGATCTCATGCAAGCTTTCCAAAATTCACTAGTGAATCTCGGACCTCGTACCATAAGGTATTCCACGTAGTAGAACTTTCTCTTGAAAGTAAACAGATGCCAACCGGGTTATCAAGTGCACTTACTAGGGTGATTTCCATAACCCATGCATAAGTGAAATAAACCATCCGTCTTATCGGCGAACACACTCGATCGGGCTTCAAATTTCCAATAAAGGTATCAAGGGATTCTAGGTAACTAATCATGACTGAACCCAAAAGGTTCCACGAGACTTCGAGGGCTAGTCAAGAGTCTAACTACCCTTCTATCAAAACCGAGAGTGGCACCCCTTACTGGATAACCACTTCATCCTTAGAGTCCATCCATAGCTTATAAACATAAGCATTATTTCCAAGCTCAATACTTGGCATAGACATTCTCAAATCCAAACTAGTCATGAATAAATGGACCGATCTTCCAATAGGACTTGGGACAAAAACGGGATCCCCTATTACGCTAGTACTAAGGTGCAGAGACTCAACTATCGAAGCGGACTTAAAAGATGCGGTGATCAAAACAAAGTCCCGACAGGATGATAGAGAAGAAAAGCTAAACCTTTAACAAGATCGTTACCCTCAATCTGAGGTACCCTAGAAATGAGAGCATACTACTGCCCTCCCGATGATCTTGTCCTTGTCCCATAATACTTAACTATCCGCCCCGTTTTACCATGCCAAAGGTACTCTCTCGTCATGGGTTTCATTGTTCATCTTTCTCTCTCATTCTGGGTTGAGCCATACCAACAAGTTGTTCATCCTTAAACTCGCATCCTATATCCTCTTTCTCACTATCCTTTCTTATAACGCGGCCACTGGTCTCTCGAGAACCACCTCCATCGCATGGAAAGCACTTCCGTAGATAGAAAAGACTAGTCGCAGTTAAAACCACTGTGACTACAGATGGAGGAAAGAAAGGAAAAGAGACTCAATTAAGGAAACAAGGATAGTGCTAATGGCCTTTGGGGAATAGCCTTTTTCTTTTAAAAGAAAATTTTCTTGAAAAATGCTTCTTTGTAAACGATTTTCAAATAATTTTCAGAAGGTCTTCAAAAACTTTTGCCCAGTCTGGTAACCTTCTGCTCTGATACCAAATGTAACACCTCGCCTCCGCTAGGGTCACTCGCAAAGGAATGCACTAGCTTTAGAGGGGCATTATTGGTAAACATGCACAGAAATATCACAAGACGGAACATATATAAATAGCGGAAGTAAAATCAAACTTTCATAAACATGAATAAATAAGGTCTAAAGCCTTTTACATCAGAGTACATCAAAACCTGTCTTGCAATAGTAAAGAAGTATAAAGACATTTTCATAAATTATTCCCCAAGTAAAAACAGTAAAGTAGCCATAGCCAAGAGAAGTCCAAGCCATCCATGATGACCTCCAAGCAGAAGAAGTCCAAACTAAACAGCATTGTTTCCTCCCTGAAACCTGGGGGGGGGGGAATGGAAGAAAAGAGGCGAAACAAAACGGGTCAGTCAAAAAGACTGAGTAAGTCCTATCTACTTCCAGTATAAAAACAGGTAAAGGTAACATGACATGCATAAACTGAAAGTAAACATAAGGATAACTACAAGGTAGATAAACCAGGGTAGCCGGTTGAACTACTGTGGCAAGGTAAACTAAGGTATCATGATATACTACGGTGTTATGATAAGTCAAGGTACCACATCGTCAGATTTCTATCGAGTACATTATCCCAAGGTATCTACCCCGTCTAACATCCCACGGTATCTATTATGTATATTCTTCCTAGTTCTAACATGTATACTTGCTCTGCACCTCTCGTACTAGTATCCCTACCCGCGTCATGTGTTAACCATGAATGTCCCTTACCCAAAGTCGTGTAATGGTCCATGTCAACCTAATATACCGCATATATAGGTTACTCAAATCATATGTTTCTTTCCATGTATATAAGTTCAGTCCTTTGCCGTACCTCGTACGGGCTTCCTCATGTCGTATTATCCTTGAAATCGTTTGGACTGTCACCCTTGTTCTAGCTAGGCTCTTCCATATGAATCATCGTTTGAACTACTAGGACTTACGCCACCTAGCACCACTAGGGATTACGCTTACCTATTGCACGCTTCCGTATTTCGGTTTGGGTTAAACCACCTAGGCCACTAGGGATTACGCTAACCCTCAACCGCGCCCTTTTTCCCACGCATTCATCGTGAATCGTTTTTCTATAACTGTATGCACATGTATCACATCGTGCCATCCGAGTCCTGTCACAGGGCAAAACAAGAAATACAGGACTCGGTCGGGAGCTTTAGATTTATCTGCCGATGCAGATACTAAGGTCTGCTTTTCTACACGTGGCTATGGTCCCACGAGACCCCTCCCTCAACTAGTGAAAGGAAACACAAGAGAAAATCTTGCATGAGAACTACACTCCGGCCAGCCCACATCCTACGGCCCACCTCACCCATAATTAGATAGCAATTATGGTCTGTTGGGTGTTCCCTGCCTTTCCGTACGTACACGCTTGACTCAAGATGGTAGATGATCGGCGAACTTGCTATCTCGGGCACCTTATGTATTCGTCGGCTCACTGCTATCCACCCCAGTCTTTAGGTCGCTCGCATAGCAACCAAGGCATATTCTTGGTTCTTCTACCGCAGACCTCAACCTCTCGTGAGCCTAGTATAATGACCTGGCAGCTCACAGAGGGATCCCAAGAATATCCTCACGTTCCCCGAAGCCGCTGCTTCGTTACCCAGTTCGTTGGAGCCTTTATCTAAATCAGATAGCCTGCTCCTACACGCATACTTAAACGTTGACCTAACGTATCGGGTTACTGATCTATCTAAGAAATGGTCCAAATTTCCTTGACTAAGAATTATTACTTAGTTTCCTTTAACTAAGGTTTACCACTTAGCCTTATTTCCATAATCCTTGTTAACTATGGTTATTTACCTAATCCTCCGAATTAGGGTTTATCTAATGGGTTAAGTGTCATTTAAGTCCATAACTTAGCCCGTCTACAAACCATGTCAAAATTGGCTAAGTATCCAAGTCCAAGACCTAACCCCACAAACTATGTGTCAAGTTGGCTAAGCATATTAAGCAATCCATAACTTAACCTCGTCTAATTATCATTTTAGATTGGTTAGTTATATTAACTTGACCTTGTCTAATTACTGAGTCATATCGGTCAAGCGCATTCAAACGATTCGTGACTTAGCCTTATCATGTTTTCACGTTAGATTGGTTAAGCGTAGGTTAACTTAACCACATCAAATTAACGAGTTAGATTGGTTAAGTATAGGTCACTTAACCTCATCAAATTAACGAGTTAGATTGGTTAAGTATAGGTCACTTAACCTCATCAAATCATCGTGTTAAATTAGTTAAGTGTTCAACTTAACCCCATTAAATTACCAAGTTGGATTAATTAAGTCTAGGCTAACTTAACCCCATCGAATTACCGTGTTTAGATTAGTTAAGTGTGGATTACTTAACCCCATCCCCTAATTACCGTGGTTTGGTTAGTTAAGTCTTAATTACTTAACCTCATCTAATTACCCAGTCGGATTAGTTAAGTGTAAATTACTTAACCCCATCTCCTAATCATCTTGCATGGTTAAGTGTCATTAAGGAAATCAAGCCCGGTCCCACCTAACCTACCCATTCGTGTCATATCGGTTAAGTGTCATTAGTCAAATTTACTTAACCTTATCATGTGGCATTAATTCAATTAATGCACTCTTAACCTCTCACATTAGACCTTGTTGTGGTTACTAGTTAAGCCGGGCGGGTCCGGGTAGATTTACACCACAACCTAGTCTAACCTCGGGTCTTAAGCGCGACATGACCAACTTCTCACATTGGGTCCTATTGTTTGCAACTACTAGTTAGGCCGGTCGGTTCCGGGTAGTTTTACGTTGCAAACTCAACCCAACCTCGAGTTGGCCACACTTGTATTATCTAAGTTCATCATGTTTCCAAAACATGTTACAAGTTTTCAAGCATTTGGGTAGACCTAACTTAATAGGTAAATTCCCAAAGGGTAGACCTAACTTAATAGGTAAATTCCCAAGCTCATGTTTTTATGCATATTTACATGTTAACTTACATGCTATATTCAATGTTACATGTTGTCATGTTATACCCATTTAACCCAAATCATGTTTCACATCATATTTCATGGAACTTCAAGTTAAGTTTCTCATGTATATTCACGCTCGTCTAACCCAACCCCAAGACGTATTTCCAACGTAAGTATAGACGAGTCAACATAGTAGGAATACTATGACTACGAATTGGCCTCGAACATGCATAGTGTCATAAAAAGGGTTTTGGCCACAAACACACAAAATGTCACAAGGAAATTCGGCCACAAACATGCATATTATCAAAAAGGGTTTGGCCATAAACATGCACAACTTAAAAAGGGGGAATTGGCCACGAGCATGCATAATCTCATAAAGGATTTGGCCACAAACTTGCATGTTAGCATAAGGGGTTTGGGTTCATAAACATGCATAAGCCCCAAAATCTTGTCTTAGCCAATGTTTCACAAGTAAAGTGGTTCCTAAAGGCTCATGCTAGCATTTCATGCATAAAGATCCAAACTTGCAAGTTAAACTAGGTTATGCATAGCATGAGAAGCATGATTAAGTCACTCTCATGGCCTAAAATCATAAACATGAACACAAGAGGCAAGGTAAGGTTCATATAGGTTCGCATAATCATGTTTAGCCTCATTTTATCCCATGTCAACATTAAAAATACCGTTTTGATCCAAAAGTAGCTAGAACTTACGTAGTATGGCAAGAGGACTAGGAGCATGAATCGTTTTGGCGAAGAAAGGTGGCTCCTTTGATGAAGATCCGTCATGAAACTCGCATAGCAACGTTGATTTGGCCTCTATTTGGTGTATCAAGCTTGCACCTTTTGATTTGAACCCGATTTGAATGCATAGGCTCTAGGGATTGGAGATGGAGGCCATGATCAAGATTGATTTTGGCAGCACTTAGTTGCTAGGTTTGATTTTTAGGGATTTAGGTTAGGTTTAGGGTCTTTTTATAGAGATTAGGATAGTTTTAGGCCCTAGGATTAGATCTAGGATTAATCTAGGCCACAGAAATCGTCACAGGCCCATCAGACCAGACCAAGACTGCATCCAGGTGCACCAGGCCACAAAACACGGAGTTGTGTTTTTGGACCCAGTCGACACCCAAGTCGACAGCCCTGTCGACTTGGTGTCCAGGGGTGTCGACAGCCCTGTCGACTCCCCTGTCGACATGGGTTTTGGCGGGAAAATTCCCGCCTACCCCAGAACTTGAACTTCCTAGGTGATTTTCAAACTTGAAAACCCTGAAAACTTTGACGGATCATAACTTGGTCATACGGACTCCGATTCTCGAAAACTCGGACTCTATTTCGCGTATTTTTCCGAGACGAACGCAATGGCATAGCCTGTTTCACTTGATTCAGAATTTAAAATTAAATTCTGCCTTGATTCTCGTTTTAACATGTTATCGAAAAATACGGGTCGTTACAATATAAGCGAATGTTTGAAATGAGGAAAAAAACTGATTGGAATTTGATTGGAATGATATTGATATATGCTGAATTGATAACAGATGGAAAGGGTATATTGATATGCCCGACAAAATGGTACAAGTTTATTTTCACATGAGTTTGATGAGTTACGAGCCGATTTTGCAAGCCGCTTGGCTGTTTGATTTTCTTTTGGGATGGAGAAGGCCCAGAGAGGCGAGTTGTAGTTATACCAATAGACCAGTACAAAGGAGGTGCTGGCGAAATTTTTCGAAAATTTCGGGTGTTAGAAAATTTTCAGTATTTTTGAAAATTTTCATTGATAAGAATTAATTAATATTTTAATTGAAATAAATTGGTTTAGTTGAAACTGAAGTTAAGAAGTGAACAAATAAGTCCTAAGCAGTTAATAGAGTTTGTTTTCTACCTTAGCAATTTCGAGGACGAAATTATTTTAAGGGAGGAAGAATGTAATGTCCCGTATTTTTATACGGTATAATAATTAATTTTATTTAATTATTTAAAATATGGTTTGGTAATTTAAATGGTTTAAATTAAAATAACTATTGAATATTTAAATAATATAATAATTAAATAATATATTTAATTCTGAAATAATCAGAATTAGCTGAAATGGCAAAACGGTGTGAATTGGGTAATTCAAAATATATAATTCAGTTTACAATTTGAATTTGAATAACGAATATATTATTTGAACGACAATTTGAACCTATGATTGTATTATAATTAAAATCGAGCTCGAAATGGCGCGGCGGTTCATAATTTGGTGCTTCGAACTCCAACTGAATATACAAGGTTCGTTTTAAATCGGATTTCTATGAAACAAGAAAAGTTCGGAGCAGGAGAAGTATATTTTTCTAATGGAAGAGAAAAATCGGGATTTCATTGTGTGGCTTTTGATTTATGTCCAAATCAAATTTTAGAAAAGTCGCTATGGAATTCCTTTGAAATTTATAAATATATATTTATATTATAAAAGGATTTTTTATATATAAATCGAATATCGATATAACTGGGAATTTTGAAATATCGAGTTATAAATCCAATTGGAGCTGTATGGTATTCTAGTGTGAATATATACGATAATATTTACTTTTAAATATTAAATTTAATTATTTTTAAATATATTTATATATTTAAATGGGTTATTTAGACCTTTAAAAATAGCCAGTTTTTGCAAACGACCTCCATTTTCGATGAAACTAATTTTGTTGGATATGCAATATTAAATTATTGCTAGATTTCAGGTTTCGTGATTTTTGGGGTCACTATGTAGCCGTACGGATTTTTAATGTGAAAAACAGTCGATAATTTGACGGTTAAAAATACGCCGTGTGAGCAAACGAAGTCGGAATTCGACAAAACCATTCTCGCTGGGTCCATAATGTCAAACTGTAGTTGTATGTCCATTTTCATGATTTTTGGATGGCATATGTGATCACGGGAATTTTTAGAGGGTAAATACAAGTAGCGTATGAAAATAAATAAATATAAAAATATTATATTTGTTCCTATAAATAGCCCCTTAACTAAAATCCCTTAACCTAAAACAAAGGCCCGTGTTCATTCTTCCCAGCCGCCCAATTCTCTTTGGTCTCAAAACCCCATTCGTGGCCTTCAGAAACACCACAAAGAAATCAAGAAAATTCTATAAATACAAAACTCCTCTAACCTAAGTTATTCTCTTCACTGATCTAAAAATACAGTCGCCGTTCCTCTTATCTTTTCAAAGCAAGAAAATAAAAATGTGGAATCCGACCCACTTCAGAAAATTGCGAGAACAAGAAAAAATCAAAGAAAACTCAAATAAAATCTTCCTCAACCTCATCTCAATTTTTGTATGTTCACTGGTTGTGTTTGCCGCGACTTAGGGGTCGAGCTGCAGTAAGGACGGAAGGGGATTGTAAGGTCGACGCGTTGGTATGTGGACTTCGAAGTTCGAATGGAGATTAAGCGCGGATTCTTGATGTTGCGATGAGGTTACATTTACTGGAGCTCAAATACTTCGAACAGCATGTAGGAGGGTTGAAAGTAGCGGCAAGCAAGGGAAGGAGTAGGTTATGAAGAGGGTCTGCGTGAGTGGATGCAAGGGAAACGAGGTGTTTTAAGGATCCAAATTGGCAATAGTATGTGAAGAGAAATGGTAAATGACGAGAATGGAAAGGAGGAACAAGCGAGTTAAACAGTAGTTGTTGTTTCGAAATTCATGGAGGGTTGTATGGCGGGTATGGTACTGGGAACGAGAATGGAGGAAAGAGCTGTATAGAGTGTTGCGGGTTCAAAGTTATGTGAGAGAAATACTGGGACTCGCATTTGTTAAGGAAAAAGGGAGAGTTTGGTGAAACTGGTTCGTGATTTTGATGAAGTAAAAAAGAGAAATGAAGGAGAGACGTGTTGTTCAAACTGTGGAAATGGCTAGAAATATGATGAGCGAGTGTACAAGGGAATTGGGGAAGAAGAGAGGTTGGCGGGTTTGGTTTTTGAAACGACCCAAATTTCCGTGCTCTTCGAGTTGACAAATCATACCACACGTCCATCTCAAATTGCACAGAAATACGAATCATTATTAGAAAGAAGTTAGAGGATGAGAAATAGAAAGAAAGAAATATTAGAATAGAAGAAAACGAAGATCACAACTCACAGCGGAACGAATAAAATATATTAGATGATATAACTTTGAAGCACAAATCAGTATTTGTATATACATACCATTATCAGAGCACAACGATTATCCCTGGAATAGTTATAAACACCTGTTTCCAGATACAACATAGTACACAGCGGAAAATATGATAGTCTATAGCTAACTGGTGAAGCCTCCTGCTTTAATCTCCTCCAGGTAAATCTGTAAAATCCTAACTACTTGACTGCCCGTACAAATTTGGGCACCCAAGAGTTTAGGGAAAAACAAACAAAATAAACTCTGGGTCAGTCATGGGACTGGTGTGAGTAAACTCCAACCATTGGTTTAACTTTCAAAATCCTTTTCAAAAGAAAAGATAATCGTAATACCAATCCACACATAAACACGGACGGTTTTTACCTTACGATAACCCAAAACATTTTGGAAATCATATATTATCTGATATTATAATAATGTCTAATCACAAGTAATTAACAATCTAGCAGAATGCTTGCATCTCACGCTCTACATATATAATATACAATCAAACTCGCAGGCACTTATTGGAGATTGGATTCCAACATGACGAGGTATGGGACCACCTTCCGAACGTGTATCTCTAGAGGCAAATACACTGGGTTCAACAAGAACGTCTTGCAACCCGGCCCTCACATGACCGACCACTCATTTCGCTTGAGTGTATCGAATGTATATCACCGACGGTTGGGATCAGCAACCGCCTCCCGAAAAGGGACAGCATCGATAGATTAAAGAACAAATGGAATTTCTCTAGATAGGTGATCATACATCCTAATGGGTGCGACCCACATAGCCATGCTGCCTGCCCGATTTTTGTCCAATTCCGGGTTGATGAGGCTTGAGGTTTGAATTTTCTTCCAGAACATCTGGCCATCATTCACTTTGAATGCCACATCATCAGATCCATCGGAAATCACTAATTGATTCCCACAAAAATACTCAGATTGTTAGGCTAAAGAAGTTTCCCTTCTATGCCACCAACTTCGTACGTTTGAAGGAATCAACGTACGTAACCCCCTTTGGAAATACTCTGTCAGACACTCGTCCATACAAGTTGTCCTGGGTCTGGACAAACCGAAGGCACCATCCCGTAAACAGGATAGCCCTTGCATAACTCCGTCTTCACTTTTCTTCAGCATAAGTTGCCTCATAACGCTTACGCCAATACGGAGTGGTTTTCAGATATCAAATCTGATCCCGGTCTCTCCATGTTGACAACGGAGGTATATAAAAATAAAACTTTGATAGTCGGTGATTTAACCATCAAAGAAACATCCATACAATCAACGGTCCTATTTCCAAATGGAAATTCTATCAATCAAGCATCAAACAACACTGGGCCCTTTTTATATTAGTTCTTTATTTCATTATCATTTCCAATTCCCATTTCCCATCTTTCGTGTTCTTTCAAAGCACTATTTTCTCTCACGATTATTAGAAAACATTTCCAATATATATAATTCCTTTATTGAGAAAATATCTCTTATTCCAATTAGAAAACATTTCTAATTCCTTTGAATTAAACTGACGTTATAAACATCGTTATTATAACTCAAATCATAAATCATTCGTTAACTAACGATATCACTAACCAATCCTTACTATTGCCTTAACCATTTCTCCGTCAATAATGCAGTCAGTCAAGTTGGGGTATAATTACCTCTCAGACCTTAACCGAACGACATTCTTAACTTTGAAATAGTCAGAGCCCACAACTTTAAACCAAACATTGCTTACCACAACAGCGTTAAAACCGCAGTCTAGCATTATAGAACACTTATCATAACCATAGCATTAAGATTGCTATTAAACAGTTATTATAACGGCAGCGTTAAAATTGCTATTTAGATTTACCAAGACATTTATTATAACAGCAGCGTCTAAAATTGCTGTATAGATTTACAACATCTGTTATAACAACAGCGCTAAAATTGCTGTTTAGTTTTATAAAGGCATCCCTTACAAAGACAGCGTTAAAATCGCTGTTTAAAATTATAAAAGCATTTCTTATAACAACAGCGTTATGATTGCTGTTTTGAATAAAATACCGTGTGCGACGCACACGCTTCCGTTGTTCATTTATAACTCTGTTTATTTTAAACAATTCAAGTTCTCCTTTAAACCTATTTATAAACTATACATTCTTCTAACCACTTAATTCGATTTCTATAAATCCCCTTTTTATATACATTTTTATTTGCAAAATATTTCCTTGGTTTAAACTATTATTCTTTTATTTTAAGCATTTGAAAATCTTTCTTTAAACTTTCCTCTGTAATTTGCTAAATTCGGATCGATTTCCAAACGTTGGTTTCAAAACCGATACTCACTTTCAAATATACATTCATATTTGAACTCACCTTTTAATTTATCTAATGGTTAATGATCCACTTAATTTATAACATTTTTCTTGGTTTACCCAATGGAATAGGTTTCCATTTGCAACTCAATGAAAAAGAAATTATTTCTAATTTGGAAATAAACTCTGCTTTTAAATTCAAATTTCCTTTTTCACATTCGATGATATTTTACGGTATCTAAAATACCAGGTTTCTAAGGCCAGGGTAAATCAAACACACAAATTCAACCATGGATAATGTAGCATAACATATATCACCATCAAATAAAACAGTAAATAAAATGTTGAGGGATCCAGTTGGATCCCTCCAACCTGTTTCCCTGCATCCACAGATGTTAGTAACATCAAAAAATATCGCATTAAAAAAAAATCGATGATTATATCAACCAATTTATCAACTATTCAACCAAGCAACCATTTCACAAAAAAATATTTTTTTAAACGAGTGAGTTTACTCACTTTGTTCGCAGTTGACGGTTCTGCTTTTGTTTTCCACTTAAAATCAAACGACGTTTGATTTTATCACAAAATTTCGGTAGCTCTATTCCCAGCCACATCAGTTCTACTATGTAGATTTCATTCTTATGATTCCAATGAACCCAGCTTCGTCCAATTCTAATAACGAACAACAAATTATACAGTTTATGAGATTTAACGAATATTATGTAATCTAAGTACCATTAACTATTAACTTTTATTATTATTATTTTTACCTTAACCTGAAAATTTAGCCGCTCAATCAGGGATTAAATCACGAGATTCCAGCTTTGTCGTCCATTATTTTGGAAAGACTCGATTAACCAAGTGAGCTTGTGATTAACAAATCATCTAATCCCACTGCTTTGTTCCTAGGCCTTCTCAATGATCGAATATCCCAGGCGTCATCATCAAATAAGGATTGCTAGTCATCTTAATCAATGCTTTAAAAATGCATAAATGCCTGGAAAATGCTCTAATCCTCCTTCGTTCAAACTGCTAATTCAATTTCCTCCTTCCAACCAAATTTTGAACACCCACGTCTCTCAGTTCTCCTTTCCTTCTCCTGATTATCGTGGTTTAGTCTGTTAGAATCCCGCAAGTACAAACTCCATTCACTATAAACAGTAAACACTTCTTCCTTCTTAAAGAAAAATCTCAGCACAAACATAATCCCTTCTTCATGTTTACTCACGGCAGCTCCTTCCTTTTTATTTCCTTTACTAGTTGTTTTTCATTCAAAACTAATCCACGCACCACCGTAGTACAATACCGTACCTTCTATTCACCGTTCACCCCAATAATATACACACACGATCCATACCTCAATTGCTAAGGGGCGACAGAATTTCTCACGCAATAACCCCTTATTGTGCCAAATCGCAACCCAGTACCGACCCGTCATCATCCAAATAACCGACTCCTGCACCTTCCTTCATGCCTACCAAATCAGTTCGCTTCACCGAACACCCTCACCACCCATAACGACGAACTCCCTTGCCTTCCGAATCGAAAAGAACAGCAGTGAGGTAAAGAGAAGAGGAAAAGAAAAGAGGGGTTCTGAAGTAGGCGTTGGGCAAGGGATTGTTGAATAGGAAGAGTTGATTTCAAAAATATTCTTGACTGACTTTTGCGGTATTGATTTTGGGGTGATTTCATTTGATTTCACAGTGGTGATTTATATATATTTTCTGTTCGATTTTTCTCTTCTTTTTGTTCTATGCGTGGAAACGAGGAAGTCCAGTATATAAAGCAAAAGTGACTTGGGGAACACGGAGTTGAGGTATAGGGTAGGTTGGCTAGTGCAGATTACTTTGTCTCCACGGTTTAGAAATATATGGGACACCGTACCCATTCTTTTTTTTGAAGCTGCTGCATACAGGGTAATTAAAAGGCTTAGGCATGAAAGTGACAGTACGTGGTCGGCTATGCAGATAGGTTAGGAATGAATTATATAAGAGAAAATATATTATTTTATACTTTAGCAGAACTTCGCGATGACGTATCAAGTAAAACTAGCCACGGTTGACTTCTGTTTACTGATGAAAAAGCTAATCTTGGTGTAAAAAGGTATTCTGAACCCAATGGGACAAGTTTCGTCGCATTCTGACATCGTATGAAAAAATTTCCATTATAAAACCAAAAATCAACACGCGTTTAAATTTTTCACGATCACCAGATAAATCAAATCAACTTGAAACTGCGAATACTGACAATAACTTTTCGATACGAACCCAACGACACTAGTTTAGTCGCATTCTGAGACTGTTGCCCTGGTAGACTGTTTTTGGCGCGTACCACAATGCCCTTCTGAACACCAAATTTGCCGATCTCTAAAAATAACAAACTATATACCTATCCTGACTATATCCGACGCTACGAATTCACTGGAACTGGTTTCGTGGCCTGATTCGATCGTCTGTTCAAGTTACACTCTAATATCCCTTTATTCAGTTGAATTAATTTAATTGCACTGAACGAGCGTTTACGGCTATCGTGGTCACATACGACATCGGTTTGCCACGCAATTCAACATCGTACAATAATTTAACAATACGGTCCCAATGAAACTGATTTCGTCGAAATCTGAGTCCGTTTGCAAAACGGCTATTTTTAAAGGCCTATATTTATATAACGGTTTTCCATAGCGACTATTTCAAAATTTGATTTGGCCATAACTTTCTATTTATAACATGAAATCTGGATTTTTCTCTTCCATATGAAAATTATAATAAATATGACTCCAACATGTCTGGTTTCATAGAAATCCGACTTATAACGAATCATGTATTCTCAGTTGAAGTTCAAAACTCTATATTACGAACTGCCGCGCGATTTCGAGCTCGTTTTATAATTATATTATATATTATACGTTCAAACTTCGTTTTTTTTTAAATAAATAAATCCCTATATAATCCTATATATAATTCAAATAAAATATTTAAACCAATTTAAATATTCAGAATTCAACGGCTGAAAAATCCGGGTCGTTACATTCCTTCCCCCTTAAAATAATTTCGTCCTCGAAATTGCTAAGGTAGGAAAAGATGCTACGTACCCTGCTAACTAAGTCCAATAATCCCTTTTGTTTTTTATCTTCACTTCTTAACTTCCGTTTAACTGGACCAATTTATTTCAATTAAAATATTAATTTATTCTTACTAACGAAAATTTTCAAAAATTCTGAAAATTTTCTAACACTTTAAATTCTGAAAAAAAATTCAGCAGCATCTCCTCTGCACGGCTCAATCGGTACAATCACAACTCCTTTTCCAATCCAAAAGAAAATCAAAAAGCCAAGCGGCTTGCCTCATAGGCTCATAAAATCATCAACCCAAACAATATTGTAAACATGTACCTTTTTTTTTTCCGGGCATAATTCTATCTCTTGCACTTTCTTCCATTCAATATCTGCAAAGCATACATATATCCATTTCCAGCTGGTTTCAAATCAATCCAACTTCCAGTTTTTAACGCTCTAATCAACTTCTGATTAGTTCCCTTCCATTTGATCAATACAAATCTGATTTCTATTTAAGTCAATCCACCTATTATGCTTGAATCCACTTCAGTTCCAATCAACAACATCCAAAATATTCACTTGCTTCTTCATAAGTCGAATTCATGTTAATAATTCGAATCTCAACATTTCTCTTTGTTAAATTTCAATTTGGATTATCCCTAATCCAGTTTGATTTCATTTAACTTAAGTTAAATTTCAATTCCCTTGATACATTTTGACCCATTTCAATCTATTCAACTTTTACAAGTTAAACAAATTTTAGAATTCAAATTCCCGGGTTTTATTTCAAATTAGTTTGAAATCATATATATTTATACAAATATCTTTATAATCAAATCAATTCAAAAAAATTTGAATTTCTAAATCATCATTTCCTTTTCAAACAAAAATTTTGATTCTCAAATTACTATGGTAGCAATCTGTCACTCAGAAACTTGAAAATGAATACCGATAATGTCGCGACCCATTATCAGTACTATTTTCTTGCCCCTGAAGTGATTTCAATGCTTAATCGCTTTTTAAAATCCATTTAAAACATTCTAATTCAAAAATTTCTTCAAACTAATGCCATATTACCTTTAAAATACTTCAAGGAATATTTCAAAACTTCCGGGATTTAAATTCAAATTATGGTTTGAATTAAATTACAGTTCAGCTTATTTGTATATCCTATTCTTATACAAATTCAATTTGGTTTTATACAACCATTTCAATATTTTATAATTTCCTTTGATTGTAATAACAATCAACACATTCGATAATCTCAGAAAATTATCCCTTTATATCAAAATAACTTTTGGGCAAATTATATCGCTTACCCACTTTAAAACAATACTGAGTCGATTTGTTCTGTTCGAGAGTTTAGAAACACCTATCGATACGGTTGTACTTCCTGTATCGACCAGAATTCATAAACCACTCAACAAACCAGCCAACACAATATAAAACAATTTTTATATCAAATCTACAAATACGCGCTCATATATATACACTCAAACTCAATCTAGGGTATTACTAGCCCCATCTCTATTGAGTTACGCCACAGAGCCATGGTAATCACTTAACCTTCAGCTCTGATACCAACTTAAACGACCCAAATTTCCGTGCTCTTCGAGTTGACAAATCATACCACACGTCCAACTCAAATTGCACAGAAATACGAATCATTATTAGAAAGAAGTTAGAGGATGAGAAATAGAAAGAAAGAAATATTAGAATAGAAGAAAACGAAGATCACAACTCACAGCGGAATGAATAAAATATATTAGATGATATAACTTTGAAGCACAAATCAGTATTTGTATATACATACCATTATCAGAGCACAACGATTATCCCTGGAATAGTTATAAACACCTGTTTCCAGATACAACATAGTACACAGCGTAAAATATGATAGTCTATAGCTAACTGGTGAAGCCTCCTGCTTCAATCTCCTCCAGGTAAATCTGTAAAATCCTAACTACTTGACTGCCCATACAAATTTGGGCACCCAAGAGTTTAGGGAAAAACAAACAAAATAAACTCTGGGTCAGTCATGGGACTGGTGTGAGTAAACTCCAACCATTGGTTTAACTTTCAAAATCCTTTTCAAAAGAAAAGATAATCGTAATACCAATCCACACATAAACACGGACGGTTTTTACCTTACGATAACCCAAAACATTTTGGAAATCATATATTATCTGATATTATAATAATGTCTAATCACCAGTAATTAACAATCTAGCAGAACGCTTGCATCTCACGCTCTACATATATAATATACAATCAAACTCGCAGGCACTTATTGGAGATTGGATTCCAACATGACGAGGTATGGGACCACCTTCCGAACGTGTATCTCTAGAGGCAAATACACTGGGTTCAACAAGAACGTCTTGCAACCCGGCCCTCACATGACCGACCACTCATTTCGCTTGAGTGTATCGAATGTATATCACCGACGGTTGGGATCAGCAACCGCCTCCCGAAAAGGGACAGCATCGATAGATTAAAGAACAAATGGAATTTCTCTAGATAGGTGATCATACATCCTAATGGGTGCGACCCACATAGCCATGCTGCCTGCCCGATTTTTGTCCAATTCCGGGTTGATGAGGCTTGAGGTTTGAATTTTCTTCCAGAACATCTGGCCATCATTCACTTTGAATGCCACATCATCAGATCCATCGGAAATCACTAATTGATTCCCACAAAAATACTCAGATTGTTAGGCTAAAGAAGTTTCCCTTCTATGCCACCAACTTCGTACGTTTGAAGGAATCAACGTACGTAACCCCCTTTGGAAATACTCTGTCAGACACTCGTCCATACAAGTTGTCCTGGGTCTGGACAAACCGAAGGCACCATCCCGTAAACAGGATAGCCCTTGCATAACTCCGTCTTCACTTTTCTTCAGCATAAGTTGCCTCATAACGCTTACGCCAATACGGAGTGGTTTTCAGATATCAAATCTGATCCCGGTCTCTCCATGTTGACAACGGAGGTATATAAAAATAAAACTTTGATAGTCGGTGATTTAACCATCAAAGAAACATCCATACAATCAACGGTCCTATTTCCAAATGGAAATTCTATCAATCAAGCATCAAACAACACTGGGCCCTTTTTATATTAGTTCTTTATTTCATTATCATTTCCAATTCCCATTTCCCATCTTTCGTGTTCTTTCAAAGCACTATTTTCTCTCACGATTATTAGAAAACATTTCCAATATATATAATTCCTTTATTGAGAAAATATCTCTTATTCCAATTAGAAAACATTTCTAATTCCTTTGAATTAAACTGACGTTATAAACATCGTTATTATAACTCAAATCATAAATCATTCGTTAACTAACGATATCACTAACCAATCCTTACTATTGCCTTAACCATTTCTCCGTCAATAATGCAGTCAGTCAAGTTGGGGTATAATTACCTCTCAGACCTTAACCGAACGACATTCTTAACTTTGAAATAGTCAGAGCCCACAACTTTAAACCAAACATTGCTTACCACAACAGCGTTAAAACCGCAGTCTAGCATTATAGAACACTTATCATAACCATAGCATTAAGATTGCTATTAAACAGTTATTATAACGGCAGCGTTAAAATTGCTATTTAGATTTACCAAGACATTTATTATAACAGCAGCGTCTAAAATTGCTGTATAGATTTACAACATCTGTTATAACAACAACGCTAAAATTGCTGTTTAGTTTTATAAAGGCATCCCTTACAAAGACAGCGTTAAAATCGCTGTTTAAAATTATAAAAGCATTTCTTATAACAACAGCGTTATGATTGCTGTTTTGAATAAAATACCGTGTGCGACGCACACGCTTCCGTTGTTCATTTATAACTCTGTTTATTTTAAACAATTCAAGTTCTCCTTTAAACCTATTTATAAACTATACATTCTTCTAACCACTTAATTCGATTTCTATAAATCCCCTTTTTATATACATTTTTATTTGCAAAATATTTCCTTGGTTTAAACTATTATTCTTTTATTTTAAGCATTTGAAAATCTTTCTTTAAACTTTCCTCTGTAATTTGCTAAATTCGGATCCATTTCCAAACGTTGGTTTCAAAACCGATACTCACTTTCAAATATACATTCATATTTGAACTCACCTTTTAATTTATCTAATGGTTAATGATCCACTTAATTTATAACATTTTTCTTGGTTTACCCAATGGAATAGGTTTCCATTTGCAACTCAATGAAAAAGAAATTATTTCTAATTTGGAAATAAACTCTGCTTTTAAATTCAAATTTCCTTTTTCACATTCGATGATATTTTACGGTATCTAAAATACCAGGTTTCTAAGGCCAGGGTAAATCAAACACACAAATTCAACCATGGATAATGTAGCATAACATATATCACCATCAAATAAAACAGTAAATAAAATGTTGAGGGATCCAGTTGGATCCCTCCAACCTGTTTCCCTGCATCCACAGATGTTAGTAACATCAAAAAATATCGCATTAAAAAAAAAATCGATGATTATATCAACCAATTTATCAACTATTCAACCAAGCAACCATTTCACAAAAAAATATTTTTTTTAAACGAGTGAGTTTACTCACTTTGTTCGCAGTTGACGGTTCTGCTTTTGTTTTCCACTTAAAATCAAACGACGTTTGATTTTATCACAAAATTTCGGTAGCTCTATTCCCAGCCACATCAGTTCTACTATGTAGATTTCATTCTTATGATTCCAATGAACCCAGCTTCGTCCAATTCTAATAACGAACAACAAATTATACAGTTTATGAGATTTAACGAATATTATGTAATCTAAGTACCATTAACTATTAACTTTTATTATTATTATTTTTACCTTAATCTGAAAATTTAGCCGCTCAATCAGGGATTAAATCACGAGATTCCAGCTTTGTCGTCCATTATTTTGGAAAGACTCGATTAACCAAGTGAGCTTGTGATTAACAAATCATCTAATCCCACTGCTTTGTTCCTAGGCCTTCTCAATGATCGAATATCCCAGGCGTCATCATCAAATAAGGATTGCTAGTCATCTTAATCAATGCTTTAAAAATGCATAAATGCCTGGAAAATGCTCTAATCCTCCTTCGTTCAAACTGCTAATTCAATTTCCTCCTTCCAAGCAAATTTTGAACACCCTCGTCTCTCAGTTCTCCTTTCCTTCTCCTGATTATCGTGGTTTAGTCTGTTAGAATCCCGCAAGTACAAACTCCATTCACTATAAACAGTAAACACTTCTTCCTTCTTAAAGAAAAATCTCAGCACAAACATAATCCCTTCTTCATGTTTACTCACGGCAGCTCCTTCCTTTTTATTTCCTTTACTAGTTGTTTTTCATTCAAAACTAATCCACGCACCACCGTAGTACAATACCGTACCTTCTATTCACCGTTCACCCCAATAATATACACACACGATCCATACCTCAATTGCTAAGGGGCGACAGAATTTCTCACGCAATAACCCCTTATTGTGCCAAATCGCAACCCAGTACCGACCCGTCATCATCCAAATAACCGACTCCTGCACCTTCCTTCATGCCTACCAAATCAGTTCGCTTCACCGAACACCCTCACCACCCATAACGACGAACTCCCTTGCCTTCCGAATCGAAAAGAACAGCAGTGAGGTAAAGAGAAGAGGAAAAGAAAAGAGGGGTTCTGAAGTAGGCGTTGGGCAAGGGATTGTTGAATAGGAAGAGTTGATTTCAAAAATATTCTTGACTGACTTTTGCGGTATTGATTTTGGGGTGATTTCATTTGATTTCACAGTGGTGATTTATATATATTTTCTGTTCGATTTTTCTCTTCTTTTTGTTCTATGCGTGGAAACGAGGAAGTCCAGTATATAAAGCAAAAGTGACTTGGGGAACACGGAGTTGAGGTATAGGGTAGGTTGGCTAGTGCAGATTACTTTGTCTCCACGGTTTAGAAATATAGGGGACACCGTACCCATTCTTTTTTTTGAAGCTGCTGCATACAGGGTAATTAAAAGGCTTAGGCATGAAAGTGACAGTACGTGGTCGGCTATGCAGATAGGTTAGGAATGAATTATATAAGAGAAAATATATTATTTTATACTTTAGCAGAACTTCGCGATGACGTATCAAGTAAAACTAGCCACGGTTGACTTCTGTTTACTGATGAAAAAGCTAATCTTGGTGTAAAAAGGTATTTTGAACCCAATGGGACAAGTTTCGTCGCATTCTGACATCGTATGAAAAAATTTCCATTATAAAACCAAAAATCAACACGCGTTTAAATTTTTCACGATCACCAGATAAATCAAATCAACTTGAAACTGCGAATACTGACAATAACTTTTCGATACGAACCCAACGACACTAGTTTCGTCGCATTCTGAGACTGTTGCCCTGGTAGACTGTTTTTGGCGCGTACCAAAATGCCCTTCTGAACACCAAATTTGCCGATCTCTAAAAATAACAAACTATATACCTATCCTGACTATATCCGACGCTACGAATTCACTGGAACTGGTTTCGTGGCCTGATTCGATCGTCTGTTCAAGTTACACTCTAATATCCCTTTATTCAGTTGAATTAATTTAATTGCACTGAACGAGCGTTTACGGCTATCGTGGTCACATACGACATCGGTTTGCCACGCAATTCAACATCGTACAATAATTTAACAATACGGTCCCAATGAAACTGATTTCGTCGAAATCTGAGTCCGTTTGCAAAACGGCTATTTTTAAAGGCCTATATTTATATAACGGTTTTCCATAGCGACTATTTCAAAATTTGATTTGGCCATAACTTTCTATTTATAACATGAAATCTGGATTTTTCTCTTCCATATGAAAATTATAATAAATATGACTCCAACGTGTCTGGTTTCATAGAAATCCGACTTATAACGAATCATGTATTCTCAGTTGAAGTTCAAAACTCTATATTACGAACTGCCGCGCGATTTCGAGCTCGTTTTATAATTATATTATATATTATACGTTCAAACTTCGTTTTTTTTTAAATAAATAAATCCCTATATAATCCTATATATAATTCAAATAAAATATTTAAACCAATTTAAATATTCAGAATTCAACGGCTGAAAAATCCGGGTCGTTACAGTTTTTCTTTCAATGGGCCAAGAAATAAAAGGGGTGAGAGCCCAATATATAAACATATATATGTTTAGTTTAATTCCGATAATGTATTAATTATAAAATTTAATTTCTTCTACATACTATATAAGAGTTTCAAATGGTTAGATCTGTTGGGATCGTATGGACGTGGGCTACACTCTGGAACTGACTGGGAGTTAATTGGAGCTCGTTACAATTTATAGTGAAATAAATTATCCGTCCGAATCAAGCAACAATTATCGTTATTAACGATGATCGTCCAATGTGAGTAAAACTCACCAACTCTTCCAGTTCATATATTTATAACGTATATTTAGAACTGATAAATGATGATTGATTGCTGTGTATTTACTGTTTAGTTGAACTGCTAAGTAATTGGAAGAAATTATAGATCTAGTTATTTATATATATATATATATATAAATCTATATATATATATATAAATTGATTCTGTTTAGCAGAATATTTCATATTGAAATGAAATCGATGTTAATTATATTGTTTAACATTTGTGGATGTTGGGAAACAGGTCGGAGGAATCCAACTAGATTCCTCAACATTTATTTTACTGTTTTTCATATATGGTGATATATAATGTGATATATAATCCGTTGTTGATTATGTGTGTTTGAATGATATTGATCATTATGAAATGGTATTTTAAATACCGTAAGAAATACTGGGATATAGAAAAAGGGATTTTCAAAGTGTATTTTGAAATAAATTATTTATATAAAATCAATGGATTTCATATATATAAAGAAAAGGATTTTTTAAAAAAGAAATAATTATAAAATCAAAGAATAAGAGAAAAGGAAATATTGGTAAAAACAAATAGAGAAGGAAATATTTGTGAAAACAAATTGGAAAGAAAGAAATATTTGTAAAACATTTACAAATAGAATGTGAAAAGAAATATTTGTAAAACATTTACAAATATAATTGAAAAGGAATTACTTATAAATCCAATGGAATTTATATGAAAAGGAATTATTTATAAATAACATTGAAAGGAATTATTTATAAATAGCATTGAAAGGAATTATTTATAAAAAGAATGTTATATAAGAAAATATTTATTTAGAAAATATATAGATTATAAAAGGAAATAGTTATTTAGAAAATAAATAGAAATATAAAGGAATTTATTAAAAAATGAAAAGAATGTTATATAAAGAAATATTTGGCATATGAATAGAATTTTACTTCAGAAAAGTTTAGACCCGTGCTTCGCACACGGGTATAACGTGATACGGATTTAAAGCAAAGATTTTAAATAGAATATGTTCTAACCGATGGATTGAGAAGATTAATTTATAAATAATATTTTATAAATTAAATAAAATGTTTATCATTGGATAAATAGAATATATAAGTCATGGTTTATATAGAGAAGTAAGAACTGATTTCAACATCGATATTCGAAACTGAATATAGAAGTAGAGTTAATCAAAAGGAGTTAATCAAATGTGCTAATCAAAATGAGTTAAAGGAATTAATCGAATATAGTTTATTCGATAGAGTTAGTCGAATAAAGCCAATCGAATAGAGTTAATTGAATAGAGTTAATCGAACCAAAGTTAGTCGAATATTAGTTAATTGAATAGAGTTAATTGAATTAAAGTTAGTCGGATTAGAGTTATTCGAATATAGTTTATTCGGAAGAGAGTTATCGAATATTGGTTATTCGAAAAGAGTTATCGAATATTAGTTATTCGAAGGAGTTAATTGAATATAGTTATTCGAAAGGAGTTATCGAATATAGTTTATTCGAAAAGAAATTATCGAGTAGAGATTATTACATTTTAGAAGCATGGAATTATAACACCATAGTTGTAATCAAGTGGTTTCTGTAAAAGAAGTGGATTCGTAAATAGAATCCGAGAGTTACGTAAGGAAGTTTGTTAAATATTTAAAAGACAAACTTTGTCTATTCCAAAGTTAAAGCGTTGTTCAGTTAAGGTCTGAGAGGTAATTATACCGCAACTTGATTGACTCCCTTCTTAACTAAGGAATGGTTAAGGTTTGATCGTGAAGGATGGTTAAGTGAATTTAGTTAATGAGTGTAATGGTTTGAATTGGCTTTGCGATGTTTTATTTAAACATATGTTTAAAGCCAATGAAGGAGTTCTGGAAATGTTTTCTAAATAAGAATCAGAAATATTTTCTAATAATAGAAAATTAGAAATGGGAATAAACATGGAAACGTTTTTCAAGTTAATAACGTATATATTCTAGATTTAGAAAATAAGAATTTAAAATATATGGAAACGGGAAATAAGGAAAGGAATAAATTAATGGTAAATTAATTTAAAGGGATAAATATGGATTGATGAATTGATCGATAAGATTTCCATTTGGAAATAAGATGGTTGTTCGCACACGTGTTTTAATTTGATAGTTAAATCACCGACTATCAAAGTTTCTGACCAGTTTTACGTTGTTAATATGGAGAGAATGGTTGGATTATTATCCGAATAACCACTTCGTATTGTCATAAGCGTTGCAATCCAAGTATGCTAAATATATCGAAGACGGAGTAAAGTGCAAGAGATATTGTATAAATCTTAGGTAGAGATTGCCTAAGATGGATGTACTGAATAGTACCTTCGGTTTGTCTAGTTCCAGGACAACTTGAATGGACGAATGTCTGACAGAGTAAATCTGGTAGATCGCGTAAGTTGATCGTTTCAAACGTATTTACGTTGGTGGCAGAGGAATTCGTTTCTCTTAGTTTATACCTATGGTATTTTTTGGGAAATCAATTTGTGATTTGACGGATATGATGATGTAGCATTCAAATAAATGAAGACGTGATCTGTATAGAGATACGTTATAACCTTAAGCCTCATCAACAAGGAAATGACAGAAATCGGGCAGGCAGCATGGCTAAGTAGGCTGCACCCAATTATGGTATATTGTCACCATCTAGAGAATATTCATATTTGTTACTTCTTTCAATTCTGTATCTCCCGGGAATGGTTATGCTGGTTTACCAACTGTAAGCTGACAATATATTCGATACACTCACGCGAAATGAGTGGTCGGTCATCTGGGGCTGAGTTACAAGATGTTCTTGTTGAACTCCAGTGTATCGCTTCTAGAGTACATTGAGCGGAAGGTGGATCCATACCTTGTCATATTTGGAATCCATTCCCCAAATAAGAGCACGCGCTTTAGATTGTATATTATATATGTAAAACGTTAGATGCAACCGTTTCTGCCAGATTTCTATTTACTTGATCTAGACATTATTATAATATCATTCAAGTATCATTTTAGAAATATTTTGGGTTATCGTAAGGTAAAAGCCGTCTGTGTTTTATGTGTGGATTGGTCTTATGATTATCCT
This sequence comes from Allium sativum, assembly GCA_030737875.1. NCBI lineage: Eukaryota > Viridiplantae > Streptophyta > Magnoliopsida > Asparagales > Amaryllidaceae > Allium > Allium sativum. The sequence continues at coordinate 571,743,595 of CM060923.1, read as the reverse complement.
TTGTTTCAAAAGGATTTTGAAAGTTAAACAAATAATTTGAGTTTACTCACACCAGTCACATGACTGACTCAGAGTTTATTTTGTTTTTTTTTTCCCTAAACTCTTGGGTGCCCAATTTTGTACGGGCAGTCAAGTAGTCGGGATTTACAGATACTTGAAGAGCTGGAGCAGGAGGCTTCAGGATTATATAGATTGTTATTTCGGCTATGTTGTAAGTGTTATACTCTAATAATGGTATTGTATACAGATATTGTTTTATTTCAAAGTTAGGTTATGAAATATATATTTATTCGTTCCGCTGTGAGATTCGTGTTTACTCTGATGTTATATGTTCTTCTTCTTCTTCTTTTATTCTAAGTTTCTATCTTATCTATCCTCACCCTCTAATTTCTTTCATGGACTATCTGGTATTTCCGATGCTTGAATAGTTGACATTGAGTTTATGTCGGTTACTCAGGATCTCGAAAACCCGGGTCGTTACACGTTCAGACCCAGAACGAACTATTAAATGGATGTGTGTCTGACACTGAATTTTATTCTATGTTGATTGATCTCTATTAAATATATATCTATTTGGTGGAGGAGAATTTATTCTCTTGCTTAACACCCTTCTCTGAGACGTACGAGCTCAGAGGATATATATCGATAGACATCAGTTGCGTGAATTGTCAGTGTGGCATGCTGAGATGCAAATGATCAAGGCTTCTGTTAAAAAGAAGAGTCTTGTGGTTGATGATCAAAGCATGGCATTAAAGGGCATAGCTTTGTGTATAGCATTAATTCGTGTGACTCACACCTCGGTATGAGTCAAAAACGGGATAAGGGACCCAAGGAGGACATGACTTTTCTTTCTAGCTATGGTTGGTGTCATGGTATGGAGCCCAGACATTTACTATAGTTTTACCTATGTAGATGATTGATTGCGAGGCGCCTCGGATATATCGGTTACCACAGAACCGATGGATAGGTCCTATAGGACCGGGAAACATGTGTTCAGGAATTGCCAATCCTCAAACGTGAGAGAGGACAGGCCATGGAGGATCCAAGTGCCTTCTGCGGGAGATCCTGAGGCATTTGCTAGAGTGTCTCGAACCGGCAAGGAGTGCATCCCTTGCCTCGACTCATGACGGAAATCCAATTTCCAACACGTGACATTTTTGTTTTAGTTGTAAACCTATATAGCGACATTGTAGCATGGGATACTATGCTGTCTATGATGGACACATTTATATTTGAAGTTGTTTGATACACTATGCACTTATAGTAATATCAAAATGATTTGTTGAAACATGTGTTCAGGAATTGCCAATCCTCAAACGTGAGAGAGGACAGGCCATGGAGGATCCAAGGGTCTACTGCGGGAGATCCTGAGCTATTTGCTAGAGTGTCTCGAAGCTGGCAAGGAGTGCATCCCTTGCCTCGACTCATGATGGAAATCCAATTTCCAACAAGCGACATTTCGGTTTTAGTTGTAAACCTATATAGCGACATTGTAGCATGGGATACTATGTCGTCTATGATGGATACATTTATATTTGAAGTTGTTTGATACACTATGCACTTATAGTAATATCAAAATGATTTGTTTTAAAACGTACCAAGCATGTTTGGCTACTATAAGGTAAAACTCTATCCTTCGGCTTGCGTTGCATTATGTGATGGGACCTGACTCTTATAATAGCTTCATTTTTTCAAAAAGCATTGCGTTGTTTGTTGTATGCACTGGTATTCTTGGGAGAAAACCCATTTCGTGTTATATGGCGTGGTCCCTTGATTTACCTTATTTCTAAAGTAAAGTTTTAAATAACTGTTTTAGTTCTCACACTAGTCACATGAATGACCTGGAGTTTATTGTTTTAACCTAAACTCTGGGTGCCACTATTTTCCATACGGGCAGCTAGGAGTTTTGGTTTTGCAGATATTATATTCACAGTGTAACACCCCGAAAATTCTATAACTGTGAAATTTATGAATTAAAGTATAATCAAATTCAAATCAAAGAACTAAGGGAAACGGGATACGCCATTGCGTTCATCTCGGAAAAATACGCGAAATAGAGTCCGAGTTTTCGAAAAACGGAGTCCGTATGAAGAAGATATGGCCTTCGGAAGTTTTGAATCAAATTTAAAATTCAAACAGAATAAAATAATAATTTAAAATCGGGCCCATTGGGCCAGGGTGGAAGAACACCCGCCTGGGCCACCCAGGTCGACTGGGCTGTCGACCTGGGCTACCCATGTCGACAGGGCTGTCGACAGCCCTGTCGACAGGGGTATCGACCTGGTCGAGCCCAGTCAACCTGGCTGGCCAGGTCGGTGTGTGGTCGGATTTCTGTGGTCTGCTTTGTCATTAGGGCTAGGTGGAGGGTTTTTATTGGTCTCTCTTCCTAATGAATGGCTATGATCTAACCTAGCAACATCAAGGGTCCTAATCAATTCCTAACCTCTATATAAACAACCCTAGACTAAACCCTAATCTATTCATTCAAAATAAGATTATAGCCGCCATGTTGCTGAGGAACGACAAAGAGTAGCCGCCAACTAGAGAGGGAATTAGGAAGAAAGTTCTAAGGCCTAAAGCAATTCAAGCAACCTAAAGCTAATCAATTCAACAAAGGAATTTGCGTCTTCAATCCCTAAACTAGAGAATTCATCAAACCATTGTAAGTAGAGTATTACTTTGGTATGAATAAACAATTGTGTAGATATGTATGCTTGAATTGTGGCAATGAAATTCATATTTGTGCGTTCTTATCAATTTCTATACGTTTGGATATTCTGAATTATGTCATTCAATTATAAAGAACTACATGCGGTAGTTCTATGCAAATATACGTTTGGAATATTGCGCAAATTATGTAGTCTATGTTGAAGCTACATGTATATAGTTGAGTGAAATTTATGCAAGTTTGGGGCTTTGTTATTATGCCATTATGATGTATATTTTTGTGCATAAATCATTTTGCAAGTAATTGAAACAAGTTTGGTTATTATAGTTCATATGAAACTATGTGGAATTTTGACACCATAATCCATGTATTAGTCATGCTTTTGCAAACTTATGAATATGGCTAGGAATGATATTTGGCATAATTGAAATCCATGGTTAAGTCTATCTTGTTTTAAAGGATTATATGATGACATGGCTAGGTTGGACTCAAAAATCCCCTTTTTGCAAGTTTAAAACAAACACCATGATTAGGAATATTTATGCATAAGTATGTTTATACCATCGTTATGTGATTAGGCTTAAATCATGATTAAGTTGAATTATGCTATGTTCATGCTAGAAGTATTTATGCCATGCTTATGTTTGACCATATGCCATGCCTATGCTAGAAGTATTTTATGCCATGCTTATGTTTGACAATATGCCATGCCTATGCTAGAAGTATTTTATGCTATGCTTATGTTTGACAATATGCCATGTTTATGCTAGAAGTATTTAGGCCATGCTTATGTTTGATATTATGCCTAAATAAGAATATAGGTTCATGTTGTAGTTAAACCTATGCAAGTTTACATGCCTTGATTTATGTCACCTATGTTTTATGACCAAAATATATGTCACCACTATGCAAGTACACCAATTTCTATTATGTATTTCCCAACGTCATATGCAAGTTCATGCGCTCACTTTCCCCTCTTTGTGTATACGCCATAAGCCTCCCCTTTTCGCATGGCTAAATTGGGCTTTAAAAGGCTAAGCCCAATATATATAAACGGACGTGTAAAACGGGGGAAAATAACGTTGGGTTAAAAATTAATTAATGAATGAAAATATGAAATAGAAGGGCCCAAAGTCAAATATGGGTTGGGCCCATGATTGGTGTAACCTTTACACCATTTACTTAATAATGGGCCGCAAATATTTACATATAAATAAAGGAGAATGACAAGATATGTAAATGTAGAAAATACGATGTGTTTAACCCGAGGTTGGATTGAGTTGTGATGTAAACCTGCCCGGAACCGCCCGGCTGTCCAGTAGTCACAACAATACCTATCCAATGTGGGAGGTTAAACATGGAGCCCAGCAAGGACCCGAGGTTAGACTGAGTTGTGGCGTAAGACTGCCCGGAACCAACCGGCAACAGGCAGCCACAACAATACCTGTCTAATGTGAGAGGTCAGGGCCTTAATAAGACAATTAAGGCTGAGTCAGGATTGTTAGGATTAAGTGGACTAAAGACTTAATCAAAATGGAACATGCTAAACTAAACGGAATGGTGGGGGTTAGGTAGGAAACACTTAACCAACTTAGCATGTTGGCTAGAGATAGAAAACCTAGTAACGAGGGACCCTTTTCAGCAGTAACCCTAAAAGGTGTATCAGGATACCCTGAAACTAGGCAGGGTGGGGCACGATTACTGGGCTGATTGTAAGAGGTCAAAACGACGGCGGTGGTGTAGCAGTGTAGGTTCTAACGGTGTGCGGGCGTGCACGCACTCTAGCGCAGAAAAATAAAGCACTGGGCACCAGTAGCATACCTTTGCACTCTAAGGTCGTGTCGGGTTGCCACTATGGGACTTGATACACCCCATGGTGGGACCAGCATAGGTAACTACAGACATCGGGGGCCGTAAGACACATGTAACTATGCGAGTAGAAGCCGATCATCGTAGAATGGATCACATCACCCTGATTTTGGGGTGCAAATTGGAAACTAGTTTATATGGGTTCAGAGATTAACATGGGGTACGATAGTATATTCGACCCTAGATAACTTAACCAAGTTTATAATGTTGCCCACTTCCTGTTTTATCATACCCAGTTCTTTATTCATAGACAAAGTAGTACTAGACTTACTCAGGCTTTATGTCTGACTCTATTTTTCTTTCGTCTTCTTTCTTCTGTTTCCCCCCCCCCCCCAGGTCCTCAGGGAGGGAACACAGCAGCTTGACCTACCTCAACATCCAGCTTGAAGAAGAGAAATGTATTGCTTGGACTTTCCTGTTTTGAACTATGGCTTTGGACAATCCACTATGGGGCTTTGGCAGTTTGCCTATGTTTTATTTATGCTTCTTTAAAAATAATGTACTCAAGACAGATTATGAAAATGTTATGTTATGTTTTTGGGAAGGATGTAAGACAATTATGGTGATGTTTTGTAACACGTATTTGACTAATTGAAATAAAGTTTGTTGTTCTTCCGCTGTTTACAAATATGTGTTCTTATATCTGTCTTGTATATCTGTGACTTGTACTTATAAACCTCCACCAAAATTAGGGCATTCCCTTTGAGAGTGACCCTAACGGAGGTGGGGTGTTTCACTTGGTATCAGAGCATAGGTTTACTAGATAAGATAAAAAGTTTTGAAAAAAATTATTTTCAAAAAGGAAATTTAAAGAAGCATTTTTAAAAAAGAAAAATATTATTTTATTTTTAAAAGGCAAAGTCCACTCCCCAAAGCCATAGGTATTATCTCTTATCCTTCGTTTTGAATCTATCCTTTTTTGTTTCGGCATGTCCCAAGAACTTAACTTGCCTGAAGGGGTGCCCATACCTGGTTGGTTTAGACGATTCTTAGAAGCAAGGGCCACTCAGCCAGGTCCTACCATTCCTCCTCCTCCAGCGGAAGGAAATCATCCAGCTACAGCAGCACCTTTTCCTCCACCTCCTCCTCGGGGAAACACATTCGCTAAGATATGCAAAGATTTTAAAGCTATGGGAGGAAGGGATTTCCATGGAACTGAGTCCTTCGTGGCAGCTAGAAATTGGCTGAAAGAAACGGAGGACCTATTCATCATCTTTGAGGTAGAAGATAGACAAAAAGTACAGTTGGCAGTGTGGCTATTGAAGGGCGAGGCTTCCTACTGGTGGGAAGTCACTAATGCTGAAAGACCAGTGGAGACATGGGAGGACTTTAGGGCAAGGTTTGAGACCAAATTTCTCTCAGATGCGGAAAGAAGTTTGCAGTTGGAAATTTTTTTATTTCTTAAGCAAGGGGACAAGACAGTCAGAGAGTATGTGAATCAGTTTGATGAGCTGGCTAGGTTTGGGCTTGACCTAGTCAACACCCCGAACAAGAAGGCTCTCCGTTTCGTCAAGGGGTTAAATGAGCCATTACACAGTTTGGCCATGACCCATATACCCATGGGAGCCACGTATGAAAGATTGGTGCAAATGGCATTGCTAAATGAAGAGGATAAGGGCAAGAAGGAGACAAAGGCAGAAAGCTCTCAAGGGAAGAAAGAGGGTTTGCAGCCTAAGAAGACAGACTTTAAGAAGGGCGGAAAAGGCAACAAAGAGAAGAGGAAGTGTAATTTCTGTGGCAAAGTGGGGCACTTAGTAAAGGACTGCCGGAAGAAGAAGGCTAAGGAGAATGGTGGGTGCTTTTCGTGCGGTCAGACAGGCCACAGGGCTAAGGACTGCCCAAGGAAACGAGGACAGGGGCAGGGCACTGGATCCACCCCAGGGGCACAGGTTCATGTGCTAGAAGCGCCACCATTGCAACAGCGAGGTATAAATACTTCTGTAGAAAGTGTAGTTTATCTTTATGATCACCCCGTTCGCACTTTGTTTGATTCTGGCGCATCACACTCCTTTATCTCGTCTGCTTTAGTAGAATCTCTGCACCTAAAAACTAGTATGGTAGAGGACCCCTTAATTGTTTCAAACCCAATTGGGGGCCCAGCTCATTTGTCTATGATCTGTCTGGATTTGAAAATTTCTATCCTAAGTGTTGAATTTCTATGTAGTGCCTTTGTTTTGGGCTTTTCGGGGTATGGTTTGATTTTGGGTATGGATTGGCTATCCAGTAATGGGGCCGTCCTTGATTGTGAGAAAAGGGTTGTTAGGCTCCTAACCCAGCTCGGTAATACTTTGGAAATTTCTTGTAATCCCTCGTATGCGGTTATGCTTAGTTATCTTGAATCGCTAGATGCCTCTGTTGAAAATTTGAAATCAGTTAGAGTGGTCCGGGAATATCCGGATGTCTTCGAAGAGGTGAAGGGCTTGCCTCCGAAGCGGGAAATAGACTTCCGCATATATCTTGTAGATAATGCAAAGCCCGTTGCGTTGCCCGTTAGACATATGGCTCCACGAGAAAGGAAAGAGCTCAGTAAACAGATTAAAGAGCTTCTAGAGAAGGGGTTCATTAGGAGGAGCATTTCAGAATAGGGCGCTCCAGTGGTGTTCGCTACAAAGGCGGATGGTTCACTCCGTCTATGTGTTGACTATAGGGAGCTCAACAAGCTAACGAAAAAGAATAGGCATCCTCTCCCTAGAATTGACGATTTGTTTGACCAGCTTGTAGGAGCGTCTGTTTTCTCCCAACTCGATTTAGCAACCGGTTTTCATCAGCTAAGGGTGGCTGAAGATAGCATCGATAAAACGGCTTTCAGAACCCCAGACGGTTTCTTTGAATGGCTTGTCATGCCTTTCGGCTTGACAAATGCACCTGCTTACTTCGTGGACCTGATGAGTAGGGTATTTAGAGATTTCCTCAACAAATTCGTAGTGGTCTTCGTAGATGATATCCTTATCTTCTCAAAGAGTGAAGAGGAACATGCTCAGCACTTAAGGGCAATCATGGAAACTTTGCGAGTCCATCAACTAAAAGCCAAATTCTCCAAATGCCACTTTTGGAGAGAAGAGGTGAGGTTCCTTGGGCACATAGTATCCAAACAAGGGTTAGCGGTGGACCCTGCGAAGGTAGTGGCGGTACAGGATTGGAAGACACCAAGGAATGCGACTGAGGTCCGAAGCTTCCTAGGACTAGCAGGTTTCTATCGAAAATTCATAAGGGATTTTGCGAAAATCTCAGCTCCGCTCACGAAATTGACCAAGAAGAATCTAGTGTTCAATTGGGATTTGGATTGCGAATTTGCTTTCCAACGACTGAAAAGGGCTCTCACAACAGCCCCAGTTTTGACGCTGCCAGATGGGAGCAAGATGTTCACTGTTTATACGGATGCATGTGGGACAGGGCTAGGCGCCGTCTTAATGCAAGAAGGAAGGGTAGTAGCTTATGGCGGGAGGCAGTTGAAGGTGCACGAAAAGAACTACCCAACCCACGATCTTGAGTTAGCCGCCATCATCTTTGCGCTCAAGTCTTGGCGACACTATCTCCTAGGTGAGAAGTTCGAACTTTACACTGACCATAAATCGTTGAAATATCTTTTCTCGCAGAAAGATCTTAACTTGAGGCAACAAAGATGGATGGAGTTTCTTGCCTCGTACGATTTCGAAATCTCCTACACTCCGGGCAAAGGCAACGTAGTGGCAGACGCGTTGAGCCGAAAGAAATTGACCCTAAGCCCGTTGTTTGTTGAAAGACAAAGCCTAGAGTTTATAGCCAGCTTCGACTTTAGACCCTCCTCCGATTTCGTACCGGGCCTGCTAGCATCTCTCGAAGTGCGCCCAACTTTAGTGGATTCAGTAGGGACAGCACAACGCGAAGACCCTCAGCTTGTAGAAATGATTGATAGGCTAATTAGGGGTGAGACTTCAAGTCACCTCAACCGATACTCCATCGACGATAGGGGTTTGCTAAGGCGAGACGGAAGACTATGCGTCCCACAGACAAAAGATTTGGTAAAGAAGGTTCTCGAGGAAGCACATCACTCCAAGATGACGATACACCCAGGCGGGGATAAAATGTATAAAGACATAAAAAGGACTTTCTTTTGGAATGGCATGAAAAAGGACGTGGCAGAATTCGTTTCTAAATGTATGGTGTGCCAACAGGTTAAGGCGGAACAGAAAAAGCCTGGCGGACTACTACATCCTCTGGAGGTCCCGCAGTGGAAGTGGGATAGCATCTCAATGGACTTCATCGATGGGCTGCCTAGGTCTAGGAGAGGCAACACTAGCATTTGGGTAATAGTGGATAGGCTTACTAAAAGCGCCCACTTTTTACCTATCAAAAGTAAGAGAACTGCCTCATCCCTAGCATCACTTTACCTCAAGGAAATCGTGCGACTCCATGGAATACCATCTAGCATTGTTAGTGACCGAGACCCCATCTTCACCAGTGAGTTTTGGCGGAGTCTGCAAGAAGCAGTAGGAACGCAGTTATGCTTAAGCACAGCCTATCATCCCCAAACCGACGGCCAAACAGAGAGAGTGAACAGAGTTTTGGAAGACCTTTTAAGGCTATGCGTCCTTGACTTCGGAGGGACATGGGAAGACCACCTTCCTTTGGTGGAATTTGCCTACAACAACAGCTATCAAGCAACCATAGGAATGGCGCCCTTCGAAGCTTTGTATGGAAGACCGTGCCGATCGCCCACTTGTTGGTGGGAGTCTACTGATAAGCTCATACTTGGACCAGATATGATCCGAGAGACTTCAGAGAAAGTAGACTTAATACAAAGAAGGATGAAGACGGCCCAAGACAGACAAAAGTCCTATGCCGACAAGAGGAGGACCGACCTTGAATTTGAGGTTGGAGACAGAGTTTTTCTCAAGGTATCACCGCTAAGAAACGTTGTTCGTTTTGGAACCACAGGAAAGCTAGCGCCAAGATTCGTAGGGCCATTCCCTATTATCGAGAAGATTGGGAAAATGGCCTATAGGTTAGAGCTACCCGAGAAGTTGGCTGGAGTCCACAACGTCTTTCACGTTTCACATCTCCGAAAATGTCGTCATGAGTCCGCTGAAGTGGTAGAGCCAAATATCCTCGAAGAGGCCGAAGTGGAACGCGAAGCAACCATAAGAAGAGTTCCAACCCGCATCTTAGGAACGGAAGTGAAGAAACTACGCAACCGCGAAGTCAAGCTCGTCAAAGTCCAGTGGAGCGACGCCGAGGGAGACGCGACTTGGGAAACTGAAGCTAGAATTCGTACAGCCTACCCTTTTCTGTTCGAGGGTACATCCTTGATCTTTCATTTTCCTTAAGTTGCGCTTTTATCTATCTTTTTAGGTATATTTCCTCGACCGTATCTTTTAGGTAGAATCTTTTTGGATGGAAACATGTAGTTGAAACATGTTATGTATGAATGGTTGCAAATGGTTGCAAGTGATTGCTAGTGGTTGCTCGTGGTTGCATATACACACACAATCTAGGTTTTAGATCGGCTCAGTCACTTCATATTGCATATGCATATATGTTTGTATTCGTATATGGTTGAACTTTAATGTGTTGTCATGTGGATGCTGCATTTGTATTGAATGATTGAGCACTCATGTAGAATCAAGAATAGGAAAATTTGCATACATAATGGATTCATGGCACTTACATAACTCGCATTAAGGAGGTCAACTGAATCAGTAGACCGCCTGATTTTGCATTAGATAAGCTCATATACACACACTTCGCATATGATCATGAAGCATTAGAAATCTTTTAAGGACAATGGATGCTCGTGTTTGATGGATGAGTAGATGGATGATTGGATGTTAGGATATACATTCCTCCTAACTTGAAGATTTCGGGGACGAAATCCTTTTAAGTGGGGGAGAATGTAACACCCCGAAAATTCTATAACTGTGAAATTTATGAATTAAAGTATAATCAAATTCAAATCAAAGAACTAAGGGAAACGGGATACGCCATTGCGTTCGTCTCGGAAAAATACGCGAAATAGAGTCCGAGTTTTCGAAAAACGGAGTCCGTATGAAGAAGATATGGCCTTCGGAAGTTTTGAATCAAATTTAAAATTCAAACAGAATAAAATAATAATTTAAAATCGGGCCCATTGGGCCAGGGTGGAAGAACACCCGCCTGGGCCACCCAGGTCGACTGGGCTGTCGACCTGGGCTACCCATGTCGACAGGGCTGTCGACAGCCCTGTCGACAGGGGTATCGACCTGGTCGAGCCCAGTCAACCTGGCTGGCCAGGTCGGTGTGTGGTCGGATTTCTGTGGTCTGCTTTGTCATTAGGGCTAGGTGGCGGGTTTTTATTGGTCTCCCTTCCTAATGAATGGCTATGATCTAACCTAGCAACATTAAGGGTCCTAATCAATTCCTAACCTCTATATAAACAACCCTAGACTAAACCCTAATCTATTCATTCAAAATAAGATTATAGCCGCCATGTTGCTGAGGAACGACAAAGAGTAGCCGCCAACTAGAGAGGGAATTAGGAAGAAAGTTCTAAGGCCTAAAGCAATTCAAGCAACCTAAAGCTAATCAATTCAACAAAGGAATTTGCGTCTTCAATCCCTAAACTAGAGAATTCATCAAACCATTGTAAGTAGAGTATTACTTTGGTATGAATAAACAATTGTGTAGATATGTATGCTTAAATTGTGGCAATGAAATTCATATTTGTGCGTTCTTATCAATTTCTATACGTTTGGATATTCTGAATTATGTCATTCAATTATAAAGAACTACATGCGGTAGTTCTATGCAAATATACGTTTGGAATATTGCGCAAATTATGTAGTCTATGTTGAAGCTACATGTATATAGTTGAGTGAAATTTATGCAAGTTTGGGGCTTTGTTATTATGCCATTATGATGTATATTTTTGTGCATAAATCATTTTGCAAGTAATTGAAACAAGTTTGGTTATTATAGTTCATATGAAACTATGTGGAATTTTGACACCATAATCCATGTATTAGTCATGCTTTTGCAAACTTATGAATATGGCTAGGAATGATATTTGGCATAATTGAAATCCATGGTTAAGTCTATCTTGTTTTAAAGGATTATATGATGACATGGCTAGGTTGGACTCAAAAATCCCCTTTTTGCAAGTTTAAAACAAACACCATGATTAGGAATATTTATGCATAAGTATGTTTATACCATCGTTATGTGATTAGGCTTAAATCATGATTAAGTTGAATTATGCTATGTTCATGCTAGAAGTATTTATGCCATGCTTATGTTTGACCATATGCCATGCCTATGCTAGAAGTATTTTATGCCATGCTTATGTTTGACAATATGCCATGCCTATGCTAGAAGTATTTTATGCTATGCTTATGTTTGACAATATGCCATGTTTATGCTAGAAGTATTTAGGCCATGCTTATGTTTGACATTATGCCTAAATAAGAATATAGGTTCATGTTGTAGTTAAACCTATGCAAGTTTACATGCCTTGATTTATGTCACCTATGTTTTATGACCAAAATATATGTCACCACTATGCAAGTACACCAATTTCTATTATGTATTTCCAACCGTCATATGCAAGTTCATGCGCTCACTTTCCCCTCTTTGTGTATACGCCATAAGCCTCCCCTTTTCGCATGGCTAAATTGGGCTTTAAAAGGCTAAGCCCAATATATATAAACGGACGTGTAAAACGGGGGAAAATAACGTTGGGTTAAAAATTAATTAATGAATGAAAATATGAAATAGAAGGGCCCAAAGTCAAATATGGGTTGGGCCCATGATTGGTGTAACCTTTACACCATTTACTTAATAATGGGCCGCAAATATTTACATATAAATAAAGGAGAATGACAAGATATGTAAATGTAGAAAATACGATGTGTTTAACCCGAGGTTGGATTGAGTTGTGATGTAAACCTGCCCGGAACCGCCCGGCTGTCCAGTAGTCACAACAATACCTATCCAATGTGGGAGGTTAAACATGGAGCCCAGCAAGGACCCGAGGTTAGACTGAGTTGTGGCGTAAGACTGCCCGAAACCAACCGGCAACAGGCAGCCACAACAATACCTGTCTAATGTGAGAGGTCAGGGCCTTAATAAGACAATTAAGGCTGAGTCAGGATTGTTAGGATTAAGTGGACTAAAGACTTAATCAAAATGGAACATGCTAAACTAAACGGACTGGTGGGGGTTAGGTAGGAAACACTTAACCAACTTAGCATGTTGGCTAGAGATAGAAAACCTAGTAACGAGGGACCCTTTTCAGCAGTAACCCTAAAAGGTGTATCAGGATACCCTGAAACTAGGCAGGGTGGGGCACGATTACTGGGCCGATTGTAAGAGGTCAAAACGACGGCGGTGGTGTAGCAGTGTAGGTTCTAACGGTGTGCGGGCGTGCACGCACTCCGGCGCAGAAAAATAAAGCACTGGGCACCAGTAGCATACCTTTGCACTCTAAGGTCGTGTCGGGTTGCCACTATGGGACTTGATACACCCCATGGTGGGACCAGCATAGGTAACTACAGACATCGGGGGCCGTAAGACACATGTAACTATGCGAGTAGAAGCCGATCATCGTAGAATGGATCACATCACCCTGATTTTGGGGTGCAAATTTGAAACTAGTTTATATGGGTTCAGAGATTAACATGGGGTACGATAGTATATTCGACCCTAGATAACTTAACCAAGTTTATAATGTAGCCCACTTCCTTTTTTACTTATCATACCCAGTTCTTTATTCATAGACAAAGTAGTACTAGACTTACTCAGGCTTTATGTCTGACTCTATTTTTCTTTCGTCTTCTTTCTTCCGTTCCCCCCCCCCCCCCAGGTCCTCAGGGAGGGAACACAGCAGCTTGACCTACCTCAACATCCAGCTTGAAGAAGAGAAATGTATTGCTTGGACTTTCCTGTTTTGAACTATGGCTTTGGACAATCCACTATGGGGCTTTGGCAGTTTGCCTATGTTTTATTTATGCTTCTTTAAAAATAATGTACTCAAGACAGATTATGAAAATGTTATGTTATGTTTTTGGGAAGGATGTAGGACAATTATGGTGATGATTTGTAACACGTATTTGACTAATTGAAATAAAGTTTGTTGTTCTTCCGCTATTTACAAATATGTGTTCTTATATCTGTCTTGTATATCTGTGACTTGTACTTATAAACCTCCACCAAAATTAGGGCATTCCCTTTGAGAGTGACCCAAACGGAGGTGGGGTGTTTCACACAGGATCCTGTATTACAACTGGAGCTATATCCGGAACGCTCTGTATCCGTGTATTTCTTTTAGTTGTGTTATGTACTAGTTTCCATTGCTAATATATTTAATCTCTGATATTTATCAAATGCATATAATTTGTTCATACTCTGTGTATTCTTGTACTCTGATGTAAATTGTTGTAATAGCAATGAAATGTTCTATCATTTTCTTTCTGATTTGTCATGTTCTCAACTTAATCTGGGCTTTCCTGTAAGGGCAAGTTTGGGTCGTTTCATCGTGTTATCAAAGCTTTGGATTACAGAGCTCGAGAACAAGACACATTAGAACCAAACGAAAGAATTCATCAGGGATTGGATTAGTAATATCCATTAAGAATGACTCGTTAGAGATGGGATCAGTAGTATCCTAGAATGAGTTGAAAGAGTGTTATTTTTAAAATGAAAATGAGAACAATTTTAATTTTGAAAATTAAATCTAATTATACGTATTTGAATATTTTGTTTTAATATGATTTTGGACAATCGAGTATATGAAGATTTTGCATATACGCCTTGCAAACGTGTATACGAAGTCTCAAATATACTAGATAGATATAGAATCACAATCTAGTCGCCAAGGGAAAATTCTGATGACTGACGCTCATCATCAGTATTTATTTTCGAGCTTCGAAAGTGGGATATATATATATTTCCAATTGACTGGTGTGAGAACCAAAACTAGATAGGATTTTTTGTTGTGATTTGGCACCAAAAAGATGATTTTTGAATACATATTAAAGTTATGCATTTGAAAAGCTAATTCACTAATTGATTGCTGGTTGTGATGTTTGATTATTAGTTTAACTAATAAAAATATTGGAATGATGATTATTTAAACTCAATATGTGAATGAAAGGTAACTTGAACCAAATTTAATCAAAATTTGAACAGGAATTGAAATTGATTGTACTTGCATGCATGTACATATATATATGTGTGAACAAGTTATAACAAGGAGGCTAAGAAGAGGAATAAAATTGTATGCCCGACAAATAGGTACATGTTTAATATATTTTTTAGGTTTGGATGATTTTATGAGCCGATTGGCTAGCCGCTTGGCTTTTACTTTTCTTTTTGGATGATGAGGGCCCTGCCTGGCTAATTGCGGTTTTAAGGGTCTCCCCGTATAAAGGAGGTTATGGCAAAAAAATTCGAAAATTTAGGGTGTTAGCCAAATTTTTGAAAACTTTAAATATTCTTAAGAATGGAAAAGTTGAAGAATGAAAGCCAGAAAGAAAGTTGAGTTGCTTAGCTAAACAACTTTCAGCTCCGTTCCTTTTCGAGGACGAAAAGATTTTAAGTAGGGGAGATTTTAACAACCCGGAAAATCAGAACCAATTTAAGACTTTTATTTTAGCTATTTTAATGTATTTTGAATATTTAAAATGATTTATTTTAAATAATAACGACTAAAAATTTATTTAAATTGAAGTTAGAATGAATAAATCTATTTTAATTATAAAACGAATTCGAAATGGCACGGTTGTTTGAAAATTTGATTTTAAATTTCAGTTGAATGTGCAAGATTCAAAATAAATCGTATTTCAGAAAAACCAGAAATATTTAAATCTATTTAATTATATCTTTCTAACGGATGTGAAAAACTGAGATTTCATAACGGGAACAAAAATTATGGCCAGTTAAAAATTCAGAATAGTCGCTATGAAATTTAATTATATTTTTAATTAAATAAAGCCCTTAAAAATAGTCATTTTGCAAACGACCTCCATTTTCAACGAAACCACTTTTGTTTGATCTGAAATGTCAAATTATTGCTAGATTCCAAATTCCATAATTTTTGGAATCAATGTGTGAGCATAGCAAAAGAAAACGTGTTTGACAGTTTAAGTTTGAATTTAATCGACCAAAAAATGACCATTTTTCAAACGGTCTCCAAATTTGATGAAATTAGTTTTGATAGGACCATATCGTTAAAATAAAGTTAGAAATAATTTTTTGTAATTTTTGAAGTCAGTATGTGGCTCCAGTAAATTGAATTGTACGGTCTAATTAAATACATACTGATTTACATTTTAATTTTGATAAAAAATGATCGTAACCGTCGAATTAGGTTACGAGAAACATCCAGTTGTGTCTAGAATGAGGGTAATTAGCTAGGAACGATAGTTGGTGGGTTCGATTTGGAGTTCAAGGGTGAAAACAGACATTATTGGAATTGAAGAAAATAATATATATATATATATATATATGAGGGGGCAATTAAAATTCTTCATTAACCCTAAATTGTTTCAGTAAGAAAACTGCCACCCCCAGTTTCTTCAATTCGTGACTGCCCCTGCCGCACCACCACGCCTCTGCCGTTGCTCCAAGCGGCCGCCGCCATGCCTTCAACCCGTCGCCCCCTCCTTTTCTCGCTCTCCTCTATCTCTCCTCCCTCCGCTCGAAGAAAACCACCCCAAATTGAACTCTAGCTGCCGAACCTAACTGTGCCACCCCTTGATGCCTGCCACCGACGCCGCCCCCTCCTAAAGCCCCTCTCCACCTCCAGCGAGCGCGCAGACCACCCCCTTCCAATTGTGCGTTTTTTTAATTTTGATTTAGTTATGTAATTACAATATAAAAATTGAATTTATATATATATATATTATACCAAGATAAAAATTTGATTTGTATATGTATGTTATTATCATTAAAATGTGATTTTTATTGTTAATTTTTGCTTAGATAAAAATGTGATCTTTATTAATGTTTTTAAAATAAAATATAAACATTGATTTAAAATGTGATTTATATATTAATTTGATTTTAAAAATGTATTTTTAATTATATAACATCGTGTTAAAAATATGGTTTATATATATATATATTTGGAATAAAAATAATTTTTTTTATTAATATACATAACATTTTCAAAATGTAATTTTTATAAATGTAAATAGCGTTATAAAAATATGATTTTTATATATAAATAGCGAATATAAAATATGATTTTTACTGTATATATAGAGTGTTAATGAGAATACGATTTTTAAAAATAAAATAGCATTGACAATATCATTATTTTTATATATCTTAACATCAAAATAAAAATATGATTTTTGTAGTGTAAACATTGAAATAAAAATATGATTTTTATTATGAAGTTAGCAAAATAAAAATACGATATTTATTATGATGTTAGGAAAATAAAATTATATTTTTATTGTTTGAGTAGCATTATAAAAATATGATTTTTATATATATTATAGTGGTAAAAAAATATGATTTTTT
The DNA here is from genome assembly GCA_030737875.1 of Allium sativum. Lineage (NCBI taxonomy): Eukaryota > Viridiplantae > Streptophyta > Magnoliopsida > Asparagales > Amaryllidaceae > Allium > Allium sativum. The sequence continues at coordinate 571,726,578 of CM060923.1, read as the reverse complement.
ATATATGTAACAGCATGAAAAAGATTGCACTGTAATTTTAGGAAAATCCATATTGTTTAGAAATACATAAATAAAACTGGTGGAGTGGAAACCAAAGGTGAGAACTTTTCACTCTAATTTTTTTTACAGTTAAATATATATTAGGATGCAGACCGTGCTTAGTAGCACCCGGCACCTTTGATTGAAGCCATGGATGTTTGGTTGTGTGTTTTGATGGATTTATTTGTTTGAATCTGGTTTGGGATGTGAATGGAATTGATTGAATTTGGTTTGTGTATGCCGTGAGCCAGTATTTGGTGAGTGATAAGGCTAGACCTTATTTCGGTTCTAGTATCGCGCTGATATGCTGCCAAAATTTCCTAAAATATGTTAGAATAATAAAAATATCATTTTTAATGTATAAATGAACTGTATAAAATATTCATATGTTGAAATAAATATTTTATCGTTAAAAATATAATTTTTAATGAGTATATGAATGAAAATATATATTCATTTACAAATCGGATGATTTGTTTGTATACGCTCATTTGACTGATATTGATTGGGAAGATATATTTTACACATCGCCCAACGGCACAAATAAAATCTATGTGTGTAGATTGAAACCCCACATGGGCATTGGACTGATATTCGACGTACACTAATCCCAATTGCTTATTTGTATGTCAATCGATGGGTTGACAGGCTGTTGTAAGCGTAAATATTTATATTTAACGCTTATGCAGTTGTGTAATGCAATCTGGATGATGGTTGACTATGTTTGATTATTGTTGTGTACATGTGCGTATGAAATCCATATAAATAAAATTATATGGTAATTGACTGTGTCTGATTCCAGTTCGGAAAGAATGAATATTTTAAATTGACGAATATTTTTAAAATGACGAATGATGAATATTTTAAAATAACTAATATTTTAAAATAATATTCAGTAATGGATCAAAATATGATTTTGATGTCCGATTTGGGATGGACATGAAAATATTGAAATATATGAAGCAATATTGAAATATATAAAGCTGTGTTGATTAGATATGCGCCATTTTGATGCGAACAATATTTATATCGATTTTATTCATTTTTATAATGAATATCGAATATGAAATTATTCCAAAATCGGATATTTTTAAAATATTATTAATTAAATAATATAATGATAAAGAGTATTCAATTTTGATTTAAAATTGAAAATGTTGTTAGAATCGTTTTAAAATGAATTTATAAACGATTTATAAATACATTTTAAATGGAAATCGATGAAGTATTTAATATATATATAATATAATATAATTGCCTGAACAGAATGCGTCGCGCCGTGGCCCTTCGCAAATTTCGACCATTGACTTCGAATTGATATTACGGGAGTTCCGACTATCGGATTCTCCTAAAATTGGAAACGTTGGGTTCGTATAGGAAAGAGCTTTCCAAAGAATATAAGAGATTTGAAATCTAATGGTTGGATTTGGAATTATGTCCAAATCAAATTTGGAAAAGGTCGCTGTAAGTGTAGTTTGATGACCGTTTATGGAAATCGACTGAAAGGGCCTTAATAAAATTATTAAAAATATTGATAATTTGTGTAAAATCATAATAAATGATTTGGAAGGAATTAAAATGAAAATTCCATTTTTGAAAAGATAAAAATACATTTTTATCGAAATGAACTAGTTATCAACTAGAATTATAATCCAATTATTTTTAAATAAATAAATTGGATTGAGAATGGGTTTTAATACAACCAGAATTTCCAATATATGAATTGGAGTGGATTTGAATGGAAATCATCTTCGGAATATTTCGATATTGGATTTCGTGATTATACAGATATTGTTATGGAAATTTGGAAGATATTTTTATATTGTTATTTCCAATGCGATATTTGTTGGTTTCAAAATTTGATATTGAATATAAGCCGATATAATTTCTATTTAGAGCCTTGTATTTAATGTCAAGTGGGATTTTGGGATTTTCGTGAATGGTGTCTTTATTAACACTGTTCTTAGACCTAGTTGAGAAAAGAATAAACCTTTTAATTAAGATTTAGTGAAATTTTCCAAATAATTAATATTTAATTGGAACTGAATAAAAGAATTGGATTTTTGGGTTTATCGTGAACGGTGTTTTCAATAACACTTGTTCTTGAACCCGATTAATAGTGAAATGTGCTTTAGAATTTATAAAATCTTTTTATTAAGGTTTAATGTAATTTTCCAAAGTAAATCTTTCCAATTTAATACATTAAATTACAATGGAATGGAATTCGATTTGATAATAAACAAAGTGAAATTCTATGGAGGAAGACTAGTAATATATATGGAATCTAAAAGGCTTGATCGTTGTTCCATTTATATTATTAGTCGGATGTGGAAATTGATATCAATTATATATATATATATATATATGTCGATCTGTATTCCGTGAAGATTCCATAATTAATGGAATGTGATATTGGGTTTACCGTGAACTGTGCTTTAAATGAAATTAGTTCTTTAACCCTGTTAAAGACAGGATTACATGTCTAACATTATAATTCAAACTGTATGGTCGTTCTCTGCTAAATATATATCTATTTGGTGGCGGAAATGTATTCTCTTGCTTAACACCCTTCTCTAAGACGCACGAGCTTAGAGGTTATATATCAGCAGAAATCAATAGTACGGTGTAGATTGTCAAGGCAACATGGTTGTGTTTCCAAAGTTAAATAATCATTAATATTAATTTTTGGGAAGATTAAAACTAAGTGGAGTTTAAATGAATCTTTAATTAAATTGAAAAGAGAATGTGGTAATTTAAATTACCAAATTCGGGAAATGATTGAGAATGGAGTAGCATCAGTTTACTCCAAGCGATATTTAAATCTTTAATTCGATTTAAATGTGAAATGGTAATTAAATTTACCGATAACACCGTGGTGTTAGATATGGAGTATTACCAGTTTTGCTCCATGGGATGAATAGGTTGGGATTGGGAAATAAAAGAAATGATTACTTCGGTAAGGTGCACCAATCTTGACTAGTTGATAAACCTTAATTTGGTTTAGAAATGATATCCGAAGGAAGATTAAAAAATAAATTTAAAGGATTTATCTTTGATAAAATTAATGGGAACCTTTCCCAAAGGATATGAATATTTATATAACAGATATTTAGAATTGGAATGCGGTGGATGTTGTGTTTTATAGCACTTGATTTTAAAATACCCAAGTTATTCAGAAAGGCGAAGTTTATACTCATTTTTAATAACTGATTCGACGATAAGTCGATAATGAAGACGGTGGTTAAAAACCAGAGGTCTCAACATCGTTTGGATGATTACTGATGTCTTGATTGGGTTGTACACCCAAGACAAGGTAATAAGTGTTGATCATCCAGACGTACTTGGAGATCGACCGGATATGCGAGGACCTCACTCCTGTATTGGACGCGCGACGAGGAATAAGGTGCCTTCGATTTCGTTCGGACCCAGAATGATATATAAAATGGATGTGTGTCTCAAATTGGATTTTATTCTGTGTTGACTGAGCTCTACTAAATATATATCTGTTTGATGGTGGAGAATTTATTCTCTTGCTTAACGCCCTTCTCTGAGACGTACGAGCTCAGAGGTTATATATCGATAGACATCAGTTGCATGGCGTGAATTGTCAATGTGGCATGTTGTGATGCCAATGATCAAGGCTTGTGTTGAAAAGCAGAGTCTTGTGGGTGATGATCAAAGCACGGCCTTAAAGGGCATAGTTTGTGTATAGCATTAATTCGCGAGCCTCACAGCTCGGTATGAGTCAAAAACAGGATAAGGGACCTAAGGAGGACATGACATTTCTTTCTAGCTATGGGTGGTGTCATGGTACGGAGCCCAGACATTTATGATATTTTTGCTATGTGGATGATTGATTGCGAGGCGCCTCGGATATATCGGTTACTACAGAGCCGATGGATAGGTTCTATAGGACCGGGAAATGTGTGTTTAGGAATTGCCAATCGTCAAACATAAGAGAGGACCGGCCGTGGAGGATCTAAGGGTCTATACGGGAGGTCCTAAGGCATTTTCTAGAGTGTCTCAAAGCCGGAGAGTAGTATATCCCTTTCCTCGACACATGACAGAAATCCAATTTCCAATATGTGACATTTTGGTTTTAGTTGTAAACTGATATGGCAACATAGTAGCATGGGATACAATGCCGTCTATGATTGATACATTTCTATTTGAAGTTGTTTGATATACTATGCACTTATAGTGTAACAGCCCGTATTTTTATAACATGTTAAAACACTAAATCAGGCAGAATTGAATTTTAAAATAAGAATCAGGGAAAATGGGTTGTGCATTGCATTATCTCGAAATTCTACATGAAATCGAGTCCGAATTTTCGAAAAACGGAGTCCGTATGAGGGAGATATGACCCTCTGAAGTTTCAGGAATTTTCAGAATCGAAAACAGTCCGAAATTCGCATTCGAATTCAAACCTCAAAGCAGACTGGGCGGGAATTTTCCCGCCCAGGACCAGGTCGACCTGGGGGTCGACACTATGGTCGACCTCCCAGGGACCAGATCGACCCTTTGGTCGACCTGGGGTTGGCCCGGTGCCCGAACACAGTTTTGAGCCTGGGTTCATTCTGATGTATCTGGCCTCGTTTTCAGTCTAGATTCATCCACCTAATCCTATATAAACAGCCCCTTAGCCCCACTCTATTTACGCCATTCTTCTCTCTATATGCTGCCTCTAAAATATTAGAAATAAATGAAAAAAAATAATGGCGTCGCTACTCTACTGGGATCGAAACTAGAATTAGTGCATCTTCTTCCAATTCTGAATAAGATTAAAAGAGAACTACTGCAACTCTTCTTCTATAATCCAACCAAGGCAAGTGAAGTTATTTTTAGATATGAAATTTAATCATGATCTTGACATAATTATGAATCTGAATATGAGACTAGGCCCTTTTTCTATTTATCAGATATGTTCCTCTGTTTTATTATTCTGTTTGTTCTGTATTTCTTCCTCCTTTCTTTCTTTTTGTTTGATAGCCAGGCTACAACGAGCCTGAGTTAGGTCTCATAAGAGATGAATGCATAAACGCTAAATTTGGGAAGAATATTGAATGAGGCATATTTGGGCATAATTGATTTGTAACTGGTTTGAGGATACAGCGCATGTAGTAATTCTGGACATAAATTTGAGGCATATTGTATAAGATGATCTATGACTTGGAAGGAGAGGATTATTGTGACTTAGAACATAAAGAACATAGGTTGTAACTTAGAACATAAATCTGAGGCATATAATTGGGCATGTTGTAATTAAAACATAAGGTGTATTTAACGTATGTCTTGAGTTTTGAGGCATAAAGAATATTGGACATATGACTTGGGATTTGGGGCGTAAATTTTAACTGTGAACATGTAACTGATTTGGATGCATAGTACAAGTTGTAATTCAAGATATAGATCTGTACATACTATATATATTATAGTCTGTAATTTGGAAAAAGGAGAATTAATTTGCATATAACTTAGGTGTAAAGATCCATGTTAAGATTTGATGATTATTAAGTGTGAATATACCTAAATGGGGTTTTTTGGATATGTGACATGCATTGTAATCAATGGCTATATTTGGCATAATTTATATGTGAACCACGATTAGAGTTTTGGGAGAATATTTTGAACTATGCAAGTTTAACTAGAATTTGAGACATATGTTATATGGTGGATTATGACCATAATTCGGGCATATAAGTTTAGGCCTACTTTATGAATTAGGCAAGATATGTGAATAGGACTTTAAAGAATGTTTAAATCGGTTAAAACTGTTATCTGCTTAATATGTTAAATTTGCCTAATCTGCTAAATCTATTACCTGTTTAATCTGTTGAATTGCCTAAACTGTTAAATATGTTGAATCGCCTAATCTGCTAATTATGCCCAATCTGCTAAATCTGTTGAGTTGCCTAATCTGTTAAATCTGTTGAACCGCCTGAGCTGCTAAATCTGTTAAATCTGTTGAAAAGCTGAATGATTGTAATTTGTGTAAAACATGTTAATTTGTTTAATCTGCTGTGACTTGAAAAGAAGTCAAATATGTTAAATTGACATAATTAGTCTGATATTTGTATAATTTGTAATGGAATAAACTAGTTAAAATAAAAATGTTGAGACACGAGGTTAGACTCATGTTTGCGGTAGAAGCCTGCCCGGACCCAACCGGCTTAACCAGCAACTGCAAACTACTAGTCTAATGTGAGAGGTCGTAGGCATAACTAAAATATGTTTAGACACGAGGTTAGGTCTAGCTCGTGGCAGAAGTCTTCCCGGAACTGCCCGGCTTATCCAGCGGCCACAAGCTACCGACCTAATGTGAGAGATCTGCGCATTAGTATTTAATTAATGCAAATCTGAGATAAATATGATGTCTAAAACGTGTTGGGTAGATAGGGCTAAACCAACTGGACTGATGAATTAATAAACCTGTTTCGTGAATCTGTAGACCCAATACAAAATTAGACAATCTGTAAGTCTGTTACAACTATACATCTGATCCGTTAGTCTAAAAAACTGTTGACTTGATTTTCTGGTCTGTGAACTAGTTGATTCTGAACTCTGTAGACCTAAAACTTGTAAACTAGTTAATCTAAAATCTTTTAGTCTGGGGACACAAGGTTAGGAGGGAAAATACTTGTGTCATCTGTTATTTGGGACCCATATTAGTCAGTAACCCTTTCTGGTATCAAAACTATGACCCAACAGTAGGTAGGGTCCGGGAACGCTTACTGAACTAATTATAAGCGGTTCATTATGATAATGGCGAGGGGTGTTGATGGTGCGTTCCAACCGGGTCATGTGCGTGCATGGATCCCGGTCTGCCTCTGAGGATGTAAGACGCCGTGACATCTGTAAATAGGTCTGTGTCATTCAAAGGTTGCCACTTTGGGGAGTGATACACCCTTCTGTGCGGCTGGCACAAGGTATTTATGTATTAGGGAGCCGATCACTTGGGGTAGATTTAGGGTACACTTAGTTCTGTCTGTTTCCATTGGGGTACCGTCTGTTTCTATTGGATGGTAACACCTGTCTGTTTCTGCATGGTACCGTCTGTTGGTGTGGTAAAGGCCCATTTACTAGTGTACACCTAATTCTAACATTCTGTTTCTGTAGGGATTATTCTGTTTTCGTCTCTGATTCCGTTTATGTACCTTCTGTCTGTTGGGGTAGTAAAGGCCCATTACTGGCATTCTGTTTCTGTTTCTGTTTAGACATTAGGGTAATGGCTAATCCTGTTGCAGAGGAGTAAAATATAAGTAAGATGCATAACTTGGGCTATATCATTCTGTTTCTTCTGTTTACTTAAGTATACCAGTTACTCCTGTTGTTGTTGTCTCTTATCCAGTTTTATTTTCATGTCATGATATTATTTTCTGTTCATATGCTGAAAGTCACTGGACTTGCCAGACTTTATGTCTGACCTTGCTTATTTTCTCTCCTTTTCTTTCGTTCCACCCCACCCCCAAGGTTTTAGGGTGGAAATATAGGAGCTTGATTTGGATTTTCTCTGCTTGAAGTATCGCTTGGTTTTGGCTCTATCTTTCCATGGCAGTTTATGTTGGGGATTATGACTTTAAAAACTATGCATTCTGAAGGCTTTTGTACAAGACCGATATTTTGTACTTGAATTCTGATATTGTGATTTGAAAAGATGTAACTAAACTTATTTCAGTTTCTGTTGTAATAAAGTTATAAATTTTTCAGGTACTGTTTTATTTGTCTTGTAAATTTCTGTTCTGCCTACTAAAACGCTCCATCAAAGTTAAGGCGTTCCCTATGTGAGTGACCTTAACGGAGGTGAGGTGTTACACTTGGTATCAGAGCTGAAGGTTACCAGATTTGATAAAAAGTTTTGGAAAACTATTTTAAAAAAGGTTTTTAAAAAGGAAGTATTTTCAAAAGTAGAGTTTATTTTGAAAAACATAATCCCAAAAGCCATAGCCTATCTTTCTATCCTTTGTTTTGAATCTTTCCTTTTTCTTTCGTTTCAGCATGTCTGGGGATCTTAACCTTCCAGAGGGCGTACCGATACCTGGCTGGTTCAGGAGGTACTTAGTAGCTAGGGCTAATGATGCAGGCCCAACAAACGTCCCTCCTCCCCCAGCTGTAGCGGTTCCTCCTCCCCCTTCACACGTAAATGCTTTCCCGGACATATGTAGAGACTTTCGTGCCATGGGTGGGAAGAACTTTAATGGAACTGAATCCTTCGTGGAAGCAAGGAACTGGCTCAAAGAAACTGAGGATTTGTTCGTTATCTTCGAGGTGGACGATAGGCAGAAGATACAGTTAGCGGTATGGTTGCTTAAGGACGAAGCTTCTTTTTGGTGGGAGGTCACAAATGTAGAGCGTCCCGTATAGAGATGGATGGATTTCAGGCAAAGGTTCGAGATGAAATTTCTCTCATGAGTAGAAGAGAGTCTATACGTAGAAAGGTTCTTGGCGTTAAAGCAGGGGGATTTATCAGTGAGAGAGTATGTCAGCATTTTAATCAATTGGCAAGATTCGACTTAGAATTGGTAAATACACCGCATAAGAAGGCACTAAGGTTTGCTAAAGGTTTGAATGAGCCGCTACACGGATTGGCGATGTCCCACATTCTTATGGGGGCAACCTTCGAAAAATTGTTGGACATGGCATTAATGCATGAAGAGGAAGCCGAAAGTAAAAAGAAAGAGGAAAAGCTTGAAGGAACACAGAACAAGAAGGCAGGACCCAAAAAGGAAACACAAAAGAAGAATGAAAAGACTGAAGATAAGAAAGAGAAGAAGTGCTTTACTTATGGAAGCTGGACCCATCTGAACAAGGATTGCAGAAAAAGGAAGGGCACTTGCTTCAACTGTGGAGAAATGGGGCACTTCACAAGGGACTGCCCAAAGAAACGGGGGCAAGGGCAGAACTCACTTTTGGAGGATAGGCGAATGCTCAAGTGACTGGTAGATAGGGTAGAAATAAGAAAATTTATGTAGAAGGTTTAATTTACTTATCTGATTGAGGAGTTAAAAACTCTTTCTGATTCTGGCATTTTGATTCTGTAATTGAAACTCTACACTTTAATACTAGTCTTATTTCTATTTCCGTTATAGTCTCAGACCCCATGAGGTTGAGGACTCATCTGTTTGTGATAAGTTAGGGTTTGAGGGCATCTGTGTTGGGGGTGACGCATACATTCTAATTTTTTATCATGCTTAGATTCCTAAGAATCATTTGGCAATCTGATTTGTATTAGTAGTTTGTAGGTTTCTGAAAAGGATAGGAGTTTTTACTCAAAATGTGAAATAGATTTCCAGTTGGGCATTTGTTTAATGGGAGTGATTCTATGAGTATTATTCTTATGTTGATTTCGGTCTTCGGGGTTGATACTTAAAAGTTATTCTCTTGAACCGATGTCTAATGGGAACCTAGCTTTAGTTTTAATCATACTTGCTTCTATCACTCGACTTTATCCTTCGACCTTTATGTAGAAACTAATGGGTGTAAATATGTGTTTTAGACATGTTATGTTTGATGGTTGCAAGTGGATGCAAGTGGTTGCTAGTGATTGCTCGTGGATGCATATACACGGCACAAAAACACTCTCATACTGCATATGGATGTGTGTGCATTTTTTTTATGGATGCAAAATGGTTGACTCAACACATGGATGTTGCATATGAATGAATGGCTGTGCACTCATATAGAAATGATATGTATCAAATAAGAAAATTTCATACATGCTAGACTCATGGCACTGACATAATCCGCATTAAGGAGGTCAACTGAATCAGTGGACTGCCTGATCTTTGCATTAGACAAGTACATATACACACACTCTTGCATAAGTTCATACAGCATTAGAAATCTTTTAAGGACAATTGTTGCTTGTGGATGATGTTTGAGTAGATGGATGATTGGATGATAGGATGCATTCTTCTTAACTTGAAGATTTCGGGGACGAAATCCTTTAAGAAGGGGAGAATGTAACAACCCGTATTTTTATAACATGTAAAAACAGTAAATCAGGCAGAATTAAATTTTAAAATAAGAATCAGGGAAAACGGGTTGCGCTATTGCGTTCATCTCGAAATTCTGCATGAAATCGAGTCCGAGTTTTCGAAAAACGGAGTCCGTATGAGAAAGATATGACCCAGGAATTTTCAGAATAAAAAAAGCCCGAGATTCAAATTCAAACCCCCAGAGCAGACTGGGCGGGTTCCCTCCGAGGACCAGGTCCACCTGGGGTCGACACTATGGTCGACCTCCCAGGGACCAGGTCGACCCTATGGTCGACCTGGGGGTCGACCTGGTGCCCGAACCCAGTTTTGAGCCTGGGTTCATTATGATGTATCTGGCCTCGTTTTCAGTCTAGATTCGTCCTCCTAATCATATATAAACAGCCCCCTAGCCCCATTCTCTTTACACCATTCTTCTCTCCATATGATGCCTCTGAAATATTAGAAATAAATGAATAAAATAATGGCGTCGCTACTCTGCTGGGATCAAAACTAGAACTAGTGCATCTTCTTCCAATTCTGAATAAGATTAAAAGAGAACTACTGCAACTCTTTTTCTATAATCCAAACAAGGCAAGTGCAGTTATTTTCCGATATGAAATTTAATCATGATCTTGACATAATTATGAATCTGAATCTGAGACTAGGCCCTTTTTCTTTTTGTCGGATCTGTTCCTCTGTTTTATTATTCTGTTTGTTCTGTATTTCTTCCTCCTTTCTTTCTTTCTGTTTGATAGACAGGCTACCACGAGCCTGAGCCAAGTCTCATAAGAGATGAACGCATAAACACTAAATTTTGGAAGAATATTGAATAGGGCATATTTGGGCATAATTGATTTGTAATTAATTTGAGGATACAACGGATGTTGTAATTCTGGACATAAATTTGAGGCATATTGTATAAGATGATCTATGACTTGGAAGGAGAGGATTATTGTGACTTAGAACATAAAGAACATAGGTTGTAACTTAGAACATAAATCTGAGTCATATAATTGGGCATGTTGTAATTAAAACATAAGGTGTATTTAACGTATGTCTTGAGTTTTGAGGCATAAAGAATATTGGACATATGACTTGGGATTTGGGGCATAAAATTTAACTGTGAACATGTAACTGATTTGGATGCATAGTACAAGTTGTAATTCAAGATCTAGATCTGTACATACTATATATATTATAGTCTGTAATTTGGAAAAAGGAGAATTAATTTGCATGTAACTAAGGTGTAAAGATCCATGTTAAGATTTGATGATTATTACGTGTGAATACACCTAAATGGGTTTTTTTTGGATATGTGACTTGCATTGTAATCAATGACTATATTTGGCACAATTTGTATGTGAATCACGATTAGAGTTTTGGGAGAATATTCTGAACTATGCAAGTTTTGCTAGAATTTGAGACATATGTTATATGGTGGATTATGACCAAATTTTGGGCATATAAGTTTAGGCCTACTTTATGAATTAGGCAAGATATGTGAATAGGACTTTAAAGAATGTTTAAATCGGTTTAAACTGTTATCTGCTTAATATGTTAAATTTGCCCAATCTGCTAAATCTGTTACCTATTTAATTTGCTGAATTGCCTAAACTGTTAAATATGTTGAATCGCCTAATCTGCTAATTATGCCCAATCTGCTAAATCTGTTGAGTTTCCTAATCTACTAAATCTATTAAACCGCCTGAGCTGTTAAATCTATTAAATATGTTGAAAAGCAGAATGATTGTAATTTGTGTAAAACATGTTAATTTGTTTAACCTGCTGCGACTTGAAAAGAAGTCAAATCTGTTAAATTTACATAATTAGTCTGATATTTGTATAATTTGTAATGGAATAAACTTGTTAAAATAAAAAAGCTGAGACACGAGGTTAGACTCATGTTTGCGGTAGAAGCCTGCCCGGACCCAACCGGCTTAACCAGCAACCGAAAACTGCTAGTCTAATTTGAGATGTCGGAGGCATAACTAAAATATGCTTAGACACGAGGTTAGGTATGGCTTGTGGCAGAAGTCTGCTCGGAACTGCCCGGCTTATCCTGCGGCCACAAGCTACCAACCTAATGTGAGAGGTCTGCGCATTAATATTTAATTAATGCAAATCTGAGTTAAATATGATGTCTAAAACGTGTTGGGTAGATAGGGCTAAACCAACTGGACTGATGAATTAATAAACATGTTCCGTGAATCTGTAGACCCAATACAAAGTTAGACAATCTGTAAGTCTATTAAAACTATACATCTGATCCATTAGTCTGAAAACTTGTTGACTTGATTTTCTGGTCTGTGAAATAGTTGATTCTGAACTCTGTATACCTAAAACTTGTAAACATGTTAATCTGAAATCTGTTAGTCTGGGGACACAAGGTTAGGAGGGAAAATACTTGTGTCATCTGTTTTTTGGGACCCATATTAGTCAGTAACCCTTTCTGGTATCAAAACTATGACCCAACGGTAGGTTGGGTCCGGGCACGCTTACTGAACTAATTATAAGTGATTCATTCTGATAATAGCGAGGGGTGTTGGTGGTGTGTTCCAACCGGGTCATGTGCATGCATAAATCCCGGTCTGCCTCTGAGGATGTAAGACGCCGTGACATCTGTAAATAGGTCTGTGTCATTCAAAGGTTGGCACTTTGGTGGGTGATACACCCTTCTGTGAGGCTGGCACAGGTTATTTATGTATTAGGGAGCCGATCACTTGGGGTAGATTTAGGGTACACCTAGTTCTGTATGTTCCCATTGGGATACCGTCTGTTTCTGTTGGGTGGTAACACCTGTCTGTTTCTGCATGGTACTGTCTGTTGAGGTGGTAAAGGCCCATTTGCTAGTGTACACCTAATTCTTACATTATGTTTCTGTAGGGATTATTCTGTTTCCATCTCTGATTCCGTTTATGTACCTTCTGTCTGGTGGGGTAGTAAAGGCCAATTACTGGCATTCTGTTTCTGTATAGATTGTTCTGTTTCAGTTTAGACATTAGGGTAACGCCTAATCCTGTTGTACTAGTGTTAGTGCAGAGGAGTAAAATATAAGTAAGAAGCATAACTTGGGCTATATCATTCTGTTTCTTCTGTTTAGCTTAAGTATACCAGTTACTATTGTTGTTGTTGTCTCTTATCCAGCTTTATTTTCATGTCATGATATTATTATCTGTTCATATGCTGAAAGTCACTGGACTTGCCAGACTTTATGTCTGACCTTGCTTGTTTTCGTCCCTTTTCTTTCGTTCCCCCCTCCCCCCAAGTTTTAGGGTGGAAATATAGAAGCTTGATTCGGATTTTCTCTGCTTGAAATATCGCTTGGCTTAGGCTCTATCTTTCCATGGCAGTTTATGTTGGGGATTATGACTTTAAATACTATGCATTCTAAAGGCTTTTGTACAAGATCGATATTTTGTACTTGAATTCTGATATTGTGATTTGAAAAGATGTAACTAAACTTATTTCAGTTTCTGTTGTAATAAAGTAATAAAATTTTCAAGTACTATTTTATCTGTCTTGTAAATTTCTGTTCTGTCTACTAAAACACTCCATCAAAGTTAAGGCATTCCCTTTATGAGTGACCTTAACGGAGGTGGAGTGTTACATATTATAATATCAAAATGATATATTTTGAAACGTACCAAGCATGTTTGGCTATAATATGGTAAAACTCTATCCTCCGGCTTGCGTTGCATTGTGTGATGGGACCTGAGTCTTATAATATAATAACCCGGAAATCTAAGCCAATTTAAAAATTTTATTTTGGCGATTTTAATGGATTTTGAATATTTGAAATGAATTATTTTAAATAATAATGACGAGAAATTTATTTTGAATAGAAAAAGAACGTAAATATTTATTTGAATTTTCGTTAGAATATAAATATTTATTTTTAATTATAAAAGGAACTGGAAATGGCGCAGTAGTTTGAAAATTAGATTTCGAATTTCAAATGAATGTACAGGATTCAAAATAAACCAGATTTTATCGAAACCAAAAATATTAGAATCTATTTGAGAATATCTTTCCAACGAATTCGAAAAATTGAAATTTCATAGTAGGAATCAAAAGTTATACCTAGTTGAAATTTCAGAATAGTCGCTATGGAATTTTGGCCCTTAAAAATGGAAATTTTGCAAACGACCTTCGTTTTCGACGAAACCAATTTTTTGGATCCGGGATGTCAAGTTATTGCTAGATTCCAAAATTCATAATTTTCTGAATCAATATGTGAGCGTGGCGAAGTTAAACGTGTTTTAACAGTTTCAGTCAATTTCAATCAACCAGAAAATGGCCGTTTTTCAAACGGTCTTGAAATTTGACGAAATTAGTTTTGTTAGAACCGTATCGTCAATACGAAGCTCGAAATAATTTTTCTGAAATTTTTAGAATTAATGTGTGGCCCCGGCAAATTGAAATGTGCATACAAATTCAATATACTTATTTATATTTTGAATTTGATGAAAAATGATCGAAACGATGGAATTGGCTTACGAAACATATCCCATTGTGTTCGGAATGGGGGTATTACGCTATGGGCAACAATCATTGAGTCTTGTTTGGTGATCGAATGAAAAGTCAACATTTTTGAAATTTAAAATAATAAAATAATATAACCCTCCCCCTTTTACTCTCTCCCTCCCCTCGTGATTTTTTCAGACCAGAAAAACAAAAGGAAAAAAAAGGGGACTCGCGGTCGAAATCGATCCCACCACCGCCCAACGGGAGCAGCCGCCACCTGCACTGCCCAAGGGCGAACTCCCGTGAGACCCCCCCACCATGCTACACTCCTCCTCTCTGATTTAAAAAGCCCCAAAACCCTAGGATCCGCCACCACCGGTCGCCTATGGCTAGCCGCCGCTCCCCTGGTTCCAACGCCACCTGACGCGCCTCCCCCACCTCCCAAACCCGACGGTGAACCCCCTCTCCTCTCTGAAAATGCAAAAGTGAGTATTTTATTATTTATTTAATTTTCTTTTCAATTTTTACATTGATTAAAATTCGATTTTATGAATGTAGATTTGAAATAAAGGTTAGATTTTTGATTAGAAAAAGATTAGATTTTTGATATGATAAAGTTACGATTTTTATGAAAGTAAAAATATGATCTTTATATTGTTTACATCGAAATAAAAATTTGATTCTTATATATTTAGGATGATAAAAATATGATTTTTATATTATGGAGATAATAAAAATATGATTTTTATATTATAGAGATAATAAAAAGATGATTTTTATATTATAGAGATAATAAAAATATAATTTTTATATAATGAGAAGAATAAAAATGTGATTTTTATATAAATAGATTTGAAATAAAAATATAATCTTTATATAGGAAGTAGCGTTGTTAAAAATATAAATTTTGACATATACAGCGTGAAACAGATCTCGTTGGAAACACGGCGAAGATTTTCTACGTATAAAGAGTCGCGGTGTTTGGTTAAGCTTATCGGTGAGAACATCTCACTTTAAATTTTCTTTTCTAGTTAAAAATATATACTAGGATGCAAACAGTGGTTAGCAGCACCTGACACCCATCGTCCACAGACCATGGACAGCTTGTTTGTTTGGTTGTGTAGTTGATTGGATGATTGGTTTGAATTTGGTTGTTTGGGTGAAATGGAATTGATTAGATTGGTATATGTATGGCGTAGGCTATTATTAGACTGCGGATAAGGCTAGGCCTTTCCCGCTTCTAGTATGGCGCCGTTATGCTGCCGAAATTTTCTAAAATATATTATAAAAATAAAAAAATCATTTTTATTGTGTAAATGAATCAAATAAATATTTTATTGGTAAAAACTTCATTTTTAACGAGTACGTGAATAAAATAAATATTCATTTACAAATCAGACGATTTGTTTATGTACACCCATTTGACTGATATTGATTGGGACGATAAATTTTACCCATTGCCCAACTGCACAAATAATATTTAGTGTTTGTTGATTGAAACCCCGCACGGGTGTTGGGATGATATTTGACGTACACTAATCCCAATTGTTTAGTTTTATGTCAATCGATAGGTTGACAGACAGTTGTGTGGTGCACTCTAGATGATGGTTGATTATTTATCATTGCTATTATATACATGTGTTGTATTGAACCCATATAAATAACATTATATGGTAATTGAGTGGGTCTCATTCCAATTTAGAAAATAAATTATATTCATGTGTTGAATAAACAAAATAGTCATGTGTTGACAATACTCATGTGTTGAGAATATTCATATGTTGAAACTATTCATGTGTTGAGTGAAATATTTATATAATAAAATTCACATTTTTATTGTAAGTAAGAATTAATAAATACTCATGTGTTGAATAAAATATATATTCATGTATTGAAGAAAATATTCATTTGTTGAATAGAATAACGAAGTTATTGAAATATATAAAGCCATGTTGATTAGATATGCGCCATTTTGACGCGAACGATATTAATATCGATTATATTCGTTTTTATAATGAATATAGAAAAGGAAGTTATTTCAAAATATAACGTTTTGAAAATATTATCATTTATAAATTAATGATATGGAATATTCAATTTTGATTTGAAATTGAATATGAAGTTGAAATCGTTTTGAAAATGAAATTAAAATGATTTATAAAATATGTTTAGAATTGAAATCGACGAAATATATATATTATATATATTAAATGGCCTGAATAGAACACGCCGCGCCGCGGCAGTACGCGAATTTCGACCATTGACTTCGAATTGACGTTACGGGAGATCTGACCGTTGGATTCTCCTGAAACCAGAACCGTTGGGTTCATATCGAAAAGACCTTTCCAATGAATATTAGAAATTTGAAATCTAATGGTTGGATTTGGAATTATGTCCAAATCAAATTTGGAAAAGGTCGCTATAAGTGCACTTCGACGACCGTTATTGGAAATCCATCGTACGGGTCTTGGAAAAATTATTAAAAATATCAATAATTTGTGTAAAATCATAATAAATGATTTAGAAAGAATTGGGGAGAAAAATCCCATATTTAAAAAGAATAAAATATATTTTTATCGAAATGAACTAGTTATGAACTAGAATTATAATCCAATATTTTTGAATAGATAAATTGGATTTGAAGTGGTTTTAAAAATAATCAGAATTTCCAATATATGAATTGGAATGGATTTGAATCAAAATTATCTTCGGAATATTTTAATGTTGGATTTCGTGATTATACAGATATGGTTGTGGAAATTTGAAAGATATATTTATATCGTTATTTCCAATACGACATTTGTTGGTTTCAAAATTTGATATTGAATATAAGCCGATATATTTTCTATTCAGAGCCTTGTATTTAATATCAAATGGGATTTGAGTTCGTCTTGAATGGTGTCTTAAATAACACTGTTCTTTAACCTAGTTTAGAAAAGAATAAATCTTTCAATTAAGATTTAGTGAAATTGTCCAGTTAATTAGTATTTAATTCGAATTGAATTTAAATTGGTTTTTAGGGTTTATCGTGAGCAGTGTTTTGAATAACACCTGTTCTTTAACCCGAGTAACAATGGAAAGTGATTTTGGGTTTATCATGAACCGTGTTATAGTTGACATTGGTTCTTTAGCCCAGTTAAAGACAGGATATTGATTTTTGGGAAGAATAAAACTTAGTGGAGTTTTAATAAATCTTTAATTAGATTGAAATGATCGAGAATGAAGTATCACCAGTTTTGCTCCAAAACGATAGTTAAATCTTTAATTAGATTTGAACATGAAATGGTAATTAATATTTACCGATAACACCATGGTGTTAGATATGGAGTGTTACCTGTTTTGATCCATGGGATGAATAGGTTGGGATTGGGAAATAAAATAAATAATTACTTTGGTGTGGTTCGCTAATCCCGATTAGTTTGGAAAACCTTAACATGGTTTGAAATGATATCCAAAGGAAGATTAAAGAATAAATTTAGAAGAATTTATCTTTGATAAAATTAGTGGGAACCTTTCCCTAAGAATGTGAATATTTGAATAAAAGAATATACTGAATTGGAATGAGGCGTATGTTGTGTTTGTGTAACACTTATTTATTATATACGCGGGTTATTCGGGAAGGCCGGGTTTATACCCATTCTGAATAACCGATTTGACGATAAGTCGAAGATGAAGACGGTGGTTGAAGAGCGGAGGTCTTCACGTCGTTTGGATGATTATTAATGATCTTGATTGGGCTATCACCCAAGAGGAGGGAAACAGTTGGTGATCGTCCAGATGTACTTGGAGATCAATGGATATGCGAGGAATAAGGTTCCTCCGGTTTCGTTCAGACCCAGAACGAACTTGTAAATGGACTGTGTGTCTGACATTGGATTTTATTCTGTGTGATTGATTTTTATTAAATATATATCTGTTTGGCAGCGGAGAATTTATTCTCTTGCTTAACGCCCTTCTCTGAGACGTACGAGCTTAGAGGTTATGTATCGATAGATATCAGTTTCATGGCATGAATTGCCTATGTGGCATGCCTAAGTGGAAAATGATCAAGGCTTCTATTGAAAAGCAAAGTCTTGTTGTGGATGATCAAAGCACGGCCTATATGGCATAGCTTTGTGTACAGTGTTAATTCGCAAGCCTCACACCTAAAACGAGATAAGGACCCAAGGAGTGCACGACGTTTCTTTCTGGCAATGGGTGATGTCAGTGACCTACCATCCATGACATTTATATTATTTTTACCTGTGTGGTCGTTGGATGCGAGGCGACTCGGATATAGGTCCTATAGGACAGGGAAACGCGTGTTCAGGAATACTAATCCTCAAAAGTAAGAGAGGACCGGCCTTGGAGGTTCCAAGGATCGTTGTGTGTGGTCCTGAGACATTTGTTAGAGTGTCTCGAATGGAGAGGTGCTTGCCAGTTTCCTCGACTCATGACGGAAATCCAATTTCCAATACGTGGCATTTCGGTTTTATTTGTAGAGCCTGGTATGGCGACATGATATATGATACTCATGCCCTCATTGATTGATACATGTATATTCGAAATTGTTTTCTTCACTTATAGTAATAATAAAGTTTGAAATTTAGCGTATCAAGCATTCTTTGGCTATTATAAGGTAAAACCCTATCCTTCGGCTTGCGTTGCATTGTGTGATGGGACCTGGTTCTTATAATAGCTACATTTTTCTTTATTTAGCATTGCGCTGTTTATTTTATGCACTGGTATTCTTGGGAGGAAACCCGTTCTTTGTTATACGGCGTGGTCCCTTGATTTACCTAACTTTAAAAATAAAGATTAATAACTGTTTTTAGTTCTCACACCAGTCACATGCCTGGCCAGGAGTTTATTTTTTTAACCTAAACTCTGGGTGCCCTTATTTTCCAAACGGGCAGCTAGTGGTTAGGTTTTGCAGATTTATATTCACAGGATCCTGGTTTACCGCTGGAACGATACTCGGAAATCTCTGTATCCGTGTATTTCTTTCAGTTGTGCTTTGTATTATTTTTCCGCTGCTATGTATTTAAATGTAATTTAAATCTATGATATTTACCAATGTGTAATATTTATTCATACTCTGTATATTCTTGTATTCTGATGGAATTGTTGTAATAAACAATGAAATGTCCTTCTGTTTGCGTTCCGATTTGTCGTGTTCTCAAAACAATAGGGGTTTCGAACGGTCTTGGTCGGTCTAGCGATCGATTCGGATCGAGCGAAATTCCTTGTTGTTACATTTGGTATCAGAGCTTTGGTTTACATAGCTCGAGAACAAGACACATTAGAACCAAATGAAAGAATTCATCAGAGCTTGGACTAGTAATGTCCAATAAGAATGGCTCGTTAGAGATGGGACCAGTAGTATCCTAGAACAAGTGTGAAGAGTATATTTTTGAAATAAAAATGAAAACAAGTTTTGTTTAGAAATTTTAAACCATTTATACGTATTTGAATATTTTATTTGTATTGAATTTGGACAATCGAGTATATAAAGATTTTGCATATACACGTCATGAACGTTTATTCAAAGTTTTAATATACTGGATAGATATAGAATCACACTCTAGTTGCCCGGGGATGATTCTGATAATGCTGCAACGTTACCAGTATTTATTTTCGAGTATCAAAAGTGGGCTATCTATATGATTCCAATTGACCGGTGTGAGAATCAAAACTAGATAGGGTCTATTGTTGTGAATTGGCATCAAAAACATGATTTTTTGTATATATAACAAATTATGATTTTGAAACGATAATCCACTAATTGATTGCTGATTGTGTTGTTTGATTATTGGTTTCATTTATTAAAATTTTGAACCATTTAGCCTAATGGAACCAAATATTGAACTGCATTGAAAAATGATTACAATTGCATGCATATACATGTATATATATTGAACAGGTCATAGCAAGGAGGCTAGAGTAGAAGAATAAAATTGTTTGCCTGACAAATAGGTACATGTTTACAAATTAATTGTGTTTGGATGATTTATGAGCCGATTGGCTAGCCGCTTGGCTTTTTCTTTTTCTTTTGGATTGGTGAGGGCTATGGGAGGCTATTTGATATATCCCAATGCTCCCAGTGCTGGGGAGGTTATGGCGAAATTTTTCGGAAATTTAGGGTGTTAGCCAAATTTTTGAAGAATTTGAAAAGTTCTTAGAAACTGAAAAGTTGAAGAACTTAAGCCGTAATGAAAATAATGGAAGTTGAGTTGGTTAGTTAAAAAACTTTCAGCTTCGTTCCTTTTCGGGGACGAAAAGTTTTAAGTGGGGGAGATTGTAATAACCTGGAAATTTGAGCCAGTTTAAATTTTTTATTTTGGAGATTTTAATGGATTTTGAATATTTAAAATGAATTATTTTAAATAATAACAATGAGAAATTTATTTTGAATAGAAATAGAATGTAAATATTTATTTGAATTGTCGTTAGAATATAAATATTTATTTTTAATTATAAAAGGAATTGGAAATGGAGCGGTAGTTTGAAAATTCGATTTCGAATTTCAAATGAATGTATAGGATTCAAAATAAACCGGATTTTAGCAAAACTAAAAATATTAGAATCTATATGAGAATATCTTTCCAACAAATCTGAAAAATTGAAATTTCATAGCAGGAATCAAAAGTTATGCCCAGTTAAAATTTCAGAATAGTCGCTATGGAATTTTGGCCCTTAAAAATGGAAATTTTGCAAACGACCTTCGTTTTTGATGAAACTACTTTTGTTAGATCCAGGATGTCAAGTTATTGCTAGATTCCAAAATTCATAATTTTCTGAATCAATATGTGAGCGTGGCAAAGTAAAACGTGTTTTAATAGTTTCAGTCAATTTCAATCGACCAGAAAATGGCCATTTTTCAAACAGTCTCGGGATTTGACGAAATTAGTTTTATTAGAACCGTATCGTCAATATGAAGCTATAAATAATTTTTCTGAAATTTTTAAAGTTAATGTGTGGCCCCAGTAAATTGAAATGTGCGTTCAAATACAATATACTGATTTATATTTTGAATTTGATGAAAACTGATCAAAACGATGGAATTGGATTATGAAACATATCCCATTGTGTTCAGAATGAAGGTATTACGCTATGGGCGACAGCCATTGGGTCTCGTTTGGTGATCGAATGAAAAGTCAACATTTTAGAAATTTAAAATAATAAAATAATATAACCCTCCCCCTTTTACTCTCTCCCTCCCCTCCTGATTTATCCAGATCAGAAAAACAAAAGAAAAAAAGGGGACTCGCGATCAAAATCGATCCCACCGGCGCCCAATAGGCGGAGCCGCCACCTGCGCTAGCCAAGGCCGAACTCCAGCGAGACCCCCCACCACACTACCCTCATCCTCACTGATTTAAAAAGCGCCAAAACCCTAGGATCCGCCACAACCAGCCGCCTATGGCCAACCGCCGCCTCCCTAGTTCCAGAGCCACCTAACGGGACTCCCCTACCACCCAAACCCGACGGTGAACCCCCTCCCCTCTCTGAAAATGCAAAAGTGAGTATTTTATTATTTATTTAATTTTCTTTTCAGTTTTTACATAGATTAGAATTCGATTTTATGCATGTAGATTTGAAATAAAGGTTAGATTTTCGATTAGAAAAATATTAGATTTTTGATATGATAAATTTATGATTTTTTTGAAAGTAAAAATACGATCTTTATATTGTTTACATCGAAATAAAAATTTTATTTTTATATATATATAGGATAATAAAAATATGATTTTTATATTATAAAGATAATAAAAATATGATTTTTATATTATAGAGATAATAAAAATATAATTTTTATATATTGAGAAGAATAAAAATGTGATTTTTATATAAATAGACTTGAAATAAAAATATAATCTTTATATAGGAAGTAGCGTTGTTAAAAATATAATTTTTGACATATACCACGTGAAACAGATCTCGTTGGAAACACGGCGAAGATTTTCTACATATGTAGAGTCGCGATGTTTGGTTAAGCTTATCGGTGAGAACTTCTCACTTTAAATTTTATTTTCTAGTTAAAAATATATACTAGGATGCAGACGGTGCTTAGCAGCACCCGACACCCGTCGTCCACAGACCATGGACAACTTGTTTGTTTGGTTGTGTAGTTGATTGGATGATTGGTTTGAATTTGGTTGTTTGGGTGAAATAGAATTTATTAGATTGGTATGTGTATGGCGTAGGCCATTATTATACTGGGGATATGGCTAGGCCTTGTCCCGTTTCTAGTATCGCGCCGTTATGCCACCGAAATTTTCTAAAATATATTAGAAAAATAAAAAAAGATCATTTTTATTGTATAAATGAACCGAATAAATATTTTATTGTTAAAAATATCATTTACAAATCAGGCGATTTGTTTATGTACACCCATTTGACTGATATTGATTGGGACGATAAATTTTACACATCGCCCAACTGTACAAATAATATTCAGTCTTTGTTGATTGAAACCCCGCACGAGTGTTGGGTTCTGAAATGGAAGAAGTGATGGTCTCTTTTTCATGGTAAATCATGCACTAATAATTGTCCGACATGGTTACAAAACCATATACTCTTGTGCTGTCCAGAGATAGTTCTGTCGACCCTCCTTGAAAGTTAGTTCTTTATTTCAGAACCCAATATCTTTATTTGCTGGACTAGAAAGAACTCAACTGCTCTTGCAAGAAAGTAGGCCAAGCTTATTAGTGATCTCAACAACATTCATTGCATTGTAAAGATTTTGTTTATCAGCAAATAGGAGGACCGAGTCTCTGCACTTGTCCTCAATCCATGCTCTGTGAAGCTAAGTAGGCGATTTGATTAATTTTATGATAAGATGAATGTTATCTGCACAGTCAGCAAACCATGTCCATGCCGTAACATTATCAAAGGTGCCATGTATTGTAACAATGATTTGATTAAAATGACATTTCATTAATTTTATAGGCTAGAAAAAGAGGTAATGTTGGCTTCAAATGGCATCATCGAAAGAGGATTGAAGTGGCTCGCTACACCAAGACATTAGTTATTTCTAATTTGTGATTGAGGAAATTTAAAATTTCAGTACATTAGTTATTTCTAATTAAAATTAAAGAATTAAAATAGGAAAATGGCATTATTGCTTGGGTACTTGCTTTTATATGATTAATGATGGCAGAAACAATGTTAGCAGGTTTGTGAATTGATGTTATATGCGCAATGAAAAAGGAATATAAAACTTTACACACAATGGGACACAATACATTATGGTTAAGTGTAATAGGAAATCTTAGTCGAAATAGAATACACTTATTCGACAGGTGGAATGTTTATAGGAAAATGCTTTCTTTACATGCTAATTGTTTATAATGTTAACCACAACTGTATAGATGAGCATTTGTAAAATCTAGTAGAAGGCAACACTCCTAGTCTTCTCGGAGTTGTTTTGAAATAATTCTTCACTATTTTATTTATATCACCGATAATCAATATTACTTAATGAATTACTATAACGTGCTTAAAATCGATAGAATGAACACTTCTAAACGTCAATATTATATTTGAAATTAGGATTAAAATGTTTTGGATCCAGTGTTTTGGAGTGTTAAGATTTGCATATCAAATCGTGTTCGAACATCGTAACGTTATTGTTTTGCATCTTGAAATACATGAGCCTAGACGGAATATAATATTTGAAAGGTTAATCTTGGTAGCATAGACAGAAGTCACATGCAAACATAGTTTAAGATAACTGTTATTCACGTTCAGGCAGTCCCATGCAAACATAATAGAGGGGAGACTTCAACAGTTATCTTAACTGCATCTCTTTTTTATCTTCCAGAAAATTTAGTCAGTGACACAGTAAGGAGAGGATGTCACAACTACCGTTTAAATTTTCTTTCAATATTTTACAGTGGAATAGTGGCATAATATAGCTTCAGTTTGAAAATAATTTTTATTGAGACTGGAGCAATAATTATTGAATATAATTTTAATAATTTTTATTGAGACTGGGCCAAGCGACTGATTACAGCCCTAGAGACCTGAGTGATCGGAAAACTGTCGGTGAAAGAAGTAAGCCTGTGCTTTAGTAGCATTATTGATGCTTTGCCTTGTGTCCGATATGTATGACTTATGCACAGGAGCATTGCCTGCCAAGAGCATGTTAGAGAACTATTACTGGTTTCGAAACTAGAGTGGAGCCAGTTTATGAAACAACATTTAAAATTTGAGCATCAATTCATGACCATATCAAAAGCATGATGACCATATCTAATCAAATACACGATATATCTTTATTGATTAGTTGACACTAAGAAAGTTACTAAAGTTTCATCTTGATTGCTAAGTTTATCAAAACCAGTAAGTCTGTGCTAACTTCAATTAATATCCTTCGTCTTAGCGCTAAATTTTCAATTAATATTCTTTGTCTAATAAATGGCGAGTATATTAGTTGGATACTCGTTAGTATGGTTTTCACATTGCTCTGATCTATTGATTGAAGCTGTGATTTGGATTTTCTGATGTGAATTTAAGTTTAGAGTGTGGAATTGTCAAAGTTATGGCTATAGCGAACGATTAGTAGTTTGAGTATTTTGGGTTGAAATTATATTGATGTGGTTTCAGGGGTTGGCATGTGACTAGTGAAAGTGCAGTGATGGAGTAGTTGTTTTATAGGTTGGAGTCGCCTTCCTATTATGGGATGGTGGAGTATTTTCGACTTGTGGTTGACCGCTAGTCGCAATTGGACGAGATAGCAAGTTTTGGTGGTTCAGATGAGGTGAAGAATGAACATATTTAAAGAGGGGGAGGAAGAAGCGGTATTGTTTATGTATGGTTCCTGGTTGATGGTTGCAGTTTGCTGATGGAATTTGGATGCAGAAAATCCAATAATCTCTGCGCACCTATTTTGATTTTATTTGCATGAACATGTATTATTTTTGTGCTAAATCGGGTACATTCTAGCTCTTTGTATTTGTTTTATTATTGCAAAACTGTCATCCTGTTTCGTACATACTTTCATAGTTATATGGCCCTAAAGTTATTAGCCAATGAAAGTAATTCCAGTGTGTCTTGTAAGATAGGAAAGCCTGTAAAGGCAGGCTTGTAAATTTGAAGCACATACATTAAATTGTTTCATCTAGAGTGGTAATATGCAGTTATATTTGTTTTCATCAAAACTATTACACACATGTAACCACTAGGTGCACATAGACATGTTCACCTAACTTTTCAAATACTTAATACATGCACATATTGCTAACAGTTCTACTGCTTGGTGCTAGATAGCCGCATCGGCATTAGAATTATCAACATCAGTTCTAAACATTTACTGAATTAGTAGCGAATTTCTGGTCAGGTTCATGTTTAAAAGGAACTATTTTACATATGCCTGTTTTACAGTTCACCGTAACAAGGTTTTAGCACAAAAGCTTTTATTGCTACTGCCGTTGAACATATTATAACAGTTATAGGCTCTATGCACCGGGGTTAGCCTTGCATGAGATCACAAATGATGTGATAGTGCACATGCGCTATTTCATTAAAGTGAAGTTTTTATTTAAAATATATGTAAACCCATGATTTACACATGAAGTACATTAAGAATAAACAAAGCATATGATATTACACATGAAAAATATACGTGAACCCATGATTTACACATGAAGGACATGGTTCAATCCATGAAGAGTTTTTCTTTTGGTTCTTGTTGCCATCGATCATATTTTAATCTGGATTCAGCTTAGCTCCGAAACCTTTCTTCTCAAATTTTGGTGCCATTATTACATTTGCTATTTTTGGGACATTTGTTGCTTCTTGTGACTGGCCTTTTGGTCTACCTTGGTGGATTAATGCTTCTAATGTATAAATTACCATTGGTGGAATGCCTTATGTTTGGAGCTTCCAGTTACTGCGTCATCCATATTCCAAGAACTAGGCACTGCAGATACAAACCTTTATGCCTTGGTATTTGGAGAGTCCATCCTAAATGATGCTATGGCGATTTCCTTATACAGAACAATGTCATCGGTAAGAAGTCAAGCTTCTGGCCAAAATATCATTAAATTAATTGTGAAGGGGAGTCGGTGTGTGGATTCTTGTTAGCATGTTTTCAGGTAATTCTGCATTGATAGTTGCAGAAATATTTGGTGATTCGTTAGCGGATTGGAGGGGAGACAATGCATGAGGTTGTTGGAGGGAGAATACCGTTAGTTGAGATTGGCGGTTGTATGTATAGTTGTGGACTTAAAGTGGTAGGAGTGAAGTAATTTACGGTGTTTGCAAGCTGAATGAATTTAATAATGGCGATAACAGTTCTGGACTTGGTTGTTATGAAGTGATGAAGTGGTCTGTTGGCTTTGTTGATGATGACAAGTGTTGGAATAGAGGAAGTTTGTGATGATTGTGTGTGGAGTTAAAGTAATGCAGGTTATGTTCAACGATGTTTGAATGATTTGTGCACTTGCAGGTTATAGAATGGTTTGCCGAACTAGGTTATAGAAGTGGACGGCGGTTCGAAATGTGCAGGAAATGATGGTCAATTAGCTACTAAACTAACATTTGATGCCTGTACTTCATCTGTAAGTTAAAATATGCATCTCGTGTTCTGTTCTTTCATCTGTAAGCCTGAACTTGCTATTTTTTCAAACAGCAAGCCAAGCCTAATCATTAATGAATTTCTGTGTATTTTTATTCTTTCTATTATATGCAGGTAGCTGCTGGTTTTTTAGAAGAAGATGGTGCACTTTTTCAAGACCTATCTCCTCAAGCATGTGTGGTGAGTCATAATTTACTGTTAAAATTTGAATCCTTGTATTCAGATTACAAAATTATGTTAGATTAAAAAACCATATTGGTTGTTAATGAATTATATTATGGTCCTGGTTACCAAAATATGAATATGTAACCAGTACAATTGATATTTGTTTAGTTGTAGTTGAATCTGAAAATTGGCTTCGTCATTGTATATATGGTAAATGATTATAAACTATATACCATTTGAAAAATGAATGTATGCACATGATTCATATTGCAATAGTTGCAAATATCTTGATGGCACAGATTTTCCTTAAGAAGAAAGGGTATGCAGATGTTGTATATTTTGATTATGTGGACATAATTTACTTGGAGGCTTCAGATATAATTAACTTAGAAGTTAAGAATAAAGGGTATAATATATGCACACGTTTTCAAGTAGAATACAATATTTGGAGGAACAGCAGAGGTTTATGTCAATATTTTTATAAAATTATAGTCATTACATCCATCAATATTATTTTTGTAATAATTAATTTTCCATGCATTGATTCCATCATGAGTCGAGGCAAGGGGCAAGATCCTCTCGGTTCGAGGCACTCTAGCAAATGTCTCAGAACCACACACAGCGATCCTGGATCTTCAAGGTCGGTCCTCTCTTAATTTTGAGGATTAGTATTCCTGAACACACGTTTCCCGGTCCTATCAGACCTATATCTGAGGTGTCTCGCATCCAACAACCACACAGGTAAAAAGTATATAAATGTCAGGGCTGGTAGGTCACTGACATCACCCATGGCTAGAAATAAACGTCGTGCTCTTCTTGCAGTCACTATCCCATTTTTGACTCATACCGAGGTGTGAGGCTCGCGAATTAACGTTGTACACAAAGCTGTGCAACATAGGTCGTGCTTTGATCATCAACCACAAGACTTTGCTTTTCAACAGTTGCCTTGATTATCTTCCACTTAGGCATGCTACACAGGCAGTTCATGCCATGCGATTGATATCCATCAATATACAACCTCTGAGCTCGTACGTCTCAGAGAAGGGCGTTAAGCAAGAAAATAAATTCTCCGCCGCCAAACAGATATATATTTAATAGAAATCAATCACACATAATAAAATCCAATGTCAGACACACAGTCCATTTACAAGTTCATTCTGGGTCTGAACGAAACTGGAGGAACCTTATTCCTCACATATCCATCGATCTCCAAGTACATCTGGACAATCACCAACTGATTCCCTCCTCTTGGGTGTACAACCCAATCAGTATCATCAGTAATCATCCAAACAATGTGAAGACCTCCGGTCTTCAACCACCATCTTCATCTTCGACTTATCGTCGAATCAATTATTCAGAATGGGTATAAACCTGGCCTTTCCGAATAACCTGCGTATATAATAAACAAGTCTTACACAAAGACAAAATACGCCTCATTCCAATTCAGAATATTCTTTTTTTCAAATGTTTGCATTCTTAGGGAATGGTTCACAATAATTTTATCAAAGATAAATTCTTCTAAATTTACTCTTTAATCTTCTTTTGGATATCATTTTAAACCATGTTAAGGTTTTCCAAACTAGTCGGGATTAGCGAACCACACTGAAGTAATCATTTATTTTATTTTCCAATCCCAACCTATTCTTCCCATGGAGCAAAATTGGTAATACTCCATTTCTAACACCATGGTGTTATCGGTAAATATTAATTACCATTTCACGTTCAAATCTAATTAAATATTTAACTATCGCATGGAGCAAAAATGGTGATACTCCATTCTCGATCACTTTAATCTAATTAAAGATTCATTAAAAATCCACTTAGTTTTAATCTTCCCAAAAATCAATATCCCGTCTCTAACTGGGTTAAAGAACCAATGTCATCTAAAACACGGTTCACAATAAACCCAAAATTACATTCCATTGTTAATCGAGTTAAAGAACATGTGTTATTCAAAACACCGCTCACGATAAACCCCAAAAACCAATTTAAATTCAATTCCAATTAAATACTAATTAACTGGACTATTTCACTAAATCTTAATTAAAAGATTTATTCTTTTCTAAACTGGGTTCGAGAACAGTGTTATTTAAGAACCATTCACGCGAACCCAAAATCCCATTTGATATTAAAAACAAGGCTCTGAATAAAAAATATATCGGTTTATATTCAATATCAAATTCTGAAATCAACAAATATCGTATTGGAAATAACGATATAAATATATCTTTCAAATTTCCACAACTGTATCTGTATAATCACGAAATCTAACATCGAAATATTTCGAAGATAATTTCAATTCAAATCCATTCCAATTCGTATATTGGAAATTCTGATTATTTTAAAACCACTTCAAATCCAATTTATTTATTCAAAAACATTAGATTATAATTCTAGTTCATAACTAGTTCATTTCGATAAAAATATATTTTTATCCTTTTTAAATATGGGATTTTTCACCCTAATTCTTTCTAAATCATTTATTATGATTTTACACAAATTATTGATATTTTTATTAATTTTATCAAGGCCCGTACAGTCTATTTCCAATAACGGTCGTCAAACTGCACTTAAATCGACCTTTTCCAAATTTGATTTGGACATAATTCCAAATCCAACCATTATATTTCAAATTTGTAATATTCATTGGAAATCTCTTTTCGATACGAACCTAAGGTCCCGGTTTCAGGAGAATCCGACGGTCGGATCTCCCGTAACGTCAATTCGAAGTCAATGGCCGAAATTCACGAACTACCGCGGCACGACGCGTTCTATTCAGACCATTTAATATATATATAATATATATATTATATATATTTCGTCGATTTCTATTCTAAACGTATTTTATAAATCATTAAATTCGTTTTAAAAACGATTTCAACTTCATATTCAATTTTAAATCAAAATTGAATATTCCATATCATTAATATATAAATGATAATATCTTCAAAACATTATATTTTGAAATCTCTTCCTTTTCTATATTCATTATAAAAACGAATATAATCGATATGAACATCGTTCGTGTCAAAATGGCGTAAATTTAATCAACACGACTTTATATATTTCAATAACTTCATTATTCTATTCAACAAATGAATATTTTTTTCAACACATGAATATATATTTTATTCAACACATGAATATTTATTCATTCTTACTTACAATAAAAATGTGAATTTTATTGTATAAATATTTTATTCAACACATGAATATTTTCAACACATGAATATTCTCAACACATGAGTATCGTCAACACATGACTATTTTTGTTATTTTATATATTTGATGAAATTATGATTTTATATCGTTTAATTCTAAATCAGACTCTAACCGTAAATTAGTAAGAGAACAATTCTCTAAATATTAACCCCGAAGGCCGAAACCAACATCAGATCAATACCCAGGAAACCACTCATCTTAGCTCGTTTCCAGTTAGTTTCTAATTTTATATATGATAAAAATGTAAATTTTATTGTTTAAAGATTTTACTCAACAAATGAATATTTTCAACACATGAATGGTTTCAACACATGAACGGTTTCAACACATGAATATTCTCAACACATGAGTATTGTTAATACATGACTATTTTGTTTATTCAACACATGAATATGATTTATTTTCTAAATTAGAATGAGACTCACTCAATAACCATATAATGTTACTTATATGGATTCCATACAACACATGTATATAATAGCAATGATAAATAATCAGCCAACATCCAAATTGCACTACACAACTATCTGTCAACTTATCGATTGACATACTACTAAACAATCGGGATTAGTGTACGTCAAATATTATCCCGATACCCGTGTGGGATTTCAGTCAACAAACACAGATTTTTATTTGTGCAGCTGTGCGATGTGTAAAATTTATCGTCCCAATCAATATCAGTCAAATTAATGTACATAAACAAATCGTCTAATTTGTAAATGAATATTTATTTATTCACATTCACGTTAAATTTATATTTTTAACGATAAATAATTTATTTCAACACATGAATATATTTCCATCTATTCCACATCACAATCAATTTTCACAACACAACAAAATCAAACAAGTCGTCCATGGTCTGTGGACGACAGGTGTCGGGTGCTGCTAAGCGCCGTCTGCATCCTAGTATATATTTTAACTAGAAAACAAGAATTAAAGTGAGAAGATCTCACCGAGGGTTTCCACTCCGTCATTCTTTATTGTCGCTCAGATTCGTTGTTCTGGTTCCAACGCAATCTGTTTAACGAAATTTATATTAAAAATCATATTTTTAATCAACGATGTTTATATTCAAGAATCACATTTTTATTTCGCTGCATATATGAAAATTCTATTTTTATATCTTTACACATATAAAGAGTATATTTTTATAGCGCTATCTTCTATATAAAGATTATATTATTATCTTCATAAAAATATTTCAAACGTATGATAAAAATCATATTTTGACTCTTATAAAAATCTTAACTTTATGCATATAAAAATCTAAACTTTCGTTATATAAAAATATAAACTTTCTTAATATAAAAATATAAACCTTCTCGTCTTTATATGTGGAAAAATCTCCTCTTTTGATTAATAAAAATCTAATCTTGTCTAAATTAAAAATCTAAACTTTACTCATACACAAATCTAATCTTTTTATCATAAAAAATCACATCTTTTTCAAGTCTAAAACATGTTTTTATTTTATGCTATACATGTATATTAAAGATCATATTTTATAATTAAAACTAAAACAAAATTACTGTAAATAAAATAAAGAGATAAAACTCACAATTTTTCGAGTGGAGAAGGTATTCTAAGGGTGGCGTCGGACTTGGGTGGTGGCAGGGGAGGTGAGGTGGGCTTAGGTTGCGGCGGCACCGGTGATTTGGCTTCAGGGGGCTAGGGCACGTGGGTATTTGGGGATTGGGTGTTCGAACGGGAAAAAGGGGCTGCGCGTCGGTTTGGAGAAGGGGGGTCGCGATGGCTCTGTGGAGGAGTGGGTGGTGGGGCGCCGGCCGGAGACGGCGGCGATGGCCCCTGGAAGGGCGCGACGGGTTTCCAAGATTTTCAGAATAATCTTCTAGTAGAAGTACTCCTCTAGTAGACTTGGGTCCACGACATGCACTCCTCTAGTAGAAGTACGAATGGGAGCACGAATTGATTCCCATTGCATGTCCTTTTCAGAATAATCTTCTAAGAATTTCCAAGCTTCATTGGACGTCTTAGACATAAAGTCTCCTCCACATATTGATTCTAGTTGAGTTCTAGTCTTATAGTTTAGCCCTTCATATGCAATTTGACATAAGTGATCTTTTAGAATTCCATGATGAGGGCAACTATATAATAGTTGATTGAATCTCTCAAAGTATTTTGAAAAAGTTTCCCCCTCATTTTGACAAAATTAATTTATCTCGGTTCAGATTTTTAGAGTTTTATGGAAAGGAAAAAACTTTTTCATAAATGCAGTGACAAATTCATCCCAACTTCTTGTGGAATGTTTTGGAAGAGAATTTAGCCATCTTTTAGCGCTTTCAAGTAATGCAAATTGGATTAGCCTTAGCTTGATCGATTCGTTAGATAATTGTTGCATTTTTGTTGTGGACGCATACAATTCAAATTCACTTAAAAATTTATAAGCATTTTCAGACCCAGTAAATTTTGGTACCCCTTGAATAAAAGAATGTTTAAGCTCAAAATTGTTTCCTTCAGCTGGTGGGAACACGATGACAGAGGGTTGAACAGTCCTAGTTGGATAACATCAATCACGAAGACATAAAGGTCTATCCATTTAGATATTTAGATTTTGGAAATTTTGATTTACTCGATTTTGATCCCTCTCGTTTGGAAAGTTTTGGTTTATTCGATTTTGATCCAACTTGTTTGGAAAGTTTTGGTTTATTCAAGAACCCCCAAGAGAATTATGTTGGCTAACACTTTTTTCACTCATTGTTGTTAAATGGAAACAAAGAGAATCCTAGACTTAAGGTTGACACAAGAAGCTCTTAATCAAAATAAATAACGAACACAAGTGTATCTTATTAGTCGATAATCTCGATTTGAAGGGGGATGAGGGTCTTATGGCCGTTCACATATAGTATAAATACTAAGGGATACGATCAATGTTTTACGGGTAGTATATGCAACTTCTTTTGCTAGAAGTTCATTAAATTGAACTAATATATATCCGCGATCAAACCCTTGAGAGAATCAATTTCACAAAATACACTCTCGCAATTAACTATTTTGCGAATCAAATTAAATAAATAGATTAGAAAAGTTGCTAGATTGTCGAAAAATTCCTAATGTAATGCGTATCACCGTCCTTTACAAGAGGAATAATTCGAATTCCACACAGCAAAATAAATTTCCAAATCTAAAATATTTAACCCAATTTGTTTGTCCTATTGAGCTTGAGTTTTGCTCTTAAGGACAACGTCTAATCAATTTTTATTTAAGTCCAAGGAGTATGTAGATGACATAGTTTAATTGTTTTGGAGCTAAGGAAAGGTAATGACTTCCTCACCTTATGTTTGTTAGGGCTTTGCTCGTAACTAGGTTTATTTCAAAATGCAACCAAAACAACAATCAAACACATATGATTCCAGAAATTAAAAATTGTAAAAGCAAGCTGCTGCCCCTGTAGAAAATTTTTACAAGCAATGTCTATATTTTTTTTCTTTGCAGCATAGCACCTGTAGAGTTCATAAAATATTACAGTGGGGTATGGTAGTCAATCCAGAAAATTTGTGTAGTGCTCACTGATTGAAATCCCACTATATGCAATTCGCTTGACTTCTGAATTTTTGATTTGTTGCTTGACTTCTTTCTCGCTTCGATCCTCTGATTTTTTTTTTTTTTTTTGAGTCTCTGTTTTTTTACAATAAAAGAAGAACAATAGAAAGAGACTAAAAAGGAATTTATAAAAAAAGGTTAAAAAAAATAAACAAACTAAACTCTAAGAACAATGAAACAAAACTCGACCAAACTCTATATCAGAACTAGACTTGACCCTCCTGTTCAACTTACCGAAGTGTAAAATCAACGCACTAAAGAAAACAAATAAACTGACCTCACGCAAATAAACAGATGCACCCAACTAAAAACAAATGTGCCAAATCACTTAACCCCCTAAAACGCTTATTATATTTTTCCTCACTGACACCTCAAAACAAAGAACCAATTCAAGAAAATACTATTCCTGTTCTCGCTTTTTCTACGAGATCTATGTAATTCGAAATAGAATCTCTGGTCTCGTGTGAGTTTGTGATTCAAGTTTCGCTTGTGGTAAAATTGGGTTTCGATGTTCGAATCTGATGGTGGATTTTATGTGTATGAATTAGGAAATCGGGTAGGGTTTGGATCAAATACAGGTGCTATCTGGTTGCGTGATTTTGTTTGAATCGAACTGGTGGTGGAGGCTTTCAAACCTGGGTTCGTGACTATTGGGGTAGTCGATTTTAGAAAGATGCAATTGAGATTGTATGGGTTGCGTGGAGATTGTTCAGAGAAGTGGTGAGTGCGGATTTTTGATTTGGGTTGTAAGGGTGGAACGATTTTGGGTAAGGGATTGTTTGCGTCTTGGATTTTTGCGAACAGGTAAGAGTTTCTGGTTTTTTATAAAGGGGGTTCGGAGGATGTCGATGGGTTTGTGGAAAATAAAGTGTTGTATGGTTCGAAGTTTCTTTGTTTTGTTTCTTTGATTTTTGGGATTGTCTGAGAATAGTGAGGATTCGAACAATGGAGGTATTGGCATTGTGAATTTGCATGGGCTTTGATTACGGTAGGAAGCAGGGTGAAGGAGAGATTTGTTTGATGAGGCTGGAGATGGTCTTACATGTGGCCACGCGGGATTAAGTGAATTTGTTTTGAGGGTTGAAGCTTTTGGTATGGTGTTGAGGGGACTGAGAAGTGGAACGGTTCGGTTGTGAAGGTCAGGGGACGTGAGGGTAATGTAATGAAGATGGGGGAGAATCTTGTATGGGTTCTGTAAACCGAGGAGGTGGTATATGGCAGTGAAAAAGCTTAGGTACGGTTGTTTGGAACTGGAAATTTCTAAAGATGTTGTTTGATGGAGGAAAGAAGTTGGATGTAATTTGCGAACTGTTGTAGTTCGATTAAGGAGAGGAGGCAGAAGTTGGTATGAACGGTGTTTGTATTTGGCAGATGTAGCACCCCACCTCCGCTAGAGTCACTCACAAAGGGAATGCACTAGTTTTGGAGGAGTGTTATCAAGGTAAAAAAAACACAGAAATATCACAAGACAGAACATAGATGAAACAGCGGAAGAATCAAAAGATAAATTTCATTACTTTCAAAAAGAGTCAAAACCTTTTACATCAAATAGCCAAGATCATTATTTTCCATTACAACAAATTCTGTCTTGCATAAATAAAGACGCAAAAACTTAAAACGTCAAAAGTAGCTTAATTCCCCAAAGATAGCAGAAATGCATCCATAGCATAGCTCAAGATCAAACCGTACATGAGCTGAACCGAAAGCAAGCGAAATCCAAGCTCAGAGCTAGAGTTTCCTCCCTAAGAACCTAGGGGGGAACGAAAGAAAACGAGGCGAAAAAAAACGGGTCAGTCATAAAGACTGGTAAGTCCAAGTGACTTTCAGCATAAAAACAGATAAAGGTAACATGACCTGTATAAACTGAAAGTAACCATAAGGATGCTGTCAAGATTGGCAAGATAGACTAAGATAACATGATAAATCAAGTATAAATCAAGTATAGCATCACGTATTCAAGGTTCGCTGCATCAACTGTACTAGGATCCCAAACCCACGTCTTATATTAGTCATGAAATGATTTCTTGGCCCAATATAATGAAATCACCTATTTCTAGGTCCAACGAAACGATCCACTAGTCTATCGACTCCCTATAAGTTCTAGCTCGTCATGTGTCTGTGTCATACGGCCCTATCACGAATGTAGTCACCTGTGCTAGGTCCACCATAGGGTGTATCAAGCCCTATGGTGCCAACCACCAACACGAATCAAGAATGCACAGATAAACCTACTGATGCCCAATGCCTGCTTTTTCAACTCCGAAACACGTGCACGACCATAGCCCGCCTGAATCTACACTGGCGCACCAACACAACCGTCGTTCTGGTCGCTTACAATCAGCCCAGTAATCGTGTCCCACCTTGCCTAGTTCCAGGGTACCATGATACATCTAGTGAGTTACTGCTGAAACGGACCGCGTAACTAGGGTTTTCGTCCAATAGGCTAAGTGTTGTCATTTAAATTCGTGACTTATCCCCTACCAGTCTAGCATGTCAAGTTGGTTAAGTGTTGTCATTCAAGTTCGTGACTTAATCCGCCTACTAATCATGTATCAAGTTGGTTAAGTGTTGTCTTTCATGTTCATGACTTAACCCTATCATGTGGCATTAATTTCATTAATGCACCCCAACCTCTCACGTCAGACCTGTTATTGTGGTCACTGGATATGCCGGGCGGTCCCGGGCAGAATTACACCACAACTCAGTCTGACCTCGGGTTTACAAGTGCGATATGACCAACTACCCACATTGGATCCTATTGTTTGCAGTAACTGGATTTTATGGGCGGTTCCGCTCAGGATTACACGGCAAACTCAACCCAACCTCGAGTTGGCCATTTTCAAGTTCATTCTAGTGTCATGTCCATATTCAAAATTCATGTCAAGTTCGTGTCAAGTTTCAAGGATAAGTTTCATGCCAAGTCTCCTATAATTACCAATTTTTTCCAACGTTACCCCGTCTAAATATTAGGCTAACAATCTTAGCCTAATTTTCCGTCCGCATGATTTTTGACATATAATATTAGGCTAAAAACTTAGCCTAATTTAACGTACACAAAATTTACATAAAGAAATCCATTAACATAAATATGACATAGGTGTAAACTTGGCATTCTCGGCATAGTCAATATGAACACCATAGGTGTGTACTTGCAAAGTAATCAACATGAATATCATAGGCGCGAACTTGCAACGTGGACTAATTCAACATACATATATGTGAATTTGTAACATAGACTAAATCAACTTACATATATGTGAACTTGCAAATCAATCCCGAACATCTGAATAAGTGTGAACTTGAAATATGACATAGGTTTAACATATACACATAAACATGTAGATCTAACATTTGGTCACATATGTGATATGATTTTATAACCTAAAACTTGCATAACATGATAAACTACACAACTTGTCATAACAGGTTATATTCCAAGTTACGTACATATGAATAGACTTATTCATTAATTCCCAATTCAACATGATGATATAATAGAACCATAGGCATA
Source organism: Allium sativum (assembly GCA_030737875.1). Taxonomy (NCBI): domain Eukaryota; kingdom Viridiplantae; phylum Streptophyta; class Magnoliopsida; order Asparagales; family Amaryllidaceae; genus Allium; species Allium sativum. The sequence goes on along the minus strand of CM060923.1, from coordinate 571,689,074 downwards.
GATCAACATAATAAACATTGCTCTATTATCAATTTATTTCCAAGGCATGACCTAACTGAATAAATTGATTAAAACATCGCAGGCATAACATTATGAACATGAAAAGGTTTGAATAATAATATAGATTCAAGAACACGGGTAGATCTAACTTAAATAGAAAAATCCCCAAAATCAAGACAAATAAAGAAAATAGGTCTGAATAGAAAATCAAGCTTAGATCCAATTTCATAGTCATAATTCTAGGCAATAACCTCATGGTCATGAATCATAGGTGATTAGCCATAATTGTCCTTGTCATAGTCATAGGCAATAGTCTTATGTTCACCGTCATAGGCATAGTCTTATGCTCACGGTCACAGGCATAGGCAGTCTTATGTTCACAGTCATATGCGTAGTCTTATGTTCATAGTCATAGGCATAGGCATAATCTTATGTTCACAGTCATAGGCGTAGTCTTATGTTCATAGTCATAGGCATAGGCATAATCTTATGTTCACCATCTTATTCTTAGGCCATTAACAATAGTTTCAACGTCGTACGCAATATTCCCAATAGTCAAGATCCAAGAAAACAAGAATAGATATGAATCATACATAAATCAATTCCAATTTATAACATGCCCATATTAGATTTATAGTTTTTATCTAAAAATAACTGGAATTTACAGTGCGTGGATCGAGAATTAGAAAGCAGAATTTGATTGTTGAATCTCTATTTGATTGATCATGTTCTTATTGAAATCCCCCAATTTGCAAATCTCTAAGCGTAGTCTTGATAGAGAAGAAGCAGTCCTTTTTCTTCCTTTTTATCTTATTATTTTGATTATCTCAGAAGCAACATAAGGATAGAATGAAATGGTGTGGAGAGAATGAGGCTAGGGGTGAGTTTATATAGGATTAGAGTCACGAATATGGTCAGAAAATAGGTCTAGATTCAGAAAAATACAAAAAGACTCGAATCAGGAAAAAGAGGCCAGGTCGACCCCCAGGTCGACTCCCCAGTCGACCTGGTCATGGGGAGGTCGACACCCCAATCGACTCCCCAGTCGACCTGGGTATACGGGCGGGAATTTTCCCGCCAGCCTTCTCTGGGTTTGAATTTCGAATTTCTGGCTTTATTTTCGAGCTGTTTTATTTTATTTAAATTCCTGAAACCTCTGAGGGTCATAACTTGGTCGTACGAACTCCGATTTTCGAAAACTCGGACTCGATTTCATGCAGAATTCCGAGACGAACGCAATGGCGCAATCACTTCCCCTGATTCTTATTTTAAAATTTAAATCTGCCTTGATTTATGACTTTAACATGTTATAAAAATACGGGTTGTTACATTCTCTCTTCCTTAAAGGATTTCGTCCCCGAAATCTCTAAGTTAGGAAGAGTATATCCTACCATCCAATCATCCATCTACTCAACCATCATTCACGAGCAATCATTGTCCTTAAAAGATTTCTAATGCTATATGAACCTATGAAGAAAGTGTGTGTATATGTTCCTTATCTAATGCAAATGATCAGGCCTGTTTGATATTCTTAATGCAAAATATGTTTAGTGTCATGAATCCAAAATGTATGCAAATAATCCTAGTCACATAACACTATATGTGTGCACAAACATTCATCCATATGCAACATCCACATGATAACACATTCAATTTCATCCATAAACAAGTATAAACACTCATGCCTATGCAATATGAAAACGTGTCTGAGCCGATGTAGTGCCTAATGTGTGTTATGCAACCACGAGCAACCACTTGCGACCACTTGCAACCATTTGCAAACATCAACCATAACATGTTTCAAATACATGTTTCCATCCATATGGTTCTACCTAAGGTTCTCAAGACAGGATCGAGAAGATAAGCAAGATAAAACAAAGCATCAAGGAGGAGAAGTTAAAGATGTACCCCCAGAAGGTCCTGCTTGCGGGGCTTGCCCTTGCTTCTTAGGGCAGTTCTTGCTGATATGTCCAGTATCACCACACTGAAAGCATGCTCCCATCTTCATCTTCTTCTTTCTACAATCCTGGACTATATGCCCCTCAATACCATAGAAGTTGCATTTTCTTTTCTCACGTGTCTTGTTGTCATTACTGTTGTTGTTGCTCTTGCCTCCTTTCTCGGAGTCTTTCTTCTTGTTTTGAGAATCATTCGCCTTGACCTCCTTCTTGCCATTCTCGTCTTCTTCGTAAAGTAGGGCCATATCCACCAAGCTCTCAAAGGTCGCCCCCATGGGTACATGAGTCATAGCAAGGCTGTGTAGCGGCTCATTCAAACCTCTGACGAAGCGAAGAGCCTTCTTGTGTTGTGTGTTCAATAAATCCAGCCCAAATCTGGCCAGTTGATTAAATTGATTGACGTACTCCCTAATCGTCATGCTTCCTTGCTTAAGAGTTAGGAACTTCTTCATCTGCAGGCTTCTTTCAGCTTAGAGAGAAATTTCATCTCAAATCTCATCCGGAAGTCTTCCCAAGTTTCCATTGGCCTCTCAGCATGGGTAATCTCCCACCAATACGAAGCATCATCTTTAAGCAACCACACTGCTAGTTGTATCTTTTTCCTGTCGTCAACTTCGAAGATGACGAACAAATCTTCGGTCTCCTTCAGCCAGTTCCTCGCTTCCACAAAGGATTCAGTCCCATAGAAGTCCTTTCCACCCATAGCCTTGAAGTCTCTACACGTCTTTGCGAAAGCATTTCCACGAAGAGGAGGAAGAGGAGGAGGAATCGCTGCAGCAGGAGGAGGAATATCTGCTGGGCCTTCATCGTTGGTCCTAGCCTCTAAGTACCTCCTGAACCAGCCAGGTATTGGCACACACTCTGGAAAGTTAAGATTCCCAGACATGCTGAAAAACGAAAAGATAGAGATTCAAACGAGGAAACAAAGGAAAGTGCTAATGGCTTTTGGGGAATAGCCTTTTCAAAATAAACTTTTCTTGAAAAATGCTTCTTTATAAACAGTTTTGAAAATAGTTTCAGAAGGTTTTTAAAAGCTTTTGCCCAGTCTAGTAACCTTCTGCTCTGATACCAAATGTAACACCCCACCTCCACTAGGGTCACTCACAAAGGGAATGCACTAGTTTTGGAGGAGCGTTATCAAGGTAAACAAACACAGAAATATCACAAGACAGAACATAGATAAAACAGTAGAAGAATCAAAAGATAAATTTCATTACTTTCAAAAAGAGTCAAAACCTTTTACATCAAATAGCTAAGATCATTATTTTCCATTACAACAAATTCTGTCTTGCATAAATAAAGAAGCATAAACTTAAAACATCAAAAGTAGCTTAATTCCCCAAAGATGGCAAAAATGCAGCCACAGCATAGCTCAAGATCAAACCGTACATGAGCTGAACCGAAAGCAAGCGAAATCCAAGCTAAGTGCTAGAGTTTCCTCCCTGAGAACCTGGGGAGGGGGGAACGAAAAAAAAGAGGCGAAAGAAAACGGGTCAGTCATAAAGACTGGTAAGTCCAAGTGACTTTCAGCATAAAAACAGATAATGTTAACATGACATGTATAAACTGAAAGTAACCATAAGGATGTTGTCAAGATTGGCAAGATAGACTAAGATAACATGATAAATCAAGTATAAATCAAGTATAGCATCACGTATTCAAGGTTCGCTGCATCAACTGTACTTGGATCCCAAACCCATGTCTTATATTAATCATGAAATGATTTCTTGGCCCAATATCATGAAATCATCCATTTCTAGGTCCAACAAAATGATCCACTAGTCGATCGGCTCCCTACAAGTTCTAGCTTGTCATTTGTCTGTGTCATACGGCCCTATCACGAATGTAGTCACCTGTGCTAGGTCCACCATAGGGTGTATCAAGCCCTATGGTGCCAACCACCGACACGAATCAAGAATGCACAGATAAACCTACTGATGCCCAATGCCTGCTTTTTCAACTCCGGACCACGTGCACGACCATAGCCCGCCTGAACATACACTGGCGCACCAACACAACCGTCGTTGTGGTCGCTTAAAATCAGCCCAGTATTCGTGCCCCACCCTGCCTAGTTCCAGGGTACCATGATACATCTAGTGGGTTACTGCTGAAACGGACCGCGTAACTAGGGTTTTCGTCCAATAGGTTAAGTGTTGTCATTTAAATTCGTGACTAAACCCCTATCAGTCTAGCATGTCAAGTTGGTTAAGTGTTGTCATTCAAGTTCGTGACTTAACCCACCTACGAATCATGTATCAAGTTGGTTAAGTGTTGTCTTTCATGTTCATGACTTAACCCTATCATGTGGCATTAATTTCATTAATGCACCCCAACCTCTCACATCAGACCTGTTGTTGTGGTCACTGGATATGCCGGGCGGTTCCGTGCAGAATTACACCACAACTCAGTCTGACCTCGGGTTTACAAGTGCGATATGACCAACTACCCACATTGGATCCTATTCTTTGTAGTAACTGGATTTGCCGGGCGGTTCCGCGCAGGATTACACTGCAAACTCAACCCAACCACAAGTTGGCCATTTTCAAGTTCATTCTAGTGTCATGTCCATGTTCAAGATTCATGTCAAGTTCGTGTCAAGTTTCAAGGATAAGTTTCATGCCAAGTCTCCTATAATTACCATTTTTTCCCAATGTTACCCCGTCTAAATATTAGGCTAACAAACATAGCCTAATTTTCCGTCCGCATGATTTTTGACATATAATATTAGGCTAAAAACTCAGCCTAATTTAACATACACAAAATTTGCATAAAGAAATCCATTAACATAAACATGACATAGGCGAAACTTGGCATTCTCGGCATAGTCAATATGAACACCATAGGTGTGTCCTTGCAAAGTAATCAACCTGAATATCATAGGCGCGAACTTGCAACGTGGACTAATTCAACATACATATATGTGAATTTGCAACATAGACTAAATCAACTTACATATATGTGAACTTGCAAATCAATCATGAACATTTGAATAAGTGTGAACTTGAAATATGACATAGGTTTAACATATACACATAAACATGTAGATCTAACATTTGGTCACATATGTGATATGATTTTATAACCTAAAACTTGCATAACATGATAAACTACACAACTTGCCATAACAGGTTATATTCCAAGTTCATATACATATGAATAGACTTATTCATTAATTCCCAATTCAACATGATGATAGAATAGAACTACAAGCATAGATCAACATAATAAACATTGCTCTATTATCAATTTATTTCCAAGGCATGACCTAACTGAATAAATTGATTAAAACATCGCAGGCATAACATTATGAACATGAAAAGGTTTGAATAATAATATAGATTCAAGAACACAGGCAGATCTAACTTAAATAGAAAAATCCCAAAATCAAGAAAAATAAAGAAAATAGGTCTGAATAGAAAATCAAGCTTAGATCCAATTTCATAGTCATAATTCTAGGCAATAACCTCATGGTCATGAATCATAGGTGATTAGTCATAATTGTCCTTGTCATAGTCATAGGCAATAGTCTTATGTTCACCGTCATAGGCGTAGTCTTATGTTCACAGTCATAGGCATAGGCATAGTCTTATGTTCATAGTCATAGGCGTAGTCTTATGTTCATAGACATAGGCATAATCTTATGTTCACAGTCATAGGCGTAGTCTTATGTTCATGGTCATAGGCATAATCTTATGTTCACCGTCTTAGTCTTAGGCCATTAATAATAGTTTCAACGTCGTAGGCAATATTCCCAATAGTCAAGATCCAAGAAAACAAGAATAGATATGAATCATAGATAAATCAATTCCAATTTATAACATGCCCATATTAGATTTATAGTTTTTATCTAAAAGTAACTGGAACTTACAGTGTGTGGATCGAGAATTAGAAAGCAGAATTTGATTGTTGAATCTCTATTTGATTGATCGTGTTCTAATTGAAATCCCCCAATTTGCAAATCTCTAAGCGTGGTCTTGATGGAGAAGAAGCAGTCCTTTTTCTTCCTTTTTATCTTATTATTTTGATTATCTCAGAAGCAGCATAAGGACAGAATGAAATGGTGTGGAGAGAATGAGGCTAGGGGTGAGTTTATATAGGATTAGAGTCACGAATATGGTCAGAAAATAGGTCTAGATTCAAAAAAATACAAAAAGACTCGGATCAGGAAAAAGGGACTAGGTCGACCCCCAGGTCGACTCCCCAGTCGACCTGGTCATGGGGAGGTCGACACCCCAGTCGACTCCCCAGTCGACCTGGTTTGGGGGGGAGGGTCAACTCCCCAGTCGACCTGGGTATATGGGCGGGAATTTTTCCGCCTGCCTTCTCTGGGTTTGAATTTCGAATTTCTGGCTTTATTTTCGAGCTGTTTTATTTTATTTAAATTCCTGAAACTTCTGAGGGTCATAACTAGGTCATACGAACTCCGATTTTCGAAAATTCGGACTCGATTTCATGTAGAATTCCGAGACGAACGCAATGGCACAACCTGTTTCCCCTGATTCTTATTTTAAAATTTGATTCTGCCTTGATTTATGAATTTAACATGTTATAAAAATACGGGTTGTTACAACAGAGGATGTTGTGTAGTTTATGAAGGAGATGTTTGCAGTCGAGAACTTAAAAGGCAGGGGAAACCCAAGAGAGAAAAAAAGGAAATTTGTAAATTTTTTTGAATAAAAATGAAAAACTGGAAACAAATGCAAAAATATATGGAAAGACAATATAGAAGGGAATAGAAAACAAAAGGCAAGTTTTTTTTATAACTTGTAAAAGAAAAGAAAGGGATTTGAGAAGTAAAAAAGGAAAGAAATCAAATAAAAACTAGGAAGTATTTTTTTTTATATGAGTATGCAAAAACAAGAAAAATAATAAAAACTAACACGAATCAGAAATTAAATAAATAACAAAATTTAACGTTTACCTCTCCGGCATCGGTGCCAAAAACTTGAGCGTGAATTTTGAAATAAATACTGCAAGCACACAGGTCGCGTAATATGCAGGTCGAATCACAGGGAGGTGTTTTAAATCTTATTATTTATCTATTCTTAGGCGAGTTAGACAAAATCTGGAGATGTTTTTCTTGAATTAATGCTATCGAATTTACTATGGATCTGAATCTAATCAGATCAATATCAAATTCAACAACTGAAAAGAAAGGAACCAATTATTAGAAAAAGAAAATGACAACTAGAATAATAACAGAAAATTAAAAGTAGGATTGTCGTTGAATTTAATCAAACGGTCAATCGCTAACATGCATTAATAAAAGAAAATAACAATATGTGTTCTACCAAAACTAATTGAGTAGACACACTAATTGTTATGAAAGAAAAAGACAATCAACTAAAATGAAGAAAAACATTGTTATTGATAAATGAGAATAAAGAATAATGGAACTCCCTTTACAATGCTTACAACGTATATTTACAGGTGAGATAGGCCAAACCCTAATAAGATCTATGACTAAATGGGCCTCTTTTCCCAAGAAGTATTATCATATCTCATACCTTTTTTGACCAAGCTTGTTTGGAAATAATCTTTAAAGATATATGAGCATATCATGCTGAACATCTTCCAAATCTTCCATATGGCTAATTGATTGGTGATCAGATTGCATGTGATTAATTCTTCCAAACAAGGATGCTTATTAGATTCCAAAGGTGTAACGAACCATTTTTTTCGACGCCTTAATAATATTTATTTGAGAGTTGATATTCGTTTAAAACTTTTGAAATCTAATCTATTTTCTTTTGGTTTTAAATCAAATTTGTAGGTAAAAATTTATATTGCGTTTTTGCTTTATTCGATTTAAAGATTTTGTTAAATTAAACATTAGTGATATGTTATACTAATCGATTTAGGTATTGTAGAGAATTCAATTTAAATAAATTTTGTATAGTTGAATTTGATTTTAAATTTAATTTGAGGTTTTGTTCATAATTTATTTTATCTTAGATTTGAATTTGATTTTATTTAATTTAAATTAGGAAAAAAAATGTTTATAGAATCTTGCCACTTGTCCTTGGTGGAACGTTCGTGTTCACAGTACATGTTAACATTTCTCTGTGAACATCACCGTATGTCCCTCTTTCTAAATTTCCACCGTCTTTATTTTTCCCATTCTCTCTTCTTTCCTTTACTCTATTTTCATTCCTCCTTTCCCTTTTAATTTCAGCTGAGAAAAATCCCTTCTTCATTTTCCTTCTTCTGTCAAAAATTCCCAAATTGAGAAATCATGGCCACTGCAATTTGTTCACTGCCAAATCAAGTTCTTCCCTCCTCCGCCTCTTCTAGTAGAAACCCGCTCACCTTTCCCCTCACCTCCTTTTATACCATACCCAGCAGCCATACCGATGCACCTCATTTCACCATAAATCGAACATCTTGCTACCTCCTGGTAACACTCCAAACCGCTGCAGTCAAAGCCGTGTCTTTGTTGTCCTCTGCCTTTTGGGAAGCCACCGCTGCCACCGCTAGATGCTCGCGCCTCCACTTTGCTAAACTAAAACTCACCCCCTTCACCCTGCTTCAACAAGATCCATCGCACCCAACGCCCGCTATTCTTTGCCGAACCCTGCAGTCGCTACCCACCTTTGCTCTGTCTGGGCATTTAGCCTCCACCACCGCTTGAGCAACCCGACCTCAGACCCTCGCCTTCACGCACGAACCCAACTTCCACAAGTTGTCACCTTCCTCCATGAACCCAACGTTTGAAGCTCGTGCTTATGTAGCAAGAAGCCGATTTGCCACTGATTCCAACCGCAAGTCACCGTCTTCGACTCCGAAATCATCTCATGCGCCTTCTTCCACCGTTATGGTAAGTTTAACTTACGATTCGATTTATCTCAAGTTCACTATTGTCGCATTCACAAAATATAATTTGTTGTGGGATTTATTGGCTATTGTTATTCCCATTAGTCATCTTGATAGTTTTATTGTTTGAATTTTTCCTTGCATGCCCAGTACAGACTTGCTGCTACTGTAAACGTGTAGTACCCATGTCAAACTCTAAGCATAGTATGTCTTATTCTATGAAATTGAACTATCTTTTGCATGTATCTTTGTTAGCCAGTCTGGAATTGTGAACACATTTGTATAAGGTAGTTTGAAGTACATATAGCATGTTGCTTTAATGATGGGTGATGCATTGGTTATTTTTATTTTGTTTGGGAACTTGATTTCATAACCATTGGGCATATAAGTTAACGATTCTCATAAACCCTTCTACTGTCTAGGTAAATGACTTGTAAATCATGCAAGTATATATAATAAGTAGCTACGTTCATTTGTGGCCCTTGTCTTGCCTATCTAGTTTAATGGGGTTGTAACATCTTTGCTGGATACGTTTTGTTTTGTCTTGCATATGCTTGATATTAGTTCCACTCCTCATGCATGTCGCACCATGTATGTATTATTTCTGTTGGCACTACTTGAGAGTACTTATCACCTGATACCCTTACAGCTTTTTGTCTTGATTATTGATGTTGCTAACCCATATTGTCGACAGTTTTTCATGGGTTCTACGCTTGTTTTAATATATTTATTGGGGTTAAGCAAATTATATTTTATGTTTATCGAAGTTCGCTAACTTGAGATAAGTTTAATCCTGACCCGGGTGTTTTGTGTTTTGCATGGAACACTTGGGTCAAATGCGAGCATTACAGATTTTAAAGATATTCAGCCCGCAAAGAGGAGTGGAATGTGAAGACGCATTTGTGCGCGCATGGACCGATAGAAAGTAAACTTTATATTTTTAAAATCGTTGTATACATTGTATATTTTTCCGCTGTACGGAATATTTTGTATAAACTTTGATATGTATATAAAAATTTTATTCCACTGCAAGTATTATTGTATTGTGATTCTCTGTGTTATTCTTCTAAACCCTATAAGCTAATAACGAGTTGTTGTTTTGAACGTTCTGAGTTGGTTTAATTACCGACTTGGAGCCGTCAAAATGGCAGGACGTTACAAAGTGGTATCAGAGCTTTGGTTTAACAAACCTTAGCTTATCGGGTTTAAAAGCTTATTGGAGATAGAGTAGCAATACTCTAGAATCAGTGGAATTGACACAAGAATCACTATAGAGAGAGCGTATTTTGAAAACTTAAATTATTTTGAATTTAAATAAATCGTTTTGAAATGCGTAATTATTTTTGAAATAAAATTTATGACAAGACTTTCGAGTATTGTATTGACGTCGAGATCGGACTATCCAATATGATAGGATTTTGAATATACGTCTGATCAACGTATATGCGAAGTTCGATAGATACTAGATAGGTATAGAATCACATTCTAGTCGCTTGAAAATAATTCTGGAGATGATCGCGACATCACAGAAATTTATTTTTGAGTTTTGAAAATGGGATGACTGTATGGTTCCGATTCAAACGTCGAGGAATACTTGAAATCATACAGAGAAGTGTTTGAATATGTTTTGATAAATTATTGTGAACTTGTATGGATAAACGAAATAAATGAGTAAAGTATAAATTGAACTTGAAGCTGAAATGGGAATTTTTTTGGAATCATTGAATAAAATTTGAATAATAACTAATGTGTTGAAATATAAAATTCCCTCATCGCTTGGCGTTGTGTTTTGGTTTCCTTGACCTGTCGTCTTCTATCGCTTATCTTTCGAACCATTTTTACCAGGAATTTTGGAATTGTCCAAATCAAATCTTTGAATCCCTTGCATTGCGTTGATAAATCTAAGGACAAGTTGGAATTTGGAAAATACTTTTTTGCGAATATAGTTCCCTATATTTTTTAAATCGATTACTAATGTTTGAAGGTAATATTTCAAAACAAAAACTAGTTGAAGATGTTTATATAGATCAGAGCAGCGCAGCAAAGCGTAAAGATATTTTCGAGATAAATTATTTCAAGAGATTTCGACTATTCGAATTATGTAGCCTTTCCAAATGAGATTTAATATTTAAATCTGAATGGTTAAAATCCTATATATGTGTAAATGATTTCGGAATGTAATTTGAAAAGTAAAATTTCTTGATTGTATGAATCTCGTGGATATATATCTTATGTAAAGTTGGAAATCGTATTGCAAGAATATTTCGAAAATGAATTGAAATTTTTGTGTATGAAACTCGATATGACTTAAAAATTGAAATAGTTTATGAATATAGAAATTTTGACGACTTGAATCCCGAAATTTTGAAAAGATTTAAAAAAATATATATAATAATACTATTCGAAAGTATTTGAATTATTATTGCGAAACGATTTATAACTTTGGGATATGAAATAAAATGATTCGTACTAAGATTCGAGTAACCCATGACTAAAGAAAGGTACAATGTGGGTGTAAGCCCTTGGTTGATAATGGTCTGCTCGGAGGTCTGGAGAGACATCATTATTCGAAATCGATACATGCATAGGCCGTGCCTCATGGCCTTGTCTCTGGGAGAAACCTCTCGGCTTGGAACATAAATGTTTATGTCGCCTATAGTAAAATTTTCGAACTTTCGAAATGATTTTTTTTGTTTTTAAAAAAAATAAATCCTGAAGCGAGTATAATTCGAAATGAAAAAAATGTAGTATTTCAAATGATTTGAAATAAACTGGGATGATATGTCGAAGAAATTATATCATGTTTTGATTTCCAAATTTTAGAATTTTATTGTTATTTGGTTTTAACAACTTCTCCTTGACGAAAAGCCTTAAGGGGGGAGATTGTAGCGAGCCATTTTTTTTTACGCCTTAATATATGTATATTTATTTGAGAATAGATATTCGTTTAAATTTTTTGAAGTCTAATCTATTTTCTTTTGGTTTTAAAACAAATTTGTAGGTAAAAATTTATATTGCGTTTTTGTTTTATTCGATTTAAAGGTTTTGCTGAATTAAACATTAGTGATATGTTAAACTAATTGATTTAGGTATTGTTGAGAATTCAATTTAAATAAATTTTTTATAGTTGAATTTGATTTTAAATTTAATTTGAGGTTTTATTCATAATTTATTTTACCTTAGGTTTGAATCTGATTTTATTTAATTTATATTGGGAAAAAATTTGTTTAAAGAATCTTGCCACTTGTCCTTGGTGGAACGTTCGTGTTCACAACACGTGTTAACATTTCTTTGTGAACATAACCGCATGTCCCTCTTTCTAAATCTCCACCATCTTTATTTTTCCCGTTCTCTCTTCTTTCCTTTACTCTATTTCCATTCCTCCTTTCCCTTTTAATTTCAACTGAGAAAAATCCCTCCTTCATTTTCCTTCTTCTGTCAAAAATTCCCCAATTGAGAAATCATGGCCACCGCAATTTGTTCACCGCCAAATCGGATTCTTCCCTCCTCCGTCTCTTCTAGTCGAAACCAGGTCACCTTCCCCCTTGCCTCCTGTTATACCGTACCTAGTAGCCATACCGATGCACCCCATTTCACCGTAAATCGAACACTATGCTACCTCCTGGTAACACTCTAAACCGCTGCAGTCAAAGCCGTGTCTTTGCTGTCCTCCGCCATTTGGGAAGCCACCGCTGCCGCTGCTAGATACTCTCGCCTCCTCTTTGCTAAACCAAGACCCGCCCCTTTCACCCTGCTTCAACAAGATCCATCGTACCCAACCTACCTTTGCTATGTCCGTGCATTCAGCCTCCGCCATCGCTAGAGCAACCCGACCTCGGACCCTCGCCTTCACGTAGGAACCCAACTTCCACAAGTTGTCACCTTCCTCCATGAACCCAACGTTAGAAGCTCGTGCTTATGTAGTAAGAAGCCGATTTGCCACTAAGTCCAACCGCAAGCAACCGCCTTCGACTCCGAAATCATCTCCTGCGCCTTCTTCCACCCTTATGGTAAGTTTAACTTACGATTCGATTTATCTCAAGTTCATTATCGTCACATTCACAAAATATAATTTGTTGTGGGATTTATTGGCTACTGTTATTCCCGTTGGTCATCTTGATAGTTTTATTGTTTGAATTTTTCCTTGCATGCCCAGTACAGACTTGCTGCTACTGTAAATGTAACACCCTATATCTATTAATGTCACTCACAAAAGGGAATGCATTAACTTCTATGGAGTGTTTTAAGTGAATATAGAACAGAAAATCACAACAAGACAGATATGAAATAGTACTTGAAAATTTAAAACTTTATTTATTGCAATGGAAGGTAAATATGTGTAACGGCTGGAAATTTCCGACTCCTCGAGAGTCGGAAATTCCGTGACGTTAGTGAAAGAATTTAGAAGGTGAGAAAGAAAAGATAGAACTAATAGAATACGAGAAGAAGAAGAACATCAGAATCATCAGAGTAACACGAATCTCACAGCGGAACGAATAACATATAATATATAACATAACTTTGAAGTAAACAGTTATATATATACAATAGCACTTATCAGAGTACAACACTTACAACACAGCGGAAATAACTATAGCTATAAAATCTTGCAGCCTCCTGCTCCAAGCTCTCCACGTATATCTGTAAATCCCGACAACTTGACTGCCCGTACAAATTTAGGCACCCAAGAGTTTAGGGAAAACAACAAAGTAAACTCCGGGTCAGTCATGGGACTGGTACGAGTAAAACAGTTTAAAACAATTGAACAGGTATATGATATCTCATAAGACCACGCCGTGAATACGGAACGGGTTTTTCCTTGTGAGTATCTAAACAACTTTGACAAGCAATATCATTGTGATATTATAATAATGTCTAAGTACAAATAGGTATCAATCTAGCAGAAACGCTTGCATCTCACGTTCTACATACATAGTATAAAATCATAAACCGCAGGGCGCTTATTGAAGATTGGATTCCAACAGACAAGGTATGGGAGCACCTTCTGAATAGTGTACTCAAGAGGTGATACACTCAGGGTTCAACAAGAACGTCTTGCAACCCGGCCACGCATGACCGCTCACTCATTTAGCTTGAGTGTCGCGAATATATTGCCACCACGGTCATAGGCCATCAAACCGTCATCCGAAGATACAGAATCAAAAAGAAGTGTAAATATGAATATTCTCTAGATCGGTGACAATACACCCTGCTTGGGGATGACCCAACTAGCCATGCTGCCTAGCTCAACTTTTGTTACTTCCCGGTGTGAGGCTAGAAGCTACGTCTATCTTCAAAACATCTGATCATCATTCACTTTGAATGCCACATTGTCATACCCGCCAAATCACAAATTGACTTATCCAAAAATAACACGGGTATACAGCTAAGAGAAACGAATTCCTCCGCCACCAAACGTGAATACGTTTGAACAGATCAACTTACGCGATCTATTGGATATACTCTGTCAGACCTTCTCCCATATACGTTGTCCTGGGACTGGACAAACCGAAGGCACTATTCAGTATATCCATCTTAGTCACTGTTATCTAAGACTTATACAACAGCCCTTGCACTTTACTCCGTCTTCAATTTATCTTTGGCAGATATTGCTCGCAACGCTTATGCCAATACAGAGTGGTTCTTTGGATAATAATCCAACCGGTCTCTCCATATTAACAACGTTAAAATGGTAAAAACTTTGATAGTCTGTGATTCAACTATCAGATGAAAACATGTCGGTGTACAAACAACGATCTTATTTCCAAATGGGAATTCGATCGATCAATCATCATATGTTCATATTACCTTATTTCATATATTTAGAAAATATATGTTATTAATCATTGGAAAACATTTCCATAGCTTATTTTCACATCACTATTATTTCGCAACTATCAGTCCCTAACTGTAACTAGTATGAGAACAATTCTCTAAGTATCAATCCGGAAGGTCGAAACCAATATCAGATCGTCACTTAGAAAACCGTTCAACTTACCCTCTCCAGTCAGTTTCTGAATTTGCTTAACTCTATTTCTTAAATTCTTATCATGAAAACATTTCATTTTCTATGTTTAGAAAACATATCTGACTATATTTGGAAAACGTTTCCAAAACTCATTTACGGATTTCCAATGAACGTTGTATAAAACATCGTTTCGCTTAATCCATTTATCGCTTATTCCTTAGCTTTATTCCTAATCAACCTTTTAGATCGAACCAAAACTATTCCTTTGTCAATTCTGAAGTCAATCAAGTTGGGGTATAGTTACCTCTCAGACCTTAATTGAACAACGTCCTTTACTGTGAAATAGGTGAAGCTCGTCACTCACTTTTTCCAATCATCTGTTTACGCAAATTCTCGGATTCAGGTTACGAATCCACTTCTTATATGACAGTGTTTGATTATAACTATAACGTTATAATTCCTACCCCTATATATTTTATTTCCTAACTCGAATAATTTAAAAGACACCTAATTTCTAAATCAATAACTAAATCTTGATTTAAACCCTGGAAAGTAAATTGTACTTTCCCGAATTCGCTATAATCGAATTCGACATATAACTCTCCTTCGAGTAATCTCTATTTGATTAACTCTTCTTCGAATAACCTATATTCGATTATCTCTCTTCGAATAACTCATATTCGAAATCTCTCTCTTTCGAATAAACAATATTCGATCTCTTTCTTTCGAATATGCTATATTCGAAAATCTCCTTTCGATTTACTAATCGATAACCCCTTTCGATCAAACTAAAATCGATAACTCCTTTAACTCTATTCGAATAACAAATATTCGACTAACTCCTTTGGATCAACTCATTTGATTAACTCCTTCGAATAACTAATTCGAATACTTACCTTCGAATAACCAATATTCGATTTACTCTAACTCGATTAACTTAATTTTAATCGATTTACTCCATTTCGATTCAACTTAATTCAAATCGATTAACTTAACTCAAATTGATTAACTCCTTTCGAATAACTAAATTCGATTTAACTCTAATTGAATAACCAATATTCAATTAACTCTTACGTGTTTAACTCTATTTGAATAAGTAATTCGAATCACTCTAATGTGTTTAACTCTGTTCAAATATCTAATTCGAATAACTCATTTCGAATAACTAAATTCGATTAACTCTTTTAACTTTACTCGAATAACTATATTCGATTAACACCTTCTTTCGAATAACTATATTCGATTAACTCTTCGACTAACTCCTTTGGATTAACTAACTTCGAATAACTCCTTTGGATTAGCTAACTTTGAATAACTCCTTTGGATTAGCTAACTTCGAATAACTCCTTTGGATTAACTAACTTTGAATAACTCCTTTGGATTAACTAACTTCGAATAACTCCTTTGGATTAACTAACTTCGAATAACTCCTTTGGATTAACTAACTTCGAATAATCAATATTCGATAACTACTCTTCAAATAAATAATATTCGGTAACTCTCCTCAAATGAATAACATTTGATTTCTCCACTCGAATAAACTATATTCAATTACTCTTCCCTCGAATCCTCTATATTCGATAACTCTACTTCGAATAAGTGATATTCGGCAACTCTACTCGATTAACTCTACTTGGATAACTCTAACCGGTCAACTCAACTGGTTTAACCTAACTGGTTAACTCTAACTGGTTAACTCTAACTGGTCAATTCTAACTGATTAACTCAAATGGTTTAACCTAACTGGTTAACTCGTCTCGATTAACTGAACTAATCCACTTAGTTTAACTTAGCTAATTCACGTTGATTAACTCTAACCGATTCACTTAGTTTAACTCAACTAATTCACTTCGATTAACCACTTAGTTAACTTAACTAATTCACTTCGATTAACCACTTAGTTTAACTTAACTAATTCACATCGATTAACCACTTAGTTTAACTTAACTAATTCACATTGATTAACTCTAACCGATTCACTTAGTTTAACTCAACTAATTCACTTCGATTAACCACTTAGTTAAGTTAACTAATTCACTTCGATTAACCACTTAGTTTAACTTAACTAATTCACATCGATTAACCACTTAGTTTAACTTAACTAATTCACATTGATTTACTCTAACCGATTCACTTAGTTTAACTTAACTAATTCACTTCGATTAACTCGACCAATTCACTTGGTTAACTCCTATTTATTTAACAAATAAATATCTCCTTTAGTTTAATTCTATTTATTTAATCTCTAAATAAATATCCTTTATATTTCTTTTAACGAATATAATTCCTTTATATTTTGATTAACAAATATATCCCCTTATATTCGATTAACATATATATCCCCTTGCATTTGATTTACAAATATAATTCTTTTATATTTGTTTTACCAACTATATTCCTTTATATTCAGAATCCTTTTTCTTATATATATATATATATATATATATATATAATCCCTTGATTTTATATAAATAAACTATTTTCAAAATATACTTTGAAAACCCCTCTCCTACATTCTGGTATTTCTCATGGTATTTAACACACCATATAACAACGATAAATATCGTCCCACCACACACAATCACACATATTATATACATCACATTATATATCACAATATAAAAATCACAGTAAAATAACTGTTGAGGAATCCAGTTGGATTCCTCCAACCTGTTTCCCTGCACCACAGATGTTAGACAATACAACAACATCGATTTCACTTCACTGTGAAATATTCTGATAGCAGAATCAACATATGACTATTTAACGGTTTATATATATACGTAAATATATATATAAAATCTCTACTAACTGACTAGCAGTTCAATCAAACAGTCAACACACAGTCAACCAGTCAAACAGATAATATTTTAACAGTTCTAAGAATACAACGTGAAAATAAAACTGTTTAGAGTTTGTGAGATTTACTCACATTTGCGCGTTAGCCATTAAATAACGGTTTGCGTTATTTGATTCAGTCGGACAATTTATTTCGCTATAAATTGTAACGAGCTCGGATTCACTCCCGGTCAGTCTCATTGTGTTGCTCCCGTCCATACGATCCTAACGCAATTTACGGTTCTTGATTCTGACCTCGTATGGATGAGATATCATATTTATAAGTTAGTGTACTATTATAATCTAAATAAAACTAAATTATTTAATTAATGGGCCTTACATATCAAGCTAAGCCCATTACAAACCCTTTATTACCAGACCCGCTACTATCATCTCCCCCAAAATCAGTAATCGAACCCCACAGCTCCTCTTAAACCATCGTTGACCGCCATTTTGACTGGCCGTACCTCCTCCTTCGTTCGTCTATTCCAAGTGCCGCCTCCTCCATCCAATTCTCCATCGAAAACTGCACCCGTCTGACACCTCAATCACTAGCTCGCAACCCTGTTCGAGGCCGCGTCGTTCAGTGCTGTTTCGAC
Organism: Allium sativum; assembly: GCA_030737875.1. Taxonomy (NCBI): domain Eukaryota; kingdom Viridiplantae; phylum Streptophyta; class Magnoliopsida; order Asparagales; family Amaryllidaceae; genus Allium; species Allium sativum. The sequence goes on along the minus strand of CM060923.1, from coordinate 571,670,898 downwards.
GTCAACTATCACCGGAGGCCTCCAAACTTCGCCTACCAGTTCGGTTCCCCACCACAAACCCACATCTCACCATAAACTCACGGGTTAGGGACTCAAACCCCTCGCGTTCTGGAGCCTTATGTCACCGTGGAAATCTCGAGTCCAGGAAGGGACGTCGAACTAACCACAATTGATACACAATGGAAGAGAACACTTCAGCATCTCAAAAACCGTTGTATGGATATTTATGAGATTCTCTAGGAATTGTTTTGATTTTTGAGGCATTTGTTTTGTGGTTTTGCTGTGAAGGATGGCGGCATGTTTGTGGTTTTCAAAGAAAAAATGGTTTTAAGAGTACAGGCGCATACTTTATAGGGTAAAGGCTGGATAGTTTCATGGAGGAAAACTTTCCATGTTTATGGTTTCAAACCATAAGAACTTGCGGCTAAAACAACAGATGTGTGGAATGGTGATGACCACTTAGTTTAAGGGATTGGCAACGTGTGGGTTTAAATTATTTAAGAAAATATCTGAATCCATTTCGTAAACTCCATTCGAGTACGAACTACAACAGGCAGAAATAAAAATATCAGTGAGATGAGTAATGTCCCACGATCCCAAATATATAGAAATACCGGTAGGTTGACTCATATTGTGAAACTTCAAAATGTTGATTTCAGGGTGCGAAATACTTCAAATAAAAAGTTCCTTATTTAATTAATTAAAAATTACCATAAAATTCTAAAAATTAAATCATCCCTATTTCCCAAAAGAACCTTGTCTAAATTCAAACCCGATATTCAAATATATTGAAATAACCGTTATGGCCGATAAACGATTCTATAGCGACTATTCTGAAATTTGATTTGGACATATCTCAAAATCTACCCGACGAAATCCTGACTTTTCTCTTCCACTAGAAAGATATACTCCACCAGCTCCACATGTTTCTTGTTTCACAGAAATCTGATTTAAAACGGACCCTGTATACTTAGTTGAAGTCTAAATCGCCAAATAGCGAACTGCCGCGTCGTTTCGCGCTCTATTTTAATTATATTATAATTAATACGTTTTAACGTCGATTATTAAATCGATTCGTTATTCAAATTCAATTCTAAACTGAATTAAATATTTTAGCTGATCCAATTCACACCGTATTGTGAATTCGGTGATTTCCGATTATTTCGACATTATAATATATTATTATATTATTTATTTTAATTAAATATTTAACATTATTTAATTCAAGTCATCGATATCGCCCAATCGATATTTAATAATTAAATAAATTAATTATTCGACAGCTAACAAAACGCGCCATTACAATATGTTTGGTTACATCACCAAAACCCAAAGACTAAAGTCAAGTACATAATATCCATCTTGACAAAATCAGAGTACATAATATAAAAAGCATAATCCCATAAATAGCCATAAAAGAGATAGGTTGAGCTTTACTTCAGCAATCCAAATCCAAGTGCTCCCAAAGAGATCCAAATCAAGCTTCCCACCCTAAGAACCTGGGGGGGGGGAGGGGGGGAGGAAGAAAAGAGGTGGAAACAAAGGGGGTCAAACATAAAGTCTGGCAAGTCCGATAACTCCAACAATATAATTATCAAAGTAATTAGGATAAGACATAAGCTTGATAAATAAGGAAATGACTGTGAATTAATGGCAAGACCAAGCAACCAAAAATAATAGGATGAGCAAAGATAACGTTAAAGGCGCTTCCTAATCAATATAGGGTAATTACTATACTCTACCGTACTGTACCGTACTGTACTGTACTAATACTAACTGCACCCATACTAGTCACTCTAGAAACTTGATCCCTCTTGACTAAATAGAAGGATGATAGCTTCGTGTACTACTAGATGTACCCACTATCCCCACAAGATGTACCCCTTCAATGGTAAATGCATGTACTCCTAGCTGACGTCATAGGTGCCGCCTGCTCCTATCTCCACTAGGTGTACCCCTTTAATGATTAATTAATAATGGTAGCTTCGTGTACCCCTAGCTGACTACATAGGTGCCGTCTGCTCCTATCTCCACTAGATGTACCCACTACCCTGCCCCATTCGATCGGCTCCCTAACTCGTAGATACCCGTGCTGGTCCCACAGTGGGGTGTATCACTCCCCTAAAGTGGCAACCCAATACAAATTAAGGATGCACGGCTTATACCTACACGATGCAACAACGTCTTACCTACCAGCCCGGGCCCACGCACGCACATGACCCCTTTGGACTTGCGTTGCCACCGCTAACCCATTTTGGCCTCTAACAATCAGGCCCAGTAGGCGTGTCCCGTCCTCGACTTGGGTCGAGCTCACAAAGATACTTAATGGGCTACTGGACTGAAAAGGGCCCCCACCAAGCTTCCCACCTAGGCTCGGTCCCCTCTAATACATCCCACTTAACCCCATGTCCACTTACATGTATAAATTTGGTTAAGTGTTTTCTAATTTAACCTAGTCTCACCCTTTTGTTTAATTAACAGGTTGTATTGGTTAAGTCTGTGGGTCTATATACACAAATATTACCCACCTACCCAAGATTTACTTAACCCTCTCACTGGTTCAGACATATTAATTTACGGTTAAGTTTGTGGGCCTATATGTACTAATATTACCCACCTATCCAAGATTTACTTAACCCACTCATTCCGTATAACCCAATTTACTTAACCCCCAACTTAAACTTAAGTTCTTACAATCCCTAGGGATCAGATTTGGTTAAGTAGTCCATTTCATTTACCATGTCCATTTTTAATTAATTAATCAATTAATTAAAACCTTTCCTTTCATAGGTGTCAATACCTATTTTATCCAATAATTTGAATTACATGTCATAATTGTTTATATTCAAATTACTCCATTTTTCTAATCGTATTTCTCACGACATCCTCATGTCACCCACATGTCACCCACTAGATTCCTCATGCCACCCAAGGCACCCACTTAACCCCCTCATGTCCCACTACATATTTACTTTGGTTAAGTGTTTTTAATTTATTACTATCGTAACCCCTGTAGGACCTCTCACATTAGACTGACATTTGTGGCTAGTGGATTTGTCGGGCGGGTCCGGGCAGTCTTACACCACAAACGAGCCTAACCTCATGTCCATACAATTGTTACGCATTTAGTTTGGGCCTTTGACCTCTCATATTGGGCTACCATTTGTGGCTGCTAGATTTGCCGGGCGGGTTCGGGCAGTCTTACACCACAAATGAGTCCAACCATGTGTCTTAAGCATTTAATTATACATAATTAATTTCCCCCAATATTTGAATTACTTTCCCTATTCAAATTACAAATCATTTCCATATTTATTTATGTATAAATTTGTCATCTTAATTATGTCCACTATTTATGGTACATAAATTGTACCAATTTACATCTCAAATTAATTTCATGCCTTTTTAGGCATTTGTGCCAATTCCCAATATTTAATATCCCTATTCAAATTCAAATTAATCTATGTCCATAATTAAACTATGTCCATTACTACACATTAATTTTCCAATTAATGCCTTCATTAAATTTTTTGCCTTTTAAGGCAATTCACCTTAATTAATATCTCAAATTCGTTATATGCCTCATTTACATGCCAATTCACATTTATTAACATAATCAATATTTTCATCCCATATTTGGATTAATTATTCCTAATCAAATATGTTAATAAAATTCAAATTATCTTTATGACCATAATTCACATTAATTATGTCCATATATCACTTTGCCAATTAATATCTCAATTTACATATATGCCTCTTTTAAGGCTATTACATGCCAATTCACATTTATTAGCATAATCAATATTTTCCCATAACCCCCGCGGCGTCCGTTCGCATAGAATATATGATAGACTAAGAAATAGTCTAACACATGAAAAAGGGAAAAACACCACATATTCACATAACATACAAAATAGGCCTAACTTGCATATGAGAATTTACCACATAACTTGCATAAAATCATAGATATAAACATAGGCCTAAAAGTTATGAACCTGCATGTTATGAATAAGATTTTCATCACAAAATTTACATAGGCAATAACCACAAACTTGCATAACATGATTCATATTCCAAACTCATATTTTTATATAAACTTGCATATGTGATTTATGCAACATAACAATGGTGTAAATTTACCTCTAAACATATAAACTAGCATGTAAAGTTTTAGCATATAACTCATACATGTCATAGCCTAACTTTTGATCTAAAATAGATGTCATAATCTTTACTAACTTGCATGTGATTTATGTCTAAATCAACATCTAAACTTGCATACATACATATGATCTATCATATGAATCAACATAACCAAACTAGCATTTAAACAACATGATGATTTGATTATACATAAGCCAATCATAGAATTACAACATAGATCATAACTTTACAACATGTATGATAACATCACAATTTAACAACATAATCATATCATACGGTCAATAATTCACATCATATCCATATAATCCACAATTATATCTAATCTTACTTAATTTAATAATTATCTTGATTAGAGAAATCGAACTTGCCTTTCATGGTTAAAGAATTATGAACAATTGATCAAACTTGATGCAGAATTATTGTAGCGACGTTAGTTGATTCGTCGTTGAAGCTCTAAGCTTGAATTAGGTTGAATTGATTAGTTATCTTCCTCTTTAGTTGGCGGCGGCTATACTGAGTTCCATGGCGACGGCATAACGGCTTTAGTTTCAATTTTAATTAGGTTTAGGGTTAGCATTAGGATGTATTTATAGGTGTAGGAAGTTGTTTAGGACCATTAGATTAACCCTGAACCATGAGAACCAACCAAATGCAAAATTTGCATTTGAGCGAATCGGCCCACGGGTTGACAGCCAAACACCCTGGATTAACCCCTAGTCGACACAGCGAGGCTCGGGTCGACCTCAAAAATGGGCCGGTTCGGTCATTCCCCCCTCCCAATTCGCTGTTTTGAACTTTTTCGCATATTTATTTATTTAATTTTTAATTTATATATATATATATATATATATCAATATATATATATTTCTCCACGCAACCCATTTCACTTAGTTCTTTTCTAAAAATTAAGTATACTTTAATTTGTGAATTTTAATGTTATAAAATTACGGGGTGTTACATTCTCCCCTCCTTAAAGGATTTCGTCCCCGAAATCTCCAAGTCAAGAAGAATGTATATCCTACCATCTAATTGTCCATCTACTCAACCATCAAACACCAGCATCCATTATCCTTAAAAGACTTCTAATGCTTTAATGTTTATATGCACAGTGTGTGTATATGTCCATATCTAATGCAAAATTAGGTGGTCTACTGATTCAGTCGACCTCCTTAGTGCAATTCATGATAGTGCCATGCGTCCAATATGTATGCAAAAGATTCCTAATGATACATATTAATTCTATATGCGTGCACAACCATCCACCCGAATGCATCAACCATATGATAATACAACCATTATACATCCATTTTACTAAATACATCCATATATATGCAATATGCAATATGAAGTGACTGAGCCGATCTGGTGCCTAATAGTGTGTGTGTGTATGCATCCACGAGCAACCACTAGCGAACACTTGCATCCACTTTGCATCCATCATACATAACATGTCTCAAACACATGTTTCAACCATAGGATTTCCCTAACTGAAGGTCAAAGATACTAGTGAGAGGACATACTAAAGATAAGATAAGCACAAGCTAAGCGATAAAGGAGAAATTAAAAGACATACCCTCGAAAAGAAAAGGGTACAATGAACGCATCTTCTCTTCCGTCTCCCAAGTAGCGTTACTCTCATCGTCTCCCCATTGTACTTTGACTAGTCTGACCTCTCGATTTCACAACTTCTTGATCTCGGACCCAAGAATGCATGTAGGAGCTCCGTCGCGTCACGCTCTATTTCCACCTCTCTAAGCAAGCTCGGCTCCACTACCTCCACGGTCTCGTGTAAGCACTTCCTTAAATGTGATACATGGAATACGTCGTGTACACCACTAAGTCTCTCAGGCAACTCCTCTTATCTGCATAAGATTTCTGCCTATCTTGCGCTGCCTTCATCCTTCTTCGAATCAAATCAATCTTCTCCGAAATCTCTCTAATCATATCGGGCCCAAGTAAGATCTTATCCGTAGATTCCCACCAACGTGTAGGTGAACGACAAGGTCGTCCATAAAGAGCTTCGAAAGGTGCCATGCCAATGCTAGACTGAAAGCTATTATTATATGCGAACTCCACCAATGGAAGATGCTCTTCCCATGTACCCCCAAAGTCTAGGATACATAGTCTCAAAAGGTCCTCTAGAATACGGTTCACCCTCTCGGTTTGGTCGTCCGTATGAGGATAATATGCGGTGCTCAAACATAACTGAGTCCCTACCGCTTCTTGTAAGCTCCTCCAAAATTCGCTAGTGAAGATAGGATCGCGGTTGCTTACTATGCTAGAAGGAACACCATGCAAACGAACTATCTCTCGGACGTATACAGAAGCTAACCATGGAGCAGTCCTCTTACTCTTCACGGGAATAAAATGGGCGCTCTTAGTAAGTCTATCTACTATAACCCAAATCCCCGTGTTACCCTTCCTCGATCTTGGTAATCCATCAACAAAATCTATCGAGATAATATCCATGTGAACTCATCGCAACTATCCATCTCCCACGCAAGCCGTCCTATTCGAACTCGATATCCCCCAAGCACAAGCCCTAAAGGCCTAAACCAATATCAGACAAGCACCCAAGCAATACCTCCTCCGATTTCAGACAGTCTACGTGAGATGATACTAGCAAAAAAAATAATTGGGCACTTAACCGACTCTGGCTGTCCTCGCCAGTCTTGCTTCAAAACCATCACTAATCACCTAACTGACTTTGCATTATCCCCTAGGCACACACGAATACCTCGTGCCTCTAGGTAAACCCCGCACTTCATCGAAGACGTCACTATACTCACGGACCACATGAAAAGATTCCAAATCACCGTTGAATACGTCAAGAGATTTGAGACAGCTAAACGTCACTGAAGCCCTAGGGTTACAAGAAATATGAGGGTCTTTCCATAATGAATCAATAGTCTAACTACCCTCCTTTCACTATCTAGGATGGCACCCCGCCTGGGTAGCCAATCCACCCCTAGAATCAAACTATAGCCCGTGAAACCAAGGACGAAGGCGTTGCATTCAAATCCAATGTCCAAGATAGACACTCTCAAATCCCGACAAACCATTGAAGGATGAGCCGAACCACCAAAAAGATTTGAGACTAGGATGGGATCCTTAACTAGACTAGTATTTAGGTGCAGTGTTTTCAACTAACGAAGCAGATACTAATGAGTATGAAGCGCCAGAATCAAACAAAGTTCGAACAGGATGATAAAGGAAACCAAATTTCTACCTGGACGGTCCTACCCTTATCAGGTATACCAACCGTGAGGGAATATAACTACCCTCCAGAAGATCCTGTACTTTGCCCTTGCCTCTTTGGACCATACTAATAAGGTGTCCTATTTCTCCAAAAGGATAACTACTAGACTTCTTGTTCACATACCCCATTCGTGACCTTCCACCAAGATGAGGTTTCGTCCTTCATTAACCAACAGTTATTTGAACCTTCCTCCCATCGTCTACCTTAAAGGTATCAACAAGCCCTCCACTTCCTTGAACTAACTTCTAGCCCGTCAAACGTCTAAGTCCCTTGAAGTAGTTTTTCATCCTTCGTATGGAAGTCCCTATTTATCTTAGAAAAAGCATCTATACGCGGAGGGGAAATCCAAAAAAGAGAAAGAGGAAGAGATTCAAAACGGAGTGTCGAAGGAAGGATATATGGCTCTTGGGGATTATGTTTTTTAAAACAAACCTTTCTTTCAAAAATACTCTTCTACAAACATATTTTTGAAAGTATTCTTTATAAAAATGCTTTTGAAAAATAGTTTCTCAAAATATCTTATCTGTTCTGGTAACCTTCAGCTCTGATACCACGTGTAACACCCCATGTCCATTAATGTCACTCACAAAAGGGAATGCATTAACTTCTATGGAGCGTTTTAAGTGAATATAGAACAGAAAATCACAACAAGACAGATATGAAATAGTACTTGAAAATTTAAAACTTTTTTTATTGCAACGGAAGGTAAATATGTTTGGTTACATCACCAAAACCCAAAGACTAAAGTCAAGTACATAATATCCATCTTGACAAAATCAGAGTACATAATATAAAAAGCATAATCCCATAAATAGCCATAAAAGAGATAGGTTGAGCTTTACTTCAGCAATCCAAATCCAAGTGCTCCCAAAGAGATCCAAATCAAGCTTCCCACCCTAAGAACCTTGGGGGGGGGGAGGAAGAAAAGAGGTGGAAACAAAGGGGGTCAGACATAAAGTCTGGCAAGTCCGATAACTCCAACAATATAATTATCAAAGTAACTAGGATAAGACATAAGCTTGATAAATAAGGAAATGACTGTGAATTAATGGCAAGACCAAGCAACCAAAAATAATAGGATGAGCAAAGATAATGTTAAAGGCGCTTCCTAATCAATATAGGGTAATTACTATACTCTACCGTACTGTACCGTACTGTACTGTACTAACACTAACTGCACCCATACTAGTCACTCTAGAAACTTGATCCCTCTTGACTAAGTAGAATGATGATTGCTTCGTGTACTACTAGATGCACCCACTATCCCCACTAGATGTACCCCTTCAATGGTAATTCCATGTACTCCTAGATGACGTCATAGGTGCCGCCTGCTCCTATCTCCACTAGGTGTACCCCTTTAATGATTAATTAATAATGGTAGCTTCGTGTACCCCTAGCTGACTACATAGGTGTCGTCTGCTCCTATCTCCACTAGATGTACCCACTACCCTGCCCCATTCGATCGGCTCCCTAACTCGTAGATACCCGTGCTGGTCCCACAGTGGGGTGTATCACTCCCCTAAAGTGGCAACCCAATACAGCTTAAGGATGCACGGCTTATACCTACACGATGCAACAACGTCTTACCTACCAGCCCGGGCCCACGCATGCACATGACCCCGTTGGACTTGCGTTGCCACCGTTAACCCATTTTGGCCTCTAACAATCAGGCCCAGTAGGCGTGTCCCGTCCTCGACTTGGGTCGAGCTCACAAAGACACTTAATGGGCTACTGGACTGAAAAGGGCCCCCAACAAGCTTCCCAACTAGGCTTGGTCCCCTCTAATACATCCCACTTATCCCCATGTCCACTTACATGTATAAATTTGGTTAAGTGTTTTCTAATTTAACCTAGTCTCCCCCTTTTGTTTAATTAACATGTTGCATTGGTTAAGTCTGTGGGCCTATATACACAAATATTACCCAGCTGCCCAAGATTTACTTAACCCTCTCACTGGTTCAGACATATTAATTTACGGTTAAGTTTGTGGGCCTATATGTACTAATATTACCCACCTACCCAAGATTTACTTAACCCACTCATTCCGTATAACCCAGTTTACTTAACCCCCAACTTAAACTTAAGTTCTTACAATCCCTAGGGATCAGATTTGGTTAAGTAGTCCATTTCATTTACCATGTCCATTTTTAATTAATTAATCAATTAATTAAAACCTTTCCCTTCATAGGTGTCAATACCTATTTTATCCAATAATTTGAATTACATGTCATAATTGTTTATATTCAAATTACTCCATTTTTCTAATCGTATTTCTCATGACATCCTCATGTCACCCACATATCACCCACTAGATTCCTCATGCCACCCAAGGCACCCACTTAACCCCCTCATGTCCCACTACATATTTACTTTGGTTAAGTGTTTCTTAATTTATTACTATCGTAACCCCTGTAGGACCTCTCACATTAGACTGACATTTGTGGCTGCCGGATTTGCCGGGCGGGTCCGGGCAGTCTTACACCACAAACGAGCCTAACCTCGTGTCCATACATTTGTTACGCATTTAGTTTGGGTCTTTGACCTCTCACATTGGGCTACCATTTGTGGCTGCTGGATTTGCCGGGCGGGTTCGGGCAGTTTTACACCACAAATGAGTCCAACCTCGTGTCTTAAGCAATTAATTATACATAATTAATTTCCCCCAATATTTGAATTACTTTCCCTATTCAAATTACAAATCATTTCCATATTTATTTATGTATAAATATGTCACCTTAATTATGTCCACTATTTATGGTACATAAATTGTACCCATTTACATCTCAAATTAATTTCATGCCTTTTTAGGCATTTGTGCCAATTCCCAATATTTAATATCCCTATTCAAATTCAAATTAATCTATGTCTATAATTAAACTATGTCCATTACTACACATTAATTTTCCAATTAATGCCTTCATTAAATTTTTCGCCTTTTAAGGCAATTCACCTTAATTAATATCTCAAATTCGTTATATGCCTCATTTACATGCCAATTCACATTTATTAACATAATCAATATTTTCATCTCATATTTGGATTAATTATTCCTAATCAAATATGTTAATAAAATTCCAATTATCTTTATGACCATAATTCACATTAATTATGTCCATATATCACTTTGCCAATTAATATCTCAATTTACATATATGCCTCTTTTAAGGCTATTACATGCCAATTCACATTTATTAACATAATCAATATTTTTCCCATAACCCCCGCGGCGTCCGTTCGCATAGAATATATGATAGACTAAGAAATAGTCTAACACATAAAAAAGGGGAAAACACCACATATTCACATAACATACAAAATAGGCCTAACTTGCATATGAGAATTTACCACATAACTTGCATAAAATCATAGATCTAAACATAGGCCTAAAAGGTATGAACCTGCATGTTTTGAATAAGATTTTCATCACAAAATTTACATAGGCAATAACCACAAACTTGCATAAGATGATTCATATTCCAAACTCATATTTTTATATAAACTTGCATATGTGATTTATGCAACATAACAATGGTGTAAATTTACCTCTAAACATATAAACTAGCATGTAAAGATTTAGCATATAACTCATACATGTCATAGCCTAACTTTTGATCTAAAATAGATGTCATAATCTTTGCTAACTTGCATGTGATTTATGTCTAAATCAACATCTAAACTTGCATACATACATATGATCTATCATATGAATCAACATAACCAAACTAGCATTTAAACAACATGATGATTTGATTATATATAAGCCAATCATAAATTACAACATAGATCATAACTTTACAACATGTATGATAACATCACAATTTAACAACATAATCATATCATACGGTCAATAATTCACATCATATCCATATAATCCACAATTATATCAAATCTTACTTAATTTAATAATTATCTTGATTAGAGAAATCGAACTTGCCTTTCGTGGTTAAAGAATTATGAACAATTGATTAAACTTGATGCAGAATTGTTGTAGCGACGTTAGTTGATTCGTTGTTGAAGCTCTAAGCTTGAATTGGGTTGAATTGATTAGCTATCTTCCTCTTTAGTTGGCGGCGGCTACACTGAGTTCCATGACGACGGCATAACGGCTTTAGTTTCAATTTTAATTAGGTTTAGGGTTAGCATTAGGATGTATTTATAGGTGTAGGAAGTTATTTAATACCATTAGATTAACCCTGAACCATGAGAACCAACCAAATGCAAAATCTGCATTTGAGCGAATCGGCCCACGGGTTGACAGCCAAACACCCTGGATTAACCCCTAGTCGACCCAGCGAGGCTCGGGTCGACCTCAAAAATGGGCCGATTCGGTCATTCCCCCCTCCCAATTCGCTGTTTTGAACTTTTTCACATATTTATTTATTTATTTTTTAATTTTTATATATATATATATATATATCAATATATATATTTCTCCGCGCAACCCATTTCACTTAATTCTTTTCTAAAAATTAAGTATACTTTAATTTGTTAATTTTAATGTTATAAAATTACGGGGTGTTACAGTAAACGTGTAGTACCCATGTCAAACTCAAAGCTTAGTGTGTCTCATTCTATGAAATTGAAGAAACTTTTGCACGTATCTTTGTTAGCTTGTCTGGAATTGTGAACACATTTGAATAATGTAGTTTGAAGTACATATAGGACGTTGCTTTAATGATGGGTGATGCATTAGTTACTTTTATTTTGTTTGGGAACTTGATTTCATACCCATTGGGCATTTAAGTTAACGGATCTCCTAAACCCTTCTACTGTCTTGGTAAATGACTTGGAAATCATGCAAGTATATATAATAAGTAGCTACGTTCATTTATGGCCCTAGTCTTGCCTATTTAGTTTAATGGGGCTCTAGCACCTTTGTTGGATATGTTTTGTTTTGTCTTGCATAGGCTTGATATTAGTTCCACTACTCATGCATGTCGCACCCTGTATGTATTATTTCTGTTGGCACTACTTGAGAGTACCTATCACCGATACCCTTATAGCTTTTGGTCCAGATTATTGATGTTGCTAACCCATATTGTCAACAGTTTTTCTTGGGTGCTACGCTTGAAATATTTTTAATATATATGTTGGGGTTAAGAAAATTATATTTTTTGTTTATCGAATTTCGCTAACTTGAGATAAGTTTAATCCAGACCCATATGTTTTGTGTTTTGCATGGAACGCTCGGGTCAGATGCGACCGTTACAGATTTTAAAAATATTCAACCCGCGAAGAGGAGTGGAACGTGAAGTCGCATTTGTGCACTCATAGACCAATAGAAAGTAAACTTTATATTTTTAAAATCGTTGTATACATTGTACATTTTTCCGCTATACCGAATATTTTGTATAAATTCTGATATGTATATAAAAAATTTATTCCACTGCAAGTATTATTGTATTGTGATTCTCTGTATTATTCTGCTAAACCCTATAAACTAATAACGAGTTGTTCTTTTGAACGTTCTTAGTTGGTTTAATTACCGACTTGGAGCGGTCTAAATGGCAGGACGTTACAAAGTGGTATCAGAGCTTTGGTTTGACAAAGCTTAGCTTATCGTGTTTAAAAGCTTATTAGAGATAGAGTAGCAATACTCTAAAATAAGTGGAATTGACACAAGAATCACCGTAGAGAGAGCATATTTCGAAAATTTAAATTATTTTGAATTTAACAAATCGTTTTGAAATGCATAATTATTTTGGAAATATAATTTATGATAAGGGTTTCGAGTAACATATTGACGTCGAGATCGGACTACCCAGTATGACAGGATTTTGAATATATGTCTAATCAACGTATTTGCGAAGTTCGACAAATACTAGATAGATATAGAATCACATTCTAGTCGTTTGAAAATAATTCTGGAGATGATCGCGACATCACAGAAATTTATTTTTGAGTTTTGAAAATGGGATGACTGTATGGTTCCGATTTAAACGTCGAGGAATACTTGAAAACATACAGAGAAGTGTTTGAATATGTTTTGATAAATAATTGTGAACTTGTACGGATAAACGAAATAAATGAGTAAAGTATTGAACCTGAAGCCGAATTCAGAATTTTTTTGGAATCATTGAATAAAATTTGAATAATAACGAATGTGTTGAAATATAAAATTCCCTCATCGCTTGGCATTGTGTTTTGGTTTCCTTGACCTGTCGTCTTCTGTCACTTACCTTTCGAACAATTTGTATTTGGAATTTTTGAATCGTCCAAATCTGATACTTGAATCCCTTGCATTACGTTGATAAATCTAATGACAAGTTGGAATTTGGAAATTACTTATTTGCGAGTATAGTTCCCTATATTTTTGAAATCGTCTACTAATGTTTAAAGGTAATATTCCGAAACAAAAACTAACTGAAGATGCTTATATAGATCAGAGTAGTGAAACAATGCGTAAAGATATTTTCGAGATAAATCATTTCAAGAGATTTCGACTATTCGAATTATGTAGCCTTTTCAGCTGAGATTTAATATTTAAACCTGAATGGTTAAAATCCTTCATACGTGTAAATGATTTCGGAATGTAATTTAAAAAGGAAAATTTCATGATTGTATGAATCTCTTTGGTATATATCTTATGTAAAATTGGAAATCGTATTGCAAGAATATTTCGAAAATGAATTGAAATTTTTGTATATGAAACTCGATATGACTTAAAAATTGAAATAGTTTATTAATATAGAAATTTCGATGACTTGATTCCCGAGATTTGGAAAAGATTTAAAAAAAAGGATAATAATACTATTCGAAAGTATTTGAATTATTATTGCGAAATGATTTATAACTTTGGGATATGAAATGAAATGATTCGTACTAAGATTCAAGTAACCTGTGAGTAAAGAAAGGTACAATGTGGGTGTAAGCCCTTGATTGATGATGGTCTGCTATGAGGTCCGGAGAAACATCATTATTCGAAATCGATACATGCGTAGGCCGTACCTCGTGGCCCTGTCACTGGGAGAAACCTCTCGACTTGGGACATAAATGTTTATGTTGCTTATCGAAAAAATTTCGAACTTTCGAAACGATTTATTTTATTTAAAAAAAATCTCGTAGCGAGTATAATTCGATACGAAAAAATGTAGTATTTCAAATGATTTGAAATAAACCGGGATGACATGTCAAAGAAATTATATCATGATTTGATTTCCAAAATTTAAAATTCTATTGTTATTTGGTTTTAACAACTTCTCCTTTTCGAGGACGAAAAGCCTTAAGGGGGAAGATTGTAACGAACCATTTTTTTTCGATGCCTTAATATATGTATGTTTATTTAAGAATTGATATTCGTTTAAAAATTTTGAAATATAATCTATTTTCTTTTGGTTTTAAATCAAATTTGCAGGTAAAAATTTATACTACGTTTTTGTTATATTTGATTTAAAGATTTAGTTAAATTAAACATTAGTGATATGTTAAACTAATTGATTATGTATTGTTGAGAATTCAATTTAAATAAATTTTGTATAGTTGAATTTGATTTTTAATTTAATTTGAGGTTTTATTCATAATTTATTTATCTTAGGTTTGAATTTGATTTTATTTAATTTATATTAGGAAAAAAAATTGTTTAAATAATCTTGCCACTTGTCCTTGGTGGAACGTTCGTGTTCACAGCATGTGTTAACATTTCTCTGTGAACATCACCGCGTGTCCCTCTTTCTAAATTTCCACCGTCTTTATTTTTTCCGTTCTCTCTTCTTTCCTTTACTCTATTTCCATTCCTCCTTTCCCTTTGTAATTTCAGCTGAGAAAAATCCCTCCTCCATTTTCCTTCTTCTGTCAAAAATTCCCAAATTGAAAATCATGGCCACCGCAAATTGTCCACCGCCAAATCGGGTTCTTCCCTCCTCCGCCTCTTCTAGTCGAAACCCGGTCACCTTCCCCCTCGCCCCCTATTATACCGTACCTACTAGCCATACCGATGCACCCCATTTCACCGTAAATTGAACACCGTGCTATCTCCTGTTAACACTCCGTACCGCTGCAGTCAAAGCCGTGTCTTTAATTGCTGTCCTCCGCCTTTTGGGAAGCCACAACCACCACCGCTAGATGCTCGTGCCTCCTCTTTACTGAAACAAAACTCGCCCCCTTCACCCTGCTTCAACCAGATCCATTGCACCCAATGCCCGCTCTTCTTTGTTGAACCCTGCAGCCGCTACCTACCTTTGCTCTGTCGATGCATTCAGCCTCCGCCACCGCTTGAGCAACCCCACCACGGAACCTCGCCTTCATGCAGGAACCAAACTTCCACAAGTTGTCTCCTTCCTCCATGAACCCAATGTTAGAAGCTCGTGCTTATGTGGCAAGAAGCCGATTTGCCACTGGGTCCAACCGCAAGCCACCACCTTCGACTCCGAAATCATCTCCTGCGCCTTCTTCCACCCTTATGGTAAGTTTAACTTACGATTAGATTTATCTCGAGTTCACTATCGTCGCATTCACAAAATATAATTTGTTATGGGATTTATTGGCTACTGTTATTCCTGTTGGTCATCTTGATAGTTTTATTGTTTGGATTTTTCCTTACATGCCCAGTATAGACTTACTGCTACTGTAAACGTGTAGTACCCATGTCAAACTCAAAGCTTAGTGTGTCTCATTCTACGAAATTGAACTTTCTTTTGCATGTATCTTTGTTATCTAGTCTGGAATTGTGAACACATTTGTATAAGGTAGTTTGAAGTACATATTGCATGTTGCTTTAATGATGGGTGTTGCATTGGTTACTTTTATTTTGTTTGGGAACTTGATTTCATACCTATTGGGCATATAAGTTAACGATTCTCCTAAACCCTTCTATTGTCTTGGTAAATGACATGGAAATCATGCAAGTATATATAATAAGTAGCTATGTTCATTTGTAGCCCTTGTTTTGCCTGTCTAGTTTAATGGGGCTGTAGCACCTTTGCTGGATACGTTTTATTTTGTCATGCATATGTTTGATATTAGTTCCACTGCCAATGCATGTCGCACCCTGTATGAATTATTTCTGTTGGCACTACTTGAGAGTTGTCACCTGACCCATTCGAGCTACTGCTAAATTTACATGGTGGTTTCAACAGTTTGCAAGTTAACACTTTTTCCTGTCATCATGGGTGCTTATTGTTATATGATTTTTCCGTCGTTGTCGTTGCATACCTTATTATTGTCTAGTTTGATACATATTGTTGTTGCATCTTAATTCACCATGTAACTTGATACCCTTACAGCTTTTTGTCTAGATTATTGATGTTGCTAACCCATATTGTTGACAGTTTTTCATAGGTGCTACGCTTGATATATTTTTAATATATTTGTTGGCGTTAAGCAAATTATATTTTGTGTTTATCGAAGTTCGCTAACTTGAGATAAGTTTAATTCTGACCCGGATTTTTTGTGTTTTGCATTGAACGCTTGGGTCGGATGCAAGCATTACAGATTTTAAAGATATTCAGCCCACGAAGGGGAGTGGAACGTGAAGACGCATTTGTGCGCGCATGGACAGATAGAAAGTAAACTTTATATTTTTAAAATCGATGTATACATTGTACATTTTTCCACTATACCGAATATTTTGTATAAACTCTGGTATGTATATAAATTTTTTATTCCACTGCAAGTATTACTGTATTGTGATTCTCTGTGTTATTCTACTAAACCCTGTAAGCTAATAACAAGCTGTTGTTTTGAATGTTCTGAGTTGGTTTAATTACCGGCTTGGAGTGGTCAAAATGGCAGGACTTTACATAAGGAAACATAGGATAAAATCTTCAAAATTGGTCTTCTTTTTGGAAATAATTCAATAAAATATTCTTCTAAATGGCAGTTGCAAAAATGAATGATTTGAATTGGTTTCCATGATAAGAATATGGCTATTCCTGGAATGTTTATTAGTGTATATCATACATACATACATATGAATATATATATACATACATATATATATATATATATATATATATATATATATATATATATATAAAACATCATTCCATATATTATTCAGAGCAAAGGAGGCAGTGTGAATGTTCCTTTCTTCAGCAAAAAAAGAGCTTGACGGGGATCGAACTCAGGTCTCTCAATACAAATTTCTATGCCTCTACCACTGAGATACAACTTCTTTTGCAATTGAAATGGCTTTGATATTGGGAAGTAGCCTTTTCTTTGTAGTTGGCCTTTAATTTGAAATGAAGGAGGCATCACTTGACAATCTGTAAAAACACATAAAAATACCCAAAGTATCATTTATTTATTTACAAAAGATAAAATATAAGAGCATAAAATAAACACATTTCTATGTTAATCACTAATCAAAGAAAAATGGTTTTAATAACTTTGGGTTAGAATATTTCGGCCAACTTTATTGTTTAGTCTTCATTCGAAATACCTAGTCATAGAATCAACGCAACTTTGCCATCCAAATTACACACTTCTATTCCTGTTTGTAACACCCCACCTCCGTTGTGGTCACTCACAAAGGGAATGCCTTAACTTCGATGCAACATTTTTAGTACAAGATGCAGAAAAATTACAAGACAGACAAATAAAGCAGTGGAAAATAAATAACCTTTATTGATTAAAAACAGCTTGTACAAAGATTGTTTTACAACACCAATACTTTTTACAACAAAGCATCTGTCTTGTTTAAAATAAAGAAGCATAAACTGACAATGATATTCCCCAATAAAGCATGAGCCAGCCATAGCAGTAGAAAATGGAGTTCAAAGCAATGCGTCAAAGAATCTTCATGCTTGGAAAGAGTAACGGTCCAAAATGAGCTGAGCTATTCCCTCCCTGACTACCTGGGGGAAACGGAAGAAAACAGGCAAAAGCAAACTAGGTCAGACATAAAGCCTGGTAAGCTCAGTGATTCTTAGCATTTAAACGAGGAAAAAGGATATGACATGAATAAACTAAATATAAGACTAAACCATAGTAATAAGATAACATGGGATATGATATGGCAAGAATAAACTGAATGTACTGATAAACTGGATATACTAATAAATTGAATATACTGATAAACTAAATATAATGATAAACTGAATGCACTTCTACTCCTTCTCTGCTTCGCGACTACCATGTTATACTGATTTCTATATCTCAGCACTACCTAACTAGTGTCCAAACTAGTAATCTATATAAAATGATCATATGATTACATGGTCCCAATCCCCATAATTGTGGTTGCCTTTATGTGTACATCTATTATGTGGATTCCATTTATTACCTAGATCTAATCTAGGTTTTTCTACCGAGCGCTTCCTAGATTCAACCAGGGTTTACGCTACCTAGGGCCACTGGGGTTTATGCTACCAATTGAACGCTTCTCGGATTCAGGGTTTATGCGACCTACGTCCAACTAGGGATTATGCTACCTATCGAACGATGTCCCCTAGGCTAGGACACACTACCCAGAGCGGTAAATGTTCCTAGACTTTCCCCACATATGTGTTGTGAATTGTTATCGATGTCTAGATGCACACGTCCTCTATATGTGTGACCCAAGTCTCGTGGCAGAGCTAGTCAAGAAACACGGAACTTGGTCGGGAGCTTTCAGATATCTGTTGATTGTAGATGCTAAGGTCTGCTTTTACAGTGGCTATGGTCCCACTAGACCCCTCCCTCAACTAACAAATGAAAGGCACCCAAGAAAATCAAGAATGAGAACCGTACGCAGGGCCCTCTATGCCCCCACAAACCTATGGGCCAACCTCACCCATAACTAGAGAGCAAGTATATGGTCTGTTGGAGTTCTCCGCCTTTCCGCTTCACGTATCTCGACTGACTCAAGATGGTAGGTAGACGACGAGTTGCTATCATAGGGCAAAAACTGGTCTCGCTGAATCATGTTGGTACATCCTAGTCTTCAGGTTGCCTTATTATTGCAACCAAGACATACCCTTGGCTCTTCTAACGTGGACCTTAACCTTTGTGAGCCCAGGAGGATCATCTGCAGCCTCACAGAGGGATACCAAGAGTACCCTCACGTCCCCTCAAAGCCACGTGCTTTGTACCCCAGTTCGTTGGAGCCTTCTTCATGATCAGACGGACGTTCGCTCCTTCTCGTGTTCTACGTGGCTTTCTTGACTAAGGTTTACTACTTAGTTCTCTTAACTAAGGTTTACTACTTAGTTCTCTTTCTCATCATGTGGGATTGGTTAAGTGTCATCAGTCAATTCAAGTTAACTTAACCCATTCACTTGTCATGTTAAATTGGTTAAGTGTAATCCAGTAGTTCACATTGACTTAACCTACCCATATATCATGTCAAATTGGTTAAGTGTTCCTTAACATTACTCGTTTATCAGGTTATACTGGTTAAGTGTCTCTCATTAACTTAACCCTGTTTATTCATTATGCTATAACGGCTAAGTGTTCTAAGTTTACTTAACCCCACCATCTAGTCTAGTTAGCATGTAAACATTTACTTAACCTTACCCACTTGTCTAGTTAACATGTTATAGTGGTTAAGTGTTTCCTTAGTTACTTAACCCCCACAAATCTTGCCTTGTTAACATGTTAATTTGTTAAGTGTCCAAATTAACTTAACCCCTATCAATCTTGTCTAGTTAACATGTTGAATTGGCTAAGTGTTTTCTCAATTACTTAACCCCACCCTTCTTGTCTTGTTAACATGTTAAGTTGGTTAAGTGTTTCCTTAATTACTTAACCTCACCATTTCTAGCTTGATTGTTCATGAGCTTTAATTAATTAATTAAAGCACCAACCACTCACATTAGATAGGTATTGTTGTGGTTACTGGATATGCTGGTCGGTTCCGGGCAGTTTTACACAACAACTCAGTCTAACCTCGGGTCTTTCTGGGCTTGATGCACTAACATGTCACATTAGACAGGTATTGTTGTGGTTACTGGATGTGTCGGGCGGTACCGGGCAGTTTTACACATAACTCAATCTAACCTCGGGTTAGGCATTTTCCTCTTCTCTAATTTACATATTTACTATTTATGTAAATTTTCCATAAATCAATTTAGCCTAGATCATATTCATTTGTCATGCCAATTAACATACTTATATTATGTGCCCAAAATTTGATTTACCTATCAATTAGCCCAACTTGCAGTTTATACCAATTTAGATTTAATATTCCCCCCTTTTACAGTTCATGCCCAATCAAGATTAATATTCCAATTTATAGTTCATGTCAAAACTAGATTTAATATTCTAGTTTACCGTTTATGTCCAAAACTTGGATTACATGCCAATTACATACTTTGCGGCCAATCAAAATTTATCAATTTATGCCCAAGTCTAATATGCATGTAAATTATTCACTATTATAGCCAATTTAGATTATGCCAACAAATTTATTATGCCAAATTAACTTAATTAAGCTACGCCCAATCCCCGCATCATAATTGTACGTATAACATGATTTCACAAGTTCTCTAAGTACTCATGAAATAGCACTAACAAAAGGAATAGGGGATAAGCACAAGAATTGATATAAAAGAATAGGCATGCAAAAATAATGGCTCCAATAGGTTCGATGTACATAATAGTGAATAGGAATAAACTAGCCAAGTTACACACTAAATATGAGATCGAACATAATTAAGGGAATAGGCATAGGTGAATTGGTCCAACATAATGCCAGTTCAAGGTACAACATGATTGGTTAATTGCAACAATGGGAATGGGCATAAGCAACTACTACAATAGTTATAGGCAATTAACCACAATTGTCATGGGCGACTAATCACAATAATTTCTTAATCATTGTCATAGGCAATAGTCTCATAGTTATGAATCATAGTCGTGGGCAACAGTCTCATAGTCACGAATCATGGTCATAGGCAATAATTTCATAGGCAACAGTTTCATGGTCATAGTCTTAGGCAAAAGTCTCATAGTCATAGTCATAGGCAATAGTTTCATAGTCATAGTCTTAGGCAAAAGTCTCATAGTCGTAGTCATAGCCATTGTCGTGAATCGGATCCAAAGGCATAGATAACTTTAGATTTGACATAAGCATGAATCAAAGATAATTAACTTGCAAATAGGTGCAGTTCTATATTTTGATTTATTACATTCACGATTCCAATTACACGTTCAGATCCAAAGAATAACCGAACTTACAGTGATCGGTTTAATAAAGGATAATAAGATAGCGTTGTGGCGATTTGGTATGATTCGCGTGACGTTGCTTGAAGCCGTTGAATTGGCCTTTGATTCCCTTCTTGAAGCTTTAACTTGATTTGAATCTCCAATTTGAAGAACTATAACTTGTTTTAGTAGAGAATAAGACTTATTTTAATAGTGGAGGCAAGAATAGAGAGAAACAGCATGCAGACGCCTCAAAGAATTTGTGTGGAGAAACCTTAGGTCTAGACACTCTTTTATAGGTGTAGAGAGTGTTTTAGAGCCATTAGATCACCCTAGAAGCCATCTGGTCCGTCCAGAACAGGTTAAAATCACTGCAGTCCAGATCTGGCAAAACAGGCCCAAGTCGACCCCCAGGTCGACCCACAGTTCGACCTATAGGGGGGAGGTCGACCCCGAGGTCAACCTGGATTCTGGGCGGAAAATTTCCCGCCTAACCCGCTTCTGGGTTCTGTTTTGAATTTTTGAATTCAGTTTCAAGCTGTTTTATATATTCTGAAACTTCTGAAGGCCATAACTTCTTCATACGGAGTCCGATTTATGCTAACTCGGACTCTATCTCAAGCAGAATTCCAAGTCGAAAGCAATGGCACAACTCGTTTCCCTTAATTCTTCTTTTACAAATTAATTATACTTTGATTTGTTAAGTTCATGTCCCCCGAGAATACGGGGTGTTACATTCTCCCCTCCTTAAAGGATTTTATCCCCGAAATCTTTAAGTCAAGAAGAAAGTGTCCTAAGATCCAATCACCCATCTACTCAACCATCATCCACCAGCATTCACTGTCCTAAAAGGGTTTCTAATGCAAAATGAACATGTGCAAAAGTGTGTGTATATGTCCAATACTAATGCAAAAGATCAGGCAGTCCACTGATTCAGTTAACCTCCTAAATGCGAATCATGAGAGTGCCATGCATCCAATATGTATGCAAGCATCCCTAGTCATGTAAATACTATATGTGTGCATATTCATTCATCCATATGCAACATCCATTTGATAACACATCAAATTTCAATCCATATACAAACTTACGCACTTGGATCCATATGCAATATGAAAAGGTGACTAAGCCAATCTAGTGCCTAGTGTGTGTAAATGCATCCACGAGCAACCACTTGCAACCACTAATCATAACATGTTTCAAACATATGTTTACATACATTGGCTTCTACCTAAGGATCGAAGATATGATCTAGAGAATATACCTAGAAAGATAGAAACAAGAATGCATAACATTCCTAGAATAAGAGATCAAGGATATACCCTCAAAAGGGTATGATGCACATGTCTAGTCTTTAGTCTTCGAAGTCGCATCTTCTCGAGTTTCATGATACTGTACCTTATCTAATTTAACATCACGATTGCGAAACTTCTTGACCTCCATTTCCACAACTTACTAGTAAAGATAGGACCTTGGTCACTTACTGTGCTAGAGGGTATCCAATATAGTCAAACTACCCTTCCAAGATAAACAGATGTTAACCATGATACCAACTGTATATCCCAAGATGATTAGAGGTCTCTCCTCTACTTAGCTTATCCATCATGTTGCAAATCTGAGGGTCTAAAGCTGATGGTTACTATGTGCTTTTTACCTCTCTTAAGGTCAGTCTAACGTAGGATGCCAGCCCCAACCATTTATTTCTCACGCAAACCATCCTAGTCGAACTAGACATCCCTCAAGTACAAGCTCCAAAGGGCTAAACCAATATCAGACAAGCATCCAAGGGATACCTCCTCCGAATTTGGAAAATCTATGTGAGATGATACTAACAAAACAACCAAATAATTGAGCACTTTACTGACTCTGGCTATCCTCGCCAATCTTGCTCCAAAATTATCGTTGATTGCATAACTGGCTTTGCAGTGTCATTTAGATATATGTGGAAATCTGTCTCGAGTTTTAGGGGGAAAACCCCTACCCTAATCAAAACATCTTGCGTACTCATAAACTACTCCAATGGATCGAAAATCGTCGATAGAAAGATAAAGTGATTCAAGGTAGCTAAGACAAACTGATCCCTTAGGATCGCACGAAATCTCGAGGGTATTCCCGAGGCAAGTCGAAAGTCTAACTACCCTCGTTTCACAATTACTAGCTAACCAATCCATGCCTAGAATCAACCCATAGCCCATGAAACCAAAAACATAAGCATTAATATAGCTATTCTCAAATCCTTACAAGTCAATGATAAATGAGCCGAGCCAGCAATTGGATTTGAGACTATAATGGGATCCTCTACTATACAATATCTAGGGTGCAGAGACTCAACTATGGAAGCAGATATATACGAATGTGAAGCTCTAAAATCAAAAGGAGCACTAACAAGATGATCAAAGGGGAAAACTCTATCAACAGAAATCTTACTGCCTCTCTCAGGTATGCTGGTGGTGGGAGCATGCACTTGCCTTCTGGAAAATCATGTCCTTTGTTCTTTCCATTGCCCTTAACTATACGACCCGTTATAACAAAATAAAGATACTTCCTGTTATTTTAGGTTTTACTATTCTTTCCTCTCCTCCTTTGTGAACCAAGTCAATATCCATGGGTTCTTCATCCTTGTGTTGTCCTCCTTAGCCAAACTCCCTCATTCTCAACTTTGCCATCCTTGTGTAACTTGTTGACATATATCTCGAAATCTACCTCCATCGCACGGAGAATCCTACAAAGCTCGAAAGAAAATTACGGCTACAGGTGGAAGTTAGGCGCTTATTTTCCCTTTGACAAGTGTCGTAGTCTCATCAAGCCTACGGAACCATGTCGCGATGAGGTTACCTCCCAGAAAACAAGGAGCGCCAGAGACACAGGAAAGAAGGAAACTAGGATACAAACGGAGGATCAAAAGATAGTGCATATGGCTTTGGGGAATATGCCTTTAAAACTTTCCTTTCCTTTTGAAAATTCTTCTTTAAAAACCGTTTGAAAATAATTTTTCAAATCTTTTTATCTTATCCAGTAACCTTCAGCTCTGATACCAAGTGTAACACCCCATCACCGTTACGGTCACTCACAAAGGGAATGCTATAACTTTGGTGGAGCATTTTTGGTACAAGATGCAGAAAAATTACAAGACAGACAAATAAAGTAGCGGAAAATAAATAACCTTTATTGATTATAAACAGCTTGTACAAAGATTGTTTTACAACACCAATACTTATTACAACAAAGCAACTGTCTTGTTTAAATAAAGAAGCATAAACTAATAATGATATTCCCCAATAAAGCATGAGCCAGCCATAGCAGTAGAAAATGGAGTTCAAAGCAATGCGTCAAAGATTCTTCATGCTCGGAAAGAGTAACGGTCCAAAATGAGCTGAGTTATTCCCTCCCTGACTACCTGGGGGTGATGGAAGAAAAGTGGCGAAAGCAAACTAGGTCAGACATAAAGCCTGGTTAGCTCAGTGATTCATAACATTTAAACGAGGAAAAGGGTCATGACATGAACAAACTAAATATAAGATTAAACCATAGTAACAAGATAACATGGGATAAGCATGGGATATGATATGGCAAGAATAAACTGAATGTACTGATAAACTGAATATACTGATAAACAGAATGCGCTTCTACTCCTTCTCTGCTTCGCGACTACCCTGTTATACTGATTTCTATATCTCTGCACTACCTAACTAGTGTCCAAACTAGTAATCTATATAAAATGATCATATGATAACATGATCCCAATCCCCGTAATTGTGGTTTCCTTCAAGTGTACATCTATTATTAGGATTCCATTTATTACCTAGATCTAATCTAGGGCTTTCTATCGAGCGCTTCCTAGATTCAACCAGGATTTACGCTACATTGGGCCACTAGAGTTTATGCTACCTATTGAGCTTCTCGGATTTAGGGTTTATGCGACCTAGGTCCAACTAGGGATTATGCTACCTATTGAACGATGCCCCATAGGCTAGGACACACCACCCAGAGCGGTATATGTTCCTAGACTTTCCCCACGTATGTGTCGTGAATCGTTATCGATGTCTAGATGCACATGTCCTCTCTATGTGTGACCTGAGTCCCGTGGCAGGGCTAGTCAAGAAACATGAAACTCGGTCGGGAGCTTTCATATATCTGCCGATTGCAGATGCTAAGGTCTGCTTTTATAGTGGCTATGGTCCCACAAGACCCCTCTCTCAACTAACAAATGAGAAGCACCCAAGAAAATCCCGAATGAGAACTTTATGCAGGCCTCTCTATGCCCCCACAAACCTATTGGCCAACCTCACCCATAACCAGATAGCAAGTATATGGTCTGTTGGAGTTCTCCGCCTATCTGCTTCACGTATCTCGACTGACTCAAGATGGTAGGTAGACGAGGAGTTGCCATCATAGGGCAAAAAATGGTCTCGCCGAATCACGCTGGTCTATCCTAATCTTTAGGTTGCCTTATTATTGCAACCAAGGCATACCCTTGGATCTTCTAACGCAGACCTTAACCTCTGTGAGCCCAGGAGGATCATCTGCAGCCTCACAGAGGGATACCAAGAGTTCCCTCATGTCCCCTCGAAGCCGCGTGCTTCACACCCCAGTTCGTTGGAGCGTTCTTCATGATCAGGCGAACATTCGCTCCTTCTCGTGTTTTACGTGGCTTTCTTGACTAAGGTTTACTACTTAGTTCTCTTTCTCGTCATGTTGGATTGGTTAAGTGTCATCAAGTCAATTCAAGTTAACTTAACCCATTCACTTGTCATGTTAAATTGGTTAAGTGTTATCCAGTAGTTCACGTTGACTTAACCTACCCATATATCATGTCAAATTGGTTAAGTGTTCCTTAACCGTACTCATTTATCAGGTTATACTAGTTAAGTGTCTCTCATTAACTTAAACCTATTTATTCATCATGTTATAACGACTAAGTGTTCTAAGTTTACTTAACCCCACCATCTAGTCTAGTTAGCATATAAACATTTACTTAACCTTACCCACTTGTCTAGTTAACATGTTATAATGGTTAAGTGTTTCCTTAGTTACTTAACCCCCACAAATCTTGTCTTGTTAACATGTTAAGTTGGTTAAGTGTCCAAATTAACTTAACACTTATCAATCTTGTCGAGTTAACATGTTGAATTGGCTAAGTGTTTTCTCAATTACTTAACCCCACCCTTCTTGTCTTGTTAACATGTTAAGTTGGTTAAGTGTTTCCTTAATTACTTAACCTCACCATTTCTAGCTTGATTGTTCATGAGCTTTAATTAATTAATTAAAGCACCAAACACTCACATTAGACAGGTATTGTTGTAATTACTGGATATGTCGGTAGGTTCTGGACAGTTTTACACCACAACTCGGTCTAACCTCGGGTCTTTCTTTCTAGGCATGATGCACTAACCTCTCACATTAGACATGTATTGTTGTGGTTACTGGATGTGTCGGGCAGTTCCGGGCAGTTTTACACCACAACTCAATCTAACCTCGGGTTAGGCATTTTCCTCTTCTCTAATTTACATATTTACTATTTATGTAAATTTTCCATAAATAAATTTAGCATAGATCATATTCATTTGCATGCCAATTAACATACTTATATTCTATGCCCAAAACTTGATTTACCTATTAATTAGCCCAACTTGCAGTTTATACTAATTTAGATTTAATATTCCCATTTTACAGTTCATGCCCAATCTAGATTAATATTCCAACTTACAGTTCATGTCAAAACTAGATTTAATATTCTAGTTTACCGTTTATGTCTAAAACTTGGTATACATGCCAATTACATACTTTGCGGCCAATCAAAATTTATCAATTTATGCCCAAGTCTAATATGCATGTAAATTATTCACTATTATAGCCAATTTAGATTATGCCAACATATTTATTATGCCAAATTAACTTAATTAAGCTACGCCCAATCCCCGCATCATAATAGTAAGTATAACATGATTTCACCAGTTTTCTAAGTACTCATGAAATGGCACTAACAAAAGGAATAGGGGATAAGCACAATAATTGATATAAAAGAATAGGAATGCAAAAATAATGGCTCCAACAGGTTCGATGTACATAATAGTGAATAAGAATAAACTTGCCAAGTTACACACTAAATATGAGATCGAACATAATTAAGGGAATAGGCATAGTTGATTTGGTCCAACATAATGCCAGTTCAAGGTACAACATGATTGGTTAATTGTAACAATGGGAATAGGCATAAGCAACTACTACAATAGTTATAGGCAATTAACCACAATAGTCATGGGCGACTAATCACAATAATTTCTTAATCAATGTCATAGGCAATAGTCTCATAGTTATGAATCATAGTCGTGGGCAACAGTCTCATAGTCACGAATCATAGTCATAGGCAATAATTTCATAGGCAACAGTTTCATGGTCATAGTCTTAGGAAAAAATCTCATAGTCATAGCCATAGGCAATAGTTTCATAGTCATAGTCTTAGGCAAAAGTCTCATAGTCATAGTCCTAGTCGTGAATCAGATCCAAAGGAATAGATAACTTTAGATTTGACATAAGCATGAATCAAAGATAATTAACTTGAAAATAGGTACAGTTCTATATTTTGATTTATTACATTCATGATTCCAATTACCGTTCAAATCCAAAGAATAACCGAACTTACAGTGATCGATTTAGAAAAGGACAATAAGATAGCGTTGTGGCGATTTGCTATGACTCACGTGACATTGCTTGAAGCTATTGAATTAGCCTTTGATTCCCTTCTTGATTCTTTAACTTGATTTGAATCTCCAATTTGAAGAACAATAACTTGTTTTAGCAGAGAATAAGACTTATTTTAATAGTGGAGGCCAGAATAGAGAGAAACAGCATGAAGACGCCTCAAAGAATTTGTGTGGAGAAACCTTAGGTCTAGGCACTCTTCTATAGGTGTAAAGAGTGTTTTAGAGCCATTAGATCGCCCTAGAAGCCATCCGGTCCGTCGAGAATTGGTTAAAATCGTTGCAGTCCAGATCTGGATAAACAGACCCAGGTCGACCCACAGGTCGACCTATAGGGGGGAGGTCGACACTAAGGTCGACCCCTCGGTCGACCTTGGTCCTGGGCGGGAAATTTCCCGCCCAGACCGCTTCTGGGTTCTATTTTGAATTTTTGAATTCAGTTTCGAGTTGTTTTATATATTCTGAAACTTCTGAAGGCCATAACTTCTTCACACGGAGTCCGATTTACGCAAAATCAGGCTCTATCTCAAGTAGAATTCCGAGACGAACGCAATGGCGCAACCCATTTCCCTTAATTCTTATTTTACAAACTAATTATACTTTAATTTGTTACGTTCATGTCCACCGAAAATATGGGGTGTTACATTGCTACAAGCCGCTTCATCCCCATATGCATCGCCCCACAGAAACTCACCACGCCGACGCCATCAGGAAGCTCCGGTGGTTCATCAGATGTTGCTGGAACGTTCGCCTTACCTTGCCGGTTCTTTGTCCAAAACAGAACCTCCTCATGCTTCAACATTCATTGTAAAATCACCATGATTGCCACTGTCTTCGATCTCAACTGTGGCTACCACGATCGCCATTGTCTTCGATCTCAACTGTGGCCACCACGATAGTCAAAATCAGATCACAGCCGTTTAGATTGAAGATCTCGCCTAGCTCGTCTGATTTTCAAAAGAAAGTTTTTGCTCATGATCAATATTTTGGATGATAATCAGAGGAGTATGATTGAAGAAATCAGCCGTGGGTTTTAATAAGCGGCGTCACCAAAACAGTCGACCGCTAGATAGTGTTTGACTTCAAAATCAGGTTTCCAGATTTTTTCGTTGGCTATTTATAATGAAGGGTGGCACAAAGTATTAATATTTTATTATTATGAAACTTGCACGAAGCTTTTCGCAAAATTAACACCTTATTTGACCTCAAATTCGAGATAAACACCTATTTCTAACATAAAAATATATTCCGGATCCAATGGGACTGGTTTCGTCGAAACCCGAGGTCGTTTGTGAAAAGTTCTTTATAAATATCGATGAAAAATCGAGCTTTTAAAATTCCTATAATTACAGAAAAAATCCAAAAAATATGAGACCTTGACATTTTACTAGATCTGTTCCTAACGGATCCAATGAATCTAGTTTCATTATATTTGGAGTTTGTTTGGTTAGTCGTTTATTCGTTAGAAGTTACTCATGTCGAAATTGACCAAAATAATATAAATGATTATTATCATTGCCACAATCAAATGGTAAGTCCGATTGATACTAAATTTGATTTTTTATAATAATTAATTAATACGAATCCAACGGCACCAGTTTCGTTGCATTCCGAAACTGTTTCCCAGTACGCTATTGTTATACGCACCAAAATGTTATTTTGGACACCAAATTTCATGGTCTCCAAAATTAACAAATCATATATCTATCCTGGCTCTAAAAGTCGATACGATTTCAATGGAATTGGTTTCATGGCTTAATTCGATCGTCTGCTCAAGTTACACTCAAATATCACTTTATTAAATTAAATTAATTCAATTGCGCGTTATATAAAATGATTAGGCACTTACGGCTGTTGTTGTCACATATGACATCGGTTTTCCACGGAATTTGATTTTCTTACAATAATTTAATGATACGGTTCCAACGAACTAATTTCAACGAAAACAGAGGCAGTTTGAAAAATGGCTATTTTTAACGCTTATAATTTAATAACAATTCCCATAGCGACTATTTTAAAATTTGATTTGGACATAACCAATAATCCATAACATGAAATCTAGATTTTTCTCTTTCATATGAAAATTATAATCAATAAGATTCCAATGTTTCTTGTTTCACAGAAATCCAACTTGTATTGGATCCTTTACATCTAATTATAGTTCAAAACTCAATATTATGAACTGCAGCGCCATTTTGAGCTCGATTTATATTATATATAAATTTAACGTTCAAACTTTGCTTTAAATAAACGAATCCAATATTAAATTCATTAATATTCCAAATATAATATTTAAAATAATAAATTAAATTAAATATTTGAGCACAAAAAATACGGGATATTACATTCATCCGCCCTTAATAGAATTTTGTCCCCGAAATTACTAAGTTGAGAAAAATGTCATAAACCCATAGATTTTCAAAATCAAATTAATTTTAAATCGAAAACCAATTCATTATTGTAAAATTAAATTTTCAAAAATATCGAAAATTTTCTAACATCTTAAACTCCTAGAAAGTTTCGGCAGAGTCTCCCCTGTACGGGGTGACATCTCGATATCACAGGAACAAATTATATATATACATCGACCCACCCGGTCGGAAAACAAAATCGAAAAACCAAAATTTATATTTTCGCGTAGGCGTACCTTATGCGGGCGCTATTGAGCATACTTGCTCAATTTACGTGCGATATATTCTTCCAAAATCAACCCCTATAGCTATCTAGCACCCGTACTTAACTCAGTTCATCATATAAGTAACAGATGTACAAAATTTTAATTAATACCTCATTAATCAACAAGTCAACATACAAATTCTCAAAATCAAACACGAACATCAATTCATTTTTAAAAACTGGGTTAAATCATAAATTTCAATTCATGCGCAGTTTTATTCCAGTTTTATTATACTGGAATTTATTTACTTCAGTTTATAATTCAGTCATCTCAATTAAACTATTGATTATTTCAATTCAAAAAGTCTATCATCCAATAACAAACAGTTCACAATCAACAAAAACAAACCAATCATTCAATTTATGTTGGACGTTAATATTTACTTTCGTTTCACATATTTGAATATCAATTGATCAATATTCGATTGACTCCTTTTTAATTATTATTCATTTAATTTTCAAATTCCAATCTATTTTATTTAATTTCAATATCACTCTTACTTTAATTTCGATTAACCAAGTTAAGTTCCAATTCAAATTTTTAATTTAATCTGAATATTATTCAAATCAACTAAACACACATAATTTAAATATTATTCAAATCAACTAAACACACAAACCAATATCTCAATAATTCAATAAAATTATTTCTTTTCTATATAAAAATATATTTTGGGTAAAATTGTTTCATTTAACCTCTTTACAAAACAATATCGTATCCATTGTCAGTTCAATGCTTCTCAACACTTGAACCAATCTAACAACACAATAGAAAACATTTGTAAATAAAATTTACAAATATGCTCTCTGATATATACACTCAACTCAATCTAGGGTATTACTAACCCCATCTTTATTGAGTTACACCACAAAGCAAAGGATATTGCTAAACCAATAGCTCTGATACCACTGTAACGACCCACTGATTTTCGACCCTGAAAATCGACATAAAACACCATGTCGACTTTTCAAGCATCGAAATCACATGAACGTTAGTAGAAAGAAACTAGAGGAGAAGATAAGAAAGAAAGAAATTTTAGAATAGAAGAAGAAGAAGAAGAAGAACGAGGACTAACACAACACAGAGTCTCACATCGCAGCGAAACAAAATATAATATAGAAATAAATCTTTACTAAGAGGTTGAAAATATATATTTACAATCATCAGAGTACATCACACATCTGGACAGTTATAATAATATTTCCTCATATACAACACACAGCAGAGTCACAACTATATAATATCATATGTCTGAACTCTTCCCGCTCGTCTTTTCACTGCATCCGATAACCTGAACCTGTACGACCCGGTCTTGCCCGAGCATTACAAATGCCTGATCAGTCAAGTGAATTGGAGTGAGAAAAACACACTAAGTTTATGGTTAACATCCAACTTGATTTTAAAGTTAAAATCTTTTTGAAAGAAAGGATAATAGTAGGACCAGATCCACACATAAATACGGACGGTATTTTACCTTACTATAACCAAAAATATTTTTGAAATCAATATCTTTTCTGATATTATAATTGTGTCTAAATACAAATAAATATCAATCTAGCAGAATGCTTGCATCTCATGCTCTACATATATATTATACAATCAAAACCCAGCCAATTATTGGAGAATGGATTTCCTGGCAAGGTATGGGACAACCTTCCCGACAATGTACCTCTAGAGATGAATACATTGGGGTTCAACAAGAACATCTTGCAACCCAGGCTAAACATGACCGGCCCCTCACTTCGCTTGAGAGTACCGAATATATTATTACCACAGTTGGGGGCCAACCAACCGAACTGAGGGCATACATAAAAAAATTAAAATGGGACAACCGAAGGCATTTGATTTCAAGAGATCAGGTAATGATATTCCCTTTTAATGGGTGTGACCCACATAGCCATGCGACCTACCCGATTTTATGCCATTTCCCGGTTGATGAGGCTAGAGGTTAAGCTTATCCATCAAAACAATACATCTCTATTCACTTTGAATGCCACATCGTCAAATCCATCAAATCACTAATTGACGTCCACAAAAATACTCTAAGTGTTAGCTCTCCACAATAGAAGTACGTTTGTAAAAATCAATATGCATGATTCTTAGAAAGTATTTTGTCAGACATTCATCCATACAAGTCATCCAGGAACAGGATGAACCGAAGTCACCCTCCTACCACATCCTATATAGGTATCACCCCAAGGATCAGAAGCAAGTAGTCCTTGCAATCCGTAGATTCCAATCATGGCAGAATCACTACCGAAATATCTTTGGCCGCTAAACCAGAGAAATTCAACCAGTGGTTCTTCCGTTTATGAAGATCCACGATCTTCAATGCTCCATATTCAATCAACATCTTCTACGTATTTGCTAGTCGGAATGATTTTCGAATATACTTCGATCCAGGTCTTTCCGCATCAACAGTCGTATTTGGCAAGATTTGATAGTCGGTTATTTAACTATCAAATAAATAATCATGTGAATGAAATGAGTTTACTGACTCATTAATCAGCGTTACTTGGCCTCTTTAGTTAGACGTCTGTTAATTATATTATTAAAATTTTCCAATATTTGGATTTTATCTTTTATTTCTTATTATAAATAAGAATATTCTTTAAATCATTTCATTCACTGATAAACTTTTCGAGCATAGCTTTTAATATAATTTACGGAAATCGTAACTTATGTTTCCCTTAATTGCTCCCGTTCATAAACTAATACCATTTTTGGATAATCGTGAAGTCGTTCAAGTTGGTGTATTTTATTTACCTCTCGGACCTTGAACAATCAACATTCATATCTTCAGAATAGTTAGAAGTTTATTGACCACACGTTCCCTTATTTGAATCTCAACAACATTTGTTTAATTACTTATTAAATAAACTATTATTTACTTCTCTATTAATCTTAGATAATCCTCTCTAATATTATACTCGAGTTTTGATTACTCAACATCTCTTTAAAAATATTCTTCAACCTGTTTGCAACAACAATACTATATTGGCTTTTAAATCATATATAACTATCTTTAACAATTCTAACATAAATATCTTTATAAATCTTACCTTCATATCTTTTACAATACTTATATTGACATCTCGTACAAATCTTTATATTCATTTTTACCGAAACGATTCAATTATCATCTATAACAAACGTTACAGCTTCCATTGCAAAACTTTTTATTTCCTTATTTATACTTTTTTCAAATCATTATGACGACTTATGCATTGTCGAAAATCCAATAGCGATCTTTTTAAGAATCTATTGTTATAAATCAAATAGTTCAATTTGTTATTTGTAACAATTGTTATGCATTCATTTCTAAAAACTCTTCATTTCCAAATTCAATTTGTAAACCATTTACGACAATGTATATTCGCTGCCATTTCCAAAACATTTTACTTAGCTTATACTCTTGCTTTTGAATAAATTTCACTTCGTTAACCGTTTTGAATTTCAAAATATCACATTACGACTTTCGGAATGACCCTCACTTAACCATTTCATACCATTTCCCCGCTTCTTAATTTCCTTTTTCTGATTTCAACTATTAAATAAATATTTGGTTTAAACTATCATATTCGCTTAAAAATCCATTTATAACTTCGTTATAAACTCGTTTTTAATATAAAACCCATTAACTCCTTTCACATTTCAATTCGATTTCATTTCACCTTTGATCACTTTTTAAATGAATTGAAAAGTAATATCCATAATTATTATTAATTAAAATTATAATTTACTTCAACCATTAACTACAGTAGTAGTAGTTAATTTCTTTATTAAATAAAATAAATAGTAAATTCTTTTTAAAATCTTGTTAAAATTAAAACAAATATTCATTAAACTATTTTATTAAATTAATTCAAACAAATTAATTTAATAATTATTCTCAGCTAAAAACAATTCATTTAGTCAACTCAATACATGATTAATTCGTTAACCAATTTCAATTGGTCCATCCTTTAAATTAGTTAATATTATAATTAATTTAAATAATTCCATTTAATTGTTTTTAACAAAACAATTATCCAATTCTTAACCGATTGGTTAATTTTAGTTCATTTGCTTATAAATATGATTAACATAAACATTTACTCTATAAAATCATTTAATACGGGCTTATAAATTTAAATTATAGATAATGAATATTTATGTCTTTCAACAAACTTTTATTCAAAATAATAGATTTAAAATCTATTTTCAGTTATAAAATAAATTGTATAACTTCATTCCTGTCGATTCACTTGAAGGTAAATCCATATTTGAAAAATGATTGATTTATAGGCCATACACAGCCAATTACTTAACCAATATCACCCATTGGTTTAAAAAAATCCAATGTGGAATTTCAGGTAAACGGTCAACATCCAAATTAATCATTCAAAAAAAATTGTTCATATAATGACAATATGGAAATAAACAACATTAAATATATTTGAGGAATCCGGTTGGATTCCTCAAACCTTGTCTTCCCTGCATTCACATATATTATTTCCAATAATATTATTCAATTCAATTTAACTAATCATCTCAATAACAGTAAATAACGACTATTTAACATTACCCAATTAACAAAACAATTCAAACAATGCAAATAATCCAAACAATCAAACACGTTTATTTTATAAACGTGACCAATAAGGTAAGTTACCTCCATTGGACCAATCGTTAAAATAACGATTTAGTTTTTCACTGAAATTAAACAGTGTTTAATTTCATCGGTTCAAACAATATATGAATATACAATTAATAAATAGGTAACCATTAGCAAGCATAACACATAATTATAAAACCCGACTTTTATAAAATATAAGTGGGAAATACTGAGTGAGTTTAACTCACCTTGAGTTGATTACATTGTTTAAACGGTTGGTTTCCATTAAATTAAACGAGTGCTTAATTTAATTAAAAATCCCAGTTGATTCCAGGCACGTCCACTTCTGTTCCATAGCAGGGTGCTCGTTGATGCGATTCCAACGGCGCTATGTTTCTCAGTTTCTGGTAAGATATGATCATGTTATAATTATTTAAAGGTTAAATGATTTTATTTAACAATTAGTTAACCCTTAATTAAAATTAATATTAATTAACTTACTTTTTTATAAAAAAATGGCCGATCAGTTCTTCTATAGTCCCGCTACAGTTCTGCCCACTATCCTGCATACAACAAAACCAACGTTCTACATAAATAATTTAAAATTAATTAACTAAATTCTTTATTGAACTAATCTAACTAACTAAAATATTAAAATTATCAAGTCGTTAGTTATATACCACAAGTACATCGTTTAGAATTGAAAAGGCCGGTCCAATATCATTTTTGATGCCATCACGTTCTGCCCATAACTTTTGTTCCCCATGGTTTGAATTTAGTTCTGCCTACTTCACACAGTCATTACAGTTCTTTCCCACCTTTTGATTCCTCCTGTGCTCATGTAAACAACAAAACCTGATCCCATTTGAATTGAAATAAACGCAGTCCTCCAATCTGCTTCTTCAAAACCGCACTCGATTTTCTCCCCAAGCCTTAACATACGCTACCTCTTCATTGAGAAACCCCACACTTCCTATAATAACATTTAAGCTAACAGTTTAATTTAATAAACCACATCCATAATCAAAGATAAATGGTTTTAATTACTTTGGGTTAGAATATTTCGGCCAACTTTACTGTTTTGTCTTCATTCGAAATACCTAGTCGTAGAATCCACGCAACTTTGCCTTCTCAGTTATGCACTTCTATTCCCTACTTCTACAAGCCGCCTCATTCCCGTATGCATCGCCCCATAGAAACTCACCACGCCAACGCCATAAGGAAGCTCCGGTGGTTCATCGGATGTTGCCAGAACATTCGCCTTACCTTGCCGGTCCTTTGTCCAAACAGAACCTCCCCATGCTTTGCCATTCACTATAAAAATCATCACGATCATCATTGTCTTCGGTCTCAACTATGGCCACCACGACAGTCATAATCAAATCACAGCCGTTCTGATTGAAGATCTCGCCTAGCTCGTCTGATCTTCAGAAGAAAGTTTTTTTTAATGATCAATATTTTGGATGATAATCAAAGGGGTATGATTGAAGAAATCAGCCATTGGTTCTAATAAGCGGCGGCACGAAAACTAGTTTACCACTATAGTATTTGACTTCAAAATTAGGTTTTCAGATTTCATTGTTAGCTATTTATAATGGAGGGTGTCACAAAATATTAATATTTTATTAGTATGACACTTGCATGAAGCTTTTCACAGAATTAACATCTTATATGATCTCAAATTCGAGATAAAACACCTATTTCTTACAAAAAAAAAAAATATTCTGGATCCAATGGGACACGTTTCGTCGAAATACGAGGTCATTTGTGAAAAGTTCTTTATAAATATCAATGAAAAATCGATCGTTTAAAATTCCTATAATTACAAAAAAATTCCAAAAAATATGAGACCTTGTGTAATAACCCGGAAAATCTGCGCCAGTTTAAAATTTTTATTTTGGCAATTTTTGCGAATTTTGAACATTTAAAATGGATTATTTTAAATAAATATCGTCGAGAAATTTATTTTGAATTGAAATTTGACGTATATATTATATACGTCATCGTTAGAATATAAATATTTATATATAATAATAATAGAATTGAAAATGGCGCGGTAGTTCGATAATTCGATTTCAAACTTCAATTGAATGTACCGGGTGCAAAACAATCCGGATTTTAGCGAAACCAAAAACGATAGGATCTAATTGATGATATCTTTCCAACGAATCCGAAAAATCAAGATTTCATAACGGGAATCAAAAGATATGTCCAGTTGAAAATTCTGAATAGTCGCTATGGAATTCAGGCCCTTAAAAATAGACATTTTGCAAAGACCTCGGATTTCGACGAAACCACTTTTGTTGGGTCCTTGACGTCAAATTATTGCTAGATTCCAAATTTCATAATTTTTCGAATCAATATGTGAGCGTGGCAAAGGAAAACGCGTTTGACCAGTTTCAATTGATTTTAATCGACTGGAAATTGGCCATTTTTCTAACGGTCTCAGAATTCGACGAAATTAGTTTTGTTAGGACCGTATCGTCAATACGAAGCTAGAAAATATTTTTTCTGGAATTTTTAGAGAAAGTATGTGACCCCGGTAATTTGAAATGTACGTTTAAAATTCAATATAGTGATTTAAATGTAAATTCAATGGAAACTGATTCAAACGATCGAATCAACCTACGAAACATGTCCCATTGTGTTTGGAATGGGGGTGAAACGCTATGGACGACAGGCGGTGGGCCTCGTTTCGAGGTCGTATGTAAAAGTCAACTTTTAGGAAATAAATTAATTAAATAAATTAAAAATTAAATCCCTCTCTCCTCACCCTCTATATTTTCTGCCCCTCCCCCCAAATCATTTAATTGACTTTAACAGAAAGAAGAAAAAAAATGGCGACAG
Organism: Allium sativum; assembly: GCA_030737875.1. Taxonomy (NCBI): domain Eukaryota; kingdom Viridiplantae; phylum Streptophyta; class Magnoliopsida; order Asparagales; family Amaryllidaceae; genus Allium; species Allium sativum. The sequence continues at coordinate 571,632,589 of CM060923.1, read as the reverse complement.
GCGATGGACGCGGCCCCCCCCCCAATCGATCAACGCGCCGCCACACCCTCCCCTTAAACCACCGCGACACCCTCCAAACCCCACCCCCCTCGATAGATGCATCGCAGACCCCCCCCCAATCGAGCACCGCACCCCCCCAAGAAAACCCGAACCCTAGCCCTCCCTCCCCACCGCCGCCTGCCCCCCCCCCCCCCCTTGACCCACCAGCGATGACGTTGGACCCCCCCCTCGAACGACCTCAGGCGTAGCGCCATTTCCCCCCATTTTGTCTCCGACGAGTAACACCCTGTACAGCGAGGAAGGTAATCAATTTATTCAAATTACTTAGTTATTAATTTAATTGGTTTAGTTAGCGAGGTTAAGATCTGATTTTAAAGTTATATAAATTAGTTGTGAAAAAAAAATATGATTTTTATATTTTTTTAAAGTATTAAAAATATGATTTTTATACTTTTAAAATATCAAAAATATAATCTTTATTATGTAGAAGATGTAAAAATATGATTTTTAACTTAGCAAAGGTATAGTTTTAACTAGGTAAAGAAGTAATTTTCAATGATAAAAGAAGTGATTTTCAGAAATCAAAGAAATGATTTTTCATAGTTTATAAGGATTTGATTTTCATTGTTTATAAAGATTGATTTAAAAATATTATTTTCATATGAATAGCATAATAAAGAAACGATCTTTATGTATATGATTTCATATGAAAAATATAATCTTTTATATGTAGTAGCATGAAAAGAATGGGATTTGTATACATATAATGGCAAGATAAAAATTTGATTTTTATATGGAAAGTAGCGATATATAATTTTTATATAAGTAGGAAGTTAAAATATAATTTTTATATTATGGAAAGGTGAAATCTTTATTTTAGGAAAGGCGAAATCTTTATTTTAGGAAAGGCGAAATCTTTATTTTGGGAAAGGCGAAATCTTTATTTTTGAAAAGGCGAAAACTTTATTTTTGAAAAGGCGAAAACTTTATTTTTGAAAAGGCGAAATCTTTATATGAAGAATAGCGTGATAAAAATATAATCTTTACTATATGAACATCGATGTGAGAATATAATTTTTATCTATATCGTAGCGGTATAAAAATTCGATTTTTATATATTGAATAGCAAAGTAAAAATTCGATTTTTATATATTGAATAGCGAAGTAAAAAATTCGATTTTTACATATGTAGAGGCTACAGCAACGAAGATGACAAAAATGCGATAACGATGAAGCCTTCTACAAAAGAAGAGTCAAGATGATTGGATAGCTTTCGGTGAGAATTTCTCACCTTTCAATTTCTTTTCTAGTTATATATATATACTCGGATGCAGACGGTGTTTAGTAGCACCCGACACAATCATCCACAGACCAAGGACTTGTTTGTTTGATTGCAAAAATTGGTTAGATTATTTGATTGAAATTTAGTTGTTTGGTGAAATGAAATTGATTTGATTGATGTGTGAATGGCGTGGGCCTTCACTAGACCGGGGATAAGGCTAGGCCTCGTCCCGTTTCTAGTATCGTGCCGTTATGCCGCCGAAATTTTCTAAAATAAGATAGAAAAATAAAAATATCATTTTATTTAAAGAATGAACTGAATAGAAATTCATAAGTTAAAATAAAATGTTTTGTCGTTAAAAATATAATTTTTAACGTGAATGTGAATAAATAAATATTCATTTACAAACCGGACGGTTTGTTTATGTACGCCTATTTGAAGGACATTGATTGGGTCGATAAATTTTACACATCGCCCAACTGCACAAATAAAAATCTGTGTTTGTTGATTTGAAACCCCACACGGGTGTTGGGATGAAATATGAAGTTCACTCGTCCTGATTGATTAAATATGTCGATCGATTGATTGACAAGCTGTTACAAGCGTTAGATATCTATATTTGATGCTTATACAGTGTAGTGCACTTTGGTTGATGGTTGATTATTTTTCAATGCTATTATATACATGTGTTGTATGAAAATCCATATAATTAATTTTATATGGTGATTGATTGGGCCTCATTCCAATTTAGAAGATAAAGAATATTATATAATATAAGGTTCATGTGTTGACTGTACTCATCCGTTGAGATTAGTCATGTGTTGAACGAAATATTTTAATAATAAAATTTACATCTTTATCAATATTATATAATATAAGGTTCATGTGTTGACTGTACTCATCCGTTGAGATTAGTCATGTGTTGAACAAAATATTTTAATAATGGAAATATTTGAAATAAAAATATTTGAAAGGGAAATATTTGAAAAAGAAATATTTGAAATAGAATATTTGAAAATAGAAATATATGAAGCCGTGTTGATTAGATTGACGCCATTTTGATGTGAACGATACTTATATCGATTTTATTCATTTTAAAATGAATATTGAAAAGTGACTTCGAAATCGAATATTTTGAAATGAAATATGAATTGAATTGAAAACGATTTCGAAATGAATTGAATTGAAAATGATTTCGAAATGAATTGAATTGAAAACGATTTCGAAATGAATTGAATAGAAAACGAATTTGATTTGATTTGAATATAAAACGAATTTGATTTGAAGAGAAAATGAATTTGAATCGAATAGAAAATGAATTTGAATCGAATAGAAAACCAATTTGAATTGAATCGAATAGAAAACCAATTTGAATTGAATCGAATAGAAAACCAATTTGAATTGAATCGAATAGAAAACCAATTTGAATTGAATCGAATAGAAAACCAATTTGAATTGAATCGAATAGAACACCAATTTGAATTGAATTGAATAGAAAACGAATTCGAATTGAATTGAAAACGAATTGAAATGAATTCAAATTGAATTCAAAATTTGAATTGAATAGAAATGAATTTTAAAACGAATTTATAAGAAAAATTTTAATTTTGATTTGAATTGAAATGGAAGTAGAAATGTTTTTGAAACGAATTCAAAACCATTTATAAAATTCGTTTTAAATAGAAATCGATGAAATATATATTATATATATAATATAATGGCTGAATAGAACGCGCCGCGCCGCGGCAGTTCGCGAATTTCGACCATTTATTTCAAACGGATATTACGGGAGATCCGACCGTCGGATTCTCCTAAAACCAGAACCATTGGGTTCGTATCGAAAAGAGCTTTCTAACAAATATTAGAAATTTGAAATCTAACGGTTGGATTTGGATTTACGTCCAAATCAAATTTGAAAAAGGTCGCTGTAAGTGCAGTTCGATGGCCATTGTTGGAAATCGATTGTACGGGCCTTAATAAAATTATTAAAAATAGTAATAATTTTGTAAAATCATAAGAAATGATCTGGGAAAAATTGGGGTGAAAAACTCCATATTTGAAAAGATAAAAATGGATTTTTATCGAAATGAACTAGTTTGAACTCAATTTAAAACCCGGGTTTTTATTTTTAAATAAATAAATTAGATTTAAAAAGGGGTTTTAAATAATCGGAATTCCTAATATATTTGATTGGATTTGAAATGGGTTTATCATGAACGGTGTTTTAAATAACACTAGTTCTTTAACCCGATGATAAATAGAATGTGATTTGGGTTTGTCGTGAACTGTGTTTTAAATAACACCTAGTTCTTTAACCCAGTAAAAGGAGTTTTAATGAATCTGCAATTAGATTGAAATTCGAATTGATAATCTAAATTATCAAATTTGACAAATAACCGAGAATGGAGTATCACCAGTTTTGCTCCAAAGCGATAGTTAAATCTTTAATTAGATTTGAACATGAGATGGTAATTAATTTTACCGATAACACCACGGTGTTAGATATGGAGTATTACCAGTTTTGCTTCATGGGATGAATAGGTTGGGATTGGGAAATAAAATAAATAATTACTCTGATGTGATTCGCTAATCTCGACTAGTTTGGAAAAATCATAATTTGGTTTGAAATGACATCCAAAGGAAGATTAAAGAATAAATTTAAAGAATTTATCTTTGATAAAATTAATGGGAACCTTTCCCTGAGAATATTAATTGGAATGAGGTGTATGTTGTGTTTGTGTTACATTTGTTTTAATATACGCGGGTTGTTCGGAAAGGCCGGGTTTATACCCATTCTGAATAACCGATTCGACGATAAGTCGAAGATGAAGACGGTGGTCGAAGACCGGAAGTCTTCACATCGTTTGGGTAATTACTGACGATCCTGATTGGGCTGTACACCCAAGAGGATGGAAATAGTTGGTGGTCGTCCAGACGTACCTGAAGATGGATGGATATGCGAGGAAAGTGCCTCCGGTTTCGTTCAGACCCAGAACGGACTTGTAAATGGATTGTGTGTCTGACATTGGATTTTATTCTGTGTTGATTGATTTCTATTAAATATACATCTGTTTGGCGGCGGAGAATTTATTCTTTTGCTTAACGCCCTTCTCTGAGACGTACGAGTTCAGAGGTTGTATATCGATGGACATCAGTCGCATGGCATGAATTGCCTGTGTGGCACGCTAAGATGCAATGATCAAGGCTTTTGTTGAAAAGCAGAGTCTTGTGGTTGATGATCAAAGCACGGCCTTTGTGGCGTAGCTTTGGGTATAACGTGAATTCGCGAACCTCACACCTCGGTATGAGTTAAAAACGGGATACGGACTGCAGGGAGAGCACGACGTTTCTTTCTAGCTTTGGTGGTGTCAGTGACTTACCAGCCCTGACATTTATATACTTTTCACCTATGTGGTTGTTGGAATGCGAGGCGCCTCGATTATAGGTCTGTAAGGACCGGGAAACGTGTGTTCAGGAATTTCCAATCCTCTAACGTAAGTGAGGACCGGCCCTGAAGCATCCAGGGTTGCCCAGAGTGCGTAACCCTGAGGCATTTGCTAGAGTGTCTCGAACGCGGAGAGGAGCTTGCCCCTTGCCTCGACTCATGACGGAAATCCAATTTCCAATACGTGTATTGCGGTTTTAATTGTAGAACTAGTATGGCGACATGATATATGGTACCCATGCCGTCTATGATTTATATTTATGATTGAAATTCTTTTGACACTATACACTTATTATAGTATCAAATGATTTGTTTTAAACGTACCAAGCATGTTTGGCTATTATAAGGGAAAACCCTATCCTCCGGCTTGCGTTGCATTGTGTGATGGGACCTGGGTCTTCTAATAGCTTCATTTTTCGAAAAAGCATTGCGCTGTTCATTCTATATGCACTGATATTCTTGGGAGGAAACCTGTTCTGTGTTTTACGGCGTGGTCCCTTGAATTACTCTCTTTTAAATAAAGTTTTAATAACTGTTTTAGTTCTCACACCAGTCACATGACTGACCTGGAGTTTATTGTTTTAACCTAAACTCTGGGTGCCCCTATTTTCCGCACGGGCAGTTAGTAGTTTTGGTTTTGCAGATTTATATTCACAGGATCCTGATTTATAGCTGGAATGATATCCGGAAAGCTCTGTATCCGTATATCACCTTCAGTTGTGCTTTGTATTATTTTCCGCTGCTATGTAATTTATTGTAATCTCTGATATTTATCGAATGTAATTTATTCATTTATACTCTATATATTCTTGTATCTGATGGAATTGTTGTAATAGCAATGAAATGTTCTTCCGTTTGCGTTCTGTTTTGTCTTGTTTTCATGGTAATTCGTTCTTTCTCTTCTCTTCGGAGATGGGGAAGTTACGGGTCACTACACCTTGACATTTTACTAGACCTCTTCCTTACGGATCCAATGAATCTTGTTTCATTAAATTTGGAGATTGTTTAGTCAGTCGTTTATTCGTTAAAAGTTACCCCTGTCGAAATTGACCCAAATAATGTAAATGATTAAGGTGTTTATCGTTGCCACGATCAAACGGTAAGTCCAATTGATACGAAATTTGATTTTTTATAATAATTAATTAATACGAATCCAATGGCACCATTCTCCTTGCATTTCGAGATAGTTTTTTGATACACTATTTTTATACGCACCACAATGCTATTTTGGACACCAAATTTCACAGTCTCCAAAATTTACAAACTATATATCTATCCTACCTCTAAACATCAATACGAATTCAATGGAATTGGTTTCATGGCTTACTTCGATCGTCTGCTCTAGTTACACTCAAATATCTCTTTATTAAGTAAAATTAATTTAATTGCGGGCTATATAAATTGACTGGGCGTTTACAATTGTCGTTGTCACATACGACATCAGTTTGCCACGAAATTTGATTTTTTTGCAATAATTTAATGATACGGTTCCAATGAAACTAATTTCATCGAAAATGGAGATAGTTAGAAAAATGGCTATTTTTAACGCTTATATTTTAATAACGATTTCCATAGTGACTATTTTAAAATTTGATTTGGACATAACTAATAATCCGTAACACAAAATCTAGATTTTTCTCTTTCATATGAAAATTATAATCAACAAGATTCCAACGTTTCTTGTTTCACAGAATTCTGACTTATATTGGATCATGTACATGCAGTTAAAGTTCAAAATTCAATATTACGAACTACAGCACCATTTCGAGCTCGATTTATGTTATATATATTTAACATTCAAACTTCTTTTCAAATAAACGAATCCAATATTAAATTCATTAATATTCCAAATATAATATTTAAAATAATAAAGTAAATTAAATATTTAACCACCAAAAATATTGGACATTACAGTTGTGATTGACGTCATCCAAATCATTCTGATAAGTGCGGCCTCTCGAGAGGCGTTCAATCAGATCTACAAGCCGATTGCCTTCAAAAAGCGGCAAATAGCCTAAATCAGAGCCGATATCCCTAGCTTTATGAGCAAGAGAGTGGGGAAGCTGCTGGTGAATTGCTGGGAGAGGGTTGCGGCTCGCGGTTCGTGGGGGGCGAGCCGGGGGGGGGGGGGGGGCGACCCGACACGGTCCTGGGTCTGCATCACCAGCCACTCCTGGCTCTACATCACGAGCTGTGTCCAGCTGCTTAGTGGAATCTTGCATTCTGATATTCATCTGGACTGGAGATGAAGTAGGTCGCAGTGCATTTCCAATAGGGAGTGGGTTGCCCCCGAGCATTGGTGCTGGCGGGTCGCGGGTCACTGGGCTCGACCCGACCCGATTGTGGTAGCCTACGTGAGCCTCTTCGGTGGCTTCATCTCCAATGACTTGAATATTGCTCGGCCTTCCATCCATCTGAGCAAAGAATCCATTGATCATCTCCTATTGTTTACGGATGTGATCATCTTGCTTTGTCATCTAAGCTTTTTGTTTAGTGAGAACTCCATCCATCTCTTCTCTGGTTAAGTATAGAGAAGGATCTCCATGAGAGGAAGCCTCCTGGCTTGCCTCGTTCCTTGCTCCTTCAGCGTCAACATCCTCAACATGGGAGGAAGTTCCAGTTTTCTTCCTTTTGATTGCCACTGATCCAATAGCCAAGCAATCTGATTCCTTCCGAACTAGAAATTGAAGTTGTCGTGTGCCGCCTTCTTGGCGCACCAAAATTTTAGACCAAAAAATGACTAACACCCAAATGCACTATAAAGTCCTCACAATCACAAATCTCAGATCACAGAATGCAGAAAATGATAAATAAGGGGAGACACACGAGGTTTTTATAGTGGTTCGGCTGTAGATGTAGCCTACGTCCACTTTATAATCTAATTGTTATCCTGACAAATTACAAGAATCAGTTAAATGCAGACACACAGTCTGTGTGTTAATTGAGATTATAAGAGGAGAATTTAGATGTGAAAGGTGCAAAATCCTGACACTCGGTAATGGCAGAGACTGTGAAAATGTAGGAGAAAGTAACAGCCCTCAAAAGTCCCTTCATATTCCATGCAGAGGTGTATTTATAGCTGTAGGAGAGCCTTTGGGAGGACCGGTTCATGACTCACACGTGGAACCTAATCCAAAATAGCAGAAGCGGGAATAGCCTTTGGAATACATTAAGATCTATGCATGTACCAGCAGATCTAGGGATCGGCTCGCTGGTCGTGCAGGGGCTTGGTTCGTGAGAGTTGAGGGCGGGCCGGAGTAGGCGAACTGGTGTGCGCGAGTCGGTGCGGGCAAACCGATGGTAGTGCTTTACAAGCTGAGGAGGGTGCACCACGAGCGGGTCGTGGTCCATGGGTGCATCACGAGCCGGGGGAGGAGCCAATTCGACCAGGAATGCAACTCCCAGCTTTTAAATACTTCTACGTGCGTTCATAGAAACGGGCATAACTTCCAAACCGTAAGTCCGATTGAGCCAAACGAAAGCTCTACCTGAAGCAAATTAAAAGAGCTACATGTTTTATGGTGCAAAGCACCATAAAAGCTATTTTCGTGCCCAAAAGAGGTCGTCTGATAGGAGTTTCGAGATACTTTATATTAATGTTGCGATTTCGACCAAACCGCTACATGTTTGTTGGCGATGTTCCCAGTGCCTGAGCACGTTGCTATTTAGAGATTTCATGTGTGACAACTATGACCAAAAAGTATATCAACAATATAGCCCTTTAAAATAATTTTTTTGCAAACATCCTCCATTTTTGATGAAACCACTTTTGTTGGATCCGGAATGTCGAATTATTGCTAGGTTTCAAAATTCATAATTTTTGGAATTAATATGTGAGCATAGTAAATTTAAACGTGTTTTGAATTTTAGTTTGAATTTAATCGACTGTTAAAATGGCCATTTTTCAAATGATCTCCCAATTCGATGAAATTAGTTTTGTTACGATTGTATCATCAAAACATAGCTAGATTTTCTTTTTTGTAATTTTTGGAGTCAGTATGCGGCCATGACAAATTAAAATGTACGTTCAAATTCAATATTGACCGTTATATTAATTTATATTTTAATTTTGATAAAACTGATCAAAACAGTCGAATTGACATATGAAACATATCCCGTGTGTCCAGAATGAGGGTAATTAGCTAGGAACGACAATCGTTGGGTTTGATTTGGAGTTCGGATCAATAAATGGGCATTTTTGGAAATTAAAAGAATAAAAAATATGTATATAAATATATAAGGGCCAGTAAGAAAAATATAAAAACCCTGATTTCTATTATCTCATTATAGCCGCCACTTCAAGAACCGGCGATCCACATCGTCCAAAATTCTTCCTTATTTTACAACAAATCCCTTAATTAAAATTGAAGATTTACTGAATGGAATTTGAAGAGCTCTTCGAGAGCTTCGAAAGGATATGGGGATGATGGTTTATAATAGAGGGTAGCAGTGGATTTTGAGCTTCGAACAAGCCAGCTTTGCACGCATATTGGGGCGGCGGGTGGGGGTCGAGTTCGTTCAGATTCCGGGTGAAGGAGGAGAGAGGCTCGAGCTTCGAGGTGGCGTGGTTGGATCAGCAGCCGGCGGCCTGAAGGAGTGGGCGACGGTGATTGATGATGTCGAAGTTGACTACAGGGTTGGCGAGATACAGTTAGAAAAGGAAGAAGGATTAGCAACGGTTATTAACGTTATAAAAGGGTAATTATTGTTTTTAATTTAATTAATTATTTTAATTTTGTGTTTAAACTTCACGAGCTCATAACTTTTTGCTATGAACTCCAAATCGCATGAAACAGTATCTGTTGCGATCGTGTGGAGGAGAGCTTCGCAACAAGACTAACTGGGTCTTATTTGGAGCTTGTTAGAATTTAGAGCAGATTTAAATCCAAACCATCCAATGAAGACTGGCAGAGTGGAACCCAATGTGACAACTCCTTCTCACTAAATTATATTTTATCATGTTATTGTATTTATGTATAAAAAATATATAGAATTGCCAGTGTAAATTTTTATCATTTTGGATCATTATAAATTGTATACAGTGCTTGTGAGTTCACCTCCCTCGTCCACAGACCATGGAAGATTTAATTAACTGTATTATGTTTTGTTTGTGATGCTGGAATGTTTAACATATAATAATATTGTTAATATTATTATGAAAATTTAAATTATAAATATCCATTTATAATTTAAAATAGTAAAATTGGAATAAATATCCATTTACAAGTCGAACGACTTGTTTATGTACACCTATTTAACTGATCTTGATTAGGACGATAAATTTTACACATCGCCCAACTGCACAAATAATAATCAGTTTTTGTTGTTTGAAAACCTCACACGGACATTGGGATGATATTTGACATACACTAATACCAATTGTTTAATGGTATGTCAATCGATGGGTTGACAGATTGTATAAGCGTTATTTATTTATTTTAATGCTTATACAGTTGTAAAATGCACTCTGGGTATTGTTTGAATTTTTAATGATTGTTTATCATCGTTGTTGAATACATGCGATGTATAAAATCCATAAAACCCAAGTTATATGGTAATTGATTGAGCCGTATTCCAATTCAGAAAAAAGAATATTTTAAAATAATGAATGTTTTAAAATAATATTCAGTGAAGAATAAAATTATGATTCTGATGTCCGATTTTGGATGGACACGAAAATATTGAAATACGAAGCCGTGTTAAGTAGCTAAATGCCATTTTAAAACGAACTGGATTTTTTGCAGATTTTATTCATTTTATAATGAATATCGAAAAGTGATTTCAAAATATGATATTTTGAAAATATTATCATTTTAATATTATAATGATATAGAATATTCAATTTTGATTTAAAATTGAAATAGAAGTGGAAATCGTTTTAAAATGAATTTAAAACGAATTTATAAAGGAATATTCAATTTTGATTTAAAATTGAAATAGAAGTGGAAATCATTTTAAAATGAATTTATAAACTAATTTATAAAGGTATATTCAGTTTTAATTTAAAATTGAATATGAAGTTGAAATTGTTTTAAAATGAATTTATAAACGAATTTAAAAAAGAATATTCAATTTTGATTTAAAATTGAAAATGAAGTTGAAATTGTTTTAAAATGAATTTATAAACAAATTTATAAAATACTTTTTAAATGGAAATCGATGATATATATATTATATATTATATGGCTTGAACGGAACGCGCCGCGCAGCGACCCTTCGCGAATTTCGACCATTAACTTCAAATGGACATAATGGGAGATCCGACCGTCGGATTCTCCTAAACTGGAACCGTTCGGTTTGTATCGAAAAGTGCTTTCCATTGAATACAAGAGAATTGAAATCTGACAGTTCGATTTTAGGATATGTCCAAATCAGTTTTGGAAAAGGTCGCTATGGATGCAGTTCGGTGGCCGTTATCGAAAACCGACTGAAATGGCGATAGTAAAATTATTAAAAATATGGAAAAAAATATGTATAATAATAATAAATGATTTGGAAAGATTTCGGATGAAAAATTCGAGTTTTGAATAGATAAAAAATGTTTTTATCAAAACGAACAAGTTAATAACTAGAATAATAATCCAATTATGTTTAGAAATAAATAAATTGGATTGAAAATGGTTTTAAAATAACCAGAATTTTCCAACGAATAAATTTGAATGGAAATAATCTTTGGAATAATTCGATATTGGATTCCATGATTATACGGATTTTGTTGAGGAATTTGGAAGATATAGATATCGTTATTCCCAATACGATATTCGTTGGTTTCAAAATTTGATATTGAAAATAAGCTGATATAATTTCTGTTCAGAGCCTTGTATTTTAATATCAAATTGGATTTTGGATTTGTCGTGATCGGCGTCGTAAATAACATTGTTCTTAAACCTAGTCGAGAAAAGAATAAATCTTCAAATTAAGATTTAATAAAGTTTTCCAATTAATTAATATTTAATTGGAATTGAATAAAAGAATTGGATTTTCGGGTTTATCATGAACGATGTGTTAAATAACATTGGTTCTTTAACCTTGTTAATAGTGAAGAATACGATTTGGAAAATATAATTTTAATTAAGATTTATAGAATTTTCCAAAGTAAAGATTTCCAATTTAATATATTAAATTGGAATAGAATGGAATTTGATTTGGTAATAATTGAGATGAGCTTCTGTAAAGGAAGACCGTTACTATATATGGAATTTAAAAGGCTTTGTCGTTATCCCATTTATATTATTAGTCTGGTACCCAAATGTATATCGAATATACACTTATCTATTTTTCGTGAAAGTTCCAGTTTGATGGAATACGATTTTGGGTTTATCGTGGACTGTGTTTTAAAGGACATTTGTTCTTTAGCCAAGTAAAGATAGGATTTATTTCCTAAATTTGACTAATCATTAAATAATGATTTTTAGAGATTAAAACTGAGTGGAGTTTTAATGAATCTTTAATTAGACTGAAATGTTAATGTGGTAATTAAATTTGCCAAATTGGAGAAGTGTTCAAGAATGGAGTATCACCATTTTTACTTCATGCGATAGTTATATCTGTAATTAGATTTGAACGTGAAATGATAATTGAATTTACCGATAACACAGTGGTGTTAGATATGTAGTACTACCTGTTTTGCTCCATGGGATGATTAGGTTGAGATGGGATAATACAATGAATGATTACTACAGTAAGGCGTTAATCCTAACTAGTTTGATAAACCTTAATTTGGTTTAAACTGTGAAAAGATATAAAAAAAATCTTTTGAAATGATTTCCAAAGAAATGGATTAAACAGTGTTTAAAAGTGATAATCTTTGATAAGATTAATGAGAACCTTTCCAGAATAGAGAAATATGAATAAAAGAATATTCTGGATTGGAATGAGGCATATGATGTGTTGTTATAGCACTTGATTATAAGATATGCGAGTTATTCGGAAAGACCGTTCTGAATAATTGATGTGACGAATAACAGTCGAAGAGATTGAAGACGATGCAAGACCGACGATCTTCACATCAAATGAATTGGTTGCTACTGATGCCCATGATTGGATTAGCTACCTGAAGGGGCTACAGTGGTAGTCGTCCGGACGTATTTATTGATTGTTTGGATATGCGAGGGCCTCTCTCCTATATTGGACATACGGGACGAGGAATAAGGTGCCTCCAGTTTCAATTAGAACTAGAACGGACTTGCAAACTGATGGTGTTTCTGACATTGTATTTTGTTATGCTGTATACGTTGATCTCTGCAGTATATATATATATATATATATATATATATATATATATATATATCTGTTTGGTGGCGGAGAATTTATTTTCTTGCTTAACATCCTTCTCTGAGACGTATAAGCTTAGAGGTTATATATTGGTTGAGATCAATGATATGGTATGGATTGACAATGTGACATGCTAAGATGGATGGATCAAAGCTTTTGTTGAAAAGCAGTGCCTTGTGGATGATGATCAAAGCATAACTTTAATTAGCATAGATTTGTGTAGCATTAATTCGCGAGCCTCACACCCCGGTATGGTGGTGAACTGATGGTCATGTCAGTATGCTTTTGAGATGAGGATAGACACTTTTAGAGGTGTCACAGATCCGGTCGATCGAGATGAGCTGAGTGTGGGACGTAAGCCTTTGCGTATTGCACTATGCGATAGGTCTTTCAAATCAGGAGCCATCAGTATTGAAATCTAACCTTCCAATATGACATTTTTCGGTCTTAGTTGTAAACCTATGTATGGCGACATAGTAGGATGGGGTGCTCATGCCGTCTATGACCGATACACTTATATTTGAAGTTGATTTCTTCAATTATAGTAATAATAAAAGATTTGTTTTTCAAACTTACCAAGCATATTTGGCTATTATAAGGTAAAACTCTATCCTCCTGCTTGTGTTGCATTGTGTGATAGGACCTGAGTCTTATAATAGCTTCATTTTTCTTTAATTAGCATTGCGCTATTTGTTTTAGGCACTGGTATTCTTGGGGGTGAACCTGTTCCGTGTTATACGGCATGGTCCCATGATTTACCTTATTTTAAAGTAAAGTTTTAATAACTGTTTTGGTTCTCACACCAGTCCCATGACTGACTCGGAGTTTATTGTTTTAACCAAAACTCTTGGTGTCCTTATTTTCCATATGGCCAGTTAGTATTTTTGGTTTTGTAGATTTCTTTATACAGGATCCTAGTTTATAGCTGGAGCTATATTCCGAAAGCTTTGTATCCATGTATTTCATTCAATTGTGGTAGTCGTTGTATTTATACATTTTAATTCCACTGCTATGTATTTTAAATCTCTGATATTTTTCTGTGTAATATTTCTTTATACTCTGATATATTCTTACACTCTGATGTAAATTATTGTAATAAGCAATGAAATGTTCTCCTGTTTGTGTTATGATGCGTTTCTCAAAGCAATCCGGGATTTCCCATAAGGGGAAGTTTGGATTGTCTCACTTCATGAACTGTTATTTAATTATTATATTTTGTCCTTCCGTTGTGAGATTCTGTGTTTGTTTTTTTTCTCTTCTTTTCTTATAAAAATGCCAATTACTATTTGTATTTTTGATTTGTTTAAGTCGGCATTGAGGATCATTATCGATTTGAATGGTCAAAAATCTCGTATACTACATGGACGCTGCTCGTAGAAGTCAAATTCGCAGAGGTGTTTGTTTCGTGGCTTTATAAACACTTGTTCCCATGCATATTTTTTTTGCTAATTTCGCATTAATAACATTGGACAAGCACATAACACTCGTCTGATTATTATGTATGTTATACTATATCTATACATATATTCATTTGTGTGTATTTTGAAAATGTATATGTGTGTATGAGAAGAACTGATATAATAGAGTTGCAGAACTAGTGTATTTTACCAAAAAAAGGTGATGTACTCACTGAAAAGATCACAAAAAATACGTGAGAAGGTAAAAAAAATATTTTTTTTTGAACAATTCAATGAATCATTCATATTAGTTTTCGCTTTTTGCAAGAAGCAGACAACTTATAAAGAGGATTTAAATTGGAAAATCAGATTCTAAAAGCAATTACAGGGGGTTGGCTTTAAAATGTTCCTTGATTTTTCAAGCTTACCACACTTAGTTTTTTTACTATAAGCATAATTGGGTGGGACATGTTTCTGTAGGTTAAGTGCTCCATATTTAGGGTATGATAATACAAAAATAAATGGATTTTGCCAGGATAAATTTTCATCTTTCCAATTTTATGTTATATGCCATATTTGAATTAAAGTTTAAAGGTTCATGCAGTTTTGTGTGTGTTTATGACATTTTTGTTCTACTCTACGTTGCATGCACATTCAATGTTGTTAGACCAAAATCTGGGCCTAACACCCAAATACGATGTGAAGACCACACAATCACAAATCTCAGGTCACAAAATGTAGATAATATAGTAAAAACGGGGAACACACGAATTTTTTATAGTGGTTTGGTTCAACCTAAGGCTACATCCACTTTATATTTTCTTAGATCTTGAGAAATTACAATGCCGTCTCACAATCCGTGAGCCGTTTATACATAATAAACCTTGTGTTATCATGAAGAAGAAGAGAAAAGAGAAGTGATTTTATACACAAAATCTTCGTATTAGACTGATTTGAGGAGTACACAAAGTCCTTACGTACTTGGCAATGGAGTCCGAGAGGTTTTAGTTCCAAAAAGCCAAGAGAATCCTTGAAAATTCCCTCAAATGGTGTATTTATAGCCATATATGTCATATGTAATCAGATGCATGCGATTTGGAGTGAAAACAACCTTGAGAATAGGTCAAAACCATGTGTTGTTGCTATTCTGGTATAGGCGGTTCGTGATCTAGGGGTCTGTCACCACGAGCGGGTCGCGGTCGTGGAGATGCTGGCGAGGCGATCGGGTTATGGTCCCTGGGTGCATCATGAACGAGTCTTGGGCGAGCCAATGTAGGAAAACCGAGGGGGTGAGTGAAGTCTGGGATGTACTGAGGTGGGTCCCATGAGCCAAAAGTGGTCCCACGAGCTGAGGGACGATGCGACCAGGGATGTCGCCGATTCCAAAATCAAAGTTCTGTGCGTGTTTACGGAAACAGGCGTAACTTCCAAACCGTATGTCTGTTTTGCCCAAACGAAAGCTCTACCTGAATCTAATTTAGAGGGCTATAAGAGTTAAGGTGCAAAGCTCCGTAATTGATGTTTTCAGGCCCAAAAGAGGTCTTCTAATAGGAGTTTCGGGCCATTCTTTGTTTGTGATACGACTTCAACCAAATCGCTTTCTGTCTTCTGACGATGTTCTCTATACCCGAGCGTGATATTATCCAGATATTCCATATGTGACGGCTTTTACCAAAAAGTGTGTCAACAAATGTGAAGTTTCTCCTTTTTAGTTTTTCATTTTTTTGATTGATATGTAGTTGATAAAGAGGAGAGAGGACTAACATGTTGTTTTTATTTGTTGAATCTTGCATGAGTGTTTTATTACGGGTTAGATACGTCTATAAATGATTACTAATTGATAGCAACAAGACAATAAAAATTTTACTATCTAAACAATTGTTGCATTATGTTTTTTGCTTATTTTGGTACTTAAGTTTTGTCTTAGGTTGTTTCCGCATATGTTACATAACGGTTGAGGATGATATTGTTTAGTCAAACTATTTTTCCTATGCAGAGATTTAAAATAGTTTCAAATGATCATGCAGAAATGTTGATCTCTTTTCTAAACCATGCATTTTACGTTCTTGACAGAGAGAAATGCATGTTATTTTTTAGTTGTCATAAATATAAGATGAATTGATTAATTAACTAACATTTTTTTATTTATATACTTTTGTTTTTGAAGGCAACAATCCTAATATATGTACATACTACTATTAAGATTAGTTTATGCATACTATTTGTTGATATTTAAATTCAAGTTAAAAGAAGATTGTCGAACAAACCAATTACCGAAGTATTATTTGTTAGCAATATATAATATTTGTTCAAATATTTCAAATTGAATGTGAGAAATTGGAGAAAATTGATTTATTCTAAAAATAATAATAACTTGTTATTAATTTTAGATAAAAGAGTCCACTGTCAATTTTTTTGCAGAAGTTTGTTATTGAATTTGTACTGAAAAATTCAGCATAATCTTACAAAGGCATACAAAAGCAACAAATACCTTATACTACATAGAAATGGTGGATTAAATCAAATGAGAGCATGGGTACGTAATCTAATTTTATACACACATGCGTGTATTTGATTGGCTTACACGAACACATATTTACATTTTTGTGTAACCAACTGTGTTTCAATCTAATTCCTTCAGTTAATAAAATTCAGTAAACTAGACATATAGATATGCAAAATGCATTCAATTAGCAACATGATTAATTTGTAATATTGGAGTTACAATAATGTGTATTCTAAGGTATATTGCATATTACTTTTCTTCATCTTTAGATTCCAAACATGGCCACTGTTGCTTGATACCTTAACTTGACACTAGTGATACCTTCTTTTGATAAAACGTCATTTTTCAAAGACTAAAGGCATGTTTATCTTACTTAACTGCCAATTTTAATAAACATTACGTGTTAATGTTTATTTTCTTATTGAAGTTGCATATCTCGTAGCGATATTGAGGACATATTTAACGTAGATCGTTTTATTTGATCATTACAAGGTGTGGTCACGGTCGTCAAATCTCTCCCATAGAAACTAAAGGGTAAACCAATATATTCTCTACATCCAATTAGTTGGTCCAGTTTAATTTACGACTATCAAACAGGAAGAATGAACGTTTAACTCTATTTTTGTTTTCATTTAATCCTTATGCTTTATTTTATTAATATGGATCAATTATGTATTGCAGGTTCTCCTGTTTGCGGAAAAGCACAAAATAATCCATCTTAACAAATTAGATTCACGGCTAGCAAATAATGGCTTACCGATAAAACTTCAGAAATTACGTTGTTATGTTAATTATGAAGCGTTTAAGTTTACCCCATGCATTGAAGAAATGGGGAATAAACTAATTAGCAAACTAATAAATTTTAATAAAGATAATAAATTTGTTGCTCTTCATCTACGCAATGAAGAAGATATGTTAGCTTTCAATGGTTGCACAAAGGGACGTACAAAGACAAAAAACAGACTATTTAACAAGAAACAGCAGGACTGATCATTGATTTGAATATGTATAGCATGAACTTGTGGTATATAATATATATGATGACAAATTAGTTAATTTATTTGAATTAAACAGATATTAAATTCCTTGGTGGAAGGTTAAAATCATAAATTGGAGTGAAAGGAGAAAAAGAGGTGAATGTTCGCTTACACCAGAGGAAACCAAGTTGGCATTGAAAGCTTTGAATGTCTCACGTAACGCTACTATATATATTGTTGTCGGTACAATATATGGTGGTGAAAGAAGGCTTGCTTATCTTACGAATGAGTTTCCCAATATTGTGTGTTAATTTGCTTTCTTAATTGTTAGTTTACTGTTAGACGCATCAGTAGGGATACAATACCCTTGCAAAACCAAATAGTTTAAAACAAAAATAAATACATTAAATAAAGGAAATTGCACGTTTTTTCCTTTAACGTTTGTCCATGAATTTTCCCCATATCAATTAATGAGCGTTACAGCACGCGCTTCGTGCGAGAGTTATTTTTTTACAAATCCTATATGTCTAACCTATACAAAATTAAATTATTAAAAGCATATTCTAATATTAAAATTATATCTTTTCTTATGTTGCGATATCTTATATTTTTAATGTGTGAATCTTTATTTGTTTTATTCATTAATGAAAACTCTCTGTATATAAATATTATTCGTTATATCATAATTTCATTATGCCATAAATGGCTTATTGCAACGAAATTATAAGATGTTGCTAGCTACAATGTAATGACAGTTATGCTAATTTTTGTCTATTTTAACATTCGCTTCAAGTTATTAGCATATCAGCAAGATTTTACAGTAGCTATAAATATATTCAAATCAAAAAAATTACACATCAGTGATCCACACCTTCATTTAAAACAAAATCTCAACCATCAATCCACATAATTCACACCTTCAATCATGAAAATCCTCTTTCCCCTTCATTTTTCACTTAAGCAGAGTTTTTCCCAAATCATCGAAAATGGCCTTCTCCTAAAATAGCCCTCCTCTATATCGCCTCCCCATCAAATTAAATCACTAACAACCAAAAATTGTATCGCCTCCTCCTCATCTAAATTGTAAGCTATCGCTTCTTCATCAATCGAAAACCATCATCCAAATCGAATCGATCCTCTGATCGTTGTAGCCTCCAAAGCCACCACCTCAGATCTGAAACCCGACCAACCTCCAACATCTCACGCTCGAAGCTTCTGCCTCCTTCACCGAACACATTCGAGGTAGCACCATTAGCAAATGACCATTTGTTCTTTCATCGAGCAAAGGTGAGTATATCTCATGATTTTCGATTCAATTTTTTTATTTCAATGAACTAAAATGTAATAGTAAATTCCAATGGGATGTTGGCTAATTTGGTTGGTGCAAGTATCTGACTTTACTTGTTGAGTGTTTCGAACTTTTCTTTGATCTATCTCTTTGATTTATGCAAATCAGAACTGAACTCATGCTGCCTTGGTATGATATATATTGAATATTGATATGTGCCTTAAACGATGTATATATGTTATTGCTAGGACAATGTATATTTCATATATGTACATACCCATGTTTTGGCACACATATATACATAATTGCTACTGGTTCACATATATCCCCTATCACAAAATCTGAAATATACCTGGTTTTGAATGTGTGAGCACACACTGTTCGGTTGGCACATTTAATATGGAATATGTTGGTTACAACTATAGCACATACATTAAATTTTCCTGTATAATGATAGCGTTGGAAAAGAAAATTAATAATGTATTTTCCTTGTTGCTTTGTTGAGTACAAGCTCGAGACCTTGTGATGGTTACTTGTTGTCTTAACATATTTTGTGTTTAACAAAATACATGTTGGCTTGACATACAACACCCTTTAAATAAGTATACTCGTATATGACCTCTCTTCCTTTTGTAATGAATGAGCTTACTACTTTATGATGTGTCTTGTTTATACCATACTACCAGTTTGCTTTCTAAGGTGCATGTTGTTATACAGTTCATGCATGTATGCCTTATTGAACTAGATTGTATATGTATATTTTATGTTGTGCCTTAAAGCTATTAATGTGTATATATTTCATATATGCATATATATACCATGTTTGGCACACTTATATATATATATATATATATATATGTATATGTATATATGTATGTATATATACATGTGTGTGTATATATATATATATGCTGGTTCAAAACCTACTACTTGAGTTACTGCCTTTACTACACATCTATGCTTTCCATTTGGTATTCATGCTTACTTGAGTATATACATGAAGTCAAATGGGTGGTGCTAGTGGTGCTGGTTGGTCGACTGATGTTGTTTTGAGGTAGTGCTGAAGGTGGATAAGTGCAGACAAGGGGACACAAGGTGTTTGTGGTCGGAGAGGATGTAAATGTGCTACTCGGATCGCCATCGGCTCATCATATATTTTTCAGTGTCTGTATAAATTGAAACTGCATATGTAATGAGTGAATTGAGTGATGTAGTGAGGAATATTTGTATATGTTAATAATCAATGTTGAAGTAAATCATTGAGTTGTAAATAGTTGGAGTTAGAAATTTGTACTATTTCAGTTGTTGAAATAAAATATTTTATTTAATAAAACACTTTTAGAATTCAAATTATGTGCAGTGGTATTCTATTAAATAAATATTTAATCCTGTTAGAGACGAAATATCTATAGCAATGTTTTTGGAATGTAAAATTGTTGTCGTTGGATGATAAAAGTGTTACTATAGATAATATGCGGTCCACTTTTAAGTAAAATTAGTATATGTGGCAACACCAGGAAAATGTTTCCATTGGATGGTAAAGATGTTGCCTTTGACTCTAGAGCAATGCGGCAAAATGCATCACCAGGAAAATATTGCCTTTGATCGTTTTTTGCCTACATCAACATATTTTGGCTCTTCCTGCATCACTTCTTAGGGGTTGCAGTAGTCCATCTATAACGTAGTGCTTATTGCATCGGCTGCATTAGCGTTAGTTGCTGAACAGATGCAACAGGGGGTAAACAAGCAATGCAACTGACCTAATTTGTACTTGTGTGTGTTGAGGCTGAGGCGATCAAATGATTTTGAACGATCGGTGCGGTGCGTCCAAGATTTCCAGAATGATCGACACATGTTTGCCACACGTGCTTGAAGTGACGCTGATTCAGAGAATGTAGATATATTTGAATCGATTCCGAGTGTGCTTTTGGGAATGAACTTGATGTGTGACGGCTTTGACCAAAAAGCACATCAACATTTTACCCCCTAAAAACATGTCTTTCTTGATTGAAGGAAGATGTGTTTTGTAAGCAGCCTGGAAATTTGTGAATCGACGAAGTAAAATTTGAGAGAGTCCGGACGATCTCTAAGATCGTAGTAGAATAGAAACCCAACAATCATTGAGAGCGTAATAGAAACCCGACAATCATTGAGATCGTAATAGAAATCCGACGATCGTAATAAAATAGAAAATTCAATGATCACTAAGATCATATTTAGAATAGAAATCTAACGATTGATGACATCGTAATAGAATAGAAGTTCGACGATCACTAAGATAATATTTGGATGGAAAGCGAATGACCAATAGGGTCATAATAGATCAGAAATCTGATGATTGATGAGATCGTCTTCGAATGGAACTTCGACGATCGTCGAGTATCGGATGTTTGGGATCTAGGAAGTAGGAGGTGATGAGTTGGCTGAGTCTTCCCGGAGCATGTATGTACCTCAAAAAGAGGATTTTGTACTTGGTGGAACAAGTTATGTAATATTATGTATTCGATGGGCTAGGTTGTTAAGATTTCCATGCTAAGAGGGTTACGATAAGGAACTTCCTGATTGGCGGACCGAGTCGGATAGTTCTTACGCTTGGTAGACCCATCTGAAGAATCTTAATACCCGGTAGACCCAAACTTTGGGGAAGTCGTGGACCGGAGTCCGAAGATGAGAACCGGGTTCAAAGTTTATTCCCGACTGATCAGGGAGGGGGAGACCAGAGTCTTATGTTTATGTTGAACGGATCCAATGCGGAGGAGACTGGATTCTGAATTTTATACTTGACTGATCGAGTGTGAAGCCAAAGCCTGCATTTTATATTCGATTGATTCAGTGTGGAGCCGAAGCCCGAATTTTATACTGGACTGATCTAGTGTGGAGCCGGGGCCCGAATTTTATACTGAACTGATCCAATGTGGAGTCGGTTCCCTAATTTTATACTGGACCGATCCAGTGTGGAGCCGGAGCCCCAACGTAGTCTTTTGTTAATTCCAAAAGAGTACAACGGTTGTTAGGCCAACCTCGAACATGACAGTAGACCATAGACCGGTTCCATGTGTGTCGGCCGACGTTGCCACTTTGATTACATATAAGGAAAGCTAAAAGGGTAAGAAGTCGCCAACAAGAAGAACAAACATAAGAAGCGGACCTAAATCCAAAGAGCCAAGGAGATTCATTGAGCGGGACCAGTTAATGATAATGCTCTGGGGGGACTATTTCTGCCCCTATCCTGAGATGCTGTAGGGGCAAAGTAGGTGGTGCAGATATTGTCGGATCTAGACATACTGCTGTAGCTCGCCATGTTTGACGTGTGCTTCATTGAGGTCATGGAGCTGTCTGCAATGGTCCAGAAGAGGCAATATTTGTCAGAACTTGCTTGTCTCGAAGTTGGGTTCCTCTTGGGCGATTTTGGAAAGGTGCAGTTTTGTGTATGACGAGATAAATCCTTTCTAGGCCATGAGTGAGTTCAGTGTAAGCTGGTAATTTTGGCTCGAAACGAGGCCGTGAGTTTTGTTTTTCCTAAGATGTACCCTTTCCTTACTGATCGTGGATGACCCAGAGCCTGTTGTAGAGTTAGTTTGGTGCATAGGTTTTTCATTGTGAGAGGCCTCCTCCCAAAGAAATCTTTTAGCCTCGAAGTAGTATTCAGCGAGATCCCTCGGAGGGTCTCATTGCAATGAAACCTTGAAGTCCGTTTTGTCGATGATGCCGGAGATGGTGGCCATTAAGACCATGGACAGATTCGACCTATCGACAGAGGCCACCGCTGCATTAAATCGTTCAAGAAATTTACGTAGAGTCTCGCCTAATCTTTTCTAGACTGATGTCAAAGTCATGACGTTCCTTGGTTGGGCAACGTGAACCGTGAACTACTCGACGAACTTTCCAACCAAGACGTTCCAGTTATTAATAGATTATGGTTCCAACTGTCTGAACCATAAAGTAGCTACGTCCGTGAGGTAAAGCGGGAAGCACTTCGCCGTAACACTGTCTTAGGCTGAATGTACTTCTATATGGCACATGTAGTGCATGAGATGGACAGTAGGATCCTCCGTACCATCGAAAGCTTCTAGCATCTGCAATTTGAAATCCAGTGGATTTTGAGAGTTCCTGATATTAGTGAAGGGGCTGCGAGTAACACGGTCCAACCTGGCATGGGATGCCCCGCCATGGGCGTAGGCGTCGAATGACATCAGCGACTTGATTTTCCTAGCCCATGTCAAGAAACTGATTCAGATTATGTAAATTGACAATGGTGCCCTCCCCCCGCGTCAAGTCCAACATTAGAAAAAGGTCGAGCGCCAAGCAAAATAACTGGCTTGATCCTGACTTGAGGCGCCCCGATGGGCACAAATTCAATATTCAGAACTACGGAAGTTCCGGTGTTCAAAGCTACACGCACTGGCGCTTGAGCGATATCTACAAAACCTGATCCTTAGATCTAATTGATGACACCTGAGCTGAACCTTGAATGGGATTGGAGGTGTTGACCCCGAGCCTAGCTAACAGTTGTTTGTGGATTGGTGTTGACACGGGGGTTTTCTTCGGGAATTGCTCCAAGTCCCAAGCTAATCCTTCCGAAACACTAGCGCTTGTTCCGATCACGTTTCCTTGGTCTGACTTCCTCGTAAATTCGTCGAGTCGGGCGAGAAGAGTGGCCATAGTGGCTTTATGTCAACGGAAATGTACTTTTATTGTTTTAAGCGAGAAGTATGATCTTTAGTTAAGTCCTTGACAACTCCATCGATGTCGTCACGAGTGGAAAAGTTTGAGAAGTGTTAGGTCGAGGAGAGTTCTTACTCCTCCTCCACATCTTCTCGTTCCGAGCGAATCAACTCCTTCCTTTTAACAATGGTGGAAAGCGAGTGGGATTCGTTTTCGAAAGAAAGTTGAAGTTGAATTCTAAAATCTGAAAACCAAAGTGAAAGCTAAGGTCGAGAACTAAAGCTGAAAACCGAAGTCGAGAACTAAGACTAAAGCCAAAGTTGTGCGCCCCCTTCCCGACGCGTAAAAGTGTTGATGGGGGGAATTTTCGTTGATTCGTGCACATCAACCCCCGAGATGTATGTTTAGTAGAAACACAGTAATCCAAATCTAAAGTAATGAAGTGCAAGGAGAATACAACTTTTTATAGTGGTTCGGCACTAACGCCTACGTCCACTTTATAGTAATCATTCATCTTATAATTATTAATTACAAGGGTTGTACAAGTTCAGACAGTATTTGTGTGCAAACATGTATAATAGAACAACAAAATGTTTGTTAATTCTAAACTTTAACCGAAATTCCCTTCTTCTTCTTCGTTAAGAGGAAAAAGTGTTGATTTGGTCAACAAAGTCCAAGAAATAGCTTCAATGTCCAAAAAATCCAAGAATATCCAAAACCGTCCAAAAGCAGTGTAAATGCCCGAGGAAATATTAAAGAATTGAAGGAAAACGTGTATGCAATGTTTTAGAGGTCCAAGCTATGTCTAATAGTCATGGAGAAGAATATGACATCCATAATGATGCTTTGGAGTCTAGGGTATCAAAAATTCAACCCATTTAAAGAATGAGGTAGGGGTATTTATAGGAAGTGAATTAGGTGGGAGTAGGTGAGATTCGGAGACCACTACTGTCATCTCGCATCCCAGAGGAGCACCACCCTAAAAACTTGCATTAGTTAACTGTACAGCAGAAAAAATCAAATCCCTCGGGGATACGAATCTTGTATCCCCATTGGGATATGAGGTTCACATCCCTAAGGTACGGAATTTCATATCCCAAGGGATAAGAAATTCGTATCCCATGAGATACGAGATGGGAAATGGTGCGTATTATGTGATGCGACTTTTGAGGGAGTGTGGTTGTTTTAGGGGATGAGGGGCCTGGTGATGGGAAAAAATGGGGTGTGAGGCGAAGCTACTTAAAGGATGCAAAGCTAGGAGGTAATGAGAAAAGTGGGATGCGAACTTGTAGAAGCGCGGGTTGCGCTGGTGAATAGCTTGTCGAAGCAAGCTTTGTAATGATGGGAAATTGCATCCCTTTGTGATGTGAATTCACATTCTAAGTAAATACGAATTCGCATCCCGATGGGGATACGAATTTGCACCTCGGAGGATGTGAATTCATATCCTAGGGGATGTGTTCCTCCTACGTTAGCACTAGCTTGCCCATGTATTTTTTTAATCCTAGTTGTGTTGAGGCCGAGGAGATCCAACGATTTTGCGTGATCGATGCAGTGCGCACAAGCTTTTTAGAGTGATCAACACACGTTTGCCACATGTTCTTGAAATGATGCTGATTCCAAAAATGAAGATATATTTGACTCGATTCCGAGCGTGCTATTGAGCATGAATATGACGTGCAATGGCTTTAACCAAAAATCACGTCAACACATCTTATATTTGGCAAACAGTCCAAACATGTCGAAAAATCTCAAGTAGATAAAACGAAGTAGGTCAGAAAACTCGTTTAAGATAGGAAGAGCAAAGAATCATACCAGATGTTTTCTCCAACTGGAATAAGGAGATCAATCAGTACTATTAAAGTGGCAACATCTTATTTAAAGCCCAAACCCTAATGCAGAGGATGTTATCAACAGCTGGTCTATGATATTTTGTGCTATGATGGAAGAGTTTTTGGTAGATAGGACAGGGGGGAAATCGGACTGTGTGCAGCCGAAAGGAAGGGGGGAACGGGCGTTTGTAGGCACGTACGAAGAGGAAAGGGGAAACAAAATTTCCATGGTCGATGGGGAAAATCCGATGATGTCATGTTGGCAGGAGAAAACGAGGAGTGGAAACAACATTGTAACGACCCGCATTCTACATATCGAAGGATCGTAGAATATTTATTTCTTTTTCATACGAGGTCGTATAGTCGTGTAACTTTGGGGGACGACAATTGGGGTCATTTCCCATATTCATGATTTTTTCCGATTTTTAAATGACCGTTTTGCCCCTAGATTATCTTGTTTCAACCATAACTTTTGATTGGTAAGGATTTTTGACTTGAAACCACATCCATTGGATTCAGATGATGGTTTACAATTCTGTAGAGTGGTAACATTAGCCAAACGGACTCACTGTTTGGGAGATATGGCTGAAACAAGGTTTAGAAGGTGAAAACTGCTTAAGTGGGCTGATTAGGGTAATTAGCAAATGGGCCCATAACCCATTTTGGGATTAGGGTTATGGGGAGGATGAAATGAGTTAGGTTTTCATTCTATTTCAGTTATCTAGCCGCCATTTACCTCTTAGAAACTCTAATAATGGCCTCCACCTTCTAATTTCATCCCAAATTGCTCTCTAATCAAAGATTAAGATAAACTACATCAAATCAAGGCAAATAAACAACAAATCAGAGTTGGAGCTGCTGTGTTGCATAGGAAAATGCCCAAAATAGTAGAATTTCAGATCTAAAGTTTTATTTGTGGTTAAGGTGAGTGGTTTGCATTGTTTTTCACTAAATACGGCTAATTAGGGGTGATTAGTGATAATTAGCGAAATTATACATGATTAAATTCTGGAAGAATGATTAGAAATTCTTAAATATTATTTTATGCCTTTGTTAGAAATTTGGGCTAATTTGGATATGTTTTGCTAATCCTATCATTAGTTATAGTTCAACATGATTAAGGGGAAACCCATGGGTTTTGGGTTTGTTTGATTCATATTGGCATGATTATTCATCGTTGTGGTGTTTATGGTTGATTGTACATGTTGCTATGACTTTATGGTATGATTTGGGATTGATTAGAAAAGTTAGAATGGTCGAAAACGCCGTCGTATGACGTAAGATAGTCGCTGGAAAAGTTGTCGAAAATGATGCAGGAACCGGATCGGAGCGCTCTACTCGCTCGTGACCAAGGTATCATGACCCCCGAACTGGAGCACCACCCTTCTCCGAACTGAACCACATCACGAACTACATGCTCCATGACCCGACCCCTCGCTGAAGTGTGCCACGAGCAGGAAACCCGATCTGAACCGATGTCATCCACGAACCAACCCGATGCTTGGAGAGGAGGACTGAACTGAGCATCCACGAGCTGAGGAGCCCGAACTGATCCGATGCTTTGGAGGAGCTATCACGAGCCACAAGCCGAACTAGTGAGGACGACATGGTCACGAACCGAAGAGCACCAAGGCATCATGAACCAATCCAAGAGGTGAGGACCACGAACAGGAGTATGTATCACGGACCGACCTGGAGCGTGCACGAACGAACCGAACCAAGGAGAAGGGGAAGGACCGAACCGATCCGGAGAAGAGTAACGACCCAGAAAATCTGAACCAATTTAAAATTTTTAAATTGGCTAAAATAATAGATTTTAAAATAAATATTTTAAATAATGGCAATGGAAAGTGAGTTTGAATCGACAATTGAAAACGAATATAATTAATTATAATTATAAACAAGGCCTGAAATGGCGCTGCCGTTTCAAAAATTGAATTCAAACTTTGTCGGACTGCACCGGGTGCAAAACAAAACGGATTTGAGTGAAACCAAAAATATTTAAATCTGTTAGTGAATACCTTTCTAACGAATCTGAAAAATCGAATTTTCATAGTGGAAAGCAAAAGTTATGGCCAAATGAATTTTCAGAAAGGTCGCTATGGAATTTATATAGCCCATGAAATTGGCCATTTTGCATACAACCTCGGAATTCGACGAAACCACTTTTGTTGGATCCGGGATGTGAAGTTATTGCTAGGTTTCAAATTTCATAATTTTTGAAGCTAATATGTGAGCGTGGAAAAGGAAAATGTGTTTTGGTCAATTACCGTTAAATTGGATCGACCAGAAATGGGCCTTTTTGCAAACGGTCTCAGAATTCGGCGAAACTAGTTTTGTTGGGACCGTATCGTCAAAACATAGCTAGATTTATTTTTCTGGAATTTTTCGAATCAGTTTGTGGCCTTGGCAAATTGAAATGTACGTTCAAATTAAATATTGAATGTTTTATATTTTAATTTGAAGGAAAACTGACTGAAACATTCGAATGGGTCCTCGAAACATATCCCATTGTGTTCGGAATGGGGGTAAAACACTAAGGACGATAGTCGTTGGGTTTGGATTGGTGGTCGCGTCAGAAGACCCCTTACAAAATTTACCGACCAATCAGAATTTAAAAAAAAAGAGAAAACCCATCTTTCTCTCTCTCCTCCCTCGCGTTTAACGGCGACAGTAGCTCCCCGCTTCCCTCCTCCTTATCTCCTTCCACGCGCCACGATAGCCAACACCGCAGTTGGGAATTTTGAAGGCCTCTCCGAGAGCTTCAAATCCATACCCATCCCCACCAGTATCGTCGCGTGAATCGAGGAAATCACCCTCACGAAGTTGCGCCGCCTCAGGCCCGATTCCTCCTCCGATCCTCCATCGCAGTGGGTCCCACTGCCATCGACAGGAGCGTGGATCCAAGCTCTACAGCGTGGTGAAAGTCGATTGCTCTCTCGTGCTACGAATCCGAAGATAAATCCAACCCTAGTTTCGAACCCATGAACTGAGGTACGGGCTTATCTATTTTAAACTGATTTTCACACTATAAAGCGTTGCAAACCTTGTAAAAATCATATCTTTTTGCTATGTGGTCTAAATTCAGTGAAACAAGAGACAGTGGACTCGTGTGGACGTCTTCTGCATTTTAGAAGAGACCGCATATTTTTCTGAGCCTTCTGCTATTTTTGGTGGAGTGGAACCCAATGTGAGATTTCTAATTTAAAAACGATATGGAAAACGACGATGTATAAATTATATAGTCGATGTATGAGTTATATAAGCGTTGTACACCTCATGTATAAGCGTTGTATAAGTTGTACGTTTGATGTATGAGTTATATATATGTTGTAAAAATTATATATGTGTTGAAATAGAAGTGAATTGATATATATAAATATATATATATATACGCCCTTCGTCCACAAACCATGGACGATATTTATTGGTTGTGATTGGTGTGAAAATTGATTGATAGCGAATGGTTGTTTGGGATTGTTTGTGGTTGATATTGATTGATTGTGGTTGAAAAATACCCATTTGTGGTTGAGAAATATTTGGTTGAAACACATAGGATTAGTTTGTGGAAATGAAATAAATATATACATGCCGCCTGCGTGCGAACTAGATGCATGATCCCCATTGTCAAAAACCGCGAGGTTTTAAGGTAGAGCGAGGAGCCGTACTAGGGACGGTCCCGGTTTTAACTACTCTGCCGTTATGCTGCCGAAATTTTGAATAATATTCCTGTGTTTGAATTATTTTCATTTGCTGAAACTATATTTATTCATTGAATAGAAAACCTTCATGTGTTGAATCGATATTCATTCGTTGAATAGAAATTCATGTGTTGAATGGTCCTCATGTTTTAAATGTAAAAATCACATTTTTATCTATGTATATATACTATAGAAAACCTTCATGTGTTGAATCGATATTCATTCGTTGAATTGAAATTCATGCGTTAAATGGTCCTCGTGTTTTAAATATAAAAATCACATTTTTATCAATGTATATAAACTATAGAAAACCTTCATGTGTTGAATCGATATTCATTCGTTGAATAGAAATTCATGTGTATAATGGTCCTCGTGTTTTAAATATAAAAATCACATTTTTATCTATGTATATAAACTATAGAAAACCTTCATGTGTTGAATCGATATTCATTCGTTGATTAGAAATTCATGTGTTGAATGGTCCTCGTGTTTTAAATATAAAAATCACATTTTTATCTATGTATATAAACTATAGAAAACCTTCATGTGTTGAATCGATATTCATTCGTTGAATAGAAATTCATGTGTTGAGTGGTATTCATATTTTGAAATAAATTGTTTTACAATAAAAATCCTATTTTTTTATCACCTATATAAACTATATAAAATAATAGTGTTTTGAAATAATTTGTTTTACAATAAAAATCACATTTTTATTATGTACATGAATTGTTGAAATGTGAAGTGTTAAAAATAGCAACTCGTTCAAATAAATATGTATGAGTTGAAATATTCATTAATTAGCTAATGATATGATTTTTGCCAATGCATGCAACATTAGAATGAATGGTGTTTTTTTAAACCAAATGGAATCAAATATGAAGTTGAATGGAAAATGATAAGTGATAAGAACTGTATATATGTACATGCATATTTATTGAACAGGTTATAGCAAAGGGGCTAGAGAAGAGGAATAAAATTTTTGTGCCCGACAAATAGGTACACATTTACTGTTTTGTTTGGGTGATGATTTTATAAGCCTGTTGGCTAGCCGCTTGGCTTTTCTTTTTTATCTTTTTGACATGAGATGCCCGTGTGGCTATTTGGGATTTTTCCCAGCCCCTCCCGTACAAAGGAGGTTATGGCGAAATTTTCCAAAATTTAAAGGCGTTAGTGAAATATTAGAAGTGGAAACAATATAGGAATTTTTGAATGAAGTATATCTATATAAATATATAAATATAAATAAAATTAAAACGAAACGTGGCTGTGCAGTTCGTATTTTGAAGCCGTGATTTCAAACGATTAGTACGGGAGATCCGACCATCGGATTTTCCTGAAATCGCAACCGTTGGGTTCGCTTTGGAAAAATCTTTCCAACAGCACCAACTTTATAAAAATCCAACGGTTGGATTGTCTGGAATGTTTAATTCTAATCTGAAGAAAAACAGCGCCAGAAACGATTATATTTATATATATGTATACAAATATAATTATATTTAATCGAATAACGACGCTGCAGTTCGTATTTTGAAATCAAAAATTCAAACGATTGTACCGGGAGATCCGACCGTCGGATTTTCCCGAAACTGGAACCGTTGGATTCGTTTTGAAAAGACCTTTCTAGTGATGTAAATTTTGTGAAGATCCAACGGTTAGATTTTCAAATATGTGTAAATCAAATCTGAAGAAAAACAGTGCCATGGCCGCGTTATGGCCCGAAGCGTCGTTTTGAACAAATTGGCTATTTTAAAAATAAATAAAATAGCAATAAATCGTTATAAAATACCATAAACAATATGGAATGGAAATAAACTGAATTTTCTCAATTTATGTGGTATTTGATGGTTGAATGTATTTGGTGTGAAAATTACCTTAAAGAACAAAATTGGTGTTGTCGAATAAGTTAACCATTGAAGTAAATTGATTTGAAATTCTAAATATACGTGAATTATTTGAAAAGGCCGAGTTAATTCTCATTTCAAATAATTGACCGACCATTGAAAGTCGAAGATGAAGACGGTGGTCGAAGACCGGAGATCTTCACCTCGTTTGGATGGTAACCGAGGTCCTGATTGGGAGGCATCCCGAAATATGGATAATGAGTGGTGATCGTCTAGACGTATGTGGTGATCGATGGTTTTGCGAGGTATTTAGTGCCTCCGGTTTCGTTCAGACCCAGAACGGACTTGTAAATGGACTGTGTGTCTGACATTGGATTTTATTCTGTGTTGATTGATCTCTATTGAATATACATCTGTTTGGCGGCGGAGAATTTATTCTTTTGCTTAACGCCCTTCTCTGAGACGCACGAGCTCAGAGGTTGTGTATCGATGGACATCAATCGCATGGCATGAATTGCTAGTGTGGCATGCCTAAGTGGCAAATGAACAGGGCTTCTGTTGAAAAGCAAAGTCTTGTAGTGATGATCAAAGCATCGTCGTTGTGGCGTAGCTTTGTGTATAATGTGAATTCGCGAGCCTCACACCCCGGTATGAACCAGAACCGGGAGAAGGACCTCAGGGAGGGCATGCGTTTCTTTCTAGCTAGGGTGGTGTCAGTGACCTACCAGCCCTGACATTTATATACTTTTCACCTGTGTGGTTGTTGCTGTTGCGAGGCGCCTCGGTTAGATCGGACGATCCGGGTCCGATGGAGTCATTCGTTGGCTCATTTGTGCCCCATAGGGTGGGGAGAAGTATAGTTCCGGCATAATAATCCACATCGGTGGACTGGCCCTGACGATCCAGGGGGCAGTTGCGGTTGTTCCTAAGACATGGTAGGGTAGATTGTCTCGAAGTCGGTAAGGACTATCTTTTGCCTTGGTTCAGGACGGAAATCCGAATTCCAAATACGTCATCGTGCGATTTTGATTGTATACCTATATATGGTGACATAGTGGTATAGGGCATTAATGCCGTCTATGATTGATAGTTATGATTCAATTGTTTTTGAAACATATAAACACTAGTAATAATATCAAATGCTTTTGTTTTATTCGTATCAATCATATTTTGGCCATTATAAGGTAAAACTCTATCCTCCGGTTTGCGTTGCATTGTGTGATGGGAACTGAGTCTTATAATGGCTTCATTTTTATAAAATGCATTGCGTTGTTTAAAAGAAAGATTTAT
Source organism: Allium sativum (assembly GCA_030737875.1). NCBI lineage: Eukaryota > Viridiplantae > Streptophyta > Magnoliopsida > Asparagales > Amaryllidaceae > Allium > Allium sativum. The sequence goes on along the minus strand of CM060923.1, from coordinate 571,600,088 downwards.
TTTAAAGCACTGGCAATCCGATGGAGTAAACCCGTTCCACGAAAGTGGCGTGGTCGTGTGATTAGCCATATATTAAATGTGTTGAGTAGATTTCTCATACCAGTCCCATGACTGGCTCGTAGTTTGTTTCACTTTCAAACTCAGGTGCCCCTTTTTCTACACGGGCAGCCTTGTATTCAAGTTTAGCTGGTTCTTTCTAGATAGCTAGAGCTGAAGATGGATTCTATTATTTATCTCTTTTTATGCTGTTCAGCTCCTATTGTACATATTTTGTTTATTTCCGCTGTAGACATTTATGTATAGCTGAACTGTATTTCTACTAAGTAAGATCCTGTATACTGTGTAACTCTGATGATTAGGTTTATCCAGTATATTCTATTGTTCATTATCTGGTGTATTTATTTAATTCTGTTCTGCTATTATCTGTTTCTGTGTTATATTCCAAAGATTGCCCTTGTCTCCGTCAGTACGGGATTTGGGGTCGTCTCACCGTGGTATCAGAGCTTTGGTTAAGCTTAGTTCTGGAATATAACATATTAACGATCTCGTCAGAAATAGAACCAGTAGTGTTCTAGGACGGGCAACTCAATACAGATAGGATCAGTAATATCCTAGTATGAGTAGCAGAATAAAATAACACTTAGATAGACACCTTTACATTCAAGTATCTGTCTCTATATTGTGAAATATCTTTTCTGTTGACCTGACACTTTGTCTGCTAATTACAGACGCTCTAGAAAATGAGTGCCAGAAACCGAAGAAGAAATACTGACCCGGATATAGAAGCTCTATTTATGAAATATAGAAATCTGGGTGGAAACCCCTTCACGGGTGAAGAATCGATTATGAGAACACAAGCTTGGATTCGTTCGGCTGAGAAAAGTTTCGAAGGATTAAAGCTGAGGGATGACCAGAAAAGATTACTGGCCTCCTGGGCACTCAAAGACGAAGCTTTGTTCTGGTGGGATTCAGTTATCAAAGATAATCCAGAAGGTGATATCACCTGGGATAGATTCAAAGTGATTTTCCTGGAAAGATTTACTCCTCCCGAAGCGACTGAGCGACTATGTGATGAATTTTCTTATTTGATACAAGGAGATATGACCATCCCAGAATATCATAAGAAATTCGACGAACTTTCTCACTTTGCTCCCCATCTAATTCAGAATACGAGGAGAAAGAATCTGAGATTTATTTACGGGCTTCAAAGGAAATATCAGAATAAAGTAATGGGGCATGTGAAGCTTCCTTTTTCAGAAATGATTTATATGGCTTATCAGTATGAAGATCTCCATAAGAAAGGCATGTTGCAAGACGAAGAAGAAATCGGTTCTAGCAGCAAAACAAAATTAGAAGCTGATAGCCCAGAGACTAGTGTGCAATCTAAGGCAAGTATAAAGGCTGAGGCCAGAAAGAGGCCGAAGATCAATCAGAAAAAGTTAAAGGCAGTCGTATGTCTAAAGTGCAATCAGCAAGGGCATTCGATGAGAAACTGTAGATCTTCGAACAGACGAAAGGACGGTGGGTCTAAATCCGGGATGAATTTTCAAGAGAATAGAAAGTGCGGTCAATGCCAACAGGCTAGTCATGTAAAGCAAGATTGATGGCTATTGAAAAAGACCAAAGAGGCTCAGGCAAATGAAGTGGCAGAAACTTCTGAGCCCTCAGCTATTCAGGGAAGGCCAGATGTTTTAGAAGGCACGCTTACTGTCAAAGGTATCCCCGTTAAAGTATTGTTTGACACAGGCGCGTCACGAAGCTTCATTGCCAAGAATGCAGCTAAGAAACTAGATTTGAATTTGAAGAAGCTCAAAGAACCAATGACTGTCCAGAATCCGGTTGGGGGTTCCATTGATCTCAGTTGGGTTTGTGGAGTGTCGGTTTCTTTCTCTCGTTATCGGTTCCCTACCATCGCGGCCGTCATGAATTTTACAGAGTTTGATCTTATCTTGGGGTTAGCCTGGTTGACTAAATATGAAGCTAAAGTTAAATGCGCTGACAGAGTCATAAAGGCAAAGATTAAATCAGGTGATTATATAACCATTCCCTGTGAAGGTCAGAATGCTAATAGAAGAGACTTCTGGGCAGCTTTGAATGTTTCTCCAGCCCAAATAGAAAATGTCCCTGAAGTCACAGAGAATATTCCCGATCTAGAGAAAGATATTCATGTCGTCAAGAACTATGCGGATGTGTTCGAGAAAGTTGTTCGCTTACCTCCGCAGAGAGAAATAGATTTCAAGATCGCTTTGATTCCCAATGCAAGGCCGGTAGTTCAAGCTATTCGAAGAATGTCCTTGAAAGATAAAGAAGAACTTGACAATCAAACACGACAGCTAGTATGGAAGGGTCTGATCAGGCCTAGTTTCTCTGATTGGGGTGCAGCAGTGGTGTTTGTCCCAAAATCTGACGGTACTCTACGTCTATGTGTGGATTATCAAAATCTGAAAAAGCAGACGATAAAGAACAAATACCCATTGCCGCGGATCGATGATTTATTGGATCGTCTAAATGGAGCACAATTATTTTCACGAATGGACCTAGCTACAGGTTTCCATCAGCTTCGAATTGCGGAAGAGTGTGTTCCAATGACAGCATTCAAAGGTCCCGACTTATTCTATGAGTGGTTAGTAATGTCGTTCGGCTTATGTAATGCTCCAGCTTACTACGTCGATCTGATGAATAGAGTGTTTAGAGGGGTTTTGAATAAATTTGTTCTGGTTTTCATTGACGATATTCTAATCTTCTCTAAATCAAAGGCCAAACATGAAAAACATTTGGAACAAGTGTTAGAAATCCTCAGAAGGAATGTATTGAAAGCAAAGTTTTCCAAATGTATATTCTGGCAAGTTGAAGTGAAATTTCTGGGCCACGTCGTATCGAAAGAAGGAATCGCTATGGATCCAAGTAAAATCACGGCTATTCAAAACTGGAAACAGCCTAGTACTCCCACTGAAGTCTGCAGTTTTCTCGGATTGGCTAGCTATTACCGGAAGTTCATTAAAAACTTTTCGAAGATATCTGGTCATTTAACGAAGCTTACAAAGAAGCACTCTAAATTCAAATGGACTCCAGAAAGTGAGGAGGCTTTTGAAGAGCTAAAGTTAAGACTAACGACTGCTCCAGTGTTAACCATCATCGATGGCAATCAGGATTTGAAAGTCTGGACTGATGCTTCTAGAGAAGGCCTTGGTGCAGTGTTAATGCAAAGGGGCCAAGTGATTGCTTATGCTAGCCGTCAACTAAAGCCGCATGAAAAGAACTACGTAACTCACGATCTTGAGTTATTGGCGATAGTATTCGCTTTGAAAATCTGGAGGCACTATCTTCTGGGTGAGAGATTTGAACTGTTTACAGATCACCAGTCGTTAAAGTATCTGTTCACTCAGAAGGACCTGAATCTGAGGTAGCAACGTTGGCTGGAGTTCCTTGTAGCATACGATTTTGAAATTATATACACTCCAGGGAAAGCCAATGTCGTGGCCGATGTGCTGAGCCGAAAGAATGTAATGATCGCCAGCTTTATTATTACGACTTCCTTGATTGACAAAATATCTATTCTTCAGAAAGAGGATAAATTTATTAAGGATATGATTAAAAGGATTCAGAAAGGCGAACCCTTGTGTTTTCAAATAGATAACGACGAGACCCTGAGATTGAAAGGAAGGATTTTTGTTCCTGACATTCCCGAGCTCAAAAGGGAAGTGTTAGATGAGTGTCACAAGTCCAAGCTGAGTATCCATCCTGGTGTAGCCAAAATGTATAACGATCTCAAGCGAACGTTCTGGTGGAAGGCTATGAAAAGAGACGTTTCAATATATGTTAGCCGATGCCCTACTTGCCAGCTAGTCAAAAGCGACCAACAGAAACTAGCTGGATTTTTGCAACCGCTAGACGTTCCAGGATGGAAGTGGGAACATATTTCCATGGACTTCATAGATGGTCTGCCCAGAACCATAAAGGGAAATGACAGTATTTGGGTGATCGTAGATCGCTTCACGAAGACCGCCCATTTCATACCTGTCAGATCAAATAGAACTGCTCAGAGTCTGGCGCAGATTTACTTCAGGGAAATAGTTAGACTACATGGAGTGCCGCTCAGTATAGTCAATGATAGAGATACAATATTTACTAGCAAATTCTGGGAGGCATTTCAAGTCGAGCTGGGAACGAAGTTGAACTTGAGCACCGCGTATCATCCTCAGACAGATGGTCAGACTGAGAGGGTGAATCGTATTTTAGAAGATCTCCTGCTTGTTGGGTCGAACCTGGAAATAGACTTGTGTTAGGGCCTGATACGATCCGAGAAGCTGCCGACAAAGTCGATTTTATTAAGAAGCGATTACTCGCCACTCAAAGTCGACAAAAGAGCTACGCCGATAGGAGAAGAAGAGATATATCATTTGCTGTTGGCGACTACGTATATTTGAAAGTATCGCCTATGAGAGGAGTTATCCGGTTCGGTAAAACTGGAAAGTTGGCGCCCAAATTCATTGGTCCATTTCCTATTCTGGAACGGATCGGAACTCTCGCTTATAGGGTCAAACTGCCTGATTGGTTGCCTGGAGTCCATGATGTATTTCACATATCTCAACTTCGAAAGCACGTTCATGATCCAGACTTGATCGTGGAAGAAGCAGCTCAACAGGACATTGAAATTACCCCAGAATTAGCTGTGAAAAGAGAGCCGCTAAAGATCATCGGCAAAGAAACCAAAGAGCTGAGGAACAAGAAGGTTCACTTAGTCAAAGTGCAATGGAGTGGAGATCCGCGAGATTGCACTTGGGAAACTGAGGAGAGTATTCAGAAAGCTTATCCTAGATGCCGAGTGGATATCTCTGATTGACACCGGTGCAAGGTATATTTACCATACTTTGCATTACCATTTAATTCTCTACTCTGCTGTTATTTTCTTTCCATGGATGTGCACTTTTAACTCTATAGTTTGAATGATTTTAAAAGAATATAGGAATTAATTTGTATGATTTGAAAAGTTAAAAACAATTTGATTGTTGGTTATGTTGGGTGACCGTAGATTTGATTAATTGAATTATTGAAACAATAGTTAATTTAATCAACGATAGAATTATGGTGAAATTATTCGAAAATTCCGGGTGTTAGCCAAATTTTTGAAGAATTTGAAAATTCTCAGAAACTGAAAAGTTGGAGAATCGAAGCCAGATCGAACGTAGAGTTGATTAATCAAACCACTTTCGACTTTGTTCCTTTTCGGGGACGAAAAGTTTTAAGTGGGGGAGATTGTAACGACCCTGAAAATCTGAACCAATTTAAAATTTTTAAATTGGCTAAAATAATAGATTTTAAATATTTAAAATAAATATTTTAAATAATGGCAATGGAAAGTGAGTTTGAATCGACAATCGAAAACGAATATAATTAATTATAATTATAAACAAGGCTTGAAATGGCGCTGCAGTTTCAAAATTTGAATTCAAACTTTGTCGGACTGCACCGGATGCAAAACAAAATGGATTTGAGTGAAACCAAAAATATTTAAATCTGTTAGTGAACACCTTTCTAACGAATCTGAAAAATCGAATTTTCATAACGGAAAGCAAAAGTTATGGCGAAATAAATTTTCAGAAAGGTCGCTATGGAATTTATATAGCCCGTGAAATTGGCCATTTTGCATACGACCTCGGAATTCGACGAAACCACTTTTGTTGGATCCGGGATGTGAAGTTATTGCTAGGTTTCAAATTTCATAATTTTTGAAGCTAATATGAGAGCGTGGCAAAGGAAAATGTGTTTTGGTCAATTACCGTTAAATTGGATCAACCAGAAATGGGCCTTTTGCAAACGGTCTCAGAATTCGGCGAAACTAGTTTTGTTGGGACCGTATCATCAAAACATAGCTAGATTTATTTTTCTGGAATTTTTCGAATCAGTTTGTGGCCCTGGCAAATTGAAATGTACGTTCAAATTAAATATTGAATGTTTTATATTTTAATTTGAAGGAAAACTGACTGAAACATTCGAATGGGCCTTCGAAACATATCCCATTGTGTTCGGAATGGGGGTAAAATGCTGGAGACGACAGTCGTTGGGTTTGGATTGGTGTTCGCGTCAGAAAACCCCTTATAAAATTTACCGACCAATCAGAATTTAAAAAAAAAGAGAAAACCCGTCTTTCTCTCTCTCTCTCTCCCCTCGCGATTAACGGAGACAGTAGCTCCCCGCTTCCCTCCTCCTTATCTCCTTCCACGCGCCACGATAGCCAACGCCGCAGTTGGGAATTTTGAAGGCCTCTCCGAGAGCTTCAAATCCATACCCACCCCCACCAGTATCGTCGCGTGAATCGAGGGAATCACCCTCACGAAGTTGCGTCGCCTCAGGCCCGATTCCTCCTCCGATCCTCCATCGCAGTGGGTCCCACTGCCATCGACAGGAGCGTGGCTCCAAGCTCTACAGCATGGTGAAAGTCGATTGCTCTCTCGTGCTACGAATTCGAAGATAAATCCAACCCTAGTTTCGAACCCATGAACTGAGGTACAGGCTTATCTATTTTAAACTGATTTTCACACTATAAAGCGTTGCAAACCTTGTAAAAATCATATTTTTTTGCTATGTGGTCGAAATTCAGTGAAACAAGAGACAGTGGACTCATGTTGACGTCTTCTGCATTTTAGAAGAGACCGCATATTTTTCTGAGCCTTCTGCTATTTTTGGTGGAGTGGAACCCAATGTGAGATTTCTAATTTAAAAACGATATGGAAAACGACGATGTATAAATTATATAGTCGATGTATGAGTTATATAAGCGTTGTACACCTCATGTATAAGCGTTGTATAAGTTGTACGTTCGATGTATAAGTTATATATGCGTTGTAAAAATTATATATGTGTTGAAATAGAAGTGAATTACTATATATAAATATATATGTATATATATATATACGCCCCTCGTCCACAAACAATGGACGATATTTATTGGTTGTGATTGGTGTGAAAATTGATTGATAGCGAATGGTTGTTTGGGATTGTTTGTGGTTGATATTGATTGATTGTAGTTGAAAAATACCCATTTGTGGTTGAGAAATATTTGGTTGAAACCACATAGGATTAGTTTGTGGAAATGAAATAAATATATACATGCCGCCTGCGTGCGAACTAGATGCATGATCCCCATTGTCAAAAACCACGAGGTTTTAAGGTAGAGCGAGGAGCCGTACTAGGGACGGTCCCGGTTTTAACTACCCTGCCGTTATGCTGCCGAAATTTTGAATAATATTCCTGTGTTTGAATTATTTTCATTTGCTGAAACTATATTTATTCATTGAATAGAAAACCTTCATGTGTTGAATCGATATTCATTCGTTGAATAGAAATTCATGTGTTGAATGGTCCTCGTGTTTTAAATATAAAAATCACATTTTTATCTATGTATATAAACTATAGAAAACCTTCATGTGTTGAATCGATTTTCATTCGTTGAATAGAAATTCATGTGTTGAATGGTCCTCATGTTTTAAATATAAAAATCACATTTTTATCTATGTATATAAACTATAGAAAACCTTCATGTGTTGAATCAATATTCATTCGTTGAATAGAAATTCATGTGTTGAATGGTCCTCGTGTTTTAAATATAAAAATCACATTTTTATCTATGTATATAAACTATAGAAAACCTTCATGTGTTGAATCGATATTCATTCGTTGATTAGAAATTCATGTGTTGAATGGTCCTCGTGTTTTAAATATAAAAATCACATTTTTATCTATGTATATAAACTATAGAAAACCTTCATGTGTTGAATCGATATTCATTCGTTGAATAGAAATTCATGTGTTGAGTGGTATTCAAATTTTGAAATAAATTGTTTTACAATAAAAATCCTATTTTTTTATCAACTATATAAACTATATAAAATAATAGTGTTTTGAAATAATTTGTTTTACAATAAAAATCACATTTTTATTATATACATGAATTGTTGAAATGTGAAGTGTTAAAAATAGCAACTCGTTCAAATAAATATGAATGAGTTGAAATATTCATTAATTAGCTGATGATATGATTTTTGCCTATGCATGCAACATTAGAATGAATGGTGTTTTTTAAACCAAATGGAATCAAATATGAAGTTGAATGGAAAATGATAAGTGATAAGAACTGTATATATGTACATGCATATTTATTGAACAGGTTATAGCAAAGGGGCTAGAGAAGAGGAATAAAATTTTTGTGCCCGACAAATAGGTACACATTTACTGTTTTGTTTGGGTGATGATTTTATGAGCCTGTTGGCTAGCCGCTTGGCTTTTCTTTTTTTTCTTTTTGACATGAGACGCCCGTGTGGCTATTTGGGAATTTTCCCAGCCCCTCCCGTACAAAGGAGGTTATGGCGAAATTTTCCAAAATTTAAAGGCGTTAGTGAAATATTAGAAGTGGAAACAATATAGGAATTTTTTAATGAACTATATCTATATAAATATAAATAAAATTAAAACAAAACGTGGTCGTGCAGTTCGTATTTTGAAGCCGTGATTTCAAACGATTAGTACGGGAGATCCGACCATCGGATTTTCCTGAAATCACAACCGTTGGGTTCGCTTTGGAAAAATCTTTCCAACGGCACCAACTTTGTAAAAATCCAACGGTTGGATTGTATGGAATGTTTAATTCAAATCTGAAGAAAAACAGCACTAGAAACGATTATATATAATTATATTTAATCGAATAACGACGCTGTAGTTTGTATTTTGAAATCGAAAATTCAAACGATTGTACCGGGAGATCCGACCGTCGGATTTTCCCGAAACTGGAACCGTTGGATTCGTTTTGAAAATACCTTTCTAATGATGTAAATTTTGTGAAGATCCACCGGTTAGATTTTCAGATATGTGTAAATCAAGTCTGAAGAAAAACAGCGCCACGGCCGCGTTATGGCCCGATGCGTCATTTTGAACAAATTGGCTATTTTAAAAATAAATAAAAATAGCGATAAATCGTTATAAAATACCATAAACGATATGGAATGGAAATAAACTGAATTTGCTCGATTTATGTGGTATTTGATGGTTAAATGTGTTTGGTGTGAAAATTACCTTAAAGAACAAAATTGGTGTTGTCGAATAATTTAACCATTGAAGTAAATTGATTTGAAATTCTAAATATATGTGAATTATTTGAAAAGGCCGAGTTAATTCTCATTTCAAATAATTGACCGACGATTGAAAGTCGAAGATGAAGACGGTGGTCGAAGACCGGAGATCTTCACCTCTTTTGGATGGTAACCGAGGTCCTGATTGGGAGGCATCCCGAAATATGGATAATGAGTGGTGATCGTCCAGACGTACATGGTGATCGATGGGTTTGCGAGGTATTTAGTGCCTCCGTTTTCATTCAGACCCAGAACGGACTTGTAAATGGACTGTGTGTCTGACATTGGATTTTATTCTGTGTTGATTGATCTCTATTGAATATACATCTGTTTGGCGGCGGAGAATTTATTCTTTTGCTTAACGCCCTTCTCTGAGACGCACGAGCTCAGAGGTTGTGTATCGATGGACATCAGTCGCATGGCATGAATTGCTAGTGTGGCATGCCTAAGTGGTAAATGAACAGGGCTTCTGTTGAAAAGCAAAGTCTTGTGGTGATGATCAAAGCGCCGTCGGTGTGGCGTAGCTTTGTGTATAATGTGAATTCGTGAGCCTCACACCCCGGTATGAACCAGAAATGGGAGAAGGACCTCAAGGAAGGCATGCGTTTCTTTCTAGCTAGGGTGGTGTTAGTGACCTACCAGCCCTGACATTTATATACTTTTCACCTGTGTGGTTGTTGTTGTTGCGAGGCGCCTCGGTTAGATCGGACGATCCGGGTCCGATGGAGTCATTCGTTGGCTCATTTGCGGCCCATAGGGCGGGGAGACGTATTGTTCAGGCATAATAATCCACATCGTTGGACCGGCCCCGACGATCCAGGGGGCAGTTGCGGCTGTTCCTGAGACATGGTAGGCTAGATTGTCTCGAAGTCGGTAAGGACTATCTTTTGCCTTGGTTCAGGACGGAAATCCGAATTCCAAATACGTCATCGTGCGATTTTGATTGTATACCTATATATGGCGACATAGTGGTATGGGGCATTAACGCCGTCTATGATTGATAGTTATGATTCAATTGTTTTTGAAACATATAAACACTAGTAATAATATCAAATGCTTTTGTTTTATTCGTATCAATCATATTTTGGCCATTATAAGGTAAAACTCTATCCTCCGGTTTGCGTTGCATTGTGTGATGGGAACTGAGTCTTATAATGGCTTCATTTTTATAAAATGCATTGTGTTGTTTAAAAGAAAGTTTTGTTTTAAAGCACTGGCAATCCGATGGAGTAAACCCGTTCCACGAAAGTGGCGTGGTCCTGTGATTGGCCATATATTAAATGTGTTGAGTAGATTTCTCATACCAGTCCCATGATTGACTCGTAATTTGTTTCACTTTCAAACTCGGGTGCCCCTTTTTCTACACGGGCAGCCTTGTATTCAGGTTTAGCTGGTTCTTTCTAGATAGCTGGAGCTGAAGATGGATTCTATTATTTATCTCTTTTTATGCTGTTCAGCTCCTGTTGTACATATTTTGTTTATTTCCGCTGTAGACATTTATGTATAGCTAAACTGTATTTGTATTAAGTAAGATCCTGTATACTGTGTAACTCTGATGATTACGTTTGTCCAGTATATTCTATTGTTCATTATCTGGTGTATTTATTTAATTCTGTTCTGCTATTATCTGTTTCTGTGTTATATTTCAAAGATTGCCCTTGTCTCCGTCAGTACGGGATTTGGGGTCGTCTCAAGAAGGCCAAAACCCGAGATGCAAAGGTAGTCCAAATGGGAAGTAGAACTCGTGATCCAGTTGGGAACCAACGAGTTGACTTCATGAGTTGGGCTTTACTGCGGGACGTATGCTAAGGGGTTATCGACGTCCATAACTTTGATTCACCACCAAGACAGATGTTAGGCTACGAATCAGTGCAGTGAATTCATCATGGCTTCATAGGGCAGAGTGATCGTAGAAAGGCTATGAGCCAGTGCAGTGGAGTTGTTATGACTCCATGGGGCAGAGTGGACATAGCAAAGGATTAGTGGCTATGGATCAGTGTAGTGGAGTCACTGTGACACCATGGAGCAAAGTGATCGTAGCAAAGGATTGGGTGATCGGGTGGTGGGTATCGTATGCTTTACGCACTGAGTGAGAGATGTGAGGATGATTGCTATGTTTGATGTTTGCTATCACCATGACATGCACAACCCCATGTTACTTTTACACTTTATGTTAATATTACCTTAGAGTACTGTACATCTTGTTGTGCTTACTCTTTGGTTGTAGGTCCAGGTTTAGGTATGATTGGATTATACCTGTTATTGTTCTGTTTTGTTTCTTATCGCTCATACCAGACTTTTGTCTGACCCAGAGTTTTATGTCTCTTCTTGTTACTCTAGGTGCCCTTAAACGGATAGACTAGAGACAGGTCAGGTGATTATGCACAAGTAGCTGTACCGGAGACGAGCAGGTGGCTTCCACGTATGATATATATATATATATATATATAAAATCTCCCTGTGTTGTTGAAGGCACTACTTTTTGGCATTCGTAGTGCACCTTTTTCTTTGCTTTAGAGACAGTATGTTGGAGTTGTAATAAGATGTATTTTGAATTTCCGTTGCTATGATGATTATGGTTTAGTTTCCAGCTTATGCACTGTCTTGCCTGTTTTATGTCAAGTATGTTATTATTATATTTTATTCCATGCGCTGTGAGATATACTACAGGTTCCTTGTTAGTTCAAATTCCTTTCTTTTCCTTTCTTTGGCAACCATCCCGTGCTAGTTGGACTTCGGCACAACGCATTTTGAAGTAAATGTCGGCTGGTGCGGGGCGGGCCGTTACATTTAGTATCAGATCTCTAGGTTGCGTAGTTAACCTAGGGGAAGACATCGGGGGAGATAGTATGCGTAGATGAGAGCGCGTACTGGTGATATTTTGGTTTTCAAAAGCTATATATATGTATATATATACTACTAATATATCTAAGGAGGAAGTCGCACTGCACTGGAACCACATTGAGATGGTTAATTGTTTTCTCTTTACAGACTGAACGATGAGCAGATATACGAGGAGTACAGGTTCAGGAGCAAACAATAGGGATGTTCCTGATATGAGGACGATGTTTATTACCGTCATGCGAGAGATGCTTAGGGATGTTCGGGAAGCACTTCCTAATGCTGCTAACGGTGGTGGTGCAGTAGTGCAGGTGCCTAGGGCCGATTTCGCCAAGCATAACAAGGATTATACTAGATGTTAACTGGCCTTTTCGTCTGCTTACCAAAACACGCAAGACACACTCGACTCAACATATCGCGTGATTCTACAGCCCGGAGGTGTCTCCAATATCATTCGGGGACCCAGTACCAAAGGACTAGAGTGGCCACTAGCAGGATGTTACATCCCTCGAACGCGTCCTCCATCAGTATTTGTCCGCATCCGAGCCGAAGGCAAGGCGTCAAGCGGGTCCAAATGCAGCACCGGTGGAGGTCCGGGGCCCCATAGCCTCGGCGGCGACTGACCTAGACGGTTAGGTCGAAACTATGGGCATACCCGATTCATCAGATTTTCTCCATGCCAGAAGCTCGGATTCCTTCACTTCGGACCGGCAAAATGATGGATTCCTTCACTTTGTATCAAGGAGCTTCGACATCCTAAAAACGACAAGGATTCGGCACCGAGAAGTCCAGCTTCCTCCTCATCAATTTCACACCCTAAGAGGGGTTCGAAATTTTGTACCCCACCAGGGGCTTCGAAATTTCGACCCTCCCCCCCTGGGGGTACGAACATTCGAACCACCATGTGTGGTTCAAAATTTCGAACCCACCTGGGGGTGCGAAATTTCGATCCTCTAGGTGAGGTTCGAAATTTCGTACCCCCGGCCGGGGGTGCGAATTCCTTGTATGCAAGGCTGCTGGGTGCGAATTTTCTGCATGTGGTCCCTCTTTCTACCTAACCCCTACCTAACCACTTCCTATAAATACCCCATGACCTCACACTTCAAATGGGGGAGATTCTTGAGCTTTGAGACCTCCATAGAGCTTCATTAATGGCATCTCCTCTTTGAGGAAAAAGAAGGGGGAAAATGTCCATTTTACTATTTCTTGCAAATATGACTATTGTAACTTCATGTAGCATAGTCAACAAATGTAATGAGAGGGTCTCAACCTAGTAATCCTTCAAGTGATCAATAAAATTCCAACAACACTTCAAAGAGGACGTAGGCCCTCACTGAGGCCGAACCACTATAAATCTCTTGATTTATTTACTGCTTATATTCTATTTTATGTTCTTTTCTATGCGACCATATTTATAATTCCTAGTAATTGCGAATCTTTGGTGTTTACGACATTTTTCGCCGTTAACATTTGGTGCTTTCACTGAGAAAACTCGGATTTTGCGCCTTTGTCGCACGTTGTCATCTCGACCCCCGACGAGCTTAAGGTTCCTTGCTAAACTTGTTGTCGAGTCCACTCATGATGGAAAAGCGACCAAAGGACGCAATGATAGGCTCTTCAGCCGAGGCCGGGACATCCCAACGACCTCAACACGCGAACATCCCGGCCACTAATGAAACCTTCCCTCCTATTGTGGACCCCGAAGCGCCCGCAACACAAGCTCAAATCCGCGCGCTTAATGAAAAATATGAGAACATGGATGTCGAGCTCAACCAAGCTTTAAGGAATAACATCGACCTTATGCGACAACTTCAAGAAAGTTAGCGCATCGTCGCTCAACTTCGACTAGCTCGGAACAATGTTCGACCTCGACCGACTGTCTCAAAAACTTCCTCTTCCGAGTTGAGGGGCCCACATCAAAGGAGGAGGTTTAATCTCATTAACAACATTTCCACTCGTACCAACGCCCTCGACAACGGCAATGGGAATGTAAATGGCGACCGAACTACAGGAACATATAGCGAAGGGGCATAGTACCAAGATCGCTCTTGCTTGATTATTAATGACGGACCAGGTCCTACCAACCAACCTCCTCCTCGACACAACCCAATGTCCGCTAATCAGGATGATGGCCCCGCTGGTCCAGCGGCCCGTTCCCCTCCAGAACAGGATCCACATTAACCCGCTCCTTACCAAGATCTGATTCTAGATGTCGAGGACATGGAGGAAGACGATTCAAATGCCCATCATAGAAGATGCCCTTGCAACAGAACTGCGGAACCACACCAAAACCCATGGGACCAGATGGTGGATCCCCATCCAACTTACCTTCCCGGCATGGTCCGAAGGATCATGAGGGAGAGGCAAGGAAACATGCATGATTCATGGGAAGCGCACATCATACGCGACCCCTTCATAAGGAGGGTAAACGAAGTTGAGTGGTCGCGGTGCTTCAGCATGCCACAGATGTCGCTCTATGATGGCACAACTGACCCCTATACCTTCCTAAACCAATATGAATGGAAAATGGACTCGAGCCGGGGCAATGATCTGGTCAAATGCAAGTGCTTTCCAGCCTTCTTATCAAGAACCGCTTTGTTATGGTTCTTTCACCTCCCACTCGATTCCATTAACAACTTTGGCTAATGGTCAAGCAATTCAAGGTGCATATCCCGACTCCAAAGAACGCCCTCACTCTATCCAACCTATACCAAGGGCCAGCTGAGTCGCTCAAAAGCTACCTCTCTAGGTTCAACGTCGCCCTCGCCGAGGTCGAAGATCTGGACCCTCAGACCATACTCTTTCAGCTAGCGAAGGGTGTCCTTCATACTTCCGAATTTGGAGCATGGATCAATCGGAAGCAACCAAACAGCCTCGACGCTTTATATGAAAAGGCTATGCAATACTTATGTCAAGAAGAAGCGAGACGAAACCGACTCTCCAGGGCCAGTCTTCCCAAAAATGCACATGCGAATACCATCAGTGACAATGTCAAAGGGAAACAGATAGGGAAGCTCTTTGATAAGGACAAGGGATGGGCCCTTACAAACAAAGACTGAATAACAGTAGGCAAGGCTACCGCAACAACGGCCAGGTTTCTACAGAACCCAAAAAGCCCAGCTCTCGCCGGACATACGAGATCTACAACCCGTTGAATGAAGACTTTGAAATAATCTACCAGCAAACGTGCAACACGCTTTAATACAGGAAACTATACAACGCGGAATCCACTAATCATGAGAAGAAGACTGGCAAGTACTGTCAATACCACGACATATATGGGAACAATACAAATAATTGCCATCAATTCAAAGATGTAATCGAAAAGCTTATCCGCAAGAAGAGCCTTGAGCAGTATGTCCGATAAGTATCATGCCTCTCACCAGCCTCGAACGGCAGAGGACCCTCTCGGATCTCCTTCCACTTGTGGACCCCGAAGCTCCTGCGACTCAAGCACAGATTCACATGGTCAATAAGGAGTATAAGAATGCAACTCTTGCGTTAGGCATTGAAGGCTAGCATGAACCTTATGCGCCAACTTCAAAAAGTCAACGCATCATCATTCTACTTCAGCTTGCTCAGAACCGCGCCCGCTCACGGCACACCGCATCAGAAATTTCTTTTGTTGAAGCTAGGGGCCCACATCGAGGAAGGAAGTTCAACCTCATTAAAATCATCGTCGTCTGCTCCAACACTCGTACAACGACGTCTACGACAACAGAAATGAGATGATGATCGAACCATCATCGCTTACGGCCAAGGAGCACAGTAACAAACATGGTCCGAGTAACCAACCTTCTACACGGAAGAGCCCACTTGTCGCCAGTCTGAACCAGAGTCCCACTCTTCAGCAGCCCATCGGGCCAGAGTACTCCCGGACCAGGGTGCACACCAGCTCGTCTAAACTAGACAACCATACCAAAACCATACCATCCATGAAATAAAAGAAAGAGAGCCGGATGTGTACAACAGAAGACGTTGACAGAAGGGAACTCCGAAAGTCCGCCAAAGCTAATGGGTTCCATTAGAAAACCCCCCTGCAGCATATCTCCCTGATGCTTCTACATGCCAAAGATGGTGTTCTATGACAGTACGACCGAACTCTAATCTCGACAATGCCAGAATCGGCATCAGGAATGGAACGCGTCATCCCGGCTGCTCCCTAACTGTGATGCTCAAGCCTCCGCTAGACGAACTCAAACTGTCGTGAGTCCAAGCATATCGCCTATGCTTCTAGTGTCCAACTGGGCCTGATCTCACTTCAACCGACTTCTATAGAATCATGCAACCGAAGTTGGAATACCTTCCGCCAAGAAGGCGTGCTAGGCTCCAAAGTCTTGGACCGGATCACGACCTCTGTAATGAGGTCGGAGCCTGACTTCCAATTATTGCTAACACGATCCATGGAGTTGTGAAGAAACCACAGGGGCATGCCCACGACATCTACGAAACCAGTACAAGGCGCAACCTGTTCACTTCGACTATCCTTACTACTTAATGGCGCCAGCACTTCAACATGCCAACACTTACCCCATACTTAAAGAGGCCATGATTCTCGAAGCTTCATTAGCTGCCACGAATGGCACATGGATTCATCACACGCCGCTAATGCCATCAAGTGCAAGTGCTTCCCCGTCCCTATCTAGTTTGGCGCTATACGGGTTCTCGACTTCCACCTTAAACCATCTCAACTCCTGACTAACTAGCCAAGAGATTGGCCATGCAGTCCAGGATGCATGCTGTAACGCCCAGAGGTATCCTCACAGTCTCGAAAACTTATCAAGAAACCCGTGAAAATCTCAAAGGCTATCTTGCAAGATCCCACACTGCCTTGGCTGAAGTCAAAAAACCTACTCCTCGAACCGCACTCGTCTAGCTTGCGAAAGGCATACCACTAAATTACAAACTTAGAGCATGGAATGATAAAAAACAATCAAAGATTCGGGGGGTCTTCTGCACTGATGTCGACTACTTCCTATGCCGAGAGTTAGCGTAAAGGGATCGAGCTTCTCACCTGAACTTCCTACCTCGCGGCGATGCCCAGGGCTCCATTGACCCTACTTCCACCACTCTGCTCGTTCTTACTCAGGCCGACAAGGGTAGTTTCAAGAATAAGATGAAGCGCCTTCGTCTTCCTCCTTTCTGCAGCCGTACTGCTCTCAACAACACCACCGAGAAAATCTATCTTGCAACCTGCAATTACCAACCATGCAAAAGGCCAAGACCTAAAAGTTCGACGAGCACACCAAGGGACTCCACAGGATATTTTCGGTTCTACAGCATCCGCGGACACAATGCTCATCAAAAACTCCAACTGCATGCGATCTTTGAGCTACTTAACGCTCATCAAAGACTCCCACTGCCTGGGATCTCTGAGCTACTCAACGCTCATCAAAGTTTCCTGCTAAACATGACCTCGACCGACAACTAATCTCTCAAGTTCGTCGCCCCACCTCGTCAGAACTATAGCTTCCATGGCACAGTGGACCTTGGGTTGTCATCAGAAATGTCATTTTGCCACTCATCCCTGCCTCTGCCTCCCTCATTGAAAGAAGAACATAAACTAAAAGCGAACTTTCTCCATAAAAGACACCTCCTTTCCGTTGCGTCGTGCCCCCTTTTTATCCTCCATGCGGCGCTCCCGATCAGCAGAGGGCACGCTAGGAAGCAGTGTCGGAGGAACATTCGGAAGCGAGCCCAAGAATTGCAGTCCTCTACCATCCCCACGACCGTCGTCTACGATATAACAATCCCTGAGGTTATCATTAGAGATATCGGCCATCGACTCATTAACACCATCATCTCGCCCAATATATATATATATATATATATATATATATATATATATAAAGAGGAGGCGAGAAAGATGATTCAATAGCATGAAGAAGGCATACACATTAATGTTTAAAGGTCAAAAATAGGACCTTGAGCACAATTGCCGATGGAATTGTCTGTGGGTAAAGGGTCGCAACCTTTCCAATAGTCGTTACCGTTGCAATTCAAACAGAATCATCCATTCACGGATAGATGCTGCATTCCGGCCAATATATATAGGCTTACAGAAAAAATGAAAACACGAAGCAAGTCCCCTTCTCCAAGACACACCTCCTCTTTGCTGTATCAAAACCATCCTCCTCCAGCTAATTCTCCGGCCACTTGGGGGTATGAATGGAAGCTCAACCAAAGGCCCGCTCGAATGCACATCGGCAACCTCGACTTCAAACGGGCCTTCTCTTCACCTGCAGGCCCCGCTCCTCATCAGGGAGGCCCATGCCCATACAGCGGAAGCTCGACGATGGAACTTTCAAACTCTCAACCATGGACGGAGCCAAACTCCGAAGAGCATGGAACAATGAACATCCTTACCTCTACTCTGCATAACCTAGTGTACAATTAATTTATGCACTCCAATGATGTTTTGTTTTCCTGCAATTCAAGGCATTGTAAAGGCTATCACTTCCAAAGTTATCCTTAGAAATGATGTTCAATTTCCTGTCTCCCTTCCATGTTTGCTCCATGCATGACGTTCATGACTTGTTTGATCAATCCTAACAACTAGCTTGCGAACAAATTTTCGATCGTCGCACTGGCGCCCCGAGCACGGGAGTCGGTGCCGCCATCAGAGCCTCTATCCGACATCGAGGCCAAACAACATTGGCAACGACCGACACCCCAAGCACAGGAACCGACAACGCTACTTGAGTCGCCAACCCGTGGCGCGACGGAGTATAAATAACCCCGAACTCAAACCTTGGCCGCGGGCTGAGGCCGAGGATAAATCGTTCTGCGCACAAGTCCCAAGTGACTTGGGGCCGCCCAACAGACAGCTGGAAGCAATGTAAACTTCCCCCGGCTATGGGTACCTGTCGAATCTTGGCGCAGCACCAAGATCGACATTAAATCGTTTCTCCCCGAAGCTCTAAAGGCTTAGGTGCAGCTTATAGCCATGATCAGACCCTACAGGCTGATGATCGGAGCTTTTCTCCGGCGAATAAACGACGCCGTCACTCACTCCAACCTGATGAAAGACGAGAGAGCCATACACCGGCTGGACCGCATAATGCGACATCAAACGCCTCCGCTACACTTGGGATTAACCCCGGGCAACCCAAGTACACAGCAGGCGCTCGGCCTTGCTTCGTAAACTATGGGTTTCCTGAATTGAGGGAAACTTACTAGAAGTCTGCGCTCTATCACACCCCTCCGAAATAATTGACCCAGAGCGTGGTACACAATCACACCCCTCTGGAATAATCAACCCAGAGAGCGGTCTCCGATCGCATTTCTGTTGGAGTAACGACAAGTACGATTATGCAAGTACGGGACGCCGGAAAACATGAGAAGAACGTTCGAACACTTAACACGAAACGCGACCTTTACTAATTCCATTTCACACACACACGTTATACAGACTACATGTCTAACATCTCTTCTCTCTAATGACATGGCATACATGAATACCACACCATGCCTTTAAGAACCAAAAGTGAGGACCGCACTCGCATATACTATTGGTTTACCTAACCCAAAGTATCTTTAATTCCTTTAACAATTGCTGATGCTACTCATCCTTTCTTTTATTTTCTTTTCTTTTGTCTATACAGGTTTGACATAGGCAGGTCACCGCTACTGACGAGCCCTTTCCTTCTAGAACTGCTTCCTCCTCCTCTACCCTACATAGGAGGAACAGATTCATGAGGCACCGATGCGCTCCTTCCGCCATCATCCTCGCCGCTTGTAATCATCACAACCTCCCCGAGAGAAACATTTGGCAACAGCTTGGGGAGGATGTAAGAAGCAAGGACCAATGCAGTTTGGGCTATCCCCAAGCCTTCCTGGCGCCCAGCTCTGCACTCTTCTCGACATCCTAGGCGGCTTTCTGATCAACTGGCTCCCTGTCCTGGAATCGCATAACTGCATCCACTTCAAGTTCTCTAAGAGTCCTCTCGCCCTCTTATGGTGGGCATCATTGATGGCTCTCCTTTTTCTTAACCTACTCATAGGCCCTCTCCTTCTTCGCCTCAGCATCGGCCTACCTTTTCGCCACCACAGTGGCAGATTTCTCTTGGGCATCCCGACTAGCCTTCGCCCATGCATCTTGTATGGCAACCTCATCATGTCCCTCTTCCCCTTCGGCTCCTCCAAATTTGCCACTAGTCGGGCTTCCTGACCTTCCATCGTAGCTTGCTTTGTTTGCACACTTACATCAGCTATGCCCGTAGCATGAGCGCTTTGTCCAGCCACAACAACTCCTCCTCCATAGAGGCTCATATAAATATGGGATTTCGAAGCCACGGGTTCTCCTACTACTCCAGATTGTTCCCGCTATAACACCAACCGGGACTCGGACACTTGAAGAAGCTTGGGGGCAAAGCCTGGCGTCGCCTCCGCTCCAGGGAGGCTTCCCAACAATAGAAGCAACTATTTGACCTCTGAGGGATCATTGCTCGCATCATCTTCAATTAGCAAGTACTCGAGCTTGGGGGTAGTCCCCTGCCTATCTCCACACCAACTTACTCGTGGCAGGACCTGTGGAGGATCTCCACCGGCTTCTGCGCTGGCATTTCCGTTGCCACTGCCATCAGGGTGTAGAAGCCCACACCAAAGGACAAAGGGAGCAATATAACCACCGTTTCCCCAAGGAACAGGAGAACTTAGATAAGTTCCCAATACGCAAAATAAAAAATCCATATTTTATTGCAAGTTCTCGGGTTTCCAAGGCCAGTTCATTGGGTTCGCAAAGTCTCAGCGCCCTGCCAGCAAACTCATAATTAAACACAACATGAAGCTAACTCACACCCCTCGATGCATACCTACAAGCGCATCAAAATGCAGCAACAACACCTAGTTTGGACAACTATAGCAGTGGTTACCAGTAAATGTCAGCACCATTTTCAGATCGGATAATGATCCCAACATAATTGGGTTGGAGACTAACGACTCAACCGTGTGCACAAATCTTGCGCGCATGTCTGGGCGATCAGTCTGAATAAGTACATTTCTAGAATCATTCGCCAACCAATTGTGTTACGTTCAACTCCAGTTACCGACCAAACGTGAAACATTAAGCAACGATCCGAGCTTGCTAGCTTGTCTCTGACGTCGAGCAGAATCAAGCAGGTACCCGGGCCTGGGGGCAACCCCCTACGGATTATCGCACCGGCCTGGCAATCTCAAGACCCAATCAGATCCCCTTAAGTCTCTGCACTGGCTTCATCTTCATAGCATCCTATGGAGCCACCATCTTGAGAGCACCTTCACCTCGCAACGAAGGAAATTCGGAGCCAAAGTTCAGGCCCTGGATGCTTTTTGGCTTCCATTAGTACCCAAACTCCACAAAAAGCTGACACCCCGGAACATGGTGGCAGCCTTTAGCCTCAACAACTAATGCCACGGCCATCACCAACCACCAATGCAAAACCTAAGTCAAGATGCAGTCGCATCACGGTTAAGTTATTGATCTGACCCCAAGACTAACATCTCGACTATGTGTCGACATCTTACATAAATATTCAAGCTAACGATCCAAGCAGGTCCATTCCTTGAGGACTGCGTCGCGAGACCAAAAATCACTAATCACTGTCTGCTCATATGGCGCCGTGCAAAGGTTCAAGTTTACAAACTCAAGATCGAAGACAGGGCTTGGCAGAGTCATGGGAGTGCGAAGTTATGTCTCGTGCTCCCGCGCGCTGGCTTACTTGTCATCTCCTCAACCAAGGTTCGAACTCCTGAAGAGCGTGAAAGATTTAATAAGCATTTGAACACAAAGCCCAATCCCGTATTCACACATGTTTGGCGAGCTTTATTCAAATTCATAATCCCGTTTCCCAAGGTTCGTCGCTCTACGTTCTTAAATACCAAAACCGAAAGCCCTCTTACTTTCCGTATCTCTCTTCCCTTCTCCCGAAAACCTAACGACACCTCGAACATTCAAAGTACAAAAGAAGTATTTTGGCATCCTCCATGCCTTATGATGATTTTCTATCTAGAGAAGAGAAGAAAGGAAGCAACTACAATCAGGGGATCGGCATGCCCCGAATGAACGTTCCGGGATCGGAATTCGGGATCGTACGTCAAGCTACGATCATATTCACTTAACTTCGAAGCTCCAACTACCAAGCCAATCATGACTCAATGACCACCTGTGTACTCACCAAATGCTCAATCAAAAAAGCCCCGTGCCCAACAATTGGTTTTGACCTCGCCTTAAAGGGGAATCCATATAAATCCATGCCACGACATATGACAAGTATTGTCCTAACAATGGCATTCGCATACACGAGTTGCCGAAACTTTGATCAATGGGACTAGCTTGGATCGTTGAGCGACCTTAGGCTCACCTAGTCCAAGTGATTTAATGGATACTCCAAATAATCAAGCTCCATCTCAACGATGTTTCAGCAACCACTTAGGGCAATCATGTGCCTAAGCTATGGCAATGGCCATGTGTACACACTTTGGGAATCTCAAACGAGCAGGCCAACTCGATTCAAATGCACGCCCACAAGCCTTAAGGGTTCAAGTATACACACCAAATAGTCGGCTCTCGATCCAAAAACTCTTACAAAAGTTAAAACTGCATGATCATAAGCCCAGGGCATACAATTCACTTTCATATTACCTATTCTAACTCAGATCGCATCACGCAAAACCACGCACAAATTTGTGATTACATACGCAATTAAAACCTAATAACGAACCGTTTGCACTTCGATGCAATCGGGAGTCGGTAACTAACTTTTATTGTCTTTAATCTATAGGAAGTAGGCGCCTTAGACAGGTTCCAATCCAAGCCGCCAAACTCAAGCGAGTCAAAGCTCTTAGCAATGCCGGAATACTAAGCTCACACCCACATATTTCTATAAGACGTCCTAATCACTCCAAAGTAGTGCGCTCTCAACATACAAAGCAAGAAGAAGGTCACAACTGATCGCTAAGCACCGCATGGAGATGTTTGCGCCCATATCAGACCCATCTCACTTCAAAGCATGTCCTGTTAACACAAAACATACTTTGAGGGGGAAAATGTTAACCGGTCTTTTGGTCTGGTTACCAAAATCACGCAAGACATGCTCGACTCAACATATGGCATGATATTACAGCCTCGGAGGTGTCGCCAATATCATTCAGGGACCCAGTACTAGAGAAATACAGTGGCCACTAGCAGGATGCTACATCCAGGCTTTTAAATCTCCCCGAGATCGAAGAGATGAAAAATTCGAGATACTAGCCAAAATCCGAGATTTGGCAGCTAGTTTAGTTATAAGTATTTCAAATATTGCCCGAGATAACCGAGATATTTTTTCGAGATATTGGCCAAAATCCAAGATTTAAAACCTTGGCTACATCCCTCGAATGCGACCTCCATCAGCGTCCGTCCGCGTCTGAGCCGAAGGCGAGCCGTCAAGCAGGTCCAGGCGCAGCGCCGGTGGAGGTCTGGGGCACCACAGTCCCGGCGGTGATCAACTTAGCCGGTTAGGTCGAAACTGTGGCCACCACCCGATTCATCAAATTTTCCCCATGTTGGAAGCTCAGATTCCTTCACTTCGGACTAGCAAAATTATGGATTCCTTCACTTCGTGTCAAGGAGCTTCGACACCCTAAAAAGGGCAAGGATTCGGCATCGGGAAGTCTAGCTTCCTCCTCATCAATTTCGTACCCCAAGAGGGGATCGAAATTTCGTACCCCACCAGGGGGTTCGAAATTTCGACTTCTCCTGGGGGTACAAAAGTTCGAACCTCCAGGAGAAGTTCGAAATTTCGAACCCCCCTGGGGGCTCAAAATTTCGAACCTCCAGGTGTGGTTCAAAATTTCGAACCCCCCTAGGGGTGCGAAATTTCGAGCCTACAAGTGAGGTTCAAAATTTCATACCCCCGGCCAGGGGTTGCGAATTTGTGATATGCAAGGCTGCTGGGTGCGAATTTTCTGCACGTGGTCCCTATTTCTACCTAACCATTTCCCATAATTACCCCATGGCCTCACACTTCAAAGGTGGAGATTCTTCAGCTTTGAGACCTCCATAGAGTTTCATTAATGGCATCTCCTCTTTAAGGAAGAAGAAGGGCAAAATTGTCCATTTTACTATTTCTTGCAAATATGACCATTGTAACTTCATGTAGCATAGTCAACAAATGTAATGAGAGGGTCTCAACCTTGTAATCTTTCAAGTGATCAATAAAATTCCAACAACTCTTCAAAGTGGACGTAGGCCCTCACTGCGGTCGAACCACTATAAATCTCTTGTGTTATTTACTGCTTATGTTCTATTTTATGTTCTTGTCTATGCAACCAAATTTATAATTCCCAGTAATTGGGAATCTTTGGTGTTTACGACATTTTTTGTCGTCAACACTAATCTTGGCAGGAAGCCTTTCCACAAAATGGAGTCGGCTACGGATGTTCAAGCTTGGTTGGATAGTTGTAAGCGCATCTTCGAGGACTTAGGAATCGATGATGCCATGAAGAAAAAGTTAGCATCGCGTCAGCTTCAAGGATGAGCTATGAATTGGTGGAATGTTATTAAAGCAACTATTTCTAAAGATCAAGTTACATGGAATCAGTTTATGACTCGTTTCAGCGAAAAGTTCATTCCAGCAGCTCACAAATCTGAATTGCTTATGAAATTTTTGGAGCTTAAGCAGAATGGTAGGGCAGTCTCAGAATATATTGCTGAGTTTGATACTTAATCGAAGTATGGATTATCTCTTATCGACACTGCCGAGAAGAAGACCAAGAAGTTCATAACCGGCTTAGATGATTACTTAGGGGAAAGGCTGATAAGCCACACTGACGAGACGTTCGAGTCTATAGTGGGGAAAGCATTAAGATTGGAGAGTCTTTACCCTAAGTCAAAGGCTGATGTTGTTATTGCATCTATAGAGGAACCAAAGCCGTAAGCAAGCTGTGGAGGTAAGAAGGAGTCTCAGAATAAGAGAAAACAGGATTAGACCAAGGGTGGTCAGAAAAAGAAGGACAAGAAATATAAAGAGTGCTTTAGTTGTGGCAAGAAGGGCCACTATGCTAGAGATTGTCAGGAAAAACCTGGGGAAAGGAAGTGCTTCAGTTGCGACCAAGTGGGACATCATAAGAATAAATGTCCACAACCTCCTAAAGAGAAGCAGATCGTGAAAGCATATGTTATCAATGTTGTTCCTTCTTCGTCGAATGCCTCAACTGCGACAGAGAAGGGAATGGGCATCATTATTCGAGGTATGCTTTCTGTTTATGATGTTCATCTTCGAGTTTTGTTTGATATCGAAGCTTCCTATTCCTTCGTATCTAGTGACCTGTTAGATAGGTTGGAATTGGAACTCGAGATTGTCGATAGACCTTCAGTTGTAATGAACCTGATCGGTGTTTTGACTAGCCTTTGGATGATTTGTTGTAATGTGGCCTTATCGAGTTATGGATGTATGTTTGCTGGTGATTGCTTAGTCACTTTGCTAGCATCATCTCACGTAGATTGTCTGAATTCGGAGGAGATGTTCCTTGAGTGCTTGTCTGATATTGGTTTAGGCCTTTGGGGCTTATGCTTATGGAATGTCAAGTTCGACTAGGATGGTTTCGTGAGATATAAGTAGTTGTTGTGATTTCCATTAAATGATATCCCGGATTTCTCGAGGAGTGATGTGCATCCGTGGCAGGATAAGACTGTTCAATGGTATGGACGGCTCCGAGTTGGATTCGATAGTGCTAGGTGATGACTCGAGTGGGACTTGAGGAAGCTGCAAGCTAATGGATTGTTTAGGAACCTATGTTGTTGTTCTCTTTGGTTCAAGAATGGTAGAACTTCGAAGGGATAAGATGTGCTCATTGATCGTGGAGATACAACGAGGGATTGGACGATTCAAGTTGGACTTGAACTCATAAAAGAAAAATGGTTGTTCGTTGATCTTCGAGATGCAACGAATAGAGAGACGACTCATGTTGGACTTGAGATTTTTCAGTAATGGATACTCAAGACCGGGTCAGAGTATGTGGGTTGCTCTTCTGATGAGAGTACCAAGAAATCGTCGATACTTAGAGTGTTCTAGGCGGACTCGAAGCACGGGTATCTGGGGACGCCCGTTACCTTGGATCCGTTGGACGTGATCTAGTTATCCTTGGAGGATAAATGTACGTTGGACGTATGGTAGTCCGTATGGAGGCGGGGCTTCCATTAGCCTTAGGATTGGTTGGACCAGTCAAGTATGCATCAACGTATGTATGGAGGTGAGGCTTCCACTAGCCTTGGGATTGGTTGGACCAGTCAGGTAGGTATCGACGTATTTATGGCTTTAACAGTTGATAGATAGGACATGTTTGGTGGATGCTATGGTTGTTATGTTTGTTCCTATTTTTTTCCCTTGAGTAGACTATCACCTGTAGGATTCTGGTAATAGAGAATGAAGAGATGAAAGCATACACGGATGCCTGTGCTACCGAACTAGGTGCAATAGTTGATGCATTGAATAGGAGACATGATAGTTTTGATGCTATGTTTCTTGAATAGAAGCAGACTTACAACTAGGAAGGGATGAAAAAGGACGTTGGAAAGTTTATATCCAAGTGCATGAATTGCCAGTTAGTTAAAGCTGAGCAAAAGAAGCCTAGTGGCTTTTTACAACCGTTAGAAATTCTCGAATGGAAATGGGAACAAGTCTCGATGGATTTCATCGACGGTTTACCAAGGACTAGATTAGGCCATGATAGTATTTGGGTAATTGTGGATCGATTGACCAAAAGTGCAAAGTTTATACCAGTCAAGTCGAATAGAACGGAAGCTAAATTAGCAGAACTGTATATGAAGTGGGTAGTAAGATTTCATGGAGTACCCAAAGGCATTGTGAGTGACCGAGATCCGTTATTTACTAGTGGATTTTGGAAGAGCTTACAAGAGGCTTTTGGATTAGAATTACATCTCAATACCGCGTACCATCCTCAAACCGACGGTCAGATAGAGAGGGTGAATCGTGTATTAGAATACCTCCTGAGAGCTTGTGTTTTGGATTTTGGTGGATCATGGGATGACCATTTACAACTAGTAGATTTTGCATATAATAACAGTTATCAATCCAGTATTGGTATGGCACCATTTGAAGCTTTGTACGGAAGACCGTGCAACTCACTATCTGTTGGCTAGAAACCAGTGAGAAATATGTGCTTGGACCAGAAGTAATAAGAGAAACCTCAAACAAGATCAAGATTGTTCAACAGCAAATGAAGGCCGCTCAAGAGAGGCAGAAGAGTTATGCTGGTAAAAGACGAAGATACTTGAAATTTTCCATTGGTGACTTGGTGTTTGTTAAGATTTCTCCGTTAAAGAGCATGATTCGTTTGGTAAAAGAGGTAAGTTGACGCCAAGATTTGTTGGTCCATTCCCAGTCCTCGAGCAAGTGGGGGATTTGGCATATAAAGTTGAGTTGCCGGACAAGATGGTGGGAGTCCATAACGTATTTCATGTTTCCCAGTTAAGGAAATTCGTGCACGACCCCGATGTGGCTATTTAACCTGATCAGTTGGATGATATCGAAGTAGAACCCAAGCCGATTGGGGACCGCAAGCCGATTCATATTGTCGAGCACGATACGAAGAAACTTCGAAGGAAAGCGGTGAATCTAGTCAAGGTTCATTGGCGCGGGGATGAGAATGACTGTACTTGGGAGACAGAGGAGAGCATTAAGGAGACGTATCCAGAACTCTTTGCCTGGTAAGGTTTTCGTTTCGATTTAGTCTTTCCGCATGCTAGGATAGGTTTGTTTTGTTTGTTTTGTATGTTTAATTGCGAGATATGGCTGGTAGGCATGTGGGACCCATTGGTTCTTTCTTAGTTGAGGAATTTCGGGGGAGAAACTTCTTAAGGGTGAAGAGTGTAACGACCAGCATTCTACGTATCGAAGGATTGTAGAATATTTATTTCTTTTTCATATAAGGTCGTGTAGTCATGTAAATTTAGGGAATGGCTATTGGGTTTACTTCCCATATTCATGATTTTTGCCGATTTTTAAATGACTGTTTTGCCCCTAGCTGATCTTGTTTCAGCCATAACTTTTGATTGGTAAGGATTTTTGACCTGAAACCACTTCCATTGGATTCAGATGATGGTTTACAATCCTGTAGAGTGGTAACATTAGCCAAACGGACTACTGTTTGGGAGATATGGCTGAAACAAGGTTTATAAGGTGAAAAACTGCTTAAGTGAGCTGATTAGGGTAATTAGCAAATGGGCCCATAACCAATTTTGAGATTAGGGTTATGAGGAGGCTGAGATGAGTTAGGTTTTCATTCTATTTCACTTTTCTAGCCACCATTTACCTCTTAGAAACACTAACAATGACCTCCACCTTCTAATTTCATCCCAAATTGCTCTCTAATCAAAGATTAAGCTAAACTACATCAAATCAAGGCAAATCAACACCAAATCAGAGCTGAACCTGCTGTGTTGCATAGGAAAACGCCCAAAATAGTAGAATTTCATATCTAAAGTTTTATTTGTGGCTAAGGTGAGTGATTTGCATTGTTTTTCTCTAATTACGGCTAATTAGGGCGATTATTAATATTTAGCGAAATTATACATGATTAAATTCTGGAAAAATGTTTAGATATTACTAAATATTATTTTAGGCCTTTGTTAAAAAGTTGGGCTAATTTGGATATGTTTTTCTAATCCTATCTTAGTTATAGTTAAACATGATTAAGGGGAAAACCATGGGTTTTGGGTATGTTTGATTCATATTGGCATGATTATTCATCATTTTGGTGTTTATGGTTGATTGTACATGTTGCTATGACTTTATGGCATGATTTGTGATTGATTAGAAAAGTTAGAATGGTCGAAAACGCCGTCGTATGGCGTAAAATAGTCGTTGGAAAAGTTGCAGAAAATGGTGCAGCAACCGGATCGGATCGCCCTACCCGCTCGTGACCAGGATATCACGACCCTCGAACCGGAGCACCACCCTTCTCCGAACCGAACCACGTCACGAGCCACATGCTCCACGACCCGACCCCTAGTCGAAGTGAGCTACGAGCAAGAACCCCAATCTGAACCAATGTCATCCACGAACCGACCCGATGCTTGGAGATGAGGACCGAACTGGAGCATCCACGAGCTGCGGATCCCGAACCGATCCGATGATTTGGAGGAGCTATCACGAGCCACAAGCCGAACTGGTGAGGACGACATGGTCACGAACCGAAGAGCACCAGAGCATCACGAACCAATCTAGAAGGTGAGGACCGCGAACGGGAGTATGCATCACGGACCGACCTGGAGCATGCACAACCGAACTGAACCAAGGACAAGGAGAAGGACCGAACCGATCCGGAGAAAGCTAAAACCCGAGATGCAAAGGTAGTCCAAATGGGAAGTAGAACTCGGGACACAGTTGGGAACCAACGAGTTAACTTCATGAGTTGGGCTTTGATGCGGGACGTGTGCTAAGGGGTTATCGACGTCCATAACTTTGATTCACCACCAAGACGTATGTTAGGCTACGAATCAGTGCAGTGAAGTCATCATGGCTTCATGGGGCAGAGTGATCGTAGCAAGGCTATGAGCCAGTGCAGTGGAGTTGTTATGACTCCATAGGGCAGAGAGGACATAACAAAGGATTAGTGGCTATGGATCAGTGCAGTGGAGTCACTGTGACTCCATGGAACAAAGTGATCGTAGCAAAGGATTGGGTGATCGGGTGGTGGGTATCGTATGCTTTACGCGCTGAGTGAGAGATGTGAAGATGATTGCTATGTTTGATGTTTGTTATCACCATGACATGCACACCCCCATGTTACTTTTACACTTTATGTTAGTATTATCTTAGAATATTGTACATCTTGTTGTGTTAACTCTTTGGTTGCAGGTTCAGGTATGATTGGATTATACCTGTTATTGTTCTGTTTTGTTGCTTATCGCTCATACCAGACTTTTGTCTGACCCAGAGTTTTATGTTTCTTCTTATTACTCTGGGTGCTCTTAAACGGGCAGACTAGAGACAAGTTAGGTGATTATGCACGAGTAGTTGTACCGGAGACAAGCAGGAGGCTTCCGCATATGATACATATAATCTCCCTGTGTTGTTGAAGGTCACTACTTTGGGCATTAGTAGTGCACCTTTTTCTTTGCTTTAGAGACAGTAAGTTGGAGTTGTAATAAGTTGTATTTTGAATTTCCGCTGCTATGATGATTATGGTTTAGTTTCCAGCTTATGCACTGTCTCGTCTGTTTTATGTCAAGTATGTTATTATTATATATTTTTCCATGCGCTGTGAGATATACTACAGGTTCCTTGTTAGTTAAAAATCTTTTCTTTTCCATTCTTTGGCGACCGTCCCGTGCTTGTTGGACATCAGAACAACGCATTTTGAAGGAAATGTCGGCTGGTGCGGGACGGGCCGTCACAAACATTGTCATGGTCGAATTAAAATCAAGGTTGAAGACAGAAAATTAAGGTTGAAAAAGTGTGCGAATGGGAGAGAAGCGAAGAGATGAATCGGGGAAAAACAAAAAAATGACTGTTAAGTTTTCGAAATCCTAAGGAGGCTTGTACGCCCTTGAATTGTAACTCAGTAATAATATAATAGTATAGATGAGATGGATGTTTCATGCCTTTTTTTTGATGGGATATGCATTCATTTTGAAATAATTTTGTTACATGTTGCTGTCCACATGAAGTTGTAATTCATTTAAAAATATTACAGTCTTCCACAAAGTCTATATTCTTTACGCATAGGATCAAGTAAGGCCAGACCGTGTTCACTGTCGGAAATAATCTATTCCCACTAGCTTCATCCTCTACGGGATCCATATCACCTTTAAGACCGAAGAATATTAGGTAGCAGCCTAAACCAAATGTCGGGAATAATATATTCTTAACTTTTCTCTGCATGTTTATATAAGGGAAAAGGCAGCCTATACCAAATGAGTATTAAGTGGCTTGAACAAAGGAATCGATTTCAAGTTGGTTCTCAAAATGAGGGATGTTATGGTTGAACCGTTCAACCGCCAAACCATATTAACCGTTTACATAGTTACCATCTACTACAGTAATGGTGACAGTAATGATTGTGAATTTTGGTAATCGCGGTAAAACATACCAACCGCGCATGATATTTTTGTAGTATTTCATAAAAATAAATATGTTTTTTAATAACTTAAACTAGAGAAATAACATATGTATAAATTATTTGCGTTTTAATTTAAAGACAACATACACATGGATGGTATGTTTCATAGATCAACAAACTAATTCTTACGAAAAAAGTTTGACATTGAATTATTTACGGATAACAATGTAAATTTACGGTAATGGTTGCGGTAACGGTCAGACGGTTACAGTAACGGTTATAAAATTTACTAACCGTCAACAACGGTTACTGTTATGGTTGATGGTAAAATTGATGCACAATACATACTCAATGAGCTGTATTCTTCTTCATCCAATTAAAAGTCAAAACAAAACAACTATTCTTCTGTTATTGAAGGCCGACCTTTTATTGTGATACCATGGAGTGCTAAGATTGATAGAGTACGTGAACAAGTCCTTTCTATACCTGTCTGGGCATAGTTCACCCACATCCCCTCCGTGCTCCAGCCACTTCTTGGTCTTAACTGGCTAGCACGTCATATTGGTAAACTAAAATGCTTTGATGCTAATACCGTCGCAAGAAGAAACTTAGTATATGCTAGGGCCCTTATTGAGATTACTCCTGATAAACCTCTGCCTACTCAAATCAAAGTTAATCTAGACAATCGTGTGCATTACGTGGATGTCAAGTATAGATGGCAACCTGACATTTGCACAAGCTGCAAATCCTTTGGTCATTGCTCTGACACATGTCCGTATGTGGCGAATATGCCTCTTCTAGCTAAGAATACCTTACCTAAGCCGCCTAAACGTGTTTGGGTCCCTACTAGTAGGTTGCTTTCTCATGCCGAGGTAGTGGTGCCTCCAGCTACCATCTTTCCTGATGTTCCTCCTAATCCTGACATCTCTTGGAATAAGCAAGAACATTTTTGGATTCACTCTCCCTCTGGTATGCATTGCAACACCAATGAAGTCTTCTTCATTTTTATTGATGATAATGAGGAAGGACGAAGTCGTCTTTTCTACGAACCTGATGGTGACAAATTGATTTTGAAATTTGATAGTGAAGTTGGAGAAAACAATGAGATTATATTAAAGGATCCTTCTTGGGATCAAAACCGACTATTAACACCTAACACTGTGGAAGATTTGGAGCTTCGCTATCGGAACTTCAAGCGTATTATGTCTCCTTACACCAATTTTTTCTACGTTGATGACGATGATGGTGATCAACCATAGGTTTCTCAAGCTCATGTTTTGTGTCTACTGCCGGTTCCTACTTTTTATCTTTTCGTACTTGTTCACGTTGTTTTCTTTGATATTATGTCGTACCGATATTGATTGGACACTTCAAACGAGAATGTTACTCTATGCATGTGCAGAGTACCAGTTCTTTTTCAATAAAGGTGTTTGCGGTCACCTTTAAAATCGGTCGGCCTTGCCAAAATGATCTTCTGAATGGTGGATAATAGTATCAAAGAAAATCAGCTACTAATAATCAAGTGAAGGATACAGCTAAATAATTTCAGAGTAAATGTGTCACCAAAAGTTGAATCATCCAGTGATAATGCAATATAAATAGTTCTATAATAGAGACTCAAACAAAGATGGTACACCTTGTCCAAAGAAGTACTTGCATGCACTAAATCTTAATAGAATACTTGAAGTGACAGTAGTTAAGATATTGATGAAAACAACTTCACACATAACCTTTCGTAATCCAGCTGATGGCTACAGCTGATGGCTACCAAAGGCATAACATGCAGCTTTCATCACAAAATTTCATTCTCAGCTTTCATCCACGTGGTGAAGAGCTTCTAGAAACTGGCAATCTATCAGCTGGGCTGCTACGGTTATGTCTGACAGGTGAAGCACTGTCAATTGAGCGGCTCCTGCTCTGCTTCTGCTCCTATGTACTCCTGTCGTCATCATATCTTCTTCTTCCCCCTCTCATAATCAGTACTAAGGCTGCGAGCCTGCGACTAATGCTTCTACTTCGGTAACCATACCTAACTGTTTCTCTCTCGTAGCGTCTTCCATAGCTATACCTTTCCCTGCTTCTACGACGGCTATGCCCCCTATGGTATGTTTGGCCCAACCTGTAGCATAAACACTTTTAGTCTATAAGAGTAAATTGTGGACCGTGATCTGTATAAACAGCAACTATTTAGACATTTCTCCATGCTTCGGTGTACAACGACTGGCACACAAAGTATATAATTCCAAATACAGTTCAGATACTGCCTTCTCGATCATCATGTGTGGTTATCACTTGATGTAGCACATCAAAACTGATAATGATCAAAATAGTACACACCTCAGGCAGGAAAGTCTGATCTTTGAATTACCCCCATCTTCACTTCCAATCCTTAAAAAATACACTGACATATTTACACATGTAGTAAAACCTTAATGCAGATCACATAATGAAAACCAGGTAAATCGAATTTTCTTCATTCTAAGCACAATCTAACTGTGGTTAAAACTATGACTGTAAAAGGAACCTTCTGCCCTTAATAGAACAAATATCATTGTTACATCTAGGCATGAAATTTTCCAATTGATTCCTTACAAACACGTTAGTTATCAAAAATCTAATACCTCTAAGTCTGCAAAAAACACATAAACAAACCTATTAGCAAATCCATTGCTGAGAGGCTGACTACTACAACTAAAAAAGGCTTCAATCAAACATACAGAACACAATAACAATGACTGAACGATCGACTAAGGTTAAAAGTGATTGAAACGGTCACGCAAGTATGGTTAAAAGTTTAGTCCAACTCCCCGCTTATATGTTTCAACTTGCATTCATGAATGAGGGAGATCCGAAAAATTGTTTTCCTATAATATTTGCAGTTAGCTAAACTTCCAAAACATTACACCATAATTTTTGTCTTGATTATTTAATAAAGAAGCATAAACCATAAATAAAAGTGCATAAATCCCCAAGTGTAGTGTTCAAAAGCCATAGCCAAGGTGAGAGAGTCCCAATCATACATCTACTTTCTTGAAGCTTGCAAAGAGTCTGACTAAGCTAGAGTATTCCCTCCCTGTGGACCTGAGGGGGGGGGGGAAACGGGAGAAAAGAGGACAAAAGAAAACGGGTCAGACAATAAGTCTGGTGTTAGCCCACTTTGTGAACTGGGCAACACAAAGTCAAGATGTGAAACATTGAAGAACTTGGAAAGCACTGT
Organism: Allium sativum; assembly: GCA_030737875.1. Lineage (NCBI taxonomy): Eukaryota > Viridiplantae > Streptophyta > Magnoliopsida > Asparagales > Amaryllidaceae > Allium > Allium sativum. Next base: position 571,565,861 of record CM060923.1, on the reverse strand, counting down.
AGCGGGTCGGATCGGAGCGATGTAGCGGGTCGGATCGGATAAGTTTTGCTGTTCGGATCGGTAAGCTATTACTGTTGGAATCAGAGAGACACAGCTGTTCGGATCGGAGAGCAACCTACTGCCAGTTGGAGCGGAGAGTTACTTGCTACAAAGACAGATCGGAACGGAGTGAAAGTGGATGAAGACTTATCCTTGGGACAAAACCGGATCGGATCGGATACCCCGATCCGAACCCCTCCTGTACACTCCTCCGATCCGAACTCATATTTCACGTCACTCTCCCCCATGATCGCCTGGTTATTCGGAGCGGTTATGACCAGTTCCTACCCACAACGTCCACTGCTCTGATGTGTTGTCAACACAGAAATTCATCTGAACCCGAGGCTGATGGGATGGATGACACGTGGCTCCGATCCGGATCGGGTTCTGAGCAAATTTTCACCTATAAATACCCTGTCTGGAGACAATGAAAAGGATCTTCTTTTTGGCACTTTGAGAGTTCAACCACCTTCATAAACCGAATTACAGCACTCCCGGATAATCCAAATCGTCTTTCAACATTTGTTTTTAGACAATTGAGTGAATGTATGTGAGTTGTGAGTGAAATTGAGTGAATATCTCATTGTAATTGCAACCATATCATTGAGAATAGTGATTGACAAGTGGACGTAGGCTTTTATTCGCCGAACCACTATAAATTCTGTGTCTCTATTTTACTTTTGATCTTATTTCATTCTGCTTTTAATCAATTTGGGTGTTAGAACCACTTTTTGGTCTAACATTGTGGTGCTTTCACCGAGAAACATCTGAATTCTTTGTTTTTCGGGATTATCGTTCTACTTTTTGGACCGTTGAGTTCAAAGAAGTTAATCATCAAGTTTCGACGCTCTTGGATATTTGTTGAATTGATTGTTGAAGAACTATGGCCAAAGGAAAAGGCAAAGAAGTTCAATCTAGTCGAGGAAATGGGGTTGGCGAAGATCAGCAAAAATGCGGTCGTGACAAGGTCTCGTGGGCAAAGCTCAGCAGCAGGAAATCCGAACCGCATACAGGGGGAGAGCTCCGATCCGATCCGGGTAGGAGAATCTGAAGCAGTGCATTCCCCCAACCTGAACCGACCCGAGCAGCTTGCCCTACACCGACCCGACCTGGCTTCCCAGCTCCGACCCGACCCGATTTCCCATCTCCGAACCGACCCGTCACTTGGTGATGTTGGAACCTCTACTCAAGCCCCTACAAATACTCCGATTCTAGCCACCAGGGTCAATGATCAGGTAAATCCATCCGCACCCATTACTCAAGGAGATTTCTCGCGCCTACTTGACATGCTTGAGAGTACTAGGGAGGCTATGAAAACCCACGAGCGCACCAATCTCATGATGCAAGAAAATATGAGACTCATGAGCAGGGAAATTAGCGAACTCCATAGGCAGAGAACCCCATCCCTGGTTCGTCACACACCAATAGATCAGTCTTCTTCTTCCGAGGAAGAGCAGCCCCGTGAACGAAGGCCGCTCGAACGACCTCAGAATTTGGAGCAGCTGACGTTCGGATCTTTGGGGTCTCGCGAGGATATTGCACGAGCACTAGGAACCAATGATCCAGGCTAAAGAGACCCTAACCATACTAATCCCACTCAGGGGCAGACGCTCCAGCCCCCTCCTCCCGAGATCGACCGGGGGCGTAGGGAACGAAGCAGAGCAGAAGCAGCTCAAAGAAGAAGGGCATCTCCTGAAAAAGAGCCCAGAAGGAACCCGGATGCCAGGGCCAGGGAACCTGAACGGCCCCTAACTAATGCTGATGTACAGGCAATGGTACGCCAGATTATGTCCGAGAGCCGGAACTATACCAATGAAGATTATGGCATTGAGCGAAGCCATATTCCTTTCACTGACGACATCCTCAATTTTCAATTTCCCCGACGTTTTAACCTGCCGCAGATGGACAAGTACAATGGGACAACTGATCCGGGACAGCATTTGATGCGATACTCGTGGCTCATGAATGTTGCTGCTGCTCCTGATGCACTGAAGTGTAAAGCATTCCCGATCTATTTAGAAGATGTGGCGCTATTATGGTTTACCCAACTTCCCCCTCGTTCGGTATCGAATTATAGAGAATTGAGCGAACGTTTTATGAATCAATTTTGACTCCATACCCGAAAGTCCAAAAGTGTTATTGAATTATCAAGAATTAAGCAGGAGCCAGGAGAGTCTTTGAGGTCATATCTTGACCGTTTTAACTTAGCTGTGACTGAAGTTAGTGACCCGCATGAGCCCACCATCTTGATGGCATTAAAGGAAGGAGTCAATCCTGAATCCGAGTTTGGAGATTACCTTTCTGGGAAGACACCCTCCACAAGAGAAATATTCTATGAAAAGGCCGATATTTATTTAAGATGAGAGGAGGCCAGGGCAAACCGAAAGAGAAAGTCTGAAGCGGCTTCAAAAGAAAATGTTTAAAGTAACGTCACCGTGAAGCAGTCTGGGGAAAGTTCCGGAAAAGTAGAAGTAAATGTGGGAAACAAGGGTGGAAACAACAATTCTGGAAACGGGGGCAACAACAATAACCGTAATGCGAATGGTAACAGAAGAAATAGAAATAGGGGAAGTGATCCTAACAAAAGACCCCGATTTCAGACTTATGAGAATTATACACCGTTGAACGACACTCTGGAGAACATTTACTTGGACACATACAATGTTTTGCAATATAAAAGACCGCCACCTCGCGACTCAACAGAGAAAGAAATGGCAACTGGGAAGTTTTGTTTGTTTCATGGAACTCATGGGCATTCAACCAATGAATGTCGGCATTTGAGAGATGTGATTGAGAAGCTGCTGCGCGAAGGGAAACTGGATGAATATAAGGTTGCCCCGAGGGACAGGGGGCAAGGAGAGCAGGCTCCAAAACAGATTCAATCTGCTCCCAAGCCTACAGCGCAGCAGAAAGGCAAGGGAATTGTTATCAACTCCATAGTGGGTGGACCCCACCCAGCAATCCGCAGTTTTAGAGCAATGGATCAATATGTGAATGCTACCAAGCACGTAGATGTGGATGAATGTGATGATTTAGAAGATATCGCTCCCATAAAACAGCAGAAGACAATGTTTGATGACGTGGTATTCCGTAGCAGAGATAATGCCGGGAACCAGTCACCCACCGACGATCCGTTGGTTATTACTACCACCATTGGGCCGGCCTTGGTTCATAAGGTCATAGTAGACAACGGAAGCTCTGTTAATATTTTATTTAAAAAGTCATTCGATCAGATGAAGCTTGAATCTGAAGATTTGAAGCCATGCGAAGGTTGGATCCGAGGCTTCAACGGGGCGTCGACAGCTCCGATAGGGTACATAGAATTGCCCGTAACCTTGGGGCAAGGAGAACGCCGAAGAGTACGGATGCTTCAGTTTGTAGTGTTGGATGTAGATTCGCCTTATAATGCATTTTTGGGAAGGCCTGCCCTTGCTGAGTTCAGGGCTTGCATCGCCCCTTGGTATTTATTGCTTAAGTTCCCAACTGAAGCCGGAACTGGAGTAATGAGAGGGGATCAAGTCTCCGGACAGGCCTGCTATGTTGCCGAATTAAAGATGTTGATGAAAGGACTTAACATTGAAAGTAAAGATGCCTCGCCTCCTCCGAAGGAGGGCTCGGCGTAGCAATTAGAGGGATCGGCCCCGAAGGAGTTGCCCAAAGGAACGCCTGAAGACCTGGATCCTAGAAAAGACGAAACCAGAGACTAGAAATGCAACTCCTAATGAAGCGACAGTGGACATTCCCATTGATGAAGCTGATCCAACAAGAGTTTTGAAGATTGGATCTCAGTTGGATCCACGTCGGGCCGAAGAATTAACAGACTTCTTGAAGGCGAACTTGGACGTGTTTGCCTGGACCCACGCTGACATGTGTAGGATATCACCATCCATCATAAGTCACTCCCTAAGTGTAAACTCGAAACACCCACCTGTGAAGCAAAAGAGACGTATGCTGGGCCCAGAGAGGTCGGCTGCTCTCAAAGAAGAAGTGGAGAAGCTGAAACAGAATGGATTTATTCGAGATTCGACATATCCCGACTGGATATCAAATCCCGTCTTAGTAAAGAAGCCGAATGGAAAGTGGCAGACTTGCGTTGATTTTTCAGATTTGAACAAAGCTTGCCCGAAAGATAGTTTCCCACTTCCCAAGATTGACCAGCTTGTAGATTCGACAGCGGGTCATGAACTTCTCTCTTTCATGGATGCATATTCCGGATACAACCAAATTCCTATGCACGTGCCAGATCAAGAACATACGAGCTTCGTTACAAATTTGGGGTTATATTGTTATGTTGTAATGCCATTCGGATTGAAAAACGCCGGAGCCACTTATCAGCGCCTAGTGAACAGAATGTTTTATAATCAAATAGGGAAGACTATGGAAGTTTATGTGGATGATATGCTTGTTAAATTGAAACAGTCCTCCAGCCATACGCAAAACTTGGCAGAAATGTTTGGTATCCTGCGAAAGTATCGGATGAAGTTGAATCCTTTGAAATGTTCATTTGGAGTGGCATCGGGAAAATTTCTAGGCTTCATTGTGAGTTCCCGAGGAATTGAAATCAATCCTAGCCAAATAGCAGTGATTAGAAACATTGAAGAGCCGAGAAGAATTAAAGATGTCCAAAGTCTTGCAGGGAAAGTAGCCGCGTTGAGTAGATTTATCTCCAAAGCCACGGACAAGTGCATCCCGTTTTTTGATTTAATTAAAAGGGGAAAGAAAAACTTCAAGTGGACTCCGGACTGTGTTGAGGCCTTTCGAAATTTATTGGAATTGCTAGAAAAACCACCGATTTTGTCAAAACCGGTGGATCACGAAGAGTTATTTGTTTACTTGGCAGTTTCGGCTCACGCCGTTAGCACAGCCTTGGTTCGAGAAGAAGACAAAGTGCAAAGGCCAGTATATTATGTAAGCAAGAAATTGGCAGTGGCAGAACGCAACTACCCAAAGATTGAGAAGCTCGCTTACAGCCTCCTAATCGCATCCTGAAAACTTCGTCACTATTTCCAAGCTCATCCAATAACCATATACACTGACCAGCCCCTGAGGCAGGTGTTGCAGAGACCTGAAGCATCGGAAAGGTTGATCAAATGGAATATAGAATTAAGTCAGTTTGATTTAAATTTTCAACCACGAAGGTCGATCAGGGGGCAAGCTCTGGCAGACTTTATAGCAGAGTTCACTATCCCAGAGGAGGAAGTGATCAACGACAAAGTGGTCAAGTCCGAAATGAGTTAAAGTTAAATTCATGGAAGCTATACACAGATGGAGCCAAGAACGACCGAAGGTCCGGAGCTGGAATCGTCTTAGTCACTCCTGAAGGACGGTCGTTATATTACGCTCTACGATTAGAATTTTCGGCGACTAACAATGACTCTGAATACGAAGCCCTGATTGCCGGGCTGAAGCTTGCTAAAGACCTCGGAATAAAAATGTTGGACATATTCTGTGACTCCAAGATCGTTGTTTGCCAAGTGCGAAAGGAATTTGTGGCCCGGGGACCTCGACTCATCGCCTACCTTGAGAAAGTGGAAAGGCTGTTGAGCAACCTTGAGCCGTACAGTATAACACATATCCCAAGAGCCGAAAACCAGAAGGCAGACAGGTTGGCAAAGCTAGCTAGTTCCGACAACCCAGAGGAAACTGAAATAATTCCAATTGAAACGTTGGAATCACCAAGCTTTGAATCGATGGAAATTGAGTTCACTTTCGAAGCGGAACCGGAAAAGGAGTCGTGGATGACCCCAATTAAAAACTTCCTTAAGAATGAGACGCTCCCATCAAAGAAGAGTGAGAGAAGGGCTATAGTTCGCAAGGCTACCAGATATGTCCTACAAGATGATATTCTTTATAGGCAAGGATTTTCTATGCCCCTGTTACGGTGTATAGCACACGACGACATCAGACGTGTACTAAGAGAAGTACACGAAGGTGAGTGTGGAGATCATACAGGAGGTCAGACTTTAGCGAAAAAGATATTGTGGTATGGATACTTCTGGCCCACAATTAATAAAGATGCAGCTGATTATTCACGATGCTGCGATAAGTGCCAGAGATTCGCCAAAATCCCCAGAGCACCGTCGACCCAACTCAAATTGATGGTGAGTCCTTGGCCCTTTGCCACGTGGGGAATTGATATCATCGGAGTTCTACCGATTGCTAAAGAAGGAGCGAAATATGCAATAGTCGCTGTGGACTATTTTACGAAGTGGGTGGAAGCTGAGCCCTTAACCAAGATCACGGTGAGGAAGGTGATAAGTTTTGTGGTTAGAAATATTATATGCTGATTCGGGATCCCAAGAACTATTATAACTGATAAAGGAACCCAGTTCGATGGTGCTGAATTCAGAAATTTTTGTCAGGAATATAAGATCGACAAACGGTATACTGCGGTTGCTTATCCACAGTCGAACGGGCAAGTAGAAGCAATAAATAAAGTAATAAAATCCATCCTCAAGAAACGGTTAGAGCGCGCAAAGGCAAAATGGGTTGACGAATTGCCTTTAGCTTTGTGGGCATATCGAACAACATTTAAGACGGCTACTGGTCATATCCCTTTCTCTCTCTCTTTTGGTTCAGAAGCAGTAATTCCAGTAGAGCTTGAAGTCCCTTCCCACCGGCTGACGTATTATTACCCGATGACGAATCGGGCACTCTTACTCGAGTCTCTTGATGAAATCGAAGAAAAAAGGGACGAAGCGGATTTGCGTGCGGCAAGACATCAACGTAAGATGGCACGCTATTACGACAAAAAAGTTCGCCTTAGGACTTTTGAACCAGGAGATTTGGTGCTAAAGAGAATCTTTCCATCCCTTCCTCACCTCGGTCCGAAGTGGGAAGGACCCTTTGTCATCCAACGGAAACTTGAAAAAGGAACCTTCAAGCTAACGACCGTAGATGGCGAAGAAGTCCCTAGGACATGGAATGCCCAACACTTGATGCGATATTTGGATTAGAAATGTTGTACTCTTTGTTATTTTTCTTATGAACTCTGCAATGAGGCACGACTTGCCTTAGGAAAATTTGATGATATCAATAAAGGACTTTAAAGTGGATGTAGGCTATGACTTAGCCGAACCACTATAAAAATATCGTGTGTCATTTACTTTTATGCATTATATATATACATTCATCGACTATTCTGTTGTGATTATGGAATATAAGATGATTCAAAACCTGAAAGGTTGAAAACAGTTTAAACGTAAGAAAAAGCACAACGACTATTTGTGCGACAAGACATGAAAGAATGAGAAAACGACATTATTAACTATAACTCTCCAGAGAGAGAGTATAAAAGCGTCTTCGATTAAGCGCTGAGAAAGATACCCTTCCCCGCTGAAGGATCGGGGAGTGAATAAATTGCTGAGCTCGAACTCTAGCTCTCCAGAGAGAGAGAGAGAGTATAAAAAGACGGGAAGACGACGTCCTCTGAGGCGTGAAGGTGCACCCAGACAAGAGACCGCCTTAGTAAGAACTCTAACCTGAGTATAAGACAGGAGAGTATAAAAGAAATGCCAGAAAAAACGACAGGCATTGACGACACAGAAAATGCAATCCCGTCAGAAAATCGGAAGCATTCAAATTGCTTGATTAAGCCTTGAATAGTTTTTTGAGATTGACTGGGGGCATATATGTATACACATATTTCCTCCCTCCGTAACTTCATTACATAGCTATAGTGAAACATGCATTCTTACATAAGCGCAGAACTAGTGACTAACAAACATTGCGGAAAATGAATTATTTTTTATTTATTTACGAATGAATGAATTTGTACAGGAAAACAGCCAAAAAGAAGGTGCAAGAGCCACCCTTACAGCAGCAATTATTGATCTACCAAATACTAAAACAACGCAAGGCAACCCACTATTTAGATTTCGAGTGAGGCTTGGACTTCTTGGCGGCTTTCTCCGCATCCTTTGCCTCTTTCTCGGCCTCCGTCAAGATGTGCTTTGATTTTTTCTTTCCCGAAGATGTGGCGCTGGAATCGGCTGACTTCTTCCCGGAGGGCGGAGCGCTGGAATCAAGAGAAGATTTTTTAGAGAGTTCCTCTGTAATAGATCTAGTTGAAAGCTTAACAACTAACCTTGATCCCGCATCCACAACTGCGAGAGGCTTGAGGACTTCAGGGTCTAAGTCTTCAGCTTTTAACTGCAAGCGTTTATCTTGGTCAGCTTTCATTGCAGCCAAAGTAACATCATCTGCACTTTTCGACTCCCCGACTATTGCCACCTCTGGATCTTCCTCATGTCCTCCGTCGCCGCCATCATCCTTTAAGGCTGCTATCATTTCTTCATCATGGGGAGTGTCAGCCTTAGACGGTTCGCTTCCTTCTCCCAAATCTATAGGAGCAGCCTTGTCCTTCCCCTCTTTTGCCTTCTCTGTAGGCTCTGCCCCAGACACGGCTCCCTGAGTCACATCTGTCTTTCCGGATGGTTCAATACCTACAGAGTGAGAAGCAACAGCTATCAACTTAGGAGAAAATAATGGGTTTTTCATCGATTGCTCAATCACGTGGCGAAAGGTAGAAATAGCCTTGACGAATTGAGGAGAAAAGGTAGGGATACCTTCCGAAGACTTCTCGGCAGGGGTAACTGTTGTCTCTGATGTCGTTTCGGGAATAGGGGATAGCAGAGTTGTTCGAGGGATTCCCGGGTTTTCAGGATCATACCCCTCCACTTCAGAAGTTGCGGGGGCAGTAGAAGAGGAACCAGCCTCGGGAACGTTCTTCTGTTTAGCCCTCCGCTTCTCTTCTTCCATAGCATCAGCAATGAGGCGGCGCCCTTCAGCTAGGCGTTCTGGCTCATCATCCCTTAAGTATTTCTCCATCAGCTTGTCCTCATCGATGGAATCAACCTTGAGCTCCTCTTTTTCCCACTCAACGATTTGACTCCATACTTGGACTAGAGTAGAAGGATAATCCTCAATCCAAGAAATGTTCCGGCGACGGATGATATGTGCGAAGAATTCAATCATTAATTCGCCGAAACCCTGAATCTCTGCCTCCGCCTCTGACAATTGTTTGCGGGCCTCCTCAGCGGATTTGATAGCACATTCCACATTACCCTCCGCCAGGGCAGCTCTGTTCTCCGCCTCCATTAGCTTTAGAAGCCAAGTCAGCAATTTTCCTTTCTAGCTCAGCATTCCTCCTTGCCAACTCGGCATTTTTCCATTCAAGGTCAGTGTAAGCAAGGCGCGTTTTAGCGGCATCCGACCTAGCATCTTCAGCTTACTTTTTTAACTCAGAACGCTCTTGAGAGTGAGATTCAAGCAAATCATGATAACGTTTTTGCATATCTTCAAATTGTTGTTTGAAGTTAGTAGCGTCCCTTTGAGCAACAGCAAGCTGGGCCTGTGTGTCCTCTAAATCTTTTCCTAGATTCTTTAAGGCCTTTGCATCTTCTTCCGCGGTTTTTTGCATTGAATCAGCATTCGTGATTAGAGTACGGATAATTCTGGAAAGGTTGCGTGAATATTTGAACATTTCAGAATACGGTTTTTCAACCGCATCTATCTTTGTTTTGGCCTCGTCTGCCCACCTGGAAGAAATAGGTTCGAGGGCAGGTAAAAAAGTCAAAGTCTCGAAGTAATGTTCGGGAAATTGCTCCTCCAAATACGCCCGCTTGATTGCAGTTTCAGCATCTAGTGGTGGAGCGGCGGGGATCGTCAATTCAGTGTCCCTGTGTGTGGAGGATTCAATAGTTTCTTTATCTGTTCTAGGCCGTTTAGCAGGGACCTTGCGTTTACTTCGCGACTCAGTATCTTTTGGAGGACTTCTCTCTCTGCTGCGCTTTTCTTGGGAAGAGGTGGAGTCTTTTGATTGTGGCCTGTCCTCTTCCCTTCGACTTTGATAACCTTTATATTTCTCTTGGTCCGACCGAACGGGAGAGCGAGAACGCGAGGTTCGAGAGCGATAGGGTTCATAAGGCCTTCTCTCCTCCCTACTGCGATCGTCGCGGCGATCGTACTCAATATCATGAGGTGGGTTAGACATGCTGCGGCGGAGCTTCCTGATATCATAGTAGGATCGGGACATCGTGCCTGCGCAATAAGACAAATGAAATTCAGAATTAATAGTATCATAGAAAGAGAGGTGCAATGAGTGGTAATGCTATTGTGTAAAGTGTGTCCTAAGTGGTGTGTTTCCCCCCAACCAACCCGAGTCCGAAGCTAGACTAGTACGGGCAGGCTCTTTGGCCTTAGCAGGAGTGGTCTCTTCAGAAGAGGTGAAAACTAAAGGATCCTTCCTAAAATCCTCTGAAGTGTATATAGTTTCAGGTAAGGGAAGATCCCCCAAACCCTGAAATAATGGGTCATCAGTACTAGGGACATCTCCCGCGGAAGCATCAAGTGGTGACTCTTTGGAGGACGTTGATTTTTCCGGAGAAGTGGCATCCTCAGGACCAGTATACCCTTCACGATGCTTTTCGGCCAAGTTAGCCAATTCGTCATCTTGAGTAGAAGATGGAGAAGGTGAAGTTTGAAGAGGCACTGTAGGAGCTCCCGAACCTTCTCCAGTCTCTGGGACTACATCCACTGGAGGAATATATACGTATGGAGCCGTCCCATGACCGATACTACGAGTAACAGATAGCAGCCCATGAAAATGAAGATATTCGTCCTTAAGGACTTCATCAATAGTCATGAATTTCTGATCGCCATTAAGGAGCTGGTGCATCCGGTCAAAGAACACCTGGTCTGATATTTGTTTTGGATTGTCGACTGCAAACAAAAAGAAAATTGAGTTAAGGCGATGACTTGAATGCATAGAGCCAAGATTTAGAGATTCAGTGCTTTACTTGATTTCGTCCACCTCCTGGCACACACAGGCTGTCGCTTCACATAGAACCATTCCAGTCTGGAATCTCCAGCTTTACTGCTGAATGGCGCTGAAATTATCTTCCTCTTAGGGACAGACTCAAAATAGCAGAAAGAAGGAGTTTCTCGAGTCCGATGCTTGAAGTTGTAGAAGAAATGAACGTCATCGAAAGTGAGCTCTATGCCTAAGATCTCGCGATATGCTATGTATAAGGTGTGTAAGTAGGCATAAGAATTGGGATGCAGCTGCATGGGGGCAATCCGCATTTGTCTTAGAAAGTCAACGATGAAGGGAGAAAACCGAGGGATAGCACCAACCATGCACATCAACCGAGTAATTGTCATATATCCTTCTGGAGGGTTGTGGGGACGGTCAGTTCTTGAAGGCACCAGGGTATCCCTTTTCATTATCCCGTATTTTAAACAAATTCGGATGAGTCTGTCGTTGTCGATTGTTGATTCAACAGAATCTTGGGGTGATTCCAATATGATAGACGATTCAAATTCATCAGGAGCTCGATCGTCACCAATCCCTCCTTCCTCTTCAAAACCTAGAGAAACTTCACCCTCCGAAGACACATTGTCACTTTCACGATTTCCAACCTCGTAGTCTGAACCCTCATTATTCCATTCTGGATACGACGGAGAAGATATGTCCTCGAGAGTAATTTTGTTGGAGGTTTCCGGGGCCTCTTTCTTCTCAGCTAGTCTGGAAGAGCGTCTGGGTCTCATGGTCATAAAACTATTGAAGAAGCAATAGCACAAGTTAGAGTAAATTAGCCCGTGTCCCCCGTGCATGTGTGCAAACTAAAGTGTAAACGGTGTATGCGGAAAGTGTGAAATAAATGTTTAAAAGTGCGACGCAATATTTTGGCAAAGTATAAAGGATTGAAGTAGTTCCTGATGTCCAGTTACGTTCGCAAGGCACTATCCTAACTGTCCATTAAATTGAAGATTATGCCAAAAGTTGATAGGGCCAGTTAAACGAGTTTTTATGCGTTAAGATAGACTGCGCTTCGGTTCGGGCGCATTCATTGGGATTGGATCGGGGGCGTGGCCTTAAGCTTGGATATCTCATTGAAACTCAGAAATCAAAATCGGATTGGCTCGGAGGTAGAGTCCCCTAACGGTTCGGATCGGATCACGTAGTTATACTTATCCTCCATCTTACGGTCCGACCCGATTCGGTTAGGTAAGCTCCCTTCCCCCCTTCTTTAACTACTTTCTCCAACCCGATCCGATCTCCTGGATTTCTTTTCTTTTTCCCTTTCTTTACTTTCCCCGACCCGATCCGACCTCCTGAACTTCCTTCCTTTTCCCTTTATTTTTTCACCTTCCATATTCCACCGCCCGAACCGATTCCCTACTATCTTCTTCTTCTCCTCCATCCTCTTTCTTCCCTAACCAACACCAAAGCCAGTTTCGTGCCAACCACCCAAATCAAAGCCAAGCATTTATGCGCTGGCACATTCAACAACGGATTCTAACCCCCTCCGTTACTACCTCGAGATGGCGACGAGTCCACTAACGACGATGACGAGGGGGGTCACGGTGTCAAGGTCATCCAAGTTCCCTGCTCAAATCGTCCTAATCATCTACGAATTCGAATCGAAATCAATTAAAAAAGGAATTATCTAAAGTTTTGTAACCTACCGATATAATTACTTCGGGAATTAAAAGGATTTTCGATGCTTCAAGAATTAGGGTTTTTCGTTTTGCAAAACTTGGGGAGCAGTAAAACAATAAAAGGAAATGAGAGAAGGAAGAAGACTCAGTTTATATAGAGAAATAGAGCGACTATTCGTCTCCCCGTTCGGACCGGAACGACAGTCCAGTGGCAGAGCTTGGCCCAATAGTCCAATGAAAAATAGAAAGAAGAAGGGGTCTGTTCGGATCGGAATCCGAACCGAACCGAATTCTTTATCTCAGCAACGAATTAAATTGAAGTTTGAAGAAGAAGATGAAAACACAAGCAAAATCAAAAGAAAAATTACCTCGAAGAACGCTGTGCAATGATAGTCAAAGCATGCTCCGTCTCCGACAGAAGCATCCTTTGAGGGGGCAAAATGTTAGCCCACTTTGTGAACTGGGCAACACAAAGTCAAGATGTGAAACATAAAAGAACTTGGAAAGCACTGTAGCGGGTCGGATCGGAGCGATATAGCGGGTCGGATCGGATAAGTTTTGTTGTTCGGATCGGTAAGCTATTACTGTTGGAATCAGAGAGGCACAGTTGTTCGGATCGGAGAGCAACCTACTGCCAGTTGGAGCGGAGAGTTACTTGCTACAAAGACAGATCGGAACGGAGTGAAAGTGGATGAAGACTTAGCCTTGGGACAAAACCGGATCGGATCGGATACCCCGATTCGAACCCCTCATGTACACTCCTCCGATCCGAACTCATATTTCACGTCACTCTCCCCCATGATTGCCTGGTTATTCGGAGCGGTTATGACCAGTTCCTACCCACAACGTCCACTGCTCTGATGCGTTGTCAACACAGAAATTCATCTGAACCCGAGGCTGATGGGATGGATGACACGTGGCTCCGATCCGGATCGGGTTCTGAGCAAATTTTCACCTATAAATACCCTGTCTGGAGACAATGAAAAGGATCTTCTTTTTGGCACTTTGAGAGTTCAACCACCTTCATAAACCGAATTACAGCACTCCCGGATAATCCAAATCGTCTTTTAACATTTGTTTTTAGACAATTGAGTTAATATATGTGAGTTGTGAGTGAAATTGAGTGAATATCTCATTGTAATTGCAACCATATCATTGAGAATAGTGATTGACAAGTGGACGTAGGCTTTTATTCGCCGAACCACTATAAATTCTGTGTCTCTATTTTACTTTTGATCTTATTTCATTCTGCTTTTAATCAATTTGGGTGTTAGAACCACTTTTTGGTCTAACATCTGGTAAGTTCAGTGATTACTAGTATTTAAACAAGGAAAGGAATCATGACAGTAATAACAGAACATAGGACAATACCCTAATATAAGATAAGAGGAACATGTGATCGCACCCATTACTATAGTCTCTGCACCTACTTAACCATTGGTTCAACCAGCCCCACGTGTTCATAACAAACGATCCCCTTAATGATCGTCTCCTACTCGCATGCATTCATATCCTGTGTCATTCGGCCTCTCTTGACTGTAGATACCTTTGTTGGTCACACCATGGGGTGTATCAGTCCCTCTAGTGGAAATCCGACACGATTCAAGATGCACAGTGTATACTACTGATGCCCAATGCCTTCTTTTTCCACTCCGGAGTACTTGCATGCCCTTACTCCGTCGGAACCTACACTGACGCACCAACCGCCGACGTTTTGACCGCTTATAATCAGCCCAGTAATCGTGCCCCATCCTGCCTAGTTCAGGGTACCATGATACATCTATGTGGGTTACTGCTGAAATAGGTCTCCGTTACTAGGGTTTTCTAATCAACAAGTTTATTTGGTTAAGTGTCCAAGTTTACCTAACCCCACTCATCCGTTTAGTTAACATGTTGAATTGGTTAAGTGTTTCCCTAATTGACTTTACCCTACCAATCCTGACTTAGCATTAATTTATTCATTAAAGCACCAACCACTCACATTAGACAGGTCTTGTTGTGGTCATTGGATATGCCGGTCGGTTCCGGGCAGTTTTACACCATAACTCCGTCTAACCTTGGGTTCTTTTTGGGCTTGATGCACTAACCACCCACATTAGACATGTCTTGTTGTGGTCATTGGATATGTCGGTTGGTTCCGGGCAGTTTTACACCACAACTCAGTCTAACCTCGGGTTAGGCATAATCGTCTTTTCTAAATCCATATATTTTCTATATATGTCTAATTCTATATGTAAATTAATCTTAATTTAATCATGCCATAATTATCCTTTGATTATGTTCACAATAAATGGTATATCAAATATACCATTTTATGAACAAATCTATGCCATGAAATTTTCATATTTGGAACGTACGCATGAATCACATGAAATGTTGGGCTAGTAAATTAGCCCAAACCCATAAACAAAAAAGGGTAATAAACAAGGGACATGAAATAAACATAAAATAGCATACATTTAACTTATCACGTGTAACTTGGCATAGAAGTATCATTAACTTAATTAAACGGGTAAAGGTGAACTTGTGACTAAGTTGGATCTAATTGTCATGTAAACTTGATATAGGTCTAGCATGGAGGTTTAACATATCAACACAATTTTAAACCACAACTTAGCATATTAACTTATGTATGTCAAAACATAAGAAAGCTACTATAAACATATTTAAATCACAACTTAGCATGATAACTTATGTGTGTTAAACATAAGAGAGCTACTATAATCATATTTAAATCACAACTTAGCATGATAACTTATGTGTGTTAAACATAAGGAAGCTACTATAAACATATTTAAATCACAACTTAACATGATAACTTATGTGTGTTAAACATAAGAGAGCTACTACAAACATATTAAAATCACAACTTAGCATGATAACTTATGTGTTAAAACATAAGAGAGCTACAAATCCAATCTTGCAACATAAATAGATTCAACTTAACATGGTTCTAAATATACATGAATGTTGATATAACATGTAAGCATGTGCTTTAGATCTTAAACTTGCAAGTAACCACCAAATTATAACATGACATGTTTCACCATTCAGTTGGCATAATACGTTCATTTCCCAAGCATAATAGATCCCAATATACAAAATATGGTATGTTCATCACCATAAGTATATAGACATGATCAATCAGAACAGTAATTTAAGATAAATGAGAATCAAACTTTATTTATCTTATACATAAGCATCATTCTATATTCGAATTACAACATGTCATGATTCATTTGAAAGAACGTTTAAATCTACGTAATAACCAACTTACAAACTAAAAAGGAATTCTTGATTTCTGAAATCTGAATTCTAAAATTAGTATGCTCGCCTTTGATGTAGATCGTTGAATTAGATCACTTTAATTTGATTTTTATTCAGGTTTTTATCTTGTCTTTGAATTGAAAGCGGTGACGGCTACTCCAAGTTCTCTATTGACGGCATGATAGTTCCAGGATTATTTTTGTGTGATTTTAGGTTGAGCATTGGGTTGTTTATATAGAATTTCAATTTAATTAGAGCCGTCGGATGATCCTAGAGTTAACCACAACCATTCAGTCAGGATAGGGTGACACCTCAACCCTAATGACTCAGCAAGGAGTCAGAAAGGACTCAGCAATGACTCACAGTATGGATCAGAACACACCAGAAAGCTGTGCAGGCTCTCAGCCCGGCCTGGGCGCACTTAGCAGGTGCGCCAGTGCAATTTTTGTATTGGCACACTTCCCAAGTGCGCCAGTGCATTCTTCTTCTTTTTTTCTTTCTTCTGGTTTTCTTCTAAACTTCGTTCGTCCATATCTCCTTCATACGTTGTCCGTTTTACGCAAACTCGGACTCTATACCAATTAGAATTCCGAGATGAACGCAATGGCGTAACCCATATCCCTTAATTCTCACAATTGAAATTAATTATTCTTTGATTCGTTACTATAACGTTAACAGAAAATATGGGGTGTTACATTAACCCTCCCGCGCATTACGTCATATTGGTTAAGTGTTGGCCATTCATGTTAACTTAACCCACTCATTCATCATGTCATGTTGGTTAAGCGTTTCTTATTAACTTGGCCCTCCTTACTTATCATGTTGGATCGGTTAAGTGTTTCCTATTAACTTAACCCCGTTCGTTCATCAAGTTATATTGGTCAAGTGTTTCTAAATTTACTTAACCTCTCCCACTTGTCTAATTAACATGTTAAAATGGTTAAGTGTTCTATATTTACTTGACCTCACCCACTTGTCTAATTAACATGTTATAACGGTTAAGTGTTCTAAGTTTACTTAACCTCACCACTTGTCTAGTTAACATGTTATTACAGTTAAGTGTTCTAAATTTACTTAACCTCACCCATTAGTTTAGTTAACATGTTGAATTGGTTAAGTGTTTCCTTAGTTGACTTAACCCTACCAATCTTGACTTAGCTTTATTAAAGCACCAACCACTCACATTAGACAGGTATTGTTGTGGTCACTGGATGTGCCAGTCGGTTCCGGGCAGTTTTACACTACAACTCAGTCTAATCTCGGGTCCTTTTTGGGCTCAATGCACTAACCACCCACATTAGACATGTATTGTTGTGGTCACTGGATATGCCGGTCGGTTACGGGCAGTTTTACACCACAACTCAGTCTAACCTCGGTTTAGGTATATTCGTCTTTTCTAAATTTACATATTTATCCTTTTACACAAATTTTCAACAATTTATTGTCATGGCCCACTTTCCCTCTAAATCAAATTCATAATTTTAGGTATATAGATTATACCATTTCCCTGCCGCTTATCAAGCTTATGTGGCAAACATGCCAATTACATGTAATTTCATGTTCCCCCAACGTTACCCCCGTTGTCGTTCGCAAAATTACATAGAATGTTAGGCTTGATATTTTAGCCTAACTTATAAAACAAAAAGGGGAAAAGAGGAACTTTGCAACATTCTAACATCATACAAAAGTATGGATCTAATTACACATATGTCACATGAATTTGGCATAGAACAATATACTTTTAACTGTGAACTTGCAAATTTGATCTATGCAACATGAACCACAAGCATATGAATTTACATAAAACTATACAAATTAAAATTGGTGTGTAGTGTTGAACTTGCAATTTAGATCTATGCAACATGAACCACAAGCATATGAATTTACATAAAATTATACAAATTAAACTTGGCATGTAGTGGTGAACTTGCAAATTAGATCTATGCAACATGAACTACAAGCATATGAATTTACATAAAACTATACAAATTAAACTTGGCATGTAGTAGTGAACTTGCAAATTAGATCTATGCAACATGAACCACAAGCATATGAATTTACATAAAACTATACAAATTAAACTTGGCTGTAGTGGTGAACTTGCAATTTAGATCTATGCAACATGAACCACAAGCATATGAATTTACATAAAAGTATTCAAATTAAACTTGGCATGTAGTGGAGAACTTTTTTGCATATTTATTTATTTAATTTATATATATATATATATATATATATATATATATATATCTGTATATTTTTTTTCTCATATGCATACAAACTTCAAGGCTTAATAACTTCTTCATAAGGTATCCGTTTTATGCAAACCATATGTCTATCTTGACCAAAATTTTGAGACGAACGTAATAGTGCAACCCATTTCACTTAATTCTTTTTCTAAAAATTAAGTGTTCTTGAATTTGTTAATTTTAATATTCTCAGAAAATTCAGGGTGTTACAGGAATCAAGTATAATTACGCATAAGAAAGTGTTTTGAAAGTTCAAAA
Organism: Allium sativum; assembly: GCA_030737875.1. Classification (NCBI taxonomy): domain Eukaryota; kingdom Viridiplantae; phylum Streptophyta; class Magnoliopsida; order Asparagales; family Amaryllidaceae; genus Allium; species Allium sativum. The sequence continues at coordinate 571,547,604 of CM060923.1, read as the reverse complement.
GGAATAATAAAGGTCCGTCTTCAGCTCCATCCAAAATAGCACCACAACTACGATGCATATCCCAAAGAAAGCAAATAACCTAATCACTTGATTGCCCATGTAAAATTATGAGTACTTGAGTTTGCAAGGGAAAAACAAACTATGAGTCAGTCATGGGAATGGTATGAAATTCTACTATTACTTGTCTAAAAATAAGGAAATCACGGGACCATGTCGTATGACACGGAACAGGTTTACTCCACTCGATTGCCAGTGCTTAAAATAAAATAAAATTACTCTTTTTTAAAAAAAAGTCGTTACAAGACCCAAGTCCCATCACATAATGCAACGCAAGCCGAAGGGTAGAGTTTTTCCTTATAATGGCTAAATATGTTTGGTATGAGGAAAATAAAAATCATTTTATATTATTATTGGTGTCTAAGTGTTTTAAATACAATTTCAGCATAAATGTATCAATCTTAGACGGCATAGTACCCCATCCTACTTTGTCATCATATAGGTTTACATCTAAAATTGCAAGGTTTGCATTGGAAATTAAATTCCATCTATGAATCGAGGCAAGGGATCTCTCCTCACCCAATTCGGGCCATCTCTAGCGGGATGCATAGGACCACACACTTGAGCGACCCTTGGATCGGTAGGGTCAATCAGTCACTACGTTGCCGATTGTTTATGCATGAATCATACGTTTCCTGGTCCTATTGGAACATTATGTGGTCAGTACATTGACCATCTTAGACTTGTGCATCCATATCTGAGGCGCCTCGCTTTCCATCATCCACATAAGTAAATATGTCTGGGCTCCATACCATGAAACTGCTTCTAGCTAGAAAGAAACGTATGTTGTCCCTAAAGTCTCTCGCCCCATTTTTGACTCATACCAGGGTGTGAGGCTCGCGAATTAACGTTATACACAAAGCTAGGATATATCAAAGTTGTGCTTTGATCATCATCCACAAAGCTCTGCTTTTTAACAAAAGCACTGATCTATGCATCTTAGCATGCCATGCAGTCATTCCAGACCGTACAACGGATAACTACCAATATATAACCTCTAACCTCATACGTCTCAAGGGTGCTAAGCTAAGAGAATAAATTCTCTGCCACTAAACAGATATATATTTTGCATAAACCAATTAATACACTTTCAGAATACTGCTTCAGACATACAATTCATTTAGAAGTTTGTTCTGGGTCTGAACGAAACCGGAGGCACCTTACTCCTCATCTCATATGTAAAATATATGAGAGAGGTCCTCACATATCGGGAAAATCAACAAGTATGTCCAGAAAAACACTATAACCCCTTCAAGGGAGCTACCCAAATCCAGGGCATCAATAGTAATCCATCCGATGTAAAGAATGTTGGTCTTGCATCGTCTTTAGTATCTTTGACCTTTAATCGTCGTTCAATTATTTGAAATGGGATTTAACCCGGTCTTTTCAAATAATTCTCACATAAATAAATAAAATCAAATTCTTATTTGAATTATTGATTTACCAATTAAACCTCTTTTTAATTGGTTTCTTTACATAGGACGTAAAAAATCATTCTCAAATCTAGTTAAGTAATTTGGCTTTCATAATTCGATTCATATCCTTATTTAAAAGGGTTACCTAAGAATTGTATTCAAATCAAGAATTAAAATTCTTATTTCCAATTTCTTTCTCAAATTAGTTATATAAGCATTCATACAAAAATTGCTAGATTCAACTTAACCATTTTATCTTAACAAAGCACGTGAAATTGGTTTATAATTGTCCCAAATCATTTATAATATTTAAAAATGATTTTTCACTATTTTTATATTTATAAAAATAGCCCCTTTCATTTGAACGACGTCTCAGGCCATTCAGTTGCACTGGCACTATTTTCATTCAAATATGAATTAAAAATTTATAATGATATAACCGTTGGATATTAAATATTTTATTATATTAGAAAGATCTTTTCGAAATGAATCCAATGGTTTCAGTTTTGGTAAAATTCGGTGGTCGGATCTCTCGGTATAACCGCTTTAAGTTACATGTCCAAACGCGAACTACTGCTCTGCAATCTGTTTTATTTTAAGTGAAAACTAGGCTCACATCCTTAAAACTAAACTTAATTAGGCTCACATCCTCCCCTTTTGAACATATAGATTTCATACCTGTTTTTGAATAGCGGCCTTTTTTGTTACAGAACTGCCCTTCTTCCTTATTTATCGCCATAATTAATCTAATATGTAACACATATTAGGGTTTTATTTTTTCCAAAATCATACAATTATGTGTCATGGCGGCGCCGTTCTCATTTTTTGCATTCGTCAATCTTGAATTTACGGTGCTCGGAATTCTTTCTGTGATTAAATTAGATCCATCTTTGATGTATACAATGAATGTTTATTCTTCAAGGTAATTTATACTTTTATTCATTTTTATTTTCTACGGGTATCAATTTTTGCTTGATCTTATTTAACTGATTAATCCGATCTTCTTAATTGTATAGATTTGTCGATGGACATTTAAATTATCGTATATAGTTTTAATACGTGTAATAATACATCGTACAGATTTATTTATTAAATTTGGCAATACATTTGTTCTTATATTCTGAATATGTGTATACGAATATGCATAAGTTGTTAATATTTGCATAAAAATATGCAACTATCGTTATATTCTGCGTATAGGGCTTTGCATATATTCAAGAAATTTTCATATATGTATTCAGAAGCTGATAATGGTGTTTTGGTGCTGTTGATGTTTGGTAATGATAGATGTGGGTAAGGATGTTTAGTAGGTGCTACCGGAAAAAATGGAAATAAAAGTATGTTTTGTTAAAGTTTATTTTTCACTGTTAACATCAATTATTATGTTTTTAACCATACATGTATGCAATTTTTCTGAATATTTGCATGTGTTCATGAATTTAATCTGAACAGTATAATATTCTTTCGTATATATGCTTTTAAATATGTTTTTTTTTGTTAATACTAGCATGCGATAATGCAGAAATTGTAAACAAAATCATACATTTGTTCTGAATATTGAATTATTTGCATAAAGGTATGCATTTAATTTTGGATATATGCATACTTGAATACAATTATTATGACTGTACAGATTGTTTTCAACTGTTATAGATATGTGCACTCATGTATGCAAATATTTTTAGAATATGAATGCATGTGAAATTTGATTACAAATTGAAGAATAAAACAGAATTGCATGTACGAATGTGATTTTATTGTAAATTTGCGTTGTAGTGTATTAATTATTTGTGCTTGTTTTACTTCTATTTTGTACTATTTGTTTTGTAGTTTATTTTATTCTTTTAATATTTTTTATTTATTTTTTTCACAGGCTTTTTCCCTGTAGCAATTTCTATTGTGTTTGGAGAAGATGAAGACAATTGGATGTTGTATTATCAACAAATCAAAAACTTTCCGAAAGATGATCGTAGAAGATGAGGCGTTCTTCAAAAGACTATTATATGTTTGTTTTTTTGTATTTTTTGAACAAAGTTATACTGTATACTGTTGTGAACATTCACATTCTGCTTTAAATTTAGTTCAGTTTTTTAATGTTAAATTCTGTGATTTTTATAGTTATTTTTTTAGGCTTATACATACGCAATTATTCAGTATAGTTGCGTACATGTATGCAATTATACTGAATATTTGTATTATTATTTCCTACTATTTTGCATTGCTGCATAAATGTATGAAACAGTTCGTAGTAGTTACATATAGGTACGAAAGTATCTTTATAACTGGCTAATGTATACAAATATTCTCAATTTTTGCATAGACGTATGCAATTATTCTTATTATGTGCATGCAAGTATGCAAATGTTCATTGTGTATGCATACCCTCTTTTAATTTTGAAGTTTACCTCCCTTTTTTTAATCTTGAAATTATCCTGCATATTTTGTAATTTCACATATGCATAACATATAACAATATTTGCATTTAAACATGCAAGAATTATGAATAACTGTATACAAGAAAGAAACAATTCACAATATTGATTAAGAATAGAAAAACTAAATTCAGTACATAAACTTCCACAGTAATTCAGTACACAAAATACATAATAATGTCATAGTAGTTCTAATACAGAAAATCAGTCAACATATTTGTACACACATCTGAACATCATTTTTAATAATTTTAATCAGAAGGTATGTTTTCGGTTTAGCAGGAACGCCTATGTTAGTTCATCATCTACAGTCCAACTGTAAAATTTGCAATTTAGAATTCGAGCAGTAATCATAGCTCGTTGTAGTTTTACAGAATCAGGCTTGTATACTTCATCATCTTTGTCGACTTGTTTGTCCTCACTTCTTTGTTTCATTATATTTATTACAAACATTTCCCAATTGACGCTGCAGAAAATGTAAAAAAATTATCAATTTGTTAGAATTATTCTATTTAATATGAAAATATGCATAGAAATATGCAAACAATCTCAATATCTGCATTAATATGATAATATTTATGGAATCAATATAAAAGTATACAAGTCATCATATTTTATGCATACAAGTTTGTAAAAATTATGAATTCATGCGTACAAGTATGCACTTATTACGTGTTTACATGAATATTCAACTATCCAAAATATATGCGTAAAAGTATGCAGCTATTTTTATTATCTGCATGTAAACATGTAAATATTACCGGAATTGCATATAATATGTTGATAGTTTCAGAATTGCATGCAAAATTTCTAATTACGTGCATAGAATTATGCAACAATCATGTAATAAAATCAAAATTGCATTCTACTTTTTTGGATAAAGGCATATAATTATTCAGCACTCAAATAATAGTTGCACAATTACATGCAACAGTTGAGATTAAATGCATACATTTATGCATTAATCTGCTTATAGTTGCATGAATTTGCTGATAGTTTCAAATTTGGAAAAAGCGAATGTATGGATTTTTTTTGCAACCGAAATCATTTTTTAAATCAAATTTGCATGAAGATTTGTATGTATTCATATAATCATGCAACAATTCGAAGTTAATACATATTTAAAAATAAAATATGATAAGATAAGATGTTGTATGGCAAAAAAATAAATTACCTTCGTTCTCGCCAGGTCAATGATATTTTCTGATCTAATCAGCTTTGATTTTATGCATTTCCACTTGAACGAGAATTAAATAAATAAAATCGACTAAAAATTTGTGATTTTCCTCTTCGATTGTCACTCCTCAAGTTGCGGCGCGATAAATGAAGAGATATTTTCCAAAACGAAGAACTTTTAGGGTTTAAAGGACAAAGAGAGAATTTTATGTGCCGCGTTTTGAAAATAGGGATGAAATTTCTATAATTTCTACGGCTGGACTTTTCTTATATTTTATTACTTAATAGGACCTGTAAAAAACGCACCCTTATTTTGATTTATATTCAGCATATATATTATATTATTGGACGAACAACTTCCAAACTATTTTATTTATTAGTAATTTGGCTAATGCCTTATATTTTTGGAAAATTTCACCATAACCTTCTTTGTACGTAGTGCTCGAAAAAATCACAACTCGCCTCTCTAGGCCTATATAAATCAGTGTGTGTGTATATACACACACATACATACAAGTGTGCATCCGTGCTTCAGACACGGATGTGGCAAAAATAATGTAGTTTATTAGTATTTACAATTGAAACAGAGCTACATCAATAACAAAATTTTTGAAAAAAATAAAGACTGCAAAATTATATTGGTTTTAGTGGATAACACAACAAAATATAAATAGAGAAATTTGTTATTAAAAACAAAAGGGATAAGACATCACGATATTCATAGCAAAAATAATTATAAAGGTTATAACTTTGATAATTGCAAATGGTTTTCTTCTTAAATTATAATGTTGATAACGTGCAAGGAAACACAATACTATCAACGGAATAAAAACCAGTAATCTTCTAAACATGCAGTGAAGTAATATCAACATGACCAAAGTGAAATGGAGGTAGGAGAGACATTAAAGACTGTTGAACAATAACATACTCGATGATAAATATTAACAAAGATGGCTAGTATATATAACAACCAAAATAAAGGATGTTCAAATAGAAGACCAAAAAAAAAAGTGTCATGCATAAATACAATCGCCAGAACAAATGACTTTGAAGTAATAAATAAGGTAGTATTATAGGTAGTATTTCAAAGCTTTCATGCAGTATTTCCAGCTCTAGTGGATGTTACTTGCCAGATGAAGTAGCATTATATATTAGCGTCCTTGCCTGAATTATTGCACGATACAGTAAAGGTTAGGGAAAATGCAAATAGAAATAGTAGTGTATGCAAAACTCAAGACTATAATTTGTTGGGTATGATTGTTTATATATTTCATTATTATTTTTCTTGTTTACTGTTTAGGCATGAGTTGATAGTTATGTAAAACTTAAGATTAATTATGTGGTTACAATTTGGGGGATAAGGCCCAAAGCTATATTATTGTAGAAGTGGCAAGCTACTAATATAGAAGAAAGGAGATCCAAACCAAATGTCAAAGAACCAACATCAAACTAACTCGGGAATGGGCCCAGAGAAAACATAAGAAAGTTTATAGTCTATATGCAGTGCTCAAAACTTTAAAAATTTCTTTTAAGCAAACTTATTTAGAAAGTATTAGAACAAAAAAACCCAAGAACCAATAAATTTTTAATCTAAAGGTTTTGCACATGGACGACGTTTAGACCTACCAGGCCGGCCGTTGACCCACCAGGTTACTTTATTTCTCCTTTGTGTTCGATTTTCATTTTCAAATTAAAATTATATCTGAAGTTTACTCAAAAAATATATTCAGAAAAGAAACTATACCAAAGACACAAGATTTGTGAAGAGAAGATGGTACGTCCAACAAATTATATAACTGTGAACATAGAGTTAAAGATGTGTCAAGGCCAAATGCATATCCAACCATTAATTCTGTAAAAGGTTAGTGTTGTATGATGTCATCTTACACTTTTGATGCAATCCCTTGTAACTTCAAGTTTTAGACTTTTATCTGTTAAAAACCTGCTTTATTGTTGGCTGCTTCTTCCTAAAGCTTGAAATCTCTGCAGCCATGGCTGCCAAGTCCTTCCTCAATCCTATTTTCGACAATAACCCCAATCGAAAGGGGGATTCTTCTTCTCTCCCCCCCCCCCCCCCTCCCTCCACCTCCCCCTCTCTCCACCAATCCCTCTTCTAGTCTTCCTCAATCTTCTCCAGATTTCTTGGTAGATGAGGATGGATTTACAAGGGTTGTGAAACGAAAGAATTCTAAATCTTTCTCTAAACCCAATGTATCTACCCACCATGGACATGGGGAAAGTAAATTGAGTGCGCACATTCTGCAAGGTGCGGGTAAATCAAGTGAATACCCAATCAAATCGAGGAATAAACCATTCCCGCCTTCTAATGGTGAAAGATTTCAATCAAGAAATAGAAATCAGCCAAGAAATAGTAATAGTAATGGTCAAGATCTGCATCAGCATAATAACAACGCCTTACCTAAAGACCTAAAGACTTTTTCTTGGGCGGAAATGGTGAAGACTGGGGGCCAAGACTCCAAATTTGATTTAGATTTTATTCCTCCTGTGGAGGGTATTGATGAGAAGATTGTTGTTGTTTCTAAGGAGGCATGTATTAAAACAGAAGGAAAGTGGGGGTTGTCTGTTGTTGCCCATGTGTTTGGCAAACACCCACCATATCACCACTTTAGGGCTTTTGTAGTCCGAACATGGAATCCTTCAGGTTCGTCCGAAATTTTCATCGTGAAAATGGCTTTTTCATATTAAGGTTTGCTAACAGTGAAGACTGTGAGAAGCTCCTCCAAGGAGGGCCATATTTCATCAATGGAAAACTTATAATATTGAAAAGATGGATCAAGAAACTAATCTTGGATCGAGATTTTCTTAGTACGATGCCTGTATGGATACGTCTCCCTGAACTAAACCTTTGATTATGGGACAAGGAGGTGTTCAGCGCAATAGCAAGCTTAGTTGGCACTCCTTTGAAAATGGATGAGCAGACTGCCAAAGAAACCCGTTTGAGTTACGCCCGTATCCTTGTCGAGATTAGAGCGGATGCCGATCTACCCAACGAGGCATCGGTGTACATGCATGATGGAAAACATATCTCTCAGCCGATCACGTACGAACTAATTCCAGATAGGTGCAAAACATGTTAATGTTTTGGGCATTCTTATGATAATTGTATTCACAATCAAGATTCAAGATTAGGTTCTGAAAAACCCGCTAATCTTGAATCTAATTCTGAACACATCAAATCTAGAACTAATTCATACGTTTCTCCTCAATCTACTTCCATCCCTGCATGCACACCGGTGACCCACGCTTCAGACGCTATGAATATTGATTATGCTGAAACTAATGTTACTGAAGTGGGCACTACGGATCCGCCCTCATCTCAACATTTGACTAAGCCTCAATATTCTTCAGAATTTAACCCTTCGCAGCAAAACACAAAGACTGCAAGTTCAATGCAAAACTTGCAGTCTGACAAGGGTCCAAATGAAACTGAGGTTGGTATTGAAAATACTCCCTCAGTTCAAATGGAACAACCCTCAGATTTTAGCAGAAATCAAAACATTGCAGAGGGGCTAAAAAATTCAATGGTCATTGAGTCCTCCCCCCCAAAGGAGAACCCAAGTTTATTTACAGATACAGGAAAAAACAAATTGAAAGGTAAAGAAATCGATTGCAGCGATTTATTAGCTGCAAATCCTATCTTCACGGACTCAAGTCTGCTAGCTTCTGGTCTAGCACCCATTAAGCTCTCTTCTGTCACTGAGGAAAGCATCCAGAAAGCTGTCAACACGGTGGTTGCTCCCAAGCCATCGAAACCTACATCACCAGTTAAAAAAAAGTGCAGGACTAAAAGTCTTTCTGATATTACAACAGTAGAAGACACAGAGGACGCTACAGATCATGAGTTCAGGCAAAAATACATAAACAAGAATACAATGTGGGAAAAGCAACTAAAAACTTCTGATAATACCAGATTTAAAAAGAATGGTAAACAGAAGGAGGTGAAAGTGGACAACAGGAAGCTCAGTGGTCCACTGTAGACTTATATCCTTTATCTCTATTATATTTTTCTTTATTATTTTTTATCGATATTATTGCATGGAATGTCAGGGGTCTAAATTCCCCTGAAAGGCAACTTTGACCTTGCCAACTGTTTGAATTTGCATAAACCTAGTATCATAGGTTTACTTGAGCATAAGTTAAGTGATGATAGAATCAATGATTTGCAAGTTAAAGGTCTTTCAAGTTGGAGCATTATCAATAATAATCTGATGGGAGGAAATGGTAGGATTATGGTGTTACATAATCCTATCATTTGGGATCTCATCAGTTTTTTTATTGATCAGCAGTATATTCACTGCACTTATAAAAACAAAGGTGGTCTGATCATCAGAATCACCTTTATTTATGCTTCTAACTTTGAAAGTGAAAGACTTTTTTATGGAATTGTATTGAGCAGATTAGTCATACTATTAGTAGCCCTTGGATGTTAATTGGTGATTTTAACCCTATCTTTCACAATTCTGAAAAAAAAAAGGGTGGTAATCCTACTCTTTTTTCTAAATTGGAAAAAATTCCAAACTTTTTAATGAAAACTGGTTTAATTGAACCACATATTCTTGGCAATAAATTCACCTGGAAATCAGGAGAATTTAGAAATATTCATTGCAAGTTAGATAGGGTTCTTTTCAACCAAGAGTTCATTAACCTCTTTCCTAATGTTAATTGCTGCACCCTACCTCAAAATACTAGTGATCACACACCTATTCATGTAACTTTTTCCATAGGTAATAGGATAGCTGGCAGTTTTCCTTTCAGATTTGTGGATGGTTGGGTCTATGAAAAAGATTACAAGGGTGTTGTTTCTAAATGTTTCAACAATAATATTTATGGCGCTGCTCAATACAAATTCAACAAAACCTTGCAGTTAGTTAAATCTAGTATTGAAAGTTGGAATAGTGTCAGAAATAGAAATGACATCAATTCTATAAGGGATAATTGTGAAAGATTCCAAAATGATCTTGATAGTAATAGCTCAGACAAGGAGTTGGATGAGAATTTTTTTAATGCTCAAGCCAATTTGATTAATGCTCTTCACATTAGTTCTGTTTATTTAAAGCAGAAAGCAAAGGTGAGCTGGTTAACAGCTGGAGATGAAGCTAGTAAATTTTTCTACACTAGGATGTCCAACAGGAATAACATTGGTAAACTGGTTAATAATAAAGGCAAAATAATTAATGAAGCCTCATCCATAGAAGAAGAGGCTATTAATTATTTTAGCTCTTTATATAACACCTCCTGCTATTCTAATAGTTTTCCTGATATTGACTTTAAGTTTATTATTAACAGCAATATCTCTGATATTCTTTTAGCTCCTGTTAGATAGGAAGAAATCAAAAATATTATTTTTAAAGCTGATAATGATAAAAGTCCTGGACCAGATGGTTTTGGATCCAAATTTTATAAAACCCATTGGGAAGAATTGAAATCTGTTTTGTGTAATTCAGTCACAGAATTTTTCAATTCTGGTAAGATTCTGAAGAACACAAACCACACATTTCTTACGTTAATTCCCAAAGTTGAAAATCCTTCTGGGCTGGATGAGTATAGGCTTATAGCCTGTTGCAATTTTATTTACAAGATTATTTCCTCTTTGCTTTGTAACAGGCTAAAATGCTTTCTTAAGTTCATTATTTCTAAAAACCAGAGTGCATTTATTCCTGGTAGATTAATTTCTGAAAACACCCTATTAGCTCATGAGTTAATTAGGAATTTCAATATGAAGAATAGTAATCTTATGTGCATAAAAATTAACCTTCACAAAGCCTTTGATAAAATTAAGAGAAATTTTATCATACACATCATGCAGAAAATGGGGTTTGATGAGAATTTATATGCTTCGATCAAGGAGTGTATTAATAATGTTACTTACTCTGTTATGATTAATGGTTCCCCTAAAGGCTTTATTCATAGCAACAGGGGAATAAGGCAGGGTGATCCTCTATCACCCTACCTATTCCCTGTTGTTGTGGAATATTTTTCATTTCAAATGGAAATAGAAGTGCTTAAGGGGAACATCAAGCCTATTATTAGGGTTAAGCCTCATATTACTCACTTATTATATGCAGATGACATGCTCCTGTTTATAAAAGCTGATATGTAGAGTGCTATTGCTGTTTTTAGTATATTAGATAATATGGAAAAATATGTTGGGCTAGCTGTTAACCCTAATAAAGTAAAATCTATTTTAGCAAAGGTGTTTTATTTAAAGAGGAAATTTTACACCTTATGAATTTTAAGCAAGGAAAGCTCCCTGTTAAGTACCTTGTCCTTCCTCTAAGCATTAATCAGATTAATGATAAAGACTGTACTTAGCTTATTGATATGATACAGGGCAGGCTTGATGGGTGGTCTAGTAAATTGCTCTCCCTAGCTGGTAGGGTAGAGCTTACTCACACTGGCATTACTGCTATGATCATGTATTGGGTGCAATCTCATAGCATCCCTGCTAGTGTCATTCATAAAATAGAAAAAATCTGTTCCAATTTTATTTGGAGAGGCAAGCATCATAAGGTTGCTTGGGATAAGGTGTGTAAGCCTAAAAAAATTGGTGGATTAGGGATTAGAAATATTAAAGATATTGTTGATGTTTGCAAGTTTAAATTGTTTTGGAAATTCTTGGATGGTAAATCTCTTTGGGCTAGATGGATGAGTGCAAAATATTTAAAAAATAAAAACTTTTGGCTAGCCAAAAAAGAGATTCACCACTCCAGTGTTTGGAAAAACATTTTGGACTGCAGGGATATTGGCAAAAATCTTTTAATTAGAAAAATTAAAAATGGTAGCCAAACCAGTTTATGGTTTGACCCCTGGATTAGTGGTAATTCTCTCATTAATCTCCTTGGTTGGAACAATCTTTATATATTAGGGGGGTTAATGACAAAGTTCATAATATCATTAATAATAATTGTTGGAGCTTTCATAGTAACCCTGCTGCTCATATTTTTAAAAATGCTATTCTGGATATTCAAATTGATCAGAGCTGTTATAAGGACCATTGGAAATGGAGTTTATGTGCTAAAGATAATTTCTCTTTTAAAAAAGTTTGGGAGTTTTTACATGGTAAGGAGGCGGAGGTCGATTGGTATAAAATTATTTGGAATAAATCAAATTGTCCTAAAATGGCACATTGTGCTTATTTTGTTCTGTTAAATAAACTCCCAACTAGAGAAAATTGTTGCATTTGGAATAAGGACTCTGAAAATACTTGTTTCCTTTGTAAACAAAGAGGTTGAAAGCTCCAGTCATTTGTTTTTTGATTGTGATTACTCTAAGTACATTTGGAATAATGTCAAATGTACTTTGGGGTTCAATCAAAAATCTACTGCTTTGAATATTAGGGATAGTATGGAGTATATTTTGAAATTCTTTAAACCCAAATCCACCAAATTTAATAGAGCTTGTGTTTTTCTTACTGCTTCTATTTATTATATTTGGAGGGAGAGGAATCAAAGGTTGCATACTAATAAAGAGATTAATTGCTATCAAATATGGAATAGTACTCTTCATGATAGTAATATTGTTATGAAAAAAGCTAGCAGGCTTAGAATGGATAATTTACATATTCTAGCATCTCATATTAGTTATGCAGATGGAGATAAGCAAGTGGAAGATTTTTTACTCAATGACAAGCAATTTCCCTCTAATAGGTGCTCTGATGCTCACAATGATGAAAATCATCCCAGGCTTGCTATAATAGCATCCAGCACTGCAAAGGGAGATCACATGCCTTTAGTAATGTTAGTTTCTCTGTATCTAATAATTGGAATAATAATGCTTTGCATTTACCTATTGTAGGGAACAGAGACAATCTTCCTGCTAGCACTTCTTCTGATTGTAACGACCCGCATTCTACGCATCATAGGATCGTAGAATATTTATTTCTGTCACATACGAAGTCGTCTGGTCATGTAACTTTGGGAGACGACTATTGGGGTCATTTCCCATGTTCATGATTTTTCCCGATTTTTAAATGACCATTTTACCCCTAGTTGGCACTGTTTTGGCCATAACTTTTGACTGGAAAGGAATTTTGACCTGAAACTACTTCCATTGGCTCCGGATGATGGTTTCTCTTTCCGTAGAGTGGTCACATTAGTCAAACGGACTCACCGTTTGGGAGATATGGCTGAAACAAGTTTCAGATGGTGAAAAACAGCTTAATTGGGCTTAACCGGGTGATTAGCAGCTAGGCCCACAGGTGAATTTCGGGTTTAGAGGTATAAGAAGACTGATTAGGGTTAGGTTATCACCTTCATTTCAGTTTTGAGCCGCCACAAACCTTCTTGAGACCTTAGTAATGGCTTCCATCCTCTAAAACCACTCCAAAATACATTTTTAGTGAAGATTAAGTCTAAACTATATCAAAGCAAGACCAAATAGCAACAAAGCAAGGTTGGAGCTGCTGCTATACATAGGAATTCGACCCAAACAGAGAGTATTTCAGATTTGGTGTTTCATTTGTGGCCAAGGTGAGTGATAGCATCATTTTGACACTAATTACAGTTAATTAAGGGTAATTAGTGAAGATTAGCGAATTTATACACCAATAAATTCTGGAAAAATGTTTAGAAATTCTTAAATAATGTTTTATGCCTCTGGTTGAAATTTGGTTCGATTTGATTAAGTTTTGTTAACCCTATGATTAGATTTTCTTAAACATGCTTAAGGGAAAATAAGGGATTTTGGGCACGTTTGATCCATTTTGACATATAAATTCATTGTTTTGGTGTTTGAGGTTAGTTTGCTATGTTTTTATGACTATTTGACATGAATTGTGATTGATTAGAATAGTTAGATTTGTCAAAAACGTCGTCGAACGGCGTAAACAAGTTGCTGGAAAGGTTGCAGAAAGTTGTGCAGGGCTTCGGATCGGATCGGATGGGGGGCTCGGATCGGATATGTGAACTGGGCAAGAAACCCGACCCGAACCGGAGTTTGGCACATAGGAGGCTTGGCGGGAAGGAAGGCCGTTTGCTTATAGTTGGAGTGGACAAGGGGATCGGATCGAAAGAATAGTGGAGACCAAATCGGATCGACCTAAGAATGGAAGGCTACAGCGGGAGAAGGTTAAGGGATCGGATCGGATCGGAGTGGATGGAAAAGAGGGAGCTGATCGAAGAAGAACTGGAAGGAAGAAAGTAACCCGACCCGACCCGGAGGAGGACACCGACCCGACCCGGAGTACACCGAACCGACCCGAAGTGGAGTATCCGACCCGAGCTGAATGAAGAGATGAGCACCGAACCGAACCGATCTAGACGAGGAGCACCGAACCGAACCGTACGTGGGCTATTACTACTACGCGATGACTCTTTTGAAGACCCATTCCAACTCGATCAAAACCCGAGATGCAAAGGAAGTCCAAATGAGGAGCTTTGACTCAGGATCCAGTTGGGAACCAATGAGTGGGCTTCATGATTGGACTTTGCTGCGGGACGCGTGCCAAGGGGTTATCGATGTCTATAGCTTTGGACTACTATGGTAGGAGGTACGGAGGCGGATTCAGGGCCATTATGGCATTGGTAGGACCAAGGGCTACGACCAATGTGGTGGGTCATTGAAAGGTTTGGTCATGACTCCATGTGTTTAGCTTGGTCGCAGCAGGGTTCTACAAGTCGGGATTCATCGTTACCTCAATGTGTCTAGTGTTCCAAAGTGGTAGATATCGTATGCTTTACGCACTGAGTGAGAGATGTGAGGATGGTTGCCATGGATGATTTGTTTGCTATCATTATGACATGCACACCCCACCCCCGTATTCTTACACCATTTATTATGGCACCTTAGAGTACTGTACGGTATGTGGTACTAACTCTTTGGTTGCAGGTCCAGGTTTAGGTATGGTTTAGTATAACTGTTATTATTCTGTTTTGATGCTTATCGCTCATACCAGGCTTTATGTCTAACCCAGAGTTTTATGTCTCCTCTTATTACTCTGGGTGCTCACACGAGCAGACTAGAGACAAGTTAGCTGGTGATGCACGGGTAGATGATCCGGAGACGAGCAGGAGGCTTCCACGTAATATACATATATAGTATTCTCCCTGTATTGTTGAAGATCACTGCTTGGGCATTGGTGGTGCATCTTCTACTTTAGCTTTCTTTTGTTTAGAGACAGTAAATTTGGAAAATTGTAATAAGCTGTATTTGAATTTCCGCTGCTCTGATGATGGATGTTGATTTTAGTTATCAGCTTTTGCACTGTCTCACCTGTTTTATGTCAAGTATGTTATTATTATATTTTATCCCATGCGCTGTGAGACATTCTACAGGTTTCTTGATTAGTTCATTCCCTTCTTTCCTTTCTCCTGACGAACGTCTTGTGCTAGTCGGGCATGTGTACAGCGCACTTTTGGAGGAAATGCAGGCTGGCGCGGGGCGGGCCGTCACACTTGGTATCAGAGCTCTAGGTTGCACAGTTAACCTAGGGAAGTTATCAGGGAGAGATAATATACGTATACGAGAGAGCGTATTTGTGATTACTTTGGTTTTTAAAAGCTATATATATATATACTATTACTAGTATAAGGATGAAGTCGTACTGCACTAGCACCACTATGGAGTCGTTAATCGTTTCCTTTTTCAAATTGACGATGAGCCGGTATACTAGAGGTGCTGGTAGAGGAGCCAATAATGGGAATGCTGCTGACATGAGGACGATGTTTACTGACCTCATGAGAGAGATGCTTACAGATGTGCAGAGGGCAGCTCCCAATGGTGGAAATGGTGGTGGTCCAATAGTGCAGGCGCCAAGAGTCGACTTCGCCAAGTTGAATAAGGATTATACAAGCCTTGGTGGAAAGCCGTTCCACGGAACGGAGTCGGCCACGGATGTTCAAGATTGGTTGGATAGTTGCGAACGTATCTTTGAGGATTTGGGTATCGAGGAAGCGATGAAGAGAAAGCTAGCGTCCCGTCAGCTGCAAGGGCGGGCAATGAATTGGTGGAATGCTATAAAGGCAGCTACTCCCGAAGATCAGATTACTTGGGAGCAGTTTAAGGCTCGCTTTAGTGAGAAGTTCATTCCAGCTGCTCAGAAGTCAATGCTGTTTAAGAAGTTCTTGGAGCTCAAGCAGAATGGCAGAGCTGTCTCGGAGTATATTGCTGAATTTGACACTTTGTCAAAATATGGGTTATCTCTTATTGATACTGCCGAGAAAAAGAATGAGAAATTCATAACTGGTTTGGATCAGTACTTGGGGGAAAAACTTATTAACCACATCGATGAGACGTTTGAATCGATTGTGGGGAAAGCATTAAGATCAGAAAGTCTCTACCCTAAGTCGAAGACTGAGGTTGCATCTGCAGATGAGCCAAAGCCACAAGCAAGTGGTGGAGGCAAGGGTGGTTCCCAGAATAAGAGAAAGCAGAACCAAGCTAAGGATGGCCAGAAGAAAAAGAATAAGCAAGATGTTGAGTGCTTCAGCTGTGGTAAGAAGGGCCATTATGCTAGTAATTGTCGGGCCAAGCCAGCGGATAGGAAGTGCTTCAACTGTGGCCAAATGGGACATCACAAGGACAAGTGTCCACAGCCCCCTAAGGAAAAGCAAATGGTGAAAGCCTACGCTCTTAATGCTATTCCTTCTTCGTCGAATGCCCCAACAGCGGCGGAGAAGGGAAAGAATGTCGTCGTTCAAGGTATGCTTTCTGTTTATGATGTTCCTGTTAGAGTTTTGTTTGATACCGGAGCTTCCAGTTCTTTCATATCTAGTGACCTGGTAGATAGGTTGGGATTGGAGCCCGAGATTGTCGATAGACCTTTAGTAGTGACGAACCCGGTTGGTGGTTCGCCTAGCCTTAGCATGATTTGTCGTAATGTGGTCTTATCGAGTCATGGATGCATGTTTGTTTGTGATTGCTTTGTTTTGGGCTTTACTGGGTTTGGCATTATTTTGGGAGTAGATTGGCTCCAAAGATACGGGGTGGTGGTAGACCGTGAGGGCTTGTTGGTGACAGCTAGAGCGGATGATGGGCGGAGGATAGTGTTTGGTGGTCTACCCAGTAAGGGGGTATTGGCTAGTTTTCTAAACTCCCTCGACATTCCGCATAGTGAGTTGTCAGGTTTGCCCGTGGTTGGCCAGTATCCGGATGTTTTCGAAGAAGTGACCGGACTTCCACCACACCGAGAGATTGAGTTTCGTTTTGATTTGGTAAAGGATGTTAGGCCTATAGTGATGCCACTTCGTCGTATGGCACCAAGGGAACAGCGAGAGCTCGAGGTGCAAGTCAGCGATCTTTTGAAGAAGGGATTTATCAAAAGGAGTGTTTCTGAATGGGGAGCACCAGTTGTGTTTGCTACCAAAGCGGATGGTTCCCTTCGTTTGTGTGTAGACTACCGCGAGTTGAATAAAGTGACGAGGAAGAATAAGTATCCTCTACCGCGGATAGATGATTTGTTCGATCAGTTGAGTGGCGCGAGAATATTTTCTCAGTTGGATCTCGCGACAGGTTTTCATCAGCTTAGAGTGGAAGCTGAGAGTATAGCTAAAACGGCATTTCGAACGCCGTCTGGATTTTATGAATGGTTGGTCATGCCATTTGGGCTGACTAATGCCCCGGCATATTTTGTGGATCTGATGAATAGGGTATTCAGAGATCAGTTGAATAAGTCTGTCCTTGTGTTCGTTGATGATATTTTGGTCTATTTGAGGACAGAGGAAGAACACAAGGAACATCTAAGAGTAGCGATGGAGGTGTTGAGAAAACACCAATTGAAAGCCAAGTTTTCTAAGTGTCACTTCTGGAAGAGGGAAGTGAGGTTCTTGGGCCATGTTGTATCAGAGAACGGTATTGCCGTGGACCCAGCAAAGGTGGCTACTGTACAAGATTGGCCTACGCCCAAGAATGCAACAGATGTAAGAAGTTTCTTGGGATTAGCTGGATATTATCGTAAGTTTATCCAAGGTTTCTCCAAGATAGCAGCACCATTGACCCAGTTGACCAAGAAGAATCAAGCTTTTGTCTGGGATGGAAGGTGCGAGAATGCATTTAGAAATCTAAAGGACAAGTTGACAAGCGCACCAGTGTTAGTCATTCCTAAGGGGGATGAAGAGATGACGGTATATATTCACGGATGCCTGTGGTACCGGACTGGGTGCTGTATTGATGCAAGGCGGTAGGGTTGTAGCTTACGCAAGTCGGCAATTGAAACCGCACGAGAGAAGATACCCTACCCATGATTTAGAATTGGCAGCGATCATGTTCGCGTTAAAGATATGGAGACACTATCTCTTGGGAGAAAGATTTGAGTTGTTTACAGATCATAAGTCGTTAAAGTATCTCTTCTCTCAGAAAGATCTGAATCTTCGTCAGCAGAGATGGTTAGAGTTCTTAGCTTCCTATGATTTTGACATCGCATACACACCGGGAAAGGGCAATGCGGTGGCTGATGCATTGAGTAGAAGACATGCCAGCTTAGGGGCTATGTTCCTTGAATGGAAGCAACTGGAGTTTATCGCGAGGTTTGATTTCAGACCAAAGTGCGAATTGGATCCAGAAATGTTAGCAAGTTTGACGATCAGACCCACTTTGATTGAACGGATCGGCTCTAGTCAGAGGGACGATCCTAACCTATTGGAAATCATCTCCAAGTTAGAGATGGGTGTCGATGAGGAGATGAACAAGTATGGGCTTGATCGAGATAGATGGCTTAGAAAGAATGGAAAGCTTGTTGTACCCAATGTCAATGGATTGAGGGATGAAGTGCTTAGAGAATGTCATCACTCAAAGCTGACTATACACCCCGGTGGTAACAAGATGTATCGAGATATGAAGCAGACTTACTACTACGAAGGGATGAAAAGAGACGTTGGGAAGTTTATATCCAAGTGCATGAATTGCCAGCTATTTAAAGCCGAGCAAAAGAAGCCTAGTGGGTTGTTACAGCCCTTAGAAATTTCCGAATGGAAATGGGAGCAAGTCTCGATGGATTTCATCGATGGTTTACCAAGGACTAGATCGGGATATGACAGCATTTGGGTAATTGTAGATCGACTGACTAAAAGTGCAAGGTTTATACCAGTCAAATCGACCAGAACGGCAGCTAAGTTAGCAGAATTGTATATGAAGTGGGTAGTGAGATTTCATGGAGTACTGAAAGGCATTGTGAGCGACCGAGACCCGTTGTTCACTAGTGGGTTTTGGAAGAGCTTACAAGAGGCTCTAGGGACAGAGTTACATCTCGGTACCGCATATCATCCTCAGACCGACGGTCAGACGGAGAGGGTGAATCGTATTTTGGAAGATCTCTTGAGAGCATGTATATTGGATTTTGGTGGATCATGGGATGACCATTTGCATCTAGTAGAGTTTGCATATAATAATAGCTACCAATCCAGTATCGGTATGGCTCCGTTTGAAGCTTTGTACGGAAGACCGTGTAACTCACCATCATGTTGGATAGAGACTGGTGAGAATTTTATGCTTGGACCAGATGTGGTGAGGGAAACTTCAGATAAGATCAAGATCATTCAACAACGAATGAAGGCAGCCCAAGATAGGCAGAAAAGTTATGCTGATAGGAGAAGAAGAGACTTAAAATTCTCCGTTGGTGACTTGGTGTTTGTCAAGATCTCTCCGTTGAAGAGCGTAATACGATTTGGCAGGAGAGGTAAGTTGGCACCAAGATTCGTTGGCCCATTCCCTGTTCTTGACCTAGTCGGGAATTTGGCATATAGAATTGACTTACCAGAGAAAATGGCGGGAGTTCACAACGTATTCCATGTTTCCCAACTAAGGAAGTTCGTTCACGACTCAGATATGACTATTTCACATGATCAGTTAGAGGACTTCGAAGTAGAACCCGAGGCGGTTGAGAACCGCAAGCCGGCCTGTATTGTCGAGCACGACATGAAGCAACTTCGAAGGAAGGCGGTGAAGCTAGTCAAGGTTCAGTGGGGCGAGGACGAGAATGATTGTACTTAGGTGACAGAGGAGAACATTAGGAAGTCACACCCAGAACTCTTTGCCTGGTAAGATTTTGGCTTCGATTTAGTTTTTCCGCATGCTAGGATAGACTTGTTTGCTTGTTTTGCATGATTGATTGTTGTATGTGGTTATTAAGCATGCGGGATCCTTTGTATGTTTTGGGTTAAGGAATTTCGGGGACGAAATTTCTTAAGGGGGGGAGAGTGTAACGACCCGCATTCTACGCATCATAGGATCGTAGAATATTTATTTCTGTCACATACGAAGTCGTATGGTCATGTAACTTTGGGAGACGACTATTGGGGTCATTTCCCATGTTCATGATTTTTCCCGATTTTTAAATGACCATTGTACCCCTAGTTGGCACTGTTTTGGCCATAACTTTTGACTGAAAAGGAATTTTGACCTGAAACCACATCCATTGGCTCCGGATGATGGTTTCTCTTTCCGTAGAGTGGTCACATTAGTCAAACGGACTCACCGTTTGGGAGATATGGCTGAAACAAGTTTCAGATGGTGAAAAACAGCTTAATTGGGCTTAACCGGGTGATTAGCAGCTAGGCCCACAGGGGAATTTCGGGTTTAGAGGTATAGGAAGACTGATTAGGGTTAGGTTATCACTTTCATTTCAGTTTTGAGCCGCCACAAACCTTCTTGAGACCTTAGTAATGACTTCCATCCTCTAAAACCACTCCAAAACACATTTTTAGTGAAGATTAAGCCTAAACTACATCAAAGCAAGACCAAATAGCAACAAAGCAAGGTTGGAGCTGCTGCTATACATAGGAATTCGACCCAAACAGAGAGTATTTCAGATTTAGTGTTTCATTTGTGGCCAAGGTGAGTGATAACATCATTTTGACACTAATTACAGTTAATTAAGGGTAATTAGTGAAGATTAGCGAATTTATACACCAATAAATTCTGGAAAAATGTTTAGAAATTCTTAAATAATGTTTTATGCCTCTGGTTGAAATTTGGTTCGATTTGATTAAGTTTTGTTAACCCTATGATTAGATTTGCTTAAACATGCTTAAGGGAAAATAAGGGATTTTGGGCACGTTTGATCCATTTTGACATATAAATTCATTGTTTTGGTGTTTGAGGTTAGTTTGCTATGTTGTTATGACTATTTGACATGAATTGTGATTGATTAGAATAGTTAGATTTATCAAAAATGTCGTCGAACGGCGTAAACAAGTTGCTGGAAAGGTTGCAGAAAGTTGTGCAGGGCTTCGGATCGGATCGGATGGGGGGCTCGGATCGGATATGTGAACTGGGCAAGAAACCCGACCCGAACCGGAGTTTGGCACATAGGAGGCTTGGCGGGAAGGAAGGCCGTTTGCTTAGAGTTGGAGTGGACAAGGGGATCGGATCGAAAGAATAGTGGAGACCAAATCGGATCGACCTAAGAATGGAAGGCTACAACGGGAGAAGGTGAAGGGATCAGATCGGATCGGAGTGGATGGAAAAGAGGGAGCTGATCGAAGAAGAACTGGAAGGAAGAAAGTAACCCGACCCGACCCGGAGGAGGACACCGACCCGACCCGGAGTACACCGAACCGACCCGAAGTGGAGTATCCGACCCGAGCTGAATGAAGAGATGAACACCGAACCGAACCGATCTAGACGAGGAGCACCGAACCGAACCGTACGTGGGCTATTACTACTACGCGATGACTCTTTTGAAGACCCATTCCAACTCGATCAAAACCCGAGATGCAAAGGAAGTCCAAATGAGGAGCTTTGACTCAGGATCCAGCTGGGAACCAATGAGTGGGCTTCATGATTGGACTTTGCTGCGGGACGCGTGCCAAGGGGTTATCGATGTCTATAGCTTTGGACTACTATGGTAGGAGGTACGGAGGCGGATTCAGGGCCATTATGGCATTGGTAGGACCAAGGGCTACGACCAATGTGGTAGGTCATTGAATGGTTTGGTCATGACTCCATGTGTTTAGCTTGGTCGCAGCAGGGTTCTACAAGTCGGGATTCGTCGTTACCTCAATGTGTCTAGTGTTCCAAAGTGGTAGATATCGTATGCTTTACGCACTGAGTGAGAGATGTGAGGATGGTTGCCATGGATGATTTGTTTGCTATCATTATGACATGCACACCCCACCCCCGTATTCTTACACCATTTATTATGGCACCTTAGAGTACTGTACGGTATGTGATACTAACTCTTTGGTTGCAGGTCCAGGTTTAGGTATGGTTTAGTATACCTGTTATTATTCTGTTTAGATGCTTATCGCTCATACCAGGCTTTATGTCTGACCCAGAGTTTTATGTCTCCTCTTATTACTCTGGGTGCTCACACGAGCAGACTAGAGACAAGTTAGCTGGTGATGCACGGGTAGATGATCCGGAGACGAGCAGGAGGCTTCCACGTAATATACATATATAGTATTCTCCCTGTATTGTTAAAGATCACTGCTTGGGCATTGGTGGTGCATCTTCTACTTTAGCTTTCTTTTGTTTAGAGACAGTAAATTTGGAAAATTGTAATAAGCTGTATTTGAATTTCCGCTGCTCTGATGATAGATGTTGATTTTAGTTATCAGCTTATGCACTGTCTCACCTGTTTTATGTCAAGTATGTTATTATTATATTTTATTCCATGCGCTGTGAGACATTCTACAGGTTTCTTTATTAGTTCATTCCCTTCTTTCCTTTCACCTGACGAACGTCCTGTGCTAGTCGGGCATGTGTACAGCGCACTTTTGGAGGAAATGCAGGCTGGCGCGGGGCGGGCCGTCACACTGATAGTCCAATAGGTGATTTGGCTACATCTGACGTCCTTCCTGGGGTATCTACTAACTACAATTGCAAATCACAACTTTTTGAGGGAAGTAGACACTATTCTGATACTTTAGTGCGTGATCTCTTACATAAATCAAACAGTAAGGCTTTTGTTTTACCTGTTTCAGAGAGTAGACACTCCAGCAGTGATCCAGACAGTCGCAAATCCATGGACAAGAAGCAATCAGAAGAAAAGTTACGTCTTTTGCACAAAATAGAGAATAATCATTATACGAGCCAGTTGAATAACCAGATCTATCACCTTAATGTCTGGTCTGAGGGAGATAGCAGCAGCGCTAGCCTTTTGGAGGGCAACAGTGGCTCATTAAGTCTGAAGAGAAGCTTCCAGAGCATGAGTAGTTCAGATCTGAAAGAAAAGAACCCAACTGCCTCCATCGAGCTACAGAATCTTCATATGGAAGATCAAATCTTTCATCCGAAAGATTGGGAAGTAAAGTGCAAGCCTGAATCCAGCGAGAAGAGAAGGGAAATCAACGAAGATATTATTTGGAATCCTCCTTGAAGACGAAGAGGATGTTTCTCCTATCGAGCTCGCCATTTGAGTATTGTCTGGAGCTCGCTAGGGTTAGTGTGTTTGTGTGGCGGCTAGGATTATTTATCCTTCATCAGTTATGTGGGTGTCGAGCTGTTTATTTGGGCTTTGGGTCTTATTTTTTTCTGTTAAAAAAAAAGGGTTTAAGACTGAAAGGATTATGTAACTATGATTAAAAGTTAACAGTCTGACTCCTTGCTTATATGCTTCAACTTGCATTCATGAATGAGGAGATCCTAAAAATTGTTTTCCGATAATATATGCTGTTAGCGTGCATGCCTATAATACTAATAAAGGAAAAAATTCTGTATTTCTTATCAGAAAAAAACTATCAACTTAGCTGGAGACATACCCAAAAATTGAGAAATTAATCAACTACAAGGTGAAAATGGCTAAATATCATGAATATCAGTTCAAAATCAGAGCAACTTGATTCGGTTACAATATACAAGGATCAAACCTGAGCTAGTTCAATAATTTCATTGTGATCTTTGTTCAACTCTGTTGGGACTGATATCATGAATTCCCAATGGAAATCCTTTCAAAAATCAAAACTACCACCTCAGACCACTAATTGCACAAAAATAAATCCCAACGGTTAGTTTGCTTATTGAATTGGGTTGTTTTACTTGTGAAGCAACAATTAAATCATGAAGTTAAATTCAAATCTTACTTTCAGTTTACTTATTGTCAGCTTCAGAGGCTGCCTGTTTTGCAGTTTTCTCTGCCTCGAACGCAAAAGAGTACACAACTCCTGCAAGTTGATTAAACGTCCATTGCACGATCTAGTTGCCAGGCATATGTCAACGACCAAGAAATCTACATGCATTAATGAACTAACTAAACAACCTAAAATAGTATATTCTGCTGCCAAATAAGAACTGTGAAGATTTAAGTCAATAATCAAATCCATAACCATGGAGCAAATTTTCCAAATTTTAAGACAGACGTGAAGATTAAGAAATAATCAGATCCACAATATCAACATCCTTATACTTGCAAGCATCCCTGACAGCTTCATGGTTGAAATCAAGTTCTTTCGACCTTCTTTGCACCATTCATCAATAATCAAACAGAAGCCATATTGAGGTTCGGCCCACGCTGTCCAATCAACAATTGATTTTGAATTCTTGAAGTTCTGCATATCAATAAATTATAAGGTATCTGAAACAAATTAAGCATAAAAAATATAGTATATGGTATCTAACTTAAACTAGAGGCGCTGAGGCTGTTGTAGCATCAGGTATTGGGAGGCAAATCCATGCATCTGGCAGTGTGATGCAGTGCAGGGCGAATCGATTTGAGAGTAAGCAATAGATATTTGGGGTTCTGGATGCATTAACCATGTAGTTTGGGAGAATGATTCGGTGACAAGTTGCTTCAAATTTGAGCGTCAGAAAAGTTTATTTTGTGCTTCAGAAAAATTTGGGCAGATGAAATATAGGGGCCTGAAGAATTGGTCTCCCTATTTTATCCTATATACTCTCTTCTTTCTACTTATTATTATCCTCGTTAAGTATTACCCACCATTGCCTTTTACCTCCTCGTTGCATTTCCTCTACACAAAACATAACCATGATGTCTTCAAAAAATCATTTTTTCAATTCAGATGGTCATGCTGAGCGTCGCAAAGCATATCTACGTTCTACAAGCACGATATACAAGCTCTTGCGTGTGTTTTTGGCTGTACTGATCATTGTTGTTGCTTCCATGAATCTTGTTTTCATGTGGCAACAGACAAAACTAAACTTAGTGATAAATGTCGACGTCTTCTCCCAACTTAAAAACACCACGTTTATGGACGTTGCTCGTAGAAGTCAAATTCGCAGAGGTGTGTATTTCAGTTTTTTTTTTTAAACACTTATTCCTGTGCATTTTTTATGTTACTACTTCTGCATTGATAACATAGGACAAGCACATAACACTCATATGATTATTATGGTTATTACACACATCTGTTTGTGTGTATTTTGAAAATGTATATGTGTGTATGAGAAGAATTGATGCAAAAGATTTGTAGAACTAGTGTATCTCATGAAAAAAAATGGCAATGTCATTGAAAAGATCATATAAAGTGGAAAAAAAACTGAATTTTTTGCACAATTCAGTGAATCGTTCATAGCTGATTGTTGCAGTTTATGTGCCTACCAAATTAGCCAGGCTAAAAAAAAAAAAAAATAGAATTACTCATCAACTCTAATTCTGCTTTGTTTTCAATCGCAACATGCCTTTGTTTTCATGTTATTTTTATTTTGTATTTGTCTTCAAGGGTAAGAAATCTACCCAGTTTTCTATATTTTAGAATCAGCTTTGTTATCCAGTACTTTTGCACAAAATATCATTTTCGAGTTTAAAATAAACCTTTCGGCCCATTTTCCCGAAAAGTAGATTTTGTAATTTTCCTTTTTTTAACACTATTGCGGAGTTTTGGGATATTTGACTTTGCAAATTGAAATCTTAATAAATATTTGCGTATTATTAAAAAAAAAAAAATCAAATAATATAAATTTTCTTTTCTTTCCACGGAAACAAGCAACTGATATTTAGGTTTAATTTCAGAAAATATGAAAAAATAAACACTTCTATTGAAATTAAGAACACGATCGTAACTTAAAATAAGTTTTTGAATTTTTCGAATTTTTTAATGCCAGCATAACAGGGTAGTACATGTTTCTATAGGTTAAATGCTCCATATTTTGGGTATGGTAATGCAAATATGAACGGATTTTGTCAGGATAAATTTCCGTCTTTCCAATACGTTGTTCTATGCCATATCTGGATTAAAGTTCAAATATTCATGTAGTTTTTTTGTATGTTTATGTAGTTTGTTTATGACATTTCAGTTCTGATTTATGTTGCATGCCCATTCCGTGTTAAGTTTCTCCTTTTTTATTGATCATTTTGTTGATAGATTAATAGTTAATAAATAGGAGGAAGCACTACTAATCTGTTGTTTATGTTCGTTGAAACTAAAAGATAACGTGCATTAATGTTTTATTACAGGCTAGATTCGTCTACAAACGATTACTAATTGATAGCAACATGATAATGAATTTTTTACCGTGTATGCAATTGTTACATTATGCTTTTCGCCCCCCCCCCCCCCCCCCCCCTTTTCCTCTCTTTTTTGGTTACTTATTTTTTGACTTAGGTTGTAACCACATACGTCATATAGCAGTTGGGGATGATATTGTTTAGTCCAACTATTTTGCCTATGAAGAGATTTAAAACAATTTCAAATGATCATGCAGAAATACTAATCTCTTTTTTAAACCATGTGTTTTACGTTCTTGACAGAAAGAAATGCACGTTATCTTTTAGTTGTCACAAACAAAAGATCAAATGAGTAATTAACTAACATTTTTTTTATTTATATACTTTTTTTTCTGAAGGCAACAATCCTGCTATATGTACATATTGCTTTTAAGATTAGTTTATGCATATTATTTTTGACATTTAAATTCAAATTAAAAAAATTTTATCGAACAAACTAATTACTGAAGTGTTATTTGTCAAAAATATATAATATTTTGTTCTAATATTTCAAATTGAATTTGAGAAACTAAAGAAAATTAATTTATTCTAAAAATAATAATAATTTGTTATTAAGTTTAGATAAAAAAAGTCCACTGTCAATTTTTTGCAGATGTTTGCTACTGAATTTATACTGACAAATTCAGCATAATCGTGCAGAGATATACAAAAGCAATGGGTACCTTATATTGCACAGCAATGGTGGCTTAAATCAAATGAGAGCAGGGGTATGTAATCTAATTTTATGCACACAAGCACGTATTTAATTGGCTTACATGAACACGCATATTTACATTTTTTTATGTGATCAGCTGTGCTTAAATCTAATTCCTTCAGTTAATAAAATTCAATAAACTGGAATTTAGTATTGTGATAAACTTGTAATAATGGAGTTACAATAATGTGGATTATGACGTACTTTTCATATTATTTTTCCTCTTCTTCAGATTTCAGACATGGCCACTGTTGCTCGATACCTTAACTTGACACTAGTGGTACCTTCTCTTGATAAAACATCATTTTTCAGAGATCAAAGGTATGTTTATCCTACATCACTGCTAATTTCAATAAATGTTTTGTGCTTAGAATTCATTCTTATTGAAGTTGCATATCTTGCAGCGACTTTGAGGACATATTCGACGTAGATCATTTTATTCAATCTTTACAAGGTATGGTCACGGTCGTCAAATCTCTACCAGAGAAACTAAAGGGTAAACCAATACATTCTCTACATCCAATTAGTTGGTCAGGTTTAACTTACTACTATCAAACAGTAAGAATGAACATTTAACTCTATTTTTGTTTTCATTTAATCTTTAAGCTTTCATTTATGGATATGGATTGATTATGTATTGTAGGTTCTCCCGCTTGCACAAGAGCACAAAGTAATCCAGTTTAACAAAACAGATTCACGACTAGCAAATAATGGCTTACCGGTCGAACTTCAGAAATTACGTTGTTATGTTAATTACGAAGCATTTAAGTTTACCCCGCGCATTGAAGAAATGGGGAATAAACTAATTAGCAAACTAAGAAATCTGAATAAAGATAATAAATTTGTTGCTCTTCATCTACGCTACGAAGAAGATATGTTAGCTTTCACTGGTTGCACAAAGGGATGTACTAAAGCAGAAACAAACTACTTGACGAGAAAAAGGTAGACTGATTGTACATTTGAACAAGTATAGCATGAACTTGTGCTATATATGATGGCTAACTAGTTAATTCATTTGAATTAAACAGATATTCAATTCCTTGGTGGAAGGTTAAAGTCATAAATTGGAGCGAAAGCAGAAAAAGAGGTGAATGTCCACTTACACCAGAGGAAACCATGTTGGCATTGAAAGCTTTGAATATCTCACGTGATGCTACTATATATGTTGTTGCTGGTACAATATATGGTGGTGAAAGAAGGCTTGCTTCCCTTAAGAATGAGTTTCCCATTGTTGTGAGTTAATCTGCTTTCCTAATTATTTGTTACTGTCAGACCAATCGATGGGGATACAGTACCCTTGCAAAACCAAATAGATTTAAACGGCAATATATAAATAAAACAAAGGAAATTACACGTCTTTTCCTTTAACATTTGTCCATAAATTTCTCTAATTAATTTGTCTTCACAAACAACTCAAATCATTTTTCCCGTAGTTCGTATGTTTTTTTTTTTTAATTTGTAACTAAAGATCGACAATTAAGGTGCCTTCTCAAAAGAGAGTCAAAAATTTTCAATTATGCATTTCCTAGAAATGACTAACTTTCGGATATTGTTTATTTTCTTTGAAGGGTACTCTGAGATTTTAAAATTTTAGTAAATTTAAGTTTGATCATCAAAATTCATATAAATTTGAAAATTGATAAAGCATACAAAAATAAAAGAAAAACCAAATACTTCTTTATATGACCTTCTTACCAATGTAACTAAAAACTAATGAGAAACCTATACTTAATCTTTTCTTTTATAATTTTTTTTATGCAACAAATAGAATAGTGAAAAAAAAATGATAAATTCTAACCACTGATTGGTTGCACTAATGCAACAATGATACATAGTAAATTGAAGTGCTAATGCATGTATGTCTTATAATTGTGCAGGTAGATAAAGAAACATTGTTAGCTGATGAATTGCAAAATATTAGAGAGCATGTGAATCAGATGGCAGCTTTAGACTACTTAGTCGCACTTGCTAGTGATGTTTTCATCCCAACTTACAATGGCAACATGGATAATGTCGTTCAAGGACATCGAAGGTTTGTTTTATTTTTATTTGATGATGTCTTAGACATAACTCTAAATTGTATAATTCTATATTTGAGGAAGTTCAGTCGACTTCAAGGAAACATTTGAATTACATAAAATGTATAGTGATTGTTTTAAAAAAAAGAGCATTAAATCAATGAAAAAAAATCAGTATAGTTTTGTGTATATTTGTAGTAAATTCGCAAAAATCTACAGTGAAAAAAACAAATATTATAGAAATGATTATTTCACAAATAGTTGTGAATTTGTAGAAGAAACATGAAGGTTTATTTATCTGTGAAGTTTTTCAGAGATAGAGTGAATAGTCTATTAAATTTGGACATAATGGTGCATACAACTTTGTATTGTATCCTTCAATCCTGGTATACATAATAACATTACTACATTTAGGTACATGAATGACCGGAGAGAGAGCATCGATCTAGATAGGAAATTCCTTGTGAGGCAGTTGGATTTCTATGAACGTGGAGACATATCTTG
The DNA here is from genome assembly GCA_030737875.1 of Allium sativum. NCBI lineage: Eukaryota > Viridiplantae > Streptophyta > Magnoliopsida > Asparagales > Amaryllidaceae > Allium > Allium sativum. The sequence continues at coordinate 571,517,953 of CM060923.1, read as the reverse complement.
GGGCCAATTTGCAGATGCAGTGCAAATTAGACACAAGGATCGTAGAGGTCGTTTACCAGCTAAAAGGTTTATACTACCCAGTTTCCCAAAGAAGGAAGATAATTTTTATTCCAATCCCTATGAATGTATCAACTAAGGAGACATATTATTATTCTTTTCACTGTTTTCTTTTTCTAATTTTGAGTTTTGAAATTCAATTGTTCATCACGGCTTGGATTTGATGTTGGCCAGTTTGACAAACTGATATACTACATATTTAAGAGCTTTCGGTATATAATTGATTCAATCTTATTTTTTCTAAACTAGCATATGTCCATTTTCTCATTGGCGTACCCAAATATATAATATAGTTTATTCTAACAAACTTGTAGCAGTCCCAACGTTCAATTTTTGAATTTTTGACAGGAAGTGACCAATGAAGTTTTAAAAAGCAATTGTTATTCATAGTACCAAATACTGAGTTTAAAGCTCTAGTCATTAATGAAGTGATTAAGATAGCTAAGGAATTGATGAGTACAGTTCTTAGAAGCTAAAACCAAATAATATGTATTATCTCAGCGGTTGGTCAGTACTGCATTGTAGATATGGTAGATCTTACATATGTTTGACTTATAAAGTTGGCACAAATTTGTAGTGTTGGACAGTTAGGTAAGGTTTTGAGTGAGTGGATTATACTTGTGATGATCCTGTTCATAGTTTTTTCTCTGGTCCTTTGAGAGGTGCAAAATAGCCTATAAGTTCCTCTAATGCCTGTGGCTGTATGCGTTTGATCAAATCTTCGCCCTTTTGCCAACCCAAAGTTTGAGATTCTAGCTTCCATATTTTCGTCAAAAAGTATATTTTGAGGCATTATATCTCAATGCAGAGATGTTATGGTTACGACAACCGTCAATTTTACCTTTAAACGTAACCGCATCCGTCGTTGATGATTAGCAAATTTTATAATCATTATCGTAACCGTCTAACTGTTACCTCAACCATTACCGTAAATTTATATTGTTATCCATAAATAATTCAAATTTTAATTTTTTTCTTAAATAATTTAGTTTGTTTATCTATAAAACAAATCATCTATTTGCATGTTGTCTATAAATAAAAATGCAAATAATTAATACATATGTTATTTATCAACTTAAGTTATTAAAAAACATATATATTTTAATGAAATACTGTAAAAAAAATCATGTGCGGTTGGTACAGTTTATCGTGATTATTAGAATGCACAATCGTTACCGTTACCGTAGCAGACAATAACCATATAAACGGTCAGTGTGGTTTGGCGGTTGAACGGTCCAATTGTAACAGCCCAATCACAATGTATAATAATCCAAGTTTTCTTTTGAAACATATGCAGCAACAAGCACCAATTAGTACTGGCTTCAGAAACCTGTACTAAACGATAAAGGTTTATTATCACTCTGTACTAATCATCAATCGAAGTATCAGTCTTTTAATCATTTTATTTGGCAATTACGCTAATTTTCAATTGGCATATGCGTTAAGGTAATGATTCCGAATATGAATTGTCATACAAACCAAATTCAGCCTTAGATGGGCTAGGAAAAATATAAGTTTTGTGGTTTAAACCGCAGAGATTCGCAATGCTTGTTGTTATTGCTGTTTACTTCAGACTTTATTACATTCAGAAATCACAAATATCAACAGTCAGACTGCTTATTAAATAGGGCTTTGTTAATGACACCTCGTTTTTGGGTAACGAATGTCACGAAATTTTAGGTTGTGTTTGGTTAAAAATGAGTTTTGGATTTTTAGTTTTCAAAATTAATTACAAAACTTTAAAGGTGTAGAAGGAGGAATGGTAGAATGAAAGCAAGATGGAGGGGACCGCAGAGGGGATGTAGCAATCGTGAAATGAGGATTTGGTCTCCATATTTCTCTCATTTCTCAAAACATGAAAAATGAATAAAAGCTGTTTTTTATTTTGTGTGTTAACTTTGTTTTCTAAAATTGTTGTTTTCCATGATTTACATGCGTTGTGCACATTTTTGTATGGACGAAAACCCAAAACTTAAAATGGTAAACCAACCACTACCTTAGTTTTTAAAATTTTGTTAAGGGAAGTACATTACAGTCTAAACACCCTTTAACAATACACAATAATAAGACAAAATTACCCTTAATCTGAAAATAGTATACTCTTACCGTTTTCGTTATTTTTTAAAGTTTGTTATAGAGATAGAAAAGATGGTTTAATGATACCGTTTTTATTAAATAAAAACGGTATACTCTTACCTAGTAAAAACGTTATACTCTTACCATTTTTATAAGGTTATTTTTGTCCTTTAAAAGTATAACTGGTGTTGCCCCTTAACACTCAAATATTGGACGAGTATGAACTTAAAATATGGCACCACTTACCCAAAAACGAGGTGTCATTAACAAAGCCCATTAAATAATGCTTCATATCCGAATCCATATGTCATATACATCAATTAATTTATGCCATGGAAAATAATTTAATATAAATAAAGGCAAACCAGACTTTTAGAAAAATACCAAAATATTTACTGATTAATAAGTTTTGGTATGAGTATTTGCTGTAAAGGAAGCGCTTCATTTTCCAATTCAAACTATCACCAATCAATATTATATTTTTGGGTTGTGCGTCCTTCTGCTGATGGACTTGCCAATTACGTACCATTCTATAATCTGCAGAACGAAGCTTTCTGTTATCTCAGCTATATTGAATTCAAGGTTAAGTTAATTAATCGTGCAATAACCTGAAATTTTCGATGATTGTCAAATAAGTTTACTGATTGAAATTTAACATTAAATTTTAAAATATATTTTATTTTGAATGTTAGTATACAATTCATGAATATAAATTCAAAACACGTATATCTAAATTGGATAATAAAATATATATTGATCGTTAATATAAAATTTGTAATATCAAAATGTTGAAATATTAGTCTTAAAAATGTAATTTTTTTATACAAAATCAATACAAATAATTTTGTTATGAAAACGTCAAATTTTGCTCATTCCGTTTAAATTGATTTATACGATTGTTTTACGGTAGCGACGACCGGTACAGCACAAACTAACGTTAAAATTTAAAAGTTGAAAATAAAATCCAAAATTTTTATATTTGAGATTCGTTTAATTAACATAACGTATGAATAAATAACGTTGAAAATATGCAAATTTGTTTTGTTCACCTATTTATTTAAATTTGAATAAATCTTCTGAAAATAAACTATTATCGGAACTTAGGTGTTTTCTACCTAAATATACTAGACTCTTCAACTGCGTGTGTGCGTGAGTGGGTAACATGTGTTGAGTGTGTGCGTGTGTCATTTTTGATGTGCATGCATGTTGGATGGAGCTGTTAAAAAAAGGGAAAACTGTGTTTTTTTTATGTGTGAGTGTTGTTGTGTGAACTTGTCCTTTTTTTTTGTTGGCTTGGGCGTGAGTTATTTCAGTGTTTTGTTTGTTATATCAGTTTTCCTTTTTTGTGTGTTTGTGTCTCATGTTTCATTTAAAAAGAAGAAGTAGAAATTTGTGTGAAAGTTTTGTCCGCGTGGGTCTTCTTTCTGTTTTGACCTTGTTCTTTCTTTCAATTTTGCTGAAAATCTGTTTTGCATCTTTTCTACATAAAAAAAAGAGATGTTTGGATTTGCGGTTGGATCCGGATTCCGGGATTTTCGCTAATCTGATTTGGGTTATGTCGTGCTTGAACCAATCTTGAGTTGCGTTTGGATGACATCGTTCTATTCTCGTGTCCTTTCGTTTATCGTCTTCATTTGGTTCCACGAAATGTGGGTTTATCTCACACGTGACTTACATGTTCATGAATGTTAAATTCAACACAAATGAATTATTGTAAAATGCATAAGGTTGCTTGTAAAAATCATTTTATTTGATATGCACGTTTTTCACGTATAACACGTTATTACACGACATATATATGACATGTAAGTGCACGGATGATATATGATTTGTGATGCAACTAAATTGATGCTATGCGATAATTTATTTATATTTATTTATGTTGCTCATTTTTTGTAGATTTAGGAAATCACTATCGGTTAATATGATACATACTAGAACCGTTTTACAGATTTACAAAATGAACTGAATCGACTTGGGATGCAAGTTGAAATGATACATACTCGGGATTCGAACAATCACAGATTGAAATGACATATATTCATGTCACTTAGCCTAGGCAGAAAACTATATACGGATACCGTTGGTCTATTTTGAAAAGTATTTTCTAAATATTTTTTGATTTAATGAAGTTATTTAATTATTTTAATCATAACATTATTTTAAAATTTAAATAATTATATTGTTTTACAAGTAATTTTATGAATCTTTTATTATAGTTTATATTATCTAAATTTTAAAATTAATATTTAAATATAATTTTATCAAAATATAAATATAGATTTTCTTAATACTTTAATTAGAAAGGTTTAAAAGAGAAGTTTGAAGTTTAATGGCAACTTAATTTGTTTAAAGTTTTCACCGAAATGGAATTTACCAAATCAAGTTAAAACGGTTTTCTAGTCATGATTTAGAAAATTTATGAAATGGGTTATACTGATTTTGTTAGAACTGTAAAACTTAATGAATTAATTTTGCTAGAAAGTATGAAACAAGATAAATTAATTTGATAATAATTTATTAAATAATATTTTTTGCATATAAATATAATTGAAGTTAAATATTTAAAATCAATGAAATTTGAAAAGTGAGATTGAATTGATCTGAAATCATTATGACATGATTTAAAGGTAAATTCGAAATGAATTGGAAGGGCATGATTTAAGTAATAAAATATGAAACCAACTTGAATGCTATTGTGAAACAAATTGGAATTGAACTTTTCTATTAAAGTTCAATACAACAAAAAGAGCATTTTACAATGCTGAATATACGTTGTTAAAACACTTTAACAACATTTTCTGCACCGTTCTAATATGCATAGTTACATAAAATATATTCTTTTTACAACCCGTTTTCAATGTTGTATCGACTGTTGTTAATAATATGTTTACTACACTTATTTACCATCGCAAAATTATCATATATAATTTGAAGACTTTGCATTACGATTTTTAAATGTTGTGAAATACATCTTTTATATAATGTACTATAGGCATCAAGGAAAATTTTTCTCCATTGATCATAAAACATTGTGTTTTGTTATTTTAATGTTTTCATTGTTTTGTAACTAAATATTTAAAATGTCAGTAAAACATTGTAAAAAGTAGCATATCCAACATTGACAATGAGTTATGTTTAGAATTTCTATAACATTACAAAAAATAACAAACATAACATCAGTTATTTTAGTCATACTTAACAAATGTTATAAATATATTTTTATCAACTTTTCAAAATTATTATAGTAAACAATACGCACAAATTACAACATTGCATAAAAGTTATGCATAAAACTATCAAAAATGTTCTATATAGCAGTTTTCAAACATAAACCATATGAATAAAAATTATCGTCATCACAAACGAGTTTATCTAATATCCACATTTATTTGAAAATAATATCATTTACATGTACTTTTTTTCTCTAGAATTTATCGGTTGAGTTTCCACATATGGAGTTGCACTGAATTTTGGCACTTTTGGTGCAACATCTTTTTGTTGAACAACGAAGTCTTCAATATATACTACTTTCGTGGTGCTCGAGCAACATATATAAGTGCTCCTCTTTGATTGATAGCTGAATCATAAAGGATGTGTGTTCCCTACCTTCTTTTTTATCTCCCACGGTTGCAAAAAGCTTCAATATATATATATATATATATATATATATATATATATATATATATATATAAACAACAACAACATCAAACCTTAGTCCCTTGTCAGTTTGTTGTTAAAATTGAATGCTTGCAGATGCAGTAATAAGTGGAATGCTAAAGTATACACCAACAAATATTCAGGTTTCAAAGTAGTCTGCTGTTGAGATACTTTCAGGACTAATTATCTGGGTCATATAGTAAAAAATTCATGTAGAAATGGGAAGATGAGAATAATAATTAATGTTATAAAATAAAATAGAACATATCATAAAGGAGAAGACATTATAAAGAACATAAGAGATAAATGAGGAAGCTTTTTATTTCTCTTGATTCAGTGTACATAATTCTATTACATTGGCCCTCTTATATATTGGCTTTGGAGCTGATGTTAGCCTTACACCCAAAATGTGGGACTAAAAATAATATGACAAATGCATATTCACTTATATGTATTACAACACTCCCCCTTGAATATGCGTATGTAAAGATGATAATATTAATTGCCTCATTAAAAACTTTTTTATGAAAAACCCTGTGGGAAAAATCATAAACAAAGAAAAGAGTACAATTTTATTTCATCTCCAGGAAACATATTGACAATGTTCAAACGAGGGTTGATACTTCTGGATCAAAATAATGCCTCGTTAAAAACCTTACAAATAAAAACCCAGTGGGAAAAATATTAGTCAAGAAAAAGAGTGCATTACAGCATAATATATGCTCCCCCTGATTCGCATTATTCAAATAGTGATGCAAGCTGCGTATACCAATTTTATATATCGCCTTCTGCAATGTTGATTATGGAAGTGCCTTCGTGAATAGATCTACTGGATTTTCTTGAGATTGGATTTGCTTCACTTCTATTTTGAAGCTCATGTGTGAAAAAGAATTTAGGAGAAGTATGTTTTGTCCTATCACCCTTGATATATCCTGCTTGAATCTGAGCTACGCATGCTGCATTGCCCTCATAAATAATAGTTGATCTTTCTGTAGTTAAGAGAAGTTGACATGTGCTTCGAATATGTTCAATTAATGACCTTAACCAAACACATTCTCGACTTGCTTCATGTAGTGCTAGAATTTCAGAATGATTGGATGATGTTGCTACCAATGTTTGTTTTGTAGATCTTCATGAAATAGCTGCATTGTTGTTTGTAAACACATATCCAGTTTGTAATTTTGCTTTATGTGGATCAGAAAGGTAACTTTAACACTCCTCCTTGAATATGTTTCTTCAAATTCTGGAATGCTCTTATAGTAGCTTGAAATTATCCCCCTTGAAAAATTATTGCTCCCCCTTATAGATATTGTCATATTAAAATGATATTTCTTATAAGAGTTCGATACTTCAGGATCGATGTAATGCCTCATTAAAACCTTACTAAGAAAAACCCTATGAGAAAAATCTTAGTGAAGGAAAAAGAGTACAAAAACGTATTTTCAATAATTTACTACATTAAATGTAGAATGATACTTCTGGATCAACATAATTCTTCAGTAAAAACCATACAAAGGAAAACCCAGTGGGAAAAAGCTTAGTTAAGGATAAAAATTCAGATTAACTTAAATATCATATTTGAGATGTTATTCCTTGATGTGGTGCTTGATTCTTCTAGATTAAGATAATGTCTCATTACAACTTTCAATATTACTTAAGGATGATACTTCTGGATCAATATAATATCTCATTAGAACTTTACTAAGAAAAACCCGGTGGGAAAAATCTTAGTTAAAGAAAAAGAGTGCATACTTTTTGATATCTCAATTTCGTTATAGATACTTCTAGATCCATAAATATATATCTCATTGATAATTTTACTTAAACAAATCTTGTATAGAAAATAAACTCAATAGATAATAATCTTTACTCTTCATACTTCTGACGTTCATCATTTATTAACATTTGCCTTATTAAAACCTTCACGATGGAAAACCCTATGGGAAAAAACCAAAGTGAAGGAAAAAGTGTACAACATCACAAGAAAATTCTTAATGAACTTTTCTTAAAAGACTTTTGTGTGCATTTTCATGCTTCTGGCATGTTTTCTTATTTAAAACACCTTTTGTTTGCGCTTACTTGTTATACACTTCGAGTGTTTACAATTTTGTGCTTTAATCAGGTTTGCACACTGCAATACATTTGTAATGAACAATAATAGTTTCATTATAGCAATACTTATAAGCATTAAGTAATCTACTCATCTTGAATTATATCAAGATTTTCATTACAACAATACTTAGAAGCATGTTGTAATCTATATTCTATGTTCTTTGCATTTTTTATAATCACTAAAGTTATTTATGTTCTTCAGGAACCTGTACACTTCAATGAATTTTACATATTGCAACTATACTCAAAAGTATATTAAATGTTTCATTACAACAATACTTAAAAGCAGAAAATAATATACTCATCATGAATTATATCATGATTTTCATTATAACAATACTTAAAAGAATGTTGTAATCAATTTTCTTTGTTCTTTATATTCTATATAACCAACAAAGTAGTTTATGTTCTTCAGGAACTAATATTCTTTCATCATTTAGTGTGATTTAACAAATATTCATACCTTCGAGGTTTATTCACCACTTTGTGGACTACAGGTCCACATTTCTCAATTAGAGAAGGATTCATGATGGCCAATCATGATTTAACATAAGCGCTTTACTTTTATAATTTATCATCGATGATTATATATTGTCAGTTCTATATATAATTTATTGAGATCTCTTTATTTATCTATTTTAGGTACCTAAACCACTTCTGGGGTTATTTGACAATTATGTCATGGATCTCTTCAAGAGATTCCTTAGGTGTTTCTTTAAGAACACTCACCTCCTTCATCTGGCATCTTTATTACTTACTTCAAAAGTGTCTTGAACTGACTTTTAAACCAATCTTTAAATGTGGTTTATGCATTTTGATCCTTCAAGGATTCAAATATATATTGAAGCAAATCTACAAGGGATATTATTTATAATTTATTCGTGTGTCAATTATACTGATACTCAAAATGAAATTGTATCTCTTTATCCTCCCCCTCAATGTTGACAAACATTGTCACACTAAATAATAATCATCATGGGATTCTCATTTTGATCCATTATCACATTGCTGCTGGCAAGTATTTTATATGTATATCCGTTGTTGGAGGATAACCCTTTAATTAGTCGATAAGATGCATTCATCATTTTTTTATTACTTATTCTCTTTCATTGATCTAGCAATATTGGAGGAATTTTCTTATTATATATGTTATTTGAATACACATATGACTTCAGGTCATTCAACATTCATGTTGGCTGCAATTTAAATCACTAAATAATATTTATGCATAATCTATAAAATATGCTTATAACAAAATTCAGGTTGTTAGTTAAATATTTACAGATATGAATATATAAATACGTGCGTCCACGTATTAATAATTTGCCTAGTCTTTCTCATTTGAGTTAGTGATTTTAGAATAAATTATTACAAAGATCAAAGTATTGATTTCAATGTATTGATCAATGTCATTACAAATTCTTCAGGATCGTATGATAATGTTCAAAACTTCTGGTTTGAAAACATATCGAACTTCTGGTCCAAATAAATATATGAACAACTTCAAGTTGTTAAGTTGATGGAGTTTTAATATCGCTTTTTAATTGTAGAAATCTCTTCTGGAGATATTTTATTATTTTCATATAAACGGATCTCTTCTAGAGATATCTTATCATTTCCAAATATACAAATATCCTCTAAAGATATTTTGTTATCACCGCTTCTGGGATGAACTTATCTCCTCCATACAAACTATTGAAATATCATATCAATATACAAAAATACATATCAAACTTTAAATGCAGTAACAAAATTAGATGCAATAAATAAAAATAAGATTCAAGAAAAGAAATCACTACTTCTGGAATGTATGATATTCCTTCAGGGAACATATTTTTTATTTATGTAAACGATCATAGTTGATCCGGAATGACCTAAACGATCATGCCAAAGAATCAATTTCTTTGTATCTGTGAGCTTCTAGCTTATGTTTATAAAATGAGATTCAACTATGCCAATTTTGGTAAAGTATAATCCTGTTGAAATTGTACCAAATTTTTCTAAAATAAGCTTCTGGCTTTCAATTTTAGAAATAACACAAAGATATTCTTTGTTGTTTTCATTTATGATATCCATTCATTCTTATATCTTTGATGCCAAGCAGATTTCTTTTAGAATTGCTTGAATATAGTGCATTTTGAATGAATATATGTGTACCATTTGGTAACACTATATGGGCTCTTATGGGCCCTTCAATTATATTGGCTGAACCAATTATAGTTGAAACTTTATATGAAACATTTTCAGATAATTCAAAGAAAAACTTCGGGTTTTTCAATATCGTATGAGTAGTTCCACAATCAACCAGACATATATCATCACTTAAACACTGTCGATCCATACCTTAAGAATTAAAAGCAATACAGCTAGTTGATAATTGAAATAACTTATAGATACAGATAAATGTCCATGGGAATAAACTACTTATCATGTCCAACATTACATATTATTTCTGCAATTCCATAAGCACAAGCTAAAAAGAAAGGCAAATAAACAAAAGTTTCAAACTAATACATGTTGAAAGGGAAATGAAACAAAATAAAAATCACATAGTGAGCTTCAGGCTACTTGTTACCATCATAGAAACTACAGGTTCTAAGTTCTCCATTTTATAACAAAAATTACTTTTGCATTAACTTCCGGTGTGCAAAATTTAGATCAGTATTTAGATCTTAACTTAATATGATCTTCAGGATGCATATTTTCTTTATAAAAGTTTTCCTAAGAAACAATAAATTATTTCTTCTAGAAATATAATACGACTATAATAAAACTTCAAGTTTTATCATAATTCATATAATGTTATTATTTATTTTTAAATTGAAGCAACTTTTCTAGAAAGCTCCCCCCTTTTTTTTTTACATATGAGAGTCATTTTACTATTTTTCTTCAAGAAAATAGTGTTGATTATAAATGTAATGATCTCTTCCAATAACAAGTTTCTTCAAGAAATTATTTGTAGCATAAAGTTGGAATATAATGCTTTTTTCTCTTGTTAAAGCTTTTCCTTTCATTGATTTTTCAAATCCTTTCCAATTCTTGGTCATTTGCTATAAGCAAATATTAAATGCAATTATATGCTTTTATGTTTTATTTCATGTTTCTCAATTGAATATGAACTTCAGGTTCCTCGGAACTTCAGGTCCCTCATTTGAAAGGATTTGTATATGAACTTTAGGTCATATGGACTTCAGGTTATTTGCATGTGAACTTCAGGTTCAATCACTCTTGCCTTGTGTTTGGAAGTATGACCGTCTTCTGGTGGTCATAACGCTCCTTCAGGGAGTTCCATAAGTGGATAGGATCTTTTTCAGTTAAATATCTAGATCATCGCGGATGTGGCATCTTAAAAAAATATCAGAGCCTTTGCTTTGTCCTGCTGGGACATAGTATTACCATTTTTAATGGTATCCTCTAAGCATTGAGATTGTAAATGAATCTCAGTGTTCGACGTTTTTGTGAACTACAAAAAAAATTGGAGATGCTTAATTAAACAAAATTCACATATCAGTATACATGTTCTATAATTAAATTGAATATATTACGGCACAAAATCATAAAAAAATAATAATCCAAATCTGCAAGTCTTTCTCTATACATTTACAATGAACTAATTACAATAATGAAACAATACAAACCGTCAAGGAGCCATACACCATATAACAAAAATAATGGCCATAGTAATACATATGTTGGCTAACAAGCAGCTTGCTTATATTGAAAGATGAAAAAGCATATAAAAGTAAGCCATACATGGAAATGTAATTCTAAATATTTAAAGCATCTCATCTTGCGAGATGAAGCATTAAAAAAATGAGAATAGGTAGTATATTATTACAAAGTTGAAGTTGTACAGCAAGCATTAGATTAAATAAGAAGCAGTCTGCAGTTTACATATATGCATACCTATTATCAATGGCTTCTCTGTTATTAAAGAGATAAAGTAGCAAATGAAGATTATTTATATATAGCGTATGGGGTAAAAGATCCATATATAATATTATAAAAAGATCCACCGGAACATAATCTAGATCTACAATATCTATATATATATATATAGATATAAATATATATATATATATATATATATGAATCCATAGATCATATATTCTCAAATAAAAATTACTTACATGACAAATTCATAGATGTAGATCTAGAAGATCACAATAAATAACAATAAAAGATTCTCGTGCTGATAACGTTTTGTAAATTAAAATAGAACATATCATAAAAGAGAAGACATTAGAGAGAACATAAGAGATAAAGGAGGAAGCTTTTTATTTCTCTTGATTCAGTGTACATAATTCTATTACATTGGCTCCCTTATATATTGGCTTTGGAGCTGATGTTAGCCTTGCACCCAAAATGTGGTACTAAAAATAATATGACAAATGCATATTCACTTATATGTATTACAACAAATCTGTTATTATAGTCATTAATATGGGTTTGACAATGACAAAGTATTACAAATTTCCAACTTAAATTTTTGTTGCTCAGTGTATTCAGATTTTTTTTTTCACATTTTTGTTTCGTAGTTGGCAAAATAGTTTTGTATATCTAACATGCATTTTGAGGAACCAAGTTTGTAAGATCAAGTAGATGATCATCAGGAGTTATTATTATGTGTCAAGAATACAAATAGCAAAGGAAAATAAAAAGAATAAGCAAAATTGTATAATTATGCAATGCTGCAGCCAAAAAGAAACAATGTCAAGGTAGTATAATGGCAGTTTTTTCGAATAAAAAGGTGCACGGTAGAGACATACAGTCCAACGCCCGATCGAGATGACTTTGTTTTTTTGCATGGAGTCGTTCGTTACCGCATTAACGAACTAGTTAGAGCACTAAGTTAGGTGAATAAGTCCAAAGGAATCCATTAAAATGGACTAATTATTTCAGGGGGTTTATACTAAAATTTTGTCTAGTACCAAATATAATCTAGGGCAGAACCTGTAAATAGATTTTAATCTTCCTATATTTGAAAGTTTTTTTTTACCTTTTAATATTCCAATAAAATTGATCCCAATCAACCGAACAATTCAAATTTATATAACCTATATTAAAAATAAAAAATGCATAATAGTTTAGTTATATATGATTCTTCCGAATTAACCAAGTCAAAATTTTCCTCCATGATTCATTATAATATATTAGCAGCTCAGGTATACATTTCAATTCAAAAGAACCATAAAAAAATTCCAGCGATTAATTTTGATATCTGCAACCATCATTTCTAAAATTTGATGTTGGAAGACAATGTTACTAAGGTTGTTTTGGCTGCTGCTTCACATGAGATAGAAAGTACAACAACAAGTGTTTGAATTTTTAGGCACAACAAAAAAAGGAAAATATAAACTTAAACAAATCTTTATTGCTTTTGCGAAAGCTGAAGTATTTAATTCCATTCAATCGGAAAGAAATGTTAATGATCAATAATTTTTACCAACATCTAAATAATAGTCATAATTTTGGTTTAGGGTATGAAACAAGTTGAACAACTTGAATCAAAATTCTTCAGTGAATTTTAAATATAGATGGCAGCAGCAAGCGAAACGTATCAATTCATGTGGTGATCTTTAATCCATCTTAGATTATAAAAAAATTGAAACTAGTTTAAGTTTACTTTGTTCCCTTTTAATTTCAAATTAGTGCACTCAATTTATTCCATTTTAATTTCATATTACTGCATTTTTGAAGAATTTTATTTATGCAGGTATATTGTCTACATCTATAAACATAAGACTGTTAATTAGTAATGAATGGAAATCAGTAATCAAAAATGTGATTTAGAAATTATTACATTAAAAGATAAGCCTCATATGGCAACTGAATTTGAGGTTAATGGCCTAAATGTTGGAAACCGTATAAACTACTAACTACAAAATTATTTATTTATTTTAGATAATACTACATAATTCACATTACATGGATCACAAAATACACCCATCGGATTTGACAAAATATAAATTTCAGTTAGATCTTTGGTATTGCACAAATCAGCTTAAAGATTGAATTTACGATAGAATTTTTGTTTGTAAACAATTTCAAATTTTTTTAACCTACACAAGACTAAATTTCTATCTTTGATTATGAAATTAAAAATTGATTTTTTTTTAAGATTTCCAACGGTCGCTAAATAAAGACTCCCCAAATCCAGTATTTAAAAAGCAGTCATTATTAGAGATTATTTTAGAACCAGTTGATGGATATTTTTGGATCACATATCACAAAAAATGAGTTCTCTCTTATAAAAAATAATTTACCCATGTTCAGCGAGCTACTGAGCTTATAACCCCTCTCCGTCCATTCGTTATCTCCCTTGGCACATACAGATCTACTTCAATTCATGCGCAGCAACATCCCTACAGTCATACGATAAAATCACTTTGCTTTGAATAAACCTAAAACACAAAAAAGTTGTACGCTACCTACAATTAATAAATAAGTGGTCAGTTACATTGAGCATATGGGCAAGTTTATTTGAGTAGACCATTACCATAGGCAGATAGAGCAGAACATGCCAAGGCACTAATTAAGGTTGAGAAATTGTGCAGCGTTTTCCTTTCCAGTTTTATTCGCAATTTGTGCTCATATTATGCTTGATTTTGAATAATTTTATACTTGTAGACTTAATAACAAATAAAACAAAAATAGAAACTCACTGTCGCCTGATATTCAAAACGATAGCAGACTCTTAACTTCAAATAAAAACCGCCATAAGATACTCCAACTGAATATCCTGACGTCCTCTAGTTCTGTCCTGTTTGTATCCACTGAACTTGTTCACCTACATTTCATCAAAGTGATTTTTTTTGATAAATAACTAATGTAGAGGCATTTAAGTAATTGTAGGTAAAGATGTTTAGAAGACAAAAAACACATATAGGATTAAGAGTCAAGGAACCAATGTCAATAAGTAAACGCCATCCTAATGACTCATCGCTGGGGATGATGCAAACTCAAAAAACCATAATTTTTATTTTTAAGCATGTTTGGAAGAAGCGTTGATGTATGATTGACTGTAGAAATGAAACATAAGAGCATCCCCAACGCCGGGTCGGTTGAAAAGCAACCGACCCCCAACGCTTGGGTTAAATGGCGAGCCAGGGTTGTTGGAGCAACCAAATGGTTGCTCCAACAACCGAGCTTAGCCGGCTTAGTTAAAGTCGGCAAAGCCTAGCCGGCTTTAACTAAGCCGGCTAAGGAGGAATTTTTTTTTTTTTTTTTTTTTTTTTTTTTTTTTTTACTTTTACTTTTTTGTCTCAGCCTAGTGCTGAGGGATTTTTTTTATTATTATTCTTTCTTAACCGGCTTTTAAAAAGCTGGCTAAGAAAGAATTTTATTTTCTTTATATTAATTTCTTAGCCGGCTTTCTAAAAGCCGGCTAAGGCAAAAGCAACTCCATCCCCTGTTGGGGGGTTGCTCGGGTCAACCCCTTCGAATTGACCACGAGCAACCCCCTCTGTTGGGGATGCTCTAAACAATTAAATACTTCTTTAATTCAAGTAGAACTATATCACTAGTTAATGCTTAAAAGCTAACTCACCCAATCAGATTATCATCATCATGTCAAGTGTTATCTCACCTCTTCCAGATTATGCAACTGAATAGGCTCACTAGCTATGACATGAGCCTAGAAGTGAATATGTTTGTATCCAATTATCTTTTTTGCACCACTTTGCACATATTCAGAGCTCAAATACACCTTTCAGAACACCGTCCCACGTCAAAGAGCCAAAAACTATCACCTACGGTGCTCCTCCCCTTGTTGTGCCTTGCAACTTGCCATTCGGTAGATTAGTGCATCCAGTTGCTATATTACCTTTTTTTCTGTCAAACTCCATTGAGGCAGCAAAGAACTTGATGGATGCAACCACTATGTTGAAGTAGTTCTAAGCTTGTGTTGCTGAAGTAGTTCAGAGCTTGTGTTGCAGTTTGCAAGCTTGCCCGGTTTTTTACATTGCCCTGCTGGTTTGATACAGTTCAGTATTAAACCCCTTATCCTCTTTAGCTAGCATCATCAACTCTGAATCTTGCTATTTCTTCTCTACTAGAGTGAGTTCATGCTACGTACACAGAATTTCTTAAATAAATATTAATCAACATGAATATTCATTGGACTAAGAATACCTTCTATATATAAAATCACACATAATAATAGCTTCGTAAAATGATACACAGTGAAGAAAAATAGATCTAAATTAATCAAAATTGAGGCTATATACATAGTATTATAGACAAATAAAACTAATATTATTTTTTTGAATTTGACAAAAATAAAATTATAGACAAGCAAAACTAGAATTATCTGTAACAATGTTACTCCAAACAAAAGATGCATGTATTTAATACAATGCAACATATAAGGTCCTACACACTTCATTGATGGTATCAAAGTACCATCTGCATTAACAAAAACAAAGATCATTTCCAAAAAAATGAATCAAATGTTTATTAAATGCATAACATGCAGCAGATCGTGTGTGTGCGCGTGTATATATGTATATATATGTATATGTATGTGTTTGTGTGTGTATGTATGTATGTATGTACGCATGTGTTTGTATGAGCGTTTGCGCATATATAAGTGTGAGTGTGTGTGTACACTATGTATCCGAAATATTTTCATTCTGCCAAATCTATGAAAACAAAATGCCAGTTTTTTTAAAACATCTTACATATACCAACTTAATTACAAAAAATGGAACATAAATAGTGAATGTAGTGTATTTCAAGCTAATATAAACAATGATGCTCTTTATACCCTTCTTTTTAAATATATATACAGCTAAAAAACTTCCAAGTTGTACAAAGTGAAGGAAAATTATCTCAAAACCAGAAGTACATGACTGACAATAAGGTATTAGCTAACCGAAATGTTGCCCCATGCCTTTGTATGTGTGATGAAGGTTAGTGATAGTTTTGGCCTTGGAGTGGCACAAGGCAAGGTAATTTTTTGTTGATTCATATAAGGGGAGAAATTTTCTTTACTAAAACAATACTATAATTTTTCCTCAAGTTGACGTGTATGTCAAAAAATCTCCACATCCATATATATATATATATATATATATATATATATATATATATATATATATATATATATATATATATATATATATATATATATATACATACATATAAAGTTCAAATCTCCATCTTCTTTTATTCAATTCTTTTACAGTTTCTAGGATTTTAAGATTCCAATTCACATATACCTTTACAGTTTCTAAGATTCATAATATATAGCAAAAAAATATGCAGATAAAATATTACCATAATATTGTTTTTATATCAAGGAAAACCACAGTATCTTCTTTTCTATCATAATAGCTCTTATTTAGGTAAAATCACTTGTATGAAATTAGAATATAAAAAGCCAAATATAAACACGATTAAAGAGCTAATTTTGCACTTAATTATTAGTAATTTAAAAATTATATGCTGGCTTTATTTACTGCTATTGTAATTGAATTGGTTAGTTAAAAATTGATTATAACAGTACACCAAGTAAAGCAAGTCTAATGATCAAAAGCTATATAAACTAATTACAAATAGTGCACATAACATAATTAATCAAACCAATCATTGTAGAATGCTGGATCTAAAAAATTCAAAAAAAAAAAAAATAGCTGTAAATAGTGATTAAAAAAAGCAATGTACAGTTGGTTAAGTAATTATATTGAATATTAATTACATTCAGTGAAGGTGTAATAGCACGAACGAAATATTTAGTGAATACGAACACTAATATAAGACCACCGGAGGATGAATCGATAAATCAACGTAAAAATATTAAGGATCTCATGATTCCAATTCACATCTGCCTTTACAGTTTCTAAGATTCATAATAAATAGCAAGATAAAACAAATATGCAGATAAAATATTACCATAATATTGTCTGTATATTTAGGAAAACCAACTTTCTTCTATCCAAGTTTTGCTAACTGGGTATGTACGTAGCTGTTAACCTAGAAAAAATTGGTTTGTGATGTTACCAAAGTTAAACTACTCCAAAAAAGAGAGAGAATTGCATCCTATTAGAGCGATATCTTTGCACAGCAGCTAAATTTTGTGTTTCCATCATCTTTTGCAATGATTTGAACAATAATAACTTTATTTTTTTTGGAAAAAAGGGATAATCGGTCATATATATGGTAATGAGTCTACCATATCAAACAGAAGTTCTATTTATAGGAGGTAACAAATCCATTTTAATTTTAAATAGGTATATATTCAAATTACAATAAATTTTTACCTATATTTCTTCAATTCCAGCTTTAGAATTGCTACCGAAATTTTCATTATCCGCTATTATTGTACAAAAATCACTATACTATTTGTGGATAGAGTGATAGGTGAAGTGGATAACAATCAGATATTGACCGTAGTAATTAATTTTTATATCACTGCAAAATTAATAGAAACAAATATAGTAAGTTATAATAGTAATTTTGTATTGCAGTTTCACCGAACTTTACAAATTTTATGATCTTCTAATAAAATATGGATCATGAATAAACATGTAAAATTATAGTCAAAAAATAATTAAAATATCAAAATCACATATAGTCATAAGTAATTAAAATACAATAATTTCTGGCCATTTAAAAAAAATCAGTATGCAAAGTCCTGATGTGCAGTATACGAGAAATTAGTAGAGGCAAATAATCATTTCAGATATCCGACCAAAAGATTCAATTAATATTAACTGAAATACCTATGTTAATTTTTTCCGATAATAAAAAGTTTTTTTTTTACTTTTACTGTTCATCCCATAAGTGCTAAATCAAGATATACATATACATAATTTAATTTACCGAAGATTTGAACTATGCAACACGAATGTTGTAACAACCCGGAAAATCAGAGCCAATTTAAAAATTTTAATTTGGATATTTTAATGAATTTGGAGTAATTGAAATAATTTATTATAATTAAATAACGAGTTAGAAATAGTGCGACAGTTTGAAATTTTGAATTCGAACTTTGACTGAACGTACAGGATGCAAAACAAAACGGATTTTAGCAAAACCAAAAATATTTAAATCTGTTTAAGAATGTCTTTCTAAAAAATTTGAAAAATCAAAATTTTATAGCGGGAATCAAAAGTTATGGCCAGTTGAATATGCAGAATGGTCGTTATGGAATAAATATAGCCCGGGAAAATAGACATTTTGCAAACGACCTCCGTTTTCGACGAAACCACTTTTGTTGGATCCGGAATGTCAATTTCTTGTTAGGTTTCAAATTCCATAATTTTTGAAATCAATATGTGAGCATGGCAAAGGAAAACGTGTTTGTTAATTTCAGTCAAATTGGATCGACAAGAAAATGGCCATTTTTCAAACGATCTTAGAATTCGACGAAATCAGTTTTGTTGGGACCGTATCGTCTCAACATAGCTAGATTTATTTTTCGGAAATTTTTAGAATTAGTATGTGGCCCCGACAAATTAAAATGTACGTTTAAATCCAAATTTGAATGTTTTATATTTTAATTTGAAAATAACTGATTGTAACAGTCGAATGGGTTAACGAGAAATATCCCATTGTGTCCAGGAAGAGGGTATTTAGCTAGGGCGACAGTCGTTGGGTTTGAATAGGGGTTCGTTTGGAGAAAACCCTATTTTTGAATTAAATAAATAGCAGGCCAATCATATTATTCCATTCATTATTAATTTTATAAAAAAATTCAAAAACCCCCGACTCTCCATCTCGACCGACGACAGAAGTTGTCCCCCGTTCCCAGCCAATTTCTGGCGATTCCGTTCATCAATCCCCCTCGCCCCAGTTAAACTTTTTGAAGTCCTTGTCCTCCTCTTCAAATTAGTACCGACCTCATCACCTCTCGTTTCCCCTACGTCGAGATCCACCTCCACGAACTTCGGGTCTTTAAATCGCCGCCCAGCTCCAACCCTGCCGTCGAGTTCACCGTGGTTGGGTCCCTCAGGCCCGCGACTCCGAGCACTCCATCGTGGTGAAGTTTGATCAACAAATCACTTCACGATTTTCGCGATAATTCAAAACCTAGTTTTGAATCAAACCTGAAGGTATATGACAGTGGTTTTTAAAACTGTTTATAACGCTTCTAATTGTTGCAAATCATGATTTTCAAATAAAAATCATATCGTTTTGCTATGTTGTCGAAATCCAGTGAAACCGGAGACACCGAACTCGTAGCGACGTCATCTACCTTCTAGAAGAAGCTAGAACGCATTCCGAGCTTGCTACAATTTCTGAAGGATTAAAATCGATGTGATACTTCTAAATTCAAATATGGAATGGAAATGCGCTGTATAAATTATATATGCGTTGTATACCTCATGTATGGGCGTTGTATAAGTTTTATGAGCGATGTATTATATACATGCGTTGTATAAATCATATATGTGTTGAAATGGAAATGAAATATATTTATATACGTATATATACACACATATATATACACACACACACTCCCGTCTTCCGCAAACCATGGACGATATGAATTGATTGTGATTGGCGTGAAATTTAGTTGATATGGCGAATGGTTGAAAATGGATTGATAATGCGAATGGTTGAAAATAATTGTTTGTGGTTGAATGTAATTGTTTGTGGTTGAAACGAATTGGAATTGTTTGTGGAAAATTCATATGATTTGAAATTGATCTTAGATCATTTAGATGAGCCCCTTATGGAACGCCGCGAGGCTAAGGTAGTGCAAGCAGCCGTACTTGGGACGGTGCCGGTTTTAAACCCCCCACCGTTATGCTGCTGAAATTTTCAGAAATATCTATGTGTTTGAATTATTTTCATGTGTTGAATTATATTCGTGTGTCGAATAAATTGTTTAGATAATAAAAATCACATTTTTATTATGCATATGAAGTATATAGAATATTCATGTGTTGAATGACATTCATGTGTTGAATAAATTCTTTGAAAGATAAAAATCACATTTTTATCATATATATGGACTATATAAAATATTAGTGTTTTAAATAAATTGTTTTAACAATAAAATCACATTTTTATTATATGTATGAACTATATAAAATATTCGTGTGTTGAACAGGATTCATGTGTTGAATAAAAGGATTGAACAATAAAATTTACATTTCTATTGTGAATATGAAGTGCTAAAAACATTCATGTGTTGAATAAATATTTTGAACAATAAAAATATAATTTTTATCTTGTATACGACTCGTTATAAATATAATTGTGTTGAAACATATTTTTGTTCGCCAAAAATAACATTTTTAGCCTATGTATGAATTGTTAAAAATGACCGGGTGTTGAAATAAACATTTGTTCGCTAGAAATATTATTTTTAGCTTGGTTCCGCATATATATATATATATATATATATATATATATATATATATATATATATATATATATATATACATATGTTGAACAGGAATATTGATTAGCTGTTGAGTAAAGAATATATTTGCATGCCCGACAAATTGGTAAGCCTTAATGAGTTGGCTGCGTGATTTTATTATTATATAAACTCCTGTGAATGCCATTGGATGCGGAGTGCTGGTTGTTCTGTGTGAAATCATAAACGCCGCCATAGGATAGTAACAATTAATTTTGAACTACACTACATGACATACTTCTTGAAGATAGCATACCCTATCATATACCACATAAGCATTTGGAGTTTGTGTGAGGAGGTTGAAGATTTACCATACAAGCGAGAGGCTTGTATGGCGATGACTATATTTCAGGTTGAACTAAAGGCTGATATGGACTATATAAAATGTAACGGTAAATTGGCAGATTAATAAAAAATCCCATACGGGTCTGGGGATGACAATAAACACTTCTCTCTAGTCATTAAGGCACAAAAACCATTTATAAGGTGATGAGAATTTATTCTCTGGAGTTATGATCTATACACACTCCCCTGTGGACACCGGAATATATCACTATAAATATGTGCTTGCTTTTTAGGATTTATTGGGTGCCTAATACGACCCAATAAATTTCCAAACCCCTCCCCGTACAAAGGAGGTTACGGCGAATTTTTTTGAAATTTAAAGGCGTTAGTAAAATATTTGAAGTGAAAAACGATATGGAAATCATTGAATGAATTATATATATATATATATATATTAAATAAACAAATCACGCAGCTACAGTTCGTGTTTTGGAATTGTAATTTTAAACGATTATATCGAGAGATCCGACCATCGGATTTCCCCGAAACCGGAACCATTAGGTTCGCTTTGGAAAAATCTTTCCAACGATATAAAATTTGTTAAAATCCAACGGTTGGATTGTGTGAAATGTTTAATTCAAATCCGAATAAAAATAGTGCCAAAATGAATTATATATATATATATATATAAGTTAAATAAAACCAATAACGATGCTGTAGTTCGTATTTTGAAATCGTAACTTTAAACGATTATATCGAGAGATCCGACCATCGGATTTTCCCAAAATCGGAGCCGTTGGGTTCGCTTTGGAGAGATCTTTCCAACGTGCTTAACTTCGTTAAGAACAGATGATTAGATTTTGAGAAATGTGTAAATCAAATTTAGAGAAAAACAGCGCAAGGGCCACGTTATGGCCTGAAATGTCGTTTAATTAAATGGAGCGATTTTTAAATAAATAAAAATAGGGATATATCGTTATAAAATATTATAGGCGATATAGAATGGAAATAAACCGATTTTACTTTGTTTGATTGATATTTGGTGGTAGAATGTGTTTGACATGACAATTATATAAAGAAATGAAATGTGGATTTCGAATAATTTAACCATGGACAGAATTGATTTGAATTCTAATATACGTGAATTATTTGAAAAGGCCGAGTTAATTTTCATTTCAAATAATTGATCGACGAATAGAAGTCGAAGATATGAAGACGGTGCAAGACCGGTGATCTTCACATCGTGTAGATTACTACCGATGCCTTTGAGATGGGTAGCTCCCTTGACGAGGTTACAGTGTTGGTGGACTAGATGTACTTATTGATCGTCCGGATGTGCGAGGGCCTCTCTTCTGTATTGGACATATGGGACGAGGAATAAGGTGCCTCCGGTTTCGTTCAGACCTAGAACGGACTTGTAAATGGATGTGTGTTTGACACGTATTCTGTGATGTATTCATTGATCTCTACCAAATATACATCTGTTTGGTGGCGGAGAATTTATTCTCTTGCTTAATGCCCTTCTGTGAGATGTATGAGCTAAGAGGTTGTATATCGGTAGACATCAGTGGTATGGTGTGGATTTATAGCGTAGCATGCAAAGATGCAAATGTTCAAGGCTTTTATTGAAAAGAAGAGTCTTGTGGTTGATGATCAAAGCATGGCTTTAAAATAGCGTAGCTTTGTGTATGGCGTTAATTCGTGAGCCTCACACCCTGACATGAGTTAAAAACGGGATAAGGACGTTGGGAGAACACAACGTTTCTTTCTTGCTATGGGTGGTGTCAGCGTTTTACTAGCCCTGAAATTGTTGTTTATTATACCTTTGTGGATGTTTGAATATGAGGCACCTCGGTGATTTCGGTCTCTACGGAGCCGATGGATAGGTCTGATAGGACCGGGAAACGTGTGTTCAGGAATAACCAACCCTCAAACGTAAGGGAGGACCGGGCCATCCGATTCCAAGGGTTCTCTGCGGGGAATTCTGAGGCATTTGCTAGAGTGTCTCAAAGCCGGCGAGGAGTATATCCCTTGCCTCGACTCATGGTGGAATCCAAATTTCCAATACAAAATTACGGATTGATTGTAACCTATATATGACGACATGATATATGGTACCCATGTCGTCTAGGATTGATATTTATGATTGAATTCTCTTTTGAAACATATATACACTAGTAATAATATCAAATGATTTTGCTTTACACGTATTAAGCATATTTTGGCCATTATAAGGTAAAAATATATCCCCCGGTTTGCGTTGCATTGTGTGGTGGGACCTGGGTCTTATAACGGCTTCATTTTTATAAAAAGCAATGCGTTGTTCAGAAGATTTACTTTATCTCATGCACTGGCAATCACTGGAGTAAACCCGTTCCGCGAAAGTGGCGTGGTCCTATGATTTGCCTTATTATTGTTGTTAAATCATTTAAGTAGATTTCTCATACCAGTCCCATGATTGACTCGTAGTTTGTTTCACTTTGCAAACTCGGGTGCCCTTATTTTCACACGGGCAGCCTAATGACAGGTGACATGTTATATTTTGGCTTTTGCGCTGCAGCATGGAGTGCAACTTTTGGCTTGTATGACGAAGACTAGATTTCTCAGTATTTTGGCTATTTGATATTCCGCCATTAGTATCTTATGTATATGATTCCGGTTATTGCGATGTAGACAGTACTCTATGATGTATATGTCCCAGTGATCTTGATGTAGACTGATCATTTCCTTTTATGCACTAAGTTGTATCCTGCACTGTGCTACTTTGATGTTATTACATATTATGATTCTGCTTTCATATTGATGTAAATTATTCTATTTTCTGTTTATGCTATTATCTGTTCTCTGCTAATGATGATTAATGTGTTATATTCCAATGATTACCCTTAATTCCATCGTATGGGGTTTTGGGATCGTCACAGGTGGTATCAGAGCTTTGGTTAATCTTAGTTCTGGAATTTAACACATTAAACAACTCGTCAAAATGGAATTAGTAGTGTTCTAAGGCGAGTAGCTCATTAGAGATAGGATTAGTAATGCCCTAGAATGAGCTAAACAGAATAACAAAATAATTTGATCAGTACATCATTATTTTTTCATGTATTCTTCTGCTTTTACCATATCTTAAAATTACCATTTCTGTGAGCTTGACTCATTTCTTGCTTGTACAGAACTGACTTAGATGGCTAACCAAGCAGCTAGAGGCCAAGGAGGCCGAGGTAAAGGACGGGGAAATATTCTCGTTCCCGAGGAGCCTTTGATTCAGCCACCACTGCCCCCGCAACCGTTTGATTTAGACCGAGTGGCGAAGAAGTATAAGTATCTTGGAGGCAAGACATTCTCTGGCACGGGCACAACGACTAAAGCCTTAGGTTAGCTAAAAACATGTGAGAAGATCTTCGGTGGCTTAGGTCTTGATGATCATAGGAAAAGCTTTAAGGGTGATTGGCTATTGCAAGACGAGGCACAACTATGGTGGGAAGCCATTATCTTGAATGAGCAAGAGGTGGAGTTGACCTGGAATGAATTCAAAGAAGTATTCAAAGAGAAGTTCATTCTCGAGCAAGAGATGGAGCGCTTGCATGATGAGTTTGCCAATCTCCAACAAGGAGATCGCACCATTCAAGAATACCTCAATAGGTTTACTCAGCTATCCCGCTATGCTCCAGAGCTTGTTCTGACTGTTAAGGCAAAGAATAAGAGGTTCATACATGGACTTCAGCGCAAGTACCAGAATAGGGCAACAAGCCACATTATGCTTGCATTCCCCGACATGGTTGATATGGTGTGTAATTATGAGAGCTTGGATTTGAGGAACGTGCAAGTAGATCGCGCAAGGAATCAAGCGGGAAACAAGCATAAGACTTCAGAAAGGCAGCCCAAATCAAGCAACACACCAGCAAATGCTAAGCCGCAAACAGATAGGCCACCCAGGGGAAGTTGCTACAACTACGGTCAAGCTGGCCATTACTCCAATGTATGCACCGCTCCAAAGCGGCAGAAGACCAAGCAAGCAAGCTCGAGTCAGACTTCTGGTGATAGGCGAGAGTGTTTCAACTGTCATTGAAAGAGTCATATCAAGTCCAGTTGCCCACTGCTGAAGAATGCTCAAGTTTCACATGTATATGACGGGGTGAACCCGCCAGCTGCTACTCCAAGAGCAGGTAAACCCAATGTTTTGGGAGGTACCCTTACTATTAAAAATATTCCTGTTTCCGTACTATTTGACACTGGTGCATCATAAATTTTTATTGCAAGTAACACTGTTAAAAAGTTAAAGTTAAATCTAAAGAACCTTAAAGAATCGATAAGAGTTCACAACCCGATAGGAGGTTCTATTGTTCTCAGTTCATATTGTAAAGTGCCTATCTCTTTTTCTCGATACCGATTTCCTTTCAAATTGGTCGTCCGGAATTTTTCCGAATTTGATATTATACTTGGACTAGACTGGTTAACCAAATATGAGGCCAAAGTTAGATGTGCCTAATGTGCATGTATAATGCACATTTATATTCACATATTTATTCTTGTTTAGTGCTAATAAATGTTGTAACACCCCACCTCCGTTAAGGTCACTCACAAAGGGAATGCCTTAACTTTGGTGGAGCATTTTAGTAAACAGAACAGAAACTTACAAGACAGATAAAACAGTACTTGAAAAATTTTAACTTTATTACAGCGGAAACAGAAATTAATATGGTTACATCCTTTCAATTTCAGAATTCAAGTACAAAATATCAGTCTTGTACAAAAGCCTTCAAAATGCATAGTTTAAAATCATAATCCCCATGGAACGGAAGCTATGCAGAGCCAAGCCATACTTTAAGCACTTCAAGCAAAGAGAAATCCGGATCAAGCTAAAGTATTTCCCTCCTTGGATAACCTGGGGGGGGGGGGGGAATGGAAGAAAGGAGGCGAAACAACAAGGGTCAGACAAAAAGTCTGGCAAGTCCAGTGATTTTCAGCATATGAACAGATAATAATAATATGATATGAACATAAAACTGGATGTGAGATAACTATAACAGGTGTAGCAGATATAACATAAAAACAGAATGATATAAACTATTGTTTTACACTTCTCTGCACTAATACTAGTATAGCAGAATTAGGTGTCTCACTAATGTCTAAATTGAAGCAGGAACGGGTACAGAATACTTTAACAGAAACAGAATGCTAATAATGGGCCTTTACTACCCGATCAGAAACAGACAGAAGCAGGAACAGATTTATCTCTACGGAAACAGAATGTAGAATTAGGTGTACACTAGTAATGGGCCTTTACCACCCGAACAGACGGTACCACACAGAAACAGACAGGTGTTACCACCCAACAGAAACAGACGGTACCAACAGAAACAGACAGAACTAAGCGTACCCTAAAACCCTACCCCAAGCGATCGGCTCCCTAATACATAAATATCCTGTGTCGGCCCCACAGTAGGGTGTATCACTCCCTAAAGTGACAACCAATTGGCACAGACCTATTTACAGATGTCACGGCGTCTTACATCCTCAGAGGCAGACCGGGATCCATGCACGCACATGACCCGGTTGGAACACACCATCGACACCCCTCGCCATTATCAGAATGAACCACTTATAATTAGTTCAGTAAGCGTGCCCGGACCCTACCTACTGTTGGGTCAAAGTTTTGATACCAAAAAGGGTTACTGACTAATATGGGTCCCAAACAACAGATGACACAAGTAATTCCCCTCCTAACCTTGTGTCCCCAGACTAACAGATCTCAGATTAACTTGTTTACAAGTTTAGACATACAGAATTCAGATTTACTAGTTCATAGATTAAGTTAACAAGTTTTCAGACTAACAGATCAGATGTACAGATTTTTCAGATTTGTCTAACTTTGTATTGGGCCTACAGATTCATGGACGGGTTTACTACACCTATTAATCCAGTTGGTAACCCTATTTTCCCCCAATACGTTTTAGACGTCATTCTTATCTTAGATTTGCATTAATTAATTATTAATGCCCAGACCTCTCACATTAGGTCGCTAGCTTGTGGCCGCGGGATGGGCCGGGCGGTTCCGGGCAGACTTCTGCCACAAGCCAGACCTAACCTCGTGTCTTAAGCAGGTTATGACTAACTTCTCACATTAGAACCTATTGTTTGCGGCCACTGGATGTGCCGGGCGGTTCCGGGCAGAATTACGCCGCAAACTCATTCTAACCTCGAGTTAGCCATGTTTATCTTTGCGGCCAATTAATTAATAATTTACCGTTTATGCGCACGCCCAATATATATATACCAATTCAGATTATATCAATAACAGGATGATTATATCAACACAGCAGATAACAGACTTTAGCAGATAACAGATTTTATATGACTTAACGGATTTAACAGATTTAGCAACTTAGCAGATTTTGGCATATAACAGGTTAGGCATTTCAACCGACAAATTTAACAAATTAGGCATTTCAATTTAATTAGCAGTCTAGGCAATATAACAAAACTAGCAGTTTAGGCAACTTGGAAAATTAGCATATTTAGCAAATTTAATATTTCTAAAGGTTCTATTTACATGCCTTGCCTAATCATAAATTGGCCTAAATTCATATGCCTAAATAATTGTCGTGATTCACAATAAGATCATATACTTCCATGTTTGCGTACCTTTACATAGTGCAGAATATGGACATAATTTACCCTATAACATATGTTCCAATTTTTGTTAAACTAACCTTATACAGCAGATTCACATATAAATTATACCAAATATGATCATTAATTACAGTGCATGCCATATATGCAAAATTCCCTATTTAGGTGTAATCACAATAGTAGAGATCCTAATTAATGTAAATCTTTTACACCTACGTTTCCATATCCTTCTTCTTATTAAGTCATGAATCATTATGCAAAATATACCCAACAATCTAAATCATATCTTCTAAAAAAAAATCAGATCTTGACTTTTATATGCATTTTGTCCAAAGTCTCAAATCATATGTAATCATACAATGGTTCCTCTTTTCTTCTATCATAGAATATGCATAGATCCAAATCTAGTTTACAACATATGCTCATCTTTTTTTTCTAATTAATTACAGATCTAAATTACAACATAACTATGCATACAGCATATATAAATTATATGTTCATAGTCAAATTTATGCATCCAATCCCAAGTCACATGTCCAATATAATTTATGCCTCAGACCTAAAGTCATACATTCAATTCAGTCTTGTCAAATTTCGCATCATTCATCCCAAAATTTGCGTTCATACGTTCATCTCTTATGAGATTAGGCACAGGCTCGTGGTAGCCTGGCTATAAAAACAGAAAAGAAGAAAAGGGATACAGAACAGTCACAGAAAAACAGATCTGACAGAAGAGAATATATATACAATCTCAGATTCAGAATTAAAAACATATCAAAATTATAATTAACGTTTATAGCGGAAAATAACTGTACTTGCCTTGGTTGGATTCTAAAAGAAAAAGGTGTTGTAGCTGTTCTCTTTTAGTCCTAATCAGAATTGGAGGAAGAAGAGGCACAAGTCCTAGCTTAGGTTTCAGCAGAGTAGAGACGCCATTGATTTATTTATTTTTTTAGAGAGAAAGAGAGCAATGGAGGCTAGAGAATTGTATATGAGATTTAGGTTTAGGTTAGGGATGTATATATAGGTGTAGGAAGTTATTTAGGACCATTAGATTAACCCTGAATCATGAGAACCATTCAAATGCAAAATCTGCATTTGAGCGAATCGGCCCACGGGATGACAGCCAAACACCCTGGATTAACCCCTAGTCGACCCAGCGGGGCTGGGTCGACCTCAAAAATGGGCCGGTTCGGTTATTCCCCCTCCCAATTTGCTGTTTTGAACCTTTTTTTTTGCATGTTTATTTTTTTAATTTTTATATATATCTATATATATTTCTCTCATATGCATATAAACTTCAAGGCTTAATAACTTCTTCATAATTAACCATTTTTTTATATATATTCTCAGAAAATACGGGGTGTTACATTCTCCCCTCCTTAAAGGATTTCGTCCCCGAAATCTTCAACTTAAGAAGAATGCATCCTACCATCCAATCACCCATCTAGTCAACCATCAATCACTGGCATCCATTGTCCTTAGGGATTTCTAATGCTGTATGAACATATGCAAAAGTGTGTGTATATGTTCCTTATCTAATGCAAAGATCAGGCGGTCCACTGATTCAGTTGACCTCCTTAATGCGAATTGTGCCAGTGCCATGAGTCCAACATGTATGCAATTTTCCTACTCGATACATATCATTTCTATATGAGTGCACAACCATTCAGTCATATGCAACATCCATTTGCTGAGTCAATCAATTTGCATCCACAAAAATTGAAAATGCTCACACATCCATATGCAGTATGAGAGTGTTTTCGAGCCGATCTAGTGCCTAGTGTGTGTATATGCATCCACGGGCAACCACTAGCAACCACTTGCATCCACTTGCAACCATCAAACATAACATGTCTCAAACACATGTTTACACCCATTAGTTTCTTCCTAAAGTTCGAAGATTCGATCGATAGGATACAGTCGAAAGATGGAAGCGAGTACAGAGAAGTCAAAGACTTGGTTCCCATTAGACATTGGTTGAGAAAATAAATTCCCCTAAGTATCAACCCCAAAGACCGAAATCAATATCAGATTGACACTCAGAGGATTACCTTCTTTAGACAATGTCAAAACTGGAAATCAGAATTATTCAGATATTTACAGACTACTGATACAGATCAGGTTCCCTAATGATTCTTAGGAAGCTAAGCATGATAAAATCATACCCCACAAAAACTCAGAATATATGCGTCATATTTGACGCCTAACACAGATATCCCTCAAACCTTAATCTCAAACAGATGGGCCATAACCCTTATAGGTCTGAGCCTACAGCGGAATTCAGAAATAATACTAGTATTAAAGTGCAGAGTATCGATTACAAAATCAAAATACCAGAATCAGAAAAAGTCTTAACTCCATAATCAGATAAAGAAATTAAACCTACTATAGAAATTTTCCTATTTCTATCCTAGCCACTAGCCTCAAGATTATTTGCCTGCCCTCCTTGTCCTCGTCTCTTCGGGCAGTCCCTAGTGAAGTGTCCCATCTCCCCACAGTTGAAGCAGGCGCCCTTCCTTTTTCTGCAATCCTTGTCCAGATGAGTCGAGCTTCCACAAGTAAAGCACTTTTTCCCCTTCTTATCTTCAGTCTTCTCATCCTTCCTTTGTGTTTCCTTTTTGGGCCCCGCTTTCTTATTCGGTGGTTCTTCCTTCTTTGTCTCTTTCGGGCCCTTGTCTTCCTCGTGCAGTAGTGCCATGTCCACCAATTTCTCGTAAGTTGCTCCCATAGGTACGTGGGTCATGGCTAAGCTGTGCAGTGGCTCGTTCAATCCTTTAACAAAGCGGAGAGCCTTTTTATGCTGAGTGTTGACTAAATCCAATCCGAATCTTGCTAGTTGGTTGAACTGGTTGACGTATTCCTTGACCGTCATACTTCCTTGCTTAAGAGACAAGAACTTTTCCAATTGTAAACTTCGTTCAGCTTGCGAGAGGAATTTTGTCTCAAACCTTGTTCTGAAATCCATCCATGTCTCAACCGGCCTCTCGGCGTTAGTGACTTCCCACCAGTAGGAAGCTTCGTCTTTGAGCAGCCATACTGCCAACTGTACCTTCTGCCTATCGTCCACCTCGAAGATAACGAATAGATCCTCAGTTTCTTTGAGCCTATTCCTTGCTTCTACGAATGATTCAGTTCCTTTAAAATCCTTCCCACCCATGGCCCTAAAATCTCTAAAGATCTTTGAGAAAGCAATTGCACGAGGAGGGGGTGGAGGAGGGGGATCATTTGCTGGACCTGCAGCGGCGGTCCTAGCCTCAAGATATTGACGAAACCAACCGGGTACATGAACACCCTCTGGTATCTCAGATGCTTCAGACATGCTGGAACGAAAAAGGAAAGGTTCAATACAAAAAGGACTGAAAGAAAGATATATGGCTCTCGGGGATCATGTTTTCCAAAATAAGCTTTATTTTTGAAAATACTTCCTTCCAAAACCTTTTTGAAAACAGTTTTCAAAAACTTTACCCAATCTGGTAACCTTCAACTCTGATACCAAGTGTAACACCCCACCTCCGTTAAGGTCACTCACAAAGGGAATGCCTTAACTTTGGTGGAGCATTTTAGTAAACAGAACAGAAACTTACAAGACAGATAAAACAGTACTTGAAAAATTTTAACTTTATTACAGCGGAAACAGAAATTAATATGGTTACATCCTTTCAATTTCAGAATTCAAGTACAAAATATCAGTCTTGTACAAAAGCCTTCAAAATGCATAGTTTAAAATCATAATCCCCATGGAACGGAAGCTATGCAGAGCCAAGCCATACTTTAAGCACTTCAAGCAAAGAGAAATCCGGATCAACCTAAAGTATTTCCCTCCTTGGATAACCTGGGGGGGGGGGGGAATGGAAGAAAGGAGGCGAAACAACAAGGGTCAGACAAAAAGTCTGGCAAGTCCAGTGACTTTCAGCATATGAACAGATAATAATAATATGATATGAACATAAAATTGGATGTGAGATAACTATAACAGGTGTAGCAGATATAACATAAAAACAGAATGATATAAACTATTGTTTTACACTTCTCTGCACTAATACTAGTATAGCAGAATTAGGTGTCTCACTAATGTCTAAATTGAAGCAGGAACGGGTACAGAATACTTTAACAGAAACAGAATGCTAATAATGGGCCTTTACTACCCGATCAGAAACAGACAGAAGCAGGAACAGATTTATCTCTACGGAAACAGAATGTAGAATTAGGTGTACACTAGTAATGGGCCTTTACCACCCGAACAGACGGTACCACACAGAAACAGACAGGTGTTACCACCCAACAGAAACAGACGGTACCAACAGAAACAGACAGAACTAAGCGTACTCTAAAACCCTACCCCAAGCGATCGGCTCCCTAATACATAAATATCCTGTGTCGGCCCCACAGTAGGGTGTATCACTCCCTAAAGTGACAACCAATTGGCACAGACCTATTTACAGATGTCACGGCGTCTTACATCCTCAGAGGCAGACCGGGATCCATGCACGCACATGACCCGGTTGGAACACACCATCGACACCCCTCGCCATTATCAGAATGAACCACTTATAATTAGTTCAGTAAGCGTGCCCGGATCCTACCTACTGTTGGGTCAAAGTTTTGATACCAGAAAGGGTTACTGACTAATATGGGTCCCAAACAACAGATGACACAAGTAATTCCCCTCCTAACCTTGTGTCCCCAGACTAACAGATCTCAGATTAACTTGTTTACAAGTTTAGACATACAGAATTCAGATTTACTAGTTCATAGATTAAGTTAACAAGTTTTCAGACTAACAGATCAGATGTACAGATTTTTCAGATTTGTCTAACTTTGTATGGGCCTACAGATTCATGGACGGGTTTACTACACCTATTAATCCAGTTGGTAACCCTATTTTCCCCCAATACGTTTTAGACGTCATTCTTATCTTAGATTTGCATTAATTAATTATTAATGCCCAGACCTCTCACATTAGGTCGCTAGCTTGTGGCCGCTGGATGGGCCGGGCGGTTCCGGGCAGACTTCTGCCACAAGCCAGACCTAACCTCGTGTCTTAAGCAGGTTATGACTAACTTCTCACATTAGAACCTATTGTTTGCGGCCACTGGATGTGCCGGGCGGTTCCGGGCAGAATTACGCCGCAAACTCGTTCTAACCTCGAGTTAGCCATGTTTATCTTTGCGGCCAATTAATTAATAATTTACCGTTTATGCGCACGCCCAATATATATATACCAATTCAGATTATATCAATAACAGGATGATTATATCAACACAGCAGATAACAGACTTTAGCAGATAACAGATTTTATATGACTTAACGGATTTAACAGATTTAGCAACTTAGCAGATTTTGGCATATAACAGGTTAGGCATTTCAACCGACAAATTTAACAAATTAGGCATTTCAATTTAATTAGCAGTCTAGGCAATATAACAAAACTAGCAGTTTAGGCAACTTGGCAAATTAGCATATTTAGCAAATTTAATATTTCTAAAGGTTCTATTTACATGCCCTGCCTAATCATAAATTGGCCTAAATTCATATGCCTAAATAATTGTCGTGATTCACAATAAGATCATATACTTCCATGTTTGCGTACCTTTACATAGTGCAGAATATGGACATAATTTACCCTATAACATATGTTCCAATTTTTGTTAAACTAACCTTATACAGCAGATTCACATATAAATTATACCAAATATGATCATTAATTACAGTGCATGCCATATATGCAAAATTCCCTATTTAGGTGTAATCACAATAGTAGAGATCCTAATTAATGTAAATCTTTTACACCTACGTTTCCATATCCTTCTTCTTATTAAGTCATGAATCATTATGCAAAATATACCCAACAATCTAAATCATATCTTCTAAAAAAAAATCAGATCTTGACTTTTATATGCATTTTGTCCAAAGTCTCAAATCATATGTAATCATACAATGGTTCCTCTTTTCTTCTATCATAGAATATGCATAGATCCAAATCTAGTTTACAACATATGCTCATCTTTTTTTTCTAATTAATTACAGATCTAAATTACAACATAACTATGCATACAGCATATATAAATTATATGTTCATAGTCAAATTTATGCATCCAATCCCAAGTCACATGTCCAATATATTTTATGCCTCAGACCTAAAGTCATACATTCAATTCAGTCTTGTCAAATTTCGCATCATTCATCCCAAAATTTGCGTTCATACGTTCATCTCTTATGAGATTAGGAACAGGCTCGTGGTAGCCTGGCTATAAAAACAGAAAAGAAGAAAAGGGATACAGAACAGTCACAGAAAAACAGATCTGACAGAAGAGAATATATATACAATCTCAGATTCAGAATTAAAAACATATCAAAATTATAATTAACGTTTATAGCGGAAAATAACTGTACTTGCCTTGGTTGGATTCTAAAAGAAAAAGGTGTTGTAGCTGTTCTCTTTTAGTCCTAATCAGAATTGGAGGAAGAAGAGGCACAAGTCCTAGCTTAGGTTTCAGCAGAGTAGAGACACCATTGATTTATTTATTTTTTTAGAGAGAAAGAGAGCAATGGAGGCTAGAGAATTGTATATGAGATTTAGGTTTAGGTTAGGGATGTATATATAGGTGTAGGAAGTTATTTAGGACCATTAGATTAACCCTGAATCATGAGAACCATTCAAATGCAAAATCTGCATTTGAGCGAATCGGCCCACGGGATGACAACCAAACACCCTGGATTAACCCTAGTCGACCCAGCGGAGCTCGGGTCGACCTCAAAAATGGGCCGGTTCGGTTATTCCCCCTCCCAATTTGCTGTTTTGAACCTTTTTTTGCATGTTTATTTTTTTAATTTTTATATATATCTATATATATTTCTCTCATATGCATATAAACTTCAAGGCTTAATAACTTCTTCATAATTAACCATTTTTTTATATATATTCTCAGAAAATACGGGGTGTTACAAATGTCATATATGGGTATTTTATCATGTTTAAACAATAATTGAATTGATTTCAGAACATCATGCATTTATCATCATATAGGAGGAAAATGGTCATTTTTATGCTTGTATTATTTTGAGAATGTTTACTTGGACATTTTTCATATTTTTGCAGAAATTGGATACATGTGAAGAGGACTTCATAAAGACATATATGCATACAAAAAAAGGAAATCAATCAATGGGAAGGGAATCAATTCAAAAGGAGGAAATCAATGCCTTGCCAAAAAAGATGAATGAGGGAATCAATTCAAATAGAGAATTAATGGTGGACCCTATTCACTCTCCTTCCTTCGTTAGTGGAGACACAAAATTAGGGCTTTATTGCTAAAAGACAAAATGAAGCTTAAAGAAGGGGCATTCTTGGTAGCACGCAAAAAGTTAATTTAGGGTTTTCTCTCATGTATAAATAACCCTTGTATGATAATGTAAAGGATCATCTTGGATTTTTAGTTTAGAGTGAGGCTGAAATCAAAACTTCTCTTTTTCTGCCATGGCTTCTTAGCCATTTCTTTTTTGTAATCAGTCGCTTTAATGCAATTTTAACTTGTTGTTTTTCATTTACATGTTATTTTCTCTTCTATAAGTAGAATAGATTTTTATCTTTATTTTCTCTTTATTTTGTTCTCCTTTATAATGAAATATCTTTATGTTATCATTGAATCCATTATGATTAGCTAAACCCCTTCAATTTAGGGGTAGTGAAGCTCTCATGAGTCATGATTAATTAACATAAGAAATTATTTTTCCTAACTCTCTTATTTGAGCTTAATCTATAATTGGATATTGATAAAGTAAAGATTTTATATGGTGAAAATTGATAGCACATGCTGGTTGATTATTCCCAGATGTGTTATACTCATATCATTAATAGAATCATACTTTATCACAATCTAATTCATATTAGAACTATTATTTTCCATGTGATAATTAGGGCTTTAAGTTCATATTGAAAATTGATGATTTATGTAGCTTAAATTTTCTAGCATATAAATCATGCTTGTATGAATACAACACTTAATGTGCTAGTTATTAAAGAGAGTTAGAACCATTTTTTATGTTAATTAGATTGAAGTTGATAGTGAATCTACTCGTAAATTGTCTGCTAGTCTCATATTTGTATTCATTTTAACATTGTTAGTTTTCTTTTAGTTTATAATTAACAAGTTCACTCGCCTTTGGTATAATTTGATTGAGTAAGATGAGAATAAATTCTTTCCCTGCGGATCGACCCGTATTCGCCACGTACTACGATTGTATGCCGCGCGCTTGCGGTTTATTACACTTCGCGACAGTATTCTAATCGATAGGATATTCATCAGCGAACATGCCGAAAGAGAAGTAAAGATTAAAACAAAGCTTGAGCGTATTACTATACCATGTCGTATCTCAGAAACCAATAGGAAAGAGTTTTGGTCTGCTCTAGAAGTTATTCCCGCTTTGTTAGAGAAAATTCCTGTTATTAAACATTATGCGGATGTGTTCGAGGAAGTCGATAACTTACCTCCGCAAAGAGAAATTGAATTCAGGATTGATCTAATTCCGAATGCCAGGCCAGTAGTTCATTCAATTCGAAGAATGATATTAAAAGAAAAAGAAGAATTGGGTAATCAAACTCGTCAATTGCTATGGAAGGGTCAGATCAGACCCAACTTTTCTAATTGAGGTGCAGCTGAAGTGTTTATTCCTCAGTCAGACGGTACTCTCCGATTGTGTGTTGATTACCGAGACCTCAACAAGCAGACGCTCAAGAACAAATATCCATTACCCCGCATCGATGATTTGTTGGATCAATTGAATGGATCGCGAGTATTTTCCAAAATGGACCTAGCTATAGGTTTCCATCAACTGAGAATTGCCGAAGAATGTGTTCCTTTGACAGCTTTGAGAGGTCCAGACATATTTTATGGGTGGTTAGTAATGCCGTTCGTCTTGTGTAACGCTCCAGCTTACCTCGTCGATTTAATGAATATAGTGTTCAGAGAAATCTTGAATAAATTTGTTTTGGTATTCATCGATGATATTTTAATCTAATCCAAGTCAAAAAGCGAGCATGAAAAACATTTAGAACAAGTATTGGGAATTCTGAGAAAAAACGTCTTCAAAGATAAATTATCTAAATGTATCTTCTTGCAAGATAAAGTGAAGTTCCTTGGCCATGTCATGTCAAAGAAAGGAATTTCTATAGATCCAAGCAAAATTACAGCAATTCAAGATTAAAAGCAGCCTACTACACCCACAGAAGTCCAAAGTTTTCTTGGGTTAGCTAGTTATTATTGGAAATTCATTAAGGATTTTTCGAAGATATCTGGTTCATTAACAAAGCTTACAAAGAAGCACGAAAGATTTAAGTGGACTCCAGAATGTAAGGAAGCTTTCCAGGAACTGAAATTAAAATCGACAACCATTCCAGCATTAACAATTATCGATGGAAATCAGGATTGGATGGTCTGGATAGATGCTTCTATTAGAGGCCTTGGTGCAATATTAATGCAAAGAGGCCAAGTAGTCTCTTATGCTAGCCGTTAGTTGTAGCCGCATGAAACGAGGTATGCAACTCATGATCTTGAGTTGTTAGCCATCGTGTTTGCTATGAAAATATGGAGGCACTATCTATTGGGTGAGAAATTTGAACTATATACTAATCATCAATCATTGAAGTATTTTTTCACCCAGAAAGACTTGAACATGAGACAACAACGTTGGCTAGAATTTCTTGCAGCGTTTGATCTAGATATTTTGTATATGCCGGGAAAAGCCAATGTGGTAGCGGACACGCTTAGCAGAAAAACCGCAATCATCGCCAATCTTATAATTACGCCTTCATTGATTGATAAAATATCTGCACTTCAGAAGGAGGACCACTTCATTTAGAGGATCAGAGAGAGAATTCAGAAAGGCGAGCCCTCGAGTTTTCAGATTGATAATGAAGGGGTTCTGAGGTTAAAAGTACGAATGTGTGTTCCGAACATTTCTAAACTCCGGAGAGAAGTACTGGATGAGTGTCACAACTCTAAACTTAGTATCCATCCAGGAGTGAGAAAAATTTATAATGATATCAAACACACCTTCTGGTGGAGGTCCATGAAGAGGGACATTTCTTTATATGTTAGCAGGTGCTCTACTTGCCAGTAAGTCAAAAGCGACCAACAGAAACTGGCCGGATTGTTGCAACCATTGGAAATTCCAAATTGGAAGTGGGAACAAATTTTCGTGGATTTCATAGATGGTTTGCCCCAAACTAGGAAAGGAAATGACAGTATTTGGGTGATTGCAGATCGTTTCACGAAGACCGCCCATTTCATACCTGTCAGATCCAATATAACGGCTCAAAGTCTAGCACAAATTTATTTCAAAGAAATCGTTAAACTGGATGGAGCCCCCATCAATATTGTCAATGATAGAGACCCAATTTTTCTAGTATATTTTGGAAAGCATTCCAAACAGAATTGGGAACGAAGATAAACCTAAGTACCGCTTATCATCCTCAAACTGATGGCCAAACAGAGAGGGAGAACCGTATGCTAGAAGATTTACTGAGTGCTTGTGTTATAGATTTTGGTGGATCATGGGAAGACCACTTGCATTCAGCTGAATTCTCGTACAACAACAGTTATCAAGCGAGCTTGACAATGTCACCATTTGAAGCATTATACGGTAGACCATGTAGATCTCCCGCATGTTGGGTAGAACCTAGCAATAGACTTGTGTTGGGACCCGATATGATTCGCGAAGCTTCTGACAAAGTCGATTTCATTAAGAAACGATTACAAACAGCGCAAAGCCGACAGAAGAGTTATGAAGATTCTAGAAGAAGAGATTTAGCATTTACTGTTGGTGATTATGTTTATTTGCAAGTTTCTTCGATGAGAGGAGTATCTGATTCGGTAAAACTGGGAAGTTGGTGCCTAGATTTATTGGTCCATTTCCTGTACTTGAACGAATTGGAACTCTTGCTTATAAGGTTCAGTTACTTGATTGGTTGCCTGGAGTGCATGATGTGTTTCATGTATCTCAACTTAGAAAACATGTGCATGATCCAGATCTGGTTGTAGAATAAGCAGTGCAACAGGACTTGGAAATTACTCCAGAATTGGCTATGAGAAGAGTGCCGATAAAGATTATTAGCAAAGAAACTAAAGAGCTAAGGAACAAGAAGGTTCATTTAGTTAAAGTGCAGTGGAGATCCTAGAGACTTTACTTGGGAAACTGAAGAAAGCATTAAGCAAGCTAATCCCAATTGCAGAGTAGACATCTCTGATTAGCTCCGGTGCAAGGTACATTTACAATACTTTGCATTTCCGTTTTGTTTCCTACTTTACTGTTGTTTCCTTTTTGGGGACGAAAAGTTTTAAGTAGGGGAGAATGTAACAACCCGGAAAATCAGAGCCAATTAATTTTTTTTAATTTGGCTATCTTAATGAATTTGGAGTAACTGAAATAATTTTTTATAATTAAATAACGAGTTAGAAATAATACGGCAGTTCGAAAATTTGAATTCGAACTTTGACTGAACGTACAAGATGCAAAATAAAAGGATTTTAGCGAAACCAAAAATATTTAAATTAGTTTAAGAATCTCTTTGTAATAAATCTGAAAAATCGAAATTTCATAGCGGGAATCAAAATTTATGGCAAGTTGAATATTCAGAATGGTCGCTATGGAATAAATATAGCCCTGGAAAACAGACATTTTGCAAATGACCTTCGTTTTCGAAGAAACCACTTTTGTTGGATCTGGGATGTCAATTTATTGCTAGGTTTCAAATTCCATAATTTTTGAAATCAATATGTGAGCCTGGCAAAGGAAACCGTGTTTGGTTAATTTCAGTCAAATTGGATCGACCAGAAAATGGTCATTTTTCAAACGATCTTAGAATTCGACGAAATCAGTTTTGTTGGGGCCGTATCATCCCAACATAGCTATATTTATTTTTCAGGAATTTTTAGAATCAGTATGTGGCCCCGACAAATTAAAATGTACATTCAAATCCAAATTTGAATATTTTATATTTTAATTTGAAAAATAACTGACTATAATGGTTGAATGGGCTCACGAAACATATCCCATTGTGTCCGGGAAGGGGGTATTTAGCTAGGGTGACAATCATTTGGTTTGAATTGGGGTTCGTTTGGAGAAAACCCTATTTTTGAATTAAATAAATAGCGGGCCAATCATATTATTCCATTCATAATTAATTTCATAAAAAAAATTCAGAAACACCCGACTCTCCATCTCGACCGACGAGGGAAGTTGTTTCCCCCTTCCAAGCCAATTTCTGGCGATTCCATTCATCAATCCCCCTCGCCCCAGTTAAACTTTTTGAAGTCCTTCACCTCCTCTTCAAATCAGTACCGACCTCATCACCTCTTTCGCCCCTACGTCGAGATTCACCTCACGAACTTTGGGTCTTCAAACCGCCACCTAGCTCCAACTCTGCCGTTGAGTTCACTGTGGTTGGGTCCCTCAGGCGCACGACTCCGAGCACTCCATCATGGTGAAGTCTACTCAACAAATCGCTTAACGGTTTTCGCGATAATTCAAAACCTAGTTTTGAATCAAACGTGAAGGTATATGATAGTGGTTTTTAAAACTGTTTATAACACTTCAAAGTGTTGCAAATCATGATTTTCAAATAAAATTCATGTCTTTTTGCTATATTGTCGAAATCCAGTAAAACCGGAGACACCGGACTCGTAGCGACGTCGTCTACCGTCTAGAAGAAGCTAGAACGCATTCCGAGCTTGCTACAATTTCCGAAGGATTAAAATCGATGTGAGACTTCTAAATTCAAATATGGAGTGGAAATGCGCTGTATAAATTATATAAGCAAAGTATAAATTATATATGCGTTGTATACCTCATGTATGGGCGTTGTATAAGTTATATGAGCGATGTATAAATTATACATGCGTAGTATAAATCATATATGTGTTGAAATGGAAATGAAATATATTTATATACATATATATACACACACCCCTCGTCCACAAACCGTGGACTATATGAATTGACTATGATTGGCGTGAAATTTAGTTGATATGGCGAATGGTTGAAAATGGGTTGATAGTGCGAATGGTTGAAAATAATTGTTTGTGGTTGAAAGTAATTGTTTGTGGTTAAAACGAATTGGAATTGTTTGTGGAAAATTCATTTGATATGAAATTGTTCTTAAGGTAGTGCGAGGAGCCGTACTCGGGATAGTGCTGGTTTTAAACCCCCTACCGTTATGCTGTCGAAATTTTCATAAATATCTATGTGTTTGAATTATTTTCATGTGTTGAATTGTATTCATGTGTCGAATAAATTGTTTAGATAATAAAAATCACATTTTTATTATGCGTATGAAGTATATGAAATATTCATGTGTTGAATAAATTTTTTGAAAGATAAAAATCACATTTTTATCATATATGTGGACTATATAAAATATAAGTGTTTTAAATAAATTGTTTTAAAAATAAAACTCACATTTTTATTATATGTATGAACTATATAAAATATTCATGTGTTGAAAAGGATTCATGTGTTGAATAAAAGGATTGAACAATAAAATTTACATTTTTATTGTGAATATGAAGTGCTAAAAACATTCATGTGTTGAATAAATATTTTAAACGATAAAAATATCATTTTTATCATGTATTCGACTCGCTAAAAATACACTTATGTTGAAACATATTTTTGTTTGCCAAAA
This sequence comes from Allium sativum, assembly GCA_030737875.1. Taxonomy (NCBI): domain Eukaryota; kingdom Viridiplantae; phylum Streptophyta; class Magnoliopsida; order Asparagales; family Amaryllidaceae; genus Allium; species Allium sativum. The sequence goes on along the minus strand of CM060923.1, from coordinate 571,476,077 downwards.
ATAACATTTTTATCCTATGTATGAAGTGTTAAAAATAACTGGGTGTTGAATTAAACATTTGTTCACTAGAAATATTATTATTAGCGTGACTCTGCATATATATACATATGTTGAACATGAATATGGATTAGCTGTTGAGTAAAGAATATATTTGCATGCCCTACAAATAGGTAAGCCTTAATGAGTTGTCTGCGCGATTTTATTATTATATAAACTCGTGTGAATGCCATTGGATGCGGAGTGTTGATTAATCTGTGTGAAATCATAAACGTCGCCATAGGATAGTAACAATTAATTTTGAACTACACTACAAGGTGTGCTTCTTGAAGATAGCATAACCTATCATATACCACATAAGCATTTGGAGTTTGTGTGACAAAGTTGAAGATACACCATACAAGCGAGAGGGTTGTATGGCGATGACTATATTTCAGGTTGAACTGAATACTAATATGGAATATATAAAATGTAATGGTAAATTGCCAGATTAATAAAAAAAACCACACGGTCTGGAGATGACAATAAACACGTCTCTCTAGTCATTAAGGCACAATAAATATCACTATAAATATGTGCATGCTTTTTAGGATTATTGGGTGCCTAATATGGCCCAATAAATTTCCAAACCCCTCCCCATACAAAGGAGGTTATGGCGAAAGTTTCTGAAATTTAAAGGCATTAGTAAAATATTTGAAGTGAAAAATGATATGGAAATCGTCAAATGAATTATATTTATACATATATAAATATAAATTAAATAAACGAATCGTGCAGCTGCAGTTCATGTTTTGAAATCGTAATTTTAAACGATTATATCGAGAGATCCGACCATCGTATTTCCTGAAAATCGGAATAGTTGGGTTTGCTTTGGAAAAATCTTTCCAACAATATAAAATTTGTTAAAATCCAACGGTTGGATTGTGTGAAATGTTTAATTCAAATCTGAATAAAAACAGCGCCAGAATGAATTATATTTATATATATATAAATATAAATTAAATAAAACGAATAACGATGCTGTAGTTCGTGTTTTGAAATCGTAACTTTAAACGATTATATCGAGAGATCCAACCATCGGATTTTCCCAATAACGGAACCATTGGGTTCGCTGTGACTTTCCAATGAGCTTAACTACGTTAAGATCCGACGGTAAGATTTTGAGAAATGTGTAAATCAAATTTAGAGAAAAACAGTGCCAGGGCTACATTATGGCATGAAACGTCATTTAATTAAATGGAGCTATTTTTAAATAAACAAAAATAGTGATATATCGTTATAAAATATTATAGGCAATATGGAATGGAAATAAACCGATTTTACTTGGTTTGATTGATATTTGGTGGTTGAATGTGTTTGACATGAAAATTATATAAAGAACTGAAATGTGGATGTCAAATAATTTAACCATGGACAGAATTGATTTGAATTCTAATATACGTGAATTAATTGAAAAGGCCGAGTTAATTCTCATTTCATATAATTGATCGACGAATAGAAGTCGAAGATATGAGACGGTGCAAGACCGGTGATCTTCACGTCATGTATATTACTACTGATGCCTTTGAGATAGGTAGCTCCCTTGACAAGGTTGCAGTGGTAGTGGTCTGGACATACTTGTTGATCATTCGGATGTGCGAGGGCCTCTCTTCCGTGTTGGACATATGGGACGAGGAATAAGGTGCCTTCGGTTTCGTTCAGATCCAAAACGGACCTGTAAATGGATGTGTATCTGACATGTATTCTGTGCTGTATTCGTTGATCTCTACCAAATATACATCTGTTTGGCGGCGGAGAATTTATTCTCTTGCTTAACACCCTTCTGTGAGACGTACGAGCTCAGAGGTTGTATGTCGGTAGACATCAGTTGTAACACACCATAATTCTATAACATTAAATTTCACAAATTAAAGTATAAATAATTTTTAGAAGAAGAATTAAATGAAATGGGTTACGCCATTGCGTTCGTCTCGAAATTTTGCTTGAGATAGAATCTGAGTTTGAGTAAATAGGACTCCGTATGAAGAAGTTATGGCCTTCAGAAGTTTCAAGAATTTAAATAAATAAAAACAGATTCAAAATTCGAATTCAAAACACACACCCGGGCTGGGCAGGAAATTTCCCGCCCAGGACCCAGGTCGACCAAGGGGTCAACCTGGGTACCCAGGTCGACCAGGGGGTCGACCTAGGGGTCGGCCTACCCTGGTTCGGCCAGACCAGATCTGCAACGAATTTTTGGCTTGTATTGTGTCATTAGGGCTACACGGTAACTCCTGATTGGTCTGACGATGATTTATGATGTATTGGACGGACCTGATGGCTTCTATAATGATCTAAGAGTTCTAAAACACTCTCTACACCTATAAAAGAATGCCTAGACCTAAGGTTTCTCCACACAAATTCTTTTAGGCGTCTACATGCTGTTTCTCTCTGGCCTCCGCCATTAAAATAAATCTTATTCTCCATTAAAACAAGTTATAGTTCTTCTTAAAATTGGAGATTCAAATCAAGTTAAAGCTTCAAGTTAGACCATAGGCATTCCGCGTCAAGCAACGTCACTCGAATCATAACAAATCGCCTTTTCTAAACCGATCACTGTAAGTTCGGTTATTCTTTAGATTTGAACGTGTAATTGGACTCGTGAATGTAATAAATTAAAATATAGAACCGTGCCTATTTGCAAGTTAATTATCTTTGATTCATGCTTATGTCAAATCTAACGTTATCTATGCCTTTGGATCTGATTCTAAGATTGTGGCCTAGAACTTATTGTGGCTAATTGCCAATGACTACGATTATGGGACTTTTGCCTAAGACTATGACTATGAAACTATTGCCCATGAAACTATCGCCTATGACTATGATTCATGACAATGAGACTATTACATATGACTATGACTATAAGGTTGTTGCGTATGACTATGACTCAAAATTTTGAGACCATTGCATATGATTCATGACTATGAGACTATTACCATGATTCATGACTATGAGACTATTGCCTATGACATTGATTAAGAAACTATTGTGATTAGTCGCCCATGACTATTGTGGTTAACTGCCTATAACTATTGTAGTCAGTGACTTATGCCTATTAACCTATTAGGTTGTACTTCGAACTGGCATTATGTTGGACCAAATCACATATGCCTATTCCGTTAATTATGTTGGATCTCATTTTTTTGGGGTGTAACTTGTCTAGTTTATTCCTATTCACTATTATGTACATCAAACCCATTGGAACCATTATTTTTGTATTTGGTTCATTCTTGCATGGCTATTCTTTTATGTCAATTCTCGTGCTTATCCCCTATTCCTTGCTTTGATACTATTAGTATCATTTCATGAGTACTTAGAAACTTGTGAAATCATGTTATACGTACGATTACGACGTGGGAATTTAGATGTAGCTTAATTAAGTTAATTTGGCGTAATAAATATGTTGGAAAAATCTGAATTCGCTATAATAGTGAATAATTTACATGCATATTAGACTTGGGCATAAATTGATAAATTTAATTGGCCGCAAAGTGTGTAATTGGCTTGTAAACCAAGTTATGGACATAAACGGTAAACTAGAATATTAAATCTAGTTTTGACATGAACCGTAAATTGGAATATTAATCTAGATTGGGATGAACTGTAAAAGGGTAATATTAAATCTAAATTGGTATAAATTGCAATTTGGGTTAATTGATTGGTAAATCAAGTTTTGGGCATAAAATATAACTATGTTAATTTGCATGACAGTTGAGTATGATCTAGGCTAAATTGATTTACAGAAAATTTACATAAGTAGTAAATATGTAAATTTAGTAAAATACGAATATGCCTAACCCGAGGTTGGACTGAGTTGTGGTGTAAAACTGCCCGGAACCGACCGGCACATCTAGTGACCACAACAATAACTGTCTAATGTGTGTGGTTAGTGCATCAAGCCCAGAAAGACCCGAGGTTAGACTGAGTTGTGGTGTAAACCTGCCCGGAACCGACCGACACATCCAGTAACAACAACAATATATGTCTAATGTGAGTGATTGGTGCTTTAATTAATTAAATAATTAAGGCTCATGAATAAATCAAGCTAGAAATGGTGAGGTTAAGTAACTAGGGAAACACTTAACCGTAATAACATGTTAACAAAGACAAGAAGGGTGGGGTTAAGTAATCGAGAAAACACTTAGCCAATTCAACATGTTAAATATACAAGATTGATAGGGGTCAAGTTAATTTGGACACTTAACCAACTTAACATGTTAACAAGGCAAGATTTGTGGGGGGTTAAGTAACTAAGGGAACACTTAACTATAATAACATGTTAACTAGACAAGTGGGTAGGGTTAAGTAAGTGTTTAACATGCTAACTAGTTCAGATGGTGAGGTTAAGTAAAATTAGAACACTTAACCGTCATAACTTGTTAATTAGACAAGTGGGTGAGGTTAAGTTAATAGGACACACTTAACCTATATATATATACACATATATAAAACATGATGTGTGACAGGGTTAAGTAACACAAGAGGAACACTTAACCAAAATGTATATATATAACATGATATGTGATAGGGGTTGAGTAACACAAGGGGAACACTTAACCAATATATATATATATATATAACATGATGAGTGGGCAGGTTAAGTTAACTTGAATGAATGGATAATACTTAACCAATATAACCTAATGAATGAACAGGGTTAAGTTAATAAATCACACTTCACCAGTCCAACCTGATAAGCAAGATAGGTTAAGTTAGTAAGAACCACTTAACCAACACGACTTGATGAGTAGGAGGTTAAGTACACGTCGGGTTGGGGGGTAATATTAGTAAATATAGGCCCACAAACTTAACCATTATATAAACATGCTTGGATCGATGGGAGGGTTAAGTACATCTCCTGTAGGTGGGTAATATTAGTACATATAGTGTAACACCCCACCTCTGCTAGGGTCACTCACAAAGGGAATGCACTAGTTTTGGAGGAGCGTTATCGAGGTAAAGAATCACAGAATTATTACAAGATAGAACATAAATAAAACAACAGAAGATTCAAAAGCTAAATTTCATTACTTTCAAAAAGAGTCAAAACCTTTTACATCAAATAGCCCAGGTCATTATTTTCCATTACAATAAATTCTGTCTTGCATAAATAAAGAAGCATAAACTTGAAACAACAAAAGGAGCTCAAATCCCCAAAGGTAGCAGAAATGCAGCTACAGCATAGCTCAAGATCAAACCGTACATGAGCTGAATCGAAAGTAAGTGAAATCCAAGCTAAGTGCAAGAGTTTCCTCCCTGAGAACCTTAAGGGGGGGGGGACGAAAGAAAGAGAGGCGAAAGAAAACAGGTTAGTCATAAAGACTGGTAAGTCCAAGTGACTTTCAACATAAAAACAGATAAAGGTAACATGACATGTATAAACTGAAAGTAAACATAAGGATGCTGTCAAGATGGGCAAGATAGACTAAGATAACATGATAAATCAAGTATAGCATCACGTAGTCAAGGTTCTCTGCATCAACTGTACTAGAATCCCAAACCCATGTCTTATATAAATCATGAAATGATCCCTTGGCCCAATATCATGAAATGACCCATTTCTAGGTCCAATGAAACGATCCACTAGTCGATCGGCTCCCTACAAGTTCTAGCTCGCCATGTGTCTGTGTCATACGGCCCTATCACAAACGTATTCACCTGTGCTAGGTCCACCATAGGGTGTATCAAATCCCTATAGTGCCAATCACCAACACGAATCAAGCATGCACAGACAAACCTACTGATGCCCAATGCCTGCTTTTTCAACTCCGGACCACGTGCACGACCATAGCCCGCCTGAACCTACACTGGCGCACCAACACAGCCGTCGTTCTGGTCGCTTACAATCAGCCCAGTAATCGTGCCCCACCCTGCCTAGTCCTAGGGTACCATGATACATCTAGTGGGTTACTGCTAAAACAGACCGCGTAACTAGGGTTTCCGTCCAATAGGTTAAATGTTGTCATTTAAATTCGTGACTTAACCCCTATCAGTCTAGCATGTCAAGTTGGTTAAGTGTTGTCTTACATGTTCATGACTTAACCCTATCATGTGGCATTAATTCATTAATGCACCCAACCTCTCACATTAGACCTGTTGTTGTTGTGGTCACTGGATATGCCGGGCGGTTCCGGGCAGAATTATACCACAACTCAGTCTGACCTCGGGTTTTCAAGTGCGATATGACTAACTACCCACATTGGATCCTATTGTTTGCAATAACTGGATTTGCCGGGCGGTTCCGGGCAGAATTACACTGCAAACTCAACCCAACCTCGAGTTGGCCATTTTCAAGTTCATTCTAGTGTCATGTCAATGTTCAATATTCATGTCAAGTTCGTGTCAAGTTTGCAAGGCAAGTTTCGTGTCAAGTTCTTGTCAAGTTTTCAAGGCAAGTTTCATGCCAAGCTTCCTATGATTACCAATTTTTCCCAACGTTACCCCATCTAAATATTAGGCTAACAATCTTAGCCTAATTTCTCGTCCGCATGATTTTTGACATATAATATTAGGCAAAAAACTTAGCCTAATTTAACGTACGCAAAATTGGCATAAAGCAATTTATTAACATAAGCATGACATAGGTGTAAACTTGGCATCATCGGCATAGTCAATATGAACATCATAGGTGTGAACTTGCAAAATAATCAACATGAATATCATAGGTGTGAATCAACATGAATATCATAGGTGTGATCTTGCAGCGTAGACTGAACCAACATACATATATGTGAATTTGTAACATAGACTAAATCAACTTACATATATGTGAACTTGCAAATCAATCACGAACATATGAATAAGTGTGAACTTGAAATATGACATAGGTTTAACATATACACATAAACATGTAGATCTAACATTTAGTCACATATGTGATATGATTTTACAACCTAAAACTTGCATAACATGATCAACTACACAACTTGTCATAATGGTTTATACTTCAAGTTCATATACACATGAATAGACTTATTCATTAACTCCCAATTCAACATGATAATAAAATAGAACCACATGCATAGATCAATATCATTCAATTCCACATATAACATAATCAACATTATTCTATTATCAATCTATTTTTAAGGCATGACGTAACTGAATAAATTGATTAAAACATCGCAGGCATATAAATCTGATAACATTATTGATCATGAAAAGGTTTGAATAATAATCTAGTTTCAAGAACAAGGATAGATCTAGTTTAAATAGAAAAATCCCCAAAATCAAGATCCAAGGACAAATAAAGAAAAGGTATGAATAGAAAATCAAGCTTAGATCCGATTTCAAAGTTATAATCCTAGGCAATAACCTCATGGTCATGAATCTTAGGTAATTAGTCACAATTGTCCTTGTCATAGTCATAGGCAATAGTCTTACGTTCATAGTTATAGGCATATGCACAGTCTTATGTTCATAGTCATAGGCATAAGCATAGTCTTATGTTCACCGTCATAGTCTTAGGCCATTAATAATAGTTTCAACGTCGTCGGCAATATTCCCAATAGTCAAGATCCAAAAAGAAAACAATAATAGATATGAATTATACATAAATCAATTCCAATTTATAACATGCCATATTAAGTTTATAGTTTTTATCTAAAAGTAACTGGAACTTATAGATCGTGGTCTAAGAAATTTAGATGCAGAAGTCAAGTCTAGAAATTAGTCGTAGAATTGTTGAATCACTGAATCTTGCTTTGATTGTAGAAGAAAATCCCCAATAAGAAATTCCTAGCCGTAGTCTTCAAGAAATAATCTTCACGATTTATTTTAATTTAATTTATTTTAGAGGAAGAAGAAGAAGCCATGATCATCAAGAGTTTGAGCAGCATAAGGTTAGAGAAGAATGGTGTAAAGAGAATGAGGCTAGGAGGCTGTTTATATAGGGTTTCAAACTAATTAGAGCCATCGATGAAGCTAGAAGAAATCAAGGCCATCCATCTCAAGAAAAGCCAATCAGAAAATGACAAGTCAGCCCTAGTGACACACCAGAGCTCAGAAATTCGACTAGAACCCGACCAGGCCAGCCAGGGCCTGACTAAGCAGATTTCTACTCGTCCTGGGCGCACCTGCCACGTGCGCCAATGCAAAATTGCATGGGCGCACTTCCTAAGTCCGCCAATGCAATTTTGTTCTGGCGCACTTCCCAAGTGCGCCAGTGCATTCTGGCCCATTTCTGGTTTTTCTACCTAACTTCTTTCGTCCATATCTTCTTCGTACGGTATCCGTTTTATGCAAACTCGGACTCTATTTCAAGCAGAATTCCGAGACGAACACAATGGCATAACCCGTTTCCCTTGATTCTTATTTTAAAAATTAATTCTGCCTTGATTTATGGTTTTAACATGTTATTAAAATTCGGGTTGTTACATTCTCCCCTCCTTAAAGGATTTCGTCCCCGAAATCTTCAAGTTAAGAAGAATGCATCCTATCATCCAATCATCCATCTACTTAAAACATCATCCACAAGCAACCATTTTCCTTAAACGATTTCTAATGCTATATGAACATATGCAGAAAGTGTGTGTATATGTTCCTTATCTAATGCAAATGATCAGGCCTGATTGATCTTCTTAATGCAAAATATGTTTAGTGCCATGAATCCAACATGTATGCAAATAGTCCTAGTCACATAAACACTATATGTGTGCACAAACATTCATCCATATGCAACATTCACATGATAACACGTTCAATTTCATCCATAAACAAGTGTAAACACTCATACATATGCAATATAAAAATGTGTCTGAGCCGATCTAGTGCCTAATGTGTGTTATGCTACCACTTGCGACCACTTGCGACCATTTGCAAACATCAACCATAACATGTTTCAATCACATGTTTACATCCAAAAGGGTTCTACCTAAGGTTATCAAGATAGGACTGAGAAGATAAGCAAGATAAAACAAAGCATCTAGGAGAAGAAGTCAAAGATGTACCCCCAGAAGGTCCTGCTTGCGGGGCTTGCCCTTGCTTCTTAGGGCAGTTCTTGCTGATATGTCCAGTTTCACCACACTGGAAACATGCTCCCATCTTCATCTTCTTCTTTCTACAATCCTGAGCTATATGCCCCTCAATACCACAGAAGTGGCATTTTCTTTTCTCACGTGTCTTGTTATCATTCTTCTTGTTGTTGTTCTTGCCTCCTTTCTCGGAGTCTACCTTCTTGTTTTGAGATTCATTCGCCTTGACCTCCTTCTTGCCATTCTTGTCTTCTTCACTTAAGAGCGCCATGTCTACTAGCTTTTCATAAGTAGCCCTCATAGGTACGTGGGTCATAGCCAAGCTGTGAAGTGGCTCATTCAATCCTTTGACAAAACGGAGAGCCTTCTTATGAGGGATATTTTCTAAGTCCAGTCTAAACCGAGCCAACTGATTGAATTGATTGACGTGCTCTTTGACTGTCATACTTCCTTGCTTAAGAGATAAGAACTTTTCCAGCTGTAGACTTCGTTCAGCTTGTGAGAGGAATTTCGTCTCGAACCTTATTCTGAAATCCATCCATGTTTCAAATGGCTTCTTGGCATTAGTGACTTCCCACCAATAAGAAGCTTCGTCTTTGAGCAACTATACCGCTAACTGTACTTTCTACCTATCGTCCACCTCGAAGATAACGAACAGATCCTCAGTTTCTTTGAGCCAATTCCTCGCTTCTACGAATGATTCAGTTCCCTTGAAATCCTTTCCACCCATGGCTCTAAAATCGTTACAGATCTTCGAGAAAGCAATTGCACGAGGAGGGGCAGAGGAGGAGGAATCGCTGCAGCTGGAGGAGGAATATCTGTTGGGCCTGCATCGTTGGCCTTAACCTCTAAGTACCTCCTAAACTAGCCAAGTATTGGCACACCCTCTGGAAAGTTAAGATTCCCAGACATGCTGAAATGAAAAAGAAGAGATTCAAACGAGGAAACAAAGGATAGTGCTAATGGCTATTGGGGAATAGCCTTTAAATAAAACAAGATTTTTCTGGAAAAATGTTTCTTTGTAAACGGTTTTGAAAATAATTTCAGAAGGTTTTAAAAACTTTTGCCCAGTCTGGTAACCTTCTACTCTGATACCAAATGTAACACCCCACCTCCGCTAGGGCCACTCACAAAGGGAATGCACTAGTTTTGGAGGAGCGTTATCGAGGTAAACAATCATAGAATTATTACAAGATAAAACATAAATAAAACATCGGAAGATTCAAAAGCTAAATTTCATTACTTTCAAAAAGAGTCAAAACCTTTTACATCAAATAGCCCAGGTCATTATTTTCCATTACAATAAATTCTGTCTTGCATAAATAAAGAAGCATAAACTTGAAACAACAAAAGGAGCTTAAATCCCCAAAGGTAGTAGAAATGCAGCCATATCATAGCTCAAGATCAAACCGTACATGAGCTGAAACGAAAGCAAGTGAAATCCAAGCTAAGTGCTAGAGTTTCCTCCTTGAGAACCTGGGGGGGACGGGGAAGAGGGGGGAACAGAAGAAAGAGAGGCGAAAGAAAACGGGTCAGTCATAAAGACTGGTAAGTCCAAGTGACTTTCATCATAAAAACAGATAAAAGTAACATGACATGTATAAACTGAAAGTAAACATAAGGATGCTGTCAAGATGGGCAAGATAAACTAAGATAACATGATAAATCAAGTATAAATCAAGTATAACATCATGTATTCAAGGTTCTCTGCATCAACTGTACTAGAATCCCAAACCCATGTCTTATATAAATCATGAAATGATCCCTTGGCCCAATATCATGAAATGACCCATTTCTAGGTCCAACGAAACGGTCCACTAGTCGATCGACTCCCTACAAGTTCTAGCTCGTCATGTGTCTGTGTCATATGGCCCTTTCACGAATGTAGTCACCTGTGCTAGGTCCACCATAGGGTGTATCAAGCCCTATGGTGCCAACCACCGACACAAATCAAGCATGCACAGATAAACCTACTGATGCCCAATGCCTGCTTTTTAAACTCCGGACCATGTGCACGACCATAGCCCGCCTAAACCTACACTGGCGCACCAACACAGCCGTCATTCTGGTCGCTTACAGTTAGCCCAGTAATCGTGCCCCACCCTGCCTAGTCCCAGGGTACCATGATACATCTAGTGGGTTACTGCTGAAACGGACCGCGTAACTAGGGTTTCCGTCCAATAGGTTAAGTGTTGTCATTTAAATTCGTGACTTAACCCCTATCAGTCTAGCATGTCAAGTTGGTTAAGTGTTGTTTTACATGTTCATGACTTAACCCTATCATGTGGCATTAATTCATTAATGCACCCCAACCTCTCACATCAGACCTGTTGTTGTGGTCACTAGATATGTCGGGCGGTTCCGGGCAGAATTACACCACAACTCAGTCTGACCTCGGGTTTTCAAGTGCGATATGACCAACTACCCACATTGGATCCTATTGTTTGCAGTAACTGGATTTGTCGGGCGGTTCCGGGCAGAATTACACTGCAAACTCAACCCAACCTCGAGTTGGCCATTTTCAAGTTCATTCTAGTGTCATGTCCATGTTCAATATTCATGTCAAGTTCGTGTCAAGTTTTCAAGGCAAGTTTCATGTCAAGTTCTTGTCAAGTTTTCAAGGCAAGTTTCATGCCAAGCTTCCTATGATTACCATTTTTTTCCAACGTTACCCCGTCTAAATATTAGGCTAACAATCTTAGCCTAATTTCTCATCCTCATGATGTTTAACATATAATATTAGGATAAAAACTTAGCCTAATTTAACGTACGCAAAATTAGCATAAAGCAATTTAATAACATAAGCATGACATAGGCGTAAAATTGGCATCATCGGCATAGTCAATAAGAACATCATAGGTGTGAACTTGTAAAATAATCAACATGAATATCATAGGTGTGATCTTGCAGCGTAGACTGAGCCAACATACATATATGTGAATTTGTAACATAGACTAAATCAACTTACATATATGTGAACTTGCAAATCAATCACGAACATATGAATAAGTGTGAACTTGAAATATGACATAGGTTTAGCATATACACATAAACATGTAGATCTAACATTTGGTCACATATGTGATATGATTTTACAACCTAAAACTTGCATAACATGATCAACTACACAACTTGTCATAACGGGTTATACTTCAAGTTCATGTACACATGAATAGACTTATTCATTAACTCCTAATTCAACATGATAATAAAATAGAATCACAGGCATAGATCAATATCATTCAATTCCACATATAACATAATCAACATTATTCTATTATCAATCTATTTTTAAGGCATGACATAACTGAATAAATTGATTAAAACATCGCAGGCATATAGATCTGGTAACATTATTGATCATGAAAAGGTTTGAATAATAATCTAGTTTCAAGAACAAGGATAGATCTAGTTTAAATAGAAAAATCCCCAAAATCAAGATCCAAGGACAAATAAAGAAAAGGTCTGAATAAAAAATCAAGCTTAGATCCAATTTCAAAGTTATAATCCTAGGCAATAACCTCATGGTCATGAATCTTAGGTAATTAGTCACAATTGTCCTTGTCATAGTCATAGGAGATAGTCTTATGTTCATAGTCATAGGCATAGGCATAGTCTTATGTTCACAGTCATAGGCATAAGCATAGTCTTATGTTCACCGTCATAGTCTTAGGCCATTAAAAATAGTTTCAACGTCGTCGGCAATATTCCCAATAGTCAAGATCCAAAAAGAAAACAATAATAGATATGAATTATACATAAATCAATTCCAATTTATAACATGCCATATTAAGTTTATAGGTTTTATCTAAAAGTAACTGGAACTTACAGATCGTGGTCTAAGAAATTTAGATGCATAAGTCAAGTCTAGAAATTAGTCGTAGAATTGTTGAATCGCTGAATCTTGCTTTGATTGTAGAAGCAAATCCCCAATAAGAAATTCCTAGCCGTAGTCTTCAAGAAATAATCTTCATGATTTATTTTAATTTAATTTATTTTAGAGGACGAAGAATAAGCCATGATCATCAAGAGTTTGAGCAACATAAGGTTAGAGAAGAATGGTGTAAAGAGAATGAGGCTAGGAGGCTGTTTATATAGGGTTTCAAACTAATTAGAGCCGTCGATGAAGCTAGAAGAAATCAAGGCCATCCATCTCATGAAAAGCCAATCAGAAAATGACAAGTCAGCCCTAGTGACATAGCAGAGCTCAGAATTTCGACCAAAACCCGACCAGGCCAGCCAGGGCCTGACCAAGCAGGTTTCTGCTCGTCCTGGGCGCACCTGCCAAGTGCGCCAATGCAAAATTGCATGGGCGCACTTCCTAAGTGCGCCAGTGCAATTTTGTTCTGGCGCACTTCCCAAGTGCACCAGTGCATTCTGGCCCGTTTCTGGTTTTTCTGCCTAACTTCGTTCGTCCATATCTTCTTCGTATGGTATCCATTTTACGCAAACTCGGACTCTATTTCAAGCAGAATTCCGAGAAGAACGCAACGGCGTAACCCGTTTCCCTTGATTCTTATTTTAAATATTAATTCTGCCTTGATTTATGGTTTTAACATGTTATTAAAATTCGGGTTGTTACATATAGGCCCACAAACTTAACCGTTAAGAAAACATGCTAGAATCAGTGGGAGGGTTAAGTACATCTCGTATAGGTGGGTAATATTTATATATATAGGCCCACAAACTTAACTAGAAGGAAACCCTAGTAACGGGGACCCATTTCAGCAGTAGCCCACATAGAAGTATCATGGTACCCTGAAACTAGGCAGGGTGGGGTACGATTACTTGGCTGATTATAAGCGGTCAAAATAGCGGCAGGGGGGTACGTCAGTGTAGGTTTCGATGGTTTATGGGCATGCACGTACTCCGGAGTGGAAAAAGCAGGCACTAGGTACCAGTGGTTATACACTGTGCATCTTGAATCGTGTCGGGTCGCTATCATAAAGCTTGATACACCTTATGGTGGGGCCAACACAGAGTATCTACATGCAAGAGAGGGCCAACTAACACATACACATGGAAAATTAACACAAAGTAGGTAGCATAATCCATAGTTGGACCTAGGTTGCGTAAACCCCGAATCCGAGAAGCATTCAATAGGTAGCATAAACCCCAATGGCCCTGGGTAGCGTAAACTCTGGTTGAATCTAGGAAGCACTCGATAGTAAACCCTAGATTAGATCTAGGTAATAAATGGAATCCCCATAATAGATGTACACCTGAAGGCAAGCACAAATATGGGGATTGGGATCACGTTATCATATGATCATAGATTTCTAGTTTGGACACTAGTAGGTAGTGCAGAGATATAGAAATCAGTATAATAGGGTAGTTGCGAAGCAGAGAAGGAGTAGAAGCGCATTCAGTTTATCAGTACATTCAGTTTATCGGTACATTCAGTTTATCGTTACATTTAGTTTATCTTGCCATATCCCATGCTTACCCCATGTTATCTTGTTACTATGGTTTAGTCTTATATTTAGTTTATTCATGTCATGACCCTTTTCCTCGTTTAAATACTAAGAATCACTGGACTTACCAGACTTTATGTCTGAACTAGTTTGCTTTCGCCTCTTTTCTTCCGTTTCCCCCCCGAAGGTAATTAGAGAGGGAAAAGCTCAGCTCATTTTGGGGTCGTTACTCTTTCCGAGCTTGTGGATTCTTTGGCGCATTGCTTTGAACTCCATTTTCTACTGCTATGGCTAGCTCATGCTTTATCGGGGAATATCATTGTCAGTTTGTGCTTCTTATATATTAAACAAGACAGATGCTTTCTTGTAATAAGTATTGGTGTTGTAAAACAATCTTTGTACAAGCTGTTTGTAAATGAAATAAAGTTTTATTTATTTTTCGATGCTTTATTTGTCTGTCTTGTAATTTTTTTGCATCTTGTAAGAAAAATGGTCCACCGAAGTTAAGGCATTCCCTTTGTGAGTGACCTTAACGGAGGTGGGGTGTTTCATCAGTGGTATGGTGTGAATTGACAGCGTGGCATGCAAAGATGCAAATGATCAAGGCTTTTGTTGAAAAGCAAAGTCTTGTGGTTGATGGTCAAAGCACGGCTTTAATATAGTATAGCTTTGTGTATGGCGTTAATTCGCGAGACTCACACCCCGCTATGAGCTAAAAACGGGATAAGGACCGTTGGGAGAACACGACTTTTCTTTCTAGCTATGGGTGGTGTCAGCGTTTTGCTAACCCTGACATTGTTGTTTGTTATACCTTTGTGGATGTTGGAATGCGAGGAGCCTCGGTGATATCGGTCTCTACGGAATCGATGGATAGGTTTGATAGGACCGGGAAACATGTGTTCAGAAATAACTAATCCTCAAACGTAAGAGAGGACCAACCCAACTGATTCCAAGGGTTCTCTACGGGGAATCCTGTGGCATTTGCTAGAGTGTCTCGAAGCCGACGAGGAGTATATCCCTTGCCTCGACTCATGATGGAATCCAAATTTCCAATATGAAATTACGGATTGATTGTAACCTATATATGACGACATTATATATGATACCCATGCCCTCTAGGATTGATATTTCTGATTGAATTTTCTTTTGAAACATATATGCACTAGTAATAATATCAAATGATTTTGTTTTACACGTAGCATATTTTGGCATTATAAGGTAAAACTCTATCCCTTGGTTTGCGTTACATTGTGTGATGGGACCTGAGTCTTATAACGGCGTTATTTTTATAAAAAGCATTGCATTCTTCAAAAGATTTACTTTATCTCATGCACTGGCAATTGCTGGAGTAAACCCGTTTTGTGAAAGTGACGTGGTCCTATGATTTGCCTTATCAGTTAAGTAGATTTCTCATACCAGTCCCATGACTGACTCGTAGTTTGTTTCACTTTGCAAACTTGGGTGCCCTTATTTTCACATGGGCAGCCTAGTGACAAGTGACAGGTTATATTTTGGCTTTTGCACTGCATCATGGAGTGCACCTTTTGGCTTGTATGGAGAAGACTAGATTTCTCAGTATTTTGGCTACTTGGTATTCCGCCATTAGTATCTTATGTATATGATTCCGCTTATCGTGATGTAGACAGATTTACTTCTATTATGTAATCTATGATGTATATGTCCCAGTGATCTTGATGTAGACTGATCATTTCCTTTTATGTACTAAGTTGTATCCTGCACTGTGCTACTCTGATGTTATTACATATTATAACGCCGCTGTCATATTGATGTAAATTATTCTATTTTCTGTTTATGCTATTATCTTTTCTCTGCTAATGATGATTAATGTGTTGTATTCCAATGATTGTCCTTAATTCCGTCGTACGGGGTTTTGGGATCGTCACAAATGTTTTACCATCGGATATTTATTCTTAAAATAACTAGTGATTTAATTGGTTAGATTTACCATAATTTTTTAAATTTTGAGAATACTTATCTAATGTGCACAACGTATGAAGCAATACTTCTAAGATACAATGACTCAAAAATAACCAAAGATAATACTATTTATAGGCAGAAACACATCCATGTATGCTTTAAATATGCATAGATCGCATATTATAATAAATTACATACCATATTATTTAAATTGGTTCTTTAGAATTGGTATGGAAAATTTAGCTGTCCAATATCCATATATGTAGAAATCAGATACTTGTTATTGCACAGTAAAAAAATGGTAAATCATGTGCAACATGCATGCACTGAATGATTTTCATGTCCACGCAAAAATTAATAGAAATAAACATAATAATTCACAATAGTAATCATTATTTGTATTGCAATTTCACCAAATTTGTTAATCTTTGTAAACATCCAGATTATTAAATAAAAGTATCCATTTGAGTACAATTAAATTGTCAGCCTCACATGGAATTGTAGAAAATTAAAACATAACAACAATAATGCTACAATTTTTAGTTGCTTTATATATCTTTCTATGAAAAGTACTAATATGGTTGTACGATATGAGTAAATAGCACAACAAATAATCATTTTCATCTGTCCTACCGAAAGTTTTGATGACTATCAACTTCAGATAGATTTATGCAATCACAATAAGTAGAAAAAATTTATACCTCTATTGAGCTTCTCACATATCAATAAAATTAATAGGAAGAAACATGTGAGAATTCGGTTAACTGTTAGCTTAATAGTGGAAAGACCTCTTGAATCCATGATAGGCAACATATTTTGTGGTTTCTCTACCTTTTATATATTTTTTGGTTCAATTATGAACAACTCGAAAATTCATCTCAAAAAACAGTGAAAATAACATATAGAATTCAACCCGTTAAAGGCAAACCCATCATGGTTGTTCTGAGCAGTAAGCTACTGTTGTTTGTATATTAAGGAAAACAATAGTTTCTTCTTTTTTTATTATCGCTCTTGTTTATATAAGATTTCCAACTCTATGATATTAGACATTAGAAGAAATCTATTAACACATTTGAAGAACTCATTTTGCATTTAAACACGTATGAGGCATGACAAGTAATGCATAAAATTACCTGGAAATGAAACCATTAATTCACCTCCTAAATTAATAATGTTGGTTCGATAATCTTTACATTTGGATCATCTCATACACCTACTCCTTTAAACTGCGTTATGCCTCGTTATTTTTCGTATAGATTTAAGAGGATTATCATTATTGTTACTTGTGTGATCCTGTTCAAGTCGATCATTTGCGAGAGAAGGAGATTCTTGTGGATGCGAAGGTGAAGACAACAAAACAGGGCTGAAGAAATAGCAGGTGGTGAAGAAAGTGGTGGGGATGAAGGAGAATGAACATGTGTAGACAATGGATGAGATCATCTTGTCCGTTCTACAATACTTTTTGATTTCTAAAATTTAATACAGCATATTTTAAAATGTAAAGTTACAGTCATTCACCTAGAAAAAGAAGAAAAAAAATACACTTAACTGCAAGTGAAACAAAGGGGATATTTGAGGCTAAAATTTGGATATTTAGCTTGTCAGGTATTGAATTTCCAACTAACGAAGAATGCAACTTTTTTAATTGTTTTCTTCTAACCATTGTTGTACTCATAAACAAAATGACCATTTATTGGTATATCATAAACATGAGCAAATTGGCATTGCTGTCTTTATGTACATCAGTTTGTATGATTTAATTTTTTTTGGAAACTAAACATTGATAATTACCGATAAAATTTTCGAATTATAAACAAAAGTCTACGGCTTAGTCAACAAATTAGTGTTTTCATATTTATTTTCCATTTTCTTTTAAACAAAATTATTACTTCAACCGCAACCAAGGTAAATAAAGATTTTGCTTGCAATATAGTTGTCAAATTTTTTTGTAACAAAATAGAATGAAGAACAAGAATTTACTTGGTTGAAAAAAAAACGAGCATAATACATTTGCAATTCTTCTACTCAGCATATCAAAAATCGAACATCACGTGTAACATAAAGAGTGCACACCAAAAAGAACAAATAAAGGCATTTAAACAATTGTTTGCTTAATGGACAAGACCAAAAAGAAATAAATACAACAGTGCTAAACACATTTAGTATAAGCTCAAGAAAATCATTGAATAAAATTTTTAAAGGCACAAATGAACTACCAGATTTTTAGCACACCGGGTTAGGAAAAAAAACCTTTATCAAAAATGCCAAACAGTTGATCGAATTATGATATCTTACTGTTATGTAGAACTACAACTGTATGTAAACATGTTAAAAACTCATAATCATGCTATACAACACAAGTAGACATATCAGCCTTTGTGGACTAAGTTATGGTGTTGGAAATGTAAATATATGGAAAAAAATTACAGAAATTAAATTATAAATCATCAACCATGGGTAGATGGTAATATTAAAACTTATGTATCAATTTTTCATATTATTTGTAATATTTAAAATTTCCATAGAATTGGATACAGCTCGTTGACAAAGCTGTAATTCTTCATTCGGATGGTATAATAGCAAGTCTAACAAACATAAAACAACAAAATGATGACAAATAATAAAAATTTAGCAAACAATATTGAAGTGGAATCTAAAATAAGTCTTTAGCTTAAAAAAATGATGCTAATTGTAGCAAAATCTAAAATAGCACATTATAATTCAAGTAGAACTAAAACATAAGCTTCATATTATATGGTCTACACACTATCATATTTATTAAGAATTCCACTTATTTACCATAGCAAGTATAACAACACATAGAAACGTATTTGAGTTAACATATTACATTGAAAATCATACTATAAAAATGAAGGCAACCTATAGAAATTAAACTTAAGACATGCCAAAGTTAGATAAATACCCATGCCATCTACAAAATATACCTAATATAACAGTTACTTAAAACAGTATCAGTTTATTACGTCACCTTTTATATAAAAACAACCCTCAACTATATCAATCATACTGTTCCAGTTATTGCTGCAAAAATAAAATATCGGTTTCTCAACAAAGCAGCAGTAGTGTAGATGTATTTCATGTTACAACAACTATAGAAATTTGCACTAGAGAAAACTTAATGCGTCATAGAACAGAAGTATATAGCGAGTCAGATTTGGAAACAAAGGCTTGGGTCCTTGTTAGTCTCATGTACATTCTCAATAGACATACACATCAATTATTTTCCTAAAATATAAATTTACCTCCAAGATTGATGTCTCTGAACAAATTTCGAAGCATTTCCATATATATCATCCAACCTGAGCAAAATATTAATAAAATCAATGTTATAACCAGAAATTAAAGATCTACAGTAATAGACAGTTAAATATAATGCTAAATAATTTAATGGTTCAGGAAGTTGAAAAATTCAAAGCGGAAGGTTGAAGAAAAGTTCAGTTTTCTTTCTTATTTACCTAAACCTACTTACCGAACTAATAAATTAAAGCTGCTGAGCATTGATTCCTTTGATTTTGCCTAAATCTTATAGAGCTTACTACCGCGAATCTTGAAGTAGTGCAGAGATACGTGATGATCGAACTTTAAGGGGGTAAGGGGAGAATTATTCTCCCGCATGATGTGCTATTATCAGGGAAGTGGAAAATGGAAATGGAGGTGAAGGCGGTAGGGTTTTACATTGTTACCGCCAATGAGGGAAAAATTAGAAGACCAATGTATTTTAATCCCCTCTGTTCTGTACGGTGCAATTCCGTTCTGAGTTGAAATGCACAGAGGCTTAAATAAAATTAAATACTTTTAAAATAATTATTATTTAGAAGATTATAACCAATTAAATGTCAGTGGTACTTTACTTTCTCCCCAAAAAAGCGGACAATTTTTTTTATCAATGCCATCTTGAAAAGGCTTATTTTAAAATTATTATTTATATACTTTTTTTAATGTAGATAACTTTATGTTTAGTTTTATTTAAAACATATTCAAAAATTAGTTAAACATTTTTATTTTGGAGCAACAACGTAGTTATATATCTATTAACCAACCTTCTGATAAGACCATTACTCTTCGAACTTGAACATCTAGACCGTTCATAACTCGAGCACGGGCTTGTACGAACTCGAATTGAGAATCATAATTGTTGTATGCTTGGGAATCAAAAATGTCTCAGCTTGAACCGATCACTTTCGGGCATCATCTTATCATTCAAAAATAACCTGATCGGCTCATTGGATCATTTCATAATCATTTGATCAATGGTGCATGTAATTAGATCAATCACCTTAGAAAAGCATGACCGACACGTGCTGATAACCTAGAAATCAAGGATCAGATCGATCCGTTACTTGCCTAATCATTTGTCAATACTACAAAAAATGATGATTGATATAGTCTAATCACTCAAAACATATGGGTTATTACATGGAAACCGTCTCAAAAAATTTGCCTGATCACAATGAAAAATGGATTGATACAACTCAGGAACATGGTCAGATCAGCCAAAAATAGAAGACCGGCACGACATGATCACTCAGGATTTTGTGATCGTATCATAGATGAACTTGCCCGATCACATGTGGGGATCAGTAGCACCCCTTGAAATGGAGTGATATGGGACACGCGAATCAAGGGAAAACATGGATTTGACAAGCAGGAATTGGAGATTGGTATTACTCCCATTTAGCTGGATCCAAAATTGCACGTTGATCATGCAAGTAATCGATCACTTGGAGATGGATTAGATCAAAAAAATTGTGATCAATGTGATGTGATCACTCAAAAAACGAAGATTGAGCTAGGGAAGCCATATACGGATTTTTGCCAACTCTTGGGATCTGAAGGCTATAAAGTGGGATTGAGTAAAACCCGGGTAATGCGAATCTAGGCTAAACATTTGATCGATGTATGGGATCTCAGAAAAACCAAATGATTGAGCTCGACTCCTCAGATCGGAAAATGTATCTAAGCTGGGGGTGTGTGATGTTCTGATTGAGAAAATGAAGGACTTGAAGATCTAAGGAATTTCGGTGATCAATACGTGTTTTGGACCATTCCTCACCAATTCTTTAGATCGGAATCTAGGACTTGGACGTGAAACAGAGGCACACACAAGCTTGAACTTTGAACTTAAAACTCAAAACGCTCCAACAAAGGGGACGGGGACTGTAGATTGACGTCAACTACTCAATGGCGACAATCGCGTCATGGAAACGATTCGGAGAAAATCGAGAGGTGGATTACCAAGCTCTGATTTGAACTTGAACAAAAGTCCATTCTCTTGGGATATCCAAAATTCAAGGTACCCACCGGACTTCAAACTAGTAGTTTTGGAAGCTTATGACAGTAGGAAGGTATGTAACACCCCACCTCTGCCAGGGTCACTCACAAAGGGAATGCACTAGTTTTGGAGGGGTATTATCTAGTAAACAGGCACAGAGATAACACAAGACATAACATAAATTAAACAGAGTATATAAAGCAGCGGATATAAATTTAACCAAATCTCATTACGTGGAAAATAGAGTCAAAACCTCTTACATCAAAATACCAAGTCATTATTTCATTACATCAAGTTCTAAAGAAGCAAAGTACTTAAAACAACATAAGTCCAATAGTATTCCTCAAAAAGAGCATGAGTGCAGCCATAGCATAGCTCAAGACCAAACCGTACATGAGCTGTCAAAAAGCAAGCAAAGTCCAAGCTAAGAGCTAGAGTTTCCTCCCTGAGAACCGGGGGGGGGGGGGGGGGGGGAACGAAAGAAAAAGAGGTGGAAGAAAACGGGTCAGTCAAAAAGACTGGTAGGCCCTAGTGACTATCAGCATAAAAACTAATAAAGTTAACTGGACATGAGAAACTGAGATTAAACATAAAGATAATAACTGGACTGCCATGATAATAAAAGGTAACAAGATAAGAGTGGCATCGCATATACAAGGTTTACTGCACTAACTGTACTAGTGTCCAAATCCATGTCAAGTATAAATCCAGAAATGATCCCTAAACCCAATAACATGAAATGACCCAATACGGGGTCTAACAGTCCATCCTAATCGATCGGCTTTGCTCGTCGTGTGTCGGTGTTATACGGCCCAATCGCGGAATGTAGTCACACGTGCTAGGTCCACCCTAGGGTGTATCAGGTCCTAGCACGTTTGACTACATTCTGCGATTGGGCCGTATAACACCGACACACGACGAGCAAAGCCGATCGATTAGGATGGACTGTTGGACCCCGTATTGGGTCATTTCATGTTATTGGGTTTAGGAATCATTTCTGGATTTATACTTGACATGGATTTGGACACTAGTACAGTTAGTGCAGTAAACCTTGTATATGCGATGCCACTCTTATCTTGTTACCTTTTATTATCATGCCAGTCCAGTTATTATCTTTATGTTTAATCTCAGTTTCTCATATCCAATTAACTTTATTAGTTTTTATGCTGATAGTCACTAGCGCTTACCAGTCTTTTTGACTGACCCGTTTTCTTCCACCTCCTTTCTTTCGTTTCCCCCCCAGGTTCTCAGGGAGGAAACTCTAGCTCTTAGCTTGGACTTTGCTTGCTTTCTGACAGCTCATGTACGGTTTGGTCTGGAGCTACGCTTTGGCTGCACTCATGCTCTTTTTGGGGAATAATATTGGACTTATGTTGTTTTAAGTACTTTGCTTCTTTAGAACTTGATGTAATGAAATAATGACTTGGTATTTTGATGTAAGAGGTTTTGACTCTATTTTCCACGTAATGAGATTTGGTTAAATTTATATCCACTGCTTTATATACTCTGTTTAATTTATGTTCTGTCTTGTGTTATCTCTGTGCCTGTTTACTAGATAATACCCCTCCAAAACTAGTGCATTCCCTTTGTGAGTGACCCTAGCAGAGGTGGGGTGTTACATTTGGTATCAGAGAAGAAGGTTACCAGACTGGGCAAAAGCTTTTAAAAAACCTTCTGAAACTATTTTCAAAACGTTTACAAAGAAGCCTTTTTCTAAAGAAAAGATTTGTTTTACGAAAGGCATGCTCCCCAAAGCCATATGCACTATCTTTTGATTCTCTCCTTGAGTCTCTTCTCTCTTTCTTTTTCACCATAGTTTGTAGGCATACAACACATGTCGGAGGGCAAAGTAGTGCCCAACCTCCATCTGTAGCCGCAGTAGTTCCATCTGCGACTAATCTTATTTCAAGCTTTGTAGGGTTGCCGTGCGATGGAGGTAGCTTTCAAGAAACTTGTCAACAAGCTATACAAGGATAGTAAGAACGAGGATAAAGAACACAAGCCTAAGGATGAGAAACTTGTTGATAAGGCGTAATCCACGAAGGAGGAAAATGTGAAAGGGAAGAGGTCAAAGTAAAAGAATAATAAAACCCATGACAAGAAAGAACATCGTTGGTATGGTAAAAAGGGACATGTAGTTAAGTATCATAGGACAAGGAAAAGGTCAAAGAACAAGATCGTCGAGAGGGCAATTGTATGCTCTCACTACTAGCATACCTAAGAGAGGTGGTAACGTTTCTGTTAAAAGTTTAGCTTCCCTTTTCTATCATACCATGGGAACTTTGTTTTTACACATCGCATCCTTTTAATTCTGCCTCGATAGTTGAGTCTCTGCACCTTAGTACTAGCATAGTAGAGGATCCCATTTTTGTCTCAAATCCTGTTGGGGAATCGGCTCATGTATTCATGATTTGTTTGGATTTGAGAATGTCTATGCTAAGTGTTGAGTTTAGAAGTAATGCTTATGTTTATGTTTTGGGCTATGGGTTGATTCTAGCGATTGAGTAGTTATCCAGTAAGGGTGACATTCTCGGGTTTGAAAAGAGGGTAGTTAGACTCTTGACTTGCCTCGGTAATACCCTCGAAGTCACGTGTAACCTTTAGGGTTCTCTCATGATTAGTTACCTAGAATCTCTTGATACATTTATTGATCCGCTCAAGTAGTGTTCACCACTAAGGCGGATGGTTCATTTCACTTATGCATGAGTTGTAGAAAGTCTCCTTAGTAAGTACATTTGGCAACATGGTTGATATTTGTTATTTTCAAGAGATAGTTCTTCTACGTGGAATACCTCCTAGTAAGTGAACGAGATCCAAGATTCACTAGTGAATTTTGGAGAGCTCGCATGAAACCATGAGTACGTAGTTAAGTTTGAGCCGAGTATACTAGAAGGAGGATAAGTGAAAGTTGAACAAGAGGCAACAGTGAAATGAGTTCCAACTCATATTTTGGAAACAAGAATTAAGAATCTGTGAAGTTAAAGACGGTCAAAGCACAATGGAGTTAAGCTCAAGGAAACGCGACTTAGAAGATTGAAAACTAGATACGTGCATCATATCTCTTTTTAAGAGTATATCCTTGGTCCCTCTTTTCCTGTAGAGCTTACTTGCATGTTATCTTTTTCCTCTCGGTCCTATTCTCATTCAAATTTCTGTTGCAAACCCATAGGGAGTATGACTCATCTGTTAGTAATACATTTTGGGGCTTGAGGGTGTCCGTTGGGTTGACTAAACTCTTTGGGTTTTATAGGATACAGGTTAGTTTTAGGAAGGGATTCCCTTGTGACCTAAAAGGAGTCCATCATGCTTAGTTTCCTAGAAACATATATATTGATTGGGTTGAGAAATTCTTTAGGTGTCAGTCTGATGTTGATTTCGATCTTCGGGGCTGGTGCTTAGGAATTTCTTCTCCTAATCAGTATATATGTAACGTAGATTTCCAGTTCCGACATTGCCTAATGGGCACAGAGCTTTTACTTGCTTCTATCATTCGGTTATACCTTTAGGTAAGAACAATTGGGTGTAAACATGTGTTTGAGACATGTTATGATTGATGGTTGCAAGTGGCTGCAAGTGGTTGCTCGTGGATGCATTTACACATTAAGCACTAGATCGGCTCAGTCACCTTTCGATATTGCATATGCATGAGTGTTTATACTTGTTTATGGATGAGTTTGAATGTGTTATCATGTGAATGTTGCATATGGATGAATGGTTGTGCACACATATAGTGTTTACGTGACTAGGATTATTTGCATACATATGGATTCATGGCACTTAACATATTTTGCATTAGAAAGATCAATCAGGCCTGATCATTTGCATTAGACAAGGAACATATACACACACTTTCTGCATATGTTCATACAACACTAGAAATCTCTTAAGGACAATGGTTGCTTGTGGATGATGTTTTGAGTAGATGGATGATGGATGGTAGGATACGTTCTTCCTAATTTGAAGATTTCGGGGACGAAATCCTTTAAGGAGGGGAGAATGTAACAACCCGAATTTTAATAACATGTTAAAATCATAAATTAAGGCAGAATTAAATTTTAAGATCAGAATCAAGGGAAACGGGTTGCGCCATTGCGTCCGTCTTGAAATTTTGCTTGGAAACGAGTCCGAGTTTGCGAGAATCGGAGTCCGTATGAGGGAGATACGACCCTCCGAAGTTTCAGGAATTTTCAGAGCTCGAATTCGAGTTCAAAATTCGAATTTCAAAACCCAGACAGACTGGGCGGGAAATTTCCCGCCCAGCACCCAGGTCGACTGGGGAGTCGACTGGGCAGTCGATACCCCCAAGACCAGGTCGACTGCGCAGTCGACTTGGGTGTCGACCTGGTCCCCGAATCTGCTTTTGGGCCTGGGTGCATTCTGAAGTACCTGGTCTCGTTTTCTGCCTAGGTTCGTCCGCCTAATCCTATATAAACAGCCTCTCGCCTCATTCTCTCTACACCATTTCATTCTGTCCTTATGCTGCTTCTGAGAAAATGAATAAAATAATACATAAGTCTGAGACGAGGATATGCTGTTCAAGTCTTTCAAGAGGAGATTCAAATATAGTTAGGATTCAAGTAAAGATTCAACGGCTTCCAGCAACGACGCCTAGACCATATTGAATCAAATTAGAAGATTAATCAAGTTAGACGTTTCAACGCGACAACGAATTGATTTGTCCTCTCTTAGCCAATCAATGTAAGTTATAGTTACTTTCCGATTTAAATATTTCACTTTAATATGGCCATGAATTAAAGTGAAATTGGATCTAAGTATGTTTATCGATTCAGATCTATTTCTGTTGTTCATAATCTATTCAGCCTGTTGTAAATCAACTTTCTTGATTCATGCTAATATTATTATCAAGTTGTAATCTTCATGCCTGTGGGGATGCTTTTCTCTCTGATCTCATTTTTATGCAAAATTCTATCTTCCCCTATTTATTTTCTTTTGATGAACCTTGGTCAATTTCGGACCTTGGCCTAAAATCGCGATTTGTGTACGAGATGTATACGGGGGAATTATGGGATTATTTCCTATATGAATATGATGGAATTATTGGCAACATGAAATTGGAAATTATCATTGTATTTGCAAGTTTGGGGCTTGATCTGTAAATTTTGGTATAATCTTGTTATGGGGAAATTTGCATAAATAATATATACATGGAATTTGGCATTAATAGGATCTATGTAAAAAGGCATGAAACTTGAACATATGTAAATTGGCTAGAATTGGGCATATGTATATCGACATGAAAAGTTAGAACTTGGGTATATATATTAATATGTAAAGTTGGGAATTTGAAACACGAAAATGACTGTATATTGGATTATCGACCTGAACATTTTCATATGTTAAATATGAACGCGCCTAAGTTGGGTTTTGGGTAGTTGACTTGTATTGTAAATATAAGGCTATAACTTGGCATAACTTTATAGCAAATTTTAGTAATACTTCGGGAACACGTTTTGGGGCAAAAACGTGAGTTATGAACTTGATAATAGGCATAAGTTGAAAACTAGAAACTTGACATGAAACTTGCTTAGAAATTTGAACATTGTTATAACTTGAACATGGACATGACACTTAGATAACTTGAAAGTGGCCAACTCGAGGTTGGGTTGAGTTTGCAGTATAAACCTGCCTGGAACCGCCCGGCGAATCCAGTAACTGCAAACAATAGGACCCAATGTGAGTAGTTGGTCATACCGTGCTTAAAACCCGAGGTTAGACTAGGTTGTGATATAAACCTGCCCGGACCCGCCCGGCGTAACCAGTAACCACAACCAAGTCTAATGTGAGAGGTTGGGGTGCATTAAGTAAATTAATGCCACATGATAAGGTTAAGTAATATGACTGGACTAGTAACACTTAACCATTTTAATATGACTAGTGGATGGGGTTAAGTTAACATGCACTTAACTAATCTAATGTGATGCGGAGTAAGGTTAAGTAACAACAGAGGATAACACTTAACCGACACAACATGATAAGTAGGTGGGTTAAGTCACGAACTTGAACGACCATACTTAACCAAACTTGACATACTAGACTAACAGGGTTAAGTCATGAATCTGAAAGAATATACTTAACCAATTTGACACGATGATTTGATACGGTTAAGTCATGAATCGCTTGAATATACTTAACCAATTTGACACGATGATTTGGTAGGGTTAAGTCATGAACCGCTTGAATATACTTAACCAATTTGACACGATGATTTGGTAGGGTTAAGTCATGAACCGCTTGAACATACTTAACCAACTTGACACATGATTCGTAGCGCTAAGTCATGAACTTAAACGACAGCACTTAGCCAATTTGACATGACACGTAGACGAGTTAAGTCACAAACTTGAATGACCACACTTAACCAACTTGACATGCTAGACTGATGGGGTTAAGTCTCGAATTTAAATGACAACACTTAACCTGCTGGATGGAAACCCTAGTTACACGGTCCTTTTCAGCAGTAACCCACTAGATGTATCATGGTACCCTGGAACTAGGCAGGATGGGGCACGATTACTGGGCTGATTGTAAGCGACCAGAACGACGGCTGAGTTCGTGCGCCATTGTAGGTTCAGGCGGACTACGGTCGTGCACGTAGTCCGGAGTTGAAAAAGCAGGCATTGGGCACCAGTAGGTTTACACTGTGCGTGCTTGATTCGTGTCGGTGGTTGGCACCCTAGGGCTTGATACACCCTATGGTGGACCTAGCACAGGTGACTACATTCATGATAGGGCCGTATGACACAGACACATGAACAAGATAGGACTTGTAGGGAGCCGATCGATTAATAGATCGTTTCGTGAGACCAAGTAATGGATCATTTCATGACATTGGGCAAGGGATCATTTTATAGTCAACACATGACACGGGTTGGGATACTAGTACAGTTGGTGCAGAGCAAATAGATATCATAGAAATATTTTAATGGTAAAGCAGAGAAATCTTGCGATGCTTGATAGAAATCTTGCGAAATTATACTTAGTTTATCTTGAATGGAAACCTGGCAATGTTATACTTGACAAAAACCGTATGAGGTTATTCTTAGTTATCTTTCCTGTAGCTTATCTTGTCATCATACTTATGTTTACTTTCAGTTTATTCATGCCATGTTATCTTTACCTGTTTTTATGCTGAAAGTCACTAGGACTTACTCAGTCTTTATGACTGACCCGTTTTGTTTCGCCTCTTTTTCTTCCGTTTCCCCCCAGGTTCGCAGGGTGGGAATACAACTTAGTTCGGATCTTACCAAGCTCCAAAGATCTTTCATGTACGGCTTTGATTTCTCTTGGCTATGGCTTGCTTTGCTTTATTGGGGAATGATTTATAACTATGGTTTTATGCTTCTTTACTATTACAAGACAGATTTCGATGTAATTGACTTAATAGCATTTTGATGTAAAAGGCTTTAGACCTTACTAGATTTTAAAGCAATGAAATTTGGGTTTTCCTTCCGCTATTTTATTTATGTTTTGTCTTGTAATATTTCTGTGTATGTTTACCTAGATAATACTCCACCAAAGCTAGTGCATTCCCTTTGTGAGTGACCCTAGCGGAGGTGGGGTGTTACAAGGTATATACCGCCATCTAATGCGATACAGCAGACACATGAAAGTACTTGGGCTATCTGACGATGTCTTTGCACCCTGTATGTCTCAGACTTGCTGCCATGTGGTTCAGGCAACTGAAATCAAATTCTATCAGGAGTTGGAACAACATAGTGGAAAAAATTGTTGAACAACTCAAGGACTATATAACCAGACCTCAGATGTGACGACACTCACTATAATCAAGCAGAGGAAGGGAGAATCTTTGCGCAAACTTCTAGAACATTTTTATGCGACTATCTATGACTTCTACGGATCGTCCATATATGCAATGTCATTGATGGCCGCAGTACCTGACATTTTGGACAACTCCGAGTTCAAGATTTATTTGGAGAGAGATCCCCTATGGGATCTAGGTGATTTCTACATTGAAGGGGGTAGATTCCTTTGGCAAGAGGGTGTGAAAACTAATCATAAAATCTATCCAAATGAATCACGTCAAAGACAGGGAACCATCTCTCACTCAATGCGTAAAGCATATGATATCCACCGCTTTGATCACCAAATCCATTGGGGCCATGATGGGTCCACACCACCCTGGACTCCGTACAACTATTGCTATGACTACACAGCCCTGGTCTATAATCAATAACCCTACCCAGTCCACACTGCCCTGGGTCTAGGGTACAGAACAACCAGTCTACACCGCCCTGGCTCTAGTTCATCTACATGCCCTATAACACCCCAATTTTTAAGATAATAAAAAAGAATAACTTAATTAAATAATGAGAATTAAGTAAATCGAACTGCTCCATTGCATCCGTCTCAGAATTCTGGTCAAGATAGACACCTGGTTTACGTAAAATGTACATCATATAAAGAAGTTATTAAGCCTAGAAGTTTGTATACGCACAAGATATATATATATATATATACAAACAAATTAAAATATAAAATAAAGAATAAAATAAGGATTGCATGTAGTAAATACATGCACTGAAAAAAATGTAATGCATGCATTGAAAGAAAGAAAGGATTGGTTGCAAGCAATGTAAATATGTTGCATGCAGTGTTTTGCAAACATAATGCATTAACATTAAAAGAAAAATAAAAGAAAAAGATTCATGCAATGGTTTAATTTAAGTATTGTAACTAATATGAAAAAGAGAAGTAAGGAGAGAACAATAATTATCACTGTTCTAAGACTTATTAACAGAAGATTTCATAGCTCAGTTTGTTAAGGCATTGGATTTGTAACATGGAAGTCGGCGGTTCGAACCCCGGCGATAGCATAATTTTTATCTTTGTTCTAGAGAGGGCCAACTGAACATGCAAATATATGTACGTATACAAATTCAAAATTTGAAAGGATAAGAACATACATATAAGGAAATAAAGAAAATATATGTATATATATGCAGAAATATATATATATATATATATACGAAAGTTAAAATTCAAGATAAGGCTATAGTCAATGAAATATGGCAAGAATCAAATAACGGTGCAACATCGTTTGAATTTTGAAAATAAAACAAAAGTTGTGCGTATATATATGCGTAAAATGGTCGTTAGAGAAATTGTATACATATAAGAATATTTCATGTGAATAAAACAGTTAAATAAATTCAAAAGTTCGAAAATCAAATTTCTACGCCAAAACAATTCAAACATTTGAATTTCAAATTTCTACGCCAAAACAGCTTGCAGGACCCAATGCTGACTCAGCACTGCATTTACGATAAGATTTGGCTAGATTCATCTGCGAACCTGGATTATTTTCTTAACTGGGTTCAATGCTGACTCGGCGTTGCGTGTACGAGAAGGTTGTAACACCCCACCTCCGCCCGGGTGACTCTTGCAAGCACTCTGACTTTGGAGGGGCGTTTGAATCAGGTAAACATGCATAATGATATATCAAGGCAGAACAGGAACATATGTATATGCGTAAACAGAGTAAATAACATAGATAAAACAGCGGAAGATTTTAAACCATTTCAAAACAAGTCTGTTACATCATAATGTCAATTTTCCAAATAAACCAGTCTAGATAAAACAACATCAACTGAAAAACTGAAATACATAAATACTAATCCCCAAAAGAAGTGATAGCCACAGCTAGCTTCATGTCAAACCGTACATGAGCTAAATCCCATAAGCAAGCAGTCAGAAATCCAGCTAAGCTCCAGTATTCCCTCCCTGAGAACCTGGGGGGGGGGGGGGGGAGAGAACGGAAGAAAAGAGGCGAAAGAAAACAGGTCAGTCAAAAAGACTGAGTAAGCCCTACTACAATCAATGTAAACTGATAAAGTTAACTGGCATGAGAAGCAGGTATGATCATAAGGATAACAACATACTAGCATGATGATTAACTAACAAGGTAGATAAAGTGTCATCGCATAATCAGGATTAAGGTTATGCACCACAGGTGTACTAGCAAACTAACATGACTTGAATAAACAAGTATTGATCCCTTGGCCCAAGCTTTGGCCCAATAACATGAAATGACCCTAATACGAGGTCCAACCAAATGGTCTAGTCGATCGGCTCCCTAAGCCTAACTCGTCACGTGTTGGTGTCAATACGGCCCAGACATGATTTTTAGTCAGACTGTGCAGGGTCTCCCGTCGGGTGTATCAAGCCCTAGGGTGGCAACCCCTGGACACCATTAACATGAGTGCACAGTCTCGATCTACTGGTACCCGTGCATGATTTCACCGGCTTCGGACTATGTGCACGACCATGGTCCGCCCGGAACTACACCGGCGTACCCTCTGCCGTCGCTTTTGGTCACTTACCTCCAGCCCAGTAATCGTGCCCCCACCCTAGCCTAGTCCCTAGGGTCATGATGATACTAACTTGGGATTACTGCTGGAGTGGGCCCCCCATTGCTAGGATTTTTCTAGTGGGTTAAGTACGGTTTAACCCCCTTGCTAATCATGGATTAACTTGGTTAAGTGTAACGATGAGTTCACGACTTAACCCCGATTAATCTACCGAACCCAAATTGGTTAAGTACTAAGTGGACCATGACTTAACCCTAATCATGAGGCATTAATTAATTTAATGTGCCTTAACCTCTCACATTAGACTTTATTGCTGTTACTAGTTAAGCCGGGCGGGTCCGGGTAGCTTTACACCACAACCTGGTCTAACCTCGGGTCCAAGGTACAACATGACCTACTTCTCACATTGGGTCCTATTGTTTATATCAACTAGTTAAGCCGGTCGGTTCCGGGTAGGTTTACGCTACAAACTCAACCCAACCTCGAGTTGGCCACACTTATCTTTTCTAAGTGTCATGTCCATCATGTTTCCAAAATATGTTACAAATTTTCAAGCAATTGGGTAGACCTAACTTAATAGGTAAATTCCCAATGGGTAGACCTAACTTAATAGGTAAATTCCCAAGCTTATGTTTTTATGTCTTTTACTTTTACCCAACCCCAAACGCAATCCCATCGCTTACATATCGCAATAGCGCATAAAGGATAGAAAGAGGGAACTTGGCATAATCATGACATAAAAGTGTTGAAGCCACAAGTTTAACATGGTGGCATATAAAATGTTCATGTGTTCATATACTTTCATATTACATATTTTGGCCTCAAAGCATGCATAAAACCAAACTTAGCATATTGGTGATACATGGTGATAAATGACATGTAGAAATGGCCATAAGTTCGCATTTAGCCTCACATGCAAGTTATCATAAGAGATATGATAACTTACATGTTGCCAAAATGCAACCTTTGGCATAAAGCTTGAAGCTTTATGTTCATAAACCCAAGATAAGCTTGCATAACATGATAACATGAACAAAAGGATCAACCCAAACTTGCATAACACAACATGCATAGCATAACATGATGAACTTGCATTTCATATCATAGCATACTTGCATAACATGATAAACTTGCATATTATAACATAACAAACTTGCATAACATGATAAACTTGCATTTCATAACATAGTAAACTCGCATATAAACTTGCATATCATACATTTAACTTTAGAGTTTAAGTATGAAAGTAGAATAGGGCTTACAATGATTATGAAGTCACAAAAATATGACAAAGCCTCAATTAAACCCAAAAATGCAAGCCAAAATGATCAAAACCCTTCCTTTATGATGCAAATATAGAAACTTGACTTGAATGCAAGCTAATGATGCTCATACAAGTTTGAAAACACTTGTATGCATGGAAAATCACTTAGAAATTGGTTTAGGAATTTTATGAAGAGAGTGGAGGCCATGAGAGGATTGATTTTGCCATAGTTTAGTTGTAGGATAGATTAATGATGATTTAGGGCTAGGTTAGGGTCTTATTTATAGATTAGGCAAGTGTTTTAGGCCATAGGATTAAACCCTAGTTGCAATCTTAGCCCTTAAAACCGAATCTGGCCCCCAAGCTCAACACAATCTCAAAATGGTGCACCAGGCTAAACAGCCCGGCTGGACCAAGTCGACAGCCAAGTCGACAGGGCTGTCGACTTGGGTCCAACCAAGTCGACTCCCAAGTCGACAGGGCTGTCGACTTGGGTGCCCTGGCGGGAACTTTCCCGCCTGGCCCAAAATGGCCCAATTTTTCAAATTCAAGTTTGAATTTGAAATCTGTTTTTACTTAGAAATTTTCTGAAAACTTCGTTGGGCCTTAACCGGGTCATACGGACTCCGATTTTCGAAAACTCGGACTCTATTTCGCGTATTTTTCCGAGACGAACGCAATGCCATAGCCCGTTTCCCTTGATTCAGATTTTTGAATTAAATTCTGCCTCGATTTATGTTATAACAGGTTATTGAAAATACGGGTTGTTACACTCTCCCCTCCTAAAAGGATTTCGTCCCCGAAATCTTCAAGTTAGGAAGAACGTATCCTACCATCCAATCATCCATCTACTCAAAACATCATCCACGAGCAATCATTGTCCTTACAAGATTCTAAATGTTGTATGAACATATGCAAAGGTGTGTGTATATGTACCTATCTAATGCAAATATCCATAATGTATAACATCTATATGTGTGCACATAACATACATCCATATGCAACATCCATGTGATAACACAAAATTTTCATCCATGAATAAGCATAAACACTCATGCATATGCAATATGAGGAGTGTGTGAGCCGATCTAGTGCCTAACGTTTATAATGCATCCACGAGTAACCACTTGCAAACACTTGCAACCACTTGCAACCATCAAGCATAACATGTTTCAAACACATGTTTTATCCAAAGGGTTTCTACCTAAGGTTCTCATGACAAGATTAACACGATAAACTAGATAAACATAGATAGCAAAGAGAAAGATATGCTAACAAAGAAAAGAGATTGAGAGTGTACCCTCAAAAAGGAATGGATAAAGCCCACGCATCTTCTCCTCGGTTTCCCAAGTTGCGTCTTCTTCGGCTTCACCCCACTGAACCTTCACCAATTTGACCTCTCGATTCCTTAGCTTCTTGGTCTCCGTCCCCAAGATACGAATCAGAGCTCTCCTCAAGGTAGCCTCTTTCTCTACTTCTACATCTTTCAGAACACTTGGCTCAAAAACCTCTGCTGATTCATGTAAACACTTCCGGAGATGCGAGACATGAAAAACATCGTGTACTCCGGCAAGCTTCTCGGGCAACTCCACTCTATAAGCCATCTGCCCGATCCTCTCTATAATAGGGAATGGTCCAACAAACCTCGGTGCCAACTTCCCAACGGCTCCAAATCGGACCACATTCCGCAAAGGAGAAACCTTCACGAAAACCATATCCCCAACATCAAACTCCAAATCAGTTCTTCGCTTATCAGCATAGGATTTCTGTCGGTCTTGGGCCGCTTTCATCCGTCTCCGAATCAACTCGATCTTCTCGGATGTATCTATGATCATATCAGGCCCAAGTATAAGCTCATCTGTAGTCTCCCACCAACATGTAGGCGACTTGCACAGCCTCCCATATAAAGCTTCAAATGGTGCCATCCCTATGCTTGCCTGATAACTGTTATTATATGCAAACTCAACAAGAGGAAGATGGTCTTCCCAAGTACCACCAAAATCCAGAATACATAGCCTCAACAGATCCTCGAGTACCCTATTCACCCTTTCGGTTTGACCGTCCGTCTGTGGGTGATAAGCCGTACTAAGATTCAACCTCGTGCCCATGGCTTCTTGCAAGCTGTTCCAGAATTGACTTGTAAAGATTGGGTCACGGTCACTGACAATACTAGAAGGGTCTCCATGTAGTCTCACAATCTCACGAAGATATACAGACGCTAGCCAAAATGCGGTCCTCTTGCTCTTTACCAGAATGAAATGAGCACTCTTCGTAAGTCTGTCCACAATAACCCAAATGCTCGTATTCCCTTTCCTTGACCTTGGTAGCCCATCGATAAAATCCATGGAAATACTCTCCCACTTCCATAGTGGAACGTCTAGAGGATGCAATAGCCCACCGGGCTTCTTCGACTCGGCCTTAACTTGCTGGCAAATGATACATCTAGAGACAAATTCTGCCACATCCTTCTTCATCCCAGGCCAAAAAAAAATGCGCTTCATATCTTTATACATCTTATCTCCGCCCGGATGTATAGTCAACTTAGAGCGATGCGCTTCCTCCAGAACTCTTCTTACTAGCTCTTCTACCATAGGAACACATAACCTTCCGTCTCTCCTCAGCCAACCCTTGTCATCAATAGAATATCGAGCGAGATGACTAGACGTCTCTCCTCGAATTAGCTTATCCATAATCTCAACTATCTGAGGGTCTTCTCTCTGCGAAGCCCCAACTTGATCAAGAAGGGTAGGTCTGAGTTCCAGAGATGCTAAAGAACCGGTCATCGACTCAACCGCCAAAGAGAAATCAAAGGTTGCCACATACTCTAAATTCTTCATCTCAACGAATAGAGGACTTAGGGTCAACCTTCTTCTACTCAATGCATCTGCTACCACATTCCCCTTGCCAGGGGTATAGGCTATCTCAAAATGATAGGACGCCAAGAATTCCATCCATCTTTGTTGCCTCAGATTCAGATCCTTCTGAGAAAAGAGATACTTCAATGACTTGTGATCGGTATAAAGCTCAAATCTTTCGCCCAGAAGATAATGGCGCCAAGCCTTGAGTGCAAATACTATTGCTGCCAACTCTAAGTCATGAGTGGGATAATTCTTCTCATGCACTTTGAGTTGTCTACCGCCAAAGCATATCACTCTTCCTTCTTGCATAAGAACAGCTCCTAACCCCGTGCCACATGCATCGGTGTATAATGTAAATAACTTCCCTCCATCGGGCAAAGCTAGAACAGGTGCTAATGTGAGGGCTCTCTTGAGCTTCTGAAAAGCAAGCTCACATTCTACGCTCCAAGCAAAAACCAAATTCTTCTTCGTCAATTTAGTGAGAGGAGCAGAAATCTTCGCGAAGTCCTTGATGAACTTCCGGTAAAAACCCGCAAGACCTAGAAAACTTCTCACTTCGGTTGCATTCCTTGGAGTCTTCCAATCCTGAACTGCAACTACCTTAGCGGGATCCACCACTAAGCCTTGCTTAGATACTATATGCCCAAGGAATCTAACTTCCCTTCTCCAAAAGTGACACTTGGAGAACTTGGCCTTCAACTGATGCGCTCTAAGCGTATCCATCACCTCCATGAGATGCCTTGCGTGCTCTTCCTCATCCTTAGAGAAGATCAGAATATCATCTACGAAAACCACGACAAACTTGTTCAAGAACTCCCTGAACACCCTACTCATCAAGTCCACAAAATATGCGGGTGCATTAGTCAAGCCGAACGGCATGACAAGCCATTCGAAGAATCCATCTGGTGTTCTGAACGCAGTCTTGTCTATACTATCTTCAGCTACCCTGAGCTGATGGAACCCCGTAGCAAGATCAAGCTGAGAGAAAACAGAAGCACCGACAAGCTGGTCAAAGAGATCATCAATCCTCGGTAACGGGTGTCTGTTCTTCTTAGTCAGCTTATTCAACTCTCGATAATCAACACAAAGTCGGAGAGAACCATCTGCCTTGGTAGCAAATACCACAGGCGCTCCCCATTCAGATATACTTCGTCTAATGAAGTTCTTCTCAAGCAACTCTTTCACTTGCTTACTTAGCTCCCGCCTTTCACGCGGAGCCATGTGCCGAACGGGCAAAGAAACCGGCTTTGCATTATCCACCAGATAAATGCGGAAATCAATCTCTCGCTTAGGGGGCAACCCCCTAACTTCATCGAAAACATCCGAATACTCTCGAACCACTCTCACAGACTGAAGAGTTTCCATTGACGAGTCGAGTGATTCAAGATAGCACAACATGACGGGACCTCTCGGATCACAAGAAATCTCTAGGGTGTTTCCGAGGCGAGTCACGAGCCTCACAACCCTATGCTCACAATCAAGGATGGCTCCATATCTAGACAGCCAATCCATGCCCAATATCAATCCGTATCCCCTGAAACCAAGAACATAAGCACTACACAAGAACTCTACACTCAGTATAGAGATCCTCAAATCCCCACATATCATAGACAAATGGGCGGAACCCCCAATAGGATTTGAGACACAGACGGGATCATCTACCAAGCTAGTACTAAGGTGCAAACTATCAACAAGATCAGATGAGATAAAGCTATGCAATGCACCAGAATCGAACAAGGTACGAACTGGAAAATCAGAAATATATACAAGGCTCTCAACAGAAATACTACCTCGATCGGGAACTGGAGCGACATTAAGAGCATGAACTTGCCCTCCTGAAGGTCCAGCACGCTGAGTCTGGCCCTGGCCTTGCCCTTGCTTCCTCGGGCAATCCTTACTGAAATGTCCAGTCTCACCGCAGAAAAAGCATTCACCATTCTTCCTTTTCCTCTTCTTACAATCCTTAATAAGATGCCCAACTGAACCGCAATAATGGCACTTCCCCTTGTTGTTCTTGCCCTTGTTGTTGTTCCCTTTGTTGCCTTGACCCTTGTTCTTGTTCTTGTTCTGATTGCCTTGACTGCTCTGACCACTTGGATTACCCTGACTTCCTTTCCCCTGGGAATCAGTCTTCTTGGCTTGAGTATCATTCATCTTGACCTCTTTCTTGACATCTCCCTGAAGTAACGCCATATCAACCAAGCTCTCAAACGTGGCCCCATGGGGAATATGTGACATAGCCAATCCTTGCAACGGCTCATTCAATCCTCTAGCAAAACGAAGAGCCTTCTTCTGAGGAGTATTCACCATATCCAAGCCAAAACGAGCTAACTGATTGAACTTGTTCACATATTCTTTGACAGACATATCCCTTGTCTCAAAGTTATGAACCTCTCCATTTGCAGATTCTCCTCGGAAGAAGATAGAAACTTAAGCATGAACCTTGCCCTGAAATCGGCCCAAGTCTCAACAGGCCTAGTACCATTGGTGACTTCCCACCAATAAGCGGCTTCATCCTTCATAAGCCAAACCGCCAATAAGAGCTTCCTCTGATCGTCTAACCCAAAGATAGCAAACAAATCCTCGGTCTCATTCAACCAATTTCTGGCCTCTACAAAAGTCTCAGTGCCTTGAAAGTTCTTGCCACCCATTGCTTTGAAATCTTTGCAAGTCTTTGCGAAGTCCGCTTGAGGATGCTGAGGGGGAGGAGGAAGAGGAACCTCAGCGACAGGAGGAGGAGGAACATTAGCGACAGGAGGAGGAATATTAAATACTGGAGGAGGAGGAGGAGGGACATCTGCGGGGCCGGCTTCGGTCGCCCTAGCCTCCAAAAGTCTCCTATACCAAACAGGTACGTGCACTCCCTCCGGAATAGCAAAGTTATCGGCCATGCTGAAAACGAAGAAAAAGACAGATTCAGAATGGCGAAAAAAAACGAAGGAATTTTGCTAATGGCTTTTTGGGGAATAGCCTTTAAAATAAACTAGACTTTTCTTTGGAAAATACTTTATACTTGGTTTTGAAAATAGTTTTCCAAAAGTTTTAAAAACCTTTTTGTTCCTTCTCGTAAACCATATGCTCCGATACCAAATGTAACACTCCACCTCCGCCCGGGTGACTCTTGCAAGCACTCTGACTTTGGAGGGGCGTTTGAATCAGGTAAACATGCATAATGATATATCAAGGCAGAACAAGAACATATGTATATGCGTAAACAGAGTAAATAACATAGATAAAACAGCGGAAGTTTTAAACCATTTCAAAACAAGTCTGTTACATCATAATGTCAATTTTCCAAATAAACCAGTCTAGATAAAACAACATCAACTGAAAAACTGAAATACATAAATACTAATCCCCAAAAGAAGTGATAGCCACAGCTAGCTTCATGTCAAACCGTACATGAGCTAAATCCCACAAGCAAGCAGTCAGAAATCCAGCTAAGCTCCAGTATTCCCTCCCTGAGAACCTGGGGGGGGGGGGGGGGACGGAAGAAAAGAGGCGAAAGAAAACAGGTCAGTCAAAAAGACTGAGTAAGCCCTACTACAATCAATGTAAACTGATAAAGTTAACTGGCATGAGAAGCAGGTATGATCATAAGGATAACAACATACTAGCATGATGATTAACTAACAAGGTAGATAAAGTGTCATCGCATAATCAGGATTAAGGTTATGTACCACAGGTGTACTAGCAAACTAACATGACTTGAATAAACAGGTATTGATCCCTTGGCCCAAGCTTTGGCCCAATAACATGAAATGACCCTAATACGAGGTCCAACCAAACGGTCTAGTCGATCGGCTCCCTAAGCCTAACTCGTCACGTGTTGGTGTCAATACGGCCCAGACATGATTGTAGTCAGACTGTGCAGGGTCTCCCGTCGGGTGTATCAAGCCCTTGTGTGGCAACCCCTGGACACCATAAACATGAGTGCACAGTCTCGATCTACTGGTACCCGTGCATGATTTCCCCGGCTTCGGACTATGTGCATGACCATGGTCCGCCCGGAACTACACCGGCGTACCCTCTGTCGTCGCTTTTGGTCACTTACCTCCAGCCCAGTAATCGTGCCCCCACCCTAGCCTAGTCCCTAGGGTCATGATGATACTAACTTGGGATTACTGCTGGAGTGGGCCCCCCATTGCTAGGATTTTTCTAGTGGCTTAAGTACGGTTTAACCCCCTTGCTAATCATGGATTAACTTGGTTAAGTGTAACGATGAGTTCACGACTTAACCCCGATTAATCTACTGAACCCAAATTGGTTAAGTACTAAGTGGACCATGACTTAACCCTAATCATGAGGCATTAATTAATTTAATGCGCCTTAACCTCTCACATTAGACTTTATTGCGGTTACTAGTTAAGCCGGGCGGGTCCGGGTAGCTTTACACCACAACTTGGTCTAACCTCGGGTCCAAGGTACAACATGACCAACTTCTCACATTGGGTCCTATTGTTTGTAGCAACTAGTTAAGCCGGTCGGTTCCGGGTAGGTTTACGCTACAAACTCAACCCAACCTCGAGTTGGCCACACTTATCTTTTCTAAGTGTCATGTCCATCATGTTTCCAAAACATGTTACAAATTTTCAAGCAATTGGGTAGACCTAACTTAATAGGTAAATTCCCAATGGGTAGACCTAACTTAATAGGTAAATTCCCAAGCTTATGTTTTTATGTCTTTTACTTTTACCCTACCCCAAACGCAATCCCATCGCTTACATATCGCAATAGCGCATAAAGGATAGAAAGAGGGAACTTGGCATAATCATGACATAAAAGTGTTGAAGCCACAAGTTTAACATGGTGGCATATAAAATGTTCATGTGTTCATATACTTGCATATTACATATTTTGGCCTCAA
The DNA here is from genome assembly GCA_030737875.1 of Allium sativum. Lineage (NCBI taxonomy): Eukaryota > Viridiplantae > Streptophyta > Magnoliopsida > Asparagales > Amaryllidaceae > Allium > Allium sativum. Next base: position 571,435,086 of record CM060923.1, on the reverse strand, counting down.
AGCATGCATAAAACCAAACTTAGCATATTGGTGATACATGGTGATAAATGACATGTAGAAATGGCCATAAGTTCGCATTTAGCCTCACATGCAAGTTATCATAAGAGATATGATAACTTACATGTTGCCAAAATGCAACCTTTGGCATAAAGCTTGAAGCTTTATGTTCATAAACCCAAGATAAGCTTGCATAACATGATAACATGAATAAAAGGATCAACCCAAACTTGCATAACACAACTTGCATAGCATAACATGATGAACTTGCATTTCATATCATAGCATGCTTGCATAACATGATAAACTTGCATATTATAACATAACAAACTTGCATAACATGATAAACTTGCATTTCATAACATAGTAAACTCGCATATAAACTTGCATATCATACATTTAGCTTTAGAGTTTAAGTATGAAAGTAGAATAGGGATTACAATGATTATGAAGTCACAAAAATATGACAAAGCCTCAATTAAACCCAAAAATGCAAGCCAAAATGATCAAAACCCTTCCTTTATGATGCAAATATAGAAACTTGACTTGAATGCAAGCTAATGATGCTCATACAAGTTTGAAAACACTTGTATGCATGGAAAATCACTTAGAAATTGGTTTAGGAATTTTATGAAGAGAGTGGAGGCCATGAGAGGATTGATTTTGCCATAGTTTAGTTGTAGGATAGATTAATGATGATTTAGGGCTAGGTTAGGGTCTTATTTATAGATTAGGCAAGTGTTTTAGGCCATAGGATTAAACCCTAGTTGCAATCTTAGCCCTTAAAACCGAATCTGGCCCCCAAGCTCAACACAATCTCAAAATGGTGCACCAGGCTAAACAACCCGGCTGGACCAAGTCGACAGCCAAGTTGACCGGGCTGTCGACTTGGGTCCAACCAAGTCGACTCCCAAGTCGACAGGGCTATCGACTTGGGTGCCCTGGCGGGAACTTTCCCGCCTGGCCCAAAATGGGCCAATTTTTCAAATTCAAGTTTGAATTTGAAATCAGTTTTTACTTAGAAATTTTCTGAAAACTTCGTTGGGCCTTAATCGGGTCATACGGACTCCGATTTTCGAAAACTCGGACTCTATTTCGCGTATTTTTCCGAGACGAACGCAATGGCATAGCCCGTTTCCCTTGATTCAGATTTTTGAATTAAATTTTGCTTCAATTTATGTTATAACAGGTTATTGAAAATACGGGTTGTTACAAAGGTCTTGAGCACCTATAAATAAGACCCTTGACCTTACCCTAAACATCTTAATTCAGCAGCTATGCTAGAGCTCTGCCATGGCTCCTTCTCTCTCTCTCTCTTCTTAAATCTATTCTGAAATTAAAATGTTAGCCTAGGAGGATTATGAATTCAGATCTAGAAGAGGGAATCAACGTTAATAAAAAAGATAATTGAATCATAAAAGCAAGGTAAACCTCTAAGAACTAATCTTTAAATTATTTCTCTTTCCCTTCTCTTTTCATGAAAAAATAAATCCATGGTCGTTAGGTCATGAATCAAATTACAGGGAAAAAGAAAACCATAGATGATAGAATGGATCAGATCCAAAATTTTGGGGAAAGCTTAAATGTGAGTGGGTTTAAGCTATAGACTTTAGAAAATGTTATGACTATCGTTTAGCATTCCCCTTTTTAATAAATTTTGAAATGGCTAGTTTAATTATAAATTGTTGTTGTAACAAATTGAAATGTTGATATGAATATGTCAGGAAATTCCTATGTTTAGTTGGCTAATTTATTGAATGTTTACATGTTGGAGAAAATAAACTTTTTAGGATATGAATAGCCAATTCAATGGTTGTAATTACATGCTTTACTTGGGACAAATTATTGATTGAACGACATGTTAAAATAATTACCCGATTGAATGTTTACATGTTCTAGTAGAATTAAACATATGTTGAAAATGACATGCGACAAAATATAGGCAAAAATTGGATGACATGTAAATTATATTATAGTAAAAAGGATAATGTGTCTAAAATTTTCATATAATGGGATTTTTGAATATAACATATATTATGTTTTAAGATTTTAATTTCGAAGCGCAATTTGATATGAACATGAGTGATTGAATGAAAATGAATATGCCTAGGATTACAATTAGAAATTGGAACTACACTTGTGGCATGAGGTTAGGTTGCATTAGTGGCGGAAGTCTGCCCGGACCCGACCGGCATATCCAGCCGTCACTAATGTTGGACCTAATGTGAGAGGCCTAAGTGAAAGAATTAACAACATGTGCTAAGACATGAGGTTAAGTTAGCTTGTGGTAGAAGTCTTCCCGGAACCGCCCAGCAAATCCAACATCGACAAGTATAGGCTTAATGTGAGAGGTCTAGTGCTTATATATATATATATATATGTATATAACAAGATATGAATAAATGGCAAGGATGGTAATTAAATGTCTAACTGAGAAAATAAGATAGGATGGGATGTAATGAACTAAGTTAGTGTAATAAGAGGAAAAAGTGATGTATTTCCCTAAATGACTTATTTCTGAGAACGTTGTTGCAAGTAAGCCACAATAAATAAAGAAAAGTAAAGAAATTACTTGCTACCACGGATTTAGATGGGAAAATGTTATGAAAATAAATCATTGATTCCTTCTATCAAACTGATAAGGTGCATGAAGTGTTTTCCTTAATATAATAAGGAACATATATTACAGTGAATGAAGAATAATGGTCTACAACAGTAAATGGTTTAAAAGGGGAATGATAATGACTTATTATAAACAAATAACATTAATGAAAATGTTGTATAATAGATAGACTTGTCCTTGGGACAAGTGAATATTATAACTTAGGTTATAATAAGCTAGTAAGGGAATGGGATAACTGGTGAATTAAGTTAAGTGACACTTAATTGTAAATTAAATAATCAAAAAAGAGGAAAACCTGGAACCAGTTAAGAAAAGGGGGAAAATATATTGTACTTAATTATAAATTAAGTAGTCTGGGAGTCTGAAACCCGTTGGTAAGAATAACATGTTTAGACTTGTCCTAGGGACAAGGGGAAATTATAACATAGGTTATAATAAATGGGTAGAGAAACTTATAAATGGGCCTTAGTTAATAGAACTAAGTTAATAAGAAAACAACGGTACGCCGTATTGACGAAGTAAAGTGGGATTAGGATTAAATGAGAAAGGATGAGGAAAACTTATGAAATGAAATAAGTTATATTTAATCATAAATGGTAAGTGACATGTTAATTGGAAACATGTGAATTGGATATACTTAATTACATATTGAGTAAAACATGTTATTGAAATCAAACAAGAATATAAAAGAGATTGTGGATCACAGACCTTGAGCCACAGTCTAGAGAATAGCATGTTGTAAGCTTATTAATAAACTTAAATGGTTTAAGTTATAAATTGAATTATTAACAAGGGTAACTTGGTAAACTTGAAAAGGAAGTCAATGTGAAGGAGAATAACCAAGTTAATTGAGAAAACTCATGAGGTGGCGCAAGCGTGTAATTAATGGTTAGACGTAGGGTCTAATGACATATAAAACTGAGGCGCTTGGACCAGTCCATAAGTTAGAGGATGAATAACCCTAAGGGGTAGATCATCGGTATGTCAAAAGACACAAAGAGGAGCACATATCCATCTAGATATTTTTGTAGGCTCCAACGGACTGGGTTAAGAAGCACGTGGCTTCTGGGGACGTAGGGTACTCTTGGTATTCCTCTGTGAGTGGCAGATGATCTGCCTATGCTCACAGAGGTTAGGACTGCGTGGGTGAACCAATGAGTATGCCTTGATTGCAATAATAAGGGGCAATCAAAAGACTAAGATGGACCAGCGTGATTCGACGACACCAGTTAGTGCCCTGTGATAGCAACTCGTCGTTTACCTACGATCTTCAGTCAATACGTAAAGTGGAAAGGCGGAGAACTCCAAAAGACCATATACTTTGCTATCTAGTTACGGGTGAGGTTGGCCAATAAGTTTGAAGGGCATAGGGGGCCGGGGTTAGGTTCTCATTTTTGATATTCTTAGGTACCTTTCATTAGTTGAGGGAGGGGTCTAGTGGGACCATAGTCACCGTAAAAGCAGACCTTAGCATCTGCAATCGGCAGATATCTGAAAGCTCCCAACCGAGTTCCGTGTTTCTTGATTAGCCCTGCCACGGGACTCGAGCGCACATATAGAAAACATGTGCAATAGACATCGATAATGATTGATGACACGTACATGGTAGAATCTAGGTACACTCATGTCACGCTGGGTGGTTTATCATAAGACTAGAGGGCTTTTTTGAGGATGGAACCTAATTCGATCGAATGGTTCAAAGATGGCAGTCCGATCACTTACGTAATATAGAAGTAGTGGTTCTTTGCAGATGTAGCGTTGACATATATACAGAAATCCTACGACATTCGGGCGTAGGATTAGGGACTGCTATATTCCTATGATGATACAGTGGAGACCGTGCAAGTAGGGTACCATGGGGTGTACCTTAGTTGGGGCTAGCTACATATACATTGTATTAGGTTAATCTAGTAGGGAGTAGATGGGTGCGACGTGTATAAGCCTTGAATTGCTAATAACATAGATAACCTAATAAATTAGAAAATGTAATTGAACGGTATATGTAGGATTATCCAGAAGTATAATTTAATTCCAGTCACACAGGACTTATGTTCTGACCCCCCTCCTCACAACATTCGCAGGTTAGGTTCATGACAGAGACTGTATAGCTTTGGATACCAGTTTAGTAGTATTATTATTAAGGTAAGGCTATGTTTTAATTACATTATATTTTATTCCTTCCGGAGTGAGATGTTTTCCGAACTTTGACATGTTTCATGTCTCTGTCTTTTCTGCAGGATACCAGAGCAGACCAACTTGGGTTTCGATGGATTGGGATTTTTGAAAAAATTCGGTCTGTCGGAATCCGAGTTGTTATATGCCCCTTCTCTCAATAGTGAACCAATGTTATAGATATCGATAACTCCATTGCACACGTCCCGCAACAAAGCCCAACTCTAGAAGTTAACTCGTTGGTTCCCATCTGGATCCCGAGTGATAACTTCTTACTTGGACTTCTTTTGCATCTCGGGTTTTTTTTGAATTGGAGTTGGTCTTTAGAAGAGTTCATGATCGTCATTGTGTGGTAGTGGTAGAAGCTCATATTCGATTCAGTTCGGTCCTTTAGTTCGGCTCAGGTATATGGTGTTCAAGTCCTCCATTCGGTTCGGTCCTCCTTGTTGGGTTTGGTTCGATGCTCCACCATTTCGTTCGGTGCAGCGTTCCGGTTTTGCTTCCTCATCTCCCGATCCCGGTTAGGTTCGAGTTCTTCAGCTCGACTCGCCATCTCTTGTTCTAATCCGATCCGATCCCCATCCTAGCTCTAATCTGACCCGATGCCATTCTAAGCTCCAGTTCGATCCCAACTTCAACTCGATTCGAATGGCCTTCCTTTTTACAATGCTTCCATATTCTTAAGCTCTAGTTCGGTCCGTCCCCTCCAGACTCCCAGTCTGGTTCGGCTAGCCGATCCGACCAGCTCACTCCCATCCGATCCGAACCGGAACCCTGCAAGTTTTCCAACGAGCCATGTTCTCCAAATGACATCATTTTCAACCTTTCTAACTTTCCTATGCAATCATAAAACATACCAAACAACAGTAACAACATATAGGTTCAACCAAAAACATCAATTATACATGTTAATTTAGATTAAACATACCCAAATCCATGATTTTCTCATTAATTCCCTAAATTTTGGGATTAGAAAACTTAATCCAAATCAACCTAAATTCATATATGTGACATAAGACATAATTCTAGAATTTTTACATATTTTTCCATAATTTTTAGGTGTATAATTTCGCTAATTATCACTAATCATCCCTAATTAGCCACAATTAGTGAATAAACATGCTAATCACTCAAATAATTAATGATAGATCTAAAACTTTTACTGATTTGGCTCGGATTCTAATGTGGAGCAACAACTCCACCTTGAATTTGGTGCTAATTCAGCTTGATTTGATGTAGATTTGATTAATTTGTGATTGGAAAGTGATTAGAGAGATTTAGAAGATGGAAGCCATGATTAGGGTTTGAGGCCATGATTAGGGTTTGAGAAAGGTTTTGGCGGCTAGAAAAATGAAAGGAGATGATTCTCCAACTCCTTTCAGCCCTCCCATAACCCTAATCCCGAATTGGGTTATGGGCCTAGCTTTTAATCACTTAATTAAGCCCAATCAGGCTGTTTTCCATCTTTCAAATATCATTTCAACCATATCCCCCAAACGGTAAATGCATTTGATTAATGTGACTACTCTACGGAATGACAATCTATCATCCAAATCCAATGGAAGTAGTTTTAGGTCAAAAATCCTTACCAATCAAAAGTTATAGGCAAAACAAGATTCGCTAGGGGTAAAATGGTCATTTCATAATTCGGCAAAAATCGTGAACGGGAAATGACTCCAATAGCCGTTTCCCAAGGTTATACGACCATATGACTTTGTATGAAAATAAAATAAACATTCTATGATACTCCGATACACAGAATACAGGTCATCACAACAAAACTGACTTACACTCAACTTGATAGTACCAAATTTGTCAAAACCATGGTTGCGATCAGCAACCAACATACAAAAACTCAACGGGTCAACGGTTGTTCTTCCATAACCATGGAACCCACCCACACCTTTACCGATCCCTGCTCCCAACCGTACTTCCTCCACGCTCTACGAAATGATGCAACATCACCTCCATCGAACTCCTCTTCACAAGAGCTTCCAAGCCAACACCACATTATGATGCAAACCAATTCCCCTCATTGCGTCCTCGGCCTCTACAATCATGACTACAGCTAACGTACGACACTTGCTGGTGCCAAATTCCACCAAAAGCATGTCACAAGTTCCATTTCTGATCACAAACTCCAATGCGATCCCCATTTTGCAAATCGAACATCAGACAACAAATACTCTCAGACCCTAATTTCAGGTCCACAACCATAGATCTGCGCACCACACAAACCGGTTCCAAACACCAACTAATCACATGCCTGTGGCAAAAAGTATGACATTAAGGTAATGTTATCAACAATACTTTTTTTATAATATTTGCGGTCTGTCGTCATTATTAATGTTATTAACAATATACTATAAAAGCTATAAATCATACCTCTGGAAATATTAATAAGTATGTTGAAATATGGGCAGTGACAATATCAACCAAAAGTTGTTAAATATATTGTTTTTAACAGCTTACAGTAAACGTTGTTCTAAATATAAATCGTGCTAGCACTGCATTAGTATTGTAAAATAAAAAATAAACCAAATCTACAATAGTATTTTGTTGTTGTTTAACTTTTGGTCTTCAACGTTTAATAAACATTGTTGAAAACTACAAATTACAATCTTATATAAATATTGTTAACTTACATATTCCAATGACATGAGAAATAAGTTATGGGTAAAAAAATATAATACAATGTTAAAAACTCATTGTTAAAAATTACTTTCTATAACAGGTTAAGCAAACATTGTAGAAAATTTTCATTTACAACTTTTGTACATAAAACATTTTTTGGAAGAATCTATTACAACTATTTTCTTAAAAAAGTTGTGAAAAATTACCTTTTTTACAACATTTTGATGAACTGTTGTGGAATCAGTGTTGTAAAATAGCTTTTTTGTTTTAGTGGTTTAAATTGAGTTAGGTGTTGATATCTGAATTGATAACAAGTCGAATTTTTGAATTACGGATTTTGGTTCTGATTGGATTTTTTTTTTAAATTATTACTTATATTAAACTATTTGACTTAAACTAATTTTACTTATTAAATATCTTCATAACTACTATTTTATAACTATTTAATTTCAACTATTTTATCTATTAAAACTTTATAACTACTTTTAATAACTATCTTATATGTTTTAACTATTATAACTATTTTAATAAAAATCCTTTTTATAAAACTATTTTATATTAAATTAATTTATATATATTCTAAACTATTTTAAATTTAAACAATTTTTAAAACATTCTTTATTAATAATAAAGTTTTTTCCAATCCAAACTATTAAATACGAAATGTTTGATACAAAGTTTTGAATAACGATATTCGTGGAATTGAAATTTGAAATAAAAATGTAATTCTTGTTTACAAACTATTTGTAAATATGAATCTGAAAGTAGAATAAAATCAATAATGAATTGATTTAAAAATGATTTATGAATTTGAAATATTTAAACTTAATTGTGTAAACATAAAAATCAAAAATTGTGTTATTTGATTTATCATATTTTAATTTGATTTTAAATATAAATGACCACTGTGTGAAATAAGCATTTGGTTCTGATTGGATTATTATTATTAAAGTTTAAATTGAGTTAGGAATTGAACTTTTCTATTAAAGTTTAAATTGAGTTAGGTGTTGATATCTAAATTGATAACAAGTCGAATTTTGGTTTTGATTGGATTATTATTGTTTTTAAATTATTATTTATACAAACTATTTGACTTAAACTAATTTTACTTATTAAATATCTTCATAACTATTAATTTATAACTATTTAATTTCGATTATTTTATCTATTAAAACTTCATAACTACTTTTAATAACTATCTTATACGTTTTAACTATTATAACTATTTTAACAAAAATTGTTTTTACCATGCGTTTCTTCCTTTTCTCCTAAAACCAAGTATTCATATTCCAACCTAACCATACACTATCAATTCAACCATGCATTAAAAAAAGGAAAATCTAAACGTTGCGTGTCATTCCTTCATTCATGCATGTACCTCATTTAAATGTTGTTCATTTCAAAATAATGCATTAAGAAATGCAATAGCTTTGATTAAATTAATTTATATATATATCTAAACTATTTTAAATTTAAACAATTTTTAAAACATACTTTATTAATAATAAAGTTTTATCCAATCCTAACTATTAAATTTGAAATGTTTGATATAAAGTTTTGAATGACGATATTCGTGGAATTGAAATTTGAAATAAAAATGTAATTCTTGTTTCCAAACTATTTGTAAATATGAATTTGGAAGCCAAATGAAATCAATAATGAATTGATAGTAAAATGATTTATGACTTTGAAATATTTAAACTTAATTGTGTAAACATAAAAATCAATAATTGTGTAAACATAAAAATCAATAATTGTGCTATTTGACTTATGATATTTTAATTTGATTTTAAATTAATGACCATGGTGAAATAAGCATTTGGTTGTTAAAGAGACCGGTGCCGGATATTGTTTGTAGCGACCCGAACTTCCCCTGTAAAGGAAAGCCCAGATTGAGTTGAGGACAAGACAGATCGGAACACAAACAGAAGAACATTTCATTGCTTATTACAACAATTTCATCAGAATACAAGAATATATAGAGTATGAATAAATATTACACATTTACTAAATATCAGAGATTTACAAGTTACAATGCAGCGGAAAATAATACAAATCACAACTGAAAGGAATATACAGATACAAAGCTTTCCGAATATCATTCCAGCTGTAAACCAGGATCCTGTAAATATAAATCTGCAAAACCAAAATTACTAGCTACCCATGCAGAAAATAGGAGCACCCCGAGTTTAGGTTAAAACAATAAACTCCAGGTCAGTTATGTGACTAGTGTGAGAACTAAAACAGTTATTAATTTGATTTTAAAGTTTGGTAAATCAAGGGACCACGCCGTATAACACGGAACGGGTTTACCCCCAAGAAAACCCGTGCATAAAACAAACAGCGCAATGCTAAATAAAGAACAATGAAGCTATTATAAGACTCAGGTCCCATCACACAATGCAACGCAAGCCGGAGGATAGAGTTTTTACCTTATAATAGCCAAAAATGCTTGGTACGTGAAATTTCATCTTTTATTATTACTATAAGTGTATAATGTCAAAACAATTTCAATCATAAGTATCAATCATAGACGACATAAGTGCCCCATACCACTATGTCGCCATACTAGGCTCTACAATCAAAACTGCAAATGTCATGTATTGGAAGCGTGTGAACCAAGGAAAGAGATCGTCCTTACCGCTTCGAGACGCTATAGCCCGTGTCTCAGGTCAGAGCTCGGGTGACCTTTGGATCGTCAGGCTCGGTCCACCCGATGTGGATTAAAATGCCTGAACACTGCATTTCCCCGCCCTATGGTGTCAACTGGCCATATGCCGACCAAACTATCGGCCCCAGAACGACCGATATAACTGAGGCGCCTCACTATCCATCATCCACATAAGTAAAATGTCAGGGCATGCAAAACGCTAACACCATTCCTAGCTAGAAGGAAATACATGTCCTCCCTGAAGTCCTCTCCCGTTTTTGGTTCACACCGGGGTGTGAGGTTCGTGAATTAACGCTACACAAAGCTATGACACAAAGACCGTGCTTTGATCATCAACCACAAGACTCTGCTTTTCAACAGAAGCCTTGATCATTTGCATCTCAGCATGCCACACAGGCAATTCACGCAATGCAACCGATGTATATCCATCACACAAAATGAAATCCAATGTCAGACACACATCCATTTACAAGTTCGTTCTGGGTCGGAACGAAACCGGAGACACCTTATTCCTCGTCCCATATGTCCAATACAGGAGAGAGGCCATCGCATATCTGGTCGATCTCCAAGTACATCTGGACGATCACCACTTATTACCTTGTCTTGGGTGTACAACCTAATCAAGACATCAGTAATCATCCAAACGATGTGAAGACCTTCGGTCTTCAACCACTGTCTTCATCCTCGACATATCGTCGAAATAGTTATTCAGAATGGGATAAACCCGGTCTTTCTGAATAACTCGCGTAAATAATAAACATGTGCTATAAAAACACAACATACGCCTCATTCCAATCCATAATATTCCTTTATTCAAATATTCTTATACTTTGGGAAAGGTTCCCATTAATTTTATCAAAGATAAATTCTTTAAATTTATTCTTTAATCTTCCTTTGGATATCATTTCAATCTAATTAAAGATGCATTAAAACTCCACTTGGTTTTAATCTTCCCAAAAATCAATATTAACGATTTTTTAACTTGGGAAATCATATCCTGTCTTTAACTGGGTTAGAGAACCAATGTCAATTAAAACACGGTTCACGATAAACCCAAAATCCCATTCCATTCCATCAGCCTTTAACCGTAAATTAGCAAGTGAATAATTCCCTAAGTATTAAACCCGAAGGCCAAAACCAACATCAGATCAATACCCAGGAAACCATTCAACTTAACTAATCTCATGTTAGTTTCTGATTTTCTTAACTCCATTGGGTCTAAGAACAATATTATTAAAGATACCATTCACGACAACCCAAAATCGTATTCCTATCTTTAACGGGGTTAAAGATCCAATGTCCTTTAAAACACGGTTCACGATAAACCCAAAAACACATTCCATTCCATCAGCCTTCAACCATAAATTAGCAAGTGAACAAATCCCTAAGTATTAGCCCCGAAGGCCGAAACCAAAATCAGATCAATACCCCGGAAACCATTCAACTTAACTAATTTCCAGTTAATTTCTGATTTTCTTAACTCCATTGGGTCTAAGAACAGTATTACTAAAGATACCATTCACGACAACCCAAAATCTTATTCCTGTCTTTAACTGGGTTAAAGAACCAATGTCCTTTAAAACACGGTTCACGATAAACCCAAAATCACATTCCCTGCCATCAGCCTTTAACCGTAAATTAGCAAGTGAACAATTCCCTAAGTATTGACCCCGAAGGCCGAAACCAACATCAAATCAATACCCAGGAAACCATTCAAGTTAACTAATTTCCATTTAGTTTCTGATTTTCTTAACTCCATTAGGCCTAAGAACAGTATTACTAAAGATACCATTCACGACAACCCAAAAGCTTATTCCATTGTTAATTGGGTTAAAGAAAAAGTGTTATTTAAAACACCGTTCACGATAAACCCAAAGACCAATTTCAATTCCATTCCAATCAAATATCAATTAATTGGTATACTTCATTAAATCCAAATAAAATGATTTAATATTTTCTCAACTGGGTTCAAGAACAGTGTTAATGAACACACCATTCATGACAAACCCAAAATCGCATTTGATATTAAATACAAGGCTCTGAATAGAAAGTATATCGGCTTATATTCAATATCAAATTCTGGAATGAACAAATACCGTATTGGAATAACGATATGTATATCTTCCAAATTCCTCCACTATATCCATATAATCACAGAATCCAATATTGAAATATTTCGAAGATAATTTCGATTCAAATCCATTCCAATTCATATATTGGAAATTATGGTTATTTTTAAAACCACTTCAAAAATCCAATTTATTTATTTAAAAAATATTGGATTATAATTCTAGTTAATGACTAGTTCATTTCGATAAAAATATATTTTAATCTTTTCAATTACGGAATTTTTCATCCTAATTCTTTCTAAATAATTTCTTATGATTTTACACTAATTATTGATATTTTTAATAATTGTATCATGGCCCGTACGGTCGATTTCCATAAACAGCCATCGAACTGCTCTTACATCGACCTTTTTCAAATTTGATTTGGACATAATTCCAAATCCAACCGTTAGATTTCTAATTTATTGTATTCGTTAGAAATATCTTTTCGATACAAACCCAATGGTCCCGGTTTTAGGTGAATCCGACGATCGGATCTCCCATAACATCCATTCGAAGTCAATGGTCAAAATTTGCGAACAGCCGCAGCGCGTCGCGTTCTATTCAGGCCATTATATTATATATATACATATATATTATATATATAATATATATTTCTTCGATATCCATTTAAAACGTATTTTATAAATCGTTTTAAATTCGTTTTCAAAACGATTTCAACTTCATATTCAATTTCAAATCAAAATTGAATATTCCATATCATCGATATATATATATATATATATAAATGATAATATTTTCAAAACATTAGATTTTGAAATCAATTCCTTTTCGATATTCATTATAAAAATGAATAAAATCGATATAAATATCGTTCACGTCCAAATGGCATTAATCTAATCGACACGGCTTTATATATTTAAATATTTTCGTGTCCATCCCAAATTGGACATCAAAATCATATTTTGATTCTTATTTGAAAATTATTTGAAAATATTCGTTATTTTAAAATAATCGTTATTTTAAAATATCCATTCTTTCTGAACTGGAATCAGATACAATCAATTACCATATAATTTGATTATATGGATTTCATACAATACATGTATACAAAAACAATGATAAATAATCATCCATCATCCAGAGTGCATTCTACACTATTTAAGCATTAAATATAAATATTTAACGCCTATAAAAGTCTGTCAACCAATCGATTTACATACAACTAACTATTGGGATTAGTGTATGTCCAATATCATCCCAATACCCGTGTGGGGTTTCAATAAACAAATAATGAATTTTATTTGTGCAGTTGGTCGATGTGTAAAATTTATCGTCCCAATCCATATCAGTAAAATGGGTGTACACAAACAAATCTTATGATTTGTAAATAAATATTTCTTTTATTCATATACCTGTTAAAAATTATATTTTTAACGATAAAATATTTATTCGGTTCATTTACACAATAAAAATGATATTTTATTGTTCTAACATATTTTAAAAAAAATTGGCGGCATAATGGCGCGATATCAAAATCGGGTAATGTCTAGCATTACCCCTCTCCTGATATTGGCTCGCGCCATACACACATAACAATTCTAATCAATTCATTTCACCCAAACAACCAATTTCAACCAAATAATGTAATTAACCAAACCAAACAATCAAGCAAGTCGTCCATTGAAACAACCCACCTCCACTAAGGTCACTCACAAAGGGAATGCCTTAACTTTGGTGGAGCATTATAAGTAAATGATACAGATAATTTACAAGAAAGACATATGAATAATGAAAAAAAACTAAATTTATTTCATAAGTACGTGGTTCAGTTAAAACATTACAACTGTCTCAAACCAACTTCCAAATTATTACAACAAAATCACTGTCTTGATTAAAACATAAAGAAGCATAAAATAATAATAAGGTAGCATAAATCCCCAATCAGAGTGTATCCAAAGCCATAGCCCAAGGAAAGAGAATCCAAGCAATACATCTATTCTCTTCAAGCTGGAAATGGTCCGAACTAAGCTGAAGTATTCCCTCCCTACGGACCATGGGGGGAGGGGGAATGGAAGAAAGAAGACAAAAGAAATATGGTTCAGACATGAGTCTGGTAAGTCCAGTGATTATTTAGCATGTAAACAAGAAAAAAGATTATGACATGAATAAACTGAACCTAGGACAACATCTTAGAAATAAGATAATAAGACTGAATATGCTATCGCACTCATTACTATTTCTCGGCACCCACTTACAAGTGTTTTCAACTAGCACCATGTGTTCAATATAAATGATCCCCTTTATCGATCGACTCCTACTCGCATACGTTTACCACTTGTGTCATTCGGCCCCGCTTGAGTGTAGATACCTGTGCTGGTTCCACCATGGGGTGTATCAAATCCTATGGTGGCAGCCCGACACAATTCAAGATGCAAAGTCATTACTACTGATGCCCAGTGCCTGATTTTTCCACTCCGGAGTACGTGCACGCTCGCACTCCATCGGAACCTAAACTGACGCACCACCCGCCGTTGTTTTGACCGCTTATAATCAGCCCAGTAATCGTGCCCCACCCTGCCTAGTTTAGGGTACATGATACATCTATGTGGGTTACTGCTGAAATGGGTCCCCTGTAACAACCCGAAAATCTGGGCCAGTTTAAAATTTTTATTTTGGCAATTTTGGGGAATTTTGATTATTTAAAATGAATTATTTTAAATAATATCGGCATGAAATTTATTTTGAATATAATTCGAACGTATATATTATACGCGTCGTCGTTAGAATATAAATATTTATATATAATTATAAATAGAATTGAAAATGGCGCGGTAGTTCGATAATTCGATTTCAAACTTCAATTGAATGTACCGGGTGCAAAACAATACGGATTGTAGTGAAACCAAAAATAATGGAATCTAATAGTGAATATCTTTCCAACGAATCCGAAAAATCAAGATTTCATAACGTGAATCAAAAGATATGTCCAGTTGAAAATTCTGAATAGTCGCTATGGAATTCAGGCCCTTAAAAATGGACATTTTGCAAACGACCTCGGATTTCGACGAAACCAGTTTTGTTGGGTCCGGGATGTGAAGTTATTGCTAGATTTAAAATTTCATAATTTTCTGAATATATACGTGAGCGTGGCAAAGGAAAACGCGTTTGACCAGTTTCAGTTGATTTTAATCGACTGGAAATTGGCCATTTTTCTAACGGTCTCGGAATTCGACGAAACTAGTTTTGTTAGGGCCATATCGTCAATACGAAGCTAGAAAATATTTTTCTGGAATTTTGCGTGTTAGTATGTGACCCCGGTAATTTGAAATGTACGTTTAAAATTCAATATAGTGATTTAAATGTTAATTCAACGGAAACTGATTGTAACAGCTGAATCAGCGTACGATACATATCCCATTGTGTTCGGAATGGGGGTAGAACGCTATGGACGACAGGCGGTGGGCCTCGTTTCGAGGTCGTATGAAAAAGTCAACTTAAGGTTGAATTAAATAATAATAAAATTAAAAAAAAAAAAACATCTCTTCTCCCTTATATCTGCTGCCCCCCCCCCCCCCCGATATTTTCTCAGAAGAAAAAAAAGACAAAAAAAAAAAAAAAAAAGAGAAAGAAAAGAAATCGCGATCGCCCCCCCCCCCGATCCAGCATCGCCGCCCTCCGCCACTCCGACGAACGCCATCGCCCGAAGCCCGGCGCCGCGCCTCCCCTCCCATCTCCTCCCCTCTCTCCACTCGATCTCCCAAAGCCCTCCGCCCCAAACCAAACTCTCCAGCCCTAGTAGGACCCACCGCCGCCTGAGGTGCCAACCACCGACCTGCGACCCCCCCCTGGAGTGCCGCCGACGACAGCTTCACCCCCCCTTTTTTCTTCAAATGCTGTAAGTTTTTAATTTATTTACTTTATTTTTATTTTTATTTAAAACAGAAAACCGATTTTTAAATGATAGAAAATAAAAACTGATTTTTATAGGAAGTAAAACTGATTTTATTTTGAAAGGGAAAATGATTTTTAAACTGAATTTAAAATGATTTCTTAACTAGGAAGAGGTTAGAAATTTAAAAGGAAAAAAATCAGATTTCTATATATCGAAAGTTCGAAAGAAAAATATAGTTTTTATGTTTTGAAGTTCGAAAGAAAAATATAGTTTTTATGTTTTGAAGTTCGAAAGAAAAATATAGTTTTTATGTTTTGAAGTTCGAAAGAAAAATATAGTTTTTATGTTTTGAAGTTCGAAAGAAAAATATAGTTTTTATGTTTTGAAGTTCGAAAGAAAAATATAGTTTTTATGTTTTGAAGTTCGAAAGAAAAATATAGTTTTTATGTTTTGAACTTCGAAAGAAAATAGAATTTTTATGTTTTGAACTTCGATAGAAAATGGAATTTTTATATATTGAACTTCGATAGAAAAATAGAATTTTTAGATATGGAACTTCGAAATAAAAATTCGATTTTTATAAACTGAACTTTGAAATAAAAATTCGATTTTTATATATTGAATAGCGAAGTAAAAATATGATTTTTACATATGTAGTGAAAGCGAGCAACGAAGGTGACAAAAAGGCGAAACGACGAAGACTTCTGCAAAAGAAGAGCCGTTGAGCTAGGATAGCTATATGTGAGAACTTCTCACCTTTCAATTTAATTTTTCTAGTTATATATATACTAGGATGCAGACGGTGCTTAGTAGCACCCGACACAATCGTCCACAGACCATGGACTTGTTTGTTTGGCTGTTTGGTTATTGATTGTGATATTGGTTTGAATGTGATTGGTGGTGTGAAAAATCGAATCGATAAATTGGTTAGGATTAGACGTGCGCCGTTATAAGGCGAAGGAGTAAGGCTAGGTTAGATCCTTACTCCAAATTTTGTGGTTTGCAAAATGAAATTGATTTGATTGATGTGTGAATGGCGTGGGCCTTCACTAGTCCGGGGATAAGGCTAGGCCTTGTCCCGTTTCTAGTATCGTGCCGTTATGCCGCCGAAATTTTCTAAAACATGTTAGAAAAATAAAAATATCATTTTATTGAATAAATGAATTGAATAGAAATTCATAGGTTGAAATAAAATGTTTTATCGTTAAAAATATAATTTTTAACGTGAAGTGAATAAAATAAAATATTCATTTATAAACCGAACGGTTTGTTTATGTACACCTATTTGAATGACATTGATTGGGACGATAAATTTTACACATCGCCCAACTGCACAAATAAAATATGTGTTAGATTGTTTGAAACCCCACACGGGTGTTGGGATGAAATTTGAAGTTCACTCATCCTGATTGATTAAATATGTCGATCGATTGATTGACAGGCTGTTATAAGCATTAGATATCTATATTTGATGCTTATACAGTGTAGTGCACTTTGGTTGATGGTTGATTATTTATCGTTGCTATTATATACATGTGATATGAAAAATCCATATAATTAACTTTATATGGTAGTTGATTGGGCCTCATTCCAATCGTGAAAATAAAGAATATTTTGATAATAACAAAGATTTTGATAATAGAAATATTTGAAATAGAATATTTGAAAATAGAAATTTATGAAGCCGTGTTGATTAGATTGACGCCATTTTGACGTGAACGATATTTATATCGATTTTATTCATTTTAAAATGAATATTGAAAGGTGATTTCGAAATCGACGATTTCGAAATGAATTGAATTGAAAACGATTTCGAAATGAATTGAATTGAAAACGATTTCGAAATGAATTGAATTGAAAACGATTTCGAAATAAATTGAATTGAAAACGATTTCGAAATGAATTGAATTGAAAACGATTTCGAAATAAATTGAATTGAAAACGATTTCGAAATGAATTGAATTGAAAACGATTTCGAAATGAATTGAATTGAAAACGATTTCGAAATAAATTGAATTGAAAACGATTTCGAAATAAATTGAATTGAAAACGATTTCGAAATGAATTGAATTGAAATTTGAATTGAATAGAAATGAATTTTAAAACGAATTTATAGAGAAGAATTCAATTTTGATTTGAATTGAAAAGAAAGTTGAAATAGCTTTTGAAACGATTTTAAAACTATTTATATAATTCGTTTTAAATATAAATCGACGAAATATATATTATATATATTATATATATAATATAATGGCCTGAATAGAACGCGCCGCGCCGCGGCAGTTCGCGAATTTCGACCATTTATTTCAAACGGACATTACGGGAGATCCGACCGTCGGATTCTCCTAAAACCGGAACCGTTGGGTTCGTATCGAAAAGAGCTTTCTAATGAATGTTAGAAATTTGAAATCTAACGGTTGGATTTGGAGATACGTCCAAATCAAATTCGAAAAAGGTCGCTGTAAGTGCAGTTCGATGGCCGTTAATGGAAATCGACTGTACGGGCCTTGATAAAATTATTAAAAATAGTAATAATTTGTGTAAAATCATAAGAAATGATTTAGAAAGAATTGGGATGAAAAACTCCATATTTGAAAAGATAAAAATAGATTTTTATCGAAATGAACTAGTTTTGAACTAGAATTATAATTCTATTTATTTTTAAATAAATAAATTGAATTTGAAAAGGGTTTTGAAAATAACCAAAATTTCCAATGATTGCATTGGAGTGGATTTGAATCGAAATTGTCTTCGGAATATTTCGATGTTGGAATTCGTGATTATACAGGTGTTGTTATGGAAATTTGAAAGATATATATATTTATATCGTTATTTCCAATACGACATTTGTTAGTCGTAGAATTTGATATTGAATATAAGCCGATATATTTTCTATTCAGAGCCTTGTATTGAATATCGAATGTGATTTGGGTTTGTCGTGAATGGTGTCTTTACTAACACTGTTCTTGAACCCAGTTGAGGAAAGATTAAATCTTTTTATTTAGATTTAATGAAGTGTACCAATTAAATAATATTTAATTGGAATTGAATTGATATTGATTTTTGGGTTTATCGTGAACAGTGTTTTAAATAACACTTGTTCTTTAACCCGATAATTAATGAATGTGATTTGGGTTTGTCGTGAATGGTGTCTTCACTAACACTGTTCTTGAACCCAGCTGAGAAAAGATTAAATCTTTTGATTTAGATTTAATGAAGTGTACCAATTAAATAATATTTAATTGGAATTGAATGGATATTGATTTTTGGGTTTATCGTGAACAGTGTTTTAAATAACACTTGTTCTTTAACCCGATAATTAATGGGATGTGACTTTGGGTTTATCGTGAACCGTGTTTTAAATGACACTGATTCTTTAACCCAGTCACAGATTAAAACTAAGTGGAGTTTTAATGAATCTTTAATTAGATTGAAAAGATCGAGAATGGAGTATCACCAGTTTTGCTCCAGGCGATAGTTAAATCTTTAATTAGATTTGAATGTGAAATTTAGAAACTAACTGGCGGTTAGCCAAGCAGAATGGTTTTCTGGATATTGATCTGATGTTGGTTTCGGCCTTCGGGGTTAATATTTGGGGAATTATTCTCTTGATTAATTTACGGTTAGTGACTAATGAATTGGAATGAGGCGTATGTTGTGTTTGTGTAACACTTATTTAAAATATACGCGAGTTATTCGGAAAGATCGGGTTTATCCCATTCTGAATAACTGATACGACGATAAGTCGAAGATGAAGACGATGGTCGAAGACCGGAGGTCTTCACGTCGTTTGGGTAATTACTGATGATCTTGATTGGGCTGTACACCCAAGAAGATGGAAACAGTTAGTGATCGTCCAGACGTACTTGGAGATCGATGGATATGCGGGGTACTAGGTGCCTCCGGTTTCGTTCAGACCCAGAACGGACTTGTAAATGGACTGTGTGTCTGACATCGGATTTCATTCTGTGTGACTGATATCGGTTGCATAGGATGGTTTGCCTGTGTGGCATGCTAAGATGCAAATGATCAAGGCTTCTGTTGAAAAGCAAAGTCTTGTGGTGATGATCAAAGCACGGCCTTTGTGGCGTAGCTTTGTGTAACGTTTACCTCGCGTGTTTCACACCAGGTATGAACCAAAAACGGGAGACGGACCTCAGGGAGGGCCTGCGTTTCCTCCTAGCTAGAAGTGGCGTCAGTGGTTTTACACGCCCTGACGAGTTTGACTTATGTGGTTGTTGCTGTTGCGAGGCGCCTCGGTTAGATCGGACGATTCGGGTCCGATGGAGTCATTCGTTGGCTCGCTTACGCCCCAAAGGGCGGCGAAACGTAGTGCTCAGGCATTTTTAATCCACTCCGTGTGGACCGGCCCTGACGATCCAAGGGTCGATGCGTTCTGATCCTGAGACTCGGGCTAGGCAGTCTCGAATCGGTTGAGGACTATCTTTTGCCTCGGTTCATAGATGGAAATCCAATTTCCAAATACGTGACATTTGCGGTTTTAATTGTAATCCTATATATGGCGACATAGTGGGATGGGGCGCTTATGCCGCCTATGATTGATACTTATGATTTGAAGTTGTTTTATACACTATGCACTTATAATAGTATCAAATGATTTGTTTTAAACGTATCAAGCATTCTTTGGCTGTTATAAGGTAAAAACCCTATCCCCCGGCTTGCGTTGCATTGTGTGATAGGACCTGGGTCTTATAACAGCTTCATTTTTCTTTATTTAGCATCGCGCTGTTTGTTTTATGAACTGGTGTTCTTGGGAGGAAACCCGTTCCGTGTTATACGGCGTGGTCCCTTGATTTACCTTACTTTGAAAATAAAGATAATAACTGTTTTAGTTCTCACACCAGTCACATGACTGACCTGGAGTTTATTGTTTTAACCTAAACTCTGGGTGCCCCTATTTTGACACGGGCAGCTAGTAGTTTTGGTTTTGCAGATTTATATTCACAGGATCCTGGTTTACAGCTGGAACGATATCCGGAAAGCTTTGTATCCGTATATCTACTTCTAGTTGTGTATTGTATTATTTTCCGCTGCTATGTATTTAAATGTAATTTAAATCTCTGATATTTCTGTGTAATATTCATTTATACTCTGTACATTCTTGTAATCTGATGCATTGTTGTTATATACAATGAAATGTTCTTCTGTATGCGTTCTATTTTGTCGTGTTCTCAAACGATAGGGCGTTTCGAACGGCCTGGATCGGTTTAGCGACTGGTTCGGACCGAGCGAAATTCCTTGCCGTCACATTTGGTATCAGAGCTTTGGTTTACAAAGCAGAGAACAAGGCACATTAGAAACATACGAAAGAATTCATCAGATATTGGATTAGCAATATCCAATGGGAATGACTCGTTAGAGATAGGATCAGTAGTATCCTAGAACGAGTGTGAAGAGTATATTCGTAAAATGAAAACAATTTTTGTTTTAAAAATTTAAATCAATTATTCGTATTTGATTATTTATTTATATTGATTAGGACAGTCCAATATATAAAGATTTTGCGTATGCGCCTAGCTAGCGTCTATTCGAAGTTTTAATATACTGGATAGATATAGAATCATACTCTAGTGGCCCGAAGATGATTCTGATGATTGACTAGTCGTCATTAGTATTCATGTTCGAGTAACGAAGGTGTGATATCTATATATTTCCTATTGACTGGTGTGAGAACCAAAACTAATATAGATAGATTTATAGTTGTGAATTGGCATCAAAAACCTGATTTTTGACTATGTATCAAAGTTATGGATTTGAAACTCTAATTCACTAATTGATTGATGTTTGCGTTGTTTGTTTGTGTGTTTGCTAATTTTTAGCCATTTAGCCTAATTGAACCAAATATTGAATTATATTGAAAATTGGTTGCATTTGCTTGCATATACATATATATCTTTGAACAGGTCATAGCAAGGAGGCTAGAGCAGAGAATAAAATTTGTTTGCCCGACAAATAGGTACATGTTTACTACATAATTTCCTGTTTTGTTTGGGTGATGATGATTTTGTGAGCCTATTGGCTAGCCGCTTGGCTTTTTCTTTTTCTTTTTGAGATCTGAAGGACCGGGGAAGCTATTTGAAATTCCCCGATGCTCCCGGTGCAGGGGAGGTTATGGCGAAATTTTTCGAAAATTTAGGGTGTTAGCCAAATTTTTGAAATTTTAGAAATTCTCAGAAACTAAAGAGTTGGAGAATGGAAGTCTGATCGAGCGTAGTGTTGATTAATCAAACCACTTTCGACTTTGTTCCTTTTCGGGGACGAAAAGTTTTAAGTGGGGGAGATTGTAACAACCCGAAAATCTGGGCCAGTTTAAAATTTTTATTTTGGCAATTTTGGGGAATTTTGATTATTTAAAATGAATTATTTTAAATAATATCGGCGTGAAATTTATTTTGAATATAATTCGAACGTATATATTATACGCGTCGTCGTTAGAATATAAATATTTATATATAATTATAAATAGAATTGAAAATGGCGCGGTAGTTCGATAATTCGATTTCAAACTTCAATTGAATGTACCGGGTGCAAAACAATCCGGATTGTAGTGAAACCAAAAATAATGGAATCTAATAGTGAATATCTTTCCAACGAATCCGAAAAATCAAGATTTCATAACGTGAATCAAAAGATATGTCCAGTTGAAAATTCTGAATAGTCGCTATGGAATTCAGGCCCTTAAAAATGGACATTTTGCAAACGACCTCGGATTTCGACGAAACCAGTTTTGTTGGGTCCGGGATGTGAAGTTATTGCTAGATTTAAAATTTCATAATTTTCTGAATCAATACGTGAGCGTGGCAAAGGAAAACGCGTTTGACCAGTTTCAGTTGATTTTAATCGACTGGAAATTGGCCATTTTTCTAACGGTCTCGGAATTCGACGAAACTAGTTTTGTTAGGGCCGTATCGTCAATACGAAGCTAGAAAATATTTTTCTGGAATTTTGCGTGTTAGTATGTGACCCCGGTAATTTGAAATGTACGTTTAAAATTCAATATAGTGATTTAAATGTTAATTCAACGGAAACTGATTGTAACAGCCGAATCAGCGTACGATACATATCCCATTATGTTCGGAATGGGGGTAGAACGCTATGGACGACAGGCGGTGGGCCTCGTTTCGAGGTCGTATGAAAAAGTCAACTTAAGGTTGAATTAAATAATAATAAAATTAAAAAAAAAAAAAAACATCTCTTCTCCCTTATATCTGCTGGCCCCCCCCCCCCGATATTTTCTCAGAAGAAAAAAAAAACAAAAAAAAAAAAAAAGAGAAAGAAAAGAAATCGCGATCGCCCCCCCCGATCCAGCATCGCCGCCCTCCGCCACTCCGACGAACGCCATCGCCCGAAGCCCGGCGCCGCGCCTCCCCTCCCATCTCCTCCCCTCTCTCCACTCGATCTCCCAAAGCCCTCCGCCCCAAACCAAACTCTCCAGCCCTAGTGGGACCCACCGCCGCCTGAGGTGCCAACCCCCGACCTGCGACCCCCCCCCCCTGGAGTGCCGCCGACGACAGCTTCACCCCCCCTTTTTTCTTCAAATGCTGTAAGTTTTTAATTTATTTACTTTATTTTTATTTTTATTTAAAACAGAAAACCGATTTTTAAATGATAGAAAATAAAAACTGATTTTTATAGGAAGTAAAACTGATTTTATTTTGAAAGGGAAAATGATTTTTAAACTGAATTTAAAATGATTTCTTAACTAGGAAGAGGTTAGAAATTTAAAAGGAAAAAAATCAGATTTCTATATATCGAAAGTTCGAAAGAAAAATATAGTTTTTATGTTTTGAAGTTCGAAAGAAAAATATAGTTTTTATGTTTTGAAGTTCGAAAGAAAAATATAGTTTTTATGTTTTGAAGTTCGAAAGAAAAATATAGTTTTTATGTTTTGAAGTTCGAAAGAAAAATATAGTTTTTATGTTTTGAAGTTCGAAAGAAAAATATAGTTTTTATGTTTTGAAGTTCGAAAGAAAAATATAGTTTTTATGTTTTGAACTTCGAAAGAAAATAGAATTTTTATATTTTGAACTTCGATAGAAAATGGAATTTTTATATATTGAACTTCGATAGAAAAATAGAATTTTTAGATATGGAACTTCGAAATAAAAATTCGATTTTTATAAACTGAACTTTGAAATAAAAATTCGATTTTTATATATTGAATAGCGAAGTAAAAATATGATTTTTACATATGTAGTGAAAGCGAGCAACGAAGGTGACAAAAAGGCGAAACGACGAAGACTTCTGCAAAAGAAGAGCCGTTGAGCTAGGATAGCTATATGTGAGAACTTCTCACCTTTCAATTTAATTTTTCTAGTTATATATATACTAGGATGCAGACGGTGCTTAGTAGCACCCGACACAATCGTCCACAGACCATGGACTTGTTTGTTTGGCTGTTTGGTTATTGATTGTGATATTGGTTTGAATGTGATTGGTGGTGTGAAAAATCGAATCGATAAATTGGTTAGGATTAGACGTGCGCCGTTATAAGGCGAAGGAGTAAGGCTAGGTTAGATCCTTACTCCAAATTTTGTGGTTTGCAAAATGAAATTGATTTGATTGATGTGTGAATGGCGTGGGCCTTCACTAGTCCGGGGATAAGGCTAGGCCTTGTCCCGTTTCTAGTATCGTGCCGTTATGCCGCCGAAATTTTCTAAAACATGTTAGAAAAATAAAAATATCATTTTATTGAATAAATGAATTGAATAGAAATTCATAGGTTGAAATAAAATGTTTTATCGTTAAAAATATAATTTTTAACGTGAAGTGAATAAAATAAAATATTCATTTATAAACCGAACGGTTTGTTTATGTACACCTATTTGAATGACATTGATTGGGACGATAAATTTTACACATCGCCCAACTGCACAAATAAAATATGTGTTAGATTGTTTGAAACCCCACACGGGTGTTGGGATGAAATTTGAAGTTCACTCATCCTGATTGATTAAATATGTCGATCGATTGATTGACAGGCTGTTATAAGCATTAGATATCTATATTTGATGCTTATACAGTGTAGTGCACTTTGGTTGATGGTTGATTATTTATCGTTGCTATTATATACATGTGATATGAAAAATCCATATAATTAACTTTATATGGTAGTTGATTGGGCCTCATTCCAATCGTGAAAATAAAGAATATTTTGATAATAACAAAGATTTTGATAATAGAAATATTTGAAATAGAATATTTGAAAATAGAAATTTATGAAGCCGTGTTGATTAGATTGACGCCATTTTGACGTGAACGATATTTATATCGATTTTATTCATTTTAAAATGAATATTGAAAGGTGATTTCGAAATCGACGATTTCGAAATGAATTGAATTGAAAACGATTTCGAAATGAATTGAATTGAAAACGATTTCGAAATGAATTGAATTGAAAACGATTTCGAAATAAATTGAATTGAAAACGATTTCGAAATGAATTGAATTGAAAACGATTTCGAAATAAATTGAATTGAAAACGATTTCGAAATGAATTGAATTGAAAACGATTTCGAAATGAATTGAATTGAAAACGATTTCGAAATAAATTGAATTGAAAACGATTTCGAAATAAATTGAATTGAAAACGATTTCGAAATGAATTGAATTGAAATTTGAATTGAATAGAAATGAATTTTAAAACGAATTTATAGAGAAGAATTCAATTTTGATTTGAATTGAAAAGAAAGTTGAAATAGCTTTTGAAACGATTTTAAAACTATTTATATAATTCGTTTTAAATATAAATCGACGAAATATATATTATATATATTATATATATAATATAATGGCCTGAATAGAACGCGCCGCGCCGCGGCAGTTCGCGAATTTCGACCATTTATTTCAAACGGACATTACGGGAGATCCGACCGTCGGATTCTCCTAAAACCGGAACCGTTGGGTTCGTATCGAAAAGAGCTTTCTAAT
The DNA here is from genome assembly GCA_030737875.1 of Allium sativum. Classification (NCBI taxonomy): domain Eukaryota; kingdom Viridiplantae; phylum Streptophyta; class Magnoliopsida; order Asparagales; family Amaryllidaceae; genus Allium; species Allium sativum. The sequence goes on along the minus strand of CM060923.1, from coordinate 571,409,074 downwards.
GAATGTTAGAAATTTGAAATCTAACGGTTGGATTTGGAGATACGTCCAAATCAAATTCGAAAAAGGTCGCTGTAAGTGCAGTTCGATGGCCGTTAATGGAAATCGACTGTACGGGCCTTGATAAAATTATTAAAAATAGTAATAATTTGTGTAAAATCATAAGAAATGATTTAGAAAGAATTGGGATGAAAAACTCCATATTTGAAAAGATAAAAATAGATTTTTATCGAAATGAACTAGTTTTGAACTAGAATTATAATTCTATTTATTTTTAAATAAATAAATTGAATTTGAAAAGGGTTTTGAAAATAACCAAAATTTCCAATGATTGCATTGGAGTGGATTTGAATCGAAATTGTCTTCGGAATATTTCGATGTTGGAATTCGTGATTATACAGGTGTTGTTATGGAAATTTGAAAGATATATATATTTATATCGTTATTTCCAATACGACATTTGTTAGTCGTAGAATTTGATATTGAATATAAGCCGATATATTTTCTATTCAGAGCCTTGTATTGAATATCGAATGTGATTTGGGTTTGTCGTGAATGGTGTCTTTACTAACACTGTTCTTGAACCCAGTTGAGGAAAGATTAAATCTTTTTATTTAGATTTAATGAAGTGTACCAATTAAATAATATTTAATTGGAATTGAATTGATATTGATTTTTGGGTTTATCGTGAACAGTGTTTTAAATAACACTTGTTCTTTAACCCGATAATTAATGAATGTGATTTGGGTTTGTCGTGAATGGTGTCTTCACTAACACTGTTCTTGAACCCAGCTGAGAAAAGATTAAATCTTTTGATTTAGATTTAATGAAGTGTACCAATTAAATAATATTTAATTGGAATTGAATGGATATTGATTTTTGGGTTTATCGTGAACAGTGTTTTAAATAACACTTGTTCTTTAACCCGATAATTAATGGGATGTGACTTTGGGTTTATCGTGAACCGTGTTTTAAATGACACTGATTCTTTAACCCAGTCACAGATTAAAACTAAGTGGAGTTTTAATGAATCTTTAATTAGATTGAAAAGATCGAGAATGGAGTATCACCAGTTTTGCTCCAGGCGATAGTTAAATCTTTAATTAGATTTGAATGTGAAATTTAGAAACTAACTGGCGGTTAGCCAAGCAGAATGGTTTTCTGGATATTGATCTGATGTTGGTTTCGGCCTTCGGGGTTAATATTTGGGGAATTATTCTCTTGATTAATTTACGGTTAGTGACTAATGAATTGGAATGAGGCGTATGTTGTGTTTGTGTAACACTTATTTAAAATATACGCGAGTTATTCGGAAAGATCGGGTTTATCCCATTCTGAATAACTGATACGACGATAAGTCGAAGATGAAGACGATGGTCGAAGACCGGAGGTCTTCACGTCGTTTGGGTAATTACTGATGATCTTGATTGGGCTGTACACCCAAGAAGATGGAAACAGTTAGTGATCGTCCAGACGTACTTGGAGATCGATGGATATGCGGGGTACTAGGTGCCTCCGGTTTCGTTCAGACCCAGAACGGACTTGTAAATGGACTGTGTGTCTGACATCGGATTTCATTCTGTGTGACTGATATCGGTTGCATAGGATGGTTTGCCTGTGTGGCATGCTAAGATGCAAATGATCAAGGCTTCTGTTGAAAAGCAAAGTCTTGTGGTGATGATCAAAGCACGGCCTTTGTGGCGTAGCTTTGTGTAACGTTTACCTCGCGTGTTTCACACCAGGTATGAACCAAAAACGGGAGACGGACCTCAGGGAGGGCCTGCGTTTCCTCCTAGCTAGAAGTGGCGTCAGTGGTTTTACACGCCCTGACGAGTTTGACTTATGTGGTTGTTGCTGTTGCGAGGCGCCTCGGTTAGATCGGACGATTCGGGTCCGATGGAGTCATTCGTTGGCTCGCTTACGCCCCAAAGGGCGGCGAAACGTAGTGCTCAGGCATTTTTAATCCACTCCGTGTGGACCGGCCCTGACGATCCAAGGGTCGATGCGTTCTGATCCTGAGACTCGGGCTAGGCAGTCTCGAATCGGTTGAGGACTATCTTTTGCCTCGGTTCATAGATGGAAATCCAATTTCCAAATACGTGACATTTGCGGTTTTAATTGTAATCCTATATATGGCGACATAGTGGGATGGGGCGCTTATGCCGCCTATGATTGATACTTATGATTTGAAGTTGTTTTATACACTATGCACTTATAATAGTATCAAATGATTTGTTTTAAACGTATCAAGCATTCTTTGGCTGTTATAAGGTAAAAACCCTATCCCCCGGCTTGCGTTGCATTGTGTGATAGGACCTGGGTCTTATAACAGCTTCATTTTTCTTTATTTAGCATCGCGCTGTTTGTTTTATGCACTGGTGTTCTTGGGAGGAAACCCGTTCCGTGTTATACGGCGTGGTCCCTTGATTTACCTTACTTTGAAAATAAAGATAATAACTGTTTTAGTTCTCACACCAGTCACATGACTGACCTGGAGTTTATTGTTTTAACCTAAACTCTGGGTGCCCCTATTTTGACACGGGCAGCTAGTAGTTTTGGTTTTGCAGATTTATATTCACAGGATCCTGGTTTACAGCTGGAACGATATCCGGAAAGCTTTGTATCCGTATATCTACTTCTAGTTGTGTATTGTATTATTTTCCGCTGCTATGTATTTAAATGTAATTTAAATCTCTGATATTTCTGTGTAATATTCATTTATACTCTGTACATTCTTGTAATCTGATGCATTGTTGTTATATACAATGAAATGTTCTTCTGTATGCGTTCTATTTTGTCGTGTTCTCAAACGATAGGGCGTTTCGAACGGCCTGGATCGGTTTAGCGACTGGTTCGGACCGAGCGAAATTCCTTGCCGTCACATTTGGTATCAGAGCTTTGGTTTACAAAGCAGAGAACAAGGCACATTAGAAACATACGAAAGAATTCATCAGATATTGGATTAGCAATATCCAATGGGAATGACTCGTTAGAGATAGGATCAGTAGTATCCTAGAACGAGTGTGAAGAGTATATTCGTAAAATGAAAACAATTTTTGTTTTAAAAATTTAAATCAATTATTCGTATTTGATTATTTATTTATATTGATTAGGACAGTCCAATATATAAAGATTTTGCGTATGCGCCTAGCTAGCGTCTATTCGAAGTTTTAATATACTGGATAGATATAGAATCATACTCTAGTGGCCCGAAGATGATTCTGATGATTGACTAGTCGTCATTAGTATTCATGTTCGAGTAACGAAGGTGTGATATCTATATATTTCCTATTGACTGGTGTGAGAACCAAAACTAATATAGATAGATTTATAGTTGTGAATTGGCATCAAAAACCTGATTTTTGACTATGTATCAAAGTTATGGATTTGAAACTCTAATTCACTAATTGATTGATGTTTGCGTTGTTTGTTTGTGTGTTTGCTAATTTTTAGCCATTTAGCCTAATTGAACCAAATATTGAATTATATTGAAAATTGGTTGCATTTGCTTGCATATACATATATATCTTTGAACAGGTCATAGCAAGGAGGCTAGAGCAGAGAATAAAATTTGTTTGCCCGACAAATAGGTACATGTTTACTACATAATTTCCTGTTTTGTTTGGGTGATGATGATTTTGTGAGCCTATTGGCTAGCCGCTTGGCTTTTTCTTTTTCTTTTTGAGATCTGAAGGACCGGGGAAGCTATTTGAAATTCCCCGATGCTCCCGGTGCAGGGGAGGTTATGGCGAAATTTTTCGAAAATTTAGGGTGTTAGCCAAATTTTTGAAATTTTAGAAATTCTCAAAAACTAAAGAGTTGGAGAATGGAAGTCTGATCGAGCGTAGTGTTGATTAATCAAACCACTTTCGACTTTGTTCCTTTTCGGGGACGAAAAGTTTTAAGTGGGGGAGATTGTAACAACCCGAAAATCTGGGCCAGTTTAAAATTTTTATTTTGGCAATTTTGGGGAATTTTGATTATTTAAAATGAATTATTTTAAATAATATCGGCGTGAAATTTATTTTGAATATAATTCGAACGTATATATTATACGCGTCGTCGTTAGAATATAAATATTTATATATAATTATAAATAGAATTGAAAATGGCGCGGTAGTTCGATAATTCGATTTCAAACTTCAATTGAATGTACCGGGTGCAAAACAATCTGGATTGTAGTGAAACCAAAAATAATGGAATCTAATAGTGAATATCTTTCCAACGAATCCGAAAAATCAAGATTTCATAACGTGAATCAAAAGATATGTCCAGTTGAAAATTCTGAATAGTCGCTATGGAATTCAGGCCCTTAAAAATGGACATTTTGCAAACGACCTCGGATTTCGACGAAACCAGTTTTGTTGGGTCCAGGATGTGAAGTTATTGCCAGATTTAAAATTTCATAATTTTCTGAATCAATACGTGAGCGTGGCAAAGGAAAACGCGTTTGACCAGTTTCAGTTGATTTTAATCGACTGGAAATTGGCCATTTTTCTAACGGTCTCGGAATTCGACGAAACTAGTTTTGTTAGGGCCGTATCGTCAATACGAAGCTAGAAAATATTTTTCTGGAATTTTGCGTGTTAGTATGTGACCCCGGTAATTTGAAATGTACGTTTAAAATTCAATATAGTGATTTAAATGTTAATTCAACGGAAACTGATTGTAACAGCCGAATCAGCGTACGATACATATCCCATTATGTTCGGAATGGGGGTAGAACGCTATGGACGACAGGCGGTGGGCCTCGTTTCGAGGTCGTATGAAAAAGTCAACTTAAGGTTGAATTAAATAATAATAAAATTAAAAAAAAAAAACATCTCTTCTCCCTTATATCTGCTGGCCCCCCCCCCCCGATATTTTCTCAGAAGAAAAAAAAAACAAAAAAAAAAAAAAAAAGAGAAAGAAAAGAAATCGCGATCGCCCCCCCCGATCCAGCATCGCCGCCCTCCGCCACTCCGACGAACGCCATCGCCCGAAGCCCGGCGCCGCGCCTCCCCTCCCATCTCCTCCCCTCTCTCCACTCGATCTCCCAAAGCCCTCCGCCCCAAACCAAACTCTCCAGCCCTAGTGGGACCCACCGCCGCCTGAGGTGCCAACCCCCGACCTGCGACCCCCCCCTGGAGTGCCGCCGACGACAGCTTCACCCCCCCCCTTTTTTCTTCAAATGCTGTAAGTTTTTAATTTATTTACTTTATTTTTATTTAAAACAGAAAACCGATTTTTAAATGATAGAAAATAAAAACTGATTTTTATAGGAAGTAAAACTGATTTTATTTTGAAAGGGAAAATGATTTTTAAACTGAATTTAAAATGATTTCTTAACTAGGAAGAGGTTAGAAATTTAAAAGGAAAAAAATCAGATTTCTATATATCGAAAGTTCGAAAGAAAAATATAGTTTTTATGTTTTGAAGTTCGAAAGAAAAATATAGTTTTTATGTTTTGAAGCTCGAAAGAAAAATATAGTTTTTATGTTTTGAAGTTCGAAAGAAAAATATAGTTTTTATGTTTTGAACTTCGAAAGAAAATAGAATTTTTATGTTTTGAACTTCGATAGAAAATGGAATTTTTATATATTGAACTTCGATAGAAAAATAGAATTTTTAGATATGGAACTTCGAAATAAAAATTCGATTTTTATAAACTGAACTTTGAAATAAAAATTCGATTTTTATATATTGAATAGCGAAGTAAAAATATGATTTTTACATATGTAGTGAAAGCGAGCAACGAAGGTGACAAAAAGGCGAAACGACGAAGACTTCTGCAAAAGAAGAGCCGTTGAGCTAGGATAGCTATATGTGAGAACTTCTCACCTTTCAATTTAATTTTTCTAGTTATATATATACTAGGATGCAGACGGTGCTTAGTAGCACCCGACACAATCGTCCACAGACCATGGACTTGTTTGTTTGGCTGTTTGGTTATTGATTGTGATATTGGTTTGAATGTGATTGGTGGTGTGAAAAATCGAATCGATAAATTGGTTAGGATTAGACGTGCGCCGTTATAAGGCGAAGGAGTAAGGCTAGGTTAGATCCTTACTCCAAATTTTGTGGTTTGCAAAATGAAATTGATTTGATTGATGTGTGAATGGCGTGGGCCTTCACTAGTCCGGGGATAAGGCTAGGCCTTGTCCCGTTTCTAGTATCGTGCCGTTATGCCGCCGAAATTTTCTAAAACATGTTAGAAAAATAAAAATATCATTTTATTGAATAAATGAATTGAATAGAAATTCATAGGTTGAAATAAAATGTTTTATCGTTAAAAATATAATTTTTAACGTGAAGTGAATAAAATAAAATATTCATTTATAAACCGAACGGTTTGTTTATGTACACCTATTTGAATGACATTGATTGGGACGATAAATTTTACACATCGCCCAACTGCACAAATAAAATATGTGTTAGATTGTTTGAAACCCCACACGGGTGTTGGGATGAAATTTGAAGTTCACTCATCCTGATTGATTAAATATGTCGATCGATTGATTGACAGGCTGTTATAAGCATTAGATATCTATATTTGATGCTTATACAGTGTATGCACTTTGGTTGATGGTTGATTATTTATCGTTGCTATTATATACATGTGATATGAAAAATCCATATAATTAACTTTATATGGTAGTTGATTGGGCCTCATTCCAATCGTGAAAATAAAGAATATTTTGATAATAACAAAGATTTTGATAATAGAAATATTTGAAATAGAATATTTGAAAATAGAAATTTATGAAGCCGTGTTGATTAGATTGACGCCATTTTGACGTGAACGATATTTATATCGATTTTATTCATTTTAAAATGAATATTGAAAGGTGATTTCGAAATCGACGATTTCGAAATGAATTGAATTGAAAACGATTTCGAAATGAATTGAATTGAAAACGATTTCGAAATGAATTGAATTGAAAACGATTTCGAAATAAATTGAATTGAAAACGATTTCGAAATGAATTGAATTGAAAACGATTTCGAAATAAATTGAATTGAAAACGATTTCGAAATGAATTGAATTGAAAACGATTTCGAAATGAATTGAATTGAAAACGATTTCGAAATAAATTGAATTGAAAACGATTTCGAAATAAATTGAATTGAAAATGATTTCGAAATGAATTGAATTGAAATTTGAATTGAATAGAAATGAATTTTAAAACGAATTTATAGAGAAGAATTCAATTTTTATTTGAATTGAAAAGAAAGTTGAAATAGCTTTTGAAACGATTTTAAAACTATTTATATAATTCGTTTTAAATATAAATCGACGAAATATATATTATATATATTATATATATAATATAATGGCCTGAATAGAACGCGCCGCGCCGCGGCAGTTCGCGAATTTCGACCATTTATTTCAAACGGACATTACGGGAGATCCGACCGTCGGATTCTCCTAAAACCGGAACCGTTGGGTTCGTATCGAAAAGAGCTTTCTAATGAATGTTAGAAATTTGAAATCTAACGGTTGGATTTGGAGATACGTCCAAATCAAATTCGAAAAAGGTCGCTGTAAGTGCAGTTCGATGGCCGTTAATGGAAATCGACTGTACGGGCCTTGATAAAATTATTAAAAATAGTAATAATTTGTGTAAAATCATAAGAAATGATTTAGAAAGAATTGGGATGAAAAACTCCATATTTGAAAAGATAAAAATAGATTTTTATCGAAATGAACTAGTTTTGAACTAGAATTATAATTCTATTTATTTTTAAATAAATAAATTGAATTTGAAAAGGGTTTTGAAAATAACCAAAATTTCCAAAGATTGCATTGGAGTGGATTTGAATCGAAATTGTCTTCGGAATATTTCGATGTTGGAATTCGTGATTATACAGGTGTTGTTATGGAAATTTGAAAGATATATATATTTATATCGTTATTTCCAATACGACATTTGTTAGTCGTAGAATTTGATATTGAATATAAGCCGATATATTTTCTATTCAGAGCCTTGTATTGAATATCGAATGTGATTTGGGTTTGTCGTGAATGGTGTCTTTACTAACACTGTTCTTGAACCCAGTTGAGGAAAGATTAAATCTTTTTATTTAGATTTAATGAAGTGTACCAATTAAATAATATTTAATTGGAATTGAATTGATATTGATTTTTGGGTTTATCGTGAACAGTGTTTTAAATAACACTTGTTCTTTAACCCGATAATTAATGAATGTGATTTGGGTTTGTCGTGAATGGTGTCTTCACTAACACTGTTCTTGAACCCAGCTGAGAAAAGATTAAATCTTTTGATTTAGATTTAATGAAGTGTACCAATTAAATAATATTTAATTGGAATTGAATGGATATTGATTTTTGGGTTTATCGTGAACAGTGTTTTAAATAACACTTGTTCTTTAACCCGATAATTAATGGGATGTGACTTTGGGTTTATCGTGAACCGTGTTTTAAATGACACTGATTCTTTAACCCAGTCACAGATTAAAACTAAGTGGAGTTTTAATGAATCTTTAATTAGATTGAAAAGATCGAGAATGGAGTATCACCAGTTTTGCTCCAGGCGATAGTTAAATCTTTAATTAGATTTGAATGTGAAATTTAGAAACTAACTGGCGGTTAGCCAAGCAGAATGGTTTTCTGGATATTGATCTGATGTTGGTTTCGGCCTTCGGGGTTAATATTTGGGGAATTATTCTCTTGATTAATTTACGGTTAGTGACTAATGAATTGGAATGAGGCGTATGTTGTGTTTGTGTAACAATTATTTAAAATATACGCGAGTTATTCGGAAAGACCGGGTTTATCCCATTCTGAATAACTGATACGACGATAAGTCGAAGATGAAGACGATGGTCGAAGACCGGAGGTCTTCACGTCGTTTGGGTAATTACTGATGATCTTGATTGGGCTGTACACCCAAGAAGATGGAAACAGTTAGTGATCGTCCAGACGTACTTGGAGATCGATGGATATGCGGGGTACTAGGTGCCTCCGGTTTCGTTCAGACCCAGAACGGACTTGTAAATGGACTGTGTGTCTGACATCGGATTTCATTCTGTGTGACTGATATCGGTTGCATAGGATGGTTTGCCTGTGTGGCATGCTAAGATGCAAATGATCAAGGCTTCTGTTGAAAAGCAAAGTCTTGTGGTGATGATCAAAGCACGGCCTTTGTGGCGTAGCTTTGTGTAACGTTTACCTCGCGTGTTTCACACCAGGTATGAACCAAAAACGGGAGACGGACCTCAGGGAGGGCCTGCGTTTCCTCCTAGCTAGAAGTGGCGTCAGTGGTTTTACACGCCCTGACGAGTTTGACTTATGTGGTTGTTGCTGTTGCGAGGCGCCTCGGTTAGATCGGACGATCCGGGTCCGATGGAGTCATTCGTTGGCTCGCTTACGCCCCAAAGGGCGACGAAACGTAGTGCTCAGGCATTTTTAATCCACTCCGTGTGGACCGGCCCTGACGATCCAAGGGTCGATGCGTTCTGATCCTGAGACTCGGGCTAGGCAGTCTCGAATCGGTTGAGGACTATCTTTTGCCTCGGTTCATTGATGGAAATCCAATTTCCAAATACGTGACATTTGCGGTTTTAATTGTAATCCTATATATGGCGACATAGTGGGATGGGGCGCTTATGCCGCCTATGATTGATACTTATGATTTGAAGTTGTTTTATACACTATGCACTTATAATAGTATCAAATGATTTGTTTTAAACGTATCAAGCATTCTTTGGCTGTTATAAGGTAAAAACCCTATCCCCCGGCTTGCGTTGCATTGTGTGATAGGACCTGGGTCTTATAACAGCTTCATTTTTCTTTATTTAGCATCGCGCTGTTTGTTTTATGCACTGGTGTTCTTGGGAGGAAACCCGTTCCGTGTTATACGGCGTGGTCCCTTGATTTACCTTACTTTGAAAATAAAGATAATAACTGTTTTAGTTCTCACACCAGTCACATGACTGACCTGGAGTTTATTGTTTTAACCTAAACTCTGGGTGCCCCTATTTTGACACGGGCAGCTAGTAGTTTTGGTTTTGCAGATTTATATTCACAGGATCCTGGTTTACAGCTGGAACGATATCCGGAAAGCTTTGTATCCGTATATCTACTTCTAGTTGTGTATTGTATTATTTTCCGCTGCTATGTATTTAAATGTAATTTAAATCTCTGATATTTCTGTGTAATATTCATTTATACTCTGTACATTCTTGTAATCTGATGCATTGTTGTTATATACAATGAAATGTTCTTCTGTATGCGTTCTATTTTGTCGTGTTCTCAAACGATAGGGCGTTTCGAACGGCCTGGATCGGTTTAGCGACTGGTTCGGACCGAGCGAAATTCCTTGCCGTCACATCCCCGTTACTAGGTTTCCTAATCAACATGTTAAAATGGTTAAGTGTTCTCAAATTAACCTAACCCCACCCATCAGTTTAGTAAACATGTTGTATTGGTTAAGTGTTGCCTTAATTAACTTAACACTACCATTCCTGTCTTAGCTTTAGTTCATTCATTAAAGCACCAACCACTCACATTAGATATGTATTGTTGCGGTTGCTGGATGTGCCAGTCGGTTCCAGCAGTCTTACACCGCAACTCAATCTAACCTCGAGTTCTTTTGGGCTTGATGCACTAACCTCTCACATTAGATCTATAATGTTACGGTTGCTAGATGCGCCGGGCGGTTCCGGGCAGTCTTACACCGTAACTCAATCTAACCACGGGTTAGGCATATTCGTCTTTTACTTAATTTACATATTTACCTTTCATATTTATATGTAAATTATCCTCAATTATTTCCATTCAAGTCATGCCCTATTTACCCTCTAAATCATATTCAAAAAATTTAGGTATATAAATTATACCATTTTATACCACTAACCATTTATATGATTACGGGCCCAATTATGCTAATAATATGAAATTTAAGGTTTTTCCCAACGTTACCCCCGCTATATGTTCGCAAAATTTTACATAGAATGTTAGGCTCACAACTTATCCTAACTTATATACAAAAGGGGAAAGAAAGGAGCATGTACCATTCATACAACATAAAAAGGATCTAACTAAACATGTGTCATATAAATTTGGCATAAACAATGAACTTGCATTTTTGGATCCAATTAACATGAATCTTAAGCATATAGAATTACACAAATCCAACTAGGCATGTAAATGTAAACTTTTATTTTGGATCCAATAAACATGAATCTTAAGCATATGAATGGGGACTTACATATAATTACACAAATCCAATAAGTCATGTAAATGTAAACTTGCATTTTGGATCCAATTTTCATAGATCTAAACATAGGAGAATGTAGATCTAAACATATACATGACTTAGCCTAAAAACTTGCATGTAACATAACATGAAAAAATCACCAAATTTACATAATACACGATTGGTTTAACATACAACAGAATAAGTCCAATAAACCACAATAGTCTCATAGGCATATATGATAGAATCGTTACAAGAATTGACATGAATCAGCATCACCATTATCTTAAAACTAGGCATAACTCTACTTTTCACTTTATTACAAATCATAACTTTTAATTGTTCACATCTAAAGAATTACGGGACTTACAAACAAAAGAAAGTCTTGTTTTCTGAAACTGAAAAGCAATCCCTTGACATAGACTATCTAATTTTGATTTGATTCGTAGCTTCTTACTTGCTTTCTAGTTGGACAAGAATGGTAGCTATGTTAGGTCGACCATGGACAGCATGGTGGCTCCTTGGAATGAAATTGTGTGATTTAGGGTTGAGGATTAGGGTTGCTTTTATAGAGGTTTAGACTTATTTGAACTGTTAGATCAACCTAGGAGCAATCACAACCATCCAAATAAGATAGAGCTATCCACAAATTGTCAGCTATGCCCTAGTGACTCAGCAACAAATCAGAAATAGTCACTGTTTGGATCTGGGAAAGGGGGTCGACACCCCAGTCGACACCCCTCTTGGGGGGTCGACACCTATGTCGACCCCCTTGGGGGAATCGACCACTATGGGCGGGAATTTTCCCGCCCAGCTGATCCACGTGATTTTCAAAATTCGAGCTATTTTGTTTATTGAATTATTTAATTATATAATTTTCTGTTTAAACATGAAATCTTCTGAACTCCATAACTTCTTCGTACGGAGTCCGATTCACGCAAACTCGGACTCTATCTCAAGTAGAATTCTAAGATGAACGTAATGGCGTAACCTGTTTCCCTTAATTCTCACATTTAAAATTAAGTATTCTTTAATTCGTTACTTTAATAAACATAGAAAATACAGCGTGTTACATTCTCTCCTTCTTAACGGATTTCATCCCCAAAATCTTAAGTCACGAAGAATGTATATCCTACCAACCAATCATCCATCTACTCAACCATCAAACACCGGCATCCATTGTCCTTAAAAGATTTCTAATGCTTTAATGATTGTATGTAGAGTGTGTGTATATGTCCTTATCTAATGCAAAATCAGGCGGTCTACTGATTCAGTTGACCTCCTTAATGAAAATTATGTCAGTGCCATGAGTCCATTATGCATGCAATTATTCCTACTCATACTTTCTACATGAGTGCACAATCATCCATACAAATGCAACGTCCATATGATAACATTCCAAGTTTCAATCCATATACAAATACATATATGCATATGCAATATGAAAGTGACTGAGCCGATCTAACGCCTAATGTGTGTGTATATGCATACATGAACAACCACTAGCAACCACTTGCAACCATCAATTATAACATGTTTCAAATACATGTTTACATCCATTGGTTTCTTCCTAAGGATAAAGAATAGGACCGAGGAGATATACTTAAAAAGATAGATATAAGCATGTATAAACTTATGGAAAAAGAGATCAAGGAGGTACCCTCAAAAAGAAAAGGGTAGGCTGCGCGTATTTTTCTCTCAGTTTCCCAAGTTGCATCTTCCTCAGCGTCACTCCATTAGACTTTAACAAGCTTGACTTCACGGTTGCGTAGCCTTTTGACTTCCGTACCCAAGATTAGAGCTGGAACTCTTCTCACAGTCGTTTCTCTTTCCATTCTACTTCCTCTAGTATACTCGGCTCCACAACTTCCGCAGACTCATGTAAGCACTTTCGTAGTTGAGACACATGAAAAACATTATGAACTCCAGCCAGTCTTTCGGGTAGCTCTACTTTGTAAGCCATTGTCCCAATCCTTTCAATGATAGGAAATGGTCTTACAAATCTTGGTGCCAACTTTCCTACGGACCCAAAGCGAATGACATTCCTCAAAGGAGATACTTTAAGGAACACCCTATCTCCAACCTCAAACCCAAGGTCGGTTCTTCTTTTGTCTACGTAGGACTTTTGTCTGTCTTGTGCAATCTTCATCTATCTTCTTATCAAGTCCACCTTTTCTGAAGTTTCTCTAATCATGTCTGGCACAAGTACGAGCTTGTCTGTAGACTCCCACCAACAAGTTGGTGATCGGAATGGTCTTCCATATAAGTTCTCAAAGGGTGCCATGCCAATGGTGGCTTGGTAGCTATTGTTGTAAGCGAATTCCACCAAAGGAAGATGATCCTCCAATGTTCCTCCAAAGTCAAGAATGCACAATCTTAAGAGGTCTTCCAATACTCTGTTCACCCTTTCCGTCTGACCATCGGTTTTGAGGTGATAGGCCGTGCTTAAGCATAGTTGTGTGCCTACAGCCTCTTGCAAACTCTTCCAAAACTCGCTCGTAAAGATAGGATTTCGATCACTCACTGTGCTGGAGGGTATCCCATGGAGTTGAACTATCTCTTTAAGATAAATGGATGCTAAGGAAGAGGCAGTCCTTCTACTCTTAATAGGTATAAAGTGAGCGCTTTTAGTGAGCCTGTCCACTATTACCCAAATACTGGTATTGCCCCTTCTTGACCTAGGCAACCCATCAACAAAGTCCATCGAAATGCTATCCCATTTCCACTGTGGGACCTCTAGAGGATGAAGCAGACCACCAGGCTTCTTCTGCTCGACTTTGACTTGCTGGCATATCAAGCACTTAGCGACGAACTCAGCTACATCCCTCTTCATGTTATTCCAAAAGAAAACCCATTTTTTGTCTTTATACATCTTGTCTCCACCTGGGTGTATGGTTAGCTTAGAATGGTGTGCTTCTTCGAGAACCGTCTTCACCAAATCCCTTGCTTGTGGGGTGCATAGCCTTCCATCCCATCTCAGCCACCCCTTATCATCGATGGAGTATCTATTGAGGTAACTAGAAGTCTCATCCCTAATTATCTTATCCATCATATCAACTAGCTGAGGGTCTTCACGTTGCACGGTTCCTATTGAGTCAAAAAGAGTAGGCCGCACCTCTAGAGATGCTAACAAACCAGGTACCAATTCAGAGGAGGGTCTAAAGTAAAAGTTTGCTCTGTACTCCAAGTTTTGCCTTTCTACAAAGAGAGGACTTAAGGTCAGCTTCTTTCTACTCAAGGCGTCTGCTACTACATTGCCCTTTCCAGGGGTATAAGAAATCTCAAAATCATATGAGGCCAGAAATTCCATCCACCTTTTTGTCTTAAGTTAAGATCTTTCTATGAGAAAAGGTACTTTAACGATTTATGGTCAGTAAACAATTCAAACCTTTCTCCTAGCGGGTAATGACGCCATGACTTAAGAGCAAAAACAATGGCAGCTAGCTCCAAATCATGAGTTGGGTAGTTCTTCTCATGTACCTTCAATTACCTTCCCCCATAACAAACTACCTTACCTTCTTGCATTAAGGCAGCGCCTAATCCTGTACCGCATGCGTCTGTGTATACGGTAAACATTTTGCTCCCATCAGGCAATGTCAGAACTGGGACTGTTGTTAGAGCCCTTTTCAAGCGTTGGAAAGCAACATCGCATCCAAATCCCAAAATAAAGTTAGGTTCTTCTTTGTCAATCTTGTGAGTGGGGCTGAGAATTTTGCAAAGTCTTTAAAGAACTTTTGGTAAAAGCCCGCTAGCCCGAGAAAGCTTCGGACTTCGGTTGCATTCCGTGGAACCTTCCAATCTTGCAACGCAACTACTTTTGCGGGGTCCACAACTATCTCCTCTTTGGACACAACATATCCAAGAAACCTCACTTCTTATCTCCAGAGATGACATTCGGAGAATTTGGCTTTCAGCTGATGTGCACGAAGAGTATCCATGACTTCCCTTAAATGCAAAGCATGCTCTTCTTCATTCTTCGATAAAATCAAAATGTCGTCTACGAAGACCACGACAAACATATTAAGGAACTCCCGGAACACCCTTCTCATCAAGTCAATGATATAAGCGGGTGCGTTTGTCAAGCCGACAGGCATAACAAGCCATTCGAAGAAACCATCCGTGGTTCTGAACGTGGTCTTATCAATGCTGTCTTCATCCACTCTTAGCTGATGAAACCCGGTAGCCAGATCTAGTTGGGAGAAAACCGATGCACCAATAAGCTGATCAAACAGGTCGTCTATTCTTGGAAGTGGGTGCCCATTCTTCTTGGTCAACTTGTTTAGCTCCGTATAGTCAACGCATAGGCGAAGTGAACCATTCGCTTTGGTTGTGAATACTACTGGAGCACCCCATTCAGAAATACTCCGCCTTATGAACCCTTTTTCGAGTAGCTCTTTAACTTGCTTGCTGAGCTCTTTCCTCTCCCTTGGAGCCATGTGTCTAACGGGTAGAGCTACAGGTTTTGCATTATCAACAAGGGATATGCGAAAGTCTACCTCCCGCTTCGGAGGTAAGCCCTTCACCTCTTCAAATACATTTGAGTATTCACGGATTAGTCTATCAGACTGCAAGTTTTCAACAGACGCATCAAGAGAATCTAAGTAGCTAAGCATAACAAAATGCATGGGATTACAATAGATTTCGAGAGTGTTACTGAGGCAAGTCATAAGTCTAACCACTCTCTTTTCACAATCGAGGATGCCACCATTACTGGATAACCAATCCATGCCTAGAATCAACCCATAGCCTGTGATACCCAAAACATAGGCATTACATCTAAACCCAACGCTTAGTATAGAAATTTCCAAATCCAAACAAATCATTGACAAATAAGCCGAGCCTCCAATTGGATTTGAAACAACCAAGGAATCCTCTACTATACTGGCGTCTAGGTGTAGAGATTCAACTAAAGCAGTAGACAAAAAAGAGTGCGACGCGCCAGAATCAAAGAGCGTATGAACATGATGTTCAAAAAGATAAACTAAACTCTCAACAGAAATATTTCTACCTCGTTCTTACGGAGATGCTATGAAATCGTGAACTTGTCCTCCAGAAGTAGATCCAATCCTATGCCTTTACCCTTGCTTTCTTGGGTAGTCCTTAGCCATATGTCCTTCCTCGCCGCAGTGAAAACAACCACCCATCTTCCTCTTTTTCTTTCTGCAGTCCTTAATCAGGTGTCCAGGAATGCCACAAAAATTACACTTCCTCTTGTCATGGGGTTTGTTGTTCTTCCCGCCCTTCTTTGAATCTATTTTCTTATTCTGCGTTCCCTCTACTTTCTTACCTTGAGGTACTTCCACCTTTTCCTCTTTTTTTCCATCCTTGTCTTCCTCCTGTAACAGTGTCATTCCACCAATCTCTCATAAGTTGCACCCATAGGTATATGGGACATAGCTAGGCTGTGCAGTGGCTCAATCAACCCTTTAACAAAACGGAGAGCCTACTTATGGGGAGTTTTCACTAACTCCAGTCCGAATCTAGCCAGGTGGTTGAATTGGTTGACGTATTCCTTGACCGACATACTTCCCTGTTTGAGAGCTAAGAACTTCTCCATCTATTGGCTACGTTCAGCTTGTGAGAGGAATTTCATTTCAAACCTCATTCTGAAATCCTCCCAAGTTTCAACTGGTCTCTCAGCATTATTAACTTCCCACCAATAAGAGGCTTCGTCTTTAAGCAACCACACGACCAATGGTATCTTCTGCCTATCGTCCACTTCGAAGATAACAAACAAGTCCTCGGTTTCTTTGAGCCAGTTTCTTACTTCTACAAATGACTCAGTCCCATTAAAGTTCTTTCCACCCATGGCTCGAAAATCCCTACATATATTTGAGAAAGCATTTGCACAAGGAGGAGGAGGAACAGCTGCGACTGGGGGAGGAGGAACGCCTGCTGGGCCTGCATCATTATCCCTAGCCTCTAGGTACCTTCTGAACCAGCCAGGTACCGGCATGCCCTCTGGAAGGTTAAGATCCCCAGACATGCTGAAACGAAAAAGAAAAGATTCAAAACAAAGGATAGAAAGATAGTGCATATGGTTTTGGGGGATTATGCCTTTTAAAACAACACTTTTTCTTGAAATTGCTTCTTTAAACTTCTTTTTGAAAATTAATTTCCAAAATTTTTTATCTGATCTAGCAACCATCGGCACTGATACCAAGTGAAATAGCCCACCTCCATTAAGGTCACTCACAAAAGGAATGCCTTAACTTCGATGGAGCATTATAGGTTAAAGATACAGATAATTTACAAGACAGACATATGAAAAGCGTAAAAAAACTAAATTTATTTCATAAGTACGTGGTTCAGTTAAAACATTACAACAACTATCTCAAACCAACTTCCAAATTATTACAACAAAATCACTGTCTTGATTAAAACATAAAGAAGCATAAAATAATAATAAGGTAGCATAAATCCCCAATAAGAGTGTATCCAAAGCCATAGCAAAAGGAAAGAGAATCCAAACAATACATCTACTCTCATCAAGTTGGAAATGGTCCGAACTAAGCTGAAGTATTCCCACCCTGCGGACCTGGGGGGAGGGGGAACGGAAGAAAGAAGAATAAAGAAAAATGGGTTAGACATGAGTCTGGTAAGTCCAGTGATTATTTAGCATGTAAACAAGAAAAAGGATTATGACATGAATAAACTGAACCTAGGACAGCACCCTAGAAATAAGATAATAAGACTTAAATGCTATCACACTCATTACTATTTCTCTGCACCCACTTACAAGTGTTTTCAACTAGCACCATGTGTTCAAGATAAATGATCCCCATTATCAATTGTCTCCTACTCGCATACGTTTACCACTTATGTCATTCGACCCCGCTTGATTGTAGATACCTGTGCTGGTCCCACCATGGGGTGTATCAAATCCTATGGTGGAAACCCGACACAATTCAAGATGCACAGTGTATTACTGCTGATGCCCATTGCCTGCTTTTTCCACTCCGAAGTACGTGCATGCCCGCACTCCGTCGGAACCTACACTGATGCACCACCCGCCATTGTTTTGACCGCTTATAATCAGCCCAGTAATCGTGCCCTACCCTGCCTAGTTCAGGGTACTATGATACATCTATGCGGGTTACTGCTGAAATGGGTCCCCGTTACTAGGGTTTCATAATCAATATGTTAAAATGGTGAAGTGTTCTCAAATTAACCTAACCCCACCCATCAGTTTAGTTAACATGCTGTATTGGTTAAGTGTTTCCTTAATTAACTTAATTCTACCATTCCTGTCTTAGCTTTAATTCATTCATTAAAGCACCAACCACTCACGTTAGATATGTATTGTTGCGGTTACTGGATGTGCCGCTCGGTTCTGGGCAGTCTTACACCGCAACTCAATCTAACCTCGGGTTCTTTTGGGCTTGCTGCACTAACCTCTCACATAAGATCTATATTGTTACGGTTGCTGGATGTGCCCGGCGGTTCCGGGCATTCTGACACCTTAACTCAATCTAACATCGGGTTAGGCATATTTGTCTTTTACTTAATTTACATATTTACCTTTCACATTTGTATTTAAATTATCCACAATTATTGCCATTCAAGTCATGCCCCATTTACCCTCTAAATCATACAAAATTTTTATGTATGTAAATTATACCATTTTATACCACTAACCATTTATATGATTATGGGCCCAATTATGCCAATAATATGAAATTTAAGGTTTTTCCCAACGTTACCCCCGTTATACGTTCGCAAAATTTTACATAGAATGTTAGGCTCGCAACTTAGCCTAATTTGTATACAAAAGGGGAAAGAAAGGAGCATGTACCATTCATACAACATAATA
This sequence comes from Allium sativum, assembly GCA_030737875.1. Taxonomy (NCBI): domain Eukaryota; kingdom Viridiplantae; phylum Streptophyta; class Magnoliopsida; order Asparagales; family Amaryllidaceae; genus Allium; species Allium sativum. The sequence continues at coordinate 571,390,063 of CM060923.1, read as the reverse complement.
AGGATCTAACTAAACATGTGTCATATAAATTTGGCATAAACAATGAACTCGCATTTTTGGATCCAATAAACATGAATCTTAAGCATATAGAATTACAAAAATCCAACTATGCATGTAAATGTAAACTTTTATTTTGGATCCAAGTTTCATAGATCTAAACATAGGAGAATGTAGATCTAAACATATACATGACTTAGCCAAAAATCTTGCATGTAACATAACATGAAAATGTCACCAAATTTACATAATACACGATTGGTTTAACATACAACATAATAAGTCCAATAAACCACAATAGTCTCATTAGCATATATGATAGAATCGTTACAAGAATAGACATGAATCAGCATCACAATTATCTTACATCTAGGCATAACTCTAGTTTTCACTTTATTACAAATCATAACTTTTAATTGTTCACATCTAAATAATAATTGGACTTACAAACAAAAGAAAGTCTTGTTTTCTGGGATCTATTTTCTGAAACTGAAAAGTAATCCCTTAACATAGACTATCTAATTTGGATTTGATTCGTAGCTTCTACTTGCTTTCTAGTTGAAGAAGTGTAACACCCCACCTCCACTAGGATCACTCCTTAGAATGTACTAGCTTTGGAGGGGCGTTATTGTGAAGGTAAACATGCACAGAGATATAGCAAGACAGAGTATATAAAAATAAATATAAGTAAAGCAGCGGTAGCAGATAAAAACCCATCATCATCACAGAAAACCCACATAGTCAAGTACATAATATCAAAATGTCATGATCCAAAATACAACTCCAGTCTAGATACGTGATAACAAAATACATAGTAAACATCAGTACTAATCCCCAGAAATAAAAGATAAGCCACAGCTAGCTCAGATCCATACATGAGCTATCCAACAAGCAAGTCAAAGATCCACTAAGCAGATGTAGTCCCTCCCTGAGAACCTGTGGGGGGGGGGGGGGGGGGGAAACGGAAGAAAAGAAGCGAAAGAAAACAGGTCAGTCAAAAAGACTGGTAAGCCCTACTACGATCAATCTATAAACTAATAAAGTTAACAGTATGATGGAAACTGAGAGGAACATTCTGGCAACAGATAAAGGTGACATCACATAGACGAGATTAATCTTTGCACCACAGTGTACTAGCAAACCCACAAAACAAATCTTGATCCCTTAGCCCAAACTTTGGCCCAACAACATGAAGTGACCTTAGTATAAGGCCCAGCCCAACGGTCTAGTCGATCGGCTCCCTATAAACCTAACACGTCGAGTGTTGGTGTCCATACGGCCCACATGGATGTAGTCAGACTGCGCTGGGTCCACCCTTGGGTGTATCAAGCCCTCGGGTGTCAACCCCAGACACCTAAGCAATAATGCACAGTCTAAGCCTACTGGTACCCGTGCCTCGAGTTTGTCCAACATCGGACTACGTGCACGTCCGTAGCCCGCCGGACCCGCACCGCTGTACCACTCAGCCGTCGCTTTGGTCGCTTACATCAGTCCAGTAATCGTGCCCTGCCCTAACCTAGCTATAGGGTTGTAGTGATACCAAACTGGGATTACTGCTGGAACAGACCACGTTGCTAGGGTTTCTAAGAGGGTTAAGTGTGGTTTTAACCCCTCACTAAACCTGGATTAGATTAGCTAAGTGTAACCACTTACCCCCATCTAATCCTCGCATCCCCATTATTGGTTAAGTATTAGTGGGCCATGACTTAACCCTAATCATGAGGCATTAATTACTTAACGCACCCAACCTCTCACATTAGACATCCGTGGTTACCTGGGAAGATTTACACCACGTCTAGGTCTAACCTCGGGTCTTATGGTGCAACATGACCAACTACCCACATTAGACCCCACGTTGTGGTTACCTGGGAAGATTTACACCACAACTAGGTCTAACCTCGAGTTGGCCATATCATGTTATCTAATGTCATGTCCACTTCAAAACATATTTACAAGTTAACATATACTTGGGTAGACCTAACTTAATAGGTAAATTCCCAAGGGGTAGACCTAACTTAATAGGTAAATTCCCAATCTTTTAGTTTCATGTATTTTTAAGTTTTACCCAAACCCTCCCAACGTCATTATCTCGCTTACATATTCGTCATAACGTATAAGGGTATAAAAGGTAACTTGGCATAACATACATGGTGAACTTCACATGTCATAATAAACATGCATACATGTTAAACTTGCAAATCATGTCATGGTGAATTCGCATAAACATGCATAGCTTATTAATTATGCATAACATGGTAAGGTGAACATGCATAATCCATTAAACTTGCATAACATGGCAAGATGAACATGCATAATCCATTAAACTTGCATAACATGGTAAGATGATCTTGCATAAACATGCATAACCCATGAAACATGTAGAACATGACATAATAAGCTCGCATAAGCATGCATAACTTGTGAAACATGTAAAACATGGCATGGAAATCTCGCATATGCATGCATAACTTATGAATCATATAAAACATGACATAGTGAGTTCGCATAAGCATGCATAACTTATGAATCATATAAAACATGACATAGTGAGTTCGCATAAGCATGCATAATCAACTAAACTCACATAAATCTCAACTTTCACCAAGCATTAACTTTAAAGTTTGTAAAGTGAAGGTAAGAGGGCTTACAAATATAAACAAGCCACAAATCCACCAAATAAGATGAAGAAGCCCTTTTAAAAACCAAAATAAAGTCTCAAACAAGAAAACCCTTTTGCAAAATCCCAAAAACACAAACTTTAGCAAATCAAACTTGCATCTTAATGAAGTATGCAAGTTATTAAGCATTCATACAACATAGAAAAGGTTGTATGATCATCATATCATCATAGGATTAAACTTTGAGGAAGGTGGAGGCTAGGGATTTTAGATGGAGGCCATTTGGGGTTTCAATTTGGCATAGTTTAGTTGCAAGATTGATTAATGAGGCTTTAGGGTAGGATTAGGGGTATATTTATAGAGAATTAGAGTGTTTTAGGCCCTAGGATTAACCCTAGATTAGGTTTGGCCCGTCAGATCTTAGAATTCTCCAGAACCAAGCCACTTGACCCAACCCAAATCAGAAATGGTGCACCAGGCTGGACTGCCTGGGCACCCCCTGTCGACAGGGCTGTCGACAGGGCAGTCGACACCCTGGGTGCCCTGTCGACATGCCTGTCGACATGGGCCCCCTGGCGGGAATTTTCCCGCCTAACCCTGATTAGCCCAAATCCCTGATTTTAATTTGAAATTTAAATCTGTCTTTAGCATGGAAATTTCTGAAAACTTCAATGGGCCTTAACTGGGTCGTACGGACTCCGATTTTCGAAAACTCGGACTCTATTTCGCGTATTTTTCCGAGACGATCGTAATGGCATAGCCCGTTTCCCCTGATTCTGATTTTTGAATTTAATTCTGCCTCGATTTATGTTATAACAGTTTATTGAAAATATGGGTTGTTATATTCTCCCCTTCTTAAAGGATTTCGTCCCCGAAATCTTCAAGTTAGGAAGAACATATCCTACCATCCAACATCCATCTACTCAAAACATCATCCACGAGCAACCATTGTCCTTAAAGGATTCTAAATGCTGTATGACCATATGCAAAAGTGTGTGTATATGTACTTATCTAATGCAATGATCAATGCAAAATATGTTAGTGAAATGTATCCATATGTATGCAAATCCCTAACATAATGTATAATAACTACATGCGTGCTCAATCATACATCCATATGCAACATCCATGTGATTGCATACAAATTTCATCCAAGAATATGCATAAACACCCATGCACATGCAATATGAGGAGTGTGTGAGCCGATCTAGTGCCTAATGTGTATCATGCATCCACGAGTAACCACCTGCAAACACTTGCAACCACTTGCAATCATCAACCATAACATGCTTCAAACACATGTTTCATCCAAAGGGTTTCTACCTAAGGTTCTCATGACAAGCTTAGCACGATAACTAGATAAATATGGATTGCAAAGAGAAAGATATACTAACAAAGGGAAGAGATTGAGAGTGTACCCTCAAAAAGGAATGGATAAAGCCCACGCATCTTCTCCTCAGTTTCCCAAGTTGCGTCCTCTTCGGCTTCACCCCATTGCACCTTCACCAATCTGACCTCACGATTCCTTAGCTTCTTGGTCTCTGTCCCCAAGATACGAATCGGAGCTTTCCTTAAAGTTGCTTCTTTCTCTACCTCCACGTCTTCAAGCATGTTAGGCTCAACCACCTCAGCGGACTCATGCAGGCACTTTCGGAGATGCGAGACATGAAAGACATTGTGCACTCCGGACAACTTCTCGGGCAATTGCACTCTGTATGCCATCTTCCCAATTCTCTCAATGATGGGGAAGGGTCCAACAAATCTCGGTGCTAGCTTCCCAACAGCTCCAAATCGGACCACATTCCGCAAAGGAGAAACCTTCACGAAAACCTTGTCCCCAACCTCAAACTCCAATTCGGACCTTCGCCTGTCAGCATAGGATTTCCGCCGGTCTTGGGCCGCTTTCATCCGTCTTCTAATCAACTCAACCTTCTCGGATGTATCCCTAATCATGTCGGGTCCAAGTATAAGCTTATCCGTGGATTCCCACCAACATGTAGGTGACTTGCACGGCCTCCCATATAAAGCCTCAAAGGGTGCCATCCCTATGCTCGCCTGATAACTGTTGTTGTATGCAAACTCGACAAGAGGGAGATGGTCTTCCCAAGCACCACCAAAATCTAGAATGCAAAGCCTCAACAAGTCCTCAAGTACCCTATTCACCCTTTCTGTCTGGCCGTCTGTTTGTGGGTGATAGGCCGTACTCAGGTTCAACTTCGTGCCCATAGCCTCCTGCAAGCTGTTCCAGAATTGACTAGTAAAGATGGGGTCTCGGTCACTGACTAGGCTGGAAGGGACCCCATGTAGTCGCACTATCTCACGAAGATATACTGATGCTAGTCCAGATGCTGTCCTTTTGCTCTTTACTGGGATAAAGTGAGCACTCTTCGTGAGCCTATCTACAATGACCCATATGCTCGTATTCCCCTTCCTGGACCTTGGAAGCCCATCAATAAAGTCCATAGAAATGCTCTCCCACTTCCATAGCGGGACCTCTAGCGGATGTAATAGCCCACCGGGCTTCTTCGACTCAGCTTTTACTCTTTGACAAATAACACATCTCGAGACAAACTCCGCCACATCCTTTTTCATTCCGGGCCAGAAGAAAACGCGCTTCATGTCCTTATACATCTTATCACCCCCTGGATGTATGGTCATCTTGGAGCGATGTGCTTCCTCGAGAACTTTCCTCACCAAGTCTTCTACCATCGGGACACAAAGCCTTCCTTCTCTCCTCAGCCAACCCCTATCGTCTATAGAATATCGAGCAAGGTGACTAGATGTCTCCCCTCGAACCAGCTTATCCAAGATCTCAATTATCTGAGGGTCTTCCTTTTGCGAAGCCCCAACTTGATCTAGGAGGGTAGGCCTGAGCTCTAACGATGCCAAGGAACCGGTCACCGACTCCATTGCCAAAGAGAAATCAAAGGTCGCTAAGAACTCTAAATTCTTCATCTCAACAAACAGAGGACTTAGTGTCAACCTTTTCCTACTCAACGCATCTGCTACAACATTCCCCTTGCCAGGGGTATAGGATATCTCAAAATCATAGGAAGCCAAAAATTCCATCCATCTCTGCTGTCTTAAGTTCAGATCTTTCTGCGAAAAGAGATACTTTAAAGACTTATGATCGGTATATAGCTCGAATCTCTCTCCCAGAAGATAATGACGCCATGCTTTGAGCGCATATACAATCGCTGCTAGCTCTAGATCATGAGTGGGATAATTCCTCTCATGTACCTTAAGTTGCCTTCCACCAAAGCATATAACTCTGCCCTCTTGCATCAGAACGGCACCCAATCCCGTGCCACAAGCATCAGTGTACACGGTAAATATCTTACCACCATCGGGTAAGGCTAGAACTGGTGCAGAGGTAAGGGCTCTTTTGAGTCTCTGAAAAGCAAGCTCACAATCCATATCCCAAGCAAAGACTAAGTTCTTCTTCGTCAACTTAGTAAGAGGAGCGGATATCTTTGCGAAGTCTTTAATGAACTTCCGATAGAAACCCGCAAGACCCAGAAAGCTTCTCACCTCGGTTGCATTCCTTGGAGTCTTCCAATCCTGAACTGCAACCACCTTAGCGGGATCTACCGCTAAGCCTTGCTTGGATACGATATGCCCAAGAAATCTGACTTCCCTTCTCCAAAAGTGGCACTTGGAGAACTTGGCTTTTAACTGGTGTGCTCTGAGTGTATCCATCACCTCTACTAGGTGCCTCGCATGCTCTTCCTCATCCTTGGAGAAGACCAGAATATCATCAACAAAGACCACGACAAACTTATTCAAAAACTCCCGAAACACCCTACTCATCAAATCCACAAAATATGCGGGTGCATTCGTCAAACCGAACGGCATAACAAGCCATTCAAAGAATCCGTCTGGAGTTCTGAATGCAGTCTTGTCTATACTGTCTTCAGCCACTCTGAGCTGATGGAAACCCGTAGCAAGGTCAAGCTGAGAGAAAACAGAAGCACCAACAAGTTGATCAAAGAGATCATCGATTCTTGGTAACGGGTGTCGGTTCTTCTTAGTTAGCTTATTCAACTCTCTATAATCCACACAGAGTCGGAGAGAGCCATCTGCCTTAGTTGCAAACACCACAGGCGCTCCCCATTCGGATATACTCCTTCTGATGAAGCCCTTCTCAAGCAATTCTTTCACTTGTTTGCTCAACTCCCGTCTCTCACGCGGAGCCATATGCCGAACGGGCAAAGAAACAGGCTTAGCATTATCTACCAGGTAGATGCGAAAGTCAATCTCTCGTTTAGGGGGCAACCCCTTAACTTCTTCAAACACATCTGGATAATCTCGGACCACCCTTACAGACTGAAGGGCCTCCTCTGATGAGTCGAGAGATTCTAGATAGCATAACATGACGGGATTCTTCGGATTGCATGAAATCTCTAAGGTGTTGCCCAGGCGAGTCACAAGCCTTACAACCCTATGCTCACAATCCAGAATGGCTCCATATCTAGACAGCCAATCCATGCCCAAGATTAATCCGTATCCCCTGAAACCTAGAACATACGCACTACACAAGAACTCAACGCTGAGTATAGAGATCCTTAGATCCTCACATACCATGGATAGATGAGCAGAACCCCCAATGGGATTCGAAACACAAACGGGATCATCCACTAAGCTAGTACTGAGGTGCAGACTATCAACAAGATCAGATGAAATAAAGCTATGTGATGCACCGGAATCAAACAAGGTACGTACCGGAAGGTCAGAGATATAAACAAGGTTCTCAACAGAAACACTACCTCTCTCGGGAACTGAAGCGGCATTGAGAGCATGAACTTGCCCTCCTGAAGATCCAGCCTGTCCTTTCTTCTTTGGGCAGTCTTTGCTGAAGTGCCCAGCCTCTCCACAAGAAAAGCATCCACCATTAAGCTTCCTTTTCTTCTTCCTGCAATCTTTAGCAAAATGCCCAGCTATGCCACAGTAATTGCACTTCCCCTTGCCTTTGTTGTTGCCCTTCTTGTTCTTATTCTGATTTCCTTGACTGCTTTGACCTTGGTTGCCTTTGCCTTGAGAATCAGCCTTCTTTGCCTGAGTATCGCCTGACTTGACTTCCTTCTTTCCCTCTCCCTGAAGCAGAGCCATATTGACCAAACTCTCGAAAGTGGCTCCATGCGGAATATGTGACATTGCCAAGCCCTGTAGCGGCTCATTCAATCCTCTGGCAAATCGAAGAGCCTTCTTCTCCGGGGTGTTTACTAGATCCAAACCAAAGCGGGCCAGCTGATTGAACTTGTTCACATACTCCTTGACAGACATATCCCCTTGCTTTAGTGCAATGAACTTCTCCATTTGTAAATTTGCTTCAGCTGAAGATAGAAACTTGGTCACAAATCTAGCCCTCAAATCGGCCCAAGTCTCAACGGGCCTCGTCCCATTGGTGACCTCCCACCAATAGGCCGCCTCATCCTTCAGAAGCCATACGGTCAATAAGATCTTCCTCTCGTCATCTATTCCAAAAATGGCAAACAAGTCCTCCGTGTCCTTCAGCCAATTCCTAGCTTCAACGAAAGATTCTGTGCCTAGGAAATTCTTGCCCCCCATTGCCTTGAAGTCTTTACACACCTTTTGTAAACTCAATCTGAGGATGCTGAGGGGGAGGAGGAGGAAGAGGAGCCTCAGCAACGGGAGGAGGAGGAACATTAGCAACGGGAGGGGGGATATTAGCTGCTGGAGGAGGGGGAGCAGGGACCACCGGAGGAGGGATATTAGGGGTAGGATTCTCAACCACAGGAGGAGGAGTGGGAGTAGGGTTGGCGGGACCAGCAGCCGCCCTAGCTTCTAGGAGTCTCCTATACCAGAGTGGTACGTTCACTCCATCTGGGATGTCAAGATTCTCAGCCATACTGAAACAAGAGATAAGATAAGATTAGGTCAAGGGAACGAAGGATAACGCTGATGGCTTTTTGGGGATTAGCCTTAAAATAATCTAGACTTTATTTTGGAAAATACTTAGTAGGTTTTTGAAAATAGTTTTTCGAAAAAGGTTTTTTTTTTTTTTTTTCAAAAGTTTTTGTTCAAACTTGTTAACCTGGCTCTGATACCAAATGTAACACCCCACCTCCACTAGGATCACTCCTTAGAATGTACTAGCTTTGGAGGGGCGTTATTGTGAAGGTAAACATGCACAGAGATATAGCAAGACAGAGTATATAAAAATAAATATAAGTAAAGCAGCGGTAGCAGATAAAAACCCATCATCATCACAGAAAACCCACATAGTCAAGTACATAATATCAAAATGTCATGATCCAAAATACAACTCCAGTCTAGATACGTGATAACAAAATACATAGTAAACATCAGTACTAATCCCCAGAAATAAAAGATAAGCCACAGCTAGCTCAGATCCATACATGAGCTATCCAACAAGCAAGTCAAAGATCCACTAAGCAGATGTAGTCCCTCCCTGAGAACCTGTGGGGGGGGGGGGGGGGGAAACGGAAGAAAAGAAGCGAAAGAAAACAGGTCAGTCAAAAAGACTGGTAAGCCCTACTACGATCAATCTATAAACTAATAAAGTTAACAGTATGATGGAAACTGAGAGGAACATTCTGGCAACAGATAAAGGTGACATCACATAGACGAGATTAATCTTTGCACCACAGTGTACTAGCAAACCCACAAAACAAATCTTGATCCCTTAGCCCAAACTTTGGCCCAACAACATGAAGTGACCTTAGTATAAAGCCCAGCCCAACGGTCTAGTCGATCGGCTCCCTATAAACCTAACACGTCGAGTGTTGGTGTCCATACGGCCCACATGGATGTAGTCAGACTGCGCTGGGTCCACCCTTGGGTGTATCAAGCCCTCGGGTGTCAACCCCAGACACCTAAGCAATAATGCACAGTCTAAGCCTACTGGTACCCGTGCCTCGAGTTTGTCCAACATCGGACTACGTGCACGTCCGTAGCCCGCCGGACCCGCACCGCTGTACCACTCAGCCGTCGCTTTGGTCGCTTACATCAGTCCAGTAATCGTGCCCCGCCCTAACCTAGCTATAGGGTTGTAGTGATACCAAACTGGGATTACTGCTGGAACAGACCACGTTGCTAGGGTTTCTAAGAGGGTTAAGTGTGGTTTTAACCCCTCACTAAACCTGGATTAGATTAGCTAAGTGTAACCACTTACCCCCATCTAATCCTCGCATCCCCATTATTGGTTAAGTATTAGTGGGCCATGACTTAACCCTAATCATGAGGCATTAATTACTTAACGCACCCAACCTCTCACATTAGACATCCGTGGTTACCTGGGAAGATTTACACCACGTCTAGGTCTAACCTCGGGTCTTATGGTGCAACATGACCAACTACCCACATTAGACCCCACGTTGTGGTTACCTGGGAAGATTTACACCACAACTAGGTCTAACCTCGAGTTGGCCATATCATGTTATCTAATGTCATGTCCACTTCAAAACATATTTACAAGTTAACATATACTTGGGTAGACCTAACTTAATAGGTAAATTCCCAAGGGGTAGACCTAACTTAATAGGTAAATTCCCAATCTTTTAGTTTCATGTATTTTTAAGTTTTACCCAAACCCTCCCAACGTCATTATCTCGCTTACATATTCGTCATAACGTATAAGGGTATAAAAGGTAACTTGGCATAACATACATGGTGAACTTCACATGTCATAATAAACATGCATACATGTTAAACTTGCAAATCATGTCATGGTGAATTCGCATAAACATGCATAGCTTATTAATTATGCATAACATGGTAAGGTGAACATGCATAATCCATTAAACTTGCATAACATGGCAAGATGAACATGCATAATCCATTAAACTTGCATAACATGGTAAGATGATCTTGCATAAACATGCATAACCCATGAAACATGTAGAACATGACATAATAAGCTCGCATAAGCATGCATAACTTGTGAAACATGTAAAACATGGCATAGAAATCTCGCATATGCATGCATAACTTATGAATCATATAAAACATGACATAGTGAGTTCGCATAAGCATGCATAACTTATGAATCATATAAAACATGACATAGTGAGTTCGCATAAGCATGCATAATCAACTAAACTCACATAAATCTCAACTTTCACCAAGCATTAACTTTAAAGTTTGTAAAGTGAAGGTAAGAGGGCTTACAAATATAAACAAGCCACAAATCCACCAAATAAGATGAAGAAGCCCTTTTAAAAACCAAAATAAAGTCTCAAACAAGAAAACCCTTTTGCAAAATCCCAAAAACACAAACTTTAGCAAATCAAACTTGCATCTTAATGAAGTATGCAAGTTATTAAGCATTCATACAACATAGAAAAGGTTGTATGATCATCATATCATCATAGGATTAAACTTTGAGGAAGGTGGAGGCTAGGGATTTTAGATGGAGGCCATTTGGGGTTTCAATTTGGCATAGTTTAGTTGCAAGATTGATTAATGAGGCTTTAGGGTAGGATTAGGGGTATATTTATAGAGAATTAGAGTGTTTTAGGCCCTAGGATTAACCCTAGATTAGGTTTGGCCCGTCAGATCTTAGAATTCTCCAGAACCAAGCCACTTGACCCAACCCAAATCAGAAATGGTGCACCAGGCTGGACTGCCTGGGCACCCCCTGTCGACAGGGCTGTCGACAGGGCAGTCGACACCCTGGGTGCCCTGTCGACATGCCTGTCGACATGGGCCCCCTGGCGGGAATTTTCCCGCCTAACCCTGATTAGCCCAAATCCCTGATTTTAATTTGAAATTTAAATCTGTCTTTAGCATGGAAATTTCTGAAAACTTCAATGGGCCTTAACTGGGTCGTACGGACTCCGATTTTCGAAAACTCGGACTCTATTTCGCGTATTTTTCCGAGATGATCGTAATGGCATAGCCCGTTTCCCCTGATTCTGATTTTTGAATTTAATTCTGCCTCGATTTATGTTATAACAGTTTATTGAAAATATGGGTTGTTATAAGAAGAATGGTGGCTATGCTAGGTCGACCATGGACAACATGGTGACTCCTTGGAATGAAATTGTGTGATTTAGGGTTGAGGATTAGGGTTTCTTTTATAGAGGTTTAGACTTATGTGAACCGTTAGATCAACCTAGGAGCAATCACAACCATCTAGACAAAATAGAGCTATCCGAAAATTGCCAGCTATGCCCTAGTGACTCAGCAACAACTCAGAAATCGTCATTTTTTATTAAATTATTTAATTATATAATTTTTTGTTTAAACATGAAATCTTCTGAACTCCATAAATTCTTCATACGTTGTCTGATTCACGCAAACTCAGACTCTATCTCAAGCAGAATTCCGAGACGAACGCAATGGAGCAACCCGTTTCCCTTAATTCTCACTTTTAAAATTAAGTATTCTTTAATTTGTTACTTTAACAAACATAGAAAATACAGGGTGTTGCATCCATGGTTTGTGGACGACGGGGAACAGTTCATATATGCAGTTATAAAATAAATAACTGTACAAAGAAAATTATGGTGAGGAGTTCTCACCTTAGGGATCCACTCCGCTAGTTCTATATTAGACGATGGTTTGGATTTACCCGACATTCCAACTCTGTCTGTAACAACTCGTTATTTTCAACGATTTAAAAATTCGATTTTCGAACACTTTCTTTTTTATTTTGAAAATTTAGCATAAAATTTTCACATGGAGAACTTGTTATTTGGAATACGTCCATTTAGACATAGCAGACGGTCAAGTTTCATCGAAAAATATGCAATTCGTCGATTGTGAAATTTTCTGTGCATATCAGTTCAGATAGGCGTCCGTAAAGTTTTTATCCAAAGTACTGACTATTCAACGTTAGAAAATTCTCTTGCTTATTCTGAATTCGACGGCGTAATCCGTTTCGCGAAATTCGGACATTTCAACCTTCGTTTTATTTTATTTGCACATTAAAGGGTGTTCGTAATGAGTTTTTGATCGGAGTGTCATGACACCGAGATTTTTATACCGTTGCGTCCGTATCGTCGCGCTGATCACCGTAGTATATTCATTTATCAGTTTTGGGCGTCCGGTTTGTGTTGAAAAATTAAAATAAATGTGCAATAATTTTTGATACCGGGTTTGAACTGTCCATATATGTGTACATCTGGTATAACTATTAGGATTTGGTCTGTGAATCAATTCTACGCGTGCAACCAAGGGTATTCAAAATATATGAATGGACACATCTCTTCGGGTCTCCACCGTCTTCCTATATATCACTACCTTTTCATGTTTCTCCGCCATTTCGTTTCCTACCTTCTCTACCGCTTCAACACACTTCCCTTCTCCCCGTCTAAAAAAAAAAAAAAAACACAAAGTGGAAAAAAGGAAGAAGAAGAAGGGAACAAAGAGAGAGGCGCCTCCTTTCTGTAACTAAAATTTGCATCCATTTTGGTCCCAACGTGAAAGAAAGGAAGGAATCTTCCCTGTACCAAAAGTGTATCCATCCCATATCATCTTACTAGCGTGAGTATCTTCTCCCCTTTATTGTCTCTTCTTCTCTTTTGCTGGAAGCATTGCATGCGTATGTTTTTTTTTCTTTTTTTTTTCTTTTTTTTTAGAATAAGGAGAAAAAAACTCTTTTTGTTCTTAGTTTTATGTATATGTTATTATATAAAGTTTTGCTAACGTGTGCAACTGGGTGTCATGAGATATATATTGGCTTCCTTATTATTATATATGTTTTTTTTATATATAAGTTATATATATATGTTTATGCTATCAAACTTGGGCTCTTTTAAAGCTTAGTTTTTGGTTTTGTAAAGTTTTATTAAGAACTGAACATACAAACAGTTTTCTCTTTAAAATCAGTTCACTGCATGTTTTGAAACTTATATATATAAACTATATAACTATATATATGCTGTTGTTTTATTTTCAAATTTGATAATTCTTTTTCTTATTTGTTTTGACAAGCATGTTATCTACTGGTTTTGAAAAAAAAAAGTGTACATAATTAATTAATATAATGTTTTTTTTAATTTATTTTGTTTCCAGTCGGAGAAGTTAGTAATAAAGAGGAATAGAGTCCGTTTGTTATCCGCTTCACATCCGCTTTCATCATTCCTTTCATTTCTATTGGCTACGAAAGGTGAGACCCCTCACTCACGATTAACATTTTTATTTAAGTGTACAAACCTGTGAATTAGTTATCTGAATTGCTAGGATTGCTATAGAGATCATATTATTGTACACTGTCGACATGTTATTGACATCATTGATGCACATGATATTATTTGGTTGTTTGTATAAATTGGTGATATACGATATATATATTGATCTGCGTATGTGATATTCGACACGTGTTGGTTACATATATGTTGATATGACGTGTAAATATGTTGGACACGTAAAATGAAATCTATATGGATATAATACGTTCAGTGTAGCGTGCATGTTATTTGATACGTGTGAATGTGACGTGCACGATAGTGCACGTGACATGCACACGGATACGCGCACAAATATACTCTACGTATGTATGCCTAAATAAATGACATTTGACGTGTACGACGGATATTTAGACGTAATATGAACATGTACGAACGTGTCCTTATGACATGTACGGATCGATATTATATGTCGATGATTGTTTTGTTATGTTCTGACTTTCACATTGCAAGTTCCATTAGTTTAGGAAATCACAATGGGTTGAAATGATACATACCCGAACGACTTGATAGAATAGGGGAAAATCGTTATGGGTTGAAATGATAGACCCAATCGATTTTTATTGAATTTGGGATTACGGGTTGAAATGATATATACCCGTACTTGAAAATAAACGGATTGAAATGATACATATCCGTATCACTTGACCATAGGATAGAAAATTTTATACGAACGTCGTTGGTCATATTCTAAAATCATAATTATATTTTATTTGAAAATATTGATTTTTGGAAATATAATTCAAGTATTTTCTATAATAATAGTTAGATTTCAAATGATAAACTTATATTTTGGAAATGTTTTGAAAAGTTAATTTAAAAAAAGTATGGATTTAAATGATATTTGAGATTTTACTTATATTTTAATTGTTTTAAAAGTTTACAAAGGTTTTAATAACAAAATAAGTACCTATTTTATATATAGTATTCTATAAATTTTATTATTTAATATTTTTATATTATGTTTTATTTTATAAACTTATATATTTTATAAACTTTAAATAGTGAAGAGTATAAGTTGTGATTTTGAAAGTATTTGATATTTTGATAGTTATTTTGAGTAAAAAAATTATAAAACGACCACGGTGTGAAAAATGTAAACGATTGGTTGTTAAAGAGACCGGGATCGGATTTGTCATACTCTCTGCCAATTCCGAAAACCACTTTAACAACTGTGTACGCGGTGGAGTTCCAGAATGAAGTAGGATGGCTTGGCGATCGACTCTATTTTCTACTTCATATCAATTACGAGACCCTGACTACCTTGAGTCAGCTTGATGTGGCTAAAACAGGTGCTACACCGAGATCAAGTGAGGTCATTCCTCCTATCGAGCATTCTTCTTCGAAACCATTCTATTACTTTTGTGATTCGATTGGTGCGCACCCTTGATATGGGAGTGTGTCTCGAAGTGGGTGGTAGTTGCTGCTATGCGTTACCACTAGTCCGGTTATGCAAACGGTGAATCCACCCTGGCATTCCTCGCGTGCCTTGTCACATGCCTTATACGAGCCACATACGATTTTGTTTTGTACCATTTTATATGGAGCGCCCTCTGATAGCCCTCCAGTTTACGGAGGAATTACGGTACTGTATATACTATGGGAATATATATACGGTGTAAGGGTAATCATGGTAACCCCGCTTACGCTATTTTGATATTTACTTTACTGATAGACACTATTGTATATAGCGTATTATAATATATAGTATTAGTTTGACGGATCCTTAAAGGATGGTCATCCCAACATCCTTTAAGTTACTTTGCATGTCGGTAATCGATACACTTGAGTTATCATTTAAATAAGAATGTTAATCCTGACTCGAGTGTGTTTGTTTTACATGGATACTCGGGTCATCTTGAGGATATCAGCTTTCTTGGTTCACCTGGAGTTTGGAGCTTTGCTTGGATCTATCTGTCACTTATTCAGTCATTGCAGTTATTTCAGCCTTCCAGTTATTTCAGTTTTTTTTCCTATTTCAGACTATTATTTTCTTATGCATTAGCAGACTTATCTATGTTTGGCACTCTATTGTATTTGCTTTAGACTCTATGGTTATGTAGTAGCTTATGGAGTACTATTCTATCTATTCCGCTGTGTAGTATTTTATTACTCTGTGTCTGTGATCTGTGATTGATTTATTTACTATATATGCTGTTATTTGCCAATTTTTATTTACAATCTATCGTTTTGAGCAATTCAAGTCTGACATGTGTGGATTATTGTCTATTTGAATGGTTCAAAATGGTGGGTCGTTACAAGTGGTATCAGAGCTCTGGTTTTAGGCAAATTTCAGCATATAGAGTAAAACTCATTAGAAATGGAGTAGTGATACTCTAGAATGAGATAAAATTAATTATGGAATCATATTCGTTCAATCTTTAGATACCTTATTAGGATTCCTCTTGATTAGCATCTCTTTTGAATATTCTATCTTTTCCTTCATCTAACTCGTTTGAATCTGTCCAGATGAGTAACCGAAGGAATACTAGGGGAAGAGGTCGTGGTAATGCCCCAGCTGCACCACCAGTCGAGCCACCTGTAGTTCAACCCGTTCAGCCAATTAGGTTCACTAAACTTTGCAAGGAGTACACTCAGCTCGGAGGTACCAAGTTCACCAGATTTGCAGGAATTGTTGAAGCTGAGCAGTGGCTGGAGAATCTTGAGAGGATTTTCACTGGACTTGAGATCAACGACGCTCAGAAGCGTCAGTTAGCCGCGTGGCAATTGCACGATGATGCTCTTCATTGGTGGCGGTCAGTTACCGCTAATACTATCGAGACGAACATCACCTGGCAGCAGTTCAGGCAAAAATCTTAAGATTTTCTTTCTATCCTTGTTTTTCCTTTCTATGAATCTCTCATGATTTAAAAAAAAAAACTCGTTTTTAGGGATATCTTTGTTGCTAAGTGGATACCCGATTCGGGAAAATCTTAGCTTTATAGGGAATTTATGGACCTTGAGCAAGGTGACATGACATTTACTGAGTACGAGAGAAAATTCAACGAGCTTTCCAAGTATGGGCCAAATCTGATCCAGACCCCACTCCAGAAGAATGAGAGGTTTATCTATGGTGCACGTCCGGAATATTTTGACCGTTTGACTAATCATGTTCGTGGAACTTTCATGGATCTCGTAAACATGGCTATTAGATTCGAGAATCCCAACACTAAAGAGAAGCAGAAGCAGGCTATACAGGCATCTCTGTCTCAGGGTAGTTCTAGCATTGCAAAGAAGAGGAAGCCTAACTTTCAGCAGCAAAAGAAGATTTGGTAGAAGACCCACGGTATTGGTTATTCTTCTTAGAGTCAGCCGATCGACTTATCTCACATTACCTGCTTCAACTGTAATCAGAAAGGACATTATGCCAACAGTTGTCCAAACAAATCCGGAACCGCTATCCCTCCAGCTCAGATGACTAGGAACAACTTATGCCACATTTGTCTTCAACCCGGTCACTTTAAGAAGGATTGTCCCAGTCAGCAGCATGGCAAGACAACTGGAGTCTTTGCCATGACATCTTCTACTCCTCCCACTCCTAGTGATAACCAAGGTACCCTTCAGAACACTTTTACTTTATTCTGTTTTCCTGTTCGTTTTCTATTCGATACTGGAGCTTCGCATAGTTTTATTTCTATCGACCTTTGTTATAAGTTTGACAAATTCTTACATCCGCAAGTAGCAACTGAACCCTTATGTGTATCAAATCCTATTGGTGGTCCTGCCAATCTTAGCATGGTTTGTAAAGGGGTAAAACTCCTTTACAACGGGCGTCGATTCACCGGTGATTTCTATGTTCTCGGTTTTGATGCTTTCGATATCTTACTTGGAGGTGATTGGCTTAATAAGCATGATGCTCGCATTTCCTGTAAATCCCGAACAGTTTCTTTGATAAGCGATTTTGTAGAGCCTTTAGTGATCGAATGCAAAATGCCTCAGGACTTTGCTGGCAGCTTTATATTTTCTCTTGATTCCCAGCCGACTGATCTCGAGTCCACTCCTATAGTCAAGGACTTTCCGGATGTATTCGGTGAAGTCACTTCTCTTCCACCCAAGCGGGAAATTGAATTCTGTATTGATCTAATCCCTGGAGCTCGACCAGTTGTTCTTCCTCCTAGACGAATGGCTCCTAAGGAGAAAGTCGAGTTGAAAAAGAAAATCGAGGATTTATCCTCTAAAGGTTTGATTAGACCTAGTTTTTCTGAATGGGGAGCTGCTGTTGTCTTCGTCACCAAATCTGATGGTTCTTTGAGGATGTGTGTTGATTATAGAGAGCTGAATAAGCTTACCATGAAGAACCGTTATCCTATGCCTCGTATTAATGACATGTTTGATCAGCTTTATGAGGCTAAAGTTTTCTCTCAGCTAGATTTGGCTACCGGCTTCCACCAACTTAGGGTAGTTGAGGAGAGCATTCCCAAGACAGCTTTCTGGACCGAGAGTGGGTTCTATGAATGGTTAGTCATGCCTTTTGGATTAACCAATGCTCCAGCTTTCTTTGTCGATCTTATGAATCGAGTTTTCCGAGATGTTCTGAACAAGTTCGTCCTCGTTTTCGTGGACGACATTCTTGTGTTTTCCAAATCAGAGAAGGAACATGAATCGCATTTGAGTTATGTTCACCAAACTCTTCGGAAACAACAGTTGAAGGCCAAATTCTCTAAATGTCATTTCTGGAAAGATGAGGTTCGATTTCTCGGACATATTGTTTCTAAGAATGGAGTTTCTGTAGATCCTGTTAAGGTTTCTGCGATCAATGATTGGGAGAAACCTAAGACTCCGACTGAGATTCGTAGCTTCTTGGGTTTAGCCGGGTATTATCGAAGATTTATCGAGAACTTTGCCCGCATAGCTGCCCCGCTCACTGCTTTGACTCGTAAGAATGCCAAGTTCAATTGGAATGATAAGTGTGAAGCAGCATTTAATGAGTTAAAGAAAAAGCTTACCTCCGCCCCTGTTCTTACCGTGCCAAATGGAAGTGAAGGGCTAACAATTTATACCGATGCGTGTAAGGATGGCCTAGGAGTTGTTTTGATGCAGAACGGGAGAGTCATTGCTTATGCCAGTCGCCAGTTAAAAACTCACGAAGTAAATTATCCCACTCATGATTTAAAACTGCTTGCCATTGTGTTTGCTTTAAAGTTATGGAGGCATCATCTCTTGGGTACTAAGTTCGAGTTGTTCACAGATCACCAGTCTCTTAAGTATATCTTTTCTCAGAAGGATCTGAATCTAAGGCAAGTTAGATGGCTCGAATTCTTAGCATCCTATGACCTCGACATCAACTATAATCCAGGAAAAGGCAATGTTGTAGCGGATGCCCTAAGTCGAAAAAAGGCTATGCTTTGTCAGATTATAGTTACTTCATCTCTTATGGATCATATTGCTGCTAAACAAGATCAAGATGAGATGCTCAAACTTATGAAGGTGAATATTCGAAATAAAAAAGATGACAATCAGACAAAATTTGGAGCACAAATTGACGAGAAGGGTATCTTAAAGATCAATAATCGTATTTGTGTTCCGAACGTCGATGGACTAAGACAGGAAGTGCTTACAGAGAATCATCGATCCAAACTCTCTATTCATCCCGGTGTTACAAAGATGTATAAGAATATGAAGAAGTTGTTTTGGTGGAAGGGTATGAAACGAGATGTTTTCACTTATGTTAGCAGATGTGCCACTTGTCAGCAAGTCAAGGCTGATCACCAAAAGACTGCCGGGTTGTTGCAGCCCCTAGAGATTCCCGTTTGGAAATAGGATCAGGTTTCGATGGATTTTATTGATGGCTTGCTGAGAACTAGAAGAGGAAATGAGAGTATTTGGGTCATAGTCGATAGGTTGACTAAATCCGCTTATTTTGTTCCAGTCAGATCAAATCGCACAGCTTCAAGTTTGGCAGAGATCTATATGAGGGAGATTGTCAGACTCCATGGTGTTCCTTCCAGCATTGTTTGTGATCGTGACCCTATCTTTACCAGTAACTTCTGGAAAGCTTTTCAAGAATCTTTGGGTACCCGTCTGAATCTCAGCACTGCCTATCATCCTCAAACTGATGGTCAGACGGAAAGGTTGAATCAGATTTTGGAAGATCTCCTTCGTGCTTGTGTTCTTGATTATGGAGGATCTTGGGAAGATCATCTCCATCTCGTGGAGTTCACTTATAATAATAGCTATCAGGTATATCTTTGATTTAAATGATGATTCCTTTTGAGTTTAAAATCGATTAAATTCCATTCCTTTGAAATTTAGACAAGTATTGAGATGTCTCCGTTCACTGCTCTATACGGACGACCTTGCAAATCTCCAGCTTGTTGGATTGAATCGGGTGACCGGTTGATTCTTGGACCGGATATGATTCTTGAGGCAACTGCGAAAGTAGAGGAGATTAGGAGGAAGATGAGAATAGCTCAGGATAGGCAGAAGAAGTATGCAGATAGGCGGAGAAGAGATTTGGTATTTGTAGTAGGTGATCAAGTTTTTCTCAAGGTCTCACCTTTGAAGAACGTGATTCGTTTCGCTCGGAAAGCTCCTAGATTTATTGGTCCTTTCCGCATTCTGGATAGAGTGGGTCCTTTGGCTTATAGATTGGATTTGCCAGAGAAGCTCTCAGATGTGCACAATGTGTTTCATGTGTCACATCTGCGCAAACATCTTCATGACCCTTCTCTGATTGTTCAACCTGCCCAGCTTGAGACTTTGGAGGTTGAGCCGAACCTCACAGTTGAGAGGAAGCCACTCCGCATTGTTGATCGAGGCACAAAGCAACTGAGAAGAAAGTCGGTCAATCTGGTCAAGGTACAATGGAGTACAGATGATCAGGATTGTACATGGGAGACGGAGGAAAGCATTCGTGCTTCAAATCCGGAATTGTTTACATCAGGTATGGTTCTTTCGAATCTATTTTCGTTCCTTTTCGGGGACGAAAAGTTTTGAGTGGGGGAGATTGTAACAACTCGTTATTTTCAACGATTTAAAAATTCGATTTTCGAACACTTTCTTTTTTATTTTGAAAATTTAGCATAAAATTTTCACATGGAGAACTTGTTATTTGGAATACGTCCATTTAGACATAGTAGACGGTCAAGTTTCATCGAAAAATATGCAATTCGTCGATTGTGAAATTTTCTGTGCATATCAGTTCAAATAGGCGTCCGTAAAGTTTTTATCCAAAGTACTGACTATTCAGCCTTAGAAAATTCTCTTGCTTATTCTGAATTCGACGGCGTAATCCGTTTCGCGAAATTCGGATATTTCAACCTTCGTTTTATTTTATTTGCACGTTAAAGGGTGTCCGTAATGAGTTTTTGATCGGAGTGTCATGACACCGAGATTTTTATACCGTTGCGTCCGTATCGTCGCGCTGATCACCGTAGTATATTCATTTATCAGTTTTGGGCGTCCAGTTTGCGTTGAAAAATTAAAATAAATGTGCAATAATTTTTGATACCGGGTTTGAACTGTCCATATATGTGTTCATCTGGTATAACTATTAGGATTTGGTCTGTGAATCAATTCTACGCGTGCAACCAAGGGTCTTCAAAATATATGAATGGACACATCTCTTCGGGTCTCCACCGTCTTCCTATATATCACTACCTTTTCAGGTTTCTCCGCCATTTCGTTTCCTACCTTCTCTACCGCTTCAACACACTTCCCTTCTCTCCGTCTAAAAAAAAAAAAAAAAAAACACAAAGTGGAAAAAAAAAAGAAGAAGAAGAAGGGAACAAAGAGAGAGGCGCCTCCTTTTTGTAACTAAAATTTGCATCCATTTTGGTCCCAACGTGAAAGAAAGGAAGGAATCTTCCCTGTACCAAAAGTGTATCCATCCCATATCATCTTACTAGCGTGAGTATCTTCTCCCCTTTATTGTCTCTTCTTCTCTTTTGCTGGAAGCATTGCATGCGTATGTTTTTTTTTTTTTTTTGAATGAGGAAAAAAAAAAAACTCTTTTTGTTCTTAGTTTTATGTATATGTTATTATATAAAGTTTTGCTAACGTGTGCAACTGGGTGTCATGAGATATATATTGGCTTCCTTATTATTATATTTGTTTTTTTTATATATAAGTTATATATATATGTATATGCTATCAAACTTGGGCTCTGTTAAAGCATAGTTTTTGGTTTTGTAAAGTTTTATTAAGAACTGAACATACAAACGGTTTTCTCTATAAAATCAGTTCACTGCATGTTTTGAAACTTATATATATAAACTATATAACTATATATATGCTATTGTTTTATTTTCAAATTTGATAATTCTTTTTCTTATTTGTTTTGACAAGCGTGTTATCTACTGGTTTTGAAAAAAAAAGTGTACATAATTAATTAATATAATGTTTTTTTAATTTATTTTGTTTCCAGTCGGAGAAGTTAGTAATAAAGAGGAATAGAGTTCGTTTGTTATCCGCTTCACATCCGCTTTCATCATTCCTTTCATTTCTATTGGCTACGAAAGGTGAGACCCCTCACTCACGATTAACATTTTTATTTAAGTGTACAAACCTGTGAATTAGTTATCTGAATTGCTAGGATTGCTATAGAGATCATATTATTGTACACTGTCGACATGTTATTGACATCATTGATGCACATGATATTATTTGGTTGTTTGTATAAATTGGTGATATACGATATATATATTGATCTGCGTATGTGATATTCGACACGTGTTGGTTACATATATGTTGATATGACGTGTAAATATGTTGGACACGTAAAATGAAATCTATATGGATATAATACGTTCAGTGTAGCGTGCATGTTATTTGATACGTGTGAATGTGACGTGCACGATAGTGCACGTGACATGCACACGGATACGCGCACAAATATACTCTACGTATGTATGCCTAAATAAATGACATTTGACGTGTACGACGGATATTTAGACGTAATATGAACATGTACGAACGTGTCCTTATGACATGTACGGATCGATATTATATGTCGATGATTGTTTTGTTATGTTCTGACTTTCACATTGCAAGTTCCATTAGTTTAGGAAATCACAATGGGTTGAAATGATACATACCCGAACGACTTGATAGAATAGGGGAAAATCATTATGGGTTGAAATGATAGACCCAATCGATTTTTATTGAATTTGGGATTACGGGTTGAAATGATATATACCCGTACTTGAAAATAAACGGATTGAAATGATACATATCCGTATCACTTGACCATAGGATAGAAAATTTTATACGAACGTCGTTGGTCATATTCTAAAATCATAATTATATTTTATTTGAAAATATTGATTTTTGGAAATATAATTCAAGTATTTTCTATAATAATAGTTAGATTTCAAATGATAAACTTATATTTTGGAAATGTTTTGAAAAGTTAATTTAAAAAAAGTATGGATTTATATGATATTTGAGATTTTACTTATATTTTAATTGTTTTAAAAGTTTACAAAGGTTTTAATAACAAAATAAGTACCTATTTTATATATAGTATTCTATAAATTTTATTATTTAATATTTTTATATTATGTTTTATTTTATAAACTTATATATTTTATAAACTTTAAATAGTGAAGAGTATAAGTTGTGATTTTGAAAGTATTTGATATTTTGATAGTTATTTTGAGTAAAAAAATTATAAAACGACCACGGTGTGAAAAATGTAAACGATTGGTTGTTAAAGAGACCGGGATCGGATTTGTCATACTCTCTGCCAATTCTGAAAACCACTTTAACAACTGTGTACGCGGTGGAGTTCCAGAATGAAGTAGGATGGCTTGGCGATCGACTCTATTTTCTACTTCATATCAATTACGAGACCCTGACTACCTTGAGTCAGCTTGATGTGGCTAAAACAGGTGCTACACCGAGATCAAGTGAGGTCATTCCTCCTATCGAGCATGCTTCTTTGAAACCATTCTATTACTTTTGTGATTCGATTGGTGCGCACCCTTGATATGGGAGTGTGTCTCGAGGTGGGCGGTAGTTGCTGCTATGCGTTACCACTAGTCCGGTTATGCAAACGATGAATCCACCCTGGCATTCCTCGCGTGCCTTGTCACATGCCTTATACGAGCCACATACGATTTTGTTTTGTACCATTTTATATGGAGTGCCCTCTGATAGCCCTCCAGTTTACGGAGGAATTACGGTACTGTATATACTATGGGAATATATTTATGGTGTAAGGGTAATCATGGTAACCCCGCTTACGCTATTTTGATATTTACTTTACTGATAGACACTATTGTATATAGCGTATTATAATATATAGTATTAGTTTGACGGATCCTTAAAGGATGGTCATCCCAACATCCTTTAAGTTACTTTGCATTTCGGTAATCGATACACTTGAGTTATCATTTAAATAAGAATGTTAATCCTGACTCGAGTGTGTTTGTTTTACATGGATACTCGGGTCAGCTTGAGGATATCGGCTTTCTTGGTTCACCTGGAGTTTGGAGCTTTGCTTGGATCTATCTATCACTTATTCAGTCGTTGCAGTTATTTCAGCCTTCCAGTTATTTCAGTTTTTTTTTCCTATTTCAGACTATTATTTTCTTATGCATTAGCAGACTTATCTATGTTTGGCACTCTATTGTATTTGCTTTAGACTTTATGGTTATGTAGTAGCTTATGGAGTACTATTCTATCTATTCCGCTGTGTAGTATTTTATTACTCTGTGTCTGTGATCTGTGATTGATTTATTTACTATATATGCTGTTATTTGCCAATTTTTATTTACAATCTATCGTTTTGAGCAATTCAAGTCTGACATGTGTGGATTATTGTCAATTTGAATGGTTCAAAATGGTGGGTCGTTACACTGTCTTTCCACGTTGTTCATAAATAAAAATCACATTTTTATTTCAATTCAAAAACTATATTTTTATTTCTAAACCATATGTGTAAAAATCATATCTTTAACACGATGTTTACTTTATAAAGATAATATTTTTATTTAGATGTTCATACAATAAAAATCATATTTTTATTAACTCTATAATATAAAAATCATATTTTTATTATCTCTATAATATAAAAATCATATTTTTATATACTCTATAATATAAAAATCATATTTTTATATACTCTATAATATAAACATCATATTTTTATTATCTCTATAATATAAAAATCATATTTTTATTATCTCTATAATATAAAAATCATATTTTTATATACTTCATATGTCAAAAACCATCGAAGCTTTAAAGTGGAGAAAACTCACATATTTTCTATCGCCCGGATTTGTTGTTCTGGTTCTAGAATTTGCAAACGAGCTCCAATCTTCACACCATCTTTTTTTCTAGCTTAAAACGCGCCATTCCGGACAACTTTCGCCTAGTGGTCATCCTTCTGAAAATGTGCCATTTCGCCGGAAATCGCGAAAAGACAGTATTTGGACAGCAGACTGTGGACGCGTTTTCTGAACAACTCTGCAGTCCAAAATATGACTTTTGTATGTAGGATAATTATTAAACCTAGAGGGGCTGAATAGGGTTTAACAGTAATAAAAATGATCACAGAGTAATGAAAAATTGCAGTAAAGGAAAATCACACACAGAGATACCCAGCTTCGGCAATTTGTGCATACTTCTGCCTTTCTAACATTTCTACTATGAGTTGCAAATAGATCCCACTTATAATCCTATGTAAACTTGCAATGCCAGCTCCTGTCCTAACCCTAAGCTCAAAATCCTAGACTGGCCTACGTAACCTAGACCAGATTTTGCTAGACTACAGACCAGTAATTTGTAAACCCTAGTTTTATTTGAAACTAGAAAAACAAGAATTGAAGTTAGAAAAGGTAAAACAAAATACAATAAAAACAAGCCCTTAAATAAAAAAACCCCTTTGTATCTTTAATTATAAATCGGCCGTCCCTTTTTCTTTTATTTTCCAAGCCCAAAAAGAAATTAGCGGCTAGGGTTTCTCTGAATCGTCTAGGGCTTCCTCAAAAATTGAATCACCATGGCTCGATGTCACTTTAGTAAATTGATTCTTCCTTCAGCTCAACTCAAAATTGTTCTCTTCTTTTAATGAACGCTGTAAGCTTTCTGATTTAAGCCTTAGGGTTTTAATTGTTTTTGAATAAATTGGATTATCTTTGTCGATGAGGAAGAGTGTGTTTATATAGGGATTTCGAGACCCTTATCCTCTGATTTCAGTTTAATGGCTTGCTTGATTTGATTTAGGAATATTCGAATCAAATTTTGCACTTGGAATTTTGTTGCCTAATTTCAAGGATGATTTTTGAAAGCTTTCCATTTTGTTTCGGTGATAGATTCTCTGACATTTTGAATTTTGAAAACAAGCTGCTAATTTTTGGCATTTAAATCTTCCTTTCTCTAAACCCGGTCAAAATTTGTTTCCATATGTTTGGAAAATAATTTTGCTTGCTGAATCTGGTCATGTATTTTGTTCCTTTGATTGACTTGAATTATCTACGATTATTTATTAATTTCTCAAGGCATTCTAATTTTGGAATTTTATCCTTTATAAGAAGAATTGAGATTTCTAAAAAAAATAAAAGCTTTCCCCAAAAACATTTCTTTGCTCATTTTAAAAATATTTATTACAAGAATGAAGTCTTTCCTGAAATTGCTGCTTAGTCACCATGCCAAATATGACCCAAAAAAAACTGAAAAGAAGTAATTTGATTTTAGAAATTTTCATTAAACCCTTTCCCAAGAAAAATTATTTTGCACTTGCCAAAATACACAAATGTTGTTGCGTTATATTGGCACTTCACTGTTGTGAATCACATATTACTCTCTGCACTAGTTCTCACATTTGTTCACTAATGCCATATACATGACAACTGCACCATTCTTGAACCACATATGCTGCTGAACCATTTCTGATTTGATCATGTAGATATGCAGTGTAGACTCAATGTATTTGTCACACTTGTGTTAACTTCCTGCTGCTTGTTTGAACTTGAGCATGCGTGTAGTGACCTTGTCATTGTGCTGTGTCCATTTTGAAATCTTGGCTTGATCTATTTTTCTAATTAGTGAACCATTAATAGTTGCACACTTGCCCTGAATTTTTGTGTACCATTCTGTAAACAATAATAGCACCATTTAGTAGACCTGAACTTGCAACCTGTTGCACTCATGAACCATTGCACTTGCTCACTCATGCTTCACCATTGCTGTTTTGATCTGCCACTATACATGTTTGTGTGCATGTTACATTCCCTTGCAGTCTGATCATTTTGGCATGCCATATATACAATGATATGTACAGTCCACCTATTTGCATGCTGATTTGTGGTCATATGTATATATGACTTTGCTGTCTTGACTATTTTGACACTTTGTCCAAGTTTTGACTTGAGTTGATTTGTCAATGTTTGTCACACATTTTTGCCTGATCTTGCATGTTGACATTGCTTTTGCCGATTTGAAATTTTGCATTTCCATTTCTCTTTTGATTTTTCTTTGACCTGTCTTGTACATATGACACTGTAATATACATTAGCAGACTGACTATACTATGTTTGGGCTGGTCAGATTCAGCTGAGTTTGATGCTGGTTCTGATCTGCAAACCGTATGGTTACGCCGAGGCTGATCAAGTCAGGAAGATGATGAGAAAAAAACATAGAAAATCTAAGGAAAATAAAAAATTATAAAATAAAATTTTATTTGTTCAGTGTCTATTTTTAGTTCCAGTCTACTGTGTGTATTTCATTTCTGTGATAGATTTCAGGATGATGCAATAGGAGCAGAGTATAGTGCTAGGACAGTAAGAGTGTGTAGAGATCAAGACTGAAGGGAGATGTGTACGAGAGAGATATGAAAAACATTTGTATTTATATTTTGTATAGTAGAGAGTTCAAAAAAATGTACTGTTTGGATTATGAAATAAAAATGTAATTTTCTGAATAATAACTGCTTGTGAATAATTTCGGTTTTTCTATAGAAGCACTATTATACAAAAAAATATTTTTATTTTAGTACAATGTGAAAGACAGTGAACGGTACAATTTTAAACACATCAATAGAATATGTTTGTTATCATCAAATAAAAAATCACAGGTTCAACAATCTTCCCCTTTTGATGATAACAAACATACTTGAGATTTTGAATACAGTAGAAAGTGTTTTAATATGAACTCCCCCTATATATGTGATCCCTCTAAACAAAGCTCCCCTTATAACTATAAGCAGACATAGCAGATAGAAATAAAAATTTGAAAAGAATAGAAAACAATTAAACACCTAGCACTAGTGGAAAAATAAAGTCTATAGATGTCTGCATATGTATCAAAATCTTAACTCCTTCTCCCCCTTTGTAATCATCAAAATATGAACAGGGCTGGACATTTGCAAAGGATATGGACCATAGGAAGAGATCAAGTCATTTGACAGGATCAGAAACCACAAACCCCAATCAATCAAACAAAA
This sequence comes from Allium sativum, assembly GCA_030737875.1. Taxonomy (NCBI): domain Eukaryota; kingdom Viridiplantae; phylum Streptophyta; class Magnoliopsida; order Asparagales; family Amaryllidaceae; genus Allium; species Allium sativum. The sequence continues at coordinate 571,361,885 of CM060923.1, read as the reverse complement.
AATCATAATAATATGCAAGATAGGAATACATTCCACAATTTAGAAGATGTAATGGAAAGCTAGTTAACATATACCAGGGAGGATTTTATTATTATATATCTATATACAATTTTTTTTTATCTCAAGTGCACACTGACCACGCATAACTAGAGCTTGGATTTTTAAATGGGATTAGTTGTAGCATGAAATTAAATATGTAAACTCCTGACCATGCATGAGCAGAGCTTGAATTTTTAAATGAGGTCAGAGAAATATTTATTATTATTATTATTATTATTATTATAATATATACAAAATCCCCTTAATATATGAGACCAATAATGGATGATAGAAGGGTGATAAAGATAGGGATGGATGTGAAAAGAATTCCTAAATTACTCATATTATAAAATATATTCAATCAAATCAGGGTTATAGAGAAGCTTTCATCCTTCTCATATTTTGAAATCTAAAACAGTCACAATTTTATTATATATGCCCAAAATAAACTGTTCTTTTCTCGATGATTTGAAAATTGGATTAATTTGCCAGAAAATGAAATTAATAATAGAACATCTTAAGAAATTTTTTACCTAAAAATGCAAAGAGATTAACTGATTTCTATAATTCCCAAATCCAATCGTAATCTGCAGAATCTATCTTCAGGAAGGGGTTTGGTAAAAATATCCGCAAGTTAGGATTTAGTTGGAATAAATTTAATACAAATGTCCTCTCTAGCAATATGATCTCTAATGAAATGGTGTCTCACATCAATGCGTTTTTTCCATGAATGATGTACAAGATTATTTGATAGATCTATTGTAGTCTTACTGCCACATTTCAAAGGAACTTGTTTATAGAACAGACCAAAATCGGATAGAGTTTGTATCATCCATAAAATCTGTGCACAACAACTTCCTAATGCAATATACTCAGCTTCAATGGTGGATAATGCAACACAATTTTGTTTATGACTTGACCAAGAAACTAGAGAATGTCCTAGCATGAAACAAGTTCCACTAGTGCTCTTCCTATCAGTGAGTGAGCCCGCATAATCAACATCAGTAAAACCAACTAAATCAAAATTGTCACAAGATGGATACCACAAGCCAAGTTTTGGTGTGCCTTACAAATACCTCAGAATTCTTTTTGTGGCTTTTAAATGAGATTATTTTGGATTAGATTGAAAACGAGCACACAAGCAGACAGAAAACATAATATCGCGTCTAGAAGCAGAGAGACAGAGAAGTGAACTGAATATACCACGATATTTTTTCTAATCAACAACAATACCTTTTTCATCTTTGTCAAGTTTAGTTGTTGGGCTCATTGGTGTGCTCATTGGTTTTTCATCTTCAACTATAAATTTCTTCAACAGCTCCATTACATACTTGGTCAGAGAAATGAAGATTCCTTTGTTGCTCTGTTTGACTTGATATCCAAGAAAGTATTTTAGCTCTCCAACCAAGCTCATCTCAAATTTGTCCTGCATGACTTTTTCAAATTTCTCACTCAAAATATCATTAATAGCACCATGAATGATATCATCAACATAAATCTGAACAATCACGAAATCATTACAATCATGTAATAGAAATAGAGTAGTGTCAGCACATCCCTTTTTAAAACCATTTTCCAAAATTTATGAACAAAGACAGTCATACCAAGCTCGAGGAGCCTTCTTAAGACCATATAATGCTTTTTCTAGTTTGTACACATGATTTGGAAATTCATGACTCTCAAAACCAGGGGGTTGTTCAATAAAAACTTCTTCTTTCAGCTCACCATTCAAAAAGGCACTCTTAACATCCATTTGCTTACGTTTAGAACCTTTAAAACATGCAAAACTTAGCAAAATTCTAATTGCTTCTAACCTAGCAACTGGAGCAAATGTTTCATCGAAATCAATGCCTTCAATTTGATTATATCCCTTAGCAACCAACCTAGCTTTATTTCTAATTACATTTCCTGATTCGTCAAGTTTATTTTTAAACACCCATTTTGTTCCAACAACTGGATAGTCTTTTGGCCTAGGCACCAAATTCTAGACTTTATTTCTCTCAAACTAGTCAAGTTCCTCATGCATAGCTAAAATCCAAGATTCATCATTAAGAGCAATGTCATATGAACTTGGTTCTATTTCAGAAATAAAAGCATTGTCAATATAGAAAGCACAAACATTCTTATTGAGAGAGGAACGGGTGCAAACGCCAGCCGTTGGACTTCCAATTATCAATCTGGAGGATGATTGGGTTTGAATTTCATCCTTTCAGCTTCAGTTGTTTCTTCTGTGACTTCTTTGTTATTTGTCTCAATTTCATTGCTATCTTTCTCGCCTTCTTATGTACCACCTTCATCTTTACCATTCTCAGAAGCCATCACTATGTCTGATTCATTGAACTTCAAAATAATGGTCTCCACAATTGTTCTTGATTGTTTATTGAAGATTCTGTATGCTTTGCTCCTTGATCAATAACCCATGAAGATTCCATCAACTATTTTTGGTTCAAACTTTCCAAGTTGATCTCCTGTGTTCAGAATATAACAAGGGCATCCAAAAACTCTAAAATATGATATGTTAGGCTTTTTGTCAGACCACAGTTCATATGACGTTTTGTTAAGTATTGGTCTAATCATGACTCTATTCATTACATAGCATGAATTATTAACTGCCTCAGCCCTGAAGGTTTGAGATAATTTATATTCACATAACATGGATCTAGCCATCTCTTGCAATGTACGATTTTTCCTTTCGATCACCCCATTTTGTTGAGATGTTCGAGGGGTGGAAAATTCATGTTTAAAACCATTTTCTTTACAGAATTTTTCAAAATCTAAATTTTCAAATTCACCTCCATAATCACTTCTCAAAGTTTTAATTGAAACACCTTTTTCATTTCGAACAAGTTTTGAAAACTTTGAAAAATAATCAAATGTTTCAGACTTTTTGGCTAGAAAATAAACCCATGAAAATCTAGAGTAATCATCAACCAATACATAACAATAACGTTTACCATTTAAACTAGCAGTATCAGTAGGTCCAAAAAAAATCCATATTGATCAATTCAAAACATGTGAAGTACTAACAACATTTTTTGGATGGAATGACGAGCGACTAAGTTTAGCCATGGAGCAAGCCTTACACACTTTGTTATTTTTGAATTTCTGATGAGGTAAGCCTCTTGTAAAGGCCCGCAAATCCATACTATCTGAGTTGACTAATAACACCACACGTCCAACCCAAATTGCACAGAAATACGAATCATTATTAGAAAGAAGTTAGAGGATGAGAAATAGAAAGAAAGAAATATTGGAATAGAAGAAAACGAAGATAACAAACACACAGCGGAACGAATAAAATATATTAAATAACATAACTCTTGAAATACAAATCAGTAACTGTATATACATACCATCATCAGAGCACAACAGTTATAAACACCTGTTTCCAGATACAAACATGGTTCACAGCGGAATATATGATAGTCTATAGCTAACTGGTGAAGCCTCCTGCTTCCAGCTCTTCCAAATGAATCTGTAACATCCCGACTACTTGACTGCCCGTACAAATTTGGGCACCCAAGAGTTTAGGGAAAACAAAAACAAAATAAACTCTGGGTCAGTCATGGGACTGGTTTGAGTAAACTCCAACCATTTGTTTAACTTTCAAATTCCTTTTGAAAGAAAGGATAATAGTAAGACCAGCCCACACATAAACATGGACGGTTTTTACCTTACTATAACCCAAAACACTTTGATATGAAAATTTGGTGGTATAATAATAATATCTAATCAAATAAATAACCAAATAGCAGAACGCTTGCATCTCACGCTCCACATACATAGTATAAAATCAAAAACCGCATGGCGCTTATTGGAGATTAGATTTCCAACATGACATGGTATGGAACCACCTTCCGATAGTGTATCTCTAAAGAGGAATACACTGGGTTCAACAAGAACATCTTGCAACCCGGGCCACACATGACCGACCACTCATTTCTCTTGAGTGTATCGAATGTATATCACCAACGGTTGGGATCAGCAACCGTTTCCTGAATGGGACAACATCAAGTAGAAAAAGACATTAAATGAATCTCTAGATAGGTGATTATACATCCTAATGGGAGCGACCCACATAGCCATGCTGCCTGCCCGATTTTTGTCATCTCCCGGTTGTTGAGGCCTGAGGCTACGATTACCTTCCATTCATTGATAGCACAATCACTTTGAACGACACATTGCCAGATCCGTTAATCACTAATGGATTTGCACAAATATTCTGGATGTTGTGCTAAGGGAATAGATCCGTTGCAACCATATATATTTATACAGACCAACTCATGCGATCATTGGAAATACTTTGTCAGACATTCGTCCATATACATTCGTTCTGCGACCGAACGAAACCGAAGGCACAATTTCTATTAATAGAAAAAGCCCTTGCACTTTACACCGTCTTCGATTATCTTCATATAATCTGATTCGCCACGCTACTGCCAATACAGAGTGGTTCACGGATAATAATCCAACCGGTCTCTCCATATTGACAACGATATTGGCAAACACTTCGATAGTCGGTTATTTAACTATCGAAGAAAAATAACAAACATCCATTCATCCATAACATCAATCAATCACTGGGCGTATTAATAAATATTTCATTAATTAATTCACTTCTCTATTTCTCTATCAATATTTATTAACCAAATAATTTTGATAATCATCTTGGCCTCTTACGCTATTTGGAAAACATTTCCATATATGGCCTTCTATTATTTTCTATAGTTAGAAAATATATTCTATTTGCAATTGAAACAAATTTCAATCACTTATCTCTTTCCTGACTACTTTAATTATACTCAAGAAATATTTACTTTTATATTTCCAAAATTTCCACCACTTGGGTTAAAACGAATACTGTGTAAAACATCGTTACAACAACCCAAAATATTTTATTCAACTAATTCTTATTCAAACACTTCTCTTCGAGACGCGATCTTGCTATTTATCAATTAAAAATGAAATCAATCAAGTTGGGGTAAAATTTAACACTCAGACCTCGACCGAAAACATCATTAACTTCAAAACGGCAAAACACTAACCTCGAATAAACACATTACAAAAACCCAATTATTCATTTTTTTAAAAATATGTATATGGTTCGCTTTCTATTTCTAATTTATAGATTTCCCTTTTTGTTTACAATATTCTATTTTTTCGTTTCCTTATCGAATTCTATATATATCGATACATTGATTTCTAACTATCAAATCATCTTAAAAATATTCTAACTCCTTAAATTTCCGGGAAATTTCGCCATAACCTCCTTTGTACCGGGAGCATCGGGATATTTCAAATAGCCTCCCATGGCCCTCAACAATCCAAAAGAAAAAGAAAAAGCCAAGCTGCTTGTCGATACGGCGCATAAAACCTCATATATGAATTTAAACATGTACCTTTTTTTCGGGCACATAAATTAAAATCTTTATATACTTTATCCCATACCTGTCTAATCACATGTTCACCTATTTCAACTCAATTCAATTGTCTTAACTAAATTTGCTATTTTATTTTTTAGTTAGCTCCTTTGCTTATTTCACTGCTTATTTAAACATATCGCATTCAAATATATTATAATCTACTCATGAACCCCATCTAATTCCATTTCAACTCGAGTTACATATTCGATTTCGAATATAAATTTTCAAATCTCTTTCACTTATTCAACGCCCCATCTCAATTCAAATCTCGATTTAACTATTTATTTTTCGAACTAGTTAAACCTATTTAATAGTTAAAAATCTGATTTTTATTCAAAAATCATTTCACCCACTTCACTGGAGTTCATATTTATTTTATATCACTAGTCTGGATTTTTCTAATGGCAAATTCGGATATTATTTCTTTAAATCCTTTTATTTATTTAAATAAACCGTTATCGTTTTTAAAACGATTATGGCGCTGTTTTTCTGAAAACTTGATTTTGACATAAATCAAAATCTATATGATGAAATACAGATTTTTCTCTTTCATTAGAAAACTATTATTCAAGGTCCCGACAATTCTTCTTTCAAAGAATTTCGACTTCAATTGAGTTCTGTATACTCAATTGAAGTTCGAATCGCCAATTTTCGAACTGCAGCGCTGCGACGAGTTTGTTTTAATTATATATTTATATATATATATAAACGTTTAAACTTCGTTTATAATAAATTCAACTCCATTCTGATATATATATCAAATCAATTTTTCCCAATTCAACATACTATTTCCAATCTTCTAAAATTGTCGATTTTTCCTTATTCAGTAATAAATTCATTTATATTTCGATCTTCTATATTTAATTTCAATTCCTTTTATAAACTATAAATCCTTTAGATTTATTTCTATTCTGTTTAAAAATCCACATTTCGAAATATATTTCGTCGTTTCCATTTCGAAATGATTTTAACTTTCTATTTCAAATTCTTTCTGAAGTTTCTATTTTCAAATTCTATTCAAATTCTATTTTCAATCTCCATTTGAATTTCTATATTCAAATCCATTTCAAACTTCCTTTGAATTTCTATATTCAAATCTAATTTCAAACTCCATTTGAATTTCAATATTCAAATCTACTTTCAAACTCCATTTGAATTTCTATATTCAAATCTAATTTCAAACTCCATTTGAATTTCTATATTCAAATCTAATTTCAAACTCCATTTGAATTTCTATATTCAAATTCCATTTTAACTCTTTAAATTCTATATTCAAAGTCTATTTCAAATTCTATTTGAATTTTATATTCAAATTCTTATTTCAATTCAAATTCCTTATTTAAAATTTCTTTATTAAAATTCCATTTCACTTTTGATATTCAAATTCTATAATTGAATTCCTTTATATTTTCTATATTCAAAATCTATTTTTGAATTCCATTTGGATTTCTTTATTCAAACTCAATTTGAATTTCTATATTCCATTTCTATTTGAATTTTCTTTATTCAAATTCTACTTTCAATTCCATTGAACTTCATATATTCAAATTAGCTTCTATTTAAATAAATTCGAATTAATCGAATTCAAATCATAAATCCTTATCGATTTATTTCCGTTCAATTTATATTCTGAACATCAGAATAAATTCCATCGTTTATTTCTTTAAACGATTTTCCCTATTTCTATTTTAAATTCACATTTGAATTTAAATATTCAAATTATCCAAATGATAATTTTTCCCTTTTTATTTACAAACCTTATTTATTTTACTTGTTTATATATTTAAACAAGTCCCGATTTCAATTTCCTTTGAAATAGATATTTCAACTTTGGAAATATAGTTTTCCCTTTTTCAAATTCAAACTTATAATTTATTTCTGGATTTCCCAATGAAAATTCTCTTCCCTTCATTTAAAACTTCGTTTATAAATGAACTTCTTGTTTTATTCCTTTAAAACAAGTTAATATTTTTATTCCATTCAAATTTCAAATTCTATTTTAGAAAAATAGAATTTCCCCTTTTCACTCTGGAAATTTCTTTTTTCGATATTTTTAAATATCAACACTTAGGCCCAGTGATATTTAAACACCAAACAATCAATTATTTATTTTTGCTTTTCTAACACATCATATATGACAGTATATATGCAAACAAATAAACAAACAGATAATATATTTTTGAGGAATCCAGTCGGATTCCTCCAACCTGTTTTCCTGCATCCACAGACGTTAGTCAACATAAATAATACCCATCTTGCTTGAAGGAAGGATATCGCGGTATAAAAGGTCATCCACTATCATAGCGTGGGGCATATAGGGTAATCATCCGCTAATGGTACCGCGGGCATCCGCTAATGATACTGCGGGAATCCAACCAACCAATATATATATATATATATATATATATATATATATAATAGTCAACCTAAATAAACAAGCAACAACAATTATTTTTAACGAATAAAAATGATTCTTAAAAAAAAAAGGTGAGTGAGATTTACTCACCGTGGTTTTTTATTTGTTGAGTATCTGATTTAAATTCCATATCTCACGGCTATGAATCTTCCTGAGTTAACTCAAATAAATTTATCCAGCACATGCAATTATTTATTTTGTTTATCAATTAAACGTTGCTTTATTTAAATTAACTACTCACTAAATAATAAATTATTATACGAATTTAAATAAAATAAAACGTATACCTTCCCGCTATCAAAATCTACTCGACTACTCCACAAAACAAATCCCCTGACAGCTCCAAGTATTGCAAACAACCCACAAGATTATCCCCTTCTACTTGGCACTTCACTAAACCTCACCCTGTCAACTACCATTCCTTTTCACGAGCCTCCACTGCTCCCTAAAATTAAAAACTAAACTCCCCTATATTCCTGAACAACGCTGCACCATTACTGAGTTTGAATCCACCACAAACCCTCCCTTCAAACATCGCACCATTCACAAAGCCGAGATTCCCTTCTGCGACTTTGACAGTATCGACCATTTACTTTCAGACATCGCGCAGTCCAATCGAGGTGCAGGTGCGAGCATCGAACCCTAATTTGACTTCACCAAACCTAAAATCATCCCAGTACAAGCAACAGTACATCGAACTCCCCTATCCTCACGAACACAAAATCTCGACCTCCCACCATAAGATTCAAGTTGCTCCATACCTAGAATGCCACGCTACCCTTCCTTTGATCCCTACTCACCCCAAAACTCAAATACATAACAGTTGTTTTCTCGACTGAAGCAGAAACGAGATTCCCGGAAATTGCTATTCGAATTCGATGTCCTTAATCACCCTCGCGATTACGAAGAATGGAAGTCGAATGACATGAAGGACTCGAATTAGAGGATTTCGATTTCGTTTATGTATACGGGAGCAGCGGTTTCTATCGGGAACGATATTGATTTGAGGAAAGAAGGATTCACGGTTTTAGCTGGGAAAGGGGGAAGACCAGTCTCGATTTTATTTTGAAGAGCTCGACATTTTTTTTCCTCAGGGGAACACTGGAAAGTGAAGGAGGGTGTCGCAATTTATAGAAGGAGGAGGAGAACCAGACGTACTAAAGCCATTTAAGGGATGTTTTCAAAAGTACAAGCAAATCCCTTTTTATTTTACTTAAAAAGATTTTTCCATTAATTTGATTTGATTTCGTGTTTAATACGATCTGATATAAAGGGATTTTTATTCTTTTTAAACAGATTTCGATTTGATTTCGATCTTATCCATTAAAATATCTCAGGGTTCACACACGAACCGCTATTTTAACGTAACCACTGTCGTTTAAATGTTATAGCGTTATACTGAACTGAATTGAACATATTTTGATATTTAATTTGAACATGTATAGAATAATCATTTTAAATCGATATAATATACTTTAAATTCAAAAACAAATAAATTCTCTGATAATAAAATATTTTTATTATCATCTATATTCAAATACAATTAATATTGATCATCTGAATTGTTTTGATTTAATTCTAACTTCGAATTGAATTATTTTAAATTCTCGTATTTCGATAATTATATGTATACGAAATAAATCATATATCGATTACCAATCGATAATTCAATATAAATTTTTTTTATATTATTAATTCAATATTTAAACGATATTAAATATTTAAAATAACTATTCGAAAAATCCGGGTTGTTACATTCTTCCCCCTTAAAATAATTTCGTCCCCGAAATTGCTAAGGTAGGGAAAATGCCTTGAACCCATTTACCTTTCAAAACTCCTTTATGTTGAAACTCACCTCTTCATATTTCAACAAATTAGCTCCAATCAAAACTTTTGGTTTTCGCACATTTAATCTAAATGATTTTCACCTAATTCAAATTCTAAGAAATCTTTTTTAATTTGGATTTCATTAATTTATTTACCTCGATCCATTTAACTTGCTTAAGTTAAATTTAAACTTCAGAATTCAAATTCCTGCATTTTCCTTTCAAATCCTTCTGAAATCACATAAATATATACTTATATTTATGACCCTTTTCAAATTCACACATTTGAATTTTCAAATCAACTTTTTTTTCTTTCAAACAAATTTTCATCAAATCTTTTCTAAGGTAGCAATTCATCACTTAGAAACTCGAAAATGAACACTGATAATGCTGTAGTCATCATTAGAATTATTTCCCAACGACTGAAGTGAGTTTAGTGCTTAAACAATTTTAAAATCCATTCAAAATGATTTTTACTCAAAATCCTTTTTAAACAAAGCTATATTATTCTAATATACTTCAGAAAATATTTTCCAAATCCCCCGGATTTAAATTCCAAATTCTGGTTAGGATTTAATTTTAATCCATCTCATATGTATATTCATATACCGGTTTTATTTGGTTATAAATAACAATTTCAATTTTTATAATCCCGTCTGATTATAATAACAACCAACACATCCATGTATTACAATAATTTCAAAAAAATTATTCTTTCTATCTCAAAATAGAATTTTGGGTAAAATAATTTCATTCACCCACTTTAAAACAATATCGTGTTCAATCTTCAGTTCAAGCGTTTAGAAATTCCTATCGACTTTGTGGCGTCCCACGATTCGATCAGAATTCATAAATCACTCAACAGACTAGTCAACACAATATAAAACAGTTTTTATATCAAATAACAAATACGCTCTCTCCTATATATATACACTCAACTCATTCTAGGGTACTACTGACCCTATTTCTAATGAGCACAATTTCACCGCAGCCTAGGTATTCGCCCAACCTAAGCTCTGATACCAACTGTAAGGCCCAAGGCAGTGGGCTAATCTCCCACCGTGGCTTACAGAGATACCTCAAAACTGCTTTTAGGCCAGCCTCGCGACTCGACCAACCCACATTGTCGGGTGATGTAGGGGTAAGATTCTCCCGTTCGCCACTAAACGCGAAGCGAGAACCCCTATCATCCGTACCAATTAAGCAACCAGCTCTGATACCAACTGTAAAGGCCCGCAAATCCGTACTATCTGAGTTGACTAATAACACCACACGTCCAACCCAAATTGCACGGAAATACGAATCATTATTAGAAAAAAGTTAAAGGATGAGAAATAGAAAGAAAGAAATATTAGAATAGAAGAAAATGGAGATAACAAACTCACAACGGAATGAATAAAATATATTAAATAACATAACTTTTGAAATACAAATCAGTAACTGTATATACATACCATCATCAGAGCACAATAGTTATTCCTGGAACAGTTATAAACACCTGTTTCCAGATACAAACATGGTTCACAGTGGAATATATGATAGTCTATAGCTAACTGGTGAAGCCTCCTGCTTCCAGCTCTTCCAAATGAATCTGTAACATCTCGACTACTTGACTTCCCGTACAAATTTTGGCACCCAAGAGTTTAGGGAAAACAATAACAAAATAAACTCTGGGTCAGTCGTGGGACTGGTGCGAGTAAACTCCAACCATTTGTTTAACTTTCAAAATCCTTTTGAAAGAAAGGATAATAGTAAGACCAGCCCACACATAAACATGGACGGTTTTTACCTTACTATAACCCAAAACACTTTGATATGAAAATTCGGTGATATTATAATAATGTCTAATCAAATAAATAACCAAATAGCAAAACGCTTGCATCTCACGCTCCACATACATAGTATAAAATCAAAAACCGCATGGCGCTTATTGGAGATTGGATTTCCAACATGACAAGGTATGGAACCACCTTCCGATAGTGTATCTCCAGAGAGGAATACACTGGGTTCAACAAGAACATCTTGCAACCCGGCCCACACATGACCGACCACTCATTTCTCTTCAGTGTAATGAATGTATATCACCAACGGTTGGGATCAACAACCGTTTCCCGAATGGGAAAACATCGAATAGAAAAAGGAATTAAATGAATTTCTAGATAGGTGATTATACATCCTAATGGGAGCGACCCACATAGCCATGCTGCCTGCCCGATTTTTGTCATCTTCCGGTTGTTGAGGCCTGAGGCTACGATTACCTTCCATTCATTGATAGCACAATCACTTTGAATGCCACATTGCCAGATCCGTTAATCACTAATTGATTTGCACAAATATTCTGGATGTTATGCTAAGGGAATAAATCCATTGCAGCCTTATATATTTATACAGACCAACTCATGCGATCATTGGAAATACTTTGTCAGACATTCGTCCATATACGTTCGTTCTGAGACTGAACGAAACCGAAGGCACATTTTCTATTAATAGAAAAAGCCCTTGCACTTTACACCGTCTTCGATTATCTTCATATAATCTGATTCGCAATGCTACTGCCAATACAGAGTGGTTCATGGATAATAATCCAACCGGTCTCTCCATGTTGACAACGATATTGGCAAACACTTCGATAGTAGGTTATTTAACTATCGAAGAAAAATAACAAACATCCATTCATCCATAACATCAATCAATCATTGGGCCTGTTAATTAATATTTCATTAATTAATTCACTTCTCTATTTCTCTATCAATATTTGTTAACCAAATAATTTCGATAATCATCTTGGCCTCTTATGCTATTTGGAAAACATTTCCATATATCGCCTTCTATTATTTTCTATAGTTAGAAAATATATTATATTTGCAATTGAAACAAATTTCAATCACTTATCTCTTTCCTGACTACTTTAATTATACTCAGGAAATATTTACTTTTATATTTCCAAAATTTCCACCACTTGGGTTAAAATGAATGCTGTGTAAAACATCGTTACAACAACCCAAAATATTTTATTCAACTAATTCTTATTCAAACACTTATCTTCGAGACGGGATCTTGCTATTTATCAATTAAAAATGAAATCAATCAAGTTGGGGTAAAATTTACCTCTCAGAACTTGACCGAAAACATCATTAACTTCAAAAAAGCAAAACACTAACCTCGAATAAACACATTACAAAACCCAATTATTCATTTTTTTTAAAACATGTATATGGTTCGCTTTCTATTTCTAATTTATAGATTTCCCTTTTTGTGTACAATATTCTTTTTTTTCGTTTCCTTATCGAATTCTATATATATCGATACATTGATTTCTAACTATCAAATCATCTTAAAAATATTCTAACTCCTTAAATTTTCGGAAAATTTCGCCATAACCTCCTTTGTACGGGGAGCATCGGGATATTTCAAATAGCCTCCCATGGCCCTCACCAATCCAAAAGAAAAAGAAAAAGCCAAGCGGCTTGCCGATACGGCGCATAAAACCTCATATATGAATTTAAACATGTACCTTTTTGTCGGGCACATAAATTAAAATCTTTATATACTTCATCCCATACCTGTCTAATCACATGTTCACTTGTTTCAACTCAATCCAATTATCTTAACTAAATTTGCTAATTTATTCTTTAGTTAGCTCCTTTGCTTATTTCACTGCTTATTTGAACATATCACATTCAAATATATTTTAATCTACTCATGAACCCCATCTAATTCCATTTCAACTCGAGTTACATATTCGATTTTGAATATAAATTTTCAAATCTCTTTCACTTATTCAACGCCCCATCTCAATTCAAATCTCGATTTAACTATTTATTTTTCGAACTAGTTAAACCTATTTAATAATTAAAAATCTGATTTTTATTCAAAAATCATTTCACCCACTTCACTGGAGTTAATATTTATTTTATATCTCCAATCTGGATTTTTCTAATGGCAAATTCGGATTTTATTTCTTTAAATCCTTTTATTTATTCAAATAAACTGTTATCGTTTTTAAAACGGTTATGGTGTTGTTTTTCTGAAAACTTGATTTTGACATAACTCAAAATCTATACGACGAAATCCAGATTTTTCTCTTTCATTAGAAAACTATTATTCAGCCGGTCCCGACGATTCTTGTTTCAAAGAATTCCAACTTCAATTGAGTTCTGTATACTCAATTGAAGCTCGAATCGCCAATTTACGAACTGCAACGCTGCAGCGAGTTCGTTTTAATTATATTTACGTATATATATGTGTATATATATATATATACATACGTTTAAACTTCGTTTATAATAACTTCAACTCCATTCTGATATATATATCAAATCATTTTTTCCCAATTCAGCATACTATTTCCAATCTTCTAAAATTGTCGATTTTTTCTTATTCAGTAATAATTTCATTTATATTTCGATCTTCAATATTTAATTTCAATTCCTTTTATAAACTGTAAATACTTTGGATTTATTTCTATTCTGTTTAAAAATCCACATTTTGAAATATATTTCTTCGTTTCCATTTCAAAATGATTTTAACTTTCTATTTCAAATTCTTTTTGAAATTTCTATTTTCAAAATTCTGTTCAAATTCTATTCAATTCTATTCAAATTCTATATTCAAATTCTATTTTCAATCTCCATTTGAATTTCTATATTCAAATCCATTTCAAACTTCCTTTGAATTTCTATATTCAAATCTAATTTCAAACTCCATTTGAATTTCTATATTCAAACCTACTTCAAACTCCATTTGAATTTCTATATTCAAATCTAATTCAAACTCCATTTGAATTTCTATATTCAAATCTAATTTCAATCTCCATTTGAATTTCTATATTCAAAACTAATTTCAAACTCCATTTGAAATTCTATATTCAAATTCCATTTTAACTCTTTAAATTCTATATTCAAAGTCTATTTCAAATTCTATTTGAATTTAATATTCAAATTCTTATTTCAATTCAAATTCCATATTTAAAATTTCTTTATTCGAATTCCATTTCACTTTCGAGATTCAAATTCAATATTTGAATTCCTTTATATTTTCTATATTCAAATTCTATTTTTGAATTCCATTTAGATTTCTTTATTCAAACTCTATTTGAATTTTTATATTCCATTTCTATTTGAATTTTCTTTATTCAAATTCTATTTTCAATTCCATTGAATTTCATATATTCAAATTAACTTCTATTTAAATAAATTCGAATTAATGAATTCAAATCATAAATCCTTATCGAATTATTTCTGTTCAATTTATATTCTGAACATTAGAATAAATTCCATCGTTTATTTCTTTAAACGATTTTCCCTATTTCTATTTTAAATTCACATTTGAATTTAAATATTCAAATTATCCAAATGATATTTTTTCCCTTTTTATTTACAAACCCTATTTATTTTACTTGTTTATATATATATAAACAAGTCCCGATTTCAATTTCCTTTGAAATAGATATTTCTACTTTGGAAAAATAGTTTTCCCTTTTTCAAATTCAAACTTATAATTTTTTCTGAATTATCCAATGAAAATTCTCTTCCCTTCATTTAAAACTTCGTTTGTAAATAAACTTATTGTTTTATTCCTTTAAAACAAGTTAATATTTTTATTCCATTCAAATTTCAAATTCTATTTTAGAAAAATAGAATTTCCCCTTTTCACTCTGGAAATTTCCTTTTTTGATATTTTTAATTATCAACACTTAGGCCCAGTGATATTTAAACACCAAACAATCAATTATTTATTTTTGGTTTTCTAACACATCATATATGACAGTATATATGCAAACAAATAAACAAACAGATAATATATTTTTGAGGAATCCTGAAGGATTCCTCCAACCTGTTTTCCTGCATCTACAGACGTTAGTCAACATAAATAATACCCATTCTGCTTCAAGGCAGGATATCGCGGTATAAAAGGTCATCCACTATCATAGCGTGGGGCATATAGGGTAATCATCTGCTAATGGTACCGCAGACATCCGCTAATGAAACTGCGGGAATCCAACCACCAAACCAATATATATATATATATATATATATAATAGTAACCCCAAATAACTAATATATTTAAAACAACTAGGAAGCATTCAAAAAAGCAACAACAATTGTTTTTAATGAATAAAAATAATTCTAAAGAAAAAGGTGAGTGAGATTTACTCACCGTGGTTTTTTATTTGCTGAGTATCTGATTTAAATTCCATATCCTACGGCTATGAATCTTCCCGAGCTATCTCAAATACATTTATCTAGCATATGCAATTATTTATTTTGTTTATCAATTAAACGTTGCATTATTTAAATTAACTACTCACTAAATAATAAATTATTATACGAAATAAAATAAAATAAAATGTATACCTTCCCACTACCAAAATCTACTCGACTACTCCACAAAACAAATCCCCTGATAGCTCCAAGAATTGCAAACAACCCATAAGATGATCCCCTTCTACTTGGCACTTCACTAAACCTCACCCTGTCAACTACCATTCCTTTTCACGAGCCTCCACTGCTCCCTAAAATCAAAGACTAAACTCCCCTATATTCCTGAACAACGCTGCACCATTACTGAGTTTGAATCCACCACAAACCCTGCCTTCAAACATCGCACCATTCACAAAGCCGAGATTCCCTTCTGCGACTTTGACAGCATCGACCATTTACTTTCAGACATCGTGCAGTCCAATCGAGGTGCAGGCGCGAGCATCGAACCGTAATTTGACATCACCGAACCAAAAATCATCCCAGTACAAGCAACAGTACATCAAACTTCCCTATCCTCACGAACACAAAATCTCGACCTCGCACCATCAGATTCAAGTCGCTCCATACCTAGAATGCCACACTACCCTTCCTTCGATCCCTACTCGCCCCAAAACTCAAATATATAACAGCTGTTTTCTTGACTGAAGCAGAAACGAGAAACCCGGAAATTACTATTCGAATTCGATGTCCTAAATCACCCTCGCGCTTACGAAGAATGGAAGTCGAACGACATGAAGGACTCGAATTAGAGGATTTCGATTTGATTTAAGTAAACGGGAGCAGTGGTTTCTATGTGGAACGATACTGATTTGAGGAAAGGAGGATTCACGATTTTAACTGGGAAAGGGGAAGACCAGTCTCGATTTTATTTTGAAGAGCTCGGCAATTTTTTTTCCTCAGAAGAACAATGGAAAGTGAAGGAGGGTGTCAAAATTTGTAGAAGGAGGAGGGGAACCAGACGTACCAAAGCCATTTAAGGGATGTTGGCAAAAGTACAAGCAAATCCCTTTTTATTTTATTTAAAAATATTTTTCTATTAATTTGATTTGATTTCGTGTTTAATACGATCTGATATAAAGGGATTTTTATTCTTTTTAAACAGATTTCGATTTGATTCTTCGATTTGATTTCGATCTTATCCATTAAAATATCTCAGGGTTCACACACGAACTGCTATTTTAACGTAACCACTGTCATTTAAATGTTATAGCGTTATACTGAACTGAATTGAATATATTTTGATATTTAATTTGAACATGTATAGAATAATAATTTTAAATCGATATAATATACTTTAAATTCAAAAACAAATAAATTCTTTGATAATAAAATATTTTTATTATCATCCATATTCAAATACAATTAATATTGATCATCTGAATTGTTTTGATTTAATTCTAACTTCAAATTGAATTATTTTAAATTCTCGTATTTCGATAATTATATGTATACGAAATAAATCATATATCATTACCAATCGATAATTCAATATAAAATTCTTTTATATTATTAATTCAATATTTAAACGATATTAAATATTTAAAATAACTATTCAAAAAATCCGGGTCGTTACACCTCTGACAAGCTCATTTGATTCTAGTCTTTCAAGGAGATTCATACTAGCATGTGCTAGTCTTCTATGCCATAAAACTGCCTCTTCTTCAGTGGCAACCAAACATCTAGAAATAGTTACATCATCAAAAGAGAGCGTGTAGATATTCCCTTTTCTTTTACCAGTAAAAACAACTTTTCCAGTGGATGTATCGATGATCTTGCAAATCTCACTGTCAAAAACTACATTCATTCCTTTATCACAAAGTTGGCTTATGGAAATAAGATTGTGATACAAATTATCAACATATAAGACATCAGCTAAGGCAAAAATGTTGTTACCTACTTTTCCCTTACCAATAATCTTGCATTTGCTATTGTCACCTAATGTCATACTTCCACCTTTATATCTTTCTAGGCTAAGGAACAATTTCTTGTCTCCTGTCATATGTCTGGATCAACGTGAATCCAAATACCATTTTTGTTGCTCCTTAGCCTACCAACATACCTACACATGAAGAGAGAAGGATGACCTAGAGACGTTCCTAGGTCTAAAAATATCAGTGACTGATGTATGATGAGAGCAAGAATCTTTTGGAACCCATATTTGTTTTGTTCTGTTATTTGTGTTCCAAAATTTATGGTAATTTTGTGCCAAGTGTTTAAGAACCCAAACTCTAGTGAATTTTCTGATTTTATTCCAATTCTTGCAATTTTCAGAATTATGGCCAATTTCCCCACACTTAACACACTTAGGAAAGATGCTTCTACCTTTCGTATTGTCAGTCATAGTCACATCATCTTGTACTTTACTAAAACCTAGTCCTTTTCCATTGTTAGCAAACAATTGGTTTCCTAGCAACATTTTGAAAGATGTTTGTCCAATTGAAAACTTATTTAAGGTGATTTCAAGATTCTGGACTTTGGTTCTTAGTGCTGTATTTTCGTCCACAAGTGACATGTATCTTTTAATAAAATTCTCTCTCTTAATCTCATCAGTTTCTTTCAAAGTCAAATTTTATTTTTCAAGATTTTCGATGGTGGACTTGAGAGTCGATATTTCTAAATTTTTTGCTTTAAGTTTTTCGACTTTTGTTTCTAATGTATCAATGATTTCAGAAAGATGTTTACACATTAAAAACAAATCATCAAAACTGTATACCTCAGTCGATTCCTCTATATCATCTTTTAAATTAGATTTTGCCATGAAGCATAGGTTGCTTTCTTCCTCGCTGCTATCTGAGTCTTCTTCTCCTTCCTCGTGATCCCAATTTATAGAAAAGGCTTTCTTTTTCTTCTAGTTTCTTTTGTGCTGTAGAAGAGGACAGTTTGGTTTCAGATGCCCAAGCTTCTGACAATTGTAGCAAAGTGGTTCCTCATCTGAATTGTCAGAGTTCTTCATCTTGTTGGTTTTTGGTTTGTTTCTTCGAGGTTTGAATTTGCTCCACTTTGCAATTTGTATGACGGCCATTGCAAGCTATTCGATGGAGTCTTCTCCATCACTGTTGACAGTATTGGACAAAGCAATTGACTTCTTCTTCAGATCAGAGTTGTTGCGATTTTCTCGTGATTTTAGCTCCATTTCATATGTCATTAGATTTCCAACAAGCTCCTCCATGCTCATCTTACTCAGATCCTTTGATTCTGGAATGGCTGTGACTTTTGCTACGAAGTTCATTGGCAAAACACGCGGGATCTTCCTCACACGTTCAACTTCGGTAAAAACTTTTCCAAGAGCTCTGGCATTGTAAACTAGCACAGAGAAACGTCCATACATGTCCTTGATACTTTCATCCTTCTGCATAGTGAAATTTTCATACTTATTGCTGAATAAAGCAAGACGGGATTCTTTCACTTGAGATGTTCCTTTGTGGGTGACCTCCAGAGTATGCCAGATTTCCTTAGCTGTGTTACAATGGGAAATTCTGTTATATTCAGTTTTATCTAAAGTACAGATCAAGGCATTCATGGCTTTTGAATCAACAGAGTACAGTTTCTTATCATTGGCATCCCACCTTTCTTTTGGTTTAGGCACATCAATTTCGTTAACAACTACAGTGGGTGGTTTATAACCAGTTTCAATGATATCCCAGGCATCATAGTCAACAGACACAAGATAGATTTTCATTCTAGCTTTCCAATTCACGTAATCACTACCATTAAACATGGATGGTCTAGCAATAGATTGTCCTTCATAAAAAGCATTATCTATTGATGTCATGACTCTAGAGTTAAAACAGAGGCTCTGATACCAATTGTAGGATCAATATTAACCCTATAGGGGGAGGGTGAATAGGGTTTAACAGTAATGAAAACAATCACAAGTAATGAAAAACTGCATGAAAGGAAAATCACACACAGAGATACCCAGCTTCGGCAATTTGTGCCTACTGTTGCCTTTCTAAGATTTCTACTAGGAGTTACAAACAGATCCCGCTCACAATCCTATGTAAACTTGCAACGCCTGCTCTTGTCCTAACCCTAAGCTCAAAATCCTAGGCTGGCCTATGTACCCTAGACCAGATTTTCCCAGACTACAGATCAGTAATCTGTAAACCCTAGTTTTTTTTGAAACTAGAAAAACAAGAATTGAAGTTAGAAAAGGTAAAACAAAATACAATAAAAACAAGCTCTTAAATAAAAACAAGCTCTTAAATAAAAACCCCCTTTGTATCTTTAATTATAAATCGGCCATCCCCTTTTTCTTTTTGTTTCCAAGCCCAAAAAGAATTTTATGGCTAGGGTTTCTCTGAATCGTCTAGGGCTTCCTCAAAAATTGAATCACCATGGCTCGATGTCACTTCAGTAAATTGATTTTGCCTCCAAGCTCAAACCAGAATTGTTCTCTGCTTTTATCGAATGCTGTAAGATTTCTAATTTAAGCCTTAGGGTTTTAATTGTTTTTGAATAACTTGGATGATCTTTGTCGATGAGGAAGAGTGTGTTTATATAGGGATTTCGAGACCCTTATCCTCTAATTTCAGTTTAATGACTTGCTCAAATTGATTTAGGAATATTCAAATCAAATTTTGCACCTGGAATTTTATTGTCTAATTTTAAGGCTGATTTCGAAAGCTTTCCAATTTGTTTTGGTGATAGATTCTCTGACAGTTTGAATTTTGAAAATAAGCTGCTAATTTTTGGCATTTGAATCTTCCTTTGTATGAACCCGATCGAAATTTATTTCCATATGTTTGGCAAATAATTTTGCTTGCTGAATCTGGTCATGTATTTTGTTCCTTTGATTGACTTGAATTCTCTGCGATTATTTATTAATTTCTCAAAGCATTCTAATTTTGGAATTTTATCCCTTCCAAGAAGAATTGAGATTTCTAAAAAAATAAAAGCTTTCCCCAAAAACATTTCTTTGCTCATTTTAAAAACAGTTATTATAGGAATGAAATCTTTCATGAAATTGCTGCTTAGTCACCATGCCAAATATGACAAAAAAATAAAACCGGAAAGAAGTAATTTGATTTTAGAAATTTTCATTAATCCCTTTCCAAAAAAAAAATATTATGCACTTGCCAAATTACACAAATGTTGTTCTGTTATATTGGCACTTCACTGTTGTGAATCACATATTACTCTCTGCACTGGTTCTCACATTTGTGCACTAATGCCATATACATGACAACTGCACCATTCTTGAACCACATATGCTGCTGAACCATTTCTGATTTGATCATGTAGATATGCAGTGCAGACTCAATGTATTTGTCATACTTGTGTTAACTTCCTGCTGCTTGTTTGAACTTGAGCATGCATGTAGTGACCTTGTCATTGTGCTGTGTCCATTTTGAAATCTTGGCTTGATCTATTTTGCTAATTAGTGAACCATGAATAGTTGCACATTTGCCTTGAATTTTTGTGTACCATTCTGTAAACAATAATAGCACCATTTAGTAGACTTGAACTTGCAACCTGTTGCACACATGAACTATGGCACTTGCTCACTCATGTTTCACCATTGCTGTTCTGATCTGCCACCATATGTGTTAGTGTGCATGTTACATTCCCATGCAGTCTGATCATTTTGGCATGCCATGTATACAATGATATGTATAGTCCACCTATTTGCATGCTGATTGTTGGTCATATGTATACATGACTTTGCTGTCTTGACTATTTTGACACTTTGTCCAACCAGTTTTGACTTGAGTTGATTTGTCAATGTTTGTCACACATTTTTGTCTGATCTTGCATGTTGACATTGCTTTTACTGATCTGAAATTTTGCATTTCCATTTCTCTTTTGATTTTTCTTTGACCTGTCTTGTACATATGACACTGTAATATACATTAGCAGACTGACTGTATTATGTTGGTGTAACACCCCACCTCCGCTAGGGTCACTCACAAAGGGAATGCCCTAGTTTTGGAGGGGTATTATCTAGTAAACAGGCACAGAGATAACACAAGACAGAACATAGATAAAATAGAGTATATAAAGCAGCGGATATAAACTTTAAAACTAAATCTCATTACTGAAAAATAGAGTCAAACCTCTTACATCAAAATGCCAAGTCATTATTTCATTACATCAAGTTCTAAAGAAGCAAAGTACTTAAAACAACATAAGTAAAATATTATTCCCCAAAAAGTTCCTGAGTGCAGCCATAACATAGCTCAAGACCAAACTGTACATGAGCTGTCAGAAAGCAAGCAAAGTCCAAGCTAAGAGCTAGAGTTTCCTCCCTGAGAACCTGGGAAGGGGGGGGGGGGAACGAAAGACAAAGAGGGAAAAGAAAACGGGTTAGTCAAAAAGACTGGTAAGCCCTAGTGACTATCAGCATAGAAACTAGTAAAGTTAACCAGACATGAATAAACTGGAATTAAACATAGGAATGATGATAAGTCTGACATGATAACTAAGCTAACAAGATAACTCAAGTCTAACATTGCGTATTCAAGGTTCGCCATACCAACTATACTGGTATACTAATCCCGTGTCAACTATAAATCAAGAAATAATCCCTTGGCCCAATATCGTGAAGTGACCCAATTCGGGGTCCAACGGTATGATCTAATCGATCGGCTCCCTACAAGTCTAGCTCGTCGTGTGTCTGTGTCATACGGCCCTATCACGAATGTAGTCACCTGTGCTAGGTCCACCATAGGGTGTATCAAGCCCTAGGGTGCCAACCACCGACACGAATCAAGAATGCACAGATAATCCTACTGATGCCCAATGCCTGCTTTTTCAACTCCGGACTAAGTGCACGACCGTAGTCCGCCTGAACCTATAATGGCGCACCAACTCAGCCGTCGTTCTGGTCGCTTACAATCAGGCTAGCAATCGTGCCCCACCCTGCCTAGTCCCAGGGTACCGTGATACATCTAGTGGGTTACTGCTGAAAAGGACTGCGTAACTAGGGTTTCGTTCAGCAGGTTAAGTTGTCATTTAAAATCGAGACTTAACCCCATCTACGTGTCATTTCAAATTGACTAAGTGTGTCGTTCTAGTTCAAGACTTAGTCCTACGAATCATGTGTCAGGTTGGTTAAGTGTGTTCAAGCGGTTCATGACTTAACCCTATCAAATCAACGTGTCAAATTGGTTAAGTATATTCAAGTGGTCCATGACTTAACCTTATCCAGTGGCATTAATTTACTTAATGCACCCCTAACCTCTCACATTAGACTTGGTTATGGTTACTGGATGTGCCGGGCGGGTCCGGGCAGTTTTACACCATAACCTAGTCTAACCTCAGGTTTAGAGTGCGATATGACCAACTACTCACATTGGGTCCTATTGTTTGCAGTTACTGGATTCGCCGGGCGGTTCCGGGCAGATTTATACTGCAAACTCAACCCAACCTTGAGTTGGCCACGTTCAAGTTATCTAAGTGTCATGTCCCAAATTCATATTTTCAAGTATAATTTCATGCCAAGTTCATGTTCCTATCCAAGCTCAAGTTATAACGATATTCATGTTTTCAAGTTCATACTAAATTCAGGTTTTCCTAAACTACCCAAATCGCATCCCCAACGCTCATGAATTCGAATCAAGGCAATAGATGTAACTAGGGAATAACATAACAAGGATGGGTATAAAGTGCCAAAGGTGATTTCAAGGAAAGCATGGTGTAACTTGAGATATGATCATAACATCACTGGCATATGAAATAGGGTGATAAACATAGCAATAAATGACATAAGATGATAATCCTAAACTTGTGACTAGCAATAGTTTCAACATCACAACATCACAGGCATGTTAAAATAATGATAGGGTTTAGGTCATGACATGAACATGCCCCTAAATCAAGTTCTTATCAGTATTCCACAAATCAAGGTTCAATATGAACGGTACTAGGTTCAAGGTGAATAGATCTAGGGTGAACAAGAGTAGATATAAAATAATAGATCAAAAAGGAATAGTCATAGATCAAAGATATACAAGAGCAGGTCTCAAGTATTTATCATGTTTATGTTCAACTTCAATTTACACATGTCCATATTAAGTTTAGAGTTTAGATCTAAGAGTAACTGGGGCTTACAGATCGTGGTTTTTGAGAACTAAGAACAGAAATTGTCGTAGGATCGTTGTTGAGATGTTGATCTATTCCCTTGAATTTTTGTAGAAACGTTGGCCTTCGATTTGGATCTAGTTTGAATGTTTTACCTTCAAGTTGGAGGCGGCGGCCATGGTTCAAGAGGAGACTTAGCAGCATAATGGTGTTAGAAAGATTTGTTGTGGATTAGCCTAGGTCTTACGGTGTTTTTATAGTTGCAACAACTAGTTTAGGCCATAGGATAAACCCTAGAATCGATCTGAACCACCAAAAATCATTACAGGCCCTCAAACAAGCCAACAGGGTCAAGCAGGAGCAACCAGGCCCAAACCAGGTTCGGGGACCAGGTTGACACCCAAGTCGACTGTGCAGTCGACCTGGTCCTGGGGGTGACGAATGCCCAGTCGACTCTCTAGTCGACCTGTGGTGCTGGGCGGGAAATTTCCCGCCCAGTCTGTCTGGGTTTTGAAATTCGAATTTGAACTCGAATTCGAACTGTTTTGAACTCTGAAAATTTCCGAAACTTTGGGGAGCCATAACTTGGTCATACAGACTCCGATTTTCGAAAAATCAGACTCGATTTCATGCAGAATTCCGAGACGAATGCAATGGCGCAACCCATTTCCCTTGGTTCTTATTTTAAAATTTAACTCTGCCTAGATTTATGGTTATAACACGTTATTAAAATACAGGTTGTTACATTCTCCCCTCCTTAAAGGATTTTGTCCCCGAAATCTCTAAGTTAGGAAGAACGTATCCTACCATCCATCATCCATCTAATCAAAACATCATCCACAAGCAAACATTGTCCTTAAGAGATTTCTAATGTTGTATGAACATATGCAGAAAGTGTGTGTATATGTTCCTTATCTAATGCAAATGATCAGGCCTGATTGATCTTTCTAATGCAAAATATGTTTAGTGTCATGAATCCAACATGTATGCAAATAATCCTAGTCACGTAAGCACTATATGTGTGCACAAACATTCATCCATATGCAACATTCATATGATAACACATTCAATTTCATCCATAAATAAGTATAAACACTCATGCATATGCAATATGAAAATGTGTCTGAGCCGATCTAGTACCTAATGTGTGTTATGCAACCACGAGCAATCACTTGCAACCACTTGCAACCATTCGCAAACATCAAGCATAACATGTTTCAAATACATGTTTACATTCATAGGATTCTACCTAAGGTTCTCAAGACAGGATCGAAAGGATATACAAGATAAAACAGAGTATCTAGGGAAAAGAAGTTAAAGATGTACCCCTAGAAGGTCCTTCTTGCGGGGCTTGCCCTTGCTTCTTAGGGCAGTTCTTGCTGATGTGTCCAGTTTGACCGCATTGAAAACATGATCCTATCTTCATCTTCTTCTTCCTACAATCCTGGACTATATGCCCGTCAATACCACAGAAGTTGCATTTTCTTTTCTCATGTGACTTGTCATCATTCTTGTTGTTGTTCTTGCCTCCTTTCTGGAAGTCTTTCTTCTCGTTCTAAGACTAATCCGCCTTATCACTCATACCTTTCCTATGTAACATGTTAACAAGCCTCACGGAAACTATCTCCATCGTACGAAAAACCCTCTACGAAGCTAGAAAGAAGATTAGTCGCAGGTAAAATTACTGCGACTACAGATGGAGAAAAGAAAGGAAAAGTGATTCAAACAAGGAAACAAAGGATAGTGCTGATGGCTTTTGGGGAATAGCCTTTTCTTAAAAATAAAACTTTTCTTGAAAAATGCTTCTTTATAAACGGTTTTGAAAATAGTTTCAGAAGGTTTTTTAAACTTTTGCCCAGTCTGGTAACCTTTTGCTCTGATACCAAATGTAACACCCCACCTCCGCTAGGGTCACTCACAAAGGGAATGCCCTAGTTTTGGAGGGGTATTATCTAGTAAACAGGCACAGAGATAACACAAGACAGAACATAGATAAAATAGAGTATATAAAGCGGCGGATATAAACTTTAAAACCAAATCTCATTACTGAAAAATAGAGTCAAACCTCTTACATCAAAATGCCAAGTCATTATTTCATTACATCAAGTTCTAAAGAAGCAAAGTACTTAAAACAACATAAGTAAAATATTATTCCCCAAAAAGTGCATGAGTGCAGCCATAGCATAGCTCAAGACCAAACCGTACATGAGCTGTCAGAAAGCAAGCAAAGTCCAAGCTAAGAGCTAGAGTTTCCTCCCTGAGAACCTGGGGGGGAAACGAAAGACAAAGAGGCGAAAGAAAACAGGTCAGTCAAAAAGACTGGTAAGCCCTAGTGACTATCAGCATAGAAACTAGTAAAGTTAACCAGACATGAATAAACTGGAATTAAACATAGGAATGATGATAAGTCTGACATGATAACTAAGCTAACAAGATAACTCAAGTCTAACATTGTGTATTCAAGATTTGCCATACCAACTATACTGGCATACTAATCCCGTGTCAACTATAAATCAAGAAATAATCCCTTGGCCCAATATCGTGAAGTGACCCAATTCGAGGTCCAACGGTATGATCTAATCGATCGGCTCCCTACAAGTCTAGCTCGTCATGTGTCTGTGTCATACGGCCCTATCACGAATGTAGTCACATGTGCTAGGTCCACCATAGGGTGTATCAAGCCCTAGGGTGCCAACCACCGACACGAATCAAGAATGCACAAATAATCCTACTGATGCCCAATGCCTGCTTTTTCAACTCCGGACTAAGTGCACGACCCTAGTCCGCCTGAACCTGCAATGGCGCACCAACTCAGCCGTCGTTCTGGTCGCTTACAATCAACCCAGCAATCATGCCCCACCCTGCCTAGTCCCAGGGTACCGTGATACATCTAGTGGGTTACTGCTGAAAAGGACCGCGTAACTAGGGTTTCGTTCAGCAGGTTAAGTTGTCATTTAAAATCGAGACTTAACCCCATCTACGTGTCATGTCAAATTGACTAAGTGTGTCGTTCTAGTTCAAGACTTAGTCCTACGAATCATGTGTCAGGTTGGTTAAGTGTGTTCAAGCGGTTCATGACTTAACCCTATCAAATCAACGTGTCAAATTGGTTAAGTATATTCAAGTGGTCCATGAGTTAACCCTATCCAGTGGCATTAATTTACTTAATGCACCCCTAACCTCTCACATTAGACTTGGTTATGGTTACTGGATGTGCCGGGTGGGTCCGGGCATTTTTACACCATAACCTAGTCTAACCTCGTGTTTCGATTGCGATATGACCAACTACTCACATTGGTTCCTATTGTTTGCAGTTACTGGATTCGCCGGGCAGTTCCGGGCAGATTTATTCAACCCAACCTCGAGTTGGCCACGTTCAAGTTATCTAAGTGTCATGTCCCAAATTCATATTTTCAAGTATAATTTCATGTCAAGTTCATGTTCCTATCCAAGCTCAAGTTATAACGATATTCATGTTTTCAAGTTCATACTAAATTCAGGTTTTCCTAAACTACCCAAATCGCATCCCCAACGCTCGTGAATTCGAATCAAGGCAATAGATGTAACTAGGGAATAACATAACAAGGATGGGTATAAAGTGGCAAAGGTGATTTCAAGGCAAGCATGGTGTAACTTGAGATATGATCATAACATCACTGGCATATGAAATTGGGTGATAAACATAGCAATAAATGACATAAGATGATAATCCTAAACTTGTGACTAGCAATAGTTTCAACATCACAACATCACAGGCATGTTAAAATAATGATAGGGTTTAGGTTATGACATGAACAGGCCCCTAAATCAAGTTCTTATCAGTATTCCACCAATCAAGGTTCAATATGAACGGTACTAGGTTCAAGGTGAATAGATCTAGGGTGAACAAGAGTAGATCTAAAATAATAGATCAAAAAGGAATAGTCATAGATCAAAGATATACAAGAGTAGGTCTCAAGTAGTTATCATGTTTATCTTCAACTTCAATTTACACATGTCCATATTAAGTTTAGAGTTTAGATCTAAGAGTAACTAGGGCTTACAGATCGTTGTTTTTGAGAACTAAGAACAGAAATTGTCGTAGGATCGTTGTTGATATGTTGATCTATTCCCTTGAATTGTTGTAGAAACGTTGGCCTTCGATTTGGATCTAGTTTGAATGTTTAAGCTTCAAGTTGGAGGCGGCGGCCATGGTTCAAGAGGAGACTTAGCAGCATAATGGTGTTAGAAAGATTTGTTGTGGATTAGCCTAGGTCTTAGGGTGTCTTTATAGTTGCAACAACTAGTTTAGGCCATAGGATAAACCCTAGAATCGATCTGAACCACCAAAAATTGTCACAGGCACTCAAACAAGCCAATAGGGTCAAGCAGGAGCAACCAGGCCCAAACCAAGTTCGGGGACCAGGTCAACACCCAAGTCGACTGCGCAGTCGACCAGGTCCTGGGGGTGTCGACTGCCCAGTCGACTCTCCAGTCGACCTGGGGTGCTGGGCGGGAAATTTCCCGCCCAGTCTGTCTGGGTTTTGAAATTCGAATTTGAACTTGAATTCGAACTGTTTTGAACTCTTAAAATTTCTGAAACTTTGGGGAGCCATAACTTAGTCATACGGACTCCAATTTTCGAAAACTCGGACTCGGTTTCGTGCAGAATTCCGAGATGAACACAATGGCGCAACCCGTTTCCCTTGGTTCTTATTTTAAAATTTAATTCTGCCTAGATTTATGGTTATAACACGTTATCAAAATACGGGTTGTTACAGTTGGGGCTGGTCAGAATCAGCTGAGTTTGATGTTGGTTCTGATCAGCAAACCAGTATGGTTATGTCGAGGCTGATCAAGTCAGAAAGATGATGAGAAAAACTCATTGAAAATCGGAGGCTAATAAAAATTTATTAAAATAAAATTTTATTTGTTCAGTGTCTATTTTAGTTCCAGTCTACTGTGTGTATTTGTTTTCTGTGACAAGTTTCAGGATGATGCAATAGGAGCAGAGCATAGCGTTGGGATAGTAAGAGTGCGTAGAGATCAAGACTGAAAGGAGATGTGTATGAGAGAGATATGAAAACATTTGTATTTATATTTTGTATAGCATAGAGTTCAAAAAAAAGTACTATTTGGATTATGAAATAAAAATGTAATTTTCGGAATAATAACTGCTTGTGTAGAATTTCGGTTTCTGTATAGAAGCACTATTATACAAAAAATATTTTTATTTTAGTATGATGTGAAAGACAGCGAACAGTACAATTTTAAACACATCAATAGAATATGTTTGTTATCATCAAACAAAAAATCACAGGTTCAACACCGTATGCTCAAATCGAAGAGAAAATCGTGCTCTTTGATTTTGGTAATGTGGGGTTTTGACCAAAAGCACTCAGTTTGGGAGTTATGGGCTGTGGAAGTTCAGGGTGTTATTTGCAAAAACGGGATTTTTGTTGAAAATGAGTTTTTGGGCGATGGAGGGCCCCACGGCCAAGGGGACGGTGGCCAGAGGCGGCACTGGACCTGACCTAGGTAGGGGAGGCGGCGGGTGACATTGGTGGTGCGACGGTGGGGATGGAGGAGGTGGTTGGTGGTGATTTGGGTTTTAGGGATTTGAAATTCAAAGATGGAAAGAGGAGGAGAGATAGGAGAGGAGGAGGAGAAGGGGAGGAGGAGGGAGCGGTGGTGGCAGCGAAGGGGGAGGGGGGCTGGAGCGACATCGTTTTTTTTTTTGAACGTGAGTGGAGGAAGAAGGGGAGAGATAAAGAGGAGGGTTGACTTTATATTTTATTTATTATTTTTAATTCCAAAAAGTTAGTTTTTTATTCGAACTCCAAATCGAGCCCAACGACTATCGCCTCTAACTAAATACCCCAATTCCGGACACAATGGGATATGTTCCATAAGCCAATTCTATAGTTTTGATCAGTTTTTCTTTAAATCAAATTTTAAATCTATATATTCAATTTTAAATGTACATTTCAATTTACCGAGGCCACATACGGACCCCAAAAATTCCAGAAAAATAAATTTGGTTATGTTTTGATGATATGGTCCTAACAAAACTAATTTCATCGAATTTGGAGACCGTTTGAAAAATGGCCATTTTCTGGTCGATCCAAATTGATTGAAACTGTCAAAACACGTTTAACTTCGCCACGCTCACATATTGATTCAGAAAATTATGAATTTTGGAATCTAGCAATAACTTGACATCCCGGATCCAACAAAAGTGGTTTCGTCAAAAACGGAGGTCGTTTGTAAAATTTGCATTTTTAAGGGCTATATTTTCCATAGCGACTATTCTGAATTTTCAACTGGGCATAACTTTTTATTCCCGCCATGAAATTTTATTTTTTCGGATTCGTTGGAAAGATATTTTCAAATAGATTCAAATATTTTTGGTTTCACTAAATCCGGTTTATTTTGAGTCTTGTACATTCATTTGAAGTTTGAAATCGAATTTTTGAACTATCGCGCCATGTTCAATTCCATTTATAATCAAAAATAAATATTTATATTCTAATGACGATTCAAATAAATATATATGTTCTAATTCTATTCAAAATAAATTTCTCATCGTTATTATTTAAAATAAATCATTTTAAATAATCAAAATTCATTTAAATCGCGAAAATAAATTTTTTTAATTGGTTCGGATTTTCCAGGTTGTTACATTGTTATACCCTCTACCAACATTGGGAACCACTTTACCATCTATGCAAGTGGTGGAGAATCCGGAATGATGTAGGCTGGTTTGGAAAACTCTACTGGAACGAAGTAAGAGAACGATGATGGATAGCCTTGACCTTCAATCCATAATTAAAATGGCTAAAACAGGAGCTATACCCAGTCCATGTGAGGTCGTTTCTCCCACCAAACACACTTCTTCGATACTATATCTCTTACCTTTTGATTGATTGGTGCCAACCCTTAAATTTGGTAGCGTTGTTCGAGGTAGGCGGTAGTTGCGACTATGCGTTACCACCATTCTGGGTCCGCAATCCGTTAGAATCCTACCGCTGGGTATAGCCTTGGTGCCTTGTCATATTATCCTGATCAGGCCCACTATGATTTTGATTTGTATCGCATCTATGGAGTGCCATCTGATAGCCACTAGTTTACGGTGGACTTTACAGTATCGGTATAAACTATGGTAGTATAAACGGTGTAAGGGTAAAATTCTAATCCCGCTTGTGTTATTTTGATATTTTATTTTACTGAATAGACACTATTATAATAGTGTATTATATTATATGTTATCTAGTTTAATGTTTCCTTAAAGTATGTAATCCTAAACATTTTTTAAGTTACTTGTGCACTTTTGTAACATTTCATTTGAGTTGATTTACTTTCATGAGAATGTTATTCCTGATCCGAGTGTTTTGTTCGCATTGTTGCTTGGGTCAAACCGAGTATTGTAGTATTGAGATTTCCCCATTTGAAGATGGAGACTTGTTGAAAACATCATCACCATCTATTGGTTCTAGTTATTTCTTCGTGTATTAGAAATCCTTGTATTTAGAGTTCCATTGTATTTAATTCTATAACTCTGATATTATAAAACTTTGAGATTTTTATTTAGTAACTTCATGAACTACTATCGTATTTTATCTACTCCGCTGCAAGAAATTATGTTTTCTATGTCTATACCAGTTTATGATTCTGTGATCATTTTATATTTAAACCTCATCGTTATAACAATCGACTATTTCGAAAGTTTGAGTTGGTATTATTATCGACTTAAATAAATGGTAAGAAAAAGCCAAATGTTACATAATAGAGCTTTAGTTTAATGAAAACCTTAGCTTATGGGGCTTAAAACCCATTAGAGATAGCCTAATGACACTGTAGAATAAGTAGAATCAATCTTAGAATCATTCTTGACAGAGCGCATTTGAAAAGTATAAATAGTTTTTAAAATGGTTTAAGGTGTTTTTAATATAAAATATTTTTCTTAAAGTTAACATTCTCCATGAGTTTCCTTCTTTTGAATCAGTCGTGTTTATTAGGGTTCTCTTCGATTAAGATTTCTAGAATCAAAACCCCAACCTTTGTTCTAAATCCATCATAGGAAATTATAATAAATGGTTTCTGAAATCCTAAATGTTCGCTAATTGTTCGAATTAATGTAACGACCATTAATGGTTTGGTAATTTAAAATGACCAGAATTAAATAATATTTAATATTTAATTAATATAAATAATAGATATATTCATTTCTAAAATAATCGGAAATAACATAATTCACAATATTATGTGAATTGGACAATTTAAAATATATAATTCAGTTTAGAATTTGATTGATATTAACGAATTTATTTATAAACGTTAGTTGAACGTATAATTTATATTATAATTATAATCGAGCTCCAAATGGCGCGACAGTTCGTAATTTGGCGATTCGAATTTTAAGCGAATATACAGAATCCGTTTTAAGTTGGATTTCTGTGAAATAAGAAACGTTCGGAGCTGGTGAAGTATATTTTTCTAGTGGAAGAGAGAATTCGAGATTTCATCGCGTAGATTATGAGTTGTGTCCAAATCAAATTTTCGAAAATTCTCTATGGAATTCGTTTATAATTTATAACGATTTATATATATTATAAATGGATTTTCAACATAAATTGAATACTGATTTACTCTAGATTTGACATACCGAGTTATAAATTCAGATAGGAATATTCTGGACCTGTATAATTTCTATTAAGAATATATATGATAATATTAATTTATTAATATTAAATTTAAATATTTTTAAATATATTAATATTTAAATGGGTTTATTTAGAGCTTTAAAAATAGCCAGTTTTGCAAACGACCTCCTTTTTTGGTGAAAGTAATTTTGTTGGATCCAGAATATTAAATTATTGTTAGATATCAATTTTCATGATTTTTGGAGTCAGTATGTGGCCGTATGGAATTTTAATGCAAAAAACAGCTGATAATTTGACTTTAAAAATAGGGTGTGTTTTCTACAGGTCCCTATTAAGTTTCAAAATTAGGCTCACATCCGGTCATAAACTTATTATAAATTTAGTCCCTGTTGTCGTTTTTACGTGTTATTCATAATATTTGCATACATGTATGCAAATATTATGAATGAATATTTGCATACATGTATGCAAATATTTTGAATTTTTGCATGCATGTATACAACTATTCTGATGAATAGTTGCATACATGTATGCAAATATTCTGAACGAATAGTTGCATACATGTATGAAAATATTCAAAATAGTTGCATACATGTATGCAACTATTCTGAACGAATATTTGCATACATGTAAGCAAATATTCAAAAATTTTGCATACATGTATGCAACTATTCTGAACGAATATTTGCATACATGTATGCAAATATTTTGAATTTTTGCATACATGTATGCAACTATTCTGATGAATATTTGCACACATGTATGCAAATATTTTGAATTTTTGCATACATGTATGCAACTATTCTGATAAATATTTGCATAAATATATGCAAATATTCGTTCAGAATAGTTGCACACATGTATGCAACTATTCAAAATATTTGCATACATGTATGCAACTATTCTGAACGAATATTTGCATACATGTATGCAAATATTCTGAATTGTTGCATACATGTATGCAAATAAAGTTGAACTAACATTGATGAATTGTTGCATAAATATATGCAATTTTTCTAAATAGAAAAATAGGGACCTAATTTACAATAAGTTTATGACCGGACCTGAGTCTAATTAAGTTTCAAAATAGGGACCTTAGCCTAATTTCCACTTAAAAATAAGTTGTGTGAGCAAACGGACTCGGAATTCGACGAAACAAGTTTCGTTGGGCCCGTAATGTCAAACTGCAGCTACCTGCCCATTTTCATGATTTTTGGATATTGTGTGTGATCATGTGGATTTTTAGATGACAAATACAAATAGAAATAGGATATAAATTAATATAAAAAATATATGAAGCTTCCTATACAAGCCAACCAACCCTATAAATACACTACCATTTTCCTAAACCTAATTTTGCATTTCTTTGGTCAAACAGATTCCGCCGCTATTCGTTCTTAATTTTACAATGAAACTGAGAGTTTAAAAATCAAAATCAAATAAAAGAAATTGTTAAAAATTCTGAAATTTATATAGATGGAACCGTTGATTAGAGATCTTTAGGTTGGTACTCTTGTTTCTAGTTGCGATCAAGGTTTCAGAAGTTCGTCCTTTTACAGCAAAATAGGGTTAGGCAATTCATGAATTGCTAAGTTGTTATGTGTGAATTCAAGTAATTTTCTAAGTTTGTATTTGGATCGAGGTGATCAATTTGGGTTTGTTGGCAAAAATTTGAGGTTTTCGGTGATCAATTTGATCGCGCAATATGTACTGTGTGCGCGAAGCTGCTGAAACCGCGACGGAGAAGAGGAGTTTGAGCATGCCAAAATGGGGAGGAGATCATAGTTTAAGGGAAGGGGGAGAGAACGGGTCTGATTTGAAGATGAATAGTGGAGAAATGAGGCGGCTTGAGCCTTGAGAAGATGCGACCATGGAAGTTGGAATATGATATTTGTATTTGAATTAAAGAAGAGGGTTATTAAAATCAAATGAGGGAAATTTTAGTTAACATTAGTTGGGTTTGTTTTCAATGGAAATAAATAAAGAAGATGGAAGGCTCCAGGCGTATGTCTATGGTGGAAGTAGGAAATACTAGAACGCGTTCTTCATTGAGGAAGAAGTACTATATTGGGTCAAGATAGGTAAATATGTGAGGCCCAATTAAATAATATTTAGTTTTAATTAAATCCAAGTATTGTGTTAACTTATAATTTTCATGTCTTGGCCATACTATATCAGAATTTCGAATGGTCGGATCCGTTGGCATCGTATGGACAAGTGCTACACAAAGGAACTGATTGGGAGTGAATTAGAGGTCGTTACAATTTATAGCGAAATAAATTGCCTGATCTGAATCAAATCGACGATTGCTTATTGTTATTTAACGATAATAGACCAATGTGAGTAAATCTCACTAACTCTACACAGTTATATTTTTATAATGTATTTTTGAATTGATAAATGATGGTAGATTGTTGTGTGTTGATTGTTTGGACGAACTGCTAATTAATTGGTTGAAAATATAAATATAATTATAAATATAAATCGTTGAGCAAATATTGGTTTTATTCATTAGAATATTTCATATTGAAATGAAAGTGATGTTATTGATATTGTTTAACATCTGTGGATGCAGGGAAACAGGTTGGAGGGATCCAACTGGATTCCTCAATATTATAATACTGTTTTTTTTATATTTTGTAATATATGACATGACATAAAATATGTGGTTGATTTTGATGACACTAGACTTATTATTTTGTATTTTAAATACCATAAGAAATACTGGAATGTAAAAAGGGAATTTTCAAAGTGTATACTGAAAATAATTTTTTAATATAAAATCAATGGATTTTATAAGAAGGATTTTTTTGGAAAATTAAATAAGAACTTATGTATAAGATTATTAACAGTTATATGATTGTTTTAAAAGGCTGTTTTTGGTATAAATATTGAATGAAGGTAATAAGAGGTAAATGAATGAGTATATGGAAGTAAATATAATATTTGGAAAATTTATATAATTATATAAAAAAGAAAATTGTACATTTGGACTAGGTTTAGACCCATGCTTCGCACACGGGTGTAACATGATATTGATTAAGGGAAATTGGCGAGATATAAAAGAATTATGGAAAGATTAATTTAAAGTAGATTTTAAATAGAATTTGTTTAAACAAATAAATTGAGAAGATTAATTTATAAATAATGTTTTATAAATTAAATAAAATATTTGTCATGTGATAATTGGAATATATATAAGTCTGAAATTATATAGAGAAGCAAAATCAGTTTTGACACCGATATCTGAAGTCGAATGTGAACGTTGCAGTGTAAAGGGATTATAAATAAGATTTTTACGAATAGTCCATAAATAGAAGTATAAATAGAATTTGGAATTGGATATTGTTTTTAAATGCGAAATCAAACTGTTTGACTTGATAAAAGAAATATTTTTCACATTTGATGTGAATAAGAGTTTTAAGTAAATATTTTGCCAAATGAAAATATTATAAAGGAAACTAGGTTTTGAAATAGGAATTTAAAAATAGAGTTAATCAAATATTAGTTATTAGAATAGAGTTAAACAAATATTAGTTATTCGAGCAGAGTTTCAAATATTAGTTATTCGAATAGAGTTAATCGAATATTAGTTATTCGAATAGAGTTAATCGAATATTAGTTATTCAAATAGAGTTAATCAAATATTAGTTATTCGAATAGAGTTAATCGAATATTAGTTATTCGAATAGAGTGAATCGAATATAAATTATTTGAAGAGAGTTAATCTAATATAGTTTATTCAAAAGAGAGTTATCAAATATAGATTATCCGAAAGAGAATTTATCCAATAGAGATTATTCGAGAGGGAATTATACATTGGGATTCGACTATATCGAATGTAGGAAAGTACTATTTACTTTTTGGTTTTAAATCAAGAATTATTTATTTAATTAATCGTTTATTTATTTAAATTAAGCTATAAAAGTTTTATTTAAAGTTAGATATTTCGGAAATAGGGATTATAACGTTATCGTTATAACCAATGTTTTTCATAAAAGAGTTAGATTCTTAAACTGAATCCAAGAGTTGCGTAAGCAATGATTTGATAAGAAGATAAGAAACATAGTTAAGGAAATTAGAAAATGACTGGAGATTAGTTATGTTGAAAGCATTCTGGGTATCGATCTGATGTTGGTTCCGGCCTTCAGGGTCGATATTCAGGGAATTATTCTCTTACTAGTTTACAGTTAGGGACTGATGAATGGGAAAGGATAAAGATGTGTGAATAAGAAACGGAAACGTTTTCCAATGTTAATAACGTATATTTTCTAAACTTAGAAGATAAGAATTCACGAATATATGGAAATGGGGAAATAAATAAATAAACGAAAAATTAATTTAAAAGGGAAAAATGTTGATTTATGATCGATCAATAAAATTTTCATTAGGAAATAAGATCGCTGTGCCTATGGATGTTTCCTTTGATAGTTAAATAACCGATTATCAAAGTTGTGACCATTTTTCTGTACGGAGAGACTGGGATCAGATTTGTTATTCGTAAACCATTCTGTATCGGGATTAGTGTTGCGAATCAAATCTGATGAAGATAATTGAAGATGGAGTTTATGCAAGGGCTGTTATGGCAACTCCTAGGTAGAAATTTCCTAAGATGGGTTTACAGAATAGTACCTTCGATTTGTCCAGTGCAAGGACGTCCTATATAGAAGAATGTCTGACAGAGTATATTTAATAGATCGCGCAAATTGATCTCTTCAAATGTATGTATGTTTGATGGCGAAGGAATTCGTTTCTCTTTGCTGTATACCCATGGTATTTTTTGGGAAATCAATTTGTGATCTGGCGGGTATGACGATGTGATATTCGAAGTAAATAAAGGTGTGATCTGTACGTTATGACCTCTAGCCTCACAACTAGGAAATGGTATAAAATCGGGTAGGTCACATGGCTAAGTAGTTAGCTTCCAATTAGGGTGTATTGTCACCTGATCTAGAGAAATTCCATTTATTTCTATAATCAATTTCGATGTTGTCCCTTTTGGGAAATGGTGGATGATCCTAACCGTTGGTGATAATACATTCGGTACACATAAACGAAATGAGTGATCGATCATGTTTAGCATTGGTTACAAGATGTTCTTGTTGAACCCGGTGTATTCCTCTCTAGAGATACACTGTCGGAAGGTAGTCCCATACCTTGCCAGTTGGAATTCGTTACCCAACAAGCGCTTACGGTTTTTGATTAGGGTGCGTTTTTTAGAGGTCCCTATTAAGTTTCAAAATAAAAAAAACCCGCTCAAAGTTTCATATACATTTCCGGTCCCTATTTTTCAACAGCCGCCTCCTACAATCAAGGATCCGCTCCCTACTTTCACGTCCAGCCTACCCACTTCGCTCCCTTCGCTCCTTTGCTTTTTTAAAAAAAAAAGTGCGGCCATGTATAAAAAAAAATTCTAAAATCGTAAAATAATTGCAGCAGTCCACGGAAATTGAAAGCAAAAAGATGCATATACATATGCAAAATATGCCAATAGTTGCATACTTATATGCAATAATTGCATATGCACAAAATAGGCAAACATTTTGCCTGCAGATTTGTTGCACATTTTTGTGCATAATTTCGCATTATTTGCACAGCCGAACGCAAATAAAAATAACTGAATTTCATGGTTTTGAATTTGTGCACATATATATGCAGAAAATTGGAATTTGTGCATAATATTATGCATTTAACTGCATTTTTCGCTGTTTTTTTCTTGTTTGATTTTATTTTTTTACATGTTTATGATTTTTTTAAACTAAATTAATGGTCGAATGAATAATTTATTTAAATAATAATTTTCGTATTTTTTTTACTTTTTTTCCATTTATTTTTCAACTTTTGAAAAATAGAGACCTAATTTATAATAAGTTAATCACTGGATGTGAGCCTAATTAAGTTTGCTTTTAGGGACCTGAGCCTTATTTTCACTTTTGATTATATATTATGTATGTGGAACGTGAAATGAAAGTGTTCTGCTAATGATTATTTAGTTGTGGTTGATTGACATTATTATAATATCAAAATAGTTTTGATATTAATATTATCGTTTCTTTCAAAAGGATTTTGAAAGTTAAATCAAGTGTTTTGGATTCTCATAAGGGAAAAATCCGTTCCGTGTTATACGGCATGGTCTTATGAGATATCGTTTATTTTCTCAAACTGTTATAAATTGTATACTCATACCAGTCCCATGACTGAACCCAAGTTTATTTTATTTTGTTTTCCCTAAACTCTTGGGTGCCCAAATTTGTATGGGCAGTCAAGTAGTCGGGATTTTATAGATATACTGAGAGCTTGATGCAGGAGGCTGCAGGATTATATACCTATTATTTATTTTCATTGTGATGTAAGTGTTGTACTCTAATATGCAAATACAGATTTGTGTTTCAAAGTTATTTTATATATTATATTTTATTCGTTCCGCTGTGAGATTCGTGTTTACTCTGATGTAGTTTTGTTCTTCTCCTTCTTCTATTCTAGTTTTCTATCTTATCTATTCTAACCCTCTAACTTCTTTCTATTAATGATCGGAAATGTTCGATGCTTGAATAATTGACATGGGTTTCATGTTGATTTTCTGGGTCGAAAATCCTGGTTCGTTACAGTGGTATCAGAGCGAAGG
Organism: Allium sativum; assembly: GCA_030737875.1. NCBI lineage: Eukaryota > Viridiplantae > Streptophyta > Magnoliopsida > Asparagales > Amaryllidaceae > Allium > Allium sativum. The sequence continues at coordinate 571,322,629 of CM060923.1, read as the reverse complement.
TTAAGTGATTACCTTGGCTTTGTGTCGTGACTCAATAAAGATGGGGTCAGTAATGCCTTAGATTGAGTTGAGTGTATATATAAGAGAGAATGTATTTGTAGATTTTATAAAAAAAAATGTTTTATATTATGAAGATTTATTGGTTGAGTTGTTTATGCGTACCGGTCGATCAGTTTGATCAACTGTATCGGTAGGAGTTTCTAAACACTTGAACACGATGAACCGACAAAGTTTCTTTTGAAAAGAGGGTAAGCGAAATAATTTTACCTAAATTATATTTTGGTCTAAAGGATTTATATTGGAATTATTATAATATGTTGGATATATAACTTGTTATTATAATCGGGTAAGATTATAAAGAGTGAAATGGTTATGTAAATAACCAATCAGAATTCATATAAGTTTAATATATGAAATCAGATGAATTAAATCTGGATTTAAATCGCAAATTAGATAAGCACTGGAATTTAATTCTGGAAAATTGGAAAAGTGTTTGTAAACGGATTTGGATTAAATATATGGAAATTTTAAAATCCTGGGAGATTTTAAATTGTTTTACAAACATTGGAAGGATATTTTGTAACAACTTCAAAATGGAAATGTTTAAGAATGGATTTTGAAGGTGATATAGTATTGAACTCACTTCAGTCATTGGAAAATAATTCCGATGATGACTGCGCAACATCATCGGTGTTCATTTTCGGGTTTCTAAGTGATGAATTACTACCAAAGAGATTTTTTTTAACTGTTTTGAGAAACAAGTTGTTTGAAATCCAAAAAGGAATTTTTGGTTTTAGAAAAGCAAAGCTGTTTAAAGTTTCCAGGGAAAGATTGTTTGAATTAAACCCAAACTGAATTGAAGCCAGTTAAGTGGAAATGGAATTGAAATAGAACGATATCAAGAAAAATTGGATTCTTGAATAAAATTGGACCTATGTGAGTTGAGTTGATTTTTGAAATAAGAATCAGAATTGAATTATGAGATAAAGATAGCTGATTAGATAAATTAACTAGTTAATGAAATATGTGGATGGAACTTAACGAGGTTAAGTATATTGGATTGATGAGCTAAGAAATTGAAAATCAAGAATGGTACTTGAGATTGAGAAAGGAATTCGACTAGATACAAGTGAATGATTGGGTTTGAGGTTAAATTGATCGGAGTTTGATTGGGATGATATTGGTATATGCTGAATAGGTCAAAGATGGAAAGAATATAACGATATGCCCGACAAAAAGGTACAAGTTTACTTTTATATGAGTTTGGTGATTTATGAGCCTGTTTGGCAAGCCGCACGGCTGTTTGATTTTATTTTGGGTTGGAGAAGGCCTAGAGAGGCGAATTGTAGTTGTACTGATTAAGCCATACAAAGGAGGTATTGGCGAAATTTTTCAGAAATTTAGGATGTTAGAAAATTTTCAGAATTTTTGAAAATTTTCGTTTTTAAAAATGAATTAATATTTAATTGAAATTAATTGGTATAGTGAAACTGAAATTAATAAGTAAACAAATAATTTTTTCCTAGTTAATAGGGCTTGTTTCTATCTTAGCAATTTCGAGAACGAAATTATTTTTAAGGGGGGAAGAATGTAATGACCCATATTTTTAACAGATAATAAATAATTTATTTAATTATTTAAATAATGGTTTGGTAATTTAAAATGACCAAAATTAAACAATATTGAATATTTAATTATTATAAATAATAGAATAATATATTTATTTCCGAAATAATCAGAAATAACAGAATTCACAATATTGTGTGAATTGGACAATTTAAAATATATAATTCAATTTAGAATTTGATTTATATTAATGAATTTATTTATAAACGTCAGTTGAAAGTATAATTTATATTATAATTAAAATCGAGCTCAAAATGGCGCGGTAGTTCGTAATTTGGCGATTCGAACTTTAAACGAATATACATAATCCGTTTTAAGTTGGATTTCTATGAAATAAGAAACGTTCGGAGCTGGTGAAGTGTATTATTCTAGTGGAAGAGAAAAATCGAGATTTCATCACGTAGATTGTGAGTTGTGTCCAAATCAAATTTTCTAAAAGTCGCTATGGAATTCCTTTGTAATTTATAACGATTTATACATATTATAAATGGATTTCCAATATAAATTGAATACTGATTTACTCTGGATTTGAAATGTGGAGTTGTAAATTCAGATAACAGTATTCTAGGCCTGTATGATATTCTATTGTAAATATATACGATAATATTAATTTATTAATATTAAAATAAAATATTTTTAAATATATTAATATTTAAATGGGTTTAATTAGAGCTTTAAAAATAGCCAGTTTTGCAAACAACCTCCGTTTTCGATGTAACTAATTTTGTTGGATCCGGAATACTAAATTATTGTTAGATTTCAATTTTCGTGATTTTTAGAGTCAGTATTTGGCCGTACGGAATTTTAATGTGAAAATCACTCGATAATTTGACTTTAAAAATAAGATGTGTGAGCAAACGGACTCGGAATTCGACGAAACAAGTTTCATTGGGTCTGTAATGTTAAACTGTAGCTGCATGCCCATTTTCATGATTTTTGTATATTGTGGGTGATCTTGCGGATTTTTACATGATAAATACAAATAGAAATAGGACATAAATTAATATAAAAATATATATGAAGCTTAATATACAAGCCAACCATCCCTATAAATATACTACCATTTTCCTAAACCTAATTTTACATTTCTTTGGTCAAATAGATTTCACCGCTGTTCATTCTTGATTTTACAATGAAACCGAGAGTTTAAAAATCAAAATCAAATAAAAGAAATTGTTACAAATTCTGAAATTTATATAGGTGGAAGTGTTGATTAGAGAGCTTCAGATTAGTACTCTTGTTTCTAGGAGCGATCAAGGTTTCAGAAGTCCGTCCCATTACAGCAAAATAGGGTTAGGCACTTCGTGAATTGCTAAGTTGTTACGTGTGAATTCGAGTAATTATTTGAGTTTATATTTGGATCGAGGTGATCAACTTGGGTTTGTTGGCAAAAATTTAGGATTTTTGGTGATTAATTTGATCACGCGATATGTACTGTGTGTGCAAAGCTACTGAAACCGCGACGGAAAAGAGGAGTTCGAGCATGCAAAAATGGGGAGGAGATCATAGTTTCATGCAAGGGGAGAGAACGAATCTGATTTGAAGATGAATAGTGGAGAAATGTGGTAGCTCGAGCCTTGAGAAGATGCGGCCATGAAAGTTGGAATACAATATCCGTATTTGATTAAAGAAGAGGATGAGGGCGATATTAGTATGCTATTAATGACGGTTATTAAAATCTAATGAGGGAAATTTTAGTTAATATTAGTTGGGTTTGTTTCCAATGGAAAAAATAAAGAAGATGGAAGGCTCAAGGCGTATGACTACGGTGGAAGTAGGAAATACTGGAACGCATTCTTCATTGAGGAAGAAGACACTGTTTTGGGCCGGGATAGGTAAATACGTGAGGCCGAAATAAAAAATATTTAGTTTTAATTAAATCCAAGTAGTGTGTTAAATTATAATTTTCGTATCTTGGCCATACTATATTAAAATTTCGAATGGTCAGATCCGTTGGGATCGTATGGACGAGTGCTACACAATGGAACTGATTGGGAGTGAATTAGAGCTCTTTACAATTTATAGCGAAATAAATTGTCTGATCTGAATCAAATCGACGATCGCTTATCATTATTTAACGATAACCGACCAATGTGAGTAAATCTCACTAACTCTACACAGTGATATTTTTGTAATGTATTTCCCAAATTGATAAATGATCGTTGATTGTTGTCTGTTGATTGTTTGGAAGAACTGCTAATTAATTGGTTGAAAATATAAACATAATTATATATACAAATCGTTGAGCAAATATTGATTTTATTTATCAGAATATTTCATATTGAAATGAAAGTGATGTTATTGATATTGTTAACGTCTGTGGATGCAGGGAAACAGGTTGGAGGGATCCAACTGGATTCCTCAATATTTATAATACTGTTTTTTTCATATATTGTAATATATGACGTGATATATAATCTGTGATTGATTATGATGACACTAAACTTATTATTTTGTATTTTAAATACCATAAGAAATACTGGAATGTAAAAAGGGAATTTTCAAAGTGTATACTGAAAATAAAATTTTAATATAAAATCAATGGATTTTATAAGAAGGATTTTTTGGAAAATTAAATAAGAACTTATGTATAAGATTATTAACAGTTATATGAATGTTTTAAAAGGCCGTTTTTGTTATAAATATTGAATGAAGGTAATAAGAGGTAAATGAATGAGTATATGGAGTAAATATAATATTTGGAAAATTTATAGAATGATATAAAAAAGAAAATTATACATTTGGACTAGGTTTGGACCCATGCCTCGCACATGGGTGTAACATGATATTGATTTAGGGAAATTGGCGAGATATAATGAATTATGGGAAGATTAATTTAAAGTAGATTTTAAATAGAATCTGTTTAAACAAATAATGTAACAACCCGGAAAATACGAGCCAATTTAAATTTTTTAAATTGGTTATTTCAAATGAATTTGAACAATTGAAATAGAATATTTCAATAAAATAGTGAATTAGAAATAGTGTGTCAGTTTGAAAATTTGAATTCAAACTTTGACTGACTGTGCCGGGTGGAAAATATAACAGATTTTACTGAAACCAAAAATATTAAAATCTGTTCATGAATACCTTTCTAACGAATCTGAAAAATCGAAGTTTCATAGCGGGAATCAAAAGTTATGGCCAAATGAATTTTCAGAAAGGTCGCTATATAAAATATATAGCCCTTGAAAATTAGATAATTTGCAAACAACCTCGGAATTCGACGAAACCACTTTTGTTGGGTCTGGGATGTCAAACTATTACTAGGTTTCAAATTTCATAATTTTTGAAGCTAGTATGTGAGCGTGGCAAAGGAAAATGTGTTTGGTCAATTTCTGTTAAATTGGATCGACCAGAAAAGGGCCATTTTTCAAACGATCTCAGAATTCAACGAAACTAGTTTTGTTGGGACCGTAGCGTCAAAACATAGCTAGATTTATTTTTCCGGAATTTTTCGAATCAGTTTGTGGCCCTAGAAAATTGAAATGTACGTTCAAATTGAATATAAAAGGTTTTATACTTTAATTTGAAAAATAACTGACTGTAACAGTCGAATTGGCCTACGAAACATATCCCATTGTGTCCGAGATGGGGGTATTTAGTTAGGGGCGACAGTCGTTGGGTTTGAATCGGGATTCGTATGGAAAAACACTATTTAAAAATTTAATAAAACCCTTGGCCAATCAAATTTCTCCTTTCATAATTTAAAAAAAACTCCAGAAAACCTCGTTCTCTCTCTCCCACCGACGACTCGCAACCTACGTCCTTTCCAGCCAAATCGCCGCCGCCACAGGCGACTGCAACCTCCGCCACCACCAGCAATCGACGCCGCCGACCCTTCTCTTTAAATTAAGACAACCCCTGACGCCCCTCGTCGCTTCCACCTCGAGAACGACGCCTGTGAACATCGACACTTCCCACCGCCGCCCCGACCAGATCCAACCACCGAGTTCGCCCAGACCACTACCAATCGACTCCTCTCTCCTCCCTCTACCACGCTGTACCTTCCGATCGTAGTATCGTGCGTCGGTTTTCGCGAAAACTGCAACCCTAGTTTTGAACCATCGTGAAAGGTGAGTCTTTTATTACATCTGAACTTTGAAAAATCATATCTTTATGGTGTGTTGACGAAATTCGATGAAACAGGAAACATCGGGACCGCAAGGAGGCTCTCTACCACATAGAAGAGACCGCGGATTTTTCTGAGCCATCTACGATTTTTAGCACTTAGAAAACCAATGTGAGAAATCTAAATTAAAAGAAAATGAATGGAAAATGTCATGTATAAATTATACAAGCGAAACATAAATTATACACGTGTTGTATACCTCATGTACATGCGTTGTGTAAGCTATATGAGTGAAGTATGAATTATACATGCATAGTATAATTGATATATGTGTTGAAATGCAAGTGTAATATAGAAATAATATACATATATACATACATATATATATATACACACACACACACCCCTCTTGTCCACAAACCATGGACGATATTTATTGTTTTGAATTGGTGTGAAATATTGGATGAAAAATGCGAATGGTTGAATAATTGTTTGTGGTTGATATTGATTGTTTGTGGTTGAAAAATACCCTTTGGTGATTGAAATAAATTCGAAATAATTTTGGAATTGAAAATAAAACATGCCTCCTGCATGCGAATTAGATGCATGAATCCCCATTGTCAAAAACCACGAGGTTTTAAGGTAGAGCGAGGAGCCGTACTAGGGACGGTGCCGGTTTTAACTACCCTGCCGTTATGCTGCCGAAATTTTGAATAATATTCATGTGTTAGAATTATTTTCATATGTTGAAATTATTTTCGTGCGATGAAACTAAAGTCATTTGTTGAAACTATATCCATGTGTGGAAATGCTCATGTGTTGAGAAGTGATGTGTGAAAATTAAATTGATGTGTGAATGAATAAAGTGTATAAACAATAAAAATCACATTTTTATAATATATATGAAGTATGTAAAATATTCGCCTTATATATAAATAGTTTCAACAATAAAAATTTCATTTTTCTTATATGAACAAATTATATAAAATATCCATGTGTGGAAATGCTCATGTGTTGAGAAATGTGTGTGTTGGAAAAATTCATGTGTTGAATAAAAAGATCGAACAATAAAAATTACATTTTTATTCAAACTATGAAGTGTTAAAAACATTCATGTGTTGAATAAATATTTTAAACGATAAAAATATCATTTTTATCATATTTGTGATATGCTAAAGATATGTGAGCGTTGAAATAAATATTTGCGAAAGAGATATTATTTTTAACATGCATAGGAACTAAATAAAATAGTCATGTGTTGAAATATATTTTAGTTCGCCAAAATTATCATTTTTGAAATGTGAAGTGTTAAAAATAACCACTTGTTCAAATAAATATGCATGAGTTGAAATATTCATTAATTAGCTAATGATATGATTTTTGCCTATGTATGCAACATTAGAATGAATAGTGTTTTTAAACCAAATTGAATCAAATATGAAGTTGAATGGAACATGATAAGTGATAAAAATTGCATATACGTACATGCATATTTATTGAACAGGTTATAGCAAAGAGGCTAGAGAAGAGGAATAAAATTTTGTGCCCGACAAATAGGTACACGTTTACTGTTTTGTTTGGGTGATGATTTTATGAGCCTGTTGGCTAGCCGCTTGGCTTTTTCTTTTTTCCTTTTTGAGATGAGACGCCCGTGTGGCTATTTGAGAATTTTCCCAGCCCCTCCCATACAAAGGAGGTTATGGCGAAATTTTCCAAAATTTAAAGGCGTTAGTGAAATATTTGAAATGAAAACGATATAGGAATTTTTGAATGAACTATATCTATATAAATTAATAAATATAAATAAAATTAAAATGAATCGTGGCAGTGCAGTTCGTGTTTTGAAACCGTGATTTCAAACGATTAGTGCGGGGAATCCGACCATTGGATTTTCCCGAAACCGCAACCGTTGGGTTCGCCTTGGAAATATCTTTCCAACGGCACCAACTTTGTAAAGATCCGACGGTTGGATTGTCTGGAATGTTTAATTCAAATCTGAAGAAAAACAGCGCCAGAAGCGATTATATATATATAATTAAATTAAATCGAATAACGACGCTGCAGTTCAAAATTTGAAATCGTAACTTCAAACGAATAGTGTGGAAGATCCAACCGTCGGAATTTCCTAAAACTGAAACCGTTGGATTCGTTTTGAAATGATCTTTCTGATGATATAAAATTTGTGAAGATCCAATGGTTAGATTTTCAGATATGTGTAAAACAAATTTAGTGAAAAACAGCGCCAATGCCTCGGCACGACCTAAAACACCGTTTAATCAAATATGGCCGTTTTAAATAAATAAAAATGGCGATATATCGTTATAAAATACTATAGACGATATAGAGTGGAAATAAACCAATTTTGGTGTGTTTGCTTGATTTGTGATGGTTGAATGTGTTTAACATGAAAATTATACTAAGGAACTGAAATGTGAATGTTGGATAGTTTAACCATGTGAAAAATTGATTTGAAAATCTATATATACGTGGGTTATTTGAAAAGGCCGAGTTCATTCTCATTTCAAATAATCGATCGACGTTGAGAAGTCGAAGAGTCGAAAACGGTTGAAGACCGACGATCTTCACATTGGATGGATGGGCGCTACTGATGCTCGTGAATGGAGTAGCAACCTTGAAGGAGCTAAAGTAGTAGCCGTCTGGACGTATTGTTGATCGTGCGGATATGCGAGGAATTTGGTGCCTCCGGTTTCGTTCAAACCCAGAACGAACTTGTAAATGGACTGTGTGTCTGACATTGGATTTTGTTCTGTGCTGATTGATCTCTGTTAAATATATATCTGTTTGGCGGCGGAGAATTTATTCTTTTGCTTAACGCCCTCCTTTGAGACATACGAGCTCAGAGGTTATGTATTGATAGAAATCAGTCGCATGGAGTGGATTGCCTGTGTGGCACGCCTAAGTGGCATATAATCAAGGCTTCTGTTGCAAAGAAAAGTCTTATGGTTGATGATCAAAGCATGGTCTGTGTGACGTAGCTTTGTGTATAATGTGGATTCGCGAGCCTCACACCTCGGTATGAGTCAAAAACGGGATAGTGACTGCAGGGAGAGAACGACGTTTCTTTCTAGCTAAGGTGGTGTCAGTGACCTACCAACCCTGACATTATTTATACTTTTCACCTGTGTGGTTGTTGGAATGTGAGGCTCCTCGATTATAGGTCTGTAAGGACCGGGAAACGTGTGTTCAGGAATAATTAATCCTCAAAAGTAAGAGAGGACCGACCCTGAAGATCCAAGGATCATAGTGAGGTCCTGAGACATTTGCTAGAGTGTCTCGAATCGGAGAGAAGATTGCCCCATGCCTCGACTCATGAAGGAATCCAATTTCCAATACGAAATATGCGGATGTGATTGTATTACTAGTATGGCGACATAGTAGATGGTAGCTATGCCGCCTAGGATTGATATTTATGATTGAATTTGCTTTTGAAAACATATATGCACTAGTAATAATATCAAACACTTTTGTTATATACGTATGAAGCATTTTTGGCCATTATAAGGTAAAACTCTATCCTCCGGCTTGCGTTGCATTGTGTGATGGGACCTGAGTCTTATAATGGCTTCATTTTATAAAAAGCATTGCGATGATTTAATCATTTACTTTATTTCATGCACTAGCACTCATTGGAGTAAACCCGTTCCGCGAAAGTGGCGTGGTCCTTTGATTTGCCTTATTATTGTTGTTAATAAGTTAAGTAGATTTCTCATACCAGTCCCATGACTGACTCGTAGTTTGTTTCACCTTGCAAACTCAGGTGCCCTCATTTTCACACGGGCAGCCTAGGTACAGGTATCTGGTGCACTTTTGGCTCATGGCGAGGCTTGACTACACCGTGCTGACTTTGACCTTTTCCGCCATTATTGTATATGTATTATGATTCCACCACTGTCGATGTAGACTGATGTTTATTTTGTGCACTCTTTGTGTATGATTCTTCCTCTGGCGATGATGACTGATTATGTATTATTATGCACTAAGTTGTATCCTGCACTGTGCTCTCTAATGTGGTGATATCTATATGATTCCGCTGTCATATGTGTGTATATTATTCTATTTCTCGTTTATGCTATTATCTGTGATCTGCTAATGATGATTAATGTGTTATATTCCAATGATTATCCTTAACACCGTGTCACGGGGTTTCGGGATTGTCACAGCTGGTATCAGAGCTTTGGTTAACCTTAGTTCTGGAGTCTAACACATTAAACATTTCGTCAAAATAGAATCAGTAGTATTTTAAGGCGAGTAGCTCATTAGAGATAGGACTAGTAATGTCCTAGAATGAGCCAAGCAGAATAGCAAAAATAATTTGATCAGTCCATCGTTATCTTTCCTTAAGTTTTCTGCTTAACCATGCAATAAAATTATCATTTCTGTAGGCTTACTCTTTTCTTGCTTATACAGAATTTGAACAATGGCTACCCGGGCAGCCGCTGTTAGAGGAGGCCGTGCTGGTCGTGGCAGAGGACGAGGAGAAGTCCCAGTTGAAGAAGGACCCTTGATACAACCCCCGGCCGCTCAACAATTTGAGCTGGGCCGCGTGGCTAAGAGATACAAGAACCAAGGAGGCAAAACCTTCTCTGGAACTGGCACAGTAATAGAGGCCCTTGCATGGCTGAAAACACGCGAGAAGATACTAGAAGGCCTAAGGCTCGGTGATCAAGATAAAGCTTTCATGGGCGCTTGGCTCCTACAAGAAGAATCTGAACTATGGTGGGAAGCTCTCACCGCCGGGAATAGAGAAGCTGGTAGAACCTGGGACGGATTCAAAGAACTATTGAAAGAGAAATATGTCCCAGAACAAGCCTTAGAGCGCATGCACGATGACTTCACCAACCTCCAGCAGGGGGATCTCTCGATGCAGGAATATCTGAATAAATTTACATAATTGTCCCGCTATGCTCCAGAGCTCGTTGCCATCGCAAAGTCCAAGAATAAGAGGTTTATCCTCGGGCTGAAGCGACAGTACCATGATAGAGCATTGGCCCACATCAAGCTGGGATTTAATGAATTGGTGGAAATGACGTGCAACTACGAAGACCTGGATCAAAGGCACCTGGAACAGGATCGTGCTAAAAGCCAAGCGGGAAATAAACACAAACCCGCTGTGAATCAAGCGGAGTCAAGCCAAGCAGCATCCTCGAAACCACAGACTGGCAGGCCGCCAAAAGGAAGCTGCTATAATTGTGGCAAGGTGGGGCACTACTCCAATGTTTTCACAGCCCCGAAGAGGCAGAAGACAAATTCTCAAGGTTCAAGCCAGGGCTCTCAGAACCCTCGCTCCTGCTTTAATTGCCGCAAGACGGATCAACTTGTCAGAGACTGTCCTTTGCTAAAGAAGGCTGCAGTAGCTCACGTGTATGACGGGACGAACCCGCCGGCTGCTTCCGATGGAGCAGGTAAACCCAATGTTTTTGGAGGTACCCTTACAATTAAAAATATTCCTGTTTCTGTACTATTTGACACCGTTGCGTCGCGTAGTTTTATTGCTAGTAACACAGTTCACAAATTAAAGTTAAAATAGAGAAAGCTTAAAGAATCGGTTGAAGTACATAATTCGATAGGAGGATCTCTCATTCTCAATGCATATTGCAGAGTGCCAGTCTCTTATTCTTCCTACAAATTTCCCATTAATTTGATCATCATGAATTTTTCTGAATTTGACGTTATCTTTGGGTTAGAATGGTTAACGAAATACGAAGCTGAAGTGAAGTGTGTAGAAAGGATTGTAAAAATTCGAACGAAGCTTGGATATATTACTGTACCCTGTCATGGTTCGAATCCAGACAGAGTGGAGTTTTGGTCTGCGTTAGAAGTTATCCCCACTTCCTTAGAAAAGATTCCTGTTGTTAGAAACTATGCAGATGTGTTTGAAGAAGTCGAAAACTTACCTCCGCAAAGAGAAATAGAATTCAGAATCGATCTAATTCCCAATGCCAGACCAGTGGTACATCCAATTAGAAGGATGACTCCAAAGGAAAAAGAAGAATTAGGCAATCAAACTCGTCAACTGTTGTGGAAGGGTCTGATCAGACCTAGCTTTTCTAATTGGGGTGCAGCTGCAGTGTTTGTCCCAAAGTCAGACGGTACTCTTCGATTGTGCGTTGATTACCGAGACCTCAACAAACAGACGCTCAAAAACAAATACCCATTACCCCGGATCGATGATCTGCTAGACCAATTAAATGGGGCGAGAGTATTCTCCCGAATGGACCTAGCTACGGGTTTTCATCAATTGAGAATTGCAGAGGAGTGTGTTCCTTTGACGGCTTTCAGAGGTCCAGACATATTTTATGAATGATTAGTAATGCCGTTCGGCCTGTGTAATGCTCCAGCATACTTTGTCGATCTAATGAATAGAGTGTTCAGGGGAGTTCTGAATAAACTTGTCCTCGTATTCATCGATGATATTTTAATCTACTCCAAATCAAAACCCGAGCATGAAAACACTTAGAACAAGTATTGGAGATTCTAAGAAAGAACGTCTTCAAAGCCAAATTCTCTAAATGTGTCTTCTGGCAAGAAGAGGTGAAGTTCCTTGACCACGTCGTGTCAAAGAAAGGGATTTCTGTAGATCCAAGCAAAATAACAACGATTCAAGACTGGAAACAACCCACTACACCCACAGAGGTTAGAAGTTTTATGGGGTTGGCTAGTTATTATCGAAAGTTCGTTAAGGATTTTTCGAAGATATCCGGTCCGTTAACGAAGCTCACGACGAAGCATGAGAAATTTAAGTGGACTTCCGACTGTGAGGAAGCTTTCCAAGAATTGAAATCGAAACTGACAACTTCTCCAGTGTTAACCATTATCGATGGCAATCAGGATTTAACGGTTTGGACATATGCTTCTATTAGAGGTCTTGGTGCAGTGTTAATGCAAAGAGGCCAAGTAGTCGCTTATGCAAGCCTCCAACTGAAACCGCATGAGAAGAATTATGTAACTCATGATCTTGAGTTGCTAGCTATCGTTTTTTCTTTGAAAATCTGGAGGTATTATTTATTGGGCAAGAAATTTGTACTGTATACAGATCATCAATCATTGAAGTATTTATACACCCAGAAAGATCTGAATTTGAGACAGTAGCGTTGGCTAGAATTTCTTGCAGCGTATGATCTAGATATACTGTATACGCCGGGAAAGGCTAACGTTGTAGCGGATGCGCTTAGTAGAAAAACCGCAATCATTGCCAATCTTATAATTACGCCTGGATTGATTGATAAGATTTCAGTCCTTCAAAAAGATGATGAATTCATTCAGAGAATCAGTCAGAGGGTCAAGGAAGGTGAAACCACGAGTTTCCGTATTGGCGATAAGGGGGTTCTCAGGTTAAATGATAGGATTTGCATCCCAAATTTTCCAGGCCTTCGAAGAGAGGTGCTAGATGAATGCCATAAATCCAAACTTTGCATTCATCCTAGTGTGAGTAAAATGTACAACGATACCAAATGCACTTTCTGGTGGAAGGCAATGAAGAGGGGTATTTCTTTGTATGTTAGCAGATGCCCTACTTGTCAATTAGTCAAGAGCGACCAACAGAAGCTAGCTGGATTGTTGCAACCGTTGGAAATCCCAGGTTGGAAATGGGAACAGATTTCCATGGAATTCATAGATGGTTTGCTGCAAACCAGGAAAGGTAATGACAACATTTGGGTAATCGTACATCGCTTCACGAAGACTGCCCATTTCATACCTGTCAGATCCAATAGAACCGCTCAAAGTCTAGCACAGGTATATTTCAAAGAAATCGTTAAGCTGCATGGAATTCCCATCAGCATAGTCAGTGATAGAGACCCAATATTTGTTAGCAAATTCTGGGAGGCATTCCAGACAGAATTGGGAACGAAACTGAATATGAGCACCGCTTATCACCCTCAAACAGATGGCCAAACTGAGCAGGTGAATAGAATTCTGGAAGATTTACTGCGGGCTTGCATTATTGATATTGGTGGATCATGGGAAGATCACTTACATTTGGCAGAATTCCCATATAACAATAGCTATCAAGCAAGTTTGGGAATGTCGCCATTCGAAGCATTGTATGGCAGACCGTGCAGATCTCCAGCATGTTGGGTAGAACCTGGCAACAGACTTGTGTTAGGACCCGATATGATTAGAGAAGCATCCGATAAAGTCGACTTCATCAAAAAGCGATTGAGAACCACGCAAAGCCGATAGAAAAGTTACGCAGATTCTTGAAGAAGAGATTTGACATTTGCTGTTGGTGACCATGTTTATTTGAAAGTTTCTCCGATGAGAGGAGTAATCAGATTTGGCAAAACTGGGAAGTTGGCGCCGAGATTTATTGGTCCCTTTCCTATGCTTGAACGAATTGGAACTCTTGCTTATAGGGTTCAATTACCAGATTGATTACCTGGAGTGCATGATGTGTTTCACGTATCTAAACTTAGAAGACATGTGCATGATCCGGATCTTATTGTAAAAGAAGCAGCGCAACAGGACTTGGAAATAACTCCAGAATTAGCAGTCAGAAGAGAGCCATTAAAGATTGTTGGCAAAGAAACTAGAGAACTAAGAAGCAAAAAGGTTCATCTAGTTAAAGTGCAGTGGAGTAGTGATCCTAGAGACTGTACTTGGGAGACTGAAGAGAGCATTAAGCAAGCTTACCCCAAATGCAGAGTGGACATCTCTGAGTAACTCCAGTGCAAGGTACCTTTACAATACTTTGCATTTACATTTTGTTTCCTACTTTACTGTTGTTTCCTTTTCGGGGACGAAAAGTTTTAAGTGGGGGAGATTGTAACAACCCGGAAAATATGAGCCAATTTAAAAAATTTAAATTGGTTATTTCGAAGGAATTTGAACAATTGAAATAGAATATTTCAATAAAATAGTGAATTAGAAATAGTGTGTCAGTTTGAAAATTTGAATTCAAACTTTGATTGACTGTGCCGGGTGGAAAATATAACGGATTTTAGTAAAACCAAAATATTTAAATCTGTTTATGAATACCTTTCTAATGAATCTGAAAAATCAAAGTTTCATAGCGGAAATCAAAAGTTATTGCCAAATGAGTTTTCAGAAAGGTCGCTATATAGAATATATAGCCCTTGAAAATTAGATAATTTGCAAACGACCTCGGAATTCGACGAAACCACTTTTGTTGGGTCCGGGATGTCAAACTATTGCTAGGTTCCAAATTTCATAATTTTTTAAGCTAGTATGTGAGCGTCGCAAAGGAAAATGTGTTTGGTCAATTTCTGTTAAATTGGATCGACCAGAAAAGGGCCATTTTTCAAACGATCTCAAAATTCGATGAAACTTGTTTTGTTGGGACCGTAGCGTCAAAACATAGCTAGATTTATTTTTCGGGAATTTTTCGAATTAGTTTGTGGCCCTGGAAAATTGAAATGTACATTCAAATTGAATATAAAAGGTTTTATACTTTAATTTGAAAAATAACTGACTGTAACAGTCGAATTGGCCTACGAAACATATCCCATTGTGTCCAGGATGGGGGTATTTAGCTAGGGGCGACAGTCGTTGGGTTTGAATCGGGATCCGTATGGAAAAACACCATTTAAAAATTTAATAAAACCCTTGGCCAATCAAATTTTTCCTTCCATAATTTAAAAAAAAACTCCAGATAACCTCGTTCTCTCTCTCTCCCACCGACGACTCGCAACCTCCGTCCTTTCCAGCCAAATCGCCGCCGCCACAGGCGACTGCAACCTCCGCCACCACCAGCATTCGATGTCGCCGACCCTCCTCTTCAAATCAAGACAACCCCCGACCCCCTCGTCACTTCCACCTCGAGAACGACGCCTGTGAACGTCGACACTTCCCACCGCCGTCCCGACCAGATCCGACCACCGAGTTCGCCCATACCACCACCGATCGACTCCCCTCTCCTCCCTCTTCCACGCTGTACCTTCCGATCGTAGTATCATGCCTCGGTTTTCGCGAAAACTGCAACCCTAGTTTTGAACAATCGTGAAAGGTGAGTCTTTTATTACATCTGAACTTTGAAAAATCATATCTTTATGGTGTGTTGACGAAATTCGATGAAACAGGAAACATCGGGACCGCAAGGAGGCTCTCTACCACATAGAAGAGACCGCGGATTTTTCTGAGCCATCTACGATTTTTAGCACTCCGAAAACCAATGTGAGAAATCTAAATTAAAAGAAATTGAATGGAAAACGTCATGTATAAATTATACAAGCGAAACATAAATTATACACGTGCTGTATACCTCATGTACATGCGTTGTGTAAGCTATATGAGCGAAGTATGAATTATACATGCATAGTATAATTGATATATGTGTCGAAATGCAAGTGAAATATAGAAATAATATATGTATGTATGTATATATATATATATATATATATATATATATACTCCCCTCGTCCACAAACCATGGACGATATTTATTGGTGTGAAATATTGGATGAAAAATGCGAATGGTTGAATAATTGTTTGTGGTTGATATTGATTGTTTGTGGTTGAAAAATACCCATTGGCGATTGAAATAAATTGGAAATAATTGTGGAAATGAAAATAAAACATGCCGCCTGCGTGCGAATTAGATGCATGAATCCCCATTGTCAAAAACCGCGAGGTTTTAAGGTAGAGCGAGGAGCCGTACTATGGACGGTGCCGGTTTTAACTACCCTACCGTTATGCTGCCGAAATTTTGAATAATATTCATGTGTTAGAATTATTTTCATATGTTGAAATTATTTTCATGCGATGAAACTAAAGTCATGTGTTGAAACTATATCCATGTGTGGAAATGCTCTTGTGTTGAGAAGTGATGTGTGAAAATTAAATTGATGTGTGAATGAATAAAGTGTATAAACAATAAAAATCACATTTTTATAATATATATGAAGTATGTAAAATATTCGCCTTATATATAAATAGTTTCAACAATAAAAATTTCATCTTTCTTATATGAACAAACTATATAAAATATCCATGTGTGGAAATGCTCATGTGTTGAGAAATGTGTGTGTTGGAAAAATTCATGTGTTGAATAAAAAGATCAAACAATAAAACTTACATTTTTATTGAAACTATGAAGTGTTAAAAACATTCATGTGTTGAATAAATATTTTAAATGATAAAAATATCATTTTTATCATATTTGTGATATGCTAAAGATATGCGAGCGTTGAAATAAATATTTGCGAAAGAGATATTATTTTTAACATGCATAGGAACTAAATAAAATAGTCATGTGTTGAAATATATTTTAGTTCGCCAAAATTATCATTTTTGAAATGTGAAGTGTTAAAAATAACCACTTGTTCAAATAAATATGCATGAGCTGAGATATTCATTAATTAGCTAATGATATGATTTTTGCCTATGTATGCAACATTAGAATGAATGGTGTTTTTAAACCAAATTGAATCAAACATGAAGTTGAATGGAAAATGATAAGTGATAAAAATTGCATATATGTACATGAATATTTATTGAACAGGTTATAGCAAAGAGGCTAGAGAAGAGGAATAAAATTTTGTGCCCGACAAATAGGTACACGTTTACTGTTTTGTTTGGGTGATGATTTTATGAGCCTGTTGGCTAGCCGCTTGGCTTTTTCTTTTTTTTCTTTTTGAGATGACACGCCCGTGTGGCTATTTGGGAATTTTCCCAGCCCCTATCGTATAAAGGAGGTTATGGCGAAATTTTCCAAAATTTAAAGGCGTTAGTGAAATATTTGAAGTGAAAACGATATAGGAATTTTCGAATGAACTATATTTATATAAATTTATAAATATAAATAAAATTAAAACGAATCGTGGCCGTGTAGTTCGTGTTTTGAAACCGTGATTTCAAACGACTAGTGCGGGGAATCCGACCATTGGATTTTCCCGAAACCGCAACCATTGGGTTCGCCTTGGAAATATCTTTCCAACGGCACCAACTTTGTAAAGATCCGACGGTTGGATTGTCTGGAATGTTTAATTCAAATCAGAAGAAAAACAGCGCCAAAAACGATTATATTTATATATATATATATACACATATATAATTAAATTAAATCGAATAACGACGCTGCAGTTCGAAATTTGAAATCGTAACTTCAAATGACTAGTGTGGAAGATCCGACTGTCGGATTTTCCTAAAACTGAAACCATTGGATTCGTTTTGAAATGATCTTTCTAATGATATAAAATTTGTGAAGATCCAACGGTTAGATTTTCAGATATGTGTAAAACAAATTTAGTGAAAAACAACGCCAGTGCCTCGGCACGACCTAAAACATCGTTTAATTAAATATGGCCGTTTTAAATAAATAAAAATGGTGATATATCGTTATAAAATACTATAGACGATATAGAGTGGAAATAAACCAATTTTGGTGTGTTTGCTTGATTTGTGATGGTTGAATGTGTTTAACATGAAAATTATACTAAGGAACTGAAATGTGAATGTTGGATAGTTTAACCATGTAAAAAATTGATTTGAAAATCTAAATATACGTGGGTTATTTGAAAAGGCCGAGTTCATTCTCATTTCAAATAATCGATCGACGTTGAGAAGTCGAAGAGTCGAAGACGGTTGAAGACCGACGATCTTCACATTGGATGGATGGGAGCTACTGATGCTCGTGATTGGAGTAGCTACCTTGAAGGAGCTGAAGTAGTAGCCGTCCGGACGTATTGTTGATCGTGCGGATAAGCGAGGAATTTGGTGCCTCCGGTTTCGTCCAAACCCAGAACGAACTTGTAAATGGACTGTGTGTCTGACACTGGATTTTGTTCTATGCTGATTGATCTCTGTTAAATATATATCTCTTTGGCGGTGGAGAATTTATTCTCTTGCTTAACGCCCTTCTCTGAGACGTACGAGCTCAGAGGTTATGTATTGATAGAAATCAGTCGCATGGAGTGGATTGCCTGTGTGGCACGCCTAAGTGGCATATGATCAAGGCTTCTTGTAACACCCCACCTCCGTTAAGGTCACTCACAAATGGAATGCCTTAACTTTGGTGGAGCATTTTAGTAAACAGAACAGAAACTTACAGGACAGATAAAACAGTACTTGAAAATTTTTAACTTTATTACAGCGGAAACAGAAATCAATATGGTTACATCCTTTCAAATCTCAGAATTCAAGTACAAAATATCAGTCTTGTACAAAAGCCTTCAAAATGCACGGTTTAAAATCATAATCCCCATGGAACGGAAGCTATACAGAGCCAAGCCATGCTTTAAGCACTTCAAGCAAAGAGAAATCCAGATCAAGCTAAAGTATTCCCTCCTTGGATAACCTGGGGGGGGGGGCGGAAGAAAGGAGGCGAAACAACAAGGGTCAGACAAAAAGTCTGGCAAGTCCAGTGACTTTCAGCATATGAACAGATAATAATAATAATATGACATGAACATAAAACTGGATGAGGGATAACTGTAACAGGTGTAGCAGATATAACAGAAGAACATAATGACATAAACTATTGCTTTAAACTTATCTGCACTAATACTAGTATAACAGAATTAGGTGTCACCCTAATGTCTAAACTGAAGCAGGAACGGGTACACAATAATTTAACAGAAACATAATGCTAATAATGGGCCTTTACTACCCGATCAGAAACAGACAGAAGCAGAAACAGATTAATCCCTACGGAAACAGAATGTAGAATTAGGTGTACACTAGTAATGGGCCTTTACCACCCGAACAGACGGTACCACACAGAAACAGACTGGTGTTACCACCCAACAGAAACAGACGGTACCAACAGAAACAGACAGAACTAAGTGTACCCTAAAACCCTACCCCAAGCGATCGGCTCCTTAATACATAAATATCCTGTGTCGGCCCCACAGTAGGGTGTATCACTCCCTAAAGTGACAACCAATTGGCACAGACCTATTTACAGATGTCACGGCATCTTACATCCTCAGAGGCAGACCGGGATCCATGCACGCACATGACCCGGTTGGAACGCACCATCAACATCCCTCGCCATTATCAGAATGAACCGCTTATAATTAGTTCTGTAAGCGTGCCCGGACCCTACCTACTGTTGGGTCAAAGTTTTGATACCAGAAAGGGTTACTGACTAATATGGGTCCCAAACAACAGATGACACAAGTAATTCCCCTCCTAACCTTGTGTCCCCAGACTAACAGATTTTAGTTTAACTTGTCTACAAGTTTCAGACATACAAAATTTAGATTAACTAGTTCACCGATCAGGAAATCAAGTTAACAGGTTTTCAGACTAACGGATCAGATGTTTGGATTAACAGGCTTACAGATAAACTGGTTCCAGATTATCTAACTTTGTATTGGGCCTACGGATTCACGAAACGGGTTTATCAGACTCATTGGTCAAATTGGTTTAACCTTAACCAACACGTTTTAGACATCCTAATTATCTCAGATTTTCATTAATTAAATATTAATGCCCAAACCTCTCACATTAGACTGACAGTTTGCGGCTACTGGTTAGGCCGGTTGGTTCCGGGCAGGTTTCTGTCGCAAACTGAGTCTAACCTCGGGTTTCTAGCACGTTATGACTAACTTCTCACATTAGAACCTATTGTTTGCGACCACTGGGTTATGCCGGGCGGTTCCGGGCAGAATTACGCCGCAAAACTCATTCTAACCTCGAGTTAGCCATGTTTATCTTTGCGGCCAATTAATTAATGATTTACCATTTATACCCACGCCTAATATACATGTCAATTATTCATAACTATAGCCAATTCAGATTATGTCAATAGCGGACTAATTATACCAACTCAACAGATATAGCAGATAACAGATTTCTCAGATTAGGCGACTTAGCAGATTAAGCAAACTAGCAGATTTAGTATTTTCAACAGACTTAGCAGATGATAGATTTGGCAGATGAACAAATCTAGCAGACTAAGCAGTAGAGCAGAACTAGCAGATTAATCAATATAACAGAACTAGCAGATTAGGCAATGTAACACAACTAGCAAATTAGGCAAATATAACAAATTTACTCATTTCTTAAAGTTTCATACCTTGCCTAATTATAAATCTTGCCTAAGTTCACGTGCATAAATAATAGTCTTGATTCACAATATTATCATATACCCTATGTTTGTATTAAATTTACATAGCACAGATTATGGTCATAACTTTACCATATATCATATGTTCCAAATTTGTATTAAACTTGCATAGTACAGAAGATCCATATAATTTATACCAAATATAGCCATAGATTACTATGCATGTCAAATATCCCAAAGGTCCCTTACTTAGGTGTTTATTTACATTAATAGATATCCTACTTTCATGTAAATCTTTATACCTAGGCCATATTCTCTTTATCCTAAATCATGTGTTCAATACAGTCTATATTTATGTTCAATTATATACCTTTTTATGTCATGTCCACAAATCATATGTTCAATACCTTTTTATGTTATAAATATAACATGTCCAATCATATGTCTCAGATTCATGTTCTAGCTACAGTCCATGTTCTTTCCTCAAATTAGTCACCTATTGGTCATGCCCAATTTATGCATCATTCATTTTACTGTCCCAAACATTTTAGCGCATGTTAATCTCTTATGAGATTGGCTCAGGCTCGTGGTAGCCTGGCTATAAAACAGAAAGAGGAAAGAGGTACAGAATAAGATAAATCAAATCAGAACAGAACAAATATAATCTCAGATTCAGATTCACAATTCATGTCAAAATCAGAATTAACGTTTATAACGGAAAATAACTGTACTTGCCTTAATTGGATTAAATAAAGAACTCTAGTTGTTGTAGAACCGTTGCAGAAGCTCTAATCTCTAATTGAATTTAGGTTGATGTTGATTGTCTACTAGTTTTGATTCCAGCAGAGTAGCAACGCCATTTTTATTTTTAATTTAGAACAGAGGCAGAATAGAAACAGAATAGAATTGTGTGCAGAGAAGGCTGGGTTTGGGGCTGTTTAAATAGGTTTAGGCAGACGAATCTAGACAGAAAACGAGACCAGATACATCAGAACGCACCCGGGCAGAAAAGCAGATTCGGGAGGCAGGTCGACCCCCAGGTCGACCCTAGGGTTGACTCTAGGGTCGACCCCCTGGGGGCAGGTTGACTCTAGGGTCGACTCTAGGGTCGACCCCCTGGGGGCTGGTCGACTCTAGGGTCGACCCCCTGGGGGCAGGTCGACTCTAGGGTCGACTCCCCGGTCGACCTGGTCTGTGCTGTTTTTTTTTCTGAACTTTGGAAGGCCATAACTTGGTCATATGGACTCCGATTTACGAAATTTCGGACTCTATTTCGCGTATTTTTCCGAAGCGAACGCAATGGCCCATCCCGTTTCCCTTGATTCTAATTTTATATTTTAATTATACTCATATTTGTAATTCTTAAGTTCACAGAAAATACGGGGTGTTACATTCTCCCCTCCTTAAAGGATTTCGTCCCCGAAATCTTCAAGTTAAGAAGAATGTGTCCTACCATCCAATCACTCATCTACTCAGTCATCATCCACAAGCATCCATTGTCCTTAGAAATTTCTAGTGCTGTATGAACATTTGCAAAAGTGTGTGTATATGTTCCTTATCTAATGCAAAGATCAGGCGGTCTACTGATTCAGTTGACCTCCTTAATGCGAATTATGTCAGTGCCATGAGTCCAATATGTATGCAATTTTCCTATTTGATACATATCATTTCTATATGAGTGCACAACCATCCACTCATATGCAACATCCATGTGCCGATTCAACCATTTTGCATCCATAATAATTTAAAATGCTCACACATCCATATGCAGTATGAGAGTGTTTTCGAGCCGATCTAGTGCCTAGTGTGTGTATATGCGTCCACGAGCAACCACTTGCATCCACTTGCAACCATCAAACATAACATGTCTCAAACACATGTTTACATCCATTAGGATTCCTATCTATAAGTTTGTGACGGCCCGCCCCGCACCAGCCTGCATTTCGTCTGAAAATGCGTTGTACACATGCCCAGCTAGCACAGAACGGTCGTCAGAAGAAAAGAAAGAAGGTAATGAACTAATCAAGGAACCTGTAGAATGTCTCACAGCGCATAGAATAAAATATATTAACAACATACTTGACATAAAACAGGTGAGACAGTGCATAAGCTGATAACTAAGTCAACATCAATCATCAGAGCAGCGGAAATCCATATACAGCTTATTACAATTTTCCAAATTTACTGTCTCTAAACAAAAGAAAGCTAAAGTAGAAGATACACCACCAATGCCCAAGCAGTGATCTTCGACAACACAGGGAGAATATTATGTATATAGTACGTGGAAGCCTCCTGCTCGTCTCCGGATCATCTACCCGTGCATCACCAGCTAACCTGTCTCTAGTCTGCTCGTGTGAGCACCCAGAGTAATAAGAGGAGACATAAAACTCTGGGTCAGACATAAAGCCTGGTATGAGCGATAAGCATCTAAACATAACGATAACAGGTACACTAAACCATACCTGAACCTGGACCTGCAACCAAAGAGTTAGTACCACATACCGTACAATGCTCTAAGGTGCCATAATAAATAGTGCAAGAATACGGGGGTGGGGTGTGTATGTCATAATGATAGCAAACAAATCAACCATAGCAACCATCCTCACATCTCTCACTCAGTGCGTAAAGCATACGATATCTACCATTTTGGAACACTAGACAAAATGAGGTAACGACGAATCCCGACTTGTAGAAACCCCGCTGTGACCAAGCCAAACACTTGGAGTCATGACCAAACATTTCAATGACCCACTTCATTGGTCGTAGCCCTTGGTTCTACCGATGCCATAATGGCCCTGAATCCGCCTTCATACCTCCTACCATAGTGGTCCAAAGCTATAGACATCGATAACCCCTTGGCACGCGTTCCGCAGCAAAGTCCAACCATGAAGCGAACTCATTGGTTCCCAACTAGATCCTGAGCTCTAACTTCCCATACTGGACTACCTTTGCATCTCGGTTTTCTGTCATCACCGGATCGGTTCGGGTCCCCTCATTGCCATCGGTCCGGTTCGGGTTCCCTCATTGCCATCGGTTCGGTTCGGCCTTCAGCTCCCCATCATCAATGCGATGCGGTTCGTGGCGTCCATCTGGTAGCGGTTCGGATCATGGTCACCTCACTGGATCGGTTCGGGCTCCTCTTCGTGAAGCAACACGGATCGCCTCGCGAAGTCTTGATCGGATCGGGTCGTATCGCGCCGTCGGATCGGAGTCTCCCACAAGAGCAGGTCAGATCGGAGTCTTCAAGCATCGACGGATCGGATCGGATCGCACCATCGGATCGGGGTCTTCAGCCATCGGCGGATCGGGTCGCGCCATCGGATCGGGTCGCGCCATCGGATCGGATCGCCCTCACTCCCACCGATCCGGTTCGGATGATTTCCTGCAGTTCTTCCAGCGAGCAGTTTACGCCATTCGACGGCGTTTTTGACAAATCTAACACTTCTAATCAATCATAAAACACACCATAGAGTCATAGCAACATGTAATAGCAACTACAACAGCAAACAACCATTCAAATGAATCAAAATGGATCAAAAGTGGCCAAAACTCCTTATTTTCCCTTAAGCATGTTTAAGTAAAACCGATCATAGGGTTAACAAAACTTAATCAAATCGAACCAAATTTCAACCAGAGGCATAAAACATTATTTAAGAATTTCTAAACATTTTTCCAGAATTTATTAGTGTATAAATTCGCTAATCTTCACTAATTACCCCTTAATTACCGTAATTAGTGCAAAAACTATGCAAATCACTCACCTTTGCCACAATAAAACTTCCAAATCTGAAGTGAACCTCTGATTTGCACGAATTCCAATATATAACAGCAGCTCTACCTCGGTCCTTGTGCTAATCCTCCTTGATTTGATGCCTCTAAGCCTTAATCCTTGATTAGGAAGTGATTTTGGGTGTTTTAGAGAGATTTAGAGAGTGGAGGCCATGGCTAGGTTAAGGGGAATGAAAGTGGCGGCTGGAAAATGTCTAAAGAAATGTTTTCTAACCCTAATCAGCCCCTATATACTCCTAAACCCGAAATTCCCCTTTGGGCCTAGCTGTTAATCACCCGGTTAAGCCCAATTAAGCTGTTTTTCATTATCTGAAACTTGTTTCAGCCATATCTCCCAAATGGTGAGTCCGTTTGGCTAATGTGACCACTCTACGGAAAGAGAAACCATCATCCGGAGCCAATGGAAGTGGTTTCAGGTCAAAATTCCTTTCCAGTCAAAAGTTATGGTCAAAACAGTGCCAACTAGGGGTAAAATGGTCATCTAAGAATCGGGAAAAATCATGAACATGGGAAATGACCCCAATAGCCGTCCCCCAAAGTTACATGACCATACGACTTCGTATGTGAAAGATATAAATATTCTACGATCCTATGATGCGTAGAATGCGGGTCGTTACACTCTCCCCCCCTTAAGAAATTTCGTCCCCGAAATCCCTTAACCCAAAACATACAAAGGATCCCACATGCCTAACAGCCACGTACAACAATCAAACATGCAAAACAAGCAAACAAGCCTATCCTAGCATGCGGAAAACTAAATCGAAGTCAAAATCTTAACAGGCAAAGAGTTCTGGGTGTGTCTTCCTAATGTCCTCCTCTGTCTCCCAAGTACAATCACTCTCGTTCTCGCTCCACTGAACTTTGACCAACTTCACCGCCTTCCTTCGAAGTTGCTTCATGTCGTGCTCGACAATACGGACCGGCTTGCGGTTCCCAACCGCCTCGGGTTCTACTTCGAAGTCCTCCAACTGATCAGGTGAAATAGTCATATCTGAGTCGTGGACGAACTTCCTTAGTTGGGAAACATGAAATACGTCGTGAACTCCCACCATCTTCTCCGGTAAGTCAATTCTGTATGCCAAATTCCCGACTAGTTCAAGAACAGGGAATGGGCCAACAAATCTTGGTGCCAACTTGCCTCTCCTTCCAAATCGTATTACGCTCTTCAACGGAGAAATCTTGACAAACACCAAGTCGCCAACGGAGAATTTCAAGTCTCTCCTCCTCTTATCAGCATAGCTCTTCTGCCTATCTTGAGCAGCTTTCATTCGTTGCTGAATGATCTTAATCTTATCCGACGTTTCTCTCACCACATCTGGTCCAAGCACAAACTTCTCGCCAGTCTCTATCCAACATGATGGTGAGTTGCACGGTCTTCCGTACAAAGCTTCATATGGAGCCATACTGATACTGGATTGGTAGCTATTATTATATGCAAACTCTACTAGATACAAATGGTCATCCCATGATCCACCAAAATCCAATACAAAGCTCTCAAGAGATCTTCCAATATGCGATTCACCCTCTCTGTCTGGCCGTCGGTCTGAGGATGATATGCGATACTGAGATGTAATCTTGACCCTAGAGCCTCTTGCAAGCTTTTCCAAAACCCACTAGTGAACAACGGGTCTCGGTCACTCACAATGCTTTTGGGTACTCCATGAAATCTCACTATCCACTTCATATACAATTCTGCCAACTTGGCTGCTGTTCTGTTCGATTTGACTGGTATAAACCTTGCGCTTTTAGTCAATCGATCCACAATCACCCAAATGCTATCATGTCCCGATCTAGTCCTTGGTAAACCATCGATGAAATCCATCGAGACTTGCTCCCATTTCCATTCGGGAATTTCTAAGGGTTGTAACAACCCACTAGGCTTTTTTTGCTCGGCTTTAACTAGCTGGCAATTCATGCACTTGGATATAAACTTCCCAACGTCTCTTTTCATCCCTTCCCAGTAGTAAGTCTGCTTCATATCTCGATACATCTTGTTACCACCGGGGTGTATAGTCAGCTTTGAGTGATGACATTCTCTAAGCACTTCATCCCTCAATCCATTGACATTGGGTACAACAAGCTTTCCATTCTTTCTAAGCCATCTATCTCGATCAAGCCCATACTTGTTCATCTCCTCATCGATACCCATCTCTAACTTGGAGATGATTTCCAATAGGTTGGGATCGTCCCTCTGACTAGAGCCGATCCGCTCAATCAAAGTGGGTCTGATCGTCAAACTTGCTAACATTTCTGGATCCAATTCGCACTTTGGTCTGAAATCAAACCTCGCGATAAACTCCAGTTGCTTCCATTCAAGGAACACAGCCCCTAAGCTGGCATGTCTTCTACTCAATGCATCAGCCACCGCATTGCCCTTTCCCGGTGTGTATGCGATGTCAAAATCATAGGAAGCTAAGAACTCTAACCATCTCTGCTGACAGAGATTCAGATCTTTCTGAGAGAAGAGATACTTTAACGACTTATGATCTGTAAACAGCTCAAATCTTTCTCCCAAGAGATAGTGTCTCCACATCTTTAACGCGAACACGATTGCTGCCAATTCTAAATCATGGGTAGGGTATCTTCTCTCGTGCGGTTTCAATTGCCGACTTGCGTAAGCTACAACCCTACCGCCTTGCATCAATACAGCACCCAGTCCGGTACCACAGGCGTCCGTGTATACCGTCATCTCTTCATCCCCCTTAGGAATGACTAATACTGGTGCGCTTGTCAACTTGTCCTTTAGACTTTTGAATGCATTCTCGCACCTTCCATCCCAGACAAAAGCTTGATTCTTCTTGGTCAACTGGGTCAATGGTGCTGCTATCTTGGAGAAACCTTGGATAAACTTACGATAATATCCCGCTAACCCCAAGAAACTTCTTACATCTGTTGCATTCTTGGGCGTAGGCCAATCCTGTACCGTAGCCACCTTTGCCGGGTCCACGGCAATACCATTCTCTGATACAACATGGCCCAAGAACCTCACTTCCCTCTTCCAGAAATGACACTTCGAAAACTTTGCTTTCAATTGGTGTTTTCTCAACACCTCCATCACTATTCTTAAATGTCCCTTGTGTTCTTCCTCTGTCCTTGAGTAGACCAAAATATCATCAACGAACACAAGGACAAACTTATTCAACTGATCTCTGAATACCCTATTCATAAGATCCACAAAATATGCTGGGGCATTGGTCAGCCCGAATGGCATGACCAACCACTCATAAAATCCAGACGGCGTTCGAAATGCCGTTTTAGCTATACTCTCAGCTTCCACTCTAAGCTGATGAAAACCTATTGCGAGATCCAACTGAGAAAATACTCTCACGCCACTCAACTGATCGAACAAATCATCTATCCGCGGTAGAGGATACTTATTCTTCCTCGTCACTTTATTCAACTCGCGGTAGTCTACACACAAACGAAGGGAACCATCCGCCTTGGTAGCAAACACAACTGGTGCTCCCCATTCAGAAACACTCCTTCTGATAAATCCCTTCTTCAAAAGATCGCTGACTTGCACCTCGAGCTCTCGCTGCTCTCTTGGTGCGATACGACGAAGTGGCATCACTATAGGTCTGGCATCTTTTACCAAATCAATATGGAACTCAATCTCTCGGTGTGGTGGAAGTCCGGTCACTTCTTCGAAAACATCCGGATACTGGCCAACCACGGGCAAACCTGACAACTCACTATGTGGAATGTCGAGGGAGTTTAGAAAACTAGCCAATACCCCCTTACTGGGTAGACCACCAAACACTATCCTCCGCCCATCGTCCGCTCTAGCTGTCACCAACAAGCCCTCACAGTCTACCACCACCCCGTATCTTTGGAGCCAATCTACTCCCAAAATAATGCCAAACCCAGTAAAGCCCAAAACAAAGCAATCACAAACAAACATGCATCCATGACTCGATAAGACCACATTACGACAAATCATGCTAAGGCTAGTCGAACCACCAATCGGGTTCGTCACAACTAAAGGTCTATCGACAATCTCGAGCTCCAATCCCAACCTATCTACCAGGTCACTAGATATGAAAGAACTGGAAGCTCCGGTATCAAACAAAACTCTAACAGTAACATCATAAACAGAAAGCATACCTTGAATGACGACATTCTTTCCCTTCTCTGCCGCTGTTGGGGCATTCGACGAAGAAGGAATAGCATTAAGAGCGTAGGCTTTCACCATTTGCTCTTCCTTAGGGGGCTGTGGACACTTGTCCTTGTGATGTCCCATTTGGCCACAGTTGAAGCACTTCCTATCCGCTGGCTTGGCCCGACAATTACTAGCATAATGGCCCTTCTTACCACAGCTGAAGCACTCCACATCTTGCTTATTCTTTTTCTTCTGGCCATCCTTAGTCTGATTCTGCTTTCTTTTATTCTGGGAACCACCCTTGCCTCCACCACTTGCTTGTGGCTTTGGCTCATCTGCGGATGCAACCTCAGTCTTCGGCTTAGGGTAGAGACTTTCTGATCTTAATGCTTTCCCCACAATCGACTCAAACGTCTCATCGATGTGGTTAATAAGCTTTTCCCCTAAATACTGATCCAAACCAGTTATGAATTTCTCATTCTTCTTCTCGGCAGTATCAATAAGAGATAACCCATACTTCGACAAAGTGTCGAATTCAGCAATGTACTCCGAGACAGCTCTGCCATTCTGCTTGAGCTCCAAGAATTTCTTAAACAGCACTGACTTCTGTGCAGCTGGAATGAACTTCTCGCTAAAGCGAGCTTTAAAATGCTCCCAAGTAATCTGATCTTCGGGAGTAGCTGCCTTTATAGCATTCCACCAATTCATTGCCCGCCCTTGCAGCTGACGGGACGCTAGCTTTCTCTTCATCGCATCCTCGATACCCAAATCCTCGAAGATACATTCGCAACTATCCAACCAATCTTGAACATCCGTGGCCGACTCCGTTCCGTGGAACGGCTTCCCACCAAGGCTAGTATAATCCTTATTCAGCTTGGCGAAGTCGACTCTTGGCGCCTGCACTATTGGACCACCACCATTTCCACCATTGGGAGCTGCCCTCTGTACATCTCTAAGCATCTCTCTCATGAGGTCAATAAACATCGTCCTCATGTCAGCATCATTCCCATTATTGGCTCCCCTACCAGCACCTCTAGTATATCGGCTCATCGTCAATCTGAAAAAGGAAACGATTAACGACTCCATAGCGGTGCTAGTGCAGTACGACTTCATCCTTATACTAGTAATAGTATATATATATATAGCTTTTGAAAACCAAAGTAATCACAAATACGCTCTCTCGTATACGTATATTATCTCTCCCTGATAAATTCCCTAGGTTAACTACGCAACCTAGAGCTCTGATACCAAGTGTGACGGCCCGCCCCGCACCAGCCTGCATTTCGTCTGAAAGTGCGCTGTACACATGCCCAGCTAGCACAGAACGGTCGTCAGAAGAAAAGAAAGAAGGGAATGAACTAATCAAGGAACCTGTAGAATGTCTCACAGCGCATGGAATAAAATATATTAACAACATACTTGACATAAAACAGGTGAGACAGTGCATAAGCTGATAACTAAGTCAACATCAATCATCAGAGCAGCGGAAATCCATATACAGCTTATTACAATTTTCCAAATTTACTGTCTCTAAACAAAAGAAAGCTAAAGTAGAAGATACACCACCAATGCCCAAGCAGTGATCTTCAACAACACAGGGAGAATATTATGTATATAGTACGTGGAAGCCTCCTGCTCGTCTCCGGATCATCTACCCGTGCATCACCAGCTAACCTGTCTCTAGTCTGCTCGTGTGAGCACCCAGAGTAATAAGAGGAGACATAAAACTCTGGGTCAGACATAAAGCCTGGTATGAGCGATAAGCATCTAAACATAACGATAACAGGTACACTAAACCATACCTGAACCTGTACCTGCAACCAAAGAGTTAGTACCACATACCGTACAATGCTCTAAGGTGCCATAATAAATAGTGCAAGAATACGGGGGTGGGGTGTGTATGTCATAATGATAGCAAACAAATCAACCATAGCAACCATCCTCACATCTCTCACTCAGTGCGTAAAGCATATGATATCTACCACTTTGGAACACTAGACAAAATGAGGTAACGACGAATCCCGACTTGTAGAAACCCCGCTGTGACCAAGCCAAACACTTGGAGTCATGACCAAACATTTCAATGACCCACTTCATTGGTCGTAGCCCTTGGTTCTACCGATGCCATAATGGCCCTGAATCCGCCTTCGTACCTCCTACCATAGTGGTCCAAAGCTATAGACATCGATAACCCCTTGGCACGCGTCCCGCAGCAAAGTCCAACCATGAAGCGAACTCATTGGTTCCCAACTAGATCCTGAGCTCTAACTTCCCATACTGGACTACCTTTGCATCTCGGTTTTCTGTCATCACCGGATCGGTTCGGGTCCCCTTATTGCCATCGGTCCGGTTCGGGTTCCCTCATTGCCATCGGTTCGGTTCGGCCTTCAGCTCCCCATCATCAACGCGATGCGGTTCGTGGCGTCCATCTGGTAGCGGTTCGGATCGTGGTCACCTCACTGGATCGGTTCGGGCTCCTCTTCGTGAAGCAACACGGATCGCCTCGCGACGTCTTGATCGGATCGGGTCGTATCGCGCCGTCGGATCGGAGTCTCCCACAAGAGCAGGTCAGATCGGAGTCTTCAAGCATCGACGGATCGGATCGGATCGCACCATCGGATCGGGGTCTTCAGCCATTGGCGGATTGGGTCACGCCATCGGATCGGGTCACGCCATCGGATCGGATCGCCCTCACTCCCACCGATCCGGTTCGGATGATTTCCTGCAGTTCTTCCAGCGAGCAGTTTACGCCATTCGACGGCGTTTTTGACAAATCTAACACTTCTAATCAATCATAAAACACACCATAGAGTCATAGCAACATGTAATAGCAACTACAACAGCAAACAACCATTCAAATGAATCAAAATGGATCAAAAGTGGCCAAAACTCCTTATTTTCCCTTAAGCATGTTTAAGTAAAACCGATCATAGGGTCAACAAAACTTAATCAAATCGAACCAAATTTCAACCAGAGGCATAAAACATTATTTAAGAATTTCTAAACATTTTTCCAGAATTTATTAGTGTATAAATTCGCTAATCTTCACTAATTACCCTTTAATTACCGTAATTAGTGCAAAAACTATGCAAATCACTCACCTTTGCCACAATAAAACTTCCAAATCTGAAGTGAACCTCTGATTTGCACGAATTCCAATATATAACAGCAGCTCTACCTCGGTCCTTGTGCTAATCCTCCTTGATTTGATGCCTCTAAGCCTTAATCCTTGATTAGGAAGTGATTTTGGGTGTTTTAGAGAGATTTAGAGAGTGGAGGCCATGGCTAGGTTAAGGGGAATGAAAGTGGCGGCTGGAAAATGTCTAAAGAAATGTTTTCTAACCCTAATCAGCCCCTATATACTCCTAAACCCGAAATTCCCCTTTGGGTCTAGCTGTTAATCACCCGGTTAAGCCCAATTAAGCTGTTTTTCATCATCTGAAATTTATTTCAGCCATATCTCCCAAACGGTGAATCCGTTTGGCTAATGTGACCACTCTACGGAAAGAGAAACCATCATCCGGAGCCAATGGAAGTGTTTTCAGGTCAAAATTCCTTTCCAGTCAAAAGTTATGCCCAAAACAGTGCCAACTAGGGGTAAAATGGTCATCTAAGAATCGGGAAAAATCATGAACATGGGAAATGACCCCAATAGCCGTCCCCCAAAGTTACATGACCATACGACTTCGTATGTGAAAGATATAAATATTCTACGATCCTATGATGCGTAGAATGCGGGTCGTTACAAAGTTGAACACTCGATCGATAGGATACAGTCGAGTGATGGAAGCGAGTACAGATAAGTCAAAGACTTGGATCCCATTAGACATTGGTTGAGAAAATAATTCCCTTATGTATCAACCCCGAAGACCGAAATCAACATCAGATTGACACCCAGAGGATCACCTCCTTTAGCCAATGTCAAAACTGGAAAGCAGAATTATTCAAATATTTTGCAGACTACTGGTACAGATCAGGTTCCCTAATTATTCCTAGGAAGCTAAGCATGATAAAAATCATATCCCACAAAAACTCAGAATGTATGCGTCATACTTGACGTCTAACACAAATATCCCTCAAACTCCAATCTCAAACAGATGAACCATAACCCTTATGGGTCTGAGTCTATAGCAGAATTCAGAAATAATACTAGTATTAAAGTGCAGAGTATCAAAATACCAGAATCAGAAAAAGTCTTAACTCCATAATCAGATAAAGAAATTAAACCTACTATAGAAATTTTCCTATTTCTATCCTAGCCACTAGCCTCGAGAGTGTTTGCCTGCCCTCCTTGCCCTCGTCTCTTCGGGCAGTCCCTAGTGAAGTGTCCCATCTCTCCACAGTTGAAGCAAGTGCCTTTCCTTTTTCTACAATCCTTGTTCAGATGAGTCGAGCTCCCACAAGTAAAGCACTTTTTCCCCTTCTTATCTTCAGTCTTTTCATCCTTCTTTTGTGTTTCCTTTTTGGGCCCCGCTTTCTTATTCTGTGGTTCTTCCTTCTTTGTCTCTTTCGGGCCCTTGTCTTCCTCGTGTAGTAGTGCCATGTCCACCAATTTCTCGTAAGTCGCTCCCATGGGTACATGGGTCATGGCTAGGCTGTGCAGTGGCTCGTTCAATCCTTTAACAAAGCGGAGAACCTTTTTATGCTGAGTGTTGACTAAATCCAATCCGAACCTAGCTAGTTGGTTGAACTGGTTGATGTATTCCTTGACCGTCATACTTCCTTGCTTAAGAGATAAGAACTTCTCCAGTTGTAAACTCCGTTCAGCTTGCGAGAGAAATTTTGTCTCAAACCTTGTTCTGAAATCCATCCATGTCTCAACCAGCCTCTCGGCGTTAGTGACTTCCCACCAATAGGAAGCTTCGTCTTTGAGCAGCCATACCGCCAACTGTACCTTCTGCCTATCGTCCACCTCGAAGATAACGAATAGATCCTCAGTTTCTTTGAGCCAATTCCTCGCTTCTACGAATGATTCAGTTCCTTTGAAATCCTTCCCACCCATGGCCCTAAAATCTCTGCAGATCTTTGAGAAAGCAATTGCACGAGGAGGGGGTGGGGGAGGGGGATCATTTGCTGGACCTGCAGCGGCGGTCCTAGCCTCAAGATATTGACGAAACCAACCGGGTACATGAACACCCTCTGGTATCTCAGATGCTTCAGACATGCTGAAACGAAAAAGGAACGGTTCAGTACAAAAAGGACTGAAAGAAATATATATGGCTCTCGGGGATTATGTTTTTCAAAATAAGCTTTATTTTTGAAAATACTTCCTTTTAAAACCTTTTTGGAAATAGCTTTCAAAAACTTTTATCAAATCTGGTAACCTTTAGCTCTGATACCAAGTGTAACAACCCACCTCCGTTAAGGTCACTCACAAAGGGAATGCCTTAACTTTGGTGGAGCATTTTAGTAAACAGAACAGAAACTTACAAGACAGATAAAACAGTACTTGAAAATTTTTAACTTTATTACAGCGGAAACAGAAATCAATATGGTTACATCCTTTCAAATCTCAGAATTCAAGTACAAAATATCAGTCTTGTACAAAAGCCTTCAAAATGCATGGTTTAAAATCATAATCCCCATGGAACGGAAGCTATACAGAGCCAAGCCATACTTTAAGCACTTCAAGCAAAGAGAAATCCGGATCAAGCTAAAGTATTCCCTCCTTGGATAACCTTGGGGGGAAACAGAAGAAAGGAGGCGAAACAAAAAGGGTCAGACAAAAAGTCTGGCAAGTCCAGTGACTTTCAGCATATGAACAGATAATAATAATAATATGACATGAACATAAAACTAGATGAGGGATAACTGTAACAGGTGTAGCAGATATAACAGAAGAACAGAATGACATAAACTATTCTTTACACTTCTCTGCACTAATACTAGTATAACAGAATTAGGTGTCACCCTAATGTCTAAACTGAAGCAGGAACGGGTACAGAATAATTTAACAGAAACAGAATGCTAATAATGGGCCTTTACTACCCGATCAGAAACAGACAGAAGCAGAAACAGATTAATCCCTACGGAAACAGAATGTAGAATTAGGTGTACACTAGTAATGGGCCTTTACCACCCGAACAGACGGTACCACACAGAAACAGATAGGTGTTACCACCCAACAGAAACAGACGGTACCAACAGAAACAGATAGAAATAAGTGTACCCTAAAACCCTACCCCAAGCGATCGGCTCCCTAATACATAAATATCCTGTGTCGGCTCCACAGTAGGGTGTATCACTCCCTAAAGTGACAACCAATTGGCACAGACCTATTTACAGATGTCACGGCGTCTTACATCCTCAGAGGCAGACCGGGATCCATGCACGCACATGACCCGGTTGGAACGCACCATCAACACCCCTCGCCATTATCAGAATGAACCGCTTATAATTAGTTCAGTAAGCGTGCCCAGACCCTACCTACTGTTGGGTCAAAGTTTTGATACCAGAAAGGGTTACTGACTAATATGGGTCCCAAACAACAGATGACACAAGTAATTCCTCTCCTAACCTTGTGTCCCCAGACTAACAGATTTTAGTTTAACTTGTCTACAAGTTTCAGACATACAAAATTTAGATTAACTAGTTCACAGATCAGGAAATCAAGTTAACAGGTTTTCAGACTAACGGATCAGATGTTTGGATTAACAGGCTTACAGATTAACTGGTTCCAGATTATCTAACTTTGTATTGGGCCTACGGATTCACGAAACGGGTTTATCAGACTCATTGGTCCAATTGGTTCAACCTTGCCCAACACGTTTTAGACATCATAATTATCTCAGATTTTCATTAATTAAATATTAATGCCCAAACCTCTCACATTAGACTGACAGTTTGCGGCTACTGGTTAGGCCGGTTGGTTCCGGGCAGGTTTCTATCGCAAACTGAGTCTAACCTCGGGTTTCTAGCACGTTATAACTAATTTCTCACATTAGAACCTATTGTTTGCGACCACTGGATTATGCCGGGCGGTTCCGGGCAGAATTACGCCGCAAAACTCATTCTAACCTCGAGTTAGCCATGTTTATCTTTGCGGCCAATTAATTAATGATTTACCATTTATACCCACGCCTAATATACATGTCAATTATTCATAACTATAGCTAATTCAGATTATGTCAATAGCGGACTAATTATACCAACTCAACAGATATAGCAGATAACAGATTTCTCAGATTAGGCGACTTAGCAAATTAAGCAAACTAGCAGATTTAGTATTTTCAACAGACTTAGCAGATGACAGATTTGCCAGATGAACAAATCTAGCAGACTAGGCAGTAGAGCAGAACTAGCAGATTAATCAATATAACAGAACTAGCA
Source organism: Allium sativum (assembly GCA_030737875.1). Classification (NCBI taxonomy): domain Eukaryota; kingdom Viridiplantae; phylum Streptophyta; class Magnoliopsida; order Asparagales; family Amaryllidaceae; genus Allium; species Allium sativum. The sequence goes on along the minus strand of CM060923.1, from coordinate 571,286,725 downwards.
TATTAGGCAATGTAACACAACTAGCAAATTAGGCAAATATAACAAATTTACTCATTTCTTAAAGTTTCATACCTTGCCTAATTATAAATCTTGCCTAAGTTCACGTGCATAAATAATATTCTTGATTCACAATATTATCATATACCCTATGTTTGTATTAAATTTACATAGCATAGATTATGGTCATAACTTTACCATATATCATATGTTCCAAATTTTTATTAAACTTGCATAGTACAGAAGATCCATATAATTTATACCAAATATAGCCATAGATTACTATGCATGTCAAATATCCCAAAGGTCCCTTACTTAAGTGTTTATTTACATTAATAGATATCCTACTTTCATGTAAATCTTTATACCTAGGCCATATTCTCTTTATCCTAAATCATGTGTTCAATACAGTCTATATTTATGTTCAATTATATACCTTTTTATGTCATGTCCACAAATCATATGTTCAATACCTTTTTATGTTATAAATATAACATGTCCAATCATATGTCTCAGATTCATGTTCTAGCTACAGTCCATGTTCTTTCCTCAAATTAGTCACCTATTGGTCATGCCCAATTTATGCATCATTCATTTTACTGTCCCAAACATTTTAGCGCATGTTAATCTCTTATGAGATTGGCTCAGGCTCGTGGTAGCCTGGCTATAGAACAGAAAGAGGAAAGAGGTACAGAATAAGATAAATCAAATCAGAACAAATATAATCTCAGATTCAGATTCACAATTCATGTCAAAATCAGAATTAACGTTTATAGCGGAAAATAACTGTACTTGCCTTAATTGGATTAAAGAAAGAACTCTAGTTGTTGTAGAACCGTTGCAGAAGCTCTAATCTCTAATTGAATTTAGGTTGATGTTGATTGTCTTCTAGTTTTGATTCCAGCAGAGTAGCAACGCCATTTTTATTTTTAATTTAGAACAGAGGCAGAGTAGAAGCAGAATAGAATTGTGTGCAGAGAAGGCTGGGTTTGGGGCTGTTTAAATAGGTTTAGGCAGACGAATCTAGACCGAAAACGAGACCAGATACATCAGAACGCACCCAGGCAGAAAAGCAGATTCGGGAGGCAGGTCGACCCCCAGGTCGACACTAGGGTTGACTCTGTGGTCGACCCCCTGGGAGCAGGTCGACTCTAGGGTCGAACCGCTGGGGGCAGGTCGACTCTAGGGTCGACTCCCCAGTCAACCTGGTCTGTGCTGTTTATTTTTTTCCTGAACTTTGGAAAGCCATAACTTGGTCATATGGACTCCGATTTACGAAATTTCGGACTCTATTTCGCGTATTTTTCCGAGATGAACGCAATTGCGCAGCCCGTTTCCCTTGATTCTGATTTTATATTTTAATTATACTCAGATTTGTAATTCTTAAGTTCACAGAAAATACGGGGTGTTACACTTCTGTTGCAAAGCAAAGTCTTGTGGTTGATGATCAAAGCATGGTCTGTGTGACGTAGCTTTGTGTAACACCCCACCTCCGCCAATGCCACTCTTGCAAGGGCACTGGCATTGGAGGGGCGTTAAACGAGGTAACCATGCATGCATATATCACAAGACAGAACATATAAGTAAAAAACAGAGTAAATAAAGCAGCGGATAAAACTAACATTTCAAAACCATAGTCATGTTACATCAAAGTACTTGATCATTATTCTCCCCAAAACATAGTCTAGAAACATCAACTGAAAACTGGAAAGAAAATCATAAAGTAACTATCCCCAAGGTAGAATAAAGCCATAGCGTGCTCAAGTCCAAACCGTACATGAGCTATCCAGAAAAGCAGCTAAAGATCCAAGCTAGGTACCAGTGTTCCCACCCTGTAAACCTGGGGGGGGGGGGGGGGGAAACGGAAGAAAAGAGGCGAAAGAAAACGAGTCAGTCAAAAAGACTGGTAAGTCCTATCTACTATTAGTATAAAAACTAATAAAGTTGACTGGATATGTAAAGCAGAGATGAAACATAGGGTGATAACTGGCATGGTGAAAAGTTAACAAGATAGATCAAGTGTGGCATCGCATATACAAGGTTAAGTTTTTGCACCAAGTGTACTAGTATTCCAACCCATGTCGAGTATAAACAAGAAATGATCCCTTGGCCCAAAGCTGGCCCACATCATGAGATGACATAAATCGAGGTCCAACTACTCGGTCTAGTCGATCGGCTCCCTATAAGCCCAACTCGTCGTGTATCGGTGTCATACGGCTTAATCGTGGAATGTAGTTAACTGTGCTAGGTCCACCCCAGGGTGTATCCAGCCCTAAGGTGTAAACCACAGACACAATTCAAGCGTGCACAGTCTAACCTACTGGTGCCCATGTTCAACTCCGGACTTAATGTGCACGACCATGGTCCGTCTGAACAACCGGTGCACCCTTCAGCCGTCTCTTTTGGTCTCTTACAATCAGTCCAGTAATCGTGCCCCACCCTAGCCTAGTCCAGGGTACCCATGATACTTCTAAGTAGGTTACTGCTGAAAAGGACCACGTAACTAGGGTTTCAAGCGGGTTAAGTGTGGTTAACCCTATCCTAACCATGTATTGAGTTGGTCAAGTGTATTCAAGCAGTTCATGACTTAACCCTATCAATACATCGGGTTTAATTGGTTAAGTATATTCAAGTAGTTCATGACTTAACCCTACCAATCCATCGTGTTTAATTGGTTAAGTATATTCAAGTAGTTCATGACTTAACCCTACCAATCCATCGTGTTTAATTGGTTAAGTATATTCAAGTAGTTCATGACTTAACCCTACCAATCCATCGTGTTTAATTGGTTAAGTATATTCAAGTAGTCCATGACTTAACCCTACCATGTGGCATTAATTAACTTAATGCACCCCAACCTCTCACATTAGACTTTGTTGTGGTTACTAGTTAAGCCGGGCGGGTCCGGGTAGCTTTACACCACAACCTAGTATAACCTCGGGTTTTATGTGCGATATGACCAACTACTCACATTGGGTCCTATTGTTTGTAGCCACTAGTTAAGCCGGTCGGTTCCGGGTAGATTAATGCTACAAACTCAACCCAACCTCGAGTTGGCCACTTTCATGTTTTCTACATGTCATGCCCATGTTCGTGTTTTCAAGCATAAACACATGTCAAACTTTCATGTCATATTTTCAAGTCATGTTCTCATGTTATTTAAGTTTGCCCAACTACCCATACGTATTCCCATCGCACGTAAATTCGCATCACGCAAATAGATCAAAGAGGGAACATAACAACATGACAAGGTGGGTATAAGATGGCAAAGTCTATCACAAGTTAAACATGGTGATATTTGAGGCAAATGTGTTCATAAACTTTCATATTACATTATAAGCCTCAAAACATGCATGATATCAACTCTAGCAAAATAGGTGAAACATGGCCATAAATACCATGGGATGATAGCAAGTGATTCGCATATAATATCATATGCAAGTTAACATAAGGTTTATGAGAGTTTTTATGTTGCTTTATGCAACATTTCAAATCAAAGTTCATAGCTTTCTATGCACAAAGTCAAGGTGATAGCTTTACAAACATGCATCTATGCATAACATGATAGGATCAAAGCTCATAGTTTTCTATGCACAAAGTCAAGGTGATAGGTTTACAAACATGCATAGGATAAATCTATGCATAACATGATAGAATCAAAGCACAAATCATACTTAGGCCCAAACTCAAACTTGCAACATGTCATATTTAACTTCATAGTTAGAATCTAAGAGTAGTATAGGGCTTACAATGCTATGAAGACTAGAATAAATATAAAATAAGATTGAGACGAAGCCACACTAGCAAATTCGCAACCAAAGACGATAAACTCCACTTCAAGACTTGAGAACAAGAAGGAATAACCCCAAAGACCAAGAAAGATGGCTCTTTTACTTAAGAAAGATGGCTCCTTTAAGACATAGATTGATTTGAGACACTCATGCTCTCATGAAGAAGGTGGAGGCCATGATTAGTGAACATTTGGGCAGCATTTAGTTGTAGGAATGATTAATGAAGGTTTAGGCTAGGTCTAGGGGTCTTTTTATAGGTGATTAGGTTAGTTTAGACCATAGGATTAACCCTAAATCGAATCTGAGCCATCAACTCCCGTCAGAAACTTCTAGAACAAGACCCAACATGTCAAAATGGTGCACCAGGAAAAATGGTCCGACCGGGGGGGGGGGGGGTCGACCCCTGGGTCGACATGGGTGTCGACCCATTGGGGGGGGTCGACACTGGTGTCGACCCCTGTGTCGACCCTGCCTGGAGCGGGAAAATTCCCGCCTATCCTGTTTTGGCTGAAATTCGAATCTGAATTCGAATTTGAACTGTTTTCGGGCTTGGAATTTTCTGAAAACTTCATTGGGCCATAACTTGGTCATACGGACTCCGTTCTTCGAAAACTCGGACTCTATTTCGCGTATTTTTCTGAGACGAACGCAGTGGCATAGCCCGTTTCCCTTGATTCAGATTTTAGAATTTAATTCTACCTTGATTTACATTATAACATGTTATTAAAAATACGGGTTGTTACACTTTGTGTATAACGTGGATTCGCGAGCGTCACACTTCGGTATGAGTCAAAAACGGGATAGTGACTGTAGGGAGAACATGACGTTTCTTTCTAGCTAAGGTGGTGTCAGTAACCTACCAGCCTTGACATTATATATACTTTTCAACTATGTGGTTGTTGGAATGCGAGGCGCCTCGATTATAGGTCTGTAAGGACCGGGAAACGTGTGTTCAGGAATAATTAATCCTCAAAAGTAAGAGAGGACCGGGCCTGAAGATCCAAGGATCATAGTGGGGTCCTGAGACATTTGCTAGATTGGCTCAAATCGGAGAGGAGCTTGCCCCTTGCCTCGACTCATGAAGGAATCCAATTTCCAATACGAAATTTGCGGATGTGATTGTATTACTAGTATGGCGACATAGTAGATGGAAGCTATGCAACCTAGGATTGTTATTTATGATTGAATTTGCTTTTGAACACATATATGCACTAGTAATAATATCGAACACTTTTGTTTTATACGTATGAAGCATTTTTGGCCATTATAAGGTAAAACTCTATCCTCCGGCTTGCGTTGCATTATGTGATGGGACCTGAGTCTTATAATGGCTTCATTTTATAAACAGCATTGCGATGATTTAATCATTTACTTTATTTCATGCACTAGCACTCATTGGAGTAAACCCGTTACGTGAAAGTGGCGTGGTCCTTTGATTTGCCTTATTATTGTTGTTAATAAGTTAAGTAGATTTCTCATACCAGTCCCGTGACTGACTCGTAGTTTGTTTCACCTTGCAAACTCGGGTGCCCTCATTTTCACACGGGCAGCCTAGTTACAGGTATCTGGTGCACTTTTGGCTCATGGCGAGGCTTGACTACACCGTGCTGACTTTGACCTTTTCCGCCATCATTGTATATGTATTATGATTCCGCCACTGGCGATATAGACTGATGTTTATTTTGTGTACTCTTTGTATATGATTCCGCCTCTGGCGATGATGACTGATTATGTATTATTATGCACTAAGTTGTATCCTGCACTGTGCTCTCTGATGTGGTGATATCTATATGATTCCGCTGTCATATGTGTGTAAATTATTCTATTTCTCGTTTATGCTATTATCTATGATCTGCTAACGATGATTAATGTGTTATATTCCAATGATTATCCTTAACATCGTGCCACGGGGTTTTGGGATCGTCACAAATAAATTGAGAAGATTAATTTATAAATAATGTTTTATAAATTAAATAAAATATTTATCATGTGATAAATGGAATATGTAAGTCTGAAATTATATAGAGAAGTAAAATTGGTTTCAACACCGATATCTGAAAACAAATGTGAACGTAGCAGTGTAAAGGGAGTTATAAATAAGATTTTTACAAATAGTCCATAAATAGAAGTATAAAAAGAATTTGGAATTGGGATATTATTTTATAATGTGAAATCATACTGTTTGACTTGGTAAAAGAAATATTTTTCACATTTGATGTAAACAAGATATTTAAGTAAATATTTTGTGAAATGAAAATATTATAAAGGAAACTGGGTTTGATATAGGAATTTAAAAATAGAGTTAATCAAATATTAATTATTCGAATAGAGTTAATCGAATATTAGTTATTCGAATAGAGTTAATCGAATATTAGTTATTCGAATAGAATTAATCGAATATTAGTTATTCGAATACAGTTAATCAAATATTAGTTATTCGAATAGAGTTAATCGAATATTAGTTATTCGAATAGAGTTAATCGAATATTAGTTATTCGAATAGAGTTAATCGAAAAATTATTCGAAGTGAGTTAATCAAATATAGTTTATTCGAAAGAGAGTTATCGAATATAGATTATTTGAAAGAGAATTTATCGAATAGAGATTATTCGAGAGAGAATTATACGTTGGGATTCGACAACATCGAATGTAGGAAAGTACTATTTACTTTCCGGTTTTTAAATCAAGATTTATTTATTTAATTAATCGTTTATTTGTTTAAACTAAGTATAATTTTTTTATTTAAAGTTAGATATTTTGGAAATAAGGATTATAAAGTTATCGTTATAACCAATGCTTTTCAGAAAAGAATTAGATTCTTACACTGAATCAGAGAGTTACGTAAGCAATGATTTGATAAGAAGATAAGAAATAGAGTTAAGGAAATTAGAAACTGACTGGAGTTTAGTTATGTTGAACAACTTTCTGGGTATCGATCTGATGTTGGTTCCGGCCATCGGGGTCGATATTCAGGGAATTGTTCTCTTACTACTTTACAGTAAGGGATTGATGAATGGGAAAGGATAATGATGCGTGAATAAGAAGCAAAAACGTTTTCCAATGTTAATAACATATATTTTCTAAACTTTGAAGATAAGAATTCACGAATATATGGAAATGGGGAAATGAATAAATTAATGATAAATTAATTTAAAAGGGAAAAATGTTTATTTATGATTGATCGATAAAATTTCCATTTGGAAATAAGATCACTGTGTGTATGGATGTTTTCCTTTTATAGTTGAATAACCGAGTATCAAAGTTTTGACCATTTTTCCGTCGTCAATACGGAGAGACCAGGATCAGATTAATTTTCCGAAAACCACTCTGCATTGGCATGAGCTTTGCTAATCAAATCTGATGAAGATAATTGAAGATGGAGTTTATGCAAGGGCTGTTCTGGCAAATCCTAGGTAGAAATTGCCTAAGATGGGTTACAGAATAGTGCCTCCGGTTTGTCCAGTCCCAGGACGTCCTATATGGAAGAATGTCTGACAAAGTATATTTAATAGATCGCATAAGTTGATCTCTTCAAAAATATGTACGTTTGGTGGCGGAGGAATTCATTTCTCTTTTCTGTATACCCGTGGTGTTTTTAGGGAAATCATTTTGTGATTAGGAGGGTATGACGATGTGACATTCAAAGTAAATAAAGGTGTGATCTGTACGTTATGACCTCTAGCCTCACAACCAGGAAATGGTGTAAAATTGGGTAGGTTGCATGGCTAAGTTGTTAGCTGCCAATTAGGGTGTATTGTCACCTGATCTAGAGAAATTTCATTTACTTCTACAATCTATTTCGATGTTGTCCCTTTCAGGTAACGGTTGTTGATCCCAACTGTTGGTGATAATACATTCGGTACACTCAAGCGAAATGAGTGGCTGGTCATGTTTAGCCTGGGTTATAAGATGTTCTTGTTGAACCTAGTGTATTCCTCTCTAGAGATACACTGTCGGAAGGTGGTCCCATACCTTTCCAGTTGGAATTCATTACCCAATAAGCGCCCACGGTTTTCGATTATATATTATATATGTGGAATGTGAGATGAAAGTGTTCTGCTAATGATTATTTAGTTGTGGTTGATTGACATTATTATAATATCAAAAGAGTTTTGATATAAATATTATCATTTCTTTTAAAAGGATTTTGAAAGTTAAATCAAGTATTTTGGATTCTCATAAGAGAAAAACCCGTTCCGTGTTATACGGCGTGGTCTTATGAGAAATCGTTTATTTTCTCAAACTATTTTAAATTGTTTACTCATACCAGTCCCATGACTGACCCGGAGTTTATTTTGTTTTGTTTTCTCTAAACTCTTGGGTGCCCAAATTTGTACGGGCAGTCAAGTAGTCGGGATTTTACAGATATACTGAGAGCTTGGTGCAGGAGACTTTAGGATTATATAACTATTGTTTATTTCCGTTGTGATGTAAGTGTTGTACTCTAATATGCAAATACAGATTTGTGTTTCAAAGTTATTTTGTATACTATATTTTATTCGTTCCGCTGTGAGATTCGGGTTTACTCTGATGTTATTGTGTTCTTCTCCTTCTTCTATTCTAATTTGCTATCTTATCTATTCTAACCCTCTAACTTCTTTCTATTAATGATCGGGAATGTTCGATGCTTGAATAATTGACATGAGTTTCATGTTGATTTTCTAGGTCGAAAATCCTAGTTCGTTACAATTAAGGTCTCCGACCCTAGTAGATTTATGTCGATTAGGTTCTTTTGTTATTCAACTTCTAGCTCATATTGACTTGTTTGACCTAGCTAAATAAATAATGAAAGAGATTAAATATAACTCATATTATGAATTCAAGAGAAATATGAATGAGTTAATAATTAGGATAATTGTCACTTGGTTTATTAATTGAAATAATAAAGATTTTGAAGTATTACGTGAATTTACAAGTGTTATATTAAGAAATTTATAAGATGATTTGTTTGTAAATAAAAGGAGTTTACCGAATTCATAAATTCTGTTTATGAAATGATTTGGAAATGATTAATTCCTAATAGGCGTAATATCAGTTATATTCCATAAACATGATGTCCTGAAATTATTAACTTTAGTAGTATGAAACATTGATTTGAATTCAAAAAAATGGTATAAGATTTCTAATTTGATTTTAAAATGTTTATGAAATGACAATGTCTACTTTTGTTGATATAAATTTTTACAAAGAAAGGTGATTTTGAAATACTTGATATAAACTAAAATTATAGGGATTAAATAGACCTATAAGTATTAAACAACTTGAATTTCGACCGATTGATTTTCTTTTTCAAAAATCCCAATCTATCGAAGTTCAAATTGGCATGTCTAGTATCCTGCAGAAAAGACAAAGATAATAAATATATCAGAGCTTGGTAAACATCTTGATCACAATGGAATGGATAAAATATAATGATCAAATAATGCCTTACCGAAATAATAATACTGTGTAAACAGTGTCCAAAGGCTACCAAATCTCTGCCATAAACCTATCCTGCGAGTACGTTATGAAGAGGGAGTCATAACACGAAGTTCTGGTGACTGGATAAATTATACGTTCGGAAATAACACAACATATACCATTTAGTTATGTTTTCTTAATTATCAGGTTATTAGGGTTAACATCAATCAAGGCTCTATACTCACATCGTACCCATATACTCCTCAGTAGATTAATCTAATATGGTATAAGTGAAGTTATACCCAACATCTCGAGGTGCATCCGATAGTTCCCTCCTTGTACGGTCTCCATCGTCATGTCATGGAAGCGTATGCAACTTTCATCCTACACCGAATGACGTACGGAAATCTAAATCATTACGTCATGTAATCGCACAGAACCACCATCGCTATGCAATGTAAGCATACATATCATCATATCTGAACTCCTCGGTCGAATTAACTCTCAACACAGAGTAATGCCTTGCTGTCTACAATACACCACCCCGTGCGTGTATCTAGACCCTTACACGAACATACTGTCTACTATAACCCGAGTCCCGTAATAGGGTTGTATCCAATGCATGAAACTCACTCGGGAGATTTCAATATTCGTAAAGATCTGCTTTATTCGGCCTATAATACCGAAATCCAAGTATGGTCTGTATTTTCATGGTGGTTATGGCCTAACCATGGCCCCTTCTTAAACTAGTGAAAGACTACATTAAGAGCTAAGTGATGTGCCCCTATCAACAAATCTAACATCCAATTTGGCGTGTCCCGCAACCAATGTCTCGATAGTGAAAGATCGATGGTCTATAGGTTTAGCTCTAGTTTTTCTACGTCACACTGATTGCCGATAGCAGGTATTTGACAATTACTATCCTTAATTTGGCCCTGACCAACCTCTCCCAAGGCAAACGGCCGAATCACCCAATGTCATCTGTAACGGCCCAGATTTTTAACCATTAAGTTAAACATTTAAAAATGGTTTTAATTATTGATTTGTAATTTAAATGACATGAAATAAATGGTTTTGAATATTATATTAATATACATAATAAAATGATAATTTAGTTCCGAAATAGTTGGAATTAGTTTAATTTGCAATATAGTATGATTTGGGTAACATAAAATAATTCAATTTTGTTTAGAATTGAATTATAATAATGAATTCGTTCGTTAAACGACGTTTGAACGTATAATTTACAATTTAATTATAAAATGAGATGCATCGTCCTCGTAGTTCGTAGTTTTACATCATGAACTTTAAATGAATGTATTGGATCCAATATAAGTTGACATTCTTTAAAACAAGAAACATCAGAATTTATTGGATACCAATTTTCTAATGGATGAGAAAATTCGAGTTTTCATATTGTAGATTGTAAGTTAAGTCCAAATCGAATTTTCAAAAGGTCGATATGGAAATCGTTTATAAACCATAAAGATTTATTATATAAATAAAAGAGTTTTTAATGTTACTGAATATTGATTTAGCTTAAAATTCAACCCGTAGTAATTTATTTTGAAACTATATGGAATTTTGCTTGAATATGTTCGATAATAATAATAGTTTATTATTATTATATTGATGTATTTTAAAATTGATTTAATTTGACCTTTAAAAATGGACTATTGAAATGACCTCGAATTTCAACGAAACAAATTTTATTAAAGTCGCAAAAGCTAATTATTGCTAGATTTCAAATTTCGCGTCAAACGGAGTTATTTTGTGAGCACACAAAAATTAGATGTAAATAAATTAGTAATTTGGACTCTAACTAGCGCCATTTTAGCAAATCGACTCGGATTTGATGAAACAAGTTTCATTGGGTTCAAAATGTCTAATTATAGCATGATGCCCATTTTCGTCGCGAATGAAGTTACGAATCAATAAACATCGATCAGAAATGGCGATAGGCACGAATAATGTATCGTTAGTCACCTCAAGATAAAATAATATAAATCCTCTCTACATATACCCCAAATCAGAAACCCTAACCCCAAAATCATCAATAGACATACATTTTTGCGATTAAGTCCTATTTCACAATTTAATTTATTCCTCTTAAATGATTGAGAATCGGGGGATGTCATCAGCTGGAAAGTTGGAGAATGTGGAGAGGCCAACCTACTGACCAAATTTGGTGATGATCGATGCATTGTGGTGACCAGAATCAATCAAAACAGCGAGTATATGGGGTTTCTTTTTTGTTTGATTACCTGGGTCTGACGACCCCATTCCCGATAAGACGGTGCAAGGGTAATCTTTGGAATATAACACATAAACAGATAATAGTAGAACAGAAATAATTAAATACACCAGATAATGTACAATAGAATACACTGGATAAATATAATCATCAGAGTTACATAGTATATAGGATCATACTTAGTTCAAAATACAGTTCAGCTATACATAAATGTCTACCGCGGAGAAGAAAACAAAATATGTACAACAGGAGCTGAACAGCATAAAAAGAGATAAATGATAGAATCCATCTTCAGTTCCAGCTATCCAGAAAGAGCCTGCTAAAACCTGAATACAAGGCTGCCTGTGTAGAAAAAGGGGCATCCGAGTTTGCAAGTGAAACAAACTACGAGTCAGTCATGGGACTGGTATGAGAAATCTACTTAACACATTTTCAAATATGGCTAATCACAGGACCACGCCACTTTTGTGGAACTGGTTTACTCCATTGGATTGCCAGTGCTTTAAAACAAATGAATCTTTTAAACATTGCAATGCTTTTTATAAAAATGAAGCCATTATAAGACTCAGTTCCCATCACACAATGCAACACAAACCGGAGGATAGAGTTTTACCTTATAATGCCAAATATGCTTGATACAAGGAAAACAAATCATTTGAAATGTAAATTTTATCGTTTAATTCTTAATCAGACTCCAACTGTAAATTAGTAAGAGAACGATTCCCTTAGTATTAACCCCGAAGGCCGAAACCAACATCAGACCAATACCCAGGAAACCATCCATCCCAACTCATTTCCAGTTAGTTTCTAATTTTAGATACAATCTTAAATATCAATCATAGACGGCATGGGTACCATATATCATGTCGCCATATATATATATATATATATACGATCAAAACCGCACGATGTCATATTTGGAAATTGGATTTCCGTCATGAACCATGGCAAAAGATAGTCCTTACCGAATTCGAGACGCTCTAGCCCACCCCTCAGGATTAGAGCTTGAGTGACCCTTGGATCGTCAGGGCCGGTACACCAATGTGGATTAAAATTCCTGAACACTGTGTTTCCCCGCCCTATGGGGCGTCACTGTTCATATCTGACCACACCATCGGCTCCGAAGAGACAGAAGCAAACCGAGGCCTCGCTTTCCATCATCCACATAAGTAAAATACCCGGGCGTGTAAAACCCAAAGCACCACTCCTAGCTAGAAGGAAACACATGTCCTCCCTGAAGTCCGTCCCCCGTTTCTCGCTCATACCGGGGTGTGAGGCTCGCGAATTAACGTTATACACAAAGTTATGCCATACAGGCGTTGCTTTGATCATCAACCATAAAGCTTTGCTTTTCAACAAAAGCTTTGCTCATTGCATCTCAGCATGCCACGCAGGCAATTCACGTCGTGCAACTGACGTCTATTAATCACACAGAATGAAATCCAATGTCCGACACACAGTCCATTTACAAGTCCGTTCTGGGTCTGAACGAAACCGGAGGCACTCAATACCTCGCATCCTCGTACAATCAACACGTACGTCCGGGCGGCTACTACTTCAACCCCTTCTAGGTACCTACTCCTATCATGAGCATCAGTAGCACCCCCCCCATTCGACGTGAAGATCATCGGTCTTGCATCGTCTTCATATCTTCGACTTTCGATCGTCAATCAATTATTTGAAATGAGAATTAACTCGGCCTTTTCAAATAATTCACATATATTTGGAATTTCAAATCAATTCATTTCAATGGTTAAATTATTCGATATTAATAATTCTGTTCTTTAGTCTAATTTTCACGCCAAACACATTCAACCATCAAATATCACATAAATTGAGCAAATTTAGTTTATTTCCATTCCATATCGTTTATAATATTTTATCATGATTTATCGCTATTTTTATTTATTTAAAAATAGCCAATTTTTTCAAAACAACGCTTCAGGCCATAACGCTGCCGTGGCGCTGTTTTTCTCCAGATTTGATTTACACATATCTGAAAATCTAACCATTGGATCTTCACATATTTTATATCATTAGAAAGATCTTTTCAAAACGAATCCAACCGCTTTCAGTTTTGGGAAAATCCGACGGTCGGATCTCCAGCACTAATCGTTTGAAGTTACGATTCCAAAATACGAACTGCAGCATCGTTATTCGATTTAATTTAATTATATTTATATATTTATATATATATAAAAATATAATCGATTCTGGCGTTGTTTTTTCTTCAGATTTGAATTAAACATTCTAGACAATCCAAACGTTGGATCTTTACAAGATTGTTGTCGTTGGAAAGATATTTCCAAAGCAAACCCAACGGTTGTGGTTTCGGGAAAATCTGATGGTCGGATCTCCCGCACTAATCATTTGAAATCACGGTTTCAAAACACGAACTACAGCTTTGTTATTCGATTTATTTTAATTATACATATATATAATCCTCTTTGATTTCAAAACCTTATCCATTTCATACATTTGATAAAAATGATGTTTTTATCCAACAAACATTTATTTCAACACTTCACTATTTTTAACAATCCATATATACAATAAAAATGTGATTTTTATTGTAAAACGATTTTTTTAAAACACGAGTACCATTCAACACATGAATTTCTATTCAACGAATGAATTTCTATTCAACACATGAATGTCCTCTATAGTTCTTATATATAATAAAAAGGTGATTTTTATTGTTAAAGCAATTTATTTAAAAGTGTCATTCAACACATGAATTTCTATTCAACGAATGAATTTCTATTCAACACATGAATGTTCTCTATAGTTCGAATATATAATAAAAATGTGATTTTTATTGTAAAACGATTTATTTCAAAACACGACTATTTTATATAGTTCATATAGATTATAAAATTATGATTTTTATTATAAAACAATTTATTTCAAAACACGACTATCATTCAACACATGAATTTCTATTCAACGAATGAATTTCTATTCAACACATGAATGTTTCAACATATGAAAATAATTTCAACAAATGAAAATTATTCTAACACATGAATATTTCAGAAAATTTCGGCAGCATAACGGCAGGGTAGTTAAAACCAGGGCCGTCCCTAGTACGGCTCCTCGCTCTACCTTAAAGCCTCGCAGCTTTTGACAATGGGGATTTCATGCATCTAATTCGCATGCAGGCGAGCAAGTTTTCATTCATTTCCACAATCTATTCTAATTTTGTTTTCAACCACAAATGGGTATTTTTCAACCACAGTCAATCATTCTCAACCACAAACAATTCTATCAACCATTCGCATTATTCACCAAAATTTCACATCAACCAAATAATCCAAACAATATCACAACCAGTAAATATCGTCTATGGTCCGTGGACGAGGGGACTATATATATAAATATATATATATATATATATATTCGTATATAAATATATTTCAATTCACTTCAATTCATTTCAATGTCATTTCAACGCATATATAATTTTTACAACGCATATATAACTTATACATCGAACATACAACTTATACAACGCTTATACATGAGGTGTACAACGCTTATATAACTCATACATCGGCTATATAAGTTATACATCGTTGTTTTCCATATCGTTTATAAATTATAAATCTCACATTGGGTTCCACTCCACCAAAAATAGCAGAAGGCTCAGAAAAATATGCGGTCTCTTCTAGAATGTAGAAGACGTCCACACGAGTCCACTGTCTCTTGTTTCACTGGATTTCGATCACAAATGAAAAAGATAAGATTTTTAGAAGTTCAATTAGTTTTGCGACACTTTTAAACTGTTAAAACCCCTTCAAAAGTTCAAAGCCGTTACCTCAGTGAATAGTTCGAAATTAGGTCTTGATTTTTCTGTCACATGGTGTAGCGGTTGGTCGATCGGGCGGCGCAGCGTTGTAGAGCTTCGCACCAGCTTTCCGGCGCCAGTAACCTCCCTCAGATCGACGGCGTCTGCAGCGCTCGGCGACGGGTTGAACGCCTGGAATTTGGAGCGTCGATTCAAGCAGGAGACTCCACAATAATTCACGAATCTTATATGGATTTGTAGCCCTCGCGATGCTCTTCAAAAACTTCCAAAGGGGCAGGCGCTTTTGATTCACGGATTAGAAGAAAAAGAGGAGGGAAGGAAGAAGCTGAAGGCGCCGTCGGGTTTGAAGAGCTTCGGGGAGATCTGGTCAACGCGCTTTGTGGGAGATGAAATCTGATTGGTCGGGGGTATTATAATTATTTTTAATTTATTTTAAATCCGAAAATACCCCCCTTCACATACGATCTCCAATCTAAACCGAATGACTGTCGCCTCTAGCTAAATACCCCCATTCCGAACACAATGGGATAAGTTTCGTGGACTCATTCGACTGTTTCAGTCAGTTTTCCTTCAAATTAAAATATAAAACATTCAATATTTGATTTGAACGTACATTTCAATTTGTCGGGACCACATTCCGATTCTAAAAATTCTCGAAAAATAAATCTAGCTATGTTTTGACGAAACGGTCCCAACAAAACTAGTTTCGTCAAATTCTGAGACTGTTTGAAAAATGGCCATTTTCTGGTCGATCCAATTTAACTGTAATTGACCAAAACACATTTTCCTTCGCCACGCTCACATACTAGCTTCAAAAATTATGAAATTTGAAACCTAGAAATAACTTTACATCCTGGATCCAACAAAAGTGGTTTCATCGAATTCTGAGGTTGTTTGCAAAATGTCTATTTTCAAGGGCGATATATTCTCTATAGCGACCTTTCTAAAAATTCATTTGGCCATAACTTTTGACTCCCGCTACGAAACTTCGATTTTTCAGATTCGTTAGAAAGATATTCACTAACAGAATTAAATATTTTTGGTTTCACTAAAATCCGTTTTGTTTTGCACCCGGTACAGTCAGTCAAAGTTTGAATTGAAATTTTGAAACTGCCGCGCCATTTCAGGCGATGTTTATAATTCAAATTAATTATATTCATTTTCAGACATTGATTCAAGCTTACTTTTCATCGTTATTATTTAAAATATTTATTTTAAATATTCAAAATCCACTAAAATAGCCAATTTAAAATTTTATAAACTGGTTCAGATTTTCCGGGTTGTAACACTGGGGTAGCGTCGATTTCAGGCGAGGTGGTCTGAAGGGAAGATGAAGAGTGGAGGTAGGCAGAGGTTTTTGTTGTGGCCTGGTAGCGAATGGGGTGGGTTAACTTTTTCTGTTCTTCTCACTAGCTTTCTTCACCGAATCTCTTCCATCATCATTATCATCTCCATAATTTATATCCTACTCCTCCCCTTGCTTTCGCTATATGTGATTTCACTCTCGAATTGACGATTTCGTCATCTCCAAATCTAAACTTTGTTACGAAGAGAATCTGATCCCTGATTTACCCATATGTTTATTCAACTTCATTTTCTAAAACCTCCTCATCCAAAGAGCCTTACCGGTAACAGAATTAACGAAGTTAAGTTATAAAATTTATGGTTATAACTAAAGCAAGTTTTCCAATTATATTTTCTATACTATATACAAATGAAGCTTTAGTAATAAATCGATATTTATAGAGTGGTTTTATAAAAGTTTTATAAAATGATTATATGATAAGAATTTTTTATTTAAATAAGTTTTATAAGCCAATAAAGCAGTAATTAAACTACAGGTTAATATTTTGGATAAATTTTTTTAAGAAAGGAATTAATGGGTATTATTAGATTAGTTATATTAATCTAATAGGAGGAAGTAATTGAAATTAGTTAACAAATCAACTGATGATCTCAAGTTGACTAAGTGAACTGTTATAATTAAAAGTGGTTATTAGATTAATTTGTTTTCAATTACTCTAATGATAATAGTCAAATAAATAGTTGCTTAAATCTAATAAGATTTCTTAAAATATAAATTACCTTTTATTAACGACGTTTAAAGATTATTGTTAACTATTAAGGTAGTTGGGTATTGTTTAATTTAAAAAGTAACTTATTTTCAATTAACAATGAAGTAACTAGTTTTGCTTCAATAAACGATAAAGTTAATTATATTTAGAGTAATAACTTCTTAAACAAGATTTATTTAAGAAGTAATCAAGTATGTAATGTGAATTGGTTTTGAGAAGAATTTATAAAAGGATTTTATGTTAAAATCTGAATGTCGTAAAATGAGGTAATAAAAGAGATTGAGTTAATGCGATGAGTTTAAAATAAATATTTTATCACAAATATGAATGGAGAAAAAAGTTCTAAAAGAAGGTTTTCTAGATTGCAAAGGAAAATATTTATGGGTTTGGACAAAGTATTAGTATACGGATTATCATAATATAATTCAAGTCATGAATAGAAATGTATGAAGAGATTTTGAAGCAAAAGGTTAATATTTTAGTAAGTGATTTACTTAATCAGCGAATTAAGTATAAATGGTCATAATCGATCGAGATTTCCCAAAGTAAGGTTACGGTTTATAAAACCATAGGTTAAATAAAAATTGGAAATATTTGATTATAAGTAATTTGGGTTTGAACTACGAATCTCTATCTATTATAAGATAAGAACGTTGTCGATCAAGGTCTGAGTGGTAAATAAAATACCCCAACTTGAACGAATTCACTATTATCGAGGAATGGTACTAGTTTGTAATGGTAAAGGATGTTGAGATTAGTTTATTATTCCACAAGTGGAGTATTAAAACGTTAGTTGCGAGATTTTGAAATATTAATATATTGCAACGTTAGTTGCGAGAATTTCGAATATAAATAAGTCTATTTGGTTTTAAAGCAACCGATGTACAATTTAACATTGTTTGGCCCAAGCCAAAGCTTGATTTTATTTATATCATTTGGATAAATATATAGCACCATTTTCTAGACAATGGAATAGTATGATTTGAAATATGGTTATCCTAATTATAAGTAGATGGCAATGATTTTTTCAAAGAAATGGGAAAAAGGGTTATATTGGGTTGGAAACAGAGATAAATATTTGGAATTTAATTATATATTTCCATAAGTATCATTATTAAATAAAAATCTTTAAGTTGAAGTTATATGGAAGTCGTTGGGTTTATAATAAAGGGTATGTTGATTAACATTGTTTGGGTGTATAAGAATGGTTAATTGGATTTATACCATTAAGTTAAGAATACACAGTGGTTTTTCCAAAGTAAGAATTATAAATGGATTTTGTGAGTATATATGAATATTTCAGACGTTAAGGAAATAAACATGGGTTTTTATGAAAATATATCAATATTTTCAAAGTAAAAGAAATATAAAGGAGTTTTTGTTAATATATTTCCAAAGTAAAGGTTATAGAAATAGGTTTGTGAAATTTTAGCGGTGTTTTGAAATAAAGGGATATGAAGAAGGGTGCTGGAAAGAATAATGTATGGTAAATGTTTTCAAGTAATGAAAACGGGAGTGTTTGGTTAAAGATGAATATAGATATTGATTTTTAAGAATCAATTAAAAGTTTTAATAAATGGATTAATTATAGGGTTTGAGATGCAAATATACTTGACCGTACAGTTTGAAATTGATAATTAAAAACCCGACTATCAATGAAATATCTTATTGGACATTTGACGTGTTGTTTCGAAGAGATTGGGATGAGAACTAGACTTAAAATCACTTCGCACCAACGTCGCATTCGAAAACTAATTTGTAGGGATATGTATTGAGATGGAGCATTGAAGATTGTGGATCTTCATGAGCAGAACAACTACTCGTTAAATTTCTCTGGTTCACACCAAAGTTTATTATTCCCATATAGATTGTGGTAGGTGGGTGCCTTCAGTTCATCCTATTCCAGGATGACTTGTATGGACAAATTTCTGACAGAGTATTTCCTGAAGATCACGTATGTTGATTTTTACAAATATAACAAGTTTAGTGGTGGAGAACGGAACTTTTTTGCTTAACACCCAGAGTATATTTGTGAATGTCAATTGATGATTTGACGGATCTGACGATATGGCATTTAAAGTTATAAGATGTTCTCCGAAAGGTAAATCGTTACCTCAATCCTCATCAACCAAGAAATGATTGAAATTGGGTAGGCAGCATGTCTATGTGGGTTATTTCCATTAGGGTGTATTGTCATCATCTAGAGAAAATTCATTTGTTTCTTCTTTAGTTTCTGTATCTCCACGTAATATGGTGGTTGCGCAACCATAGGGTGACAATATATTCGATACACTCAAGTTGAATGAGTGGTCGGTTATGTGTGGCCGGGTTGCAATATGTTCTTATTGAATCCTAGTGTGTTGCTCTCTAATTGTACACTATTGGCAGGTAGTCCCATACTTTGTCATGTTGGAAATCCAATCTCCAATAAGCGTTATGCAGTCTTTGATTATATACTAAGTATGTAGAACGTGAGATGCAAGTGTTCTGCTAGATGGTTATTTAATTGTTGATTGATAGACATTATTATAATATCACTGGATTTTGATATCAAAAAAAATTTGGGTTATCGTAAGGTAAAAAACCTTCCGTGTTTATGTGTGGACTGGTCTAATGATTACCTTTTTCTTCCAAAAGATTTTCTAAAGTTAAGCAATTTGTTTGTGTACAAGTATATGTTATGAGTTTTATCGCTAGAAGTTTTCCAGACTGACAATTCATGTGATTTGCTTATTGCAAATGGGCTCAGTCAGGCCGGTGCATTTCCAGGTTATAGTAGGATTTTCTTGGAGCTTCAGTGTAACAACCCGAAAATTCCGAGCCAATTTAAAATTTTTATTTTGGAAATTTTAATGAATTTTGAATATTTAAAATGGATTAATTTAAATAATAACGACGAGAAATTTATTTTGAATAGAATTAGAATGTATATATTTATTTGAATCGTTGTTAGAATATAAATATTTTATTTTAAATATAAAAGGAATTGGAAATGGCACGATAGTTCGAAAATTCGATTTCGAATTTCAAATGAATGTGCAGGATTCAAATTTAACCGGATTTTGGTGAAACCAAAATGATTGCCTTGAGGACAAGACGAATCAGAACACAAACAGAAGAACATTTCATTGCTATTACAACAATTTCCATCAGAGTACAAGAATATATAGAGTATGAATAAATATTACACATTTGATAAATATCACAGATTTAAAATACATTTAAATACATAGCAGCGGAAAAATAATACAAAACATAACTGAAAGAAATACGCGGATATAGAGCTTTCCGGATGTCACTTCAGCTATAAACCAGGATCCTGTGAATATAAATCTGCAAAACCAAAACTACTAGATGCTCGTGTGGAAAATAGGGGCACCCAGAGTTTAGGTTAAAACAATAAACTCTAGGTCAGTCATGTGACTGGTGTGAGAACTAAAAACAGTTATTAATCTTTATTTTTAAAGTTAGGTAAATCAAGGGACCATGCCGTATAACACGAAACGGATTTCCTTCCAAGAATACCAGCGCATAAAACAAACAGCGCAATGCTAAGTAAAGAAAAATGAAGCTATTATAAGACCCAAATCCCATCACACAATGCAACGCAAGCCGGAGGATAGGGTTTTACCTTATAATAGTCAAAGAATGCTTGATATGCTAAATTTCATCTTTTATTGTTACTATAAGTGAAGAAAACAACTTCAATCATAATGTATAAATCATAGATGGCATAAGTGCCCCATACCACTATGTCGCCATACTAGGCTCTACAAATAAAACCAAAATGTCACATATTGGAAATTGGATTTCCGTCATGAGTCGAGGCAAGGGGCAAGCTCCTCTCCGGTCGAGACACTCTAGCAAATGTCTCAGGACCACACACAGCGATCCTGGATCTTCAAGGCCGGTCCTCTCTTACTTTTGAGGATTAGTTATTCCTGAACACACGTTTCCCGGTCCTATCGGACCTATATCCGAGGCGCCTCGCATCCAACAACCACACATGTAAAAAGTATATAAATGGCAGGGCTGGTAGGTCACTGACATCACCCATAGATAGAAAGAAACGTCGTGTTCTCCCTGCAGTCACTATCCCGTTTTTGACTCATACCGAGGTGTGAGGCTTGCGAATTAACGCCATACACAAAGCTATGCCACATAGGTCGTGCTTTGATCATCAACCACAAGACTTTGCTAATCAACAGAAGCCTTGATCTTTTGCCATTTAGGCATGCCACACAGGCAATTCATGCCATGCGATTGATATCTACCGATATATAACCTCTAAGCTCGTACGTCTCAGAGAAGGGCGTTAAGCAAGAGAATAAATTCTCCGCCGCCAAACTAATATATATTTAATAAAATCAATCACACAGAATAAAATCCAATGTCAAACACACAGTCCATTTACAAGTTCGTTCCGGGTCTGAACGACACCGGAGGAACCTTATTCCTCGCATATCCATCGATCTCCAAGTACGTCTGGACGATCACCAACTGATTCCCTCCTCTTGGGTGTACAGCCCAATCAAGATCATTAGTAATCATCCAAATGATGTGAAGACCTCCGGTCTTCAACCACCGTCTTCATCTTCGACTTATCATCGAATCGGTTATTCAGAATGGGTATAAACCCGGCCTTTCCGAATAACCCGCGTATATAATAAACAAGTGTTACAAAAACACAACATACCCCTCATTCCAATTCAGAATATTCTTTATTCGAATATTCACATTCTTAGGGAAAGGTTCCCATTAATTTTATCAAAGATAAATTCTTCTAAATTTATTTTTTAATCTTCCTTTGGATATCATTTCAAACCATGTTAATTTTCCCAAACTAGTCGGGATTAGCGAACCACACTGAAGTAATCATTTATTTTATTTCCAAATCCCAACCTATTCATCCCATGGAGCAAAACTGGTAATACTCCATATCTAACACCACGGTGTTATCGGTAAATATTAATTACCATTTCACGTTCAAATCTAATTAAAAATTTAACTATCGCTTGGAGTAAAACTGGTGATACTCCATTCTCGATCACTTTAATCTAATAAAAGATTCATTAAAACTCCACTTAGTTTTAATCTTCCCAAAAATTAATATCCTGTTTTTAACTGGGTTAAAGAACCAATGTCATCTAAAACACGATTCACGATAAACCCAAAATCATATCCCATCGTTAATCGGGCTAAAGAACAGGTGTTATTCAAAACACCGCTCACGATAAACCCCAAAAACCAATTTAAATTCAATTCCAATTAAATACTAATTAATTGGAAAATTTCACTAAATCTTAATTAAAAGAATTATTCTTTTTTATACTGGGTTCAAGAACAGTGTTATTTAAGACACCATTCACGACGAACCCAAAATCCCATTTGATATTAAATACAAGGCCCTAAATATAAAATATATCGGCTTATATTCAATATCAAATTCTGAAACCAACAAATATCGTATTGGAAATAACAATATAAATATATCTTTCAAATTTCCATAACCATATCTGTACAATCACGAAATCCAACATCGAAATACTCTGAAGATAATTTCGATTCAAATCCATTCCAATTTGTATATTGGAAATTCTGATTGTTTTTAAAACCACTTCAAATCCAATTTATTTATTCAAAAATATTGGATTATAATTCTAGTTCATTACTAGTTCATTTCGATAAAAATATATTTTTATCCTTACAAATTTGGAATTTTTCATCCCAGTTCTTTCCAATTCATATATTATGATTTTACACAAATTATTAATATTTTTGATAATTTGATCAAGGCCCGTAAAATCGGTTTTCAATAATGGCCACCGAACTGCACTTACAACGACCTTTACCAAATTTGATTTGGACATAATTCCAAATCCAACTGTTAGGTTTCAAATTTCTAATATTCATTGGAAAGCTCTTTTCGATACGAACCCAATGGTTCTGGTTTCAGGAGAATCCGACGGTCGGATCTCCCGCAACGTCAATTCGAAGTCAATGGTCGAAATTCGCGAACTGTTGCGGCGCTGCGCGTTCTATTCAGGCCATTAATATATATTATATATATTTCGTTGATTTCAATTCACAACGTATTTTATAAATCGTTTTAAATTCGTTTTCAAAACAATTTCAACTTCATATTCAATTTTAAATCAAAATTGAATATTCCATATCATTAACATATAAATGATAATATTTTCAAAATATTAGATTTTGAAATCACTTTCTTTTCTATATTCATAAAAAATGAATATAATCGATATAAATATCGATCACATCAAAATGGCGCTTATCTAATCAATACGGCTTTATATATTTCAATAACTTCGTTATTCTATTCAACAAATGAATATTTTCTTCAACACATGAATATATGTTTCTTTCGACACATGAATATTCTCAACACATGAGTATCGTCAACACATGACTATTTTGGTTATTTAATATATTTTATAAAATTATGATTTTTATCGTTTAATTCTTAATCAGCTTCTAATCGTAAATTAGCAAGAGAACAATTCCCTAAGTATTAACCCCGAAGGCCGAACCAACATCAGATCAATACCCAGTTAACCACTCATCTTAACTAGTTTCCAGTTAGTTTCTAATTTTATATATGATAAAGATGTAAATTTTATTGTTAAAATATTTACTCAACACATGAGTATATATTTTATTCAACACATGAATATTTATTCTATTCAACACATGAATATATATTTTATAATATTCTTTATTTTCCCAATTGGAATGAGGCCCAATCAATTACCATATAATGTTAATTATATGGATTCCATACAACACATGCATATAATAGCAATGATAAATAATCAACCATCATCCAAAGTACACTACACAACTGTCTGTCAACCTATCGATTGACATACAACTAAACAATCGGGATTAGTGTACGTCAAATATCATCCCAATACCCGTGTGGAGTTTCAGTCAACAAAAACAGATTTTTATTTTTGTAGTTGGGCGACGTGTAAAATTTATCGTCCCAATCCGTATCCGTAAAATGGGTGTACATAAACAAATCGACTGATTTGTAAATAAATATTTATTTATTCACATTCACGTTAAATTTATATTTTTAACGATAAATAATTTATTTTAACACATGGGTATATTTCCATTCATTCCACATCACAATCAATTTTCACAACACAACAAAATCAAACAAGTCGTCCATGGTCTGTGGACGACGGGTGTCGGGTGCTGCTAAGCACCGTCTGCATCCTAGTTTATAATTTTAACTAAAAAACAAGAATTAAAGTGAGAAGTTCTCACCGAGAGCAAAACCAAACACCATGACTCTTCTAATGTGTCATGTTCTCGAGCTCTGTAAACCAAAGCTCTGATACCACTCTATAACGACCCGAACTTCCCTATAAAGGAAAGCACGGATTGCTTTGAGGACACGACAAATCAGAACGCAAACAGAAGAACATTTCATTGTTTATTACAACATTTCCTTCATAATACAAGAATATACAGAGTATGAATAAATACTACACATCATAAAATATCAGAGATTTAAATACCTTACCACAGTGGAAAAATAATACAAAACATAAATGAAAGTAATACACGGATACAAAGCTTTCCGAATATCACTTCAGCTGTAAATCAGGATCCTGCGAATATAAATCTGCAAAAACAAAACTACTAGCTGTCTGTGCGGAAAATAGGGGCACCCAGAATTTAGGTTAAAACAATAAACTCCAGGTCAGTCATGTGACTAGTGTGAGAACTAAAACAGTTATTAATCTTTATTTTTAAAGTTCGGTAAATCAAGGGACCACGCCGTATAACACGGTACGGGTTTCCTCCCAAGAATACCAGTGCATAAAACAAACATCGCAATGTTAAATAAAGAAAAATGAAGCTATTATAAGACCTAGGTCCCATCACACAATGCGACGCAAGCCGGAGGATAGGGTTTTACCTTATAATAGCTAAAAAAATGCTTGATACGCTAAATTTCATCTTTTATTATTACTATAAGTGTAAAGACCCGCAAATTCCCGCCCTTTGGATCGACCATAAACCACACAGGTCTGATCCAAAAAGTGGAAACCTACGAATACTTTAACTTTGGGCATACAACACATTACAACAGGTAACAGAAGACTTTTATAACACTACAATAAATGTTACATCAGAGTACAGAATATACATATCAGAGTACATTGGGAAGAAATTATAGCGGAAGAATAAATTACAATAAATGAATACATTGCAACGGAAGAACACAGCGGAAGACTCTCTATCTCTGGACACAGCTTTAAGCTTCAACCCAGAATCCTGCTTAATATATCTGCAAAAATAGATACTCGACTGCCCGTGTGGAAAATATGGGCACCCAAGTTTGCCAGTGGACAAACTACAGGTCAGTCATGGGACTGGTGTGAGAATTCTACTTAACCTATATAATATAATAAGGCTAATCACAGGACCACGCCACTATCGCGGAACGTGTTTTCTCCTATAGATTGCCAGTGCATTACTAAAGTAAATCTACAAAATAACGCAATGCTTTTTAGAAAAATGAAACCATTATAAGACCCAAGTCCCATCACACAATGTAACGCAAACCGGAGGATAGGGTTTTACCTTATAATGATCAAAAGATGCTTGATACGATAAACACGGTATTATATAATAATAGTGTGCAAACAATTTGAAATACATCAAAGTAAATGTATTAATCCTAGACGGCATGAGTGCCCCATCCCACTGTGTCGCCATATATAGGTATACAATCAAAACCGCGTGATGTCGTATTGGAAATTTGGGTTTCCATCTGAGTTAAGGCTAGGGAGGAGATCCTTACCGATTCGAGACACTCTAGCAAATGCCCCAGGATTGGTACTCTGTCCAACCCTTGGATCCTGCAGGGCCGGTCCATACGTTAACGCTTAATGGATTGGCAATTCCTGAACACACGCTCCCTGGTCCTTTTGGACCTATAATACGGCCAGTGGCGACCGCATAAACCGAGGCCTCGAAAAATCCAACAACCACCATGAATAAATGCCAGCGCTGGTAGGTCCCTGGCACCACTCTAGCTAGAGAGAAACGTGTGCACTCCCTGCGTTCCCTTCTCCCGTTTTAGACTCTACCGGGCTGTGAGGCTCGCGAAGTCACGTTACACAAAGCTATGCCTAAATAGACTATGCTTTGATCATCCCACAAGGCTCTGCTTTGCAACAATAAGCCTTGTTCAAGTGCAACTTGGCATACCACATCAACAACTCATATCATGCGATCGGTAATTATTTAACATACAAAAGGGTGTTAAGCAAGAGAATAAATCCTCCGCCACCATGCATTTATATATTAAATAAAAACCAATTTAAGTAAATGAAACAAATCCCAGTGGTTAATTATATGTCTATCGATTGATCGACAGGCTGCGATGAGCGTTATTGTTTTATTTTAATGCTCACACAGTTGACATTGTCACTCTGGTTGTTAATGGATGGATTGAGGATTATTTCCTGTTATTATCCTATATATGAAATGTATGAAACCCATATGACCCAAATTATATGGTACATGGTTGAGTCGCATTCCAATGCAGAATTTCTTTTTTAATAAATAATTTTTATATAATAAAAGGATTTTTGTAAAATAAAAGATTTTGGGTACCCAAATTATATGTTAGTGATTCATTTTTATCGACATTCTTGGTGCGATAAAAATAGACAATGTTAGTGATTCATTTTTATCGACATTTTTGGTGCGATAGAAATAGACAATGTTAGTGATTCATTTTATTCGACATTTTTGATGCGATAAAAATAGCGATGTTAATGGTACATTTCTATCGTCATTTAGATGTGATAAAAAGAACAGGAACATGAGAATCATTTATTTACAACTCCTATTGTAAATGAAAAGAGTAAAAATATGAGGACCACTTTATTTACAACTTCTTTTATAAATGAAAAGACCAAAATATGTTGATCATTTTATTGGTATTTCTATGGTAAATAAAAAGAACAAGACATGTGAATCCTTTTTATTTTCATTTTCTATTGTAAATGAAAAAGAACAAAAAAATGTGAATCCTTTTATTTACAATTTCTATTGTAAAGAAAAAGAACAAAATTGTGTGAACCATTTTATTTACATTTTCTATTGTAAAGAAAAAGTAAAAAGAGAGTTATATTTCTTATTTGCATTTTTAGATGCAAATAAAGCATAGAAAGAAAATTATACTTTTATTTGTCATTGTTTTGTTAAATAAAAGTAAAAGAGTTAAAAGGACATTTTATTTACCATTGTTTTGGTTAAATAAAAGTACAAGATATAAAAGAACATTTTTATTAACATTGTTTTGTCAAATAAAAAGAACATTTTTGTAAAATAAAAGATTTTTGTAAAATAAATTATATGTTACATGATCGAGTAGCTATTTTTGCAGATATATTAAGCAGGATTCTGGGTTGAAGCTTAAAGCTGTCCAGAGATAGAGAGTCTTCCGCTGTGTTTCTTCCGCTGCAATATATTTAATTATTGTAACTTATTCTTCCGCTGTTTTTTTATTCAATGTACTCTGATATTCTGTACTCTGATGTAACATTATATGATATCTTATAAAAGTCTTCTGTTGTTTTAATATGTTGTATTCCCAAAGTTAAAGTATTCGTAGATTTTCACTTTTTGGGTCAGACCTGTGTGGTTTATGGTCGATTCAAAGGGTGGGAATTTGCGGGTCTTTATAGTTTAAAGTATCTACATGGATTCAAATCAGCGAAAAATAATAATTAAAATTTTAAAATAATTAAAAATAGAAATCTCACCATCATTTTAATATCTGTTCAGTTCAGATCTGAATTTTCTCTGCATTTTGATTTGCTTCTTTTCAGATCCGGTCTATTCTGTTGTGATGTTTGCAATTGTTGATTATATTGTGATGTGAATTTGGTTGATTTTTGATGATTGATTGTGTTTGGAACGAAATTAGTTGATATTGTAGCATTAGATATGAAATCATATATATATAAAAACATTGTTATGAAAAATGCTTATATGTTGAGATTCATATTTTTAATGTTAATGAATAGTAAAATTGACCCTTGATAAATATGAAATGTTTTCACTTTGAAGTTTACATTTTATATTGTAGATGAAACATGAAAAAAAAAATGTTATGAAGAATGTCTTATACATTGAAGATTTACCTTTTAATGTTAACGAGCATTTAAAATGTTCATTAATCTAATCAAAGAATAAAGAAATTATATTTTTGTAATCAAGGAAAATGAAAGATTACATTTTATATGTAATTAAAGATGAATATGAAAGATTACACTTTTATGTAATTAAAGAAGATAGAAAAGTTACTTTTTTTTACAATGTAATAAAAGAGAATAAAAGAGTTACATTTTATATAATGTAATACAAGGATGGAAAAACTACATTTTTAATTAAAATGTGATATTTAGGATAGTAATTACATTTTTATGTAAAATGTGTCATTCTGTCATTTATGTTATATTGGAACATTTTGTCATAAATGTTATATTAAAACAAAATGTGTCATTTTGTCATTAATGTTATATCAGAACATATTTGTCATTTATGTTATGATAGAAAACAAATTTGTCATTAGTATTATATTAGAACAAAATTTGTCATTAATGTTATGTTAGAGTCACGCCATGTTAGAATAAAGATATCATTTTGTTTAAAAATGTCACGTTAGAAATACAATAACATATGAAACATAGAATTGTTAGAATTGTTAGACGATAAAATAATCTTTTAATCGTAACATACGAAACATAGAATTTTTAGAATTGTCAGACGATAAGAATAATCTTTTATCGTAACATGTGAAAAATATACATTGTATAAAAAAAATGTTGAAACATAAAAAGAGTTCATTTTTGTGTAAAGTATGAAATGAAAAAAAATATACATTGTATATATAAAAATGTTGAAAAAAAAATTTCACTTTTATGTAAAGTAGGCTTTGTGAAAAATATACATTGTCTAAATAAAAATGCCCTTTTGTTGAGGTTAGAATGGTTTAATTATAATAGAAATGTTTATTTAGTCTGAACATGACATTTTTGCTAGAAGTGTTCTATTAGATTTAAAGCTTACATTTTGTTAGCATATGTCATGTTTGTTAAATTAGAAACTTGTTATGACGAATAAATTCTCTTTTATTTTGTCATTAGAAATGCAAAACTTGTTATGACAAATAAATTCTCTTTCATTTTGTCATCAGAAATATAGAAATGTTTTGCTTGTCATTAGAAACATTGAACATGTTGAGAAAATAAAATATTCTTTTGTTGTATGCATATGACATGTAAAAATATGTGATGACAATAAAAAATTCCTTTTTTTTATTGTATATGTAGAATATGAAATGTGATCAAACCAAATACGTTTATTTACATTTTCTTATGTAAATAGAAAGAATAGAATTTAGAAATACATTTATTTACATTTTCTATGGTAAGTAAAAATACAAATTATGTGAATCACTTTTATTTACATTTTCAATTGTAAATAAAAAGATCAAATTATGTGAACCCTTTTTATTTACATTTCCTATTATAAGTAAAAAGAAGTAATTATGTGAGTTTACTATTTTGTTTAAATAAGAATATGACATATTTTTGTTTGAATTTATGTGCAAATAAAGCATAGAAAGAAGATTACACATTTTATTTATCATTGTTTTGTTAAATAAAAGTAAAAGATTAAAAAGGACATTTTATTTATCATTGTTTTCTTAAATAAAAGGACAAGATTTAAAAGAACATTGTTTTGTCCAATAAAAAGACAAATACATGAAATACATTTTTATTTGTGTTTTATGTACAAATAAAAGTACAAGATTAGAAATACACTTTTATTTACATTGTATTTGTTGAAATAGAATTGTTAACAAAATGAGTATATCACTTTTACACATCTTTGTTGAAACAGAATTTATATGCAAATATAACAATCACTTTTATTTGCATAATATGCAGTAGAATTTATACGCAAATGTAAAATCCAACTTTTATTTGAAACCTTGCATTAGAGTTTATATTCTAATATACAAATTGTACTGTTGGTCCAAACAATATACACTGAAATGTAATTGTTAAGAAATTTCATACAAATAAAATATAATGAAATTTATATTTTATTTGTCATCCGCAATAAAGCTATATAAATAAATTACTGTTTATGTAACTTTAGAAGTATATAGAGAAATCATACGAGAAAAATACATTTTACTCGCTATAAGTGACATGTTTAGTGAAATTGAAATTGGTTAAACCTATTAACCAATCATGTATTTACTTATTTATATGAACTGTTGTTGGCTGAAAACCCCACACAGGTATTGGGACGATACTTGACTGAAACAAATCCCAATGGTTAATTATATGTATATCGATTGATCGACAGGCTGCGATGAGCGTTATTGTTTTATTTTAATGCTCACACAGTTGACATTATCACTCTGGTTGTTAATGGATGGATTGAGGATTATTTCCTGTTATTATCCTATATATGAAATGTATGAAACCCATATGACCCAAATTATATGGTACATGGTTGAGTCGCATTCCAATGCAGAATTTTTTTTTAATAAAGAATTTTTATATAATAAAAGGATTTTTGTAAAATAAAAGATTTTGTATTATAAAGAATATTTTACATTCAGAATCTTTTATATATAGAATATTTTATTGATTATTTTAAAATATGTTTTTTTTATATAGTAATGAATTAATATATTTAGGATAAACCTTTTATTGAAGATTATTAGACTTTAACAATTATGTTTGGTGATTGATATGTGAATTGGATTTGCAGTGGACGATGTTTTAAATAATGTTTATCCTTTAATCCAATTTACATTGAAATTATTATTTGAAATTTATAAATCTATTTTATAAATTAAATCAAAATTGGAATATTAATAAATCTTTTTAGAAAGATTAAAATGTAATTTATTTTATCTTTGATAAAATTAATGAGAATCTTTTAATATAAATAATAATGTTTATTTAAAAGGATATTCAAAGTTGGAACGTGGCGTATGGTTGATTTTAATTACAAATACGCGAGTTATTCAGAAAGACAGGGTCTAACCCATTCTGAATAATCATCACGACGATCAAGAGTCGAAGATGAAGACGGTGACTGAAGACCGGAGAACTTCACGTCGTTTGGTTGATGATGACCGATATCTTGAATTGGGACTGATCCCCCAAGGCAAGGTAAAAAGTGATGATCTTCCAGACGTACTGGAGATCGACGGATACGTTGTTTCGTTCAGACCCAGAACGGACTTGTAAATGGATAGCATGCCTGACATTGAAATTTATTTCATGTAATTAAATTGGTTTTTATTTAATATATAAATGCATGGTGGTGGAGGATTTATTCTCTTGCTTAACACCCTTTTGTATGTTAAATAATTACCGATCGCATGATATGAGTTGTTGATGTGGTATGCCAAGTTGCACTTGATCAAGGCTTATTGTTGCAAAGCAGAGCCTTGTGGTTGATGATCAAAGCACAGACTATTTAGGCATAGCTTTGTGTATATCGTGACTTCGCGAGCCTCACGGCCCGGTAGAGTCTAAAACGGGAGAAGGGAACGCAGGGAGTGCACACGTTTCTCTCTAGCTAGAGTGGTGCCAGGGACCTACCAGCGCTGGCATTTATTCATTGTGGTTGTTGGATTTTTCGAGTCCTCGGTTTATGCGGTCGCCACTGGCCGTATAATAGGTCCAAAAGGACCGGGAAGTGTGTGTTCAGGAATTGCCAATCCATTAAGCGTTAACGTATGGACCGGCCCTGCAGGATCCAAGGGTTGGACAGAGTACCAATCCTGGGGCATTTGCTAGAGTGTCTCGAATCGGTAAGGATCTCCTCCCTAGCCTTGACTCAGATGGAAACCCAAATTTCCAATATGACATCACGCGGTTTTGATTGTATACCTATACATGGCGACATAGTGGGATGGGGCACTCATGCCGTCTAGGATTAATACATTTACTCTGATGTATTTCAAATTGTTTGCACACTATTATTATATAATACCGTGTTTATCGTATCAAGCATCTTTTGATCATTATGAGGTAAAACCCTATCCTCCGGTTTGCGTTGCATTGTGTGATGGGACTTGGGTCTTATAATGGTTTCATTTTTCTAAAAAGCATTGCGTTATTTTGACGATTTACTTTAGTCATGCACTGGTAATCCATAGGAGAAAACCCGTTCAGCGAAAGTGGCGTGGTCCTGTGATTAGCCTTATTATATTATATAGGTTAAGTAGAATTCTCACACCAGTCCCATGACTGAAATGTAGTTTGTCCACTGGCAAACTCGGGTGCCCATTTTTTCCACACGGGCAGTCGAGTAGCTATTTTTGCAGATATATTAAACAGGATTCTGGGTTGAAGCTTAAAGCTGTGTCCAGAGATAGAGAGTCTTCCGCTGTGTTTCTTCCGTTGCAGTATATTACTTTTTTTTTTGTATTTATCTTCCGCTGTAATTATATTCCAATGTACTCTGATATGTATATTCTGTACTCTGATGTAACATTTATTATAGTGTTATAAAAGTCTTCTGTTATCTGTTGTAATGTGTTGTATTCCCAAAGTTAAAGTATTCATAGATTTTCACTTTTTGGGTCAGACCTGTGTGGTTTATGGTCGATTCAAAGGGCGGGAATTTGCGGGTCTTTACAATAAGTGAAGAAAACAACTTCAATCATAAGTATCAATCATAGACGGCATAAGTGCCCCATACCATTATGTCGCCATACTAGTTCTACAATTAAAACCATAAAGTCACGTATTGGAAATTGGATTTCCGTCGTGAGTGGAGGCAAGGGGCAAGCTCCTCTCCATTCGAGACACTCTAGCAAATGTCTCAGGATCACACACATCGATACTGGATCTTCAGGGCCGGTCCTCTCTTACTTTTGAGGATTAGTTATTCCTGAACACACGTTTCCGGGTCCTATCAGACCTATATTCGAAGCGCCTCGCATTCCAACAACCACATAGGTAAAGTATATAAATGTCAAAGCTGGTAGGTCACTGACATCACCCATAGCTAGAAAGAAACGTCGTGCTCTCCCTGCAGCCACTATCCAGTTTTTGACTCATACCGAGGTGTGAGGCTCATGAATTAACGCTATGCACAAAGTTGTGCCGCATAGGCCGTGCTTTGATCATCAACTACAAGACTTTGCTTTTCAACAAAAGTCTTGATCATTTGCCACTGAGGCATGCCACATAGGCAATTCATGCCATGCGATTGATATCCATCAATATACAACCCCTGAGATCGTACGTCTCAGAGAAGGGCGTTAAGCAAGAGAATAAATTCTCCGCCGCCAAACAGATATATATTTAATAGAAATCAATCACACAGAATAAAATCCAATGTCACACATACAGTCCATTTACAAGTTCGTTCTGGGTCTGAACGAAACCGGAGGAACCTTATTCCTCGCATATCCATCGATCTCCAAGTACGTCTGGACGATCACCAATTGATTCCCTCCTCTTGGGTGTACAGCCCAATCAAGATCATCAATAATCATCCAAACGATGTGAAGACCTCCGGTCTTCAACCACCGTCTTCATCTTCGACTTATCGTTGAATCGGTTATTCAGAATGGGTATAAACCCAGCCTTTTCGAATAACCCGCGTATATAATAAACAAGTGTTGCGCAAACACAACATACGCCTCATTCCACTTCAGAATATTCTTTATTCAAATATTCACATTCTTAGGGAAAGGTTCCCATTGATTTTATCAAAGATAAATCCTTCTAAATTTATTCTTTAATCTTCCTTTGGATATCATTTCAAACCATGTTAAGGTTTTCCAAACTAGTCGGGATTAGCGAACCACACCGAAGTAATTATTTATTTCATTTCCCAATCCTGACCTATTCATCCCATGGAGAAAAACTGGTAATACTCCATATCTAACACCATGGTGTTATCGTTAAATATTAATTACCATTTCACGTTCAAATCTAATTAAAGATTTAACTATCGCTTGGAGTAAAACTGGTGATACTCCATTCTCGATCACTTCAATCTAATTAAAGATTCATTAAAACTCCACTTAGTTTTAATCTTCCCAAAAATCAATATCCTTTCCTTAACTGGATTAAAGAACCAATGTCATCTAAAACATGGCTCACGATAAACCCAAAATCACATCCCATCGTTAATCGGGTTAAAGAACAGGTGTTATTCAAAACACCGCTCACGATAAACCCCAAAAACCAATTTAAATTCAATTCCAATTAAATACTAATTAACTAGACAATTTCACTAAATCTTAATTAAAAAATTTATTCTTTTCTAAAATGGGTTCAAGAATAGTGTTATTTAAGACACCATTCACGACGAACCCAAAATCCCATTTGATATTAAATACAAGGCTCTGAATAGAAAATATATCGGCTTATATTCAATATCAAATTCTGAAACCAACAAATATCAAATTGGAAATAACGATATAAATATATCTTTCAAATTTCCACAACCATATCTGTACAATCACGAAATCCAACATCGAAATATTCCGAAGATAATTTCGATTCAAATCCATTCCAATTCGTATATTGGAAATTCTGATTACTTTTAAAACCACTTCGAATCCAATTTATTTATTCGAAAATATTGGATTATAATTCTAGTTCATAACTAGTTCATTTCGATAAAAATATATTTTTATCCTTATAAATGTGGAGTTTTTCATCCCAGTTCTTTCCAATTCATATATTATGATTTTACGCAAATTATTGATATTTTAATAATTTTATCAAGGCCCGTACAGTCGGTTTTCAATAACGGCCACCGAACTGCATTTACAACGACCTTTTCCAAATTTGATTTGGACATAATTCCAAATCTAACCGTTAGATTTCAAATTTCTAATATTCATTGAAAGCTCTTTTCGATACGAACCCAACGGTTCCTTTTTCAGGAGAATCCGACGGTCGAATCTCCCGAAACATCAATTCGAAGTCAATGGTCGAAATTCGCGAACAGTCGCAGCGCGGCGTGTTCTATTCAGGCCATTCAATATATATTTTATATATATTGTATATACTTCATCGATTTCAATTCTAAACGTATTTTTATAAATCGTTTTAAATTCGTTTTAAAGATGATTTCAACTTCACATTCAATTTTATATCAAAAATGAATATTCCATATCATTAACATATAATTGATAATATTTTCAAAATATTAGATTTTGAAATCACTTTATTTTCTATATTCATAAAAAAACGAATTTAAAACGATTTATAAAATACGTTTTGAATTGAAATTGACAAAATATAAATATATAATATATATTATATATATTAATGGCGTGAATAGAACGCGCCGCGCCGCAGTAGTTCGCAAATTTCGACCATTGACTTCGAATTGACGTTGCGGGAGATCCGACTGTCGGATTCTCCTAAAACCAGAACCGTTGGGTTCGTATCGAAAAGCGCTTTCCAATGAATATTAGAAATTTGAAATCTAACGGTTGAATTTGGAATTATGTCCAAATCAAATTTGGAAAAGGTCGCTGTAAGTGCAGTTCGGTGGTCGCTATTGAAAACCGACTGTACGGGCCTTGATCAAATTATTAAAAATATTAATAATTTGTGTAAAATCAAAATATATGAATTGGAAAGAACTGGGATGAAAAAATCCACATTTGTATGGATAAAAATATATTTTTATCGAAATGAACTAGAATTATAATCCAACATTTTTGAATAAATAAATTGGATTTGAATTAGTTTTAAAAATAATCAGAATTTCCAATATACGAATTGGAATGGATTTGAATCGAAATTATCTTCAGAATATTTCGATGTTGGATTTCGTGATTGTACAAATATGGTTGTGGAAATTTGAAAGATATATTTGTATCGTTATTTCCAATACGATATTTGTTGGTTTAGGAATTTGATATTGAATATAAGCCGATATATTTTCTATTCAGAGCCTTGTATTTAATATCAAATGGGATTTTGGGTTCGTCGTTAATGGTGTCTTAAATAACACTGTTCTTGAACCTAGTTTAGAAAAGAATAAATCAATTAATTAAGATTTAGTGAAATTGTCCAGTTAATTAGTATTTAATTGGAATTGAATTTAAATTGGTTTTTGGGATTTATCGTGAGCGGTGTTTTGAATAACACCTGTACTTTAAGCCGATTAACGATGGGATGTGATTTTGGGTTTATCGTGAGCCATGTTTTAGATGACATTGGTTCTTTAATCAAGTTAAGGAAAGGATATTGATTTTTGGGAAGATTAAAACTAAGTGGAGTTTTAATGAATCTTTAATTAGATTGAAGTGATCGAGAATGGAGTATCACCAGTTTTACTCCAAGCGATAGTTAAATCTTTAATTAGATTTGAACGTGAAATGGTAATTAATATTTAACGATAACACCATGGTGTTAGATATGGAGTATTACCAGTTTTGCTCCATGGGATGAATAGGTTAGGATTAGGAAATAAAATAAATGATTACTTCGGTGTGGTTCGCTAATCCCGACTAGTTTGGAAAACCTTAACAGGGTTTGAAATGATATCCAAAGGAAGATTAAAGAATAAATTTAGAAGAATTTATACTTGATAAAGTTAATGGGAACCTTTCCCTAAGAATGTGAATATTTGAATAAAGAATATTCTGAATTGGAATGAGGTGTATGTTGTGTTTGTGTAACACTTGTTTATTATATACGCGGGTTATTCGAAATGGCCGGGTTTATACCCATTCTGAATAACCGATTCGACGATAAGTCGAAGATGAAGATGGTGGTTGAAGATCGGAGGTCTTCACATCGTTTGGATGATTATTGATGATCTTATTGGGCTGTACACCCAAGAGGAGGGAATCAGTTGGTGATCGTCTAGACGTACTTGGAGATCGATGGATATGCGAGGAATAATGTTCCTCCGGTTTTGTTCAGACCCAGAACGAACTTGTAAATGGACTGTGTGTATGACATTGGATTTTATTCTGTGTGATTGATTTCTATTAAATATATCACTGTTTGGCGACAAAGAATTTATTCTCTTGCTTAATGCCCTTCTCTAAGACGTACGAGCTTAGAGGTTATATATCGATATATATCAATCGTATGGCACAAATTGCCTGTGTAGCATGCCCAAGTGGCAAATGATCAAGGCTTCTATTGAAAAGCAAAGTCTTGTGGTTGATGATCAAAGCACGACCTATGTATATGGCATTAATTCGCGAGCCTCACACCTCGGTATGAGTCAAAAACGGGATAGTGACTGCAGGGAGAGCACGACGTTTCTTTCTAGCTATGGGTGATGTCAGTGACCTACCAGCCCTAACATTTATATACTTTTTACTTGTGTGGTTGTCAGATGTGAGGCCCCTCAGATATAGGACTGGGAAAAGTGTTCAGGAATAACTAATCCTCAAAAGTAATAGAGGACCAGCCCTGAAGATCCAGGATCGCTGTGTCTGGTCCTGAGACATTTGCTATAGTGTCTCGAACGGAGAGGAGCTTGCCCCTTGCCTCGACTCATGACGGAAATCCAATTTCCAATATGTGACATTTCGGTTATATTTGTAGAGCCTAGTATGGAGACACAGTGGTATGGGGGCACTTATGTCGTCTATGATTTATACATTATGACTGAAGTTGTTTTCTTCACTTATAGTAATAATAAAAGATGAAATTTAGCGTATCAAGCATTCTTTGGCTATTATAAGGTAAAACCCTATCCTCCGGCTTGCGTTGCATTGTGTGATGTGACCTGGGTCTTATGATAGCTTCATTTTTCTTTATTTAGCATTGCGCTTTTTGTTTTATGCACTGGTATTCTTGGGAGGAAACCCATTCCGTGTTATACGGCGTGGTCCCTTGATTTACCTAACTTTAAAAATAAAGATTAATAACTGTTCTTAGTTCTCACACCAGTCACATGACTAACCTAGAGTTTATTGTTTTAACCTAAACTTTGGGTGCCCCAATTTTCCACACGGGCAGCTAGTAGTTTAGGTTTTGCAGATTTATATTCACAGGACCCTGGTTTATAGCTGAATTGATATCGGAAAGCTCTGTATCTGCGTATTTCTTTCAGTTATGTTTTGTATTATTTTTCCGCTGCTATGTATTTAAATGTAATTTATATCTCTGATATTTATAAAATGTGTAATATTTATTCATACTCTGTATATTCTTGTACTTGATGGAAATTGTTGTAATAGCAATGAAATGTTCTTCTGTTTGTGTTCTGATTCGTCTTGTCCTCAAAGCAATCCATGCTCACGGGGAAGTTCGGGTCATTATATTCAGGAAAAGTGCAGAAGTTGAGACATAATTTTGTATTTTCTGGTAATAAGTTATCATCATGTGTGTTGTATTGAAATGTATGTGCTCTAATATTGTAATCATATATACATACATATATATATATGTATGTATGTATATATAATAAAGTAGTTTTGATATATTATATTTTGTCCATTCTGTTATGAGACTCTAATCTTCTTGTTCTTTTATTCTAATATTTCTTTTTTTTCTCTTCTGACCCTCTAATTTATTTCTATTAACTATCTATTTTTCTTTGAAATTTGGGTTGGAAGTGTAATTAGCCAACTCAAAGGGTATAGAAAAGTCGGGTCATTACATTTGTTATCAGAGCATAAGGTTTATTGATAATCTTGGCTCTGTGGTGTAACTCAAACGAGGTGAGGTTAGTAGTACCCTATATTGAGTTTGATTGCATATATGTGAGAGCACGTATTTGTAATTAAATATAAAATTATTTTTGCCTAGTATTTTTTATAAAAAGGTAAATGTATTGATTTTCTCAAATCATTATAATATTGTTAATTAGCTAAGGTTGATTTGAATAAAATTCCAATATGGTTATAAAATTTGAGTGATTTAACAAAAAATAGATTCAAATATGAACGTGTAAATGAAAATTTTAATATTTAATTTATCTTATGTTGAGATAAAATAAAATATATGAGTTCAAACTGAAGAAAAAGTTAACTTAAGTCTATAAGAATTTGGTTTATGTTTAAAAAATAGAAGTATGTGCAAGTTATTGTATCCAACTGAAATGTTTGGTATTAATTGGATTGTTTGGTATTAATCTAAAATGAATGAATTAATTCAAGTAAAATAATTTTGAATGGTATATAAAGGAATCAATTATGCATGGATTGCTAAGTATTAGTTATAAATAAATTGCTAAAAATATGGTTATAAATAAATTAATAGAATATAAAACTATTTGGAATGGACAATCTGGATGTTTGAACTTATTGGATGGTAACTAATGAATTCCATCTAAGTTAAAGAACATGTGCATGGACTAATTCATCTTTGAGCCCATATTGATTGAGTTCCGAAAGTGGATTAGATCCAGTTTAGCTATAGATGCATAATTGTGACGAATGCCCATAACTCCTGCACTAAATAAGAGGAATAATGTATTGAAAGGTGTACCAGGCAACTATAGACAATCATCAAGGTAGGTAAACACAATGCGGAACCTGCCTTATAACTCACAGTGCAAGAATAAAATATAATAGAACATATACAACATGTAATAATAGTGAAATGCATTTGAGAAGAAACTTGAAACTTTCATAACAACTAGAAAGCATATCCATAAGACTTTGGATTACAACACAAATGCCTTTACAAATTGGCCTCACTACAACACTCAACAAATAGCGGAAACAAAAATACTAGATAATAGCAAAATAATACGCCAGCCTCCTGCTCGCCATTGCACGACAACATCATCCTCGTTAAACTCTACTACCTGTAACCTGCTACTCGGTCTTCCCACTCACAATTGGATGAACAGTCCAAGGTAATAAGAGGAAACATAAAACCTTGAGTTAGACAACAGTCATAATGAGCGATAAAACAACTATCTAACATTATCACCAAAATATATTAGAATAGGTAGATTAACCAGTCAATCTACCCAAAACATCAAAGAAGAAACCCAGACTCATCTTCCCCACATCTGACATTGATAGCCTTTACAAAACAAGAATTTTAGAAAGTACAATACATCCATAACAATCAGTTATCAGGCATAGACCATCTTAATCGATATCGACAACCCTCAAGCACAATCCCCAAAGGCCTAAACCAACATCAGACAAGCACCCAAGAGATATCTCCTCCGATGTCGAACAATCCACATAAGATGATACAAGTAAAATAATCATCATCTATGACTCTAGTTATCACCACCAATCTGCTTTTAAACCATCGTTAATTGCATGACTGGCTACACAATTTGCTGTAATACCTTGTAATTTTATAACACATTAAGATGACAAACTAAGGAATAATTAATTAAACATTGGGAATTAAGTAAAATGGACTACGCCATTACGTTCGTCTCGGAATTCTGCTTAAGATATATTCCGAGTTTGCATAAAACAGACATCGCATGAAGATGTTATTAAGCCTAGTAGTTTATATACGCATAAGAGAATTATATATATATATATAACCAAGTCAAAACCATTTAAAATAAATCAAAATTCAAAGGCGGGAACCAATGTGAGAATTAGACCCGTTAGGGGTCGACCCACCCTACAGGGGTCGACCCATGGGTCGACACCATAAGAGGGTGTCGACACCCATGTCGACACCCCTAGATCCGAACCAGATTAATTCATGCGTACGTAGACTCCTTTCTTGGCTAGATTCATTGACCCTACGCTATAA
This sequence comes from Allium sativum, assembly GCA_030737875.1. Taxonomy (NCBI): domain Eukaryota; kingdom Viridiplantae; phylum Streptophyta; class Magnoliopsida; order Asparagales; family Amaryllidaceae; genus Allium; species Allium sativum. The sequence goes on along the minus strand of CM060923.1, from coordinate 571,245,626 downwards.
ATAGGACCTTAATTATGACGGCCCGCCCCACACCAGCCGACATTTCCAATGAAGGTGCGCTGTACAGATGTCCAACCAGCACGGGATGGTCGTCAAAGAAAGGAAAAGAATGTAATTTGAACTAACAAGGTATCTGTAGAATGTCACACAACGCACGGAATAAAAATATAATAATAACATACTTTCCATAAAACAGGCGAGACAGTGCATAAGCTGAAAACTAAACCATAATCATCAAAGTAGCGGAAATCCAAAATACAGCTTATGATCCATAACCATTATTACAACTGCAAAATACTGCCTCTAAAGCAAAAGAAAGGAGAGGTACACTACTAATGCCCAAAGCAGTTACCATCAACAACACAGGGATAATATATGTAGATATACGTAGGAGCTTCCTGCTCGTCTCCGAATCAGCTACTCGTGCATAATCAGCTAACCTGTCTCTAGTCTGCTCGTTTAGGAGCACCCATAGTAATAAGAAGAGACATAAAACACTAGGTCAGACAAAAGTCTGGTATGAGCGATAAGCAGCAAAACAGAACAATAACAGGTATACTAAACCATACTTGAACCTGGACCTGTGACCAAAGGGTTAGCATAACAGGATGTACAATACTCTAAGGTGACACCCACATATGGTGTAAAGATACGGGGAAGGGGTGTGCATGTCATAATGATGTCAAACAATCAAGCATAGCAGCCATCCTCACATCTCTCACTCAATGCGTAAAACATACAATATCCACCACTTTGATCACCCAAATCCTTGCTATGGTCACTCTGCCCCATGGAGTCATGGTGATACCACTGCACTGATCCATAGATACTAGGTCTTGCTATGTTCACTCTGCTCTATGAAGTCATGACGACTTCACTGCACTGGCTCATAGCCATGCTACGATGACTCTGCCTCATGCAGTAATAGTTATCCCACTGAACTGATCCATAGGCTAACATTCATCTTGATGGTGAATCAAAGTTGTGGACGTCGATAACCCCTTAGCACACGTCCTGCAACAAAGCCCAACTCATGAATTTAACTCATTGGTTCCCATCTGGATCCTAAGTTCTACTTCCAATTCGGACTACCTTTGCATCTCGGGTTTTTGGTCATCATCCCGGTTCGTGACTCTTTCGTTCAGCTCGTGATGCTCTAGTTCTGGTCATGGTCCATGGCATGCTCCATCTCGTTAGTCCCCAATCGGCTCATGCCATCTCGTCGGGTTGTGGCCCTCCTCTACTCGGTCGTGCCCATGGTGTTCGAATGTACCTCCGTTTGTTACCTTCGACTTGTGACATGGTGGCACATGAGGAAGTGGTTTGTGATCAAGCAGTGGTACGGCTCGTGACCTGCTTCAGGGTCGTGAGCTTGCCTGGTTGGGCGGTTCATGGAAGGGGTGTTCCACGAGCGAAGTCGGGTCGGAGAGCTTTAGATACGAGCGGATCGGCTCGTGAGGGGGTGTCACGATCGGGTCAGGCGATCCGATCCCATCCATTTTTCTGCACTATTTCCTGCAACTTTTCCAGCAACTGTTTATGCCTCACGATGACGTTTTCGACCAATCTAACTCCTTTAGACAATCATAAAACATTCCAAACAGTAATAACAACATGTATGATCAACCACAAATACTAAAGCAACAATCAAATATGTCAATAAGGATCAAACATACCCAAAACCCATATTGTCCCCTTAAGCATGTTTAAGCAAATCTATTGATAGGTTTAGCAAAACCTAACCAAATTAACCCAAACTTCTAACAGTGGTCTAAAACGGTGTTTAAGAATTTCTAAACATTTTTTCAATATTTATTAATACATAAATTCGCTAATTAACACTAATTACCTTTAATTAATGATAATTAGTGTAAAAACAATGTTAATCACTTACATTAGTCACAAATTACTTATAGATCTGAAATTTGGGGACATAATCCAGATCCTAATCTAAATTTGTACCTTGAGCCAAAGCTTAGAATTTGGGGACATAATCCAGATCCTAATCTAAATTTGGGGCATAACTTGCATTGTAGAACGGATGGGGAATTGGGGCATAATGAACATGATAATTGGTTAACAATGAAAATGCCTAGATTTACCGTAATTAGAAACTGTAACGACGTTTAGACACGAGGTTAGATTACACTTGCGGTAAAAGCCTACCGGACAAAACCGACATATCCAGCGACCACAAGTGGTGAATCTAACGTAAGGGGTCTAAGTTCATAAACACGTGATGGTCCTAAGACATGAGGATAAGTTCGACTTATGGAAGAAGTTTTCCCAGACCCGACCGGCATATCCTGCATCCACAAGTTGTAGGATTAATGTGGGAGGTCTAATGCATTATAACCGTAAATGAATAAGTGGTAATGAACTTGAATACTTAACCTGTTTGAATTCATAAGGTTTATATGAACAAGTTAACTTGAGTAGGGGTTAAGTAAACTTGCTTGAATTAGTAGGAGGGTTAAGTAAATCTTGGGGCGGTGGGTAATATTTATATATATAGGCCCACAAACTTAACTTGTGGGGTTATGCAATATTGTTACACTGGTAGGCCTAACCTGTTGAAATCCTAGTAGTAGGGATGCAAGCCTAGGGGGAAGTTTGTATCATCTGGTGTGTGGGATCCATTTCAGTCAATAACCCATATAGGTATCAGACGAGTACTCCAAACTAGGTCGGAGTCGGTGAACATTTACTGAGCTTATTATAAGAGGTCACTTGGCGAAAGGTATCTGACGGAGCATTCCATCGGGCTCATATGCGTGCATGGGTCCGCCTGCTCAGGAAAATAAGATGTTGTGGCATCAATAGATATGGTTGTGCACATCCCAAAAATGAAGGGTTGCCACTTTAGGAAGTGATACATCCTACTATAGGGCCAGCACAGAGTATCTATGGAGTTAGGGAGCCGATCGATTTGGGTAGTAGTTAGGGTACATCTAGTCTTACTTGTTTAGGAGCCCGTTATTATCCGTAGGGGTAACACCGGTATGTTCAGTTTGGCTTCCTGTTATTGTATGGGGGTAAAACCTCTCACTAGAAGTATGCCTAAGTCTACCATGTTGTTAGGGATCATCTTGTTCATGTGATACTATTGTTGGTGCAGAGAAAAGTATTAGAGAAGCACAATGCCTGTTCTGTTTAGTTTATCCTGTTTACCTTGTCATACCTTCCTTATATGTTGTTATCTCTCTCCAACTTATAGGCATGTCATGATGCTTTTATTTATTTATGTGCTAAAAGTAACTGGACTCACCAGACTTTACGTCTGACCAATTTTGTTTCCTCTTTTTTCTCTTCCATTTTCCCCTCCCCCTCCCCCCCCCCCCCCCGAGGTTCTCAGGGTGGGAATACTCAAGGTTACTGCTTGATTACATATCTTCTCTACTATGGCTATATTTTGGGGATTATGCTTCTTTATATATTGTACTCTGTTGATTTTACTACAAGACAGAAGTATTAAGTTGATGTACTGGGTTTTATGTATTTCAGACTCATGATGTAACTATGTTTTGAACCACAATGTTTTCTACTCAATAAAGTTTTAAATTCTGCTGTCATTTTATATCTATCTTGTAATGTTTCTGTTTTTGTTTACCTATAACGCTTCACGAAACTTAATGCATTCTCTTAAAGAGTGACATTAACGGACGTGGGGTGTCACACTTGGCATCAGAACTGAAGGTTACCAGAACAGATTCAAGATTTTGAATTTTTTTTCAAAAAGGTTTTAAAAGAAAGCATTCTCAAAAGAAAAGTCTGTTTTGAAAAACATATTCCCCAAAGCTATATGTAATATCTTTCGATTTTCCATTTGAATCTCTTTTTCCTTTTCTTTTCAGCATTTCTGGGGAACCTTATAACCCTGAGGGCATTACGATATCGGATTGGTTCCGTAGTTAACTTGAGGCCGCGGCGCCTGCCGGTGGTCAAGCAGACGTTCCTCCCCCAACTGCACCCAATGTTCCTCCTCCGTGTGTTGATAATTTCTATAAGATATGCAAAGATTTCTGTGCTATGGGCAGAAAGTCATTCCGAGGAACTTAGACTTTTATAGAAGCAAGGAATTGGCTTAAAGAGACGGAGGATTTTTTTGGAATTTTTGAAGTGGACGATCGTAGGAAGATTCAGTTAGTCATCTTGCAGTTGAAAGATGATGCTTCATTGTTGTGGGAGGTGACATAAGCTGGACATCCAGTTCAGACAAAGGATGATTTCCGACAGATGTTTGAAACAAAGTTTCTTTCTCAAGTCGAGCAAGGCATGCAAATGGAAAGGTTTTTGGTGCTTAAGAAAGGAAGCATGTCTGTGAAAGAATATCTTAATAAATTTAATCAATTGGTGAGGTTCGGAGCTTGTGAATACCCTACACAAGAAAGCTTTCAGGTTTGTTAGAGGTTTTAATAAACCGCTCCATGGGTTGGCTATGACTCATATTCCGATGGGAGCAACTTTTGAGAAGCTCGTTGATATGGCATTAATTCACAAGGAAGATAAAGGTGAAAAGAAGGAGGCTAAGGCAGAGGAAACACAAAATAAGAAAGTGTATCGTAAGAAAGGACAACAACAACAACAAAAGAATGGAGGAAAGGAGGACAAGGCTAGAGATAAGAGAAAGTGTCATACTTGCAGACGTGAGGGTCACTTGATCAAGGACTGTAAAAGAAAGAAGAATGCTTGTTTCAATTCTGGAGAGGTCGGACAATTTTCTAAAGAGTGCCCAAAGAAGCAAGGACAAGGTCAAAGGGTAGCATCTTCGGGAGGGCAGGTGCATGCTCTCGTGGCCGATGCACTAGATAGAGGTAGGACAGTTTATGTTGAAGGTTTGATTTCTATTTCTAATCATCCTGTTAAAACTATTTTTGATTCGGGCGCTTCACATTCTTTTATACCTGATTCTGTGGTTGAATCTCTACACCTTAGAACTAGAATGATTTTGGATACCGTTGTTGTTTCAAACTCCATTGGGGGTATGGCTCATCTGTCTATGATTTGTTGGGGTTTGATAATATCTGTGTTAGGCATCGAGTTTGAATGTGATGCATATATGCTTGGTTTTTTGGGCTAAGGTTTGATACTAGGGATGGATTGACTAGCCATGTATGGTACCATTTTGGATTGTGAGAAGAGGGTCGTTAGACTTTTGACTTGTCATGGGAGGACCCTCAAGATTTCTTGTGGCCCTAAAGGGTCTGTCATGCTTAGTTTCCTAAAGTCACCTGATGTATATATCGATGATCTGTGATCTGTACCAGTAGTATGTGAGTATCCTGATTTTTTTGAGGAGGTTCGGGGCTTATCTTCGGGCCGCGAGATTGATTTCCGTATATACTTTGTAGACAATGCAAAGCCAGTTGCATTTCTTGTACACCATATGGCTCCAAGAGAAAGGAGGGAGCTTAGCAAGCAAGTAGGGGAGCTACTTGAGAAATGGTTTATTAGGCGAAGCATATCTAAGTGGGTTGCTCCAGTAGTATTTGCAACTAAGGCGGATGGTTCGCTTCACTTATGTGTGGACTATAGAGAGTTGAATAAACTCACCAAGAAGAATAGACACACACTTACGAGGATAGATGATCTGTTTGACCAGCTTGTTGGTGCATCTGTTTTCTCTCAGTTAGACTTGGCTATGGGGTTTAATCGGTTAAGGGTGGTCGAGGATAGTATAGACAAGACCGCTTTTAAAACTCCAAATGGTTTCTTCGGGTGGCTTATCATGCCTTTTGGGTTGATGAATGCACCCGCCTATTTTGTTGATCTAATGAGTAGGGTGTTTCGAGAGTTTATAAATAAGTTCGTTTTGGTCTTTGTTGATGACATCTTGATTTTCTCGAAGAGCGATGAAGAGCATGCCCGACATTTAAGGGAGGTTTTGAAAACTCTCTGTGTGCACCAGCTTAATGCGAAGTTCTCCAAATGTCATTTTTGGAGAAAGAAGTGATATTTCTAGGGAATATAGTCTCTAAAGATGGGATATCAGTAGATCCCGTGAAGGTAGTTGCAGTTCAAGATTGAAAAATCCCAAAGAATGCAATGGAGGTGAGAAGTTTTCTTGGATTAGCAAGCTATTATAGGAAGTTCATTAAGGACTTCATGAAGATATCATCCCCACTCACTAGGCTGACAAAGAAGAAGCTGACATTTACATGGGATATAGATTGTGACGATGCTTTCTAGCGATTGAAGAGGGCTTTGACAACAGCCCCAGTCTTAACCTTGCCTGATGGGAACAAGGTGTTCACAGTATACACTGATGCATTGGTACAGGGTTTGGTGTGGTTCTGGTGCAAGAAGGAAGGGTAGTACGTTTTGAAGGTAGATAGCTAAGAGTTCATGAGAAGGACTACCCTACCCAGGACTAAGAGTTAGCTGCCATAGTATTCGCGCTTAAGACTTGGCGCCATTATCTACTTGGGGAGAAGTTCGAGTTGTACACTGATCTTAAATCACTCAAGTACTTGTTCTCATAAAAGGACCTTAATTTAAGGCAATAAAATGGATGAAGTTCCTAGCGTCCTATGATGTTGAGATAGCGTATACCCCTGACAAGGGTAACGTGGTGGCAGACGCATTGAGTAGACAGAGGATGACGTTTAGTCCTCTATTTGTGGAGAGGAAAAGCTTAGAGTTCATATCGACTTTTGATTTTAGACCTTTTACCGAGTTTACACCTGGTTTATCGGCATCACTAGAGGTGCGACCTGCTCTTTTGGATCAGATAGGAACTTTACAGCGAGAGGATCCACAGATTTCAGACATCTTGGATAGGCTCAGTAGAGGGGAGACTTCTAGTCACCTCAGTAGATACTCCATAGATGATAGAGGGTGGTTGCGACGAGATGGAAGGCTTTGTGTTCCCCGAGTTAGGAGTTTGTTGAAGATAGTCCTTGAGGAAGCCCATCATTCTAGGATGACTATTCACCCAGGTGGTGATAAGATGTATAGAGATATGAAGAGGGTTTTCTTTTGGGCTGGGATGAAGAAAGATGTGGCAGAGTTTGTTTCTCGATGTTTGGTTCGCTAGCAAGTCAAAGCCAAGCAAAGGAAGCCCGATTGTTTACTTCATCCTTTGGAGGTCCCACAGTGGAAGTAGGAGAGCGTCTCGATGGATTTCATTGATATTTTACCTAGATCTAGGAAAGGAAAAACTAGTATTTGGGTTATAGTGGACAGACTTACTAAGAGAGCTCATTTCATTCCTGTTAAGAGTAAAAGGACGGCAGCATGGTTGACAGCAGTTTACGTTCGTGAGATAGTCCGTCTTCATGGAGTACCTTCCAGTATCGTAAGTGATCGAGCCACCTTTTTACCAGTGAATTTTGGAGAAGCTTGCAAGAAGCATTAGGTACACAGTTGTGTTTGAGCACCGCTTATCACCTTTAGACCGATGGACAGACGGAAAGGGTGAATAGAGTTCTTGAGGATCTTTTAAGGCTGTGTATCATAGACTTCAGAGGGACTTGGGAAGAGCATCTTCCTTTAGTAGAGTTCTCCTACAACAACAGTTATCAAGCCAGTATTGGCATGACACCCTTTGAAGCATTGTACAGATGACCCTGTAGATCACCGACTTGTTGGTGGGAATCTACATAAAGATTTCCACTTGGACCGGATATGGTTAGAGAAACTTCAGAAAAGATTGATCTTATTCACAGGCGCATGAAGACAGCTCGGGACAGACAGAAATCCTATGCAGAGAAGAGAAGGACTGACATTGAGTTTGAGGTGGGAGACGTGGTTTTCATTAAGGTATCACCTTTGAGGAATGTAGTTCACTTTGGATCTGTTGGGAAATTGGCACCAAGATTTGTAGGGCCCTTTCCCATAACAGAAAGGATTGGACAAATGGACTATACAGTAAAGCTACCAGAGAGACTGTCTGGCGTTCGTGATGTTTTCCACGTTTCTCATTTACGGAAGTGCTTGCATGATACCGCAGAAGTAGTCGAGTCGAGTATGCTTGAGGAAGCAAAGGTAGAGCGGGAAGCGGCTGTTAGATGAGTTCCTACCCGTATTCTTGGATCAGAAGTTAAGAAGCTACACAACAGAGAAGTCAAGTTGATGAAAGTACAATGGGGAGATAACCAAGAGGATGCTAATTGGGAGACTGAAGACCAAATTTGTGCTTTATACCCTTTTCTTTTCAAGGATATGTTCTTGACTTCCTTTCTAAAGCTTTCATTCATGCTTGTTTCTGACATTTAAGTATATCCTATCGATTGAATCTTCGACCTTTAGGTAGGAATCCCATGAGTGAAAACATGTGTTTGAGACAAGTTATGTTTGATGGATGCAAGTGGATTCAAGTGGTTGCTAGAGGTTGCTCGTGGACGCATATACACACAGATTAGGCACTAGATCAGTTCAATCACTCTCATACCGCATATGAATGTGTGTGTATTTTTCTTCTTTTAATGGAGGAAAGTAGGTATATCATCATATGGATGTTGCATTTGGGTCAATGACTGCGCACACATATAGAACTTACATGTTATAATATAATTATTTGCGTACATTTTGGAATCATGGCAGTAACATACATTGCAGTAAGGAGATCGACTGGATTAGTAGACCGCTTGATCTTTCGCATTAGTATAAGGACATATGCACACACCTTTGCATATGTTCATACAAACATTAGAAATCTTTTACGGATGATGGATGCCTGTGATTGGTGGATGAGTATATGTATGATGGATGTTAGGATATACATTCTTCTTAACTTGGAGATTTCAGGGACAAAATACTTTGAGTAGGGGAGAATGTAACACCCCGTAATTTTATAACACATTAAGATGATAAACTAAGGAATACTTAATTAAATATTGGGAATTAAGTAAAACGGACTATGCCATTGCGTTCGTCTCGGAATTCTACTTAAGATAGACTCCGAGTTTGCGTAAAACGGACATCGTATGAAGATGTTATTAAGCATAGAAGTTTATATATGCATAAGAGAATTATATATATACATAACCAAGTCCAAACCATTCAAAATATATCAAAATTTGAAGGTGGGAGCCAACGCGGGAATCAGACCTGTTGGGGGTCGACCCGCCGTAGGGGTGTCGACCCATGGGCTGACACCATAAGGTGGTGTCGACACCAATGTCGACACCTAAGTCGACACCACCAGATCCGAACTAGATTAATTCCTGCGTACATAGAGTCCTTTCTTGGCTTGATTTATTGACTCTATGCTATAAATAGGACCTTTATCCCATTGTTTTGTTCACCTAAATCAATGGCGACGACAAGATGCTGCCCCAGTTCAATCTGATCTAACCTTTTCTTCTTCAACAAACAAGTTATTCTGATTTAGAGATATGTTCTACAACATCTACAATCAAATTTTCTGTTCTTTAGATCCAATAATAGCGAGTCTATGTTATTTTTAGATGTAAACACTTAAAAGTTATCTTGACATATATATGAATTGGATCTAAACCTGTGACTTGGAATTATATCAGATCAATCATTATCTGTATATCTAATTCACTGTTTATATCTCATCATGCTTATTTATGATATTCCTATTCTGTTCACCATGTCACCTTATGCCTATTATGTTAATTTTCCTAATCATGTCACTATGCCTATTCTATTATTATGACCACTTTTATCATCATATGCCAGTTTTATTTACTATGCATGTTCTTGTTCTCTTCTTCCCCCTTTTCCCTTTTTGTTTTTATAGCCAGGCTACCTTCGAGCCTAGGCCAATCGCTGAAATACGCGAACGTGCGAAAATGGGAATGGTTAATTTGGGGCATAATTCTTGTTGTAAAACATGATTGGGAATTTTGGGCATAATTTGTACCTTGAGCCTAAACTTAGAATTTGGGGATATAATCTAGATCATGATCTAAATTTGGGGCATGACTTGTATTGTAGAACGGACGGGGAATTGGGGAATAATGAACATGATAATTGGTTAATAATGAAAATGCCTAGATTTGCAGTAATTATAAACTGTAACGGCGCTTAGACACGAGGTTAGATTACACTTGTGGTAGAAGCCTACCTGGAACCTACTGGCATATCCAGCGACCACAAGTGGTGAATCTAATGTGAGGGGTCTAAGTGCATAAACACGTGACGATGCTAAGACACGAGGTTAAGTCATACTTGTGGAAGAAGTCTGCCCAGACCCGATCGGCATATCTAGCATCCGCACATTGTAGGCTTAATGTGGGAGGCCTAGTGCATTATAACCATAAATGAATAAATGGTAATGAACTTGAATACTTAACCTGTTTGAATCCATAGGGATTACATGAACATATTAACTTGAGTAGGGTTAAGTAAACTTGCTTGAATCAGTGGGAGGGTTAAGTAGATCTTGGGGCGATGGGTAATATTTATATATATAGGCCCACAAACTTAACCTGTGGGGTTATGTAATATTGTTACACTAGTAGACATAACCTGTTGAAATCCAAGTAGTGGGGATGCAAGCCTAGGGGAAGCTTGTATCATCTGGTGTGTGAGATCCATTTCATTCAGTAACCAATATGGGTATCAGACGAGTACTCCGAACTAGGTCAGAGTTGGGGCACACTTACTGAGCTTATTATAAGAGGTCACTTGGGGAAAGGTGCCTGACGGAGCATTCCATTGGGCTTATGTGCGTGCATGGGTTCGCCTGCTTGGGAAAATAAGACGATGTGGCATCAGTAGATATAGTTGTGCACATCCCAGAAATGAAGGGTTGCCACTTTAGGAAGTGATACATCCTACTTTGGGGCCAGCATAGGGTATCTTCGGAGTTAGGGAGTCGATCGATTGGGGTAGTAATTAGGGTACATCTAGTCTCGCTTGTTTAGGAGCCCGTTATTATTCTTAGGGGTAACACTGGTATGTTCAGTTGGGCTGCCTATTATTGTGTAGGGGTAAAACCTCTCGCTAGAAGTACTCCTAAGTCTAGATCATCTTGTTCATGTGATACTAGTATTGGTGTAGAGAAAAGTATTAGAGAAGCACAATGCCTGTTCTGTTCAGTTTATCCTGTTTACCTTGTCATACCGGCCTTATATGCTGTTATCTCTCTCCAACTTATATGCCCGTCATGATGCATTTATTTAATTATATGCTAAAAGTAACTGGACTCGCCAGACTTTATGTCTGACCCATTTTGTTTCATCTTCTTCCTCTTTCGTTTCCCCCTAGGTTCTCAAGGCGGGAATACTCAAGCTTGATCAGGATTCTTCTTTCCTTCTGCCTGGAGCTGCTCAGATGTATTGCTTGATTTCATATCTTCTCTACTATGGCTATATTTTGGATATTATGCTTCTTTATGTATTGTACTCTGATGATTTTAGTATTAGGCAAAAAAAATTAGTTGATGTACTAGGTTTTATTTATTTCAGACTCATGATGTAACTATGTTTTGAACCACTATGTTTTCTGCTCAATAAAGTTTTAAATTCCACTGTTATTTTATATCTGTCTTGTAATGTTTCTGTTTCTATTTATCTATAATGCTTCAAGAAACTTAATGCATTCTCTTAAAGAGTGACATTAACGGACGTAGGATTCTCATATTTGCCATCAATTGTCGAGGGCTAATGGTGACCCCTGGTTCTAGCACAACTCCGTACACCATATGACGAAACGTATCTAGGCCTGTTGACTGCCCAGGGTACTCGACTAGTCAATTCCAGTCTTTTGGACGCCCCTATTATAGCCCTGCTTTGAATCTACTAGAACCTACGACAATGATAATTTCTCAGCCTTCGATATCTCTAGCCATCTAGCCTGATGACTGTTCATAAGCTCAAGTTTAATTCCCAAGCAACCATTATCCATGAACTCACCTCCTTTGAGTCGTCTTCACATTTGTTGCATTACGAAGATCAATGAACACATCACATCACTTCGACATTCCCCCTTGAATTCAATTCGAAGTCACAACCACCATCGAGCCAAAAACATAAATCATTTGGATAATATTTGATTCACAATGTTTCAGCCCAACTCATATGGTCGCCCAACAATCCGATTATTGGGTCACCAACAACCTGACTTCCTGGGTCACCCAACGACCCGAATTTATGGGTCAATAATGACCTAACTTCCTGGGTAACCGAACGACCCGACTACTTGGGTCACAATTGACCTGACTCTATTTGTCACCATCGACCTAACTCCCTAGGTCACCCAACAACCTAACACCCTGGGCCACCCAACGACCCGACTTTATCCAAAAGACCAATGATGCGATTCCAAGGAAGATCCTATGACTTGACCTATCTCCGAACGACCCAAAGCTTCAACATGTTTTGGATGTGAACATGAACGACCCATGCTCTATGACAAACCGACCTATGCAACAACGACCTGAGCTTCATTTCTTGGAGAAGAAGACATGACCCAACCCATGAAAAACGACCACACCTAAGATAAATGAGCTGACACCAGATCTGACCAAAATACCTCAAATCTCGACCAACTCATCACCAAACGACAACATCGATGTGACTAATTCATCCAAATCACCCAATTCAACAATAAACACTTTATGAAATCACTAACAACATCAAGGTGACAATTATTCAGCAATAGTCGCAGAAAATACATCAAAATCATGATAACTAAATGAATAAACAAAACAATGGGTCTAAATTGCATAAACATATGAAATAATATAAGAATTACCAGTTTTAAGTTGCTATATTAGATCTTATGGTGACTCAAATTAAAATATACTTACCATGATGTAGATAAAGGTGAAACCAACTCAAAATGGTGAAAATATGAACAAACAACCCATATACTTGATCGAATCCATGTAAGAGATGTTAATCCTCACCAAATCTTCAAAACAACAAGAAAACACTTGATTGTAAATCCGAACAACGAAAAATTTGCTTCAAACTTTTCAATTTGATTAAATATCACTTCTCTTGATGTAGATCTTGCTTTGATTGACGTAGATCTTCGATCTTCTTCCTTAGATCTAGATTTGAATGGTGGAAAGGTGTATTTGATTAAGCAACGAGAATCATGAGCTTAACCAAATGAGAGAATAAAGAAAGTAAACTATTCTCCATGCCTCTAACCCCCTATTTATAACCTCCCATCAACACACTAATGGGCCACACCAGATCAGCCCATCAACGGCTTATAAAACTGAATAGAAACTGTGAAAACACTAAAACACCGATTCCTCCCAAACCTCTGAACCAAATCTTTAATGTGACCACCTACTGAATTGGCAATACCATTTCCTATCCAATCAAATCAATTTCAATACCTAATTTGATCCCAGTCAAAAGTTATACACTATTCAAAACTAAAAGGGGCCATATAGTCATAAATAAAATTGGTAAAAATTATGGACATGTATCACATCCCCATAAGAAACATATCAAAATATGAGAATGCCCAATCCTCAGTGAAAAAATAAAAATATTTTCGTGATCATCCAATACGTAAAATGTCGGCTGTCCTCCCTAGGAAATTCGCCCTTGAAATTTCAAACAAACATAAACAAACAAAACAATTCTACATGCCTACCATCCAAACAAGAATACAAGAAGCCATGCATCCATAGCCTTATCCTAGCATGCGGAAGTCTATCAACAACAACAACAGTATAAGTTATAACATGGTAAGAATGACATGAAACTCATGGGTCATACCAACGAAGAGTTCCGGATAAGTCGCCTTCATACTCTCTTCCGTCTCCCAAGTACAATCGTCGTCATCCTCAGTCCATTGTACCTTGACTAACTTAACTGACTTCCTCTTAAGCTGTTTCATGTCATTCCCCACCACACGAAGCGCCTTACGAGGTATAGCAATTAAGGTCTCTACTTCTAGATCTTTGTATTGTTCTAGAGATACTACCACATTCGAATTATGCACACACTTCCGTAGAAACAACACATGAACATTATGCACAGCTGGGTAACTCCAATCTATACCTGAGCTTTCCAGTTCGCTCGATTATTAGAAACGGTCCAACGAATCTTGGGGCCAACTTTCCTTTACTTCTGAACCAAACAACACTTTTGAACGGCGAAATCTTCACGAATACCATATCGCCAACGTTGAATTCCAAATCTTTTCGATGCTAATCGACAAACTTTTTTGACGGTCTTGGGCTACTTTCATTCGTTGCCGAATAATCTCGATACAATTCGATGTATCTTTAATCATCTCATGCCCAATTGACAACTTGTCTCCAGTTTCTAACCAACATTTTGGAGAAATACATGGTCTTCCATACAACGCCTCATATGGTGCCATCCCAATGCTCGATTGGTAGATATTATTTATTATATGCAAATTCAACTAAATGTAGATGGTCTTCCCACGATCCCTGGAAATCCAATACACAAGCTCTTAGGAGATCTTCCAAAACTCGGTTAACCCTCTCGGTTTGACCATCAGTTTGGGGATGATAAGTTGTACTCAAACACAACTCAGTTCCCAAAGTCTCTTGCAAACTTTTCCAAAATCCATTCATGAACAATAGATCTCGATCACTCACTATGTTCTTCGGGATACCATGGAATCAAACTATCCATTTAATATAAAGGTCACCAACTTTGATGTTTTACCTAGTCGATTTGACAGGAATAAACCTTGCACTTTTGGTCAAGCGATCCACAATGACCCAAATTCCTTTGTTTCCTTCCCTGGTTCTAGGCAATCCATTGATATCTGCTCCCACTTCCACGTAAGAACTTCGAATGGCAGAAGCAATCCACTGAGTTTCTTTTGTTCAGCTTTCACCAACTGAAAATTCATGAACTTGGAAGTAAACTTTCCAATAACCCTTTTCATCCCTTCCAGTAGTAAGATCACTTCTTATCCAGATACATCTTATTACCACCAGGATGAATTGTCAACTTCGAGTGATGACATTCCCTTAAAACCTCATCCCTCAATCCGTTGATATCAGGAACAATCAGGCGTCCTTGCTTTCGAAACCAACCTTCTAGATCGGCCTCGAATTCTTTATCCTCTGGTTCCAACTTCAGGATAAAATCGACAAGCTTTACATTTCGCTTTTGGCTCTCGCCAATCCTTTCGACGAAAGTAGGTCTTATCGATAAGCTTTCCAACATTTCAGGTTCCAACTAACACCGTGGTCTGAAATCAAATCCTTCCATGTACTCGAGGCTTTTCCATTTCGAAAACATCGCTCCTGAACTTGCATTTCTTCGACTCAATGCATCTGCAACTGCGTTACCTTTACCAGGAGTATAGGCTATGCCAAAATCATACAATGCAAAAACTCTAACCATCACTACTGCTGAAGATTCAGATCCTTTTAGGAGAAAGGAAACTTCAACGATTTGTGATCCGTGAATAACTCGAATCGAACTCCCAACAGGTAATGTCTCCACATCTTCAAACCAAACACGACCACCGCCAACTCCAAATCGTGAGTTGGATAGTTTCTTTCATGCGGCTTTAGCTGTCGACTTGCATAGGCCACAACTTAATCTTTCTGCCTCAGATAGCTCCAAGTCCAGTACCACATGCATCGGTGTATACTACCATCTCTTCATTCCCACTTGGATTGGTTAAAACATGAGCACTCGTCAGTCTCTCTTTTAGGATTCCAAAAGCTTGCTCACACTTTGCATCCCATGTGAACACTTGGTTCTTCTTCATCAATCCTATTAATGATGCGGGTTGTTTTACTACAGAATGCGTTTTTAAATAAGGAAGAAGAGGGTAAGGAGATGGGTGATGACGTGGATTTTGTTTGGGGTGAGTTTATTTTTTATTTTTATTTTTAAATTTTAATGATAAAACGTGTATAATGTTTTCATACGAAATCAGATCGACGCGTGATTGGATCGTATTGAAATTCCTGACAATATGGAGCTGGTATGGTTGGATTTGGAGACCGTTCAATTTTGGGCCTCCAATTGGATTTCAAATATGTTCAAAACAAAAGGTGAGTGATTAAACCCACTAACGCTTAATTAAAATATTCGATTGTTAGTTAAATTAAATTCGTGCAATGATATGATTGTATTGATGGATGTATAATAGTTTAATTGCATGTTTATGTTAATTTGCTTCGATGATATTTATTTAACTGTTAGTTAAATGTGATGTTTAATTGTTAGTTTAACCTGACATCTAAAAACTAGTAAATTAATGTGATATTGACCTGTTTGGATGACTTGATCTTGATGGATGCCTTGGATTGATATGTTTGATGTATTGATGATTAATTAACCTATTATTCACCTTGTGTATGTATGCCTATTGTATATGTTGATTAATCCAAGCCATTTACCCTAGATGTTACAAGCATTAAATAAACCCGAGATTAATCATTAAAATGTATTTAGAACATAGGTTGAAATGATAAATACCCATGACCCTGATTTCAATTGAAATGATATATATTCTTTCCTAAAATACTTAAAATTAAATTTTAAGCATCACTTGGCCATAGGATTGAAAATTATATATGGACACTGATTGGTTAAATATTTTTTTTTAACTTTGAATTTTGAAATATTGTATTAAAAGCGATATAAATGAGATTTTATAAATTGATTTCCTTTGAAATTGAACTTTAAATTTTGGAATTTAAAGTTAAATGAAATTATTTAATCTTTTAAATTGATGCAAAAAAAATGTGTAAGTGAACTATTGAAATTGAATTATTTAAAAATTTAAATAATTGTCTATCTTTAAAGTTTACTTTAAATTAACCTAATTTAAAGTAACATCTAATTTGTGAAATCTAGATTAGCTAGAAATAGAAA
The DNA here is from genome assembly GCA_030737875.1 of Allium sativum. Classification (NCBI taxonomy): domain Eukaryota; kingdom Viridiplantae; phylum Streptophyta; class Magnoliopsida; order Asparagales; family Amaryllidaceae; genus Allium; species Allium sativum. Next base: position 571,228,869 of record CM060923.1, on the reverse strand, counting down.
TGATTCCAAATGATAATTCAAGGTAAAAACTTTAATTATTTGAATCATATTGTCTGAATTGAATTGATGTGAAAAAGGAGTTCAATGGAACTGAAATATTGAAATTGCACTGCATTGATTTTAAATTTGAAATGTGACTTCAATTTTAACTGAAATTTGGAAGAAACAATTCTAATTCCAACTATAGTATTTTAAACCATTATATATAAACTATTTTGGTAAATTACCATTCTACTCATAAATTATTTTGCTTTTTAACTTATATATATATATATATATATATATATATATATATATATATATATTGGAACTAATTTAAACTACCTTAACAAATAACTATTTTACACTATTTTTTTAACTCATATATGTACTAATTATTTCAACAATCAACTATCTATTTTATAAACTTCTTTTATATTTAACTATATATATATTTAAATAAATTTTGATAAATACTATTTTTATATATATCCAAACAATTTATTTAAACTTTTATTCTTCTTAGTATTCGTTTTAAAGCTATATCAAATATATATATAATCTATTTTGATGTACTTTTCAACTATTTTAAATAATCAATTTATTTTAAGATTGGAATTTTTTAATGATCCTAAGTTTGGTTCTAAATAGAGATATAATATGAAAACATATTATATCTTGAATACGAAATGATTCCAAAGAAAATCTGATATTTTGATATGAAGTATGAACCCTATTAAAATGTAAAGAAACCGACCGGTGTGAAAAATGTAAACCTTTGGTTGTTAAAGTGGTCGGGATCAGATATTATCATACTCTCTACCAATACCGAAAACCACTTTAACAACTGTGCACGTGGTGGGGTATCCAGAATGATTTGGAGGCGATTACTAGATTTGAAGAAAGAGAACGATGATGGATAGCCCTGACCTTCAGGGCATAATTAAAATGACTAAAACAGAAGCCATACCCTAGTTAATATGAGATTAACTACTCTTAGCAGGCATGCTTATTCGATACCATATATATTACTTTGTCACTGATTTGGGAGCCCATGAATTTGGGAGTATTGTCCAAGGTGGGTGGTAGTTGGTGGCTATGCGTTACCACCAGCCTGGTTCCGCAATCCGGTAGAATTCTACTAATGAGTATTGACTCGACGCTTTGTAATATTTATCATGATTGAGCCCCTACGACTTTGATTTGTACCGTACCTATGGAGTACTCTCTGATAGCCAGTAATTTATGGTGGACTTTACGGTATCTGTATAGACATGGTATTATAAATGGTGTAAGGATAAAAATGTAATCCCTTTTATGTTATTTTAATAATTTATATTTAACCATAGACACTATTATAATAGCGTATTGTGTTATATAATATCTAGTTTGATGAATCCTTAGGAGATGGAAATTCCCGTAACATTTCTTAAGCTATTGCACTCATGAACACATTGGATAAGGGATGTGAATTACTGTAAGCATCTCTGACACCGTGACACTCATATTATTACACGGTTTTGATTTGACTTATATGAGAATATTTTAGTTCTGATCTAAGTATTTTTTTTCTTTTCATTTGTGCTCGGGTTAGCCTGGGTTTTCAGTTGTCGAGGACACCGTTATGAAGATGAAGATGGAGCTCAACAGGCATATTTATTATTATTATTCCGCTACAGATATTAGTGTGTTTTATGATAGTTAACTCTGATAATTTTTGTAAAATATAATCAAATGTATGTTTTAACAGCTTCATGAACTGTTATTAATTTATTATATTTTGTCCTTCTGCTTTGAGATTCTTTGATTGTTTTCTTCTTTCTTCTTTTCTTATATTAATCCCAATAACTATCTGTATCTTTGGATTCATTTAAGTCGATGTTTATAGATTTTGTCAATTTGAACGACCAAAAATCCAGGTCGTTGCACCTCAGATGTTATTAATTTTTATAATTATTATCTATTTTTACTATCTTAGTTGCTAACTGCAAGTTGAAAGGAAAAAGTTTGTAGGTGTTTGCTAACTTGGCAGTTGAAACGAAAAGAAAAGGTTATCAACTCCACATAGTAGAAAAATTCATGAAATAGAATTGTAAGTGCCTATTCAAGATTATTGTCCTCTATAATCTTAACTATGCTTTTAATGGTCAATATCTCTACTTTTTATAAGGATAATGCTTGTATACCTAATTACCTATTGCTTGTCAAGTTTTTGTCTTTCTTATGTTGACCGTCTGAATGTTCTAAATTTTAACACTAAAAACGGGGTTAAAAATAAAGTGCTGAGAGTTACCAGCATCAAAAGAAAGGCCAGTTCAACCATACCTGAATTTTATTTTATGGGAAAATTATTAATGAGGTCTAATAAAAATATGTTTCGAACAGGTGGTTAAAGGTCTTATTGTTCATTCGCCTTTAAAAAAACTAAAAAGCAAAAATGGAAACATAGTATAAGCTTATCTATAGGATGATCCTCCTCCTCCTCTTATTATTCATGTTTTTATGAAATTAACTTGCACTTTAGATTAAAGCCATAAATCTAGAAATATATTAGTTGAACCATACTTTTAACACCCCACACTTTTATGAGCCCAAGCTTCAACAAAAATTGAAACTCGAACACATCCAAGCATGGAGCGTGTAAATCTAGTACCTACAAATAAATGAGCATGAGCATAATCAGAGTACCATAAAAATACTCATAGCAGAAAAAATTAGGATAATCTAGTATTAACTCAAGTAACTACCTTTTCAAAAGTGAGTCACCATGTAAATACCGAGCATGAAAGAGAACAAAAACTGAAAGCCAAACTTAGACACATATGAGAACCCGACCTTCTCCAAAAACCTGGTAGGTTGTAATGAGGAGAGGGTTAGAATAACAAGTTCTGGTGAACAAGAAGTGTACAACACAGTTTACAATATACAGATGTATCCCATTTGGTTCAACCTAAGATATTTTCCTAACAAGGCTAGTAATTCTAACCTAACCTTGTAAGCCTTTACGCACGACTACTACCATACCAAAGGTAGTATTCCCAGTGATAATGATACTGAGATAAAATGTTTACGCGTACGTTTATAAATCCTTTAAACCATCATTTAACCAACTATTAAAGCTAAGAGGTGGGCTCTTAACTATGGAACCTAGTTATTTACACACACACACACACACACACACATATATATATATATATATATATATATATATATATATATATATATATATATATATATATATAGCCACTTAATGCCTCACTATCAAATGATAGATTTAAGGTGGATTCTCTCAATTACTTTAGACCCTCGGCTGACCTATTAGTTACTCAATACCTCTCAATGGTTTAATCATCGCTAATTTAACTAGAGGACACTAGCTATAGGTTATACTAGTTATGGCTTTCGTCATTCACACACATCAACCCATGCCCCACATAAAGAAGGAGATACTAAGCAGCCACTTAAGACCATCAGTTAGGTAGATGTTGCACACCATTTAAGACCAGGTGGTGGAGGCCCCCTTTGTTATTATCTAGCTGGCCTTGTTGGATAATCTCCTAGACGCTTAATTTCCTGTAGGATAGGTAGTCCTATGGAATGACCATACCAGACATTTTTAAATCCAGGTTTGGGTAGGATTCACACACCATTTATGACACCTAAACTAGAGGACCTATTCCCATGTGGACTTCTCGACCCAAGGAAGCGGACTATTCGCGGAGATTATCAAGCTCGTACCCAATTAGCCTTTAATGCTTTCATTTATGGGAGGTGGGCTATGCGATCACTTAATACCTTTATATATGTGGATCTAACCACTTAAGACCTTAATCCCAAAGTCGGTTACTCTTATAGATTATTTCCTGTTTGTTTTCTCCATACGGATGGGAGGAGGACCTCTTTTGGCCACTTAAGACCTCACTCATGGAGTAAACCTTATTTTTGGAAATAACCAATACCATGCAAATTAGTTATCGTCATGGGCTTCTATGGTAAATAGTAAGTAGCATTATTTATCTACTAAGTCCATTCTTATTTTCTAGATTTACTAGTATAAAATAGGGAAAGCTATATCATCCTTATCTTAGGATATTTATTTAATTGCTTGCTTATTGGACTTGGTATTTAAAACAACAATCAATACACATTAATCTCCTTTTGACTCCATTTGTTCCTATTTAATAGGGTTATTTCCATTTATGACCACTATGGTCATATTTTCCTAAGGCAACAATTTACCTCTTAATTGTTATTTACTGCCATCAATTTTAATTAATGTCGCTTATGAACCCAATGGTCATAATTCCCTAAGACATTAATTATGCTTGATTATAAGCCCTGAAGTATCTATTTGTTGTACCCCAACATATATTACTAATTTATTAATTTATTGTCTATTGTGTGTGTGTGTGTATATATATTTATGTTCATGCACTAGACCCCTCACATTAAGCCGGCCACCTATGGATGTTGGATTTTCCAGGCGATTTCGGGCAAACCTCTACCACAAGTTGAGATTAACCTCGTGTCTTAGTACAATATAATTCAATTTTCTTAACTGAGGTTTACAACATTAATACTAGTCAATTTAGAAATTTGTAACCGTCAAGCTTAACTACCTAATTAAATTTGTTTTCCCCAAATCAATTACGATTACAATATCTATTTATTTATGGCCCTATTTATGGAAATCAATTGCACTAATTACAACAATGTTCACCACAAATATATTCATTTAATATTGACTATATTTACATGTATAATTCCATAAAATGAAAACCATTCAAACATTCATTATAATATATATTTCGTTGTTTACGTAGATTTGGATGGATAATGTATGTGTAATATATATATATATATATATATATATATATATATATATATATATATATTCGCTTAGTCAACATAGTTATTCTTTTCTTTCATTATTATTATTATTGTTAAGTATAATGTTTTGGTTCAACTAATAACCAAACATTCCTTGTAGCATTCGATTTTGAAATAAGGTTCAAAATCTTACAAAAAGACTATCAACCATAATTATTGTAAATTATGCCTGAATATTGGAATAAACACATTTCAAACCATAAGAAAAATATATTATATATGTTTTGGAATAGTTGGTGTAAACTATGCACAAATCTATTTATATTTATACGTGAATTTACATAACTTTTCCCCTTTTTCAATATTTGGCATATTTCTTATTGTTTTAAATAATGTCTTTTTATTTAAAAAGAACAAAAAGGCACAATTTACAATAACTAAGTTAAACCCCAACATAATGGAGCACAAACAGGTTTATATCTTTTTAATCAAAATCACATAATTTTCAGTTTAACACTAAAACTACAGATATAGAATAAAACTACAACTTAATAGTGTTTTATAAGACTAATTTCCTAATCTACAGTGTTTTGCAATAACCACTATATATTTTCATACACAGTTGTAGGCAATAATATAAACAATTAAGTAAGCCTGCAAATTATAATATTATTCAAATTACAAATCTATACTTTCAGGTTTTGACAACATTCATAAACAGATCTGATAGATATCCCTTCAAATTTTTAAACATTATAACCGAATTTGATAAATGTTAGGCATATATTTAAGATTAAATACAAACGAGATCATAAGTCATTGTAACTTTATATATTAATTTCTCACTCACCTGAAAGCATCCAAATCTGAAATCTGAATAATCTTTTAGGCCTACAGCTCCCAATTCTTACAGATCTACAGTTATTCTAAAAAGGGGTACTTTCAAATTTGAAGATTTGCACGAAAATAAGAAAAGAGGAGAGAATCTGATGAATAACAGTGTAGACATAAATTCATATCCTTTTCCACTTGAATCTGATTATTTCAAACCCATATGGTTTATATTTGATGTATATGAACCTGTTTTTGATTTAGAATTTATTCGAAGAAAAAGAGAAATGGTAAAGTTTAACTGCTGCCTATCGATTTGTGTGGAAAAGAATAAGGCCTCATCCCTATATTTATAAACTGGAAATGGACATTAAACTGTTAGATTTATTTTAATATTCTTTCGTCCATTCGTTTAATAATATGTACGAAAATACTTTTCAAAACCTAGTCGTCACTGGGCTGATCTGGCTCGATGCGGTCGACCGCTCTACTCAAGGGTGTCTACTCATGAGCGAGATTCGTTGACCTTAGGCTATATATAGGACCTTATTCTCATTGTTTTTATTCACCAAAAACAATGGGGACAACGAGGTGCTGCCCCAACTTAGATTGAATCGGCCTATTCTTCTTTAACAACCAGTTATACGCATTCAAGAATCATTGCTACAACATCAACAGTCAATTCTCTATTCTTTAGATCCAGTCGTAGTGAGTTTATGTTAATTTTAGATATAAACATTTAAAAGTTATCTTGACATGTTTATGAACTGGATCCAAGCCTATGCCTATTAAAAATTTGAATCATATCAGATCTACCATTACTCGTACACCAGATCTATAATTCTCACATGCCCAATTCTGCCATTATATGCCTATCTTGTTATTATGATAAATTTTATATGCATGTTATTATGCCTAATCTTGTTCTCTTCCCTTTCTCTTTCATTTTTTATTTTATAACTAGGATACCTTCGAGCCTAGGCATACCACTGAAATATGCGAACGCGCGAAATTGGAAACGATGGGGAACGTTAAAAATTAGGCATAACTTGTATTGGGAAAATTGGGGCATAAAGTGTATAGTAACTTGCATTGTGAATTTTAGGCGTTACTTGTAATAGGATTTTGGGCATAACTTGTAATAAACATGAATAATTGGCTAAGAACGAAGATGCCTAGAAACTACAGTAATTGGAAACTGTAACCACACTTAGACACGAGGCTAGATTACACTAGTAGAAGTCTGCCCGGAACCTCCTAGCAAATTCAGCGACCACAAGTGGTTAATCTAATGTGAGGGGTCGAGTGCATAAATGTACAAGTAATGGTGCTAAGACATGGGGTTATGTCTGACTTATGGTAGAAGTCTTCCCGGAACCGGCCAGTATAACCAGCATCCACAAGTAGTAAACTTAATGTGAGAGGTCTTGTCCATTAACAACCATAAATGGATAACTTGTTAATGGGTATTACTTAACCTGTTTAAATCTATGGGGCGATTACCTAATCCTATTAAAATTGATTAGGAGATAAGTAAACTTGCTCGAATCAAAGGGGTTTAAGTTAATCTTGTTAAATCTGTGGAGGCGGGTTGTATATATACCTGACAAACTTAGCCTATTTTACATGTGGGGGTTATGCAACCTTGTTAGGCATAACTTATTAAAATCCTAGTAGTGGGGAAAGCGAGCCTAGGAGGGGAGCTTGTATCATCTGTTGTGTGGGATCCGTTTCTGTCAGTAATCCATCCTGGTGTCAAACGAGTCCTCCGAACTAGGTCGGGGTCGGGGCACGCTTACTGAGCTGATTGCAAGAGGTCACTTAGGTAAAGGGGGTTGACGGCGCATTTCATCGGATTCATGTGAGTGCGTGGGTCTTCTTGCTTGAGAAATAAGACATTGTGACATCGGTAGATATATATATGTGCATCTTGGAAATACCCTCACGGGTATCTATGGAGTAGGGAGCAGATCGATTGGGATAGTAATTTGGGTACATCTAGTCTTGCTTTTTGGGGATCCTGTTATTCTTGTTGGGTGTAACACATGTCATTCCTGTGGGTCTACCTGTTATTCTTGTTGGGGTAAAACGTGTTACTAGAAGTACACCTAAGTCTACCATTTTTTTCTAGTTGGGATCATCTTGTTTCTGTTATACTAGTATTGGTGCAGAGAAAAATACTCGAGAAGCGTAATATATTCTGTTCTGTTTATCCTGCTTATCCTATCATACCTGCCTTATACATAGTTATTTCTTTTATTCAGTTTATATGCCTGTCATGATGCTTTTACTTATATATGTGCTAAAAGTAACTGGACTCACCATAGTTTATGTATCACCTGTTTTGTTTCCTTTTCTCTCCCCCCCCCCCCCAGGTTCTTAGGGTGGGAATACTCAGGCTTGATTTGGATTCTCTCTTTCATTCTGCTTGGAGATGCTTAGATGTACCGTTTTGATTTCTTATCTTCTCTAATATGGCTATATTTATAAGGAACTATGCTTCTTTTATTTCTATACTCTGATGATTTTAGTACAAGGCAGAAATTTTAAATGATTTAATGGGTTTTTTGTATTTCAGACTTATGATGTAACTATGTTTTGGGACCATGATGTTTCCTATTTAATAAAGTTATAAATTCCACTGTTACTTTATATCTGTTGTGTAATATTTTTGTTTCTGTTCACCTATAAAACTTCATGAAACTTAATGCATTCTATAAAAGAGTGACATTAACGGACGTAGGGTGTCACATCTGGTAATTGCCAAACATGATGGAGTCTACTTAGGCGCTTATATTTATGTATTGCAGTATTTGTGTATTTCACAAAGACATTACTTATCACTAAATTGGTTGAAAACCTTCATTTTCTTTGCTTTGTTATAAAGTATGGCACACCATGTAGGATTTGCAATTTTGTATTTCATACCACCAGACTTGAATTTTCTTCATATTTTAAGCTACAATTTGTCTTTTTTGTTTCCTATATGCATCTTTACAAGGTTGGTTGTGTTTAACGTGCATACATTCTACATAATTCATAGTTAATTTATCATTAACGTACTTGCAGGATAGATTTAAAGCTGATGAGGAGTGGCAGAAAACCTATTTTTCAACAAATGGGATGCATTTGGAGGTCTTCAAAAAGAAAATTTGTTAGCGAAATGTTGAAAGCGAGGAACATAGAAGAAATAATTCAGCTCAAGCCTACCAATGTTGAAAGTATCAAAGATTGGAAGGATTTTATAAAAAGGAAAACATACTCAAAGTTTAAGGTACACCAAAGTCTCCACTCAAAAAAAAATCAATGGTACGTAATAATTATAATTAATCGATGTATTATATCTTGCCATCTTAGGCACAAAGCGATAAATTCAAAGCTATTAGAAGTGTTCAAGTTCCATATACAGTTAGTCGCAAAGTAATGGCTCGACTAGCAGAAGATACAGTAAGAAAGAACAATTTGTTTGGTTATTGAAACATGTTTTTTTTATACCACCGTTCATTTTATTTATCATTCTTAATCATAGAGAAATGAAAGTGGCAATGAAAACCCCGTTCCAAGGGATCAAGTTTGGATTAGATCAAGCATTCGAAAAAATGGCGAACAAGTGAATACATATGTCCTGGATAAGATTGTAAGACACTACAACATTGATAAAGTCAACTAATATTGCATTTCTACCATTTATTGTTATTGTCTATTATTTGTACATATATTATAAAAATGTTAATCATTACAGGAAAATATTAAAAATATTGAAAGTGATGTACAATCAAACTCAACAAATAGTTTTGTAAGAGAAGATGCTCTCTCCCACATGGTTGGGCAGGATAGAACTAGACGACTACGAGCAATGTGAAGAGGTGCAAACTAGCCAAGCCCTGGCTCTTACAAGCTAAAGATGCAAGAATTTCACAGTTGAAAGAGGAGATCCGCATATTGAAGAATAATCTGGTATATAACATATCAATCTTTGTTGCACTAATTGTTTAGTAATATTAGATATAATCTTCAATTTTTGATTTTTTTTTTCAAATGTTTTTTTAATCTTTATTCTACAAAATTTGTTTTTTTAGGTTAATGGATCGCAAAGAGAAGGATCTAACTCTCAGGTAAACATTAAATATATTATCATCGTGTTATTATTTAAAATTTAATTTTAAATACAGTATTTAACTTCATACACTTTTAATTAATTGAAGAGAAGCTACGAAGAAACATATGATAAATGTGATTAACTAGATTGGAACGAGACTGATGAAATAATCACTGAAGGAAGAGTCGTGTCAACCGATCCAAATGAGCTTGCACTTAGAATTCCTCTAGGACCTAATGCAAAGGCAGTTTTGGTTGAGTTTCCAAGAAAATTGGATGCATTTCTATGGAGAGTCAAGTTTAATACGATATATCTTGGAGAGGCTAAGGGTATGATAGTAGCATGACCTTCCGATAAAGTTATTATGCATAAACTTAATCAAATTCACAATATGGTAAATTAATTTTTATGATGTTTATTTTTTATTTTAGTATGTAATTATTAATTTCATACATATGCAATTTTTTTAATAGAGTAAATCTAGCAGCACATAGACTTTATGCAAGTTATATGATTGGATTGGAGGTGAAGAATTAGTTGCTGAAGGATGCTTGTACTCTAGCGATCCAAATCAACTTGTCAATGGCGTTCCTATTGGACTATCAGCTATGCCAGTTTCTATTGATAATCCAAAAAATCCTGATGCGTTTTTATGGAGACCAACAAATGACATGATACACGTTGGAGAAGCTATTGGTAATAAAGTAGCTTGGCCAGAATCGAAAGTGGTTGTCCAGACAATAAAAGTCGCATCATTTATTACTAGTCATGTCAAAGAAACATCCCATGTGATATTACATTTAAACAAAAAATTTGTAACTTCTTATCAAAATTACTAATTGAATTATATATTAAAGCAATCGCATTTCTTCTTTTGTTTGGCAGAGTGGTAGACCATCCCTTCCAACCGTAAAAAGTAAATGCAAGCTGATTGATTTTGGTGGAACAGAAGCAATATTTGCCGAAGGAGTTGTGGCTTCAACTGATCCAAATGAAAAAGTCCGTTGTGTTTCACTTGGAAGAGACGCCGTTAAAGTTTAGCTAGTGAATGCTACCAATCAAGATGCAGTTTTATGGAAACCAACTTCTGATCTTGTTAGTATTGAAGATGCATTAAGCTCTACGGTAGCATGGTCAGCCTCAAAAGTTGTAACAGAATCTAGTTCTAGTAAGTATAAATTATTATTTCTATAGATGAAAAATTTTAAGATGTGTACACATTGGAGCATGTCATTTAATTCTTGATATTGAACCATTTTTACATTCGTAACCGATGTTAAAGTTCGTTGACTGTTCGAAGGAAAAAGCTTATTTTGCTCTATCGGTAATTTTATATTTTACTTACAAATCAGTATGTATTTTCCATTTCATATATTATACCTTTTGAAGAAATATTGATTCCATTGTTGAAGAGAAAGATGAGACATAGAATTATTATTTGGATATAATAAAAAATAATTTACTACTTTAGGGAGAAATATACTTAGCCTCTTAATTGTACATGTAGCAACCTATATTTCACTATTCATAATTTATTTAATTTAATATCATTTTATGGAAATTTTGGTTAAATTAAATAATTAATTGATCTTATGGTTAAAATTTATATATTAGAGTCGATTTGAGTAGTTAACGATTTACTGCAACAACTGTAAAGTCGGTAGATTTGTAATTGGCAATCAAAATGAGATTTTTGGTATAATTATTTTTGTAATAGTAATTAAACATAAAACTAAATAAAGGAGAGATAGATGTTTATGAGTTAAATAAACTTAATTAATTTTCAGTGACTATAATTTGTACATTGTTTACATGAAATGATACGTTGTTAAAAGGGACATGTTGTAGATATTGGAATTGGACTAATGAAATAAATTAGTTAAATAAATCTAGGGTCATAAAATGTTGTACTCTTTTTGTGTATTATGAAGAGAAGATTATTTAAAGAAATTTTCAAATGATGAATAATGCAAATGAATATAAATGGAAGTAAATTTGGTTAGGTGAATGTAAACAAATCAAATGGTAAATTGAAAAATTTATGTGATTCAGACTACAATTAACCAAAAAAACTTAACTAATATGAGTCCAATGTTGGATTAGGATGAAGTTGGTAACGTTTGAAATTGAATCAAGGATTGATTACATTAAATTTTGATTGATTCCTATAATTAATATTGTCACGTTAAAACTAGTTAATGAAACCAAGCAATTTATAACGTATGTAATTGATTCCTAATTAATATAAGCCTTGTTATAGGGGATTATTATTTGAAATTGGCAATTTATAGTGAATTAATAATACTTAAAATGAATTGATTATATAAAAAAATGCTCACTTTGAATTGTAGGAAAGTTGAATTCTAGATCCATAATATATGCAATTTATTTCTATGACTAATACAAGTCCTAGTTTGGATTAGAATTAATTTATTAACGTTAATTAGTGATGAATACAAAAAATGGAATGTTTTATTCATTAACTAAACCGTTGAAATACTTTACGTAAATAATTATAAACTTTAACCTAACCCACCTCTTTAAATGCATCCATCTTTCTTTCTCTTGTAGAATGGAAGAACCACTACTTCTTCTTGTCATATAACAAAAGAGGGCTTTAAAAATTCAAAAGTGATTGAAAAGAAATTCAATCAAAAATCAAGGCGTGAATCCTTATGCTTGGATTAGTGAGTTCTTCGTCTAGAATGACTTTGGATGGGATAGGAGTCGTGGAGGAGGAGAAAGATGCATTTACAGTGAATGATTGTTGGGTTCGTTTGTCTAGGGTTCGGATCTATGCTCAGTATAGGGTATGATTTATGAAATGGATTATATTTGGGTTCGTGGTTTAATTTAGCACCCGTGATAAAAATTTGAAGGGATCCTGCAATAATTTTTTTGCAACTTATACATGGAGGAGAATGACGCATCGTCCTTAGTGAGGCCGAGTTGGATCAGATGGTGATAGGAGAGAAGAGATCGGAAACAGAAGAACGTTGGTGAACTTGGTGTTGGTTTTCATGAAGCATAAAGGAAGGTAAGGGGATTAGATGGTGTGGTTTGGACATGAAAATCATGCATGTTTTTTTGCTGTAGCGTGAAGTGTAGAAAAAGAAGAGGAGGGAGATAAGGGAGTGATGACGTGGCAATTAATTTAGTGGTGAGGAATTTGTTTATTTATTTTATTATAATTCAAATTCCAAATGTTTAAACATTTATAACATTCTGCTACGAGGTCAGTTTTGGATGAAACAAATTGCTTTGGAATCGTATCGACGATCTATTCGTGATGTCGTTGATTTGGACTGATTCTGAGATTGTAAATTTTTGGGTTTTGGTTGGGCATTCGACTGATTAAAGACCTAAAAGTGAGTGAATTTTTCGCTCACAATTAACTGAATTGTTCCCATATTTATTAAATTAAATTATGAAATAAATTTGCTTGTCCGGTTGGGATTGATTATTGATGGTTTCTTAAATTGACATACAAGTTAATTACAGTGTTAATTTGGAATCGACATTAAATTATTTATTCGAAATTAAATTGCTAGTTTGAAACCCCGACATTTGTTAACTAGTGAAACGATATAATATTGACTGTTTGGATGAAATGGTTGTGATGGGTGCCTTGTACTGATTATTAAATGGATATTGTTAATGTAAATTGAAAGGTTAGATTTGAATGATTGGTTGAAATCGAGATAGGGAAATGAAATAAACTTTATCAAATCTGGAATATAAATTTTAAGTTATTGAACTTTGGAAGAAGGGAACAATTATGGTTTTAAAATAGTGAACTATATATATACACACTATAGTTTTGAAATAAATTATTTTATGCTATTTATTATTTAAAGATTATTTTAGTAAAGCATTTAATATATGTATATATGTAGTGATTTAAATTATTTTATTATACTCTAATTATTTTAATATATATATATTTCCATAAAAGGGTTTTATTTATAATCGTCTAATTTTCAAGTTATTTAAATATTTGTAATGTTTATTAAATTGGACTTTTTCTCGATTTAAACCTTTGATTCGAATGAAATTTGAAATAAAACTATATTCTCCTTTGAATAAAAATCGGTGTTCAAATAATCATGATATCTATATGAAATTTCATTCTAATTTGAATATGAATTTGGAGGTAGATTTAAATGGGAAATCTGTAATGATCCATAACTACTGTTTTAAAATAAGCTTATTATTTGGGAAAACTAGGATCGAATATATGTTCGAAAACCATTCCACGTAGTAATACGATGTGATAAAGAAACTAAAGACTTGGAAATCGATAAGTGAAGACCGAGAATTTTCGAATAGTTTGGATTGACTGCTGATGTCTCGATTGGGCCGATCACCCAATACGAGGTTATAAGTGGCATGATATTTGAATATATTTAGAGATTTTTGGATTTTGTTCCATTCAAACCCAGAACGGAGTTGTATGTATTGTGTGTCTGACATTGAAATTGACTGCGTAGCATGGATTTCTGTTAATATATATTGGATTTGTGGCAATAAATTATTCCTGTCTCTACGACATATGAACTTAGAGGTTATGTATTGATAGAAATCAGTGACATGTCGTGAATTGTCAATGTGACATACTTAAGTTATGAAGTGAACTAGTGATGATCAAAGCATTGATTATTCAAGTGTAGCTTTGTGTATATCGTGACCTCGATGAACCTCACACCCTGGATTGGTGGTAAACTGGCGGTTAGGTTGTATACATATCTCTATTGAAATTCTAAATCTTCGACGATAGATCTACTTGCGAAACTTGGGGAAATTAAAGTATATACGGTGTCCGATATCTGGATGAAAACCGAGATATATACTTCGCGCTCTGTATTCGGTGTCCAATGTCTGGATGTTAGCTGGGAGATACTTAGCTTCGTGTCCTCGATTGATCTTTCGTGTCAGGAACCATTATATTGGAAAACCTAACAACCAATACAAGCCTTTCGTTTTGTTTACATATATGTAGGCATAGCCACTATGCTTTCTAAGATTAATATATTTATTTGCGAAATGGATTTCAACACTATGCACTAATATTAGTATTAAAAGAGGAATTTCACGTATGAAAGCATTTTTGGTCATCATAAGACAAAACTCGCCCATTTGGTGTGCACTTGCATTGTGTGATGTGGGACGAGCTTATGATAGCTTCATTTTTTCAAAATCATTTACGAATTTCTGTGCATGGGAATTCACATGGAGTAACCCGTTCCACATTAGCGGCGTGGTCCGGTGAATTTCCCATAACATTTCTTAAGTTACTGTACCCATGTTATTTCATATTTAATTTGAAAAATATGAGAATGATTTAGTTTTGATCCGAGTTTTTGTTGTGTTTCTTTTTATGTAATACGCTCGGGTCAGTTGAAGTTGTAGTTAGCGAAGATTACCGCGTCTTGGAGAATGAAGGCGAAGATTTGGTATATATATCTGTTAGATCGAAATTTGGACCTAACACCCAAATTGTTATAAACTGTACAGAATTCTATATGAGGAATAAGGAAGAAGAAAATAACACTCAGAATTTATAGTGGTTCGGCGTTAACGAGCCTACGTCCACTTTATATCTTATTGATTATGCTTTAAAAGCTAGTACAACAGTAATTTCCCTCAATATTTCAGTGGTTCGACAACAATGGCGGATTCAGTACTCACTATTGCCAAAAAGATCCCGAAAAATGCCAAGCTCTGGGCTATTTATAGCTGATTTTGTCAGGCGGATCGCGGACACGTGGCACGAATCCCGAGATCTTCGGATCGCATCGCCACCATTGAAGAAACAGTCAAACTAGCCGTTGTGAACAGGTGTCGTCAGATCCGCGCGATTCGGATCGCTGAAGACCAGCTCGTGGTTGAACGGGTCAGAGGGTTCGGTTCGTACCAAGGGATCGGATCGCCTGGAGGTGCCGTTCGTCGACGAGATGGGAGCGATCCGTTCCTGGGCGAGTCGATAGAGTGCGATCCATTCCTGGGCGAGACAATGGCGTGCGATCCGTTCCTGGGCGAGTCGATAGAGTGCGATCCATTCCTGGGCGAGACGATGGCGCGCGATCCATTCTTCCAATTTCTTGGGGGACTTGGTTTCCTGGTTTCCTTTTATGAATGATCCTGGATGGCTTGGTCAAAAAGCGAGCCAACATTTTGCCCCCTCGAAGTATGTTTTATTGATGATGAAACATGCTTCGAAAATTCTTGTTTTCCCTCTCCTGAAGGGATGTAAGTCAACAGTCGCATTGGTTCAAATCGACACATGCATGAGTCGGATCGCCATAGGACGACACGGTCCGATCTGGTCATCTGCTCGTCTCGTGCCGAGTTCCTAGGTTCTTGTGCGAAGCGGAGCATATCCTCCTTCGAGTCGTGTCGGGCTTTGAGCTTTGTGGGCCATCATTTCAAAGCGGTCCGTGGGCTTCTTTGCGATTCCATCTTTGGATCGCGGCCTGTAGGGCGCTTCGTGGACCGAATAAGACAAAGGAGGGGAGACAAACGGTCACCTTCTTTGCCTATATAAGCCGACGCTCCCCTCTTCATTCTCCTTCTTCTTTCTCTCTGCCGAATCGTCTCGCGTGAGCCATTGAAAAACGAACCCAACCTTTTAAATTTTCGAAAATCCAAGTATTCTCTCAGCTTTTAGAAAGGTAACTTTATAGAAAGCACTCTCATATTACTTTCCTGAATTTCTACGGCTGATTCGAGGGAGAAACAATATAAATCCGCCACTTTCTGAATAAATTACCAAGCCGCCATGGTCATTGAGCGTGGAGCTCAGAACTTAAGTATGGGAAGGAGACGAGGAAGAAGAAGGATGCAGAGGGGGAAGGAAGGCCGACTCGGATCGCGGTCGAGGATTGAAGACGAAAGCAAGTGGTGAGACGAAAGATGGCGGTGGCAACAAAGGGTCGTATCGTGGCAGTCGCAACGGTTCGTGAGGGAGCCTTCCCTTCGTCCGGCGATTCGATGAGGGGCGATCTCCTCGCCCTACGATCCGGAAAGGGGCGATCCCTCTGCTATGCGAGTCGAAGGGGGCGATCCCTCTGCTATGCGCTCCGTCTCGCGGCTGGTGATACGAAGAAATTTCAGACTTTAATCAACGCCTTGTCGCCACAAAACTCTGAACAGTTAGGATAGAGCCTTGATGTTGGTCTTTCTGGACTAAATGACCTCACGATTTGACTGCATATGACGACTAACGACTTCTGATAACTTTGACTGCTTTCATGCTTTATTATTGTTTTTAATAATGCGCACACACAAGCGCTCACACCAGCACTTGCACACACGGGGGACGGGTAGTGTTGATCTTATCGTTCATATTTTCTCGTCCTAGCAGCAATGTCGAACGATCACTCTTCCTCAAGATCTGTAGCCGAAACGGAATCCGAGACTCCTGGACAGTATAATCCTCAAATTCCTCCAATCAAGCCAGGAGGTGAAGATTCTGGATCGGAATATGAAGCCACAGAATCAGATCCGACCGAAAGTACGTCATTCAGCAACAACTCCGAGTCTGACGAGCGAGCTCCGG
Source organism: Allium sativum (assembly GCA_030737875.1). Classification (NCBI taxonomy): domain Eukaryota; kingdom Viridiplantae; phylum Streptophyta; class Magnoliopsida; order Asparagales; family Amaryllidaceae; genus Allium; species Allium sativum. Next base: position 571,211,572 of record CM060923.1, on the reverse strand, counting down.
ATGAAATCCCAGGCGCAATCGGGATAGATAAATTCTCTGATTCTTTAGCGTCCAAGCTTGACGAGATAAAACTCAAGAGAATCTGCTTAAGACATGGCATTCCTTGGGACGATGTCTTGACACCTGGAAGCGAAGACAGACCCCATCTAGCACCAGAAGGATACATGTCGATCAGCCGAACAATGTGTCTAGTGGGAGCCATTCCTCCATTCCCTCCAATTGCCATTGAAACTCTGAGACGATTAGGCATTGCCCCGATGCAGCTTCATCCAAACGCCTACGCATCTCTATACTCTTTATATGTCGCTTATGCGGAGAACTTGCATGCCGAACTCAAATTCAGAGATCTGGTGTTCTTCTTTCTCTTCAAGCACCGTTCTTCTGCAACTCCCAACTTTTCCTTTTTTGAATCAGTGGCGAACAGGAAAGTTCTGTATGACGGATACAGCAACATCGGGGATCCTAAGTCCGACTGGTTTTACATAAGAAAACAGGCCGGATGCTCACGGAGATGGCTCAAATCAAGTAAACTTTGATCGCCTAGTTGAATATCTGGCTTGAGGAGTCTAAGTAATAACATTCTTCCGCTTTTTCCTTTGTCTTAAACAGATCATGTCTTCCCGAAAACAGAGGGTGCATTATACAACAACCGGTTGTCCATTCTTTTGCAAAGCAGATCCGACTTTTTAAGGATTAAAAAATGCATTACTGATGACAACCTTCATAAGCATCGCCTCTTGGATAGGAAATTTGGACTTGGGACTGGCGGTAAACCTTATAAATATGTGCCCCCAACGGAAGGAGAGGGAACTTCACAAGCGGTGGAAACAACTAAATTTCACAAGAGTCCTTCCCCGATAGTTATCCAAGACGACGAAGACTTGAATGTATACAGAGGGGATGAGTCCCGTGGTGATGTGTCGAAGGAAATCCCTATCTCTGCTCCAATGGAAACTGTCGGTGATGACGAATTGACAGAAGAACAATTATTCGACGAGCTGAATAAAATCCCTCTACCCGACATTGAATACACAGAAAAAGACTTCGGCGAGGAACCTTTCTTTTCTGCTCCCGAAGAGGCGACTGATTCAACAAAGGGACGAGAAACGGGCCAGATGAGCCTGTCTCCAGGCCCGGGTCTGTTAGGGGGAATTATATGGGATGCACACCTCACACACACTGCCTGTCCGTGCACTACTATATTGTGGATATTCAAAGTGATAATATGCTCTTCTTTTCTTTTTACAGGATCGATGTCGCGCAGGAAATCTTATTCGTACCGTTCTCTTCGCGAAGGCACCCCCAGCCTTCGTTCGGGTTCCGAGCGCCCTCGCGGTCCCCCTCATAGGCCGAGCTCTTCGCAACCTCGATCTCCACCCAAATCAACTTCTACCAGGCCTTCGAGTCATCCGATAATTTCGACCGGGGGGAAGACACTTCCAAAAGAGTTGACCCCTCCAAAGAGTGCGCCTTCTCACAGTCGGTCGTCCAAAAGGCGTCACGAATCCAAAGATGGGGACAGAGATTCATCCAAAGAAACTGAGCAAGAGAGAAGTAACATTGTTCCCACCAGCCAACCAGAGTTAGCGGCCCCCGGTTCACGGGATTACGTTCACGGTCCTGAAATCCAAGGTAGGCTGGAAAAGCTACGGGAACAATTTCCAGGAATGTTCTTCGATAGGATGGTCTTTGTTCCTGCCTTGGAACCGGCCCCTAAAAACTGGGATAAAGAAGTTATCGGGCATATCCGTCACGTGGCCAAGCAGTACGAGATGATGAAAAAGCACGCACTTAATCTTTCGGAAGTCATCCGAACACTTGAAATTGAAGCTCACAGGTCTAAAGCAAAACTTGAAAATAACGAAAGGGCTAGGGCAAAATTAGAGAAGGACCTGGAAAACGCTCAAGCCCAGCTCGCTTTGGCACAGAGAGACGCTGCAAACTATAAAACTGAATTAGAAAATGCCAAGCAGCGCTTTCATTCAGAATTGGATTCCAATAGCCAGGAAAAAATGGCCTTAAAAAAGGAGGTTGAAGACCTCAGAATGGTCAACATCGAATTGGTAACGGCACAAGGCCATTTTTTGACGGAGAAGGCTGCTTGGGAGGCGGAAAAAGCGAGTCTAAAAGAAAGGTTGGCTCTGGCGGAGGCGGAAATAGTGATCTTGAATGATCAGGTGGCAGACGTGGAGAGACGGGCAGCTCTTGCCGAAAAGAACGTTGATAGCGCCATTGAAATGGCCACTGCCTCCAACAACAAACTCCTTGAAAGAGAGAAAAAAATCGATGGGTTTGAGGAGATGATCTTTGATTTCCTCGGTCAGGTTCTCAAAACTCGCAATATCTCATGGATCCCGGATTATCATGTTACTTTGGCCAACTTATGGGATGCCATCGTGGAAGGCGAAAAACATAGACTGGGGGTCGAAGAGATCGATGAAGATGAATTGATGAAAAGCATCCTAAGGGACAATGATCCTGAGGATCTGGCAGAGGGTCGTCGCTTAATCCTAGCGGAAATGGAGAAGGAGAGAGCCATGGCTAAAGGTAAAAGCAAAATTGACGAAGGTTCCAGCTCCGCCGTGAAGTCTAAAACCTCCGAAGTTGAGGAGTATCATCCTGACGATCCGCTAATCCCCTTAGGCTTAACTCCCGTGGTTGTTGGAGCATCCAGACCTACTCAAGAGGGAGTATCTGCTGAAGGTACCTCTCTCTTTTCCCCGCAATTTGCTAAAGCGATTGCGAATTGTTGTCGTCTAACAGGACAACCCATTGAATTAGTAATGTGTGTCTCTCGTAATGCAGGTGGCGAGCCCGTCGACAAGGGCGTTGGAAATGAGAGAGAAGTGGAGGAGGGGACCGTCCTGCCGGGTGCTGAAATCGATGTTTCAGAGCGAGCCGAGGTCACAACAGCAGAAAGGAGCATCTCGGTGCCGAGCGCCGACGTACCCAAAGATGCTGAGACTATCGAGGCTTTAAAAGACTTGGATGGTCGTCATGTAGATGACGAAGAGGATACTACCGGCACCAAAAAGGCCGACGATGATGATGATGATGAAGAGCCCCTGGCTAGCCGGAAAGCCAGACAAGAGAAAGGGTTGGCTTCTAAGAAGGGGGGAGATGAGGCTTTGGACGTGGTCCCTCTTGCAGAGTTTGATCCCAAAACTGGGATGATTATGAAAATCCAATCCAAGTCCATCAGCCGGCAACTTCACTTTGCAAACCCCGATGACTTCCCGGCTTCCCTCTCCAGCAAAAGCAAGGGAAAAGAAGGGGAAGAGGAGACCTCAGAAGAGTCAGATGCTCCCCTTGTGGACAAGCGGAAAAGGAAGAAGGAGGATCCATCTGAAGCCGACAAGGAGAGGCTGGAAAGGCAGAAGCGAGAGAAGAAATCGAAGCATAAATAGGATGTTTGTTGATATTTTGTCTTCTAGGTTTCCCACTGGCCAGGAAGTGTAATTGTGAGACTGGTCCTCACTTTTGTTTCTAAATTGTTTTTACTTTGTTGATTTGCAGTACATAAACAAGGATTTGTTTCTTCTTACATCATTGCGTACCTGCATTCATAGAAACTTTCCACGTTTAGTCGTTAGCCAACCATTAATAATTATAAGTCAGTCAATCAACCGGAAGAAGAATGTTCATGCTATGTTACACTGTTATATCAAAGTTTAGTGTTTGCATAGGAGCGCGTGATGCCCCCTAATCAATTGTTAGAGTTTCACGCTTGGCGATTCGTTCGTTCCCCGATCCTTTAGCGGGGAAGGAGCTATTTCTCAGCGCTCAATCGGAGACGCTTTTATACTCTCTCTCTCTCTCCGGAGAGTTAGAGTTCGAGCTCAGTGATTCATTCGCTCCTCGATCCTTCAGCGGGAAAGGAGCTCTTTCTCAGCGCTCAATCGGAGACGCTTTTATACTCTCTCTCTCTGGAGAGTTAGAGTTCGAGCTCAGCGATTCATTCGCTCCCCGACCCTTCAGCGGGAAAGGAGCTCTTTCTCAGCGCTCAATCGGAGACGCTTTTATACTCTCTCTCTCTCTGGAGAGTTAGAGTTCGAGCTCAGCGATTCATTCGCCCCCCGATCCTTCAGCGGGAAAGGAGCTCTTTCTCAGCGCTCAATCGGAGACGCTTTTATACTCTCTCTATCTCTGGAGAGTTAGAGTTCGAGCTCAGCGATTTGCAATCATGCACGCTTATCAAACTCGTCTTAGGATTACATCTTAATCCAAGTCCCGAGGATTAAAACCAGTCGGATAGGCAGTTGGAGCATTTACCAAGGCTTTGGGTTCCTCTGATCAGTTTACGAGAGGAACTGTTGGCACCGGACTTCGGGTACCTGCATTATTCACACTGATTTTCATAGGCAAATAAATAAAGATGCAATAAAGGTAAATGACACACAGTATTTTTATAGTGGTTCGGTCGAATCATGACCTACGTCCACTTTATAATCTCTTGCTTTAAAGAATCAGACTGTTCTAGGCAAGTCATGCCCTGTACATAGTTTTTTTTTTAAAAGCAAAAGAATAAATTTGAAGCTTCTCATGTTAAATATGGCCGTAGATGTTGGGCATTCCACACTCTGGGGATTTCCTTTCCATCTACGGTTGCCAGCTTGAAGGTTCCATTATCAAGCTTGCTGAGAATAGAGTACGGTGCTTCCCACTTCGCTCCCATATGAGTTGGGGGTGGAAAGACACGTTTCAGAACCAAGTCTCCGGGTTCCAAGGTTCGGGCTCGGACCTTTCTGTTGTAATATCGGGCGACCTGTTGTTTGCATCTCAGAGCACGCAGGTCGGCTTCATCCCTCTTTTCTTCAATCATATCCAGGGACTCAAGGAGCAATTCATTATTGGACATTGGATCATAATAGGTCACCCGATGAGAAGGTACTTTTATCTCAATCGGGATGACTGCTTCCGTTCCAAAAGCAAGGAAGAACGGGGTATGTCCTGTCGCTGATTTATATGTCGTCCTGTAGGCCCATAGTGCCAAGGGCAATTCATCAGCCCACATGGCTCTAGCCCGCTTCATTCTTCTTTTCAGAATGGACTTAATTACTTTATTTGCAGCTTCGACTTGCCCGTTCGATTGTGGGTGTGCCACAGAGGTGTATCGATTCTCGATGTGGTATTTTTGGCAGAAGTTTCTGAATTCTGCACTATCAAATTGAGTTCCGTTGTCTGTTATCACAATCTTTGGAATCCCGAATCGACAGATGATGTTTCTCACGATGAAGTTGATCACCCGTTTAGTTGTGATTGTAGTTAGTGGTTCCGCCTCGACCCACTTAGTGAAATAATCTACAGCCGCAATGGCGAACTTTGCTCCGCCCCTCGCTATGGGGAGACTTCCTATGATATCAATTACTCACATAGCAAAAGGCCATGGACTCATCATTGTTTTTAACTGACTTGGAGGCGCTCTAGGTATCTTTCAAAATCTCTGACATGCATCACATCGTCGTGCATATCTTTCTGCATCCTTGTTTATGGTAGGCCAGAAGTAACCATGCCGCAATATCTTCTTTGCCAAAGTTTGCCCCCCAGTGTGGTCGCCACATTCGCCTTCGTGGACATCTTGCAGCACATGTTTGATGTCATCGTGGGCTATACACCGAAGGAGGGGCATTGAATACCCTAGTCTATAAAGGACTCCGCCTTGCAGTACGTATCGGGCGGCTTTACGAATCACTTTACGCCTCTCGCTTTTCCTGGTCGGAAGCGCTCCATCCACTAGGAAATTCTTTATAGGGGTCATCCACGACTCCTTTTCTGGTTCCGTCTTTATCACTAGGTCGATTTCCATCTGATCAATGCTGGGAGACCGAAGTACTTCAACGGGGGTTAGCCCTATCACTTCAGGATCGTTAGAACTAGCCATCTTTGCCAACTTGTCTGCCTGCTGATTTTCTGACCGCGAAATATGAGATATGCTGTAGTGATCAAACTCATTCAGCAGTTCTTTCACTTTCTTTAAGTATAGAATCAATCTTGCACTTTTAGCTTGGAATCTCCCAGTAACTTGGTTCACAACTAACTTGGAATCGCAGAAGATGTTCAGTTTTGTGACTTCTAGCACCTTTGCAATCTTTAATCCGGCTATCAGAGCTTCATATTCAGAATCGTTGTTAGTGGCCTGAAACTCCATTCGGATGGCATAAGTTATCAATCGTTTCTCGGGGGTTTCAAGCACTATTCCAGCGCCGGATCTTTCGTTATTTCTAGCACCATCCGTATATAATCTCCAGACATTAGGGTCGAAAAGTAACTTTGAGGGTTCTACTTCTTCGTTTGCTATGTCTTCTTCAGGAACAGTGAACTCTGCTATGAAGTCAGCTATCACTTGCCCCCGAATTGATCGTCTGGGCTGAAAGTTCAAGTCAAATTGACTTAACTCAATATTCCATTTGAGTAACCTTCCAGATGCCTCTGGTCTCTGTAGAACTTGCTTGAGTGGGTGATCAGTATATATGGTAATAGGATGTGCTTGAAAGTAGTGCTGAAGTTTTCTGGAGGCAATCAGTAAACTATACGCCAGTTTTTCTATCTGTGGATAATTACGCTCTGCCGCTGTTAATTTTTTGCTCACGTAATACACAGGTCTTTGGACCTTCTCCTCTTCCCTTACCAACGCTGAGCTGACTGCATGAGATGATACTGCCAAATACACGAATAAATCCTCGTGGTCTATTGGTTTAGATAGAATTGGAGGCTTCTCCAAGTGTTTGAGCAAATTCTGAAACGCTTCTACGCAGTCAGGTGTCCATTTAAAGTGGCGTTTTCCTCGCTTTATTAATTCGAAGAATGGGATGCACTTATCCGTAGCCCTGGAGATAAATCTGCATAGTGCGGCCACTTTTCCGACAAGGCTTTGCACATCCTTAATTTGCCTAGGTTCCTGAATGTTCCTGATTGCCGTGATCTGGTCCGGATTAATCTCGATACCGCGCGAGCTGACAATGAATCCTAAGAATTTTCCAGAAGCAACACCGAATGAACATTTGGTGGGATTGAGTTTCATCCCATACTTTCGGAGAATGCCGAACATCTCTGCCAAGTCAGAAGTGTGTTGAAAGGATTGCTTGGATTTGACCAACATATCGTCGACGTATACTTCCATTGTTTTCCCGATTTAGTTATAAAACATTCTGTTGACCAGACGTTGGTACGTAGCGCCTGCATTCTTCAAACCAAAGGGCATTACTACGTAACAATATAATCCCAGATCAGTGATAAAGCTAGTATGCTCTTGGTCCGGAACATGCATCGGAATTTGGTTGTATCCTGAATAAGCATCCATGAATGAGAGAAGCTCGTGACCTGCCGTCGAGTCTACCAACTGGTCAATTCGAGGTAATGGGAAACTATCTTTGGGACAAGCTTTGTTTAAATCCGAGAAGTCGATACACGTTCGACACTTCCCGTTGGCCTTCTTTACCAGGACTGGGTTCGAAATCCAATCTGGGTAAGTTGAATCTCTGATAAATCCATTACTCTTTAGCTTCCCAACCTCTTCTTTCAAGGCAGCGGACCTCTCTGGGCCCAGCATTCGCCTTTTTTGCTTTACTGGAGGATGTTTGGGGTTAATGCTCAAAGAATGGCTCATGATTGATGGGGATATCCCGCACATATCCGCGTGGGTCCAAGCGAATACATCCAAGTTGTTCTTTAAGTAAGTCGTCAATTCTTCGGCAAGAGTCGGACTTAACTGGGATCCAATCTTAAGGACCTTCTCCGGGTCACTGTCATCGATTGGCACATCCACAGTTGCTTCGTTGGGAGTTGCCGTTCTGCCCTCGGGTTCTTGATCCTCTCTGGGATCTATATCCTCGGGCATCACTTTAGGCAACTCTCCAACAATTATCCTCTTTGGTTGCTATAAGGTTTCCGCCCCCAAAGGGGGAGGAGTGCCTTTAGTTTCGATATCCCCGCCGTTGCGAAGCAACTTTAATTCGACAACATAACATGCTCGCGCAGCAACTTGATCCCCTCTGACGATACCAATGCCATCTTCTGTGGGGAACTTCAATAGCAAGCACCAGGGAGCTATACAGGCTCTGAATTTTGCGAGGGCCGGTCGGCCCAAGAAGGCATTGTATGGTGATTCGACATCCAAAACCACAAAGGGAAGGATTCTCACTCTCTGGCGTTCTCCTTCCCCAAGTGTAACTGGCAATTCTACATAACCCATAGGTGCGGTGGATGCTCCGTTGAATCCACGAATCCATCCTTGGCAGGGCTTCAAGTCTTTTATCTCAAGATTCATCTGGTCAAAGGCCTTTTTGAAAAGAATATTAACGGAACTCCCGTTGTCCACCAGAACCTTATGAACAGTGGCTGGCCCAATGGGTATCGTAATTACAAGTGGATCTTCAGTTGGAGCATGGACTCCGATGCTTTCTCGTTCTCGGAAAATAACGTCATCAGTCATCATCTTCTGCTGCTTCACCGGGATACTGTCCTCGGGGTTGCTACATTCCCCCACTTCGAGGTGTTGTTTGGCTGCGTTAACATATTGATCTAAAGCTTTGGAACTGTGCCCAGCAAGGTAAAGTCCACCGATCACGGTGTTGATTACAATATTCTTTCCCTTTTGCTGAGCAGTTGGCCTAGCAGCAAGTTGATTTTGATTCTGATTCGGGGCCTGCACAGCTTGCCCCCTGTCCCTAGGCGTTACTCTGTATTCGTCTAGCTTCCCTTCTCGAAGCAGCCTTTCGACTACGTCCCTCAGATGACGACATTCATTCGTCGAATGGCCGTGAATTTGATGAAAGAGGCAAAACTTCCCTGTCTCACGCTCTTTTTCTGTCGACTCTCTAGGAGGTGGCCTCTTATTCTGGAGGACTTCATACGCATCCATGAAGATATTTTCCAGAGTATCATTTATGGGTGTATAACTTTCAAAGGCCCTGGGACGAGTCCTTCTCTGGGAGTCGTTCCCTCGGCCCCTCTTACGGCTGTTGCCGTTAGCATTGTTATTGTTGTTACCTGGTCGGCGACCACCCTGGTTCTGATTTCCGACGTTAACTTCAACTTTCCCAGAGCTGTCTCCAGTCTGTTTGATGGCGACATTGCTCTGAACTTCTTCCTTATCAGTTGTTTTAAGCTTTCGGTTTGCGTATACCTCTTCCCGGCGTAGATGTACATTGGCCTTCTCATAGAATAACTCTCTGGTGTGGGGTGGTTTACCTGCCAAGTACCTCCCAAATTCAGTGTCCTTGTCCACTCCATCAACTAGTGCTGCAACAATGGTTGGTTCATGAGGATCTTTAACCTCAGTGGCGGCCAAATTGAAACGATCCAGGTACATCTTTAGACTTTCGCCTGGTCGCTGTTTGACAAGGAATAAATCGATCACGCTTTTCGTCTTCTGTGCGTAGATACAGAATTGCTCTACGAACTTCTCGCTTAGTTCCCTGAAGCTAGAAATCGATCTCGCCGGCAGGCGAGTAAACCATAGCAAAGCCACGTCTTCCAGGAATATAGGAAACGCTTTACACTTAACCGCGTCGGAAGCGGCGGCAGCAGTCATCGACCAAGAGTATCTCATTAGGTGCTGAACAGGATCAGATCTTCCTGCATATCGGTTCATTTGTGGCATGTTGAAACGCCTTGGGAAAGTTGCATCCAAAATATCGTCAGTAAAAGGAGTATGACTGCGGTCAATCCCCCAATCTTCGTTCCGCTGTCCACGGCTATCGGCCAAGATCTGGTGAACCATGGCTGCAACGTTTGCACTAGTCAAAGGAGGTTCAGGATCAGTGCCTCTGGCCCGACGAGGTTCTCTGATCTCTCTTCGTGGAGTAGCCACAAAATCCGGGGCTTGGACGGGGCCTCGCTACCCCCTGTTATCATGAGTATGCGTACGGTGACGGGACTGAGGTGGTCTGTCATGCACAGGGCTGTTCACACCTCGAGTCCTGAGGGTCATTGCTTGACCATTCATATTACGGTTTGTGGGTGTTTCCCCTAGCTCTTCCTCTTCTTGTGAGGGCAGGGTCCCGAACCGAAGCTGTTCTATGTTTTCGGCTCTTTCATACGGTCGTCGCGGAGGTCTCGGCGATTCTTCAGATGAAGAGGAATATGCCGGGATGAGTGGACGAACCGGCGATGCTCTTTGCCTTGCTAGCTCATCAAGTCTTCTATCCATAGCCATCAGGTTTTGCCGTAGGATAGAACTTTCCTGTCTTTGGGCAGCCAACTCGTCAAACAACCTATCCCACATTTCGACAAAGCGGGAAAGATCCCCCTCAGTGACAGGAGCAGCAGGATCATAGTGGTCATCACCGCCCTCTCTTATGGGTAAAGTGCTCGGACCGGGTCGAGCAGAGGTTCCAGGACGATAGGAGTGGGTCATAGGTTGTTTTCCAGGTCGAGTTGTGTTCTGACCATCAGTTCGGGTAGCTGCGGTTCGTGGAGGGCGGTTCGCTGCGCCCCCCTGATATCGACTCGTGGTCGTGGTGCGCGGAGGCTGCGAGGTGTTGCCCCGGGATCGAGTAACAACCCCTTCAGTAGCACGGATCGTCTCGTTCTCATCGACTCGGAACGAGGTGTCTTCATCGGATCGGATCGCCCCCTGCGCTCCGCGATCCAGAGTCTCTTCGTTGCCCAGTTCGTGTACACTCTCCTCGATCGTTTCGTTGGTCTGCGAAACTTTAGATCTTTTTCAAGCCATGATATCCGAATCGCTGGAATCTTCAAGGAAACGAATGACGAAACTTTAAGACGGAGTTTCTCAGTGAAAGCACCAAAATGTTAGATCGAAATTTGGACCTAACACCCAAATTGTTATAAAATGTAGAGAATTCTATATGAGGAATAAGGAAGAAGAAAATAACACTCAGAATTTATAGTGGTTCGGCGTTAACGAGCCTACGTCCACTTTATATCTTATTGATTATGCTTTAAAAGCTAGTACAACAGTAATTTCCCTCAATATTTCAGTGGTTCGACAACAATGGCGGATTCAGTACTCACTATTGCCAAAAAGATCCCGAAAAATGCCAAGCTCTGGGCTATTTATAGCTGATTTTGTCAGGCGGATCGCGGACACGTGGCACGAATCCCGAGATCTTCGGATCGCATCGCCACCATTGAAGAAACAGTCAAACTAGCCGTTGTGAACAGGTGTCGTCAGATCCGCGCGATTCGGATCGCTGAAGACCAGCTCGTGGTTGAACGGGTCAGAGGGTTCGGTTCGTACCAAGGGATCGGATCGCCTGGAGGTGCCGTTCGTCGATGAGATGGGAGCGATCCGTTCCTGGGCGAGTCGATAGAGTTCGATCCATTCCTGGGCGAGACAATGGCGTGCGATCCGTTCCTGGGCGAGTCGATAGAGTGCGATCCATTCCTGGGCGAGACGATGGCGCGCGATCCATTCTTCCAATTTCTTGGGGGACTTGGTTTCCTGGTTTCCTTTTATGAATGATCCTGGATGGCTTGGTCAAAAAGCGAGCCAACAATATCTATTATATATGTTTTTCCGCTGCCTTGTTGTATATATCTGTGTATGTGTAACTCTAATAAGCATTGTATATTATAATCAAATAAATGTTTTAACAGCTTCATGAAATGTTATTTATTTATTATATTTTGTCCTCTCGATGTGAGATTCTGTATTTGTTTCCTTCTTTCTTCTTTTTCTTATATAAATCCCAACAACTATCTGTATTTTGATTTGTTTAAGTCGACGTTGAGGATCATTATCAATTTGAACAGTCAAAAATCCAGGTTGTCACATTTGGTATTAGAGCTTTGTTTTAGCGAAAATCTTAGCTCTATTTGGGATGAACTCATTAGAAATATGGTAGTAATACCCTAGAATGAGTATGCGTGCATATGAGAGAGTGTACTTATAACTTTGATATAAAATGATTTTTGTATTATGTTGGTTTGTTCCGTTGAGTATTGATGAATTCCGGTCGATACTTAGGACGCCAATGCATTGATCGGAATTCCTAAACACTTGAATAGGCTCGTTGACATTATATTGTTTTAAATTATATTTTATATATGAATTGTTTGAAAATATATGAATTTTGTTTTTTATTAATAATAATATTGGATTTTCATCATTTATTATTCGATTAATCAATAACTAAAACTATTGGTTCTTGAATGGTTTAAGGAAAATGAATGTTGAAATTTAATTGCTAATGAAATGAAAAGTTAAATATGAATTTGAGAATTTAATTTTGGGTGGTTTTGCAACATTGATTTAAAAATGATTTTTTTATATGTCATTATATTTAAAAGTTGTTTCATATGGAAATTATTTTCAAATGAATTTCAGATCTAAGTGTATACTCCCCACTTGTCATCAAGAAATGATTTCGGTGATGAGTGCACGCATCATCAATGTCTATTTTGAAGAGTTTGAGTGGGGTAACCGCTTAGATATTTTATACCTTGTTTTGCGAAATAGAATTTTCATTTAAACCTTTTATAGCTTAGTTTGATATAAAAGATATAATATATGAGATATTTTGAAGGTGATTTGGAAATAAACCTGAAGTTGAATTCTTAAGTTCTCTAATAAATATTGATTTTATTCTCCAAAACAGTGAATTGAATTAATCTTGAAATTGCATAAACCTTCAAATGGTGGAATAAGGAAATAAATCTAATAAAAAGAAGTTAAAGCAAGAAGCCATTAGAGTTTGAAGTAGTTTGGCAAATATTGAACTTGAATAACACTCATTTTTCTATAGCTTGTATATGATTTACCAAATACATAAAGTTAAATTGTTATGGTAATAAGGAATTTGATAATATATTAATAATGCTGTGAATGATGAATGTTAAAATTAAATGAATGGCTTATGAAAAAATTAAAACTTAAGTCGCAGTTATAAGCGATGAATACTTAATTTTTTATGGAATTTAATGCAACCAAGTAAGCTAAACAAGGTGAACTAGATTATTAGCGAAATGGGTTAAATAAACTATTGAATGAGGCAAGGTGAATAGATTATAAGTAAATAAGTGAGTAAGGGAATTAATTTTGAAATTAATCAAATTTTGAAGCAATCAAGTTGTATGTAAATGTCAACAGATTAAAGACAAACAATTGAACATTAATAAGAAATGGAAATATGACAAATTGGAAAGAAAAAACAATGTGAATTGTACACAACCAAATCAACAAAATGAAATTGTGTAAATAATTTATTAACAATGGCATAAACTTGTGGTTATGCCTTAATTAGATGAATGTGATTATTTAGATGTTTTACTTGTTGCCTTTGTTGAAATTGCTATGTCATGTATTGTTATGGTTTATACATTAAATTACTTCTTTTTTTTAAATTGGCACGCTTTATTTCTATACCAACCATGAGACGACCCGAAATTCCCGGTGAAGAAAGCCCGGATTGAATTGAGAACACGACAAATCAAAACACAAATAGAAGAACATTTCATTGCTTATTACAACAATTTTATCAGAATACAAGAATATACAGAGTATGAATAAATAATATACATTTGATAAACATCAGAGATTTAAATACATTACTGCAGCGGAAAATAATACAAAACACAACTGAAAGGAATATATGGATACAGAGCTTTCCGAATATCATTCCAACTGTAAACCAGGATCTTGTGAATATAAATCTGCAAAACCAAAACTACTAGCTGCCCGTGTGGAAAATAGGGGCACCCAGAGTTTAGGTTAAAACAATAAACTCCAGGTCAGTCATGTGACTGGTGTGAGAACTAAAACAGTTATTTAAAAAACTTTACTTTAAATCAGATATATCAAGGGACCACGCCCTATAAAACGGAACAGGTTTCCTCCCAAGAATACCAGTGCATATAACAAAACAACGCAATGCTTTTTGGAAAAATGAAGCTATTATAAAACCCAGGTCCCATCACATAATGCATCGCAAGACAGAGGATAGGGTTTTCCCTTATAATAGCCAAACATGCTTGGTACATTTAAAACAAATCATTTGATACTATTATAAGTGCATAATGCATAAAAAAACTTCAAATATAAATGTATCAATCCTAGATGACATGGGTACCATATATCATGTCGCTAATACTAGGCTCTACAATCAAAACCACAAATGTCACATATTGGAAGTTGGATTTCCATCTGTGAACCAAGGCAAGGGATCATCCTTACCACTTTGAGACGCTCTAGCCCGTGTCTCAGGACCCAGACTTAGGTGGGCCCTTGGATCGTCAGGGCCAGTCCACACGAAGTGGATTAAAATGCCTGAACACTGCATTTCCCCGCCCTATGGGGCGTCAACTGGTCATATCCCGATCAAACTATCAGCCCCGGAATGACCGATATAACCGAGGTGATTCGCTGTCCATCATTCACATAAGTAAAATGTCAAGGCGTGCAAAACGCTAACACCACTACTATCTAGAAGAAAATGCATGTCCTCCCTGAAGTCCTCTCCCATTTCTAGTTCATACTGGGGTGTGAGGCTCGCGAATCAATGATATACAAAGCTATGCTATATTAAAGTCGTGCTTTGATCATCAACCACAACACTCTACTTTTCAACAGAAGCCTTGATCATTTGCATCTCAGCTTTCTACACAGGCAATTCACGCTATGCAATCGATGTCTACCAATCACACAGAGTAAAATCCGATGTCAGAGACACATCCATTTACAAGTTCATTATAGCTCTGAACGAAACCGGAGGCACCTTATTCCTCCCCCATATGTCCAATACAGGGGAGAGACCCTCACATATCCGGTTGATCTCAAGGTACGTCTGGACGATCACCACTTATTACCTTGTCCTGGGTGTACAGCCCAATCAAGACATCAGTAATCATCCAAAGGATGTGAAAACCTTCGGTCTTCAACCACCGTCTTCATCCTCGACGATCGTCGAATCAGTTATTCAGAATGGGATAAACCGGTCTTTTTGAATAACTCGCGTATATAATAAACAAGTGCTATAAAAACACAACATACGCCTCATTCCAATCCTAGATATTCCTTTATTCAGATATTCTTGTACTTTAGGGAAGGTTCCTATTAATTTTAAATTTATTCTTTAATATTCCTTTGAATATCAATTCAAACCAAATTATGGTTTATCCAAACTAGTCGGAATTAACGAACCTTACCGAAGTAATCATTTGTTAAATTTCCCAACCCCAATCTATTCAACCCATGAAGTAAAACTTGAAAAGTCGGGGTGTATACACGACTTGTGCAGGATCTATAATATGGCTATGCGGAATGTATGTGATAACTTAAGCTATTCAATAGTTATGCGAATAAATATTCGCAAACAATATATATATCACAAATAACTATAAATGCAGTAAAGTGAAGTAAAGTAGAGTAACGACACCAGGATTTTTATACTGGTTCGGACCACCAGTCCTACGTCCAGTCCCGAAGCTCCTCTTCGGCTTTTCACTAAACAACACCCTCGCTTCACCCGGAGGAACAGGTTCACAACTACTTGATTTACGGGCTACAAGTTTACCCACTTGATTTCACGGGCTACAAGCTTACCCACTTGATTTCACGGGCTACAAGCTTACCCACTTGATTTCACGGGCTACAAGCTTACCCACACAGGACTTCAACAAATACAAGAGTTTGACTTCTGAATGTGTTCTTGTTTCAACACTGATTAGTCAATAATTGAGTACACCCTTCCTATAATCTTATCCTCAAATATATGAATTGAATGCGAAGATTTGAAGGAAGTTAGTTGCTTGTTGAATGAAAATATAAGAAATATTATCAAGGATTCAATAAGTAACTTGAATTTGGGAGCTTTTAGAATGCAAGAGTATTTAGAAAGTAAGATCAGAAATTAGAGCAAGAATCGGTTAATCGGTGTTTTGAATGATTGAATCTTGATGTATTTATAGAGTTTGAGAAGATGCAATCATTCATGAAAAGTTGCAATCAAAAGAAGTGATTTTTAATGAAGAGAAATGGATGCAACTTTTCAAGAAAGAAGACGACTCTTCATGAAATTCAAAAATAGGTCGACAAGAAAAAATTAATAGGTTGACAGTTTTTTGACCGTTATTTCAAAAAGCTGTTGACCTGTTTATTTTAATAGGTTGACCTATTATATTAAAAATAGGTTGACCTGTTATTTTTAACAGGTTGACCTGTTTTTCTCAATATACAATAAAAACGAGTTTTCATGCATAATTTTGAAAGCAATGAGAAGTATGATTATTTGAGGATAGATTTTAACATAAAATACTCTAAATAACCAACTTCTAACCTATAAAACATTGAATCTTCTTTTTGTCGATCATGAAGCTCCTTCTTGTCATTAATCAAAATAAGCATTGAAACCGTTGACTCAACATTCTCCCCCTTTTTGATTGATGACAATATAGCTTGATATTTTAATCTTTATTGCTATCTCCCCCTGTATATAAGCTCTGTCTCCCTTTAAACATCTATATATCCATAATCTTAGCTCCATGTCATGATTTCCATTGATCTTTATTTTGTTGTTATCAATCGAAATTCTCGTGTCTCAACAAAACTAATAATACTTCATATCTAACACCACAGTGTTATCGGTAAATTCTATTACCATTTCCCTTTCAAATCTAATTGAAGATTCAACTATCGCTTGGAGAAAAACTGGTAATACTCCATTTTTGATCATTTCAATCAAATTAAAAATTCATTAGAACTCTACTTGGTTTTAATATTCCCAAAAATCAATATTAATGATTGTTTAACTTGGAAAATCATATCCTGTCTTTACTGGGTTAAAGAACCAGTGTCATTTAAAACACGGTTCACAATAAACCCAAAATCACATTCCATTCCATCAGCCCTTATCCGTAAATTAGCAAGTGAACAATTCCCTACGTATTAACCCCGAAGGCCGAAACCAACATCAGATCAATACCCAGAAAACCATTCAACTTAACTAATCTCCAGTTAGTTTCTGATTTTCTTAACTCCATTCGGACTAAGAACAGTATTATTAAAGATACCATTCACGACAACCCAAAATCTTATTCCTTTCTTTAATTGGGTTAAAGAACCAATGTCCTATAAAACACGGTTCACGATAAAGCCAAAATCACATTTCATTCCATCAGCCTTTAACCGTAAATTAGCAAGTGAACAATTCCATAAGTAATAACCCCGAAGGCCGAAACTAACATCAGATCAATACCTAGGAAACCATTCAACTTAACTAATCTCCAGTTAGTTTCTGATTTTCTTAACTCCGTTGGGTCTAAGAACAGTATTATTAAAGATACCATTCACGACAACCCAATATTTTATTCCATTGTTAATCGGGTCAAAGAACAAATGTTATTTAAAACACCGTTCACGATAAACCCAAAGACCAATTTCAATTCCATTCCAATTAAACACCAATTAATTGGTATACTTCATTAAATCTAAATAAAAAGATTTAATCTTTTCTCAACTGGGTTCAAGAACAGTGTTAATGAAGACACTATTCACGACAAATCCAAAATCACATTTAATATTAAATACAAGGCTCTGAATAGAAAATATATTGGCTTATATTCAATATCAAATTCTGGAATCAACAAATATCGTATTGAAATAATGATATATATATATATATATATATATATCTTCCAAATTCCTCCACAATATCGGTATAATCACGGAATCCAATATCGAAATATTCCAAAGATAATTTTGATTCAAATCCATTCCAATTCATATATTGAAAATTCTGGTTATTTTTTAAACCATTTCAAATCCAATTTATTTATTTTAAAAATATTGGATTTTAATTCTAGTTCATTACTAGTTCATTTCGATAAAAATATATTTTTCTCTTTTCAAATATGGAATTTTTCATCCCAACTCTTTCCAAATCATTTATTATGATTTTACACAAATTATGATATTTTTAATAATTTTATCAAGGCCCGTACAGTCGATTTCCATAAACAGCCATCGAACTGCACTTACAGGGACCTTTTCCAAATTTGATTTGGACATGATTCCAAATCCAACCGTTAGATTTCGAATCTCCTATATTCATGAGAAATCCCTTTTCGATACGAACCCAACGGTTCTTGTTTAAGGAGAATCCGATGGTCGGGTCTCCCGTAATGTCCATTCGAAGTTAATGGTCGAAATTCACGAACTACAGCGGTGCAGCGTGTTTTATTCAGGCCATTATATATATATATATATATATATATATATATATATATATATATGTATATATATATATCGTCGATTTCCATTTAAAACATATTTTATAAATCATTTTAAATTCATTTTCAAAACGATTTCAACTTCATATTCAATTTCTAACCAAAATTGAATATTCCATGTCATCGATATATAAACGATAGTATTTTCAAAAATTAGATTTTGAAATCAATTCCTTTTCAATATTCATTATAAAAATGAATAAAACCGATATAAATATCGTTCTCATTAAAATGGCACTAATCTAATCAATATGGCTTTATATATTTATATATATTCTTGTCCATCCCAAATCGGACATCAAAATCAGATTTTGATCTTTTATTGAATATTATTTTAGAATATTCATTCTTTTAAAATAATCGTTATTTTAAAATATTCATTCGTTCTGAATTGGAATCAAACACAGTCAATTACTATATAATTTGATTTATATGGATTTCATACACACATGTACACAACGATAGTCAAACACAGTCAACCATCATCCAAAGTGCATTCTACCCTGCATAAGCATTAAATATAAATATTTAACACTTACAATAGCCTGTCATCCAATAAATTGACATACTACGAACTATTGGGATTAGTGTATGTCCAATATCATCCCAATACCTATGTGGGGTTTCAAATAATCAAACACAAGTTTTATTTGTGCAGTTTGGCGATGTGTAAAATTTATCGTCCCAATCAATATCAGTTAAATGTGTGTACATAAACAAATCGTCTGATTTGTTTATAAATATTTATTTATTTATATACATGTTAAAAATTATATATTTAACTATAAAATATTTTATTCATTCCACATCACGCAATCAGTTTTCACAACACAATCAATCAGACAAACAAGTCATGCATGGTCTGTGGACGACGGGTGTCTTGTGCTGCTAAGCACGTCTGCATCCTAGTATATATTTTAACTAGCAAATAAAATAAAAGTGAGGAGTTCTCACCTTTGTGTTCCACTCCTCCATTCTCTATTTCTAAATGGTTCGGATTTGCCCAAAATTCCAATGCGATCCTTTCCCGCTGTTCATAGTAAAAAAGGCATTTTTAATATGATGTTTATTTTAAAAAATCACATTTTTACACCTCTGCTATGTACATAAAAATTATATTTTAAATATATATATATATATATATTATATTTTTACATCGCTAAAATTATATTTTAACTTTCATAAAGATTATATTTTTATTCCATGGTATATGTATATAAAAATCATATTTATATATTTTTAAAACCTTGCTATTTTTATTTTAAAAATCCGTGCTACAATAAAAATCATATTTTTATTTTCAAGCAGTATGTGTTAAAAAACTCTTTTCAAAACAATAATATTTATATTTTCAAATCAAAGATGTTTATTTTCTTTCAAATCAAAGATGTTTATTTTTTTCTAATCAAAGATGTTTATTTTTTTCTAATCGAAGATGTTTATTTTCTTCTAATCAAAGAAGTTTATTTTTTCTAATCAAAGGTTTTTAAAAACAATAATCTTGTATATAAATTTCAGATTTTACTTTTATCAACAATGTTATTTATATTTACATTCACCAATATACTTAATAAATCAATTAATTAAAATCATCTTTCTCAGATGAACACGCAGACCCATTTTCACGTGGGTTCCAAACTAGGTTCGTAGTTTTCTTCCAATCCGAAGCCTTCGACGCTGATTGGTCCACACCACGCTGACGGCCTCAGGGAGGCGCACCTCCACCTCCGAGCACCATGAACTCGACGGCCATTTGGTGGTGAAATTCGAGCCCGAACGACGCTTGTTTGAGAGCAAATTCCATCCAAAATATACAATTCCAGGTAGCAAAACCCACATAGATTTGAAGAGGGTGGAGAGTACTACACTTTTGCTTCAGAAATTTTTGGATTTCATTGTGTAGATTGAAAATTAAGGAGGAGGGTGTAACGTCCCGCATTTTTGTCGGTTTGTATTTGAATATTTAAATCAGTTTAAATATTGAATTTGTAATATAAGTGGATTTATATATTAATTAAAACGAAGTTGAATGTATAAAGATATATATTAATTATAATCGAGCCCATAACGACGCTGCAGTTCGTAATTTAACGTTCTGAACTTCAACTGAGTGTACCGGACTCGTTTTGAATCGGATTTCTTCGAAATGAGAAATGTTAGAATCTGTTGAACTGTATCTTTCCAACGGAAGTGGAAAATAGCGATTTCGTCGTATAGATTGCAAGATATGTCCAAATCAAATATCCGAAAAGTCGCTATGAAATCGTATATCGACCGTAACGGTTTATTTGAGATAACTAGATATCGGATTCGAATTTGAACAAGGTTCTTTTGGGACATAGTGATAAATTAATTTTTAGAATTTTACTGTAATTTTTAATAAATTAAATACGCAACTTTTTATTTGGAGTATTTTGCACCCTGTATCGATATTTCGGGATTTCAAAATATAAGTCAAACTACCGGTATTATTATATATTTGGGACCGTGGCACCTCGCTGGACACGACTGTGTCCTTATTTCTGTCCGTGACGGCTCATACACGAACAAAGTGTTACATAACGGATACATTAAACTTTATAAATACAAAGCAAACTTAGATTAATTGAAACAGATATATAAAGTGGATTAATCCTAACGTTTTATTACTTATTTTATTAAGTATAAACCGCTTTTACATCAACAATACAAAGAGAACCAAGGTGCCTATCAAGTTTTACAATAGCATGCTTATACCATGTTCTAACTCGTGCTGCATAAAGTTTGTTTCCAATCCAGTCGTGCCACACAAGACTTTCCTTTACCCTATACCATAGAAACAGTGCCGACAAAGAAATAAAATTAAAATATAAAGTGAAAACAAATGGTACTCGGCAAAACAAACATATATATGAATAAAAAAGTAGCTTACCTACCTATTGCTTTTCATTGAAGCAAAACAAACCCATCTACTCTATATATACTAGACTGCTATTACTTCATACTGAAGGAATACACCATGCTCTAAACCCTACGTTAAACTAGCCTAGCCTTATCGATACACGTTTCTATCAAATCACCCTTACCCTGGATAATGAAGACCATAACCTACCCTAAGCTAGAACATGCTATTCCTTCACAACCAAGGGTTCTAAGTCTATAAATACACGGATGATAACTCCTTCAGAAAATCACAAACGCCGAAGCACTTTCAAAGACAATCCGCGATTTAAAAAGAAAAATAAAAAGCAAAAATAAAAAGGGGGAGTTGCGGAGGAAGGCGCGATGTCCACAGATGGGGCGAGCCGGGTTTGTAAACAGGAGGAGCAGGTTCTTGAGATTGTTAGAGGAGAAGAAGGGCGTTCAAGTTTTGGCCGTGGAACCGAAGCAAAGCAGCTGCTGTGTGGGAGCAGGATGATGGTGCGGGATTTGCATGCGTGCATGGGAGAGGTGCTAAATGACCAGGAGCGGATGGTTAAATTTGTGATGGGATGCATGTATTCGTATAGGGGGAGGGATAGACGAGCTGGTTTTAGTATTTAAAATGGCGGGGATGCAGTTTCATGTTTCAATGGAGTGGTATAATGGACGTGTGAAGCAAAGTGCATGCGGATGTTGCTGTGGGAACCGAAGGACGTACATGCAAATTAAAGGAAAGGAGCAAGCTAATTTTGTAAGTAAAAGTTGGGTACTGTGTTTTTGTTTGGATGAGTGACGCAAAACGTGTTTGCAGTAGCATAGTATTCATGGAGAACAAGGGGGAAAGTGGGAGCATGCTGCCAATGTTGTACAAAGGGGGTTGCACTCGCACGCATGAGAAAATGGTGGGAAGCTTGGTCCATGTTTGTTCACACGTGGATGAGAGGCGGTTGTTAAGTGATCATTGGTTGGCAGTGCACGTTGTGGTTCCTATTTACTGTGTAAAGTACGGTGGTATCTCAACTATGTATGTAAGGAAACAAAGTAGACGAGCTACTGTTGGGGTGGATGGCGAGTGCATGGGGATGACTTCGGGCCAGTTTGAACTTGTAAAGCCCATGGGAAATATGCAAGGGTAGGGGTATGTCGGCATGGGTTTGGAATGATTGACGGTAGCAGACGCTGTTTTAAAATATGAGAGGAAGATTTGTCCAGGCGGTGTGAATATGTGAAGGGTAGTGGGCTGATTCTAAGGGTAAGGCCCAACAAGAGGACAAAGAAGAATGTTAACGTGACTGTGAGATGGAAGGTGAGTACTGAGTGCGTGTTGAGTGTGACACGGAAGGTGTGGGGTATGGTTTGATAAGGAAGAACAAACCGTTGAAATGGAAGATGAGTGCAAGGGAACTCAGAACGGGAAAGCCGGGGTCGATCAAGGGAATCGGTCATTACAAATACGGTGGTACACAAATAATAAGGAGCAGCGTCGTTTTGGTCTGGGAGCAACAACGTTCGATGGGATCAAAGGAACGCAAATCGTTATTTAACGGTTAACGTGCCAAGGTGAGTAAAATCACTAACTCTGATCTATTTTAAAATATTTTAATTATATTTTAATGTTGTTTGAATGCTGTGTGATGGTCGATTAGGTAGATTCAAATTAATTTGGTCGAATATTATATACCGTCACATATGTACACACCATCGGTTGGATACTAATTCCATCAATTTGAATATTCCCTAGTATAGAGTTAGTGTAAATTGTGTTGACTGACATCTGTGGATGCGGAAACCGGTTGGGGGAATCCGACCGGATTCCTCGATATTTATATGTATTGTTTGTTTTGTATGCACTGTTTGAACCCGAATTATATTTAAAACCCCATGAGAATATTAATGTTGAACGGATATTCAACATCTGTTCGATAAATAAATAAATGATATCGATTTAGAAAGTGGCGACAGTCAACCGTAAAACCATCGTTTTGTTAAAGATTTGATTGGCCGTCAGGCAAATCAACGAGGTTAATTATAAAAATTTTATTTTTATAATTAAAACGAAGATTTAAATTTATAATAGAAGTTCTATTATAAACCAGTATTTTAGAGTTCGTTTTATAAAATAAATAAAAACGATTGTTGGCATTTAAATGAGTTTATAAAGCAGAAATTATCCGACGATTAAATATTTGGATAATAATATTATTAGATTAATTATATTAATCTAATGTTAAGAAGTAATTAAAATCAGTTAACGAATTTACTGATGGAATGAAGTTGATTAAATCAACTGTTATTTGGGAAAATAATTATTAGGTTAATTGGTCTTCAATTAATCTAATGAAATAGTTTAGAAATAAATTAATCCAAAGTAATACGATTTAATTACCTTTTGGTTAAGAAGTTATAAATAGAACTGTGGAATGGAGAAAGCGAAGAGTAAATGTTTAATATAAATAATCAAACACCAGAGATTTCAAAGTAACGATATGGTGTTATAAAACCATAGTAAAAAATAAACATGAAAGTACGATCGGATAGATATTATTAGTAATAAGGGATTAGAGTGCAGACTTGTATCGGTTCTAAGGTAAGAACGTTGTCGATCAAGGTCTGAGAGGTAAATAGAATACCCCAACTTGAACGGCTTCGCTATTATCGAGGAACGATATCAGTTTGTAACGGAAAGAGAAGTCAATATTTTTGTAACGGAAAGAAATGTCAAGGTTTTTGTAATAGAAAGAGATGTCAAGATTTTTGTAACGGTAAAAGACGTCGAGATTAGTTATAAAGTGGCATATAGTAGCGTATTGCAAGTTTGAACTATAGCGATAAAATAAACGCTGTTGATTAGGATTAAGCGTGACCGTTATGTCAAGATTAGTCATAAAGGAGAATATTACAGCGTATGATAAGTTTAGAACTATAGCGATAAATTAACGCTGTCAACCAAACTTAAGCGTGATTTTTATATATGGCAGCACTTCCTAGGAAATGAAGCAGTTTAGTTGAAATCCACTTATTCGAAAGTGATAAATAACGATGTCGTAAGAAAATATAAGATTCATTTTAGAAAGAGAAATTGGGGAATCGTGTTAGAAAACGATGACAACAATTCGATGTTCGAAATGTGATTAGAATTAAACCGTTAGGATTTGGAACTAGAATTCGACGATGTCGAATGTATTAAAAGTAAACTATTTTTAGGGATTATAATCTGATAGAATAATTAACATTTAGCTATAAACAAATAAATGTTAATAGGATAGGAGTCAGTATTTAGTTATAAACTTGATATCGATTTGATAAGAAGTTGACTTAGAAACAGAGTTTATAAAGTGGAATAGGAATATAAAAAGTATGAAAGAGATTTCGGTAAACAAGATAAGGGAAAGTATTTTGTGAATAAAGAGTTATATGATAAAGGTGTTCAGATTTCTATAATAAGGGAGGGTATTCACATTTCAAAGTGAAAATTGTTTTAAAAGTGAACGTAGGGCCGATTAAAGGGTTAAAAGGAAATTGGAAATATTTTCCAATATAAATAGGATAGATTATCCAAGTATAGAAATAAAGAATGTGAAATTAATGGAAATAGTTCGAACGTTAATAACGTATGTTTCTGGAACATGAAAGAATAAGAGTTTATAATAACTGGAAATGTTTTCCAAGAAGTATGAAAAGGCTAAAACGGGATTTGAGAAATATCTAGTAAGATATGGGAATTCGAACAATGAAACGAATGTTAAATAAAAGTGTCGTGGTTGTGTGATGTTAGTTATACATTAGAATGGGTGTTGTTTTAACTCCGATAGTTAAATAACTGACTATCGAAGTGTTTTGACCATCGTTGTCAATACGGAGAGACCGGTTGGATATATTATCCGGAAACCACTCCGTATAGGCATAAGTGCTGCGATTTATACTGTGCTGAAGATATCGAAGATGGAGTTAAATGCAAGGGTCGTCCAGTTCTAGAATGATGTTTTGTTTGTCCAGTCCCAGGACAACTTGTATGAACGAGTGTCTGACAGAGTATTTCCAACGGTCATGCCGTTGATTTTACAAATATACCAAGTTGGTGGGGAGAAGATAACTTCTCTTTATTCTACACCCAGTGTGCATTTGTGTAATCAATGTGTGATTACGGATTTGACGATGTGACATTCAAAGTGAATGGTGATCAGATGTTCTGAAGATAGACGTAGCCTCTAGCCTCACAACCGAGAATGACAGAAATTGGGTTAGGCAGCATGGCTAGTTGGGTCATCCCCAAGTAGGGTGTATTGTCACCGATCTAGAGAAAATTCATATTTATGCTTCTTTTCGATTCTGTATCTTCGGATGATGGTCGGATGGCCTACAACCATGGTGGCAATATATTCGCGACACTCAAGCTAAATGAGTGAGCGGTCATGTGTGGCCGGGTTGCAAGACGTTCTTGTTAAACCCTGAGTGTATCCCCTCTAGAGTACACTATTCAGAAGGTGCTCCCATACCTTGTCTGTTGAAAACCATTCTCCGATAAGCGCCCTGCGGTTTATGATTTTATACTATATATATGTGGAGCGTGAGATGCAAGCGTTCTACTACTTGTATAATTATTTGGTTAGACATTATCATAATATCACTGGGTTTTGATATCAAGAATATTTCGGGTTATAGTAAGGTGAAAACCGTCCATGTTTATGTGTGGGCTGGTCTTACTATTATCTTCTTGTTTTGAAAAGGATTTTCAAAGTAAAACAGTATGGTTGGAATTTACTCACACCAGTCCCATGACTGACCCAGAGTTTATTTTGTTTGTTTTCCCTAAACTCTTGGGTGCCCAAATTTGTACGGGCAGTCAAGTGTTTCAGGCTTTGCAGATTCACTTGGAGGAGCTCAAAAGCAGGAAGCTTCACCATTAGTTATATAGAGTTATTTCCGCTGTGATATGATGTATTGTACTCTGATAATGGTATGTATATACAATACAGTTTTGCATTCAAAGTTATGTTATATAATTCATCTTATTTTGTTCCGCTGCGAGTTTCGTGTTACTCTGATTCTGTTCAGTTGTGATCTTCTTTTTTTCTATTCTATTAGTTCTATCTTTTCTTTCTCACCCTCTAAATTCTTTCTATTAATGTTCCGGTATTTTCGATGCTCGAGAAATTGACAGTGTATTTATGTTGATTTTCTGGGTCGAAAATCCCCGCTATTACAGTTGGTATCAGAGCCAGGTTAAGTTATTACCTTGGCTCTGTGGCGTGACTCAATAGAGATAAGGTTAGTAATAACTTAGATTGAGTTTGAGTGTATATATATGAGCGCGTATTTGTTAATTAATATAAAAACTGTTTTATATTGTGTTGACTGGTCAGTCGAGTGCTTTATGAATTCTGGTCGAAACAGTAGTGCAAACTAGATCGATAGGTGTTTCTAAAACCTCGAACAAAGTAATTTGACACAGTATGTTTTGAAAAAGGGTAAATGAAACAATTTTACCCAAATTATATTTTGATATAAAAGAAGTATATATATTGAGATATTAATATCATATATTGGATATGTGATCATTTTTATGATCGAACAAGATTATAATTGAGTTGGTTATATAAATTACTAATCGAAATATTATATAAGTATGATATGAAAATCAGATGAGCTGAATCTGAATTTAAAACCAGAATTGAAATAAAACTCTATAAACTGGGAAAAGAGTTGGAAATAATATTTGAATTAAATATAAGGGAATTTTAAAATCCTGGGAGATTTGAAAATTTGTTTTCCAAGTGCTGTGAAAGATATTTTGAAGTAATTTCAAAAGTAGAGTGATTATAAATGAGTTTTTAAAGTAATATAGTATTGAACTCACTTCGATGGCTGGAAAATAGATTCCGATGATGATCGCGACATTATCGGTGTTCATTTTCGAGCTAGTAAGTGATGGATTACTAAAAAAATAAAAATAAAAATTGTTTTGTATTGTTGAGAAACAAGTTGTCAGAAATTCAAATGTTTTGAATTATATATGACTTCAAACTGATTTGAAGTAAATCCCAGGAATTTGAATTCTGAAATAAAAATTTAACTTATGGAGTTAAAATGGTAAAAATGGAATTTAAACAAAGATAACAAAACTGGACTGAATTTGGAAAGATCCAGAATGAAAATTATAAAAGAAAAAATATTGGAGATTCGAGTTATTAAAAATTAATTGATTCTTGGAGAATAAGAATCGAATTTTGAATTAGAGATGGAGATAACTGATTTGAGAAATAAATCAGTAAATGGAATGTCGTAATAAAACTTAACAAGGTTAAGAACTTAGAGTGGAATCAGAGTTGAAATAGAAATTTGGCTTAGTAAAAGCGAAAGACTGGTTTGAGAACGGATTGATGGGAGATCAACCAAGGATGCTTGGATATGCTAGTTTGATAGCAGATGGCAGAGATAGAGTTGAATGCCCAATAGAGAAGGTACACGTTTATATACGAGTATGAGATTTTTTATGAATCAGTTTGGGCAAGCCGTTTGGCTGTTTGATTTTCTTTTGGATTGAAGAAGGCCCGGAGTGGCAAGTTGTTGTAGTACCGAGTGAGCCGTGCAGAGGAGATGCTGGAGAGATTCTCTAAAAATTTAAGCTGTTAGGAAATTTTCAGAAATTTTGAAAATATTCGAAATAATAAGGAATTAATATTTTAATTGGAAATAATCAGTTCAGTGGAAACTGGAATTATGAAGTAAACCAAAAATATTTTTAACTATGTTACAATAGAGATTGTAGCATTTTCCCTATCTTAGCAATTTCGAGGACGAAATTATTTTAAGGGGGAAGGTCTGTAACGTCCCGCATTTTTGTCGGTTTGTATTTGAATATTTAAATCAGTTTAAATATTGAATTTGTAATACAAGTGGATTTATATATTAATTAAAATGAAGTTGAACGTATAAAGATATATATTAATTATAATCGAGCCCATAACGACGCTGCAGTTCGTAATTTAACGTTCTGAACTTCAACTGAGTGTACCAGACTCATTTAGAATCGGATTTCTTCGAAACGAGAAATGTTGGAATCTGTTGAAATGTACCTTTCTAACGGAAGTGGAAAATAGAGATTTCGTCGTATAGATTGCAAGATATGTCCAAATCAAATATTCGAAAAGTCGTTATGAAATCGTATATCGACCGTAACGATTTATTTGAGATAACTAGATATCGGATTCGAATTTGAACAAGGTTCTTTTGGGACATAGTGATAAATTAATTTTTAGAATTTTACTGTAATTTTTAATAAATTAAATACGCAACTTTTTATTTGGAGTATTTTGCACCCTGTATCGATATTTCGGGATTTCAAAATATAAGTCAAACTACTGGTATTATTATATATTTGGGACCGTGGCACCTCGCTGGACACGACTGTGTCCTTATTTCTGTCCGTGACGGCTCATACACGAAAAAAGTGTTACATAACGGATACATTAAACTTTATAAATACAAAGCAAACTTAGATTAATTGAAACAGATATATAAAGTGGATTAATCCTAATGTTTTATTACTTATTTTATTAAGTATAAACCGCTTTTACATCAACAATACAAAGAGAACCAAGGTGCCTATCAAGTTTTACAACAGCATGCTTATACCAAGTTCTAACTCGTGCTGCATAAAGTTTGTTTCCAATCCAGTCGTGCCACACAAGACTTTCCTTTACCCTATACTATAGAAACAGTGCCGACAAAGAAATAAAATTAAAATATAAAGTGAAAACAAATGGTACTCGGCAAAACAAACATATATATGAATAAAAAAGTAGCTTACCTGCCTACTGCTTTTCATTGAAGCAAAACAAACCCATCTACTCTATATATACTAGACTGCTATTACTTCATACTGAAGGAATACACCATGCTCTAAACCCTACGTTAAACTAGCCTAGCCTTATCGATACACGTTTCTATCAAATCACCCTTACCTTGGATAATGAAGACCATAACCTACCCTAAGCTAGAACATGCTATTCCTTCACAACCAAGGGTTCTAAGTCTATAAATACACGGATGATAACTCCTTCAGAAAATCACAAATGCCGAAGCACTTTCAAAGACAATCCGCGATTTAAAAAGAAAAATAAAAAGCAAAAATAAAAAGGGGGAGTTGCAGAGGAAGGCACGATGTCCACAGATGGGGCGAGCCAGGTTTGTAAACAGAAGGAGCAGGTTCTTGAGATTGTTAGAGGAGAAGAAGGGCGTTCAAGTTTTGGTCGTGGAACCGAAGCAAAGGAGCTGCTGTGTGGGAACAGGATGATGGTGCGGGATTTGCATGCGTGCATGGGAGAGGTGCTAAATGACCAGGAGCGGATGGTTAAATTTGTGATGGGATGCATGTATTCGTATAGGGTGAGGGATAGACGAGCTGGTTTTAGTATTTAAAATGGCGGGGATGCAGTTTCATGTTTCAATGGAGTGGTGTAATGGACGTGTGAAGCAAAGTGCATGCGGATGTTGCTGTGGGAACCGAAGGACTTACATGCAAATTAAAGGAAAGGAGCAAGCTAATTTTGTAAGTAAAAGTTGGGTACTGTGTTTTTGTTTGGATGAGTGACGCAAAACGTGTTTGCAGTAGCATAGTATTCATGGAGAACAAGGGGGAAAGTAGGAGCATGCTGCCAACGTTGTACAAAGGGGGTTGCACTCGCACGCACGAGAAAATGATGGGAAGCTTGGTCCATGTTTGTTCACACGTGGATGGGAGGCGGTTGTTAAGTGATCATTGGTTGGCAGTGCACGTTGTGGTTCCTATTTACTGTGTAAGGTACGGTGGTATCTCAACTATGTATGTAAGGAAACAAAGTAGACGAGCTACTATTGGGGTGGATGGCAAGTGCAAGGGGATGACTTCGGCCCAGTTTGAACTTGTAAAGCCCATGGGAAATATGCAAGGGTAGGGGTATGTCGGCATGGGTTTGGAATGATTGACGGTAGCAGTCACTGTTTTAAAATATGAGAGGAAGATTTGTCCAGGCGGTGTGAATATGTGAAGGGTAGTGGGCTGATTCTAAGGGTAAGGCCCAACAAGAGGACAAAGAAGAATGTTAACGTGACTGTGAGATGGAAGGTGAGTACTGAGTGCGTGTTGAGTGTGACATGGAAGGTGTGGGGTATGGTTTGATAAGGAAGAACAAACCGTTGAAATGAAAGATGAGTGCAAGGGAACTCAGAACGGGAAAGCCGGGGTCGATCAAGGGCATCGGTCATTACAAATACGATGGTACACAGATAATAAGGAGCAGCGTCGTTTTGGTCTGGGAGCAGCAACGTTCGATGGGATCAAAGGAACGCAAATCGTTATTTAACGGTTAACGCGCC
Organism: Allium sativum; assembly: GCA_030737875.1. Taxonomy (NCBI): domain Eukaryota; kingdom Viridiplantae; phylum Streptophyta; class Magnoliopsida; order Asparagales; family Amaryllidaceae; genus Allium; species Allium sativum. Next base: position 571,181,125 of record CM060923.1, on the reverse strand, counting down.
AAGGTGAGTAAAATCACTAACTCTGATCTATTTTAAAATATTTTAATTATATTTTAATGTTGTTTGAATGCTGTGTGATGGTCGATTAGGTAGATTCATATTAATTTGGTCGAATATTATATACCGTCACAGATGTACACACCATCGGTTGGATACTGATTCCATCAATTTGAATATTCCCTAGTATAGAGTTAGTGTAAACTGTGTTGACTGACATCTGTGGATGCGGAAACCGGTTGGAGGAATCCAACCGGATTCCTCAATATTTATATGTATTGTTTGTTTTGTATGCACTGTTTGAACCCGAATTATATTTAAAACCCCATGAGAATATTAATGTTGAACGGATATTCAACATCTGTTCGATAAATAAATAAATGATATCGATTTAGAAAGTGGTGACAGTCAACCGTAAAACCATCGTTTTGTTAAAGAGTTGATTGGCCGTCAGGCAAATCAACGAGGTTAATTATAAAAATTTTATTTTTATAATTAAAAAAAAGATTTAAATTTATAATAGAAGTTCTATTACAAACCAGTATTTTAGAGTTCGTTTTATAAAATAAATAAAAATGATTATTGGCATTTAAATGAGTTTATAAAGCAGAAATTATCCGACGATTAAATATTTGGATAATAATATTATTAGATTTATTATATTAATCTAATGTTAAGAAGTAATTAAAATCAGTTAACGAATTTACTGATGGAATGAAGTTGATTAAATCAACTGTTATTTGGGAAAATAATTATTAGTTTAATTGGTCTTTAATTAATCTAATGAAACAGTTTAGAAATAAATTAATCCAAAGTAATAAGATTTAATTACCTTTTGGTTAAGAAGTTATAAATAGAACTATGGAATGGAGAAAGCGAAGAGTAAATGTTTAATATAAATAATCAAACACCAGAGATTTCAAAGTAACGATATGGTATTATAAAACCATAGTTAAAAATAAACATGAAAGTACGATCGGATAGATATTATAAGTAATAAGGGATTAGAGTGCAGACTTGTATCGGTTCTAAGGTAAGAACGTTGTCAATCAAGGTCTGAGAGGTAAATAGAATACCCCAACTTGAACGGCTTCGCTATTATCGAGGAACGATATCAGTTTGTAATGGAAAGAGATGTCAATATTTTTGTAACGGAAAGAAATGTCAAGGTTTTTGTAACAACCCGTATTTTCAATAACCTGTAATAACATAAATCGAGGCAGAATTTAATTCTAAAATGGGAATCAAGGGAAACGGGCTATGCCATTATGTTCGTCTCGGAAAAATACGCGAAATAGAGTCCGAGTTTTCGAAAATCGGAGTCCGTATGACCAAGATATGGCCTCGCGAAGTTTCACGAAAATTCCCAAATTAAAGTATACTTAATTAAGTGAAATGGGTTGTGTAGATATATATATATATATATATATATATATTGATATATATATATATATATATATAATTGAAAATTTAATAAATAAATATGCAAAAATGCTCAAAACAGCGAATTGGGAGAGGGGAATAACCGAACCGGCCGATTTTTGAAGTCGACCCGAGCCCGCTGGGTCGACTAGGGGTTAATCCAGGGTGTTTGGCTGTCAACCCGTGGGCCGATTCGCTCAAGTGCAGATTTTGCATTTGAATGGTTCTCATGGTCCATCTTTAATCTAAAGGCCCTAGATGGTTCCTACACTTGACTTCTTCCCCAAGACATGCTTTGATGGCTTGGATTGAATCTAGGGTTAATCCTATGGCCTAAAACACTTGCCTAATCTATAAATAAGACCCTAACCTACCCTAATTCATTCATAATTAAACCTAGTGACTAAACTATGGCAAAATGCTAGCTCTCATGGCCTCCACTAATTTTATGAAGAGGGTTGCATACTAATCACTCTCTAATCAACTTCTAATCCCTTCTTAGCATCTTAATCTTCTTCATTTGGTGTTCAAATTTGCTAGTTGTGAGTTTCTATCACTTTGATGATCTTTTGGTAAACTAATTAGATGAGATGTGATGAGATTTATGGTTTTGTATGTGGGTTAATGAGCTTTGAATCATATGATATGATGTTAGCATTAATCTTATGTTTATGCATGTTGAGTATGTAAGCTTATGCAAGTTTAATATGATGTATGTTATGTTTGCATGATGCTAAATATGCAAGTTGTGGGCTATGTAATCATATGCATGTTATGCAAGTTCATGGTAATATGCTATGCAAGTTACATGTATGTAAATATGCAAGTTACATGTTTGTTAATATGCAAGTTACATGTATGTAAATATGCAAGTTACATGTTTGTTAATATGCAAGTTACATGTTTGTTAATATGCAAGTTACATGTATGTAAATATGCAAGTTACATGTTTCTTTATATGCAAGTTACATGTTTGTTAATATGCGAGTTACATGTATGTAAATATGCAAGTTACATGTTTATTAATATGCAAGTTCATGATGACACATTATGCAAGTCTATAAGCTAATATGCAAGTTTGTTATGCAAAATGAATATGTAAGTTATGTGACATATTATATGCAAGTTATGTGACATGTTATGCAAGTTCATATGCAAGTTATGTGTTTGTTAATATGCAAGATGGCACCTTTGAAACATGTTCATTCATATGCAAGTTGACACCTTTTATATGTGTTATATCATGAACGAAATTACGTGGGAACGATGGGGTAATTAAATGCATAAGTTAATAAGATTGTGTGAAATTAATATAATTATGCATAACACAAAATAAATAAACATAGTATGGGAATTTGCCTATTTGGTTAGGTGTACCCATACTATGTGTTGGGAATTTACCTATTGAGTTAGGTCTACCCCATGGGAATTTACCTATTAAGTTCGGTCTACCCATGTTAAGAAAACTTGATTAATTAGGGATAATTAATATAAAATTATGAGGGTGATTAATTAGGTGTAATTAATTGACTAAGACACGAGGTTGGACTCAGTTGTAGCGTAAAACTGCCCGGACCCAACCGGCTTAACCAGTTGCTACAAATGTTAGCCCAATGTGAGAGGTCTTAGGCACAAACTAAATACGTAATTAATGTAAAGACACGAGGTTAGACTCTGTTATGACATAAGGCTGCCCGGACCCAACCGGCTTAACCAGCGGTCATAAAAGACAGTCTAATGTGAGAGGTCTTTACAAAGGTTACGTTCTTAATTAATTAATTAAGAAACACTTAACCACATTAGCATGTAGAGGGACATGAGGGGTTAAGTGGGTGCCTCGGGTGGCATGAGAAAATCTAGTGGTTGCCTTGGGTGGCAATAGAAAATACGATTAGAATACTTAACCAAAATGGAACATGTAATTAAAACATGATTAAAGGGTTAAGTGGGATATACTAGAAAAAGGGAAAAGCTTAGGTGGGTAGCTTGTGGAGGCCCATTTCAACCAGTAACCCATACGTATCTTTGTGGGCTCGACCCATGTCGAGGACGGGACACGCATACTGGGCTTGACTGTAAGAGGCAAACGGGTTAGCGGTGGCAACGCAAGTCCAACGGGCTTCATATGCGTGAGTGGGCCCGGGCTGGTAGGTAAGCCGTTGTTGCATCGAGTAGATATAAGCCGTGCACCTTTAGTTCCATCAGGTTGCCACATTGGGGAATGATACATCCCACGGTGGGGCCAGCACGGGTATCTACGTTAGGGAGCCGATCGAATGGGAAGTAGTGTGTACACCTAGTGGATTGTAGGGCCCCGTGGCGCCTACTTGGTCACCTAGGGGTACGCAGGTACTAATTAGTAAATTTTATAAGTCCTTGGGTGGGATCAACCTTTAAGTTAGGAACGACTGGTGTGGTGCAGTTTAGTAATTTACCTTAGGGAGGGTAGATGCGTCTTTATCCTTTATCTTCGTTTAGTTGACTGCTTAGGGTAGCCATTCATCCCTATATGTTACCGTATATCAGTTTATGTCTTCTCTGGTTACTTTAACGATTGTATTGTTAAAGTTATAGGACTCGCTCAGACTTATGTCTGACCCTGTTGTTTTTATCTTTTTCCCAACCCTCAGGTCCTACGGTGGATCCTAGCAGTAGTGGAGCTTGATCGGATTGCTGTTCCAGTCTTTAGGAGCTTGGATAGATGTAAAGCTCCAGTTATCCAGTTATCTTTTCTTTTGTTTGGCTATTGTATGAGAGTGGGATTATGTACTTCTTTATTTTGATGGATATTGTACTTGACCTTTATTGTGGTTTTATGATGTAACCAGACATGTTTTACTTCCGCTGTTATGAGATGATGTTTTAAAATTTTCAAGTACTATTTATATCTGTCTTGTTGTAATTTTTCTGTTCTATATTCACTAAAATACTCCACCGATGCTATGGCATTCCCTTAGTGAGTGATCATAGCGGGAGTGGGGTGTTACACGTGGTATCGGAGCTTAAGGTTACCAGAACAGATAAAATTTTTGAGAAAAACTACTTTCTAAGAGTATTTTCGAAGAAAGTATTTTTAAAAGCATGTCTTCTAAGAGAAAAAGTTTTTGAAAAAGAAAAGCATAATCCCCAATAGCCATATCTTTATCTTTCGGAATCTCCTTTTTGAATCTTTCCTCTTTCGTTTCAGCATGGCTGAAGATCTTAACATCCCGGAGGGTTTAGTTATACCACTATGGTATAGGAGGTTGCAAGAGGCTAGGGCCGCGGCTGCGGGTCCGGCCAATGCTACTACACCAGAGACAACCGCTCCTCCTCCTCAGCCTAGAGTGGATAATTTTGCTAAGGTTTGCAAGGAGTTCAAGGCTATAGGAGGAAAACCTTTTCTTGGTTCAGAGACTTTCGTAGAGGCTAGAGATTGGCTTAAGGAAGTGGAAGAGTTGCTAGATATCTTTGAAGTGGAAGAGGGAAAGAAAGTCAAGTTGGCGGCTTGGTTAATGAAGGGAGAGGCCTCATTCTGGTGGGAGGTCACTAATGGAGAACGCCCTGTTGACTCTTGGGCAGATTTTAAGCAAAGGTTTGGGGCTAAGTTTCTCTCAAGGGCGGAAGAGAATCTGTTTATGGAGAAGTTCTTGAATTTGAAGCAAGGGAATCTCACGGTGAAAGAATATGTCAACAAATTCAATCAATTAGCAAGGTTTGGCATAGAGTTGGTGAATACACCGGAGAAGAAGGCTTTGAGGTTCGTTAGAGGCTTGAACGAACCATTGCAAGGAATAGCTATGACTCACATTCCTATGGGGGCCACTTTTGAGAAGCTTGTCTACATGGCACTTATGCATGAGGATGATAAGAATTCTAAGGCACCAGAGAAAAAGGGGGATCAGAAGAAACCGCAACAGCAACAACAAGGCAAGGGCGGAAAAGGCAATGGTGACAAAAAGAAGACGAAGAAGAAGTGCTTCAATTGTGGAACACCAGGACACCTCAGTAAGGATTGTCGCAAAAAGAAGAAGACCGGTTGCTTTCATTGTGGTGAAGCAGGGCATCTTGTGAAAAACTGCCCAAAGAAGGGGCAGAAGACGGGGTCTACCTCAGGAGGCCAGGTGCAAGCTCTTATAGCACCACCTCAGTCAAGGGGGCAAGTTCAGGTTCTCTCAGTTCCACCGATTCAGCAGAGAGGTAGAACTATTTCCGTTGAAAGTCTGGTTTTTCTGTTTGATCATCCAGTTCGTACTTTGTTTGACTCTGGCGCATCGCATTCTTTTATCTCATCATCGTAAGTTGAGTCACTGCACTTAGACACCAGTCTAGTTGATGATCCCTTGGTTGTCTCAAACCCAATTGGGGGCTCCATATATCTGTCTATGATATGTTTGGGTTTGAAGATTTCTATACTTAGCGTTGAGTTTAGATGTGATGCTTTTGTATTGGGCTTCACGGGCTATGGGTTGATCTTGGGCATGGACTGGTTATCCAGTAATGGTGCCGTTCTTGATTGCGAAAGGAGAGTTGTCAGGCTCATGACCCGCTTGGGTAACACTCTCGAGATCTCTTGCAATCCCATGGAATCTGTTTTGCTAAGTTATCTTGAATCGCTCGATGCTTCGGTCGAGAGTTTGTGTTCTGTCAGAGTAGTCCGGGAATATCCGGATGTGTTTGAAGAAGTAAAGGGTTTGCCTCCGAAGCGGGAGATAGATTTCCGAATTTATTTGGTGGATAATGCCAAACCAGTGTCTTTGCCAGTACGCCACATGGCTCCTCGTGAGAGAAGAGAACTTCATAAGCAAGTAGGGGAGTTGCTTGAGAAGGGGTTCATAAGGCGAAGTATATCGGAGTGGGGAGCTCCAGTAGTGTTTGCCACGAAGGCGGATGGGTCCCTCAGACTTTGTGTGGATTATAGAGAACTTAATAAGCTCACGAAGAAGAATAGACACCCATTACCGAGGATAGATGATCTCTTTGATCAGTTGGTTGGCGCGTCAGTATTTTCGCAGATGGACTTAGCTACAGGGTTTCATCAGTTAAGAGTGGCGGAGGACAGTATAGAGAAGACTGCTTTCCGGACTCCGGATGGTTTTTATGAGTGGCTAGTGATGCCATTTGGGTTGACAAACGCCCCCGCATACTTTGTTGATCTCATGAGTAGAGTGTTCAGAGAGTATCTGAATAAGTTTGTAGTAGTTTTTGTGGATGACATCTTGGTCTTTTCCAAGAATGAAGAAGAGCATGCCTTACATCTCAAGGAAGTGTTGGAGACTCTTCGAGCACATAGTCTTAAAGCTAAATTCTCTAAATGCCATTTTTGGAGAAGAGAAGTGCGATTCTTAGGGCATGTGGTCTCTAAGGAAGGGATAGCTGTGGATCCCGCAAAGATAGTATCTATCCAGGATTGGAAAGTTCCTAGAAATGCTACCGAGGTAAGAAGTTTCTTGGGGTTGGCAGGATATTATAGGAAGTTCATCAAAGACTTCGCGAAGATATCAGCCCCATTAACCCGCTTGACGAAAAAGAATCTGGTTTTCTCGTGGGATGTAGATTGTGATGATGCTTTCCGACGGTTAAAGAGAGCTTTGACCACCGCTCCAGTTTTAGTGCTCCCGGATGGGAGTAAGCCGTTTGTTGTTTATACCGATGCTTGTGGAACAGGATTAGGCGCAGTCTTGATGCAGGAGGGAAGGGTAATAGCCTATGGAGGGAGACAATTGAGAGTGCATGAGAAGAATTACCCTACCCATGATCTAGAGTTGGCCGCGATTGTTTTCGCACTTAAGTCTTGGCGCCATTATCTTCTTGGTGAGAGATTCGAGTTGTTCACCGACCATAAATCATTGAAGTACTTATTCTCTCAGAAGGATTTAAACTTAAGACAGCAAAGGTGGATGGAGTTCTTAGCATCCTATGATTTCGAGATAGCGTATACCCCTGGTAAGGGTAACGTGGTGGCAGACGCCTTAAGTAGAAAAAGGCTATCTTTGAGTCCATTGTTCGTGGAACGACGAAGCTTGGAGTTTCTTTCTTTGTTTGACTTCAGACCTTCTGTTGATTTTGTACCTGGTTTGTTGGCATCCTTGGAGGTTAGACCTACTCTTTTGAGACGGATTGGCGAGGCTCAGCGAGACGACCCACAGTTGGTTGAGTTGATAGAGAAGCTTATGAGGGGGGAGTCGTCCAGCCATTTGGGTAGATACACCATAAATGATAAAGGATGGTTGCATAGAGACGGTAGACTTTGTGTACCGCAAGATGAGGGTTTGAAGAAGGCTATTTTGGATGATGCACATCGTTCAAGAATGACTATTCATCCCGGTGGAGACAAAATGTACCAAGACATGAAGAGAGTTTTCTTCTGGGCCGGTATGAAGAAAGATGTGGCCGAGTATGTGGCTAGATGCTTGGTATGCCAACAAGTTAAAGCGGAGCAAAGGAAACCCGGTGGGTTGCTACACCCATTGGAAGTTCCGCAATGGAAGTGGGATAGTGTCTCGATGGATTTCATCGATGGGTTACCGAGATCGAGGAAGGGCAATACGGGAATTTGGGTGGTGGTAGACAGACTTACCAAGAGTGCCCATTTTATACCCGTGAAGAGTAAGAGGACCGCTCCATGGCTTGCTTCAGTCTATGTTAGGGAGATTGTTAGATTGCATGGCGTACCATCCAGCATTGTGAGTGATCGAGATCCTATCTTCACTAGTGAGTTTTGGAGAAGTTTGCAAGAGGCGGTAGGGACTCAGTTGTGTTTGAGCACCGCATATCATCCTCAGACGGACGGTCAGACCGAGAGGGTGAACCGTATCTTAGAAGATCTCTTGAGGCTTTGTATCTTAGATTTTGGAGGTACATGGGAAGAACATCTTCCTTTGGTAGGGTTCGCATATAATAACAGCTTTCAGTCCAGTATTGGCATGGCACCTTTCGAAGCTCTTTATGGAAGGCCTTGTCGATCTCCTACATGTTGGTGGGAATCTACGGATAAGATCTTGCTTGGGCCAGATATGGTTAGAGAGACTTCAGAGAAGATTGATTTAATTCGTAGAAGGATGAAGGCAGCGCAAGATAGACAGAAGTCTTATGCGGATCGGAGAAGGACGGATCTTGAGTTTGAGGTTGGGGATATGGTTTTTGTCAAAGTATCTCCATTGAGAAATGTTGTTCGCTTTGGGTCCGTTGGGAAGTTAGCACCGAGATTCGTTGGGCCGTTTCCTATTAAGGAAAGGATTGGACGGATGGCATATAGGGTGGAGTTGCCCGACAGACTTAGTGGTGTTCATGATGTATTCCATGTATCACATTTGAGGAAGTGCTTACATGAGACCGCGGAGGTGGTAGAGCCGAGCTTGCTTAGAGATGTAGAGGTAGAGCGTGATGCGACGATTCGACGAGCTCCTACTCGCATCCTTGGGTCAGAAACTAGGAAGTTGAGGAACAGAGGAGTTCAGCTAGTTAAAGTGCAATGGGGAGATGACGAAAGCAATGCTACTTGGGAGACGGAAGCAAAGATGCATTCTTTGTATCCATTTCTTTTTGAGAGTATGTCTTTTAACTTCTCCTTTATTGCTTGTCTAGTACTTATCTTATCTTTAGTATATCCTCTCGCTAATACCTATGACCTTTAGATAGGGTAAAACCTATGGTTGAAACATGTGTTTGAAACATGTTATGGTTGATGGATGCATATGGATGCAATTGTTTGCTAGTGGTTGCTCGTGGATGCATATACACACACATTAGGCACTAGATCGGCTCAGTCACTTCATGTTGCATATTGCATAAATGGATGTAGTAGTTAGATTGATGGATGTATCATGGCTGTGTTATCATATGGATGATGCATTTTTGTGTATGGTTGTGCACGCATGTAGAAATTTGTATGTGTCAATAGGGTTTCGCATACATATTGGATGCATGGCACTATCATGGTTTGCATTAAGGAGGTTTACTGTATCAGTAACCGCCTGATTTTCGCATTAGGTAAGTACATATACACACACTTTTGCATATATCCATCCAGCATTTAGAATCTTGTAAGGACAATGATTGCTCGTGGATGATGCTTTGAGTAGATGGATGATTGGATGGTAGGATACGTTCTTCCTAACTTGAAGATTTCGGGGACGAAATCCTTTAAGGAGGGGAGAATGTAACAACCCGTATTTTCAATAACCTGTAATAACATAAATCGAGGCAGAATTTAATTCTAAAATGGGAATCAAGGGAAACGGGCTATGCCATTGTGTTCGTCTCGGAAAAATACGCGAAATAGAGTCCGAGTTTTCGAAAATCGGAGTCCGTATGACCAAGATATGGCCTCGCGAAGTTTCACGAAAATTCCCAAATTAAAGTATACTTAATTAAGTGAAATGGGTTGTGTAGATATATATATATATATATATATATATATATTGATATATATATATATATATATATATAATTGAAAATTTAATAAATAAATATGCAAAAATGCTCAAAACAGCGAATTGGGAGAGGGGAATAACCGAACCGGCCGATTTTTGAAGTCGACCCGAGCCCGCTGGGTCGACTAGGGGTTAATCCAGGGTGTTTGGCTGTCAACCCGTGGGCCGATTCGCTCAAGTGCAGATTTTGCATTTGAATGGTTCTCATGGTCCATCTTTAATCTAAAGGCCCTAGATGGTTCCTACACTTGACTTCTTCCCCAAGACATGCTTTGATGGCTTGGATTGAATCTAGGGTTAATCCTATGGCCTAAAACACTTGCCTAATCTATAAATAAGACCCTAACCTACCCTAATTCATTCATAATTAAACCTAGTGACTAAACTATGGCAAAATGCTAGCTCTCATGGCCTCCACTAATTTTATGAAGAGGGTTGCATACTAATCACTCTCTAATCAACTTCTAATCCCTTCTTAGCATCTTAATCTTCTTCATTTGGTGTTCAAAGTTGCTAGTTGTGAGTTTCTATCACTTTGATGATCTTTTGGTAAACTAATTAGATGAGATGTGATGAGATTTATGGTTTTGTATGTGGGTTAATGAGCTTTGAATCATATGATATGATGTTAGCATTAATCTTATGTTTATGCATGTTGAGTATGTAAGCTTATGCAAGTTTAATATGATGTATGTTATGTTTGCATGATGCTAAATATGCAAGTTGTGGGCTATGTAATCATATGCATGTTATGCAAGTTCATGGTAATATGCTATGCAAGTTACATGTATGTAAATATGCAAGTTACATGTTTGTTAATATGCAAGTTACATGTATGTAAATATGCAAGTTACATGTTTGTTAATATGCAAGTTACATGTTTGTTAATATGCAAGTTACATGTATGTAAATATGCAAGTTACATGTTTCTTTATATGCAAGTTACATGTTTGTTAATATGCGAGTTACATGTATGTAAATATGCAAGTTACATGTTTATTAATATGCAAGTTCATGATGACACATTATGCAAGTCTATAAGCTAATATGCAAGTTTGTTATGCAAAATGAATATGTAAGTTATGTGACATATTATATGCAAGTTATGTGACATGTTATGCAAGTTCATATGCAAGTTATGTGTTTGTTAATATGCAAGATGGCACCTTTGAAACATGTTCATTCATATGCAAGTTGACACCTTTTATATGTGTTATATCATGAACGAAATTACGTGGGAACGATGGGGTAATTAAATGCATAAGTTAATAAGATTGTGTGAAATTAATATAATTATGCATAACACAAAATAAATAAACATAGTATGGGAATTTGCCTATTTGGTTAGGTGTACCCATACTATGTGTTGGGAATTTACCTATTGAGTTAGGTCTACCCCATGGGAATTTACCTATTAAGTTCGGTCTACCCATGTTAAGAAAACTTGATTAATTAGGGATAATTAATATAAAATTATGAGGGTGATTAATTAGGTGTAATTAATTGACTAAGACACGAGGTTGGACTCAGTTGTAGCGTAAAACTGCCCGGACCCAACCGGCTTAACCAGTTGCTACAAATGTTAGCCCAATGTGAGAGGTCTTAGGCACAAACTAAATACGTAATTAATGTAAAGACACGAGGTTAGACTCTGTTATGACATAAGGCTGCCCGGACCCAACCGGCTTAACCAGCGGTCATAAAAGACAGTCTAATGTGAGAGGTCTTTACAAAGGTTACGTTCTTAATTAATTAATTAAGAAACACTTAACCACATTAGCATGTAGAGGGACATGAGGGGTTAAGTGGGTGCCTCGGGTGGCATGAGAAAATCTAGTGGTTGCCTTGGGTGGCAATAGAAAATACGATTAGAATACTTAACCAAAATGGAACATGTAATTAAAACATGATTAAAGGGTTAAGTGGGATATACTAGAAAAAGGGACAAGCTTAGGTGGGTAGCTTGTGGAGGCCCATTTCAACCAGTAACCCATACGTATCTTTGTGGGCTCGACCCATGTCGAGGACGGGACACGCATACTGGGCTTGACTGTAAGAGGCAAACGGGTTAGCGGTGGCAACGCAAGTCCAACGGGCTTCATATGCGTGAGTGGGCCCGGGCTGGTAGGTAAGCCGTTGTTGCATCGAGTAGATATAAGCCGTGCACCTTTAGTTCCATCAGGTTGCCACATTGGGGAATGATACATCCCACGGTGGGGCCAGCACGGGTATCTACGTTAGGGAGCCGATCGAATGGGAAGTAGTGTGTACACCTAGTGGATTGTAGGGCCCCGTGGCGCCTACTTGGTCACCTAGGGGTACGCAGGTACTAATTAGTAAATTTTATAAGTCCTTGGGTGGGATCAACCTTTAAGTTAGGAACGACTGGTGTGGTGCAGTTTAGTAATTTACCTTAGGGAGGGTAGATGCGTCTTTATCCTTTATCTTCGTTTAGTTGACTGCTTAGGGTAGCCATTCATCCCTATATGTTACCGTATATCAGTTTATGTCTTCTCTGGTTACTTTAACGATTGTATTGTTAAAGTTATAGGACTCGCTCAGACTTATGTCTGACCCTGTTGTTTTTATCTTTTTCCCAACCCTCAGGTCCTACGGTGGATCCTAGCAGTAGTGGAGCTTGATCGGATTGCTGTTCCAGTCTTTAGGAGCTTGGATAGATGTAAAGCCCCAGTTATCCAGTTATCTTTTCTTTTGTTTGGCTATTGTATGAGAGTGGGATTATGTACTTCTTTATTTTGATGGATATTGTACTTGACCTTTATTGTGGTTTTATGATGTAACCAGACATGTTTTACTTCCGCTGTTATGAGATGATGTTTTAAAATTTTCAAGTACTATTTATATCTGTCTTGTTGTAATTTTTCTGTTCTATATTCACTAAAATACTCCACCGATGCTATGGCATTCCCTTAGTGAGTGATCATAGCGGGAGTGGGGTGTTACAGTTTTTGTAATAGAAAGAGATGTCAAGATTTTTGTAACGGTAAAAGACATCGAGATTAGTTATAAAGTGGCATATAGCAGCGTACTGCAAGTTTGAACTATAGCGATAAAATAAACGCTGTTGATTAGGATTAAGCGTGACTGTTATGTCAAGATTAGTCATAAAGGAGAATTTTACAGCGTATGATAAGTTTAGAACTATAGCGATAAATTAACGCTGTCAACCAAACTTAAGCGTGATTTTTATATATGGCAGCACTTCCTAGGAAATGAAGCAGTTCAGTTGAAATCCACTTATTCGAAAGTGATAAATAACGATGTCGTAAGAAAATATAAGAATCATTTTAGAAAGAGAAATTGGGGAATCGTGTTAGAAAACGATGACAGCAATTCGATGTTCGAAATGTGATTAGAATTAAACCGTTAGGATTTGGAACTAGAATTCGACGATGTCGAATGTATTAAAAGTAAACTATTTTTAGGGATTATAATCTGATAGAATAATTAACATTTAGTTATAAACAAATAAATGTTAATAGGATAGGAGTCAGTATTTAGTTATAAACTTGATATCGATTTGATAAGAAGTTGACTTAGAAACAGAGTTTATAAAGTGGAATAGGAATATAAAAAGTATGAAAGAGATTTCGGTAAACAAGATAAGGGAAAGTATTTCGTGAATAAAGATTTATATGATAAAGGTGTTCGAATTTCTATAATAAGGGAGGGTATTCACATTTCAAAGTGAAAAATGTTTTAAAAGTGAACGTAGGGCCGATTAAAGGGTTAAAAGGAAATTGGAAATATTTTCCAATATAAATAGGATAGATTTTCCAAGTATAGAAATAAAGAATGTGAAATTAATGGAAATAGTTCGAACGTTAATAACGTATGTTTCTGGAACATGAAAGAATAAGAGTTTATAATAACTGGAAATGTTTTCCAAGAAGTATGAAAAGGCTAAAATGGGATTTGAGAAATATCTAGTAAGATATGGGAATTCGAACAATGAAACGAATGTTAAATAAAAGTGCCGTGGTTGTGTGATGTTAGTTATACATTAGAATGGGTGTTGTTTTAACTCCGATAGTTAAATAACCGACTATCGAAGTGTTTTGACCATCGTTGTCAATACGGAGAGACCGGTTGGATATATTATCCGGAAACCACTCCGTATAGGCATAAGCGTTGCGATTTATACTGTGCTGAAGATATCGAAGATGGAGTTAAATGCAAGGGTCGTCCAGTTCTAGAATGATGTTTTGTTTGTCCAGTCCCAGGACAACTTGTATGAACGAGTGTCTGACAGAGTATTTCCAATGGTCATGCCGTTGATTTTACAAATATACCAAGTTGGTGGGGAGAAGATAACTTCTCTTTATTCTACACCCAGTGTGCATTTGTGTAATCAATGTGTGATTACGGATTTGACGATGTGACATTCAAAGTGAATGGTGATCAGATGTTCTGAAGATAGACGTAGCCTCTAGCCTCACAACCGAGAATGACAGAAGTTGGGTTAGACAGCATGGCTAGTTGGGTCATCCCCAAGCAGGGTGTATTATCACCGATCTAGAGAAAATTCATATTTATGCTTCTTTTCGATTCTGTATCTTCGGATGATGGTTGGATGGCCTACAACCGTGGTGGCAATATATTCGCGACACTCAAGCTAAATGAGTGAGCGGTCATATGTGGCCGGGTTGCAAGACGTTCTTGTTGAGCCCTGAGTGTATCCCCTCTAGAGTACACTATTCAGAAGGTGCTCCCATACCTTGTCTGTTGAAAACCATTCTCCGATAAGCGCCCTGCGGTTTATGATTTTATACTATATATATGTGGAGCGTGAGTTGCAAGCGTTCTACTACTTGTATAATTATTTGGTTAGACATTATCATAATATCACTGGATTTTGATACCAAGAATATTTCAGGTTATAGTAAGGTAAAAACCGTCCATGTTTATGTGTGGGCTGGTCTTACTATTATCTTCTTGTTTTGAAAAGGATTTTCAAAGTAAAATAGTATGGTTGGAATTTACTAACACCAGTCCCATGACTGACCCAGAGTTTATTTTGTTTGTTTTCCCTAAACTCTTGGGTGCCCAAATTTGTACGGGCAGTCAAGTGTTTCAGGCTTTGCAGATTCACTTGGAGGAGCTCAAAAGCAAGAAGCTTCACCATTATTTATATAGAGTTATTTCCGCTGTGATATGATGTATTGTACTCTGATAATGGTATGTATATACAATACAGTTTTGTATTCAAAGTTATGTTATATAATACATCTTATTTTGTTCCGCTGCGAGTTTCGTGTTACTCTGATTCTGTTCAGTTGTGATCTTCTTCTTCTTCTATTCTATTAGTTCTATCTTTTCTTTCTCACCCTCTAAATTCTTTCTATTAATGTTCCGGTATTTTCGATGCTCGAGAAATTGACAGTGTATTTATGTTGATTTTCTGGGTCGAAAATCCCCGCCATTACAGAGGGAAGTTTCGAAGCTTTTCCGTCATCGTTCACTGTTGGGGGAGGCTAAAGACCGCGTTGACCACGTAAATGGGAAGTGAGGGGTTTGACTGTTTTGACCGTGTTTTACAATATATTTATATAATATTTTTAATTTCAAAAACACGCTTGTTTTGATACGAACTCAAAATCGAACCCAACAACTGTCACCCCTAGCTAATCACCCCCATTCCGAACACAATGGGATATGAATCGTAAGCCAATTCGACTGTTTCGATCAGTTTCCATTTAAATCATTATATTGAATTTTAAACGTATATTTCAATTTACTGGGGTCACATATGGACCCCAAAAATTCTAGAAAAATTATTTCTAGCTTCGTATTGACGATACAGTCCTAACAAAACAAATTCGGTCAAATTGGGAGATCATTTGAAAAATGGCCATCTTCTGGTCGATCCAAATTGATTGAAACTGTCAAAAACACGTTTTCCTTCGCCGTGCTTACATATTAATCCCAAAAATTAAGAATTTTGGAATCTAGAAATAACTTGACATCCCAGATCCAACAAAAGTGGTTCCGTCGAAAACGGAGGTCGTCTGCAAAATGGTTATTTTTACGGGGTATATTTTCCATAGCGACTATTCTGAATTTTCAACTGGGCATAACTTTTCATTCCCGCTATGAAATTTCAATTTTTGTATTCATTGGAAAGATATTCTCAAATAGATTCTAATATTTTTAGTTTCGCTAAAATCCGGTTTATTTTGAATCTTGTACATTCATTTGAAATTTGAAATCGAATTTTCAAACTACCGTGCCATTTTCAATTCCTTTTATATTTAAAATAAAATATTTATATTCTAACGTCGATTCAAATAAATATATACATTCTAATTCTATTTAAAATAAATTTCTTGTTGTTATTATTTAAAATAATTCATTTTAAAAATTCAAAATTCATCAAAATTGCCAAAATAAAAATTTTAAATTTGTTCTGATTTTCCGGGTTGTTACAATCCATATACTTTGTTGATATGCCTCAGTAAAACCTTAAGCCCCCTAACCTAGGTGGGTGCGATGATATACACGTAAATGTGTATATTTTATCCACTTATTTATCTTATTTTATCTTTTAAATAATTGATATTGTGTATTTATAGCCGTGTTTTCAGATTGTTGACAAGAAGCATGGTTTAGAGCATTTAATGGATAAAGCATGAAGAATTTGCTTAAAAAGAGTGAAGTTTAAAATTGCTAAAGCTTGAAGAATCTAAAGCTTGAAGAACGATTGCAATTATATTTCAGTTAACAAGATTTGGCTCAATAAAGACTCAAACCGCATTCACATTAGCTCATTTAGAAGGCCTCTTACTCATGTTGCGTTCACACTAGCCTATTTGCTAGACCACTCACTCTAAAGCTGCGTTCACACTGGCTTATATGTTATTTGGGTTATTTCTTTAGTCCCACATTATGTAATTAGCTAGCTAGCCTTTGTCATATCAGCTATAAATACATTGTATCTTAGTCTTGTAAAAAACACATTGGATTTTATTCTGTAATTCTCTTCTTGGAATAAAATCATTCTTCTTCCTCTTTTCTATTTAGTTTTAGTTTTATTTATGTTCTTGTTATTTAATTGGATTTTATTCTGTAATTCTCTTCTTGGAATAAAATCATTCTTCTTCCTCTTTTCTATTTAGTTTTAGTTTTATTTATGTTCTTGTTATTTAATTTCTGTTTTTCTTCTTCTTTAGTTATGTCTAGCTAATCCCCTTTGATTAGGGGGTGATGACGCTGATAGTATGATTCAATATGAATCACATAGCCAAAGGATGAGGAATTCATGTATATAGATCTAGAGCTGAACCAAGGGTTAGATCTGAACCTTAATATCCTGTGTCGTTTAAGAGCTATGCTCCTTCACAGGGTATATTCGTGTTCGATCTAACGTTTAATCAGATCTAGATCTAATTTTAGGGGTTTAGAAATTAATTAGTAAATCTGTCCTGATAGTCTATGGTTGTAGAGCTGAGCTCCTGCATAGGCTATGCTTATCGTTATTTACATATTTGTTTCTAAAAACCTATTATCGCTGATTCATGTTTGTGACAGAAACATGTATTAGATCTGGTTAATCTTTTGGCTATTGATGATTATGAATCTGATCTATGTCATTATCCCCTAATTACTTTCTTTGTTGTTAAAAACTCGCTTTTTATTTATTTTCTGTCAATTTGCAATTCAATCAAAATTCTGGAATAACTTGAGTGGATTTATTAATTAAAATATTTTTGGCCCTAGAGTTCGACACCCTCTACAACAATCCTTGTTGTTTAGGAAAACCGAACGGATTTTACAGTTGTTTACAACTGTTTGATTTGTTCGCAAACAAATTTTGGCGCCGTTGTCGGGGACCAAAATAATTTTTATTTTTAAATCCTTCGAGTTATAATTTTTTATTTTATATTTTTATTTTTCTTCATAAAAAAAACAAACACAAAAAAAAATTATTTTGTTTTGTTTTGTTTCGTTTTCTAGTTTAGATAAAAAAAAATCTTGATTGGTTTGATTTGGTGTTAGTCAATAATACTGTAATCTTCCTACCAAGAGAAAAAAAAAAGAATTGCAATTTTTGTTTGATTTGTTTCCTTTCTTATTCCCGTCTTTACATTTCTTTGTCTAAAAGAAAAAAAAAATCGTGTTTATTTGATTTGGTATCATTTGGTTACCACAATCAGAACAAATAAGAGAAAAATATATTCTTGCCAGATTTTGTTACAATTTCTTTCCATAATCTTTACAATTCTTACAAATATATGAAAAAAAATTGTTTTTCTTTTATATTCCTCCTTCTCTTGCTTTATATTTCTTCTGTGATCCCTGCTTTTCACAATCTCCACTGCACCGCAAACTCCACCACCGTCAGACAAAGCTACAGCACTCCTCTTCCCACCTCAAACAAGTGCGCTCGCTTCATCTCCTCCACCGCAAACTAGCATCACCTCCCTCTCAACAACAAGCCCCATCAATTCACACACCAACGCAAATAACCACTGTGCTAACCAAGTCCACGTCACAGTCCACCACCGTGCTGTTTCATCACTGCACCACTTCAGACGATCTCCACTGTCAAGAAGTTCATCAACTCCCATACACAGTTCCTACATAGCATCACCTCCCTCTCAACAGCATACCCACTCCCATACCCCATCATCCCTTTCATACCTCATCAACAATACCGACAAGCACCTGCGTTTGGCCATCCACAAAAATCATACACAGTCATCACCACACTGCTTCAGACAGGCACTGCAAGACCTCCTTGCCACTTAACCCCCGCAAGACCAGCGTCTATCTCGAACCGACCAAGTTCCAAACCACCGTACTGACCAAAACCAAACATCACCGAATCGCAATCGAAGACCTGATGTACCAAATTCCTAAAATCGCAACCCTAGAAACCTACATCTAAAACCCCCAAATTTGGACGAACTCAGCACCCCAATCGCACATAATCGAAACAGTTCAAAACACGATTGGAAGGAGTCTCAAACGAAAAAAAAAGGAGAGAGAAACCATGGATATTGTGAGGATTTATTTCCTTGTGTAAATCTGCAAAGAAGGGTGCGGTCCTTTGAGCGTCCTGCATTTTTTTTTTCGTTTTCAGTGGTAGTGGTACTGTTTCTTTTGACAGTCGCATTTTTTTTTTTGGTTTGAGAAGGCTATATTTCGTGGGCTCTTGCTTGTGTGGGCTGTCATTTTTTTTTTTGGGTTTGCTTCTCTAATTTTCAGTTTCTTTTGTTTCTTTGGCTGTTTGCGTTGATTCATTATAGATCTATTTCTCTTTTGTTTTAATTTCATCCATCCTTAAAAAAAAAAATGTTTCTTTGTTAAAAAAAAAATCATTTCATTTCCTTATGTTGTTATTTTTTTTCTTTTGATTTTCACTCATCTTGTTTTATTTTTAGTTTCATTTTCTTTCTTAAAACCAAAAAAAAAACATGGAAGGAGTTTCAAAAAGCGAGCAACAAATAAGAAATCAGAGTTCAAACAATTTGCAATCAGCGGAATTTAAATTATTTGAGCGGTTGCACATCAAGTAGGGGTGTGAACGCGCTAGCGCGACTCAACTGCACTGGACGGACTGCCGATCAAGGTGAGTATTTTCAATCTCTACAGGGACCGCTGCTGCAAATAAAAAAAATATATAGTCATTGCTTGTAAAACTCTTCTGCAGGGCATCGGCTTGCTTGTAAAAGAAAAAAAAATCTGTTTTTTTTTTATTTATTTATCTCTGCAATTGACTGTTCCGAGACTGTTCATTCTGTGACTAAAAAAAAATCCGCATTCATCTTAGTTTTGTTTTTATTTTCTAAGGACTTCATTATATTTTGACAATTTGGTTTAGTTCAAACGAATTATTTCTCGGTGTCTAGACTACGGCAGAGTAATAACTGTTTATAAATATTACGGTGATTCGTAAATATTATATCAGTTGTTCCTCTGAAGGTACTTAAACCTTTGGCTGCATTGCTAGGGTGATTCCTGGTGCACCGATAACTCCTGTCCGTTAACTGGCTGAGAAGTCTTTTGTTGAAATAAATCAAACCGTCATTATATAATTCTAGAAATTGTAAATTG
This sequence comes from Allium sativum, assembly GCA_030737875.1. Lineage (NCBI taxonomy): Eukaryota > Viridiplantae > Streptophyta > Magnoliopsida > Asparagales > Amaryllidaceae > Allium > Allium sativum. Next base: position 571,161,215 of record CM060923.1, on the reverse strand, counting down.
CATTAGGTTCATCAAAAAAAATCTTTTGTGTCTAATTCTTTATCTCTAAAAAAAACAAACAAAAAAAATCGCGTCTCAAATTTGTTTTTTCTCGTCTTCCCTTATTCTTCTCGCTAGTGCATGCGTCATTGGACACGTGATCCTTCAGATAATCATCTAGTTCGAACAAACAGTTCTTTAACCATGGCCGAAGAAAATCCCCCTCGATCTCTTATGGATAGATACTTCCCCGATCGGGTTTCTATTCCTTCTTGCATCATATTGCCCGCCCCAACGGGTAACCACTTTGAAATTCATTCGAATCACATAAATTCTCTTCCAAAGTTCGGCAATTTAGAATGTGATGATCCGTATATTTTCTTGACCAAATTTGAACAAGTTTGTGCAACCATGAAATTTCAACAATTAAGTGACGATGGAATCAAACTTAGGTTAATTCCATTTGCACTTACCGATTATGCTGAGAAATGGTTGTATAGCTTGCCTTCAAATACGATTGGGACTTGGGGAGAATTTGTGAACATTTTTCTAAAGAAATTTTACCCTCTGGAAAAAACATCTAAAATTCGAAATGAAATCGTAAATTTTCGTCAATTTGGGGGTGAATCCTTTGCAAAATATTTTGAAAGATTTAAAGAGCTTCTAGTCAAATGTCCACATCACAATTTTGAAAAATGGACTCTTTGTCAAATTTTATACGATGGCTTGAAAATAACTCTCGAACCATGCTCGAATCAATGTGCCAAGGAAATTTTCTAGCCCAAGATCACAATGCCGCTTGGCAATTTCTCGAAAATTTGGCCAAAAAATCAGCTCAATGGGAAAAATCTAATGAGAAATCGATTTATTCCCGATCTAACGCTCATTCGGTAGGATCATCAGTAGCCTTAGAAGCAAAAATAGACGCGATGATATCCAAATTCGATAATGTCCTTTCATCAACGCAAATAAATCAAGCTCAAGCGTCTCAGACCTCATGTTACAATTGTAACGATCCTAACCACATAGCCGATCAATGCCCACATTCATCGAAACAACTCAACGCATTTAACAAAGCTAGGAACGACCCATTCTCCCCAACATACAATCCAGGTTGGAGAAACCATCCTAACTTCTCTTGGACCCAAAAAAATGCAAATCTGAGTGCGGTTCGACCTCCTTTTCAATCATTTTCGAATAATCCTTCGAAACCTCCCTTTCAACAAACTCAATTCCAAAACCCTGCGCCATCGTCTCAAAATCAAGCGCAACAATCTTTTGTTCCCCAAGATGATAAACGATTGACATCACTTGAGAAAACTCTCGAAGAATTGACTAAAGCGACGACCCAAAATCTCCACTTGAATACCAATCTTCAAAATTTATTGACTTCGCACATGCAAAACACAAGTCAATCGATCGCTAAACTTGAAACGCAAATGAGTCAGTTAGCCACTTCCATAAGCGAACGAGAAAGAGGCACTTTCCCGAGTCAACCCATTCCAAACCCCAACCGTCAAAATCCTAACTCCAACCAAATTCACATCATTCAAGATTCAAACGTTAGTCACTTGAATGCGGTCACGACTCTTAGATCTGGAAAAAAGATTGACAACCATGTGGTTAACCCAAATGCTTTACCGGACGATCTTCCAAACCCAACCGAAAATTCGACCAACTCAGATCAAAACATTGAGCAAATTTCTGACAAGGACCATCCTCAAACTCAAGTAGCCCAACCTACTGAGTTGTCTGCTCCATTTCCTCACAGACTCCGACCTAGGAAAAAGACGGATCAGCTAGAAAAAATCCTTGAAATATTTAAGCAAGTTAAAGTGAACATTCCTCTTTTAGATATTATACAACAAGTTCCACAATATGTGCACTCAAAAACGTCATACACATGTACCTAAGAAAGTGTTTCTAGCGGCAACTCTAAGCGAAGTCTTGTCCCAATCGATGCCAGTGAAATACAAAGATCCCGGCTGCCCCACAATATCATGTACTATTGGGGACAAGAAAATCGATAAATGCCTGCTAGACTTAGGTGCTAGTGTTAACTTAGTTCCATATTCCGTCTATCGCCAATTAGGGCTAGGAGAATTGAAACCCACCAAGGTTACCCTTCAGCTTGCTGACCGATCAATTAAGAAACCTGTGGGAGAAATCGAGGATGTGTTGATCAAAATTGGCGAATTCATCTTTCCAGTTGATTTCATTGTCTTAGAAACTCAACAGGTTAGCAATCCTGCAAACCAGATCCTTTGATTCTAGGACGACACTTCTTAGCAACCTCTAGTGCTCTCATCAACTGTAGAAATGGGTCTATGAAACTTTCTTTCGGTAACATGACTGTCGAGCTAAACATCTTCAGAACTGAAAACTCTTCTAACTCTTATGTGGACCAGTTTTCTGAAATCCATGCTGTCCACGATAATGAATCTGAGCTTGACCATCTGAATAACGAAATTGAATCAGATTACGAAACTTTGTTTCAAGATACTCCCGAAAATGTCTCTGATTCGATTCCTGTCGAGCCTCTCACAAATGAGTCTATTCCTCAACCAATTTCTTCGGTTGTGTCGCCCCCAAAATCTGAACTCAAAGTGTTGCCCAGTCATCTTAAGTACACTTACTTAGGAGACAATGAAACTTTTCCTGTTATCATCGCTTCTGACCTTACTTTAGAGCAGGAACAATTGCTCCTTCCCATTCTTAAGAAAAATAAGGAGGCAATTGGTTGGTCCATGTCTGATATTAAGGGGATTAGTCCTTCGATAGTCCAACATCGAATCCACCTTATAGATGATGCCAAACCCATTCGTGATCCCCAACGTCGACTAAACCCTATCATGAAAGAAGCAGTTCGTGCTGAAATCTTTAAATGCCTTGACAATGGAATCATCTACCCGATTTCTGATAGTCAATGGGTTAGTCCGATTCATGTTGTACCTAAGAAATCAGGGATTACCGTGATCCGAAATGAAGCTAACGAGCTTATTCCAACCCGCACCCAGACCGGTTGGCGTGTTTGCATTGACATTAGGAAACTTAACGCTGCAACACGTAAGGATCATTTCCCTCTGCCATTTATCGATCAAATGTTAGAACGACTAGCTGGTCATGAGTACTACTGTTTCCTTGATGGGTACTCGGGCTATAATCAAATCCTTATCGCTCCTGACGACCAAGAGAAAACCACTTTCACTTGTCCGTTTGGTACATTTGCGTACCGACGTATGCCTTTTGGTCTCTGTAATGCACCTGCAACCTTTCAGAGGTGCATGATTAGCATTTTTTCTGATATGATCGAGCGATTTTTGGAAGTGTTCATGGATGATTTTTCCATATTTGGTGATTCTTACTCTGAGTGTTTACATCATCTCGATCTTGTTCTTAATCGCTGTAAAGAGAAACACTTAACGCTTAATTGGGAAAAGTGTCACTTCATGGTTAAACATGGCATTGTTTTGGGACATGTCATCTCTAACAAAGGAATTGAAGTAGACAAAGCCAAAATCGAAGTTATTTCAAATCTTCCCATTCCCAAATCAGTTAAGGACATCCGATCCTTTTTAGGTCATGCTGGTTTTTATCGCCGCTTTATAAAAGATTTTAGCAAAATCACTCGACCGTTGACCAATCTTCTTGGTAAGGATGTTCCTTTCGACTTCAATTCTGAATGCATTTCATCTTTTGAGCATCTTAAAAATGAACTTGTCTCTGCTCCGATCATCTGCTCTCCCAATTGGAAGCTGCCTTTTGAAATCATGTGTGATGCCTCGAATTTCGCTGTTGGCGCTGTCTTAGGACAACGTATCGATAAGATTCTTCACGTCATTTACTCTGCGAGTAAGACTTTGAACGAGGCCCAAATCAATTATACGACCACTGAAAAAGAACTTTTGGCAGATGTTTTTGCTCTAGAAAAATTCAGGCCTTATCTAGTTGGCTCACACATCACGGTTTATACCGATCATTCCACACTCAGGTATCTTTTCTCTAAAAAGGATGCTAAGGCCCGTCTCATTCGTTGGATCCTTCTACTTCAAGAATTTGACCTTACCATTAAGGATAAAAAAGGATCCGACAACGTTATTGCGGACCACTTGTCTCGTCTTCCAAATGCCCCGTCTTCTTCTCTTCCAATCAACGAGAATTTCCCTGATGAACAGCTGTTTTCTCTATCCACTGATCCTTGGTTTGCTGACATTGTCAACTACTTAGCCACTAAGCAGACCCTTTCTTTTTGGTCTAAGCAGGATAAACACAAATTCTTTTCCCAAGTGAAACATTTTTATTGGGACGACCCCTATCTTTTCAAGTATTGTCCCGACCAAATCATTCGAAGATGTGTTCCTGACACTGAAATTCACAGTGTCCTCTCTTTCTGTCATGACCAAGCATGCGGTGGTCACTTCGGTCCCAAAAAGACAGCCGAAAAGGTTCTCCAATCGGGTTTCTACTGGCCCACCCTTTTCAAAGACGCATACGAATTTTGCAAAACTTGTGATCGATGTCAATTCTTAGGGAAAATTTCTAAACGGAATATGATGCCCCTAAACCCCATTCTAGAGGTTGAAATTTTTGATGTGTGGGGTATAGACTTCATGGGACCCTTCCCTAATTCTTTTGGGAACATTTACATTATCTTGGCTGTTGACTATGTTTCTAAATGGGTCGAAGCTATTCCATGCAAAACAAACGACAATAAGGTTGTTGTGCGCTTCTTAAAAGAAAACATCCTTTCTAGGTTTGGCACACCGCGCACAATAATCAGCGACAATGGGACACATTTCTGTAATCGTTCTTTTGAAGCCCTGATGAGAATGTATTCGATAACCCACAAGTTATCCACTCCTTACCATCCTCAAACTTGTGGGCAGGTTGAGGTATCGAATAGGCAGATTAAACAAATCCTTGAGAAAACCGTGAATCGAAATCGTAAAGATTGGTCTCAAAAGTTAACCGACACTCTTTGGGCTTACCGCACCGCTTTCAAAACTAACTTGGGTATGTCCCCTTATCGGTTGATTTTTGGTAAACCATGTCGCTTGCCAGTTGAACTAGAACATAGGGCGTTATGGGCAATAAAAACATTGAATCTTGATTTAGAGCAAGCAGGTGAACATAGGAAGCTTCAACTTAATGAACTTGATGAAATTCGAAATGATGCCTATGAAAATGAACGAATTTACAAGGACAGAACAAAAGTTTTTCATGATAAATCAATTTTACGTAAAACTTTCATGTCAGGTAAAAAAGTTCTGTTGTATGACTCAAAACTACATCTATTTCCGGGTAAGCTAAAATCTAGATGGACAGGACCTTACACTGTACAGACCATTTTTCCGTATGGTGCGGTAGAAATTGAGAATCCAACTGATGGATCATCCTTTAAGGTCAATGGTCAACGCCTTAAACCTTACTTGGAACCAATACCCAACCAAGAGGAAGAGCTCATGGTCCTCCATGAGCCACATTACATTCGGTAAGACGCACTAACCCTCTTTTGTACATATGTAAATATTCTCTTTTTTGTTTTTCCCTTTCACTAAGATATGTCTGATTAAGACTGTGAGGACACAGTCACACTCAAGTGTAGGGGGGAATTTACATTACATCAGCAATCAAATTTTATGAACTAGGTCATTCATTGAACAAGGATTAACTTAAACTCATAAATATCACCTTGGTTCTTGTTTGATAAGTTGAATTTTTAGGTGATGGGAATGAATATTATTTATTCATTGAGTCGTAATGTGTCTTTTTAAGATGCTAGCTTGAGACTGTGCAGACGTTAGTCGTGTTCTGGAGTAAGCGTGTCAACCCTTGTTATACATGTTAGAATGTGCAAGTAAAAATAATAATAAAAAATCAAATAATAATGATTTTGCACTTACATTTGATTGGATTTTCTGAGTTCGTTTTCATGCATAATATTTTCTTTTCACTCAAATTTTCAAAATCATAAGTTCTAAAATCCACTTGGCCCAATTAAGGAGAAATGACTCATTGTAGCGTTCTTCTTCGATACCCCACATTATTCAAACCCAAGTTTTAGTCGATTTACATCCATGTTTCGACAAGTTTATCTTATATTGGTATACTCAAGAACCTTTGTTTAAAGGTCAAAAACGTCACTTTTTATACCAATATTACACCACCCACTCCGTACTTGTTTTAAGGTAGGATAACCATATACCACATCTTATTTTATATGGGTTATCTATCTTACGAAAATTTGCTTATCATTCCTTTCAGCTTTTTGTATAACATCAATCCAGACTTGTGTGTTGAATTAAGGTTATAGAAGTAGAGTAACTAGGGCACAAAACTTTCCTTTCATGAAGTGTTGGTAGTAGAGGAGGAATCAAATGAAATCATGTACGTAATCATTCCATCTCAATTCATCATTCATCATGCAAAAGAAAAAAAAAGGAGAAAAAAGAGAAGAAAAAAAAAGAATAGAAAAAAAAGGAAAAGAAAAAAAATGAAATAAAGAGAGAGTCTCTCTGAATAAAACAGTCTTCATCATTCTTGACTATGAAGCATCCATTTCCATTCCATCCACATCCATCATACCGTACTTAGAAGCAAGGATTGTAGTTGAGGAGATGAAAGGAAGCAAAACATCCATATGTGCCTTAGTATTACTTTATCTTTTGTAGCTTGAAATTCAACTAATACACTTGCCCTCTTATCTAGAATATTTTTAGAACTTACAAAAATTTCCTTCATCTATGCATAACTCATATCCAATACATTACAGTTACATTAGTGCAAAATTATTCAAAAAAAAAAAGGAATAAAGAAATGATTGGGTGCACATTGTCGATGTGTAGAACTTTGGTTGACACCACGCTCTTAACCTTCAAGACAATTACAGTGTTATCAAGGAATTACGATTCAGCTTGAAAAATTTTGTTCATTTTTGCACTAATTATGGGATGGACAATTTGGGGCTAAACCGTTATTATTGAAGTTAGGTGAAATCCTTGGAATGTGAAAGACCTTAAATATATTGTTTGATTAATCCGCGTACATAAGACGCTTAGGATTTTGTGGGTAGTATCCGCTGAAAACCCTCACGAGACAACACTCGTCCTACTGGGGACACCCAGAGGTTTAACGGCTTGTTGCATACGCTAAATGCAATCGTGTTTCCTACGAAAGTGTGACATATCTTAGTTTAGTTTATTCGAGGACGAATAAAAAGATAAGTGTGGGGGTATTTGATATACACGTAAATCTGTATATTTTATCCGCTTATTTATCTTATTTTATCTTTTAAATAATTGATATTGTGTATTTATAGTTGTGTTTTCAGATTGTTGACAAGAAGCATGGTTTAGAGCATTTAATGGATAAAGCATGAAGAATTTGCTTAAAAAGAGTGAAGTTTAAAATTGCTAAAGCTTGAAGAATCTAAAGCTTGAAGAACGGTTGCAATAATATTTCAGTTAAGAAGATTTGGCTCAATAAAGACTCAAACCGCATTCACATTAGCTCATTTAGAAGGCCTCTTACTCATGTTGCGTTCACACTAGCCTATTTGCTAGACCACTCACTCTAAAGCTGCGTTCACACTGGCTTATATGTTATTTGGGTTATTTCTTTAGTCCCACATTATGTAATTAGCTAGCTAGCCTTTGTCATATCAGCTATAAATACATTGTATCTTAGTCTTGTAAAAAACACATTGGGTTTTATTCTGTAATTCTCTTCTTGGAATAAAATCATTCTTCTTCCTCTTTTCTATTTAGTTTTAGTTTTATTTATGTTCTTGTTATTTAATTTCTGTTTTTCTTCTTCTTTAGCTATGTCTAGCTAATCCCCTTTGATTAGGGGGTGATGACGCTGATAGTATGATTCAATATGAATCACATAGCCAAAGGATGAGGAATTCATGTATATATATCTAGAGCTGAACCAAGGGTTAGATCTGAACCTTAATATCCTGTGTCGTTTAAGAGATATGCTCCTTCACAGGGTATATTCGTGTTCGATCTAACGTTTAATCAGATCTAGATCTAATTTTAGGGGTTTAGAAATTAATTAGTAAATCTGTCCTGATAGTCTATGGTTGTAGAGCTGAGCTCCTGCATAGGCTATGCTTATCGTTATTTACATATTTGTTTCTAAAAACCTATTATCGCTGATTCATGTTTGTGACAGAAACATGTATTAGATCTGGTTAATCTTTTGGCTATTGATGATTATGAATCTGATCTATGTCATTATCCCCTAATTACTTTCTTTATTGTTAAAAACTCGCTTTTTATTTATTTTCTGTCAATTTGCAATTCAATCAAAATTCTGGAATAACTTGAGTGGATTTATTAATTAAAATATTTTTGGTCCTAGAGTTCGACACCCTCTACAACAATCCTTGTTGTTTAGGAAAACCGAACGGATTTTACAGTTGTTTACAACTGTTTGATTTGTTCGCAAAAATGCGATATAGGGGAAAAGGGCACATATAAATGCCATATATTGAACATTACAAAACATCAAAAAAGTGTCTCAAAACAACTCTCGAACCCTCTCACCACAACACCAACATAACAGTGACTAATAATCAAATTACAAGTATATTTTCTATGTCAAAACAAAAGAAAATTTCTTGAATCTTAAGCCTATATCAAAAAGCTCTATACCCCATAATCTTAGCAAGTTTTCCTTCATGTTTGATCTCTTTGTTTTAGTACCATTTGACTGTACTAAAAATTGCACTTTAGTTTCTATCTGCGACGACCCCATTTCCCGTACAGACGGAGACAAGGGTTATCTTTGGAAATAACACAGAAACAGATAATAGCAGAACAGAATTAAATAAATACACCAGATAATGAACAATAGAATATTCTGGATAAAAGTAATCATCAGAGTTACACAGTATACAGGATCATACTTAGTACAAATACAGTTCAACTATACATATATGTCTACAGTGGAAAACAAACATAATGTACAATAGGAGCTGAACAGCATAAAAAGAGATAAATGATAGAATCCATCTTCAGCTCCAACTATCCAGAAAGAACTAGCTAAACCTGAGTACAAGGCTGCCCGTGTAGAAAAAGGGGCACCCGAGTTTGAAAGTGAAACAAACTACGAGTCAGTCATGGGACTGGTATGAGAAATCTACTCAACACATTTTAAATATGGCTTATCACAGGACCACGCCACTTTCGTGGAACGGGTTTCTCCATTGGATTTCCAGTGCTTTAAACAAATCATTCTTTTAAACATCGCTATGCTTTTTATAAAAATGAAGCCATTATAAGACTTAGTTCCCATCACACAATGCAACGCAAACCGGGGGATAGAGTTTTACCTTATAACGGCCAAAATATGCTTGATACGAATAAAACAAAAGCGTTGGATATTATTGCTAGTGTTTATATGTTTTAAAAACAATTTCAAATCATAACTATCAATCATAGACGGCGTTAATGCCCCATACCACTATGTCGCCATATATAGGTATACAATCAAAACCGCACAGTCACGTATTTGGAAATTGGATTTCCGTCATGAACCAGGGCAAAAGATAGTCCTTACCGAATTTGTGACTCTCTAGCCCGAGCCACAGGACCCAGACTCAGGTGGGCCCTTGGAGCGACAGGGCCGGTCCACCGATGTGGATTAAAATGCCTGAACAATGCGTTTCCCCGCACTATGGGGCGTAAACGAGCCAACGAATGACTCCATCGGACCCGGATCGTCCGATCTAACTGAGGCGCCTCGCAACAGCAACAACCACACAGGTGAAAAGTATATAAATGTCAGGGCCGGTAGGTCACTGACACCACCCTAGCTAGAAAGAAACGCATGCCCTCCCTGAGGTCCTTCTCCCGTTTCTGGTTCATACCGGGGTGTGAGGCTCGCGAATTCACATTATACACAAAGCTACGCCACACAGGCGGTGCTTTGATCATCACCACAAGACTTTGCTTTTCAACAGAAGCCCTGATCATTTGCCACTTAGGCATGTCACACTAGCAATTCAGGCCATGAGACTGATGTCCATCGACATACAATCTCTGAGCTCGTGCGTTTCGGAGAAGGGCGTTAAGCAAAAGAATAAATTCTCCGCCGCCAAACAGATGTATATTTAATAGAGATCAATCAACACAGAATAAAATCTAATGTCAGACACACAGTCCATTTACATGTCCGTTCTGGGTCTGAACGAAACCGGAGGCACTAAATACCTCGCAAACCCATCGATCACCACGTACGTCTGGACGGTCACCACTCATTATCCATATTTCGGGATGCCTCCCAATCAGGACCTCGGTTACCACCCAAACGAGTTGAAGATCTCCGGTCTTCGACCACCGTCTTCATCTTCGACTTTCAATCGTCGACCAATTATTTGAAATGAGAATTAACTCGGCCTTTTCAAATAATTCACGTATATTTAGAATTTCAAATCAATTTATTTCAAGGGTTAAATCATTTGACAACACCTATTTGTTCTTTAATGTAATTTTCACACCAAACACATACAACCATCAAATACCACATAAATCGAACAAATTCAGTTTATTTCCATTCCATATCGTTTATGATATTTTATAACAATTTATCGCTATTTTTATTTATTTTAAAATAGCTAATTTAGTCAAAACGACGCTTCGGGCCATAATGCGGCCGTGGCGCTGTTTTTCTTCAGATTTGATTTACACATATCTGAAAATCTAACCGTTGGATCTTCACAAAATTTACATCATTAAAAAGGTCTTTTCAAAACGAATCCAACGGTTCCAGTTTCGGGAAAATCCGATAGTCGGATCTCCCGGTACAATCGTTTGAAGTTTCGATTCCAAAATACGAACTGCAGCGTCGTTATTCGATTAAATGTAATTATATATATATATATATATATATATATATATATAAATTTAATCGATTCTGGCGCTGTTTTTCTTCAAATTTGAATTAAACATTCCAGACAATCCAACTGTTGGATTTTTACAAAGTTGGTGCCGTTGGAAAGATATTTCCAAGGCGAACCCAACGATTGCGGTTTCGGGAAAATCCAATGGTCGGATTTCCCGCACTAGTTGTTTGAAATCACGGTTTCAAAACACGAACTGCACGGCCACGTTTCGTTTTAATTTTATTTATATTTATATATTAATACAAATATAGTTCATTGAACAATTTCAATATCGTTTTCACTTCAAATATTTCACTAACGCCTTTAAATTTTGGAAAATTTTGCCATAACCTCCTTTGTACGGGAGGGGCTGGTAAAATTCCCAAATAGCCACACGGGCATCTCATGTCAAAAAGAAAAAGGAAAAGCCAAGCGGCTAGCCAACAGGCTCATAAAATCATCACCCAAACAAAACAGTAAATGTGTACCTATTTGTCGGGCACAAAATTTTATTCCTCTTCTCTAGCCCCTTTGCTATAACCTGTTCAATAAATATGCATGTACATATATCCAGTTCTTATCACTTATCATTTTCCATTCAACTTCATATTTGATTCAATTTGGTTTGAAAACACCATTCATTTTAATGTTGCATGCATAGGCAAAAATCATATCATTAGCTAATTAATGAACATTTCAACTCATGCATATTTATTTGAACGAGTGGCTATTTTTAACACTTCACATTTCAACCATTCATGTATATAATAAAAATGTGATTTTTATTGTAAAACAATTCTTTTCAAAACACTATTATTTTATATAGTTTATATAGGTAATAAAAAAAATTGGATTTTTATTATAAAACAATTTCTTTTAAAACGAGATTATTTTACATAGTTCATATAGATGATAAAAAGGTGATTTTTATTATAGAATAATTTATTACAAAATATGAATACCATTCAACACATGAATTTCTAGTCAACGAATGAATTTCGATTCAACACATGAAGGTTTTCTATAGTTTATATATATAGATAAAAATGTGATTTTTATATTTAAAACACGAATACTATTCAACACATGAATTTCTAATCAACGAATGAATTTCAATTCAACACATGAAGGTTTTCTATTCAACGAATAAATATAGTTTTAGCAAATGAAAATAATTCAAACACATGAATATTATTCAAAATTTCGGCAGCATAACGGCAGGGTAGTTAAAACCGGGACCGTCCCTAGTACGGCTCCTCGCTCTACCTTAAAACCTCGCGGTTTTTGACAATGGGGATCATGCATCTAATTCGCACGCAGGCGGCATGTTTTATTTTTATTTCCACAAATTTTTTTTTCCAATTCATTTCAATCACTAATGGGTATTTTTCAACCACAATCAACCAATATCAAACACAAACAATCACAATCAACCATTCGCTATCAATCAATTTTCACACCAATTACAATCAATAATTATCGTCCATGGTTTGTGGACGAGGGGTGTGTATATATATATATATATATATATATATATTTATATTTATATATAGCAATTCACTTCTATTTCAACACATATATAATTTTTACAACGCATATATAACTTATACATCGTCGTTTTCCATATCGTTTATAAATTATAAATCTCACATTGGGTTCCACTCCACCAAAAATAGCAGAAGGCTCAGAAAAATATGCGGTCTCTTCTAAAATGTGGAAGACGTCCACACGGTCACGGTGTCTCCTGTTTCATCGAATTTCGTTAAGACATGAAAAAGACATGATTTTTCAAAGCTTTGCAACACTTTAAAGTGTTGATTTTAGTTCAAAGGAAATAAAGGAATCACCTTTCACGCTGGTTCAAACAAGGGTTTCGGATTTTCTCGAAATCCGTGAAGCTAGGGGACGATCAGGGGGCGTGACGTGAAAGAGGGAAGAGGGGCGAGTCGGCGGAGGTGGGTTTGTCGGAATCGGTGGCCGTGGCGGCACTGGGAAGTGGGAGACTTTGGAGGCTCGATTCCGGCGGAGGAGGTGATGGTGGAGGTCGTGGCGTGGTCGGATTTGAAGAGGAGGGGAAGACGCGTCGATTGCTGGTGGTGGTGCGGCCTGAAAGTGGCGGAGGCGGCGGCGATCGGGCTTGGAAGTCTTGAACAGCTTCCGCCGTCGATAGTAAAGGAGACGAGGGTTTTTTTTTTAAATTATGAAGAAATAATTCTATTGGCCGATGGGTTTAAAAAGGGGTTTTCTGACACGACCTCCAATCCAAACCCAACGACTGTCGTCCCTAGCGTTTTACCCCCATTCCGAACACAATGGGATATGTTTCGTAGGCCCATTCGACTGTTTCAGTCAGTTTCAATTCAATTTAAAATATATAACATTCAATATTTGATTTGAATGTACATTTCAATTTGCCAGGGCCACAAATTAACTCGAAAAGTTCCAGAAAAATAAGTCTAGCTATGTTTTGACGATACGGTCCCAACAAAACTAGTTTCGTCGAATTCTGAGACCGTTTGCAAAAAGGCCCATTTCTGGTCGATCCAATTTAACTGTAAACGACCAAAACACGTTTTCCTTTGCCACGCTCACATACTAGCTTCAAAAATTATGAAATTTGAAACCTAGTAATAACTTCACATCCCGGATCCAACAAAAGAGGTTTCGTCGAATTCCGAGGTCGTATGCAAAATGGCCAATTTCCCATGCTATATAAATTCCATAGCGACCTTTCTGAAAATTCATTTGGCCATAACTTTTGCTTTCTGTTACGAAAATTCGATTTTTCAGATTCGTTAGAAAGTTATCCACTAACAGATTTAAATATTTTTGGTTTCACTCAAATCCGTTTTGTTTTGCACCCGGTACTGTCCGAAAAAGTTTGAATTCAATTTTTGAAACTGCAGCACCTTTTCAAGCCTTGTTTAAAATCAGAATTAATTATATTCGTTTTCAATTGTCGATTCAAACTCACTTTTCATTGCCATTATTTAAAATATTTATTTTAAATATTTAAAATCCATTATTTTAGCCAATTTAAAAAAAATTAATTGGTTCAGATTTTCTGGGTCGTTACAATCTCCCCCACTTAAAACTTTTCATCCCCGAAAAGGAACAAAGTCGAAAGCGGTTTGATTAATCAACTCTACGTTCGATCTAGCTTCCATTCTCCAACTTTTCAGTTTCTGAGAATTTTCAAATTCTTCAAAAATTTGGCTAACACCCGGAATTTTCGAAAAAAGTTCGCCATAATTCAATCGTTGATTAAATTAACTATCGTTTCAGTAATTTAATTAATCAAATTTACTATCACACAACACAAACAACAATCAAATTTTTTTTAACTTCTCAAAGTCATACAAATCTATTTCTATATTCTTTTAAAATCATTCAGACTATAGAATTAAAAGTGCACATCCATGGGAAAAAATAACAACAGAATAGAGGACTAATTGGTAATGCAAAGTATGTTAAATGTACCTTGCACCGGAGTCAATCAGAGATATCCACTCGGCATCTAGGATAAGCTTTCTAAATGCTCTCCTCAGTTTCCCACGTACAATCTCGCGGATCTCCACTCCATTGCACTTTGACTAAGTGAACCTTCTTGTTCCTCTGCTCTTTGGTTTCTTTGCCGATGATCTTTAGCGGCTCTCTTCTCACAGCTAGTTCTGGAGTAATTTCAATATCCTGCTGAGCTGCTTCTTCCACGATCAAGTCTGGATCATGAACGTGCTTTCGAAGTTGAGACATATGAAATACATCATGAACTCCAGGCAACCAATCTGGCAATTTAACCCTATAAGAGAGAGTTCCTATCCGTTCCGGAATAGGAAACGGACCAATGAATTTGGGCGCCAACTTGCCAGTTTTACCGAACCGGATCACCCCTCTCATTGGCGATACTTTTAAATATACATAGTCGCCAACAACAAATGATATATCTCTTCTTCTCCTATCGGCGTAACTCTTTTGTCGGCTTTGAGCGGCCAGTAATCGTTTCTTAATAAAATCGACTTTGTCGGCAGCTTCTCGAATCATATCAGGCCCTAACACAAGTCTATTTCCAGGTTCGACCCAACAAGCAGGAGATCGGCACGGTCTACCATACAATGCTTCGAATGGCGACATTGTCAGACTCGCCTGGTAGCTGTTGTTATATGAGAATTCAGCCAAATGCAGATGGTCTTCCCATGATCCACCGAAATCTATAACACAAGCCCGCAATAGATCTTCTAAAATACGATTTACCCTCTCAGTCTGACCGTCTGTCTGAGGATGATAAGCGGTGCTCAAGTTCAGCTTTGTTCCCAGCTCTACTTGAAATGCCTCCTAGAATTTACTAGTAAATATTGTATCTCTATCACTGACTATACTGAGCGGCACTCCATATAGTCTAACAATTTCCTTAAAGTAAATCTGCGCCAGACTCTGAGCAGTTTTGTTTGATCTGACAGGTATGAAATGGGCGGTCTTCGTGAAGCGATCTACGATCACCCAAATACTGTCATTTCCCTTTCTGGTTCTGGGCAGACCATCAATGAAATCCATGGAAATATGCTCCCTTTTCCAACCAGGAACGTCCAGCGGTTGCAATAATCCAGCTAGTTTCTGTTGGTCGCGTTTGACTAGCTGGAAAGTAGGGCATCGGCTAACGTATATTGAAACGTCTCTTTTCATAGCCTTCCACCAGAATGTTCGCTTAAGATCGTTATACATTTTGGCTACACCAGGATGGATACTCAGCTTGGACTTGTGACACTCGTCTAACCCTTTCCTTTTTAACTCTGGGATATCAGGAACACAAATCCTTCCTTTCAACCTCAGGGTCTCGTCGTTATCTATTTGAGAACACGAGGGTTCGCCTTTCTGAATCCTTTTAATCATATCCTTAATAAAGTTATCCTCCTTCTGAATAATAGATATTTTGTCAATCAAGGAAGTCGTAATAATAAAGCTGGCGATCATTACATTCTTTCGGCTCAGCGCATCGGCCACGACATTGGCTTTCCCTGGAGTGTATATAATTTCAAAGTCATATGCTGCAAGGAACTCTAGCCAACGTTGCTGCCTCAGATTCAGGTCTTTCTGGGTGAACAGATACTTTAACGACTGGTGATCTGTAAACAGTTCAAATCTCTCACCCAGAAGATAGTGTCTCCAGATTTTCAAGGCGAATACTATAGCTAATAACTCAAGATCATGAGTTACGTAATTCTTCTCGTGCGGCTTCAGCTGACGGCTAGCATAAGCAATCACTTGACCCCTTTGCATTAACACTACGCCAAGGCCTTCTCTAGAAGCATCAGTCCAGACTTTCAAATCCTGATTGCCATCAATGATGGTTAACACTGGAGTTGTCGTTAGTCTTAACTTTAGCTCTTCAAAAGCCTCTTCACATTCTGGAGTGCACTTGAATTTAGAATGCTTCTTTGTAAGCTTCATTAAGTGACCAGATATCTTCGAAAAGTCTTTAATGAATTTCCGGTAATAACTAGCCAATCCGGGAAAACTACGGACTTCAGTAGGGGTACTGGGCTGCTTCCAGTTCTGAATAGCTGTGATTTTACTTGTATCCACAGCGATTCCTTCTTTAGATACAACGTGGCCTAGAAATTTCACTTCATCCTGCCAGAATATACATTTGGAAAACTTTGCTTTCAACACATTCTTTCTGAGAATTTCTAACACTTGTTCCAAATGTTTTTCATGTTCGGCCTTTGATTTAGAGAAGATTAGAATATCGTCAATAAAAACCAGAACAAATTTATTCAAAACCCCTCTGAACACTCTATTCATCAGATCGACGAAGTAAGCTGGAGCGTTACATAAGCCGAACGACATTACTAACCACTCGTAGAATAAGTCGGGACCTCTGAATGTTGTCATTGGAACACACTCTTCGACAATTCGAAGTTGATGGAAACCTGTAGCTAGGTCCATTCGTGAAAATACTTGGGTGTCATTTAATCGATCCAAAAAATCATCAATCCGCGGCAATGGATATTTATTTTTTATTGTCTGTTTGTTCAGATCACGATAATCCACACATAGCCGTAGAGTACCGTCAGATTTTGGGACAAAAACCACTGCTACTCCCCAATCAGAGAAACTAGGCCTGATCAGACCCTTCCATACTAGCTGTCGTGTTTGACTGTCTAATTCCTCTTTCTCTTTCAAGGACATTCTTCGAATAGCGTGAACTACCGGCCTTGCATTGGGAATCAAAGCAATTTTGAAATCTATTTCTCTTTGCGGAGGTAAGCGAACAACTTCTTCTAACACATCCGCATAGTTCTTGACGACAGGAATATCTTTGATGAGGTCAGGAATATTCTCTGTAGCTTCAGGGATATTTTCTATTTGGGCTGGAGAAACATTTAGAGCCGACCAAAAGTCTTTTCTATTTGAATTCGGGCCTTCACATGGTATGGTTATATAACTCCCTGATTGGGCCTTTGCCTTAACAACTCTCTTGGCGCATCTAACCTCCGCCTCATATTTGGTTAACCAATCCAATCCCAAAATAAGATTGAATTCATTAAAATTCATTACTATAGCGATGGTAGGGAACTTATAACAGGAAAAAGAGACAGGCACCCCACAAACCCAACTGAGACCGATGGAACCCCCAACTGGATTTTGGACAGTCATTAGTTCTTTGAGCTTCTTCAATTTCAAATCCAATTTCTTGACTGCACTCTTTGCAATAAAGCTTCGTGACGCGCCAGTATCAAACAGTACTTTAACTGGAATGTTCTTGACATTGAGTGTGCCTTCTAAAACATCAAACCTTTCCTGAGCAGACGAAGATGCAGGCACTTCTGCCACTTCATTCACTTGCACTGCTTCAGATTTCTGAGATAGCGGGCAGTTTTTCGCAATATGACCGGCCTAGTGGCACTTATGGCATCCTCTTTTCTCTTGTAACCTCTTACCGGATTTAAACCCATCCTTTACTTGTTTCTTTAGAGATCTGCAACTTATCGAGAGATGTCCTTGCCTATTGCAGTTACTGCATACCGCTGTCGTTATAGGTTCTTTCCCAGATTCAGCCCTTTTCCTCTTGGCACTGGGCTTCCTACTGACCTCAGATCTCGTACTGGCTTCAGGAATATCAGTTTCCGACTCTGCTTTGTCACTAGAACTGACTTCTTCTTCGTCGCGTAACATTCCTTTCTTATGGAGATCTTCATACTGATAAGCCATCTATATCATTTCTGAAAAAGGAAGCTTCACATTCCGCATTACACTATTCTGATATCTCCTTTGCAGTCCATGAATAAATCTCATATTTTTCCTCTTTGGATCTTGAATCAGATGAGGAGCAAAGTGAGCAAGTTCGTTGAATTTCTTATGATATTCTAGGATGGTCATATCACCTTGTATCAGATAAGAAAATTCATCACATAATCGCTCCGTCGCTTCGGGAGGAGTAAATATTTCTAGGAAAATCTCTTTGAATCTGTCCCAGGTGATATCACCTTCGGGATTATCTTTGATGATTGTTTCCCACCAGATTAAAGCTTCTTCTTTGAGCGCCCAAGATGCTACTAACCTTTTCTGGTCATCTCTCAGCTGGGTACGCTCAAAAATTCTTTCGACAGAGCTTATCCAAGCTTGAGTCTGAATTACATATTCATTGCCCGAGAACTGTGCTCCGTTCAGATTTCGATATCTCTTTAATTGAGCCTCTAGATCGGGTTCTGCATTTCTCCTGTTTCTGACACTCATTTTTCTAGTACTTCTGCAAATGGCAGATCAAGTGTCAGGTCACAGAAAAGATATTTTAAGATATAGAAACACATACTTCGAATGTAAATGTGTCTATCGAGGTGTAATTTTCATTCGGCTTTACTCATACTAGGATATTACTGATCCTATCTGTAATGAGTTACCCGTCCTAGAACACTACTGGTTCTATTTCTGACGAGTTCGTTAATATATCATATTCCAGAACTAAGCATAACCTCGCTCTGATACCACGTTGCGACGACCCCATTTCCCGTACAGACGGAGACAAGGGTTATCTTTGGAATATAACACAGAAACAGATAATAGCAGAACAGAATTAAATAAATACACCAGATAATGAACAATAGAGTATACTGGATAAAAGTAATCATTAGAGTTACACAGTATACAGGATCATACTTAGTACAAATACAGTTCAACTATACATATATGTCTACAGCGGAAAACAAACATAATGTACAATAGGAGCTGAACAACATAAAAAGAGATAAATGATAGAATCCATCTTCAGCTCCAGCTATCCAGAAAGAACCAGCTAAACCTGAATACAAGGCTGCCCGTGTAGAAAAAGGGGCACCCGAGTTTGAAAGTGAAACAAACTACGAGTCAGTCATGGGACTGGTATGAGAAATCTACTCAACCCATTTTAAATATGGCTAATCACAGGACCACGCCACTTTCGTGGAACGGGTTTACTCCATTGGATTGCCAGTGCTTTAAACAAATCATTCTTTTAAACATCGCTATGCTTTTTATAAAAATGAAGCCATTATAAGACTCAGTTCCCATCACACAATGCAACGCAAACCGGAGGATAGAGTTTTACCTTATAACGGCCAAAATATGCTTGATACGAATAAAACAAAAGCATTGGATATTATTGCTAGTGTTTATATGTTTTAAAAACAATTTCAAATCATAACTATCAATCATAGACGGTGTTAATGCCCCATACCACTATGTCGCCATATATAGGTATACAATCAAAACCGCACAGTCACGTATTTGGAAATTGGATTTCCGTCATGAACCAAGGCAAAAGATAGTCCTTACCGAATTCGTGACTCTCTAGCCCGAGCCACAGGACCCAGACTCAGGTGGGCCCTTGGAGCGACAGGGCCGGTCAGCCGATGTGGATTAAAATGCCTGAACAATGCGTTTCCCCGCCCTATGGGGCGCAAAACGAGCCAACGAATGACTCCATCGGACCCGGATCGTCCGATCTAAGCGAGGAGCCTCACAACAGCAACAACCACACAGGTGAAAAGTATATAAATGTCAGGGCTGGTAGGTCACTGACACCACCCTAGCTAGAAAGAAACACATGCCCTCCCTGAGGTCCTTCTCCCATTTCTGGTTCATACCGGGGTGTGAGGCTCGCGAATTCACATTATACACAAAGCTACGCCACACAGGCGGTGCTTTGATCATCACCACAAGACTTTTCTTTTCAACAGAAGCCCTGATCATTTGCCACTTAGGCATGTCACACTAGCAATTCATGCCATGCGACTGATGTCCATCGATATACAACCTCTGAGCTCGTGCGTTTCAGAGAAGGGTGTTAAGCAAAAGAATAAATTCTCCGCCGCCAAACAGATGTATATTTAATAGAGATCAATCAACACAGAATAAAATCTAATGTCAGACACATAGTCCATTTACAAGTCCGTTCTGGGTCTGAACGAAACCGGAGGCACTAAATACCTCGTAAACCCTTCGATCACCACGTACGTCTGGACGATCACCAATCATTATCCATATTTCGGGATGCCTCCCAATCAGGACCTCGGTTACCACCCAAACGAGGTGAAGATCTCCGGTCTTCGACCACCGTCTTCATCTTCGACTTTCAATCATCGACCAATTATTTGAAATGAGAATTAACTCAGCCTTTTCAAATAATTCACGTATATTTAGAATTTCAAATCAATTTATTTCAAGGGTTAAATCATTCGACAACACCTATTTGTTCTTTAATGTAATTTTCACACCAAACACATACAACCATCAAATACCACATAAATCGAGCAAATTCAGTTTATTTCCATTCCATATCGTTTATGATATTTTATAACAATTTATCGCTATTTTTATTTATTTTAAAATAACCAATTTAGTCAAAACGACGCTTAGGGCCATAACGCAGCCATGGCACTGTTTTTCTTCAGATTTGATTTACACATATCTGAAAATCTAACCGTTGGATCTTCACAAAATTTACATCATTAAAAAGGTCTTTTCAAAACGAATCCAACGGTTCCAGTTTCGGGAAAATTCGACGGTCGGATCTCCCGGTACAATCGTTTGAAGTTTCGATTTCAAAATACGAACTGCAGCGTCGTTATTCGATTAAATATAATTATATATATATATATATATATATATATAATCGATTCTGGCGCTGTTTTTCTTCAGGTTTGAATTAAACATTCCAGACAATCCAACCGTTGGATTTTTACAAAGTTGGTGCCGTTGGAAAGATATTTCCAAGGCGAACCCAACGGTTGCGGTTTCGGGAAAATCCAATGGTCGGATTTCCCGCACTAGTTGTTTGAAATCACGGTTTCAAAACACGAACTGCACGGCCACGTTTCGTTTTAATTTTATTTATATTTGTATATTAATACAAATATAGTTCATTCAACAATTTCAATATCGTTTTCACTTCAAACATTTCACTAACGCCTTTAAATTTTGGAAAATTTCGCCATAACCTCCTTTGTACGGGAGGGGCTGGGAAAATTCCCAAATAGCCACACGGGCGTCTCATGTCAAAAAGAAAAAGCCAAGCGGCTAGCCAACAGGCTCATAAAATCATCACCCAAACAAAACAGTAAATGTGTACCTATTTGTCGGGCACAAAATTTTATTCCTCTTCTCTAGCCCCTTTGCTATAACCTGTTCAATAAATATGCATGTACATATATACAGTTCTTATCACTTATCATTTTCCATTCAACTTCATATTTGATTCAATTTGGTTTAAAAACACCATTCATTTTAATGTTGCATGCATAGGCAAAAATCATATCATTAGCTAATTAATGAACATTTCAACTCATGCATATTTATTTGAACGAGTGGCTATTTTTAACACTTCACATTTCAACCATTCATGTATATAATAAAAATGTGATTTTTATTGTAAAGCAATTCTTTTCAAAACACTATTATTTTATATAGTTTATATAGGTAATAAAAAAAATTGGATTTTTATTATAAAACAATTTCTTTTAAAACGAGATTATCTTACATAGTTCATATAGATGATAAAAAGGTGATTTTTATTATAGAATAATTTATTTTAAAATATGAATACCATTCAACACATGAATTTCTTTTCAAGGAATAAATTTCGATTCAACACATGAAGGTTTTCTATAGTTTATATATATAGATAAAAATGTGATTTTTATATTTAAAACACGAATACCATTCAACACATGAATTTCTAATCAACGAATGAATTTCAATTCAACACATGAAGGTTTTCTGTTCAACGAATAAATATAGTTTCAGCAAATGAAAATAATTCAAACACATGAATATTATTCAAAATTTCGGCAGCATAACGGCAGGGTAGTTAAAACCGGGACCGTCCCTAGTACGGCTTCTCGCTCTACCTTAAAACCTCGCGGTTTTTGACAATGGGGATCATGCATCTAATTCGCACCAAGGCGGCATGTTTTATTTTTATTTCCACAAATTTTTTTTCCAATTCATTTCAATCACCAATGGTTATTTTTCAACCACAATCAACCAATATCAACCACAAACAATCACAATCAACCATTCGCTATCAATCAATTTTTACACCAATTACAATCAATAAATATCATCCATGGTTTGTGGACGAGAGGCGTATATATATATATATATATATATATATATATATATATATAGCAATTCACTTCTATTTCAACACATATATAATTTTTACAACGCATATATAACTTATACATCGTCGTTTTCCATATCGTTTTTAAATTAGAAATCTCACATTGGGTTCCACTCCACCAAAAATAGCAGAAGGCTCAGAAAAATATGCGGTCTCTTCTAAAATGTAGAAGACGTCCACACGGTCACGGTATCTCCTGTTTCATCGAATTTCGTTAAGACATGAAAAAGACATGATTTTTCAAAGCTTTGCAACACTTTAAAGTGTTGATTTCGGTTCAAAGGAAATAAAGGAATCACCTTTCACACTGGTTCAAACAAGGGTTTCGGATTTTCTCGAATTCCGTGAAGCTAGCGGACGATCAGGGGTGAAAGAGGGAAGAGGGGCGAGTCGGCGGAGGTGGGTTTGGTCGGAATCGGTGGCCGTGGTTGGCCGTGGCGGCGCTAGGAAGTGGGAGACTTTGGAGGCTCGATTCCGGCGGACGAGGTGATGGTGGAGGTCGTGGCGTGGTCAGATTTGAAGAGGAGGGGAAGACGCGTCGATTGCTGGTGGTGGCGCGGCCTGAAAGTGGCGGCGGCGATCGGGCTTGGAAGTCTTGAACAGCTTCCGCCGTCGATCGTGAAGGAGACGAGGGTTTTTTTTTTAATTATGAAGAAATAATTCTATTGGCCGATGGGTTTAAAAAGGGTCTTTCTGACACGACCTCCAATCCAAACCCAACGACTGTCGTCCCTAGCGTTTTACCCCCATTCCGAACACAATGGGATATGATTTCTAGGCCCATTCAACTGTTTCAGTCAGTTTCCATTCAATTTAAAATATATAACATTCAATATTTGATTTGAACGTACATTTCAATTTGCCAGGGCCACAAATTAACTCGAAAAGTTCCAAAAAAATAAATCTAGCTATGTTTTGACGATACGGTCCCAACAAAACTAGTTTCGTCGAATTCTGAGACCGTTTGCAAAAAGGCCCATTTCTGGTCGATCCAATTTAATTGTAAATGACCAAAACATGTTTTCCTTTGCCACGCTCACATACTAGCTTCAAAAATTATGAAATTTGAAACCTAGTAATAACTTCACATCCCGGATCCAACAAAAGTGGTTTCGTCGAATTCCGAGGTCGTATGCAAAATGGCCAATTTCCCGGGCTATATAAATTCCATAGCGACCTTTCTGAAAATTCAATTGGCCATAACTTTTGCTTTCTGTTATGAAAATTCGATTTTAAGATTCGTTAGAAAGGTATCCACTAACAGATTTAAATATTTTTGGTTTCACTCAAATCCGTTTTGTTTTGCACCCGGTACAGTCCGACAAAGTTTGAATTCAATTTTTGAAACTGCAGCGCCTTTTCAAGCCTTGTTTATAATCAGAATTAATTATATTCGTTTTCAATTGTCGAGTCAAACTCACTTTTCATTGCCATTATTTAAAATATTTATTTTAAATATTTAAAATCCATTATTTTAGCCAATTTAAAAAATTTAAATTGGTTCAGCTTTTCTGGGTCGTTACACTATCATTCTCAATCTTATCTCCTGTAACAACCCTCCCTCTCGGGGCGATCAAAATCAATTGCTAAACCGAATTAAATCGAACCAAAAAGGCGGATATGCTAACTTTGGGCGCACAACACATTAGAACAAACAACAGAAGACTTATATAAACATCATAATAATGTTACATTAGAGTACATAATATCAGAGTATCGAAAATAATATACAGCGGAAAATAAACTTACAATAAATGTAATACAATGTAGTTAATTTAATCGTCCATGGTCTATGGATGAGGGAGGTAAGCTAACATGCACCGTATACCACATTTTCTTGATAATTAAAACATATAAAAATCAATAGTGACATCTCCTTTTGTGTACATTTTTCTCCTGAATAATCTCAAATTCTTCGCAAGCTAAATTTGATACACCATGGTAGTTAATGCAGCACAAGCTAGATCAAAAGTCTGATCTTTATCTCTGAATAACCTCATGATTCTCTCTACCTCCATCTCCAAAGTTCCAGATGCATATGCAGATATGCCAAGCTTCATGGATAAAGCTTTCCAAATAAACCTGACATAATCACACTCAAAGAAAAAGTGATTAACAGACTCAACATAACCTTCACATAAACTGCAACTAGTGTCCACCATCAAACCAAACCTGTTTAACCTCTGTTTAGTTGACAGTCTATTATTTAATGCAAGGAAGGGGATAAATGACATTCTCTTTGCATTTTTATTGTGCTACACAACTTTGAAACACTATCTTTCAATACCTCTTTCTCTAATTTTATCCCATGCCTTATGAAAAGAAAAACTGCCTCCTTCACTCCATTCATAAAAATCATCATTGTTATCCTATATTAGTCTGATAGCATTAACCTCAGATAACACTTCACGGGTAGCAGCATGAATACTTCTATTGATCCTACCATCAATAATAATATAAGCCAATGACTCATGTTTTCTACTTAGATAAGAAAATCTAGAAATGCCAATCATATCCACTAAACACTTGCTATTTATCCAAGGATAATACCATAAAAAAGTAGAAGAACCAAATGAAATAGCTTTATTAAAAAGTTTTAGTAAGTACCGAGGGATAATACTCACCTTTGGAGCTGCTTGCGCATAAAATATTGCTTTTGCATTCTCAAAATTAAGCTAAATAACTAATAACACAAATGAAAAGTACGTATATCGAATTATATATTGTATTTTGGCATTGTATATTGTTTCCCCTTTTTGGGATACCTCTTCACTGAGATGGGATGTATATTTCTGATATTATATATGTTATTGCTTTCCAGACCTATCCATACAAGGAGACTCTATCGAAATTTTTCGTGAAATCTAGACTTAGAAAATTTTGTGAAATTTGTTTTCAAACTCATGTTTTCTATATATTTAAGTAAATGTTTTCTAAGTTTAGTAGAAATTTTATATTATTTTAATTTTATTTTGCTACTTCATTACTACATTTCTTTTCGGGGACGAAAAGTTTTGAGTGGAGGAGAGTGTAACAACCCATATTTTACTATTCATAATTTATTTAATTTAATATAATCTTATGGAAATTTTGGTTAAATTAAATAATTAATTGATCTTATGGTTAAAATTTATATATTAGATTTGATTTGAGTAGTTAATGATTTACTACAACAACTGTAAAGTCAGTAGATTTGTAATTGGTAATAAAAATGAGATTTTTGGTATAATTATTTTTGTAACGGTAATTAAACATAGAACAAAATATAGGAGAGACCGACATTTATGAGGTAAATAAACTTAATTAATTTTTAGTGACTATAATTTGTACATTGTTCACATGAAATGATACGTTGTTAAAAGGGACATGTTGTAGCAGTGGAATTGGACTAATGAAATAAATTAGTTAAATAAATCTAGGGTCATAAAATGTTGTACTTTATTTTGCATATTATGGAGAGAAGAGTATTTAAAGAAATTTTCAAATGAGGAATAATGCAAATGAATATGAATGGAAGTAGATTTGTTTATATGAATGTAAACAAATCAAGTGGTAAATTGAAATATTTATGTGATTTGGACTATAATTAACCAAAAAAACTTAACTAATATGAGTCCAATGTTGGATTAGGATGAAGTTGGTAACGTCTGAAATTGAATTAAGGATTGATTAATGGAAATAAATTGACTACATTAAATTTTTGACTAATTCCTATAATTAATATTGTCACATTAAAACTAATTAATGAAACCAAGCGATTTATAACATATGTAATTGATTCCTAATTAATATAAGCCTTATTTTAGGGGATTATTATTTGAAATTGGCAAGTTATAGTGAATTATTAATACTTAAAATGAATTGATTATAAAAAAATATGGCTCAATTTAAGTTACTGGAAAGTTGAATTCTAGACCCGTAATATATGCAGTTTATTTATATAATTAATACAAGTCCTAATTTGGATTAGAATTAATTTATTAACATTAATTAGTGATGAATACAAAAAGATGGAATGTTTTATTCGTTAACTAGCCCATTGAAATTCTTTACATAAATAATTATAAATGTTAACGTAACCCACCTCTTTAAACGAATCCATCTTTCTTTCTCTTGTAGAATGGAAGAAGCGCTACTTCTTCTTATCATATAAAAAAAAGAGGGCTTTAAAAATTCGAAAGTGATTGAAAAGAAATTCAATCAAAAATCAAGGCATGAATCCTTATGATTGGATTGGTGAGTTCTTTGTCTAGAATGAGTTTGGATGGGATAGGAGTCGTGGAGGAAGAGAACAGCATGTACAGTGAATGATTGTTAGGTTCGTTTGGCTAGGGTTCAGATCTATGCTCAGTATAGGGTATGATTTACGAATTGGATATTATATTTGAGTTCATGGTTGAATTTAGCACCTATGGTAAAAATTTGAAGGGATCGGGCAATAAAAAATTCGCAACCTATACGTAGAGCAGAATGACGCATCGTCCTTAGTGAGGCCGAGTTGGATCAGATGGTGATAGGAGAGAAGAGATCAGAAAATAATAATGTTGGTGAACTTGGTGTTGGTTTTCATGAAGCATAGAGGAAGGTGGGGGGATCAGATGGTGCAGTTTGGACATGAAAAACGTGCGTGTTTTTTTGCTATAGTGTGAAGTGTAGAAGAAGAAGAGGAGGGATATAAGGGAGTGATGATGTAGCAATTATTTTAGTGGTGAGGAATTTGTTTATTTGTTTTATTATATTTTAAATTCCAAATGTTTAAACGTTTATAACTTTTTGCTGTTGGTTATGGATGAAATAAATTATGTTGAAATCGTATCGACGAGCTCTTCGCAATACCATTTATTTGGACTGATTCTGAGACTATAAATTTTTAGGTTTTAGTTGGGCGTTGGATTGATTAAAGACCCAAAGGCGAGTGGATTTCTCGCTCACAATTAACTGAATTGTTCCCATATTTACTAAATTAAATTATGAAATAAATTTGATTGTTTGGTTGTGATTGATTGCAAATGGTTGCTTAAATTGACATGCAAGTTAATTACAGTGTTAATTTGGAATCGACATTAAATTATTTATTCGAAATTAAATTGCTAGTCTGAAACCCCGACATTTCTTAACTAGCGAAACGATATAATATTGACTGTTTCGATGAAATGGTCGTGATGGGTTCCTTATACTGATTATTCAATGGATATCGTTAATGTAAATAGAAAGGTCGGATTTGAATGATTGGTTGAAATCGGGATATGGAAATGAAATAAACTTTATCGAAGTTGGAATATAAATTTTAAGTTATTGAAATTTGGAAGAAGGAAACTATTATGGTTTTAAAATAGTTAACTATATATATACCTACAGTTTTGAAACAAATTATATTGTATTGTTTATTATTTAAAGATTATTTTAGTAAAGCATTTTATATATGTATATATGTAGTGATTTAAATTATTATTTTATACTCTAATTATTTTAATATATATTTTTTCATAAAAGGGTTTTATTTATAATCATCTATTTTTCAAGTTATTTAAATATTTGTAATGTTTATTAAATTGGATTTTTTTTCTTGATTTAAACCATTGATTTAGATGAAATTTGAAATAAAACTATATTCTCCTTTGAATAAAAATTGATGTTTAAATAATCATGATATTGATATGAAATTTCATTTTAATTTGAATATGAATTTGGCGGGAGATTTAAATGGGAAATCTGTAATGACCCATAATTACTGTTTTAAAATAAGCTTATTATTTGGGAAGACCGAGATCGAATATATATTTAAAAACCATTCCAAGTAATAATACGATGTGATAAAGAAACTTAAGACTTGGAAATTGATAAGCTAAGACCGAGAATCTTCGAATAGTTTGGATTGACTGTCGATGCCTCAATTGGGCCGATCACCCAATACGAGGTTATAAGTGGCATGAGATCTGAATATATTTAGAGATTTTCCGATTTTGTTCCGTTCAAACCTAGAACGGACTTGTATGGATGGTGTGTCTGACGTTGAATTTGACTGCGAAACATTGATTTATGTTAATATATAACGGATTTGTAGCAATAAAGTATTCTCGTCTCTAAGACATATGGAGGGAAAGGTTATGTATTGATAGAAATCAATGACATATTGTGAATTGTCAATGCGGCATACTTGGGTTATGAAGTGAACTAGTGATGATCAAAGCATTGCTTATTGAAGCGTAGCTTTGTGTATACTGTGACCTCAACGAACCTCACACCCCGGAGTCTTAGTAAACTAGTGATTAGGTTGTATACATATCTCTAATGAAATTTGAAATCTTCGGCGGTAGATCTACTTGCAAATCCTGGGGAAATTAAAGTATATACGGTGCCTGATGTCTGGATGAAAACCGGGATATATACTTCGCACTCTGTATTCGATGTCCGATGTCTTGATGTTAGCCGGGGGATAATTTTCCTCGTGTCCTCGAATGATCTTTCGTGTCAAAATCCATCATATTGGAAAACCCAACAACAAATAAAAGCCTTTCATTTTTCTCGTAAACTATATATGTGGGCATAGCCACTATGCTTGCTAAGATTAATATATTTATTTGCAAAACGGTTTTCAACACAATGCACTAATATTAGTATTAAAAGAGGATTTTCACGTATGAAAGCATTTTTGGTCATCATAATACAAAACTTGTCAATTTGGTGTGCGCTACAAATGTGTGATGTGGGACAAACTTATGATAGCTTCATTTTTTTTCAAAATCATTTACGAATTTCTATGCATGGGAATTCACATGGAGTAAGCCCGTTCCACATTAGCGTCATAGTCCGGTGAATTTCCCATAACATTTCTTAAGTTACTGCATCCATGTTATTTCATATTTAATTTGGCTAATATGATAGTGATTTAGTTCTGATCCGAGTGTTTGTTGTGTTTCTTTTTATGTAATACACTCGGGTCAGCTGAAGTTGCAATTAGCGAAGATTGCCTCGCCTAGGAGAATGAAGACGAAGATTTGGTATATATCTATTATATATATATTTCTGTTGCGTTGTTGTATATATCTGTGTATGTGTAACTCTAATAAGCATTGTATATTATAATCAAATGTATGTTTTAATAGCTTCATGAACTGTTATTTATTTATTATATTTTGTCCTCCTGTTGCGGGATTCTGTATTTGTTTCCTTATTTCTATTTTTCTTATATAAATCCCAATAACTATCTGTATTTTTGATTTCTTTAAGTTGACATTGAGGATCATTGTCGATTTGAACAGTTAAAAATCCAGGTTGTTGCAGTACAAGTTGCCCATATTTCTAACTTGAACTCAGGATCTTCATCATTAGTGAAAATAAGATTACAATTTATTGTTATTATATGTTTTCTTAGAAACATTTTTTTTCAAGTGTTTGGTTGTTTCTTTCCCTACTTCTTTAAGGAGACTGTCATAAGTCTAAACATGAATAAATTAACAAGAAAAATCACTATTGTATAATTGCCAATAGGCACATGGAAAAGAATTAAACACATACTTGAATACGCATTTACAAATCTTGGGCATATAAAAAATCACCCTGGGAGATAAAAATTATATATCACTATTACTGAATACACATTTAGCAGAGACACTATTATAGAATACACATTTAGCTGAATCACTATTATATATCAATGGATCTCTTCATCCTTTATTTATTATGCTTAGGATCACCCTGAGAGATAAAGATTATACAAAAAAATCCTTCATTTTAGTTGTTGTTTAACACTATGTACGCATTTTGCTGGGCAAAAAAGAAACAAATGGAGAGGAGAAATCGGTACTGCTCCTGTACAACTTCTGACCGAGCTACAGTTAGTTGCTGCCTGCTAATTTCAAAAGTCATCCATTTTTCCTCCGTCTGATTCTACCCTTCATTCTCGCTTTACCTTTGGCTCTACGATTTGGATTACTACTGTTTTTTGGATTTCTTCTTCGTCCATTGTTTTAACATCGCTGAAATAGTGCAATATTCCAGTTAATTTTCTCAATTCCCATTTCATCGCTGAAATTGTGTTCACATTTGAGGGGATATGGTGGTTGAGTGATATGGAAGCGGGGTTGCGACGGATATGGGTTGGTGATGAAATTGAGTTCGATTTGGGATTTTTCAGTTTCCGTTGTTTGATGACAGGTTGTAGTGCAAATGATGACTTGAGTGGTGGTGTTTGATTGCTGGTTGTTTGCTGACGGGGAAGGGTAAAGTTGTTGATGCCGGTACACCAGGGAGGCAATGCTAATCAGTCTTGATCTGTGGGTTTGTGGTGACTGCAGTGGGGTTTGTGTTTGGTATTGGTAAAGATTATAGTGACTTTCAGGTATGGTTTTGCAGCAGTTGTTGTTTGAAAGAAAATTCTAAATTGTTGGCTAAATGGTTTGTGGCTCCTGGGTTTGGATACCAGCTTTCTTCATTTCTGTGATCCACTCTTGCAATTTATGCTTGATTAATTGCTTTGCTGTCATTATGCACACATTGATCTTGTTGAACTTGTGCAACATTCACATTTGGATTGTTGTTTCTTTGATTGTTTCTAGTTCGATATGGTGTGAAATTCTGATTGAATCTAAAGAAACACTTAAAAGTTGTATGGCCAATTCTCTCACAAATTTTGATATTTAGGTTTGTTCCCACTATTATTATTTCTGCCTCTCCCTATTTCTCTTTCACCATAGTCACCTATAGGTAATCAGACCTTACACTACAAGAAAAAGGACTAATTTCTGATGAGAATTAACGACATCATAGTTATGCAATGTCAAAGTGGTATCGCAAAATGTACTTTCATCAGTAAAACATGAAAAATGCATCACTAATTAATTATGCCTTTGTGACTCCATGCTTATCAGAACAGGTGTCGCAGTGGCAACCAAAATTGTTTATGCTTTTGCGATGCTAATAAAATATGGCAATCCACATTACCCATTATTTAATAATCTACACCATTAGCAATATAATGCAACGCTCAGTATTTGCAATTCAATTTTAATAATGATGTACCATTGAAATTTAACCCAAGCCCGATTTCAAATCTAATATATTTCATTCCTCATCTCAGTATCTACTTTACGTTTTCCTCTATTTCATAAACCTAATTTAAATAAAACCGCTCACAAATCCACTTTTCCCATTCCAAATCCTACTTATTCCTCTAATAATCGGTGTAGATGAGCTTGTTGTTTAGGCGAGGCGGAAGTTTGTCTTGTCTAGTTGGGAAGATGCAACATGGTGGCCCTGAGGCGAAGGGAGGCTAGCGGGTTGGCTATTCAGTATGTCGCAGTGGCGATTATTGATTATGTGTCGATCTTGTTCAGATTAAAAATGAAAGGTTTCATTTTGGATTTCAGGTGGAAAGCAGATGTATTTGAGGAAGACTTCCTTCTTTGTTTCTAAATAAGTATTATTCATTGAGAAATTAAAATAAATAAACTAAGAGATTAAACTGCCAAAGCCTCCTTTCCTTGTCTTCTACAACCATAAATTGTGTGATGAAATAAATAGAAATTCTTTGTGATTTTTACCTCTATATATGTATTCTTTCATTTGTTTTTAAATCATCAACTTGCTTTTTTTTGCAACATTAATCAACCTCAATCTCTCGATTAAAGTACTCTTAATTAAAGAAAAATATATGTGATTTGAATTCATGTAGAGGGTATGCTAGTTTGATAAATTTCAAGTGGATATAATTTTGAAACTTCAGCGTACATCCATTCAAAATATTTAGATTTTGTGAAGCTATTTTCCAATTAATGCCCTGTTAAATGATTTATTAGTTTAACATATCTTTAGAGCACTGCTTACCCTTTGGTCAAATTTCAAGATTATCTAATCTTAAAAATTATATAAGTAACCCAACTAGCAACCTGAATTTCTCATCAATGTTTTAAGTGGAATTACTTCAACACTGTAAGTGATACCACAACTTAACTTCCCAGAATTAGTTTTCAGCAAATTAGGATTTTGATTTCCAATCGCTTTAACAGGGAAAAGGAGATTAACTATCTAATTTTCTTGTTACGCTGTACCATTTTGTTTCTCTGACAATTGTATAAACAAAATATGTTAGCTTAATTATTTAGCATCCAAAAATTCATGGCTAAACTTTATAATAGCTTGTTTTCTTTATATGAGAAAAATGCACCATGCCGACTGCTTGTTATTTTGCTTCATTAAAGGTATGGAAATAAAAATAATAATTTTCTATTCAAACATGTCCTTATCCCGATTTCCCTTGTCCATTGTTTTCTTTTATCTTAAAATGGATGAATTTTGAAAATATGATTCCTTACTGTATGTTGCAACAAATCTGTTTTTCAACCGATAAAGATCCGTACTCGTCGAAAAAAAAATCTGATAAAATGAATAAGACATCTTCTTTTTGTTACTTATTTGAACAGATATATATTAATCAAAATCTTGTTAATGTTACAATTCATGCCATTCCTGTTCTTGTCCACAACCCTCAAGTTGGTCTTGTTCGGGCTTATTGGAAATTTGGTATTCACATTTCCCTACCTACATTTTTTAACTCGTCTACTATTACTCTAGTTATATGTCCTTATGTACCATGGAGTACTCTCAATTTTCATATTGTATTGCTTGTTTTCACCGATTGTGATATAAATACATAAGCAAGCGGGCTAGTGTTTATGCAAACTTATAATAAAGGATAAAATCAATGTTTTGGAATTGTTTTGTAGCAAAGTGTCCGATCTGCGGTTATAAGCTAGTTTGCTATACCTTATATATATTTTAGACACCATTGTTTTTTGTTTCATTTCTAACAAAGATTTCAATTTGACCTTATAAACTTAAAATTTTGATTATTATCTCTACCAACTTTTCTTTTCATATGTATTCTCATGTGTTTGACAAATATTCATCCAAACAAGAATATAGAAGGTGTGGCCATGAAGATATTTACAAGAGATGTTGAAACGTAGATTGCAAGAGGAGATATGAATTTTTTTGATAATTGCAAGAGATGTTGATGGTAGTCATAGAATATAGGATATGAAGTAAATTTGATGGAAACATGGAATGTTTTTTCGTACATCCTGCATTTTTATTCTTTTTACTTTTATGTAAAAAATAAAATTGTTGGTATGTAATTAAAGTGTATTTTGCTTGTTTGATTTCAAACATGTTCTTTTTAAATTCATTAACTTTTTTACTGTTTTTTGTGCAATTCAAACAGTTGTTTATTCTTTTGAAATTATGGATAGTTAAATAGAAAAAATGGATGGTTATGTAGTTGTTATTTTTTACTGTTTATGCTCTATAGCATAGATGTCGCAATGATGTAGCTAAATTTTAGCGACACCATTATGTCTGTCTACATGCTTTAGAAAGCAGGTGTCGTATTGGCGTCGGTAAAGTTTAGTGATGCCACTACAACGCATGTTTTGTACCAAAATAAAGGTGTTACTATGGCATCGCATAATTTTAGCGACGTCGTAGAGATGCCATTTTTGTGATGCCTTAGCGACGTCAAATGATTTAGTGATGCTCGTTTTTCTAACGTATATCTGGCATTATTGTGGGGCCGCTAAAAATAATTAGTGATTCCATAACGATGTCAAAACCACATCATAAAATCGCAAATTTGTAGTAGTGTTATTTCCTTGTTTTTATTGTTGTTAGCATAATTGGCAAACATATCATTTTTTTGAGGTCTTTTGCATTTCTTGCCCATTCATGAGCAAGAAGTGTTGAATGAACTTCATCAGTGGATGGCGTATCCTTTTGAGATAAGATTATAGCATCTACAGCCTCATGTTCATTATTGGGGCCATTCAGAATAGTTAATACCTGTTCTGATTCTGAGATTTTGTGCCAGTTGCCTCTAGTTGATTGCATATGTTCATTATCTTCGCAGATGATTGTGAGTTGAATTTTTTTCAACATTAATCCATATTCCATATTTCATTTGCATTATTACATCCAACAATTTGTGATAACAAAGTGTTACGGATTGATGACAACAAACAAGCATTGATTAATCTGTCTTTTCTGTGATACTTTATATATTCCTCATTTGACAACTCTATTTTCTTGATTTATGGTAAATTTAGGTGGTATGGCCAGAGTGCCATATATATGCCATTCCAATCCATAACCTTGGATTGTAGTCTCAATCTGAAACTTTTGTAACAAATAATTGTTTTCTTCCAACTTTACCGTGATAAGTTGACTCACCGGACTTATCATAGTTTTGTCCAACTGATCTACATCAGAAACAACAATAGTGGGTGGATTCTAGGATGTTGCAGATGCACCAACAAATGACTGATCACCCATGATTTAGAAAAATAAAGTGCGTAAAGCGAGGAGAGCATGAATCACAGAAAGAACTTCGAAATATCGAAGGATGGAGGCTAATTTCAGGTAAGGATTTGTAGTTAGATGATTTTCAAATGATGGTTCTTGATGATTTTCACTGGTATGGCATCTTCTTGAATAGATTTCTAGATGATTTGATTTTGATTTTTGTAATCTGATTTTTCTCGGATTCACTGATGAAGATTATGATGTAGTCAGTATTTAGTTACTGGTGTGACACTTGATCAGATCTGTGAATCAACTCTCAAATGAGGAGGAAACTCTGCTAAGAGGAAGTGATGAAACTTTTCTGATGGGTATTTGAGAATTATTCTCCTTCAATTTCCTATGGAATTGACGCTACTAAGCAATTGTAGCTCTGATACTATATAAGATATATGTATCTTTATTAATGACCTAGATTTTGAGATTCATAGAAATATTTTACAGAGTTTGATAAGAAGAAGATTAACAACTTTGTATTGCAAAAGATAATAATTGAACTGTAAAGGGTACATGCTATATATAACGTTATTTGCTAATGGGCCTTTGCTTGCTGGGCTTGCTGATTCACTAGTTTGTATTGTGACTTGGTTCAGTTATTTTTGCTTTATATATGTTACCTGGTTGTGTATAATATATCTTATGGGAATTGTTATTGGCACTCCAAATATTGTTAGGGGTTTAATTTAAAAAGAACAAAGAATTTGTTAAGGGAATTATCAATGTAGAGAGCACTCCCTTACCAAATAAAGTTTATTTTACCTAATTAGCCTTCTTTACAATAATTTTTTTTAGTTGTTAATTAAAAAAATTGTGCGGTATATTAGTTGAGCTACATTAGATTTTTATACCAAATTATCAATAACCTCATTTGTCAATATGCATCAGATCAGATGAAAATATATTATTCATAGGAAATCGATATGCATATATCAAACAATTTTTTTATATACAGTATCCCACCGCCAAATTTGTCGATACACCTCATTCCCTCCACTTCGACAACCTGACAACGAATACAATTTTCAAAAACGATGAACAATGTCGAACAACGTAAATAATACAACAGACCTACGTCGTTCATGTCATTATGTAGTAATTCACCTATTACAGCGATAACAAATCAAAAAAAATATGACCATTTTTCACCGAACATAATTTGACACTAAGACGTTCGGCTCACAAGACTGACATAACAGAAACCTAATCTTCATCGTTAAACTTCAACGTTTCTAGGGAATTATACAATCGATTTCACATATCTTGTGACGACCTCCCACAACCCCTGCACTAAACAAGAGGAATAATGCGCTGAAAGGTGTGCCAGACATCTATAGACGATCATCAAGGTATGATAACTCATGCGGAACCGGTCGTATAACTTACTGCGCAACGATAAAATATAATAGAACATATACAATAGGTCATAATAGTGAAGCATACTTGAACAGAAACTCAAACACTCATAACAATTAGAGAAAATATCCATACAATCTGGAAATTAGCACATAAGTGTCTGTACAACTTCTCCTCACTACAACGCTCAGAGATAAACACCACAAAATGGAAATAAAAATACTATATAATAGCAAAGATAATACGCCAGCCACTTGCTCGTCACCGAACTATAAAATCGTCCTCACCAAGATATCACCCGCTACCTAGTATGCCCATCCAAACAATCGGATGAACAGCCCAAGTTAATAAAAGGGAAACATAAAACCTTGAGTCAGACAACAGTCTTAGCAAGCAATAAAATAGCTAACAAACTTAATCAATAAAGTATATGAGAATGGTTAAATAAACGAACTAATCTACCCACAACACCAGAGAAGAACACAACTCCCATCTTCCTTACATCGGACAGTGATAGCCTTTACAACAAGCATTTCAACCATACGACCAAGGTAATTCAAGCAACCATTAAATCATGGAAACCAGAAGTAATCCATAATAACACTCATAACATCCAGATTATATATCTCATATAAACCATCGTAATCGAATTCAACATCCCTCAAGCACAAGCCTCAAAGGCCTAAACCAATATTATACAGGCACCATAAGGAACATCATCTCCGATGGTGGACAATCTACATGAGACATTACAAGCAAAAATAATAATCATACTAGACAGAATCTGACTATCACCGCCAATCATGCTTTGAAACCATCGTTAATCGTATGACTGGCCATATCATACTGCCATCCATCAAGGGCTAATGGTGACCCGTGTTCTAGCAAGAACCCAATACGTCATACAATTTGACATGTCTAGGCCATACATGACTCCAGGGTACTCGACCTACAACTGGTCTTTTAGACGTCTCTATATTGTACCCGTGCTTTAAGCTCGCTTGGACCTATGACAATGATAATCTCTCGGCCTTCGGTATCTCTTGTCGTCATCGACAGCAACTATCCATAGGTTCAAAACACTTTTTAGCAACCGTAATCACCCAACTCAGAACCCTTGAGTTGTCATCACCTCCGTTGCTTTTCAACGATCAATGAATGCATCATATTACTTCGATATTCACCATTGAATTCGCTTCAAAGTAATCACCACCCTCGAACCAAAGAAATCGTCAACATACGGTCCGAAACAATCCATAACATTCCCACACATTTACTTTGAAGCCCACTGCAACGTTCATGCCATCAACAATAGTGTTTACAAGCGCTGCCAAATCCCTTCCTTCACGAGCCCTAACTGGCCCGATCCTCTTGGGTGCACGACCGACCCGAATTCATAATGACTTATCAACCCTGACTGACCATAGACCGGCCGACAAGATTGCATCCCCACTCTATTCGATCTGAACTCATATAGCTCGACTCGAACCCGTGGTGACTGACCATCCTACTTGCATGGATGCACGACCGACCACCCTCCATGCATGAACGACCACTCCCCATGCATGACCGATCCAAACACTCCACCTATCACTTCATGTCATCTGACCGACCCAATCTGATTTCTAAACCCACCCAACCGATCCAACACGGACGACCGAATTGATCTCTTGTGAAACACGACTGACCCCTCTCCAATATCCTAGCCCTACCGACCCACGCTCAACATATTCGGTCCTATCCATTACCTTGATGTCGACCGACCCTACCAGATGCCAACTGACCCGACCCAACATTGCAAAAAGTACTTACAGATCGATCGCATCTTCGTTCTCAAAGTTGTTCGACCGACCGACCAGGTATGGCCGATCCAAAAGCTTGCACCATCTATCCAATTTGATGACCGGTCCGACTCTGCGCAACCGATCTGATCCCTGACCGATCACTCCTTTCTTGCTACCTAAGACACGACCGACCTAATCCTCTCGACCGACCCGACTCCATCCTTATCCGATCCAAACTTCTTCCAACTCGAAATTCGACCAAACTTCATCAAACGATAATTCCGACAAAACCAACTCATCCAATACATTCAATACAATTATAAGCATGTATGAAATCATTACCACCTCAAATCATTAATAATCCGATGGAATTCACAAAAAACATGATAAATGAGAATATGAACTAAAACGGTGGATCTAACTTGCATAATAATATGAAACAACATAGAAATTTCCAGTTTTAAGTTGGTAAATAAGATCCTATGGCGATTCATATGAAAACAAGCTTACCATGGTGTAGGCCTACTGAAAACGACTGATGAAAAAAAAGGTCAAACACTCATATGCTTTATTGAATCCATGTGAGAGATGCATATCACTCACCAATTCTCCACAACAACTTAAAAGCGATGAATTATGATTTCGGACAGCGAAGAATTTGACCCAAACTCTTCAACTCGATGATCTCCCCTTGGAATGATGTAGATCTAGCTTCAAACGATGTATATCTTCAATTCTCGAACATTTAATCTCGAATTTTAATGGTGAAAAGGTGCAGAAGATGGAGCCATGGAAGATCACAAGCTCTTCCAAATGAGGGAATGGAGGAAGTAAACTATTCTCCATAACTCTCACCCCCTATTTATAGCCTTCCGCCAACCACTATTGGGCCTCCCTAAATCAGCCCAATAATGGTTTAAAAATTTGCACAGCCAACTGTAAAACCTTAAAACAGCGATTCCTCCCAAACCGCTGAAACAAATCATTAATGTGACCACTCTACGGAAAAAGGAGTCATCATTTCCTTTCTAATGGCACGTCTCAACACCTGATTTGATCCGAGTCAAAAGTTATGCCCTGTACAAGACTGATAGGGGCAAAATGGTCATAAACAAAATTGAAAAAAATTATGGATATGTTTCACACCTCCATAAACAACATATCAAAATATGAGAATGATCCAACCCTCAGGGAACAAAATAAAAATATTTTACGATCTTTCGATATGTAAAATGCGGGTTGTTGCATTCTCTCCCCCCATACAAATTTCACCCCCGAAATTCCAACAAACACAGACAACTACATCAATTTTGCATGCCTATCATCCATGAGTAACCAATTCTATCATCCAAACTAGCAACCATTAAGTCATGCATCCATATCCCTATCTTAGCACGTGGAATTCTAATAAACACCAACAAAGATAACAACAATAACAAGTAGCAATGATGTAATAATGGCTCGATATCAATTGGTCATACGGACGAAGAGTTTTGGATGGTCATCTTTATACTCTCCTTCGTTTCCCACGTACCATTGTCGCCATCCTCAATCCATTGTAACTTGATTAGCTTAATCCTCTTCCTTCTAAGTTGTTTCGTGCCATTTGCCACAACATGGAGTGACTAACGAGGTCTTGTAATTGTGGCCTCGACTTCTACGTTTTCGTATTGTTCTATAGATACTACCACATCTGGATCATGTGCATATTTCGTAGAAATGCTTCATGAAAAGTGTTATTCACGAAAAGTGTTATGCACACACGAAAACGGTCCAACAAACTTAGGAGCTAACTTTCCTTTACTTCCAAAATCGAACATCATGCTTTATCGGCGAAACCTTTACAAAAACCATGTCACCAACGTCCAATTCCAAATCCTTTCGATGCTTATCAGCATAACTCTTTTGACAATCGTGGGCTGTCTTCATTCGTTGCCAAACGATCTCGATACAATCCGATGCCTCTCTAATCATTTTAGGCCTAAGTATCAGCTTGTCTTCGGTTTCTAACCGAAAAAATGGAGAGTTACACGGTCTTCCATACAACGCCTCGTATGATGCTATCCCGATGTTTCTGGCAACCTTTTCTAAAATCCACTTGTCAACAAAGGATCTCGATCACCTATTATGCTCTTAGGGACACCATGGAATCGAACTATTCATTTCACATAAAGTTTAGCCAACTTAGATGTTGTCCTAGTCGGTTCGACTAGAAAGAACCTTGCACTTTTGGTCAACCGATCCACGGTGACCGAAATTCCTTCATTTCCTTCTACAGTTCTATGTAGTCCATCGATAAAATCCATCAATATCCGCTCCCACTTCCATGTTGGAACTTCCAATGGTTGTAGGAATCAACTCAGCCTTTTCTGTTCAGCTTTCACCAAATGACAGTTCATACACTTGGAAATGAACTTTCCAATATCTCTTTTCATCCCTTCCCAGTAGTAAACTCGCTTCATGTCCTGATACATCTTATTACCATTGGGATGAATCGTCAAATTCGAATGATGACATTCCCTCAAAGCCTCCCCTAATATCAAGAACAACCAGTCGTCCTTGCTTTCGAAGCCAACCTTCTCGATTTTTCGACGACGAATATTCTCTGAATTAGAACACCATTGTGAAGTGTAATAAACCGCAAGCGCATGGTGTATAATTGTAAGTACGTGACGAATACGAGTCGACTTGCAGGGAAAGAAGTAATTTCAATCTTATTCAATCAAATTAAACCAAAATTCGGATTGATTTAACTAACAAAAACTAATTAACACTAGAATTAAATTGAGAGCCAAATATGAAATGAAAGCAATTTAGAGGTAAATCCCATCTCATATTTATGCAAATTAACAAACGTACGATCTATGATCTCCATTAAGTGACATAAATGCAACATTTAAACCACTTATGATTCTCACGAAAATGAAACTAAAGAAAAAAAACTATTTTAAGTATGGCTTATGAACAATTAATAGAACTATAAGCCATCAAATTTTATTCTTACTTTCATTTCAAAATCAATAACCACTTAGCAAATATTGATGTAATTTGTGTTTACACTGACTAAGTATAGCCTATTTTGTTGTCAACAAACATAGACTATCAAAATCACTTGTATAAACTTACATTAACATCCACTAACATGAAGTACGAACTAGATATCACAAATCATATAAATATTGAACTTACATAAAGTTAGAGAGCTCCATTACCCCCAGATCAAAGGGATTAGCTACCTATGCAGTTAAAGCGCACAGCAGATCCAATGCGGCGTAGCCGCAAAAAGTAGTAGCGGAGATAAATTGAGGAGATAGCTGGATATAGCGGAAGGGACTAAAATAGCAAATAGAACTTATATTTAATTCTTCTAAAAATATATATAAATGATAAATAAATGAAAATTTAACACTCAACGTAATTATAATTAGTACATTCTTAATTTTAAATAAAAGCATAAACAAATATATGTAAATAAGTGTAAACTTTTATTTAACTTGACTAAATTTAATAAAATATTATAGTATTATGTATTATGAAAAATATATGTTATAAAATTATATTTAAAAAATAATTTTATAATGCATAAATGTCATATTTAATTCATTTCTCTTATAGAAGATATAGCGGAAATAGCGGAATATAGCTGAGATAATGGGATATATCGAGAATATCGGAATATAGCAGGGCTTAAAGCAGATAGGCTATTTCAAAGGCTATTTGGAAATAGCATAGCGTTAGAAACACGCTACACGATATAGCGGGGATATGGCAGGGCATAAACTGCACAGTTAGCTACTCATATGTTTTATCGAATCAATACATGTAAGTTTCAACATAAATATGAACAAAATAAAAGAAAGAACTAATTAACAACAACAAAATAGATCTAAACTACTTGTATAAAATTAAACTACACTAATGCATAAAATAAATAACAAGAATTATATGAATAAGAAATAAAATTGGATTAAACTGAGATTACATAAAAGAAATGGCTAAGAAGCCATGGAAGAAAAATAGAGGTTTTGATTTCAGCCTCCACTCTAAACTAAATAAAAAATAATAAGATCCTTTTTACATCAACATACAAGGGTTATTTATACATGAGTAAAACCATAATTCACTTTTAGCGTGCTACCAAGAATGCCCTTCAGGAAGTGTGACCACCACGTAATCATCTAGCTATAATTAATCATCATCAAATTTGCCTGAAGCTTTAACATCCACTTATTTGTCCATTTGCTTCTAAGTATAGTAAGTGGAAAGGTAGGTCGGGTCCTCCATGATCATATTTGAGAATTATTTCCTCTTCCTTCCTTTGTACGCATATAAATCTTTATAAAGCTCTCTTCCAAACGCAGCAAATGTCTACAAAAACAATGAAAAATGCCTAAGTAAAAATTCTCAAAATAACTTAAGCACAAAAATGACCATTTTTTCTTTGTATGATGATAAATGTATGATATTTTGAAATCAATTGAATAATGGTTTAAACGCGATAAAATACCCACATATGACATTTATTTAAACTAAACAAGGAGAAATATGTGAATATAAATGTTCATGTTTACGTGCACATCAAATATCCCACACTTATCTTTTTATTCGTCCTCGAATAAATTGAAAAACTAAGCTTAATTTTTTTTCATAGGGAGCACCATTGCATTAAGCGTATGCAACATGCCATTAAACCCCTGCCTAATAGGACGAGTGTTGTCTCATGAGGGTTTTCAGCAGATACTAGCCACAAGATCCAAAAGCAACAAGTATGCACAAAATGCAAAATTCGAAAATATTTGCAATATGAATGCAAGTTTTTAAAGAAATATTTACAAATTGATAATTTACTTTTAAAGTTTACATAAATGAGTTAATACAAATTTGGGTCATCACTATGAAATTTGAGTCCGTTACTAATCAAAACTTTAAAAAAAAAGTCATGTTATCATCACAAACTCCTCCAGCTTGGCCAATTGTTTTGGTAGAAACATAGTGCAAATATGAAATGAATTCTATAATCGATATCAACAGTCGGAAAATGGCATCTCAACTTCCTTTTTGTTAACAAGTTAGGTCGAATAAGTGAAGTGTGTGCTTGAATTTTAAGTGCTAACATTCTATTTATTACAAAATATTCACATTGTTATTATTTACAAATACCTTGTAATACCACCCCTATACTACATTACGACTTACGTGAGGGTCGGTAATCCTAAGGTGTCCAACTCCAACTCATAAAATGAGACCAAGCTATACCGACACTGACTTTGTTAACAAGATGTCGGAAAGAGCTTGGCAAGTTTGCACACCAACGCTAGATGTACTAGCAATGTTGGATAACCTTGGATTATTATATATATACTTCTTCTTTTTTCTCTTCTTTTTTCTTTTTTTTTAACATAAGAGAGAGAGAGAGAGTTAAGCGAGAATATCTTAGCACAACTTCATTTAAAAGATCTAAAATGTTATCGCAAGTAGTCTAAATCAACCATTCATTTAATCGGATTACAATTCAGAAAATATTTCATACTCCTCACTAACGAATCTCCCTATATACCTGTTACACCAAATTTTCCCATAATTCAAACTTTCCTTTCATTATCCGTTAAGAGAAGCAAATGTCCAAACTTTTTAATCGAACGACCAAAATTATATGCTAACTCCATCATGTCTTATTTAAAAGTAAGTAGAAATGTGAAATTCTTTTTTTGTGATCTTTTTGAATGAAAAAAGAAAGGAAAATTCTATGCAAAACCAAAATAAATATGAAACTCCCACCCACAATTGATTTGGATTGTGTCCCCACAGTCAACCCAATTGGAAAGAAAATAATTTTTTTGAAAATATGACTTATATTTACAAGAGAAAATAAAAAAATTATTTACAATATATCAGAAAATATATTGACAAGAAGTAAATGAAACAGTCTTCTAAAGACCGATTCATTTGTCTCTTCAAGTACGAGAGACACGGCTTAAGCTTGGAAAACCAAATCGTAAAAGATTTTGATGGTGAGTGTAGATTTGGAAAAACGAATGTCGTTTTATTAAAAATCAATTGAGTTGCTTTATTTTCGATGATTTTTGGGGTAGATTGAATAAATGGTTGAAATTCTTGTTTAAATTCACCAATTTGAATTTCAAATTTATCATTGTAAATTTGTTCAAAAATATTGATTTCAAAATTCAAATGGTGATTAAAATCTACCTCATTAAAATTCAACTCATTTTCGGAAAGTCCAAAAAATGGTGCTTACCAAAATCGTCTTCCTTTGGTGAATTATCAATAACTTCAATGCACAT
Source organism: Allium sativum (assembly GCA_030737875.1). Taxonomy (NCBI): domain Eukaryota; kingdom Viridiplantae; phylum Streptophyta; class Magnoliopsida; order Asparagales; family Amaryllidaceae; genus Allium; species Allium sativum. The sequence goes on along the minus strand of CM060923.1, from coordinate 571,116,899 downwards.
ATCATTTTCAAAATCCAAAGTTGTTGTTTAAAAGTCGTTATTTTTCAGAAAAAGGAATATCGAATTTGAGGTTGGTTCTGCCCTCTCAAAAGAATTGAAATCCAACTCAATTACCCTATTTTCAACAACTTCATTAAGATTTTTATATTCAGTTTCAAAAGTTTTTATTTGAAAATCGTCGATTTTGGTAAAAGTTGGATTATCATTCAAATCATCACATGTTCGGTTTTGATTATTTTGTTTTTCACGAAAATTCAAGTAGTCTTAAAACAACAAATTCATGTGATTATCGTGAATTTCATCCATTTGCTCAACAAAATCAAATTTATAATTATTTACTTGAGAATTTTCAATTTGAAATTGCTGAGAATAAAAAAATTCAATTGCACCATAATTGAAATTATATCCATTGCCGAAATCATTTGAAAAGTTATTCACATTTCCATTTTGAATTTGAAATTCATTTTGGAGATCGAAATTGATTTGGCTGGGGTTATAATCAAAATCGTTTGAATTTGGAAGTGAATTCGAATTTTGATTATTTTGAAAATTTTGACTTGAATTGTTGCACAAGTATGAATTACACCATTCATTTATTCCTTGATTTTGCTGTGTGCTCATTTCAAGTAAAGATTCAATTTTTGTTTCAAGAGTTGAGGGTTGGTCGTAATTTTGAAAATTTTGTGGCAAAAATTAGGATTATCTTAAATTTTTTGAAAAGTTGATGGTGCAAAATCCAAATTTTTGTACAATAGTTGTTATTAAAATATACAAATTTGGTGTAAAATTATATGGATTATATTGATTTTCACAACTATCGTAGAATTCATGAGGATAAGGAAACTGAAACATTTTCAAGAAGCTCTTTTTTTGGTATGTGTTAGACCAAAAATTGGCACTAACACCTGAACGTAGATCACAGATCACACAAATGTAAAAAATAGTAAATAAGAGGGAACATACGAAGTTTTATAGTGGCTCGGTCGTAGATGTAGCCTACGTCCACTTTATAATCTTATTGTCATACTGACAGATTACAAGAATCAGTTACATGTAGACACACAATCCGTGTGTTAATTGAGATTACAAGAGGAGAATTTGGACATGTGAAGGTGCAAAGTCCATGCAGTTCAGTAATGGTGGAAGCCATGAAGAAGAATGGTCGAAAGTCCCTTCAATTTTCCATGTAGTGGTGTATCTACAGCTATAGGAAAGCTCATAGGGAGGCCGGTTCATGACAGGGCACGTGGAACCCGATCCAAAAAAGTAGGAGCAGGAATAGACAAGAGAATAGCTCAAGTTCTTCACGCTGCTACAATTTCAGGAGTTGGGTCGTGATGGCGGGTCGTGATCACCATGTGCATCACGAGCGGGTCCACTTACGAGCTGGAGTGTTGAAGCCTACGCTAGGAGGGTCGAGTCGTGGTCTAGGGATGTGCCACGAGCCGAGTGGTGGTCGAGGAGTCTACCACGAGCCGAGGGGGCGAATCGCAAAGGGGGCGAGCCAGTGTCATGTGGTGAGGGTGAATCGAGACCATGCTCATGAACCAGAATTGCTCTTCTACGTGTGTTTACGGAAATGGGCATAATTTCCAAACCGTAAGTCCGAATGGGCCAAACGAAAGCTCTACTTGAAGCTCATTTAGAGGACTACAAGAGTTACTAGGCTCAGCTCCATAACTGCTGTTTTCGGGCCCAAAAGAGGTTGTCTGATAGGAATTTCAGGCATGTTTATGTTGATGTTGCAATTTCGACTAAATTGCTATTTGTCTTCTGGCATTGTTTCCATCGCTTGAGCGTGCTACCATTTTGGAATTCCATGTGTGACAGCTTTGAATAAAAAGTGTGTCAACGCGTTTGCCCCACAGAACATATCTTGCCGGCTAAAGGAAGATGTGTTCTGGATAATTCGAGAAATCCATGCTCCTTACCTGCAAAAAGATAAGATAAACAATGCAAAAATGACCCCGAGACGATCTTACCGGAGTAAGACGACCATGGAAGTGCTATGGGGCTCCAAGACAGCCTTACCGGGGTAAGACGACTGAGGAATGCTATGGGGTTCCAAGACAGCCTTACCGAGGTAAGATGACCGAGGAAATGCTATGAGGATCCACGACGACCTTACCAGACGACCGAATAGATGCCATGAGTATCCACGATGGCCTTACCCGAGTAAGACGACCGAGGAAATGCTAATGTAGTTTGTTTATACTGGACGGATCCAGTTTGGAGCCGGATCTCATCAATGATCTTTATTGGTTCATGAAAGCTAAGCGACAGTTATTCTAACCCTGATCACGACTAGAGACTACAGGTCGATTCTGTGCGTGTGGGCCGATGTTAATGCGCTTATTACATGCAAAGAAAACAAGGAGGGGCGAGAAGTCGCCTAAAAGCATGAACTATGGACCGAAGTCCGGTAAACTGAAGAGATTCGCTGAGTGGGATCAGCGAATGATAATCCCGCGATTACTCGATCCAGGATCGTTCCCTCTCTGGGGAATAGGTGGTGGCAGCCCAGGTGTAGGCGTTGTTGGTTAAGTGACATACTCGAGTAGCACTCCTCGTTTGACCTGATCCTCAATAAGATCTCGCAAATGCCTGCAGTCATCAGTGTTGTGGTCGTCTATGTCATGAAAGATGCAATGCCTTCCGGAGTTGCGTTGTGCTAGCTTTGGCTCCCTCTTGGGAGGACTTGGATATGAGGTGGCGCCTCATGTACCATGTAGATGTTGCTCAGAGTGTCATTCAATTCAGTGTGTCTTTCATATTTGGGCCCTTTCTGGGGCTGAGTGTTGCGGTCATTCTTGACATTGGCTTTTCCTTTGCCTTTTCCAGAATCAGATGGTTCTCCATCTTTAAGCATGTTGACATCGAGAATGCGCTTCTCGGAATTTACATCTTCTTCTCGCAGAAATCTATTTGCCTCAAGGTAGAATTCGCCGAGATTTCGTGGTGGATCTCGGTACAAGGATTTTTTGAATTCTGAATTATCTAGAACACGGAATACTGCTGTCATCAATACTATGGACGGTTCAGGGCGATCAACTGATGCTATTGCAACCTTGAATCTTTCCAGGAATGAACGAGGAGTTTCTCTAGGCCTCTGCTTGATTGTTGTGAGTGACATGACGTTCTTGGGTCGTGCAATGTGAACCCAAAATTGTTCAATAAAGCGTGCGACCAACATGTTCCAACTGCTGATCGATTCTGTTTCTCGCTACCGAATACACATAGCGGCTATGTTAGTCAGAAAGAGGGGAAAACACTTGGCCATGACGTTTTCCAATGCCAATTGAACTTCCATTTGTCGTTTGTAGCACATCAGATGCACAGTAGGATCGGTCCTACCGTTGTAGGGCTCCAGTTGTGGAAGTTTGAAATCTGGGGGATTATGAGAATTCCTGATTTCCTGAGTGAAAGGAGTGTGGTTGACGTCACCCATGTTATTCTGATAAGTGCGGCCTCATGAGAGGCGTTCAATCAGATCTGCAAGCCGATTTCCTTCAAAAAGTTGTTGCAAGTTGCCAAGATCAAAGCTGGTGCCCCCAGCGTTGAATGAAAGAGAGTGAGGAAGCTGTTGATGAGTTACTGTGTGTTCATGGTGTGCTGCACGAAGCGGGTCGTGGGGGAGCATGAGTCATGGATCGGGGTGCACGATTCGATCCGGTCCCTGGTCGTGAAAGCTCGTGGCTCGTGGTTCGAGGGGGAGTGAGTCATGGAGGTCGGCTCGTGAGACAGGTTCGTGGAGAGTGGTTTGTGAATCGGGGGGGAGGGGGCGAGCTGACCAGGTCGTGAGTCCCCGTCACGAGTTGCTTCTGGCCCTGCATCGCGAGTCACTCCTGGCTCTGCTTCACGAGCCATGTTCTGCTGTTGAGCGAGGGGGTCACCCCTGAGTCCAAGTGATGTACGAGCCGCTTCAGTGGCTTCGTTTCCAGTGCGTTGATCGTTGAAGCTCAGTCTGCCATCCATCCGAACGAAGAATCCATCGATAATTTCCTATTGTTTCCTAAGGAGATCGTTCTGCCTTGCCATTTGATCTCTCAATTCAGCGAGAACGCCATCCATCTCGTCTCTAGTTAAGTATTGCAAAGGATATCCATGAGAGGAAGCCTCCTGGCTCGCCTCGTTCCTTGCGCCTTCAGCGTCAGTATCCTCAGCATGAGAGGAAGTTCCAGTTTTCTTCCTTTTGATTGTCATTTATCCAAGCTAGATGTTGAGGTTGTCGTGTGCCCTCTACATGGCACGCCAAAATGATAGGCCAAAAATTGGCACCAACACCCGAATGCAGATCACAGATCACACGAATGTAAAAAAATAGTAAACAAGAGGGAATACACGAAGTTTTTATAGTGGTTCGACTGTAGATGTAGCCTACGTGCACTTTATAATCTTATTGTTATACTGACAGATTACAAGAATCAGTTACATGTAGACACACAATATGTGTGTTAATTGAGATTACAAGAGGAGAATTTGGACGTGTGAAGTTGCAAAGTCCTTGCACTTCGGTAATGGTGGAAGCCGTGAAAAAGAATGGACAAAAGTCCCTTCAATTTGCCATGTAGTGGTGTATTTATAGCTGTATGAAAGCTCATAAGGAGGCATGTTCGTGATAGGGCATGTGGAACCCGATCCGGAAAAGTAGGAGCATGAATAGCCAAGAGAATAGCTCAAGATCTTCATGCTGCTACAGGTTCAGGAGTCGGGTCATGATGGCGGGTCGTGACCACTATGTGCATCACGAGCGGGTCCACTTGTGAGCTGGAGTGTTGAAGCCTACGCCAGGAGGGTCGGGTCGTGGTCTAGGGATGTGCCACAAGCCGAGTGCTGATCGAGGAGTCCACCACGAGCCGAGGGGGCAAATCACAAAGGGGGCGAGCCAATGTCATGTGGTGTGGGTGAATCGAGACCATGCTCACGAACCATAATTGCTCTTCTATGTGTGTTTACGAAAATGGGCATAACTTCCAAACTGTAAGTCCGATTGAGCCAAACAAAAGCTCTACTTGAAGCTCATTCAGAGGGCTACAAGAATTACTAAGATTTGCTCCGTAATTGCTGTTTTCGGGCCCTAAAGAGGTCGTTTGATAGGAGTTTCGGGCCTGTTAATGTTGATGTTGCAATTTCGACTAAATTGCTAGCTATTTGTCTTCTGGCATTGTTTCCATCGCTTGAGCGTGCTACCATTCTGGAATTCCATGTGTGACAGCTTTAACCAAAAAGTGTGTCAGAAGTATGAGAGAAAAAACATTCAGAAAAGAAATTTGTTTTTTTTTTTTAGATTTTGGATTTTTGTATTTTTTTTTTAAATTTGCATGAACCTAATGCAATTATATGAATGCAAATTACTTATTAACAAATTTTCTAAACTTATATAATGGCGGTTAGATTAATTTCAATAAAATATTTCTCAGTCAGTTAACAGACATGAGTTATCGGTGCACCAGGAATCACCCTAGTAATGCAATTGAAGGTTTAAGTACCTTCAAAGGAACAAACGATATAATATTTATGAATCACAGTAATATTTATAAATGGTTATTACTCTGCCATAGTCTAGACATCGAGAAATAATTCGTTAGAAAGAAACCAGTTTGTCAAAATATAAAAATGTCCTTAGAGAATAAAAATAAAATGAGATGAATGCGAAATAGAAATTAAACATGAAGTATAATGCAACTCAAATGATTTTTTTTTAATGAATGCATATGCAAACAATCAACAATGCGAATAAAATAAAAACAGGGAAAGAAAACATATACCAGTGCATGCAGAATTTATTAGCAATTTTATTTTGCGGCAAATTTTTTTAAGCAAGCAATTAAAGCAGCGCAGTTATTTCAAGCACTTTCGAGCAAGCAATTCTCTTGGATTTCGCCAACCTGAAAAAGGGCTGAGAACGAATTGAAGTCAAACCAAAGAGTACTAATGTGAAAATTTGAAATCAAAATCTTTTTTTTCAATAAACAAGCAAATGAATTTACAAACCAAGCAAATTAATTTTTTTTCTTCAAAGACTCTAACCAAAAGAAAAAAAACTCAAAGCAAATGGAAGTAAAAAGGAAAGAAAAAAAATGAAATTAAACACAAAACAAACAAATAAACAAAATAAAACAAGAAGGCAAAATTGCTGAAACAGTAAACTAGTTCCTCAAGGAAAAAATAATGTGCACGAACACTGAATAAATCAACCAAAGCCCAAAACTCTAGAACAAGGGTCAACAAATCAAATTTTCACAAATAATCAATACAAAATGGTGAGACTTTCAAAGTGTTACCCAATTCCACTTCACCCATTCACGAGACCGGCAAAATCAATGTTGAGCAAAGCAAAAATTCAGTGAAATCAAAACTTAATTCGGACTAGGTGACTACCAAACCAATTCACGAGACCCTTGCCGTGGTTTGTGTGTTCGTCCATGAAGGTATGAGGTGGTGATTCACATGTGAGTTAGTTCAGCTGACTGGAGGGTTTGGTTTTGTGATTTTGGGCCTCGACTGAGGGAGGGTGGAGCATGGAAGGTTGTGATTTGGATAGATGGAGGAGCAGTAATTTAAAGGCCGAAGTGTGCGATTTTAATTGGGAATTGAGTAAGTATGGCAGTTATGAGGAAGAAGGGCTGATGACAATGGTCTATTGGTTGTAATTTCTGAGAAGTGATTAGTCGCGGATTTGACTTTTGGCTGTAGCTGTTTTGGTATTTGAAATTTGGTATAGTGGACGGTTGCGACTTCAATGAATTGGTGGGGTATTTTCTTCATTGTGGGGGGTTGAGCTGGTTGTTGTAAGAAGGGGGAAGTCGTGACTTCTGATTGTGGAGTGATATGGTAATGAAGCAAAAGGGATGGTTTGGTCTTGAATGTGGGGTCTGAGGATGTTGCAGTGGTATGTGAAAGTGAAGTTTGTTTGATGATGTATAGAAAATAGTGGAGAGAATGGTCAATGGAAGATGGTTTTATGGGTGTAGAAAGGGTTTTACAGTAAAAAAAATATGAAGAAAGAGAGAAAATTTCGGAAGAAATCAAAGAGAGGAAAGAAATAAAAGAGAAAAATGGAAAGAATTTTTATTTGTAAGAACTGAAAATGAATTGAAAATAAATTGAAGGCGGAAAGAAATAGATGATAGAAAGGAAAGAATTAAATGAAAGAAAGGGAGCAAATTGTATTGAAAATAGGAAAGAAATTGAAAACAAAAGGCAAGTGTTGTTTTTTTTTTAAAGAAGAAAACACAAATACACATACCAAAAACAAACAACGAACAATTCAATACACACACAAACACAAGTAATAAAAAAAACACAACAAGTTTTTTTTTAGAAGAACAACAAAATTAATCTGAAGAATAAAATCAAAATTAAATTCCTACCCTGGCAATGGCTTCAAAAAAATTGTTTAACGACGAATATTCTATGTGTTAGAACATCGTCGTGAAGTGTAATAAACCGCAAGCACATGGCATACAATTGTTTGTACGTGGCGAATACGAGTCGATCCACAAGGAAAGAAGTAATTTCAATCTTATTCAATAAAATTAAACCAAAATTTAGATTGATTTAACTAACAAAAACTAATTAACATTAGAACTAAGTTGAGAGCTGAATATGAAATGAAAGCAATTTAGAGGTAAATCCCCTCTCATATTATGCAAATTAACAAACGTATGATCTATGATCTCCATTAAGTGACATAAATGCAACATTTAAACCACTTATGATTCTCATGAAAATCAAACTAAAGCAAAATAACAATTTTAATTATGGCCTATGAACAATAAATAGAACTATAAACCATCAAATTTTATTCTTACTTTCATTTCAGAATCAATAACCATTTAGCAAATATTGATGTAATTTGTGTTTACATTGACTAAATATAGCCTATTTTGTTGTCAACAAACATAGACTATCAAAATCACTTGTATAAAGTTACATCAACACCAACTAACACGAAGCACAAATTAAAGATCACAAATCATATAAATGTTGAACTTACATAAAGTTAGAGAGCTTCATTACACCCAAATCAATGGTATTAGCCACTCATATGTGTTATCGGATACACACATGTAAGTATCAACATATATACGAACAAAACAAAAGAAAGAACTAATTAACAACAACAAAATAGATCTAAACTACTTGTATAAAATTAAACTACACTAATGCATAAAGTAAATAACAAGAATTATATGAATAAGAAATAAAATTGCATTAAACTGAGATTACATAAGAGAAATGGCTAAGAAGCCTTGGAAGAAAAATAGAGCTTTTGATTTCAGCCTCCACTCTAAACTAAATAAAAAATAATAAGATCCTTTTTACATCAACATACAAGGGTTATTTATACATGAGTAAAACCCTAATTCACTTTTAGCGCGCTACCAAGAATACCCTTCAGGAAGTGTGACCACCACGTAATCATCTAGCTATAATTAATCATCATCAAATTTGCTTGAAGCTTTAACATCCACTTATTTGTCCATTTGTTTCTAAGTATAGTAAGTGGAAAGGTAGGTCGGTCCTCCATGATCATGTTTGAGAATTATTTCCTCTTCCTTCCTTTGTACGCATATAAATCTTTATAAAGCTCTCTTCCAAACACAACAAATGTCTACAAAAACAATGAAAAATGCCCAAGTAAAAATTCTAAAAATAACTTAAGCACAAAAATGACCATTTTTTCTTTGTATGATGATGAATGTATGATATTTCAAAATCAATTGAATTATGGTTTAAACGCGATAAAATACCCACATATGACATTTATTTAAACTAAACAAGGATAAAATATGTGAATATAAATGTTCGTTTTTATGTGCATATCATCGATCGACCTCGAATTCTTCATTCTTTGGTTCTAACTTCTCGATAAACTCAACAAACTTCGCATCTCACTTTTGGCGCTCGCCAATCCTTTCGATGAGATTAGGTCTTGTCAATAAGCTTTCCAACATTACATGTTCCAATTCACATCGTGGTCCGAAATCAAATCTCGCCAAATACTCAAGGCACTACCATTCTGAAAACATCATTCCCAAACTCGCATGTCTTCGATTTAACACATTTGCTCCTACGTTACCTTTTCCATGAGTGGTATTTTGAAAACTTATCCTTCCGTTGATGCTTACGCAAGACTTCCAAGTCAATTCACAACTAGTCTTCTACTCTTCCTCGTTCTGAGAGTAAACCATGATATTGTCCACGAACACAGGTATGAATTCATTCATTGGTCTCTGAAAATTCTATTAATAAGATCCACAAAATATGCTGGTGCGTTGTCAACCCGAATGGCATCACCAACCATTCAAAGAAACTGAACGGTGTCCTAAAAGTAGTCTTCGGTACACTATCCTTTGCCACTCGCAACTGGTGAAATTCCATTGCCAAATCCATTTGAGGAAACACTTTGGCGTCGTAAAGCTGATCGAACAAGTCATCGATCCTCGATAATGGATACTTGTTCTTTTTGGTCTTCTTGTTCAACTCACGGTAGCCCTCACAAAATCTCTTCAAGCCACCATCCTTGGTTGCAAACACAACTGGTGCACCTCATTTGGAAACACTCCTCTAAATGAATCCTTTCCCAAAAAGTCAAGAACCTGCACCTCTAACTCTCGCTATTCCTTATGCGTCATTTGCCTAAGAGGAATAACGATAGGTCTAGCACCCTCGACAAAATCGACTCTAAACTCAATCTCACGATGCGGCAACAGCTCTTTGACTTCGCCAAAGACATCCTCGAACTTATTTGCGATTAACCCAGATGACAAGTCTTCTTGTGGAATTCCAAGCGAATATAACGACTCCCGAGAACACCATCTTCAGGTTACCCCGAATCAACACCTTTCACCCTTCCACATCCCTGACTCTCACCTCTAGCTTTTCGCAATTCACTCCTATCGCATACCTCTTGGGCCAATCCATGCCTAAGATGATCAAAACCCATAGAAAATTAGAACTAAGCAACCATTCATAAATAAGCATCCATGATCAACAATACTGAATCCACAAGCTAAGCCAAGAGCAGATGAACCCATACTAGATTAGTTACAACCAAAGGTCAATTAGACTATTACAACTTCAAGTTTCAAACTTAATCGGCATAATCTTATTATAGGTAAATGAAGATGATTCTCTAGTACCCAACAAAACTCAGTCAAACTCTACTGGCAGGAAGCATAGCTAAACAACAACAACTTCTCCTAATTCCCATCAGGAATGCAATAGGAAATCGGAATAGTTTCCAGAACACGTGCTTCCTCCGGTTTCTTATTCTTAGAAAATCCGGGCAGTCTTTCTTCATATGTCCAGGCTTGCCGCATTCAAACCACTTCATTTCGGCTTTTGGCTTCTCATAATCGTTAGCATAATGGCCCTCTAACGGACAGTTGAAGAAAAGAACATTCTTCTTAATTTTCTTCTTTATTTTACTGGGACCAACAAAGGTTTCTTCATCCGTAGGAGAACAATCCCTCTGTCGCTTAGCAGAATCCCTTATGGGTACTTGACAGGAACACCACGCCCTACTACCACTTGTGGAATGGGTACCCTTAACATAGCTGCTACCATCATGGCCGCCTCGAACATAACCAGATATTCCGATGCAATGGCTAAAGCTCCTAATTGGCTTCCGTCTCATACTCTTCCAGTCTCAGGCTCACCCCTAAAGGTTTGACGACTCATTCTAAATGTAAAATGGAATTATTAGTCCACATATGAGATAACTACAGAAATGAAATCCAATTACTATTATACTCATACGCTACTATATATTATACATCCATTAAAAATCTACAAATACATCTCTCATAAGTGATTACGTATTCGAACTTTGGCTAAAATTGTTAACCAGAGCACTAATACCAAATGTGATGACCGCCCACAAACCCTGCACTAAACAAGAGGAATTATGCACTGAAAGGTGTGCTAGACAGTGATGCACGATCATCAAGGTATGATAACTCATGTGGAACCTGTCATATAATTTATCGCACACGGATAAAATGTAATAGAACATATACAACATGTCATAATAGTGAAGCATACTTGAATAGAAATGTAAACCCTCATAACAATTAGAGAAAATATCCATACAATCTGAAAATTAGCATATAAGTGTCTGTACAACTTTGCCTCACTACAACGCTCAGAGATAAACACCACACAATGGAAATAAAAATACTATATAACAGCAAAGATAATACACCAGCCTCCTGCCCGTCACCGAACTGCATCATCGTCCTCACCAAGATTTCACCTGTCACCTGCTACCTAGTTTGCCCATCGAAACAATCGTATGAACAGCCCAAGGTAACAAGATGGAAATATAAAACATTGAGTAAGTATTAGTGAGCGATAAAACAGCTAACAAACTTCATCAATAAAGTATATGAGAATGGGTAAATAAACGAACTAATCTACCGACAACACCAGAGAAGAACACAACTCCCATCTTCCCTACATCGGATAGTGATAGCCTTTAAAGCATTTCAACCGTACGACCAAGGTAATTCAAGCAACCATTCAATCATGGAAACTAGAGGTAATCCATAATAACACTCGTAACATCCAGAATATACATCTCATGTAAACCATCTTAATCGAATTCTAGCAAGAAACCCATACATCATACAATTTTACATATCTATGCCATACACAACACCTAGGGTACTCGACATACAACCGGTCTTTTAGACGTCTCTATTGTACCCCTGCTTTGAGCCCGCTAGAACCTACGACAACGATAATCTCTCATCATTCGTGTAACGAACCGGGGATTTTCGACCCTGAAAATCAACATAACACAATGTCGACTGTTCAAGCATCGAAAATACCGGATAGTTAATAGAAAGAAGTTAGAGGGTGAGAATAGATAAGATATAAAATTAGAATAGAAGAAGAACATATGTACAACATCAGAGTAACACGAATCTCACAGCGGAATAAATAAAATATGGTACACAACATAACTTTGAAACCCAAATTTGTATTGGTATATTAGAGTATAACACTTACATCACAGCGGAAATAAACAATAGCTATAAAATCCTGAAGCCTCCTGCTCCAGCTCTCCAAGTATATCTATAAAATCCTGACTACTAGGCTGCCCGTACAAAATTTGGCACCCAAGAGTTTAGGGAAAGAAAAACAAAATAAACTCGGGGTTAGTCATGGGACTGGTGTGAGTAAAATCCAACCATTCGGTTTAACTTTTCAAAATCCTTTTCAAAAGAAAAGATAATCGTAAGACCGATCCACACATAAACACGGATAGTTTTTACATAACGATAACCCAAAACATTTTGAAAATCAATACTTTTCAGATATTATAATAATGTCTAATCACAAATAATTAACAATCTAGCAGAACGCTTGCATCTCATGCTCCACATATATAGTATACAATCAAAACCGCGGGCGCTTATTGGAGATTGGATTCCGACTATGAGAAGGTATGGAACCACCTGCCAATAGTGTATCTCTAGAGAGGAATACACTAGGTTCAACAAGAACGTCTCGCAACCCGGCCACACATGACCGACCACTCATTTCTCTTGAGTGTATCGAATATATTGTCACCTACGGTTGCTAGCAACATAACCATTTCTGGGAGATACAGAAGAGAAAATAAGTAAAAAATATGAATATTCTCTAGATGGTGACAATACACCCTAATGGGGGCGACCCAAATAGCCATGCCGCCTGCCCGATTTTTTTCATTTCCTGGTTGATGAGGCTTGAGGTCATAACTTATTTTTTTTCCTTTTGACAAATCATACATTCATTTACTTTGAATGGAACATCGTCATACCTACCAAATCACAATTGATTTCCACAAAATACCATAGGTATAAAGCTAAGAGATATGAATTCCTCCGCCACCAAACATGGATGCGTTTGAAGCGATTAATTTACGTGATCTATTAAATATACTATGTTAGACATTCGTCCATACACGTTGTCCTGGGATTGGAGAACTGGTGGCACTATGCTATAAATCCAACTTAGGAAATTTCTACCTAGGATTGTTAGAACAGCCCTTGATAAACTCCGTCTTCAATTGTCTTCGATATATTTGATTTGAAAAGATAATGTCCATACGGAGTGGTTTTCAGATAATTATCTGATCCCAGTCACTTCGTATTGACAACGGAAGTGGTCAAAAACTTTGATAGTCGGTGCTTTAACTATCAAAGGAAAACATGTGTACAAACAACGGTCGTATTTCCAAATGGAAATCTTACCGATCAATCATCAATCAACACTGACCCCTTTCAATAGATTTATCAATAATCATTTCATTTCCTGAGTACCTTTTTATATCCTTGCCCATATATCTCTTCCAACTCGTTTAACCACTCACGATCCTTAGAAAAATGTTTTAATTTATTATAGCTGTTTATTTTCTATATTCCAGAAAATATTTCTTTTACTTATTTGGAAAACATTTCCAAAATTCCTTCATTGGTTTTAAACAGATGTTTAAATAAAACATCGCTATGCCAACTCAACCCATTACACTCATTAACAAAATTCGCTTAACCAACCTTCACTATCAAACCTTAACCCTTCCTTAGTTAAAAATGAAGTCAATCAAGTTGGGGTATAACCACCTCTCAGACTTTAACTGAACAATGTTTTAACTTCGAAATAGAAAACGTTCACCTTTTAAATCTTTAACAAACTTCCTTACGTAACTCTCAGATTCTGTTTACGAATCCACTTCTTTTACAGAAATCATTTGATTATAATAGTGTTATAATCCCATGCCTCCGAAATAATATAACTTAAGTACAACCTTTATTTATTAATTTGGATAAATAAATAAATGATTTATTATATAAAAAGCTTGATTTAAAACCCAAAAGTAAATCATACTTTCCTACATTCGATATAGTCGAATCCAAATGTATAATTCTCTCTCGAATAATCTCTATTTGATAACTCTTTTTCGAATAAACTATATTCGATTATTTCTCTTTTGAATAAACTATATTCGATAACTCTCTTCCTTCGATTAAACTATATTCGATAATCTCTCCTTCAAATAATCTATATTTGATTAACTCTCTTCGAATAAGTTATATTCGATTAACTCTATTCGAATAACTAATATGCGATTAACTCTAATTCGATTAACTCTATTCGATTAACTCTTATTCGAATAACTCTAATTCGAATAACTAATATTTGATTAACTCTAATTCGATTAGCTCTAATTCGAGTAACTATAATTCAGTTAACTCTAATCGATTAACTCTATTCCGAATAACTAATATTCAATTAACTAATTTTATTTTAACCCTATTTCCCAACTTATTCAAATTCCCCTTTGAATTCCTATTTCCAAACCCAATTTTCCTTATAAATGTTTTAATTTATAAAATAACTAATTTAATCCATTATTCGCATCGAATGTGAAATTTTTTCCTTATATATATATATATATATATATATATCCAATTTTGGTTACGTATTTAAAAATAATATTCCATTTCAAAATTCTATTTACACTTTTATTCATAGAATTATTCATACGAAATCTCCTTTTTATTCTAACACTTAAATCCCATTTATAATTTCCTTTATAAATGCCGAGTTCACATTCTATTTAAAATATCGGTGTCAAAAGCGATTTCTAATTCTCTGTATAAGTTCAGACTTACATATCCCATTTATCAAATGATAAATATTTTATTTAATTTATAAAACATTATTTATAACTTAATCTTCTCTATTTCATATGTTAAAACAGATTTCTATTTAATTCTACTTTAAATTAATCTTTTCCGTTTATCTGTTAAAAAGATATTTCCATTTAATATTTATTTTTCATTTATTTCCTTTTATAAAATTCTATTCATTTTATAAATATTTCCTTATGTAATATCCTATTTATTTCCCAAATATTTCTTTTTATAATTATATTTGTTTTTCAAATAATTCTATTTCAATTCTATTTGTTTACCAAATATTTCTATTTCAGTTCTATTTGTTTTCCAAATATATTTTTTATAATTCTATTTATCTTCTAAATAAATACTCCTTTTATTATTCTATTTATTTTCTAAATAAATATTCCTTTTATAAAATCCTTTGATTTTATAAATATTTCCTTATATTTATTTCATATAAATATTTCATTTTCCAATTCTATTTATTTCATATAAATATTTCATTTCCAATTCTATTTATTTCATATAAATATTTCATTTTCCAATTCTATTTATTTCGTATAAATATTTCTATTTATAAAATCGATTGATTTTATAAAATCCTTAAATTCAAAATCCACTTTGAAATTCCTTTTTATAAAATCATTTGGTTTTATATAAATATATTTCGTTTTCAATATGCATTTTGAAAATTCAGTTTTTACATTCCAGTATCACTTATGGTATTAAAATACCAAATCAAAAGGATCAATCATCATCCAAACACACATAATCAATAACAGATTATATACCACATCATATATCACAATATATGAAAAACAATATTATAAATGTTGAGGAATCCAGTTGGATCCCTCCAACCTGTTTCCCTGCATCCACAGATGTTAAACAATATAATTAACATCAATTTCATTCCAGTATGAAATATTCTGATCAACGGAATCAATATTTGATTAACGATATATATATATAACTGTATCGATATTTTCAACCAATTAATTAGCAGTTCAACCAACCAATCAACACACAGCAATCAACCAATATTTATCAATTCTAAAAACACATTATGTAAATATAAACTGAGCAGAGTTAATGAGATTTACTCACATTGGACGATCATCGTTAAATAACGATAAGTGTCGGTTGATTCTAACAGACAATTTATTTTGTTATAAATTGTAACGAGCTCCAATTCACTCCCAGTCAGTTCCATTGTGAAGCCCTCGTCCCTACGATCCCAACGGATCCAGTTTTGCTGAATTAGGATAACGTATGAATAAGATATGAATTTTAACAAGTTTTGTACTATTTGTAATTAAAATAAATTAAATTTCCTTTTATATTATGGGCTTCACCTTAAATCTCAGCCTGACTTCAGTTTAGAACCTGACCCGCATTCTCCTTCTCCTTCCTGCATTAACCACTCCGAGAAAACACACAGCCAAATCAAATTCCTCCATCCATCTTTCTTCTTCGTTGATTTATTAAATCAAAAGCCGAAAATACCGAACTGCACCTCTTCCAGCCCTCTTCAACTCCAACCCCATTTCAACAAGCTTGCGCGCTCCAATCAAAACCCGTCAAACTGTTATCATGCACTGCTGAAAAAATGCAGCGACCTAAATTCAAGCAAGAACCCACAAAACTTTGCCAACAGGTATAGTTCAATCTTCTAAATCCAAAACCCAACTCGAAATCGTGGGTAAAAGCCTTGATTTTCCACCATCTCGAACCCTAGCTCAACTATCATCCGCTGTAGATTTTCGAAAATGAGAAAGCCATGTCGCACTCAACAAAAAGTGTATGAAAATGTAGAGGACCTTATAAGAATCCAACCATATGCATATTATGATTTATAGTATTATATATGATTTATTTTTGAATTTAGAAGATGACCTTTTTCACGTTTTGAGGAACTGAGAGGCGGCTTGGAGCTATTGACCAGAGGAGTTGTGAATTAGGGCTAGGCTGGTAAGGGTATTATATGGGATATTTTTAATAATTTTTTTATTCGAATTTTATATTAACTTTTATGTTATCACTACTTATATTTATCATTTAAAAATTCCTATGAGTACACATGATAACCAAAAATCACGAAAATGGACATGCAGCTACAATTAGGCATTACGGACCCAACGAAACTTGTTTCGTCCAATTCCGAGTCCGTTTGCTCACATAGCGTATTTTTAAAGTCAAATTATCGACTGTTTTTTTTTTACAATAAAAATCCGTATGGCCACACACTGACTCCAAAAATCATGAAAATTGAAATCTAACAATAATTTAATATTCCGGATCCAACAAAATTAGTTTCATCGAAAAAGGAGGTCGTTTGTAAAAGTGGCTATTTTTAAAGCTCTAAATAAACCTATTTAAATATAAATATATTTAAAAATAATTAAATTTAATATCAATAAATAAATATTAACGTATGTATTCACATACAATATTGTACAGCCACAAAATTAATACAACGGGATTTATAACTCTATATTTCAAAGTTTCCAGTTATATCGATATTCACTTTATATTAGAAATCCATTTATAATATACAAAATTCATTATAAATTATAAAGGAATTCCATAGCAACTATTTTAAAATTTGATTTGGACATAACTCAAAATTTACATGATGAAATCCCGATTTTTCTCTTCCATTAGAAAAATATACTTCATCAGCTCCGAACGTTTCTTATTTCACAGAAATCCGGCTTAAAACGAATTTTGTATATTCCTTTAAAGTTTGAATCACCAAATTACGAACTACCACGCCATTTCGAGCTCGATTATAATTATAATATAATAATACGTTCAAATTCGTTATTATAAATAAATTTGCTATTATAATTCAATTCTAAACTGAATTAAATCGGTTAAATGATTCAATTCACACAACACTGTGAATTCTACTATTTCCGACTATTTCGGAAATTAAAATATTATTCTATTAATTATGTTAATTAAATACTCAATATTATTTAAACAACCATTTAAATCTCTAATTCACTATTTAAATAATTAGACAAATTAATTATTATATCATAAAAATACAGGGCATTACATTCTTCCCCCCTTAAAATAATTTCGTCCTCGAAATTGCTAAGGTAGAAAACAAACCCTATTTACTAGGGTAAAATTACTTATTTACTTCTTAACTTCAGTTTCAACTGAACCGATTAATTTCAATTAATTATTAATTCATTTCACTTAACGAAAATTTTCAAAAATTCTGAAAATTTTCTAACACCCGGAATTTTCGAAAAATTTCGCCAGTACCTCTTTTATATGGGTCAATTGGTACAACTACAACTCACCTCTCTAGGCCTTCTCCAACCCAAAAGAAAATAAATTAGCCAAGCGGCTTGCCAATTCGGCTCATAAAATCACCAAACTGATATAAAAGTAAACATGTACCTTTTTGTCGGACATATCATTATATCGTTTCCATCTATCACCAATTCCGTATATACCAATATCATTCCAATCAACTCCAATCAATTTATCCTCAACACAGCTATTCGCTTAAACAAGCCAAATATCATTCTCAATCTCATGTACCATTATTGATTCCAAACTCTAACTTACCCCAACCGATATCATTTCAAATTCCTATCTCATAAATCCAATGTATCGATATCGTTCTAGTCCAATTCAATTTCAATTACCACTTAACTGGCTTTACTTTAATTCCAATTTGCTTTCAAAAATTTCAATTCAATTTTGGTTTTAAATCAAACAATCCTTCCCTAGTAATTTTAAATAACTTAGCTTTTCAAAAATCAAATATCCCTTTTCAGAATTCAAAACAATCTTGTTTTTCTCAAATTAATTCAGAATCAAAATCTTTGGTAGTAATCTGACACCTAGAACTCGAAAATGAACACTGATGATATGGTCAGCATCATCGGGATTATTTCCCAGCGATCCAAGTAAGTTTAATACTATATCACTTTCTAAAACCATTTCTTAATCATTTCCAATTTGAAATTTATTTCAAAATATCCGTCTCAATACTTGTAAAACAATTTAAAATCTCCTAGGATTTTAAAATTCTCATGTATTTAATTCAATCCATTTACAACCACTTATTGAAATTTCCATTGTTTAAATTCCAATTCTGATTTAAATTCAGATTTAATTCATTTCGTAACACTTATACGAATTTTATTTGGTTATATATATAACCAACTTAATTATAATCTTTCACGATTATAACAATAACAAACACATTCAATACCATAATTTTTCCAATATATATAGTTTCTATATATCAAAATATAATTTGGGTAAAATTATTTCATTTACCCTCCTTTTAAAACATACTGTGTCGGTTCATCGCATTGGAGTGTTTGAAACTCCTACCGATACAGTGGATCAAATTGATCGACCAGAACTCATAAACAACTCAACCAATAAATATCCATAATATATATAAAAAAAACAAATACGTTCACTCGTATATATGTGCTCAACTCAATCTAGGGCATTACTAACCCTATCTCTATTGAGTTACACCATAGAGCCAAGGTAATCCACTTAACCTCCAGCTCTGATACCATTGTAATGACCCGGGGATTTTCGACCCTGAAAATCAACATAACACATTGTTGACTATTCAAGCATCGGAAATACTGGATAGTTAATAGAAAGAAGTTAGAGGGTGAGAATAGATAAGATAGAAAATTAGAATAGAAGAAGAAGAAGTACATAGGTGCAACATCAGAGTAACACGAATCTCATAGCGGAACGAATAAAATATAGTATACAACATAACTTTGAATCACAAATCTGTATTGGTATATTAGAGTATAACACTTACATCACAACGGAAATAAACAATAGCTATAAAATCCTGAAGCCTCCTCCTCCAGCTCTCCAAGTATATCTGCAAAGTCCCGACTACTTGACCTCCCGTACAAAATTGGGCACCCAAGAGTTTAAGGAAAGCAAAACAAAATAAACTCCAGGTCAGTCAAGGGATTGGTGTGAGTAAAATTCAACCATTCGGTTTAACTTTTCAAAATCCTTTTCAAAAGAAAAGATAATAGTAAGACCGATCCGCACATAAACACGGATGGTTTTTATCTTACGATAACCTAAAACATTTTCAAAATCAATACTTTTCTGATATTATAATAATGTCTAATCACAAATAATTTTATATTACGATAACCTAAACCATAAACACGGATGGTTTTTATCTTACGATATCCCATTGTGTTCGGAATGGGGGTAATTAGCTAGAGACGACAGGTGGTGGGTTTCGTTTCGAGTTCAAAAATTAAAGTTACTTTTTGGAGTTAAAGTAAAATAAATATTTATTAATATATATTGGCACAAGGCCTTTCTCTTGCCCCTCAAAGTCAACTGATCAGAAAAAAAAGAGAAAGAAGGGCATCGCGCCCTAGCCCGACGCAGCGCCTCCAGAGGGCCACCACCGCTGCCGCCAGAGGCTGGCGCACCCCCCTCTCTCCAGCTTCCTTCCGCTCCTCCCCAAGACGCTCACCCCCATCCTCTGACGAGCCACTGCGCAACCCATCCCCCTCAGCCAAACCTAACCCTAGCAGCAGCCTAGGGCAGGCGCACCCCCCTCTGACCCTCTCTCTCTGACCGCCGCCCCTCTCTTCTCCTTCTCCGACCACCCCCAAAACCCCCACCATTCGAGAATGCCCCCAGCCCTTTACTGCTTCGACCCACCTCCTTACCATCTCCAGCGAGCCACGCAGCAAACCTCCTCCTCTGGCCAACGACGATGCTACCTTTTTCTTCTTAATTTAAGCGAGTTTCCCCATTTCTTCTTAATTTATTACCTTGTAATTAGCATTGTTTTAGAAACTGAATTATATTTGAAAAGGCATGATTTTTTAAGTTGAAAAGGCATGATTTTTAAAATTTAGAAGCTTTGATTTTTAAATCGTAAAGGAGCGATTTTTATAAACGTGAAAGGAGCGATTTTTATATAATCAAAGAAGTGATTTTATACTTATACAAGGGTAATAAAAATATGATTTCTATTAAAGTAGAGTTATAAAAAGATGATCTTTATAGATGTAGCGATATAAAAATTCGATTTTTATGCTATAGAAAGAATAAAAATATGATTTTTATATTGGTAGAGTATTAAAAATATGATTTTTAATATATAGAACATCATATTAAAAATGTGATTTTAATATGAACAGCGTGGAGAAGACTACGTTGGAAGTATGGGCAAATCTAGACTGTTCTGAATTTCAGAAATTTCTACGGCGGAGTGGAACCCTCTATGAGAACTTCTCACTTTTTAATTTTGTTTTCTAGTTAAAAATATATATTAGGATGCAGACGGTGTTTAGTAGCACCCGACACCCGTCGTCCACAGACTATGGATGGCTTGTATGCTTGTTTGTTTGATTTTGATGTGTAGTTGATTGTGTGATGTTATGTGAAATGAAATAAAATATTTATATAGTTGAAATAAAATATTTTATAGTGGAAAAATATCTCATAGTTAAAAATAGAATTTTTAACGTATATATGAAATGAAATAAATTAATATAAACAAATCGAACGATTTGTTTATATACACACATTTGACTGATATTGATTGGGACGATAAATTTTACACATCGCCCAACTGCACAAATAAAATCTGTGTTTGATTGTTTGAAAACCCCACACGGGTATTGGGGTGATATGTGACATACACTAATCCCAATAGTTAGTTGTATGTCGATCGATTGATTGACAGACTGTTATAAGCGTTAAATATTTATATTTGATGCTTATACAGTGTAGAACGCACTTTGGATGATGGTTGATGATTTATCGTTGCTGTTATATACGTGTGGTAGAAAATCCATATAATTAACATTATATGGTAATTGATTGGGCCTCATTCCAGTTTTGTAATAGAAATATTTGAAATAGAAATATTTGAAATAGAAATATTTGAAAATAGAAATATTTGTAAAAGAATATTTGAAAATAGAAATATATGAAGCCGAATTGATTAGATTGACGCCATTTTGACGTGAACGATATTTATATCGATTTTATTCATTTTATAATGAATATCGAAATTGATTTCAAAATCTGATATTTTGAAAAGAATTGAATTCGAATTGAAATTGAATAGAAATGAATTCGAATTGAAATTGAATTGAAATTGAATTGAATTGAAAACAAACTGAAAGTGAATTAGAAATCAATTTGAATTGAATCGATTTGAAATGAAATTAAAATGAATTTATGTTGAAAAATTCGATTTTGATTTGAATTTGAAATAGAAGTTGAAATCGTTTTGAAAACGAATTTAAAACGATTTATAAAATACGTTTTGAAAGGAAATCGATGAAATATATAATATATATATATATATATATATTATATATATAATGGCCTGAATAGAAAGCGCCGCGCCGCGGTAGTTCGCAAATTTCGACCATTGACTTCGAATGGATATTGCGGGAGATCAGACCGTCGGATTGTCCTAAAACCGGAACCGTTGGGTTCGTATCGAAAAGAGCTTTCTAACGAATATTAGAAATTTGAAATCTAACGGTTGGATTTGGAATTATGTCCAAATCAAATTTGGAAAAGGTCGTTGTAAGTGCAGTTCAATGGCCGTTGATGGAAATCGACTGTACAGGCCTTGATAAAATTATTAAAAATAGTAATAATTTGTGTAAAATCATAAGAAATGATTTCGGAAGAACTAGGATGAAAAACTCCAAATTTGAAAAGATAAAAATAGATTTTTATCAAAATGAACTAGTTTGAACTAAAATAGTAATTTATTTATTTTTAAAATAAATAAATTGGATCTGAAATGGTTTTGAAAATAATCAGAATTTCCAATAATTGCATTGGGATGGATTTGAATCGAAATTGTCTTCGGAATATTTCGATGTTGGATTTCGTGATTATACAGATAGCGTTATGGAAATTTGAAAGATATATATATATATCGTTATTTCCAATACGATATTTGTTGGTCGTAGAATTTAATATTGAATATAAGCCGATATATTTTCTATTTAGAGCCTTGTATTTAATATCAAATGTGATTTGGGTTGTCGTGAATGGTGTCTTCTTTAACACTGTTCTTGAACCCTGTTGAGAAAAAGATTTTTATTGAGATTTAATGAAGTGTACCAATTAAATAATAATTAATTGGAATTGAATTGGCGTTGATTTTTTGGTTTATCGTGAACAGTGTTTTAAACAACACTTATTCTTTAACCCGATAATTAATGGAATGTGATTTTGGGTTATCGTGAACGGTATCTTCAATAATATTGTTCTTAGACCCAAAGGAGTTAAGAAAATCATAAACTAACTGGAGATTACTTAAGTTGAATGGTTTCTGGGGTATTGATCTGATGTTGGTTTCGGCCTTCGAGGTTAATACTTAGGGAATTGCTCACTTGCTAATTTACGGTTAGGGACTGATTGAAATGTGATGTGATTTCGGGTTTATCGTGAACCGTGTTTTAAATGGCACTGATTCTTTAACCCAGTTAAAGATTAAAACTAAGTGGAGTTTTAATGAATATTTAATTAGATTGAAAAGATCGAGAATGGAGTATCACCAGTTTTACTCCAGGCGATAGTTAAATCTTTAATTAGATTTGAACGTGAAATGGTAATTGAATTTACCGATAACACCATGGTGTTAGATATGAAGTATGACCGGTTTTACTTCATGGGATAAATAGGTTGGGATTGGGAAATAAAATAAATGATTACTTCGGTGTAGTTCGCTAATCCCGACTAGTTTGAAATGATATCCAAAGGATGATTAAAGAATAAATTTAAAGGAATTTATCTTTGATAAAATTAATGGGAACCTTTCCCTAAGAATGTGAAATTTAGAAACTAACTGTAGGTTAGCTAAGCAGAACAGTTTCCTGGGTATTGATCTGATGTTGGTTTCGGCCTTCGGGGTTAATATTTGGGGAATTATTCTCTTGTTAATTTACGGTTAGTGTCTGATGAATTGGAATGAGGTGTATGTTGTGTTTGCGTAACACTTATTTATTATATATGCGAGTTATTCTGAAATACCGGGTTTATCCCATTCTGAATAACCGATACGACGATAAGTCGAAGATGAAGACGATGGTAGAAGACCGGAGGTCTTCACGTCGTTTGTATAATTACTGATGATCTTGATCGGGCCGTACACCCAAAAGGAGTGAATCAGTTGGTGGTTGTCCAGACGTACTTGGAGATCGATGGATATGCGGGGTACTAGGTGCCTCCGGTTTCGTTCAGACCCAGAACGAACTTGTAAATGGACTGTGCGTCTGACATTGGATTTCAGTCTGTGTGATTGATTTCTATTAAATATATATCTGTTTGGCGACGGAGAATTTATTCTCTTGCTTAACACCCTTCTCTGAGACGTACGAGCTCAGGGGTTATATATTGATGGATATCCATCGCATGGAGTGAATTGCCTGTGTGGCATGCCTAAGTGGAAAATGGATCAAGGCTTCTGTTGAAAAGCAAAGTCTTGTGGTTGATGATCAAAGCACGGCCTGTGTGGCATAGCTTTGTGTAACGTTGATTCGCGAGCCTCACACCCCGGTGGTGAACCAAAAATGGGAGAGGACCTCAGGGAGGACATGCGTTTCTTTCTAGTTAGAAGTGTCGTCAGCGGTTTTACACGCCCTGACGAGTTTGACTTATGTGGTTGTTGATGTTGCGAGGCGCCTCGGTTTGATCGGACGATCCGGGTCCGATGGAGTCATTTAATTGGCTCACCTACACCCCAAAGGGCGGGGAAACGCATTGTTCAGGCATTTTAATCCACATCGGTGGACCGAACCTGACGATCCAAGGGCCCACTTGAGTCTGGGTCCTGAGGCTCGGGCTAGAGAATCTCGAATCGGTGAGGACCATCTTTTGCCTCGGTTCGCAGATGGAAATCCAACTTCCAAATACGTGACATTCGTGGTTTTGATTGTAGAGCCTAGTATGGCGACATGATATATGGTACCGATGCCGTCTATGATTGATACTTATGATTTGAAATTGTTTTGACACTATACACTTATAATAGTATCAAATGATTTTTTTTAACGTACCAAGCATTTTTGGCTATTATAAGGGAAAACCCTATTCCCCGGCTTGCGTTGCATTGTGTGATAGGACCTGGGTCTTATAATAGCTTCATTTTTCTTTATTTAGCATTGCGCTGTTGTTTTATGCACTGGTATTCTTTGGAGGAAACCCGTTCCGTGTTATATGGCATGGTCCCTTGATTTACCTAACTTTAAAAATAAAGATTAATAACTGTTTTAGTTCTCACACCAGTCACATGACTGACCTGGAGTTTATTGTTTTAACCTAAACTCTGGGTGCCCTTATTTTGACACGGGAAGCTAGTAGTTTTGGTTTTGCAGATTTATATTCACAGGATCCTGATTTACAGCTGGAACGATACTCGGAAAGCTTTGTATCCGCGTATTACTTCTAGTTGTGTATTGTATTATTTTCCGCTGCTATGTAATTTATTGTAATCTCTGATATTTTATGAACTGTAATGTTTATTTATACTCTGTATATTCTTGTATTCTGATGAATTGTTGTAATATACAATGAAATGTTCTTCCGTCTGCGTTATTATGTGGCTTGTTCTCGAACTATCCGTGCTTTCCTTCACGGGGAAGTCACGGGTCTTTACATTTGGTATCAGAGCTTTGGTTTACAAAGCTCAGAGAACAAGACACATTAGAGCCATACGAAAGGGTTCATCAGAAATTGGATTAGTAAAATCCAATGAGAATGACTCGTTAGAGATGGGATCTGTAGTATCCTAGAACGAGTGTGAAGAGTATATTTTTAAAATGAAAACAAGTTTTGTTTTGAATATTTAAATCAATTATTCGTATTCGATTATTTATTTATATGAATTTGGACAATCCAATATATAGAGATTTTGCATATATGTCTTGCAAACGAGTGTTCGAAGTTTTAATATACTGGGTAGATATAGAGTCCATCTAGTGCCCGGGGATAATTCTGGTGACGGGGCACCATCGCCAGTATTTATTTTCGAGTTTCGAAAGTGAGATTTCTATATATTTCCAATTGACTGGTGTGAAAACCGAAACTAGATAGGGCTTATTGTTGTGATTTGGCATCAAAAATGTGATTTTTGGCTATATATCAAAGTTATGCATTGGAAATGATAACCAACTAATTGATTACTGATTGTGTTGTTAGATTATTGGTTGATTAATTAAAATTTGAACCATATAGCCAATTTGAACCAAATAGTGAATTGTATTGAAAATTAGTCGCATTTGCATGCATATACATGTACTTACATTGAACAGGTCATAGCTAAGAGGCTAGAGCAAAAGAATAAAATTGTTTGCCCGACAAATAGGTACATGTTTACCATAATTTACTGTTTTGTTTGGGTGATGATGATTTTATGAGCCGATTAGCTAGCCGTTTGGCTTTTTCTTTTTCTTTTTCTTTTTCTTTTTCTTTTTGAGATCAGCGGGCCTGTATGGCAATTTCGGGATTTTCCCGGTGCACCCAGTGCAGGGGAGGTTATGGCGAAATTTTTCGGAAATTTAGGGTGTTAGCCAAATTTTTGAAAAATTTGAAAAGTTCTTAGAAACTGAAAAGTTGAAGAACTTAAGCCGTAATCAAAATAATGAAAGTTGAGTTGATTAGTTAAACGACTTTCGGCTTCGTTCCTTTTCGGGGACGAAAAGTTTTAAGTGGGGGAGATTGTAATAACCCGGAAATCTGGGCCAATTTAAAATTTTTATTTTGGCAATTTTAGCGAATTTTGATTATTTAAAATGAATTATTTTAAATAATATCGACGAGAAATTTATTTTGAATAGAATTCGAATGTATATATTTATTCGAATCGTCGTTAGAATATATATATTTATTTTAAATTATAAAAGGAATTGAAAATGGCGCGGTAGTTCGATAATTCGATTTCAAATTTCAAATGAATGTACCGGGTGCAAAATAAACTGGATTTTAGTGAAACCAAAAATATTTGAATCTTAATGAGAATATCTTTCCAACGAATCCGAAAAATTGAAATTTCATAGCGGGGATAAAAAGTTATGTCCAGTTGAAAATTCAGAATAGTCGCTATGGAATTTCGGCCCTTAAAAATGGGAATTTTGCAAACGACCTAGGATCTCGACGAAACCCCTTTTGTTGGATCCGTGATGTCAAGTTATTGCTAGATTCCAATTTTCATAATTTTTCGATTCAATATGTGAGTGTGGCAAAGGAAAACGCGTTTGACCAGTTTCAGTTGATTTTAATCGACTGGAAAATGGCCATTTTCCAAACGATCTCAGAATTTGACGAAATTAGTTTTGTTAGGACCGTATCGTCAATACGAAGCTAGAAAATATTTTTCGGGAATTTTTAGAGTTAGTATGTGACCCCAATAAATTGAAATGTTCGTTCAAATTCAATATATAGAGTTATATGTTGATTTTAAACGGAAACTAATCGAAACAGTCGAATCAGCTTGCGATACATATCCCATTGTGTTCGGAATGGGGGTAATTAGCTAGGGACGACAGGCGGTGGGTTTCGTTTCGAATTCGAAAATTAAAGTTACTTTTTGGAATAAAAGTAAAATAAATATTTATTAATATATATTGGCCCAAGGCCTTTCTCTTTCCCCTCAAAGTCAACCGATCAGAAAAAAAAAGAGAAAGAAGGGCATCGCGCCCTAGCACGACGCAGTGCCTCCAGGGGGCCACCACCGCCGCCGCCAGAGGTTGGCGCACCCCCCTCTCTCCAACTTCCTTCCGCTCCTCCTCAAGACGCTCGCCCCCATCCTCTGACGAGCCACTGCGTAACCCATCCCCCTCAGCCAAACCTAACCCTAGTCGCCGCCTAGGGCAGGCGCACCCCCTTCCGACCCTCTCTCTTTGACCGCCGCCCCTCTCTTCTCCTTCTCCGACCACCCCTAAAACCCCCACCATTCGAGAATGCCCCCAGCCCTTTACTGCTCCGATCCGCCTCCTTACCATCTCCAGCGAGCCACGCAGCAAACCTCCTCCTCTGTCCAACGACGTTGCTGCCTTTTTCTTCTTAATTTAAAGTGAGTTTCCCCCTTTCTTCTTAATTTATTACCTTGTAATTAGCATTGTTTTAGAAACTGAATTATATTTGAAAAGGCGCGATTTTTAAAGTTGAAAAGGCATGATTTTTAAAATTTAGAAGCTTTGATTTTTAAATCGTAAAGGAGCGATTTTTATAAACGTGAAAGGAGCGATTTTTATATAACCAAAGAAGTGATTTCATACTTATACAAGGGTAATAAAATATGATTTTTATTAAAGTAGAGTCATAAAAAGATGATCTTTATAGATGTAGCGATATAAAAATTCGATTTTTATGTTATAGAAAGAATAAAAATATGATTTTTATATTGGTAGAGTATTAAAAATATGATTTTTAATATTTAGAACATCATATTAAAAATGTGATTTTAATATAAACAGCGTGGAGAAGACTACGTTGGAAGTACGGGCAAATCCAGACTGTTCTGAATTTCAGAAATTTCTACGGCGGAGTGGAACCCTCTGTGAGAACTTCTCACCTTTTAATTTTGTTTTCTAGCTAAAAATATATACTAGGATGCAGACGGTGTTTAGTAGCACCCGACACCCATCGTCCACAGACCATGGACGGCTTGTATGCTTGTTTGTTTGATTTTGATGTGTAGTTGATTGTGTGATGTTATGTGAAATGAAATAAAATATTTATATAGTTGAAATAAAATATTTTATAGTGGAAAAATATTTCATAGTTAAAAATAGAATTTTTAAAGTATATATGAAATGAAATAAATTAATATAAACAAATCGAACGATTTGTTTATATACACACATTTGACTGATATTGATTGGGACGATAAATTTTACACATTGCCCAACTGCACAAATAAAATCTATGTTTGATTGTTTGAAAACCCCACATGGGTATTGGGGTGATATGTGACATACACTAATCTCAATTGTTAGTTGTATGTCGATCGATTGATTGACAGACTGTTATAAGCGTTAAATATTTATATTTGATGCTTATACAGTGTAGAACGCACTTTGGATGATGATTGATGATTTATCGTTGCTGTTATATACGTGTGGTAGAAAATCCATATAATTAACATTATATGGTAATTGATTGGGCCTCATTCCAGTTTTGAAATAGAAATATTTGAAATAGAAATATTTGAAATAGAAATATTTGAAAATAGAAATATTTGGAAAAGAATATTTGAAAATAGAAATATATGACGTCGTATTGATTAGATTGACGCCATTTTGACGTGAACGATATTTATATCGATTTTATTCATTTTATAATGAATATCGAAAGTGATTTCAAAATCTGATATTTTGAAAAGAATTGAATTCGAATTGAAATTGAATAGAAATGAATTCGAATTGAAATTGAATTGAATTGAAAACAAACTGAAATTGAATTAGAAATCAATTTGAATTGAATTGATTTGAAATTAAATTAAAATGAATTTATGTTGAAAAATTCGATTTTGATTTGAATTTGAAATAGAAGTTGAAATCGTTTTGAAAACGAATTTAAAACGATTTATAAAATACGTTTTGAAAGGAAATCAACGAAATATATATAATATATATATATTATATATATATATAATGGCCTGAATAGAACGCGCCGCGCCGCGGCAGTTCGCGAATTTAGACCATTGACTTCGAATGGATATTGCGGGAGATCCGACCGTCGGATTCTCCTAAAACCGGAACCGTTGGGTTCGTATCGAAAAGAGCTTTCTAAAGAATATTAGAAATTTGAAATCTAACGGTTGGATTTGGAATTATGTCCAAATCAAATTTGGAAAAGGTCGCTGTAAGTGTAGTTCGATGGCCGTTGATGGAAATCGACTGTACGGGCCTTGATAAAATTATTAAAAATAGTAATAATTTATGTAAAATCATAAGAAATGATTTGGGAAGAACTGGGATGAAAAACTCCAAATTTGAAAAGATAAAAATAGATTTTTATCGAAATGAACTAGTTTGAACTAGAATAGTAATTTATTTATTTTTAAAATAAATAAATTGGATTTGAAATGGTTTTGAAAATAACCAGAATTTCCAATAATTTCATTGGGATGGATTTGAATCGAAATTGTCTTCGGAATATTTCGATGTTGGATTTCGTGATTATACAGATAGCATTATGGAAATTTGAAAGATATATATATATATATATATATATCGTTATTTCCAATACGATATTTGTTGGTCGTAGAATTTGATATTGAATATAAGCCGATATATTTTCTATTTAGAGCCTTGTATTTAATATCAAATGTGATTTTGGTTTGTCGTGAATGGTGTCTTCATTAACACTGTTCTTGAACCCAGTTGAGAAAAAGATTAAATCGTTTTATTGAGATTTAATGAAGTGTACCAATTAAATAATAATTAATTGGAATTGAATTGGCATTGATTTTTGGGTTTATCGTGAACAGTGTTTTAAACAACACTTGTTCTTTAACCCGATAATTAATGGAATGTGATTTTGGGTTATCGTGAACGGTATCTTCAATAATATTGTTCTTAGACCCAAAGGAGTTAAGAAAATCAGAAACTAACTGGACATTAGTTAAGTTGAATGGTTTCTAGGGTATTGATCTGATGTTGGTTTCGGGCTTCGGGGTTAATACTTAGGGAATTGCTCACTTGCTAATTTACGGTTAGGGACTGATTGAAATGTGATGTGATTTTGGGTTTATCATGAACCGTGTTTTAAATGACACTGATTGTTTAACCCAGTTAAAGATTAAAACTAAGTGGAGTTTTAATGAATCTTTAATTAGATTGAAAAGATCGAGAATGGAGTATCACCAGTTTTGCTCCAGGCGATAGTTAAATCTTTAATTAGATTTGAACGTGAAATGGTAATTGAATTTACCGATAACACCGTGGTGTTAGATATGAAGTATGACCAGTTTTACTTCATGGGATAAATAGGTTGGGATTGGGAAATAAAATAAATGATTACTTCGGTGTGGTTCGCTAATCCCGACTAGTTTGAAATGATATCCAAAGGATGATTAAAGAATAAATTTAA
This sequence comes from Allium sativum, assembly GCA_030737875.1. NCBI lineage: Eukaryota > Viridiplantae > Streptophyta > Magnoliopsida > Asparagales > Amaryllidaceae > Allium > Allium sativum. The sequence continues at coordinate 571,086,105 of CM060923.1, read as the reverse complement.
AGGAATTTATCTTTGATAAAATTAATTGGAACCTTTCCCTAAGAATGTGAAATTTAGAAACTAACTATAGGTTAGCTAAGCAGAACAGTTTCCTGGGTATTGATCTGATGTTGGTTTCGGCCTTCGGGGTTAATATTTGGGGAATTATTCTCTTGTTAATTTACGGTTAGTGACTGATGAATTGGAATGAGGTGTATGTTGTGTTTGTGTAACACTTATTTATTATATACGCGAGTTATTCGGAAAGACCGGGTTTATCCCATTCTGAATAACTGATACGACGATAAGTCGAAGATGAAGATGATGGTAGAAGACCGGAGGTCTTCACGTCGTTTGGATAATTACTGATGATCTTGATTGGGCCGTACACCCAAAAGGACGGAATCAGTTGATGGTCGTCCAGACGTACTTGGAGATCGATGGATATGCGGGGTACTAGGTGCCTCCGGTTTCGTTTAGACCCAGAACGAACTTGTAAATGGACTGTGTGTCTGACATTGGATTTCAGTCTGTGTGATTGATTTCTATTAAATATATATCTGTTTGGCGGCGGAGAATTTATTCTCTTGCTTAACGCCCTTCTCTGAGACGTACGAGCTCAGGGGTTATATATTGATGGATATCCATCGCATGGAGTGAATTGCCTGTGTGGCATGCCTAAGTGGCAAATGGATCAAGGCTTCTGTTGAAAAGCAAAGTCTTGTGGTTGATGATCAAGGCATGGACTGTGTGGCGTAGCTTTGTGTAACGTTGATTCGCGAGCCTTACACCTAGTGGTGAACCAAAAACGGGAGAGGACCTCTGGGAGGACATGCGTTTCTTTCTAGTTAGAAGTGGCGTCAGTGGTTTTATACGCCCTGACGAGTTTGACTTATGTGGTTGTTGCTGTTGCGAGGCGCCTCGGTTTGATCGGACGATCCGGGTCCGATGGAGTCATTTAGTTGGCTTACCTACGCCCCAAAGGGCGGGGAAACGCATTGTTCAGGCATTTTAATACACATCGGTGGACCGGCCCCGACGATCCAAGGGCCCACCTGAGTCTGGGTCCTGAGGCTCGGGCTAGAGAGTCTCGAATCGGTGAGGACTATCTTTTGCCTCGGTTCGTAGATGGAAATCCAACTTCCAAATACGTGACATTTGCGGTTTTTGATTATAGAGCATAGTATGGCGAAATGATATATGGTACCCATGCCGTATATGATTGATACTTAAGATTTGAAATTGTTTTGACACTATACACTTATAATAGTATCAAATGATTTGTTTTAACGTACTAAGCATGTTTGGCTATTATAAGGGAAAACCCTATTCCTCGGCTTGCGTTGCATTGTGTGATAGGACCTGGGTCTTATAATAGCTTCATTTTTCTTTATTTAGCATTGCGCTGTTGTTTTATGCACTGGTATTCTTTGGAGGAAACCTGTTCCGTGTTATACGGCATGGTCCCTTGATTTACCTAACTTTAAAAATAAAGATTAATAACTGTTTTAGTTCTCACACCAGTCACATGACTGACCTGGAGTTTATTGTTTTAACCTAAACTCTGGGTGCCCTTATTTTGACACGGGCAGCTAGTAGTTTTGATTTTGCAGATTTATATTCACAGGATCCTGATTTACAGCTGGAACGATACTCGGAAAGCTTTGTATCCACGTATTACTTCTAGTTGTGTATTGTATTATTTTCCGTTGCTATGTAATTTATTGTAATTTCTGATATTTTATGAACTGTAATGTTTATTTATACTCTGTATATTCTTGTATTCTGATGAATTGTTGTAATATACAATGAAATGTTCTTCCGTCTGCGTTATTCTGTGGCTTGTTCTCGAACTATCCGCGCTTTCCTTCACGGGGAAGTCACGGGTCTTTACATACAGTAGCGAAAAGAAGTAACAAATATGAATATTATCTAGATGGTGATAATATACCCTAATGGGGGCAACCCACATAGCCATGCCGCCTGCCAGATTTTTGTCATTTCCCGGTTGATGAGGCTTCAAGTCATAACGTATTTTTTTCTTTTCACAAATCATACATTCATTTACTTTGAACGCCACATCGTCATACCCGCCAAATCACAAATTGATTACCATAAAAATACCATGAGTATAAAGCTAAGAGAAATGAGTTCCTCCGCCACCAAACGTGGATACGTTTGAAGCGATCAACTTACGTGATCCATTAGATATACTCTGTCAGACATTCGTCTATACACATTGTCCTGGGACTGGACAAACCGAAGGCACTATGCTCTAAATCCATCTTAGGCAATTTCTACCAAGGATTGTCAGAACAGCCCTTGATAAACTTCGTCTTCAATTGTCTTCGATATTTGATACGAAATGATAATGTCCATACGGAGTGGTTTTCAATTAATAAATCTGATCCCGGTCTCTCTGTATTGACAACGGAAATGGTCAAAAACTTCGATAGTCGATGATTTAACTCTCAAAGGAAAACATGTGTACAAACAATGGTCGTATTTCCAAATGGAAATCTTACCGATCAATCATCAATCAACACTGACCCTTTTAAATAGATTTATCAATAATCATTTCATTTCCCAAGTCCCTTTTTATATCCTTGCCCATATATCTCTTCCAACTCGTTTAACCACTCACGATCCTTAGAAAAACGTTTTAATTTATTATAGCTATTTATTTTCTATATTCCAGAAAATATTTCTTTTACTTATTTAGAAATCATTTCCAAAATTCCTTCATTGGTTTTAAATAGATGTTTAAATAAAACATCGCTATGCCAACTCAACCCATTACACTCATTAACTAAATTCACTTAACCAACCTTCATTATCAAACCTTAACCATTCCTTAGTTAAAAATGAAGTCAATCAAGTTAGGGTATACCTATCTCTCAGACCTTAACTGAACAACGTATTAACCTTAAAATAGAAAAAGTTCACCTTTTAAATCTTTAACAAACTTCCTTACATAACTCTCAAATTTTATTTACGAATCCACTTCTTTTACAGAAATCATTTGATTATAATAGTGTTATAATCCCATGCCTATGAAATAAAATAACTTAAATATAACCTTTATTTATTAAGTTGGATAAATAAATAAATGATTTATTAAATAAACCAATCTTGATTTAAAACCCGAAAGTAAATAATACTTTCCTACGTTCGATATAGTCAAATCCGAATGTATAATTCTCTATCGAATAATCTCTATTCGATAACTCTTTTTCAAATAAACTATATTCTATTATTTCTCTTTCAAATAAACTATATTCGATAACTCTTTTCCTTCGAATAAACTATATTTGATAATCTCTCCTTTGAATAATCTATATTCAATTAACTCTCTTCGAATAATTTATATTCGATTAACTCTATTCGAATAACTAATATACGATTAACTGTAATTCGATTAACTCTATTCGACTAACACTTATTCGAATAACTCTATTTCAAATAATTAATATTCGATTAACTCTAATATGATTAACTCTGATTTGATTAACTCTAATCGATTAACTCTACTCAAAATAACTAATATTCGATTAACTAATTTTATTTTAACCCTATTTCCTAACTTATTCAAATTTCCATTTGAATTCCTATTTCCAAACCCAATTTTCCTTATAAATGTTTTAATTTATAAAATAAATAATTTAATCCATTATTCACATCGAATGTGAAAAATATTCCTTTTACATATATATATATATCATTTTAGTTTTGGTTTTGTATTTAAAAATAATATTCCATTTCCAAATTCTATTTACACTTTTATTCATAGAATTATTCATACAAAATCTCCATTTTATTCTAACAATTAAATCCCATTTATAATTTCCTTTATAAATGCTGAGTTCACATTCTATTTAAAATATCAGTGTCAAAACCGATTTCTACTTCTCTATATAATTCAGACTTATATATCCCATTTATCAAATGATAAATATTTTATTTTATTTATCAAACATAATTTATAAATTAATCTTCTCCATTTTATCTATTAAAACAGATTTATATTTAATTCTACTTTAAGTTAATCTTTTCATTTGTCTGTTAAAAACAAATTTCCATTTAATATTTATTTTCCATTTATTTCCTTTTATAAAATTCTATTCATTTTATAAATATTTCCTTACGTAATATCCTATTTATTTCCCAAATATTTCTTTTTATAATTATATTTGTTTTCCAAATAATTCTATTTCAATTCAATTTGTTTTCCTAATATTTCTATTTCAATTCTATTTGTTTTCCAAATATTTCTTTTTATAATTATGTTTATCTTCTAAATAAATACTACTTTTATAATTCTATTTATTTTCTAAATAAATATTCCTTTTATAAAATCCTTTGATTCTATAAATGTTTCCTTTTCCAATTCTATTTATTTCATATAAATATTTCCTTTTCCAATTCTATTTATTTCATATAAATATTTCATTTTCCAATTCTATTTATTTCATATAAATATTTCATTTCCAATTCTATTTATTTCATATAAATATTTCATTTTCCAATTCTAATTATTTCATATAAATATTTCTATTTATAAAATCCATTGATTTTATAAAATCCTTAAATTCAATATCCACTTTGAAATTCCTTTTTATAAAATCATTTGGTTTTATATAAATATATTTCATTTTCAATATACATTTTGAAAATTCAGTTTTTACATTCCAGTATCACTTATGGTATTAAAATACCAAATCAAAAGGATCAATCATCATCCAAACACACATAATCAATAACATATTATATACCACATCATATATCACAATATATGAAAAACAGTATTACAAATATTGAGGAATCCAGTTGGATCCCTCCAACCTGTTTCCTTGCATCCACGGATGTTAAACAATATAAATTACATCAATTTCATTCCAATATGAAATATTCTGATCAAAAGAATCAATATTTGATTAAAGATATATATATATATAACTATATCGATATTTTCAACCAATCAATTAGCAGTTCAACCAACCAATCAACACACAGCAATCAACCAATATTTACCAGTTCTAAAAAAACGTTATGAAAATATAAACTAAGCAGAGTTAATGAGATTTACTCACATTGGATGATCATTGTTAAATAACGATAACTGTCGGTTGATTCTGACAGACAATTTATTTCGTTATAAATTGTAACGAGCTCCAATTCACTCCCAGTCAGTTCCATTGTGAAGTCCTCGTCCATATGGTCCCAATGGATCCAATTTTGTTGAATTCGGATAATGTATGAATAATATATGAATTTTAACAAGTTTTGTACTATTTGTAAATAAAATAAATTAAATTTCCATTTATATTATTGGGCTTCACCTTAAATCTCAGCCCAACTTCAGTCTAGAACCCGACCGGCATTCTCCTTCTCCTTCCTGCGATAACCACTCCGAGAAAACACATAGCCAAATCGAATTCCTCCATCCAATTTTCTTCTTCGTTGATTTACTAAATCAAAAACCCAAAATACCGAACTGCACCTCTTCCAGCCTTCTTCAACTCCAAACCTATTTCAACAAGCTTGCACGCTCCATTCAAAACCCATCGAACTGTTATCACGCATTGCTGAAGAAAAGTAGTGACCTAAATTCGAACAAAAACCCACAAAACTTTGCCAACAGGTGTAGTTCTCTAAAAATTCCAGAAAAATATTTTCTAGCTTCGTACTGACGATATGGTTCTAATAAAACTAATTTCATCAAATTTGGAGACCGTTTGAAAAATGGCCATTTTCTGGTCGTTCCAAATTGATTGAAACTGTCAAAACACGTTTTACTTCGCCATGCCCATATATTGATTTCAAAAATTATGAAAATTGGAATCTAGCAATAACTTGACATCCTGGATCCATCCAAAGTGGTTTCGTCGAGAACGGAGGTCGTTTGCAAAATTTCCATTTTTAATGGCTATATTTTCCATAGCGACTATTCTGAATTTTCAATTGGACATAATTTTTTATTCCTGTTATGAAATTTCAATTTTTTGGATTCGTTGGAAAGATATTTTCATTTAGATTCAAATATTTCTAGTTTCGCTAAAATCCAGTTTATTTTGAATCTTGTACATTCATTTGAAATTTGAAATCAAATTTTCAAACTACCGCGCCATTTTCAATTCCTTTTATAATTAAAATGAAATATTTATATTCTAACAACGATTCGAATAGATATATACGTTCTAATTCTATTCATAATAAATTTGTCGTTGTTATTATTTAAAATAAACCATTTTAAATATTCAAAATTCCGTAAAATTGCCAAAATAAAATTTTTAAATTAGTTCAGATTTCCCGGTTTGTTACAATCTCCCCCACTTAAAATCTTTTTGTCCTCGAAAAGGAACGGAGCTGAAAGTTGTTTTAAAAACAAACTCAACTTTCTTTATTTTTATTATGGCTTAAGTTCTTCAACTTTTCAGTTTCTAAGAATTTTTCAAACTTCCAAAAATTTGGCTAACACTCTAAATTTTCGAAAAATTTCACCATAACCTCCCCTGTACGGAAGCACGGGGAAAATCCCGAAATTGCCATACAGGCCTCTCCAATCCAAAAAGAAAAAGAAACAGCCAAGCGGCTAGCCAAGCGGCTAGCCAAGCGGCTAGCCAATCGGCTCATAAATCATTAAAACCCCCAAGAAATACAATAAACATGCACCTATTTGTCGGGCAAACAATTTTATTCCTCTTCTCTAGCCTCCTTGCAATGACTTGTTCAATGGATACACATGTATATGCATGCAATTTCTAACCATTTTCAATTCAGTTCAATATTTGGTTCAATTTGGCCTAAATTTACCATTCATTCACATGTTGATTTAAATAAATAATCACACTACACAATCATCAATCAATTAGATGATTAGCTTTTCAAATTCATAACTTTGATACATAGTCCAAAAATCAGATTTTTGATGCTAAATCACACCAATAAGCCCAATCTATTTTTGGTTCTCACACCAGTCAATTGGAAATATATAAAGATCCCACTTTTCGAAACTCGAATACAAATTCTGATGATGAAGCTTCAATCATAAGAACCATCTCCGGGCGACTAAAGTGTGATTCTATATCCATCCGGTATATTTGAGGCTTCAATACACGTGGATCAGACGTATATTCAAATCTCTATATACTTGATTGTCCAAATCAATATAAAAATAATATTCAAATACGAATAATGGATTTAAATTTTTAAACAAAATTCGTTTTAAATTTTTATTTTTAGAAATAACACTCTTCCGACTCATTCTAGGATATTACTGATCCCATCTCTAATGAGTCATTCTCATTGGAAATTATTAATCCAATATCTGACGAATTCTTTCATTCGGTTCTAACGTGTCTTGTTCTCCGAGCTTTGTAACCCAAAGCTCTGATACCAAACTGAGAGGACCCGAACTCCCCCTTACGGGAAAGCACGGATTGTACTGAGGACAAGACGAATCAGAACAAAACCAAAAGGACATTTCATTGCTTATTTCAACAATTTCATCAGAATACAAGAATATACAGAGTATGAATAAATATTACACATTTACTAAATATTAGAGATTTACAAGTTATAATACCTTGCAGCGGAAAATAATACAAAACACAACTGAAAGGAATATACGGATACAGAGCTTTCCGAATATCATTCCAGCTATAAACCAGGATCCTGTGAATATAAACCTGCAAAACCAAAACTACTAGCTGCCTGTGCGGAAACTAGGGGCACCCAGAGTTTAGGTTAAAACAATAAACTCCTGGTTAGTCATGTGACTGGTGTGAGAACTAAAACAGTAATTTAAAACTTTACTTTAAATTAGATATATCAAAGGACCACGCCGTATACCACGGAACGGGTTTCCTCCCAAGAATACCTGTGCAAATAACAAAACAGCGCAATGCTTTTTGGAAAAATAAAGCTATTATAAGACCCAGGTCCTATCACGCAATGCAACGCAAGCCAAGGGATAGGGGTTTCCCTTATAATAGCCAAACATGCTTGGTACGTTAAAACAAATCATTTGATACTATTATAAGTGCATAGTGTATAAAACAACTTCAAATATAAATGTATTCATCCTAGACGGCATGCGTACCATATATCATGTCGCCAATACTAGGCTCTACAATCAAAACCGCAAATGTCACGTATTGGAAGTTGGATTTCCATCTGTGCACCAAGGCAAGGGATCGTCCTTACCGCTTCGAGACGCTCTAGCCCGTGTCTCAGGGTCATAACGCATCGACCCTTGGATCGTCAGGGCCGATCCACTCGATGTGGATTAAACTTAAACCCTGAACAATATGTCTCCCTGCCCTATGGGGCGTTAATGAGTCATATGACTCCATTCGTCCCGGATCGACCGATATAACCGAGGCGCCTCGCTATCCATCATCCACATAAGTAAAATCCGAGGGATGAAAAACGCTGACACCACTCCTTGCTGGAAGGAAACACATGTCCTCCCTGATGTCCTCTCCCATTTCTGGTCCACACCAGGGTGTGAGGCTCACGAATTAACGCCACACAAAGCTACGCCACAAAGGTCGTGCTTTGATCATCAACCATAAGAATCTTCTTTTCAACAGAAGCCTTGATCATTTGCATCTCAGCATGCCACACAAGAAATTCACGCTATGCAACCGAGGTATATCAATCACACAGAATGAGATCCAATGTCAGACACACATCCATTTACAAGTTCGTTCTGGGTCTGAACGAAACCGGAGGCACTTTATTCCTCCCTCATATGTCCAATACAGGGTGAGAGGCCCTCGGATATCCATCGATCTCCAAGTACTTCTGGACGATCACCACTTATTACCTCGCCTTGGGTGTACAGCCCAATCAAGACATCAGTAATCATCCAAACGATGTGAAGACCTCCGGTCTTTAACCACCGTCTTCATCCTCGACACATCGTCGAATCAGTTATTCGGAATGGGATAAACCCGGTCTTTCTGAATTACTCGCGTATATAATAAACAAGTGCCATAAAAACACAACATACTCCTTATTCCAATCCAGAATATTTCTTTATCCAAATATTCGTATACTTTGGGAAAGGTTCCCATTAATTTTATCAAAGATTAATTCTTTAATCTTCCTTTGGATATCATTTCAATCTAATTAAAGATGCATTAAAACTTCACTTGGTTTTAATCATCCCAAAAGTCAATATTAACAATTGTTTAACTTGGGAAACCATATCCTGTCTTTAACTGGGTTAAAGAACCAATGTCATTTAAAACACGGTTCACGATAAACCCAAAATCACATTCCATTCGATCAGCCATTAACCGTAAATTTGAACAATTCCCTAAGTATTAACCCCGAAGGCCGAAACCAACATCAGATCAATAACCAGGAAACCATTCAACTTAACAAATATCCAGTTAGTTTCTGATTTTCTTAACTTTGTTGGGTCTAAGAACAGTATTATTAAAGATACCATTCACGACAACCCAAAACCTTATTCTTGTCTTTAACTGGGTTAAAGAACCAAAGTCCTTTAAAACACGGTTCACAATAAACCCAAAATCTCATTCCATTAACAATTGAATCTTCATGGAAAAACAAACCAATATATAATCGATATCAATTTCCGTATCCAACCAATAATATAAATGGAATAATGGAAAAGCCCTTTTAATTTCCATATGTATTAACAGTCTTCCTTCACAGAAGTTCACTTCGATTATTATCAATCGAATTTCATTCAATTCCAATTTAATATATTAAATTGGAAAACTTTACTTTGGAAATTCCCGTTACATCTTACTAAAAGATTTATAAATTCCAAATCACATTTCACTAAAAATCGGGTTAAAGAACGAATGTCGTTAAAAACATAGTTCACAACAAACCAAAAATCCTATCAGTCTCTAACCGTAAATTAGTAAGAGAATGATTCCCTAAGTATTAACCCCGAAGGCCGAAACCGCATCAGATCAATACCCAGGAAGCCATTCAACTTAGCTAATCTCCAATCAGTTTCTAATTTTCTTAACTCCGTTGGATTGTAAGAACAGTATTATTAAAGATACCGTTCACGACAAACCCAAAATCCAAATCGATATTAAATACAAGGCTCTGAATAGAAAATATATTGGCTTATATTCAATGTCGAGTTCAGAAACCAACAAATATCGTACTGGAATAATGATATATATATATATATATATCTACCAAATTCCTCTACAATATCCGTATAATCACGAAACCCAATATCGAAATATTCCAAAGGTAATTTCGGTTCCGATCCATTCCAATTCATATATTGGAAATTCTGGTTATTTTAAAACGATTTCAAATCCAATTTATTTATTTGAAAAATATTGGATTTATTATTCTAATTCAAAACTAATTCATTTTGATAAAAATCTATTTTTATCTTTTCAAATATGGAATTTTTCATCCCCATTCTTTCCAAATCATTCCTTATGATTTTACACTAATTATTGATATTTTTAATAATTTTATCAAGGCCCGTATAGTCGATTTCCATAAACAGTCATTGAACTGCACCTACAACGACCTTTTCCAAATTTGATTGGGACATAATTCCAAATCCAACCGTTAGATTTCAAATCTCTAGTATTCGTTAGAAAGCTTTTTTGATACGAACCAAATGGTTCCGTTTTTAGGAGAATCCGATGGTCGAATCTCCCGTAATGTCCGTTTGAAGTCAATGGTCGAAATTCGGGAACTGCCGCAGCGCGACACGTTCTATTCAGGCCATTATATATGTATAATATATATATATATATATATATATATATATATATATATATATTATTTTTCGTAGATTTCCATTTAAAATGTATTTTATAAATCGTTTTAAATTCGTTTTCAAAAGGATTTCAACTTTATATTCAATTTCGAATCAAAATTGAATATTCCATATCATCGATATATATATGATAATATTTTCAAAACATTAGATTTTGAAATCAATTGTTTTTCCATATTCATTATAAAAATGAATAAAATCGATATAAATATCATTTTCGTCAAAATGGCGTTAAATTAATCAACACTGCTATATATATTTAAATATATTCGTGTCCATCCCAAATCAGACATTAAAATCATATTTTGATCTTTTACAAACATTATTTTAAAATATTCATTACTTTAAAATCCTCGTTATTTTAAAATAATCTTTCTTTATGAACTGGAACCAGACACAGTCAATTACAATATAATTTGATTTATATGGATTTCATACACACACGTACATAACAACAACAATAAAAAATCAACCATCATCTAAAGTGCATTCTACACTGTATAAGCATCGAATATAAATATTTAACAATTATAACAGTCTGTCAATCAGTCGGTACAACTAATTATTGGGATTAGTGTATGTCCAATATTATCCCAATACCCATGTAGGGTTTCAATCAACAAATAATGAATTTTATTTGTGCAGTTGGGCGATGTGTAAAGTGCTGCTAAGCACCGTCGCATCCTAGTATATATTTTAACTAGAAAATAAAATAAAAGTGAGGAGTTCTCACCTTTGGGTTCCACTCCGCCAGTCTTTCTTTCTAAACTATTCGGATTTCGTTTTGATTTCAGTCTGATCCATTGCCATCTATTTCACGTAGTTGATAATTAAAAATCACATTTTTATACTACTACCACATACATAAAAACCATATTTTTATGTTGATGTTTATATTATAAAATTATATTTTTAATTCAGTTTTCCATATTTTTTATAAAGCTAATTTTTATATAAAAATTGTATTTTTATATAAAGAGAATTCATATAGAAATCACAATTTTACTTCGCTACATATATATAAATTATATTTTTAATTCGATGAATACTCTATAAAAATCACATTTTTAATTCGATGCCATATGTATAAAAATCATATTTTTATATTGTTCTATATTTTTTAAAATAATGACATTTTTCTTAAAAACAAGGATATATATATATATATATATATATATATATATATTAAACAATACCACATATCCTTATAAAAACAATGCTCTTTCTGTTTTCTATTTCATTACAAAAATCACACTTTTATAAACCGTATTATAAATAAATAAATAAATAATCATATTTTTAATAGTTTTATTTATATAAAAAATCTATTTTATATTCTTAAAATCATATTCTATTTAATTTCAAAAATAATATGCTAATTTTATTTAAAATTTTTACTTTTAAACAATGTCATTTAAAATAAAACAACATTTTTATTCTAGTTAACTCCTTAATTAGTCAGGATGAAATACCTTCCTTTTATCTTAACTGTTCAAAACTGCTTAAGACCTTCATCTTCTTCCTGATGCCACATCGAACCAAGTTGCTCCGTCATCTTCACGTCGTGCACCACCGTGCTCCACTTGACTTCAGATCGGACCACCTCAGACGAACCACCATCGCGCGTCATCCCTCGGTCTGCCACTACCTCGAAACTCGCACCCCCACGGACCCCCAAAACCGCTGCAAACGAGCCGACTTCACGCCAAAAAGCGGAGCTCAACTTTGGACGGGGGTAGATCATACCCGTATGATATTCGAGAGCTCGAAAAGCTCCTTAATCTTCACTCTGGAGTTAGGTTTTAATTCGATCTGGACCGGGCGATTTTTGAGGAAGAAAAAATCATGTTTTTTGGCTGTTGATTTTGAAGGCGGTGACTTCGTTTCTGATTTGAGAGAAGGCTCGGGTTTTGGGCCCTTGTTATATTAAATATTTTATAATATTATATTCTTTTAATTTGTGAATTCCCCGTTTAACACCATGGATTCCAAATTAAACCCAACGATTGTCGCTCCTAGCTAAACACCCCCATTCCAAACACAATGGGAGATGTTTTGTAACCCAAATCAGTGTGTATTGAATTTGAACACACATTTCAATTCACCGGGCCTACATATGGACTCTAAAAATTCCAAAAAAATATTTTCTAGCTTCGTATTGACGATACGGTTCTAATAAAATTAATTTATTCAAATTTGGAGACCATTTAAAAATTGGCCATTTTCTGGTCGATCCAAATTGACTGAAACTGTCAAAACACGTTTTACTTCGCCATGCCCACATATTGATTTCAAAAATTATGAAAATTGGAATCTAGCAATAACTTGACATCCCGGATCCAACCAAAGTGGTTTTGTCGAAAACGGAGGTCGTTTGCAAAATTTCCATTTTTAAGGGCTATATTTTCCATAGCGACTATTCTGAATTTTCAATTGGACATAACTTTTTATAACCGCTATGAAATTTCAATTTTTCGGATTCGTTGGAAATATATTTTCATTTAGATTTAAATATTTCTGGTTTCGCTAAAATCTGGTTTATTTAGAATCTTGTACATTCATTTGAAATTTGAAATCGAATTTTCAAAGTACCGCGCCATTTTCAATTCCTTTTATAATTAAAATGAAATATTTATATTCTACGATGGTTCGAATAAATATATATACGTTCTAATTCTATTCATAATAAATTTCTCGTCGTTATTATTTAAAATAAATCATTTTAAATATTCTAAATTCCTTAAAACTGCCAAAATAAATTTTTTAAATTGGATCAGACTTCCCGGGTTGTTACAAGTTCGATCTTCTAAATCTAAAACCCAACTCGGAATCGTGGATTAAAGCCTTGATTTTCCACCATCTCGAACCCTAGCTCAACTATCATCCGCTATACATTTTCGGAAATGAGAAAGCCATGTCGAACTCAACAAAAAGCATACGAAAATGTAGAGGATCCTTATACGAACCCAACCATATGCATATTGTGATTTATAGTATTATATACGATTTATTTTTGAATTTAGAAGATGACCTTTTTTCACGGTTTGAGGAACTGAGAGGCGGCTTGGAGTTATTGACCAGAGGAGTTGTGAATTAGGGTTAGGCTTGTAAGTGTATTATGTAGGATATTTTTAATAAATTTTTTATTCGAATTTTATATTAACTTTTATGTTATCACTACTTATATTTATCATTTAAAAATTCCTATGAGTACACATGATAACCAAAAATCACGAAAATGGACATGCAGCTACAATTAGGCATTACGGACCCAACGAAACTTGTTTCGTCCAATTCCGAGTCCGTTTGCTCACATAGCGTATTTTTAAAGTCGAATTATCGACTGTTTTTTTTTTACATTAAAAATCCGTACGGCCACATACTGACTCAAAAAATCACGAAAATTGAAATCTAACAATAATTTAATATTCCGGATCCAACAAAATTAGTTTCATCGAAAATGGAGGTCGTTTGCAAAAGTGGCTATTTTTATAGCTCGAGGTCATTCGCAAAAGTTGTTATTTTTAAAGCTCTAAATAAACCTATTTAAATTTAAATATATTTAAAAATAATTAAATTTAATATCAATAAATAAATATTATCGTATATATTCACATACAATATCGTACATCCACAAAATAAATACAATGGGATTTATAACTCGATATTTCAAAGTTTCTAGTTATATCGATATTCACTTTATATTAAAAATCCATTTATAATATAAATAATTCATTATAAATTATAAAGGAATTTCATAGCGACTATTTTAAAATTTGATTTGTACATAACTCAAAATCTACATGACAAAATCCCGATTTTTCTCTTCCATTAGAAAAATATACTTCACCAGCTCCGAACGTTTCTTGTTTCACAGAAATCCGGCTTAAAACAGATATTATATATTCGTTTAAAGTTTGAATCGCCAAATTACGAACTGCCGCGCCATTTCGAGCTCGATTATAATTATAATATAATTATATGTTCAAATTCGTTATTATAAATAAATTTGCTATTATAATTCATTTATAAACTGAATTAAATCAGTTAAATGATTCAATTCACACAACGCTGCGAATTCTACTATTTCCGACTATTTCGAAAATTAAAATATTATTCTATTAATTATATTAATTAAATATTCAATATTATTTAAACAACCATTTAAATCTCTAATTCACTATTTAAATAATTAAATTAATTATTATACTGTAAAAATACGGGATGTTACACTTCGGTATCTCTAGCCATCATCGATGGTGACTATCCATAGGCTCAGAACAATTTTGAGCAACAATTATCACCTAACTCAAAACACCCTTGAATTTTCATCACATCCGACGCTTTACAACGATCAATGAATACGTCACATTACTTCGATGTTCCCCATTAAATTCGTTTCAAAGTCATCACCACCCTCGAACCAAAGTAATCATCAGTATAAGGTCTGAAACAATCCATAGCATTCACACACATTTACTATGGAGCCCACTACATCGTTCATGCCATCAAAAATAGTGTTTAAAAGTGCTGCCAAAACCCTTCCTTTATGAGCCCTGACTGACCTGATCCTCTTGGGTGCACGACTGACCCGAATTCACCACGACCGACCGACCCTGACTGACCAGAGAACGACCGACCAGATTGCATCCCCACTCTACTCGATCTGAACTCATATTGCGCAACTCAAACCCATGGTGAACGACCACCCTCCTTGCTTAGATGCACGACCGACTGCCCTCCACTCACGAACGACCACTCTGCATGCATGACCGACCCAAACACTCCACCTATCACTTCATGTCATCTGACTAACCCGATCTGATTTCTAATCCCGCCCAACTGATCCAATACGGACGACCAACCCAATCTCTTGTGAAACACGACCGACCCATCTCCAATAGCCTAGCCCTACCGACCTAACATATTCGGGCCTACCCATCACCTTGATGTCGACCGACCCTACCAGATGCCGACTGACCCGACCCAACGTTGCACAAAGTAAATGCACGACCGATCGCTTCTTCTCCGTTCTCAAAGCTGCTCGACTGACCAGGTTTGGCTGATACAAAAGCTTGCACTACCCATCCAATTTGATGACCGATCCGACTCTGTGCAACCGATTTGATCCCTGATCGATCACTCTTTCTTGCTCCCCACGACATGACCGACCTAATCCTCCGGACTGACTCGACTCCTTCCAGATCCGATCCAAACTTCTTCCCACTTGAAATTCGACCAAAACTTTGTTAAACGATAATTCCGAAGAAACAAACTCATCCAGTACATTCAACAAGATTATAAACATGTTATGATATCACTACCACATCAAATCATCAATGATCCTATTAAATTCACTAAAAACATGGTAAATGAGCATATGAACTAAAACGGTGGATCTAACTTGCATAATCATATGAAATAACATAAAAATTATCAGTTTTAAGTTGCTAAAATAGATCCTATGGCGTTTCATATGAAAATAAGCTTATCAGATCTAAAGAAAACTACTTGAATTTGATGAAGAACAAGATCAAGTACTCATATACTTGATTGAATCCATGTGAGAGATGCATATCACTCACCAATTTTCCACCTTGGAATGATGTAGATCTAGATTCAAACGATGTAGATCTTCGATTCTCTAAGCTTTAATCTCGAACTTTAATGGTGGAAAAGTGTAGAAGATGGAGTCATGGAAGAGCATAAGCTCTTCCAAATGAGGGAATGGAGAAAGTTAACTATTCTCCATACCTCCCACCCCCTATTTATAGCCTTCCACCAGCCCACTATTGGTCCTCCCC
The DNA here is from genome assembly GCA_030737875.1 of Allium sativum. Classification (NCBI taxonomy): domain Eukaryota; kingdom Viridiplantae; phylum Streptophyta; class Magnoliopsida; order Asparagales; family Amaryllidaceae; genus Allium; species Allium sativum. The sequence continues at coordinate 571,069,524 of CM060923.1, read as the reverse complement.
AAATCAGCCCAATAATGGTCTAAAAATCTGAACAGCCAACTAAAAACCATTAAAACAACGATTCTTCCCAAACTACTGAACCAAATTTTTAATGTGACCAATATACAGAAAGGGAATCATCATTTCCTTTCCAATGACACTGGTCTTAACACCTGATTCGATTTGAGTCAAAAGTTAGTCTCCATACAAGTATAAAATGGGCAAAATGGTCATAAACAAAATTGGTAAAAATTATGGACATGTTTCATATCCCCATAAACAAATATCAAAATATGAGAATGATCTAACCCTCAGGGAATAAAATAAAAATATTTTACGATCTTCCGATAGGTAAAATGAGGGCAGTTACATATCTTGTCAACAACTTCTCCATCTTCTTAGGATCTTAGGAGGAGCGTTTCACGTTCTTCATTTGCACCTTTATTTCTTCCCAAACGATTGCTTTTTTCAAATAATTTAGAGATTTAGTTTTTTGCATTTGAAACTGATTGAGATTTAGCATAAATAACTGATATTATTATCAAGTAAAAAGCAAACATAAAAATTACCCTGTATCTTATCTGTTGATAGAGCCGCTATTTTATTTTGGCGAATTTTATTTCAACCTAACTAATTGCTGAGTAACCTTCTGAAATTCAGCAAAAACGAGTACCCGACATTTTGATCAGTGGCCCTTGCTTAATTTTAGAAAAACCAATAACACCCTTCCTCGTAGTAGCTCTACATGGTATTGTAGAGGGAAGTTCCTAAACATATCACGTAGAGCCACTACGTGGTATCATCAGAAACCATGTAGTGTTTCTTCGTGATTCTCTACAATACCACGTAGAGTCACTTCGAAGTAGACCGAAAATTAAAAAAACTAAAAAATAACAGTTTTGTCCTTGATATTTTTCATAAAAATGTAGATATTTATACACCCGTAATCTTTTTTACATACACCATAAAATACAATAAGCTAGCATACACCAAAACTTACTTTACATACACCGTGACTTTTATCAAAATTACTCTTTTATCTTTTTCCCTCTTTAAACTACAAAAATAGATTATAGAAAACAAGAAATTTCTTATTATAAATTTTCTTAAATTAAAAAAAAGCGAATTTTAATTTGCGACACTCGTATTGTAAATTGTCTGGTTGTTTTTCTTTATATTATTTCATCAATGGGCTCTAATTTTAAAAAAAAGTTGAACACTTTCAATATACATTAGTTAATTGTGAGGGTTGTCTTAGTTTATATTTTATATTTCATTAATTTCATAAAATTTTATAATAAATTTAATCAAATATTATTGTATTTAATATTTAATCAAACCGACCGTTAGGGAGGTTTCCCTACTGTAAGAGAGCCAAAATCAAACTCTCTGAAGCCAATTTTACACGGAACAAAAATATAGGAATTATACTTTGCGTTTTTCTCTCGTCTTCCCAAAATTCTCTCTGGAGGTATCCCCATTTTCATCAGAGCTCGTAAATCTCGTTTTAGGGAAATAAGAATTACACTTCGCGTCTCTCTCTTGTCTTCCAAAAATTCTCTCTGTAGATATCCCCATTTTCATCGGAGCTCGTAAATCTCATTCTAGGGAAATTACAAACGAGTATGAGTTCTCCCAAGCCCTAGAATTCTTGTTGTATTCCCATTAATTCGCAATCCTTCGAATCTTCTGGACATAGCCGAGAAGTACCATTAGCGAAAGCGAACTCAGTAAAATCTTTTTTTCCTAACTCACTCTAAATAGAGAAGGAGAATTTGTTTTCTTTGTTGTTTCCTTTGACGATTGGGATCTGCAATTTATGGACTTTTCAACATGTAATATATAGAGTTGACAAATTCGGATGTTGGCTAAAATTAGGCCTTTATACATACGATATTTGGATCAACAAATTCAATCAATCAGCTTTAACTTGCTAGATGATGGAGAAGACTATGATTTGGTCTAACAGATGTTGTTGAGGTGATGAGGTGGATTTATGGATATGAGGTGGGGATGTTTACCATTTTGAATCATCCTCTCAGATCTAAATTCGGTTTTCTTTGCTGGTAAGTCTCTTCAATTCCCAGTTAATCTCCTGTAGTTGAATTGGTCGTAATATGATCAAGTTTTCTGAAATCTACGTTCAACCTCTGCCCTTCTTCCAAGCTAGGGTTTCATCGCCTCCCTTAAGTTTTTTAATGGATGATTTTTTTTCCTTCTTCGACTGGTTATAATGACTGTATGTATCATGATGGGATAAGGTAGCCAATATGTTTAAGGGTTCCATTTTAATTTATTGGGGATATTTTGACATATAGATGTTGTAAATATCGTAATTTGTATCTTTGCTTTGTTGATGGGAAAGATTGCTTCTGGCTGGAGATGAACTCAGAAAATTAAAACGGGTAAGTTTTTGAAATTCAAATTCCATCTAGCTCGTCTCTGCTCCCCACCCTCTCTAACCCACCCACCTCCCCTCCCTCGTCCGGAGATTTTACTTTTGGCTTAAGTGCACTTGATACTGATCCATCACTCTCTTTTTTCCTGTTCACTACAACGAATTCAAGTGGGTATGATTCAGTATGACTTATCTCATATAATATAGTTATTATTCTTTAACTAAAGTTTGCATGAATGTTCCAAGCAATATACATTTTTGAAAATTTTTGACTGAACGTTTTTTGTTTGTTCAAATTCTTCGATGCGTCATACACGTAATGTCAGTATAATACATGTAGTGTCAATATATCATAATACCGGTTGTGACTCTTCTGAAAATGGCAGTGCTTCTTCCTCTACGGGAAGGATAAGCACTTGTACTCAGTAGTTTTGGCACTTTGTCAAACTTATTTTATTTGTTCCTATCGTAGTTGTTTTAGGACATATTGTAAAAAACCTATTTTAAACATGAAGAATAAAAGAAGTACGTATCACTATAAAAAGCGGCTTTCCATGCAAAAAAATTAATATAATACTTAAACTTAATCAAAAGCATACTTTGAAGTACCTAACACGGTATGTCTAATACCTAATTTGGGCATGAGAGAAAATAAGTCACTGGTTAAGTATCTTTGTGTGCTATTGTCTAATGGATATATTCATACATCACATAACTCAAGTTTGTTGGATAAATTGGGTGTGAGGTTGAAAGGGTAGGACACAGTTATGTCCTTCCCAATGTGAGTGGAGCAAAATTGGTTCAAAGCACTATTACTCATATATTTTTGTATTAGACTATTAGTTATTTTTTTTATCATCTTCCTCCTTTTGTTTTAACAAAAAAGGAATAGTTCTGTGCTAGTTTTTCTAAGGTGGAAGGCATCACAAAATTTCTAGGAATTAAGCTACCGGCATGAGGTAAAGTCAGGATCGGATTAAGGTTACTTTAGGATTTTAGTCAAATTTCACTTATGAAAATTTTATGCTCACTGCTTACAGACAAAATTTAACTAACGCATATTATTTTGTTGATTGAATTCGGTAATAGATCTAATTATTCATATATCCTTTAAAGGACTTATTTTACAAGAAAAAGATATTAAAAAATATATATCATTTTCAGTTATAAATATATAATGATAAAAGAATTTATTATTTTCCTGTATAATTTGAAAAGATAAAAAAATTATCTTTATCCTGTAAATTGTAAAGTTTTGTCCTTAAAATTATTATGTTGAAATAAAATTAGTTTCATCCTAATTTTCACTATATAAATTGGCTATCTGTACCAATCAAGTAGTTGTTGAAATGGACAATCAGACAAAAAGCCATAGCATTTGGGACATTTGGAAAGTAAGGGCTATATAACATAGTTGAAGATTCAGGGTCTAAGAACGAAAATATCATATTTTACAATAGCGAAGATAACTACAAAACGAAAATATCACAAGTATGAGCGTGGAAAAGTCGTTCTTTTTGAGATATTTCTCAGTCAAGAGGGCGAAATGTGGGTAGAATGCATAAATATGTCATATCGAACAAAAATCACATAATTGGCAGCCGGTTTGACAAAGATTGATTTCAATCCCTATTCGTACATACGGTGTGTTTGTGACTTTTAACAATGGCTCTTAACCCGATGGATGGACATGGACAACCAACTCTTCTTTACATTGTTCCATTTACGCTGTGCACATTCTTGGCTTTGGGAAAATAGAGAGGCGAGCTTTACAATCTGTGGACGCTAGGGCGACCCAATAGAATATGCCTACATGAAAAGCACTGTGAACTTCTCAATAAGAGTTCAAGCTAAATGCTACTTGTTTTATATGATTATGTAGTTCCTTGTAGTTGTAATCCACTGCATATTTTTAATTCTCATACATGAGAGATTGCTATTTTGCATGCATTTAGGTGATTTACTATCCGATGTGAATGTAAATTTAGGTGTTGTTCGAAGAGAGATGCTCAATAACAGCATATTGAGCACATGAAGCGACAGAAGAGTTGAGCTAAATATTGTGTTGTTAATTTTACATTGGAAACACTGTACTAGCAGTTCTCTCCTAAAACGGGGTTTGTAAATCTTTGTAATTATATATAGTTGGCTCCTATATGTTGTGTAACCTATACTGGCTCTTACAAGTCATTGTTTTAAACACCAGAATGGTTAGAGATTATTATATTGTTCATAAGCTAAGACCGATCCAATTCTAAAAGCCTGATTTGCAAACTGGGATGTGAAAAAAGGGGTAACCTAATCAGCTTGCTCTGTTTGTTAGATTGGGTATTTTTTTCATTTTAGTTTATTCAAGTGTAGAAACATTCCTTGTTTGTTTGGAGCTTGTGTTGTTGGTTATTATGATTTTCAACGATCTAGGCTATTACAAACTTCACCTAACTTAGGTTTCAAAACAATGAAAACTTAATTTTTTTTAATTGCAATTTCTTTCTCCTTGATAAAAGACCTAGGTTAAAAGTATAAGACTTTGTCCCAGTTATCAACTATAAAAAAGTGGCTGGCTCAAAAGTAAAATTATTAAGTATTTAACTTATGTGCTTTAGCCTTCATGGTTTGGCGTAGTTTAAAAAAAAAGCAGATTACTGATAATTTATTTTGCCTTTAGAAAACTGCAATGGATGTAAGCTGACTCAGCTGAACCACTTAAGGATTAATCTTGGGCACAAAAACAAAATTTAGGCACAAGGACAAAATTTAAGAAAAATTTAGGCATAAGAACAAAAGATAAAAAATTTAGTCATAATGACACTTTTTAATGTAAATAAAAAAATTCAGGGGATCACCTTCATTTTCGATTATACACAAAAATTGTCTTTCAATCTAAATTTTTGATCTTTTGTTCTTATACTTAAATTTTTCTTTAATTTTGTTCTTGACACTATTTTCATGTTAATACTTTTAAAGGGATGTTGTTGTCCTTTTGTGTTTACCCCAGCATGTGTTTTGATAAATTTCATTTGTTGCACTTATCTTTTTTTGATCACCCTCTATATATTTTGAAGGTATCTATCGTTGCTATATTTATTTACTCATGTTTTTCCATGATAGTTTTGTCTTTTTTCCTAGTTTTTGCCCTTTACAACCGAATTGAACTAATGAAATATAGCATTGAATGATTGCCAGTTACATTAATCTATATTTATAATCTTTATTTTCTTTTTACGCGATATCAAAAAAAAGCATGATCTCATTTGAACTAAAATAAAGTTTAACAAATAATTTTATTTTATGTTGAAAATTTTAACGTTCGGTTTTTCCACCGTTGTACGGTAATATTGGTTAGACAGAATATAAGAAAAATATAAAAAAATGTAATTAAGGCGAGTGTAATTTAGTCATGGACTCGGATATGCAGGCAGCAGGATGTCGCGCCCTTTATTGGAGGGCGAAATTTGATGCATCTGGATCTTGTGAAAGAAGATTCGACAATACTAATTTTCGGTTTTAACGGTGACCGACCACCTGAAATCAATGTATTTTTTTTGGATGTCGCCATTGAAATCAATGTAAAAAGTACTTTCCAGAACTCAGCTTTGCATCCATTAATAGTTCAGCGGATTTGCCTTTCAGATATTGGCATATCGGGAATCTTGGCAGATGTAAAGAGACAGCTCTACAAAGGAATCAATCAATGATTTTATATGGTAAGAAGAAATAGAGCATAAGAAATCAAACTTCATTAAAAATTGTTCCTCAAACACAACTCAACTCAGTGTAATTATCCATCCATACGGTAATAACTTTATATTACAAGCCAAAAAGCACAATCAGGCTCCTTTAGATTAAATAGCAGAATGCTCACACACACACACAGTACTTCCGGTAATATGAAAAACTTCAACTTATTCAAATGACGCACACCGTTTCGTAGGTAATTAAACACGATTATCCATCGATAATAAGTATAAAAAAGGATCAGAGATATTCGTTAGGGTTGGCGACGAGGTATGCTTCAGCTGCCTTGATATGACCCACAACGTTTTCCTTTGCAATCCCGATCACGCTTTCATCCGGTTGCACGTTGGGAAGAAGCTTATATGTTACCTCTACCTTTACTAGGCATCCTCCATCGCTCGAAGGCTCAAACTTGAACTGACTGGTTGAGGATTCCAGGCTAACTCCAAGGTGACCTCCTTCGACTAGAGCGCTTTTCACTTCAAAGTTGTCGAGGTCTGCAAATTCCAGGCGTTCCTTTATGGACCCAATTGGCACAACTGCATAGGCATGCATATGATTACAATGTTAAACCATATGTATGCATATATCTTGGTGAACATATCGTATTATAGCAACTGGTGATCATTGAAAACAGAATATATAAAAATTTCGAAAATAATGTGGAACCAACCTGGTGTGAATTTGATTTCACGAATGCTTCCAACTCCTTCGCCAGACAGCACGGCACTGCTCTCGATGATTTCAGGGGCAGCTTTGGGTCCGAGATTGTGCCAGTCGAGCATGGCTGCCTTGAAGAGGCGAGCAGCCGAAACAGTTGATGCGATTTCTACGTTCCAGCTTCCTGAACTCATGATTATTCTTTCTTTGTAATATACGTAGGATTAATGGAGGATGATATTGATGAGCAAAGCGTTGGCTTTATATAGCTGAATTCAGCAGAATTGGTAGGTGTTGACAGTAGACTAATTGAGACAGAGTGTACTAATTGAAAGACTGATTCAAAGATGAAGACATGGCTGGTTGTTAGCCATGACGAGGCAGATTTATGTTAAAAAATTGTCAATAGGAAAACATAATTTGAGTATAAACGAGCAGAAAGGTAACCAGTGGTATAAAAAAAGACTATTGTGTGTATGATGACGCTCAACATATTGGGTTGGTGAGTAGAAATCATTATGCTATTATAGACGGTACTCATAAGTCATAACACTGCATCTTTCTTGATATTTAGAGTTTTTTATACAGAAAGAAAGCTGCCAACTTTAGATGATTGTGAACACGTTGATTTATTTTCTTACTCTATCCCCCCACCCATACCTAACCATCTATTATCTATATCGTTAAATCCTCTGTACCCAAAACCTTCTATCATCCAGTGCCCAACCAATCAGGATCTCTTGATTTTCATTTTCACAATTAATTTTTTTTATTTTTGATTTAATTGCAAAAATATAAAGTTGGCGATAACAAAAAATGTATAATATTGTCACCATCGTCGCTTATCCTTTGGCACTAGATTATAAATTGGTCGGTTAATTTGAAAAGGTGGACAAGAAATGTTACACAATGCAAGCCTTAGCTGTCTCTGCGGTACTTGTGCACGTCTCCCATGTTATTTGATTCGCAGCAAGCCTACTTCTCCAACAAACGTTTTAGAATGGAAAGAACTGGATTAGCAGATGTTGGGCAAAAACACTCACATTTCCTCATGCTACGCAAGAACATTTGCATGTTTCAACGAATAGATTTTTGATAACCAAAAATAAGTTAAATACAAGGTGTTAGCCAAAAATACGATTAACACCTCAAAATCGCAACAATTCTTCTGTACCCAAATTCGATGTACCTCCGTGTCACAATCAATCAGAATCCTCTGATTTTCATATTTTGCACTTAAACCCCTGAATTGTTTTCGTGTTTAAACGCAAAAAGCGGAAATGGTGAGTTTTGATTGGAGGGACATGAGAATAGGGGAAATGGATATAGAAGAATTGGTCTCCCTCAAAATGGTGTAATTCTTTATTTTGCGAAAGGTTTGGCAAATAAGCTGTTGTTTTCGTAATATGATTCTTGTGGTATGTTTCCGCTAATTTCCGAAGGCTGGTTCCTGTAAAAAACAAGAGACGATAGTCATATACGGAAGTTCGAAAGACCATTCGGAAGAGGCTTTGTTCCATGGCATGTTAGTTTCGGTTGATAATTCCTTATAAATTTTGAGTAGACCCTTTCATAAGACTTCTAAACTTCTAAATTTCCTATGATGAACTACCATGTAGATTTCTATCGACTAAACGAGGCATTGGTCAAGTTGACGAAGAATCAATCAAATCTTCTAAGGGTCTGTTTAATTTGGAGCAGAAAGAGTTATTTTGAAAGGGTAATTGAAGGGAAATTGTTGCGAACGGTGAATGTGTTTTTTTTTACGAAAAGGGCATTTTGGAAGGGGCAGAGGTATTATTTTATTGTTTGTGTATATATTATTTTTAATTGTTTGTATTTGTGTGTGTTTTTTGATGAACAAAATAGTAGAATGCAGAATACAAATTGCAGAATCAAAATTACATAATCGCGGAATATAATTGCAGAATTTAAAATGCTAATATAAAATACGGAATACAATGAAACTTTTTAATGCATTCCCGCGGCAACTAGTTCGTTTCGTATATTGTCTCGTACAACCGCCATGGTGGATGCTATTCTGGTTCTTTGAACGAGTTCTCGGTCTCTATTTCCGCAATTTGATATACTGTAATATTCTTTGAGATATTCGTCTGGCACTAAATCAGGGTCGTTATCATACGGCATAAATTCTGGATCGTCAGCGTTGTATTTTCTGATATAGTTGTGAATAGCCATTGTAGCAGTAACAATTTGTACTTGAACATGGTATGGATATGTCTGTATGTTACGTAAGATGACAATTTTTTCTTCCAAATATCAAATGTTCTTTTAATTGCCATACGCAAACTAGAGTAATAGTAGTTGAAATTTTTATTTTCTGACTTCGGTACATTCTGTGTGCCACTGAAATTTGGTATATGATATCTCACGGATCGGTAAGTAGTCATATATCCTTCCAATAGTGGATATCCTGAATCCACTAAATAATACTGCCTGGTAGGTGGATGAGGGAAATTAAGTTCCGGATTATTTATAGCTTCCCGATATACTTTAGCGTCGTGCGTAGTTCCTTCCCATCCTGCTCTTACAAACGTAAAAGTTAAATCAAACGCACAAACAGTCATAATATTTTGTGTAGCAGATCCTTTCCATCCTACAAAACGTTGCATGTCTTCTTGACCCATGTGAGCCATCACATGTGTCCCATCAATAGCCCCAATACCGTTTTTAAAGAAAGGACAATATCGGGGTGAAGAACGAATTTGTTCTGGCATTCAGTTAAATTGGGTATCGGTCGGTCTAATAATATCGACTGCCAATAAGAGAACTGAATCCAAAACTTTATAAAAAATGACATTAATCGTACCATTTGATCGTTGAAACCACCCTGCAACCTACCTTGTAGGGAGGACCAATGCAATAGTATATAGTAATACAACCACCATTTCTTTGACTATTATGTGCATTGAGCCTTCCAATCCGTAATTTGCTAACCGTTCACACAAGAATCTGAAACATAATCGCTTATTCGAAAATGCTATGACAACGATCTACGTGTCCTGATAGTATTTCATGAACCCAAGCAAGGCCGGAATTAAATGAATTGTGTATTTTGCTCCTTTCTCGTGTTTGAGTAGCCATAATTTCTTGAATATCTAGCAAATCTTGCAAATCTTCACAATCAGATTCATCACTAGCTGCCATAATTTCTTGAAGAATAGGAGGAAAATGAAAAGTGGATATGGTGATGTAGTGTTGAAATGGGTGGAATATATATAGGGAGAGGGAAAAGAGAAGGGCAAAAAAATATCTGTCGCGTCGGACGCGTCCGTAGGTTTAGACGCGAAAGCTAGCTTTTGAGTCATTCAACTTGAAGGGGCAAATACGTGGGTCCCACTATCGACGCGTCAGACGCGTCCAACGCAGACGTGAACATAAACTGTCCAGTTGGAAAATCAAACGTACCTAAAGGAACCTAGAATTCTAACTAGTTTTTGTCATCTTAAGGAAACATCGACAGATTACATGTCATGTGGTTTTGGATATTTCATTCTCAAAATTATTATTGTTAACCTATTGCAATACTTAAAGGCCTTTCGGAACTCCCATAGGTACTCGTGTCGAACTATTTTCTTTTGGATACCTTTGGTACCGAACTTGCAAAGTTATGAGATAATAATAATACAACAATTCAGGAATTGCCATTAATTACCATAATTGTGTGAATAAATCTCTTTATTTATGCGTGCTAATTTTACAAACTTTACCCCAAATTGATTTCCAAATCAGGATTTACGACTCAAACTTTTAGACACAAGCGTGAGAATGAATAATTGGTCCTCATTCTGAACCCCTAGGATCGTATTTATAAATGCAGATTGACCATTCCTTCGTCATAAGGGCTCGTCCTGGTACTTCTATGGAAGCGCATAGAAATACTTAACTAAGGGGCCTTCAGTTATTTCGTGGGATGATAGCTATAGTACCGGTACTGGGCTCTCACCGAAAGTATTCTTTTGGAAATGGAAGCTTTGACTATTTGCAGGAGGAGTGAGTTTGTAGGAGCTCCCGGCTTTTGATGCCGCTTATGACATCGTCTTCTTTTGTATACAAGGCCTACTTGTAATAATTATCTGATGGAGGCTGAAGCTATTTGGCATGATTCCTTTGAGCTGTCCAAAACACATTTACCTTCTTTCCATGTGCTCTTTAATAGCTGCTTAGAAGATCTTGCCATTTGGTTTTCACCGATCGAGGCTTTGTTTATGGAAAAGAATCCTTTGTCTCCCCACTTCCGGATATAGAAGAAAATATTGAAGGAATGGTTCTGATTGATCCGAAGGATTTCTATCTTCGACATCACTTTATCTTAATTTTGGTTTTCAGTTTCCCCTTGGTTATTTTAGTGCTAACAATTGCCTTAACCGCTAGTGAATGGGTCTTCTTGACTTTTCAAGTCAACTACTCCTATTTTCAAGGTATGTGACATTCTTTCTGCCTCCTGGTATTCCTATCTGGCCGGTCAGATCTGGATTAACAGTTAACTTTATTTATTTCATTTTACTCATTTCTATAAATAATGTACTTTCTCTTTCTTCCTTTTTTCACCTGCACTTATCATTTCAAAGATCCAAAATCTCACGAATCCTTCCAACTTTTCCTTGGCCAGACATCATTGTACTGCTCTCAATGATTTCAGGAGCAGCTTTGGGTCCGAGATTGTGCCAGTCCAGCATCGCCGCCTTGAAGAGGCGAGCAAATGAGACAGTTGATGTGATTTCTACACTCCAGCTATCTGATGAACTCATGATTATTGCTTCTTTATTATAAATGTAGTAATCAAATGTATAATCAACTGATGTTTAGGATTAATGGATGATACTGATGAGCAAAGTGTTGGCACTTTATAGTTGAATTATGAATTGGTAGGTGTGTTAACTAATTGAGATAGAGTGTAATTGTAAGATTGATTCGAAGATAAAGACAGGGCTAGTTGTCAGCCATGACGAGGCAGATTTATGTTAAAAATTTTCCAATAGGAAAACATAATTTAAGTATAAACGAGCAGAAAGGTTAATTACCAGTAGTATTAAAAAAGACTATTATGTACAAAGTGTGTATGACGATGCTCAATAGTTTGGGTTGGTGAGTAGAAATCGTTATAGACGGTACTCATAAGTTATTACATTGCATCTTTCTTAATATTCAGAGTTTTTTTATAATGAAAGAAAGCTGCCAGCTTTAGATGATTGTGAACACATTGATTTATTTTCCAACGGTAGCCCCACACCATACCTAACTATCGATAATCTATATCGTTTCACATCAAGCCGGAAATGTATAATATTGTCACCCTCTTCATTTATCTATTTTCATTTGGCACATTTAGGCAGACCCGGTTACAGGGCTAGGTCAGCTAGACAGCGAAAGAGGACAACCCAGCTCTGACGGGGCAACAACTGGGGTGGAGTAGGAGGTTGTGAAGATTGTCGGAAGGTATTAGATTTTGACTAGCATCAGCATACTTAATTGACTACCATCAATTATCTATATCCTTAAATCCCCTGTACCCAAAACCTCCTATCATCGTGTGTCCAACCAATCAGGATCTCTTGATTTTCATTTTCACAATTTTATTTATTTATTTCTGATTTAACTTCAAAAATATATAATTGGCGATAACCAAAAATGTATAATATTGTCACTATCATCGCTTATCCTTTGGCACTAGATTATAAATTGGTCGGTTAATTTGAAAAGGTGGACAAGAAATGTTACACAATGCAAGCCTTAGCTGTCTCTGCGGTACTTGTGCACGTCTCCCATGTTATTTGATTCGCAGCAAGCCTACTTCACCAACAAACGTTTTAGAATGGAAAGAACTGGATTAGCAGATGTTGGGCAAAAACACTCACATTTCCTCATGCTACGCAAGAACATTTGCATGTTTCAACGAATATATTTTTGATAACCAAAAATAAGTTAAATACAAGGTGTTAGCCAAAAATATGATTAACACCTCAAAATCGCACCAATTCTTCTGTCCCGAAATTCGATGTACCCCCGTGTCACAATCAATCAGAATCCTCTGATTTTCATATTTTGCACCTAAACCCCTGAATTGTTTTCGTGTTTAAACGCGAAAAGCGGAAATGATGAGTTTTGATTGGATGGACATGAGAATAGGGGAAATGGATATAGAAGAATTGGTCTCCCTCAAAATGGTGTAATTCTTTATTTTGCGAAAGGTTTGGAAGATAAGCTGTTGTTTTCGTAATATGATTCTTGTGGTTTGTTTCTGCTAATTTCCGAAGGCTGGTTCTTGTAAAAAAACAAGAGACGATAATCATATACGGAAGTTTGAAAGACCATTCGGAAGAGGCTTTGTTCCATGGCATGTTAGTTTCGGTTGATAATTCCTAACAAATTTTGAGTAGACCCTTTCCTAAGACTTCTAAACTTTTAAATTTCCTATGATGAACTACCATGTAGATTTCTATCGACTAAATGAGGCATTGGTCAACTTGACGAAGAATCAATCAAATCTTCTAAGGGTCTGTTTGATTTTAAGTAGAAAGAGTTATTTTGAAAGGGTATTTAAAGGGAATTGTTACGAACGGAGAATGTGTTTTTTTTTTACGAAAGGGGCATTTTGGAAGGGGCAGAAGTATTATTTTATTTTTTGTGTATATATTATTTTTAATTATTTGTGTTTGTGTGTCTTTTTTGTTGAACAGAATAGTAGAATGCATAATACAAATTGCAGAATTAAAATTACATAATTGCGGAATATAATTGCAGAATTTAAAATGCTAATATAAAATACAGAATACAACGAAACTTTTTAATGCATTCCCGCGACAACTAGTTCGTTTCGTATATTGTCTCGTACAACCGCCATGGTGGATGTTATTCTGGTTCTTTGAACGGGTTCTCGATCTCTATTTCCGCAATTTGATATACTGTAATATTCTTCGAGATATTCGTCTGGTACTAAATCAGGGTCGTCATCATACGGCATAAAATCTGGATCGTCAGCGTTGTATTTTCTGATGTAGTTGTGAATAGCCATTGTAGCAGTAACAATTTGTACTTGAACATGGTATGGATATGTCAGCATGTTACGTAAGATGACAAATTTTTTCTTTCAAATACCAAATGTTCTTTTAATTGCCATACGCAAACTAGAGTGATAGTAGTTGAAAATTTCATTTTTTGACTTTTGTTCATTCTGTGTGTCATTAAAGTTTGGTATATGATATCTCACGGATCGGTAAAGAGTCATATATCCTTCCAATAGTGGATATCCTGAATCCACTGAATAATACTGCCCGGTAGGAGGATGAGGGAAATTAAGATCCAGATTATTTATAGCTTCCTGAAATACTTTAGCGTCGTGCGTAGTTCCTTCACATCCTGCTCTTACAAATGTAAAAATTAAATCAAATGCACAAACAGTCATAATATTTTGGATAGCAGATCATTTCCGTCCTACAAAACGTTGCATGTCTTCTTGATCCACGTGAGCCATTACATGTGCCCCATCAACAGCCCCAATACAGTTTTTAAAGAAAGGATAATATCGGGGTGAAGAACGAATTTGTTCTGACATTCGTTAAATTGGGTATCGGTCGGTCTAATAATATCGACTACCAATAAGAGAACTGAATCCAAAACTTTATGAAAAATGACATTAGTCGTACCATTTGATTGTTGAAACCACTCAGCAACCTGCCTTGTAGGGAGGGCCAATGCAATATTATATAGGAATACAACCACCATTTCTTTGACTATTATGTGCATCGAGCCATTCAATCCGTAATTTGCTAACCTTTCACACAAGAATCTGAAACATAATCGCTTCATTCGAAAATGCTATGACAACGATCTGCATGTCCTGATAGTATTTCATGAACCCAAGCAAGGCCGGAACTAAATGAATTGTGTATTCTGCTCCTTTCTCGTGTTTGAGTAGCCATAATTTCTTGAATATCTAGCAAATCTTGCAAATCTTCACAATCAGATTCATCACTAGCTGTCATAATTTCTTGAAGAATAGGAGGAAAATGAAAAGTGGATATGGTGATGTAGTGTTGAAATGGGTGGAATATATATAGGGAGAGGGAAAAGAGAAGGGCAAAAAAATATCTGTCGCGTCAGAGGCGAAAGCTAACTTTTGAGTCATTCAACTTGAAGGGGCAGATACGTGGGTCCCACTATCGACACGTCAGACGCGTCCGACGCAGACGTGAACATAAACTGCCCCGTTGGAAAATCAAATGGTACCTAAAGGAACCTAGAAATCTAACTAGTTTTAGTCATCTTAAGGAAATGTCGACAGATTACATGTCATGTGGTTTTGGATATTTCATTCTCAAAATTAGTATAGTTAACCTATTGCAATACTTAAAGGCCTTTCGGAACTCCCATAGGTACTCGTGTCGAACGATTTTCTTTTGGATACCTTTGGTACCAAACTTGCAAAGTTATGAGATAATAATAATACAACAATTCAGGAATTGCCATTAATTACCACAATTGTGTGAATAAATATCTTTATTTATATGTGCTAATTTTACAAACTTTACCCCAAATTGATTTCCAAATCAGGATTTACGACTCAAACTTTTAGACACAAGCGTGAGAATGAATAATCTGGTCCTCATTCTGAACCCCTAGGATCGTATTTATAGATGCAGATTGACCATTCCTTCGTCATAAGGGCTCGTCCTGGTACTTCTATGGAAGCGCATAGGAATACTTAACGAAGGGGCCTTCAGTTATTTCCTGGGATGATAGCTATATTACCGGTGCTGGGCTCTCACCGACAGTATTCTTTCGAAAATGGAAGCTTTGACTATTTGTAGGAGGAGTGAGTCTGTAGGAGCTCCCGACTTTTGATGCCGCTTATGACATCGTCTTCTTTTGTATACAAGGTCTGCTTGCAATAATTATCTGATGGAGGCTGAAGCTATTTGGCATGATTCCTTTGAGCTGTCCAAAAGACACATTTACCTTCTTTCCATGTGCTCTTTAGTAGCTGCGTAGAAGATCTTGCCATTCGGGTTTCACCGATCGAGGCTTTGTTTATGGAAAATAATCCTTTGTCTCCCCACTTCCATATATAGAAGCAAATTTTGAAGGAATGGTTCTGATTGCTCCGAAGGCTTGCTATCTTCGACACCACTTAATCTTAATTTTGGTTTTTGGTTTCCCCTTGGTTATTTAGTGCTAACAATTTCCTTAACCGCTAATGAAGGGGTCTTCTTGACTTTTCAAGTCAACTACTCCTAATTTCGAGGTATGTGACATTCTTTCTGCCTCCTGGTATTCCATCTGGCCGGTCAGATCTGGATTAACAGTTATCTTTATTTATTTCATTTTACTCATTTCTGTAAATAACGTACCTTTCTCTTTCTTCCTTTTTTCACTTGCACTTATCATTTCAAAGCTCCAAAATCTCGCGAATCCTTCCAACTTCTCCTTGGCCAGACAGCACTGTACTGCTCTCAATGATTTCAGGAGCAGCTTTGGGTCCGAGATTGTGCCAGTCCAGCGTCGCAGCCTTGAAGAGGCGAGCAGCCGAGACAGTTGATGTGATTTCTACACTCCAGTTATCTAATGAACTCATGATTATTGCTTCTTTATTATAAATGTAGTAATCAATTGTATAATCAACTGATGTTTAGGATTAATGGATGATACTGATGAGCAAAGTGTTGGCACTTTATAGCTGAATTGTGAATTAGTCGGTGTGTTGACTAATTGAGACAGAGTGTAATTGTAAGATTGATTCGAAGATGAAGATAGGGCTGGTTGTTAGCCATGACGAGGCAGATTTATGTTAAAAATTTGCCAATAGGAAAACATAATTTAAGTATAAATGAGCAGAAAGGTTAATTACCAGTGGTATTAAAAAAGACTATTATGTACAAAGTGTGTATGCTGATGCTCAATAGTATGGGTTGTGAGTAGAAATCGTTATAGACGGTACTCATAAGTTATTACATTGCATCTTTATTGATATTCAGAGTTTTTTTATAGTGAAAGAAAGTTGCCAGCTTTAGGTGATTGTGAACACGTCGAATTATTTTCCAACGGTAGCCCCACACCATACCTAACTATCGATAATCTATATCGTTTCACATCAAGTCGGAAATGTATAATATTGCTACCCTCGTCATTTATCTGTTCTCATTTGGCACATTTAGGCAGACCCGGTTATAAGGCTAGGTCAGCTAGACAGCCAAAGAGGACAACCCAGCTCTGGCGGGGCAACAACTGGGGTGGAGTAGGAGGTTGTGAAGATTGTCGGAAGGTATTATATTTTGACTAGCATCAGCATACTTAATTGAAAGTGTGTGTGTGTGTGTGTTCCATTTTGACGTGCATCTGATTACTTTCAATGAGTTGGGCTGATCGAGCCTTAATGTTGTATCAGTTTTTTAGTTTTTCCGCCTTTTCCTACGGTTTTTTGCCCAGACTCAAACCTTTTTATTTTCCTTTTTTCTTGAGTTTTTTGCTCATTTTCTTCAACCATCCTACACGAATGCACTTTCCTTTGTTTTTTTCCCTGACTTGCTTAGTGCAACAGACCTCCTCAAGCTGGCCCTGCATTTAGGTAGCGCTTGGTTCGTAATTTTTAGTGTTTGGTTTTCGTTCATGCAGAAATATGAATAATGTATGTGCATTTCTAGAAATAACCATTTTAGAAAATAAAGTTAACAAACAAAACAGAAAACAACTTTTATTTATTTTCAGTGGTTTCGGAACAATGAAAAAATGAAAGATAATTTAGTCTTCCATCGACCTTATGTTCCTTTCATGGTCCCCTACAACTCCCTTTCTTTTCCTCCATTGTTCCTTAACCGTTCTTAATTTTTTTGATTAATATTGGAAGCTCAAAAAAGAAAATACAACTAAAACCAACTCACCTCTCCAATACACCGAAAGGTGGACTTAACAGTCTTTGCTGGACTTGTGCTCGTCTCCTATGTTATTTGATTCGCAACAAACCTACCTCACCTTTCCAACAACTTTTCAAAATGGATAGGACTGGGTTACCAAGTGTTGTGCAAAACTCACACATTTCCTCATACTACGCAAAAACATTTATATATTTCTTCTTCTTCAATGCAAAGATTTTGATGGCATTATCATTCTTACGGCAAAGTTGATTCTGGTTATTAAAATAATTTAATTATAAGGCGTTAATAAAAAATATAGTTAACACCCTAAAATGGTGTAATCCTTACGATATCCTTTATTTGCGAAAGATTTGACTCATTATATGCTACCGTTTCTGTAATATGATTCCTACGGTATGTTTCCACTAATCTTCGAAGACAAATTCTATTTCAACTCAAGATTTTGCTGAGTTCACCCAGCAAAATTAATAATAAAAATGCCTCTGTTTTGCCATTTTCTTTTAATTTTCAGCATACCTCGTAGAGCCCCTACGTGGTGCTTTTAGGGCACCTCGTAGGGCCCCTACATGTAGGGACGGAGGAAGGTTATAGCTGGTGAGGTCACGTGACCTGACCAGAAAAAAAGGAAAAAAAAAAATTAAACTAAGTATCCAAAGCACAGCAGAGAGACCACATGCACAAAAAGGAAAAAAAGTAAAGAACGAAGAACGAGAAAGAGATGGAAAAAAAACCAAAAGGAAAAATTGCTGTTTCTCCTCAAATCTTCCAACGCTTCTTCTATTCAATCTGTATCATCACACTTGCATCGTTTCTCAGAATCTTCGGTGATGGGTAATAGCTAGCCCTAATTTTAATTTCTACTGCTTTGAGTTTAATCTGCTAGGGTTTTACTTGAATCGATTATGCAACCAATTAGGGCTATTGATTTGAACTTGTCATATGATTTTTATCTGATCCGAATGAGTTGAATTGATTAAATTAGGATTGAGTTGAATGTCTACTGATTTGAAGATTTGCTGAAACATATTTTGTTGAGTTGAATTTTTACAGATTCAACAAACTGATTATAATAAATCTGAAGCTACCACGAATTTGATATTAATAAAAGAAAGCTACAACATGATATACATAATAGGGTTTTTGAAATTAAAGCTATTGCTTTTCATTCAGAGAATTGAGTTCGTTTTCCAGTTCACATACAAAAATGAAATGCAAGTAACTCTATGGGTTATTTTATCTGTTATATTTTTGTTAGCCTTCTTTTTGGTAAAAGATGCAATGGGTCAAATCGAAGCCCAAACGCGCAACCAATCAAGTTAGACAGATCGCATTCCAGGAAGCCCGGCAGAAGCTCGGCCCGAAGAAGCCACACGTCGGACCAATCAAGCCAATATCTCGCTCCGGAAGACTCGCTCTCCCAGTCCATCAAGAGAACTGCTCTCCCACAGGGAGTATCGACCGAGTATTTTGGGTCTACATGAAATATCCAGCTGAGCTGTTCAAATACTTGGCCCGACTCTCAAGGAAGAAAAGGCGGTCAACCGCATCCGGACAAAGCTCTACTTTTGATACACCTTACTATAGATGCCACGTAAGCCGCAACTTCCGAGGATACTATTTATGAATAGTGGAACCAGTCTTCCAGCTGCTATTCCATCCAAGGGGTGAGCTCCACGCGTCCAAGTCTTCACAGAAAGGCTGGGCCACGTCACAACAACCCAAGCCGCCATCTCCACCTATAAATACCTCAAATCTTAAAGAGGAGAGGGACCTGACTTTTTCGGCTCATACTTCTTCTTCCCAAAAAAGCATTATCTAGAAGAGAAAATAGCCGTTTTCTTTCTTTTCTTCAAATAGAAAAGGCATTGTACTTGTAATCTAAAGCAGAAATAACATACAATATGGACGTAGGCACAGTCTTTGCCGAAACACTATAAAAAGATTGTGTTTCCCTGTTTCCTCTACTTTTTCTATATTCTATAATTAGTATTCGTGTGCCCTTCACACGATTGGGGGTTGAACGTCACTAGTGACCAAATTTTGACGTCAACACTTTGGCGCGCCAGGAAGGTGGAGCTTGCCTTAGTTCATGGCGAACAAACAAAAGAAAGATACAACATCCTCTCGTCCTGCAAACACCGATGCAGCCGATACTAATGCTACAGAATCAATCCACGATACTAATGTTAGCCTACTTTGTGAACTAGGCAACACAAAGTCAAGAAACCAAACATTGAATGATATTTTTAATTATAAGGCTTCGGTTCGGATTGAAGGAAAATACTACAATTCAGATTGAGAGCTGCAGCTGTTCGGATCGGATTGAATCCTGTTCGGATCGGATAGAATTCCCTGATCGGATCGGTGATCTCTTACTGGATAGATTGGTGAGGCATATCCAATCGGATCGGAAGGCCATCTGCTTGCCACAACACTGGAGCGGAGCGGAATAGGTTAGAGAAGGAGAGGCGCCCAAACCAATCCGGTTCGGATCGGGTATCCCGATCCGAACCCCTTACCTGCATATCTCCGACCCGCACCCATGATCCATGTTAATCTCCTGTAAAATCGCCTAGAGAACCGGACCGGCTATGACTAATTCCTACCCCTAACGTCCTTCCCTTTGATGCGTTGTCAACCTGATAGTTCATCCGAACCCGAAGAAAGTGCGATGGATGACACGTGGCCCGACCCGGATCAAGTCTCAAGCAAATTCACACCTATAAATACCCCATCTGGAGGCAAAGAGAAGGATCTTTTTTGAGCACTTAAAGAATTCAACCACTTCCAACATCCGAACTCCATTACTCCCGGAAAATCCAAATCATCTTTTATTTCTTGTTTTAGTCAATTGAGTGAACAAAATTGAGTTGTGAGTGAATCTTTCATTGTATTTGCAACTAAATTATTGAATATAGTAAAGAATAAGTGGACGTAGGCATTTGTTCGCCGAACCACTATAAATCTTGTGTGTTCATTTTTATTTTTATCTCATTTTATCTTGTTTCAAATCAATTTGGGTGTTAGAACCACTTTTGGGTCTAACATTTTGGTGCTTTCACTGAGAACCCTCATCTAAATTCTTTATTTTCCGGGATCTCTTTCTACTTTTTGGACCGTTGAGTTCAAAGAAGTGAATCCTTAAGTTTCTCCGCTTTCTTACATTCGTTGAAGTAATTGTCAAAGACTCATGGCCAAAGGAAAAGGCAAGGAAGTTCAGTCTGTTCAAGGAAATGGAGCTGGCGAAGATCAGCAACATGCTGTTGTAACAAGGTCTCGGGGGCAGAGTTCAGCAGCAGGAAGAATCAATGCAGGAAATCCGAACCGACAGCAAGGGGAGAGCTCCGATCCGATCTGGGTAGGAGACTCTGAAGCAGTGCACTCCCCCAATCTGAACCGACCCGAGTTGCTCGCTGCACACCGATCCGACCAGGCACCCCAGCTCCGATCCGACCCGACTTCCTACCTCCGATCCGACCCGATGCTTGGTGAAGCTGGAACATCTACTCGAGTCCCCACGAATGCTCCAATTCCAGCTGCCAGGGTTGGTGATCAGGTCAATTCATCTGCGCCCATCACTCAAGGAGATTTCTCGCGCTTGCTTGATATGCTTGAGAGCACGAGGGAAGCTATGAGAGTTCATGAGCGCACTAATCTCATGATGCAGGAAAATATGAGGCTCATGAGTCGGGAGATTAATGAACTCCGTCGGCAAAGGACTCCATCACCAGTTCGTCATACACCAGTAGATCAATCTTCATCTTCCGAGGAAGAGAGGCCCCGTGAACGGAGGCCACTCGAACGACCTCAGAATGTGGAGCAGCTAACATTTGGATCTTTGGGATCTCGCGAGGATATCGCACGAGCATTAGGAAACGATGACCCCACTCGGGGGCAAAGACTCCAGTCCCCTCTTCCCGAGATCGACCGGGAACGCAGGGAACGGAATCGAGCAGAGGCAGCTCGAAGAAGAAGGGCATCTCCTGAGCAAGAGCCCAGAAGGAACTCGGATACTAGGGCCAGGGAACCTGAGCAGCCCCTAACTAGTGCTGATGTACAGGCAATGGTTCGCCGAATTATGTCCGAGAGCCGGAATTATACAAATGAAGACTATGGCATTGAGCAATGCCATACTCCGTTCACTGACGATATCCTAGACTTCCAGTTTCCCCGACGCTTTAACTTGCCACAGATGGACAAATATAACGGAAGGACTGATCCGGGACAGCATTTGATGCGGTATTCGTGGCTCATGAACGCCGCTGCTGCCCCTGATGAAGTGAAGTGCAAAGCATTCCCAATCTACCTAGAAGATGTGGCATTATTCTGGTTTACCCGACTTCCTCCTCGTTCAATTTCTAATTACAAAGAACTAAGCGAGCGTTTCATGAACCAGTTCCGACTACATGCCCGAAAGTCCAAGAGTGTTATTGAATTGTCAAGAATCAAACAGGCACCAGGAGAATCTTTAAGGGCATATCTATATCGTTTTAACCAAGCCGTAACTGAGGTCAGTGACCCTCACGAGCCCAATATTCTGATGGCATTAAAGGAAGGAGTCGATCCTGAATCCGAGTTTGGAGACTACCTTTCTGGGAAAACACCCCCCCACAAGGGCGATATTCTACGAAAAAGCCGATATTTATCTAAGACGAGAGGAAGCCAGGGCAAACCGAAAGAGAAAGTCTGAGACAGCTTCAAAGGAGAATGTGCAGAGTAACATTGCCGTGAAGCAGTCTGGGGAAAGTTCTGGCAAGGTTGAAGTAAATGTAGGAAACAAGGGTGGAAACAGCAATACTGGAAATGGGGGAAACAACAACAACCGTAATTCGAACGGTAACAGAAGAAACAGAAATAGGGGAAGTGACCCTAACAAAAGGCTCCGATTCCAGAACTACGAGAACTATACACCATTGAATGACACCCTGGAGAATATTTACCTGGATACGTACAATGTGTTGCAGTACAAAAGACCGCCACCTCGTGATTCGACCGAGAAAGAAATGGCGACTGGGAAATTTTGCTTGTTTCACGGAACACATGGACATTCGACCAATGAATGTCGGCATTTGAGGGATGTAATTGAAAAGCTGCTGCGTGAAGGAAAGTTGGATGAGTACAAGGTTGCCCCGAGGGACAGGGGGCAAGGAGAGCAGGCTCCAAAACAGATCCTACCTGCTCCTAAGCCTACCGCGCAGCAGAAAGGTAAAGGGATTGTCATCAACTCCATAGTAGGTGGACCTCACCTGGCAATCCGAAGTTTTAGGTCAATGGACCAATATGTGAATGCTGCCAAGCATCTAGATGTGAATGAAGGTGACGATTTGGAAGATGTCACCCCCATAAAACAACAAAAAACCATGTTCGACGACGTGGTATTTCGCAGCCGAGACAACACGGGGATACAATCTCCCACCAATGATCTGTTGGTTATTACTACCATCATTGGGCCGGCCTTGGTCCATAAGGTATTAGTAGACAACGGAAGTTCCGTTAATATTTTGTTCAAGAAGTCATTTGATCAGATGAAGCTTGAGCCCGAGGATCTGAAACCTTGCGAAGGATGGATTAGAGGCTTCAACGGAGCGACGACAGCTCCCGTGGGATATATAGAGTTGCCCGTGACCCTAGGGCAAGGAGAACGTAGAAGAGTGCGAATGCTTCAGTTCGTAGTATTGGACGTAGATTCGCCATATAACGCCTTTTTAGGGAGACCTGCCCTCGCTGAATTTAGAGTTTGTATCGCCCCTTGGTGCTTGTTACTAAAGTTCCCAACCGAAGCCGGGACTGGAGTAATAAGAGGGGATCAGGTTTCTGGACGGGCCTGCTATGTGTCCGAACTGAAGATGTTGATGAAAGGAGTTAATGCTGAGAGTAAGGATGCCTCGTCTCCCTCAAAGGGGGACTCGGCATAGCAATTAGAGAGATTGAACCCAAGGGAGTTGCCCAAAGGAACGCCTGAAGACCTGGATCCTAGAAAAGACGAGGAACCAGAGGATAGGAATGCAACTCCTAACGAAGCGACAGTGGAAATTCCCATTGATAAAGCTGATCCGACGAAAGTTTTGAAGATTGGTTCTCAATTGGATCCACGTCGCGCTAAAGAACTGATGGACTTCTTGAAGGCAAACTTAGATGTGTTCGCCTGGACCCATGCTGACATGTGTGGGATATCACCTTCCATTATCAGTCACAAATTGAATGTAAATCCGAAGCATCCTCCTGTGAAGCAAAAGAGACGCATGCTGGGCCCAGAGAGGTCGGCTGCTCTCAAAGAGGAAGTAGAGAAATTGAAGCAAAATGGATTTATTCGAGATTCGACTTATCCCGACTGGATATCGAATCCCGTCTTGGTAAAGAAGCCAAACGGAAAGTGGCGGACTTGTATTGACTTTTCAGATTTAAATAAAGCTTGCCCAAAAGATAGTTTCCCACTTCCCAGGATTGACCAGCTTGTAGACTCGACAGCAGGTCATGAACTTCTTTCTTTCATGGACGCGTACTCTGGATACAACCAAATTCCTATGCATGTACCAGACCAAGAGCATACGAGTTTCATTACGAATTTGGGGCTATATTGTTATGTTGTAATGCCATTCGGGTTAAAAAACGCTGGAGCTACTTATCAGCGCTTGGTAAATAGAATGTTTTATAGTCAAATAGGAAAAACTATGGAAGTTTATGTGGATGATATGCTTGTTAAATCAAAGCAGTCTTCCAGCCATACGCAAGACTTAGCGGAAATGTTTGGTATCTTGCGAAAATACCGTATGAAATTGAATCCTTTAAAATGTTCATTTGGAGTGGCGTCGGGAAAGTTTCTTGGCTTTATTGTGAGTTCTCGAGGAATTGAAATCAACCCTAGCCAGATAGCGGCGATTAGAAACATCGAAGAACCGAGGAGAATTAAAGACGTCCAAAGTCTGGCAGGGAAGGTAGCGGCGTTGAGTAGATTCATCTCCAAAGCCACCGACAAATGTGTTCCGTTTTTTGATTTAATAAAAAGGGGAAAGAAGAACTTCCAATGGACTCCCGATTGTGTTGAGGCCTTTCAAAATCTGTTAGAACTGTTAGAGAAACCGCCAATCTTATCAAAGCCCGTAGATCACGAAGAATTATTTGTTTATCTAGCAGTCTCGGCCCACGCTGTCAGCACAGCCCTGGTTCGAGAAGAAGACAAAGTACAAAGGCCAGTATACTATGTGAGTAAGAAATTAGCAGCGGCAGAGCGCAACTACCCAAAGATTGAGAAGCTTGCTTACAGCCTCCTGATTGCATCCCGAAAACTTCGTCACTACTTCCAAGCCCATCCAATCACCGTATACACCGATCAGCCGTTAAGACAGGTGTTGCAGAGACCCGAGGCATCGGGAAGGTTGATTAAATGGAACATAGAACTAAGCCAGTTTGATTTGAATTTTCAACCACGAAAGTCAATCAGGGGGCAAGCTCTAGCAGACTTTATTGCGGAGTTCACCATTCCAGAGGAAGAAATAATCAATGACCGAGTGGTCAAATCCGAGGATAAGCTAGAGATGAATCCGTGGAAATTATATACAGATGGAGCTAAAAATGACCGAAGGTCCGGAGCTGGAATTGTCTTAGTCACTCCCGAGGGACGGACGTTATATTACGCCCTGCGATTAGAATTTTCAGCAACTAACAATGATACTGAGTATGAAGCCCTGATTGCCGGGCTGAAACTTGCTAAAGACCTCGGAGTAAAAATGATGGACATATTTTGTGACTCTAAGATTGTTGTTTGTCAAGTGCGAGAGGAATTCGCGGCTCGAGGACCTCGACTTATTGCCTATCTCAGGAAAGTGAAAGAGCTATTGAATAGCTTAGAGCGGTACAACATAACGCATATTCCCAGAGTTGAAAACCAGAAAGCGGATAGACTGGCAAAACTAGCTAGTTCTGACAATCCAGAAGGGGCTGAGGTAATTCCAATTGAAACGTTGGAGTCACCAAGCTTTGAGTCAATGGAAATTGAATTCGCTCTTGAAGCGGAACCAGAGAAGGAGTCATGGATGACTCCAATTAAGAATTTCCTTAAGAATGGGACACTCCCATCGAGGAAGAGTGAGAAAAGAGCTGTAGTTCGCAAAGCAACTAGATATGTTATGCAAGACGATACTCTCTACAGACAAGGATTTTCTATGCCCCTGTTACGATGTATCGCACACGACGACATCAAGCGTGTACTAAGAGAAGTGCACGAAGGTGAGTGTGGAGATCATACAGGAGGTCAAACTTTAGCAAAGAAAATATTACGGTACGGATACTTCTGGCCTACGATCAACAAAGATGCAGCTGATTATTCACGACGCTGCGATAAGTGCCAGAGATTCGCCAAAATCCCCAGGGCACCGTCAACCCAGCTTAAATCGATGGTGAGTCCCTGGCCATTTGCCACATGGGGAATTGATATCATTGGAGTTTTACCGATTGCTAAAGGAGGAGCTAAGTATGCAATAGTAGCCGTGGATTATTTCACAAAGTGGGTGGAAGCTGAGCCCTTGACTAAGATCACCACAAGAAAGGTGATAAGTTTTGTGGTCAGAAATATTATATGCCGATTCGGAATCCCAAGGACGATTGTTACTGACAACGGGACCCAATTTGATAGCTCTGAATTCAGAAATTTTTGCCAGAAATATAAGATAGACAAACGATATACTGCAGTTGCCTATCCGCAATCGAATGGGCAAGTAGAGGCAATAAACAAGGTAATAAAATCCATCCTCAAGAAGCGATTAGAGCGTGCAAAGGCAAAATGGGTTGATGAATTGCCCCTATCTTTGTGGGCATATCGAACAACATTTAAAACGGCTACCGGTCATACCCCTTTCTCTCTCTCCTTTGGTTCAGAAGCAGTAATTCCAGTTGAACTGGAAGTTCCTTCCCACAGGGTGACGTATTATGACCCGATGACGAATCGGGCACTTTTACTTGAGTCTCTTGATGAAGTCGAAGAGAAAAGGGACGAAGCAGACTTGCGTGCAGCAAGACATCGGCGTCAGATGGCACGCTATTATGACAAAAAAGTTCGCCTCAGAACTTTTGAACCAGGAGATTTGGTGCTAAAGAGAGTTTTTCCATCCCTTCCTCACCTCGGCCCAAAATGGGAAGGACCCTTTGTCATCCAACGGAAACTTGAAAAAGGAACCTTCAAGTTAACGACCGTAGATGGCGAAGAAGTTCCTCGAGCATGGAATGCCCAACACTTAATGCGATATTTGGATTAGAAATGCTATATTTTTTGTTATTTTTACTGTGAATTCTGTAACGAGACATGCCTTGCCTTGGGAAAATCTGATGATATGAATAAAGCACTATAAAGTGGACGTAGGCTACGACTTAGCTGAACCACTATAAAAATATTATGTGTTATTTACTTTTATGCATTTACATTCATTAGTTGTTCTGTTGTGATTATAAAATACAGGATAACTAAGAGCCTAAAAAAGGTTGAAAACAGTCTGGACATAAAAAGAAGCACAATGATTATTTGTGCAATAAGACGTAAAAGAATGAGAAAACGACATTCTAACTCTAACTCTCCAGAGAAAGAGAGAGAGTATAAAAGCGTCTCAGACTGAGCGCTGAAAAAGAAATTCTATTCTTAACTCTAACTCTCCAGAGAAAGAGAGAGAGAGTATAAAAGCGTCTCCGACTGAGCGCAGAGAAAGAGATTCAACTCCGAACTCTAACTTTCCAGAGAGAAAGAGAGTATAAAGGCGTCTCCAACTGAGCGCCGAGAAAGAAATCTTTTCCCGTTGAGAGACCGGGGAATGAATAGATGACTAAGCTCGAACTCTAACTCTCAAGAGAATGAGAAAGAGTATAAAAAATGCCAGGAAAAACCACAGGTATTGACGACACAGGAAATGCCATCCCGTTAGAGAATCGGGAGCATTCAGATTGCATGGTTAAGCATTGAATAACTTATGGAAATTGACTGGGGACACATATACATACACATATTTCCCCCCTCCACAACTTTGTTTCATAACTATAGACATGCATTTTTACATAAGTGCAGAACTGCTAACAAATAAACATTGCAAAAAGTGAATTATTTTTATTTACAAATGAATGAATTTGTATAGGGAAATAACTAAAAAAGAAAGTGCGGAAGCTGCTGTTGTAGCAGCACTTATTGGTTTACAAAGATGCTAAAAAGACACAGGGGAACCCACTATTTGGGTTTGGGATGAGCCTTCGATTTCTTGGCAGCTTTTTCCGCATCCTTTGCTTCCTTCTCGGCTTCAGTCAAGATTCGTTTTGATTTCTTTTTCCCTGAAGATGTAGTACTGGAGCCAGCAGACTTCTTCCCGGAGGGCGGGGCACTGGAATCAAGAGAAGATTTTTTAGCAAGCTCTTCGGTAATAGATCTAGTTGAGAGCTTAACAACTAACCTTGAACCTGCATCCACAACTGCGAGGGGCTTGAGGACCTCAGGGTCTAGTTCTTCAGCTTTTAATTGCAAGCGCTTGTCTTGATCGGCCTTCCTGGCCGCCAAGGTAACGTCATCGGCGCTTTTTGACTCCCCGGTTATTGTAACCTCCGGTTCCTCATCATGCCCCTCGTCTCCTCCGTCGTCTTTTAAAGCTGCAATCATTTCTTCATCGTGGGGAGTAGTGACCTTAGTTGGCTCACTTCTTTCCCCCAGGTCTGTGGAAGCAGCCTTGTCTTCCCCTTCTTTGACCCTATCAGCGGGCTTTGTCCCAGCAGTAACTCCTTGAGCTACATCTGTCTTTGCGGATGATTCAACGCCTACAAAATGAGAAACATCGGTTATCAACTCAGGCAAAAGCAAAGGATTTCTCATCGAACGTTCAATCATGTAGCCAAAGGTAGTAGTAGCCTTGGCAAATTGAGGAGAAAAGATAGGGATACCTTCTGAAGACTTTTCAGCGGGGGTGACTACTACCTCTGGAGTTATTTCAGGAATGGGAGATAGCAAAGTTGTTCGGGGAATTCCCGGGTTTTCGGGATCATACCCTTCTACTTCGGAAGTTACAGGAGCAGAAGAAGAGGAACCAGCTTCAGGAATGGTTTTCTGTTTAGACTTCCGCCTCTCTTCTTCCATGGCCTCAGCAATTAGACAGCGCCCTTCAGCTAGGCGCTCCGGTTCGTCGTCTCTCAAGTATTTCTCCATCAGCTTATCTTCATCGAGGGAATCGACCTTAAGTTCTTCTTTTTTCCACTCAACGATTTGATTCCACACTTGAACCAGAGTGGATGGATAGTCCTCGATCCAGGAAATGTTTCGACGACGAATAATGTGCGCGAAGAATTCAATCATTAGCTCGCCGAAGCCCTGAATATCAGCCTCCGCCTCTGATAGTTGTTTGCGGGTTTCCTCCGCAGATTTAATAGCGCATTCCACATTGCCCTCAGCCAGAGCAGCCCTGTTTTCCGCCTCCAACAATTTTGAAGCCAAGTCAGCGTTCTTCTTTTCTAACTCAGCACTCCTTTTCGCTAACTCGGCGTTTTTCTGCTCAAGCTCAGCATAAGCAAGGCGTGTCTTAGCAGCCTCTGATTTGGCCTCGTCAGCTTGCTTCTTCAACTCAGAACGCTCCTGAGTGTGGGACTCAAGTAAGTCATGATAACGCTTTTGCATGTCCTCAAACTGTTGTTTGAAATTAGAAGCGTTCTTTTGAGCGACAGCTAGTTGGGCTTGAGTGTCTTCTAGGTCCTTTCCCAAGGTTTTTAAGGCCTTAGCATCCTCCTCCGCGGTCTTTTGCATTGAGTCAGCATTTGTCATTAGAGTGCGGATGATTCTAGAAAGATTGCGAGAATACTTGAACATCTCGGAATATTGTTTTTCTACCAAATCAATTTTTGCCTTGGCCTCATCTGCCCAATTAGAAGAAATAGGTTCAAGGGTAGGTAGAAAGGTCAGAGTCTCGAAGTAGTGCTCGGGAAATTGCTCCTTTAAATATGCCAGTTTTACTGCGGTTCCCGCATCTGGTGGAGGAGGAGCGAGGATTGTTAGTTCGGTGTCCCTTCCTGAAGAAGATTCTGTAGAACCCTTGTCTGTCCTAGGTCGTTTAGTAGCAGGGACTTTTTGCTTACTTCGAGACCCAGTTTCCTTTGGAGGAGTTTTCTCTCTACTCCGCTTTTCATGGGAGGAAGTGGAATCCCTAGATGGTGGTCTATCCTCCTCCCTACGACCTTGATAGCTCTTGTATTTCTCTTGATCCGGTCGAACTGGTGAGCGGGAGCGTGAGGGTCGAGATCGATAGGGATCATAGGGTCTTCTTTCCTCCCTACCACGGTCATCCCGGCGATCATACTCGACATCCTGAGGAGGATTGGACATGCTGCGACGAAGCTTTCTTATATCATAATAGGATCGAGACATTGTACCTGCACGATAGAATAAACGAAGTTTAGAATCAATGGGTTCATGGAGAAAAAAAAGTGCAATGAATGCTAATACTGTGGTGTAAAGTGCATCCTAAGTGGTGTGTGTCCCCCCAACCAACCCGAGTCTGAAGCTAGACTGGTGCGGGCAGGCTCTTTGGCCTTAGCAGGAGTAGTTTCTTCAGAAGAGGTGAAGACTAAAGGGTCCTTCCTGAAATCCTCTGAAGTATATATAGTCTCAGGTAAGAGGAGATCCCCCAAACCCTGAAATATGTGCTCGTCAGTGCTAGGAACATCCCCTTCGGAAGCGCGAAGTGGCGACTCTTGGGAAGATTTTGACTTGTCTGGAGAAGTAGCTTCCTCGGGGGCAATATACCCTTCACGATGTTTTTCGGCCAGATTAGCCAGTTCATCATCTTGTGTGGAAGAGGGAGAAGGAGAAGTTTGAAGAGGAGCTATAGGAATTCCCGAGCCCTCTCCTATCTCTGGAACTGTTTCCACTGGAGGAATGTATGCATAAGGGACCGTCCCATGACCGATGCTACGGAAAACGGATAGCAGCCCGTGAAAATGAAGGTATTCGTCTTTAAGGACCTCGTCAATAGTCAGGAATTTTTGATCGCCGTTAAGAAGATGGTGCATCCGATCAAAGAACACCTGATCTGATATCTGTTTGGGATTGTCAACTTCAAATAAAAAGGAAAACAGGTCAGGGTGATGGTTCAAGTGTATAGAGTCCGGGTTCAAAAAATCAACGCTTTACTTGATTTTGTCCATCTCCTGGCGCATCCAGACTGTTGCTTTATATAGAACCACTCTAGTCTGGAATCTCCAGCTTTACTGCTAAACGGCTTAGAGATTATCTTCCTTTTTGGGACTGATTCAAAGTAACAGAAAGATGGAGTTTCTCTAGTCCGATGTTTGAAATTATAGAAGAAATGAACATCATCGAACGTGAGCTCTACGCCTAGAATTTCACGATATGCTATGAATAAGGTATGCAGATAGGCATATGAATTGGGATGCAGCTGCATGGGGGCAATCCGCATTTGTCTTAAGAAATCAACGATGAAAGGCGAGAATGGAGGAATGACGCCGACCATGCACATCAGTCGAGTGACCGTCATATATCCTTCCGGAGGGTTGTGGGGACGGTCAGAGCGTGAGGGCACTAGGGTGTCCCTTTTCATTATTCCATACTTCAAGCAAATTCGAACAAGTCGGTCGTTGTCGATTGTCGATTCTACAGAATCTGGAGGTGACTCCAATATAATGGCTGAGTCAAATTCATCGGGTGCTCGATTGTCACCAATCCCTCCTTCCTCCTCAAAGCCCAGGGAAACTTCGTTTTCTGAAGACATTTCGTCGCTTTCCCGATGACCAATTTCGTAATGCGGACCCTCACTGTCCCATTCCGGATCGGACGAAGAAGATATATCCTCAAGAGTGATTTTGCTAGAAGTTTCCGGAGCTTCTTTCCTCTCAGCTAGACGGGAAGAGCGTCTGGGCCTCATTGTCATGGAACTATTGAAGAAGCAATAGCACGGATTAGAGTAAATTATCCCGTGTCCCCCTTTTGTGTATGTGTGTGAACTGAAGTGTGTACAGCAAATATGGGAAATGCAAAATAAAAGTACAGCAATGTAAGACGAAGCTTTAAAGAGAAGGTGATAGTCAGAGTTGTTCTTAATTCTCGTTTATGTTCACAGGGCACTATCCTAACTGTCCGCGAAGTTATCGTCTAGAGTAAGTGTTAGTTGAATTAGTTGGGTAGTTTTTATGTGCCAAGTTTGATACGTTCGGTTCGGTTCGGATATGCATATAATAGTTGGCTCAATACAAATACAGATAACAGTCGGTTCGGATGCTTCATTAAAGCAAGGTCAGTTCAAGACAAGGGAAACAACGGGTTCGGAAGCAGGACTGATCTGATCGGATCGGGTGACCCGATCCGAACCGAACCAGCATCGCTTAACCAGTCCATTAATTTCAACCTCTTATCCCATTCTCCTCTCCGACCCGAACCGACATTTTCCTTCCTTCCTGTCTTTCTAAAGTATGCAACCCGAACCGTTCCCCTTTCCCTCTCCTTCCTTTTTGCTCCTTCGTCTTCTACCCGAACCAATTTGTCATCACACTCTTTTCTTCATCTTCTTCCTCTTTCCCCCCTACCCACGAACAACTCCGTTCTATCACCAAAGATACCGTTAAGGACAAATATTTGCCCACTCCAACCTCGCAACGCCTCGAAGCGATGGCGGATCCACCACAGTAACGACGTGGAGTTCAAGCAAAGCCCCGTGGCTAAACCATCCCAATCGACCGCAAATTTAAATCAAGTACGGTTACAATGAAGTTATTCGAGATTAAAAAGCTACCTATATGTTCGATTTGAGAAATCTACAAGGAACGGTTTCAGAATATTCGAGTTTTTTAAAGTTTTCAATACTAGGTTTGGAAGCGGCGGTAAAAAAGAAGAAGAAAAGAAAGAAGACGGTGGTGAATTTATATAAGGGGTAATGTTGACTCCTCGTATTCCTATTCTTTCTCACCCGCTCGGACCGGAGTTAAGGCCCAGAAGCACAACTCTGCCTGAAGGCCCAATGTCAAAAAGCCAAACCCACGAAAGCGCTTCGGATCGGAATCCGAACCGAGCAAATTTCGCACGTTAATTTCTCATCCGACTCAAATTGAAGAGAAGAAGGATAAAGGAAGAGCATACCCGAGAGAAGCACTGTGTGTCGAGGAAAAAAAAAAATTCCCAAACTTGTTCAGAAATGAAGAAAATGTGCTCGAGTCAGACACCGAACCGAATAGAAATCTGTGCATTCCTCCTGACCGTTCCGATTCAAGGATTAGCATTTCGAACGACATCAAAGCACGCTTCGTATACAACAGAAGCATCCTTTGAGGGGGCAGAATGTTAGCCTACTTTGTGAACTAGGCAACACAAAGTCAAGAAACCAAACATTGAATGATATTTTTAATTATAAGGCTTCAGTTCGGATTGAAGGAAAATACTACAATTCAGATTGAGAGCTGCAGCTGTTCGGATCGGATTGAATCCTTTTCGGATCGGATAGAATTCCCTGATCGGATCGGTGATCTCTTACTGGATAGATTGGTGAGGCATATCCAATCGGATCGGAAGGCCATCTGCTTGCCACAACACTGGAGCGGAGCGGAATAGGTTAGAGAAGGAGAGGCGCCCAAACCAATTCGGTTCGGATCGGGTATCCCGATCCGAACCCCTTACCTGCATATCTCCGACCCGCACCCATGATCCATGTTAATCTCCTGTAAAATCGCCTGGAGAACCGGACCGGCTATGACTAATTCCTACCCCTAACGTCCTTCCCTTTGATGCGTTGTCAACCTGATAGTTCATCCGAACCCGAAGAAAGTGCGATGGATGACACGTGGCCCGACCCGGATCAAGTCTCAAGCAAATTCACACCTATAAATACCCCATCTGGAGGCAAAGAGAAGGATCTTTTTTGAGCACTTAAAGAATTCAACCACTTCCAACATCCGAACTCCATTACTCCCGGAAAATCCAAATCATCTTTTATTTCTTGTTTTAGTCAATTGAGTGAACAAAAGTGAGTTGTGAGTGAATCTTTCATTGTATTTGCAACTAAATTATTGAATATAGTAAAGAATAAGTGGACGTAGGCATTTGTTCGCCGAACCACTATAAATCTTGTGTGTTCATTTTTATTTTTATCTCATTTTATCTTGTTTCAAATCAATTTGGGTGTTAGAACCACTTTTGGGTCTAACACTCTCGTCCTGCAAACACCGATGCAGCCGATACTAATGCTACAGAATCAATCCACGAGGTTTCTTCTCATGATGATATGTCTTGATTTCTTACTCGGGACGACATGGATAAAATCATGGTCGAGTTCAGAGACCATATGACATCTCAGGGCAAACTCCTTGAACGACAGCAGCAATTGATGGATCACCTTCTCGGTCGACTGGAGACGGGAATTAACGCTTCAACATCAATTCCTCCACCGGTCGGGACTGGGGCAACAACTGATCCTTGGTCTGCACAGAATCAGGCCACTGATCAGGCTACACCTTTATTTCATCCTGGTTTGGTCCCACCAACCGATCGACCACAACCAGGAGTATCGCTTCCAACAACCCGCGCAGCTACAACAGCAAAACCTCAGGAGGCTCACGATCAAGATCTAGATCGGTCGAACACTTTGCCTCCACTCTTGGGAACAACTCGACCTATCGAACTAGTCGAGCAACCACTAGGTCCATCAGAATCAATGCCATTCCCATTACAACACGGAATCTTACCACAGACCAGTCTAACCACTCTTCCCCTTCAACGGAGAGCTGGTGCGGCCTTCCCTTCGAACCAGGGAAGCCACCCCACAATACCGGTCCTCACAGTGGCAGAAGAAAACGTTACCGTAGACCCTACTAACCTCGCTCCCACCAGGGGCACCTTCGAGCTCCGAACATCACATGCTATGCTGGATCATCCAAGGCCCTCTGTTACAGGTATGGCTCGACCCCCTACTCCTCTAGTTCAAGAGGGGCCATTCTCCCTAGAACCACCTACCAGAGCTTACCTTCCCTCGCACCTTCACTAAACTCTCGGAAGACGGACCCAGCCAATGACCGCCCTTTCGAGCATGCTTTTGCCAGATCCTCGCACCGAAGTTCCCCCAGATGCTGAGCTAATTCATGGCAACGAATCCTCGGAGATGGAAGCCAGCTTGCAAGAATCATCCAACGCTTCACTCGGGCCACTTCCTCGTAGCAAGACATAGATAATGTCAATCGCAGCTCCTTCACCAGGGAAATCAGAAACTCCCGAAACCCTCCGGACTTCAAGTTTCCAGCTATCGAGCCATACAACGGCCGCACTAACCCAACCATCCACCTCATGTGATACATGAGACATATGGAAGTACTTGGCGCATCGACCAACGTCATGGTAAGTGCTTCCCACTCTTTCTTACACACATAGCCGAAATGGGTTTCGACAGCTGACAATGGAGTCGATCAGCAGCTGGAACACTCTGGTCACATACTTCATCGAACAATTCAGAGTACATATCTCTCGACCAAAGAGCGTTATGTTCTTATCCACCATCAAGCAGCGGTTAGGAGAAATTCTCAGATCCTTCCTCGAAAGATTCAATGCAACTATAGCGTCAGTCGATCGGCCTGAGCCGTCGATGGTACTTATGGCCGCAATTGCGGGTGTTCAGAATCGATCGGAATTTTCAATCTCATTAACTAGAGATCACCCCAAGGATATAAATGATTTCTATTCCGAGTCCAAGCGATTCCTCCGACAAGAAGATGCTAACATTGATATGGAGAGCCTAGAGGACTTAGCCGCCAAACAACAAGGTCCATCCCACAGCAACGACCAGAATAAAGGAATAGGAAAGGCCCTGGAAAAGAGCGAGCGTCATGTGTGACCCCGGATCGAAAGTAAGTATAATCAGTACACCAAACTCAATTCCTCTCCGCTCGATATCTATCTTGACATACGAGGGTCCCTGCCCACTCCGAGACCACCTCGACGAGAGCCAACACAAATGGAGCTCGATTCTGGCAAACATTGCATATTCCACAACTTAGCTGGACATAGCACCAATGAATGCCAACATCTACGTGATCTTATCGAGAATCAAGTCAGAAAAGGAGAGCTTCCCGAATATGTCAAAAATTGTACCCCGGCCATGCCGCCATGATCTTCTGCCCAAGCTCCTCAGGTCGATCCACGAGCTCCTAGAAATGGAAAGGACCCTGAGACTAGCACTCGCGACATTATCATTAATTAGATTTTTTCTGAAGTATTTCTTTCAATAAAAAGGACACCTTAATGGACACATGTATGGGGTTAGGATTTAGCTCCTAGGCATGCTCTTGAATCAATCGATGTCCTCTCAGAATTTCTTGGTAATAATCCATTAGTTGCTATGAATGTTCTTTTACAAAATATGGATAATGTTTGCAAAACTCTAAAGCTGAGCATGGATAATGTTCGCCCCCCACTTTTAATGTGGTCAACACGAAAGCCTACTACCATATCTTAAAACCTACTCCCCTAGCTGAGTGTTGTATATTTCTTTAAGCCGGGTATGAGAGATACTCGCCCTTTCTTTTTCTACACCACTAGCTTTTAATGTTCGCTAGACACACTAATCTAACATGAGTTGAGCATGAAAAACACTTGCCCTAAGCCGAGTATGGTTAATACTCGCCACCAAGTCCGGTATGGTAAATACTCGCCACCAAACCGGGTATGGTTGATACTCGCCACCAAGCTGGGTATGGTTAATACTCGTCACCAAGCCGAGTAAGGTTAATACTTGCCACTAAGCCAAGTATGGTTAATACTCGCCACTAAGCCGAGTACGGTTGATACTCGCCACCCCTGAAAGCCAAGTGAGCTAAAATACTCGACCCATCAGCCTTCTCCAAGCCAAGAACTGTTTATTTTTGTTTTTACAGGAAATAACTCTCATAAAGACGATCAACATCTCGGCCTTAATACGGTTCCCGATAGTTGTTGGTTCTCCGGCCTTAACCCAGTTCGGTCGTCGGTTTTCTGGCCTTAATACAACATCGATGTCATTGGATTTCGGGCCTTAATATGGCCCGGCACGACCATAGCTGCTCAGACAATCATGCCGCGATTCACATTTCAGAACACACATCCATCTGTGGAAGAAGATGCATTCTGAGGGGCAAAATGTT
The DNA here is from genome assembly GCA_030737875.1 of Allium sativum. NCBI lineage: Eukaryota > Viridiplantae > Streptophyta > Magnoliopsida > Asparagales > Amaryllidaceae > Allium > Allium sativum. Next base: position 571,032,735 of record CM060923.1, on the reverse strand, counting down.
AGCCATTTTTTGGTAAAAGACACAACGGGTCAAATCGAAGCCCAAACGCGTAACCAATCAAGTTAGATAGATCGCATTCCAGGAAGCCCAGCAGAAGCTCGACCCGAAGAAGCCACGCATCGGACCAATCAAGCCAATATCTCGCTTCGGAAGACTCGCTCTCCTAGTCGACCGAGAGAAATTCTCTCGCACAGGGAGTATCGACCGAGTATTTCGGGTCTACATGAAATATCCAGCTGAGTTGTTCAAATACTTGGCTCGACTCTCAAGGAAGTAAAGGCGGTCAACCAGATCCGGACAAAGCTCTACTTTTGATACACCTTACTATGGATGCCACGTAAGCCGCAACTTCCGAGGATACTATTTATGAATAGTGGAACCAGTCTTCCAGCCGCTATTCCATCCAAGGGGTGAGCTCCAAGCTTCCAAGTCTTCCCAGAAAGGTCGGGCCATGTCACAACAGCCTAAGCCGCCATCCCTACCTATAAATACCTCAAAGCTTAAAGAGGGGAGGGACCTGATCTTTTTCGACTCGTACTTCTTCTTCCCAAAAAAGTATTATCTGGAAGAGAAAACAGCCATTTTCTTTCTTTTCTTCAAATAGAAAAGGCGTTGTACTTGTAATCTAAAGCAAAAATAACATATAAAGTGGACGTAGGCACAGTCTTTGATGAGCCACTATAAAAAGATTGTGTGTTTCCTCGTTTCCTCTACTTTTTCTGTATTCTATAATCAGTATGCGTGTGCCCTTCACATAATTGGGGGTTGAACGTCACTAGTGACTAACTTTTGAAGTCAATAATTTTATTCCAGATTATTATTATTTTTCGGGGGCTAACGCCCCCGAACCTCCTCATTTATCTCTAATGTGACCTTACCAGCTTTTATTCCTGGCTCTGCCACTGCCTACATGGTTTCCTAAAAGCACCATGTAGGTGTCTATAGGGTACCACGTAGAGCTGCTACAAGGAAATGTAAAATTGACTTTTTTTTAAATATACATAGATGAATTCAGAAAAATGTTGGATTCCACCCTTTTTTAAAAATTGTTGGATGAACTCAGCAAAACGTGGGTTTAGATAGAATTTGTCATCTTCGAAAGCTAGCTCCAATATAAAACAAGAGATAATAAACAGATGTCGCTAGGATGAAGTTTGAAAGACCATTCGGAAGAAGCTCTGTCCCATGGCTTGTTAGTTTCAGTTAATAATTTCCTATAAATTTCATTGTAGACCCATTAGTCAGGTTGTTATACCCTTTTTCAAGACTTCCGAACTTTCAAGTTTCCTATGATGAATTACCATGTAGTTTCTATCAACTAAAGAAGGTTTCGGTCAAGTTGATGAAGGATATGTCAAATCTTCAAAAGGAACCTAGAATTCTAACTAGTTTAGTTCATCTTATAGAATCATCGATAGGTTAGAAGCCATGGGATTTCGTATATTCAACTCACAGTTAGTATAATTAACTTATTCTAGCACTTAAGGCAATTCTAAACTGCCGAAAGGTACTCCTGTCGAACTATTATTTTTTAATACCTTTGATACCGAATCTGCAAAGTTTTAATATTATAATATTCTAACAATTCAGATATTACCACTTTATTACCTTAATTGAGCGAATAAATCTCTTTATTTATGAGGGCTAATGTTACAGACTTTACCCCAAAATGATTTCCAAATTAGGGATTAGAACTCAAACTTTTAGTCACTGGAGTAGGAATAAAAAATCTGGTCCCTATTATGGATGCTTAGAGTCGTATTTATAGGTGCAGGTTGGCTCTTCCTTCATCATAAGGGCCTCATCCTGGTACTTTTGCGGAAGCGCATATGAAGACTTAAGAAAGGAGCCTTCCATTATCTCCAGGATGATTGCTATAGTACCAGTGTTGGGCTCTTCGAAGTATTCTTCCAAAATAGAAAGCTTTTGTTATTTGCTAGTTGAATGAGCTCATAGGAGCTCTGTAACACCCTATAATTTTATAACATTAAAATTCACAAATTAAAGTATACTTAATTTTTAGAAGAAGAATTAAGTGAAATGGGTTGCGCTATTATGTTCGTTTCAAAATTTTGGGTCAAGGTAGACATTTGGTTTGCACAAAACGGATACCTTATGAAGATGTTATTAAGCCTTGAAATTTGTATGCATATAAGAGAAATATATATATATATATATATATATATATATATATATATATATAAATTAAATAAATAAATATGCAAAAAAGTTCAAAATAGCAAATCAGGAGGGGAATAACCGAACCGGCCCATTTTTTAGGTCGACCCAAGCCCAGCTGGGTCGACTAGGGGTTGATTCAGGGTGTTTGGCTGTCAACCCATAGGCCGATTCGCTCTAAGGCAGATGTGGCATCTGATTGGTTCTCATGGTTCAGGGTTAACCAAATGGTCCTAAAACACTCTCTACAACTATATAAGGACCCTAAACCTAAACCCTAATACATTAACAAAGAGGAATGGTGCCTCCATGCTCCTAAAACCTAAAGTGACCTAGCCTCCACCCTAATCAATCAATTCAAAAGAGAAGATAAGGATAACAAATCAACGCCTACATCAACGGAAAGCTAAATCAACTCCAGAAAATCAGATCCCAGAATCATTCTTCTATTTCTTAAACCACGATTTGTGAGTTATTTTAAGATATGAAATTTAATTATGATCTTGACATGGGTATAAATCTGAATTGGAGATCTATCTTATTCTTGTTTATCAGATCTGTTTTTCTGTGTAGATCCATCTTATTCTTCTTTATCAGATATGTTTTTCTGTGTAGATCTATCTTATTGTAACTATTCTGAATCTCTTCCTTCCTTCTGTTCTATAGCCAGGCTACTACGTGCCTGAGCCAAATCTCATAAGAGATTGACACGCGAACGCTAAATTTGGGGAAAATATTGAATGATGCAAAATTGGACATAACTGATTTATGACTAAATTGAGAACACAACATAAGTTGTAATTTAAGATCTAGATCTAGGCATACTATATATGACGGTTTATGATTTGGAAGAAGGAGAATTAATGCATGACAACATATGACTTGTAATTTGGGGACATAATGCATGTTATAATTCAAGATCTGATTTTGAGGACATAATACATGTTGTAATTTAAGAGCTAGATTTAGGGCATATTTTATATGAAGATCTATGACTTGGAAAAAAAGGATATGTGACTTAAGCCTGAAAAACCTATATTAAAATAGGGATAACTATTAATGTGAATGCGCCTAATTCGGATTTTTGGATATTTGACATACGCGGTAATCAACGGCTATAAATTGGCATAATTCATATTGTATATCATGATTTGGGGCTTTTAAAGAATATTCTGTATTGTGGAAAATCTAACTAAATTTAGGCATATGTTATGTTGAGAATTATGACCATAATTTAAGCATGTAAGATGAGACTTAATTTATGATTACGCAAGATATGTTAATAGAACTTTAGGATATGTTTAAATCTATTAAACTGCCCAATCCGCTAGATCTGATGGAATTGAATACTGTGATTTGGGTATGTAATATGTAGGCTCGATCTAAAATTGAGCAAAACATGTTAATGGAACTTTGAATAATCTACTGTAACTTGTAAAGAATTTAATTTTTTGAATTGACATAATTAATCTGATATTGGCATAATCTGTGAATGAAACTTTAGCTACAAATAAGAATGCTGAGACACGAGGTTAGACCCAGTTTGCGGTGGAAGCCTGCCCGGACCCAACCGGCTTAACCAGCAACCGCAAACTGTCAGTCTAATGTGAAAGGTCATAGGCATAAGGATGCTTAGACACGAGGTTAGGTCTGGCTTATGGAAGAAGTCTGCCTTGAACCGCCTGGCACATCCAGCGGCCACAAGCTACCGACCTAATGCGAGAGGTCTATGCATTAATATTTAATTAATGCAAATATAAGATAAATATGATGCCTAAAACGTGTTGGGTGGATAGGGTTAAAACAACTGGACTGATGAATCTAATAAACCCGTTTCGTGAATCTGTAGGCCTAATACAAAGTTAGGTAAAACAATCTGTAAGTCTGTTAAATTGTATATCTGATCCGTTAGTCTGAGAACTTATTAATCTGTACATCTGGTCTGTTATTCTGAAACCCTGTTAAATTGTATGTCTGATCTGAATACTAGTTAATCTGAACTTTGTACATCTGAAATCTGTAAACAAGTTAATCTGAAATCTGTTAGTCTGGGGACACAAGGTTAGGAGGGATATATACTTGTGTCATCTGTTGTTTGGGACCCATATTAGTCAGTAACCCTTTCTGGTATCAAAACTATGACCCAACACTAAGAGGGGTCCAGGCACGCTTACTGAACTAATTGTAAGCGGTTCACTCTGATAATGGCGAGGGGTGTTGATGGCGCATTCCAACCGGGTCATGTGCGTGCATGGATCTGGTTTGCTTTGAGGATGTAAGACATCGTGGAATTTGTAAATAGGTCTGTGTCTGTAGGTTGCCACTTTAGGGAGTGATACACCCTTCTGTGGGGCTGGCACAGGGTATTTATGTATTAGGTAGCTGATCGCTTGGGGTAGAATTTAGGGTACACTTAGTTCTATCTGTTTCTGTTGGTGTACCGTCTGTTTCTGTGTGGTACCGTCTGTTGGGGTGGTAACACCTGTCTATTTCTGTGTGGTTGGGGTGGTAAAGGGCCATTACTAGTGTACACCTAACTCTAATATTCTATTTCCGTATGGATTATTCTGTTTTTGTCTCTGATTTCGTTCCTGATTCTGTTTCTGTATCGTCTGTCTCCGTTCGGGTGGTCAACACCCATTTCTAGCATCGTGTTCCTGAAGAGATCATTCTGTTTTCTGTTTAGACAATAGGACAACACCTAATTCTGTTATACTAGTATTCGTGCAGAGAAGTGAAAACTAAGTAAGGAGCTTAGCTTAGCCTATGTCATTCTGTTTCTTCTGTTAACCTGCTACTCCTGTTAGGGCTATCTCTCATCAAGTTTTATTTACATATCATGATAATGTTATCTGTTTATATGCTGAAAGTCATTGGACTCACCAGTTATATGTCTGACCTAGTTTGTTTCGCCTCTTTTCTTTCGTTTCCCCCCCAGGTACTCAGGTTGGGAACGTAAGAGCTTGACTTAGATTTCTCTCTGCTTGAAGTGCTAGAGTGCTTAAAGTATTGCTTGGCTTTGATTCTCCCTATTTATAGCATTTTCTGTTGGGGATTATGGCTTTAAAATTATGTAATCTGAAGGCTTTTGTACAAGACTGAAATTTATGTACTTGAATTCCGATATTGTGGTTTTGAAAGATGTAACCAAACTTACTTCTGTTTCTGCTGTAATAAAGTTATAAAATTTTCAAGTACTACTTTATGTATCTGTCTTGTAATATTCTGTTCTGTTTACTTCTAATGCTTCATGGAAGTTAATGCATTCCCTTTGTGAGTGACATTAGCGGACATGGGGTGTTACACTTGGTATCAGAGCTGAAGGTTACCAGATTAGATAAAAGTTTTTGAAAACTATTTTCAAAAATGTTTTAAAAAGGAAGTATTTTCAAAAGTAGAGGTTATTTCGAAAAACATAATCCCCAAAAGCCATATATCTTTCTTTTGATTCTCCGTTTTGTATCTCTTCCCTTTTTCTTTTCAGCATGTCTGGGGTACCCGAGATACCCGAGGGCATACCGATACCAACTTGGTTCCGAAGGTATCTAGAGGCTAGGGCCACCGCCGAAGGCCCAGCAGACGTTCCTCCTCCTCCCCCTCCACGCGTTGATACTTTTTCGAAGATATGCAAGGACATTCGGGCGATGGGCGGGAAACCTTTTCACGGGTCGTAGACGTTTGTTGAAGCTCGAAATTGGCTTAAGGAGGTGGAAGATTTATTTGGTATCTTCAAGATAAAAGACGGAAGGAAGGACCAACTAGCTGCTTGGTTAATGAAGGATGTAGCCTCGTTTTGGTGGGAGGTCACAAATGGAGAGCGTCCAGTGGAGACATGGAGGGATTTCAGGCATAGGTTCGAGATGAAATTTCTCTCACGAGCAGAAGAGAATTTATACATTGAGAGGTTCTTAGCATTGAAGCAAGGAAATTTATCAGTAAAGGAGTACGTCAACAAGTTCAACCAATTGGCGAGATTTGGCTTAGACTTGGTGAACACACCTGATAAGAAGGCCCTAAGATTCGTTAAAGGTTTGAATGAACCGCTACACGGATTGGCTATGACCCACTTCCTATGGGGGCTACCTTCGAGAAATTGGTTGACATGGCATTAATGAATGAAGAGGAAGTCAAAAGTGAGAAGAAAGAGGAAAAGCTCAAAGGACCACAAAACAAGAAAGCGTTGCCCAAAAAGGAAACACAAAAGAAGAATGAAAAGTCTGGGGATAAGAAGGAGAAAAATTGCTTTACTTGTGGAAGCTTGACTCATCTGAACAAGGATTGCAAAAAGAGGAAGGGCGCTTGCTTCAACTGTGGAGAAATGGAACACTTCACTAGGGACTGCCCGAAGAAACGAGGGCAAGGGAAAAGGGCAGAACCTACTTCTGGAGGACACGCAAATGCTCTCGTGGCTGGTGGATAGGATAGAGATAGGAAAATTTCTGTAGAAGGTTTAATTTCCTTATCTGATTATTGAGTTAAAACTCTTTTTGATTCTGGCATTTTGATTCTGTAATTGAGACTCTGCACTTTAATACTAGTCGTGTTTCTGATCCCGCTATAGACTCAAACCCCATAAGGGTTACGACTCATCTGTTCGTGATAAGTTGGGGTTTGAAGGTATCTGTATTAAGCGTTAAGTTGACTGTAATGCATACATTCTGGTTTTTATGGGATATGGTAGGGTTTTATCATGCTTAGTTTCCTAAGAATCATTTGATAATCTGATATGTACCAGTAGTCTGTAAGTATCTGAATATTTTTGAAAAGGATAGGGGTTTTTACTCGAAGCTTGAAGTATATTTCTAGTTTTGACTTTGTTTAATGGGAGTAATTCTCTAGGTGTCAATATAATGTTGATTTCGGTCTTTGGGGTTGATACTTAGGGATTTATTCTCTTAACCGATGTCTAATGGGAACAGAACTTTTGTTTTAATTATACTTGCTTTTATCACTCGGCTGAATCCTATCGATCAAGTCTTCGACCTTTAGGTAGAAACTAATGGGTGTAAACATGTGTTTGAGACATGTTATGTTTGATGGTTGGAAGTGGATGCAAATGGTTGCTAGTGGTTGCTCGCGGATGCATATACATACACTAGGCACTAGATCGGCTCAAAAATACTCTCATACTGCATATGGATGTGTGTACATTTTTCAATTTTTGTGGATGCAAAATGATTGACTCATCACATGGATGTTGCATTTGGATGAATGGTTATGCACTCATCTAGAAATGATGTGTATCAAATAGGATTTCTTGCATACATAATTGGACTCATGGCACTAACATAATTCGCATTAAGGAGATTAACTAGATAGTAGACCGCCTGATTTTGCATTAGATAAGAAACATATACACATACTCTGCATATATTCATACGGCATTAGAAACCTTTTAAGGAAAATGGATGCTTGTGGATGATGGTTGAGTAGATGGATGATTGGATAATAGGATACATTCTTCTTAACTTAGAGATTTTAGGGACGAAATCCTTTAAGGAGGGGAGAATGTAACACCCCATAATTTTATAACATTAAAATTCACAAATTAAAGTATACTTAATTTTTAGAAGAAGAATTAAGTGAAATGGGTTGCGCTATTATGTTCGTTTCAAAATTTTGGGTCAAGATAGACATTTGGTTTGCACAAAACGGATACCTTATGAAGATGTTATTAAGCCTTGAAGTTTGTATGCATAGGAGAGAAATATATATAGTTATATATAAAATAAATAAATAAATATGCAAAAAAGTTCAAAACAACGAATCGGTAAGGGGAATAACCGAACCGGCCCATTTTTGAGGTCGACCCGAGCCTCACTGGGTCGACTAGGGGTTGATTCAGGGTGTTTGGCTGTCAACCCGTGGGCCGATTCGCTCTAAGGCAGATGTGGCATCTGATTGGTTCTCATGGTTCAGGGTTAATCTAATGGTCCTAAAACACTCTCTACAACTATATAAAGACCCTAAGCCTAAACCCTAATTCATTAACAAAGAGGAATGGTGCCCCCATGCTCCTAAAACCTAAAGTGACCTAGCCTCCACCCTAATCAATCAATTCAAAAGAGAAGATAAAGATAACAAATCAACGCCTACATCAATGGAAATCTAAATCAACTCCAGAAAATCAGATCCCAAAATTGTTCTTCTCTTTCTTAAACCACGATTTGTGAGTACAGTTATTTTCAGATATGAAATTTAATTATGATCTTGACATGGGTATAAATCTGAATTGGAGATCTATCTCATTCTTGTTTATCAGATCTGTTTTTCTGTGTAGATCCATCTTATTCTTGTTTATCAGATCTGTTTTTCTGTGTAGATCTATCTTATTGTAACTATTCTGTATCTCTTCCTTCCTTCTGTTCTATAGCCAGGCTACTACAAGCCTGAGCCAAATCTCATAAGAGATTGACACGCGAACGTTAAATTTGGGGAAAATATTGAATGATGCATAATTGGACATAACTGATTTATGACTAAATTGAGAACACAACATAAGTTGTAATTTAAGATCTAGATCTAGGCATACTATATATGACGGTTTATGATTTGGAAGAAGGAGAATTAATGTATGACAACATATGACTTGTAATTTGGGGACATAATTCATGTTATAATTCAAGATCTAATTTTGAGGACATAATGCATGTTGTAATTTAAGAGCTAGATTTGGGGCATATTTTATATGACGATCTTTGACTTGGAAGAAAAAGGATATGTGACTTAGGCCTGAAAAACCTATATTAAAATAAGGATAACTATTAATGTGAATACGCCTAATTCGGATTTTTGGATATTTGACATACGCGGTAATCAACGGCTATAAATTGGCATAATTCATTGTATATCATGATTTGGGGCTTTTAGAGAATATTCTGTATTGTGGAAAATCTAACTAAATTTGGGAATATGTTATGTTGAGAATTATGACTATAATTTGGGCATGTAAAATGAGGCTTAATTTATGATTACGCAAGATATGTTAATAGAACTTTAGGATATGTTTAAATCTATTAAATTGCCCAAATCTGCTAGATCTGTTGGAATTGAATACTATGATTTGGGTATGTAATCTGTAGGCTCGATCTAAAATTGAGCAAAACATGTTAATGGAACTTTGAATAATCTGTTGTAACTTGTAAAGAAGTTAATTTGTTGAATTGGCATAATTAATCTGATATTGGCATAATCTGTGAATGAAAACTTTAGCTACAAATAAGAATGCGGAGACACGAGGTTAGACTCAGTTTGCGGTGGAAGCCTGCCCGGACCCAACCGACTTAACTAGCAACTGCAAACTGTCAGTTTAATGTGAGAGGTCGTAGGCATAAGGATGCTTAGACACGAGATTAGGTCTGGCTTACGGCAGAATTTAGGTCTGTGCATTAATATTTAATTAATGCAAATCTAAGATAATGTGAGAGGTCTATGCATTAATATTTAATTAATGCAAATCTAAGATAAATATGATGTGTAAAACGTGTTGGGTGGATAGGGTTAAAACAACTTGACTAATGAATCTAATAAACCCGTTTCATGAATCTGTAGGCCCAATACAAAGTTAGGTAAAACAATCTGTAAGTCTATTAATCTGTTTATCAGATCCGTTAGTCTGAGAACTTGTTAATCTGCACATCTGATCTGTTAGTCTAAAAACCTGTTAACTTGTATGTCTGATCTGAAAACTAGTTATTCTGAACTTTGTACAACTGAAATCTATAAACAAGTTAATCTGAAATATGTTAGTCCGGGGACATAAGGTTAGGAGGGATAATTACTTGTGTCATCTGTTGTTTGGGACCCATATTAGTCAGTAACCCTTTATGGTATCAAAACTATGACCCAACACTAAGAGGGGTCCAGGCACGTTTACTGAACTAATTGTAAGAGGTCCACTCTGATAATAGCGAGGGGTGTTGATGGCGCATTCCAACCAGTTCATGTGCGTGCATGGATCCGGTCTGCTCTGAGGATGTAAGACACCGTGACATCTGTAAATAGGTCTGTGTCTATAGGTTGCCACTTTAGGGAGTGATACACCCTTCCGTGGGGCCAGCACAGGGTATTTATGTATTAGGTGGTCGATCGCTTGGGGTAGAATTTAGGGTACACTTAGTTCTGTCTGTTTCTGTTGGGGTACCATCTATTTCTGTTGGAGTGGTAACACCTGTCTGTTTCTGTGTAGTACCGTCTGTTGGGGTGGTAAAGGCCCGTTACTAGTGTACACCTAACTCTAATATTCTATTTCCGTAGGGATTATTCCGTTTCTGTCTCTGATTTCGTTCCTGATTCTATTTCTGTACCATCTGTCTCCGTTCGGGTGGTAAAGGCTCATTTCTAGCATCGTGTTCCTAAAGAGATCATTCTGTTTTCTGTTTAGACAATAGGACAACACCTAATTCTGTTATACTAGTATTAGTGCAGAGAAGTGAAAACTAAGTAAGGAGCTTAGCTTAGCCTATATCATTCTATTTCTTCTGTTAACCTGCTACTCCTGTTACGGCTATCTCTCATCCAGTTTTATTTACATGTCATGATACCATTATCTGTTTATATGCTGAAAGTCACTGGACTCACCAAACATATGTCTGACCTTGTTTGTTTCACCTCTTTTCTTCCGTTCCTCCCCAGGTACTCAGGTTGGGAACGTAAGAGCTTGACTTAGATTTCTCTCTGCTTGAAGTGCTGGAGTGCTTGAAGTATTGCTTGGCTTTGATTCTACCTATTTATGGCATTTTCTGTTGGGGATTATGGGTTTAATATTACGTACTCTGAAGGCTTTTGTACAAGACTGATATTTATGTACTTGAATTCCGATATTGTGGTTTTGAAAGATGTAACCAAACTTACTTCTATTTCTGCTGTAATAAAGTTATAAATTTTTCAAGTACTACTTTATGTATCTGTCTTGTAATATTCTGGTCTGTTTACTTATAATGCTTCATGGAAGTTAATGCATTCCCTTTGTGAGTGACATTAACGAACATGGGGTGTTACAAGCTCCTGGCTTTTGATGTCGCTTATGGCATCATCTTCTTTTGTATACGAGATCTGCTTGCGATAACTATCTGATGGAGGCCTAAGATTTTTGGCATAATTCCTTCAGAATGTCTGAAAAACATATGTGTCTTCTTTTCACATTCTTTAAGATAACTATTTTGAGGATCATGCCCTTATGATTTCACCAATAGAGGGATTTCTTTTGCGGAAAAGAATCTTTTGTCTCTCCAATTCTGGATACGAAAGCAACTATTGAAGGAATGGTTTTGACTATGCCAAAGATTTGTTGTCTCGGACTCTCCTTTACCTTAACCTTGGCTTCCGATTTCCCCTTGGTTATTTTAATGCTAACAATTGTCCTCTCTTCTAGTAAAGGGATGTTCTCTACTTTCAAGTCAACCAATCCAATTTTCAAGGTATGTGATAATCTTTTCGCCTCTTAGTATTCCTATCTTAACAGTCAGATTTGGATCAATGATTGTCTTTATTTCTCTCACTTTCCTCGTTTCCATAAATAGCATGCCTTTCTCTTTCTTCCTTTTTTCACCTGCACTTATTATTTCAAATCTTACCAAAGAATCTCAATTTCTATGGATCCTTTTAACTGCTAATTCCAAGGAAAATATCTCGCTTTTCATGTACATTTCATAATCGGCCCATAGGTTTTGATATTTTTAAGAATTTAGATTTCCTAACTTGAATGTCGAAATCATCAATTGATTTGGGTCTCAACCGATTGATGGAGTTGATTTTGAAATTTTAAAGGATTACAATTGTAACACCCTGAATTTTCTATGAATATTAAAATTAACAATCCTAAGAATACTTAATTATTAAATTGAGAATTAAGGGAAATGGGTTACGCCATTGCGTTCGTCTTGAAATTCAGCTTGGAGTAGAGTCCAAGTTTTCGTAAATCGAACTTCGTATGAGGAAGTTATGGCCTTCGAAAGTTTCAGTAATTTTCAGAAATAAAATTCGAAATTCAAAATTCAAACAGGGAAGCGGGCTGGGTGGGATTTCTCCCGCCCAAGGCTAGGTCGACCTAGGGGTCGACCTACCCTATACAGGTCGACCTGGGGGTCGACCAACCCCCCAGGGAAGATCTGAAATCAGACGATCCTGACTTGTTGCTGAGTCTTACCTGACCTGTTGCTGAGTCACTAGGGCAGAGGTGGCACTTCTAGATAACTCTATCTAGTATGAACGGTTGTGATGGCTCCTATGATAATCTAACAGCTTAGGTTGATTTAAACTTCTATAAAAGAATGCCTAGACTCAAACCCTAAACCTAAACTAAATTTGTCTCATGGCCACCATGTTGCTGCTAGGATAGTTCTTCTTCCTAAAGCTTAGGGATTAGCAAGTCAGAATTCTAATTCAAAAGACGAACGAATCATTCTCTTCTCTAACCTATCTTTGTGAGTACAATTTCTTTCACAAAATAATTAATAAATTAATTGTGATGAGTTATAATTTAGATTATAAGAATATGACTGTTGAATCATGTGATGTTATTTAACTTTGTTATCGTCTGTTGGTGGACATATGACAGTTTTGTTATCTTATGTTGATAGGTCTATTTCATATGTCCAATTATACATGTTTAACTTGATTCATTTTATGCAAGTTTGGGATGTAAATCATATGTTTGTTCGTATGTGAATCTAATGCAAGTTTGGGATGTTAAATCATATGCTAGTTTGTATGTGAATCTTATGCAAGTCTGTGTTTACATATGCTAGTTCGTATGTGAAATCTTATGCAAGTTTTGGATGTTAAATCATATGCTAGTTTGTATGTGAATCTTATGCAAGTCTACATGCGAATTATTCACAAGTTTATATGTGAATCAAGTATATACATATGTTAGTTTATATGCAAAACATGTGATAAATTCATATGCAAGTTGTAGGAATCCATATGCAAGTTTAGGCGAGAACTATATTCACATTTTTAGGCGAAAACTATATTCACATATGCAAGTTTAGGTGAGACCCATAATTCATATATGCAAGTTCACAATTTCATGTTTAGATCTATATTTAGATCCATGGTAGTTTATGCAAATATATGATTCTATATGCCCATTGTCTATGCAAATTATTGGCTATGCAAATTTATGTTATAATTCTTATTTGCAAGTTACATCTATTTTATGTGTTATGCAAGTTGTGATGTTTCTTTTCTTTTTATGAGTTAGACTATTTGCGAGTCTAACATATTTCATATTAAAACGTAAGAATAGCGTGGGGACTAAGGGAAAATATTAATTATGTAAATTGTGAATTGGCATAAAAATAGTTGTAAAGGCGTAAAATTAAATTTAGACATTAAATGGTTATAATTTATATACCTAAAAATATGGACATAACTTAGGTGACGAATATGGACATAATTAATTTGGAAATTATTGACAATTTGAATAGGGATAATTAATTCATATTGGGGTGAAATAATTTGTAATAATAAACGCCTAAGACATGAGGTTAGACTCGTTTGTGGTGGAAGACTGCCCGGACCCGCCCGGCAAATCCAGCAACCACAAACGATAGTCTAATGTGAGAGGTCGAAGGCATAAATTAAATGCGTAACAATTGTGAAGACACGAGGTTAGACAAGTTTGCGTTATAAGACTACCCGGACTCACCCGGTAAATCCAGCAACCGCAAACGGGAGTCTAATGTGGGAGGTCTTACAAGGTTACGGTTATAATGAATTAAGCAACACTTTACCAAGATAAACATGTGGTGGGACATAGGGGTTAAGTAGGTGATATGGGTGACATGTGAAATACGATTAGGAATACTTAACCAAATTGAAACATGTAAGAAGACATGAATAAGAAGGGGGTTAAGTGGGAAATTCTAGTGGGGACTAAGTATAGGTGAAAAGCTTGTGTCAACCATGAGGGACCCTTTTCTAACAAGTAACCCATTAAGTATCTTTGTGAGATCGAGTTAGATCGAGGACGGGACACGCTTACTGGGTTTGATTGTAAGAGGTCAAAATGGGTTAATAGTGGCAACGCAAGTCCAACGGGGTCATGTGCGTGCGTGGGCCCGGGCTCGTAGGTAAGACGTTGTTGCATCGTGTAGATATAAGCCATGCATCTTTAGTGGTATCGGGTTGCCACTTTGGGGAGTGATACACCCCACTGTGGGACCAGCACGGGTATCTACGAGTTAGGGAGCCGATCGCTTGGGGGTAGTGGGTACAACTAGTGGAGATAGGGGAAGGCGGCACCTATGAAGACAGCTAGGGGTACATGAGACTACCATTATGATTATTATGTTCAGTAGGCGGGATCAACTCTTAGTGTGACTAGTAATGGTACAGTATAGTAATTATCCTATAGTGATTAGGAGCGAGATTAACGCCAGAATATTCCTCTTGTTCATTTTTTCTTGCCCACTTGTTTCACAGTCACTCCTTGTTTTACCAGTTTATGCCTTATCCTAGTTACTTTAATAATTATATTGTTAAAGTTATTGTACTCGCCAGACTTTATGTCTGACCCCCTTTGTTTTCACCTCTTTTCTTCCTTCCGCCCTCCAGGTTCTCAGGGTGGGTCTAGTGCTAGTGGAGCTTGATTTGGATCTTTCGCTCTCTTTGGAAGTGTTTGGATTGCTGAAAGTAAAGTTCAACTCTTCTCTTTTATGGCTACTTCTGTTGGGGTTATGATTTTTACTTTATGTACTCAGAAAACAATTTGTCAAGATGGATATTAAGTGTATTTGGTTTTACTGTTGGTTTATGATGTTGTTGTAATCAAACTATTTCTCCGCTACAATAAAAGTTGTTTTAAAAATTTCAAGTATCAATATATGTATCTGTCTTGTTATATTCTGTTCTATACATCAATAATACTCCATGAAAGTTAATGCATTCCCTTTGAGAGTGACGTTAATGGACGTGGGGTGTTACAAGTGGTATCAGAGCTAAAGGTTAACAGAACATATGAGAGATTTTGAAAAACTGTTTTTCAAAAGCGTTTTATAAAGAAATACTTTCAAAAGTATGTTTTATGGAGAGTATTTTCAAGATAAAAGTTTGTTATAAAAACATAACCCCCAAGAGCCATATATCTTTCTTTCGAATTTCCAGTTTTGAATCTCTTCATTTTCTTTTCAGCATGCCTAGGTTACCCGAGATACCCGAGGGAATATCGATACCGACCTGGTTCAGAAGGTATCTGGAGGTTAGGGCCGCCGCCACAGGCCCAACAGACATCCCTTCTCCCCCAGCTGCAGTCGCTCCTCCTCCTCCCCCTCTCTGTGTTGATACATTTTCGAAGATATGCAAAGACTTTCGGGCAATGGGCGGAAGACCTTTTCACGGGTCAAAGACGTTTGTTGAAGCTCGAAATTGGCTTAAGGAGGTGGAAGATTTGTTTGGTATCTTCGAGATAGAAGATGGGAGGAAGGTCCAATTGGCTGCTTGGTTAATAAAGGACGAAGCCTCGTTTTGGTGGGAGGTCACGAATGGAGAGCGTCCGGTGGAGACATAGATGGATTTCATACATAGGTTCGAGATGAAATTTCTCTCATGAGCAGAAGATAGTTTATATATGGAGAGGTTCTTGGCATTGAAGCAGGGGAATTTATCAGTAAAGGAGTTCGTCAACAAGTTCAATCAGTTGGCGAGATTTGGCTTAGACTTGGTAAACACACCTGAAAAGAAAGCCCTAAGATTCGTTAAAAGTCTGAACGAGAAGCTACATGGGTTGGCTATGACCCACATTCCTATGGGGGCTACCTTTGAGAAACTGGTTGTAACGGCGCTTATGCATAAGGAGGAGAAAGGCGTTAATGCTAATAAGGCACCAGAAAAGAAAGGGGATCAAAAGAAGTCATAGCAGCAACCTAAGAAAGGTGGTAAGGACAACAATAGCAAAGGAAAGAAAAGATGCTTTAATTATGGAACACCAGGTCATCTGAGCAAGGACTGTAGGAAAAAGAAGACTGGTTGCTTCAACTGTGGTGAGGTAGGACATTTGGTCAAAGACTGCCCGAGAAGACAAGGACAAAGGCAGAGGACAGGGTCTACTTCTGGAGGGCAGGTTCAGGCTCTCATGGAACCAGGGCAGGAAAGAGGGCAAGTTCATGCTCTCATGGCACCAGGACAGGAGAGAGGTAGAAACATTTCTATTGAAAGTTTGGTTTTTCTGTTTGATCATCATGTTCGTACTTTATTTGATTCTGGCGCTTCACACACGTTTGTGTCTGCTTCGTTAGTTGAAACACTGCACCTAAATAATAGTCTAGTTACGGATCCCATAGTAGTCTCAAATCCTATTGGTGGTTCAACTCATCTTTCAATGATTTGTCGGGATTTGAGAGTGTCTATCTTGAGCGTTGATTTTGAATGCAATGCCTTCGTTCTTGGCTTCACGGGCTATGGATTGATTCTAGGCATGGATTGGTTGTCCAGTAATGGTGCCATCCTCGATTTTGAAAAGAGAGTGGTTAGACTTATGACTCGCCTTGGCAACACTCTCGAAATCTCTTATAATCCCATACATTCTGCTATGCTTAGCTACCTAGAATCTCTTGATGCGTCTGTTGAAAACTTACAGTCAGTTAGGGTAGTCCGTGAATACTCAGATGTATTTGAAGAGGTGAAGGGCTTACCTCCGAAGCGGGAGATAGACTTCCGCATATACCTTGTTGATAATGCAAAACCCGTAGCTCTACCCGTTAGACACATGGCTCCAAGGGAGAGAAAAGAGCTCAGTAAGCAAGTCAAAGAGTTGCTCGAAAAAGGGTTTATAAGGCGGAGCATTTCTGAATGGGGTGCTCCAGTAGTATTCGCAACCAAAGCGGATGGTTCACTTCACCTATGCGCTGATTATAGGGAGCTAAACAAGCTGACCAAGAAAAATAGGCACCCACTTCCAAGAATAGACGACTTGTTTGATCAGCTTGCAGGTGCATCGGTTTTCTCCCAACTATATTTGGCTACCGGGTTCCATCAGCTAAGAGTGGCTGAAGACAGCATTGATAAGATCGCGTTCAGAACCTCGGATGGTTTCTTCGAATGGCTTGTCATGCCTTTTGGCTTGACAAATGCACCCGCGTACTTCGTTGACTTAATGAGCAGGGTGTTTTGGGAGTTCCTTAATAAGTTTGTGGTGGTCCTCGTAGACGACATTTTGATTTTCTCGAAGAATGAAGAAGAGCATGCTTTGCATTTAAGGGAAGTCAGGGATACTCTTCGTGCACATCAGCTGAAAGCCAAATTCTCCAAATGCCATTTCTGGAGAGAAGAAGTGAGGTTTCTTGGACATGTGGTGTCCAAAGAAGGGTCAGCTATGAACCCCACAAAAGTAGTTGCAGTGCAAGATTGGAAGGTCCCACGGAATGCAACTGAAGTCCGAAGCTTTCTCGGGCTAGCGGGCTTTTACCAAAAGTTCATTAAAGACTTTGCAAAAATCTCAGCCCCACTCACAAGATTGACAAAGAAGAACCTAACTTTCGCTTGGGATTTGGATTGCGATATTGCTTTCCAACGTTTAAAAAGGGCTCTAACAACAGCCCCAGTCCTGACATTGCCTGATGGGAGCAAAATGTTTACCGTATACACAGACGCATGCGATACAGGGTTGGGCACTGTCTTGATGCAAGAATGCAAGATTGTTTGTTATTGGGGAAGCAATTGAAGGTGCATGAGAAGAACTACCCAACTCATGATTTGGAGCTAGCTGCTATTGTTTTCGCTCTAAAGTCATGGCGTCATTACCTACTAGGAGAAGGTTTGAATTGTTTGCTGAACATAAATCATTAAAGTACCTTTTCTCACAGAAAGACCTTAACTTAAGACAACAAAGGTGGATGGAATTTCTGGCCTCATATGATTTTGAGATTTCCTATACCCCTGGCTAGGGTAATGTGGTACCAGATGCCTTAAGTAGGAAGAAGCTGACCTTGATACCTCTCTTTGTAGAAAGGCAAATCTTGGAGTACATAGCAAACTTTAACTTTAGACCCTCCTCTGAATTTGTACCTGGTCTATTAGCATCGCTAGAGGTGTGGCTTACTCTTTTGGACTCAATAGGAACCGAGCAACGAGAAGACCCTCAGCTAGTTGATGTGATTGATAAGCTAGTTAGGGGTGAGACTTCTAGACACCTCAATAGATACTCCATCGATGATAAGGGTTGGTTGAGACGGGATGGAAGGATATGCGTCCCCCAAATAAGGGATTTAGTGAATACGATTCTCGAAGAAGCGCACCATTCTAAGCTGACCATACACCCAGGCGGAGACAATATGTATAAAGATATAAAAAGGGTTTTCTTTCGGAATGGCATGAAGAGAGATGTAGCTGAGTTCGTCGCTAAGTGTTTGATATGCCAGCAAGTCAAAGCAGAGCAGAAGAAGCCTGGTGGTCTGCTTCATCCTCTAGAGGTCCCACAGTGGAAGTGGGATAGCATTTCGATGGACTTTGTTGATGGGTTGCCTAGGTCAGTAAGGGTCAATACCAGTATTTGGATAATAGGTTATAGGCTCACTAAAATTTCTCACTTTATACCTGTTAAAAGTAGAGGGACTGCCTCGTCCCTAGCATCCATTTATCTTAAAGAGATAGTTCGACTCCATGGGATACCCTCCAGCATAGTGAGAGATCGAGATCCTATCTTTACGAGCGAGTTTTGGAAAAGTTTGCAAGAGGTTGTGGGCACACAATTATGCTTAAGCACGGCCTATCACCCCCAAACCGATGGTCAAATGGAAAGGGTGAACAGAGTATTGGAAGACCTCTTGAGATTGTGCATTCTTGACTTTGGAGGGACATGGGAGGATCATCTTCCTCTGGTGGAATTCGCCTACAACAATAGCTACCAAGCCACCATAGGCATGGCGCCCTTCGAAGCTTTATATGGAAGACCATGCTGATCACTAACTTGTTGGTGGGAGTCTACAGACAAGCTCGTACTTGGGCCAGACATGATTAGAGAGACCTCAGAAAAGGTGGACTTGATAAGAAGACAGATGAGAGCTGTGTTGGATCTAGAATAACCCTAGAGGGGGGGTGAATAGGGTTTAAGGCAGTTTTTCACTGAATTAAAAATCTAACGAGATATGTAATAATAAACAGATCACATAATATATCAGAAACAGAAATGCAAAAAATAAATCACACACAGATTTACCCAGCTTCGGCAAAACCCTGCCTACTGCTGCATTCCTAAGGTTTCTACTAGGAGATAGAACAGATCCCGCATACAAGACCATGTACACTCGCAAACCCTGCTCCTATTCTAACCCTATGCTCAAAACCCTAGACTGATCGATATCCCCTCGACCAGATTTTACCCTAGTTTTTATAGACTCTAGTAAACTGCTAGAATTTTACAGACTCTAGAACTGATGGAATGATTACAGATGGAATTAAAAACAAAAACAAAACAAAAATAGAACAAAGAAACCCTTTTCTCAAATTAAAAACAAACTAAGCCCTTCTAAATTAAAATGGCCGGCCCATTTGTTTTTGATCCATCTTCATTTTCATTTAGTCCGATCCCTCTTTTGCTCTAAACAAAATGGCAGCTTCAAACGCAAAAAACTAGGGTTTCTCTGGAATCCCTAAATCGATAGATTGATGAAATGAAATTCTGTCGCTCGAATTTGTCTTCCTCACAGCTTTCTGATGCTTGGATTTAGGATTCCTCTTTCTGGCTTTTGATCGAAGACGCTCAGAAAATATGTGAGTTTTATATCTTGAATTCCTCTTGAATTGTTTCTTTTTGGTTTTTCGATGGATTGTGCCAATGATGAATAGAGTGTTATATAGGATTATAAATCCCAATGTATTCTCTGATTTCATTATTGATTGGTCTGATTAGTTGCGTGATTTCCCTTTTTGGTTTCTCTGGTTGAATCGGCTTGATTTGTTATGGTAATTCTGGAAATACTCGTCCTTGATTGATTTGGCACTTGTGTGAATTCGAATTGATGAAACCGGACATGATTTTGGCCTCCAAGCAGATTTTCCCTTGCGTGAATAATGTTGCTTTGATTTAATTTAAGAATGGCTTTGATTTGATTGAGAGAAATCTGGAAATTGTGGCTTTGGTCTTTCAATGAATCTCCAGATTTAAATTGCCCCTTTGAATTCGAAATAGAATTTGACTCAAAATTGGAAGCACTTGTATTTCAGAAAAGAATTGATTTTTCTTGCTCAAAATGATTTCAGGAATGTTTTTAAAACTTTGCCAAAGATGGATTCTTTGATTTCATTAAAACATATGTCAAAGAATCTTTAAATTGTTCATTTTAAAAACACTTGCCAGTTTTATTCATTTCCAAAAATGATTGTCGTGAATAAATTTGTTGTCTTGAATATCCATACTTGATTCTTGCAATAATACAGATTGTCCATCCATTCTTGCATGCTGGTTTTAAAAAAAATTTGCCTTGAATCATTTCTGGATATTTTCTTAGCCGAGAGTAAATGATTCATATTTCAGGAAACCAATTCAAAAATAAACTGTGGTCCTTTGCTTGTTTTCAGGAAAACATGTTGAGCTTGCCATATATGTTTTCTATCCCACTGAAACAAAAGATTTGTTCAATACCGAAAAAAATCTTGAAAGCTGATTTCTTGTAATCTGTCATGCCACAATTACTCAAATTGTTTAATGCTTCACTTTCTTTCCTAAACCTAGACTTTGTATATTTACTTCTCACATAACTTTGCCGAATTCTTTGGCTAAGATCATGCTTTGTTTGATGCACCTTTGGTTCCTTGCTGTTTTGATGATCATTGACATGTGATGTTCTCGACTCATTTGTTTGCCTCATTCACTTGGTCTTGCTGTGTATATATACACTTGAATCTTGAGTCTAAACTGGTCAGATTCTTCTTAGCACTTGGATTGGCATGTGGGGCTTGACCATGTGCACACCAGTGCTTGTATTATGAATCTTGTACATGTCTTGTTTGTCTGCTCCATATATATATATATATATATATATTTATATATATATATATATTGCTTCTGTCATGCTTATACATGACTTGTTGCTGTGTGTACCACCCTTGTGTTGCTTGTGCATATGATCTTGAGCTTGTTGAATTTCTTCATCCATTTTGACATTGCTGCGTGAACCTGAAGCATTACATGTTGTACACCACTGAGTCATGCCATGTTATGTTTGTTGTTTTAACTTTATGTTGCATTGTGAACTTGATGGCATATGTTTAGGCTGTTTATACACTACTGATCATGCTTGAGTAATGCTGAACCATCTTGTTCATTCTGGCTTGACCACTTTTCACCTTATCATGACATGTCTTGAACTTGAGCATATGTATACCGACTTGTTTTGTTGAAACTTGAATCCTTGCATTTGCACCATATTTACTTGTGCATCCATATACTTTATTGTGCCTCTTGCTTGTTCATGTGCTTGAACCAGTTTTGAATTTTTGAGCAGCTTTGATTACTTTTGACAGTTCACTTTTGCTGTTTGTCATGTATTTTCTTTCATGTATACATACATGTATATATGCACATATGTGTGTGTATACATGTGTGTATATATGTGTGACTGCCTGAATGAAACTTTATCAGCAAACCGCTACATTGTGTTGAGGCTATTCGGAATCAGCTGGTTCTGATCAGCAAACCAGTGTAGTGTGTTCAGGCTGATCAGTGGGTAATAGAAATATATATATATATCAGATCAAGTCATGAAAAATGATGAGAAACACACCGAAATTCTGAGGCAAATAAATTTTCAAAATAAAAATTATATTCACATGTGTTCAGTATTATTTCTATTGCAGTGTACTGTGTGTTTGTTTCATGTGACAGGTATGAAGACTGAACTGACGAAGGACTGTGAAGACAGAAGACTGAAAATAAGAGGAGTGTCAGTGTGTCTGTGTAAATGTATACGAATCTGTGTAAATTATATTGTATATATGAATTGTATAAAGTGGTGAGTGATGTAGTGAGGTGCTGTTTATATATATATATATATGAATTGTACTGATGTTTGTAATTAACAAATTTGATTGAAATAAAATATTATTTTATTGTGCTCAAATTTGTGTTCAAACAAATTTGTTTATCGTATTCAGTTTATATACAAGTACAATGTCATGTGAAGAATATATAAATAGTGGAGATATAAATCTGTACAGTTTTAAATATTGAAATAAAATATTATATTTAAATAAAATACTGTGTGAATATTTGAATTTCTGTACAGTCATATTTTATTTAAATGTAAATATTATATTCCTGTCTGTGATGTATATATAGAACAATACTTGATACCAGTAACAAACACATTAAAATAATATTTATTTGGTTGTTATCATCAAACAAAAATCATATAATTGTGTATACAACTACGTCATATACAACAATCTCCCCCTTTTGATGATGACAAACAAATAAAAGATTTTGAGCACAATAGATGTGTTTGACAGGAAATTTTGAACTCCCCCTATTTAAAAGCTCCCCCTATAACAGAGAACTCCCCCTATAATTGTGCATGAGTGAAAATAATGAATAATAATTAATTTTAAAAATTAAAAATATTTATATACTATTCACTCATAAATCAAAATCTCAATCCATTCTCCCCCTTTTGTTATCATCAAAAGGATACAGAATTTAAAAATAGATGAAAAATGACTAAAAATATAATATTAGCTTAAGAGGAAGAACAGTCATCATAAATCTCAATCAGTCAAACAAAAATCATAATATTCTGAGAACAGGTGGTATATTTCACATTGTAGAGAATGATGGATTTACGATGAATTTTATATAAAATGAGGAGAGTTAAAAAAAAATTAGTTCCAATTATTTTCAAAAGAATTTTGAAAAATTTAGCACAAAAACATTGATGGATTTGGACTATAATTAATAATTCAATTTAAGTGGCAAAATCAAATATTCTCAAATCCCAATGCCTATCAATCAACAAATCATAATACGTCATAAGATTTCAAACACATTTCACATATTAGAAAGATGGATTGATAGGCTGATTTTTATACACCGAGGAGAATTTCAGAATAATTTCAATTTATAGCACAATATTTCCTTTTTCTTTTTATTTTATTTAAGAGCACACTGACCACACATAACCAGAGCTTGGATTTTTAAATGAGGTCAGTCACAGCTTAAATTATAAGTTATCTCTTAACCATGCATGACCAGAGCTTGGATTTTTAAATGAGGTTAGAGACACACTTATATATCTATTATATATTTATCATTTTCAGTTTCAAAATGAAAAACTCCTCAGAATATAAAACCAAAAAATGAATGATAGAAATGCGGTAGGTACAGAAATGGTTTGTGAAATAAATTTCTAAATTAATTATATTTTGAAATATGCTCGACTGTACTGGAATTATTGAAAATTTTCAATATCACTAATTCTGAATAATAATAACATAGCCACAATTCCATCACAAATATTTTCACTGTTTATTCAAGATTATCTTTTAAAAAATATCAAACTCTCCACATTATTATAGAACTATCATGGATGGCAAAAAGATGATAGATAAAGGAGATGATCGTGAAATAGTGACCAATTCAAAGATATTATAATAAATGTTCAATCATCATGAAAATATTAAATAAAATTTCCTCTTGTTGTGAAATATACTACAGTCACAATTCATCACAATTTCAAGATCTGATAATAATTTTTGATGAATTATAAATACAGTTTAATTTTGGATATTGATTTCAATTTCTGAATGAATAATCAATAAATAAGTTTAAAATTGAAAATCAATTACAAGAGGAACATGAAGAGCTATACAAAGCAAGAGGGATAAGAAAAAATATATATACATAAAAATTCAGCGCTTCTGATACCACTAGGTGTCCCTATTAATGAGGATTATAATCACACTGGAGATAAACAAGGATTTCATGGACAAATTGAAAATCAATCACAAGGCCCAAGCAGACAAGAAAACAAATTAGGCCCAATAATTTCATCTATCAGAGCAGCAGTCACAAAACAGGCAGTTATTTGAAAACATGTTTCAGAGACAGTATCAGAGCAGCATAGAAAACAATATCACAGCAGACTTGTCAGAAGACGTTTCTGATGGTCACTAAAATATATTCCATGCTCCAAGATTATATAATTCTGTTTATTTTAAATCACTTAAAGAAATGTGAAAATATCAGGATTTAATGAATCAATCACACCAAATTATATTTCGGACTCAAAATTATGTGTGAGATTCAATAAATCAATAATTTCAAATGATTTTAAACAAACATATATTCAAATCAAATAATCATGAAATAAAAGTGATATTTATGACTATATTTTCAAAAGAATTTTCACAAATATTTTTGACAATTATATAGAATATTCAGATCATTTACATCTAATTTAAAGGATATTCACGATCTAGAAAATTTATTTGAAATCACTTGAATTACTGTCAAGTTTTGAGATATAATGAATCAGTCACACGAGATTGATAATTTCAAATTTAGAGGCATGTGATGTTCAGAATATCAAGAATTTCAGATGATCTCAAACAAATAAATTTCAACAATAATGATCATGAATATAAGGTGAATTTCTAGATGTATCACTGTAATTCAAGACAATTCAAACTATTCAAGCCAATCTGAAAATTTATGAAATTATCACAACTAATAAATAACAGAGTGTTGTAATGAGTATAACATTTTAAGCTTTTCTAAAATGAATTAGAAGAAACCCATAACAGCAGAGGTGTGTGTAATTCCATTAAATTTTCAGATTATCAAAAATTTAGAATTCAAACTAACAGTGTTCAAGATATGATAGTAATGCTTCAGCACTGTTAAGAATTCAAAAAAAAAATTAAACTTCAAAACAATTGCAGATAATTACAGATTTAAATTCAAGGTCAGAAATGGTTAAAACAAGAAAGTTTTATTCACATAAAGCAAATTTCCAAATAATTACTGCAACTGGAAGTTTAAGAAGCATAGAATAAGAAGAATATGGCAGTGACAAATCAAATAAGAACAAACAAAAAATAAACAGAAGGAGATAGAAGAAGAAATAAACAAAGAAAAAAAACATAGAATATTTACAAGGACAAGTTCAGAGATCATACCTGAAATCAGTGTAAACCAGAATCTCTGACTCATCAGATCTTGGCTAAAGGAACTGTAAATGATACAGAAGTATAAACCAGCTTGATTTCAAATTTCTTTTCAGCACAGTAGTTCCTCAGCCATCCTTTGGTACCTAACAGTTGAGGGGATCGAGTGGTTTAACAAAATTAGTGAAACCACTCATAGATGTATTCATATGTTTTGGTACCCAGACTTGTTTGTACAACAAACCATTTGAATTGACTTTTGTACCCTTAGGAACCCAAATTTGTTTGAATTTAATAAAACCCATTTAATTTCCTTTTGGGATCCAAGAATGTTTAAATGATTTGTTATAAAACACTTTCTCATTTCTCTTTTGATTCAAAAATCCTTTGTAATTATCAAAGTTCAAATTATCAAAACAATTATTTCCAAAACAGTTTGAGGGACTTTTCAAATCATCTGAGTTTCGTTTTTCAAAAACATTATTTTTTCCGAAGCCGAGCCCACTTTTATTTCCAGATGAAAATTGATTTTTCAACAACTTATTCAGAGATTTTTCACCGTTAGAAAATTTAGCCAAAGTTGTTTCAAGTTGTTGAATTTTAGTTTTAAGATCACTATTTTCTTTCATTAAATCTGAACAATGATTTTTAGTGATCTTACATCTTTCAAAATAAGATTTTAAAACCAAGTTTTCATCTTTAAGAGTTTTAATTCTGGCTTGGGATTCCATGATTTCAGATTCAAATAGTTTTTGCTTTTCAGACTCAAATTTCTTGGATTTTCCAATCTCATTTTCAAGTTCTTCTAAAATCAAATTTGATTTCAACAAGTTCTCCTTTTCAGCAATTTCAAATTTGGAATTTATATCTGTTTTAAATTTTTCAAATTCCTTTTGCAGAAGGTTATTCAAATTTGATAATTCAGTCTTGTTCTCATTTAAGATCAAAATTTCATTTTCAAACTTTTGAATATTTTTATTGAGATGAACAAGATTGGTTTTCAATTTCAAACAATTTTTGCAAACTGAATTTGAAGAATTTTTAACATATTCAAGTTGTGATTCCAAATCATCAATTTTGCTGGTCAACTCAAAATTCTTAGATTTCAGAGACTTATTTTTCAGTTGGAGTTTATCAACAGATTTCGTTAAATCAAGACACATGTAAACCAGATCTTCATATGAGAAATTTTCTGTTTCTGCATTTGTTGATTCTCCATCATCTGATCCATCTGAAATTTCATCTACATGACTTGTTAAGCATAGATTTGAATCTGAGTTGTCATCCTGGGGTTTTGAACAGCTGTTTTCAATTGGTCCATACTTTGCATTAAGAGTTCTCCAGATTTCCTGTGCAGATAAACAATGACAGATAAGATTAAACTGTTCAGTGCTAAGATAATCAAATATAATTTTCACGGCACAAGCATTGAAAGTAATATCTACACTATCAATCCCATTGATAACCACATCCCAACATTTAATATTAACAGATTTTAAATAAAATTCCATTTTGGATTTCTAGTTTGAAAAATCTGTTCCATCAAAAATAGTCAGAGATGAACTGGACTGACTCTCTAACGGTTGACAGCTAGGATGACCCATGACTCTAGAGTTAATGAAATAACCTGCTCTGATACCAGTTGTTGGATCTAGAATAACCCTAGAGGGGGGGTGAATAGGGTTTAAGGCAGTTTTTCACTGAATTAAAAATCTAACGAGATATGTAATAATAAACAGATCACAGAATATAGCAGAAACAGAAATGCAGAAAATAAATCACACACA
The DNA here is from genome assembly GCA_030737875.1 of Allium sativum. Taxonomy (NCBI): domain Eukaryota; kingdom Viridiplantae; phylum Streptophyta; class Magnoliopsida; order Asparagales; family Amaryllidaceae; genus Allium; species Allium sativum. Next base: position 571,005,670 of record CM060923.1, on the reverse strand, counting down.
GATTTACCCAGCTTCGGCAAAACCCTGCCTACTGCTGCATTCCTAAGGTTTCTACTAGGTGATAGAACAGATTCCGCATACAAGACCATGTACACTCGCAAACCCTGCTCCTATTCTAACCCTATGCTCAAAACCCTAGACTGATCGATATCCCCTCGACCAGATTTTACCCTAGTTTTTACAGACTCTAGTAAACTGCTAGAATTTTACAGACTCTAGAACTTATGGAATGATTACAGATGGAATTAAAAACAAAAACAAAACAAAAATAAAACAAAGAAACCCTTTTCTCAAATTAAAAACAAACTAAGCCCTTCTAAATTAAAATGGTCGACCCATTTGTTTTTGATCCATCTTCATTTTCATTTAGTCCGATCCCTCTTTTTCTCTAAACAAAATGGCGGCTTCAAACGCAAAAAACTAGGGTTTCTCTGGAATCCCTAAATCGATAGATTGATGAAATGAAATTCTGTCGCTCGAATTTGTCTTCCTCACAGCTTTCTGATGCTTGGATTTGGGATTCCTCTTTCTAGCTTTTGATCGAAGACGCTCAGAAAAATATGTGAGTTTTATATCTTGAATTCCTCTTGAATTGTTTCTTTTTGGTTTTTCGATGGATTGCGCCAATGATGAATAGAGTGTTATATAGGATTATAAATCCCAATGTATTCTCTGATTTCATTATTGATTGGTCTGATTAGTTGCGTGATTTCCCTTTTTGGTTTCTCTGATTGAATCGGCTTGATTTGTTATGGTAATTCTGGAAATACTCGTCCTTGATTGATTTGGCACTTGTGTGAATTCGAATTGAAGAAACCGGACATGATTTTGGCCTCCAAGCAGATTTTCCCTTGCATGAATAATGTTGCCTTGATTTAATTTAAGAATGGCTTTGATTTGATTGAGAGAAATCTGGAAATTGTGGCTTTGGTCTTTCAATGAATCTCCAGATTTAAATTGCCCCTTTGAATTCGAAATAGAATTTGACTCAAAACTGGAAGCACTTGTATTTCAGAAAAGAATTGATTTTTCTTGCTCAAAATGATTTCAGGAATGTTTTTAAAACTTTGCCAAAGATGGATTCTTTGATTTCATTAAAACATATGTCAAAGAATCTTTAAATTGTTCATTTTAAAAACACTTGCAAGTTTTATTCATTTCCAAAAATGATTGTCGTGAATAAATTTGTTGTCTTGAATATCCATACTTGATTCTTGCCATAAAACAGATTGTCCATCCATTCTTGCATGCTGGTTTTAAAAAAAAACTTGCCTTGAATCATTTCTGGATATTTTCTTAGCCGAGAGTAAATGATTCATATTTCAGGAAACCAATTCAAAAATAAACTGTGGTCCTTTGCTTGTTTTCAGGAAAACACGTTGAGCTTGCCATATATGTTTTCTATCCCACTGAAACAAAAGATTTGTTCAATACTGAAAAAAAATCTTGAAAGCTGATTTCTTGTAATCTGTCATGCCACAATTACTCAAATTGTTTAATGCTTCACTTTCTTTCCTGAACCTAGACTTTGTATATTTACTTCTCACATAACTTTGCCGAATTCTTTGGCTAAGATCATGCTTTGTTTGACGCACCTTTGGTTCCTTGCTGTTTTGATGATCATTGACCTGTGATGTGCTCGACTCATTTGTTTGCCTCATTCACTTGGTCTTGCTGTGTATATATACACTTGAATCTTGAGTCTAAACTGGTCAGATTCTTCTTAGCACTTGGATTGGCATGTGGGGCTTGACCATGTGCACACCAGTGCTTGTATTATGAATCTTGTGCATGTCTTGTTTGTCTGCTCCATATATATATATATATATATATATATATATATATATATATATATATATATATATATATTGCTTCTGTCATGCTTATAGATGATTTGTTGTTGTGTGTACCACCCTTGTGTTGCTTGTGCATATGATCTTGAGCTTGCTGAGTTTCTTCATCCATTTTGACATTGTTGCGTGAACCTGAAGCATTACATGTTGTACACCACTGAGTCATGCCATGTTATGTTTGCTGTTTTAACTTTATGTTGCATTGTGAACTTGATGGCATATGTTTAGGCTGTTTATACACTACTGATCATGCTTGAGTAATGCTGAACCATCTTGTTCATTCTGGCTTAACCACTTTTCACCTTATCATGACATGTCTTGAACTTGAGCATATGTACACCGACTTGTTTTGCTGAAACTTGAATCCTTGCATTTGCTCCATATTTACTTGTGCATCCATATACTTTATTGTGCCTCTTGCTTGTTCAAGTGCTTGAACCAGTTTTGAATTTTTGAGCAGTTTTGATTACTTTTGACAGTTCACTTTTGTTGTTTGTCATGTATTTTCTTTCATGTATACATATATGTATATATGCACGTATGTGTGTGTATACATGTGTGTATATATGTGTGACTGCCCAAATGAAATTTTATCAGCAAACCGCTACATTGTGTTGAGGCTGTTCAGAATCAGCTGGTTCTGATCAGCAAACCAGTATAGTGTGTTGAGGCTGATCAATGGGTAATAGAAATATATATATATATATATATCAGATTAAGTCATGAAAAATGATGAGAAACACACCGAAATTCTGAGGCAAATAAATTTTCAAAATAAAAATTATATTCACATGTGTTCGTATTATTTCTATTGCAGTGTACTGTGTATTTGATTCATGTGACAGGTATGAAGACTGAACTGACGAAGGACTGTGAAGACAGAAGACTGAAAATAAGAGGAGTGTCAGTGTGTCTGTGTAAATGTATATGAATCTGTGTAAATGAAATTGTATATATGAATTGTATAGAGTGGTGGGTGATGTAGTGAGGAGCTGTTTATATATATATATATATATATATATATATATATGAATTGTACTGATGTTTGTAATAAACAAATTTGATTGAAATAAAATATTATTTTATTGTGCTCAAATTTGTGTTCAAGCAAATTTGTTTATCGTATTCAGTTTATATACAAGTACAATGTCATGTGAAGAATATATAAATAGTGGAGATATAAATCTGTACTGTTTTAAATATTGAAGTAAAATATTATATTTAAATAAAATACTATGTGAATATTTGAATTTCTGTACAGTCGTATTTTATTTAAATGTAAATATTATATTCCTGTCTGTGATGTACATATAGAACAGTACTTGATACCAGTAACAAACACATTAAAATAATATTTATTTGGTTGTTATCATCAAACAAAAATCATATAATTGTGTATACAACTACGTCATATACAACAGGCTGCATAAGATATTCAGAAGTCCTACGCAGACAAAAGCAGGACCGACCTTGAGTTTAAGGTTGGGGATAGGGTGTTCCTTAAAGTATCTCCTTTGAGGAATGTCATTCGCTTTGGGTCCATAGGAAAGCTAGCACCAAGATTTGTAGGACCATTTCCTATAATTGAAAAGAATTGGGACGATGGCTTACAGAGTAGAGCTACCCGAGAGACTGGCTGGAGTTCATAATGTTTTACATGTTTCTCAACTACGAAAGTGCTTACATGAATCTGCGGAAGTGGTGGAGCCAAATATACTAGAGGAAGTATAAGTGGAATAAGAAGCGACTGTGAGAAGAGTTCCAACTCGTATCTTGGGTACGGAAGTCAAAATGCTACGCAATCGTGAAGTCAAGCTTGTTAAAGTTCAATGGAGTGACGCCGAGGAAGACGCGACTTGGGAAACTGAGAGCAAAATACGCGCAGCCTACCCTTTTCTCTTTGAGGGTACCTCCTTGATCTTTTTTTCCATAAGTTTATTCATGCTTATATCTATCTTTTAAGTATATCTCCTCAGTCCTACTCTTTATCCTTAGGAAGAAACCAATGGATGTAAACATGTATTTGAAACATGTTATAATCGATGGTTGCAAGTGGTTGCTTATGGATGCATGTACACACACATTATGCACTAGATCGGCTCAATCACTTTCATATTGCATATAAATGTGTGTGCATATTTAAATTATTGGATGTATAATGTTTGTGTTATCATATTGGTGCTGCATTTTGATGAATGGTCGTGCACCCATGTAGAAATAATATGTAGCATTAAGATTCTTTCGCATACATAATGGATGCATGGCACTATCATAATTTTCATTAAGGAGGTCAACTGAATCAGTGGACCGCCTGATTTTGCATTAGATAAGGAACATATACACGCACTTTTTGCATATGTTCATACGACATTAGAAATCTTGTAAGGACAATGGATGCCTACGTTTGATGGTTGAGTAGATGGATGATTGGATGTTAGGATATACATTCTCCTTAACTTGGAGATTTCAGGGGCGAAATCCTTTAAGGAGATTAGAATGTAACACCCTGAATTTTTTGTGAATATTAAAATTAACAATCCTAAGAATACCTAATTATTAAAGTGAGAATTAAGGGAAATGGGTTACGCCATTGCGTTCATCTCGAAATTCTTCTTAGAGTAGAGTCCAAGTTTTCGTAAATCGGACTTCGTATGAGGAAGTTATGGCCTTCGGAAGTTTCAGTAATTTTATATAAATTAAAACAGTTCAGAATAAAAATTCAAAATTCAAAATTCAAACAGGGAAGCGGGTTGGGTGGGATTTCTCCTGCCCAAGGCCAGGTCGACCAGGGGGTCGATCTACCCTACACAGGTCGACCAGGGGGTCGATCTGCGGGTCGACCTACCCCCCGAGGTAGATCTGAAATCAGACGATCCTGACTTATTGCTGAGTCTTACCTGACCTGTTGTTGAGTCACTAGGGCAGAGGTGGCAATTTTAGATAACTCTATCTAGTATGAATGGTTGTGATGGCTCCTATGATAATATAACGACTTAGGTTGATTTAAACCTCTATAAAAGAATGCCTAGACTCAAACCCTAAACTTAAACTAAATTTGTCTCTTGGCCACCATGCTGCTACTAGGATAGTTCTTCTTCCTAAAGCTTAGGGATAAGCAAGTCGGAATTCAAATTCAAAAGATGAACGAATAATTCTCTTCTCTAACCTATCTTTGTGAGTACAATTTCTTTCACAAAATAATCAATAAATTAATTGTGATGAGTTATAATTTGGATTATGAGAACATGACTATTGAATCATGTGATGTTATTTAACTTTGTTATCGTCTGTTGGTGAACATATGACAGTTTTGTTATCTTATATTGATAGATCTATTTCATATGTACAATTATACATGTTTAACTTGATTCATTTTATGCAAGTTTGGGATGTAAATCGTATGCTTGTTCGTATTTGAATCTTATGCAAGTTTGGAATGTTAAATCATATGCTAGTTTGTATGTGAATCTTATGCAAGTCTGTGTTTACATATGCTAGTTCGTACATGACATCTGATGCAAGTTTGGAATGTTAAATCATATGCTAATTTGTATGAGAATTTTATGCAAGTCTACATGCGTATTATTCACAAGTTTATATGTGAATCAAGTATACACATATGCTAGTTTATATGCAAAACTAGTGATGAATGCATATGCAAGTTGTAGGAATCCATATGCAAGTTTAGGTGAGAACTATATTCACATTTTTAGGCAAAACCTGTATTCACATATGCATGTTTTGGTTAGACCCATAATTCATATATGCAAGTTCACAATTTCATGTTTAGATCTGTATTTAGATCCATGGTAGTTTATGCAAATACATGATTCTATATGCCCGTTGTCTACGCAAATTATTGGCTATGCAAATTTATGTTATTATTCTTATTTGCAAGTTACATCTATTTTATGTGTTATGCAAGTTGTGATGTTTCTTTTCTTTTTATGAGTTAGACTATTTGTGAGTCTAACATATTTCATATTAAAACGTACGAATAGCGTGGGGACAATGGGAAAATATTAATTATGTAAATCGTGAATTGGCATAAAAATAGCTTTAAAGGCTTAAAAAAAAATTTAGACATTAAATGGGTCTAATTTATATACCTAAAAATTATGGACATAATTTAGGTGACAATTATGGACATAATTAATTTGGAAATTATTGACAATTTGAATAGGGATAATTAATTCATATTGGGGGTGAAATAATTTGTAATAATAAACGCCTAAGACACGAGGTTAGACTCGTTTGTGGTGTAAGACTGCCCGGACCCGGCCGGCAAATCCAGCAACCACAAACGGTAGTCTAATGTGAGAGGTCGAAGGCACAAATTAAATGCGTAACAATTGTAAAGACACGAGGTTAGACACAATTGCGGTATAAGACTGCCCGGACCCGCCCGGCAAATCCAGCAACCGCAAACGGGAGTCCAATGTGGGAGGTCTTACAAGGTTACAGTTATAATGAATTAAGCAACACTTAACCAAGATAAACATGTGGGGGGACATGGGGGTTAAGTGGGTGACATGGGTGACATGTGAAATACGATTAGAAACACTTAACCAAATCGAAACATGCAAGAAGACATGAATAAGAAGGGGGTTAAGCGGGAAATTCTAGTGGGGACCAAGCATAGGTGGAAAGCTTGTGTCAAGCATGGGGGACCCTTTTCAAACCAATAACCGATTAAGTATCTTTGTGAGCTCGAGTTAGATCGAGGACGGGACACGTTTAATGGGTTTGATTGAAAGAGGTTAAAACGGGTTAACGGTGGCAATGCAAGTCCAACGGGGTCATGTGCGTGCGTGGGCCCGGGCTGGTAGGTAAGACGTTGTTGCATCGTGTAGATATAAGCCGTGCATCTTTAGTGGTATCGGGTTGCCACTTTGGGGAGTGATACACCCCACTGTGGGACCAGCACAGGTATCTACGATTTAGGGAGCCAATCGCATGGGGGTAGTGGGTACAACTAGCGGAAATAGGGGCAGGCGGCACCTATGAAGACAGCTAGAGGTACACGAGACTACCATTATGATTGTTTTGTTCAGTAGGCGGGATCAACTCTTAGGGTCACTTGTAATGGTGCAGTATATTAATTATCCTATAGTGATTAGGAGCTAGATTAACGCCAGAATATTCCTCTTGTTCGTTTTGTCTTGCCCACTTGTTTCCCAGTCATTCCTTGTTTTACCAGTTTATGCCTAGTCCTAATTACTTTAATAATTATATTGTTAAAGTTATTGTACTCGCTAGACTTTATGTCTGACCCCCTTTGTTTTCGCCTCTTTTCTTCCTTCCCCCCCCCCCCCCCCAAGGTTCTCAGGGTGGGATTAGTGCTAGTGGAGCTTGATTTGGATCTTTCTCTCTCTTTGGAAGTGTTTGGATTGCTGAAAGTTAAGTTCAGCTCATCTCTTTTATGGGTACTTATGTTGGGGTTATGCTTTTTTACTTTATGTACTCATAAAACAATTTGTCAAGATGGATATTAAGTGTATTTGGTTTTACTATTGGTTTATGATGTTGTTGTAATCAAACTATTTCTCCGCTGCAATAAAAGTTGTTTTAAAATTTTCAAGTATCAATATATGTATCTGTCTTGTTATATTCTGTTCTATACATCAATAATACTCCATGAAAGTTAATGCATTCCCTTTGAGAGTGACATTAATGGACGTGGGGTGTTACAACAATATTTCATTATGATTAGACACTTACAGATTTCAATCTGATTTTCTTAAGTTTGGCCATTTCCTTTGTGTATCTGACATTCCTCCTTGAATTGAAAACCATGTGGTCTAAACACTATTTAATTAAATAGTTTTGATATGTCCAAGCTGAATAACCAGTGCCTAATAATCATAGTGTGATTAGGTATTTGGTTATTAAATCCCCAAACATGTTACTTTCGACATTCTTGATCTCTTACTTTTTCGTTTATTTGATAAAAACCTTATTTTTTTTGTTTTGACACACGAAAGAGAAAAGATTTCGTTATGAACTGGAAGACGGCTTTAGATTGATTACCAATCAGTTAATGACTTAAGCCCTACATTCTCAAATGCATTTTTTTCAGAAACATTTCTGTTTAATTATTTTATTGATTATCTTATAGTACTTTAGGAGCAATGATACGCAACGGTTTCTTCCTTAATTTTCAAGATTTATTATTATTTTTATTATAAAACAATATCACATGACAAGTCATGAATAACAAGAAAGTTGCTCAAAAGGCTACCACAAAGACAAACCCTACAGTTGTTGAATTCTATTCAACTCCACAAGAAACAGTGACAAAGAGAGCCGAAAAGGTTGATGTCGTCACCAAAAGATCACTGATAACCACCCAAAAGGAGGTGTATGCTATCCTTGCAGACTTTCTTATCTCCACTGTCAAATTTTTTCCACCACCAGTGGGTTCTTCCATCGCTAATCCCTAGGAGGGCTTTTTTGCTTACACCGCTATCCATATGTGGCCTGGCAGATTCGTTCCTTTCCTTGATTTTATTTCACACTTCTTCAGTACACGCATCTTGCTCCAGTCCAATTATCCAAAAACACATATGCTTATATGTTGTGTTCGGAGATGATCTCGTTCGAGTTCAGAAGCCAATCCTTCATCCCTTCGACCCAATTTAACCTACTTTGCTCGGCAAAAATTGGAAAGGCCAACCCCATACTGTATCTGGCTAAACCCAAAAAAATCACCAATTATTGAACCTGTTTACATGTTCAAGGATTAGGAAACCTAATCTTTTTCATCCGACGTCCTTCGGGAATTAGTGGAAATTTTATCGATCTTAGTAAAGGGCTTTTATTTGCATTGCAATTGTTATCTTCCATTTTGCTAAGTGTTACTTCCCATGCTTGGTTTGTAGAGGACATCCCGAAGGCTACTGATGATGATATCAATCAAGTTGTCAAATATATTAAAGAGGCTTCAGAGAAAATAGGGAACAACTACACTTCTGACAACCACCAACCTTCAAAAATACAATCTTCTTCCACAAAACCAGAGTATCCTGGGATTGTCTTCCATGATTATTTCTTCAGTGAGAGGTAGTCTCTACCTGGATCGAGGTGACATTTTGAAGTTTACTTCCACCTCGCCCATCTTGTTTAATCGGGATGGTAAGTTTTGACTTTGATGCCTTGTGCTTATAAACATTTCTTTTAATCATAATATTTTACGGGATTATTTAGGTAGCTTCCTATAGATCTTTATATGCTCCTACCATTATTAGCATGCCACGTCCTTCTTCTATGGAGTCTGAAGCTTCTTCTATGGCGCACGAGATTTACAATGTCCTTAAGCTTGTTAGAAAAAGGTTCGAAAATAGGCTTTAGATAAACTACGGTGAGGAGTGCACTTTTGACCACCACCAACCTTCTAAAATACAATCTTCTTCCACAAAACCAGAGAATCCTAGGAGGGTCTCTCATGATGATTTCTCCCGTGAGAGGTAGCCTCTATCTAGCTCGAGGTCACTATGAAATATACTTCCACCTAGCTCGTCTTGTTTAGTCGTGAAGGTAAGTTCTGACTTTGCTGCCGTGAACTTATAATGTAACGACCTGTATTTTCAACGATATAATAATTAATTTATTTAATTATATAAATAGTGATTTAGAGAATTAAATGGTTGTTTAATTAAATAATATTTTATATTTAATTAATATAAATAATAGAATAAAATATTTAATTCCGAAATAGTCGGAAATAGTGAATTGACAATATTGTGTCTATTAGACAATTTAAAATATATATTTCAGTTTAGAATTGAATTATATAAACGACTTTATTTAATAAATGTCAGCTTAAACGTATGAATTATATTATAATTATAATCGAGCTTGAAATGGCACGACAGTTCGTAATTTGGTGATTCGAACTTTGAACGAATATAGAGAATCCTTTTTAAGCCGGATTTCTGTGAAACAAGAAACGGTCGGAGCTGGTGAAGTATATTTTTCTAATGAAAGAGAAAAATCAAGATTTCTTCGTGTAGATTTTGATTTATGTCCAAATCAAATTTTAGAATAGTCACTATGGAATTCCTTTATAACTTATAATGATTTATTTATAATTTAAATGGATTTTTCAATATAAATAGAATATTGGTTTAACACTGGATTTAAAATATCGAGTTATAAATTCAGATAGAAATATTCTAGAGCTGTATGGTATTCCACTGTGAATATATACGATAATATTGATTTATAAATACTTAATTTAATTATTTTTGAATATATTTAATATTTAAATGGGTTTATTTAGAGCTTTAAAAATTGTCAGTTTTGCAAACGAACTCCGTTTTCGACAAAACTAATTTTGTTGGATCCAGAATATTAAATTATTGTTAGATTTCATTTTTCGTGATTTTTGGAGTCAGTGTGTAGCCGTACGGGATTTTAATCTGAAAAATAGTTGATAATTTGGCTTTAAAAGTACGTTGGGTGAGCAAACGGACTCGGAATTCGACGAAACAAGTTTCGTTGGGTCCGTAATGTTGAACTTTAGCTACACGCCCATTTTCGTGATTTTTGGATATCATGTGTGATCATATGAATTTTTGAACAGTAAATATAAACAACGATAGATTAAAATCTAATAAAATAATGAATATAAAATCATTCAATTTTTTCTATAAATACAATAACATATTCCACAAACCTAACCAGTTTCATTTCATGGTCAACCCGTGAGAACATACCGCCGCCACTTTCTTTCTCAGAAAAACTAATTTGTGAAGTTCTACATTCATTTTAAATTCATAGAAAAATCCTATAAATCAAAGTATGTTTGTATTTGAAATTAGGAAGTGGTGCTCTTCAATTCCGTTTTAGTTTCATTCGGTTCGATCGAGTTAGTGTCGCTGCGAATTTTAACAGTGTTGTGTTCAAGTTTAGGGTTTTCGAGTTCATGGATTTGGTAAGCGTTGATTCTAGTTTGAGTTGTGTATTGGTGTAAATGGGATCGAATGGAGTGTGTTGGCCAAATTTTGGGGTTTAGCGGTGGATTTTGGTGTTGATGTCCAACAGCGTGGCTTGCGCGAGATACTATTAGACGCGAGTTCGAAAGTGGGTGCGAGCTGGGTGTTGATAGGATGAGGCGATGGAGATTTTCAGGAAAAGTTAGTCGGTGGAGGTTTGGTTCGATTTAGTGAAGTATGGAAGTGGCGTTGTTTGTTGGAAGATGCAGCAATGTCTAAATGGTATGGAGTGCGAAATTATATTTGGAGGAGGAAGACACTATTTACGGTGGGTAAGTGGGTTGATGGGCCGGGTAGGAGAAAGGTAAGGCCCATAATACTTAAAACTAATATAAGTGTATATTTAAAATTTTAGATCCACTTGTAAAATCACAACTTTTCCGTATGTTGTTAGAATTGAGCGAAATAGGATCTGTTGGGATCATACGGACGAGAGCTAAACAATGGAACTGACTGGGAGTGAATTGGAGCTCGTTACAATTTATAGCAAAATAAATTGTCTGTCAGAATCAACCGGCAGTTATCGTTATTTAACGATGATCGTCCAATGTGAGTAAATCTCACCTAACTTTACTCAGTTTATATTTTCATAATGTATTTTTAGAACTGATAAATATTGGTTGATTGTTGTGTGTTGATTGGTTGAACTGCTAATTGATTAGTTAAAAATATCGATATAGTTATATATATATATATATATATCGTTAATTAAATATTGATTATGTTGATCAGAATATTTCATGTTGAAATGAAATTAATGTTAATTATATTGTTTAACATCTATGGATGAAGGGAAACAGGTCGGAGGGATCCAACTGGATTCCTCAACATTTATTTTACTATTTGCATATATTGTGATATATGATGTGGTATATAATATGCTATTGATTTTGTGTGTTGGATGATGGTTGATCCTTTGATTTGGTATTTTAATACCATAAGTGATATTGGAATATAGAAACGAAAATTTCAAAGTGTATAGTGAAAAGGGAATATTTATAAAATCAAAGGATTTTATAAAAGGAAATATCTACAAAATCGAAGAATTTTATAAAAGAAATATTTATTTAGAAAATAAATAGAGTTATAAAAGGAATATTTATTGAGAAAATAAGTAGAATTATACTGTTGGCTCGCTTTTTGACCAAGCCACCCAGGATCATTCGTAAGAGGAAAGCAGGAAACCACGTTCCCCAAGAATATGAAGGAACGGATCGCACTCTATCGACTCGCCCACCGAGGATCGCGTCTCGACGGATCGCCCACTGAGGATCACGTCTCGACGGATCGCCCACCGAGGATCGCGTCTCGACGGATCGCCCCCATCTCATCAGCGAACGACGCATCCAGGCGATCCGATCCAAACTTATATTGTTGCCCAGAGCGAACCGATCCGATCCCTTGGTGCATGGCGAACCCTCTGACCCATTGAAGCGCGAGCTAGTCTTCAGCGATCCGAATCGCACGGATCTGGCGACACGTGTCCCTAACCGTCATCTGGACCAATTCTCCCCATCTGCACGATCTGATTTTCAAGCAGATCGCGACACCTGTCCACAACGGCTAATTTGACTATTTCCTCAACGGTGGTGATGCGATCCGATGTTCTCGGGATCTGTGCCACGTGTTATCATGACCCGCCTGACAAAATCAGTTATAAACAGCCCAGAGCTTGGCATTTTTGGGATCTTTTTGGTAATATTGAGTACTGAATCCGCCATTGTTGTCAAACTACTGAAATATTGAGAGAAATCCTTGTTGTATTAGCTTTCAAAGCATAATCAATAATATATAAAGTGGACGTAGGCTCGTTAACGCCGAACCACTATAAATTCTGAGTGTTATTTTCTTTTTCCTCGTTCTTCATTTGAAATTCTATAACATTCAGAACAATTTGGGTGTTAGGTCCAAATTTCGATCTAACATTTTTGGTGCTTTCATTGAGAGACTCAGTCCTAAAGTTTCACTATTCAATTCTTTGAAGATTCCAGCGATTCAGATATCATGGTTGGAAAAAGATCTAAGGAGGTGCGAGCTTCACAGACCAACGAAACGATTGAGGAGAGCGTACACGAACTGGGCAATGAAGAAACTCTGGATCGCGGAGCGCAGGGGGCGAACCGATCCGATGAAGACGCCACGTTCCGAGTCGATGAGAACGAGACGATCCGGGCCGCTGAAGGGGTTGTTACTCGATCCCGAGGTAACACCTCGCAGCCTCCGCGTACCACGACCACGAGTCGACTTCAGGGGGGCGCAGCGAATCGCCATCCGCGAACCGCAGCTATCCGAATTGATGATCAAACTACAACTCGACCTGGAAAGGAACCTATGACCCGCTCCTATCGTCCTGGAACCTCTGCTCGACCCGGTTCGAGCTCTTTGCGCATAAGAGAGAGTGATGATGACCAATATGATCCTGCTGCTCCTGTCACTGAGGGGGATCTCTCTCGCTTCGCCGAAATGTGGGATAGATTGTTTGATGAGTTGGCTGCCCAAAGGCAGGAAAGTTCCATCCTGCGGCAAAATTTGACGGCTATGGATAGAAGACTTGATGAGCTAGCAAGGCAAAGAACATCGCCGGTTCGTCCACTCACCCCAGTATATTCTTCTTCGTTTGAAGAATCACCGAGACCTCCGCGACGACCGTATGAGAGAGCCGAAAACATAGAACAGCTTCGGTTCGGAACCCTGCCATCACAGGAAGAAGAAGCGCTAGGGGCGGGGCCCTCAAACCGTAATGTGAATGATCAAGCTACAGCTCTCAGGACTCGAGATGTGAACAGTCCTGTGCATAACAGACCACCTCAGCCCCGTCGCCACACACATACTCATGATAATAGGGGGCAGCGAAGCCCTGTCCGAGCCCCGGATTTTGTGAATGCTCCCCGAAGAGAGATCAGAGAACCTCGCCGAGCCAGAGGCACTGACCCTGAACCTCCTTTGACCAGTGCAAATGTTGCAGCCATGGTCCACCAGATTCTTGCAGATAGCCGTGGACAACGGAACGAAGATTGGGGGATCGACCACAGTCATACTCCTTTTACTGACGATATTTTGGATGCGACTTTTCCAAGGCGTTTCAACATGCCACAAATGAACCGATATGCGGGAAGATCTGATCCTGTCCAGCACCTAATGAGATACTCTTGGTCGATGACCGCTGCCGCAGCCTTTGACGCTGTTAAGTGCAAAGCGTTTCCCATATTCCTGGAGGACGTGGCTTTGTTATGGTTTACTCGCCTGCCGGCGAGGTCGATTTCTAGCTTCAGGGAGCTGAGCGAGAAGTTCGTAGAACAATTCCGTATCTACGCACAGAAGACAAAAAGTGTGATCGATTTATTCCTTGTCAAGCAGCGACCAGGCGAGAGTTTAAAGGTATACCTGGATCGTTTCAATTTGGCCGCTACTGAGGTTAAAGATCCCCATGAATCGACCGTTGTCGCAGCACTGATTGACGGAGTAGATAAGGACACTGAATTCGGGAGGTACCTGGCAGGCAAACCGCCCCACACTACAGAGTTATTCTACGAGAAAGCCAACGTACATTTACGCCGGGAAGAGGTATATGCTAACCGAAAGGCTAAAACAACTGATAAGGAGGAAATTCAGAGCAATGTCGCCATCAAACAGACTGGAGACAGCGCGGGGAAAGTTGAAGTTAACATCGGAAATCAGAATCAGGGTGGTCGCCAGTCAGGTAACAACAATAATAATGGTAACGGCAACAACCGGAAGAGGAACCGAGGGAACGACTCCCAGAGAAGGACTCGTCCCAGGGCCTTTGAAAGTTATACACCAATAAGTGATACTCTGGAAAATATCTTCATGGATGCGTACGAAGTCCTCCAGAATAAGAGGCCGCCTCCCAGAGAGTCGACAGAGAAAGAGCGTGAAACAGGGAAGTTTTGTCTCTTTCATCAGATTCACGGCCATTCGACGAATGAATGTCGTCACCTAAGGGATGTAGTCGAAAGGCTGCTTCGAGAAGGAAAGTTAGATGAATACAGAGTAACGCCCAGGGACAGGGGGCAAGCAGTGCAGGCCCCAAATCAGAACCAAAATCAACTTGCTGCTAGGCCGACTGCTCAGCAAAAAGGAAAGAATATTGTTATCAATACCGTGATCGGAGGACTTTATCTCGCTGGGCACAGTTCCAAAGCATTGGATCAATACGTCAATGCGGCCAAACAACACCTCGAGGTAGGGGAATGTAGCAACCCCGAGGATAGTACCCCGGTGAAGCAGCAGAAGATGATGACCGATGATGTTGTTTTCCGAGAACGAGAAAGCATCGGAGTCCATGCTCCAACTGAAGATCCGCTTGTAATTACAATACCCATTGGGCCAGCCACTGTTCATAAGAATCTGGTGGACAACGGGAGTTCCGTCAATATTCTTTTCAAAAAGGCCTTTGACCAGATGAATCTCGAAATAAAAGACTTGAAGCCCTGCCAAGGATGGATCCGTGGATTCAACGGAGCATCCACTGCTCCAATGGGTTATGTAGAGTTACCAGTTACACTTGGGGAAGGAGAACGCCAGAGAGTGAGAATCCTTCCCTTTGTGGTTTTGGATGTTGAATCGCCCTACAATGCCTTCTTGGGCCAACCGGCCCTCGCAAAGTTCAGAGCCTGTATAGCCCCCTGGTGCTTGTTATTGAAATTCCCCACAGAAGCTGGCATTGGTATCGTCAGAGGGGATCAAGTTGCTGTGCGAGCGTGTTATGTTGCTGAACTAAAGTTACTTCGCAATGGAGGGGATATCGAAACTAAAGTCACCTCTCCCCCTTCGGGGGCGGAGACCTTATAGCAACCAAAGAGGATAGGCGTTGGAGAGTCGCCCAGAGAGATGCCCGAGGATATAGATCCCAGAGAGGATCAAGAACCCGGAGGTAGAATGACGACTCCCAACGAGACAACTGTTAATGTACCGATCGATGACAGTGACCCGGAGAAGGTCCTTAAGATTGGATCCCAGTTAAGTCCGAATCTTGCTAAAGAATTGACGGATTTCTTAAAAAATAATTTGGATGTATTTGCTTGGACCCACGCGGACATGTGTGGGATATCCCCATCAATCATGAGCCATTCCTTGAGCATTGACCCAAAATATCCTCCAGTAAAGCAAAAAAGGCGAATGCTGTGCCCAGAGAGGTCCGCTGCCTTGAAAGAAGAGGTTGGAAAGCTAAAGAGTAATGGATTTATCAGAGATTCGATCTACCCAGACTGGATTTCGAATCCAGTCCTGGTAAAGAAGGCCAACAGGAAGTGGCGAACGTGTATCGACTTCTCGGATTTGAACAAAGCTTGTCCAAAAGATAGTTTCCCGTGACCTCGGATTGACCAGTTGGTAGACTCGATGGCAGGTCACGAGCTTCTCTCATTTATGGATGCTTACTCAGGATACAACCAGATTCCGATGCATGTACCAGATCAAGAGCACACTAGTTTTATCACGGATCTGGGATTATATTGTTATGTGGTGATGCCCTTTGGTTTGAAGAACGCAGGCGCTACATATCAACGTTTGGTCAACAGAATGTTTTATAACCAGATCGGGAAACAATGGAAGTATACGTCGACAATATGTTGGTTAAGTCCAAGCAATCTTCTCAACACACTACTGACTTGGCAGAGATGTTCGGCATTCTTCGAAAATACGGAATGAAACTCAACCCAACCAAATGTTCGTTCGGTGTTGCTTCCGGAAAATTCTTGGGATTCATTGTCAGTTCCCGTGGTATTGAGATTAATCCAGACCAGATCGCGGCAATCAGAAACATTCAGGAACCTAGGCAGATTAGGGATGTGCAAAGCCTTGCCGGAAAAGTGGCCGCGCTAAGCAGATTTATCTCCAGGGCTACGGATAAGTGCATCCCATTCTTTGAATTAATAAAGCGAGGAAAACGCCACTTTAAATGGACACCTGACTGCGTAGAAGCGTTTCAAAATTTGCTCAGGCACTTGGAGAAACCTCCGATTTTATCTAAGCCAATAGATCACGAGGATTTATTCGTGTATTTGGCAGTGTCATCCCATGCGATCAGCTCAGCATTGGTAAGGGAAGAGGATAAGGTCCAAAGACCTGTGTATTATGTGAGCAAAAAATTGACAGCAGCAGAGCGTAATTATCCACGGATAGAAAAGTTGGCGTATAGTTTACTGATTGCCTCTAGAAAACTTCGGCACTATTTTCAGGCAATCCTATCACCATATACATCGATCATCCACTCAAGCAAGTTCTACAGAGACCGGAGGCATCTGGAAGGTTACTCAAATGGAATATTGAGTTAAGTCAATTTGATTTGAACTTTCAGCCCAGACGGTCAATTCGGGGGCAAGTGATAGCTGACTTCATAGCAGAGTTCACTATCCCTGAGGAAGATATAGCAAACGAGGAAGTTGATCCTTCAAAGTAACTTTTCGATCCTAATGCTTGGAGATTGTATACTGATGGTGCTAGGAACGACGAAAGATCCGGCGCTGGAATAGTGCTTGAAACCCCCGAGAAACGATTGATAACCTATGCAATCCGAATGGAGTTTCATGCCACTAACAACGATTCCGAATATGAAGCTCTGATAGCCGGATTAAAGATTGCAAAGGAACTAGAAGTCACAAAGCCGAACATCTTCTGCGACTCCAAGTTAGTTGTGAATCAAGTCACTGGAAGATTCCAAGCTAAAAGTGCAAGATTGATTTTATACTTAAAGAAAGTGAAAGAACTGCTGAATGATTTTGATCACTACAGCATATCTCATATTCCGCGGTCAGAAAATCAGCAGGCAGACAAGTTGGCAAAGATGGCTAGTTCTGACGATCCTGAAGTGACTGGGCTAGCCCCCGTTGAAGTACTTCGGTCCCCTAGCATAGATCAGATGGAAATCGACCTAGTACTAGAGACGGAACCAGAAAGGGAGTCCTGGATGACCTCTCTAAAGAATTTCCTGGTGGATGGAACGCTTCCGACCAAGAAAAGCGAGAGGCGTAAAGTGATTCGTAAAGCCGCCCGATACGTTCTGCAAGGCAGAGTTCTTTACAGACAAGGGTTTTCAATGCCCCTCCTTCGGTGTGTAGCCCATGATGACATCAAACGTGTGCTGCAAGAAGTCCACGAAGGCGAATGTGGCGACCACACTGGAGGGCAAACTTTGGCAAAAAAGGTATTGCGGCATGGTTATTTCTGGCCTACCATAAACAAGGATGCAGTAAGATATGCACGACGATGTGATGCGTGCCAGAGATTTTCAAAGATACCTAGAGCGCCTCCAAGTCAGTTAAAAACAATGATGAGTCCATGGCCTTTCGCTATGTGGGGAATTGATATCATAGGAAGTCTCCCCATAGCAAGGGGCGGAGCAAAGTTCGCTATTGTGGCCGTAGATTATTTCACTAAGTGGGTCGAGGCTGAACCACTAACTACAATCACAACCAAACGAGTGATCAACTTCATCGTGAGGAACATCATCTGTCGATTTGGGATTCCAAAGATTGTAATAACAGACAACGGAACTCAATTCGACAGTGCTGAGTTCAGAAACTTCTGCCAAAAATACCACATCGAGAATTGGTACACCTCTGTGGCACACCCACAATCGAACGGACAAGTCGAAGCGGCAAATAAAGTAATTAAGTCCATTCTGAAAAGAAGAATGAAGCGGGCTAGAGCCATGTGGGCTGATGAATTGCCCTTGGCACTATGGGCCTACAGGACAACATATAAATTAGCAACAGGACACACCCCGTTCTCCCTTGCTTTTGGAACGGAAGCAGTCATCCCGGTTGAGATAAAGGTACCTTCTCATCGGGTGACTTATTATGACCCAATGACCAATAATGAATTGCTCCTTGAGTCCCTGGATACGATCGAAGAAAAGAGGGATGAAGCAGACCTGCGTGCCTTGAGATGCAAACAACAGGTCGCCCGATATTACAACAAAAAGGTTCGAGCTTGAACATGGGAACCCGGAGACTTGGTTCTGAAGCGTGTCTTCCCACCCCCAACTCATATGGGAGCGAAGTGGGACGGACCGTACTCCATTCTGAGCAAGCTTGATAATGGAACCTTCAAGCTAGCAACCGTAGATGGAAGGGAAATCCCCAGAGTGTGGAATGCCCAACATTTACGGCCATACTTAACATGAAAATTTCAAATCTATTCTTTTGATCTATTGAAAATCATGTATAAGGCACGACTAGCCTAGAACAGTTTGATTCTTTGAAGCAAAAAATTATAAAGTGGACGTAGGTCATGATTCGACCGAACCACTATAAAAATACTGTGTGTCATTTGCCTTTATTGCATCTTTATTTATTTGCCTGTTTATTTTTATGAAAATCAATGTGAATAATGCAGGTACCCGAAGTCCGGTACCAACCGTTCCTCCCGTAGACTAATCGGAGGAACCCAAAGCCTTAGCAAAGGCTCCAACTGTTTGTCCGACTAGTTTTAATCCACGGAGCATGGGTTAAAGTACACACCTAGGATGAGTTTGATGAGCATGCATGATTGCAGACTGCTTGATCCGTGGCTCTAACTCTCCAGAGTAGAGAGAGAGTATAAAGGACACGAAGATGACATCCACGAATAACGACGGTGTACCATGATCGGAGCTGCCTGAGCACGAACTCTAACTCTCCAGAGAGAGAGAGAGAGAGTATAAAAGCGTCTCTGATTGAGCGCTGAGAAATAGCTCCTTCCCCGCTGAAGGATCGGGGAGCGAATGAGTCGCTGAGCACGAACTCTAACTCTCCAGAGAGAGAGAGAGAGTATAAAAGCGTCTCTGATTGAGCGCTGAGAAATAGCTCCTTCCCCGCTGAAGGATCGGGGAGCGAATGAGTCGCTGAGCACGAACTCTAACTCTCCGGAGAGAGAGAGAGTATAAAAGCGTCTCCGATTGAGCGCTGAGAAATAGCTCCTTCCCCGCTGAAGGATCGGGGAGCGAATGAATCGCCGAGCGCAAAACTCTAACTCTCCAGAGAGAGAGAGAGTATAAAAGCGTCTCCGATTGAGCGCTGAGAAAGAACTTATTCCCTGCTAAAGGAACAAGGGCTGACTGAACTACTGTTATCCCATGAAATCTCCTATGCCCCCATATTTAGAAATAGGGGGCAACTTGCCGACAGTACTAATCAATCCTTAGTAAACCCCAGTCAGATGCTACAGTAACAACTGATTGGGGGGCACATGCACTCGTATACATACACGGAACTTTGATACAGCAGTGTAACATAGCATGAAAATTCTTCTTCCTGTTGATTGACTGGTTTGTAGTTATTATTAGTTAGCTAATGACTAAACATGGAAAGTTTATCTGAATACAGGTACACAATGATGCAAGGAGAGATAAACTTTTGTTTATATACTGCGAATCAACAAAGTGAAAAACAACCTAGAAACAAAAGTGAGGACCAGTCTCACAATTACACTTCCTAGCCAGTGGAAAACCTAAAGACAAAATATCAACAAACAACAAATATCCTATTTACGCTTTGACCTCTTCTCTTGCTTCTGCCTCTCCAGCTTCGCCTTGTCGGTATCAGACGGATCCCCGTTCTTCCTCTTCCTTTTGTCGATAAGAGGAACGTCCGACTCCTCTGAAGATTCCTCTTCCACCTCTTTTCTCTTCCTCCTATCAGAAAGAGAAGCCGGGAAGTCATCGGGGTTTGCAAAGTGAAGCTGTCGACTGATGGATTTGGGCTAAATCTTCACAATCATCCCAGTTTTGGGATCGAATTCTGCAAGAGGGACTACGTCCAAAGCCTCATCTCCCACCTTCCTCGAAGCCGACTCTTTCTCCTGCCTAGCTTTTCGGCTGGCCAAGGTTTCCTCGTCATCATCATCGGCCTTTTTAGCGCCGATAGTGTCTTCTTCGTCATCTACATGGCGCCCATCCATGTCTCTCAAGGCTTCGATAGTCTCAGCATCTTTGGGCGCATCAGTGCTAGGTGCCGGGATGCTTTTTTCTGCTGTTGTGACCTCGGCCTGCTTTGGTACATCAATACCAGCACCTGGCAAGACAGCCTCCTTCTCCACTTCCTTTTCTTTTTCAACACCCATGTCGACGGGCTCGCTACCTGTATTACGAGGAGCACATGTTACTAACTCAAGTGGTTGTTCCACCAAACGACGACAATTCAAAATTGCTTTGACAAATTGCGGGGAGAAAAGGGAGATACCTTCCGCAGACCCTCCTTCTTGAATAGTCGTAGGAGCTCCAACAATAGCGGGAGTTAGGCCCAAGGGGATTAGCGGATCATCAGGATGGTACTCCTCAACTCCGGAGGTTTTAGGCCCCACGGCGGAACTGGAACCTTCATCAATTTTGCTTTTACCTTTAGCCAAGGTTTTCTCCTTTTCCATCTCCGCCAGAATCAGGCGACGACCCTCTGCCAGGTCCTCAGGTTCATTGTCTCTTAGGATGCTCTTCATCAGTTCATCCTCATCGATTTCTTCGACTCCCAATCCATGTTTTTCACCCTCCACAATGGCATCCCATAAATTGGCCAAAGTAACATGGTAATCCGGGATCCACGAGATGTTGCGAGTCTTGAGAACCTGGCCAAGGAAATCGAAAATCATCTCTTCAAACCCCTCGATCTCTTTCTCTCTTTCGAGGAGCTTGTTGTTAGAAGCAGTGGCCAATTCAATGGCACTTTCAACGTTCTTTTCGGCAAGGGCTGCCCTTCTCTCCGCATCCGAGACCTAGTCGTTCAAAATCACCTTTTCTGCTTTAGCCAGAGCCAAACTTTCTTTTAAACTCGCTTTTTCTGCCTCCCAAGCAGCCTTCTCAGCTTCAAAATGGCCTTGTGCTGTTTTCAACTCGATGTTGGCCATTTTGAGATCTTCAACCTCCTTCTTTAAGGCCATTTTCTCTTGGCTATTGGAGTCCAGTTCTGAATGAAAGCGCTGCTTGGCATTCTCTAATTCAGTCTTATAATTTTCAGCGTCCCTCCGTGCTAAAGCAAGCTGGGACTGAGCATCTTCCAGGTCCTTTTCCAATTTTGTCCTAGCCCTTTCGTTATTTTCAAGTTTTGCTTTAGATCTATGTGCTTCTATTTCGAGTGTTCAGATGACTTCCGAAAGGTTAACTGCGTGTATTTTCATCATCTCATATTGCCTGGCTGCGTGCTGGATGTGCCCGATAACCTCATTATCCCAATTTTTAGGGACCGGTTCCAAGGCAGGAACAAATACCATCCTGTCAAAGAATATGCCTGGAAATTGTTCCCGCAGCTTTTCCAGCCTACCTTGGATCTCGGGACCATGGACGTAATCCCGTGACCCGGGGGTAGCTAACTCTGGTTGGCTGGTGGGGACAATGTCACTTCTCTCCTTCTCAGTCTCTTTGGATGAATCTTTGTCCCTATCTTTAGATTCGTGATGCCTTTTGGACGACCGACTGTGGGAAGGTGCACTCTTTGGAGGAGTCAACTCTTTTGGAAGTTTCTTTCCCCCTGTCGGAATTGTCGGATGACTTGAAGGCCTGGTAGATGTTGATTTTGGTGGAGATCGAGGTTGCGAGGAACTCGGCCTATGAGAAGGACCACGAGAGCGCTCGATATCCGGGCGAAGGCTGGGTGTGCCCTCACGAAGAGAACGATACGAGTAAGATTTCCTGCGGGACATCGTTCCTGCAAAAGAAGAGAAGAGCATATTAAAACTTTGAATATCCACGATATAAGAGTGCAGGGTCAGATAGTGTGTGTGAGGTGTGCATCCCATATAATTCCCCCTAACAGACCCGGGCCTGAAGACAGGCTCATCTGACCAGTTTCTCGTCCTCTAGTTGGAGCACTGGTCTCTTCAGGAGCAAGGAAGAAAGGCCCCTCTTCAAAGTCCTTTTCTGTATATACAACATCGGGTAAAGGGATTTTATTCAGCTCGTCAAATAACTGCTCTTCCGTCAAGTCATCGGCAGCGACGGTTTCGATTGGAGCAGAAATAGGAATTTCCTTGGACACGTCACCGCGGGCCTCATCCCCTCTGTATATGTTCAAGTCTTCATCGTCTTGGATGACAATCGGAGAAGGACTCTTGCGAAATTTAGCTGTTTCTATCGCTTGTGAAGTTCCCTCTCCCTCAGTTGGGGGCACATACTTATAAGGTTTGCCGCCGGTCCCAAGTCCAAATCTTCTGTCTAGAAGACGATGCTTATGAAGATTGTCATCAGTAATGCATTTTTTGATCCTTAAAAAGTCGGATCTGCTTTGATGAAGAATAGATAACCGATGGTTGTATAACGGACCCTCCGTTTTCGGGAAGATGTGATCTGTTTAAGACAAAGGAAAAAGCGGAAGAATGTTAATACTTAGACTCCTTGAGCAAGATATTCGATTAGGTGATCAAAGTTTACTTGATTTGAGCCATCTTCGTGAGCATCCAGCATGTTTCCTTATATAAAACCAATCGGACTTAGGATCCCCAATGTTGCTGTATCCGTCGTACAGAACTTTCCTATTCGCCACCGATTCAAAGAAAGAGAAATTTGGAGTTGCCGAAGAACGGTGCTTGAAAAGAAAGAAGAACACCAGATCTCTGAATTTAAGTTCGGCGTGTAGGATCTCCGCATATGCAACATATAGAGAGTATAGAGTTGCGTTGGCGTTTGGATGAAGCTGCATCGGAGCAATACCTAGTCGTCTTAAAGTTTCGACGGCGATCGGAGGAAACGGAGGAATAGCTCCTACTAGACACATTGTTCGACTGATCGCCATATACCCTTCCGGAGCTAGGTGGGGTCTATCTTCGCTTCCAGGCGTCAAGACATCGTCCCAAGGAATTCCGTGTCTTAAGCAGATTCTTTTAAGTTTTATCTCGTCAAGCTTGGATGCTAAAGAATCAGAAAATTTATCTATCCCGAGTGCGCCTGGGATCTCGTCAGGAGCTCGCTCATCAGTCTCAGAATCACCGCTAGATGAAGTATTTTCGGAAGGATTTGATTCCGTGGCCTCGTACTCAGATCCAGAATCTCCACTTCCCGGATTAGTTGGGGGAATTTCTGGGTTATACTGCTCAGGAACCTCGGATTCCGCTTCTGTCGCGGATCTTGAAGAAGAGTGATCATTCGACATTGCTGCTAGGACGAGAAAATATGAACAATAAGATTAACACTACCCGTCCCCCGTGTGTGCAAGTACTGGTGTGTGTACTCGTGTGTGCATTAAAAATAAAGCATGAAAGCAATCAAGATCATCAAAACATTAGTCGTCGTATGCAGTCAAATTATGAGGTCATTTAGTCCAGAAAGTCCAACGTCAAGGCTCTAGCCTAACTGTTCAGAGTTTTATGGTGACAAGGCGTTGATTAAAGTTTGAAATTTCTTCGTATCGTCAGCTATGAGTCGGATCGCAAAGCAGAGGGATCGCCTCCTTTTGGATCGCATGGCAGAGGGATCGCCCCTTTCGGATCGCAGGGCAGAGGAATCGCCCCCCATCGAATCGCCGGGCGAAGGGATCGCTCCTTCACGAACCGTTGCGACCCCCACGATACGTCCCTTTGCTGCCACCACGATCTTTCGTCTCGCTACTCGCTTTCGTCTTCTCTTCTTGACCACGACCCGAACCGGCCTTCCCTCTTCTTCTTCCTCCTTTGTTTTCCTCCTCTCCTTTCCATCCTCGAACTCCGAGCTCTACGTCAGTCAGCCATGGCGTTTTGATGATTTCGTCAGAAAAGCGCAAATTTCCATCATTTCTAGTCGAGAAAGTTCATGAAAGAGCGGCGTTCACGAATAAGAATACTTTTTGTGGAGTTACCTTTCTAAAAAATGAGAGAATGCTTGGATTTTCGAAGGTTTGAAAAACTTGGGTTCGTTCTTTGATAGTGCAGGCGAAACGATTCGGCAGAAAGAAAGAGGAAGGAGAATGAAGAGGAGAGGGTCGGCTTATATAGGCCAAGAGGGCGACCGTTTGTCTCCCTTTCTTTGTCCTATTCGGTCCACGAAACACCATACAGGCCACGATCCAAAGCTTGTGTCGCATGGAAGCCCACGGACCGCCTCAAACGATGGCCCACTAAGCTCGAAGCCCGACACGGCTCGAAGAAAAGTCCGCCGCGTCTCGCACAAAAGCCTAGATACTCAGCTCGAGACAAGCACTTGACCACTCGGACCGTGGCGCTCTATTGCGATCCAATTCATGCATACGTTGATTTGAACCAATGCGACTGTTGATTTGCGTCCCTTCAGGAAAAGGTAGATCAGAATCTTCGAAGCATGTTCCATCATCGATAAAACATACTTCGAGGGGGCAAAATGTTGGCTCACTTTTTGACCAAGCCACCCAGGATCATTCGTAAGAGGAAAGCAAGAAACCACGTTCCCCAAGAATATGAAGGAACGGATCACACTCTATCGACTCACCCACCGAGGATCGCGTCTCGACGGATCGCCCACCGAGGATCGCGTCTCGACGGATTGCCCACCGAGGATCGCGTCTCGACGGATCGCCCCCATCTCATCAGCGAACGACGCATCCAGGCGATCCGATCCAAACTTATATTGTTGCCCAGAGCGAACCGATCCGTTGGTGCATGGCGAACCCTTTGACCCATTCAAGCGCGAGCTAGACTTCAGTGATCCGAATCGCACGGATCTGGCGACACGTGTCCCTAACCGTCATCTGGACCAATTCTCCCCATCTGCACGATCCGATTTTCAAGCAGATCGCGACACCTGTCCACAACGGCTAATTTGACTATTTCCTCAACGGTGGCGATGCGATCCGATGTTCTCGGGATCTGTGCCGCGTGTTATCACGACCCGCCTGACAAAATCAGCTATAAATAGCCCAGAGCTTGGCATTTTTTGGGATCTTTTTGGCAATATTGAGTACTGAATCCGCCATTGTTGTCAAAATACTGAAATATTGAGAGAAATCCTTGTTGTATTAGCTTTCAAAGCATAATCAATAATATATAAAGTGGACGTAGGCTCGTTAACGCCGAACCACTATAAATTCTGAGTGTTATTTTCTTTTTCCTCGTTCTTCATTTGAAATTCTATAACATTCAGAACAATTTGGGTGTTAGGTCCAAATTTCAATCTAACATATACAAAGGAATTTCAAAGTGGATATTGAATTTTAGGATTTTTATAAAATAAATGGATTAAAAAATAGGGAGTAATATTTTAAAAACATTTACAAATAGGATTGAAAGGGAAAATATTTGTAAAACATTTACAATAGAATGGAAAAGGAAATATTGGAAAATAAATAGTATAATTAGAAAAGTAAATATTTGGTAAATTATTATTGTATTATAAAAGGAAGTATTTTATAAAATGAATAAAATTTTATAAACGAAAATAAGTGGAAAAGATTTATTTAAAGTATAATTAAATGGAATTCTATTTTTAACAGATAAATTAAGAAGATTAATTTATAAACGATGTTTATAAATTGAGAAAAATATTTATCATTAGATAATTTGAATATAAAAATCTGAATTTATATAAAGAAGTAGGAATCGGTTTTAACACTGATAGGTTAATAGAATTTTAATTCAACATTTATAAAAGGGAATTTAAATGAGATTTTAACTGTTAGAAGTTAAAAGGAGGATTTGTAGAAATAACGAATAAAAGTATAAATAGAATTTGGAAATGGAATATAATTTTTAAATATGATATCAAACTGAATTGGTATATATATAAGAAATATTATTCACATTCGATGTTAATAACGAATTAAAATAAGTATTTTATAAATTAAAACATTTTAAAGGAAAATTGGGATTTGAAAAAGAATTCAAGTGGGAATTCGAATAAGATAGGGATTAGAGTTAATTGAATATTAATTATTGGAAATGGAGTTAATCGATTAGAGTTAAATGCATATTAGTTATTCGAATTAGAGTCAATTGGATTAGAGTTAACCGATTAGAGTTAATCGAATTAGAGTTAATCGAATATTAGTTATTCGAATGAGAATTAATCAAATACTGGTTATTAGAACAGAGTTATCGAATATAGTATTCAAAGGAGAGATTTTCGAATATAGTTATTCGAAGGAGAGATTTTCAAATATAGTTTACTCGAAGAAAGTGTTATCGAATATAGTTTATTCGAAAGAAAGAGTTATCGAATATAGTTTATTCAGAAGAGAGTTATCGAATATAGATTATTCGACAGGGAATTATACATTTAAATTCGACTATATCGAATGTAGGAAAGTACTTTTTACTTTCCGATTTTTAAATCAAGATTTATTTTTGTAATAAATTAGTTGTTTAATTATTTATCCAAATTAAAAAAATGAAAGTTATATTTAAGTTATTATATATATGGAAAGCATGGGATTATAACACTATAGTTATAATCAAAATGATTTCTGTAAAAGAAGTGGATTCGTAATTAAAATCCGAGAGTTACGTAAGGAAGTTGTTAAAGATTTAAAAGGTGAACTTTGTCTATTTTGAGGTTAATAATGTTGTTCAGTTAAGGTCTGAGAGGTAGTTTTGCCCCAACTTGATTGACTTCGTTTTTAACTAAGAAATGGTTAAGGTTCAATAGTGAAGGTTGGTTAAGTGAATTTAGTTATGTAATGATTTGAGTTGGCATAGCGATGTTTTATTTAAACATCTGTTTAAATCCAATGAAGAAATTTTGGAAATAATTTCCAAATAAGTATCAGAAATGTTTTCTCTAATATAGAAATTAAGAAATGAGAGTAAATAGTCTTCCAATGATTAATAACGTATATTTTATATAATTAGAAAATAAGGATTTAGGAATATATGGAAATGGGAAATCGAGAAATGAATAAATGAATGATAAATTAATTAAAAAGGGGATCAGTGTTGATTGATGATTTGCTCGGTAAGAGTTCCATTTGGAAATACGACCGTTGTTTGTACACATGTTTTCCTTTGATAGTTAAATCACCGACTATGAAAATTTTTGAACATTTTCGTTGTCAATACGGAGAGACCGGGATCAGATTTATTATCCAAAAACCACTCTGTATGGGCATTAGCATTGCGAATCAAATGTGATGAAGATAATTGAAGACGGAGTTGTGCTAGGGCTGTTCGGGCGATCCTAGGTAGAAATTGCCTAAGATGGATTTACAGAATAGTGCCTTTGAATTGTCCAGTCCCAGGACAGCGTGTATGGACGAATATCTGATAGAGTATATCTAATGGATCATGTAAGTTGATCGCTTCAAACGTATCCACGTTTGGTGGCGAAGGAATTCGTTTCTCTTAGCTTTATACCCGTGGTATTTTTGTGGAAATCAATTTGTGATTTGGTGCCGTATGATGATGTGGCATTCAAGGTAAATGGAGTTGTGATCTGTCAAAAGATATGTTATGGCCTCAAGCCTCATAAACCGGGAAATGACAAAAATTTCGCATGCAGCATGGCTATGTGGGTGGCCCTCATTAGAGTGTATTGTCACCATCTAGAGAATATTCATATTTGTTACGTCTTTTTGCTTCTGTATCTCCCAAGAACGGTTATGTTGCTAGCAACCGTAGGTGACAATATATTCGATACACTCAAGAGAAATGAGTGGTCGGTCATGTGTGGGCCGTGTTGCAAGACGTTCTTGTTGAACCCAGTGTATTCCACTTTAGAGATACACTATCGGCAGGTGGTTTTATACCTTGTCATAGTCGGAATCCAATCTCCAATAAGCGCCTGCGGTTTTGATTGTATACTATATATATGTGGAGCATGAGATGCAAGCGTTCTACTAGATTGTTAATTATTTGTGATTAGACACTATTATAATATTAGAATATTACTGAATTTCAAAAACGTTTGGGTTATCGTAAGGTAAAAACCATTCGTGTTTTTCTGTGGATCGATCTTAAGATTATCATTTCTTTTGAAAATGAATTTTAAAAGTTAACCCAAGTGGTTGGAGTTTACTCACACCAGTCCCATGACTGACCCAGAGTTTATTTGCTTTGTTTTCCCTAAACTCTTGGGTGCCCAAAAATTGTATGGGCAGTCAAGTAGTCGGGATTTGCAGAGACACCAGATGGAGCTTGGAGCAGGAGGCTTCAGCAGCATTTTATAACTATTGTTTATTTCCGCTGTGATGTAAGTGTTATACTCTAATATACAAATACAGATTTTTGTTCCAATGTTATTTTGTATGCTATATTTTATTCATTTCGCTGTGAGATTCTTGTTACTCTGATGTTGTTGTATTCTTCTTCTTCTATTCTTATAGTTCTACCTTATCTATTCTCACCCTCTAACTTCTTTCTATTAACTATCTTGTATTTCCGATGTAGGAATAGTCGACATTGGTATTTATATCGATTTTCGAAGTCGTAAATCCTCGGGTCATTACAGTGGTATCAGAGATGAAGGTTAAGTGATTACCTTGTCTCTGTGGCGTGACTTAGTAGAGATGGGGTTAGTAATGCCCTTGATTGAGTTGAGTGTATATATACGAGTGAACGTATTTGTAGATTTTGTAAAAATGGTTTTATATTGTGGAGATTTATTGGTTGAGATGTTTATGAGTTCTGGTCGATCAGTTTGATCCACTGTATCGATAGGGGTTTATAAACACTTGATTACGATGGACCGACACAGTATGATTTGAAAAGAGGGTAAATGAAATAATTTTATCCAAATTATATTTTGATATAAACAAAGTATAGATATTTGATATATTATAGTATATTGGATATGTTTTTTGTTATATTAATCGAGTAAGATTAAAATTTAGTTGGTTATACATATATAACCAAATAAAATTCGTATAAGCATTACGAAATGAATTAAATCAGGATTAAATCAGAATTGGAATTAAAATTTTGAAAATCTGAATAAATGATTGTAAATGAATCTGAATTAAGTATATGAGAATTTTAAAATCCTGTTAGATTTTAAATTGTTTTACAAATATTGTGAATGATAATTTGAAGTAATTTCAAAATGGAATAGTTTAAAGGTGATTTTGAAAATGATAGTATTGAATTCACTCAGATAGCTTGGAAATAATTCTGATAATGACGGCCGCATCATCAGTGTTTATTTTCGAGTTCTAAGTGACGAATTACTACCAAAGAGATTGTTTTTGAATTGATTTGAGAAAAGCAAGTTGTTTTGAATCTTAAAAAGGAAAAGTTTGATGTTTGATATGGTAAACTATTTAAAATTCCCAGGGAAAGATTGTTTGGATTAAAAACCAAATTTGATTTGAAATTTGTGAAAGCAAATTGAGATTGAATAAAAAGTTAGTTAAGTGAAAATCATATTGAAATAGAATAGTATCAGGTAGAACTGGACTGGGTAAGAAATAATCTGGAATAGAAATGAATTGTTGAGTAAGAATCTTAAATTGAGATCGGAATTGGAGTTTGAATGGAATTTGGTTTCGTTATAAGCGAGTAATTGTGTTGAGGGTAAATGGATTGGAGATTGATTGGGATGATATTGGTATATGTTGAATTGGTAGCAGATGTAAAGAATATAATTATATGCCCAACAAAAAGGTACACATTTATATTCATATGAGTTTGATGAGTTATGAGACGATTTGGCAAGCCACTTGGCTATTTGATTTTCTTTTGGGTTGGAGAAGGCCCAGAGAAGCGAGTTGGGTTAGTACCGATTGAGCCGTACAAAGGAGGTGTTGGCGAAATTTTTTGAAAATTTTGGGTGTTAGAAAATTTTCTGAATTTTTGAATTTTTTTGTTATTAGGAATAAATTAATAATTTAATTAAAATAAATTGGTTTAGTGAAACTGAAGTTAGAAGTAAAACGAATAATTTGTAACCCAGTTAATAGGGTTTGTTTTCTAACTTAGCAATTTCGAGGACGAAATTATTTTAAGGGGGGAAGATTGTAACGACCCGTATTTTCAACGATATAGTAATTAATTTATTTAACTATATAAATAGTGATTTAGAGAATCAAATGGTTGTTTAATTAAATAATATTGAATATTTAATTAATATAAGTAATAGAATAAAATATTTAATTCTGAAATAGTCGGAAATAGTGAATTGACAATATTGTGTCTATTAGGCAATTTAAAATATATAATTCAGTTTAGAATTGAATTATATAAACGATTTTATTTATTAAATGCCAGTTTGAACGTATAAATTATATTATAATTATAATCGAGCTTGAAATGGCGTGGCAGTTCGTAATTTGGCGATTCGAACTTTAAACGAATATACAGAATCCATTTTAAGCCGGATTTCTGTGAAACAAGAAATGGTCGGAGCTGGTGAAGTATATTTTCCTAATGGAAGGGAAAAATCAGGATTTCATCGTGTAGATTTTGATTTATGTCCAAGTCAAATTTTAGAAAAGTCTCTATGGAATTCCTTTATAATTTATAATGATTTATTTATATTTTAAATGGATTTTTCAATATAAATAGTATACTGGTTTAACACTGGATTTGAAATATCAAGTTATAAATTCGGATAGAAATATTCTAGAGCTAAATGGTATTCCACTATGAATATATACGCTAATATTTATTTATATATTTAATTTAATTATTTTTAAATATATTTAATATTTAAATGGGTTTATTTAGAGCTTTAAAAATAGTAGTTTTGCAAACGAACTCCATTTTCGACGAAACTAATTTTGTTAGATCTGGAATACTAAATTATTGTTAGATTTCTATTTCCGTGATTTTTGGAGTCAGTGTATGGCCGTACAGGATTTTAATCTAAAAACAGTCAATAATTTGACTTTAAAAATACGTTGTGTGAGCAAACGGACTTGGAATTCGACGAAACAAGTTTCATTGGGTCCGCAATGTCGAACTGTAGCTACATGCCCATTTTCGTGATTTTTGGATATCATGTGTGATCATATGAATTTTTAAACAGTAAATATAAAAAACGATTAATTAAAATCTAATAAAATAATGAATATAAAATCATTTAAATTTTCTATAAATACATTAACATATTCCATAAACCTAACCAATTTCATTTCATGGTAAACCCCGACAAAAAAATGACGCCGCCACTTTCTTTCTTAGATAAACTATTTCATGAGGTTCTAAATTCATTTTAAATTCATAGAAAAATCTTATAAATCAAAGTATGTTTGTATTTGAAATCAAGAAGGGGTGATCTTCAATTCCGTACTAGTTTCATTCGGTTCGATCGAGTTAGTGCCAGTACGAATTTTTACAGCGTTCGGTTCAAGTTTAGGGTTTTCGAATTCATGGATTTGGGAAGCGTTGATTCCAGTTGGAGTTGTGTATTGGTGTAAATGGGATCGAATGGAGTGTGCTGGCCAAATTTTGGGGTTAACGGCGGATTTTGATATCGATGTCCAACAACATGGCTTCCGCGAGATACTGTTTAACGCGAGTTTGAAAGTGGGTGCGAGCGGGGTGTTGATAGGATGAGGTGATGGAGATTATCAGGAGAAGTTCGTCGGCGGAGGTTTAGTTCGATTTAGTGAAGTATGGAAGTGGCGTTGTTTGTTGGAAGATGCAGCAATGTCTAAATGGTAATGGAGTGAGAAATTCTATTTGGAGGGGGAAGACACTATTTACGGTGGGCAGGTGGGTTGATGTGTAACACCCCACCTCCGCCAGGGTCACTCACAAAGGAATGCACTAGCTTTGGAGGGGCATTATTGGTAAACATGCATAATGATATAGCAAGGCAGGACATGACATATCTATATATATGTAAATAAACAGCGTACGTAAATAAAACAGCGGAAGATTTTTAAACTATTTCAAAAACAAGTCTGGTACATCAAAATGTCAATTTCCCAAATAAACAAGTCTAGTACATGAAGTAACATCATCTGAAACTGAAAAAGGAAAACATAAAAGTAGCTATCCCCAAAGTGGAAGAAACCATAGCAAGCCCAAGTCCAAAGCATACATGAGCTATCCAAGAAAGCAGCTAAGATCCAAGCTAGGCTCCTGTATTCCCTCCCTGAGAACCTGGGGGGGGGGGGAACGGAAGAAAAGAGGCGAAACAAAACGGGTCAGTCAAAAAGACTGAGTAAGCCCTGCTACGATCAGTCTATAAACTAATAAAGTTAACATCATGATGGAAACTGAGGTGATTATAGATAACAACATACTGGCATGAATAAATCAACTACAAGACAGATAGAGGTGTCATCGCATAAAGCAAGGTTAAGTTTTTGCACCACGGTGTACTAGCAAACCAACATAACAGGTATTGATCCCTTAGCCCAAACTTTGGCCCAATAACATGAAGTGACCTTAATAAAAGGTCCAGCCCGCGGTCTAGTCGATCGGCTCCCTATAAACCTAACACGTCAAGTGTTGGTGTCCATATGGCCCACGTATGGATGTAGTTAGACTGTGCTGGGTCCCCCTTTTGGGTGTATCAAGCCCTCAGATGTCAACCCCAGACACTTAAGCAATAATGCACAGCTCTAATCTACTGGTACCCGTGCCTCGAGTTTGTCCAATATCGGACTACGTGCACGTCCGTAGCCCGCCGAACCCGCACCGCTGTACCACTCGGCCATCGCCCTTTGGTCGCTTACATCTGCCAGTAATCGTGCCCCGCCCTAGCCTAGCTTCTAGGGTTGTGTATGATACCAAACTGGGATTACTGTTAGAACAGACCACGTTGCTAGGGTTTCCCAAGAGGGTTAAGTGTGATTTAACCCTTCACTAAACCTGGATTAAACTGGTTAAGTGTGGCTTAACCCCATTCTAATCCCTTGAGCTCCCAAATGGATTAAACTAGTTAAGTGTAACCAATGGTTCACGACTTAACCACATTCTAATCCCTCGAATCCCCAAATTGGTTAAGTATTAGTGGACCCTGACTTAACCCTAATCATGAGGCATTAATTAATTTAATGCACCTCAACCTCTCACATTAGACCTTGTTGTAGTTACTAGTTAGGCCGGGCGGGTCCGGGTAGCTTTACACCACAACTTGGTCTAACCTCGGGTCTTGGCACCCCATGACCAACTTCTCACATTGGGTCCTATTGTTTGTAGCCACTAGTTAAGCCGGTCGGTTCCGGGTAGAATTACGCTACAAACTCAACCCAACCTCGAGTTGGCCACACTTATGTTTTCTAAGTGTCATGTCCACTTTATTTCAAAACATAATCACAAGTCAAACAATTACTTGGGTAGACCTAACTTAATAGGTAAATTCCCAAGGGGTAGACCTAACTTAATAGGTAAATTCCCAATCTTATATTTTTATGTATTTTAAGTTTACCCCAAAACCCCCAACGTCATTCTATCGCTTACATATTCGTAGTAACGCATAAAGGATAGGAAGAGGGAACTTGGCACAACATACATGATAAACTTGCACAATAATCATGCATAACATGTTAGACTTGCACAACTTAGCATAGTGATCTTGCATATTACCATAAAACATGCACAACTTGTCAAAACATGCACAACTTGTCATTTTAAACTTGCATAAGTATGCATAACTTGTCAAACATGCCCAACTTGTCTTTTTAAACTTGCATAAGTATGCATAACTTGTCAAACATGCACAACTTGTCAAAACATGCACAACTTGTCAAAACATGCACAACTTGTCCTTTTAAACTTGCATAAGTATGCATAACTAAATGAACTTGCAAATCATGGCTTAGTAAACTTGCATAAACATGCATGACCCAATTAACTTGTAAATCATGACTTAACAAACATGCATAAACATGCATAACTCAATTATCTTGTAAATCATGACTTAGCAAACATGCATAAACATGCATAACTCATTTAACTTGTAAATCATGGCTTAGCAAACATGCATAAACATGCATAACTCATTTAACTTGCAAATCAAGGCTTAGCAATCTTGCATAAACATGCATAATCCATAAAACATGTACAAATCTCAATAATCATACAAATCATGACTTAGCAAACTTGCATAAACATGCATAACTCATTTAACTTGTAAATCAAGGCTTAGCAAACTTGCATAAACATGCATAATCCATAAAACATGTACAAATCTCAATAATCATACAAATCATGACTTAGCAAACTTGCATAAACATGCATAACTCATTTAACTTGTAAATCAAGGCTTAGCAAACTTGCATAAACATGCATAATCCATAAAACATGTACAAATCTCAATAATCACCACATGATAACTTTAGAGTTTGTAAAGTGAGGGTAAGAGGGCTTACAATGCTTATGCGGACTCAAATGAGTATAACAAACGCAAGAAACCCCTTATGCAACTAATTAAGACCCCCAAATGCAAGCAAACTTGATCAAGACTCCTCCTTTATGATGCCAATTGAAAAACAAGCCTTTAATGCAAGCTAAGGAGGATCATACAAGCCTAAATATGCTTGTATGCATGGAAAATTACTTAGGAATTATTAATGAAGAGATTGGAGGCTAGGGTTTTAGGTGGAGGCCATGAGAGGATGGATTTTGGCATAGTTTGGTTGCAAGAATGATTAATGAGGCTTTAGGGTAGGATTAGGAGCTTATTTATAGAAGATTAGGGTGATTTAGACCATAGGATTAACCCTAGGACAGTTTTTGCCCGTCAGATCTCGGAACTCTCTAGAACCAAGCCACCCAATCAAGCCCAAATCAGAAATGGTGCACCAGGCTAGACTGCCTGGGCACCCCCTGTCGACAGGGCTGTCGACAGGGCAGTCGATATGCCTAGGGACCCTGTCGACAGGCCTGTCGACATGCGGGTCCTGGCGGGATTTTTCCCGCCTTGGCCCAGCTGGCCCAAATCCTTGTTTTTAATTTAAATTTAAATCTGTTTTAATTATGGAAATTTCTGAAAACTTCCATGGGCCTTAACTGGGTCATACGGACTCCGTTTTTCGAAAACTCGGACTCTATTTCGCGTATTTTTCCGAGATGAACGCAATGGCATAGCCCGTTTCCCTTGATTCAGATTTTATAATTTAATTCTGCCTCAATTTTCATTATTACAGGTTATTGAAAATACGGGTTGTTACATTCTCCCCTCCTTAAAGGATTTCGTCCCCGAAATCTTCAAGTTAGGAGGAACGTATCCTACCATCCAATCATCCATCTACTCAAAGCATCATCCACGAGCAATCATTGTCCTTACAAGATTCTAAATGCTGGATGAACATATGCAAAAGTGTGTGTATATGTACTTACCTAATGCAAAAATCAGGCGGTTACTGATACAGTAAACCTCCTTAATGCATATGTATGTCAGTGGAATGAATCCATATGTATGCAAATTCCTACCATAATTCATAGTATCTATATGAGTGCACATAACATTCATCCATATGCAACATCCATGTGGTAGCACAACAAGTTTCAACCATGAATAAGCATAAACACTCATGCATATGCAACATGAAGAGTGTGCGAGCCGATCTAGTGCCTAATCGTGTATAATGCATCCACGAGCAACCACTTGCAAACACTTGCAGCCACTTGCAACCATCAAGCATAACATGTTTCAAACACATGTTTCAACCAAAAGGGTTTCTACCTAAGGTTCTCATGACAAGATAGGCACAATAAACTAGATAAACTAGATAAACTCCTTTTTTGGATTACAAGAAATCCATTCAAACTTTGACATATAGTACTAACCGATGAGTCTTAACCCCTTATGGAGTTTACAACAGAAATAAGGTCGAGAATGGGACCGAGAGGATATATACGAAAGATAACTTGCAAGCAAGCTCCACAGGAAAACTAGGATCAAGGAGGCACTCTTAAAAGGAGATATGATGCGCGTATCTAGTCTTCACTCTTCTTAGTCACGTTTCCTTGAGCTTAACTCCACTGTGCTTTGACTATCTTCCACTTCATGATTCCTTGGCTTCTTAACTCCTATTTCCCAAATTCGAGTTGGAACTCATTTCATTATTGCCTCTCGTCTTTCTTTCCCACTTATTCTTTTTTCTGTATACTTGGCTTAAACATACTATAACCTCATGATTTCATGCAAGCTCTCCAAAATTCACTAGTGAGTCCTGGATCTCGTCTTCTTACCATAAGGTATTCCATGCAGCAGAACTTTTCTTGGAAATACCACTCCACGTTGCCAATTGCCCTTATAAACGTGATTTCCTATAACTCAGGCTTAATCGACATGAACCATCCGCCTATAGGCCGTACCTAGATTCCGTTGCCTGCCCATGGCTTCCTGTAAGCTATTTTAAAACTAGCCAACTTCTTGAGGGTAAGCCGTTGCTAACCATGATGCAGTCCTCTTGCTCTTCACCGGACTGAAATGAGCACTCTTTGTAAGTCTAAGCTCCGGGAATGCTAACTAACTAGCCAAACGGAGAAGGTTTCTTACTTCAATTGCCCTCCTCTGAGTTTTCCGGTTTTAAACCGCAAACAGAATCCACCGCTAGGCCTTACTTAGGAACTATGTGCCCAGGAAATCCAACTTCTTTCCTCCAAAGTGACGTTTGGAGAACTTGACCTTCCACTGGTGGCTCTAAGCGTATCCATCTCCTTCTTGAGATGTATAGCATGTTCTTTCTCGTTCTTTTGAGGAGATCAAAATATCGTCTACGACGACCATGACAAACTTGTTCAAGGACCCCCTAAACACCCTACCCATCGAGTTCGCGCAATACGCGGGTGCATTAGTCAAACCAAATAGTATGACTAGCCATTCTAAAAATCCATCTAGAGTCCTAAACGCAGTCTTGTCAATTCCATCCTCAGCCATCCTAAGCTGATGGAATCTGGTAGCTAGATCAAAAGGAAACAGATGCTCCTACAAGCTGATCAAACAAATCATTGATCCTTGGTAACGGTTATCTATTCCTCTCACGATAATCAACACATAAGCGAAACAAACTGTCCATATCAGTAACGAATACTACTGGAGCACCCTACTCGAGAATGCTTCGTCTCAGGAAGTTCTTCCCAAGCAACTCCTTGACTTGCTTTCTTAACTCTCATTTCGTGAGGTCATGTGCCTAATCGGCCACGAAACTGGCTTGGCATTACCAACCAGATAATACGGAAATCTATCCCCAGATATCAGGATATTCTCGGACCACCCTCACAGATTGCAAACTAACGATAGACGAATTGAGGGACTCAAGATAACAATCATGACGGGACCCATAGGGTTGCTAGAAATTTCTAGGGTATTACCGAGGCGAGTCATGAGCCCCACACCCTATATACAAAAACCCAGAATGGCTCCAAAATAGGACGACCATTCCATGCCCAAAACCAACCCATATCCCCCGAAACCGAGAATATAAACATCCCACGAGAATTCTATACTCAAGATAGAAATTTTCAAATCCACTCAGACCACAGACAAACGGGCAGGACCCCCAATTGGATTTGAAACACATACGGGATCATCAACTACACTAGTACTTAGGTGCAAAACTTTCAACTGGGTCAGATGAAATAAAACTATGCGATGTGCCAGAATCAAACAAAGTTCGAACAGGGAAAATCAGAAAATGTAAACAAGATTTTCAACAGAAACACTACCTCTATCATGAGCTGGTGCTGAGGGGACGAACTCGCCCTCCAGATAGTCCTGCACACTGAGTCTGGCCTTGCCCTTGTTTCCTCGGGCAACCCTTGCTGAAATGTCCAAACTCACCACAAATGAAGCATTCGCCCCGCTTTCTCTTTTCCTTCTTCCTACATTCCTTGGCTATATGTCCAACTTTACCACAGAAGTTGCACTTCCTATTCCCTCTTGGCTTGCTCTTGCGGTTGTGGTTATTCTTGCCCCGTTTCCCAGAATTTACTCTCTTGTCTTGAGACTCATTCGCCTTGACCTCTTTCTTGTCATTGTTATCTTCTTCTTGAAGTAGGGCCAAATTCACCAAATTCTCGAAAGTCGCCCCCAAGGGTATATGAGACATGGCCAAACCATGTAATGGCTCGTTTAATCCTAGAGCAAAGTGTAGGGCCTTCTTCTGAGCTGTATTAACTAAGTCTAAATCGACACGAGCCAACTGATTAAACTTATCTATGTATTCCCTAATAGTCATGTCCCCTTGCTTAAGTGATAAGAATCTCAGTCCAAACCTTCCTCTAAAGTCATCCCAAGTCTCAATTGGCCTAGTAGCGGTGGTGACTACCCACCAACGTGCAGCTTCTTCCTTTAGCAACCATACTGCTAACAAAACCTTCCTGCGGTCACCTATATCAAAGGTGGCTAAAAGATCTTCGGTCTCTTTCAACCAATTCCTTGCCTCTACAAAAGTCTCTGTTCCATTAAAATTCTTGCCTCCCATCCTCTTAAAGTTCTTGCAAGTTTCCGCGAAATCCGCTTGTGGAGGCTGAGGGAGAAGAGGAACATCAGCTACGGGAGGAGAAGGAGGAACAGCGGCCTCGACTGGGGAGACAACATTAGGGACACCCGGGACCGGTGCCGTGACTTCCAAGTACCGACGAAACCAATCGGGTATCATTACTCCTCCGGGCAAGATGGGATTATCAGACATGCTGGAAACGAAAAGAAAAGAATTTAAACGAGGAGTCAAAGGATAGTGCTAATGGCTTTTGGGGAATAGCCTTTTAAAACAACTAGACTTTTCTTTGGAAAATACTTTATACTTGGTTTTGAAAATAGTTTTTCAAAAGTTTTAAAAACCTTTTTATCCCTTTTCGCAAACCTGGCTCTGATACCAAATGTAACACCCCACCTCCGCCAGGGTCACTCACAAAGGAATGCACTAGCTTTGGAGGGGCATTATTGGTAAACATGCATAATGATATAGCAAGGCAGGACATGACATATCTATATATATGTAAATAAACAGAGTACGTAAATAAAACAGCGGAAGATTTTTAAACTATTTCAAAAACAAGTCTGGTACATCAAAATGTCAATTTCCCAAATAAACAAGTCTAGTACATGAAGTAACATCATCTGAAACTGAAAAAGGAAAACATAAAAGTAGCTATCCCCAAAGTGGAAGAAACCATAGCAAGCCCAAGTCCAAAGCATACATGAGCTATCCAAGAAAGCAGCTAAGATCCAAGCTAGGCTCCTGTATTCCCTCCCTGAGAACCTGGGGGGGGGGGGGGGAACGGAAGAAAAGAGGCGAAACAAAACGGGTCAGTCAAAAAGACTGAGTAAGCCCTGCTACGATCAGTCTATAAACTAATAAAGTTAACATCATGATGGAAACTGAGGTGATTATAGATAACAACATACTGGCATGAATAAATCAACTACAAGACAGATAGAGGTGTCATCGCATAAAGCAAGGTTAAGTTTTTGCACCACGGTGTACTAGCAAACCAACATAACAGGTATTGATCCCTTAGCCCAAACTTTGGCCCAATAACATGAAGTGACCTTAATAAAAGGTCCAGCCCGCGGTCTAGTCGATCGGCTCCCTATAAACCTAACACGTCAAGTGTTGGTGTCCATATGGCCCACGTATGGATGTAGTTAGACTGTGCTGGGTCCCCCTTTTGGGTGTATCAAGCCCTCAGATGTCAACCCCAGACACTTAAGCAATAATGCACAGCTCTAATCTACTGGTACCCGTGCCTCGAGTTTGTCCAATATCGGACTACGTGCACGTCCGTAGCCCGCCGAACCCGCACCGCTGTACCACTCGGCCATCGCCCTTTGGTCGCTTACATCTGCCAGTAATCGTGCCCCGCCCTAGCCTAGCTTCTAGGGTTGTGTATGATACCAAACTGGGATTACTGTTAGAACAGACCACGTTGCTAGGGTTTCCCAAGAGGGTTAAGTGTGATTTAACCCTTCACTAAACCTGGATTAAACTGGTTAAGTGTGGCTTAACCCCATTCTAATCCCTTGAGCTCCCAAATGGATTAAACTAGTTAAGTGTAACCAATGGTTCACGACTTAACCACATTCTAATCCCTCGAATCCCCAAATTGGTTAAGTATTAGTGGACCCTGACTTAACCCTAATCATGAGGCATTAATTAATTTAATGCACCTCAACCTCTCACATTAGACCTTGTTGTAGTTACTAGTTAGGCCGAGCGGGTCCGGGTAGCTTTACACCACAACTTGGTCTAACCTCGGGTCTTGGCACCCCATGACCAACTTCTCACATTGGGTCCTATTGTTTGTAGCCACTAGTTAAGCCGGTCGGTTCCGGGTAGAATTACGCTACAAACTCAACCCAACCTCGAGTTGGCCACACTTATGTTTTCTAAGTGTCATGTCCACTTTATTTCAAAACATAATCACAAGTCAAACAATTACTTGGGTAGACCTAACTTAATAGGTAAATTCCCAAGGGGTAGACCTAACTTAATAGGTAAATTCCCAATCTTATATTTTTATGTATTTTAAGTTTACCCCAAAACCCCCAACGTCATTCTATCGCTTACATATTCGTAGTAACGCATAAAGGATAGGAAGAGGGAACTTGGCACAACATACATGATAAACTTGCACAATAATCATGCATAACATGTTAGACTTGCACAACTTAGCATAGTGATCTTGCATATTACCATAAAACATGCACAACTTGTCAAAACATGCACAACTTGTCATTTTAAACTTGCATAAGTATGCATAACTTGTCAAACATGCCCAACTTGTCTTTTTAAACTTGCATAAGTATGCATAACTTGTCAAACATGCACAACTTGTCAAAACATGCACAACTTGTCAAAACATGCACAACTTGTCCTTTTAAACTTGCATAAGTATGCATAACTAAATGAACTTGCAAATCATGGCTTAGTAAACTTGCATAAACATGCATGACCCAATTAACTTGTAAATCATGACTTAACAAACATGCATAAACATGCATAACTCAATTATCTTGTAAATCATGACTTAGCAAACATGCATAAACATGCATAACTCATTTAACTTGTAAATCATGGCTTAGCAAACATGCATAAACATGCATAACTCATTTAACTTGCAAATCAAGGCTTAGCAATCTTGCATAAACGTGCATAATCCATAAAACATGTACAAATCTCAATAATCATACAAATCATGACTTAGCAAACTTGCATAAACATGCATAACTCATTTAACTTGTAAATCAAGGCTTAGCAAACTTGCATAAACATGCATAATCCATAAAACATGTACAAATCTCAATAATCATACAAATCATGACTTAGCAAACTTGCATAAACATGCATAACTCATTTAACTTGTAAATCAAGGCTTAGCAAACTTGCATAAACATGCATAATCCATAAAACATGTACAAATCTCAATAATCACCACATGATAACTTTAGAGTTTGTAAAGTGAGGGTAAGAGGGCTTACAATGCTTATGCGGACTCAAATGAGTATAACAAACGCAAGAAACCCCTT
The DNA here is from genome assembly GCA_030737875.1 of Allium sativum. Taxonomy (NCBI): domain Eukaryota; kingdom Viridiplantae; phylum Streptophyta; class Magnoliopsida; order Asparagales; family Amaryllidaceae; genus Allium; species Allium sativum. The sequence continues at coordinate 570,963,590 of CM060923.1, read as the reverse complement.
ATGCAACTAATTAAGACCCCCAAATGCAAGCAAACTTGATCAAGACTCCTCCTTTATGATGCCAATTGAAAAACAAGCCTTTAATGCAAGCTAAGGAGGATCATACAAGCCTAAATATGCTTGTATGCATGGAAAATTACTTAGGAATTATTAATGAAGAGATTGGAGGCTAGGGTTTTAGGTGGAGGCCATGAGAGGATGGATTTTGGCATAGTTTGGTTGCAAGAATGATTAATGAGGCTTTAGGGTAGGATTAGGAGCTTATTTATAGAAGATTAGGGTGATTTAGACCATAGGATTAACCCTAGGACAGTTTTTGCCCGTCAGATCTCGGAACTCTCTAGAACCAAGCCACCCAATCAAGCCCAAATCAGAAATGGTGCACCAGGCTAGACTGCCTGGGCACCCCCTGTCGACAGGGCTGTCGACAGGGCAGTCGACATGCCTAGGGACCCTGTCGACAGGCCTGTCGACATGCGGGTCCTGGCGGGATTTTTCCCGCCTTGGCCCAGCTGGCCCAAATCCTTGTTTTTAATTTAAATTTAAATCTGTTTTAATTATGGAAATTTCTGAAAACTTCCATGGGCCTTAACTGGGTCATACGGACTCCGTTTTTCGAAAACTCGGACTCTATTTCGCGTATTTTTCCGAGATGAACGCAATTGCATAGCCCGTTTCCCTTGATTCAGATTTTATAATTTAATTCTGCCTCAATTTTCATTATTACAGGTTATTGAAAATACGGGTTGTTACATGATGGGCCGGGTAGGAGAAAGGTGAGGCCCATAATACTTAAAACTAATATAAGTGTATATTTAAAAATTTTGATCCACTTGTAAAATCACAACTTTTCTGTACATTGTTAGAATTGAGCGAAACAGGACCCGTTGGGATCGTATGGACGAGAGCTACATATTGGAACTGACTGAGAGTGAATTGGAGCTTGTTACAATTTATAGCAAAATAAATTGTCTGTTAGAATCAACCAACAATTATCGTTATTTAACGATGATCGTCCATTTTGAGTAAATCTCACTTAACTCTACTCAGTTTATATTTTCATAACGTATTTTTAGAACTGATAAATATTGGTTGATTGCTGTGTTTTGATTGGTTGGTTGAACTGCTAATTGATTAGTTAAAAATATCGATATAGTTATATATATATATATATATATCGTTAATTAAATATTGATTCTGTTGATCAGAATATTTCATATTGGAATGAAATTAATGTTAATTATATTGTTTAACATATGTGGATGCAGGGAAACAGGTCGGAAGGATCCAACTAGATTCCTCAACATTTATTTTACTGTTTGCATATATTGTGATATATGATGTGGTATATAATCTGTTATTGATTTTGTGTGTTGGATGATGATTGATCCTTTGATTTGGTATTTTAATACCATAAGTGATACTGGAATGTAGAAAGGAAATTTTCAAAGTGTATAGTGAAAAGGGAATATTTATAAAATCAAAGGATTTTATAAAAGGAAATATCTACAAAATCGAAGAATTTTATAAAAGAAACATTTATTTAGAAAATAAATAGAGTTATAAAAGGAATATTTAAAAAGGAATATTTATTGAGAAAATAAAAAGAATTATATAAAGGAATTTCAAAGCGGATATTGAATTTTAGGATTTTTATAAAATCAATGGATTAAAAAAATATTTGTAAAACATTTACAATAGAATTGAAAAGGAAATATTGGAAAATAAATAGGATAATTAGAAAAGTAAATATTTAGGAAATAATTAGTGTAGTATAAAAGGAAGTATTTTATAAAATGAATAAAATTTTATAAAAGAAAATAAGTGGAAAAGATTTATTTAAAGTATAATTAAATGGAAATATGTTTTTAACAGATAAATTGAGAAGATTAATTTATAAACAATGTTTATAAATTAAGAAAATATTTATCATTGGATAATTTGAATATAAAATCTGAATTTATATAAAGAAGTAGGAATCGGTTTTAACACTTATAGGTTAATAGAATTTGAATTCAACATTTATAAAAGGGAATTTATATGAGATTTTAACTGTTAGAAGTTAAAAGGTGGATTTGTAGAAATAACAAACAAAAGTATAAATAGAATTTGGAAATCGAATATTATTTTTAAATATGAAATCAAACTAAAATGGTATATATATATTAATAAATATTATTCACATTTGGTGTGAATAATGGATTAAAATAGTTATTTTATAAATTAAAACATTTTAAAGGAAAATTGGGATTTGAAAAAGAATTCAAATGGGAATTTGAATAAGATAGGGATTAGAGTTAATTGAATAATAATTATTGGAAATGGAGTTAATCGATTAGAGTTAATCGAATATTAATTATTCGAATTAGAGTCGATCGGATTAGAGTTAACTGACTAGTGTTAATCGAATTTGAGTTAATCGAATATTAGTTATTCGAATGAGAATTATTCGAATACTGGTTATTAGGATATAGTTATCAAATATATTTTTCGAAGGAGAATTTTTCGAATATAGTTATTCGAAGGAGAGATTTTCGAATATAGTTTATTTGAAGAAAGTGTTATCGAATATAGTTTATTCGAAAGAAAGAGTTATCGAATATAGTTTATTCGGAAGAGAGTTATCGAATATAGATTATTTGAGAGAGAATTATACATTTAAATTCGACTATATCGAATGTAGGAAAATACTTTTTACTTTCTGATTTTTAAATCAAGATTTATTTATGTAATAAATTAGTTGTTTAATTATTTATCCAAATTAAATAAATAAAAGTTATATTTAAGTTACTATATATATGGGAAGTATGGGATTATAACACTATTGTTATAATCAAGAAGTGGATTCGTAAATAAAATCCGAGAGTTACGTAAGGAAGTTGTTAAAGATTTAAAAGGTGAACTTTGTCTATTTCAAGGTTAATAATGTTGTTCAGTTAAGGTCTGAGAGTTAGTTATACCCCAACTTTATTGACTTCGTTTTTAACTAAGAAATGGTTAAGGTTCGATAGTGAAGGTTGGTTAAGTGAATTTAGTTAATGAGTGTAATGATTTGAGTTGGCATAGCGATGTTTTATTTAAACATCTATTTAAATCCAATGAAGGAATTTTGGAAATAATTTCCAAATAAGAATCAGAAATGTTTTCTCTAATATAGAAATTAAGAAATGAGAGTGAATATGGAAATGTCGTCCAATGATTAATAACGTATATTTTCTATATTTAGAAAACAAGGATTTATGAATATATGGAAATGGTAAATCGGGAAATGAATAAATGAATGATAAATTAATTAAAAAGGGGATCAGTGTTGATTGATGATTTGCTCAGTAAGATTTCCATTTGGAAATACGACCGTTGTTTGTACAAATGTTTTCCTTTGATAGTTAAATCACCGACTATCAAAGTTTTTGACAATTTCCGTTGTCAATACGGAGAGACCGGGATCAGATTTATTATCCGAAAACCACTCCGTATGGGCATTAGCATTGCGAATCAAATATGATGAAGATAATTGAAGACGGAGTTGTGCAAGGGCTGTTCTGACGATCCTAGGTAGAAATTGCCAAAGATTGATTTACAGAATAGTGCCTTCGGTTTGTCTAGTCCCAGGACAATGTGTATAGACGAATGTTTGACACAGTATATCTAATGCATCACGAAAGTTGATCGCTTCAAACGTATCTACGTTTGGTGGTGGAGGAATTCATTTCTCTTAGCTTTATACCCGTGGTATTTTTGTGGAAATCAATTTGTGATTTGGTGGGGTATGACGATGTGGCATTCAAAGTAAATGGAGTTGTGGTCTGTCAAAAGATATATTATGGCCTCAAGCCTCATCAACCGGGATATGACAAAAATTGCGCATGCAGCATGGCTAAGTGGGTGGCCCTCATTAGAGTGTATTGTCACCATCTAGAGAATATTCATATTTGTTACATCTTTTTGCTTCTGTATCTCCCGAGAACGGTTATGTTGCTAGCAACCGTAGGTGACAATATATTCGATACACTCAAGAGAAATGAGTGGTCGGTCATGTGTGGGCCGGGTTGCAAGACGTTCTTGTTGAACCCAGTGTATTCCTCTTTAGAGATACACTATCGGCAGGTGGTTCTATACCTTGTCATAGTCGGAATCCAATCTCCAATAAGCGCCTGTGGTTTTGATTGTATACTATATATATGTGGAGCATGAATGCAAGCGTTCTGCTAGATTGTTAATTATTTGTGATTAGACACTATTATAATATCAGAATATTACTGAATTTCAAAAACGTTTGGGTTATCGTAAGGTAAAAACCATCCGTGTTTTTGTGTGGATCGGTCTTAAGATTATCATTTCTTTTGAAAATGAATTTTAAAAGTTAACCCAAGTGGTTGGAGTTTACTCACACCAGTCCCATGACTGACCCAGAGTTTATTTGTTTTGTTTTCCCTAAACTCTTGGGTGCCCAAAAATTGTACGGGCAATCAAGTAGTCGGGATTTGCAGAGAAACCAGATGGAGCTTGGAGCAGGAGGCTTCAGCAGCATTTTATAACTATTGTTTATTTCCGCTGTGATGTAAGTGTTATACTCTAACATACAAATACAGATTTTTGTTTCAATGTTATTTTGTATGCTATGTTTTATTCGTTCCGCTGCGAGATTCTTGTTACTCTGATGTTGTTGTATTCTTCTTCTTCTTCTATTCTTATAGTTCTACCTTATCTATTCTCACCCTCTAACTTCTTTCTATTAACTATCTGGTATTTCCGATGTCGGAATAGTCGACATTGGTATTTATATCGATTTTCAAAGTCGTAAATCCTCGGGTCGTTACAGTGGTATCAGAGCTGAAGGTTAAGTGATTACCTTGGCTCTGTGGCGTGACTTAGTAGAGATGGGGTTGGTAATGCCCTTGATTGAGTTGAGTGTATATATACGAGTGAACGTATTTGTAGATTTTATAAAAATGGTTTTATATTGTGGAGATTTATTGGTTGAGTTGTTTATGAGTTCTGGTCGATCAGTTTGATCCATTGTATCGGTAGGGGTTTATAAACACTTGATTACGATGGACCGACACAGTATGATTTGAAAAAAGGGTAAATGAAATAATTTTATCCAAATGGAGCTTGGAGCAGTCAAGTAGTCGGGATTTGCAGAGACACCAGATGGAGCTTGAAGCAGGAGGCTTCAGCAGCATTTTATAACCATTGTTTATTTCCGCTGTGATGTAAGTGTTATACTCTAATATACAAATACAGATTTGTGATTCAATGTTATTTTGTGTACTATATTTTATTCGTTCCGCTGTGAGATTCGTGTTACTCTGATGTTGTTGTATTCTTCTTCTTATATTCTAATAGTTCTACCTTATCTATTCTCACCCTCAAACTTCTTTCTATTAACTATCCGGTATTTCCGATGTCTGAATAGTAGACATTGGTATTTGTGTCGATTTTCGGAGTCGTAAGTCCCCGGGTCGTTACATATAAATATCTCCATTTTCTCATAATATTTTACTGGCTTATTCAAGTAGCTTCCTACTCAAAAAGGGTTAATATTTCTTTAGAACTGCCAACTGAAATCTTGGATGAAGAAGGCGGTAGGAAAGTGGCTTCCCTGTCTTCAGAAATTATAACTATTGTAACAGTAAGTGTTCCTATGACTCTATTGTAGATTTTCTTTTAAAAAGATTTGTCATTTAAGACTTTCTAATTCCAGGCATTGTTCAAGAGGGATCACTTCCTCTTGTCCCAACTATTGAAACCACTACTATTCCTTCTCCAAGCCATCCGATTAGATTTTCCAAATTGGTGGGGTCAGTCTTGGAATCCCCAATGCTTTACTCTTTTGTTAATTTTTCTGCATCTACTTCAACAGATCAATTAGTCATTGTACAAGACCTTAAGGTAACCCTTCTTTTTTCATCTCCTTACTTCTTTACCTTTTTCATCCTTTTCATTATATTTCATTTTCTACTTTTCATCATTTAAAGAGTTGGTATACCTTCTGCCATGCCTCTTGCATATCCAAAGGTGAAGTTTCACACCTTAGATGAAGGTTAAGGCCCTAAAAATCATAATCCCACCTTGGTTGTTATCGTTAATGAGCCGCTAATGAAGGATTCATAGCCAGGTCATTCGCCCAAGTTGTTCTTGATGAAAATTCTTCTTTGGAGATGAAATTTCAAGAGCTAAATGATGAGCTCTCTCGGGTGATCAGAAGGAAGAAATCTCTAGAAGAGGAGTTTTCATCCTTGCGGAAGTCATTTGAAGAGGAGAACTCCTTCTGAAAGAAATCCTCGGAAAAGAAAGAGAAAATTTTGAGGATGGTCATGGACGCCCTCTCGGATGCAAAAAGGAAAGTAGATGCTTTTCTTGACCACTCTTACAGTCAGGTTCTCGATGATTCCTTCATGGTTCAACTATTTATGGTCTACTCAAAAAACTTAAGAAAATATCGAGATTTAAGCTTTGATATGCTCCCGAAGTCAATGGTTGAAAGGTATCGGGCCTCATTAGAGAAATTTTAGCGCAATGAAGAGGTCCCTGAGGCGGAGGAGGTTGACGTAAGAGATATCTTATCTTTCAAAGTTCCATCAATCGAAGAGGACTCAGAGGAGGAAGTTGCTGGTAAATAAGTACTTAAGGATTCAGCCGTCGATAGAATATCTGAGCTTCATTACAACCTTCGAGAAGCGGCGGTGGTTCCAGAATAGGAATGAAGGACAAAACCTTATTGAAAAATAAATATGGTGGTTCCCTTTGTAAAGATTCAAAGGGGAAGCAACCTATGACCAGCTCTTCTCCTTCTCCAGTCTAGGTTCCTATCTTTTCCCATTTTGATAAGTAATACTCTTTCGATCACCTTCTTAGTGGACGATATTTGTTTCTATATTGTTTGTTATTAAACTGCAAAAAAATGGTTAGAGATATACCTCATAGATTGAATTAAAATGAGTAAAGAGATAGCATAATAATTTTTTCAATAGTTATTTCAAGGATTAATTTTTATCATGATCCCACCAATCTTTTTCCTGTAAGGGTGAAGGTTCTACATGGGATGGCCTCTGTTAGAGTGTTTGGATCCTCAGGAAGTAGCAATATCATAATTACCAATTTATTCTTCCTAGTGAAACTAAAACATTGATAGAAGCCTCCACCTTTCGAATAATATTTGAAAACCTTTTAGGAATCATCAAAGATGATTTTTGGACATGTACAGAATTTGTATTTACTTTTATAAATCATATTTAACTCTTGGCAACATCTCTTGTTAATAAAACAACTATATGATTCAGGTTTTGTTTTATCGAGGCTTTTTTCATCTTATAGTGACAGATAATACTACTTTAAATAGTCCCATTACTTGAGGCTTCTTGTTAAAATTTGATAAGATAAGAAGACATTTTCGGGAAAGGTCCTTCTTAATTAAGTGATCTAGACTTATTCGACATTACATTCGTAAGGAATTATAAAAACTCCATATGAGGTGTTTTAGGTTTCCTTTTTACTTCTTGGACGAAGAAAAGGAGGTGCTTCTTAGGGAAAGCCGAATTAAACATTTCAAAATGATTACGGAACATGATGCTCATTCTTTTGAAAAATAGTATTAGCAATCAAAATTATTTTCCCTTATAAACATGAATTGTAACAACCCGCATTCTACGCATCGAAGGATCGTAGAATATTTATTTCTTTCTCATATGAAGTCGTATGGTCATGTAACTTTGGGAAACAACCATTAGAGTCATTTCCCATGTTCATGATTTTTGTCGATTTTTAAATGACCGTTTTACCCCCAGTTGGTACTGTTTCGGCCATAATTTTTGATTGGAAAGGAGTTTTGACCTGAAACCACTTGCTTTGGATTCGAATGATGGTTTCTCTTTCCGTAGAGTGGTTACACTAGCCAAATGGACTTACCGTTTGGGAGATATGGCTGAAACAAGGTTTAGAAGGTGAAAAACAGCTTAATTGGGCTAAACCGGGTGATTAGCAACTAGGCCCAATGGGGGATTTCGGGATTTGGGGTATTTAAGGGCTGCTAGGGTTAGGATTTCGGTTTTAGACTCATTTTTCCAGCCGCCACTTACCTCTTTCAAGCTCTAGCAATGGCCTCCACCTTCTAATTTCATCCCAAATCGTCTCTAATCACTTTCTAATCGAAGATTAAACAAAACTACATCAAATCAAGGGAGGGTAGCACCAAATCAGAGAGAGAGCTACTGGAACATGTAGGGATTAGATCCAAATCAGAGATTATTTCAGATCTAAAGTTTGTTTGTGGCTAAGGTGAGTGATTTGCATTGTTTTTCACTAATTACGGCTAATTATGGTAATTACCGAAGATTAGCGAAATTATGGCTCAGAAAAATTTAGAAAAATTCCTAAAATTCTAAAACATCATTTTATGCCTCTGATATGAATTTGGGTTAATTTCGACTAATTTTGCAAATCCCGGAATTTGGGGGATTAAGGGGTGATTAGTGGAAATTAGCGAATTTATGCATGTTAAAAATCTGGAAAAATATTCATAAATTCTGAAATATTGTTTTAGACCTCTGATGTGAATTTGGGATAATTTGGTTAAGTTTTGCTAATCATATCATAAGTTTCACCCAAACATGCTTAAGGGAAAATATGGGGTTTTGGCTATGTTTGATCCATTTTAACCTATCATATTGTTGTTTTGGTGTTTGTGGTTGATTATACATGTTGCTATGACTGTATGGTATGCTTTGTGATTGATTAGAATAGTTGGAATGGTCAAAAACGTCTTCGAATGGCGTAAAATGTTTGTTGGAAAAGTTACAGAAAAACAGTGTAGGCTTTCGGATCGGATCGGGTGGATGGGTCGGACCGGAGCGGACTGAGCAAAGTATCACCGAACCGAACCGAAGCTTGACACAGGAGAGAGTGGAAAAAAGGAAGGCCACCATTATATGAACCAGATTGGATCGGCTATAGAGACCACGACCTGATGGTGGAAGGAGCTCGAACCTGAACCGCGCCACGTACTGGAGCACCCGATCCGCTTGCACGATCTGAACCGTGGAGCATGGAGCACGATCCGAAGATGGTCCACGACTCTGCCAGCAGCTCTGACCCGAACCTGATGGCATCCTCCGATCCGACCCGAAGGAACTTGTCACGAACCGAGATGTTAAGTACGACCTGGGTTGTATCCGAACCGATCCGGAGCTTGGCTACGATCCGAACCACCACGATTTGGAGCATGGAACACGACCCGACCCTATCCGGTGCATCATGGAGGGACTTGAGGAACTCGATCCGATCCGAGGTGATGAAGCAATCCGAACCGAACCAAGGAAGAAGGAGAAGACCGATCTGGTGAAGACTAAAAACCCGAGATGCAAAGGTAGTCCAAATGGAAGTTAGAGCTCAGGATCCAGACGGGAACCAATGAGTTCACTTCGTGATTGGGCTTTGCTACGGGACATGTGCAAAGGGATTGTCGGTACTCATAACTTTGGTTCACCACTGAGAGATGGATGGTGGGCTTGTAGTGATAGTTACACGGGATTGGATTCCGTCATGGCCCAAAGTATTAGGTGACCAAAGTAGTGGATATCGTATGCTTTACGCACTAAGTGAGGGATGTGAGGATGATTGCTATGCTTGATTGTTTGACATCACTATGACATACACACCCCCACCCCCGTTATCTTTACACCATTTGAAAGGGCACCTTAGATTGTTGTACAGTATGTAGTGCTAACTCTTTGGTTGCAGGTCCAGGTTCAGGTATGATTGGATTATACCTGTTGTTGTTATGTTTTGTTGCTTATCGCTCATACCAGGCTTTATGTCTGACCCAGAGTTTTATGTCTCCTCTTATTACTCTGGGTGCTCACACGAGCAGACTAGAGACAGGTTATAGTTAGCTAGTGATGTGCGAGTAGATGATTCGGAGGCGAGCAGGAGGCTTCCACGTATGATATATATATATATATATAGTATTCTCCCTGTGTTGTTGAAGATCATTGCTTGGGCATTAGTAGTGCATCTTCTACTTAAGCTTTCTTTGTTTCAGAGACAGTAATTTGGAAAGTTGTAATAAGCTGTATTTGGATTTCCGCTGCTATGTTGGTTTAGTTTTCAGCTTATGCACTGTCTCGCCTATTTTATGTCAAGATTATGTTATTATTATATTTTATTCCATGCGCTGTGAGACATTCAACAGGTTCCTTGTTAGTTCATATCCTTCTTCCCTTTTTCTTCTGACGACCGTCCCATGCTAACTGGACATGTGTACAGCGCACTTTTGGAGGAAATGTCGGTTGGTGCGGGGCGGGTCGTCACATTTGGTATCAGAGCTCTAGGTTGCGTAGTTAATCTAGGGAGAGACACTAGGGAGAGATAGTACGTATATGAGAGCGCGTATTTGTGATTACTTTGGTTTTCAAAAGCTATGTATATATATACTATTAGTAGTATAAGAATGAAGTCGCACTGCACTAGCACCACTATGGGGTCGTTAATCGTTTCCCTTTTTCAGATTGACGATGAGTCGAGACACGAGGGGTGCTGGTAGAGGGACCAACCAAGGGAATGCCGCTGACATGAGGGCGATGTTTACTAACCTCATGAGAGACATGCTTAGAGAAGTGCAAGGGGCAGTTCCCAATCCCGGAGTCGGTGTTGTCCCAGTAGTGCAGGCGCCGAGGGTCGATTTCGCCAAGTTGTGCAAGGATTACACTAACCTTGGTGGGAAGCCGTTCCACGGGACGGAGTCGGCCACAGATGTTCAGGACTAGTTGGATAGCTGTGATCGTATCTTCGACGACTTGGGTCTTGAGGATGCGATGAAGAGAAGGCTAGCGTCTCGTCAGCTGGAAGGGCGAGCGATGAATTGGTGGAATGCCATTAGAACAGCTACTCCAGAAGATCAAGTTACTTGGAATCAGTTTAAGACTCGCTTTTGTGATAAGTTTATTCCAGCTGCTCATAAATCAAAACTGTTCAAGAAGTTCTTGGAGCTTAAGCAGAATGGTAGAGCAGTTTCGGAGTATATCGCTGAATTCGACACTCTATCGAAATATGGATGGTCCCTTATCAATACAGTCGAAAAGAAGAATGAGAAGTTCATAACTGGCTTGGATGGGTACTTGGGGGAAAGACTTATAAACCATATTGATGAGACGTTAGAGTCTATTGTAGGAAAGGCATTAAGGTCAGAGAGCCTTTTCCCTAAGTCGAACACCGAAGTTGCTATTGCATCTGCAGAGGAGCCAAAGCCGCAAGCAGGCGGTGAAGGCAAGAAGAATTCTCAGAGCAAGAGGAAGCAGAACCCAACCAAGGATGGTCAGAATAAGAAAAATAAGAAAGATGGCGAATGCTTTAGTTGTGGCAAGAAGGGCCACTATGCCAGAGATTGTCGAGAAAAGCCTGGGGAAAGGAAGTGCTTTAACTGCGGCCAGGCGGGACATCACATGGATGATTGCCCACAACCACCTAGGGAGAAGCAGATTGTGAAATCGTATGCTATCAACGCTGTTCCTTCTTCGTCGAATGCTCCAAGTGCGGCGCAGAAGGGAAAGGGTGTCGTTATAAAAGGTATGCTTTCTATTTAAGATGTTTTGATCGGGTTTTGTTTGACAAACCCAAGATAGTCGATAGACCTCTAGTTGTGACGAACCTGATTGGTGGTTCGACTAGTTTTGGCATGATTTGTTGTAATGTGATCTTATCGAGTCATGGATGTATGTTTCCTTGTGATTGCTTTGTTTTGGGCTTTACTGGGTTTAGCATTATTTTGGGGAGTCGATCTACTCCAAAGGAATAGGGTGGTATTAGGTACCTACCTAGTGATGGCGATAGTAACTGGAATTAAGGAAGCTGAAAGGTTATCGTTGTAATAAGTTCTAGTTGTCTCTGGGAGGCAAATGAGTACTCCAATGCTAGATTGTTTTGCTAGTATCACCTCATGTGGATTGTCCGAATTCGGAGGAGATGTTCCTTGGGCGCTTGTATGATATTGGTTTAGGCCTTTGGGGCTTGTGCTTGGGGAATGTCGAGTTTGACTAGGATGGTTTGCGTGAGGGATAAGTAGACGTTGCGATTTTCATTGGATGATATCTTGGTTCACTCGAGGAGTGACGGGCAGATGGAACATGATAAGACTGTTCAATGGTATAGACTGCCCAGGGTTGGACTCGATAGGGTTATGAGATTGCTCGAGTGAGACTCGAGAAAGATGTAAAGTAATGGATTGTTTAGGACCCTATATTGATGTTCTCTATTGGATAGTAGAATTTTGAAGGAATGGGATGTGTTCGTTGATCGTGGGAGATACAACGAAGATTAGGGCGATTCAAGTTGGACTTGAATTCGTAAAGGAAAATGGGTGTTCATTGATCTTGGAGATGCAACGAACAGGGAGACGACTCACGTTGGACTAGAGTTTGTCCGTACTCAAGACTGGGTCTGAGTTATAGATTGACTCGAGTTGGACTCGAGAAGGCTGCAAGGAATTGGATTCAGCTCGAGTTGGACTCGAGAGGGAAGCAAGAAAATGGATAGACTTGGGTTGGACTCAAGTATTTTAGGAGGACTAAAAGCAGGGGTATTTGGGGACGCCCGTTACCTTGGATCCGTTGGACGTGATCTAGTTATCCTTGGAGGATAAACGTACGTTGGACGTACGGTAGTCCGATTGGAGGCTGGCCTTCCATTAGTTTAATTATCCTTGGAGGATAAACGTACGTTGGACGTACGGTAGTCCGATTGGAGGCTGGGCTTCCATTAGTTTAATTACCCTTGGAGGATAAACGTACGTCGAACGTACGGTAGTCCGAAGGGAGGCGGGGCTTCCATTGGCTTGGGATTGGTTGGACCAGTCAAGTAGGCATCGGTGTATGTATGGGGGCAAGGCTTCCATTAGTTATTGATGTTGGTTGGACCAGACATACTAGAATCGACATATTGGGATTGGTTAGACCAGTCATGTATGTGTCGATGTGTTTATGAATTTAGCAGGTGATAGGTAGGACTTGTTTGATGGATGTTATGGTTGCTATGTTGTTCCTATTTTTCTTCCCTTGAGTAGACTATCACCTGTAGGGTTCCAGCGATAGGGAACAAAGTGATTGTAGTAGGACTATGAGCCAGTGCAGTAGAGTCGTCATGACTCGAGGGGCAAAGTGGACATAGTAAGAGATTAGTAAAGCTATGAGCCAGTGCAGTGGAGTTGTTATGACTTTATGGGGCAGAGCGGACATAGCAAAGGACTAGTGACTATGGATCAGTGCAGTGGAGTCGCCATGACTCCATGGGGCAGAGTGATCATAGTAAAGGATTTGGGTGCGGTAATAGTTGCATTGAGTAGGAGACATGCCAGTTTAGGGGTTTTGTTTGTGGGTTGGAAGCAACTAGAGTATATCACAGGATATGATTTCAGACCCAAGAGTGAATTGGATTCAGAAACACTAGTAAGCTTGACGATTAGATCGATTTTGATTGAGTGGATTGGTTCCAGTTAGAAGGGCGATCCTAATCTATTGGAAATCATCTCTAGGGTAGAGATGGGTATCGATGGAAAGAGAACGATCAAGCAAGGATTTGATCGAGAAGGATGGCTTCAAAAGAATGGAGGACTAGTTGTACCCAACGTAGATGGACTGAGAGATGAAGTGCTTAGAGCATATCATCGCTCGAAATTGACTATGAATCCCGGTGGTAACAAAATGTATTGAGACATGAATAAGACCTACTACTGGGAAAGATAAAGAAAGACGTTGGGAAGTTTATGTCCAAATGCATAAATTGCCAGTTAGTTAAAGCTGAGCAAAAAGAAGCCTAGTGGTTTGTCACAACTGTTGGAAACAAGTCTCAATGGATTTCATTGATGGTTTACCAAGGAATAGGTCAGGTCATGATGGTATTTGAGTGAATTGTATATTAGAGAATGAAGGCTACCCAAGATAGGTAGGAGATTTATCTCGATAAGAGACGAAAAGATTTGGAATCCTTCGTTGACGACTTGGTGTTCGTCAAGATCTCTCCATTTAGAATGTGATTCGGATGGGTTGGAGAGGTAAGTTAGCACCAAGATTTGTTGGCCCATTCCCAGTTCTCGAGCAAGTTGGGAATTTGGCGTATGAAGTAGAGCTACCTGACAAGATGGCGGGAGTTCACAACGTATTTCATGTTTCTCGGTTAAGGAAATTCGTGCACAACCCTAGTGTGGCTATTTCACCTGATCAGTTGGATAACATCGAAGTTGAACTCGAGGCGGTTGGGAACCGCAAGTCTATGCGCATTGTTGGGAACGATACGAAGCAGCTTCGAAGGAAGGCGGTGAAACTAGTCAAAGTCCAGTGGGGTGAGAATGAAAAAGACTGTACTTGGGAAACAGAGAAGGATATAAGGAAGAAGTATCCAGAACTCTTTGCCTAGTAAGGTTTTGGTAGTGATAGTTTCTTCCCTTGTTAGTAAACCGCATGCTAGGATAGACTTGTTTTGCATGTTGATTGTTGTTTTATGGTTGATAGGCATGCGGAACCCTTTTTTTGTGTTTTGGTTAGGGAATTTCGGGGGCGAAATTTCTTAAGGGGGGGAGAATGTAACAACCCGCATTCTACGCATCGAAGGATCGTAGAATATTTATTTCTTTCTCATATGAAGTCGTGTGGTCATGTAATTTTGGGAAACAACCATTAGAGTCATTTCCCATGTTCATGATTTTTGTCGATTTTTAATTGACCGTTTTACCCCCAGTTGGTACTGTTTCGGCCATAACTTTTGATTGGAAAGGAGTTTTGACCTGAAACCACTTCCCTTGGATTCGAATGATGGTTTCTCTTTCCGTAGAGTGGTTACATTAGCCAAACGGACTTACCGTTTGGGAGATATGGCTGAAACAAGGTTTAGAAGGTGAAAAACAACTTAATTGGGCTAAACCGGGTGATTAGCAACTAGGCCCAATGGGGGATTTCGGGATTTGGGGTATTTAAGGGCTGCTAATGTTAGGATTTCGGTTTTAGACTAATTTTTCCAGTCGCCACTTACCTTCTTCAAGCTCTAGCAATGGCCTCCACCTTCTAATTTCATCCTAAATCGTCTCTAATCACTTTCTAATCGAAGATTAAACAAAACTACATCAAATCAAGGGAGGGTAGCACCAAATCAGAGAGAGAGCTGCTGGAACACGTAGGGACTGGATCCAAATCAGAGATTATTTCAGATCTAAAGTTTGTTTGTGGCTAAGGTGAGTGATTTGCATTGTTTTTCACTAATTACCGCTAATTATGGTAATTAGCGAAGATTAGAGAAATTATGGCTCAGAAAAATTTAGAAAAATTCCTAAAATTCTAAAACAACATTTTATGCCTCTGATATGAATTTGGGTTAATTTCGACTAATTTTGCAAATCCCGGAATTTGGGGGATTAAGGGGTGATTAGTGGAAATTAGCGAATTTATGCATGTTAAAAATCTGGAAAAATATTCATAAATTCTGAAATATTGTTTTAGACCTCTGATGTGAATTTGGGATAATTTGGTTAAGTTTTGCTAACCATATCATAAGTTTCACCCAAACATGCTTAAGGGAAAATATGGGGTTTTGGCTATGTTTGATCCATTTTAACCTATCATATTGTTGTTTTGGTGTTTGTGGTTGATTATACATGTTGCTATGACTGTATGGTATGCTTTGTGATTGATTAGAATAGTTGGAATGGTCAAAAACGTCGTCGAATGGCGTAAAATGTTTGCTGGAAAAGTTACAGAAAAACAGTGGAGGCTTTCGGATCGGATCGGGTGGATGGGCTCGGACCGGAGCGGACTGAGCAAAGTATCACCGAACCGAAGCTTGACACAGGAGAGAGTGGCAAAAAGGAAGGCCAGCATTATATGAACCAGATCGGATCGGCTATAGAGACCACGACCTGATGGTGGAAGGAGCTTGAACCCGAACCGCGCCACGTACTGGAGCACCCGATCCGCTTGCACGATCCGAACCGTGGAGCATGGAGCACGATCCGAAGATGGTCCACGACTCTGCCAGCAGCTCCGACCCGAACCTGATGGCATCCTCCGATCCGACCCGAAGGAGCTTGTCACGAACCGAGATGTTAAGTACGACCTGGGTTGTATCCGAACCGATCCGGAGCTTGGCTACGATCCGAACCAGCACGAGTTGGAGCATGGAACACGACCTGACCCGATCCGGTGCATCATGGAGGGACTTGAGGAACTCGATCCGATCCGAGGTGATGAAGCAATCCGAACCGAACCAAGGAAGAAGGAGAAGACCGATCTGGTGAAGACTAAAAACCCGAGATGCAAAGGTAGTCCAAATGGAAGTTAGAGCTCAGGATCCAGACGGGAACCAATGAGTTCACTTCGTGATTTGGCTTTGTTGCAGGACGTGTGCAAAGGGGTTGTCGGTACTCATAACTTTGGTTCACCACTGAGAGATGGATGGTGGGCTTGTAGTGATAGTTACACGGGATTGGATTCCGTCATGGCCCAAAGTATTAGGTGACCAAAGTAGTGGATATCGTATGCTTTACGCACTAAGTGAGGGATGTGAGGATGATTGCTATGCTTGATTGTTTGACATCACTATGACATACACACCCCCACCCCCGTTATCTTTTCACCATTTGAAAGGGCACCTTAGAGTGTTGTACAGTATGTAGTGCTAACTCTTTGGTTGCAGGTCCAGGTTCAGGTATGATTGGATTATTCCTGTTATTGTTATGTTTTGTTGCTTATCGCTCATACCAGGCTTTATGTCTGACCCAGAGATTTATGTCTCCTCTTATTACTCTGGGTGCTCACACGAGCAGACTAGAGACAGGTTATAGTTAGCTGGTGATGTACGAGTAGCTGATTCGGAGGCGAGCAGGAGGCTTCTACGTATGATATATATATAGTATTCTCCCTGTGTTGTTGAAGATCACTGCTTGGGCATTAGTAGTGCATCTTCTACTTAAGCTTTCTTTGTTTCAGAGACAGTAATTTGGAAAGTTGTAATAAGCTGTATTTGGATTTCCGCTGCTATGTTGGTTTAGTTTTCAGCTTATGCACTGTCTCGCCTGTTTTATGTCAAGATTATGTTATTATTATATTTTATTCCATGCGCTGTGAGACATTCTACAGGTTCCTTGTTAGTTCATTTCCTTCTTCCCTTTTTCTTCTGACGACCGTCCCGTGCTAACTGGACATGTGTACAGCGCACTTTTGGAGGAAATGTCGGTTGGTGCGGGGCGGGTCGTCACATGAATGTACTAAAAAACCAATTTACTAGTTTTTATATGAAACAAATAAATTATTTCTTCATATTGAATAGCGTATTTATGCTTATTGGTTCAGATCCTCTGTTGTCACCGTTAGTTTCGACAAAATAGATATGTGAAAACCCTTCTAGCCAACCTAACAAAGTGGGAAACCCAAAGCCTTTAGCTTGGTTATTCCTTTAAAATTCGAAGGTAACCCCTTCACCCTTAAATGGGTTAAAAGGCACCAAATGCAAAAAAAAAGTATAGTTCATGGATTAAAACTGCAACTAGGGATTCAGAAGAAAAACTTTCCCAGATGAGTCAATCCTTAGAAGAGTCCCAGCGCCAAGATAAGGCTAATCTGAAGGTCGATTTCGATAAAGAGATGCTAAAACTTCAGCATATGGTTTGCAAATTGGAACTTCAATTGGAAGATTGTCGATCTTTACATAAATCATTAGAATTTTCTATGTAAGGGGGAATCTGAAATTAGCTTCTTGTTCCTCTGGATTTACCTCTAGCGGAACCCAGGGTTCTCCCGGAAAGTTTCAATTTTTAGTTTATCCCCCCGAGAGGTTTATACGAGATGGTTATGAAAGATTGGGTTGACACCGTAAAACTTGAATTGAAAGATTACTTCAAAGATAAAAAGGCAAACATTCATTATCTTTTCAGTAGTTACGTAACTCAAATCGAAAAGCTTCAAGAGGAAATGTGCTCTACTAAGAAATTGGAGACCGAATATGGAAGGGCCAACAAACTTCTTTCGAAAGCCAACAAACTTCTTTCGGAAGCCAACAAAGTTTATAAGCATACACTTAAAATTTGAATTGAATTTGTTTGTAATGCCAAAGCAATAAAATATAAAGAAAAGAAGCTCAAAGAGGTGTTATTTGTCATTCTCAATCACGTCTCGATCAGTTGTTTCAAAGAACCTTATAGAAAATTTTGAAAGTTTTGATCCTTACTATTGTCTTATTTTGAATGTCTTATAATCTATATAGATAAAACTTGAGTAATACTTTCTATAATATAAGCCTAAACTATTTGCTAACTTTTTATTGCTTTTCTTTCCAGAACATCATATTCTAAGAATAGTGATAAACCAATATTCTTTAGTTATTGAAACATTTGATCAGTATGCAGACATCAACAATGTGAACCCGTGAACCTTCTCGTAAATGTTACATTAGGTTCATAACCATCCTTAGTTCGAGTTTCTAGGACTCAAGTTATGATAAATAAAACTTATGGTATTGAAAGGATCAAAACCCTAGACTTAGATAGAGGAATAATAATGTCCAGAACTATCTTTTCTAGAAATAATAGAAACCCTAAAACTAAAATTCGGGTATTGGAGTATTTGACGTCCGTTATCCCCTTTCCTAGGAATAATTATAAATGAAGCCTCTTCCGACTCATAGAGAAACCGGGACTCATATTCGAGTATTATAATAATAGAACCCATCCTCGGAAAATAGTTATAAATAAAGCCTTCTTCAGCTAATAGAAGATCCAGAACCTAGATTCAGACATTAGTATAGTAGAAATCCAAAAATCTTCTTTTAGAGATAATTAACAAGAAGGAAGATGCCTTCGGCTTATAGAAGACTCGAAATCCATATTCGGGTAATAATGGAAATAGATATTAAAAAGACTTCCTCGTCTTATTGAAGGCTTGAAAGGCATATTTGGGTAATAATAGAAATAACTGAAGTCTAGAAATTTTCTTCTCAAGATAGCATATACGAAAGTGCTTTCGGTTTTGGAGGATTCTTTGCCCATTTAAGGCTCCTCCTAAAGAAGAGGTGTGGCATGCTTTAAGTGTTCATTTTTAGCTTTTGTTCCCTTCTACTGAACGAGGCATAAGAAGAGGTAGGATGTGCTCATCTTTAAAGTAGAGATGCCTAAGACAAAGCATAAGCAGGGCTTGTTCTAAAAATAACAGATGCATAGCGTGCTTCGTTAGGTGTCGGGAGCATGTTCGAGGGATTACCTGTCCCTCCTCTAGAGGGCGCCTTGATAGCGTCAAAGGCTTGTGGTGTCGGGCACAACCCCCGGGATTATCCTCCTCCATCTAGGAGGAGCCTAGAATATACCTTGTGCTTGGAGCTAGGATCATTGTCTTGGGATTACACCTTCCTCTTAATGGTAGGACCTTGGTATACAATGGGATTTAATGGATGTCGGGTGCATGTCCCCGTGCTTACCTGTTCCCTCTTAGGGGAAGCCCCTTGAGTACGTTAAGGATTTTTTTTAAAAGTTATCCATAAATAAAGGGTATTTCAACTTCAACCAAGTAGAATTTCTCATTTTGGATTGACTTTTACCTATAACTCATGTAGAAGATCTTATCTCAAGACGAAACTCAATTTTATTGCGTCCATTTAACATCTCTTTATATGCTCATCAAGTTTTCCTTTCCCGGTAAATTAATTAACCATTCTTTCAAGGGATCTGCATTAATTAGTTTCATGGTCACTGACCATATGATAGTGACAATAGATTCTCTCTTGTTCTTTTCAGACTTAGGTGGTTTCTTGTTGGTAGGCGAATAACCCAATTCCTCCTTGGTCAGTAGGTGGATGGTCATAATAGAAGAAGCTAGATTGAATACCTTTGTCAATTTTAACATAAATTTTCCTTCAATAGATTTAGTTTTTGGTTTCTTTGAGTTTAACAATGGCTCCTTGCTTTGGTATATGGCTAATTTCCTTTTAAAGCGTTTGTGGGTTACATAATTGGATATAAAGTTTCCTTAAACATTTCATCCCTTTCGAGGGTTCTTCGGGGGTTACAACAAGACTTAAATTCTCTGCGATTTGATCTCCAATTTAGTGTGAAGGCTTCGTAGCCTTTTATATTTTCTAATTCAAACTTAGTTCCTTTGGTATAACTTTGAATAACATTTTCGTGAACATATTGTCATCCTTTTCTAAAATACTCTCATAAGCAAAGATAAGTTTTAATCCAAAATGGAAAGGGTTGATGACCCATCTATCCAACTCATAAGTTTGGCCTTTTTCTGACTAATTAGACTTAAAGCTTTCATTCTCATAATGTACTCCTCATAGAACCGTAAATCCGCGTAGGTTATCATCGTTACTATCAGAGTTGAAGGCCCTTGCTCAGATTTATTTGACCTATCATCTTTATTGGGTTGTTGTCCTATCGGAGGGGGTTGTGTCTCCCTCACCTCTAGAGACTAATAAGGTATTATCTTCCTTCTTTATTACATTCTTACTGATAGCTCGGAGGGGTTATAATTTCCTTTCCTTTATGAGACTGTGGAGGTATCCGATATTTCCAATCGAGAGCATGCTCAGCCCTTTGGGAACATTCTTTCATTTCATTGGTATTCCTTCCAAAATCATGATTACCTTTTGATTTATACGAAACTTTTCTCAAGGAATAAGGAGTCCTTCCTAGATCATATTGAGCTTTCATATACTTAGATTCCATTTATACATTGTTAAAAGAAGTTTTCACCGAATAGGGAAGTTAAAAGTATCGTTGGTTCAAGCCCTCCTTCTAGCCCAAAAATGTTATCCAAAAATATGTTTAACACCCCAAAACGGTGTAATACTTGTAGAATCCTTTATTTGCAAAATGTTTAACTTAGGTTATGCTACCGTTTCCATTTCCTACAGTATCTTTTTGCTGATTTTTGAATGTTAATTCCTGTAGAAAACAAGAGGCAATGATCAAATGTCGGTAGGATGGAGTTTGGAGTTTGAAAGAAGCTTTGTCCCATGGCATATTAGTTTCTTATGATAATTTCCTGTGACTTTCATAATAAACCCTTCAGTCAAGCTGGTAGACCCTTTCGTAGGAATTATGAACTTTTAAATTTCCTATGACGAATTGCCTGTTGATTTATGTAACTTAAAGGAGGCTTTGGTCGACTTGACGAAGGATTTATCAAACCTTCAGAAGGAACCGAGAATTCTAACCAGTTTGGATCATCTTAAGGAACCATCGATAGGTTACAAGCTATGTGGTTTTTTGTTGTTCCAATCTCAAAATTAGTATAATTAAACTATTCTAGCACTTTACGCCTTTCAGAACTCCCAGAAGGTACTCTTGTCAAATTATTGTATTTCAGATACCTTTGATACCGAACCTGCAAAGTTATTAGATAACAATAATGTAAAAATTCAGAAATTACCCCTTTATTACCTCAATTTGCAAATAAATATCATTATTTATAAGTGTTGATGTTATAGACTTCCCATCAAATTGATTTCCAAATTAGGGTTTGCAACTCATACTTTTAGACACAAGAGTGAGAATGAAAAATATGATCTCGATTCTTGACCCCTAGGGTTGTACTGAGAGGTGTGGTTTGGCCCATCTTTCGTCATAAGGGCCTCATCCTGGAACATCTACGGAAGCGCATACGAAGACTTAGTGAAGAAGACTTCTGTTATTTCCTAGGATGTTAGCTATAGTGTCGGTGTTGGGCTCTCCGAAAGTATTCTTCTGGAACTAGAAGGTTTGGCTATTTGCGAGAGGAGTGAGCTTGTAGGTGCTCTCGACTATTGACTCGCTTATTGCGCTGCCTTCTTTTGTATATGAGGTCTGCTTGCGATAATCATCTGATGGAGTGTTAAGCTTTTGGCATAATTCCATTAGGCTATCCGAAAGATACATCTACATTCTTTCCGCTGCTCTAAGATAGTTATTTAGTAGAACATACCCTTAGGGTTTCACCGATAGGAGCTTCCTTTTGCGGGAAAGAATCCTTTGTCCCTCCAGTTACGGATACGGAAGCAATTATCAAAGGAAAGGTTCTAACTATGCTGAAGGCTTGCCATCTTCAACATTCCTTCACCGTAACTTTGGCTTTCGGTTTCCCCTTAGTTATTTTATGCTAACAATTGCCCACTCCACTAGTGAAAAGTTTTTCTGGACTTTTCAAGTCAACTATCCCAACTTTCAAGGGATATGACATTCTTTCCGCCTCTTGATATCCCTACCTAGACAGTCAGATTTGGATCAACAGCTGTCTTTATTTATCTCATTTTCCTCATTTCCATAAATACTATACCTTTCCCTTTCTTCCTTTTTTCACTTGCACTTATTATTTCAAAGCTCCAGAATCAAATCTTACCAAAGAACCTCAGTTTCTCTAGATCATTTAACTGCTAATTTCAAGGCAGATATCTTGCTTTTCTTCTAAATTTCATAACCGACCCACAGGTTTTGATATTTTTAGGGTCTTAGATCCCTTAATATGCATTTGGAAATCGTTAGTTGATTTGGATCTCAATCAATTTATAAAATTGATTATGAAAATTTAAAGGATTCGAATATATCAATCATGATTAGACACTTCCTAATTTCAATTCGATTGTCATAAGTTTGGAAATTTTCTTTTTGTATTTGACATTCCTTCTTGGATTGAAACCTATTTTGGTCCAACTGCTATTTAATTAAATAGTTTTGCTATGTCCAACCTAAACAATCTGGGCTTAATAATCATAATGTGATTAGGTAATTGGTTATTAAAGCCCTAAACATGCTTCTTTCAGTTTTCCTGATCTCTTGCACTTTCATTTACTTGAGTAAAACCGTATTTTGGGTTCGATGAACGAAAGAGAAAAGATTTTGTTATGAATTGGAAGACGACTTTACACTAATTACCAATCGGTTAGTGACTTATGCCCTGCATTCTTGATTTCCATTTCTTCCGAAGCGCTTGTGTTAAATTATTTTATTGATCGTCTCATAGTACTTCTGGGAGGAATGATACACAAGGTTTCTGTTGGATAATTTTTGGTTCAAATTCAAATACAGTAAATAAATTTCAACCAAAATACTACTGGATCTTTATGTTAATCTATAAATCGAGATTTATTACCTTGCTAAAGCTTCAATTTCTTCACGAAGTTGATTTGGATCTCGATTGATTCGAATCTTGAGCTCCCAAAACAGCAAGCCTCTATAGGTGATCCACGAATCGTTGATCTCAAAGTCATTTGACAAAATCAAGAGAGAGTGAAGTAGTACTAGCTAATTTTTGGGGATCTAGGGTTTTGCCATTCTATCGTGTATTTTTGGAATGAATAAATATAGGAAGCCGTCGGCCCTAATATTATAACATTACAAAACGAGATATGTGGTAAAACCTATTGACCTGGTTATAAAAGAAATATTCAACTTTTGATCTCCTTTTATTTCGAATGGTTTTCACCCTTTTCAGCGTTCATTTTTGTGACCCTATAGGTTATCATAACGTTGCCAACAATTTAAACAATATTTAAATTGTAAACAGTGAGCGTCATCTAGTAATACATCGCTGTTACCTAAGTTATAATAATATCAATGATTCGATACAATCCTTTCGTGACCAGTGTATCAATGTAATATAATATTTTTAACCAGTATATCTAGGATTAAACTCGAGGCAAGGAACGTATCACCTCTTTATAATTTAATTCGTTTATCTTGATCTATGAGTAGACTATTTAAACAAATCAAATTTGAGCACGACCATGCATTTCACAGTCTCCCTCAATCAAGAGGCATATGGATATCACTATGAATATATCGTAGGGTTAAATTTCATCTAGATCATTCATAATTTTCATTCGATTCGAGATGTATCCAATAATCCCCGTTATCGCTACTCTGTTACAAGTAACTTTAGATGATATCAAAACACAAATATCCTCGATTAAAATTATAATGATTTCAGGTCTCAGGACCATTACGTCATTGTCACTATGAGAACAACTTATGATACTGTTAATTATATTCCATGTAGTTATCTCATGGTGGGTCAGCCCAATACGCTGTTCTCCAGTACATATTTATACCTTGACTTTAGTATCACGTATATTAATGATCAATGAGATGTGATCATCAATCAATCAACTTACTAGTCTCAACGCTTTATTGTTGTCCTATATAAACAATAAAACTCGACTAGGGACATTTAAGAATTATAATACTTATATTATATAATATCAAATTCAAGTCTTACTTGAATTATATAATTCCGTATTATAATTCTAAGGACATCTATTATACTAATATTTATATTACGTAGTAAATATAATATAATAGTATTATTTTATTCCAAATAAAATAATAACAACAACATTGTTATTTATCACATCAAATGGATTGCCTCTAGGGTATAAACTCTAATAATCTCCCACTTGCACTAGAGTCAATCATTTACGTAACATATACTCATGAAACTAGTGTGATTATTAAACTTCTGTTGCGATTGAGTTTAATTCAGTAGGTCTGCAACATTACAACTTTTGTAACTTTGCAGATATGTTTATTTCTTCTGTGAACAACTTCACATAAGAATTATATTTCTTAAAATATATGTTTGGATTGATGATGATTTTAATGATTTTGGCCTGAGCAACAACCATATTGTTATCGTAATGTATATCATTCGATCAACAATGAATTAAGTTCAAACATGAACTTCTTAATCCAAGCATTTTCTTTCTTCGAATCAGTATTTATTTCTTGTTTTTAAACTAACATTATTTACAATAATTAATGTGTTATGAAATAACATTAGAATTATTGTGTCACTCCCACTAAATTTCTTGTCTATACAAGATTCAACGGTATTTTGTGGTTTCCGAGACATTTCGAAATATGCTTTATTCCCGTCGATGTCTTAGAGACTGGCTCTTCATCAAAAGGATACCAAATCGAGCAATAAACAATTTATTCTTAGAGAATTTATATCCACAAAATATTTATTTGATTTAAGTCTGATCTTATCAGAGGAAGGACGTTTAATAAACATCTTTACATCTCAAATTATCGTATTAGACACACTAGGACATTTCCTAGTCCATATTTTATATGGTTTCTTCAGATCGTTTTAGTGGGATTTAATACAATTGTCCTAAATTTAATTTATTGGAAGATCTATATGACTTATCATTAATCGTATTTTATCTTATAAGGTATGATGTCTCCTTTCAGACACACCATTCCAATATGGTCTTCTAGATGGAGTAAGTTATGAAACAATTTCAAACTCATATGGACAGTCATTAATTAATTGGCTTAAATATTCTCTTTGATTCTTTCAAAGATAATTTATTCTCTATCAAAATTGGTTTCTGACTTCACTTTGAATTCTTTGAACTTTTTCAAAGGATTCTGATATGTGTTTCATAAGGTACACATATTTATATCTACTGACATTATCAATAAACATAATGAAGTAATAAAACCTACCTCTAGCATATGTATTCATTGCTCCATATACATCATTATGAACAAGACCCAATATTTATCACTTATTCGTTGTAACACCCCACATCCATTAATGTCACTCGCAAAGGGAATGCATTAACTTCCATGGAGCATTTTAAGTGAATATAGAACAGAAAATCACAATAAGACAGATATAAAGCAGTACTTGAAAATTTAAAACTTTATTTATTGCAGCAGAAGGTAAATGTGTTTGGTTACATCATCAAAAACCATAAACCAAAGTCAAGTACATAATATCCATCTTGATAAAACAAAGTACATAATCCCACTACTACAAATAGCCATAAAGAAAATGATAGGTTGAACTTTACTTCGGCAATCCAAATCCAAGTGCTCCCAAAGAGATCCCAATCAAACTCCACTAGTACTAGTCCCACCCTTAGAACCTGGGGGGGGGGGGAGGAAGAAAAGAGGTGGAAACAAAGGGGGTCAAACATAAAGTCTGGCGAGTGCGATAACTCTAACAACATAATTATTAAAGCAATATGATAAGATATAAGCTGGAGAATAAGATTATGACTATGTGAGCCACATGGGTATGGCAAGGCAATCAAGAGAAACAGAGATAACGTAAATGGTGCTTCCTAGTCGATATAGGATAATTACCATACTCTACCGTACTGTACCATACTGTACTGTACTAACACTAACTGCACCCCTACTAGTCACTCTAGAAATATGATACCTCTTGCAAAATAGAACAATGATAGCTTCGTGTACTACTAGATGTACCCACTATCCTCCATGTTTGACTGTATATCTCTAGTTGCTATCATAGGTACCCAGCGTGTACCTATCCCCACTAGATGTACCCCTTTAATAAGTAATAATGGTAATTCCACGTACTCCTAGCTGACGTCATAGGTGCCGCCTGCTCCTATCTCCACTAGGTGTACCCTCTTAGTAATTATTAATAATAGTGGTAGCTTCGTGTACCCCTAGCTAACAACATAGGTGCCGTCTGCTCCTATCTCCACTAGGTGTACTGACTACCCTGCCCCATTCGATCGGCTGCCCAACTCGTAGATAACTATGTGGGCCCCACAGTGGGGTGTATCACTCCCCAAAGTGGCAACCCGATACCTCCAATGATGCACGACTTATACCTACACGATGCAACAACGTCTTACCTACCAGCCCGGGTCCACACACGCATATGAACCCGTTGGACTTGTGCTCCCACCGCTAACCCGGTTTGTCCTTTTACAGTCAAGCCCATTATGCGTGTCCCGTCCTCGACTTGGGTCGAGCCCACAAAGATACGTATGGGTTACTGGTTGAAATGGGCCCCCATGACTTGACACAAGCTATCCACCTAAGCTTGGTCCACTCTAGTATTTCCCACTTAACCCACTTCTTATTCATGTTTCAATTACATGTTTCAATTTTGGTTAAGGGTTTCTATTAGTAATTCCACATGCCACCCAAGGCACCCACTTAACCCCTATGTCCCACTTACATGTTTTACCTTGGTTAAGTGTTACTAATCGTATTACCTCATGCCACCCAAGGCACCCACTAGATTCCACATGCCATCCAAGGCACCCACTTAACCCCTTCATGTCCCACTACATGTTTATCTGGTTAAGTGTTTCTTAATTCATTAAGATCGTAACCTCATAAAGACCACTCACATTAGACTGGCATTTGTGGTAGCTAGATTTGCCGGGCGGGTCCGGGCAGTCTTACACCACAAACGAGCCTAACCTCGTGTCTTTACAACTGTTACATATTTAATTTGTGCCTTAGACCTCTCACATTAGACTGGCATTTGTGATAGTTGGATTTGCCGGGCGGGTCCGGGCAGTCTTACACCACAAAAGAGCCTAACCTCGTGTCTTAGACGATTAATTACTCCTAATTAATCATTCCCCAATTTGAATTACTTTCCCTATTCAAATTATCAATCAATTCCAAATTTAACGATGTCCATAATTGACTCAATTATGTCCATCCATTTATGGTATGTAAAACCATACCAATTTCATCACTAATTAATTTTAATCCTTAAAATTAATTACATGCCTTTTTAGGCCATTACATGCCAAATTCACAATATGTGTGTATCCACTATTATTCCCATCGTAACCCCCGTCATTCGTTCGCTTAACATGATATATACATATTAGACTAGAAAATAGTCTAATACTTAAAAAAAGAGGAATAAACGTCACAAAGTCACATACACACAATAATAGATCTAATTTGCATCTAACTTGCAATTAAGAATTACAACATACTTGCATAGTCTTTGTATTATCAAGGATCCAAAAATCATAGATCTAAAAGGTGCGAACTTGCATGCATGAACATAGCTTTACACCCAACTAGCCTAGGTAATTATCACAAACTTACATAGACTATGTATGTCGTCAACCTAAACATAAAGGTGTCGTCTTGCATAACTATGGATCCAATAAAAGGTGTTAACCTGAGTAAACTATGGATCCACATAAAGGTGTAAACTTGCATAACTATGCATGTCATAGTTTCAACATAAAAATGTCAACTTGAATATGGATCTAAACTTTAAAGGTGTGAACTTGTATATATGTGAATCCAACTATCACTTAGACTTGCATATGAACCTAATACTTATACAAACTAGCATATGTTCCACATCCATATTCGCATAAAAACTGATGTTATAAACCTAGGTGATTGGATTATAAAAAGGGATTCATTGACACAAGTTAACATCATGAATTACTAGCATATATTTTAGATCCAAACTTATATAACTCGCATACAACTTGTGTGATCCTATTAGCTTGCATAACATCATATGTACAACTTGCATAATCATATTAACTTGCATAACATCATATATATGAAACTTGGATAATCATATTAACTTGCATAACATCGTATCTGAAACTTGCATAACATCATACATGAAACTTGCATAACATCATATATAAAACTTGCATAACATCATACCATATGAATCAAGTTAACATACATGATTAAACATATGAATTAGATTCACAACCACAACTTATAATTCAACGTATATCACATCATAATTGATTTAGCAATTA
Organism: Allium sativum; assembly: GCA_030737875.1. Classification (NCBI taxonomy): domain Eukaryota; kingdom Viridiplantae; phylum Streptophyta; class Magnoliopsida; order Asparagales; family Amaryllidaceae; genus Allium; species Allium sativum. Next base: position 570,935,051 of record CM060923.1, on the reverse strand, counting down.
TTTTGTTAAAGTGATCGAACTCACAACTCAAAAGCGGTCTTGAGTTCAGAATTTTGATTTCTGGAGTTGTATTAGCTCTCCTTTGAAGAAGATTCATTGTTAGGGTTGAATAGAACTGATTTGGTTTGCTGTTCTTCCTCTTTAATTTGGTGGCGGTTGCTCTAGGGTTCAAGACAACAGCATGACGGCCATAGTTTCAGTTTTAATTCTGATTTAGGGTTTGAGTATATGGGTCTTTTTATAGAGTTTTGAATTAATTTAAGCTGTCGGATGATCTTAGGGTTAATCATAACCATTCAGTCATGATAGGGTGATAAGTCAGCCCTAATGACTAAGCAAAGAGTCAGAAAGGACTCAACAATGAGTCAGAACATGGGTCAGACTGAACCAGAAGGCTGTGTAGGTTTTCCCTCGGCCTGGGCGCACTTGGGAAGTGCACCAATGTAAATTTGTACTGGCGCACTTCCCAAGTGCGCCAGTGCAACAATATTTTTTCTTTTTCTTTTTCTTTTTTCTCTTGCCACCAAACTTTGTTCGTCTATAACTCCTTCATCCGGTACCTGTTTCCCGCAAACTCGGACTCTATTTCAACCAGAATTCCGAGACGAACACAATGGCGCAACAACATTCCCTTAATTCTCACGTTTGAGATTAATTATTCTTTATTTTTGTTAATTTGATTATTCAAAAATCCGGGGTGTTACATTCTCCCCTCCTTAAAGGATTTCGCCCCCGAAATCTCCAAGTTAAGGAGAATGCATATCCTACCATCCAAACAACCATCTACTCAACCATCAAACACGGGCATCCATTGTCCTTATAAAATTTCTAATGCTGTATGAACATATGCAAGAAGTGTGTGTATATGTTCCTTATCTAATGCAAAATCAGGCGGTCTACTGATTCAGTTGACCTCCTTAATGCAAACCATGATAGTGCCATGCGTCCATTATGTATGCGAAAGAACCCTATCGATACATATTATTTCTACATGTGTGCACAACCATTCACCAAAATGCAACATCCATATGATGGTACAACCATTATACAACCATTACTTAAATATGTACACACATTTATATGCAATATGCGATATGAAGTGACTGAGCCGATCTAGTGCCTAAAGTGTGTGTATATGCATCCATGAGCAACCACTAGCAAACACTTGTATCCACGTGCATCCATCATACATAACATGTCTCAAACACATGTTTCAACCATAGGACTACCCTATCTAAAGGTCAAAGATACTAGCGAGAGGACATACTAGGGATAAGATAAGTACAAGGTAAGCGATAAAGGAGAAATTTAAACGACAAACCCTCGAAAAGAAAAGGGTACAATGAACGCATCTTCTCTTCTGTCTCCCAAGTAGCGTTGCTCTCGTCATCTCCCCATTGCAATTTGACTAGTTTGACCTCTCGATTCCTCAACTTCTTAATCTCCGACCCAAGAATGCGCGTAGGAGCTCGTCGAATCATCGCATCACGCTCGATCTCCACCTCTCTAAGCAAGCTTGGCTCTACCACTTCCGCGGTCTCGTGCAAGCACTTCCTCAAATGTGATACATGGAATACGTCGTGTACACCACTAAGTCTCTCGGGCAACTCCACTCTATACGCCATCTGCCCAATCCTTTCCTTAATAGGAAACAGCCCTACGAATCTTGGTGCTAACTTCCCAACGGACCCAAAGCGAACGACGTTCCGTAATGGAGACACCTTGACAAAGACCATGTCCCCAATATCAAACTCAAGATCTGTCCTCCCCTTGTCCGCATAAGATTTCTGCCTATCTTACGCCGTCTTCATCCTCCTTCGAATCAAATCGATCTTTTCCGAAGTCTCTCTAATCATATCGGGCCCAAGCAAGATCTTATCTGTAGACTCCCACCAACACATAGGCGAACGACACAGCCGTCCATAAAGAGCCTCGAACGGTGCCATGCCAATGCTAGACTGAAAGCTGTTATTATATGCGAACTCCACCAACGGAAGATGTTCCTCCCATGTACCTCCGAAGTCTAAGACACATAACCTCAATAGGTCCTCTAGAATACGATTCATCCTCTCGGTCTGGCCGTCCGTCTGAGGATGATATGCGGTGCTCAAACATAATTGAGTCCCTACCGTCTCTTACAAGCTTTTCCAAAATTCGCTAGTGAAAATAGGATCGTGCTCGCTCACTATGCTAGAAGGAACACCGTGCAAACGAACTATCTCTCCAATGTATACGGAGGCTAACCATGGAGCAGTCCTCTTACTCTTTACGGGAATGAAATGAGCGCTCTTAGTAAGTCTGTCTACCACGACCCAAATCCCCGTATTACCCTTCCTCGATCTCGGTAATCCGTCAACAAAGCCCATCGAAACACATTCCCACTTCCATTGTGGGACCTCCAATGGGTGAAGCAATCCACCGGGCTTCTTTTGCTCTGCTTTTACTTGTTGGCATACCAAGCATCTAGCGACATACTCGGCCACATCCCTCTTCATACCGGTCCAAAAGTAAACTCGTCTCATGTCCATGTACATCTTGTCCCCGCCGGGATGGATGGTCATCTTCGAACGATGGGCATCATCAAGAATGGTCTTCCTCAAATTCTCGTCCTGTGGTACACAAAGTCTACCGTCCCTACGCAACCAACCCTTATCATCTAGGGTATACCTACTTAGGTGGCTTGATGACTCCCCTCTTATGAGCTTCTCTACTAACTCCATCAACTGTGGATCATCAAGCTGTGCCTCTCCAACCCGTCCCAAAAGCGTAGGTCTGACCTCAAGGATGCTAGCAAACTGGGTACAAAATCAATGGATGGTCTAAAGTCAAAGGTAGAGATAAACTCTAAGCTACGCCGCTCGAAAAAAAAAGGACTCAATGTCAACTTTTTCCTACTCAAGGCATCCTCCACAACGTTACCCTTGTAAGGGGTATATGCTATCTCGAAATCGTAGGACGCCAAGAACTCCATCCACCATAACATATCACCCTTCCCTAGAGACCACATGCCCTAAAATCCTCACTTCTTTCCTCCAAAAATGGTATTTTGGAGAACTTAGCTTTAAGCTGGTGCACTTGTAGGGTCCCTAAGCTTTCCCTAAGATGTAGGGCATGCTCTTCTCTGCTTCTAGAGAAAACCAGGATATTATCCCATGCAAAATCGTCACAACTATCCATCTCTCACACAGACCCTCCTAGTTGAACTCGACATCCCCCAAGTGCAAGCCCCAAAGGCCTAAACCAATATCAGACAAACACCCAAGGGATACTTCCTTCGAATTCAGACGACCTACATGAGATGATACTAGTAAGACGGCCAACCAATTGAGCACTTCACCGACTCTGGATGTCCTTGCCAGTCTTGCTCCAAAACCACAGCTGATTACATAACTGGCTTTGCTTAATCTATTAAGCACATACGAAAACTTATTTCGCGCCTCTGGATAAACCCCGCACTTTATCAACGACGTCTCCATACTCACGGACCACACAAACAGGCTCCCAATCATCATTGGATGCGTCAGAAGATTCTAGGCAGCTAAGCATCACTGAACCCCTAGGGTCACAAGGAATATGAGGGTCTTTCCATAACGAATCAATAGTCTGACTACCCTCCTTTCACAATCTAGGATGGCACCCCGCCTGGCTAGCCATTCCACCCCTAGAATCAAACTATAGCCCGTGAAACCAAGGACGAAGGCGTTGCATTCAAATCGAACGCCCAAGATAGACACTCTCAAATCCCGACAAACCATTGAGGATGAGCCGAACCACCAACAGGATTTGAGACTAGGATGGGATCCTTAACTAGACTAGTATTTAGGTGCAGTGTTTCAACTAACGAAGCAGATGCTAACGAGTATGAAGCGCCATAATCAAACAAAGTTCAAACAGGATGATAAAGAAAACCAAATTTCAACCTAGACGGTCCTACCCCTATTAGGTATACCAGCCGTGAGGGAATACAGCTACCCTCCAGAAGATCCTGTACTTTGTCCTTGCCTCTTTGGACAATCCTAAGGTGTCCTATTTCTCCAAAACAACTAGGCTTCTTCTTCACATTCTTCATTCGTGACCTCCCACCAAGATGAGGTTTCGTCCTTTGTTAACCAAACAGCTATTTGAACCTTCCTCCCATCATCTATCTTAAAGGTACCAACAAGCCCTCCACTTCCTTGGACTAACTTCTAGCTCGGCAAACATCTAAATCCCTTGAAGTGGTTTTCCGTCCTTCGTACAGAAGTCCTTATTTATCTTAGAAAAAGCATCTATATGCGGAGGGTGGGGGGAAAGAAACTCAAAAAGAGAAAGAGGAAGAGATTCAAAATGGAGAATCGAAGGAAGGATATATGGCTCTGGGGGATTATGGTCTTAAAATAAACCTTTCTTTCAAAAATACTCTTCTACCAACATATTTTTGAAAGTATTCTTTATAAAAATGCTTTTGAAAAATAGTTTTTCAAAATATCTTATCTGTTCTGGTAACCTTCAGCTCTGATACCAAGTGTAACACCCCACGTCCATTAATGTCACTCGCAAAGGGAATGCATTAACTTCCATGGAGCATTTTAAGTGAATATAGAACATAAAATCACAACAAGACAGATATAAAGCAGTACTTGAAAATTTAAAACTTTATTTATTGCAGCAGAAGGTAAATATGTTTGGTTACATCATCAAAAACCATAAACCAAAGTCAAGTACATAATATCCATCTTCATAAAACAAAGTACATAATCCCACTACTACAAATAGCCATAAAGAAAATGTTAGGCTGAACTTTACTTCGGCAATCCAAATCCAAGTGCTCCCAAAGAGATCCCAATCAAGCTCCACTAGTACTAGTCCCACCCTTAGAACCTGGGGGGGGAGGAAGAAAAGAGGTGGAAACAAAGAGGGTCAGACATAAAGTCTGGCGAGTGTGATAACTCTAACAACATAATTATTAAAGCAATATGATAAGATATAAGCTGGAGAATAAGGTAATGACTGTGTGAACCACATGGGTATGGCAAGGCAATCAAGAGAAACAGAGATAACGTAAATGGCGCTTCCTAATCGATATAGGATAATAACTATACTCTACCGTACTGTACCATACTGTACTGTACTAACACTAACTGCACCCCTACTAGTCACTCTAGAAATTTGATCCCTCTTGCAAAATAGAACGATGATAGCTTCGTGTACTACTAGATGTACCCACTATCCTCCATGTTTGACTATATATCTCTAGTTGCTATCATAGGTACCCAGCGTGTACCTATCCCCACTAGATGTACCCCTTCAATAAGTAATAATGGTAATTCCACGTACTCCTAGCTGACGTCATAGGTGCCGCCTGCTCCTATCTCCACTAGGTGTACCCCATTAGTAATTATTAATAATAGTGGTAGCTTCGTGTACCCCTAGCTGACTACACAGGTGTCGTCTGCTCCTATCTCCACTGGGTGTACCCACTACCCTGCCCCATTTGATCGGCTCCCTAACTCGTAGATACCCGTGCTGGCCCCATAGTGGGGTGTATCACTCCCCAAAGTGGCAACCCGATACCTCCAGTGATGCACAACTTATACCTACACGATGCAACAACGTCTTACCTACCAGCCCGGGTCCACACACGCATATGAACCCGTTGGACTTGTGTTGCCACCGCTAACCCGGTTTGGCCTCTTACAGTCAAGCCCAGTATGCGTGTCTCGTCCTCGACTTGGGTCGAGCCCACAAAGATACGTATGGGTTACTGGTTGAAATGGGCCCCCATGACTTGACACAAGCTATCCACCTAAGCTTGGTCCCCTCTAGTATTTCCCACTTAACCCACTTCTTATTCATGTTTCAATTACGTGTTTCAATTTTGGTTAAGGGTTTCTATTAGTAATTCCACATGCCACACAAGGCACCCACTTAACCCCTATGTCCCACTTACATGTTTTACCTTGGTTAAGTGTTATTAATCGTATTTCCTCATGCCACCCAAGGCACCCACTAGATTCCACATGCCACCCAAGGCACCCACTTAACCCCCTCATGTCCCACTACATGTTTATCTGGTTAAGTGTTTCTTAATTCATTAAGACCGTAACCTCATAAAGACCTCTCACATTAGACTGGCATTTGTGGTAGCTGGATTTACCGGGCGGGTCCGGGCAGTCTTACACCACAAACGAGCCTAACCTCGTGTCTTTACAACTGTTACGTATTTAATTTGTGCCTAAGAACTCTCACATTAGACAGGCATTTGTGACAACTGGATTTGTCGGGCGGGTCCGGGCAGTCTTACACAACAAAAGAGTCTAACCTCGTGTCTTAGATGATTAATTACTCCTAATTAATCATTCCCCAATTTGAATTACTTTCCCTATTCAAATTATCAATCAATTCCAAATTTAACGATGTCCATAATTGACTCAATTATGTCCATCCATTTATGGTATGTAAAATCATACCAATTTCATCACTAATTAATTTTATTCCTTAAAATTAATTACATGCCTTTTTAGGCCATTACATGCAAAATTCACAATATGTGTGTTTCCACTATTATCCCCATCGTAACCCCCGTCAGTCGTTCGCTTAACATGATATGTACATATTAGACTAGCAAATAGTCTAATACTTAAAAAAAAGAGGAATAAATGTCACAAAGTCACATACACACAATAATAGATCTAATTTGCATCTAACTTGAAATTAAGAATTACAACATACTTGCATAGTCTTTGTATTATCAAGGATCCAAAAATCATAGATCTAAAAGGTGCGAACTTGCATGTATGAACATAGCTTTACACCCAACTAGCGTAGGTAATTATCACAAAATTACATAAACTATGTATGTCGTCAACCTAAACATAAAGGTGTCATCTTGCATAACTATGGATCCAATAAAAGGTGTTAACCTGAGTAAACTATGGATCCACATAAAGGTGTAAACTTGCATAACTATGCATGTCATAGTTTCAACATAAAAATGTCAACTTGAATATGGATCTAAACTTTAAAGGTGTGAACTTGTATATGAGTGAATCCAACTATCAATTAGACTTGCATATGAACATAATACTTATAAGAACTAGCATATGTTCCACATCCATATTTGCATAAAAACTGATGTTATAAACCTAGGTGATTGGAATATAAAAAGGGATTCATTGACACAAGTTAACATCATGAATTACTAGTATATATTTTAGATCCAAACTTACATAACATCATATAACTCGCATACAACTTGCGTGATCCTATTAACTTGCATAACATCATATGTACAACTTGCATAATCATATTAACTTGCATAACATCATTTATATGAAACTTGGATAATCATATTAACTTGCATAACATCATATGTGAAACTTGCATAACATCATACATGAAACCTGCATAACATCATATATAAAACTTGCATAACATCATACAATATGAATCTTGTTAACATACATGATTAAACATATGAATTAGATTCACAACCACAACTTATAATCCAACGTATATCACATCATAATTGATTTAGCAATTCTATGGAGCATTTTAAGTGAATATAGAATAAAAAATCACAACAAGCCAGATATAAAGCAGTACTTGAAAATTTAAAACTTAGTTTATTGCAGCAGAAGGTAAATATGTTTGGTTACATCATCAAAAACCATAAACCAAAGTCAAGTACATAATATCCATCTTGATAAAAACAAAGTACATAATCCCACTACTACAAATAGCCATAAAGAAAATGATAGGCTGAACTTTACTTCGACAATCCAAATCCAAGTGCTCCCAAAGAGATCCCAATAAAGCTCCACTAGTACTAGTCCCACCCTTAGAACCTGGGGGGGGGAGGAAGAAAAGAGGTGGAAACAAAGGGGGTCATACATAAAGTCTGGCGAGTGCGATAACTCTAACAACATAATTATTAAAGCAATATGATAAGATATAAGCTGGAGAATAAGGTAATGACTGTGAGAACCACATGGGTATGGAAAGGCAATCAAGAGAAACAGAGATAACGTAAATGGCGCTTCATAATCGATATAGGATAATTACTATACTCTACCGTACTGTACCATACTGCACTGTACTAACACTAATTGCACCCCTACTAGTCACTCTAGAAATATGATCCCTCTTGCAAAATAGAACGATGATAGCTTCGTATACTACTAGATGTACCTACTATCCTCCATGTTTGACTGTATATCTCTAGTTGCTATCATAGGTACCCAGCGTGTACCTATCCCCACTAGATGTACCCCTTCAATAAGTAATAATGGTAATTCCACGTACTCCTAGCTGACGTCATAGGTATCGCCTGCTCCTATCTCCACTAGGTGTACCCCCTAAGTAATTATTAATAATAGTGGTACTTTCGTGTACCCCTTGCTGACTACATAGGTGTCGTCTTCTCCTATCTCCACTAGGTGTACCCACTTCCCTTCCCCATTCGATCGGCTACCTAACTCGTAGATACCCGTGCTGGCCCCACAGTGGGGTGTATCACTCCCTAAATTGGCAACCCGATACCTCCAATGATGCACGACTTATACCTACACGATGCAACAACGTCTTACCTACCAGCCCGGGTCCACACACGCATATGAACCCGTTGGACTTGCGTTGCCACCGCTAACCCGGTTTGGTCTTTTACAGTCAAGCCCAGTATGCGTGTCCCGTCCTCGACTTGGGTCGAGCCCACAAAGATACGTATGGGTTACTAGTTGAAATGGGCCCCCATGACTTGACACAAGCTATCCACCTAAGCTTGGACCCCTCTAGTATTTCCCACTTAACCCACTTCTTATTCGTGTTTCAATTACATGTTTCAATTTTGGTTAAGGGTTTCTATTAGTAATTCCACATGCCACCCAAGGCACCCATTTAACCCCTATGTCCCACTTACATGTTTTACCTTGGTTAAGTGTAACTAATCGTATTTCCTCTTGCCACCCAAGGCACCCACTTAACCCCTTCATTTCCCACTACATGTTTATCTGGTTAAGTGTTTCTTAATTTATTAAGAACGTAACCTCATAAAGACCACTCGCATTAGACTGGCATTTGTGGCAGTTGGATTTGTCGGGTGGGTCCGAGCAGTTTTACACCACAAATGAGCCTAACCTCGTGTCTTTACAACTGTTACGTATTTAATTTGTGCCTAAGACCTCTCACATTAGACTGGCATTTGTGGCAGCTGGATTTGCCGGGCGGGTCCGGGCAGTCTTACACCACAAAAGATCCTAACCTCGTGTCTTAGACGATTAATTACTCCTAATTAATCATTCCCCAATTTGAATTACTTTCCCTATTCAAATTATCAACCAATTCCAAATTTAACGATGTCCATAATTGACTCAATTATGTCCATCCATTTATGGTATGTAAAATCATACCAATTTCATCACTAATTAATTTTATTCCTTAAAATTAATTAAATGCCTTTTTAGGCCATTACATGCCAAATTCACAATATGTGTGTATCCACTATTATCCCCATCGTAACCCCCGTCATTCGTTCGCTTAACATGATATATACATATTAGACTAGCAAATAGTCTAATACTTAAAAAAAGAGGAACAAACGTCACAAAGTCACATACACACAATAATAGATCTAATTTGCATCTAACTTGCAATTAAGAATTACAACATACTTGCATAGTCTTTGTATTATCAAGGATCCAAAAATCACAGATCTAAAAGGTGCGAACTTGCATGTATGAACATAGCTTTACACCCAACTAGCCTAGGTAATTATCACAAACTTACATAAACTATGTATGTCGTCAACCTAAACATAAAGGTGTCATCTTGCATAACTATGGATCCAATAAAAGGTGTTAACCTGAGTAAACTATGGATCCACATAAAGGTGTAAACTTGCATAACTATGCATGTCATAGTTTCAACATAAAAATGTCAACTTGAATATGGATCTAAACTTTAAAGGTGTGAACTTGTATATATGTGAATCCAACTATCAGTTAGACTTGCATATGAACATAATATTTATACGAACTAGCATATGTTCCACATCCATATTCGCATAAAAACCGATGTTATAAACCTAGGTGATTGGATTATAAAAAGGGATTCATTGACACAAGTTAACATCATGAATTACTAGCATATATTTTAGATCCAAACTTACATAACATCATATAACTCGCATACAACTTGCGTGATCCTATTAACTTGCATAACATCATATGTACAACTTGCATAATCATATTAACTTGCATAACATCATATATATGAAACTTGCATAATCATATTAACTTGCATAACATCATATGTGAAACTTGCATAACATCATACATGAAACTTGCATAACATCATATATAAAACTTGCATAACATCATACAATATGAATCAAGTTAGCACACATGATTAAACATATGAATTAGATTCACAACCACAACTTATAATCCAATGTATATCACGTCATAATTGATTTAGCAATTATTTTTTTAAAGTGATCGAACTCGCAACTCGAAAGCGGTCTTGAGTTCAGAATTCTGATTTCTGGAGTTGTATTAGCTCTCCTTTGAAGAAGATTCGTTGTTAGGGTTGAATAGAACTGATTTGGTTTGCTGTTCTTCCTCTTTAATTTAGTGGCGGCTGCTCTAGGGTTCAAGACAACAGCATGACGGCCATAGTTTCAGTTTTAATTCTGATTTAGGGTTTGAGTCTATGGGTCTTTTTATAGAGTTTTGAATTAATTTAAGCCGTCGGATGATCTTAGGGTTAATCAAAACCATTCAGTCATGATAGGGTGACAAGTCAGCCCTAATGACTCAGCAAAGAGTCAGAAAGGACTCAACAATGAGTCAGAACATGGGTCAGTCCGAACCAGAAGGCTGTGCAGGTTTTCCCTCGGCCTGGGCGCACTTGGGAAGTGCACCAATGTAAATTTGTACTGGCGCACTTCCCAAGTGCGCCAGTGCAATAATATTTTTTTTTCTTTTTCTTTTTTTCTCTTGCCACCAAACTTTGTTCGTCTATAACTCCTTCATCCGGTACCCGTTTCCCGCAAATTCGGACTCTATCTCAACCAGAATTCCGAGACGAACACAATGGCGCAACCCCATTCCCTTAATTCTCACGTCTAAGATTAATTATTCTTTATTTTAGTTAATTCGATTATTCAAAAATCCGGGGTGTTACATTAGTCGTGTCAAGTGAAAGGTGATACAGTTATTTTTCCTAATAAACAAGATTTGTATTCTTTTTATAATTCAAAATCAAATGATCTCAAAATTCCATCATTATGGAGTTTTGATATGCTTTCTTGTTTATAGGGCTAACTGGTAATACTAAAGGTATATTGGATTTAAATCACTTAAATTAATCCAGTTATTATTAATGTCAAGTACATTATAGTTAAGGATTTACAAATACCAATATTTGTGAAATTCCATATGATATTTCATTTAAATAGAATGAATAACAATTATTCTTTTATTACAAATGAAATTTAAACTTATCTAAACAAGATCTATTATAACATTTATTTTAAGTGGAATTTCACAATAATAATTATTATATTTGTTTAATTAAGCAAGTATATACAACAAGAATCAACTTTCTGTGGATAATCCAACAACATTTGCTTCATTTCCAGTCGTAAGTCCACTTGTCATTTTTAATCAAATTACTACTTATCTTGCAGTTTCGGTAAATTCACATACATTTATGTGATTTATATCTAGTATCTAATGCTGAAGACGTATAAGTAGATTTTATAATATTTATAACTTAATCGGTTGAAGTCATACTTTAACTTATTTTAGATCCTCCCTTTATTTCTAAAACAATTACAATTAATTTGTTTGAGGACAATCCTCAAATCTCAATGTTAGTCAAGATATTCGATTTAATTCAATTTATCCTTCTTAAGGACTAATTTAAATTATCAGAGTTATTTGTTATTTAATATCTATAGTAGATAATAACTGATTCTATAAAATTTATTTAATATAAATATCAAATTTTGACAATCAAAATTTATATTTATATTAATGTATAATTTAAACAAAAATATGCTCCCACTCAAATTAACATCCCTCTGTTTATATAAATATATCAATATATATATATATATATATATATATATATATATTGGTGTTCCAAGACCCATATCTAGTCATGCCTTGACCTAGCTTTGGCTAAACCCAAAACACAACTTTTTAGGTAGACATCTTATGTCAATTATATCATCTATATAACTATTGGATCGCATGTTGAACATTTTGTTCAGTATTATTCATTTGCTCAAAATATAGAATAATTCATGCTTTTGTCTCTAAGGCCATAATCCTATTATGCAGCCTAGTTAAGTCAGACCCAATAATAGGTTGGAGGACCACATTTACTCCATTGCATATAACCAAAATAAAAGATGCACAACGCTTTGGCGTTAGTTACATCCAGTGATTTTGGGCAGTGATGAGTCTATTATTGGAAGACATCACCATGACTTAATATAACAAAATTTGCTTGTAGAGGGAAGTTATAATTCGTATTGGCGAATAATATTATAGTCATTTACATAAATCAAAATATATATGTATTTTATATTCATAAGATTAATTTGAATTTAAATAATCATATATGTGTGTATATATATTAAATTCAGCATTATATAGGAGTTGTTCCTATATTTCTTTTGAACATTTCAAAACCATTGGTAATTATTAAATTTGTATCAAATACAATATCCAAATCTAAAATGGAATTTTACAATTAACCAATTTAATTATTTACATATATGTAGCATACAGTCTATTATAGAACCATAATAAGATCATATGTTATAAAGCCTCTACCATATAGATATACATTATACAAAAGGTACATATGTTTTGCATTTCTAACATATTGGTATATTTACAGATACCATATATCATAGAAACAATAGCACATATATGCATTTGTATCTAATACTATAACACATATTTAAAACTATATATATATATATATATATATATATATATATATATATGTATGTATATTAAACTGAATGCATGCATTAAACATACAGTAATCGAAATAATTCATTTTGAACTTAATACATGATACTCACAACAACTTGTAAGTTTAGACCATTAACAATACATTATTCCATTTCCAAGCTGTCAGTTCAATCCAACTTAACATACAACTTATGTCATGAACCAATAGACACATTCAATTGAAATTTGCTACAATACTATATATCTATATACGTAGTTCTATAGATCAATTTTTCTAAAAAAAATTTGCCAATTTCATTTTTATGGAAGTTCAAAAATTCGTGCTTGAGCATGTCTATCTCTATGCCTTTTGGTTCAGTCATACTGAGCCCGGCTACTTTCTTGAATCTGCAAATATTTTCAATTAATATGACAGCAGATTTTTCATTTGAAAATAAACAATGCAATATATATGCATTATATACATACATATATATGTGTATACACACACACACACACACACACATATATATATATATATTCAATGTTTAAATTCAAATATATGTATATATTTCGAATATATATATGTACTTAAATGAACAATACAAACTAATTTGTATTATGATAGATTACATGTTCCAAGTCTAGTGTTTATATTTGCAGGAATGAACATTCCCATTTCCATAATATTCATAATGTCAAAAACATTCGAATATCTTTGAAAAATAAATAGCATCAAGCTTCAATGTGAAACAACAGATTGAATCACATTTACTTATCACCATAAATATAGAATTTGATTTCAAACATTCGTTAACAAGCAAAATTGTAATTGTTCTTCAAATATCAATATATTTGTATCTTGAAACAATTAAATCCATATGTTACTTTGTACAATAAATGGCAGTATAAACATATATCATCTATTATGTAAATCTTTGTTTACATATTGGTATGCATAACATTTAGATATTCATCATCATTTGTCAAGTTCATAAACATAATTAGTTTACTTTATAAAATTCTACAATGATTCAAAATCATTTAGAATATTCCTTGAATGTCAATGATATTTAGATATTTTATCTTAAATCAAATATATGCTTATAACAGAGTCATGCTCTGCATTTATAATGTATTCATATCAAGAGAAAAACATTATACCATGCCCAATATTATCATTTCACTGTTAATTCCTACTATTGGTTAAACAACATATCATTAGATGACTAGCAATAAAATCATTTAAGAAATCAGTGTCTATAATGACTTGTTATCGTAGATCAATTAAAACAGGGTTTTAGCTTACAGCAAGATTCCTATTTTAATCAACAAAGCAACAATAATTTGCTGCCTATTCGTATTCCAGACTTAACCATCTAAATTTTACTTCTAAGTTACATATCAAATGTAAAAAAAATGATCATAGTAGTACGTTTTACAGCATGTATCAGATACAATTTGAAACAAGGTTGACATTATAGACATAATCAATAATGATTTCACTGAATCAAATTCATCGTAAAGTTGTCTTACTTATTCATCAACCAATAGAATCATTACGATCCATAAACAACAAAATCAGGTTATATAAAACTATCAAACACTTTGATAATGTGTGTGTCGCATTTTAAATACCCAACAAAGTCTGTAATGACCTAATTTTATATATATATATATATATATATATATATATATATATAGGTCTAATTTCATACTGATAACATACTAATTCAAAATCATTGAGTTTAAATTCTCCAAGTAACTGTCAATTATGTATATTAGAACAAAAAAACATACATAGATATTTTTACAAGATATGTTTCATTTTTGATGAATCATATCCATTAACAAATCACATCTGTTATGTGATAAGCACTGATTACAGTTTAAATACATATACAAGGAGGTGGATAAAAGATATATATATATATATATATATACACAATATATCAAAATGATCACTATGTTAAAGATCTAAGCAAGATTTTAAATCCAAAAGATTGTACACTACATATGCCATAATATGTATTTAACATAAAACTTAAAAAATAGATTTGTGCTATATAATCATCAATTTATCTAGATACAAAAGATGATCATATAAACAAATTCACGTATGCTTATTATAAACCTGTTTCAAAAACAGGTCATTATTCACTAGCACAGGGAAAAAAATGTATATCATTATATACAAAATAGGCCCATCTAAATTGGCAAAATAATGGGTTTGCATTCAAGTATACATTTCTTATCTCAAACACTTGTACATATTCAATCATATTGATCTGTCTACATATAATGTTCAAGAAAATAAAACTTAGATTCAATCAAATATTGTTACAATATAGATCTGCATATATTAAAAGAAATACAAAATCTAATCCAATATTGATTCAACATCTTTAATTAATCAAAACTAGCTTTTGATTAATCACTGGGTTCAATAATTTATCAAAATCAAGTTAATTTTATAATCAACTAGAACTCATAAAAAAATTATATATATCTGGAATCAATTACAAATATTTAATAACAATGAAATAATTTCAATGTCATTAATGAATTTAGTCTATATTATATCAACATAAGCCAAAACCAATTAAGTAATTCTTCATAACAAATCAAATTTGTCAAGTAATGATTTAATATAATAGATTTTGGATACACTAATATAGTGTAAATACATTTTATATTCAGATATTAAAGAAAAAGTCCAAATCTGTTTAATGAAGCATACCAAGGCAATATATATATATTCAAGATATATATATATATATATATATATATATACACACACACAAACACACACACATCTCATATTCTCCAATATGATAAGTAAGATCTAAGCTTTGAATAAAATTAATATCATATATTCACTTATGATCCATCTCAGATCTAGAATAATATCAAATCTGGGTTTATATTAAAAATTATAACAAACCAGAATCTTAACTATTACGATTATATGATTTAAACACTTTAAACCATAATAAAACTACTACTTCTAAACCAAAAATCCATTTAATTTTCTTATCATATACAAAACTTTTCTAATCAAAACAATTTTACTTTTAAATGAATCCATGTTAAATTACCCTAGTAGCTGTGTTCACAATACAGTCGGGTTTGTTACAAATCGAATAGATCGAAACCCTAATTCAACTCAATAAACAGATTAGCATAATACCCATGCTCTGATACAATTGTTGGATAATTTTTTGTTCGAATTCAAATAAGTAAATAAATTTCAACCAAAATACTACTTGTCTTTTTGTTAATCCATAAATAGAGATTTATTACCTTGCTAAAGCTTTAATTTCTTCACGCAGTTGATTTGGATCTCGATTGATTCTAATCTTGAGCTCCCAAAACAGCGAGCCTCTATATGTGATCCAAGAATTGTTGATCTTGAAGTCGTCTGGCGAAATCAAGAGAGGGTGAATTTGTACTAGCCAAATTTTGGGGATCTAGGGTTTTGCCATTCTATCGTGTATTTTTGGAATGAATAAATAAAAGAAGCCGTCGGCCCCTGTAACACCCCGCGTCCATTAATGTCACTCTCAAAGGAAATGCATTAACTTTCATGGAGTATTATTGGTGTGTAGAACAGAATATAACTAGACATATACATATATTGGTACTTAAAAATTTAAAACAACTTTTATTGCAGCAGAGAAATAGTTTGGTTACAACAACATCAAAAACCAACAATAAAACCAAGTACACTTAATATCCATATTGACAAATTGTTTTCTGAGTACATAAAGTAAAAAAGCATAACCCCAACATAAGTAGTCATAAAAGAGATGAGCTGAACTTTACTTTCAGCAATCCAAGCACTTCCAAAAGAGAGATAAAGATCCAAATCAAGCTCCACTAGCACTAGTCCCACCCTGAGAACCTGGGAGGGGGAAAGGAAGAAAAGAGGCGAAAACAAAGGGGGTCAGACATAAAGTCTGGCGGGTCCAATAACTTTGACAATATAATTATTAAAGTAATTAGGATAAGGTATAAACTGGTAAAACAAGGAATGACTATGAAACAAGTGGGCAAGGCAAAACAAACAAGAGGAATATTCTGCCGTTAATCTCGCTCCTAATCACTATAGGATAATTACTACACTGCAACATTACTAGTCACCCTAAAAGTTGATCCCGCCTACTGAACATAATAATCATAATGGTAGTTTCGTGTACCCCTAGTTGTCTTCATAGGTGCCGCCTGCCCCAATATCCACTAGTTGTACCCACTACCCCCATGCGATTGGCTCCCTAACTCGTAGATACCCGTGTTGGTCCCACAGTGGGGTGTATCACTCCCCAAAGTGGTAACCCGATACCACTAAAGATGCACGGCTTATATCTACACGATGCAACAATGTCTTACCTACCAGCCTGGGCCCATGCACGCACATGACCCCGTTGGACTTGCGTTGCCACCATTAACCCGTTTTGATCTCTTATAATCAAACCCAGTAAGCGTGTCCCGTCCTCGATCTAACTCAAGCTCACAAAGATACTTAATGGGTTACTGGTTTGAAAAGGGTCCCTCATGCTTGACACAAGCTTTCCACCTATGCTTGGTCCCCACTAAGATTTCCCACTTAACCCCTTCTTATTCATGTCTTCTTACATGTTTCAATTTGGTTAAGCATTTCTAATCGAATTTCTCATGTCACCCATGCCACCCACTTAACCCCCATGTCCCATCACATGTTTTGTCTTGGTTAAGTGTCACTTAATACATTATAACCGTAACCTTGTAAGACCTCCCACATTAGATTTACCGTTTGCGGTTGTGGGATTTGCCGGGCGGGTCCGGGCAGTCTTATACCGCAAACGAGTCTAACCTCGTGTCTTTACAATTATTACGCATTTAATTTATGCCTTCGACCTCTCACATTAGACTACCGTTTTTGTTGCTGGATTTCCAGGGCGGGTCCAGGCAATCTTATACCACAAACGAGTCTAACCTCGTTTCTTAGGCATTAATTATTACACATAATTATTTCGCCCCAATATGAATTAATTATCCCTATTCAAATTGTCAATAATTTCCAAATTAAACTATATCCATAATTGTCACCTAAATTATCTCCATACTTTTTAGGTATATAAATTATACCAATTTATGTCTCAAATTTGTTATATGCCTTTAAAGCCATTTTATGCCCATTCACAATTTGCATAATTAATATTTTCCCATTGTTCCCATGCTATTAATACGTTTTATTATGATATATGTTAGACTCGCAAATAGTCTAACTCATAAAAAAGAAAAGAAACATCACCACTTGCATAACACATAAAATAGATCTAATCTTGCAAATAAGAATTATAACATAAGTTTGCATAGCAAATAACTTGCATAGGCAATGGACATATAGAACATAAATTTGCATAAAATACCATGGATCTAAATATAGATCTAAACATGAAATTGTGAACTTGCATATATGAATATGGGTTTCACCTAAACTTGCGTATATGGGATATAGTTTTCACCCAAACTTGCATATGTGAATA
Organism: Allium sativum; assembly: GCA_030737875.1. NCBI lineage: Eukaryota > Viridiplantae > Streptophyta > Magnoliopsida > Asparagales > Amaryllidaceae > Allium > Allium sativum. Next base: position 570,916,576 of record CM060923.1, on the reverse strand, counting down.
TAGTTTTCTACCTAAAAGTGTGAATATAGTTTTCACCTAAACTTGCATATATGGGATATAGTTTTCACCCAAACTTGCATATGGATTCCTACAAACTTGCATATGAATTTAAATATGTAAACTAATGTCACATGTTTGGCATATAAACTAGTATATGTATATACTTGATTCACATATAAACTTGTATATAATTCGCATACAGACTTGCATAAAATTCACATACAAACTAGCATATGTAGAAACAGACTTGCTTAAGATTCACATACAAACTTGCATATGATTTACATCCCAAACTTGCATATAAACTGATGTCATAAAATGAATCAAGTTAAACATATGTGTTTTGACATATGAAATAGATCTGCTAACATAAGTTAACAAAACTATCATATGTTCACCAACAAACGATAACAAAGTTAAACAACATCATATGATTCAACAGACATGTTCTCATAATCCCAATTATATCTCATCATAATTAATTTATTAATTATTTTGTGAAAGAAATTGTACTCACCAAGACAGGTTAGAGAAGAGAATAATTCATTCGTCGTTTTGTATTAGAATTCTGACTTCCAAATCCCTAAGCTTTAGGAAGAAGAACTATCCTAGCAGCAGCAAGGAGGCCAAGAGACTAATTTAGTTTAGGTTTAGGGCTTGAGTCTATGCATGCTTTTATAGAAGTTTAAATCAATAGAAGCCGTTAGATTATCATAGGAGCAATCACGGCCGTCCAGACTTGATAGAGTTATCCAGAATTGCCACCTATGGCCTAGTGACTCATCAACAGGTCAGGAAAGACTCAGCAACAAGTCAGGATCGCCTTATTTCAGATCTGCCCCGGGGGGTAGGTCGACCCTCTGGTCGACTTGGCCTTATGCGGGAGAAATCCCACCTAGCCCGCTTCCTTGTTTGAATTTTGAATTTTTATTTTTTGAATTTTAATTCTGAACTGTTATTAATTTATTGAAACTTCTGAGGGCCATAACTTCCTCATACGAAGTCCGATTTACGAAAACTTGGACTCTATTCCAAGAAGAATTTCGAGGCGAACGCAATGGCGTAAGCCATTTCCCTTAATTCTCAATTTAACAAGTAAGTATCCTTAAATTTGTTCTTTTAATAGTCATAGAAAATTTAGGGTGTTACATTCTTCCCTCCTTAAAGGATTTTGTCCCTGAAATCTTCAAGTCAAGAAGAATGTATGTCCTACCATCCGATCATCTATCTACTCAACCATCAAACACAGGCATCCATTGTCCTTACAAGATTTCTAATTCTGTATGAACATATGCAAAAAATGTGTGTATATGTTCCTTATCCAATGCAAAATCAGGCGGTCTACTAATTTAATTGACCTCCTTAATGAAAATCATGATAGTGCAATGCGTCCATTATGTATGCGAAAGAATCCTAACGATACATACTATTTCTACATGTGTGCACGACCATTCATCTAGATGCAGCATCCATATGATAACACAACCATTATACATCCATTAATTTAAATATGCACACATATTTATATGCATTATGAAAGTGACTAAGCCGATCTAGTGCCTAAGGTGTGTGCACATGCATCCACGAGCAACCACTTGCAACCATCAATCATAACATGTTTCAAATACATGTTTACATCCATTGGTTTCTACCTAAGGATAAAGAATAGGACCGAGGAGATATACCTAAAAGATAGATATAAGTATAAATAAACTTATGGAAAAATAGATCAAGGAGGTACCCTCAAAAAGAAAAGGTTAGGCTGCATGTATTTTTCTCTCAGTTTCCCAAGTCGTGTCTTCCTCAGCGTCACTCCATTGAACTTTAACAAGCTTGACTTCATGGTTGCGTAGCTTTTTGACTTCCATATCCAAGATACGAGTTGAAATTCTTCTCACAGTCGCTTCTCGTTCCACTTTTACTTCCTCTAGTATACTTGGATCCACCACATCCGTTGACTCATGTAAGCACTTTCGTAGTTGAGAAACATGAAAAACATTATGAACTCCAGCCAGTCTTTCGGGTAGCTCTACTCTGTAAGCCATCATCCCAATCCTTTCAGTGATAGGAAATGGTCCTACAAATCTTGGTGCTAGCTTTCCTACGGACCCAAAGAGAATGACATTCCTCAAAGGAGATACTTTAAGGAAAACCCTATCTCCAACCTCAAACTCAAGGTCGGTCCTTCTTTTGTCTGCGTAGGACTTCTGTCTATCTTGTGCAGCCTTCATCCGTCTTCTTATCAAGTCCACCTTTTCTGAGGTTTCTCTAATCATGTCTGGCCCAAGTACGAGCTTGTCTGTAGACTCCTACCAACAAGTTGGTGATCGACATGGTCTTCCATATAAAGCTTCGAAGGGCGCCATGCCTATTGTGGCTTGGTAGCTATTGTTGTAAGCAAATTCCACCAAAGGAAGGTGATCCTCCCATGTCCCTCCAAATTTAAGAATGCACAATCTCAAGAGGTCTTCCAATACTCTGTTCACCCTTTCCATCTGACCATCGGTATGGGGGTGATAGGCCGTGCTTAAGCATAATTGTGTGCCTACTGCCTCTTGCAAACTCTTCCAAAATTCGCTCGTAAAGATAGGATCTCGATCACTCACTATGCTGGAGGGTATCCCATGGAGTCGAACTATCTCTTTAAGATAAATGGATGCAAGGGACGAGGTAGTCCTCCTAGTCTTAATAGGTATAAAGTGAGCGCTTTTAGTGAGCATGTCCACTATTACCCAAATATTGGTATGGCCCCTTCTTGACCTAGGCAACCCATCAACAAAGTCCATCGTAATGATATCCCACTTCCACTGTTGGACCTCTAGAGGATGAAGCAGACCACCAGGCTTCTTCTGCTCCGCTTTGACTTGCTGGCATATCAAGCACTTAGCGGCGAACTCAGCTACATGCCTTTTCATGTCCGCCTGGGTGTATTGTCAGCTTAGAATGGTGCGCTTCTTTGAGAATCGTCTTCACTATATCCCTTACTTGTGGGATGCATAGCCTTCCATCCCGTCTCAACAAACCCTTATCATCGATGGAGTATCTATTGAGGTGACTAGAAGTCTCACCCCTAACTAGCTTATCCATCACATCAACTAGCTGAGGGTCTTCTCGTTGGGCGGTTCCTATTGAGTCCAAAAGAGTAGGCCGCACCTCTAGCGATGCTAACAGACCAGGTACAATTTCAGAGGAGGGTCTAAAGTTAAGGTTTGCTATGTACTCCAAGCCTTGTCTTTCTACAAAGAGAGGACTCAAGGTCAGCTTCTTTCTACTCAGGGCGTCTGCTACCACATTGCCATTGCCAGGGATATAGGAAATCTTAAAGTCATATGAGGCCAGAAATTCCATCCACCTTTGTTGTCTAAAGTTAAGGTCTTTCTACGAGAAAAGGTACTTTAATGATTTATGGTCAGTAAACAATTCAAACCTTTCTCCTAGTAGGTAATGACGCCATGACTTTAGAGCAAAAACAATGGCAGCTAGCTCCAAATCATGAGTTGGGTAGTTCTTGTCATGTACCTTCAATTGCCTTCCCCAATAAAATACTACCTGCATCAAGACAGCACCCAATCTTGTACCGCATGCGTTTGTGTATGTGACGATCCAAAGTACCCCGTGCTACGGTGTTAAGGATAATCATTGGAATATAACACATTAGTCATCATTAGCAGAGTACAGATAATAGCATAAGCAGGCAATAGAATAATTTACACAAATATGACAACGGAATCATACATATCACAACATCAGAGAGCACAGTGCATGATACAACTTAGTGCATAAAGATACATGATCAGTCTACATCGCCATAAGCAGTACATATATACAGAGAGTACATAAAGAAACATCAGTCTACATCGCCAGAGGCGGAATCATATACATATAATAACAATGGAGGAAAATCAATAGTCAACACTGTGAAGTCAAGCCTCGCCATGATCCAAAAGGTGCACTCCTGCTGCAGTGCAAAGCCAAAATAGGTCCAACCACCTGATACTAGGCTGCCCGTGTGAAAATAAGGGCACCCGAGTTTGCAAGGTGAAACAAACTACGAGTCAGTCATGGGACTGGTATGAGAAATCTACTTAACTAAATAAACAACAATAATAAGGCAAATCAAAGGACCACGCCACTTTCACGGAAAGGGTTTACTCGAATGATTGCTAGTGCATGAAATAAAGCAAATTATTAAATCATCGCAACGTTTTTTATAAAAATGAAGTCATTATAAGACTCAGGTCCCATCACACAATGCAATGCAAGCCGGAGGATAGAGTTTTACCTTATAATGGCCAAGAAATGCTTGATACGTATAAAACAAAAGTGTTTGATATTATCACTAGTGCATATATGTTTCAAAAACGATTTCAATCACAAATATTAATCATAGACGGCATGGGTACCATATATCATGTCGCCATACTAGTAATACAATCAAATCCGCAATTTCGTATTGGAAATTGGATTCCATCATGAGTCGAGGCAAGGGGCAAGCTCCTCTCCGTTCGAGACACTCTAGCAAATGTCTCAGGATCACACACAGCGATCCTTGGAACCTCCAAGGCAAATCCTCTCTTACTTTTGAGGATTGGCAATTCCTGAACACACGTTTTTCGGTTCTATAGGACCTATAATCGAGGCGCCTCGCATTCCAACAACCACACAGGTAAAAAGTATATATAAATGTCAGGGCTGGTAGGTCACTGACATTACCCATAGCTAGAAAGAAACGTCGTGCACTTCTTGGGTCCTTATCCCATTTTTGACTCATACCGAGGTGTGAGGCTCGCGAATCCATGCTATACACAAAGCTACGCCGCATAGGCCACGCTTTGATCATCCACCACAAGACTTTGCTTTTCAACAGAAGCCTTGATCATATGCCACTTAGGCGTGCTACACAGGAAATTCACTCCATGCAACTAATTTCTATCGATATATAACCTCTGAGCTCGTACATCTCAGAGAAGGGCGTTAAGCAAGAGAATAAATTCTCCGTCGCCAAACAGATATATATTTAATAGAGATCAATCAACACAAAACAAAATCCAATGTTAGACACACAGTCCATTTACAAGTTCATTCTGGGTTTGAACGAAGCCGGAGGCACCATATTCCTCGCATATCCGTACAATCAACAATACGTCTGGACGGCTACCACTTCAGCTCCTTCAAGGTAGCTACTCCAATCATGAGCATCAGTAGCGCCCATCCATCTAATGTGAAGATCGTCGGTCTTGAACCGTCTTCAACTCTTCGACTTCTAACCGTCGATCGATTATTTGAAATGAGAATTAACTCGGCCTTTTCAAATAATCCACGTATATTTAGATTTTCAAATCAATTCTTTACCTGGTTAAATCGTTCGACATTCACATTTCAGTTCATTAGTATAATTTTCATGTCAAACACATTCAACCACCAAATATCAAGCAACCAAGCAGAATCGGTTTATTTCCATTCTATATCGTCTATAATATTTTATAACGATACATCGCCATTTTTATTTATTTAAAAACGGCTCTATTTAATTAGACGACATTTCAGGTCATGCCGAGGCATTGGCGTTGTTTTTCCCTAAATTTGTTTTACATATATCTGAAAATCTAACCGTTGGATTTCAATAAAGTTTATATCATTGGGAAGATATTCCCAAAGCAAACCCAACGGTTCCAGTTTCGTCAAAATTCGATGGTCGGATCTTTCGGTATAATCATTTAAAATTACGATTTCAAAACGCGAACTGCACGGCCTCGATTCTTTTTAATTTAATTTATATTTATGTATATATAAATATAATTCATTCGACGATTTCAATATCGTTTTCACTTCAAATACTTCACTAACACCTTTATATTTCGAAAATTTTCGCCATAACCTCCTTTGTACGGGAAGGGGTTTGGAAATTTATTGGGCCGTATTAGGTACCCAATAAATCCTAATAAGCATGCACATATTTATAGTGATATATTCCGGTGTCCACAGAGGAGTGTGTATAGATCATAACTCCAGAGAATAAATTCTTGTCACCCTATAAATGGTTTTTTTGCCTTATTGACCAGAGAGACGTGTTTATTGTCATATCCAGACCCGTGTGGGGTTTTTATTAATCTTGCAATTTTACCGTTACAATTTATATAGTCCAGATCAGTCATCAGTTCAACCTGTAATATATAATCATCGCCATACAAGCCTCTCGCTCGTATGGTAAATCTTCAACCTCGTCACACAAGCTCCAAATGCTTATGTGGTATATGATGAAGTATGCCTATCTTCAAGAAGTATGCCATGTAGTGTAGTTCAAAATTAATTGTTACTATCCTATGGCGATGTTTATTATTACACAAAGAACAACCAGCACTCCGCATCCAATGGCATTCACAGGAGTTGATATAATAATAAAATTGCACATCCAACTCATTAAGGTTTACCTATTTGTCGGGCACGCAAATAAATTCTTTACTCAACAGATAATCCACTTCTTGTTCAACACATGTATATATATGTGCAAAACTAAGCTAAAAATAATATTTCTAGCGAACAAAGATTTATTTCCACATATGGTTATTTTTAACACTGCCTACACATGTTAAAAATAATATTTTCAACCCACACATATTTATTTGAACAAGTGGTTATTTTTAACACTTCGCATTTCGCATAAAAATGATATTTTTGGCGAACAAAAATATATTCCAACACATGATTATTTTATTTAGTTCGCCCACATGTTAAAAATAATATTCATAGCAAACAAATATTTGTTTCAACACTTGTATATTTTTAGGGAATCGTTTACATGATAAAAATAATATTTTTATCGTCTAAAATATTTATTCAACACATGAACATTTTTAACACTTCATATTCACAATAAAAATGTAAATTTTATTGTTCAATCTATATATTCAACACATGAATATTATCCACTTCACACATACGATAAAAATATGATTTTTATCATTCTAATCCTTTATTCAGCACAAGAATAATTTCTATAGTTTATATATATAATAAAAATGTGATTTTTAATGTTAAAACAATTTATTTAAAACACGAATAGTTTATATAGTTTAGATATGTGATAAAATGTTATTTTTATTTTTCAAAGAATTTTATTCATCACATGAATTTCTATTCAACACATGAATTTCTATTCAACACATGAATACGGTTTCAACACATGAATTTCTATTCAACACATGAATATGGTTTCAACACATGAATATAGTTTCAACATATGAAAATAATTCTAACACATGAATATTATTGAAAATTTTGGCAGCATAACGGCAGGGTATTTAAAACCGGCACCGTCCCGAGAACGGCTCCTCGCTCTACCTTAAAACCTCGCGGTTTTTGACAATGGGGATTTCATACATCTAATTCTCACGCAGGCGAGTATGTTTTTCTTTTCCACAATTTATTCAAATTTTGTTTCAATCACAAATGGGTATTCTTCAACCGCAATGGTATTTTTCAACCACAATCCAAACAATATCAACCACAAACGATCCTATCAACCATTCGCATTATTCACCAAATTTTTCACACCAATTCACAATCAATAAATATCGCCCATGGTTTGTGGACGAGGGGAGTATATATATATATATATATATATATATATATGTATGTATATATATATATTCGTATATAAATATATTTTATTTCCATTCCAACACACATATGATTTATACAATGCATGTATAATTCATACTTCGCTCATATAACTTATACAACGCATGTACATGAGATATACAACACGTATATAATTTATATTTCACTTATATAACTTATACAACACAAATCCATTCACATTTCAGTTTAGAAATCTCACATTGGTTGTTGCTTTTCTAAAAATCCTAGCAAGCTCAGAAAAACCCCCGGACACTTCTAGACTGTAGAGAGCATCCTTACAGTCACAATGTTTCCTGTTTCATCGAATTTCGTTAATACACGATAAAGATATGATTTTTCAAAGTTTGCAACACTTAAAAGTGTTATTTTTTAGTTCAAAAAATCAAAGCCGTATACCTCCTTTGAACCTTCGAAACTAGGTTTCGAATTTGCGGCAAATCCGTGAAGTATCGCGTCGATCAGGTGGTGCGACGTTGAAGGGGGAAGAGAGGCGCGTCTGCGTGACGTGGTGGGGCTTAGCTCGATCCACCAGGGAGGAGGCGACAGCGCTTAGAAGTTCGGAACTTCAGGGAGGTGGTTCTCCCTCCACACAACACGATAGGGGGTCTAGTGGGTATTGATTTGAAGAGGAGGAGGAGAGCTACAAAAAGTTGAACTGGGGCATGGGGTAATTCTTCCTGGTTTGGTCGGAAAATGGTCGGAAGCGGGGGTAAAGAGTTTCCGTCGAAGTCGGGGGGGTTTTCGGAAGTTTTTTTTTATATTTTTAAATTATGGATGGAATTTTTTCATTGGCCGGGGCTTTATTTAATTTTCAAAATAATGTTCTTCCACGCGAACACAATCCAAACCCAATGACTGTCGCCCCTAGCTAACACAATGGGATATGTTTCGTAGGCCAATTCGACTGTTACTGTCAGTTATTCTTCAAATTAAAGTATAAAACATTCAATATTCGATTTGAACGTACATTTCAATTTGCCATGGCCACAAACTGATTCGAAAAATTCCAGAAAAATAAATCTAGCTATGTTTTGACGCTACGGTCCCAAAAAAACTAGTTTTGTTGAATTCTGAGATTGTTTGAAAAATGGCTATTTTCTGGTTGATCCAATTTAATAGAAGTCAACCAAACACGTTTTCTTTTGCCACGCTCACATACTAGCTTCAAAAATTATGAAATTTGAAACCTAGCAATAATTTGACATCCCGGATCCAACAAAAGTGGTTTCGTCGAATTCTGAGGTCGTTTGCAAAATGCCTATTTTCAAGGGCTATAAATTCTCTATAGCGACCTTTTGGTAAATTCATTTGGCCATAACTTTTGATTCTCGCTATGAAACTTCGATTTTTCAGATTCGTTAGAAAGATATTCATAAACAGATTTAAATATTTTTGGTTTCACTAAAATCCGTTTTATTTTGCACTCGATACAGTCAGTCAAAGTTTGAATTCAAATTTTCAAACTGCCGCACCATTTCTAACTCTTTATTTTATTGAAATATTTTATTTCAATTATTTAAATTTCTTTAAAATAACCAATTTAAAAATTTTAAATTGGCTCGTATTTTCCGGGTTGTTACAATCTCCCCTACTTAAAACTTTTCGTCCCCGAAAAGGAAACAGCCGTACAGTAGGAAACAAAAATGGAAATGCAAAGTATTGTAAAAGGTACCTTGCACCGGAGTTAGTCAGAGATGTCCACTCTGCATTTGGTGTAAGCTTGCTTAATGCTTTCCTCAGTCTCCCAAGTACAGTCTTTAGGATCACAAATCCACTGCACTTTAACTAAATGAACCTTCTTGCTCCTTAGCTCTTTAGTTTCGTTGCCAACTATTTTTAATGGCTCTCTTCTAACTGCTAATTCTGGAGTAATTTCCAAGTCCTGTTGCACTGCTTCTTCTACAACAAGATCTGGGTCATGCACATGTCTTCTAAGTTGAGATACGTGAAATACATTATGCACTCCATGCAACCAATCAGGTAATTGAACCCTATAAGCAAGAGTTCCAATTCGTTCAAGTATAGGAAAGGGACCAATAAATCTGGGTGCCAACTTCCCGGTTTTACCGAATCCGATTACTCCTCTCATCGGAGAAACTCTCAAATAAACATACTCACCAACAGCGAATGCCACATCTCTTCTTCTAGAATCCGCATAACTTTTCTGTCGGCTTTGCGCGGTTTTCAATCGTTTCTTGATGAAATCGACTTTATCAGATGCTTCTCTAATCATATCGGGTCCCAGCACAAGTCTGTTGCCAGGTTCTACCCAACATGCGGGAGATCCGCACGGTCTACCGTATAATGCTTCAAATGGAGACATTTTCAAACTCGCTTCATAGCTGTTATTATATGAGAATTCTGCCAAATGCAAGTGATCTTCCCATGACCCGCCAAAATCAATAATACAAGCCCGTAGTAAATCTTCTAGAATTCTATTCACCTGCTCAGTTTGGCCATCTGATTGGGGGTGATAAGCGGTGCTCAGATTGAGTTTTTTTTTCTATTCTGTCTGGAATGCCTCCCAGAATTTGCTAGAAAATATTGGGTCTCTATCACTGACTATGCTGATGGGAACTCCATACAGCTTAACAATTTCTTTGAAATAAATCTGTGCTAGACTTTAGGCGGTTCTATTGGATCTGACAGGTATGAAATGGGCGGTTTTGTGAAGCTATCTACGATCACCCAAATACTGTTATTACATTTCTTGGTTCGTGGCAAACCATCTATGAAATCCATGGAAATCTGTTCCCATTTCCAACCTGGGACTTCCAATGGTTGCAACAATCAGACCAGCTTTAGTTGGTCGCTCTTGACTAGTTGACAAGTAGGGCACCTGCTAACATATAAAGAAATGTCCCTCTTCATGGACCTCCACCAGAAAGTGCACTTGATATCGTTGTACATTTTACTTACCCCAGGATGAATGCAGAGCTTGGATTTATGACATTCATCCAGCACCTCCCTTTTGAGCTCTGGGATGTTGGGAACACAGATCCTCCCTTTTAATCTCAGAACTTCTTCCTTATCCACTTGAAAACTCAAGGGCTCACCTTTCTGTATTCTCTCTCTGATCCTTTGAATGAAGTGATCCTTCTTCTGGAGAGCAGATATTTTATCAATCAATGAAGGCGTAATTATAAGATTGGCAATGATTGTCGTTTTTCTGCTAAGCGCATCAGCTACAACGTTGGCTTTCCCCGGAGTATACAGAATATCAAGATCATATGCTGCGAGAAACTCTAGCCAACGTTGTTGTCTCAAGTTCAGATCTTTCTGGGTGAACAAATAGATCAATGATTGATGATCCGTAAACAGTTCAAATTTCTCACCCAATAAGTAATGCCTCCAGATTTTCAAAGCTAAAACGATGGCTAGCAACTCAAGATCATGAGTTACATAATTCTTCTCATGCGGTTTCAGCTGGCGGCTTGCATAAGCGACTACTTGGCCTCTTTGCATTAATACTGCACCAAGACCTCTAATAGAAGCATCCGTCCAAACGGTCAAATCCTGATTGCCATCTATAATGGTTAATACTGGAGCGGTTGTCAATTTTGATTTCAATTCCTGGAAAGCTTCCTCACAGTCGGAAGTCCACTTAAATTTCTTGTGCTTCTTTGTAAGCTTTGTTAATGGACCGAATATCTTCAAAAATTCCTTAACGAATTTTCGATAATAACTAGCCAACCCAATAAAACTTCTGACCTCTGTGGGTGTAGTAGGCTGTTTCCAGTCTTGAATTGCTGTAATTTTGCTCGGAACTATAGAAATTCCTTCCTTTGACACTACATGGCCAAGGAACTTCACCTCTTCCTGCCAGAAGATACATTTAGAGAATTTGGCTTTGAAGACGTTCTTTCTCAGAATCCCCAATACTTGTTCTAGATCTCTTTCATGCTCGGCTTCTGACTTAGAGTAGATTAAAATATCATCGATGAATACCAGGACAAATTTATTTAGAACTTCCTAAACACTCTATTCGTTAGATCCATGAAGTATGCTGGAGCGTTGCATAAGCCGAACGACATTACTAACCATTCATAAAATATGTCTGGACCTCTAAAAGCTGTCAAAGGAACACACTCTTCGGCATTTCTCAGTTGATGGAAACCTGTAGCTAGGTCCATTCTGGAAAATACTCTCGCCCCATTTAATTGGTCTAACAGATCGTCGATGCGAGGTAACGGGTATTTGTTTTTGAGTGTCTGTTTGTTGAGGTCACGGTAATCAACACACAATCAGAGAGTACCGTCCGACTTAGGGACAAACACTACAGATGCACCCCAACTAGAAAAGCTAGGTCTAATCTGACCCTTCCATAGATGTTGAGGAGTTTGATCGCCTAATTCTTCTTTTTCTTTTGGAGTTATTCTTCGAATTGGATGTACCACTGGTCTAGCATTTGGAATTAGATCGATTCTGAATTCAATTTCTCTTTGCGGAGGTAAGTTTTCGACTTCTTCAAACACATCCGCATAGTTTTTAACAACAGGAATCTTTTCGAAGGAATGGGGATAACTTCTAGCGTAGACAAAAATTCCTTTCAATCTGGATTTGAACCATGGCATGGTACAGTAATATATCCAAGTTTCGTTTTAATGTTTACTATTCTTTTCGCACAATTTACTTCGGCCTCGTATTTCGTTAACCAATCTAGCCCGAGAATGATATCGAACTCAGGAAAATCCATGGTGACCAAATCAAAGGAAAACTTGTAGAAAGAATAAGAGACTGGCACTCTACAATACGAACTAAGAACAAGAGATCCTCCTATTGGATTATGAACTCTAATCGGTTCTTTTAGGACTCTTATCTTTAATTTTAATTTGTGAACAGTGTTACTGGCAATAAAACTGCGTGATGCACCCGTGTCAAATAATACAGAAACAGGAATATTTTTAATTGTAAGGGTACCTCCCAAAACATCGGGTTTACCTGCTCCATCGGAAGCAGCCGGCGGGTTCGCCCCGTCGTACACATGTGCAACTTCCGCCTTCTTAAGCAATGGACAATCTTTGATGAGATGTCCGGTTCTACGGCAGTTAAAGCATGAATGAGAGTTCGGAGAGTTCTGGCTTGAGCCCAGTGAATTGGTCCTCTGCCGTTTTGGGGTTGTGCACACATTAGAATAGTGCCCCATCTTTCCACAATTGAAGCAGCTTCCCTTTGGCGTCCTGCTAGTTTGCTGATTGGTGGATGCCGCGTTGCTTGACTCAGCCTGGTTCGTAGAGGGCTTGTGTTTGCTCCCCGCTTGACTCTTAGCGCGGTCCAGATCAAGGTTTCTTTGGTTAAGGTCCTCATAATTGCATGCCATCTCCACTAAGTCTGAAAATGCCAGTTTGATGTGGCTCATGGCCCTGTCTTGATATTTACGCTTTAGCCCATGGATGAACCTCTTTTTCTTGGACTTAGCAGTCGCAATGAGCTCTAGGGCATAGCGAGATAACTGTGTAAACTTATTGAGATAGTCTTGCAAAGAGAGGTCTCCTTGTTGGAGATTTGCAAATTCATCATGCAAGCGCTCAATTGCTTGCTCTGGGGTGAACTTCTCTTTGAACATTTCTTTGAAGTCATCCCATGTCCTTCCTGGATTCTCTGCGATGATGGCTTCCCACCACAATTCTGCTTCATCTTGCAAAAGCCAAGCACCTATGAATGCCTTGTCCTGATCTCCGAGCCTCAGCCCTCCCAAGATCTTTTCACATGTTTTCAACTATGCCAAGGCCTCAATCACCGTACTGGTTCCTGAGAAGGTTTTGCCTCCTAGATTCTTATATCTTTTTGCCACTCGGTCGAGCTCGAATGGCCGGGCGGCTGATGGTTGTATTAATGGTCTTTCTGCAGCGGGGTTATCTCCTCGGCCTCTGCCTCGGCCTCCACGGCCTCCGCTAGCTGCTGCAGCTCTGGTAGCCATTTATCAAGTTATGTATAAGCAAGGTAAGAATCGGCTCTCAGAAACGATAATTTTATTATATGGTACAGTAGAAGAACTTAAGGAAAGACAACGATGTACTGATCAGATTATTTTTGCTATTCTTCTTAGCTCATTCTAGGACATTACTAGTCCTATCTCTAATGAGCTACTCGCCTTAGAATACTACTGATTCTATTCTGATGAGGTGTTTAATGTGTTAAATTCCAGAACTAAGGTTAACCAAAGCTCTGATACCACCTGTGACGATCCCAAGTACCCCGTTCTACGGTGTTAAGGATAATCATTGGAATATAACACATTAGTCATCATTAGAAGAGTACAGATAATAGCTTAAGCAGGCAATAGAATAATTTACACAAATATGACAGCGGAATCATACATATCACAACATCAAAGAGCACAGTGCAGGTTACAACTTAGTGCATAAAGATACATGATCATTCTACATCGCCATAAGCGGTACATATACATAGAGAGTACATAAAGAAACATCAGTCTACATTGCCAGAGGCGAAATCGTATACATATAATAACAATGGAAGAAAATCAATAGTCAACATTGTGAAGTCAAGCCTCGCCATGATCCAAAAGGTGCACTCCTGCTGCAGTGCAAAGCCAAAATAGGTCCAGCCACCTGATACTAGGTTGCCCGTGTGAAAATAAGGGCACCCGAGTTTGCAAGGTGAAACAAACTACGAGTCAGTCATGGGACTGGTATGAGAAATCTACTTAACTAAATAAACAACAATAATAAGGCAAATCAAAGGACCATGCCACTTTCGCGGAACGGGTTTACTCCAATGATTGCTAGTGCATGAAATAAAGTAAATTATTAAATCATCGCAATGCTTTTTATAAAAATGAAGCCATTATAAGACTCAGGTCCCATCACACAATGCAACACAAGCCGGAGGATAGAGTTTTACCTTATAATAGCCAAGAAATGCTTGATAAGTATAAAACAAAAGTGTTTGATATTATTATTAGTGCATATATGTTTCAAAAACGATTTCAATCATAAATATCAATCATAGACGGCATGGGTACCATATATCATGTCGCCATACTAGTAATACAATCAGATCCGCAATTTCGTATTGGAAATTGGATTCCATCATGAGTCGAGGCAAGGGGCAAGCTCCTCTCCGTTCGAGACACTCTAGCAAATGTCTCAGGATCACACACAACGATCCTTGGAACCTCCAAGGCCGGTCCTCTCTAACTTTTGAGGATTGGCAATTCCTAAACACACGTTTCCCGGTCCTATAGGACCTATAATCGAGGCGCCTCACATTCCAACAACCACACAGGTAAAAAGTATATATAAATGTCAGGGCTGGTAGGTCACTGACATTACCCATAGCTAGAAAGAAACTTCGTGCACTCCTTGGGTCCTTATCCCGTTTTTGACTCATACCGAGGCGTGAGGCTCGCGAATCCACGCTATACACAAAGCTACGCCACATAGGCCACGCTTTGATCATCCACCACAATACTTTGCTTTTCAACAGAAGCCTTGATCATATGCCACTTAGGCGTGCCACACAGGAAATTCACTCCATGCAACTGATTTCTATCGATATATAACCTCTGAGCTCGTATGTCTCAGAGAAGGGCGTTAAGCAAGAGAATAAATTCTCCGCCGCCAAACAGATATATATTTAATAGAGATCAATACGCACAGAACAAAATCCAATGTCAGACACACAGTCCATTTAGAAGTTCATTCTGGGTTTGAACGAAGCCGGAGGCACCATATTCCTCGCATATCTGTACAATCAACAGTACGTCCGGACGGCTACCACTTCAGCTGCTTCAAGGTAGCTACTCCAATCATAAGCATCAGTAGCGCCCATCCATCCAATGTGAAGATCGTCGGTCTTGAACCGTCTTCAACTCTTCGATTTCTAACCGTCGATCGATTATTTGAAATGAGAATTAACTTGTCCTTTTCAAATAATCCACGTATATTTAGATTTTCAAATCAATTCTTTACCTGATTAAATCGTTCGACATTCACATTTCAGTTCTCTAGTACAATTTTCATGTCAAATACATTCAACCACCAAATATCAAGCAACCAAGCAGAATTGGTTTATTTCCATTCTATATCGTCTATAATATTTTATAACGATACATCGCCATTTTTAATTATTTAAAAACGGCTCTATTTAATTAAACGATGTTTCAGGTTGTGCCGAGGCACTAGCGCTGTTTTTCCCTAAATTTGTTTTACACATATCTAAAAATCTAACCATTGAATTTAAACAAAGTTTATATCATTGGGAAGATATTCCCAAAGCGAACCCAACGGTTCCAGTTTCATCAAAATCCGATGGTCGGATCTTTCTGTATAATCGTTTAAAATTACGATTTCAAAATGCGAACTGCACGCCCTCGATTCTTTTTAATTTAATTTATATTTTTATATATATATATAAATATAATTCGTTCGACGATTTCAATATCGTTTTCACTTCAAATACTTCACTAACACCTTTATATTTCGAATTTTTTTGCCATAACCTCCTTTGTACGGGAAGGGGTTTGGAAATTTATTGGGCCGTATTAGGTACCCAGTAAATCCTAATAAACATGCACATAATTGTAATGATATATTCCGGTGTCCACAGGGGAGTGTGTATAGATCATAACTCCAGAGAATAAATTCTCGTCACCCTATAAATGATTTTTGTGCCATGATGACCAGAGAGACGTGTTTATTGTCATCTCCAGACCCGTGTAGGGTTTTTTATTAATCTTGCAATTTTACCGTTACAATTTATATAGTCCATATCAGTCATCAGTTCAATCTGTAATATATAATCATCGCCATACAAGCCTCTCGCTCGTATGGAAAATATTCAACCTCGTTACACAAGCTCCAAATGCTTACGTGGTATATGATGAAGTATGTCTATCTTCAAGAAGTATGCCATGTAGTGTATTTCAAAATTAATTGTTACTATCCTATGGCGATGTTTATTATTACACACAGAACAACCAGCACTCCGCATCCAATGGCATTCACAGGAAATGATATAATAATAAAATTCCACATCCAACTCATTAAGGTTTACCTATTTGTCGGGCACGCAAATAAATTCTTTACTCAATAGCTAATCCACTTCCTGTTCAACACATGTATATATATGTGCAAAACTAAGCTAAAAATAATATTTCTAGCGAACAAAGATTTATTTCCACGTATGGTTATTTTTAACACTGCCTACACATGTTAAAAATAATATTTTCAACCCACACGTATTTATTTGAACAAGTGGTTATTTTTAACACTTCACGTTTCGCATAAAAATGATATTTTTGGCGAACAAAAATATATTTCAACACATGACTATTTTATTTAGTTCGCCCACATGTTAAAAATAATATTCATAGCAAACAAATATTTGTTTCGACACTTGTATATTTTTAGCGAATCGTTTACATGATAAAAATGATATTTTTATCGTCTAAAATATTTATTCAACACATGAACATTTTTAACACTTCATATTCACAATAAAAATGTAAATTTTATTGTTCAATCTATATATTCAACACATGAATATTATCCACTTCACACATACGATAAAAATATGATTTTTATCATTCTAATCCTTTATTCAGCACAAGAATAATTTCTATAGTTTATATATATAATAAAAATGTGATTTTTAATGTTAAAACAATTTATTTAAAACACGAATAGTTTATATAGTTTAGATATGTGATAAAATGTTATTTTTATTTTTCAAAGAATTTTATTCATCACATGAATTTCTATTCAACACATGAATTTCTATTCAGTACATGAATACGATTTCAACACATGAATTTCTATTCAACACATGAATACGGTTTCAACACATGAATATAGTTTCAACATTTGAAAATAATTCTAACACATGAATATTATTGAAAATTTCGGCAGCATAACGGCAGGGTATTTAAAACCGGCACCGTCTTGAGTATGGCTCCTCGCTCTACCTTAAAACCTCGCAGTTTTTGACAATGGGGATTTCATACATCTAATTCGCATGCAGGCGAGTATGTTTTTCTTTTCCACAATTTATTCAAATTTTGTTTCAATCACAAATGGGTATTTTTCAACCATAATGGTATTTTTAAACCACAATCCAAACAATATCAACCACAAACAATCCTATCAACCATTCGCATTATTCACCAAATTTTTCACACCAATTCACAATCAATAAATATCGCCCATGGTTTGTGGACGAGGGGAGTATACATACATATATATATATATATATATATATATATATATATTCGTATATAAATATATTTTATTTTCGTTCCAACACACATATGATTTATACAATGCATGTATAATTCATACTTCGCTCATATAACTTATACAACGCATGTACATGAGGTATACAACACGTATATAATTTATATTTTGCTTATATAACTTATACAACGCAAATCCATTCACATTTCAGTTTAGAAATCTCACATTGGTTGTTGCTTTTCTAAAAATCCTTGAAAGCTCAGAAAAATCCCCGGACACTTCTAGACTGTAGAGAGCGTCCTTGCGGTCACGATGTTTCCTGTTTCATCGAATTTCGTTAATATACGATAAAGATACGATTTTTCAAAGTTTCAACACTTAAAAGTGTTATTTTTCAGTTCAGAAAATCAAAGCCATATACCTCCTTTGAACCTTCGAAACTAGGTTTCGAATTTGCGGCAAATCCGTGAAGTGTCGCGTCGATCAGGTGGTGCGACGTTGAAGGGGGCGGAAAATGGTCGGGAGCTGGGGTAAAGGGTTTTCGTCGAAGTCAAGGGGAGGGGGCGGGGGTTTTCTGAAGTTTTTTTTATATTTTTAAATTATGGATGGAATTTTTTCATTGGCTGTGGCTTTATTTAATTTTCAAAATAGTGTTCTTCCACATGAACACCAATCCAAACCCAACGACTGTCGCCCTTAGCTAAATACCCCCATCCCGAACACAATGGGATATGTTTCGTAGGCCAATTCGACTGTTATAGTCAGTTATTCTTCAAATTAAAGTGTAAAACATTCAATATTCGATTTGAACATACATTTCAATTTGCCAGGGCCACAAACTGATTCGAAAAATTCCAGAAAAATAAATCTAGCTTTGTTTTGACGCTACGGTCCCAACAAAACTAGTTTCGTTGAATTCTGAGATTGTTTGAAAAATGGCCATTTTCTGGTCGATCCAATTTAATAGAAATCAACCAAACACGTTTTCTTTTGCCATGCTCACATTCTAGCTTCAAAAATTATTAAATTTGAAACCTAGTAATAATTTGACATCCCGCATCCAACAAAAGTGGTTTCGTCGAATTCTGAGGTCGTTTGCAAAATGTCTATTTTCAAGGGCTATAAATTCTCTATAGCGACCTTTCTGAAAATTCATTCGGCCATAACTTTTGATTCTCGCTATGAAACTTTGATTTTTCAGATTCGTTAGAAAGATATTCATAAACATATTTAAATATTTTTGGTCACCCGGTACAGTCAGTCAAAGTTTGAATTCAAATTTTCAAACTGCCGCACCATTTCTAACTCTTTATTTTATTGAAATATTCTATTTCAATTGTTTAAATTTCTTTAAAATAACCAATTTAAATTTTTTAAATTGGCTCGTATTTTCTGAGTTGTTACAGTGTATACGGTAAACATTTTGTTCTCATCAGGCAATGTAAGAACTGGGGCTGTTGTTAAAGCCCTTTTCAAACATTGGAAAGCAATATCGCAATCCAAATCCCAAACGAAAGTTAGGTTCTTCTTTGTCAATCTTGTAAGTGGGGCTGAGATTTTTGCAATGTCTTTAATGAACATTCGGTAAAAGCCTGCTAGCCCGAGAAAGCTTCAGACTTCGGTTGCATTCTGTGGAACCTTCCAATCGTGCACCGCAACTACTTTTGCGAGGTCTACAGCTAACCCCTCTTTAGATACCACATGTCCAAGAAACCTCACTTCTTCTCTCCAGAAATGGAATTTGGAGAATTTGGCTTTCAGCTGAGTATCCATGACTTCCCTTAAGTGCAAAGCATGCTCTCCTTCATTCTTCGAGAAAATCAAAATGTCGTCTACGAAGACCACCACAAACTTATTAAGGAACTCCCTGAACACCCTGCTCATCAAGTCAGCTTGTTTAGCTCCCTATAATCAACGCGTAGGCGGAGTGAACCATCCGCTTTGGTTGTGAATAATACTAGAGCACCCCATTCAGAAATACTCCGCCTTATAAACCCTTTTTCGAGCAACTCCTTGACTTGCTTACTGAGCTCTTTTCTCTCCCTTGGAGCCATGTGTCTAACAGGTAGAGCTACGGGTTTTGCATTATCAACAAGGTATATGCGGAAATCTATCTCCCGCTTCAGAGGTAAGCCCTTCACCTCTTCAAATACATCTGAGTATTCATGGACTACTCTAACCGACTGCAAGTTTTCAACAGACGCATCAAGAGATTCTAGGTAGCTAAGCATAACAGAATGTATGGGATTATAAGTGATTTCGAGAGTGTTGCCGAGGCGAGTCAGATGTCTAACCACTCTCTTTTCACAATCGAGGATGGCACCATTACTGGATAACCAATCCATACCTAGAATCAACCCATAGCCCGTAAAGCCAAGAACGAAAGCATTGCATTCAAACTCAACACTCAAGATAGACACTCTCAAATCCTGAAAAATCATTGAAAGATGAGCCGAACCACCAATAGGATTTGAGACTACTATGGGATCCGTAACTAGACTAGTATTTAGGTGCAGTGTTTCAACTAACGAAGCAGACACAAACGAGTGTTAAGCGCCAGAATCAAACAAAGTACGAGCAGGTTGATCAAACAGAAAAAACAAACTTTCAACAGAAATGTTCCTACCTCTCTCCTGTCATGGTGCCATGAGAGCATGAACCTGTCCTCTTGCTTGCCCTGGTGCCATGAGAGCCTGAACCTGGCCTCTAGAAATAGACCTTGTTCTCTGCCCTTGTCTTCTCGAGCAGTCTTTAATCAGATGTCCTTCCTCACCACAGTTGAAACAACCAGTCTTCTTCTTCTTCCGGCAGTCCTTGCTCAGACGGCCTGGTGTTCCACAATTAAAGCACCTTTTCTTTCCTTTGCTACTATTATCCTTACCACCTTTCTTAGGTTGCTGTTGTGACTTCTTTTGATCCCTTTTCTTTTCCAGTACCTTACTAGCATTAGCGCCTTTCTCCTCTTCATGCATAAGCGCCATGTCAACCAGTTTCTCAAAGGTAGCCCCCATAGGAATGTGGGTCATAGCCAACCCATGTAGCGGCTCGTTCAAACCTTTAACGAATCTCAGGGCCTTCTTTTCAGGCATGTTCACCAACTCTAAACCAAATCTCGTCAATTGATTGAACTTGTTGACATACTCCTTTACTGATAAATTCTCCTGCTTCAATGCCAAGAACCTTTCCATGTATAAATTCTCTTCTGCTCATGAGAGAAATTTCATCTCGAACCTATGTCTGAAATCCATCCATGTCTCCACTGGATGCTCTCCATTCGTGACCTCCCACCAAAACGAGGCTTCGTCCTTCATTAACCAAGCAGCTAATTGGACCTTCCTTCCATCTTCTATCTCGAAGATACCAAACAAATCTTCCACCTCCTTAAGCCAATTTTGAGCTTCAACAAACGTTTCTGACCCGTGAAAAGGTTTCCCTCCCATTGCCCAAAAGTCTTTGCATATCTTCGAAAAAGTATCAACGCGGGGAGGGGGAGGAGGAGGAGCGGCTGCAGCTAGGGGAGGAGGAATGTCTGCTGGGCCTGTGGCGGTGGCCCTAGCCTCCAGATACCTTCTGAACCAGGTTGGTATCGGTATTCCCTCGGGTATCTCGGGTAACCCAGATATGCTGAAAAGAAAATGGAAGAGATTCAAAACGGAGAATCGAAAGAAAGATATATGGCTCTTGGGGGTTATGTTTTTAAAACAAACTTTCCTCTTGGAAATACTCTCCTTAAAACATACCTTTGAAAGTATTTCTTTATAAAATGATTTTGAAAAATAGTTTTTCAAAATCTCTTATTTGTTCTCGTAACCTTCAGCTCTGATACCACGTGTAACACCCCACGTCCATTAATGTCACTCTCAAAGGGAATGCATTAACTTTCATGGAGTATTATTGGTGTATAGAACAGAATATAACAAGACAGAAACATATATCGGTACTTGAAAATTTTAAAACAACTTTTATTGCAGCGGAGAAATAGTTTGGTTACAACAACATCAAAAACCAACAATAAAAACAAGTGCACTTAATATCCATCTTGACAAATTGTTTTATGAGTACATAAAGTTAAAAAAGCATAACCCCAACATAAGTAGCCATAAAAGAGATGAGCTGAAATTTACTTTCAGCAATCCAAGCACTTCCAAAAGAGAGAGAAAGATCCAAATAAAGCTCCACTAGCACTAGTCCCACCCTGAGAACCTTGGGGGGGGGGGGGAAGGAAGAAAAGAAGCGAAAACAAAGGGGCTCAGACATAAAGTATGGAGAGTCCAATAACTTTAACAATATAATTATTAAAGTAATTAGGATAAGGTATAAACTGGTAAAACAAGGAATAACTGTGAAACAAGTGGGGAAGACAAAACAAACAAGAGGAATATTCTGGCATTAATCTCGCTCCTAATCACTATAGGATAATTACTACACTGCACCATTACTAGTCACCCTAAAAATTGATCCCGCCTACTGAACATAATAATCATAATGGTAGTTTTGTGAACACCTAGTTGTCTTCATAGGTGTCGCATGCCCCTATCTCCATTAGTTGTACTCACTACCCCCATGCGATCGGCTCCCTAACTCGTAGATACCCGTGTTGGTCCCACAGTGGGGTGTATAACTCCCCAAAGTGGCAACCCGATACCACTAAAGATGCACGGCTTACATATACACGATGCAACAACTTCTCACCTACCAGCCCGGGCCCACGCACGCACATGACCCCATTGGACTTGCGTTGTCATCGTTAACCCATTTTGACCTCTAACAATCAAACCCAGTAAGCGTGTCCCATCCTGGATCTAACTCGAGCTCACAAAGATACTTAATGGGTTACTAGTTTGAAAAGGGTCCCCCATGCTTGACACAAGCTTTCCACCTATGCTTGGTCCCCACTAGGATTTCCCACTTAACCCCTTCTTATTCATGTCTTCTTACATGTTTCAATTTGGTTAAGTGTTTCTAATCGTATTTCTCATGTCACCCATGCCACCCACTTAACCCCCATGTCCCACGACATGTTTATCTTGGTTAAGTGTTACTTAATTCAATATAACCGTAACCTTGTAAAACCTCCTACATTAGACTTACCATTTGCGGTTGCTGGATTTACCGGGCGGGTCCGGGCAGTCTTATACCGCAAACGAGTCTAACCTCGTGTCTTTAAAATTATTACACATTTAATTTATGCCTTCGACCTCTCACATTAGACTACCGTTTGTGGTTGCTGGATTTCCCCGGCGGGTCCGGGCTGTCTTATACCACAAACGAGTCTAACTTCGTGTCTTAGGCGTTTATTATTACACATAATTATTTCACCCTAATATGAATTAATTATCCCTATTCAAATTTTCAATAATTTCCAAATTAAACTATATCCATAATTGTCACCTAAATTATGTCCATACTTTTTAGGTATATAAATTATACCAATTAATGTCTCAAGTTAGTTATATGCCTTTAAAGCAATTTTATGCCTTCACAATTTGCATAATTAATATTTTCCCGTTGTCCCCACGCTATTCATACGTTTTAATATGATATATGTTAGACTCGCAAATAGTCTAACTCATAAAAAAGAAAAGAAACATCACAACTTGTATAACACTTAAAATAGATCTAATCTTGCAAACAAGAATTATAACATAAGTTTGCATAGCCAATAACTTGCATAGGCAATGGGCATATAGAACATAAATTTGCATAAACTATCATGGATCTAAATATAGATCTAAACATGAAATTGTGAACTTGCATATTTGAAAATGGGTTTCACCTAAACTTGCATATATGGGATATAGTTTTCACCCAAATTTGCATATGTGAATATAGTTTTCCACCTAAAAGTGTGAATATAGTTTTCACCTAAACTTGCATATATGGGATATAGTTTTCACCCAAACTTGCATATTGATTCCTACAAACTTGCATATGAATTTAAACATGTAAACTAATGTCACATGTTTTGCATATAAACTAGCATATGTATATACTTGATTCACATATAAACTTGTGTATAATTCGCATACAGACTTGCATAAAATTCACATACAAACTAGCATATGTAGAAACAGACTTGCATAAGATTCACATACAAACTAGCATATGATTTACATCCTAAACTTGCATATAAACTGTTGTCATAAAATGAATCAAGTTAAACATATGTGTTTTGACATATGAAATAGATCTACTAACATAAGTTAACAAAACTGTCATATGTTCTCCAACAAATGATAACAAAGTTAAACAACATCACATGATTCAATAGACATGTTCTCATAATCCCAAGTTAACTCATCATAATTAAATTAATTATTTTGTGAAAGAAATTGTACTCACCAAGACAGGTTAGAGAAGAGAATAATTCGTTCGTCGTTTTGTATTAGAATTCTGCCTTGCAAATCCCTAAGCTTTAGGAAGAAGAACTATCCTAGCAGCAGCATGGAGGCCAAGAGACTAATTTAGTTCAGGTTTAGTGCTTGAGACTATGCGTGCTTTTATATAAGTTTAAATAAATAGAAGCCGTTAGATTATCATGGGAGCAATCAGGACCGTCCAGACTGGATAAAATTATCCATAATTGCCACCTATGCGCTAGTGACTCAGCAACATGTCAGGAAAGACTCTGCAACAAGTTGGGATCGTCTCATTTCAGATCTTCCCCGGGGGTTAGGTCGACCCCCAGGTCGACCCCATGGTCGACCTGTATAGAGGAGGTCGACCCCGTGGTCGACCCCCTGGTCTACCTGGCCTTGGGCGGGATAAATCCCGCCCAGCCCGCTTCCTCGTTTGAATTTTGAATTTTGAATTTTTGAATTTTAATTCTGAACTGTTATTAATTTATTGAAACTTCTGAGGGCCATAACTTCCTCATACGAAGTCCGATTTACAAAAACTTAGACTCTATTCCAAGTAGATTTCGAGATGAACGCAATGGCGTAACCCATTTCCCTTAATTCTCACTTTAACAATTAAGTATTCTTAAATTCGTTCTTTAATAGTCATAGAAAATTCAGGGTGTTACAGCCCCAATATTATAACATTACAAAACGAGATTTGTGGTAAAACCTATTGACCCGGTTATAAAAGAAATATTCGACTTTTGATCTCCTTTTATTTCGAATGGTTTACTCCCTTTTCAACATTCATTTGTGTGACCCTACAAGTTATCATAACGTTGGCAACAATTTAAACAATATTTAAATTGTAAACAGTGAGCGGCATCTAGTAATACATCGTTGTTACCCAAGTTATAATAATATCAATGATTCGATACAATCCTTTCGTGACCAGTGTATCAATGTAATATAATCCTTTTAACCAGTATATCCAGGATTAATCTCGAGGCATGGAACGTATCACCCTCTTTATATTTTAATCCGTTTAACTTGATCGATGAGTAGACTATTTAAACAAATCAATATTTGAGCACGGCCATGCATTTCACAGTCTCACTATAACACCCCACCTCCATTAAGGTCACTCACAAAGGGAATGCCTTAACTTCAGTGGAGCGTTTTAGGTAAGCAGACACAGAATATCATAAGACAGATATAAAAATTTTGTAGCGGAAATAAACAGCTTTATTAAATCACCAAAATACTTTGTTACATAATACCATGAGTCATAAAGCACTTCTGCCTTACATTATCAGAGTACATAGGTATTTAAAAGAAAAACATCATTCCCCAGATTAAAGAGCAAGCCATATAAGAGACAGAGACTCGATCCATACTTCAGAAGTAGCTCCTAGAAGATGATATCCAAATCCTGACTAAACCTGGGTGTTTCCTCCTGAGAAGCTGGGGGGAAACGGAAGGAAAGAGGCGAAACAAACTAGGTCAGACATACGTCTGGTGAGTCCAGTAACTTTTGGCCAGTAAATAAATAAAGGTAAACATGACAGGCATACAAAGTGGATAAGAGGATTCACGGTACAGATGGCAGGTATGACAGGACAAATAAGGTAAGATGTATGCATGCTTCACTACAAACTATTCTGCATTATTACTAGTAAAATCAAGATGGGATAGTCCCTTCCGCTAACCATAATAACAATAACGATGGTGGTAGTTTCGTGTATTCCTAGCTGCTGTCATAGGTGCCGCCTGCTCCTATCTCAACTAGTCGTACCCACTACCCTCCTACTATAAATTGGTAGACTTAGGGCATACGTCCGGGTATACCCTAACCACTACCCTAATCGATCGGCTCCCTACTCTGTAGATACCCTGTGCTGGTCCCACAACTAGGGGGTATCACTTCCCTAAAGTGGCAACCCAAGGTGTGCACAGTTATACCTACTGGTGTCACGGTCGTCTTGTCCCCCTCTGCCCGGCCCATGCACGAGCATGTCCCCGGTTGGTTTGCGCCACCCACACCATCCGTCTCGTTTTGGATCTCTTACAATCAATTAGTAAGCGTGCCCCTTCCCCGCCTAGTACGGAGTTCTATACTTTGATACTCCTTCGGGTTACTAACTGAAATGGGTCCCACACAACATGATACAAGCTCTCCCCTATGTCTTGTATCCCCGCTAGGTTTTCTACTAACTATGTATACCCTAAGGTGTCTTTAATTACATAGCCCTCAATCAGTTATGCGTACCTATAGGTGTCTTTAATACATAACCCTTAATCTATCTATCGGTTATGCTTACCTATAGGTGTATTTAATATATAACTCTATCTATTCTCATTAGTTATGCGTACCCCTAAGCGTGTCTTTAATAAATAACTTTACTATTTTTCCCCGGTTATGTATACCATTAGGTGTCTTTATTTACATAACCCTTTTTATCCGGTTAAGTTTGTGGGCCTATATATATTAATATTACCCACCTACCCTTCAGTTGTACTTAACCCTCCCACTGATTTAATCCTATATATTTAATGGTTAAGTTTGTGGGCCTATATATATATATTAATATTACCCACCTACCGTTCAGTTGTATTTAACCCTCCTACTGATTTAATACAATTTATTTAATGGTTAAGTTTGTGGGCCTATATATATATTAATATTACCCACCTACCCTTCAGTTGTACTTAACCCTACCACTGATTTAATCCTATTTATTTAATGGTTAAGTTTGTGGGTCTATATATATATATTAATATTACCCACCTACCCTTCAGTTGTACTTAACCCTCCCACAATCCCACTCATTTTACTTAACCCTAACTTATGTCTATCATTATACAGTCCACATGTATTAAGTTAGGTTAAGTAGTCTTTTCTTATTACCATGTCCAATTATGGTTATATTGGCCTAGACCTCCCACATTAGGCCTACAACATGTGGATGCTGGATATGCCGGTAGGGTCTGGGAATTCTTATTCCATAGTTGGGTCTAACCTCGTGTCTTAGCCCAAGTCATATTCACACACTTAGACCTCTCACATTAGGTTCAACATTAGTGGCTGCTGGATATGCCGGTCGGGTCCGGGCAGACTTCCACCACTAATGTAACCTAACCTCGTGTCATAAGTGTTAATTAAATTTTCAGACTTTAATTGCTTAAACATTCCTCTTTTGATTAATTAAGTTAATTAATTAATCCTTTCCTTTTTATAGGTGTCATTACCTATTTTATTTACAATTTGAATTTCCTATCCATAAATGGTCATATTCAAATTATACCATTTTTTTACTCAACTTTACCTATGTCATAATAGGTAATTATTTATATGTTTCCCTACTATAATCATGTGTCCAATTTACATAAACACTATGTAAATTATGCCTATTACAAATTACCCTTTTCCCCGTTTCTTAACTAGCGTAACCGTTTGCGTTTTTGGCGTCATCGAGGCTACAAGGTAGCCTCGCCATAACAATAAAATAAAGGGAATGACAAGGTGATCGTTTTCAGTACAATTTTTGGCATAAGCATGACAACTAGGGAAAATGACATGATAACTTCGCATGTAATTATGATTCACCACATAATTAACAACTTGCATAGATTCATGATTTTGCAACATAACAACTTGCATAGGTTCATGATTCACAACATAACAAATTGCATAAGTGACTTGCATAGGTTCATGATTCACAACATAACAACTTGCATAGTTGACTTGCATAGGTTCATGATTCACAAAATAACAACTTGCATAGGTTCATGATTCACAACATAACAACTTGCATAGGTTCATGAATTCATCACACAATAACTTGCATAGGTAGCTTGCATGATCTCATAACAACTTGCATAGGTTCATGATAACAACTAGCATAGATTCATGAATTCACAGCATAATAACTTGCATAGGTTTATGAATTTCACTTGCATAATTTCATGATTCACCACAACAATAAACTTGTATAATTTCATGGTCCACAACAACAATAAACTTGAATAATTTCATGGTTCACCACAACAATAAACTTGTATAATTTCATGATCCACAACAACAATAAACTTGTATAATTTCATGATCCACAACAACAATGAACTTGTATAATTTCATGATCCACAACAACAATAAACTTTTATAATTTCATGGTTCACCACAAAAATAAACTTGCATAACTACAAATAACATATACCCAAATCATAGTCTACCACAATTCACATTTATCTATTTAAACCTAAAAGTGACTAGAACTCACAGAAAAAGAGGGTCTTGAGTTCTGGGATCTGAATTCTGTAATTGATTAGCGTTCCCTTGATGTAGATAATTTCATTGTTGAGATTAGACTTTGATTTGAATAGAATTGAGTTGCTTTACTTTGCTTCTAGCTGGTGGCGGCTACTCTAGGTTTTGGAGTGACAACATGACGACCATCACTACACCATAATGGCCATTTGGTAACCCTTTTTTTCTAGTTGCCGACACTTATTTGGGTTGCAGGGTAGTAACAATAATAAGCGTTGCTATGTTAAAAAAGTGTTACCAAAAATACATAATTATAATTTTTTTATTCTCAGTGCTTATTTGTGTTGGTAAGGCTGGTTGCTGAGGGTAAAAATGTAAACTAACATCTGTAACCCTATTTCCCAATTCTCATTCCCTTCTCCAACGCTTTTACAAAAATCGGCCGACTAAATTAATACTTCAGATCCCACGATGTCAGAAGGAAACCAAAAAAAAAAAAAAAAAATTCGCAGAGCATGGAGAAGATCGAAAACTTCAAATCCGGTCCTCTCTAATCGGATTATAGGATCTTTGTTCAATTTGTGCTCGCATTCAATCGCATCACTTCTGGTGTAAATTTCGTTCATTTTTGCTTTCTCGATTTCATTTATCTGGTCTTTGTTGATTTCATAAGAAATTTTGTTCGATTTGTGCTTTGTCGTAATTTATCTTTGTCGATTTCGTTTCAGTTCTTTGGTTAGCGCTAAGAATCTTCACCTTACGGATTATTATAACTCTGTATGTGTTACTGTGTATGTGAAATGATGGTACCTCTTACGCATCATTAAATGCAATCGAGGTCCTACATGGGTGGATATGTTTGGGAAATGGGCTTCATGAAACATGTGCTTTTGTTGCTGTTATAAATAGTTAAAAGGGGCTACGTAATTGGTCTTTTACCAGCTTCCTTCACCTGCAGTTCACAGGATTTTTTTAAGGCATCTTGGAGCTCACATAAGTCGGTGCATGTCAAGCCAAACACTGCAGCTGTTAATGGTAGTGATTCAACTGAGCTTTCAAAAATGGGTTGGTTATATTGCATAAAGAAAGGGAAGGCTTGGACTCCTGTACTTGCTCATTTTGACTGGACTGGGTATGTTTCAAGCTTATAACATTTTCAATTCTAAACTTCAATCTTATTATCAAATAGCTTTAGAATTGTTATCACCATTATGCATCATAGTGTCCCCACTTATTCCTGTAATGCTTTGATGTGAATATTCTCATAGGCTTATCATCCGAATAGCACCTGTAACAACGTGCAGCAAAATATCACCATGTTATCAAGTAGGAATCATGTAAATACTAATAGTTCCTTAAATTTCTGGCTTGATCATATTTTGCAGAACATTAAGATCTTATCCAATATCACCAAAACGATTGGTTCCTAATTCAATCGAAAAATCAGATTGGGCTTATAATGTAAGTCATGATACTTATTACTATGGCCAAATGTTTGCGTATTTGTAACCATCACACAGTGTGTGTAGGGGAAGGATCAGTAGCCGTCAAACGTAGCCTCTTAATTTCAGCAACTCATACGGTTTTAAATAATAGTATTTTCTCTCTCTTGCTACACCATTTAAATCGGAATGAGTGGCTGAACAGAGGGCTACATTCGGGGTGGAATAGAGAGGGTTGCTGATCCTTACATAAATTTTAAACCAGTACGTTTTAAAATTTAAAATTTGTTATTTGTCTAAAATAATCGCTGACAGGGAGATCCAAGAATTGAGCGCAACAGTGATTTACAGAACGGAGTGGAGGTTGTAAATTGCATGAAATTAATGATATTGTTTGCTTAGTCGGCGCAATCATGTTAAAGTATTTTTCTAACGATTCATTTTTTCCTATGTAAAGATCAAAACCCCGGAGCAAATTGAACGAATGAGAGAAACATGCCGGATGAGATTTGATAATGAGGCTCACATATTATTGTTGAATAAGCGATTCAGATTCATTTCTAACGTAGAACGATAATTCTTGACGCTCAGATTAGAAGGGAAGTTCTGGATGCAGGTGCACATATGATGCGACCAGGCGTTACCACCGATGGAATTCATGCTGTAGTTCATGATGCAACAATTGCTGCTGGTAATTATATCATTTTCCTTATTACGCTTACTAATATCTTTAAACCACTTGGCTAGTTCTAGTTATATAAATGTACAATAGGCTTGTGTTAGCTTGTAAATGCGTTTATATTTATTTTTTACCACATAAGAAAAATAATAATGTTAAAAATGAATTTGTCTTTGCAGTTAAAATTAATTATTTACATTTGAAATAGGAAAATGAAGTAAATGTTAAAATTTTCCCATATAAAATAATGGTTATCAGGTAATGTGAACTTGTGCTCACTGGTTACATGTTAAGTGTTAACAGCCACAAATGACCAACTACAGAACAAAATTTTATTTTAGAAAGTTAATAGTGACAAACTCAGCTACCTTTATTAATGACATAAGAATAAACGACGCATAAAGATTGTTCATGTAAATATGCATTCTCAACATGCACCGGATATGAGGCTTACATTTACGCTAAAATAATATAGCAATTTCACAAGGCTTTCGTGTAATCGATGAAAACCAATCCGGTCATTTTAAAAGAATGGTAAGTTTATGCTATTTCAATTCAATAGTTACTAGAAAAACATCAGTAAATCCTCTTGAGTAAACCTAAGATATGGTGAAAACAATTTAACATTATAAATGCAGAGAATACACATGTGTATAACATTTTAAATTTAGTATTTCAGACCAAAAACGTAAACAGAATAAATGGTGATGTTAAAGGTACATTAATGTGTATCTAACACCAATTCCATAATGAAGGAAAAATACGTAACTTGAATGTGTTTGAGGCGTGAGATTTATTTGTGGTGTGAAATTGGTAGACAGACTTATTAGATAGAAGTACAGACCATTCATTCATTCATTGATCAATAATAAATCTTGCATTACCGTATCCACAAAGTATTCGTTCATTTATGGAAAAAATATCTAGACTTAAAAAGGACGGACAAAAAATTAGCATATAATGAACTTTTTATTCATATTGTGTATTTCCAAATTCACCGCTGTTATTTAAACTTCGACAACTTTGATAAGAATTGCAAATTTCAAAATATTTAGAATGTAAGTTATCATTCTTCCAATGAGCATAGTCAAAAAAACCATCAAAATTTGAAAGTAAAGATCTAATATAAACATGAAAATTCTCTCTTTGACAAACTTAAATTCATTTTACCTTAGGCTTTCAGAATTAGAGTTAAACTTTGAATTCCAAATATCGATATAATTTTCTAACTAAGGCAAAAATTAGCATCAAACGGAGAACTTGTTTTCTCATTTCAACATGAATTTCATAAAAAGAAAACCTACGATTAACAAAGTACACAGCAAATGAAATTCGTGGAGACAATAATCGAGTCATAGGTTGAAATTGTGCTGGCTAGTTCTGGTCTTAATCATGCAACGAACACAAACTCTAACACGACAAAAAAACATTAACCAAAAAAAAAAAAACGAAGATGTGTTTCCATTGCATAATGACATTTATATTGTAAGCGAGAAAACAAAAACGCAGCATGCTAAATCAAACAACTAATCTTGTTATGACTCCATTTATTTTAGTTTGATGTGTTTCTTTATTAGAGTGTACCCACTGGAAATAAGCCAGGTATTAGCAGTGTTGTAAAAATTGATTTATATTTGTATTAAGTTCTGAAATATAATCAAAACTCATATACACTTTATAATAATCGTGTAATTAGTTGCAACAAACTAAAACAATGATTTCACACAAAAACATATAGAATTATCAATGGATTTATAGCCTATCCTCAAGAAACTGCTCGGGTTGAGTTAGGAATAACTCGTTTTGTCTTTCCTCGCATGTTTTTAGGAAAACCCTTTTAGCTGATAATGCATTGAGCATAAAACGATATTTCAGTTTGAATGTCATATTCTTGTTGGTCAGGGTATAATTTATTTTCTAAATAATTATTCAAAGTTTAATAGAATTTTGCTATAAAGCAGTAAATCATTATAAATATTTAAAGTTTATGAGCTACTTTTTAAGAAAGCACTTGCGCAATTGCATAAGAAGAAAGAAACAATTATGTTATCTTTATAGAAGGTGAAAATGGTATAAAATAAATATATCGAATTTAAGATCAAGTTTAATTTATGATAAGTACACACAAATAAATCCATCGAAAAGTGAAACAAAGCATCATATCCATGGTACTCTATGTCGAACTGTAGATGATTTGGTTATAATTATTTTCACCATCTAAATGGCATGATTGGAAAACCAATATATAAGAAATTGAAAGAAAAAAGTATTAATATAAAATTTATATTTGATTGGTGATCATTAAATAAGGTAAACAATTGAAGCAATGTATAAAATATGCAGCTAATAAATAAGTTATATATTGTCAAGAATGTTTACAAAAATAGTGATGAAAGGCGAACTAAAGACACTGTCAAACGTTCGTTCTATATAATATATTCCTTTTAACAATACCATAGGCATTAGTCACATTCTATCTTGTAGCACCTTTTTCACTTCCTGAACTACATATGAGTATACACAGAATAAAAGCGCATGCAATATTGCAAACAAAAGATTGATGACTTCTCCTAGATAAGAAGTAGTTTCTTTTTCAGTTACCATGAAAAATGTTCTGCTGTTTATGCTGTACTTGCTTTTGCGTAGGAATATAAGTGGATAAAATATGGGAAACTGCTTTTACATTCCACTACAGGGGAAAACAGAAGACGCAAGTCCCTATCTTTTTACCTGTGCAACCAAAAAACTATTTACCTGTGCATGTTGAATATTTGATTTCGACCCTCACCGGACCGAAATCAACATTACCAGAATATTATTCAGCTTTTGATTTAATGAACTATGCATAAATTCAGTTTCTTCCTCATTTTCCATAGAAAACTTCAATAATTCAACAAAAAGTTTCCATACAATTTCTTATCTGCCACCTATTAGGTCTGAACTGTAAAAACAAAGCACAACATGTACTCCAAATATGGTTAGAACATTATAAACTTAGCATTAAATGGTAAGACTGATATTTTCATAATATAAATTTATAACTCATATTATTGGATGATTAGTTAAAAAATTATGATTTACTAATAAAAAGTTCGTCCATGTATTCCTCTTTATCATCTATGTCACAATATTTAAGTATTCAATATAGATGAAAACAATAGTCCCATTTTTTACCGATCCTATTACATATTTCAAATTATCTTTATTTGAATCCAAACAAAGGAGAAAACAAAGAAACCAGAGTAGGTGTGAAATGCTTACCAATATTTTTGTAAAGTAAAAGCTATGACTAAATCTGAATTTATTGTAGAAGGAAATTAATTTCCTTATATAATACAAGAATATTAGACTCGGCAACATTAATTCAAATAAATATGGCAAGCTAAATTAGTGAAAAGTAAAATAAAGCATAGCGAGAAATACACGTTATGCTTAAAATCAGTACATCGTGGTATAAATATTGATCAAAATATTTGAATAAATTCATTGTTTAAATGTTATAAACATATACTGTTTAAACGTTATAAACATACATGTTGCATGTATTCTAAGCAAAAATCTGATGACATTGGTATACATTTGAAGGGATGGCAGCACTATAATCGGAAGTCCTATAGCTTTTTATATAAGTAAATTTTTAGTTGTTCAATATTTCTAATCATACTATTTCCAATGATGTTGATCGCTCACCGATAATTTAAACAAAATGGACACTGAAAGATGTGGAATTAGAGAAGACATTTAATATAAAGCAGGGATTTCACCTCAAAAAGGAGAAGCCTATTGATTGCGCAATGCAAATAACTTGTCACCATTGATCACTAATTCATTGGAATGTGTTGAAGAATCAAATCAAAGAATGTAAGTCAGCATCATTTGAATTTTTACTGTGGATTGATGTTGGTAGGAGTGGTGATAAATCCAAGTTAAGGCTATCTGGCAGAAAAGGTGCAAAACAGATGATACAGGAAAGTGGCAAAGGATATATTACCTTGGCACGATGGCCGACCCTTTAACAGCCTACGGTGGAAAGTTCCAGTCTCCAGCTGTAGTTGGAAAATGATTGAAAAGTTACTAACTTACAGATGCAATAAAAATCACTCAGGTAGAGGAGGAAAAAGGTGGAGAGTATAGAGACAGAGCGTCCGGGCAGAGAAATGAATGAATAGGACGGTTGATTTGCACAGTACACATGGCAGAATCTCCTTT
The DNA here is from genome assembly GCA_030737875.1 of Allium sativum. NCBI lineage: Eukaryota > Viridiplantae > Streptophyta > Magnoliopsida > Asparagales > Amaryllidaceae > Allium > Allium sativum. The sequence goes on along the minus strand of CM060923.1, from coordinate 570,881,798 downwards.
AATCTGAACGAGAAATGTAGGGTGAGATACATATAAGGAATGAAATTTGAGCATTTCCTACTCACTTTTAATAGAGCCTGTAGTAAGATATATCCCTATTCAGCCTTGTCAATGAAAATCATATATGGGTATTGTGTTATTTTTTTTCCAGTTGTGAACTTGTGATATCCACTCTTGATAAGCTAACTGTTTGAAGATTCAAATTGAGATCATCTTCTACTGTTACAATCAACCATGGTAATCGAATCTCAGACCGTTCCTACTCATAAATTGTATACATAAACATCTAACAAAACAGCGAAGTACAAAACTGGGGAGGTGAATGAAAAACTAATTAAAATAATTTCTTAGTTGAAAGAATAAATCGAACTGTGTACATTTGGTGAAACCATTAAACAATCAAGGTGTACAAAAAATTATAATCTATCACCTCATTAGCTGAACAAATTAATGAAATTGTATGCGTGAATGTCAAACAAAAATTTATGAAAACATGTTGCATGTATTTTTCCAAAAGCATGATGCACGTATCTTTTTGTTCTTTACAGCTCTGCTTGTATATCTGATATGCTTTTATCAATATTATAGTTACTGGTGGAGGTATTCACCTTTTTACATGATGATGCAGATCTGTTAATGAGGTTATCTGTCATGGAATTCCAGATGCCAGGTAGTATAGATGATTCATGCATTTTACAATTTACAATTGTGTTTCTGATATAACATTATACAGATAATATTGGGAAGGAATCATGATCATTGCACATGATTTGTATTATAAGTTTATTTATTTCACTCCAGAATATACACACAATTAGTTTTAGTCGATATTGCCTATTAGTGTTATATTTACATGTTCTGAATCTATAACAGCACATTAAGCCTCACTGTTGTTTTTTCTGTTGCAGAAAATTAGAAGAAGGTGATGTGGTTAATGTTGATGTGACTGTATACTATAAAGGATGTCATGGTAAGAAGTAAGAAATAATGAAACTAATGTTGTGCGTTTGGATCTCATTTGAGCCCAGTATTACATTTTACTTCTCTCTCTCTCTCTCTCTATATATATATATATATATATATATATATATATATATATATATATGTATATTTATATATATATATTTGTGTGTGTGTGTATGTGTGTCATTTCCCTGTATAAATGTCTCCATGATGTGAATTGTTCCTTTAATGATACCATTTTTCCTTCAAATCAAGTTAAACTAGAGTAGTCATGTTTATCTGCTCTAATTTAAGCTATTAAGGACTACTGTTGTTTAACTATGGGAAAAGTTAACCTATGGAGGACTACTCTAGTTTAACTACTCCGAACGGTTCAATAAAACTTCGTCGAATGACACAGTATTACTGTGCCGAATGGCTCAGTAAAACTGCGTCGAATGGCTCAGTAAAACTACGTCGAATGGCTCAGTATTACTAAGCCTAAGGCGCAGTTAAACCGAGCCTTAGGCTCAGTAATATTGTGCCGTTTGGCGCAGTTTTAATTCGGCTCAGTAATACAGTGTCGGTCGACGTAGTTTAACTGCGCCTTAGGCTCAGTAATACTGAGTCGTTCAGCGCAGTTTAAAAGCGCCTTAGGCTTAGTAATACCGAGCCGTTCGGCGCAGTTTTACTGAGCCGTTCGGCGCAGTTAAACCAAAGCGTTAGGCTCAGTAAAAATGAGCCTAATGACTCAGTTTTACTGGCCCGTCGGCTCAGTAAAACTAAGTCACTCGGAGCCTACAATTTAATTTTTTTTTGTAATGCATACTCATGTTTTTCTGTTTTTAACAAGGAACTGAAATTTCAATTTAATGTGATATTCAATGACTGCAGACACTTCTGGGGGCAGAGGAAGAAAAGAGAAATTTGGATGGTAGTTCTACTGGTGCAGTAGATGATCTTGATAATGATCCAATTGCAGAAGTTTTTGGTTCCGACACGAAGAAAAATTATTATGAAGCGGTTAGTTCTACTTCTTCTATAAAACAAGTAAAGGTGGCTCGAGCTGTAAAAGTTGTAACTGAAAAAAAAGAGCCATGGATTTGTCCGTTTGGAAATTGGAGATAGAAAGGCAAGTAGCTACTCAAGTTAATAACACCATCAATTCAATTACTTCAACTTTTATGAAATTTATACATAATTTGCAAGAAAAACTTGTTGCAACTCCTACGACTCCATATGTAGAAGGTGCTTCTAATTTAGGGGATCCTCATATAAATAATAATGTAACTGTTACTCCAACCTAATTATGTATTGAATTTAACAACTTAATTATGTATTGAATTTGACAACATAATTATGTATTGTACTTGAGTATTGTTAACTGGTATTCTATGTTGTTACGTGATTGTGAATGTTGTCTATTGATATGCATTGAGTTTAAATTGAGAATAAAATTAGTTTTTGATTCAAATTAAATATTGTCTATATTATCATCATGTTAATTGTTAATTGACTATTAATATTAGAATATGTGAGTTGCTAATACATATTTTTGTTACTATTAAAATTCATATTTGTTGTGAATTAAAATTTTGCAACTTGTATAAGCGTTGCAAATAACAATATTGCAACATGTATAAGCGTTGCAAACAAAAATCTTCAAACACTTATAAGCGTTGCAAAGGAAAATCTATCAACACTTATAAGCGTTGCGAATGAAATTATATCAACACTTATAAGCGTTGCGAATGAAAATATACCAACGCTTATAAGCGTTGGAAATAAATTGTCACGCCCCCGTAGCAACACTAATAAGCGTTGCTGAAATTGTTCGCGATGGTTATAATCGTTGGGAATCACCTGTTTTGGTGTAGTGCATTGATCAAATTTTGATTTGATTTTAGGGTTTGAGTCTACCCATGTTTATATAGAATTTCAATTTAATTATAGCCGTTGGATGATCTTAGGGTTAATCAAACACACTCAGTCAGGATAGGGTGACACCTCAACCCTAATGACTCAGCAAGGAGTCAGAAAGGACTCAACAATGAGTCACAGTGTGGATCAGATCACACCAGAAAGCTGTGTAGGCTTTCTGCTCGGCCTGGGCGCACTTGGGATGTGCACCAGTGTATTTTTGAACTGGCGCACTTCCCAAGTGCGCCAGTGTCTTTTTTTTTCTTCTTCTGGTTTTTCTGCCTAACTTCGTTCGTCCATATCTCCATCATATGGTGTCCGTTTTACGCAAACTCGTACTTTATCTCAAGCAGAATTCCGAGACGAACGCAATGGCCCAACTCGTTTCACTTAATTCCCACTTTTGAAATTAAGTATTCTTAAATTTAGTTAATTTGATTATTCAAAAATTCGGGGTGTTACATTATCTCCTACTTAAAGGATTTCGTCCCCGAAATCTTCAAGTTAAGAAGAATGTGTCCTACCATCCAATCACCCATCTACTCAACCATCATCCACAAGCATCCATTGTCCTTAGAAAACTTCTAATGTTGTATGAACATATGCAAAAGTGTGTGTATATGTTCCTTATCTAATGCAAAGATTAGGCGGTCCACTAATTCAGTTGACCTCCTTAATGCGAATTATGTCGGTGCCATGAGTCCAACATGTATGCAATTTTCCTATTTGATACATATTATATCTTCATGTGTGCACAACCATTCATCAGAATGCAGCATCCATATGATAACACAACCATTATACATCCATTACCCTAAATACGCACACATTTTATATGCAATATGAAAGTGATTTGAGCCGATCTAGTGCCTAATGTGTGTGTAAATGCATCCACGAGCAACCACTAGCAAACACTTGCATCCACTTGCAACCATCAAACAAAACATGTCTCAAACACATGTTTACATCCATGGATTTCCTATCTAAAGGTCGAAGATTCGGTCGATGGGATACAAACAAATGATATAACTAAAAAAAAAGCTCTGTTCCCATTTGACATCGGTTAAGAGAATAATTCCCTAAGCTTCAGCCCCGAAGACCGAAATCAACATCAGATTGACACTCAGAGAATTACCCCCATTAAACAATGTCAAAACTGGAAATCTACTTCATGCTTCGAGTAGAAACCCCTATCCTTCAGAAATATTCAGATACTTATAGACTACTGGTACAGATCATATTACAGAATGATTCTCCGAAAGCTAAGCATAACAGACCCTTGCGGGTCACAAGAAACTTTGGGGGTCTTCCCACGACAAGTTAGAAGCTTAACGACCCTCCTCTCAAAATCTAGAACAACCCTCTACATAGAAAGCTAGTCCATTTAGAACCGACCCATAGCCCATAAACTTGAGCACACAAATTTCACATTCAAATTTTTGACGCCTAACACAGATAATTTCAACCCCTTACAAATTACCAATAAATGAGCCGAACCACCAAAGGGGTTTGAAACAACTACGGGATCAGAAACAAGACTAGTATTAAAGTGCAGAGTCTCAATGCCAGAATCCAAAAGAGTCTTAACTTCATAATCAGGTAAGGAAATTAAAACTTTGTACATAATTTTTTCCTATCTCTATCCATCTGCCACGAGAGCATCCACCTACCCTCTAGAAGATTCTACCCTTTGCCCTTGCCTTCTTGGGCAATCCTAGATCAGATGTCCTGTCTCATGGCACCGAAAACAACCAACCTTCTTACATGTTAACAAGCCTTTCTCTAATGTTGCCTCCATCGCACGGAAAACCCTACGAATCCCGAAAGAGGATTAGCCGTAGATGGAATAACTGCGGCTACAGATGGAAGTTAGGCACTTCTTTGCCCTTCGACAGACGCCATAGTCTCATCATGCCTATGGGACCATGTCTCGATGAGGTTACCTCCCAGAAAGCCAGGAGACCCGGAGACTCGGAAAAGAAGGAAAACAAGGATTAAACAGAAAATCAGAAGATAGAGATATGGCTTTGGGGACTATGTTTTTCAAAACAGACTTTACTTTTTGAAAATACTTTCTTTTAAAACCTTTTTGAAAAATATTTTCAAAACTTTTATCTAATCTAGTAACCTTCAGCACTGATACCAAGTGTAACACCCCACCTCCATTAAGGTCACTCACAAAGGGAATGCCTTAACTTTAGTGGAGCGTTTTAGGTAAACAGACATAGAATATCACAAGACAGATATAAAAATTTTGCAGCGGAAATAAACAGCTTTATTAAATCACCAAAATACCATGAGTCATAAAACACTTCTATCTTACATTATCAGAGTACATAGGTATTTAAAAGAAAAACATCATTCCCTAGATTAAAGAGCAAGCCACATAAGAGACAGAGACTCGAGCATACTTCAGAAGTAGCTCCTAGAAGATGATATCCAAATCCTAACTAAACCTGGGTGTTTCCTCCCTGATAACCTGGGGGTGAACGGAAGAAAAGAGGCGAAACAAACTAGGTCAGACATACGTCTGGTGAGTCCAGTAATTTTAGCCAGTAAATAAATAAAGGTAAACATGACAGGCATACAAAGTGGATAAGAGGATTCACGGTACAGATGGCAGGTATGACAGGAAAAATAAGGTAAGATGTATGCATGCTTCACTACAAACTATTCTGCATTATTACTAGTAAAATCAAGATGGGATGGTCCCTTTCGCTAACCATAATAACGATAACGATGGTGGTAGTTTCGTGTATTCCTAGCTGTTGTCATAGGTGTCGCCTGCTCCTATCTCAACTAGTCGTACCCACTACCCTCCTACTATAAATTGGTAGACTTAGGGCATACGTCCGGGTATACCCTAACCACTACCCTAATTGATCGGCTCCCAACTCTGTAGATACCCTGTGTTGGTCCCACAACTAGGGGGTATCACTTCCCTAAAGTGGCAGCCCAAGGTGTGCACAGTTATACCTACTGGTGTCACGGTCGTCTTGTCCCCCTCTGCACGACCCATGCACGCACATGTCTCCGGTCGGTTTGCGCCGCCCATACCATCCGTCTCGTTTTGGATCTCTTACAATCAATCAGTAAGCGTGCCTCTTCCCCGCCTAGTATGGAGTTCTTTACTTTGATACCCCTCCGGGTTACTGACTGAAATGGGTCCCATACAACATGATACAAGCTCTCCCCTATGTCTTGTATCCCCACTAGGTTTTCTACTGACTATGTATACCCTAAGGTGTCTTTAATTACATAGCCCTCAATCAGTTATGCATACCTATAGGTGTCATTAATACATAACCCTTGATCTATCTATCGGTTATGCTTACCTATAGGTGTCTTTAATACATAACTCTATCTATTCCCATTAGTTATGCGTACCCCTAAGAGTGTCTTTAATAAATAACTTTACTATTTTTCCCCGGTTATGTATACCATTAGGTGTCTTTATTTACATAACCCTTTTTATCCGGTTAAGTTTGTGGGCCTATATATATTAATATTACCCACCTACCCTTCAGTTGTACTTAACCCTCCCACTGATTTAATCCTATTTATTTAATGGTTAAGTTTGTGGGCCTATATATATATATATATTAATATTACCCACCTACCGTTCAGTTGTACTTAACCCTCCCACTGATTTAATCCAATTTATTTAATGGTTAAGTTTGTAGGCCTATATATATATATTAATATTACCCACCTACCCTTCAGTTGTACTTAACCCTACCACTGATTTAATCATATTTATTTAATGGTTAAGTTTGTGGGTCTATATATATATTAATATTACCCACCTACCCTTCAGTTGTACTTAACCCTCCCACAATCCCACTCATTTTACTTAACCCTAACTTATGTCTATCATTATACAGTCCACATGTATTAAGTTGGGTTAAGTAGTCTTTTCTTATTACCATGTCCAATTATGGTTATATTGGGCTAGACATCCCACATTAGGCCTACAACATGTGGATGCTGGATTTGCCGGTCGGGTCCGGGCAGTCTTATTCCACAGTTGGGTCTAACCTCGTGACTTAGCCCGAGTCGTATTCACACACATAGACCTCTCACATTAGGTTCAACATTAGTGGCTGCTGGATATGCCGGTCGGGTCCGAGCAGACTTCCACCACTATTGTAACCTAACCTCGTGTCATAAGTGTTAATTAAATTTTCAGACTTTAATTGCTTAAATATTCCTCTTTTGATTAATTAAGTTAATTAATTAATCCTTTCCTTTTTATAGGTGTCATTACCTATTTTATTTACAATTTGAATTTCCTATCCATAAATGGTCATATTCAAATTATGCCATTTTTTTACTCAACTTTACTATGTCATAATAGGTAATTATTTATATGTTTCCCTACTAGAATCATGTGTCCAATTTACATAAACACTATGTAAATTATGCCTATTACAAATTACCTTTTTCCCCGTTTCTTAACTAGCGTAACCGTTTGCGTTTTTGGCGTCATCAAGGCTACAAGGTAGCCTCGCCATAACAATAAAATAAAGGGAATGACAAGGTGATCGTTTTCAGTACAATTTTTGGCATAAGCATGACAACTAGGTAAAATGACATGATAACTTCGCATGTAATAATGATTCACCACATAATTAACAACTTGCATAGATTCATGATTTTGCAACATGACAACTTGCATGGGTGACTTGCATAGGTTCATGATTCACAACATAACAACTTGCATAGGTGACTTGCATAGGTTCATGATTCACAACATAACAACTTGCATAGGTTCATGAATTCATCACACAATAACTTGCATAGGTAACTTGCATGATCTCATAACAACTTGCATAGGTTCATGATAACAACTTGCATAGATTCATGAATTAGCAACAAAATAACTTGCATAGGTAACTTGCATAGGTTTATGAATTTCACTTGCATAATTTCATAATTCACCACAACAATAAACTTGTATAATTTCATGATCCACAACAACAATAAACTTGTATAATTTCATGGTTCACCACAGCAATAAACTTTTATAATTTCATGATCCACAACAACAATAAACTTGTATAATTTCATGATCCACAACAACAATGAACTTGTATAATTTCATGATCCACAACAACAATAAACTTGTATAATTTCATGGTTCACCACAACAATAAACTTGCATAACTACAAACAACATATACCCAAATCATAGTCTACCACAATTCACTTTTATCTATTTAAACCTAAAAGTGACTAGAACTCACAGAAAAAGAGGGTCTTGAATTCTGGGATCTGAATTCTGTAATTGATTAGCGTTCCCTTGATGTAGACAATTTCGTTATTGAGATTAGACTTTGATTTGAATAGAATTGAATTGCTTTACTTTGCTTCTAGCTGGTGGCGGTTACTCTAGGTTTTGGAGTGACAACATGACGGCCATTGATCAAATTTTGATTTGATTTTAGGGTTTGAGTCTACCCATGTTTATATAGAATTTCAATTTAGTTGTAGCCATCGGATGATCTTAGGGTTAATCAAAACCACTCAGTCAGGATAGGGTGACACCTCAACCCTAATGACTCAGCAAGGAGTCAGAAAGGAATCATCAATGAGTCATAGTGTGGATCAGATCACACCAGAAAGCTATGTAGGCTTTCTACTCGGCCTGGGCGCACTTGGGAAGTGCGCCGGTGTATTTTTGTACTGGCGCACTTCTCAAGTGCAGCAGTGCATTTTTTTTCTTTTTCTTCTTCTGGTTTTTCCGCCTAACTTCGTTCATCCATATCTCCATCATATGATGTCCATTTTACGCAAACTCGGACTCTATCTCAAGCAGAATTTCGAGACGAACGCAATGGCGCAACCCGTTTACCTTAATTCCCACATTTGAAATTAAGTACTCTTAAATTTAGTCAATTTGATTATTCAAAAATTCGGGGTGTTACACTCACTCAATCAAGAGGCCCATGGATATCACTACGAATATATCATAGAGTTAAATTCCATCTAGATCATTCATAATTTTCATTCGATTTGAGATGTATCCAATAATCACCGTTATCGTTACTCTATTACAAGTAACTTTTGATGATATCAAAACACAAATATCCTCGAATAAAATTATAATGATTTCAGGTCTGAGGACCATTACATCACTGTCACTATGAGAACAACTTATGATACTGTTAATTATATTCCGTGTAGTTATCTCACGGTGGGTCAACCCAATACGCTATTCTCCAATACGTATTTATATCTTGACTTTAATATCACATATATTAATTATCAAAGAGATGTGATCATCAGTCAATCAACATACTAGTCTCAACGCTTTATTGTTGTCCTATATAAACAATAAAACTCAACTAGGGACATTTAAGAATTATAATACTTATTATATTATATAATCTCAAATTCAAGTCATACTCGAATTATGTAAGTCTGTATTATAATTCTAAGAACTTCTATTATATTAAAATTTATATTACGTAGTAAATATAATATAATAGAATATTATTTTATTCCAAATAAAATAATAACAACAACATTGTTATCTATCACATCAAATGGATTGCCTCTAGGGCACAAACTCTAATAGTTTCTTCCTTAATTTTCAACTTTTATTATTATTTTTATAATTTATTAAACGATATCACCTTGCAGCGTCATAGGTAACAAGAAAATTTCTCAAAAAGCTACCCCAAAGACAACCCAAATGATTGTTGAATCTTCTAAACTCCATAAGTAAAGGAGAAAAGAGGGTCGAGCAGGTTGGTGTCTTCACTAAAAGTCCATTGATAACCACCTAAAAGGAGGTGGATGTTATCCTTTCATATTTTCTCATCTACAATGTCGAAGCCATTCGACCACCGGAGAGTTCTTCCATCGACATTCTTTAGAACGGCTTTTTTGCTTACACCAGTGTCCACATATGGCATGGGAGGTTCTTTCCGTTCTTGGATTTTCTTTCACGCTTTCTTCAGTATACCCATTTTTCTCCAATCCAGTTATCCCAAAACACATATGCTTATATTTTGTGTTTGGAAATGATATCGCTCGAGTCCGGAGGCAAAACTTGAGCCCTTCATCTCATTATAACGTGCTTCGCTTGACTGAATTTGGTAAGGAAAACCCTACATTATATAAGGGTAACCCCGAAAAAGCACTGATTATTAAACTTGTCGATAAGTTCAAGGACTAGGAAACCCAAATCTTTTTCATCCGATGCCCTCTTGGAATTAGCGGAAATTTTATCAAACTTGGCAAAGGATTTTTATTTACAATGCAATTGTTATCATCTATTTTGCTAAGTGTTACTTCCTATGCTTGTTTTGTAGAGAGTATCCTAAAGGCTACTGACGATGAAATTAATCAAGTTGTCAAAAATATTAATGAGGCTTCAGAGAAACTAGGTAGGGGTGGTCATTTTATCCAGTTAACTAATCGAACCGATCTTAACCCAAAAAAAAAAACAATTAATCTATCAAATTAACCGACTAGAATTGGTTTTAACCAGTGTTATACACTAGTTAACCATCAACCGTAAATATTTTCATAAAATGATAAACAACCCAATCCACTATTGATTACAATCGGCCCACCCGTTTTTCTCCAAAGCCTAGTAATTTTTTCCGTCCAACATATCGTTCTCTAAGGTCATTCAAATCAATCGATGTTTGGTATTTGCTCCGAAAAGGCAAAAATTATATTACTCGATCCAAACCCTAATTATATTCTGTTGATCCGTCGCTATCTGAACCGTCGATTAAAGACTATGGTGAATGTTAACAGAAAGAGAAAAAACGTGAGTGTCATTTGATTTATGTTATTTTTTGGTGATTGTGTATGTGTTTATCTAGTTGCAGCATTTTGTATTTGATACTCATCCTTTCTTGGTAAAATGATATGTTGTGGTCCTTTACAGAATTGGCTTAAGTATTTTTTTATTACAAGTGGACATATTTTTTCTCATACATAAAGGAATTGTTAGATTGCAAAAAATATGTTAGTGAGGTATTTTTTATAGTCAATCTAAAGCTAGATTCGACATACGTTTTCTCGTATATACAGAAATTGATAATCTTAGTTAAATATTTTTCGTTACATATCGTTGGAAAACACTTGCCAGATGTAACAAAAAAATATCGTAACCATTCAAGATTCAATTAAATAATACCTGGTTATGATCAAATGGGCATGGGGATGAAATACTCGGTAATGATAGTATTATAAAGCTTGATGGTATTTTTATTTAAAATATTGGGAATGTGCAGGTCTTCCAAACTATTGGCTTAGGCTATTATCAATGAAAAATAATATTTGGTGTGGAATTCCTTTTTCTACACAGTTACAAAATTTGCATATTTTCTAATTTTAGTCCGAAATGGATGTGGATTATGTTGTTCGTATATAAAATATATAATACTGACATTTACAAAATGATGCACTTTTTTATGTTTTGATGTAATTTTTGAAGTAGAAGATTTTTTTTGAAAATTGGGCCCTTATATACAAATTTGGATAGTATAAACCATACTATCATGACAAGGGGGTCCGAGGGGTTGAACCGAAGACCTCTCGAATCCTACTCATGTGCTCTTGCCAGCTGAGACAAGGATGCTTGCAGTGTGAAGTGTAGATATTTTTAGAACTAGATGTATTTTTAGAACTAGATGTTAAATTACCCCAATTGATGTCTGCAGCGTGAAGTGTAGATATTTGAATTGAAATTAATATAGAACTATTATAGGAATTCATTAAGAAATGTTAGTTTTTCATTTTAGAATTCATTGCGCATAATTCTAGTGTGCATTGTCGTTTGTATGCTTTAAGACCTATGGTTTTAATTTTTGTAATTCATTAAGATCAGCGGTTTGCATTTGTATTTTACTGGATCATTTTGTTAGTGGTTGTGTTTTATAATAATATTTTAATTGTTATATTGATTTTAGATGATCGTGTGCACTATTTTGATTTTGATATCCTGCCAAATGAAAGGGAGAACGAAAACTCCTTTATCACCACTTTATTATGATATTTTGGTTTAAGTTTCCTTGACCATCCATCAATACACTTATTATTATAGACTTAGTTGCATGTAGACTTCTTACATGTAGGATTTTGACTAGTGATGCATCTGCACCACTACATCAATGGTGGTGCAAATGTTAATTTTCACACTGCTAAATCTGTTTCATATATTTTATATGATGGATAAACAATGTTCTGGAGGTCCAAGCGTTGATGCTTTGGTTGTCAAATTCAGCAATAGACCTAAGCTTGTTTAAATATGTAATATGCAATTCAAATTCTCTAATATTTCCTTATACAATTCAACAGGATTCTAAGTAGTTGATAAAGGTTCTTAGTTGTTATTTGCCTATAGATATTCAAAGTCAAATAAGACTAAGTGAACTTTGAACGATGCAACTAAACTAGTAGCTAGTGCATTTACTAAGATAGGTATTTACTAAAGATAAGTAATAGAATTGTATTTGATATTAAGGTTAATGTTAAAGTTAGTTTATCAATGCATTAGCATGTATATGACTTTTACATGTTTACTGTTATAACATTAAATTGTATAACAGGTACAAATAGAGCGATCGTCTAGAGAAACAAGAGATACTGAGTATGTGGAAGAAGCGGATGATAGGTGACCGACGATGAACAATTCAACGTGGGAAGTGGAAGACCGCCTCTACCCCAGGTTGCAAGACTTCTAGTAGAAAGCCTTCTGCGATATGGTTACATTTTACTAAAGATATTAATCACAATATTCCTGAACGTGCTTGCAACTATAGTGGTCAACAATTTGCATGCGATTCTAAGCTATATAGGAAAGCAATAGCCCGAATGCTAATTATTGACGAACTCCCTTTTAGTTTTGTGGAGAGTGAAGGTTTCCTTGAATTTTGTCGACATTATCCTAGTTTTGAAGTTCCTTCGTGTAGAACAATTTGTAGAGATGTACTTCAATTATACTAGGACTCGATAAGATTCTCTTAAAAAGTTGTTCTTTGAATCATTGCATGGTGTTAGTCTAACTACCAATACATGGACTTCTATTCATAATGTGAATTATATGGTTTTGATCGTGCACTTTTTTAATGGAAATTGGAAATTACATAAGAGGATTATAAACTTTTATGTGATTACTAGTCATAAAGAGAAAAATATTGGAAAACTTATAATTTAATATATCAAAAAATGGGAGCTTAAAAGAATATTATCTACCACGGTTGATAATGCTAGTGCAAATGAAGTGGCAATTAATTCTATGAAAAATAAATTGAATGATTTTAATGGTGGTTGTGTCTTAAATGGTGAATTCATTCATTTATGTTGTGCTCATGTTGTCAATTTAATTGTTAACGATGGACTAAAGGAAATTGGTAGTACCATAGCTGGAATTCATACTACGGTTAGATTTGTGAGATCATCTTTGTCATGATTTACTAAATTTAGGGAGTTGAGTCGAAGAAGATAATTCTATGCTTGTTTTAGTTGTGCCTACTAGGTGGAATTCAACGTATTTGATGTTTGAAAAGGCTTTTAAAAACAAAAGGGTTTTCATATATGGAAGAAAATAATGGTATTTTTGTGGCATACTTTGATGATGAGATTTGTCCTTCAGATTCACTACAACAGAAATACCATTTTACAACTGCCAAAAACAGTTGTAATACGTCTATTACAACTCGCGCCCACCAGTCTTAATATCCGGAGTTGTAATAGCAGGTCTATTTTACAATTGTTTCGGATAGTTGTAAAAATTCTTTTCGTAACCGCTTTAAATTGTTGTAAAAACCGTTTTCACTCATTGTGGTAGATTTATTGCAACAGCTGCTAACTGTTGTTATAAGTTCCTTTCACAACAGCTGTTAGTAGTTGCAAAATACTCACTTACAACCGTTCCTAACTGTTGCAATTAACATTTCAACAACTGTTTTTATCAGTTACGCTTGCAATTTCCAACTGTTTATACGAGTTGTAATACAATCTACTACAACTGAAAATAGCACCCAATGCTTTTATAGCTGATATTAACCATAAAATTTTACAGCATTACAATTAAAACAAATATTTCATTAATAATAACTATAGAAGTTTTAAGTTACTTGAAACAACATGAACCATTCACATTTATAACAGTCGAAAACAATTTAAGTTACACCATTTTTGAATTTATAACTTCATTACATAACATAGCCAAATCCATAACATATATCAATATAAGTACACGTACTAATCAAAAGAGATGAACTCCTTGTGCCAAGCGACAATCGTCCCAACCGCTTTCCCAATAGTACAGATATCTGAAGTAGGTTTTTATAAGATGGCTTGGGGATCCACTACCGTATCAACCTAAACCTTCCAAGCATCTGTTTCTAATGGTACATGATGCATTAAAATAGCAGGATCAGTTGATGCAATTGTTGCTTCTACAACAACATTTCTTTGCCAACCCAATAGATTGCAATTTCTAAAATGATTCTTGACTTGTGTATTACCACCAGTTGGGTCATTGTTGCTACTCTGATATGACTACAAAAGAAAACAAACAATTAAATGCAAATATAGTTATCAAACAACATGCACAAATCAATAAATGGCAATAACCTAATATTTGCTAAGAAGTAATCAATAAATGGCATCAACAAATCCTAAACTGAAAACAATTTAAAAGTAAACAAACCACATCTCAAAATAATATGCCAAAAGTAATCTAAAACACTTGCTTAGAAGTAATCATCCCTACTAATTCCTACAGGTCACAAATGGTGCTTGATTCCACACACTCAAAGTGGTTCATGTTCATCCAGGTTCTAACTAGTAACCATCCATGTAACACCCCGCCTCCGCCAGGGTGTCTCTTGCAAGCACTCTGACTTTGGAGGGGCGTTTGAATCAGGTAAACATGCATAATGATATATCAAGGCAGAACAAGAACATATGTATATATGTAAACAGAGTAAATAACATAGATAAAACAGCGGAAGATTTCAAACCATTTCAAAACAAGTCTGGTACAACATAATGTCAATTTTCCAAATACACAAGTCTAGATAAAAACAACATTACTGAAAAACTGAAATACACAAGGACTATCCCCAAAATAAGTGATAACCATAGCTAGCTTCATGTCGAAACCGTACATGAGCTGAAATCCCTCAAGCAAGCAATCCGAAATCCAAGCTAAGCTCCAACGTTCCCACCCTGAGAACCTGGGGGGGGGGGGGACGGAAGAAAAGAGGCGAAAGAAAACAGGTCAGTCAAAAAGACTGAGTAAGCCCTACTACAATCAATGTAAACTAATAAAGTTAACTGGCATGAGAAGCAGGGATGAACATAAGGATAACAACATACTAGCATGATGATTAACTAACAAGGTAGATAAAGGTGTCATCGCATAATCAGGATTAAGGTTTTGCACCACAGGTGTACTAGCAAACTAACATGACTTGAATAAACAAGTATTGATCCCTTGGCCCAAGCTTTGGCCCAATAACATGAAGTGACCCTAACACGAGGTCCAATAAACATGAAGTGACCCTAACACGAGGTCCAATAACATGAAGTGACCCTAACACGAGGTCCAATAACATGAAGTGACCCTAACACGAGGTCCAATAGCATGAAGTGACCCTAACACGAGGTCCAATAACATGAAGTGACCCTAACACGAGGTCCAATAACATGAAGTGACCCTAACACGAGGTCCAACCAAACGGTCTAGTCGATCGGCTCCCTAAGCCTAACTCGTCACGTGTTGGTTTCAATGCGGCCCAAACATAATTGTAGTCAGACTGTGTCGGGTCTCCCGTCGGGTGTATCAAGCCCTAGGGTGGCAACCCCTGGACACCATAAACATAAGTGCATAGTCTCGATCTACTGGTACCCGTGCATGCTTTCCCCGGCTTCGGACTATGTGCACGACCATGGTCCGCCCGGAACTACACCGGCGTACCACTCTGCCGTCGTTTTTGGTCACTTACCTCCAGTCCACTAATCGTGCCCCCACCCTAGCCTAGTCCCTAGGGTCATGATGATACAAACTTGGGATTACTGCTGGAGTGGACCCCCATTGCTAGGATTTTTCTAGTGGGTTAAGTACGGTTTAACCCTCTTGCTAATCATGGATTAACTTGGTTAAGTGTAACGATGAGTTCACGACTTAACCCCGATTAATCTACCGAGCCCAAATTGGTTAAGTACTAAGTGGACCATGACTTAACCCTAATCATGAGGCATTAATTAATTTAATGCGCCTTAACCTCTCACATTAGACTTTGTTGCGGTTACTAGTTAAGCCGGGCGGGTCCGGGTAGCTTTACACCACAACTTGGTCTAACCTCGGGTTCAAGGTACAACATGACCAACTTCTCACATTGGGTCCTATTGTTTGTAGCAACTAGTTAAGCCGGTCGGTTCCGGGTAGGTTTACGCTACAAACTCAACCCAACCTTGAGTTGGTCACACTTATCTTTTCTAAGTGTCATGTCCATCATGTTTCCAAAACATGTTACAAGTTTCCAAGCATTTGGGTAGACCTAACTTAATAGGTAAATTCCCAAAGGGTAGACCTAACTTAATAGGTAAATTCTCAAGCTTATGTTTTTATGTCTTTTAAGTTTACCCAACCCCAAACGCAATCCCATCGCTTACATATCGCAATAGCGCATAAAAGATAGAAAGAGGGAACTTGGCATAATCATGACATAAAGGTGTTGAAGCCACAAGTTCAACATGGTGGCATATGAAATGTACATATGTTCATATACTTGCATATTACATTTTTAGGCCTCAAAAGCATGCATAAAACCAAACTTAGTATATTGGTGATACATGGTGATAAATGACATGTAGAAATGGCCATAAGTTCGCATTTAGCCTCACATGCGAGTTATCATAAGAGATATGATAACTTACATGTTGCCAAAATGCAACCTTTAGCATAAAGCTTGAAGCTTTATGTCCATATACTCAAGATAAGCTTGCATAACATGATAACATGAACAAAATGATCACCCCAAACTTGCATAACATACATGGCAAACTTGCATATCATAACAAAGCAAACTTGCATAACATAACATGGCAAACTTGCATACAAACTTGCATATCATAACATGGCCAACTTGCATATAAACTTGCATATCATAACATGACAATCTTGCATATAAACTTGCATATCATAACATGATAAACTTGCATATCATAACTTGGCAAACTTGCATAACATAACTTGCATATCCTAACATGATAAACTTGCATATCATAACTTGGCAAACTTGCATAACATAACTTGCATATCATATGACAAACTTGCATATCATACATTTAACTTTAGAGTTTAAGTATGAAAGTAGAATAGGGCTTACAATGCTTATGAAGACACAAAAATATGACAAAGCCCTTATGCAACCAATTAAACCCCAAAATGCAAGCTTCAATAGAAAAACCCTTAAGCCAAAATGATCAAAACCCTTGCTTTATGATGCAAATATAGGAACTTGACTTGAATGCAAGCTAATGACACTCATACAAGCTTGAAAACACTTGTATGCATGGAAAATCTCATAGAAATTTATTTAGGAATTTTATGAAGAGAGTGGAGGCCATGGGAGGATTGATTTTGCCATAGTTTAGTTGTAGGATTGATTAATGATGATTTAGGGTTAGGTTAGGGCCTTATTTATAGAGATTAGGACTAGTTTCAACCCTAGGATTAAACCCTAGTTCCAATCTCAGCCCTCAAAACCGAATCTGGCCCCCAAGCTCAACACAAACCCATAATGGTGCACCAGGCAGAACTGCCCGGCTGGACCAAGTCGACAGCCAAGTCGACAGGGCTGTCGACTTGGGTCCAACCAAGTCGACTCCCAAGTCGACAGGGCTGTCGACTTGGGTACTCTGGCGGGAATTTTCCCGCCTGGCCCAATCTTACCCAATTTTCCAAATTCAAACTTGAATTTGAAATCTGTTTTTACTTTGAAATTTTCTGAAAACTTCGTTGGGCCTTAATCGGGTCATACGGACTCCGATTTTCGAAAACTCGGACTCTATTTCGCGTATTTTTCCGAGACGAACGCAATGGCATAGCCCGTTTCCCTTGATTCAGATTTTTGAATTAAATTCCGCCTCGATTTACGTTATAACAGGTTATTGAAAATACGGGTTGTTACATTCTCCCCTCCTTAAAGGATTTCGTCCCCGAAATCTTCAAGTTAGGAAGAACGTATCCTACCATCCAACATCCATCTACTCAAAACATCATCCACGAGCAATCATTGTCCTTACAAGATTCTAAATGTTGTATGAACATATGCAAAGGTGTGTGTATATGTACTTATCTAATGCAAATATCATCAATGTAAATTATGTTAGTGAAATGAATCCATATGTATGCAATTCCTAACATAATGTATAACATCTATATGCGTGCACATAACATGCATCCATATGCAACATCCATGTGATAACACAAAAATTTTCATCCATGAATAAGCATAAACACTCATGCATATGCAATATGAGGAGTGTGTGAGCCGATCTAGTGCCTAACGTGTATAATGCATCCACGAGTAACCACTTGCAAACACTTGCAACCACTTGCAAACATCAAGCATAACATGTTTCAAACACATGTTTCATCCAAAGGGTTTCTACCTAAGGTTCTCATGCCAAGATTAACACGATAAACTAGATAAACAAGACAAACATGGATAGCAAAAGATATGCTACAAAGAGATCGGGAAGATAAGCAGGATATACTCTTCTTTCGGATTACAAGAAATCCCTTCCTAACCCATCCCATATTCTATAAAATCCCAAAAGGTTTATTCAACCTAACGGATCCCTCCAAACCCTGACATGTATTACTAGCCAATATGTCATACCTCCTGACAGAAATAGGACCGAGAATGGGACCGAGAGGATATACGTAAAAAGATAACATGCGAGTAAGTTCCACAGGAAAACAAGGATCAAGGATATACTCTTAGAAAGAGATATGATGCGCGTATCTAGGCTTCAGTCTTCTAAGTCACGTTTCCTTGAGCTTAACTCCATTGTGCTTTGACCGTCTTTTACTTCATGATTCCTTAGCTTCCTAACTCTTATTTCCAAATATGAGTTGGAACCCATTTCATTGTCGCCTCTCGTCTTCCTCTTTCACTTACTCTTCCATCATTCTTGGCTTAAACATAACTATGAGCTCATGGTTTCATGCAAGCTTTCCAAAATTCCCTAGTGAATCCTGGATCTCGTTTACTTACCATAAAGTGTTCCACGCAGCAGAACTTTTCTTGGAAATACCAATCCACGTTGCCAATTGCTCTTACCAACGTGATTTTCTATAACTCATGCTTGAGTGAAATGAACCATCCGCCTGTGAATGATAGGCCGTACTTAGATTCAGTTGCTTGCCCATGACTTCCCGTAGACTATCCCAAAACTGGCTAGTGAAGATTGAGTCATGGTTACTAACTATACTTTAGGGAACCTCGTGCAACCGCTTTATTTCTTGAAAGTAATCCGATGCTAGTTGGTCCTTTCGCTCTTTACCGGAGTGAAATGAGCACTCTTCGTGAGTCTACCTACTATGACCCACATGCTCGTATACCCTTTCTTGATCTAGGCAGTCCATCCACGAAATCCTTCGTGACGTTTTTCCCCTCTTCCATTGCGGGGACCTTCAATGGATATAACAGCCCACCGGGCTTCTATGACTCGGCCTTTAACCTGTTGGCACAACATGCACCTTGAGACAAACTCGGCCACCTCCTCGGGTGATGTGCATCTTCAAGAACCTTCTTTCTCTCATCGCGTCTTAGCCATCCCTTGTTATCTATAGTGAGGTGTCTTAACATCTCGTCTCGAATCAACTTGTCCATGATCTCGACTAACTGCGGGTCTTCCTTCCGTGAAGTCCCTACTTGATCCAGAAGGGTAGGTCTAAACTCAAGGGACGCTAACTGACTAATTAAACTGAGAGAACTTCTTACTTCAATTGTCCTCGTCGAAGCTTTTCGGTTTTGAACCGCGACCACTTTAGCAGGATCCACCGCTAAGCCTTGCTTAGAAACTATGTGCCCAAGAAATCTAACCTCTTTTCTCCAAAATGACATTTGGAGGACTTGGCTTTCAACTGATGCGCTCTAAGCGTATCTATCACCTCCTTGAGATGTTTAGCATGTTCTTCCTCGTTCTTTAAGAAAGTCAGGATATCGTCTACAAAGACTACCACAAACTCGTTCAGGAACTCCTTAGACACCCTACTTATCAAGTCCACGAAGTATGCAGGTGCATTAGTCAAGCCGAACGGCATGACAAGCCATTCGAAGAATCCATCTGGAGTTCTGAACGCAGTCTTGTCTATACTATCTTCAGTTACCCTGAGCTGATGGAATCCAGTAGCAAGATCAAGCTGAGAGAAACAGAAGCACCGACAAGCTGATCAAAGAGATCATCAATCCTCGGTAATGGGTGTCTGTTCTTCTTAGTCAGCTTATTCAACTCTCGATAGTCAACACAAAGTCGGAGAGAACCATCTGCCTTGGTAGCAAATACCACAGGCGCTCCCCATTCAGATATACTTCGTCTAATGAAGTTCTTCTCAACCAACTCTTTCACTTGCTTACTTAGCTCCCGCCTTTCACGCGGAGCCATGTGCCGAACGGGCAAAGAAACCGGCTTTGCATTATCCACCAGATAAATGCGGAAATCAGTCTCTCGCTTAGGGGTAACCCCCCCTTCACTTCACCCAAGATATCAGGATATTCTCGGACCACTCTCACCGATTACAAACTATCGATGGACGAGTTGAGGGATTCAAGACAACACAACATGACGGGACTCATAGGGTTACTAGAAATTTTTAGGGTATTACCGAGGCGAGTCATAAGCCTCACAACCCTATGCTCAAAAATCAAGGATGGCTCCACAACTGGACAACCCATCCATGCCCAAAATCAACCCATACCGCATGAAACCGAGAATATAAGCATCACACAAGAACTCTACACTAAGATAGAGATTTTCAAATCCACGTAGATAATAGACAAATGGGCGGAACCCCTATTTGAAACACACACGGGATCATTAACTAGACTAGTACTTAGGTGCAAACTTTCAACTAGATCAGATGAAATAAACTATGCGATGCGCCAAAATCAAACAAGGTACGAACTGAAAAATCAGAAATATATACAAGGCTTTCAACAGAAATACTACCTCGATCGGGAACCGAAGCGGCATTGAGAGCATGAACTTGCCCTCCTAAAGGTCCAGCACGCTGAGTCTGACCCTGGCCTTGCCCTCGTTTCTTCGGGCAATCCCTAGTGAAGTGTCCCATTTCTCCACAGTTAAAGCAAGTGCCCTTCCTTTTCCTGCAATCCTTGTTTAGATGAGTCGAGCTTCCACAAGTAAAGCACTTCTTTTCCTTCTTATCTTTAGACTTCTCCTCCTTCTTGTCACTCCTATTCTCTTCATTGAGTAGGGCCATATTCACCAAACTCTCGAAAGTTGCCCCCAAGGGTATATGAGTCATGGCTAAACCATGTAATGGCTCGTTTAATCCTAAAGCAAAGTATAGGGCCTTCTTCTGAGCTGTATTAACCAAGTCTAAACCGACCCGAGCCAGTTGATTAAACTTATCTATGTATTCCCTAATAGTCATGTCCCCTTGCTTCAGTGATAGGAACCTTAGTCCAAACTTTCCTCGAAAGTCATCCCAAGTCTCAATTGGCCTAGTAGCGGTGGTGACCACCCACCAACGTGCAGCTTCTTCCTTTAGCAACCACACTGCTAATAAAATCTTCCTACGGTCACCTATATCAAAGAAGGCAAAAAGATCTTCGATTTCTTTCAACCAATTCCTTGCCTCTACATAAGTCTCGGTTCCAAAGAAATTCTTGCAACCCATCGCCTTAAAATCTTGGCAAATCTTTGCGAAGTCAGTTTGAGGATGCGGAGGGGAAGGAGGAAGAGGAACCTCAGCGACAGGAGGAGGAGGAACATTAACTACCGGAGGAGGAGGAGGAGGAACATCTGCGGGGCCGGCTTCGGTCGCCCTAACCTCCAAAAGTCTCCTATACCAAACAGGTACGTGTACTCCTTCCGGAATAGCAAAGTTATCGGCCATACTGAAAACGAAGAAAAAGACAGATTCATAATGGAGAAAAACGAAGGAATTTTTGCTAATGGCTTTTTGGGGAATAGCCTTTAAAATAAACTAGACTTTTCTTTGGAAAATACTTTATACTTGGTTTTGAAAATAGTTTTCCAAAAGTTTTTAAAAACCTTTTTGTTCCTTCTCGTAAACCATATGCTCTGATACCAAATTGTAACACCCCGCCTCCGCCAGGGTGTCTCTTGCAAGCACTCTGACTTTGGAGGGGCGTTTGAATCAGGTAAACATGCATAATGATATATCAAGGTAGAACAAGAACATATGTATATATGTAAACAGAGTAAATAACATAGATAAAACAGCGGAAGATTTCAAACCATTTCAAAACAAGTCTGGTACAACATAATGTCAATTTTCCAAATACACAAGTCTAGATAAAAACAACATTACTGAAAAACTGAAATACACAAGTACTATCCCTAAAATAAGTGATAACCATAGCTAGCTTCATGTCGAAACCGTACATGAGCTGAAATCCCTCAAGCAAGCAATCCGAAATCCAAGCTAAGCTCCAACGTTCCCACCCTGAGAACCTGGGGGGGGGGGGTGGGGAAACGGAAGAAAAGAGGCGAAAGAAAACAGGTCAGTCAAAAAGACTGAGTAAGCCCTACTACAATCAATGTAAACTAATAAAGTTAACTGGCATGAGAAGCAGGGATGAACATAAGGATAACAAAATACTAGCATGATGATTAACTAATAAGGTAGATAAAGGTGTCATCGCATAATCAGGATTAAGGTTTTGCACCACAGGTGTACTAGCAAACTAACATGACTTGAATAAACAAGTATTGATCCCTTGGCCCAAGCTTTGGCCCAATAACATGAAGTGACCCTAACACGATGTCCAATAAACATGAAGTGACCCTAACACGAGGTCCAATAACATGATGTGACCCTAACACGAGGTCCAATAACATGAAGTGACCCTAACACGAGGTCCAATAGCATGAAGTGACCCTAACACGAGGTCCAATAACATGAAGTGACCCTAACACGAGGTCCAATAACATGAAGTGACCCTAACACGAGGTCCAACCAAACGGTCTAGTCGATCGGCTCCCTAAGCCTAACTCGTCACGTGTTGGTGTCAATGTGGCCCAAACATAATTGTAGTCAGACTGTGCCGGGTCTCCCGTCGGGTGTATCAAGCCCTAGGGTGGCAACCCCTGGACACCATAAACATAAGTGCACAGTCTCGATCTATTGGTACCCGTGCATGCTTTCCCCGGCTTCGGACTATGTGCACGACCATGGTCCGCCCGGAACTACACCGGCGTACCACTCTGCCGTCGTTTTTGGTCACTTACCTCCAGTCCACTAATCGTGCCCCCACCCTAGCCTAGTCCCTAGGGTCATGATGATACAAACTTGGGATTACTGCTGGAGTGGACCCCCATTGCTAGGATTTTTCTAGTGGGTTAAGTACGGTTTAACCCTTTTGCTAATCATTGATTAACTTGGTTAAGTGTAACGATGAGTTCACGACTTAACCCCGATTAATCTACCGAGCCCAAATTGGTTAAGTACTAAGTGGACCATGACTTAACCCTAATCATGAGGCATTAATTAATTTAATGCGCCTTAACCTCTCACATTAGACTTTGTTGCGGTTACTAGTTAAGCCGGGTGGGTCCGGGTAGCTTTACACCACAACTTGGTCTAACCTCGGGTTCAAGGTACAACATGACCAACTTCTTACATTGGGTCCTATTGTTTGTAGCAACTAGTTAAGCCGGTCGGTTCCGGGTAGGTTTACGCTACAAACTCAACCCAACCTCGAGTTGGTCACACTTATCTTTTCTAAGTGTCATGTCCATCATGTTTCCAAAACATGTTACAAGTTTCCAAGCATTTGGGTAGACCTAACTTAATAGGTAAATTCCCAAAGGGTAGACATAACTTAATAGGTAAATTCCCAAGCTTATGTTATTATGTCTTTTAAGTTTACCCAACCCCAAACGCAATCCCATCGCTTACATATCGCAATAGCGCATAAAGGATAGAAAGAGGGAACTTGGCATAATCATGACATAAAGGTGTTGAAGCCACAAGTTCAACATGGTGGCATATGAAATGTACATATGTTCATATACTTGCATATTACATTTTTAGGCCTCAAAAGCATGCATAAAACCAAACTTAGCATATTGGTGATACAAGGTGATAAATGACATGTAGAAATGGCCATAAGTTCGCATTTAGCCTCACATGCGAGTTATCATAAGAGATATGATAACTTACATGTTGCCAAAATGCAACCTTTAGCATAAAGCTTGAAGCTTTATGTCCATATACTCAAGATAAGCTTGCATAACATGATAACATGAACAAAATGATCACCCCAAACTTGCATAACATACATGGCAAACTTGCATATCATAACATAGCAAACTTGCATAACATAACATGGCAAACTTGCATACAAACTTGCATATCATAACATGGCCAACTTGCATATCATAACATGACAATCTTGCATATAAACTTGCATATCATAACATGATAAACTTGCATATCATAACTTGGCAAACTTGCATAACATAACTTGCATATCCTAACATGATAAACTTGCATATCATAACTTGGCAAACTTGCATAACATAACTTGCATATCATATGACAAACTTGCATATCATACATTTAACTTTAGAGTTTAAGTATGAAAGTAGAATAGGGCTTACAATGCTTTTGAAGACACAAAAATATGACAAAGCCCATATGAAACCAATTAAACCCCAAAATGCAAGCTTCAATAGAAAAACCCTTAAGCCAAAATGATCAAAACCCTTGCTTTATGATGCAAATATAGGAACTTGACTTGAATGCAAGCTAATGACACTCATACAAGCTTGAAAACACTTGTATGCATGGAAAATCTCATAGAAATTTATTTAGGAATTTTATGAAGAGAGTGGAGGCCATGAGAGGATTGATTTTGCCATAGTTTAGTTGTAGGATTGATTAATGATGATTTAGGGTTAGGTTAGGGCCTTATTTATAGAGATTTGGACTAGTTTCAACCCTAGGATTAAACCCTAGTTCCAATCTCAGCCCTCAAAACCGAATCTGGCCCCCAAGCTCAACACAAACCCATAATGGTGCACCAGGCAGAACTGCCCGGCTGGACCAAGTCGACAGCCAAGTCGACAGGGCTGTCGACTTGGGTCCAACCAAGTCGACTCCCAAGTCGACAGGGCTGTCGACTTGGGTACTCTGGCGGGAATTTTCCCGCCTGGCCCAATCTTACCCAATTTTCCAAATTCAAACTTGAATTTGAAATCTGTTTTTACTTTGAAATTTTCTGAAAACTTCGTTGGGCCTTAATCGGGTCATACGGACTCCGATTTTCGAAAACTCGGACTCTATTTCGCGTATTTTTCCGAGACGAACGCAATGGCATAGCCCGTTTCCCTTGATTCAGATTTTTGAATTAAATTCTGCCTCGATTTACGTTATAACAGGTTATTGAAAATACGGGTTGTTACAATCCACACGCAGAAGTAATCCAAATAATCTTGATGTTATATTTGGTGTTTACGAATATAATTAATATTTCTATATTACAAGAACAAATAAGCCCATTTTAACATGTCCACGTTTTGTTTGCAGTCCAAGCACGGTGCAAACTCAGTTTTCACTGATATATTTGTCCGAAGCAAAACAATATGGTTGATTTATGAATATCTTCAATGATCTTTCAAAACATTACTATTATACTAACTACTTGCAGTGTATTCTTATGCTAATGGACGCACAGTCATCTACAAACAAATGAAAATATTCTCAGAACAATGATAAATTTAGAGCAAAACTCATGAAAAATAGATGTGTATCCACAATCAAATAACCAATTATCATAGCATTGATAAAATTAATTTTCAAGTTCAATATTAGTATTCAATTAAGGGGAAGAAAGCATGTCTGCATCTTTAATCATATGATGCGTTAGTCATGTACTATCAACAAATTTTTTTTGTATTTCAATGCAAATATTTGCAGTTTCATGAAAAGATTCAAGAGAATTTATTTTGTTCGTAAGAACTTGAGACTAAAATTCAGATTTAATCTCCGACAAAAGCAAATTATTATTTTTACTAAAACTAAAAATATGACCATCTTTAAAGCAAGAGTTTTAGTAAGAGTTTTTCCCACTTAAAAGGGCTCCAAATTTCAACTTTTGTTTCTAACTAACAGCTACAGTGGAGTTCGAAGCAAAAGCTTGTATGTATCTTTGTTTCCTTGAAGTGATTGTTTTGCAATGTGAAAATCCTTATCAACTCTGTTATTCCTGAAAACACTGAATCTTTGTAATAGTATAGAACAGAGCTTTTACTATAATAATAAGCACTCAAACAAAAATATATTCTTTCAAGTAAACGCCTATCAAATAGAATTTACCACTACCTAAATGGAAAGAGTTGCACATCAAATAAAAAACCTAATTGGGCTGGGACCTGCTCTGGTTGTATCAAATAGACTAATCAAGTTTACAGTATAGATTTTAGTTCCATTTTGGTAACATTTGAAATACTTGTGGCATATTACCACGTGAACAAAACTGTATTTTGATGTGATTATGAGCATCCGCTGGTTAAGTTTGTGTAGAAATTAGTTGCTTGGTTTTGTTTTATTGCAAGCTGTGCTAGTAAATGGTTATAATTACATCGATAAAAATCCGATTTTGGGATTACATCAACAGAAATCAGATAAGCAAAAATTATCAGGATTTATGGAAGTTATGACTTTGTAGGATGAAATTCTATATTGTAACTTTTTAATAAAAGCTACAGACTACAAGCAAGGGAATCTTCAAATTTTGAATCGTTGGCAGTGCAATTTGAAACACTTTAAGCCTCATAATTGTGTTTTATTCTCATATCATCTTCTGCATTTTGTTTGCGACTCAAAACAAAAAAATATGCAAGCATTGCAAACTTCTGTTCGCTCTCCCATGCATGAATTTTTTTGATCCAAAAGTTTATTATGTTAATGTAAGTAGTCCTTAGTAATCTTTCTTCATCTTAATATGACAAACCTTTTATATGATATTATTTCAAGAATGAGTAATGACAGAGATACAATGAATATTTACTGTGTTGTAATTTCCATTTTATATTGCGGTTATGTTGCTAATTGGGTCGGTTGTACTATTTGGCCCAGACTATTAGTATATACATGTGTATAGACACACAGTAAAATGAGCAAAGTAATACATCATTTTTTATCAATCGAATAATGCATCGGATTCTCTTTTACATTCAATTAAAATCTTTCATGGTGTCAGAACTAAAACAGCTTGACAACATTTTAGTTTTTGAAATATATCTAAATGAACTCATCAGTTAAAGCTTACCACAAAATCCAAACAAGCTAACATCCGTTTCACCATCGATTTTGGGAACAATAAAATTTGAACTTCGAGCTATAAGGTATAAGAAACTAATTTACAAGGTTCCTAGTCCATATCATTATAAGTTTTATTCCTATGTTAATGTTGGCTAACAATCTTTCACTAGCTAGTAATTTTACAGTTGCCCCGATCATAAGCCTACCTTATGGGGATTACTTCATACTTAAAACTTTAGTGGCAATGAGCCATCATGGGAAAGTTTAAATTGTCTGTCCTTCTTAAAAACATTTTTTAATATAATCTTCCTATGTGATAACACTGTTATTCTTAAAAACATATTTTAATATATAACTGTTGTATAGCCATTATGGGAATATATTACCCATATTATTCAAATAATTTTTGTCTAAAACGACAGGAAAACTGATTGGAACATCATATGAGATAGAGTATGTAGTTAAAAAACAAATTCATTCTACAATATATTTAACACTATGCTTGAACTATTGGTAATGACAACTCTGATATTTTTTTTTTTTTTTTGAACTTGGACTACATATTCAAAATGGTTTAATTTGTTACAATGACCATATATCTAACTTGGCAAATATTTGAAGAATACATAAATGTGATATATCTTTGAAGGCTTTCTATGTACCCACTTTAATCGAAATATACAACAGTTATATATAATGTACACCTCAGATATATAATATTCAATGTATCAGTGTTTAAAAACATACCGTTTTAAATAGTTACATAAACAAATAACACCACAAAATATATGGTACTTGATTACATCTGTTATTTCTGAAGGGTAACAGATTGATAGGATAGATGAAGCAAGTGTTGCTACTTTTAAGCTCCCAGTAAATTTAATCATATATTGTTGGCTAATTTTATTAAATAGTAGAAAAATATTGGTCTAAATACAAAATCTATCCAAAGACAACTATTTAAGTGCATGTATATTCATTTTAGTTTTGAAGCGACCTGCCTTTATAGTTTATATGTGAGTGTGTGTGTGTCTATATATATATATATATATATATATATATATATATATATATATATATATATATATATATATATATATATATAATGAGCTACTGTAAAAGCCTGTTACATGCTAGCAACTTTAGATGGCTTGAAAATTGACACAAATTGCTGATTTCCATAAAAACCATACTGGAAATTTATTTGTCCAAAAATGACAACTTTTAAGTGCTTTTTTTAGTCCTGATGGGATATGGCTTTAATACAGGTACGACTATCAGTGAAAACCAAATGCTTCAAATTGCAGCTTGTGTAATCCTCAAGCATTACGGTAAGCAATAAAATAAGACTCCACAGTTTGTTGATACCCTAGTTCGGCTTGAAGGAAAGAAATGAGATGCTACTTATCAAGTTTGGGCCTTCGGCTGATGCTTTAATATATAAATCAGTTGATTGCACACATGTTTTTAATGTCTTCTGTCCCCTTCTAAAAACTGACAAATATATCAACAATTTTAACAACTCACTTCTCCTACGCTTTTTAATTAGTCCATAGATCAAGATAAATGGGAAGGGACGACTCCACAGAATTATCAGTTGATTACATTTGGGTAAGCAGAAATAAAGCATGAGAAATAACGCTTTATAATTAAAATTGTTCCTCAAACACAACTCAATGTTGTTATACATACGATTTATAACTTTATAAAAATCCAAAAAGCTGAATCACACAGTTGTTTAAATAAAATAGTGGAATGAAAACCTTCCACGTAACTTATTCAAATGATATGCACACACTTTAGTACTTAAACGTCAGGAAAAATAAACCCCATTTTCCAGGGATGATCAGAGATACTCGTTGGGGTTTGCAACGAGGTATGCTTCAGCTGCCTTAATGTGACCCACAACGTTTTCCTTTGCAATCCCAACCACGCTTTCATCCGGTTGCACGTTGGGAAGAAGCTTGTATGTTACCTCTACTTCTACTAGGCACCCTCCATCGCTCGAAGGCTCAAACTTGAACCAACTGGTCGAGGATTCCAGGCTTACTCCGAGGTGACCTCCTTCAATTAAAGCGCTTTTCACTTCAAACTTGTCCAGGTCTGCAAACTCCAGGCGTTCCTTTATGGACCCAATTGGCACAACTGCATATGCATGCATATGTTATACCACTTATGTATATATCTTGATGAACATATCGTATTAGCAACTGGTGATCATTGAAAACAGAATATATAAAAATGTCGAAAATAATGTGGAACCAACCTGATGTGAATTTGATTTCACGAATGCTTCCAACTCCTTCGCCAGACAGCACAGTACTGCTTTGGATGATTTCAGGAGCAGCTTTGGGTCCGAGATTGTGCCAGTCGAGCATGGCTGCCTTGAAGAGGCGAGCAGCCGAAACAGGTGATGTGATTTCTACGTTCCAGCTTCCTGAACTCATGATTGTTACTTCTTTGTTACAAATGTAGTAATCAAGTGTTTTGTATCAACTGATATTTAGGATTACTGGATGATACTGATGAGCAAGGCGTTGGCTTTTTATAGCTGAATTCAGCAGAATTGGTAGGTGTAGACTAATTGAGACAGAGTGTAATTGTAAGACTGATTCAATGATGAAGACAGGATGGGTTGTTAGCAATAATGAGGCAGACTAATGTTAAAAATTTGTCAATGGGAAAAAATAATTTGAGTTCAAACAAGCAGAAAGGTGACTGGTGGTATTTAAAAAGACTGTTAATGTACAAAATATGCATGATGATGGCATGATGCTGAACATGTTGGGTGGGTGAGTAGAAATCTCGTTTTAAACCGTACTCATAACATTATATTTTTCTTGATTTTTAGGGTTTTTTATATTGAAAAAAAAAAGCTATCAACTTTAGGTGATTGCGAATACGTTGATTTATTTTTCAACTGTGGCCCCCACCCATACCTAACTTCAGGACGGGTTTCTACTTTCTTTTCTATATTTTCAACGCAATGATTCTGACGGTATAAAGTTGATTCCGACTGTTAATTTTTCTTTGTAGAAAACTGATACTTTACTACTAATACGTAAAAAGAAAAAAGAGGTTACATTTTTTATTGTACATTATCAAAACAAGATAACAACATTCAACCTTAAAACTCACATTCAACCTTAAAACTCACTCGTACCGATAAACATACACAAACTAAAAATAAACTTTATGCAGTTAAAACACTTGACGGTTCTATATTGGTGGAAGTGCAATAAGTTGCAACGGAGATAAAGATAGAAATAGCAAAAGTGTAAAAAGGGTCATTAGATATACAAATCAATATTTAAAATTAGTTAATTATCATTCTGATTAATCATATGTGTTAATTAAAGAAATGAATAACAATTTGTCTTATATAATAAAATCAAAAAATATCATGGTTTTGCACACTTATAAGTTTCCCTCATGTTAGGCTTAAGCCATTTATAAGTTTCTTTTATAAAGATTTCACACTCAATAGCAAACATAGCTTCAGAGACCAAGTTTCTCATGAAATGGGCGACTGGAACAAAACTGGACTTTCTGACTTCCTCCCTGGTGGCAACAACTCTTATTTCTACACCAGTAGATACTGCAAGGGAAAACATGACATTGTTACTAAAAAAAAATTTGCTATAAATAAAATGAACGGTAATATGTGTTGTTTACCTAATGCAGAGAGAAGAGGATGTCAACCATCCAGCAATGATCCAGAAAACCCCATTGCTCTGACTAAAAGGATTTCTGATAAATCTCTTTATATCTCTGACAAGAATAACAACAACAGAGATGTAGCTGAGCACCTGACTTCCTTCCTGGAGGGCACAACGCTAATCTCTACAGCAAAATGATCCTAATGGGAAGTAAACATGATCTAGTTAAAAAAAAGTGCCTATATTGTTAATAATTTAGACAGTAATTCGAAATTCTTGCATGTTGCAGAGACGAAGAGAAGCAACAACGCCAGCAGTGATCCAGAGTGCCCAATATCTCTAAAAAAGAAAAAAGTGGATAAGCTGTTGTTTTCGTAATATGATTCTTGTGGTATGATTCCGCTAATTTCCGAAGGCTGATTCCTATAAAAAACAAAGACGATAATCATATACGGAAGTTTGAAAGACCATCCGGAAGAGGCTTTGTTCCATGGCATGTTAGTTTCGGTTGATAATTCCTTATAAATTTTGAGTAGACCCTTTCGTAAGACTTCTAAACTTTTAAATTTCCTATGATGAACTACCATGTAGATTTCTATCGACTAAATGAGGCATTGGTCAAGTTGACGAAGAATGAATCAAATCTTCTAAGGGTCTGTTTGATTTTAAGCAGAAAAAGTTATTTTGAAAGGGTATTTGAAGGGGAATTGTTGCGAACGGAAAATGTGTTTTTTTTTACGAAAGGGGCATTTTGGAAGGGGCAGAAATATTATTTTATTTTTTGTGTATATATTATTTTTAATTATTTGTGTTTATGTGTTTTTTTTGTTGAACAGAATAGTAGAATGCATAATACAAATTGCAGAATTAAAATTACATAATTGTGGAGTATAATTGCAGAATTTAAAATGCTAATATAAAATACAGAATACAACGAAACTTTTTAATGCATTCCCGTGACAACTAGTTCGTTTCGTATATTGTCTCGTACAACCGCCATAGTGGATGTTATTCTGGTTTTTTGAACGGGTTCTCGATCTTTGTTTCCGCAATTTGATATACTGTAATATTCTTTGAGATATTCGTCTGGCACTAAATCAGGGTCATCATCATACGACATAAAATCTAGATCGTCAGCGTTGTATTTTCTGATGTAGTTGTGAATAGCCATTGTAGCAATAACAATTTGTACTTGAACACGGTATGGATACGTCTGCATGTTACATAAGATGGCAAATTTTTTCTTCCAAATACCAAATGTTCTTTCAATTGGCATACGCAAACTAGAGTGAGAGTAGTTGAAAATTTCATTTTCTGACTTCGGTTCATTCAGTATGTCATTAAAGTTTTGTATATGATATCTCACGGATCGGTAAGGAGTCATATATCCTTCCAATAGTGGATATCCTGAATCCACTAAATAATAGTGCCTAGCAGGAGGATGAGGGAAATTAAGATCCGGATTATTTATAGCTTCCCGAAATACTTTAACGTCGTGCGCAGTTCCTTCCCATCCCGCTCTTACAAACGTAAAAGTTAAATCAAACGCACAAACAGTCATAATATTTTGTGTAGCAGATCCTTTCCATCCTACAAAACGTTGCATGTCTTCTTGACCATGTGAGCCATCACATGTGTCCGATCAATAGCCCCAATACAATTTTTAAAGAAAGGATAATATCAGGGTGAAGAACGAATTTGTTCTGGGATTCGGTTAAATTGGTAATCGGTCGGTCTAATTATATCGACTGCCAATAAGAGAACTGAATCCAAAAATTTATGAAAAATAACATTAATCATACCATTTGATCATTGAAACCGCTCAACAACCTGCCTTGTAAGGAGGGCCAATGCAATAGTATATAAGAATAAAACTACCATTTCTTTGACTGTTATGTGCATTGAGCCTTTAAATCTGTAATTTGCTAACCGTTCACACAAGAATCTGAAACATAATTGCTTCATTCGAAAATGCTATGACAACGATCTGCGTGTCCTGATAGTATTTCATGAACCCAAGCAAGGCCGGAACTAAATGAATTATGTATTCTGCTCCTTTCTCGTGTTTGAGTAACCATAATTTCTTGAATATCTAGCAAATCTTGCAAATCTTCACAATTAGATTCATCACTAGCTTCCATAATTTCTTGAAGAACAGGAGGAAAATGAAAAGTGGATATGGTGATGTAGTGTTGAAATGGGTAGAATATATATAGGGAGAGGGAAAAGAGAAGGGCAAAAAAATATCTGTCGCGTCGGACGCGCCCGAAGCGTCACACGTGAAAGCTAACTTTTGAGCCATTCAACTTGTAGGGGAAAATACGTGGGTCCCACTGTTGACGCGTCAGACGCGTCCGACGTAGACGTGAACATAAACTGCCCAGTTGGAAAATCAAACGGTACCTAAATGAACCTAGAATTCTAACTAGTTTTAGTCATCTTATGGAAACATCGACAGATTACATGTCATGTGGTTTTGGATATTTCATTCTCAAAATTAGTATGGTTAACCTATTGCAATACTTAAAGGCCTTTCGGAACTCTCTTAGGTACTCGTGTCAAATTATTTTCTTTTGGATACCTTTGGTATCGAACTTGCAAAGTTCACCGAAAGTATTCTTTCGAAAATGGAAGCTTTGACTATTTGCAGGAGGAGTAAGTTTGTAGGAGCTCCCGGCTTTTGATGCCGCTTATGACATCGTCTTCTTTGTACACGAGATCTGCTTGCAATAATTATCTGATAGAGGCTGAAGCTATTTGGCATGATTCCTTTGAACTGTCCAGAAGACACATTTACCTTCTTTCCATGTCCTCTCTAATAGCTGCTTAGAAGATCTTGCCACTCGGGTTTCACCGATCGAGGCTTTGTTTATGGAAAAGAATCCTTTGTCTCCCCACTTCCAGATATAGAAGCAAATATTGAAGGAATGGTTCTGATTGCGCCGAAGGCTTGCTATCTTCGACACCACTTTACCTTAATTTTGGTTTTCGGTTTCCCCTTGGTTATTTTAGTGCTAACAATTGCCTCAACCGCTAGTGAAGGGGTCTTCTTGACTTTTCAAGTCAACTACTCCTATTTTCGAGGTATGTGGCATTCTTTCTACCTCCTGGTATTCCTATCTGGCCGGTCATATCTGGATTAACGGTTATCTTTATTTATTTCATTTTACTCATTTCTATAAATAATGTACCTTTCTCTTTCTTCCTTTTTTCACCTGCACTTATCATTTCAAAGCTCCAAAATCTCACGAATGGTTTCAACTTCTCCTTGGCCAGACAACACTGTACTGCTCTCAATGATTTCAGGAGCAACTTTGGGTCCCAGATTGTGCCAGTCCAGCATTGCTACCTTGAAGAGGCGAGCAGCCGAGACAATTGATGTGATTTCTACACTCCAGCTATCTGATGAACTCATGATTATTGCTTCTTTATTATAAATGTTGTAATCAAATGTATAATCAGCTGATGTTTAAGATTGATGGATGATACTGATGAGAAAAGCGTTGGCACTGTATAGCTGAATTGTGAATTGGTAGGTGTGTTGACTAATTGAGACAGAGTGTAATTGTAAGACTGATTCGAAGATGAAGACATGGCTGGTTGTTAGCCATGACGAGGCAGATTTATGTTAAATATTTGCCAATAGGAAAACATAATTTAAGTATAAACTAGCATAAAGGTTAATTACCAATGGTATTAAAAAAGACTATTATGTACAAAGTATGTATGATGATGCTCAATAGTTTGGGTTGGTGAGTAGAAATAGTTATAGACGGTACTCATTATTCATTACATTGCATCTTTCTTAATATTCAGAGTTTTTTTATAGTGAAAGAAAGCTGCCAGCTTTAGATGATTGTGAACACGTTGATGTATTTTCCAACGGTAGCCCCACACCATACCTAACTATCGATAATCTATGTCGTTTCACATCAAGCCGGAGATGTATAATATTGCCACCCTTGTCATTTATCTATTTTCATTTAGCACATTTAGGCAGACCTGGTTATATGGCTAGGTCAGCTAGACAACCAAAGAGGACAACCCAACTCTGGCGGGGCAACAACTGGGGTGGAGTAGGAGGTGGTGAAGATTGTAGGAAGGTATTAGATTTTGACTAGCATCAGCATACTTAATTGAAAGTGTGTGTGTTCCATTTGGACGTGCATCTGATTACTTTCAATGAGTTGGGATGATCGAGCCTTAATGTTGTATCAGATTTTAAGTTTATTTCCCCTTTTCCTACAGTTTCTTGCCCAGATTCAAACTTTTTTATTCGCCCTTTTTCTTGACTTTTTTGCTCATTTTCTTCTATCAGCCTACACGAATGCACTTTCCTTTGTTTTTTTCCCCTGACTTGCCTAGGACAACAGACCTCCTCAAGCTAGCCCTGCATTTAGGTAGCGCTTGGTTCATAATTTTTAGTTTTTGGTTTTCGTTCATGCATAAATATGAATAATGTATGTGTATCGCTGGATATAACCATTTTAGAAAATAAAGTTAACAAACAAAACAGAAAACAACTTTTATTTATTTTCAGTGGTTTCGGAAACAATGAAAAAATGAAAGATAATTTAGTCTTCCATCATCCTTATGTTCCTTTCATGGTCCCCTACAACTCCCTTTCTTTTCCTCCGTTGTTCCTTAACTGTTCTTATTTTTTGTGATTAATATTGAAAGCTCAAAATAGAAGATACAACTCAAACCAACTCACCTCTCCAATACACCAAAAGGTGGACTTAACAGTATTTGCTGGACTTGTGGTCGTCTCCTATGTTATTTGATTCGCGACAAACCTACCTCACCTCTCCAACAAGTTTTCAAAATGGATAGGACTGGGTTACCAAGTGTTGTGCAAAACTCACACATTTCCTCATACTACGCAAAAACATTTATATATTTCTTCTTTTTCAATGCAAAGATTTTGATGGCATTATCAATCTTACGGCAAAGTTGATTTTGGTTATTAAAGTAATTTAAGTATAAAGTATTAATAAAAAATATGGTTAACACCATAAAATGGTGTAATCCTTACGAAATCCTTTATTTGCGAAAGATTTGACTCATTATATGCTACCATTTCTGTAATATGATTCCAACGATATGTTTCCACTAATCTTCAAAGACAAATTCTATTTCAACTCAAGATTTTGCTGAGTTCACCCAACAAAATTAATAATAAAAATGCCTCTATTTCTCTGTTTTCTTTTAATTTTCAGCATACCTCGTAGAGCCCCTACGTGGTGCTTTTAGGGCACCTCATAGGGCCCCTAAATGTAGAGACGGAGGGAAGTTATAGCAGGTAAGGTCATGTGACCTCACCAGAAAAAAAACTAAACTAAGTATCCAAAACGCAGCAGAGAGACCACACGCACAAAAAGGAAAAAAAGGAAAGAACGAAGAACGAGAAAGAGATGGGAAAAAATTGAAAGGAAAAATCGTTGTTTCTCCTCAAATCTTCCAACGCTTCTTCCATTCAATCTTCATCATCACTCTTGCATCGTTTCTCAGAATCTTCGGTGATGGGTAATCAGCTAGCCCTAATTTTAATTTCTACTGCTTTGAGTTTAATCTGCTAGGGTTTTACTTGAATCAATTATGCAACCAATTAGGGCTATTGATTTGAACCTTCCATATGATTTTTATCTGATTTGAATGAGTTGAATTGATTAAATTAGGATTGAGTTGAATGTCTACTGATTTGAAGATTTGCTGAAACATATTTTGTTGAGTCGAATTTTTGTTGATTCAACATACTAATTATAATAAATCTGAAGCTACCACGAATTTGATAGTAATAAAAGAAAGCTACACCATGATATACATAATAGGGCTTTTTAAATTAAAGCTACAGCTTTTCATTCAGAGAATTGAGTTCGTTTTTCAATTTACATACAAAAATGAAATGCAAGTAACTCTATGGGTTATTTTATCTGTTATACTTTTGTTATCCTTCTTTTTGGTAAAAGACGCAACGGGTCAAATCGAAGCCCAAACGCGCAACCAATCAAGTTAGACAGATCGAATTCTAGGAAGCCCGGCAGAAGCTCGACCCGAAGAATCCACGCATCAGACCAATCAAGCCAATATCTCGCTCCGGAAGACTCGCTCTCCCAGTCGACCGAGAGAACTGCTCTCGCACAGGGATTATCGACCGAGTATTTTGGGTCTACATGAAATATCCAGCTGAGCTGTTCAAATACTTGGCCCGACTCTCAAGGAAGAAAAGGAGGTCAACCGCATCCGGACAAAGCTCTACTTTTGATACGCCTTACTATGGATGCCACGTAAGCCGCTACTTCCGTGGATACTATTTATGAATAGTGGAACCAGTCTTCCAGCCGCTATTCCATCCAAGTGGTGAGCTCCACGCGTCTAAGTCTTCCCAGAAAGGCTGGGCCACGTCACAGCAGCCCAAGCCGCCATCTCCGCCTATAAATATCTCAAAGCTTAAAGAGGAGAGGGACCTGATCTTTTTCGACTCATATTTCTTCTTACCAAAAAAGCATTATCTGAAAGAGAAAATAGTCGTTTTCTTTCTTTTCTTCAAATAGAAAAAGCATTGTACTTGTAATCTAAAGCAGAAATAACATATAAAATGGGCGTAGGCACAATCTTTGCCGAACCACTATAAAAAGATTGTGTTTCCCCGTTTCCTCTACTTTTTCTGTATTCTATAATTAGTATTCGTGTGCCCTTCAAACGATTGGGGGTTGAACGTCACTAGTGACCAACTTTTGACGTCAACACTTTGGCGCGCCAGGAAGGGGGAGCTTGCCTTAGTTCGTGGTGAACAAACGAAAGAAAGATACAACATCCTCTTGTCCCGAAAACGCCGATGCAGCCGATACTAATGTTGCAGAAGCAAGCCATGAGGTTTCCTCTCAAGATGATATGTCTCGATTTCTTACCCGAGACGAAATGGATAAAATCATGGTCGAGTTCAGAGACCATATGACATCTCAGGGTAAACTCCTCGAACGACTGCAGCATTTGATGGATTACCTTCTCAGTCGAATAGAGATGGGAATGAACGCTTCAACATCAATTCCTCCGCTAGTCGAGACAGGGGCAACAACTGATCTTCGGTCTGCATAGAATCAGGCCACTAATCAGGCTACGCCTTTATTTCATCTTGGTTTGGTCCCACCAACCGATCGACCACAACCAGGAGTATCGCTTCTAGCGACCAACGCAACTGCAACAACAGAACCTGAGGAGGCTCGTGATCAAGATCTAGATCGGTCGAACACTTTGCCTCCACTCTTGGGAACAGCTTGACCTATCGAACTAGTCGAGCAACCACTGGGTCCATCAAAATCAATGCCATTCCCATTACAATCTGGAATCTTACCACAGACCAGTCTAACCACTCTTCCTGAAACACCCCACCTCCGTTAAGGTCACTCACAAAGGGAATGCCTTAACTTCGGTGGAGCATTTTTTTAGTACAAGATACAGAAAAATTACAAGACAGACAAATAAAGCAACGAAAAATAAATTACCTTTATTGATTAAAACAGCTTGTACAAAGATTGTTTTACAACACCAATATTTATTACAAGAAAGCATCTGTCTTGTTTAATATATAAGAAGCACAAAATGACAGTGATATTCCCCAATAAAGCATGAGCCAGCCATGGCAGTAGAAAATGGAGTTCGAAGCAATGCACCAAAGAATCTTCAAGCTCGGAAAGAGTAACGGCCCCAAAATGAGCTGAGCTTTTCCCTCTCTGACTACCTGGGGGGAACGGAAGAAAAGAGGCGAAAGCAAACTAGGTCAGACATAAAAACTGTTAAGTCCAGTGATTCTTAGTATTTAAACGAGGAAAAGGGTCATGACATGAATAAACTAAATAAAAGACTAAACCATAGTAACAAGATAACACGGGGGTAAGCATGGGATATGGCAAGATAAACTGAATGTACCGATAAACTGAATGTACTGATAAACTGAATGCGCTTCTACTCCTTCTCTGCTTCGCAACTACCCTGTTATACTGATTTCTATATCTCTGCACTACCTACTAGTGTCCAAACTAGTAATCTCTGATCATATGATATCGTGATCCCAATCCCCGTATTTGCGGTTGCCTTCAGGTGTACATCTATTATGCAGATTCCATTTATTACCTAGATCTAATCTAGGGTTTACTATCGAGCGCTTCCTAGATTCAACCAGGGTTTACGCTACCCAGGGCCACCGGGGTTTATGCTAACTATTGAATGCTTCTTGGATTCAGGGTTTACGCGACCTAGGTCAAACTAGGGATTATGCTACCTACTTTGTATTAATTTTCCATGTGTCTGTGTCAGTCGACCCTCTCTTGCGTGTAGATACTCTGTGCTGGCCCCACCATAAGGTGTATCAAGCCTTATGATAGCGACCCGACACGATTCAAGATGCAAAGTGTATAATACTGGTACCCAATGCCTGCTTTTTCCACTCCGGAGTACGTGCACGCCTGTAAATCGTCAGAACCTACATTGATGTACCCCCTGTCGCTATTTTGACCGCTTATAATCAGCCCAGTAATCGTGCTCCACCCTGCCTAGCTCAGGGTAACGTGATACATCTATGTGGGTTACTGCTGAAATGGGTCCCCATTACTAGGGTTTCTTACTGGTTAAGTTTGTGTTCTTATATATATACAATATTGCCCACCTACACGTAATGTACTTAACCCACCCACTTGATTCAAGCATGTCTATTTAATGGTTAAGTTTGTGAGCCTATATGTACTAATATTACCCACCGATCCCGATACATACTTAACCCTTCCACTGGTTCAAGCATGTTTATTTAATGGTTAAGTTTGTGGGTTTATATTACTAATATTACCCACCAACCCGATATGTACTTAACCCTCCCACTGATTCAAGTTGATATATATTCTTGGTTAAGCGTTATCCATTCATTCAAGTTAACTTAACCTACCCACTCATCATGTTATATATATATATATATATATATATATATATATATATATATTGGTTAAGTGTTCCTCTTGGGTTACTTAACCCCTATCACATATCATGTTATATATATATATATATTTTTGGTTAAGTGTTCCTCTTGTGTTACTTAACCTTATCACACATCATGTTATATATATATACGTATATATATATACGTATATATATATTTACGTATATATATATATATGTATATATATATATATATATATTGGTTAAGTGTGTCCTATTAATTTAACCTCACCCACTTGTCTAATTAGCATGTTATGACGGTTAAGTGTTCTAAATTTACTTAACCTCACCGTCTAGTCTAGTTAGCATGTTAAACACTTACTTAACCCTACCCACTTGTCGAGTTAACATGTTATTATGGTTAAGTGTTCCCTTAGTTACTTAACCCTCCACTAATCTTGCCTTGTTAACATATTAAGTTGGTTAAGTGTCCAAATTAACTTGATCCCTATCAATCTTGTCTAGTTAACATGTTGAATTGGCTAAGTGTTTTGTCGATTACTTAACCCCACCCTTCTTGTCTTTGTTAACATGTTATTACGGTTAAATGTTTCCCTAGTTACTTAACCTCACCATTTCTAGCTTGATTTATTCATGAGCCTTAATTAATTAATTAATTAAAGCACCAACCACTCACATTAGACAGATATTGTTGTGGTTACTGGATGTGCCGATCGGTTCGGGGCAGGTTTACACCACAACTCAGTCTAACCTCGGGTCTTTCTGGGCTTGATGCATTAATCACCCACATTAGACATGTATAGTTGTGGTCATTAGATGTGCCAGTCGGTTCCGGGCAGTTTTACACCATAACTCAGTCTAACCTCGGGTTAGGCATATCCGTCTTTTACTAAATTTAGATATATACTATTTATGTAAATTTTCCGTAAATCAATTTAGCCTTGATCATATTCAACTGTCATGCAAATTAACAGGCTTATATTCTATGCCCAAAACTTGATTTACCAATCAGTTAACCCAACTTGCAGTTTATACCAATTTAGATTTAATATTCCCCTTTTTTAATTTGTGTCAAAACTAGATTTAATATTCTAGTTTATCGTTTATGTCCAAAACTTGGTTTACATGCCAATTACACACTTTGGGCCAATTAAATTTATCAATTTATGCCCAAGTCTATTATGCATGTAAATCATTCACTATTATAGCAATTTTAGATTATGCCAACATATTTTTTTTATGCCAAATTAACTTAATTAAGCTACGCCCAAATTCCCGCGCCGCAATCGTACGTATAACTTGATTTCACAAGTTTCTAAGTACTCATGAAATGATACTAATAGTATCAAAGAAAGGAATAGGGGATAAGCACGAGAATTGACATAAAAGAATAGCCATGCAAGAATGAACCAGATAAAAAACTAATGGTTCCAATGGGTTTGATGTACATAACAATGAATAGGAATAAAGTAGACAAGTTACACCCCAAAAAAAATGAGATCCAACATAACTAAGGGAATAGGCATATGTAATTTGGTCCAACATAATGCCATTTCGAAGTACAACCTAATAGGGTTATAGGCAATTAACCACAATAGTCATGGGCGACTAATCACGATAGTTTCTTAATCAATGTCATAGGCAATAGTCTTATAGTCATGAATCTTGGTAATAGTTTCATAGTCGTGAATCATATGGAATAGTCTCAAAATTATGAATCATAGTCATAGTCATAGGCAACAGTCTTAAAGTCATAGTCATATGTAATAGTCTCTTTGTCATGAATCATAGTCATATGCGATAGTTTCATGGGCAACAGTTTCATAGTCATAGTCTTAAGCAAAAGTCCCGTAATCATAGTCATTGGCAATTAGCCACAATAAGTTCTAGGCCATAATCAAGAATCAGATCAAAAGTCATGGATAACGTTAGATTTGACATA
The DNA here is from genome assembly GCA_030737875.1 of Allium sativum. Lineage (NCBI taxonomy): Eukaryota > Viridiplantae > Streptophyta > Magnoliopsida > Asparagales > Amaryllidaceae > Allium > Allium sativum. Next base: position 570,839,860 of record CM060923.1, on the reverse strand, counting down.
AGCATGAACCAAAGATAATTAACTTGCAAATAGGCACAGTTCTATATTTTAATTTATTACATTCACGAGTCCAATTACACGTTCAAATCTAAAGAATAACCGAACTTACAGTGATCGGTTTAGAAAAGGATAATAAGATAGCATTGTGGTGATTTGCTATGATTCGCGTGACATTGCTCGAAGCCGTTGAATTAGCCTTTGATTCCCTTCTTGAAGCTTTAACTTGATTTGAATCTCCAATTTGAAGGAGAACTATAACTTGTTTTAGTGGAGAATAAGATTTATTTTAATGGTGGAGGCTAGAATAGAGAGAAACAACATGTAGACGCCTCAAAGAATTTGTGTGGAGAAACCTTAGGTCTAGGCATTCTTTTATAGGTGTAGAGAGTGTTTCAGAGCCATTAGATCGCCCTAGAAGCCATCCGGTACGTCCAGAATAGGTCAAAATCGTTGCAGTCCAGATCTGGAAAAAACAGGGCTGGTCGACCCCGTGGTCGACCAATAGGAGGGGAGGTCGACCCCCTGGTCGACCTATATACACAGGTCGATCCCCTGGTCGACATGGGTCCTGGGCGGGGAATTTCCCACGCAGTCGGGTGTGTATTTTGAATTCGAATTTTGAATCTGTATTTATTTATTTAAATTTTTGAAACTTCTGAAGGCCATAACTTATTCATACGGAGTCCGATTTACACAAACTCGGACTCTATCTCAAGAAGAATTTCGAGACGAACGCAATGGCGTAACCCATTTCCCTTAATTTTTCTTCTAAAAATTATTTATACTTTAATTTGTGAAACTTAATGTTATAGAATTACAGGGTGTTGCGTTCTCCCCCCTTAAAGGATTTCGTCCCCGAAATCTTCAAGTTAGGAAGAATGTGTCCTACCATTCAGTCATCCATCTACTCAACCATTCAATCACAAGCATTCATTGTCCTTAAAAATATTTCCAATGCTTTCATGTTCATATGCATAGTGTGTGTATATGTCCTTATCTAATGCAAAATCAGGTGGTCTACTGATTCAGTTGACCTCCTTTATGCGAATTATGTCCGTGCCATGCGTCCAATATGTATGCAATCCTAACGATACATATCATTTCTATATGAGTGCGCAACCATTCACTCAAATGCAACACATCAAGTTCAATCCATAAACAAATACATATATGCAAATGCAATATGAAAGTGACTGAGCTGATCTAGTGCCTAATGTGTGTATATGCATCCATGAGCAACCACTAGCAACCATCAATCATAACATGTTTCAAATACATTTTTATATCCATTGATTTCTACCTAAGGATCACGAAGATAGGACCTAGAGGATATACTTAAAAAGATGGAAACAAGAATGCCTAAAATTCCTAGCAAAAGAGATCAAGGATATACCCTCAAGAAAGAGGGTATGATGCGCGTATCTAGTCTTCCGTCTTCTAAGTCGCATCTTCTTGAGCTTCACTCCACTGTACCTTATTTAATTTAACTTCATGGTTGCGAAGCTTCTTGACCTCCATTTCCAAAACCCACTAGTAAAGATAGGCCCTCGATCACTTACCATGCTAGAGGGTATCCAATGTAGTTGAACTATCTTTCCAAGATAAACAGATATTAACCATGATATCAAGTGTATATCCTAAGATGATTAGAGGTCTCTCCTCTACTAAGCTTATCCATCATGCTGCAAGTCTGAGGGTCTAAAGTTAATGGTTATTTTGTGCTTATTACCTCTTTTAAGGTCAGTCTTTTTTCTACTTAGGGCGTCTGCCACAACCATTTATTTCTCACGCAAACCATCCTAGTCGAACTCGACATCCCTCAAGTACAAGCCCCAAAGGCCTAAACCAATATCAGACAAGCACCCAAGGAATATCTTATTCGAATTTTGATGATCTATGTGAGATGATACTAAAAAAACAACCAAACAATTGAGCATTTTACCGACTCTGGCTATCCTCGCCAGACTTGCTCCAGGATTATCGTTAATCGCATAACTGGCTTTGCAGTGTCATCTAGATGCATGCAGAAGTCTATCTCGAATTTCAGGGGGAAAACCACTACCCTATTCAAAACGTCTTGCGTACTCATGGACTACCCCAACGGATCGAAAATCGTCGATAGATAAGTAAAGTGATTCTAGGTAGCTAAGACAAACTGATCCCTTAGGATCGCACAAAATCTCAAGGGTATTCTCGAGGCAAGTCGAAAGTCTAACTACCCTTGTTTCATAATTACTAGCTAACTAATCAATGCCTAGAATCAACCCATAGCCCAAAAAACATAAGCATAAATATAGCTATTCTCAAATCCTCACAAGTCAAAGATAAATGGGCCGAACCAGGATTCGAGACTATAAAGGGATCCTCCACTACAAAATATCTAGGGTGCAGAGACTCAACTTTGGAAGCAGATATATACGGATGTGAAGCACTAAAAGCGGAAGGAGTACTAACAGGATAATCAAAAAGGAAAAACTCTTTCAACCGAAATCTTACTGCCTCTCTCTCAGGTATGCTGGCGGTGAGAGCATGCACTCGCCTTCCGGAAAATCCAGTCCCTTGTTCTTGCCCTTGCTCTTAATTATACGACCCGTTATACCAAAATAAAGATACTTCCTTTTGTTTTAGGTTTTACTATTTTTTTCCTCCCCTCCTTTGTGAGCCAAGTCCATATCCATGGGTTCTTCATCCTTGTGTTGTGCTCCGTAGTCAGACCTCCTCATTCTCAACTTTTCCATCCTTGTGTAACTTGTTGACATGTCTCTCGAAAGCTGCTTCCATCGCACGGAGAATCCTAAAAAGCTCGAAAGAAAATTAGCCGCAGGTGAAACTGCTACGGCTACAGATGGAAGTTGGGCACTTGTTCGCCCTTTGACAAGTGCCGTAGTCTTGTCGAGCCTACGAAACCATGCTGCGATGAGATTACCTCCCTGAAAGACAGGAACCCCGGAGACTTAGAAAAGAACGAAACAAGGATTCAAATAGAGGATCAAAAGATAGTGCATACGGCTTTGAGGAATATGCCTTTAAAACAAAACTTTTCTTTTGAAAATGCTCTTTTAAAACCATTTTGAAATAATTTTTCAAACCTTTTTATCTGATTCGGTAACCTTCAGCTCTGATACCAAGTGAAACACCCCACCTCCGTTAAGGTCACTCACAAAGGGAATGCCTTAACTTCGGTGGAGCATTTTTTTAGTACAAGGTGCAGAAAAATTACAAGACAGACAAATAAAGCAGCGAAAAATAAATAGCCTTTGTTGATTAAAACAGCTTGTACAAAGATTGTTTTACAACACCAATACTTATTACAAGAAAGCATCTGTCTTGTTTAATGTATAAGAAGCACAAACTGACAATGATATTCCCCAATAAAGCATGAGTCAGCCATAGCAGTAGAAAATGGAGTTCAAAGCAATGCGCCAAAGAATCTTCAAGCTCGGAAAGAGTAACGGCCCTAAAATGGGCTGAGCTTTTCCATCCCTGACTAACTGGGGGAGGGATGGAAGAAAAGAGGCGAAAGCAAACTCGGCCAGACATAAAGTCTGGTAAGTCTAGTGATTCTTAGTATTTAAACGAGGAAAAGGGTCATGACATAAATAAACTAAATATAAGACTAAACCATAGTAACAAGATAACATGCGGGTAAGCATGGGATATGGCAAGATAAACTGAATGTACCGATAAACTGAACGTACTGATAAACTGAATGCGCTTCTACTCCTTCTCTGCTTCGCAACTACCCTGTTATACTGATTTCTATTTCTCTGCACTACCTACTAGTGTCCAAACTAGTAATCTATGATCATATGATAACGTGATCCCAATCCCCGTATTTGCGGTTGCCTTCAGGTGTACATCTATTATGGGGATTCCATTTATTACCTAGATCTAATCTAGGGTTTACTATCGGGCACTTCCTAGATTCAACCAGGGTTTACGCTACCCAATGCCACTGGGGTTTATGCTATCTATTGAACGCTTCTCGGATTCAGGGTTTAAGTGACCTAGGTCCAACTAGGGATTATGCTACCTACTTTGTATTAATTTTCCATGTGTCTGTGTTAGTCGGCCCTCTCTTGCATGTAGATACTATGTGTTGGCCCAACCATAAGGTGTATCAATCCTTATGATAGGGACTCGACACGATTCAAGATGCACAGTGTATAACTACTGGTAACCAGTGCCTGCTTATTCCACTTCGGAGTACGTGCACGCCCGTAAACCGTCGGAACCTATACTGACGTACCCCCTGCCGCAATTTTGACCGCTTATAATCAGCTCAGTAATTGTGCCCTACCCTGCATAGCTCAGGGTACCGTGATATATCTATGTGGGTTACTGCTGAAATGGGTCCCCGTTACTAGGGCTTCATAATGGTTAAGTTTGTGGTCCTATATATATATATATATATATATATATATATATATATATATATATACAATATTACCCACCTACACGTGATGTACTTAACCCTCCCACCGATTCAAGCATGTCTATTTAATGGTAAAGTTTGTAGGCCTATATGTACTGATATTACCCACCGATCCCGATATGTACTTAACCCTTTCACTGCTTCAAGCATGTTTATTCAATAGTTAAATTTGTGGGCCTATATTACTAATATTACCCACCAACCCGATATGTACTTAACCCTCCCACTGATTCAAGTTGATATATGTTCTTGGTTAAGCGTTACCCATTCATTCAAGTTAACTTAACCTGCCCACTCATCATGTTATATATATATATACATATATATATATATATATATTGGTTTAAGTGTTCCCCTTGGGTTACTTAACCCCTATCACGTATCATGTTATATATATATATATATATATTTTGGTTAAGTGTTCCTCTTGTGTTACTTAACCCTATCACACATCATGCTATATATATATATATATTGGTTAAGTGTGTCCTATTAACTTAACCTCACCCACTTGTCTAATTAACATGTTATGACGGTTAAGTGTTCTAAATTTACTTAACCTCACCATCTAGTCTAGTTAGCATGTTAAACACTTACTTAACCCTACCCACTTGTCTAGTTAACATGTTATTATGGCTACGTGTTCCCTTAGTTACTTAACCCCCCACAAATCTTGCCTTGTTAACATGTTAAATTGGTTAAGTGGCCAAATTAACTTGACCCCTATCAATCTTGTCTAGTTAACATGTTGAATTGGATAAGTGTTTTCTCGATTACTTAACCCCACCCTTCCTCTCTTTGTTAACATGTTATTATGGTTAAGTGTTTCCCTAGTTACTTAACCTCACCATTTCTAGCTTGATTTATTCATGAGCCTTAATTAATTAATTAAAGCACCAACCACTCACATTAGACATATATTGTTGTGGTTACTGGATGTTCTGGTCGGTTCCGGGCAGGTTTACACCACAACTCAGTCTAACCTCGGGTCTTTCTGGGCTTGATGCACTAACCACCCACATTAGACATGTATTGTTGTGGTCAACGGATGTGCCGGTCGGTTCCGGGCAGTTTTAAACCACAACTCAGTCTAACCTCGGGTTAGGCATATTCGTCTTTTACTAAATTTACATATTTACTATTTATGTAAATTTTCCGTAAATCATTTTAGCCTAGATCATATTCAACTGTCATGCAAATTAACAGACTTATATTCTATGCCCAAAACTTGATTTACCAATAAATTAACCCAACTTGCAGTTTATACCAATTTAGATTTAATATTCCCCTTTTATAATTCACGCCCAATCTAGATTAATATTCCAATTTACGATTCATGTCAAAACTAGATTTAATATTCTATTTGACCGTTTATGTCCAAAACTTGGTTTACATGCCAATTACACACTCTGCGGCCAATTAAATTTATCAATTTATGCCCAAGTCTAATATGCATGTAAATCATTCACTATTATAGCTAATTTAGATTATGCCAACATATTTTTATGCCAAATTAACTTAATTAAGCTACGCCCAAATTCCAACGTCGTAACCGTACATATAACATGATTTCACAAGTTTCTAAATACTCATGAAATGATACTAATAGTATCAAAGCAAGGAATAAGGGATAAGCACGAGAATTGACATAAAAGAATAGCCATGGAAGAATGAACCAAATACAAAAATAATGGTTCCAATGGGTTTGATGTACATAACAGTGAATAGGAATAAACTAGACAAGTTACACCCAAAAATAATGAGATCCAACATAATTAAGGGAATAGGAATAGGTGATTTGGTCCAACATAATGCCAGTTCGAAGTACAATCTAACAATTTAATAGGCATAAGTCACTGACTACCATAGATATAGGCAATTAACCACAATAGTCATGGGCGACTAATCACAATAGTTTCTTAATCAATGTCATAGGCAATAGTCTCATAGTCATGAATCTTGGTAATAGTCTTATAGTCATGAATCATATGCAATAGTCTCAAAATTATGAATCATAGTCATAGTCATAGGAAACAGTTTTATAGTCATAGTCATATGTAATAGTCTCTTTGTCATGAATCATAGTCATAGGCGATAGTTTCATGGTCAACAGTTTCATAGTCATAGTCTTTGGCAAAAGTCCCATAATCATGGTCATTGGCAATTAGCCACAATAAGTTCTAGGACACAATCGAGAATCAGATCCAAAGGCATAGATAACGTTAGATTTGACACAAGCATGAATCAAAGATAATTAACTTGCAAATAGGCACGGTTCTATATTTTATTTTATTACATTCACGAGTCCAATTACACATTCAAATCTAAAGAATAACCGAACTTACAGTGATCGGTTTAGAAAAGGATAATAAGATAGCGTTGTGGTGATTTGCTATGATTCGCGTGACGTTGCTCGAAGCCGTTGAATAAACCTTTGATTCCCTTCTTGAAGCTTTAACTTGATTTGAATCTCCAATTTGAAGGAGAACTATAACTTGTTTTACTGGAGAATAAGATTTATTTTAATGGTGGAGGCTAGAATAGAGAGAAACAACATGTAGACGCCTCAAAGAATTTGTGTGGAGAAACCTTGGGTCTAGGCATTCTTTTATAGGTATAAAGAGTGTTTTTGAGCCATTAGATCGCCCTAGAAGCCATCCGGTCCGTCCAGAATAGGTCAAAATCGTTGCAGTCCAGATCTGAAAAAACAGGGCAGGCCGACCCCCAGGTCGACCCCCTGGTCGACCTATAGGGGGAAGTCGACCCCCTGGTCGACCTGTGTACACAGGTCGACCCCCAGGTCGGCCCCTTGATCGACCTGGGTCCTGGGCGGGAAATTTCCCGCCCAGCCCGGGTGTGTGTTTTGAATTCGAATTTTGAATCTGTTTTTATTTATTTAAATTCTTGAAACTTTTGAAGGCCATAACTTCTTCACACAGAGTCCGATTTTCGCAAACTCGGACTCTATCTCAAGCAGAATTTCGAGACGAACGCAAAGGCGTAACCCATTTCCCTTAATTTTTCTTATAAAATTATTTATACTTTAATTTGTGAAACTTAATGTTACAGAATTACGGGGTGTTACACTTCCCCTTCAGCGGAGAGCTGGTGCGGCCTTCCCTTCTAACCAGGGAAGCCACCCCCACTATACCGATCCTCACAGTGGCAGAAGAATACGTTACTGTAGACCCTACTAACCTTGCTCCCACCAGGGGCATCTTCGGGCTCCGAACATCACATGCTATGCTGGATCAGCCTAAGCCCTCTGTTACAGGTACGGCTCGACCCACTACTCCTCAGGTTCAAGAGGGGCCAATCTCCCCTGAACCACCTACCAGAGCTCACCTTCACTCGCACCTTCACTCAACTCTCGGAAGATGGACCCAGCCAATGGCCGCCCTTTCGAGCATGCTTTTGTCGGATCCTCACACCGAAGTTCCCCCAGATGCAGAGATTAATTCATGGCAACGACTTCTTGGAGATGGAAGCCAGCTTGCAAGCATCATCCGATGTTTTACTAGGGCCACTTCCTCGTAGCAAGACATAGTTAATGTCAATCGCAGCCACTTAACCAGGGAAATCAGAAACTCCCGAAACCCTCCGGACTTCATGTTTCCAGCTATCGAGCCATACAACGGCCGCACTGACCAACCATCCACCTCATGCGATACATGCAACATATAAAAGTACTTGGCGCATCGACCAACGTCATGGCTAAGTGCTTCCCACTCTTTCTTACAGACATAGCCGGAATGTGGTTTCGACAGTTGACAACAGAGTCGATCAGCAGATGGAACACTCTGGTCACCTGCTTCATCGAACAATCCAGAGTACATATCTCTCGATCAAAAAGCGTTATGTTCTTATCCACCATCAAGCAGTGATCAGGAGAAATGCTCAGATCCTTCCTCGAAATATTCAATGCAGCTGTAGGTCAGTCGATCGGCCTGAGCCGTCGATGGTACTTATGGCTGCAATTGCGGGTGTTCAGAATCGATCGGAATTCTCAATCTCATTAACCATAGATCCCCCCAAGGATATAGATGATTTCTATTCCGAGGCCAAGCGATTCCTCCGACAAGAAGATGCAAACATTGAGATGGAGAGCCTAAATGTCTTAGCCGCCAAAGAACAAGGTCCATCCCACAGCAACGACCAGAATAAAGGAAGAGGAAAGGCCCCGGAAAAGAGCGACGTCATGTGCGACCCCGGATCGAAAGTAAGTACGATCAGTACACCGAACTCAAATCCTCTCTGCTCGATATCTACCTTGACATACGACGGTCCCTTCCCACTCCGAGACCACCTCGACGAGAGCCAATACAGATGGAGCTCGATTCCGGCAAACATTGCATATTCCACAATGTACCTGGACATAGCACCAATGAATGCCGACATATGCGTGATCTCATCGAGGATCGAGTCAGAAAAGGAGAGCTTCCCGAATATGTCAAAAATCATGCCCCGGCCATGCTGCCATGATCTTCTGCCCAAGCACCTCAGGTCGATTTACGAGCTCCTAAAAACGGAAAGGATCCTGAGACTAGCACTCGCAGGATTATCATTAATTAGATTTTTTCTGATGTATTTCTTTAAATAAAAATGACACCTTGATGGACACATGTATGGGGTTAGGATTTAGCTCCTAGGCATGCTCTTGAATCAATCGATGTCCTCTCAGAATTTCTTGGTAATAATTCATTAGTTGCTATGAATGTTCTTTTACAAATATGGATAATGTTTGGAAAACTCTAAAGCCGAGCATGGATAATTCTCACCCCCCTCTTTTACTGTGTTCAGCGCGAAAGCCTACTACCATATCTAAACACCTACTCCCCTAGCCGAGTGTTGTATACTTCTTTAAGACAGGTATGAGTGATACTCACCCCTTCTTTTTCAATACCACGAGCTTTTACTGCTCGTTGGACACACTAATCTAACATGAGTCGGGCATGAAAAACACTTGCCCTAAACCGAATATGGTTAATACTCGCCACCAAGCCGGGTATGGTTAATACTCGCCACCAAGCCGGGTATGAATAATACTCGCCACCAAGCCGGGTATGGATAATACTCGCCACCAAGCCGGGTATGGTTAATACTCGCCACCAAGCCGAGTATGGTTAATACTCACCACCAAGCCTAGTATGGTTAATACTCACCACCAAGCTGAGTATGGTTAATACTCGCCACTAAGCTGAGTATGGTTGATACTCGCCACCCCACAAAGCCTCACCACCAAGCCGGGTATGGATAATACTCGCCACCAAGCCGGGTATGGTTAATACTCGCCACCAAGCCGAGTATGGTTAATACTCACCACCAAGCTGAGTATGGTTAATACTCGCCACTAAGCTGAGTATGGTTGATACTCGCCACCCCACAAAGCCGAGTGAGCTAAAATGCTCGACCCATCATCCTTCTCCAGGCCGAGAACTGTTTATTTTTGTTTTTACAGGAACTAACTCTCATAATGACGATCAACATCTTGGTCTTAATACAGTTCCCGATAGTTGTCGGTTCTCCGGCCTTAATACGACCCAGTTCGGTCGTCGGTTTTCAGGCCTTAATACAACATCGGTGTCGTTGTATTTTTGGCCTTAATATGGTCCGACGTGAGCATAGCTGCTCGAACAATCGTGCTTCGATTCACATTTCAGAACACACATCCATCTGTCGAAGAAAATGCATTCTGAGGGGCAAAATGTTAGCCTTCATTTTGGTAAAAGACACAATGGGTCAAATCGAAGCCCAAACGCGCAACCAATCAAGTTAGACAGATCGCATTCTAGGAAGTTGAGCAGAAGCTCGGCACGAAGAAGCCACGCATCGGGCCAATCAAGCCAGTATCTCGCTCCGGAAGACTCGCTTTCCCAGTCGACCGAGAGAACTGCTCTCGCACAGGGAGTATCGACCAAGTATTTCGGGTCTACATGAAATATCCAGTTGAGTTGTTCAAATACTTAGCCCGACTCTCAAGGAAGGAAAGGCGGTCAACCATATCCAAACAAAGCTCTACTTTTGATACACCTTACTATGGATGCCACGTAAGCCGCAACTTCCGAGGATACTATTTATGAATAGTGGAACCAGTCTTCCAGCCGCTATTCCATCGAAGGGGTGAGCTCCTCATGTCCAAGTCTTCCCAGAAAGGCCAGGCCATGTCACAATAGCCTAAGCCTCCATCTACACCTATAAATACCTCAAAGCATAAAGAGGGGAGGGACCTGATCTTTTTCGACTCATACTTCTTCTTCCCAAAAAAACATTATTTGGAAGAGAAAATAGCCGTTTTCTTTCTTTTCTTCAAATAGAAAAAGCATTGTACTTGTAATCTAAAGCAGAAATAACATATATATTGGACGTAGGCATAGTATTTGCCGAACAAATATAAAAAGATTGTGTGTTTCCCCGTTTCCTCTACTTTTTCTGTGTTCTATAATCAGTATTCGTGTGTCCTTCACACGATTGGGGGTTGAATGTCACTAGTGACCAACTTTTGATGTCAACAATTTTATTCCAAATTTTATTGTGACCTCATTTTTCTCTAATGTGACCTCACCAGCTTTTATTCCTGGCTCCGCCACTGCCTACATGGTGTCCTAAAAGCACCATGTTGGTGTCTATAGGGCACCACGAAGAGCTGCTACAAGGAAGGGTAAAATTGACTTTTTTTAAAATATACATAGATGAATTCAGAAAAATGTTGGATTCCAAATTTTTTAAAATTTGTTGGATAACTCAGCAAAACGTGGGTTTAGATAGAATTTATCATCTTCGAAAGCTAGTTCCTATATAAAACAAGAGATAATAAACAAATGTCGCTAGGATGAAGTTTGAAAGACCATTCGGAAGAAGCTTGTCCCATGGCTTTTTAGTTTTAGTTAATAATTTCCTATAAATTTCATAGTAGACCCATTAGTCAGGTTGTTAGACCCTTTTTTAAGACTTCCGAACTTTCAAGTTTCCTACGATGAATTACCATGTAGTTTCTGTCGACTAAAGAAGGCTTCAGTCGAGTTGATGAAGGATATGTCAAATCTTCGAAAGGATCCTAGAATTCTAACTAGTTTAGTTCATCTTATAGAACCATCGATAGGTTAGAAGCCATGTGATTTCGGATATTCCACTCTCACAATTAGTATAATTAACTTATTCTAGCAATTAAGGCAATTCTATACTCTCGAAAGGTACTTCTGTCGAACTATTATTTTTCAATACCTTTTGTACCGAATCTGCAAAGTTTTAATATTATAACATTCTAACAATTCAGAAATTACCACTTTATTACCTTAACTGAGCGAATAAATCTCTTTATTTATGAGCGCTAATGTTGCAGACTTTAACCCAAAATGATTTCCAAATTAGGGATTACAACTGAAACTTTTAGTCATAAAGTGGGAATAAAAAATCTAGTCTTAATTATGGACGCTTAGAGTCGTATTTATAGGTGCAAGTTGGATCTTCCTTCATCATAAGGGCCTCGTTCTAATACTTTTGTGGAAGCGCATACGAAGACTTAAGAAAGGAGCCTTCATTTATATCCTAGGATGATTGCTATAGTATCAGTGTTGGGCTCTTCGAAGTATTCTTATGAAATAGGAAGCTTTTGTTATTTGCTAGTTGACTGGGCTCGTAGGAGCTCTTGGATTTTGACGTCGCTTATGGCATCATCTTCTTTTATATACGAGGTCTGCTTGCGATAACTATCTGATGGAGGCCTAAGATTTTTGGCATAATTCCTTCGGAATGTCCGAAAGACATATGTGCCTTCTTTTCACATTCTTTAAGATAACAGTTTTGAGGATCATGCCCTTACGATTTCACCAATAGAGGGATTTCTTTTGCGGAAAAGAATCTTTTGACTCTCCAATTCCGGATACGAAAGTAATTATTGAAGGAATGGTTCTGACTATGCCAAAGATTTGCTGTCTTGGACTCTCATTTACATTAAGCTTGGCTTCCGATTTCCCCTTGGTTATTTTAGTGCTAACAGTTGTCTTCTCTGCTAGTAAAGGGGTGTTCTCTACTTTCAAGTCAACCACTCAAATTTTCAAGGTATATGACATTCTTTTCGCCTCTTGGTATTCCTATCTTAACAGTCAGATTTGGATCAATGGTTGTGTTTATTTCTCTCACTTTCCTCGTTTCCATAAATAGCGTACCTTTCTCTTTCTTCCTTTTTCCACCTGCACTTATTATTTCAAAGCTTACCAAAGAACCTCAATTTCTACGGATCCTTTTAACTGCTAATTTCAATGAAAATATCTCGCTTTTCACATCCATTTCATAATCGGCCCATAGGTTTTGATATTTTTAGGATTTTATATTTCCTAACTTGAATGTGGAAATCTTCAATTGATTTGGGTCTCAATTGATTGATGGGGTTGATTTTGAAATTTTAAAGGATTACAATATTTCACTATGATTAGACACTTACAGATTTCAATCTGATTTTCTAAAGTTCGACCATTTCCTTTGTGTATCTGACGTTCCTCCTTGAATTGAAAACCATGTGGTCCAAACACTATTTAATTAAATAGTTTTGATATGTCTAAGCTGAACAACCAGTGCCTAATAATCATAGTGTGATTAGGTATTTGGCTATTAAATCCCCAAACATGTTACTTTCGACTTTCTTGATCTCTTACTCTTTCGTTTGTTTGAGAAAAACCTTATTTTTTTTGTTTTAACACATGAAAGAGAAAAGATTTTGTTATGAACTGGAAGACGGCTTTAGACTGATTACCAATCAGTAAATGAATTAAGCCCTACATTCTCAAATGCAATTTTTTCAGAAACATTTCTGTTTAATTATTTTATTGATTATCTTATAGTACTTTGGGAGGAATGATACACAACGATTTCTTCCTAAATTTTCAAGATTTATTATTATTTTTATATTATAAAACAATATCACATGACAAGTCAAGAATAACAAGAAAGTTGCTCAAAAGGCTACCACCAAGACAAACCCTACTGTTGTTGAATTCTATTCAATCCATAGGAAACAGTGACAAAGAGAGCCGAAAAGGTTGATGCCGTCACCAAAAGATCATTGATAACCACCCAAAAAAGGTGTATGTTATCCTTGTAGACTTTCTTATCTCCAATTTCAAAGCTATTCCACCACCAGAGGGTTCTTCCACCGCTAATCCCTAGGAGGGCTTTTTCGCTTTCACCGCTATCCATATGTGGCATGGCAGATTCGTTCCTTTCCTTGATTTTATTTCACACTTCTTCAGTACACACAACTTGATCCAATCCAAATATCCCAAAACACGTATGCTTATATGTTGTGTTTAGAGATGATCTTGTTCGAGTTCAGAAGCCAATCCTTGATCCCTTCGACCCAATTTAACCTGCTTTTCTCGGTAAAAATTGGCAAGGCCAACCCTATACTGTATCGGGCTAAACCCAAAAAAGCACCAATTATTGAACTGTTGACATGTTCAAGGATTAAGAAACCTAACTTTTTCATCCGATTCCTTGGGAATTGGTGAAAAATTTATCAATCTTAGTAAAGGGCTTTTATTTGCATTGCAATTGTTATCTTCCATTTTGCTAAGTGTTACTTCCCATGCTTGGTTTGTAGAGGACATCCCGAAGTCTACGGATGATGATATCAATCAAGTTGTCAAATATATTAAAGAGGCTTCAGAGAAAATAGGGAACAACTACAGTTCTTACCACCACCAACCTCCTAAAATACAATCTTCTTCCACAAAACCAGAGTATCCTGGGATTGTCTTTCATTATTATTTCTTCAGCGAGAGGTACTCTCTACCTGGATCGAGGTGACATTTTGAAGTTTACTTCCACCTCGCCCATCTTGTTTAATCGCGATGGTAAGTTCCGACTTCACTGCCTTGTGCTTATAAACATTTCTTGTTATCATAATATTTTACGGGATTATTTAGGTAGCTTCCTTTAGATCTTTATATGCTCCTACCATTATTAGCATGCCACGTCCTTCTTCAATGGAGTCTAAAGAAATATCGAGTTATAAATTCAGATAGAAATATTCTGGAGCTATATGGTATTCCACTGTGAATATATACGATAATATTTATTTACAAATATTTAATTTAATTATTTTTAAATATATTTAATATTTAAATGGGTTTATTTAGAGCTTTAAAAATAGTCAGTTTTGCAAACAAACTCCGTTTCGATGAAACTAATTTTGTTGGATCCGGAATATTAAATTATTGTTCGATTCAATTTCCGTGATTTTTGGAGTCAGTGTGTCACCATACGGGATTTTAATCTGAAAAATAGTCAATAACTTCACTTTAAAAATACGCTGTGTGAGCAAAAGGACTCGGAATTCGACGAAACAAGTTTCGTTGGGTCCGTAATGTCGAACTGTAGCTACATGCCCATTTTCGTTATTTTTGTATATCATGAGTGATCATATGAATTTTTAAACAGTAATTATAAACAATGATTGATTAAAATTTAATAAAATAATGAATATAAAATCATTTAAATTTTTCTATAAATACGCTAACATATTCCACAAACCTAACCAATTTCATTTCATGGTCAACCCGAGAAAAAATACCGCCGCTACTTTCTTTCTTAGAAAAACTAATTCGTGAGGTTCTAAATTCATTTTAAATTCATAGAAAAGTCCTATAAATCAAAGTATGTTTGTATTTGAAATCAAGAAGTGGTGCTCTTCAATTCCGTACTAGTTTCATTTGATTCGATCGAGTTAGCGTCGCTGTGAATTTAAACAGTGTTGGGTTCAATTTTAAGGTTTTCGAATTCATGGATTTGGGAAGCGTTGATTCCAGTTTGACTTGTGTATTGGTGTAAATGGGATCGAGTGGAGTGTGCTGGCCAAATTTTGAAGTTAATGACATATTTTGATGTCGATATCCAACAGCGTGGCTCACGCGAGATATTGTTTAATGCGAGTTCGAAAGTGGGTGCGAGCTGGGTGTTGATAGGATGAGGTGACAGAGATTTTCAGGAGAAGTTCGTCGGCAGAGGTTTGGTTCGATTTAGTGAAGTATGGATGTGGCGTTGTTTGTGGGAAGATGCAGCAATGTCTAAATGGTACTGGAGTGCAAAATACTATTTGGAGGAGAAAGACACTATTTACGGTGGGTAAGTGGGTTGATGGGCAGAGTAGGAGAAAGGTGAGGCCCATAATACTTAAAACTAATATAAGTGTATATTTAAAATTTTAGATCCACTTGTAAAATCATAACTTTTCCGTACTTTGTTAGAATTGAGCGAAACAGGATCCGTTGAGATCGTATGAACGAGAGATATACAATGGAACTGACTGGGAGTGAATTGGATTACAATTTGTAGCAAAATAAATTGTCTGTCAGAATCAATCGATAGTCATCGTTATTTAACGATGATCGTCCAATGTAAGTAAATCTCACTTAACTCTACTCAGTTTATATTTTCATAACATATTTTTAGAACTGATAAATATTGGTTGATTGCTGTGTGTTGATTGGTTAGTTGAACTGCTAATTAATTAGTTAAAAATATCGATATAGTTATATATATATATTGTTAATTAAATATTGATTCTGTTGATCAGAATATTTCATGTTGAAATGAAATTGATGTTAATTATATTGATTAACATTTGTGGGTGCAGGGAAACAGGTCTGAGGGATCCAACCGGATTCCTCAATATTTATTTTACTATTTGCATATATTGTGATATATGATGCGGTATATAATCTGTTATTGATTTTGTGTGTTGGATGATGATTGATCCTTTTATTTAGTATTTTAATACCATAAGCGATACTGGAATGTAGAAAGGAAATTTTCAAAGTGTATAGTGAAAAGGGAATATTTATAAAATCAAAGGATTTTATAAAAGAAAATATCTACAAAATCAAAGAATTTTATAAAAGAAATATTTATTTAGAAAATAAATAGAGTTATAAAAGGAATATTTAAAAGGAATATTTATTGAGAAAATAAGTAGAATTATACAAAGGAATTTCAAAGTGGATATTGAATTTTAGGATTTTTATAAAATCAATGGATTAAAAAAAAGGAAAAATATTTGTAAAACATTTACAAATAGGATAGAAAGGGAAAATATTTGTAAAACATTTACAATAGAATTGAAAAGGAAATATTGGAAAATAAATAGGAGAATTAGAAAAGTAAATATTTGGGAAATAATTAGTGTATTATAAAAGGAAGTATTTTACAAAATGAATAAAAATTTATAAAAGAAAATAAGTGGAAAAGATTTATTTAAAGTATAATTAAATGGAAATCTGTTTTTAACAGATAAATTGAGGAGAAGGTTGTTTGGAATGTAGCTGATGACATTATACTTTCGAATAGTTATGGTGTGTTGGAGAACTACGAAGATGGGATTAATTCTTATCGGACAGTTTCTAATGGGGATTCACTAGCAAGTATGGGGAAAAAATGAGAAGACTACTTCAGTGATTAAAAACGATGATTCTCAGAAGTATTCTGTCCCCAAAAGGAAAGGTTTCAGGATAGGGCGTGTTAAAGTTGGGAGGCATGTTAAAAGGAAAATTAATGCTGGTGATAGTCTTGTGTCTCGAATCACTGGGAATGAGGAGTTGATCATTTCACGTGCTGTTACGGGCTGTAAAGATGTGGAGAGGGAGGAAGTCCAGACTCTTGGTTGTTGCGTTGAACATATGATTGCCAGAGATGAGAAGTTTGACTATATGGGCTGCATGTGTATTTCAGAGACTCTTGTCAGTAGTGATGTGAGCATAGATGGGGGCTGGACAGATTTTGTGCGACGGGAAGCGGGATCGGCCTTGAGTGGCTTTTGGTTTTCGAGAGATAGGGGTGTTGGTGTAGTGTTTATGAATGAATTGGGGGTGGGTCTTCGCTATTTGTTCTTAAGGCTGTGTTTGGATGTGATTTCGTCGGTGTATGATATGCCTCGTCCCGTGTGTGTTTCTGATGTTAGTTCGAGCTTTTCAGCTAGTAATAGAGTGGTTGAGCCAAGTTGTGGGCATCCTTTGAGTAGTGATGTATCCATGCCTTCATCCAGGAGGGGGAGGCGTAGGAGAGTGATACCCAGTTCTGGTTTGATTCGTCGCCGTGTTAGGATCAGATCTAGTTCCTCTCCTTTTCGAGGTAGGTCTCCATGTCCGAATGCTAGCAGTAGTAATTCGGATTGGGGCTCAGGTACGTCTTCTGAGTATGGTAGTGATTATTCTCCTTATGCATTAAGTAGCCTTTCGACTGGTCAGCTGATTCAGCTTGCCAATGATACAGCCTTTATTATTTCTGATATTGAGTTAGATGCTGACTTCATTAGGAGTAGGGAATTAGAGAGAGTCTCTTCTTTGAGTATATGAGGAATGTTAGTTGGAATATTAGAGGTTTAAATGAACCTAAAAAATGTGCTAAGGTTAGGACTTTCTTTGTAGATTATCATATTGATATTGCTTTGCTTCAAGAGACTAAAATTGTAAGCCCTGACTTTAGTTTTTACGCTAGATTAGGTGGATCCCATTTTCGTAATTGGGCCTGTCTACCGTCAATTGGTAGTGCAGGAGGGCTTATGATAGGTTGGAAAGATAATCAATATAGATTAGTGCAGGAATTTTCTAAGTTACATTCACTACACATTATATTAACTTCACTTAGTGACAATTCTTTATTGGGCATTACGAATGTGTATAGCCCTCACACTAAGATAGAGAGGAGACTTTTGTGGGATGAATGTACCGAATTCAAGGATCTTGCCCCAAATCTTTGGATTGTAGGGGGGATTTTAATGTTACTAGGTTCCTAGGAGAGAGATCTTTTAGAGAAGGTGATTTCTCTGACATGGAGGAATTTAATGATTTCATTATTAATAATAACTTGATAGAGATTCCGCTTAGCAATAGATCATTCACTTGGTCCAATGATAGGGATAGTCCGTCTTTAGCCTTATTAGACAGATTCTTTATAAGTACTGAGGTTGATGAAAGATTTCCTATTTGTAAAGTAAAGGGATTACCTTTTTATATTCGGATCATTGTCCTTTAATTCTCTCGTGTGATTCGAACATTTTAATTAGTAATAATTTTAAATTCGAAAAGATGTGGCTTTTGGATACCAGTTTTATTAAACTAGTCACTATTAAATGGAATTTGTTATTCTATTTTAATAATTTGTACAAGAGAAATTCAGCAAAGATTTTTGTTGCTAAACTTGGTAAATTAAGATTTTTTCTTAAGAGGTGGAATAAATATATTTTTGGAATTGTTCGAATTAAGAAAGATAAGATTTTATGTGAGATGTTAGATTTAGATAAGTTGGGTTAATCTAGAACTCTTAACCTAATTGAGAAAGATAGACTTAGTAATCTTAGAAATGACTTCAAACTGATTTTGGAAAAGGAAGAAATAATGTGGAAGCAAAGATCACGTGTTCAATGGATTAAGGAAGGTGATAATAACACGAAATTTTTTCATAGTATGGCTAATAAGAGGAGGCGTGATAATTTGATTCATTCTATTTTCTTAAACAATGAGGAATTGACAGTTCAACGTGATTTAAATGAAGCTTTCACCAACTATTACAAACAAATTTTTGGGACTAGAATTAAGAGAAGAATTAACATTAAATGGAAGGACATATACCCTAATGATGTTAGGGGGGAGTTAGTAGATTTAGATAAACCTTTTTCTGAGCAGAAGATTTGGAAGGCTATTTGTGAAATGCCTAGTGACAAAGCTCCGGGGCCTGATGGTTTTTCTGTTTTATTTTACAAATAGTTTTGGGAGGTTTTGAAATCTGATGTTATTAATTTATTTAATGATTTTTATAGCGGATATTTGTCCCTAGGTAACTTTAATTTTGCTAATGTTATCTTTATTAAGAAGAGAGAGGGTGCAAAACTTTTAAAGGATTTTAGACCTAACTCGTTGATAAATGTATCTGTTAAGATCATTTCTAATGTTCTAGCGAATAGGCTTAGCAGGAAGATGAATGATCTTATCGATCATTCGCAAACTGCTTTTATTAAAGGTAGACAAATATTAGATGGAGTGGCAGTTGTACAAGAGTACATTAATGTATGTGTTAAAAACAATTTTTCATGCACTATTTTGAAATTATATTTTGAAAAGGCGTTTGATTCCATTGACTGGGATTACATATGTGAAGTATGTCTTGCTAGGGGTTTTAGTATCCGATGGATTAACTGGATAATGCTTTTACTTAGGTCTGGTAGTTCTAATATCGTTGTCAATGGGGTTATGGGAAAGAAGATCCAATCTAAAAGGGGTCTTAGACAGGGAGATCCTCTGTCACCTCTATTTTTTAATTTAGCGGCTGATGTTTTTTCTAGAATTATTAAGAGAGCGGGGAGATTAGGGGTTTTGGGCAATGTTCGTAATGAGGAATTTAACAATGAGTTATCTATTCTTCAATTCGCAGATGATACTTTGTTATTTTCTTCTCACCTACCTAAACACATTATTGCTCTCAAATTTATTCTTTATTGTTTTGAGATGTTATCAGGTCTTAGGATTAATTTTGACAAGAGTTCTGTTATGGTCATTAATGATTTTGGTAATGTAGACGCTATGGTTGCTAGCACCTTAAACTGTTCTGTCATGAAATTCCCTTTTGATTATTTGGGTTTTAAGATTAGGCCTTTGAAACTAAAGAAGGAGGATTGGTTAGTCATAATCGATAAGATTAATAGTAGACTATCAAGTTGGAACAATAGATTTTTGTCTAGAGTAGGTAGATTAGTTTTGTTTAAATCGGTACTATCTGCTATCCCTGCTTATTGGATGTCTGTACATAGATTTCCTCAATGGGTTATTGAAAAGATTGATAGAATAAGACGTAATTACCTATGGAGTGGGGGTGGTGATCCTATTTGTAGGGGTTTCAATTGTCTAGTAAACTGGGAGGTGTGTTGTAAGCCTAAGAAAGATAGGGGGATTGGGGATCATTAATTTAGTTAATTTTAACTCTTCCTTATTAGCCAAATGGTTGTGGAAATTTAGGTGTCCTATAGTATCGACTACGTGGAAGTTTATTGTATCTAAATTTTACTATTCAAGAGGAGAGTTTATTGTGGGATTTAGGGATAGCTGGTATAATAGATTATCTTACTTTTGGAAGTCAGTATTAAAGTGCTATGATTTTTTTTTTTAACTTAGGCTATAAGGTGATTGTTCATTTGGGTGACATGACTTACTTTTGGCATGATATTTGGATTTCTAGATTACCACTTAAAATTGAATTCAGGGAACTCTTTAACAATTGTAGTTTTAAAAATGCGTTGATTAAAGATGTTTTTAGAAGAGATTTGGATCCCCTATGGGAGTTCTCTTTTGATAATATCTTAGAAGGGGAAATGTTAAGACAATTAGCTTTACTTTATGCTAAGTTATCATTATATCACATTGATGAATATAGGGACTTTATTAGTTGGGGTATGGATAAGAGTCAAGTTTATTCAGTTAATTCTATGTATAATTACATAAACTTTTCGGGAATCTCATTTCGGCCTTTTAAGTTTATTTGGAAATCTAATTCTCCTCCTAAAGCCAAATTTCTAATGTGGTTAATCATTCATAAGAAACTTAATACAGTTGAGCTTCTAAAGAGGAAGAATATCATTTTTGATGTTAAGTGTTATTTTTGTAATCTTTTGAACGAGGATGTTGATCATTTATTTTTCTCATGCAATATCACAAATTTTATATTTAATACGGTTTTAAGGATATTTGTTTTTGATTGTCCTAATTCTTACAATAGTTGTGTCGAATATTGGGATTCTTATAGATTTGTTTATAGTGGTAGTAAAAGATACATTCTAGATTCTTTAGTCACTATCATAAGTTGGTTCATCTAGTTTGAGAGAAATTAGAGATGTTTTCAGTCTAATGTTGTTTCTACGGATAATTTAATTATTAAAATAGTATATTTTTGTTTGGAATGGATGTCTAATTCACATTACAAGCTATTTGGGAAGGTGGGCTTTGAGAGTTTATTGATTAAGGTTAGATTTAATTTGTATCTATTTATTAGAATAAGTAGTTTTTTCGTAATAGATATCGCATTGGTTGTTAATTTCTTTTATTAGTTTTTCATTGTATTTTTCTTCTACACACATATATGTATGGTTGATAGATATGCAGGAATATTTGTATATATACGCTTATATAATATATATATATATATATATATATATATATATATATACATATATTTCCATATATATATGTGTGACAAATTACTGATAGTTTTGTTGAGCTTTTCGCAGATACAGGTTGTTGATTATCAGGAAGTACTTAGCGGATAGCTGGATGGATTGGTAGCAGTTATATACTTTTTAGGCAGGTTGATGAATATTACTGTGGAGCTTAGAGGATTGCTGTTTGGATTGATGATTCGCTATTCATTTGGGCTTATTGTTAGAGATTTTTTTATTGTTCTGTTATTGTTCTTCATTATTTTTGATATTACATAGAGAGTATGGGTTATTGTATTGGAGTAGATATACTTCAATATCGGGTGGTGGCCTTGCCGGAATTCGATATTGGAGTAGATGGGCGGTGGTTTATCCGGAGCTGATCTATCTACGATCCTTACATCCCTAGAGCCGTGTTATGTTTTATCTTGTATTCTTATGTACTATAGTCGGACTCTGTATCTTTGATTTTATTATATATATATATGTGTGTGCTCTCTTCTCTTCAGAAGATCACACATTTTTGTTTCAAAAAAAAACAGATAAATTGAGAAGATTAATTTATAAACGATATTTATAAATTAAGAAAAATATTTATCATTGGATAATTTGAATATAAAAATCTGAATTTATATAAAGAAGTATGATTCAATTTTAACACCGATAGGTTAATAGAATTTGAATTCAACATTTATAAAAAGAAATTTAAATGAGATTTTAACTGTTAGAAGTTAAAAGGAGGATTTGTAGAAATAACAAGTAAAAGTATAAATAGAATTTGGAAATGGAATATTATTTTTAAATATGAAATCAAGCTGAATTGGTATATATAAGAAATATTATTCACATTCGATATGAGTAATGGATTAAAATAGTTATTTTATAAATTAAAACATTTTAAAGGAAAATTGGGATTTGAAAAAGAATTCAAATGGGAATTTGAATAAGATAGGGATTAGAGTTAATCGAATATTAATTATTGGAAATGGAGTTAATCGATTAGAGTTAATCGAATATTAGTTAATCGAATTAGAGTAAATCAAATATTAGTTATTCGAATGAGAATTAATCGAATACTGGTTATTGGAATAGAGTTATCGAATATAGTTTTCGAAGGAGAGATTTTCGAATATAGTTATTCGAAGGAGAGATTTTCAAATATAATTTCCTCGAAGAAAGAGTTATTGAATATCGTTTATTCGAAAGAAAGAGTTATCAAATATAGTTTATTCGGAAGAGGGTTATCGAATATAGATTATTCGAAAGAGAATTATACATTTAAATTTGACTATATCGAATGTAGGAAAGTACTTTTTACTTTTCGATTTTTAAATCAAGATTTATTTATGTAATAAATTAGTTGTTTAATTATTTATCCAAATTAAATAAATAAAAGTTATATTTAAGTTATTATATATATATGGGAAGCATGGGATTATAACACTATTTTTATAATCAAAATGATTTCTGTTAAAGAAGTGGATTCGTAAATAAAATCCAAGAGTTACGTAAGGAAGTTGTTAGAGATTTAAAAGGTGAACTTTGTCTATTTCGAGGTTAATAATGTTGTTCAGTTAAGATCTGAGAGGTACTTATAACCCAACTTGATTGACATCATTTTAAACCAAGAAATGGTTAAGGTTTGATAGTGAAGGTTAGTTAAGTGAATTTCGTTAATGAGTGTAATTATTTGAGTTGGCATAGAAGTGTTTTATTTAAACATCTGTTTAAATCCAATGAAGGAACATTGGAAATAATTTCCAAATAAGAATCAAAAATGTTTTTTTCTAATATAGAAATTAAGAAATGAGAGTGAATATGGAAATGTCTTCCAATGATTAATAACGTATATTTTCTATATTTAGAAAGATAGGATTTACGAATATATGGAAATAGGAAATCAGGAAATGAATAAATGAATGATAAATTAATTAAAAAGGGGATCAGTGTTGATTGATGATTTGCTCGGTAAGATTTCCATTTGGAAATATGACCGTTGTTTGTACATATGTTTTCCTTTGATAGTTAAATCACCGACTATCAAAGTTTTTGACTATTTCCGTTGTCAATATAGAGAGACCAGGATCAGATTTATTATCTGAAAACCACTATGTATGGGCATTAGCGCTGCGAATCAAATGTGATGAAGATAATTGAAGACGAAGTTGTGCAAGGGATGTTCTGGCGATCCTATGTAGAAATTGCCTAAGATGGATTTACAGTATAGTGCCTTCGGTTTGTCCAGTCTCAGGACAACGTGTATGGACGAATGTCTGACAGCGTATATCTAATGGATCACGTAAGTTGATCGCTTCAAACGTATCCATGTTTGGTGACGGAGGAATTCGTTTCTCTTAGCTTTATACCTGTGGAATTTTTGTGGAAATCAATTTGTGATTTGGTGGGGTATTGCGATGTGGCATTCAAAGTAAATGGAGTTGTGATCTGTTAAAAGATATGTTATGGCCTCAAGCCTCATCAACCGTGAAATGACAAAAATCGGGCAGGCAACATGGCTAAGTGAGTCGCCCCCATTAGGGTGTATTGTCACCATCTAGATAATATTCATATTTATTACTTCTTTTCGCTTATGTATCTTCCGGGAATGGTTTTGTTGCTAGCAACCGTAAGTGACAATATATTCGATACACTCAGGAGAAATGAGTGGTCGGTCATGTGTGGGATAGGTTGCAAGACGTTCTTGTTGAACTCTAGAGATACACTATTGGTAAGTGGTTCCATACCTTGTCGTAGTCAGAATCCAATCTCCAATAAGTGTCTGCGGTTTTGATTGTATAGTATATATATGTGGAGCGTGAGATGCAAGCGTTCTGCTAGATTGTTAATTATTTGTGATTAGACATTATTATAATATCAGAATATTATTGAATTTCAAAATGCTTGGCTTATCGTAAGGTAAAAACCATCTGTGTTTATGTGTGGATCGGTCTTACGATTATCATTTCTTTTGAAAATTATTTTTAAAAGTTAAACCAAGTGGTTGGAGTTAACTCACACTAGTCCCATGACTGACCCAAAGTTTATTTGTTTTGTTTACCCTAAACTCTTGGGTGACCAAAATTTGTACGGCCAGTCAAGTAGTCGGGATTTACAGATACACTAGATGTAGCTTGGAGCAGGAGGCTTCAGCAGCATTTTGTAGCTATTGTTTATTTCCGTTGTGATGTAAGTGTTATACTCTAATATACAAATACAGATCTGTGTTTCAATGTTATTTTGTATACTATATTTTGTTTGTTCTGCTGTGAGATTCGTGTTACTCTGATGTTGTTGTATTCTTCTTCTATTCTAACAGTTCTACCTTATCTATTCTCACCCTCTAAATTCTTTCTATTAACTATCCGATATTTCCGATGTTTGAATGGTCGACATTGGTATTTGTGTCTATTTTCGGAGTCGTAAATCCCTGGGTCGTTACAATGGTATCAGAGCTAAAGGTTAAGTGATTACCTTGGCTTTATGGCGTAACTCAGTAGAGATAGGGTTAGTAATGCCCTAGATTGAGTTGAGTGTATATATGTGAGCGAACGTATTTGTAGATTTTATAAAAATGGTTTTATATTGTGGAGATTTATTGGTTGAGTTGTTTATGAGTTCTGGTCGATCAGTTTGATCCACAGTATCGATAGGGGATTATAAACACTTGAATATGATGGACCGATACAGTATGATTTGAAAAGAGCGTAAATGAAATTATTTTATCCAAATTATATTTTGATATAAACAAAGTATAGATATTTGATATATTATAGTATATTGGATATGTTAGTTGTTATATTAATCGAACAAGATTAAAATTTAGTTGGTTATACATATATAACCAAATAAAATTCGTATAAGTATTACGAAATGAATTAAATCTGAATTAAAATCAGAATTGGAATTAAAATTCTGAAAATCTAAATAAGTGATTGTAAATGAATCTGAATTAAGTATATGAGAATTTCAAAATCCTGGGAGATTTTAAATTGTTTTACAAATATTGTGAATGATAATTTGAAGTAATTTCAAAATGGAATAGTTTAAAGGTGATTTTGAAAATGATAGTATTGAATTCACTTCAATATTTGGAAAATAATTCTGATAATGTTGGCCGCATCATCAGTGTTTATTTTCGAGTTCTAAGTGACGGATTACTACTAAAGAGATTGTTTTTGAATTGATTTGAGAAAAGCAAGTTGTTTTGAATCCTAAAAAGGAAAAGTTTGATTTTCGAATGGTAAACTATTTAAAATTCCTAAGGAAAGATTGTTTGGATTAAAAACCAAATTTGAATTGAAATTTATAAAAGCAAATTGAGATTGAATAAAAAGTTAGTTAAGTGAAAATCATATTGAAATAGAATGGTATCAAGTAGAATTGGACTGGATTAGAAATAATCTGGAATCGAAATGAATTATTGAGTAAGAATCTTAAATTGAGAATTGGAATTGGAGTTTGAATGGAATTTGGCTTGGTTATAAGCAAGTAACTGTGTTGAGGATAAATGGATTGGAGATTGATTGGGATGATATTGGTATATGCTGAATTGGTAGCAGATGTAAATAATATAATTATATGCCCAACAAAAAGGTACACGTTTATATTCATATGAGTTTGAAGAGTTATGAGCCGATTTGGCAAGCCGCTTGGCTGTTTGATTTTCTTTTGGTTTGGAGACGGCCCAGAAAGGCGAGTTGGCTAGTACCGATTGAGCCGTACAAAGGAGGTGCTGGCGAAATTTTTTGAAAATTTCAGGTGTTAGAAAATTTTCAGAATTTTTGAAATTTTCTGTTAGTAGGAATAAATTAATAATTTAATTAAAAGAAACTGGTTTAGTGAAACCAAAGTTAGAAGGTATTTAACCCAGTTAATAGGGTTTGTTTTCTACCTTAGCAATTTCGAGGATGAAATTATATTAGGGGGGGAAGAATGTAATGACCAGTATTTTCAACGATATAATAATTAATTAATTTAATTATATAAATAGTGATTTAGAGAATTAAATGGTTTTTTAATTAAATAATATTGAATATTTAATTAATATAAATAATACAATAATATATTTAATTCTGAAATAGTCGGAAATAGTGAATTGACAATATTGTGTCTATTAGACAATTTAAAATATATAATTCAGTTTAGAATTGAATTATATAAAGAATTCATTTAATAAATGTTAGTTTGAACGTATGAATTATATTATAATTATAATCGAGCTTGAAATGGCGCGGCAGTTCGTAATTTGGCGGTTCGAACTTTAAACGAATATACATAATTCGTTTTAAGCCGGATTTCTGTGAAACAAGAAACGGTCGGAGATGGTAAAGTATATTTTTCTATTGGAAGAGAAAAATCAGGATTTCGTCGTGTAGATTTTGATTTATGTCCAAATGAAATTTTAGAAAAGTCACTATGGCATTCCTTTATAATTTATAATGATTTATTTATATTTTAAATCGATTTTTCAACATAAATAGAATACTGGTTTAACACTAGATTTGAAATATCGAGTTATAAATTCAAATAGAAATATTCTAGAGCTGTATGGTATTCCACTATGAATATATACGATATAAATATTTAATTTAATTATTTTTAAATATATTTAATATTTAAATGGGTTTATTTAGAGCATTAAAAATAGTCAGTTTTGCAAACGAACTCCGTTTTCGACGAAACTAATTTTGCTGGATCCGGAAAATTAAATTATTATTGGATTTCAATTTCCGTGATTTTTGGAGTCAGTGTGTGGCCGTACGAGATTTTAATCTGAAAAATAGTCAATAATTTGACTTTAAAAATACACTGTGTGATCAAACAGACTCTGAATTCGACAAAACAAGTTTCGTTGGGTCCGTAATGTCGAACTGTAGCTACGTGCCCATTTTTGTGATTTTTGGATATCATTTGTGATTACATGAATTTTTAAATAGTAAATACAAACAACGATTGATTAAAATCTAATAAAATAATGAATATAAAATCATTTAAATTTTTCTATAAATACACTAACATATTCCACAAATCTAACCAATTTCATTTCATGGTGAACCCCAAGGAAAAATACCACTGCCACTTTCTTTCTGTAAGAACCCGTAACTTCCCCGTGAAGGAAAGAGCGGATACTTTGAGAATAACACACAAATGAACGTAGACGGAAGAACATTTCATTGCTATTACAACAATACCATCAGATACAAGAATATACAGAGTATAAATGAATAAATTACATTCGATAAATATCAGAGATTACAATAAATTACATAGCAGCGGAAAATAATACAAAGCACAACTGAAGGTGATATACGGATACAGAGCTTTCCGGATATCATTCCAGCTGTAAACCAGGATCCTGTGAATATAAATCTGCAAAACCAAAACTACTAGTTGCCTCTGTCGAAAATAGGGGCACCCAGATTTTAGGTAAAAACAATAAACTCCAGGTCAGTCATGTGACTGGTGTGAGAACTAAAACAGTTATTTAAAACTTTACTTTAAAAGAGAGTAATTCAAGGGACCACGCCGTATAACACGGAACGGGTTTCCTCCCAAGAATACCAGAGCATAGGATAAACAACGCAATGCTTTTTCGGAAAATGAAGCTATTATAAGACCCAGGTCCCATCACACAATGCAACGCAAGCCGGAGGATAGGGTTTTACCTTATAACAGCCAAACATGCTTGATACGTTTAGAACAAATCATTTGATACTATAATAAGTGTATAGTGTCAAAACAATTTCAATCATAAATATAAATCATAGACGGCATAGCATCCCATGCTGCTATGTCGCCATACTAGGCTCTACAAATAAAGCCGAAATACACGTATTGGAAATTGGATTTCCGTCATGAGTCGAGGCAAGGGGCAAGCTCCTCTCCGCGTTCGAGACACTCTAGCAAATGTCCCAGGGCTACGCACTCTGGGCAACCCTTGGATGCTTCAGGGTCGGTCCTCACTTACGTTAGAGGATTAGTTATTCCTGAACACACGTTTCCCGGTCCTTACAGACCTATAATCGAGGCGCCTCATCCAACAACCACAAAGGTGAAAAGTATATAAATGTCGGGGCTGGTAAGTCACTGACACCACCAAAGCTAGAAAGAAACGTCGTGCTCTCCCTGCAGTCCGTATCCCGTTTTTAACTCATACCGAGGTGTGAGGCTCGCGAATTCACGTTATACACAAAGCTGCCACGTAGGCGTGCTTTGATCATCCACTACAAGACTTTGCTTTTCAACAGAAGCCTTGATCATTGCATCTTAGCGTGCCACACAGGCAATTCATGCCATGCGACTGATGTCCATCGATATACAACCACTGAGCTCGTACGTCTCAGAGAAGGGCGTTAAGCAAAAGAATAAATTCTCCGCCGCCAAACAGATGTATATTTAATAGAAATCAATCAACATAGAATAAAATCCAATGTCAGACACACAATCCATTTACAAGTCCGTTCTGGGTCTGAACGAAACCGGAGGCACTTTCCTCGCATATCCATCCATCTCCAAATACGTCTGGACGACCACCAACTATTTCCATCCTCTTGGGTGTACTGCCCAATCAGGATCGTCAGTAATTATCCAAACGATGTGAATACTTCCAGTCTTCAACCACCGTCTTCATCTTCGACATATCGTCGAATCGGTTATTCAGAATGGGTGTAAACCCGGCCTTTCCGAACAACCCGCGTATATTAAAAGCAAATGTTACACAAACTCAACATACGCCTCATTCCAATTCATATTCTTAGGGGAAAGTTCCCATTAATTTTATCCAAGATAAATTCTTTAAAATTTATCCTTTAATCTTCCTTTGGATGTCATTTCAAACCAAATTATGGTTTTCTAAACTAGTCGAGATTAGCGAACCACACCGAAGTAATTATTTATTTTATTTCCCAATCCCAACCTATTCATCCCATGAAGCAAAACTGGTAATACTCTATACCTAACACCGTGGTGTTATCGGTAAAATTAATTACCATTTCACGTTCAAATCTAATTAAAGATTTAACTATCGCTTTGGAGCTAAACTGGTGATACTCCATTCTCGCTCAATTTCTAAATTTGATAATTTAGATTATATATTCACATTCCAATCTAATTACATATTCATTAAAACTCCTTTTACTGGGTTAAAGAACTAGGTGTTATTTAAAACACAGTTCACGACAAACCCAAATCACATTCTATTTGTTATCGGGTTAAAGAATTAGTTTTATTTAAAACACCGTTCACAATAAACCCATTTCAAATCCAATCAAATATATTAGAAATTCCGATTATTTAAAACCCCTTTTTAAATCTAATTTATTTATTTAAAAAAAAATCGGGTTTTAAATTTAGTTCAATCAAGTTCATTTCGATAAAAATCTATTTTTATCTTTTCAAATATGGAGTTTTCCCAAATCATTTCTTATGATTTTACACAAATTATTGATATTTTTAATAATTTTATCAAGGCCCGTACAGTCGATTTCCATCAACGGCCATCGAACTTCACTTACAACGACCTTTTCTAAATTTGATTTGGATGTATCTCCAAATCCAACTGTTAGATTTTGAATTTCTAATATTCGTTAGAAAGCTCTTTTCGATGCGAACCCAACGGTTCCGGTTTTAGGAGAATCCGACGGTCGGGTCTCCCGTAATGTCCGTTTGAAATAAATGGTCGAAATTCACGAACTGCCGCGGCGCGGCGCGTTCTATTCAGGCCATTATATATATAATATATATATATTATATATATGTCGTCGATTACCATTCAAAACGAATTTTATAAATAGTTTTGAATTCGTTTCAAAAACAATTTCAACTTCCATCTCAATTCAAATCAAAATTGAATCTTTCCTTATAAATTCGTTTTAAAATTCATTTCTATTCAATTCAAGTTTCAATTCAATCTGAATTCATTTCACTTCGTTTTAAATTCAATTCGAATTCGTTTTCAATTCGATTCAACTCAAACTGGTTTTCTATACGATTCAATTCAAATTGGTTTTCTATTCAAGTCAAATTTGTTATATATACAATTGATTTCGAAATCGTTTTATATTCAATTCATTTCGAAATCATTTTATATTCAATTCATTTCGAAATCGTTTTATATCCAATTCATTTCGAAATCGTTTTATATTCAATTCATTTCGAAATCGTTTTATATTCAATTCATTTCGAAATCGTTTTATATCCAATTCATTTCGAAATCGTTTTATATTCAATTGAAGTCAAATTTCATTTCAAAATATGCGATTTCGAAATCACCTTTCAATATTCGATTTAAAATGGATAAAATCGATATAAACATCGTTCACGTCAAAATGGCGCATCTCTAATCAACACGACTTCATATAATTCTATTTTCAAATATTCTATTTCAAATATTTCTTTTTCAAATATTTCGTATTCAAATATTTCTATTTCAAATATTTCTATTTCAAATATTTTTATTTCAAATATTTCTATTTCAAATATTTCGTTCAACACATGACTAATCTCAACGGATGAGTACAGTCAACACATGAACCTTTATTTTATATTGATCAAGATGTAGATTTTATTATTAAAATATTTCGTTCAACACATGACTAATCTCAACGGATGAGACTGTCAACACCTGAACCTTTATTTTATAATATTCTTTATTTTCTAAATTGGAATGAGGCCCAATCAATCACCATATAACGTCAATTATATGGATTTTCATACATCACAAATATATAATAGCATTGGAAAATAATCAACCATCAACCAAAGTACACTACACTGTATAAGCATCAAATATAGATATAACGCTTATAACAGCCTGTCAATCAATCGATCGACATATTTAATCAATCAGGATGAGTTGAAACGACCCGCAAATCCGTACTATCTGAGTTGACTAAATACACCACACGTCCAACCCAAATAACACAGAAATACGACTCATTATTAGAAAGAAATTAGAGGATGAGAAATAGAAAGAAAGAAATATTAGAATAGAAGAAAACAAAGATCACAAACTCACAGCGGAACGAATAAAATATATTATATAACATAAGCTTCGAAATACAAATCTGTTTTGTACATATATACATACCATCATCAGAGTACACATAACATTTGATCCAGCGGAAGTAACTCTAAATAACTAACGTTGAAGCCTCCTGCTTCAAGCTCCTCCAAGTGTATCTGTAAAAGCCTGAAACACTTGACTGCCCGTACAAATTTGGGCACCCAAGAGTTTAGGGAAAACAAAACAAAATAAACTCTGGGTCAGTCATGGGACTGGTGTGAGTAAACTCCAACCACTTGTTTAACCTTCAAAATCCTTTTCGAAAGAAAAAGATAATAGTAAGACCAGCCCACACATAAACATGGACGACTTTTACCTTACTATAACCCAAAACACTTTGATATCAAATCCAATGATATTATAATAATGTCTACATCAAGTAAATAACCAAATAGCAGAACGCTTGCATCTCACGCTCCACATATATATGATAAAATCAAAAACCGCATGTCGCTTATTGGAGATTGGATTTCCAACATGACAAGGTATGGGACCACCTTCCAATGATGTATCTCTAGAGGCGAATACACCTGGGTTCAACAAGAACGTCTTGCAACCCGGCCCACACATGACCGACCACTCATTTCGCTTGAGTGTATCGAATGTATATCACCAACGGTTGGACTCAAACCACCGTTTCCCGAATGGGCAGAATCGATAGATTTAGAAACAAAAGGAATTTCTCTAGATAGGTGATTATACACCCTAATGGGTGCGACCCACATAGCCATGCTGCCTGCCCGATTTTTGTCCTTCCCGGTTGTTGAGGCCTGAGGCTACGATTACTTACCATTCATTGATAACACATTCACTTTGAATGCCACATCGTCAAATCCGCTAATCACTAGTTGAGTTTGCACAAATATTCTGGATATTATGCTAAGGGATAAATCCGTTGCAACCATATATATTCATACAGACCAACCCATTTGATCAGTGGAAATACTTTGTCGGACATTCGTCCATTTACGTTCGTTCTGGGATTGAACGAAACCGAAGGCACTATTTCTATTACTAGAAAAGCCCTTGCACTTCACTCCGTCTTCAATATATTCAGCATACTTGGTTCGCAACGCTTATGCCGATACGGAGTGGTTCTTCGGATAATAATCCAACCGGTCTCTCCATATTGACAACGATGGTCAAAACTTCGATAGTCTATGATTTAACTATCGAATAAAAACAAGTGTTCATCCAACATATCAAACAAATCACTGGGCTCTTTAATTAATATTCATTAATTAAATCACTTCTCCATTTCCTTATCAATATTTGTTAACCAAATATTTTCAATAATCAATCTTGGCCCTTTACGCTATTTTTGATTTCGTTTCCTTATCGAATTCTATATATATCGATATATAGATTTCTAATTGTCAAATTTCTTAAAAATATTCTAACTCCTTAGATTTCCGGAAAATTTCGCCATAACCTCCCCTGTATCGGGAGCATCGGGAAATTTCAAATAGCTTCCCGGTATCTTCCTCAATCAAAAAGAAAAAGGAAAAGCCAAGCGGCTTGCCGATACGGCGCATAAAATCTCATATACGAATTAAACATGTACCTTTTGTCGAGCACATTATTTATATACCTGCATTATTCTTGTCCCATCCTGTCTCCTGTATGTCTATACCTGTCAAATTTATTTCAACTTCACACACTCGTTTTGACCGAACTCGTTAATTAACTCGTTAATTAACTCGTTGGTCTATTTCGCTTGTTTATTGGAATATAACATATTTCAAATATATTCCAACATACTTATCAAATAATTGAATTCAAATTTCAATTTTTGTTCTATATTCGATTTCGAATATATATTTACAATCCCAAATTTTCACTTTTCAAAGTTCGACCTTAGTTCAAACTCAATTAACTAATTCTCCTTTGATTTAGTTAATTCTATTCAATAATCAAAAATATGATTATTGTTTCAAAAATCATCTTCTTTACTTCACTTGAGTCCATATTTATTTTCTAACTCAAGTCTAGATTTTTAAATGGAAATCCGGATTTTTTTATTTGCTTAAAAATCCCAATATTTATATATAAAATCCATTATGGTTTATAATGGTTTCTGGCGCTGCGTTTTTGAAATTTTGATTTTGACATAACTCAAAATCTATACGACGAAATTCAGATTTTTCTCCTTCATTAGAAAACTATTATCGAATCGGTCCTGACGTTTCTTGTTTCAAAGAAATCCGACTTCAATTGAGTCCTGTATACTTGATTGAAGTTCGAATCGCTATTTTACGAACTGCAGCGCTGCGGCGAGTTCGTTTTAATTATATTTATATATATAAACTTCTTAACTTCGTTTAAAATGAATTTAACTCGATTTCAATATATATCAAATCAATTTCTCCCGAATCAACATAGCATTTCCGATCTATTTCACTTCTGTTTGAAATTCTATATTCAAATCTCAATTCACTTCTATTTTTCAAATTCTATTTGAATTTCTATTTTCGAATTGCCTTTATTCCAATCCCATTTGGATTACTACGTTCAAACTCTATATTTGCATTTCCTTTGAATTTCATATATTCAAACTCCATTTGAATTTCTATATTCAAATCCCCGTTGAATTTTCTATTTGAATTCTATATTCAAATTCCATATTCCATTTGGATTCTCTATTCAAATCCCACAGTTTAAATTCCATTTGAATTCCTCTTATTCAAATTCTATGTTTAAACTCCACTATTTTCAAATTCTATATTTGAATTTCATTTGAACTCCCTTTCTTCAAATCCATTTGAATTCCTTTGAATTCAAATTCTATTTTAATTCCTTTGAATTAAATTCCACTTTAAATTCTATAATCAAATCCCTTTTGAATGGTTATATTTGAAAATCATATTTGGATTTTAAACATTTAAACTTCATTTAAATTTCTATTTGAAATCTCATATTTAAATCCCATTGGAATTTCTTTATTCAAACCCATTTGAATTCCCTTGAATTCAAATTCCATTTCCAAACCCTTTGGATTCCCTATTTTGAAATCCTGTTTGAAATTCTATTTCCAATTCTACTTTGAAATCCTATTTTCAAAGTTTATTTCAAATTCTATTTTGAAATCTCATATTCGAATTTCTACTTGAATTTCTGTATTCAATTCCATGTTCAAATTCAATACTCGAATTTCTATTTCAAATCTCAATTCAAATCTCATATTTAAATTCCATTCAAATCTCTATTCAAATTTCACATTTGAATTCTTCTTTGAAATACTATATTTCAAATTCTATTCAATTCTTCTTTGAAATTCTATATTTCAAATTCTATTTTGAAATTCTACATTTGAATCTCTATTTGAATTTCTTTATTCCAATTCCTTTGAATTCAAATTTTAATTTAATTTCTTGAATTCAAATTCTATTTTTCATTCTAATTTCATCTATTCAAGTTCTATTTGAACTTCTAATTGAATTTTCTAATATTCAATCTCCCTTTCCTTTTATTTAAAATTCGAATAGTTAAACTTCTTTTCTAATTCTACTATTCAATTGTTTATACTCAAATTTCATTTGAGTTATATATTTAAATTTCATTCTCACATCTTATTTTGAAATTCCATCTCAAATTTCAATTCCATGCTTGTATTTCTATTTCTGAATTATCAAATGATAATTCTTTTTACTTCGTTTATAACTTCGTTATAAAGGAACTATTTATAAACTTCGTTTATAAAGAAACTACTTGTTTTATTTTTATTTCCATTTAAAATTCAAATTCTATTTAAAAATAGAATTTTTCCTTTTTAAATCGCCAATATCCTTTTTACGATATTTTAAAATATCATTACTTAAGCCCAGGGATATTTAAACACACAAAGCAACGAATTATTTATTTTTCTAACACATCATATATAAAAATATATATGCAAACAAATAAACAAACAGATAATATATTTTTGAGGAATCCAGTTGGATTCCTCTAACCTGTTTTCCTGCATCCACAGATGTTAGCACATAAATAATACCCATTCTGCTTCGTGGCAGAATATCGCGGTATAGAAGGTCATCCACTAATCATAGCGTGGGGCGTATAGGGTAATCATCCGCTATGAAACTGCGGGCATCCGCTAATGAGACTGCGGGAATCCAATCAACCAATCAACCCAATATATATATATATAATAGCCTAGATAACTAATATATATAAAACAAGCAGAAACATTCAAACAAGCAACAAACAATTATTTTTAACGAAATAAAAATAATTATAAATAAAAGGTGAGTGAGATTTACTCACCGGAATTTTCCACTGCTGAATATCCTGTTTAATTCAAAAATGCCGTGACTACGAATCGTCTCTAATGAATTATCTATCACGATAGCACCTATGATAAATTATTTTAAATTTACCGATTAAAAGATTATTCAATTTAATTAACTACTATAAATAAATTATTAACTAAATAATTTATTTAATTACCTTAATTCATTTCTTCACTGTTAAAACTAGCACTACAGATTTTCCCCCAGTCCCTCGAAAATCGCCTTCTACAACAACCCTTCATACCACCTCACTCCTTGTCGAATTCTCCATTTACAGGTCCTCACTTCGCCAAGCTCAACTGTTTCAGGCTATCGCGATCTACAGCCCTAAAAACCCAACCCCAGGCATCGCCTTCCCCCATCGCAACTTCCAGTTCGACATCAACCCCACCGAATTCCACTGTTGATGACCCCAAAATCACCAGACCCCTCAGACCCATTTCTGCTCCACTTCGAAATTCCACAGCGCCACTTCTTGTGTAACCAGAGACAAATGCATTGATGCTATCCTCAAACCCTATCGCACAAAGTTCGAACAAACGAGGTTGACGCACGAGCCACAATAACTCCAGGACATCGATCTCCGTCTAAAACTCCCCGACTTGAAATCGCGTCTTCCCTGGTGGAGTTCGAATCATTAAATCTGGCATCGCAGAGACTTTAGGACCTTCCATGTGGAGATCGATAGATGCAGTTAGGGGGGTCGGATTTTGTTTGAGGGATTTGGGATCTACGGTTTTTTTTTTTTAAAGGATTTGAGGAGGATATCAGATTTAATTTCTCTCAGAAAGGAAAATGAAGAAAGAAAGGGGCGGGCGCATATTTATACAGAAGTGAAAGAGAGGCAGAAGTACGAGGCCATTAAGACTATGTCTGCTGGGTAGTGAAGCTTGGAGACAAAGCTGTTGGCTTGAGGAATTAGGCTGCGATGTTATGTTTTAGGGTAGCAAAAATTGAAACGTAGGTCGGCTGATGTTTATTGTGATTTGATTTAAATTAATAATAAAAATATCTTGTGGTCTCTCAATTCGAAGTCCTGAACTGCTATTCAACCGTAATGACCTATGCTCTCAAATTATATCGTTATTCTGAATTCCGCGGAACTGATCCTGGAATTAAATTTGACCGTATAGAAGAGATAACAGCTTAAATTAACGATAAAAATTAAATTCAATTTAAAATATAAATTGATTCAAACAATTAAATTCATCGAAAATAAATTATTATTATCGTTCTATTTCAAACAGAATTTATATTAATCGACTGTATCGTTTCAATTCAGTTTTAAATCTGAATTATATCCTATATCGATTATTTAATCGATAAATCCAATATAAAAATTCTTTTATATTACCAACATAATATTTAAAATGATATTAAATATTTAAAATAAACCGACCAAAAATCCGGGTCGTTACATGAGTGAACTTCAAATTTCATCCCAACACCCGTGTGGGGTTTCAAACAATCAAACACAGATTTTAGTTGTGCAGTTGGGCGGTGTGTAAAATTTATCGACCCAATCAATGTCCTTCAAATAGGTGTACATAAACAAACTGTCCGGTTTGTAAATGAATATTTTATTTTATTCACTTCCACGTTAAAAATTATATTTTTAACGATAAAAACATTTTATTTCAACATATGAATTTCTATTCAGTTCATTTATTAAATAAAATGCTATCTTTATTTTTCTAACTTATTTTAGAAAATTTCGGCGGCATAACGGCACGATACTAGAAACGGGACAAGGCCTAGCCTTATCCCCGGTCTAGTGAAGGCCCACGCCATTCACACATCAATCAAATCAATTTCATTTCACCAAACAATTCAATTCAACCCAAATCATCTAACTAATTTTTGCAACCAAACAAACAAGTCCATGGTCTGTGGACGATTGTGTCGGGTGCTACTAAGCACCGTCTGCATCCTAGTATATATATATATAACTAGAAAAAGAAATTGAAAGGTGAGAAATTCTCACCAAAGCTATCCAATCATCTAGACTCTTCTTTTGATAGAAATCTTCATCGTTATCGCAATTTTTGTCATCTTCGTTGCTGTAGCCACTACATATGCAAAAATCGAATTTTTACTTCCCTATTCAATATATAAAAATCGAATTTTTACTATGCTATTCAATATATAAAAATCGAATTTTTACTATGCTATTCAATATATAAAAATCGAATTTTTACTATGCTATTCAATATATAAAAATCGAATTTTTACTATGCTATTCAATATATAAAAATCGAATTTTTACTACGCTATTCAATATATAAAAATCGAATTTTTACTACGATGTCATATAGATAAAAAATCCATTTCAAAAATGAAGATTTCGCCTTTTCTAAAATATAGATTTCGCCTTTACTAAAATAAAGATTTCGCCTTTTCTACGACTATCATGTAAAAATTACATTTTTACATCTTCTACATAGTAAAGATCATATTTTTAATACTTTAAAAATAGAAAAATTATATTTTTATCGACGCTACTATATAGAAAAGATTATATTTTTAACGATAAGGCGACTTCATAAAAATCTCATTTTCCTTTTCAGACAATAAAAATTCAATCTTTTCCTTTCAATATAAAGATTATACTTTTAACCTTATTAAAATCGTTTCTTTTTCATTTCAAAAATCATGTCTTCTTTGTTTATAAAATCGAATCTTTACAGTGTTACAAATCATAATTTGATTGCTACCCTCATATAAAAATCACTTCTTTTATATGCTAACTTCATATTAAAAATCACTTCTTTTATATGCTAACTTCATATTAAAAATCACTTCTTTTATATGTTCAAAACGATCTCTTTTCCATTTATAAAAATTGTACCTTTATCTAACATAGAGACCATATTTTTAGCGCTATCTTCTATAGATAAAAAAAAATCAAATTTTTATATACTAAAATCGTATTCTTTTCATACCTAAAAATCGGATATGTATAACCTTAAAAATCAGAGTTTCATAAACCTAAAAATAAGTTTTTTAATAAAATAAAATAAAATAATAAACTCACCATTTCATCGCTGGAACTGATCGGGTTTTGAGGCGCGTCGGAGGGCTCTGGCGCAACTATCAAGAGGTGGCGGTGGCTCAGCAGGGGCCTGCGGCGGTTGGATGCGGGTTTGGGGGGGGGGCTGCTTGCATCGTGCGGCGCCTGGGGGGGGGGTCTGTCGCGAGGTCGAGGTGGAAGGGGGGGTTTGGATGTGGCGCGGTGGTCCTTGGGGAGGGCGGCAGCTCCTCTCCGCCTCGTCGCCTCCTTCTTCTTCTTCTTTTTTTCCTTTTTTATTTTATTTTATTTCAGAGATGAACGAATGAATAAAGAGGGGTGGGCAACGTGATTTAAGGAGGAGGGAGAGGTTTCCCAATTTTTAATTATTTTAATTATGAAAAAGTTGACTTTTACATATGACCTCAAAACGAGGCCCACCGCCTGTCGTCCATAGCGTTTTACCCCTATTTCGAACACAATGGGATATGTATCGCAAGTTGATTTGTTCGTCTCGATCAGTTTCCGTTGAATTTACATTTAAATCGCTGTATTGAATTTTAAACATACATTTCAAATTACCGGGGTCACAAACTAACTCTAAAAATTCAATAAAAATATTTTCTAGCTTCGTATTAATGATACGGTCCTAACAAAACTAGTTTCGTCGAATTCTGAGACCGTTTGAAAAATGGCCAATTTCCAGTCGATTAAAATCAACTGAAACTGGTCAAACGCGTTTTCCTTTGCCACGCTCACATATTGATTCGAAAATTATGAAATTTGGAATCTAGCAATAACTTGACACTGCGGACCCAACAAAAGTGGTTTCGTCGAAATCCGAGGTCGTTTGCAAAATTCCCATTTTTAAGGGCCTGAATTCCATAGCGACTATTCAGAATTTTCAACTGCACATATCTTTTGATTCCCGCTATGAAATTTTGATTTTTCAGATTCGTTGGAAAGATATTATCAAGTAGATACTAATGTTTTTGGTTTTACTAAAATCCGGATTGTTTTGCACCCGGTACATTCAATTGAAGTTTGAAATCGAATTATCGAACTACCGCGCCATTTTCAATTCTATTAATAATTATATATAATTATATATATACTAACGATGACGTATATAATATATACGTTCTAATTATATTCAAAATAAATTTTCGTCGATATTTTTTAAAATAATCTATTTTAAATGTTCAAAATTCGCTAAAATTGCCAAAGTAAAAATTTTAAACTGGCTCAGATTTTCCAGGTTATTACAATCTCCCCCACTTAAAACTTTTCGTCCTCGAAAAGGAACAAAGTCGAAAGTGGTTTGATTAATCAGCTCTACGTTCGATCTGGCTTCCATTCTCCAACTTTTCAGTTTCTGAGAATTTTCAAATTTTCAAAAATTTGGCTAACACCCTAAATTTTCGAAAAATTTCTCCATAACCTCCCCTGCACCGGGAGCCACGGGAAAATCCCGAAATTGCCATATAGGCCTTCTGATCTCAAAAAGAAAAAGAAAAAGAAAAAGCCAAGCGGCTATCCAATAGGCTCATAAAATCATCATCACCCAAACAAAACAGTAAATTATAGTAAACATGTACCTATTTGTCGGGCAAACAAATTTTATTCTCTGGCTCTAGCCTCCTTGTTATGACCTGTTCAATGTAAGTATATGTATATGCAAGCAAATGCGACTAATTTTCAATATAATTCAATATTTGATGCAATTAGGCATAATGGTTCAAAATTGTCAAACAAATAGACAAACAACACAAACATCAATCAATTAGTGGATTAGAGTTTCAAATTCATAATTTTGATATATAAACGAAAAATCATGTTTTGATGCCAATTCACAACAATGTGTTCTAACTATATTAGTTTTGGTTCTCACACCAGTCTAATGGAAATATATAGAAAATCACACCTTCGAAACACGAACATAAATATTGATGATGCGATCGCTATCATCAATATCATCTCCGGGCGACTAGAATGTAATCCTATATCTATCCAGTATATTAAAACTTCGAATATACGTTCATGACGCGTATATACAAAACCTTTATATATTGGATTGTCCATATTCAATACAAATAAAATATTCAAATACGTATAAAATGATTTAAATTTTCAAAACAAAATTGTTTTCATTTGAAAAAATACTCTTCACACTCGTTCTAGGATACTACTGATCCTATCTCTAACGAGTCATTCTAACTGGATATTACTAATCCAATATCTGATGAATTCTTTCGTATGGTTCTAATGTGTCTTGTTCTCGAGCTCTGTAAACCAAAGCTCTGATACCACTGTAAGAACCCGTAACTTCCCCGTGAAGGAAAGAGCGGATACTTTGAGAACAACACACAAATGAACGCAGACGGAAGAACATTTCATTGCTATTACAACAATACCATCAGATACAAGAATATACAGAGTATAAATGAATAAATTACATTCGATAAATATCAGAGATTACAATAAATTACATAGCAGCGGACATAATACAAAGCACAACTGAAGGTGATATACGGATACAGAGCTTTCCGGATATCATTCCAGCTGTAAACCAGGATCCTGTGCATATAAATCTGCAAAACCAAAACTACTAGCTGCCTGTGTCGAAAATAGGGGCACCCAGATTTTAGGTAAAAACAATAAACTCCAGGTCAGTCATGTGACTGGTGTGAGAACTAAA
Source organism: Allium sativum (assembly GCA_030737875.1). NCBI lineage: Eukaryota > Viridiplantae > Streptophyta > Magnoliopsida > Asparagales > Amaryllidaceae > Allium > Allium sativum. Next base: position 570,798,177 of record CM060923.1, on the reverse strand, counting down.
ACAGTTATTTAAAACTTTACTTTAAAAGAGAGTAATTCAAGGGACCACGCCGTATAACACAGAACGGGTTTCCTCCCAAGAATACCAGAGCATAGGATAAACAACGCAATGCTTTTTCGGAAAATGAAGCTATTATAAGACCCAGGTCCCATCACACAATGCAATGCAAGCCGGAGGATAGGGTTTTACCTTATAACAGCCAAACATGCTTGATACGTTTAGAACAAATCATTTGATACTATAATAAGTGTATAGTGTCAAAACAATTTCAATCATAAATATAAATCATAGACGGCATAGCATCCCATGCTGCTATGTCGCCATACTAGGCTCTACAAATAAAGCCGAAATACACGTATTGGAAATTGGATTTCCGTCATGAGTCGAGGCAAGGGGCAAGCTCCTCTCCGCGTTCGAGACACTCTAGCAAATGTCCCAGGGCTACGCACTCTGGGCAACCCTTGGATGCTTCAGGGTCGGTCCTCACTTACGTTAGAGGATTAGTTATTCCTGAACACACGTTTCCCGGTCCTTACAGACCTATAATCGAGGCGCCTCATCCAACAACCACAAAGGTGAAAAGTATATAAATGTCGGGGCTGGTAAGTCACTGACACCACCAAAGCTAGAAAGAAACGTCGTGCTCTCCCTGTAGTCTGTATCCCGTTTTTAACTCATACCAAGGTGTGAGGCTCGCGAATTCACGTTATACACAAACCTGCCACGTAGGTGTGCTTTGATCATCCACCACAAGACTTTGCTTTTCAACAGAAGCCTTGCTCATTGCATCTTAGCATGCCACACAGGCAATTCATGCCATGCGACTGATGTCCATCGATATACAACCTCTGAGCTCGTACGTCTCAGAGAAGGGCGTTAAGCAAAAGAATAAATTCTCTGCCGCCAAACAGATGTATATTTAATAGAAATCAATCAACATAGAATAAAATCCAATGTCAGACACACAATCCATTTACAAGTCCATTCTGGGTCTGAACGAAACCGGAGGCACTTTCCTCGCATATCCATCCATCTCCAAATACGTCTGGACGACCACCAACTATTTCCATCCTCTTGGGTGTACTGCCCAATCAGGATCGTCAGTAATTATCCAAACGATGTGAATACTTCCAGTCTTCAACCACCGTCTTCATCTTCGACATATCGTCGAATCGGTTATTCAGAATGGGTGTAAACCCGGCCTTTCCGAACAACCCGCGTATATTAAAAGCAAATGTTACACAAACTCAACATACGCCTCATTCCAATTCATATTCTTAGAGGAAAATTCCCATTAATTTTATCCAAGATAAATTCTTTAAAATTTATCCTTTAATCTTCCTTTGGATGTCATTTCAAACCAAATTATGGTTTTCTAAACTAGTCGAGATTAGCGAACCACACCGAAGTAATTATTTATTTTATTTCCCAATCCCAACCTATTCATCCCATGAAGCAAAACTGGTAATACTCTATACCTAACACCGTGGTGTTATCGGTAAAATTAATTACCATTTCACGTTCAAATCTAATTAAAGATTTAACTATCGCTTTGGAGCTAAACTGGTGATACTCCATTCTCGCTCAATTTCTAAATTTGATAATTTAGATTATAGATTCCCATTTCAATCTAATTACAGATTCATTAAAACTCCTTTTACTGGGTTAAAGAACTAGGTGTTATTTAAAACACAGTTCACGACAAACCCAAATCACATTCTATTTGTTATCGGGTTAAAGAATTAGTGTTATTTAAAACACCGTTCACAATAAACCCATTTCAAATCCAATCAAATATATTAGAAATTCCGATTATTTAAAACCCCTTTTTAAATCTAATTTATTTATTTTTAAAAAAAAATCGGGTTTTAAATTTAGTTCAATCTAGTTCATTTCGATAAAAATCTATTTTTATCTTTTCAAATATGGAGTTTTCCCAAATCATTTCTTATGATTTTACACAAATTATTGATATTTTTAATAATTTTATCAAGGCTCGTACAGTCGATTTCCATCAACGGCCATCGAACTGCACTTACAGCGACCTTTTCTAAATTTGATTTGGACGTATCTCCAAATCCAACTGTTAGATTTTGAATTTCTAATATTCGTTAGAAAGCTCTTTTTGATGCGAACCCAACGGTTCCGGTTTTAGGAGAATCCGACGGTCGGGACTCCCGTAATGTCCGTTTGAAATAAATGGTCGAAATTCACGAACTGCCGCGGCGCGGCGCGTTCTATTCAGGCCATTATATATATAATATATATATATTATATATATGTCGTCGATTACCATTCAAAACGAATTTTATAAATAGTTTTGAATTCGTTTCAAAAACAATTTCAACTTCCATCTCAATTCAAATCAAAATTGAATCTTTCCTTATAAATTCGTTTTAAAATTCATTTCTATTCAATTCAAGTTTCAATTCAATTTGAATTCATTTCACTTCGTTTTAAATTCAATTCGAATTCGTTTTCAATTCGATTCAACTCAAACTGGTTTTCTATTCGATTCAATTCAAATTGGTTTTCTATTCAAATCAAATTCGTTATATATTCAATTGATTTCGAAATCGTTTTATATTCAATTCATTTCGAAATCATTTTATATTCAATTCATTTCGAAATCGTTTTATATCCAATTCATTTCGAAATCGTTTTATATTCAATTCATTTCGAAATCGTTTTATATTCAATTCATTTCGAAATCGTTTTATATCCAATTCATTTCGAAATCGTTTTATATTCAATTGAAGTCAAATTTCATTTCAAAATATGCGATTTCGAAATCACCTTTCAATATTCGATTTAAAATGGATAAAATCGATATAAACATCGTTCACGTCAAAATGGCGCATCTCTAATCCACACGGCTTCATATAATTCTATTTTCAAATATTCTATTTCAAATATTTCTTTTTCAAATATTTCGTATTCAATTATTTCTATTTCAAATATTTCTATTTCAAATATTTCTATTTCAAATATTTTTATTTCAAATATTTCTATTTCAAATATTTCTATTTCAGATATTTCTATTTCAAATATTTTTATTTAAAATATTTTTATTTCAAATATTTCGTTCAACACATGACTAATCTCAACGGATGAGTACAGTCAACACATGAACCTTTATTTTATATTGATCAAGATGCAGATTTTATTATTAAAATATTTCGTTCAACACATGACTAATCTCAACGGATGAGTACGGTCAACACCTGAACCTTTATTTTATAATATTCTTTATTTTCTAAATTGGAATGAGGACCAATCAATCACCATATAATGTCAATTATATGGATTTTCATACATCACAAATATATAATAGCATTGGAAAATAATCAACCATCAACCAAAGTGCACTACACTGTATAAGCATCAAATATAGATATAACGCTTATAACAGCCTGTCAATCAATCGATCGACATATTTAATCAATCAGGATGAGTGAACTTCAAATTTCATCCCAACACCCGTGTGGGGTTTCAAACAATCAAACACAAATTTTAGTTGTGCAGTTGGGCGATGTGTAAAATTTATCGACCCAATCAATGTCCTTCAAATAGGTGTACATAAACAAACCGTCCGGTTTGTAAATGAATATTTTATTTTATTCACTTCCACGTTAAAAATTATATTTTTAACGATAAAAACATTTTATTTCAACATATGAATTTCTATTCAGTTCATTTATTAAATAAAATGCTATCTTTATTTTTCTAACTTATTTTAGAAAATTTCGGCGGCATAACGACACGATACTAGAAACGGGACAAGGCCTAGCCTTATCCCCGGTCTAGTGAAGGCCCACGCCATTCACACATCAATCAAATCAATTTAATTTCACCAAACAATTCAATTCAACCCAAATCATCTAACTAATTTTTGCAACCAAACAAACAAGTCCATGGTCTGTGGACGATTGTGTCGGGTGCTACTAAGCACCGTCTGCATCCTAGTATATATATATATAACTAGAAAAAGAAATTGAAAGGTGAGAAATTCTCACCAAAGCTATCCAATCATCTAGACTCTTCTTTTGATAGAAATCTTCATCGTTATCGCATTTTTTGTCATCTTCGTTGCTGTAGCCACTACATATGCAAAAATCGAATTTTTACTTCCCTATTCAATATATAAAAATCGAATTTTTACTATGCTATTCAATATATAAAAATCGAATTTTTACTATGCTATTCAATATATAAAAATCGAATTTTTACTATGCTATTCAATATATAAAAATTGAATTTTTACTACGCTATTCAATATATAAAAATCGAATTTTAACTACTATGTCATATAGATAAAAAATCCATTTCAAAAATAAAGATTTCGCCTTTTCTAAAATAAAGATTTCGCCTTTACTAAAATAAAGATTTCTCCTTTTCTACGACTATCATGTAAAAATTATATTTTTACATCTTCTACATAGTAAAGATCATATTTTTAATACTTCAAAAATAGAAAAATTATATTTTTATCGACGCTACTATATAGAAAAGATTATATTTTTAACGACAAGGTGACTTCATAAAAATCTCATTTTCCTTTTCAGACAATAAAAATTCAATCTTTTCCTTTCAATATAAAGATTATACTTTTAACCTTATTAAAATCGTTTCTTTTTCATTTCAAAAATCATGTCTTCTTTGTTTATAAAATCGAATCTTTACAGTGTTACAAATCATATTTTGATTGCTACCCTCATATAAAAATCACTTCTTTTATATGCTAACTTCATATTAAAAATCACTTCTTTTATATGCTAACTTCATATTAAAATTCACTTCTTTTATATGTTCAAAACGATCTCTTTTCCATTTATAAAAATTGTACCTTTATCTAACATAGAGACCATATTTTTAGCGCTATCTTCTATAGATAAAAAAAAATCAAATTTTTATATACTAAAATCGTATTCTTTTCATACCTAAAAATCGGATATGTATAACCTTAAAAATCAGAGTTTTATAAACCTAAAAATAAGATTTTCAATATAATAAAATAAAATAATAAACTCATCATTTCATCGCTGGAACTGATCGGGGTTTTGAGGCGCGTCGGAGGGCTCAGGCGCAACTATCAAGAGGATCGGTGGCTCAGCAGGGGCCTGCGGCGGTTGGATGCGGGTTTGGGGGGGGCTGCTTGCATCGCGCGGCGCCTGGGGGGGGGGGGGGGGTCTGTCGCGAGGTCGAGGTGGAAGGGGGGTTTGGATGTGGCGCGGTGGTCCTTGGGGAGGGCGGCGGCTCCTCTCCGCCTCGTCGCCTCCTTCTTCTTCTTTTTTTTTCCTTTTTTTTTATTTCAGAGATGAACGAATGAATAAAGGGGGGGCAACGTGATTTAAGGAGGAGGGAGAGGTTTCCCAATTTTTAATTATTTTAATTATGAAAAAGTTGACTTTTACATATGACCTCAAAACGAGGCCCACCGCCTGTCGTCCATAGTGTTTTACCCCTATTCCGAACACAATGGGATATGTATCGCAAGTTGATTTGTTCGTCTCGATCAGTTTCCGTTGAATTTACATTTAAATCGCTATATTGAATTTTAAACGTACATTTCAAATTACCGGGGTCACATACTAACTCTAAAAATTCAATAAAAATATTTTCTAGCTTCGTATTAACGATACGGTCCTAACAAAACTAGTTTCGTCGAATTTTGAGACCGTTTGAAAAATGGCCAATTTCCAGTCGATTAAAATCAATTGAAACTGGTCAAACGCGTTTTCCTTTGCCACGCTCACATATTGATTCGAAAAATTATGAAATTTGGAATCTTGCAATAACTTGACACTGCGGACCCAACAAAAGTGGTTTCGTCGAAATCCGAGGTCGTTTGCAAAATTCCCATTTTTAAGGGCCTGAATTCCATAGCGACTATTCAGAATTTTCAACTGCACATATCTTTTGATTCCCGCTATGAAATTTTGATTTTTCAGATTCGTTGGAAAGATATTATCAATTAGATACTAATGTTTTTGGTTTCACTAAAATCCGGATTGTTTTGCACCCAGTACATTCAATTGAAGTTTGAAATCGAATTATCGAACTACCGCGCCATTTTCAATTCTATTAATAATTATATATAATTATATATATTCTAACGACGACGTATATAATATATACGTTCTAATTATATTCAAAATAAATTTTCGTCGATATTTTTTAAAATAATCTATTTTAAATGTTCAAAATTCGCTAAAATTGCCAAAATAAAATTTTTAAACTGGCTCAGATTTTCCGGGTTATTACACTTTCTTAGAAAAATTAATTCGTGAGGTTTTAAATTCATTTTAAATTCATAGAAAAATCCTATAAATCAAAGTACGTTTGTATTTGGAATCAGGAAGGGGTGCTCTTCAGTTCCATACTTGTTTCATTCGGTTCGATCGAGTTAGTGTCGCTGCGAATTTTAATAGCGTTGGGTTCAAGTATAGGGTTTTCGAATTCATGGATTTAGGAAGCGTTGATTCCAATTTGAGTTGTGTATTGGTGTAAATGGGATCGAATGGAGTGGGCTGGCAAAATTTTGGGCTTAAAGGCGGATTTTGATGTCGATGTCCAACGACATGGTTTGCGCGAGATACTTTTTAACGCAAGTTCGAAAGTAGGTGCGAGCTGGGTATTGATAGGATGAGGTGATGGAGATTTGCAGGAGAAGTTTATCGGCGGAGGTTTGGTTCGATTTAGTGAAGTATGGAAGTGGCATTGTTTGTGGAAAGATGCAGCCATGACTAAATGGTACTGGAGTGCGAAATTCTATTTGGAGGAGGAAGACACTATTTACGGTGGGTAAATGGGTTGATGGGCTGGGTAGGAGAAAGGTGAGGCCTATAATACTTAAAACTAATATAAGTGTATATTTAAAATTTTAGATCCACTTGTAAAATCATAACTTTTCCATACGTTGTCAGAAATGAGCGAAACAAGATATCTTGGGATCGTATCGACGAGAGCTACACAATGGAACTGGCTAGGACTGAATTAGAGCTCGTTACAATTTATAGCAAAATAAATTGTCTGTCAGAATCAACTGATAGTTATCATTATTTAACGATGATCGTCCAATGTGAGTAAATCTCACTTAACTATACTCAGTTTATATTTTCATAATGTATTTTTAGAACTGATAAATATTGGTTGATTGCTATGTGTTGATTGGTTGGTTGAACTGCTAATTGATTAGTTAAGAATATCAATATAGTTATATATATGTATATATTGTTAATTAAATATTGATTCTATTGATCAGAATATTTCATGTTGAAATGAAATTGATGTTAATTATATTGTTTAACATCTGTGGATGCAGGGAAACAGGTCGGAGGGATCCAACTGGATTCCTCAACATTTATTTTACTGTTTTCATACATTGTGATATATGATGTAGTATATAATATGTTATTGATTTTGTGTGTTGGATGATGATTGAACCTTTGATTTGGTATTTTAATGCCATAAGTGATACTGGAATGTAGAAAGGAAATTTTCAAAGTGTATAGTGAAAAGGGAATATTTATAAAATCAAAGGATTTTATAAAAGGAAATATCAACAAAATCAAAGAATTTTATAAAGGAAATATTTATTTACAAAATAAATAGTGTTATAAAAGGAATATTTATTGAGAAAATAAGTAGAATTATACAAAGGAATTTCAAAGTGGGTATTGAATTTTAGGATTTTTATAAAATCAATGGATTAAAAAAAGAAATATTTATAAAACATATACAAATAGGATTGAAAGGGAAAATATTTGTAAAACATTTACAATAGAATTGAAATGGAAATATTGGAAAATAAATAAGGTAAATAGAAATGTAAATATTTGGGAAATAATTATTGTATTATAAAAGGAAGTATTTTATAAAATGAATAAAATTTTGTAAAAGAAAATTAGTGGAAAAGATTTATTTAAAGTATAATTAAACGGAAATCTATTTTTAACAGATAAATTGAGAAGAATAATTTATAAACGATGTTTATAAATTGAGAAAAATATTTATCATTGGATAATTTGAATATAAATATCTGAATTTACATAATGAAGTAGGAATCAGTTATAACACCGACTGGTTAATAAAATTTGAATTCAACATTTATAAAAGGGAATTTAAATGAGATTTTAACTATTAGAAGTTAAAAGAAGGATTTGTGGAAAAAATAAATAAAAGTATAAATAGAATTTGGAAATGGAATATTATTTTTAAATGTGAAATCAAACTGAATTGGTATATATATGAGAAATATTATTCATATTCGATGTGAATAATGGATTAAATAGTTATTTTATAAATTAAAACATTTTAAAGGAAATCAGGGATTTGAAAAAGAATTCAAATGGGAATTTGAATAAGATAGGGATTAGAGTTAATCAAATATTAATTATTAGAAATGGAGTTAATCGATTAGAGTTAATCGAATAATAGTTATTCGAATTAGAGTCGATCGGGGTAGAGTTAACTGATTAGAGTTAATCGAATTAGAGTTAATCGAATATTAGTTATTCGAATGAGAATTAATCAAATACTGGTTATTGGAACAGAGTTATCGAATATAGTTTTCGAAGGAGAGATTTTCGAATATTGTTATTCGAAGGAGAGATTTTCGAATATAGTTTACTCGAAGAAAGAGTTATCGAATATAGTTTATTCGAAAGAAAGAGTTATCGAATATAGTTTATTTGGAAGAGAGTTATCAAATATAGATTATTCAAGAGAGAATTATACATTTAAATTCAACTATATCAAATGTAGGATAGTACTTTTTACTTTTCGATTTTTAAATCAAGATTTATTTATGTAATAAATTAGTTGTTTAATTATTTATCCAAATTAAATAAATAAAAGTTATATTTAAGTTATTATATATATGGGAAGCATGGGATTATAACACTGTTGTTATAATTAAAATGATTTCTGTAAAAGAAGAGGATTCGTAATTAAATCTGAGATTTACGTAAGGAAGTTGTTAAAGGTTTAAAAGGTGATCTTTGTCTATTTCGAGGTTAATAATGTTGTTCAGTTAAGGTCTGAGAGGTAGATATACCCCAACTTGATTGACTTCGTTTTTAACTAAGAAATGGTTAAAGTTCGATAGTGAAGGTTGGTTAAGGGAATTTAGTTAATGAGTGTAATGATTTGAGTTGGCATAGCGATGTTTTATTTAAACATCTGTTTAAATATAATGAAGGAATTTTTGAAATAATTTCCAAATAAGAATCAGAAATGTTTTTTATGATATACAAACTAAGAAATGAGAGTGAATATGGATATGTCTTCCAATGATTAATAACGTATATTTTCTATATTTAGAAAATAAGGATTTACAAATATATGAAAATGGGAAATCGGGAAATGAATAAATGAATGATAAATTAATTAAAAAGGGGATCAGTGTTGATTGATGATTTGCTCGGTAAGATTTCCATTTGGAAATATGACCATTGTTTCTACACATGTTTTCCTTTGATAGTTAAATCACCGACTATCAAAGTTTTTGACCATTTCTGTTGTTAATATGGAGAGACCGGGATCAGATTTATTATCTGAAAACCACTCTGTATGGGCATTAGCGTTGCAAATCAAATATGATGAAGATAATTGAAGACAGAGTTGTGCAAGGGCTGTTCTGGCGACCCTAGGTAGAAATTGCCTAAGATGGATTTACAGAATAGTGCCTTCGGTTTGTCCAGTCCCAGGACAACGTGTATGGATGAATGTCCGACAGATTATATCTAATGGATCACGTTAGTTGATCGCTTCAAATGTATCCATGTTCGGTGGCGGAGGAATTAGTTTCTCTTAGCTTTATACCCGTGGTATTTTTGTGGAAATCAATTTGTGATTTGGTGGGGTATGATGATGTGGCATTCAAAGTAAATGGAGTTGTGATCTGTCAAAAGATATGTTATGGCCTCAAGCCTCATCAACCGGGAAATGACAAAAATCGCGCAGGCAGCATGGCTAAGTGGGTCGCCCCCATTAGGGTGTATTGTCACCATCTAGAGAATATTCATATTTGTTACTTCTTTTCGCTTCTGTATCTCCCGGAAACGGTTATGTTGCAAGCAACCGTAGGTGACAATATATTCGATACACTCAAGAGAAATGAGTTGTCTGTCATGTGTGGGCCGGGTTGCAAGACATTCTTGTTGAACCCAGTGTATTCCTCTATAGAGATACACTATCAGAAGGTGGTTCCATACCTTGTCATAGTCGGAATCCAATCTCCAATAAGCGCCCGCGGTTTTGATTGTATACTACATATATGTGGAGCACGAGATGCAAGTGTTCTGTAAGATTGTTAATTGTTTGTGATTAGACATTATTATAATATATTATTGAATTTCAAAAACGTTTGCGTTATCGTTAGGTAAGAACTATCCGTGTTTATGTGTGGATCGGTCTTATGATTATCATTTCTTTTGAAAATGATTTTTAAAAGTTAAACCAAGTGGTTGGAGTTTACTCACACCAGTCCCATGACTGACCCAGAGTTTATTTCTTTTGTTTTCCCTAAACTCTTGGGTGCCCAAAATTTGTACGGGCAGTCAAGTAATCGGGATTTACAGATACACTAGATGGAGCTTAGAGCAGGAGGCTTCAGCAGCACTTTATAGCTATTGTTTATTTCCGCTGTGATGTGAGTGTTATACTCTAATATACAAATACAGATTTGTGTTTCAATGTTATTTTGTATACTATATTTTATTCGTTCCGCTGTGAGATTCGTGTTACTCTGATGTTGTATTATTCTTCTTCTTATATTCTAATAGTTCTTCCTTATCTATTATCACCCTCTAATTTCTTTCTATTAACTATCCGGTATTTCCCATGTCTAAATATTCGACATTGGTATTTGTGTCGATATTCGGAGTAGTTAATCCTCGGGTCATTACATATAAATATCTCCATTTTCCCATAATATTTTACTAGCTTATTCAAGTAGCTTCCAACTCAAAAAGGGTTAATCTTTCTTTAGAACCGCCAACAGAAATCTTGGATGAAGAAGGCAGTTGGAAAGTGGCTTCCATGTCTTCAAAAATTATAACTGTTGTAATAATAAGTGTTCCTATGACTCTATTGTAGATTTTCTTTTAAAAAGATTTATCATTTAGGACTTTCTAATTTCAGGCATTGTTCAAGAGGGATCACTTCCTCTTGTCCCAACTATTGAAACCACTACTATTCCTTCTCCAAGCCATCCGATCAGATTTTCCAAATTGGTGAGGTCAATCCTGGAATCCCCATGCTTTACTCTTTTGATAATTTTTCTGCCTTTACTTCAACAGATCAGTTTGTCATTTTACAAGACCTTAAGGTAACCCTTCTTTTTTCATCTCCTTACATCTTTACCTTTTTCATCCTTTTCATTATATTTCATTTTCTACTTTTCATCATCTAAAGAGTTGGTATACCTTCTTCCATGCCTCTTGCATATCCAAAGGTGAAGTTTCACACCTTAGAAAGAAGGATGACGCCCTAAAAATCATAATGCCACCCTGGTTGTTATCGTTAATGAGCTGCTAATGAAGGATTCATAGCCTGGTCATTTTCCCAAGTTGTTCTTGATGAAAATGCTTCTTTGGAGATGAAATTTCAAGAGCTAAATGATGAGCCCTCCTGGGTGATCAGAAGGAAAAAATCTCTAGAAGAGGAGTTTTCATCCTTGCGGAAGTCATTGGAAGAGGAGAACTCCTTCTCAAAGAAATCCTTGGAAAAGAAAGAGAAAATTTTGAGGATGGTCATGGACGCCCTCTCGGAGGCAAAAAGGAAAGTAGATGCTCTTCTTGACCACTCTTACAGTCAGGTTCTCGATGATTCTTTCATGGTTCAACTATTTATGGTCTACTCAAAAAACTTAAGAAAATATCGAGATTTAAGCTTTGATATGCGCTCGAAGTCAATGGTTGAAAGTTATCGGGCCTCATTGGAGGATTTTCAGCGCAATGAAGAGGTCCTCGAGGCGGAGGAGGTTGACGTAAGAGATAACTTATCTTTCAAAGTTCCACCAATCGAAGAGGACTCCGAGGAGGAAGTTGCTAGTAAATAAGTATTGAAGGATTCAGCCGTCGATAGAATATCTGAGCTTCATTACAACCTTCGAGAAGCGGCGGTGGTTCCGAAATAGGAACGAAGGACGAAACCTTATTGAAAAATAAATATGGTGGTTCCGTTTGTAAAGATTCAAAGGGGAAGCAACCTATGACCAGCTCTTCTCCTTCTCCAGTCCAGGTTCCTATCTTTTCCCATTTTGATAAGTTATACTCTTTTGATCACCTTCTTAGTGGAAGATATTTGTTTCTATATTGTTTGTTATTAAAATGCAAAAAAATGGTTAGAGATAAACCTTCATAGATTGAATTAAAATAAGTAAAGAGATAGCACAATAATTTTTTAAATGGTTATTTCAAGGATTAATTTTTGTCCTGATCCCACCAATCTTTTTCCTGTGAGTGTGAAGGTTCTGCATTGGATGGCCTCTTTTAGAGTATTTGGATCCTTAGGAAGTAGCAATATCATATTTACCAATTTATTCTTCCTAGTGAAACCAAAACATTGACATAAGCCTCCTCCTTTCGAATAATATTTGAAAACCTTTTAGGAATCATCAAAGATGATTTTTGGACATATACAAAATTTGTATTTACTTTTGTAAATCATATTTAAGTCTTGGCAACATCTCTTGTTATTAAAACAACCGTATGATTCAGGTTTTGTTTTATCGAGGCTATTTATCTTATAGTGATAGATAATACTAGTTTAAATAGTCCCATTACTTGAGACTTCTTGCTAAAATTTGTTGAGATAAGAAGAGATTTTTGGGGAAGGTCCTTCTTAATTAAGTGATCTAGACTTATTCGACATTACTTTCTTATGGAATTATAAAAACACTATATGAGGTGTTTTAGGTTTCTTTTTTACTTCTTGGATGAAGAAAAGGAGGAGCTTCTTAGGGGAAGTCGAATTAAACATTTCAAAATGATTACGGAACATGATGCTCATTCTTCTAAAAAATAGTATTAGAAATCAAAATTATTTTCCCTTATAAACATGAATGTACTGAAAAACCAATTTACTAGTTTTTATATGAAACAAAGAAATTTTCTGCATATTGAATAGCGTAATACTTATTGGTTTGGATCCTCTGTTGCCACCGTCAGTTTCGACAAAATAGATATGTGCAAACCCTTCTGGCCAAGCTACCAAAGTGGGAAACCCAAAGCCTTTAGCTAGCTTATTCCTTTAAAATTTGAAGGTAACCCCTTCACCCTTAAATGGGTTAAAATGCACCAAATGCAAAAAAAAAAAAAAAAAAAAAAAAAAAAAAAAAAAAAAATTAGTTCATGGATTAAAACTGCAACTAAAGATTCAGAAGAAAAACTTTCCCAGATGAGTCAAGCCTTAGAAGAGTCCCAGCGCCCAGATAAGGCTAATCTGAAGGTCAATTTCAATAAAGAGATGCTAAAACTTCAGCATATGGTTTGCAAATTGGAACTTCAATTGGAAGATAGTCGATCTTTATATAAATCATTAGAATTTCCTATGTAAGGGGGAATCTCAAATTAGCTTCTTGTTCCTCTGGATTTACCTCTAGCTGAACCCAGGGTTCTCCAGGAAAGTTTCAATTTTTAGTTTGTCCCCCCGAGATGGTTATGAAAGATTGGGTTGACACCGTAAAACTTGAATTGAAAGATTACTTCAAAGATTAAAAGGCAAACATTCATTATCTTTTTTGTAGTTACGTAACTCAAATCGAAAAGCTTCAAGAGGAAATGTGCTCTACTAAGAAATGGGAGACCGGATATGGAAGGGCCAAGAAACTTCTTTCGAAACCAACAAACTTCTTTCAGAAGCCAACAAAGTTTATAAGCATACACTTAAACTTTGAATTGAATTTGTTTGTAATGCCAAAGCAATAAAGTATAAAGAAAAACGCTCAAAGTGGTGTTATATGTCATTCTCAATCGCGTCTCAATCAGTTGTTTCAAAGAACCTTATAGAAAGTTTTGATCCTTATTATTGTATTATTTTGAATGTCTTATAATCTGTATAGATAAAATTTGAGTAATACTTTCTATAATTTAAGCCTAAACTATTTGCTAACTTTTTATTGCTTTTCTTTCCAGAACATCATATTCTAATAATAGTGAGAAACCAATATTCTTTAGTTATTTAAACATTTGAAATCCATATGCAGACATCAATAATGTGAACCCGTGAACCTGCTCTTAAATGTTATATTAGGTTCATAACCATCCTTAGTTCAGAGTTTCTAGGACTCAAGTTATGATAAATAAAAACTTAAGGTATTGAAAGGATCAAAACCCTAGACTTAGGTAGAGGAATAATAATGTTTAGAACTATCTTTTCTAGAAATAATAGAAACCCTAAAACTAAAACTTGGGTATTGTAGTATTTGTCGTCCGTTATCCCCTTTCCTAGGAATAATTATTAATGAAGCCTCTTCCGACTCATAGAGAAACCAGGACTCATATTTGAGTATAATAATAATAGAACCCATCCTCGGAAAATAGTTATAAATAAATCCTTCTTCAGCTAATAGAAACCCGGAACCTAGATTCAGACATTAGAATGGTAAAATCTATAAAACATCTTTTAGATATAACTAATAAGAAGGAAGATGCCTTCGGCTTATAGAAGACTCGAAATCCATATTTGGGTAATAATGGAAATAGATATAAAAAAGCCTTCCTCGGCTTTTTGAAGGCTTGAAAGGAATATTTGGGTAATAATAGAAATAACTGAAGTTTAGAAATTTTCTTCTCAAGATAGTATATACGAAAGTGCTTTCGGTTTTAGAGGATTCTTTGCCCATTTCATGCTCCTCCTAAAGAAGAGGTGTGGCATGCTTTAAGTGTTCATTTTTAGCTTTTGTTCCCTTCTACTGAACGAGGCATAAGAAGAGGTAGGACGTGCTCATCTTTAAAGTAGAGATGCCTAAGACGAAGCATAAGCAGGGCTTTTTCTAAAAATAATAGACGCATAGCGTGCTTCATTAGTTGTCGGGAGCATGTTCGAGGGATTACCCGTCTATCCTCTAGAGGGTGCCTTGATAGTGTCAAAGGCTTGTGGTGTCGGGCACAACCCCCGGGATTATCCTCCTTCCTCCAGGATGCACCTAGAATATACCTTATGCTTAGAGCTAGGAGCATTGTCTTGGGATTACCCCTCCCTCTTAATGGTATGACCTTGGTATATGAAGGGATTTAATGGATATCGTGCACACGTCCCTGGGCTTACCCGTTCTCTCTTAGGGAAGCACCTTGAGTACGGTAAGATTTTTTTTTAAAGTTATCCATAAATAAAGGGTATTTCAATTCCAACCAAGTAGAATTTCTCATTTTGGATTGACTTTTATCTATAACTCATGTAGAAGATCTTATCTCAAGATGAAACTCAATTTTATTATGTCCATTTAACATCTCTTTATATGCTCATCAAGTTTTCCTTTCCCCATAAAGTAAGTAACCATTCTTTCAAGGGATCTGCATTAATTAGTTTCATGGTCACTGACCATATGATAGTGACAATAGATTCTCTCTTGTTCTTCTCAGACTTAGGTGGCTTCTTGTTGGTAGGCGAATAACCCAATTCCTCTTTTTTCAGTAGGTGGATGGTCATAATAGAAGAAGTTAGATTGAATACCTTTGTCCATTTTAACATAAAATTTCCTTTAAAAGATTTAGTTTTTGGTTTCTTTGAGTTTAACAACAGCTTCTTGCTTTGGTATATGGCTAATTTCCTTTTACATCGTTTATGGGTTACATAATTGGATACAAAGTTTCCTTAAACATTTCATCCCTTTCGAGGGTTCTTTGGGAGTTACAACAAGACATAAATTCTTTGTGATTTGGTCTCCAATTTAGTGCGAAGGCGTCGTAGCCTTTTATCTTTTCTAATTCATACTTAGTTCCTTTGGTATAACTTTGAATAGCATTCTACTTTTCGTGAACATTTTGTCATCCTTTCCTAAAATCCTCTCATAAGCAAAGATAAGTTTTAATCCAAAATGGAAAGGGTTGATGACCCATCTATCCAGCTCATAAGTTTGGCCTTTTTCTGACTAATTAGACTTAAAGCTTTCATTCCCATAATGTATTCCTCATAGAACCGTAAATCCGCGTAGGTTATCATCGTTACTATAAGAGTTGATGGTCCTTGCTCAGATTTATTTGACCTATCATTTTTATTTGTTGTTGTGCTATCGGAGGGGGTTTTGTCTCCCTCTCCTCTAGAGACTGATAAGGTATTATCTTCCTTCTTTATTACATTCTTACTGATAGCTTGAAGGGGTTATAATTTCCTTTCCTTTATGAGACTGTGGAGGTATCCGATATTTCCTTTCGAGAGCATGCTCAGCCCTTTGGGAATATTCTTTCATTTCATTGTTATTCCTTCCAAAATCGTGGTTACCTTTTGATTTATACGAAACTTTTCTCAAGGAATAAGGAGTCCTTCCTGAATCATATTGAGCTTTCATGTACTTACAATCCATGTATACTTTGTTAAAAGAAGTTTTCACTGAATAGGGAAGTTAAAAGTATCATTGGTTCAAGCCTTCCTTCTAACCTAAAAATGTTATCCAAAAATATGTTTAACACCCTAAAACGGTGTAATACTTGTAGAATCCTTTATTTGCAAAAGTTTTAACTTAGGTTATGCTACCGTTTCCATAATTCCTGCAGTATCTTTTTGCTGATTTTTGAATGTTAGTTCCTGTAGAAAACAAGAGGCAATGATCAAATGTTGGTAGGATGGAGTTTGAAAGACCATTCGAAAGAAGCTTTATCGCATGGCATATTAGTTTCTTATGATAATTTCCAACGAATTTCATAATAAACCCTTTAGTCAAGCTAGTAGACCCTTTCATAGGAATTATGAACTTTTAATTTTTTTATGACGAATTACCTGTTGATTTATGTAACTTAAAGGAGGTTTTGGTCGACTTGACGAAGGATTTATCAGACCTTCAGAAGGAACCTAGAATTCTAACCAGTTTGGATCATCTTAAGGAACCATCGATCGGTTACTAGCTATGTGATTTCTTGATGTTTCGTTCTCAAAATTAGTATAATAACCTGTTCTAGCACTTTAGGCCTTTCAAAATTCCCAGATGGTACTCCTGTCAAATTATTGTCTTTCAGATACCTTTAATACCGAACCTGCAAAGTTATAAGATACAATAATGTAACAATTCAGAAATTACCCCTTTATTACCTTAATTTGCAAATAAATCTCTTTATTTATAAGTGCTGATGTTATAGACATCCCATCGAATTAATTTCTAAATTAGGGTTTACATCTCATACTTTTAGACACAAGAGTGAGAATGAAAAATCCGATCTCGATTCCAGACCCCTAGGGTTATAATTAGAGGTGTGGGTTGGCCCATCTTTCGTCATAAGGGCCTCATCCTGGAGCATCTACGGAAGCGCATAAGAAGACTTAGTGAAGAAGACTTCTATTATTTCATAGGTTGTTAGCTATAGTATCGGTGTTGGGCTCTCCGAAAGTATTCTTCTGGAACTAGAAGGTTTGGTTATTTGCGAGAGGAGTGAGCTTGTAGAAGCTCTCGACTATTGACGTCGCTTATTGCGTCGCCTTCTTTTGTATATGACGTTTGCTTGCGATAATCATCTGATGGACGGTTAAGCTTTTGGCATAATTACATTAGGCTATCCGAAAGATACATCTACCTTCTTTCTGCTGCTCTTAGATAGTTGTTTAGTAGAACATACCCTTAGGGTTTCACCGATAGGAGCTTCCTTTTGCGGGAAAGAATCCTTTGTCTCTCCAGTTCTGGATACGGAAGCAATTATCAAAGGAAAGGTTCTAACTATGCCGAAGGCTTGCCATCTTCAACATTCCTTCACCGTAACTTTGGCTTTCGGTTTCCCCTTAGTTATTTTATGCTAACAATTTCCCACTCCACTAGTGAAAACTTGTTCTGGACTTTTCAACTCAATTATCCCAATTTTCAAGGTATATGACATTCTTTCCGCATCTTGATATCCCTACCTGGGCAGTCAGATTTGGATCAACGGCTGTCTTTATTTATCTCATTTTCCTCATTTCCATAAATACTATACCTTCCTCTTTCTTCCTTTTTTCACTTGGACTTATTATTTCAAAGCTCCAGAATCAAATCTTACCAAAGAACCTCAGTTTCTCTAGATCATTTTAACTGCTAATTTCAAGGAAAATATCTTGTTTTCTCCTAAATTTCATAACCAGCCCACAGGTTTTGATATTTTTAGGTCTTAGATCCCTTAATATGCATCTGGAAATCGTTAGTTGATTGGATCTCAATCAATTGATAAAACTGATTATGAAAATTTGAAGGATTCGTATATATCAATCATGATTAGACACTTCCTACTTTCAATTCGATTGTCATAAGTTTGGAAATTTTCTTTTTGTATTTGAAATTCCTTCTTGGATTAAAACCTATTTTGTTGCAAGTGCTATTTAATTAAATAGTTTTGTTATGTCCAACCTAAACAATCAGTCTTCGTGATCTCTTGCACTTTCATTTATTTGAGTAAAACCGTATTTTGGGTTCGATCCACGAAAGAGAAAAATTTCGTTATGAATTGGAAGACGACTTTACACTAATTACCAATCGATTAGTGATTTATGCCCTGCATTCTTGATTGCCATTTCTTCCGAATTGCTTGTGTTAAATTATTTTATTGATCGTTTCATAGTACTTCTGGGAGGAATGATACACAAGGTTTCTATTGGATAATTTTTGGTTCGAATTCAAATACAGTAAATAAATTTCAACCAAAATACTACTGGATCTTTATGTTAATCCATAAATTGATATTTATTACCTTGCTAAAGCTTCAATTTCTTCATGCAATTGATTTGGATCTCGATCGATTCGAATCTTGAGCTCCCAAAACAACGAGCCTCTATAGGCGATCCACGAATCGTTGATCCAAAAGTCATTTGAAAAAATCAAGAGAGGATGAATTGGTACTAACCAATTTTTGGGATCTAGGGTTTTGCCATTCTATCTTGTATTTTTGGAATGAATAAATAAAGGAAGCCGTCGACCCTAATATTATAACATTACAAAATGAGATATGTGGTAAAACCTATTGACCCGGTAATAAAAGAAATATTCAACTTTTGATCTCCTTTTATTTCGAATGGTTTTCACCCTTTTCAACATTCATTTGTGTGACCCTACAGGTTATCATAACGTTGGCAACAATTTAAACAATATTTAAATTGTAAACAGTGAGCGACATCTAGTGATACATCGATGTTACCTAAGTTATAATAATATCAATGATTCGATACAATCCTTCCGTGACCAGTGTATCAATGTAATATAATATTTTTAACCAGTATACCCAGGATTAAACTTGAGGCATGGAACGTATCACCTCTTTATAATTTAATCCGTTTATCTTGATCGATGAGTAGACTGTTTAAACAAATCAATATTTGAGCACGGCCATGCATTTCACAGTCTCACTCAATCAAGAGGCATATGGATATCACTATGAATATATCGTAAGATTAAATTCCATCTAGATCATTCATAATTTTCATTTGATTCGAGATGTATCCAATAATCATCGTTATCATTGCTCTGTTACGAGTAACTTTAGATGATATCAAAACATAAATATCCTTGATTAAAATCATAATGATTTCAGGCCTGAGGACCATTACATCACTGTCACTATGAGAACAACTTATGATACTTTTAATTATATTCCATGTAGTTATCTCATGATAGGTCAGTCCAATACGTTGTTCTCCAGTACGTATTTATACTTTGACTTTAGTGTTATGTATATTAATGATCAATGAGATGTGATCATCAGTCAATCAACATACTAGTCTCAATGCTTTATTGTTGTCCTATATAAACAATAAAACTCGAGGGACATTTAACAATTATAATACTTATTATATTATATAATCTCAAATTCATGTCTTGAATTATATAATTCTGTATTATAGTTCTAAGGACTTCTATTATATTAATATTTATATTACGCAGTAAATATAATATAATATTATTTTATTCCAAATAAAATAATAACAACAACACCATTATCTATCACATCAAATGGATTGCCTCTAGGGCATAAACTCTAACAATCTCCCACTTGCACTAGAGTCAATCATCTACGTAACGTATACTCGTGAAACTAGTGTGATTATTAAACATCTGCTACGACAGAGTTTAATTAAGTAGGTCTGCAACATTACAACTTTTGTAATATTGCTGATATGTTTATTTCTTATGTAAAAAACTTCACATAAGAATTATATTTCTTAAAATATATGTTTGGATTGATGATGAGTTCAATGATTTAGGCCTGAGCAACAACCATATTGTTATCGCGGTGTATATCACTCGATCAGCAATGAATTAAGTTCAAACATGAACTTCTTAATCCAAACATTTTCTTTCTTAGAATCAGTATTTATTTCTTGTTTTTAAACTAACATTATTTACAATAATTAATGTGTTATCAAATAATATTAGAATTATTATGTCACTCCCACTCAATTTCTTGTCTATACAAGATTCAATGGTATTTTGTGGTTTCCGAGACATTTCGAAATCTACTTTATTCCCATCGGTGTGTTAGAGACTGGCTCTTCTTCAAAAGGATACCAAATCGAGCAACAAAAATTTTATTCTTAGAGAATTTATATCCACAAAATATTTATTTGATTTAGGTCTGATCTTATCAGAGGAAGGACGTTTAATAAACGTCTTTACATCTCAAATTATCGTATTAGACACACTAGGACATTTCCTAGTCCATATCTTATATGGTATCTTCAGATTGTTTTAGTGGGATTTAATACAGTTGTTCTAAATTTAATTTATTGGAAGATCTATATGACTTATCATTAATCGTATTTTATCTTATAGGGTACGATATCTCCTTTCAGACACACCATTCCAATATGGTCTTCTAGATGGAGTAAGTTATGAAACAATTTCAAACTCATATGGACAGTCACTAATTAATTGGCTTAAATATTCTCTTTGATTCTTTCAAAGAGAATTTATTTTCTATCAAAATTGGTTTCTGGCTTCACTTTGAATTCTTTGAACCTTTTCAAAGGATTCTGATATGTGTTTCATAAGGTACAATATTTATATCTACTGACATTATCAATAAACATAATGATGTAATAAAACCTACCTGTAGCATATGTATTCATTGATCCATATACATCATTATGTATGAGACCCAATACTTATCACTTATTCGTCGTGTCAAGTGAAAGGTGATACAGTTATTTTGCCTAATAAACAAGATTAGTATTCTTTTTATAATTCAAAATCAAATGATCTCAAAATTCCATCATTGTGGATTTTTGATACGCTTTCTTGTTTATAGGGCTAAGTGGTAATACTAAAGGTATATTGGATTTAAATCACTAAAATTAATCCATTTATTATTAATGTCAAGTACATTATAGTTAAGGATTTACAAATACCATTATTTGTGAAATTCCATATGATATTTCATTTAAATAGAATGAATAACAATTATTCTTTTATTACAAGTGAAATTTAAACTTATCTAAACAAGATCTATTATGACATTTATTTTAAGTGGAGTTTCATAATAACAATTATTATATTTGTTTAATTAAGCCAGTATATGCAACAAGAATCAACTTCCTGTGGATAATCCAACAACATTTGCTTCATTTCCAGTCGTAAGTCCACTTGTCATTTTTAACCAAATTACTACTTAACTTGCAGTTTCGGTAAATTCACATACATTTATGTGATTCATATCTAGTATCTAATACTAGATATGTATAAGTAGATTTTATAATTGCAGCATCCCGGAAAATCAGAACCAATTTAAATTTTTTATTTTTGGCTATTTCAGTGAATTTGGAATCGTTGAAATAATTTATTTTATATAATAACGATTAAAAATTTATTTTAATCGAAGATAGAACGAATATATTTATTTTAATTCCAAAAAGAATTGGAATTAGCATGGCAGTTTGAAAAGTCAAAGCAGAACTTTGACTGAATATACTGGATTTAAAATTTAACGAGTTTTAGTGAAACCAAAAATATCTAAATCTGTTTGAATATTTCTATCCAACGAATCCGAAAAATCAAAATTTCATAGCGGAAACCAAAAGTTATGGTCACTTGAATATTCAGAATAGTCGCTATAGTATAATTAATAGCCCGTATAAAAGGCCATTTTTCAGACAACCTCCATTTCCGATGAAACCACTTTTGTTGGAACCGGAATGTCAAATTATTATTAAGTTTAATTTTCTAGAATTTTTCGAATTAATATGTGAGCGCCGCAAAGGAAAATGTGTTTTGTTCATTTCAGTCAAATTTGATCGACTTGAAAATAACCATTTTTCAAATAGTCTCAGAATTCGACAAAATTAATTTTTTTAGGAGCGTATTGTCATAACAAAGCTAGAAATAATTTTTACGGATTTTTCTGAGTTCATATGTGGCTCTGATGAATTTAAATGTAAGTTTGAATTATTTAAATAATAGATTTAAATTTTAAATTAAATAAAACAGGCTAAAGATTGCCGTTTGGGCTAACGGGACCTAGCCCATTGCATTTAGAATGGGGACAATTGGCTGGGGCCAACTCCTGCTGGACTGGAACAAGAACGGTTAAGTAGTTACATTTTTTTTACAAAATAACAATTTAATATTATAAATAATTTGAAATTTCATTTCCCTAAACCCTAATACATCCTGTAGCCGCCGCCATTATTATCATCCATGGCCACCACACTCCGGTTTTAATTCCCTAATCTCTCTTAATCCACACTATAAAATCCCCCCCCCCCCTTTGACTTATTTGTAGAGACTTTCTTTGGCTTCAATTTGGTACGGTTGGATCGCTCACAAGTGACGCAGACTTTGAGAACGAACTCCAACAACCTCCGTCGTTCGCACCGCCCTAACCCCCCTGCCTCGATCGATTTTGATGAGGTGGACCCCGTGCCTCTCGTAGCCTTTTCATGTGGCAGTGGATGATCGACACCAAACTTCACAAATTGGACAGAAATCTTTGACCTAGATTTGAACAGAGGAGTAAACCACGGCTTGAACCTGTTATATAAGAAGAAAGGGGTATAAACTATATTTTATTTTAATATTTAATTTAAAAATGTTTTCTAACTTAATTAAGTCTATCTAACTCATACGATAGCGAAAACGAACAATTTCAGATCCTATGCGATCGTAGAGACGAGATCTACGCTATAGTCTAGACTAGATCCGATTCCGAGCTGTTTGGATTTTGACTAAATTCGCAACCCAACGGTGAGATTTCTATATTTAATTATTAAAACTAAATTATTCCTCGCTATGTGAATTCTATATATGTATGTTGTGAAATCCATATTGTTGATTGCTATGAAATTTGCATTAATTGAGGTTGTTATGTGGATTTGTTGATGTGATGATATTTGTGTTGAAACAAAATTGTTGAATCAAATTATACCATTGGGTTGAGATTTGATTTGTCAAAATAAAATCGTTATTCTTGTCAAATTAGAAATGACAAATTTAAAATTGGAATTTGGTTGAAATAAAAAAAACGACAAATTTCACATTGGAATTTAGTTAAAATAAAGAGGACAAAAATTAACATTGCTTTTTGTTGAAAACAAAAAGGACATTTTCCATTGTCAATTACGTAGAAATTAAAAAGGGTCAATTTTTGTTGAAACTAAAAGATTCATTTTCAAGGTCAATTTTGGTTGAAAATGAAAAGGTTCATTTTTCACCGTCATTTTGTTAAATTAGATCGACACACAAAATATACATTTCTATGTAATTAGAAATGATATCAAAATATTCATTTTTTGCTGCAATAGAATTCACACTCAAAATATACATTTTTGTGAAAGTGGATTGGCACCATCAAAAATATACATTTTTGTGAAAGTGGATTGACACCATCAAAAATATACATTTTTGTGAAATTGGACTGACACCATAAAAATATGATTATAGAAACCTGATTTTGAAAAAGGCAATTTTTTTTATTTACAATTTAGTTGTAAATAAAATATGATTATAGGAACTTGATTATGAAAGGACTTTTTTATTCACATATTAGGTGTAAATCAAAATATGATTATTAAAGGACATTTTTATTTTCATGTTAGGTATAAATGAAAATATGATTATAAAAAGTCACAAATAAAAGAAAGTTTATCTTATTTACATTTTCATGTAAATAAAGGACATGAATAAAAAGGAAGTCTATTTTATTTACATTATAGACGTGGATAAAACTTAGAATTAGAAAGCACATCTTATTTGCATTTTTATATGCAAA
Organism: Allium sativum; assembly: GCA_030737875.1. Classification (NCBI taxonomy): domain Eukaryota; kingdom Viridiplantae; phylum Streptophyta; class Magnoliopsida; order Asparagales; family Amaryllidaceae; genus Allium; species Allium sativum. The sequence goes on along the minus strand of CM060923.1, from coordinate 570,773,800 downwards.
AAAAAGAAGCACATTTTTATATGCAAAATGAAACATAGAAAAAGATTACATTTTTCACTTGTATTTTTAGAAACAAATGAAACATAGAAACAAATTACATTTTTCATTTGTATTTTTAGATGCAAATGAAAAATTGAAAAAAAAGGATTACATTTTTCATTTGTATTTTTAGATGCAACTGAAACATATAAAAGGGATTATATTTTATTTGTATTTTTAGTTGCAAATAAAACATGGAATAAAGATTACACATTTTTTTAATTCACATTTTAGATATGAATAAAAATGTAGAATTAAAAGTATATTTTTTATTTACATATTAGATGTAAATAGAAACTTAGATTTAAAATGACATCTTTATTTACATCTTGGATGTAGATAAAAAGAATAACTTTGAAATTACATCTTTATTCACATTTAGATGTAAATAAAGGATTAGATTTAAAATTTATATTTGTATTAACATTTTAGTTGTAAATAATAGAATAGATTAAAAAGTTATATTTTTATTGTCGTTTTAGGGACAATAAAAAGAGTTAAAATAAAAGTTACATTTTTATCGTCATTTTAGATGCGATAAAAAGAGTAAAAATTAAAGTGACATTTTTATTGTCATTTTTGATGCGATAAAAGAATAGATTTAAGTAGTTGAAATCGCCGTACGACTTTAAATTTATATAAATATAAATTATAAAATAAACAAATCACGCGTGGTAGTTCGCATCTCGACACTCCACTATTTTTAACAATTCATGTATATAGTAAAAATGTGATTTTTATTGTAAAACGATTTATCTCAATACCCGACTATTTTATATAGTTAATATAGGTGATCAAAATAGGATTTTTATTATAAAACAATTTATTTCAAAACAAGATTATTTTATATAGTTCATATTGATGATAAAAATAGGATTTTTATTATAAAACAATTTCTTTCAAAATATGAATACCATTCAACACATGAATTTCAATTCAACGAATGAATTTTGATTCAACACATGAAGGTTTTCTATAGTTTATATATATAGAGAAAAAGGTGATTTTTATATTTAAAACACGAATACCATTCAACACATGAATTTCGATTCAACGAATGAATATCGATTCAACACATGAAGGTTTTCTATAGTTTATATATATAGAGTAAAAATGTGAATTTATATTTAAAACACGAATACCATTCAACACATGAATTTCTATTCAACGAATGAATATCGATTCAACACATGAAGGTTTTCTATAGTTTATATATATAGAGTAAAAATGTTATTTTTTATTGTTAAAAAAATTTATTTAAAACATGAATACCATTCAACACATGAATTTCTATTCAATGAATGAATTTCAATTCAACACATGAAGGTTTTCTGTAGTTTATATATATAGATAAAAAGGTGATTTTTATATTTAAAACACGAATACCATTCAACACATGAATTTCTATTCAACGAATGAATATCGATTCAACACATGAAGGTTTTCTATTCAACGAAAAAATATAGTTTCAACAATGAAAATAATTCTAACACATGAATATTAATCAAAATTTCGGCAGCATAACGGCAGGGTAGTTAAAACCGGGACCGTCCCTAGTACGACTCCTCGCTCTACCTTAAAGCCTCGCAGCTTTTGACAATGGGGAATCATGCATCTAGTTCGCACGCAGGCGGCATGTATATTTTTTTCATTTCCACAAACTAATCCTATGTGGTTTCAACCAAATATTTCTCAACCACAAACGGGTATTTTTCAACCACAATCAATCAATTTCAACCACAAATAATTTCAATCAACCATTCGCTATCAATCAATTTTCACACCAATCACAACCAATAAATATAGTTCATGGTTTGTGGACGAGGGGCGTGTGTGTATATATATATATATATATATATATATATATATATATATATATATAGCATTTCACTTCTGTTTCAACACATATATAACTTTTACAACGCATATACAACTTATTCATCGAACGTACAACTTATACAACGCTTATACAAGAGGTGTACAACGCTTATATAACTCTTACATCGATTATATAATTTATACATCATCGTTTTCCATATCGTTTATAATTTAGAAATCTCACATTGGGTTCCACTCCACCAAAAATAGCAGAAGGCTCAGAAAAATATCCGGTCTCTTCTAGAATGTAGAAGACGTCCTCACAATCACGATGTTTCCTGTTTCATCGATTTTCGTCAACACATGAGAAAGATACGATTTTTCAAAGTTTGCAACGGTTTAAAGGTGTTAAAACAGTTGAAAATTATCATAGCCGTACCTCTCAAAAAAAACTTCAAAACTAGGTTTTGGGTTTTCGTCAAATCCGTGCGGCTTGAGACCAAACCACCTACGCCACGTCGAAGAGCTTGGAGTGGCGCGTCATCGCCTGGGAGGGGGTTGAACTCGGCGGTCGGAGCTGCCCACGGCGGCGGTTGAAAGTTGGGATCTTCCTGGCGTAGATTCTCCCAAACCACACAACGAAAAAAATCCCAACCATGTATGGATTTGAAGAGCTCGGGGAGATCTTCAAAAAGTTCAACTGTGGCACGAACTAATTCGGCGTGGATTGTGAGAAAAAGAAGAGAGAAGGATTGAAGAGGGTTCCGCTCAGTTATCAGCTACGGGTAGAGAGAAAAAGAATTTTCTGACCAATGAGGTTTTTTTCTTTAATTTATATATTTTTAAAATTTCGAAAATACCCCCCTTTCACACACGAACTCCAATCCAAACCCAACGACTATCGTCCCTAGCGTTTTACCCCCATTCTGAACACAATGGGATATGTTTCGTAGGCCCATTCGACTGTTTCAGTCAGTTTTCCTTCAAATTAAAATATATAACATTCAATATTCGATTTGAACGTACATTTCAATTTGCCAGGCCCACAAACTGATTCGACAAATTCCAGAAAAATAAATCTAGCTATGTTTTGACGATACGGTCCCAACAAAACTAGTTACGTCAAATTCTGAGACCGTTTGCAAAATGGCCCATTTCTGGTTGATCCAATTTAACTATAATTGACCAAAACACATTTTCCTTTGCCACGCTCACATACTAGCTTCAAAAATTATGAAATTTGAAACCTAGCAATTATTTGACATCCCGGATCCAACAAAAATGGTTTCGTCGAATTCCGAGGTCGTTTGCAAAATGGCCAATTTCACGGGCTATATAAATTCCATAGCGACCTTTCAGAAAATTCATTTGGCCATAACTTTTGCATCCCGCTATGAAACTTCGATTTTTCAGATTCGTTAGATAGGTATTCACTAACAGATTTAAATATTTTTGGTTTCACTCAAATCCACTTTGTTTTGCACCCAGTACGGCCAGTCAAAGTTTGAATTCAAATTTTGAAACTACCGCGCCACTTCAGGCCTTGTTTATAATTAGAATTAATTATACTCCTTTTCAATTGTCGATTCAAACTCAGTTTTCATCTTTATTATTTAAAATATTTATTTTAAATATTTAAAATCCACTATTTTAGCCAATTTAAAATTTTTAAATTGGTTCAGATTTTTCGGGTCGTTACAAGCTTTGTGTATAACGTAACTTCGCGAGCCTCACACCCCGGTTGGAGTGACGCAAAGAGTGCACACGTTTCTTTCTAGCTAGAGTAGTGTCAGTGACTTACCATCCCTAACATTTTTACTTATGTGGATGTTGGATTATGAGGTACCTCGGTTTTATAGGCTGTTAGTGGCCATATTAGTGGTTCAAAAGAACCGGGAAACATGTGTTCAAGAATTGCCAATCCACTAAGTGTTAAAGTGTGGACCGGTCCTATAGATATCCAAGGGTTCACTGCGGGGGATCCCGAGGCATTTGCTAGAGTGTCTCGAATCGGTAAGGAAATCGTCCCTATCCTTGATTCATGATGGAAATCCAATATCCAATACGACATTATGATTTTGATTGTAAATTATATATGGCGACGTAGTAGGATGGGATACTATGCCGTCTAGGATTGATACATTTACTTTGAAGTATTTTAATACAGATTAGACAATAATAATAATATTAAAATATTATCGTATACGTATCATGTCATGTTTGATCATTATAAGGTAAAACTCTATCCTCTGGTTTGCGTTGCATTGTGTGATGGGACTTGAGTCTTATAATCATTTCATTTTTCTAAAAGGACATTGCGTTATTTTGAATAAAATTTGTTTAAATTATGCACTGGCAATCCAATGGAGTAAACCTGTTCCGTGTTAGCGGCGTGGTCCTGTGATTTGCCACCTTATTAGATAATGTAGTAGAAGATTTCTCATACCAGTCCCATGACTGACTCGTAGCTTGTTTCACTTTGCAAACTATGGTGCCCTCTTTTCTACACGGGCAGCCAAGTGACAGTTTTAGGTCATATTTGAGACATGTGCTGGATTGGAGCTGCTTTGAGAGAATGACGAAGACCTTCTCTTTTATCTTTTATTCTGCTTTGAGATTTGTATTCATTTTTGGGTTTTGATGTACATTATGGAGTTTGAGACTTATTTCTTTTCATTCAGACTTTCTATTTTGCTAAATGTATCCCGTATCTGCTTACTCTGATGTATTGAATATTATGATGCCGATGACATTTTATTTCCACTGCAATGATTTATGTGTTATGACATTATTTGAGATCTGTTTCTATTGTAAATATGCCATATTCCAATGATTATCCTTGCTTTCATTCTACAGAAGTTTGGGGTTATCACAGTTGGTATCAGAGCTAAAGGTTAACCTTAGCTTTGGAGTATAACATATTTAGGACAATTTGTCTAGATAGAATCAGCAGTATTCTAAGGCGAGTAGCTCATTAGAGATAGGATTAGTAATATCCTAGAATGAGCACATGATCTTGAGCTAATGGACATTGTATTTGCTCTAAAGATATGGAGGCACTATCTCTTGGGTGAGAAGTTCGAACTATATATGGATCACAAATCCTTGAATCATCATTTTAACCAAAGAGATTTGAATTTGAGGCAGCAATGGTGGGTTGAATTTCTTGTAACCTATGACCTGAATATCCTATATACTCCAGGGATAGCCAACGTTGTAGCTGATGCACTCAGCAGGAAGAATACGACCAACACTTATCTTATTCTCGCCAATCTCGTTATTACACCCTCCTTGATTGATAAAATTTCTGCTCTTCAGAAGAGTGATAAGTTTATTCAGATGCTTTGTGAGCGAGTTCGAAAAGGAGAGGCTTCAAGCTTCCAAATAGACAGTAAGGGAACCCTTAGATTATAAGGGAAAATTTGTGTGCCAGATAGTCCCGAGCTAAAAAGAGAAGTTATGGACGAATGTCATAAATCTAAGCTCAGTATTCACCCAGGGGTGAGCAAGATGTATCGTGATCTTAAGCACACCTTTTGGTGGAAGGCGATGGAAAGACATATTTCTATATATGTTGCTAGATGTCCTACTTGTCAGCAAGTCAAAAACGATCAGCAGAAGCTAGCAGGAATGTTGCAACTGCTAGGAGTTCCAGGTTGGAAGTAGGACGAAATTTCTATGGACTTTATTGATGGCTTGCCCCAAAACAGAAAAGGGAATGACAACATATGGGTGACAGTAGATCGCCTCACAAAGACTGCCCATTTCATTCCTGTTAGCTCTAATCGAACAGCTCGAAGTCAGGCGTAGCTTTATCTCAAAGAGATTGTCAGACTGCATGGAGTTCCCAGTAACATTGTCAGTGTCCGTGATCCATTATTTGCTAGCAAGTTCTGGGAAGCTTTCCAAAAAGAGCTTGGGACCAAGTTGAATATGAGCACTGCCTATCACCCTCAGACAGATGGCCAGATTGAGAGGGTGAACCGCATATTGGAAGATTTGTTGCGAGCATGCATTCATGACTTTGGCGGTTTATGGGAGGATCATTTACACTTGGTTGAGTTCTCTTATAATAACATATACCAAGCAAGCCTGCAGATGTCGCCATTTGAAGCTTTATATGGCAGGCCATGCAGATATCCAGCATGTTGTGTGGAACCAAACAACCGATTAGTCTTGGGTCCCGACATGATTCGCGAAGCAGCAGAGAAAGTTGATTTTATTAAGAAGCGCCTACTGACTGCTCAGAGCCGACAGAAAATCTATGTAGACTCACGGAGAAGAGATTTAGAATTCTCTGTTGGCGATTATGTATACTTGAAGGTTTTCCCATTGAGAGGTGTCGTTCGTTTTGGGAGGATTGGGAAGTTGGCAACGAGATTCATTCGTCCATTCCCTATTCTCGAGAGGATTGGAACTCTAGCTTATAGGGTGTAGTTACCCGACTAGTTGCCAGTGGTCCACAATGTATTTCATGTGTCCCAACTTCGAAGGCATTTTTATGATCCAGACTTAGTTGTGAGGAAAGCAGCACAACACTATTTGGAGATTACGCCGAGCTTAGCAGTAAGGAGGGAGCTAGTGAAAATTGTTGGCAAGGAGACCCGAATTCTGAGGAACAAGAGGATCCATCTGGTTAAAGTGCAGTTGAGCGGGGATTCTAGAGACTATACATGGGAGACTGAGGATAGCATCAAACAGGCTTATCCCAAGTGCAGAGTAGACATCTTTGAGTGACTCTTATGTTGAAGTACATTTATCAATGTTTACATTTTCCGTTTTGTTTCCTGCTTTACTATTGTTTCCTTTTCGGGGATGAAAAGATTTTAAGTAGGGGAGGTTGTAACAACCCGAAAAATCAGAACCAGTTTAAAAATTTTATTTTTGGCTATTTCAGTGAATTTGGAATAGTTAAAATAATTTATTTTATGTAATAACGATTAACATTTATTTTAATCGAAGATAGAACGAATATATTTATTTTAATTCCAAAAAGAGTTGGAATTAACATGGCAGTTTGAAAGGTCAAAGCTGAACTTTGGCTGAATATAACAAATTCAAAATTTAAAGGATTTTAGTGAAACCAAAAATATCTAAATCTGTTTGAAAATGTATGTAACACCCCACATCCGTCAGTGTCACTCACAAAGGGAATGCACTAAGTTCTGTGGAGCATTTAGGGTAAAAGATGCAGATAAATTACAAGACAGACAGAAATTAAACAACGGAAAATAAAACTTTGCTTTATTGATAAAATAGTTTGTACAATGATTTCTTTACAGTATCAGAGTATCATCTGTCTTACAAAATAAAGAAGCATAAAACAACATTTATATTCCCCAATTTTAGCAAGAGCCAGCCATAGCATCTGAAAAGAGAATCCAAGCAAAACTTCGACAAATCTTCAAGCTGGGAAAAAGTAGCAGTCCAACTTAACCTGAGCTATACTATTCCCTCCTTTACTGCCTGGGGGGGGGGGGAACGAAAGAAAAGAAGACGAAAGAAAAACAGAGTCAGACATAAAGCTTGAGTAAGTTCAATAACTTCTAGCATGTGAACATGGAAAAACAAAACGACATGAATTAACTGAATACAAGATAACACCTTGATGATAGGGTCAGCAAGATTAGACAAGATTAACACAGGATATGCTAAGATAAGATTAATTGGATATGTTCTAATACTTTCGCCACTTCGCTATTTCCTTGTTATACTGGTTTCTATATCTCTGCACCACTTAACTAGTGTCCCAACTAGTAACGATAACGTGATCCTAATTCCTGTAGTTTCCATTGCCTTCAGGCATACATTTATTATTTATTACCTAGACCCAATCTAGGGTTTTCTATCAAGGGCTTTCTAGATTCAACTAGAGTTTACGCTATCTGCCAAACGCTTCTCGGATTCAGGGTTTATGCCACCTAGTCCAATGATTGACACTGAAAAGTGTTTATTTTATTACTCTTATGCTTTATCTTTTGTAAATAAATAAATGATCCTTTGGTTACTTTGTATGTTTTTACAGGATGTCAAGAAATGCCTCCTTCAATTCAAATCAAAGGCCAACTACAAGAAAGAGCTACTTCCTCACATCAAATTCATTTCAATTGCAAAAGAAGTAGTAGCTCACTGGTAAAGGCATAGGAATTGGTGCTGAGAGACCTGAGTTCGAACCCCGTCAAGCTCACATTTTGCCAAAGAAACGGAGCGCGTTCACACTGGCTCCTTTGCTTTGAGAAATATCTGGATTATTGTTATGTTATATATATATATATACATACACATATTCATGTGTATGTATTTATGATGTGCACCAATCAACATCTCAGCAATAGCCATGTTCTCATCATGGAAGTAAATTCAAATCATTCAATTTCAATTAGAAGAATTTCTGATTGAATTGTTACCAAAAAAGAAAAACCAATTTTGAAGATTTATCTTATATTGCCTTTGGAGTCTGATAAACGTCCTAGTTTGGAAGAATTAATTAGATGCAATCTTCTATCAATCAAGCCACATGGGAAAATTGAAAGATATGGAAAATATTTACCATGATATGCCCAGATTTTCTCCAATCAGGTAGTCAAGGAAGGCAAGAAATATTCATGAATGAGGAGGGCCATTTATTCATAGACCTAGTTAGGGTTTTCCCCTTCTCATCTATAAATATGTGATTGTAACCATTGTAAAAAGCATCTCATAATTCTGTACTGCCATTAGTTTAATAAAATTTTCTTGTTCTAGTTATTTACTTTTCTTTTAAAACAATTTGTGTATCTACACGATTAGATTCGGTAGAACACATATTGTTATTGTCTTTGTTACTGCATACTAGTGTTGACTGTTTGATTAGTTTCAACAGCAACTCTATTTTTAATTCTCTGTTATTGTTCCAGTTATTATTTACTTTTGTTGTTTTTGCTAGTACTTGTTATTTTCTTTCCTGTTGTTGAATTTGCTATACGTCTGATTAGATTCAGATTTGTAGCAGTTTCAATAACATTATTTCAACAACATTGAAAACAACCCCCAAAGTTCTGTCTAACACGCCCAAGAAAAAAATAAATAATAATTTTTAATTAAACCTCCCTGTGTTCGACCTGTATGCTACACGCCTGTATGCTTGCAGAATTTATTACAAATGTCGCGCTTTTCTAATTCATAGACTAGCGTCGATCAAGTTTTTGGCGCCGTTGCCGGGGAGGTAACGATTGAATTTTATTGTTTATTTAATTTCCGATTCGTGTTAGTTTTTATTTTATTTTGTATATATTTTTGTTTCTTGCACATATAGAAAAAAATCTCAATTAGTGATGTGGCGTATTAATTACATTGATACTGTCATGAACTAAGCAAGAGAAAAAAATAATTTCTTGCCTTTATTTTCTTTAAATTTCTTTTCCTATTTTCAATTATTCCTTTCCATTTTTCAATCCTCCTTCCTACTTTTATATTCATTTCATTTTTCAATCCTCCTTCCTACTTTTATATTCATTTCTTCTTTTACAATCTTTCAAAAAAAAATCTTGCCTTTTTTCTTTTAATTTTCCTTCTTTTTTTCATTTATTTCTTTCCCTTTTTTTTATTTTGCATTTCTTCCAATCTAATTCCTTCAAGAAGAAAAAAATATATACAAAAAAAAAAAAGTTGCTAATTTTTCTTCAATTTCTTTCCATCTTTCTACCACCTTGCTGATTTTCACATTTTTCTTTTCTCTTTCCTTTTCTTTTTATTTGTTTCCATCTTTTGTCTACAACTTTCTAAAAAAAAAAAAAATTGCAATTTCTTCTCTGCCTACTTTGATTTCTTTCTTGTTTTTGTCTGCTTTTATTTCCTTCCTCAATTTATTCTACCCTTCCTCTCTACTCAAAAAAACCTTGCTTTTTTCTCTTATTTCCTTCCTCTTTTATTATTTTTTTCCATTTTTGTTTTGCTTTTTCCCATTCATTTCTTTCCCTTTCTTCTTGTTCAAATTTTCATAAAAAAAAAAAAAAAACTTGCATTTTTTTTAATTTCTTTCCAATTGCATTTCTCATTAACCTTTTACAATCTCTCTTTCCATTTTTTCATTTATCTCTTTCCTGCTCTCTCCTTCATTAAAAAAAAAAACAACTATCAATTTTCCTTTATTCTTTCCATCTTTCCGCTTTCTTTCCAATTGTCTACATTCTTTTTCTTTTTGCAAATTTAAAAAAAAAAAAAAAACGATTCCTCTTTTGCAATTTTTTTCCTTTCTTCTTTTGTCTTTCTTGTTCTCAATACATTGATTTCTTTTCTTCTCTTACAAATTTCCTTTCTTTTCAAAAAAAAAAAAAATCGTCTTTTGATTTCTTTCCTCTTTATTCCTCCTTTCCAATTTTCTATATAATTACTCCTCATTCTTCTTTTACAAGTTCAAAAAAAAAAAAATCTTGCCATTTTTCTTTTAATTCTTCCCTATTTTCAACTTCTTTCTCCTTCCTTTCGTTTGTTTCTCCTCTTACTAATATCTCACATCCTTTCTTCTTTTACAATTTGCTGAAGAAGAAAAAATCCTTTTATAAATTTCTATTCTCTGCCTTGTAATTAATTTTCTTTCTTTCTCCATTTAATTCTTTCCCTTTTCAAGTTTTTCCTTTCTCATTTTTTTCTCTCTCTTCTAATTTTACAACAATAAACAAAAGAAAAAATTCTTTCTGTTTTTGTCTTCTCTTTTATTGCTTTCCCTTCTCAATTTCTTTTCCAAATCTTTTACAATTACTTTTCTTTCTTCCTTTACAATTCTCTTTCTTTTCTGAAATCTCTCTTCCCATTTTTTTTGTCATTTGTTTCTTTCCTATTTGTCCGCTTTTCAACACTAATAAAAAAAAAGGCAAGGACATAATTTTTTTTTCCATTATTCTTCCCTGCTTCATTTTTTCCCCTCTGATCAAATACCCCTCTCTCTCACACAATCTCATTTCACCACATTTTTTTTTCAATCTACACTTCAGCACCATCTTCTTCAATCCCTCCTTCCCACCACACTTCTGCCACAACGCACAAACCAATCCCATCCACAAGCATTCTCTCAAAAAAAAATTCCAAATTTTTTTTTTAACCTACCACAGCCTCATATTTTCTTGTGCTTTTTTTGTTATTTACTTCATTAAAAAAAAAACCCAAAAAAAAAAAAGAGTTTCAAACCAAGGACAAAGTGACTGGAGTTCAAGCAACAAATCAAGAATTCAGAAATCAGAAGAAATTGCAAATAGTGAGATTTCAATCATTGACGCTACTCATTTTTCTGGATGGACAGCCATACCCCACTGTAAATTTCTTTTAACTCTACAGGTGCTCTGCTGCAAAAATATAGACAATTGTTGTAAAAATTTTCTGCAGGGGCAGCGGCTTTGAATGTACAATTTTTAATTTCTGCAGTTATTTTGTGTGATTGCTGTTGTTTCTGCATCTTTTACTCATTCTGTTAAGGGCAATACCCCAATTCACATAAGGTGAGGGATTTCATCACCCTTTCCTTAGCCCACAAATTGCATTTCATCGTAGAATCTGACTAATAATAACGGTTAGACGTTGGACTTAAGGGAGTCACGGGCTCATCTAGGGCTTAATTATATTGTGATAGTTGATTCATTTGGAACGAATTATTTCTTGGTGTCTAGACTACGGCAGAGAAATAGCCGTTTATAAATATTACGGTGATTCGTAAATATTATATCGGTTGTTACTCTGAAGGTACTTAAACCTTCGGCTGCATTGCTAGGGTGATTCCTGGTGCACCGATAACTCCTGTCCGTTAACTGGCTGAGAAATCTTTTGATCTAAGTAATCAAACGTGTCACTTTATAATTTTGGGTTAAGAGCCAATAAGGACAGAAAACTTCATTGTAGCTAATTTTTGTGCTTGCATTTAACAACAATGAGTGAAAAAAGTGTTAGCCAACAAAATTCTCCTAGGGGTTCTCGAATCAACCAAAATTTTCCAACCGAAGTGGATCAAAATCGAGTGAATCAAAACTTTCCAAACTTTGGGGATCAAAACCAAATAAATCAAAATTTTCAGAACCTCAATATCCAAATGGATAGACCCCTGTCTCTTCGTGAACGATGTTATCCAACTAGGACCGTCCAACCCTCTGTCATCGTTTTTCCACCAGCTGAAGGAAACAATTTTGAGTTGAAACATTCCTTTATTCAAGGGGTACCAAAATTTACTGGGTCTGAAAATGCTTATGAATTTCTGAGTGAATTTGAATTGTATGCGTCCACAACAAAAATGCAACAATTGTCTAACGAATCGATCAAGCTAAGGCTAATCCCATTTGCACTACTTGAAAGCGCTAAAAGAAGGCTAAATTCTCTTCCAAAACATTCCATAAGAAGTTGGGATGAATTTGTCACTGCATTTTTGAAAAAGTTTTTCCCTTTCCATAAAACTCTCAAAATCCGAACTGAGATAAATCAATTTTGTCAAAATGAGGGGGAAACTTTTTCAAAATATTTTGAGAGATTCAACCAACTACTGTATAGTTGTCCTCATCATGGAATTCTAAAAGACAACTTGTGTCAAATTGTATATGAAGGGCTTAACTATCAATCTAAAACTCAACTAGAATCAATGTGTGGAGGAGATTTTATGTCTAAAACAGCCGATGAAGCTTGGCGGTTCTTAGAAGATTATTCTGAAAAGGACATGCAATGGGAATCAATTCGCGTTCCCAATCGTACTTCTACTAGAGGAGTGCATGTCGTGGACCCAAATCAAATTCCCGTAGAAAATCAAACTCCTCAAGCCGGAGAAGGGTTACCCCACTACTACTCTCAGGACCAAGCCAATGCTATAGCTCAAAATAACCCTTACTCAGCCACGTACAATCCTGGTTGGAGGAACCACCCAAACTTTTCTTGGTCAAACCCCAATAATTCGGCAAACCCATCTCACATGCAACCCTTTATTCCCAATCCGAATTACCAAGCTCCACCCCCCAATTCTCAAACCTCTCAAACTACACCTCAATCCAAACAACTGTATAGGCACCCCAATTTTCAATCATCAAACCAATCATCTCAATCTTCTCAACCATCACAAGATATTGTTCGATTAGAAAAACAAATAAATAATCAAGACGCTAAAATCGACCAACTAATGCATATGATAAAGGAAATGGCGAAAAATAATGAGAAAGGAAAATTGCCTAGTCAACCTGAGGTGAATCCAAAATATAACTCTCGTACTGTAAATTCTTGTGAGGACGAAAACCATAATCCAGTCAACGCTATTACAACCCTTCGATCTGGAAAGAGGATTGATAATAACGTGGACAACCCTGGCGAACCTTCTAACTCGACCCCAATCCCCATTCTTGATGATCACCCATTGGCTTTGAATGCCAACTCTTCTAAACCTCAAGTTCCCTTAAATGTTGGCAATCCCAACAGTTCTTCTCCCAGCGTCGGCAAACCCGACCCACCTTCGAAAATTAATGTTGGCAATCCCAACATTTCATCTTCTACACCCCTACCACCTTCTTCTTCGAATGATGAAACTCATCCCAGAATCGAAAAACCGGTAGCTCCTTTTCCTCATAGACTCAATAATAAGAAGAAAGCAGCAAATTTCGATAAAATCTTGGAAATTTTCAAACAAGTCCGTGTGAACATTCCTCTTTTAGACACCATCGAACAAATCCCTCAATATGCCAAGTGTCTTAAGGAATTGTGCACACAAAAACGTGCGACCAATGTCCCAAAAACCGCCTTCCTAACTGCGAATACAAGCTCTGTTCTTTCGAATCTTGCCCCAGTCAAGTATAAAGACCCTGGCTGCCCTACGATTGATTGTAAAATAGGAAACACCCACATCTCTCGTGCTCTACTCGACCTTGGTGCCAGTGTCAACCTTCTCCCTTATACTGTCTATCGTCAACTTGGACTAGGGGAGATTAAACCAACAAACATCACACTTCAACTAGCCGATCGATCTGTCAAAAGGACATTGGGAATTATCGAAGACGTCTTGATACAGATCGAACAGTTTTACTTCCCTGTCGATTTTATAGTTCTAGAAACAGAGCCTGTCTCAAATCCCCACGTTCAAATACCATTGATCTTAGGACGCCCCTTCTTAGCAACCTCTAATGCTGTCATTAATTGTAGGAATGGTCAACTTCGACTTTCCTTCGGGCACCTAACCATTGAGCTAAACATCTTTAATCTCAACAAACAACCTAGGGATTTTGAGATCGATGAAATTGACATGATTCAAACCACAGTTGATGAAACCTCAAGCGACACTTCTGAAGCCCTGAAAATGTGTCTTGACCATTTCAACCCTGATTTCGACGAACTCGAATACATTTCTGAACTGAACAAAATTCTTGACTCCGACACTTCGCCACCTGAATCTAACCAAGGAATGTTGACCAATGTTGATACACAAGAACTTCCTAAGTTAGACCTCAAACCCTTGCCACCAGACCTTAAGTATGCCTACCTAGACTCTGCAAAAACTTTTCCCGTAATCTTGGCTTCCGATCTTACCGAGGACCAAAAAGAAAAACTTTTGGATATCTTGCGGGAAAATAAGGACGCCTTGGGGTGGGAAATTAGCGATATAAAAGGAATTAGCCCATTAATTGTGGAACATCGCATACATTTAGTTGATGAGGCTAAACCCACCCGTAAGGCTCAAAGGCGATTAAACCCAAACATGAGAGAAGTGGTCAAGGAGGAGATAATCAAATGTCTAGACAATAACATCATCTATCCCATCTCTGATAGTACTTGGGTGAGTCCGGTACAAGTTGTACCAAAGAAGTCGGGAGTCACAATGATCAAAAACGACAGTAATGAACTCGTCCCAACAAAAATCAAAACCAAATGGCGTGTGTGCATCGACTATCGAAAGCTTAACTCAGCCACACGAAAAGACCATTTTCCCTTGCCTTTTATTGACCAAATGCTCGAACGCTTAGCGGGACATGAGTACTACTGTTTTCTCGATGGATACTCTGGCTATAACCCCTTTTGCTTTAGAGGATCAACATAAGACCACCTTTACTTGTCCCTTTGGAACCTTTGCTTATCGTCGCATGCCTTTCGGTCTTTGTAATGCCCCCGCGACTTTCCAAAGGTGTATGATGAGTATTTTCTCTGATATGGTGGAAGAATTCTAGGAAATATTCATGGACGATTTTTCAATATATGGATCATCTTTTTCCCAATGTCTCACTCATTTAGAACTCGTCCTTAAGCGTTGTAAGGAGAAATCACTCGTGCTTAATTGGGAGAAATGCCACTTTATGGTAAAAAGGGGGATAGTTCTAGGTCATGTCGTCTCCAAAGATGGCCTAGAAGTCGATAAATCCAAAATCGATTTGATTGCTAATTTACCTCCTCCTAAGTCTGTCAAAGATGTTCGTTCATTTCTTGGCCATGCAGGATTCTATAGAAGATTCATTAAGGATTTCTCAAAAATTTCAAAACCTCTCTCGAATTTACTTGCCAAAGACGTAAAGTTTGAATTTTCCAATGATTGCAAAACATCTTTCGAAACTCTTAAATCACTCTTGACCACAACTCCCATCATTCAACCTCCTGATTGGACTCAACCCTTTGAACTTATGTGCGACGCTTCTGATTTTGCTATTGGAGCCATCTTGGGTCAGCGTATCGATAAACTCCCTCGAGTCATTTACTACGCTAGCAAAACCTTAAACGAGGCCCAATTGAATTACTCAACTACTGAAAAGGAATTTTTGGCAGTTGTCTTCGCTCTTGAGAAATTCAGACCATATCTCATAGGATCCAAAGTCATAGTTTACACTGACCATGCTGCTCTACGATATTTGCTTTCTAAAAAGGAAGCCAAGGCCCGCTTGATTCGTTGGATCCTTCTTCTTCAAGAATTCGATATAGAAATACGAGATAAAAAGGGTTCTGAAAATGTCGTAGCTGATCATCTCTCTCGAATTGTGCACGAAAATGATAACGACACTCAAATCGATGACTATTTTCCTGACGAACAACTCCTTTCGATCTCTAACACCCCTTGGTACGCTGACATTGTGAATTATCTTGTCACACAACAAATGCCCGCTGAATGGTTGAAACAAGATAAACAAAAATTTCTCTCAAAAGTTCGAAACTTCTATTGGGATGACCCATATCTTTTTAAATACTGTCCAGACCAAATCATTCGAAGGTGTGTGCCCGATCATGAACACCAAAGTATTCTCTCCTTCTCACATGACCATGCTTGTGGCGGTCATTTTGGTGCAAGAAAAACTGCTGCAAAGGTTTTGCAAAGTGGTTTTTATTGGCCCACACTCTTCCGTGACGCTTTCGAATTTTGCTCTAAATGTGAGCGATGTCAAAGAACGGGTCGAATCTCTAAGCGAAACATGATGCCTCTCAACCCCATTTTAGTGATTGAGTTATTCGATGTTTGGGGCATCGACTTCATGGGACCATTCCCCAATTCATTTGGGAATCTTTACATCTTGCTGGCAGTAGATTATGTCTCAAAATGGGTTGAAGCCATTCCGACCAAAACCAATGACAACAAGGTTGTTGTCAAATTCCTCAAAGAAAACATCTTTTCACGCTTTGGCACACCTCGGGCTATCATTAGCGATAATGGCACTCATTTCTGTAATCGTGCTTTTGAGTCCTTACTCAAGAAATACTCAATCACACACAAGCTGTCAACACCTTACCATCCACAAACTAGTGGACAAGTAGAAGTTTCCAATAGACAAATCAAACAAATTCTTGAGAAAACCGTGAATTCCAATAGAAAAGATTGGTCTGTAAAACTGATTGATGCACTTTGGGCTTTTCGCACTGCTTATAAAACCAATCTAGGGATGTCACCATATCGATTAGTCTTTGGGAAGGCCTGTCACTTACCTCTTGAATTAGAGCATCGTGCTCTTTGGGCCATAAAATTTTTGAACATTGACTTAGAAAAAGCCGGCTCACACAGGAAGTTACAAATTTCAGAATTAGAGGAATTAAGAAATGAGGCGTATGAAAACGCGAAAATCTACAAAGAAAGAACCAAAGCCCAACATGACAAAAACATACTTCGTAAGGAATTCAACATAGGTCAAAAAGTTCTTTTATACGACTCTAGACTTCACTTGTTTCCAGGAAAACTTAGATCTCGATGGACTGGACCTTATGTCGTAAAAACAGTATACCCTCATGGAGCAGTTGAAATTGAAAATCCTAGGGATGGAAAAGTCTTCAAAGTAAACGGTCAACGACTGAAACCATTTTTGGAATTCGAGCAATATGACGAAGACGACTCTATCGATCTGCATGATCATCCACCATGAAATCAGGTGGTACACGTTCTTCTTCTTTTTCATTTTTTTTTTTAATTTTATTTTTGTTTTTCTGCCTTAGACAGTTGGGACACTGTCTGAATCAAGTGTGGGGGGGAGTCTGCATTTCACCCATTTTCATTTTTCTTTGTTTTTATTTCTTTTTATTTTCAGCCATTTAAGTAGGACCATCATGCATTTTAGACTGTAGTAACACGCCATTTTTTTTTTTTTAAAATACGACTCATTTTCAATTGATACAACAAAATAAGTTTACAATTTTTAGCCAGTTGATAGTATTTTTCTCTCTCAACTTAGATCGAATTTGAAATATAATGAAAAGTTTAATTTTGAGGGATAATAGTGTAACCGGTACATAGGGAGATTCTTAGGTGATGGCCATGAAATCTATTCTATATTGTAGACTTTGTTTTAATAAGTGGAGGACTTAAAATACTTATATTGGATTTTCAAATCTTTAAAACTAAGTTGTGTTAAGTTGAATTCGCATAACTCTCTTTTGTGCTTATATTTTCGATAATAATAATAATAGTATTCCAAGGGTATCCAACATTGCATGTATATCGAGCGTTGGTGTGCAAACCCGCCAAGCTCTATCCGACACGTTGTTGACAAAGTCAAAGTTGGAATATCTTGGTCTCATTTTATGGGATTGGACACCTAAGGATTACCGACACGTTGTTGACAAAGTCAAAGTCGGCCTGCACAATCCGCCAAGCTCTTTACCTACTCTCCGTTAGTCCGCGAGGCAGTGCATGGGTGGTAAACCTTGGTCTTTTTAGGTGTATGTACTTAATCATAAATCTTAAAATTTTATAGAATAAAGAATAAGCGATGATACCCGAACACTTCTTGACCTTATTGATTTGTCTAGCCATACATGAGAAAATTAGAATACCACTTTGCAAACTGTGCCAAACAAACTAAGAATTTATTTCATGGCTGCACTATGTTATCGACCGAACTAGCTGGCCAAACTAGAATTTAACATTTGAAAACTTGATTTATATTGAAAATTTGTGACAAGTCGAGGTATCTAAAATAAAATCAACTGATTAGAAATTATTAACTTAATTTGTTGTACCACTTTCATGAAACAAGTCGTGTTTTCATTTTTCGTTTTTAGTTGCATATGTCCATTGCATCCATGTAGTTTCATTAGAATCACAGCATATTGCATTTGGATTTTGTGGGTAGTATCCGCTGAAAACCCTCACGAGACACCACTCGTCCTACTAGGGACACCTAGAGGTTTAACGGCTTGTTGCATACGCTCAATGCAATCGTGTTTCCTACGAAAGTGCGACCTATCTAGTTAGTTTTCATTTTTTTTTTTTTTACTCGAGGAAGAGTAAAAGATAAGTGTGGGGGTATTTGATTGACACTGAAAAGTGTTTATTTTATTACTCTTATGCTTTATCTTTTGTAAATAAATAAATGATCCTTTGGTTACTTTTGTATGTTTTTACAGGATGTCAAGAAATGCCTCCTTCAATTCAAATCAAAGGCCAACTACAAGAAAGAGCTACTTCCTCACATCAAATTCATTTCAATTGCAAAAGAAGTAGTAGCTCACTGGTAAAGGCATAGGAATTGGTGCTGAGAGACCTGAGTTCGAACCCCGTCAAGCTCACTTTTTGCCAAAGAAACGGAGCGCGTTCACACTGGCTCCTTTGCTTTGAGAAATATCTGGATTATTGTTATGTTATATATATATATATATACATACACATATTCATGTGTATGTATTTATGATGTGCACCAATCAACATCTCAGCAATAGCCATGTTCTCATCATGGAAGTAAATTCAAATCATTCAATTTCAATTAGAAGAATTTCTGATTGAATTGTTACCAAAAAAGAAAAACCAATTTTGAAGATTTATCTTATATTGCCTTTGGAGTCTGATAAACGTCCTAGTTTGGAAGAATTAATTAGATGCAATCTTCTATCAATCAAGCCACATGGGAAAATTGAAAGATATGGAAAATATTTACCATGATATGCCCAGATTTTCTCCAATCAGGTAGTCAAGGAAGGCAAGAAATATTCATGAATGAGGAGGGCCATTTATTCATAGACCTAGTTAGGGTTTTCCCCTTCTCATCTATAAATATGTGATTGTAACCATTGTAAAAAGCATCTCATAATTCTGTACTGCCATTAGTTTAATAAAAAAATTTTGTTCTAGTTATTTACTTTTCTTTTAAAACAATTTGTGTATCTACACGATTAGATTCGGTAGAACACATATTGTTATTGTCTTTGTTACTGCATACTAGTGTTGACTGTTTGATTAGTTTCAACAGCAACTCTATTTTTAATTCTCTGTTATTGTTCCAGTTATTATTTACTTTTGTTGTTTTTGCTAGTACTTGTTATTTTCTTTCCTGTTGTTGAATTTGATATACGTCTGATTAGATTCAGATTTGTAGCAGTTTCAATAACATTATTTCAACAACATTGAAAACAACCCCCAAAGTTCTGTCTAACACGCCCAAGAAAAAAAAAAAAAAATTAATTAAACCTCCCTGTGTTCGACCTGTATGCTACACGCTTGTATGCTTGCAGAATTTATTACAAATGTCGCGCTTTTCTAATTCATAGACTAGCGTCGATCATCCAACTAGGGATTATGCTACCTGTCGAACGATTCCCCCAAGTCTAGGATACACTACCTAGTGTGGTATATGTTCCTATACTTTCCCACGTATGTATCGCGAATCGTTATCGCTTGTCTAGATGCACATGTCCTGTAATATGCGGCCCGAGTCCTGTGGCAGGGCAAATCAAGAAACACAGAACTTGGTCGGGAGCTTTCAGATATCTGCCGATGCAGATGCTAAGGTCTGTTTTTATTCCAGTGGCTATGGTCCCACTCGACCCCTCCCTCAACTAATGAAAGGCACACCTTGAAAAATGAGAACTATAAGAAGGCCCCCTATGCCATACTGTCCTATGGCCATCCGCAACCATAACTAGATAGCAAGTATATGGTCTTTTGGAGTTCTCCGCCTTTCCGCTTCATGTATCTCGATTGACTGAAAATGGATGGTAGACGAAGAGTTGCTATCACAGGGCTAACGGTTTCTCGCCGAATCACGCTGGTCCATCCTAGTCTTTAGGTTGCCATATTTTGCAACCAAGGCATACCCTTGGTTCTTCTACCGCAGACCTTAACCTCTGTGAGCCCAGGAGGATCATCTGCAGCCTCACAGAGGGATACCAAGAGTACCCCCACGTCCCCTCGAAGCCTCGGGCTTCGTAACCCAATTCCTTGGAGCCTTTGTTTTAATCAGACGGACGTTCGCTCCTTCCCGTGTTATACTAAGAATTACTACTTAGTTCTACTAACTAAGGTTTACCACTTAGTTTCCAGAATCGTTGTTTTCTTAACTAAGGTTTACTACTTAACTCCTTTTAACTAAGGTTTACTACTTAGTTCTCTTTCCCGTCAATTCGGATTGGTTAAGTATCATTAATCAATTCAAGCTAACTTAACCCTCTTCATTTATCCTGTTAAACTGGTTAAGTGTTATCAGTAATTGATGTTGACTTAACCCTCCCACAAACCAAATTATATTGGTTAAGTATTTCTTATTACTTAACCCTACCCATTCATCCTGTATTGGTTGAGTGTTCCTTTTTAACTTAACCTTGCCCGTCTGTTTTAACTAACATGTTATTAATGGTAAAGTATTATCCCTTCACGTTTTTAGACTTAACCCTATTCCTTTATCACAATCTGATGGTTAAGTGTTCAAGTTTACTTAACCCTACGGTCTAGCCAAGCTAACATATCAAATTGGCTAAGTGTATTAAATCTTACTTAACCCCAACCTCTAGTCTAGTTAACATGTTAATTTGGCTAAGTGTATTAACTTTACTTAACCCCACCTTCTAGTCTAGTTAACATGTTAATTTGGTAAGTGTTTTCTTAGTTACTTAACCCCTACAAATCTTGTCTTGTTACCATGTTAAGTTTGGTCAAGTGTCCCTATGGACTTAGCCCTCCCATTCTAGCTTAACTGTGTTAAGTTGGTTAAGTGTTCCTATGGACTTAACCCTCCCATTCTAGTTTAACTGCGTTAACTGTCTGTATGAACCTAACCCACCCACCAGTCTGGTTATCATGCTGAATTGGTTAAGTGTCTTAGTTAACTTAACCCTACCATTCTTGTTCTAGCTTTAACTAAATAAATTATAGCTGCGACCACTCACATTAGACATATATTGTTGCGAATACTGGATGTGCCGGTTGGTTCCGGCCAGGTTTACATCGCAACTCAGTCTAACCTCGGGTTAGGCATATTCGGGTTTTCTAAGTTCAAAGGGTTTCGCTTAGTTTTCAAATCAGGTTTTGAAAGCAACCATCCCGTCCGTCGGATCAGTTAGGGATAGCCAGGGAGAGCACGAAACTTGTATTTTCCAAACCCAAGCCTAGACACTATCCTCTCTGTCACCCTAGAACTTTTTGGTGTGTTATTAAAAGAGATGTCGTTAATAAACATTTGATTTGTCTAAATTTACATTTTCTCATTTAGGACAAATTCTATAAGTAAATTATTCCTAATTTACTTATTTCCTAATTACTCTTTTAATGTAAATTGTCAACATTCATTCTTATGGCCCATTTTCTCCTCTATATCATATTTATGCTTTTTGGTATGTAAACTATACCAAATTAAGTGTCACTAATGCTGATTTTTCTAAACATGACAATTACTCACAATTATGGCCAATTTCAAATTTATACCAATATACTTGTTATACCAAATTAGCTAATCCAATTCTGATTTAACATTCTAATTACAGTTCATGTCCAACTAGACTTATTATTCTAGTTCGCAATTCATGTAAATACTAGATTTACGAGCCAATACTAGATTCAAATTACACATCCTATAATTCATGTCAAATTTATCCAATTTGCATTCTTATAAACATGCCATAATACATGTTCCCAATTCATGCCAATATACATGTTTATAACTATGTTTTTAGTAAATTTCATATTTTGTCCAAATCGTATTCCCACCGTTCATATAATCATGACTCAACCTAGATTATAGATAAATCTAGATTCGTAGAAAATAGGGAATGAACCAAAGATTGCTATGAAAAAGATAAACATAACAACTGGCATAAAATGACAATTTACTAATTACAGACCTAAGGAATTTCACTGAAATTGATCTAAAACATCGAAGGCCTATAGGTCTGAAAATCTTATGACATAAAAAGGGTTGAATAATGACGTAGGTTCAAGAGCATGGGTAGACCTAACTTAATAGGTAAATTCCCAAGATCTAAAACCAAAGAAAACCAAGAATAGACAGAATAGATAAACATGGGTAGACCTAACTTAATAGGTGAATTCCCAAGATCTAAAACCAAAGAAAACCAAGAATAGACAGAATAGATAATCGGGTTTAGACCCAATTTCATAGTCACAAAACTTAAGCAACATTTTATTAGTCATGAATCATAGGTGTTTAATCACAGTAGCCCTTGTTATGTCATAGGCAATAGTTTATGCTTCCTAGTCAAAGGCATAGGCTTGTATTCATAGTCAAGGAAATAATTCTTATAGTCACAATCACAGTCATAGGCAATGCTCATAGTCATAGGCAATGTTCATAGTCATAGGCAATGTTCATAGTCATAGGCAAGGCCTAATTGGTCATCGAATCATAACAGTTCTTAATTAGGTCCAAAGATATAGGCACAGATTCGAATAGAAAGATTTGGCATATTCTTTTATTCCTTTAATTTCATGTCACGAATAGAGAAAGCGTTCAAATCTAAAAAGTAACCGACTTACAGAGATTAGATTAGCTTCGTAGAAAAACAGTCGTTGAAGTCGTTTGAATCATCACTTGAACCCTAGCTTGACTTGAATCTCTTCTTGAAAGTCTTGAGCAGCGTCTCCTCGTCTTGATTTATTTTATATATTATTTTATTCACTTATTTATTTATTTTCTCAGAGGCAGCATAAGGATAGAAAAGAATTGTGAATAGAGAAGGAAACTAGGGCTGTTTATATAGTGTTAGGCGGACGAACCTAGGCAGAAAGCGTGACCAAATACATCAGAACGAACCAGGTTCATAAAACTGGAAAAAGGGGGGGGGGTCGACCCCCAGGTCGACTACCCAGTCGACCTGGTCCCCCCAGGTCGATACCCTAGTCGACCTGGGTACCCAGGTTGATCCCCTGGTCGACCTGGGTACCCAGGTTGACCCCCTGGTCGACCTTGGTACCCAGGTTGACCCCCCGGTCGACCTTGGTACCCAGGTTGACCCACCGGTCGACCTGGGTCCTGGGCGGGAAATTTCCCGCCCAGCCCGCTTCTAGGTCTGTTTTTCGAATTTGAACTCGTTTTTGACCTGTTCAAATTTTAAACTTCGCTGAAACTTCCGGAGGCTGTATCTTCCTCATACCGACTCCGATTTACGCAAACTCGAACTCGTTTTCATGCAGAATTCCGAGACGAACGCAATGGCGCAGCCCATTTCCCTTGATTTTGATTTTAAAATTTAATTCTGCCTTGATTTGTGAATCTTAGTGTTACAGAATTACGGGGTGTTACATTCTCCCCCACTTAAAATGATTTCGTCCCCGAAATCTTCAAGTTAGGAAGAATGTGTCCTACCATCCAATCACCCATCTACTCAACCATTCAATCACAGGCGTTCATCGTCCTTAAAAGATTTCTAATGTTTTCATGTTCATATGCATAGTGTGTGCACATGTCTTTATCTAATGCAAAATCAGGCGGTCTACTGATTCAGTTGACCTCCTTAATGTGAATCATGTCAGTGCCATGCGTCCAATCATGTATGCAAGCATCCCTACTTATGTAAATACTACATGTGTGCACAACCATTCATCCATATGCAACACCCATATGATAACATATCAAGTTCAACTTACAAACAAATACATATTTTTAAATGCAATATGAAAGCATCCGAACTGATCTAGTGTCTAATACTTATGCAAATGCATTCACGAGCAACCATTAGAAACCACTTGCAACCATCAACCATAACATGTTTCAAATACATGTTTACATCCATTGGCTTCTACCTAAGGATCGAAGATACGACCTAGAGGATATACTTTGGAAAGAGAGAAACAATTATGCGTAAAGCTCCTACAAATAAAAGAAATCAAGGATGCACCCTTAAGGAAAAGGGTATGATGCTAGTATCTAGCCTTCTTGAGCTTTACTTCACTGTATCTTAACTAATTTAACTTCACGATTGTGAAGTTTCTGACCTCCATTTCCAAAATAAACAGATGTCAATCACGGTACCAAGTGTATGTACTAAGATGATTAGAGGTCTCCCTCTTATCCACCATGCCATAACTATAAGGGTCGAAAGGTTACTACGTGCTTTTTAGAGTGTGTGCCACAACTATTCATCTCTCACGCAAACCATCCTAGTCGAACTCGACATTCCTCAAGTACAAGCCCCAAAGGCCTAAACCAATATCAGACAAGCACCCAAGGAATATCTCCTCCGAATTTAGACGATCTACGTGAGATGATATAAGAAAACTCGATAGCTATTCTCAAATCCCTACTAACCAAAAACAAACTGGTCGGACCACCAATTGGATTTGAGATTCTAGTGGGATCTTCCTACTATACAAGTGCTATGGTGCAGAGACTCAACTATGGAAGTGAATATGAACAAATGCGAAGCGCTAAAACCAAAGGAAAGAATACGAATCAGCAAAACTAGACTCTTCCAACAGAACTTTACTACCTTTCTCCTAGGTACGCTTGGTGGTGAAAGTATGTACTTGCCCTTCTGAAAATCTTGTTCCTCGTTCTTGCCCTTGTCCTTAATTATATGCCCTATCATACCCTAGTAAAGATACTTCCTCTTGTCTTAGGTTTTATAATTTCTTCCTCCTTCGTGAGCTAAATCTACATCCATGAATTCCTCATCCTAGGGTTGTGCTCCTTAGCCAAACTCCTCATCCCCTTCCGTGTGTAGTCATGTTGACAAATCTCTCGAAAGCTGCTTCCGTCGTACAGAAAACCCTATAAGCTTTGAAAGAAAACTGGCCGTAAGTGAAACAACTATGGCTATTGATGGAAGTCGGGCACTACTTTGCCCTTCGATGAGGTTACCTCCCAGAAAGCCAGGAGCCCCAGAGACTCAAGAAAGAAGGAGACAAGAATTCAAACAGAGGAAGAGAAGATAGTGCATATGGCTTTGGGGAATATGCCTTTAAAACAAATCTTTTCTCTTGAAAATGCTTCTTTAAAAACCGTTTTGAAAATAATTTTTCAAATCCTTTATCTGATCTGGTAACCTTCAGCTCTGATACCACGTGTAACACCCCACATCCGTTAGTGTCACTCACAAAGGGAATGCACTAAGTTCTGTGGAAAATTTGGGGTAAAAGATGCAGATAAATTACAAGACAGACAGAAATTAAACAGCGGAAAATAAAACTTTGCTTTATCGATAAAATAGTTTGTACAGTGATTTCTTTACAATATTAGAGTATCATCTGTCTTACAAAATAAAGAAGCATAAAACAACATTTATATTCCCCAATTTTAGCAAGAGCCAGCCATAGCATCTGAAAAGAGAATCCAAGCAAAACTTCGACAAATCTTCAAGCTGGGAAAGAGTGGCAGTCCAACTTAACCTGAGCTATACTATTCCCTCCTTTACTGCCTGGGGGGGGGGGGAAGAAAAGAAGATGAAAGAAAAACATAGTCAGACATAAAGCCTGAGTAAGTTCAATAACTTCTAGCATGTAAACATGGGAAAAAAAAACGACATGAATTAACTGAATACAAGATAACACCATGATGATAGGGTCAGCAAGATTTGACAAGATTAACACAGGATATGCTAAGATAAGATTAACTGGATATGTTCTAATACTTTCACCGCTTCGCTATTTCCTTGTTATACTGGTTTCTATATCTCTGCACCACCTAACTAGTGTCCCAACTAGTAACGATAACGTGATCCCAATCCCTGTAGTTTCCATTGCCTTCAGGCATACATTTATTATTTATTACCTAGACCCAATCTAGGGTTTTCTATCAAGGGCTTTCTAGATTCAACTAGAATTTACGCTATCTGCTGAACGCTTCTCGGAATCAGGGTTTATGCCACCTAGTCCAACTAGGTATTATGCTACCTGTCGAACGATGCCCCCAAGTCTAGGACATACTACCTAGAGTGGTATATGTTCCTATACTTTCCCACGCATGTATCGCGAATCGTTATCGCTTGTCTAGATGCACACATCCTGTAATGTGCGGCCCGAGTCCTGTGGCAGGGAAAATCAAGAAACATAGAACTCGGTCGGGAAATTTCAGATATCTGCCAATGAAGATGCTAAGATCTGTTTTTATTCCAGTGGCTATGGTCCCACTCGACCCCTCCCTCAACTAATGAAAGGCACACCTTGAAAAATGAGAACTATACGCAGGCCCCCAATACCCCACAGTCCTATGGCCATCCGCAACCATAACTAGATAGCAAGTATATGGTCTTTTGGAGTTCTCCGCCTTTCCTCTTCACGTATCTCAATTGACTGAAGATGGATGGTAGACGACGAGTTGCTATCACAGGGCTACCGGTTTCTCTCCGAATCACGCTGGTCCATCCTAGTCTTTAGGTTGCCATATTTTGCAACCAAGGCATACCCTTGGTTCTTATACCACAGACCTTAACCTCTGTGAGCCCAGGAGGATCATCTGCAGCCTCACAGAGGGATACCAAGAGTACCCTCACGTCCCCTCGAAGCCTCGGGCTTCGTAACCCAATTTGTTGGAGCCTTCGTTTTAATCAGACGGACGTTCGCTCCTTCCTGTGTTATACTAAGAATTACTACTTAGTTCTACTAACTATGGTTTACCATTTAGTTTCCAGAATCGTTGTTTTCTTAACTAAGGTTTACTACTTAGCTCCTTTTAACTAAGGTTTACTACTTAGTTCTCTTTCCCGTCAATTCAGATTGGTTAAGTGTCATTAGTCAATTCAAGCTAACTTAACCCTCTTCTTTTATCCTGTTAAACTGGTTAAGTGTTATCAGTAATTCATGCTGACTTAACCCTCCCACAAACCAAGTTTTATTGGTTAAGTATTTCTTATTACTTAACCCTACCCATTCATCCTGTATTGATTAAGTGTTCCTTTTTAACTTAACCTTGCCCGTCTGTTTTAACTAACATGTTATTAATGGTTAAGTATTATCCCTTCACGTTTTTAGACTTAACCCTATTCCTTTATCACAATTTGATGGTTAAGTGTTCAAGTTTATTTAACCCTACGGTCTAGCCCAGCTAACATATCAAATTGGCTAAGTGTATTAAATCTTACTTAACCCCAACCTCTAGTCTAGTTAACATGTTAATTTGGCTAAGTGTATTAATTTTACTTAACCCCACCTTCTAGTCTAGTTAACATGTTAATTTGGTAAATGATTTCTTAGTTACTTAACCCCTACAAATCTTGTCTTGTTACCATGTTAAGTTTGGTCAAGTGTCCCTATGGACTTAGCCCTCCCGTTCAAGCTTAACTGTGTTAAGTTGGTTAAGTGGTCCTATGGACTTAACCCTCCCATTCTAGTTTAACTGCGTTAACTGTCTGTATGAACCTAACCCCACCCACCAGTCTGGTTATCATGTTGAATTGGTTAAGTGTCATAGTTAACTTAACCCTACCATTCTTGTTCTAGCTTTAACTAAATAAATTAATGTCGCGACCACTCACATTAGACAGATATTGTTGCGAATACTGGATGTGCCGGTTGGTTCCGGCCAGGTTTACATCGCAACTCAGTCTAACCTTGGGTTAGGCATATTCGGGTTTTCTAAGTTCAAAGGGTTTCAATTAATTTTCAAAACAGGTTTTGAAAGCAACCATCCCGTCCGTCGGATCAGTTAGGGATAGCCAGGTAGAGCAGGAAACTTGTATTTTCCAAACCCAAGCCTAGACACTATCCACTCTGTCACCCTAGAACTTTCTGGTGTGTTATTAAAAGAGATGTCGTTAATAAACCTTTGATTTGTCTAAATTTACATTTTCTCATTTAGGACAAATTCTATAAGTAAATTATTCCTAATTTACTTATTTCCTAATTACTCTTTTAATGTAAATTGTCAACATTCATTCTTATGGCCCTTTTTCCCCTCTATATCATATTTATGCTTTTTGGTATGTAAACTATACCAAATTAAGTGTCACTAACCCTGATTTTTCTAAACATGACAATTACCACAATTATGGACAATTTCAAATTTATACCAATATACTTGTTATACCAAATTAGTTAATCCAATTCTGATTTAACATTCTAATTACAGTTCATGTCCAACTAGACTTATTATTCTAGTTCACAATTCATGTAAATACTAAATTTACAAGCCAATACTAGATTCAAATTACACATCCTATAATTCATGTCAAATTTATCCAATTTGCATTCTTATAAACATGCCATAATACATGTTCCCAATTTATGCCAATATCCAAGTTTATAACTACGTTTTTAGTAAATTTCATATTTTGCCCAAATCGTATTCCCACCGTTCGTATAATCGTGACTCAACCTAGATTATAGATAAATCTAGATTCGTAGAAAATAGCTAATGAACCAAAAATTGCTATGAAAAAGATAAACATAACAACTGGCATAAAATGACAATTTACTAAATACAGACCTAAGGAATTTCACTGAAATTGATCTAAAACATTGAAGGCCTATAGGTCTGAAAATCTTATGACATAAAAAGGGTTGAATAACGACGTAGGTTCAAGAGCATGGGTAGACCTAATTTAATAGGTAAATTCCCAAGATCTAAAGCCAAAGAAAATCAGGAATAGACAGAATAGATAAACATAGGTAGACCTAACTTAATAGGTAAATTTCCAAGATCTAAAACCAAAGAAAACCAAGAATAGACAGAATAGATAATCGGGTTCAGACCCAATTTCATAGTCACAAAACTTAAGCAACACTTTCCTAGTCATGAATCATAGGTGTTTAATCACAGTAGCCCTTGCTATGTCATAGGCAATAGTTTATGCTTCCTAGTCAAAGGCACAGGCTTGTATTCATAGTCAAGGAAATAATTCTTATAGTCACAATCACAGTCATAGGCAATGCTCATAGTCATAGGCAATGTTCATAGTCATAGGCAATGTTCATAGTCATAGGCAAGGCCTAATTGGTCATCGAATCATAACAGTTCTTAATTAGGTCCAAAGATATAGGCACAGATTCGAATAGAAAGATTTGGCATATTCTTTTATTCCTTTAATTTCATGTCACGAATAGAGAAAGCGTTCAAATCTAAAAAGTAACCGACTTATAGAGATTAGATTAGCTTCGTAGAAAAACAGTCGTTGAAGTCGTTTGAATCATCACTTGAACCCTAGCTTGACTTGAATCTCTTCTTGAAAGTCTTGAGCAGCGTCTCCTTGTCTTGATTTATTTTATATATTATTTTATTCACTTATTTATTTATTTTCTCAGAGGCAACATAAGGATAGAAAGAATTGTGAATAGAGAAGGAGACTAGAGCTGTTTATATAGTGTTAGGCGGACGAACCTAGGCAGAAAACGTGACCAAATACATCAGAACGAACCAGGTACAGAAAACTGGAAAAAGCGGGAGGGGGGAGGGGGGTCGACCCCCAGGTCGACTACCTAGTCGACCTGGTCCCCCCAGGTCGACACCCTAGTCGACCTGGGTACCCAGGTCGACTCCCAGGTCGACCCCCTGGTCGAACTGGGTCCTGGGCGGGAAATTTCACGCCCGGCCCGCTTCTGGGTCTGTTTTTCGAATTTGAACTCGTTTTTGACCTGTTCAAATTTTGAACTTCGCTGAAACTTCCGGAGGCTGTATCTTCCTCATACGGACTCCGATTTATGCAAAATCGGACTCGTTTTCATGCAGAATTCCGAGACGAACGCAATGGCGCAGCCCGTTTCCCTTGATTTTGATTTTAAAATTTAATTCAGCCTTGATCTGTGAATCTTAGTGTTACAGAATTACGGGGTGTTACAATGTATTTCCAACGAATCTGAAAAATCGAAATTTTATAGCGGAAACCAAAAGTTATGGTTAGTTGAATATTCAGAATAATCGCTATAGTATAATTAATAGCCCGTATAAAAGGCCATTTTTCAAACGACCGCCGTTTTTGACGAAACCACTTTTATTGGAACCAGAAAGCCAAAGAATTGTTAAGTTTAATTTTCCAGAATTTTTCAAATTAATATGTGAGCGTGGCAAAGGAAAATGTGTTTTTTTCATTTCATTCAAATTTGATCGACTTGAAAATAGCTATTTTTCAAACAGTCTCAGAATTTGACGAAATTAATTTTGTTAGGATTGTATCGTCATAACAAAGCCAGAAATAATTTTTTTGGATTTTTCTGAGTTCGTATGTGGCTCCAGTAAATTTAAATGTAAGTTTGAATTATTTAAATATTAAATTAAATAAAACAGGCTAAACATAGCCATTTGGGCTGACGGAACCTAGCCCATTGCGTCCAGAATAGGGGCAACTGGCTAGGGCCAACTCTTGCTGGACTGGAACTAGAACGGTTAAGTAGTTACGATTTTTTTTGCAAAATAACAATTTAATATTATAAATAATTCGAAATTTCATTTCCCTAAACCCTAATACATCCTGTAGCCGCCTCCTTTATTATCATCCATGGCCACCACACTCCAGTTTTAATTCCTAATCTCTCTTAATCCACACTATAGAATCCCTCTCCCCTTTTGACTTATTTGTAGAGACTTTCTTTGGCTTCAATTTGGTACAGCTGGACCCCTTACAAGTGACGCAGACTTCGAGAACGAACGCCATCGACCGCCGCCGTTCGCACCACCCTAACCCCCTGCCTCGATCGACTTCGACGAGGTGGACCCCCTAGGCGCACCTCTCGTAGCCCCTTCGTGTGGCAGTGGCTGATCGGCACCAAACTTCACAAATTGGACGGAAATCTTTGACCTAGATTTGAACAGGAGTGAACCACCCCCTCCCCCAAAAACATTCACTGTCTCAAAGTTCTTCTCTACACATTTGAAATGATTTCAGGACTCTCAATTAATTTTAACAAAAGCTCCATTATTATGTTTGGTAATTGTTCTCACCTTGGTCCTGTTATAGCTGATTGCTTGAATTGCAAAGTTGATCCATTCCCAATTAATTATCTGGGTATTCCTCTCTGTCCCTCTAAGCTCCATAAAACAGATTGGCAACCACTTATTTCTAAGATCAAAAGCAGGCTTTTAAACTGGAAAGCGAATTCATTGTCCTCTGCTGGCCGTCTTGTTCTTATTAAGAACGTCCTCTCATCACTACCAACTTATTGGATGTCATTCCATAAACTCCCTAATTGGGTCTTTAAGAGAATTGATTCAATTCATAGTTCATTCCTTTGAAATGGGAGTAACCTGAAAAAACTCACCAATTGGCAAACTGTTTGTCTCCCAACTAACCATGGTGGTCTTGGTGTTCTAAACCTCTCGGCCTATAATATTGCACTGCTTCCTAAATGGCTATGGCGAACCCTCTTTCCTGGTCAATTCATTTGGAAAGAATGGATCTTTAATCGTTTGTACAATTCAAACCCATTCATCATCCTCCACTTCGGTCCTGATGCCAACCCTCACCATTCTGGAAGGGAATTTTATCCACCATAACCAGAGTTAAATCTCTTTTTCATGTTAAAATTGGTAATGGTGAATCTTGCCTCTTTTGGTTGGATATTTGGAAGGAACAAATCCCACTTCACTCTCTTTTTCCCATCCTTGCATCGTCCAGCCAAAATAGCCTACTCACGGTAGTAGAGGCCCATGAACTTGGCCCAATGGGCTTTTTCCCTGAAACTTTTCTGGGTTTTGAATCCCTAAAGGAGATTAATTCAATGGATCATATTCTCAGCTCTACTCAGCTATTACCAGATGCAGACTCATTCGTTTGGGCTTTAGGCTCATCCATCATCTTCTCGATCGCATCCTGTTACAAATTCTTAATCCATCCTGGACAAAGCTTCTCCTTCTCGAGGATTTGGAAATGCCACCTAACCCCCCTTTCCCCTTCCCCCCCCCCCCCCCCCCGCATTATTTTCTTACGATGGCTTCTCATACATAACTGTATTAACACCAGAGACAGACTTCATCGCTTCAATATCAATATTGACCCCATACGTGTGCTATGCAAACAAAATAATGAATCCATTTCACATCTCTTCTTCGACTGTGAATTTTCATATGCAGTGTGGGCTGTAATCAGTTCTTTCATCCTTGGCTTCATCCCATCTATCAACTCATTCTTCGAATACTGGCAGCACTTCCCCCCATACCCCCTAATGGATTCATTAGTGGCTTTTTTTTCATGGTGTATTTGGTTAGAGTGTAATGCAATCGTCTTTGGCAGACCCTCGAAACTCATGATGGGTACTTGTTATCATATCCTGCATCTCTTCGACTCATGGACAGGAACAAATAGGCATGCACGCTTCACACTTTCTCTTCCAATGCCCCAGTCTCCTGGCTGGCAAGAAAGCAGCTCCTTCTCTCCTCGTTGATCCAGGCGTAGCAGCCTATTATTAGATATGATGTATTTTGGCTGTGTACCTTTATTTTATGCTTAGTTTTCTATGATGTACATATTCAGATCAGCTTGTATCACTTTTATTGACCGACTGGGTCTAGATCTTCTTGCCACTGCTTGAACTTGTCAACCAGTTTATATTATTATCTACTATGATTACGCGTAACCGGTTGTGTAGTATCACGGTACACACCCGTCTTCCTCAAAAAATATTTAATTTCAAAATGTTTTCTAACTTAATTAAGCCGTATCTAACTCATACGACATCGAAAACGAACAATTTCAGATCCTGTGCAATCGTAGAGACGAGATCTATGCTGCTGTCCAGACTAGATCTGATTCCGAGCTATTTGGATTTTGACTAAACTCGCAACCCAACGGTGAGATTTCTATATTTAATTATTAAAATTAAATTATTCCTCGCATGTGAATTCTATATATATGTATGTTGTGAAATCCATATTGTTTATTGCTATGAAATTTGCATTGATTGAGGTTGTTATGTGGATTTGTTGATGTGATGATATTTGTGTTGAAACAAAATTGTTGAATCAAATTATACCATTGGGTTGAGATTTGATTTGTCAAAATAAAATCGTTATTCTTATCAAACTAGAAATGACAAATTTAAAATTGGAATTTAGTTGAAATAAAAAAATGACAAATTTCACATTGGAATTTAGTTAAAATAAGGAGGACAAAAATTAACATTGCTTTTTGTTGAATACAAAAAGGACATTTTCCATTGTTAATTACGTAGAAATTAAAAAAGGGTAAATTTTTGTTGAAAATAAAAGATTCATTTTTCAAGGTCAATTTTTGTTGAAAATGAAAAGGTTCATTTTTCACTGTCATTTTGTTAAATTAGATCGACACACAAAATAGACATTTTTGTGTAATTAGAAATGACATCAAAAAATTCATTTTTTGTTGTAATAGAATTTACATTCAAAATATACATTTTTGTGAAAGTGGATTGACACCATCAAAAATATAAATTTTTGGGAAAGTGGATTGACAACATCAAAAATATACATTTTTGTGAAAGTGGATTGACATCATCAAAAATATACATTTTTGTGAAATTGGATTGACACCATAAAAAAATGATTATAGAAGCCTGATTTTGAAAAGGGCATTTTTTTTATTTAAAATTTAGTTGTAAATAAAATATGATTATAGGAACTTGATTATGAAAGGACTTTTTTACTCACATATTAGGTGTAAATCAAAATATGATTATTAAAGGACATTTTTATTTTCATGTTAGGTATAAATGAAAATATGATTATAAAAATTCATGAATAAAAGAAACTTTATCTTATTTACATTTTCATGTAAATAAAGGACATGAATAAAAAGGAAGTTTATTTTATTTACATTATAGATGTGTATAAAACTTTGAATTAGAAAGCACATATTATTTGCATTTTTATATGCAAAAAAAAGAAGCACATTGTTATATGCAAAATAAAACATAGAAAAAGATTACTTTTTTCATTTGTATTTTTTGAAACAAATGAAACATAGAAAAAAAATTACATTTTTCATTTGTATTTTTAGATGCTAATGAAACATAAAAAAAAGGATTACATTTTTCATTTGTATTTTTAGATGAAATGAAACATAGAAAAATGGATTATATTTTTATTTATATTTTTAGTTGCAAATAAAATATGGAATAAAGAGTACACATTTTTTTCACATTTTAAATATGAATAAAAACATAGAATTAAAAAGTATAATTTTTTTATTTACATATTAGATGTAAATAGAAACTTAGATTTAAAATGGCATCTTTATTTACATCTTGGATGTAGATAAAAAAATAACTTTGAAATTACATCTTTGTTCACATTTAGATGTAAATAAAGGATAGATTGAAAAATTATATTTCTACTTACATTTTAGTTGTAAATAAAAGAATAGATTAAAAAGATATATTTTTATTCTCGTTCTAGGGACAATAAAAAGAGTTAAAATAAAAGTTACACTTTTATCGTCATTTTAGATGCGATAAAAAGAGTAGAAATCAAAGTGACATTTTATCGTCATTTTCGATGCGATGAAAGAGTAGATTTAAGTAGTTGAAAATCACCATACGACTTATATTTATATTTATATAAATATAAATTATAAAATAAATGAATCGCGTGCGGTTCGCGTTTTGACAATCGTAACTTTAAATGAGTATACCGAAAGATCCGACCGTCGGATTTTCCCAAAACTGGAATCGTTAGGACCGCTTTGGGAAGATCTTTCCAACGATATAAATTTTCTCAAAATCCAATGGTTAGATTTAAAAATATGTGTAAATCAAATTTTGGTAAAAACAACACCAAGGCCGCCCATCGACCCGAAGCGTCGTTTATTATATTGAGCTATTTTAAATAACTAAAAATAGCGATAAATCGTTATAAATAAATATGAATGATATGAAATGATTTTTAATGATAGTTATTTGAAAAATTATTTGAAAAGACCGAGTTCAACTCATTTCAAATAATTATACGGCGATTTAAATCGAACAAATAGAAGACAGTGATTGAAGACCGACGATCTTCAACAGCGAATGGATGACTACTGATGCCTTGGACTGATTTGCTCCCAGGAAAGGGTTACAGTGGCAGTTTTCTGGACGTTCTTGTTGATTGTCCGGATATGCGAGCACCAACGAGAAATCAGGTGACTCCGGTTTCGTTCAGACCCAGGACGGACTTGTAAACGGATGTGTGTCTGACATTGGAGTTCATTCCATGTAATTAAATCATTTTCTATCTAACGTATATCCGTTTGGTGGCGGAGAATTTATTCTCTTTCTTAACAACCTCAGAGGGTATACATTAGTAGTTATCGATTATATGGCGTGAATGGTCAATGTGGCACGCCAAGATACAAATGATCAATGCTTTTGTTGAGAAGCAGGCCTTGTGGTTGATGATCAAAGCATAGCATGTATAGGCGTAGCTTTGTGTATAACGTAACTTCGCGAGCCTCACACCTCGGTTAGAGTCTAAAACGGGACAAAGGAATGCAGGGAGTGCACACGTTTCTTTCTAGCTAGAGTAGTGTCAGCATCTTACTAGTCCTGACATTTTTACTTATGTGGATGTTGGATTATGAGGTACCTTGGTTTTATAGGTTGTTAGTGGCCATATTAGAGGTTCATAAGAACCGGGAAACGTGTGTTCAGGAATTACCAATCCACTAAGCGTAAAAGTGTGGACCGGCCCTGTAGATATCCAGGGGTTCACTACGGGGGATCCTGAGGCATTTGCTAGAGTGTCTCCAATCGTTAAGGAGATCGTCCCTAGCCTTGATTCATGATGGAAATCCAATCTCCAATACGACATTACGATTTTACTGGAAATTATATATGGGACATAGTAGGATGGGCTACTATGCCGTCTAGGATTGATACAATTACTTTGAAGTATTTTAATACTGATTAGACACTAATAATAATATTAAAATATTATCATATACATATCAAGTCATGTTTGATCATTATAGGGTAAAACTCTATCCTCTGGTTTGTGTTGCATTGTGTGATGGGACTTGATTCCTATAATGATTTCATTTTTCTAAAAGGACATTGCGTTATTTTGAATAAAATTTGTTTAAATTATGCACTGGCAATCCAATGGAGTAAACCCGTTCCGCATTAGCGGCGCGGTCGTGTGATTTCCACCTTATTAGATAATGTAGTAGAAGATTTCTCATACCAGTCCCATGACTGACTCTTAGTTTGTTTCACTTTGCAAACTCGGGTGCCCTCTTTTCTACACGGGCAGCCAAGTGACAGGTCTAGGTCATATTTGAGACGTGTGTTGGATTGGAGCTGCTTTGGGAGGAAGACGAAGACCTTCTCTTTTATCTTTTATTCTTCTTTGAGACTTGTATTCATCTTTAGGTTTTGATGTACGTTATGGAGTTTGAGACTTATTTCCTTTTCATTCAGACTTTCTATTTTGCTAAATGTATCCTGTGTCTGCGTACTCTGATGTATTGGATATTATGATGCTGATGACATTTTATTTCCGCTGCAATGATTTATGTGTTATGACATTATATGAGATCTGTTTTTATTGTAAATATGCCATATTCCAATGATTATCCTTGCTTTCTTTCTATGGAAGTTTGGGGTTATCACAATAATATTTATAACTTAATCAGTTGAAGTTATACTTTAACTTATTTTAGATCCTCCCTTTATTTCCAAAACAATTACAATTAATTTGTTTGAGGACAATCCTCAAATCTCAGTGTTAGCCAAGAAATTCGATTTAATTCAATTTATCCTTCTTAAGGACTAATTTAAATTTTCAGAGTTATTTGTTATTTAATATCTACAGTAGATAATAACTGATTCTATAAAATTTATTTAATATGAATACAGAATTTTGACAATCACAATTTATATTTATATTAATGTATAATTTAAACTAAAATATGCTCCCACTCAAGTTAACATCCCTCTGTTTATATAAATATATTAATATACATACATACATACATATATATATATATATATATTGGTGTTCCAAGACCCATATCTAGTCATGCCTTGACCTAGCTTTGGCTAAACCGAAAACACAACCTTTTAGGTAGACATCTTATGTCAATTATATCATCTATATAACTCTTGGATCGCATGCTGAACATTTTGTTCAATATTATTCATTTGCTCAAAATATAGAATAATTCATGCTTTTGTTTCTAAGGCCATAATCCTATTATGCAGCCTAGTTAAGTCAGACCCAATAATAGGTTGGAGCACCACATTTACTCCATCGCTTATAACCAAAATAAAAGATGCACAACGCTTTGGCGTTAGTTACATCCAGTGATTTTGGACAGTGATGAGTACATTATTGGAAGACATCACCATGACTTAATATAACAAAATTTTCTTATGGAGGGAATTTATAATTCGTATTGGCGAACAATATTATAGTCATTTACATAAATCAAAATATATATGTATTTTATATTCATAATATTAATTTGAATTTAAATAATCATATATGTGTGTATATACATACATATATGTATATATATATCGTGCCTATATTTCTTTTGAACATTTCAAAACCATTGGTAATTATTAAGTTTGTATCAAATACAATATCCAAATCTAAAATGGAATTTTACCATTAACCAATTTAATTATTTACATATATGTAGCATACAGTCTATTATAGAACCATAAAAAGATCATATGTTATAAATCCTCTACCACATAGATATACATTATACAAAAGCTACTTATATTTTGTATTTCTAACATATTGGTATATTTACAGATACCATATATCATAGAAACAATAGCACATATATGCATTTGTATCTAATACTATAACACACATTTAAAACAACATATATATATATATATATATATATATATATATATATTAAACTGAATGCATGCATTAAACATATAGTAATCGAAATAATTCATTTCGAACTTAATACATGATACTCACAACAACTTGTAAGTTCAGACCATTAACAATACATTATTCCATTTCCAAGCTGTCAGTTCAATCCAACTCAACATACAACTTATGTCATGAACCAGTAGACACATTCAATTGAAATTTGCTACATTACTATATATCTATATATGTAGTTCTACATGATCAATTTTTCTGATTTTTTTTTTGCCAAATTTCATTTTTATGGAAGTTCGAAAATTCGTTCCTGAGCATTTCCATCTCTGTGCCTTTTGGTTCAGTCTTACTAAGCCCGGTTACTTTCTTGAATCTGCAAATATTTCCAGTAAACATATGACGACAGATTTTTCCATTCGAAAATAAACAATGCAATATATATGCATTGTATACATACATATATATGTGTTTATACATAGATATATACATATATATCAATGTTTAAATTCAAATATATCTATATATTTCGAATATATATATATATATATATATATATATATGTGTGTGTGTGTGTGCTTAAATGAACAATACAAACTAATTTGTATTCTGATGGATTACATGTTCCAAGTCTGGTGTTTATATTTGCAGGAATGAACATTCCCATTTCCATAATATTCATAATGTCAAAAACATTTGAATATCTTTGAAAAATAAAAATCATCAAGCTTCAATGTGAAACAACAGATTGAATCACATTTACTTATCACCATAAATATTGTAACAACCCGAATTTTAATAACGTGTTAAAACCATAAATCAAGGCAGAATTAATTTTTAAAATAAGAATCAAGGGAAACGGGTTACGCCATTGCGTTCGTCTCGGAATTCTGCTTGAAATAGAGTCCGAGTTTGCGTAAAACGGATACCGTACGAAGAAGATATGGGCAGAAAAACCAGAAACGGGCCATAATGCACTGGCGCACTTGGGAAGTGCGCCAGAACAAAATTGCATTGGCGCACTTGGGAAGTGCGCCCTTGCAATTTTGCATTGGCGCACTTGGCAGGTGCGCCAAGGATGAGCAGAAACTTGCTTGGTCAGACCCTGTCTGGCCTGGTCGGGTTCTGGTCGAATTTCTGAGCTCTGGTATGTCACTAGGGCTAACTTGTCATTTTTCTGATTGGCTTTTCTTGAGATGGATGGCCTTGATTTCTTCTAGCTTCATCGACGGCTGTAATTAGTTTGAAATTCTATATAAACAGCCTCCTAGCCTCATTCTCTTTACACCATTCTTCTCTAACCTTATGCTGCTCAAACTCTTGATGATCATGGCTTCTTCTTCTTCCTTTAAATTAAATTAAATTAAAAATAAAACGCAAAGATTATTTCTTGAAGACTACGGCTTGGAATTTCTTATTGGGGATTTGCTTCTACAATCAAAGCAAGATTCAGCGATTCAACAATTCAACCACTAATTTCTAGACTTAACTTCTGCATCTAAATTTCTTAGACCACGATCTGTAAGTTCCAGTTACTTTTAGATAAAAACTATAAATCTAATATGGGCATGTTATAAACTGGAATTAATTTATGTATGATTAATATCTATTCTTGTTTTCTTCGTGGATCTTGACTATTGGGAATATTGCCTATGACGTTGAAACTATTGTTAATGGCCTAAGACTATGACGGTGAACATAAGACTACGCCTATGACTGTGAACATAAGACTATGCCTATGCCTATGACTATGAACATAAGACTATGCCTATGCCTATGAACATAAGACTGCCTATGACTATGAACAATAAGACTATTTTCTATGACTATGACAAGGACAATTGTGGCTAATCACATATGATTCATGACCATGAGGTTATTGCCTAGAATTGTGACTATGAAATTGGATCCAAGCTTGATTTTCTAATCAGACCTATTTTCTTTATTTTTCCTTGGATCTTGATTTTGGGAATTTTTCTATTTAAATTAGATATATCCTTGTTCTTGAAACTAGATTATTATTCAAACCTTTTCATGATCAATAATGTTATTAGATCTATATGCCTGTGATGTTTTAATCAATTTATTGAGTTATGTCATGCCTTAAAAATAGATTGATAATAGAATAATGTTGATTATGTTATATGTGGGACTGAATGATATTGATCTATGCCTGTGGTTCTATTTTATTATCATGTTGAATTGGGAGTTAATGAATAAGTCTATTCATGTGTATATGAACTTGAAGTATAACCCATTATGACAAGTTGTGAAGTTTATCATGTTATGCAAGTTTTAGGTTATAAAATGATATCACATATGTGACCAAATGTTAGATCTACATGTTTATGTGTATATGTTAAACCTATGTCATATTTCAAGTTCACACTTATTCATATGTTCGTGATTGATTTGCAAGTTCACATATATGTAAGTTGATTTAGTCTATGTTGCAAATTCACATATATGTATGTTGGTTCAGTCTAAGCTGCAAGATCACACCTATGATATTCATGTTGATTATTTTGCAAGTTCACACCTATGATGTTCATATTGACTATGCCGAAAATGCCAAGTTTACACCTATGTCATGTTTATGTTAATGAAATTGCTTTATGCCAATTTTGTGTACGTTAAATTAGGCTATGTTTTTAGCCTAATATTATATGCCAAAAACCATGCGGACGGAAAATTAGGCTAAGATTGTTAGCCTAATATTTAGACGGGGTAACGTTGGGAAAAATTGGTAATTATAGGAAGCTTGACATGAAACTTGCCTTGAAAACTTGACACGAACTTGACATGAAAACTTGAACATGAACATGACACTAGAATGAACTTGAAAATGGCCAACTCGAGGTTGGGTTGAGTTTGCAGTGCAAATCTGCCCGAAACTGCCTGACAAATCCAGTGATTGCAAACAATAGGATCCAATGTGAGTAGTTGGTCATATCGCGCTTGAAACCCGAGGTTAGACCAAGTTGTGGTGTAAATCTGCCCGAAACCGCCTGGCATATCCAGTGACCACAATAACAGGTCTAATGTGAGAGGTTGGGGTGCATTAATGAATTAATGCCACATGATAGGGTTAAGTCATGAACATGAAAGACAACACTTAACCAACTTGAGACATTTGGTAGGGTTAGGTCATGAACTTGAACGACAACACCTAACCAACTTGACACGTGAATTGTAGGGCTAAGTCACGAACATGAATGACAACACTTAGCCAATTTTACATGCTAGACTGATAAGGGTTAAGTCTCGAATTTAAATGACAACACTTAACCTGCTGGACGGAAACCCTAGTTACGCGGTCCATTTCAGCAGTAACCCACTAGATGTATCATGGTACCCTGGAACTAGGCAGGGTGGGGCACGATTACTGGGCTGATTGTAAGCAACCAGAACGACAGCTGTGTTGGTGCGCCAGAGTAGGTTCAGGCGAGCTATGGTCGTGCATGTGGTCCGGAGTTGAAAAGGCAGGCATTGGGCATCTGTAGGTTTATTTATTCATTATTGATTCGTGTTGGTGGTTGGCACCATAGGGCTTGATACACCCTATGGTGGGCCTAGCGCTGGTGACTACATTCGTGATAGTGCCGTATGACACAGACACATGACGAGCTAGAACTTGTAGGGAGCCGATCGACTAGTGGATCATTTCGTTGGACCTAGAAATGGGTCATTTCATGATATTGGACCAAGGAATCATTTCATGATTAATATAAGAAATGGGTTTGGGATTCTAGTATAGTTGATGCAACGAACCTTGAATACGTGATGCTATACTTGACTTATCATGTTATCTTAGTCTATCTTGCCCATCTTCTCATCATCCGTATGATTACTTTCAGTTTATACATGTCATGTTACCTTTATCGATTTTTATGCTGAAAGTCACTTGGACTTACCAGTCTTTATGACTGACCCGTTTTCTTTCGCCTCTCTTTCTTCCGTTTCGCCCCCCTAGGTTCTCAGGGAGGAAACTCTAGCACTTAGCTTGGATTCCACTTGCCTTCGGTTCAGCTCATGTACGATTTGATCTTGAGCTATGCTATGGCTGCATTTCTGCTACCTTTGGGGAATTAAGCTCCTTTTGTTGTTTCAAGTTTATGCTTCCTTATTTATGCAAGAAAGAATTTATTGTAATGGAAAATAATGACCTTGGCTATTTGATGTAAAAGGTTTTGACTCTTTTTGAAAGTAATGAAAATTAGCTTTTGAATCTTCCGCTGTTTTATTTTTGTTCTGTCTTATAATAATTCTGTGATTGTTTAGCTCGATAACGCTCGTCCAAAACTAGTGCATTCCCTTTGTGAGTGACCCTAGTGGAGGTGGGGTGTTACATTTGGTATCAGACCAGAAGGTTACCAGACTGGGCAAAAGTTTTTAGAAAACCGTCTGAAATTATTTTCAAAACCATTTACAAAAAAGCATTTTTCAAGAAAAATATTGTTTTATTTAAAGGCTATTCCCCAAAAGCCATTAGCACTATCCTTTGTTTACTCGTTTGAATCTCTTTTCCTTTCTTTTCTCCATCTGTAGTCACAATAGTTTTTACCTACGGCTGATCTTATTTCTAGCTTCGTAGAGGGTTTTCCGTACGATGGAGATAGTTTCCGTGAGGATTGTTAACATGTTACATAGGGAAGGTATGAGTGATAAGTTAAGGCGTATGAGTCTCAGAATGAGAAGAAAGACTTCCAAGAGAGGAGGCAAGAACAACAACAACAATAACAAGACACGTGAGAAAAGAAAATGCCATTTCTGTGGTATTGAGGGGCATATAGTCCAGGATTGTAGAAAGATGAAGATGGGGGCATGCTTTCAGTGTGGTGATACTGGACATATCAGCAAGAACTGCCCTAAGAAGCAAGGGCAAGCCACACAGGCAGGACCTTCTGCGGGTACATCTTTAACTTCTTCTCCTTGATGCTTTGTTTTATCTTGTTTATCTTCTCAATCCTATCTTGAGAACCTTAGGTAGAACCCTTTTGGATGTAAACATGTGATTGAAACATGTTATGGTTGATGTTTGCAAATGGTTGCAAGTGGTCGCAAG
This sequence comes from Allium sativum, assembly GCA_030737875.1. Lineage (NCBI taxonomy): Eukaryota > Viridiplantae > Streptophyta > Magnoliopsida > Asparagales > Amaryllidaceae > Allium > Allium sativum. Next base: position 570,730,537 of record CM060923.1, on the reverse strand, counting down.
TGGTTGCTCATGGTTGCATAACACACATTAGGCACTAGATCGGCTCAGACACATTTTCATATTGCATATGCATGAGTGTTTATACTTGTTTATGGATGAAATTGAATGTGTTATCATATGAATGTTGTATATGGATGAATGTTTGTGCACACATATAGTGTTTATGTGACTAGGACTATTTGCATACATGTTGGATTCATGACACTAAACATATTTTGCATTAGGAAGAACAATCAGGCCTGATCATTTGCATTAGATAAGGAACGTATACACACACTTTCTGCATATGTTCATATAACATTAGAAATCTTTTAATAAAATTGGTTAAGGTCCATACCAATTTTTGCAAACCACCAAATTGAGATTCCTTTCGATGATGTTTACTTCTATGATGATGCCTTTTCTGGTGATTTTAACATTTGTAAAATAATCTAGCCACTTCCACTTCTATTTGATTTCACATACACCACTCTATTTATTTTGTTTGCTATGTAGAATTTGTACATGGACATCAAAGATTTCTTCATGGCTCCACTGCTTATGGTCTACTCTGAAAACTTTAAAAAAATCTAGATCTTAGTTTTGATATGCTCCTGAAGTCATTATTTGAAAGTTTTTGGGCGTCATTAAAGGAACTTCAGCGTGTTCAAGAGGTCCCTAAGGCGGAAGAGGCGGACCCAAGAGCCTTCTGGTCTTTCGAAGTTCCATCAACCGAGGAGGACTTTGAACAGGAAGTTACTGGTGAATAAGTACCAAAGGATTCAGCCGTCGACAGAACCTCCGAAGGGCCATCTTCATTTCAACCTTCTGGAAGCAGCGGTGGTTCCAAAATAGGAAGGAGGAATGAAACCTTGGTTAAAGATAAAGATGGTGGTTCTGTTTACAAAAGTTCAAAGGGGAAGCAGCGTATGAGCAGCTCTTCTCCTTCTCCAGTTCAGGTGTCAATCTCTTTCCTTTTTAATAAGCTATTCTCTTTCGATCACCTTCTTAGTGGTACATATGTGCTTTTATCCTATTTGCTAGTAAAATCATAAGAAATGGTTAAAGATATACCTTTACAGATAGAATTTAAACAAGTGAGAAAGTATAGTAATTTTCTTCAACGATTATTTTAAGGATTAATTTTATCATGCTTCCGACACTCTTTTTTTCGATAAGGTGAAGCTTCTACAAGGGATGGCCTCTGTCAGAATATTTGGATCCTCAGGAAGTAGGAATATCATAGTTAACGATTTGTTCTTCCTGATGAAACCAAAATATTGACAGAATCCTTCCACTTTTAGATAATATTTGAAAAGCTTTTAGAATTCATAAAAGGTAATTTTTGGACATGCACAGAATTTGTATATACTTTTGTAACGACCCAGATTTCGCCCGACCCAATCGATCGCTAGATCGATCAAAATCATTCAAATTCCGAATACGCTAACTTTGGGAATACAACACATCAAAATAAATAACAATTGACTTTTATAAACATTATAATAATGTTACATCAGAGTACAGAATATATCAGAGTACGTTGATAAATAATACAGCGGAAGATTTAATTACAACAAAAATAGTACAATGCAGCGGAATAATTAAATTAATCACAGCGGAAGACTACCAATGCTCTGGACACAGCTCTAAGTTTCGATCCAGAATCCTGCTCAATATATCTGCAAAATAAGCTACGTGACTGCCCGTGTGGAAAGGAGGGCACCCGAGTTTGCAAGTGAAACAAACCACAGGTCAGTCATGGGACTAGTGTGAGAAATCTTTACTTAACATATCTAATAAGAAGGCTAATCACATGACCACGCCGCTAACGCGGAACGGGTTTACTCCATTGGATTGCCAGTGCATAAATAAAGAAAATCGTTAAAACAACGCAATGCTTTTTAGAAAAATGAAACAATTATAAGACTCAGATCCCATCACACAATGCAATGCAAGCCGTAGGATAGAGTTTTACCTTATAATGGTCAAAAATGCTTGATACGATAAAAACAGATTTGATATTATTATTAGTGTATATATGTTTTAAAACATTTCAATCATAATGTATTAATCATAGACGGCATAGTACCCCATCATACTATGTCGCCATATATAGGTGTATAATCAAAACCGCATGATGTCGTATTGGAAGTCGGGTTTCCATCAAGAGTCAAGGCTAGGAACGATCTCCTGACCGATTCAAGACACTCTAGCAATGTCTCAGGATTCGGACGCTGGCGAACCCTTGGATCCTGCAGGGCCGGTCCCCCAATAGTGCAATGGGTTGGATTAGTTATGCCTGAACACACGCTTCCCGATCCTATTGGACCTATAAATTGGCCATTGCGGCCAATAAAATCCGAGGCGTCTCAAAATCCATCAACCACATAAGCAAAATGCCAGGCCGTGTTAAACTCAAACACCACTTCTAGCTAGAAAGAAACGTGTGCACTCCCTGTGTTCCCTTGCTCCGTTTTTGACAATACCGAGGTGTGAGGCTCGCGAGGCAAAGAAATACACAAAGCTATGCCTAAATAGGATATGCTTTGATCATCATCCACAAGGCTCTGCTTTTCAACAAAAGCCTTGATCAATTGCATCTTGGCATGCCACATTGACAGTCCATACCATGTGATTGATAACTATCAAGACACGACCTCTAAGGGTGTTAAGCAAGAGAATAAATTCTCTGCCACCAACGGTTGTATATTAATAGAAATCAATTTACATAGAACGAAATTCAATGTCAGACACACATCCATTTACAAGTCCGTTCTGGGTCTGAACAGAACCGGAGGCACCTTATACCTTGTGTATCCGAACGATCAACAATACGTCTGGACAACTACCACTGGAACCTTTTCAAGGCAGCAACTCCAATCAAAGGCACCAGTAGTCCTCATCCATTCGATGTGAAAATCGCCAGTCTTCAACCACCGTCTTCATCTTCGACTTTTAATCGTCTTAGTAATTATTCAGAATGGGTTAAACCCGATCATTCCTAATAACTTGCATATTTTTAAAATTAAAAATCAAGTGTTATAAGGATACATCCAATGCCTCTTTCGAATTCAGAATATTCTTTAAATAAAATATTCATATTATTAGGGAAAGATTCCCATTAATTTTATCAAAGATAAGATCCTTCAAATTTATTCTTAAATCCTATTTTCAAAGATTTGTTAAAATTCCAATTCAGTTTTAATATAAAAGATCAGTACTTTACAATTATTCCATTTTAAGGAATAAATCTTATTTTTAACTGGGTTAAAGAATAAATGTCATTTAAAAACATTGTTCACGATAAACCCAAAATCATTTTTCCAATAAATAAATATGAATTGAAATACCAATAATCTTAGTTGAAAGATTTATTCTTTATTTAAAAGAAATCCTTTGTTTAAAAATATTATTTATATAAAAGATATTCTGAATCAGAAAGCAACTTAATCATTTACCATACAACTTTGGTAATATGGTTTTCATACATCGTATGTAAATGACAATAATAATAAATAATCATCAAACCATCCATTCAACATCCAAAGTGAAGTTCTCAACTGTGTGAGAATTAAATGAAAAAATAACGCTCATCGCAGCCTGTCAATCTATCGATTGACATATGAATAAATATTGGGACTAGTGTATATCAATTATCATCCCAATACCCGTGTGGGGTTTTCATCCAACAACAGTACGTATAAATAAATAATTGGTTAATTAATTTAACCAATTTTAATACTATCAACATGTTGATAATGACAGACAAAACATGATATTTTATTCCTAATGTCGAAATAAAATATATTTGACTCGCATAATTTCTTTTACATTTTTAATATATAATAGAATGTAATTTATTTATATGACATTACTGTGGATGACAAATAAAAGATAATTTACATTATCCTTTACTTGTATGTAATTATCCTTAATTTCAACGCACAAAAATATTTATTTCAAATTTGCATACAAATTATAATGTATGCATTAATGTATAGAAATGTCGCTTTAACTCACCTATACATTATAAAGTATGGTTTGACCAAGAAAATAAATTTTATATTTGAATATAAAATTTAATATAAGTTTGCAAATATAAATGATTGTTATATTTACAAATCAATTCTATTGTATGTTATGCAAATAAAAATGATTATTTTATTTTCATGTAAATTCTATTTCAATAAAATGTATAAGAAGAGTGATACATTCGTTTGTCGACAATTCTATTTTATCAAAATGCTATCTGTGTTTAATTCTTATTTGACAAAAATGTCCTTTTTGGTTTCAACCAATATAATTTGACAAAATGAATGTTTGATTCAACTAATATAAATTGACAAAAGCGATTATTTTGTTTCAACCTTTTTAAAATGACAAAATTAAATAAATTTTGTCTTATTCTATTTAAATGATAAAAATCTATCTTTTTGTATGGCAACAAAAGGACAAATAAACCTTCTCTATCTTTTTACTCTTTTTATTGAAGCCAAGATGACACTAAAAATATACCATCTTAATTCTAATCTTTTATTTTAATCTATGACGAAAATAATATCATTTTATTTATTTTAACAAAATTATGACTATGATGAATTCATTTTATCGTAATCCTTTTATTTACTCTAGTTTAAAAGTAAAAATGATTTTTTTAATCATGTTCTTTTATTTATAACTAAATAGTAATAATAGTGTAACTTCTTAAACTATGCTTTTATTTGCATCTAAAATGCAAATAAAAGGTAATACTTAAATTTATGATTTATTTGCATCAACGAATGCAAATAAAAATACAACTTTTATCTTCATGTTTTATTTGCATCAAAGGATGCAAATAAAAATGCAACTTTCTAATTCAAGGTTTTATGTGCAACAAGGAATGTGACTAAAAATTCAACCTTTAATTCAGTATTTTATTTGCATCAAGGAATGCAAATAAATATGCAACTTTTAATTTCATAGTTTATTTGCATCAAAGAATGCAAATAAAAATTCAACTTTTAATACGGTTGTTTATTTGCATCAAAGAATGAAAAAAATTTAACTTTTAAATACTATGTTTATTTGCATTAAGAAATGCAAATAAAATAAGACTTTTTATTGCAATGTTTTATTTGCATCAAAGAATGCAAATAAAATATAACTTTTTATTTCAATGTTTATTTGCATCAAAGAATGCAAATAAAAATATAATCCTCTTACTATGATGTTTATTGGCATCTAAATATGCAAATAGAATATAACCTTTAAACTACATTGTTTATTTGCATCTAAATATGCAAATAAAATATAACCATTTAACTATCTTGTTTATTTGCATTCAAAAATGCAGATAGAAATTCGACCTTTAAATACGGTGTTTATTTGCATCAAAGAATGCAAATAAAAATATAATCTTTTAACTACGATGTTTATTTGCATCTAAATATGCAAATAAATATATATATATATATATATATATATATATATTTGCTTTGTTTGCAACTAAATTTATAAACAAAATTGTAACTCATTTAAATCATATTTTTATCTAAAATACAAAATAAAAATGTCGTATTCATTCTAGTGTTTTTGTTTGCATTTATAATTGCAAAAATGTTGTTTTAACTCTAATGTTTGTATGCACCTAAAATTGTAAATAAAAATATAATTTTCCTTATTTCAATGAAGATTTGCGTTAGAGAATGAAAATAAAAGAATATTTTATATTTCAATATATATATGCATAAAAGAATGAAAATAAAAGAGCATTTTCTATTTCTATGTATATTTGCATAAGAGGATGCGAATAAAAGGACATTTATGTTTCTGTGTATAAATTTGCATAAAAGAATGCAAATAAAAGGACATTTATATTCCGATGTATATATTTGCATAAAAGAATGCAAATAAAAGATCGATTATATTTTCTATGTATATTTGCATAAAAGAATACAAATAAAAGATCGATTATATTTTCTATGTATATTTGCATAAAAGAATACAAATAAAAGATCAATTATATTTTCTATGTATATTTGCATAAAAGAATGCAAATAATAGATCAATTATATTTTCTATATATATTTTCTATTCCAATCAATGATTTTACAAAATGATTGATTTTTATATCGATTTGGAAATTCTAATCCAAATCAATAACTTTTCACAATGATTTGTTTTTATTCAACACACACGGATTTGTATTTATACATCATCAATCAACAAATAAGGCATCCACAATCACATCACAGCAGATCTAAGACATATACATGCAATAGTTACATAGCAAATAAATTGAATAAATTAATTAATTTATAAGAAAGAGAAATCTCACATCGATCGATTTTTAGAAATCGTTCGTGTTCAATTTTGGCTGAATTTTCAAAGTTCTCTGTTCCAGATCTGGTCTGTCCCATGTTGTAGATCTCGTCCATACAATTCCAACAAAGCTGAAATCGTCCAATTCTGTTTTGTTTTGAACGAGATATGAATTTTTAAAGTTTGATTTCTAAATAATTAACTAATAATATAATTACACTAAAATATGTGCCTCTTCATCGTTCCTTTTCCACTTCTGGCCGATTACTGAACCCAACTCCACACCATTGGGCTTCACTTTGCGCGCCATCCAAGCTGCCGTAGCATGATCCAGGACCCCCACGTCAGAGCCCCACGCCAGAGTTCCTTGCACCGCCGCCGGTGCAGTGGTCCCCGTCCCTCGAGAAACGTCCTCGAACCCGTGCTGTTTGTGCTCAAATTCTAGTCAAAATAGTCTACGGAATTTAATCATATCCGTATGATTTTAAAGAGCTAAAGAAGCTCTTCGATTTTGTCTTCAGGAGTTTGGAGAATCGTTTGATGGATTGTGAAATTTTAAGGTTTGAATTTGTGACGATATTGGCCATTGATCAAAGAAGGAGGCGGTTGTATCCTTTAGGGTTAGGGCTGCTAATTGCTACCGTATTTATACCGTGTTTTTAGTGTATTTTATGTTTATTTAATTATTTAATTCAAAGAAAAAGCCTATTACTCTATACGAACTCCAAATCCATCCTAACGAAAGTTGCCACTAGGCAAATACCCATGTTCCGGACGAAATGGGCTAGGTCCTGTTAGTCCATTTAATCATCTCCAGCTTGTTTTATTTAATTTAATATTTAAATCATTTATTTAATTAATTCAATCTTACATTTAAATTCACCGGGGCCACATAAGACCGCTAAAAATTCCAGAAAAATTATTTCTATCTATGTTTTGATGATACGGTTCTAAAAAGACTAATTTTGTCGAATTCTGAGATCATTTGAAAAATGGTCATTTTCTAATCGATCGAAATTGACTGTAATTGACAAAACACATTTTCTTTTGCCACGCTCACATATTGATTCTAAAAATTATTAAAATTGAAACCTAGCAATAATTTGACATTCTGGTTCCAACAGAAGTGGTATCATCGAAAACGGAGGTCGTTTGAAAAATGACTATTTTAATATTAAAATATATATAAATCCTACAACGACTATTCTGAAAATTAAACTGGGCATAACTTTTGATTCCCGCTATGAAATTTCAATTTTTCGGATTCGTTGGAAAGATATTTTTAAATAGACTCTAATATTTTTGGTTTCACTAAAATCCGGTTTATTTTGCATCCTATACATTCGGTCAAAGTTCAAGTTTGACTTTTCAAACTACCGTGCTATTTCTAACTCCTTTTATAATTAAAATTAAAAATTTCGCTCTAACTTCGATTAAAAAATATTTTCTCGTTGTTATTATTTAAAATAAATTATTTTAACTATTAAAATTTCTAAAATAAAAATTTTAAATTGGTTCAAAATTTGCGGGTTGTTACAATCTCTCTCACTTAAAATCTTTTCGTCCTCGAAAAAGGAACGATGCTTAAAGTCGTTTAATTTACCAACTCAACTTTTAATTTTAATCAATTTTCAGTTTAGTTCAATATTAAATATGATTCAGTTAAATTTATCATTATTTTATATATTGGTAGAATTAATTATCATTCCAATATTTTAATTAGTTAAACTAATTATCAAATATCACAACCAGCAATCAGTTAGGCGATTTACTTTTCAAATATATATAACTTTTATATATAGTCAAAAATCATATTTTTAGTGCAAATCACAGTAATAGACCCTATCTAGTTTTGGTTCTCACACCAGTCAATGGAAATATATAGATATACCACTTTTGAAACTCGAACATAAATTCGGATGATGTTTCGAACCACCATCAGAACATCTCCGGCCGACTAAAGTGTGATTATATATCTATCTAGTATATTAAAACTTTGAATATCCGTTAATTACTCGTATATTCGAAATCTTTATATACTCGATTGTCCAAATTAAAATATAATAATATCTCAAATACGTATAATAATATTTTAAATTTTCAAAACTAATTTTTTTTCATTTTAAAAATCAATACTCTTTATACTCGTTCTAGGATACTACTGATCCCATCTCTAACGAGTTATTCTTATTGGATATTACTAATCCAATCTCTGATGAGTCTTTTGTTCAGTTCTAACGAGTTGTACCCTAAAGATTTGTGCACACCAGAGCTCTGATACCAACTGTAACGACCCAGATTTCGCCCGACTCGATCGATCGCTAGATCGATCAAAATCGTTCAAAACCCGAATACGCTAACTTTGGGGATACAACACATCAGAACAAATAACAATAGACTTTTATAAACATTATAATAATGTTACATCAGAGTAGAGAATATATCAGAGTACATTGATAAATAATATAGCGGAAGATTTAATTACAAAAAATTAATACAATGCAACGGAATAATTAAATTAATCACAGCGGAAGACTACCAATGCTCTGTACACAACTCTAAGTCTCGGTATAGAATCCTACTCAATATATATGTGAAATAAGCTACTCGACTGCCCATGTGGAAAGGAGGGCATCCGAGTTTGCAAGTGAAACGAACTACAGGTCAGTCATGGGACTGGTGTGAGAAATCTTTACTTAACTTATCTAATAAGAAGGCTAATCACAGGACCACGCTGCTAACGCGAAACGGGTTTACTCCATTGGATTGCCAGTGCATAAATAAAGTAAATCGTTAAAATAACGCAATGCTTTTTAGAAAAATGAAACCATTATAAGACTCAGGTCCCATCACACAATGCAACGCAAGCTGGAGGATAGAGTTTTACCTTATAATGGTCAAAAATGCTTGATACGATAAAACGGATTTGATATTATTATTAGTGTATATATGTTTTAAAACATTTCAATCATAATGTATTAATCATAGACGGCATAGTACCCCATCCTACTATGTCGCCATATTTAGGTATACAATCAAAACTGCATGATGTCGTATTGGAAGTCGGGTTTCAATCAAGAGTCAAGGCTATGAACAATCTCCTGACCAATTCGAGACACTCTAGCAATGTCTCAGGATTCAGACGCTGGAGAACCCTTGGATCCTACAGGGCTGGTCCCCCAATAGTGCAATGGGTTGGATTAGTTATGCCTGAACACACGCTTCCCGATCCTATTGGACCTATAAATTGGCCATTGCGGCCAATAAAATCCGACGCGCCTCAAAATCCATGAACCACATAACTAAAATGCTGAGCCGTGTTAAACCCAAACACCACTTCTAGCTAGAAAGAAACGTGTGCACTCTCTGTGTTCCCTTGCTCCGTTTTTGACTCTACCGGGGTGTGAGGATCGCAAGGCAACGAAATACACAAAGATATGCCTAAATAGGCTATGCATTGATCATCATCCACAAGGCTCTGCTTTTCAACAAAAGCCTTGATCAATTGCATCTTGGCATGCCACATTGACAGTCCATATGTAACAACCCGGAAAATCCGAACCAATTTAAAAATTTTACTTTAAATAAATTGGTTAGAAAATGAGCCTGAATTTAAAATTTTTAATTTTAAATAATATTAGAGGCAGTGAAAATAGTCAATTTTCAAACGACCTCTGTTTTCGATGAAATCACTTTTGTTGGAACCGGAATGTCAAATTATTCCTAGGTTTCAATTTTTAGAATTTTCCGCTTTAGTATGTGAGCGTGGCAAAAGAAACTGTGTTTGGTCAAATACAGTCAAAATTGAACGACTGGAAAATGACCATTTTTCGAACAGTCTCACAATTCAATGAAAATAATTTTGTTGAATTCGTATCGTCAAAACATAGCCAAAAATATTTTTTATTTTATTTTTCGGAGTCCGTATGTGGCTCCGGTGGATTTTTGATTATGTCAAAATTAAATAATAAAAGAATTAATTTTAAATTCGAAAAACAAGGGCTGAGATGACCTCTTGGGCCTACGGGACATAGCTAGATGGATCCGGACTAGGGGTTATTAGCTAGGAAACACAGTCCTTGGGCTGAAATCCGAGCAAGTGGGTAAATGGACCTTTATTGGATTAATTAAATAATTAATCATAACCCTAATTATAATATTATTTAAATCCCCTGTAGCATCGTATTCTTCTTCCCCGATCTCAAATTTCAGCCCCCCCCCCCCTCTTCAATCCTTCCCCCCCCCCCCCCCAATTCTCTCTCCACACAAACAATTACCCTATGCTCCTTTGGAGTTTTCTCTAGGATTCTCCTTCCTCTTCATTTCTAGACAAGTTTCACCTCCTCTCGTGCCCCGGTTTTAGAGAACCGCGCCCCCGAAGCCCGCACCTTTCAGCCGCCGCCGACCTCCCCTGGTGCCGCCGCACCCTCCACCGTGCTAGGCGCACATAGCCCCTTCCAAGCCCGACCACCTCCAACAAACCACGCCTCAAACCGACCTTCCTACCTCCTGAAAACTGAAGTCAAAGTTTTGAACAATTATGTAAAGTCACGACCAATTTATTTGAAGGAGGAAGAGAGGTTAATCCCTTAATGACTTCTCTAATTAATTAATCTAATTTATTTTATAACTTGTTTTGATCATAATTAATTCGTTTCAATTCGAAATTCGATGATTTCAGCGACGTTGTGATCGTATTGAGCAGATCTACGCCCCTGGACTGAAACAGAGCAATTCAGAACAACTTAAATTTTAGGCAAATTTCTCAACGACTGTGAGATATTTTTATTTTAAATTAACTAGTAAATCAATTTATTTTTATCTATAGTATTCGTTTCAGATCTGATTTTGTATGGATGTGTTATGATGATTGTCTGTTGGATGTTATGAATTATCATGGTTATTGTTGTGTGTATTTGAACATGTTCATCCTATATTTGATTTTATTGAATTGAGTTACTTAATCAATTCAACATTTGTTTCTATGATGAAGGAAAAATTATAGATCTACATACAACAAAACAAAAGAAAGAAAAAGGGGAAATAAAGTTTCCTTTTACTTGAATAGATTTGATTCAATTAGGAAAACAAAATTTCCATTTATTTGAATGGTTTTGATTTGACAAAGAAAACAAAATTTTCTTTTTATTTAGGTGGATTTGATTCACAATAGAAAGAAATAAGAAATAAAAAAATTCCTTTTTAATTGATTTGATGCTACATAGAAGGGGAAAGTTTATTTTTATTTTTGTGCTTCAACACAAGTAGTAACATGCAAAGGAAATGTCTATTTTTATTTTGTGTTTTAACACAAATATTTTCATATAAATGAAAAGTTCTCTTTATTTATGTTTTAACGCAAATATCTACTTAGAAAATAAAATATTATTTTTATTTGTGTTTCTAAACACAAAGATTATATAGAGCATTAAATTATATTTATTTGTGTCTTTAAAACACAAATATATGCATTGGTCATTAAATTATATTTATTTGTGTCTTTAAAACACAAATACATGCACCGTCATTAAATTACATTTATTTGTGTCTTTAAAACACAAATACATGCACCGTCATTAATATATATATTTATTTATGCTTTAAAACACAAATCCATGCCCCGCCATTGAAATACATTTTATTTGTGTCCTTATACACAAATGCAAACATCGTATACTGAATTATATTTTATTTGTGTCTCTATCGCAAAAATATACGTCGTACATTGATTAACATTTTTATTTGTGCTGCAAAACACAAATATTACGTGGAACATTGAGTGACATTTTTATTATGCTTTAAAACACTAATATTCAATAGAAAATTAAAATACATTTTTATGTGTGCTTTCAAACAAAAATTTTACATGAAGAATAAAATTTAATTTTGTTGCATTCCTTGATGCAAACAAAATGTAGAAAATAGAACCTCATTTTATTACACCCCGTAATGCAAATGTAATGTAGAGGAAAATGTAATTTACATTTTTGTGTTTGCATATAAATGCAAACGCTACTTTAAAATATAATTTACATTTTTGTGTTTGCATACAAATGCAAACGCTACTTTAAAATATAATTTACATTTTTGTGTTTGCATACAAATGCAAACGCTACTTTAAAATATAATTTACCTTTTTGTGTTTGCATTCAAATGCAAACGCTACTTTAAAATATGATTTACCTTTTTTGTGTTTGCATGCAAATGACCAATGCTACAATAAAAATAGAAATGTACATTTTCGTGTTTGCATTCAAATGCAAACGCTACATGTGAGAGGGAAGAGACGATTTTAATTTATGTTTACATTCTAAATGCAAACAAAATAAGAATAAGAATATGTTTTTGTTTGCGATTTTAGTTGCAAACAAAATTAGAAATGTAAAAGATGTGTGTTTTTGTTTGCAATTTTAGATGCAAACAAAGTAGAAATTAAAGTTACATTTTGTTGCAAAATGTAAATGGGGATAAATGAGAAAAAGAAAAAGATTATATTTTTATTTGTTTATTTACATTCCTTAGCGTAAATAAACAGAAAATAAAATACGCTCTCTTATTTACATTCCTAGATGTAAATAAGATTTAGAAATTAAAAGCTACATTTTTATTCGCTTTCTTTAAACACAAATAAATCATGAAAAGAAGAAAAAAATACGTTTATTTGCATTCCCTAGTGCAAACATAAAATGCGAGAATTTTTTTTACATTTTTATGTAAATTTTTAAAGAATAGTAAGAAGAAACATATTTAGTCCAAAATATGTTTTACTTTTAATAAAAATATAAATAATAAAAATTACATTTTTGATGTGATATTAAAAGCGTAGGAAAGAAATTATCATTTTTTTCATAAAAAATGAATTGAATAAAATATTCATTTTTGTTCATCGGGAGGAAATCAACAAATTCACTCCTTGAAATAAAATGGACAAAAATAATCGTTTTATTCATTGTGAAGGAATTTACACCTAGTATAAATAAGAAGGTTGAAATCAAGATTTAAACGTTAGAATTTATGAACAAACAAAATATAAATTATAGTCAATTATTATAAAGATTGGTGCATGAAATAAAACACGTTTTAATAGACGAGATAAACTTAAGTTGTGATTGGCATTATTCATTTCCTTATTGGTGTGATATTCATGTTGGTGAAAGCACTTGAAAATTTATATTTACAAATATAATTAAAATTACAACGAATCGAGCGTGGTAGTTCGCGTTTCGGAAATCGTAACTTTAAACGATTATACTTAGAGATTCGACCGTCGGATTTTCCCAAAACAGGAGCCGTTAGGACCGCTTTGGGAAGATCTTTCTAATGAGACAAATTTTGTCAAAATCCAACGGTTATATTTCAAGATATGTGTAAATCAAATTTATTGAAAAACAGCGCCAGGGCCACCCTCTGACCCGAAGCGTCGTTTAATTAATTTGAACTATATTTTCATATATATATATATATATATATATATATATATGTATGTATAAATAAAAATAGCGTCAAATCATTAAAGATTAATATTAATAATATGAAATGATTTAAATGATAATTATTCGATAATTATTTGAAAAGTCCGAGTTCTACTTATTTCAAATAATTATACGTCGATGAAGAGACGAAGACGGTGTTGAAGACCGGCGGCCTTCACATCGAACGGATGTATTGCTACCAAGGTCCTCGATAGGAGTAGCTACCCTGAAGGGACTTCGGTGGTAGTCGTCCGGGCGTATGTGCTGATTGTTCGGGTATACGAGAGCCTCTTAGGTATCTGCAGTTCCGTTCAGACCCAGAACGGACTTGTAAATGGATGCATGTCTGACGTTGAACTTCGTACCATGTAAACTGATGTTTGTTGATATACAACCGTTGGTGGCAAGAGAATTTATTCTTTCGCTCAACACCCTTAGAGGTTGTGTATTGATAGATGTTAATTTCATGGCATAGACTGTCAAAGGGACACGCTAAGATGCAAATGATCAAGGCTTTGTTGAAAAGCAGGCCTTGTGGTTGATGATCAAAGCATAGTCTATTTAGGCATAGCTTTGTGTATATCGTGACTTCGCGAGCCTCACACACCGGTTGAGTCTAAAACGGGAGTTTGGGGTCGTCACACCATACCATGCGATTGATAACTATCAACACACAACCTTTAAGGGTGTTAAGCAAGAGAATAAATTCCCTACCACCAACGGTTGTATATTAATAGAAATCAATTTACATAGAACGAAATTCAATGTCAGACACACATCCATTTACAAGTCCGTTCTGGGTCTGAACGGAACCGGAGGCACCTTATACCTTGCATATTCGAATGATCAACAATACGTCCGGAAAACTACCACTGGAACCTTTTCAAGGCTGCAACTCCAATCAAAGGCACCAGTAGTCCTCATCCGTTCGATGTGAAAATCGCCGGTCTTCAACCACCGTCTTCATCTTCGACTTTTAATCATCATAGTAATTATTCAGAATGGGTTAAATCCGGTCATTCCGAATAACTCGCGTATTTTTAAAATTAAAAATCAAATGTTATAAGGATACATCCAACGCCTCTTTCCAATTCAGAATATTCTTTAAATAAAATATTCATATTATTAGGGAAAGATTCCCATTAATTTTATCAAAGATAAAATCCTTTAAATTTATTCTAAATCCTATTTTCAAAGATTTGTTAAAATTCCAATTCATTTTTAATATAAAAAATCACTACTTTACAATTATTCCAATTTAAGGAATAAATCTTATTTTTAACTGGGTTAAAGAATCAATGTCATTTAAAAACATTGTTCACGATAAACCCAAAATCATTTTTTCATTAAATAAATATGAATTGAAATACCAATAATCTTAGTTGAAAGATTTATATTTTATTTAAAAGAAATCCTTTGTTTAAAAATATTCTTAATATAAAAGATATTCTGAATCGGAAAGCGACTCAATCATTTACCATACAACTTTGGTTATATGGATTTCATACATCGTATGTAAATGACAATAATAATAAATAATCATCAAACCATCCATTTAACATCCAAAGTGAAGTTCTCAACTGTGTGGGCATTAAATGAAATTATAACGCTCATCGCAGCCTGTCAATCTATCGATTGACATATGAATAAATATTAGGACTAGTGTATATCAATTATCATCCCAATACCCGTGTGGGGTTTTCAGTCAACAGCAGTACATATAAATAAATAATTGGTTAATTAATTTAACCAATTTTAATACTATCAACATGTTGATAATGATAGACAAAACATGATATTTTATTCCTAATGTCGAAATAAAATATATTTGACTCGCATAATTTCTTTTACATTTCTAATATATAATAGAATGTAATTTATTTATATGACATTATTGTGGATGACAAATAAAAGATAATTTACATTATCCTTTACTTGTATGTAATTATCCTTAATTTTAACACACAAAAATATTTATTTCAAATTTGCATACAAATTCTAATATATGCATTAATGTATAGAAATGTAGGTTTAACTCACCTATACATTCTAAAGTATGGTTTGACCAAAAATATAAATTTTATATTTGAATATAAAATTTAATATAAGTTTGCAAATATAATTGATTGTTATATTTACAAATAAATTCTATTATATGTTATGCAAATAAAAATGATTATTTTATTTGCATGTAAATTCTATTTCAGTAAAATGTATAAGAAGAGTAATACATTCGTTTGTCGACAATTCTATTTTATCAAGATGTTATTTGTGTTTAATTCTTATTTGACAAAAATGTCCTTTTTGGTTTCAACCAATATAATTTGACAAAATGAATGTTTGATTCAAATAATATAAATTGACAAAAGTGATTATTTTGTTTTAACCTTTTAAAATGACAAAATTAAATAAATTTTGACTCATTCTATTTAAATGATAAAAATGTTTCTTTTTGTATGACAGCAAAGGGACAAATAAACCTTCTCTATCTTTTTACTCTTTTTATTGAAGCCAAGATGACACTAAAAATATACCTTCTTAATTCTAATCCTTTTATTTTAATCTATGATGAAAATAAAATCATTTTATTTATTTTAACAAAATTACAACTACGATGAATTCATTTTATCATAATCCTTTTATTTACTCTAGTTTAAAAGTAAAAATGATATTTTTAATCATGTTCTTTTATTTATATCTAAATAGTAATAAAAGTGTAACTTCTTAAACTATGCTTTTATTTGCATCTAAAATGCAAATAAAAGGTAATACTTAAATTTATGATTTATTTGCATCAACGAATGCAAATGCAAATGCAAATACAAATACAACTTTTATCTTCATGTTTTATTTGCATCAAAGGATGCAAATAAAAATGCAACTTTCTAATTCAAGGTTTTATGTGCAACTAGGAATGCGACTAAAAATTCAACCTTTAATTCAGTATTTTATTTGCATCAAGGAATGCAAATAAATATGCAACTTTTAATTTCTTAGTTTATTTGCATCAAAGAATGCAAATAAAAATTCAACTTTTAATACGGTTGTTTATTTCCATTAAAGAATGCAAAAAAATTAACTTTTAAATACTATGTTTATTTGCATTAAGAAATGCAAATAAAATAAGACTTTTTATTGCAATGTTTTATTTGCATCAAAGAATGCAAATAAGATATATGTTTTTATTTCAATGTTTATTTGCATCAAAGAATGCAAATAAAAATATAATCCTCTTACTATGATGTTTATTGACATTTAAATATGCAAATAGAATATAACCTTTTAACTACGTTATTTATTTGCATCTAAATATGCAAATAAAATATAACCTTTTAACTATGTTGTTTATTTGCATTCAAAAATGCAGATAGAAATTCGACCTTTAAATACCGTGTTTATTTGCATCAAAGAATGCAAATAAAAATATAATCTTTTAACTACGATGTTTATTTGCATCTAAATATGCAAATAAATAAATAAATAAATAAATATTTGCTTTGTTTGCAACTAAATTTATAAACAAAAATGTAACTCTTTTAAATCATATTTTTATCTAAAATACAAAATAAAAATGTCATATTCATTCTAGTGTTTATGTTTGCATTTATAATTGCAAAAAATGTAATTTTAACTCTAATGTTTGTTTGCACCTAAAATTGTAAATAAAAATATAATTTTCCTTATTTCAATGCATATTTGTGTTAGAGAATGCAAATAAAAGAATATTTTATATTTCAACATATATTTGCATAAAAGAATGCAAATAAAAGAGTATTTTCTATTTCTATATATATTTGCACAAGAGGATGCAAATAAAAGGACATTTATATTTCTGTGTATATATTTGCATAAAAGAATGCAAATAAGGGGCATTTATATTCCGATGTATATATTTTCGTAAAAAATTGCAAATAAAAGATCGATTATATTTTCTATGTATATTTGCATAAAAGAATACAAATAAAAGATCGATTATATTTTCTATGTATATTTGCATAAAAGAATACAAATAAAAGATCGATTATATTTTCTATGTATATTTGCATAAAAGAATGCAAATAATAGATCAATTATATTTTCAATATATATTTTCAATATATATTTTCTATTCCAAATCAATGATTTTACAAAATGATTGATTTTTATATCGATTTGGAAATTCTAATCCAAATCAATAACTTTTCACAATGATTTATTTTTATTCAACACACACAGATCTGTGTTTATACATCACCAATCAACAAATAAGGCATCCACGATCACAGCAGATCTAAGACATATACATGCAATAGTTACATAGCAAATAAATTGAATAAATTAATTAATTTATAAGAAAGAGAAATCTCACATCAACCAGTTTTTAGAAATCGTTCGTGTTCAATTTTGGCTGAATTTTAAAAGTGCTCTGTTCCAGATCTGGTCTGTCCCATGTTGTAGATCTCGTCCATACGATTCCAACAAAGCTGAAATCGTCAAATTCTGTTTTGTTTTGAACGAGATATGAATTTTTAAAGTTTGATTTCTAAATAATTAACTAATAGTATAATTACACTAAATATTTACATTAAAATATGTGCCTCTTCTTCATCGTCCCTTTTCCCCTTCTGGCCGATTACTGAACCCAAATCCACACCGTAGGGCTTCACTTTGCGCGCCATCCAAGCTGCCGTAGAATGATCCAGGACCCCCACGTCAGAGTTCCACGCCAGAGCTCCTTGCACCCTGCACCGCCGCCAGTGCAGTGGTCCCCGTCCCTCGAGAAACGTGCTCGAACCCATGCTGTTTCGGCTCGAATTCTGGTCAAAATAATCTACAGAAATTAATCATATCCGTATGATTTTAAAGTGCTAAAGAAGCTCTTCGATTTTGTCTTCAGGAATTTGGAAAATCGTTTGATGGATTGTGAAATTTTAAGGTTTGAATTTGTGATGATATTGGCCATTGATCAAAGAAGGAGGCGGCTGTATCCTTTAGGGTTAGGGTTGCGTATTGTTATCGTATTTATACCGTGTTTTTAGTGTATTTTATGTTTATTTAATTATTTAATCCAAAGAAAAAGCCTGTTACTCTATACGAACTCCAAATCCATCTAAACGAAAGTTGCCACTAGGCAAATACCCATGTTCCGGACGAAATGGGCTAGGTCCCGTCAGCCCGTTTAATCATCTCCAGCTTGTTTTATTTAATTAATTCAATCTTACATTTAAATTCACCGGAGCCACATACGGCCGCTAAAAATTCCAAAAAATTAATTTCTAGCTATGTTTTGATGATACGGTTCTGACAAGACTAATTTCATCGAATTCTGAGACCGTTTGAAAAATGGCCGTCTTCTAGTCGATCGAAATTGACTGTAATTGACAAAACATATTTTCTTTTGCCACGCTCACATATTGATTCTAAAAATTATGAAAATTGAAACCTAGCAATAATTTGACATTCTGGTTCCAACAGAACTGGTTTCATCGAAAACGGAGGTCGTTTGAAAATGTCTATTTTAATATTAAAATATATATAAATCCTACAGCGACTATTCTGAAAATTAAACTGGGCATAACTTTTGATTCCAGCTATGAAATTTTGATTTTTCGGATTCGTTGGAAAGATATTTTTAAATAGACTCTAATATTTTTGGTTTCACTAAAATCCGGTTTATTTTGCATCCTGTACATTCGGTCAAAGTTCAAGTTTGACTTTTCAAACTACCGTGCTATTGCTAACTCCTTTTATAATTAAAATTAAAATTTTCGTTCTAACTTCGATTAAAATATATTTTCTCGTCGTTATTATTTAAAATAAATTATTTTAACTATTAAAATTTCTAAAATAAAAATTTTAAATTGGTTCAAAATTTGCTTGTTGTTACAACTTTTGTAAATTATATTTAACTCTTGACAACATCTCTTTTTAATAAAACAACCATAAGATTTTGGTTTTGTTATATCGAGACTATTTTATCATATAATGACAGGGAAGTACTATTTCAAGTAGTCTAATTACCTGACGCTACTTTTCAAAATTCGTTAAGCTAAGAAAAGATTTACAGGAAAGATCGTTTTTAATTAAGTCATAGGGGCCCATCTAACATTACTTTCTATAGGAATTATACAAACTCCGTAAGACGTGTCATAAGTTTCGTTTTGACTTCTTGGGAGAAGAGAAGGACGAGCTTCTTAGAGAAAGAAGAATCCAACATTTCAAAATGATTTCGGAATGTGAGGCTCCTACTTTTAAAAAATAGTATTAGTAATTAAAATTATTTTCTATTGTAAACATGAATGTACTTAAAATCCAATGTACTAGTTTTTATATGAAATAAAGAACTTATTTTTGCATTTTGAATATCGCATTTGTACTTAATGATTAGGACCATCTGTTGTCGCCATTAGTTCCGACAAACAAGACATGTAGAGAGCCCTCTAGCCGAGCTACTGGAAGTGGGCAACCGAAAGCTTTTGGTCGAGGTTACCCCTTTAAAATTTGATGGTAGCCCCCTAGCCCTTCATAAAACTGGGAAATAGGGAGACAACTTATAATCTAACATATGTGGATGATATTATAGTAACAGGTGAATGTAAGACAGAGATTAACAAAGTAATTCAGTGCCTGGAAAAGGAAATTATCAATAAAAGACCAAGGAGAAACTAATGTTTTTTTTAGAACTGAAATGAACAACTTCCAGACTCAACTCTATATGTAAGCCACAAGAAGCATTTCAAAGTGGTATTAATCAAGACAAAAATGTGAATGCTAAACCATTACATACCAACTCCCATGCTCAATAATCTACAATTGTCATAAACATCAGGGTGAACAAATTCAGAATGAAAAGAAATACAGATGCTGTAATAACCCGGAAAATCTGAACCAATTTAAAAAAATTTATTTTGGCAATTTTAATGAATTTAGAAGATTTAAAATGAATTATTTCAAATAATGACGACGAGAAATTTATTTTGAATAGAATTAGAATGTATATATTATATAGATCGTTGTTAGAATATAAATATTTATTTTTAATTATAAAAGGAATTGAAAATGGCGCGGTAGTTCGAAAATTCGATTTCAAATTTCAAATGAATGTACAGGATTCAAAATAAACCGGATTTTAGCAACACCAAAAATATTAGAATCTATTTGAGAATATCTTTCCAAAGAATCCGAAAAATTGAAATTTCATAGCGGGAATAAACAGATATGTCCGATTGAAAATTCAAAATAGTCGCTATGGAATTTTGGCCCTTAAAAATGGAAATTTTGCAAATGATCTCCGTTTCCAACGAAACCACTTTTGTTGGATCTAGAATGTCAAATTATTGCTAGATTCCAAAATTCATAATTTTTGGGATCAATATGTGAGCGTGGTGAAGTTAAACGTGTTTGAACAGTTTTAGTCAATTTGGATCAAGCAGAAAATGACCATTTTTCAAACGGTCTTCAAATTTGACGAAATTTGTTATATTAGGACTGTATCGTCAATATGAAGCTGGAAATAATTTTTCTGGAATTTTTTGGGTCCGTATGTGGCCCCAGTAAATTGAAATTTACGTTCAAATTCAATATATAGATTTATATTTTGATTTTGATGGAAACTAATAGAAACGATAGAATTGGCATACGAAACATCTCCCATTATGTTCGGAATGAGGGTAATTTGCTAGGAGCGACAGTCGATGGGTTCGAATTGGGGTTCAAAAGAAAAAGCAACTAGATGATTTTTTATATAAATTAATTATATAGCCCTTCCCCATACTCTCTCTCCCCATACTCTCTCTCCTTGATTTTCAATAGAAAAAAAACAAAAGCACGATCTCGATCGAAACCCATGCCACGTTGACCGCTCCACCACCGTGCCCTAGCGCCGCCGCGCACAACCGCTCCCCTCCCCTCTGACGCCAGCCTCTTCCCCCTTCTTCTCCGCCGAAACCCAACCCCAAACCTTCCACAACTGTCGCCTCTCAGCCCAAACCGCCGCCAGTCCCCACCCCGACCACTGGAAGTTCCGCCCGCACCCTCTTTCATCCCCTGACCACAGCGAACACCCCCTCTCTTGGACCACTGTAAGTTTTATTGTTATTTATATTCATTTATTTATTTCGGTTTATTAAATGTGATTAGTTAAAATAAAAATCAGTTTTATTTTTATATAGAATAATGAATTACAAAGATTATATTTCTATTGTCAAGAAAGATTATATTTTTATTATTAAGAAAGATTATATTTTTATCATATGAAGCTTAGATTTTCAACCATAAAGGTTATATTTTTATCATATGAAGCTTAGATTTTAAACCATAAAGATTTGATTTTTAAATATGAAGTTAAAGTTATAAAAATCCGATTTTTATATGGAGAATGGTGAGAGAAAAATATGATTTTTATTATATATGAAGCGAAATAAAAATTCGATCTTTATATAAGAAGTGGAGATATAAAAATATAATTTTTATATAGAAAGAAGCGTTGTAAAAATATATGATTTTTATATATGAGGTGCCATTATAAAAATGTGATTTTTTATCTATGTAGCGTTGTTATAAAAATATAAAATTATTTTTAGAAACATAAAAATATAATTTTTAGCCTATGTATGTTATTTATAGAATAATCATACAAAGAAATAATTATTGATTGGTTAAAAATATAATTTTTAACGTAGGTATACTACATAGATCGATAATCAAAGCATGGAGGAGTGGACCCCAAAGGTGAGAACTTCTCACTTTTATTTTATTTTCTAGTTAAAATATATAATAGGATGCAGATGGTGCTTAGCAGCACCCGACACCCGTCGTCCACAGACCATGAATGATTTGTTTGTTTAATTGATATGTTGTGAAAATTGATTGTGTGATGTGGAATGAAATAAAATATTTTATAATTAAAAATATAATTTTTTAACGCGTATATGAATAAATAAATATTTATAAACAAATCGGACGATTTGTTTATGTACACACATTTGAATGATATTGATTGGGACGATAAATTTTACACATCGCCCAATTGCACAAATAAAATTCATTATTTGTTGACTGAAACCCCACACGGGTATTGGGATGATTTTTGACATACACTAATCCCAATGGTTAGTTGTATGTCAATCGATTGGTTGACAGACTGTTATAAGCATTAAATATTTATATTTGATGCTTATGCAGTGTACGATGCACTTTGGGTGATGGTTGACTGTGTTTAACTGTTGTAGTATACATGCGGAGTATGAAATCCATATAATCACATTATATGTAATTAACTATGTCTGATTCCAGTTCATAAAGAATGAATATTTTAAAATAACGATTATTTTAAAATAACGAATATTGTAAAATAATGTTCAGTAAAAGATCAAAATGTGATTTTGATGTCCAATTCGGGATGGACACGAAAATATTTAAATATATATAGCTGGGTTAATTAGATAATGCCATTTTGACGTGAACGATAGTTATATCGATGTTATTCATCTTTATAATGAGTATCAAAAAGGAATTGATTTCAAAATCTAATGTTTTGAAAATATTATCATTTATATATCGATGATATGGAATATTCAATTTTGATTAGAAATTGAATATGAAGTGAAATCGTTTTGAAAACAAATTTAAAACGATTTATAAAATACGTTTTAAATTGGAAATCGATGAAATACATATATAATATATATTTTATATATATATATATATATATATATATATATAATAGCCTGAATAGAACGCGCTGCGCCGCGGCAGTTCTTGAATTTCGACCATTGACTTCTAACGGACATTACGGGAGATCCGACCGTCGGATTCTCCTAAAACCAGAACCGTTGGGTTCGTATCGAAAAGAGATTTCTAACGCATATGATAAATTAGAAATCTAACAGTTGGATTTGGAATTATGTCCAAATCAAATTTGGAAAAGGTCGTTGTAAGTGGAGTTCGATGGCCGTTTATGGAAATCGACTGTACGGGAATTGATAAAATTATTAAAAATATCAATAATTAGTGTAAAATCATAAGAAATGATTTGGGAAGAATTGGGGTGAAAAATCCCATATTTGAAAAGAAAAAAAATAGATTTTTATCGAAATGAACTAGTTATGAACTAGGATTATAACTCAAATATTTTTAAAATATATAAATTGGAAAAGGATTTGAATCGAAATTATCTTCAAAATATTTCGAGGTTGGATTTCGTGATTATACAGATATTGTTATGGAAATTTGAAAGATATATATATATATAGTTATTTCCAATACGATATTTATTGATTTCAGAATTTGACATTGAATATAAGCCGATATATTTTCTATTCCGAGCCTTGTATTTAATATCAAATTGGATTTTGGGTTTGTCGTGAATGATATCTTTAATAATATTGTTCTTAAACCCAAAGGAGTTAAGAAAATTAGAAACTGACTGGAGATTAATTAAGTTGAATGGTTTCCTGGGTATTGATCGGATGTTGGTTTCGGCCTTCGGGGTTAACACTTAGGGAATTGTTCTCTTACTAATTTACGGTTAGAGACTGATGGAATGGGAATTGGGTTTGTTGTGAACTGTGTTTTAGCGACATTCGTTCTTTAACCTGATTTACAGTGAAATGAAAATTGGAATTTATAAATCTTTTGTTAAGATTTAAAGGAAATTTTCCAAAATAAAGTTTTCCTAGTTAACATATTAAATTGGAATCTGATTTGGTAATAATCGAAGTAAGCTTCTGTAGAGGAAGACGATTAATATATATGGAATTTAAAGGCCTTGTCGTTATTCCATTTATATTATCAGTTGGACATGGAAGTTTATATCGATTATATATATCGATTTGTTTTCCATGAAGATTCCATTGTTAATGGAATGTGATTTTGGATTGTCGTGAGTGGTATCTTTAATAATACTGTTCTTAGACCCAACGGAGTTAAGAAACTCAGAAACTAACTGGAGATTAGTTAAGTTGAATGGTTTCTAGCGTATTGATCTGATGTTGGTTTCAGCCTACGGGGTTAATACTTAGGGAATTGTTCACTCGTTAATTTACTGTTAAAGGCTGATGAAATGGAATGTGATTTTGGGTTTATCGTGAACCGTATTTTAAATGACATTGGTTCTTTAACCCAGTTAAGGACAGGATATGATTTCCCAAGTTAAACAATCGTTAATATTAATTTTTGGGAAGATTAAAACCAAGTGGAGTTTTAATGCGTCTTTAATTAGATTGAAATGATATCCAAAGGAAGATTAAAGAATTTATCTTTGATAAAATTAGTGGGAACATTTCCCAAAGTATAAGAATATTTGAATAAAGGAATATTCTGAATTGGAATGAGACGTATGTTGTGTTTATATAGCACTTGTTTATTATACACGCGAGTTGTTCAGAAAGACCGGGTTTATCCCATTCTGAATAACTGATTCGACGATGTGTCGAGGATGAAGACGGTGGTTGAAGACTAGAGGTCTTCACATCGTTTGGATGCTTACTGATGTCTTGATTGGGCTGTACACTCAAGACGAGGTAATAAGTGGTGATCGTCCAGATGTACTTGGAGATCGACGGATATGCTAGGGCCTCTCCCTTGTATTGGACATACGGGGAAGGAATAAGGTGCATTCGGTTTCGTTCAGACTCAGAACGAACTTGTAAATGGATGTGTGTCTTACATCGGATTTCATTCTGTGTGATTGATAGACATCGATTGCATAGCGTGGATTGCCTGTGTGGTATGGTGAGATGCAAATGATCAAGGCTTCTGTTGAAAAGCAGGGTCTTGTGGTTGATGATCAAAGCACGACCTTTGTGGCGTAGCTTTGTGTAGTGTTAATTCACGAGCCTCACACCCCGGTGTGGACTAGAAACGGGAGAGGACTTCAGGGAGGGCACGCGTTTCCTTCTAGTTAGGAGTGGTGTCAGCGTTTTGCACACCCTGGCATTTTACTTATGTGGATGATGGATAGCGAGGCGCCTCAGTTATATCGGTCGATCCGGGACTGATGGAGTCATTTGGCTCATTGACGCCCCATAGGGCGGGGAAACGCAGTGTTCAGGCATTTTAATCCACATCGAGTGGACCGGCCTTGTCGATCCAAAGGCTTGACAAAGTACTTGCCTGAGACACGGGCTAGAGCGTCTCGAAGCGGTAAAGACGGTCCCTTGCCTTGGTTTACAGATGGAAATCCAACTTCCAATACGACATTTTGCGGTTTTGATTGTAGAGCCTAGTATTGGTGACATGATACATGATACCCATGTCGTCTATGATTGATACTTATGATCGAAATTGTTTTGACACTATAC
Organism: Allium sativum; assembly: GCA_030737875.1. Lineage (NCBI taxonomy): Eukaryota > Viridiplantae > Streptophyta > Magnoliopsida > Asparagales > Amaryllidaceae > Allium > Allium sativum. Next base: position 570,704,499 of record CM060923.1, on the reverse strand, counting down.
ACTTATAGTAACAATAAAATATGAAATTTCACGTATCAAGCATTATTTGGCTATTATAAGGTAAAATCATATACTCCGGCCTGCGTTGCATTGTGTGATGGGACCTAGGTATTATAATAGCTTCATTGTTTTTTATTTAGCATTGCGCTGTTTGTTTTATGCACTGGTTTTCTTGGGGGTAAACCCGTTCCGTGTTATACGGCGTGGTCCCTTAATTTACCTAACTTTAAAAGCAAATTAATAACTGTTTTAGTTCTCACCAATCACATGACTGACCTGGAGTTTATTGTTTTAACCTAAACTCTGGGTGCCCCTATTTTCCGCACGGGCAGCTAGTAGTTTTGGTTTTGCAGATTTATATTCACAAGATCCTGGTTTACAGCTGGAATGACATTCAGAAAGCTCTGTATTCGTATATTCCTTTCAGTTATGTTTTGTATTATTTTCCGCTGCATTGTAATTTGTAAATCTCTGATATTTAGTAAATGTGTAATATTTATTTATACTTTGTATATTCTTGTATTTTGATGAAATTGTTGTAATAAGCAATGAAATGTTCTTCTGTTTGTGTTCTGATTCGTCTTATTCTCAAATCAATCTGGGCTTTCCTTCACGGGGAAGTTCGGGTTGTTTCAGATGCATTGTTAGAGGATTGCAATATGCTACAATAACAAGACCAGAAATTGCATACAACATAGATAAATTGTGTCAGTTCATGCATCAACCGTTAGATCAATACTGGAAAGCAGTAAAACGAATTTTAAGATGTTTAAATGGAACTCAAGACTATGGACTGCTCCTAAAAGCTGGAATAAACTTGTTTATACACAACACCAAAATGACCAATTTGAAACGGTAATAAAGTCTTGCTAAAAATTTTAAAAACACTTTTTAGGGGTTGCAGATTATTATGTTTCAGATTTTTGAAACACCTATAATGTGTTTCAGACTGAAAATTTGAAACACTTAGCAGGTGTTTCAGATTGTTGAATTGAAACACTTTGTAACAACCCGGATTTTTACAACGTGCTAAGACAAGAATCAAGGCAGAATTTAATTATAAAATCTGAATCAGGGGAAACGGCTGTGCCATTGCGTTCGTCTCGAAAAAATACGCGAAATAGAGTCCGAGTTTTCGAAAAACGGAGTCCGTATCACCGAGTTATAGCCCAACGAAGTTTTCAGAAAAATCAGCCCGAAAATTCAAATTCTGCACCAATCAGAGTAGGCGGGAAAAGCTCCCGCCCAACCCACCAGGTCGACCTGGGAGTCGACCCTAGGGTCGACCTGCCCAGACCAGGTCGACTCTAGAGTCGACCTGGGGGGGTCGACCTACCCGGTCGACCTGGTCGGCCTGATGCACCTGTTTTGGCTCCTGGGTCTTGTTTTGTTGGATGGTGACAATTTTTGAGGGCTCAGATCTATCCTAGGGTTTATCCTATGGCCTAAACTACTCCTAATCTCTATAAAAACACCCTAGGACCTAACCTAAATCACTAAAAATCATTCTAGCAACTAAGTGCTGCAAAAATCTATCTTGATCATGGCCTCCATCTCCAACTCCAAGGGCTTATGAATTCAAATCGGATTCAAATCAAAAGGTGCAAGCTTTCTACATCAAATCAAGGGAGTGGATCAACATTGCTACGCAAATTTCATGACGATTATACGACAAGACGATTCATGCTCATAATCCCTTAGCCACGCTATGTAAGTTCTAGCTACTCCTAGATCTAAACGATAGTTCTAATGTGACATGGAATAAAATGCGATGAACATGAGTATGCTAGTCTATGTGAACCTAGTTTTGCCCCTTTTCTATGATCTATGACTTTGGGGTATATTTTAGCAACTAAATCATGTTGCTCATGTTGCATTGGACTTAGTTTGCCATGCAAGATTGGACCTTTACTTGTGGGATGTTAGCATGAACCCTTGGAACCACTTTTACTTGTGAAATAGTTACATAAATTTGACTTGGGACTTATGCATGTAAATGAACCCATCTCCCTTATGATGCTATGCATGTTTTGAGGCCAAAACCCCTTATGGTATTATGCATGTTTGAGGCCAAAAACCCCTTATGATGTTATGCATGTTTTGAGGCCAAACCCCTTATGATACCATGCATGTTTGTGGCCAATCCCTTTATGACATCGTGCATGTTTTGAGGCCAATATGCAATAAGCTAGTTATGTGAACACCTTTGCCTCAATTTTCACCATGTTTAACTTGTGATTCATCTTTGCCATCTTGTACCCATCTTTGTCATATTATCCCAAATATGTTGACTCGTGTGCGTTGGGGACACGTTTTGGGTAGTTTAGGCAAACTTGAAAATGGGCTATGAACTTGACATGGAATTACATGGAACATGTAATGATAATAAACGTGAATAGGACACGAAAACTTGACATGGGGTTACATGAAAATATAGACTTAAAAAGGGGTCTAAACTTGACATGAACATGACAAGTAGGAAAACATGAAAGTGGCCAACTCGAGGTTGGGTTGAGTTTGTAGCATAAATCTGCCTGGAACCGCCCGGCAAATCCAGTAGCTACGGACAATAGGACCCAATGTGAGAAGTTGGTCATATCGCGCATGAAACACGAGGTTAGACTAGGTTGTGGTGTAAAGCTGCCCGGACCCGCCCGGCATATCCAGTAACCACAACAAAGTCTAATGTGAGAGGTTGAGGTGCATTAATTTACTTAATGCCACAGGATAAGGTTAAGTAACTTGACTAAACTAATGACACTTAACCAATATTACATGGACGGGTGGGTTAAGTAACTTGACTAGACTAATGACACTTAACCAATATGACATGGACGGGTGGGTTAAGTAACTTGATTAGACTAGTGACACTTAACCAATATGACATGGACGGGTGGGTTAAGTAACTTGATTAAACTAATGACACTTAACCAATATGACATGGACGGGTGGGTTAAGTAACTTGACTAAACTAATGATACTTAACCAATATGACATGGACGGGTGGGTTAAGTAACTTGACTAGACTAATGACACTTAACCAATATGACATGGACGGGTGGGTTAAGTAACTTGATTAGACTAATGACACTTAACCAATAAAACATGGATGGGTGGGTTAAGTAAAACCGGATTTGATTTCTAGATGACACTTAACCATATAACACGATTAGAGGATGGGTTAGTTTAACCTAAATGGGTCGATAACACCCGACTAGTATAACGCGAGGAATGGTAAGGTTAAGTAAACTCATAAGCGTAACACTTAACCGTTATAATTTGACTGGTGGATGGGGTTAGGTTAACATATACTTAACCGATCTAAACATGATAACTTGATGGGGTTAAGTCATGAATCGCTTGAATATACTTAACCAATCTAATGCGGTAATTTGATGGGGTTAAGCTTGAATATACTTGACCAATCTAACACGGAAATTTGATGGGGTTAAGCTCGAATATACTTAACCAATCTAACACGGCAATTTGATGGGGTTAAGATTAAACATACTTAACCAATTTGACACGATGATCTGGATACGGTTAAGTCATGAATCAATGGAATACGCTTAACCAACTTGACATGTGATTTGTAGGGCTAAGTCATGAACTTGAATGACCACACTTAACCAACTTGATATGCTAGACTGATAGGAGTTAAGTCTCTACACTTAACCTGCTGAACGGAAACCCTAGTTACGCGGTCCTTTTCAGCAGTAACCCTCTTGGATGTATCACTGATACCCTAGGGACCAGGCTAGGGTGGGGCACGATTACTGGGCTGATTGTAAGCGACCAAAATGACGGCTGAGTTCGGTGCGCCATCATAGGTTCAGGCGGGCTATGGTCGTGCACGTAGTCCGGAGTTGAAAAAGCAGGCGTGGGCACCAGTAGTTGTACACTATGCGTGCTTGGAATGGTGTCAGTGGTTGACACCCTAGGGCTTGATACACCCTAGGGTGGGCCTAGCACAGAGTAGCTACATTCGTGATTGGGCCGTATGACACCGACACACGACGAGTTAGGACTTGTAGGGAGCCGATCGATTAGATCGTTACATGGAAAAAGGGCGTTGTTCGATAGGTAGCGTAATCCCTAGTGGCCCTAGGTGGCATAAACCCTAGTCGAAAACGTCCATTAGGTAGCGTAATCCCTAGTGGTCCTAGGTGGCGTAAACCCTAATCAAATCTAGGAATTGTTCAATAAGCAGCATAATCCCTAGTGGTCCTAGGTGGCGTAAATCCTTGGTGAACAGGCGATAGTTCATGGTAAGAAAACATAACCAGATCAAGGGTAGCAGTCCAAAACAACTTCAAGGATAAAATGGTACTACGATGAGGTGGTATAGATTTACATGGGAAAGCCCGTACGGCCTACGGCAAAGGACTGAACTTATACATGGAAAGAAATATACGAGTTAGGAAAACCTATGGACGCGATATATTAGGTTGACATGGACCATATCATGACTTTGGTCAAGGGACATTTTATAGTTAACTCATGACATGGGTTGGGATACTAGTACGGGAGGTGCAGAGCAAGTATACATGATAGATACCTTGGGATATTATACTTGACAGAAACCTGACGATGTGATACTTTGATTTACCTTGACACCGTAGTTTATCATGATACCTTAGTTTATCTTGATACCGTAGTTCATCCTGTTATCTTGGTTTAGTTTATCTATCTTGTCGTCATCCTAATGTTTATTTTCAGTTTATGCATGTCATGTTACCTTTACCTGTTTAATGCTGGAAGTAGATAGGACTTACCAGTCTTTATGACTGACCCCGTTTTCTTTCGCCTCTTTATCTTCCGTCCCCCCCCCCCCCAGGTTTTCAGGGAGGAAATGCTATTGTTTGGTTCGGACCTCTTATGCTTGAAGGTCATCATGTATGGCTTGGTCTTCTCTTGGCTATGGCTGCTTCACCGCTTTATTTTGGGGAATAATTCATGAAAAAAATTTATGCTTCTTTACTATTGCAAGGCAGGTTTTGTTGTATTCTGATAAAAAGGGCTTTAGACCTTATTTTATAAGGTAATGAAATTTGTTTTACTTCCGCTGTTTTATATATGTTCTGTCTTGTAATATTTCTGTGCATGTTTACCTCGATAATACTTCACCAAACCTAGTGCATTCCCTTTGTTAGTGACCCTAGCGGAGGTGGGGTGTTACATTTGGTATCAGAGCAGAAGGTTACCAGACTGGGCAAAAGTTTTTAAAACCTTCTGAAACTATTTGAAAAACCGTTTACAAAGAAGCATTTTTCAAGAAAAGTTTTTAAAGGCTATTCCCCAAAAGGCCATTAGCACTATCCTTTGTTTCCTTGATTGAATCTCTTTTCCTTTCTTTCCTCCATCGGTAGTCACAGTAGTTTTAACTGCGACTAATCCTTGTCTAGTCACGTAAGTGTTTTCCATGCGATGGAGGTAGTTCTCGAGAGACCTGTTGCCGCGTTATAAGAAAGGATAGTAAGAACAAGGATAAGGGACACGAGCTTAAGGATAGGCAACTTGTTGGTATGGCTTAAGCCACAATGGAGGAAAAACGGGACGGGTAGTTAAGAATTATGGGACAAGGACAAGATCATCGAGAGGGCAATTGTATACTCTTATTTCTAGCGTATCTCGTAAGGATGGTAACGATCTTGTTAAACGTTTAGCTTTTCCTCTCTATCATCCCGTCAGGACTTTGTTTTGATCATAGCATCATTTAAGTCTGCTTCGATAGTTGAGTCTCTGCACCTTAGTACTAGCATGATAGAGGATCCCATTTTTGTCCCAAATCTGGTTGGAGGATCGGTCCATTTATTCATGACTTGTTTGGAATTGAGAATGTAAATGCCAAGTGTTGAGATTAGAAGCAATGCTTATATTGTTGAGCTATGGATGGATTCTAGGGATAAAGTGGTTATCCAGTTAGGGATACCATTCTCGGTCTTGGAAAGAGGGTAGTTAGACTCTTGACTTGCCTTGGTAATACCCTCGGAGTCTCATATAACCTTTTGGGTTCTGTCATGATTAGTTACCTAGAATCTCTTGATGCGTTTATCGGAAATCTCTGATCCGATCGAGTAGCGTTCACCAATAAGGCGGATAGTTCATTCCACTTAAGCATGGGTTATAGGAATCACCCTAGTAAGTGCACGTGGTAACATGGATTGGCATCGGTAAACGAGATCCAGAATTCACTAGCAAATTTTGGAGAGCTTGCATTAGTATGCAGATATCTTTGAGCCAAGTATACTAGGGAAAGAATAAATAAAATGAGAGGCGACAGTGAAATGAGTTTCAACTCATATATTGGAAATAGAATCAAGAAGCTACGAAATCATGGAGTTAAAAGATGGTCGAGGTACAATGGAATTAAGCTCATGGAAATGCGGCTTAGAGGCACGCATCATATCTCTTTTTAAGAGTATATCTTTGACCCCTGGTTTTTCCTGTGGAACTTACTTGTATGCCATCTGTTGTGGAGATCCTCTTGGTCCTGTTTTCAATCTTATTTCTGATACAAACCCCGTAAGGAGTTTGTCTTGTTTATCTCCTCGATCCTATCTTGAGAACCTTAGGTAGAACCCTATGGATGTAAACATGTGTTTGAGACATGTTATGATTGATGGTTGCAGGTGGCTGCAAGTGGTTGCTCGTGGATGCATTTACACATTAGGCACTAGATCGGCTCAGTCACCTTTCATGTTGCATATGCATGAGTGTTTATACTTGTTTATGGATGAAATTTAATGTGCTAGCATGTGGATATTGCATATGGATGAATGTTTGTGCATACATATAGTGTTTATGTGACTAGGACTATTTGCATACATGTGGATTCATGGCACTAAACATATTTTGCATTGAGAAGATCAATCAGGCCTAATCATTTGCATTAGATAAGGAACATATACACACACTTTCTGCATGTGTTCATAAAGCATTAGGAGTCTTTTAAGGACCATGGTTGCCTGTGGATGATGTTTTGAGTAGATGGATGATGGATGTTAGGATACGTTCTTCCTAACTTGGAGATTTCGGGGACGAAATCCTTTAAGTTGGGGAGAATGTAACAACCCAGATTTTTACAATGTGCTAAGACAAGAATCAAGGCAGAATTTAATTATAAAATCTGAATCAGGGGAAACGGGTTGTGCCATTGCGTTCGTCTCGGAAAAATATGCGAAATAGAGTCCGAGTTTTCGAAAAACGGAGTCCGTATAACCGAGTTATGGCCCAACGAAGTTTTCAGAAAAATTAGCCCAAAAATTCAAATTCTGCACCAATCAGAGTAGGCGGGAAAAGCTCCCGCCCAACCCACCAGTTCGGCCTGGGAGTCGACCCTAGGGTCGACCTACCCAGACCAGGTCGACTCTAGAGTCGACCTGGGGGTCGACCTCCCCGGTCGGCCTGGTTGGCCCGATGCACCTGTTTTGGCTCCTGGGTCTTGTTTTGTTGGCTGGTGACGATTTTTGAGGGCTCGGATCTATCCTAGGGTTTATCCTATGGCCTAAACTACTCCTAATCTCTTTAAAAACACCCTAGGACCTAACCTAAATCACTAAAAATCATTCTAGCAACAAAGTGCTGCCAAAATCTATCTTGATCATGGCCTCCATCTCCAACTCCAAGGGCTTATGCATTCAAATCGGATTCAAATAAAAAGGTGCAAACTTTCTACATCAAATCAAGGGAGTGGATCAACATTGCTACGCAAATTTCATGACGATTCTACGACAAGACGATTCATGCTCATAATCCCTTAGCCACGCTATGTAAGTTCTAGCTACTCCTAGATCTAAACGATAGTTCTAATGTGACATGGAATAAAATGCGATGAACATGAGTATGCTAGTCTATGTGAACCTAGTTTTGCCCCTTTTCTATGATCTATGACTTTGGGGTATGTTTTAGAGACTAAATCATGTTGCTCATGTTGCATTGGACTTAGTTTACCATGCAAGATTGGACCTTTACTTGTGGGATGTTAGCATGAACCCTTGGAACCACTTTTACTTGTGAAATAGTTACATAAATTTGACTTGGGACTTATGCATGTAAATGAACCCAAATCCCTTATGACGCTATGCATGTTTTGAGGCCAAAACCCCTTATGGTATTATGCATGTTTGAGGCCAAAAACCCCTTATGATGCTATGCATGTTTTGAGGCCAAACCCCTTATGATACCGTGCATGTTTGTAGCCAATCCCTTTATGACATCGTGCATGTTTTGAGGCCAATATGCAATAAGCTAGTTATGTGAACACCTTTGCCTCAATTTTCACCATGTTTAACTTGTGATTCATCTTTGCCATCTTGTACCTATCTTTGTCATATTATCCCAAATATGTTGACTCGTGTGCGTTGGGGACACGTTTTGGGTAGTTTAGGCAAACTTGAAAATGGGCTATGAACTTGACATGGAATTACATGGAACATGTAATGATAATAAACGTGAATAGGACACGAAAACTTGACATGGAGTTACATGAAAATATAGACTTAAAAAGGGGTCTAAACTTGACATGAACATGACAAGTAGAAAAACATGAAAGTGGCCAACTCGAGGTTTGGTTGAGTTTGTAGCATAAATCTGCCCGGAACCGCTCGGCAAATCCAGTAGCTACAGACAATAGGACCCAATGTGAGAAGTTGGTCATATCGCGCTTGAAACCCGAGGTTAGACTAGGTTGTGGTGTAAAGCTGCCCGGACCCGCCCGGCATATCCAGTAACCACAACAAAGTCTAATGTGAGAGGTTGGGGTGCATTAATTTGCTTAATGCCACAGGATAAGGTTAAGTAACTTGACTAAACTAATGACACTTAACCAATATGACATGGACGGGTGGGTTAAGTAACTTGACTAGACTAATGACACTTAACCAATATGACATGGACGGGTGGGTTAAGTAACTTGATTAGACTAATGACACTTAACCAATATGACATGGACGGGTGGGTTAAGTAACTTGACTAAACTAATGACACTTAACCAATATGACATGGATGGGTGGATTAAGTAACTTGACTAAACTAATGATACTTAACCAACATGACATGGACGGGTGGGTTAAGTAACTTGAATAGACTAATGACACTTAACCAATATGACATGGACGGGTGGGTTAAGTAACTTGATTAGACTAATGACACTTAACCAATATAACATGGATGGGTGGGTTAAGTAAAACCAGACTTGATTTCTAGATGACACTTAACCATATAACACGATTAGAGGATGGGTTAGTTTAACCTGAATGGGTCGATAACACCCGACTAGTATAACGCGAGGAATGGTAAGGTTAAGTAAACTCACAAGGGTAACACTTAACCGTTATAATTTGACTGGTGGATGGGGTTAGGTTAACATATACTTAACCAATCTAAACATGATAACTTGATGGGGTTAAGTCATGAATCGCTTGAATATACTTAACCAATCTAACGCGGTAATTTGATGGGGTTAAGCTTGAATATACTTGACCAATCTAACACGGAAATTTGATGGGGTTAAGCTCGAATATACTTAACCAATCTAACAAGGCAATTTGATGGGGTTAAGATTAAACATACTTAACTAATTTGACACAATGATAATCAATGGAATACGCTTAACCAACTTGACACGTGATTTGTAGGGCTAAGTCATGAACTTGAATGACCACACTTAACCAACTTGATATGCTAGACTGATAGGAGTTAAGTCTCTACACTTAACCTGTTGGACGGAAACCCTAGTTACGCGGTCCTTTTCAGCAGTAACCCTCTTGGATGTATCACTGATACCCTAGGGACTAGGCTAGGGTGGGGCACGATTACTGGGCTGATTGTAAGCGACCAAAACGACGGCTGAGTTTGGTGCGCCATCTTAGGTTCAGGCGGGCTATGGTCGTGCACGTAGTCCGAAATTGAAAAAGCAGGCGTGGGCACCAGTAGTTGTACACTGTGCGTGCTTGGAATGGTGTCAGTGGTTGACACCCTAGGGCTTGATACACCCTAGGGTGGACCTAGCACAGAGTAGCTACATTCGTGATTGGGCCGTATGACACCGACACACGACGAGTTAGGACTTGTAGGGAGCCGATCGATTAGATCGTTACGTGGAAAAAGGGCGTTGTTCGATAGGTAGCGTAATCCCTAGTGGCCCTAGGTGGCATAAACCCTAGTCGAAAACGTCCATTAGTTAGCGTAATCCCTAGTGGTCCTAGGTGGCGTAAACCCTAATCAAATCTAGGAATTGTTCAATAAGCAGCATAATCCCTAATGGTCCTAGGTGGCGTAAATGCTAGGTGAACACGCGATAGTTCATGGTAAGAAAACATAACCAGATCAAGGGTAGCAGTCCAAAACAACTTCAAGGATAAAATGGTACTACGATGAGGTGGTATAGATTTACATGGGAAAGCCCGTACGACCTACGGCAAAGGACTGAACTTATACATGGAAAGAAATATACGAGTTAGGAAAACCTATGGACGCGATATATTAGGTTGACATGGACCATTTCATGACTTTGGTCAAGGGACATTTTATAGTTAACTCATGACATGAGTTGGGATACTAGTACGGGAGGTGCAGAGCAAATATACATGATAGATACCTTTGGATATTATACTTGACAGAAACCTGACGATGTGATACTTTGATTTACCTTGACACCGTAGTTTATCATGATACCTTAGTTTATCTTGATACCGTAGTTCACCCTGTTATCTTGGTTTAGTTTATCTACCTTGTCGTCATCCTTATGTTTATTTTCAGTTTATGCATGTCATGTTACCTTACTTGTTTTATGCTGGAAGTAGATAGGACTTACCAGTCTTTATGACTGACCCCGTTTTCTTTCGCCTCTTTATCTTCTGTCCCCCCCCCCCCCCAGGTTTTCAGGGAGGAAATGCTATTGTTTGGTTCGGACCTCTTATGCTTGAAGATCATCATGTATGTCTTGGTCTTCTCTTGGCTATGGCTGCTTCACCGCTTTATTTTGGGGAATAATTCATGAAAAAGTTTTATGCTTCTTTACTATTGCAAGGCAGGTTTTGTTGTATTCTGATAAAAAGGGCTTTAGACCTTATTTTATAAGGTAATGAAATTTGTTTTACTTCCGCTGTTTTATATATGTTCTGTCTTGTAATATTTCTGTGCATGTTTACCTCGATAATACTTCACCAAACCTAGTGCATTCCCTTTGTGAGTGACCCTAGCGGAGGTGGGGTGTTACACACTTGGCAGGAGTTTCAGTTTGCTAATCTGCAACACTATTTGAGTGTTTCAAATTGATAATCTGCAAAACTCGCTGAGTGTTTCGAATTGATAATCTGCAATACTCGGTGAGTGTTTTGAATTGATAATCTATAACACTCAAATATGCTTGTTTCAAACCGACAATTTTAAAATTATTTTAAAATATGCAATTGATACTTTCAGTAACATAAATAGATTCAACAATTCTCTAAATTAAATGCTAAAAGAAATTCTATAAGCAAGTTTGCCATAAAAGAATTAGTATAGAACAAAAATAAGACATATTTTCAAAGGAACAATAAGTACAAATTTATCGTAACAAATACAAGTTACATAAGAATAAGTATGGTAAAATAATACATAACGATAAACAAACTTGTTCACTTTCTATGCACCCTGATTCATCGTAGCGTCTTTTGAAATCCGTATCTGCAAAAAAAAAAAAAAAAAAAAAAAAAAAAAAAAAAAAAAAAAAAAAAGCAATGACATCACAACTATAGAATCAATGCAAATGGAATATTCTAACATTACATAGTGCACGACAGGAAAATTCTAACATCAAAATGGAACATTGCTTGCATATATGACAATTGGGTTATGAAGCTCAAATTGCATGGCCGATAAATGGTCTGCATGAACTGTGCGATTTCAGAGACAGTAACATAAAACTATAGACGCAAACGGAAAATACAAAAATCAAAATGCTCAGAGATTAGCTAACCAGCATATCAAAGTTTGTTAACCCAGAAAATTCTGAAACATCGTATGTTTTTGCATTTCTGCCCAGCTCAGCCGTACAGTGTCCAAAACGAAAAAAGGGTAAAGAGCAAGAATTTGAAAGCATGTTAACATAATTTCTAATGTAAATGTGTATAAATACCTATACACGACGAGTAACGGTATCTTGCTAACATAATTTCTAACGTAAATGTGTATAATTCCTGTGTGAATGTGTTTACATCATCAGTAAAGATTGTTATTTTACCATACTTCTTTGAACATTGAATGGGATTTTTTGTACAGTCCTGAGTTCGAAGAAAGTTAAAATTACATACTAAACTGCAATACCAAAATTTATATCTTTGTGGACCAATTGAAATGGAGTACTCATGTTAATCAATGCAATGACGCTAGCGGATTTGACCACTTGATAAATATAGCTCAAAGTATGTCCAAATGCCCAAATACTAAAATAAAAAATTTAAGGATTTATGCACAACTTTTTCAACGTATTGTACAGTTCGAAAATTGAAAACTGAATTTAGTTTTGGAGGAGAAATTGAAATTTTATTTCTGAAGGGAACTAAATCTTATATTAGAAGTGAAAATTTTGTGAGACCATAACTACCTTGGTTCCTCTATATCAATTTCTCTTTCGTTAAAATATAAACATAGATAAAGATACAAGAAAATTACATGAAAAGAAAAAGAAGGAAAAGAGAAATTCATATCAATACCTCTTGTTTAATACCTTTAACATATGATCAATTTTATTGATTCATTTTTTGCTAGTTTGCATGGCCTTATACTAGAATGCAATGGAAGCATAGCTTTATTTTGTTGATTCTGCAAACCATGTAAATCAAATTATTATTTTAAGCTACTATTTGCTAATATTGTTATGTAACCAAATCAATTTGGATGTGATGTATGCTTCAAGATGAATTTCGGGATCCGAAATGTAAATCCAAGATGACATCGAAAAATGCATTCATCTCATGTAAGATATCCCCGTACGGATCTCTAAAATCTCGAAAGGCGAAACATGACCAAAACTCAAGATTTAAAAGCTTGCACATATCACTACTATCAACTGTCATTTATTAACTTGCCATAGGTAGCCTAACACCCAAAATTAATTTTCTATTTTTTAACGCATACCTTTTCTGATGACGATCTGGAAGCATGTTCAAACTATGGTTATGAAGGTTTTAGTCTGCAATACCTAAATGAAAGGGGGGAAATAAGAACCATAAGTGTTGTTGGGCAAAAAGCAGGTGATTATTATAATTACAAGTTGCAGTACTGTGTTTACAAAGTGCAAACCTCATCAAAATGACAGAATTCTAATTTTAATTATTCATCTGTAATTGTGAGACTCTCCAGAACATTGAACGGATCTGTTGGACATGCTTCCAGTAAACATGAATACCAGTTCTTCCCCACTCATTAGTAAACATAATTGCTAACATAACCTCATCAGTAAAGAGTGGAGAGATTACTGTCTATTTGAAATCAATACTGACCACCAGAAACAATGATTTTAAAGCATTGATGTGTTCAAGAACCTTCTTTAACCAATTAGACTACAACAGAAAGAAAAAACATATTAATTGATAATAAGGGTATACTGCATTTCAAGACTAGTAGAACAAGGTATACTTTCTCCTTCAGAAGTAATTGCAGCTGTTTCTGAAGTTCTTCGAGTCTCCTTGTTGACAGATCAGATTCATCTACAGCTAATTTCAATGAATTGGATTCTTCAGGCCATATCCTTGCTAGAACTTTATGAATTTGTGTTATGAATTCATGAATCTGATTTCTTCTATCCTTCTTTATCTTTCTCATATGCTCCAGATGTGGTGTAATAGCAATCAGCTCTTGTTTCAAGCTCCCATAATTTGAATTTGACCGACAAATTTAAGTACCAATAGGAATGAAAATAAGAAAGAACCAATTCAAGAAAATTATAACATAGGTACCACCTAAAATTAAAATATGTACATGCTTTATATGAACAGATAGTTCACCCATTGCTTAACATATTGACGATAGTTCAGCTACAGCATCGGCAATCGCCTGACGCAGTTGAGCCCTAGTATGGTTCGCTTGATTAACTTTCCTTCTATATACTTCCTTACAATAAAATTAAGAAATATATGTGGACGGTAGAGAATACTGACCTGCAGTTCAACTAGGAGAGATCCATAAGTGGTTTCCATAGTAACTGATCAGTGGAACGATCATTAGCCATAAAGAATGTGGATTTACTCCTCTTTGAGAAATTTGTATGCTGTAGAAAAAGTAGAATAATGTAGATGAACGGGAAGAAAAAATTAAGGGATAGATGTACAAATTGGAGAAAATAAGATGGCTTATTATGATTCATTCAATCATAAATATCTTGGTATAACCTGATTAAATATGTGATAACAATTCATTTCCAGATATCAAAATCAAGGTTAATACTTTTATTAGTTTATTTTTATTTTTATCAAAATCAAGGGTTGCATTGTTTGTTAATATATAATTCATCGATAAACATCGTAGATGTCATAAGACACAACATTTTACCACTGCGGTAACAGCATAAACATTATTATATGATGCTTGTCATATTAAATTAATGAATAATGTAATATTCGGCTTATTCATCCGTGGTGTTAAATTTTCAAAGCATCTTGTCACTTGTCAGATGCTTTGTGTTTGTTAGTAGCAACCAGAAAAATACATATTTTTCGAAGATTAAAGTAAACGGGTATGAATATGCGAGTATTGGTTGAATATGGTAATAAATTGTATCGTATTGTTATGCTGAAAAGTACCATGAATATGGTACTGGTGATCATGATCGCATTGCCTTTGGGTGTTGTATTACTAGATCTTGTAAACTGCAAATATACATATAGGTGATTTAAAAAGTAACACAAACATAAAAGAAACATATTCAACTAAAATTTATTAGAAATTTAGAATACGTTCGGTTCATCCATTTTTAGTTTTAGTCTTCGCCCTTACGAAAGTGCAAATTGTATATGCATAAGGTGAAAATCGAACGTTTTAGAAAATGAACATAGCACATAGAACAGATTTTTTTTTCATGTTTTAAAAGATAACGGAAGGGCAAGATACAATTCATCATTTCGTCGTCTCTTCAACCTCTCCGTCGTCCACTTCATCCCCTCCATTGTCACTCCGCCATAACTATTTTTGCAATTAATGTTTTAAGCTAAAAAATCAACAAATAAAATAAAGCAAACGATACCTTAGTTTGCATGCTTCTTGCACTTGTACTTGAGGAAGATATCAGTGAGAGCTATCTTGGACTGTAGAGAAGCCCTTAGCAGCTCAATTCCCTGCCACCGTTTCCAAACAAATCATAATAAACAATTAATTTCAGATTTAAACCTAATGAGCAAATAAGAATAATAACCTGCTAGAGTTCAAGTTTGACAAATTTCTACGGGAGAGCAGTAATGCCTTGACCTGAAACTTGTTCAGCGTTGTGATGCCAGACATAGTGGACATGGGCATAACCAACAAATCATCCATGATAGTATAACTTACCACTCCAGTCAGAATACTTGCTAAATTTCCAGACGATGCCTTATCAGAAGCTTTGAATTTCATCTCCTGAACCAGAGGAAGGTTTCAGAAAGGGCATAACTTATGGCTTTCATTGGTTATATAGTTTCTACAGTCCTTGTATTTGTTTTTGTAATATATACCCAACATCATCATAATCATTATCATAACCATAATCACAACTGGTTGAACATCAGCAGCTTATGTCTTGCTTTTCACTTCAGTGAGGAAAAGGTCTCTAGTAGCTTTCAGGCTTCAAAAGAGTGGATAAAAACAGTAAATAAAACAATGACTAAAGGTGCAGAACAGGGACATATACAAGTTGAGGAAAAAAAGGTCCTGCTGAGTTACTACATGGTGGAGATAGAACTGCCACTACATCTATTATATCTCCAACCATGTAATATTGCTAGTCCGTTTAAAACATTTATTATATACCAAAAAATTCAGTATTACCTCATGTTATGAAAACTGCGCCTTTGCGGAAGTGACCAAAATCTTCTTCACCCAATTACTTAAAGATGATTTCTATGGAAACAAACACTGATATTAAATCACACGCGCAAACACAAGATATTCCACACGATCACGCTCTTTATTGATTCACAAAAACAAATTTTGTTTACACAAAATGGATCAACAACCAAAAGTAAACAAATTTACAAGAATCAATAACCTTATTGAGAAAGAGAAATAATATCTAGATGACTACAACTTTTGTTGGAGGAGAAGAACAATGAAGAACGATGACTAAGCCTTGGATTAACTGGAGGCACCAATCATCTCTAGGGCACCGAGCCCTAAAGGCACGCAGCCGCCACTCTATTCGGTCATACATTAATCCAACCCTGTGTGCGGTTTTTATAGCAGAATAGAAGGCTTAGGAAAAATATCCAATTTTCCCCTTAAAGATATATTAGTAATATATCCCCTCAATACTTGCAGAATAAGTCACAGAAAGATCGGGTCAAAATCTAACAATAAATTCGCTCAAACGCCAAACTGCTCCTTCTGAACTTCTTTCTGTTGCTGCACCATCTCCTCTACAGCCAAGCATATCCACGCCTCGTCTCTATCAACATATGTGATTTTATGTCACAAATAACAACACTCCACCTTGATATGAAATCACATCAGCAACAAGTCACCCGACTTCAATGGACATGTGAAATCACCATCACAATGCTCCACCTTAATCAGAAATCATATCAACACTCCAACAATTAACAACCAAGTCAACCTAGCTCTTTCAACGATACCTTCTCTCAATTAAACCAGCCTCGATTTCTGGGCAATGAGATACACCCCACAACCTCGATTTCAGGGCAACGAGATACACCCAGTCGATTTGAAGGACTGCGACCACACCCCAGTTACAAACACAACTCACCGCCTGCAAAAGATGCATCTACCACCTGTGTTGCACCGTGCATCAACCAACGGTCTAAAAGTGCTTGCAATTCCACAACGACACCTGTCTACCACTTGGCCTGAGCTCCTACTTCGATCACCTCGGATCCCTCGAGCATCATCAACGTGAAGACCTCTGTCGAAAAACATGAACCGAATCACCAAGGTACAGGAAAACCAAACCAATTGTCAACATCTTCGTCTTCTTCCATCCTCCCTCATCCACATCTGAGAGCTTCTCTTCATCTCCATCAACCAAACCATTGAGGCCTTCAAATTCCCAATCAAAATTAGTCATCACCTACAGCGCCATCATATCCGACGTAAAAAAAAATCATTTTTTTTTTCAAAAAATCAATTTTTTCCAATCCAAAATCACTCTAAGTTTTGCGATGATCTAGCTCTGATACCAACTGTTATGAAAACTGCGCTTTTGCGGAAGTGACCAGGATCTTCTTCACCCAATTACTTAAAAATGATTTTTATGGAAACAAACACAGATATGAAATCACACGCGCAAACACAAGATATTCCATCCGACCACCCTCTTTATTGATTCACAAAAACAAATTTTGTTTACACAGAATGGATCAACAACCAAAAGTAAACAAATTTACAAGAATCAATAACCTTATTGAGAAAGGGAAATAATTTCTAGATGACTACAACTCTTGTTCGAGGAGGAGAACAATGAAGAACGATGGCTAAGCCTTGGATTAACTGGAGGCACCAATTATCTCTAGGGCACCGAGCCCTAGAGGCACGCAGCCGCCACTCTATTCGGTCATACATTAATCCAACCCTGTGTGCGGTTTTTATAGGAGAATGGAAGGCTTAGGAAAAATATCCAATTTTCCCCTTAAAGATATATTAGGAATATATCCTCTCAATACTTGCAGAATAAGTCACAGAAAGATCGGGTCAAAATCTAACAATAAATTCGCTCAAACGCCAAACTGCTCCTTCTGAACTTCTTTCTGTTGCTGCACCATCTCCTCTACCGCCAAGCATATCCACGCCTCGTCTCTATCAACATATGTGATTTTATGTCACAAATCACAACACCTCATCCAGTCACATGAATTATATGGAGTAATGTGTGTTGTATCGAAGTTCGTTTGCAACTAGGACTAATCTACTCAAAAAAGGCATTTAAATAATATTAGCACGAGGAAATTGTTTGTAGCAACATATACTGCTGGAGTTAATGTGTCTTACAATACTATGTTAACACTTATGTGAATCATACAAAAGAATATTGAAGCACACCTGCTTGAACTTCAGATGTACAGTGCTGTCAGTGCATTTGAGAATAGTTCTGTTTAGAGCTAGCCAAGGACACAGATGCTGATGCCATATAATTCAACATGCAGCAGCAAATAATATCAACTTTTCTTGCCACAGTAAACCTACCAGGCACAGAAATCATATTTTAATAATGAGATATGTCAACACAAGCTGCTTTATTAGTAGATACGAAGAAGAAAATTACTGTAACAGACGGTTGAATATCATATTAAACACCAGTTTGAAAATTAATATGTAATAGACAAAATGGTTATAGCTGAAAAGGACAATAATGTGAAAGCATTACTTTCAGTGCCTGATTTCTGTTGCCTAGGCACATGGAGTTTGAAATTAGTGACTTGATGAAATTCTGCTTCATTGCAAGACCTCCATAGAGAAAACACATTGAATGATACCTTACAACCTGTCTTTATTAACACGTTTACCAAAATTTCAGGCAAACCATGAACATTCCAAAATGCGCTTTTATAGGTAAATGAAAACAAGTATTTGAGTCTCATCCAAAAGTTAATGTTTATTTTTGGTTTAGAAATTTTCTATAGTGTAAATGAGGTAACAAGTTTCATTTGCAATCGTTTTATAACTTAACGTTTATTTTCGATGACAAATATTTTCTTATGTGTAAATACAAGGTTATGGTTCTTTATTATTTTCAAATTTTATTTTTTTTTCAACTTGCAAAATTTACTGTAATTTTGGCAAAGAACCCAAGATGGAGGACACTTAGGCCTGGCAATCGTGTCGTTTCGTGTACTTTCGTTTCGTGTACTTTCGTGTTTTCGTGTACTCAGAGCTAAAACCGAAAACGACCCGAAATCATTTCGTGTACCTGTTTACCCGATCCGAACACGAAACGAAATAATTCGTGTAAACACGAAACGACACGAAAAGTACACGAAATTAATTTCGTGTACTTTCGTGTACTTCCTGTTCGTGTACTTTCGTATACTTTCGTGTACTTCCTGTTCGTGTACTTTCGTATACTTTCGTGTACTTTCGTGTATTTTTGTGTACACGAAAAGTACACGAAATTAATATATTATATGATATATAAAAAATAAAAATTATATATAAAATATTTCGTGTACTTTCGTGTACTTTCGTGTATTGAAAGTGAAAACCCATATCCGACACGAAATTTATCGTGTAATTTCGTGTTCGTGTACTTTCGTGTTTCGTATACCAAAAATCAAAACCCATAACCGTTTATTTCGTGTCGTTTCGTTTCGTGTTAGCGTGTCACGTGTCAAATTGCCAGGCCTAAGGACACTGGACATTGAAGAACCAAATCCAATTAGCCAAACCATCTCTTAAAGGGGAAAACACTTAATTTTATAACTATGATCAAATAAAGTTACAAGTAGGATAGCAATTGATCCCTTTTCAATGTGGTCTTAACAGACAATAGAAAAAACTGTTAGATTATGAACTTTGTTCAACCCATACAACTAAAAATAAAGAAATCGAACTACTATTAATGCTAATAACAAACTATTGGATATGACTTATGATTCTAGATGACGTGTATTTTAGTTTAAGATAGTCGAATTTTATCAACAAACTGTTCTAACATGTAGGCAATTCAAATCAAAGGTAACCTTAACATGGAAAATAAGCTGTTGAAGAACACGAGAAGTTGGAAACTAATTAATTGAAACAAAACACAGACATGACAAAGAGATATAGCGCCAGTCAATGTAAATTTGTATGCACATATGGAAATATACACACATGCACAACTGCTCTTATAGGTGAGCTAACTGGCTAATAATGCTTGGCCGGGCCTGCTCCAGACAGTTGAGCTAAAGGGTAGCCAAGCCAGTGGCCTGGCCCCTATAATTTGGCAGCAATAACAAGAAGGCTGCTGCTTCTGCTGCTTTTCCTTTTTTTTAATGTATAAAACAAGTGAAATACACACGTGCATGCTCAATCTAAATGCCTAAAACTCAATACAGTGATGTATATGATATTTAAAACTAGAATTGAGGCTAAAAGTAATACTACAAGTACAGAAAATGCTACATTCATTGAAACCGCAAGCCTGAAACTAAAGCTACATGCACACACTTGAACTTAAAAGAGCATCCAATATATATGTTTCAGAAATATGCATGCACACATGCAAACGTTCAAATGTAGTGGACAATAAACATTCAAATGAAATATTTCTGTTCTCACTCTTTTTTTCTTTGCAGACATGTACTGGACTCCATGCAAGTTCCCAGGAAAAATATGGCATTTCATATGAATGAGAACTTCACATATCACTGGTTTCCACCTTCGGTTAAGTTTGAAGATGGGTAAGGGTATATATTTGCTCAATGCAACAAACAAGTACAATCTCTTCGTCAATTCACCTAACTAATACTCGCGCACAACACAACCAAAACTACTTGGTTAGCAGGATAGAAATTTGAGGTTGCAAACATAACAAAAACTTTGTGTTTCAAGCACGATATGGAAACAATTTATATATACACTAACCGTAGACAATCTATACGTGGTTATTCTCATTCTTTGTACAAATAATTATAAATATGACATGGTTATGAATTTACTATGCTACAAGTAACTAAACATTTCAATATATTTACAGTTATTCCTGTTGTTTGTTAAGTTTTTGCCACTGTTTTTACATAATTTGAAAGCTGCAGTAAAATTAATATGTTAAAACATATATTCATGGAACATATCCAACTTTAAACAGGGTACATGAGGCAGTTTGTTGCTATTAAGGAAAGTAATTAAACATTTACAATTCCTTAGAATGTTGTCTGAGTTGAACTCGGTTCGAAAACCAAGGTGAGCTCACTCTCAAACTGAGCTTTTAACCCAGATTTCAGACTGAGTTCAGCTCAGTTTAGAAGCCAAAGTTGAGCTCAACTAAAAAACCGAGTTAAAATTTATTTAAACTTATATTTTAACTTGGTTTTTAAGCGAGTTTAACTCTGCTCGGAAAATTCTACCACCGCATAACGAGACAAGTTCTATGGATAAGAAAATGACTTTCACATGGAAGTTCGTTTAGAAATACTCGTAAAATGGCAAGCTTTAGTTAAAAACAGAAATGTACACATAATGATGAGTTTGCAAATGAGAAAATTAGCTATGTAAGAAAATACATATAATCTATTTTAGTACATTGCATATAGAAAAAGGAAGACATTCAAGCTAACATGCTCATAGAAAATTCTTATAGGCCAAGCACATTATGGAACAACATTGATAATATCTCATTGGATATAACTTTGATCCTGTTAGTGAAACTCAAGTGAACCCAAACTAAAATCTACACAGCACACACACACGTCAACTGGCCGCAACTAAGAAATATTTTGCATGCAACGTATTTAATGACAGTTTTACTGCAATCTTTTCACTATGTTTTTTAATCTGAAGGCCAAATTTGACCAAAATTTTACCGTCTCATTCTCTAACAATAGAAATTTGTTCTTTTGAAGTTCATTTTTACAAGGACTATGACTAACAAGGGCCACAACCCAGACTCCAAATAAAAATTATGGATATTGCAGCTTGAATCTCAACTTTTGCCGCTGAAATAAGGATGTGTATTCATTTTTAAGTTGAAACGAAGACGATATTGTAGAATATCACTAACATTAGAATAGAAATCACGGATATTGCAGCTTGAATCTCAACTTTTGCTACTGTTATTTGGGTTGTGCATTGCTATCGTCTTCTAACATATATGAAAAGTGAATTCCAAGTTCAATCTACTTCCAGTTCTATTTAATGCTTCTTCTATCACTCATTTATTTGTTTAATTTTGAAACATAAGTTAGCCTGCCAATACTAGGAGCGCTGCTCAAATCAAAATACACTAAAAAAGTAATTTAAAACGATTCTCAACTTTGACACCTCTCAAATGTAAATGAATAAACGAAGTCTTAGCACATATCAATTGTTTGTCTAATTTTTTCTTTGAATTGAGTAACCAGGCAATTTCTACAAAATGTAGAACAGATATTTCAACGATGTCCACAGATATTTCATAGTTAACCTAATTTAACAAATATAATCACTTAGCAGTTAATAATTTATAATCAAATAAACACTGGAAATTCCAAATACAAATGTCCAATTTCAGCAGGCATGTTATACTGTATTCGATTCACACATCCATTGATATAAAAAAACTACTTAGAGAAATGGCAAGAAGAGCACGAAGATCGCTTCCTTCTCTCATCCAATCAAGCAAATTACGATACAATTTTGTAGATCCCTTTGATTTTTTTTATTAGATTTAAAAACACTACAACATAACTGATGTTTTATAGCGGCCCAAAACCGCTATGAATAAGAAAGATAGCGGTTTCATAACTGCTGTATATGAACATGTTATAAAAAACTGCTGATCTTTTATAACGCTTTCAATACCGTTATTAAAAATCACTTTTGACAGCGGTATTTTGCCGTTATGTTATTTTATTACAGTAGCTCCTGGTGACCGCTATAATACATCTAAATCTCATTCAAAGAGAAAATATTTATAACACAATTTTGCCGTTATAAAATAAGTGTTCGATAACAGATATTCAGCGTTATTAATAAGCATGTTATAGTTTTACTAACCCCTTTGACAGCTCATTTATGCCGCTATGCTCGATCAATACAATAACTCATTTTTGTCGCTATGCTTGATCAATACAATAACTCATTTTTGTCGCTAGCTATTATACATCTAAATCTCAATAAATATGAGATTATTCATAGCGCGGGTTTACTGTTATAATAGCTCATGCATTTTAATAACAATAATCAAAATGAATATTCATAACAAGTTAAAAGATGAACACAGAAATTATACTAAAAGCAAATAAAGTATCAACTAACAAAAGAAATTCAATACATGAGTTAACACCTAATTCAATACATATGTTCTCAATTCCCACTAATGTCAACTTGAGTACACAAAATACAAAACATAGTTTACAACTATTCAGTTAACACACAAAAGACACCCCTCCATTGGTAATCGCAGCACTATCACCAAAGTCATGTCTTATTTTCTCACCTGCAAATATAGAAATGTTAAAACAATCATCCATAAAGAATACCAAGTGCAGGACATGTTAAAAAGTTGCACAAACATTGCAGAGTACAGAGTATACAAAATTTTGGCTCTATCATTTCTAATCTGATATCCAAATACCCAAATAAAAATAAAAATTGGCAGTAAGTTCACTGCAGCAGTATGCAAAAATTGTAGCAGCAACTTATACCATGGTTCTTCCCTGCAAAGCAATGAAATTCCTACTATTTTCGGATCCTGATCAAAGATATGCACATGCTGATATGCATATTTCATTCATTAATAGTGATTTTGCAGAACCCTGAAATAAGCTCGGATCTTTGACCTAAAAGTACTACTGCTACACTTACCAAATTAATCATTTTTTTAACATGTTCAACCACTAAAAACTTTAACCTTTCATGAACACGATTTGATTCACGGTTCGGTCTTCGAAACTACGCGTGTAACTACTAATTAAAACGAAGAACAGCTGCATATTTAGATCTTCCTCTAAGCAGAATCGGTGCATACTCAATTTTCTTCATTGCAACCTGCAATATTAGGCATGTTACTTAATTTACTCTTGTTTTAGTTCATTAATTTTTCTCATGCTACTTTGAATTCATATATATACTCATTCAGATTATTTGTTTGGCTACTAATGTACTTTATTGGATATTGTTTTATTTAACAATTACAAACTATATGATTTGTTAACCCTGTGATAAACTACTATATGCTAAAAATCAGTACGATCTCTTTCGATTCTCAGTGTATGTTGTGTGCAAGTGTTATAAATGGGTATGGATGCTAAAAATCACTACTATATAATTTGTTGACCCTGTGATAAACAACTATATGTGTGTGTGTAAGATATATTGCTATTTTGCTTTCATGGGGAACACATATAAAATATACAATTGCTTTTATTTGCGTTCACAGTCGTGGTCCTGGCACCATTTATACAAACAATACTAGCATGAATCCAATCAGTGACCAAATATTCAATGGTGTACAACAGGCTTATTTTTTGGACTTGCGATATAATAATATTTCGCGTGTTCGAAATTTTTATACGCAGTCAAGTGCAAAAAGATTGTTTAAAAACCTTTTCAAATCCCCCATGGTCAAATAGTTTAAATTTTGCGTCTTCTCAAAATATGAAAAATTTGAAAATCAACACAACCATCATCTTATTTATGTCCACATATATACCATGTCTGTGTGATTATAAGCAAAATCTGTGTTGACATATCAATGTGTCACATAAGCAAAATTTGTGTTGACATGAACAATAAATTGGTTTATATGATTATTGTTCAAGCTAATTAATCTAAAACTGATGATTTTTTATGTGTGTAGCCAGCAAATTACAAAAAACACTATTGTTATATGTGGGTTAAGATGGTTATGTAGGTGTGTTATTAGCTATAACAGTACTTTCTTTCATTGATTCTTTTGCAGAAGCCGTTCACAAGGAGGGAACTGTTATGCATGTATTTTAACTAATCATCATATTATTTAACTGATTATACATAACCTAATTAAATACATTTTCCAGCCTACAAAATCTGGAAATGTAGTCAATATATTACGTCGTTTCTACTCAACTGCAAGTAAAATATTCTCACTCTTTCAATAAATGTTTTATTTGCAAAATTCATAAATGTTTCATGAGGACTTAAAAAGATAGGATAGGACAAGATGATTTGCTCTAGCGCATGAAAAGTAGGGCCCGACACAAATCAAACCATGGTCAGCGGGTCAACATAACCAAAGTCGGCCTGAAAGTACGATGCCGTCATGGTGAAATGCACAAACTATCTTATACTACATTTGAGCCTTTTAACTTAAAATAATCATAAAAATAAATGTTGTTTGTTCTTTTTTGGAACAGGCATGATTATAAAAAACAGAAAAGAATGTTAACAACCAGATAAACAAAGAACGGCACCTGACATCAAACTCCCCCAGTTTCCCTTCCTTTCCATCGAATCCTTCCTATATCATAATATAATACTACACTATTAAAATGCTGAATTTCAGCTTTCATGGTATGTGAACGAAAAATGATCCAAATTATTATTTTTGAATTTAATGGGAAAATCCAGAGAATCCAACAGGAGTCGTAAAACCCTCTATCGAATACAGCTTGGTCCGCGAACATCATATGAATGGTTAACTTTAATGTATGCACATGTTAAACTCTTAGCATGTCTTCTGAATTTTGAAATTACCTCATTAACCGGCATTGGGCTAATACTGCGGAAAAATGACCCAGATTATTGTTTGAAGTTGAAATTAAATTCATGTACAGTTTATTGCTCTTAGCTTAAAATGCAAATATTGATGCTGTATACAATCTACGTTACTTCATTATGTTATTCCAATGAAATTCCATGCAAATAACAGATAAATTGCAACTATTCTAAGTTACTTCATTATGCTATTTATTTTTGAAACTATAAATAAATGTGAAATAGTACATAAAACTTTAACAGTGTGTATGCTAGCTTTGTCCAGCATAAGCAATACACAAAAAGCAAAACCGTACTATTCCAACCAACCTTCGACAACTCTATAAAAACCGTCCGCTTTGCATATAATAACCTACTGCCAATTACAGCGAGTATGATCACAACATCATATAATAACAACCTGACTTCCAATTACAACCTAACTGCCATTTACAACGAGTATGATCACAACATGCAAATTTACAGCGAATACAGGTCGGTCTCTCCGCTTTGCACACTTTAATTAGTATGATAAAACAGTCCAAAAGGATAAGGATCAAGATGTTTTTACATATAATAGGGACAGCGATGAGTGGTTTTGACATGCATGAAAACTCAAAATTTTCATATATACGCATGATCAGGTATAAATGCGCTTACAAACAAAAATCATGACACCACATAATTGAGTTGTCTAACTATATTTAGGCAATAAGCTTAATAGAACCAAATGATTTTATCATCCACCAAACTCATACATTGCACATATTTGTATCGTGAATCTGGAAACAGCTAAAAAGGATTGTGTACATCAACTATTATGTCATGTTTGTGTGCAGTTTTCGTATACATTATTCTTTTGTGTAACATTACTGACATGGAAACGAATGACATTTTCAAGTCGCTGGCTAGATGCATGACAAACAGATGAATTCATATGAAGTTATTTTCAGTATATGTATTCAGTTGAGATTAGTGGTTTTACATATAATAAGGACATCCATGAGTGGTTTTGACAAACAAATGAATTCATAATACTGTAATCATAAAAATTCAGCAGTTACATGCTTGCCAAGATTAACATAAAAATTAAACGGTATAGACTTACTTAAAATTCATTCCATTATGACATGCTCAGCAGACCAAGCTATAATAGAAGAGAGCGCATCTTCCATGTACTGAAATTCGGATGTCTGCCTCCATAGCTCTACTTCCGGCTCTTTTACGGTGTCTATCCAAACTTTAACTGCATTGTTTCCAAGATGTTTGAAATGTACCCTTGCATTTGGATCGGTTGACTCCACCCGTCCTAAAGCTACTACTTTCCCATTTCTCGATAAACTCATTATCTTGCATTTATTGTTTGTTTTTGAATTTGCAGTCTGCAAGTTGAAAAAAGAAAAAAAAATGAAGTTGCTAATCCTTGAAAATATAAAAAGACAACATAAAAATCAAGTACCGTAAATGTTTTCACGACATCCTTAGTCGTAGTAGTAACTGTATCATCACTTGTCTCAACAATTGCTTGCGATTCAAGCCATGCAACCTTCTTACCAGCAGCATCTCCAATTCGGAACAAACCAGGGGATGGCCTCCACAAAAAAGATTCTAGATTTAGGGGTTTATCTATCCAAACAATCATAGCTGCTGGTCCAAGAGGAACATCGTTAACAATTTCCTCCGAGATGCTCGAATTTAATCGTCCTAAAGCCACTAAGTACTTGCCCCCTCCCCAATCAAAAATCTTGCATTTGCATTCCAAGCTGCTACTTCTACTCTATTAGATGTAAAAATATTTATTTAGTAAAAAATGTATATAACAAAAGTGCATGTTCATTGTGAGTTAAAATATTTACCTTATCTTCTCCTCCTCCGTCGTGATCGGTTGAATGTAGAATAACACTATTCTTCGGCCATGCCACAATATTATCCCTTGCCTTCCCAATAAGTGAGAAAGAAGTTGTAGGCCTCCATACAAAAGCATCTAGCTTGATTGGATTTTCAACAAAAATAATTATCGCATCCGGCCCTAAAGGAACATCATTGACAAGCTGGTTCGGATAATCTGACACGAATCTTCCTTCAGCAATGATCTTTTCATTCCCTCGCCAATCCAGTAAATCACACTTCTTCGTATTTTCATCAAAGTTACACTACATTTAAACATAGGAAAATAATGATACTAATTGAATAAAAAGTTAAAATAAGAACGATATGAAACCAACTAAAAAAAATTACTTGAGGTTTGTTTACTTCTGTCCCGCTGTGTCTACTCTGCAAAATCTTAGAAAATATAAAGTTAGTTAGAATTATATACAAATGTAATATTTAAGATATACAAGAAGGTAATACTTCAAGTTTAAAATTGATTTATACAAATATATAAATACTGGCACTGATGGGACTCTACACAACAAGCATGTGATCAAGTATGGGTGCACACACACATTATCTCTACCTATGTAAATATGGGCAGAAGTGCATTGATATGACAACATCCTAAAATAAAGGTATAAGCTATGTAGTATATGTCAAAATTTGGTATAGGAACCGAGAATGGACTTGGCTGATATAAGAAATGTATTAGATATTTGTGTTCTGTTTAGCTTAAATATATTCTAATTTATATAATTAGTTATATATTTTCAACTTGGAAGCCTCGTATATAAATAAAGATTGCATTAGTACAAATGTTTAGATAACATACACCAAATGTATACAATGTTGGGATGCTTAAGGAATGCAAAGGTCTGGTATGGTTAACATGGCATCAATTTTACGTAAAGTCGGACGACTAATTTTACACCAAAAAGTTCGGACAATATATAATTTCTTTAGTTTTATCCCATAACTAATTATAGACGTAGTTGTATAAAAAATAAGTTCGGACAATATGAGATTAGCTTGAGTAGTTTTGATAATCAAATGGTGGTGCTCTCAGCAATATATAATTTTATTGTCAACCTATGATTTTCAGATTTTTTTGACGGACTTTAATGGCCGAGCATGGCAGACAGTAGTACAAATGGTCTCAGCAAATAATAGTAACTTGGTCTGCTTAACAAAACATAGTGGTTATAGCATAGTATTTGCTCGGTTCTCTGAATCAATTTTGAAACCATAACCTGGATTTACTGGTATAACCGTATAACGATGAAAAACCGATCGTTCTATTATTTGAGATAGTTTGCCTGAAAGAAAGATTTCAGAGAAATTGATGCCTTTATTATTTTAGCAATGCAATATGTAGTGATAATTTGCACTTGATTTTTCTCTAGTTATAGAAATCTCTTCTCTAAGTCCGACACTTTGCTTTCAAGTAGCAGTGTATGCTTATCCTTAACTTGCGATAAAGCCACTCTACTAAGACTCATTACTCTTCCCATCGCTCTAAGTCGACCCGGTCTTTCTTGCCCTAACACTTGTGCAAGTGCATCTTCTCTGTAATTAGTTGGCGAGCTCGATTTTGAACCACTTTCAATTTGTTTAATCTTTTCCTACTAAACATGATTAATTTCATATTATTGCAGTTTAAATACCACAGTGCAAAAGGCAAATAAATAAGGCAATGAATATGGTGTGCCTTGTGGAGCACTGCTATTTGAGCTATCATGTGCTAAACTTCCAAGGGGTACAATTCTCTTTCAAAAGAAACTCCATGGCACTTTCCTTCAAAGCCAATCAAGGGCTTTTGTACTTGTAAGATTGCAATTTGTAGATGCCTTGCAGGTTTTAATGTTGATTTACAGCCTAATCCTACTTGTTAGAACTTTGAGGAAATTCACGGATCTTTTTGTAGTACAAATCAATACTGTATTGTGCAACAATTAATTTATCGTTCATATGCTCATGATATTAAAAGCAATAAAGTTCAATAGACTGGAAACTGTACAATCGATATATAAAGATCCGATTACAGGTATTAAAGAAAACCAGTTCCGTGTATCATAGGTACAGATATCAAATAATGCACAGGCAAAAACATTGATTGAACCAGTGATATGAAGCAATGTCAGTGTACTGTAGGAAATTTCTTTGGCAACCTAATTTTGAGCTCATTATTGCCCGTTAAAATCGCTTTGGTGACCCTAGCAATCACCGTAATATCCCACATTTGAATTGCAGTTCTATCAAAAATATTTAGCCGGCATTATATATTCATAGTGATCATCAACCATTAAAAAAAATACAAAAAATAAAAGAAAAAGAAAAAAAAAGATTTAAAATAAATGTGACACTCTGAAACAGAAACGTGTAGACAAAAGATTGAGCTGTAGTCGCTGCCGATCAATAAAAGTTGATATTTGTTTAACAATGTGACCGACTTTCACTGTAGGGAACTCAGAAGGAAACACACTCAGAAGCTTGCAAATTAAAATACCACATATATGACATCTTATATTTTTTTCAGAACTCATTAAAACATAGTATTTATATGTTTACCATACGTATTTGAAAAGTATGAACTTACTATAGCATCTACAGCAATCATATTCACCTGTTCACCATTTTTCTTAGTGCAAGATTTGATCCAGACTACACTTCTAGAGACGGCAGAGCGATCGCTACTTTCGCTTTTCTACATTCAAAATCACCAAATAACAAAAGCAATTAAATTAATAGTTTCGTAAATATTGCAGTAAATTATAACTACAATTTTGTTACCAAATCTTCAGCTAGTCGTGCCATTCCTTTACGACTAGACGTGTGTGGCAACTGCTTCTGTCTAATTGCTCTGTTCTTCTCGCTCACATCCTGAAATAAGAATGGTATGGTAGTATTCAACTTAGTCATTACAGATAAATAAAATTAAAATACATTCATGAGCCGATACCAATGTTTATATGCAAAGCGCGTTAGGGTAGCACTGAAAGAAATTTTCATATACAAATATTCCTTTTTTTAGAGTAAGGTAAGAGTCAACAAAATGATCCTAAAGAGCAAAACTGGCAATAGAAAAGATTCAATTCTTTTCCGAAATTGTAAAATTAAAAAAAAAGTCAGTGGAGTAGCCTAACAATGGAATGGTATTTATATGGGTTCTAGTGTTCAGCTTACTCTATAAAATAATCATTGAGATAAAATATATTTTGTTCAAATCATCACTGCATATCATAAAAAAAAAAATTGTAGTTGTTGGGAAATGGCTGACCTTTTGTTCAAATCGTCACTAGCACCATACATTATTGACATTTGACATGCACCATACATTATTTAATTTAGTTTTTTGTACATTACTAGTATATAAGAAAATTTCTCTTACCTTGAATTCCGAACTTGTTTTCAATTTGATAAATTTCTTCCATTCATTTATACATCTAATGTTAGATGGTTTTAACCGAAGTCTTTCCTCCATGGACTTGGCTTGTAACACCTGCCGAACTAATCTAAATTTTGATTCCCGCCAAATACCACCCATTTGTTGAAAAACTTGTATTTTGTGCCAACCTGAATCCAATTTAAACCTTGCCTGCGACAATAATACAAGTTGTTATAGTTTGCTTGCGAATACTGGCACCAAAAGAGGTCCTATCATTGCATGTTTTCTCCACCATATAGCAGGTTCCATGAATATGGAGAAATTAATTATAATCTTAACATGTCCAGTAATGAACATAGCAGTTAAAAACTAAAACAATGCCTGTGAGATAGATACAGTTCATCTAGCTTAAAATTTGTGACAATAATGCATATATATTGCAAACTGTCTTATGATTGAAATTCAAACTTCAATCTGAAATGTTGAAAAAGCTGCTTCAATAACTAAAACATAATACATGGTTTACTATCATAAAGCACTAGGATCCACTATACATTGTCTAAAATTTATTTATAAATAAAGACAGTATAGTATAATCAAAGTTGAACGATAAAAGTGCACTTTTGGTTAAGGTGGATAATAAGTCGGATGATAAAGTCGTTAATTGGGATAGATCAACATCATGAGTACAATTATTCAGAGTGTCACCTGGATGCTTTCCCATAAAACATCTTTCAACTCGGAACTAACTTGCTTCCATCCACTTACTATAACCGGAACAACTTCTCGTACAAGTGGTCCTAAATAAGAGGATAATTTGACTGATCCCAGTCCTATTGGTTCGCCTGTACTATTAAATTCAACTTCTATCAGCTCTGAAGAGTTGAATGGAAGAATTCTGACTTTGGTTGGCCTCTAGGCTTTCTTCTCGATTTTCCTTCCGCCTGAACTCCGTTGTCAGTTGTTTATAGATTGTCTTGTACTTCATCATTGTTTTCTAATACGATTTGAGCATGATTGTTTTCTAATGTATGTGGGTTGTCATGTATTACAGCAATATTTTTTGGTTCAATATCAGCCTCGTCTTCTACTTGATGGTCTTCAAACAGCTATTCTCTCGTACGTTTCTTCCTTTGTTCGTCTAGTTCGTGTTGCATGTGACTTTTCATTTTAATGGCCTTATTCTTCTTCGCTATTTTCTGTTTATAAAAAATAAAAGGACAACTGTCATGAACGAGGCTATTAATACATAAATAATAACAGAATAAATGTGAGGAATAACAAAGATTTTGCATGTGAGATTCCATTGTATTAAAAGAAATCGATGTATCATCAGGTTTAATTTTGAAAATTTTTGTATCCTTCGACTGAGTTGTGTTTCATGGTACTGTTTTGGAGCCGTAGCCATTCTGTGTTCCCTGATACCGGATATTTTGAAGTTAATGTGCTTACAAGAATTGGAACTATAGCCACACTTCGATCTTATTTATTTTAACTTACAGTTACAGGACCCTCAAATGCATGTATATAGCCCCTCAAATGCATGTATAAAAAATGAATGAACCTACCAATTTAGAAAGCATAATCTCATCGTCTGCTTGATTGTCTCCAAGCCTCTTATTTGTTGTGCTTTCAAAAGCTTATCAAAACAACTATCGGATAATCCAACCTCACATTTAAGATTATACAAAGCAGTGATGGCGGATAGTTTAGTTTGATCTACACAATCAGGATATAAGGGGGTTTCTGCATCTTCCAAATTCTTAAGTAATTCATCCTCACGTTTTTGAACATCCTCGTCTTCATTAACATCAGTAAAAAAAGCATGATTCATAAAATCTTCATCTTCAAAATGAATAGCTTTAAGTAGATCAAATGTATTATCTAACTTCATGTCTACGCCCACATTTAATTGTTCTCCATGATGATACCACTTAGTACTGCTCTTGTACGTAGGATCCATCCCCCTTATAATTAAATACTCAACAATAACATCATCATCTTGTCGACTAAGATTTCGGCAATCTAAACAAGGGCATAGAATTTTCTCTACATTTCTTATATTTCTCTTTGCAGCATCTACGAAGCTTCTTGCCCCTTGCGAGTACTCTTTGGAAGTTCTATAATGAAAAAAAAAATCAACAAAATAGTTGAGTTTTAACGTCAAATATTTTTATTTTCTGAAATTAAACACAGTTGAGAATATTGAATTATCTATTTACCTATGTAAATAAACCCAACCTTTTTCCATCGACATACAATTTAGGATACACACGGGAAGAAAGAGTGCTCACGCTCCAAAACTACATAGAAAAAAGATTGCTACAACATAAAGTACATTAAATTCATTTCAACGTCATCAACCTCAGCTGCTCATTTGCTATTTCTCCACTCTTCAATTATTGTTATTAATCTCAGACCAAATGGTAACAACCGTGGTGAGATCTCATTCCTAGGCAATAGAAAAGCCTACATACTCTCTTGTGTACGCTTGTTTTTTTACTATATATATTATCATAACTTTAAGCGAATGATATGTTGATAATAAACCTCGTTAATTCAACCGTGGTGAGATCTCATTCCTAGGCAGTAGAAAATGCTTTTTCTATTGAAGTGATTTTGTTTAATAGAATTTCCATGTTTGAATGTTAATTCAATGATGATTGTCATTCAAGTTTTTCTTGCTGGTACTACTCGAGCGAACAAAAAACATTAGTTACAACTTTTTTTTATTTACCT
Organism: Allium sativum; assembly: GCA_030737875.1. Taxonomy (NCBI): domain Eukaryota; kingdom Viridiplantae; phylum Streptophyta; class Magnoliopsida; order Asparagales; family Amaryllidaceae; genus Allium; species Allium sativum. Next base: position 570,670,961 of record CM060923.1, on the reverse strand, counting down.
AAGATGTCATTAGAGTCTAATGCATGTTATGAATTTATCAAAATATGATGAGATTTGTTTGAATCAAGCAATACCTAGAGCACAACAAAGTCGAGTTGATCAATGTAGCCTCATAGCAGTTTGCAATTGAAAAGGAACAAAACCCATGTGCTAAAGATGGTTGGATTAGATTAAGATATCGGTCAACCCATCGGTTTGTAAGCACATACGTTTGCTACTACAATTGATGGACATGGCCCAAATAGCGACAACAACAGAGATCGAATCCAAAACAAGTAGGAAATTCCAGTATTGACCCAAGGTAAAAAGACACTCCTCCAAGGAGTTAGCAAAGAAGAGAATGATAGTGCAGTAAGAATCATGCAACCTGAAAGCATTGATGACAAATCTGGCCCAGTACTGAAATCATGTTTCATAGTGACTACAATAGAAGTTTTAAAATTAGAAGCTTATTTGAGACTTTTTTATTCCCACCAGGCGAGACGTAAACTTCGAGGTGTTTAAGGCATAAGGTTTTGTAAAGAAATAATAGATAGATTTAGGAAAGTTATATATATATACACACAATAATTCTCTCTTACACTAATTTTTACTATTCATTGTCTTTCACTTTTCAATATATAGCTTACTTTCTTTCTTGTTTGGGTCCTTGGATGAAGGCTTGATTGTGAACATGGAGGAGGAGAGTTCACTGTATACTTGCTTTGCAAAGAAAATTTTAGAAATAAAATTAATGCTTTATTGTCAAAGCACCACTAGATCAAGTGGCAAGTGATATGAAGCTCTAGACCGAATTCTTGAGTTCTTGAGGTTATGGGTTCAAGCGGTCAAGACATCAAAATGAGTGTTATATTTGAATAAAAGCATCAATATTATTCCATATAAAAAAAGGTTTACATTAATTCCTACACTCGGAGAACTCTAGAAAGGAATACTAAAGATTTCTATTGGACATACCATGTTTTCAAACTGATTTTGTTAACTAAGTTAACTAAGTATAATTATTAATTTCTAATTACTTTGTATTTCCGAATCTATATTTTTCAAACTGATTTTGTTTTGGTAATAACATCTAGTAAGCTCAAAGGATACATTCTCTCATGACTCAACCATGTTTCTCTCTCGGATTTTTTCCTATGTAAACCGAGCTATTGACACAGTAAATATCATCAGTTTTCTAAATAAGTTTTCATGCATATTATTAATCCCCAATCTTTGTTCAAGAGACCATTGATATTGGCCTACAAGGCAGTTTTATCCTAGAAACTATGAAACACTACTAACCACTTTGCATGATTTCGATATGGCAACAAAATGTCTTAAAAAAAGAGACTTTAGTATGCGACTCCTGAAACTATAACGATATAGCAATTAGATAACCTATTTAAAATTTGTATCAAAGTTCAAACCAATGGCATCTTTCTTTATAGATCATCGACATTGACAATTTCAATAGATATCACACTGCAACAACAATGATACATACATGCATAGGCCTACAAACATTTATGTCAAGGAGGATTTTAGAGCTAACAGTGCGTATGCACCAAAATATGTATAATTCAGCGAAAACAGGTATGGATTTCTTTTCTAAAAAGAAATTATTTGTACTAAAATGTAAAGGTGAAAATACAAGTGGTATAATGTTCTAAAAACAGGGTTCTACAGGTCATTAGTTGGAAAAAAAATATCGTTCTACTCACAAAATATTCATAACCAACTAACCAAAATATTAATCTAACCAATAAAGCAAAAATAATGACAGCATAAAATTACCTGACTTCAGGATTGATGGTAATGTTACTATAAAGAGAATACACGCAGATACCCACAACTGAGCCAACAGCAGCAAACAGTGGGTAGACCTACCACATAAATAAAATTAAGAATTAGGTAAAAAAAAATGCCAGCATATTTCTAATTATATATGTGCAATGACAGAGGATTTTGTTGCATGTTATAAAAAGTACACATTTATTTTATTTTGTTGTAAAAATGCCAGCATGTTATAAAAAATTTGGTGCACCAGTGTGCAAGAGCCCTTTCCCATGTTATAAAAGTACAGTGCATTTTGTTGCATCAGTGTGCAAACATAACCTTATATATATATATATATATATATATATATATATATATATATATATATATGCATATCGTTAATTATGATGGCTGATCAGAATTTATTATCTATATACTATGATGTTACAGACAAAAAAAATTCAGTTCAAAACTGATTCTTGTAAATATACAAGTATAGGAATAATTGCTATGTTAATGAAATATGTATTAAAAGATATGGTAATGGAGATGCATATATATATAAACATGAAAATCATTCATTAATCTTCATATATGGACCAAATTAGAAGTTTATGAATTAATCTAAAACCAATTCAATTTTGACATATTTGTTTATACATGTAGTATAAAGGCAAATATCATGTTATATTCGTTGAACTTTTAAATCTAATTTGGGTTATGTATATTTATCAACATAAATATACAAACAGCTCATTAATATCCTAATTTATTAAACATGATCTGTCAAGTATATGATGCAGATATAAGATGAAAATTGGTCTTTTAAATCCAATTCTTGTCTTGGTGCATATATGTATGTCCAAGCAGTCTATAAATCAGCGTGTTCATGAAAATAATAAAGTCACACTTGTTTTTAAATAATAGGACATATTAGAACATTTATTATTATGAACACCACTGGCTTACCATTTGAATTAAAGACATAGCACATTATCAAATGTAAATAAAATTTATGTTATAATCTATCAGTTATAGCAAGGCAACAAACATATTATTTTAACAGTTTAAAACAAATGTCTTATATCCATTGCCTAGTGACCATGAATATAATTCAAATATATGAGCAGAAGAATCTTATCTTCTGAAATGGTGCAAGGAGCTTCACCAAATCATATTTGCATTATAAAGGCACTGTGTCACAAATAGCTTTATATAAAACATACATTACATCTTATGCACATAGCAGGTTTTATGTGTTGTATTCATCTATTTAATGACTTTAATTATTATTAACCTAAGAAACATCATTATATACATATATGGGCATAATGAAACAAGCATTCTCAAAACAAATATCTTATATATATTTCGAGATGTACATGACATATAGACATATATATCTAACCATTTAGACTAAGAGTCTCAGGAATACTATACACCTTAATACAAACAGTTCAGATTGCCAAAAATTGCAAATTGAAAAGTATCTTTTTGTTTCAAAATTACAAAACAAGTTTTGCAATAAAATGTATATAACTTTGTCCATATTGACCCATGTTTTATCGAGTCAGTTTGTTAAAAAACTCAATAAAAGCAAATATATATATGTTATATATGATATATGTATCAAAACAAATAACAATAGCATATAGGATCAAAAGTACGCATATATTACTGTATGATACTATCAGACATATCTAGGCAAATATATATAGACATTTTCCAAGATATATGTGCAGATACATTTTGTCATGGTAGGTGGAGAATATCCGTCGACAGTCCTATGTGTTGTAGCTTTTTCCATAATAATATCCGTGGACAAGTCAACATTATGTACATGTGTCAGTAAGTAGTTTATAACGATGTAATGTAAGTGATGTAATTTGTTTTGCGGAAATGTCAGTAGGACTTGTATAATATGTGATGTCAGTAAAGGCGTTTAATTAAGTTCGTGTGGTGATAGTGATACCGTATAACTGAGTGGTCATAAGTGATTTTTGTGAGGTTTACCGTAGAACAGTTGAAATGAATGGACAGTTGAAAACGGAATGAATGGGCAGTAGGGGACTAAATACCATATTCTGGTTTATAAATGGTTCGTGCGTCACAGCATACCCCGCCATATTTGAATTTTTATGCAGTTTATATGTGAGTCAAAGATCAACAACTTAATGCATTTGTCCGCACTTATAACAAAGCTACTAATATTATCGTACAGCGATGGAGAAAACCAACCTTTAAATTATATAGTAATAGAAAACTAATTTGTTAATTTTTGTCTTAATTATGAATTTAATATAAAAAAATGGTTGTCCTGTTTTATTAAAGATAATTTGTAAAAAGGTAAATCCAAGCATTCTAGCTAACTGTTCACTACTAAAAATAAATGCAGTAAAGACATTTATAAATGCCACTCATGTTCTAATTAAGTATTAGAAAACTCCATGAACCACCTTCATTGTTATGAGAAGCAAATTTGGCTCAGCCCCAACAAATGTCGAAGGCAATGAAGAATTCTGATTTCAATAGCAGTGATTCTATTCAAGGCGTTCATGAGTTCAAGGAGCTTGCCACCTATGCTGTGAAATACTGGGGTAATATTATACTTTCTAAGTGATGGTTTTCTATGTCCATGTGGATAAACTACAAATTAGGTGTGGATGAACTCGAGTGTGGATCAACTAATAAAAATGGTGGATGAAAACAAAATTATCCTTAGTTAAAATAGAAATTATTAAATTATAAATTATGCAGAAAAACCTAGTTTTTTGATGGAGTGTCTCTCATTTAACATTTTCTTTACTAACACCAACCCTAAAATTTAAAAATAGCATTTTGTTTACCCTAAAACAGAAACCCTAGCTTACCAAACAGCAACCCTAAAATTTAAACCTAGCTTACCCTAAAATTATTCAAGGTGTTTACCCTAAAACAGTATCGTAAATCCATAATCGTAAACGCATAATCATAAATTCAGATCTACAGCACACACAAACAAAGAATCGGGATCGCTTACCAAAATCCAATCGAATATTAGATCCAAACCGCGCCGCGCCCTAGCTTCGACAGAGATTGGAGATGGAAGAAGTTTTGAAGGGACACCGTGTATAAGAGTTGACGAGATTGGAGATGGACGAGGTTTTCGCAATCGGTTGATGATTTGTGAGGTACGGTGTAAGTTTTAGGAGGAAGCAGATCTAGAATGGATAATCGGGGAAGACTGAAAAATTATTTGTGAAGTAGCGGCCGTGAAAAGAAACCAACGTTACCCTCTAGTTACGTGAAAAATAAGCCAGCGTTACGCTCTAATTACAAAGCAAACTCAGGTTGAAAGAAATAATTAAGTCTAATCAGTAATAGTTTAGAATAGTATGTTATAAAAAAGCGTTATAAATATTATATTTTGTTGTAGTGAAAGCTAAGGCAATCAATTCTAACAGAGGGTATATATAGATCAACCTTAGTTTTAGATCAATGAACTATTGTCGGATGAGTAAGCGCTTGCTTTGAAACTGAATCCCTAAACCCTACTCACCGAAGCAGAAAAAACCTAGGTCGATAAGGAAAAAATCTCCTAGGTCGATAAGAAGAAGGCAGCTGGTCTGTGACGGCCAGGAATTTCGCTCGATCTGAATCAGTCGTTAAACCGATCTAGACCGTTCGAAACCCCTGATCGTTGAGGACAGGACAAAATAGAACGCAGACGGAAGAACATTTCATTGTTATTACAACAATTCCATCAGATACAAGAATATACAGAGTATAATTGAATAAATTACATTCGATAAATATCAGAGATTACAATAAATTACATAGCAGCGGAAAAATAATACAAAGCACAACTGAAGGTGATATACGGATACAGAGCTTTCCGGATATCATTCCAGCTGTAAACCAGGATCCTGTGAATATAAATCTGCAAAACCAAAACTACTAGCTGCGCGTGTGGAAAATAGGGGCACCCAGAGTTTAGGTTAAAACAATAAACTCCAGGTCAGTCATGTGACTGGTGTGAGAACTAAAACAGTTATTTAAACTTTACTTTAAAAGAGAGTAATTCAAGGGACCACGCCGTATAACACGGAACGGGTTTCCTCCCAAGAATACCAGTGCATAGAATAAATAACGCAATGCTTTTTCGAAAAATGAAGCTATTATAAGACCCAGGTCCCATCACACAATGCAACGCAAGCCGGAGGATAGGGTTTTCCCTTATAATAGCCAAACATGCTTGGTACGTTTAAAACAAATCATTTGATACTATAATAAGTGTATAGTGTCAAAACAGTTTCAATCATAAATATAAATCATAGACGGCATGGGTACCATATATCATGTCGACATCCTAGTTCTACAATTAAAACCGCAATACACGTATTGGAAATTGGATTTCCGTCATGAATCGAGGCAAGGGGCAAGCTCCTCTCCGCGTTCGAGACACTCTAGCAAATGCCTCGGGGCTACACACTCTGGGCAACCCCTGGATCTTCAGGGTCGGTCCTCACTTACGTTAGAGGATTAGTTATGCCTGAACACACGTTTCCCGGTCCTTACAGACCTATAATCGAGGCGCCTCGCATTCCAACAACCACATAGGTGAAAAGTATATAACTGTCAGGGCTGGTAAGTCACTGACACCACCAAAGCTAGAAAGAAACGTCGTGCTCTCCCTGTAGTCCGTATCCCGTTTTTGACTCATACCGAGGTGTGAGGCTCGCGAATTCACGTTATACACAAAGCTGCCACGTAGGCGTGCTTTGATCATCAACCACAAGACTTTGCTTTTCAACAGAAGCCTTGATCCATGCAACTCAGCATGCCACACAGGCAATTCATGCCGTGCGATTGATATCTATCGATATATAACCTCTAAGCTCGTACGTCTCAGAGAAGGGCGTTAAGCAAGAGAATAAATTCTCCGCCGCCAAACAGATATATATTTAACAGAAATCAATCAAAACAGAATAAAATCCAATGTCAGCCACACAATCCATTTTCAAGTTCGTTCTGGGTCTGAACGAAACCGGAGGCACTTTCCTCGCATATCCATCCATCTCCAAATACGTCTGGACGACCACCAACTATTTCCATCCTCTTGGGTGTACAGCCCAATCAGGATCGCCAGTAATTATCCAAACGATGTGAAGACTTCCGGTCTTCGACCACCGTCTTCATCTTCGACTTATCGTCGAATCGATCATTCAGAATGGGTATAAACCCGGAGTTTCCGAACGACCCGCGTATATTAAAAACAAATGTTACACAAACTCAACATACGCCTCATTCCAATTCAGAATATTCATAGGGAAAGGTTCCCATTAATTTTATCCAAGATAAATTCTTTAAAATTTATCTTTTAATCTTCCTTTGGATGTCATTTCAAACCAAATTATGGTTTTCTGAACTAGTCGAGATTAGCGAACCACACCGAAGTAATTATTCATTTTATTTCCCAATCCCAACCTATTCATTCCATGAAGCAAAACTGGTAATACTCCATATCTAACACCACGGTGTTATTGGTAAAATTAATTACCATTTCACGTTCAAATCTAATTAAAGATTTATCTATCGCTTTGGAGCAAAACTGGTAATACTCCATTCTCGCTCATTTTCTAAATTTGATAATTTAGATTATCAATTCATATTTCAATCTAATTGCATATTCGTTAAAACTCCTTTTACTGGGTTAAAGAACTAGGTGTTATTTAAAACACAGTTCACGCATTCTATTTGTTATCGGGTTAAAGAACTAGTGTTATTTAAAACACAGTTCACGATAAACCCATTTCACATTCTATTTGTTATCGAGTTAAAGAACTAGTGTTATTTAAACCACAGTTCACGATAAACCCATTTCACATTCTATTTGTTATCGGGTTAAAGAACTAGTGTTATTTAAAACACAGTTCACGATAAACCCATTTCAAATCCAATCGTTATATGTTAGAAATTCCGATTATTTAAAACCCCTTTTTAAATCTAATTTGTTTATTTAAAAATAAAAACCCGGGTTTTAAATTGAGTTCAAACTAGTTCATTTCGATAAAAATCTATTTTTATCTTTTCAAATATGGAGTTTTTCATCCCAATTCTTCCCAAATCATTTCTTATGATTTTACATAAATTAGTACTATTTTTAATAATTTTATCAAGGCCCGTACAGTCGATTTCCAACAATGGCCATCGAACTGCACTTACAGCGACCTTTTCTGAATTTAATTTGGACGTATCTCCAAATCCAACCGTTAGATTTCAAATTTCTAATATTCGTTAGAAAGCTCTTTTCGATACGAACCCAACGGTTCCGGTTTTAGGAGAATCCGACGGTCGGATCTCCCGTAATGTCCGTTTGAAATAAAGGGTCGAAATTCACGAACTGCCGCGGCGCGGCGCGTTCTATTCAGGCCATTATATTATATATATAATATATATAATATATATTTCGTCGATTTCTATTTAAAATGAATTTTATAAATAGTTTTGAATTCGTTTCAAAATTCATTTCAACTTCCATTTCAATTCAAAGCAAAATTGAATTCTTCTTTATAAATTCGTTTTAAAACTCATTTCTATTCAATTCAAATGTCAATTCAATTTGAATTCATTTCAATTCGCATTCAATTCAATTTGAATTCGTTTTCAATTCAATTCAATTTCAAAGTCGTTTTCTATTCGATTCAATTCAAATTGGTTTTCTATTCGATTCAATTCAAATTGGTTTTCTATCAATTCAATTCAAATTGGTTTTCTATCAATTCATTTCGAAATCGTTTTCTAATCAATTCATTTCGAAATCGTTTCATATTCAATTGAAATCAAATTCGTTTTATATTCAATTCATTTCGAAATCACTTTTCGATATTCATTTTTTTTAAATGAATAAAATCGATATAAATATCGTTCACGTCCAAATGGCGTTAATCTAATCAACACGGCTTCATATATTTCTATTTTCAAATATCCTATTTCAGATATTCCTATTTCAAATATTTCGATTTTAAATATTTCGATTTCAAATATTTCTATCTACAAATGAATATTTCTATCAACAAATGAATATTTCTATCAACAAATGAATATTTCTATCAACAAATGAATATTTCTTTCTGTCAACACACGACTAATCTCAACGAATGAGTACTGTCCACGTGTGACTATTTTTGTTATTTAATATATTTTGTAAAAATTAAGGTATCTATCTTTTGATATTGAATCAGACTCCAACCGTAATTTAGTGAGAGAACGATTTCCTGAATATTAACCCCGAAGGCCGAAACCAACATCAGATTAATATCCAGGAGACCACTCAACTCATCTATTTTCCAGTTGATTTCTAATTCTATATATGATAAAGATGTGAATTTTATTATTAAAATATTTCGTTCAACACATGACTAATCTCAACGGATGAGTACGGTCAACACATGAACCTTTATATTATATTGATAAAGAAGTAAATTTTATTGTTAAAATATTTCGTTCAACATATGACTAATCTCAACGGATGAGTACAGTCAACCCATGAACCTTTATTTTATAGAGATAAAGATATAAATTTTATTTTTAAAATATTTCGTTCAACACATGACTAATCTCAACGGATGAGTACAGTCAACACATGAACCTTTATTTTATATTGATAAAGATGTAAATTTTATTATTAAAATATTTTGTTCAACACATGACTAATCTCAACGGATGAGTACAGTCAACACATGAACCTTTATTTTATATTGATAAAGATGTAAATTTTATTATTAAAATATTTCGTTCAACACATGACTAATCTCAACGGATGAGTACAGTCAACACATGAACCTTTATTTTATAGAGATAAAGATATAAATTTTATTTTTAAAATATTTCGTTCAACACATGACTAATCTCAACGGATGAGTACAGTCAACACATGAACCTTTATTTTATAATATTCTTTATTTTTCAAATTGGAATGAGGCCCAATCAATTACCATATAAAGTTAATTATATGGATTTTCATACAACACATGTATAATAGCATTGAAAAATAATCAACCATCAACCAAAGTGCACTACACTGTATAAGCATCAAATATAGATATCTAACGCTTATAACAGCCTGTCAATCAATCGATCGACATATTTAATCAATCACGATGAGTGAACTTCAAATTTCATCCCAACACCCGTGTGGGGTTTCAAATCAACAAACATTTATTTTTATTTGTGCAGTTGGGCGATGTGTAAAATTTATCGTCCCAATCAATGTCCTTCAAATAGGTGTACATAAACAAATCGTCCGGTTTGTAAATGAATATTTTATTTTATTCACTTCACGTTAAAAATTATATTTTTTAACGACAAAACATTTTATTTTAACTTATGAATTTCTATTCAGTTCATTCTTTAAATAAAATGATATTTTTATTTTTCTAATTTATTTTAGAAAATTTCGGCGGCATAACGGCACGATACTAGAAACGGGACAAGGCCTAACCTAATCCCCGGTCTAGTGAAGGCCTACACCATTCACACATCAATCAAATCCATTCATTTCACCAAACAATTCAATTTCAATCAAATAATCTAACTTATTTTTGCAATCAAACAAACAAGTCCATGGTCTGTGGACGATTGTGTCGGGTGCTACTAAGCACCGTCTGCATCCTAGTATATATATATAACTAGAAAAAGAAATTGAAAGGAGAAATTCTCACCAATAGCTATCCAACTTCACGACACTTCTTTGATAGAAATCTTCATCGTTCTCGCCTTTTTATCATCTTCGTTTGCCCGTAGCCACTACATATGTAAAAATCAAATTTTCACTACGCTATTCAATATATAAAAATCGAATTTTTACTTTGCTATTCAATATATAAAAATCGAATTTTTACTTTGCTATTCAATATATAAAAATCGAATTTTTACTTCGACGCTATATGAATAAAAATTCTATTTTTTCATCTATAAAGATTTCACCTTTTCTATAATATAAAAATTATATTTCTCTCGAAGTAAAAATCATATTTTTACTTCACTACTCATTTAAAGATATCGTCTTTTCATATTTAAAAAAATATCGTCTTTCTCCTTTTTAAAATCTAAACTTTTGCATTTTAAAAATCTAAACTTTTGCATTTTAAAAATCTAAACCTTTGCATTTTAAAAATCTAAACCTTTGCATTTTAAAAATCTAAACTTTAGCATTTTAAAAATCTAAACCTTTGCATTTTAAAAATCTAAACTTTAGCATTTTAAAAATCTAAACTTTTGCATTTTAAAAATCTAAACTTTTGCATTTTAAAAATCTAAACTTTAGCATTTTGAAAATCTAAACTTTTGCATTTTAAAAATCTAAACTTTAGCATTTTAAAAATCTAAACTTTCTAAAAATCAAAATAAAATAAAAATCAAAATGAAAATAAAATGGGTCAAGAACTTACAGGGGGGGGGGGTCTTCCTGCGTCGTCGGTTGTGCTCGAAGAAAGGGGGGAGCGGGGTACGGCTTGGTGGCCGCGGGTGGTGGGGTATGGTGGCTGAGAGGGGGTTTCGGTGGAGGATTAAGGGGGGGGGGGTGTATCGCGTCCGACTGACGGGAGGGGGTGCGAGGTGGGGGCCATCGCGAGGTCGAGGTGGTGGCGATCGATTGGGGGGGTGCGCCAGCCCCTGGCGGCGGCGACAGGGTTTCCCTCCTTTCCGTCATCTCCTTTTTTTTTTTTTGTATTTCTGAAATGAAACGAACATGGAGGGGGCCAGAAAGATAAAGGGAGGAGGGAGAGGAAATTTTTATTTTTAATTATTTTAATTATTTAATTTCTAAAAAGGTACTTTTACATACGACCTCGAAACGAGGCCCACCGCCTGTCGTCCATAGCGTTTCACCCCCATTCCGAGCACAATGGGATATGTATCGTAAGCTGATTCGGCTGTTACAATCAGTTTCCGTTGAATTTAAAGTATAGTTCTTTATATATTCAATTTAAACGCACATTTCAAATTATCGGGGTCACATACGAACTTTAAAAATTCTAGAAAAAAATTTTCTAGCTTCGTATTGACGATACGGTCCTATCAAAACTAGTTTTGTCGAATTCTGAGACCGTTGGAAAAATGGCCATTTTCCAGTCGATTAAAATCAACTGAAACCGGTCAAACGCGTTTTCCCCTGCCACACTCACATATTGATTCAGAAAATTATGAAATTTGGAATCTAGCAATAACTTGACGTTGCGGATCCAACAAAAGTGGTTTCGTCGAAATCCGAGGTCGTTTGTAAAATGTCCATTTTTAAGGGCCTGAATTCCATAGCGACTATTCAGAATTTTCAACTGGACATATCTTTTGATTCCCGCTATGAAATTTTGATTTTTCGGATTCGTTGGAAAGATATCTTCAAATAGATCCTATTATTTTTTGTTTTACTAAAATCTGGATTGTTTTGCACCCGGTACATTCAATTGAAGTTTGAAATCGAATTATCGAACTACCGCGCCATTTTCAATTCTATTTATAATTATATAAATTTTTATATTCTAACGACGACGCGTATAAATATATACGTTCTAAATATATTCAAAATAAATTTCTCGTCGTTTTTATTTAAAATAATCTATTTTAAATATTCAAAATTCGCTAAAATCGCCAAAATAAAAATTTTAAACTGGCTCAGAAATTTCTGATGATGCTCGAATTAAAAGTAGAGGTTTGTTCCTCGTACTTTTAATTTCTGATGATGCTCGAATTAAAAATTTTAAATTGGCTCAGAAATTTCAAATTAACTGATGATGCTCGAATTGATCAAAATAGAGGTTTGTTCCTCGTATTTTTTCTTCAGGAATAATGAAGTAGAGTGGAAGAGAGAGGCGAAATGATGAGAACGGTTCAGTGGCCCAAGTTTTCGAGTGAGGACGGGTCGAAGATTACTATTGTATTTAAAGGTTGATTATATTTAACTTTAACTTAATAATCAGAATTAATAAATTAAAAGAACGATTTAACTAAACTGAAACACCGAATGATTGTTGCAAGTCTGGAAACATAACGTATATGTTTCAAATTAAAAGTATTGCGTGTTTCAAATTCCTGTGTTTGGTGTAGTGATAACTGGGTTCTCTAATGCGGATTGAGATTCAGACCTCCATAATAGAAAATCTACCACAGGGTATTGTATTCATCTAGGTGAAAACCCAGTGTTACGAACTACGATATCTAGATCAAGTACCGAGTCTAATTATCGCAATCTTGTCACTGCTATATCAAAATGATGCGGATAGAATCACTTCTCAGTGAACTACAAATGGCAACGAATAAAAATACCCACAATCTGGTGTGATAACTTAAGTACAGTTAATCTGACCACAAATCCTATCCTACATACACGAACGAAGCACATGGAATTAGACATGTACTTTGTTCGCAAGCAAGATAACAAAGGTGATTATTCATAAGTCACATATTCACCAAGACACTATCTATCAATATTTTTTTACAAGTTTCGAGAAGATCTGAAAGCTAAATTAACAGTCGATGAGGATGGCAACAACGAAATCTAATCCCTGTACCTAAAATTTTCTTTCTTCCTATTTGGGCAACAACCCAGATATGAAATCCAACCAGAATAAGTCAAAGCAAGTTGCTGCTGAAACAAATCAAGTCGTAAAGCTGTCAGAATCAAAACTCAAAAGGCAAGTAAACAGCTTGAATAAAGAATTTTAGCCAAATCGAAGAGCAGCGAAAAAGAGAAGGAACATGGCTGAAACCCTAGTTCGGCTTGAAGGGAGGAAATAAGATGCTACTTATCAACCGCACCAGTTTGGTTTTTTTTTTTTTTTTTCCTCTCAAATTTGGGCCTTCGGCTGATGCTTTGATATATAAATCAGTTGATTGCACACATGTTTTTATGTCTTCTGTCCCCTTCTAAAAACTGAGAAATATATCAACAATTTTAACAACTCACTTATCCTACGCTTTTTAATTAGTCCATAGATCAAGATAAATGGGAAGGGACGACTCCATAGAATTATCAGTTGATTACATTTGGGTAAGCAGAAATAAAGCATGAGAAACAACGCTTTATAATTAAAATTGTTCCTCAAACACAACTCAATGTTATTATACATACGATTTATAACTTTATAAAAATCCAAAAAGCTGAATCACACAGTTGTTTAAATAAAATAGTGGAATGAAAACCTTCCACGTAACTTATTCAAATGATATGCACACACTTTAGTACTTAAACGTCAAGAAAAATAAACCCCATTTTCCAGGGATGATCAGAGATACTCGTTGGGGTTGGCAACGAGGTACGCTTCTGCTGCCTTAATGTGGCCTACAACGTTTTCCTTTGCAATCCCAATTGCGCTTTCATCCGGTTGCACACTGGGAAGGAGCTTGAATGTTACCTCTACCTTTACTAGGCATCCTCCATCGCTTGAAGGCTCAAACTTAAACTGACTGGTCGATGATTCCAGGCTAACTCCGAGGTGACCTCCTTCGATTAGAGCGCTTTTCACCTCAAAATTGTCGAGGTCTGCAAATTCCAGGCGTTCCTTTATGGACCCAATTGGCACAACTGCATATGCATGCGTATGTTATACCACTTATGTATATATCTCGGTGAACATATCGTATTAGAAACTGGTGATCATTGAAAACAGAATATATAAAAAAGTCGAAAATAAAGTGGAACCTGGTGTGAATTTGATTTCACGAATGCTTCCAACTCCTTCGCCAGACAGCACTGCACTGCTCTCGATGATTTCAGGAGCAGCTTTGGGTCCGAGATTGTGCCAGTCGACAATGGCTGCCTTGAAGAGGCGAGCAGCCGAAACAGGTGATGTGATTTCTACGTTCCAGCTTCCTAAACTCATGATTGTTACTTCTTTGTTACAAATGTAGTAATCAAGTGTTTTGTATCAACTGATATTTAGGATTACTGGATGATACTGATGAGCAAGGCGTTGGCTTTTTATAGCTGAATTCAGCAGAATTGGTTGGTGTAGACTAATTGAGACAAAGTGTAATTGTAAGACTGATTCAATGATGAAGACAGGATGGGTTGTTAGCAATAATGAGGCAGACTAATGTTAAAAATTTGTCAATGGGAAAAAATAATTTGAGTTCAAACAAGCAGAAAGGTGAGTGGTGGTATTTAAAAAGACTGTTAATGTACAAAATGTGCATGATGATGGCATGATGCTGAACATGTTGGGTGGGTGAGTAGAAATCTCGTTTTAAACCGTACTCATAACATTATATTTTTCTTGATTTTTAGGGTTTTTTATATTGAAAAAAAAAGCTGTCAACTTTAGGTGATTGCGAATACGTTGATTTATTTTTCAACTGTGGCCCCCACCCATACCTAACTTCAGGACGGGTTTCTACTTTCTTTTCTATATTTTCAACGCAATGATTCTGACGGTATAATTGTGTCCAGCGATGTGCCACTCCATTAGATTGCGGATCTCCCGGTGTAGTAAAATGCCTCCGAATACCATGATGCTTGCAAAAATTCAGAAACTCTCCGGAAACATACTCGCCGCCATTATCAGACCTAAGAACCTTCAAAGATTTTCCACTCTCATTCTCAACAAGAGCCTTCCATTCTTTGAATCTTGCAAATGCCTCCGACTTGGCCTTCATTACATACACCCAAACCTTTCGAGAAAAATCATCAATGAAAGAAATATAATATCTTGCTCCTCCCAAAGAAGCTACAGGCGCTGGTCCCCAAGCATCCGTGTGCACATACTCAAGAATCCCTCTTGAATCATGTTTTCCTTCACCGAATGATACTCTAGTTTGCTTCCCCATGACATATTCCTCGCAAAACTCCAACTTGCTGAAACTCTCACCATCAATCATCTCCCTTCGACGAAGAATATCTAAACTCTTCTCCGAGACATGACCCAATCTCAAATGTCACAGCCGTGTCGCATCTAAGCCACGGGAACTATCAACACTGACACAAGTTTCGCCTTCCACGGTCACTCCTTGAAGCAAATAGATACCATGAGTTCTAGCACCCTTCATAACCACAAGCGCACCCTTCGAAATCCTCAAGCTATCACTCTCAATGGTGATCTTGCAACCTAGAGAATCCAACTGTCCCAAAGAGATAAGTGACTTCCGTAGTCCCGGAACATAGCGCACATTAGTGAGAGTACGAACCACTCCGTCAAACATTCGAATTTGCACGGATCCAATGCCCTTCGACTTGCAAACTACACCATTTCCCATAACAATTGATTTTCCTTCCCGTTCAACATAAG
Source organism: Allium sativum (assembly GCA_030737875.1). Taxonomy (NCBI): domain Eukaryota; kingdom Viridiplantae; phylum Streptophyta; class Magnoliopsida; order Asparagales; family Amaryllidaceae; genus Allium; species Allium sativum. The sequence goes on along the minus strand of CM060923.1, from coordinate 570,654,942 downwards.
AAGAAAAACAATTCCTATCAGGCGTCATGTGATATGAAGCCCCCGAATCAAGTACCCAATCGCTGCTCGAAACATCTGATGCTACTGCCGACAAAACATCTACGTCTCCCTCACCAACATCTCTCTCCACCGCAACTGATGAAGATGCTACTTCCTTCTTCCCCTTCTTTGGACAATCATTCTTCCAGTGACCAGGTTTCTTACATATAAAGCACTTGCCATTTCTTTCCTTTGACTTTCCTCTTCCACCGGGCTTCTTCGACTTAGAACGCCCCCGGTTTCCCTTCTTCTCTGACTTTTCTTTCTCCGCAAATAAACCTTGACCATTACCAGCACCACTACTACCATCACTTAGCTCCTTCATCTGATCTCGCAATTCCTCACTAAGAAGACCCGTCTTGACATCATTTAGAGTCAATGTATCCCGGCCATAGATCAAACTGTTTGAGAACCCAGTATAGCGCTCAGGCAACGAACATAGCAATATCATCGCCTTCTGCTCCTCCTCAATCTTCAAATCTACCACCTTCATCTTCATTAGCAAATCATCAAACACATATAAGTGCGCCTTTAGCGAAGTTCCTTCCTTCATCTTGTAGGTAAAGAAAGTCTGCAACAAGATCAGTCGATTTGTGAGTGATTTCTTCATATACAACTCCTCCAACTTGTTCCAAATACCTTTAGCGGTCGTCTCACCACTAATTTCGGAAATAACATTCTCTCCCATGGCAAGTTGAAGTGTAGTGAATGCCCACTCTACCATTTCTTCTCTCTCCACATTTGAGATGTCATCTGGCAATAAGTGTGTATCAAACACTACGCGATGTACCCGATTCCGCCTAAGAACCGCTTTCATCTTCCACTGCCACTTTTCGAAATCATTATCGCCATTCCACTTGTCGATAACCAATTGTGAACCAGCAGCTGCATACGACCCACGTACATAAGGAGCTACACCACTTGGACCACCTGTTGATGGATTGTTTGAACCTGATTCCAGCATTTCTACAACTATCTACCAACACCAATGCTCTGATACCAAATGTTGTGGAGAAATTTTGATTCAAGACCGCTTAAATCAAAAAAATCCCCAACGCCGCGGAAAACGAGATCATGGTAATAGTGCAAAAACAACCAATCGAACAATCTCAATCTTATCCAAGCCAATCACAATCACCAAATAATGGAAATAATAGAGCAATAACGAGAAACTAAATCACACAGGGATTTATAGTGGTTCCACCGACGTCTTGTCAGTGTACGTCCACTTTGAGAGAGAAACCTTTATTAATATCAATAGAAGAGTACAAGAGATTGATTACAATGATCAAATTTACTAGAAAAATTTGATTTTGTGGAGAAAAGAATTGAAGAAGATTAGGATTGCCAAAACCCTAATTAGAATAAATCTTGATCTAATCTTTTAATTTTTGATGATCTCCTTTTGTATTCGATGTAGCTTATATAGGCATAGAGAAGTATATGGAAATTCCCAAAATTTCCTCCAAAATATCCTCTAGATCCAAAATATTCTCTAGATCCAAAATATCCTCCAGATCCAAAATATTCTCCAGATCCAAAATATTCTCTACAATAGTATCGCATACTTCAACATTTATCCTATTTGCTAGTAAAATTGTAATAAATGGTTAAAGATATACCTTCACAGATAGAATTTAAACAAGTGAGATAGTATAATAATTTTCTTTAACGATTATTTCAAGGATTGATTTTATCATGATTCTGACACTCTTTTTCGCGATAAGGGTGAAGCTTCTGCAAGGGATTGGCTCTGTCAGAGTATTTTGGATCCTCAGGAAGTAGGATTATCATTGTTAACGATTTGTTTTTCCTGATGAAACCAAAACATTGACAGAATCCTTCCACCTTTCAGATAATATTTGAAAAGCTTTTAGAATTCATAAGAGGTAATTTTTCGACATGCACAGAATTTGTATATACTTTTGTAAATTATATTTAACTCTTGACAACATCTCTTTTTAATAAAACAATCATATGACTTTGGTTTTGTTTTATCGAGACTATTTTGTCATATAATGACAGGGAAGTACTACTTCAAGTAGTCTAATTATCTGAGACTTCTTTTCAAAATTTGTTAAGCTAAGAAAAGATTTACAGGAAAGATCGTTTTTAATTAAGTCATAGGGGCCCATCTAACATTACTTTCTATAGGAATTATACAAACTCCGTAAGACGTGTCATAAGTTTCGTTTTGAGTTCTTGGGCAAAGAGAAGGAGGAGCTTCCTAGGGAAGGAAGAATCCAACATTTCAAAATGATTTCAGAATGTGAGGCTCCTTCTTTTTAAAAAAAATGTATTAGCAATTAAAATTATTTTTTATTGTAAACATGAATATACTTAAAAACCAATGTACTAGTTTTTACATGAAATAAAGAACTTATTTTTTCATATTGAATATCACATTTATACTTAATGATTAGGATACTCTGTTGCCGCCATTAGTTCCGACAAACAAGACATGTAGAGAGCCCTCTAGCCAAGCTACTTGGAAGTGGGCAACCAAAAGCTTTTGGTCGAGGTTACCCCTTCAAAATTTGAAGGTAACCCCCTAGCCCTTCATAAAACTGGGAAATAGGGAGACAACTTATAATCTAACATATGTGGATGATATTATTGTAACAGGTGAAAGTAAGACAGAGATTAACAAAGTAATTTAGTGCCTGGTCAAGGAAATTATCAATTAAAGACCAAGGAGAAACTAAAGTTTTTTTTTTTTTTAGAATTGAAATGAACAAACTGCCAGACTCAACTCTATATGTAAGCCAAAAGAAGCATTTCAAAGAGGTATTAATCAAGACAAAAATGTGAATGCCAAACCACTACATACCAACTCCAATGCTCAATAATCCACAATTGTCAAAAACATCAGGGTGATCTAATTCAGAATGAAAAGGAATATAGATGCATTGTTAGAGGATTGCAATATCCTACAATAACAAGACCAGAAATTGCATACAACGTAGATAAATTGTGTCAGTTCATGCATCAACCATTACATCAATACTGGAAAGCAATAAAATGAATTTTAAGATGTTTAAATGAAATTCAAGACTGTGGACTACTCCTAAAAGCTGGAAGAAACTTGTTATAACTGGGTTCTCTAATGCTGATTGGGATTCAGACCTCCATAATAGAAAATCTACCACAGGGTATTGTATTCATCTAGGTGAAAAGCCAGTGTTACGATGTTCCCAAAAGCAACCCATGATATCTAGATCAAGTACCGAGTCTAATTTTCGCAATCTTTTCACTGCTATATCGAAAGTGATGCGGATAGAATCACTTCTCAGTGAACTACAAATGGTAATGAATAAAAATACCCACAATCTGGTGTGATAACTTAAGTACAGTCAATCTGACCACAAACCCTATCTTACACGAACGAAGCACATGGAATTAGACATGTACTTTGTTTGCAAGCAAGATAACGAAGGTGATTATTCATAAGTCACATATTCACCAAGACACTATCTGTCAATGTTTTTTCAAGTTTCGAGAAGATCTGAAAGCTAAATTAATAATCGATGAGGATGGCAACAACCCAGCTCTGAAATCCAACTAGAATAAGTCAAAGCAAGTTGCTGCCGAAACAAATCAAGTCGTAAAGCTGTCAGAATCAAAACTCAAAAAAGGCAAGTAAACAGTTTGAATAAAGAATTTTAGCCAAATCGAGGAGCAGCGAAAAAGAGAAGGAACATGGTTGAAACCCTAGTTCGGCTTGAAGGGAAGAAATGAGATGCTACTTATCAACCGCACCAGTTTTTTTTTTTTTTTTTTTTTTTTTTTCAAGTTTGGACCTTCGGCTGATGCTTTAATATATAAATCAGTTGATTGCACACATGTTTTTAATGTCTTCTGTCCCCTTCTAAAAACTGAGAAATATATCAACAATTTTAACAACTCGCTTCTCCAACGCTTTTTAATTAGTCCATAGATCAAGATAAATGGGAAGGGACGACTCCATAGAATTATCAGTTGATTACATTTGGGTAAGCAGAAATAAAGCATGAGAAATAACGCTTTATAATTAAAATTGTTCCTCAAACACAACTCAATGTTGTCATACATACGATATATAACTTTATAAAAATCCAAAAAGCTGAATCACACAGTTGTTTAAATAAAATAGTGGAATGAAAACCTTCCACGTAACTTATTCAAATGATATGCACACACTTTAGTACTTCAACGTCAAGAAAAATAAACCCCATTTTCCAGGGATGATCAGAGATACTCGTTGGGGTTGGCAACGAGGTATGCTTCAGCTGCCTTGATGTGACCCACAACGTTTTCCTTTGCAATCCCAATCACGCTTTCATCCGGTTGCACGTAGGGATGGCAATGGGGCGGGGCGGGCGCGGGTAGTACCAACCCGTCACCCGCCCCGTTGGATGATTTTTTGCCCCGTGCCCGCCCCATACCCGCACGGGTATCCATTAAACGGGTTTTAAACAGGTTGCGGGTAATGGCGGGTATTCGTGGGTATCCATTATATTTATTCAATTTATTTTTTAGCCATTTATTGAAATTATTCAAAAGTACATTTGGTTAAAAAAACAAATTAGACCAATGATTATATGCTAACCTCAAAATACCAATACATATTTATACCAACATCCAAAAAAGAAGAGATAGCAACAGAAGTATCCATCAAAATATCAACAGCCAGTTATAAATTGTTGAGTAAAAGCATGCACACAAATACCGAACAACCAACAACAATATTTTTTGTATTAACTATTGAAAATAAATCACATTCAATACGGGCACGGGTACCCGCAGATATGGATATCTTACTATCCGTACCCGCCCCATTAATCAACGGACATTAAAAATACCCGTTTATTTTACCCATGGATACCCATTTAACTATCCGTTTCATATCCATGACGGATTTTACCCACGGATAACCGCGGGTACGGATTTTTTTGCCATCCCTAGTTGCACGTTGGGAAGAAGCTTGTATGTTACCTCTACTTCTACTAGGCACCCTCCATCGCTCGAAGGCTCAAACTTGAAACAACTGGTCGAGGATTCCAGGCTTACTCCGAGGTGACCTCCTTCAATTAAAGCGCTTTTCACTTCAAACTTGTCCAGGTCTGCAAACTCCAGGCGTTCCTTTATGGACCCAATTGGCACAACTGCATATGCATGCATATGTTATACCACTTATGTATATATCTTGATGAAATATCGTATTAGCAACTGGTGATCATTGAAAACAGAATATATAAAAATGTCGAAAATAATGTGGAACCAACCTGGTGTGAATTTGATTTCACGAATGCTTCCAACTCCTTCGCCAGACAGCACAGTACTGCTTTGGATGATTTCAGGAGCAGCTTTGGGTCCGAGATTGTGCCAGTCGAGCATGGCTGCTTTGAAGAGGCGAGCAGCCGAAACAGGTGATGTGATTTCTACGTTCCAGCTTCCTGAACTCATGATTGTTACTTCTTTGTTACAAATGTAGTAATCAAGTGTTTTGTATCAACTGATATTTAGGATTACTGGATGATACTGATGAGCAAGGCGTTGTTTTTTTATAGCTGAATTCAGCAGAATTGGTAGGTGTAGACTAATTGAGACAGAGTGTAATTGTAAGACTGATTCAATGATGAAGACAGGATGGGTTGTTAGCAATAATGAGGCAGACTAATGTTAGAAATTTGTCAATGGGAAAAAATAATTTGAGTTCAAACAAGCAGAAAGGTGACTGGTGGTATTTAAAAAGACTGTTAATGTACAAACTGTGCATAATGATGCTGAACATGTTGGGTGGGTGAGTAGAAATCTCTTTATAAACCGTACTCATAACATTATATTTTTCTTGATTTTTAGGGTTTTTATATTGAAAAAAAAAAAAAAAAAAAAAAAAAAAAGCTGTCAACTTTAGGTGATTGTGAATACGTTGATTTATTTTTCAACTGTGGCCCCCACACATACCTAACTTTAGGATGGGTTTCTACTTTCTTTTCTATATTTTCAACGCAATGATTCTGACGGTATCCTCAATCTTATTGCAAAATTGATTCCAACTAAAAAAATTTCTTTTGTAAAAAATTGATACTTTATTACTAACCCGTAAAAAGAGATTACATCTTTTATTGTACATTATCAAAGCAGGATAACAACATTCAGCCTGGAGACTCACTCATACTGATAAACATGCACAAACTAAAGGTAAAACTTTTACAGTTAAAATTCTTGACAGTTCTATATTGGTGGAAGTGCAATAAGTTGTAGCGGTGATAAAACGGGAAATAACAGAAGTGTGAATATGGTCATTAGATATAGAGATAAGTATTTAAATTAACTAGTTATCATTCTCCCCTCATTTGTGTTAAAGAAATGAATAATAATTTGTTTTATATAACAAAATCATATAATATTATGGTTTTGCACACTTTATTTGATAGTTATAATAGACTTTGTAACGACCCAATAATTTTGACATTTAAATATGAGGTAAATTTAGAGTTTAGCGTCAAAATGAATGTTTGTACTTGAGATTTCATTTTAAAAAAAAAATTAAATCTAGTTTATTTGAACTTGGTTTTTTAATAAAATCTTAAGTACGAGTTAATGTTGGATATTTAAATATAAAGCGTTAGTCAAAATCAAATGTTTACTTATATTAATTGAGAATTCATTTGGCCGAATATTTTAAACTTGATTTTGAATTATAAAATTTGAAATTTAACTTAAGGATTAAAAGCTAATTTATTTCGAAAGTGGAATTTAAAATTTAACTTGAGATAAGTGTATTTATTTCAAAACAACAATTTAATTTGAAATGTTACTTAAACTTGTGAAGTTAAAATAAGCATGAAAATCAAAGGTGCAGATATAATTTGTATCTATCTAAAATAATAAAATAAGTAAATTAATAATAACAACAAAGGAAAAAGAGAAGGAAATTGTACACTTGCTAAATGTAACAAACACTTTAAACACTTGTAACTTAAATAACAATTCATATTACACTTGTTAAGGTAGAAAACAACACTAATACATGTGTTTGTTCTTGCTACAAAAACCTTATCTCGTCTCCTTTCTCTTTTATTTCAGTTAGCTGAACCCTCCTCCTCTTCGAAATATAAATAGGCCTTTTTCCACAAATCCATGCCTTCCTCCTCGAAAATAAAAATTGCCTCTGAAGCCACTGCAACAACATCCTGCATCGACTCTCTCCTCACCACATCAGTGCACTTGAGATAGGCTCCCCCCTTTTGTGCAAATTGAAATTGAGCATCTCCATTGCCTCCACGCCGATCAACACCAACACCTTTTTCTCCAACTCCAACCTTCGCTCCTACGTACCTTAGGCCATGAGTCTTTCTCCTTTTCCCCTGCTCCGTTGAAGCTTAGACAGCAGATTCAAACTCGGAAGCTCCAGCAACCACCGCCGCAAGTTCCATCTCCTGGTGTCACTGCTTATGGGGTTACATCGGAGCCTGATTAGGCCATAATTTTCTTTCACCATTCCGTCGCCTGCATCCTCAAATCATCGTTGTTTTAAGGTCAGATTTTTCTCATGATTTTTTGGTTTCAAGTATTTAAACATCAATAGAATGCTAAGTATAATTATAATGGTGTATGAGTGGTTGATTTATTTGCCTTAATATTTTCCTACTGTGTTCCCTTGCCTCATTCCAAATTAAATTCTATGTTTGTGATGTTTTGCATCATGTTACTGCTACACTGTTTTATAGTATGCATGCTTGTGTTTGTACATTACCATGTTGCATTTGTCATCATGTTGTCATTATGCTTGATCCTGAACAGTTTCTGTAGCCTCGCTGTTAGCATTTTGTCGATACGCTATTGTTTTCCATGGTCTTGGTGCCTTGTCACTTACGATGCATTATTGATAGCAGCCCTATGTACCCTTAGTGTTTTGTCACTGGCCTTGCTGTTGCATTTGTTGGTTGAAACTTTGTCATTTATGTATCGTTTAGTTACATGCATTGTTTATGTATATACGTATATCTATGAACATGCATACATATACTGTGTTGTACATTTTGATATAAATTATAATCTACTTATGTGAATCAGTCACCTATGCCATTGAAATTTGGGATTTATGACTGAGTATATATGTATGACAATGCGGTTATATCTTGTTTATAAAGCAAATAATTCCCCTTTTGGAGTCTTTTTCGAATTGCCAAAAAGGCCCTCATTCAAACCGTTTCATTGTACGCAAGGGTATAGGTCTTTTTTCCCGCCCCTCCTTGGTTTCATTGACATGTTTACCCCATCATGCCTCCATTCCCCCCCCACCCCTTCCCCACTAACGGAAAAAAAAGGAAAAAAACTGTGCTTTAATCTCCTCCGTTCCCAAATTGCTCCACAATAAACCACATAAAAAAAACATTTACGTCCAAAATTCAGAAATTGAAGCGGTTGTGGTGGTAATCTGCGGAATCTGAGAAAGGTTATACTGGCTGTTTAATTTAACCTATGGTAGCAAAGTTTGTCATTCGGTTCTACTTTCCTTCCTTCTCTGATTCATTAGCGATTCAAATATATTCTTTGTTTACACTGCCAAGTTTATGCTTCACTGTATTTTCGGTAAATAATGATTCATGATTTTTTTATCACGACGGCTTCGATACATGTTGTAGAGAGGCGAAAGCTGCAGGACGACCATCCAGTCAACTGCTCGCACCATACCCAACCACTTACTTCTGACCTTTCGCCTCAGCTATGCATCCCCAATCTCCCTTTTTTGCCTTAATATTCGAAGATTGATATGTGAAATGGTAGTTTTTTTGTTACCGTTTTCCGAATCCCTTAAAATTGCATCATTTGCTCACTGCTTAAATTCTTACATTTTCATTTTGTTGACGCTTCTTGTATCTTACATTGACATTACAGTTAGGTTCTGTACGTATTTCCAGTTAGGTTTATTTTGTTGATGCTTCATGTATCTTACATTGACATTCCATCACAGCTGCTACTTCTGTAATTCCATTTAGGTTTGGATTTGGTATCACTAATATACTCGCTATCATCATGGTTTACAAATTCCATTAAATGTTCTATGTATTTGGAAATTGTTATTATGTAACCATGGTTTACAAATCACCCGCTACGCCATAGATGACCTATTACATCATCCAAGATATGATGTAGTAAGTGCAAAAAAATGTTGTTGTAGAAAAATAACAAACAAAGGCAACATTTTCCTGGTGACTCATTTTGCCGCGTTGCCCTAAAGTCAAAGACATCATCTTTACCATCCAATGGCAACATTTTCATGGTGTTGCCACTAATACTAATTTTATCTAAAAGTGGGCCACACATTTTTTATAGTAACACATTTACCATCCAATGTCGACACTTTTACATTCCAAAAATGTTGTTATAGATATTTCATCCCTAATTGGATTAAACGTTTATTTTATAAAATACTACTGCATAGAATTTGAATTCAAATAGTGTTTTATTAAATAAAATATTTTATTTCAATAACTGAAATAGTACAAATTTCTGACTCCAACTATTTACAACTTAACGATTTACTACAACACTGACTATTCACATATACAGATGTTGACACCAAAAATTGGCACAACACCCAAGAAATTAAATTGTAGAGAATAAATGAAAAATGAAGAGGAAAACGATCACACACAGGTTTATAGTGGTTCGGCACAAACGAGCCTACGTCCACTTTATAATCTTTTTGTATCAAAATGATTTATTACAGGCGGTCATTCACAATAATGATATAATAAGAAATTTGCCAAAAGATCCTTCTTTCGAGTCCAAAAGGTCTATTTATAGGTGCTACCACATTTAAATTAGCTGAGACATTATTCCTCTAATCTAAGACTACATCAGATCCCGAAGAAGAGTTCTTTTTATGGGTGGCGGTGTGATTTGAATCCACAGTGTTAGGTGGCATATGATCCGATCATTAAGGAAGACTAAGAGCATTCAAGCGGGGGTAAGACTAACTCTTCAGGAAGATATTCCGTATAGTATTATACTGGTCCTGACCTACTCGATCCAAAAGTCATGGGCTTCAACTGGCTTGCGAATCAGGTTCTTATGCTCGGCTTAAGTCACAGGTATTGACCGGCCCATCTATAGATCGGCTAATTCCTCACATTGGATCATTCAACTCTTCTTGCCATCTGGCTGAAATATGCGATGTCAATGGACTATGACGGTCTTACCAAAAGGTTGGTCAACACTATGCCCCCTAAAGCATGGCGTGCTGAGGACAGGGCATGCTTTGTGTATTTTATTATGAATCATCTCTTAAGGAAGCTAGAAAAATTTATTTGTATCAGCTTGAAGATATTTTCATGAGTGATACGAGCTAAGGGTCGATCAGATGCCATGGGAATCAACATTAGTCCGGGAAATGATGAAACTCTGCAGTCACGCGTCTATTCTGTCAGGATTGGCTCATTAATGGATTGACACGCCAGCCCCAATGTCGGGTTCAGTAGTCATGTCAATAGAAGACAAAGAGCCCCTTCATTTCATTATAAAAAAACTGGTTCACCTTCTTTATTTACTTTTTGATTTTTTACTACAACCGACTCTGTCACTTTTCAAAATAATTGGGAAAAACTCCTTTGCTGAAGATCAAGGTTGTCTTCTCCGATTTCTTCGCATGTATTAATGTTCTTTTCGTTATTTTTTAAACACTTCAATTTTGCACATAAATCCTCCCTATTCTTTGTTTGTCGTTTCCTGAGTCACTAGTGTCGAACTCGCCGGAATTGTGGCCGATGGTAAGGCAATGGTCATATGTGTTTCTGATGGCTTAGACGGTGATAATCTATGGCGAGGGTAGAGTTGTCTTCGTGAAGATGTAAGAGATGAAGAGGTATCTTTCCTTTTCGAAACATTTCAAATTTCAAGGCGCCATCAACTCTTAGGACACGTGGCAGTGAAAGAGAGGGAGTGATTGTACAGGCAGGCACAGGTTATGATGGTGGTTCTTGATATAGCCAGGTATAAGGAGATAAAAGAAGACACTAAAATCGGTGCTTGCAAACCCAGCACTGTAGAATAAGTGATTGCCTTCATCATGTTTGGAAATAATACCCAACCTTTGGTCGGTAAGGTTATCGGTCAGCTTCTTTAGGGTTGAAAGCCGTAAATTCGAACACCTTCTCTATTGTTGCTTTTAACTTAAACGGTCACTTTATCTTGCACACACATGTAAATGCATAGTATGATGTGTTATGTCTTATCAATCTGACCGATGGCTTTTTATGAACAGCTTAACCTACAATGTTTGAACGACACAACATTCGTAACCTCGAAGCTGTCAAGGGTAAGGTCACATCTACCCCTGTAGACTTGGAGAGTGCCTCACCTTCTAAATCCTGGACTGACCCCGAATATGGTTTTAACATCGATACTCATGGTCGATCGATCGACCCACATCCTGCTACGGAAATTGGAGAATCAAATGAGGCAGTTGTTGCACTTGATACTCTCCCTAGAGCTAACATTGTAACAGATCCTCGTGACTCCTGGCGTAGTACAATGAGCGAAAGACAACTGAGACACTTAAGTGCAAAAGCTAGACTTTAATGGCTTGATTTCCTTGCTCCCATAGGGATGGTTTGTCCTCACAATACGTGAGTGGCTATTTGGATCTTACTTGCTCAATATGCACGGCCGGAGCTATCCCCCTTCTTTCCTTATTAGTGATCAGCTTTCTAAAGCAAATGAATCTAGCTACTATGCAGCTTCTCCCAATCTCATACACCAACCTATTTTCCTTATACGTCCTTTACATAAAGTATTTAAACCATCCTCTAACACTCGATGACATAGTAATTTTTTTCAGCTTTAGACATCAAGAGCAAAAGTTTCCCTCTTTTCTTTTCTTTGAGGTCGTCCATAATCGAAAAATCGTCGAGGGAATCCCCAACAAATTGTGTGACACTAAGCACAACTGTTTTTTTTTTCTAAACAACAACCAGGATGTGCATGACGTTGACTTCAATGTCGTAAGTCCTTTATCTCAGCTGAACTAATCATAGTCAATCTCCTCATATGAATTTTTACATGTAAGTGATGAGCCAAAAAGGCCCAAGGGGCAGTGTTCTAGAACCGCTTTGATAGCTTGGTTACTCTTGAGAAAGAGGACAGACACTACAAGTAGCTTTTGACCGATACAAACCTTCATCCTTATCATCTGCCAGACAAGGGGAGATCATTAGGACCTTAGGATGACCAGGCTTCTACTCTACACAACACTCAGGACGACATGCCTCTTTCATAAAAGATACCGACAATTGCCAAGGTCGTGCCCCCAGTTAGGGAGTCGTATGTCCTTCCCTCGTCCGGAAGGAAAAAGTACGCTCGTCCCAAAGCAAAATGGAAAAGGCCCGCTTTGAAGAGAATAATTCGGGAGTCTAACTGACTGAGAAGGCATGAGAACCTGACTAGAAGTCCTATAGGGAAAGTTAGCGATGAAAAAGTTAGGGAGGAGCCTGCCGACCACCGAATGAAAGATTATGATATTAGAAGAGTTCCTTCTCCTGTTCATGGTCCCTAGGAGGAAGAATTGTCCTTTACTTTCCACGTCTTACAAAATGTGGAAATGTCGGATAAATTTATTTCTTTTTAAAACATGGATCTGGAGGCCTTTTTCAACACTAAGTCTGGGGAAGATTTTATACAAGTCGACCCAAGAGACACAATGGACGCATACCAAGTTCCAATCTTGGGTCGGTTTAGGAGAAAAAATCAAAATATACACAACACTAACACTACACATCACAATACTATTTTCTCTGATGTATATTGATCATTAGTCGAAACATCTTTGTCATTATGTAGGTGATATAGATGAGGAGTATTATCACGACAACTTCGATTCTCTTTTGGAGGGAGGTGGAGCTGCTGGATCGGCCCCACAACAAGTCAGTCAAGAGGGCGAACGTGGGAATGACCATCGTAGAGAGGAAGAGGAGGAAGAGAGGAAAAAGAAAGAAGGAAAAGCTTGAAAAAGGAAAGGAAGGGGAAGGGAAACATAAGGAGAAGAAAACGAAGGGGAGCAAGTCCCTCGAGAAAGAGGGAGACCCCGAATCTTCCAAGCATCGATCTTCATCCCGTCCTCAGGGCGAGATCCCTAAGGACAGTGAAAAATATTATAATGAAGCCATTCCAGGCCATCCTACACTTTCTATTGACCCTTCCCCTGAGGCGCAGTCGGCTGAGCCCCACGATCATGGCTTTGCCCTACCTCCTGGTCGTCCTAGAAAGAGTCCCCAGTTACTGGTTTCTTCAAATCTAGAGAGGGTGTCTACCGATCGAGTTAGGGAGATGGAGGGGCTTTTCCCTGGTCTTTATTTTGCTGGAATTGACCCTGCTCCTATACTACAATCATTTCCACCAAACCTCCATGATCAAACCAGATCGAATGTTGACTTCGCCCTAACCTAATATGATGCAATGTATGCATATGCAAGACAAGTGTGCGAAGTGGTTAGGAGTAGGACCAAACAGAGAATGAATGCTTGCAGAGGAATCTGAATACTAACGGGAGGTCTTTGAGTTGCTTCAGAAAAGTTAGAGGAATTTGAGTCTGAAGTGGTTGCTCTTAGAGAAAAATGCGGAGAGACTACGAGAAACTTAGAGGCTCGATCTGAATCGGTGAGTCAAGATTGTGCGACCTTGAGAACCAAAAATAAAATATTAAGGAGTGACAAGGGTCGGTCGTATGTGGAGGTGTAAGACCTCAAGTTCCGTCTCGATTCGTCCGAGCTCGCTAGAAAACAAGCCGAGGACACCACCGCTGCTGCAATCGAAAAAATTAGCAACATCTACCTCCAACATGAAATTGAGTTCCATTTTATCAAAGCCGACCACATCACTGAGAAAAGGGAAATAAGCAAGAGGTTTGGAGCCAATATTCTGCGATTCTTCGCCCACGTCCTTCATCATAGAAACTTGCCTTGGAGGAGGGATTACTGGCGGGTGTTAACCGATGTTTGGGAGGTGTTCAAGAGAGAGGAGATTGAGTCAGAAAAGGGTAAGCCAGTAGACGAGGAAGCTTTGATCGATCAATATTTGCATGATGATGAGCAAGAGGCATTGACTTAAGGGGAGAGAAAACTAAAGGCGTTAAGAGATGTCACACGATACAAAGGCAAATGGAAGTCGGTCCCTGAGGTTGCCACAAGTAAGACGAAAGCATCACTCCCTTCTTCGAATGTTAAGGTCGGTTCGTCCTCTATTCCTCCTCCCTCAAATCAGTCCTCTAGCGTAGTCGAGGAATATAGTCCGGATGACCAATACAACAAAAAAGGCTTTTTATAGCGTTTGAAAAATGCTATTATATTGTAACAACCCATTTTTTTTAGGAATACTAAATTGGGAATCCAATAATAAATTAGTAATAATAATATTGAATATTTCTCGAAAATTAAATAAATGAAAATAAAATATTAAAAATGGATGAGAAGAAAAAATGATAATCAATAAAACGTTTGTGCATAATTAATGTGAAGAATTGCATCATTTAGATTGCATAATGGAATTTGTTTCATGAATGAACTGTTGAAAAAAATGTACTTATGTGATCATAAAAGGAAAAAATAATAATAATAAATTTTGTTTTTTTACATTAGTTGGAAAGCTCTAGAAACTAATTTTATAAGGAGGGAAAACAAAAATATCGACAATAGGACAAATCTTAATCATTATGTTGAATAAGAAAAGAAGGGGAAAAATAAAAAGAAAGGGGAAAAGTGTAGATATTTGTTATGAAGCATCTAAAAAAGGGGCTAAACATAAAAATCCTTCTCATCTTATCTCCCGTTCCTTTCCTCATACTGTAGGTATTTTCAGAACCCAGAAACCGCAAGTGAGAACATAAAAAGAAAATTTTGAAACTTCCCATTCATAGAAAAAAAATCAAAAATCAATCTTTGCAATTGAAGAAAGGATTCCCATTCATTGTTGAGGCTTTCAAACAATCAAAAGCATGCTGTCATAGGGCTTCAAGATTGCTTTTTGGAGTTGTAGCCTATATAGGGGTTTTGATTTTCTGTTAATAATTGAAGGAGGCTTTCAAGCAATTAAAAGCAAGCTGTCATAGGGCTTCAAGATTGATTTTTGGAGTTGTAGGTGAGTGAAGTTTCTATTTTTTTTCTTTCTAAATTATGATGTGTGTATGTATGTTGGCATAAAAGTATAATTATTACATGTTTAATTGAGAGTTTGTTACTTCCCCTAAATTTTGATTTATTATATGGATACCTAGACATTAAACCTAGATGGGAAAAGATTTGTTGTAGTATTGGAAATTTATGGGTTTTGTACATTGAAATTTGTTGCATGCATACAATTTTATTGCATGCAAGATGTATGTTTAATTGCCTCATACTTGTTGAATGCATGCAATTTTAATGTATGCAAGGTGTATGTATGATTATCTCATTGATACACAATTTGATGATCATTGGAAAGAAATTTTGATATTTTTTGTATATGCAATTGGGTTTATAAATTTGAACTGAAAATATGAGCTCAAGAATATGAAATCTGTACCAAACAGTAAGGAATTAGATTTTGAAATTTTGGACATAGAAAATAGACTAGTAGACGAGGCTATTATAAATTTTTTGAATGTAAATGATTAATTTTCGATTTTTTATGAATTTTACAAACTTGGTATATGCAAATGGGATTTATAAATTTGAGCTGAAAGTTATTGATTAAGAATGGCATATCTGTACCATCTGTCATATTTTCTAACTTTGAAATTTCGGGTACTTAAAGTACATTAATATTCAAAGCTACTACAAAAATTTTGAGTTAAAAATATTAAATTTGGAATTTTTATGATTTTTGCAAGTCGGATAAATGAAAAATGATATTTTCAAAGCACAATAGAAAATGGAATGTGAAGAACATGAAATCTGTACCAGTTGGTACGGAATTTAGCTTTGAAATTTTGACACATAAACTACATTCATATTAAAAGCTACTGTAAAAATTTTGAGTTAAAAATATCGAATTTCGAATTTCTATGATTTTTGCAAGTTTGGTATATGAAAATTGAGATCTTTAGAACACAGCAGAAAATGAAATGTGAAGAACACAAAATCTGTACCAATTGGTAAGGAATTTTGATTTGAAATTTTATACACATAAAATACATTCATATTCAAAGCTAATGTAAAATTTGAGTTAAAAATATTAAATTTCGAATTTCTATGATATTTGCAAGTTGGGTATATGAAAAAACACTGCAGAAAATGGGTTGTAAAGAATATGAAATTTGTACCAAATGGTTTTGAGTTTGGTTCTCAAATTTGGTACATAAAAACTAGACTGATATTCAAAGGAACTGTAAATATCTTAGCTTTAAAAGATTTAATGTATATTTTATATGATTTTTACAAATCAGTATATGTAAATTGATATTTTCAGGCCTAAACACAAATTGTTTTGGGTATAACTTTTTGGTTTCTTATAGGATTTTGATAAGTCTTGAAATTTTGGAAAGCTTAGAAAATATGTTACGACTTTTATGTTTTATGATTTGTATAAATTTAATATCTAGATTGTCAAAGACTTAATTCTTTGTAGCTGGTCTGTAATAAAGATAGAATGAATCTTAAGACATGACTTACGAACCAAATTTCATATTTAGGATTTTGAGACAATGGTTGATCTACATAAGTGGCTTTCAAATGCGATTTATAACCATATAACTTTGTGGAATAGTTATTTGTGTGTATTTTCAATAAGTGGAATTTACTCCCATTTAGTAAATATTAAAGTAATGCAATGTGGTATGGGACGTGCATTACTTAAGTACTTACAATTTGGAATTATATGACACTTTTTGAATTGATGTGGTATTAGTTCTTCATTGAGTTGGCATACTTATATGCCATTCTTATGATGATATCTTTTTCTCTATCGCCACTATTGTCATTTGATTTATTTTGTCATATTGTTTTATATGTGATATTTATTATGAGTATCACATTGACTTATAGATGATACTCTGACTTGATTTATTTTATTGTATTGTTTTTATATATGATGAAGTTGAATATCAGCTTTGTTTTGTTTAATTCGGGTTGTGATTATTATTTTGTTTTTCATGTGATGGTATATTTTCAAAACATGATTAAGTTAACAAAGTGTTTTGATGTTATAAACACTTTGAACTTCATGGCATATTTATTATAAAATAATATTTATAAAAATACTTTTGATTTCGGGATTGGGATATATTGGACTCTATTGTACAAATGGACCAAAACTCCATCTTAGTCGACCTGATTCAGGATCGCTACCTGAATCGGTGGTTTTAATTTTCGCCCATCTACCACCAAAGGTCAACAGTCTGCTACATTGGGCAATTTTGTTATTTCGATTGGGATTCTCGATCGGCGGGTCATGGACTACAATAGATGGAGGCGTTGGGGTCTCACGTGTAGTATCGTGAACGGATAGCATACGACCTTCGCCTTAGACCGTCTTGGTTATCCTGGGTTGATCGCCAGGTGTGTTATGGCGCTGTGAGTAGGTTACGGTGATGATGTCTCGATGCACGCTCGAGCTCTACCACTGTGATTTTACAATACTAGCGTCTGTTTATTTGGCATTTATGAGTCAAGTTACATTTATCCCATAATCCTTTATTATTTTATTACATT
Organism: Allium sativum; assembly: GCA_030737875.1. Taxonomy (NCBI): domain Eukaryota; kingdom Viridiplantae; phylum Streptophyta; class Magnoliopsida; order Asparagales; family Amaryllidaceae; genus Allium; species Allium sativum. Next base: position 570,637,234 of record CM060923.1, on the reverse strand, counting down.
ACCATAATTGGTCAATTTTACTATCATATTGATTTATATATGATAATTGTTATGAGTATCGTATTGATTTATATATGATACTCTGAGTTGATTTATTTTATCATATTGATAATTGTTATGAGTATCATATAGATTTATATATGATACTCTGTTTTGGGTTATTTTATCATATTGTTTTATATATGATAAATGTCATGTGGATTTTATTTGTTTTGACACTCTGACTTAATTATTATGAGTATCCTATTCAATTAAAAATGAGGTTTGTTATGAGTGTTGGTTTATGCATGATACTCTTTATTGATTTATTTGATATTTGCTATGAGCATCGCATTGACTTATATGTGATACTCCATTATGATTCATTTTATCATATTGACTTATATATGATATTTTTTAAGGACATAACATTGATTTGTATATGATATTCTGACTTGATTTGTTATCATAATATTTGTTATGGGTATCATATTGATTTATATATGGTACTCTGATTTGATCATATGTAATATTACGACTATCATATTGATTTACATATGACACTCTGATTTGTTTATTATCTTTACATATAAAGATTTTATTGTTTTTGACTTATACATGTGGCATCATTTATCTTGTCAAATTTTGATCTCCATGGATTCTTACTTCACTCACACTAGAAATAGTCTGACCCTTGTGATTTATTTTTACAATCCTCGGGTCAGGTTGAGGATTGCTCGCAGGTTGCGTTGCGTGGACTGTAGCAGCATTCTTATTTTTTTCCCATGTTTTGGGGTTTTGGATATGCAGCTTTGGACCTATTAGTAGCTAGTAGTATTATGGTATGTATGCTATTATGTATTTTGGGAGTGGTATTATGTAGTATGGACTTTGTATTCCAGACATCACTATTATGATATATATTACGTATTCTACTATTGTGATTGTGTTGTGATTGATTCTATTTATATTTATACTATGCAACTTGGGAAATTTTCTTATATCATTGCTTTGAACCTGGACTGAGCATGAATGGTAAGTTGAAAGGTTTTAAAATTTTCGTGCCAGTGTTCATTCAAAAGAATGAGTATAGCATTTAGCACTATCGAGTCTCATTCTCCGTGCTTTCCGACAGTAATACTTAGTATTGCTCTTGGTTAGCATGGGTATAGGGGCCGGGTGTTACATATATACTTCAATAGCGTTTCAGAAAACACCATGTAATGACATGCTATGTTATACCTTCAGTTTTAAATAGCGGTTACACAAATGCTATGCAAAACTAAGCTTCTATAGCGTTTTATGTGTGTTAGACATTTATTTCTATGGCGTTTTAGGTACATGTACTGTAGCATTTGTATATAATTTCCATAGCGTTTGTTTACATGAATATATAGCGTTTGTTTACATAAATATAAAGCATTTACTTAGTCTTATAATACAGTTTTTTCATGATCTGATTCTACAACGTTTGTATACAACAACGTTTATAAAACGCTATAATATGGTATATTGATAAATTGGTCATGCTTTCCCTCCTTTCACCTCTTCCATATATAAGTTTACCCATTTCTTATATCCATATAAATGTGACATATTTTCAGAAACAACAAATATGTAAAAGTTACAGCAAAATATTTCATACATATCATTCAAACAACTTTCATATACCCAAATTTAGTACATCATTCAAAAAACTTTTCACATTGCTAAACTTAACATTTCATACACATTGTTTTCAAATTACTTACAAAGCAATCAAAAGAATGATTTAAACTTGCTTTGCATCTAATATTTCCTCCGTGACATAAGCAGCATTAGTTCTGCTAGTGTCAAATAAACAATCAAAGTATTAGTTCGAAGTATAATACTTAGTAGCAACATAAAATTGTAAACATGAAAACATGGAAATATAATACACAGTAGCAACATACAGAAATTCATGCAAACTGAACGGGTTTGAATTTTACTAATGGACAGGGGATACGCAATGTTTCTAGAAGACTACTGGGTGAACTATAACATGAGCAGTGCAATACTAATATCATGATGGAGCTGTACAGTTTTAAGAGAATTCATGAAGTCAGAGTTTCAGATTGGAATTCTACTTACCATTAATATTCTGCTTCAATTATTAGTCTGAGCAGAATAAATGACATAGGTGCCCACATGTAACAATCATTGAAATTCTACTTGCTGCTCTGGTTCCACTTTTTGAGACCACCCGTTTCATACTGTGTGTATCCATTATCCCTATCAAGACATACTGAGCTTCCTCCTATGATGGTTTGAAACAAAGATGACCCTTTAAACAACCTCACCAAACATTCATCAGGTGCACATCTTGAATTCTCCAGCTGATCATTGTGTCTCTTCGAAAATCCTCTATATGCTAGTACTATCTGCTTTGTTGTTGATAATCTAAGCTCTTCTTCAAGCTGACAACAATTAGTTACAACTTACGCTAACAAAAACTTTATATAAAAAGATCACAATCTTTGCAAAATTCAACTTTCTCTACATCTCTTTTCAAGTTTTCATGCGTGACTCCAAAGACAAACCACACAATCTTCACCGGTGCCATTGACTTCTCATCTTTATTATTATTTGCATTATACATCTGTCACATTTTTCATATTTTGTTTCAAATAATTGTAAACTTCCTAATGCATGATTCTAACATATATATTATCATTTATGTTTAAGTTAATAAACAGTTACATATAAATTTCAATGCTAACAAGAATTTTCTTTAACAAGCTTGAATTAATTTTACCTCGATTTAAGAAACATATTTATTTTTGTTTTTCTATGTTTACTACATGTTAATATCAGAGCTTGATCTTTTTTATTTTTATTTATTCAAAGCAAAAGCGACATGATCATACAAGTACAAGTTATGTAAATATGACAAGGAACAAGTAAAATAAAATGAAAAAGACTGACAGAGTGGCAAAGATGAAGAGAACTCTTCTTGGGTCAAGCCATCGTGAATGCAACCGTTTTTCGACTGACCTCTAGTAGTGCCTTCCTTCCACCGTTGGAGTCGATATACCGAATATTAAGTCGGACATGTCTTTGCCTTCCACGTGTACATTATCGACGGCATCGCTTTCTATCACCAGTGCAACCTCTGCCCCTTTGCTTGTTCTTTGAGATCCTTTCCGTGTTGAACTTCTCTGCGATTTCACAAATTATGTATAAGTGAAAAAATAATTATCAGTTAACTTAATTAATTAATGGTAAATTTAATTAATTATGTATAAGTAACAAGTTATTTGGTACTGTCTGCTCTGATGTTGCCTAATCTCATCCCACCCAGCAAATACTTGATCACACAAAACGTGCTTTCCTGGTAATAAGAAATAGATAGAACTTTAGCTGCATGGATCCATTTTCCCATATTAACATCCAAAATTTTCAAATCAATTTTTTGAATCTCATCAATTACTCATCCTCTTTTAATCAACCATACTCAAACACGCATCCAAAATCTCCATCCTTACATTACCATAGACAGTGCACAACTTCTTATTATAATTTGCTGGTAACATGGTGTCAGCTATATATTTCAAACCATCAATTACTTCCATTCTGATCTGTTTGATTTTCTGATAGAGAAAGAAGCTGTAGAATAGATACAAGTTTGTAGTATTATTAATAGAGAATTGATTACAAGATGTGTATGATACAGTACTTTATATAGATGGAGTACATGAGGTGGGCTGAAATAACAATGTAAATGTAACAATTTAAATAATATATTATGAGCTGGATCCTTATCCAGTGACTCGGCATGATGTATGTATGGATGAGGCAGTGACGTGGCATGATGTGTATATGGGTGAGCTATATCCTTATCCAGTGACTTAGCATGATGTGTGTATGGACGAGCTAGATCCTTATCACCCCCTCCCCCTCAAACCTAATTTACCAAATTAGGGTTGCAGCCGATAAAAAAGGAAATGAAAGAGGCAAATAAAATTCTCGCGCCACCAACACAATAGAGAAGTAGATCCAAGAGGCAAGGTTAACAATAGATTCGAGGGACTGGACATTATTCAGGTAGATAAGTCAAGGCAGTGGACAGTAGCATCGCTTCATCCTCGTCTACATTCAACTCATGTTTCAAATGTGAAAATGTTGTCTTCGTTAAGGGTTTGGTAAGTATATCTGCCTTCTGACACTTTGACAGTATGTATCCTGTTGGATCTAGATTAACCCTAGAGGGGGGGGGGTGAATAGGTTTATTGAAAATTAAGCGAGATATTAAAAATACCAGATCACAGAATACAACAGAAAATAAATGCAGAGAGTAAATGACAAGATATACCCAGCTTCGGCAAAATCCTACCTACTGCTGCATTCCTAAGGTTTCTACTTGGTGATAGAACATATCCCGCTTACAAAACTATGTAAACTCGCGAACCCCTCGCTTCTATTCTAACCCAACGCTCAAAATCCTAGGTTGATCTAATCTCCCAGATCAGATTTCCCCTGATTACAACCTCGTAACCAATAACCCTAGTTTTTACAAACTCTAGTAAACTTCCAGTTAAAACCCTAACTGGATTCCCGAGATTTTACAGACTCTAGAAACTGTTCGGACAGTTTACAAATGAAATTGAAAATACAACAAAAATTAAACAAAGAAAACACTAGATTTAAAAGGAAAATTAATCTCCCTTTTTAACACTTGAGCTAGTCTTGACTGGCCACTTTCAATATTAGTTCCACCCTTATTTCCTGTTATCCGATCACTTCCTCTTTGCTTTGATATGGCGGCTTCTCTGGGAAAATTTATAAGGTTTACGAAATCCCCCCAAATTAGTTTGATTGCTGAAAGGTTTCTCGTATGAATTCAGTCTCGAGTTGCTTGCTTCTTCGATTGAATGCTATCTGATTTGGGGAATTTGTGTCGATCGAAAACGGTGGATAAAAACGTGAGTTTTTCTGGATTTTATATTTCGATTTTGCTCTCAAGTTTTCGATGCTTTTGTTGCCCGTGATGAATGGTGAATATATAGGATAATATAATCCTATTTCCTGCTCTAATTTCATGAATAATGATTTGATCTGATTTTTTGAGTTTCTCCTTTTGATTCTAAATTGAAATTATTTCCTTGGCTTTGAATGTGCTCTGCAAATTGCCCTAAATAATGTGATGAACCAAGACTAGTTTTTGAACTTTGATGAATATGGAAAATTATCCCCTTGCATGAAATTTTCGATTGTTGCCTTGAAAGAATGAACTTGCTGAGAATCCCATCTTTGATTGCCAACAAAAAGTTGTGTATTTGGAAATAAGTGGAATGAATTCTTGCCTGATATAATAGCTCTCTAAATTACCGTTGAAAAAACTTTCCATACATGATTGGTTGATTCCTAGAAATGTTTTAAACCTGTCCCAAAAAAAATGGCTTTCGAAATTAATGTTTGCCAAATCTGGAAACATTTAAATAATTTTATTTCTTGGCAAATTGTTTTCTGGAAACACTATAATTTGTTCCACTGGAAACTCATGAATGAAAAACATTTCCCACTTGCTATATTTTCTGAAAACCATTCAAAAATTATGGAAGAGATTCTTGTCTGATTAAAACCTTTTCTAAGACAATAACTCGCCAAAATTTATTCAAAGTGACTGCTACATTTTTTGGAAACAAACAAAGTGATTTTTTCCATTAAAACAAATGTTATATCTTGCCAAAAAAATCACTTCAATTTCTGGAATCATTTCCGTTGATGTACCCAAACTTCTTGTATCACATGGAACATGTCTTGTTTTTGAATTTCCTTGATCATGTACATAGATTTGTTTGTACACAACTGCTTGGCTTTGTGTTGTCACCTGTCTTCAAATCTTGTGTCATTTTATTTGCACCATGCATGTTACTTGAACTGCTGCTTGAAAATAGATGAGCATGGCCTGTGCTTGCTGCGTACATCACCACATGTAATACATACACCACTTTGAAGTTGTGTTGTGTTCACCCATGCTTAACTATTGATGTGGTCTTCTACTTTGTGTTGCATGCTCCTGAGTTGCACCATTCTGTTTGATGAGTACTTGCTTTGGCATTTTGCATGAGACATGCACACATTCATTTTATTGCTGAGATCATCATGTTCTTGCACTAGTAAATGCTGAACCATGAACCATGTTTGTCTTATAACCAGTTTGTGGCATGTACTTGTATACCAACCAGTTTTGATATGCTTGAACCACTGTTTTCCCCTTGACTTGTTTGTGGCCTATGTTGATTGCTGATCATGGTATCATGTATGCTAAACTGATCACCTCCATACTTGCTGCCATAAGTTCTCTTGCACTATCTTGTGCACTTGTACACTTTCTAGTTATCACCCAAGACATTGTTGTGCTGTTGTGTACTGGTCTCTTGTAAATTCTGATGTCCACTTGTCTTTAAAGATACACCCCTGTTTGAGCGCCTGATGCACTGCTACACACCATATATGCTTTGAGATGCTGAGTTACTCATGACTTTGCTTACATGAACATTCTTGGTCCATGCATGCTTGAAACAGATCAGCACATGAAAGTCTTGTTCACCTTGTCTTGTTTCCATGTATACATATATGTATATATATACACGTATGTGTGTATATATATGTGTGTGTGTATATGTGTGGCTATACGAATAAATATTTATCAGTAGACTGTTGCACTGTGTTGAGGCTGTTCAGAATCAGCTAATTTTGACGCTGGTTCTGATCAGCAAACCAATGTACTGTGTTGAGGCTGATCTGCTAGCACTAGAAATATACAGACTGTCTAGACCCAGGTGGATATATAAATTAGATCAAGTCACGAAAAATGATGAGAAACACATCGAAATTCTGAGGCAAATAAAATTTATATTTGCATGTATTCAGTTTGATTTCTGTTGCAGTGTACTGTGTGTGTTTCTGTTTCATGTGACAGGTAAGCAGATGATGATTGGACTGACTATGAGCTATGAAAACAAAAGACAAGTATCAGAGTGTCAATGTGTGTACTGGCTGAAGCAGTGAAGACAAAAGAAAAGTATCAGAGTGTCAATGTGTGTATGTAACAGTGAACATATGTATAGATGAAAATATTCAACTGGGTGATGAGTGTTGTAGTGAGGAACTGTATGAAGAAGTATATGAATTGAATTGCATATCAGTGATGTGTTCAAATATTGGAGTTATAAGTTTGTACTGTTTAAATGTTGAAATAAAATATTATATTTAAATAAAATACTATGTGAATATTTGAATTTCTGTACAGTCGTATTCTATTTAAATATAAGTACTATATTCCTGTCTGTGATGTATATATGAAACAGTACAATAACAAACACATTTATAATATTATTTATTTGGTTGTTATCATCAAACAAAAATCATATAATTGTTATATACAACAACATTATATACAACAATCTCCCCCTTTTGATGATGACAAACAAATATTGGGATTTTGAATATAATAAATGTGTTTAACAGTGAAGAACTGAAACACCCCCCCCCCCAATTTGAATGCTCCCCTACAACAGAAACTCCCCCTATAACTGTGCATGAGTGAAAAATATGTAAATTGAATGGAATTTTCAATATTAAAATATTTATAAAATATTCACTCATAAATCAAAATCTCAATCCATTCTGCCTCTTTTGTCAACAGGATTTTAACATGACACTGCAGATGAGCAAGGATATCTTAGACAACAGAATTTTAATCATAAAGCCCAAGCATATAATTTAACAATTTATCCGAGCAGCAAGGTAATTCCAAAACAACTACTAGTCTAAAAACAATTTTCAAAATGGTATCAGAGCACCACAGAAACCAGTATCAAAGCAAACTTGTCAAAGGATGTTTTTGATGGTCACAAAATATGATTCATGATTCAAGACTAAAAATACATTTTATTTGAAATCGTTTGAGCAAATATGAAAATCTCAGGATTCAATGAATCAATTACACCAAATTATAAATTTCAGATCCAAGATACGTGCGAGATTCAATAAATCAATAATTTCAAATGATTTTAAACAAACAAATATTCAAATCAAATAATCATGAAATAACAGGAGTTTTAAGACCGAATTTTCAAAGAATTTTTCACAAGTATTTCTGACAAGTACAAGAGTAATTTCATATCATTTACATAAAGCTTGAGATATATTCATGACCCATAAATTAAATTAATTTATTTGAAATCACTTAAATCAATGTCAAGTTTTGAGATATAATGAATCATTCACACAAGATTGATAATTTCAAATTTAAGAGGTGTGTGATATTCAAAATAACAAGAATTTCAGATGATTTCAAACAAGCACATTTCAACTATAATGATCATGAATAAAAATGAATTCCAAGATGTATCACTGTGATTCAAGACAATTAAAAATTTCCATGCCAATCGAAAAATCAATGAAATTATCACCACTGAGAAGTACTAATGTGCTATAATGAGTATAACATTTCAAGCTTTTCTAAAATGAATTAGAAGAAACTCAAAGCAGAAGAGGTGTGTGAAATTCCATTAAACTTTCAAATCTTCAAAAATTTAGAATTCAAACAACAGTGTTCAAGATACGACAAGAGTACATCAATACTTTTATGAATTCAAAAATAAGAAAATAAACTTCAAAACAATTGCAGATATTTACAAATTTAAATTCAAGATCTGGAAGTGATTAAAACATCAGAGTTTTATTCAAATGAAGCGAATTTCCAGAAAATTATGAATTCTCCAATTTGAAGTTAAGGAAGCTCAGAGAAGAAAAAATATAGCAGTGACAACTCAAAAACAAAAAATAGAAGGGGTGGAAGGAGGAATAAACAAATAAAATAAAAACAGAGAATATTTACAAAGTTGAGTCTAGAGATCATACCTGAATTACAGAAGATGTTGTGGACCTCTAACTCAATCCATCTTGGCTAAGGAACTCTGAATGATACAGAAATATGGAATAGCTTGAATTTAATTTCCTTTTAGCAAAGCAGTTCCTCAGCCTCCTCTGGTACCTAACATTCCATAAGATTGGGTGGTCTAACAAAATTCGTAAAACCACTCTCAATTGTTTTCTTATGTTTTGGTACCCAAATCTGTTTGTATAACAATCCATCAGAATTTACCAAAGTTCCTTTAGGGACCCAAATTTATTTGAATTTATATGAATTCACTTTATTTCTTTTTGGGGTCCAAAATGGATTAGATAGACTGTTATCAAACAATTTCTTATCAGGTTTGTGATTCAAAAACTTTTGTAATATCCAGAGTTCGACTTTTCAAAATTATCCTTCTTGAAGCAACTTGAGGGATCTTTAAAACCATCTGTATTGACATTTTCAAAAACATTATTTTCCCCAAAGCCAATACCATATTTATTTCCAATAGAAACTTGATTTTGCAACAATATATTGAACAATTTTTTCTCATTAGAGAATTTTTCCAAAGTTGATTCTAATCGTTGAATTTTGGATTTAAGATCACTGTTTTCTTTGATTAAATCTGTACAACGATTACTAGTGATCTTTCTTTCAATATCGTGTTGATTTAAAACCAAATTTTCAGATTCAAGTAATTTGATTTTGGCTTGAGACTCAGAGATTTCGAATTCAAAATGTTTTTGCTTTTCAAACTCAAGTTTTTCAAAATTCTTCAATTTTACAATTTCATTTTCAAACTCTTTCAAAACAAATCCGTTTTCAATAAGCTTTCTTTTTCAGTAATTTCATGTTTGGAATTTTTTGTAGTCTTTAAATTTTCAAATTCCTTTTGCAGAAGATTGTTCGAACTTAATAACTCAATCTCGTTCTCTTTTAAGATCATAATTTAATTCTCAAGTTTTTGAATTTTTTACTAAGATGAATAAGATAAGCTTTTAGTTTCAAACAGTTTTCACAATCATAATTTTCTAATTTCATGACATTCGAAAGTTTTGATTCCAAAGAGTTAATTTTGCTGGTCAACTCATGATTTTTAGATTTCAAAGATTTGTTTTTCAGTTGGAGTTTATCAACAAATTTAGTTAAATCGACACACATATAAACTAAATCTTCATATGAGAAATTTCCTGTCTCATCGACTGTTGAATCTCCTTCGTTCGATCTATCTGAAATATCATCTGTAAGACCTGATAAGCATAGATCTGAATCTGAGTTGACATTTGAGGGTTTTGAGCAGTTGTCAGATTTTCCATACATCGTATTGAGAGTATCCAAAATTTCCTGTGCAGATAAACAATGGGAGATAAGATTATACTGATCATCATCAATATGAGAATATAAAATATGTGTAGCACGGGAATTAAACTCAATGTCTACCCTATCATACCCATTGATAACAACATCCTAACATTTAATATTAACAAATTTTAAATAAAATTCCATTTTGGATTTCCAGCTTAAAAAATCTGTTCCATCGAGAATAGTTGGAGATGAACTGGACTGACTCTCTATCGACTGACAACTAGGATGACCCATGACTCTGGAGTTAATGGAAAATAACTTCTCTGATACCACTTGCTGGATCTAGATTAACCCTAGAGGAAGTGTTGAATATGGTTTATTGAAAATTAAGCGAGATATTAAAAATATCAGATCTAGAATGCAGCAGAAAATAAATGCAGAAAGTAAATGACAGAAGATATACCCAGCTTTGGCAAAATCCTGCCTACTGCTGCATTCCTAATGTTTCTACTAGGTGATAGAAAATATCCCGCTTATAGTACCATGTAAACTCGCGAACCCCTTGCTCCTATTCTAACCGTACGCTCAAAACCCTAGACTGATCTAATCCTACAGATCAGATTTCCCCTGATTACTACCTCGTAACCAGTAACCCTAGATTTTACAGACTCTAGTAAACTGCCAGTTAAAACCATAACTGGATTCCCTAGATTTTACAGACTCTAGAAACTGTTCGGACGGTTTACAAATGAAGTTGAAAATACAACAAAAATTAAACAAAGAAAAACCCCAGATTTAAAAGGAAAATTAATCTCCCTTTTTAAAACTAGAGCTAGGCTTGACCGGCCACTTTCAATATTAGTTCCACCCATATTTCCTTTTATCCAATCACTTCCTCTCTGCTTTGGTATGGCGGCTACTCTGGAATTTTTTTTAGGGTTTACGAAATCCCCCCAAATCAATTCGATTGTTGAAAGGTTTCTCATATAGATTCAGTCTCGATTTTCTTGCTTCTTCGATTGAATGCTATCTGATTTGGGGAATTTGTGTCGATCGAAAACGATGGATAAAAATATGAGTTTCTCTGGATTTTATATTTCGATTTTGCTCTCTTATTTTCGATGCTTTTGTTGCCAGTGATGAATGGTGAATATATAGGATAATATAATCCTATTTCTTTCTCTGATTTCACAAATAATGATTTGATCTGATTTTTTGAGTTTCCCCTTTTGATTCTTCGATTGAAATTAATTCCTTGGCTTTGAATGTGCTCTGCAAATTTCCATAAATAATGTGATGAACCAAGACTAGTTTTTGAACTTTGATGAATATGGAAAATTAACCCCTAGCATGAAATTTTTGATTATTGCCTTGAACGAATGATCTTGCCGAGAATCCCATCTTTGATTGCCAATAAAAAGTTGTGTATTTGGAAATAAATGGAATGAATTCTTGCTTGATGTACTAGCTTTCCAAATTGCTGTTTAAAAAAAACTTTCCGTACATGATTGGTTAATTCCTGGAAATGTTTTAAACTCTTCCCAAACAAAAATGGTTTTCGAAATTAATGTTTGCTAAATCCGGAAACATTTAAATAATTTTATTTCTTGGAAAATTGTTTTCTGGAAACACTATAATTTGTTCCATTGGAAACTCATGAATGAAAAACATTTCCCACTTGGTATTTTTTCTGAAAACCATTCAAAAAGTATGGAAGATATTCTTGTCTGATTAAAACCTTTTCCAAGGCAATAACTTGCCAAAGTTTATTCACAGTGATTGCTCCAATTTCTGGAAACAAATAAAGTGATTTTTTCCTTTAAAACAAATGTTATTTCTTGCCAGAAAAAATCAGTTCAATTTCTAGAACCATTTCTGATGATGTACCAAAACTTCTTGTATCACGTGCTACATGGCTTGTTTTTGAATTTCCTTGATCATGTACACAGATCTGTTTGTACACAACTGCTTGGCTTTGTGTTGTCAACTGTCTTGAACTCTTGTGTCATTGTATTTGCACCTTTCTGTTTGATGAGTACTTGCTTTTGCATTTTGCATGAGACGTGCATACATTCATTATATTGCTGAGAACATCATGTTGTTGCACTAGTAAATGCTGAACCATGAACCACATTTGTCTTTTAACCTGTTTGTGGCATGTACTTGTTTACCAACCAGTTTTGATATGTTTGAACCATTGTTTTCCCCTTGATTTGTTTGTGGCCTGTGTTGACTGCTGATCGTGGTATCATGTATGCTGAACTGGTCACCTCCATACTTGCTGCCATAAGTTCTCTTACATTATCTTGTACACTTTCTAGTTATCACCCAAGACATTGTTGTGTTGTTGTGTACTGGTCTCTTGTAAATTTTGATGTCCACTTGTCTTCAAACATGCACCCCTGTTTGAACACCCTGATGCACTACTACACACCATATATGCTTTGAGATGTTGAGATGCTTATGACTTTGTTTACATGAACATTCTTGGTCCATGCATGCTTGAGACAAAGTAGCACATGAAAGTCTTGTTCACCCTATCATGTATCTATGCATACATATACGTATATATACACGTATGTGTGTGTGTGTGTATATATGTATATGTGTGTGTGTGTGTGTGGCTATATGAATAAATATTTATCAGCAGACAACTACATTGTGTTGAGGCTGTTCAGAATCAGCAGATTTTGACGCTGGTTCTGATCAGCAAACCAATGTAGTGTGTTGAGGCTGATCTGCGAGCAGTATAAATATACAGACTGTCTAGACCCAGATGGATATATATAAATCAGATCAAGTCATGAAAAATGATGAGAAACATACCGAAATTCTGAGGCAAATAAAATTTAAAAATAAATTTATATTTGCATGTATTCAGTTTTATTTCTATTGTAGTGTATTGTGTGTGTTTCTATTTCATGTGACAGGTAAGCAGATGATGACTGGACTGATTGTGAGCTGTGAAGGCAAAAGACAAGTACCAGAGTGTCAATGTGTGTACTGACTGAAGTAGTGAAGACATAAGAAAATTATTAGAGTGTCAATGTGTGTATATAATAGTGAAAGTATGTATAGATAAAAATATACAACTGAGTGATGAGTGTTGTAGTGAGGAACAGTAGGAAAAAGTATATGAATCGAATTGTATATCAGTGATGTATTTAAATAGTGGAGTTATAACTTTGTACTGTTTAAATGTTAAAATAAAATATTATATTTAAATAGCATACTGTGTGAATATTTGAATTTATGTACAGTCGTATTCTATTTAAATATAAATAATATATTTCTATATGTGATGTATATATGAAACAGTATAATAACAAACACATTTATAATAATATTTATTTGGTTGTTATCATCAAACAAAAATCATATGATTATTATATACAACATATCCTACTTTAATTTTCCTGCCAATGACTTGCTCCCTAATAAAGTATAGATCCAGTTCGATGTGTTTAGTTTTTGAGTGCAATATTGGGTTCGCTATAAGAGCTATTGAACTGACATTGTCGCACCATACCGTGGGTTTCTTGTCGGTTTCCATTTTAATTTCACTCAATAGTATTGTATCCAAAATATTTCCATTGCAATTCTTGCTACACTCCTAAATTCCGCTTCAGTACTTGAACGTGACATAGTGTTTTGCTTTTTTGCGCACCAGGATACCGGGTTTTTCCCCACAAAGATGCAGTATCCTGTTGTTGATTTTCTGTCGTCTTGATCAGTTCCCCAGTCTGCGTTTGCATAAGCGTTTATAGTCATTGATTTGCTAGTCTGCAGTATTAGTCCTTGATTAGTAGTGCCTTTGAGTTATCGTAGAATTCTGTTATATACTATCCAGTGATCATCTGTAGGCCACTACATGTATTGACTCACTTTATTGACACTGTAAGCAACGTCAGGTTGTGTAATTGTGACATATTGTTAGGCTCCTACTATGCTTCGATATAGTTTTGGATTTGGAATGGTTGTCCCTTTTCCCTTGAGAGTTGCTGATTTGTTGCCATGGGTGTTGGAAGTGCATTTGCTTCGTCTATGTTGGCTCTTTGAAGTATTTCATGAATGTATTTTCCTAGTTAAGATGCATTTCAGTCCTTGCTTTCCTTTTTACTTCAATGCCTAGAAAGTAATTGAGCTCCCCGAGATCTTTTATAGAGAATTCATTGTCTAGTAGCTTGGTGATGTTGTTGATTTTTGTGTCACTGTTTCCTATTATAATGAATTCATCAAGATACACTAGAATCTAGGTAATGTTGCTGTTGGAAAACTTTGTGAATATGGAGTTGTCTGATCTTGTTGACTGATAGCCTTACTTAACCAGTGTTGCTTTTAGTTGATCGAATCAAACCTTGGGTGCCTGCTTTAGTCTATATATTGCCTTATTAAGTTTGCATACTATAGTTTCTTATCCTTTCTGAATAAATCCCTTTGTTTGTTCCATAAAGAACTCTTCCTGCAAAACACCATTTAAGAAATCGTTATTAACATCCAATTGCTTGATGGACCAGTTCTTATATAAGACTATGGTCAGAATTATTCGAATTGAGATGGGTTTCACAACAGGTGAGAATGTTTCAGTGAAATCAAATCCACACTGCTGTGAGTGCCCCTTTGCTACAAGCCTAGCCTTATATTTTCATACTGATCCATCAGCAGTAGCTTCGCATCTCTACTGTAACACCCCGTAATTTTATAACACTAAGATTCAAAAATTAAGGCAGAATTAAATTTTAAAATCAAAATCAAGGGAAACGGGTTGCGCCATTGCGTTCGTTTCGAAATTCTGCTTGAAAACGTGTCCGAGTTTGCGAGAATCGGAGTCCGTATGAGGGAGATATGACCTTCCGAAGTTTCAGGAATTTTCAGAACAAAAACAGCTCGAAATTCGAATTCAAACCCAAAAGCGGGCTGGGCGGGAAAATTCGCGCCCAGGACCCAGGTCGACTGGGTAGTCGACCCCCCCCCCCCCTGACCAGGTCGACTGCCCAGTCGACCTGGGTGTCGACCTGGGTGCAAAACCCACTTTTGGGCCTGGGTGCATTCTGATGTACCTGGTCTCGTTTTCTGCCTAGATTCGTCCGCTTAATCCTATATAAACAACCCCTAGTCTCCTTCACTATTCACAATTCTTCTCTAACCTTATGCTGCAAAGATTCTTGGTGGACATGGCTTCTTCTCCTCCTCTAAATTAAATAATAAATAAAATAATATGTAAAATAAATCAAGACAAGGAAATGCTGCTCAAGACTTTCAAGAGGAGATTCAAAACAAGCTAGGATTCAATTAAAGATTCAAACGACTTCAACGACTGTTTTTCTATGAATCTAATATAATCTCTGTAAGTCGGTTACTTTTTAGATTTGAACGTTTTCTATTCGTGACATGAAATTAAAGGAATAAAGGAATATGCCTAATCTCTTCACTCGGATCTGTGTTTATACATGTTTCTAGACTTGATTAAGGACTGATCGTGATCCGATGACCAATTAGGCCTTGCCTATGACTATGAACACTGCCTATGGCTATGAACATTGCCTATGACTGTGACTCATGATTATGAGGATTATTTCCTTTGACTATGAACACAAGCATATGCCTTTGATTAGGAAGCATAAACTATTGCTTATGACATAACAAGGACAACTGTGACTAAACACCTATGATTCATGACTAGGAAAGTGTTGCTTAAGTTTTGCGACTGTGAAATTGGGTCTAAACCTGATTATCTATTCTGTCTATTCTTGATTTTCTTTGGATTTTGATCTTGGGAATTTACCTATTAAGTTAGGTCTACCCATGTTCTTGAACCTACATCGTTATTCAACCCTTTTTATGTCATAACATTTTCAGATCTAGAGGCCTTCGATGTTTTAGATCAATTTATTTCAGTGTAATTCGTTAGGTCTGTAATTAGTAAATTATCATTTTATGCCAGTTATTATGTCTATCTTTTCATAGCATCTTTGGTTCATTCCCTTTTTATCTACGAATCTAGATTTATCTAAAATCTAGATTGAATCACTATTATACGAATGATGGGAATACGATTTGGGCAAAATATGAAATTTACTAAAACGTAGTTATAAACTTGGAAACTGGCATAAATTGGGAACATGTATTATTGCATGTTTATAAAAATGCAAATTGGATAAATTTGACATGAATTATAGGATGTGTAATTTGAATCTAGTATTGACTTGTAAATCTAGCATTTACATGAACTGTGAACTAGAATAATAAGTCTAGTTTGACATGAACTGTAATTAGAATGTTAAATCAGAATTGGATTAGCTAATTTGGCATAATAAGTATATTGGCATAAATTTGAAATTGGCCATAATTGTGAATAATTGTCATGTTTAGCAAAATCATGGTTAGTGACATTTAATTTGGTATAGTTTACATACCAAAAAGCATAAATATGATATAGAGGGGAAAATGGGCCATAATAATAAATGTTGACAATTTACATTAAAAGAGTAATTATGAAATAAGTAAATTAGGAATAATTTACTTATAGAATTGGTCCTAAATGATAAAATGTAAATTTAGACAAATTGAAGGTTTATTAACGACATCTCTTTTAATAACACACCAGAAAGTTCTAGGGTGACAGAGAGGATAGTGTCTAGGCTTGGGTTTGGAAAATACAAGTTTCCTGCTCTCCCTGGCTATCCCTAACTGATCCGACGGACGGGATGGTTACTTTCAAAACCTGATTTGACAATTAATCAAAACCCTTTGAACTTAGAAAACACGAATATGCCTAACCCGAGGTTAGACTGAGTTGCGATGTAAACCTGCCCGGAACCAACCGGCACATCCAGTATTCGCAACAATATTTGTCTAATGTGAGTGGCCGCGGCTTTAATTTATTTAGTTAAAGCTAGAACAAGAATGGTAGGGTTAAGTTAACTAAGACACTTAACCAATTCAACATGATAACCAAACTGATGGGTGGGGTTAGGTTCATACAGACACTTAACACAGTTAAGCTAGAATGGGAGGGTTAAGTCCATAGGAACACTTAACCAACTTAACACAGTTAAGCTAGAATGGGAGGGTTAAGTCCATAAGGACACTTAACCAAACTTAACATCGTAACAAGACAAGATTTGTAGGGGTTAAGTAACTAAGAAAACACTTATCCAAATTAACATGTTAACTAGACTAGAAGGTGGGGTTAAGTACAGTTAATACACTTAGCCAAATTAACATGTTAACTAGACTAGAGGTTGGGGTTAAGTAAAATTTAATACACTTAGCCAATTTGATATGTTAGCTGGACTAGACCGTAGGGTTAAGTAATAAGAAATACTTAACCAATATAACTTGGTTTGTGGTAGGGTTAACTCAACATGAATTACTGATAACACTTAACCAGTTTAACAGGATAAATGAAGAGGGTTAAGTTAGTTTGAATTGACTAATGACACTTAACCAATCCAAATTGACGAGAAAGAGAACTAAGTAGTAAACCTTAGTTAAAAGGAGCTAAGTAGTAAACCTTAGTTAAGAAAACAACGATTCTGGAAACTAAGTGGTAAACCTTAGTTAGCAAAACTAAGTAGTAATTCTTAGTATAACACGGGAAGGGGCGAACGTCCGTCTGATTAAAAAGAAGGCTCCAACGAATTGGGTTACGAAGCCCGAGGCTTCGAGGGGACGTGAGGGTACTCTTGGTATCCCTCTGTGAGGTGGCAGATGATCCTCCTGGGCTCACAGAGGTTAAGGTCTGCGGTAGTAGAACCAAGGGTATGCCTTGGTTGCAATACAAGGCAACCTAAAGACTAGGATGGACCAGCGTGATTCGGCGAGACCAGTAGCCCTGTGATAGCAACTCGTCGTCTACCTACCATCTTTAGTCAATCGTTGTACATATGCGGAAAGGCAGAGAACTCCCAACAGACCATATACTTGCTATCTAGTTATGGGTGAGGCTGGCCAATAGGAAAGTAGGGCATAGGGTGGTAAAAGTACAGTTCTCGCGCTTAATTTTCTTGGATTGCCTTTCATTAGTTGAGGGAGGGGTCACGTAGGAGCATAACCACTGGTAGAAAAACAGACCTTAGCATATGCACCGGCAGATATCTAAAAAGCTCCCGACCGAGTTCCGTGTTTCTAGAGTAGCCCTGCCACGGGACTCGGGTCGCACATTTCAGGACATGTGCATCTAGACAGCGATAAACGATTCGCGACACATACGTGGGGAAAGTCTATGAACATATACCACTCTAGGTAGTGTGTCCTAGACTAGGGGCATCGTTCGACAGGTAGCGTAATCCCTAGTGAACCTAGGTGGCATAAACCCTGAATCTGTAAAGCATTAGACAAGTCGCGTAAACCCTAGTTGAATCTAGAAAGCACTTGAAAGAAAACCCTAGATTAGATCTAGGTAATAAATAATAAATGTATGCCTGAAGGCAACGGAAAATACAGGGATTGGGATCACGTTATCTTTACTAGTTGGGACACTAGTTAGGTGGTGCAGAGATATTAGAGCATATCTTGTGTTAATCTTGTCTAATCTTGCTGACCCTATCATCATGGTGTTATCTTGTATTCAGTTAATTCATGTCATTTTGTTTTTCCATGTTCACATGTTAGAAGTAACTGAACTTACTCAGGCTTTATATCTGACTCTGTTTTTCTTTCGTCTTCTTTTCTTCCATTCCCCCCAGGTAGTAAAGGAGGGAATAATATAGCTCAGGTTAAGTTGGACTGTCACTCTTTCCCAGCTTGAAGATTTGTCGAAGTTTTGATTGGATTCCCTTTCCAGATGCTATGGCTAGCTCTTGCTACATTGGGGAATATAAATATTGTTTTATGCTTCTTTATTTTTTAGGACAGATGATACTCTGATATTGTAAAGAAATCGTTGTACAAACTATTTTATCAATAAAGCAAAGTTTTATTTTCCGCTGTTTTAACTTTTGTCTGTCTTGTAATTCATCTGCATCTTTTACCTTAAAATGCTCCACAGAACTTAGTGCATTCCCTTTGTGAGTGACACTAATGGACGTGGGGTGTTACATCTACTAATGTCAGGTTTTATTTTTGAGAAGTGCATTGTACTCCGCTTGCATTGCATCTCTCCATCTAGCACTTGATGCAACTTTCTTGTATGACATGGGTTCTGTTGAGTCCAAATTTATATTAAAAACTATGGGCTTATGAATGCCACTCTTCGCCCTCCTCATCATTGGGTGTTGGTTAGTTATGCCTCTGATAGGTTCTAGCTGGTCTGTGTTGCTGCTTGCTTCACCCTCGGGTATTCTGTTTTCTTCCCTTTCATTTCTGCTAATTTCCTCACATGTATTACTTCCTTGATTGGTCTTGTGACTTGATGTTGTGTGTGTATCCTCCTCTTGATTTGTGTTGCGTGATTCTTGTTGTATTAGCTAAATCATGACTTCATCATCATTGAGATCGTACTGTCTGGTATTTCAGACTTTTTTGGTTGTTTTAATTTCTGACGTGCTAAAAGGGAACACATCATCATTAAATACCACATGTCTTGAAACATAGATTTTGCCTTTGTGGTCTATGCATTTATACCCTTTGTGATCTTTGAGGTAACCCAGAAATGTACATACCATAGACCTGTGCATTGTATCGTCTAAAACAAGGGAAACACTGACATCCAAAAACTTTTAGGTGATTGTAGCCTGGTCTAACATTATACAATGCTTCCTGTGGGCACTTGAAATTAAGTATTTTAGTTGGCATGATGTTGATCAAGTACACAACAGGGTTGAATGTCTCTGGCCAGAACTTCAGTGGAACAGAGGCTTTCGCAAGCAATGTTAGACCAGTCTCTATAATATGTCTGTGTTTTCTTTCGATAAAACCATTTTATTCTGATGTGTGTGGACATGTAATTCTATGTTCAATCCCCTTGTTTTGAAAAAAATGTTTTAGTGGAAGGAATTCTATTCCACCATCAGTTTGAACTTTCTTAACTTGGTGACCAATTTGTTTTTCAGCAGTATTTATAAATTGCATGGTAATATTGTTTACTTCAGCTTTTGATGTTAAAAAGTAAATCCACAAAAATCTAGAATAAACATCAATAAAGGAAATGGAACATTTGTATCCATAATCAGAGGTTATGGGTGCAAGTCCCCATACATCAGTAGCAACGAGTTCTAGTGGTGTTGTGTATGTGGTTTTAGAATGTGGAAATGCAAGTTTATGGCTTTTACCCATTTGGCAGAATTCACACACATATTTATTTGGAATATCATTAGTAGAGATTTTATGTTCATCGCATACAGCTTTGACAATTTTTATGCTTGGATGCCCTAGTTTATCATGCCAGAGACTAAAAGAATTACATTACCTAGAAACATTGTTAATATTTGGACTGTAATTGTTACAAAATTTAGATTTTCCCGTACTTGCAGTAAACTTGTATAGTCCATTACTTTCCCTACCTTGCAAAATAGTTTCTCGAGTCAGTGTATCCTTGACTAGACATATGTTTGGGTAGAATCCAAAGAATACATTATTATCTTTGGCAAATTGTGAAACACTCATTATATTTCTTTTGATTTCTGGAACACGTAGCAAATTATTTGAAAACAAAGGTCTAGAACCATTTAAACTTGCATTTCCGGTGTGTGTGATTTGTATATTGTTACCATTACCAACAGTTAAGGTTTGCGTACCTTTGTACTCCCTATTGTCGAGATTCAGGTTGTTTAAGTTGTTTGTCACGTAATGAGTTGCACCCGAGTCAGGATACCAGCACTCATTATTTATGTCTTCAATTATTGTATTTTCAGTATTGTGAGCCTCTGCTTCCCCTAGATTGTCCTTGCATGTGTTTGCATTGATAGTTGAGTTGTTTGTGTTGTTCTGGTTTGGGGTGTAATTAACGTTGTATCTGAAGTAGTACTTGTTTGCACTGTGACCGTACTTCTCACAGATCTGACATCGAATTTTGTTGTTGCTATTAAACCTGCCTTCCCTGCCTTTGGCCTTATTCGAGTGACCTCCCCTTTGATTATAGTTGTACAGTTGCTGTTGGCAGGGTCCATAGCTTCTTTTTGGTTGTTTTCCCTTGTAGCTAGCTGTGTAGTTGATAACAGGGTCTGGATTACTTGTTTTTCTTTGCTCAATCCTTCCCTCATGAGCTAGTAGAGTAGTGTAGACATATTGGAGAGTAGGGGTTGGTTCGATTGAGGATATTATAGCAACAACAGCTTCATAGCTCTCGTCAAGACCACTGATAAAAGACAAGATTTGTTCAGCTTCGTTGATTTTGTGGCCGACAGCAGATAGCTGGTCATAGATGCCTTTGACCTTGAGCAAGTATTCATTCATTGTCATGTTGTCTTTCCTTATATTGTTTAATTGCCTCTTAAAGTGCAGTATACGTACAGAAGACTGCGAGGTGAAATTCCTTTCTACTGCTTCCCTCACATCATATGATGTTTTGCAGCCGATGAGTTGTGGTAACAGTGATGTGCTGATGGTTGACATCATCCATGAACAGACTAGACTGCCTTGTCGCTGGTGAACTGTGTACTCTTGGTTTTTTATTAACTTGTCATTACCATCTTTTATAAATTTGGTTGGAACTTGCTTTGTTCCTAAGATGTAATCTTCAAGACTGTAACCTCTAACGGCTGTTTCGACTTGCAATTTCCGTAACAGGTAATTCGAGTCATCTAGCTGGACCGAGATTAGATTAAACTGAGGCTTAATGATGACTTTTATCAGGTCAGCAGTGGCCTCTTGAGTATTTTGAGACACCTTCGAGGTTGACGTTGGTGATGATTTTACGTCACCCATTGTATAGCATAGCAAAGCAAAAAGAATGGAGAATAGAGGAGGATTCAAGAGTAAGCTGTTAAGCTTTGGTGGATAAGCTACTAAGTTGTTAAGGCTCTGATACCATGTTTGATTTTCTGATAGAGAAAGAGGTTGTAGAATAGATACAAGTTTGTAATATTATTAATAGAGTATTGATTACAAGATGTGCATGGTACAGTGCTTTATATAGATGGAGTACATAAGGTGGGCTGAAATAACAAAGTAACGGTAACAATTTATAAAAGAAAAAATAATATATTATGAGCTGGATCCTTATCCAATGAATCAGCATGGTGTATGTATGGATGAGGCAGCGAGACAGGGTGATGTGTTTATGGGTGAGCTATATCCTTATCCAATGACTCAGCATGATGTGTGTATGGATGAGCTAGATCCTCATCATGATCGAACCATTGTTACTATGCTCATCTTCATAATTATCGTGGTCACCGCTCAATGTTTCCACCCTATCTACCACTGAGCTAGCATTGGATTCCCTAAAAGAAGCAGACCGCAATGAAAGCCTATGAAATGACCTATTTATTCCATAAGCATGTAGTGGAAGTGTGTTTCTAATCATAATTAGTCTAAACTCATCCTCAAGCCAAATCATCGCTAACTGAATCAAATATTTCGCATATTGAATCAAATCAGAATAAGAATTCATATGAATATCATTCACAATCCAAATTAAATCATCTATGTGCTGAAGGGATTTAAAGATCACGTCATGCAAGTCGGAATTATGTGAATATACTACCTCGCTTGCACGGTCTAATCGTAATTGGATATCGATATGCTTTTCAGCGACGTCTTCATCATCATCGCCTTCTACGATGACATACTCTTCGGTAGTACCTCCATGAGAGGCGTCAGCAGAAACAACATCAAAGAATATTGTGGAGTGTCAGTTGAAATTGATGGAGGAGAAGCGGTTGTCGAAAATGGTGAAGATTTGGACCATGTCATTGATGACAGTTTTGTCAACGACAAGGTTACGGACAATCTAACGAGTGGTGGCGATAACCACGTTGTCCTCTTTGGTAGAGCTTGCCATTATATTCAAACTAATTTTACTAAAAGCTGAGTTGAAAATTAAGGTCGGCTCCAATGAACATTTTGATTAAGAGAGATAATCAGGAGGTTTCGTCACTTCATCTTTGTTTGACTACTCTTTTGTAGATAGATGTTGTTCTCTCCCCTTTTAGTATGAGCAAGACTCGTTCAAATAACCAAGTAACGATATTCACAAGACCATAGCTACTCCCACCTGCCTCCTTCCTGTTAAAACAAATTGCCCCATGCTTAATGCGCCACAAACAAAAAAATATATAGTACAATTAATTTCGGTCCCATGCTAGATTTTTTCTCTTACGTTAACCTCCTTAACATGACCCTAACATGCAACCAACATGTCTTTTATCCTCATAATTCAATCATTCAACAATTTCAAGCAGTTTCATCTCTACCATTTCTTTGAATACTACTCGAACACACTGTGTCACTTCTACTTCGCCTCCTCTCCATTATACCTTCCAATTTAGAGCCATTGTTGATCTTAGATCACCCCAAAATGAACCTGACAAGTCCTTGCACAAACATGTCCCGCATCAACTCCAAATACCAGCACGTGCAACATCCACTCTATCGACCACTCTTTGAATTACTACAAAGCCAACCAATTTCTCCCACCCCCTACCAAGTTTAACCAAACCTTCAGCAGAATATCTAATCCCTATCAACTCGTATTCCGCCCACTTTTACTCTTTGTTTCAACTCAGCTTTCTTACTTTCTTTTTGAAACACACGCTTGCTGCTTCAACCCCATACAATTTCATCGATACTTTAGTTTAAAAACATTTACCATTCCATATAGCCACACGCTTTTTGGATGGAGATGTTGCTTTATTTTTCCAAAAGTAAATCCTGCAAGATCTAATGAACTAAATGTCAAATTTAAATGGCAGCTATCCAATTTGTAAAAGTATAATCGATAAGTTCTTTAAAGATGTTCACCTATAATAAACGAAGTTTAAGATAAATGGGCAGTACTGAAAATTAGTTGATTTCAGGTTCACTATAGTCATATGGATTTTTTATTTGCATATTATAGTTATTTTAAGATGCATTTATATTGACGTGAACTCAATATCGAATAAAAGTGACACAGTTGCTGCTAATAAAAACCTTGTACATTTGCAAAATTCGATGAACCATTACCCCAATCACATGTCCACGTAAACTGGCTGATTACGAGCATCTAAAATGCAATTATATGCATTTCGCACAATTACTAATTACTTGTTTATTAAACCAGGCACTTTTTTTATGTTTTCCAACTATAATAAAACTATTGGAATATATAAATATAGTTTGTCCATTCTGACTCAGAATTAATAGATTATGGACATGTTTAAAAACAATTTACGCATATGAGCAATAGATGTCTTAGATTAAGTGACTATGAACTATATGCCTATGCATCACTGTTTGTTAGGAATAGGCATAAGAGGTAATGTAAAATTAGCTTATTCGACTTATGAATCTGTCTCAACCTAGAGATTGACGTAGGTTCAAGTTCAATAAGTCTACAATATAAAATAAAACAACCCAGAATAATTAATGAGAATACAGTGAATAAATGCTCAAAAACATAAATTTGTGTAGAAAAAATAAATTCTTAGATAAAGTGTATATAAAGAATTTCATAACCATAAAGTAGTAACATAGGCTTGTTTGATACTGAAAGAAGATAATGTCGACTGTGATTCAAAATTTAGCTTACAACATCCTGGCATATAGGAGATAGCGTCCACGACTAACTTCTGGCATGCTGGCAGCAAAATCTTCATAACTATCTCGAGTCATTCCAACTTCTCCATAGTGACCCTCTGTGCATTTTCATCAATTTTGGAGACAATGTATTAATAGTTTCTTTCAGCCTTCAGTTCAAGGAACCTGTGGCTGCATTTGTTGGCCATCGCAATTGTTGAAGCAGCATTCACCTAAAGAAAAAAGAAAAGAATAGCCTTGATTAGCATTTTCCAAAGTAATAATTATTCTAACGGATAAAGGAAAAAAATTATATGCACTTTATTTTTATTTTTTTTCCAAATATAAAATCAATATTTACATGAATATTTATCTTATGATCCAACAGGTTTTACGTTTAGCTTAGCTAACGCTGAAGATACATATATATAACCAAGTGTATTAAACATAAAATTTCAAGTGTATGGGCAAAACAAAGGCAATGCTTCCTGTAGGATCTGAGGAGTCCGCAATAACCGCATCTTAACTACCTTTTGGCATACTCTTCATAAATGCAACAACTACCAAGTTTACAAGGACAATGAATAGTAACTCAACAATAAAGATAAAGGGTTTCAAATAAACTAAAATAATTAGTAAATTACTAATATTAGGTATGATACTTGTTTAGGTGTAGAAAGATATAGACAGTGGCTGTACATGAATGCATAACCAAATGAGTTTACTCCCTTCACAGACTTGCAATCGTGAAACAACACCATCAAGCAACACTTGTAGTATGTACATACGCTGTAATAAATCGTTAACGTTCTTCATCAGGTAGCCATAATATACAAAAATAACTATTTGCATTAAATTTTATATGACAAAATTGTCATAAACTATGCACTAATTTTTATACCAAAAAATTACTAAAATCTAGCCAAAAACTTTTTTTTTTTTTGTAATATAGTATGGCATTTACCACTTGATGGAGTTTGTAACACATGGAGTGATTGCTAATCGATTTTGTTTATGCCTAAAATTTAAAAACAAAAGGTGCTGATTTATCTGAAGAAACATATCTTTAATGCATAATATATAAAGGAGCCAGAAATGTATTTATATCTTACCATAGCTAATTTTAGAAACAAATTATTTACTCAACTAG
Source organism: Allium sativum (assembly GCA_030737875.1). Classification (NCBI taxonomy): domain Eukaryota; kingdom Viridiplantae; phylum Streptophyta; class Magnoliopsida; order Asparagales; family Amaryllidaceae; genus Allium; species Allium sativum. The sequence goes on along the minus strand of CM060923.1, from coordinate 570,611,312 downwards.
TCTATATTGATATGTATTAGGGGCAAATGTTTTGATTTTCACTACAAAAAAATTTCAAAATAAAGACTGATATTTTCCGTCTTTAATAGAACAACTCAGTCTCTAAATATATGTTAAAGACTGCATTGTGACTCAAAATTTCAGTTTTTAAATCTCAAGTCTTAAAACAATTTGAAACTGACATTCCAGTCTTTAAACTTAATGATCGAAATACGGTCTCAATCATCATTAAAGACTGATATTGTAAAAACTGGTATACGATCTTTAGTCAGTCTCAATAACCATATGAAACTATTTATAGTTAATTTTTAGTTATTTACATGTTGCACAGATGATAACATGGATGTTTTATTTGCCTCATATGAGTATATATAATATACAAATACACATAACTTCTATTACGCGACAACACATACTTTAAGGACATAAAACTTAAGTTTCATTATGACTCATAACTTAGAACATAACAAAGCATAGACTTTACAATAAAGATTGACCATAAGAAAAACCAACACTACAAGAAAAAGCGGAAATAGCGACGGCTATAAACCGTCACTAGCCCTCGCCAGCCGACGCTAATTGCCGTCACAAAAAATGTGGACGCTAGGCAAATAGCGACGGCCATAGCGACGGCATTGGTCACCACTTTTGTGACGGTTGGCGACGGCAAAGTTGCCACGTGGACAAGCAGTTATAATTCGAAACAACGGCTATAAGCCGTCACAACCCGTCACCCTTTTGCCCTAAAAAGCCGTCGCAAGCCGTCGCTATACCTTGCAAATAAGTCGTCGCCAGCCCTCGCCATTCGTGGCAAAACTGGGCAAAAGGCCCTCGCAAGCCGTCGCAAGCCGTCGCCCAACCTGACCAGAAGGCCGTCACTGGCCGTCGCCAGCCGTCGCCAAACTGTAACTTTTTTTTATACTACAGCAGCTAACAAGCCATCAAAACCACACAACCCAAAATGCAGTTCATCTGCAACTCATATACACTCAATTTCACATTCCATCCACTCATATTCACAATCCATCACCTCATACCATCAATACGTCCAAAAAAACAAGAATAAAAACGATAAATTATCATAAAACCATCAACACGTCCACAAAATACCACAAACACCACAAAATACCATCATCGATCGTTTCCACAAAATACCACAAACATCTCAAGTCCATCACCAAAGTTTATATTTACAAAACAAGTCCAAGATAAAACAAAAAAACAAGTACCTACCTACTCATCATCCTTGTCTTCATCATCCTCATCATCGCGATCACTCGGCGGCATCACGCCATGCTCCTAAAGATATGCAGCAATCCGCGCATCCAGCACGGACACGAGCGTGTTCTTCTGAAAATCTTCTAAGGCTGCAACCTGTTGTCGAAGCATGTTGATCTCCTCCTCATCCTGACGCCTCGTATAAGAGGCCTGAGTCCCCGCCGTCTATAATTATATTAAACTAGTTAGAAACCATATGCTTGTCTAGACACACGTAAAACAAGCTCTCCTGGAATAATATCCCAGTGAGGCCATGCCTCTGTCCACCTAGCGACATATGCTTGTCTAGACACACGTAAAACAAGCTCTCCTGGAATAATATCAAACCCCCTGCAAGAAAATACGATATTAGCATTTAATAACTTTTGAATATTAAGCAGTTACGAAATTAAAAACTTGCCCTGCGGACTTCGGCACGTGCTCTACGACCGGACGTGTATCCGGTGCTGTACCGCTCGCACCTGCCTCTGAACTGTGGGAAGGTCGGCGTCTAGGAAGCATATCTGTCACGAAATTAAAAACTCATATATCATTATGCACATACATTATCAAATAAACTCATACAACATATATTATCAAATGCAACTACAAGAATCATTTACATAAAAGAAGAAGAACCAGATAATAGATAACCGTGGCACATCATATAAGTTCACAACATAGCACATCATATAAGTTCACATCATAGCACATCATATAAGTTCACAACATAGCACATCATATAAGTTTACAACATAGCACATCATATAAGTTCACAACATAGCACATCATATACAAATAATATTATTCTTCTTCATTTTCTGATTCAGTCTCGGTCTCATACTTTATATCGTTGTCCTCTGTACTCTCAAAAGCTTCTATTAGTTCATTTGATTCATCGTTTAAAGAATCTAAATGGACATCATTAGCAATTATTATTTCATCGCTTTGATTTGCATCCGTTTGATACGCTGCATCGTCTGGAATAGCAATTCCTTCAAATGTAAATCTTGCCTTTGTTTTAATTACAGCAGACCAATCTGCTTTATCTCTTTTTAAGGACGGATACGGAGCAAAGTAAACTTGTAATGCTTGCATTGCCAATACAAAAGGATCATACTTAGAGTAATGCGATGTGTGCTTTATTTCTATAAGCTTGTAATCTTTATGCACGTTGATTCCAGTACCAGGAACATTGCTGAACCCGTTGCACTTGAATAGAACAACTTTTTTAACGGGTTGTACATAATATGTCAACTCTAAAATCTGTGTCAAGACGCCATAAAAGTCTTTTATATGCTCTTCGGGATCATAACTACCTTTGACAAATACACCACTGTTATATGTTAATCTGTCAGTACCATGATCTTTGGTGTTGAATTTAAATCCATTGACGAAGAATATTGGATAAGTCTTAACAATTCTTTTTGGTCCAAGCGCAAGATGTTGCAAACCCTCGTCATTGACGCAGTTTATTGGATCGAAAACGTACTTCGAGAACCATTTAGCAAAATCTTTACTGAGATCGCCATTTGGATTTTCTGATTCGTAAATACTGAAAATATAAATGATTCTATTACTAACTAACAATTGATGTACACATATAATTGTAATAAGTTAAAAATTTAGTACCTAACAAATGGTGCAACTTCAGCACAATTTAGAAGAACATATGTGTGTGCTACATGGTGATCTCTATCATCTAACCATATTTCTACACATTTTCCAGAAGATCGTCCATGTTGTCTAAAAACAGATAGCATTGTCGGACAAAAATTGGGTTCCACGGTTTCATCATTACGAGGACCACTTACAAATGATAGGTTCACATGATCACTGAAGTAATGAGAAAAAAAGAACGAAGCTTCTTCTTCAAGATAAGATTTGCAAATCGAACCTTCAACTCGTGCTTTTTGTCGTACTTTTTTCTTCAGATGATTCAAATACCTAAAATAAAATTAATTCAATTTATATGCACTAATGTCACTTTGAATTGTAAGCATGAATTTTACCTTTCAAAAGGATACATCCATCCATATTGCACTGGACCTCGAAGAATAGCTTCGGATGGAAGATGAATAGGTAAATGCTCCATTACATTAAAAAATCCCGGAGGGAATATTTTCTCTAATTTGCAAATCAATACCGGAATTTCGACTTCAAGTTTACGGAGACGATCAATTTTCAACGTTGCCGAACAAAGTTGTTTATAGAATAAGCTTAACTCTGTTAAAACACCCCACACTTTTACAGGCAATAATTCTTTGAACACCACTGGTAATAAATATTCCATCATGATATGACAATCATGACTTTTCATCCCACTCAGTTTGTTGTTTTTATAGTCAACACATCTACGAAGATTAGAAGAAATCCCATCCGGACATTTCAGTCCCTCAACCCATTTCAGTACAAGTTTTATTTGTTTGTTGTCTAGTTCATAGCACGCTTTGGGTTTTTTATTGTCGTTGGGCTTCATATGAAGTTCTGGACGTTTACAATATTCTTCTATGTCACGTCTCGAATGTATATCGTCCTTTGTTTTTCCTTTGACATTCAAAACAGTATTAAACACATTATCAAATACATTTTTTTCATTGTGCATAACGTCGATATTATGTCGAAGTTTGAGATCTTTCCAATAAGGTAGCTCCCAGAATATGCTTTGTTTACACCAATTATGAATGTCAGATTTGCCCGGAATTTCTGTTTGCTCTCCAGTCTCATGGATCTTCGGATAATCCTTTACAATATCGTATATTTCTTCACTTGTCCAAATTTTGGGTGCTTGCAAAGTCATTCCGCTGTTAACTTTAAAGTTTTTTTTATCTCTTCTAAAAGTATGATTGATATGCAGAAAACAACGATGACAATCAAACCACGAATGCTTCCTTCCATACCTTAAGAAAAATGCTTGTGATTCTTCCATGCATAAAGGACAAGATAGACGACCGGCGGTACTCCAACCTGAAAGCATCCCATATGCAGGAAAATCACTAATCGTCCATAACAAACAAGCGAACATACGAAAATTCTTTTTTTTTTTGAAATGTCGTAGGTTTCAACTCCGTCATCCCATAGTTTTTTCAACTCTTCGATTAACGGTTGTAGATAAACATCGATGCCTTGTTTCGGATCATTAGGACCAGGAACGACAACAGTGAGAAACATATATGGAGTTTTCATACACATCCACGGAGGTAAATTATAAGGAGTAACGATAATAGGCCAAGATGAATATTTACTACCAAACTGAGAAAATGGTGAAAACCCATCTGTACATAAACCAAGTCTGACGTTACGGCTCTCTGCGGCAAATGTTGGATACGTCCTATCAAAATGTTTCCATGCTTCTCCATCCGATGGATGTGTCAACGTTCCATCTTCTTGTGTTCGCACACTATGCCATCGCATATGACATGCAGTGGCTGAGGATGCATATAACCGTTGTAGTCTAGGGATGATTGGTAAATAATGCATTCTTGTATACGGAACTTCCTTACCATTCTTTTTTCTAGGTTTATACCTTTCACCGCCACATTTCTTACAGTTTCTAAGATTAATATCATCTTTCCAATACAACATGCAACCTTTAACACAAGTATCTATTTTTTGGTACGGCAAACCAAAAGCCGACATCAGTGTTTTCACTTTGTAATGACTATCGCACATCAGATTATCGGGTGGCATATGTCTTTTCGCAGCTTGTACAACCGCTGTAAATGCAGCTTCTGTAAGGTTAAATTTTGATTTCATGGTGATGTACTCAGCGGCTACCGATAATTCAGTTCCACTTTCACAACCATTCCACAATGGCCGCTTAGCTGAAGCCAATAAATCATATATTTTTCTGGCTTCCGTGTTCGGTTCTTCTTCAATATTGACGTCATCGTCGTCAACCTGGCCGAAAGGAAACATTGACCGTGCTGCATCTTCCACCATATCTTCTATTGGATTCGTCGTAACTAATTCGACCTCCGACGCTACAGGATTTACTGTAGGTGCAACAGTTTCTCCATGACGATCCCATAAATAATAATTTGGCACAAAACCTGATTTGTACAAATGTACTTTAACGATGTCTGGTTTATGAAACCTCATCAGTTTACACTTACTACACGGACAACGAAGCTCCTCGTAATTTCGATTATTAGATACTGCAAATCTAACAAATTCATTTACACCATTATAGAAATATTCTTTCACTGAGCCTTTCATTCCAATTCTAACGTCATACATCCAACTACGGTCAATGTAATAATTGGACATTTTTCCTGATTCAAAAATATATGTCAGTGATTTCGATAACACATACATATGTTGTTCAAAGAATTTATTCAAAACATGAACATTTTTAGTTGTTCATACATATAATAAAAATGTGATTTTCATTGTTTAAAGAATTTATTCAACACGTGAATATTTTTAGTGGTTCATACATACAATAAAAATGTGATTTTTATTGTTCAAAGAATTTATTCAACACATGAATATTTTTCGTGTTTCATACATAATAAAAATGTGATTTTTATTATCTAAGCAATTTATTTCTATCATGACCATCAACCAAAATCCTACTTGCGCCATACATGCATAGTCATTCCATTCCAATAATTTCCACAATACAATTCATTTTCAAGCCCCGTCCACAACCCAACAATTTCACAACCATCGCTTTTAACTAGCTATATCCAACAACATGTACACCATAACGGTTCGTTAATACATACATTAACACAAAATCAAACATCACACCGATAAACAAGTAAATCAACAATCTAGGGTTCCAATCATTACTAATTCAACTACATCAATTCAACAACCATTATATAATCAACTAACACATACATTTGTATCACTATTGAATAATTAAATCATGAAATTAGGTTATAATTCATACCTTAGAGAGAGAGAGAGATTGGTTTGGAGGAATGGAGAAGGATTGAGAAGGCCGGAGGGGGGAGGAGAATGGCCGGAGCACACGATCGGCGTCGGAAGGCGTCGGCAGGCGGAGAAGCAGGCTGTTCTCGGCCGTGGGTTTTGGGTGAGGGTTTTGATTTGGGGAAAATGATTTTTTGTTTCCTGTAGCCTCCCGGTTATATTTCCGCTGGGCGACGGCTAGCGAGGGCCGCTTTTTTTTACCGTCGCCAGCCGTCGCTACCGCCCGTCACTATTTTAGCTCACTCTTGTAGTGCAAAGATACAAATTCGAAACCTAATTAACACCACAAAGCTTCAACATGACATCTACGAATCCTTGATAGTCAAACCAATTCTTCAGAAAATTCGGGTGATTCCTTCCTTGGAAAAATATATTCAGAATCGCCGGAAATGTGAAAAAGAGAACATTCAGAAATTCTTTAGCCGTTGTAGTGATTATAGCTTCAACAAATATCTCAGGCCATCTGCCATGATTTTCTTGTCGTTATTCCTGCAAAAAGTGGGGATGGGAACATCACTTGTTGGAGGAGAAGTAGCAAATGCAAGATCAGCAAAGCGGTCGTTCACATCTCTAACCCAGTAATGAGCAGTTTTGAATCGGCTTTTGATGTAGACGAAAATCTAAACCGTTAGACTTGGATCTAACGGGCAAAATATGCTTAGGAACTTCACCACGTTATAGGATGATGACCTGACCAGGGAAGAGATAGGCGGCTGGTTTAGGTTGCTGCTTTCGAGTCGGGCTGGATCTGTTGGATCCAGATTTGTTAGGCTTTTTGGTAGGAGGTTTGCTTTGTTGAGGCGGCTAGCGTATAGACGTCTTACTTCTTGGCGGAGGACGAGAACCTTAGGAGCAGAGATAGGGGACACTGATTAGACTATGTTGCGGTGAAAGCACAGAGTCAACTCCATTATGAGCGGTAATGGAGAGAATGAATCTAAACTAGAGTAGCTGGGAAGACTAAATAGGCTCATGAGATGAATCTTTCCAATGTTACTTAATTCTTCGAGCTTCAATATAGAAGTGAAAGTGTTTCTGTGTGACTTTCATGACAAAGGCGAAGATAGGAATATAAGGAGGAGGAGATGTGAACAATTAAATAATTTTTTATTTGCATAAAACAATGACGTGCAGTAATTGGGTTCGTGAGAAAGTGGTGCTGATAGTCACTGACGTATGGTACTGATAAAAATGTCTTGGATAAGCAATTTCAACCGTTCGATTTGAAGAGATTGTAACTTTTATTTGTTAATGAGTCCGTGACTTGGATAAGCAACTTCAATCGTTGGATTCGAAGTGACGTTCATCGTAGCTTTTATTTGTTAGTTTGTTCGGTGAGACTGCTTAGAAACGAGACCGAGTTTGTTGACATCACATTCCGTGGTGTCACGGTGACCTCGGCCACCGATTGGTGGAATTCAGAAGGTTCCACATGGGGTCCTCCTCTATCCACCAATCGGTGGATAGAGTCACGTTAACACCACAGAATGTGGTGTCAACAAACTTCTACTGCTTAGAAACTGCAATTCAGTCTATAGATCGTACCGGTCATCACAGACCGACTAAATACAGTTTTCCGGTCACTAAATTTAAAAACCAACGACCGAATTTTCTCAGTTTGAAATTTGTACTTTATTAAGAACCGAATTCTTTCAGTTTAAAATTTTCGGTCTTTATTTCACAGTTTTTTTGTAGTGTTTTTTACTATTCTCAGTATTAAATTGAATTTCAGTGAGTATACTAATAAGCTTATAATTTAGAGAAAAATCATCAAGTTTTACTACCCTCAAATCAATTTATGATTTTTGGTTTTTCCAATACTCAGTGCCATAATTAAAACTACCCAAAACTAAACGTTAAACTAAGACTTAACCATTAAACAAAATTTTCAAGAGCAGTTACGAAATCATATGTAAAGCTAAAATCAAATATTAAAAATAAAAATCATAAGAAAAAACTTCTAATTTATAAGTTAAATAGTAAATGGAATTTACGTAAATTTAAATTATAAGCTAAAAATCAAGATAAAGTTATCAGAATGAAATATATCTGCCAAACTCATATAGTTACCCTAATCGAACATAAAAATATATCAGAGTTGCATTTCCTTCTTTATCTGCTGCAAAACCACAATGCACGGCTGCCAAATGGAACGTATTAACTCATTTGTTACTTACTATAATTCTAAGTTAGCAGAGCAAGTAGAAAATCAATGTGCACCTGATGGGTGTCTCCCATAAAGTGCGAAAGAAAAAGAAGGGCTTTTGAAAACAAAAATGGTCAACTCATTACGTAAAATCAATGTTTATTTAAACATCATGCAACCACCTTTATGCATTCCAAGTGCACTTAGTTCGTAGTGGGATGTGATTTTGTATGTTATATGCACGCTCAGTGCACCTGAAAATCCCGTACATGTTCAAATGCATATAAAACTGAGTTATATTGTCAACTGTTAAACTTATATACTTGAAACGGTATGAACTGTCGACAGTAGTGCATCTTGATAAAGAGCGCAATGTGTACATGTTCATGTTCATGCATTAGTCAAATTGGAAGCTTCGCAGAAATCTATAAGTGATCATGGCTTTGACTAAATTGAGGCTTAAAGAGACGCATGTGTGAAAATGAATATGATTATTGAGCTATTGGAAAATGATATATCCCAATTAATAGCCTCCAAGTCAACAGATTTGGTTCATTTACATCAAGAAAACCAATAACTGTTCTTTTTAATCTCCAAAACCCCAATCCGACCATAAAAAAGCTCGTAGTTAAGACAATACGAGTTATAGTATATATTTTAAATGACATTATGCAAAATGAAATCGGCTAAATTAAAACAAAAATAAATAAATATGTCACCTTGTTCCCCAACAAAAGTATGCTAGTATAGTTTGATGCATGGAGTTTCACCAGCACCCACTTCTGATAAACTCCAGAAGTTTGCACTAAATCCTCTGTGGTCACCTATTTTCCGAAAACAAACCTTTTAATAATTTTCAAAATAGAAAAGCTATAATATATAAATTTTTGTTTTACAAGTTTGGACAAACCATGAAGGCGATTTTTTCCATCATTGGGATATAATCTGTATGCATTTCCATTTAAAACAGATCTAGCATTTGCAATTCTCGTCACCAAAATTGCCCTCTAAACCTAAATCGCAATACGAATTTAAACAAAACACCAAAAAAAATAAAATCAAATTGCAATTTTGAATTTCGATTTAACAAATCAATAAATTAGAGAAAAGTATATAAGAAAGTCGGCAGTACCATTCATGGTCTTTCAAACTATAGAGCTTTGGCTACTGATGATGAAGGATCCATTTAAAACAAATCTAGCATTCACAATTCTCATCACCAAAATTTCCCTCCAAACATAAATTGCAATAGCGAATTTAAACAAAAACCAAAAAAATAAATCAAATCGCAATTTTGAATTTCGATTTAACAAATCAATAAACTAGTGAAAAGTACATAAGAAAGTCAGCAGTGCCATTCATGTTCGTTCAAATTGGAGAGCTTTAACTACTGATGATGAAGGATTTGATAATTGCAGGATTGGGATTATGTGATTCAAAGTTGATTAGGGTTTTTGAGATATTGGCCTGGTGGCGATAAAGGGAAAAACGAAGAAAAGGGATGTTTTGTAGAGGGAAGGGCAAAAGCATTTAAATTTATTTCTCCTGCGAAATAATTTTACCTCCCGCGTCGTTCGTATAACGTTGCCACAAGATTTTCCTTTCAAATAGCGTTTGGTACATCGGCCTTTGAGCATTTTGAAAGGAACTGGAACAAACGCTATTCACTATTGCTATCGGAACCTGATTTTGCTGTAGTGGACCCTCCTGTCCACTTGCCTAAGAAAAGTTCAACAGCTCCGTCTTCCAAAATAAAGGTTCTAGGCTGACCGACAGAGTCTCTGACTGATGGCAACTCACTCCTTCCTTCTTAAATTTATCAACCACTTGTTCCTGTATTCATAACTTTATTCTTCCTATCATAGGTACTCCATTTGCTGAAGAAGTCACTATGGCGGAGACTAAATCACCAGAGAGGGATCCCATCACCGTCCCCAGCTGACAAGAGGAAAATGCTGATGCTAGGAAGAAACCAGAGACGAGCCATCACGAATTGGATGATGATGACGTAGAGTTTGTGGGTGTGGTCAAGAAGTCCGACCTCCCATCTATTGCGGAGATAAAGATTAGGAACGAGGATAAAGTTTCTACTATTAAAGCTGAACTGTTTGATGAACCTCTCGACATTCCTTCTCTACAATACATTCCTATGAATTTACTTTCACTTGTAAAAGTGGCTCCTTTTCCAGCTCAGTCTAATCCGAGTAAGAGGAGGCATGACTCGGCAGTATCCAGTCGATTTGTTTCTTTGGTAGTATGCTAAGAAGACCAAATCGCGGTTTGGCTACCTAGGAATTGTAGAAGCTGATCAAGAAAAGCTAAAAAGAAAGAGAGGAAATCGAGAAGTTTGGTTTAAAGCCTCCCCGATCTTAAAAATCTTTCGATGTATGTTTGTTTTAGGCCTTGGGAAGTTGTTTGCGAGTGCGGCCCTCGTGTTTTTGTCTTTGCCATGTGTTTCATTTTGTGGACGAAGTTCAAAGTAGATTATTAATGTGTTTGAGTGTTTGTGAAAGTCTTAGGGGAGCGATTTTAATGTTCCCCAATTTATTTCGAACTCTGGAGTCTTTTAAGTGAAACTCGTAGTCAGAACACTTGTATATACCCATGCCCCCACTGTTGTTGGAGATTAGTTCGCTCGTCAAGTTTTCCTGTCGATCCCAAGATCAGATCGCCCAGTTCAAGGGTTGAAAGATCATGGTTGGGAATACATAAGTTTTTTTTATATTTTCCCTCTAGTCGTTAAGAGTTAGAGTTCCAAGGATCGAGCGGTCTTTAGTCAGGGTGCACCTTTCACAATTGTTCATAATTTTGTAGTCCTTCTCAGGCCAAGAGAATCAGAGTTGTTCTAAACAGACTGTCATACTATTTACATCGGTGTCATCCTCACTTGTGGTCAACAAAGCGAGGTCCGAATGTACGATTTTTAATATCTAGCTCAGAGTTAGTGTTCCCATATTCCCTTCCGGTTCCTAAACCAAGTCGACTCGTTATGACATGGACCGATAAGTTAGGGTGTCAGCATTTGACTTAATGTTGGTTGAATCACAACGTGTAATCATCATAGTAAAGAGAAAAAGCATGAAATGTGCTTGTATTCATAAACTACTATAGGTGACAAGACACACCTTATTACAATACTAAAATAGATAAAATAAAAAGAAAACTAAAAGTTCTAAGAAAGATAAGGTCGTAAATGCTCCGCATTCCATGCTATATGAAAAGGTTCTCCATCAACAGTCACTAACCTGAACGTTCCATTATCAAGCTTCCATTGGATGATGTAGGGCTCTTCCCACTTGGGGGACCCATGTGTATAGGAGTCAGGAATACACATTTTAGCACAAGATCACCGACATCGAAGATCTTTTGTTAAACCTTCTTGTGGTAATATCTGGCGATCCTCCACCGGTGAGCCTCGTCATGGAGGTTTGCTTCTTCTATTTTTTCATCAGTCATGTTTAATGATTCCAATAGAAGGGCTTTATTGGATAATGTATCATAGAAAGTAGTTCGATGGGAAATGACTTCAAGCTCCATAGGAATGACAGCTTTTGATCTACAAGTTAAAGAAAGTATGGCCAGTGGCAGCCTTACGGGTGGTTCGGTAAGCCCAAAGGGCTGAAGCAAGTTCATCGATTCATTTACCTTTGGCTCATTCCAATTGTTTCTTCAAGATAGATTTAATAGGGTTGTTGACTTTTCAACTTGTCCATTAGATTATAAATGCGCAACCGCGTTGTACAATTCCATGTGATATCATTCACAGAAGTCTTTGAATTCCAAGCTGTCGAACTGAGTCCAATTGTCAATTATGATTGTCCGGGGAAAACCGAACGACATATAATATTCCTCACAATAAAATTGATGACTTACTTTGTTGTGATCGTGGTCATCTGTTCATCTTCTGCCTATTTTGTAAAGTAGTCTACCGCCATGGTCGCATATTTTACACCTCCTTTTGAGATTTGCAGGCTCCCAATAATGTCTATTCCCAAAATGGTGAATGGCCAAGGTATGACCATCTCTATAAGCTCTGTCGGTGGGGCTCGTGGGATTTGAGCAAGCCTTTGGAATTTATCACATCTTTTGGAATAATTAGATGCATCCTTGCTGACAGTTAGCCAGAAGTATCCATGTCGTAGAACTTTCTTAGCCACTGTTTGCCCTCCTCTATGAACGCCACATTCTCCCTCATGCACATTATCCTCTTGACATCATCGTTAGCTACACATCGAAGCACTGGGGTGGTGAAACCCCTCCTATGAAGTTAGTTCTGCTGGATGACATGTCTAGAAGTTTATCGCACGAGGGCTCGTCTCTCATTCCTCATCTCAGGGAGAGTGTCGTGTAGGAGAAAATTCTTGATGGGAGTCATCAATGATTCTTTTTTAGATTCGACTCCTATTTGATCGACCTCCATTCGATCTATACTCGGAATGTTTAAATTCTCTATAGAGACTAGTTCTGTTTCGCTTGAGTTGTCAGAGCTGGCGAGCTTTGCCAACTTGTCCGCCTTCTGGTTTTCCTTTCTAGGAATGCGGAAGATGCTACATTGATTAAGGCCTTTTAGCAATTATTCGACCTGCTTAAGATTGGCTGCAATTCTAACTCCTTTGTTTTGATACTCCTTTCGAACTTGAAAGATAATGAGTTGAGTGTCATAGAAAATATTAATTGATGTTATTCTTAAGTCTCTTGCGAATTTGAGCCCGACAATCAGGCTTCGTACTCGGAGTCATTGTTGGCAGCCAAGAAATTCAATCTTATGGAATAATAAGATTGACCAACCTTGGGATATAATAATACTAAGCCAGCGCAGGAACGCCAATCGTTATAGGCTCCATCTGTGTACAACTTCCAGATGTATGACCTCAATTTGGTATCCGAAGGCTTGGTGCTATCCTCCAAGCTGTCATCCTACGGAGTGGTAAACTCGGCTATGCAATCGGCTAGTGCTTGCCCCTAGACGGATTTCCATGGGACAAAAGTCAGGTCGAACTGACTCAGCTCGATGTTCCATTTGAGCATTCACTCGCTTTCTTTAGGCTGCTGTAAGACATGCAGTAGTGGTTGATCGGTGAACACTTTGATAGGATGGGCCGGGAAGTTATGTTGAAGCTTCAGTGATGTAGTTAGCAAACTATAAGCGAGCTTTTCAATCTTTTGATAGTTGCGTTCAGCCCCTATTAGTTTCTTGGTCACATAATAAACTAGTCGTTGTACGCGATCCTCTTCAAGGATTAGGATCGAGCAGATTTAATGCGTGGATATCGCTAAATACACAAATAGATCTTCACGGTCAATTGGTTTGGACAAGATAGGAAGTTTATCTAGGTGTTCGAGTAAGTTTTTAAAGGCTTTGACACAGTCAAGTGCCCAAGCGAGGTTTCGTTTCCCTCTTTTAATTAATTCAAAGAAGGGTAAGCACTTGTCGGTCACCTTGGATATGAATCGACTCATTGCTACAAGCTTGCCAGCCAAGCTTTGCACGTCCTTGTTTCTTCTAGGTTCCTGGATTCCCTTGACGGCCAAAATCTAATCAGGATTGATTTCAATCCCTTGAGACCTAACTATGGAACCGAAGAACTTTCTTGATGCAACTAAAAAAAAAACACTTCAAGGTATTGAGCTTCATCCCATATCTACGGAGGATGTCGAACATCTCTCATAAGTCTCTAACGTGATCAGATGATTGCCTCGACTTTACCAACATAACTTCAACGTAAACCTCATGCTACCTATCTGACCATGAAACATTCGGTTGACCAGAGGCTCATATGTCGACCCCACGTTCTTCAGTCCGAATAGCATGACCACGTAACAATACAACCTAAGGTCGGTTATGAAGCCAGTATGTTCCTGATTCGGAATATGCATTGCAATTTGATTATATCCCGAGTATGCATACACGAATGAGAGGAGTTCGTGCCGCGCAGTTGAATCAACCAGTTGATCGATCCTGGGTAAGGGAAAGGTGTCTTTAGGGCAGTCTTTGTTCAAATCAGAGAAGTCGATGCGCAAGTCCGCCACTTCCCATTGTTCTTGTTCACAAGCATGGGGTTTGCTATCTACTTGAGATAAGTAGTGTCTTGAATAAACTCATTGGCTTGAAGCTTTTCAATTTCTTCCTTTAGAGCTGCAGACCTTTCTGGGTCGAGCATTCGCCTCTCCTGTTTTACAGGGGTGTACTTTGGGTCAATGCTAAGAGCATGAGTCATGATGGAGGGTGAAATCCCACACATGTTAGCAAGGGTCCATTTAAACATGTCAAGGATAGAACGAAGGAATTCAGTCAACTCCCTCATCCGGAGAGGGTCGAGATGGGATCCAATCTTCCAGACCCTCGTCGGATCGTCGTCTTTCGATTAAGATCTCCACGTCAGTTTCATTCGGGGCTGCCTTCCTACATCCCAGGTCTTCGTTCTCCCTTGGGTCAGTGTCCTAGAGTTGGCAAATGGACGGTCCTAATCGGGATGTTTTCTTTAGTTGTTATGCTTTATACCCTCTACAAGGGGAGGGGTATCTTATGTTTCCTAGCTACTTTTGCTTCGTAGCACTTTCCATTCTGCAAAATAGCAGGCTCGCCCTGTTATTGGGTCTCTTCACACCATTCTGATCCCTCCATTGGTCTGGAATTTCAAAAGCATACACCAAGGAGCAATACAATCTCTAATCTCAGCTAGGGTCGATCGCTCCAAGAATGCATTATATTGGGAGTTTATATTAAGTACAACAAACGGTAGGATTCATACTCTCCCACAATCTTTGTCTCCTAGTTCTACCGATAGGTCGATCAGACCAACCGACTTAGTGGACGACCTATTGAAGCCACATATCTGACCCGTGCATGCTTCAATTCCAACTTCATCTGGTCATAAGCATGTATGAATAAGATATCAACTGAGCTACCATTATCGACCAAAACCTTTTGTACTATGGTCGGACCAATGATGGTCGTTATAATCATTAGGTAAATGCTTGGGGTTTCTATATTGATCGACTCCCGGTCGCGAAAAACAATAACATCAGTCATCATCCTTCTTTGTTTTATGTGACTTGCAGTTCCAGGGACGCTGGTCTCTACAATACCCAGTTGTTTTGCGGAGTTTACATACTATTCCATAGTCTAAACGCTATTCTGCGCTTGATATGGCCCTCCAACAATGGCATTGATCCCTATTCATTTTCCCCTTTCTTGGGTTGTAGCTCTAGGCACAACCTGAATTTGCTTGGGAGTCAATGTTCCTTGCCCCTTGTCCCTCAAGGACGCCTTGTACTCATCGAACTTTTTCTCTTAAATCATTTTTTAAACGATATCATAGAGGTGACGACATTCATCAGTCGCATGCTCGTAAATCTCATGGAACAAACAAAACTTCCCAGTCACTCATTCTTTTTCCGTAGACTCACGCAGGGGCGGCTTCTTGTACTGAAGTACTGCATATGTTGAGATAAATGTTCTCCAGTGTGTCATTCAGTGTTCCATAACTTTCAAAAACTTGGAACTGGCATCGCTTCCTGGAATTCCCTCTTTGTCTAGGGTTTCCATTGGCTCCCCTCGATTCGTTAACATTTCACTTGCCATGGTTTCCCACATTCACTTCCACCTTCCCGGAATTATCTCCAGACTGCTTGAATGCTACATTATTCTGAATGGATTTGGTAGATATGTATTTTGGCCCATCCTCTTCATCACGTTGCGCATCTTCCTGCTGCAATAGAACGTTGGCCTATTCATAGAACAACTTAATTGTCGTGGATAGTTTCCTGATCAGATACTTCCCGAACTCCATCCTTCTATCAATGTCATCTACCATGGTCATCAAAACTATATCATGATTAGGATTGCTTACCTTGGTGGTAGCCCGATTAAATTGACTAAGGTAGTTCCTTAGGGATTCAACTCTTCCTTTCTTTACTGCAGAAAGGGCCATGGCATGCTTTGACTTAGAGGCGTGAAGGTGGAAGTGATTCAGGAATTTCTCACATAAGTCTTTGAAGCTTGGGGCCAACCATAAGGGAAGATGATTGAACAAAATGAGTGCTACTCCACTCACGAAAATCAGGAAAGCCTTGCATTTGATGGTGGCTGGAGCTACAGCCACCTCCATATGCTACGAATACCTTTTCAAGTGATGTTTTAGGTCGGTGGTTCCATCGTAATGGTTCATCTAAGGAATATTAAACCTTCTGGGGAACTCTGCCCATATAATGTCATCTTTGAAAGGTGTATGACTTTGGTCGATCCTCCAATCTTCATTTTTATACCCATTTTTTCGTTCATGATCTGCCGTACCATGGCTATCTGAGCAGTGTTTTGGTAAGCCGAACGAGAGGCACTTCGATCATGTCGGGCCGTGGAATCAATGTCTTCCACATTGGCCAGATCGGCCTGAGTTTGATCCACCATTCCCAACTAGTCTGAATGCCCTTCCAAGTGTAAATGTCTTCTATTT
This sequence comes from Allium sativum, assembly GCA_030737875.1. Lineage (NCBI taxonomy): Eukaryota > Viridiplantae > Streptophyta > Magnoliopsida > Asparagales > Amaryllidaceae > Allium > Allium sativum. Next base: position 570,594,512 of record CM060923.1, on the reverse strand, counting down.
TTGGACGTTTCTAACCAGCGTCGTGGCTGAAGTCAATCTCTGCTTCCTTCGAATGATTTTGAGTTTGGTCCAGCAAGTAATTGGAATAATGTTGCATCCTGAATTCTTCTAGCTATCTGGACATGTGACACATATCCTTTCTCGTAGCATGACTTTCCCAGGATTGAGCGTTTAGAGCCGCCGTAGCATCCCTAAGTTGGTTCAGTACAGTCGTGAACTGTTTACACCAAAAATGGTCTAAACACCAAAGGTACTAAACTGTACTTCATAAATTTGGTAAGAAGTAAATGGAACCGTGTTTAATCAGCAATTAAAAATGAAAAACACAAGAAAGGTAAAGTAGAGACGAGATTTAGAGTGGTTCAGCCATTAATTAGGCCTACATCCATTAAGAAGGAGATTTCCAATCTTATAATGAGGATTACAAAATACATCAATTCTCTCTTTTCACACATCTCTATATTCACATAGTACACCCTCATTTATATATGTTTCAGATCTTGGAATTGTACAAGAGAATGGTAAAATTTGTGGAGAAGAAGGATGGATGAATGATTGAGAAAGAAGATGCTTCTGTTTTCTTGATTAATGGATTGTACTCGACTACATGGCCGGATCAGTAGTTGAGGATAGAATTTAGCAGCACTTCGTGGTTTCAATGATTGGATCCCCTTTATGTTGATTGTCACGGTGTATTAATAGGTGAGCTCCCCTTGGGAAATGACCTGAAGTCTGTTTATGACAGCTACGGTTCGCTCATTTGATTAATTACAATTATGCCATTTGCTATCTGTAGCCAGTTGTCCGTGGCTGTATTCAGCTACCATGTACGAGCGACCCAATGGAGCAAGCGCCTTGAGTAGTTGTGCAAGTCCATAGGAGCAGGCGTCCGTGTGAGCATGACTGCTTTGAGAAATTTTATAAGAGCAGAACGTGGGACTGGAATCAATTCCCCTTTGTTCCTTGTACTACAGACCTTCTTGGTTCCAGGGCGCTCGTCCTTTTGCAGCCCCTGTATGGCACTGTTTGTCCCTACGGCTACGCCACAAAGTCGCTCCCGCCTATCTTGAATGGGCGATTTGTTTTGTTTTGATGTTTGAGCAGTCTACAGGATATACGACCTTGATCTTTACCGGGTCGCACCTCCCATAGTATAATGTGCCATCATCTTTGGTCGTACTGGTTGACTTGACTTGTCTTGGGTTTGATATTTGGGTCTTGCTCTGTGCGGTTGTGTCCTATCTGTTGTGATTCGTTTAAGCGCCTCAGATAACATCATGCACGACCGACTCTGATGGTGTCCGTTCCACATCCTTTGCTCAATGTGCGTATGGATTTTTTGGGGGATTAACACTTGCCCCTCGAAGTCTGTGATTTCCTTTTATAAGGAATTACTTGCTTCGACATCCTTTGACTGCACATTGTTTGGTAGATTTATCCTATCTTGTTGAGGAGTCGTTCGTGCAAGGATTAAGACTGCTTTATAGTAGCTGATTGGCGTCTTTACCTTTGGGTGAGATGTTAGGACTGTTACATCATTATTGTAAACAACTAAATTTTCGGGAAGTGAACGCGCCAACTGGCCTTCTGATGGGACACGCATTTTAGTACTCGAGTATTAGGCTGACGTAACGAGGAGTGCTTTTGATGTGTGCCCTTTAATCTTCCCCTTCATTTTCATATTTCTAATTCAATTATGCTATGATTTACCTTCAGTAGGGTTTCTAAAATCAGGAAGAAAAACTCCATACTTCTCTTTACTGCTACTCAGGTTTGTTCATTCTTTCTCATATTCATTCTTCCTTTGAACCTTATGGTTATTTCCTGATCTGTTTGTAGGATGGTTCCATCTCCAAAGCGGCGTCGATGGGAAATCTTATTTGATTTGGACGTCCCAAAGGACGAGATTCTATCAATCGGTTAACTATCTGTAAACTCTCCCTCCAGCCCCTCTTATGCAGAGCTTCAAGCTATTATTAACAGGCCGCGCCGTGCTCCAAGGCCTTGCAACCCTAGGCTAGCTTAGCGGTTTCGGGGGTGCAGCTTACAGGGAGTACCTTCGAACGTGGATATATCTCCATCTGATTCTCAGACTTTCTCTTACGACATGACTGCGACAAAAGGTCAGATATTGGCCCGCCTTGAGACAGCTGTTCGTCAATTTGAGAGAAACAGATGGATTTGCTGAAAAAGCATTCTGCGAAGCAGATAAACGGCTGGCATACATTGGCATGCGACCTCCAAAGACTTCATAAGAACAATATTGAGCGCATCTCTGTTCTGGAAAATGATAAGGCGAAGTTAATCCAGGCTCTTAGGTCCAGATATAGCTTGGTTGCTTCTTTCTCCCCTGGAGATGTTGAGTCGGCGGTTTCTGCACATGCTGATGGGCCTCCATCTTGTTCTGCTCTAACTAAAAGGAAGGTGGGTAGGCCAAGGAAAGTTAGAGATCTGTAATCTTATTCTTCTTGGATATTTTGCTTCATAAACTTTAAGACCGGTTGTGTAAGTGGGTGCCGGACCTCGCTCATGACATTATGCTGGCTGTGACTTTTTGTTTGATCTGTGACCCTTCTGCGATCCTGATGAATAGTTATCTGGTTGGTTTTATGACGCTCTTTGTGTCTTTGTCATGCCATGTCTCTTTGCCCTGCTTAACAATACACACACATTTTTCTTTAAAAAAAATCGTGGTAATCGCACGTTAATATCATTATACGGGACGTTCGTTCGCAAGTTAATATCGTATTACAGTTAGTCTTACAGCGTTCTTATTAGGCTGGGATCATCCAGTTTTTAGTACTTGGCTTTGACTTGGTAATCTTTTTGTTATTTTAACTTTGGCAATCTTAGCCATTTAATTTTTTTGTTAAATATCCTGTTTATTTGTTTGGGGTATTTTCGTGATGCATTTTTACGCGTGCCCCCAAGGGATGACTTGGCCTCCAATGTTGTGATCCAATCTGGGCTTTGTTTGACTTGGCAACAACAAAGAACAAGAATGGGCACCCCCATATGGCTAGGATTTCCGCTTTTGTAATCCAACCTTGGCTTTGTTTGACTCGGTTAACAACAAAGAACAAGAATGGATACCCCCTTTCGGCTAGGATTTTTGTTTTTGCGCTAGTCTTCCCAGCATGCTTAATCCTTCCCCATTTTTATGCTTCCTCCCGAGGAGCGGACACTAATTTATCTCATCAAGCCTTGACTCAAAAGGGATAAATTTCGCGCCCTTCACCTAACAAGGTGCCCCCCGTGATTGGCATTTTTTTCCATTTCGGGACATGTTGGTTTTTACGACTTTGTGCCTTGCCCTAGGAAACAGACACTGGTTCGCCTCATTGAAAAAAAAAATTCCAAGTTGAAGAATCCGTGTCCAGCAACTAAGAAGGTGTTTCTTTGGTGGGATCGGCAAATTTATCCATGGGACCTTTTGAGTTGCTTTTACTTCAGCATTGACTCCTTTAATCTGGTACCAAGCTTTTGTTGGTCCTGTATTGAGAGATCCAGTGTTTCTTGATGAAAGTCGGAATTCCTCGAGTTGGCGCCCCCTGGTCGCTCATTTGCCTACACAAGCAAGTTAACTTTTAGGAGGAGCCTGTGAATAAGTGAGCTATACATGTAATTAGAACTCCATATTCAATCACTTTATGTACATCATTCAGAATGCGAAAATTTTCATAAATCTTTATAGCATTTTCTATGCATTTGAATAACATGCTATAAGAAATAACAACGAATATGCTCGTTGTTCCATGCTCATGGAATCTGATTCCCATCTGTGGTGGCCAATTTGAAAGTACCGTCCTGGAGTTTCTGACTTATAACATAAGGCCCTTCCCAATTGGGTCCGAAGACTCCAGTACCGGTCATTATCTTTTTCAGAACAAGGTCTCCAATTTCAAAAGTTCTATGCTTGACTTTTGAATTGAAGTGCCTGGCCACCCTTCTTTGGTGTGCGGCTACTCTAAGTTCCGCTTCTTTTCTTCTTTCTTCAAGTTGGCCGAGGGCTTCGAGCTGTAGCTTCTCATTTTCTTTGGGGTTGAAGTGTATCCTTTTATGGGTAGAGACTTCCAACTCCACTGGTATCATGGCTTCAGAGCCATAGGATAGAGAAAAGGGAGTATGCCCTGTTGCAGTTTTGTGCGTGGTGCGATATGCCCATAATGCCAGCGGGAGTTCGTCTACCCATCTACCTTTAGCCTTCTCTAGTCGTTTCTTAGTGGTAGTCTTGATGATTTTATTTACTGCTTCCACCTGCCCGTTCGCTTATGGATGAGCGACTGCTGAAAAGCTTTTCTGGATTTTGAATTTGGCGCAAAAGCTTTGGAACTCTTCACTTTCGAATTGGGTTTCATTGTCTGTGATTATCTTTTGTGGTATCCCAAACCTGCATATAATATTTTTCAAGACAAAGTTAATTACCTTCTTCGATGTTATAGTATCCAATGGTTTTGCTTCAACCCATTTTGTAAAGTATTCAACGGCAACAATTGCGTATTTAAAACCGGATTTTGCAATGGTTAGAGCTCCTATGAGGTCGATGCCCTAGATAGCAAATGGTCATGGGCTGACCATGTGAGTTATGGTTGTGGATAGCATCCTTGGGATCTTGGCAAACCTTTGGCACTTGTCACATTTTTTAGTGTAGGCCGTGGAATCTTTATTGATATCTAGCCAGAAGTAGCCATATCATAAGATTTTCTTGGCTAAAGTTTGTCCACCGGTATGTCCTCCGCATTCCCCTTCGTGTAATTCCGCCATGATTGCCTTGGACTCCTCCTCTGTAACACAAGGAAATAAAGGTGCAGAAAATCTCCGTTTGCACAGTCGTCCGTCCTGAATAAGCTAAAAGGAGCTTTTTGCAAAATCCTTCTTCGGAGTTTGGCTTCAGCTGGGAGTGCCCCAGTTGTGAGGTATTCTTTAATTTGTGACATCCATGACTTTGACTCATCGGTTGTTTCCATGATCCAATCCATTTCAGTCTGCTTCATGCTTGGGCTGGAAAGGACTCCCACTGGTACTAACCCCATTAGCTGTGCATCTCCTGTGCCTATGTATTTGGCTAATGAATCATCTTTGGTATTTTCCTCTCTAGGAGTATAAGATATTGTGTAATGCTCGAAAATCTTCAACAATTCCAAGGCTTTGGTAAGATAATTTGGCAGGTTACCCATTTTGGCTTGGAATTCTCCTAGAATCTGGCATACTACGAACTGAGAGTCGCTGAAGATCTGTATAGTTTTTATTTGCAACTCGTTTGCTAGTTTTACTTCCATGATAAGGGCTTCATACTCAGCTTCGTTATTGGTTGACAGAAATTCTAGCCTTGATGCATAACATAAGGATCTCCCCTCAAGGGTTTCGAGAACTACTCCTGCCCTAGAACAGCGACCGTCCGACGCCCTATCTACAAATAATTTCCACCAGACAGTAGTCTCAATATCATCCTCTTCCATTGGCTCCCCTCGGTCGGTAAATTCTGCGATAAAATCGGCAAGCGCTTGTCCGTTGATTGATTTCCGAGGATGACACGTAATGTTGTATTGACTGATCTGTATATTCCATTTTAATAATCTTCTGGAGGTTTCTAGTCGGGATAGAACTTTCCTTAGAGGTTGGTCTGTGAGAACCCTGATGGGATGAGCTTGAAAGTAGGGCCAAAGCTTCTTCGATGCAATGAGCAAACAATAAGCAAGTTTTCAAGTTTTGGATAACTAAGCTCTGCTCCAGATAGCCTCTTGCTGATGTAATAGACCGATTTTTGTACCTTCAAGTCTTCTCTGATCAATGTTGCGCTAAGGGAATGGGCAGAAACTGCCAGGTAGAGAAACAAGTCTTCCCCATCACTAGGCTTCGATAGCATAGGCGATGTTGCCAAGTGTTGGATCAATTACTCGAAGGATTTCTGACATTTAGGGGTCCACTGTATCTCTTTCTTTCTTTTTCTAAGGGCATCAAAGAATGGAAGACATCTGTCCGTCGCCCTAAATATTAAGCGATTTAAGGCTGCGATCTTCCCATTCAAACACTGAAGTTCTTTCTTGGCTCTTGGGTCACGCATTTCTCTTAAAGTCGATATTTTAACTGGATTAGCTTCAATACCTCTAGTGTTGACCATGTACCCAAGGAACTTACCTGAACCGACCCAAAAGAACATTTCAAGGGATAACTTCATGCCATATTGGCTTAAGATATCGAATATTAGAACTAAGTCTTCCAAATGGTCTATTTCTCTCTTTGACTTAACCAACATGTCATCAACGTAGACTTCCATCGTTCTACTGATTTGCTTTTTAAACATAGCATTTACCAGTTGCTGATAAGTTGCCCCTGCGTTTTTTAGACCAAATGGCATCACCTTATAGCAGTATAGATCGAAATCTGTAATGAAACTTGTGTCTTCCTGGTCTGGACCGTACATCATGATTTGATCATAGCCGGAATATGCATCCATGAAAGATAGCAATTTATGACCGGTAGTAGAATCCACCAATTGGTTGATTATAGGAAGAGGGAAACTATCTTTAGGACAAGCTTCATTCAGGTCTGAATAATCTACGCAAACCCACCATTTACCGTTTGACATCTTCACGAGAACCGGGTTGGACACCGATTTTGGATAGGTGGATTTTCTAATGAAACCAGTCTCCATTAATTTGTCAACTTCTTCTTTTAAGGCGCATGACCTATCCGGTCCCTGGGTTCTCCTTTTTTGTTTGATAGCCGGAATGTGCGGGTCAATGTTTAGCTTATGGACCGCAATGTCCGGAGATATGTCGCACATGTCGGAATGACTCCATGCGAACACATCTAAGTTAGCTCTCAGAAAGGCAATCAATTGATTTTTCAGTTCGGGGCTTTACCGGGATCCTATATTCAACACGCGGTTTGGGTCCTTCGGATTTACAGCTACAGGAATTGTGTCTTCGACCGAGGTCTCCCTTTCATTCTCTGCACTGGCTTCTCTAGAATCAATCTCTTTTTGCTCTCCACTATGTTCGCCAGTGCACAGACCCTTCTTTAGTTTCTTTTAAGGGGGTTTTTGGATGCAGGGAAGAGCCTCTGCATCCTTTCCTGAGTCTTTTTTCTTAGCCTCTCTCAGTTCTGTCACATAACAGTCCCTTACAACGATTTGGTCGCCCTTAGTTACACCAATTCCCTTTTCAGTTGGAAACTTCATGGTCAAGCACCATGGAGCTAATGCAACCTTGAAACCCGAAAGAGTCGGTCTCCTAAGGAATGCGTTGTAAGATGAAAATCATCTATTATGACAACGGTTTGTACCATGGAAACCCTACGTTCCCCATCTGCCAATTCCACAGGTAAATCTATCGTTCTGATGGGTTGCGTAGGTTGACCTTTAAAACCGTGGATCTTAATTGGGTATGCGCGTAACTTTGCCATAGAAAGATTCATCTTTTGGAAAGTATTTATAAAAATCACATTAACTTATGCCCCCATGTCAACTAGGACCCTTTTTACCACCGTAGGTCCGAGACCAATTGTGATCACCATGGCATTGACGGTTGGTGTAACTATGCCTTCCGCATCTTTATCTTTGAATATCACATTCTCGGTCGAGGTTTTGAGCATTTTCGTCGGAAGCTCGTTGTTCAAGATCATGCATCCTTCCTCTTTCGTGACTTCCTTAAATTCGTTAGCATATCCTTACATATCCACCCAACTGTTCCCGGCCGGGTGGGGACCTTCAAATATCATATTGATTACCGGCCTTGAGTCGACTGGCATCTGGGCTTCTGCACTCGAGTTGGGCTTGCTAGCCGCACTGTTATGTCCTTGCACAACTGGAGCACTTTGAGAATTCTTCACGTACTGCTTGAGTCGGTTCTTCCTAATGAGTTCTTCAATTAAACTCATCAGGTGTCGGAGTTCGTTGGTGTTGTGTCCTGGTTGGCCGTGAAACCGACAGAATTTTCCTGCTACTCAGTTACCTTCTACGGCTTCATTTGAGGGAAAATGCCCGAGTCCTTCGTGGCTTGGTTAATTCTTTCTTGGGTTTCGTTTAGGAAGGTTAGCTCGGATGGTTTGTACAACCGCATCTTCTTATAAGCTTTGTTATTCCTCTCGTCGTTTCCCCTTTTTTGTCCTACATCACTCTTCTGCTCAACCCTGGACTCTTTGCTTTTTCCTTCTCTGGAGGTGTTATTTTCTACAGTCTTCTGGACACTTGGGGCTTTATCTTCCACACTCATGTATTCCTCAACTTTTTTGTAAAATTTCTTTGAGTTTTTGGTTTCTTCATCTTGTGCCACTTTCCAAATTCTGACTTCTTATTGATAGCTCCTTTCTGGGCTGCCAATAAGTACCAAGGCTCCGGTTCTATAACCTCCGCTGCTGCAGCATAGAAGCATGTAAGGAAGACTCTGATGGTTTCCTTGTGCTTCTGTTCCATTTCGCATAATGACATTACATCCCTTGCCTTGGTGGTTTGAAGTCGGAATTGATCATGAAATCTCCTTGCCAGGTCAGCAAATTGGTCGATACTTTTGGGTGGATGTCTGGTGAACCATAATGAGGCCACACCTTCCAGGCACACGGGAAAGTATAGGCACTTGATTTCATCTGTGGCCCTAGCTCCATTCATGTTCTGGTCATACTTGAAAATAAAAATTGTTGGATCTCCAACTCCGCTATAAGGTGCTATTGTTGGGAGTACAAATTTCTTCAGGAACTTCGCTTGACGGATTTCCTCTGTGAATGGATTTTTGCTGGGGGAAACTCCCATTCTTTCTCTTCATCTTCCTGGGTCGCCTTCTCCTTCATTATTTGCTGGATCATGTCTATGATGCGCCTCTCGACACCTGCTTGTTCATCGGGATTGGCACTGACATTTTTATCAGTGCGACCACGGTTTAAGCTTCGGCGCCTTGCATCCTTTTTGAAGGATGTTGCGTTAGTGAGACTTGCGACAGTCCGAGCCGCACATTCTTCTTTGCGTTGTGGAAATCTGGCCTTAGGATCCTCAATGCCAGCCTCTCCCCGTCTCCCACTGGGCTGTGAGGTTGTCTAGAGTCTGATCCTGATGAGTCCACTTTTTCACTAGTATTAACCACAGTGTTTGGCGGTAACAAATTGGCTTGAACATTGGTTCGGACATCAAAACTTTCCATTATCATCTTCGTCGTATTATCCATTTTTTCGTTCAGGCTGGTTACAACCACATTCAATTCATCTCACGTCATAGATAGTCTAGGGGTACCCCCTTCCCCTTGATTCAAGATTTGAGGTGTAGCTTCGTCAGCATTATCACCATCACTGATCGTAGTAACTTTAGTAGGTTTGCCTCATTTCTTCGATATAACCGTGGTTTCAAAAGAGAAAGCGTTTTTTGGGATTTTTTTATTGCTGAACTACGAAAGGGAATTATGAACACGGCCGCACGGTGGGCGCCAAAAATGTTTACACCAAAAATGGTCTAAACACCCAAGGTACTAAACTGTACTTCACCAATTTGGTAAGAAATAAATGGAACCGTTTTTAATCAGCAATTAAAAATAAAAAACACAAGAAAGGTAAAGTAAAGACGAGATTTAGAGTGGTTCAGCCGTTAATTAGGCCTACATCCACTAGGAAGGTGATTTCCAATCTTATAATGAGGATTACAAAATACATCAATTCTCTCTTTTCACACATCCCTATATTCACACAGTACACCCTCGTTTTATATGTTTCAGATCTTGGAATTGTACAAGAGAATGGTAATTTTTTTGGAGAAGAAGGATGGATGAATGATTGAGAAAGATGATGCTTCCGTTTTCTTAATTATTGGACTGTACTCGACGCCATGGCCGGATTTGTAGCTGAGGATAGAATTTAGCAGCATTTCGTGGTTTCGAAGATTGGATCCCCTTTATGTTGACAGTCACCATGTATTTATAGGTGAGCTCCCCTTAGGAAATGACCGGAAGTCTGTTTGTGCCAGCTACGGGTCGCTCATTTTATTAATTACAATCATGGCATCAGCTAGCTGTAGCCAGCTATCCGTGGTTGTATTCAGCTACCATGTGTGAGCTACTTAATGGAGCGAGCATCTTGAGTAGTTGTACGAGTCCATAGGAGCGGGCGTCCATGTGAGGATGACTGCTTTGAGAAATTTTATAAGAGCAGAACGTGGGAGTAGAATCAATTCCTCTTTGTTCCTTATATGACCGACCTTCTTGGTTCCAGGGCGCTCGCCCTTTTGCTGCCTCTGTATGGCACTGCTTGTCGCTACGGCTATGCCACAAAGTCGCTCCCGCCTAGTTTGAATGGGCGATTGTTTTTGTTTCAGTGTTTGAGCGGTCTACAAGATATACGACCTTGATCTTTATCGGGTCGCACCTCTCATAGCATATTGTGCCATCATGTTTGGTCGTACTAGTTGACTTGACTTGTCTTGGGTTTGATATTTGGGTCTCGCTCTGTGCGGTTGCATCCTATCTGTTGTGAGTCGATTAAGCTCCTCATATAACATCATGCACGACCGACTCTGATGGTTCCCATTCCGCATCCTTTGCTCAATGTACATATGGATTTTTTGGGTAATTAACATGAACTCATCACGGGTAGAAAAAGATGAGTGAGAAGCCGGATCAACTGCGGAACATTGCACCGAAGATGGTAGCGTAGATTGGTCTTGAATAATACCCAGATCGGTCGACCCTCCGGCCGCATCATTTGACGTTGTGGCCAGAGGATGCTTTCCAGTGGCACGCGTTGAGGATTTAGCAACCATGATTCAACGATGTTGGAAAAAACGTAGGATCTCAAATCGGATTTCGCGATTCGAAAGTAGAGAAAAACCATTCAAATGCTATGAATATCAAGTTCTCAATGGAAGCACCAAATTGTTGACACCAAAAATTAGCACAGCACCCAAGAAATAAAATTGTAGAGAATAAAGGGAGACAAATAAATGAAAATTGAAGAGGAAAACTGTAACACTCCGTATTTCAGTTAATGCTAAAATTCACTAATTGCAGAATAAATAATCTCAGATGTGAGAATTAGGGGAAACGGGCTACGTCATTGCGTTCGTCTCGGAAAAATACGTGAAATAGAGTCCGAAATTTTGTAGATCGGAGTCCGTATGACCCAGTTATGGCCCAATGAAGTTTGCAGAAAATTCAAAGTTCAAAACAGATTTAAAATTCAGGTTCAAATTTCGAAATTGGGGCCATTGGGCGTAGGCAGGGAAAATTCCCGCCTAGCTACCCAAGTCAACAGCCTTGTCGACTGGGCAGTCGACTTGGCTAGGACCAAGTCGACAGCCCTGTCGACTTGGGTGTCGACAGGGGGTGCTCGGCCAGTTTAACCTGGTGCACCATTTTAGGGTTTGGCTGTGTTTTGGGCTGTTCTCTAGAAGCTTCCGAGATCTGATGGTCCTAATCTAATTTAGGGTTAATCTAATGGCCTAAAACACTTGCCTAATCTATAAATACACCATAACACTACCCTAATTCATACTAAAAATAGATTCAAGGGCCTCATGCCGTCAAATTAAAACTAGAAGGAGCCTCCACCAAAGTTGAGAGGAAGTTAGCATCTCAAATCAACTCTTAGCAAGTTCTAATCCACTCTAGCAACTTAATCTTCCTCATTGGAGTGCTAATTAGTTATTTGTGAGTTCCTATGCCTTTAGCAAGCAATTGCTAAACTAATTAGGATAGGATATTCGGAGGCTATGGATGTAAATGAGGATCTATGCATGTTGTGGTTGTCATATGTTATAAGTTCATATGCAAGTTTGTCTCTTTTTATGATATGACATGTTATGCAAGTTCATATGCAAGTTTATATGCAAGTTCATATGCAAGTTTGTCTCTTTTTATGATATGCATAACATATGCAAGGTTGCCTCTATGTATGACATGTTATGCAAGTTCATATGCAAGTTTATATGCAAGTTCATATGCTAGTTTATATGCAAGTTCATATGCAAGTTTGTCTCTTTTTATGATATGCATAACATATGCAAGGTTGCCTCTATGTATGACATGTTATGCAAGTTCATATGCAAGTTTATATGCAAGTTCATATGCAAGTTTATATGCAAGTTCATATGCAAGTTTATATGCAAGTTCATATGCAAGTTTATATGCAAGTTCATATGCAAGTTTGGGTTAATGATTTATGCTAGTTGGGTTTAATGTTATGATGCAAGTTGACACCTTTTAAACCCATGTAAATGCCAACGTTGTGCAAAGATTGAACCCATTACATTTATAATGAATCTTCCCATTTATATGACATGTCATGAGAACGAATTACGTGGGAAACGATGGGGTTAATATGCATGTTAATAGAAATGTGTAAAGTTGGTATGCTTAAGCGTAACATAAAATGAATGGACATAATTGGGAATTTACCTATTAAGTTAGGTCTACCCATATTATGGAGTTGGGAATTTACCTATTAAGATAGGTCTACCCATACTATGGAATTGGGAATTTACCTATTGAGTTAGGTCTACCCATATTCTTAAAAATGTGTAATTAATTAGGGATAATTAATACAAATTATGGGGGTGATTAATTAGGTGTAATTAATCAACTAAGACACGAGGTTGGACCCTTTTGTAGCGGAAGTCTGCCCGGAACCGACCGGCAATCCAGCAGCTACAAATGATTGGCCCAATGTGAGAGGTCTTAGTCATAAATTAAATACGTGATTAAAGTAAAGACACGAGGTTAGACCCTTTTTATGACGGAAGTCTGCCCGGACCCAACCGGCATATCCAGCAGTCATAAAAGATGGTCTAATGTGAGAGGTCTTTATGAGGTCATGATCTTAATTAATTAATTAAGAAACACTTAACCATATTAGCATGTAGAGGGACATGAGGGGTTAAGTGGGTGCCTTGGGTGGCATGTGGAAATATAGTGGTTGCCTTGGGTGGCAATAGAAAATACGATTAGAATACTTAACCAAAGTGGAACATGTAATTAAAACATGATTAAAGGGTTAAGTGGTATACACTAGAAATGACAAGCTTAGGTGGGTAGTTTGTGGGGGCCCATTTCAACCAATATCCCTAACGTATCTTTGTGGGCTCGACCCAAGTCGAGGACGGGACACGCATATTAGGCTTGACTATAAGAGGCCAAAACGGGGTAGCGGTGGCACCGCAAGTCCAACGGGTTTCATATGCGTGTGTGGACCCGGGCTGGTAGGTAAGACGTTGTTGCATCGTGTAGATATAAGCCGTGCACCATTTGTTGTATCGGGTTGCCACTATGGGGAGTGATACACCCCATTGTGGGGCTAGCACGGGTATCTATGGTAGGGAGCCGATCGCTTGGGAGTAGTGGGTACACCTAGTGGAGATAGGGGCAGACGGCACCTATGTAGTCAGCTAGGGGTACACGAAACTACTGGGTAAAATTTCTAAGTCCTTGGGAGGGATCAACCTTTAAGTAGGAATGACTGAGGTGGTGCAGTGTAGTAATTATACTTGGGTGGGCAAATGCGTCTTTATCGTTATCTTAGTTCATTCTAAGTCTGATTGGCTACGGAGGGTAGTCATTTATCCCCAGTCACACCGTACCAAGTTATATCATACCCTAATTACTTTAATGATTGTATTGTTAAAGTTATAGGACTCGCTCAGACTTATGTCTGACCCCGTTGTTTTTATCTTTTTCCCAACCCTCAGGTTCTTAGAGTGGGCCCAGCACGAGTGGGCTTTGATCAGGCTGCTTTTATTACTCTCTTGGAGCTTGGACCCTAGATGTAGAGCTCAGCTTACCCTTTTCTTTTATGGCTATCAGTTCATGTATTGGGATTATGTATTTTTATTTATCAGGATGGATATTTTGTACTTGACTCTTATTATGGTTTTGTGATGTAACCAGACATGTTTTACTTTCCGCTGCAATGAAATGATGTTTTAAACTTTCAAGCATTACTTATATCTGTCTTGATGTAATTTTTCTGTTCTATATTTACTTAAAATACTCCACCGATGTTATGGCATTCCCTAAGCGAGTGATCATAGCGGGAGTGGGGTGTTACACGTGGTATCAGAGCCAGGTTACCGGAACAGATAATTTTTTTAGAAAACTATTTTTCTAAAAACATTTTTGGAAGAGATATTTTCAAAAACATGTCTTTAAAGAGAAAGGTTTTTGAAAGGAAAGCATAATCTCCAATAGCCATATCTTTATCTTTCGAATTCTCCGTTTTGAATCTTTCCTTTTTCGTTTCAGCATGGCTGAGGATCTTAACTTTCCGGAGGGTGTGACGATACCAGTATGGTATAGGAGATTGATGGAGGCTAGGGCCACCACTGCGGGTCCAGCAAATGTTCCTCCACGAACCGTAGCACCCGATCTTCCTCCTCCCCCTCCTCCTCGCACGGATACTTTTGCTAAGACTTGCAAGGAATTTAAAGCTATGGGAGGGAAACCTTTTCAAGGATCAGAAACTTTTGTGGAGGCTAGAGATTGGCTTAAGGAGGTGGAAGAGTTGATAGATATCTTTGGGATGGAAGAAGGAAAGAAAGTCAAGTTAGCTGCTTGGTTAATGAACGGAGAGGCCTCATTCTGGTGAGAGGTCACTAATGGACAACGCCCCGTTGACTCTTGGGCGGATTTTAGGCAAAGATTTGTGGCAAAGTTTCTCTCAAGGGCGGAGAAAAACTTGTATATGGAAAGATTCCTGACTTTAAAGCAAGGAAATCTCTTGGTGAAGGAATATGTCAACAAGTTTAAACAATTGGCAAGGTTTGGCCTAGACATGGTGAATACACCCGAGAAGAAGGCTTTGAGGTTCGTGAAAGGCTTGAATGAACCGATGCATGGATTGGCTATGACTCATATCCCTATGGGGGCCACCTTTGAGAAGTTAGTTGACATGGCACTCATGCATGAAGAGGAGAAGGGTCCCAATAAGGCACCCGAGAAGAAGGGAGATCAAAAGAGACCTCAGCAACAACAGCAAAACAAAGGTGGGAAAGGCAATGGTGGCAAGGGAAAGAAGAAGTGCTTCAATTGCGGGATACCGGGCCACATAAGCAAAGATTGTCGAAAGAAGAAGAAGACTGGCTGCTATAACTGTGGCGAAGCAGGGCATCTAGTGAAGGATTGCCCTAAGAAGAGGCAAAGGACGGGATCTACCTCAGGAGGACAGGTGCAAGCTCTTATGGCACCGGGTCAGGCTAGGGGGCAAGTACAGGCTCTCGCGGTCCCACCGATTCAGGAAAGAGGTAGAACTATTTCCGTTGAAAGTCTGGTTTTTCTATTTGATCATCCTGTCCGTACATTGTTTGATTCTGGCGCATCGCATTCGTTTATCTCATCATCATTAGTTGAGTCACTGCACTTAGACACCAGTCTAGTAGATGATCCCTTGGTTGTTTCAAACCCAATTGGGGGCTCCACTTATTTGTCCATGATATGTTTGGGTTTGAAGATTTCCATACTTAGCATTAAGTTTAGATGTGATGCTTTTGTTTTGGGCTTCACGGGCTATGGGTTGATTTTGGGCATGGACTGGTTATCCAGTAATGGTGCCGTTCTTGATTGCGAAAGGAGAGTTGTTAGGCTCATGACCCGCTTGGGTAACACTCTCGAGATCTCTTGTAATCCTATGGATTCTGTTATGCTAAGTTATCTTGAATCGCTTGACGCTTCGGTCGAGAGTTTGCAATCTGTTAGAGTGGTCCGGGAATACTCGGATGTGTTTGAGGAGGTGAAGGGCTTACCTCCGAAGCGGGAGATTGACTTCCGAATATATCTGGTGGATAATGCTAAACCTGTATCTTTACCAGTGCGCCACATGGCTCCTCGTGAGAGGAGGGAACTCCATAAGCAAGTAGGGGAGTTGCTTGAGAAGGGGTTCATAAGAAGAAGTATATCGGAGTGGGGTGCTCCAGTAGTTTTTGCTACGAAGGCGGATGGGTCCCTCAGACTTTGTGTAGACTATAGACAACTCAATAAGCTCACAAAGAAGAATAGACACCCATTGCCGAGGATTGATGATCTTTTCGATCAGTTGGTTGGCGCTTCAGTATTTTCTCAGTTGGACTTGGCCACGGGGTTTCATCAGTTGAGAGTGGCTGAGGATAGCATAGACAAGACTGCCTTTAGGACTCCGGATGGTTTCTATGAGTGGCTGGTGATGCCATTTGGGTTGACGAACGCCCCTGCATACTTTGTTGATTTGATGAGTAGGGTGTTCAGGGAGTTCCTTAATAAGTTCGTGGTGGTCTTTGTGGATGATATCTTAGTATTTTCTAAAAGTGAAGAAGAGCATGCCCTACATCTTAGGGAAATGTTGGAGACTCTTCGAGCACATAGCCTTAAGGCTAAATTCTCTAAATGTCACTTCTGGAGGAAGGAAGTGCGGTTCTTGGGGCACGTGGTCTCCAAGGAAGGGATAGCTGTGGATCCCGCGAAGGTAGTATCAATTCAAGATTGGAAGGTTCTGAAGAATGCTACCGAAGTAAGAAGTTTCTTGGGGTTGGCGGGTTACTATAGGAAGTTTATCAAAGACTTCGCGAAGATATCAGCCCCATTAACCCGCTTAACGAAGAAGAATCTTGTTTTCACATGGGACGTAGATTGTGATGATGCGTTCCGACGGTTAAAGAGAGCTTTAACCACTGCTCCAGTTTTAGTGTTGCCAGATGGGAGTAAGCCATTTGTTGTCTATACCGATGCTTGTGGGACAGGACTGGGCGCAGTCTTAATGCAAGAGGGAAGGGTAATAGCCTATGGTGGAAGGCAGTTGAGAGTGCATGAGAAAAATTACCCTACCCATGATCTAGAGTTGGCTGCTATTGTTTTTGCGCTTAAGTCATGGTGCCATTATCTTCTTGGTGAGAGATTCGAATTGTTCACTGACCACAAATCATTGAAGTACTTGTTTTCTCAGAAGGATTTGAATTTGAGACAGCAAAGGTGGATGGAGTTCTTAGCATCCTATGATTTCGAGATAGCGTATACCCCTGGCAAGGGTAACGTGGTGGCGGACGCCTTGAGCAGAAAAAGGTTGTCCTTGAGTCCATTGTTCGTGGAACAACGAAGCTTGGAATTTATCTCGATGTTTGATTTCAGACCTTCCATTGACTATATACCCGATTTGCTAGCATCCTTGGAGGTCAGACCTACTCTTTTGGGGCAGGTTGGAGAAGTACAGAGGGACGACCCACAGTTGGTTGAGTTGGTAGAGAAGCTCATAAGGGGGGAGTCGTCCAGCCATTTGAGTAGGTACACCCTAGACGATAGGGGGTGCTTGCGTAGAGACGGTAGACTCTGTGTACCGCAAGACGAGGGTTTGAGGAAGGCTATTCTTGATGATGCACACTGTTCTAGGATGACCATTCATCCCGGTGGGGACAAGATGTACCAAGACATGAAGCGGGTTTTCTTCCGGGCCGGTATGAAGAAAGATGTGGCCGAGTATGTCGCTCGATGCTTGGTGTACCAACAGGTGAAAGCGGAGCAAAAGAAACCAGGTGGGTTGCTTCACCCATTGGAAGTTCCGCAATGGAAGTGGGATAGCGTCTCGATGGATTTTATTGACGGGTTACCCAGATCAAGAAAGGGTAATACGGGAATTTGGGTTGTGGTAAACAGACTTACTAAAAGCGCCCATTTCATACCTGTGAAGAGCAAGAGGACTGCTCCATGGCTAGCTTCAGTATATCTTCGAGAGAAAGTTCGATTGCATGGGGTACCCTCTAGCATAGTGAGTGATCGAGATCCTATCTTCACTAGCGAGTTCTGGAAAAGTTTGCAAGAAGCAGTGGGGACTCAATTATGTCTGAGCACCGCATATCATCCTCAGACGGACGGCCAGACTGAGAGGGTGAATCGTGTCCTAGAAGACCTTTGAGGCTTTGTATCTTAGATTTTGGAGGTACATGGGAAGAGCATCTTCCATTGGTGGAGTTCGCATATAATAACAACTTTCAGTCCAGTATTGGTATGGCTCCTTTCGAAGCTCTCTATGGAAGGCCTTGTCGATCACCTACATGTTGGTGGGAATCTACGGATAAGATCTTACTTGGGCTTGATATGGTTAGGGAGACTTCTGAGAAGATTAACTTGATTCGAAGAAGAATGAAAGCAGCGCAGGATAGACAAAAATCTTATGCGGACAAGAGGAGGACAGAACTTGAGTTTGAAGTTGGGGACATGGTCTTTGACAAATTGTCTCCGTTACGAAATGTGGTTCGCTTTGGATCTGTTGGGAAGTTAGCACCAAGGTTCGTAGGGCCGTTTCCTATTAAGTAAAGGATTGGACGGATGGCATATAGAGTGGAGTTGCCCGACAGACTTAGTGGTGTACATGACGTATTCCATGTGTCCCATTTGAGGAAGTGCCTACATGAGACCGCAGAGGTGGTAGAGCCGAGCTTGCTTAGAGAAGTGGAAGTAGAGCGTGATGCGACTATTCGACGAGCTCCTACTCGCATCCTTGGGTCAAAGACTAGGAAATTGAGGAATCGAGAGGTTCAACTAGTCAAAGTACAATGGGGAGAAGATGAGGGCAACGCTACTTGGGAGACGGAAGCGAAGATGCGTTCATTGTACCCATTCCATTTTGAGGGTATGTCTTTTAACTTCTCCTTTATCGTTTGTCTAGTACTTATCTTATCTTTAGTATGTCCTCTCGTTATTACTTTTGACCTTTAGATAGGGTAAACCTATGGTTGAAACATGTGTTTGAGACATGTTATGGTTGATGGATGCATGTGGATGCAAGTGTTTGCTAATGGTTGCTCGTGGATGCATATACACACACGCTAGACACTAGATCGGCTCAGTCACTTCATATTGCATATTGCATATAATTGTGTGTAGGTAGCTATGTTTATGGATGTATAATGACTGTGTTATCATATGGATGATGCATTTTGGTGAATGATTGTGCACTCATGTAGATATTGTATGTGTCGATAGGGTTCTCTCGCATACATAATGGATGCATGGCACTATCATGGTTTGCATATGTTCATACATTAGATAGGGAACATATACACACACTTTTTGCATATGCTCATACATCATTAGAAATTGTTTTAAGGACAATAGATGCCTGTGTTTGATGGATTGAGTAGATGGTTGTTTGGATGGTAGGATATGCATTCTCCTTAGCTTAGAGATTTCGGGGACGAAATCCTTTAAGGAGGGGAGAATGTAACACCCCGTATTTCAGTTAATGCTAAAATTCACTAATTGCAGAATAAATAATCTCAGATGCGAGAATTGGGGGAAATGGGCTGCGTCATTGCGTTCGTCTCGGAAAAATACGCGAAATAGAGTCCGAAATTTTGTAGATCGGAGTCTGTATGGCCCATTTATGGCCCAATGAAGTTTGCAGAAAATTCAAAGTTCAAAACAGATTTAAAATTCAGGTTCAAATTTCGAAATTGGGGCCATTGGGCGCAGGCGGGGAAAATTCCCGCCTAGCTACCCAAGTCGACAGCCCTGTCGACTTGGCTAGGACCAAGTCGACAGCCCTGTCGACTTGGGTGTCGACAGGGGGTGCTCGGCCAGTTTAACCTGGTGCACCATTTTAGGGTTTGGCTGTGTTTTGGGCTGTTCTCTAGAAGCTTCCGAGATCTGATGGTTCTAATCTAATTTAGGGTTAATCTAATGGCCTAAAACACTTGCCTAATCTATAAATACACCCTAACACTACCCTAATTCATACTAAAAATAGATTCAAGGGCCTCATGCCGTCAAATTAAAACTAGAGGGAGCCTCCACCAAAGTTGAGAGGAAGTTAGCATCTCAAATCAACTCTAAGCAAGTTCTAATCCACTCTAGCAACTTAATCTTCCTCATTGGAGTGCTAATTAGTTATTTGTGAGTTCCTATGCCTTTAGCAAGCAATTGCTAAACTAAATAGGATAGGATATTAGGAGGCTATGGATGTAAATGAGGATCTATGCATGTTGTGGTTATCATATGTTATAAGTTCATATGCAAGTTTGTCTCTTTTTATGATATGACATGTTATGCAAGTTCATATGCAAGTTTATATGCAAGTTCATATGCAAGTTTGTCTCTTTTTATGATATGCATAACATATGAAAGGTTGCCTCTATGTATGACATGTTATGCAAGTTCATATGCAAGTTTATATGCAAGTTTATATGCAAGTTCATATGCAAGTTTGTCTCTTTTTATGATATGCATAACATATGCAAGGTTGCCTCTATGTATGACATGTTATGCAAGTTCATATGCAAGTTTATATGCAAGTTCATATGCAAGTTTATATGCAAGTTCATATGCAAGTTTGGGTTAATGATTTATGCTAGTTGGGTTTAATGTTATGATGCAAGTTGACACCTTTTAAAACCATGTAAATGCCAACGTTGTGCTAAGATTGGACCCATTACATTTTAATGAATCTTCCCATTTATATGACATGTCATGAGAACGAATTACGTGGGAAACGATGGGGTTAATATGCATGTTAATAGAAATGTGTAAAGTTGGTATGCTTAAGCGTAACATAAAATGAATGGACATAATTGGGAATTTACCTATTAAGTTAGGTCTACCCATATTATGGAGTTGGGAATTTACCTATTAAGTTAGGTCTACCCATACTATGGAATTGGGAATTTACCTATTGAGTTAGGTCTACCCATATTCTTAAAAATGTGTAATTAATTAGGGATAATTAATACAAATTATGGGGGTGATTAATTAGGTGTAATTAATCAACTAAGACACGAGATTGGACCCTTTTTATAGCGGAAGTCTGCCCGGAACCGACCGGCAATCCAGCAGCTACAAATGATTGGCCCAATGTGAGAGGTCTTAGTCATAAATTAAATACGTGATTAAAGTAAAGACACGAGGTTAGACCCTTTTTATGACGGAAGTCTGCCCGGACCCAACCGGCATATCCAGCAGTCATAAAAGATGGTCTAATGTGAGAGGTCTTTATGAGGTCATGATCTTAATTAATTAATTAAGAAACACTTAACCATATTAGCATGTAGAGGGACATGAGGGGTTAAGTGGGTGCCTTGGGTGGCATGTGGAAATATAGTGGTTGCCTTGGGTGGCAATAGAAAATACGATTAGAATACTTAACCAAAGTGGAACATGTAATTAAAACATGATTAAAGGGTTAAGTGGTATAAACTAGAAATGACAAGCTTAGGTGGGTAGCTTGTGGGGGCCCATTTCAACCAATATCCCAAACGTATCTTTGTGGGCTCGACCCAAGTCGAGGACGGGACACGCATATTGGGCTTGACTATAAGAGGCCAAAACGGGGTAGCGGTGGCAACGCAAGTCCAACGGGTTTCATATGCGTGTGTGGACCCGGGCTGGTAGGTAAGACGTTGTTGCATCGTGTAGATATAAGCCGTGCACCATTTGTTGTATCGGGTTGCCACTATGGGGAGTGATACACCCCATTGTGGGGCCAGCACGGGTATTTACGGTAGGGAGCCGATCGCTTGGGAGTAGTGGGTACACCTAGTGGAGATAGGGGCAGACGACACCTATGTAGTCTGCTAGGGGTACACGAAACTACTGGGTAAATTTTCTAAGTCCTTGGGAGGGATCAACCTTTAAGTAGGAATGACTGAGGTGGTGCAGTGTAGTAATTATCCTTGGGTGGGCAAATGCGTCTTTATCGTTATCTTAGTTCATTCTAAATCTGATTGGCTACGGAGGGTAGTCATTTATCCCCAGTCACACCGTACCAAGTTATATCATACCCTAATTACTTTATTGATTGTATTGTTAAAGTTATAGGACTCGCTCAGACTTATGTCTGACCCCGTTGTTTTTATCTTTTTCCCAACCCTCAGGTTCTCAGAGTGGGCCCAGCACGAGTGGGCTTTGATCAGGCTGCTTTTATTACTCTCTTGGAGCTTGGACCCTAGATGTAGAGCTCAGCTTACCCTTTTCTTTTATGGCTATCAGTTCATGTATTGGGATTATGTATTTTTATTTATCAGGATGGATATTTTGTACTTGACTCTTATTATGGTTTTGTGATGTAACCAGACATGTTTTACTTTCCGCTGCAATGAAATGATGTTTTAAACTTTCAAGCATTACTTATATCTGTCTTGATGTAATTTTTCTGTTCTATATTCACTTAAAATACTCCACCGATGTTATGGCATTCCCTAAGCGAGTGATCATAGCGGGAGTGGGGTGTTACAAAAATGATCACACACAGGTTTACATCACTTGGCATTAACGAACATACGTCCACTTTATAATCTTTTTATATCAAAACGATCTATTACAGGCGATCAGTCACAATAATGATATAATCAGAAATTTGCCAAAAGATCCTACTTCTGAGTCTAGAAGGTCTAGTTATACGTGCTACAACATTTAAATTAGTTGAGACATGTTTCCTCGGATCCAATACTTCAGAGACCCCAAAGAGGCGTTCTTTTCATGAATGGCAGTGTGGTTTGAATCCACGGTGATATGTGGCATATAATGTAATCATTAAGGATGATTAAGAGCATTCAAGTAGGAGTAAGACCAACTCTTCATGAAGATATTCCATATAGTATTATACTGGGGCTCACCTAGTCAATTCGAAAGTCATGAGCTTCAGCTAGCTTGCGTATCAGGTTCTTATGCTCAGCTTAAGTATCAGGTATTGACCGACACATCTGTGTATCATCCAGTTCCTCATTCAGGATCATTGGCCCTTCTTGCCATACAGCTAAGATCAGTGATGTCAATGGACCTTAACGACCTTCCTAAAAGCCTGGTCAACAACAGATATTCCTCACTACATCACTCAATTCACTCCTTATATATGCGTTTCAATTAATATAAACACTTACATTGACAAATAAGGCGACCCGAGTAGCGGGTCCGGACACAGTACTGACGGGGGTCCAAGTCCCCATAGTCCTGGCAGGGATCGAAAAAGTGGGCACCTCCCGATTTATTCGATTTCAAACGACCAAACATTTTTCGAAATGACGTTGTTTTTCTTAATCTTCGCTTCTTCTACATTTTCCATAAAGTATAATGTTGATGTCCACTGTCCGCAGATGTTGAACTGTCGTTTCACCCAAATTTCGTATGAAGAAATTATGGCTGTCAGAAGTTTACGGGAAATTCAAATAAATTCAAACAGCTCGAAAACGATTTCAAAAATTCAGACAGAAGTCAGAAGCAGGCTGGGCGGCAAAATTCCCGCTCAGGCAGGTCGACCAGGGGGTCGACCCTAGTGTTGACCTCCCCCCTAGAGGTCGACTTGGGTGTCGACCTTAGGGTTGACCTGGGGGTCGACCTGGCCCCCGGCCAGATCTGAATTTTGAACGACTGATGACTTGATGCTGAGTCACTAGAGTTTCTGGATGGTCCTGATCTGGTCTGAGTGGCTGTGATTAACCCTAGGCTCATCTGACGGCTATAATTTAACTGAAATTCTATATAAACAACTCAATGATCAATCTAAAAACACACAAAAAACAATCCTAGAACTGAAATGCCGTCAGTAGAGAACTTGGAGTAGCCGTCACCGTTTTCAATTCAAAGACGAGTTAAAAGCTTACATCAAAATCAAATTAAAACTAGTCTAATTCAACGATCTTCATCAAAGGAGCGCATCTCCAATTTCAAAATTCAGATTTCAGAACGCAAGAATTTCTTTAGTTTGTAAGTTGGTTATTACGCAGATTTAAACGTTCTTTTTATGAAATCATGGCATGTTGTAACTCGAATATGGAATGATGCTTATGTATAAGATAATGAAGTTTGATTCTAATGTATCTTAAATTACTGTTGCGATTGATCATGCCTATACGTTTGTGGTGATAAACATACCGTATTGTAAGTTATTGGAATCTATTACGATTGGGTAAAGAACTTATTATGCCAACAAAATGGTGAATTATGTCATGTTGTAATTTGGTGGTTATTTGCAAGTTTATGATCTAAGTCACATGCTTACATGTTAGATCAACATTCATGAATATTTAGAACTACGTCCAATTGAATCCATTTATGTTGCAAGATTTGATTTGTAATCCTCTTATGTTTTAACATAAGTTATTGTGCTAAGTGTGACTTAAATATGGTGGTAGTAGTTCTCTTATATAGTAACACACATAAGTTATCATGCCAAGTTGTGATTTAAATATGTTCATAGTGGCTTTCTTACGTTTTGACATACATAAGTTAGTATGCTAAATTGTGGTTTATATGTTAAACCTCCATGTTAGACCCATATAAAGTTTACATGAAAATTTGGTCTAACTTAGTCACAAAGTTCACCCTTACCTGTTTAGTTAAGATAATGATACATCTGTGCCAAGTTACATGTGATAAGTTAAGTGTATGCTACTTTATGTGTATTTCATGTTCCTTGTTTATTACCCTTTTTTTATGGGTTTGGGCTAATTTGCTAGCCCAACATTTATGCAATTCATACGTACGTTCTACGTGGATAACGATGGGAAAATATGAAAATTCATGGCATAGATTTGTTCATTAAATGGTATATTTGATATACCATTTATGGTGAGCAAAATCAAAGAATAATTATGGCATGATTAAATTAAATTTATTCTAAATAAAGAAATTAGATATATATATATATATATATATGTGTGTGAATTTAGAAAAGACGAATATGCCTAACCCAAGGTTAGACTGAGTTGTGGTGTAAATCTTCTCGGAACCGACCGACATATCCAGTGACCACAACAAGACATGTCTAATGTGGGTGGTTAATGTATCAAGCCCAAGAAGAACCCGAGGTTAGACAGAGTTGTGGTGTAAATCTGCCCGGAACCGACCGACACATCCAGTGACCACACCAAGACCTGTCTAATGTGAGTGGTTGGTGCTTTAATAAATTAAAGCTAAGTCAGGATTGGTAGGGTTAACTCAATTAGGGAAACACTTAACCGATTCAACATGTTAACTAAATGAATGGGTGGGGTTGGGTAAACTTGGACACTTAACCAAATAAACATGTTGGTTAGAAAACCCTAGTAACGGGACCCATTTCAGTAGTAACCCACATAAATGTATCATGGTACCCTGAAACTAGGCAGGGTGAGGCACGATTACTGGGCTGAATTATAAGCGGTCAAAACGTCAGCAGTTGGTGAGCCAGTGTAGGTTCCGACGGAGTATAGGCGAGCACGTACTCCGAAGTGGAAAAATCAGGCACTAGGCACCAGTAATGTACATTATGCATATTGAATCGTGTCGGGTTGCCACCAGAGGGACTGATACACCCCATGGTGGGACCAGCACAGGTAGTTACAGTCAACCGGGGCCAATGACACAGGACATGAATGCATGCGAGTAGGAGCCGATCATTAAGGGGATCGTTCGGTATAATCACGGGGGGCTGGTTGAACCAATGGTTAAGTAGGTGCAGAGACTATAGTAATGGGTGTGATCACATGTTCAACTTATCCTATATTAGGGTATTGTCCTATATTCTGTTATTACTGTCATGATCCCTTTCCTTGTTTAAATACTAGTAATCACTGAACTTACCAGACTTATTGTTTGACCCATTTTCTTTCGTCTTCTTTCCTTCTGTCCCCCCTCCAGGTCCACAGGGAGGGAATACTTCAGCTTAATCAGACTCTTTGCAAGCTTCAAGAAAGTATATGTATGATTGGGACTCTCTTTCATTGGCTATGGCTTTTGGATACAAGACATGGGGATTTATGCAGTTTTATCTATGTTTTATGCTTTTTTGTTTAATAATCAAGACAGAAATTATGGTCTAATGTTTTGGAAGTTATTTTGAGACAATTTGATGTAATGCTTTTGTATTGAACCACGTATTCAATAAATGATTTGAATTCCGCTGCTTATACTTATCTGTCTGGTAAAATTTTCTATGTCTTGTACCTATAACCCTCCACCAAACTTAAGGCATTCCCTTTGAGAGTGACCTTAACGGAGGTGGGGTGTTTTACTTGGTATCAGAGCAAAGGTTTACCCGATCAGATAAGAATTTTTGAAAAACTATTTTCAAAAGGAATATAAAGATGCATTTTAAAAGAAAGAGTGCTGTTTTAAATTTAAAAAGGCATAATCCCCAAAAGCCATATGCATTATCTTTCTATCCTTCATTTTTAATCTTTTCTTTTTCATTTCAGCATGTCTGCGAATCTTAACCTTCCATAGGGTGTACAGGTATCTGGCTGGTTCAGGAGGTACTTAAAGGATAGGGCCAGCAACGCAGGCCCAGCAGATATTCCTCCTCCTCCTCCAGCTGCAGCAGCTCCTCCTCCTCCTCCTAGTGCAAATGCTTTCTCAAAGATTTGTAGAGACTTTAGGGCCATGGGTAGGATTTCAAGGGAACTGAATCATTCATAGAAGCAAGGAACTGGCTCAAAGAAACTGAGGATCTGTTCGTTATCTTCGAGGTGGACGATAGGTAGAAGTTATAGTTAGCTGTATGGTTGCTCAAGATACAGTTAGCTATATGGTTGCTCAAAGACAAAGCTTCCTATTGGTGGGAATTCACTAACGCTGAAAGACCAGTTGACACATGGATGGATTTCAGAATAAGGTTTGAGATGAAATTCCTCTCACAAGCTAAGCGAAGTTTACAACTGGAAAAGTTCTTATCTCTTAAGCAGGGAAGCATGACGGTCAAGGAGTACGTCAATCAATTAAATCAGCTGGCCTGATTCGGATTGGACTTAGTGAATACTCCTCATAAGAAGGCTCTCCGTTTTGTCAAAGGATTGAATGAGCCACTTCACAGCTTGGCTATGAACCATATACCTATGGGGGCTACTTACGAGAGGTTAGTGGACATGGCACTCTTACATGAGGAAGACAAGGGAAAGAATGAGGCAAAAGCAGAAGTGCCTCAAGATAAGAAGGGGGAAGGGTCAGAGAACAAGAAGGCTGATCCAAAGAAAGGCGGGAAGAACAACAAATCCCGTGAAAAGAGAAAGTGTAATTTCTGTGGCATTCCTGGACATCTGATCAAAGACTGCAAGAAGAAGAAAAGGAAGATTGGTGGATGTTTCCATTGTGGTGAGAAAGGACACATGGCAAGGGCTTTCCCAAAGAAGCAAGGGCAGGGAGCTGGACCTTCTTCTGGAGGACAAGTTCACACTCTCACGGCACCTCCACAAGAATGAGATAGAAATATTTTTGTCGAAAGTTTAGTCTATCTTTTTTATCATCCTTTTCGTACACTATTTGATTCTGGCGTATCGCACTCTTTTATATCTACTGCTTTAGTGGAATCTCTGCACCTAGACACCAGTATAGTAGAGGATCCCTTGGTTGTTTCAAATCCAATTGGGGGCTCAGCTTATTTGTCAATGGTTTGTTTGGATTTGAAATTATCTATACTAAGCATTGTGTTTAAATGTAATGCCTTTGTTTTGGGCTTCATGGGCTATGGGTTGATTCTAGGCATGGACTGGCTATCCAGTAATGGTGCCGTCCTCGATTGTGAAAAGAGAGTGGTTAGACTCATGACTCGCCTCGGTAACACTCTCGAAATTTCTTGTAATCTCATGAACTCCGTTATGCTTAGTAATCTAGAATCTCTTGATGCGTCCGTTGAGAACTTACAATCTATAAAGGTAGTCCGTGAATATTCAGATGTGTTTGAAGAGGTAAAGGGTTTACCCCCGAAGCGGGAAATAGACTTCTGCATATACCTCTTTGACAATGCAAAGTCCGTTGCCTTACCCGTTAGGCACATGGCACCAAGGGAGCAGAAAGAGCTCAGCAAGAACTCCTAGTAAAGGGGTTTATACAACGGAGTATTTCTGAATGGGGTGCTCCAGTAGTGTTCACAAACAAAGCTGATGGTTCGCTTTGCCTGTGCGTTGATTATAGGGAGCTAAACAAGCTGACCAAGAAGAATAGACACCCACTCCCGAGAATAGATGATTTGTTCGACCAGCTTGTAGGTGCATCGGTTTTCTTCCAATTAGATTTAGCTTCCGGGTTTCACCAGCTAAGAGTGGCTGAGGACAACATTGATAACACATCGTTCAGAACTCCAGATGGTTTCTTCGAGTGGCTTGTCATGCCCTTCGGCTTGACAAATGCACCCGCTTACTTCGTTGATTTAATGAGCAGGGTGTTCCGAGAGTTCCTCAATAAGTTTGTGATGGTCTTCGTAGATGATATTTTGATCTTCTCAAAAAGTGAGGAAGAGCATGCTCAACATCTAAAAGAAGTCATGGATACTCTCCGTGCACATCAGTTGAAGGCGAAATTCTCCAATTGCCATTTCTGGAGAGAAGAAGTTAGGTTTTTTGGACACGTGGTGTCAAAAGAGGGGATAGCTGTGGACCCCGCGAAAGTGGTTGCTGTGCAAGATTGGAAGGTTCCTCCAAACGCAACCGAAGTCCGAAGCTTTCTCGGGTTAGCAGGCTTTTATAGAAAGTTCATCAAGGATTTTGCAAAAATCTCAGCTTTACTAACAAGATTGACAAAGAAGAACCTAGCTTTCAATTAGGATTTGGATTGCGATATTGCTTTCCAGCGTTTGAAAAGGGCTCTAACAACAGCCTTAGTTCTGACATTGCCTGATGGAAGCAAGATGTTTACAGTATACACAAATGCATGCGGAACGTGACTAGGCGTTGTTCTGATGCAAGAAGGGAAGATAGTAGCTTATGGTGGAAGGCAGTTGAAAGTACACGAGAAAACTACCCAACCCACGACCTAGAGTTGGCAGCCATCGTTTTTGTGCTTAAGTCTTGGCGCCATTATCTCCTAGGTGAGAAATTTGAACTGTAAACTGACCATAAATCATTGAAATACCTTTTCTCACAGAAAGATCTCAATTTGAGGCAGCAAAGATGGATGGAGTTTCTTGCCTCGTTCGATTTTGAGATTTCCTACACTCTTGGCAAGGGCAATGCAGTAGCAGACGCCATAAGTAGAAAGAAGCTGGCCTTAAGCCCTCTCTTTGTGGAAAGGCAAAGCTTGGAGTTCATAGCAAGTTTTAACTTCAAACCCTCCGCTGACTTTGTACCTGGCTTTCTAGCAATGCTAGAAGTGCGGCCAACCCTATTAGACTCAATCGGAGCCGCGCAAAGAGAAGATCCTCAGCTAGCCAATGTGATGGACAAATTAATTAGGGGTGAGACTTCCAGTCACCACAATAGATACTCCATTGATGCCAAGGGCTGGTTGAGATGAGATGGAAGACTATGTGTCCCACAAGCAAGCGGCTTGGTAAAGGCGGTTCTAGAAGAGGCACACCATTCCAAACTGACTATACACCCAGGCGGAGACAAAATGTATAAAGACATCAAAAGAGTTTTCTTTTGGAACGGCATGAAGCGAGACGTAGCTGAATTTGTTTCTTAGTGTTTAATATGCCAATAGGTCAAGGCAGAGCAGAAGAAGCCTGGTGGTCTGCTCCATCCTCTAGAAGTCCCACAGTGGAAATGGGATAGCATCTCGATGGACTTTATAGATGGGTTTCCTAGGTCAAGAAGGGACAATACCAGCATTTGGGTAATAGTGGACAGGCTCACAAAAAGTGCCCACTTTATACCCGTCAAGAGTAGAAGGACTACCTCATCTCTAGCATCCATATATCTCAAAGAGATAGTTCGACTCCATGGGATACCCTCCAGCATAGTGAGTGATCGAGACCCTATCTTCACGAGCGAGTTTTGGAAGAGCTTACAAGAGGCTGTAGGCACACAGTTATGCTTAAGCACAGCCTATCACCCTCAAACCGATGGTCAGATGGAAAGGGTCAACAGAATATTAGTAGACCTCTTGAAACTATACATTCTTGACTTCGGAGGTACATGGGAGGATCATCTACGTTTGGTGGAATTTGCTTACAACAATAGCTACCAAGCCACCATAGGCATGGCACCTTTCGAAGCTCTATATGGAAGACTGTGCAGGTCACCAACTTGCTGGTGGGAGTTCACAGACAAGCTCATACTTGGACCATACATGATTAGGGAAACTTCAGAGAAAGTAGACTTAATACGAAGAAGAATGAAGACTGCCCAAGATAGGCAGAAGTCCTACGCAGACAAAAGAAGAACCGACCTTGAGTTCGAAGTTGGAGACAAGGTGTTCCTTAAAGTATCTCCTTTGAGGAACGTCGTTCGCTTCGGATCCGCAGGAAAGCACCAAGATTTGTAGGGTCGTTCCCTATCATCAAGAAGATTGGAAAGATGTCTTATAGGGTACAGCTGCCCGAAAGGTTGGCCGGGGTTCATAATGTCTTTCATGTCTCTCACCTACGAAAATGCTTACACGAATCTGCGGAAGTGGTAGAATCAAATATGCTAAAGGAAGTTGAAATTGAACGAGAAGCAACTGTGAGGAGAGTTCCAACTCGTATCTTGGGAACAAAAGTCAAAAAGCTATGCAACTGTGAATTTAAGCTCGTCAAAGTTCAATAGAGTGACACCGAGGAAGACGCGACTTGAGAAACTGAGGACAGAATACGCGCAGCCTACCCTTTTCTTTTTGAGGGTACATCCTTAATCTCTTTTTTTCCTTAAGTTTATGCTCGTATCTATCTTTTTAGGTATATCTCCTTGATCCCATCCTTTATCCTTAGGTAGGAACCCGTTTGGATGTAAACATGTAATTGAAACATGTTATGATTGATGGTTGCTAGTGGATGCATATACACACAAATTAGGTGTTAGATCGGCTCAGTCACTTCCATATTGCATATGCATATATATATTGGTATATGGATTGAAACTTGATGTGTTATCATATGGACGTTGCATTTGTATGAATAGTTGTGCACTCATATAGGAAATTTTGAGTAGGAAAAAATTGCATACATAATGGACTCATGGCACTGACATAATTTGCATTAAGGAGGTGGACTGAATCAGTAGACCGCCTGATTTTGCATTAGATAAGGACATATACACACACAATGCATATGATCATGAAGCATTAGAAATCTATTTAGGACAATGGACGCCTTTGTTTGATTGTTGAATAGATGGGTGTTTGGATGGTAGGATATAAGTTCTTCTCGACTTGGGGATTTCGGAGACGAAATCCTAAAAGGAGGGGAGAATGTAACACCCCGTATTTTCTATTAAAGTTATAATAACGAATCCTAGAATACTTAATTTAAAATTTGGGAACTAAGGGAAACGGGTTATACCATTGTGTTCATCTCGGAATTCTGGTTGGGATAGAGTCCGAGTTTGCGTAAATTGGACTTCTATGAAGAAGTTATGGTTGTCAGAAGTATACGGGAAATTCAAATAAATTCAAACAGCTCGAAAACGATTTCAAAAATTCAAACAGAAGTTAGATGCGGGTTGGGCAGGAAAATCCCTCCCAGGCAGGTCGACCAGTGGGTCGACCCTAGTGTCGACCTCCCCATTAGAGGTCGACCTCCCCCCTAGAGGTCAACCTGGGGGTCGACCTTAAGGTCGACCTAGGGGTCGACCTGGGCCCCGGCCATATCTGAATTTTGAACGACTGATGACTTGATGCTGAGTCACTAGGGTTTCTGGATGGTCCTGATCTGGTCTGAGTGGCTGTAATTAACCCTAGGTTCATCTGACGGCTATAATTAAACTGAAATTCTATATGAACAACTCAATGCTCAACATAAAAACACACAGAAAAATAATCCTAGAACTGAAATGCTGTCTGTAGAGAACTTGGAGTAGCCGTCACCGTTTTCAATTCAAAGACGAGTTAAAAGCTTACATCAAAATCAAATTAAAACTAGTCTAATTCAGCGATCTTCATCAATGGCGTGTACCTCCAATTTCAGAATTCAGATTTCAGAACGCAAGAATTCCTTTAGTTTGTAAGTTGGTTATTACGCAGATTTAAACGTTCTTTTTATGAAATCGTGGCATGTTGTACCTCGAATATGGAATGATGCTTATGTATGAGATAATGAAGTTTGATTCTAACGTATCTTAAATTACTGTTGCGATTGATCATGCCTATATGTTTGTGGTGATAAACATACCATATTGTATGTTATTGGAATCTATTACGATTGGGTAAAAAACTTATTATGCCAACAAAATGGTGAATTATGTCATGTTGTAATTTGGTGGTTATTTGCAAGTTTATGATCTAAATCACATGCTTACATGTTAGATCAACATTCATGAATATTTAGAACTACGTCTAGTTGAATCCATTTTTGCTGGAAGATTTGATTTGTAATCCTCTTATGTTTTAACATAAGTTATCATGCTAAGTGTGACTTAAATATGTTGGTAGCAGTTCTCTTATGTAGTAACACACACAAGTTATCATGCCAAGTTGTGATTTAAATATGTTCATAGTGGCTTTCTTACGTTTTGACATACATAAGTTAGTATGTTAAATTGTGGTTTATATGTTAAAAACCTCCATGTTAGACCCATATCATGTTTACATGAAAATTTGGTCCAACTTAGTCACAAAGTTCACCCTTACCTGTTTAATTAAGATAATGATACATCTGTGCCAAGTTACATGTGATAAGTTAAATGTATGCTATTTTATGTTTATTTCATGTTCCTTGTTTATTACCCTTTTTTATGGGTTTGGTCTAATTTGCTAGCCCAACATTTATGCAATTCATACGTTCGTTTTATGGGGATAACGATGGGAAAATATGAAAATTCATGGCATAGATTTGTTCATTAAATGGTATATTTGATATACCATTTGTGGTGAGCAAAATCAAAGGTAATTATGGCATGATTAAATCAAATTTAATCTACATAAAGAAATTAGACATATATATAAAAAAAAAGTGAATTTAGAAAAGACGAATATGCCTAACCCGATGTTAGACTGAGTTGTGGTGTAAATCTGCCCGGAACCGACCGGCATATCCAGTGACCACAACAAGACCTGTCTAATGTGGGTGGTTAGTGCATCAAGCCCAAGAAGAACCCTATGTTAGACTGAGTTGTGGTGTAAATCTGCCCGGAACCGACCGGCACATCCAGTGACCACAACAAGACCTGTCTAATGTGAGTGGTTGGTGCTTTAATAAATTAAAACTAAGTCAGGATTGTTAGGGTTAAGTCAATTAGGGAAACACTTAACCGATTCAACATGTTAACTAAACGAATGGGTGGGGTTAGGTAAACTTGGACACTTAACCAAATAAACATGTTGGTTAGAAAACCCTAATAACGGGGACCCATTTCAGTAGTAACCCACATAAATGTGTCATGGTACCCTGAAACTAGGAAGGGTGGGACACGATTACTGGGCTGAATTATAAGCAGTCAAAACGTCGGCGGTTGGTGGGCCAGTGTAGGTTCCGACGGAGTATGGGCGTGCACTTATTCCGAAGTGGAAAAATCAGGCACTAGGCACCAGTAGTGTACACTGTGCATATTGAATCGTGTCGGGTTGCCACCAGAGAGACTGATACACCCCATGGTGGGACCAGCACAGGTAGTTACAGTCAAATGGGGCCGAATGACACAGGACATGAATGCATGCGAGTGGGAGCCGATCATTAAGGGATCGTTCGGTATAAACACGTGGGGTTGGTGGAACCAATGGTTAAGTAGGTGCAGAGACTATAGTAATGGGTGCGATCACATGTTCAACTTATCTTATATTAGGGTATTGTCCAATATTCCATTATTACTGTCATGATCTCTTTCCTTGTTTTAATACTAGTAATCACTGAACTTACCAAACTTATTGTTTGACCCGTTTTCTTTCGTCTTCTTTCCTTCTGTCCCCCCCCCCCCCCAGGTCCATAGGGAGGGAATACTCCAGCTTAATCGGACTCTTTGCAAGCTTCAAGAAAGTAGATGTATGATTGAGACTCTCTTTCATTGGCTATGGCTTTTGGATACGACACTTGGGGATTTATGCAGTTTTATCTATGTTTTATGCTTCTTTATTTAATAATCAAGACAAATATTATGGTGTAATGTTTTGGAAGTTATTTTGAGACAATTTGATGTAATACTTTTGTATTGAACCACATATTCAATAAATGATTTGAATTCCGCTGCTTATACTTATCTGTCTTGTAAAATTTTCCGTGTCTTGTACCTATAACCCTCCACCAAACTTAAGGCATTCCCTTTGAGAGTGACCTTAACGGAGGTGGGGCGTTTCAATGTTACATTAGTGGGAATTGCGACAGTCCGAGCCGCACGTTCTTCTTTGCACTGTGGAGACCTGGCCTTAGGATCCTCAATGCCAGCATCTCCCCTGTCTCCCACTGGGCTGTGAAGTCGCCCAGGGTCTATGGCTGATTAGTCCTCTTTTTCACCAGTATTAACCACAGTTTTTGGCGGTAACAAATTGGCTTGAACATTGGTTAGGACATCAAACCTTTCCATTATCATCTTCGTTGTATTATCCATTTTTTCGTTCAGGTCGGTTACAACCACATTCAATTCATCTCGCGTCATAGATGGCCTAGGGGTACCCTCTGCCCCTTGATTCAAGATTTGAGGTGTAGCTTCGTCAGCATTACCACCCTCACTGATCGTAGTAACTTTAGTAGGTTTGCCGCTTTTCTTCGATCCAACCATGGTTTCAAAGAGAAAGCGTTTTTTGGGATTTTTTTTTTGATTGATTGCTGAACTACGAAAGGGAATTATGAACACGGCCCCACAATGGCGCCAAAAATGGTCTAAACACCCAAGGTACTAAACTGTACTTCACCAATTTGGTAAGAAATAAATGGAACCGTGTTTAATCAGCAATTAAAAATGGAAAACACAAGAAAGGTAATGTAGAGACGAGATTTAGAGTGGTTCAGCTGTTAATTAGGCCTACATCCACTATGAAGGTGATTTCCAATCTTATAATGAGAATTACAAAATACATCAATTCTCTCTTTTCACACGACCCTATATTCACACAGTACACCCTCGTTTATATATGTTTCAAATCTTGGAATTGTACAAGGGAATGGTAAATTTTGTGGAGAAGAAGGATGGATGAATGATTGAGAAAGAGGATGCTTCCACTTTCTTGATTACTGGATTGTACTCGACGCCATGGCCGGATCAGTAGTTGAGGATGGAATTTAGCAGCACTTCGTGGTTTCGAAGATTGGATCCCCTTTATGTTGATAGTCACGGTGTATTTATAGGTGAGCTCCCCTTGGGAAATGACCTGAAGTCTGTTTATGCTAGCTACGGTTCGCTCATTTTATTAATTCAATCATGCCAGCTAGCTGTAGCCAGCTGTCCGTGGTTGTATTCAGCTACCATGTGCGAGCGACTCAATGGAGGGAGCGTCTTGAGTAGTTATGCGAGTCCATAGGAGCGGGCGTCCATGTGAGCATGACTGCTTTGAGAAATTTTATAAGAGCAGAATGTGGGACTGGAATCAATTCCCCTTTTTTCCTTGTACAACCGACCTTCTTTGTTTCAGGGCGCTCATTTGCTACCTCTGTATGGCACTGTTTGTCCCTACGGCTATGCCACAAAGTCTCTCCCGCCTATGTCAAATGGGCGATTTGTTTTGTTTCGGTGTTTGAGCGGTCTAAAGCATATACGACCTTGATCTTTATCGAGACGCATAGCATATTGTGCCATCATCTTTGGTCGTACTGGTTGACTTGACTTGTCATGGGTTTGATATTTGGGTCTTGCTCTGTGCGGTTGCGTCCTGTCTGTTGTAAGTCGTTTAAGGGCCTCAGATAACATCATACACGACCGACTCTGATGGTGCCCGTTTTGCATCCTTTGCTCAATGTGCATATGTATTTTTTGGGGAATTAACATGAACTCATCACGGGTAGCAAAAGATGAGTGAGAGGCCGGTTCAACTGCAGAACATTGCACCGAAGATGGTAGCGTAGATTGGTCTTGAGTAATACCCGGATCGGTCGACCCTCCGGCCGCATCATTTGACGTTGTGGCCAGAGGCTGCTTTCCAATGGCACGCATTGAGGATTTAGCAACCATGACTCAATGATGTTGGGGAAAACATAGGATCTCATATCGGATTTCGCGATTCGAAAGTAGAGCAAAACCCTTCAAATGCTAAGAATATCAAGTTCTCAATGGAAGCACCAAATTGTTGATACTAAAAATTAGCACAGCACCCAAGAAATAAAATTATAGAGAATAAATGGAGACAAATAAATGAAAAATAGAGAGGAAAACGATCACACATAGGTTTACATCACTTGGCTTTAACGAACATACGTCCACTTTATAATCTTTTTATATCAAAATGATCTATTACAGGCAATCAATCACAATAATGATATAATCAGAAATTTGCCAAAAGATCCTACTTTTGAGTTTAGAAGGTCTAGTTATAGGTGCTACAACATTTAAATTAGTTGAGACATGTTTCCCCGGATCCAATACTTCAGAGATCCCAAAGAGGCGTTCTTTTCATAAATGGCAGCGTGATTTGAATCCACGGTGATAGGTGGCATATGATCTAATCATTAAGGATGACTAAGAGCATTCAAGTAGGAGCAAGACCAACTCTTCATGAAGATATTCCATATAGTATTATACTGGGCCCGACCTAGTCGATTCGAAAGTCATGAGCTTCAGCTAGCTTGCGTATCAAGTTCTTATGCTCAGCTTAAGTTTCAGGTATTGACCGACACATTTGTGGATCGGCCAATTCCTCATTCAGGATCATTCGGCCCTTCTTGCCATCTAGCTGAGATCTGTGACGTCAATGGCCTTAAGGACTTCCCAAAAGCCTGGTCAACGACAGATATTCCTCACTACATCACTCAATTCACTCATTACATATGCTTTCAATTAATATAGACACTTACGTTGACAAATAAATGGCAAGCCGAAGACGAGCCGAGTAGCGGGTCCGGACGTAGTACTGACGGGGTCCAAGTCCCCATAGTCCTGGCGGGGATCGAAAAAGTGGGCACCTCCCCATTTATCCGATTTCGGAAGACCAAACATTTTTCGAAATGAAGTTGTTTTTTTTAATCTTCACTTCTTCTACATTTTCCATAAAAGTATAATGTTGATGCCCACTATCCGCAGATGCTAAACCGTCGTTTCACCCAAATTTAAGAGGACAAGTTTTTCCATGTCTTACTGCATGGCAATCATCTTCTTCTAAGCTTATAAGAATTGAAACAGAGCGGCATAAACAAAAATAATCCATCAACAACTTTCTGAACATCTCTAGAACATGAGAGTGGAAAAAATAACTGTTGGCTTATAGTAATCTTGGAACTGATTTTTCCAATCTCCCACGTTGTTGAATTAAACCATTATCCTACTATGGAAATGAGTAAAAACTGCTACCCATCCCAAATTACATGTAACTGAACCAATAATAAGAAATTTTGTATAGCAGTGTCTTTTGATAATCAATAACAGCTTTATCTTCTCAAGAAACCAACGTAGCTTATACGTACCTAAGTTAGTCGAACACCAATCAACTAATCTAAACATTATCCTAATTCTGTTTAATAATCCCAATAACGGGTACACATGATTTTGATCAACAAAACAGTCAAATGATTAGTTGGTATTAACGCTTCGATGCTTAATTAAACAGCAGATTATTGAGTCATTTTGCTGGTGAAATCATCAGGCCTCAAAAATCTAAACTATAACTCTACGGGTGAGCAGATAAAAAAAAATTCAACCAAATCTCGTAAATAAAAACCTATTTCAAGATATTACTCGTTATAAATTGAATGGAATTGCGATCGATTTTCAAATAGGATTGATTTTGAGGAGTTGAGAAGTAATCGGCTTCGAAAACTCTGTTGAATCACCAAATCCCTTTGCTGTCTGAATCCTTCGAACAACCGTCTTCACATTCGATTATCCAAATGTGTAGGAAAATGGAGCGGTGTTATGTTGTAAATGATGTCGATCTTTGATAAACGGAGAAGAAGTGCCAGATTCAAAACTTCAGATAGATCGGTTAAGAGAACGAATATTTATAGTAGTAAGTATGGAACTTTATGGACAGAGTAGAAAAATAGATGGGTGTTGTTAACGACACTCAAAAGCGGATCATATTTTAAGGGACCATTCTAAATTTTTTTTATTAAAGGGCAACACTAGTTATACTAGACAGAGTTGTATGGAACTTTATAGACAAAGTAGAAAAATGGATTTATTGCAACTTTAAACCGAAAGTATCGATTGTGGGAAGTTGGAAGATTTAGGATTTGAACGATTT
Source organism: Allium sativum (assembly GCA_030737875.1). Classification (NCBI taxonomy): domain Eukaryota; kingdom Viridiplantae; phylum Streptophyta; class Magnoliopsida; order Asparagales; family Amaryllidaceae; genus Allium; species Allium sativum. The sequence continues at coordinate 570,556,449 of CM060923.1, read as the reverse complement.
AGGTTTAGAACAAAAGGAAAATGGCTGAATGAAAATAAAAGTGGGAAATAGAAATAGCTGAGGTATGGATTGATTATTGAGATTTTGTTTTAACTGATGGTATGGATCGCTAAGGTGTAATTTTTATAATTGTTTTTAATTTGAATATATTTGTGGCTACTACAACATCTTGCCGATACCTATGCTAATACCTTGAAGTGAATGTTGTAATAGACAAGAATCAACATAGCTATCATTGCATTGTAGCTAGCAACATTTTGTAATTTCGTTCCAATAGGCTATCTATCGCAGGTGACCATGGTGTAACCAAAGTTTATTTTGTAAATTGTATAATAATTATATAATTCTGTGATATTTAGGGACAATTCTCGCCATCATCTCTTTCAACTATAGAATTTGGAAGTATATTTAGAGTTTATGCCGATTTCAGGGGTGTTTGATGCAAGTGGATGCAGAAGGCAAGCTATGAAGACATAGGTGAAACATATTTTGCTACACTGTCAAACTTTCATTCATTTAGAAAACAACTTTTTGGATCTGCTATGCCTTTGTTTTCTTCCTTATATAAGTTCAAAATTAATTAATAGTTATATTTATCTTTTATACACAAGATGCATACCAAAACCAGCTTAAGTATTTATGAGACCAAAATCAATTCTGTGTACATCTTTTCGTTATCTACAGACTGTTACACATGTTATAAATCTCATGTTCTCTTTTCCTACTGCAATAGAGTTGATTTTTTGTTTACTACCACTTAGTGGGCTTCTCCTTTCTACTTCTTTGGATTCTGATTGAGCTGTTCAGGGTAATGTCCCCAGTCGTGAAAATACACGCCCCGAAATGTGTTTTTTGATAGTGAAGATTTACGAATATTTTTTTTTTCACAACAAAGAATTGATTTCCATGCGTAATGGAAGCCAGACGTTAAAAATAATACATAGTCTGTAATTATTTCAAGCACAAACACAAAAATTTCTACTGCAATGTACATCGCATGCTTTGACTGCTCATCAAGAAAATCTTTGGTAGCCAACCTATCTTCTATTGGCGGCTCTCTACGTACAAATTTTATATTGTTTCTCTTTTTAGTATTATATCATCTTATTTGTTTCGTTTTTTTTCCTCCTCTTATTACAGATTCTAAGTTGAAACGGTGAAGCGTTTAAAGTAGAGGATTTGGAAAAACTGACAGCCAATTCATTTATTCCGGTTGTAGATCTTTCGTTTATCATACAAATAATATCGTTGGTTCTTTATTCGAAGGATAACTCACAAAGTAAAGCTATGCTAACTTTTTGCAACTTCTACGACAATGGTTGTGTCAGCGATCAAGAATCTTGACCCTGCTCACTTGCAAGCAGTGTAAGAAGCTGTACACCAATTTTTAATTTCTCATTTTATGCAAAATAAGAAAATTGAGCAAGACATGTAACTGGAACGTCACCACATTTCTGAATTATCTATCTACAAATTTAATTTTTTTCTCTGCGGTGATGTTTACATTTTGAATTAGTTGTACAGAGAGTCGGTATAGAGCAGATTGGTTGAGCTGGAACCAAAGTATTATCGATAGATTTCTTGAAGACTAGTTAATTTACCTTAAGGATTTGAATAATTTTCATTTCTTTTGACCTTGATTTTATGTCGTTTTAGATGTTTTTTGTAACTTCATTTTTTATACACGGTTGAAATCCTCTAAAGCACCAACATCAAATATGTTAGAGTGTTTTTGAAGTGAGATATGCAGTGCATAAGATACATACAAATGTCTGTTTTATTTCCTATTCTTCAGATGTCCGACATCTCTATAATATCTATAAACGACAAGATTGTATTCATTTGGATATATTTTCTTATTACCATTAAAGTCAAAAGATTTATAATTTGATCATTTTGACATAAAAGAAGACACCATGTTTTGGCTAATCATATTTTCAAGTAGTTAGTAATTTTTTTATTTTAACATTATAATCTATGTACAACATTTAACTCATTTATCTTAGTTTTTCTTTCCTATGCATAAGTCAAATCCTAAGTTTGCCATTGTTGTTGTTATGTTGATTCAAAGGTTTAAAGATGTATTATGTATTTTCTAATTTCCAATGAAGAACAAGAAGACACTAATATGTGACAGAGATCTGATGATGCAGTGCCTTGTTTTAGTGAAAATTAAAAGAATACATACATGTATTGTTCTTCTTATATTTTTGGCTAAAGTTCCAAATTGTTTCATTTTATCTCAAAACCATGATTGATTTGATTGTAATTATAGTTATGGGAGAAGACTGTATTTAAATCCAGAGCTCTGCTAAGTTCATACCATTTATTAAAACAGAATAGTTAAACATATTTACTACTACATATTCTCCTCTCATGCTTATGTCTTACTAAATTCATCTATTTTACAAATCATTTAATCTTCCTTCAAATACTCAGTTTGAATTTTATCTTGAAACTTCAAATACAAAATAGACACGACTCACATCAAAATGAATTTGCTACAATCTATTAGAGCACTCCAATGGAAAATAAAAATACAGATACAACATAGTTTGGAGTATTCGCCTAAAAAGTAGTGCGATCATCTAATACTACACATTCTTTCTTATTGTACATGTGATTTTAAGTGCTGCAACCTTCGTACTCCTGCAATTCCTGTTAATTTACGAATTTTTAACGGGTTTGAACCAAGGCAAGTTCAAGATTACCAAGCAAATATGGGGTTGTTCCGATTATAAAATCTGGGTTTGGGCTGGATGTCTACAAAGAAAATCGCTTCATAGTCACATTTTTCATAGTCTGTGCACATATTTAGTGAATTTTCAGGCTGTTTAATTCTCTTCTTCAACTATGTTATAACTTCATGTAATGAGTACCTGCAGTTACTCAGTCTGCTTTTGAAGCTGTTGAATGGAGAGTCAACATGGTCGACTGGATTACAAATATTTAAGGTAATTTATTTTAATATGAGTCTCATTTCATATTCTCCCTATTTCTATTATTCAAAAGTTTGCTAATACATAACTTAGGTCCTTGGTATAATGGGTGCCTTGGATCTCCACTAGCATAAGCGAAATCAATAGTTGTTACCTTACAAGTAGTTATATCATAACCAATAGTTATTGCTATTACATAATTTAGGTGCTTGGTAAGATTTAATTGACTCTTTTACTTATGGAACGGCTATGCTCATAAAAGGAGAGTACTCAAAATTTTATTAATGAGTTAGCAAAAAATTTATTACCATACACAAGTCCCAAGTATATAATTACGCTCATAAATATGATCTCCCTGTTGATGATCAATGCCACATGAAAACAGAAGCAAAACAATATGTGCAATGAAATTTCACTGGATAAAATTAAATTACATAAGTCGATACTATTAGGTTGTGTTCTCTTATAGCAGGAGATATTATTAAGTCATGTGGTCTTATTGCAAGTGGTGCCAAGATGCTAGAGAAAGAGGTAGGAGGATGCACTAGAACAAGTGGGCATGTGTTGCTGCATGGCACTATGATGAAAAAGAGGTAAGGAAGGCTTGAATTCATGGCGCAATTAAGATGCAATTAGGACCACGAAGGGCTCGCATAGCTAAAAGGAAGGAGGTTTGAGCTGCTGCAAGATGTCATGCTCGGAAATTAATTTAAAAACACGCTTACACGCTTCCTAATAAATATAACTTCTGTTTCTTCACAAATACGTTTACCGGAACTTCCACTATTTCTTTCTTTACCATAGATACAGAGAGAAGAACAAAAGGTGAAAATTAATTCTGCCTTCTTAATCTTAGTTTCTATTCTGTCTTTGATTTTTAGTTCCTTTCCTATTATTTTCAACAATTTTGACAAATTACATTATTTGATTCGCCATGTTTCTGTCAAACCATATGATTAATAATTCTAGGCTAGATTTAATAACTAAGTTGAGCGTTTTTATTGTAACATGCATCAAGTTTTATATATGATGAAATTGCAATGCTGGTGACTAGCCTTTACATATTTCCGTCTTATTCTTTTTTGATACTTATATTCAATAATTAGTTCTTTAGTTAAATCGATGCTAGAGAGGTGATTTGAATAGATGCAAGTTGGTTTTCGAATTACATATGATGGTATCTTTTACATTCAATTTTTGATTCATTTCTACCATAATTTTGTAAACTTTGTTCAGCCTTTAATGTAAACTTACAACATGTGTTGGTAAATAATGATTACCTGCAGATTAATCAACATTTTTAGAAAGAAGAACAAAAGATGCTAAGAGTCAGAAGATAATAACCACCTATCGTCAAACTTGGGGCGACATTAGTAATAAAGATGAATAAGGTGTTATTGTTGTTAGGTTGCAAAAAGTTTCAAGATCTAACACTACTTCTACACTATCAAATAGGGTAATGCTTATTAATTCAATTGTTGTTTTTCTAAACATATGGTAAGTTAACTACTTCTACATGATCAAATATAGCAAAATATGTGCATTTCCTAATCATCAGTCTCGAGCTTTCTGCCTTTCCTTGGGATCACCTGCATCTGTGTTTAATAAGTTGTGCATAATTTCGTAAATTTAAATGCTTTAGAATTTAGTGGTTGCTGAATTTTGTGTATCTCCTCGTCGTAAGTTAGCGAGACTTCTGACGAGAAGGATTATACATATTTGCAGTTCTGTCAATAATTCTCTTATTGAAGCAATTGATATGCAGCAATGATTGTAGAAAATTGTAAAGTGCTGGTGAAGACAGTGTCATTGAGGTTTGAAAGTAAATATTGAAAAAGGCAACACTTCCAAGTGGTGCTTTGGTTGACTCTTTTCCGATAAACCTGTAAAAACAATTACTTTGTTTCCTTTTTTTACTTTTTAATACGAGTATTTGTTATTTTTTGCATTTGTTAACATTTACATATATTTATGTATAGATGACAACGTCTAGGTCATGCTATCTATATGTTTAGTACTTTTTGTTTTCCAATTTTACGCTATCTGCGTTACAGAAAAGAGATAAATAGCATATAATGCACCGAATTACAATTTCAGTCACCACAGCTCAGTTTTGTACACTTCTTTAAATTTAGTTAAATGATTTACCGAGCCACACATGTTCTACCCAATGTCTCTTTATTTGTTTTCAAATATAATGCAAAATAAGAGTTGTTGCAACAAATAATACTCAAACTTTAATATTAAGAAATATGAATTCATGTTTCAGTTATTGGAAATTCTACTAACTATCCTTTATGGTAACTTGGTCAATGATAAAGTGAACTAGCATACCTAGTGTTACTATATACTCAAAATGTTTATAATGTTGTTTTTCATAACAATCAAATATCTTGCATAATACCTTGACTGTCAAATATACTGCATCACAATTATTGCATAAACTTTGTTCAATGCATGTAGATAAATTCTCTTATTAGTATAGCAACTTATTTTTATAGGGATCTTCCCCACTAATTATGCAACATTTTTGTACGCTATGTCGGTCTTGCTTGAATGTCATTCATGAAAAGCTTGAATTGTGGACTCATCATTGAGTCTTCAAAGGTGTCATTTAGTAATCTATTAGGCATATGAAATTCTTACATGCACAAGTAATATAGGTATTCATCATAGAAGGCCTTTGTTGTAGAAGCTTTTATAACCATGTACGCCATTAGATTTAAATTTATGATTCAAGCATTGATAAAATAACCGACATTATTAATTTCAATCATACACTGTTGAACGGAAATAAGATTAGTCAAACACCGCCAGGAGATCACAACCCATACAATAGGAGCCACTGAGCAAACTCAACCACGTTCCATTGGTGTCTTTGAGCACATTGAAACTTAAAATTATGAACAAAAGAGTATAAACTTAAACTTAATTTCTATAGCAAAGCTACTTCTCTCCGTACAAAAAAAGACACTGGCATGCCTTTAGATCAACAAACAGTTAACGATTCACGTTTGCAGCTTAACCAACAACGGTCCACGCGCGTGCCCTTACATGCATATATGTATGCATAAGAATAAATAAATTATTCCTACTGAGCTTTCTTCCTCCCTCCTATAGAGGGAGGAGACAGGCGATTTCTTGTCAAAATGAAACCGATTAGGTTTCAAGCCTTAAAAATACAGAATCCCAAATCTGCTTCCCCAAAAATCATCGAGTTACGATTCTAAATCCTCATGCAAAATTCATTCTCAAATCACTTCGTAGATCGCTTATCTTGTTGATATAAGAGCGAATAATGGGTGAATCAAAAGCGCGAAATCACACCGATTCGTTTGATTCGAGCCAAGTATACTCCAAATCAGCTACTTTCATAATAGCAAAGGATCACGACATTAGGAATGAAAAATTCAGAGAAATTAGTTTCAATTATATCCATATTATTCTAAATACTCGATTCTTCCCTGCCGATCCTTGGTATCAAAATATCTGTCAAGTTGGTCTGATTTATTACGGGTAAGATTGATTTATCTGTTATCAACACTTTTGATTTAAAGTGATAGATTCATTGATTCCCAAGAAGTCTCGATCAACATACATTGGGGTTGTTTCTATTTCACTGGGATTTTGGTTTCATCAAAAAATCTCTTAACAACTTGTAAATGGGATCTTGATAATCGTTTTACATTTTGGGATGTAAAGGAAACACTTGTTTTATTGCACAGTCGTTTGTTCTTTCAGGTTGTTATCCATCGAGTTGCGATTAAATGATTAGTTTAAGAGTCATGTCATTTAAAATGAAAAGTGGTATCTATTTAAGTGAAGAGTCGTGTCTATTGAAGTGAAAAGTCATGTATGTTGAAGTGAAGAAACATATCTATTAAAATAAAGAGTCATGTTTGTTGAAGTGGAGAATCATGTCTATTGAAATGATGAGTCGCAACTGTTGAAGTGAACTGTCGTGTCTATTGAAATAAAGATTCATGTCCGTTGAAGTGAAAAGTCATGCTATTGAAATGAAGAGCTATGTATGTTGAAGTGAAGAGTCATGTCTGTTGAAATGAAGAGTCATGTCTGCTGAAGTGAAGAGTCGTGTCTATTCAGTAAAAGTCATGCCTATTGAAGTGAAGAGTCTTGTCTATTTAGCAAAGGTGTGTCTATTGGAACGAAAATGTGTTCATCCAAAGAGTTTTGTCTATTTCTAAGGGTATGTGGTCCACTATAAATATATGGTCATTTAGTTGTGTTGTTAGCAAGAATGAGAAAATAAGAAAAACAAGAAAATATGAATGATAAATGAAAAAAGATGTTGAAAAATGATGAAAGTTTACGACCTTTCTATTTTTCATTTTTGCATGTTCTCAATTACCACCACACGCTTGTTAATTGGGCAACATGATCCGAATAGGGTTAGATTTGGCATAGTACACTGATTTTTATCTGAAAACAGTTTTTTTTTTTTTTTGACCCTTTTTTATTTGATAGGTTAAAACTTCAGAACAAATTTTCTCAAAATGATTTGAATTTCTTCAAACTAAGATAGAAAAGGTGCCCCTGTGTCCTCTTGATCAAAAATGATTGCTACTTTAATAAATAAATTAGTTGATTGCGCTTATGTTTTTGATGACTTCTCTGTTGAGAAAATTGCGCTTTTGCGGACGTGACCAGGATCTTTTTCACCCAATTACTTAAAGATGATTTGATAGAAAAATAACACAGATACGAAATTACAGGCGCAAACACAAGATATTCAACCCAACCATACTTTTTATGATTTACAGAAAAAACTTTTGTTTACGCTCAGTGGATCAAAAACAAAATGTAAACAAGCTACAATTGAATCAATAACCTTATTGAGAAAGGGAAAGAATATCTAGACGAATACAACTATTGTTGGAGAAGGAGAACAGCGAAGAACGACATCAAACCCTTGGATCAGCTATTTTAGTCTCAATCCCATTATCATAATCCAATCACAGAAGTTACATATATAGGAAAATAAAATACCTAGGCAAGACCCCAATTCCAGATGTCTAGAATGGAAAACCAGACGTCTGAAACAGAACTCGGGAATTTCCACTGAAACCATTCAAACGTCTAGAATTTATTCCAGACGTTTGGAAATGCTTGTTGTCCACTTCTTCCCTCTCTTTTGCTACTGCACTTCCTCCTCTATCACAAAGCACTTCCACGCATCGTCTTCTTCAACGTATGTGATTGAATATCATAAATCACAACACTCCACCTTAATATGAAATCACATCATCAAATAAACTTCCAACAATCAATAAACAAGTCAATCTAGCTCTTTCGATGACACCAACTCCCAATTAAGTCATTTCAAACACAACCCGCCGCCTACAAAAGATGCGTTCTCCCCTTGAAATGCACCATGCAAAACTAGCAGTCTAAAAACATCTGTAATGAAACAAGGATCTCCATCTTGTGGATTTTCCAAATTGACACTCATCTCTAGTTCGACCTGATCTCTTTCTTTGATCATTCAGGATCCCTCGAGCATCATCAACATGAAGACCCCTACTAATAGCAGTGACCATATCAACCTCTCCATCTTGTTGTAGACTAGGTTCTTCAACTGTCACTCATCTTTCACAGTCGACTACAGAATCAACCAATCTATAAAGGTTCCCTTCATGCAAAATTCCTCTCATCATTACATGACCACCCTTCTTCACTTTCAAAACACCACCTTGAATATCTCACTCTCGTACAAAGATACCAACTTGTCCTATAAATCCTTGGTGGGTTCACAACTAGCCATATGATGGAATACTAAACCATCAAGGTACTGTCGAATCAATACAATTGTCTTCTTATCCATCTTCTTCTAGTTTCCCTCATCCACATCCGATGGCTTCTTCTCATCTCCGTCAATCGAACCAAGAAGATCATTGAGGTAAAGCATATCCTCGATCTTAGGCTTTCAAATCCCCCAATTTCTTCCATAAAAAATAGTCAACTTCGGGAATGCCATCATATCTGACATAACAGAAATCAAATTTTTCAATAAAAAATCACTCTAAGCTTTGCGATAATCTAGCTCAGATACCAACTGTTGAGAAAATTGCGTCGTTATAGATGCAGCCAGGATCCAGTTACTTAAAGATGATTTGATAGAAAAATAACACAAATATGAAATTACACACACAAACACAAGATATTCCACCCAACCACCCTCTTTATTGATTCACAAAACAACTTTGGTTACACTCAGTGGATCAAAAACCAAAAATAAACAAACTACAACTGAATCAATAACATTATTGAGAAAGGGAAAGAATATCTAGATGACTACAACTATTGTTGGAGAAGGAGAATAATGAAGAATATCGACAAACTCTTAGATCAACTATTTCGATCTCAACCCCATCATCATAATCCAATCGTAGAAGCTGCTTATATAATAGAATAAAAGACCTAGGAAAATACACAATTTTACCCTTCAAAACTTGCTGAATATATCTCAGAAAGACTGGGTCAAAAACAACAAACCTTCTGATTCAGTCGTCTGGCTCCATTTCCATACATCTAAAACAACAATAGATGTCTCAAATGGGAAACCAGATGTCTAAAACAATACTCAGGACCCCTGAGACCATCCAGACATCTGGAAATGCTTGTTGTCCACTTCTTCCCCAACTTTTATTATTGCACTTTCTCCTCTGTCACAAAACACTTCCACGCATCGTCTTCTTCAACATATGTGATTGAATATCACAGATCACAACATTCTCTCCCCTTTTAAAACTGAGATATATACCACCAATTTTTATCACCCTCTTCTCCCATGCTTTTTATTACATAGATCAAGATAAATGGAAAGGGACGACTTCATTATAGAATTATCAGTTGATTATAATTGGGTATCCAGAAATAAAGCATAAGAAATAACATTTCATAAAATTTTCCCCAAACAAAACTCGATGCTATTAAACATATGATTTATAACTTTATAGAAATCTAAAAAGGAGAATTACGCTTGTTTAAAAAAAATAGTAGAATAAAAACCTTCAATGTAACATTTTCCACTGATGATCAGAGATACTGGGTAAGGTTAGCAATGAGGTATGCTTCAGCTGCCCTAATGTGACCTACAACGTTTTACTTTGCAAATGCAATCTTGTTTTCATCGGGCTCCACATTGGGTAGAAGCTTGTACACTACCTCTGCTTTTACTAGGCATCCTCCATTACCGGGAGGCTCAAACTTGAGCCGATTAGTCGATGAATCCGGGCTAACTCCAAGGTGACCTCCTTCAGTTAGAGTGTTTTTCACTTCAAAGTTGTCGAAGTCCGCAAATTCTAGGCATTCTTTTATGGACCCAGTTGGCACCACTGCATTCATGCATATGATTACAATAACAACCATGTTATAACATGTATGTATATATCTTGGTGAACGTATCGTATTAGCAACTGGTGATTGAATACATAACGTATATAAATGTCGAAAATAGCGTGGAACATGTTGTTAATTTGATTTCATGAATGGCTCCAACTTCTCCTTGGCCAGACAATACAATACTGCTCTCGATGATTTCAAGAGCAGCTTTGGGTCCGAGGTTGTGCCAGTCCATCATGGTTACCTTGAAGAGGCTAGGCCAAAAACAGTTGATGTGATATCTACGTTCCAGCTTCCTAAACTCATTATAATTATTTCTTTTTTATGTATTAATCAAGTGTTATGGATGATACTGATGAGCAAAGCGTTAGCTTTTTATTTCTTAGGCGTTGACTAGATGAGACCGAGTGTTATGGATAATAGATTACAACATTCTTCTACATATTGTTGTAATGAAAATCTTGACATACTTCAAGATGAGTAGATTACTTCCTACTTAATCATTACAAGAAAACACTGATTTTGCAGCGGATGAATCCGACGCTAAACATGTAATACCGACGGATTTGTGACGGATAATACTGGTCGGTATTTTAGTGACTATTTTGCGATGGAATTTAACGTCAATTCTCCGATATATTATCGTCATTTGTCAATATATTTAAATTTAATTTTAAAAATTTTTACCGACATTTTACCGATGGATATATATTTCTACAGTATATATTTTAAAAAAAAGTCCGTCGAAGATCCCTTGTTAAACAGCAAGGAATTAGAAACGGATAATTTCACTTTTGTTTCACCTTATATATCTGTCGGTAATTCGTCACAAATGCTAACATTTTAGTAAGTTTATTGGCGACAGTTGTTTTTATTTCCGTCGGCAATTACACGTAAATTTGCAAAACCCACCCGTATTCCCTTTCTATTCCGTCGGTAAATGTTACTACAATAAAATACTAATTTACAACCGACGAACGCCAATGTTAATTAAAATACTTAGTATGAACTCAAAAATAACACCATTTATAATAAAATAACGACATAGAATATCAATTAACATATAAACACAATACATAGTTAAGTTGCCAAATTTAATACATAATCAATTAATATCAGCTTTCCAAAAAATAAAATTGACATTTTCCCAATTTTTTTTGTTTTTTTTTTCACATAAAACTTTCCCAACTTTCACGAAGAGACCGCTGAATGTAAAAATGCAGAGGTTATTCACATAAAATATACAAAAATTCAAACACTCACATCTCCTTTTGAGAATAGAGAACATATTCACTTCTCCGCATATAAGAGCACAACCAACCATGGCTTGTTCAGTTACTAAACAAGCCACGGAGCAATCAAGTGTGGTTTGTTCACTCATCCGTGGCTGGTTTGTGGCTAGTTTTGAGCTCCTTCGTGGCTGGTTCACTGAACAGAGGCTAGAGCTTATAACGGCAAAGAGAATACCGTTATAATCTTATAACGGCAAACTCTTTGCCGTTATAAGTTTATAACGGCAAAGAGTTTGCCGTTATAAGCTTATAACGGCAATCTCTTTGCCGTTATAACACATAGCCGTTACACTCCAACGGCTACCCCATTTTCCCCTCTAATACACCAACTTTCCTTCTTCTTCCATACAACCACTCCACCTTCTCAACTTCAACTTCTTCAACAACAAAAATGTCTTCTTCCGCACCCAAGCGAAGCATCAAAAAAGGCGGAAACAAGAATCCCATGTCCAAACCGCCCTCTTCATCGTATGCCATGCAACGGTCAGTCCAACAACATCAATCGTTCGCCGTATTCAAATTATCCATATCGACCATCGTACCAACCGCTCGCTCCTCCTAACTTTCCTCCCGTCCATTCGTCCGCCCCGCCACATTTTTACCAAAGACCGCCCGTGCCAGGCGTGTACGATGATCATTCGTCGTATATGTCAATGATGATGCAGTTCGATCAAAGTCAACAACCTCACCTACCTCCGCAACAGACCGAGGTTCGTGACCGCGAAGGTACACAAAATCTGCAAAGACAATTTTCGTACGGGTTTGTCTCTCCTAGTAACGAAGAAAATGTTGAAACTTCAACGGAGGAGTCGGAGGACGAAGATGCAAATGAGGATGCAAATGTTACAAATTCTGAAGAATTTAGTCAAGAATACACTGCACCTGTCAGTCCCGAATATAACCAAAAGAAGACGAAGTGGAAGTCTTTAAGCGACATTTTCAGTAAACGACACCAAACCGAAGTTGAATCGGAGCCGGATCCCGGAATAGAAGATGTTGAGGATGATCATGCTGAAGAGGAAGAAATAGCAGTGGATGGAAGAAGAAAACAATGTAAGTTTACTTCCGAGCAGTACGTTTCACTTGCTAAATCGTGGATACGCATTTCACAAGACAACATTGTTAGGAATAATATGAAAGGTCAGAAATTTTGGGAAAGAGTTGCAGATTTCTACAATTCGTTGGAAACGAGGAGTAGAACATGGGGATCACTTAGAGGCAGTTATAGAGTTATGAATGCTGCATGTCAGAACTTCTGGCAATACTGACAAGCTTGTAGAACAGGCAGCAAAGCGGTGCTGCACCTTATGACGTTGTAAGTATCGTAGATTACTTTTAAAAATAAGTTAGTATACTATGCTTGATTAGTTAGAAATGTCATACACTCATACAATTTCGACTTTATGTTACAGATTGAAGAGTCACGAACGGCCTACCAACGAAAGTATGGACTTCCATTTAAATTTAACGACTGTTTCGAGCTTCTATCTAGGTTGCCTAAGTGGAAGAACCCAAGCAACTTCATGGTCGAACAGCAGAACAAAGCTAGAAGGATGAACTACTCTGAATCTAGTCCAGGAAGTGACCCGAGCTCGCAAGAAAGAAACCCTTTATTTGGAACTAGTGACGGACGGCCTGTTGGCAGAGCCAAGTCAATTCAGCTGGAGCAACGCGGTGTAGAGTTCTCTAGATTTATTGAAACAGTAGAGAATTCAGCTACGGAGACAAAAGAGCATAGACTTCGATTTTCGAAGCAAAGAAACCGCAGTGACGAAGAGTTCCACGAAGCAGTTAGTGTTGATAGAGAGCTTCGCAGACAACAACATACGGAGAAACAAGCCCTGTTACGAGCAAGGCTGGAGAAGAAGGAAGCACTAGTGCAGGAGAGCAATTATGTTAAAATGATTACATGTGATTTTAGTAAGCTTTCCCCTTTACAGCAAGAACTAGTAAAAGAGCAGATTGCAGAGTACAGAAGAAGCAAAGGAAGCGGAGGCGGAAGCTGTAGTGGCTCGTTTGAGGACTAGCTATGTATGTTGGGTTAAGTTGTAATATGACTGTGAACTGTTTGTAGTAGTTACATACTAGTGGGTATTTATGTACTAGCTAGGGTTTAGTTGTAATATGATTGTGTCCTATTTGTAGTATGTATGCAGTAGTTGTTTATGTAGTAGCTGTATATGTTGGGTTGAGTTGTAATATGATTGTGATCTGTTTGTAGTATTTATGTACTGGTTGTTGAAACAATGATACAATCGACAATATGATTGGAAACTAGATTTATTGACCCAACATACACACTGATACATAGTGCACGAGTGCAAACCGATAAATAGTTCTAGTACCAACTACTGATTCCGACTATTTGTTCCTTTATGCGCCCACAAATGATCCACTAACTGGTCATGCAATTGGAAATGTGCAGCTTGATCTTCAATATGTTGAACCATATCAACATACTCGTCCATTGAGTTTACATCTTTATGGGGTTTTGCATTTGACCCCGTAAACATGTCAGGATAATTAGACTTTTGATTCTTATACCCACCTCTTTCAGACTCCACAATCATGTTATGTATTATTATACAAGCATACATGATTTCTGAAAGCACTCTTGCATCATGAACACGAGCAGGATTGCGTAAAATATGAAATCGGGCTTGTAGAACACCAAACGTACGTTCGATGTCCTTTCTGTAGCTAGCTACTTTCTCAGTGAAATAACGTTCTTTGTCATTTGATGGTACTCTGTATCCTTGAATCAAAGTTCTCCACTTTGGGTATATTCCGTCCACTAGATAGTATCCAGTTTTGTGTTCGATATTACCAACGTTATATGAAACATCTGTTGACAGTCCGTTAGCAAGCTCTGTGAAAAGATATGATTGTTTTAAAACATTTATATCATTCAATGAACCTAGGGCTCCAAAAAAAGCATGCCAAACCTATAAATCGTCTGTTGCTACTGCTTCAAGGATCATTGATGGCACTTTCTTATGTTCGGTGAACATTCCTTTCCATCTCGTTGGGCAGTTTTTCCAAGGCCAGTGCATGCAATCTAAACTTCCAAGCATACCTGGAAATCCTCTAGCTTCTCCCCTGCGTAGTATCCTGCTTATATCGTTTGGTCCAGGTGTCCGTAGATACTCGTTCCCGAACTCTTGAACAACTGTTTTACAGAATTCTTTCAGACACTCTATTGCTGTTGATGCTGCAATTCTGAAATATTCATCCATTTGGTCGCCAGCTGTTCCATAGCTTAAGATCCTCAATGCCGTTGAAATTTTGATGTGGGGCGAATGGCCAATTTCTTGTGCTCCGTTCAGTCTATAAGTGAAATATGGATTTGACTGATTAAGTTTAAGATAAATTTTAGAGAAGATTGTCGGACTCATACGATAACGACGACGGAACAAAGTTATATCGTAGGTTGGATTGTCGATGAAGTAATCTCTCATTAGTCTTTCATGTCCAATCCTGTAGTCTCTCTTATACCGCCGGTCACGCCGGCCAGGCATACTACCTCGATGGTTGCTAATTGAGCTTTCAGCGAAATTATTGGAATACCCAACCATTGTGTGTTGCTCCAGCTGCTCCTCCGTCTCTTCCTCATCTTCTAGGTCGTAATCTTCATTTTGATTCATGTGGTAGTAATGGTGACGTAGATTTGGATCCATTGCTTGCTTTTTTTATAATTTGAGTTTCGTTGTTCTGCCTAAGTGTAGACGTACGACAGATATATATAAGCAATGATGGTTAACATATTTTAAATATATTTTTTGGCAATAATGGTTCCGACATAAAGGTTGGGATAGTAATGATTCTGTCATTGAGTAGTCAATTCAGAAAGTTGTTGTGCTGTGAACGGTTGGCACTAATGGTTGGCAATAATTGTTCCGACATAAGGGTTGGGATAGTAATGATTCTGTCATTGAGTAGTCAATTCAAAAAGTTGTTGTGTTGTGAACGGTTGGCACTAATGGTTGGCAGATTGAGTAGGCAATAATGGTTTGGATAATATCTCTGCGTTGAGTAGTCAAATTCCTTTATAATGGTTTGGATAATATCTCTGCGTTGAGTTGTCAATTCGGACAGATGATGTGATATAAAGTGATATCCAAATATGTTTAAAATCTCCACTAAATCCAACCCGTGGAGTAGGATACGGGGATACAACAATTTATAAAGATACAACAATAAGCATAAAGATACAATAGTTTATAAAGGTACAACAACTGCCGACATAACATGCGAACTAGCTTCGTCAAAGTATGAAGTGAAAATTAGCAACTTCAGTAAACCCCATTTTACGTTTTAGTCTTATGGGAATCGCAGGATGTTCAATCGCAACTGGGCATTTTCACTTCGAACACGTCTATTCTCGCATTCGAGTTCGTTACAATATGCTATTCCCCGAGGACACAAAGGTTGGTCTATCCAGTCCGTGTATTTGCAACCATTTGGATAGGCTGGACATCGCTGCACGCGCCGACCTATATTGTTGCCCTCTGCTTGAACGACAACTTCAACCGCATACCCGCAATAGAAATGAACTGGATAAGAATCCACTACATGTTCATGCAGTGGTACACGAAAGAACTCTTCTTCTTGCGTTGATTGAGTGACCTCTTGTTGAGATGGAACTTGAACAGGGGGTACTGGGGTTTCATGTGGAGTTTGAACGTTCACTTGTTCGTACGGCGGTATAGTTTGCGGTTTCATTTGGTTTAGGAACTGAAGTTCGTCTTTAAGCTCCTGTAGCCTCATGTTTTCGTAAGCTTGTTCCTCGGAATCTGTAGATGTTGCCCACGAAGACATTTTCAGTGAGTGCAAATCAAAGAATGTGCTCTAAGAATGGGGAAGAAGTTGTTTGAATTTTGCATGTTGTGAGTAAATTAACATATGTATATATAGCTGGAAGATGGGCAATGGTGTGAACGGTCAAAAGCTACACTGTAGGGAACACTAAATGGAATCTGGCAGATGACATGACTGCACTATGCGAAGTATGCAAGACTTGACCAGTCATTGCGCTATAGTTGGTTGACCCATTACGTTCTTACGTAGAATATGGAGTTGTCTGCAAACCTTGTTATGTTGGCGCGTTATGTAAGAATTTTGCATTTGTAAACGAGAAGACGATAATCTTGTTCACGATCAAATTGAAACAGTAATACATTCCAAACCACACTTACAGGAACCAGAACATAGCAACATCAAATTCAAAGTAGAGTAATAAATCTTCGATTCAAGAAAAACTAAATCCTAACAATTTCTGAGATAGCCAGATCTAGTTGCATCCGCAACAATCTTGTTCAACCGCCTTATTTCGGCTTGCGCTTCCAGTGCATATTGAAGTCCACGTTGGCACATTGGCGGGTCTATCCACTGCATAAAATTACAACAGTGAATATCATTGGGGTAATACCTATGGTCTTCGAAGGCAGGACATCCGAAGAATCGGTGTCCAGCATTTTTTTCAGTTTTGGCAACAACAACAACCGATTCATCTCCGCAACAGCAAATAGGGTAAGCTCCACTAGGTAGCGTTGGACCGATCGGATGTAGGGGCTCGATTTCTTGTCCTTCGTATACGATCTGCTTACCAGGTCTTTGATTTTCTACAACTTCGCGCAATCGAGCGTTGAAAGATTTTGTTCTCGGCTTCACTGATTTAGAATGAACTTGTGCTCCTTCACCGAATTCCACCGTAGGCTTGTTGTGTTGTACACTATTCCTTGACCGTTCAAACTCTTCATAACACTTATTCATTGTTTCATCGTCAATCTCCAAGTTGTCCATAGCTTCAATACAAAACAAATCGTTAATCAATTGAATTGGATGGGAAGTGTATGGAATTTTTGTTCTGTTAGAAATATTAACCTGGTGCATATTTATTGCTGCGTTTACACAAAAAGCAGGGCTAGATTTGTAAAAAGAAATGTTGAACTTCCCAACATAAACAAAAAGTAGGTGATACCCGTGATAAATTTATGGTTTTGATATTTAATGCATCAACTTTTTCAGTAACATAATTACTGGTACTGTATCAATGTATAGTGTATCACTGTTTGCACTGTGTACTGTTTGACCGTTCATAACTTTAGAAAAAGAGTGACATATCCACACTCTGGTCTGAAAACTGTAGAAAAAGAGTGACCGGCCTACACACTAGGAAAATATATATCCTGTATTAAAATATAACGGCAAACTGTTTCCCGTTATATTTTTTGTCGTGGCACCACAGTGGCTACTTAATCGGTCGCATTCCCTCCCTTTATATACCAACCTACCTCCTCCTTGTTCCACACAACCAGACCACCTTCTCAAATTCCTTTTTGACAACCAGAAAAATGTCTTCGTCTGAACCGAAGCGTACCGGCAAAAAATCTGCAAGCAAGAAACCCATGGCCCAATCGCACTCGTCATCGTATGCCATGCAACATCCGGTCCAAGACCAGCAATCGTTTCGCCCAACTCACGAATACAGATACTCACCGTATTCAAACGAAGATGCCTCTTCCGTTCATCAAAGATCTGGAAAAGAGATTGTACTCGAAGGGAAGGTATCCGAGCCACTATGGACGATTGGATACAACCCTATTTGCCATTGTGGACAAGTGTCGGTCGTTGTTGTTGACGAGACCGAAACAAATGTCGGTCGTCGATTTTTCGGTTGTCAAGCCTTCAACGACCACATGAATTATCCTGGTGACATTGATTGTTGTTGCTTTAAGGAGTGGATTGACCCTCCCATTTGCGAACGTGGACG
The DNA here is from genome assembly GCA_030737875.1 of Allium sativum. Lineage (NCBI taxonomy): Eukaryota > Viridiplantae > Streptophyta > Magnoliopsida > Asparagales > Amaryllidaceae > Allium > Allium sativum. The sequence goes on along the minus strand of CM060923.1, from coordinate 570,538,084 downwards.
TCAGTATGCACTCGAAGCGCAAGCAGAAATAAGACGCTTGAGCAAGACTAAGGCGGGTACGACAAGAGATGGTCCTTTCCCTAGACCATGGTAGGTGTACGTGTTTGAATTTGATGCTTGTCTGCTCAGTTGTTGTAGTTTGTATGATTATGGTTTGGCATTTCCTTCTGTTGTACTAGTTGTCGTTGTTTCAGTTGTTATAATTGCTCAATAGTTGTTATAATTGCTCAATAGTTGTACTAGTTGTTGAAGTTTGTATGAATATGGTTTGGCATTTCCTTCTGTTGTACTAGTTGTCGTGAATTGAAATGTTTAAAGCACTGGTGGACGACCCCTATTTTTAAACTCCTACATATACACAAAATTACCACCATGACAAAGCAATTACGAATAATGCTTCCAAAGGCTACTACAGTCAATGAAATGACTAGACACTGAGTCATACAACAATATTACGTACTGCAATATCACTGTGAATTTAATACGAGTCACGTGTATGTAGAGTGTACCCTTTCACATGCATGTACGGCATGATTGGACTAGTCACTGAGAAGAAAAAATTAAAGATGCGTCTCCATCATTCGTAACTGTGATTCCATTAAAAGTCTCCATCTTTCGCTAACTGCATTGAGTAGTCTCTTCCGAATTGAATGACAACATTTCATGTGATGGCACCATTTTTCGTGCTGCAATGATGTGACCGGTCATTGTACAGAATCACCCATAATATCACGAGAACCCTATAACGGGTATTCTAGTATGTTGAATTGTAACTGTTGGTCGTACATTGCCCTTATAAGTACTCCATATCTGATAATCCATCTCATACCTTCTACAGCTTCAAGCTGCACCGTTGTAGACTAAAGTGAGAAAATTTATTTTCTTGTTGTCTTATAGGTAACGTTTATTATCAACAAAATTCGTACTTCTACTAACTCTACTTATTCTACTGATGCACAGGTTACATGGACGATTCAGAAATAAGTGATGAAGAAATGGGAAGGATTTTTGATGAGTACGAACGAAACTTAGTGAACGATAACGAAATTGGATTAGTTCATGATACACAAGTTAAAGAGGTGCCTGCCGCTATTCAGCATCGAGCGGTTACAGCTCCGCGTCCTTCTCCAGCAAATCAACGACCTAGTAATAGAGCTCGAACATTGAATTCTCCAACTTCAGAATTTTCTTCTAAGGATTTGCTGGCCCTCGTTAAATCCTATATTGAGGTTGAAAAGAGGGATAGTTGCTAATGCAAAGTGGAGGGGGTTTAACATATGAAGAAAGATGGGCAATGATCACGAGGCTATACAACAACCATCGTTCCCGGCCCACTACACGAACATCGGTTGAAATCCAAATGGCTAATCATCATTTTGCAGACGCTTGTGATCGGTACACAAAGATTATCGAAACCGTTGAAGACGAGAACATATTTAAAACAAATCAAGCAACATATGATTCTCCTTACCTTTTCGAGTATGGTGAGGAGTTCGTTGGTTACAAAGCGTATAAACTCTGCTACAGTTGGTTGACCCGCTATGGAACTGAGTAGACTTATGGTATTCTGATTTTATTGTTGTTTTACTGTCTATTTAATTTGATGTTTGTGCGTAGACTATGGAGTTATCTGCAAACCTTGTTATGTTGGCGTGCTATCTAAGAATTTTGCATTTATACACGAGAATAGGGAAACCTTGTTCAACATCAAATTCAAACGCTATTACATTCCAAACAACACTTACAGGAACTAGAACAACATAACATACTGGCTATACACAAAAACATTCTCTACACAGAAATACAGTATCTCCACATAACCAAATGCAGTCTCTACACAGAAACATAATCAAAACGTACACAAAATACATCGAAAGTACATAATAGTGGTAGTCAACAAATACAGAACGCATACTCAAACAACAGGAACATACAACTATCAACTAGGAAAACGTAATACAACAAAAGTACATAACAGTGGTAATACAACCAAAATACATAACAGTGGTAGTCAAAAAATGCAGAATGTCTACTCCAACAGTAGGACCATACAACTGACAACTGCGAAAGTACATAAAAGTGGTAGTAACTCAGTCGTCCGAGTCATCTGAATGTGTACGTGGACGTGTGCGGCGCCGATGACGTCTCTCATCATCACCAACATCTGGAGGCTGACTGGACCCAGCACTAGACCTATGGTGGTAATACATCTGCAAGTCCTGAAGTCTCTTGTGCTCTGCCTCAAGCTGGGCCTCTAAATGTGCCTGCTGCTGTCGTGCCTCCTCTGCAACACGACGTAGCTCACCATCATAGTAATCTAGGCTACGCCTATGCTCTATATAGCCCGTATGCCTAATCCCCATCTGCATAACATACAGATCATGATATGATATCTGTGTAGGATCCGGGTAATCGTGATGGGCCGGAGGATGAAACACGTCAACGTAACGATCCGGTCCAATGGTGGGCACTGCCATGGTCCATCCAAAATGACTGGCGGCCGCAACATGATCAGCTGCACGAAAACTCTGGCTGGGCTGGGTAATATCCTCGACAACAGGTGGACGTATGCCGTGTCGTATAGCAGATGGCCCTACTAAACCAATCGATGCTGCATGCGTAATCGTGTTTGAGGACTCGGTGAAAAATCTACGCCAGAAGGTAAGGTAACACTCCCCGATAATAACAAAGCTCTCAGCCGTCCACCAGCCTGCTGCCCTGGCTATATCTAGGTGCTCCCTCGGGTAAATCATACACCGATAAGTATGTGGGTGTGGATCATCCGGAATAGCATCGAAGTCATACAACTGTCTCCAGCACCTCTCACCAAGATACCAATAAGCACCTAGCGCCACGGGAGAAGATATAAGTGGAAATCTCCGTCCGGCAAGCATCCTTGCAATCTGTATGATCTCAAGATCGATGGATGTACTCTGCTCAAATGGATGCCATAGAATCTGATCCCTATACATCCTCAACTCGATCTGGTTATGGGCAGCGGGATACACATGGCGTGACTCATTATCTCTGGACCCCCGGTTGTCCGCAGTCCAAAAGCATATACGGGGGAAAAAGGTCGATGGGTCTGCAGTACGGGTGATAAAATGAAAGTTCCTAGAGTACTCAAAGTACCAATACTGTAACAACTCCCAGAATCCAAATAAAGAAACCTGAGAATCAGTGATGGTGCACTGCATGTCGAGACATTTGTATAGGTATGCAAGGATAGGTGTGCCCCAATTATATAAAATCGCCCCATCGGCATTTATCTCAGCCGCGACCGCAAAAAACCCCACAGGAACGCTACTGCTCGAAGAACTAAAGAAAATGTTACCCATAAGGTATAACATAAATAATCGAGCAAGCTCCAAGTCGTCATCAACAGAGTAGTGATCGAGTATCCTGTCCATAGCCACACGGATCGCACTCACTCTAATAGCGCCTTCTGCCTGATACGACGTAGCAGAAACATCCAAATGAGGCAGTAGATCATGAACAAGTGCACGATCACGCCATCGACCATCGTCATAAGGCAGTGGGGGATAAGCACCTACTCCAATGCTAATACCAGTAAGCATGGAGAAATCAAGCGGTGTAAGTCCTAACTTACCACAAGGAAAGTGAAATGTGTGGGTGGTTTTGTACCACCGTAGAGCAATGGCCGCACACAATTGGACATCGACATTTATAACATGATTTATTCCTAAAATAGCAAAGAGCACAATAAGATAAAATATGACTACTAAATTATCCACTTATTTCATTAAAAGGTCTATAATATTACCTCGAAAAAATTGAAATCCAAGAGCATGTAACAGTCCTGCGACCCCCTCCTTACTCGCCAAGTGTGCATGATAATATCTAAGTGTGGTCGCTAATGAACCACGTGGACGTATATTCCGCGACTGTTAACGGTTCAACAAAATGTTATACTATCTACCCAATATCTAACACTCAAAGAATACTATTTAAATATTACTAAAAATACTTACAGCCAAACTCGACTGCGTGCTAACGTGTACTTCGTCATCTGGAAGAATGCGAAAGTTGGATAGCATAGGAAGCTTCGCCGCGCTGAGGTTCATATCCACATAGCCATCGAGATCGACCTGTCTAGCGGAAACCGATCCAACACCCCTACGCGCTCTGCCTGTTCGTCCGCCTCTACGCCCGCCACGTCCCCGATGGGCGCCTTCCTCGTGCGCCCCTATTTCTTCGTTATCCATGTTCTCGGCGGCTACAAGCAAGTCTTCTATTCCGAGCACTGGTTGTTCGCCACTACCCCCTGCACCAATCCCGCCTGCGCCACTTCCCCCGGTGCCACCATCGTCGCCATGCATGAATTTTTTGATGAAATTTTTTAGTAATCTATCCATATTTTCGAACGAATATTTCAAATACGGTATTTGATTTGGTTAGAAGCTGACGGATTGGTGAATTGAAGGTAAAATTTAGGTGAAAAATGGGGGTTGGAAGATGGTTTTCGGGTTAGGAAAATGGAGGAAGGGGATAATGAAGCAGGAGGCGGCTGGGGGAGGGTTTTGATGGTTTGCTTATAACGGCAAACTCTTTGCCGTTATAAGTTATAACGGCAAAGAGTTTGCCGTTATAACGTTGCAACGACAAAGAGTTTGCCGTTGTAACCCCCTTCCCCAAACCAGTCTGTGGCTGGTTCGCCCTTTCTGGGTACTCGGCTCGTTGGACCAGTTGCAGAACATGAGAGAGAATAACTGAACAGAACGGATGGTTGGTTTTGGTCTAAGCAACTGCTGCATCAAAATTCTCCAAGTCTCCATTTCTTCGCATTTTAGGATACAAATGAGCAATACTAATTACAACAAATTTAACAATTTCCTATTGGCCTAGCTGATAGCGTAAGGTATTAACTGTGCTGATGGTTTCCGATCAAAGTTTAAGCATGTAAATATAGTACTCAAGCACTTGTCCTTAATATCATCTAACAGCCATTGTTTGGCTAGTGAAGACAGCTCTACATAAGGCTTTAATTCCTGAAGTTGTTGGTTTATGTTCATATTCTTCCATATGTAGTCGATTTGTATTGCAGGGAATCTCCCCGAATAGAAATAGTTGATTAGTTTGCCAAGTGCAATCCAACACACTGAAACTTTGATGCTCTTTGATTGGCTTTCAAGCATTCCAGAGTTGAACATAGCACATAGATATTCACAGTTTGCAAATAAAATGATTTTGCGAGCATGGTCGTGTGGTGTTGATAACTTGCACATTCTACAATCCCAATCCTCTCCATTTGCGTTCGCTTCTAGGATGATGTCAAAAAATGAATTGTTAGTTATATCGAGTGCTCAAGTAAAATCGTTACTCGGAACATCAGAACCCCATCTTGGTAATTTTCTGGGAAGCATATGAGAGAGAGCTTTCAATTGGCAACTATTTGCAAGAACTTTCAAAGGTTTTAAATGATGATCGCTGTCTACTAGAACAAAACTAGTGTAGATGTATTCCATAATCTTCATTAGATGATCGTATTCAACACAATCAGATAATTGTACTTTATGCCTTGAATTTGGAGAAGTGGGTTCCATTCCACACTCATAACTTGCTTTAGAAGGCAGTAGGGTTGGACATCTAGCAAATATAATGGCACCATGTACTCGAAGAGACTGACCATCAGACAAGACAAATTCAAAATCAGTAAGCTTGTTTTCATCAATAACTCTCAATAGATTCTCCTGAAGACAATTCTGAATGCTTACAAATCCAAAGAAACTCAACGCATTTGCAGCATATAATTTGGGCCCAGAGCTTGAATTGCTACTTAATATGCTTCTAAGGCTTTTGATAAGACTGTTGGCAGCCGAATTGCCCTTAAATTGATCCAAATTAGAAAAGCGTATTATCTGGGAAAGAGCAATAGTATATCATCACCTCCCCTTTCTTCCACATGGTTAAAGCAACATGTTTTATCAACAGCTGTGTTGAACAAATGAGGGGTCATGGCTGATCTGCTAACATGAATATCACTGCCTATACAATTATCAATGATGGCAAAGATTACTATTAATCCTCCCTATTTTTTTGATCAAACCATGAAACTGAGTTATCGTTGAAAAACATGTTAATCCAATGAGATTTATTGCACTTCGAACACTATCTACTGCCAAAGATACTTCACCTTGAGATATCAACTTCAATTGTGCTAATATTTTATGCAAAACATTATCATTATATGATTCCGCTATTTCGGCAAAAATGATTTTGCCTTCGATGATATATATTCAGATGGTGAGAGCATCAGCATCATGATGGCTCGACACACTGGTTCAGACTCAATGTCATCAACATAATTGAAACACTGAATATCTCTTCCATATGCTGTCATTAACAAAAGTCTGTTTACTTGTATGTAACCATGTATACATAAAGTTTGTACATACTTTAAACTTATACATATAAGGGACTGCAGCTATACATGAACAATATATTTAGAAAGTTGTATATGCAAAATACAAAATATTGTTATTAAATATTGTTTCACCAAAATTTCATTCTGTTAAACGTTGAACTTATCTGAATAAATATGTTCGTTATTTGATACGACTTATAGTATACAATGGTAAAAGTGTCAAGCTAGAAACAATTATGTATGCATGATAAAATATATGAGGTATGAAACTTATCATATATGCGTCAACACAAATAACAATGAAACTTACCATGTGAGTCGTGGAGCATATTTTTTCTTGGTTCGTAAAGGAATAGTGAGCATTATTTTCTAAATCCAAAATAACATTTGTTCTATGGAATATGCATTATTGTTGTACATAGTCTTCTACTTTCCTGCTATTGTAAGGTGTATATGTGTGTGTGTGTGTGTGTGTGTGTGTGTGTGTGTGTGTGTGTGTGTGTGTGTGTGTGTGTATATATATATATATATATATATATATTGAGATACATATGTATATAATATGGGATGAATCCCCCACTACCCCAGTTCAGGAAAAAAATTAGCATGCTTTTTGGTATATAATTCAGTTGTTTAAGCTTTTAGGTTAAAAACTTAAGTCTTGCAAAAATGAGCTCTGGAACACCAACCTCTAATGCACTTCCAATTTTTTTTGAAGTAATCTGAGAGTGTAAGACCAAAAATAGTACATACGGTTGGAAATCATATTTTATACTATTAAATTTTAGCATGGTAAAATTTTGCAAACCAAAAAAACTACATTTTGGTGAAGTTTAGTAGCGTACATTACAATTTAGTCAGTTGAGAATTTTTTGTAGAGCACGTAATTTATACGCCCTCAGATGCTAACATTATTTAAATCAATAACCCAAGCTTCTAATTATTCAACTCAAGATAGTAATGAAAAAAAATCTAACTAATATTCAAAGAGAGCACAGATCTTGTTCAACCTCAACAACTTGGAAAAGATGAGGAAAATTTACATCTTAAGACAAAAATGAGGAATTGGAAATATTTATAGAAAGATGAGCTGGATGTTTTAAACTTTACATTAAGAATATGAACTTGGGAAGAATAGAAAGTGCAGTTTGAGCAACTAGAAAGGATTGGGTGTCATTGAGCATAGGAAAATATGGTGAAAGAGATTTTTATGTGTCTATATCATATAAGTATAAGAAAACATACAACCTGATGTTTTGAAGGATCGAAAAGCAACTTTATTCGTCTTCATCCTTTATGTGCATCCAGTACAGTCCACGCTGAAAGAATGTGCTACAAGAATCAATCCCCAACCAAAATCCCATTGTGATTAACCGGACACCAACCAAGCAATCTACTATTAGAGAATAAAACCAATTCCAACTGATGGTCCCGAGAAAATCTTGCTTTGTTGAAGTTCAATGTTTAAGCCAAATTATAATCTTGCTACCAATGACATAATTTCGTCCTAAGGCTCTTTTCTCCTACCTGAAAGTAAACTGGGCGTATCAAAGAAAAGGTAAATATTTGTTCGAAGAAACACCTACCCAATACTCCATTTTGCCAATTGCCAATAAAAGAGAAGATGCAACAACCATCTGCAATGAAGATGGAGAATAGTGCAACCAATCCCTACTATAGAATTTGTCTCATTCCTGAATAAAGGAACCCCTGCCCAGCCATAGGTGGCCTTAAAATCCCTAGCTGTATGTATATAAAATTATAATATGTGGAATACAGCAGAATCCCAAAATCAATCAATGTTGCAACATCATCTCATCTTGGTCACATTTAGAATAAAGTATAAAAGAATTACAGATCTAAGCACTAAAGGTTTGAAAACATGGATTATTCCTTCTGAATTGACCCGACAGTGCTGTTGGGATCGTCCAACACCTAAAAGTTTGAAAAATGCATTCCCTGATGACTTGATCCTTTTGAAATGGAACAAAACCTTCCAGATCCGACCTATTAGAGGGATACAGAAATTGAAAAATCGAGAAGACGGTGAAAACTGAGAGTGATTAAAATGAAGTATCAGTTTCTCAAAGTTTCGTGGTCGGCGTAAGACAGAATGTGAATCGGGTTTTCGGTTTTAGGGATTTTTAGAGATAAGGGTTTTTGAGATGTTAGGAAATGGATGTTTCGGCGTAAGACGAGAATAGTCTGACTCAGAGCTATGGGATTTCGATTATGAAGCGGGAAACGAAAAAAATGAAAGCGGGATTGGTAAATCCATGGCCTCGTTCTGATTTTTTTTTTAATTAATTTAAGGGTTGCGGGTTCATTTATATTTGTAGTTTGACAGTATTTAAAATATTACTTCATGGCTGTTAAAATATTACTTGTTAAGTGCACATAAGCCAAATCCCTTCATATGGATTTGTAATTATTAACAATTTTAATTTAGAAATAATTATTAACAATTTTAAACTAACGTCTTATTATAATGATTTGTAATTAATTAAGACTAATATTCAATAACACAGTTTAATAATTAACTTCTGATAATTATTAATTTCTTAAGAAGCAATGATCAATATTTACTTTTAATAATTAATGATTAATCAATAATCTTTAATAATTAAGAAGCAATACCAATTATTGATTATTGTTAGACAAAATCTGATACTAACACCCAAATCCAAATCACAAATCACAGAATTGTAGAAACAATAAAATAAGAGGAGACACACGAAATTTTTATAGTGGTTCGGCTCAAACCAAGCCTACGTCCACTTTATGTTTTCTTAAGTCTTAAGAAATTACAAGTACAATTCCTTCCTACAATCCGTAGGATTCATTCATATACAACATCCTTGTATTTTTAATGAAGAAGAGGAAAAAAGAAAGTGATTTTATACACGAATTCCTCGTGTTAGAGTGATGTGCAATGTCCTTGCGTAGCGACAATGGCGGCCGAGAGTTAGAGTGGCCAAAAAGCTCCTTCAATTTGCCTTCAAGTGGTGGATTTATAGATGATTTGTGGGTTCGGTTCGGGTGCCACATGGCACACCCAGAGGAAATCTCGAAATGCAGTGGAACATGACCTCAAAATCGTGCTATGCCAAGTGGAACATGACCCATTTGAAACCAAAAGAAATGCCGAGCTGCTTCGAGGAGTGGGGTCGGATTCTCCTTGTTCCGAACTGAGCCGTCATCTCCGATCCGAACCGAGAGGTCAAGCCAATTCCCAAAATCCAAGTTTCCGGTTATGCATGCGTTCACGGAAACGGACATAACTTTTAAACCGTATGTTCGTTTTAACCAAACGAAAGCTCTACTTGAAACTAATTCAGAGAGCTACAAGAGTTTCAAAGCAAAGCTCCGTAGTTGATGTTTTCGGGCCCAAAAGAGGTCATCTGCTAGGACTTTCGGGTTGTTCTTTGTTTGTGATGCGACTTCAACTAAATCGCTTCCTTTCTTCTGACGATCTTCTCAACGCTTGAGTGTGTTGCTTACCAGAAATTCCATGTGTAACAGCTTTGACTAAATACAATGTCAACAATTATAATAATTATTAAGTATAATTACAAAATATTAAGTGCAAATTATAACTTTTGCATTAGTTAAGTATTAATAATTAATTATACAATATAATTAATTATCAAAAATAATTATTAAAATATTACTTATTAATTATTAAAAATAATTATGATTATTTAACATTTTTAATTTTTAATTATTATTATTTTATTTTCAATTATAAATATTACATTGTAATAATTAATTTTTGTTATTAATTAATAATCATTAAATATTAATCTTAATTATTGTATAGTAACTATTTAAATTAATTATTGAACATGTTAATATTTATTAAAAGATAACACTAAGTATATCTTAGAAAACTAATATAAACATCTCTTGTAAATCTATTGGAGTTCTGCTGCAAAATAGCTTTGACAAATATTTGTCAGTATTCTGCCTGAATTTGCAGTGGAAAATAGCAGCAGCAATTTACAACGGCTTAGTGAGGGATGATAAAAGACGACGGTAATAAATAAAAGGAAAAAAGGTTGAAAAAACAAAAAACTATCCCTTGCAGATCACATGGAAATCCGTCGCAAATTAGCGATAGAAATTTCCGCTTCTAAATATGTGACGCTCAATCAATGTTTTCTTGTTGTGAATATTGTTGTAATGAAAACCTTAATATACTTCATCCTTCTAAATATTGTTGTAATGAAAAATCTTGATGTACTTCAAGATGAATATATTGCTTTCTGCTTAGTGTTGTTGTCAACGAAATTTGTTTTATTCATCAAATGGGTATTGTAATATGCAAAAATAGTTGAAACACAAAATTGTAAGCACATGAAGTGTATTCATAAATGAATATTATTAGTAGCATACAAATAGCAAAAAGAAGACGCTTTAAATAAGAAATCGAAATGATAAAAACGAAGTTGTGAGATACAAGGCATGACTTGTTGCATAAGGTTTCCTGCAGAGATCACGTTTTGACTTTAAAGAAACATACTTCCTATTATGAATGTCATAACATTTCAATATTTAATAAGCCTTGTAGTTTCTGCGAAGCATGATATAAGATTAACTGATGTTGTAACAGCTTACCTATACGGCGAATTGGATACCGATATTTACATGAGAATCCCAAATGGATATAAGTTGTCTGAAGTAAAATCAAAGTCGATGTACTCATTAAAACCGAGACAATCACTATATGGTTTGAAACAGTCTGGAAGAATGTGGTGTAACTATCTTAGTGAATATTTGAAAAAAGCTTGGTATAAAATTAATGTCATTTATCCATGTGTCTTTATAAACAAAACGGTAAAGAGATTTTCTATTTAGTGGTATATGTTGATGATATAATTTTGATTAGGACTCCAAAAAAAGATGATTAAAATGTACTTGATGCAGAAGTATCAACCAAGCTGTAGTATATGAAAATAAGTTATAATGTACTCTTTTTTCTTATTTAAGATTTTCTCGTTGGTTTTTTATTTATTAAGGTTTAACGAGGCATTACACTGATCCGGAAGTATAATACTACCACGTAGTAAATAATTGAAATATGACATTTTATATTGTACTCTTACTCTTTCACTAAGATTTTTCCTAACGGGTTTTTCTTGGTAAGGTATTAACGAGGCAGCTTTTAGATCCAGAAGTCTCAAACATCTTTTGTTGTAGTAAACTATTATTTATGAAAACAATGCAGCTTGTGTGGCTCAGATTCAAGTGGATCATATCAAGCATAATAGGATGGAACACGTTTCTTCAGAATTTCTATTCACATGTGAAATATGGAAGGACAACAAGAAAGAGGAGAAACAAATCTAGTTTCAAGAAAAACGGGTAGATCTGTTCTCAATAATAATTTCAAAATCAACGTTTCAGAAGATGGAATACAAAATTGGCATGCGTCGACTACATCAATAGACTAATTCAATAATGCGTTATAAATCAGGGAAATCATATAAATTATGATGTAATGTACTCTTTTGCTTCACTAATATTTTTCCCACTAGGTTTTTGTTAGTAAGGTTTTTATGAGGCATTATCTTGATCCTGAAGTATCAACCCACATTGTAACATTATAAAACATTTTACCTAGAGATGAAATTAAATTGCATTATATTCCTTATTTATGATTTTTTCCAATGGGTTTTCATAAAAAAGGTTTTAATGAGTTAGTTAATTTTATCATCTTTGCATATCCATATTCAAAGAAGTGTGTTGCGATATGTAAAAGTAATAATGGTGAATATGCTAATATGCTAAAAGGACTTTACTGCAATTTACATGACATGTAGACTTTGAAAGATTGTTTACATTGTATTGTACAACTGAAATAATAGAAATAAAAATTCTCTTCCTTATCTCTTTTGTTCTCTCTAATGGTTTCTCCTGTTTAACCTATTTTGTTTTATTTTATGACACTACGATTGTTTGTTAGGAATTTTTTTTAATGCTTTTGACAGTTGTCCCCTGTTTTTCCAATTGATGCTACTTAAAATTTGAGTTGCTAAGGGATTTTGCACTGGGTCTATGGACAATATCTTGATCAAATATTGAAAACACTTGCGAAACTACTATAGATCAAGTCAGGAAGTGAAAGTAAATTTTAGTTGAATTTTTTTTATAGTTTGTCATGTATATTGGAGGCTAAAAATAATCATTTTATGGTCATTGAGAGTGAGAGTGCAGAATGCTTTTAAAAACAATGCCTAGCAGAGTGGAAGCATGTATAGATTAGATGTGGCCAAGGCCACAACTGAAAACTAAACTTTTCATTTAAGGGTGCGTTCTTAACGAATGGAAATGGGGTATTTGAGAGTGGTACCGTAGCGAACGAGGAATGTGTTTTTAGTTACGAACGGGGTATTTGAGCGGAGTATTTGAATGCGGTATTTATATGTAATAATGTGATTTTTAACTAATTTTTTTAAAATTAATTAAATACTTATTAATTATTATTATTAAGCATTTTCGTTTTAGAGGTTTCCAGCGTAAACAAACTTGTCTGGACCAAAAATATTTGCAATGCGACAAATTTGAAGGATTACAACATGGCAACAACTCATTTAACCAGTTTGAATTGGGAAACATTTGCAATGTGGCGGCTTCAGAGTTATACAACATGACAATTATGTGTTGGGCAAGTTTATAATAGGAGGAATATTTGTACCGTTGGGAGGATTTAATTATTCAAATGAACCGAAGTCTGACGCGTCCGATGCGTCGGACGCCAACAGTTCATTTTCCAGCGTCGGACGCCAGCAGTTTAATTTCCAGCGATGGGCAAACGCTTGTTTTGAGCGGGGTAAATTATGTTGACGTCCGACGCGAACACTTTGCCCAGCGTTCCATTTTGTGGCCGCCAACGCACCCTGAAGAAGTTGATTCAACAGTATTTGGTCCAACCTAAACACACTACTCTCAAGTCTCAACCCGTGTCAATTTTAACAATGCTATTGTAATGTGTTGGAAATTTATGTGAATTGTTTAAAATATAGAAATAAGTGTATGATGGCTCCTAAATGTGAATAGTCCCACATCATGGGATTATATGAAAGAAGCAAGTATTTATACTTGTTTCTAAGAAGCTTTGATGGGGCCTTGGGGCTCCCAATAAATGCTTTGTTGTGAGGAGGGAGCCCATGAATCATGACCACCACACACGCGCGCGCGACCGCCCGGCCCGGCCCGGCTCGGCTCGGCTCGGTTCGGTTCGGAATTGGGCTTGGGCTTTGGGCCTTGGCTATGTGGTGTAGACACTTATATTTTTAGACCAGAAAAACTTGATTTTTTCGAACCGTTTTTTAACTACGGAAAATATTTCTGAACCGAATTTAATTTGAAACAGTAAACTTTTGACCAAGTATTTCGCAGATCCTATTTTCCTCCACTGACCAGTATTTTCGAATAACCTAATCCTCGTCTATATATTATTATCTTTAGATTAGACGAGATTAATATAGACAAAAAAAAACTGTTTTTCTCTTTTCTCTTCCACCGCCATTAAAATATTCTTACGAAAATTTTCGAGCAGTTAAATCCAGAAAGTGCAAATCTGCACTGATTTGTTTGTGCAAAGCAGATCGGTTATTAATTTCAGAGAGGCTGTTTTATCCTAAAGGCGGCGGCGAAAGTACGAACTGGTTTTGCACCACCGACCAGATCGCCGAATCGTCTTCAAGAAAGCGACCTGGTCCGCGACTCAGCCATTGTTTCCCAACAATTTGAAGACGATAAGAAACAATGGCTTCGTTGCAGTCCTAGATGGAGGCGGTTGCTACCCTACAGACAATTAATCAATGGGAGGACACTAGAATGATCTGGATGGAACAGTCGTGATGATCATTGGTGCGTCATCAGCCATTGTAACAGATCTCGCTGCTGCTGGATGCCGCATCATCGCCGCGGCCAGGCATATCGAACGACTGAAATCACTTTGCAACGATTGAACGCGATGAAATCTGAACTGTGGACCACGGATCTACATGCTCAGGTTCTGTTTTCGCCTTTCTTTTCAGCTGATTATTTCAGATCCATTTTGAGCTAAATCATATGATTTAATGAGTTTTATTTTGAAAGTGTCATTAGAGGAGGCACTATTTGAATGCAAATAGTGAAAATGTTTTTATTATAAATTGACAGTATTTAAGTGCATAATCATGTTGAAAATTTCATTAAAATTTTGGCATTACTGAAATACATATGATTATATGAAAATGTCATTAAAATTAACATTAATAGAACACATATATTATTTGGAAATGTCACTAAATTTTTTGACATTAATAGAATGTGTATGTTATTTGATAATGTCCTTAAGAATTGACATTAATTGGATGAATAGGTTTTTTGCATCAAATAAATTGATATAGTTTATATGCATACAAGTGAAAAGATAGAATATAGAACATCTTTGTTGCATACATATGTATTCAATATTTCTACATGAGTTAGACTGCATTGTAGCCTAATATGGAGGACAACATGTAAATTGTGACTCCTTGAGCCAAACCAAAAGAACATGCTGAATTTTTCGAAAATGCAGAAAATAATATTTTATGAGATTCACTTACGTTAGTCTCTGAGTTTACGTATATTTTTCTATACGATAAAATATGAATTCTCAAACATATGAACATCTTTAACATTAATAAGCTTCCACGACCAGTCAGTATAGAATAGAATGGGAATCCACAAGGAAACCATAAAGGACAACAGCAACCAACCCAAAAGAGTGATTCTGGACAGTTGTTTCTATGTTACAACTGTGAAAAACCAGATCATATGACACGAAAGTGTAGGAACAGGTAAGGCCCTGCACCGCAGGCAAACCTGAATAAGAAGACTCTAACGGGTATGATTACTGAAATTCACTTTTTGGTGGATTAGATGGTTGGTGGGTAGACATTGGTGTTTCTCGCCGTGTCTGCTATGATTGTGATATATTCACAATATACATGGCTGTTGATGATCAGAAAGTGTGTTGTGAGATCCTCGCACCACTAAAGCTATAGAGATTGGTAATGTGGAAATAAAGCTTATAATTAGAAAGACAATGATTCTTAAAAGATGAGATGCATTTGACATGTTTAAAACATTCAAAACTGAAATTGAGAATCAAGCAAATAAGAAAATGAAGAGACTACATAGTGATAGAGGAACAGAATACGAATCAAATTCTATTCTGGATTTTTTATGTGATACATTGTACATAGGAGAACTGCACCCTATTCACCTGAAATGAACGGTAAAACTGAAAAAAAAATAGGACCTTTACCGAATTAATAATTGTCACTTTATTAAATTTTGGTGCAGCATAACATTAGTGGGGGGATATTTTATAGACTGTACGTTATGTTCAAAATAGAATCCCCATATCTAAGAATAAAATTTCACATTATGAAATTTTAAAAGAAATATAAATCCAATATGTCATACTTTAGAACTTGGGATTGCTTAGCATATGTTCGCATTCTAGACCCTAAGAGAATAAAATTGGCAAGTAAATCATATGAATGTGTATTTATTAGCTATGCTGTTAATAGCAAAGCATACAGGATTTATGATCTAAATACACATAATATAATCTGAATCAAACGATGCCAATTTTTTATGAAACGAAATTTCCTTTTAAATTAAGGAATAGTGGGGGCACATCAAATATGCCTATTAGAACAGAACTTAATAAAAGTTCTGAAATTGAACCTAGAAGAAGTAAAAGAGCGAGAACCGTAAAAGATTTGATTCGGATTTTTTGTGCTTTTACTATAGAGGAGGATCACTTAAACCTCTAAGAGGCCTTATCTTATTTAAGACGCCGATTTTTGGCAAGAGGCTATAAATGATGAGATGGATTCTCTAAAATCCAATAAGACTTGGCATTTGACAGATTTACTCTCTGGTTGTAAATCTATAGGCTGTAAATGAGTATTTAAAGGAAAATTAAAACCTGATGGCACTGTTAATAAATATAAAGGACGATCAATAGCTAAAGGTTTTAAATAAAAAGAAAATATACATTTCTTCGACAATTTCTCACATGTGACTTGAATAACATCCATTCGGGTATTAATTTCACTTCCTTGCATTTATAATTTACTAAGACACCAAATGGATGTTAAAACGTTTTTTTTAAACGGTGAATTAGACGAAGAAATTTATATAGAACAGCCTGAAGGATTTGTAGTACATGGTTAAGAACATAAAGTATGCAAATTAGATAAATCATTATATGGTTTAAAACAAGAACTTTAACAATGGCATGAAAAATTTGAGAATTTTAATCATTTCACATGGTTTTAAAGCTAATGAAAGTGACAAATGCATTTATTACAAATCTGAAAATGACATTTGCAATATTATGTAGATGACCTATTCATCTTTGGGTCAAACATTCATGCCATAAATTAAGTCAAATCCTTATTGAGTGCCAATTTTGATATGAAAGATCTAGGTGAGACGAGTGTAATCCTTGGTATTAAAATTACTAGGTCAGAAAAGAGAATTTCTTTGGATCAATCTTATTACATTGAGAAGATACTAAAGAAATACAATTGTTTAGACTGTAAATATGCAAATACCCCATATGATCAAAGTGTAAAGTTATTTAAGAACACTGATGAAGGTGTAAGACAGTCTGATTATGTGAGCATCATTGGCAATCTTTGATATGCCATTGATTGTACTAGACCCGACATTGCCTATGTCGTGGGATAATTGTGCAGGTTTATTAGTAGATCTAGTATAGAGCACTGACATGCTATTAAAAAGGTCATGAGATACCTTAAACAAACTATGAACCTTGGATTACATTATGAAAAGTTTCCAGTTGTACTTAAGGATATTCTGATGCAGACTGGAATACTTTATCTGATGACTCTATTGCGACCAGTGGCTATATAGCATCGCTGGAAGAACTGTTTCTTGGAAATCTAAGAAACAGAATAT
The DNA here is from genome assembly GCA_030737875.1 of Allium sativum. Taxonomy (NCBI): domain Eukaryota; kingdom Viridiplantae; phylum Streptophyta; class Magnoliopsida; order Asparagales; family Amaryllidaceae; genus Allium; species Allium sativum. The sequence goes on along the minus strand of CM060923.1, from coordinate 570,520,725 downwards.
CTTGACTCAGTATACTATAGTGACTGAGATAATAGCACTAGCCACAGCTAGTGAAGAAGCAGAGAACTAAAGAAATCTGCTAGTTGAGATCCCTATACGGGAAAGATAGACACCAGTGGTGTAATCGATTGTGATAGTTCCGCGACTATTACAAAAAGTATAGAACCGTTATAACAACGGTAGAAAACGACGTCGTAAGCACAATACTGTAAAAGAACATCACGTACATAGTGACGAAAAAATTCGACGACTATTGAAAGGAAAACAGAACCGATATTACAACGGTAAGAAATGATAGTCATATACACAGTATTGTTAGAGAACATCACATATGAGGTGATGATAATTTGGCAGATCCTTTGACGAAAGGACCGACCAGAAAGAAAGTCCTTAATAATTCTAAAAGAATGGGACTACTGGCTGAGATAGTGGAATCACGCACAATGGTAACCCGACCTAAATGACTGGAGATCCCAAGAACTAGGTTCAATGGGTAAAAACAAGTTGTGTAGTGATAGTAGATGAACATGCTAAATTTATATATTAAGAAGCATGTATTCCTGAAGTGATTAGAGGATGAGTTAATAGAAACTCTTAATGAGATCTATACTCTATTTGGAGTGGAGTACCTACCTTCAGGAGTACTCTTGATAGACTCACCTATGTGAATGTGGAAATGTGGCCGTTTCCTATGGAGTTTTGGGCAGAACTTCTAGAGCGTTCACTAAACTGGGATAGACGTGCATGGCCATAAACGCACGGGCTTATTTGATTGCACTATGGAAAAGATTGTGTGTAGTTTGATGTCAGGAATAGAGTTCAAGACTACGTGTCACTCTAGTAAAAACTGAATCTTATTCACTACGCAAAGGTTCAAGTCGGATGACACCTTTGTTTATGCACAGTCTTATGTTTTTAGAAACTGCTCGATAATATTTTAAAAAAATTCAAGTGGGGGATTGTTGGAAATTTATGTGAATTGTTTAAAATATAAAAATAAGTGTATGATGGCTCCTAAATGTGAATAGTCCCACATCATGGGATTATATGAAAGAAGCAAGTATTTATACTTGTTTCTAAGAAGCTTTGATGGGGCCTTGGGGCTCCCAATACATGTTTTGATGTGAGGAGGGAGCCCATGAATCATGACCACCACACACGCGCGCGCGACCGACCGGCCCGGCTTTGGGCCTTGGCTATGTGGTGTAGACACTTATATTTTTAGACCAGAAAAATTTGATTTTTTCGAATCGTTTTTTAACTACGGAAAATATTTCTGAATCGAATTTAATTTGAAACAGTAAACTTTTGACCAAGTATTTCGCAGATCCTATTTTCCTCCACTGACCAGTATTTTCGAATAACCTAATCCTAGTCTATATATTATTATCTTCAGATTAGACGAGATTAATATAGACACAAAAAAAAAAAAAACTGTTATTCTCTTTTCCCTTCCACCGCCATTAAAATATTCTTACGAAAATTTTCGAGCAGTTAAATTCAGAAAGTGCAAATCTGCACTGATTTGTTTGTGCAAAGCAGATTAGTTATTAATTTCAGAGAGACAGTTTTATCCTAGAGGCGGCGGCGAAAGTACGAACTGGTTTTGCACCACCGACCAGATCGCCGAATCGTCTTCAAGAAAGCGACCTGGTCCGCGACTCAGCCATTGTTTCCCAACATAATGTCAGTAGCTTCAACTTCTAGGTCTGACTTTTGATTCTTCATATATGTCAAAATAATCTCAATCGTCATAACGTATTCACATCCATCATTCATCAAATATAATGAGTTTCATAAATTCATTAAATTTGGAGTCATGGATGAATAAGATTTTTGAAGACACGGACTTACATTGAAAATTAGGACGGTGAATTCGATCTCAGAGTTTTAACCCTCCATTTCTATCGTTTCTGCATCCATTTCAGTTCTATTGTTCAGTACCATCGGTTAATGGTGATAATAAGCTATGCTTAACATATAAGCCCCACCTAAACTGATTGGCAATCGCTCTGTGCCTAGCAGCAAACTGACACCGGCTCTAAATGTTTATTTAAAAAGTACATAATAAATGAAGTTCTGAAGACGTATGTTTAATGAACATTCGGTAGGTAACATTTACATGTTATTTATAACTGATGCACTGAATTACTGGATCCTAGGTATTCTGTACAGCTCTACTTATCTTTGAGTGAGTTCCATCTTAACTATGTAAACTTTGGAACTTTGAGAATTACTGAATCCTAGATCATATTCAGTGTATTTGCACTTGGCTCTCATTTTGAATAGTCTCCCGTTAAAGGAAACAAGTATCTCATAAGAAGACTGATCATTTGATGTGGTTTGACGGGGATCCGAATGGGGTCGGATGTGGTGTAATACACAGATTTTTATCTGAAAATAGCTATGTTTTTTGACCCTTTGTCATTTGATAGGTTAAAACTTCAGAACAAATATTATCAAAATGACTCAGGATTTTCTTCGAACTAAAATAGTAAAGGTGCACCTGTGTTCTCTTAACTAGAAAAAAAAAAATTGTTGCTTTAATAAATAAATCATTTGATTGCACATGTGTTTTTGATGTCTTCTGTCCCCTTCTAAAAACTGAGAAATATACCACCAATTTTCTAAGTCTCGCTTCTCCCCCGCTTTTTAATTAGTCCATAGACCAAGATAGATGGGAAGGGGCTATTCCATAGAATTATCTGTTGATTGCAGTTGGGTAAGCAGAAGTAAAGCATAAGAAATGACGCTTTATAAAATTGTTCCTCAAACACAACTCAATGTTGTTATACATATATGATTTATAACTTAATAAAAAGCCAATAAGCAGAATCACACTTGTTTAAATAAAATACTAGAATGAAAACCTTCCAGGTAACTTATTCAAATGACGCACACTGTTTAGTACTTAAACGTCAAGAAAAATAAACTCCATTTTCCAGCGAGATGATCAGAGATATTCGGTAGGGTTGGCAACGAGGTATGCTTCAGCCGCCTTAATGTGGCCTACAACGTTTTCCTTTGCAATCCCGACCACGCTTTCATCCGGTTGCACGTTGGGAAGAAGCTTGTATGTTACCTCTACTTTTACTAGGCATCCTCCATCGCTTGAAGGCTCAAACTTAAACTGACTGGTTGAGGATTCCAGGCTAACTCCGAGGTGACCTCCTTCGATTAGAGCGCTTTTCACTTCAAAGTTGTCGAGATCTGCAAATTCCAGGCGTTCCTTTATGGACCCAATTGGCACAACTGCATATGCATGCATATGATTACAATGTTATATCTTGGTGAACATAAGGTATTATATAGCAACTGGTGATCATGGAAAACAGAATATATGAAAATGTAGAAAATAATGTGGAACCAACCTGGTGTGAATTTGATTTCGCGGATGCTTCCAACTCCTTGGCCAGACAGTACAGTACTGCTCTCGATGATTTCAGGTGCAGCTTTGGGTCCGAGATTGTGCCAGTCCAGCATGGCTGCCTTGAAGAGGCGAGCAGCCGAAACAGGCGATGTGATTTCTACGTTCCAGTTTCCTGAACTCATGATTATTCTTTCTTTGTTACAAATGTAGTAATCAAGTGTTTTTTATCTACTGATGTTCAGGATTAATGGATGATGATACTGATGAGCAAGCCGTTGGCTTTTTATAGCTGAATTCTGAATTGGTAGGTGTTGACTCATTGAGTCGACAGAGTGTAATTGTAAGACTGATTCAAAGATGAAGACGTCAGGATTGCAATTAGCAACGACGTGGCAAACTTACGTTAAAAATTTGTCAGTAGGAAAAAGATATTGTGAGTTTGAACGAGCAGAAAAGTGGACGGTGGTATTTAAAAAGACAATCATGTACAAACTGTGTATTAGGCTATGAGCATCTCCAATGGATCACCTAGATAGTCAGACGTAATGTTATTAAATTTTCCATTGGTCTAATGCCTATAAAATAAGTTTCAGAATCTGAGCGTTTATAAAATAGGCGTTACACCCCTATTCAAAATCCTGAATTAGATTCTTAATATTAACCTTAATATTAGGGTTGAAGCTAAGGACTGGATAGAAATTCTGAAAACTAACCCTTAATTTTCAACGAACCGGAGATGCTCTAATGCTCAGTGCTCAACGTGTTGGGTGGGTGAGTAGAAATTGTTATAAACCGTACTCATCACATTATATTTTTCTTGTTTTTTGGAACATTTTTATATTGAAAGAAGGCTGTCAACTTTTAGGTGATTGTGAACACGTTGATTTTTTTTACAACCCTAGCCCCCACCCATACCTAACTATCTGTGTTGTGCTAAACTCAGCCATTTTTCCTAATGCTAAGCTAAACCATTTTTCTTTATGTACAGAATATGGTGGTGGTCGTTTGGTGGGTGAATAGGAATCCGTAATCAATAGTGCTCATACTGCGATATTTTTCATGATTTTTGGCTTTTTATATTGAAAGAAAGGTGTCAACTTTAGAATTGCCAGCGTTTTGATGTGTTTTCTATTCACCCATACCTAACCATGTACAGTTTTTTCTTTTTCTTTTCGTATTTCTAATCGGCTGAATATAAAAATGGTGATAACAAAGAGAGGTTGCATAAATGCACGTATATCCCGTTAACAGTGTCTCGTCCAACAAGAAAACAAGAAAAAGAGAAAATAAAATGTTGACAACAAAAATGGAGTCAACACCGAATACATGGGGGGCATCAATAATATCAAACATAAATCTTAAAGAAGAAACCAGTAAAAGGAAAAAATGAAGAAGAGACACAAGAATCTTTACACGGTTCAACTAGCATAGCCTACATCTCTTTAAATCAATCTTTTATTTAGAACTTGCTAATTTTATCTCCTCAGACCTTAACTGTTGAAATATAATTTGAAATGGTTTTTTGGCAAGCCATTAAACATTGAAGATTTTTAGAAAGGTTTTAATGTTGAAAGGACAATTATTCATTAATTAGGAAAAACTAATTATTCATTAATGAGAGGTTTAATGTTACAAATCTAGAAGGTTCTATTGTATGTTATAAATAAGAGTTTGTCTCATTTGTATGTAAGAAGCAAGTATCAAGAAGGATGTATGAAGGAAGAATTAAGAAAAGAAAAAAGTAATAAAGCAATTAAAAGTTTTCCTCTTTTCCAAATATTCCTTTTTCTCATTAATCTATTCCTCTTCCTCCCCAAAAATTCTAACAAAGTGGTATCAGAGCAATTAAAATAGCTAACAAAGTGGTATCAGAGTCAAGTTCGTGAAGGTGTGATAAAATGTCAAACAGTGGAATGTTTTTCCTCCAATATCCCCGTCTCACAAAAGAAAATTATGACAAATGGTGTCTTCGAATAAAAGCTATACTTGGCGGACAAGATGTATGGGAGATCGTAGACAAAGGCTACGACAAGCCAGAAAATGAAACTGCGTTATCTCGAGCAGAGAAGGAAGCATTAGCAAACATGAAGGGAAAAGATCAATATGCACTTAGCCTCATCCATCAATGTTTGGATGATTCAATGTTTGAAATAGTAATCGATGCAGCCACTTCAAAAGAAGCCTGGGAAATTTTGCAAAAATCTTTCCAAGGAGTTGACAAAGTAAAGAAAGTTAAGCTTCAATCGCTAAGGAGTGATTTCGAAGCAATGAAGATGAGTGAATCCGAATCAACTTCGGATTACTTTACAAGGGTGAATGCGAATGTGAATCAGTCAAGAGACTATGGAGAAAAAATTGCTGATGTTCGAGTGGCGGAGAAGAAGTTAAAAGGGGAAGAGGAGATGATGAGAGAGAAAGCCGCTAAAGAAGAAATCGAGGAGGAAGTCGTGGAAGAATATGAAGTAGAAGTAGAAGATGACGTAAAAGAAGAGAAAGAAGAAGTCGGTGACCAGAATAAAGCGAATGAAAAATTTATTGATGCGGAGGAGGAAAATGGTGATAAAGTTGCTAATGTAAACCTCAAAGAGGATTTGGAAAATGAAAACGATGCTAACAAAGAGGAAGAAAACAACATTGCACAAGATTTGAAAAATGAGAATGTCACAAACAAAGGTAAGGAAGCAGGTGAACAAAGCAATCCAGAAGAGGACGATGTGGAGATGACGAACATACAAGACAACAATAGTGATACAAAAAAGGGAAAAGAAAGAGAATGTTGCAGTGAAATAAAAGAGGACGCAGAAATAGAAGACAAAAGCGATAATAAAAATGAGGATATCGAGATGAGTGACCCTGACGATGCTAGGGTCGATGATGATTCAATAAAAAAGGATGCTTGTAAAAGTGAGAATAAGGCAGATGAATATAAAGAAGATCTTGATGGTGTTCTTAATGTGATCTCTGGTTTTGTCTCCACAGCTGGTGCAGCTTTTGCTAGTCACATGGATGTCAACAAGCTTGCTTTCACCGGATCGTCTGAAACCAGTAAAATGCTACTCGGAATGGCTGCAAAATGCAACCTCAAGCCTGTTACACAGGGACAATATTATTGTGCTGGTTCTCGTACTTTTATGCATGAAAAAATATATGATGTGTTCATGGAAAAGTCAAAAGCTCGTGGTTTGAGTCATGTAGTCAGTGATCCTTTTAAGAAAGGTGATAACAAAAGAGATGGAAATAAAGAAGTCAAAGAAATTCAATATACTGTTAGAGATTTCAAGTACAAGAAAAATTTGGATGTTATGAAAGAATGGAAAGATGACTTATATGACTCATTCAAAGTTAATGACACCAGAATTAAATGGAAGCTAGAGCACACACTTTTTGGAACATCTTGTGCGAATGGAGGAGGAGAAAATGAACGGAGCTTTGCAACAAGGATTCGAGAAATCATGTTAAAGATCTTCATGGTGAAAAAGAAGAGAAGAAAAAGGAATGCTTGGATAATTTCTTTATTTCCGCCAAAACACGTGAGATACAAAGATTTTCGAAGAATGAGAGCTATGCATGGAGTAAGAAAGGAAATTTCAAATTAGGAGGGAGTGTTGAAATATAATTTGAAATGGTTTTTTGGCAAGCCATTAAAGATTGAAGATTTTTAGAAAGGTTTTAATGTTGAAAGGATAATTATTCATTAATTAGGAAAAGCTAATTATTCATTAATGAGAGGTTTTAATGTTACAAATCTAGAAGGTTCTATTGTATGTTATAAATAAGAGTTTGTCTCATTTTGTATGTAAGAAGGAAGTATCAAGAAGGATGTATGAAGGAAGAATTAAGAAAAGAAAAAAGTAATAAAGCAATTTAAAAAGTTTTCCTCTTTTCCAAATATTCTTTTTTCTCATTAATCTATTCCTCTTCCTCCCCAAAAATTCTAATAAAGTGGTATCAGAGCAATTAAAATAGCTAACATTAACTACTTACTATTTAGACCTTAGTTCTAGTTTTTACAAACCTTGAATATGTATTAGAAGAACTAATAATTGAAGAGAAAAAATTAAATTGGCAAAGCATTTGTAGCAAGATACAATCTGAATCCCCCTTCTAGTCGGAGATGATACAAAGTTTACAGGCAATTTATCAGTTATTGAAGTAGAAACCAATGTGCTGTAAAGTCCACAAGTCATCGTTAAGAAGTGCATGATCACTTGTTATGCATCGTTAAGAAGTGCATTCCGGCGATATCGAGGCAATAGCCCAGAATAATGACTCGATGGTTCACATATAGAGTACGAGTAAAATAATTAGACAACTATTGAAAGAACTAGGCAGAACATCATTCTAGGATGCTTTGAGTATGAGTTAGTATCCTATCCAGACAGGGGATCAGTATCTATCTAATAACTTAGACAAACAAGTTCAATTCAACAAAAGATCACTCAATATCTTTAAAAAAAGCCTAGGCGACTATGCAAACAAACTTCAGAACCAATCTCTCACCGGGGATCACGACCCCTGAATCAACAAGTTGAGGGATCGGTATCGATTCCCTACATATGGGAATCTGTACCGATCTAATCTACAGTCGAATTGAGAGTCCATATATATTTTGGATGACCTCATCTCCAGCTTGAGCTACTTCTAGAGAAATTTCAAGAAGATCACTAGTTTTTTCTGCCTATAAATGCATGATGTATTGTTCATGTAAAGGATCTTTTGGCCTTTTGTTTTCATTAAGTCTCTACTGGTATCAGATTCATATTGATCTCACATTTTGTAATAAGAAAAGTTAGACGTAATTTTTTTTAGTTTTCCAAGTGTATGTAGGCAATCAAAACTCAAACCACTATAAACGTTGGTGCAAATTCTCTTTTGCTATTTATGCTATTTTTTTTAATTGTTAACGATATTTTCCGCTAACATCGTAGATAAGTCAACGGGAGTAGACTTGAGTGGAAGACTAGGCCGTTCAGCCTTCACAAGTTGAATCGGACCTCCACTCCTTGGTATCAAGATCCGAGAGAAGAGATTCTTTACGAAACACCAAGAGGGGTCTAAACTCATGAAAAAGGGTTTTTCTTCCGATTAGCCTGGTTGCATGTTTTCTTTTTGGTCACAGACTCTTAGGTATAGGCCTTTGGTTTTCCCGTGAGTACTTAGAGGAGCTTGTCCTCTTTATGTACGTGGGTAGCTGCCGGTTCGGAACCACTTTTAGAGTCTGTGCTAAGCAGACTAGTGGGGATAGCTCATATCCCTTCCGAAGTTCCGGTCTGCCGTCCGACAGGATTTCCAAGTATGGCCTGATTCTTCGAAAGGTGGCTCTAGGCACTGATTTAAATCTCGCAAATATCGCCCGAGATCGAGATCTCATTTTGGGCTCCTTTCGAAACGAAACAACAAATATCACTCTAAATCTCCTTTCGAATATATCGCACGAGATGTTGCAATATCGAACGATATATCGATCGAGATGAAATACTGGAATATCGTCCGAGATCTTAGTTTTTTTGGTTAAAATTCAAATATGTGCCTGAAATAGAACAATAATTAAAAAACTCAAATGTAGCCATGATAATCTTTTGTTATTTTGCATTTTGCATGTTAAATGACCATATTGTATGTTCATATATGCTCTACAATGGTTATGATTTTCATATTCATCTTTTTTACATACATGTTACCTATGAAATTATGTATTTTATGGTCTATTTATGCTGAATTTTTTAATGTTATGGATCCTTTTATTTTTATGTCTAAATATATTTTTGTTTCAAGCATATTACGATTTAGAGTATGAATGATTTTTCGCAAAATAAAGAATAATAAAGTTATTTTGCAATTCAAGTTTAAGTTACTGTGTTTTTAATATCATTTATAAAAATCATTTTGTAAAATATCAACTTTTGACATATCATGTTCCCCGAGATTGTTTCGATATGAACTTTCAGACCCGAGATGGAAATCCGAGATGAACTCCCGAGTTAGACTTGTCTCATTTGAGATCTCCCTCGATACAGACCAAGTATATAAAATCCCCGAGACGAAATGCGATCGACATCCAAGATTTAAAACGTTGGTTCTAGATGATTTATCTGATGTTTATCAACATGACCTTTCAGTGTTTACACAGTAGATGTTTCGGAAATTGGTTCCAGATGGCTATCGCAAGCCCCTAGCTTGATGCTTTCGGCGTTTTTGTCTCCAAACGTGCCGGAATTTAAGCAGATTTATACTGGAGGCCCTTTCGGGTTCTAGCCAATGGAGCTCTTACCTTCATCTTCCTTGATTCCTGACCTGGATGGCCTCTCACTGTCGATTCCCCCTACCGGGTTGGCGCTGTTGGAAGGACTTTACCAGCCCGATCCTGTCTGATAAACCTTGCTGATTAGACCTTTCAGCTTGTGAGGTTCTTTCTCTTCGGCAGATCTCGGCTGATGTTACTTTCAAAATTTTTCTCCCTATCGCTGACTTCTCTTAGTGTTTGATTTTTCTTTCTGAAGAGTTCTCATGTGCTTGCGATCGTCCGATACTCCTTCACCGCCAGTCTATTTCGGTGTTAACTTTTTGGTAGTAACATTTGCCCCCCTCCCGCTAGTGAAGGGGTATTTTCGACTTTCCAAGTCAAACTTTCTGTCTTTTTCGAAGTAACAACTCCGTGTCTTTTGCTCTCCCGCACCCGGGGCGCTGATTGGCTTCTCCTTCTGTGGTCCAGATTAACCCTGACTCCTAAATGCAAATTTTCCTCTTTTTTCTACTCCTCCGGACAATTATTTTCGCTTTTTCGGGATGAATCATGCTCATCAATTGGATCAAAGGTGTAGGGCTGAGAGGAAAAGCAAGTCTCCCTTCTCTAAAAAAAAACCTTTTTTTCCTTTTTTCCTCCTTTCTGCACAACATTTTACTCAAACAAAGTTACTGTTTTTCGAAATTGGTTACATTATTTCCCAAGATTCCAGATCTAACTAGCTGTAAGTTTGCTTGTCCAAATCTCAGTTACTGATTTGGATTATACTTTGGATTAGGGATTGGGGTTCTCAGCATAAATTTAATCTTTCTACAATTGTTTGAGATGACGATCAATTATAATCTTTAACAAATTGTACCCATTCCCTTCTATTATCGAAATTCCGAGAAGCAAAATTTGTAAAAATAGACAACTAGTAACAAGGAGGAATTTGACTTATTGACAGCGATCTTTGTAGTCAAGATCATTGTCTGACGAGACGATAAAATTTTATGATGCATGTTTACTTGCGTTATGTTTACGTAAAATTATAGAAATGGAAATTGGGTTTAAAATATATGTTTATGCTATAACATCACCTGGCAGGACTATGTTTGGTGTTTCACAGCCGGGCGCCTCCAGGTTGAAGGGGTCTTCTGGGCTTTGTACGGGAAAAATACAATTCGAAGTAAAGGATTCTCAAGCTGTTGATGCAATAGGTGGAGTTCCTCCTTTCCGGCGTTCAATGTTTCTTGAAGATGTTTCACATCCATCTCCCACTGTCTCTTCTCCTTTTGGGTTTTCATCTAAGAGGAAGGCTACCTCTGTTACCAAGCAGTGGATCTATCAAAAGACATAAGAGGGAGAATCCAGTCTCACGTCCTTCTGGCGACGGGACTGTGGAGCCGGCTGAGGGTCGATTGTTATCAAGTCCTCTCGCTCCCTTCCTTGGGGATTCTCTTAAGATTTTCCCTTCCTCAGTGGACATTGCAGGAAGTAGCTTTGTTGCTGGCCTTCTAAGATCTGGTTCTTAAGGGACTTTGGATTTGGGAGGACTCGAATTACCTTCCCTCTCTTATTGCCAACGCGATTTCGTGAATCCTCCTTCCCAGATTCCGGACTTCGTGGGTGTTGTAATATCTGTTTTACCTAGTGTTGACGAGTCCATTATTTCAGGGATCGATTTCACATATTGGCCTAGTTTTTTCTTTCGTCTCATTCAACGGAAACTTTCGTTTCATATTCTCGTACCTCTGAATTTCTTACTCGTTTACCTTATTCATGTGTTAACTTCAAGTCGTTTTTTCCAGATATCTAGTGGTTGGTCCACCGCTAGGCTGACGGCGGCTTCGCTATTTCATGACGCAAGAGGGCTGAAGGAAGAGAAGTTCGTGCTAGAGTCAAAAATCCGCGATTTAGTTTCAGCGAAGAGCCATAATATGGAAGTTTGTAGCCAGCTGAGAGTGTTTCTTAATAGGGGAAAAGCTAGAAATCCGATTCTGGCCGCTAAAGTTTCGACTCTCAGGCGCGAGCAGTCAGATACGTCGGTGGAGTGTATGAAGAAACCGAGAGTAAAAGAAGCGACTCTTTGCAATGCTAAACGGATAATTTATGAAGCCCAGGATAGAATTTCCTCATTTCTGAAGGTGCATCTCCCAAATATAGTGACTGAATATTATGAAAGGGCTCTCTCTCAGGTTTATTGTGATAACTGTGGCAAATTTTCAGATATGGGTTTCCCTTCTCTTTCACCGTATCTTCAAAGCAGGGCCTTTGAACGAATTATGGCATTCAGGCAAGATGCCGGAATGCTCATAAGGAGTAAGGAGAGAGTTGAGGATCTTCTATTTGTTGAGGGGCTGCCTGACTATCTAGCACCTGGACGTGGCAAGGGCTTTGCTTTGCTTATTGGTGATGATGACATAGGCAGTCAACACAATAGATTCAACTCTCAGTGTGGTCATAACAAAAATGGCAGGTAGGAAGGTATGTTTTATGTGTTTACAAGTGACTGTGTAGGTTTCTTAAATGCTAATTCATCTTAAATTCTAGCTTCTCTATGCAGAGTCGGTGAGTTTGCCGAAAAGGCTGATTTACCTGGGCCTAGCGAGAAAAGTCAGACGATGCATGCGATTTCTCCTATCCCTCAGGTATGAACCTTCTTCTCAGAATTTCTTTACTGCTAGCGGGTCTCGTCCCCTAATGACTCGTTCCTTTGATAATGAATATTCTATTTCCCTTAATGATTTTGTTCTCCAAGGGCGAACTGCACTCCATCTCCAGGTTGAGGAGGGAATTCCTTACAAAACTTGCATATAAATCCGGAAGAGAACGTTTTTTTAAAAGATCTCACGCATATTTATAGGAAGTACCCCTGAGTTGTCCTTCAATTTCTTGGGGAATGACAGATAGGTGATATTAAAGAAACTTAGGTCCCATCATGCTAAATTAATATGTAATATAGAGGAGAAGGGTACTGGGGGAAACAATTAACTTGTTACGTCTATGGTTGATGTCAATTTGTATGGATATGGATTGTACTCGTGTTTAATTTCTTTCTTTTGTAGGTCATTCTGTGGTTTAAATTTTGATATTCGTTGTTTGAGAATGAGTCCTATAAGTAGTTGCCTACTTGTTTGTATGTATAAGAATATTTGCCTGGAGGCACTCCTTGCTTCACTAACGAGGATGTTCGAATCACTTTGTTCCCTAGAGATTTTCCCGGGAATCTCCTTAGCGATATCGATGATATGCTTGCTCCGTCTGGGGAGCTATCTGTACAGCGTCTGAAGGAACAAATACACACGTTTGAGGCTCAGATAAAGCATAAGGACAGAGACATTCTCGAAGTGAAGAGGGACATAAAGACAAATCCTTCTACTGATTTTGAGGGGAAGAAGGATGAACTCCAATGCCAAGTTATTGGGTTAGAGGCAGAACATGATGGTGTACTAAAAGAATGTTGAGAATGGGAATCTATCTTTGGACATACCCCTGAAACATCCACTCCAGATGTTTTGCGGTTTTCAAGGAGATTCAGGTCTCCCGAGCTTGAAATACGGGATTTTCCTCTTGGGATGGATCACTCTCTTGCCGCTAGGTGGCGTAGACAGGTTAAGGACAAATGAAAGGTTTCTATACCAGAAAAAGTGTTGAGGACAATATTCATCGTAATGGTTTTTATACTCCCAAAATTAAGCGACTACAAAAGGAGAGACAGTTTTTACATAAAGATGCTCTTGATTTGGAGAAAGAAAACGAAAATCTTCACAGAATGGGTAAGGCTTTCAACCTAGCTCTAAAATGGCAACCTAAATCGTCGGATGATCCACGTGCGGACACAGAAGACATGCGAAAAAATGATGGACTTTTGCGCGTTGCTATCCATCATTCTACGACTTCCTCCTTGCCTTGCGAATAAGAATCAACCAATAGAGGATCGCGCTGCTATTCATTTAGGGATTTTGGTGCCGCGATATGTATTTTTTGTTTTTTTGTTTTTTTGTTTTTTGAAGATGTATTTATCTTATAAGACTTTTATCCCATAAACCTCCTTGTAATCGATTATGCGATGTATGAGGCATTCGGTATTTTTCCCGTTGAATGTAATATTTCATAGCGATGGCATTTATAAAAGTATTACTTAACACACAATCGCACGTTTCATGCATAAACGTTTTCCTTTGGTTATGGTGACGTCATGGCATGATGTACATCTTTGGCGTACTTTGTCAAAAATATGTCTTAAACTCTTCAGTGGAGTGTCACACGTTCTTGGTAAGGTTGATAGCACAAAGGTTCATTAAATGTGAAACGCCTATGATGTTTTATTTGTGCTTCGCGTGTTAGTGCAAACATTTGATATATTCGACCAATGGATCAATGTATGCATAAATTAAGAAACACTTTCCTGCGAGAGCGAGAGAACCATATGTTTGCACCTAATGCCAATGGAGATGCGCTTCCAAATCAAATCCGAGTTGAGGAGGGGGTGGAAGGTATGAATGACTCCTTGTTCCCCTCTGAAAATTCGCACCAATCTCGATCCGGATGCTTTGTGATGAAACTGAAACTGTACATCCGGTTAAGATTTGCATCCGAGCTTGGCATTGAGATGAGGCTAGGCGGCTTGTTCCAACATTTGTGAGGAACTAAATTAACCCAGATTCGGGTATGAAAGATGATAGACCAAAGACCTCCTTTTGGCGTTAAGTAGAAGTCCCGGACCACCTTTTCTTCGGGTAATTGAAGATTGAAGACCGGGAATCTCCTCCGGTATTTTTGGATTGAAGACTGGAAAACCCCTCTGGTATCGAATAGATGTAGACCAGAACCTCCCCCGACATTTTTCGATTGAAGATCGGGAATCCCTTCCGGCATTAAATATAGATGGAAGATCGGAACATCCTCTGACATCCTTGGATTGAAGACTGGAAATCCCTTCCGGCATTAAATAAATGGAAGACTTGAACCTCCTCCGGTATTTTTGGATCGAAGACTGGAAATTCCTTCCGGTGTTAAAGAGATGGAAGACCGGAACCTCCACCTGCATTTTTGGATTGAAGACCGGAAATCCTTTCCAGCATTAAATAGATGGAAGACCGGAACCTCCTCCAACATTTTTGGATCGAAGACCTGAAATCCCTTCCAGCATTAAAGAGATGGAAGACTGGAACCTCCTCCGGCATTTTTGGATTGAAGACCGGAAATCCCTTCCGGCATTAAATAGAAGTAAGACCAGAACCTCCTCTGGCATTTTCTGATTGACGGTCGGAAATTCCTTCCGGCATTGGTTTGTTAAGAGAAGTTGTACATGCCTCTTGAGCCAATCTCTGGGCTTTTGATGTCAAAGCAGAGGATGTACATGCTTTGTTGGCCACTCTCTGGGCCTGTGCATTCGGTGCACTTGGCTAACTTATCCACAAGTAGGGCCCAAGGGCTTACCCATCCTCCCTCCAGGAGGCGCCTTAATCTTAACATCGTAGGTAGTGAGAAGGTCTTAGAAACTTAGACGGGGCCATCGTAGGCACAAAACTAAGGTTTACTCTTTTGACGCTCTATACAGACCTTCGTAGGTATTGATAGAGGCTTACACGCCATCCCCCCTTCGAGGGGTGCCCTACCTAGACCATTGGGTGGTAATAGGGGTTAGTGTCCCCTTCTATGGGTAAGGCAGAACATAAGCAGAGGTAGGATGTGATTTTCTGCGAGCGGACGTAGGACGTGCTTAGTTCTAGTAGAGGCAGGGCGTTCTCTTCTGCGAGCAGAGGCATGGCGTGCTAAGTTTAGATGCACCACCACGACCATAGCTGGTGTGAAATGGCAGCATACCCTTTTGATGATTTAACCTAGCCCCCTCTAATTTGGGCATGGATGAAGACTAACACACCATTACCCTACGACGGATTCCTTGCCAGGGCCACCTTGGTGGCAACAAGGGATTTGATCCATTTATGGTTTGAACCCTTTTGGGTTTCTTTAAGCTTCAGATGGAGGGGGGGTTTCCATACCCACAGTCGTATTTGATAATCCTTTTCCCAAGGGTTTTTATTGAACCTAAACCGATCTTATTATAAACTCTCGTAATTGGCCTTGGCAGATGAATTTGATGATCCTCTCCTTAAGGATTCTGCCGCAATTGGTGTCATGTCCATTCCTCATGTGGTAATGACAATAGGGTCCTCATACTTTCCTTTTGTATCTGCGCTTTTTCTTTGCAGATGAAAAATAGTTGAGTTCGTGTTTGGTTAGGAAATAGATATTCCCCATCGAGGTGGTAAAGTAATATTCCTTGAGTAATCTCATTGTGAACTTCTTTTCTGTTCGCTGGGATCTTTTTGCGGTCTGATCCTGTCATTTTCTCTGCATCTCTGTTCCTACTTCCTGAGGCATACTGGGGATTAACCATTTGTTGGTGAAGTGGTAGAAATCATTCATTATTTCATGTTCAAATGTTGTTCCCCTGACCTGTTGGTAGAGATTCTCCTTTAGGTAAGAGAAGACGCTAGTATTCTCTGATGCGGAATCACTTGGAAGATGTAACACCCCACATCCGTTAGTGTCACTCACAAAGGGAATGCACTAAGTTCTGAGGAGCATTTAGGGTAAAAGATGCAGATAAATTACAAGACAGACAGAAATTAAACAGCGGAAGATAAAACTTTGCTTTATTGATAAAATAATTTGTACAATGATTTCTTTACAATATCAGAGTATCATCTGTCTTACAAAATAAAGAAGCATAAAACAACATTTATATTCCCCATTTTTTGCATGAGCCAGCCATAGCATCTGATAAGAGAATCCAAGCAGACTCCGATAAATCTTCAAGCTGGGAAAGAGTGACAGTCCAACTTAACCTGAGCTATACTACTCCCTCCTCTACTACCTGGGGGGGGGGGGAACGGAAGAAAAGAAGACGAAAGAAAAACAGAGTCAGACATAAAGCCTGAGTAAGTTCAGTAACTTCTAGCATGTGAACATGGAAAACAAAACGACATGAATTAACTGAATACAAGATTACACCATGACGATAGGATCAACAAGATTGGACAAGGTAATCACAAGATATACTAAGATAAGATAAACTTGATACGCTCTAATACTTTCGCCGCTTCGCTATTTCCTTGTTATACTGATTTCTATATCTCTGCACCACCTACCTAGTGTCCCAACTAGTAACGATAACGTGATCCCAATCCCTGTATTTTCCATTGCCTTCCGGCATACATTCATTATTTATTACCTAGATCAAATCTAGGGTTTTCTATCAGGTGCTTTCTAGATTTAACTAGAGTTTACGCTATCTGCTGAACGCTTCTCGGATTTATGCCACCTAGTCCAACTAGGGATTACGCTACCTGTCGAACGATGCCCCCAAGTCTAATACACACTACCTAGAGTGGTATATGTTCCTATACTTCCCCACGCATGTATCGCGAATCGTTATCGCTTGTCTAGATGCACATGTCCTGTAATGTGCGGTCCGAGTCCTGTGACAGGGCAAATCAAGGAATACAGAACTCGGTCGGGAGCTTTCAGATATCTGCCGATGCAGATGCTAAGGTCTGTTTTTATTCCAGTGGCTATGGTCCCACTTGACCCCTCCCTCAACTAATGAAAGGCACCCTTTGTAAAATGAGAACTATACGCCGGCCCCCGGTGCCCCACTATCCTATGGCCATCCTCACCCATAACTAGATAGCAATTATGGTCTTTTGGAGTTCTCCGCCTTTCCGCTTCACGTATCTCGACTGACTCAAGATGGATGGTAGACGACGAGTTGCTATCACAGGGCTACCGTTTTCTCGCCGAATCACGCCGGTCCATCCTAGTCTTTAGGTTGCCATATATATATTGAAACCAAGGCATACCCTCGGTTCTTCTAACGCAGACCTTAACCTCTGTGAGCCCAGGATGATCATCTGCAGCCTCACAGAGGGATACCAAGAGTACCCTCACGTCCCCTCGAAGCCTCGGGCTTCGTAACCCAATTCGTTGGAGCCTTCTTAAAACCAGATGGATGTCTGCTCCTTCGTGTTATACTAAGAATTACTACTTAGTTCTACTAACTAAGGTTTACCACTTAGTTTCCAAATTCCTTGTTTTCTTAACTAAGTTTTACTACTTAGTCCCTTTTTCAACTGAGGTCTACTACTTAGTTTTCTTTCTCGCCAGGTTGGGTTGGTTAAGTGTCTTTAGTCGATTCAAGCTATCTTAACCCTCTTCCCTTTTCCTATTACACTGGTTAAGTGTTATCCCTTCATGCTTTTTACTTAACCCTATTCATTTATCATATTCTGATGGTTAAGCGTTCAAGTTTACTTAACCCTATGGTCTAGTCCAGTTAACATATTAATTTGGCTAAGTGTATTACTTAACCCCAACCTCTAGTCTAATTAACATGTTAAATTGGCTAAGTGTATTAATTTTACTTAACCCCACCTTCTAGTCTAGTCAACATGTTAATTTGGCTAAGTATTCCCATGGACTTAACCCTCCCATTCTAGCTTTAACTGTGCTAAGTTGGTTAAGTGTTCGTTAACCTTCCCATTCTAGCTTAACCGTGTTAGGTTGGTTAAGTGTTCCTATGGGCTTAACCTTCCCATTCTAGCTTAACTTTGTTAAGTCGGTTAAGTGTTCCTATGGACTTAACCCACCCATTCTTGCTTAACTGTGTTAAATTGGTTAAGTGTTTCTATGGACTTAACTCTCCCATTCTTGTTCTAGCTTTAATTAATAAATTAAAGCCGCAACCTCTCACATTAGACAGATATTGCTGCGGTTACTGGATGTGCCGGTCGGTTCCGGGCAGGTTTACACCGCAACTTAGTCTAACCTCGGGTTAGGCATATTCATGTTTTCTAAGTTCAAAGGGTTTTTGATTAATTTCCAAATCCGGTTTTGAAAACAACCATCCCGTCCTTCGGATCAGTTAGGGATAGCCAGGGAGGGCAGGAAACTTGTATTTTCCAAACCCAAGCCTAGACACTACCTCTCTGTCACCCTAGAACCTTCTGGTCTATGTGTTATAAAAAGGGATGTTATCAAAATACTTTTCTTTTGTTTATAAATTGTTAACAATTTATTTCAAAAGCCCATTTCCCCTTTTTAGACAAATTTGGCCTATATTTATTTGTCAAGCCTACTAGTATACTTATATTCTAGGCCCAAGTCCTAACCCAACATGCAGTTTAGGCCATTTCCTATTTCAAATCAACCTTAATTAACCCAATCTTGGTTTAACATCCTAATTCACAATTTATGGCAAAACTAGAATTATTTTTCTAGTTTATATTTTATGCCTAAAATTTAGCTTACTTACTAACGCTAAATTTAATATGTCAAAATCACATATTCCCTAATCCATGTCAAATTTCCCCGTTTTCATTTTAATATGCATGTCATAATACATATTCCAAATTATGCCAATTTCCAAGTTTACAATTACGTTCATATTCATTTCCATGTTTTCCCCAAATAGCATTCCCACCGTTCGAATAATCGTGATTCAACCTAGATTATAAATAAATCTAGATTCGTAGATAAAAAGGGAATGAATCAAAATGACAAGAAGGAATAATTGGCATAAAAAGGTTTGGATAACAATGTAGGTTCAAGAATATGGGTAGACCTAACTAAATAGGTAAATTCCCACTGTCTTAAAACCAAAGAATGGGCAAAATAGGTTCAAGAACGTGTGTAGACCTAACTTAATAGGTAAATTCCCACTGTCTTAAAACCAAAGAAAAAACCAAGGAACAGGTAGAATAAATAATTGGGTTTAGACCCAATTTCACAATCACCAAACTAAAGCAATATTTTCCTAATCATGAATCATGGGTGTCAAAATCACAATTGTCCTCATTATGTCACAAGCAATAGTTTATGTCCAATTCAAAGGCTTATGTTCTTAGTCATAAGTAATGTCCATGGTCATAGGCAATATAGGCGATGTTCATAGTCCAAAAGGGAAAATAATTCCCATAGTCCTAAGTCATTGTCATAGGCAATGTATATGTCCCAAAATCAAAGGCTTATGTCATAGTCCAAAGGCATATGCTTTCAAAGGCCACAGTTCTATAGTCATAGTCACGGTTACACTCTTATTTATCCTCGAATCATAACAGTTCTTAATTCAGTCCAAGAGTATAAACACAGATTCGAAGAGAGAGAGAGAGAGAGATTTGGCATATTCCTTTATTCCTTTAATTTCATGTCACAAATAAAACAAAATATTCAGATCTAGAAATAACCAACTTACAGAAAATAGATCTATAAAAGAAGGAAAGCGAGGCTATGATTCGTGCGTCTTTGCTTGAAACTTGTTTGAGCTAGCCTTTGAATTCTTCACTTGAAACTTTGATTTGAATCCCTCCTTAAAAGTCTTTTAGCAGCATCTCCTCGTCTTGAATCATATTTTATTTTATTTATTTAAGAAAATTTAGAGGAGGGGAAGAAGCCATGAATCTTAGCAGCATAAGGATAGAAGAGAATTGGTGCAAAGAGAATGAAGACTAGGGCTGTTTATATAGCTGCTCAAGACCTTATCGTACACGCAGCGCTGAGTCAGCATTGAACCTAGTTAAGAAAATAGTCCAGGTACGTAGATGAATCTAGCCAAACCTTATCATACACGCAGTGCTGAGTCAGCATTGGGTCCCACAAGTTATTTTGGCGTAAAAGTTTGATTTTCAAACTTTTGAATTTCTGGAATTTATTTAACTGTTTTATTCACATGAAATATTCTTATATGTATACAATTCCTCTAACGACCATTTTACGCGTATATATATACGCACAACTTTCATTTTATTTTCAAAATTCAAATGATGTTGCCATATTTCATTGACTGTAGCCTTATCTTGAATTTTATCTTTCGTATACATATATTTTTATATATATATATATATATTTATATTTCTCATATGTATATATATATATATTTTCTTTATTTCCTTATATGTACGTTCTTATCCTTTCAAATTTTGAATTTGTATACGTACATATATTTGCATGTTCAGTTGGCCCTCTCTAAAACAAAGATAAAAAATTATGCCGCCCCGGGGTTCGAACCCCCGACCTCCATGCTACAAATCCAATGCCTTAACCAACTAAGCTACAGAGGCTTTTGTTAATAAGTCTTAGAACAATAATAATTATTGTTCTCTCCTTACTTCTCTTTTTCATGTTAGTTACAATACTTAAATTAAACAACTGCATGGATCTTTTTCTTTTAATTTTTCTTTTAAAAATTAATTATACTTTAATTTGAGAATCTTAATGTCGCAGAATTACGGGGTGTTACATTCTCCCCCACTTAAAAGGATTTCGTCCCCGAAATTTTCAAGTTAGGAAGAATGTGTCCTACCATCCAATCACCCATCTACTCAACCATTCAATCACAGGCATTCATTGTCCTTAAAAGATTTCTAATGCTTTCATGTTCATATGCATAGTGTGTGTATATGTCTCTATCTAATGCAAAATCAGGCAGTCTACTGATTCAGTTGACCTCCTTAATGCAAATCATGTTAGTGCCATGCGTCCAATCATGCATGCAAACATCCCTAGTCATGTAAATACTACATGCGTGCACAACCATACATCCATATGCAACATCCATATGATATCATATCAAGTTCAACCTACAAACAAATGCATATATGTAAATGCAATATGAGAGCGTCCGAACTTGATCTAGTGCCTAATATGTATGCATATGCATCCACGAGCAACCATTTGCAACCATTCAACCATAACATGTTTCAAATACATGTTTACATCCATTGGCTTCTACCTAAGGATCGCAGATACGACCTAGAGGATATACTTTGGAAAGAGAGAAACAACTACGCGTAAAGCTCCTAAACAGAGAAATCAAGGATGCACCCTTAAAGAAAAAGGGCATGTTGCTAGTATCTAGCCTTCTTGAGCTTTACTCCACTGTATCTTAAACAATTTATCTTCACGATTGTGAAGTTCCTAACCTCCATTTCCAAAATAAACAGATGTCAATCACGGTACCAAGTGTATGATTAGAGGTCTCTCCCTTATCCACCATGCCATAACTATAAGGGTTGAAAGATCACTACGCGCTTTTTAGAGCGCCTGTCACAACTATTCATCTCTCACGCAAACCATCCTAGTCGAACTCGACATTCCTCAAGTACAAGCCCCAAAGGCCTAAACCAATATCAGACAAGCACCCAAGGAATATCTCCCCCGAATTTAGACGATCTACGTGAGATGACATAAGCAAACTCGATAGCTATTCTCAATTCCCTACTAACAATAAAATAAACTGGTCGGACCACCAATTGGATTTGAGACTCTAGTGGGATCTTTCTACTATACAAGTACTATGGTGCAGAGACCCAACTATGAAAGTGGATACGAACAAATGCGAAGCGATAAAACCAAAGGAAATAGTACGAATAGCAAAACTAGACTCTTCAAAGAGAACTTTTACTACCTTTCTCCTAGGTATGCTTGTTGGCGAAAGTAGGTTCTTGCCCTTATGAAAATCTTGTTCCTCGTTCTTGCTCTTGTCCTTAATTATATGCCCTATTATATCATAGAAAAGCTACTTCCTCTTGTCTTACGCTTTATAACTCCTTCCTCCTTGGTGAGCCAAGTCCCTATCCATGAATTCCTTATCCTTGGGTTGTGCTCCTTAGCCAAACTCCTTAGCCCCTTCCGTGTGTAGTCATTTTGACAAATCTCTCGAAAACTGCCTCCATCGTCCGGAAAACCCTATAAGCTTCGAAAGAAAACTGCCTGTAGATGAAACAACTACGGCTATGGATGGAAGCCGGGCACTACTTTGCCCTTCGATGAGGTTACCTCCCAGAAAACCAGGAGCCCCAGAGAGTCAAGAAAGAAGGAGACAAGAATTTAAACAGAGGAAGAGAAGACAATGCGTATGGCTTTGGGGAATATGCCTTTAAAACAAATCCTTTCTTTTAAAAATGCTTCTTTAAAAACCTTTTGAAAATAATTTTTCAAATCTTTTATCTGATCCGATAACCTTCAGCTCTGATACCACGTGTAACACCCCACATCCATTAGTGTCACTCACAAAGGGAATGCACTAAGTTCTGTGGAGCATTTAGGGTAAAAGATGCAGATAAATTACAAGACAGACAGAAATTAAACAGCGGAAGATAAAACTTTGCTTTATTGATAAAATAATTTGTACAATGATTTCTTTACAATATCAGAGTATCATCTGTCTTACAAAATAAAGAAGCATAAAACAACATTTATATTCCCCAATTTTTGCATGAGCCAGCCATAACATCTGATAAGAGAATCCAAGCAGACTTCGATAAATCTTCAAGCTGGGAAAGAGTGACAGTCCAACGTAACCTGAGCTATACTACTCCCTCCTCTACTACCTGGGGGAGGGGGGGGGGAACGGAAGAAAAGAAGACGAAAGAAAAACAGAGTCAGACATAAAGCCTGAGTAAGTTCAGTAACTTCTAGCATGTGAACATGGAAAACAAAACGACATGAATTAACTGAATACAAGATTACACCATGACGATAGGATCAACAAGATTGGACAAGGTAATCACAAGATATTCTAAGATAAGATAAACTGGATACGCTCTAATACTTTCGCCGCTTCGCTATTTCCTTGTTATACTGATTTCTATATCTCTGCACCACCTACCTAGTGTCCCAACTAGTAATGATAACGTGATCCCAATCCCTGTATTTTCCATTGCCTTCCGGCATACATTCATTATTTATTACCTAGATCAAATCTAGGGTTTTCTATCAGGTGCTTTCTAGATTTAACTAGAGTTTACGCTATCTGCTGAACGCTTCTCGGATTTATGCCACCTAGTCCAACTAGGGATTACGCTACCTGTCGAACGATGCCCCCAAGTCTAATACACACTACCTAGAGTGGTATATGTTCCTATACTTCCCCACGCATGTATCGCGAATCGTTATCGCTTGTCTAGATGCACATGTCCTGTAATGTGCGGTCCGAGTCCTGTGACAGGGCAAATCAAGGAATACAGAACTCGGTCGGGAGCTTTCAGATATCTGCCGATGCAAATGCTAAGGTCTGTTTTTATTCCAGTGGCTATGGTCCCACTTGACCCCTCCCTCAACTAATGAAAGGCACCCTTTGTAAAATGAGAACTATACGCCGGCCCCCGGTGCCCCACTATCCTATGGCCATCCTCACCCATAACTAGATAGCAATTATGGTCTTTTGGAGTTCTCCGCCTTTCCGTTTCACGTATCTCGACTGACTCAAGATGGATGGTAGACGACGAGTTGCTATCACAGGGCTACCGTTTTCTCGCCGAATCACGCCGGTCCATCCTAGTCTTTAGGTTGCCATATATATATATTGCAACCAAGGCATACCCTCGGTTCTTCTAACGCAGACCTTAACCTCTGTGAGCCCAGGATGATCATCTGCAGCCTCACAGAGGGATACCAAGAGTACCCTCACGTCCCCTCGAAGCCTCGGGCTTCGTAACCCAATTCGTTGGAGCCTTCTTAAAACCAGATGGATGTCTGCTCCTTCGTGTTATACTAAGAATTACTACTTAGTTCTACTAACTAAGGTTTACCACTTAGTTTCCAAATTCCTTGTTTTCTTAACTAAGTTTTACTACTTAGTCCCTTTTTCAACTGAGGTCTACTACTTAGTTTTCTTTCTCGCCAGGTTGGGTTGGTTAAGTGTCTTTAGTCGATTCAAGCTATCTTAACCCTCTTCCCTTTTCCTATTACACTGGTTAAGTGTTATCCCTTCATGCTTTTTACTTAACCCTATTCATTTATCATATTCTGATGGTTAAGCGTTCAAGTTTACTTAACCCTATGGTCTAGTCCAGTTAACATATTAATTTGGCTAAGTGTATTACTTAACCCCAACCTCTAGTCTAATTAACATGTTAAATTGGCTAAGTGTATTAATTTTACTTAACCCCACCTTCTAGTCTAGTCAACATGTTAATTTGGCTAAGTATTCCCATGGACTTAACCCTCCCATTCTAGCTTTAACTGTGCTAAGTTGGTTAAGTGTTCGTTAACCTTCCCATTCTAGCTTAACCGTGTTAGGTTGGTTAAATGTTCCTATGGACTTAACCTTCCCATTCTAGCTTAACTTTGTTAAGTCGGTTAAGTGTTCCTATGGACTTAACCCACCCATTCTTGCTTAACTGTGTTAAATTGGTTAAGTGTTTCTATGGACTTAACTCTCCCATTCTTGTTCTAGCTTTAATTAATAAATTAAAGCCGCAACCTCTCACATTAGATAGATATTGCTGCGGTTACTGGATGTGCCGGTCGGTTCCGGGCAGGTTTACACCGCAACTCAGTCTAACCTCGGGTTAGGCATATTCATGTTTTCTAAGTTCAAAGGGATTTTGATTAATTTCCAAATCCGGTTTTGAAAACAACCATCCCGTCCTTCGGATCAGTTAGGGATAGCCAGGGAGGGTAGGAAACTTGTATTTTCCAAACCCAAGCCTAGACACTACCTCTCTGTCACCCTAGAACCTTCTGGTCTATGTGTTATAAAAAGGGATGTTATCAAAATACTTTTCTTTTGTTTATAAATTGTTAACAATTTATTTCAAAAGCCCATTTCCCCTTTTTAGACAAATTTGGCCTATATTTATTTGCCAAGCCTACTAGTATACTTATATTCTAGGCCCAAGTCCTAACCCAACATGCAGTTTAGGCCATTTCCTATTTCAAATCAACCTTAATTAACCCAATCTTGGTTTAACATCCTAATTCACAATTTATGGCAAAACTAGAATTATTTTTCTAGTTTACATTTTATGCCTAAAATTTAGCTTACTTACTAACGCTAAATTTAATATGTCAAAATCACATATTCCCTAATCCATGTCAAATTTCCCCGTTTTCATTTTAATATGCATGTCATAATACATATTCCAAATTATGCCAATTTCCAAGTTTACAATTACGTTCATATTCATTTCCATGTTTTTCCCCAAATCGCATTCCCACCGTTCGAATAATCGTGATTCAACCTAGATTATAAATAAATCTAGATTCGTAGATAAAAAGGGAATGAATCAAAATGACAAGAAGGAATAATTGGCATAAAAAGGTTTGGATAACAATGTAGGTTCAAGAATATGGGTAGACCTAACTAAATAGGTAAATTCCCACTGTCTTAAAACCAAAGAATGGGCAAAATAGGTTCAAGAACGTGGGTAGACCTAACTTAATAGGTAAATTCCCACTGTCTTAAAACCAAAGAAAAAACCAAGGAACAGGTAGAATAAATAATTGGGTTTAGACCCAATTTCACAATCACCAAACTAAAGCAATATTTTCCTAATCATGAATCATGGGTGTCAAAATCACAATTGTCCTCATTATGTCACAAGCAATAGTTTATGTCCAATTCAAAGGCTTATGTTCTTAGTCATAAGTAATGTCCATGGTCATAGGCAATATAGGCGATGTTCATAGTCCAAAAGGGAAAATAATTCTCATAGTCCTAAGTCATTGTCATAGGCAATGTTTATATGTCCCAAAATCAAAGGCTTATGTCATAGTCCAAAGGCATATGCTTTCAAAGGCCACAGTTCTATAGTCATAGTCACGGTTACACTCTTATTTGTCCTCGAATCATAACAGTTCTTAATTCAGTCCAAGAGTATAAACACAGATTCGAAGAGAGAGAGAGAGAGATTTGGCATATTCCTTTATTCCTTTAATTTCATGTCACAAATAAAACAAAATATTCAGATCTAGAAATAACCAACTTACAGAAAATAGATCTATAAAAGAAGGAAAGCGAGGCTATGATTCGTGCGTCGTTGCTTGAAACTTGTTTGAGCTAGCCTTTGTATTCTTCACTTGAAACTTTGATTTGAATCCCTCCTTAAAAGTCTTTTAGCAGCATCTCCTCGTCTTGAATCATATTTTATTTTATTTATTTAAGAAAATTTAGAGGAGGGGAAGAAGCCATGAATCTTAGCAGCATAAGGATAGAAAAGAATTGGTGCAAAGAGAATGAAGACTAGGGCTGTTTATATAGCTGCTCAAGACCTTATCGTACACGCAGCGCTGAGTCAGCATTGAACCTAGTTAAGAAAATAGTCCAGGTACGTAGATGAATCTAGCCAAACCTTATCATACACGCAGTGCTGAGTCAGCATTGGGTCCCACAAGTTATTTTGGCGTAAAAGTTTGATTTTCAAACTTTTGAATTTCTGGAATTTATTTAACTGTTTTATTCACATGAAATATTCTTATATGTATACAATTCCTCTAACGACCATTTTACGCGTATATATATACGCACAACTTTCATTTTATTTTCAAAATTCAAATGATGTTGCCATATTTCATTGACTGTAGCCTTATCTTGAATTTTATCTTTCGTATACATATATTTTTGTATATATATATATATTTATATTTCTCATATGTATATATATATATATTTTCTTTATTTCCTTATATGTACGTTCTTATCCTTTCAAATTTTGAATTTGTATACGTACATATATTTGCATGTTCAGTTGGCCCTCTCTAAAACAAAGATAAAAAATTATGCCGCCGCCGGGGTTCGAACCCCCGACCTCCATGCTACAAATCCAATGCCTTAACCAACTGAGCTACAGAGGCTTTTGTTAATAAGTCTTAGAACAATAATAATTATTGTTCTCTCCTTACTTCTCTTTTTCATGTTAGTTACAATACTTAAATTAAACAACTGCATGGATCTTTTTCTTTTAATTTTTCTTTTAAAAATTAATTATACTTTAATTTGAGAATCTTAATGTCGCAAAATTACGGGGTGTTACAGAAGAGGTGTCACGGTTGGTCCTATATGGGAAAAGCCATTATCCTCAGTGTCGTGAACCCGTTGTCCTATTTTTCTTTTCCACTTTATTACTCGCAAGGCTTCTGCTCTCAACCTGTTCTCCGCTATCGCTTCTGGTTTGGTGGTTTTTGACTTATCTTTTCGAAATTCAGAACACTTTTGTCGGAACAATTTCAGGCAGATATGTGGCTGGGTTAACCAAAGAATCGAAGGTTCAGGCCCTCGTTCTAGCGCCAAAATGTTGACGATATTTTTCGCTAACACCGAAGATAGGTCAAGGGGAGTGGATTTGAGTGGAAGACTAGGCCATTCAACCTTCACAAGTTGAATCAGACCTCCACTCCTTGGTATCAAGATCTATCAGTTATTGAAGTAGAAACCAGTGTGCTGTAAAGTCCACAAGTCATCGTTAAGAAGTGCATGATCACTTGTTATGCATCGTTAAGAAGTGCATTCCGGCGATATCGAGGCAATAGCCCAGAATAATGACTCGATGGTTCACATGTCGAGTACAAGTAAAATAATTAGACAACTATTGAAAGAACTAGGAAGAACATCATTCTAGGATGATTTGAGTATGAGTTAGTATCCTATCTAGACAAGGGATCAGTATCTGTCTAATAACTTAGACAAACAAGTTCAATTCAACAAAAAGATCACTCAATATCTTTAAAAAAAGCCTAGGCGACTATGCAAACAAACTTCAGAACCAATCTCTCACCGGGGATCACGACCCCTGAATCAACAAGATGAGGGATCGGTATCGATTCCCTACATATGGGAATCTGTACCGGTCTAATCTATAGTCGAATTAAGAGTCCATATATATTTTGAATGACCTCATCTCCAGCTTGAGCATCTTCTAGAGAAATTTCAAGATCACTAGTTATTTCTGCCTATAAATGCCTGACGTATTGTTCATGTAAAGGATCTTTTTGGCCTTTTGTTTTCATTAAGTCTCTACTGGTATCAGATTCATATTGATCTCACATTTTGTAATAAGAAAAGTTAGACGTAAAATTTTATAGTTTTCCAAGTGGATGTAGGCAATCAAAACTCAAACCACTATAAACGTTGGTGCAACTCTCTCTTGCTATCTATGCTATCTTTTTGAATTGTTAACGATATTTTTAGCTAACATCGATGATAGGTCAACGGGAGTGGATTTGAGTGGAAGATTAGGCCGTTCAACCTTCACAAGTTGAATCGGACCTCCACTCCTTGGTATCAAGATCAGGGGGAAGTGATTCGCTGCGAAACACCAAGAGGGGTCTAAACTCGTGAAAAAGGTTTTTTTTTTCCTGTCAATGGAAAAGTTTGGATGAGAATCCATGTCTACCTGGAAAACAAACAATGAATCCCAGTAATAATGATTAAAAACAAGATGATAAACTCACAGAATGATATTCTATAGTAGATTTCCTTTTTATTTATCTATGATTTAGAGTACACGAACAGAACAGAAGAAATTCTTCATTTCCTCTTTCTCTTAGAAAAAAGGAGAGTACAAGAATAATTGCGAAAGAGAAAATCATTCCCTCCTCCAATGTGACCCCTGTGATTCTATTTATAGGTGATTTGGTGCCCCTTTTGTATTGGGCCGCTGGTCCTACAAGGACCTCTGTCAGTAGCTTTTATCCTCGGTTTCTGATGTTCTTGCTTTCAGCCCCTTTGTTATGTTAATTCAGCTTCCATAGGGAAGGTCCCATCTTGTTGGAAGCTTCTTTGAGATAGGACGGTGTTTGTTGATATGGCGGCCTCTCGAAAGATATCAGCAGCCTCCGGTTGCATGTTTTCTTTTTGGTCACAGACTCTTAGGTTTAGGCCTTCGGTTTTCCCGTGAGTACTTAGAGGACCTTGTCCTCTTAGTGTACGTGGGTAGATGCCAGTTAGGAACCACTGTTAGTTTCTATGCTAAGCAGATTAGCGGGGATATCTCGTATCCCATCTGAAGTTCTGATCTGCCGTCTTGCGGGATTTCCAAGTATGGCCTGATTCTTCAGAAGGCGGTTCTAGGTGATTTATCTAATGTTTAACAACATTACCTTTTGGTGTTTATACAGTAGATGTTTCGGAAATTGGTTCCAGATGGCTATCGCAAAAACCTGGCTTGATGCTTTTGGCGTTTTTGTCTACTGGCGCGTCGGTATTTAAGCAGATTTATACTAGAGGCCCTTTCGGGTTCTAGCCGATGGAGCTCTTACCTTCATCTTCCTTGATTCCCGACCTTAATGGCCTCTCGTTGTAGATTCCCCCATCCGGGTTAGCGCTGTTAGAAGGACTCTACCAGCCTGATCCTGTCGGATAGACCCTTCTGATTAGTCCTTTTAGATTTTGGGGCTCTTTCTCTTTGGTAGATCTCAGCTGATGTTACTTTCAGAACTTTTCTCCCTATCGCTAACTTCTCTTAGTGTTTGATTTTTCTTTCTTAAGAGTTCTCATGTGCTTGCGATCGTCTGTTACTCCTTCAGCGCCATCCTATTTCGGTGTTTATTTTTTGGTAGTAACATTTATTATTCTTCTCACTTTAGTTATGTACGAGTTTAACCTTAGGTGTTTGTGTCATTTTCGTGCAAAAATTTTGGTACTTCCAATGAGAAAGAATTCTCTATCTCAATTACATTTTATCGTATACTATGGATTTCTATATCTGCTAGACAGATCAAGCTCTTCCTTCCTTCAAGATGTCATCTTCTATTCAAATTTCGAAGAATCTACAAGGAAGTTTTCTTTCATGGATCTTATAAACAAAGCAACCTTTTACCATGCCAATGTAGAAGAATGGTACAATGTTATCGCCCAATAACCAGAATAGAAGACTCAAAATGATGTCATACCTACTACCAATGATGCTGCTGCAAATTCCCATGCTGCTAACCTGAATGATTCCATCACCAAAACTAATTCGGAGAACATTACGAAAGAGCTCATAGAGGTCCGTCTGTAACAACCCTTATTCTTCTGGGCCTAATTTTCGACAAAAATAAAAACTCAAGTCCATCAGAATATGGCTCATTTGTTTTGATATGACCAAGATTGATCACTAGTAATATTAGAGTTGTACAAGTTTAAACTTGCAGTAGAAACTAAATAGGGTAAAAAAATAATCAAATGTGCCTACTATCTTAGAACCAATAGAATTCCATGGAAGTCAATGGTCACATCGATATACAACATTAGAGAACCAAGAATTTATGGATCTCCATTCACTTATAGCTCTAAAGGGCTAACTCTTTATGTCTATCCTTAGGTTGTTACGAGGAGGTTGTCCAAACAATAGTTCTAGTGACTATAACATCAAAAAACTGTCTATAATACAAATTTATACTGATTGGTTTCCACCCAATGGTTTTGTTTATTTTACAGGTTACCTAAACCTAGTATTCAACACGTACGATTAATTACATTTGATCCCAAATTTTTTAATTATGATGAAGCAGTTTAACCACTCAATTATCCTAATCCGTCAATCATTTAATGCTTGCAATAGAGGCATAATCTTACTCTTATCCATCGGTCACTTGATATCTTTTGATGTAGGTGGACATGTTGGCTCATTTATGACCTACCAGGTGAATTCTAACCATTATCTTCATCTTTATCATCTATTTAAGGTAGGCATACCCATCTGCCAGTCAATGCCTATCAATGTGGTTTTCTACTAAATATTACTGCTAATTAGAGGGCATCAACTACTAAGATCTTTGACTATTATTTAAGGATAACATTGAATCCTAAATGTATAATATAAGAGATAGTAAATGTCACATATTACCTATAAGATAGGCAGACTCGTCAGTTTTCAATAACCATCCCCAGGTAGACCCTACACTACTTTTTAGTTGGAATTATTATGGTATTCCCTAGCCACTTAACACTTCCCTTAAGGTAGGAAGATCTGTCAGCCATTTAATACTTAACTAGTCTTGGGAGACCCCTAACCCTATTACTTAATACCTAATAAGATATGCGTCCTTCTTGGGATACCACAGTCGCACCTTTTCGATAACTTAATATATTGTATGGGAAAATGTAGGTACTCTAATCACTAAATACTTAATGCGGGAGGATTTTCTAACCACTACCCATACTCTTTAGGATAATTCCATAAGAAAAGGAGCAAGTCTCTATCACTTAACACCTCCAAAGGGAGATCTAACCACTTAATATATAAATCTCAACGTGATATCTTTTGTCACTTTATAACATTGTAATATTTCACGAGTTACTTTCAAGTAAATTACCACTAACTTAGTCATTTATATCATCAAATTTTTACTACTGCTTTTCTTTCGGTAGGGATGCAAACGATATGGTTGCTTAATACCTCAACACTTGAAGTAAAAAATTTCAAAGATATCCTTGCCACTTATTCGAACAATTTAATACCTTAATAAAGGCATATCGTAAATCTTACGTGGTCATGGGTTATTCAATAGTGATATCTCACATTAGTAGCTAGTACACCCAACTAGTGGTAGTCTCAAAGTGAATGGCAAACTTCTATCGATTGACTTTACTGACCTCGCATTATGTATTACTCATAATTCGTTATAACTATGACTTAGGGGATTTAGTTAGTTAAATCAAATAGGAATAATGCAGAAGGTTGTCGAGATGAGATTTGTAATTAGTAAAATGGTTTGGCCTTAGAAACTAATAAATTTAATATAACATAACTGAAGGCTAATAGGAGGGGAAAAGTAAGAAACATAAAGCCTTTCATAAACATAATTGCCCACCTTCTTTCATTTCCTTCTCTCATTTTTCAAAACAGACCTCAAAAAATAAATAAGAGAGGCTAGCTGTTACAATTAAAATAGAGAAAAAAGAAGAAAACTAAGGAAACTTTAGAAGATAAAAAAAAATCAAACATAAGATTCATCTACACCAAATATCAACTCTTCATCTAATCTATGGTGAGTAATGATTTCTATCCTTAGTTGAATCGATTATGGTTAATTTTGTAATTGTTCATGTGTATTCATGGTTGTTTTTATGATGATTTTGATGATATTTCATTATTTAGATACAGCAATGTTTGAATCGAATTATTTATGCTTATTTTGCAAAGATTTAAGTATAGGTTTTTGATAAAACCCCATAGTTTTGCCTCTTAATCAATTTAAAATTTTTATATGATTTTTTTTACAATTTTGAAGATGGGTTTTCAGTGTCATAATTTTTTAAGCACTTAAAAATTTCTGTGAATTTCCAAAGGAAGAATATACGTTAATTATGAATTTTAATTATTAGAGTTAATTAAATAATGATTTTTTATTTGAAATTTTTACATGCGGTAAAGAGGGTTACTCCTATGTTTTTATGATTTTTTTGGAATTTACCAATGTTTTTATGATTTACTATGAAAAAGTTAGCAAAATTTAGAGAATGAAGACATGATAAAGATAACTAATGATTTTTAGACGTTCTAAACTTTGAAATATGAAAAGTCTAAACAATAGTTTATAAAATATTCTATTAACTAATAACTTTTTTCCACATCATGTAAGGTAGGTTAAAAGAATTACTTTACATAGGCAAAATTCATTTTATTTTTATTTTATTCACTATAAGGAAATCGACCTACTTAATAAGGCCCTATCATTATTGTCCTTGTCGATAAGCTCTTTTATGCATAAAATACCATGAAATATGATATCGCATATATAATAGGCTTGTCAATGTCATCACCATTGCTTATTTACTTTTGCCAAAAGAGATTAATATCATACCAAATGGAGAAGAATTCCCTTCTTCGGTGGCTTACAAAAAACTGTTAAGTGGCAAAAAACCATAGTTGTAAAATAAGGGAAAACACACTCAATACCACAGAAAGACAAACATAACATATAAAACACCGCTTAAGCGAAAAGAAGCAACTGAAACTAGTTGACCCCGCCTCAACAAAAAGGAAGCGAAAGCAACAATAACCAGACTAGCTGACCCCCAACACCAAGTGATGGGGGAAGCGAAGAGGAACAGATCCAAGTAAGCTCCAAACCACACTAAGCCTGGCACGCTGCAACCAATCCAAGCGGAGAAGCTCCCATCCATCCAATCCAAAATAGCTCCAGACATCCAAAGCCGAAGCACCTAGAGATGGGTTAGTCTAGGACTCCCGCCTCAGAAGGCTTTAAAAATCTTGCTGAGCTAATCACAAGTCCGTCTATTGCAAATCCAGTCCAAGAGACCAAGCCAAGACCTAGAAAAACCTCACTCGAGACCTGCACAGGGAATAGCCCCCGTGGTAATATTAAAGGATTGGGCTAATGCTAAGGAGCGAGGATGAAGAGTCCCCTAGAAAGGTCATCCGTGGAATGATAAAAATACATCATCCTTAACATTGCAAATTATAGAAGAAGGCTCCATAAGGATCTCATCAAAGATAGCCTTGTTACGAGCACACAAAAGATGCCAACAAATGAGACAAGGAAGACGGCAAAAAAGCACAGACCTAAGTTTCTTTCCGATTTTCCCCTCCCACCAAACATAAAGTAAATCTAGGAATGTATGGGAATCATCCCTTATTCCTAATAGACCACCGAAAAAGGACCACACTGCACGGGCATAAGATCCCGTGAAGAAAAAATGAGCCGAAGACTCCATGTTACTAGAACTGCAACACCTACAACGAAACACAATAGGAATACCGATTCTCATAAGGTTCACATCCAAAAGTAAACCATTATAGAGGATTTTCCACATATGCATGGAAATCTTAGGAGAGATGTGAGAATACCAGATAAAAGAGAAGGACGGAAACCTCTACATAGGAGTTCTAGTAGAGTTCCAAGCTACACAAAAAAGAGAAAGGCCCTTCATTCCAGCCAAAGCCTCTACCGTGAGAGTCGGTGAAGGCCTTCACAGATTACATTCCACTAGGGGTGGCAATTAGACCCGACCCGATGGACCCGGATCCGACCCGTCGGGTCTCGGTTCAAGGCAGGTCGGGTTTTGTCGGGTCTAAACTATACATTTCAAAAATCTGGACCCGACCCGAGCTTCGGGTCGGGTCAGGTTGGGTTGAAGCTCGGGTCGGGTCGGATCGGTTCAGGTCCGATTGAATAATAACACTAAAAATACAAACATTTCAATGTTTTTTGGTCGGGTCTTTCGGGTCGGGTCTATGCGGGTCGGGTTTGATCGGGTTTTGATGGTATTTTTCATAACGTAGACCGGACCCAAGACCCATCGGGTTCCGTTCGGATCTTTTCGGGTCGGTTCGGCTCGGGTTTTCGGTTC
This sequence comes from Allium sativum, assembly GCA_030737875.1. Taxonomy (NCBI): domain Eukaryota; kingdom Viridiplantae; phylum Streptophyta; class Magnoliopsida; order Asparagales; family Amaryllidaceae; genus Allium; species Allium sativum. The sequence goes on along the minus strand of CM060923.1, from coordinate 570,486,042 downwards.
TCGGTTCTAATTGCCAGCCCTAGTTTCCATGTCTCACTTGCGTATGACGGGGTCCCGATGAAATCCGACGATAAAAGACGATGGTACTTAGCATAAAGAAATAACGCCCATAGGGAGTCGGTAGAACGAAACCTTACCCAAAGTGTACAAGCTTAAGCCTTACCAATATACCTTGGGTTCCTACACCCCAAACCTCCCTTCTGTCTAGGATGACAAACGACATTCCAAAACACCTAATGATGCCTCAAAGCGTCGTCCTTCCTACCAAAAAAAGAAGAAACCAAAGATCAAAAGGCACAGAAAAAGAGAGAAGTCAAAGTCACAGCAACAAAAACATGAGACACAATCGAATCCAAAATGGATTTGATGAAAAATAGCCATCCAGCTTGAGAAATAAGAGTAGAGTTCCATCTGAGGATTTTCACTCTAGCTTTATCGATAAGAGAATCGAAGGTCGCATTGATCTTGCCACATCGATAAATGATAATACCAAGATAAGGAAAAGGAAGAGAAACAACATAAAGACCTGAAAAGGATTCGATCCGTGAGATCCTAGTCGAGGTCATTGTCTTGGATGGAGCAAAGCAGCTCTTAGAGGTGTTTACTAATTGCCGAGAGCATCTCTCTAGAGATGCAGAAAACTCGTGAGCCTACGAAATTATCGTCTATTTCCATTAGTGAAAAAAATTATGTCATCTGCAAAGGATAAAGAATAAATAACGGGGCAACCAAATGGAATGACGAATCAATGAATCTAGCCCGTTAAATAAGGGAATGGACACCATGGACTAAGTCCTCTACGACAATGATGAAAAGGATTGGAGGCAAAGGGTTACCTTGCCACAAACCCCTTCCTGATAGAAAAAAACTGCTGGTCCATCCGTTGATAAGAATGGAAAACCAATTCCTTGAGATGAGCCTCTAGACCTAGTCAATGAGAAGCTTAGGGAATCCAAAGTCTCTGAGCATCCTAACAATGAAAAACTATGACATACGATCATAATTTTTCGTCATGTCTAGTTTTAAAACCACATTGGAACCCCTGATCTTATGATCGATTTGAGAGATAAGTTCTTGAGCAAGTAGGACATTGTCAGTAATTAGATGTCCCTTGACAAAACCTGCTAGGGAAGAATAAATCAAACGCTCAAGAAAAGGTGTGAATCTAGACGTCCACACCATGGAAATGACCTTGTTCGAAAAGTTGCATAAGCTAATCGGCTTGTAATTAGAACATGAGATAGGGTTTTCACAATTAGGTATGAGAACAAGAATGGTGAAAGTCCACCCCTTTAATATCTGAGCACATGAAAAGAAAGATTGAACCGCTAGACAGAAGTCAAGGTGAATGATCGACTAAACACTACGATAGAAGATACCGTTGAATCTATCCGGGCCACTTGCGCTATCCTTACTAAGAGAGAAAACACACGACGTAATCTCCTCAATTGAGGGATGAATGCAAAGTCCATCAAAATTAGAATAAAGAACCAATCTTGGGATAATAGACAAGAGACCAGGGTCCGAAAAAAGTTCTGAAGGACATTAAAGAAATGATTGGAAGTGAGAAACGGTCGTCTCTTTGGCCTCCTTGGGAGTGGATGATAAAGATTGGTCTAGGCAAAGAACCCAATGAATGGAAAGAAGGTTGTTCCTTTTATGAATAGAAGAGTAGAAGAATTTGGAGTTTGAGTTGCCATCGACAATCCATTTAATCCACGCCTTCTAGCGAAGAATGTCATTCGGTATGCACAACTCCAACGAAAAGGCGGTTTGGGCATGGATTCATTCCTCATTGTTAGAAGCGACGGATTATCATCCTAACATGATTCCGCTAAGATGATAATCTCTTCCGCCGACCGAATACGATCAAAAATATTCTTGAAAACCCTTAAGATAAGATTTAAGATGTTTAGGTTTGAGCGAGAAAAAAGCAATAGAATTACCAGAAGTCGGATCCGACTAAGAGCCTACTACAGTCTGGAAGAAAGTGTGGTGAGGACGCCACATGAACAGAAAGTATAATGATGACGGTCCCACTAAGGCGAAAGAAGTACAAAAACGAGCATAAGTACGTGGTCAAAATTGGTGTGATAGACATGGGACATGGAGAAAGAAAAGGGGAAGTTAAACCACCCTACAGTACCAAAAACCTATCTAGATGACACAGAATCCAATTGGGACCTCTTGGTTATTACGCTAGGTGAAATCAGATCCAACAAAAGACACCTCAGACGAACCAGATTCGATAATGAAAGCATTTAAATCCTCAACCTCTAAGCGGTTAATTAAAGAACCACATTTCTTCTCCGCCTGACACGAAACCACGTTCAAGTCTCCCCGTAAAACTGAAGCCCTCAAGCCTTGCACAAGAAGAGATAAAACATCTTCTTATAAGTATTAACACCAGATGCGATCGCAGACGGTGTAAACCGAAGAAAAAAGAAACAAGGTAGGGAAACACGAAATTGAGCACTCAAAAGAAAGAAGCCAGGACGAATTGAAAAGCAGACGAACGGAAACCTCTTTTGCCCATAGTATCCAAATCTTCTTGGATATGTTGGGAAACCCACCCCCAAAACCCAAACATAGTACTGTGTTGGTAATCAATTCAGAACCCACTAATGGCTCTTAAAGTGCCACCAAATGAATGGAGAGTTTCTTGACTATCCTCTCAAGGCGCGCTAACTTATTTACGTTACTGATGCCTGAACGTTCCAAAGCAAAAAGTTCGACATCCCAAAAAATAAAGATAGAAATGAAGAGAGAAAGGAACAGAGAGCCTGAAAACCCTAAAAATATGGAAGTCAATTAAACAAGATATAGAGTATGTCGAGTATATCTAACAATCTACTCGGCCGTTTCTATAGGGCGAACACGGATGGTGCGAGGGGTTCAAGGCACAACCCTCCAAAGACCACTCGAAGAAAGAGAGGGAATGAACGACCACTCAAACATACATGCAATGGCCACCAGTAAGTAAAGATGCCTCGTTAAATCCACAAAAGACTCAAGAGTCACCAATTGGACAAAATTGGACAAAAACCGAAGAGACCCAACAACTACAACAGCTGTTGGACCTTACGACATGGCCAAAATCGTTTTGATTATTAATCTAACATCAGGGAAAAAACGTAAGAAAGAGCCCAAAACACAAAAGTTGCCAATGCTAAAGACAGAACCCATGAAACCTTAAAACAAGTTAGGGGAAATTGGAAAACCAACACGGGAGAAACAACATACATTCGGTCTAGGTCTAACGAGAAGACCAGGAAATCATAGCAGTATAAGAAAAAAGAGGAGAAATCGCAAACCTAGTTAGAAACTGATTGTCACTAAAGAGAAAGTAGTTGCTTAACTTTTCACCATTGCTTATTGGCTTGGTTCTTATTACCTGTATCATTACTTATGTTTTAAAGTTAACCTTTCCACAAGGGCTTATCGCCTTCGTACACAGGCGATATCTTATTGCTATTATACATAGGTGATAGGACTTTTTTCTTAAACATATATGTGGATTTCCGCCTCTATCATTTTGAACCTTATTGATGTTGTTTCCTTTAATGTTTTTTTAAATAGCTTTAAGGCTATCGCCTTTATTCTTTATTGTCATGGATTTGGTCGACAAGGCCTGTTTTCATACTTGTTTTCAAAAATTCATTGAGGCTAATGCCTCTATTCCTTGTCATTATGGATTTGAGCGGCAAGCACTGTTTTAAATTTATTTTTAAAAATATTTTAAACTGCTTATGTAGTTAATCTATGTATCTAGTCGCTAGACCTTTTGGCTATTGGTTTACTCCACTTTGTTTGCTTTGACACCATAACCAGAGGATCGATATGGACAGAGATAAGAGTTGTCTAGCATGTTGATTTTTTGTATTATAGGTGGAGAACCACATATCATTTATACATATTATTGACCCAGTTGACAAAGGATGTCGCATGTTTCTTGTTTATGTTAGTTAACCATATCAATATCATTGCTTTTTAAGTTGTCAATGGGGATATCATTGTTTAATGCTATTACTTATATTATTTGCAGATAATTAACACATATTAGAGGTACCGATGGGAATTAAATTACAATGTTTATAATGTGTTTACCAATTTATTTAGACATTCTTAGGGGATAAGATTAAATATGAAATGATGAGCTTATATCATCCTGGGGATAAAACTACAACATGTGTGTGATGGTTAATCCACATGTGTTGATGGATTCATAGTTAACCTACAAATAAAACTACAAGGTGCGCAGTGGATTGCTCACATTAATGGATGGTTACTCTATATATTCTGAATTTTAATCAATCAGGAGTGTGGTTAACCTAAATGGTTGAGGATGGGCAGTCCTTATATATTGTAGTTACACCAAATGAATGTTAAAACTGCTTTTCTCAATGGAAATATTAAGGAAACAATTTATCAACTAGAAATCTTTATGGATGGAGATCTAAAGAACACGGTTTGTAAGTTGAAAAAAATGTCTATTTATGGACTTAAATAGGCTTCTCGTCAAAGGTACCGTAAAATTCATAATGTAATAACCTCATTTGGTTTTGAGGCAAACATTTTTGACAGGTATGTGTATCACAAGTTTTGTGGGAGCAAATTTGTATTCTTGATCTTATATGTTGATGACATATTGATAGCTAGCAATTACTTGCATATGTTGCACTAAACCAAGAGATTTGTTTCAAATAACTTTGAAATGAAAGATCTTGGTGATGGTTCTTTTGTATTAGGAATCCAAATATATCATGATCGTTCACATGATATTCTTGGATTGTCACAAAAGAACTACATAGAAAATGTTCTTAATGGGTTTCAAATGCATGACTGCAAATTAGGAAATACCCCAATCATTAAAGGAGATATATTTGGTCCTAAAAAATGGCTTAACAACATCCTTGAATCTAAAGAAACACAACCGACTCCTTATGCATCTTCCATAGGGAGTCTTATGTACGTTTAAGTGTGTACATGTCCAGATATTGCGTATTATTGTAGAAGTGTTGGGGATGTATCTTAGTAACCATATAATGGATCATTGGAAAGAAACAAAAGGGTTATGGCGTATCTTCAAAGAACAAAGGACTATATGCTTACATATAGAAAATCATATCAACAGAAGATCATTGGATATTTTGACTATGACTTCACTGGATCTCCACTTCAGGATAATATTTCCATTGAGTAGGAGAGCCATATCATCGAAGAGTGCTAAGAAATCGCTCATAGCTTCTTCCAACATGGAATTAGAGTTTGTAGCTTGTTACGAGGCCTCTAATCATGGAAAATGGCTGCAAAATTTTGTCATTGAGCTTCGCATTATTGATAGCATTAGAAGACCATCAAAGTTATATTGACAACAAATCAGTATTATTATTTTCTTATAACAATAGAAGTTCAAGAAAGTCAAATTACATTGGCATCAAGTTTCTAGTTGTGAACGAGAGAGTGAAAAATGGATTAGTACCCTAGAGCATATTGGAGCAAACTCCATGTTAGCTGATCTTCTTATAAAAGGATTACCACCCAAGGAATTTCATGAGCACGTTGCTAAAATTTGTGTCTCCTTTCATTGCTAGAAAATGTGTTTATTCCGATAGAAGTGACCGATGATTACTGATGGCTCATTTTTGACGGCTTTTGGGAACCCTCGGAAATTATCAAATAACCTACAACCAGAGGCTCCTCCCCCCCATTCCACTAACATGAAATTATATTCCTTAAATCCCCGGTTCTAAGTTTAAAACCCCCAAGCCCTATTTCAACATCTTGCAACCTCCCTTTCTTAAAATTCAATGTTTGGAACAATCTATTTCATGCATAATCTCTTTCATTAAAATTCAAGTTTTTATCCTAAACCTATTTTTGAAAATTGATAAATAGGGCTAGTTAGTGGTTGCAATTGTTTCTAATAGCATATTAATGGTTTATAACATCCCCTTATGTGCATATTTCATATGTTATCATCAGATTGTAAAACGTATGTACAATTTGTGGTTGTTTGTGTATATGTAAACCATTGTACATATATGTTGGTGCTATCATTGTATTATGTTAATTGAAATAAGATAAAATTAATGCACGAGTTAACCCATCTTAATTTACGCAACAAAAATGAATACACGAGTTTAAAAGCGATTGGAATACCTTGGAAAATGATAATAATACTAAAGCAGCCTTAAGTCGATGAAATACATGACACAAATTTAATAAACTAAAACACTTTTTTGTAAATGTAAAAAAGTAGTAAAAGTATATTATTTTTCATAAAATGCTCACATCTTTACTTGTGTTCCTTAAAGAGTTTTTGGCCCCATCCAATGGGTGTTGTACATGATCATTGTATAAAATAGTTGTTTTGGTCACAAAACAACCATTTATATTCATCTGGTACAGTGCTTGTTGGATTTCTCCTTATATTGAACAAGTTATAAACATAGTAAACAACTATAATTCGTATATTATTTCATTTCAAAGGTTCACAAAATTTCCCCGTAACTATCCTTTTATATTTTACTACATGCATACATTTGTGTACATTGTAGAAAAAAAAAGAGAAGTGCTACTAATTTTTTTTTGAATCATTTCAAAAAAATGATGTACGAAAACGAAGTGTAATTGTTTGCTATGTTTCGCATGGGAAGTAGGATGGATGACCATGGAAACAAATATTTGTATATCAACATTTCTATATTTTATTCTTAAGTGAAGTAAAATTGACTTGTATAACTTTTAGTTTGTCTCGATATGTTGAAAACTAAAATGTGCCATACATGAAAAAATTTATTAGGATTCCATTTTGTCGTTAAATAAAAAACTATAAGGATTTCATATCATCAATAAAGAAAAAAATGTAGAAGCCAAACCGGATGGGGACGAGCGTATGAGAAGTTTGGCTAAAATATTAGGATATTGATGAGGTGAAGGTAAGTGTACTATTTTTTTAAAATATTAGATTGAAATGTAAATATCAAAAAATATTTAACCGATAAAATATGTATCAAATTTTGAATGTACAGGTCGAATCGGAAAGAAATTAAGGAAATATGAATATAAATACCATCATTCATCAAGGAGGATCGAAATGATTTAAGCAGTATCGACAGGAGTTGGTACTTTAAAAAATGCAAATTGTAAATAGTTGTTATGCTGTATAAATTTAAGTGTACAATTATATATAATAATCAATTTTAGGAAGCTAAGGCACAAGGTCAAGTGTCATATACGGATGTGTTTATTTCAACGCATACCGTCGAGCATGTAAATCCGGACGGGACAGTCTCATATACATGGCACGATGAAAAGTCTAGTAAGAGTCATGTAAACATATTTATGCAGTAGTAGTATTTGTTGTAATTGTTAAATTATAATGAAATAAGACATAAAGATATTAATTTTATCTGCATTCTTATTTGTTCATGCGGATAAAGTTTATGGAACAATGCCAAAAGCTCCTGGCCAATATAGGTCTAGAGCAGCTCACGACAGATGATGATGATGCTATATTTAAGGCAGATATGGATCCACCGTCGCGGAAAAGACGAAATGTAACACCCCAAATTTTTATAATTAGATATAAAAGATTATTAAAATAAATATTAATCATAATAATATTCAGAATTGGACAGTGGCACTAGTACATTGGGTCCATTGTAATTTTTTGATCAAAATGGACACTTGGTTTGCTGAAATTGGAGTTAAAATGAATTAGTTATGAATTAAAGAAGAATTCAAAAATTAAAATAAATTAATATATGGAACAAATGGTTATTGGGTGACCAAGCTTATTTGGATCGACACGTGTGTCGACCCCTGTGTCCACCCAGATAAGAGGACGGGTCGACTTAGGTCGATTAAATTGCATGCCTTGGCCTGCACGCCTGGCAGAACGTTTATTATTTTTCTAACGTTATTTTACTAAGTTGGCATTGTTTTATTTTATTTTAAACCATAGGCCGACGTGGATCTATCTTATTGGTATGGTGACATGGATGAACCAGATCTAATCTTAGATTTGAATAGTTAAGGACATCCAGTAAACCCTATAAATAGACTAGGAGAGCCTCTCTCAAATTTTTACATCCATTCTCTTTTCTTCTTCTTCCCTAGGCCTATTCTCAAAATTAGGAGGGCTAAATAATTAAATGTTTGAGGGGCGAAGAAGTTCTTAAGTTTTAAATATTTATTTTTATAAATACTTCTGGTGGTGGAGGTTCTGCTAGACTTAGGAAGAAGGCCACGGGGGAAGTTTTGTTCATCAGATCTATGAGTTTTTATGTAATTTTTAGACTAGTTGTTTGCATAGGAATGTTTGGACAGTTAAGTAGTTTTAATTGCAAGTTTATATTTACAGTATTTATGTGTTTAGTTTTTTTGTAAGTTATTGTAGTCTATTTACTATCTATACCTATTTCTTTCCAATTGTTTATTGTTTGTAAGTAATTCTCCTTCTTCTTGTCCCCTTCTTTACTATAGTTTATTTATAGCTACACTTATTCCTGTTTTATTTGCTTTTTTTTTTAAGTCTAGGCCTTAGGATTAATCTAGACTATTTCCCTTTTTCTTTTAGCGCTGAATCTAGGTCTAAAAAGAGCCTAGACCTTTACCATTATTTTGCGTTAAATTGGAATAATGTTGGAATTGAATAAAAAGGGGATTTTCGGGATATCAAAACTGATCAGGTATTGTAATCAATTTAGACTGTAAATTAGGGATGAAACTTAACATGTAATTAGAGAATAGGTAAACATATGAACTGGAATAGATTGAACTTAATTAAACATTAAGTAACGGGGAATGGGTTGTAAAAAAAGATAACATTAATTAGATATGTTAATGAAACCTAGAAATATAATGTGAGGTTATATTGGGCATATTAATAAAATTAAATTGTGTTAAGTTAAAATTGATAAAATTAATTAGCAAAGATAAAGGGAGTTCGTTCCAGCAGCTTGGGGATGATTGAGGAAGATAAGTGGCTTGTGGATCTGGTCTACTCCGATAGAGTAGGGCTGATCAGGGAAGATAAAAGGCCTAATAGTATAATGAAATCCTAGTTTAATTGGGTTTCGGCAGCGTGGGGCTGATTGGGAAAGATAAGAGGTCTAATAAAATAATGAATGTGGACCAAGTCTAGGGGGCAACTTGTGTCAATTGTATTTTTGGTTGGGATCTTATATCAGTCAGTATCCCTTTTTATCATGGAGGTCTCACACTAGTTAGAGGATAGGACACACTTTAATGAACTGGATAGTTAGAGCTTCAAAGGTGGTGGGTTTAGGTGCGTTCTGGTGGGACGATGAGTGTTCATTATGCTGATTAGGGAAGCTAAGCTGCTGTAACGCCTGTGATTAACGGCTATATTCTTTTATTTGATGGGTTCGGGACTGATAACTATGAATTTCACAGCTAGCATAGGTTATCACATTATGAATATAAGAGCCAATCGACCAATAGAAATTAGGTAAAGCCTAATCGAGACATTCAGTAGTTGGTGTAGCAATTTCGGATGTAAATGATAAGCTTATATTTACTCTTGTTTATTTTTCCTTCTATTTCTTTATGCTTTTATGTCTATTGCTCTTAGAATTATTAAACTATTTAAATGCTTATTTAGCTTAAGCTCATGTTAGAAATTACTAGAACTCACCAGATGTATGTCTGACCTAATTTGTTTTCTCTTTCTCTCTTCCTTTCTCCCCCTAGGTTCGCAGGGTGGAGGGTCTCAGCAGTGATTCTTGATTATTCGGTTCAGCTTGGATTCAGACTCTTTCCAAATTCATGTATTAGTTAACTTCTTGTTTTCTGATCATTGTATTGACAAATAAGAGGGATGGTCTTTTTATTGTTTTAATTATGTAATCTGGTATTTTCCACGAGATAGTATGTTTGGTTTATGATGATGAATATTTAGTATGTTGAAATGTAATAAGTATTGTGATTTGACTTGTTACCTAAATAATGTTTTTAAAGTTTCTGCTTTGTTTTGTATTTCTATCCTGTAATTTTTAGTCTCTATGTTGTTACAGTATACCTAAGCCCATCATAAACCTTAACGCATCCTTATATGGATGACGTTAAGCAGTGTGGGGTGTTCCACGATATGGGTTTGGCAATAAAGTGCTAATAAGTAATATATTAGAAAATAACAATTTAATAATCTTTAAACGATTTGGTCACATGAAAATGTTATACCTCCCTTACTTTCTTGAATGATTTGACATTTTCCAAACATATCCAGATATTCCACTCCGACCTTCCATAATGTAATAAAAGTACTATCTGCAACCACCATTGATATTATTAGTAACTAGGACATTATTATTGCACAATGCATCAAATAATATCTAGCTAATAAGCAAAACCAATATAATATCCAATATCAAATCGAAAACCTGAATTTTAATCATCATCCAAAACACATAACCAATATGATTATAGAAAGGATGCAAATACATCACCGCTTAGGTCTTTAGTCTATTTTTTCCGTGATTTCGTATATAGAAATAGAATTACTGTAGCACCCCATGTCCTTTAATGTCACTTTCAAAGGGAATGCATTAACTTTCATGGAGTATTATTGGTGTATAGAACAGAATATAACAAGACAGATACATATATTGGTACTTGAAAAATTAAAACAACTTTTATTGCAGTGGAGAAATAGTTTGGTTACAACGTCATCAAAACCAACAATAAAACCATGTACACTTAATATCCATCTTGACAAATTATTTTCTGAGTACATAAAGTAAAAAGCATAACCCCAACATAAGTAGCCATAAAAGAGATAAGCTAAACTTTACTTTCAACAATCCAAGCACTTCCAAAAGAGAGAGAAAGAGGTCCAAATCAAGCTCCACTAGCACTATTCCCACCCTGAGAACCTTGGGGGGGGGGGGGAGGAAGAAAAGAGGCGAAAACAAAGGGGGTCATACATAAAGTCTGGTGAGTCCAATAACTTTAACAATATAATTATTAAAGTAATTAGGATAAGGCATAAACTGGTAAAACAAGGAATGACTGTGAAGCAAATGGGCAAGACAAAATAAACAAGAGGAATATGCTAGCGTTAATCGCACTCCTAATCACTATAGGATAATTACTATACTGCATCATTACTAGTCACCCTAAATGTTGATCCCGCCTACTGAACATAATGATCATAATGGTAGTTTCATGTACCCCTTGTTGTCTTCATAGGTGCCGCCTGCCCCTATCTCCACTAGTTGTACCCACTACCCCCATGCGATCGGCTCCCTAACTCGTAGGTACCTGTGCTGGTCCACAGTGGGGTGTATCACTTCCCAAAGTGGAAACCCGATACCACTAAAGATGCACGACTTATATCTACAAAATGCAACAACGTCTTACCTACCAGCCCGGGCCCATGCACGCACATGACCCCGTTAGACTTGCGTTGCCACCGCTAAACCGTTTTGACCTCTTACAATCAAACTCAGTAAGCATGTCCCGTCCTCGATCTAACTCGAGCTCACAAAGATACTTAATGGGTTACTAGTTTGAAAAGGGCCCCCATACTTGACACAAGCTTTTCACCTATGCTTGGTATCCACTAAGATTTCCCACTTAAGCCCTTCTTATTCATGTCTTCTTACATGTTTCAATTTGGTTAAGTGTTTCTAATCGTATTTCACATGTCACCCATGTCACCCACTTAACCCCCATGTCCCACCACATGTTTTTCTTGGTTAAGTGTTACTTAATTCATTATAACTGTAACCTTGTAAGACCTCCCACATTAGACTACCATTTGTGGTTGCTGGATTTGCCGGGTGGGTCCGGACAGTCTTATACCGCAAACAAGCCTAACCTCATGTCTTTACAATTGTCACGCATTTAATTTATGCCTTCGACCTCTCACTTAGACTACCGTAGTTGCAAGATTTTCCAGGCGGGTCCGGGCAGTCTTATACCAGAAACGAGTCTAACCTCGTGTCTTAGGCATTTATTATTACACAATAATTATTTCACCCCAATATGAATTAATTATCCCTATTCAGATTGTCAATAATTTCCAAATTAATCTATGTCCATAATTGTCACCTAAATTATGTCCATACTTTTCAGGTATATAAATTATACCAATTAGTGTCTCAAATTAATTATATGCCTTTAAAGCCATTTTATGCTAATTCACAATATGTATTATTTAATATTTTTCCCATTGTCCCCACGCCGTTCGTACATTTAATATGAAATATGTTAGACTCGTAAATAGTCTAACTCATAAAAAGAAAAGAAACATCACAACTTGCATAACACATAAAATAGATCTAACTTGCGAATAAGAATTATAACATAAGTTTGCATAGCCAATAACTTGCATAGGCAATGGACATATAGAACATAAATTTGCATAAACTATGTACTGCCATGGATCTAAATATATATCTAGACATGAAATTGTTAACTTGCATATATGATTATGGTTTTCACCTAAACTTATATATGTGAATATGGTTTTCACCTAAACTTGCATATGGATTCCTACAAACTTGCATATGAATTTAAACATGTAAACTAATATCACATGTTTTACATATAATCTCGCATATGTATATATATATATATATACTTGATTCACATATAAACTTGTGTATAATTCGCATACAGACTTGCATAAGATTCACATACAAACTAGTATATGATTTACATCCAAAACTTGCATATAAACTGATGTCATAAAATGAATCAAGTTAAACATATGTGATTGGACATATGAAATAGATCTACTAACATAAGTTAACAAAACTGTCATATGTTCACCAACAGACGATAACAAAGTTAAGCAACATCACATGATTCAACAGAAATGTTCTCATAATCCCAATTATAACTCATCATAATTAATTTATTAATTATTTTGTGAAAGAAATTGTACTCACAAAGACGGATCAGAGAATAGAATAATTCGTTCGTCGTTTGTATTAGAATCATGACTTGCAATTCCTAAGCTTTAAGAAGAAGAACTATTCTAGCAGCAGCATGGAGGCTAAGAGATTAATTTAGTTTATGTTTAGAGCTTGAGTCTATTCGTGCTTATATAGAAGTTTAAATCAATATAAGCCGTTAGATCATCCTAGGAGCAATCACAACCGTCCAGACTAGATAGAGTTATCCAGAATTGCCACCTATGCCCTAGTGACTCAGCAACAGGTCAGAGAAGGCTCAGCAACAAGTCAGAATTGTCACAGTTCAGATCTGCCCGAGGGGGTAGGTCGACCTCCGGGTCCACCTGTATAGGGGAGGTCGACCCCCTGGTCGACCTGGCCTAGGGCGGGAAAGATCGTACCCAGCCCGCTTCCTTGTTTGAATTCGAATTTTGAATTTAATCTGAGCTGTTTTAACTTATTTGAATTTTCTAAAACTTCTGAGGGCCATAACTTCCTCATACGAAGTCCGATTTACGAAAACTTGGACTATATTCCAAGCAGAATTTCGAGATGAACGCAATGGCGTAATCCATTTCCCTAAATTCTCAATTTAACAATTAAGTATTCTTAAAATTGTTAATTTTAACATTTAAAATTACAGGGTGTTACATTCTCCCCTCCTTAAAGGATTTCGCCCCCGAAATCTCCCAATTAAGGAGAATGTATATCCTAACATCCAATCATCCATCTACTCAACCATCAAACATAGGCATCCATTGTCCTTACAAGATTTCTAATGTCATATGAACATATGCGAAAAGTGTGTGTATATGTTCCTTATCCAATGCAAAATCAGGGGATCAATTTCAGTTGACCTCCTTAATGCAAATCATGATAGTTCCATGCGTCCATTATGTATGCGAAAGAATCCTAACGATACATATTATTTCTACATGTGTGCACAACCATTCATCAAAATGCAGCATTCTTATGATAACACAACCATTACACATCCATTAAATTAAATAAGCACACATATTTATATGCAATATGAAAGTGATTGAGCCGATCTAGTGCTTAATGTGTGTATGCATGCATCCGCGAGCAACCACTAGCAACCACTTGCAACCACTCGCAACCATCAATCATGACATGTTTCAAATACATGTTTACATCCATTGGTTTCTACCTAAGGATAAAGAATAGGACCGAGGAGATATACTTAAAAGATAGAGATAAGCATGAATAAACTTATGGAAAAAGAGATCAAAGAGGTACGCTCAAAAAGAAAAGGGTAGGTTGCGCGTATTTTTCTCTTAGTTTCCCAAGTCACATCTTCCTCAGCGTCACTCCATTGAACTTTAACAAGCTTGACTTCACGGTTGCGTAGCTTTTTGACTTCCATACCCAAGATACGAGTTGGAACTCTTCTCACAGTTGCTTCTCGTTCCACTTCTACTTCCTCTAGTATACTTGGCTCCACAACTTCCGCAGACTCATGTAAGCACTTCCATAATTGAGAAACATGAAAAACACTATGAACTCTAGCCAGTCTTATGGGCAGCTCTACTCTATAAGGCATCGACCCAATCCTTTCAATGATAGGAAATGGTCCTACAAATCTTGTTGCTAGCTTTCCTACGGACCCAAAGTGAATGACATTTCTCAAAGGTGATACTTTAAGGAACACCCTATCTCCAACCTCAAACTCAAGGTTGGTCCTTCTTTTGTCTGCGTAGGACTTCTGTCTACCTTGTGCAGCCTTCATCCGTCTTCTTATCAAGTCCACCATTTATGAGGTTTCTCTAATCATGTCTGGCCTAAGTACGAGCTTGTCTGTATACTCCCACCAACAAGTTAGTGATCAGCGTGGTCTTCCATATAAAGCTTCGAAGGGCGCTGTGCCTATGGTGTCTTGGTAGCTATTGTTGTTAGCGAATTCCACCAAAGGAAGATGATCCTCCGATGTCCCTCCAAAGTCAAGAATGCACAATCTCAAGAGGTCTTCCAATACTCTGTTCACCCTTTCCGTCTGACCATCGGTTTTAGGGTGATAGGCCTTGCTTAAGCATAATTGTGTGCCTACAGCCTCTTGCAAACTCCTCCAAAACTCGCTCGTAAAGATAGGATCTCGATCACTCACTATGCTGGAGGGTATCCCATTGAGTCGAACTATCTCTTTAAGATAAATGGATGCTAGGGACGAGGAAGTCCTTCTACTCTTAACAGGTATAAAGTGAGCGCTTTTAGTGAGCCTGTCCACTATTACCCAAATACTGGTATTGCCCCTTCTTGACCTAGGCAACCCATCAACAAAGTCCATCGAAATGCTATCTCACTTCCACTGTGGGACCTCTAGAGGATGAAGCAGACCACCAGGCTTCTTCTTCTCCGCTTTGACTTGCTATCATATCAAGCACTAAGCGACAAACTCAGCTACATCCCTCTTCATGCCATTCCAAAAGAAAACCTTTTTTATACCTTTATACATCTTGTCTCCTCCTGGGTGTACGGTTAGCTTAGAATGGTGTGCTTCTTCGAGAACCGTCTTCACTAAATCCCTTACTTGTGGGACGCATAGCCTTCCATCCCGTCTCAACCAACCCTTATCATCGATGGAGTATCCATTGAGATGACTAGAAGTCTCACCCCTAACTAGCTTATCCATCATATCAACTAGCTGAGGGTCTTCTCGTTGCGCGGTTCCTGTTGAGTCCAAAAGAGTAGGCCGCACCTCTAGCGATGCTAACAGACCAGGTACAATTTCAGAGGAGGGTCTAAAGTTAAAGTTTGCTATGTACTCCAAGCTTTGCCTTTCTACAAAGAGAGGACTCAAGGTCAGCTTCTTTCTACTCAAGGCGTCTGCTACCACATTGCACTTGCCATGGGTATAGGAAATCTCAAAATCATATGAGGCTAGAAATTCCATCCACCTTTGTTGTCTTAATTTAAGATCTTTCTATGAGAAAAGGTACTTTAATGATTTATGGTCAGTAAACAATTCAAACCTTTCTCCTAGTAGGTAATGACGCCATGACTTTAGAGCGAAAACAATGGCAGCTTGCTCCAAATCATGAGTTGGGTAGTTCTTCTCATGTACCTTCAATTGCCTTCTCCCATAACAAACTACCTTTCCTACTTGCATCAAGACAACGTCCAATCCTGAACCGCATGCATCTTTGTATACGGTAATCATTTTACTCCCATCAGGCAATGTCAGAAATGAGGCTGTTGTTAGAGGCCTTTTCAAACGTTGGAAAGAAATACCGCAATCCAAATCCCAAGCGAAAGTTAGGTTCTTCTTTGTCAATCTTGTGAGTGGGGCTGAGATTTTTGCAAAGTTTTTAATGAACTTTCGGTAAAAGCCCGCTAGCCCGAGAAAGCTTCGGACTTCGGTTGCATTCTGTGGAACCTTCCAATCTTCCACCACAACTACTTTTGCGGGGTCCAGAGCTATTCCTTCTTTGGACAACACATGTCCAAGAAACCTCACTTCTTCTCTCTAGAAATGGCATTTGGAGAATTTGGCTTTCAGCTGATGTGCACGAAGAGTATCCATGACTTCCCTTAAATGCAAAGCATGCTCTTCTTCATTCTTCGAGAAAATCAAAATGTCATCAACGAAGACCACCACAAACTTAGTAAGGAACTCCCTGAACACGCTGCTAATCAAATCAACGAACTAAGCGGGTGCGTTTGTCAAGCCGAAAGGCATGACAAGCCATTCGAAGAAACCATCCGGGGTTCTGAATGCGGTTTTATCAATGCTGTCTTCAGCCACTCTTAGCTGATGAAACCCGGTAGCCAGATCTAGTTGGGAGAAAACCAACGCACCTACAAGCTGATCAAACAAGTCATCTATTCTTGGAAGTGGGTGCCTATTTTTCTTAGTCAGCTTGATTAGCTCCCTATAATCAACGCATAGGCGAAGTGAACCATCCGCTTTGGTTGCGAATACTTCTGGAGCACCCCATTTAGAAATAACCCGCCTTATAAACCCTTTTTCGAGCAACTCTTTGATTTGCTTGCTAAGCTCTTTTCTCTCCCTTGGAGCCATGTGTCTAACGGGTAGAGCTACGGGTTTTGCATTATCAACAAGGTATATGCAGAAGTCTATCTCCCGCTTTGGAGGTAAGCCCTTCACCTCTTCAAATACATCTGAGTATTCATGGACTACTCTAACAGACTGCAAGCTTTCAACAGACGCATCAAGAGATTCCAGGTAGCTAAGCAAAACAGAATGTATGGGATTACAAGAGATTTCGAGAGTGTTACCGAGGCGAGTCATAAGTCTAACCACTCTCTTTTCACAATCGAGGATGACACCATTACTGGATAACAAATCCATGCCTAGAATCAACCCATAGCCCGTGAAGCCAAGAAAGAAGGCGTTGCATTCAAACCCAATGCCCAAGATAGACACTCTCAAATCCCGACAAATCATTGAAAGAAGAGCTGAACCACCAATAGGATTTGAGACTACTATGTGATCCATAAATAGACTAGTATTTAGGTGCAGTATTTCGACTAATGACACAGATACAAATGAGTCTGAAGCGGCAGAATCAAACAAAGTACGAACAGGATGATCAAACAGAAAAACTAAACTTTCAATAGAAATGTTTCTACCTCTCTCCTGTCCTGGTACCATGAGAGCATGAACCTGCCCTTGTGCCTGCCCTGGTGCCATGAGAGCCTGAACCTGCCCTCCAGATTTAGACCCTATCCTCTACCCTTGCCCTTATCTTCTCGGGCAGTTTTTAATCAGATGACCTTCCTCACCACAGTTGAAACAGCTAGTCTTCTTCTTCTTCCTACAGTCCTTGCTCAAATGGCCTAGTGTTCCACAATTAAGGCACCTTTTCTTTCCTTTGCTATTGTTATCCTTACCACCTTTCTTAGGTTGTTGCTGTGACTTATTTTGATCCCCTTTCTTTTCTGGTGCCTTATTAGCATTAGCGCCTTTCTCCTCTTCATGCTTAAAAGCCATGTCAACCAGTTTCTCAAAGGTAGCCCCCCTAGGAATGTGGGTCATAGCCAACCACTGTAGCGGCTCATTCAAACCTTTAACGAATCTCAGGGCCTTCTTTTCAGGTGTGTTCACCAAGTCTAAGCCAAATCTCGCCAACTGATTGAACTTGTTGACGTACTCCTTTACTGATAAATTCCCCTGCTTCAACGCAAAGAACCTCTCCATGTATAAATTCTCTTCTGCTCGTGGGAGAAATTTCATCTCGAACCTCTGCCAGAAATCCATCCACGTCTCCACTGGACGCTCTCCATTCGTGATCTCCCACCAAAACGTGGCTTCGTCCTTCATTAACCAAGCAGCTAATTGGACCTTCCTTCCATCTTATATCTCAAAGATACCAAACAAATCTTCCACCTCCTTAAGCTAATTTCGAGCTTCAACAAACGTCTCTGACCCGTGAAAAGGTTTCCTCCCATTGCCCAAAAGTCTTTTCATATCTTCGAAAAAGTATCTACGCGGGGAGGGGGAGGAGGAGGAGCGGCTGCAGCTGGGGGAGGAGGAACGTCTGCTGGGCTGGTGGCGCTGGCCCTAGCCTCCAGATACCTTGTGAAACAGGTTGGTATCGGTAGGCCCTCGGGTATCTCAGGTATCCCAGACATGCTGAAAAGAAAAAGGAAGAGATTCTAGTAATATGTGCCGTTAATCGCACTTCTAATCACTATAGGATAATTACTATACTGCACCATTACTAGTCACCCTAAAAGTTAATCCCGCGTACTGAACATAATAATCATAATGGTAGTTTCGTTACTCCTAGCTGTCTTCATAGGTGTCGCCTCCCCTATCTCCACTAGTTGTACCCACTATCCCCATGCGATTTGCTTCCTAACTCGTAGATACCCGTGCTGGTCCCACAGTGGGTGTATCACTTCCCAAAGTGGCAACGCGATACCACTAAAGATGCACGACTTATATATACATGATGCAACAACGTCTTACTTACCAGCTCGGGCCCACGCAGGCACATGACCCCGTTGGACTTGCATTGCCACCGCTAACCCGTTTTGACCTCTTACAACCAAACTCAGTAAGGGTGTCCCGTCCTCGATCTAACTCGAGCTCACAAAGATACTTAATGGGTTACTGGTTTGAAAAGCCCCCCATTCTTGACACAAGCTTTCCACCTATGCTGGGTCCCCACTAAGATTTCCCACTTAACCCCTTCTTATTCATGTCTTCTTATTTCAATTTGGTTAAGTGTTTCTAATCGTATTTCACATGTCACCCATGTCACCTTCTTAACCCCCATGTCCCCCCACATGCTTATCTTGGTTAAGTGTTACTTAATTCATTATAACCGTAACCTTGTAAGACCTCCCACATTAGACTACCGTTTGAGGTTGCTGGATTTGCCGGGCGGGTCCGGGCATTCTTATACCGCAAACGAGCCTAACCTCATGTCTTTACAATTGTTACGTGTTTAATTTATGTCTTCGACCTCTCACATTAGACTACCGTTTGTGGTTGCTGGATTTGCCGGGCGGGTCCGGGCAGTCTTATACCACAAACGAGTCTAACCACGTGTCTTAGGCGTTTATTATTACACAATATTTATTTCACCCTAATATGAATTAATTATCCCTATTCAGATTGTCAATAATTTCCAAATTAATCTATGTCCATAATTGTCACCTAAATTATGTCCATACTTTTCAAGTAAATAAATTATACCAATTAGTGTCTCAAATTAATTATATGCCTTTAATGCCATTTTATGCCAATTCACAATATTTATTATTTAATATATTCCAATTGTCCCCATGCCGTTCGTATGTTTAATATTAAATATGTTAGACTCGCAAACAGTCTAACTCATAAAAAGAAAAGAAACATCACAACTTGCATAACACATAAAATAGATCTAACTTGCGAATAAGAATTATCACATAAGTTTGTCTAGCCAATAACTTGCATAGGCAATGGACATATAGAACATAAATTTGCATAAACTATGTACTGCCATGGATCTAAATATAGATCAAAACATGAAATTGTGAACTTGCATATATGAGTATGGTTTTCTCCAAAACTTACATATGTGAATATGATTTTCACCTAAACTTGCATATATGAATATGGTTTTCACCTAAACTTGCATATGGATTCCTACAAACTTGCTTATGAATTTAAACATGTAAACCAATATCACATGTTTTACATATAAACTCGCATATGTGTATATATATACTTGATTCACATATAAACTTGTGTATAATTCGCATACAGACTTGCATAAGATTCACATTCAAACTAGCATATGATTTACATCCCAAACTTGCATATAAACTGATGTCATAAAATGAATCAAGTTAAACATATGTGATTGGACATATGAAATATATCTACTAACATAAATTAACAAAACTGTCATATGTTCACCAACAGACGATAACAAATTTAAGCAACATCACATGATTCAACAGACATGTTCTCATAATCTCAATTATAACTCATCATAATTAATTTATTAATTATTTTGTGAAAGAAATTGTACTCACAAAGACGGATCAGAGAAGAGATTAATTTGTTCGTCGTTTGTATTAGAATCCTGATTGGCAATTCTAAACTTTAAGAAGAAGAACTATTCTAGCAGCAGCATGGAGGCTAAGAGATTAATTAGTTTAGGTTTAGATCTTGAGTCTATGCACGCTTATATAGAAGTTTAAATCAATATAAGTCGTTAGATCATCCTAGGAGCAATCACAGCTCTCCAGACTAGATAGAGTTATCCAGAATTGCCACCTATGCCCTAGTGACTCAGCAATAGGTCAGAGAAGACTCAGCAACAAATTAGAATCGTCACAGTTCAGATCATCCCGAGGGGGTAGGTCGACCCCAGGTCGACCTGTATAGCGGAGGTCGACCCGCTGCTCGACCTGGCCTGGGGTGGGAAAGATCCCGCCCAGCCCGCTTCCTTATTTGAATTCGAATTTTGAATTTAATCTGAGCTGTTTAAATTTATTTAAATTTTCTGAAACTTCTGAGGGCCATAACTTCCTCATACGAAGTCCGATTTACGAGAACTTGGACACTATTCCAAGCAGAATTTCAAGACGAACGCAATGGCGTAATCCATTTCCCTTAATTCTCACTTTAACAATTAAGTATTCTTAAAATTATTAATTTTAATATTTAAAATTACGGGGTGTTACAATTACATTTATGAGTCATAGATAATTAATATCATCGCACCTAATCAAAATATTATTAAATAATTGCTACGGGTTAGCAATCTGATACGAAGCAAGTAGAACAGAGCTAATATCGATTTAGCTAATATCGATGAGTTGAAAGCTAGGGTGGCACAACTGGAGGATCAGAATCATTGCCAGACCATCGAGACGACATAGTTGTTGGATCATCATATTGCTTAGTTCATGCATTAGTATGGCGACTGCTTTCCTTCTTCTTCTGACTCCGGAGGTGATTGACTGCTGTGATATGTATGGTTTATGTTCAATATGATTTGGGGTTTAGACATGTTGATTTGATGTTTTGTACATATTATTTGATGGTAGACTTCATTGTTGTATGGTACGCTTGATGACTTGGTGTATTTATTATTATTTGATGATATAATTTGGGGCATGTAAATATTTATGTATTGTATGATCTAGTGCTGAAATTTGACTTGATTTTATGTATTTTTTATTTGGTGAATTCGAATTGCTTTGATTTTGATATTTAATTAATATATGGTGTACTGGATTATATTGCTGGTGGAATAGTGGTTTGTGTGAGAAATGTGGTCGGAAGACAAAATAGAAGCTAAAATTTATATATAAAAATTGCAGGTTTTCCGATGGCTTCTGACGGTTTGCGAGTAATTTTAGGTTCATAATTTGCAATGGCTTCTGACGGCTTCCGGCACGTGTCGGCAGCCATCAAAAACAAGGACGGTGAAGGCTGTCGGAAGCCATCGAAAAAAAGGACGATGAGTGTTGTCAAAAGCCATCAAAATTTCTATTTATCAATGCTCTTGTCTGCACTGAATTTTCCGATGGCTTCTGGCGGCCACCGGCAGTTTTGAGACATCATAAAAGCTGCTTCTTCCTGTAGTGTTTATATAAGAATGTTTTATCCACTTGAGGAATTTGTAATAAATAGTGATGTTGCTCTATGATTTGTTGGACATATTTTTATTTTCCTGATCAGAAATAAAGAAATAAGGTTTTCTTTTGTACTCAAATTTTGCTTATATATACGATAAAATTTAATCTCATTAAGATAGGACCAGCCGAAAATAGATGTGTGTAGATCATATTTCATGTAATTTACATGATAGGCATCCATGATTAATCTATATCGGTATATGTAATCATTGACAGGTTTGGTTACAATATAAATAATGAATGCTGCTTCAGTTCTTTATCAATGTAGTTAATGGACGTGGTTGTTTCAAATACATCATATGTTAAAAATAGAAAAAAATTGAAGCTCATAAATTTAAACACATTTTTTAAAATTATTACACTAATTTCCCAGAGGGAGATTGTTAGAAAATAATAATCATTTTAGCCACATATGTGAGATATAAATATATAATGTATAGCGCAATTTCGGTGTGAAATACATTCAGAGTGGTCTAATAAATCAATAAACCTTTATTGCAAAAAATAATAATCTGTCACGAAAGGAATGCATAGTGACTAGAATAATTTTCAATATGTTAAAAGGCAGAATTGGAAATATTACACTATTATAAATAGCGGTTATGGTCCACAAAATACACAAGTTTTCATAATGTTCTCTCTACCCTCTTCTACAGAGATATTTTCAAATCTGAACTTGTACTAATTTGAATTGTTGTAACCATATCTTCTCTTATGTAATTTGCTATAAACTTAGATATGTTTTTTTGCTGATTCTGTTATTTTCATGTATTTGTTAATCGATTAAATCAACATGAGTTTTATGTTCATATCTATTATACTAAATGCGAGTAACATGATGCATGTGTGAATGAGTAACTGATATTATAAACTATCGTTTTTATGCTTTCTTAGATCTTATATACTTGTTTGTGTATTTAATCTCTACTCTTGCATGATTGATTAAAATAATTACTCCTAGTTTCTAATAGTATACGATTTTTTTGTGTATTTAATTTTTGCCTCCGACCTCTCACATTAGACTACCGTTTGTAGTTGCTAGATTTTCCGGGCGGGTCCGGGCAGTCTTATACCAGAAACGAGTCTAAGCTCGTGTCTTAGGCATTTATTATTACACAATATTTATTTCACCCCAATATGAATTAATTATCCCTATTCAGATTGTCAATAATTTCCAAATTAATCTATGTCCATAATCGTCACCTAAATTATGTCCATACTTTTCAGGTATATAAATTATACCAATTAGTGTCTCAAATTAATTATATGCCTTTAAAGCCATTTTATGCTAATTCACAATATGTATTATTTTATATTTTCCCATTTTCCCCACGCCGTTCGTACATTTAATATGAAATATGTTAGACTCGCAAATAGTCTAACTCATAAAAAGAAAAGAAACATCACCACTTGCATAACACATAAAATAGATCTAACTTGCGAATAAGAATTATAACATAAGTTTGCATAACCAATAACTTGCATAGGCAATGGACATATAGAACATAAATTTGCATAAACTATGTACTGCCATGGATCTAAATATAGATCTAGACATGAAATTGTGAACTTGCATATATGATTATGGTTTTCACCTAAACTTGCATATGTGAATATGGTTTTCACCTAAACTTGCATATGTGAATATGGTTTTCACCTAAACTTGCATATGGATTCCTACAAACATGCATATGAATTTAAATATGTAAACTAATATCACATGTTTTACATATAATCTCGCATATGTATATATATACTTGATTCACATATAAACTTGTGTATAATTCGCATACAGACTTGCATAAGATTCACATACAAACTAGCATATGATTTACATCCAAAACTTGCATATAAACTGATGTCATAAAATGAATCAAGTTAAACATATGTGATTGGACATATGAAATAGATCTACTAACATAAGTTAACAAAACTGTCATATGTTCACCAACAGACGATAACAAAGTTAAGCAACATCACATGATTCAACAGAAATGTTCTCATAATCCCAATTATAACTCATCATAATTAATTTATTAATTATTTTTTGAAAGAAATTGTACTCACAAAGACGGATCAGAGAATAGAATAATTCGTTCATCGTTTGTATTAGAATCATGACTTGCAATTCCTAAGCTTTAAGAAGAAGAACTATTCTAGCAGCAGCATGGAGGCTAAGAGATTAATTTAGTTTATGTTTAGAGCTTGAGTCTATTTGTGCTTATATAGAAGTTTAAATCAATATAAGCCGTTAGATCATCCTAGGAGCAATCACAACCGTCCAGACTAGATAGAGTTATCCAGAATTGCCACCTATGCCCTAGTGACTCAGCAACAGGTCAGAGAATGCTCAGCAACAAGTCAGAATCGTCACAGTTCAGATCTGCCCGAGGGGGTAGGTCGACCTCCAGGTCCACCTGCATAGGGGAGGTCGACCATGGCCTAGGGCGGGAAAGATCCTACCCAGCCCGCTTCCTTGTTTGAATTCGAATTTTGAATTTAATCTGAGCTGTTTTAACTTATTTGAATTTTCTGAAACTTCTGAGGGCCATAACTTCCTCATACGAAGTCCGATTTACGAAAACTTGGACTCTATTCCAAGCAGAATTTCGAGATGAACGCAATGGCGTAACCCATTTCCCTAAATAATCAATTTAACAATTAAGTATTCTTAAAATTGTTAATTTTAATATTTAAAATTACCGGGTGTTACATTCTCCCCTCCTTAAAGGATTTCGCCCCCGAAATCTCCCAGTTAAGGAGAATGTATATCCTAACATCCAATCATCCATCTACTCAACCATCAAACATAGGCATCCATTGTCCTTACAAGATTTCTAATGTCGTATGAACATATGCAAAAAGTGTGTGTATATGTTCCTTATCCAATGCAAAATCAGGGGATCAACTTCAGTTGACCTCCTTAATGCAAACCATGATAGTTCCATGCGTCCAATATGTATGCGAAAGAGTCCGAACGATACATATTATTTCTACTTGTGTGCACAACCATTCATCAAAATGCAGCATTCATATGATAACACAACCATTATACATCCATTAATTTAAATATGCACACATATTTATATGCAATATGAAAGTGATTGAGCCGATATAGTGCCTAATGTGTGTATACATACATCCACGAGCAACCACTAGCAACCACTTGCAACCACTCGCAACCATCAATCATGACATGTTTCAAATAAATGTTTACATCCATTGGTTTCTACCTAAGGATAAAGAATAGGACCGAGGATATATACTTAAAAGATAGAGATAAGCATGAATAAACTTATGGAAAAAGAGATCAAAGAGGTATGCTAAAAAAGAAAAGGGTAGGCTGTGCGTATTTTTCTCTCAGTTTCCCAAGTCGCATCTTCCTCAGCGTCACTCCATTGAACTTTAACAAGATTGACTTCACGGTTGCGTAGCTTTTTGACTTCCGTACCCAAGATACGAGTTGGAATTCTTCTCACAGTCGTTTCTCGTTCCACTTCTACTTCCTCTAGTATACTTGGCTCCTCAACTTCCGCAGACTCATGTAAGCACTTCCATAATTGAGAAACATGAAAAACATTATGAACTCTAGCCAGTCTTTCGGGTAGCTCTACTCTGTAAGGCATCGTCCCAATCCTTTCAATGATAGGAAATGGTCCTACAAATCTGGTTGCTAGCTTTCCTACGGACCCAAAGTGAATGACATTTCTCAAAGGAGATACTTTATGGAACACCCTATCTCCAACCTCAAACTCAAGGTTGGTCCTTCTTTTGTCTGCGTAGGACTTCTGTCTACCTTGTGCAGCCTTCATCCGTCTTCTTATCAAGTCCACCTTTTATGAGGTTTCTCTAATCATGTCTGGCCTAAGTACGAGCTTATCTGTATACTCCCACCAACAAGTTAGTGATCAGCGTGGTCTTCCATATAAAGCTTCGAAGGGCGCTGTGCCTATGGTGGCTTGGTAGCTATTGTTGTAAGTGAATTCAACCAAAGGAAGATGATCCTCCCATGTCCCTCCAAAGTCAAGAATGCACAATCTCAAGAGGTCTTCCAATACTCTATTCAGCCTTTCCGTCTGACCATCGGTTTGGGGGTGATAGGCCTTGCTTAAGCATAATTGTGTGCCTACAACCTCTTGCAAACTCCTCCAAAACTCGCTCGTAAAGATAGGATCTCGATCACTCACTATGCTGGAGGGTATCCCATTGAGTCGAACTATCTCTTTAAGATAAATGGATGCTAGGGACGAGGCAGTCCTTCTACTCTTAACAGGTATAAAGTGAGCGCTTTTAGTGAGCCTGTCCACTATTACCCAAATACTGGTATTGCCCCTTCTTGACCTAGGCAACCCATCAACAAAGTCCATCGAAATGCTATCTCACTTCCACTGTGGGACCTCTAGAGGATGAAGCAGACCACCAGGCTTCTTCTGCTCCGCTTTGACTTGCTATCATATCAAGCACTTAGCGACGAACTCAGCTACATCCCTCTTCATGCCATTCCAAAAGAAAACCTTTTTTATACCTTTATACATCTTGTCTCCTCCTAGATGTATGGTCAGCTTAGAATGGTATGCTTCTTCGAGAACCGTCTTCACTAAATCCCTTACTTGTGGGACACATAGCCTTCCATCCCGTCTCAACCAACACTTATCATTGATGGAGTATCTATTGAAGTGACTAGAAGTCTCACCCCTAACTAGCTTATCCATCATATCAACTAGCTGAGGGTCTTCTCGTTGCGCGGTTCCTGTTGAGTCCAAAAGAGTAGGCCACACCTCTAGCGATGCTAACAGACCAGGTACAATTTCATAGGAGGGTCTAAAGTTAAAGTTTGCTATGTACTCCAAGCTTTGCCTTTCTACAAAGAGAGGACTCAAGGTCAACTTCTTTCTACTCAAGGCGTCTGCTACCACATTGCTCTTGCCAGGGGTATAGGAAATCTCAAAATCATATGAGGCTAGAAATTCCATCCACCTTTGTTGTCTTAATTTAAGATCTTTCTGTGAGAAAAGGTACTTTAATGATTTATGGTCAGTAAACAATTCAAACCTTTCTCCTAGTAGGTAACGACGCCATGACTTTAGAGCGAAAACAATGGCAGCTAGCTCCAAATCATGAGTTGGGTAGTACTTCTCATGTCCTTCAATTGCCTTCTCCCATAACAAACTACCTTTCCTACTTGAATCAAGACAACGACCAATCCTGTACCGCATGCATCTTTGTATACGGTAAACGTTTTACTCCCATCAGGCAATGTTAGAACTGGGGCTGTTGTTAGAGGCCTTTTCAAACGTTGGAAAGAAATACCGAAATCCAAATCCCAAGCGAAAGTTAGGTTCTTCTTTGTCAATCTTGTGAGTGGGGCTGAGATTTTTGCAAAGTTTTTAATGAACTTTCGGTAAAAGCCCGCTAGCCAGAGAAAGCTTCAGACTTCGGTTGCATTCCGTGGAACCTTCCAATCTTCCACCGCAACTACTTTTGCGGGGTCCAGAGCTATCCCTTCTTCGGACACCACATGTCCAAGAAACCTCACTTCTTCTCTCTAGAAATGGCATTTGGAAAATTTGGCTTTCAGCTGATGTGCATGAAGAGTATCCATGACTTCCCTTAAATGCAAAGCATGCTCTTCTTCATTCTTCGAGAAAATCAAAATGTCATCAACGAAGACCACCACAAACTTAGTAAGGAACTCCCTGAACACGCTGCTCATCAGATCAACGAAGTAAGCAGGTGCGTTTGTCAAGCCGAAAATCAGGACAAGCCATTCGAAGAAACCATCCGGGGTTCTGAACGCGGTTTTATCAATGCTGTCTTCAACCACTCTTAGCTGATGAAACCCGGTAGCCAGATCTAGTTGGGAGAAAACCAACGCACCTACAAGCTGATCAAACAAGATGTCTATTCTTGGCAGTGGGTGCCTATTTTTCTTAGTCAGCTTGTTTAGCTCCCTATAATCAACGCATAGGCGAAGTGAACCATCCGCTTTGGTTGCGAATACTATTGGAGCACCCCATTTAGAAATACCCGCCTTATAAACCCTTTTTCGAGCAACTCTTTGATTTGCTTGCTAAGCTCTTTTCTCTCCCTTGGAGCCATGTGTCTAACGGGTAGAGCTACGGGTTTAGCATTATCAACAAGTTATATGCGGAAGTCTATCTCCTGCTTTGGAGGTAAGCCCTTCACCTCTTCAAATACATCTGAGTATTCACGGACTACTCTAACAGACTGCAAGCTTTCAACAGACGCATCAAGGGATTCTAGGTAGCTAAGCATAACAGAATGTATGGGATTGCAAGAGATTTCGAGAGTGTTACCGAGGCGAGTCATAAGTCTAACCACTCTCTTTTCACAATTGAGGATGACACATTACCGGATAACCAATCCATGCCTAGAATCAACCCATAGCCCGTGAAGCCAAGAACGAAGGCGTTGCATTCAAACCCAACGCCCAAGATAGACACTCTCAAATCCCGACAAATCATCGAAAGAAGAGCTGAACCACAAATAGGATTTGAGACTACTATGGGTTCCATAAATAGACTAGTATTTCAACTAATGACACAGATACAAATGAGTCTGAAGCGCCAGAATCAAACAAAGTACAAACAGGATGATCAAACAGAAAAACCAAACTTTCAATAGAAATGTTCCTACCTCTCTCCTGTCCTGGTACCATGAGAGCATGAACCTGCCCTCTTGCCTGCCCTGGTGCCATGAGAGCCTGAACCTGCCCTCCAGAAGTAGACCCTGTCCTCCACCCTTGCCCTTATCTTCTCGGGCAGTCTTTAATCAGATGTCCTTCCTCACCACAGTTGAAACAACCAGTCTTCTTCTTCTTCCTACAGTCCTTGCTCAAATGGCCTGGTGTTCCACAATTAAAGCACCTTTTCTTTCCTTTGCTATTGTTATCCTTACCACCTTTCTTAGGTTGCTGCTGTGACTTATTTTGATCCCCTTTCTTTTCTGGTGCCTTATTAGCATTAGCGCCTTCATCCTCTTCATGCATAAAAGCCATGTCAACCAGTTTCTCAAAGGTAGCCCCCCTAGGAATGTGGGTCATTGCTAACCCATGTAGCGGCTCATTCAAACCTTTAACGAATCTCAGGGCCTTCTTTTCAGAGGTGTTCACCAAGTCTAAGCCAAATCTCGCCAACTAATTGAACTTGTTGACGTACTCCTTTACTGATAAATTCCCCTGCTTCAACGCCAAGAACCTCTCCATGTATAAATTCTCTTCTGCTCGTGAGAGAAATTTCATCTCGAATCTCTGCCTGAAATCCATCCATGTCTCCACTGGACGCTCTCCATTCGTGATCTCCCACCAAAACGAGGCTTTGTCCTTCATTAACCAAGTAGCTAATTGGACCTTCCTTCCATCTTCTATCTCGAAGATTCCAAACAAATCTTCCACCTCCTTAAGCTAATTTCGAGCTTCAACAAACGTCTCTGACCCGTGAAAAGGTTTCCCGCCCATTGCCCGAAAGTCTTTTCATATCCTCGAAAAAGTATCTACGCGGGGAGGGGGAGGAGGAGGAGCGGCTGCAGCTGGGCGAGGAGGAACGTCTGCTGGGCCAGTGGCGGTGGCCCTAGCCTCCAGATACCTTGTGAAACAGGTTGGTATCGGTAGGCCCTCGGGTATTTCAGGTACCCCAGACATGCTGAAAAGAAAATGGAAGAGATTCTAGTAATATGCTGGCGTTAATCGCACTTCTAATCACTATAGGATAATTACTATACTGCACCATTACTAGTCACCCTAAAAGTTGATCCCGCCTACTGAACATAATAATCATAATGGTAGTTTTGTTACCCCTAGCTGTCTTCATAGGTGCCGCCTCCCCTATCTCCACTAGTTGTACCCACTACCCCCATGCGATCTTCTTCCTAACTCGTAGATACCCGTGCTGGTCCCACAGTGGGTGTATCACTTCCCAAAGTGGCAACGCGATACCACTAAAGATGCACGACTTATATCTACACGATGCAACAACGTCTTACCCACCAGCTCGGGCCCACGCAGGCACATGACCCCGTTGGACTTGCGTTGCCACCGCTAACCCGTTTTGACCTCTTACAACCAAACTCAGTAAGTGTGTCCCGTCCTCGATCTAACTCGAGCTCACAAAGATACTTAATGGGTTACTGGTTTGAAAAGGCCTCCATACTTGACACAAGCTTTCCACCTATGCTAGGTCCCCACTAAGATTTCCCCTTAACCCCTTCTTATTCATGTTTTCTTACGTGTTTCAATTTGGTTAAGTGTTTCTAATCGTATTTCACATGTCACCCATGTCACCTTCTTAACCCCCATGTCCCACCACATGTTTATCTTGGTTAAGTGTTACTTAATTCATTATAACCGTAACCTTGTAAGACCTCCCACATTAGACTACCGTTTGAGGTTGCTGGATTTGCCGGGCGGGTCCGGGCAGTCTTATACCGCAAACGAGCCTAACCTCATGTCTTTACAATTGTTACGCGTTTAATTTATGCCTTCGACCTCTCACATTAGACTTCCGTTTGTGGTTGCTGGATTTGTCGGGCGGGTCCGGGCAGTCTTATACCACAAACGAGTCTAACCTCGTGTCTTAGGCATTTATTATTACACAATATTTATTTCACCCTAATATGAATTAATTATCCCTATTCAGATTGTCAATAATTTCCAAATTAATCTATGTCCATAATTGTCACCTAAATTATGTCCATACTTTTCAAGTAAATAAATTATACCAATTAGTGTCTCAAATTAATTATATGCCTTTAATGCCATTTTATGCCAATTAGAAATATGTATTATTTAATATTTTCCCATTGTCCCCACGCCGTTCGTACGTTTAATATTAAATATGTTAGACTCGCAAACAGTCTAACTCATAAAAAGAAAAGAAACATCACAACTTGCATAACACATAAAATAGATCTAACTTGCGAATAAGAATTATAACATAAGTTTGCACAGCCAATAACTTGTATAGGCAATGGACATATAGAACATAAATTTGCATAAACTATGTACTTCCATGGATCTAAATATAGATCTAAACATGAAATTGTGAACTTGCATATATGAGTATGGTTTTCTCCTAAACTTGCATATGTGAATATGGTTTTCACCTAAACTTGCACATATGAATATGGTTTTCACCTAAACTTGCATATGGATTCCTACAAACTTGCATATGAATTTAAACATGTAAACCAATATCACATGTTTTACATATAAACTCGCATATGTGTAAATATATATATACTTGATTCACATATAAACTTGTGTATAATTCGCATACAGACTTGCATAAGATTCACATACAAACTAGCATATGATTTACATCACAAACTTGCATATAAACTGATGTCATAAAATGAATCAAGTTAAACATATGTGATTGGACATATGAAATAGATCTACTAACATAAGTTAACAAAACTGTCATATGTTCACCAACAGACGATAACAAATTAAAGCAACATCACATGATTCAACAGACATGTTCTCATAATCTCAATTATAACTCATCATAATTAATTTATTAATTATTTTGTGAAAGAAATTGTACTCATAAAGATGGATCAGAGATGAGAATAATTCGTTCGTCGTTTGTATTAGAATCCTGACTTGCAATTCTAAACTTTAAGAAGAAGAACTATTCTAGCAGCAGCATGGAGGCTAAGAGATTAATTTAGTTTAGGTTTAGAGCTTGAGTCTATGCGCGCTTATATAGAAGTTTAAATCAATATAAGCCGTTAGATCATCCTAGGAGCAATCACAGCTCTCCAGACTAGATAGAGTTATCCAGAATTGCCACCTATGCCCTAGTGACTCAGCAACAGGTCAGAGAAGACTCAGCAACAAGTCAGAATCGTCACAGTTTAGATCTTCCCGAGGGGGTAGGTCGACCCCAGGTCGACCTGTATAGCGGTGGTCGACCCCCTGCTCGACCTGGCCAGGGGCGGGAAAGATCCCGCCCAACCCGCTTCCTTATTTGAATTCGAATTTTGAATTTAATCTGAGCTGTTTTAATTTATTTAAATTTTCTGAAACTTCTGAGGGCCATAACTTCCTCATACGAAGTCCGATTTACGAGAACTTGGACTCTATTCCAAGCAGAATTTCAAGACGAACGCAATGGCGAAATCCATTTCCCTTAATTCTCACTTTAACAATTAAGTATTCTTTAAATTGTTAATTTTAATATTCAAAATTACGGGGTGTTACAATTACATTTATGAGTCATAGATAATTAATATCATCGCACCTAATTAAAATATTATTAAATAATTGCTACGGGTTAGCAATCTGGTACGAAGCAAGTAGAACAGAGCTGATATCGATTTAGCTAATATCGATGAGTTGAAAGCTAGGGTTGCACAACTGGAGGATCAGAATCATCGCCAGACCATCGAGACGACATAGTTGTTGGATCATCGTATTGCTTAGTTCATGCATTAGTACGGCGACTGCTTTCCTTCTTCTTCTGACTCTGGAGGTGATTGACTGCTGTGATATGTATGGTTTACGTTCAATATGATTTGGGGTTTAGACATGTTGATTTGATGTTTTGTACATATTATTTGATGGTAGACTTCATTGTTGTATGGTATGCTTGATGACTTGGTGTATTTATTGTTATTTGATGATATAATTTGGGGCATGTAAATATTTATGTATTGTATAACTAATTATTTGATCTAGTGCTGAAATTTGACTTGATTTTATGTAGTTTTTATTTGGTGAATTCGAATTGCTTTGATTTTGATATTTAATTAATATATGGTGTACTGGATTATATTGCTGGTGGAATAGTGGTTTATGTGAGAAATGTGGTCGGAAGACAAAATAGAAGCTAAAATTTATATATAAAAATTGCAGGTTTTCCGATGGCTTCTGACGGTTTGCGAGTAATTTTAGGTTCATAATTTGCAATGGCTTCTGACGGCTTCCGGCACGTGTCAGCAGCCATCAAAAACAAGGACGGTGAAGGCTGTCGGAAGCCATCGAAAAAAAGGACGATGAGAGTTTTCAGAAGCCATCGAAATTTCTATTTATCAATGCTCTTGTTTGCACTGAATTTTCCGATGGCTTCTGGCGGCCACCGGCAGTTTTGAGACATCGTAAAAGCTGCTTCTTCTTATAGTGTTTGTATAAGAATGTTTTATCCACTTGAGGAATTTGTAATAAATAGTGATGTTGCTCTATGATTTGTTGGACATATTTTTATTTTCTTGATCAGAAATAAAGAAATAAGGTTTTCTTTTGTACTCAAATTTTGCTTATATATACGGTAAAATTTGATCTCATTAAGATAGGACCAACCGAAAATAGATGTGTGTAGATCATATTTCATGTAATTTACATGATAGGCATCCATGATTAATCTATATTGGTATATGTGATCATTGACGGGTTTGGTTACAATAAAAATAATGGATGCTGCTTCAATTCTTTATCAATGTAGTTAATGGACGTGATTGTTTCAAATACATCATATGTTAAAAATAGAATAAAATTGAAGCTCATAAATTTAAGCACATTTTTTAAAATTATTACATTAATTTCCCAGAGGGAGATTGTTAGAAAATAATAATCATTTTAGCCACATATGTGAGATATAAATATATAATGTATAGCGCTATTTCGGTGTGAAATACATTCAGAGTGGTCTAATAAATCAATAAACCTTTATTGCAAAAAACAATAATCTTCCACGAAAGGAATGCATAGTGACTAGAATAATTTTCAATATGTTAAAAGGCAGAATTGGAAATATTACACTATTATTAATAGGGGTTATGGTCCACAAAATACACAAGTTTTCATAATGTTCTCTCTACCCTCTTCTACAGAGATATTTTCAAATCTGAACTTGTACTAATTTGAATTGTTGTAACCAGATCTTCTCTTATGTAATTTGCTATAAACTTAGATATGTTTTTTTGCTGATTCTGTTATTTTCGTGTGTTTGATAATCGATTAAATCAACATGAGTTTTATGTTCATATCTATTATATTAAATGCGAGTAACATGATGCATGTGTGAATGAGTAACTGATATTATAAACTATCGTTTTTATGCTTTCTTAGATCTTATATACTTGTTTGTGTATTTAATCTCTACTCTTGCATGATTGATTAAAATAATTACTCCTAGTTTCTAATAGTATACGATTTTTTATGTATATTGTAATTCTTATGTAGTTCAAATAATTAAAAACCACAACAAAATATATTCATTTATCGTTTACTTAGTGTTACAAAGTTGGTTTTTCCACCATTATGCAGTTTTAGTAGTTTATGATAAGGGAGTTGCAATAATGACGAACTTATATTTAGTCAGAACTTGCAACATAGTGTTAATATTGAACTCGGGAAGCAAATGGTAATTTTGTATAATTTGTATATGTGTTAGAGCACCACAAATTATCACAAAACCAATTAGCAATGTCAAGGTTGAAGTCTTAATATTTATATAGAATTTTATTTTATAAATTCCATGATGTAGGACTTGTCTCAACATGCCCTCGCACGTGTGGCATATTCTGAGCCTAACATGTGGATCTTATTAGGTGAGTTAGACAAGTATGCTAGTTATGTGCATATGAATTAAACCCGCCCCGATACCATGTTAGAAAACCCAAAATTATCACAAAACCAATTGTCAATGTGAAGAGCAGACTCTTAGTATTTATAAAGAAATTTAATTTATAAATTCCACGATGTGGGACTTGTCTCAACAATTTGGACTGCCGAATTTTATGTTAGTATCCCTCTTTTTGAGGTAAATGAATTCACGTAAAATAACTTTATCGTTATGACTAAAAGTAGATGCCAAAAATGAAAAGGAAAAAACATATTAAGAATCGATGTTATATAACAAAGTGCATTTTTCTTAAAGCTTTCCTAGTGTTGTGCTTGAACTTATTGAATTAGCAAAAGAAAATGCATTTTTATCTATTTATTTTTCAAATAGTCGCATGTATTTTGCAATATTTAAAAAGGATTGTAATATATATTTCATAACTTTGTAAAAAAGTTTTATATCATATTTTGCAAGATCTGATAACTATTGTAATTGCAACTATTACAGCCTTTTTTGCAAAAACAAAAAAGGATGTTAAAAGACATCGATATTATTTCAACTTGACCTAATACTACATTCTTGAAAAAGTTACGAAACCATTATTACTAACTTTAGTTTTCTTCTCTTATGTCGTAGTAAGGTACATTTATTGTAGTATATATCATGTGGTGGGCCATACTCTATTGGGATAAGAAAAAAATGATGGTCATCTTTTCCCAGTACCCTATCTTTTGACATGTTGCATATGTAACATTGGAAATCATATTAGGATCAACTCGTTCATTCATACCTAAGTTTGCCTTACAATCTATAAAGATACGAGGGACTCGACACCCGAATTTTGATAATAATACATAAACCCATATTATTTTTCAAAACCCAAGTATTGAAAACACCAGATAGTGAATAGAAAGATATTAGAGGGTGAGATAAAAAAGAGATAAATATAATAATAGAAAAAAAAGAATAAGAAGAACCAGACTACAAAATTTGAGTCTTACATCACAACGGAACATAATACAATATAGAAATAAATCCTTATTGAGAGCTTGAAATAAAACTTATAATCATCAGAGTACAACATACAGTCAACACATCTGGACAGTTACAATAAACTGTCCTTATATACAACACAAAGTGAAATAAACATAAATACGTCTGAACTCCTCCAGCTAATCTTCTGAAGTCCGTAGCGTCCAAACCTGAACTTGTAAAAAACTCGGTCTGACCCGAGAATTGCAAACAGCAGGATCAGTCTGGTGAAACAAAGTGAGAAAACTCGCTTAGTTTATAGGTATCATCCAACTTGATTTTAAAGTTAAAACATATCTTTTCGAAAGAAAAGGACAATCCTAAGACTGATCCACATATAAACCCAGACGATTTTTACCATACGATAACCCAAAACATTTTTGAAATCATATCTCTTCTAATATTATAATAGTGTCTAAATCAAATAAATAGCAATCTAGTAGAACGTTTGCGTCTCACGCTCCACATATATAGTATACAATCAAAAATCGCGGGCGCTTATTGGACATTGGATTATGACTATGCATGGTATGGAACCACCTTTCATAGTGTATCTCTAGAGGGGAATACACTGGGTTGAACAAGAACATATTGCAACCCGACCATACATGACCGACCACTCATTTCGCTTGAGTGTACTGAAAGTGTATCACCAACAGTTAAGCTCAGCAACCATTTTTTAGAAAGGGACAACATCGATAGATTAAAGAAGGAAATGAATTTTCTCTAGATAGGTGACAATACACCAAAATTGGAAGCCACCTACTTAGCCATGTTGCCTGCCCGATTTCTGTCATTTTCCGGTTATGAAGTCTGAGGTTAAAATTACCTTTTTAAGATAGCACACCACCATTTACTTTGAATGCAACAGATCCTCCAGAAATCACTCACTGATTTCAACCAAAATACTCTGGTTGCTAAGATAAAGAAGTTTCCCTTCTTTACCACCAACTTGGTATGTTTGAAGAAAACAACGTACGTGACATCTTTGGAAATACTCTATCATACATCCGCCCATACAATTTTCCTTGGGACTGGATAAACCGAAGGTACCCTCCTATTGCATTCTAGGAATCACCCTATGGATTAGTAACGAGTAGTCCTTGCAAATCCATAAATTTCAATCATGTCAGAATTATAAATCAAATAACTCTGGTTGCATGCCAGAGAAATTCGACAAGTAGTCCTTCTACTTATGAAGG
The DNA here is from genome assembly GCA_030737875.1 of Allium sativum. NCBI lineage: Eukaryota > Viridiplantae > Streptophyta > Magnoliopsida > Asparagales > Amaryllidaceae > Allium > Allium sativum. The sequence goes on along the minus strand of CM060923.1, from coordinate 570,449,169 downwards.
TCCATGGTCTTTAACTGCTCCATCGTCAATCTGCATACTCGACGGTTTCGTATTTGCTGGTTCAAAATGGTTTGCGAATATAAGTTCGATCCTGGACTTTCCATACTAACAATCATATAGGTTATATTTGATAGTCGGTTATTTACAAACAAACAACCATTCAACCATGAAAATAAAAATGAGTTCATTAGTTCAGTACTCAACATCATTTGGCCTTTTTAAGTAAACTAATTAATGAATGGTTAATTTAAAACTCTTAAAAATTTCAATACTTCAAATATAACTTTCCACTTCGTATCTTAATATAAGAGTATTTTCAAAATCATTTAAATACTTTAGAGTTGAATCATATATATATATATATATATATATATATATTCTCACTTTGAGTCAAATCAAATTTCACATAAAACATCGTTATGGTATCTCTTTTGTTTCATTTCTTGAAAACAATAACTAACACTTCCCCTATAAATAAACTTATTCAAACTCATCTCGTTAATTCCTTGAATCTCAAAAATATCGTTATATTTTCAAAAAATCTCTTTTTGTTTCTGTTACTTTAGAAATACTATTTTATGTTCTCAAATCCTTTTTATTTCTTTTACTCCAACATTCATTAGTCCCTGACCGTAAATTGGTAAGCGAATAACTCCCTAAGTATCAACCTCGAGGACCGAAATCAACAACGGATTAATACTCAGAAAATCACTCAACTCAACCAATCTCACGTTAGGTTCCAATTCTGTAGTCTGTTACCTTAACTCCTTATCAACCCATGTTATTCCACTTCTAATCCACCAACCATTTCTGCTTTGAAAATATCGTTTCAATTCCATTCATTTCACTTAATTTCATTATTAAGTAACGCTAATTTAAAATCAATGTTTTAACTTCACACCTCTTTTATAAACACTATTTATAAACTTAAGTTTAATATAAAATCCTTACATAAACTCCTTTCACAATCCAACTAGATTTCTTTGCACTCTGATTACTTATTTGAATGTATTATATTTAAATAATAATCACTTAAATTATTATTAATTGAAGTAATAACTTACTTCATCATTAACTAATCCAAAAGTAGTTAGCTTCTTATTCCTAAAATAAATAGTTAATTTCTTTTTAAAATATTATTAAAAGTTAAACAAATATTTGTTAAACTATTTCATTCGATTAATTAAAACATGTTAATGGTTGACTTAGTCGACCCAAAACACGATTAAATCGTTAACTTAATCAACCGAGCCCAACTTCTACTGCTTCGTTACTACAATGTCTTCTCACCCAAAGCCACGAATCATTTTTCAAGCATCCTCTCCATTAAATTAGAACCTCATCATTTCGTGCATTTCTACAACTCAATCCTACATTTCTTCTGTTATTTTTTTCGTTCTTTTCATATTTTCTAATATACAAAGCCCGCTGGCTCGAAAAAAAATCAACCCACCATCCTCTTTATCTACAGTTCTTCCTTCCCCTATTCATATTTCCTTCCCCAACTTCTACAATGCCTCCCCACGCAAGAAATTTTTTTTTTTGAAATCTGCTGCTGTTCACAAACACGTTTGTGACACATATTTCTCCTTCGCCACTTCGCTACACTGCCTCCTCCCCGCGTAAAGTTCAAAGCATGTTGCTACCCATCTTCTTAGTTCGAACCCACTACCTAATTTTTTCCGTATCACTTATTTATATGAAACCTCATGCAAACTCACATCTCAAATTGAAAATGATGCAGGACTCCAAAAAATATATTGAAACCATGAATCAATGAGTGTAGATGAAGTACTCTCGAACCCTATGCCACGGTATGTTTCCAGGTCCGAGAAAGTAGGCTTCGAGTTTAGTGAAAATAGCATAAATGCGATGAGAAGATCGTTGCGAGATTTATGAAATGGATCACAAGATTTTTGGTAGATTAAAACGTTTGTATTGAATTTTTCTTTCCACCATTGAAGCACGGCAAAATATTCTAGAATAAGAAAGTAATAAAGTTTCGTGCCAATTTATAGTGAGGGGATAATTGGCTCCCACGGTTTCTAGCATGCTAGGGTTGGTCGGCATTGATTTGAAACAACATTGCTAGGTTGTTTCCTTTGGCATGAAGGTATCTGCATGTGTACGTCAACCAACCGGACCCCAATAAGGGGTCAGTTGGAGCTCTAGGGTTTTCTTTGGAAACCCCCAAGATTGCCAGAGCAATCATTCGGTTTTGCTGAAAACCAGTGCCTTAGACGGCTTTCATAAAGCCAGTTAAGGTAGGGGCCATGGTCAAATTTTGAATGTTGCCCCTAGCTGGCTTTTATAAAGTCGACTAAGGGAGCAACAATCAAAATAATACATTGCCCTTGGCCATCTTTATAAAAGCCGGTTAAGGGTAATGGTCCTCCTGCTGACCATTACCCTCTTCCTTCCTTCCCAACTCTATGTATGTCATTTTCTTTCCTCTTCATTTCCATACAAGTTTCTTGATCATTTCCAATATCTTCTTCACAAACCAGCAACAAATATAGATTGTGTCAAAACAATGGAAAGGAAACGGAAGTGCTTCACAACCTTGGCCCAATTTTCAATTGCAAAACAACCAATTAAAAACCCATTTCAATGTGGCAATATCCAAAACATTAGCAGCCCCAACTTGAAAACAATTCTTATCAACATCCTCAAAATTCGAATTACTATAATTCTCAACAAAATTTTTACATGTACCAGAAATCTTAAAATGCAAATCACTCGTAAAACTCTACGTTTCAGCAAAACTACAATTTCGATCAAGATTATGTTTCTCCTATTAGCTAAAGTCAAACACTATCTCCTTACCCGCCTCAAAATTTGAGGAGAAATTTGAATAATCAATTTGGGAATAGTGACTGTTGAATTAAAGAAACTCAGTTCGAAAGTCTTGAAGGCAAAAATTTTGGAATAAACATTAATGAAATTCCGGATGAGGAATTTGGAATGTAAGCACGCGTTGAATCTAAGAAATTATGCAAATGGTCACTGGATGAGCAAGCTGAGCTTTCCTACTGTGGGTTGAATGTTCGAAGGACAAAAGAAAAGGTACTAGGCAAACAGAAAGTTCTTTTTCGAATTATGTTTGCAAGTTGTTCAACAAGCGATGTTCGACATGCCCAACTAGAACGGTTGATTCATTGAAATAGTCATGAAAAAGAACAAATCAAGCTTGTCAATGCTAGAAAAAAATAATAGCAGGTTAGCATCCAAGACTGCAAAGCGGGGCCAATGATATTGATATGGTAATGTTTTTGTATCACTTAGTATTTTTCTTTGTATTTTGAGTTTTGTTGTAGCGTATATTATCAAATACAGCTCAATTAGGCACATGCATTATATTTTTCTGAGCACAACAACCAACCATTCAACATGCAAAACTGCTATGATATATTGTCGGAGTGTAAAAAGAACAATCAACATTTATGTCCCAACCTAGAAAGATTGGTGAAGAAGTTAGCCCAGGTAGCTCGGCTGGACAGAAAGAAACACCATTCACTAGTAGCACTGAAGGCAGGCCTGCCGGGAAGTTCAAGGGAAAGAAAAAAATGTCAAATGATTATACTCTACTTTATGAACAGATAAGTGAAAGTCTGTCTACCACCGAATAGACTACGCAGAAGTTTATTGAAGCCAAGGAAGCAAGGAAGCTTGAGATAGAGATTTAAAGGGATTTATAACAACAACGTGATCGCGAGCCATTTAAGAGGGAACGTACTGAAGAGTTAGAGTTAAGGAGACCAGAATTGGTTTGGCAACAAGATGTGGAGGATTTTATGATGATTCGTTGCAACATGAATAACCTCAATCTGTTGCAAAGAAAACACATCAAATATGAATTGATGATTATAATAGGTGTAAAGGATTTTTTTAGAGATTTGTCCATACTAATTTTAGTATAACAGGCTGTATCTGTTTCATATGCTGGAATGTTTAAATTAGTAGTGATTGTATCAGCATTGAACTATATTAATGCTTGTATCTTTAAGTTAGTAGTGGTTGTATTTGCATTAATCTATATTAATGCTTGTATCTTTAAGTTAGTAGTGTTTGTATTTACATTGGACTATTAGGTCGTTTTCTATTGGTTACATTTTGGAGTTAGTTGAATTGGGTCATCCTCCATTTGTTACATTTAGGATTTAAATGAGTTGGGTTAATTTAGTTTAAAATCCTTCTATATTATTAAATAAATCATTATGATTTATAAACGATTTCAAGCGACTTTCAGTACTCAGTAATTTATGGATAAAAAACACTAGCTTTCAACCAATTCATTATAAACTATGACCGACCAAGTACAACATAACTTTAAATATGGTTGGCCAACCAAATAGAACACAACATAACATAACATATAACTATAACAAACCTACCAATTAAAACACAACATATAACTACGACCGACCGAATACAACATAACTATGATCGACCGAATACAACATAACTACGACACAATTTAACATCACTATGGCCCATAGTTTTCGGGTAAACCGTAGCACCCATAAAGCATTTCAGCCATTACCGAAACATTCATCCTTTCCAAGTGACTAACCTCATCTTGCTTCTCAAGTGCGTACTTGACACCCCTCTCTGTCAATAGTGGATCGATCCATGAAAAAATTACAACTTTGAAATACTTGGCGATTTTTTGCATCAATGTATGCTTTGCAACCATAAAAGCGATGACTGCATTCGTCTGACATTTAGAAACAAGCACATTACATTCGACTGTGCAATAGCATAGGACTGAACGAGCCATCATGTTAGAGCTTGAACTATTGGGGTTCTATCGAGCAAGCACTTCCTTCACCCGGGCATTGAGGGATTTTTGAACTGGTCCGATATGTTGGACTACAACGTTTGGTTGCGTGTCGCTAAAGAATTCAGACTCGACTTCTGCAGCTTCTACTTGGAATTCCATTTGTGTTTCAGGCACAAATTCAACATCTTCGGCTGGTTGCTTATTCTGTTCTTACTAATTGTACATTTGGACCATGGTTTCGTCATCGAATTCCTAATTAGCCATTTCGACCTAGATGAAAAGCGGAAACTTAAAATAATTGAGTAATATTGACGAGTCGTAAAGTACATAATTGAACAAACTTATTAGCTACAAGGGTTGCTGAACTATTCTTCAAAAACCGTCTTATCAGATCTAGTTCGAGGCCGATAATAATGAAGAGAGGAAGAGAGGCGGGGTAAACTTCAATAAAGCAAGTTTGTATATGTGAATTTTGAGAATGAGGGTCTTCATATTCTGATTTATGGAAGCTTTAACCATTACAACTTGTCAACCCAGCTTTATCACATTGACAACTTTATCTCATTCATCACATCTAGGTTTCATGGTAGAGTGCAGTCAAGTCACAAGTCTTGAATCACTTCTGGCATTAACAATAATTTACTAGTAATACACGTGACCCTGATAATTCAATAAATATTTGATAATGCATACCAAATTCCATAACCATAGTGTAACATCCCGCATTTTTATCTGTTTGTATTTGAGTATTTAAATCAGTTTAAATATGGAATTCGTAATATAAGTGGATTTATATATTAATTTAAAAACGAAGTTGAACGTATAAAAATATATATTAAATATAATCGAGCTCATAACGACACTGCAGTTCGTAATTTAACGTTTTGAACTTCAACCGAGCGTACAGGATTCGTTAAAAGTCGGATTTCCTCGAAATAAGAAACGTTCGAATTTGTTAAACTGTATCTTTCTAAAAAAAGTGAAAAACCAAGATTTCGTGTTACAATGTCCAAATCAAAATTCAAAATAGTCGCTATAGAATCGTTCATCGACCGTAACAGTTTATTTGAAATAACTGCATACTGGATTCGAATTTCGACAAAGTTCTTTTGAGATGTAGTGTTAATTTGATTTTTAGAATTTTACTATAATTTTTAATTAATTAAATACGCGACTTTTTATTTAGAGTATTTTGCAACCTATATCAATATTTTGGGGTTTCACAGTATGAGTTAACCTACCGATATTATTATATTTTTGGGATCATGACACATTGCTTGTCACAACGATATTTGCATTTTTGTCGTTTGTGGCCCATATATGGACATAGAAACATATATATATATATATATATATATATATATATATATATATATATTTGACCATTAATACAACCAATCAAGAAGGGAGAAGATAAAATAAACAGTATATTGGTTTCAAATTTAATGCTTACAACGTTACGCATTTATCAACATGGCAACCTGCATAAAGTTCATTACTAAAGTTCCCCATAAAGATACACGTTCCAAATGGATATATATATACACACACTATTGCGGACATGGCTAATCGGGGGAATTTGCGAGCAGGTATATTAACACCATCAAATCAAAAGAAAAACGAAATAAAAATAGAAACATCTCAAAAGCTGAATGTCCAGGATGTGCACATGATATATGTGTGCGAGTGAAATTGAATTGTATACCGACTTTTGAGCAGTAGACTTTGTAGCAATATATATATTATGCTAGACAAATCTGCAAGCCATACACGTTAATTTGTGAATTAATAATTGGTTGTGCTGCCTTGTTTCTCTTTGTCAAACAAACTTGACATTAGAATCAGACAAAAAGCAAATCTGCCTATGTGTGGAAGGAACTGAGAATGCAACTCCAAACCTCATTTAAGTAACTTGAAGCATGTATAAAAATATATATTCATCTATATAGCACTGCATGCATATACATATCACTACATGCTGTCTAAGGGGCTAAATTTTCAACATCAAGCTACAGGCCTCGTCCTTTTGTACAGCTATATGTTGGAAATATGATCTACCTATTCTAAGTAGCATGAAATGTCAACATCCTATTTAGTCTACCTACATGCCTATATTTCACATCACTTCACCGCCAAGCTGGGAAAGCCGTGGGTATCAAGGTACCCCAAATCGTGTGTGCCAAGTTTGTTCTTATGTATAAATAGTTGATCTCGTTTCCTTTCTACCAGTAATACATCATTCCCCTGATAAAAAATCAAAGCAAAAACGTGAGAGATAAACCAATACAATAAAAGAAACACGAGAGCATGGCAGGTGAGAAGAAGCAGTGTTTGGAATCAAATGGGTTGGCATGGTGAAAGAAGGAGGTTTGTTACGGTGGGAGGGACTGGAGGTTTATTGAGCCGCGGTTTCCTCGACGGTGGAGCTTCTCGGAAACCAGTCGGAGAAGAAAGAGGATTGTTCAGTGGTGATTTCAGGGAATTGCGTGAGGTATTGAGAGAGTTCAAGCTTCCAAAACTCGAAACAGGCCATTGTTTTCTGCGTAATATAATAGTCTGGAAGCCGCAGTTTTGTATATGAGAAGAATGCGTGAACTAATGGGAAGAAAAGATCAACTGTAAAGAGAGGAGTATGGTGCTTTTATGTATATGCGTAAGAGTGGATATTTCAGTTTCAGAAAAGGAAAGGTGTATGGGGTTAAAGAAGAAGTGTGGAGTTTTCAGTTCATGAAATGGTGGGGAAATAGGCTTGTGAAGTGGGGAAGCATCGGTTGGTGTATATTTGCGGTGCACTGTTGGTTTTGAAGGAGATTCGGCTTGGTGGCCTGTATTTAAATGGGGTGTGTAGTGATGTCAGTAAAGAGGTGTTAGGGGAAAACATGAAAGTGAAAATGGCGTATTGCGTGTGACCAAAATGGTGGGGTTTGTTTGTAAATAAGTGGGAAAAAAATATAAGAGGAGAAACAAGGGTGGCATTGGCCGTTGAAAGGGGAAGCTGACATGTGGTTGGATGCGTGTATGGTACAAGGAGATGGGAGTACAGTGGAGTGAACATTTTGTAAATGAAACAGTGGTGGTAGCTGGAAATTGGAAGAATGCGAGAAAAGAAAAATAAATACTAGAACTGACGTTCAAGTGAAGGAGTACTTGCTCAAATGGTATGTGCAAGTAGTACGTGCGCTCTAAATTGAGGTTCCATGGGTCATGTATGGGCTGAGGAGTCTCGTCAGGGGAATAGCGTATGGTGTCGGCTTGCATGGCAATCGGACGACAACAGGAAGTTGTCAGTGGAGGAACTGCGAAGAGAACAGGCATGGGCATGGGATAAAGCAAAAGGAGGGGAAGATAGTGTACAAAGTGGGTATGGTATTGAATAGGACTTTGGGCCGGTTCAATGGGTAAGCCCAACTTTGGAAGAGGAAAAGAACAAAAAAAGGGAGGTGAGCTATATATATTAGCGTCCAAGAGATGGTGTGAGATTTTGGGGTGTAAAGTGTGTGCATGGGAGTAACCACTATTGAAGTGATGTTTCCAGATGGAAGTCGAGAAAGGAGGAGGTGACGACGGAGAAGAGCTCGGAAAGAGGAAGTTGGAACGAAACACAAACTGGAACGGAGGGTTCGAACATGATCTGAATGGAGATCGAAATGGTGACGAAGTATAGCAGAATAAAACACTCGATGAAATCAACAAACACAAATCGTAATTTAATGGTTAACGCGCGAAGGTGAGTAAATTCACTAACTCTGATCTATTTTTAAATATTATAATTACATTTTAAAATGTTGTTTGAATGTTGTGTGATGGTCGATTTGGTAGATTACGATTAAATTGGTTGAATATTATATATCGTTGCATATGTACACATCACCGGTTGGATACTGATTCCATCAATTATAATAGTCCCTAGTATGGAACCAGTGATAATTGTTTGACTAACATCTGTGGATGCGGAACCAGTTGGAGGAATTCAACCGGATCCCTAAATATTTGTATGTACTGTTTGTGCACTGTTTGAACCGTGTTGAATGGAAATTCAACGTTATGTTGATTTAATAAATAGACGATATCGATTAAGAAAATAGCGATTGTCGACCATAAACCCATTTTGTTAAGAAGTTGATTGGCCGTCAGGCAAATCAATGAAGATAATTATAAAAATTTTATTTTTATAATTTAAGCGAAGTTTAAATTATAATAGAAGTTCTATTATGAACTGGTATTTTACAGTTCGTTTTATAAAGTAAATATAAACGATTATTTAGTTAAAGAAGTATGAAGCTGTAATTATCAGACAAGTAAATGATTTGGATAATTAATTTAATGCAAACAGTTAAGAAATATTATTAGATTAATTATATTAATCTAATGGTAAGAAGTAATTAAAATCAGTTAACGAATTAACTGATGTAATGAAGTTGATTAAATCAATTGTTTATTTGAAAGAAATGATTATTAGATTAATTGATCTTCAATTAATCTAATGAAATAAATTAATCAAAATTAATAAGATTTTTGTAACGGAAAGAGATGTCAAGATTTTTGTAACGGAAAGAGATGTCAAGATTAGTATAAAGCGGGGTATAACAGCATATTGAAAGTCTTAGAACTATAGCGATAAAATAAAGCTGTTGACTAGGCTTAAGCGTGACTGTTATGTCGAGATTAGTTATAAAGGGGAATATTGCAGCGTATGACAAGTTCTGAACTATAACGATAAATTAGCGCCGTTAAACAAGCTTAAGCGTAAATTTTATATATAGCACTACTCCCAAGGGAATGAAAACGATTTGGTTTGAAATCCACTTATTCTATAGTAATAAGTAACGATGTTATCGAAGGAAATATAAGAATAAGAGTTTATAATAATTGGAAATGTTTTCCAAGAAGTGTAAAAAGGCTAAAACGCGATTTGAGAAATATCTGGTAAGATATGGGAATTCGAAAAATAAAACGAATGTTAAATAAAAAAAGTGCCGTGGTTGTGTGATGTTTAGTTGTACATCTGAATGGATGTTTGTTTTTACTTCGATAATTAAATAACCGACTATCGAACTGTTTTTGACCAATATTGTCAATACGGAGAGACCGGTTGGATTTAGTATCCGAAAACCACTCCGTATAGGCATAGGCGTGGCGATTTAGACTATGCTGAAGATAATCGAAGACGGAGTGAAATTCAAAGAGCTGTTATGTTTGTCCAGTCCCAGGACGACTTGTATGGATGAATGTCTGACAGAGTATTCCTAACGGTCACATAAGACGATCTTTTCAAGGTATTAAGTCTGGTGGCGGAGAAATTCGTTTCTCTTAGCTTTTATACCCGTAATATTTTTGGTAAGATCTACTAGTGATTTGACGGGTTTGACGATGTGGCATTCACAGTGTATGGTGGCCAGATGTTCTAAAAAATAAACGTAGCCTCAAGCTTCACAACCGGGAAATGACAAAAATCGGGCAGGCAGCATGGCTATGTGGGTCGCTCCTATTAGGGTGTATAATCACCTGTCTAGAGAAATTCCTTTTACTTCTTTAATCTATTTCGATGCTATCCCTTTTCGGGAAACGGTAGTTTGAGCTCAACTGTAACACCCCGTGTATTCTATAACTGTGGAATTAACAAATTAAAGTATAATTAATTTGAAATCAAAGAACTAAGGGAAACGGGATACGCCATTGCGTTCGTCTCGGAAAAATACGCGAAATAGAGTCCGAGTTTTCGAAAAACGGAGTCCGTATGAAGAAGATATGGCCTTCGGAAGTTTCTGAATTAAGTTTAAAATTCGAACAGAATAAAACAGTTTAAAAATTAAAACCGGGCCCAATTGGCCAAGGCGGAAAACTCCCGCCTAAGACACCCAGGTCGACTGGGCTGTCGACCTGGTCTAACCAGGTCGACAGGGCTGTCGACAGGGCCGTCGACAGGGCTGTCGACCTGGTCCAGACCCAGGTCGAACCCAGTCCACCCTGGCTGGCCTATTCTATGTTGGTCGATTTTCTGTGGTCTGCTTTGTCATTAGGGCTAGGTGGCAGGCTCTAATTGGTCCCTCTTGCGAATGAATGGCTACGATCAATCCAAGCAACATCGATGGTCCTAATCAGTTCATAAACTCTATAAAATGACCCTAGACTCTACCTAGGTTTCTTACACAATTCTCTAGCCTCCATTGCTCTCTTCTTCTAATAAAAAAATAAAAATGGCGTCTCTGCTCTGCTGGAATTAAAACTAGAAGATAATCAACATCAGCCTAAGCAACTCAATTCAAACTAGAGATTATAGTTTCTGCAAAGATTCTACAGCAAGTTAAAGTCCTTTCTTTAATCTAATCAAGGCAAGTACAGTTATTTTCCGCTATAAACGTTAATTATAATTTTGATATGTTTTTAATTCTGAATCTGAGATTGTATATATATTCTCTTCTGTCAGATTTATTTTTCTGTGACTGTTCTGTATCCCTTTTCTTCTTTTCTGTTTTTATAGCCAGGCTACCACGAGCCTGTGCCTAATCTCATAAGAGATGAACGTATGAACGCAATTTTTGGGATTTGACAAGACTAAATTGAATGTATGACTTTAGGTCTGAGGCATAAAATATATTGGACATATGCATAAATTTGACTATGAACATATAATTTATGCATGTTGTATGCATAGCTATGTTGTAATTTAGAACTGTAATTAATGAGCATATGTTGTAAACATAGATTTGGATCTATGCATATTCTATGATAGAAGAAAAGAGGAACCATTGTAAGATTACCTATGATTTGAGACTTTGGACAAAATGCATATAAAAGTCAAGATCTGATTTTTAGAAGATATGATTTAAAGATTTATATTGTTGGGTATAGTTTGCATAATGATTCATGACATGAAAAGAAGAAGGATATGGAAAGTTAGGTGTAAAGATTTACATTAATTAGGATATCTATTATTTAGATTACACCTAAATAGGGATTTTTGGATATATGGCATGTATTGAAATTAATGGTTATATTTGGTATAATTTATATGTGAATCTGCTGTAAGATGCTAGTTTAACAAAAATTGGAACATATGTTATATGGCAAATTATGTCCATATTCTGTGCTATGTAACTTTATGCAAACATGGAGTATATGTTGTGAATCATGACAATTATGTAAGCATATGAATTTAGGCCAATTTATGATTGGGCAATGCATGTAAATAGAACTTTTAGAAATATTAAATTTGCTAAATCTGCTAATTTGTCTAGTTGCCTAAACTACTAGTTTTGTTATATTGCCTAGAATGCTAATGAGATTGAAATGCCTAATCTGTTAAATTTGTCGGTTGAAATGCCTAACCTGTTATATGCCAAAATCTGCTAAGTTGCTAAATCTGTTAAATCCGTTAAGTCATATAAAATCTGTTATCTGCTATGTTGATATAATCATCCTGTGATTGATATAACCTGAATTGGCATATATATTGGGCGTGCGCATAAACGGTAAATTATTAATTAATTGGCCGCAAAGATAAACATGGCTAACTCGAGGTTAGAATGAGTTTGCGGCGTAAATCTGCCCGGAACCGCCCGGCACATCCAGTGGCCGAAAACAATAGGTTCTAATGTGAGAAGTTAGTCATAACATGCGTAAGACACGAGGTTAGGTCTGGCTTGTGGCAAAAGTCTGCCCGGAACCGCCCGGCATATCCAGCGGCCACAAGCTACCGACCTAATGTGAGAGGTCTGTGCATTAATAATTAATTAATGCAAATCTAAGATAAGAATGACGTCTAAAACGTATTGGGGAAAATAGGGTTAAATCAAAGGGATTAATAGATGTAGTAAAACCCGTCCATGAATCTGTAGGCCCAATACAAAGTTAGACAAATCTGAAAAATCTGTACATCTGACCCGTTAGTCTGAAAACTTGTTAACTTAATTTGTGAATTAGTAAATCTGAATTCTGTATGTCTGAACTTGTAAACAAGTTAATCTGAAATCTGTTAGTCTGGGGACACAAGGTTAGGAGGGGAATTACTTGTGTCATCTGTTGTTTGGGACCCATATTAGTCAGTAACCCTTTCTGGTATCAAAACTTTGACCCAACAGTAGGTAGGGTTCGGGCACGCTTACTGAACTAATTATAAGTGGTTCATTCTGATAATGGCGAGGGGTGTTGATGGTGCGTTCCAACCGGGTCATGTGCGTGCATGGATCCCGGTCTGCCTCTGAGGATGTAAGACGCCGTGACATCTGTAAATAGGTCTGTGCCAATTGGTTGTCACTTTAGGGAATGATACACCCTACTGTGGGGCCGACACAGGATGTTTATGTATTAGGGAGCCGATCGCTTGGGGTAGGGTTTTAGGGTACGCTTAGTTCTGTCTGTTTCGGTTGGTACCGTCTGTTTCTGTTGGGTGGTAACACCTGTCTGTTTCTGTGTGGTACCGTCTGTTCGGGTGGTAAAGGCCCATTACTAGTGTACACCTAATTCCACATTCTGTTTCCATAGGGATAAATCTGTTTCTTCTTCTGTCTGTTTCTGATCGGGTAGTAAAGGCCCATTATTAGCATTCTGTTTCTGTTAAAGTATTCTGTACCCGTTCCTGCTTCAATTTAGACATTAGGGTGACACCTAATTCTGCTATACTAGTATTAGTGCAGAGAAGCGTAAAACAATAGTTTATATCATTCTGTTTTTCTGTTATATCTGCTACACCTGTTATAGTTATCTCACATCCAGTTTTATGTTCATATCATATTATTATTATCTGTTCATATGCTGAAAGTCACTGGACTTGCCAGACATTTTGTCTGACCCTTGTTGTTTCGCCTCCTTTCTTCCGTTCCCCCCCCAGGTTATCCAAGGAGGGAAATACTTTAGCTTGATCCGGATTTCTCTTTGTTTGAAGTGCTTAAAGTATGGCTTGGCTCTGTATAGCTTCCGTTCCATGGGGATTATGATTTTAAACTATGCATTTTGAAGGCTTTTGTACAAGACTGATATTTTGTACTTGAATTCTGAAATTGAAAGGATGTAACCATATTAATTTCTGTTTCCGCTGTAATAAAGTTAAAAAATTTTCAAGTACTGTTTTATCTGTCTTGTAAGTTTCTGTTCTGTTTACTAAAATGCTCCAACAAAGTTAAGGCATTCCCTTTGTGAGTGACCTTAACGGAGGTGGGGTGTTACACTTGGTATCAGAGCTGAAGGTTACCAGATTGGGTAAAGTTTTTGAAAACTATTTTCAAAAAGGTTTTGGAAAGGAAGTATTTTCAAAAATAAAGCTTATTTTGAAAAACATGATCCCCAAGAGCCATATATCTTTCTTTCAGTCCTTTTTGTATTGAACCTTTCCTTTTTCGTTCCAGCATGTCTGAAGTATCTGAGATACCAGAGGGTGTTCATGTACCCGGTTGGTTTCGTCAATATCTTGAGGCTAGGACCGCCGCTGCAGGTCCAGCAAATGATCCCCCTCCTCCACCCCCTCCTCGTGCTATTGCTTTCTCAAAAATCTGTAGAGATTTTAGGGCCATGGGTGGGAAGGATTTCAAAGGAACTGAATCATTCGTAGAAGCAAGGAATTGGCTCAAAGAAACTGAGGATCTGTTCGTTATCTTCGAGGTGGACGATAGGCAGAAGGTACAGTTGGCAGTATGGCTGCTCAAAGACGAAGCTTCCTACTGATGGGAAGTCACTAACGCCGAGAGGCCGGTTGAGACATGGATGGATTTCAGAACAAGGTTTGAGACAAAATTCCTCTCGCAAGCTGAACGAAGTTTACAATTGGAAAAGTTCTTGTCTCTTAAGCAAGGAAGTATGACGGTCAAGGAATACGTCAACCAGTTCAACCAACTAGCAAGATTCGGATTGGATTTGGTCAACACTCAGCATAAAAAGGCTCTCCGCTTTGTTAAAGGATTGAATGAGCCACTGCACAGCCTAGCCATGACCCATGTACCCATGGGAGCAACTTACGAGAAATTGGTGGATATGGCACTACTGCACGAGGAAGACAAGGGCCCGAAAGAGACAAAGAAGGAAGAACCACAGAATAAGAAAGCGGGGCCCAAAAAAAAAGGAAACACAAAAGAAGGATGAGAAGTCTGAAGATAAGAAGGGGAAAAAGTGCTTTACTTGTGGGAGCTCAACTCATCTGAACAAGGATTGCAGAAAAAGGAAGGGCGCTTGCTTCAACTGTGGGGAGATGGGACACTTCACAAGGGACTGCCCGAAGAGACGAGGACAAGGAGGGCAGGCGAACACCCTTGAGGCTAGTGGCTAGGACAGAATAGGAAAATTTCTATAGTAGGTTTAATTTCTTTATCTGATTGTGACTTTTTCTGATTCTGGTATTTTGATTTTGTAATCGATACTCTGCACTTTAATACTAGTATTATTTCTGAATTCCGCTATAAACTCAGACCCATAATGGTTATGGATCATCTGTTTGAGATTGGGGTTTGAGGGATATCTGTGTTAGGCGTCAAGTATGGCGCATACATTCTGAGTTTTCGTAGGGTATGATTTTATCATGCTTAGCTTCCTAAGAATCATTAGTGAACCTGATCTGTACCAGTACTCTGTAAATATCTAAATACTTTTTATAGGATTTCCAGTTTTGACATTGTCTAAAGAAGGTACTCCTCTGGGTGTCAATTTGATATTGGTTTCGGTCTTTGGGGCCGATACTTAGGACCCATGTCTAATGGGAACCAAATTTTCGTTCTATCTGTACTCGCTTCCATCATTCGACTGTATCCTATCGATCGAATATTTGAACTTTAGGTAGAAACTAATGGGTGTAAACATGTGTTTGAGACATGTTATGTTTGATGGTTGCAAGTGGATGCAAGTGGTTGCTAGTGGTTGCCCGTGGATGCATATACACACACTAGGCACTAGATCGGCTCGAAAACACTCTCATACTGCATATGGATGGGTGAGCATTTTTCAATTCTTGTGGATGCAAAATGGTTGATTCAGCACACGGATGTTGCATTTGAGTGAATGGTTGTGCACTCATATAGAAATAATATATATCCTCAGAATTCTATTGCATACATGTTGGACTCATGGCACTGACATAATTCGCATTAAGGAGGTCAACTGAATCAGTAGACCGCCTGATCTTTGCATTAGATAAGGAACATATACACACACTTTTGCATATGTTCATACAACATTAGAAGTTTTCTAAGGACAATGGATGCTTGTGGATGATGGTTGAGTAGATGGGTGATTGGATGGTAGGACACATTCTTCTTAACTTGAAGATTTCGGGGACGAAATCCTTTTAAGTGGGGGAGAATGTAACACCCCGTGTATTCTATAACTGTGGAATTAACAAATTAAAGTATAATTAATTTGAAATCAAAGAACTAAGGGAAACGGGATACGCCATTGCGTTCGTCTCGGAAAAATACGCGAAATAGAGTCCGAGTTTTCGAAAAACGGAGTCCGTATGAAGAAGATATGGCCTTCGGAAGTTTCTGAATTAAGTTTAAAATTCGAACAGAATAAAACAGTTTAAAAATTAAAACCGGGCCCAATTGGCCAAGGCGGAAAACTCCCGCCTAAGACACCCAGGTCGACTGGGCTGTCGACCTGGTCTAACCAGGTCGACAGGGCTGTCGACAGGGCCGTCGACAGGGCTGTCGACCTGGTCCAGACCCAGGTCGAACCCAGTCCACCCTGGCTGGCCTATTCTATGTTGGTCGATTTTCTGTGGTCTGCTTTGTCATTAGGGCTAGGTGGCAGGCTCTAATTGGTCCCTCTTGCGAATGAATGGCTACGATCAATCCAAGCAACATCGATGGTCCTAATCAGTTCATAAACTCTATAAAATGACCCTAGACTCTACCTAGGTTTCTTACACAATTCTCTAGCCTCCATTGCTCTCTTCTTCTAATAAAAAAATAAAAATGGCGTCTCTGCTCTGCTAGAATTAAAACTAGAAGATAATCAACATCAGCCTAAGCAACTCAATTCAAACTAGAGATTATAGTTTCTGCAAAGATTCTACAGCAAGTTAAAGTCCTTTCTTTAATCTAATCAAGGCAAGTACAGTTATTTTCCGCTATAAACGTTAATTATAATTTTGATATGTTTTTAATTCTGAATCTGAGATTGTATATATATTCTCTTCTGTCAGATTTATTTTTCTGTGACTGTTCTGTATCCCTTTTCTTCTTTTCTGTTTTTATAGCCAGGCTACCACGAGCCTGTGCCTAATCTCATAAGAGATGAACGTATGAACGCAATTTTTGGGATTTGACAAGACTAAATTGAATGTATGACTTTAGGTCTGAGGCATAAAATATATTGGACATATGCATAAATTTGACTATGAACATATAATTTATGCATGTTGTATGCATAGCTATGTTGTAATTTAGAACTGTAATTAATGAGCATATGTTGTAAACATAGATTTGGATCTATGCATATTCTATGATAGAAGAAAAGAGGAACCATTGTAAGATTACCTATGATTTGAGACTTTGGACAAAATGCATATAAAAGTCAAGATCTGATTTTTAGAAGATATGATTTAAAGATTTATATTGTTGGGTATAGTTTGCATAATGATTCATGACATGAAAAGAAGAAGGATATGGAATGTTAGGTGTAAAGATTTACATTAATTAGGATATCTATTATTTAGATTACACCTAAATAGGGATTTTTGGATATATGGCATGTATTGAAATTAATGGTTATATTTGGTATAATTTATATGTGAATCTGCTGTAAGATGCTAGTTTAACAAAAATTGGAACATATGTTATATGGCAAATTATGTCCATATTCTGTGCTATGTAACTTTATGCAAACATGGAGTATATGTTGTGAATCATGACAATTATGTAAGCATATGAATTTAGGCCAATTTATGATTGGGCAAGGCATGTAAATAGAACTTTTAGAAATATTAAATTTGCTAAATCTGCTAATTTGTCTAGTTGCCTAAACTACTAGTTTTGTTATATTGCCTAGACTGCTAATGAGATTGAAATGCCTAATTTGTTAAATTTGTTGGTTGAAATGCCTAACCTGTTATATGCCAAAATCTGCTAAGTTGCTAAATCTGTTAAATCCGTTAAGTCATATAAAATATGTTATCTGCTATGTTGATATAATCATCCTGTGATTGATATAACCCGAATTGGCATATATATTGGGCGTGCGCATAAACGGTAAATTATTAATTAATTGGCCGCAAAGATAAACATGGCTAACTCGAGGTTAGAATGAGTTTGCGGCGTAAATCTGCCCGGAACCGCTCGGCACATCCAGTGGCCGCAAACAATAGGTTCTAATGTGAGAAGTTAGTCATAACATGCGTAAGACACGAGGTTAGGTCTGGCTTGTGGCAGAAGTCTGCCCGGAACCGCCCGGCATATCCAGCGGCCACAAGCTACCGACCTAATGTGAGAGGTCTGTGCATTAATAATTAATTAATGCAAATCTAAGATAAGAATGACGTCTAAAACGTATTGGGGAAAATAGGGTTAAACCAAAGGGATTAATAGATGTAGTAAAACCCGTCCATGAATCTGTAGGCCCAATACAAAGTTAGACAAATCTGAAAAATCTGTACATCTGACCCGTTAGTCTGAAAACTTGTTAACTTAATTTGTGAATTAGTAAATCTGAATTCTGTATGTCTGAACTTGTAAACAAGTTAATCTGAAATCTATTAGTCTGGGGACACAAGGTTAGGAGGGGAATTACTTGTGTCATCTGTTGTTTGGGACCCATATTAGTCAGTAACCCTTTCTGGTATCAAAACTTTGACCCAACAGTAGGTAGGGTCCGGGCACGCTTACTGAACTAATTATAAGTGGTTCATTCTGATAATGGCGAGGGGTGTTGATGGTGCGTTCCAACCAGGTCATGTGCGTGCATGGATCCCGGTCTGCCTCTGAGGATGTAAGACGCCGTGACATCTGTAAATAGGTTTGTGCCAATTGGTTGTCACTTTAGGGAATGATACACCCTACTGTGGGGCCGACACAGGATATTTATGTATTAGGGAGCCGATCGCTTGGGGTAGGGTTTTAGGGTACGCTTAGTTCTGTCTGTTTCTGTTGGTACCGTCTGTTTCAGTTGGGTGGTAACACCTGTCTGTTTCTGTGTGGTACCGTCTGTTCGGGTGGTAAAGGCCCATTACTAGTGTACACCTAATTCCACATTCTGTTTCTATAGGGATAAATCTGTTTCTTCTTCTGTCTGTTTCTGATCGGGTAGTAAAGGCCCATTATTAGCATTCTGTTTCTGTTAAAGTATTCTGTACCCGTTCCTGCTTCAATTTAGACATTAGGGTGACACCTAATTCTGCTATACTAGTATTAGTGCAGAGAAGCGTAAAACAATAGTTTATATCATTCTGTTTTTCTGTTATATCTGCTACACCTGTTATAGTTATCTCACATCCAGTTTTATGTTCATATCATATTATTATTATCTGTTCATATGCTGAAAGTCACTGGACTTGACAGACTTTTTGTCTGACCCTTGTTGTTTCGCCTCCTTTCTTCCGTTTCCCCCCCCCAGGTTATCCAAGGAGGGAAATACTTTAGCTTGATCCGGATTTCTCTTTGCTTGAAGTGCTTAAAGTATGGCTTGGCTCTGTATAGCTTCCGTTCCATGGGGATTATGATTTTAAACTATGCATTTTGAAGGCTTTTGTACAAGACTGATATTTTGTACTTGAATTCTGAAATTGAAAGGATGTAACCATATTAATTTCTGTTTCCGCTGTAATAAAGTTAAAATTTTTTCAAGTACTGTTTTATCTGTCTTGTAAGTTTATGTTCTGTTTACTAAAATGCTCCACCAAAGTTAAGGCATTCCCTTTGTGAGTGACCTTAACGGAGGTGGGGTGTTACATCAACCGTTGGTTATACACTCAAGCGAAATGAGTGGTCGGTCATGTGTGGGCCGGGTTGCAAGACGTCCTTGTTAAACCCGGTGTATTCGCCTCTAGAGATACACTATCGGCAGGTGGTCGCATACCTTTTCATAGTTGGAATCCAATCTCCAATAAGCGCCCTGCGGTTTTTGATTTTATACTATGTATGTAGGGCGTGAGATGCAAGCGTTCTGCTATTTGGTTATTTACTTGATTAGACATTATTATAATATCACTGGATTTTGATATCAAAATATTTTGGATTATAGTAAGGTAAAAACCGTCCATGTTTATGTGTGGGTTGGTCTTACTATTATCCTTTTGTTTCAAAAGGATTTTCAAATTTAAACCGTATGGTTGGAATTTACTCACACCAGTCCCATGACTGACCCAGAGTTTATTTTGTTTGGTTTTCAATAAACTCTTGTGTGCCCAAATTTGTACGGGCAGTCAAGTGTTTCAGGCTTTTACAGATAAACTTGAAGGAGCTAAAAGAAGAAGGCTTCACCGTTAGTATTTAGAGATTATTTCCGCTGTGATATGATGTATTGTACTCTAATAATGGTATGTATATACAATACAGTTTTGTATTTCAAAGTTATGTTATATAATACATTTTATTCGTTCTGCTGTGAGATTCGTGCTTACTCTGATTCTTCTCAGTTGTGTTCTTCTTCTTCTTCTTCTTCTTCTATTCTATTAGTTCTATCTTTTCTATCTCATCCCCTTATCTCTTTCTATTAATGACCTGGTATTTTCGATGTCTGAATAGTCGACGCTGGGTTTTGTGTCGATTTTTGGAGTCGGAAATCCCAGTTTGTTACACATAGTGAAACAATAGTACCATGTAGATAATACATAACACACGCGACCCAGAAAATACATTAAGTTATTGGTGATACACGTGACCCTGAAAATACAATAATCTACTGACAATAAAAACCAAATTCCATAAACAGAATGAAACAACAATACTATGTAGATAATACATACCACACGTGACCCATATAATACAATAAGTTACTAGTAATACACGCAAACCTAATGATACAATAAAGTACTAGTAATACAAAAAAGTCCATAACTATAGTGCCAACAACATAATACAAACAACAACGACAACGACAACATCTATATATGACCAAAGTCAATATCATCTAGACCAGCTATATCCTTGTACACACCAGTCTGAGGCCTAAGATGGTAGCACTCCTTATCGGCAGTGGTAAGCTCGTTAATACGAGCTAGCAAATCATCTAGGCTGTGCCCGTGCTGGGTGTACTGAACCTGTCTAAGCCTTAACTGATTCTAATACAAATCCTCACATAATAAAGTAGCAGGATTGGTACTGAGTAAGTGTGACGCGAGGGACATCCGTATAAATATCACAACATGTCACTGTAGGAACAAACAACCTCCTCAAATCCTCTCCACCTTGCGACTGCGGTAAAGCTGGGTATAACTGCATAATCTGAGTAAGGTCTAGAAAACCAGGTGGAATAACGCCAGGTCTGACAGCTGATAGTCCAATCAAATCAACTGCTGCAGCATGAATCATGGGAGTCATGTGTGCTGGCATATAAAAGCAGGTCCAAAATAGTCTGTAATCCATAGTAAAAATGATGAAATGGTTTTTCTACTAGCACTAGTCCTCAGGTGTAATCCAGGAGTCAAAGCATGTTCTAAGTCAAGATGAGGAAATAAACAGGATAATAGGTCCCAGCGATGATAGTGCTCATCATAAGGTAAGGTCCCCCCAAGCCTAATGAAATTCCAGTAAGAACTATAAAATCTAACGAAGCGATGTCTAACTCACCAAATCTCAAAATGAAATTTGTGTGTGGTCTTCCACCAAGACGACAATATCGCACCAATCAACTGAACATCGAAGTTTAACAAGTTTGTTATACCTAATAATAAATTGTTTTAGGATTAAATAAAGTAATCAAAAAGTACAAAATAATTTGTTGATAGTTAAATGAACACGTACTTATGAAGTCACCAAAACCAACTTCACCAAGAAATGTGTGTATAATGCCAGCTGTATTGTATGCGCAAATCTTAGAATATAAACGAATAATGGTAGGCCATGAGCCACGTGTTCTATCTCATCATGCCTATTTATAAAAGGGTCGATATATTATTTCTAGTCTATACAATATTGCTATCAAATGTTAAAAATGTAATAAACTTACAGCTTCTTGCACACATGCGCTAACATGCTTCTGGTTATTTGGAAGTACACGAAAATTGGTAAGCGCTATGCCTTGTACTAAATTCTGATCAACGTTCAGATTCAGGTCTTTTTCCTTTGAAGCTCGACGCCGTCTAGCTACTTCACGTTGAGGAGGAGGCGTGAATTATTCTTCAATTGTAGCTTCCTCTTCGTCAATTGGAGCTTGCTCTTCTTCACGAGGCATATTTACACACTTCTGTAACACCCCGTATTTTCTATGAACATAAAAGTAACAAAACAAAGTATAATTAATTTTTAAGAAGAATTATGGAAAACGGGTTATGCCGTTGCGTTCGTCTCAGAATTCTAATTGAGATAGAGTCCGAGTTTGCATAAATCGGACTCCGTATGAAGAAGTTATGGCACTTAGAAGTTATAGGAATTTAGAATAAAAACCAGCCCGAATTCAAAATTCAAAGTTCGAAATTCAAAACACACACCCGAGCTGGTGTAACGGCTGGAAATTTCCGAATCCTCGAGAGTCGGAAATTCCGAGACGTTAGTGAAAGAATTTAGAAGGTGAGAAAGAAAAGATAGAACTAATAGAATAGAAGAAGAAGAAGAACATCAGAATCATCAGAGTAACACGAATCTCACAGCGGAACGAATAACATATAATATATAACATAACTTTGAAGTAAACAGTTATATATATACAATAGCACTTATCAGAGTACAACACTTACAACACAGCGGAAATAACTATAGCTATAAAATCTTGCAGCCTCCTGCTCCAAGCTCTCCAAGTATATCTGTAAATCCCGACTACTTGACTGCCCGTACAAATTTAGGCACCCAAGAGTTTAGGGGAAACAACAAAGTAAACTCCGGGTCAGTCATGGGACTGGTATGAGTAAAATAGTTTAAAACAGGTATAGGATATCTCATAAGACCACGCCGTGAATACGGAACGGGTTTTTCCCTTATGAGTATCTGAACAACTTTGACAAGCAATATCATTGTGATATTATAATAATGTCTAAGTACAAATAGGTATCAATCTAGCAGAAACGCTTGCATCTCACGTTCTACATACATAGTATAAAATCATAAACCGCAGGGCGCTTATTTGAAGATTGGATTCCAACAGACAAGGTATGGGAGCACCTTCCAAATAGTGTACTCTAGAGGGGATACACTCAGGGTTCAACAAGAACGTCTTGCAACCCGGCCACACATGACCGCTCACTCATTTAGCTTGAGTGTCGCGAATATATTGCCACCACGGTTGTAGGCCATCAAACCGTCATCCGAAGATACAGAATCAAAAAGAAGTATAAATATGGATATTCCCTAGATCGGTGACAATACACCCTGCTTGGGAATGACCCAACTAGCCATGTTGCCTAGCCCAACTTTTGTTACTTCCTGGTGTGAGGCTAGAAGCTACGTCTATCTTCAGAACATCTGATCACCATTCACTTTGAATGCCACATCGTCATACCCGCCAAATCACAAATTGACTTATTCAAAAATAACACGGGTATACAGCTAAGAGAAACGAATTCCTCCGCCACCAAACGTGAATACGTTTGAACATATCAACTTACGCGATTCATTGGATATACTCTGTCAGACCTTCTTCCATATACGTTGTCCTGGGACTGGACAAATCGAAGGCACTATTCAGTATATCCATCTTAGTCACTGTTATCTAAGACTTATACAACAGCCCTTCCACTTTACTCCGTCTTCAATTTATCTTTGGCAGATATTACTCGCAACGCTTATGCCAATACAGAGTGGTTCTTTGGATAATAATCCAACCGGTCTCTCCACATTAACAACGTTAAAATGGTAAAAACTTTGATAGTCTGTGATTCAACTATCAAATTAAAACATGTCGGTGTACAAACAACGATCTTAATTCCAAATGGAAATTCGATCAATCATCATATGTTCATATTTCCTTATTTCATATATTTAGAAAATATATGTTATTAATCATTGGAAAACATTTCCATAGCTTATTTTCACATCACTATTATTTCGCAACTATCAGTCCCTAACTGTAACTAGTATGAGAACAATTCTCTAAGTATCAATCCGGAAGGTCGAAACCAACATCAGATCGTCACTTAGAAAACCGTTCAACTTACCCTCTCCAGTCAGTTTCTGAATTTGCTTAACTCTATTTCTTAAATTCTTATCATGAAACCATTTCATTTTCTATGTTTAGAAAACATATCTGACTATATTTGGAAAACGTTTCCAAAACTCATTTACGGATTTCCAATGAACGTTGTATAAAACATCGTTTCGCTTAATCCATTTATCGCTTGTTACTTAACTATATTTCAAATCAACCTTTTCTATCGAACCACAACTATTCCTTTGTCAATTCTGAAGTCAATCAAGTTGGGGTATAATTAACTCTCAGACCTTAATTGAATAACGTCCTTTACTGTGAAATAGATGAAGCTCGTCACTCACTTTTTCCAATCATCTGTTTTACGCAAATTCTCGGATTCAGGTTACGAATCCACTTCTTAGATGACAGTGTTTGATTATAACGTTATAATTCCTACCCCTAAAATATCTAGCCTAAATTATAAATTTATTTCCTAACTCGAATAATTTAACAGACACCTAATTTCTAAATCAATAACTAAATCTTGATTTAAACCCTGGAAAGTAAATAGTACTTTCATAAATTCGTTATAATCGAATTCGACGTATAACTCTCTTTCGAGTAATCTCTATTTGATTAACTCTTCTTCGAATAACCTATATTCGATTATCTCTCTTCGAATAACTCCTTTGGATTAACTAACTTCGAATAACTCCTTTGGATTAACTAACTTCGAATAACTCCTTTGGATTAACTAACTTCGAATAACCAATATTCGGTATCTACTCTTCGAATAAATAATATTCGGTAGCTCTTCTCAAATGAATAACATTTGATTTCTCCACTCGAATAAACTATATTCGATTACTCTTCCCTCGAATACACTATATTCGATAACTCTACTTCGAATAAGTGATATTCGGCAACTCTACTCGATTAACTCCACTTGGATAACTCTAACTGGTCAACTTTAACATGTCACTCTAACTGAGTAACTCTAAATGATCAACTCTAACTGGTCAACTTTAACTGGTCAACTTTAACTGGTCAACTTTAACTGTTTATCTTTAACTGGTAAATTTTATCTGGTTAACTCAAATGGTTTAACCTAACTTGATTTACTTGTCTCGATTAACTGAACTAATCCGCTTATTTAACTTAGTTAATTCACTTTGATTAACTCTAACCGATTTACTTAGTTTAACTCAGCTAATTCACTTTGATTAACCCAACTAATTTACTTCGATTAACCAATTAGTTTAACTTGACTAATTCACTTAGTTTGACGCAACTAATTCACTTTGATTTACCAATTAGTTTAACTTAACTAATTCACTTCGGTTAACCGCTTAGTTTATCTTAACTAATTTACTTTGGTTAACTTAACCAATTACTTTGATTAACTCGACTAACTTGCTTTGGTTAACCTAACAAATTACTTTGTTTAACTCTATTCGAATAAGTAATTCGAATCACTCTAATGTGATTAACTCTATTCAAATATCTAATTCGAATAACTCATTTCGAATAACTAAATTCGATTTACTCCTTTTATTAATGTTTATTCATTTCAAAAGATTTCCTTTTTACAACGTTTATTCATTTCAAAAGATTTCCTTTTTACAACGTTTATCCATTGATAAAGATTTACTTTTAGTAACGGTTCTTCACTTTATAAATGTCCTTTTAATAACGTTTCTACTTCTCTATATAAGTCCAGACTTATATATATATTCCATTTATCAACGATAAATAATTTATTTAATTTATAAAACATTATTTATAAATTAATCTACTTCAATTTTTCTGTTTAAAACAGACTTCCTATTTAATATCTCATTTAAATCCATATCGTGTTATACCATGTGCGAAGCACGTGTTTGAATCTATCCTTGTATAATTCTATTTATTTTCCGAACAAGTGTTCCTTTATTTATTCCCTAAATAAATATTCCTTTATTTCGTTTATTTATAATCTAAATAAATGTTCCTTTATTTATTTCCTAAATAAATAAATGTTTTCATTTTATAAAATCCTATCGATTTTATAAATAAGATTTATTTTCAATATAAACATTGAAAATTCCCTTTTTACATTCTAGTATCACCTACGGTGTGTAACGTATCGTATAACAATGATCGATATCATTCAAACATATGAAATCAATAACATATTTCATAACACATCATATATCACAATATATGAAGAATGGTAAAATAAATGTTGAGGAATCCAGTCGGATTCCTCCAACCTGTTTCCCTGCATCCACAGATGTTAGACAATATAGATAACATCACTTTCAGTTCCATATGATATATTCTGTTAAACAGAATCAATATAGAAATTTAACTAACTGACTAACAGTTCAATCAACACACAGTCAAACAGACAATAATTAACAATCCTAAGAATACGTTGTAAAAATAGAACTGTATAGAGTTGGTGAGTTTTACTCACCGTTGCGCGTTAACCGTCAAATAACGGTTTGCGTTATTCGACTCGGTCGGACAATTTATTTCTCCATAATTGTAACGAGCTCGGATTCACTCCTAGTCAGTCTCATTGTGTTGCTCCCGTCCATACGATCCCAACGCAACTTACGGTTCGTCAA
The DNA here is from genome assembly GCA_030737875.1 of Allium sativum. Taxonomy (NCBI): domain Eukaryota; kingdom Viridiplantae; phylum Streptophyta; class Magnoliopsida; order Asparagales; family Amaryllidaceae; genus Allium; species Allium sativum. Next base: position 570,422,577 of record CM060923.1, on the reverse strand, counting down.
TCTGATCGTGTATGACCAAGATATTCGATTTTAAATTTTGAACCAATTTAAAATAAAACTTGATTAAATTAAATGGGCTTACTTCTCAAAACTGGCCCATTCCCTTTTATTTCCTTTGGCCCATATCCCTTTGCTTAAACCCGACCCGCCTTTTTAATCCTTCTTCCAAAACAAAAACTGCCGTGGCCTCCTTCTCAAACACATCCATGACCGACTGTTCTTCCACCTCCCAGTTATTTCGAACTATGAAATAAAACGTGCCCGTACTACATAAATCCCCATCTATAAATACTAATTGTCAATGTTGATGACCCTCAGTACTTCCAGGGCTCCACCAGGTCATCGAAAACTGTCCTCACCGTTTGTATTGTCACCGCCGACGCTTCTTGTTCTAGGCAGCAAGAATCCTGCTGTCTTCTTCTTTGTATAAGCATCGCGCTCCAGCATCTACCCCAAAGTCAACCGCCTGAAGCTCACTGGCCCCGCCCTCTTCGACGCAACCAGCCTTCATTCTTCCACAGTGGCCACCGCACCAACTGTGCACCGCAAACCCATAGCCACTAACATCGCTACTCTTATTTTGACCTCATTTCCGAAAATAACGTTCACAACATGAACTGTTGCCCCCTTTCCACGTTGAGCATCATTCACCTCCTGTGCAAAAGTTTGCACTTTTTCCCTTCTCACTGCCGTAAGTCATTCATGGCCATTCTCTAAACTTGGAACACCATACTCGCCCCACTCCGAACGAAATGCCACTTCCAGTATGTATCCATGCCATAGCTGGTCTTTAGATCCTTCCCTCTACGTCATCTGTTCACAAAACTCCACCAACTCTTCATCATCAATCTCAAACAAACACCACCCGCATATGTATGTTTAGAAATTTATAGTGGAGTATTTCTTTTTATGCGTGAGGAAGGTTTTGGGAAGGATTGTTTTCGTTCTATATATTTGAGAGGATGACGGTGTGTTTGCTTATTTTGTTTGGTGCTATATGGTCCCTTTTGAAACAGCTGAGCAAACGCTTGTGGTGATTTGTACCTATACGTGGATGGACTAAGGCCTAAGGAAGATAATATCTAAAATATATATATAATATACTTAACGCTTCCGAATTTGTAAGGTACCATTTGAATCGAAAGTTCGTGGATCAAAGTACACTGTATATATAACGAAGGTCACTCTGGAATTATCTCTAGGGTGTTTTGTATATTTGTTTGTTTAGGGTACCTTACCGCGAAATATCTCGTTTGCTTACAGACTCTTAACGACAGAATTTAAAATACCATTGTGGCGAGCAGTGTGCCACGATCCCAAAAATATAATAATACCGGTAGATTAACTCATATTTTGAAACTTCAAAATGTTGATTTCAGGGTGCGAAATACTCCAAATAAAAAGTTGTTTATTTAATTAATTAAAAATTACAGTAAAATTCTAAAAATTAAATTATCACTACGCCTCAAAAGAACCTTGTTTAAATTCAAGCCTGATATTTAAATATTCTCAAATAACCGTTATGGTCAGGGCGCTGCATTTCTGAGAATTTGATTTGGACGTAACTCAAAATCTACACGACGAAATCTCGATTTTTCTCTTCCATATGGAAAATATAGTTCAACAGATCCGTACGTTTCTTGTTTCACAGAAATCCGGCTTAAAATGAATCATGTACATTCAGTTGAAGTTCAAATCGCCAAATTGCGAACTGCCGCGACGTTTCAGGTTCGTTTTAATTATAATTATAAATTATAAGTTCGAACGTTTTACTTTAAGTTATCGATATCGCCAAATCGATATATAAATCATTAAATAAATTAATTATTCGACAGCTAACAAAACGCGCCATTACAGACTTCCCCCCTTAAAATAATTTCGTCCTCGAAATTGCTAAGCTAGGAAAATGCTACCAACTGTACTAACTAGATTCAAATATCTTTTAGTTTACTTCTCAACTCCAGTTTCAACTGAACCATTTAATTTTCAATTAAATTATTAATTCATTCTGGCTAACTGAATTTCCATAAATCATGAGAATGTTCTAACGCCTGGAATTTTCGAAAAATTTCGCCATAACCTCCTTTGTATTGGTCAATATGACAAACCACAACTTTCCTCTTTAGGCCTTCTCCCATCCCAAAGGAAATCAAAATAGCCAAGCGGCTTGCCAATTCGGCTCATAAAATCCAAACTCATATATGATATAAACTTGTACCTTTTTGTCGGGCATTTAACTCTATCCCTTTCATCTGCTACCACTTCAACATATACCAATGTTATCCATTCCAATTGATCTCCAATCAGTTCATATCCTCAAATCCAAATCGAATTTCATTCGAACACTAATATCAAATTCCAAATTATTGACTTATCAATTTGGTTCCATTCTAGATTATCTCTAATCCAATTCAATTTTATTTAACTCGGTTCAAGTTAAATTTCAATTTATTTTTACCATCTCATTTTATTTAACTTCATTAGTTAAATTTTAATTCCAGAACTTACGTTCCTGGGTTTCTTTCAAATCAATTTGAAATCATAATGCCAATTCAAAACCTTTGAATTTCTAAACAACTTGTTTTCTCAAAACAATTCAAAAACAAAACCTTTGGTAGTAATCCGTCACTTAGAACTCGAAAATGAAGACTGATGATGTCTAGATTCATCATCAGAATCTATTTTCCAGCTATCGACGTGAGTTCAATACTATATTATTTTCAATTTGAAAAACATTTTCAAAATCTCCCAGGAACTTAAAATTTCCTTATTTTAATTCCAAATCCTGATTTAAATTCATATTTAATTCAAACTATTTCATATATTACATTCATATGAATTCTGATTGGTCATTTATAACCATTTCACCTTTTTATAATCTTATTCGATTATAATAACCACCAACACAATCAATATACTATAATAATTTCATGATATATATTTCTTCTATAAACAAATATATTTTGGGAAAAATTATTTCATTTACCCTCTTTCAAAACATACCATGACGGTTCATCGTATTCGAGTGTTTAGTAACCCTTATCGATACAGTGGATCAACTGATCGACCAGAATTCATAAGCCACTCAACCAATGAGTCTCCACAATATAAAACCATTTTATATTGAATAACAATTACGTGCTCATATATATACACTCAAACTCAATCTAGGATATTACTAATCCCATCTCTATCGAGTTATGCCACAGAGCCAAGGTAATCACTTAACTTATGCTCTGATACCAACTGTAACGGCTGGAAATTTCCGACTCCTCGAGAGTCGGAAATTCCGAGACGTTAGTGAAAGAATTTAGAAGGTAAGAAATAAAAGATAGAACTAATAGAATAGAAGAAGAAGAAGAACATCAGAATCATCAGAGTAACACGAATCTCACAGCGGAACGAATAACATATAATATATAACATAACTTTGAAGTAAACAGTTATATATATACAATAGCACTTATCAGAGTACAACACTTACAACACAGCGGAAATAACTATAGCTATAAAATCTTGCAGCCTCCTGCTCCAAGCTCTCCAAGTATATCTGTAAATCCCGACTACTTGACTGCCCGTACAAATTTAGGCACCCAAGAGTTTAGGGGAAACAACAAAGTAAACTCCGGGTCAGTCATGGGACTGGTATGAGTAAAATAGTTTAAAACAGCTATAGGATATCTCATAGGACCACGCCGTGAATACGGAACGGGTTTTTCCCTTATGAGTATCTGAACAACTTTGGTAAGCAATATCATTGTGATATTATAATAATGTCTAAGTACAAATAGGTATCAATCTAGCAGAAACGCTTGCATCTCACGTTCTACATACATAGTATAAAATCATAAACCGCAGGGCGCTTATTTGAAGATTGGATTCCAACAGACAAGGTATGGGAGCACCTCCCAAATAGTGTACTCTAGAGGGGATACACTCAGGGTTCAACAAGAACGTCTTGCAACCCGGCCACACATGACCGCTCACTCATTTAGCTTGAGTGTCGCGAATATATTGCCACCACGGTTGTAGGCCATCAAACCGTCATCCGAAGATACAGAATCAAAAAGAAGTATAAATATGGATATTCCCTAGATCGGTGACAATACACCCTGCTTGGGAATGACCCAACTAGCCATGCTGCCTAGCCCAACTTTTGTTACTTCCTGGTGTGAGGCTAGAAGCTACGTCTATCTTCAGAACATCTGATCACCATTCACTTTGAATGCCATATCGTCATACCCACCAAATCACAAATTGACTTATTCAAAAATAACACGGGTATACAGCTAAGAGAAACGAATTCCTCCGCCACCAAACGTGAATACGTTTGAACAGATCAACTTACGCGATCCATTGGATATACTCTGTCAGACCTTCTTCCATATACGTTGTCCTGGGACTGGACAAACCGAAGGCACTATTCAGTATATCCATCTTAATTACTGTTATCTAAGACTTATACAACAGCCCTTGCACTTTACTCCGTCTTCAATTTATCTTTGGCAGATATTACTCGCAACGCTTATGCCAATACAGAGTGGTTCTTTGGATAATAATCCAACCGGTCTCTCCACATTAACAACGTTAAAATGGTAAAAACTTTGATAGTCTGTGATTCAACTATCAAATTAAAACATGTCGGTGTACAAACAACGATCTTATTTCCAAATGGAAATTCGATCAATCATCATATGTTCATATTTCCTTATTTCATATATTTAGAAAATATATGTTATTAATCATTGGAAAACATTTCCATAGCTTATTTTCACATCACTATTATTTCGCAACTATCAGTCCCTAACTGTAACTAGTATGAGAACAATTCTCTAAGTATCAATCCGGAAGGTCGAAACCAACATCAGATCGTCACTTAGAAAACCGTTCAACTTACCCTCTCCAGTCAGTTTCTGAATTTGCTTAACTCTATTTCTTAAATTCTTATCATGAAACCATTTCATTTTCTATGTTTAGAAAACATATCTGACTATATTTGGAAAACGTTTCCAAAACTCATTTACGGATTTCCAATGAACGTTGTATAAAACATCGTTTCGCTTAATCCATTTATCGCTTATTACTTAACTATATTTCAAATCAACCTTTTCTATCGAACCACAACTATTCCTTTGTCAATTCTGAAGTCAATCAAGTTGGGGTATAATTACCTCTCAGACCTTAATTGAATAACGTCCTTTACTGTGAAATAGATGAAGCTCGTCACTCACTTTTTCCAATCATCTGTTTTACGCAAATTCTCGGATTCAGGTTACGAATCCACTTCTTATATGACAGTGTTTGATTATAACTATAACGTTATAATTCCTACCCCTAAAATATCCAGCCTAAATTATAAATTTATTTCCTAACTCGAATAATTTAACAGACACCTAATTTCTAAATCAATAAATAAATCTTGATTTAAACCCTGGAAAGTAAATAGTACTTTCCTAAATTCGCTATAATCGAATTCGACGTATAACTCTCTTTCGAGTAATCTCTATTTGATTAACTCTTCTTCGAATAACCTATATTCGATTATCTCTCTTCGAATAACTCCTTTGGATTAACTAACTTCGAATAACTCCTTTGGATTAACTAACTTCGAATAACTCCTTTGGATTAACTAACTTCGAATAACCAATATTCGGTATCTACTCTTCGAATAAATAATATTCGGTAGCTCTTCTCAAATGAATAACATTTGATTTCTCCACTCGAATAAACTATATTCGATTACTCTTCCCTCGAATACACTATATTCGATAACTCTACTTCAAATAAGTGATATTCGGCAACTCTACTCGATTAACTCCACTTGGATAACTCTAACTAGTCAACTTTAACTGGTCACTCTAACTGAGTAACTCTAACTGATCAACTCTAACTGGTCAACTTTAACTGGTCAACTTTAACTGGTCAACTTTAACTGTTTATCTTTAACTGGTAAATTTTAACTGGTTATCTCAAATGGTTTAACCTAACTTGATTTACTTGTCTCGATTAACTGAACTAATCCGCTTAGTTTAACTTAGTTAATTCACTTTGATTAACTCTAACCGATTTACTTAGTTTAACTCAGCTAATTCACTTTGATTAACCCAACTAATTTACTTCGATTAACAAATTAGTTTAACTTGACTAATTCACTTAGTTTGACGCAACTAATTCACTTTGATTTACCAATTAGTTTAACTTAACTAATTCACTTCGGTTAACCGCTTAGTTTATCTTAACTAATTTACTTTGGTTAACTTAACCAATTACTTTGATTAACTCGACTAACTTGCTTTGGTTAACCTAACAAATTACTTTGTTTAACTCTATTCGAATAAGTAATTCGAATCACTCTAATGTGTTTAACTCTATTCAAATATCTAATTCGAATAACTCATTTCGAATAACTAAATTCGATTTACTCCTTTTATTAACGTTTATTCATTTCAAAAGATTTCCTTTTTACAACGTTTACTCATTTCAAAAGATTTCCTTTTTACAACGTTTATCCATTGATAAAGATTTACTTTTAGTAACGGTTCTTCACTTTATAAATGTCCTTTTAATAACGTTTCTACTTCTCTTTTTAAGTCCAGACTTATATATATATTCCATTTATCAACGATAAATAATTTATTTAATTTATAAAACATTATTTATAAATTAATCTACTTCAATTTATCTGTTTAAAACAGACTTCCTATTTAATATCTCATTTAAATCCATATCGTGTTATACCGTGTGCGAAGCACGTGTTTGAATCTATCCTTGTATAATTCTATTTATTTTCCGAACAAGTGTTCCTTTATTTATTCCCTAAATAAATATTCCTTTATTTCGATTATTTATAATCTAAATAAATGTTCCTTTATTTATTTCCTAAATAAATAAATGTTTTCATTTCATAAAATCCTATCGATTTTATAAATAAGATTTATTTTCAATATAAACATTGAAAATTCCCTTTTTACATTCTAGTATCACCTACGGTGTGTAACGTGTCGTATAACAATGATCGATATCATTCAAACATATGAAATCAATAACAGATTTCATAACACATCATATATCACAATATATGAAGAATGGTAAAATAAATGTTGAGGAATCCAGTCGGATTCCTCCAACCTGTTTCCCTGCATCCACAGATGTTAGACAATATAGATAACATCACTTTCAGTTCCATATGATATATTCTGTTAAACAGAATCAATATAGAAATTTAACTAACTGACTAACAGTTCAATCAACACACAGTCAAACAGACAATAATTAACAATCCTAAGAATACGTTGTAAAAATAGAACTGTATAGAGTTGGTGAGTTTTACTCACCGTTGCGCGTTAACCGTCAAATAACGGTTTGCGTTATTCGACTCGGTCGGACAATTTATTTCTCCATAATTGTAACGAGCTCGGATTCACTCCTAGTCAGTCTCATTGTGTTGCTCCCGTCCATACGATCCCAACGCAACTTACGGTTCGTCAATCTGATCGTGTATGACCAAGATATTCGATTTTAAATTTTGAACCAATTTAAAATAAAACTTGATTAAATTAAATGGGCTTACTTCTCAAAACTGGCCCATTCCCTTTTATTTCCTTTGGCCCATATCCCTTTGCTTAAACCCGACCCGCCTTTTTAATCCTTCTTCCAAAACAAAAACTGCCGTGGCCTCCTTCTCAAACACATCCATGACCGACTGTTCTTCCACCTCCCAGTTATTTCGAACTATGAAATAAAACGTGCCCGTGCTACATAAATCCCCATCTATAAATACTACTTGGCAACGTTGATGACCCTCAGTACTTCCAGGGCTCCACCAGGTCATCGAAAACTGTCCTCACCGTTTGTATTGTCACCGTCGACGCTTCTTGTTCTAGGCAGCAAGAATCCTGCTGTCTTCTTCTTTGTATAAGCATCGCGCTCCAGCATCTACCCCAAAGTCAACCGCCTGAAGCTCACTGGCCCCGCCCTCTTCGACGCAACCGGCCTTCATTCTTCCACAGTGGCCACCGCACCAACTGTGCACCGCAAACCCATAGCCACTAACATCGCTACTCTTATTTTGACCTCATTTCCGAAAATAACGTTCACAACATGAACTGTTGCCCCCTTTCCACGTTGAGCATCATTCACCTCCTGTGCAAAAGTTTGCACTTTTTCCCTTCTCACCGCCGTAAGTCATTCATGGCCATTCTCTAAACTTGGAACACCATACTCGCCCCACTCCGAACGAAATGCCACTTCCAGTATGTATCAATGCCATAACTGGTCTTTAGATCCTTCCCTCTACGTCATCTGTTCACAAAACTCCGCCAACTCTTCATCATCAATCTCAAACAAAGACCACCCGCATATGTATGTTTAGAAATTTATAGTGGAGTATTTCTTTTTATGCGTGAGGAAGGTTTTGGGAAGGATTGTTTTCGTTCTATATATTTGAGAGGATGACGGTGTGTTTGCTTATTTTGTTTGGTGCTATATGGTCCCTTTTGAAATAGCTGAGCAAACGCTTGTGGTGATTTGTACCTATACGTGGATGGACTAAGGCCTAAGGAAGATAATATCTAAAATATATATATAATATGCTTAACGCTTCCGAATTTTGTAAGGTACCATTTGAATCGAAAGTTCGTGGATCAAAGTACACTGTATATATAACGAAGGTCACTCTAGAATTATCTCTAGGGTGTTTTGTATATTTGTTTGTTTAGGGTACCTTACCGCGAAATATCTCGTTTGCTTACAAACTCTTAACGACAGAATTTAAAATACCATTGTGGCGAGCAGTGTGCCACGATCCCAAAAATATAATAATACCGGTAGATTAACTCATATTTTGAAACTTCAAAATGTTGATTTCAGGGTGCGAAATACTCCAAATAAAAAGTAGTTTATTTAATTAATTAAAAATTACACTAAAATTCTAAAAATTAAATTATCACTACGTCTCAAAAGAACCTTGTTTAAATTCGAGCCTGATATTTAAATATTCTCAAATAACCGTTATGGTCAGGGCGCTGCATTTCTGAGAATTTGATTTGGACGTAACTCAAAATCTACACGACGAAATCTCGATTTTTCTCTTCCATATGGAAAATATAGTTCAACAGATCCGTACGTTTCTTGTTTCACAGAAATCCGGCTTAAAATGAATCATGTACATTCAGTTGAAGTTCAGATCGCCAAATTGCGAACTGCCGCGACGTTTCAGGTTCGTTTTAATTATAATTATAAATTATAAGTTCGAACGTTTTACTTTAAGTTATCGATATCGCCAAATCGATATATAAATCATTAAATAAATTAATTATTCGACAGCTAACAAAACGCGCCATTACAGCTGGGCGGAAAATTTCCCGTCCTGGAACCGGGTCGACCAGGAGGTCGACCTGGTGGTCGACCTGGGTCACATAGATCGCCCAGGGGGTCGACCTGGGGGTCGATCTGACCCCCATTTCCAGATCCGAGGACAGATTCATTTTTCTGCATTTGGACGCCCGTTCTGACCAGATTCGTTGCTCCTAATCTATTTAAACACCCCCAAACCCCACTTCCTCTCCACACCAAACCATTGTAATGCTATGCTGCCTCAATTCATATTAAAATAAATCAATGGCATCGCTACTCTGCTGAAACCTAAGCTAGAACTAGTGCTTCTTCTTCTTCCAATCTGAATAGAATTAAAAGAGAACAACTACAACCCTTTTTCTCTTAGAATCCAACCAAGGTGAGTACATTTATTTTCAGATATGAAATTTAATTATGATCTTTACATGGTTATAAACCTGAATTGGAGATTATGCATATTCTTGTTTATCAGATCTGTTTTTCTGTGTAGATCTATCTTATTATTATTATTATTGTAACTATTATCTATCTCTTCCTTCCTTCTGTTCTATAGCCAGGCTACCACGAGCCTGAGCCAAATCTCATAAGAGATTGACGCACGAACGCTAAATTTGGGGATAATAGTGAATGATGCATAATTAGACATGACTGAGTTATGCCATTGTGTTCGTCTCGGAATTCTGCTTGGGATAGAGTCCGAGTTTGCGTAAATCGGACTCCGTATGAAGAAGTTATGGCACTTAGAAGTTTCAGGGATTTAGAATAAAAACCAGTCCGAATTCAAAATTCAAAACACTCACCCGGGCTGGGCGGGAAATTTCCCGCTCAGGACCTAGGTCGACCTAGGGGTCGACCTGGGTCACATAGGTCGACCAGGGGGTCAACCTGGGGGTCGACCTCCCCCTATTTCCAGATCCGAGGACAGATTCAATTTTCTGCATTTGGACGCCCGTTCTGACCAGATTCATTACTCCTAAGCTATTTAAACACCCACAAACCCCACTTCCTCTCCGCACTAAACCATTGTAATGTTTTGTTGCCTCAATTCGTATTAAAATAAATTAATGGCATCGCTACTCTGGTGAAACCTAAGCTAGAACTAGTGCTTCTTCTTCTTCCAATCTGAATAGAATTAAAAGAGAACAACTACAACCCTTTTTCTCCTAGAATCCAACCAAGGTGAGTACTGTTATTTTCAGATATGAAATTTAATTATGATCTTTACATGGTTATAAACCTGAATTGGAGATTATGCATATTCTTGTTTATCAGATCTGTGTAGATCTATCTTATTAATATTATTGTAACTATTCTGTATCTTTTCCTTGCTTCTGTTCTAAAGCCAGGCTAGCACGAGCCTGAGTCAAATCTCATAAGAGATTGACACACGAACGCTAAATTTTGGGAAAATAGTGAATGATGCATAATTAGACATGACTAATTTATGACTAATTTGAGAAAGGAGCATATGTTGAAATTTGAGATCCAGATCTGGGCATACTATATATAATAGTCTGTGATTTGGAAGAAGGAGAATTATTTTGTATATGACTTAGGCGTAAAGATCTATATTAAAATATGATAACTATTAAACAGGAACTCGCCTAAATGGGGATTTTTGGACATTTGACATATGCTGAAATAAAAGGCTATAATTTGGCATAATTCATATTATATATCGTGATTTAAGGTTTTTGGAGAATATTCTGTACTATGTAAATTTAACAAAAATTTGGGACATATGTTATATTGTGAATTATGACCATAATTTGGGCATGTAAAATTAGGCTTAATTTTATGATTGGGCGGGGTATGTCAATGGAATTTTAAGGGATGATTAAATCGGTTAAATTGCCTAATTTGCTAAATCTGTTGAAACTAAATATGGTAATTTGAGGAATGAAAATCTGTAGGCTCGATCTAAAATTGAGCAAAACATGTTAATAGAACTTTGGATAATCTGCAGTAACTTGTAAAGAAGTTAATTGGTTGAATTGGCATAATTAGTCTGATATTGGCATAATCTGTGAATGAATACTTTAGCTAAAAATAAAAATACTGAGACACGAGGTTAGACTCTGTTTACGATAGAAGCCTGCCCGGACCCAACTGGCTTAACCAACAACCGCAAATTGTCAGTCTAATGTGAGAGGTCGTAGGCATAAAGATGCTTAGACATGAGTTAGGTCTGGCTTGTGGCAGAAGTCTGCCCGGAACCGCCCGGCACATCCAACAGCCACAAGCTACCGACCTAATGTGAGAGGTCTGTACATTAATATTTAATTAATGCAAATCTAGGATAAATATGATGCCTAAAACGTGTTGAGTGGATAAGGTTAAATCAACTGGACTGATGAATCCAATAAACCCGTTTGAAAATATGTAGGCCTAATACAAGGTAAGGTGAAGCAATCTGTAAGTCTGTTAATCTGTATATCTGATCTGTTAGTCTGAAAACTTGTTAATCTGTATATCTGATCCGTTAGTCTGAAAACTTGTTAACTTGTATGTCTGATCTGAGAACTAGTTAATCTGGACTTTGTACATCTGAAATCTATAAGAAACTAAATCTGAAATTTGTTAGTCTGGGACACAAGGTTAAGAGGGGTAATTACTTGTGTCATCTGTTGTTTGGGACCCATGTTAGTCAGTAACCCTTTCTGCTATCAAAACTATGACCCAACACTAGGTAGGGATCCAGGGCATGCTTACTGAACTAATTATAAGAGGTTCATTCTGATAATGGCGAGGGGTGTTGATGGTGCATTCCAACCGGGTCATGTGCGTGCATGGATCTGATCTGCTCTGAGGATGTAAGACGTCGTGACATCTGTAAATATGTCTGTGTCTTTCTGTAGGTTGCCACTTTAGGGAGTGATACACACTTCTGTGGGGCCGGCACAGTGTATTTATGTATTAGGGAGTCGACCGCTTGGGTTAGAATTTAGGGTACACTTAGTTCTGTCTGTTTTTGTTGAGGTATCGTCTGTTTCTGTTGGGGTGGTAACACCTGTCTATTTCTGTGTGGTACCGTCTGTTGGGGTGGTAAAGGCCCATTACTAGTGTACCCCTAATTCTAATATTCTGTTTCCATAGGGATTATTCTGTTTATGTCTCTGATTTCGTTCCTGCTTCTGTTTCTGTACGTCTGTCTCTGTTAGGGTGGTGAAGGCCCATTACGAGTATCGTGTTTCTGAAGAGATCGTTCTGTTTTCTGCTTAGACATTAGGACAACACCTAATTCTGTTATACTAGTATTAGTGCAAAGAAGTGAAAACCAAGTAAGAAGCTTAGTTTACCCTATATCATTCTGTCTCTTCTGTTATCTTGCTACTCCTGTTACGGTTTTCTCTCATCCATTTTTATTTACATGCATGATACTATTATCTGTTTATATGCTGAAAGTCACTGGACTCTCCAGACTTATGTCTGACCTAGTATGTTTCGCCTCTTTTCTTCCGTTTCCCCCAGGTTCTCAGGGAGGAAATACGCAAGCTTAGTTCTGATATCTCTTTCTTCTAGCATGAAGTTGAAGATGTATTGCTTGGCTTTGATTCTGCTTATTTATGGCATTTTCTGTCGGGGATTATGGCTTTAAAATTATGCACTCTGAAGGCTTTTGTACAAGACTGATATTTATGTACTTGAGTTTTGGTATTGTGGTTTTGAAAGATGTAACCAAGCTTATTTCTGCTCCTGCTGTAATAAAGTTATAAAATTTTCAAGTATTACTTTACGTATCTGTCTTGTAATATTCTATTCTGTTTACTTATAACGTTCCACCGAAGTTAAGGAATTCCCTTTGTGATTGACATTAACGGAGGTGGGGTGTTACACTTGGTATCAGAGCCGAAGGTTACCAGATTTGATAAAAAAAATTAAAAACTATTTTCAAAAAGGTTTTAAAAAGGAAGTATTTGCTAAAGTAAAGTTTATTTTGAAAAACATAATCCTCAAAAGCCATATATCTGTCTTTCGATTCTCCATTTTGAATCTCTTCCTTTTTCTTTTCAGCATGTCTCGGGTACCCGAGATACCCGAGGGCATACTGATACCAACCTGGTTCAGAAGGTATCTGGAGGCTAGGGCCACCACTACAGGTCCAGCAGACGTTCCTCCTCCCCCAGCTGCAGCTGCTCCTCCCCCTCCCCGCGTTGATACTTTTTCGAAGATATGCAAGGACTTTTGGGAAATGGGCGGAAAACCTTTTCACGGGTCAGAGACGTTTGTTGAAGCACGAAATTGGCTTAAGGAGGTGAAAGATTTGTTTGGTATCTTCGAGATAGAAGATGGAAGGAAGGTCCAATTAGCTGCTTGGTTAATGAAGGACGAAGCCTCGTTTTGGTGGGAGGTAACAAGTGGAGAGCGTCCAGTAGAGAGATGGATGGATTTCAGGCGTAGGTTCGAGATGAAATTTCTCTCATGAGCAGAAGAGAATTTATACATGGAAAGGTTCTTTGCATTGAGGCAGGGGGATTTATCAGCAAAGGAGTATGTCAACAAGTTCAATTAGTTGGCGAGATTTGGCTTAGACATGGTGGACACGCCTGAGAAGAAGGCCCTAAGATTCGTTAAAGGTTTGAATGAGCCGATACACGGGTTGGCTATGACCCACATTCCTATGGGGCTACCTTCGAGAAATTGGTTGACATGGCATTGATGCATGAAGAGGAAGCCAAAAGTGAGAAAAAAGAGGAAAAGCTTGAAGGACCACAGAAGCATGGCCCAAAAAGGAAACACAAAAGAAGTATGAAAAGTCTGAAGATAAGAAGGAGAAAAAGTGCTTTACTTGTGGAAGCTTGACTCATCTGAACAAGGATTGCAGAAAGAGGAAGGGCACTTGTTTCAACTGTGGTGAGATGGGACACTTCACTAGGGACTGTCCGAAGAAACGAGGGCAAAGGCAGAGGACATGACCTACTTCTGAAGGGAAGGTGAATGCTCACGTGGCTGGTGGATAGGATAGAGATAGGAAAATTTCCGTAGAAGGTTTAATTTCCTTATTTGATTATCGAGTTAAAACTCTTTTTGATTCTGGCATTTTGATTCTTTAATTGAGACTCTGCACTTTAATACTAGCCTTGTTTCTGATCCCGCTATAGTCTCAAACCCCACAATGGTTGCAACTCATCTGTTTGTGATAAGTTGGGGGTATATGTGTTGGATGTTAAGTTGACTATGACACATACATTCTGGGTTTCGATAATCTGATCTGTACCAGTAGTCTGTAAGTATCTGAATATTTATGAAAAGGTTAAGGGTTTTTACTCGAAGCTTGAAGTAGGTTTCCAGTTTTGACATTGCTTAATGGGAGTAATTCTCTGAGTGTCAATCTGATGTTGATTTTGGTCTTCGGGACTGATACTTAAAGATTTATTCTCTTAACCGGTGTCTAATGGGAACATAACTTTTGTTTTAATCGTACTTTCTTCTATTACTCGGCTACATTCTATCGATCGAGTCTTTGACCTTTAGATTGAAACTAATGGGTGTAAACATGTGTTTGTGACATGTTATGTTTGAGGTTTGCAAGTGGATGCAAGAGGTTGCTAGTGGTTGCTCGTGGATGCATATACACACACTAAGCACTAGATCGGCTCAAAAGCACTCTCATACTGCATATGGATGTGTGTGCATTTTTAAATTTTTATGGATGCAAAATAATTGACTCATCACATGGATGTTGAATTTGGATGAATTGTTATGCACTCATATAGAAATGATGTGTATCAAATAGGATTTCTTGCATACATAATTGGACTCATGGCACTAACATCATTCACATTAAGGAGGTCAACTGAATCAGTGGACCGCCTGATCTTTGCATTAGATAAGAGACATATACATACACTTTTGCATATGTACATACAACATTAGAAGTTTTCTAAGGAAAATGGATGCTTGGGGATGATGGTTGAGTAGATGGGTGATTGGATGGTAGGACACATTCTTCTTAACTTGAAGATTTCGGGGACAAAATCCTTTAAGGAGGGGAGAATGTAACACCCCATATTTTCTGTGAACATAAAAGTAACAAAACAAAGTATAATTAATTTTTAAGAAGAATTAAGGAAAACGGGTTATGCCATTGTGTTCGTCTCGGAATTCTGCTTGGGATAGAGTCCGAGTTTGCGTAAATCGGACTCCGTATGAAGAAGTTATGGCACTTAGAAGTTTCAGGGATTTAGAATAAAAACCAGTCCGAATTCAAAATTCAAAACACTCACCCGGGCTGGGCGGGAAATTTCCCGCTCAGGACCTAGGTCGACCTAGGGGTCGACCTGGGTCACATAGGTCGACCAGGGGGTCAACCTGGGGGTCGACCTCCCCCTATTTCCAGATCCGAGGACAGATTCAATTTTCTGCATTTGGACGCCCGTTCTGACCAGATTCATTACTCCTAAGCTATTTAAACACCCACAAACCCCACTTCCTCTCCGCACTAAACCATTGTAATGTTATGTTGCCTCAATTCGTATTAAAATAAATTAATGGCATCGCTACTCTGGTGAAACCTAAGCTAGAACTAGTGCTTCTTCTTCTTCCAATCTGAATAGAATTAAAAGAGAACAACTACAACCCTTTTTCTCCTAGAATCCAACCAAGGTGAGTACTGTTATTTTCAGATATGAAATTTAATTATGATCTTTACATGGTTATAAACCTGAATTGGAGATTATGCATATTCTTGTTTATCAGATCTGTTTTTCTGTGTAGATCTATCTTATTATTATTATTATTGTAACTATTATCTATCTCTTCCTTCCTTCTGTTCTATAGCCAGGCTACCACGAGCCTGAGCCAAATCTCATAAGAGATTGACGCACGAACGCTAAATTTGGGGATAATAGTGAATGATGCATAATTAGACATGACTGATTTGTGACTAATTTGAGAAAAGAGCATATGTTCAAATTTGAGATCCAGATCTGGGCATACTATATATAATAGTTTGTAATTTGGAAGAAGAAGAATTATTTTGTATATGACTTAGGCGTAAAGATCTGTATTAAAATATGATAACTATTACACGTGAACTTGCCTAAATTGGGATTTTTGGACATTTGACATATGCTGAAATAATGGCAATATTTGGCATAATTCGTATTGTATATCGTGATTTGAGGTTTTTGGAGAATATTCTGTACTATGTAAATTTAACTAAAATTTGGGACATATGTAATATTGTGAATTATGACCATAATTTGGGCATGTAAAATTAGGCTTAATTTTATGATTAGGCGGGGTATGTCAATGGAATTTTAAGGGAAGATTAAATCGGTTAAATTGCCTAATTTGCTAAATCTGTTGAAACTAAATATATTAATTTGGGGAATGAAAATCTGTAGGCTCGATCTAAAATTGAGCAAAACATGTTAATAGAACTTTGGATAATCTGCTGTGACTTGTAAAGAAGTTAATTTGTTGAATTGGCATAATTAGTCTGATATTGGCATAATCTGTGAATGAATACTTTAGCTAAAAATAAGAATGCTGAGACATGAGGTTAGACTCTGTTTACGGTAGAAGCCTGCCCGGACCCAACCGGCTTAACCAGCAACCGCAAATTGTCAGTCTAATGTGAGAGGTCATAGGCATAAAGATGCCTAGACATGAGTTAGGTTTGGCTTGTGGCAGAAGTCTGCCCGGAACCGCCCGGCACATCCAGCGGCCACAAGCTACCGACCTAATGTGAGAGGTCTGTGCATTAATATTTAATTAATGCAAATCTAGGATAAATATGATGCCTAAAATGTGTTGAGTGGATAAGGTTAAATCAACTGGACTGATGAATCCAATAAACCCGTTTGAAAATATGTAGGCCCAATACAAGGTAAGGTGAAGCAATCTGTAAGTCTGTTAATCTGTATATCTGATCCGTTAGTCTGAAAACTTGTTAATCTGTATATCTGATCCGTTAGTCTGAAAACTTGTTAACTTGCATGTCTGATCTGAGAACTAGTTAATCTGGACTTTGTACATCTGAAATCTATAAGAAACTAAATCCGAAATTTGTTAGTCTGGGACACAAGGTTAAGAGGGGTAATTACTTGTGTCATCTGTTGTTTGGGACCCATGTTAGTCGGTAACCCTTTCTGCTATCAAAACTATGACCCAACACTAGGTAGGGGTCCAGGGCACGCTTACTGAACTAATTATAAGAGGTTCATTCTGATAATGGCGAGGGGTGTTGATGGTGCATTCCAACCGGGTCATGTGCGTGCATGGATCCGATATGCTCTGAGGACGTAAGACGTCGTGACATCTATAAATATGCCTGTGTCTTTCTGTAGTTTGCCACTTTAGGGAGTGATACACACTTCTGTGGGGCAGGCACAGTGTATTTATGTATTAGGGAGTCGATCGCTTGGGTTAGAATTTAGGGTACACTTAGTTCTGTCTGTTTTTGTTGAGGTATCGTCTGTTTCTGTTGGGGTGGTAACACCTGTCTGTTTCTGTGTGGTACCGTCTGTTGGGGTGGTAAAGGCCCATTACTAGTGTACCCCTAATTCTAATATTCTGTTTCCATAGGGATTATTCTGTTTATGTCTCTGATTTCGTTCCTACTTCTGTTTCTGTACGTCTATCTCTGTTAGGGTGGTGAAGGCCCATTACTAGTATCGTGTTTCTGAAGAGATCGTTCTGTTTTCTGTTTATACATTAGGACATCACCTAATTCTGTTATACTAGTATTAGTGCAGAGAAGTGAAAACCAAGTTAGAAGCTTAGTTTACCCTATATCATTCTGTCTCTTCTGTTATCTTGCTACTCCTGTTACGGTTATCTCTCATCCATTTTTATTTACATGTCATGATACTATTATCTGTTTATATGCTGAAAGTCACTGAACTCACCAGACTTATGTCTGACCTAGTATGTTTCGCCTCTTTTCTTCCGTTTCCCCCAGGTTCTCAGGGAGGAAATACGCAAGCTTAGTTCTGATATCTCTTTCTTCTAGCTTGAAGTTGAAGATGTATTGCTTGGCTTTGATTCTGCTTATTTATGGCATTTTCTGTTGGGGATTATGGCTTTAAAATTATGCACTCTGAAGGCTTTTGTAAAAGACTGATATTTATGTACTTGAGTTTTGGTATTATGGTTTTGAAAGATGTAACCAAACTTATTTCTGCTCCTGCTGTAATAAAGTTATAAAATTTTCAAGTATTACTTTACGTATCTGTCTTGTAATATTCTATTCTGTTTACTTATAACGTTCCACCGAAGTTAAGGCATTCCCTTTGTGAGTGACATTAATGGAGGTGGGGTGTTACACTTGGTATCATAGCTGAAGGTTACTAGATTTGATAAAAAAAATTTGAAAACTATTTTCAAAAAGGTTTTAAACAGGAAGTATTTGCAAAAGTAAAGTTTATTTTGAAAAACATAATCCTCAAAAGCCATATATCTATCTTTCGATTCTCCATTTTGAATCTCTTCCTTTTTCTTTTCAGCAAGTCTGGGGTACCCGACATACCCGAGGGCATACTGATACCAACCTGGTTCAGAAGGTATCTGGAGGCTTGGGCCACCACCGCAGGCCTAGCAGACGTTCCTCCTCCCCCAGCTGCAGCTGCTCCTCCCCCTCCCCACGTTGATACTTGCTTCTATTACTCGGCTACATTCTATCAATCGAGTCTTTGACATTTTGATTGAAACTAATGGGTGTAAACATGTGTTTGTGACATGTTATGTTTGATGGTTGCAAGTGGATGCAAGTGGATGCAAGTGGTTGCTAGTGGTTGCTCGTGGATGCATATACACACACTAAGCACTAGATCGGCTCAAAAGCACTCTCATACTGCATATGGATGTGTGTGCATTTTTCAATTTTTATGGATGCAAAATAATTGACTCATCACATGGATGTTGCATTTGGATGAATTGTTATGCACTCATATAGAAATGATATGTATCAAATAGGATTTCTTGCATACATAATTGGACTCATGGCTCTAACATAATTCACATTAAGGAGGTCAACAAAATCAGTGGACCGCCTGATCTTTGCATTAGATAAGAGACATACACACACACTTTTGCGTATGTACATACAACATTAGAAGTTTTCTAAGGAAAATGGATGCTTGTGGATGATGGTTGAGTAGATGGGTGATTGGATGGTAGGACACATTATTCTTAACTTGAAGATTTCGGGGACAAAATCCTTTAAGGAGGGGAGAATGTAACACACCATATTTTCTGTGAACATGAAAGTAACAAAACAAAGTATAATTAATTTTTAAGAAGAATTAAGGAAAACGGGTTATGCCATTACGTTCGTCTCGGAATTCTTCTTGGGATAGAGTCCGAGTTTGCGTAAATCGGACTCCGTATGAAGAAGTTATGGCACTTAGAAGTTTCAGGGATTTAGAATAAAAACCAGTCCGAATTCAAAATTCAAAGTTCGAAATAAAAAACACACACCCGGGCTGGGCGGGAAATTTCCCGCTCAGGACCCATGTCGACCTAGGGGTCGACCTGGGTCACATAGGTCGACCAGGGGGTCAACCTGGGGGTCGACCTCCCCCTATTTCCAGATCCGAGGACAGATTCATTTTTCTGCATTTGGATGCCCGTTCTGACCAGATTCGTTACTCCTAAGCTATTTAAACACCCGCAAACCCCACTTCCTCTCCACACCAAACCATTGTAATGTTATGCTGCCTCAATTCATATTAAAATAAATTAATGGCATCGCTACTCTGCTGAAACCTAAGCTAGAACTAGTGCTTCTTCTTCTTCCAATCTGAATAGAATTAAAAGAGAACAACTACAACCCTTTTTCTCCTAGAATGCAACCAAGGTGAGTACTGTTATTTTCAGATATGAAATTTAATTATGATCTTTACATGGTTATAAACCTGAATTGGAGATTATGCATATTCTTGTTTATCAGATCTGTTTTTCTGTGTAGATCTATCTTATTATTATTATTGTAACTATTCTGTATCTCTTCCTTCCTTCTGTTCTATAGCCAGGCTACCACGAGCCTGAGCCAAATCTCATAAGAGATTGACGCACGAACGCTAAATTTGGGGATAATAGTGAATGATGCATAATTAGACATGACTGATTTGTGACTAATTTGAGAAAAGAGCATATGTTCAAATTAAAGATCTAGATCTGGGCATACTGTATATGATAGTCTGTAATTTGGAAGATGAAGAATTATTTTGTATATGACTTAGGCGTAAAGATCTGTATTAAAATATGATAACTATTACACGTGAACTTGCCTAAATGGGGATTTTTGGACATTTGACATATGCTGAAATAACGGCTATAATTTGGCATAATTCGTATTGTATATCGTGATTTGAGGTTTTTGGAGAATATTCTGTACTATGTAAATTTAACTAAAATTTGGGACATATGTTATATTGTGAATTATCACCATAATTTGGGCATGTAAAATAAGGCTTAATTTTATGATTAGGCGGGGTATGTCAATGGAATTTTAAGGGATGATTAAATCGGTTAAATTGCCTAATTTGCTAAATCTGTTGAAACTAAATATGGTAATTTGGGGTATGAAAATCTGTAGGCTCGATCTAAAATTGAGCAAAACATGTTAATAGAACTTTGGATAATCTTGTGTAACTTGTAAAGAAGTTAATTTGTTGAATTGTCATAATTAGTCTGATATTGGCATAATCTGTGAATGAATACTTTCGCTAAAAATAAGAATGCTGAGACACGAGGTTAGACTCTGTTTACGGTAGAAGCCTGCCCGGACCCAACTGGCTTAACCAGCAACTGCAAATTGTCAGTCTAATGTGAGAGGTCGTAGGCATAAAGATGCTTAGACATGAGTCAGGTTTGGCTTGTGGTAGAAGTCTGCCCGGAACCGCCCGGCACATCCAGCGGCCACAAGCTGCCGACCTAATGTGAGAGGTCTGTGCATTAATATTTAATTAATGCAAATCTAGGATAAATATGATGCCTAAAACATGTTGGGTGGATAAGGTTAAATCAATTGGACTGATGAATCCAATAAACCCGTTTGAAAATATGTAGGCCCAATACAAGGTAAGGTGAAGCAATCTGCCTACCCCAAAGAGCCTGGGTCGACCCCAGGGTCGACCCAGTAGGGTCTCGGGTCGACTCCAAACGGTCGGCCCTTCGCTGTTTTGCACGCCGAATTTTCTGGTTTCGAATTTTTGAATTCTAATTTAATATATATATATTCTCATTTTTTTTTCTATAAACTTCAAACCTTAATATCCTCTTCATACGAAGTCCGTTTTACGCAAACAGGGTGTCTATCTTGACCAAATTCTGAGACACAGGCAATGACGCAGTCCATTTTACTTATTTCTGAATATTTAATTAAGTTTTCCTTAATTCATTGTTAATAGTGTATTTCAAATTAATTATTCTTTAATTTATCATCTTTAGTGTTGTTTAAAATTTTGGGATGTTACATTCTCCTTTACTTAAAGGATTTCATCCCCGAAATCTCTAAGTTGAGAAAAATGTATATCCTAACATCCAACAGTCATACATTCATCTAGCAATCACAGGCATCCATTGTCCTTAATGAATTTCTAATGCCTTTATGAACATATGCAATAGTGTGTGTGTATGTTTATTAACTAATGCGAAAGATAACATGTCTCAAACACATGTTTACATTCATTAGTTTTCTACCTAAAGACTCGATCGATAGGAGATATTCAAACGATAGAAACAAATATTAATTCGAAGCTTGAAAAAAGAAGTTAAGAACATATTCTCGAAAAGGAAAGGACATGAAGCGCTAATCTTGTCTTCAGCCTCCCAAGTAGCATCCTTGCGGTCCTTTACCCATTGCACTTTCACTAGCTTCATTTCTTTGTTGCACAACTTCTTAACCTCCGATCCAAGTTTGCAAGTCGGAACTCGTCCCACCATTGGTTCCTTCCCTACTTTCACATCCTCTTGCAAGTTTGGCTCCATTACCTCAAACTCTATATTAGTCCTTCTCCTACGTGCGCAGGATTTTTGTCAGTCTTGTGCTGTCTTTACTTTGTCTGCCGGTAATATCGACCTCGTCGGAAGTGTCTCTAATCCTACTGGGTCTAAGTAGAAGTCTTTCTTGTCGACTCCCATCAACAAGTCGGTGATTTATAAGGTCGTCCATATAGTGTCTCGAAGGGTGCCATATCAACCATGCCGCTGACATCTTGCTCTTTATTGAAATAAATTGGGCGTGCTTAGTAAACATGTCCACGGTAGCCTAAATGATGGTATTGTCCTTCCTTGATCTAGGCAACCCATCTATGAAATCCATGTAGATGCTCTCCCACTTCCACTGTGGGATTTTCAACGAATGAAGAATTACGCCGGGCTTCCTCTACTCAGCTTTGACTTGCCGACAAACTAAACATCGAGAGATGAACTACACTACATCCTTCTTAATCCTACTTCAAAAGAAAACCCTCTTCACAACTCTATACATTTTATCACCGCTTGGATGAGTAGTCAATTTAGTATGATGGGATTCCTCAAGGATTGTCTTCAATAAGTTTCCCATCCAGATATGATTCACCTATCAAACCTCTTCTCAAGTAGCTCCCCTACTTTCTTATAAAGTTCCCTCTTTTCTTTTAGGATCCACATGTCGCACAAGCAATGCAACTGGCTTTGCATTGTCCACCAAGTATATGCAGAAACCAATCTCGTGCCTCGGGGGTAAACCCCGAAACTCATCAATACATCAGGATACTCACAACTATTGGTATAGATTGCAAATCATCGATAGATATATCCAGAGGTTCTAGGAGACTAAGCATGACAGACCCTTTTGGGGTCATAAGAAATCTCGAGGGTCTTTTTATGGCAAATCAGAAGTCTAACGATCGTCCTTTCACAATCTAGAATAGCTCCGTATACGGTTAACCAATCCATCCCTAGAATCAAACAGTATCTTATGAAATCAAGAACATATGCATCGTAATCAAACTCGACGCTGAGAACAGAGATTCTCAAACCCCGAAAAATCATTGATAAATGAGTCGTACCTCCAATGGGGGTTGAGCCAATAACGGGATCCAAAATCATACTAGTATCTAGGTGCAGAGACTCAACTAAAGGACCAGATATAAAAGAATGTGAAGTGTCAGAAAATAAGAATCCCAATAGGATGATTAGAAATAGAAATCAAACCTTTGGTGGAAACTTTCCTACCTCTATCCTGTCCACCAACTACGAAAACATTAGCTTGCCCTCTAGAAGTTCCTGCCCTCTGGCCTTGTCCTTGTCTCATTAGGCGCTCCTTAATAAGGTGTCCTGCCTTACCAAAGTGGTAACCAACGCCTTTCCTCCTTCTGCAATCCTTTTTCAGATGAACCCCCATTTCGAAATTATGGTATTTCCTCGTTTCTTCTTTTATTTATATTCCCTTCTTAAGCCACCATTTTCATTCATCTTTGGGCTATGCCCCTTAGCCCCAACTCCCTTATTCTCCTTTTCACCATCCTTGTGCAACATGCTAACAAGTCTCTTGAAAGCTGCCTCCATCGCATGGAAATCATTACGAGGCTTAAAAGAAAATAAGTCGTAGGTGAAACTGCTACAGCTACAGATGGAGGTTGGGAACTTCTTTGCCCTTTGACATGTACTGTAGTTTTAACATGCCTACGGAACCATGCCGAAATAGGGATACCCTTTCGGGAAGAAACGGTTCCCCAAACAAAAAGGAATCAAGCGGAGAATCGAGAAGATATTTATGGCTTTGGGAAATATGCTTTTCAAAAATAGACTTTTTATTTTAAAATACTTTGTTTTTGCACCTTTTTGAATGCCATTTTCAAAATATTTTTTCCGATCTTATAACCATATGCTTTGATATCAAATGTGACACCCCACGTCCGTTAATGTCACATTATATAGAATATATTAAGTTTAGTGAAGAGTTATAGGTAAATAAGAACATAATATCACAAGACAGACATGTAAAATAGCAGCGGAATTAAAAACTTTATTTAAATCAAAAAATCATGGTCCCAAATGCAGAGTTTACATCATAAGTTAAAATAACCAATTACATTAATAATCTATCTTGTCAAAAATATCAGAGTACAAAAGCATAAAACCATATTTCTTGTGCGAAGCCATAAGAGAGTTGACAAGAAGTCAAAGCGGTACATCAATATCCAAAATCCATGCTAAGCTGAAAGAATCCAAATCAACTCTAAGAACTCCCACCCTAAGAACCTGGAGGGGTGGGGGGGGGGGGGGGGGGGAACGAAACAGAGAGAAGAGGAAACAAAAAGGTTCAAGCATAAATTCAAGCGAGTCCAGTTACTTTTAAATATAAATAAATAAAAGTATCATGGCAGGTATATAAAAACTCGAAGAACAAGATAACAATAACACGTGTGTACTTAGCAAGATAAGTTTGAACATAATATATTGCGCTTCTTAAATAGGTTTCTCTGCACTGCACCAACACTTGTTTCTCAAAAATAGAATGATCCCAACAAATACCATTCCATTACATTTTCTTGATTGTTAGGCTGCTTGGGTTAACAGAATTCAACGCTTATACACATGTCGTATCCATTTACTTCCCAGTGGATTGACCTTAAATCTTACATATGTAGCTACCCTTTGATACTGAGGTACACTCCATGGTACCCCACTCGCACAGCCTCCTTCGTAATACCACATAAAAGTATGCAGTCCCTTATCCTACGTCGGAGTGACGTACGGATCTCTATATAACAATGTTACGTTCCGCATATATCTGTCATTACTATGCTACCTAAGCGTACGGACTGCAACCATCGATCGAATCAGATTTCATTCTGGAGTAATGCCCTCATGTCTACGATACATCACCCAGAGCAGTCATGCATGTATTTAGACTATCCCACACATGTACTGTAATTATAGCTTGATGCGTCAACCGCACATCCTCTCATGTGCACCGAGTTCCGTAGCTATGCGGTACAAGAAACATGGAACTCGGTCGGGAGCTTTCCTATACTTGTACAGGCCCACCTTTAAAAGCCTCAAAATACAGATATTTCTAGTGTCTGTTTTCCATAGTGGCTATGGCCCCACCTCGGTCCCTCCCTCAACTAGTAAAGACTAAAAGATCTAAGCAACTACCCTAATAACAAATAATATAAACATTCATTTGGCGTCTTCCCTCAACCACCATACGCCGATAGTGAAAGGTGAATGGTCTATTGGTTTTAGCTCTAGTCTTTTCGCATTCCACCGGCTGCCGATGACGGGTATCTGACGATCTACTATCCTTGTAGTTCGTGGCCCTTCGCCTCCCCGTTGAGGCAACTGCCGAATCACCCTAGTGTCATTGCGTCACGGCATTCCGACTGCAAGTCTACATTTGCAGTCAAGGCCCACCCACCTAGTAGTTACGCGCGGACCCAACCTCTGCGAGCATAGCCTAAACATCTGCCACCACATAGAGTTCTACCATGAGCACCTTACGTATCTCAGGAAGCCGCGTGCTTCCCCTTCCAGTCCTTCGGAGCTGACAGAATAATCATATAAAAGTGTGGTCCGCTCGTTCTTTATAACACCACGATGATCTGCCCCGTTGGGTTGTTCACCCTCAAACGTGCAGACTGGTCAAAGCGCCTCACTTTTGTTGTTAGACCCTATGTCTAAACATTCTTTTACGCACCTGCCTTACCTCATCATGTTTTGATTTAACTTGGTTATTCTCATTCATATTGAATTCTTAATCAAGTTGCCAAGTTCCTCTTGCTTATTAATTTTGGTTGTATAACTTAACCCATTTAAGTTTATTAATAAGCCCACAACATGTTATTATCTAGATTGTGGCCCAAGGTTTGTAATCCACAATCACTTTAGTATTATTGCTTGGTTATATCATTACAACAACATGTTCTACTTAATATGTTATTAAGTATATCTCAATTCACATGTTTCCTAATTAACATGTCACATACCATTTATGATTAAATATGACTTATTTCATTTTACAAATTTTCCTCATTCTTTCTCATTTAATCATAATTTCATCTTATCATTGTTTACTTATTAACTTAGTTCTCTTAACTAAGGTTTACTAATAAGTTTCCTTTCCATAAATATAACTTATGTGGTCCTCATCCATAGATATCATATTCTTGTTCTTGTAAATAACTTAATTTACAATTAAGTACAGCTTATCCCCTAAGTTATTCTATTCCCTTTTTTCATTTATTATAACCTAAATTATAATTACCACTTGTCCCTAGAACAAGCCTAAACATCTTATCTTTTCTGTTCATATATGTTAATGCCCCAGACCTCTCACATTAAGTCAACCGCTTGTGGATGCTGGATATATCGGGCGGCTCCGAGCAGACTTAAACCGCAAGTATAGACATAACCTCGTATCATGTTGTTGTTATACATTAGACCCCTCACATTAGATTAACCACTTGTGGTCGCTGGATATGTCGGGCGGCTCCGGGAAGACTTATACCACAAGGGAAATCTAACCTCGTGTCTAAGCGTTACTAAGGTTCCATTATTTTAGGTATATTCATATTAATAAATTTCCCTATTCCAAATAAAGATTTTATGCCCCTTTTTAATTCATATTTCATTATGCACAATATGCCCTTTTTCCCAAGTCATAAATCAAGGTGTGTGTGTGTATTATATACATATATATATATATATATATATATATATATATATATATTATGCCCAAATCCGTATTCACATATTTGCTAATTTATGTCCCTGGTTCATATTCACATATTTCAATACAAGTTATGCCCAAATTCTCATTTACATGTATTCCATTTTTTCCCCCAAATTAATATTTACAAATATCCCAATTTATGCCCTAAATCAATATTTTTCCCAAACGATTCCCAATTTCACGCGTTCGCATGTTTCAGCGTTTGGCCTAAGCTCAAAGGTAGCTTGGCTATAAAAATAAAAAGGGAAAAGAGGGAAAGAAGAGAATAAAAATTGGCATAATGACGAATCAATAATAAAGTGACAGAAATAGGAATAAAACTCAATAAGTATATTATGACAAGATTTAACAAGGTGGCTGTATGAATATATAAAGGCAAATCTGATAATTATGTCATAATAGAACTTGTTTAGGCATAGATCCAATTTCCAATTTTTATATACATTTTATGATAACCAATTAACTATTTAGATCTAAAAATAACATGAACTAGATCTAAGGAAATGCATACAAATAACTGAGAAGAACACGTTGGATTTGTAGTTGTAGCAATCGCTGAATTTGTATAATGTTTGCTGAATTGGATTTGGAGAAGAATAGGCTATTCAATTTAAGTTGAAGCAGAGCTCCGCCATCGCCACCATTTTTTTAGACGAATAAAACCAAAGTTTATGGTCCTTTATATAGCCTAGGGTTCACGAATCTAGCTCCAAAATCGGTCCATGTTCAAAAACAATTTTTGCCAAGATCTGTGTAGGGGGGTCGACCCTCCTTTACGGTGTCGACCCCGGGGTCGACCCAGGTGTCGACCCCAAAGAGCCTGGGTCAACCCCGGGGTCAACTCAACAGGGTCTTGGGTCAACCCTAAATGGTTGGCCCTTCGTTGTTTTGCGCACCGCATTTTCTGGTTTTGAATTTTTGAATTCTGATTTAATTTAAATATATATTCTCCTTATATGCATACAAACTTCAAACCTTAATATCTTCTTCATACGAAGTCCGTTTTAAGCAAACTTGGTGTCTATCTTGACCAAAATTCCGAGATGGACGCATTAGTGCAGTCTGTTTTACTTAATTATGAATATTTAATTAAGTTTTCCTTAATTCATTGTTAATAGTGTATTTTTAATTAATTATTCTTTAATTTATCATCTTTAGTGTCGTTTAAAATTACTAGGTGTTACAACTTACCGACCTATCTGGAAGGAGTGGCTTCCCTTTGGTTCACAAAATTACCACCAAAATCTGTGGATGATTTCGCTACTTTTGCTAGGATATTTAGAGAATAATTCAGGCTCCAAGCTACTAAAATCCGAGATGTTATGGAATTAAACGAATTAGAGAAAAGGCCAGGGGAATCAATCAAGACCTTTCTTACTCGATTTAACATTGCCGCGGCCAAGGTCGGAAATCACGAGCCTCGTTTGGTATTAATGGCTTCAAAAGGATCCATAAGAAAAAAGGATAATTTTGGCCGATGGATCAAGAAGAAGAACCCAAGCACGCTCGAGCAACTATTCGATAAATTTGAGGAATATATGAGTGTCGAAGAAGATACAGCCTACGCCCTAGATGTTCCTGAAAGTAGTGCACAACCTGAAAATAAAAATAATAATGTGCAAGGTAGCCAAAATCATCCTGGTGGTCAAAAAAGGGGCAACGATGGAAAGGACAATCGGGCTAACAAGAAATTTCGCTTCTTTAAGAATTCAGAGTTGACTCCATTGTCTGATACCGTAGATAACATCTTTATGGCGACTAAGGATACCGAGGAATATCCAATGCCCAAGCAAATAAAGGTCAATGATGCTACAATAAAATCAGGAAGGTTCTGTCGGTTTCACAACCAACCGGGCTATAATACGAATGAATGCAGGTATCTAAATAACCTGATTGAGGAGCTAATAAGGAAGAATAGACTCCAGCAATATACAAAGAACCCAAAGAATACTCAAGCCGCCTAAGGGCAAGGAACATCTGCGGGACAGCCTATTCTGGGAGGGAATAATCCAACTTTTGTTATTCCAAGACCAATCATTAACATGATTTTTGGGCGGACCTCACCTAGCCGGGAGAAGTTGGGGGCGACATCTTGAAGTATACTAATGAGATGAAGAACCTTCCAGGAGAAGAAGAGGTCAGGGTCATGAACAATGCCATTCCCCCAAAAATGCTGAAGACTTCATGGGACGACATCGTGTTCAAAGATAGAGATTCGGACGGATTACTAACACCAACAGTTGATACTATAGTTGTTACCATCGGTTTGGGTCCAGCTATAGTCAGCAGGGTCTTGTTAGACAGCGGGGCATCCGTCAATGTTCTTTTCATTAATGCATTCAACAAGATGAATCTTTCTATGGATGATGTGAAAGCTTGCAATAACAAGATCCGTGGGTTCACGGGGCAACCCACTCAGCCGATCGGCGTCCTCAACCTGCTTATAGAAATCAGAGAAGGAGAACAGAAGGTAGCCATGAAGCAAACTTTTGTTATAGTCCACGAGCGTTCGGCCTATAATGCCTTCCTTGGGAGACCAGACCTTACCGCGTTCAGGATAGCAATGGATCCATGGTGCTTGACCATGAAATTTCCAATAGAGAATGGAGTCGGTGTGATTAAAGGCGACCAAATGGCAGCAACGAAGTGTTACATGGAAGTGCTAGTTGAAGCCAGGAAAAAGGAGATGAAGAAGAATGTGGAGGCTTTGCTCCGCATTTATGACTCCCCCTTATAGCAACTACGGCGGGGCCCTTACACTGGTGAACATAGCGAAGATTAAAAGGAAATGGACACAAGGAAAGCTAGTGTGAGGGAGAATAGAGCGGCACCAGCTGAAGCCACAATCCTAATTCCAGTACATGACAAAGATCCTGACAAAGTACTGAAAATAGTTTCTCAGCTGGGCCTGAAGTTACAAAAAGAATTGACTATGTTTTTAAAGCAAATTTGTATGTTTTTGCTTGGACACATTCTGATATGTGTGGAATTTCATCTGATGTAATAGTATACAAATTGAATATTAATCGAAATATGACTCCAATAAAACAATAAAGATGAATTGAAGGACCCAAAAGGTCTATGGCATTAAAAGAAGAGGTGTATAGGTTGCTCGAGAATGGCTTTATAAGAGCATCTACATATCCTGATTGGGTCCCCAATCTGCTCCTTGTAAAAAATTCTAATGACAAATGGAGGGAATGCATTGATTATTCAGACCTCAATAAAGCGTGCCCAAAGGATAGTTTTCCTCTGCCCAGAATTGATTAGCATGTTGATGCGACGACAGGGCATGAACTCTTATCCTTTATGGATGCTTACTCCAGATATAATCAGATAATGATGTATAAGCCAGATGAGGAAAACACTTGTTTCATAATAGATAGGTGCTTATTGCTACAAAGTCATGTCGTTCGGACTAAAAAACGCAGGAGCAACATACCAGTGCCTTGTAAATTCCATATTCGAATCACAAATTGGGAAAAAATGGAAGTCTATATGGATGATATGTTGGTAAAATCAAAGAAAGATGATGATCATTTAGTGAACTTAGAAAAAATGTTCCATATCTTCAGGAAGTATGGGATGAAACTAAATCCGATTAAATGCTCGTTCGGAGTCGCATTGGGGAAATTTCTTGGATTCATAGTCAATGCAAAAGGCATTGAAGAAAATCCTTCTCAAGTCATAGCATTGCTTGAAATGTGTGCTCCTAGGATGAAGAAAGAGCTTCAGAGCCTAAATAGGAAAATAGCTGCGCAAAATCAATTTATCTCAAAGGCTGCAGACCGATGCATTCAACTCTTTGATGCTTTGAAGAAAGGAAAGAAAGATTTCCAATGGACTCCTTAATGCCAAGCAGCCTTCGAAGAGTTAATCAAGCACATGGAGTCAACCCCGATGCTTTCAAAGCCTAAAGATGGAGAAGAATTATTCCTGTACCTGGCAGTCTCATCCCATGCCTTAAGCGCTGCGCTAGTTCGAGAAGATACAAAAGTTCAATGGCCAGTATGCTAAATCAGCAAAAGGCTTGCTGGAGAAAAACTGAACTATCCCAAGTTAGAAAAGCTTATGTATTGTCTGCTTATTGCCTCAAGAAAGCTAAGGCCATATTTCCAAGCCCATCCTATAAAGGTTCTCACTGACCAACCGCTAAGGCAAGTTCTTTTCTACCCAGAGAATTTGGGGAGATTGTTAAAGTGGAACATAGAGCTCAGTCAATATGACATCACTTATCATCATCGAAGAGCGATTAATGGGAAGGCTTTAGAAGATTTTATTTCTGAATTCGTGGATTGGGGAGAAGAAACAGAGGAGCCAGCTGAGGCAGTGGGTAGATGGAAGTTATTCAATGA
Organism: Allium sativum; assembly: GCA_030737875.1. Taxonomy (NCBI): domain Eukaryota; kingdom Viridiplantae; phylum Streptophyta; class Magnoliopsida; order Asparagales; family Amaryllidaceae; genus Allium; species Allium sativum. The sequence goes on along the minus strand of CM060923.1, from coordinate 570,391,194 downwards.
TGGATCCAGAAATGATTACTGTTCAGGGGCTGGATTAATCCTGGAAACTCACAATGGTCACTCCCTATGCTACGCCCTAAGATTAGAGTTAACGTCAACCAATAATGAAGCTGAGTATGAAACATAGATCATAGGGTTGAAATTGGCAAAAGAATTGAATCGGAAAACCTTGCAAATTCTCAGTGACTCGCAACTGGTAGTATGTCAGGTCCGTAAGGAATTCCAGACCAAAGTCGTAAACCTTCCAGCTTATCTTTCTAAAGCTTTGGAACTTATCAACGATCTCGACTACTACACGATATCTCATATCCCCAGAGAAGAGAACGAAAAGGCAGACTCTTGCTAAATATGCCAGTTCTGCAAATGCGCAGTTACTGGGCTTGATACCTATCGAAGTCCTTTCGACTCCTACTATTGAAGAAATGGATGTCGATTGGATTATGGAGACTGAAAAAAAAGCCTGTGTCCTGGATGACCCCAATCAAGGAATATATCCTTATTAAAACACTTCCAGAGGAGCCAAGAAAGTAGAAGAAAATATTGCGCAAAGCTCTTTTATACTATATCCAAGATGGAAGGTTATATAGGCGAGGCTTCTATACGCCACTGTTGCGATATGTAACTAAATAAGAGTCCAGGGCAATCTTGGCTAAATTACATGAGGAAGAATGTGGAGGTCACAAAGGTGGTCAAATGCTAAGCAAGAAAATTCTGAGATATGGCTACTTCTGGCCCGATGTGAACCTGGATGCAATGACCTATGCTAAAAAATGTGATAGATGCCAAAGATTTGCAAAGATTTCAAGAGCACCTCCCACAGAACTGACCTAACTTGTAACAACCCGTATTTTGATAACGTGTTATAACCATAAATCAAGGCAGAATTAATTTTTAAAATAAGGATCGAGGGCAACGGGTTACGCCATTACATTCATCTCGAAATTTTGCTTGGAAACGAGTCTGACTTTCGAAAATGGGAGTCCGCATGACCAAGTTATGACCCTTCGAAGTTTCATAAATTTCAAGTTCAAAAACAGCTCAGAATTCGAATTCAAATTTCGAATTCAAACCCCAGAACGGACTGGGCGGGAAATTTCCCGACAAAGACCAGGTCGACCTAGGGGTCGACCATAGTGTCGACCTGCCTAGGACTAGGTCGACCATAGAGTCGACCTGGGTGTCGACCTGGTTGCCGAGCCCATTTTTGAGTCAGAGTTCACTCTGATGTTTCTAGCCCGATTTCTGTCTAAATTCGTTGGCCTGACCCTATATAAACAACCCCTAACTCTAGTCTCTCTACACAAATTCTCTCTGGCCTTATGCTGCTAAAACTCTGGTTGAAAAGTTAGACAAAAGGGATTGCTTCTTCTCGAACAAGGCTACGTGTAGAGTATTGTTGTTTGGGGGATTTCTGTTAGACTCGAGATTCAACATCGCCTCTTTGTTTTCTAATTCTCAAACCACGATCAGTAAGCCCCAATTACTTTTAGATCTAAACTTTAAACTTAATATGGACATGTTGTAAATTGAAATTGAATCTAAGTATGACAATTATCTTAGATCTATCATTGTATATCTTGGATCTATCATTGTTTATTTTGGATCTAGTATTTTGGATCTACTATTTGTTCACATTGGATCTATTCATCTTGAATCTTGACTTGTGGTAATATTTATATGAAATTGATTTGGGGCCAATATATGTTGTAGATCTAAAACCCCTAATGTCCATAATATTCATGCCTGTGATGTTGAATTAGTTGTTATTCCAAGTTTGGGGTTATTATCTTATGTCAACTGTTACCATGGCTATCACCCTATTTTGCTAGATTTGATTTTTGAGACCACTACTCCATATGCCAGTACTGTTGTAATCTTTTATCTCAAGTTATACCATGCTTGACTTGTAATCACTTTTGCCATCTTATGCCCGTTCTTTCTATGTTATTCCCTAATTAGATTTGCTTGTGTCAATTCGAATTCACATGCGATGGGAATACGATTTGGGTAGTTTAGGCAAACCTGAATTTACCATGAACTTGGAACATGAACATTGTTATAACTTGAATCTGAATATGGACATGAAACTTACCTTGAAACTTGTCACGAACTTGATATGAGACTTGAACATGGTCATGACTCTAGAATGAACTTGAAAATTGCCAACTCGAGGTTGGGTTGAGTTTGCAGTGTAAATCTGCCTGGAACCGCCCGGCGAATCCAGTGACTGCAAACAATAGGATCCAATGTGGGTAGTTGGTCATATCGCGCCTAAAACCCGAGGTTAGACTATGTTGTGGTGTAAATCTTCCTGAAACTGCCCGACAAATCCAGCGACCATAACAACTAGCCTAATGTGAGAGGTTGGGGTGCATTAATGAATTTATGCTACATGATAGGGTTAAGTCAGGAACATGAAATACAACACTTAACAAACTTGATACATGATTGGATAGGGTTAAGTCACGAATTTGAATGACAACACTTAACCCATTAGAAACCCTAGTTACGCGGTCCTTTTCAGCAGTAACCCACTTAGATGTATCACGATACCCGGGGACTAGGCAGGGTGGGGCACGATTACTGGGCTGATTGTAAGCGACCTGAACGACGGCTGAGTTGGTGCGCCATTGTAGGTTCAGGCAGACTATGGTCGTGCTTGTAGTTCGGAGTTGAAAAAGCAGGCATTGGGCACCAGTAGGTTTACACTGTGCGTGCTTGATTCGTGTCGGTGGTTGGCACCCTAGGGCTTGATACACCCTATGGTGGACCTAGCATAGGTGACAACATTTCGTGATTAGTTCGTATGACACAGACACATGACGAGCTATAACTTGTAGGGAGCCGACCGATTAGTAGATCGCACTGGAGGACCTCGTAATGGGTCATTTCACGATATTGGGCCAAGGGATCATTTCATGGTTAATACTTGACATGGGTTAGAATACTAGTACAGTTGGTGAAGCGAATCTTGAATATGCGATGCTAGACTTGACTTATCTTGTTATCTTAGTTATCATACCAGTCCTGTTATCATCCTTATGTTTAATTCCAGTTTTCACATGTCATGTTACTTTTACTAGTTTTTATGCTGAAAGTCACTAGGGCTTACCAGTCTTTATGACTGACCCTTTTTCTTTCGCCTCCTTTTCTCCCCCCCCCCAGGTTCTCAGGGAGGAAACGCTAGCTCTTAGCTTGGATTTAGCTTGCTTTCTGTCAGCTCATGTACGGTTTGGTCTTGAGCTATGCTATGGCTGCACTTCTGCTATTTTTGGGGAATAATTTACTTTTGTTACCTTAAGTTTATGCTTCTTTATTTAGAACTTGATGTAATGGAATAATTTGTACTTTGGATATATGAGGTTTTGACTCTTTTCTTGAAAGTAATGAAATTTGGTTTTTAATTTCTACCGCTGCTTTATTTATGTTCTGCCTTGTGATATCTCTGTGTATGTTTACCTAGATAATACTCCACCAAAACTAGTGCATTCCCTTTGTGAGTGACCCTAGCGGAGGTGGGGTGTTTCATTTGGTATCAGAGCAGAAGGTTACCAGACGGGGCAAAAGTTTTAAAAACCTTCTAAAACTATTTTCCAAAACCGTTTATAAAGAAGCATTTTTCAATAAAAGTTTTATGTTTAAAAAGGCTATTCCCCAAAATCCATTAGCACTTTCCATTGTTTCCTCGTTTGAATCTTTTTCTTTTCGTTTTTCAACATGTCTGATCTTAACCTTCCTGAGGGAGTACCCGTACCTGGATGGTTCCGAAGGTACTTAGATGCTAGGGCCAACGACGCGGGCCCGGCAGACATCCCTCCTCCTCCTCCCCCAGTGGTTGCGGTTCCTCTTCCTCCTCCTCCTCCTAGTACCGCCTTTGCCAAAATATGCAAAGACTTTAAAGCAATGGGCGGCAAGAACTTCGTTGGAACTGAAACCTTTGTTGAGGCACGAAACTGGTTAAAGGAGACTGAAGACTTGTTTATTATCTTCGATGTGGAGGATCATAGGAAAGTTCAGTTGGCAGCATGGTTGTTGAAAGAGGAAGCTGCATTTTGGTGGGGAGTCACCAACGCTACCAGGCCAGTTGAGACTTGGGCAGACTTTAGAGAGAGATTTGGGCTTAAATTCTTATCGTCAGCAGAAGAGAACCGTCAGATGGAGAGGTTCCTAGAACTTAAGCAAGGGGACATGACCGTTAGGGAGTACATGAATAGGTTTAATCAGCTTGCTAGGTTCGGATTAGACTTGGTTAACACAGCTCAGAAGAAGGCTGTACGCTTTGCTCGAGGATTGAACGAGCCACTACACAGTTTGGCCATAACTCATACACCTATGGGGGCGACCTTTGAAAGCTTGGTGGATATGGCCCTACTTCATGAGGAAGACAAGAATAGCAAGAAGGAGGTTAAGACTAATGAGACTCAGAATAAGAAGGTTGACTTCAAGAAGGGAGGCAACAAGAATAACAAGAACAACAACAACAATACTAACAAACCACGTGAGACAAGGAAGTGCAACTTTTGTGGTGTTACGGGACATCTAGCTAAAGACTGTAGAAGTAAGAAGAGAAAGTTGGGTGAATGCTTTCATTTTGGAGATACTGGACACATCAGCAAAGATTGCCCTAAGAAGCAAGGTCAGGCCCAGCGAGCAGGACCTTCTGCAGGGCAGTTGCATGCTCTCAACAACACTCCAGCACTTGACCGAGGTAGTAATATTTCCGTAGAAAGTCTTGTTTACATTTCTGAATTTCCTGTTCGAACCTTATTTGACTCTCGCGCATCGCATACTTTTATTTCTTCTGATGTTGTTAAAAATCTGCACCTAAGTACTAGTCTGGTTGAGGATCCCGTTATAGTTTCAAATCCAATTGGGGGCTCCGCTCATTTATCTATGTTGTGTGTGGATTTGAGGATTTCTATCTTAAGCGTAGAATTCACGTGTAATGCTTATGATCTCGGATTTATGGGATACGGTTTGATCCTAGGTATGGATGGGCTTTCCAATAATTAAGCCATTCTTGATTGTGAACGAAGGGTAGTGAGGCTCATGACTCGTCTTAGTAATACCCTTGAAATTTCTTGTAACCCTAAGGGTCCGGTCATGTTGTGTTATCTTGAATCTCTTGACTCGTCCGTCGACAATTTGCAATCTGTAAGAGTGGTCCGAGAATATCCAGATGTCTTTTATGAGGTGAAGGGGTTACCTCCTAAACGCGAGATAGACTTCCGAATTTATCTTGTTGATAATGCCAAGCCAGTTTCATTACCCGTTAGGCACATGGCCCCGCGAGAAAGAGGAGAGCTCAGTAAACAAGTTAAAGAGTTGCTTGAGAAAAATTTCATAAGATGAAGCATTTCTAAATGGGGTGCTCCGGTGGTATTCGCTACTAAGGCAGATGGTTCGCTTCGTCTATGCGTAGGTTATCGTGAGTTAAACAAGCTAACTAAGAAAAATAGACACCCACTACCAAGAATCGACGATTTGTTTGACCAGCTTGTGGGGGCATCTGTTTTCTCTCAACTCGATCTAGCCACAGGATTCCATCAGCTTAGAGTGGCTGACGATAGCATTGACAAAACTGCGTTTAGGACTCTAGATGGGTTCTTCGAATGGCACGTCATGCCGTTTGGGTTAATGAATGCACCCGCGTACTTTGTAGATTTGATGAGTAGGGTGTTTCGGGAGTTCCTTAACAAGTTTGCAGTGGTTTTCATGGACGATATTTTGATCTTCTCAAAGGATGAAGAAGAGCATGCTAGACATCTCAAGGAAGTCATGGATACGCTTAGAGCACACTAGTTAAAGGCTAAGTTCTCTAAATGCCATTTTTGGAGGAAGGAAGTTCGGTTTCTTGGACATGTAGTTTCTAAGCAAGGCATAGCCGTGGACCCCGCAAAGGTAGTTGCGGTGCAAGACTGGAAAATTCCTAAGAACGCAACGGAGGTGAGAAGCTTTCTCGGTTTGGCAGGCTACTATAGGAAGTTCATTAAGGACTTCGCTAAGATTTCAGCCCCTCTTACTAGGTTAACGAAGAAAAACCTAGTGTTTGCATGGGACATAGAATGTGAGATTGCTTTTCAGAGACTTAAGAGAGCCCTCACCACAGCTCCAGTTTTGGCATTACCCGACGGAAGTAAGATGTTTACGATGTACACAGATGCGTGTGGCACAGGATTAGGCGCTGTCCTAATGCAAGAAGGGAAAGTGATAAGCTATGGGGGTAGACAACTTAAAGTTCATGAGAAGAACTATCCCACACATGACTTGGAGTTGGCGGCGATCGTCTTTGCACTTAAATCTTGGCGCCATTATCTTCTAAGGGAGAGGTTCGAGCTGTATACCGACCACAAATCGCTTAAGTACCTCTTCTCACAGAAAGATTTGAATCCGAGACAACAGCGGTGGATGGAATTCTTGGCATCATATGACTTCGATATAGCTTATACCCCTGGCAAGGGTAACGTGGTGGCAGATGCGCTAAGTAGGAAAAGGTTGACCTTGAGCACCTTGTTTGTTGAAAGGAAAAGTCTAGAGTTTATAGCAACCTTTGATTTTACACCTGATGTTGAGTCATTGACTGTTACGTTAGCATCTCTTGAGTTAAGACCTACACTTCTAGATTAAGTAAAGACTTCACAGAAGGAAGACCCACAGATAGTCGAAATCATGGACAAGCTGATTAGTGGTGAGACGTCAAGTCACCTCGGTAGGTATGCCACAGATGACAAGGGATGGCTAAGGCGTGATGGAAGGCTATGTGTCCCACAAGTGGGAGGCTTAGTAAGGAAAGTCCTCGAGGAGGCGCATCACTCGAAGATGACCATACATCCCGGAGGGGATAAGATGTACAGGGATATGAAACACATTTTCTTTTGGCCTGGAATGAAAAAGGACGTGGCAGAGTTCGTTTCGAAGTGCATGGTGTGCCAACAAGTAAAGGCCGAGTCGAAGAAGCCCGGTGGGCTATTACATCCTTTGGAGGTTCCGTAATGGAAATGGGAGAGTATCTCGATGGATTTCGTGGATGGACTGCCTAGGTCAAGGAAGGGAAATACTAGCATATGAGTCATAGTTGATAGACTCACGAAAAGTGCTCACTTCATTCCGGTGAAAAGCAAGAGGACCGCATCAAGGCTAGCGTCTATTTACCTTCGAGAGATAGTACGGTTGCACGGGGTTCCTTCTAGTATAGTTAGTGATCGTGACCCGATTTTCACTAGCCAGTTTTGGAATAGTCTACAAGAAGCAATGGGTACACGACTAAGTTTAAGCACGACCTATTACCCACAGACGGATGGACAAACCGAAAGGGTAAATAGGGTACTAGAGGATCTTTTGAGGCTATGCATTCTTGATTTTGGTGGTACTTGGGAAGACCATCTTCCTCTCGTGGAGTTTGCATATAATAATAGTTACCAAGCTAGCATCGGAATGGCACCGTTCGAAGCCCTGTATTGAAGACCGTGCAAGTCGCCAACTTGTTGGTGGGAGACGATAGACAAGCTTATACTTGGGCCCGACATGATAAGGGACACTTCTGAGAAGGTTGAGTTGATACGAAGACGGATGAAAACGGCCCAAGATAGACAAAAATCTTATGCGGACAAGAGAAGGACAGACCTAGAGTTTAAAGTCGGAGATATGGTCTTTATAAAAGTTTCTCCTTTACACAATGTGGTTCGTTTTGGAGCGGTTGGAAAGCTAGCACCAAGGTTCGTAGGACTGTTCCCTATCACTGAGAGGATTGGGCAGATGGCCTATAAGGTAGACTTACCCGAGAAGCTGACCGGAGTACACAATGTCTTTCACATCTCGCATCTCCGAAAGTGCTTTCATGAGTCGGCTGAAGTGATTGAGCCAAGCATCCTTGAAGGCGTAGAAGTGGAAAAAGAAGCAACATTGTGGCGAGTTCCGATTCGTATCTTAGGAACGGAGATCAAGAAGCTAAGGAATCGAGAAGTCAAGCTAGTTAAAGTACAATGGAGTGAAGCCCAAGAAGTCGCAACTTGGGAAACCGAAGGGAAGATACGCGCGCTTTACCCATTTCTTTTTGAGGGTACATTCTCGATCTCTTTTCCTATAAACTTGAAAACCTTTCGTATCATGCTTTTACTACCTATGTTTGCCTTGTTATCTTCTCGATCTTATCTTGAGAACCTTAGGTAGAACTATATGGATGTAAACATGTGATTGAAACATGTTATGGTTGATGTTTGCAAATGGTTGCAAGTGTTTGCAAGTGATTGCTAGTGGATGCATGACACACATTAGGCACTAGATCGGCTCAGTCACAATTTCATGTTGCATATGCATGAGTGCTTATACTTGTACATGGATGGAACTTGTTTTGCTATCACTTGGATGTTATATATGAATGAATGTTATGTGCACTCATGTAGAGATTATAAATTATGTTAGGAATTTGCATACATGTTGGACTCATTACACTAACATATTTTGCATTAAGGAGGTTTACTGAATCAGTAACCGCCTGATCTTTTGCATTGGATAAGCACATATACACACACTTACTACATATGTTCATACAACACTAGAAATCTTTTAAGGACAATGGTTGCCTGTGGATGATGTTTTGAGTAGATGGATGATTGGATGGTAGGATATATTCTTTCTAACTTAGAGATTTCGGGGACGAAATCCTTTAAGGAGGGGAGAATGTAACAACCCGTATTTTAATAATGTGTTATAACCATAAATCAAGGAAGAATTATTTTTTAAAGTAAGGACCAAGGGAAACGGGTTACGCCATTACGTTCGTCTCGAAATTCTGCTTGGAAACGAGTCCGAGTTTTCGAAAATCGGAGTCCGTATGACCAAGTTATGACCCTTCGAAGTTTCAGAAATTTCAAGTTCAAAAACAGCTCAGAATTCGAATTCAAATTTCGAATTCAAACCCCATAACGGACTGGGCGGGAAATTTCCCGCCCAGGACCAGGTCGACCTAGGGGTCGACCATAGTGTCGAACTGCACAGGACCAGGTCGACCATAGAGTCGACCTGGGTGTCGACCTGGTTGCCGAGCCCATTTTTGAGTCAGAGTTCACTCTGATGTTTCTAGTCCGATTTCTGTCTAAATTCGTTGGCCTGACCCTATATAAACAACCCCTAACTCTAGTCTCTCTACACAAATTCTCTCTGGCCTTATGCTGCTAAAACTCTAGTTGAAAAGTTAGACAAAAGGGATTGCTTCTTCTCCAACAAGGCTACGTGTAGAGTATTGCTGTTTGGGGGATTTCTGTTAGACTCGAGATTCAACATCGCCTCTTTGTTTTCTAATTCTCAAACCACGATCTGTAAGCCCCAGTTACTTTTAGATCTAAACTTTAAACTTAATATGGACGTGTTGTAAATTGAAATTGAACCTAAGTATGACAATTATCTTGGATCTATCATTGTATATCTTGGATCTATCATTATTTATTTTGGATCTAGTATTTTGGATCTACTATTTGTTCACCTTGGATCTATTCATCTTGAATCTTGACTTGTGGTAATATTTATATGAAATTGATTTGGGGCCTATATATGTTGTAGATCTTAAACCCCTAATGTCCATAATATTCATGTCTGTGATGTTGAATTAGTTTTTATTCACAAGTTTGGGGTTATTATCTTATGTCAACTGTTACCATGACTATCACCCTATTTTGCTAGATTTGATATTTGAGACCACTACTCCATATGCCAGTATTGTTGTAATCGTTTATCTCAAGTTATACCATGCTTGACTTGTAATCACTTTTGCCACCTTATGCCCGTTCTTTCTATGTTATTCCCTAATTAGATTTGTTTGTATCAATTCGAATTCATGTGCGATGGGAATACGATTTGGGTAGTTTAGGCAAACCTTAATTTACCATGAACTTGTAATATGAACATTGTTATAACTTGAATCTGAATATGGACATGAAACTTACCTTGAAACTTGTCACGAACTTGATATGAGACTTGAACATGGTCATGACTCTAGAATGAACTTGAAAATGGCCAACTCGAGGTTGGGTTGAGTTTGCAGTGTAAATCTTCCCGGAACCGCCCGGCGAATCCAGTGACTACAAACAATAGGATCCAATGTGGGTTGTTGGTCATATCGCACCTAAAACCCGAGGTTAGACTATGTTGTGGTGTAAATCTGCCCGGAATCGCCCGGCAAATCCAGTGACCACAACAACTAGCCTAATGTGAGAGGTTGGGGTGCATTAATGAATTTATGCTACATGATAGGGTTAAGACATGAACATGAAAGACAACACTTAACCAACTTGATACATGATTGGATAGGGTCAAGTCACGAATTTGAATGACAACACTTAACATATTAGAAACCCTAGTTACGCTGCCCTTTTCAGCAGTAACCCACTTAGATGTATCACGATACCCGGGGACTAGGCAGGGTGGGGCACAATTACTGGGCTGATTGTAAGCGACCAGAACGACGGATGAGTTGGTGCGCCATTGTAGGTTCAGGCGGACTATGGTCGTGCACGTAGTCCGGAGTTGAAAAAGCAGGCATTGGGCACCAGTAGGTTTACACTGTGCGTGCTTGATTCGTGTCGGTGGTTGGCACCCTAGGGCTTGATACACCCTATGGTGGACCTAGCACAGGTGACTACATTTCGTGATTGGGTCGTATGACACAGACACATGACGAGCTAGAACTTGTAGGGAGCCGATCGATTAGCAGATCGTACTGTAGGACCCTGTAATGGGTCATTTCACGATATTGGGCCAAGGGATCATTTCATGGTTAATACTTGGCATGGGTTAGAATACTAGTACAGTTGGTGCAACGAATCTTGAATATGCAATGCTAGACTTGACTTATCTTGTTATCTTAGTTATCATACCAGTCCTGTTATCATCCTTATGTTTAATTCCAGTTTTCACATGTCATGTTACTTTTACTAGTTTTTATGTTGAAAGTCACTAGGTTTCACCAGTCTTTATGACTGACCCTTTTTCTTTCACCTCTTTTTCTTTCGTCCCTCCCCCCTAGGTTCTCAGGAAGGAAACGCTAGCTCTTAGCTTGGATTTAGCTTGCTTTCTGTCAGCTCATGTACGGTTTCGTTTTGAGCTATGCTATGGCTGCACTTTTGCTATTTTTGGGGAATAATTTACCTTTGTTATCTTAAGTTTATGCTTCTTTATTTAGAACTTGATGTATTCGAATAATTTGTACTTTGGATATATGAGGTTTTGACTCTTTTCTTGAAAGTAATGAAATTTGGTTTTTAATTTCTACCGCTGCTTTATTTATGTTCTGCCTTGTGATATCTCTGTGTATGTTTACCTAGATAATACTCCACCAAAACTAGTGCATTCCCTTTGTGAGTGACCCTAGCGGAGGTGGGGTGTTAAACAACTAGTCAGCCTATGGTTGTTTATTGTCAGGGGCAGAGATTTAATCTGGGCATTGCCTACAGCTAAGTAAGTATGAATTATGCAATAGTGGTCGTTGACTATTTCACCAAATGGGCTGAAGCTGAGCCACTGTCCACTATTACTTCAAAAAGGTTATCAACTTTTTTTGAAGAACGTCATCAGTAGATTCGGGGTACCGCAAAAAATAATCATTGATAATGGAACTCTGTTTGAAAGCAGTGAATTCTAAGATTTCTGTGCTAAATACAAAATTAATAAGAGTTTTGCAGCCGTTGTTCATCCCCAGGCCAATGGTAAGTCGAAGAAATCAATAAGATTTTAAAGTCAACCATTAAATAGTGTCTTGAAAAAGCTAAAGGTGGTTGGGTAGATGAGCTTCTCCTTGCACTATGGGCATATCATACAACTCATAAAACTGCCACTGGGCACACTCCATTCTCACGTGCATTTGGATCCGAAGCTATGATCCCGGTAGAACTGGAAGTTCCCACCCACCGTAGAATCAACTTTAATCAACATGAGAATGAGAAGCTACAACTCGAAGCAATTGATTTGCTTGAAGAGAAGAGGAAAGAAGCAGAACTCAGAGTTGCTGCTCACCAAAGAAAGATAACTAGACATTTTAATTCTAAAGTCAAATGGAGGACCTTTGAAATTTGGGACCTTGTTCTAAAGAAAGTTATAACAGGAAATGGAGTATTTGGACCCAATTAGGAAGGACCATATATGATAAACCAAAAATTCTTAAATGACGCCTTCGAACTAAAGACAACGGACGGGACCCGACTTCCCAGAGCCTGGAATAGCATACACCTCCGTCATTATTTTGCTTGATATTTCTTTCACATATCTTGAAAAGTTGTAAACGCCATGCATTGTAAATACCTTGCAAATATTGTCATAAGATTTGTACATATGAATGAAAGAAATAGCCTTGCTTGCCTAAGTCGTAAATTTGCAAATTCTTGTTTACAAGTTGCTAAAATTCGATTTTGATTGCAGGTACCCTAAAAGAGCGTTGACGCATCCATAATCAAGTAAAGCCTGGTGACTGTTATAGCACATCCCGATTGGGACAACTTAAGCGCCCATTGCTCAAAACATCATTCGTAACACGTGGAGCACAGACTTAAAAATAGGGGACCCCAGGAGCTAAACGGTCAGATGATGCAATGTTCAGACTGCAAACAAAGTTGTAAGTTTCACCATGGGGGCAACTTCTTAACTGCAAGGTCCAGGACCCTAGTTCTGCAAATCGTGATAAAACCCGATAAAAGAACTAGTGTCCACCCCATGAAACGATGCAACCCCGAACCAATGACCTCCCCGAGGGGCACCTAGTCGATCGTCTCTGTTACGAAATGCTTGGCCAGATTACGACTTATACTAGGCTAAAGACCTCTTCGGGGGCATCCGATCAGATGTCGAGTCCTCCAAATTCGGTTACAAATGGACTCTAAGAACCTCTTTGGGGGCATCCGATCCGATGTCGAGTCCTCCAAATTCGGTTGTCGACGGACTCTAAAGCCCTCTTCGGGGGAATCCAATCAGATGCCGAGTCCTCCAAATTCGGTTACTGACCGAGTCTAAGGACCTTTTCCGGGGCATCCAATCAGATCCCGAGTCCTCCAAATTCGGTTACTGACGGACCATAAAGTCCTCTTCGAGGGCATCCGATCAGATGCTTAGTCCTCCAAATTCAGTTACTGACAGACTTTAAAGACATCTTCATAGGTATTTGACCATAAGCCGGTGTGACGACCCGCGACTTCCCCGTAAAGGAAAGCGTCGGATAGTTCGAGAACAAGCCACAACAGAACACATATAAAAGAACATTTCATTGCTTATTACAACAATGCATCAGATTACAAGAATATACAGAGTATAAATGAATATTACACAGAAATATCAGAGATTTAAATTACATTTAAATACATAGCAGCGGAAAATAATACAATACACAACTAGAAGTAGATATACGGATACAAAGCTTTCTGGATATCGTTCCAGCTGTAAACCAGGATCCTGTGAATATAAATCTGCAAAACCAAAACTACTAGCCGCCCGTGTCAAAATAGGGGCACCCAGAGTTTAGGTTAAAACAATAAACTCCAGGTCAGTCATGTGACTGGTGTGAGAACTAAAACAGTTATTAATCTTTATTTTAAATCATCAGGTAAATCAAGGGACCACGCCGTATAACACGGAACGGGTTTCCTCCCAAGAATACCAGTGCATAAAACAAACAGCGCAATGCTAAATAAAGAAAAATGAAGCTGTTATAAGACCCAGGTCCCATCACACAATGAAACGCAGCCGAGGATAGGGTTTTCCCTTATAACAGCCAAAGAATGCTTGATACGTTTAAAACAAATCATTTGATACTATTATAAGTGCATAGTGTATAAAACAACCTCAAATCATAAATATCAATCATAGACGACATGAGCGTCCCATGCCACTATGTCGCCATATATAGGTTTACAAATAAAACCGCAAAGTCACGTATTTGGAAATTGGATTTCCATCTATGAACCGAGGCAAAAGATAGTCCTCAACCGATTCGAGACGCTCTAGCCCGTGTCTCAGGATCAGAGCTCGAGTGACCCTTGGATCGTCAGGGCCGGTCCACCGATGTGGATTAAACTTAAACCCTGAACATGCATTTCCCCGCCCTATGGGGCGTAAACGAGCCAACTAAATGACTCCATCGGTTCGAGAACGACCGATCAATCCGAGGCGCCTCGCAACAGCAACAACCACATAAGTCAAACTCGTCAGGGCGTGTAAAACCACTGACGCTACTTCTAACTAGAAAGAAACGCATGCCCTCCCTGAGGTCCCCTCCCGTTTTTGGTTCATACCGGGTGTGAAACACGCGAAGTAAACGTTACACAAAGCTATGCCACAAAGGCCTTGCTTTGATCATCACCACAAGACTTTGCTTTTCAACAGAAGCCTCGATCAATTGCCACTTAGGCATGCCACACAGGCAATTCACTCCATGCGTTTGATATCCATCAATATATAACCCCTGAGCTCGTACGTCTCAGAGAAGGGCGTTAAGCAAGAGAATAAATTCTCCGCCGCCAAACAGATATATATTTAATAGAGATCAATCGCACGGACTAAAATCCAATGTCAGACACACAGTCCATTTACAAGTCTGTTCTGGGTCTGAACGAAACCGGAGGCACCTAGTACCCCGCATATCCATCGATCTCCAAGTACGTCTGGACGATCACCAACTGTTTCCATCTTCTTGGGTGTACAGCCCAATCAAGATCATCAGTTATCACCCAAACGACGTGAAGACCTCCGGTCTTCGACCATCGTCTTCATCTTCGACTTATCGTCGTATCAGTTATTCAGAATGGGATAAACCCGGACTTTCCGAATAACTCGCGTATATTTTAAATAAGTGTTACACAAACACAACATACGCCTCATTCCAATTCATCAGTCACTAACCGTAAATTAATCAAGAGAATAATTCCCCAAATATTAACCCCGAAGGCCGAAACCAACATCAGATCAATATCCAGAAATCCATTCTGCTTAGCTAACCGACAGTTAGTTTCTAAATTTCACATTCATATGGAAAGGTTCCCATTAATTTTATCCAAGATAATTTCTTGAATATATTCTCTAATCTTCCTTTGAATTTCGATTCAACTAGTCGGAATTAGCGAACCTTACCTTAGTAATCATTGGTTTTAATTTCCCAATCCCAACCTATAAATCCCATGAAGTAAAACTGGTAATACTTCATATCTAACACCACAGTGTTATCGGTAAATTCAGTTACCATTTCACGTTCAAATCTAATTAAAGATTTAACTATCGCCTGGAGTAAAACTGGTGATACTCCATTCCCGATTTTTTTTCAATCTAATTAAAGATTCGTTAAAACTCCACTTAGTTTTAATCTTTAACTGGGTTAAAGAATCAGTGTCATTTAAAAACACAGTTCACGATAAACCCAAAATCACATTCATTAATTATCGGGTTAAAGAACGAGTGTTGTTTAAAATACTGTTCACGATAAACCCAAAAATCAATATCAATTCAATTCCAATTAAATATTATTTAATTGGTACACTTCATTAAATCTAAATAAAAAGATTTAATCTTTTCTCAACTGGGTTCAAGAACAGTGTTAGTGAAGACACCATTCACGACAAACCCAAATCACATTTGATATTAAACACAAGGCTCTGAATAGAAAATATATCGGCTTATATTCAATATCAAATTCCACGATTAACAAATGTCGTATTGGAAATAACGATATAAGTATATATCTTTCAAATTTCCATATCAACATCCGTATAATCACGAATTCCAACATCAAAATATTCCGAAGACAATTTCGATTCAATTCCACTCCAATGCAATCATTGGATATTCTGGTTATTTTTAAAACCATTTCAAATTCAATTTATTTATTTAAAAATAAATAGAATTATAATTCTAGTTCAAAACTAGTTCATTTCGATAAAAATCTATTTTTATCTTTTCAAATATGGAGTTTTTCATCCCAAATCTTCACAAATCATTTCTTATGATTTTACACAAATTATTACTATTTTTAATAATTTTATCAAGGCCCGTACAGTCGATTTCCATCAATGGCCATCGAACTGCACTTACAGCGACCTTTTTCAAATTTGATTTGGACATAATTCCAAATCCAACCGTTAGATTTCAAATTTCTAATATTCATTAGAAAGCTCTTTTCGATACGAACCCAACGGTTCCGGTTTTAGGAGAATCCGACGGTCGGATCTCCCGTAATGTCCGTTTGAAATAAATGGTCGAAATTCACGAACTGCCGCGGCGCGGCGCGTTCTATTCAGGCCATTATATTATATATATAATATATATAATATATTTTTCGTCGATTACTATTTAAAACGAATTATATAAATAGTTTTGAATTCGTTTCAAAAGCAATTTCAACTTCCTTTTCAATTCAAATCAAAATTGAATTCTTCTTTATAAATTCGTTTTAAAATTCATTTCTATTCAATTCAAATTTCAATTCAATTTGAATTCATTTCAATTCACTTTCAATTCAATTCGAATTCGTTTTCAATTCAATTCATTTCGAAATCGTTTTCAATTCAGTTCATTTCGAAATCGTTTTCAATTCAATTCATTTCGAAATCGTTTTCAATTCAATTCATTTCGAAATCGTTTTCAATTCAATTCATTTCGAAATCGTTTTCAATTCAATTCATTTCAATTCATTTCAAAATCGTTTTCAATTCAATTCATTTCGAAATCGTTTTCAATTCAATTCATTTCGAAATCGTTTTCAATTCAATTCATTTCGAAATCGTTTTCAATTCAATTCATTTCGAAATCGTTTTCAATTCAATTCATTTCGAAATCGTTTTCAATTCAATTCATTTCGAAATCGTTTTCAATTCAATTCATTTTGAAATCGTTTTCAATTCAATTCATTTCGAAATTGTTTTCTATTTATTTATTTCGAAATCGTTTTCTATTCATTTATTTCGAAATCGTTTTCAATTCATTTATTTCGAAATCGTTTTCAATTCAATTCATTTCGAAATCGTTTCCAATTCAATTCATTTCGAAATCGTTTTCAATTCAATTCATTTCGAAATCGTTTTCAATTCAATTCATTTCGAAATCGTTTTCAATTCAATTCATTTCGAAATCGTTTTCAATTCAATCCATTTCGAAATCGTTTTCAATTCAATTCATTTCGAAATCGTTTTCAAATCAATTCATTTCGAAATCGTTTTCTATTTATTTATTTCGAAATCGTTTTCTATTCATTTATTTCGAAATCGTTTTCAATTCATTTATTTCGAAATCGTTTTCAATTCAATTCATTTCGAAATCGTTTTCAATTCAATTCATTTCGAAATCGTTTTCAATTCAATTCATTTCGAAATCGTTTTCAATTCAATTCATTTCGAAATCGTTTTCAATTCAATTCATTTCGAAATCGTTTTCAATTCAATTCATTTCGAAATCGTTTTCAATTCAATTCATTTCAATTCATTTCGAAATCGTTTTCAATTCAATTCATTTCGAAATCGTTTTCAATTCAATTCATTTCGAAATCGTTTTCAATTCAATTCATTTCGAAATCGTTTTCAGTTCAATTCATTTCGAAATCGTTTTCAATTCAATTCATTTCGAAATCGTTTTCAATTCAATTCATTTCGAAATAGTTCGAATTTCAAATCTATTCAATTCCAATTCGAATTCATTTACAATCAATTCTTTTCAAAATATCAGATTTTGAAATCACTTTCGATATTCATTATAAAATGAATAAAATCGATATAAATATCGTTCACGTCAAAATGGCGTCAATCTAATCAACACGGCTTCATATATTGATATTTTCAAATTTTCTTTATTTTTCAAATTGGAATGAGGCCCAATCAATTACCATATAAAATTAATTATATGGATTTCCATACAACACATGTATATAATAGCACTGAAAAATAATCAACCATCAACCAAAGTGCACTACACTGTATAAGCATCAAATATAGATATTCAACGCTTATAACAGCTTGTCAATCAATCGATCAACATATTTAATCAATCAGGATGAGTGAAATTCATATTTCATCCCAACACCCGTGTGGGGTTTCAAACAATCAAACACAGATTTTAGTTGTGCAGTTGGGCGATGTGTAAAATTTTATCGTCCCAATCAATGTCATTCAAATAAGTGTACATAAACAAACCGTCTGGTTTGTAAATGAACATTTATTTTATTCACTTCACGTTAAAAAACATATTTTTAACGACAAAACATTTTATTCCAACATATGAATTTCTATTCAGTTCATTTTTCTTAAATAGAATGATATTTTTATTTTTCTAACTTATTTTAGAAAATTTCGGCGGCATAACGGCACGATACTAGAAACGGGACAAGGCCTAGCCTTATCCCCGGTCTAGTGAAGGCCCACGCCATTCACACATCAATCAAATCACCAAACAACCAAATTCAAATCAAATCATATAACTAATCTATGCAACCAAACAAACAAGTCCATGGTCTGTGGACGATTGTGTCGGGTGCTACTAAGCACCATCTGCATCCTAGTATATATATATAAATAGAAATGAAATTGAAAGGTGAGAAGTTCTCACTTATAGCTATCCAATTATCTTAACTCTTCTTTGATGGATATCTTCGCCATTATCGCATCTTCGTCATCTTCGTTGCTGTAGCCACTACATATGTAAAAGTCGAATTTTTACTTCAATGTTCAATATATAAAAATCGCATTTTTATTTCGAAGTTCCATATATAAAAATCCTATTTTTATTTCGAAGTTCCATATATAAAAATCCTATTTTTATTTCGAAGTTCCATATATAAAAATCCTATTTTTCTATGGAAGTTCAATATATAATAATTCTATTTTTCTATCGAAGTTCAATATATAAAAATTCTATTTTTCTATCGAAGTTCAATATATAAAAATTCTATTTTTAATCTCGAAGTTCAATATATAAAAATTATATTTTTATTCTTTCTTCTAAAATAAAAATCCGATCTTTTCATATAAAAAGGTTTCTTTCACTAATGAAAAATCACTTCTTTTTCTCGCTACTATATTTGTTTCAACAATGCTAATTTCAGTTCTAAAAATAAGGTTATGACAGTTTTTAAAAATCATATTATTAAACAATGCTTTCTCCATTAAATAATAAATAATAAAAAACTGATTTTACATAAACTAAAAACTGATGTAAATAAATTCAGAATTTAATTAAAACTAAATTAAATAAAATTCGATTTTAAAAATAGGGTAAAACTCACCCTTTTCGGCCGGACGAAGGGCAATCGGAGGTCTGCCTTGGTCACCGGAGGTGGGGAGGTTGATGCTCGGGCTGGCGGTGCTAGAGGGCCCCACGGCGGCGGCCTGGTGGTGGAAATGGGAGGAAAAAAAAGGGGCGCCGCACTTTAAATCGAAGGGAGGAAGGGTTCGCGTGGGCTCTGATGGCAGTGGAGGAGAGGAGGAGCTCGGGGAAGAAGAAGAGGGGGCGGCGCTCTGGTCGGAGGGGGGGTTCGGCGAAGCATCGCCGCCGGCCTGGGTTCGAGCGCGAGGGCACTCGTCTCCTTTTTTTTATTTTTTATTTTTATAATCGATCTGAAATGAAAAGAGATCGGGGGGGGGGGGGGCTGGTTAAGGGAGAAGATTATTTTTTTTTATTAATTTAATTATTTTATTTTTCAAAAAGTTGACTTTCACATACGACCTCGAAACGAGGCCCACCGCCTGTTGTCCATAGCGTTCTACCCCCATTCCGAGCACAATGTGATATGCATCGTAGGCTGATTCGACGGTTTGAATCCGTTTCTTTTGAATTTACATTTAAATCACTATATTGAATTTTAAACGTACATTTCAAATTACCGGGGCTACATACGAACACGAAAAATTCCAGAAAAATATTTTCTAGCTTCGTATTGACGATACGGTCCTAACAAAACTAGTTTCGTCGAATTCTGAGACCGTTAGAAAAATGGCCAATTTCCAGTCGATTAAAATCAACTAAAACCGGTCAAACGCGTTTTCCTTCGCCACGCTCACATATTGATTCGAAAAATTATGAAATTTGAAACCTAGCAATAATTTAACATCACGGACCCAACAAAACTGGTTTCGTCGAAATCCGAGGTCGTTTGCAAAATGTCCATTTTTTTAAGGGCCTGAATTCCATAGCGACTATTCAGAATTTTCAACTGGACATATCTCTTGATTCCCGCTACGAACTTTCGATTTTTCGGATTCGTTGGAAAGATATCATCAATTAGATCCTAATGTTTTTGGTTTCACTAAAATCCGGATTGTTTTGCACCCGGTATGTTCGATTGAAGTTTGAAATCGAATTATCGAACTACTGCGCCATTTTCAATTCTATTTATAATTATATATAAATATTTATATTCTAACGACGACGTATATAATATATACGATCGAATTCTATTCAAACTAAATTTCTCGTCGATTATATTTAAAATAATCTATTTTAAATATTCAAAATTCGCTAAAATTGCCAAAATAAAAATTTTAAACTGGCCCAGATTTTGCGGGTTATTACAATCTCCCCCACTTAAAACTTTTCGTCCCCGAAAAGGAACAAAGTCGAAAGTTGTTTAACAATTCAACTCAACTTCCATTGTTTCGATTACGGCTTAAGTTCTTCAACTTTTCAGTTTCTAAGAACTTTTCAAAGATTTCAAAATTTTGGCTAACACCCTAAATTTTCGAAAAATTTCGCCATAACCTCCCCTGCACCGGGAGCATCGGGGAATTTCAAATAGCTTCCCCAGTCCTTCAGATCTAAAAAGAAAAAGAAAAAGCCAAGCGGCTAGCCAATAGGCTCATAAAATCATCATCACCCAAACAAAACAGTAAATTATATAGTAAACATGTACCTATTTGTCGGGCAAACAAATTTTATTCTCTGCTCTAGCCTCCTTGCTATGACCTGTTCAATGATATACACGTATATGCAAGCAAATGCAACCAAATTTCAATATAATTCAATATTTGATGCTATGAGGCTAAATGGCTAAAAATTAGCAAACAAACAACACAAACATCAATCAATTAGTGAATTAGAGTTTCAAATTCATAACTTTGATACATAGTCAAAAATCAGATTTTTGATGCCAAATCACAACAATAGGCCCTATCTAATTTTGGTTCTCACACCAATCAATAGGAAATATATAGAAAGTCCACTTTCGTCACTCGAACATAAATTCGGATGATGATTGATCAATCATCAAAATCACCCCCGGGCGACTAGAGTGTAATTCTATATCTATCCAGTATATTAAAAATTCGAATACACGCGGATCAGACGTATACGCAAAATCTGTATATACTGGATTGTCCACATCAATATAAATAGATAATCAAATACGAATAATTGATTTTAAATTTTCAAAACAAAATTTGTTTTCATTTGAAAAATATACTCTTCACACTCGTTCTAGGATACTACTGATCCCATCTCTAACGAGTCATTACCGTTGGATATTACTAATCCAGTTTCTGATGAATTCTTTCGTATGGTTTTAATGTGCCTTGTTCTCTAAGCTTTGTAAACCAAAGCTCTGATACCACGTGTGACGACCCGCGACTTCCCCGTAAAGGAAAGCGTCGGATAGTTCGAGAACAAGCCACAACAGAACACATATAAAAGAACATTTCATTGCTTATTACAACAATGCATCAGATTACAAGAATATACAGAGTATAAATGAATATTACACAGAAATATCAGAGATTTAAATTACATTTAAATACATAGAAGCGGAAAATAATACAATACACAACTAGAAGTAGATATACGGATACAAAGCTTTCCGGATATCGTTCCAGCTGTAAACCAGGATCCTGTGAATATAAATCTGCAAAACCAAAACTACTAGCTGCCCGTGTCAAAATAGGGGCACCCAGAGTTTAGGTTAAAACAATAAACTCCAGGTCAGTCATGTGACTGGTGTGAGAACTAAAACAGTTATTAATCTTTATTTTAAATCATCAGGTAAATCAAGGGACCACGCCGTATAACACGGAACGGGTTTCCTCCCAAGAATACCAGTGCATAAAACAAACAGCGCAATGCTAAATAAAGAAAAATGAAGCTGTTATAAGACCCAGGTCCCATCACACAATGAAACGCAGCCGAGGATAGGGTTTTCCCTTATAACAGCAAAAGAATGCTTGATACGTTTAAAACAAATCATTTGATACTATTATAAGTGCATAGTGTATAAAACAACTTCAAATCATAAATATCAATCATAGACGACATGAGCGTCCCATGCCACTATGTCGCCATATATAGGTTTACAAATAAAACCGCAAAGTCACGTATTTGGAAATTGGGTTTCCATCTATGAACCGAGGCAAAAGATAGTCCTCAACCGATTCGAGACGCTCTAGCCCGTGTATCAGGATCAGAGCTCGAGTGACCCTTGGATCGTCAGGGCCGGTCCACCGATGTGGATTAAACTTAAACCCTGAACATGCATTTCCCCGCCCTATGGGGCGTAAACGAGCCAACTAAATGACTCCATCGGTTCGAGAACGACCGATCAATCCGAGGCGCCTCGCAACAGCAACAACCACATAAGTCAAACTCGTCAGGGCGTGTAAAACCACTGACGCCACTTCTAACTAGAAAGAAACGCATGCCCTCCCTGAGGTCCCCTCCCGTTTTTGGTTCATACCGGGTGTGAAACACGCGAAGTAAACGTTACACAAAGCTACGCCACAAAGGCCTTGCTTTGATCATCACCACAAGACTTTGCTTTTCAACAGAAGCCTCGATCAATTGCCACTTAGGCATGCCACACAGGCAATTCACTCCATGCGTTTGATATCCATCAATATATAACCCCTGAGCTCGTACGTCTCAGAGAAGGGCGTTAAGCAAGAGAATAAATTATCCACCGCCAAACAGATATATAATTAATAGAGATCAATCACACGGACTAAAATCCAATGTCAGACACACAGTCCATTTACAAGTCCGTTCTGGGTCTGAACGAAACCGGAGGCACCTAGTACCCCGCATATCCATCGATCTCCAAGTACGTCTGGACGATCACCAACTGTTTCCATCTTCTTGGGTGTACAGCCCAATCAAGATCATCATTTATCACCCAAACGACGTGAAGACCTCCGGTCTTCGACCATCGTCGTCATCTTCGACTTATCGTCGTATCAGTTATTCAGAATGGGATAAACCCGGACTTTCCGAATAACTCGCGTATATTTTAAATAAGTGTTACACAAACACAACATACGCCTCATTCCAATTCATCAGTCACTAACCGTAAATTAATCAAGAGAATAATTCCCCAAATATTAACCCCGAAGGCCGAAACCAACATCAGATCAATATCCAGAAAACCATTCTGCTTAGCTAACCGACAGTTAGTTTCTAAATTTCACATTCATAGGGAAAGGTTCCCATTAATTTTATCCAAGATAATTTCTTGAATATATTCTCTAATCTTCCTTTGAATTTCGATTCAACTAGTCGGAATTAGCGAACCTTACCGTAGTAATCATTGGTTTTAATTTCCCAATCCCAACCTATTAATCCCATGAAGTAAAACTGGTAATACTTCATATCTAACACCACAGTGTTATCGGTAAATTCAGTTACCATTTCACGTTCAAATCTAATTAAAGATTTAACTATCGCCTGGAGTAAAACTGGTGATACTCCATTCTCGAATTTTTTTCAGTCTAATTAAAGATTCGTTAAATCTCCACTTAATTTTAATCTTTGACTGGGTTAAAGAATCGGTGTCATTTAAAAACACAGTTCACGATAAACCCAAAATCACATTCATTAATTATCGGGTTAAAGAACGAGTGTTGTTTAAAACACTGTTCACGATAAACCCAAAAATCAATATCAATTCAATTCCAATTAAATATTATTTAATTGGTACACTTCATTAAATCTAAATAAAAAGATTTAATCTTTTCTCAACTGGGTTCAAGAACAGTGTTAGTGAAGACACCATTCACGACAAACCCAAATCACATTTGATATTAAACACAAGGCTCTGAATAGAAAATATATCGGCTTATATTCAATATCAAATTCCACGATTAACAAATGTCGTATTGGAAATAACGATATAAGTATATATCTTTCAAATTTCCATATCAACATCCGTATAATCACGAATTCCAACATCGAAATATTCCGAAGACAATTTCGATTCAATTCCACTCCAATGCAATCATTGGATATTCTGGTTATTTTTAAAACCATTTCAAATTCAATTTATTTATTTAAAAATAAATAGAATTATAATTCTAGTTCAAAACTAGTTCATTTCGATAAAAATCTATTTTTATCTTTTCAAATATGGAGTTTTTCATCCCAAATCTTCACAAATCATTTCTTATGATTTTACACAAATTATTACTATTTTTAATAATTTTATCAAGGCCCGTACAGTCGATTTCCATCAATGGCCATCGAACTGCACTTACAGCGACCTTTTTCAAATTTGATTTGGACATAATTCCAAATCCAACCGTTAGATTTCAAATTTCTAATATTCATTAGAAAGCTCTTTTCGATACGAACCCAACGGTTCCGGTTTTAGGAGAATCCGACGGTCGGATCTCCCGTAATGTCCGTTTGAAATAAATGGTCGAAATTCACGAACTGCCGCGGCGCGGCGCGTTCTATTCAGGCCATTATATTATATATATAATATATATAATATATTTTTCGTTGATTACTATTTAAAACGAATTATATAAATAGTTTTAAATTCGTTTCAAAAGCAATTTCAACTTCCTTTTCAATTCAAATCAAAATTGAATTCTTCTTTATAAATTCGTTTTAAAATTCATTTCTATTCAATTCAAATTTCAATTCAATTTGAATTCATTTCAATTCACTTTCAATTCAATTCGAATTCGTTTTCAATTCAATTCATTTCGAAATCGTTTTCAATTCAGTTCATTTCGAAATCGTTTTCAATTCAATTCATTTCGAAATCGTTTTCAATTCAATTCATTTCGAAATCGTTTTCAATTCAATTCATTTCGAAATCGTTTTCAATTCAATTCATTTCGAAATCGTTTTCTATTTATTTATTTCGAAATCGTTTTCTATTCATTTATTTGGAAATCGTTTTCAATTCATTTATTTCGAAATCGTTTTCAATTCAATTCATTTCGAAATCGTTTTCAATTCAATTCATTTCGAAATCGTTTTCAATTCAATTCATTTCGAAATCGTTTTCAATTCAATTCATTTCGAAATCGTTTTCAATTCAATTCATTTCGAAATCGTTTTCAATTCAATTCATTTCGAAATCGTTTTCAATTCAATTCATTTCGAAATCGTTTTCAATTCATTTCGAAATCGTTTTCTATTTATTTATTTCGAAATCGTTTTCTATTCATTTATTTCGAAATCGTTTTCAATTCATTTATTTCGAAATCGTTTTCAATTCAATTCATTTCGAAATCGTTTTCAATTCAATTCATTTCGAAATCGTTTTCAATTCAATTCATTTCGAAATCGTTTTCAGTTCAATTCATTTCGAAATCGTTTTCAATTCAATTCATTTCGAAATCGTTTTCAATTCAATTCATTTCGAAATCGTTTTCAATTCAATTCATTTCAATTCATTTCGAAATCGTTTTCAATTCAATTCATTTCGAAATCGTTTTCAATTCAATTCATTTCGAAATCGTTTTCAATTCAATTCATTTCGAAATCGTTTTCAGTTCAATTCATTTCGAAATCGTTTTCAATTCAATTCATTTCGAAATCGTTTTCAATTCAATTCATTTCGAAATAGTTCGAATTTCAAATCTATTCAATTTCAATTCCAATTCGAATTCATTTGCAATCAATTCTTTTCAAAATATCAGATTTTGAAATCACTTTCGATATTCATTATAAAATGAATAAAATCGATATAAATATCGTTCACGTCAAAATGGCGTCAATCTAATCAACACGGCTTCATATATTGATATTTTCAAATTTTCTTTATTTTTCAAATTGGAATGAGGCCCAATCAATTACCATATAAAATTAATTATATGGATTTCCATACAACACATGTATATAATAGCATTGAAAAATAATCAACCATCAACCAAAGTGCACTACACTGTATAAGCATCAAATATAGATATTCAACGCTTATAACAGCTTGTCAATCAATCGATCGACATATTTAATCAATCAGGATGAGTGAAATTCATATTTTATCCCAACACCCGTGTGGGGTTTCAAACAATCAAACACAGATTTTAGTTGTGCAGTTGGACGATGTGTAAAATTTTATCGTCCCAATCAATGTCATTCAAATAAGTGTACATAAACAAACCGTCTGGTTAGTAAATGAACATTTATTTTATTCACTTCACGTTAAAAATCATATTTTTAACGACAAAACATTTTATTCCATCATATGAATTTCTATTCAGTTCATTTTTCTTAAATAGAATGATATTTTTATTTTTCTAACTTATTTTAGAAAATTTCGGCGGCATAACGGCACGATACTAGAAACGGGACAAGGCCTAGCCTTATCCCTGGTCTAGTGAAGGCCCACGCCATTCACACATCAATCAAATCACCAAACAACCAAATTCAAATCAAATCATATAACTAATCTATGCAATCAAACAAACAAGTCCATGGTCTGTGGACGATTGTGTCGGGTGCTACTAAGCACCGTCTGCATCCTAGTATATATATATAAATAGAAATGAAATTGAAAGGTGAGAAGTTCTCACTTATAGCTATCCAATTATCTTGACTCTTCTTTGATGGAAATCTTCGCCGTTATCGCATCTTCGTCATCTTCGTTGCTGTAGCCACTACATATGTAAAAGTCGAATTTTTACTTCAATGTTCAATATATAAAAATCGCATTTTTATTTCGAAGTTCCATATATAAAAATCCTATTTTTATTTCGAAGTTCCATATATAAAAATCCTATTTTTATTTCGAAGTTCCATATATAAAAATCCTATTTTTCTATGGAAGTTCAATATATAAAAATTCTATTTTTCTATCGAAGTTCAATATATAAAAATTCTATTTTTCTATCGAAGTTCAATATATAAAAATTCTATTTTTCTATCGAAGTTCAATATATAAAAATTCTATTTTTAATCTCGAAGTTCAATATATAAAAATTATATTTTTATTCTTTCTTCTAAAATAAAAATCCGATCTTTTCATATAAAAAGGTTTCTTTCACTAATGAAAAATCACTTCTTTTTCTCGCTACTATATTTGTTTCAACAATGCTAATTTCAGTTCTAAAAATAAGGTTATGACAGTTTTTAAAAATCATATTATTAAACAATGCTTTCTCCATTAAATAATAAATAATAAAAAATTGATTTTACATAAACTAAAAACTGATGTAAATAAATTCAGAATTTAATTAAAACTAAATTAAATAAAATTCGATTTTAAAAATAGGGTAAAACTCACCCTTTTCGGCCGGACGAAGGGCAATCGGAGGTCTGCCTTGGTCACCGGAGGTGGGGAGGTTGATGCTCGGGCTGGCGGTGCTAGAGGGCCCCACGGCGGCGGCCTGGTGGCGGAAATGGGAGGAAAAAAAAAGGGGCGCCGCACTTTAAATCGAAGGGAGGAAGGGTTCGCGTGGGCTCTGATGGCAGTGGAGGAGAGGAGGAGCTCGGGGAAGAAGAAGAGGGGGCGGCGCTCTGGTCGGAGGGGGGGTTCGGCGAAGCATCGCCGCCGGCCTGGGTTCGAGCGCGAGGGCGCTCGTCTCCTTTTTTTTTTTTTTTATAATCGATCTGAAATGAAAAGAGATCGGGGGGGGGGGGGGGGCCTGGTTAAGGGAGAAGATTATTTTTTTTATTAATTTAATTATTTTATTTTTCAAAAAGTTGACTTTCACATACGACCTCGAAACGAGGCCCACCGCCTGTTGTCCATAGCGTTCTACCACCATTCCGAGCACAATGGGATATGCATCGTAGGCTGATTCGACGGTTTGAATCCGTTTCTTTTGAATTTACATTTAAATCACTATATTGAATTTTAAACGTACATTTCAAATTACCGGGGCTACATACGAACACGAAAAATTCCAGAAAAATATTTTCTAGCTTCGTATTGACGATACGGTCCTAACGAAACTAGTTTCGTCGAATTCTGAGACCGTTAGAAAAATGGCCAATTTCCAGTCGATTAAAATCAACTAAAACCGGTCAAACGCGTTTTCCTTCGCCACGCTCACATATTGATTCGAAAAATTATGAAATTTGAAACATAGCAATAATTTAACATCACGGACCCAACAAAACTGGTTTCGTCGAAATCCGAGGTCATTTGCAAAATGTCCATTTTTTTAAGGGCCTGAATTCCATAGCGACTATTCAGAATTTTCAACTGGACATATCTCTTGATTCCCGCTATGAACTTTCGATTTTTCGGATTCGTTGGAAAGATATCATCAATTAGATCCTAATGTTTTTGGTTTCACTAAAATCCGGATTGTTTTGCACCCGGTATGTTCGATTGAAGTTTGAAATCGAATTATCGAACTACCGCGCCATTTTCAATTCTATTTATAATTATATATAAATATTTATATTCTAACGACGACGTATATAATATATACGATCGAATTCTATTCAAACTAAATTTCTCGTCGATTATATTTAAAATAATCTATTTTAAATATTCAAAATTCGCTAAAATTGCCAAAATAAAAATTTTAAACTGGCCCAGATTTTGCGGGTTATTACAGCCGGGTCTTCCAAATTTGGTTAGTGGCGGATTCAAAAGACCTTTTCAAAGGCGTCCGACAAATTCGTTAAGGGGCTAAATTGTTCAGTCACAACGAATAACAGATTTACAAAGACCTCTTCAGAGACGCAAAAACCAAGACCTCCTCTGGGGTATATTTTCAAATCTAACCTCCGAAGGGCCTGGATTGCCAGGTTGACGAGAAACATGATTGAATATATTGAAAATATAAGACCTCTCAAGTAGGGGCACAAGAACAAAATTTCCTCTTCATTAAAAGGCATGGGCCTGATTGGCAAAATTAGAAATCTTTGGGTTATCAGAAAATCAGGAAATTCCATATATGACGGCAAAAGCACATGACCCGAAGATTCCAAATAAAGTCGGTCACGCCTAACTTTTAAAGTTTGTGATAAACTTTGGTATGAGGACATCACCATCGCTATAAATTAATAATGCTCACTTAAGTATACCATAAGCTCGTCACAAAACTTTACATCAAACAAAAAGGCTTGGCACTTGCAAGGACTAAAATGATTAATAAAGTTGAATCCCTTGTAATGGCCAAGGCAAACTCAATGATTTTAATACAATGGTAAACACAAAAAGTGGTTATTCATGAAAAAGAAGTCTCAAGTGTTGCCCCAGTCAAAATCAAGAAAATTCAATAAAATTGATCAAGTAGATCCAGCTAGAAATGATCCGTGGTTACAATTGAAAAAATCAATATTTACAAAAACTTACCACAAGATCATTATAACACCGGGCGTTGCAATAAAAAATGATTTAAGGTACAGAAAACCTGTGTTATAAGCATGTAAAGGAAACAAGTGCAGAATGCAAAATAAGGAAGTATGACAAAGCTAAGGCAAAAAACCTATGTACAACAAGCAAAACACAGTTTCATTGCAACAACACAGAGTCAGATCATAGAATCACAAGTCAAGCACAAAGGTCTTAGACATAAATTTATGTAAAGTAATAAGCGTAAAGTGATAAGAGAGGATCGACACTCGCATATACAAATGATCTAAGCGTAATACACAAAGGGAAGTTATTAAGGAACTAAAGCAAGCTGATCATGAACACTACTTTTTACCGCCAGACCTCAAAGAAAGTTTAATAGAGGAAGGAGGAGGAGTACTAGCTGGTTGTTTCCCATCCTTGGCCACTGGGCTTTCTTGGGAGGACAAAGTTATAAATCCTTCCTTCTGAGCAGCACACTTTTTTCTTTTGCATTCTGAAGCTGATGAGTCTTTGGATTTCTACTTTTTCGGGTCCTTAGCCTCTTTGCCTGAAGTCTCACCAGTATGATCAGTTGCCTCGTCAATCGGGATGTAGTCAACATCATCACCCAAGTCAGCGATTGCGGGAATCTGGGTAACCTGAGAGCCCGGAGTGATAAAAGAAAGAAGAGATGCATCTCTAGGTGGAGGAGTGACAACTGGGGTAAGAGGAATTGACATCAAAGTTGAATCAGTTATAATAGCTTCAGTCATTGTTGTCTTTTCAGCAGCAGGAGAAGGTGATGTTGAGATTAGACCTAAAGCAGATGAACAATGAGCATGAAATGTGGATGTCCCAACTGAAGGGCATTGGCAATCTAAGTATAGCATAGTTTGGAAAATTTCAATTTTACCAGCAACTATAAGACTTGATTGAATATCTCTGTTCTCATTAACTTCAAACCTATCTACATCGTTCTCATCGTCATCTTCATCATCTTCGTTATGCTTCTCACTAACGGTATCTTTGTCTCCAAGAGCAGCGGGAGGATTAATTGGAATCTGTGAACCAGAGGCATCGGCATTGGCAGGAAGAGTAGGGGCGTCAACATTTGTTTCATCCTGAGCTTGCTCTCTAGAAAGCCCAACCTAGTTACTTAGCAATCCTCGCTTTTTCTTTAGAAAAATCTTTTCCTCGGCTAAGGCCTCGCTGGATTCTTCATCTAAGATTTCCTCAATAATATCATCCTCCCCACGATCGCCTCCATCAATCTTAAGTACTTCTTCCTAAATAAGGGCTAAAGTTTCAGCAAAGTCCTTTCCCAAATAATGCAAACTACCATGGCCCAAGACACTGTAAACATAGAATTTGAATAAGATATCTTCAGTCTTCGCCTTAACATTTTGGTAAGTGGCTATGGCTTTGGATTTATCCTCTTGAAGAAATTTAATAATGGTAGTTAGCGCTTCAAGAGACAAATTTTGGGAAGAAATCATGTGTTGGAGAGTTATGTTCTCTCATTGAAAAGTAGCAGATGCACTCCTTTCTATGGCTAGATGGAATTCCACAAGTTGTTGGACAGATTGAGCCTCTTGGACTAGTGCTACTAAGGTACTTTCCTTCTGTCTCACACTGGCAATTTCCTCTTTGAGCCTCTTAATATCAGCTTCTAAACCTGCTAGCTCTGAGTCCCTTTTAGTAGAAGATGCAATGGTCTTCTCCTGTGACTTAATAACCTTGACTAGTTCAGTTTTTTTGTTCACCAACATGGCGATACGACTGGTGGTGATTCCGTTAACTCTTTGAAGTTCATGTGCCAAGGCATACCACTCGCCTAATTGTTTCTCAGCAAGACCCCTAATTTTATCCAACTTAACTTCATATTGACTTTTAGTCGTGTCAGGCTGCGTGAACATACTACCCTTCAAGGCATCAAATTCGTCAAGAATATCTCATTTATCAGAAGGATTTACGTCTAGATTGAGACATGTCCCTCTTATATTCCATCTCGGGAATCGGCCAGCAAGGCCAAAGTCGGCCGGCCTGGGAATGTAGCGAGGTCGGTTCATAATCGTTTGAAGGTCGGCAGGAGTAGAGGTGACCGATGGGGGAGCCAAAGATACTTGATCACAAGTAGTCTGAATATCCAACATTTAGAGATATGTCACTGGAAGCTTATCAGATTTATGACATTTCCGAGAGTCACTTTTGCCTTTATCACCCATGTCTCTATTCTTTTCCTTTTTCCTCTTCTACCTTTCCTCTTCTTTTCTCCTCTTAGCCTCTAACATATCAAAGAGCTCATGGGTCCACTACCTTTGTTGTTCGGTCTCATGGAGATCACTAATTTGTTGAGGCTGGTAGGCAGGTTGCAAGCGTTGCGATCGTTTTGAATATTGAGTAGACCGAGATTTGAGAAAGTTCTTGGGATTGTATATCGTAGTGCCTTGTTCAAAGCTATCTACAAATGAATGTCTCATTTCTAAACCTGAAAAAGGGAGAAAGCAACATCTCAGTATTTAAATTGGAAGAGTGTCGGAATAGCTTGAAAGGGTTTATGCAGAGTATTAAAAACATGTGGCATAAGCAAAGAATCTAATAAGGTATATTTATTAACAAACCAATCTTAAGTGATGGTTCTAAGTCGATCTCAAGCTTTGCAAGTAATTTTCCTGGTCTAGAGATAGGAGCACTGAGTGCACTAATTCCTGTATTTAGGGTCTGGGGTTTGAGTTTTTGGGTAGCAATGTCACCTTGAACGAGATCTTTAGTGGAGTTAAGGTCAACCAAGATGCTTAAAATTTTCTGAAACACCTTCTCCTTGGCTATCTTGGATAAAAAGATTCTCATCGTGATTCTCAGTACTAAAGTTATCCTTAGAAGTTACTCCAGTTTCTCCAAGCTGCTCAGTTTCTTCCATTATATCTGAAGTAGTTATCAAAGTAGTCTCATCCACCTCATCCCGTCTGGTTTCTCCCATAGGACCCGGGGTAGTGCCTTCCTTCTCAATTTGGTTGGATAAAGTCATGAGACTCTTGCCCTCACGCTACTTGGGAACTTCTTCCTCAATAGAAGCCAACTTGGATTTGGGAGGAGTTTTACAACTTCCCATAGGGTCGGAGCACTTCTATAGTTTAGCCTTCTTGGCTGGAAACTTGTAGGCAGTATCTTTCTTATCAACCGAATCTATCCCAATAGATCGCGAGGGAGGAATCATTTGACATCGATAAAGGTATTCCTCCATAACCAAGAATTTCATGCTCCTTTCATTCTCATTAATAGCTATTAAAGAATTGAAGAGAGCTTGATCGAAAGTAGTATCCTGATCAGAGGGAATCTTTATGAAATAATTAAAGATTTGAGTATTGGAGTAAGGAGAAAAAAACTGTAATGTAAGTGTATTCACCTCCTTCTATCCAAATACCATAAAAGTTTTCAGGACACCGAACGAAGAAATATTGATTCGGAAATCCTCGAACACTCTCTACGGGATCAGTAATAATTTTGGAGCCTCGGCTTTCAACAAAAATAAATAAGGGATGATCCTTCTTCCTCCTCTTAAAAAAAATATAAGGAACAGATATCTTGAAATGTAGGCACGTGCTGTTTGACCCTAATGAAAAGTACAAAAATACCCGTTAAAACGGCATAGCCATTTAGGTGCAATTGGTATTGGGCAATAGCTAAGCGCCGGAGTATTAATTTTAAGTAAGGGTTGAAAGGAGGAATCGCTCCATTCAATAACATACCCCGATTAACTGCAACGTACTTAGTAGCTGGAATGTTAGCAAATTCCTCTTTTCTAGGAAATTTGGCCTTATCTTTTTCTAAAATTCCGAATTGCTTACACAATTACTGATAAGAGCTAAATGAGAGAGCTGTTTCATGCCTTTCAATAGGTAAATTGGCAAGTGGCTGGAGTTTAGGAAAGTTTTGATTGACATTCACTCCGGGAAAGGTATCTGATGTAGTTCCAACAACATGAGCAGAACGTCCAACTTCACTGGACATGATTCCTTTCTTAGGATTCTGACGTAACTGTTTTCGAATTAACATTTCTACATGAACATTTATTCCTTAAAATAAATCACATATACGTGCTCCCTTGCTCATAGGGAATATTATGTATAACTGTGTATGACATTCTAAAGATGAAGCTTGAAATTTATAATCAGTATGTACTGATTAGCCAATTCCAACCATCATTAGAAGCTGGTTTTAGAATGACTATATTCACATAGAAAATATTCTTAAGTGATTAAGTGAAAATAACTCCACACGAATATATCATTCAATTTAAGCTATTTTGCATTTTCTATTTATCTATACTAACCTGTTAATGGTGTGATCATCCAATAGCAATATAATAGCTCAAAAACATGCAAGTGTTCTAGTTATTATAGGAATAGAGAAAGGAAAGCTTGGAAGTCAACAAGAACCCTTAACCAGATCTCCAGAAACCAAAGTTATCGAACATACTCGAGCCCAAATAGGGTCAAGCTCGACCAACTCTAATCAATGTCGAACATGAACGACCCCACGAGGATCGAGCTTACTTGAACCCACGGGTCGATCATTACCGACCCCATGAGGGTCGAGCATACTCAAACCCTACAGGGTCGAGCATGCTTTGACCCATGAAGTTTGAGTGTGCTCGACCACATGAGGGTCAAGCAAGCTTGAACCCACGGGTCGAGCAAGCTTGAACCCACGGGTCGAGCAAGCTTGAACCCATGGGTCGAGCATAACCGACCCCACGAGGGTCGGACATGCTCAAACCCGCAGGGTCGAGCATGACCGACCGCATGAGGGTCGAACATGATCAAACCCATAGGTTCGAGCACGCTTGAACTCATGAGGGTCGAGTGTGATTGACCCCATAAGGGTCGAGCAAGCTTAAACCCAGCGGGCTCGAGCATGATCGACCTCATAGGGTGGAGAAAGCCTGAATTTAGCATGCTCAAGCATGAGCAATCAATTTGAATTGAGCAAGCAAGCTAAGAGTTCGCAAGACAAGGACCTGGCATTAAAACAAATGCAGTGAGCAAAGGTCCAAAAATTGATTAATACATGCAAAGTTTCAAGTAAAAACTGTTCATAGACGTGAGCTTCAGATTCAAATACAAGCTGTTCTACTAAGATCGTTACTGGAAATGAAAGCAACTTATGCTAGTCCAAGCAACAATAAACATGAACTGCTCGTGCATCATCAAGTGTTGTGTGTCAAACATTTACCCAACCACCTTATGTGCATCAACCTCAAATAAAATTCTAAAGGGTTTTGGGCAAGTTGAATTCCTCAAACACACTCAGATACACATCCTTACCCCAATTCAATCAAATCCATTCCAAAATTACATCCCAAAAATTTGGCTTGAATTCAAGCCTTGCCCAATTATTACAGTCAATCAAAAATCCTAAACTTCTACGGTGCAAATCAAATCAAGAAGAGATTAAAGAGAAAAACACTTTTGTTTAGTGCGGCACTCCAGATCCAAGGAAATAGCTCCAATTCGATTTGAGTTTGGTCGAGGTCAGGCACATATGGCAAACAAAGGGTTCGTAATGATTAGCAGGTGAATTTGATTGGAATTTTTGAGGAATTAAATGCGAAAGGAACGAAGTTTTTAAGAATACCGCAACTGCCATTAAAATGGTTTGTTTTAACGAGAAGAATGAAGTGCAGAAATGATGGACGATAAACAATATAAAGGGAGGAAGATGAACGGGCTTGTTCAGTCATAAGTGATGAGTTAGATTCGGACGAGCCCAAACCGTTCGCTCGAGCCCAAGCCAGTCGCATAATCTCAAGTAATGAATTAGGCTCGATTAGTCAAGTCCAAACCTATCACTCAAGCCAACGTGGACTGCTCTGCCAGTGCCAGAACGTTAACATCGACCAACTGAAATTGCAAGCATGTAACCCAGAGGAAAATAAGTGTCCTTGCTCAATGTTTAAATAGATTTCAATCTATCAAATAATGTTATAATCATTCATTTCAAAGCTTGTAGTTTTTATAAATTAAAAATTATAAACTTCGAGGGGCAAATGTTTATCCGTCAAAAGATAAGCGCAGATTGACAGAGTAAATCTATTAAAAAAAACTAATGGGTCTATCATCTCAAAGGGCCGAGCATCACAAGGGGCTCACATGCATTATAGGGTCCGTCGAGCTTGTCTTGGTCGATCATACTAAGTGTCAAGCACATCAAGAAGTACAAGTAAGGTGTTGGTCGCGCAATGGTCCAGCTAAGCTTAAGGGGTCGATCGCGCAATGGTCCAGCCAAGCTCAAGGGTCGATCGTGCGATTGTCCAGCCAAGTTCAAGGGTCAGTCACGCACATCCTAGGGTCAGTCGAGCTCCATGTAGGTCGACTGAGCACCAATTTGGGCAAATAGCTGGTTACAGCTGAATACAGTTAGCAACAGCTAGCGGTGGCATTTCCGTAATTACCAGCATGAGCGACCGACAGCTTGTACATACAAATCTCGGCTTACCACTTCATTCCAACCTCTCATATAAATACCCCATGATCTTCACTTTAATGGGGTTAGATTTCTAAGACCTCGAAGGGCTGCCCAATTGCTTCCTACAATATTCCAAGTGATTCTAGCACCATTTAGCATCTCCAAACAAAGATCTAAAGCCTAACCCGCCATGGAGTCCGTCAAAATCACTCAAGGGTCTTAGAGATTGAAAATCTTCATATTCCTTGCAATTAGAGAGATTCAACCATTCCTTCGCTGATTTACAAAGATCAAAGTGCAATCCTAGTGTAAAAGAGAAAATGAAAGTACTTAGAGATGATTCTAGCCTTGTAAATCTCAAATTGATAATGAAAATCTTGCCAAAGTGGATGTAGATCTATTTTAGATTGAACCACTATAAAATTCCTTGTGTTTTTACTTACTTTTTGCGATTGTGGTCTAATTCTCTTATTCCTAACCATTTGGTGAAATACTTTTAAAGTACCTTTGGTGTTTGAGCCAATTTTGGTTTAAACAATGGAAAACTTCTCTACATCTTAATCAAAAGATTCATTCCATTCACAAATGGGTTTAAAAGAAGTATCAATGAAAATACCATTCATGACAAACCCAAAGTCCAATTTGATATTAAATATAAGATCGTAATGGAAATCATGTCGACTTACATTCAATACCAAATTCTTAAACCAACAAATATCGTTTTGGAATAATGATATTAATATCCTCCAAATTCCTATAATTATATTTGTATAATTACGACATCCAATATCGAAACATTCGAAGATAATTTCCACTCAAGTTCATCCAAATTTAATTATTTTATAAAAATCATTCAATCATTATTCTAGCTATTAACTAGTTCATTTGGATAAAACTGCCTTATATCTTTTCAAATTTGGAATACTTCATCCAAAATCTTTCCAAATCGTTTATTATGATTTTACATAATTTATTCATATGCTTAATAATTTTATCAATGCATTTACAGTTGGTTTTCAGTATCGGTCACCGAACTACATCCATAGCGACCTTTTCCAAAACTGATTTGGGCATATTTTAAAATCTAACCATTCAAATTTAAATCTCATATATTTGATAGAAAGATCTTTTCGATACGAACCAAACGGTTCTGGATTTAGGATAATCCGACGGTCGGATCCCCCATTATGTCCATTTTAAGTTAATGGTCAAAATTCGCTAACGGTCGTTGCACGACGCATTCTATTTAAACCATTTAAATATATATATTATATATCGTAGATTTCTATTCAAAACGTATTTTATAAAACGTTATAAATTTGTTTCTTAAACGATTTCACTATCGTTACCAATTTAAATTAAAATTGAACCTCTTATATCCTTATAATCTCGAAATGATAATATTTCAAAACGTTAATTTTTGAAATTCAATCTTCTCATTTTTCATTATAAAAATAAACAAAACTGATATAAAATATGATTGGGCTAAAATAGCGTTTGTATACTTAACTCGGCTTCATATTTTTATGTTTTTGTATCCATCCTAAATCAGACATCAAAATCAACTTTTCAATTCTCATTGAATATCACACTTCAAAAATATTCATCTTCATTTCGGATTGGAATAAAATTTTAACCAACATCCATATAAATAAATTAATATGGATTACATTAATCATAAACACCCAACGATAGTTGCAAACAGCTATCAACATACAAAATGACATCCAGTGTGCATTTTATTTTTATATAAGTGTTGACAGCAAAAAATGTCGTAAACACCCTAGATTCCAATTACTAGGTATTATTAATTTCGTCGTGTTAACAAGAGCAGAAAGCGGTAAATAACACGAGAGATTTATAGTGGTTCGGCCTCGAGAGAGGCCTACGTCTACTTTGAAGAGTTGTTGGAATATTATTGATAACATAAAGTTACAAGGTCAAGACCATCTCATTACATTTATCTCTAAGTTATATGATGTCATGATTATCATATATTGCATATATTAAGGAAAAGGTACTTTTGCCCTTCTTCCTCAAAGTGGAGATGCCATTAAAGGAGATCTCAAGAGGTCTCAAGTTCACAAATTCCAATACCTTTGAAGTGTGAGGCCAAGGGGCATTTATAGGGAAGTGGTTAGGTAGGAGTAGGTATGAGTAGGTGAAAATAGGGCACCACAAATAGAATTTCGCAACCACTGCTCACGCATGCACATATTTCGAACCTCCCTAGGGTGCGAAATTCACACCCTGTTGGGTGCGAATTTCATACACCTTAGGGGTACAAAACTCATACCCGAAAGGTTCGAATTTCGTACCCTGTTGGGTATGAAATTCGTACCACTTGGGGGTACGAAATTCATACGCCGAGGGGTTCGAATTTTGTACCCCATAGGGCACGAATTTTGTACCCCTTATGGGTACGAAATTCGCAACCTAAGGGGTACGAATTTCGTACCTCTTATGGGTATGAATTTCGCACCCCAAGGGGTACGAATTTCGCACCCTGTTAGGTGCAAATTTTGTACCCTTTGGGGCGCGAAATTCGCACCGCAAAGGGTACAAAGTTTTGTGCCCCGAGGGACGCGAAGACTATATGCATGGGTGCTTGGGTGCTCGATACTTGGACTCGCGACTCTTTGGGGTTCGAGGTCTTGGTTTGGCATTGTTTGGAGGAGCAGCCCGGACCTGCTTGATGGCTCGCCTTCGGCTCGGAGCATGGCTCGCCTTTGGCTCGACTGCTGAAGGATACTGATGGAGGTCGCGTTTGGGGGATGCGACATTCTGATAGTGGACAAACTCGAGTTTCTGGTACTGGCAATGCCTCTGGGTTGTAATCTCATGCAATATGTTAAGTCGAGCGTGTCTTGCGTACTTTTGGGAACCGGACCAAAAGGCCGGTTAATAATTTTCCATTCAAAGTATGTTTTTTGTTAACGGAACGTGCTTTGCAGTGGGATGAGTCTAATTTGGGCAAAAACATCTCCATGCGGTGCTTAGCGATTGGTCACCACATTCCACTTGAGTTGTATGCCGAGAGCACACTACTTTGGAGTGGTTGGGACGCCTTGTCGAAATATGTTATTATAAGCTTAGGATTCCAACATTGCTAAGAGCTTTGACTAGCTTAAGTCTTGCGACTTGGGTTGGAATCTGTCCAAGGTGATTATTTTTAGTAGATTAAAGACAATAAATGTTAGCTGTCGATTCCTGATTGCGTCGAAGTGCAAACAGCTTATTATCAGGTCATAATTGCGTATGCAATCACAAGTTTGCATGTGGTTTTGTGCGATGCGATCTGAGCTGGAATAGGTAACATGAAAGTGAATTGTATGGCCTGGGCTTCCGATTGCATAATTTTAGCTTTAGAAATGTTTTTAGGATCGAGAGCCAGTAGTTTGGTGTTCATACTTGAACAATTAAGGCCCGTGAACATGAATTTGGTTAACGAATCAAGATGGTTTGTTTGGTTGAGATTTTGAAAGTGTGTATGCATGGTCACTACCATGGCTTAGGCGCACGATCGCTAAGTGGTTATTGAAACGTCATTAGGATGGAGCTTGATTATTTAGAGTATCCGCTAAATCACTTGGATTTGTGGGCCCAAGGTCATTTAACGATCCAAGCTAGTCCCATGGATCAAAGTTTCGTCAACTCATACATGTGAATGCCATTGTTAGGACAATACTCGTCATATGTCGTGGCATGTACTCATATAGATTTTACTTTGAGGCAAGGTCGGACCCAAACGCTGGGCGTGTGTACTTTGATGATTGGGCACTTGGTGAGTATATGATTAGTCGTTGAGCCATGATTGATTTGTTAGCTGGGGCTTCGAAGATAAGTGGATGTAATTGTAGCTTGGTGCACGATCTTGGATTCCAATCCTGGAACGTTCGTTTGGAGCATTTTGATCCCTTAATTGTAGTTTGTTCCTTTTTTCTCTTCCCTAGACGAAAAAACAGCTTGAGACGGGGAGGATGCAAATGCTTCTTTTGGACTACTGACGTTCGAGTTGTCCTTAGGTTTCCGGAGAAGGGAAGAGATATATAGACAGCCAGAGGATTCCCAAGATTGTCACTCAAGAGCGTGGAGAGATAGATTCTAGGAAGCGAAAGTACGGATTCGAGGACAAGTATTTGCGGATACAGGATTGGACTTTGTATCCCAAACACTTACTAAATCTTTCCGGCTCTTCAGGAGTTTGAAGCTTGTTTGAGGAGATGATCACTAGGCCGGTACATGGGAGCACGAAACAAAACTTTGCACTCCCATGACTTTGTCGTGCCCTGGCTTCGATCTTGAGTTAGTGAGCCTAACCTTCGCATGGCACCGGATGAGCGGACAATGATTAGTGAGTTGTGGTCTTACGGCGCAGTTCTCAAGGAATGGACTTGCTTGCATTGACGGCTCGAATGCGTATGTAGGATATGGACATGTAGTTGAGTTGTTAGTCTCGGGATTCGATCAATAACCCAACCATGACGCAGTTGCATCTCGACTCAGGCATCGCATTGGCAGTCGGTGATGGCTATGATGTTAGATTATTGACGAGAAAGGCTGTCATCATGCTCCGGAGTGTCTGCTTTTGAGGAGTCCGGGCGCTGGTGGAAAGCCGAAAAAACCTTCAGGGCCTGGACTCTGGATCTGGGTTGCCTTCATTGTGAGGTGGAGGCGCTCTCAAGATGGTCGCTCTGAGTGATGTGTTGAAGAAGACGCCAGTGTAGGGACTGAAGGAGATCTGATGGGTCCTGCAATGGCCAAGCTTGGTGTGATAATCGGTAAAAGGCTGCCCCTAAGCCTGGCTACCTACTTGATTATATTCGACATCAGGGACGAGCTAGCATGTTCAGATCTTTGCCTAATGTTGAATGTCAGGACTGTAACTAAAGTCAAATGTAACACAACTGATTGGTGAATTATTCTGGAAAAGAACTTATTCGGACCGACTGCTCGGATGAGCGCATAAGATGTGGACATACGACTGAGTCGTTAGCTCCAACCCAATCATATCATAACCCTTTTCCAACCCGAAAACGGTGTTGACGGTTACTAGCAATCACTGCCATAGTTATTAAAACTAGGTGTTGTCATTGCGTTCTGATGCGCTTGTAGGTAGGAAGCTTTTGTGTTGCGTTCAAGTATGAGTTTGCTGGCAGGGCGTTGAGACTTTGGGAACCCAGCGAACCGGCTATGGTAACTCGAGAACATGCATCGAGATATGAATTTTTTATTTTGCATACTAAGAACTTGTCTCAATTCCCTATTCCTCAGGGGACAATTGATTGTGATGCTCCACCTTTCTTTCGGTTCAGGCCTATATTCCCGACCTATCTAATATTGGTGGAAGGTCAGAAGCTTCCGGGAACCACGCTTTTGGGTTTTGATTTACCCACGACGCGAAGTGGGCAATACTCTTTAGAAATGGTTGCTTTGAACCCTGTGGCGATGGTCAAGCTGGTGCAAAGATAGGTGAAGGACTGCTCCCAAGCTCGAGTACTTGCCAACTGAAGAGGATGCGAGCGATGAACCCTCATTAGTCAAATAGTTGCCTCTTTTGCTGGGCAACTCCCCTCTAAGCGGAGGCGACACCTGGCTTTGCCCCCATGCTTCCTCAAGCATCCAAGTCCCGATTGGAGTTTCAGCAGGAGAAGTAGGAGAACCAGTGGCTTCAGGGTCCCACATTTATGTGATTCTCTTTGGAGGAGGAGAAGTTGTGGTTGGCCGAAGCGCTCATGCGACGGGCGTGGCTGATGTAAGTGTGCAAAAGTGCAAGCTATGGTGGAAGATCAGGAAGCCCGGCCTGTGGCAAAGTCCGAGGATCCGAAAGGGAAGAGGGACAAGATGAGGCTGCCATACAAGATGCATGGTCAAAGGCTAGGCAGGATGCCGAGGAGAAATATGCAGTTGAGCTGGCGAAGAAGTAGGCTAATATTGAGGCGAAGAAGGAGAGGGCCTTTGAGTAGACTAGGAAAAAAAGAAAGTCGTTGATGATGCCCCCCCAAAAGAGGGCAAGAGGACCCTTAGCGAACTTGAAGCGGATGCAGTTATATGACTCCAGACTAGGAAGCTAGCAGATTATAAGGCCGCCAATGATGCCGAGAAGAGACCGGAGTTGGGCGCCAAGAAGACTTGAGGAGAAACTCAAGCTGCATTGGTCCTTGCTTCTAATATCGTTCGTCAGTCGTTGCCGTGTATTACCCTCAGGGAGGTTACAATAATTTACAAGCAGCGAGGATGCTGGCGGGAGGCGCACATCGTTATCTCATGAATCTGTTACTCCTGTGAAGAGTAGAGGAAGCGGTTCTGGAAGGAAAGGGCCCATCACTGGTGGTGACCTGCCTAGAGTCGAACTAGTATAGAAAAAAGAAAAGAAAAGAGAAGGATTAGTAGCATCAGTAATTTTTAAAGGAATTATAGATACTTTGGGTTAGGTAGACCTTCGGTCCTTAAAGACATAGTGTGGTATTCATTCGTTGTATATAACGCTGTTGTATACACAATTATATGATTTTTGTTTGATGATAACAACAAAATATATTTTATGATTAAATGTGTTTGTTACTATACTGGTTTATATCTACATCTCAGACAGAAATATAATATTAATATTTAAATGAAATACTATTGCACAAAAATTAGAAATTCAAACAGTATTTTATTTAAATATAATATTTTATTTCAACATTTAAACAGTACAAATTTATAACTCCACTATTTGTACAACACATGGTATTTCAATACTTTTCACATTCTTTTTCATACACTGCTCTTCACTACATATTCACTCATACACTCATTTGTACAAATATTTATACATTCACTGACTCATATACACTCTGCATTCGCTACCATCTATACGTCCAGTCTTCACAGCTTTCAGTTAGTCTAGTCACCGTCTGCTCACCCGTCACATAAAACAGAAGCACACACGGTACAATGCAATAGAAATAAAACTAAACACATGCGAATGTAAATTTTATTTTTAAAATTTTATTTGCCTCAGAATTTCGGTGTGTTTTCTCATCATCTTTCATGACTTGATCTGATACGTGTATATTTCTAATACCCACTGATCACCCTCGACATACTACACTAGTTTGCTGATCAGATACAGTTGTTTCTGAACAGCCACAACTCAGTGCAGCAGTCTGCTGATAAATAAATTACACGTGCATAATATATGTATACACACATGTTGTGTGTATATATACATATATAGATGTGCAAGAAAATATGGTCTAGCATATACAAGGCAGTGAAATGGAGCATGAACACAATCACGTGGTCGAGCAGCAAAATAAAGATATGGCAACAAATCATGAGTGGTAAATACACAAGTGTAAATTGCAACATGGAAAGTTTTCTTTTCAATCACTCATGATAGTGCATAGAGATGAAAAGCAGCAGATATACAATATAAAATGACAAGCAAATGGACAAGTGTGCATCATAACGGCATGCATGGTCAAAGGGGTCAAGTCATAACAAAACATCCAAGCTCAAGTGGAAAATGGGAAAACATGTCAATTTCAGTTCAGGGTGTCCAACACAATACAGCAGGATGATTCATACTCATGTATACTTGGCAAATGAAACATAACAGACCAAGAATCAATGCAACATATACATGATGAAACCAAGAAGCAACTTGCAGCATTTATTCAAGTGAACATGCCAAAGAATTTCAAGGTTTTCAAGTGTAAATGTAAGGTGCACAGGCAGTATACAAGTTCAAGGCACAACATTGGTCACTACAGTGCACAAAGCAAAGCTTAGGAAGATCAAAAACATAGAAGTATGGTTGTGACCAAGCATCAAGTGATTTGTGTTCAAGTCCATACAATGAAGTTCATATTCAAGTCAGTGTGGAACCTCAAGTCTACATGCAAGTACAAGCTCAATACAGGTGCATAAAGAATTCATGGTAAATATCAATGCAAACATGAAAGTGGCCATCAACATGAAACAGTTTACATGAAAATGGAGCTACAAATTTGGCAGCAGTAATTTGGTGCAAGAAATATTTCAGGGACCACAATTTATTTCCAGAAATAAGAGCAATCGAGGCAAATGTAGGAAATTCAATTTCCAGTAAAAACAGAATTGAGCATTCCTTTTTTAAGTGAAGGAAATAATTCAAAAAGATCAGCAAATGACTCAGAAATGGTCATGGGAATAATCATTATTGACAATACACGTGTTTGGCAAGTTTCCAGAATTATGAAATCACTGTATGTATTTGACAAGAAAACTATTTTGCAAATCAGGTTTTTCATTGTAACCTTTTCCAGAAATCAAATGTGTCATACATGGCAAGTAGCAAATCTTTTTTCGGAATTAAAGAAGATTTTCAAGCAAGAGAAGTTTTGTACAATCAGAGCAGTGTACAATTCATTCCAGAATAAAACAAGCTTTTGTTTTGACATGTGTTAAATCAAATTTCCAGAATTGATTTATTCAATCAATACCGAGAGTTTCAAGCCAACAAATATTTTTAAAAGGGAAAGTGTTTTTTCTTTTAACAAATCCATTTTTGGCATGCACTTTCTATTCTTCAGGAAAAATAGGAAGTTTCTTTTGCAAATTTATCATTCAAGAAATCATCTTTGGCAAGGGATTTTGTTTCAACGGACAATAGATTAAATCACGCATATGATATTTTCTCAAGGAACCAAATATATTTTCAGAAACCATGCAAGGAGCAAATATATTTCCAGAGAATCAAATCCAGGAAACACACGTGAAAATATGTTCAGAAACTCTATTTTGAGCAA
Source organism: Allium sativum (assembly GCA_030737875.1). Lineage (NCBI taxonomy): Eukaryota > Viridiplantae > Streptophyta > Magnoliopsida > Asparagales > Amaryllidaceae > Allium > Allium sativum. The sequence goes on along the minus strand of CM060923.1, from coordinate 570,346,494 downwards.
GTGTTTTATTCTCAGAAAATTATCAATCATAGATTTCACGTAAGAGATAAATTTTTTTGTTGGAGATTCTTTAAAGTCCAGAAAATCATCCATATCTATCCACTATTTCAAAATTCAATTCCGAGCCAATCAAAAACGAAAACCGCAATTTTAGATCAAATCATATGCTAGAAATCAGAGAATGTTTTTGGGATTTCATAACCCTATATAAACAATACCTTATCATCATAGGCATAAAAAATCGAATCCAAAAAGCAACAATTTCAAGCATAAAATAAAACCAGAGAGACTCACTTTTTTAAGGGATTTGATCAGCTTCCAAATTAATCGAGTAAGCAATACAAGGCATCTAAGAAATCATAGAAGCCCTGACATCTTCCTTAGCAATTGCTACTTGATTTGGGAGCAAAAGTAGAAAACCCTAATTTGTGTTTAAGGGACGGCCGCCATATTCCTTTCTCCAAAGACAAAGAGATCGGTTGCAAACTAATAGAGAATGGGCCGACTTATCTAATTTGAAAGGGAGGGTTTTCTTGTTTGTTTTTATTTATTTTGTATTGCTTTTTAATTTGTTTTGTAAATCGTCTGAATCAGTTTACTAGAGTCTGTATAAACTAGGGTTACTGGTTACGGGGTTGTAATCAGGGAAAATCTAGTCTAGGGGATATAGACCAGTCTAGGGTTTTGAGAGTAGGGTTAGTACAGGAGCAGGGAGTGCGAGTTTACAAGGTTTGTAAGCGGGATCTGTTATTAACACCTAGTAGAAGGGTGAATACAGCAGTAGGCAGAGTCTGCCAAAGCTGGGTATATCTGTGTGTTATTTACTGCATTTATTTCCCTGCTGATTATCTGTGCTGCGATTTATTTTAATAACACTTCAAAACTGTGATAAACCCTATTCACCCCCCTCTAGGGTTAAGCTAGATCCAACAATTGGTATCAGAGCTGGTATTTTCTATTAACTCTAGAGTAGTGGTGGTCCCTTGTTATCAGTCCATAGAGAGTGAGTCCAGTCATACTCCATCTATTTTTAATTGTGCAGATTTTTTTAATTGGAAATCAGAAATGTAATCCTATTTAAAATATGTTGATATTAAATGTTGGAATAGTATTTTAAATGGGTACAATATTGTAAATAGGTTTGATATTGAATTTAATTCTCGCGTCACTCATATTTTATATTCTTATATGGATGGTGACCAATATAGCCTTATTTCCCATTGTTTAAATGTGCAGGAAATCATAGCCTTATTTCCCATTGTTTAACTGTGCAGGAAATCTGGAGGACTCTAAATACGTTGTATGGAAAATCTGACGACTGCTCAAAACCCCAGAATGTCAACTCAAATTCAGATTTGTGCTTAAAAGGAGAAACAGATGAATCAAACGATGGAGAATCAACAGATGCCGAAACTGAAATTCTCACATACAAAGATTTGGTTTATATATGCACTGATTTAACTAAATCTGTTGTTAAATTCCAATCTAAAAAAAAGTCTCTGAGTTCTGAATTGATTTGCAAAATTATTGATTTGGAAATAGAACTTGAACGCTCTAAAAATTCTTTAAACTCTGTTTGCGAAAATAGTTTAAAATTGAAAACTAATCTTGTTCATCTCAATAAAAATATTGAAAAGTATGAAAATGAAATTCTGATCTTAAAAGATAACAAGATTGAGTTATCAAGTTTAAACAATCTTTTACAAAAGGAATTTGAAAATTTTAAGGCTGATATAGACTCCAAATTTTAAATTGTTGAAAAAGAAAATTTGTTGAAATCCGATTCGATTTTAAAAGAGATGAAAAAGAAATTTCAAACTTCAAATTTTTTAAAAAAGATGAGGCTGAAAAACAAACTAAATTTGAATCTGAGATCGCTGAGTCCCAAACCAAAATTAAACTGCTTGAGAATGAAAATTTGTTTTTGAAACAAAATGATACTAAAAGGGAAAGATCAGCATTAACCGTTATTCAAATCTGATGAAAGAAAATTCTGATCTTAAATCCAAAATCAACGATCTTGAATTGAGTTCAAAACGTTTTTCAATAGGAGAAAAATCTTTAAATACGTTGTTGAAAAATCAAGTTTCTCCTGGAAAGACTTGGTTTTGGAAAAACAAATGTTTTTGAAAAACTGAATTCTTGTGATTTTAAAAATCCTTTAAATTGCTTCAAGGAGGGTCATTCTGATAGTTTGAATTCTGAGAATTCCAAAAGGTTTTTGAATAACAAACGAGATAAGAATTGGTTTGATAACAATTCATTTAATTCATTTTGGACCCTGAAAGGAAATAAAGTAAATTTGTTTAAATTCAAACAAGTTTGGCTTCCAAAGGGTATAAAGACAAACTCGGATGGATTGTTATACAAACATGTTTGGGTACCAAAACATACAAATACAACTGTGAGTGGTTTTACTTCTTTCGTTAGACCACTCAATGCTTTATACAGTTACGTACCAGAGGCGGCTGAGGAACTGCTATGCAAAAAGAGTTTTGAAATCAAGCTGGTATATATTTCTGTATCTTTCACGGTTCCTTAGCCAAGACGTTGAGTCAGAGATTCTGGTTTACATCGATTTCAGGTATGATCTCTAGACTCACTCTTTGTGTATTCTTTGTTTTTACTCTTTTATCTGTTTGTCCTCCTTCTACCTTTTATGCCTATTTTTTATTTATCACTGTCATATTATTTTTCTTCTTTGAGCCTTCTTAACTTCCAATTGTAGAATTCATGTTTTTGTTTCTGGAAATTCGCTTCATTTGGATAAATCACTAATGTTCTAATCATTTCCAGATCTTGAATTTAATTTTGTAAATATCTGCAATTGTTTTGAAGTTTATTTCCTGATTTCTGAATTCCTAACAGTGTTGTTGTATTCTTGACATATCTTGAATTCTAAATTTTTTGAAGATCTGAAAATTTAATGAAATTTCACACATCTTTGCTGTTTTGAGACTCCTCTAATTCATTTTGGAAAGTCTTGAAAATTTATACTCATTACAGCACTATGTTATTTATTAGTTGTGATAATTTCAGAAATTTTCAGATTGGCTTGAATATTGTAAATTGTCTTGAATCAGTGATACATCTTGAAATTCATCTTTATTCATGATTATTATGGTTGAAATTAGTTTTGTTTGAAATCATCTGAAATTTTTGATATTTTGAATATCACACACCACTTAAATTTGAAATTATCAATCTTGTGTGAATAATTCATTATATCTCAAACTTGACATTGATTCAAGTGATTTCAAATAAATTATTTTTAAGTTTTTGGATCATGAATAGCTCTCAAACACGATATAAATGATCTGAATTTTCTCTTATACTTGTCAGAGATATTTTTGAAAGATTCTTTGAAAATCCTTCTTAAATATCACTGTTATTTCATGATTATTTGATTTGAATATTTGTTTGTCTAAAATCATTTGAAATCATTGATTTATTGAATCACACACATATCTTGAACCTGAAATTTACATTATGGTGTGATTGATTCACTAAATCTTGAGAGTTTCATATTCCTCAAATGATTTCAAATAAACAGTATTTTTAATCATTGGATCATGAGTCATCTTATGTGATTGTCATCCTGGCAAGTTTTGCTTCGAAACTTTTTGTGCTGCCTTGATATTGACTTAAAAAAATTGGTAACTGCTTGCTTTGATAAATTTTCTTGCCTGCTGCTCTGATAAATGTGCCAAATGTGTAATCTTGTCTCTTTGGGCTTTGTGTTTGAAATTCTTTAGTCTGAGATATCTTGAGTGTGATTAAATTCCTCGATAAAGGAGACAATAATTAGTATCAATTCTTTATTTTTTTATTTGTTTTTGAATTATCACCCTGTATAGATTCCAAACCTTTTTTTGTTCTGTATAAATCTCTCTAAATTCCTCTTGTAATTGATTTTCAATTTTAATATTATTTATTGATTATTCATTCAGTAATTGAATCAATAACCAAACTGAACTGTATTTATAATTCATCAAAATTATTTTCAGATTTTGAAATTGTGATGAATTGTGACTGCAGTATATTTCACAATAAGAGGAGATTTTATTTAGATTTTCATAATGGTTGAACATTTATTATAATTTCTTTGAATTGGCAATTATTTCAAGACCATCTTCTTTATCTACCATTATTCTGCCATCCATCATATATTTTTTATATTAATGTGGAGAGTTTAATTTTTTTTTAAAAAAAATCCTTTTGAATAAACAGTGGAAATTTTTGTGATACAAATGGGACTATGTTATTATTCAGAATTAGAGATAATTGAAAATTTTCAATGATCTCGGTACAGTCGAGCATATTTCATAATATAATTAATTTAAAATTTTATTTCACAGTTCATTTCTGTACCTACACCATTTTCTATCATCCATATATTGGTTTTATATACTGAGGATTTTTTTCTTTTAAAATGCTGAAAATAATAAATATAATTAATACTTAAGTGTGTCTCTAACCTCATTTAAAAATCCAAGCTCTAGTCATGCATGGTTAAGAGATAACTTATAATTTAAGCTGCGACTGACCTCATTCAAAAATCCAAGCTCTGGTTATGCATGATCAGTGTGCTCTTAATTAAAAAAATAAAAGAAAAGGAAATATTGTGCTATAAACTGAAATTGATCTGAAATTCTCCTTTGTGTATAAAAACCGGCCTATCAATCCATCTTCCTAATCTGTGAAGTGTGTTACTATTTTATGACGTATTATGATTTGTTGATTGATAACTATTGGGATTTGAGAGTATTTTATTTTGTCACTTAAATTGAATTATTAATTATAGTCCAAATCCATCACTGTTTTTTAACTTCATTTTTTGTATAAAATCTTTTGAAATTCATTTTTTTTAACTCTCCTCATTTTTTTTAAAAATTCATTGTAAATCCATCGTTTTATAATGTGAAATATGCCACATGTTCTCAGTTTATTATGATTTTTGTTTGACTGATTGAGATTTATGATGACTCTTATTCCTCTTATGCTGAAATTATATTTTTAGTCAATTTTCATCTATATTTTAAATTCTGAATCCTTTTGAAGATAACAAAAGGGGGAGAATGGATTGAGATTTTGATTTATGAGTGAATATTTTATAAATATTTTCAGTTTTGAAAATTCATTATTATTCATTCTTTTCACTCATGCACAGTAATAGGGGGTTTCTGTTGTAGGGGGAGCTTTCAAATAGGGGAAGCTCAGTTCTTCACAGTCAAACACATTTACTGTACATAAAAATATTAAATGTTTGTTTGTCATCATCAAAAGGGGGAGATTATATAAAGCAGTTGTATACACAATTATATGATTTTTGTTTGATGACAACAACCAAATATATTTTATGATTAAACGTGTTTGTTACTGTACCGGTTTATATCTACATCTCAAACAGAAATATAATATTAATATTTAAATGGAATACTATTGCACAAAAATTAGAAATTCAAACAGTATTTTATTTAAGTATAATATTTTATTTCAACATTTAAACAGTACAAATTTATAACTTCACTATTTGTACAACACACGGTATTTCAATACTTTTCACATTCTTTTTCATACACTGCTCTTCACTACATATTCACTCACACACTCATTTGTACAAACATTTATACATTCAGTGACTCATATACACTCTACATTCTCTATCATCTGTCAGTCCAGTCTTCACAGCTTTCAGTTAGTCCAGTCACCGTCTGCTCACCTGTCACATAAAACAGAAGCACACACAGTACACTGCAATAGAAATAAAACTGAAACATGTGAATATAAATTTTATTTGCCTTAGAATTTTGGAGTGTTTTCTCATCATCTTTCATGACTTGATCTGATATGTGTATATTTCTAATTCCTACTGATCAGCCTCGACATACTACACTAGTTTGCTTATCAGACATAGTTGTTTCTGAACAGCCACAACTCAGTGCAGCAGTCTGCTGATAAATAAATTACACGTGCACAATATACGTATACACACACTGTTGTGTGCATATACACATATATAGATGTTCAAGAAAATATGGTTAAGCATATACAGGACAATGAAATGGAGCATGACCACAATCACGTGGTCGAGCAGCAAAATGAAGATATGGCAACAAATCATGAGTGGTAAATACACAAGTATAAATTGCAACAAGGACAGTTATCTTTTCAATCACTCGTGATAGTGCATAGAGATGCAAAGAAACATATATTCAATATAAAATGACAAGCAAATGGACAAGTGTGCATCATAACGGCATGCATGGTCAAAGGGGTCAAGTCATAACAAAACAGCCAAGCTCAAGTGCAAAATGGGAACAACAAGTGAAGTTCAGTTCAGGGTGTCCAACACAATACAGCAGCTTGATTCATACTCATGTGTACTTGGAAAATGAAACATAACAAACCAAGAATCAAGGCAACATATATATGGTGAAACCATGAAGCAACTTGCAGCATTTGTTCAAGTGAACATGCCGAAGAATTTCAAGGTTTTCAAGTGTAAATGTTAGGTGCACAGACAGTATGCAAGTTCAAGGCACAACATTGGTCACTACAGTGCACAAAGCCTAGGAAGATAAAAAACATAGAAGTATGGTAGTGACCAAGCCTCAAGTGATTTTTGTTCATGTCCATACATTGAAGTTCATATTCAAGTCAGTGTGGAACCTCAAGTCCACATGAAAGTACAAGCTCAATACAGGTGCACAAAGAATTCATGGTTAATATCAATGCAAGCATGAAAGTGGTCATCAACATGAAATAGTTTTGCATGAAAATGGAGCTACAAATTTGGCAGCAGTAATTTGGTGCAAGAAATATTTCAGGGACTACAATTTATTTTCAAAAATAAGAGCAATCAAGGCAAATGCAGGAAATTCAATTTCCATTAAAAACAGAATTGAGCATTCCTTTTTTAAGTGAAGGCAATAATTCAAAAAGATCAGCATATGACTCAGAAATGGTCATGGGAATAATCATTGTTGACAATACACATGTTTGGCAAGTTTCCAGAATTATGAAATCACTGTGTATATTTGGCAAGAAAACTATTTTGCAAATCAGGTTTTTCATTGTAACCTTTTCCAGAAATCAAATGTGACATACATGGCAAGTAGCAAGTCTATTCCCTGAATTAAAGAAGATTTTCAAGCAAGAGCAGTTTTGTACAATCAGAGCAGCGTACAATTCATTCCAGAATAAAACAATCTTTTGTTTTGGCATGTGTTAAATCAAATTTCCAGAATTGATTTATTCAATCAATACCTAGAGTTTCAAGCCAACAAATATTTTTAAAAGGGAATGTGTTTTTTCTTTTAACAAATCAGATGATATTTTTTTTTTGGGAAAGTTTTAAATTGGTTTGCATTTGCTGAAATCAACAAATCCATTTTTGGCATGCACTTTCTATTCTTCAGGAAAAATAGGAAGTTTCTTTTGCAAATTTATCATTCCAGAAATCATCTTTGGCAATGGATTTTGTTTCAAATGGCAACAGATTAAATCACGCAAGTGATATTTTCTCAAGGAACCAAATATATTTTCAGAAACCACGCAAGGAGCAAATATATTTCCAGAGAATCAAATCTAGGAAACACACGTGCAAATATGTTCAGAAACTCTATTTTGAGCAAGTGTTTTATTTTCGGAAAATTATCAATCATAGATTTCACGCAAGGGATAATTTTTTTTTGGGGATTCTTTAAAGTCCAAAAAATGTTTTTCAGATCAAATTGTATGCTAGAAATCAGATAATGTTTTTGGGATTCGATAATCCTATATAAACAATACCTTATCATCACATGCATAAAAAAATCGAATCCAAAAAGCAATAATTTCAAGCATAAAATAAAACTAGAGTGATTCGCTTTTTTAAAGGATTGGATCAGCTTCCAAATCAACCGAGTAAGCAATACAATGCATCGAAGAAATCATAGAAGCCATGGCATCTTCCTTAGCAATCGCTATTTGATTTGGGAGCAAAATTAGAAAACCCTAATTTGTGTTTAAGGGACGACCGCCATATTCGTTTCTCCAAAGACAAAGAGATCGGTTACAAACTAATAGAGAATGGGCTGGTCTATCTAATTTGAAAGTGAGGGTTTTCTTTTTTGTTTTTATTTATTTTGTATTGATTTTTAATTTTTTTTGTAAATCATATGAATCAGTTTACTAGAGTCTATATAAACTAGGGTTACTGGTTACGGGGTTGTAATCAGGGAAAATCTAGTCTAGGGGATGTAGACCAGTCTAGGGTTTTGAGAGTAGGGTTAATATAGGAGCAGGGAGTGCGAGTTTACAGGGTCTGTAAGCGGGATCTGTTATTAACACCAAGTAGAAATCTTAGTGAATGCAGCAGTAGGCAGAGTCTTTCGAAGCTGGGTATATCTGTGTGTTATTTACTGCATTTATTTCCTTGCTTATTATCTGTGCTGCGATTTATTTTAATAACACTTCAAAACTGTGATAAACCTTATTCCTCCCCCCCTCTAAGGTTAATCTAGATCCAACATCATGTACACCCTATCATCAGAGAGAAGAGATGTTAGAAACGTAGTCTGTTTGGGGGATGTTTGTGTGAAAATGAAATATGAATTAGTAAAGCTCACGATTTATGTTGAGTGTTCGGATGTTCTTCTCATGTTTTCCAGTGTCCTGTACTTGCATGAGTGTACTTGTCGTTACAGTTAACAAAAATGCAATCGGAGACCGCGCTCTGGGTCGATTGTTCCAGAGGGATGTGATAGAGCGCTGGCTTCTACTAATTTTCCCTCAGCTCAGGAAACCCATACTTTGCGAAGCCGAGCTTGTCACCTGCTGTTTTGGGCTGCCTGGAGTAAGACCCAAGTATAGAGAAGGCATAGGACATTGCGATTTGCGGTCCATTCGGTGGGCGGCTCTCCCGTCTTTCTTTGGGCTGTTGCGAGCGACAGCGTCATTTATTCGCTAGAGAAAATCCTAGATCATCAGCCCGTAAGGTTCGATCATGGCCATGGGCTGCACCTAATCCTTTAGAGCTTTGGGGAGAAAACGATTTAAAGTTGGTCTCGGTGCTGCGCCGAGATTCGACAGAATCCCAAATCCCAACCCGAGAGGTCGGTTGAAGCCGTGCGAGTAGTTAGCCTTGCATTAGGTTGGCTGATGGGCTGCCTCCAAGTCCTAGGACTTGAAGGCTGAACGATTTATCCTCCATCTCGACGCTAGGCCGAGATTCGAGTTAGAGGTTATTTATACTCGGTCGCTTCGCAGGCCAGGGACTCGAGTAGGGATGCCGGCTCCCGTGCTCGGGGTATCAATCGATGCCAGTGGTGTTTGTCCTCGATGTGGGCTCGAGGCTTAGATGGTGGCATTGGCTCCTATGTTTTAGGTGCTGATACAGCGATTCAGAGTTGTACGAAAGTTAGCTGTAATGGTTAGTCGAACAAGTCATGCACGGAGTAAGCGAGGAGTAAGCACGAATGGGAAACGGGAAACTAAGCATCATTTCTACTGATAACTTTGGCAGTGGTAGCCTTTACAATTCCTTGGATTGCATGAAAAAAACATCATTAGAAAGCCTAAACAACTGCACATTAAGTTAGGTAAAGTAGCGGCGAAGATGTTTGTTGTTCCATGCCCTTGGAAGGTTGACTCCATCCACGGTTGAGAGTTTGCAAGTTCCACTGCGGAGCTTCCGCTGTATGACATACGGGCCTTCCCATTGAGGAGCGAGGCCAGTTGGTGGAGGATAGACCCGTTTTAGGACAAGGTCGCCAATGTCGAGGTCCTTATGACAGACTCTGTAGTTAAAGTGTCAAGCCACTCATTGTAGTTGGACGGCGGCCCTGGGCTCACCTTCGTTCCTTCTTTCTTCGAGTAGATCAAGCGATCCCAAAAGTAAGTCTCAATTGGTGTTCCAATCAAAGTAGGTTACAAGATGAGATTAAAGCTTAAGATCAATGGGTATGATGGCTTCGGATCCATAAGCAAGGGCAAAGGGAGTGTGGTCGGTTGCTGACTTGTGAGTGGTTCGATAGGCCCATAGGGCCAGAGGAAGTTCGTCTACCCACATGCCCCCGGTTCTTTCCAAGCGCCTCTTGATGATGGATTTAATCATTTTGTTGATTGCCTTGACTTGCCTCTTAGCTTGAGGATAAGCCACCGTTGAGAATCTTTTCTCGATGTTGTGTCGTTGACAAAAGGTTTTGAACTTGGCACTCTCGAACTGAGTTCCATTGTTGGAAATGATGGCCTGAGGGACCCCGTAGTGGGTAATGATGTTGTGGATGACGAAGTTGATTATTTCTTGGTGGTTACCGTGGCTAGAGCTTTGGCTTCAACCCATTTGGTAAAGTAGTCAACTGCAATGATAGCATAGCGTGCCCCGTCCCTTGCCATTGGAAGAGTTCCAATGATGTATATTCCCCACATGGAAAACGGCCAAGGACTTACCATTTGGGTCAAATCTATAGGTGGGGCTCTTGGAATCTTTGAGAAGCACTGGCTCCTATCGCACTTGCGAACATAGTCCACGGAGTCTAGATCAAGCGTGGGCCAGAAGTACCCATATCTGATGATCTTTCTTGACAAGTTTTGCCCTTTGGTGTAGTCGCCTCACTTGCCTTCAGGTACATCCGTTAAAGCATGGTTTGCATCGTTATGGGCTACGCATCAGAGGAACAGGACAGAGAAGCCTCTACGGTAGAGTACTCCATCCATGTGAAGGTAGAGAGCTGATTAGCAAGTGAGCGCTCGTCTTTCTTTGTAACGTCCCGGGAGGGTCCCTGTTGTACATAATTCTTGATCGGGGTCATCCAAGATTCAAGTTCAGTTTCTACATTCATTACCACCTTGGTTTGCACTTGTTTAATGCTTGGTGAATCGAGCACTTCGATTGGGGTAAACCCCATAAGCTGCGAATCTTCGAAGCTCGCCAATTTGGCTAACGAATTTGCTTTTTCATTTTGTTCTCGGGTAATGTGCGTGAGGACAAAGTGGTCGAAGTTGGTGAGCAATTCCTGAACCTGGGTCAAATATAGGGCGAGTTGTTCCCCTTTAGCTTGATATTCTTCCTGTACTTGGTGCACAATAGTTGTGAATCAGAGAAGATTTGGAGGGTCTTCAGCTTAAGTTCGATCGCGATTCTAAGTTTGGCTATCAATGCCTCATATTCTACGTCATTATTGGTAGCAGGGAAGTTGAGTTTTAATGCGTAGCTTATCGTGCGTTCCTATGGGGTGATGAGCACAATTCTGGCTCCAGAGCATTTGCTGTTGGAGGACCCTTCCACGAATAATTCCCATTGAGCTTCGAGAGCTTTGATGTTCTCTGTAGGAGTCTCCTCAAGAGTAGTGAATTTTTGTATGAAATCAGCGAGAGCTTGTCCGAGGATAGCTCGACAGGGGACGAATGTTATTTTAAATTGGCTCTGCTCCATACTCCACTTTAATACTCGTCTAGACACCTCGGGTCGTTGTAGGACCGGTCCTAGCGGCTGGTCGGTATAAACCTTTATGGGATGAGACTGGAAGTGTAGTTAAAGCTTCCGAGAGGAAATCATTAAGCGGAATGTTATTTTCTCAAGCTTTGGATAATTATTCTATGCCCCAGTCAAACGTTTGCTTATGTAGTAGATGCGTCGCTGGACACGGCCTTCGATGCTCACTAATGCCGAGCTGATTGCCATTCGTTGATAAGTGGTTCCTACGTTCTTAAGACTGAAGGGCATAACGCAATAGCGGTGAAGTCCAAGATCGGTTACAAAAGAGGTGTGACCCTGATCAGGGAGGTACATCGCAATATGATTGTAACTGAATACGCGTCCATGAAGGATAAAAGCTGATATCTGGTAGTCGAATCGACGAGGAGATCGATCTTTGGAAGCGGGAAGCTGTCCTTGGGACATGCTTTGTTCAAGTCAGAAAAGACGACGCAATTTTGCCATTTTCCATTTGCTTTCTTAACCCGAACTAGACTGGAGACCCATTCGGGGTAGTCGGCTTCGCAAATGAAGTTGTTGATGAGTAGACGGTCTACCTCCTCGTCGAGTGCTTTGGATTTCGGGTCCCAGGAATCGGCTTTTCTGCTTGACTAGAGGCATTGTGGGATTGATACTTAGACAATGGCAAGCAACCGCGGGGTCGATGCCTCTCGTGTCGGAGTGAGTCCGTGCGAACACGTCTAGGTTAACTTTCAAGAAATTCATAACATCTTCTATTATTGTGGTGAGGAGTTGCAATCCGATTTTTAGTAACCTCGATGGATCATCGGGATTGATCGGAACGTCCACTGTAGGTTCGACTGGAGTAGCCCTTTCGTACTCAGACTCTTCGTCCTTCCTTGGATCGAGATCGTCGAAAAGACGGTAGTTGCGCCTGAGACAGGGCCCAAACGCTGTTGATTGCTATGCGGAGATGGACTTGGCGCAAGAAGGCAGAGGCACGACTTTGCCTTTGTCCTTGTTGCACGCGTTCTTCCGTTCTATTGCATAGTACTCTCTAGCATTTGCTTGGTCGCCTCTAATCGTTCCAATCCCGTTTTCCGTCAGGAACTTCATCAGGAGGGACCATGGTGACATGCAGACTCAGAATTTTATAAGGAAGGGACGTTCGAAGAAGACATTGTAAGGGGAGATAATGTCGATAACCACGAATGTGAGGACTCGGACTTGGCTACGGTTCCTACCACCAAGTTCAACAGGTAAGTCCATCACCCCTACTGGGTGACTGGAAGATCCATTGAACCCATGAATCGTAGCATGGCATGGTTTCAAGTCCTTGGTTTGCAGCTTCATTTGATCATAAGCAGCATTGAAGATGATGTTAACTGAGCTTCCCGAGTCAATCGATACCCTTCGGACAGAAGCGACACTGATCCGTGTTGTGATACTGAGAGGATCCGTGGTTGGGATCTCAGTTCCCTTAGATTCTCTTTCGTGGAAGACTATGTCATCCCATATTGTTTTTTGGAGCTTAGTAGGTGTGGACTCGTCTGGAATTGAACAGGCTTCATAGGTGGTAGACTTGATAGAGCTTATGTTATCTTCCATTTTTCGGAAGCTTTCATGTGTGGGGTATGGCCCGCCACAGATAGTGTTGATCACAATTCCCCGCCTTGGGTTAGACGGACATGGAGCCGCCTTGGCAACTGCTGGAGAAGTCGGTGCAGTACGACCTCAATTTGCTTTTGGTAGATATGGTTCTTGGACGTACTTCTCAAGGCGCTTTTCGCGGATAAGCATTTAGATTGCGTCTTTGAGTTGACGGCAATCATTGGTATTATGCCCGTACATGTTGTGGTATCGATAGTACTTGCCAGTATTCTTCTCCTAATTAGTGGATTCCCTGGTGTATGGTTTCTTGTATTGAAGCGTGTTGCACATTTCCAAGTAGATTGTTTCCAAGTCTTCAATCATCGTAGTGTAGGTCTCGTATGTCCGGTGGGGGCCGGGCTTCTTGGGTTCCATAGGAACCTGGCTGTTGTTGCGGCCGCCTTGCCACCGTCATTCGGCCTTTGTTTGTAGGGACCTATCCCCTTGACCTTATCGAAGAGATCCCCAATCTGTTTCTCTTTGACGCTGTCATTGATGGTATCTGTATGTTGTTTGTTAGGAAGACTGGCCCTCGAGACTCGATTTCGTATTGCTTCTTCTTGACATAGATATTTCCTAGCCTTTTCATGGAAGGTGTCGAGGCTTTTAGGCTGCTTCCTGTCGATCCATGTCCCGAACTCGGAAGTAGGGAGGACACCTTTTCTTTTCTGAAAAATAAGGTGTGAGGATCCATGTCTTCGACCTCGGCGAGGGCGGTGTTGAATCGGGAGAGGTAGCACTTAAGCGACTCGGCAGGTCCTTGGTATAGATTGGAGAGAGTGAGGGTATTCTTTGGAGTCAGGATGTGAATTCTGAATTACTTGACCAATTCTATTGCTAACTGGCCGAAGTTATTAATGGAATCAAGTGGGAGGTGAGAGAACCATAACAAAGAGGTTCCTAATAGGAAAACTGGGAAGAACTTGCATTTGACCGGGTCGTTGCCCCAACTCGAGTCCATTTGCCATTCTTATCGATTTAGGAAGGTGCATGTATTGGTTATGCCGTCGTAGAGCGGCATCTGTGGCATGCTGAAGCGTTGCTGCCACTCAGCTTTGTTTACCCTTCTTGTGAAGGGGTTACGCCTAATGTGTGCCTCCCATGAATCGTGCATGTTCCCACGCATTTCCCTAATAATCCTTCGAACCATGTCGGGAAGATAAGTTTGATGGGGATCCGCCATCGGGACCCATGGATTTTGGCAAAGCTCCGGAGTTCTATTTTGGGGCCGTCTTCAATGATGGATGTCGGGGTCGTCTTCTTCCATGTCCTTGACCGCTGAAATAGTAGGTCCATCATCCTGATTGGCGACCGTTGGGTTTTTTCGAGCAAGGGGTTGGTTGGTCGGACCCGGTCCATCATTGATGATCAAGTGAGAGCAATCTCGGTATTGTGACCCCTTCCTATATGTTACTGTAGATCGGTAGCCGTTGTCGTTACCATTGTCAAGGGCGTTGGTGCGGACGACGACATTATTGATGAGACTTAACCTCCTTCTTTGATGTGGGCCCCTCGACTTGGAAGAGGAAGTTTACGAGATAGTTGTTCGAGGTGGAGCGTTGTTCCGAGTTCGTTGAATTCGAGCGACGATGCGCTGACTTTCTTGAAGTTGTCGCATAAGGTCGATGTTATTCCTCAATTCTTGATTGAGCTCGATCGTTGTGTTATCATATTTTTCGCTAAGCGCGCGGATATGAGCTTGTATTATGGGAGCTTTGGGGTCCATAGTAGGAGGAACATTTTCATTAGCGGTCGAGATATCTGTCGGTTGAGGCTGTTGGGATGTTCCGGCTTCGGCTGTGGCTGAAGAGCCGATCATTGCGTTCTTTGGTTGCTTTGCCATCCTGAGCGGACACAGCGGCAGGTTTGGCAAAGGAACCTAAAGCTCGTCGAAGTCGAAATGACCAGGTGCGACAAAGGCACAAATCCGATTTTCTCAGTGAAAACACCAAATGTTGACAGCAAAAAATGTCGTAAACACCTAGGAATTATTAATTTGGTCATGTAGACAAGAGCGGAAAGCAGTAAATAACACGAGAGAATTATAGTGGCTCAGCCTCGAGAGAGACCTACGTCCACTTTGAAGAGTTGTTGGAATATTATTGGTAACACAAAGTTACAAGGTCAGGACCATCTCATTACATTCATCTCTAAGTTATAAGAAGTCATAATTATCATATATTGCATATATTAGGAAAAAGACACTTTTGCCCTTTTTTCTTTATCAAAATGGAGATGCCATTAAAAGAGCTCTCAAGAGGTCTCAAGTTCACAAATTCTAACCCCTTTGAAGTGTGAGGCCAAGGGTTATTTATAGGGAAGTGGTTAGGTAGGAGTATGCGAAACTAGGGGACCACAACCAAAATTTCGCACCTCCTTCTCATGCATGCACATATTTCGAGCCCCTCTAGGGCGCGAAATTCGCACCCCGTGGGGTGAAAATTTCGTACCCCTTAGGGGTACGAAATTCGAACCTGAGGGGTTCGAATTTCGTACCCGAGGGGTTCAAATTTCGTACCTTGCTGGGTACGAAATTCGCACCACTTAGAGGTATGAAATTCATACCCCGAGGGGTTCAAATTTCATACCCCGCAGGGCACGAATTTCGAACCCCTTGGGGGTACGAAATTCGCACCCTACTGGGTGCGAATTTTGTACCCCTTATGGGTGCGAAATTCGCACCCCGAGGGGTACTAAATTCGTGCCCCGAGGGGCGCGAACACCATATGCATGGGTGCTTAGGGGATCGAGACTTGGACTCGCGACTCTTTGGGGTTCGAGGTCTTGGTTTGGCAATGTTTGGAGGATCGGCGAGGTTCGTGGAAGTTGTTGGCTGAATCTTGACTTTGAGTTGATCTGGTAATTTTAGGAAACGCACTTGTTGGAGGAAATCAGATGAATCGAGACTGTGAAGTCGCGGACCCCCACCGGCGCTGCTCCCGGACATGCTTGACGGCTCGTCTTCGGCTAGGAGCACGGCTCGCCTTCAGCTCGGCTGCGGACGAATACTGATGGAGGTTGCGTTCAAGGGATGCAACATTCTGCTAGTGGACAGACTCGAGTCTTCTAGTACTAGCAATGCCTCTGGGCTGTAATCTCACACGATATGTTGAGTCGAGCATGTCTTCCATACTTTTGGGAACAAAACAAAATGGTCGGTTAACTATAAGCTTCAATCAAATAATTGACGCTTACATAAATCCGCCAATCAATCGATTAACTGCAAATTCACACGAGGGAGAAGTGTGAGTCAAATATCATCCCAAGACCCGTGTGTGATTTTCAACCAATAAAAATTTATTAATGAATCATAACTCTCATACAATACACACACCGAAATCATAAACAAAAAATTACTCAACTATAAAATGCAATTTAAGGTGCCACAAGTGTCTATCCACATCGTATGTCATGTGAGTGTCACATAATCATACAACGCTTCTAATGCAAATGATTTGTGAATAGTTCAAGTGTTGAACTCCAAAACGGGATTATATAACTATATTATACAGTTTATGAATTGCAACTTAAAATGCGTAACTAACCAACTACTATATATACTAATTTAAGATAGAAGCTCTCACTTTTCATACAACTAAATAATAATTTAGTTAGAGCTCTCACCCATAAGCTAAACCAAACACCGCGACACTTATGTAGAATTTTCTTGTTGTGCACTCGCTGTTTGTCATTCTCCACACTCGGATTCACCTTCTAGCTCTAAAATTTGCATACGACCTCCAATCTTCACTAAACTTTGTCACTAGCACAAAAACGTCATTCCGGAAAACTTTTGCCTAGTGGACTTTCTTCCACAAATGCACCAATTCGCCAGAAATCATGAATCTTCGCTCTATATCTACAATCTTCAAATGCGTTTTCCAAGAAGCTACGAACTCCAAAATTCGATTCTGATATGTCAAATTCGTAGATAAAAATGAGATCTACGACTTTCGTTTATGGGGCCTCGGCCATAAATGCACGGATCGAAAGCTATTGAGAAAATAAGAAGAGGGGGTTATTTGCAAACGAGAATTTTGTAAAACAAGAAGGATTTTAGAGGAGTTACAGCCCACGGCTGGAGGTGAGAGCCTGACTAGCCGCGCAGGTGGCTGAGGGGGGCGGCTATGTGGTGGTGGCAGTGGTGGGGCCCAAGGTGGCGGCTCTGGTGGTGGAGATAGGTTTTAGGGTTTGCAAATTAAAGAAGAAGAGAGAGGAGAGAGAGGAGGAGGAGAGGGCTGATCGAGGCGACGGTGGGAAGGGAAGGAGCTCCCCGTTTTTGAAGAAAAGGGGAAAAGGGAGAGAAGGAGGAAAAGTTAAGAGAAAGAGGGAGAAAAAAATTTATGCAAGTTCCTCTCCAATTGCCCGATAACAAACGATCTCCATTTGTCATGGATTTTGAACACGAGATAATAAACGTCAAGATGAGTCCAAAGAATCAAGTTTCGTCGAATTCTGAGTTCATTTGACCTTCTGTTTAATTTCTCAAACAGGCTCAAATAATGTTTAAAAATGCAATTTTAGCGTAGCTTTTCTTCTTGCACACCCAAATGCTGATTCCAACAATTATGGTCTTTTGGATTCAAGCATTATTTTATGATACGAATCCAGAGAAAAACGGAATCGAATTCAGAGATCGTCTCAATAATGTTCCTTTGTAAATTGAATGCCTATTTTGAACAAATGGTTTTGCTTTGCACGACCACATACTGAGTCCGGTTGGGGCAAATTTTGAAACCCAACAATAGTTTGTCATTATGACTCCAACAAAATTGGTCTCGTCGAATTCTGAGCTTCCTAGCAAAATCTTACTTTTTGAGGCTATGGGATGATTTTAAAAATCGAATTTTTAAAATTTTCAAAAACAAAGCTTATAAATTCCATAGCAACTATTCTAAATTTTAATTTGAACATAACTTACAATTTATAACAAGAAAACTCGATTTATTACATTCGTTAGAAAAATATGATTAATTAGATCCTAATGTTTCTGGCTTCATCAAGTTCCAATTTATATTGAATTCTATACATTCCTTCAAAGTATAAATCTAAATTTTTGATCTATCGTGCCATTTCAAGCTAGTTATATATAGATTATAAATTTATAAGTTCTAACTTCATATTAAATAAATTTTAAATCTTTTATTCTCAAAATAAATTCTTAAAAATATTTATTTTCCATGAAAATCAATTAAAAATAAAATTTAAGTTGGTTCCAAAAACACGGGTTGTTAGAGTTTAGTTCAATTATGCTGAATTGGATTAGTTGACATATATATTATACTTAATTTTTCACACCAAATGATTGGATTCCTCCTCGAGGATAATTTTAATTCCTTTAGTAGTGATTATAACCTTAAGATTTCAACTGTAGTGCTAGCCACACTCCTATATGCAGTATCCTGAAATTGATTTTCCGTCATCTATAATTGTAGCCCAATCTGCATCTGAATAGGCTATAATGTTCAAACTTTTGCTCCCTTTTAATGATATGCCAAAGTAGGTTGTAGCTTTTAAATATCCAAGAATACATTTGACTGCTATCCAATGCTCACTTCTGGGTTCCTGCAAAAATTGAGAAACTTTTTTAACACTAAAAGGGATATCAGGTCGTGTTATAGTAGCAAATTGTAATGCTCCTACAACACTCCTGTATTGTTTTATGTTTAAAATAGCTTCCCATGTTTTTTAATAAATGCTGATTTGATATCATAGGAGTGGGTTGTCCATTTGCTTCATTCATGTTTGTTTTGTTCAACAACTCTGTAATATACTTTATTTGGCAAAGGTGAATTTCTTTGTCTGATTTTCTCTTAACTTCTATTCCAAGAAAATAGGATAATTCACCCAAGTCTTTTATTGAGAACTGAATGTTTAAGTAATCTACTAATTTTCTATAATTTAGTTTCACTACTGTCCGTGATAATTAAATCATCCACATATACTAATATATAAGTAGTATATGTTTTCCTGATTTTTGTGAATAATGATATGTCTGATCTAGTAGGAGCATATCCCAGTGTTTATAAGCTTACCTTGAGTCTTTAAAACCATACTCTGGGGGCTTGCTTTATTCTATAAATAGCTCTATTTAACTTTCATACAAGTGTTGGATCTGTATGCGCCCTTGTGGTTGTTGCATGAATATTTGTTCATGTAAATTCCCATTTAAGAAAGCATTATTGGCATCTAACTGCTCGATTTTCCAATTATTGCCCACGGCTATGGTCAATATAAGTCTGAAAGTTGAGGGTTTCACAACTAGTGAAAAGTTTCATTTTAGTCAAAACCAAATACCTGTGTGAACCCCTTTGCAACCAGTCTTGCCCTGTATCTACTAATGGGTCAACCAGGATTTATTTTCAGTTTGTATACCCACTTGAACCCAATTATATTCTTATTGCTTAGTGGGTTTATAAGTTCAATGTATTGTTATTCATCAGTGCTTTATATTCTTCATCCATTGCTTTTCTCCACTCTGTATATTTGACTATTTGTTGATAACTGTTTGTTTCTTCTTCATTAACTATTGCAGTGTAAACTTTTGGTTTAAATATGCCTCTTTTTGACCTGGTCATCATTGGATGTCCAGTTTGAGGTTGTGGTTGTTGAGGGAGTAGGTCATTCTGTCTACTACTAATAGATTGATTACTGTCATTACTGGCCTCCTTTCTCATTGCTTCCAATGTTCTATAATATGATATTGTACGTGATTGAATGGTGTGGCTAATTTGCTCTGGTATATCATCACCAGTTGCATCATTACTGTGGTGGCCTTTAGAGTCACTACTGGCAGCCTTGTCATCATTCTCTTGTTTCCAAATGTCAGTGATATTGTGCATATCAGGTATACTAAATTTGGATTATATATTTTGGTTGTGGTTTGTATATCTTATCTTCTATAAGAAACAGTATTTTTTTAAAAATAACGTGCGTTCTTGTAAATATTCTACCAGACTTGTATATACATCTAAACCCTTTTTTATTATTGCAATAGCCTATGAATGTACATGTTTTAGATCTATAATCAAGCTTGTGAGTATTATAGGGTCTTAAATAAGGAAAACATAGAAAATCGAAGGTTTTCAGACTATTATAATCAATTTTTACATTAAATAATTTTTCTAGAGGAGTTTTATCTTTCAGCACTTTAGTGGGCATTCTATTTATTAGATATACAGCAGTGCTGAAAAAATCAGGCCAAAATTTAAGAGGTAAAGATGCTTGAGCTAGTAACGTTAAACTTGATTCAACTATGTGTCTATGTTTTCTTTATACTGTACCATTCTGCTCATAAGTGTGAGGGCATGTCACCCTGTGTATAATGTCCTTATTTTTGACGTAATAAGCTAATGGTTTGTATTCTGATCCTCCATCTGATTGTATATTTTTAGTCAGACCGTTTACTTCATTTTCAAACAACATTTTTGGTTTCAGACTTAGTTTTTAAGAAATATATCCAAGTATACCTAGTATAAGCATTTATAAACAATATACATTATTTATATCCATAATCAGAAAATATTGGAGATGGACCCCACAGATCTGTAGTAATTAACTGGTCAGGTTTGGAATATTCAGTTATAGAATCAGAGAACGGTGATTTGTGGCTTTTTCCCATCTAACAATAAGTGCATACATAAGGTAATTTTACAGAAATAAATTTAATTTTATTATCATTAAGAATCTTGGATACAATATTAACACGAGGGTGCCATAATTTATAATGCCATAAATCAAAGGTGTTTCTAATATGACGTTCATTTGTAATATCAGTCAAATTACAATGTGGGTGATCATTGATAGTGGGTTTATAGTTTCTAAGATTGAATTTGTAGAGTCCCTTCACAAAATTACAATGTCTCTAGCTACACAATGTTCAGGGAAGAATTCAAAATATACATTATTATCCCTAGAAAATTGAGACACACTAATTAGGTTTTCTTAATAGTGTGAACTCTTAATAAGTTATTTAAAAATAGTTGTCTATTGTCAGTTATACTACCAGTACTAATATGTGAAATTTTAACACACTTACCATTGCCCATGCTTATAGTTTGACTACCTTTATATTCTTTGTTTCCATGGTTCAGATTGTCCAGCTTGTTGGTAATTGTAACACCTCGTTTCCGTGAATGTTAAAGTAACGAATTAAAGAATACTTAATTGTAAAAGAAGAATTAAGGGAAACGGGTTACGCCATTGCATTCGTCTAGGAATTCTGCTTAAGATAGAGTCCGAGTTTGCGTAAATCGGACTCCATATGGAGAAGTTATGGAGTTCAGAAAATTTCAAGTTTAAACAAAAATTAAATTAAAATAATAATTAAGAGTCAAACAGTTAAAAATTCAAAAATTTAGTCAGAGCGGCCTGAGCGGGAAATTTCCCGTTCAGGGGTGTTGACCCCCCTATAGGGGAGTCGACATAGGTGTCGACCCCCATATAGGGGAGTCGACCCATTTTTGATCTTGTTCCAGTGACGATTTCTGAGTCATTACGGCATATGTGGCGATTTCTGGTTAGCTCCCTTTGATCTGAATGGCCCTAATTACTCCTAGGTTGATCTAATGGCTCATATTAATCTAAATTTCTATATAATCACCTCAATCCTCAACCCTAGACCTTATAATTTCATTCCATGAAGCTGTCATGCCGTCCATCTCCAAACTAGCATAGCCATCATTCTTCTCCAAACTAGAAATCAAGTTAGAAAGCTCCAAACCAAAACCAAATTAGAGAATCAAACGTCTACATCAAAGGATTAGCTTTACAAATTCAGAAATCAGATCCCAAAATACAAGATCCATTCTTTTCTGTAAGTTGACGTTATTTTCAGATGTGAATACCTATTTGTAATCTTTACATGTAATAAAATGAATCAAGATCTATGCCTGATTTTAAGATAATCTTTTCAGATTTATCCCTATCCTTCTATTGAATCTATGTCTTTGCATGCCTTAGAGGTTATTTTGTTGATTAAATCAGGCCTATCTTTGTTGTACATCGTGTTTATAATCCTTTTGGGTTCATGATGTTATTCTTATTCCTACGATAATGATTGTATCAGTTTATTCAAGAATCTATCTTTGTTGGATCCAAATTTCCTGTATTAGGTATGCTGTTACATGCCAATTTTTATGCCTATTCCTATTTTATGCTCCTTCTCTCTCTTCCCCTATTTCCTTTTTCTTTTATGAACCTGGGTTACCTTCGAACCTAGGCTGAAATCGCGAAATAAGAACGATTGGAATACGGGGGATATTTGGGTATAACCTATTTTGGTGAAATAATTGGGCATAACATATTCGATGAAATTGTTGGTATAACTTGTAAATGATATTGGGGCATTATCATTATAACTGCAAGTTTGGGTTAATTGGCATGTAAATCAAGTTTTGGGGCATAATTGTTATTGTGGTGAACTTCGGGTAAATTGAAATATTAAATCTAGATTGGGCGTAAACTGTAAATTGAAATATTAAATCTAGATTGGGCATAACTATTGGTTGGGAGGCCAAACATAATGTATATTCTGATTTTGGGGCATGACTATTATTGCAAATTTGGGAAGATTGGGTGTAGCCTATTTTGATTAATAACTTGTAATCGAATTTGTTGGGCATAACTTAAGAATGGAATCATGACTAGTTTTATGAAATTGGGATAATTAGCATATAAAATCTAAACTTGGACATGTGTGGTAAATACGTAAATTGGCTAAAAGATGAACATGCCTAACCCGAGGTTAGATTGAGTTGCGGTGTAAAATTTCCCGGAACCGCCCGCCACATCCAGTAACTGCAACAACACAGATCTAATGTGAGAGGTTAGCGTATTTAGCCCAAAACCCGAGGTTAGAATGAGTTTGTGGTAGAAGTCTGCCCGGAACCGCCCGGCACATCCAGCAACCGCAAGCAACAGGTCTAATGTGAGAGGTTAAGGCATTAATGAATAAATTAATGCTAATAAACAGACATGCTAAGAATGGTAAGGTTAATTAACATATGAATAAGCGAGACTTAACCGTTATAACATGTTAATTAGACAAGTGTGTGAGGTTAAGTAAATTTAGAACACTTAACCGTTATAACATGTTAATTAGACAAGTGGGTGGGGTTAAGTAAACTTAGAATACTTAACCGTTATAACATGTTAATTAGACAAGAAGGTGGGGTTAAGTAAATTTAGGACACTTAACCGTTATAACATGATAATTAGACAAGTGAGAAGGGTTAAGTTAACCAATATAACATGATGAATGAACTTGGTTAAGTTAATAGGAAACACTTAACCAATACAACATGATGTGTGGTAGGGTTAAGTTAACACAAGAGGGCAACACTTAACCAATATAACATGATGTGTGGTAGGGTTAAGTAACACAAGAAGGCAACACTTAACCAAGGTAAGATGACAAGTGGGTGGGTTAAGACTGGATTGACGACACTTAACTAATACAACATGACAAGTGGGTGGGTTAAGTTAACTAGAATTGATTGATGACACTTAACCCATATTTCAAAGTGGGTAGGTTTAAGGCAAGCTTAACCAATAATATGTATGGACTTGATAAGGGGAAGGGTTAAGTAAATCTTGGGTAAGTGGGAAATATTAATATATATAGGCCCATAAACTTAACCGTTATATAAACGTGTGTGAATCAGTGGGAAGGTTAAGCAACATATGAATAGGCAACACTTAACCAGTACAACATGTTAATTAAGCAAATGGGTGGGGTTAAGTTAAATTGGGAACACTTAACCATTATAACATGTTGATTAGGAAACCCTAGTAACAGGGATCCATTTCAGCAGTAACCCACATAGATGTATAATGGTACCCTGAATGAGGAAGGGTAGGGCACGATTACTGGGCTGATTATAAGCGGTCAAAATAGCGGTGGGTGGTGAAGCAGTGTAGCTCTTGACGGAGTACAGGCGTGCTCGTGCTCCGGTGCGAGAAAAGCGGGCACTGGGCACAGCAGTATACACTGTGCATCTTGAATTTGTGTCGGGTTGCCACCATAGGAATTAATACACCCCATGGTGGGACCAGTACAGGTATCTACATACAAGCGGGGCCGAGTGACACAAGTAATGAATACTTACGAGTTAGGGAGCCGATCGATAGGGTAGTAGGGGTACATCTACCATATCCATGGCAATTAGGCTGATTGAGGTAAGATCATCATACTAGATGTACACCTGAAGGCTACCACAATTGCGGGGTTGGGATCACCTTATTATTAACACAGTATACTAGTTGGGATACTAGTAAGGAATACAAATCATTCTATAAAAGACAATAGTTAGGATGCTAGTTGGGTGGTGCAGAGAAAATAGGAAATCAGAGAAAGAACCGAAGCACATTCAGTGTATCTTTCCTTGTCATATCGAATAGTACGGTGTAGGAAATATCTTAATAATTAGAAGCGCAACCATCATATCATGTTTATCTTGTGTACCTTGTCATATCTAGCGCTCATCATTTGTTGTCTTGCTATGCTTATTATCATGGTTGTGTCTTGTATCCAGTTTATTCATGTCATGATGCTTTTACCTATCTACATACCGAAAGTCACTGGACTTACCAGGCTTTATGTCTGACTTGTTTTCTTTCATATTCTTTTCTTCCGTTTCTCCCCCCAGGTAGTCAGGGAGGGAATAGCTCAGCTCTTTTTGGACCGTTTCTCTTTTCCAGCTTGAAGATTCTTTGATGTATTGCTTATCTTTGGCTACGACTGTGTTTGCACTTTAATTTGGGGACTTATGCTACTTTGCTATGTTTTATGCTTCTTATATACTTGGAAGTTTTTGAATCAAGACAGAAGTTTTATGTAGTACTTTTAAGTATGATCGAGTCAATTATTGTAAAAGCTTGACTAAACTACGTTGCTTACAAAATGACTTTGTTTTCCGTTGCTTTATTTGTCTGTCTTGTAATTTATCTGCATCTTTTACCTATAACGCTTCAGTGAAGTTAATACATTCCCTTTGTGAGTGACATTAATGGAGGTGGGGTGTTACACGTGGTATCAGAGCTAAAGGTTACCAGAACAGATAAAAGAGGATTTTGAAAACCGTTTCCAAAAGTATTTTTATAAAGAAATATTTACAAAAACTTGTTTTAACGAAGCGTTTTTTTAGAGAAAATTATTGTTTTTGAAAAGCATATTCCCCAAAGCAATAGACACTATCTTTTAGTTCTCTATTTGAATCTCTTCTTCCTTTCTTTCCGCCACAGTCTCGTAGGCATATGACATGTCGAGGGAGAAGTAGTGCCCAACCTCCATAGGTAGCTGTAGTAGCTTCACCTACGGCTAATCTTCTTTCAAGCTTTGTAGGTTGTCGTGCTATGGAGGTAGTTTCGAGAAACTTTTCAACAAGCTATACAAGGATATTAAGGATGAGAATAAGGGAGTTTGGGCCAAAGGAGCACAAGCCCAAGGATAAGAAGCTGGTTGATATGGCTTAATCCATGTAGAAGGAGAAAGGTGAAAAGAAAGAGGCCAAAGTGGAAGAATTACGAACAAGGGAATTGAATATAAGGAGGGTGGAAGAAATAATAGATCCCGCGACAAGAGGAAGTGTCTTTTCTGTGGTATAGAGGGTTAATTAATTGTAGGAAGAAGAAGACAAGTGGTGAAGCAGGGCATCTTATCAAGGATTGCTCGAAAGACAAGGGCAAGGGAAGAGGATAGGACCTACTTCTGGGGGACAGGTTTGTGCTCTCATGGCACCAGGACAGGAGAGAGATAGAAACGTTTTTATTGAAAGTTTGATAAATTTTTTTGAACTTTGTTTGACTCTGGCGCTTCACATTCTTTTTTATCTACTTCCATAGTTGAGTCTCTACACCTTAGTACTAATAGGGTAGAGGATCCCATTATTGTCTCAAAGCTAATTGTTGATTCGGCTCATTTTTGGTATGTAAGGATTTGAGAATAGCTATATTAATTATTAAGTGTTATGCTTATGTTTTTGGTTTCATGGTCTATGGGTTGATTCTAGGCGTGGATCGGTTAGCTAGAAATTGTGAAAGGAGGGTAGTTAGATTTTTGACTTGCCTCGAGAATACCCTCGAGATTTTGTGCGATCCTTAGGGATTAGTTTGGCTTAGCTACCTAGAATCACTTGATGCATCTACCGACGATTTGCGATCCGTTAGAATAGTCCATGAGTACGTAGACTTTTTTGATTAAGTTAGGGGTTTGTCCCCTAAAATGCGAGATAGACTTCCGCATATATTTAGTTGACAATGCAAAGCCAATTGCATTACCTGTACGACACATGACTCTAAGGGAAAAGTGGATGTTCACTTCGCTTGTGCATAGATGATATTTTTGTTTTCTCTAAGAGTGGGGAAGAACATGCTTTGTATCTAAGGGAAGTTTCGAATACCCTCTAAGCGCATCAGCTTAAGGCTAACTCCTCCAAATGCCATTTTTGGAGGAAAGAAGTGAGGTTCTTAGGACACATGGTCTCTAAGGAAGGGATAGCAGTGGATCCTGAAAAGGTAAGGTCGTAGCGGATGCCTTAAGAAGAAAAAGATTGACTTCAAGTCCTGTTTATGTGAAAAGGAAAAGTTCAGAATACATATCAGCCTTTGATTTTAAAACCTTCGGTAAAGTTAGTAGTTGGCATCGCTAGGAATAAGACCTACGCTTTTGGATCAAATAGGGACTACACAAAAGTCTCTCAGATAGTTGACGCAATGGATAAGTTAAGTAGAGAAGAGACCCCTAGTCACCTTAATAAATACACTTGGTAACATGGTTAGCATCTGTTTATTTTCAAGAGATAATTCTTGGAATGTTAGCATGACACAGTAGAAGTTGTAGTGCCGAGTAAACTAGAAGGAGAAGAGGTGGAACGAGAGGCGACAATGAGATGAGTCCCAACTTATATTTGGGAAACAGAAATTAAGAAGCTACACAGACAGTCAGAGCACAATAGAGTGAAGCTCAAGAAGATGCGACTTCGAAGACTGAAGACTAGATACGCGCATCATACCCTTTTTCTTGAGAGTATATCCTTGATCTCTTTTTCTGGGAATTTTATGCATACTTGCTTCTATCTTTTTAGGTATATCCTCTAGGTCATATCTTCGATCCTTGGGTAGAAGCCAATGTATGTAAACATGTGTTTGAAATATGTTATGATTGATGGTTGCAAGTGGTTGCTAGTGGTTGCTCGTGGATGCATATACACACATATTAGGCACTAGATCGGCTCAGTCACTTTCATATTGCATATGCATATATGTATTTGTATATGGATTGAAACTTGAGGTGTTATCATATGGATGTTGCATTTGTATGAATGATTGAGCACTCATGTAGAAGTTATAAAATACGATTAGGAAAAATTGCATACATAATGGACTCATGGCACTAACATAATTTGCATTAAGGAGGTCAACTGAATCAGTAGATCGTCTGATTTTGCATTAGAAAAGGACATATACACACACTATGCATATGTTCATGAAAAGCATTAGAGACCTTTTAAGGACAATGGATGCCTAGGATTGAATGATTGATTAGATGGATGTTGGATGGTAGGATAAACATTCTTCTTAACTTAGAGATTTCGGGGACGAAATCCTTTGAATGAGGGGAGAATGTAACACCCTGTATTTTTCGTGAATGTTAAAGTAACGAGTTAAAGAATACTTAATTGTAAAAGAAGAATTAAGGGAAAGGGTTACGCCATTGCGTTCGTCTCAGAATTCTGCTTGAGATAGAGTCCGAGTTTGCGTAAATCGGACTCCGTATGGAGAAGTTATGGAGTTCAGAAAATTTCAAGTTTAAACAGAAATTAAATTAAAATAATAATTAAGAGTCAAAATGGTTCAAAATTCAAAAATTCAGTCAGAGCGGCCTGAGCGGGAAAATTTCCCGCTCAGGGTTGTCGACCCATCCCCTCCCAGGGGGAGTTGACATAGGTGTCGACCCCCCTACAAGGGAGTCGAAATATGTGTCGACCCCCATATAGGGGAGTTGACATAGGTGTCGACCCCCCCTCCCCGCGTAGGGAGTCGACCCCTTTTTGACCATGTTCCAGTGACGATTTCTGAGCCATTAGGGCATATGTGGCAATTTCTGGTTGGCACTCTTTGATATGAATGGCCCTGATTACTCCTATGTTGATTAATGGCTCATATTAATCTGAACTTCTACATAATCACCTCAAACCTCAAACCTAGACCTCATAATTTCATTCCATGAAGTCGTCATGTCGTCCATCTCCAAACTAGCATATCCACCATTCCTCTTCAAACTAGAAATCATGTTAGAAAGCTCCAAACCAAATCCAAATTAGAGAATCAAACGTCTACATCAAAGGATTAGCTTTCCAAATTCAGAAATCAGATCCCAGAATACAAGATCCATTCTTTTCTGTAAGTTCACGTTATTTTCAGATATGAATACCTGATTGTAATCTTAACATGTAATAAAATGAATCAAGGTCTATGCCTGATTTTAAGATAATCTTTTCAGATTTATCCCTATCCTTCTATTGAATCTATGTCTTTGCATGCCTTAGAGGTTATTTTGTTGATTAAATCAGGCCTATCTTTGTTGTACATCATGTTTATAATCCTTTTGGGTTCATGATGTTATTCTTATTCCTACGATAATGATTGTATCTGTTTATTCAAGAATCTATCTTTGTTGGATCTAAATTTCCTGTATTAGGTATGCTGTTACATGCCTATTTTTATGCCTATTCCTACTTTATGCTCCTTCTCTCTCTGCCCCTATTTCCTTTTTCTTTTATGAACCTGGGTTACCTTCGAACCTAGGCTGAAATCGCAAAATACGAACGATTGGAATACGGGGGATATTTGGGTATAACCTATTTTGGTGAAATAATTGGGCATATCGTATTCGGTGAAATTGTTGATATAACTTGTAAATGATATTTGGGCATTATCATTATAACTGCAAGTTTGGGTTAATTGGCATGTAAATCAAGTTTTGGGGCATAATTGCTATTGTTGCGAACTTGGGGTAAATTGAAATATTAAATCTAGATTGGGTGTAGACTGTAAATTGAAATATTAAATCTAGATTGGGCATAACTATTGGTTGGGAGGCCAAACATAATGTATATTCTGATTTTGGGGCATGACTATTATTGCAAATTTGGGAAGATCGGGTGTAGCCTATTTTGATTAATAACCTGTAATCGAATTTGTTGGGCATAACTTGAGAATTGAAACATGACTAGTTTTATGAAATTGGGATAATTAGCATATAAAATCTAGACTTGGACATGTATGGTAAATATGTAAATTGACTAAAAGATGAACATGCCTAACCCGAGGTTAGATTGAGTTGCGGTGTAAAACTGCCTGGAACCACCCGGTACATCCAGTAACCGCAACAACACAGATCTAATATGAGATATTAGCGTATTTAGCCCAAAACCCGAGATTAAAATGAGTTTGTGGTAGAAGTCTGTCCGGAACCGCCCGACACATCCAGCAACCGCAAACAACAGTTCTAATGTGAGAGGTTAAGGCATTAATGAATAAATTAATGCTAATAAACAGACATGCTAAGAATGGTAAGGTAAATTAACATATGAATAAGCAGCACTTAACTATTATAACATGTTAATTAGACAAGTGGGTGGGGTTAAGTAAATTTAGAACACTTAACCGTTATAACATGTTAATTAGACAAGTAGGTGGGGTTAAGTAAAATTAGAACACTTAACCTTTATAACATGTTAATTAGACAAGAAGATGGGGTGAAGTAAATTTAGAATACTTAACTGTTATAACATGTTAATTAGACAAATAAGCAGGGTTAAGTTAACCAATATAACATGATGAATGAATATGGTTAAGTTAATAGGAAACACTTAACCAATACATTATGATGCGTGGTAGGGTTAAGGTAACACAAGAGGGCAACACTGAACCAATATAACATGATGTGTGGTAGGGTTAAGTAACATAAGAAGGCAACACTTAACCAAGATAACATGACAAGTTGGTGGGTTAAGTTAACTCGAATGGATTGACGACACTTAACCAATACAACATGACAAGTGGGTGGGTTAAGTTAACTTGAATTGATTGATGACACTTAAGCAATATTTCAAAGTGGATAGGGTTAAGGCAAGCTAAACCAATAATACGTATGGACTTGATAAAGGTAAGGATTAAGTAAATCTTGGGTAGGTGGGCAATATTAATATATATAGGCCCACAAACTTAACCGTTATATAAACATGCGTGAATCAGTAAGAAGGTTAAGTAACATATGAATAGGCAACACTTAACTAGTACAACATGTTAATTAAGAAAATGGGTGGGGTTAAGTTAAATTGGGAACACTTAACCATTATAACATGTTGATTAGGAAACCCTAGTAACGGGGACCCATTTCAGCAGTAACCTACATAAATGTATCATGGTACCCTTAACTAGGCAGTGTGGGGCATGATTACTGGGCTGATTATAAGTGGTCAAAATAGCGGTGGGTGGTGCAGTAGTGTAGGTTTCGACGGAATACGGGCGTTCACGTGCTCCGGAGCGGGAAAAGCAGGCACTGGGCATCTGTAGTATACACTGTGCATCTTGAATTTGTGTCATGTTGCCACCATAAGAATTGATACACCCCATGGTGGCACCAGCACAGGTATCTACATAAAAGCGGGCCCGGGTGACACAAGTAATGAATACATACAAGTTAGGGAGTCGATCGATAGGGTAGTACGGGTACGTCTAAAATATCCATGGCAATTAGGCTGATTGAGGTAAGATCCTCATACTAGATGTACACCTGAAGGCTACCACAATTGGGGGGTTGGGATCACCTTATTATTTAACACAGGATACTAGTTGGGACACTAGTAGGGAATACAAATCATTCAATAAAGACACTAGTTAGGATGCTAGTTGGGTGGTGCAGAGAAAATCGGAAATCAGAGAAAGAACCGAAGCACATTCAGTGTATCTTGCCTTGTCATATCGAATAGTGCGGTGTAGGAAATATCTTAATAATTAGAAGCGCAACCATTATATCCTGTTTATCTTGTGTACCTTGTCATATCTAGCGCTCATCATTTGTTGTCGTGCTATGCTTATTATCATGGTTATGTCTTGTATCCAGTATATTCATGTCATGATGCTTTTACCTATCTACATACTGAAAGTCACTGGACTTACCAGGCTTTATGTCTAATCCGTTTTCTTTTGTCTTCTTTTCTTCCTTTTCTCCCCACAGGTAGTTAGGGAGGGAATAACTCATCTCAGTTTGGACCGTTTCTCTTTCCGAGCTTGAACATTCTTTGATGTATTGCTTAACTTTGGCTATGGCTGTGTTTGCACTTTAATTTGGGGACTTATGCTACTTTGATTTCTTTTATGCTTCTTATATACTTGGAAGTTTTTGAATCAAGACAGAAGTTTTATGTTGTACTTTTAAGTATGATTGAGTCAATTTTTCTAAAAGCTTGACTGAACTACGTTGCTTATAAAATGACTTTGTTTTCCGATGCTTTATTTGTCTGTCTTGTAATTTATCTGCATCTTTTACCTATAATGCTTCATTGAAGTTAATGCATTCCCTTTGTGAGTGACATTAATGGAGGTGGGGTGTTACGGTAACAGACTGCTGGCTCCTGAATCTAGGTACCATGAATCATCTTGAATATGCTCAGCTCTGGCTTGTTCATTCTGATTTCTGGTAATGTCAGCATGATTAGTTGATCCTCCATGTGCTTGAGCAACATTGGCAGTACAGTTGGTGTTTCCCTGGCTATTGTTATTGCCTCGATTTGCTAAAGAATTTGAATTGTATCGAAAGTAGCATTTGATGGTAGTGTGGCCAATTTTCTCACAAATTTGGCATTTTGGTCGATTGTTGTTGTTGCTCCAGCTTCCTCTTCTTCTGCCTCTGGTGGTGAAGTTACACCTTTGAAAGGTTTGTTCACTTGTATTATTATTATTTGCCTAATTATTGCTATTATCATTATTTTTGTTGACTGCCTAATTGATAGTGAAGTCACTTTCTTAAGATTTCTTGCTTTCAAGTCTAGCTTCATGAGCTAAAATAATTGAATGTACTTTATCTAGAGAAGAAAATTCCTTTTGTGAAGAGATTATAGCTTCGACAACCTCATACTCTTACTCAAGCCAATGAGTATTGTTAGAATTTGTTCAGATTCTTACACTTTACGACCAGTTGCCTCTAACATGTCACAAACATATTGATTTGTCTCAAGTATCCTCTCGTGGTGGTATTATCTTTCCATATCTTCTGTAACTGCCTTCTATAAAGCAATAACGACCCGGTTTATTCGCAATCCTGGTTATCGACATAAACTCAATGTCGACTATCCAAGCATCGGAAATACCGGATAGTTAATGGAAGAAGTTAGAGGGTGAGGATAGATAAGATAGAAAATTAGAATAAAAGAAGAAGAACACAACCAGACGAAATCAGAGTAACATGAATCTCACAGCAGAACGAATAAAATATAGCATACAACATAGCTTGGAAATACAAATCTGTCATTTGAGTATAACACTTACATCACAGCGGAAATAAATAATAGCTTATATAATCCTGAAGCCTCCTGCTCTTGCTCTCCAAGCAAATCTATAAAAACCTGACTACTTGACTGCCCGTACAAAAGTGGGCACCCAAGAGTTTAGGGAAAACAAAACAAAATAAACTCTGGGTCAGTCATGGGACTGGTATGAGTAAAACCATTTAACATGGTTTGAGCAATTAAACGATATCTCATAAGACCACGCTGTATAACGGAACGGGGTTTTCCCTTATGATAATCCAAAACACATGGTCCAACATTCAAAAACCTTTTGAAAGGTATCAAACTCATTTGATATTATAATAATGTCTATCAACCACAATATAATAATCATCTAGCAGAACGCTTTCATCTCACGTTCCACATACATAATATATAATCAAAAACCACGGGTGCTTATTAGTTAATGAATTCCAACTGGCAAGGTATGGGACCACCTTCCAACAGTGTATATCTAGAGAGGAACACACCGGGTTCAACAAGAACATCTTGTAACCCAGGCTAAATATGACCGGTCACTCATTTCGCTTGAGTGTACCGAATGTATTATCACCAACGGTTGGGATCAGCAACCGTTTCCCGAAAGGGACAGCATCAAAATAGATTATAGAAGTAAATGAAATTTCTCTAGATCAGGTGACAATACACCCAAATTGGAAGCTAACCACTTAGCCATGCGACCTACCCGATTTTATACCATTCCTGGTTGTGAGGCTAGAGGCCATAATGTATCCTTTTACAAACCACGCCTTTCTTCACTTTGAATGTCACATCATCGTACCCACCAAATCACAAATTGATTTCTCCAAACATACCACGGGTAAACATCTAAAAGAAACGAATTCCTCTGCCACCAAATGTAAATACGTTTGAAGAGATCAACTTACGCGATCTGTTAAATATACTTCGTCAGACATTCTTCCATACAGGTCGTCCTGGGACTGGACAGACCGAAGGCACTATTCTGTAAACAAGACAGCCCTTGCATAACTCCATCTTCAATTATCTTCATCATATTTGATCGCAACGCTAACACCCATAAAGTGTGGTTTTCAGGTAATGAATCTGATCCCGATCTCTCTGTATTAACGATGGAAATGTTTAAAATCTTTGATATTCGGTGATTTAACTATCAAAGGAAAACATGTGTACAAACAACGGTCCTATTTCCAAATAGAAATCTTACCGATCAATCATCATTTTATTTCCCAATTTCTTGTTTATCATTTCCATATATTCATAAATTCCTTATTTCCTAAAATTAGAAAATATACGTTATTAACTTTGGAAAACGTTTCCAATTCTGATTCACGCAACAATATCTTTCCACCTCTATCAGTCTCTAACTGTAAACTAGTAAGAAAACAACTTCCTAAGCATAAACCCCGACGGCCGAAACCAACATCAGATCGATACCCAGAAAGCCATTCAACTCAACTAATTTCCGGTCAGTTTCTAATTTCAGTAATTCCATTTAAATTCCTAATTCAAACACCAAATTCCTTTATAATATTTTATTTGCAAAATATTTACTTAAATCCTTTATTCGCATTAAATGTGAATAAT
Source organism: Allium sativum (assembly GCA_030737875.1). Taxonomy (NCBI): domain Eukaryota; kingdom Viridiplantae; phylum Streptophyta; class Magnoliopsida; order Asparagales; family Amaryllidaceae; genus Allium; species Allium sativum. The sequence goes on along the minus strand of CM060923.1, from coordinate 570,312,282 downwards.
ATTTCTTCTTTGCAATCAAAACAGTTTGATTTCATATTTAAAACAATATCCCAAATCCAATTTCTATTTATAATTCTGATTATAGAATTATTGATATAAAATCTCATTTTATTCTTCTAATACTTAAAATCCCATTTATACTCACCTTTATAAATACTGCTCAAATTCCATTAAAAATATTGGTGTTAAAACCGATTCCTACTTCTCCATATAAATTCAGTCTTATATATTCTGCTTATCAAATGATAAATATTTGATTTAATTTATAAAACATTATTTATAAATTAATCTTCTCAATCTATTTGTTAAAACATATTTCTATTTAATATCCACTTTAAACAATCTTCTCATAATTCCTTTATATCTCGTCAATTTCCTTTTATAATTCTATTTATTTTCTAAACAAATATTCCTTTTATACTTCTATTTACTTTCCTAAAATATTCCTTTTATACTTCTATTTACTTTCTAAATAAATATTCCTTTTGTACTTCTATTTACTTTCTAAATAAATATTCCTTTTTCCAACTTCTATTTACTTTCTAAATAAATATTCCTTTTATAAAATTCTTTGATTTTATAAATATGTCCTTTTATAAAATTCTTTGATTTTATAAATACATTATTTTCAATTTACACTATGAAAATTCCCTTTCCACATTCCGATATTTCTTATGGCATTTAAAATACCGAATAACCGTGATCAACATCATCAACACACCCATAATCAATCACAGTTTATATATCACATCATATATCACAATATATGAAAACAAACAGTATTATAAATATTGAGGAATCCAGTTGGATCCCTCCAACCTGTTTCCCTGCATCACAGACGTTAAACAGTATAAATAACTTTGATTTCATTTCAATATGAAATATTCTGATAAACGGAATCAATATTTGATTAACAATATATATATATATATAATATATATATATATATATACTTATCTACAATTTCACCTAATAAATCAACAATTCAACCAAACAATCAACACATAGCAATCAATCATCATTTATCAATACTAGATTATATTTATAAAAATATAAAATGTATAGAGTTAGTGAAATTTACTCACATTGGATGATCATCGTTAAATAACGATAACTATCTTTGATTCAGACGGACATTTTATTTTTTAATAAATTGCAGCGAGCTCCAATTCACTCCCAGTCAGTTCCATTGTGTAGCGCCGTCCATACGATCCCAATGGATCTGACCGTTCGTTAATCTGACACCGTATGGCTAAGATATTTTAAATACAGTTTAATGCATACGAATTTAAATTTAATAAAACTTAAATATATTTTCCTTTGGGCTTTACCAATTAGAAACCCCGGCCCACTCCACAAGCCTACCCGCCCGCGTGAACAGTGAACGCTCTTCCTTCCCCAATATACCTCGCGTCTCCAGGAAAAACACCAGACATTACCATGACTTCAAAAACCCAACTCCGTCTCGTTCCACCACGAGAACAACTACCATCTTCACCATTTCGATCCTCGTCCAAATCTCCTTCAATTCCACCAAGTTTTAGGCAACTCGCACCATCCATTAGAACTCGCGATCTTTGGTGGAACCCGCGCTACTAGTTACTACTCGCATCAGAAATGGGTGTCGAATTCATTTAGACTTTGCACGCAAGACCAAATCTCCACGATAAACTCACATTCATTTACAACTTGAGCTAAAACCCATCGTATCTCGATCAAACTCCGACCCTATCCAGCGCTGTACATTTTCGCCCTTTAGCAAACTGCGTCGCACCACTAGAAATGGACATCGACTGGAAGCTCTTTACTCCAGGATTTTCATGATATGGGTTTCAAGATTTATTGGAATTTCCTTGATTTTTGTTTGATTTTTAAAGGAGGATTTTTTTTTTGGAAAATGAAAAACAACGGCACCTATAAACTTTGACCAGAAAAAATGGGTATAGGTTTAGAAAGGAGGGATATGGTAAGGGTATTTATAGGATTGTTTTAATATTTTTTTATTCTAGTTTTAAATAATATTTATGCTATCATTGTTTACATTCGTGTTTAAAAATCCTAGTAATCACATACAATACCCAAAAATCACGAAAATGGACACGCATCTACAGTTTGACATTACAGACCCAACGAAACTGGTTTCGTCGAATTTCGAGTCCGTATGCTCACACAGCGTATTTTTAAAGTCAAATTATTGACTATATTTCACATTAAAATTCCGTACGACCACATACTGACTCCAAAAATCGCTCAACTTGAAATCTAACAATAATTTAATATTTTGGATCCAACAAAATTAGTTTCGTCGAAAACGGAGTTCATTTGCAAAAATGGCTATTTTTAAAGCTCTAAATAAATCCATTTAAATACTAATATATTTAAAAATAATTAAAATAAATATTAATAAATTAATATTATCGTATATACATTTCCATACAATATCGTATAACCCCAAAATAAGTATATCAGGATTTATAACTCGATATTTCAAAATTCCTAGTTATACCGATATTCGATTTATATTTAATTCCTTTTATTATATAAATAAATCGTTATAAATTATACAGGAATTCCATAGCGACTTTTCGAAAATTTGGTTTGGACATAAATCAAAATCTACCCGATGAAATCCCGATTTTTTCTTCCATTAGAAAAATATACTTCACCAGCTCCGAATGTTTCTTGTTTCACAGAAATCCGGCTTAAAATGGATTCTGTATAAAGTTCGAACCGCCAAATTACGAACTGCCGCGCCATTTCGAGTTCGATTTTAATTATAATATAATTATACGTTCAACTATCGTTTATATAATATATTCATTAATATAATTCAATTCTAAACTGAATTATATATTTTAAATTGTCCAATTCACACAATATTGTGAATTCTGTTATTTCCAATTATTTTGAAAATAAATATATTATTCTATTATTTATATTAATTAAATATTCAATATTGTTAAATTAAACGACCATTTAAATCTCTAAACATTATTTAAATAATTAAATAAATTAATTATTATACCATAAAAATACGAGACGTTACAACATTACTTTAGCTACTGACTGATTGTTGAAAGCTTTTTCTATAGTTGTCCATATCTCATTGGTAATTTTACAGCTAATTACTTGTGGTAGTAGACTTTGATTAATAGCAGATAATAACCATAAACTGATTAAAAGATCTTGCCTATGAAACTTTATATATTCTTCGTTGTTGACAATTTTTTTCTCTTGATCAGTGATAAATTTTGGGGGAACAGATCAGGTTCCCATGATGAATCCTTCAAGGCAATACCCTTGAATTGCAATTTCAATTTGCAGTTTCCAAAGTAATCAATTATTTCATCCAATTATACAGTAATTAGTTGTGATTGTGGACTAATTACTGTTTTGGTGAGTTTGTGCACAACTATTAGAGTTTCAATAGTCCCAGTGGCATTATCAGAAGCTGATTATTAATTCACGAGTTTTTGATTCAAGACAACGGCGAAATGAAGATCATATTGAAGAGCTAAGTTCATATATATATGTATATATATATGTATATACGTATATATATATGTATATGTATATGTACATATATATATATGTATGTATGTATGTATGTTCAATCGTGTTAGATATTAGTTAAAATCTATCATTACAGTATAACACGAATGCACAAATAATAATATATATATATATATATATGATAATAGCTAGAAACAACCAGATTGGACAGAAATCACCTGAACTTGTCGATTGGTTCAAAATACACAAGTCGACTAGTTAGTGTATTTCTGACCAGTAACGGCTAGTTTCTACATATATTTAAATATAAATGATTTTCAGTATTTTCAACTAGTTGACTGGTGATATGCAGACCAATCGACTGATTCGAAACAGTAGCCATTTATAAGAAGAGTCATATCCTTTCATGAATAGATTTCAATTCATTTCTAAATAGAAATGGCTACATCTCTTCATTGTAGTTATTCATAAAATGTTGCTTCTCTTCTACTATTATATAAACATCATAATCTTCACTACCAAACCACCAATTCTTCCCAAATCTATTCTATTTTCTGATCTATATTTCTATACACTTGCATTCTAAAACCTCTCATATATTCAAGTTACTTGTTGAATCATCCGAATTGTTTCATATCTCTTGCTTTAATAAGTGACATACTTCCTTCAATCTTCACATATACAATATACTATTGAGGATAAGATTATAGGAAGGGTTTACGAAATCATTGGCTATTCGGTGTTTCAATAACACAAGCAGAAGTCAAACTCTTGTAATTTGTAAAAGTCCTGTGTCAGTGCTCCGGCGGGGAAATTCTTGTTAGGTCTCGGATTGTATTGAACCTTTTCCTCCAGACGGAGAGAGTGTGTTGATAGTGAATTCCGGAAGGAGTCTAGGACTAGACGTAGAAGGGGAAGTCCAAACCAGTATAAAATTCCTAGTGTCACTTTACTACTTTTACTTATTTGTGATATGTCTATATTGTTTAGTTTTATTTGCGTAACTATTGTATTATACAAGTCAGTATATCATAGTCAATTCTGCTTTATTCCATATACAAAGATCTTTAAGTCATACATGACTTTTCATTTGGTATTAGAGCAGGCCATCATTTAACCTTAACACCGTTATTTGATACATAGTTAATATGGATAATAACACTAGAAGTAGCACAAATATTGGATGCATAGAAGGCCAATATACTGCACGACCACCCTTTTTAAACGGCATGAACTATAGTTATTGGGCTACACGTATGAGAATGTATATGCAAGCTAATAGTTTTGATGCTTGGAATATTACGAAAAAGGAATATGCACAACCCACTACACCTTATACCGAATGGTCAGCAAAGGAAAAAGCAGAGGCTACTACCAATGCTATAGCTATGAATATGTTGCATTGTGCCTTGGATAGAAACAAGTTTAACCGAATTTTTATGTGCAACACTGCATATGAAATTTGGCGAACACTCAAAATAACTATGAAGGGACTTGCAAGGTCAAACAAAGCAAGATATCCATGCTTAAAAACCAATTTCAGAATTTCAGGATGAATGAAAATGAGTCTACAAATGACAAGTACTCAAAGTTTCAAAATATTTATCACTTTCTGTTAGGTTTAGGAGAAAAATATTTTGATTTTGATATTGTTTCAAAGATATTAAACTCTTTGATGGATGAATGGGAAAGGAAGGTTTTAGCTATCGAAGAGGCTAATGATCTTTCGGCCATGAAGCCCAAAGAGTTAATTGGTAATCTTATGTTGTATGAAGTAAATTTGCAGGCGAAAAAGACTCATGCTCAAAACAAGAATTTTTTTAGCTTTTCACTGAAAAAGATGAGTCGAATTTGGATGAAGAAGATATTGCCTTCATAACCAAAAATTTTAGAAAATTTCAGAAATATAAGAAGAGCCGAAATAAGAATGCAAAAAAGAGTTCCACAAAAATAACCTGATCCAGTCTTGGTGGAATGTTTCAACTGTCACAAAAACTAGACATTTCCAAAAGAATAGTCTAGAACTAAAGAAGAATTGCAACAAAAAGGAGAAATAAAGAAGGCATGCTTTCTTAGTCACTTGCGATAATTTATAATCATCATCTTCTAAGAGTGACAGTGATAGTGAAAATGAATAAGTAAATGTATGCTTCATGGCAAAAGACACCGAGGTTAGTGATTTTACTTATGAAGAATTAATAAAAATTAATACGGAAATTCTAGAATAAAGAAATAATTTAAAAGGAAAATACAAACAAGCAAATGAAGGTAGAAAGAAGGTAGAATTTGAAAGAGATTTGTTAGAAGATGAAAAAGAGATTTTAGAGGATGAAATCAGAAAATTACAAGAATCTCTATCTAATGCAAATTCTCAGATTTCTTTATTAAGCTAGGAAATTGAGACTCAAAAAGAAAAAAAGATTTGCTTGCTTTATAAAATCATGATTTATATTCAAAAGTTAAAATTATTGAGTTAGATAATTCTAGTCTTAAATTAAGATTAGATGATATTTCTAATAATGTGAATAATTTTAATAAAGGAAGAGAAAATCTTTCTAGAATTTTAGAAAATACTCAGCCTTCTCATAGTAAAAAAGGATTAGGGTTTATTAAAAAAATTAGTACTAAGAAAAGTTCTAGCAAACCTGTTAGTACTAAAAGAGTACTGAATTTATCAAGTCTGTGTCTTTTAAGAAAATAGAATTTGTTTCCAAGAAAAAATAATCTAAAAACGTTTGTATTTGGGTACCAAAAAAACGATGTGATAATTAGAAATAAGTATATCAAAGATTTTTTAGATATTATTCATAATAATATTAATTATATTTTCAAAAGGGATTCTGAACCCTCTTCGGTTTCCTAAAGCCTAACCCTTAGGACCCTAACGGAGGAAGTGAGTACCAATAAATTTTGAATTATTTTTTGCAAATCCCACATAACAAAAACAAAGGAAAATTGATACTCGAAAGTGGTTGCTCAAAACACGTGACAGGAGATAAAGAGATGTTAACCAATATTATCTATTCAAAAGGAGGAACTATCGCATTTGGAGATAATTCCGAAGGATTTATCATCGGCAAAGGCGATGTGAGAAATTACGGTATATCTAATTCACCTCTTATTTCTGATGTATTATTAGTTAAAAACTAGAAATTTAATTTGTTAGGTATTAGTCAATTATGTAATAAAGGTTTTAAAATATCGTTTTTCAAAAATAAATGTAACATACTAGATTATAATCAAAATCTTATTTTTGAAGGAAACAGAGATAAAAATATTTATATTTTAAATATGGCAGTTAATAATAATCCAAATATGTGTCTATTAGCCAAGGATAATGATACTTGGTTTTGGCACAAACGTTTTTGTCAAATTAATTTTAAAACTATAAATAAGATTTCTAAAAATGAGCTTATAAGAGGTTTACCTAAAATAAAATTCAAAACTGAAAACTTGTGTGATGCTTGCCAACTTGGAAAGCTAACAAAATCTTCATTTAAATCTGAAAAGGTTATATCAACACTACAACCACTTGAATTACAACACTATAACCACTTGAAAAGGTTACAGAAACTCAAGATAACATTGAAAATAATAACCAAAATATTCATGTTAATGAAGTAAGATCTCCAGCAAGAATATCACGTGACCATCTGACTCAAAATATTATTGGAGAAATAACTTCAAATGTAAGAACAAGAAGCCAGCTTAATTTAGTAAGTAATATTGCTTTCTTATCAAATATTGAACTCAAAAACCCAAAATAAGCATCCATAGATGAAAACTGGATAATTGCTATGCTATAAGAATTAAATCAGTTTGAACACAATGAAGTCTGGGAACTAGTTCCAAGACCGAGTGATCAAACGGTCATTGGTACAAATGGGTTTCAAAAATAAAGCAGACGAATTAGGCAATATTACTTGAAACAAAGCTAGGCTAGTTGCACAAGGTTATAATCAAGAAGAAGACATCGATTATGAAGAAACATTTTCTCCAATCGCCTGACTAGAAGCAATTCGAATTTTATTAGCATATGCATGTTTTCATAACTTTAAACTATATCAAATGGATGTTAAAAGTGCTTTCTTAAATGGATATTTTAAAGAAAGAGTAAATGTTGAACAACCTCCACTATTCGCTCATGAAAAATTTCCTGATCATGTTTTCAAATTGAAAAAGGCATTATATGGGTTAAAACAAGCACCTCGTGCTTGGTACGTCTTAAAAATTATTTAATAGATTTATGGTTCAAAATTGGAAAGGTTGATCAAACATTTTTTATAAAGAGAGCTGATAAAGACATTTTAATATTGCAAATATATATCGATGACATTATGTTTGGTTCAACAAATGAAAATTTATGTCAAGAATTTTCAAATATAATGACAAGCGAATTCGAAATGTCACATATCAGAGAACTATCTTATTGTCTAGGTTAACAAATTAAGCAAATATCAATTGGAATTTTCATAAATCAAGAAAAATACTACACTAATTTAATAGAACGTTTTGGAATGGAAAACACTTCAAGTAAACATACACCAATGAGTATAACGACACATTTAGATAAAGATGGAAATGGTAAAAGTGTCGACCAAAAGTTATATTGAAGCATGATAGTTCACTTCTATATTTAACTGCTAGTAGACCGAATATTATGATGAGTGTTTGTTTATGTGCCCGTTTTCAAGCTAATCCAAAAGAATCACATTTGAGGGAAGTAAAATTTATATTACGTTATCTTAGCAGTACCAAAGATTTTGGAATTTTCTATCCGAAAGACTGTTACTTCAAATTAGTTTCATATAGTAACGCTGATTTTGGAGGATCACAGACGGATCGTAAAAGTACAAGTGGAACTTGTCACTTTATCGGTAAATCACTTATATCTTGATTCAGCAAAAAACAAAATTGCGTTTCACTGTCAACATGTGAAGCCGAGTATATATCTGCAGCACTAGCCTGTGCTCAAGTAATATATATGCAGTAAACACTAAAATATTTTAATGTCAATTTGAATAATTCAACAATTTATTGCGACAATACAAGTGCAATAAATTTATCCAAAAATCTCGTAAGCCATTCTAGAACAAAAGATATTGATATACGACATCATTTCTTGAGAGATAATATTGAAAAGAAAATTATTAACTTAGAAATTGTAAGTTTAGAAAATCAAATAGCTGATATTTCTACTAAACCCCTATTAGAGAATACATTTATTAAACTCACGAGAGAATTAGGAATTGTCTCATATAAAGATCTCTGAATATCTTTTCTGTACTACCTTCGGTTACTACTTTCTCATAGTACTTATTTTTTAATCGATGATAAAAGGAGAGAAATATGTGTCATTATAATATATAATTGTATTATACACTAACATTTTGTTATAGGAATTGGTAAGTTTATTATACATTAACAAAATGTTGCAGATAAGCTTTTTAGACAGTGGGAGATGAATATATACAAGCATACATTCAGTGGGAGCAACTCATTATCTCAACAAATATGCAAAGTGTTGTCATCAATCAAAAAAGGGGGAGAATGCTGATTCAAGAGATTTCTGATTCAAGACAACGCGAAGATCATGTTGAAGAGCTATGTTCATATATACATTTATATACATACATACATACATATATATATATGTATGTATGTATATGTGTGTGTGTGTGTTTAGCCATTTTAGATATCTGTTAAAATCCATCCTCATAATATAACACGAATGCACAAATCATAATATATACATACATACATACATACATACATACATACATACATACATACATACATATATATATATGTGTGTGTGCGTGTGTGTGTGTGTAATAATAGCTAGAAACAGCCAGACTGGACAGAAATCACCTGAAGCAGTCGACTGGTTCGAAATACACCAATCGACTAGTCAATGTATTCCTGGCCAGTAACGGCTAGTTTCTACATATTTTTAAATATAAAAGATTTTCAGTATTTTTAACCATTTGACTGGTGATATGCAGTGTAACACCCCGTAGTTCTGTAACACTAAGATTTACAAATCAAGGCAGAATTAAAAGTAAAATTCAAAATCAAGGGAAACGGGCTGTGCCTTTGCGTTCGTCTAGGAAAAATACACGAAATAGAGTCCGAATTTTCGAAAATCGGAGTTCGTATGAACAAGATATGGCCCGTCAAAGTTTTCAGAAAAATCCAAGTTCAAAACAGTTTAAACTAGAGCAAAATTTGAATTCAAACACACAGGGGGCAGGGCGGGAAAATTCCCGCCCAGGTCAAGTCGATAGGGGTGTCGACTGCACAGTCGACACCCCCTCCCCCCCATGTCGACATGGGTGTCGACCTCCCCGCTTTTTCCAGCTTCCTGAACCAGATCCGTTTCTCTGTATTTGGACGCCCTTCTGACCAGATTCGTTGACTTCTACACTATATAAACAACCCTGGTCTTCTTCTCTATTCACAATTCTTTTCTATCCTTATGCTGCCTCTGAGAAAATATATAAATAAATAAAAATAAGAAGATAATACGAAAATCCAAGACAAGGTTATGCTGCTCAAGTTGTCTAGAAGAGATTCAAAGCTTCAAGATAAGGATTAAAGGCTAAACGTCGCACGAATCATAGCAACACCTCCTTTCTATTCTAATCTAATCTCTGTAAGTCAGTTATTTCTAGATTTGAACGTTTTTCTCTGTTCATGACATGAAATTAAAGGAATAAAAGAATACGCCAAATCTCTCTCTCTATTCGAATCAGTGCATACACTCTTGAACCTAATTAAGAACTGTTATGATTCGAGGACAAATAAGACCGTGACTACGAAACTATGGACCTTAAAACCATATGCCTATGATTATGAACATTTGCCTATGACTATGAATATTGCCTATGACTATGGACATTGCCTATGACTATGAACATTGCCTAGCCTATGACTGTGACTGTGACTATGAGGATTATTTCCTTGACTAAGCCTATGCCTTTGATTAGGAAATATAAACTATTGCCTATGATATAACAAGGAAATCTGTGACTAAACACCTGTGATTCATGACTAGGAAAGTGTTGCTTAAGTTTTGTGACTATGAAATTGGGTCTAAACCCGATTATCTATTCTGTCTATTCTTGGTTATCTTTGGTTTTAGACCTTGGGAATTTACCTATTAAGTTAGGTCTACCCATGTTCTTGAACCTACGTCTCTATTCTGTCTATTCTTGGTTTTCTTTGGTTTTAGACCTTGGGAATTTACCTATTAAGTTAGGTCTACCCATGTTCTTGAACCGACGTCGTTATTCAACCCTTTTTATGCCAGTTAGTATGTCTATCTTTTGCATAGCATCTTTGGTTCATTCCCTATTTTCTACGAACCTAGCTTTATTTATAATCTAGACTGAATCACGATTATACGAACAGTGGGAATGCGGTTTGGGCAAAATATGAAATTTACTAAAAACGTAGTTTAACTTGGAAATTAGCATAAATTGGGAACATGTATTATGGCATGTTCATAGAAATGCAAATTGGATAAATTTGACATGAATTATAAGATGTGTAATTGGAATCTAGTATTGACGTGTAAATCTAGTATTTACATGAATAGTGAACTAGAGTAATAAGTCTAGAATTACAATGTTGAATCAGAATTGGATTAGCTAATTTGGCACGGTAAGTATATTGGCATAAATGTGAAATTGGCCATAATTGGGAGTAATTGGCAGGTTTAGCAAAATTCATGGTTAGTGACACTTAATTTGGTATAGTCCACATACCAAAAAGCATAAATATGATTTAGAAGGGGAAATGGGCCATAAGAATGAATGTAGACAATTTACATTAAAAGAGTAATTAGGAAATAAGTAAATTAGAAATAATTTACTTATAGAATTTAGCCTGAATGAAGAAATATAAATTTAGACAAATTAAAGGTTTATTAACGACATCTCTTTTAATGACACACCAGAAAGTTCTAGGGTGACAGAGAGGATAGTGTCTAGGCTTGGGTTTGGAAAATACAAGTTTCCTGCTCTCCCTGGCTATCCCTAACTGATCCAACGAACGGGATGGTTATTTTCAAAACTTGATTTGAAAATAAATTGAAACCCTTTGAACTTAGAAAACACGAATATGCCTAGCCCGAGGTTAGACTGAGTTGCAATGTAAACCTGCCCGGAACCAACCGGCACATCCAGTAGTCACAACAATACCTGTCTAATGTGAGTGGTAGCGGCTCTAATTTATTTAGTTAAAGCTAGAAAAAGAATGGTAGGGTTAAGTTAACTAAGACACTTAACCAGTTCAACATGATAACTAGACTGATGGGTGGGGTTAGGTTCAGACTGACACTTAAACACAGTTAAGCTAGAATGGGAGGGTTAAGTTCAGAGGAACACTTAACCAACTTAACACAGTTAAGCTAGAATGGGAGGGTTAAGTCCATAGGAACACTTAACCAACTTAACACAGTTAAGCTAGAATGGGAGGGCTAAGTCCATAGAGACACTTAACCAAACTCAAGGTAGCAAAACGAGACTTGTAGGGGTTACGTAAAGTTAATACACTTAGCCAAATTAATATGTTAACTAGACTAGAGGTTGGGGATAAGTAAAATCTAATACACTTAGCCAATTTTGATATGTTAGTTGGGCTAGACCGTAGGGTTAAGTAAACCTGAACACTTAAACATCAGGTTGTGATAAAGGAATGAGGTTAAGTCTAAAACATGAAGGGATAATACTTAACCATTAATAACATGTTAGTTAGAACAGACGGGCAAGGTTAAGTTAAAAAGGAACACTTAACCAATACAGGATGAAGGGGTAGGGTTAAGTAATAAGAAATATTTAACCAATATAACTTGGTTTGTGGTAGGGTTAAGTCAACGTGAATTGCTGATGACACTTAACCAGCTTAACAGGATAAATGAAGAGGGTTAAGTTAGCTTGAATTGACTAATGACACTTAACCAATCCAAACTGACAGGAAAGAGAACTAAGTAGTAAAGCTTAGTTAAAAGGAGCTAAGTAGTAAACCTTAGTTAAGAAAACAACGATTCTGGAAACTAAGTGGTAAACCTTAGTTGACAAAACTAAGTAGTAATTCTTAGTATAACACGAGGAGGAGCGAACGTCCGTCTGATTAAAAAGAAGGCTCCAACGAATTGGGTTACGAAGCCTGAGGCTTCAAGGGGACGTGAGGGTACTCTTGGTATCCCTCTGTGAGGCTGCAGATGATCCGCCTGGGCCCACAGAGGTTAAGGTCTGCGTAGAAGAACCAGGGGTATGCCTTGGTTGTAATACATGGCAACCTAAAGACTAGGATGGACCGGCGTGATTTGACGAGAAAACGGTAGCCCTGTGATAGCGACTCGTCGTCTACCATTCATCTTCAGTCAATCGAGATACGTGAAGCGGAAAGGCGGAGAACTCCAAAAGACCATATACTTGCTATCTAGTTATGGGTGAGGATGGCCATAGGATAGTGGGGCATCGGGGGCCGGCGTATAGTTCTCATTTTACAAGGTGTGCCTTTCATTAGTTGAGGGAGGGGTCAAGTGGGACCATAGCCACTGGAATAAAAAACAGACCTTAGCATCTGCATCGACAAATATCTGAAAGCTCCCGACCGAGTTCCGTATTCCTTGATTTGCCCTGTCACAGGACTCGGACCACACATTACAGGACATGTGCATCTAGGCAAGTGATAACGATTCGCGATACATGCGTGGGGAAGTATAGGAACATATACCACTCTAGGTAGTGTGTCCTAGACTTGAGGGCATCGTTCGACAGGTAGCGTAATCCCTAGTTGGACTAGGTGGCATAAACCCTAAACTCGAGAAGCGTTCAGCAGATAGCGTAAACTCTAGTTAAATCTAGAAAGCACTTGATAGAAAACCCTAGATTAGATCTAGGTAATAAATAATAAATGTATGCCTAAAGGCAATGGAAACTACAGGGGTTGGGATCACATTATCGTTACTAGTTGGAACACTAGTTAGGTGGTGCAGAGATATAGAAACCAGTATAACAAGGAAATAGCGAAGCGGCGAAAGTATTAGAGCATATCCTGTTTATCTTATCTTTGCACATCTTGTGATTATCTTGTCTAATCTTGCTGACCCTATGATCATGGTGTTATCTTGTATTCAGTTAATTCATGTCGTTTTGTTTTTCTATGTTCACATGCTAGAAGTTACTGAACTTACTCAGGCTTTATGTCTGACTCTGTTTTTCTTTCGTCTTCTTTTCTTCCGTCCCCCCCCCCCCCCCTCCAAGGTAGTAGACGAGGGAATAGTATAGCTCAGGTTAAGTTGGAATGTCACTCTTTCCCAGCTTGAAGATTTGTCGAAGTTTTGCTTGGATTCTCTTTTCAGATGCTATGGCTGGTTCTTGCTACATTAGGGAATATAAATGTATTTTTATGCTTCTTTACTTTGTAAGACAGATGACACTCTGATATTGTAAAGAAATCTTTGTACAAACTATTTTATCAATAAAGCAAAGTTTTATTTTCCACTGTTTAATTTCAGTCTGTCTTGTAATTTATCTGCATCTTTTACCCTAAATGCTCCACAGAACTTAGTGCATTCCCTTTGTGAGTGACACTAACGGACGTGGGGTGTTACATGCAGACCAGTTGATTGATTCGAAACAGCCATTTATATGAAAAGTCATCTCCATTTATGAATAGATTTCTATTCATTTCTGAATAGAAATGGCCACATCCCTTCATTGTAATTATTCATGAAAGGTTGGTGCTCTTCAGCTATTATATAAACATCATAATCTTCACTTCCAAATCACCAATTCTTTCCAAATCTATTCTATTTTCTGATCTACATCTATATACACTTGCATTCTAAAAAGCTATCATATATTCAAGTTACTTGTTGAATCATTGGAATTATTTCATATCTCTTGATTCAATAAGTGACATACTTCCTTCAATCTTCACATACACAATATACTATCGAGGATAAGATTATAGGAAGGGTGTACGATATCATTGGCTATTCAAGAACACAAGCAGAAGTCAAACTCTTGTAATTTGTAAAAGTCCGGTGTCGGTGCTCAGGCGGGGAAATCCTTGTTGGGGCTCAGATTGTATTGAACCTATTCCTCTGGGTGGAGAGAGGTGTTGATAGTGAATTCCAGAAGAAGTCTGAGACTGGACGTAGAACGGGTTGTCCAAACCATTACAAAATTCCTGGTGTTACGTTACTTACTACTTTTACTTATTTGTGATATATCTCTATTGTTCAGTTTTATTTGCATAACTATTGTATTATACAAGTTAGTATATCATAGTCAATTTCGCTATATTCCATATACAAAGATCCTTAAGTCATACACTACCTTTCACTGATGAAGCAGTAACATTGGCCATGATGACCAACTAGTGAATCAATTGTAAAGATGATCAGAACTCTTTCGAGTTGAAGAATAGATGGGTCGATGGTCGTTAAGCCTTAATAATGCTTTGGTACCATGAAAGAAATAAAGAACATCGGAGGCAACATTGAAAGAAAGTTTTATCATTTCTAACTGTAATGAAGATTGATACAAATTGTATAGAGTGGTATCCTCTATTATAATAATGTAAAGTAGAATAAATGGTACGGTCCATATACAAAACAAAAGGAAAGATGTAAAAATAGGCAAGCGCAGGTGACCGTTGTACATGTATTATAAGGTAATACTTGATATTGAAATATATTGTACACGCAAGCTTTACTTTTATCACATCTTTCCTTTATTAGTGCAGGCGACCGTTGTATAGGCTATATGCGGTAATACTTGATATTGAAATGTACTGTACATGCAAGCTTTCCTTTTAATACATCTTTCCTTTTGTCATATCCACGCAAGCTTTCCTTTTATCACATCTTTCCTTTATTACCTACCAATTCATAAACCCTCCGTCCCCAATTAGTCAACACCGACCAATTTAGAATTCAGCTATAAAAAGCCAACGTTTTGCTCATCAGTATCATCCATTAATCCAAAATTTCGGTTGATAAACTTGATTACTATATAATAAAACCATCATGAGTTCAAGACGCTGGAAGGTAGAAATAACATCAACTATTTTGGTTGCTCACCTCTTTAAGGCAGCCATGCTGGACTGGCACAATCTTGGACCCAAAGCTGCTCTTGAAATCATCGAGAGCAGTACAGTGATGTCTGGAGAAAGAGTTGGAAGAATTCGTGAAATCTAATTCACACCACGTTCCACATTATTTTTGACATTTTTATATATTAAATTTGTCTTCAATCACTAGTTTCTAACAGGATATGTTCACTAAGATATATACATACATGTTATAACATGGTTATTATTGTAATCAAACGCATGCATGCGGTTAGGGATGACAATGGGACGGGGCGGGCGCGGGTAGTGCCCCCATCACTCGCCCCGTTGAGTGATTTTTTGCCCCGTGCCCGCCCTATACCCGCACGGGTACACATTAAACGGGTTTTAAACAGGTTGCAGGTATTGATGGATACGTATTTGTGGTTATCCATTATATTTATTCGATTTATTTTTTAGCATTATTGAAATTATTTTAAAATCCATTTGGTAAAAAAAAAAACAAAGTAGATCAATACACAAATGCTAACCTCAAAATACCAATACATACTTAGACCAACATCCAGAAAAGAAGAGGCAACAACAGAAGTATCCATCAAAAAATTACACAAAACGACAACTAAAAATCACATTCAATACGGGCACGGGTACCTACGGACACGGATATCCTACTATCCGTACCCGTCCCATTTATTAACGGATATTAGAAAAACCCGTTTATTTTACCTACGGATACCCATTTAACTATCCGTTTCATATCCATGACGGATTTTACCCGCGGATAACCACGGATACAGATTTTTTTGCCATCCCTACATGCAGTTGTACCAATTGGGTTCATAATGGAACGCCTAGACTTTGCAGACTTGGAAAACTTTGAAGTAAAAAACGCTCTAATTGAAGGAGGTAACCTCGGAGTTAGCCTGGAATCCTTAAACAATAATTTCAAGTTTAAGCCCTCAGGCAATGGAGGATGCCTAGTAAAAGTAGAGGCAACATACAAGCTTCTTCCCGATATGCAACCGAATGAAAGCGTGATTGGGTTTGCAAAGGAAAACGTTGTAGACCACATTAAGGCAGTTGAAGAGTACCTCGCTGCTAACCCTACTGAATATCCCTGATGATCGCTCGAAAATGGTGTTTATTTTTCTCCACGTTTAAGTACTTAACAGTGTGCGTCATTTCAATAAGTTACGCGGAAGGTTTTCATTCTACTATTTCATTTAAGTAAGTTTAATTCTGCTTTTGGACATTTTATGAAGTTGTAATTAAATCGTATGTATAATAACATTGAGTTGTGTTTGAGGAATAATTTTATAAAGTGTTATTTGTTATGCTTTTTTTATGCTTACCCAACTGTAATCAACTGATAATTGTATGGAGTCCTCCCTTCCCATTTATCTTGATCTATGGACTAATTAAAAAGCATAGGAGAAGCGAGTCGTGAAAATTGGTGATATATTTCTCAGCTTTTAGAAGGTGGACAGAAGACATCAAAAACATATGCGCAATCAACTGATTTATTTGTTACTATTTTAGTTCTAAGAAAATTCAAGTCATTTTGATAAAATTTGTTCTAAAGTCTTAACCTATCAAATAAAAAAAGGTCAAAAAACAATGCTATTTTCAAACAAAAATCTGTGTACTACACCACATCCAACCCCATTCGGATCAAGTTGCCCAATGAACACACGTGTGGTGGTAATTGAGAAAATGCATAGATAAAGAACAAAAAGGTTGCAAACTTTCATTACTTGTAGTTATGGACAATGATACTTCAGTAATACACAAACTGAATGGTGCTTCTTATATATACACACACAGAGAGAGAGGCTGAGTGCAGCGAATAAAAGAAAATACAAGTCCATGGGCCGTAACCCAAACATTAAAAGAAATATAAAAAAAAGCTAATGCGTTTTTCCTTATCAAACCAAACCTGTGTTTCAGCTATGTTCCTTCTCTTCTTCGTTGTCCTTTAATTTGGCTAAAAATTCTTTAATCAAGGTGTTTACTTGCCTTTCGAGTTTTGATTTTGGAAGCTTTACCACTTGATTTTTTGGGCAATAGCTTGCATTGACTTATTTTGATTGGATTTCAGATTCTGGTTTTTTTCATCTTCATCGATTGATTTAACTTTCAGATCTTCTCGAATCTTGTAAAAAATCTTGATAGATAGTGGTTTAGTGAGCATATGTCCACGTTGGTAAGCGACAGTTATGCGAGCTATGAATAATCGGCTTTTGTTAACTTGCTCGCGAACGAAGTACATGTCTAATTCCATGTGCTTTGTTCATGTAGGTAAGATAGGTTTGATAGTCAAGTTGAACGTACTTAAGTTGTCACACCAGATTGTGGATTTTTTTTATTTATGACCATTTATAGTTCACTAAGAAGTGACTTTATACACATCACTTCCGATATAGCACTGGCAAGTTTGCGATATTCAGACTCAGCACTTGATATGGATATCATATGTTCCTTTTTGGAACATCATAACACTGGATTTTCACCTAGATAAATACAATACACCATTGTAAATTTTCTATCATTGGGATTTGAACCCCAGTCAACATCAGAGAACCCAGTTATAAACAAGTTTTGTTCATCTATTAGGAGTAGTCAACAGTGTTGAGTTCTATTTAAATATCTTAAAATACGTTTCACTACTTTCCAGTGTTGATCTAATGGTTGATGCATGAACTGATACATTTTATTTACATTGTATGCAATTTCTGGTCTTGTTATTGTAGCATATTACAATCCTTTAACAATACATATCCAGTGTTGATCTAATCGCCGTCTTACTTTCATCTGTTACTATAATATCCACATATGTCAGAATATATGTTGTCATCCTATTGCCCATTTTTATGAAGGGCAAGGGGGTTACCTTCAAATTTTTAAGGAATAACTTTGCCAAAAGCTTCTGGTTTCCCACTTTCGGTAGCTTGGATGAAGGGCTTTGTAGATGTCTTTTTTTATTGAAACTGACGGTAGCAGCAAAGGATCCTAATCATTAATCATAAATACGTTATTCAGTATGTAGAAATAAGTTCATTGTTTCATATAAAATCTAGTACATTATTTTTTAAGTCTATCCATGTTTATAAGGGAAAATAATATGAATTGCTAATAATACTCTTATAAAGAAGGAGCCTTACGTTCCGTAATCATTTTGAAATGTTGAATTCTACTTTCCCTAAGAAGCTCCTCCTTCTCTTAGCCCAAGAAGTCAAAAAAAAAAACCTATGACACAATTTTATGGATTTTGTATAATTCCTTTAGAAAGCAAAGTTGGATGGGTCCCAATGACTTAATTAAGAAGGACCTTTCTCATAAATCTTTTCTTAGCATAGCAAATTTTGATAAGAAGTCTCGGATGATGGGACTACTTGAAGTAGTATTTCTCTATCATTATATGACAAAATAGCCTCGATAAAACAAAGCTAAAATCATATGGTTATTTTATTAAAAAATATGTTTCTAGGATTGATTTACGAAAGTATACAAATTATGTACATGCCCAAAAATTATCTCTTATGATAAGAGGACTCTTGCGTCAACTTCCGCCACCTCAGGGACCTCTTAATCACACTGAAGTTTCTCCAATGTGGTAAAAAAAAAAAACCTTTTAAACATTGACTTCGGGAGCATATCAAAACTTAGTTCTAGATATTTTTTAATGTTTTCAGAGTAGACCATAAGTACTGGAGCTATGGAAGACTCTTCCAAAAACATTACCGTAAAAGTGGACAAGAAAACATATAGTTTACTTTTTTCCTCCGATAGGACATCCATGACCTTCCTCAAAATTTTCTCCTTATTTGCTAAGGATATCTCTGAGGCAAAGCGTTCCTCTTCCAGTGATTTCCACAAGGATGAACACTCCACTCCCTGAGATCTCTTCCTTCCAATCAGCTGGAAGCGATCATCCTTTAGCTCCTGAAGTTTGGTTTTCAAAACAACATTTTTATCAAGCGTGGGTGGATGACATGGCCATGGAAGCCTCATTATCGGCGTCACTAACAACATAAAACATCATAGAGACTAAGATTTCACAAGACATAAAATAGTAAATTTACAGCAGAAAAAGAAACCTTCATTTTTAAATTAAAAACCATTTTCGTTTCAATTAACCAAATAGTTACAAAGTGCAATGTCTCAAAATCTTAGTCAAAATAATATCAAAGTAAAATAATATTACCCTCCAAATAGTCAAAAAGATAATACCTAACCTTGGAAAGTAAAAAGGAATTAATCCATCTTTTGCAGAAATCTATCATGACAAAATCAACAAAGAAATCTAAACTATACAGTTTCTCCCTGTAAGTCTGGGGGAAAAGAGAAAGGGAGAAAGGAAGCGAGTCAGACATAAAGTCTGATGAGCTACTGTGATTATCAGCTCGACTACTAAGTTAAGGAAAACAAATAAATAGTGGTTCTAGTGTCATAAGAGGGTAAGTGTCAGTATATATCTAAAGGTGAACAATAACTGATATGAATTAACATAAAGGATTGATTATTCTTATCCAAGAGTTAATGATGACAATAATGATCATACAAAAACTAATTGATTGTTTTGCACTTCTACAGTTTCAGATAGAAATAGATAATTAGGAGGGAATTTCCTAATACTACCTACCGATCGACTTTCCAGATATGAATAACCTGTACTAACTATGAAATTCGGGGGTATCAATTCCTGAACCCATCGACTAAAAAAAGACATAGCCTTAATCACATGCGTTACAGCGTCTTATCTTCCCGGTCATAATGATGCACGCTCACCGTTCTTCTGAAACACGCACGTACCCTCCTCTCGTTTAGACCTCTTATTATCCAGTTCAGCTTAAGCGTGTATTAGCCCCTACCTAGTGCGTGGCCTCATGATAACAAAGAAATGCTAACTGATACGGGTTTCCACAACAAGCCGCTCGAGACTTGGTCCCCAAATTAACTAGAATTTCTACGTGCCCCTTATATCTTACTGGAATGGACTACTTAGCTTATTAAGAAGATATGTTTAACTTAGCATGTTTAAGTTTATTAGTAATCCCTATGTACCCACTTTGTTATATTTCTTGGATTGTAATTAGCGAAAGTGATCTACAACCCTTTACGTCTAGATGTAATTAATCACTACTACAAATCAACGATTTTCTAACGCTCATTTGGCATCGTTGTGGCATCGCTAAATTTTTTAACGATGTAATAATAACACTAAACAGGGGTCACTAAATTATGTGGCGTCACTAAGATGTCTCAAAATCGACATGGCTATGGCATTGCTAAACATTAGCTACCCATTTGCTACATGTGTTTAAATCATAAGTGTACGACCGCAATGGCATCGTTAAGTTTTTAGCGATGCCATAACGACTCCAAATACATGTTAGAAAAATGGACATTACTAAATTGTTTGGCATCGCTAAGTTTTAACAATATTGGCATAATTATGGCATCACTAAATATTAGAAATGCAACTGCAACGGATTGAATAATTGTATTATAATGCTATTGTTTAATCTTAGTAAGGCTGATAAGGCTTCAACAAAAAATTAATCATTGTGCCGAACTTAATAAAATCATCATATAAACCCAAACCCTCTGTACCAAACATTCAACCTAATCAATAAAAATTATCACAAACAATCATATACATGCAAAACTTTTTTATTTAACTAACAAACTATGATAAAGGAAATATGATTCTAGTCTTAACAAATACGATTTAAGTAATAGGAGAACTCAGTTGTAGTCTAACATGTCTAAATAACATAAATACATATATAGTACACAAATCATGTTGTTTCTATGCTTTAGCTTATTAGCAGATGAATTTACTACTCCTATGTCAAGATTTGATTTTGGTATCTCTTTATTATCATCTTCATATCTTTGAACGGTTGGGCTACCACTTTAGTTTTTATCTTTTTTTGTGCCTTTGACTTGCAACTTCTTTCACTTGCAAGCTCTCTCGCATAGGAAGATGCACACTTGAAACCTGAAAGAATTTAAGAATACCATGATAAGTAAATAGAATTATCAAATTATTCATTTGGTACTGCCCTCTTCTACCTACCAGCAAAAAAGAATAAAAAAAGAATTAACTGACAAATCTTACCTCATATGACATAGAAATTAGAGGAAATCAATTTTGCACTAAATTCCAGCGCAACCAAGCATGCCATGCCTGCAACAAAAGCGTTAAAACAAATACACATGAACCAACAATTTTCTGTTAAATGACTATATCTTTGTTCAACTTGAACTTTTCCGTTGTAGCTATAAAACTTAATAATCATCCATTTTGCTATATAAATTTTTTTTGATACATGATTGAATATATCTAATCCAAACAAATTTGGTGAAATGACATAAATTATCTACTGAAGAGTAGAAGACTCACTTCAGATATTTGATACAACACAACTTTCGGGTAACTTAATCAATGAAAAAAACAAGTGTAAAATAGGTGTACAAAGTTATAAGGGCCAAATTGATACATCCACCTAGATAGTGTCAAGAATAATTAAATAGCAGAAAGTTGTAAAAAGAACGTTCTTTTTACATAGTTTAGGCTAGATATGTTCGAGTTTTAGTTTTCAGATCTATCTTACTAGTTGTTTTCCATTAAAATTCATGCACCAGTTAAAGGGTCGAACATATGTCCAAAGCTATAGATCGAGCACAGGCATGCTTTAAGCATAAAGCCACTCGAATATCTCAAATGGATCGACCAGGTAAGGGTCGAACATCAAGAGGCATTTGTTCTTTGCATGGCTTGGTCGAACATGGTGTTTCAAAAAGGCTCGATCGAACATGGCACAATCAGCGGGTCGGTTGAGCAAGCTTCTTATGGGATGGACGTGCAAGCTTCTTAAGGGTCGATAGAACAAGCATCCTATGGGTCGGTCGAACACTGATTCAGCTAAACAGCTGGATACAGCTGGCAATGACATTTCTGTAATTTCACGTATGTTCGACCCATAGCCTGCATATACAAATTTCAACTCGCCACTTCACTCTAACATCTCCTATAAATAGGCCACGGCTTCCCTACTTCTAGGGAGGGATTACTACGACCCCGAATGGATGCCGAATGTAACAACCCGAATTTTAATAACATGTTAAAACTACAAATCAAGGCAGAATTAATTTTTAAAATGATAATTATGGGAAACGTGTTGCGCCATTGAGTTCACCTCATAATTTTACATGAAATAGAGTCTGAGTTTTCGAAAATCGGAGTCTGGATGAAGAAGTTATGGCCTGTAGAAGATTCAACAAATTTTAGTCAGCACAGGACCAGGAAGGTCAACCTGGGGGCTAGGTCGACCATGTGGTCGACCTCAGGGTCGACCTACACCCCAGGTCGACCATGTGGTCGACCTCCCCCCCTTACAGGTCGACCTGGTCGGCCTGTTTTGACCCAGAACCCATTTTTGAAGCCTGAGACATGTTTTGATGGTCCGGATTGATTCTAGGGTTAATCTAAGGGCCTAAACTAGTTCCTACCCCTATAAATACATCCTAAGACCTAGCCTAATTCATACAAATCATTCTTACACTACTATGCTGCTAATTTACCTTTTGAACCATGGTCGTCGCCTCCAAATTAAAGCTTAAGCATTCAAACTCGATTCAAATCAAAGATCAACGCTTCTACAACAATTCAAAAGAATAGATCAGCCACAACACAACGTTCTACGACAAATTTCTAGACTTGACTTCTGCATCTAAATTTCTTAGACCACGATCTGTAAGTTCTAGTTACTTTTAGATAAAAACTATAAATCTAATATGTGCATGGTATAATTTGGAAGTGATATATGTATGATTCATATCTATTCTTGTTTTCTTCTTGGATATTGACTATTGGGAATATTGCCTACGACGTTGAAACTATTGTTAATGACATAAGACTATGACTATGCCTATGACTGTGGACATAAGATTATGCCTATGCCTATGACTATGACGGTGAACATAAGACTATGCCTATGACTATGATGGTGAACATAAGACTATGCCTATGACCATGACGGTGAACATAAGACTGCCTATGACTATGAACAATAAGACTATTGCATATGACTATGACAAGGACAACTGTGGCTAATCACCTATGATTCATTGCCTAGAATTGCGACTATGAAATTGGATCAAAGCTTGATTTTCTAATCAGACCTATTTTCTTTATTTATCCTTGGATCTTGGTTTTGGGAATTTTTCTATTTAAGTTAGATCTACCCATGTTCTTGAACCTAGATTATTATTCAAACTTTTTCATGTTCATAATGTTATCAGATCTATATGCCTGCGATGTTTTAACCAATTTATTCAATTATGTCATGCCTTGAAAATAGACTGATTATAGAATAATGTTTATTATGTTATATGTGGAATTGAATGATATTGATCTATGCCTGTGGTTCTATTTTTTTATCATGTTGAATTGGGAATTAAATGAATAAGTCTATTCATATGTATATTGGAGTGGAACCTTTTATGATAAGTTGTGTAGTTTATCATGTTATGCATGTTTTAGGTTGTAAAATCATATCACATATGTGACCACATGTTAGATCTACATGTTCGTGTGTATATGTTAAACCTATGTTATACTTCAAGTTCACACTTATTCATATGCTCATGATTGATTTGCAAGTTCACATATATGTAAGTTGATTTAGTCTATGTTGCAAATTCACATATATGTATGTTGATTTAGTCTACGTTGCAAGTTCACACCTATGATGTTCATGTTGACTATTTTGCAAGTTCACACCTATGATGTTCATATTGACTATGTCAATGATGCCAAGTTTACGCCTATGTCATGTTTATGTTAATGAATTTCTTTATGCAAATTTTGCGTACGTTAAATTAGGCTAAGTTTTTAGCCTAATATTATATGTCAAATATCATGCAGACGGAAAATTAGGCTAAGATTGTTAGCCTAATATTTAGACGGGGTAACATTGGAAAAAATTGATAATTGTAGGAAAATTCATATGAAACTCGCCATGAAACTTGACATGAATCTTGAAACATGAACATTGTTATAACTTGAATCTGGATGTGGGCATGAAACTTGCCTTGAAAACTTGACACGAACTTGAATGACAACACTTAACCAACTTGATACATGATTCGTAGGCGGGTTAAGTCACGAACTTGAATGACAACACTTAACCAACTTGACATGCTAGACTGATAAGGGTTAAGTCACGAATTTAAATGACAACACTTAACCTATTGGACGAAAACCCTAGTTACGCGGTCCATTTCAGTAGTAACCCACTAGATGTATCACAGTACCCTGGAACTAGGCAGGGTGGGGCACGATTACTGGGCTGATTGTAAACGACCAGAACGACGGCTGTGTTGGTGCGCCAGTGTAGGTTCAGGTAGGCTATGGTCGTGCACGTGGTCCGGAGTTGAAAAAGCAGGCATTGGGCATCAGTAGGTTTATCTGTGCATGCTTGATTCGTGTCGGTAGTTGGCACCCTAGGGCTTGATACACCATATGGTGGACCTAGTACAGGTGACTACATTCGTTATAGGGCCGTATGACACAGACACATGACGAGCTAGAACTTGTAGGGAGCCGATCGACTAGTGGATCGTTTCGTTGGACCTAATAATGGATCATTTCGTGATATTGGGCCAAGGGATCATTTCATGATTAATATAAGACATGGGTTTGGGATCCTAGTACAGTTGATGCAGCGAACCTTGAATATGTGATGCTATACTTGATTTATACTTGATTTATCATGTTATCTTAGTATATCTTGCCCATCTTGTCAGCATCCTTATGTTACATTCAGTTTATACATGTCATGTTAACTTCACTTGTTTTTATGCTGAAAGTCACTTGGACTTACCAGTCTTTATGACTGACCCGTTTTCTTTCGCCTCTTTTTCTTTCGTTTCCGCCCCCCCCCCCCCTCAGGTTCTCAGGGAGGAAACTCTAGCACTTAGCTTGGATTTCACTTACTTTCGATTCAGCTCATGTACGGTTTGATCTTGAGCTATGCTATGGCTGCATTTCTGCTACCTTTGGGGAATTAAGCTACTTTTGATGTTTTAAGTCTATGCTTCTTTATTTATGCAAGACAGAATTTGTTGTAATGGAAAATAACGAACTTGGCTATTTGATGTAAAAGGTTTTGACTCTTTTTGAAAGTAATGAAATTTATCTTTTGATTCTTCCGTTGTTTTGTCTATGTTCTGTCTTGTAATATTTCTGTGTTTGTTTACCTCGATAACGCTCCTCCAAAACTAGAGCATTCCCTTTGTGAGTGACCCTAGCGGAGGTGGGGTGTTACACTGAATTGCATCCACTCCTTTCTCAAGAGATTCTATCACCTTCTACCAATCCAAGGCAAAGATCAAGCGTTGAATCCATCATGAAATCTACCAAAAGTTCTCAAGCATCTTAGAGAGTGAAGATCCTCTATCCGCCTACTTGCATTTAGTGGAGTCTACTTGATTCTTCGATGATTTCTTTTGACTGGAGAGAGATCTAAGTGTTAGAGTAAAGATGAATGTATTTTTGAGTGGTTCTACACTTGTAACTCTTGAATTGTTAATGGAAATTATTGCTAAAGTGGACGTAGATCTTTCCAAAGATCGAACCACTGTAAAAACCGCTGTCTTTTTACTTGCATTTTACAATTGTGGCTCCTCTTGATTCCTTACCATATTGGTGAAGTATTATTAGTGTACCTTTGGTGTTTTAATCCAATTGGGTTTTAACATTTGGCGCCCACCGTGGGATCGCATTCGCATTACCTTCTATCTCAAGGTTGAAGGCCTTGCACTAAAGTTCTAAGCTTACTTCTACCGTAGATCTTACAAGACTACATTCTAAGCTAGTCGACGAACTTTCTTCCAAATTCAAGTCCTTATTTGAAGTCATGGGTAGACCATCGAAGAAGACTGCTAGTAAAACTTTCGAAGAGATTGACAACGCTTCCAACAACGAGAATACTCCGCTCACCAACAAATTCGACGTTGGAGAAAATTCTAAGCCTGGAATGGCTGGAACAAGAAGAGAGTTGAATGAAGTTGTTGTGGTTTTAACAAGCTAAATGGACATTGCAAACAATGCCATAATAAAGAAGCTTGAGTCTATGTTTGCCATGCAAGCCGCTACAGCAAAAGTTACCCTAAATACCGCTCGTGCTAAGTCTGCTCAAACCGATCATACAGAAAATGCGGGCTCTTCCTCTTCGAGTCCAAATCAAGGAAATTTTGTCCAAGAATTTGCAACTCCTAACAATCCTCGACGCTAAACCACCTACGTGCAACCACACCGATAAAGCAACCTCTCGACAAGCGCTTGGAACCACCAAAGGGCACCTCCCTAAGCGGAGGCCTCGGGCCCCAAAATCCGAACCGTGACCATTTGCTTAGGCAAACATCCGACAAGGATGATGGCGTATGCTCATGGACCATCTCAACGAAGAGGAGTGCATATAGGGAATGGTGTGCAAAATCATGGAGAAAAACTCGAGAAAGCAAGAAGATGAAAAGGAGTGGGGGCTCGCTCTTTCCAATAACCCACTCACGGAGAAGATCAAGATGGCTCCATACCCAAATAAGTTCAAACCTCCGATAGTGCAAGATTACAACTGGACCAGTAATCCCAATGTGTTCCTATTCAAATATGATCAATATATGGATGGAGCACGCGCCACAGATGAGTTGAAATGCCTGTATTTTCCAACTTATCTTGAACGGGTGGCCTCACTTTGGTTCACAAAGCTACCACCCAAGTTTGTAGATAATTTTTCTACCTTAACCAAGATATTCAGAGAATAATTCAGACTGTAAGCTACGAACGTGCGGGATGTCATGAAGTTGAATGAGCTTGAGTAGAGGCCAGAAGAATCCATCAGAGCTTTCCTCACCCGCTTCAACACCGCCGCAGCTTAAGGTGGGAATTATGAGCCTCGTTTACCTTTAATGGCTTTGAAGGGAGCCATAAACAAAAAGACCAAGCTTGGACGATGGATTAAGAAGAAGAAGCCCAGTACGCTCGAGGAAATGTTCGACAAAGCCGAGGAATACATAGGTATGGATGAAGTTCCAGCCTATGCCATGGATGTTCCCAAAAGCATCGCATGACCCGAAAAGAAAAGTAATGATGCAGAAGGCGGCCAGAAGAATACGGGTGGTCAGAAAAGGGGCAATGATGGAAAAACATTCAGAACTGACTCCTTTGAACGACACCATGGAGAACATCTTCATGGCAACTAAAGAGAGTGAAGAGTATCGAACACCGAAGCAAGCAAAGGTCAGTGATGCCGCGATCAAATCAGGAAGGTTCTGCAGGTTTCAAAACCAACCGGGCCACAATACAAATGAGTGCAGACATCCGAAAAACCTTATTGAGTAAATGACAAGGAAGAGAAGACTTCATCAGTACACAAAGAACCCATAGAACACCCAGACCGCTCAAGGACAAGTGACATCCGTGGGACAGCCTACACAGAATAAAAATTCTCCGGCTGATATCATCCCAAGACTAATCATCAATACCATTTCAGAAGGGCCTCATCCAGCTGGAAGAAGCTGGGGGGACAATTTGAAGTACACAAATGAAATGAAGAGCCTCCTAAAGGAGAAGAACTCATGATCCCGAACAAAGCTTTTTCGGCGTAAATGCCAAGGACCCCATGGGATGATATTGTGTTTAAAGAAGGAGACTCAAATGGATTGCTAACACCAACGGTATATCCAATGATGATTACCATTGGTTTGGGTCTAGCCATTGTCAGAAGAGTTTTGGTTGACCGCGGGGACTCCATCAACGTCCTTTCCATTAATGCTTTCAATAGAACGAACCTTTCCATGGATGACGTGAACGCTTGCCAAAATAAGATTCACGGGGCAACCCACTCAACCAATTGGCATCATCATCTTGCTCGTTGAACTCGGAGAAGGAGAAAAGAAGGTTGTCATGAAGCAATATGTTGTCATAGTTGATGAGCTTTCGGCATATAATGCCTTCCTTGGAAGGCCAACCCTCGCATCCTTTAGAATAACAATGGCTCCATGGTGCCTAATAATGAAATTCCCTACCAAAAACGGAGTCGGCGTAATTAAAGGCGATCAACAAGCAGCGAGAAAATGTTATATGAAGGAACTTGCTGAAGCTAGGAAGAAAGAAGTGAAGAAGGATGTGGACCCTCCGCTCCGCATTCATACCCTCCCCATTATAGCAATTAGGACGGGGCCCTCACACTGGCAAACACAGCGGAGCTCAGAAGGAAATCGATATAAGAAAAATTAGTGTGGGAGAAGATAGAGCAGCACCAGCTGAAGCCACAATCTCTATCCTAGTGCATAATAAAGATCCCGATCGAGTCTTGAAAATAGTTTCTCAACTGGGCCTAAAGTTGCAGAAGTATTTAATCTTGTTTTCAATGGCAAATCTAAATGTTTTCATATTTTGGACACATTTTGAGATGTGTGGAATATCACCTGGTGTAAGTGTGCATAAGCTGAATATTAATCCAAGTTTAACCCCAGTAAAACAAAAGAAATGAATTCAAGGACTTGAAAGATCTGTGGCATTAAAAGAAGTAGTTGATAGATTATTCAAAGAATAACTGGGTTCCAAATCCATTTCTTTTTAAAAATTCTAATGGCAAGTGGAGAATGTGTATAGATTATTCGGATCTCAACAAGGCATGTCCCAAAGACAGCTTCCCGTTACCTAGAATTGATCAACTTGTTTATGCGACAGCGGGGCATGAATTGTTATCCTTTATGCATGCATACTCTGGGCATAATCAGATAACGATGCACAAGCCAGATGAAGAAAACACAAATTTCATAATGGATAAAGGCCTGTACTGCTATAGAGTAATTTCGTTTGGACTAAAAAATGCAGGAGCGATATACTAACGCCTTGTGAATTCCATGTTCAAATGTGTGAATTCCATGTTCAAATCCCAAATTGGAAACACAATGGAAGTCTACGTGGATGATATGCTGGTAAAGTGAAAGAAAGCTAAAGACCATCCTGAAAACTTGGCTGAAATGTTTCAAATCCTTAGAAAATATGGAATGAAGCTCAATCCGCTTAAATGTTCATTTGGAATTGCGTCGAGAAAGTTTCTCGGATTCATGGTCAACGTCAGGGGCACTGAAGCGAATCCTTCTCGAAGTCACCGCCTTACGGTAAATGAGTGCTCCAAGGACAAAGAGAGAGCTTCAAAGCCTGAATGGGAAAGTAGCTATACTCAACCAATTCATCTCTAAGGCAGCGGATCGGTGCATTCCACTCTTTGATGCTTTGAAGTAAGGGAAGAAAGATTTCCAATGGATTCCCAAATGTCAAACAGCTTTCGAAGAGTTGATCAAGCACATGGAGTCACCATCGATGCTCTCTAAACTCAAAGATGGAGAGGATATGCTCCTATATTTGGTTGTCTCATCACATGCTTTAAGTGTCGCGCTCGTCCGGGAAGATGCCAAGGTTCAATGGCCAGCTTATTACATCAGTAAGAGGCTCGCTCGGGCAGAACTAAATTACCCGAAGTTAGAGAAACTTGTGTATTGTCTGCTTATCGCCTCAAAAAAGCTAAGGCCATATTTCCAATCTCATCCTATAAAAGTTCGCACCGACAACCGCTAAGACAAGTTCTCTTTCGGCCGGAAACTTCGGGGAGGTTATTAAAGTGGAACATTGAGCACAGTCAATATGACATCACTTATCACCCTCGAAGAGCTATTAATGGGCAGGTTTTAGTGGATTTCATCGTCGAGTTCATGGATAGGGGAGAGGAAACAGAGGAGCCAATGGAGACGATGACTAGTTGGAAGCTATATATCGATGGATCCAAGAATGATTACTGGTCAAGGGCCGGAATTGTCCTAGAAACTCCAGAAGATCATTTCTTATGCTACGCTTTGAGATTGGAATTCCCATCGACAAAAAATGAGGCCGAATTGAAGCATTAATCGCAGGTCTAAAATTGGCAAAAGAATTGAATTTGAACACTTTATGGATTCTTAATGACTCACAGCTGGTGGTATGTCAAGTCCTAAAGGAATTCCAAACCAAACTTGGAAATCTTCCTTTTTATCTTTCCAAAGCTTTAGAACTTCTCAACGACCTTAACTACTAAACTATATATTACATTCGTAGGGATGAGAATTCGAAGGTAGATTCTCTCGCCAAGTATGTTGGTTCCTCAGATGCACAATTGCCAGGTATAATTCTCATCGAAGTCCTTTCAACCCCCGCCATTGAAGAAGCAGATGTAGATTGGATTATGAAGGCTGTTAACGAACCTGCATCATGGATGACCCCATTCAAGGAGCATATCCTCAACTGAACACATCCAGAAGAGACAAAAAAGTGAAGGAAGATATTGCGCAAAGCTTGATTATACCTTATCCAGGACAGAAGATTGTATAGGCGAGGATTTTCAATGCCACTGTGGCGATGTGCAACTAAGGAGGAATCCAGAGCAATCCTGGAAGAATTACATGAGGGAGAATGCGGAGGTCACACAGGCAGTCAAACTCTGCCTAAGAAAATTCTGCGATATGACTACTTTTGGCCCGATGTGAACCTGGATTCAATGACTTATGCTAAGAAATGTGACAGATGCCAAATATTTGCGAAGATTCCAAGAGAACCTCCCATAGAATTGAATCAAATGGTTAGTCCGTGGCCATTCGCCATCTGGGGCATAGATTTGATTGGAGCATTGCCTATAACTAAGTCGAATATGAAATATACAATCGTGGCAGTGGACTACTTCACTAAATGCGCCGAAGCTGAACCGCTAGCAGCTATTGCTTCATAAAAGGTAATCAACTTTGTTTTAAAGAACATTATCTACCGATTTTGGGTACCTTAGAAAATAATCATCGACAACAGAACTCAATTCGAGAGTAGTGAATTCCTAGATTTCTGTGCTAAATACAAGAATAAGAAGGGTTATGCAGCCGTCGCTCATCCGCAGCCCAATGGGAAAGTCGAAGCAATTAACAAAATTTTGAAGTTAACCATCAAGAAGCGTCTTGAAAAAGCTATGGGTGGTTGGGTAGAGGAGCTTCCTCTTGCACTATGGGCATATCGTATAACTCACAAAACTTCAACTGGGCACACTCCATTCTCACTCGCATTTGGATTCAAGGCTATAATTCTGGTGGAATTGGAAGTTCCAACTTACCGAAGAATCCACTTCAACTAAGAGGAGAATGAGAAATTGCAGCTCCAAGCACTTGATTTGCTTGAAGAAAAAAGGAAAGAAGCAGAACTCGGAATCGTTGTGTATAAAAGAAGGATAACTATTCATTTTAATGTTAAAGTTATACGGAGAACCTTCCAAGTTGGGACCTTATTCTAAAAAGAATCATGATAGGAACAGGAGTATTTGGACCCAACTGGTAAGGGTCGTATATGATAAGCCAAGAATTCTCAGATGACATGTTCAAGTTAAAAACGACGGATGGCATCTAACTTCCGAGAGCATGGAATAGCATACATCTTCGCAGTTACTTCATTAAATTGTCCTTTCATTTTACAAGTTGTAAACATCATGCATTGTAAATATCATGCAACATTGTTACAAGTTCTGTACGTACTAACGAAAGAAATTTCTTTACTTGCCTAAATAATACATTTGCAAATTCCTGTTTACAAATTGCTTAAATTCAATTTTGATTGCAGGTCCCCTAAAAGAACGTTGACTCATCTATAACCTAACAAAGCCTGGTGACCATTACAGCACATCCCGATTGGGATAGCTCAAATGCCCATTGCTCAATTCTTAAAGCTTCACTCGCAACAAATATGAAAGTGTTGAGCACACACTAGGAATTGTATGGTCAAATAATGTGGCATCAAGCTACAAATGAAGTCGTTAGTTTCACCGAAGTGACACCTTCTAAATTGTAAGGTCCATGGCCCTAGTTCTAACGAGTCGGGGTAAAACCCGACGAACGAACTAGCGTCCGCCCTACGAAACGATGAAACTCTAAACCAAAGACCTCCCTGTTGGAAACCCAGTTGATTGTCAGCGCCATTATTGCATGGCCCGATTACAACAAATACTAGGCCTTTGAACCAAAATCCTCCCAAAGTGGCAGCTAGTCGATCGCCGGTACCATTGATACATGGGCCGACTGCGACAAACACTGGGCTTTTAAACCAAAGACCTCCACAAGGGGCACCAGGTTGATCGTCAATGCCATTAATACATGGCCCGATTATGACAAACCCCGGGATTTAATAGACCCCCTTGGGGCATCCGACTATAAGCCGAATCTTCCAAAATTCGGTAAATGACCGACCCAAAGACCTTTTCGAAGGCGCCCTACAAATTATACAAGTTGTTAAATCATTCAGCCACAAGGAGTAACGGGTTTACAAAGTGCCTCTTCGGAGGTACGAAAAGCAAGACCTCTCCGGGGGCATATGTTCTAATCTAATCTCCAAAGGACCTGGATTACCAAGTTAGCGAGAAATATGATTGAATATACTAAAAATATAAGACCTCTCAAGCAGGGGCACAAAAATGAAAATTTATCCTCACAAAAAAGTATGAGTTGGATCGACTAGACCAGAAATCTTTGACCATGATCATGCCAAGAAATTCTATAGTGGCAAGAACACATGACCCAGAGATTCCAATTGAAGTCGATCACAAAATGTCATGCCCAACCTTTAAAGTTTGTGACAAATTTTGGCATAGGGGCATTACCATCGCATTAAAGAGATTTAATAATGCTCAATTAAACCTATCACAAAATCATCATGATCTTACATTAAAGGTTTAACATTTAAAAGGATTATTTTAACCGACGAAGTTGAATTTCTTGAAATGACCAAGGCAAACTTGAGAGCTTCAATACAGTGACAAGCACAAAAGTGGTTGGTCACACACAAGAGTCAAGTACCCAATCAGAATCAAGGAGATTTAACAAAATTGGTCAAAATAATCTAGCTAATAATAATCCCTGGTTACAACTGAAAACCCAATTTGCAAACGAGGTCAATCTAATATCAAATATTACAATAACAAATGACATGTGATTAAAATTTGTGTTTTGAACATGAAAAGAAAACAGGTGTGGAATGCAAAGCAATAAAGTATGACAAACCTAAAATAAAAGCTTAAAGTACAACAAGTAGAACACAGTTTCATTTCATAGAACCAGTTCACATAACACAAGTCCAGAGTAAAAGTATCAGACATAAATGTTTGTAAAGTAACAAACATAAAGGAGTGAGCAAGGGTCGGCACTCGCATATACAATCGGTTTGAATACGATAATCATAAACTAAAGTAAAGTCATGAGCACTACAGTTTCTAACCTCCCGACCTCAAAATAAGCTTAGTGGGATGAGCACTAGCTAGTTGTTTCCCTGGCCCGCTAGGACTCTTCTGAGATGACAAAGTGATAACTTTCTTCATAGCCACATGCTTTTTCCCTCTACGCTCAAAAGTTGATGAAGATTTGGATTTGTGCTTATTTGGGTCCTCGGTCTCTTTGTCCGGAGTTTCACCAATTTGCTCAAAATCCTCCCCACTTGGAATATAATCCTCATTGCCAACTAAGTAGGCAATTGCTAGAATCCGAGTATCCTGAGAACCCGGGGTGTTGAAAGCAAGAAGGGATGGATCACCCGGAGGAGGAGTAGAAACCGGGGCAAGAGGAACTGACATTAAGGTTGAATTAGTTATGATAGCTTCACCAGTCATTGTCCTTCCTACAGTAGGGGAGGGTGATGGTGAAATTAGACCTAAATCAAATGAACAATGAGCATGAAATGCAGATGTCTCAGGGGACGGGCATAGGCCGTCTAAGTATAGCAAAGTTTCGACGATTTCAAGTTTACCTGCAATGATAAGACTAGCCTGAAGATCGTTGTGCCCTTAAATCTCAATCTGTTTGCATCAGCATCGTCATCAGTTTCATCATCCTTATTAGGCTCTTCTGATAAGATATCCTCGTTATTATTCTCCTCGAATGCCGCATCTTTGTCTTTCGGAGAAATATGAGGATTGGCTGAGAGTTGTAAATCAGAAGCTTCAGTGTTAGCAAGGAGAGTGTGGGCATCAGCATTTGTTACATCAAGAGCTTGTCCTCCAGAAGGCCCCGCTTTATCGCAAAGCAATGCCCTATTTTCCCTCAGTATAATATTTCCTTTCACTAAAGCTTCACGGGATTTCTCGTCTAAAATCTCCTTTATAAGATCTTCTTCACCACAATCGCCTCCGTCGATTCTAAGAAATTCTTCCCAGACAAGAGCCAGGGTCTCAGCAAAGTCTTTTCCCAAATAATACAAGCTGCCATGACCCATGACACTGTAAACATAAAATTTGAATAGGGTCTCATGGGTCTTCGCTTTGACTTTTAAATAAGCATCCACGACTTTATCTCTATCCTCCTTAAGAAACTTAACATTAGTAGTTAGCTTCTCAAGGGATAAGCTTTGAGAAGAAATCCTATGAGGGATGGTCAAGATTTCTTGTCTTAGGATAGAGGAAGTGTTTCTTTCTTCAGCCAATTGGGACTCTGCAAGCTGTTGAGCAGTCTGAGCTT
The DNA here is from genome assembly GCA_030737875.1 of Allium sativum. Taxonomy (NCBI): domain Eukaryota; kingdom Viridiplantae; phylum Streptophyta; class Magnoliopsida; order Asparagales; family Amaryllidaceae; genus Allium; species Allium sativum. Next base: position 570,277,092 of record CM060923.1, on the reverse strand, counting down.
CTTGGACCTGTTTCATAAGCGCATCATCCTTCTGTTTGGCAGCAACAAGATCTTCCTTAAGCTTAGCAATCTCAACCTCTGAATTTTTCGTAGAGCTTTGAGGCTTAAGTGCATGAATTAAAGAATCCTTGTCATTCTCCAATGTTATAATATGGTCAAGGCGGGTGGAATTAAGTCTTTGGAGGTTATGAGCAAATACATGCCAACTAGAAAGCTATTTTTGGATGCGCCCGCTTATTTTATCTAGTTTGACCTCAGCTTGACTCTTGGCAATGTCATATTGAGTGATCATACTACTTTTGGTACCAGCTATTTCCTCAATAAGAACCCGCTTGTCATTGGGATGCAAGTCCACATCAAAGTACTTCCTCTCAAATCCCAGCCTTTAAAGCGCTCAGCAAGCATTAGGCTGGTTGGCCTTATCTTGTAATGAAGCCTATCTATAATGGTCTGAAGGTCAGAAGAGGTAGGAGTAGATAGTGGGGAAGCCAAATATGTGTCATCGCCAATGTATTGAATGTCCGACAATGTGAGATTTGGCATTGGACAATTATCTGATTTATGGCGCTTCCCATAATCACCTTTACCCCTATCACTCCTTTATCTCTTCTTCTCGTTCTTCCTTTTTCGTTGTTCTACTTCTTTAATCCTCTCAGCCTCCAGCCTATCAAAATGATCATGTATCCACTTCCTTTGCTGCTCGGTTTCAACAAGGTCACCAATTCGATGTGGTTGACAAGCGAGCTGTTAACGTTGTGAGTGCTTCGAATGATGGGAAGACTGAGATTTAATGAATTTTTTAGGATTGAATTACTGGATACCCTGTTCAAAGATGTCCTCAAGAGAGCATCTCATTTCTAAACTTGAGAAAGGGAGAGAACAAAAATTCAGTACTTAAGATAGAAGGAATTGAATCAAAATAGAAAAAGCCTATATAAAGTACGGAGAATGTAAGCTTTAAGTAAGAGTACAGAAAGTCTGTTCATGAAACATCTAATAATGAACCAATCGATGGAGGATCGTTTAAGAAAATTCCTATGTCCTCAAGTGCTTTTCCAGGATGAGGATTATGAGATGAATATTTTTTGTTTCTAGTCTTTGCTACTGAAACTGTTGGCTTTAAAGCTAAAGTATCGCTTGGGATAAGATCTTTAAGCTGAGATCGCCAAGATTCCCGAAATTCTCCAACATACCATCTCCTTGGCCTTGAAAACTGGTATTTTTGTCACGATTTCCAGTATTTAGTTTATTCATAGAACCAATTTCAGCCTCTTCAAGCTGCTCATTCTCCTCCATGGAATTTGAAACGGTTTTTGAATCAGATTCATTCGTATTAACCTGCCTGGTTTCTCCCGCAGGATCCGAGACAGTGACCTCTTTCTCAGTTTGATCCGGTGAAGCCAAAGGACTCCTATCCTCATTTTGTTTGGATGTCTCCTCCTCAACGAAAGCTGATTTGGATTTGGGAGGAGTTTTACTGCTTCCTGCAGGGTTAGAGCACTTTCTCATTTGGCCCTTCTTGGTCGGGGATTTATGAAGATTATCTTTCTTATCTGTCCCCAAAGTTCGCGAGGGAGGAAGCATGTTGCATCGATGGAGAAACTCCTCCATAAGTAAGAATCTCCTGCTCCTTTCATTCTCAGGAACAACCGTGAAGGCTTTAAAGAGAACTTGATCGAAAGGATTATCCTTAACGGTGGGAGTCACTGATATGAGTACTGGAATAAAGGGGAAAATGAAATAAAAGACTGCAAAATATTCACCTCCTTCCACCTAGTAACTGTAGAAGTTCGAAGGGCAACGAAAAAAGAAATATTGGTAAGGGAACCCTCGGGCACTCTTGACTAAATCAGTAATAATCCTAGAACTCCGGCTTTCGACAAAAATGATTAAGGGACGAACCTTCCCCCTTTTAAAAGAATACAGAGAGGAGATATATTGAAATGTAGGTGCACGCTCTTTAACCCTCATAAACAGTACGTAAAGACCCATTAAGTAGAAGTAACCATTTGGGTGTAACTGATAGGGGGCAACGGCCTAGATCTTAAGAATTGGCTCTATGTAGGGATTAAAGGGAGGAATCGCCCTGCTCATTAACATGTATCGGTTTACTGTGATGTATTCGGGAGGAGGAATGTCGACAAATTTATCTTTTCCGGGGAATATGGCTTCTTCTTTTTCTGAAATCCCATATTCCTTACACAGTTGTTGGAATGAGTTAAAGGAAAGTTTTGTTCCATGTCTTTCATGTGGTAGAGTTGAATATGGACGAGGTTTAGGAAAGATTTGGCCGGCACTAGCTCTAGATGTAGCTCCAACAACTTGTCCAGAACTTCTGGCTTCACCAGACATGATTCCTTCTTTGGGATTTTGGCATAACTGTTGTCGGGTTAACATTTTCTATATGAATAGCTATGCTTAAAAATAAATCACAAGTTTAGCATCAGAAAAAACTTGGATACCGGTAAAAGACCACAAACTAAATTGCAAAAATGCCAAAGTTCTAGACCATGCTTGAACCACCTTGGGTCGAACATGTTCGATTCTCACCTGCTCGATCCTCATTAGAGTCAAACAGACTTGAATTTAGCAGACTTAAATGTGGTCAAGTACATCGGATCAAGAAAACGAGAAGTTTACGGAAATGTGTCCTATATGGTCAGGTTTGCAAGTACAAGCTCTAGCCAAATATTGAAACCATGTTCGTTCCCAAGAAACCCAGACATGTGCAAACAGAATCAAACAAGTTCGAGTCCCAGCAGGGGCAATGTAGATCATTTCATATAGATAAGGTTTTATATATATATATATATACATTGAGTTATGTTAGAAATATGTTAAAATCTATCCTCAAAGTATAACATGAACGCACAAAAAGTTATATCATATTTCTGTTGCTGAAATCTGTATATTTGAGAAATTGAAAAGTCACAGAAAAAGCCCAAACGGTCTAGGCTTCGAATGGGAAAGAGCGCAGAGCGATCTAGACTGTGGACCGAGGTCCTCTGGTCCACAGCCATAAACCGGCCGACCGATCCAAATATGGGAGGTCGACCGCTCAGTGTGTTTTTGCACATAACGGCTATTTTTTTTGGAAGTTTTAATTTTAATTAAATTCAACCAGTCGACCGTTTTTAAACAGAAGCAACCTTTCGTATAGACACTTCCATTTCTTCAAGAGTTGCTTCTCTTTCTCTTCACCAACGATCATGACTATTGTTTGTAACTTTTCACAAATGGTTACAACTGTTTATTTCTTATTTAAACATCATGAAATCATCATTTCAATTTACCAAATCATTATATATTCTCTCTAATTTCAGAATTGCACTTTCATACTCTTTGCAAAACAAAAGCTCTCTTGAATCCTTGAATCAATTTAATATCATCTGATTCAATAAGCATTCTACTTCCTTAAAATCTACACATTCAAAGTATATACTCGAGGATCAGATTATAGGAAGATTGTACTCAAACTGTTGACTATCCGTGTTGAATCAAGAACAAAAAGTAGAAGTCAAAACCATTGTATTAGTTGAAGTCTTGTGTGTGATCAGGCAAGTGTTGAAGTCCTCAGTGTTGTAAGAGGAAAGTATTGAAGTCCTCATGTTGTTAGAGGCATGAAATCCCGTTCTCCTGCTCGGGTGTTATATACCTGTTCCTCCTGGTGAAGTGAGGAGATTGTTAGTGAAATTCCAGAAGGAAGTGTGGGATTGGACGTAGGACGGTGCTCCGAACCAGTATAAAAATACCTTGTGTGATTTTTCTATTTTTACTGCATTTACTATATTACATCTGTTATTAGCTATCATTTCATACTTGAGTGTTATACACCATATCACACGATCCTTGTGTACTACACTAGCACATACACTCCTACATTTTCAATTGGTATTAGAGCCTGGCGTTCTAGAGATCGTAACAACATCCTAGAAAAAATGGCTATAAAGAAATCTAGTCAAAGAATTAGAAAATGGAAGAGCAACAAAGCAGAATCAGGAGAGCAAGGAAACAAATGTCTCATGGATAAAGTCAGATCACAATCGGTATGCACAGATTCATTATATAAAGATCTTTTGTTAAACCATGAAAAATTATTGAAAGATTTTTAAATTTTGAGTAAATTCAATACAGTCATTATAGCTAAGTCAAAAAATTACGAGCAAGAAAATTCCAAATTAGAAGAAGAAAATAATTTTTTGTAAAACAAGCCAAATGTTTTGAATATACCTTAGAAGAGCTTGTTTCTCAAAAATATTTCCTTCAAAAAAAAAATGAGCGACTAGAAGATAAAAACAATGTTCTTTTAAAGGAAATCGATCTTTCGCAAAATAGAAATAAATCATTAGAAGATTCTTTAAATAATTCTAGTTCTTTAATTTCGTCTCTTGGAAAAGAGAATGAAGCTCTAACTGAAAAGAATTTGGAATTATCTAAAAATGTGAGTTTTTAAAGGTGAATAATAAAATTTTGCAAAATAAAATTTTTGACTCAAAAGAAAATTTTGAAAAATTACAATCTTCTTTAATTAATTCAGGATCTCTTTGTGTTCTCAAAACTGAGAATGCTTTAAAAAGGAAGAACTCTGAATTAAATAAGGAAATTGATAATTTTCAAAATAACAAAATTTCTTTTGTCACTCGTGATTTTGGAATTAAATTTGATAAATGTACAAATAAGTTCACGAAATTTAATAAAGGTCAAAATGATTTAAACATGATTTTATCTAGATCTCAACCTTTACATGACAAAAGTGGTATAGGATATAATAAAACTAATAATAGAAATAGTACTAGATATGCTTTTATGTACAATAAGAATATCACTGCTAGTACTAATGCACATCCAAGACCCAAATATTATAGAAATTTGAATACTTCTATGACTAGCGGTATTTATAATAAATATAAAAGTACGAAAAGGAATATCACTAGAGATTACTTAAGTATTTGGGTTCCTATAAGTTGGAAAAACAGAGAAAAATATATTGATGATTTTGATTCAGTAGTTAACAATGAAAATTTTATCTTTAAAGGTTCCATTAAACCCTCTTGAGTATGGTTACCTTCCATCTAACCCATGGACCCAAACAAAGCAAGTGGGTACCAAAACTATATATGTCATATTTTTTGCAGGTACACTACAAAAAAGAGAAGGTTATTTGGTATCTCTAAATATCTTTGAAAACTCAGCTTATAGAAAAATCACATGTTTCAATATCTCCTAAAGGTGCTATAATTATTTGTATTCTCTACTACTCTCGATCACTGTGCTTATTATGGTATTTATTCTTTTTAATCGATGACAAAGGGGGAGAAATATTTTCTCTCATGATGATACATATAATTCATGTTACATATACTATCATTTAAAATTATGTGCTTAACACGGTAATAGTATATGTATGCTAACATTTGTTAATGCAGGAATCAAAAGGTAAGATTATTTATATTATGAACTAACAAATGTTGCACAAATTCAGGGGAAGTTTTATATTTAGAGTGAGAAAATCCAAGGTGTTGTCATCAATCAAAAAGGGGGAGAATGTTGAGAACAAGATTTGATCGATGCCAACATATAAAGTTGCAACGAAGATCATTTCATAGAAATAAGGTTTTGTATATATATACATTGAGCCGTGTTAGAAATATGTTAAAATTTATCCTCAAAGTATAACACGAATGCACAAAAAGTTATATCATATCTTCGTTGCCGAAATATGTATATTTGAGAAATTGAAAAGTCACATAAAAAGCCCAAATGGTCCAGACTTCGACCGGGAAAGAGCGCAGAGCGATCTAGACTGTGGACCAAGATCCTCTGGTCCACAGCCATAAACCGGTAGACCTGTCCAAATATTGGCGGTCGACCGGTCAGTGTGTTTTTGCACATAACTGCTATTTTTCTGGAAGTTTTAATTTTAATTAAATTCAACCAGTCGACTGGTGATTTTTAACATGTCAACCGTTTTTAAACATAAGCAACCTTTCGTATAGACACTTCCATTTCTTCAAGAGTTGCTTCTCTTTCTCTTCGCCAACGATCATGACTATTGCTTGTAACTTTTAACAAATGGTTACCACTATTTATTTCTTATTAAACCATCATGAAATCATCATTTCAATTAACCAAATCATTATATATTCTCTCTAATTTCTGAATTGCATTTTCATACTCTTTGCAAAACAAAAGCTCTCCAAATTTAAATACTTGTTGAATCCTTGAATCAATTTAATATCATTTGATTCAACAAGCATTTTACTTCCTTAAAATCTACACATTAAAAGTATATACTCGAGGATCAGATTATAGGAAGATTGTACTTAAACTGTTGACTATCCGTGTTGAATCAAGAACACAAAGCAGAAGTCAAAACCATTGTATTAGTTGAAGTCCTGTGTGTCATCAGGCAAGTGTTGAAGTCCTCAGTGTTGTAAGAGGAAAGTATTGAAGTCCTCGTGTTGTTAGAGGCGTGAAATCCCGTTCGGCTGCTCGGGTGTTGTATACCTACTCCTCCGGGTGAAGTGAGAAGATTGTTAGTGAAATTCCAGAAGGAAGTCTGGGACTGGACATAGGACGATGCTCCGAACAAGTATAAAAATCGCTGGTGTGATTTTTCTATTTTTACTGCATTTACTATTTTATATCTGTGATTAGCTATCATTTCATACTTGAGTGTTATACACCATATCACACGATCCTTGTGTACTACACTAGCTCATACACGCATACATTTTCAATGTTCGACACATAGGGTCGAACATGTTCGAACCCAGGCAGGGTCGAGCATGTTCGAGCCTCACTAGGGTCGAACATGACCGACCCCATAGGGTCGAACATGTTCAAACCCAATCAGGGTCGAGCGTGTTCGAGCCTTACCTGGGTCGAACATGACCAACCCCATAGGGTCAAACATGTTCAAACCCAGACAAGGTCGAGCATGTTCGAACCTTACCTGGGTCGAACATGACCGACCCCATAGGGTCGAACACGATCAAATCCAGACAAGTTCGAGCATGTTCGAACCTCAGCTGGGTCGAACATGACCAACAACATAGGGTCGAACATGTTCAAACCTAGATGAGGTCAGGAACCCTCGAACCAAAGGAGGTCTAACCGGACAAGGTTCATGAGGGTCGGATATGGTAACGTCAAGTTGGCAAAAATTTGGAAAGATGCCGCATATACAAATTAAGCGTGGCAAAGGTGTTTCCAAATGACAATCACAAAATGCTCAAACACAAGTATATGGGCAAAACCGCAAAGTAAACGGAAATTTGACTTCATCGGCATTTTACCAAATAACTTGTGTGCAGAAGACTCGAATTAGAAATTCAAAAGGTTTTGAATGATTTCAAATCCACAAATACACCCAATTACACAACCACAATCGTAATTCTTTCATGTTCAATCCAATTCTCATCAATTTCAACCCAAAATATTCAAATCATGTTATTCGTACTTTATACACTTCATTTCAGAATTTTATGCCTCTACAAACTAAGAGCAATATAAAAAAGACGGGAAGATCACCTATATTTTGTGAAACACTTCAAAATTGAAGGAGAATAGCCATTCCAAAGAAATCCGACGTCAGATCGATTCCAATGCGGATTCGAACGAGCCTCACTGGTCGACGGTATGAAACTTAATTTGAATTGAATATGGAAAAGAGAGGGGTTGAGGCGTTGAGGATTTTAAGAAAACGAGTCAACATCCATTAATAGCTTTTTTTCTTCAGAAAAGAAAATGTGGAATAGAAATGAGAGATAGAAATATTTATAGAGAGCGGAAGACAAACGGAAACGTTCGACCCAGAAAGGTGAACAGACGTGTTCGACCCAAATCGACGAATAGACATGTCCGACCCAGAGTGCGTGTTCGACCCATAATGCATGTCCGATCCAAATTATCTGTTAACCGACATTCATGTTTGATACTTAACCCACAATGGAACTGGGCTTCTTGATCTACGGAAAACTAAAGTTTGACCAATTAAATGGTGCAATATTTCGAAGCTTGTAATTTTTGCAAACTAAGAAGTACAAACTTCGAGGGGCAAATGTTTATCCATTAAAATTCATGCGCCAGTTAAAGTGTCGAACATATGTCCAAAGCTAAGGTTCGAGCACAAGCATGCTTTAAGCATAAAGCCACTCGAATATATCAAATGGATCGAGCAGGTAAGGGTCTAACATCAAGAGGCAGTTGTGTTTTGCATGGCTCGGTCGAACATGGTGTTTCAAAATGGCTCGGTCGAACATGGCACAATCAATGGGTTGGTCGAGCAATCTTCTTATGGATCGGACAAACAAGCTTCTTAAAGGGTTGTCGAACAAGCATCCTATGGGTCATTTGAACATTGATTCAGCTAAACAGCTGGATATAGCTGTTAACAGCTAGAGTGGCATTTCTGTAATTTGTCATATGTTCGACCATAGCCTGCGCATACACATTTCAGCTCACCACTTCACTCCAACTTCTCCTCTAAATAGGCCATGACTTCCCTACTTTTAGGGAGGGATTTCTACGACCCCAAAGGGCTGCCGAATTGCATCCACTCCTTTCTCAAGAGTTTCTAACACCTTCTACAATTTCAAGGCAAAGATCAAGCGTTGAATCCATCATGAAATCTACCAAAAGTGCTCAAGCATCTTAGAGAGTGAAGATCCTCCATCCTTCTACTTGCATTTAGTGGAATCTACTTGATTCTTCACTGATTTGTTTTGATTGTAGAACGATCTAAGTGGTAGAGAAAAGATGAATGTATTTTTGAGTGATTCTACACTTGTAACTCTTGAATTGTTAATAGAAATTATTGCTAAAATGGACGTAGATCTTTCCTAAGATCGAACCTAAAAACCACTGTCTTTTTACTTGCATTTTATGATTGTGGCTCCTCTTGATTCCTTACCGTATTGGTGAAGTACTATTAGTGTACCTTTGATGTTTTAATCCAATTTGGGTTTTAATCCTAGTTACCATTTCCATGTTATCAAGAAAATTTTCAATATGAATTAAGGCAGCATGGACTTGTAAAAAACATTGAAAACATCTTAATAAGATCTGACATCAATTTATATCATACCTCATAGCTTGTTCAAGTACATCTGAACCATTTTCAAGTCCATTGATATGTTTCAGGTTGCACTTATTCCATTAAACCCATAGCTTGTTTCTACCTTACTATATAACATGTGGTGTCAAATTCATACCCGATAATTTCAAGCATAATCTATGAAAATACATATCCATTAAGTTCCTTAAGGCTTATAACATAGATTTTATTATTTGTATATTGTCTTTAGCTACCTACTGGTACAAACTAAAGTTCTCAAAAAACATGATAACTTACGCGTGTTTTCATAACTATCCAGTTATCAAACACCTTTATCAACTAGAAAGGTCGAAATAGCATGACACATACCATTATTTATATCATCACAGAAAATTTTATGATTGTCTTTTATATTTATATCATGCAAACCCGAATGCGGCAATCAAACGCCATTTTTGTTATGCTTACCGAGTGAAAATAACAATAGTTAAAAGCTTGTTATTATAGTTAAGAAATTTATTAGCGACGACAAAGTGCATATGCTGGTAACAAAAATTCAATTTCTAGAATGACATTCATATCAAAATACTAAAACTACTAAGGGTTGTCTGAAATGGAAATGGTGCAGAACTACATTCTAAAACATAACGGATACTGTGGTTTTAATGTGCAGCATAAACTGCGTTCGGGTTTACATGACGTTGGTGGCACTGACCAGAGTTGAAAAAAAGAAAATGATATTGGAAAAATACATTCAGCGAATGGAGAAAAGGAAAACAAGGGGCACATTTTTTTTTGAAAGGAAAAAAGAAGCGCTATATGTTGATAGGTAAATAAAACGGATTTCTCACCTAATGAGTTTGAAAATAACGACTTTACCTAATAACTACTTATTTCAAAGTTAGTACGAACATAGCACATACCTAATTTGGTTCACAGATAGCATCGATACTTCAAAAATCAATTTATATTTATAATTTTAATTTAGAAAGGGGGATTAATGCCTTTAAAAAAAGGAGAACCACTTCTAGACAGCCTATGCTCATGCAGCATAAATTTATTTACATATTTCAGCTAGTTATGCTTGAAAGAAAAACAAGCAATAAATAATGAAGTAAGGTACCAAAATTTATTAGATCATAGATAACTTGTACCATTACTCATGTTAGCAAGCTATAAACTATAAAGTTATCTCAACCATATCTACATATGTCCTATTTTAGCCTAGTAAATCAAAACTCACTCCTCATATTCTATTTAAGAAGTAGCTTATTATATTTGCAATATATGTGTACAGTGGGTATGGGTTTAAACCGTCAGGGTATTCTCACATCAAAAGTGAGTATAAACAAAAATATACTATAGATAAATTTAAAAAAAAACCAGTAATTACTAAATACATAATTTATGTATTAGAAATATGAAAAGATGGCTAAATTTGAATCTTGAACCACAAATCTATTGTTAGTTCTGTCTGGAAAATAAAAAAGCACGTTATAAAAAATTTCATGTTAGTTGTTCCATAGCTTAAACACATGCAAAGGATTAACATCCCAAACATCTTACCTTTTTCAAAAGCTTCTAATTTCAACACAAAAAATCAACGAAAAACTTGTGATAGATAAAAATTACCATATGAGGAACACTTTATAAAAGCTAATCAAATAATTAACAAGATCTTCCGTACATGTGGAAGATATGAATCAGGTAGTACATGTAACAAAGATATCTATCCTAAGAAAAAATAGTTCTTGCCCATAATTTAATGGTCGAATTAAGTAAGTTGTAAAAGTAATAATTAATTTTACTTGTAGAACCATCGATTTAAAGAGGAGATGGAGGGTGTCAATTGCGTTTCTCACTTCTCGGGACTTGCCGTAGGTAGAGGCAATTACAGCGCCTTCCAAAGCGAACTGGGGCAAACTAATTTTGGAGTTCAAATCATCAGTGGCTGGAGCAAGCTTGCGAGTAGCGAGAGGGAAGAAATTAGGGATTTTTTATTTGGGGATGATTTCTAGATTTGGAGTTGACCGAGAGAGATGTGAGCGTGAAGATAATTACGTAGTACCAATGTAAACCAAAATCATCGGATTAAGTTTTTTTTCCACATTGACGGCTTTGATCATTAGTAAGATGTATGCGTGGATGATTGACGTGAAGCATTGGATTTTTTTCTATTTGAACGATTAAAATAAGGAAAAAATTTGGATGTAGATTGTTAATCTTCAATGTCGTTGTGACGCCGGGATAAAAAGGAAAAAAGAAATTAGATATGTCGTCAGTGTGGCATCGCTAAATTTGTTTGGCATCATAAAGACATAGATAATTTCAGAAACATTAGTGATGCCATTTTGAAAACGTCGCTACATTCATGGCATCAATATAGCGAAGCTAATTAACGATGCCTTGTTTATGCAACTAAATTTGGCAGCGTCGTGCCTACGCTGAGTCATTATTGCGTTGCTAATATGCATCAAAAATTAGTCATTCTTCTTGTAATGAAATTAATCTACAATCTTTTATTTCTGGATTATAACGAGCGAAAGTAATCTACAATCCTTTACTCTTAGATTGTAATTAACGAAAGTACTCTACAACCTTTAATTTATGAATTGTAATTAACGAAAGTATTCTGGAACTCTTTATTTCTTGATTGAAATTAAAGAAAGTAATCTACAAATTTTTATTTCTAGATTGTAATTAATGAAAGTTATCTTCAACATTTTATTTGTAGATCGTAATTAAAGAAAGTAATATACAACTTTTTCACCATGTCACTTAATGACATTATGTCCAATTATTCACTACTTACATGTTTGCCATTTACATGTTACTTAATATCCAATTAAGTACAATTAATTCCAATTAACATGTTTTTTAAATACAGGTTACTTAACGATAAATTTAAGTACAATTCATTCCAATTAACATGTTATCCAAACACAAGTTACTTAATATCAAATTAAGTATAATTTATTCCCATTAACATGATTTCTAAATACAAATTACTTAATGTCAAATTAAGTATAAGTCATTCAAATTAATATGTTTTTCAAATTACTATCAAATTAACATGTTTACTGAATTACTGTCAAATTAACATGTTTTCCAAATTTCTATCAAATTAACATGTCTCCCAACTTACAAATTAACATGTTTTCCAAATTACAAATTAACCTGTTTTCCAAAATTAATGTCAAATCAACATGTTTTCCAAATTAATATCAAATTAACATATCTTCCAAATTACAAATTAATATATTTTTCAAATTAATATCAAATTAACATATTTTTCAAATTAATGTCAAATTAACATGTTTTCCAAATTAATATTTACTTTCTATATAATTAAGTACAGTTTATTCCAATTCACAAGTTTGCATATTCTTTCATTAGAATTCACCCTAATTTACAATCCATAATTCTTAACATGCCCAAAATTCCCTTTTTAACATTCTTTCAAATTATTCAAATTTTTATGCAAATTAAATGGTAAAGGCCTAGGCTCTCATTGGCCTAGACTCAACGCAAAAACAATGAAAAAGAAGAAGTAGGTCTAGGTTTAGAAATAAACAGAAATGAATAAATAATCATTACAAGACTGTAACTAAAGGAATGACGTAAAAGGAGATTAAAAGATTATTATTTTGAGAGTGATAGAGAAATAGAGTAGTGAAGACTACATTAAGTTTTGAGGCTATTTATAATAGAGTTAGGTGTTTAGATTTATTGGATTTTATGTCCAGGTAATTCATTATATTTTATGTTTATATTTTAGGCCTTTATATTTTATGTTTATAACCTTTTGTCAGAGCATTGGACAACAATTAAAAGAATTCTAATATACTTAAACAAAAAAAAGTGGAAATGGATTAAGAATTAAATTATTGCATTTTATATTTGTATTTTTATAATATAAAATGAACGAGAAAAATATAGTTATGCTAATACGATTTCTTATGCTATAACTAGTCTTATTTATTAGTATTCAAATTATACTATTTTTTTGTATTTAATTATAGGAACAAAACACTATGGAATTATCTTAAAAATAGACAAGGAGTTGAATTTACAAGGATTCAGTAATGCAGATTGGGCGAACGCCATAGATGACATAAGATCTGTGTCCGGTTATTGTGTTCGCCTAGGCACCAATATCATCTTGTGGTGTACGAAGAAACAATCAACCACTTCAAGATCCAGTGCTGAAGCGAAGTATAGAGCCCTCGCAAGCGCTACCGCTAAAATCTCGTGCATTGAGTTGCTAATAGAGGAGCTAGTATTTGCTTTCAGAAGAAAACCGGTTGTCTGGTGTGACAATGGAAGCACTGTTTCTTTGTACCTCAACCATATACAACATTCTCGAATGAAATGTTTAGAAATCGATCTCCATTTCGTTCGAAAAAAACACAAGCAGTAAAGTTAATGGTTTGTCACATCCTTGCTTATTATCAGCGAGCTGATATACTAACAAAGGCTCTCTCGAATAAGAATTTCACCAGATTACAAGAGGAGCTCAACGTTAACAATGGCGGAAGAATGGAAGGAGTGAAGAAAACTTAGATTAGTTTGAGGGAGGATATTAACGCATCAGTTATCACACCCGATAGTATTATATGGATTACAACATATGTTACCACTACAAGAAAGGGACAAAATAGCGACGGTAAAAAATCGCCGATGGCCGTTCCTAGGCGCCACTAGCAGTTGTCGCTGTTTTTTTGGACGCTAAGCAAATAGCGTCAAGGTTAGTGACGGCTCTGGTCTCCATTACAGCAACAACTAGCGACGACAAACATGCCATGTGGTCACAAGTGGTCGCTAAGCGTAGCAGAACTGGAAAACCGAGCCATCGCTAGCCGTCATCGTAACTTTGAATAACCTAAAATTCATCGCTAGCCGTCGCAAAACTGTAAATGTTTTTCTTCTTCCCAGCAGCCATAAGACCCTCAATCCACGCCAACTCAAACCCAACCAATCCGCAACTCATATACGATCAATTACAAAGTCCATCACCTCATATATATCGAATTCACAATAAAAACCAACATATATATTATAAACCAACTCATACATGTCTAAATAGCTAATAAACGATAAATTAAAACAATAACAGTCCATAAAACAACATCACGTCCACATCAAACATACAAACCATCATCGTCTCCATAAAACAACATCACGTCCACATCAAACATACAACATCACGTCAACAACTAGTTTATATATACAAACCAAGTCCAAAATCAAAAAAGAGGACAAGAACCTACTTATCCTCGTCATCGTCCTCGTCCTCCTCCCCGGTAGCAAGCTCACTCGGGGGCATATGCCCATGCGCTTGAAGATATGCAGCAATCCGCTCATGCAACATGGTCTTGAGCTTGTTCTTCTAGAAATCCTCCAGAGCTGCCACCTTTTGTCAAAGCAGGGAGATCTCCTCCTCCTCCTGACGCCTCGTATAGGAGGCCTAAGTCCTTGTGTAACGAACTACGATTTTCGACCCTGAAAATCAACACAAAACCCATGTTGACAATCCAAGCATCGTAAATACCATATCATTAATAGAAAGAAGTTAGAGGGTGAGAAATAGAAAGAAAGAAAATTAGAATAGAAGAAGAAGAAGGTCACCACAAAATAGAATCAGAGTACCAAGAATCTTACAGCAGAACGAATAAAATATATTATATAACAACTATGGAAATACAAACTAATAACTATATATACATACCATTATCACATAACATCACATCGAAAATAAACTCTATATATATCTAACTATGAAGCCTCCTACTCTGAGCTCCTCCAAGTATATATGAAAAAAAATACCGACTACTTGACTGCCTATACAAATTTAGGCACCCAAGAGTTTAAGGAGAAACAAAACAAAATAAACTCTGGGTCAGTCATGTGACTGGTGTGAGTAAACTCTAGTCATTTTGGTTTAACTTTTCAAAATCCTTTTCAAAAGAAAGGAAAACCCCAAGTCCGATCCACACATAAACACGGATGGTTTATACCTTACGATGGCCCAAAACATTTCTTAAAATCAATATTTATCTGATATGATAATAATGTCTAAATCAAGTAAATAACAATCTAGCAGAATGCTTTCATGTCATGCTCTACGTATATAATATACAATCAAAAACCATGGTCTCTTATTGGGTAATGGATTTCCAACTATGAATAGGTATGGAATCTACCTTCGATTAGTGTACTCTAGAAGCGATACACTGGAGTTCAACATTAACATCTTGTAACTCGGCCAACATGACCAGCCATACATTTCGCTTGAATATTCCTAATATATTATCACCTTACGGTTAGTATAACAACATAACCATTCCCAGGAGATACAAAAGAGAAAGAAGTAAGAAATATGAATATTCTCCAGATGGTGACAATATAGCCTTATTGGGCGCGACCTACTTAGCCATGCAGCCAACCCGGTTTTTGTCATTCCCCGGTTGATGAGGCTTGAGATCATAACATGCTATTATACAGATCACATCTATATTTATTTTGGTTTGCACATCATCATACCTTCCTAATCACAAATTGATTTCCTCAAAAATACCATAGGTATAAAGATAAGAGAAATGAATTTCTCCGCCACCAACGTAAATACGTTTGAAGTGATCAGCTTACGCGATCTATTAGATATACTCAATCATACATTCATCCGTACACGTTGTTCTTGGACTAGACAAACCGATGGCACTATTCTATAGATCCATCTTAGGAAAATTCTACCTAGGATCGCCAGAACAGCCCTTGCACAAACTTTATCTTCATCATATTTGACTCGCAACACTAGTGCCCATACGTAGTGGGTTTCAGAAATAAATCTGATCCCGATATCTCCATATTGACAACCGAAAAAGGGTCAAAACTTTGATAGCCGATTATTTAACTATCAAAGGAAACATACATACAAACAATGGTCGTATTTACAAATAGAAGTTACACCGATCGATCATTAATTTACACCAAGCCATTTTAAATAGATATCAATAATCATTTCATTTCCCAATTTCCCTTATATATCTTTACCCAAATACTTTTCAACTCGTTTAGCCTCTCACAATTTCTTGGAAAACGTTTCCATATATTCACAACTCCGTATTTCCCTTGTTTCAAAAATATATTTTATTAACACTGGAAAACATTTCCATACTTTATTCATGCATCACTATCCATCAGTCCCAAACCGTAAACCAGTAAGAGAACAACTCCCTAAGTATCAATCTCGAAGGCCGAAACAACATCAGATGATACCCATAAAGTCGTTCAACTTAACTAGTCTCCAGCCAGTTCTTAAATTCTTAACTCCATTTCTTAATTCTAAAATCATTTCATTTTCTATTCTTAAAAAATATCACTGGTTATGTTTGGAAAACATTTGCAAGTTTCATTTGTATATATTTAAATGAACGTTGTATAAAACCTTTGTTATAAAGATAACGTTATAATATCTGCTTCCAAAATATTTAAAAGTATAAGTTTGACTCTTTATTTTGAATAAATAATTAATATTTAATTAGTCAATTAAATAAATAATCTTGATTAAAACGGAAGGT
This sequence comes from Allium sativum, assembly GCA_030737875.1. Classification (NCBI taxonomy): domain Eukaryota; kingdom Viridiplantae; phylum Streptophyta; class Magnoliopsida; order Asparagales; family Amaryllidaceae; genus Allium; species Allium sativum. The sequence continues at coordinate 570,260,454 of CM060923.1, read as the reverse complement.
AGATGGTACCTTCCTGAATTCGATATAATCGAGTTTCACCATATAATTCTCTTTTGAATAAACTGTATTCGATCAACGTTCCGAACGTCAGAATAAACGCACCGTTTCAGGTTAACTCGAAATTCTTTTTTGAATTATTACTTCCACATTTACTAATTTCCCTTTTTCACCATTCCAATTTGCAAAACGTTTGCTTTTAAATCATTATTCACTTTAAAATGTGAGTAATATTTCTCTATAGAAATCTGGACTTGTTATATCGATATATTCTTGATTTTTTTATAGTGGATACCATTTCAATTTAGAATTCCACCTATCGGTTTATTTTGTAAATTTATACTTCACATTTCATGAACTCCGTTTATAAGTTATGACTAAATCTCGAATATGTATTCGATAATAAATTATTGGTTTCAAAATAAATATTAACACTCTTGTTAAATTCGGAATTTATGTAATTTAAAAATTAAATTATTTTATTAATATTTGATATAGTCGAATAATTATAAATCCCTATGGATTTATTTCCATTCTATCCACATTTCGAATATCGAAATAAATTTCATTATTTCCCTTTTGAAACAATTCCCATTTCCCTTTCTGAATTTCATTCTTGAATCCACATTCTTTAAATTATTTAACAATAATTATTTTATTCCATTTAAAAAAAATATCGCTAATAAATCAAGTACTTGTTTTATTATGATTAAAACAAGTCATTAAAACCCCAATTTCTTTTCCAATATATTCAAGTATATTTTACGGTATTTTAAAACCTATTAATTCAAGTCAATGTTGTTTAAACATCACTACGCCATAGATTGCATACGGCAACACCTGAGAAGTGATGCAAGAAGTGCAAAATAATGTTGGTATAGGCCAAAAATGATCTCTGGCAACACTTTTTTGGGGTTGCCTTTTGTCGCGTTGCCTTAGAGTCAAAGGCAACGACTTTGCTATCCTAAGGTAACATCGCTACAGGTGTTGCTACAGGCACTAAATTTACATAAATGTGGGGCCCATTAAATTCTGAATCCCGGGATCACGGAATTCTGTTGCACCCCTAAATTCTGTAGCCGGGTTCACGGAATCCTGTTGTGGGGCCAACGTTTATGTAAATTTATGGCAACACTATATTATAGCTACGGCAACATTTAACACTGCATACTACAACATTATATCATAGCCATTGCATCATTATATAACATACTGCAACATAACAGCAATTACCATCACACACTGAAATTAATAAACAACTTTTCATTTCAAATTAATAACCAATAACACAAATACTAGTTAGTCAACTAACAAAAAATAGCCAATAAATTCAGTTTTACAGAGTACTTACAAACACAGCTGGTACTAAATTCATGTTTACATCAAACTAAAATAGTTTCAAATTAATAAAGCCCGAGCCTCCAGTGCATTCAGTACCTCTCTACTACCTCCTTCACCTGCAAAATAAAGCAGTTTCAAAAGTCATGCATTTCAGCAAAATCCTTTAGTACAACTAATGCATTTCAGCACAACCAAAGTCATGCATGCCTCGGCTACAAACTGATGCAATGCCTTGTTTACATTGCAACACAAAATGGAAGACATGCATGCCTCGGTTGCATTTCAGCACAAACTATGGCCATAGTATAACTGACTTGCACTTCAGCACAAAGACATTTCAGCACAAACTATGGCTAGAGTTGCTTTTCAACACAGAATTGCATTTCAGAATCTATGGCTAAGTTGCAAATTGATGCAATGACTCAGCTTGTTCAAAGCATTTACGATATCAAGGAATGCAACAGAATGCCTGAGGCACTAAAAATTTAGACATGCCACGACTCGTTCAAGTATAAACTCAACCATTGCATCAATTACAAACTGACACGATCATTACTAATTGAAGATAAAATAAAACTCTTAAAATTCTATAGTTCATTACTGAAGCATCAGCCTTGTACATGGTCAGTTACATACCAGCATTGAACTACATAATTGTAAGAATTAGACTGATGCTTCAGCAAGCGGAAATTGTTAGAATTCTGAAGCATACCACCAGCCAACCATAAAAATAAGCAAAAATACATACCGGCAGTGTGTGTCTGTATACGATCTCCGATTTGCACAATTTGTAAGGGCCTTGGACTACAAAAACATGAAATTAAGAAGCCATGTTTTTCACTTTGCTAGGTGGAAGGTGGATTCGTCTTATTGGGACATCATCTCTACACCAGAAGCAACAGATTAAATCGAAACCCTAACTGAAATCTGAAACCCAAGACAAACCACAATTGAAGACCTAATTGAACTTGAACTCGAACCTACCCTACTCAAACCCTAATTAAGCTTGTAAACTTTAACTTTTAGCCCTAATTGAACCTGAGAGTGAGTGTGTGAGAGGTTGAGCAGTGGAGTACTTTGGTAAAGTTCGATTGAAATTTTCAATATTTTTTTACTTTTCTCCCCTTTGTTTTTGCTTCCCGCCCTAGACATTATTTCACGCGCGGATTGCTAATCTGAACTAAACATTTCTTCATGCAGATCACTAACCTGGACCGTTGGATCGTGTTGACGTGGATTGATAATTTTATTCACGAGGCTTCTGCAACACATGTTGATATATATGCTAACACATTTAAGTGTTCATTGCAGTAGACAATAAACAACATAGCAATGGCAATATTGTAGCTAGCAACACCATGCATTTTCGTTGTGATAGGCCATCTATGGCGTAGTGCATCTCAATGATACGTTAATCAACCACAGATTATTCGTCACATCATATAATAGTTAAATAACGATTAATGTCAATTGATCCAGATCAGACGTTTAATTATGCCATAAATTCAAACGAGCTCGGAACAGTTCCAAACTAGCTTTATCGTATACCCTGCGTGAATACGATCCCACCGGATCAGACCGTTCGTAAAACTGATCACGTATGGATGAGATATCACATATACAAGTTTACATACATTATTAAATTAAAACAAAGTTTTAATTTATTAAAATTATTTGGGCCTTACCCTATAACTCCGGCCCACTCCTGATATCCAAAATCCACCGTGAAACAGTTGTTTGTTTTTCCTGCTAACCCAAGTATTTTTCTCCCATCTTATTCCAAGTAAATTAAAATGTATTATTATTCTTCTTTTTTCCTTTTATTATAATTTAGGCCTTTCCCCCTTGTAAGTCAGCCTAACCATATCTACTCGCCTACAACAGTATCTCCTCCTTCCTTATATTATCAAATCGAAATTGTGACACCCCACGTCCGTTAATGTCACTCGGGAATGCATTAAGTTTTCTGAAGCTTTATAAGTAAACAGAACAGAAATATTACAAGACAGATATATAAAATAACCGCGGAACAAAAAATTTATTTATCATAAAACACCGTGGTCCGAAAATTCACATGTCTGAAATATAAAAACCTATTACAACATAAAAGTTATTGTCTTGTACTATCAGAGTACATAAATAATTAAAGAAAACATAATTCCCAAAAAGAGACAAAGCCATAGTAGAGATAAGAACTTGAGCCATACTTCGTAAGCAGCTCTTAGCAAGATGATAACCGAGTCCTGACTAAGCCTGAGTATTCTCACCCTGAGAACCTGGGGGGAACGGAAGAAAGAAGAGGAAACAAAAAGGGTTAGACATAAAGTCTAGCGAGTCTAGTTACATTTAGCAAGTAAATAAATAAAAATAGCATGACAGGCATATAAAGTGGATAAAAGAGATTACTACATAAAAGGCAGGCTTGACAAGGTAGACAAGATAGGGTGTATACGCTTCCATAATGATTACTCTGCACTACTACTAGTATATCCAGAATAAGATGTTCCCCAACGTGTATGAAATTGTAGACTTAGGCGTACTTCTGGTGAGAGGTTTTAACCCCATACAATCCATAGGTAGCCCCAATAATGGACTCCTAAACTTACCAAAGTCTAGATGTACCCTAACTACTACCCAAATCGATCGGCTCCCTACTCTGTAGATACTCTATGCCGCCCCCATAGTAGGATGTATCACGTCCTAAAGTGGCAACCCCTCACTGATATGCACAGACCCATATCTACAGGTGTCACGATTGTTTTATCCCCTTCTGCCCGGCTCATGCACGCACATGGCCCTGTCGGTTTGCGCCGCCCACACCATCCTCCATGTTTGGATCTCTTACAATCAGTCCAGTAAGCGTGCCTCTTCTCTGACCTAGTATGGAGTACATGTTTTGATACTACTCCGGGTTACTAGATCAAAAGGATCCTACACAATATGATACAAGCTCTCCCCTTTGTTATGTATCCGCCACTAGGTTTTCTATGGCTATGTATACCACTAGGTGTCTTTAATTACATAACGCTATCATTTCTACAAGTTATGTTTAATCTAAAAGGTGTCTTTATTTACATAACTTTATTATTCCAACCGGTCATGTGTACCGCTAGTTGTCTTTAATTACATAACCTTATCGGGTCAAGTTTGTGGGCCTATATGTAAATCTTACCCACCCCTCCAGATTTGCTTAACCCATCCACTATCCAATCAATTTTACTGAACCCTAACTTTAGTTCACAATCATACAATCCCTATGGATTAGATTTGGTTAAGTAGTCTAATTTATTACCATGTCCATTTATGGTTTATAATGGGCTAGACCTCCCACATTAGGCCTACAACTTGTGGATGCTGGATATGTCGGTCGGGTCCGGGCGGTCTTATTCCACAGTTGGGTCTAACCTCGTGACTTAGCCCGATTCATATTTGCGCACTTAAACCTCACACATTAAGTTCAACATTAGCGGCTGTTGGATATGCCGGTCGGGTCCGGGCAGACTTCCACCACTAATTGCAACCTAACATCGTGTCATAAACGCCATTACAAATTCTAATTGTAATCCTAGGCATTTATTATTAATTAATCAATTAATTAAACCTATGCCTTTATAGGTGTTAATGCCCATTTTACCCAATAATTTGAATTATATGTCCAATGATGTTTATATCCAAATTATGCCAATATTAACCTTTTTCCCCCGCTCCTTAACTAGCCCCCTCACAAAATTGGCAACATGCCTAGGCTAGATAATAGCCTAGTCATAAACGAGAAAAGGGAAAAATAATAGGAATATAACCAAAGTGATTGTTTTAACATAACTTGGCATAAACATAAACTAACATGGTGATAAGGTGGACATATGAGCATAAATCTGATGAACTTTGTAGCAATTACTAGTTCTAACATAACTATGATGTCATGGTGAGCATAATAAGATCTAAATTAACAATTTAGACATCCAATTTTTCATATCTAACATAATAGGCATAAGATGATAATCTATATCTGATTAACAAATTAAATGTCCACACAATTTAGATCCAATAGTTTAAAAGTAGATCTACGCAATTAAGGTTTAAGATTCACATCATAGAATGTCATAATGGATCCAACAAGATAGAGGTTTAAATCAATAATTAAAATAGATCTAACACTAATAAGGTCAAGAACAACATCATAGAATGCCAAAAAGGTTACAATAGATCCAACAAGATAGAGATTTAGATCCAAATCCCAACCAATTTAGAATGTCATATAATCACAGTTTACAATGGATCTGATATTATCTAGGCATATAAACAAATCCAAGTCATAGTCGGGTCATATTTACTTTCAAATATTCAAATCTAAAAGCAATTATAAACTCACAGTGTTAGGATTAGAAAATAGAACTAGAAAAGATTGGATCTTCAATCTCCAATTGATTTGCTTTAGTTGAAGAAGATAACGGATCCTGACCAGTTCAGATACCGACAAAGTTTGGCCACCATGAATTCTCAATGAAGAAAATAAGAGAAATAACCACGTATATATAGCTGCTAGACCCTCTGAAACCAACTGCCACATCATCCCTACGGGTGTCAACACACCCGGTGGGTGGGTCGACCCTGGTGTCGACACCCCTTAAGGGGGGTCGACCTCGGTATCGACAACCCTTTATGGGGGTCGACCCCCTAGAGTGGGAAATCTTCCGCCACTTTTTATTTTTCAAATTCGAGCCGTTTTGGATAAGATTCTGACTCATCTTTGACTCATGCGTATATATATAATCTTTCTACGCATATACAAACTTTAAACTCTCATAACTTCTTCATACGGTGCCCGTTTTACGCAAACCAAATGTCTATCTTGACCAGAGACGGACGCAATGGTGTAGTCGTTTTTCCTTAATTCTGAATATTGAATTAATCATTATTTAGTTTTTCCTCTTTTATTATCGTTATAAATTCGGGGTGTTACAAAAACCGCTCCTCACAAATAGTCATTTCCAAACTTCCTTAAGCATACACTCCTTCGATACTCAACCAACACTCAAACCAGCTTCACCAAAAATCACCTCTTCTCCAAAAATATTCCCCTCATGCAAGTTCCATGATACCCCTCTCTCTGCTAGTTTGAGATGCCTACACCTGTTTACACCATCACTCCACAAATTTGCAAACCCATTTCACCATAGAACTCCATCATTATAAACCCGCACTCGTTCAAGTGCTTGGTCCTTCTCTCCTCATTTACATTTGACACTCGCGATTTTCCTGAAACAACTCTAACCCATTTCTTCACCAATCTTCAACCTGACTACACCATACTTTCAGCATCCAATTCTCTCCTCAACAAATATATCACGCGGCACCTCTGCTTGTGAACCACTTCCACAGTATCTCTCCTTTCACCAGTTTCGAACAGCACAGGAGATAAAAAGAATGGAAATCACGCAACCAAGGTAGCCTGCACCTCCCTCTTCACATGTCAAACTCCAGCAAACTCCATAGACCATTGAGACTTGCCCTCCAGAACACTTCTCCACCAACTCTTGAGTTCCAATAACATATGTATAGCGCATCGCACTCAAAACAGACACTACACGCACATTTTCAAACTGACCTGAACTGCCTCATACATTTGCCCTCTTATTATTTTTCATGATTTATAAGTGGGAGATTGGCTTATTTTAAAATTTGAAGTGATCGAGTTGCTTTGGTTTCCTTTGATTCACATATGCATTTTCAGAATAGAAGGGCGAAATGAACTAAAGCTGGGCGTATTTATAGGTTTTAAAATCCTTAGTTGTTAAGGAAGATGGCACAAGTAAGATAGGGTAGCCATTGAGTTTTTACTTCCTAGGTTTGTACGTTTTCCAATCTATTTCTTAGGGGCTAAGTCTCCTTATAATATATATAAATATATATTTATAGGTCAGTGTTTTCATTTCATTGTAATGTTCGTTAGGTGGGTAGGTCTTTGTTACGTATGTTTAGGCGCTTAAAAGATATCTTAGCTGCTAAGAAAGCCAAAGAAATTATTTAAATAAATAAGCTGGGAGGTTATGTCCATATTTATTTTAAAAGTTATGCACCCAATGTTCTGAATTCTGTTTACGTAAGAGCTGCTATGGAGAGAAATAAACATACCATCTTGAGAAGCGATGTGTCACGAATCCAAAAATATAATAAAATAGACAAGTTAGCTTGTTTTGTGAAGTCTCAAAAGTGCTGGTATAGGGTGCAAAATACTTCAAACAAAAAGTTGCTTATTTTCCAAATTAAAAATTATGGAAAATTTCTATAAATTAAATCAAAAATACGTCTTAAAAATCATATCCAAATTCAAGATAAATAATTTATTATAATTATATAATCGTTATGCTTTATAAATGATTCCTAGCGACTATTTGAAAATTTGAATTGGACATAACTTACAATCTGTAATACGAAATCTCCATTTTTCTCTTCCATTAAAAAATATACTCTAATAAATTCAAATGTTTCTTGTTTCATAGAATTCCGACTTAAAACGGATTCTGTATATTCAATTGATGTTCAAAACAAAATATTACGAACTACAGCGACATTACGAGCTCATTTATAATTATATTATAATTAAATACGTTCAACTGTCGTTTATAAAATATACTCCTTATTATAATTCAATTTAAACTGAATTACATCTTTTTAAATTACCCAATTTACACTATATTATCAATTTACTGTTTCCAACCGTTTTGAAAATTAAATATATTACTACACTATTTATATTAATTAAATATTCAAAATATTTGAATTCAAACCATTTACATTATCAAACTAATATATTAAAATAACTAAATAAATTAATTATAAATTGTTAAAATCCCGGGATGTTACATTCCTTCCCCTTTAAAAGAATTTCATCCCCGAAATTACTAAGTCGGAAAATGCTATAAACCTTATTAACTAGATTTTTTTTTGTTTTCTCCTTTTAGTTACAACTGAGCCAATTTAATCCCAATTAATTTATTTATATTGACGAAAATTTCAAAAAAAAATCTGAAAATTTTATAACCTCTTAAATTCCCGAAAAAATTCGCCAGCGTCTCCTTTGCATGACTCAATCGGTACAACTACAACTCGCCTCTTTAGGCCTTCTACAATCCAAAATAAAACCAAACAGCCAAGTGGCTTATTGTACAGGCCCATAAATCTCATAACCAAATAAAATATAAACGCGTACCTTTTTGTTGGGCATACTACTCTATCTTTTCCATTTGTTATCCAATCAATATATACTCAGGCATTCCCAATTGGTTTTTAATCTATTCACCCCCAAATCCAATATATTACTCATGCCCAAGCCAAATTCCATTTCAAACTCCAGTCTCAATTCGAAATTTTTACTCAACAATCCAATTCCATTCCAGATTATCTCTAATTCAATCCAATTTCATTTAACTTAGTTTAAGGTAAATTCTAATTTATTTATTCACTTTTACCATTTCAATTTGTTTAACTTCATAAGTTAAATTTTAAATTTCAGAATTCAAATCCTTACGTTTTTATTTCAAATTAGTCTGAAATCATATATAATAATAATAATTCAAAACATTTGAATATCTAAACAGCTATTTTTCCCAAAATAATTCAAAACAAAATCTTTGGTAGTAATTCATCACTTAGGAACTCGAAAATGAACACTGATAATGCGACCGTTATCATTAAAGTTATTTCCCAACGATCGAAGTGAGTTCAATAATATATCATTTCAAAAACCATTTTTAAACACTTCCATTTTGAAATCTCTTCAAAATATTCTTCACGGTGTTTGAAAAACATTTCCACATTCACCCAAGATCTTAAAATTTCCATATATTTAATCCAAAACCATTTACAACACTTTTCCCATTCTCCATAGTTTTAATCTTAATTCAGGTTAATATTCGGATTTAATTCATCTAAATCTGTATATACTTTTATATGAATTCTTATTGGTTATTTATACCCATTTCAATTCTAATCTTATTCGATTATAATAGCACCCAACATATCCTATACTATAATAATTCCAAGATATATACTTCTTTTATAGCAAAGTATGATTTGGGTAATATTATTTCATTTATCCAACTTTTAAAACAATATTGTGTCAAATTACTCAGTTCAAGAGTTCAGAAACACCTATCAATACAGTTTGCATTCCTGTATCGACCAGAATTCATAAACCACTCGACAAACCAATCAACACAATATAAAACCCTTTTTTATATCAATTTACAAATACGCGCTTATATATACACTCAAACTCAATCTAGGGTATTATTAAACCCATCTCTATTGAGCCACGCCACAGAGCCAAGGTAATCACGTAACCTTTGGCTCTGATACCACTGTAACGAACTAGGATTTTCGATCCTGGAAATCAATGCAAAACCCATATTGACTATCCAAGAATCATAAATACCAGATCATTAATAGAAAGAAGTTAGAGGGGGAGAAGTAGAAGAAAGAAAATTAGAATAGAAGAAGAAGAAGATCACCACAGAACAAAATCAAAGTAACACGAATCTTACAGTGGAACAAATAAAATATATTATTTAACAAATTTGGAAATACAAACTGCTAACTGTATATACATACCATTATCACATTAAATCACATCAGAAATAAACTCTATTTATAACCAACTTCGAAGCCTCCTGCTCTGAGCTCCTCCAAGTATATCTAGAGAAAATCTGGACTACTTGACTGCTCGTACAAATTTGGGCACCCAAGAGTTTAGGGAGAAACAAAACAAAATAAACTCTGGGTCAGTCATGTGACTGGTGTGAGTAAACTCTAATCATTTTGGTTTAACTTTTCAAAATCCATTTCAAAAGAAAGGAAAATCGCAAGACCGATCCACACATAAACACGGATGGTTTTTACATTACGATTACCCAAAACATTTCTTAATATCAATACTTATCCGATATTATAATAATGTCTAAATCAAGTGAGACGACCCGAACTTCCCCGGTAAGGAAAGCCCGGATTGCGTTGAGGACAAGACAAATCAGAACGCAAACAGAAGAACATTTCATTGTTTATTACAACAATTCCATCAGAATACAAGAATATACAGAGTATGGATAAATATTCTACATTCGATAAATATCAGAGATTACAATAAATTAAATAGCAGCGGAAAAACAATATAAAACACAACTGAAAGTGATACACGGATACAGAGCTTTCCGAGCATCGTTCCAGCTGTAAATCAGGATCCTGTGAATATAAATCTGCAAAACCAAAACTACTAGCTGCCCGTGTCGAAAATAGGGGCACCCAGAGTTTAGGTTAAAACAATAAACTCCAGGTCAGTCATGTGACTGGTGTGAGAACTAAAACAGTCATAAATCTTTATTTTAAAGTTCGGTAAATCAAGGGACCACGCCGTATAACACGGAACGGGTTTCCTCCCAAGAACACCAGTGCATAAAACAAACAGCGCAATGCTAAATAAAGAAAAATGAAGCTATTATAAGACCCAGGTCCCATCACATAATGCAACGCAATCCGGAGGATAGGGTTTTTACCTTATAATAGCCAAAGCATGCTTGATACGTTTAAAACACATTATTTTGATATTACTATAAGTGTATAGTGTCAAAACAACTTCAATCATAAATATCAATCATAGGCGGCATGAATGACCCATACCACTATGTCGCCATACTAGGTTCTACAAATAAAACCGCAATATCACATATTGGAAATTGGATTTCCGTCATGAGTCGAGGCAAGGGGCAAGCTCCTCTCCGATTCGAGACACTCTAGCAAATGTCCGAGGACCCCACTATGATCCTTGGATGCTTCAGGGCTGGTCCTACCTTACTTTTGAGGATTAATTATTCCTGAACACACGTTTCCCGGTCCTAACAGACCTAAAATCGAGGCGCCTCATCCAACAACCACACAAGTGAAAAGTATATAAATGTCAGCCATTTTAAGCACCGACATCACCCATAGCTAGAAAGAAACGTCGTGCTCTCCCTGCAGTCCGTATCCCGTTTTTGACTCATACCGAGGTGTGAGGCTCGCGAATTCACGCTATACACAAAGTTGCGCCACACAGGCCGTGCTTTGATCATCAACCACAAGACTTTGCTTTTCAACAGAAGCCTTGATCAATTGCCACTTACGCGTGCCACAGTGGCAATTCACTCCATACGACTGATGTCCATCGATATACAACCTCTGAGCTCGTACGTCTCAGAGAAGGGCGTTAAGCAAGAGAATAAATTCTCCGCCGCCAAACAGATGTATATTTAATAAAGATCAATCAACACAGAATAAAATCCAATGTCAGACATACAGTCCATTTACAAGTTCGTTCTGGGTCTGAACGAAACCGGAGGCATTTTCCTCGCATATCCATCGATCTCTAAGTACGTCTGGACGATCACCAACTGATTCCCTCCTCTTGGGTTTACTGCCCAATCAAGATCATCAGTAATCACCCAAACGATGTGAAGACTTCCGGTCTTCAACCACCATCTTCATCTTCGACTTATCGCCGAATCAGTTATTCAGAATGGGTATAAACCCGGCCTTTCTGAATAACCCACGTATATAATAAACAAATGTTACATAAACACAACAAACGCCTCATTCCAATTTAGAATATTCTTTTATTCACAAAATCACATTCTTAGGGAAAGGTTCCCATTAATTTTATCCAAGATAAATTCTTCTAAATTTATTCTTTAATCTTCCTTTGGATATCATTTCAAACCGTGATACGGTTTCAAAAACTAGTCGGGATTAGCGAACCACACCGAAGTAATTATTTATTTTATTTCCCAATCCCAAACTATTTATCCCATGGAGAAAACTGGTAATACTCCATCTCTAAAACCACGGTGTTATCGGTAAAATTAATTACCATTTCACGTTCAAATCTAATTAAAGATTTAACTATCGTTTTAGAGTAAAACTGGTGGTACTCCATTCTCGATCACTTTCCAAATTTGATAATTTAAATTAACAATTCACATTTCAATCTAATTACAGATTCATTAAAACTCCACTTAGTTTTAATCTTCTCTAAAATCGATATCCTGTCTTTAACTGGGTCAAAGAACCAATGTCATCTAAAACACGGTTCACGATAAACCCAAAATCACATTCTATTGTTAATCGGGTTAAAGAACAGGTGTTATTCAAACACCGCTCATGACAAACCCAAAACCAATTTAAATTCGATTCCAATTAATATTATTTAATTGGTACGTTTCATTAAATCTAAATAGAAAGATTTAATCTTTTTCTCAACTGGGTTTTAAGAACAGTTTTAATGAAGACACCATTCACGACAAACCCTAATCACGTTTGATATTAAATACAAGGCTCTGAATAGAAAATATATCGGCTTATATTCAATATCAAATTCTACGACCAACAATTATCGTATCGGAAATAACGATATAAAATATATCTTTCAAATTTCCACAACCATATCTGTATAATCACGAAATCCAACATTGAAATATTCCAAAGATAATTTCGATTCAAATCCATTTCAATTCGTATATTGGTAATTCTGATTATATTTAAAACCACTTTCAAATTCAATTTATTTATTTCAAAAATAAATTGATTTTAATTCTAGTTCAAAACTAGTTCATTTTGATAAAAATCTAATTTTATCTTTTCAAATATGTAGTTTTTCATCCCAATTCTTCCAAATCATTCTTATGATTTTAAACAAATTATTGATATTTTTAATAATTTTATCAAGGCCCGTACAGTCGATTTCCATCAACGGCCATCGAACTGCACTTACATCGAATTTTTCCAAATTTGATTTGGACATAATTCCAAATCAAACCGTTAGATTTCAAATTTCTAATATTCATTGGAAAGCTCTTTTCGATACGAACCCAACGGTTTCGGTTTTAGGAGAATCCGACGGTCGGATCTCCCGCAAAGTCAATTCGAAGTCAATGGTCGAAATTCATGAACTGCAGCGGCGCGGCGCGTTCTATTCAGGCCATAATATATAATATATATATATATATATATTATATATATTTCATCGATTTCCTTTTAAAACGTATTTTATAAATCATTTTAAATTCGTTTTCGAGACGATTTCAACTTCCCTTTCAATTTCAAATCAAAATTGAATTTTCCTTTATAATTTCGTTTTAAATTCATTTCAAATTGATTTCAATTCTAATTCATTTCTATTTGATTTCAATTCGAATTCATTTCAATTCAATTTCAATTCGAATTCATTTCAATTCAATTTCAATTTTGAAATCACTTCTCGATATTCATAATTTTTTTTGAATAAAATCGATTTAAATATCGTTCACGTCAAAATGGCGCAACTCTAATCAACTCGGCTTTACATATTTCAATAAATTCGTTGTTCTATTCAACAAATGAATATTTATTCTATTCAACACATGAATATATACTTTTTTCAACACATGAATATTCTCAACACATGAGCACTGTCAACACATGACTATTATATTTCTTTAATATATTTTATAAAATTATGGTATCTATCGTTTGATTTTTAAATCAGACTCCAACTGTAAAGTAGTAAGAGAATGATTCCCTAGGTATTAACGCCGAAGGCCGGAACCAATATCAGATCAATACCCTGGAAACCCCTCATCTTATCTATTTTCCAGTTAGTTTCTAACTTTAAATATGATAAAGATGTAAATTTTATTGTTAAAATATTTCTTTCAACACATGATTATTTATTCTATTCAACACATGAATATATACTTCATTCTATTCTTTATTTTCCCAATTGGAATGAGGCCCAATCAATTACCATATAATGTTAATTATATGGATTCCATACAACACATGTATATAATCACAACAATAAATAATCAATCATCATCCAAAGTGCACCACACTGTATAAGCATCAAATATAGATATCTAACGCTTATAACAGCCTGTCAATCAATCGATCGACTTACAACTAATTAATCGGGATGAGTGGTCTTCAAATATCATCCCAACACCCGTGTAGGGTTTCAAATCAACAAACACATATTTTTATTCACACACACACACGTTAAAAACAATATTTTTAACGATAAAATATTTTTAACTATATAAATATTTTATTTCACGTCACATAATCAATTTTCATCACAACAAACAATCAAACATACAAACCATCCATGGTCTATGGATGACGGGTGTCGGGTGCTGCTAAGCACCGTCTGCATCCTAGTATATATTTTTATCTAGAAAAACAAGATTTAAAGTGAGAAGTTCTCACCAAAGCTAATCCAAACGCCACGACTCTTCTTATGTAGAAATCTTCACCGTGCTCGCCTTTCATCACTTTTGTTGCCCGTATTCACTACATATATAAAATCACATTTTTATATTGTTGCTATGTATATAAAAATCACATTTTTACAATCACTCTATATGGATAAAAATTCTATTTTTACATCGATACTATATAGATAAAATTCTATTTTTACATCGATGTTCATATAATAAAGATTATATTTTTATTACGCTATTCTCTATATAAAGATTTCGCCTTTTCAAATATAAAGATTCCGCCCTTTCAAATATAAAGATTTCACCTTTTCAAATATAAAGATTTCGCCTTTTCAAATATAAAGATTTCGTCTTTTCAAATATAAAGATTTCGCCTTTTCAAATATAAAGATTTAATATTTTTAAACCTTTTATAATAAAAAAAATTATATTTTAACCTTTCTTTATTATAAAAATTCGATCTTTCTACTATTCAAAATTTGAACTTTCCTATGTTAAAGATTCAAACTTTCCTATATTAAAAATTCAAACTTTAACATCATAATAATCAAATCCTTTATCCCATAAAAATCATAACTTTAATCCCCTAAAAATCAGATTTTTATCACACTAAAAATCGAATCTTTATAAATTAAAAATCGGATTTTTATAATTAAAAATCAAATCTTTTTAACTCTTTTCATATAATAAAAATAAACTGATTTTTTTCCTATGCTATAAAATTGAAAAATTGATTTTCTATATAATTAAAATCAGAATTCAAACCGTGCTTTTTATTTAAATAAACTAGGAAGTAAAAACTCACATACTTAGGGTCTCAAGTGGTCTAAAATGTGGTAGCTCGACTGGAGGACTGCGGGGGAGGGGGTGGCAAGAAGCGGCGCAGCAGGTTTAGAAGAGGGGGGCGTCGAGTTTGGGGCATCGGAGAAAAGGGGAAGCCGTCGGAGGGGGGGCGCGGGTCTGGGGGATGCGGTGGAGGTCTCATGGCGGCGGGAGTTGCTAGGGTTCAGGCGGGTTTATTGAAGAGGGAGAGAGGAGGGGAAAGAAGGGGGAGACGGGGGTGCTGCTGACGAGGTCAGGCAGGTGGAGGGTGGCGGTGGGTGGCCAACGCACGGGGGCGGCGGCGCCGGGAGCAGCTGAGCGGCGACGAACTCGAGCGGCAAGGTTTTCCCACTTTTTTTATTTATTTATTTGAGAACTGAACGTGAATGAGGGGAGAGAGAAATCATAGGGAATTTATATTATAAAAAATATATTTTTTTAATTATTTTTCGTTCTAAAAAGTCACTTTCTCATTCGAACCCCAAATCGAGCTCAACGACTACCGCCCCCAGCTAATTACCCCCATTCCGAACACAATGGAATATGTTTCATAGGCCAATTTAATCGTTTCGATCAGTTTTCGTCAAAATCAACATATAACTCTATATATTGAATTTGAACGCGCATTTCAATTTACCGGGGCTGCATACTAACTCGAAAAATTCCAGAAAAATATTTTCTAGCTTCGTATTGCCGATACGGTCCTAACAAAACTAGTTTCGTCGAATTCTGAGACCATTTGAAAAATGGCCATTTTCCAGTCGATTAAAATCAACTAAAACTGGTTAAACGCGTTTTCCTTTGCCACTCTCACATATTGATTCGAAAAATTATGAAAATTGGAATCTAGCAATAATTTGACATGGTGGATCCAACAAAAGTGGTTTCGTCGAAATCCGAGGTTGTTTGCAAAATGGCTATTTTTAAGGGCCGAAATTCCATAGCGACTTTTCTGAAATTTCAACTGGACATATCTTTTTATCCACGCTATGAACTTTCAATTTTTCGGATTCGTTGGAAAGATATTCTCAATTAGATTCTATTATTTTTGGTTTCACTAAAATCCGGTTTATTTTGCACCCGGTACATTCAATTGAAATTTGAAATCGAATTATCGAACTACCGCGCCATTTTCAATTCCTTTTATAATTATAAATAATTATTTATATTCTAACGACGACGTATATAAATATATATGTTCCATTCTATTTAAAATAAATTTCTCGTCGGTATTATTTAAAATAATTCATTTTAAATATTCAAAATTCATCAAAATTGCTAAAATAAAAATTTTAAATTGGCTCGCATTTCTGGGTTGTTATAATCTCCCCCACTTAAAACTTTTCATCCCTGAAAAGGAACGAAGCCGAAAGTTGCTTTACTAATCAACCCAAATTCCAGTATTTTCGTTACGGCTTAAGTTCTTCAACTTTTCAGTATCTAAGAACTTTTCAAAATTTTCAAAAATTTGGCTAACACCCTAAATTTCCGAAAAAATTCGCCATAACCTCCCCTGCACCGGGGACTTCGGGATATTTCATATAGCCTCCCATGGCCTTCTTCATCCAAAAGAAAAAGAAAAGGCCAAGCGGCTAGCCAATCGGCTAGCCAATCGGCTCATAAAATCATCATCACCCAAACAAAACAGTAAATTATGGTAAAAATGTACCTATTTGTCGGTCAAACAATTTTATTCTTCTGCTCTAGCCTCTTTTCTATGACCTGTTCAATGTAAGTACATGTATATGCATGCAAATGTGACCAATTTTCAATACAATTCAATATTTGGTTCTATTAGGCTAAATGGTTCAAAATTTTCAAACAAATGAACAAATAACACAACCATCAATCAATTAGTGGACTAACGTTTCAAATTCATAAATTTGATATGTATACAGAAAATCATGTTTCTGATGCCAAATCACAACAATGTATCTATCTAGTTTTGGTTCTCACACCAGTCTAATGGAAATATATAGATATCACACCCTCGAAACACGAACATAAATATTGGTGATGGAGCTCCATCATCAAAATCATCTCCGAGCGGCTGGAGTGTGATCCTATATCTATCCAGTATATTAAAACTTCGAATATACGTTCATGACGCGTATATGCAAAACATTTATATACTCGATTGTCCAAATTCAAAATAAATAAATATTCAAATACGTATAAAACGATTTAAATTTCCAAAACAATATTGGTTTCATTTGAGAAATATACTCTTCACACTCGTTCTAGGATACTACTGATCCTATCTCTAACGAGTCATTCTAATTGGATATTACTAATCCAATATCTGATGAATTCTTTCGTATGGTTCTAATGTGTCTTGTTCACGAGCTCTGTAAACCAAAGCTCCGATACCAAACTGAGACGACCCGAACTTCCCTGGTAAGGAAAGCCCAGATTGCGTTGAGGACAAGACAAATCAGAACGCAAACAGAAGAACATTTCATTGTTTATTACAACAATTCCATCAGAATACAAGAATATACAGAGTATGGATAAATATTCTACATTCGATAAATATCAGAGATTACAATAAATTAAATAGCAGCGGAAAAACAATATAAAACACAACTGAAAGTGATACACGGATACAGAGCTTTCCAAGCATCGTTCCAGCTGTAAATCAGGATCCTGTGAATATAAATCTGCAAAACCAAAACTACTAGCTGCCCGTGTCGAAAATAGGGGCACCCAGAGTTTAGGTTAAAACAATAAATTCCAGGTCAGTCATGTGACTGGTGTGAGAACTAAAACAGTCATAAATCTTTATTTTAAAGTTCGGTAAATCAAGGGACCACGCCGTATAACACGGAACGGGTTTCCTCCCAAGAACACCAGTGCATAAAACAAACAGCGCAATGCTAAATAAAGAAAAATGAAGCTATTATAAGACCCAGGTCCCATCACACAATGCAACGCAAGCCAGAGGATAGGGTTTTTACCTTATAATAGCCAAAGCATGCTTGATACGTTTAAAACACATTATTTTGATATTACTATAAGTGTATAGTGTCAAAACAACTTCAATCATAAATATCAATCATAGGCGGCATGAATGACCCATACCACTATGTCGCCATACTAGGTTCTACAAATAAAACCGCAATATCACGTATTGGAAATTGGATTTCCGTCATGAGTCGGGGAAAGGGGCAAGCTCCTCTCCGCTTCGAGACACTCTAGCAAATGTCCCAGGACCCCACTATGATCCTTGGATGCTTCAGGGCCGGTCCTACCTTACTTTTGAGGATTAATTATTCCTGAACACACGTTTCCGGGTCCTAACAGACCTAAAATCGAGGCGCCTCATCCAACAACCACACAGGTGAAAAGTATATAAATGTCAGCAGTTTAAGCACCGACACCACCCATAGCTAGAAAGAAACGTCGTGCTCTCCCTACAGTCCGTATCTCGTTTTTGACTCATACCGAGGTGTGAGGCTCGCGAATTCACGCTATACACAAAGCTGCGCCACACAGGCCGTGCTTTGATCATCAACCACAAGACTTTACTTTTCAACAGAAGCCTTGATCAATTGCCACTTACGCGTGCCACACTGGAAATTCACTCCATGCGACTGATGTCCATCGATATACAACCTCTGTGCTCGTACGTCTCAGAGAAGGGCATTAAGCAAGAGAATAAATTCTCCACCGCCAAACAGATGTATATTTAATAGAGATCAATCAACACAGAATAAAATCCAATGTCAGACACACAGTCCATTTACAAGTTCGTTCTGGGTCTGAACGGAACCGGAGGCACTTTCCTCGCATATCCATCGATCTCCAAGTATGTCTGGACGATCACCAACTGATTCCCTCCTCTTGGGTGTACAACCCAATCAAGATCATCAGTAATCACCCAAACGATGTGAAGACTTCCGGTCTTCAACCACCGTCTTCATCTTCGACTTATCGTCGAATCGGTTATTCAGAATGGGTATAAACCCGGCCTTTCTGAATAACCCACGTATATAATAAACAAATGTTACACAAACACAACAAACGCCTCATTCCAATTTAGAATATTCTTTTATTCACAAAATCACATTCTTAGGGAAAGGTTCCCATTAATTTTATCCAAGATAAATTCTTCTAAATTTATTCTTTAATCTTCCTTTGGATATCATTTCAAACCGTGTTATGGTTTCCAAACTAGTCGGGATTAGCGAACCACACCGAAGTAATTATTTATTTTATTTCCCAATCCCAACCTATTTATCCCATGGAGAAAACTGGTAATACTCCATCTCTAACACCATGGTGTTATCGGTAAAATTAATTACCATTTCACGTTCAAATCTAATAAAAGATTTAACTATCGTTTTGGAGTAAAACTGGTGGTACTCCATTCTCGATCACTTTCCAAATTTGATAATTTAAAGTAACAATTCACATTTCAATATAATTATAGATTCATTAAAACTCCACTTAGTTTTAATCTTCTCTAAAATCGATATCCTGTCTTTAACTGGGTCAAAGAAGCAATGTCATCTAAAACAAGGTTCACGATAAACCCAAAATCACATTCTATTGCTAATCGGGTTAAAGAACAGGTGTTATTCAAACACCGCTCACGATAAACCCAAAACCAATTTAAATTCGATTCCAATTAATATTATTTAATTGGTACACTTCATTAAATCTAAATAGAAAGATTTAATCTTTTTCTCAACTGGGTTTTAAGAACAGTGTTAATGAAGACACCATTCACGACAAACCCTAATTACGTTTGATATTAAATACAAGGCTCTGAATAGAAAATATATCGGCTTATATTCAATATCAAATTCTACGACCAACAATTATCGTATCGGAAATAACGATATAAAATATATCTTTCAAATTTCCACAACCATATCTGTATAATCACGAAATCCAACATTGAAATATTCCAAAGATAATTTCGATTCAAATCCATTTCAATTCGTATATTGGTAATTCTGATTATTTTTAAAACCACTTTCAAATTCAATTTATTTATTTCAAGGATAAATTAATTTTAATTCTAGTTCAAAACTAGTTCATTTTGATAAAAATCTAATTTTATCTTTTCAAATATGGAGTTTTTCATCCCAATTCTTCCCAAACCATTTCTTATGATTTTACACAAATTATTGATATTTTTAATAATTTTATCAAGGCCCGCACAGTCGATTTCCATCAACGGACATCGAACTGCACTTACAGCGACTTTTTCCAAATTTGATTTGGACATAATTCCAAATCCAACCATTAGATTTCAAATTTCTAATATTCATTGGAAAGCTCTTTACGATACGAACCCAACGGTTCCGGTTTTAGGAGAATCCGACGGTCGGATCTCCCGCAACGTCAATTCGAAGTCAATGGTCGAAATTCACGAACTGCCGCGGCGCGGCGCGTTCTATTCAGGCTATTATATAAATATAATATATATATTATATATATTTCGTCGATTTCCTTTTAAAATGTATTTTATAAATCGTTTTAAATTCGTTTTCGAGACGATTTCAACTTCCCTTTTAATTTCAAATCAAAATTGAATTTTCCTTTATAAATTCGTTTTAAATTCATTTCAAATTGATTTCAATTCTAATTCATTTCTATTTGATTTCAATTCGAATTCATTTCAATTCAATTTCAATTCGAATTCATTTCAATTCAATTTCAATTCGAATTCATTTCAATTTCAATTTTGAAATCACTTCTCGATATTCATAAAAAATATGAATAAAATCGATTTAAATATCGTTCACGTCAAAATGGCGCATCTCTAATCAATTCGGCTTTATATATTTCAATAAATTCGTTGTTCTATTCAACAAATGAATATTTATTCTATTCAACACATGAATATATACTTTTTTCAACACATGAGCACTGTCAACACATGACTATTATATTTCTTTAATATATTTTATAAAACTATGGTATCTATCGTTTGATTTTTAAATCAGACTCCAACTGTAAAGTAGTAAGAGAATGATTCCCAAGGTATTTACGCCGAAGGCCGGAACCAATATCAGATCAATACCCTGGAAACCACTCATCTTATCTATTTTCCAGTTAGTTTCTAACTTTAAATATGATAAAGATGTAAATTTTATTGTTAAAATATTTCTTTCAACACATGATAATTTTCAACACATGATTATTTATTCTATTCAACACATGAATATATACTTCATTCTATTCTTTATTTTCCCAATTGGAATGAGGCCCAATCAATTACCATATAATGTTAATTATATGGATTCCAAACAACAAATGTATATAATCACAATAATAAATAATCAATCATCATCCAAAGTGCACCACACTGTATAAGCATCAAATATAGATATCTAACGCTTATAACAGCCTGTCAATCAATCGATTGACATACAACTAATCAATCGGGATGAGTGGTCTTCAAATATCATCCCAACACCCGTGTGGGGTTTCAAATCAACAAACACATATTTTTATTCACACACACGTTAAAAACAATATTTTTAATGATAAAATATTTTTAACTATATAAATATTTTATTTCACGTCACACAATCAATTTTCATCATAACAAACAATCAAACATACAAGCCATCCATGGTCTGTGGATGACGGGTGTCGGGTGCTGTTAAGCACCGTCTGCATCCTAGTATATATTTTTAACTAGAAAAACAAGATTTAAAGTGAGAAGTTCTCACCAAAGCTAATCCAAACGCCATGACTCTTCTTATGTAGAAATCTTCACCGTGCTCGCCTTTCATCACTTTCGTTGCCCGTATTCACTACATATACAAAGTCACATTTTTATATTGTTGCTATGTATATAAAAATCACATTTTTATAATCACTCTATATGGATAAAAATTCTATTTTTACATCGCTACTCTATAGATAAAATTCTATTTTTACATCGATGTTCATATAATAAAGATTATATTTTTATTACGCTATTCTCTATATAAAGATTTCGCCTTTTCAAATATAAAGATTCCGCCCTTTCAAATATAAAGATTTCACCTTTTCAAATATAAAGATTTCGCCTTTTCAAATATAAAGATTTCGCCTTTTCAAATATAAAGATTTCGCCTTTTCAAATATAAAGATTTAATATTTTTAACCCTTTTATAATAAAAAATATTATATTTTAACCTTTCAATATTATAAAAATTCGATCTTTCTACTGTTCAAAATTTGAACTTACCTGTAACGACCCGGATTTTTGGTCGGTTTATTTTAAAATAATTAATATCGTTTTAAATATTATGTTGGTAATATAAAAGGATTTTTATATTGGATTTATCGATTAATAATCGATATAGGATATAATTCAGATTTAAAACTGAATCGAAACGATACAGTCGATTAATATAAATTCTGTTTGAAATAGAACGATAATAATAATTTATTTTCGATGAATTTAATTGTTTGAATCAATTTATATTTTAAATTGAATTTAATTTTTATCGTTAATTTAAGCTGTTATCTCTTCTATACGGTCAAATTTAATTCCAGAATCAGTTCTGTGGAGTTCAAAATAACGTTATAATTCGAGAACACCGGTCGTTAAGTTAGAGTAGCGGTTCTGGGTTTTAAAATAAGGGGCTGTGATATACTTTAGTTTTTAATTAAAAACAAAATCTAATCAAAGTTTATTAACATTAGCCGACCTATCCTTTACAACGCTGAGACTACCCTAGCTACTGTTGTCTTCTTTCAATATCACGCAGCATACAAATTTCCCTCGAGCCACAAAAACTGTCTCCTGCTCTCGTTATCAACGAAACACGATTTTAATGGCTTTGTACCTCCTGTCTCCCTCCTCCTTCTATAAAAATCGCGACTACCCCTTTCTTTTTCTTTTCCATTTAAATCTGTAAGTCCATCCTCTTCACAAAAACTACTCCCTTCGTTAATTAAATAAGCCGTGCCTTTTTCCTTTTATTTCCTCAACTCGAAATCCGTTTCCTTCCCTCATTCGAAAGAAAAAAAAAAAAAAACGAAACTTGTTCGATTCTTCAGAACTGAAAACCCCTGTCGCGATTTCAAGGCTCAGCTCGAATTGGAGGTTTGAGGCGCTCGACATCAGCAGAGTTAGGGTTCGGCAAGTACGAATGGGGGTCGCGATTGTCTCGAGATGCTGAGGGGGTCGGCTGGGTTCATGACGACGCTGGTTGAATTCGCGATGGCAAAATGTCGGGGTTGCATTTGAGGAAGGGTGCAATGGTTTCTGAGTCTCGAATTGTCGATTTGGGGATTCCGATCTTTAAGGCAACGTATGTGGAGAGAGTGCGTCGAGCAGGGTTTCTGCCAGTTGATGGAGTGGACGGGGAAGAAGGGAGCTCGACGTGGTTCAGTGGTGGTGTTAAAGTCCAACACAGTTCGTAATTTTTGGAGATGGAGTTGAAATTCTGGTGCGATGTAAGGATGGGTGATAGGGAGGGAGTCGCTACAGATTTTTTTTTGGTGAGGAAGGAATCAAGAGGATAAAAAGGTGAATAATAGATTTAGTTCTTATTTAAATTAGCTAGTAACATTTTTAATTCATTTAAAATTTATACTGTAGTACAAGGATTTAAGTTTAGTTAAAGTAAGAAAATTATTTATTTAATTTAAGTAATTAGTGATGATTTAGGGTATGAGTTTATTTCAAGAGAAAAATTTACTTATGTATTTTTATTTGGGTGAAAACAATTTAAATTTAATAAGGTATGGAAATTAGTTTATATAATTGGAAATCTAATTTTTTGTAAAAGGAAGTGGAAAAGGTAATTAAAGTCGTTGTTTATTTATTTATTTAGGTAAGCATTGAAGAGATATATGGTTAAGTGTTGAAAATACATAGGATAAATTGATCTATAGGATAGGGTAGTTTAAATTAAAAATCATTTAACCGTTGAATTAAATTAATGGTAGGTACTAAATTAATTTATTCAAGAAGACGGAAAGGCGAGACGATGGAGAATGTTAAATAAGTATGCGACAAAGGAAATCCCTGGTGAGTAAATCTCACTCACCTTTTATTTTAATTATTTTTATTTCGTTAAAAATAATTGTTGTTGCTCGTTTGGATTTTTCTGCTTGCTTTATATATATTAGTTATTTAGGTTATATATATATATATTGGGTTGATTGATTGGTTGGATTCCCGCAGTCTCATTAGCGGATGCCCGCAGTTTCATAGCGGATGATTACCCTATATACGCCCACGCTATGATTAGTGGATGACCTTCTATACCGCGATATTCTGCCACGAAGCAGAATGGGTATTATTTATGTGCTAACATCTGTGGATGCAGGAAAACAGGTTGGAGGAATCCAACTGGATTCCTCAAAAATATATTATCTGTTTGTTTATTTGTTTGCATATATATATATTGTTATATATGACGTGTTAGAAAAACAAATAATTCGTTGCTTGTGTGTTTGAATATCACTGGGCCAATCAAAAGGACATTTGAGATTTTAAAAGGGGAAATTCTATTTTTAAATAGAATTTGAATTTTTAACGGAAATAAAAATATAAACTTGTTTTGAAATAAAACAAGTAGTTTCTTTTTAACGAAGTTATAAATAGTTCCTTTATAACGAAGTTATAAATGAAGTGAAAAGAATTATCATTTGATAATTCAGAAATAGAAATACAAGCGTGGAATTGGAAATTGAAATGGAATTTCAAATAAGATGTGAAAATGGAATTTTTAAATATATAACTCAAATGAAATTTGAGTATAACATTTGAATTTTAAAAGGGAGTTAAATATTTGAATTTTTAAGAGGTGATTGAATATTAGAAATTCAAATAAGAAGTTCAAATAGAATTTGAATAGACGAGATTAGAATGAAAAATAGAATTTGAATTCAAGAAATTAAAATAAAATTTGAATAGAAAAGGAATTCGAATAAAGAAATTCAAATAGAGATTTGAATGTAGAATTTCAAAATAGAATTTGAAATATAGAATTTCAAAGAAGAATTTCAAAATAGAATTTGAAATATAGTATTTCAAAGAAGAATTCAAAATGTGAAATTTGAATGGAATTTAAATATGAAATTTGAATTAAGATTTGAAATAGAAATTCGAGTATTAAATTTGAACATGGAATTGAATACAGAAATTCAAGTAGAAATTTGAATATGAGATTTCAAAATAGAATTTGAAATAAACTTTGAAAGTAGGATTTCAAAGTAGGATTGAAATAGGATTTCAAAATAGGAAATCCAAATAGTTTTGAAATGGAATTTGAATTCAAGGGAATTCAAATGAATTTGAATATTAGAAATTCAAATGGTGTTGAAAATGAATTTGAATATTAGAAATTCAAATGGGGTCGGAAATGGAAAATGGAATTTGAATATAAGAGATTCAAATTGAATTCAAATAGGATTTGATCTATGGGATTTGAATATGAAATTCAAATGAGTTTTAAACTATGGAATTTCAAATTTAGAATTTAAAAAAGGAGTTTGAATATTTG
Organism: Allium sativum; assembly: GCA_030737875.1. NCBI lineage: Eukaryota > Viridiplantae > Streptophyta > Magnoliopsida > Asparagales > Amaryllidaceae > Allium > Allium sativum. The sequence goes on along the minus strand of CM060923.1, from coordinate 570,234,542 downwards.
AATTTCAATAAATTTCAAATATAGAAATTGGAATATAGCAGTTCAAATGGAATTTAAATATAGAGTTCGAATAAAAGAATTCAAATGAATTCAAGAATCGAATTTGAATATAGGGAATTCAAATAGAAATTCAAGTATTGAATTTGAATATCAAATAGACAAGGAATTGGGATTTGAATATAGAATTCAAATAAAAGTGAGATTGGAATTTGAATCAAGGAATTCAAATGGAGTTAAATGAAGTTGAATTCATTTTAAAGAAGATTAACGTTTATATTTATAAATATAATTAAAACGAACTCGCCGCAGCGCTGCAGTTCGTAAAATAGCGACTCGAACTTCAATTGAATAAACAGAACCCAATTGAAGTCGGAATTCTTTGAAACAAGAAACGTCAGGACCAATTTGATAATAGTTTTCTAATGAAGGAGAAAAATCTGAATTTCGTCGTATAGATTTTGAGCTATGTCAAAATCAAATTTTCAGAAAAGCAGCGCCAGAATCGTTTTAAAACCATAATGGTTATTTAATGTTATAAAAGGATTTAAGCGGAAAAAATCCGAATTGTCTATTTAGAAAATTCCAGAGTTAAGTTGTAAAGTATAGGCAAATTCAAAGTTGTGTAAATGAATATGATTTTTGAAACAGAAATCTTATTTTGGATTGTTGAATAGAATTAACTGATTTGAATAGAAATTAGTTAATGAAATGTTGAAACGATATCGGACTTCGAATAAGTGAATTCGATTTAAAAATTTATATTCGAAATCAAAAAGGAAACTAGAATTGAAATTGAAATTCAATTTGGTTATGAACGAGTTGAATATTTTGTTTGAAAATGCTATGTTCAAACAAAGGAGTAAAATAGGCAAAATGACCGATTTAAAGAATAAATGGCGAAACTGAATTCAAACGATTAGATAGTGTTGAATTGAATTGAAAACAGGTGAACATGTGTTAGACAGGTATGAGATGGAGTATATGAAGATTTAAATTTATGTGCTCAACAAAAAGGTACATGTTTAATTCATATATGAGATTTTATGCGCCGTATCGGCAAGCCGCTTGGCTTTTCCTTTTTCTTTTGATTGAGGAAGATACCGGGAAGCTATTTGAAATTTCCCGATGCTCCCGATACAGGGGAGGTTATGGCGAATTTTTCCGGAAATTTAAGGAGTTAGAATATTTTTAAGAAATTTGACAATTAGAAATCTATATATCGATATATATAGAATTCGATAAGGAAACGAAATCAAAAATAGTGAAAAGGGCCAAGATTGACTATTGAAAATATTTGGTTAACAAATATTGATAAGGAAATGGAGAAGAGATTTAATTAATGAAATATTAATTAAAGAGCCCAGTGATTTGTTTGATATGTTGATTGAACACTTGTTTTTATTCGATAGTTAAATCACAGACTATCGAAGTTTGACCATCGTTGTCAATATGGAGAGACCGGTTGGATTATTATCCGAAGAACCACTCCGTATCGGCATAAGCGTTGCGAACCAAGTATGCTGAATATATTGAAGACGGAGTGAAGTGCAAGGACTTTTTCTATTAATAGAAATGGTGCCTTCGGTTTCGTTCAATCCCAGAACGAACGTAAATGGACGAATGTCTGACAGAGTATTTCCAATGATCAAATGGGTTGGTCTGTATGAATATATATGGTTGCAACGGATTTATCCCTTAGCATAATATCCAGAATATTTGTGCAAACTCAACTAGTGATCAACGGATCTGACGATGTGGCATTAAAAGTAATTGTGTTATCAAGGAATGGTAAGTATGCGTAGCCTCAGGCCTCAACAACCAGGAAATGACAAAAATCGGGCAGGCAGCATGGCTATGTGGGTCGCACCCATTAGGGTGTATAATCACCTATCTAGAGAAATTCCTTTTGTTTCTAAATCTATCGATTCTGCCCATTCGGGAAACGGTGGTTTGAGTCCAACCGTTGGTGATATACATTCGATACACTCAAGCGAAATGAGTGGTCGGTCATGTGTGGGCCGGGTTGCAAGAGGTTCTTGTTGAACCCAGGTGTATTCGCCTCTAGAGATGCACTGTCGGAAGGTGGTCCCATACCTTGTCATGTTGGAAATCCAATCTCCAATAAGCGCCATGCGGTTTTTGATTATATACTATATATGTGGAGCGTGAGATGCAAGCGTTCTGCTATTTGGTTATTTATTTGATGTAGACATTACTATAATATTACTGGATTCTCGTATCAAAGTGTTTTGGGTTATAGTAAGGTAAAAACCGTCCGTGTTTATGTGTGGACTGGTCTTACTATTATCTTTTCTTTTGAAAGGATTTTTTTAAAGTTAAACAAGTGGTTGGAGTTTACTCACACCAGTCCCATGACTGACCCAGAGTTTGTTTTGTTTTGTTTTTCCTAAACTCTTGGGTGCCCAAATTTGTACGGGCAGTCAAGTGTTTCAGGCTTTTATAGATACACTTGGAGGAGCTTGAAGCAGGAGGCTTCAACGTTAGTTATTTAGAGTTACTTCTGCTGGATCAAATGTTATGTGTACTCTGATGATGGTATGTGTATATGTACAAAACAGATTTGTATTTCGAAGCTTATGTTATATAATATATTTTATTCGTTCCGCTGTGAGTTTGTGATCTTTGTTTTCTTCTATTCTAATATTTCTTTCTTTCTATTTCTCATCCTCTAACTTCTTTCTAATAAATGAGTCGTATTTCTGTGCAATTTGAGTTGGACGTGTGGTGTATTTAGTCAACTCAGATAGCACGGATTTGCGGGTCGTTACAGTTGGTATCAGAGCTTAGGTTTAGCGAACACCTAGGCTTTGGTGGGGTTTACTCATTAGAGATAGGGTCAGTAGTACCCTAGAATGAGTTGAGTATATAGATACGAGAGAGCGTATTTGTAAGTTGATATAAAAGCTATTTTATATTGTGTTGACTTGTCTGTTGGGTAATTTATGAATTCTGGTCGAATCGTGGGACGCCACGAAGTCGATAGGAATTTCTAAACGCTTGAACAGAAAATACGACATGATATTGTTTTAAAGTGGGTAAATGAAATAATTTTACCCAAATTTCTATTTTTGATATAGAAAGAATAATTTTCTAAAATTATTATATGGATGTGTTGGATGTTGATTTTATAATCAAATGAGATTATAAATTTAGAATGGTTATTTATAACCAGAATAGAATTTGTATAGAAATAATATATACAAATGAGGTGAATTAGAATTAAATTCAAACCAGAGTTAAGAATTCAAAATCCTGGGAAGTTGAAAAATATTTTTCAAAGTATATTAAAATAATATAGATTTGTTTTAAAGGATTTAAAAGAAAATCATGGATTTTGAAATTGTCAAGCACTAAACTTCAGTGGCTGGGAAATAATTCTGATGATGACTGCAGCTTCATCAGTGTTCGTTTTCGAGTTTCTAAGTGATGAATTGATACCTTAGAAAAAGTTCTGATGGAAATTTGTTTGAAAGAAAACAAGCTGATTAGAAAATTCAAATGTTTTGAATATGTGTATATTTATGGGATTTCAAAAGAATTTGAAATGAAAACCCAGGGATTTGAATTTTGTAATTGAAATTTAACTTGAACAAGTTAAATGGGTCGAAGTGAGTAAATTGATTAGAATCAATTTGAATTGGTTTAATAGAACATAGAGTGGATATAAATGGATCGATCGTAGATCATTCGAATCAAATGAAGGTAGACCAAAAAGTTTTGGTGGAATTAAATATGTTGAAATGTAAGGAGGTGAGTATCAACATAAAGAAGTTGTGAAAAGTAATGGATTTGTACTATTTTTCCTACCTTAGCAATTTCGAGGACGAAATTATTTTAAGGGGGAAAGAATGTAACGACCCGGATTTTTGGTCGGTTTATTTTAAAATAATTAATATCGTTTTAAATATTATGTTGGTAATATAAAAGGATTTTTATATTGGATTTATCGATTAATAATCGATATAGGATATAATTCAGATTTAAAACTGAATCGAAACGATACAGTCGATTAATATAAATTCTGTTTGAAATAGAACGATAATAATAATTTATTTTCGATGAATTTAATTGTTTGAATCAATTTATATTTTAAATTGAATTTAATTTTTATCGTTAATTTAAGCTGTTATCTCTTCTATACGGTCAAATTTAATTCCAGAATCAGTTCTGTGGAGTTCAAAATAACGTTATAATTCGAGAACACCGGTCGTTAAGTTAGAGTAGCGGTTCTGGGTTTTAAAATAAGGGGCTGTGATATACTTTAGTTTTTAATTAAAAACAAAATCTAATCAAAGTTTATTAACATTAGCCGACCTATCCTTTACAACGCTGAGACTACCCTAGCTACTGTTGTCTTCTTTCAATATCACGCAGCATACAAATTTCCCTCGAGCCACAAAAACTGTCTCCTGCTCTCGTTATCAACGAAACACGATTTTAATGGCTTTGTACCTCCTGTCTCCCTCCTCCTTCTATAAAAATCGCGACTACCCCTTTCTTTTTCTTTTCCATTTAAATCTGTAAGTCCATCCTCTTCACAAAAACTACTCCCTTCGTTAATTAAATAAGCCGTGCCTTTTTCCTTTTATTTCCTCAACTCGAAATCCGTTTCCTTCCCTCATTCGAAAGAAAAAAAAAAACGAAACTTGTTCGATTCTTCAGAACTGAAAACCCCTGTCGCGATTTCAAGGCTCAGCTCGAATTGGAGGTTTGAGGCGCTCGACATCAGCAGAGTTAGGGTTCGGCAAGTACGAATGGGGGTCGCGATTGTCTCGAGATGCTGAGGGGGTCGGCTGGGTTCATGACGACGCTGGTTGAATTCGCGATGGCAAAATGTCGGGGTTGCATTTGAGGAAGGGTGCAATGGTTTCTGAGTCTCGAATTGTCGATTTGGGGATTCCGATCTTTAAGGCAACGTATGTGGAGAGAGTGCGTCGAGCAGGGTTTCTGCCAGTTGATGGAGTGGACGGGGAAGAAGGGAGCTCGACGTGGTTCAGTGGTGGTGTTAAAGTCCAACACAGTTCGTAATTTTTGGAGATGGAGTTGAAATTCTGGTGCGATGTAAGGATGGGTGATAGGGAGGGAGTCGCTACAGATTTTTTTTTGGTGAGGAAGGAATCAAGAGGATAAAAAGGTGAATAATAGATTTAGTTCTTATTTAAATTAGCTAGTAACATTTTTAATTCATTTAAAATTTATACTGTAGTACAAGGATTTAAGTTTAGTTAAAGTAAGAAAATTATTTATTTAATTTAAGTAATTAGTGATGATTTAGGGTATGAGTTTATTTCAAGAGAAAAATTTACTTATGTATTTTTATTTGGGTGAAAACAATTTAAATTTAATAAGGTATGGAAATTAGTTTATATAATTGGAAATCTAATTTTTTGTAAAAGGAAGTGGAAAAGGTAATTAAAGTCGTTGTTTATTTATTTATTTAGGTAAGCATTGAAGAGATATATGGTTAAGTGTTGAAAATACATAGGATAAATTGATCTATAGGATAGGGTAGTTTAAATTAAAAATCATTTAACCGTTGAATTAAATTAATGGTAGGTACTAAATTAATTTATTCAAGAAGACGGAAAGGCGAGACGATGGAGAATGTTAAATAAGTATGCGACAAAGGAAATCCCTGGTGAGTAAATCTCACTCACCTTTTATTTTAATTATTTTTATTTCGTTAAAAATAATTGTTGTTGCTCGTTTGGATTTTTCTGCTTGCTTTATATATATTAGTTATTTAGGTTATATATATATATATTGGGTTGATTGATTGGTTGGATTCCCGCAGTCTCATTAGCGGATGCCCGCAGTTTCATAGCGGATGATTACCCTATATACGCCCACGCTATGATTAGTGGATGACCTTCTATACCGCGATATTCTGCCACGAAGCAGAATGGGTATTATTTATGTGCTAACATCTGTGGATGCAGGAAAACAGGTTGGAGGAATCCAACTGGATTCCTCAAAAATATATTATCTGTTTGTTTATTTGTTTGCATATATATATATTGTTATATATGACGTGTTAGAAAAACAAATAATTCGTTGCTTGTGTGTTTGAATATCACTGGGCCAATCAAAAGGACATTTGAGATTTTAAAAGGGGAAATTCTATTTTTAAATAGAATTTGAATTTTTAACGGAAATAAAAATATAAACTTGTTTTGAAATAAAACAAGTAGTTTCTTTTTAACGAAGTTATAAATAGTTCCTTTATAACGAAGTTATAAATGAAGTGAAAAGAATTATCATTTGATAATTCAGAAATAGAAATACAAGCGTGGAATTGGAAATTGAAATGGAATTTCAAATAAGATGTGAAAATGGAATTTTTAAATATATAACTCAAATGAAATTTGAGTATAACATTTGAATTTTAAAAGGGAGTTAAATATTTGAATTTTTAAGAGGTGATTGAATATTAGAAATTCAAATAAGAAGTTCAAATAGAATTTGAATAGACGAGATTAGAATGAAAAATAGAATTTGAATTCAAGAAATTAAAATAAAATTTGAATAGAAAAGGAATTCGAATAAAGAAATTCAAATAGAGATTTGAATGTAGAATTTCAAAATAGAATTTGAAATATAGAATTTCAAAGAAGAATTTCAAAATAGAATTTGAAATATAGTATTTCAAAGAAGAATTCAAAATGTGAAATTTGAATGGAATTTAAATATGAAATTTGAATTAAGATTTGAAATAGAAATTCGAGTATTAAATTTGAACATGGAATTGAATACAGAAATTCAAGTAGAAATTTGAATATGAGATTTCAAAATAGAATTTGAAATAAACTTTGAAAGTAGGATTTCAAAGTAGGATTGAAATAGGATTTCAAAATAGGAAATCCAAATAGTTTTGAAATGGAATTTGAATTCAAGGGAATTCAAATGAATTTGAATATTAGAAATTCAAATGGTGTTGAAAATGAATTTGAATATTAGAAATTCAAATGGGGTCGGAAATGGAAAATGGAATTTGAATATAAGAGATTCAAATTGAATTCAAATAGGATTTGATCTATGGGATTTGAATATGAAATTCAAATGAGTTTTAAACTATGGAATTTCAAATTTAGAATTTAAAAAAGGAGTTTGAATATTTGAATTTCAATAAATTTCAAATATAGAAATTGGAATATAGCAGTTCAAATGGAATTTAAATATAGAGTTCGAATAAAAGAATTCAAATGAATTCAAGAATCGAATTTGAATATAGGGAATTCAAATAGAAATTCAAGTATTGAATTTGAATATCAAATAGACAAGGAATTGGGATTTGAATATAGAATTCAAATAAAAGTGAGATTGGAATTTGAATCAAGGAATTCAAATGGAGTTAAATGAAGTTGAATTCATTTTAAAGAAGATTAACGTTTATATTTATAAATATAATTAAAACGAACTCGCCGCAGCGCTGCAGTTCGTAAAATAGCGACTCGAACTTCAATTGAATAAACAGAACCCAATTGAAGTCGGAATTCTTTGAAACAAGAAACGTCAGGACCAATTTGATAATAGTTTTCTAATGAAGGAGAAAAATCTGAATTTCGTCGTATAGATTTTGAGCTATGTCAAAATCAAATTTTCAGAAAAGCAGCGCCAGAATCGTTTTAAAACCATAATGGTTATTTAATGTTATAAAAGGATTTAAGCGGAAAAAATCCGAATTGTCTATTTAGAAAATTCCAGAGTTAAGTTGTAAAGTATAGGCAAATTCAAAGTTGTGTAAATGAATATGATTTTTGAAACAGAAATCTTATTTTGGATTGTTGAATAGAATTAACTGATTTGAATAGAAATTAGTTAATGAAATGTTGAAACGATATCGGACTTCGAATAAGTGAATTCGATTTAAAAATTTATATTCGAAATCAAAAAGGAAACTAGAATTGAAATTGAAATTCAATTTGGTTATGAACGAGTTGAATATTTTGTTTGAAAATGCTATGTTCAAACAAAGGAGTAAAATAGGCAAAATGACCGATTTAAAGAATAAATGGCGAAACTGAATTCAAACGATTAGATAGTGTTGAATTGAATTGAAAACAGGTGAACATGTGTTAGACAGGTATGAGATGGAGTATATGAAGATTTAAATTTATGTGCTCAACAAAAAGGTACATGTTTAATTCATATATGAGATTTTATGCGCCGTATCGGCAAGCCGCTTGGCTTTTCCTTTTTCTTTTGATTGAGGAAGATACCGGGAAGCTATTTGAAATTTCCCGATGCTCCCGATACAGGGGAGGTTATGGCGAATTTTTCCGGAAATTTAAGGAGTTAGAATATTTTTAAGAAATTTGACAATTAGAAATCTATATATCGATATATATAGAATTCGATAAGGAAACGAAATCAAAAATAGTGAAAAGGGCCAAGATTGACTATTGAAAATATTTGGTTAACAAATATTGATAAGGAAATGGAGAAGAGATTTAATTAATGAAATATTAATTAAAGAGCCCAGTGATTTGTTTGATATGTTGATTGAACACTTGTTTTTATTCGATAGTTAAATCACAGACTATCGAAGTTTGACCATCGTTGTCAATATGGAGAGACCGGTTGGATTATTATCCGAAGAACCACTCCGTATCGGCATAAGCGTTGCGAACCAAGTATGCTGAATATATTGAAGACGGAGTGAAGTGCAAGGACTTTTTCTATTAATAGAAATGGTGCCTTCGGTTTCGTTCAATCCCAGAACGAACGTAAATGGACGAATGTCTGACAGAGTATTTCCAATGATCAAATGGGTTGGTCTGTATGAATATATATGGTTGCAACGGATTTATCCCTTAGCATAATATCCAGAATATTTGTGCAAACTCAACTAGTGATCAACGGATCTGACGATGTGGCATTAAAAGTAATTGTGTTATCAAGGAATGGTAAGTATGCGTAGCCTCAGGCCTCAACAACCAGGAAATGACAAAAATCGGGCAGGCAGCATGGCTATGTGGGTCGCACCCATTAGGGTGTATAATCACCTATCTAGAGAAATTCCTTTTGTTTCTAAATCTATCGATTCTGCCCATTCGGGAAACGGTGGTTTGAGTCCAACCGTTGGTGATATACATTCGATACACTCAAGCGAAATGAGTGGTCGGTCATGTGTGGGCCGGGTTGCAAGAGGTTCTTGTTGAACCCAGGTGTATTCGCCTCTAGAGATGCACTGTCGGAAGGTGGTCCCATACCTTGTCATGTTGGAAATCCAATCTCCAATAAGCGCCATGCGGTTTTTGATTATATACTATATATGTGGAGCGTGAGATGCAAGCGTTCTGCTATTTGGTTATTTATTTGATGTAGACATTACTATAATATTACTGGATTCTCGTATCAAAGTGTTTTGGGTTATAGTAAGGTAAAAACCGTCCGTGTTTATGTGTGGACTGGTCTTACTATTATCTTTTCTTTTGAAAGGATTTTTTTAAAGTTAAACAAGTGGTTGGAGTTTACTCACACCAGTCCCATGACTGACCCAGAGTTTGTTTTGTTTTGTTTTTCCTAAACTCTTGGGTGCCCAAATTTGTACGGGCAGTCAAGTGTTTCAGGCTTTTACAGATACACTTGGAGGAGCTTGAAGCAGGAGGCTTCAACGTTAGTTATTTAGAGTTACTTCTGCTGGATCAAATGTTATGTGTACTCTGATGATGGTATGTGTATATGTACAAAACAGATTTGTATTTCGAAGCTTATGTTATATAATATATTTTATTCGTTCCGCTGTGAGTTTGTGATCTTTGTTTTCTTCTATTCTAATATTTCTTTCTTTCTATTTCTCATCCTCTAACTTCTTTCTAATAAATGAGTCGTATTTCTGTGCAATTTGAGTTGGACGTGTGGTGTATTTAGTCAACTCAGATAGCACGGATTTGCGGGTCGTTACATTTCCTATGTTAAAGATTCAAACTTTCCTATATTAAAAATTCAAACTTTAACATCATAATAATCAAATCCTTTATCCCATAAAAAATCATAACTTTAATCCCCTAAAGATCAGATTTTTATCACACTAAAAATCGAATCTTTATAAATTAACAATCGGATTTTTATAATTAAAAATCAAATCTTTTTAACTCTTTTCATATAATAAAAATAAACTGATTTTTTTTCCTATGCTATAAAATAGAAAAACTGATTTTCTATATAATTAAAATCAGAATTCAAACCGTGCTTTTTATTTAAATAAACTAGGAAGGAAAAACTCACATACTTAGGGTCTCGAGTGGTCTGAAATGTGGTGGCTGGACTGGAGGACTGCGTGGGGGAGGGGGTGCAAGAAGCGGCGCAGTAGGTTCAAAAGAGGGGGACGTCGAGTTTGGGGCATCGGAGAAAAGGGGAAGCCGTCAGAGGGGGGGCGCGGGTCTGGGGGATGCGGTGGAGGTCTCGTGGCGACGGGAGTTGCTAGGGTTCAGGCAGGTTTATTGAAGAGGGAGAGAGGAGGGGAAAGAAGGGGGAGACGGGGGTGCTGCTGACGAGGTCAAGCAGGTGGAGGGTGGCGGTGGGTGGCCAGCGCACGGGCGCGGCGGTGCCGGGAGCAGCTGGGCGGCGACGAACTCGAGCGGCAATGTTTTCCCTCTTTTATTTATTTATTTATTTGAGATCTGAACGTGAATGAGGGGAGAGAGAAACCAAAGGGAATTTATATTATAAAAAATATATATTTTTAATTATTTTACGTTCTAAAAAGTCACTTTTTCATTCGAACCCCAAATCGAGCTCAATGACTACCGCCCCTAGCAAATTACCCCCATTCCAAACACAATGGGATATGTTTCATAGGCCAATTTGATCGTTTCGATCAGTTTTCGTCAAAATCAACATATAACTCTATATGTTGAATTTGAACGCGCATTTCAATTTACCGGGGCCGCATACTAACTCGAAAAATTCCAAAAAAATATTTTCTAGCTTCGTATTGCCGATACGGTCCTAACAAAACTAGTTTCGTCGAATTCTGAGACCGTTTGAAAAATGGTCATTTTCCAGTTGATTAAAATCAACTGAAACTGGTCAAACGCGTTTTCCTTTGCCACGCTCACATATTGATTCAAAAAATTATGAAAATTGGAATCTAGCAATAATTTGACATCCGGATCCAACAAAAGTGGTTTCGTCGAAATCCGAGGTCGTTTGCAAAATGGCTATTTTTAAGGGCCGAAATTCCATAGCGACTTTTCTGAAATTTCAACTGGACATATCTTTTTATCACCGCTATGAAATTACAATTTTTCGGATTTGTTGGAAAGATATTCTCAATTAGATTCTGTTATTTTTGGTTTCACTAAAATCCAGTTTATTTTGCACCCGGTACATTCAATTGAAATTTGAAATCGAATTATCGAACTACCGCGCCATTTTCAATTCCTTTTATAATTATAAATAATTATTTATATTCTAACGACGACGTATATAAATATATACATTCTATTCTATTCAAAATAAATTTCTCGTTGATATTATTTAAAATAATTCATTTTAAATATTCAAAATTCATCAAAATTGCCAAAATAAAAATTTTAAATTGGCTCGCATTTCTGGGTTGTTACATCAAGTAAATAACAATCTAGAAGAACGTTTTCATCTCACCCTCTACATATATAATATACAATCAAAAACAGCAGGCTCTTATTGGGTAATGGATTTCCAACTATGACAAGGTATGGAATCACCCTCCGATCAGTGTACTCTAGAAGAGACACACTAGAGTTCAACAAGAACATCTTGTAACTCGACCACACATGACCGGCTATTCATTTCGCTTGAATGTTCTGAATATATTATCACCTTACAGTTGGTATACCAATATGACCTCCCGGGAAATACAGAAGCGAAAGAAGCAACAAATATGAATATTCTCTAGATGGTGACAATATACACTAATTGGGTGTGACCCACTTAGCCTTGCTCCCAGCCCGATTTTTGTCTTGGTTAATGAGGCTTGAGGTCATAACGCAATATCACATCTATATTTACTTTGATTGCCACATCGTCATACCCGCCAAATCACAAATTGATTTCCCCAAGAATACCACGGGTATAAAGCTAAGAGAAACGAATTTCTCCACCACTAACGTAAATACATTTAAAGCGATCAACTTACGCGATCTATTAGATATACTCTATCAGACATTCGTCCATACACGCTGTCCCGGGACTGGACAAACCAAAGGCGTTATTCTATAGATCCATCTTAGGCAATTTCTACCTAGGATCGCCAGAACAGCCCTTGCACAAACTCCAACTTCAATTATCTTCATCATATTTGATTCGCAACACTAATGCCCATACGGGGTGGGTTTCTGATAATAAATCTGATCCCAGTCTCTCCGTATTGACAACGGAAAAAGGGTCAAAATTTTGGTAACAGTTATTTAACTATCAAAGGAAACATACATACAAACAACAGTCGTATTTCCAAATGGAAATTACACTGATCAATCATTAATCAACACCAAGCCTCATTAAATAGATATCAACAATAATTTCATTTCCCAATTTCCATTATATGTCTTTACACAAATATTTTTCAACTCGTTTAGCCTCTCACGATTTCTTGGAAAGCATTTCCATATATTCACAACTCCTTATTTCCCTTATTTCAAAAATATACGTTATTAACATTGGAAAACATTTTCATACTTTATTCACGCATCACTATCCATCAGTCCCTATCCGTAAACCAGTAAGAGAACAACTACCTAAGTATCAATCCCGAAGGCCGAAACCAACATCAGATCGATACCCAGAAAGTCGTTCAACTTAACTAGTCTCCATTCAGTTCTTAATTTCTTAACTCCATTTATTAATTCTAAAATCATTTCATTTTTTATTCTTAGAAAATATCACTGGTTATGTTTGGAAAACATTTCCAAGTTCCATTTGTAAATATTTAAACGAACGTTGTGTAACACCTTAGTTATAACGATAACGTTATAATATCTACTTCCAAAATATTTAAAAGTATAACTTTGATTCTTTATTTCGAATAAATATTTAATATTTAATTAATGAATTAAATAAATAATCTTGATTAAAACGAAAGGTAAATGGTACCTTCTTGAATTCGATATAATCGAATTTCACCGTAGAACTCTCTTTCGAATAAACTGTATTCGATCAACGTTCCGAATATCGGAATAAACTCACTGTTTCAGGTTAACTCGATTTCTAAATTCATTTATTACTTCCATATTTACTAATTTCCATTTTTCACCATTCCAATTTGCAAAACGTTTGCTTTTATATCATTATTCACTTTAAAATGTGAGTATTACTGTTGAGTCAAGGACTTTTAATGATCGTTTTGATTAATGACGAGAAGAAGCTTCATGATCGACAAAAAGAAGATTCAATGGTTTCATAGGTTAGAAGTTGGTTATTTAGAGTATTTTATGTTAAAATCTATCCTCAAATAATCATACTTCTCATTGCTTTCAAAATTATGCATGAAAACTCGTTTTTACTATATATTGACAAAAACAGGTCAACCTGTTAAAAATAACAGGTCAACCTATTTTTAAATATAACAGGTCAACCTGTTAAAATTAACAGGTCAACAGCTTTTTGAAATAACGGTCAAAAACCTGTCAACCTATTAATTTTTCCTATCAACCTATTTTTGAATTTCATGAAGAGTCATCTTCTTTCTTGAAAAGTTGCATCCATTTCCCTTCATTTAAATCATTTCTTTTGATTGTAACTTTTCACCAACAATTGCAACTTCTCAATTACTATAAATACATCAGTTTTCAATCAATCAAACAACCGAATTTTCTCTACATTCTCTGATCTATATTGTATTATTCTTAGCATTCTAAAAGCACTCAAAAGCATTCAATTATCGTTTGAATCTCCAAGCATATTTAACACACTTGTGATTCAACTCGATAATCCACTTCCAAATCTTTGCAAACATCAATATATATTTGAGGATAAGATTATAGGAAGGTTGTACTCAATCATTGACTAATCAGTGTTGAAGAAAGAACACATTCAAGGTCAAACTCTTGTAATCGTCTTGTGGGTAAGCTTGTAGCCCGTGAAATCAAGTGGGTAAGCTTATAGCCCATGAAATCAAGTGGGTAAGCTTGTAGCCCGTGAAATCAAGTGGGTAAGCTTGTAGCCCGTGAAATCAAGTGGGTAAGCTTGTAGCCCGTGAAATCAAGTGGGTAAACTTGTAGCCCGTAAATCAAGTAGTTGTGAACCTGTTCCTCCGGGTGAAGCGAGGGTGTTGTTTAGTGAAAAGCCGAAGAGGAGCTTCGGGACTGGACGTAGGACGGGAGGTCCGAACCAGTATAAAAATCCTGGTGTCGTTACTCTACTTTACTTTACTGCATTTAAAGTTATCTGTGATATATATATATTGTTATCCTATCATATTCCGCATAGCCATATTATAGATCCTGCACAAGTCGTATACACTCCGACTTTTCAATTATTTCTCTATAGAAATCTGGAATTGTTATATCAATATTCTAGATTTTTTATAGTAAATGCCATTTCAGTTTAAAATTCCACCTATTGGGTTATTTTATAAATATATACTTCGCATTTCATTTCTTAAACTCTGTTTATAAGTTATGATTAAATCTCAAATTTGCATCCGATAACAAATTATTGGTTTCAAAGTCAATATTAATGAACTTGTTAAATCCGAAAGTTATGTATTTTAAAAACTAAATTATTTTATTCATATTCGACATAGTCGAATAATTATAAATCCTAATGGATTTATTTCCCATCTGTCCACATTTCGAATATCGAAATAAATTTCATTATTTCCCCTTTGAAACGATTCCCATTTCCCTTTCTGAATTTCATTCTTGAATCCACATTCTCTAAATTATTTAATAATAATTATTTAACAATAATTATTTTATTCCATTTTAAAAAAAATATCGTTAATAAATCAACTACTTGTTTTATTATGATTAAAACAAGTCATTATAACCCCAAATTCTTTTCCAATATATTCGAATATATTTTACGGTATTTTAATACTAATTAATTCAGGTCAATGTTGTTTAAACATCTCAATCTTACGACAATCAACCACAGATTATTCGTCACATCATATAATGTAATATATGAAAATCAACAATAAAATGGTTGAGGAATCCAGTTGGATCCCTCCAACCTATTTTCCTACACCTGCAGATGTTAATCAACAATTATTTCATATCAATACGAAATAAATAATAAATAGAATCCATATTTAACTAACAACTTGTATAAATAACTATACGTATTATTTTAATCAATTCATCCAAACAATCATCACACAAAGCATTAAATATTTTTATCAATATTAAATAACATTTATAAAATTATAAAACTGGACAGAGTTAATGAGTTTACTCACCTTAGTCGTTAATAGTTAAATAACGATTAACGTCAGTTAATCCAGATCAAACGTTTAATTATGCCAAAAAATCAAACAAGCTCCGAACAGTTCCAAACTACCTTTATCGCATACCATGCGTGAATACGATCCCAACGGATTAGACCGTTCGTAAAACTGATCACGTATGGATGAGATATCACATATACAAGTTTACATACATTGTTAAATTAAAAAAAAAAAATTAAAATTATTTGGGTCTTACCCTCTAACTCCGGCCCGCTCCAGATATCCAAAATCGCGTGAAATAGTAGTTCGTTTTTCCTGCTAACCCAAATATTTCCGCTCCCATCTTATTCCTAGTATATTCAAATGTATTAGTATTCTTCTTTTTTTCTTATTTTTTCCTTTTACTATAATTTGGGCCTTACCTCCTTATAAATCGGCCCAACCATATACACCCGCATACAACACTATCTCCTCGTTCCTTATATTATCAGTTCGAAACCGCTCCTCACAAATACGCCATTTCCAAACTTCCTTAAGCACACGCTCCTTCGATACTCAACCAACACTTAGACCAGCTTCACAAAAAATCACCTCTTCTCCAAAAATATTCCCCTCACGCAAGTTCCATGATACTCCCTCTCTCTACTAGTTTGAGATGCCTGCACCTGTTTACACCATCACTCCACAAATCTGCAAGCCCATTTCACCATAGAACTCCATCACTATGAACCTGCACCCGTTCAAGTGCTTAGACCGTCTCTCCTTATTTACGTTTGAACTCGCAATTTTCGTGAAACAAATCTAACCCATTTCTTCACCATTCTTCAACCTAACTACCTCATACTTTCAGCATCCAATTCTCTCCTCAACATATATATCATGTGGCACCTCTCCTTCTAAACCACTTCCACGGTATCTCTCCTTTCACCAGTTTCAAACTGCACAGGAGAGAAAAAGAATGGCCATCACGAAACCCAAATAGCTCGCACCTCTCCCTTCACATGTCGAACTCCAGCAAACTCCATAGATCAGTGTGGCTTGCCGTCCAGAACACTTCACTACCAACTCTCAAGTTCCAGTACCAGATGTACAGCGCGTCGCACTCAAAACAGACACTACACGCACATTTTAAAACTGAACTGAAATGCTTTATGCGTTTGCCCTTTTATTTCTTTTCATGATTTATAAGTGGGAGACTGGCTTCGATTAAAATTTTGAAGTGATCGAGTTGCATTGGTTTCCACTAATTCACATATGCATTTTCAGAACAGACGGGCGAAATAAACAAAAGCAAGGCATATTTATAGCTTTAAAATCCTTAGTTGCTAAGGAACATGGCACAGGTAGGATAGGGTAGCCATTGAGTTTTTACTTCCTAGGTTTGTACGTTTTCCAGTCTGTTTCCTAGGGGCTAAGTCTCTTTATAATATATATAAATATATATTTATAGGTCGGTGTTTTCATTTCATTGTCATTTTCGTTAGGTGTGGGTAGGTCTCTGTTACGTATGTTTGTGTGCTTAAAAGATATCTTAGTTGCTGAGAAAACCAAAGAAATTATTTAAATAAATAAGCCGGGAGGATATGTCCACATTTATTTTAAAAGTTATGCACCCGATGTACTCAATTTCGTTTATGTAAGAGATACTGTGGACAGAAATAAACATACCATCATGACGAGCGATGTGTCACAACTCCACAAATATAATAAAATAGAAAAGTTAGCTTTTTTTGTGAAATCTCAAAAGTGCTGGTATAGGGTGCAAAATACTTCAAACAAAAAGTTGCTTATTTTTCATATTAAAATATATGGGAAAATTCTATAAATTAAATTAAATTACGTCTTTAAAATCGTATCCAAATCTGAAATAAATAATTTATTATAATTAAATAATCGTTATGGTTTATAAACGATTCCATAGCGACTATTTGAAAATTTGATTTGGACATAACTTACAATCTATAATACGAAATCTCCATTTTTCTTTTCCATTAGAAAAATATACTCTAATAGATTTAAATGTTTCTTGTTTCACAGAATTCCGACTTAAAACGAATTCTATATATTCAATTGATGTTCAAAACGAAATATTACGAACTACCGCGACGTTATGAGCTCGTTTATAATTATATTATAAATAAATACGTTCAACTGTCGTTTATAAAATAAGCTCGTTATTATAATTCAATTCATACTGAATTACATCTTTTTAAATTACCCAATTTACACTATATTATCAATTCAGCTGTTTCGAAAATTAAATTTATTACTACATTATTTATATTAATTAAATATTCAAAATATTGAATTCAAACCATTTAAATAATCAAACTAATATATTAAAATAATTAAATAAATTAATTATTAAATATTTAAAATTCCGGGACGTTACACCCCGCTATCTGCAATTATTATATTATAAGCATAACTTGATAAATGTATTGTAAGTTCATTACGTATAATTAATATTCAACATCTAATGCAAGATTTCTTTCTATATCATCAGTATTTTTCAATCAATAAATCTTACATTGTTCTCATTGAATTTTAACTTATACATATACATAATACATATACATATACATATATTACTTTCATATTCATCAATTTTGAAATTATATGGATTTGTGTATATATAATAATATTTGAATATGTCTAAATATGTCAACACTTTATACATTTAATAGCACTTGGATATGTTTAAATTCTTTATAAAATGCTTTACCTCTATGTTTCCAAAACCGTAGCATCTATTCCTGGTGGGCGGGTCGATAATGGAGTCCCAAATACGATTGCACTCCTTTACATCTGGCTCCTGGCCTAACTACGCCGCTGGAGCATTTAACGCCGCTGTGTATCTCTCCGTTGATAGCAGACAATTATGTAATCCATTAAATATTCAATTTCAAATTAACAATGTGAAATACAAATTATTACGAATTCTAACCATCACTCCACGGGACTTAGCATCCATCCAGGTATATGAGGTGTTACTCTCCTCGTCGGTCCGCTCGACAATATGAGTCTGTGTAAACACCTCACCAAGTGTAGGCTCCCGATGGAGAGTCGACATCTGAAATGACACAATATATATTTGGAATTTATCAATACGGTTAAAAAAAGTTTAGAACTATCTATAAATGTGATTTATCGTTTGTACCAATTCGCGGCGGTGTTGTGAGAAGGACTTAGACCCACCCCATGCAAAGCAAGATTTTTGATTCTATTTGCCCGGTTTCACTCTGAAAGCTCCTGTATATTTAATTATACGATTAACTGATTGATATACAAAATGGAAATAAAAAATAAGCTTAATTAATTTACCTTCGCTGTTTTCGTAGCCCACAGTTATTGGAAACTGCCGTAGACCTCGTCGCTCATCCATGGAGGCCGCTTTCTCGCTGCTTTTGCCTTGTGTACGTTGCTGGAAATCGCTGTAGAAATCCTCACTCATCAATTTCTAACGTTGTCGAACAAAGCTGTTTATAGAATAGGCTTAACTCTGTTATAACACCCCACACTTTTACATGCAACAATTCTTTGAACACCACTGGTAATAAATATTCCATCATGATATGACAATCATGACTTTTCATCCCACTCAATTTATTGTTTTTATAGTCGACACATCTATGGAGATTAGAAGAAATCTCATCCGGATATTTCAGTCCCTCAACCCATTTTAGTATAAGTTTTATTTGTTTGTTGTCTAGTTAATAGCACGCTTTGGATTTTTTTATTGTCATTGGGCCTCATATGAAGTTCTGGACGTTTAAAATATTCTTTTATGTCACATCTCGAATAAATATCTTCCTTTGTTTTTCCTTTGACATTCAAAACAATTTTAAACACGTTATCAAATACATTTTTTTCATTGTGCATAACGTCGATATTATGTCGAAGTAGGATATCTTTCCAATAAGGTAGCTCCCAGAATATACTTTGTTTACACCAATTATGACTTTTGGATTTACCCAGAATTTCTGTCTATACACCAATCTCATGTATATTGGGATAGTCCTTTACAATACTGTATATTTCTTCACTTGACCAAATTTTGGGTGCTTGCACAGTCATTTCACTGTTTTCTTTAAAGTTTTTTTATCTCTTTTTAAAGTATGATTGACATGCAGAAAACAACGGCGACAATCAAACCATGATTTCTTCCTTCCATACCATAAGAAAAATGCTTGTGTTTCTTCCATGCATAAAGGACAAGATAGACGACCGGCCGTACTCCAACCTGAAAGCATCTCATATGCGGAAAATCATTAATCGTCCATAACAAAGAAGCGAATAGGCAGATTTTTTTTTAATGTCGTATGTTTTAATTCCTACATCCCATAGTGTTTTCAACTCTTCTATTAATGGTTGTGGATTAACATCGATGCCTTGTTTTAGATTATTAGGACCAGGAACGACAATAGTGAGAAACATATATATATATATATATATATATATATATATATATATATATATTTCATACACATCCACGGAGGTAAATTATAAGGATTAACGATAAGAGGCCAAGATGAATATTTACTACCAAACTGAGAAAATGGTGAAAACTCATCTGTACATAAACCAAGTCTGACGTTACGGCTCTCTACGGCGAATGTAGGATACGTCTTTTCAAAATGTTTCTATGCTTCTCCATCCGACGGATGTGTCAAGGTTCCATCTTCTGGTGTTCTCACACTATGTCATCGCATATGACATGCAGTGATTGAGTATGCATATAACAGTTGTAGTCTAAGGATGATTGGTAAATAATGCATTCTCATATATGGAACTTCCTTACCATTCTTTTTTCTGGTTTATATCTTTCCCCACTGTATATTTTACAGTTTCTAAGATTAATTTCTTCTTTCCAATACAACATGCAACATTTAATACAAGTATCTATTTTTTGGTATGGCAAACCAAAAGCCGACATTAGTGTTTTCACTTTGTAATGACTATCTCACATCAGATTATCGAGTGGCATACTTTTTTTTGTAGCTTGTACAACCACTGTAAATGCAGCTTCTATAAGGTTAAATTTTGATTTCATGGTGATGTACTCAGCGGTTATCGATATTTCAGTTCCACAGCTTAGCTGAAGCCAATAAATCATCTATTATTTTGGCTTCCGTGTTCGATTCTTCTTCAATATTGACGTCATCGTCGTCAACTTGACCGGTGGGGAACATTGACCGTGCTGCATCTTCCACCATATCTTCTATTGGATCCATCATAACTAATTCGACCTCTGATGCTACAAGATTTACTACAGGTGCAACAAGTTCTCCATGACGATCCCATAAATAATAATTTGGCACAAAACCTAACTTATACGATGTACTTTATGGATGTCTGGTTTCCAAAACCTCATCAGTATGCACTTACTACACGGACAACGAAGCTCCTCGTAATTTCAATTATTAGATACTGCAAATCTAACAAATTCATTTACACCATTGTAGAAAAGTTCTTTCACTGAGTCATTCATTCCAATTCTAACTTCATACATCCAACTACGGTCAAGGTAATAATCGAACATTTTTCTTGATTCAAAAAATATATGTTAGTGAATTCAATAACACATACATATATTATTATAAAGCCTTTTGGTACTAAAGCTTCTACATACCACACTGTCATATCTTGACAGTATATCACTTCTCTTCTGCACACCCCTTCTGTATAAGCATATTACACTTCTCTTCTCGATAGTCTTTCATTTCGGATTTCTTAACTAAACGATAAACTTTAAAACTTATTTTTCTTAAAATTCCTATTTTATTGTCTTAAAATTTATCCTTCTATTTTGTTTAATAAATCGTTATAGTTCAAAACATTTCACACCATGATTTTTAAAGAAAATTGATTTTGACATAATTCAAAATCTATTTTATGAAACCTAAATTTTCTTTTCCAATACGAAACTAGAATCCAGCAGATTCATAAGATTATTGCTTCGTAGATTTTCAACCTACATTTTATCATATACACTCATTCAAAGTTCAAACTGTAAAATTACGAACTGCCACTGTGCGTTTTTTTCGTTTTAATTATATTCAATATAAAATTTATTTAATTTATAACGTAGACATCAATAGTGAATTAATTGTCAATATGGTATAAATTAGCACAACACAACATAAATTTATTACGGTATAAATTGTTAACTTTAAAATATATATTTCTAATAATTTCTATTTCATTTTTTTAAAATAATTCGTTATAGTTAAAAACTACCGCACCGCGATTTTTAAAGAAATTTGATTTTGACATAACTCAAATTCTTCTTGATGAAATACAAAAAAATTATTACAAAACCACAATTCAGCAGATTCAGAAGATTCTTGTTTCGGAGAATTTCAGCCTATATTTTATCAGATATACTCATTCAAAGTTCAAACTGTAAAATTACGAACTGTCGCCGCGCGACGAGTTCGTTTTAATTATATTCAATTTATAATTTATTTGATTAATAACGTAGAAATAACGGTGTATATATATTCTTCTGATTTTACTTGGAATTTAACATTAGCACCAAACTGTTTTAAATTTTTTTCCCATTACAACGACGTCATTTGTAGCACCGGAGTAACATCTATGCATTACCCCTCTCCTGACTTGGCTTGCACCATTAACAACAATTTTATCCAACAACTCCTTTAATAGGATTACCAAACCCATATACAACAATTTCAGAACCATATACAACACCGTATTTTAAATAATTTTACCCCAACTATTTAAAATTCCCAACACAACTAATCCCAAAAGCAAATGAATCATTACTCATTACAAAACATCATTACAGTAACAATCAAAGTCAACTACAATTCGAATAATATATCACTAGTTGTTATTATCCTACAGAAATCAACTAAATTCAAAAACTTATTAATCGATAATCACCTAAATAGCTTTTAAATTTAAAATCTAATTAGCTATATATATTATAAATTCAATATTAATAATTGATTGTTATCTATAAAATAACGGTTCATTAACACATACATACGCACAAAATCAACTAACATACAATATTCATCGATTAACAACTAAATCCATATTTTAGGGTTTCAACATTACTAAATCAACTACATTAATTCAACAATCATTATATGATCACATAACATATGCAATTAAATAATTACTAATTAATTAATTTAAGGAATATATTAGAAATTATACCGGGAATTAAAAAGAGGTAGCAATTGGTGGAGAGGGAAGGAGCAGCAGGTCGACGACGGTCGATGACGGTCGGCGTCGGCAGGGGCAACAGCGATGCAGAAGGCAGCGATCAATTAGGTTTTTTTTTTTCGTTTGCGGTAGAAAATTTGGGGGAGTAAGAGAAATGAGAGATTTTCCTATAGGCTCGCGGGTTTATTAAGTTTGGTGACGGCTAGTGACGGCTGACGACAGCCGCTTTTTTTAACCGTCAACAGCCGTCGCTAGCATTCGTTACTATTCAGACCATTTCTTGTAGTGATCATAGGCCATTATAATATTAATTGGGCCTATTCATATTTCCTATTTTCAGCGAGTTTTATTTTTCTTTTTCTCTCTTCCTCTCTCTCTATGTACGCACACACACACATTGAACATGTACAGGAAAGTTGTGGTAGGGATATTTTTGAAAATGCAAAAAAGACTTGAGTTTGACTGGTTGACTGAAGTATTTAGGTTATATATAAAAGATGCATACCCTAAAAGAGAGTGATTTCTAGCGGATGGTTCTTTCATTTTATGTAACCAGGGCAGGGCCGGCTCCAGGGCTAGGCGGAGCCACTACAACAAAAATAGCCTATTACAACGTCCTGTTTACAATGGGCATTTATTGCCCGTTGTAATAGAGAGCTATTACAATGGTCATTTATGGACCGTTGTAATAGATATTCTGCACAACGCCCTTTTTACAACAGGCATGTACTGCCCCTTGTAATAGAGGACTATTACAACGGTTATTTCCTGCCCGTTGTAATATCTGTCAATTTGACAACGTTTGTATAATGTCTGTTGTAATAGAGGTATATTTTACAACAGTCACTAATATTTCACAACGGTCACAAAATGCCCGTTGTAAAATGGTGACCAATTACAAACTATGATATTATATTACTTATATTGATCACTAACAATATTATATGTTACTATTTTGACAATATTAATTATTTATCATAATTATATTATCAATTAATATTGAAAATCAAAATTAATAATATATAAATATTAATTATTAATTAACGGTTGATACATTAACATCAAATTATAATTAACAAATCAAGTAACTTTTAATAATTGTTTTTTACTAGTTAATAATTATGGTTAAATAATTAATTTTCACGATTATTTTCATTAGTCATAAATTTTTCTTTAATTAATAGTTTCAGTATGGTATTAATCAATTAATACTTAATAATTAAGTAATAATTGATTAGAACTAAAATTAAATTTTCCAAACAGAAACGAGGTAAAAATAAAGCAAAAGGCCACAAATATTAATAAATATTAGCACTTAAAATTCATATTTGGCACTCATAACTAATTTTTATTCTCACCCGCCCATAAATAGTTATTTTTTTACAAATGTCAACTTATATAAAAACATTATTTTAAATTTATAATAATTAATGAATATTAATAATTTTTTTATGGTTAATTATTTATAATTACTAAATTACATTTGATATTTAATAAATATAATTAATAATAATGCCATTCAACGCCTCTGATACCAACCGTTTATTTTTCTTTAGTCAGCCAACGGTCCTGAAAATGCGATTGATCCAACAGTGAAAGCTGCAAACAGATCATTATTATATCCAAGCTTTTACTTTGGTTATAATCCAAAATTTTGGCTCTCACCGCTAAAATTTTGTCTCTAAATACTGCTCTTGAAATCAACATTTTCAGATTTTTTTTTTCCACCTGTTCTCCATCAGTAGAGGAATTCAGCTCCTCTCCTACTTCCGCCTTTGCCTCCCTTAGTGCCGCATCGCCATATGTCGATGCTCATATCTGGTGGTTTGCTGCTCCATCGTTAGCCGCTCGAAGTGGTAGTTTGTAAAAGAGTTTGACTTCACCAGCGTGGTTGCTATTTGAGAAGTGGTCGTTTACAGCTTTACGATTGAAGACGACATCAACGTCTTTACCAACTGTATAGATCTAGAATTTGGATACATCCAAAGGTATGTCTTCTGTTTTCAATTGATGGATTTTTCTAGTTGTCAAATAAGTGTGGATTTATACCTGAGTAGAATTGGGGATTTTAGATCTATCTTCTTTTTTCTTAATTTATGCTTTATACCTGGGTAGCTCCGTCACTTTTGCGCTCTAATGGTCGGCTTCCCTTTTGTCTTCGAAATCTTATTGTTTACCGATGAATGAAATCTAGGATGTACTCTGGTTTTCTCCTAATTGAGTTCGCCGCAGATTTGTGTACCTGTAATTTTGGCAACTGTGAATTTTTCGTGACCTTAGCCTGTCTTGGGTTTATTTGTTTGGTTTGTGTGACTAGCTGCTGATCCTGATCACTGCAGCAGGTAGAACAACTTTGTTGGGTACTTTTCTCTCATTTTGCGCCTAAATGTTGAACAGTGTTTTCGCTCCAGCAACACCAAAAAGTAGTAAATGTTTTGTTGTATCCTAGCAGAATTAGGAGCTGGTAAGTCAGTTTTTACGAAAATGTCATTAATGTATGTAATTGTATTGTTGCATGCCTACACTATATATTAAGAGATTGTAGATTAAATGTTTGTTAAAATGCTAAAGAAGATAAAAGCAAAATTCCACATAAAGTACAACCTAGAAAACTGTAAAAAAATAGAAAAGAAGAGGAAAGAATACAGATTTGCATTTTGCGTGGTTTACATGAGGAATCCTACGTTATTAGGTCAAATCGCTCGTTTATATCCTTCCAGTGCAAACATAGAAATCCAATATATTCTCTTTGTGTACAAAAAAATTTGATCCTTTTTCCTTTTGCAATCTTTTCCTTTTATAGATGGAATTACGTCATACTTACATCATTCCTCATATTGGATTGTTGTCACTGGATTTCGCTATATAGATGGAATGCCATGAATGTTGTTGAGTAGTTGTAGCTGCCATGCCTCCTTTGAGTTATCTTTCCGTGATACCTGCTGCAGTGATTTGTATTGGCTTGCACTTGTGTCATTTGACCTATAAACCTTGGCAACAACTTGCTTGCAAACCTGTTGATTGCTGCTATCATATGTTCGCTGGCCTGCCATTACTATTGCCTGTAATGTGTGATTTTGACTTGAAGTTTGTTGTTCATGTTGTTGTACTTGGCCTTGCCTGCCTATCTTTGTCACTTGGCATGCTTACTATCACCTTTGATCACTTATCTTCATGGCCTTGCCGCATGCCATTTTGTTGTTGTTCTTCACGCTTTGTTTTCATTTGCTTGAGATATTTGCTTTGGTGTAGCCTTGATCTTTTGTCACTTGCTGTATTGATTTGCCTTATTGTATGATCATAAAGGTTCATGTGCTACCATTGTTGGTTTGTGTCAGCCTTTGGGAGCATTCCTTGACAAAAAGGTATAAATTTTTGGTTCGTTGTTCTTCTTAGTTATATGATAAAAATAAATTTTGATTTGATGTAGGAATTTCATATTTGCTTTCATCTTACATTGATTCATTCGTATACCTTAGTGGATTTTGTCCTCATTTAGTACATAAGGCGCTTGATTTCTGGATCGTTTATCGTCTTTGTAAATGCGTAGGTATTTATGTTTGAACCTGATTTTAGTTATTTGATAGAAGTATCAAGATAGATAGGCATGACAGACGACTGGACAAACTCTGGAGCAAGAAGCCAAAGACTAAAACTAGAGTTTTAAGTCAGTTACAAATTTATAAGTCAGTTTTAAGTCAGTTACATTTATAAGGATTATATCCCTTTATATCCTTTAAAAGTTCGTATATAATGTCAGTTACAAATACAAATATTTTTACTTAAATATAACTGCAAACTGTGGATATGGTGGTGTCTAAACTGTGTCTAAACTGAAGTAGGAAGACTATGGAACCAAAGGCTGTAAAGTTACAGCAATGCAAAGACTTAAATGTTGTATAATAAGTTTTGAATAGTGTATAATAATATATTCTCTCTACATTTGGTAATCTTTTTCTTTTTTTGCAGTCACACCGTGCTAGTAAATATATGCAGACTCAAGATCAACAGGCCGTTGGATCTGCCGTCGCGTGGCACAAAGATTACATTTCCTTGGTCTAGTTTTGGTACTTATGAAACTAGTTATGTAATTTATGTTAGAACTATATCGACGTAACTTATGTAACCTTTTGGAATGTAAACTTATCTAGTCTTTTGGAGTATAAACTTATCGAACTTTTTGAAATGTGTTGGAATTATATAATTCTTGCTTCAGTCTTTTAGTATGTGTTATTATGTGATTTTGATTGTTGCATTACAGTATTTATTGCATGTTAAAATATTCATTATTATTATGGATGCATATCGCAGCAGTTATATTTAAATTTGCTATTACAACGGGCAAAAACCGTTGTAATATATTGTATTACAACGGGCAAAGGCCGCTTGTAATTTATTAGCTATTACAACGGGTTAACAACCATTGTCATAGAGTCATTGCACGTGACAGAGCAAGTTATTACAACGGTCTTTTACAACAGTCAATGCCCGTTGTCAAATAGTCAGGAGCTATTACGATGGGTCATATTAAGACGGACATATGTCCGTTGTGAAATGCATATTACAACGGTCTTTGCCCGTTGTAAAAGGACTGTTTTGTTGTAGTGAGCAGGCGGCCGCTTAGGGCAACCCACCTCCTTGGGGCAACCATCAAGGAGGAGGATGGTGAAGATGAACATTAGGGTCTAAATATATAAGTTGATGGTTTGAAATAAAACATTAATAGTGCGTTGGTTCATTGGTTGTCCATGCAAATGATTGGTAATTGGATCAGGGCTCGATTCTGACTGCCAGCTTACTGTGCTGCTCTACCGTTCTGTTTTGTTTTTGTTTTTGTTTTTGGCTTCTTTTGCATGATTGTATTGCTTGTGCAAGTGGTTATTTTGCCCCATCTTTCAGATTTCTTCTCTTCCTTCGCATATAGCACTGATTTTCTGTCTCACCCTCTCTTTGAATGATTATATAGCTCATGAAAATCATCCATACCTTCTCCGTTTGGGTTATTTTTTGGCAATGCAAGAATTAGTACTCAATTTTCCTAACCTCGTCTAGGGCATCCCAAACACAGAACCGGCCCTGAACCAGGGTACATATTATTGTTTGTGTCAATTCAGTTACTCGGAGTCCTATAGTTTGGGGTGCACCAAAATGAACCACCCTTTGTTTATGCGCTAGAGTTCTAACTTTCAACTAATTAATTATTTATCATAGGATGTCCATACGTACTTATAGACTTTTAATTTTTCTATCAAGTCATATATGATGATTTACGGCCATTAGGATCAACTTTGCAGCAAATAACCTTATATTTAGATAATTTCGATAACCATAATCAACTTGGCAGTAAGGTTGACATTGCCATTAGAATGCTTGCGTTGAAACAGAAGACACTTACAAGATGTTTTAGAGTAGCATGAGCAGCTCCTGCTAAACCAACCAATTTAAAAACTGATGAATGTGCCAATAGATTAAGGACTGAGGGTGGCAATATTATATTATACACATCCGACTTGATGAGAAAAGAAATAGATAAAGATAGTTAGGTATGCGTGGGGGCTACAGTTCAAAAATAAATTAACCTGTTCTCACAATCATCCGAAGTTGAGAAATGAACTGTTATATACTCAAATTGGTTGTTCCCATGTATCGGAACAATCTTAGCCACTGATTTGCATAAAATTTAATCGTTTTGAGTGGATTGCAGGACCTGTTCATTAGACTATTAGTAATATGTGTGGTTGATGTATGGTTGTGATTTGTCAGACACACGTAACGTCTGAGTTGGGTACAAAGAATCGATCCCCAAAGTTGACAGCTTTCTTTCAATATAAAAAAGTTTTAAAAATCAAGAAAAATATTATGTTATGAGTACCGTCTACAACGATTTCTACTCACCAACCCAAAATGTTGAGCATCGTCGTCATACACACTTTGTACATAATAGTCTTTTTTAATACCACTGGTTACCTTTCTGCTCGTTTATACGCAAAGTATGTTTCCCTATTGACAATTTTTTAACATAAATCTGCCTCCTCATGGCCAACAACCAGCCATGTCTTCATCTTTGAATCAGTCTTACAATTACACTCTGTCTCAATTAGTCAACACCTACCAATTCTGCTGAATTAAGCTATAAAAAGCCAACGCCTTGCTCATCAGTATCATCCAGTAATCCTGAATATCAGTTGATACAAAACACTTGATTACTACATTTGTAACAAAGAAGTAACAATCATGAGTTCAGGAAGCTGGAACGTAGAAGTCACATCACCTGTTTCGGCTGCTCGCCTCTTCAAGGCAGCCATGCTCGACTGGCACAATCTCGGACCCAAAGCTGCTCCTGAAATCATCCAAAGCAGTACTGTGCTGTCTGGCGAAGGATTTGGAAGCATTCGTGAAATCAAATTCACACCAGGTTGGTTCCACATTATTTTCGACATTTTTATATATTCTGTTTTCAATGATCACCTGTTGCTAATACGATATGTTCATCAAGATATATACATAAGTGGTATAACATATGCATGCATATGCAGGTGTGCCAATTGGGTCCATAAAGGAACGCCTGGAATTTGCAGACCTCGACAACTTTGAAGTGAAAAGCGCTCTAATCGAAGGAGGTCACCTTGGGGTTAGCCTGGAATCCTCAACCAGTCAGTTTAAGTTTAAGCCTTCGAGCGATGGAGGATGCCTAGTAAAAGTAGAGGTAACATACAAGCTTCTTCCCAATGTGCAACCGGATGAAAGCGTAATTGGGATTGCAAAGGAAAACGTTGTAGGTCACATCAAGGCAGCTGAAGCATACCTCATTGCTAACCCTGCCGAATATCTCTGATCCTTTTTTATGCTTATCGCTGGATAATCGTGTTTATCATCTGGTGTTTACCTAAGAAACAGTGTGTGTCATTTGAATAAGTTGAAGGTTTTTATATTACCGGATGGACCATGTGAGCATTCTGGTATTTAATCTAAGCGAGCGTGATTGTGCTTTCTGGCTTGTTGTAAAGTTACAATCGTATGGATAATTACACTGAGTTGATTTGTGTTTGAGGAACAATTTTTATGAAGTTTGATTTCTTACGTTCTATTTCTGCTTACCATATAAAACTGTTGAAATTCAAACCTGCTGAACTAAGGGACGTGAAACTGCAGAATTCACACAAATATTTGCTGTTAATGTTGTAAAAATCAGTTATAGATGGTCACATCATTTGCAATAGAATCTACAGCTTTATGATTTCACCCACTCAGGGAATCTGAGATGGCAGTCCAAACATCGATGTACATACTAAAAGAATATTTCTATATTATGGTGGTCCATGTAACTTAGGTTTAATTATAAAAGATTAAGTTCATTTACATAATATGATTTTAATATATATAAGGTGATACCGTGATGAATAGTTTCAATAAAAGATATTAAAATCTGGGATTAATAATATCTCTTTTACCTTGTAGTTACTTTCTCAGGTACAAAAAAAAAGGGGTTATAAAATAAAATTCCTTTTCAGTTATCACGTATATACGGAAAAACAAAAGAAAATCGGAGAAACCGTTTTTTTAATTCATCAAAGAAAACACGAAAGGAAAAGGCAAAGGAAGAAAAACAATTACAAGACAAATTCGCTGCAAAACATAAACTGGAAGCATGGATCAAGGTTAGTAAATCCATCTTGTTCTTGTTGCAAAATAAGGTTAAACCAATTTGAGTCTAAATATGAAAATTGGGACTGATTTCATAAATGAGAAATCATCAAAGAATATGCTTTCAATTGGTATCAGAGCAAGATTTAGACTTGAATGATTTACCCTAATTTTGATTTTCGAATTGCCGAATTTCCTTGCCTGTACGAACTGAAATGGTCTTCCCTTCGAGTGGCGGTTGAAGGTTCATTTCTTTTTCGTTTTCTTTTTTCAAGAGATCGAACTCATCTAGGACTGAAAATAAATTGCTTTGTCAACATAATCTTCATAGAACCTCTGTAATGAATTGGCCATATCATATTTGTTTTTCTGTAATGAATTGCATGTATGTAAATAAAGGTGATCTCATATTTGTTTATTAAAGATGCTCATTCACAGAAATGATGCAAATTTGACAATATGAATCCTTGTACTAATTCTTACTGAGTACAAATACATTCTTTAATGCATACGTACATGCTACAAATTTATTTTATATAAGTTTGACATTTCAACTATTATTATATTATTCCTAGAGATGCATCACCCTCTCGTCATGTGATACTAAAGTAGGAGGAACTACATATATTATACTGTAGTATGACATTAAAATAATATCCCATAGATGCATCTAAGAAGTATAAGGATATGACTTGTTAGTCACCAAAGTGGCCAGTTATATCTAAATTTAGACACAAAATAACAGTGTTCAATTATTCATGATTAAAGCGATGCCAATAATGACATTGGAGTTTGACTGAATAATTGACCTTATTAATTATATTCTAGGAGATCATCCAAAGGTGGATCATAGAGTGTAGTTAATAATATTAAAAGGGATTAGTCACTATACTTAAAGTTGAATAATATGTATATCCAAAGATAGCATTCTCATTTGACTATATGTGTTTTGATTAATTGTTAAAGTATTATAAATTTGTGTCAATGAAAGTGCTTGCGCTTAAGTATTGCCCAAAGGTTACTTGAATGCATGATTTATTGTTATATTTATTTTGAATCTATATAAAGTTCTCAAAGCACTAATAGATTAGTATGTATGAATGATTGCAGCTTTATCTAGTGTATTTGCATCTGCTAACTCTATCGTGAAGTTCAATGGGCTGAACTATGATGATTGGTCTGAACAAATCTGGTTCACACTGGGTTGTATGGCTTTGGACCTTGCAAGAATAATGGAGGAGCAACCTTCAGCCATTACAGAAGCTAGCTCCGAAACTGAAAAGTCTCTTTATGAGAGGTGGGAGCGGTCTAACCGGTTGAGTTTGAATCTCATGCGGATGACTATGGCGGAAAGTATCAAGCCATCTATGCCTAAGACAGATAATGCAAGAGAATTCATGCACAAGATTAAGGAGTGTTCTCAATCGGATTTAGCTAACAAGTCGATAGTAGGTAGCCTTATGAGTCAGCTGACTACGAAGAAGTTTGACTGGTCTCAGCCTATCCATGATCATGTGATACACATGTCGAATTTGGCAGCAAGGTTAAAGACCATGGGGATGGATGTAAATGAGACATTTTCTTGGTCCAATTCATCATTAACTCTCTACCTGTTGAATTTGGCCAGTTCCAGGTGAATTATAACACCATTAAAGATAAATGGAACTTTCAAGAATTGAAGGCCAAGTTAATACAGGAGGAAGGGAGATTAGGGAAGATGAAGGATCAATCGATTCATCTCGTAGGTCATGATGGTGCCAGCAGCAGTAAAAGGAAGCCAGGTAAAAAGGACAAGAAGAAGGATAAGCCCCCAAAAGGCCCTGGCAGCAACATCTGAAAGGAGATGAAGTGTTTCTTTTGTAAGTAATCGGGACACTTCAAGAAGGAATATCCGAAAAGGAAGGCATGGTTTGAAAAGAAAGGTATGTATTATAGTTATGTTTGCTTTGAATCAAACCTTATGGAAGTGCCTAATAATACTTGGTGGTTAGATTCTGGTGCTACTACTCATGTATCTCATGTAAAACAGGGATTCAGTTCGATCCAGCCTATAAGAGGAACTGAGCAGTATTTGTTCATGGGAAACAGGATGAAGGCACGGATTGAAGGCATTGGGACTTATAGATTGATCTTAGACACCGGTTGTCGAATTGATCTTGAAAGATGTCTCTATGTACCTGAGTGTGCTAGGAATCTTGTTTCTATTAGTAGGTTGGATAATTTAGGTTTCTGTATTAGATTTGAACATGGTGTATTTTCATTGTACAAACATGATTATTTTTATGGTAGTGGTACTTTGATTGATTCACTTTATAGGTTCAATCTTGATATTAAATTTTCTGAATCCTTGTTTCATGTTGAAAGTCAAGGCATTAAACGTAGTGCATCTAATGAAAATTCTGCTTATTTGTGGCATCAAAGAATTGGTCATATTTCCAAGGAAAGACTAATGAGGTTGGTGAAAAGTGAAATTCTTCCTCAATTGGATTTTAGTGACTTAAATGTGTGTATAAATTGCATTAAAGGAAAGCAGATTAAACACACAATAAAGAAACCTACCACAAGAAGCACTCAGCTTCTTGAGTTAATACACACTGATATATGTGGTCCTTTTGACGTTCCTTCTTGGAGTGGTGAAAAATACTTCATCACTTTTATTGATGATTGCTCACGTTATGTATATGTATATCTACTGCATGAAAAATCTCAATCTGTGAATGTCCTTGAGATGTTCATAAATGAGGTGGAAAGACAGTTAGATAGAAAAGTAAAGGTTGTGAGATCTGATAGAGGTGGTGAATTTTATGGTAAATATAATGAAAGTGGACAAAGTCTAGGTCCATTTGCAAAGATCCTCGAAAGTAGAGGTATTTGTGCACAGTATACAATGTCTGGTACACCTCAACAAAATGGTGTAGCCGAGAGGCGGAACCGTACATTAATGGAAATGGTTAGGAGCATGTTAAGTAATTGTTCATTGCCCTCTTCGTTGTGGTTATATGCATTAAAGACTGCTACGTATTTACTTAACCGGGTTCCAAGTAAGGCAGTTCCTAAGACTCCTTATGAACTGTGGACAGGAAGGAAACCTATTTTAAGGCATCTACGTGTTTGGGGTTGTCCAGAAGAAGTAAGGCTATATAATCCACATGAAAAGAAACTTGATCCAAGGGCAGTCAGTGGTTTCTTCATTGGCTATCCTAAAAAATCAAAAGGGTGTGTGTTTTATTGTCCTAGCCATAGTACGAGAATTGTTGAGGCGGGTAATGCCAGGTTCATAGAAAATGGTCAATCTAGTGGGTGTGGTGAATCACGAAAGGTGGATATTCAAGAGATTCAAGTTGAAGTTCCTTCACCTGTTATTCCACATAAAGTTGTTGTACCAATTGTTGCATCACAGTCACATGACGCATTGGAACAACAAAATGATGTCCAAATCCCACAAGATGACATTATAGTGGATGAACCGGTCATAATTCAAGAAGAGATTAATGAACCAAAAGAACAGTTAAGGATGTCTGTAAGGGAAAGAAGATCTGCTGTTCCAAATAATTATATAGTTTATGCTGTTGAAAATGAATGTGACTTAAGCATTGATAAAGATCCAGTCTCATTTAATAAGGCCATGGAAAGTGACAATTCCGATAAATGGTTGATTGCCATGAAAGAAGAAATTAAGTCTATGGGTGATAACAAAGTCTGGGACTTAGTTGAGTTGCCTAAGGGTTGTAAGACAGTTGGGTCCAAGTGGGTCTTTAAGACGAAAAGGGACTCAAAGGGAAACATTGAAAGATATAAGGCCAGACTTGTTGCTAAGGGCTTTACCCAAAAGGATGGCATTGACTATAAGGAGACCTTCACTCCAGTTTCAAAGAAGGACTCCTTGCGGATTGTTTTGGCCTTGGTGGCTCATTATGATTTAGAGCTTCACCAGATGGATGTGAAAACCGCATTTTTAAATGGTGAATTAGAGGAAGAAGTATATATGGATCAACCTGAAGGGTTCTTGGCCACAGGAAATGAACAGATGGTGTGTAAGCTTAGGAAATCAATATATGGACTTAAACAAGCTTCCAGACAGTGGTGTTTAAAGTTTAATGATACCATCACATCATATGGTTTTGTAGAGATTGCCGTTTACCGGTGTATCTACATAAAAGTTAGTGGGAGCAGATTTGTAATTTTGGTCCTGTATGTTGATGATATTTTGCTTGCTGCAAATAATTTAGGGATGTTACATGATGTAAAGAAGTATCTCTCTAGGAACTTTGAAATGAAAGATATGGGTGAGGCATCCTACGTGATTGGAATTGAAATCATTCGAAATAGATCACAAGGATTGTTAGGACTGTCTCAGAAAGGTTATATAAATAAGATCTTAGAGAAATATAGAATGGACAAATGCTCCGCAGGAGTAGCTCCAATACAGAAAGGGGACAAGTTCAGTAAAATGCAATGTCCTAAAAATGAGTTGGAGTGAAAGGAAATGGAAAGAATTCCATATGCATCAGTGGTTGGGAGTTTGAACTATGTTCAAACATGTACTCGACCTGACATCAGCTTTGCTGTAGGAATGTTGGGTCGATATCAAAGTAATCCCGGTATGGATCACTGGAAAGCTGCTAAGAAGGTCCTCAGGTACTTGCAAGGCACCAAGGAGCACATGCTTACATATAGGAGACCTGAGCATCTAGAAGTTATCGGATATTCAGATTCGGATTATGCCGGATGTTTAGATAGTAGAAAATCTACATTTGGCTATGTGTTTCTACTAGCTGAAGGGGCAGTTTCATGGAAGAGTGGAAAACAGTCAGTTATTGCTACTTTCACTATGGAGGTAGAATTTGTGGCATGCTTTGAGGCCACCATTCATGCATTGTGGATGCGAAACTTTATCTCGGGACTTGGAATTGTCGACAGCATATCCAGGCCGTTGAGAATTTATTGTGATAATTCCGCAGCCGTCTTCTTCTCTAAGAACGACAAGTACTCTAAGGCTGCTAAACACCTGGAGTTAAAGTACTTATCAGTAAAAGAGGAAGTGCAGAAGCAGAGAGTGTTCTTTGAGCATATTAGAACGGATGTCATGATAGCGGATCCGTTGACTAAAGGATTACCTCCCAAGGCGTTCATTGGCCATGTCGAGCGTATGGGAATTATAAATAAAGCCTTGCCATTTTGATTACAGTTTGCTCATGATGTAGACACTTAGAATTCGCTTATAGTTGAGTTTCTGCTTTATTGGACATGTTATCATTATTGTTTATGTATACACTTATGGTTGTTCGATGACATGTATTTCTTGAGACTTATGGTATTGCTCAAACTCTAAAGAAATTTAAAGTTGGGATTAGTTTGTAATACATGGAAAGAACCTTGTCACTCAATGACTTGTGACTGCCATGATTCAATTAGTTCTAACTTGATTAAAGTAAATGAGTTTATGTTGGACTTGATATAAGAGTGCATGCTTAAAGTATATATATTAAGTCATCAAATCGTCACATGGACCAAGTGGGAGAATGAAAGAATATTTCTATATTATGGTGGTCCATGTAACTTAGGTTTAATTATAAAAGATTAAGTCCATTTACATAATATGATTTTAATATATATAAGGTGATACCGTGATGAATGATTTCAATAAAAGATATTAAAATCTGGGATTAATAATATCCCTCTTACCTTGCCTATATTAAAGGTAGTTACTTTCTCACGTGCAAAAAAAAGGGGTTATAAAATAAAATTCCTTTTCAGTTATCATGCACGTATATACGGAAAAACAAAAGAAAGTTGGAGAAACCGTTTTTTTAATTCATCAAAGAGAACACGAAAGGAAAAGGCAAAGGAAGAAAAACAATTACAAGACAAATTCGCTGCAAAACATAAACTGGAAGCATGGATCAAGGTTAGTAAATCCATCTTGTTCATGTTGCAAAATAGGGTTAAACCAATTTGAGTCTAAATATGAAAATTGGGACTGATTTCATAAATGAGAAACCATCAAAGAATATGCTTTCACATACAATGTAAAGAAATTGTGGTTCTTAACCAAATTAGTTATCCGACAGAGAATTACTACATAAAAGCAAAGTAGAATCCTTTTATTATATGATGAAAAAATGTACAGAATTACCATTATGAACAGAAATACAATGCTTTATTTATAGTAGAAGGAAACAAATGAAATAATGGGCCAAAGCCCATGATGTAGCAGCCTGCTCTGTATAATATACGAATGCTGCTGTGAACCAAACTATTTCTCATTACCCTGACTCAACTGAGGCTAGGATTTTGGATCCCTCTTTTCCCATGTCAGCCGCCGTTTCAACTTCCAGTTCTCCTCTTAATCTTGTGAAATTCTTGTTGAATAATGCCTGCTCTTAATCTTTCAACTGAGGCTAGCATTTGCAGAGGTATTATAATTAATTTATTTAATTATATAAATAGTGGTATAGTGAATTAAATGGTGGTTTAATTAAATAATGGTGAATATGTAATTAAAATAATAAATTAAATAATATATTTAATTCTGAAATAATCAGAATTGGCTGAAATGGCGATATGGTGTGAACTGGATCATCTGTGATATTTAATTCAGTCTAGAATTGAATTAGAATAACGAATATATTATTTGAACGACATTTTGAACGTATAATTATATTATAATTAAAATCGAGCTCGAAATGGCGCGGCAGTTCGTTATTTGGCGATTTGAACTTCAACTGAATGTACAGGATTCGTTTTAAGCCGGATTTCTGTGAAACAAGAAACATGTGGAGCTGGTGGAGTATATCTTTCTAGTGGAAGAGAAAAATCAGGATTTCGTCGTGTAGATTTTGATTTGTGTCCAAATCAAATTTTAAAATAGTCGCTATAAAATCGTTTATCGACCGTAACGGTTTATTCGATATAACGAGAGATCGGGTTTGAATTTAGACAAGGTTCATTTGAGATATAACGATAAAATAATTTTTAGAATTTTATAGTAATTTTTAATTAATTAAATAAGCAACTTTTTATTTGGAGTATTTGGCACCATGTATCGACATTTCGGGGCTTCACAATATGAGCTAACCTACCGGTATCATTATATTTTTGGGATCGTAGCACCGAACTGATCACAACGGTATGTGTATTTCTGTCTATAGCAGTTCGTAAAATCTTCACTTTGAATAGTGCATATCCGTGCCACCACAACATATAACTAGTATTACCGTACAACGGTGGGAAAACCGACCGTTACCGTGTACAATATAAAATAAAAATTATTTATTAAAACATATCTCTAATTAGATTTTATTTGAAAATTTATTATTTGAAAAAAATATAGTGTACTTAAAAAGAGAGAATGGAAACAACTAATAAAGTAGAAATTAGATTAAACTAAATTTCACCCTCTCATCCACGCAGGGATATTCAAAGTCAAATTCTTCTGTTTTGCTACCTTTTGTGCATTATTTCAGAAGAGTGTCGATACAATCTGCAAGTATATTCAACTCTTCAATGCGTTTTGTAGTAGGAGAGCGGGCGCCATGCCTAGCCTGGTGACCGTTGATAGATGCTTTCGTACATCAAATGCCACGTCAACAGCAGGGACGGAGAAGGACAACGTCAGCAGAAGCGCGCTGTGAGGAACGACGCCATTTTAGTAGTTTTTATATTACAACAAGCGGCCAAGTGTATTTTTTGGTGTTCACAGAAGACACTTCTTGAAAAGTTGGATGTGTTCACTTCCATCAACAAGGGAGAGCAAGAAGGGTTTTAATTTGCGAGCATGAATTTCTTACAGAGCTTACCGCAAACCAAAATACCAAAAGCATTTTATATTTCTTACAGAGCTTGCCAAACCAAAATACCAAAAGCTGCAGCATGAATTTCTTTTTCATGTTTCACATAACGTCATATCTTCAAAAACGCGCAATAAAGCCTTCATATTGGTGTACTAAGAAAGAACCAACATAATATTCACACTTGCAATATCATTTTTTCATGCCAGCATTGCCTTGACCAAAAAAGTTCAGTGCTTTAGTATAGAATATATAGATACCAAAAGCTGCAGCCTTGAAATTTTGTCCACTGCACACTTAATTAGATGGATAAAAGTCAGTACCTGAGAGAACATGTGCAATCTATTTAAATCCAAATATCAAATATTGTAAACTGCCAAGTGCCAACAGTAGCACAATAGAAGAGCCGGTGAGCAGAATAGGAAAAAATAGTGTATATCAAATTAGCAATATGGGGAATAGCTGAATAGGGTTTTTTTTAGTGAATTTCAGTTATGTTTAATGAGTTGATGCAAAATTCTATCAACCACATAGTTGAATGCAACGATCAAAGTTGCAATTAATATTAGGTGGTATTTGGTATTTTCATGCATTCAGATATTTTTCTTGTAAAGCACTTACACAAAATCATGTGGTTTGCACATACACAAATATCATAATTAATAAATCAATTAAAATGACTAAATAAATATTTGGTGGCTAATAAGTAAAATAAAATAACATGAAATAATAAATAAAATATACATCATATAAATAGCTACATTTTACATCCCAAATTCAACCACCATTTTATATTCACTGAATCATAGCTTTATCACTCTCGTGTTCAAAGGCTTGTGTGCAAAATTGAGATTCAACAAGATATTCGAGATGATGCTATAACCAGCATACTAAGAATTGGCATGAAAATAACAAAAATAAAAATAAAATTTTTTTGTTCAACCTTTGCCTAGTGACTGTAATGTGGAGTTGCATAAAACTGGGTTTGATTGTTGACATAACACCTTATCGATTGCCTCAAGTGTGTATTGTGGATTCAGGGAATATTCCCAACAGTTTTAGAGTAAAACTTGGTCCATTGCATTATTTAAAAAACTAAGACTTCAGTGCATTTATGAAAGATCGTATCAAATTGGCATGATCATATCTTCTGTACCATTGCGCAGCATAAGTGATACCGTAAGCAAGCACGATGCTCAAGCCTAAGATTTTAATTAATCGCAACAACGTGGAGACATCAGTACAAATCATAAAGGAAGACATGTGCACACACAGTTGTGCATAGTACTTCAGTTTCTTTAATCATAAATGATGCTAAATCGGAATTTATCATTGTAATTAGTCCTGTTCTATTTTCCAAAAAAAATATAGGTGTTATGGCAATTCTTATATTTTATAAATTAATAAATTAGTCTTGTTTCTCTTAGATGGAAAACTATGATGCTAAATTCTTGTCACCCTTCTCAAATTTGGAGATTAACAGATAAGAAATATTAGGAATGGATAAATGACATTACATAAGTGTATGGCTTTGAAATTTCTTGCTTTGCCATAACAACGATTTATAATGCAGTTAAATGTTAACGCACTGGTCAAGGGATTGTGATGCAGGAAATGAAGAAGGAGAAGAGAATATATATATGAAAATATGTCTATTTAGCACTTGGAAAGTAGTTAAATGTTTCTTTAGACCTGGAATGTTAGGGAACTGCAAAAGACAGAATCAAGTCAAATCAACACTATTTTTACTTGTTACACAAGACAATATGACGAATATTCTACTGTTGCTAACCTCCCACTATTGACATAAACTACATACTTCATGAAAAGTTCAAAGTTACTTGTATGAGATCTAATAAATGAGTACTGGTCTCCAGAATTCAAGTTTGTAAATTATTTCAAATCATCTAGTTCTCTCTTTAGCCCTCTGCCATTCGCACAAACTTATACATGATTCAAGGGTGAAATACACAATATTTTAGGCACTTACCAAAATTTTTTATGCTGCCAACATGACAACGCCGGAGTTATACAGTATGAAATTAATGGATCCCGGTTTCGGTGATATGGTATTAAGCATTTATTAGCTATGACTTGTTATCTAAATCCTGAATGCAAAGAAAATAGCATTTAATGCTGACCACACTTCACCTTTACTGTAACACAATTCACTTATCTCATTCTGGTGTTCATAAAATGCACCTTTCCATTTCATGAGAGTGTTATTTTTTTTTTTTACTAAAACTTCCTTCTTGAATTAAGCCAATGTTCTAAGGGCTCTCTAAGAATTCAATGTAACCAATGCTACAATTTTAAACTTTCAAATAAAATACCTGGCATAAACTCCACAACCTCCCAGACCTCTTGTAGCTGCATCAAACTCCATTGCATAATGCTTACCCTGCAACAATAATCAAGCAATTTGATAATAATTAATAAAATGACTAACCCAACAGAATCGGACTCAAACAAAAATCCTAAGTAATCGCTTACACAGAGCATATCCCAATCTAGAACAACAAACTCCCTAAGAAACATGCTATTAAATGCAACACCGGCAATATGCAGCATTTTTGAAGTCTCGGTTTTGGGCATTTAATTTTCTGATGCTCTGGTAATATCACTTGGAACTGCAAAATTTATCAAATTAATAGACTATTGTATTATCTAGAAAAAGAAAACTCAAGATAAATTATATGCACCCAAAGAAATCCTATGTAATCTCTTACACAGAGCATATCCCAATCTAGAACAACAAACTCCCCAAGAAACATGCTATTAAATGCAACACCGGCAATATGCAGCATTTTTGAAGTCTCGGTTTTGGGCATTTAATTTTCTGATGCTCTGGTAATATCACTTGGAACTGCAAAATTTATCAAATTAATAGACTATTGTATTATCTAGAAAAAGAAAACTCAAGATAAATCATATGCACCCAAAGAAATCCTAAGTAATCTCTTACACAGAGCATATCTCAATCTAGAACAACAAACTCCCAAAGAAACATGCTATTAAATGCAACACTGGCAATATGACGAGGCGGAAGAAAACAATAATTTGATCTTTTTTTGACGTCCACATTCTGGAACGTATGCTCCCTTCACTAAGCACGCGGCTATCGATCTGTGGTGATTTGGGCAGTTCCTGTAAGGCAAATTGCATTCATTTCTCGAAGCTTCATCTTGCTTCATTTAGATTTCGATAGTGATGATGCAATAACACCTGTATGTAATGATTAGAAGTAAGAGTAATAATCCAGAATTGTGTAAATATTTCGAATTATAAAACACGATTAACCGTGTGACATACAAGTAAGAACATATGATGTTTTGAGAAGAATTCATAAAAAGTAGAAAAGCTAAAATAACAAAGAATATAAATGCAGTAAATAATGAATACCTGCTGTTCACAGAAAAGTTCTCATTTATCGCTAAGTGGAGAAATTTAACTACTTAGATCTGGTATAATTCGAACCATCGCCTCAGTTCGAAGCTTATGCCAACCTTTATTATAGTAGCGATAGTTTTTTGCCATATCAAAAAGTGAAAGATTTTCATATTCGCTTGGTCGATCCATATATCTTGCATTAAAATTTGGATCTGATTCGACCGTATCTTCATCTGTTGCACCATTTCGACGTCGTATAATTGTCGATAACATGCTTTTCTCACTTACTGTAAGTTGCACCATGGTTCTAGATGAATGTACAAGTGGGTAAGACATTAAAAGATGACATACCTCTTGTGCAAAAATATCTCGTTCTGATACACTTTTAAGTAGAAGTTTTTTTATTGCAGACGTAGAAGTTTGACATGGACGATGAATGTTTTCGACTATTGCTCTGAACGTATCTGTGAAGGTCTTTGATACTGGCTCTGCTTTTGCCGCGTATTTTCCAATATAATTTACCACTGCATGAACAGATAGGACCGGAGACCAATCAATATTCGCACGCCAAACTTGAAGGACTTTTCTATTATGTGAACACACAAAAGGATCATTCCGTTTTGATTGAAACCGGAAAATTTTACTATGTGGAGGATCTTCTACAATTTGAGACCGTGGCAACACGTCAAATGGTTATTTAAAGCGACATGTCATTTGTTTGGTTTTTTTATTTAATCGTAAACAATGATTTCCACACCTAGAATGACGCATAACCCAAGTTATCAAGTTTGCGTAATCATCATCATCGATATCTAAATTTGCATCAAGCGGAACAACTCTTGCACAAGGGTGTTCTTGTTCATGTAAAGGTTCTAAGATATGAGGGTTTGTTGTACAAACAAGACGATCAAAATACTCGATAACTATATCATTATTAAGCAAATTTCCAGTATTAAAAGATAGGTTTGGTGCACCGTGCAGCCAAAGAAAGCCATGAATATGTCCACTTCCACGATTTTGCCATTCAAATCAATACCAATAGTCTTTAATAGAAAACTCAGGTGCTAGGAAATCTTTTATGAACATATGAACCCTTGCTTGGAAAAACCATGCAGCAACAAGTGGGTTTTCATTTAACAATTGTGCTTTTCTTTTTCTTTTCTCGGCAGGATTTAAATTTTGCAATTCATTTGCTGGATCGAGAAGTTTATAAAGTTCCGGCCATTACATATCCGCTGAACTCAATGTGAAAAATATCGTTGGTGCCCCTAATTGTTTTACCATAGCTGTAAGCTCTTTCAATCTTGCAAACCAATAAGAACGACTTTCACGGATGCCTTTGGCAAAATAGGAAATGAGTTGAGACAACTGCCGATCTCCCGATTTTAACATTTCACAAATATCCTGAATTGTCAAATTTCCATCTTTGGGGTTTTTTTGCACATAGATATTACCAATATCTAGTGCACGCCATCTACTAACAGAATTGTAAGAAAAATAACGAAATCGAGCATCTTTTGTAAATCTTTGATCATGATATTTCATTAAGTATTGGAAATACTGAAGAGGTCTAATTTTTCTTGGTCGTGCTTATCTCAAATCGGCATTCCCTAGTGGAAATAATGTTGGAAAAGCCATCGAGATATACCCGGAAGTATTAAACTCATCGATAGCATTAGATGAAATAGGCATTTTAACTACTGTTTCATTATTTTGTTGACTTTGTAGAACGGATAATACACAGGCTTGTTGATTGGGTTGTATCATATTGGTTATTGCACCTGATGATTCAAATTCTTCAATGTCAATTATTTCATTTTCAATCTCTGAAGGCCCTGCTGGATCCAAATTATAGCTATGGGTTGAAATGTTTTCTGAATCATCTTTAATATTTGGAAGTGTAATAGGTACGCCGTCTTCTGGTAATTCATTGAGAGACACTTCGTTGATGTGTATATCAGCATAAAAAGTATTATGAGTTTTAAGCCAAAGTAGAGCTTGTCTTACGTGTTCACGTCTTACTCGAAACTCCTTGTTTTCATATACTCCACTTCTATTAACAACTAAGACCGCCATTAAATCATCTAGCTTATACGGAAGAGAAGATGCAATTGCTTTGACGTCTTGTGGAAAATTAATAACATTTCCGTTGTAT
Source organism: Allium sativum (assembly GCA_030737875.1). Lineage (NCBI taxonomy): Eukaryota > Viridiplantae > Streptophyta > Magnoliopsida > Asparagales > Amaryllidaceae > Allium > Allium sativum. The sequence continues at coordinate 570,190,972 of CM060923.1, read as the reverse complement.
TTATATTGTTGTCCTTTAAAATGATAAACTGACATCATCGGATGAATGCGTGCTATAAGTATCTGCTCCAAGCTTGTAAGGCTAGATAATTCAGGTGGAATATGTTCAGGATCCATTAAATTTTGAGAACTAAACATGGATGGAAGGTCATGCAGTGGTTTATCATTGTGACAATCAGAACAAGAAGATGAAGAGACAATTAGATCTGGAAAATACCGAGTGCAAACACGACAATATCTCCATTGCATATCTTGGCATGATTTTCTAAATTTGTGGGCATTGGTAATTTTTGCAGCTGAAGATTCTGATATCGAAGTAGGAGCGGATGATTTTTTTGTGTTTGAACTTCTACGTTGAGCTGTGGTTTGCTTATGTCATGCGGCATCCATGGATTTTCGACGTTGTTGTTGTTGGCTAGTTTCTCTCAAACGTCTAGCTCGTTGATTAGATGCACGATTTCTATTATACTTAGCATTTCTTTCGGCATGGTTGTCCAACGTAATGAAGCTTCTGTTTAGGTAATGATTATCAGTTACAAGTAAGTAAAAAATAATATATGAGACAAAATCACAAAGACAAAAGGTTTTACATAAATGATGCATGAGCAATTTTTTTTAATGTATTAGTACGAGAAAATTGTGGTATTATCCATGGATGTGATGCATATTTTTGCATAAATATATTAAATATCTAAAAATTGTCATAAATAAGCATATGTAAAGAAAATGAGGTGAAACAAAGGTATAATTGTGAAAGAATTGGAAGAAAAATGAAAACTAATAATTCACATTAAATAACTCTTACATTTAAAAAAACATTAGTTAACTATGAAAGAATTAATTTTGAATTTGATAATATAATATCGCGTGTGTGTATATATATATACACACATATAAAATGATTTTAAAGTACGATTTCAATCTAAACTATGTAGATATATAATTACATTGAGCAACATTATCGCTAAATGTAATTGTATATACCTGTGCGAGGAACATGATAGATGATGTGGAGACAGTGCACCCAGATTGTTCTCAAGACTGAACGCAGTAGACGTTTCACTCATAACTTCATACGGCCTCTACATACACATGCACATTGTAAAAATACTTGGTGATTTTAATTATATTAGGGTACATTATTCAGTATTGTTGGATGCAATACAAGCTTTATTTTGGAAAAGAGTAACATGGAAGTCATAAGAATCAGATAACACTTAAAAAAGAATGATAAGCTTGTATATTTACCTTACGCGAATTAGTCATAGCCTTTGGGGATCTTTGCACATAATATATTAAATCCTCAAATGATTGTACGTCATCATCAGAAGATGGTAAGGCATTCAAATCAAAACTACACCTACCTACAATTGTGATGAATGAAAGATGTCATATTTGTACAAACTATGTTACAAGCGCATACGACATTTGTGATACTTGTAAAAGAGTCACCTTGAACAGGAGCTTATGTTTTTTTTTGAACCTCTTCAAGTAATAAACCGTTTGTAAAGGCTTTTGAGCCTTGTAACATAGTAGGTTCATCCGTTAATTCATATGGAATCTAAAAATGAAGCGAAAACAAAATAATGTAAGAATGTCATATCAATAAAATTCGAAACTATGCAATTTAAATTCATCTGCATTTATATTTTAATCATGGTCTAAATTCATTTTAATACAGTTTAAGAGTAAGTTTAAATGTAGAATGGAAAATAATCACCGTATGCGAAAGGGATGATATTGACGATTGTTGAACATGAGCAACTTCAAATGGTTGGTCATCGATGCTAGATAAGGGTGATACAATTAAGTCAAACGTACGCTTGATGCCTGCATTTATATAAGATATCACATTTTATCAATTAATAAAAAAATTGATTTACATTTTATCAATTAATAAAAAAATTGATTTATATATTATGGAATGATGCATTACTTATTAAGGAAGACATAAAGCAAAAAATGATCTTGAAAAAGAATAGCTGGTTGGTTTGAAAGATTACCTTGCCTAGTAGATTTTGTAGTTGCAGCTTCTTGCATATGACTGATATGATTCTTAAATTGTTGCTGTTCATTGATAGGCAGACAATATGATTCATATTAGGTGTATGATAAAAGTATAAAAAAATAAAAATTGGTTAGTTTGACAAAAATACCATATGACTGGTTAACTCCAACGTGGACACCTGTGTAGATTCAACATGATGCTTGAATGTTTACTCATCAGTGTCATGTAAACGCATAACATTCAAATCAATATGAACCATTTTTGATGCTATGTTTTTCTACACATCGAAAAAATTATGTACACATAATTAATTAAATAGGAATAACTAAAATAAAATAATTTAAAAATTATGTGCATATAAAATAGTTAAAAACAATGTTTTTTCACAAAATCTCACATCCGAAAGCATAGCATTAATAAAGATAGAATTATCTGCACATTAAATCACCTGTGTAGATTCAACATGATGCTTGAATGTTTGCTCATCAGTGTCATGTAAAGGCATAACATTCAAATCAATATGAACCATTTTTGATGCTATGTTTTTCTGCACATCGAAAAAATTATGTACACATAATTAACTAAATAGGAATAACTAAAATAAAATAATTTAAAAATTATGTGCATATAAAATAGTTAAAAACAAAGTTTTTTCACAAAATCTCACATCCGAAAGCATAGCATTAATAAAGATAGAATTATCTGCACATCAAATCACCTGTGTAGATTCAACATGATGCTTGAATGTTTGCTCATCAGTGTCATGTAAAGGCATAACATTCAAATCAATATGAACCATTTTTTGATGCTATGTTTTTCTGCACATCGAAAAAATTATGTACACATAATTAATTAAATAGGAGTAACTATAAAAATTATGAAAACATAATTAATTAAATAGGAATAACTAAAATAAAATAATTTAAAAACTATGTGCATATAAAATAGTTAAAAACAATGTTTTTTCACAAAATCTCACATCCAAAAGCATAGCATTGATAAAGATAGAATTATCTACACATTAAACCATTCATTGGACTTCAAATACCAAGTTCTGACTATGTTGGGATTTTCATCACCTATGCATGCAATCCAAATACATGAAAGTGTATTGTGATGAGCAAGTAAAAAGCCAAATGAAACATACAACAAAATCTTAAGCCCCATACAGATATTAAAAAAAAAATGATACAAATATTTTAAAAAAAAATGCAGTCAATCAAAAAAATTAATTGATCAGTTTCACAATATAATATGTATTAGATATATAATAGCAAAACAAAACTTCTTAACTTGACATTCTCGTTCTGGGAATGAAACTAAAAAAAAACAAAAACGAGGCATATGAAAGACCAAATACCCGCCAGTCTACAAGCTTCCTACGCTAAATAGATCAAAAATAACATTCATCAAACTGCTCATTATTTCCATCGCCTGATTAAAAATCGGATTTTCATCGCCTTTATTTCCATCGCTTGATTCCATCGCCTGATTTAAAAATCGGATTTTCATAACCTGATTAAAAAGCGGATTTTTCAGAGTGAATAAATGCAAATTTGAGTATAAATCGGTGATAAATTTGATTATTTTTTCAGGCAGTGATAAAATTGTTTTTTTTTTTTTTTTTTGAGGTGTGGGGAATTAGGTCAAATTGAAAACGAAGAGAAAAGAAAGGAGGAATTGGCGAATTGGATGAGGGAAAGAAAAGGTAGAAGAGACGGAGGAATTCGTGTATCGAATTAGAAGAACGAGGGAGAAAGGGAGGAAGAATCGCAGTAGAGAAATGAGGAAACGCGAAAATGAGATATTGTAGGCGATAATAATTGGCTTCAGAGAGTTTGATTTAGGGTCTCTTACAGTAGGGAAACCTCCCTAACGGTCGGTTTGAATATACATATATTCACACATTTTAATAGAATAACGTGTGAAAGAAACAACCCGCTACGTCCCCTCTTTGCAAAATGTTGCATGGTCTCAGTTTCTTTGCTTTAAGTGATGATACGTCTCGTCCCTTTTGCCCTCAAGAAATGGTAGGATGTTTTATGCATCCACGTCCCCTCTCTATATTAATGCAACGCGACCTTCCCTACGCCAAAACCTTAAGGGTTAAGTCTCCTTACTCTATAAATATTATACGCAAGCAACAGAGAAGGGGGATGATTCATTAACTCAACACAACCCACCTTTCTCCTCTCTTCCATCCCCACTTCTTTTAGGTATTTCTGTCTCTCTCTACACATAAATACAATACACGATGGAAGAAGGAGCAACAATATGCGATACACATGTGTTAAAGGGGAAGTGGCTTGTTTCGGGTGTGAGTGGGAAGGAAGTGTACAGGAAATGATGGGTGTATGCGCATGTATGAGGTATGTATGGCAGGGAGTATGAAGAGTGTGAGGGAGGGAGAAAGGAAAATAGAAGGGAGGTGCATGAGTAGTGAAGTGAGGGGGTCAGTCTGTTTCACGTGAGCAGTCCATCGCAAGAAGACAAAAAGGGGTGGCACGATGAATAATGGCATAGGAAGAAGTCCAAGAGTTGTGAAGAGGGTTATGTTCCAGAGCGATGTAGAGGAAGGTTAGAGGAGAAGCACGGTGGTGTATATTTTGAGAAGAGTTATCATAGGAAGAATTGTATTTGTGTATTGGGTTCGGATAAGAAAATAGGGCGATGGAGGATCAGTTAAACGCAGGAGCTAGTGGAAAATCCTTTTCTGGGTTTGTTTTGAAAATGATAGTGCTGTCCGGTGGATGGTTTAAGTGGGAACATGGGCCAGTTTTAATTACTTGAGGCCCGATAGAAAAGAAAATAATAATAATAATAAAGTGTGAAGCCCAACAATGGAAATGTAAATTATAAGAAAATACAAGGGAGCTTGCAGTTGAATTGTGGAGGTTGGGTGTGCGAATTCAGGAAAGGGAGGAACTGTTTTTAGTGGACCGGTGATGGCATGTTGGATGGGCCGAACTACAGGTGCGAACGGTCGGATCCGTTAGGATCGTATGGATGGGAGCAAAGCAATGAGACTGACCAGGAGTGAATCCGAGTCCGTTACAATTTATTGCAAAATAAATTGTCCGTCTGAATCAAATCGAGCGATGGTTATCGTTATTAACGATGATCGTCCAATGTGAGTAAATCTCACTAACTCTGAACAGTTTATAATTTCATGTTGTATTTTTAGAACTGTTAAAAATTGTCTGATTGATTGTGTGTTGACTGTTGATTGAACTGCTAGTCAGTTAGTTAAATTTCTATATTGATTCTGTTTAACAGAATATATCATATGGAACTGAAAGTGATGTTATCTATATTGTTTAACATCTGTGATGCAGGGAAACAGGTTGGAGGAATCCAACTGGATTCCTCAACATTTATTTTACTGTGATTCATATATTGTGATATATGATGTAATATATATTCTGTTGTTGATTATGTGTGTTTGGACGATATTTATCGTTGTTATATGGTGTGTTAAGTACCATAGAAATACCTGGATGTGTGAAAGGGGATTTTCAAAGTATATTTTGAAAATGAATTATTTATATAAAATCGATGGATTTTATATAGAAAAGGAAAAGGGTTTTTATAAAAGAAAATAATTATAAAATCGAAGGATAAATTATAAAAAAGGGAAATATTTATTTGTTAGAATAAATAGAGAAGATAAAGGGAAATATTTATTGGTTAAAATAAATAGAATAGGATAAAGGAATATTATTAGAAAATAAATAGGATATTATAAAGGAGAATATTTAGAAAAAAAAATAGAATTATAAAAAGGGAATAGTGTTAAATAGAATAAAGTTATTCGACTAGAGTATATCAAAAAGTAGTTAATCGAATATAGTTTATATTTGAAGTAGTTAATCGAATATAGTTTATATTCGAAGGAGTTAAATCGAATATAGTTATTCGAAAATAAAGTTAAAGCAGGATAGAGTTATTCAATTAGAGTTAATCAAATAGAATTAATCGAATAGAATTAAAGAAATAGAGTTAAGCAAAATTAGAAACTGACTAGAGATTAGTTAAGTTGAATAGTTTTCTGAGTATCGATCTGATGTTGGTTTCGGCCTTCGGGGTTTATACTTAGAGAATTGTTCTCCTGCTGGTTTACAGTCAGGAACTGATAGTTGTGAAATGATAGTGATATGTAAATAACAATGGAAATGTTTTCCAGTATTAATAACGTATATTTTCTAAACATAGAAAATATGGATATATATATATATATATATATATATATGTTAAATGATGATTGATTGATAGAATTTCCATTTGGAAATAATATCGTTGTTTGCACACGTGTTTTTCTTTGATAGTTAAATCACAGACTATCGAAGTTTTGACCATTTTAACGTTGTTAATATGGAGAGACCGGTTGGATTATTATCCAAAGAACCACTCTGTATTGGCATAAGTGTTGCGAATCATATATGCCAAAGAAAATTGTAGACGGAGTAAAGTGCAAGGGCTATTGTATAAGTCTTAGATAACAGTGCCTAAGATGGATGTACTGAATAGTGCCTTCGGTTTATCATGTTTCTGGATGACTTGTATGGACGGATGTCTAACAGAGTATTTCCAGACAATCACGTATATTGATTTCTCCAACCGTACCAAGAGTGGAAGCGGAGAAGGAAACTTCTTTTAGCTAACACATAATGTATTGTTGAGGACGTCAATCGGTGATTTGATGGATTTGATGATGTGGCATTCGAGGTGAATATGGTGTGATGATGAAGCGTAACCTCAAGCCTCATCAACCGGTAAATGACAGAAATCGGGCAGGCAGCATGGCTAAGTTGGTCGCTCCGAAGTAGGGTGTATAATCACCTGATCTAGAGTTTCATTTACTTCTAAAAATCTATTGTTAATGCTGTCCCATTCGGGAAACGGTTGCTGATCCCAACTGTTGGTGATATACATTCGATACACTCAAGTGAAATGAGTGGTCGGTTATGTGTGGCCGGGTTGCAAGATGTTCTTGTTGAACCCAGTGTATTCCTTTCTAGAGGTACACTAGCGTAAGGTGGTTCCATACCTTGTCATAGTTGGAAATCCATTACCCAATACGTGCTTGCGGTTTTGATTGTATACTATATATGTAGAACGTGAGATGAAAGCGTTTCTGCTAGATGATTATTATAGTTGTGGATGATAGACATTATTATAATATCAAAAAGTTTTTGATATAAAGATAATTTGGATTCTCATAAGGAAAAACTCGTTCCGTTATACGGCGTGGTCTTATGAGATATTGTTTACTTGTTCAAACTGTTTTAAACTGTTTTACTCATACCAGTCCCATGACTGACCCGGAGTTTATTTTGTTGTTTTCCCTAAACTCTTGGGTGCCCAATTTTGTACGGGCAGTCAAGTAGTCAGGATTTACAGATATACTGGAAGAGCTTGGATCAGGAGGCTTCAGTATTATATAGCTATAGTTATTTCCGCTGTGTTGTAAGTGTTGTACTTTGATAATGATGTATATTCAAGTACAGATGTATATTTCAAGTTATGTTATATATATTATATGTTATTCATTCCACTGTGAGATTCGTGTTACTCTGATGTTGTGTTCTTCTTCTATTCTAAGTTTCTATCTTATCTTTCCTCACCCTCTAATTTCTTTCATTAATCATCCGGTATTTTCAACCCTTGGATATTCGATATGTGTTATATATCGGATAACCAAGGTCGCCAAAAACCCGGGTCATTACCTAATATTATTTGTTAAAATTTATTACAAGTTTGATTTTAATGACAAAATTATAATGAAACGGAAGTAATTGATAAAATGAAAATCCAATTAGACTAAATTTTCCATGTAAAACCAACTGAAAATTAAGAATATGTTATCAGTGTATTGATTTGAATCAACCATAAACACATACATATATTTTAACTATATATATCAAGTAGGACCAATGTAATCTTGATGTTCATCTATTTTACAGCTCTAAACCATTAATGGATTTAAGAAATAAAAATAGAAACAAAACAAATATAAGCTCAAAATAACATCAATATATATTAATTGAAATAAAAGAATGCAAGAGTACATGCAATAAATAAAGCGCAAATTTTATGATATTGGAATACTAAGCAAAAACTGAAACTATGTGAGTAAGAAAAAATGATGCAATGAAAATGATACCTTGCGATAGAGATGAAGACAAAAAATAATTAATTTTGAAAGGCAAGCATGAAATTTCTTTATTACTCAACTAGAAAAATTATAATATGTACAAGTACAATCACACAATATATACACAACAGACAAACTGACCAAATATAAACCCTCACCAAAAAAACAAAATCACATACGCCAAACACAAAATAGCCATTACTAAACACCAAAATAACTAGCATGAATGCCGCATTAACACCACTCAAAATCAGTAGCTTCGACAGACACATATGCTTCAGCAAACACAGTTCAAGAATAAAGTTTCAACAGTCTCCAGAAATCCCAATGCATCTACAAATGTGTTACAGATAATACCAGTGACAAGTCATGATGCATCTACAAATGGTTGCAGATAAAACAAGTAACCAGAAGACCTGACGCATCTATGTATGCATAAAGAGTGCACATACAAATGCCAAACTGTCAAATTAGTCAAGCAACTTCAAATATCACCATAGCAGAATTGCAATTGAACCAAGTGCGCCATGTTCAATCCTCTAAACAAAGGGTTTCGACAGTACCTATACTCAGCAGCCATAAACTGATCCAAAAACCATCACTAAACCATGTAATATCGCAATGCATCCAACTATCAACAGAAATCCACCTAGTTATTGCAGATATATACAAACTGATCCAAAAACTCTAACATATAGCTGTCACACATGTAGCAAGCCATAATCAATATTCACCGAAAAAGCCTTATACCCAAGAACAAAAAAACATGTAGCAGTCAAATATCATCACTACATCAAGTAATTTCACTTCAAGATGGGATCATAAAGTGGAGATGGGTTGCTCCTTGTGTGCCTTAAAAGATGAATTCAATTTAATTGTTAGTGGACCTAGATTGTAGTTTGTGTGGAAAGTATGAATTCATAAATGTATTGCGAGCAATTATATAATGATGTTTTGTTAATGGATAAGGGACAATTTGTTTGAAAAAAAATGAAATATCTTATGAAACAATCAACAATGCTTACACAATTCACAATCAACAATGCTTATACAATTCACAATTGAATTTTCAGTAAACTTACAACCAAAAGTTTTGCAGCTAAGCTCTAAAATCCCATAATACTTGTCTTTGTATCACTATGATATACCACCACAAAATGCAAGTCACTGACACACTTTCCACCAACTCTATTTTGCTTTGGATGGTTATATGGAATGTGTTTTCTGAGCTTGCATTCCACATCCATGGCACAAACCAGAGAAACAATAGTTATCATTTTATCCTATAGCACAGATGCCATTGTCACCTTCATCAACAATCTCAACTATTGTACATGTGTAGATTATCATCATCCCCACCAATTGTACACAAGAGGCAGCGAGGATCTTTTACTGCATGATTAAACTTATTTATAACAGCATAACAACCGGTTTATTTATTTAAGAAATTAAACTTATTTATACTTCCAGTTCAGCTGCATCGTTGTTTATTTAATTATGTGCAAGATAAATCAGTGTGGATTTCAGTTTATCCGTAAAATCGATGAACTTCAATCTTGAAAAATTATATGTTGATTGATATGTTGATTGATGTTTCTAATGGATGAAGAATAGATAATAATCTAAAACTCTATGTTTCATACAAAGTTTTTCATAACTCAAACGATGCTAAAAAAGCAAGACAATAATCCATTCTATCAATGATTTACATGCAGTCCTCTCCTCGCAACATCAAGGAAGATTTTATTGGTTATTATTTGCTATTATTATATGAAAACTCTGGCCTTTCACCTGATTTATCTCTCTTATCCTCTGTTTGCCGACCTACCATTTTAAACAGCCGTGCTGGTAGTCTCATCACTCAATTTACCCATGAAGAAATTCGTTGTTCTATCTTTAATTATCCTAACCAACTCCTGAATCATACCCCAATTTCACATAGCTTCTTTGGCAAACTTACTGTATACGTATCAGCCCCTTCACAGGTCTCTATTTAGAAGCTGGGTCGCATAGTTCTCACAGAAGAAATTGTAGTTCTTAAATAAGCTGGATCGAATTGGAATGTTCTCTCCAATCATTCTTCCTTTCTCCCATATCAGTAAAGCCAAAGCGGGGTAGGACATATGAAGGAAAAAAAAAATGAGAATCGCCCGGTTTAGCTAAGTTGAGCTTAGAAGAGACCAAAGAGAGAATTCGCAAGGACGAGGAGAATGTATGATAGAAGCTTCCGATGACATAGCTGCTTTGATCAACTTTGCTGTAAACGTAACATCGATACCTGATTGAAATGGTTTTTCCTACAGCTAACCTATAACTGATCATATTTGACAACTATTTTCAGTTTAATACTGTATTTTGAGACTTATTTGATGTATTCAAACCTTCAAATTCGTGTTTTTTAAATGTAAATTCAATTTTTCTTATACTGTTTGTTTGTGCGAGATACCAACAATTTTGTTTCTATACCAGGAAGCATTACCATATACACAATAGTGCTTTAGAAAGTATTTTGTTTCAGAACCAACTGTTGCATCAAGTTGGTCTATGCATCCAAAAATATTATCATAACATGTGTATGCCCCGTGCTACACACACGGGCAAAGTGTAGTCTTGTTGAACTGAATATATTTTTCTTAGTAGTGGGCATGCAACAACTGCAAAGTCAGTTGATGACCAGTCATTGTGTTTATTTTCATTTGAAGCTTTTTCATTAGTTTTACAAATGCGAAGTCAGTAGTGGGTATTCAATTTTTCGTTTGAAGCTTTTTCATTCGATAACCCACTGAAAATGTATTTATTTCTAATAAGGAGTTTTATCTCAATTATTAGAGATGCACAATTTTGTACTAGCATCTCATTCAACTATAAATACAGCCGTACAAAAATAATACTTCATATTCAACACTTGTTATCCTAACAACTATAACAAATGGGGATCTGAAGTTATCCAAACGACTACAAAGGTGTTTAGCTCATTTGATTCAATAGTCAATACTTTAAAAGCTATTAGACATGTCCAGGAATTGATAACTAAGCATGTGTAGAAACAGATATTACACAAAAATCTACCAGGTTAAACAAAAATCTAATAGAACAAAGGTAAATATGGGTGTTAGGGAACCTTAATGGTATATAATAAACTAATAAAAAGCAAATTTGGAAGCTCTGTTGTTGAGCTTACCCCTGAATAATTTTGCAAGCTAGGTAGAGAGAAAGCTGAACCAAGTAAACAATTTAAAAAGAGCAAAAAAAAAAGAAAAAAAAAAAAAGAAAAAAGAAAAGGAAGAAGAAATATAACAGATTGCAACTTGTTCCCTATTTGTAGAGAGAGGAACTGGATTTGTTACTATAAGATTTCTTACTGATTGAGTCTTCTACCTGCCCTCATGGTAAGTTTTCCAAATATATTTATGATGCCCACTTAATTAGTAGTGTCGAGCAATCAAAATATATTGGTTTCTGATATTAATAAAGTATGTTTGTTTATTTTCAGACAATTTCAATGGAAAGGAAGATGCCTACCTCAAACCAGCTTGTCTTCCAGCTGATCAATTTTTTTATTTTCATGACATTTGCTGCCATTTTGATTGTTTTGATATCCCTTATATGATACTCTGAGATATAATGATATGCATCATTGCATTTACGCCTATCGGTTGGGAAACACCCTTTGTTTACATGGTTGCATCCTTGCAACCATGCCACATTCTTTTGCTCAAATCAAGCTTGCTTCATGTCACCTCAAAACTAGCCGATTCAGTCATATTTCAACCATTCTATGCAAAATTAGAAAGGGCTGTTTGCATGATGCTTAACAATACATCACCTTTTAGGCATCGCCAAAAGAATTCATATCAGCAGTGAATTCTGAATGAAGCAAAATGTAAAACTCAGTGCAAACACATGGAATTTTCAATAAAAAAATTTAAAACGACCAACTTGCACAAGATCAACTTGCACAAGATATAGATTAACACATTAGCACAGTAACATAAACCAATTTTTTTTATAATGATAGAGTTAACTCCAGTTTTTCATCTTTTAAATTCTGTCTTGGAATCTCTTATTTATGAATTATCCTCCAGATTGATACGCCATTATAAATGCCACTCAAATTTGTAATGATAGGAATTTATGTTCGCATAAAGTTGTATATAACCAATGGCCAAATAACTCATTTGAAAGATAATGCTTTATTATCTTTAATTCTTAGACCAACACAGTATGAACACCATTTCATTTGATGAGGATAAAGGCTGCTGCCACCATCAATCGTAGAGATGGGCTAAGCTAGCAGGGTAGACCATGCATTTGTGAAGAAAAAGACAGGTGCTACCCAATTTGAAGGAGTGTACTTTTTATACTCGACATCTGTCTTTTTCATCCAAACCCCGTCTCTTCATCTCTCAACCTATGCCATAATTATCTACTTTTAAGCTCTAATTACACTACAATACAATGGTAATAACAAGAGAATTATTATCCTAATTAAAGATCTCAATTGTTTTATCAAAGCAAGTTTTAAAAAACAAATTTAGAAAACCCAACAAAAATAGATAAGCCCAATTTTGTATGTATGCATTTTCTCAATATAAGCACTTCAAATGTCATGAACAAACACAAAATCCATACAAAAAATGATAATCCGAGAATCAATTTCCAATGAAGCGGCTATAGCAGTATTTCACACGGTTTTTCCATGGTTTGTCTGCAATTTCAAGTGGTGGTTACAATAACCAAAGGAAGACATAAAAGTATTAAAATTTGGGTTCAGTAACTTGAATTATGTCATATATTAAGTAACGGAATGTGCAAGTGACAAATCATATGCCGAGAAAGATAACCAACTTTTAAATTCTATCTTGGAATCTCTTATTTATGAATTATCATCCAGATTGATACGCCATTATAAATGCCACTCAAATTTGTAATGATAGGAATTTATGTTGGCATAAGGTTGTATATAACCAATGGCCAAATAACTCGTTTGAAAGATAATGCTTTATTACCTTTAATTCTTAGACCAACACAGTATGAACACCATTTGCATTTGATGAGGATAAAGGCTGCTGCCACCATCAATCGTAGAGATGGGCTAAGCTAGCAGGGTAAACCATGCATTTGTGCAGAAAATGAAGGTGCTACCCAATTTGGAGGAGTGTCCTTTTTATACTCGACATCTGTCTTTTTCATCCAAACCCCGTCTCTTCATCTCTCAACCTATGCCATAATTATCTACTTTTAAGCTCTAATTACACTACAATACAATGGTAATAACAAGAGAATTATCAACCTAAATAACAATCTCAATTGTTTTATCAAAGCAAGTTTAAAAAAAACAAATTTAGAAAACCCAACAAAAATAGATAAGCCCAATTTTGTCTGTATGCATTTTCTCAATATAAGCACTTTCAAATGTCATGAACAAACACAAAATCCATACAAAAAATGATAATCCGAGAATCAATTTCCAAAGAAGCAGCTATAGCAGCATTTCAAATGGTTTTTCCATGGTTTGTCTGCAATTTCAAGTGGTGGTTACAACGACCAAAAAAAGACATAAAAATATTAAAATTTGGTTTCAGTAACTCGAATTATGTCATATATTAAGTAACGGAATGCGCAAGTGACAAACCATATGCCGAGGAAGATAACCAACTTTTAAATTTTGGATTTATGTTTGGACTTTACAAGTATACTCACATACAATGTAGATCTCAAATTTTACTACAGAGACAAATATTATTCCTAATAAAGATGAAATAAATAACGAAAATACTAGAACGACCGGCTCTGAAAGCGGTGAAAACAACCGACACATAGTAATGGTGATGGAGCCCCCCGTGAATTCCGAATTTTTCGCCTGAAACAATGTTAGTCGCCGGTTGAAAGTCAGACTTTAAAGCCGGTTTTTCTAACATTACCCAATGAATAATACACCAGTTCAGTTTCCAGTGGCATATCAATGCTCAATAATACAAAATATAAACTCAAACAACATTCAGAGTCTTGAAGGTATAATAATTGTACAACATTCAAAGTCTTAAAGGTATAATAATTGTGGACTACGGTACATCTCAACCATCAAACCACTTGGAATAAATACAACAATTGACTCATGATGCAAATTTAAGAGAAATACAAAATGAACAAATCTAACTTCACAAAATCAAACCTTAAACGCTGTACTTAAATGGCAATATTTGAAAAATATAAAGGAGTGACTTACCGATTTCGGTTGTTTCAGAAATCTCTCCATTCGATGCAACTCTTCCTGGCTTTGATTGAGGTTAGAAGAGTTGTCATCGCATGTGCAATCGTTAGAATTACCGCCGCCTTGAAAACAATCCATCTCTGATGTTAAAACGTGGGTCAACAAAACCCTAATTCGAGAATTGATAATTTAGAATCGCCGCAGTTAATTTAGGATTGCCATGTATTCAGGATCATATTTATAAATGCGCAGTTTTTACTGTCGAATCAGATAGAATTTGGTAAGGAGAAAGAATCGGAGTTGATAGAATTGAGAAAGAAGGAAATGACGGAGAAAATATTGCGTGAGCGAAAATTACGCCGAAATTCATTGGCTCAGACAATTTGATTTTGGCTCTTACAATAGACAAACCTCCCTAACTGTCAGTTTGATTAGCTCGTAGTGTATTTATATAATCATCAATGCATAGAATAACGTTTCATTTCTGAGATAACTTGTTGAACTCATTAGGTTGAAGTTATTCCATGATACATCATCTATTTCATTTTCCAAAATATACAGTCCTAGATGCATTTAATTTATCATCTAATGTCGCTTGTGGATAAAATCTGAGAAACTTGCAAGGAAATTCAATAAACATGGATTAGACGCATGCATACTTTTATAATCATATATGACTATTTTTTGACATGTTGCAGTTTAGTTGACTTTCTCGGGCATTTTTAGGCTAACTTAGCTTCTGCTTTTATTGATAAATGCAGCTTATAATTCACAGATTGAAATGTATCATCAAGATGGGGCTTACATGGCTAAAGTTGGTAGCATATCATGTCAGCAAACTCAATATGGTTTTACCTCAGAATTTAACACCCAAAAACCAAAGATTATTGAATTGATACACGCATCTCGAGTAAAGTTCAATATTTTTTGTAGTGAACACAAAAGAAGAGAATACCTACCTAGCGAACTGCATAGAAGTTATGTAGTATAATAAATTCGAGCCTCATATCCTGAAACCACATTATAAATTATGCTAATTGAGTCCTTCTAGAAACTTGAAAATTTGTCAATCCACTTGAAGAACATGACATATGAATGTCGGAGCACAACATAATATTCTAGAATAAGAAGTATTGACTATTGACAAAGTATCAAATGGAAATCAGTATGAAAATATTTACTTCTTTGTTACCGGTCATACTTTTTGAGCATATTTACATCTAGATGGAAAGAGAGAATTTTTAACATGCACTTAAGGAAATATTCAATGTAGGTACTTGATCATAAATTTCGTTAATATAAAACGGGCTGAATTTCCTATTAAGGGCAATGAATCATTCCATTAAAAATCATATTTCACTGCTAGTGCAAATTGCAAAGAAATTAGAGGAAAAACTTAACGGAAAAACAATTCATGTGAATTGGATAGTATGGAAAACAGGATTTTGATTGAATAAAAGGCATTACCATGACTAAGATAGACGTCAAAATTTAAAAATACAACTTTACAATTTAACGTTGTTTATAATTGAGAAGTAATTTTCCGAATACCGTGCCCACACGACAGAATGCAATAAGGCTGTATAATATTCTAACTAAAATGAAAGGACTGCAATCTTAGTGTTTTAGTTGAAATCTCAAACCATGGTCATTTTATAAAAGATGCATTGATTTAGCGCACATAGTAAATATCTCAACCTTAAGGAAAACTAGATAGTCATCCTAACAAATACACAACCTAACTAAAGTTGAAGGGATGTACTATGGTGAAGTTAAACCACTAAAGAATCATGCTTTGAACATTGCAAACCTAGATTAACATGTGTGTCTAATAAAATAATGATCATCCTATGATGTAACATAAAAGTAGAAAAATTGCTAAGAAGATAATTTTTAGAGAATTTCTAATAGGCGAAATGACAAATAATGTAGCCAATGCTGAGGAAAGAACTATTAAATGCAAGGTTACTCAAATAGGATTATAGTTACTAAAATGAACAAACATGTTTCAACAAATTGCTCCTACCTAACAGAGCATCCAAAATAGTCATGACTTGACTATTGTTTGCAAATTCAACAAACCAACACTAGGAACATGTCATCTCTTTGCTCATGCCATCCTAGTGGAAGAAGAAAAAAAAGGGTACCTATTAGAGGTAATTATAAATGCTATATTATATGTTTTACATATCAACATGCACATTTAAATTTGTGCAGCATTTCAGAGAAAACAGAGTGAAACGCTAAGATTAAATCAAGTGTCTTTCAATCGAACAGAAGTTTAAAGTTAAATTCATTATAGTACAAGTTTTTATAAAACATAGACTAAGATAAATCAAGTATCTTACAATCGAACAGAAGTTTAAAATTAAATTCATTATAGTGCACGTTTTTTTTTATAAAACATACACCATATAATGTCAAGGGTAGCAAAGGAAAAAACATGAAATAACATTGAGTGTACGGCACCAAGGAAAATATAAATATATAAAACATATCTTGCATAATCAAACCTTAAAAGCCTACATGCGGTTACCTTTTTTTTTTTTTTTTTTTGTGTAAGCTTGCATGTTGCTACATTTTGTTTTTTGGAAAACCTACATGTTATCTTGCTTCTGGGGGAAATATCTTGCTTTTTGAGAGAAACCTACACATTGCTGCATTTTCTATGATGTTATTGTTCTTTAATACCACATAATTGACATGTCATGATTTTATTTAGAATTCACTTTCACTTCAAAATATTTATATGGAATTACATAAATGACAACTAAGTGGAAACATAAAGATAATATGCATGATTGCTCATGAAATGTAGAATCTATGCAAGTTACCTGTCCTTAATATCTTCTTAGCTAAATTGGTTTCAAGTTCTTAATTATTTTCATGAGAATGTTTATATGCCAACCTGAAAATGAATCTTAGTCAATTATAGATAAACATTGATCCATGCTTAACAATCGTATCACCATGCTAATGCTAGTGGTCCCAATTTTTTTGATAAACAATCATTACTTGTATTTCCTGTATACTTTTATTTTACAAACAACCAAACATATGCATATTTTGTTTCCATCCAGTGCCTAGGTATAGAAGTAGAAAGCCATACTATAACCACATAAAACCGTTTATATACTGAATACACAAATCAAATCATCTCAGCAGAAACTAAAATTTTGGCAATTATAGTTATTAGGACCTCACAAATAGTTGAAACATGTATGTTATCTGGGAAACTATTCAGATAAACAATTCAACTTTTTTTTGCAAATTATACCCATGGGAGAAATGTAAATGTTTTGAATTTTAGACCAAAGTTACTTGAAAATTGTTTCCTCTTTGTTTTCGACTCTACTAGCTACACATATGTAATATATTTTATCATTGACTGATTGTCAAATTATATTGTAGATGTGCTATGTACATATTTATATAAAAGAGTGGTTTTAAAAAAAATGTGTTGGTCGTGAATTTTGTATATAATCATTCATGGTAAGTAGCAATGTTTAGGTTAAATGTAGTAAACGCCGATTATTTTCACGAAAATTAATCTGAAAAAAAAAATGTTAACCATGCATAATAATGGACAAAAAACAGTACAACTGTTATGATCTAAATTTTAATTATGCAAAATATACCCATCGAAGAAAACTGTTGTGACAAGAACAATTTAGTGATATCATAGGAAAGTTTAAAATTAAATTTCTCTTTTTTATTATCATTTTTAAATAACACATCAAAATGTTAGGTGAAGTAATAGTCATGGTAATATGAAAAACATTATTTGTATGGCTATATAGTGTGGCACAAACAAAACTAAAACACATACTAAGTTTAACTACCAACAATTCAACTTAGGTCGTACAACATAATAAAAGATCCAAATTAAAACACATGCTGATTTGAATTACCAATAATTCAACTTAAGCCATACAACACTGTAATGGATACTATTACAAAAAAATAACATGTAAACTGC
Organism: Allium sativum; assembly: GCA_030737875.1. NCBI lineage: Eukaryota > Viridiplantae > Streptophyta > Magnoliopsida > Asparagales > Amaryllidaceae > Allium > Allium sativum. The sequence continues at coordinate 570,172,618 of CM060923.1, read as the reverse complement.
TTGATCATAGCATCCAATTTAGAGCAATCGCTTATAAAACAGATGATTAGCAGAAGGAAAGGACATTGCATACGCTTCAAAGCATACAACTGCATGCCTTAAAGATTTAGGAATTGCGGTAACACATGATAATAGTGGGGGTATATGCTCAAAATCCTACACATTGTAACATAAAAATAAAGCAAAAGAAAGGGCTATATACTCTGGAATAAACAAAACTAAAACACATACCAATTTTAATTACCAGTAAGTCACCTTAAATCGTATAACATAGTAAAAGATAAAAATTAAAACACATACCGACTTTAATTACCAGTAATTCAACTTAAGCCGTACAACAAAGTAAAATATCAGAATGAATTAAATAAAGGACTAAATTAGTAAATTAGATTATAAAAAAGGGAAATACTAATTTGAGGGATGAATGCTACTGGTGCAGACCCAAAAATCAAGGAAAATGAATCATACTTCAACTGACTGCTAAACTCCGGAGAGGAATAGGATTCTAATAGGACGGAGATGGTTGTAGGAGGAATAACCAAATGAAAGCGAGGCAAATCGTGAAATCTGGAGAGGAAATTGGTACGTAGGTCTGACCGTAATGTAGAAAAAGAAAGGGGGAAGAAATGAAATCTACGATTGTCGGGAAAATTGTCAGTTGGGGTTTGAAGATATTAGACGGGGTAGAAGGAAATGGAGAAATGAGAGAAGCGAGAGAGGAAGTGAAATCGATGCCTCGGTTGAAGAGCAACCAACTCCACGATTGAAGTTAGGTTTAGAGTTCAGAGAAAGAAAATTGCACAGATGAACATCGTGGGGAGAAATAAAGAGTGGCGTATGAAGAGATAACAAATGCGTGACGTTTGATTTCTCAAATATCTCAGGCGGCTTGTGCACCCTTGAAAAGAAACTCCTTAATAATGCTTTCATTTCTGGCCTCTTTTATTTTTTTTGCTTTTAGCCTACTTTTGCAAAATATTGCAAATATAGCCCTATTTTAGCCACGTACGAGAAATTATATCTGATCAGTTATATTGGTGCAATCAAAGATTGCGCCAATATAAACAAACCTTTGGGGCGCAATTCTTGATTGCGCCCCGATAGATTTGTTTTTTTTAAAAAAAAGCAGTGAAAGAGGACACTGTTGTGTCTGATCGTAGGCACAACTACTTTTCTATTGCTTTTTTGACCAAAACCTTGGGCTTTTGTCCTAATTTAACACTCTTAAACCATTTACACCTTTATATATCACCTCATTCTCTTATATCTCTTCATTCTATCACCTCATACACTTATCTCGCCTCATACAAAATGGTTTCTTTGCCATGATCCGCAGACTCCGACGAGGAGGCGTATGAAGAGATGAGATAACACAGCTCACGGACGAACTCGAGTTCCTACTGGAACTTGAGGAACGATCACCGATCCAACGGGCGAACATACAACCTCAACATGAAGATCAAGTGTCACAAGTTCAACTCTCGTACGAACACACAGTCACTCAACCATTGCTCGAAGTTGAGGCATATCGAGTACCATATGTTGATCCTTATCCAGTCCGTTGCTATTGCGGTTATACCGTTGAAGTTGCGGTTTGCGCGGAAGGCAACAATATAGGTCGGCGCATGCGTACATGTCCAGCCTATCCAAATGGGTGCAATTACACAGAATGGATAAACGAACCGTTGTGCCTAAGGGCAGTAATATATGCAAGCGAGCTCTAACGAGAGATTCGACGTCTCGAAAATGTTAGTGAACAATTGCGGTTTGGGGGTAATTAGTAGTTTGTTTGTCTCAAGTGCAATGGTGTACCAATTTTAATTCGTTTGAACGGTTGGAATTAATGTATTTGGAATTGTAATGAATGGTTGGAATTAATGTATTTTTAGTTTGTCTTGATTTGTTGAGAAGTGGGCAATTTTTTTTAGATTGAAGATGAGTCGAGAGCCAAGCCGATGCCCAATTTATATCCCGGATTCATATTGTAGACAAATAGGGAGCCAAATTGTTCTCGACATTTCTTGGCACAATCAATAATCACGCCAAGAGATGCCGAGAGCAAATTCATGTTGCAAACCTCCTGGGGCGCAATTAAGGATTGCGCCCCGGGAGGTTTGCAACATGAATTTGCTCTCGACATCTCTTGGCGCGATTATTGATTGTGCCAAGAAATATCGAGAACAATTTCATGTTGCAAAAACTCCAGGGGTGCAATTAAGCATTGCATCCCAAGAGGTTTGCAACATGAAATTCACTAACGCAAGGACAAAAACAAACATTACCATAACTCAAACAAAAAATACCACTGCGAATATGTAAATTAGTTCAACCAATACCATTCATGTGACGGCTCGCCCCGTACCCGACGACATATCCTCCGAAAGTGCGTTGTACACGTGTTCAACTAGCACAGAACGATCGTCAGAAGAAAAGAAGGAAGGTGAAGAGCTAACATTGAACCTGTAGAATGTCTCACAGCGCATAGAACAAAATATAATAACAACATACTTGACATAAATCAGGTGAGACAGTGCATAAGCTGAAAACTAGAACTAAGCATCATAGCAGCGGAAATCCAAAATACATCTTATTACAACTTTTAAAATACTGTCTCTAAAGAAAAAACAAGATAAAGAAGGTACACTACTAATGCCCAAGTAGTGACCACCAACGACACAGGGAGAATATATGTAGATATCATACGTAGGAGCCTCATGTTCGTCTCCGAATCAGCTACTCGTGCATCACCAGCTAACCTGTCTCTAGTCTGCTCGTGTGAGCACCCAGAGTAATAAGAAGAGACATAAAACTCTGGGTCAGACATAAAACCTGGTATGAGCGATAAGCATCTAAACAGAACAATAACAGGTAGACTAAAACATACCTGAACCTGGACCTGCAACCAAAGAGTTAGCACTACATATTGTACAACACTCTAAGGTGCCATTTCAAATAGTGTAAAGATAACGGGGGTGGGGGTGTGCATGTCATAGTGATGGTAAACAATCAAACATAACAACCATGCTCACATCTCTCACTCAATGCATAAAGCATACGATATTCACCACTTTGGTCACCTAATACTTTGGGCCAAGACAGAATCCAATCCCGTACAACTATCACTACAAGCCCACTATCCATCTCTCAGTGGTGAACTAAAGTTATGAATACCGACAACCCCTTTGCACACGTCCCGCAGAAAAGCCCAATCACGAAGTGAACTCATTGGTTCCCATCTGGATCCTGAGCTCTAACTTCTCATTTGGACTACCTTTGCATCTCGGGTTTTAGTCTTCATCTTCATCCGGGTCGGTCTTCACTACACCTTGCTTCGGATCGTGGTTAATACCCTCGCTCAGTTCGGATAGTGGTCTTCACTTCAAGTCCAAGCATCTCGGATCGGGTCGGTCGTGCTCCCTCCATCGGGTCGAGTCGTTTCATACAGATCGGGTCGCACCATCGGTTCGTGGCTTCTGAAGTGGATCGGGTTGGTCGTGCTCCCTCCATCGGATCGAGTCGTTCCATACAGATCGGGTCGCACCATCGGTTCGTGGCTTCTGAAGTGGATCGGGTCGGTCGGTCAAGAACCTTTCATTCTGGTCGGTTTTCATCATATCTACCCTGGTCGGTCAGTATTGCCCCCTGGTCGGTCGAACACTTCACCATTCCTGGTCGGTCGTACTTCACCATCCCTGGTCGGTCGGTATTTCATCATCGTATGGGGTCGGTCGAACATAGCATAGTGGTCGGCCTTGACCAACCTGGTCGATCTCCCTAGTCGGTCGAACACTTCATACAGGGTCAGTCGTGAGCTCGGGTCGGTCGGTCAAAACCTTCCCCTGGTCGGTTTAACTCGACCCAAAGAAAACCTACACCATTCCAGCAAGCTATTTTCGCCTCTCGACGGCGTTTTCAACCATTCTAACTATTCTAAACAATCATAAAGCATACCATACAGTCGTAGCAACATGTATAAACATCCACAAACAGCAAAACAACAATATGGTATGTTAAAACGGATCAAACATAGCTAAAAACCCCATATTTTCCCTTAATCCCTCTTAATCACGTTTAAGCTAATCTAATGATAGGATTAACAAAACTTAACCAAATCAGCCAAATTTCTAAAAGAGGTCTAAAATAATATTTAGCAATTTATAAATATTTTTCCAGATTTTTAACATGCATAAATTCGATAATTTCCACTAATCACCCCTTAATCCCCCAAATTCCGGGATTTGCAAAATTAGTCGAAATTAACCCAAATTCATATCAGAGGCATAAAATGATGTTTTAGAATTTTAGGAATTTTTCTAGATTTTTATGAGCCATAATTTCGCTAATCTTCGTTAATTACCATAATTAGCCGTAATTAGTGAAAAACAATGCAAATCACTCACCTTTGCCACAAAGTAAACTTTCAGAACTGAAACTCCTTTGATATAGATCCAATCTCTATGTATTCCAGCAGCTCTATTCCAATTCCTATGCTAATTCGCCTTGGTTTGATGTAGATTAAGCCAATACTTGATTAAACGGTGATTAGAAGGTGTTTTAGGAGGTAGAAGCCATTGTTAGGGTTGAAGAGAAAGTTTGTGGTGGCTGGAAAATGACTAAAAACCGAAATTTCTAACCCTATCAGCCTTTAAATACTCCTAAACCCGAAATCCCCCATTGGGCCTAGCTGCTAATCACCCGGTTAAGCCCAATTAGCTGTTTTTAACCCTCTAAACCTTAATTCAGCCGTATCTCCCAAACGGTAAGTCCGTTTGGCTATTATGACCACTCTACGGAAAGAGAAACTATCATTCGAAGCTAAAGGAAGTGGTTTCAGGTCAAAATTCCTTTCCAGTCAAAAGTTATGGACGAAACAAGATCAACTAGGGGTAAAATGGTCATTTAAAAATCGACAAAAATCATGAACATGAGAAATTACCCCAATAGTCGTCCCCCAACTCTACATGACCATATGACTTCGTATGAGAAAGAAATAAATATTCTACGATCCTTCGATGCGTAGAATGCGGGTTGTTACATTCTCCCCCCTTTAAGAAATTTCGCCCCCGAAATTCCCTAACCAAAACACACAAAGGGTCCCGCATGCCTAACAACCATAAAACAACAATCAACATGCAAAATAAGTCTATCCTAGCGTGCGGTTTACTAACAAGGGAAGAAACTATCACTATCAAAACCTTACCAGGCAAAGAGTTCTGGATACTTCTTCCTTATATCCTCCTCTGTTTCCCAAGTACAGTCTTTTTCATTCTCACCCCACTAGACTTTGACTAGTTTCACCGCCTTCCTTCGAAGCTGCTTCGTATCGTTCCCAACAATACGCATAGGCTTGCGGTTCTCAACCACCTCGGGTTCAACCTCGATATCGTCCAACTGATCTGGTGAAATAGCCACATTAGGGTCTTGCGCAAACTTCCTTAACTGGGAAACATGAAATACGTTGTGAACTCCCGCCATCTTATCAGGTAGCTCTACTTCATACACCAAATTCCCAACTTGCTCGAGGACTGGGAATGGACCAACAAATCTTGGTGCTAACTTACTTCTCCAACCAATCTGAATCACATTCTTAATGGAGAGATCTTGACGAACACCAAGTCATTAACGAAGAATTCCAAATCTCTTCGTCTCTTATCGAGATAAGTCTTCTGTCTATCTTGGGTAGCCTTCATTCTCTAATATACAATTCACTCAAATACCATCATGACCTGACCTAGTCCTTGGTAAACCATCAATGAAATTCATTGATACTTGTTTCCAACGGTTGTGACAAACCACTAGGCTTCTTTTTGCTCAGCTTTAACAAACTGGCAATTTATGCATTTGGACATAAACTTCCCAACGTTTTCTTTATCCTTTCCCAGTAGTAGGTCTAATCCATGTCTCAATACATTTTGTTACCACCGGGATTCATAGTCAATTTCGAGTGATGAAATGCTCTAAGCACTTCATCTCTCAGTCCATCTTCGTTGGGTACAACTAGTCCTCCATTCTTTTGAAGCCATCCTTCTCGATCAAATCCTTGGCTGATCGTTCTCTTTCCATCGATACCCATCTCTACCCTAGAGATGATTTCCAATAGGTTAGGATCGTCCTTCTAACTGGAACCAATCCACTCAATCAAAATCGATCTAATCGTCAAGCTTACTAGCGTTTCTGAATCCAATTCACTCTTGGGTCTGAAATCATATCCTGTGATATACTCTAGTTGCTTCCATCCTAGAAACAAAACCCCTAAACTGGCATGTCTCCTACTCAATGCAACTATTAGCGCAGCCAAATCCTTTACTATGACCACTCTGCCCCATGGAGTTATGGCGACTCCACTGCACTGATCCATAGCCAATCGTCCTTTGCTATGTCCACTCTGCCCCATGAAGTCATAACAACTCCACTGCACTGGCTCATAGCCTTACTAATCCTTTACTATGTCCACTTTGCCCCTCGAGTCATGACGACTCTACTGCACTGGCTCATAGTCCTACTACAATCACTTTGTTCCCCATCGCTGGAACCCTACAGGTGATAGTCTACTCAAGGGAAGAAAAATAGGAACAACGTAGCAACCATAACATCCATCAAACAAGTCCTACCTATCACTTGCTAAATTCATAAACACATCGGCACCTACATGACTGGTCTAACCAATCCCAATATGTCGATTCTAGTATGTCTGGTCCAACCAACATCAATAACTAATGGAAGCCCAGCCTCCATACATACACCGATGCCTACTTGACTGGTCCAACCAATCCCAGGCCAATGGAAGCCCCGCCTCCCTACGGACTACCGTACGTCCAACATACGTTTATCCTTCAAGGATAACTAGATCAAGTCCAACGGATCCAAGGTAACGGGCGTCCCTAGATACCCCTGCTTTAAGTCCGCCTAAAATACTTGAGTCCAACCCAAGTCTATCCATTGTCTTGCTGCCCTCTCGAGTCCAACTCAAGCCGAATCAAATTCCTTGCAGCCTTCTCGAGTCCAACTCGAGTCAATCTATAACTTAGACCCAGTCTTGAGTATCCATTACCGACAAACTCTAGTCCAACGTGAGTCGTCGTCTCCTTATTCGTTGCATCTCCAAGATCAGCGAACACCCATTTTCCTTTTTCGAGTTCAAGTCCAACTTGAATCGCCATAATCTTCGTTGTACCCTTCATGATCAACGAACACATCCTATTCCTTCAAAATTCTACTGTCCAATAGAGAACATCAACATAGGGTCCTAAACAATCCATTACTTTGCATCTTTCTCGAGTCCCAGTCGAGCAATCTCATAACCCTATCGAGTCTAACTATGGGAAGTCTATACCATTGAACAGTCTTATCATGTTCCGTCTTCCCATCACTCCTCGAGTAAACCAAGATATCATCCAATGAAAAATCATATCAACTATTTACCCCTCACGAAACCATCCTAGTCGAAATCGACATTCCCCAAGCACAAGCCCCAAAGGCCTAAACCAATATCAGACAAGCACCCAAGGAACATCTCCTCCGAGTTCGGACAATCCACGTGAGGTGATACTAGCAAAACGACTAAGCACTGGAGCACTCATTTGCCTCCCAGAGACAACTAGAACTTATTACAACGATAACCTCTTAGCTTCCTTAACTCTAGTTACTATCGCCATCACTAGGTAGGTACCTAATACCACCCTATTCCTTTGGAGTAGATCGACTCCCCAAAATAATGCTAAACCCAGTAAAGCCCAAAACAAAGCAATCACAACAAACATACATCCATGACTCGATAAGACCACATTACAACAAATCATGCCAAAACTAGTCGAACCGCCAATCGGGTTCGTCACAACTAGAGGTCTATCTACTATCTCGGGTTTGTCAAACAATACCCAAATAGAAACATCTTAAACAGAAAGCATACCTTGAATAACAACATTCTTTCCCTTCTTCGCCGCAGTTGGGGCATTCGACGAAGAAGGAACAACGTTGATAGCATGCGCTTTCACAATCTGCTTCTTCCTACGAGGTTGTGGGCAATCATCCTTGTGATGTCCCGCCTCGCCGCAGTTAAAGCACTTCTTTCCCCAGGCTTTTCTCGACAATCTCTGGCATAGTGGCCCTTCTTGCCACAACTAAAGCATTCACCATCTTTCTTATTTTTCTTATTCTGACCATCCTTGGTTGGGTTCTGCTTTCTCTTGTTCTGAGAATTCTTCTTGCCTTCACCGCCTGCTTGCGGCTTTGGCTCCTCTATAGATGCAATAGCAACTTCGGTCTTTGACTTAGGGAAAAGGCTCTCTGACCTTAATGCCTTTCCTACAATAGACTCAGACGTCTCATCGATATGGTTTATAAGTCTTTCCCCCAAGTACACATCCAAGCCAGTTTTGAACTTCTCGTTCTTATTTTCGACTGTATCGATAAGGGACCATCCATATTTCGATAAAGTATCGAATTCTGCGATGTACTCCGAAACTGCCCTACCATTCTGCTTAAGCTCCAAGAACTTCCTGAACAATTCTGATTTATGAGCAGCTGGAATAAACTTATCACAGAAGCGAGTCTTAAACTGATTCCAAGTAACTTGATCCTCTGGAGTAGCTGTCTTAATGGAATTCCACCAATTCATCGCTCGCCCTTGCAACTGACGAGACGCTAGCCTTCTCTTCACCGCATCCTCGATATCCAAGTCTTCGAAGATACGATCACAGCTATCCAACCAATTCTGAACATCCGTGGCCGACTCCGTTCCATGGAACGGCTTTCCACCCAGGTTAGTGTAATCCTTGCACGACTTAGCAAAATCGGCCCTAGGCGCCTGCACTACTGCACCACCACCATTAGCAGCATTAGGAACGGCTCCCCGAGCATCCTTAAGCATCTCTCTCATGAGGTCAGTGAACATAGTCCTCATGTCAGGAGCATTCCCATTATTGGATCCTCTACCAGCACCTCTCAAATTTCGGATCATCGTCAAATCTGTAGAGAGAAAACGATTAACCATCTCCATAGTGGTGCCAGTGCAGTACGACTTCATCCTTAGCTATACTAATAATATATATATAGATATAGCTTTTGAAAACCAAAATAATCACAAATACGCGCTCTCATATACGTACTATCTTTCCCTGGTGTCTTTCCCTAGGTTAACTACGCAACCTAGAGCTCTGATACCAAATGTGACGGCCCGCCCCGTACCAGCCGACATATCCTCTGAAAGTGCGCTGTACACGTGTCCAACTAGCACAGAACGGTCGTTAGAAGAAAAGAAGGAAGGTGAAGAGCTAACATAGAACCTGTATAATGTCTCACAGCACATAGAACAAAATATAATAACAACATACTTGACATAAAACAGGTGAGACAGTGCATAAGCTGAAAACTAGAACTAAGCATCATAGCAGCGGAAATCCAAAATACAGCTTATTACAACTTTTAAAATACTGTCTATAAAGCAAAAACAAGATAAATAAGGTACACTACTAATGCCCAAGTAGTGACCACCAACGACACAGGGAGAATATATGTAGATATCATACGTAGGAGCCTCATGTTCGTCTCCGAATCAGCTACTCGTGCATCACCAGCTAACCTGTCTCTAGTCTGCTCGTGTGAGCACCCAGAGTAATAAGAAGAGACATAAAACTCTGGGTCAGACAAAAAGCCTGGTATGAGCGATAAGCATCTAAACAGAACAATAACAGGTAGACTAAAACATACCTGAACCTGGACCTGCAACCAAAGATTTAGCACTACATACTGTACAACACTCTAAGGTGCCATTTCAAATAGTGTAAAGATAACGGGGGTGGGGGTGTGCATGTCATAGTGATGGTAAACAATCAAACATAGCAACCATCCTCACATCTCTCACTTAGTGCATAAAGCATACGATATTCACCACTTTGGTCACCTAATACTTTGGGCCATGACGAAATCCAATCCCGTACAACTATCACTACAAGCCCACTATCCATCTCTTAGTGGTGAACTAAAGTTATGAATACCGACAACCCCTTTGCACACGTCCCGCAGCAAAGCCCAATCATGAAGTGAACTCATTGGTTCCCATCTGGATTCTGAGCTCTGACTTCTCATTTGGACTACCTTTGCATCTCGGGTTTTAGTCATCATCTTCATCCGGGTCGGTCTTCACTTCACCTTGCTTCGTATCGTGGTCATCAACCTCGCTCGGGTCGGATCGTGGTCTTCACTTCAAGTCCAAGCATCTCGGATCGGGTCGGTCGTGCTACCTCCATCGGGTCGAGTCATTCCATACAGATCGGGTCGCACCATCGGTTCATGGCTTCTGAAGAGGATCAGGTCGGTCGTGCTCCCTCCATCGGATCGAGTCGTTCCATACAGATCGGGTCACACCATCGGTTCGTGGCTTCTGAAGTGGATCGGGTCGGTCGGTCAAGAACCTTTCATTCTGGTCGGTTTTCACCATCTCTACCCTGGTCGGTCAGTATTGCCCCCTGGTCTGTCGAACACTTCACCATTCCTGTCGGTCGTACTTCACCATCCCTGGTCGGTCGATATTTCATCATCGTATGGGGTCAGTCGAACGTCTCATAGTGGTCGGTCTTGCCCAACCTGGTCGATCTCCCTAGTCGGTCGAACACTTCATACAGGGTCAGTCATGAGCTCGGGTCGGTCGGTCAAAACCTTCCCCTGGTCGGTCTAACTCGACCCGAAGAAAACCTGCACCATTCCAACAAGCTATTTTCGCCTCTCGACGACGTTTTCAACCATTCCAACTATTCTAAACAATCATAAAGCATACCATACAGTCGTAGAAACATGTATAAACATCCACAAACAGAAAACAACAATATGGTATGTTAAAACGGATCAAACATAGCCAAAAACCCCAAATTTTCCCTTAATCCCTCTTAACCACGTTTAAGCTAATCTAATGACAGGATTAACAAAACTTAACCAAATCAGCCAAATTTTCTAACAAAGGTCTAAATTAATATTTAGCAATTTATAAATATTTTTCCAGATTTTTAACATGCATAAATTTACTAATTTCCACTAATCACCCCTTAATCCCCCAAATTCCGGGATTTGCAAAATTAGTCGAAATTAACCCAAATTCATATCAGAGGCATAAAATGATGTTTTAGAATTTTAGGAATTTTTCTAGATTTTTCTGAGCCATAATTTCGCTAATCTTCGCTAATTACCATAATTAGCCGTAATTAGTGAAAAACAATGCAAATCACTCACCTTTGCCACAAAGTAAACTTTCAGAACTGAAACTCCTTTGATATAGATCCAATCTCTATGTATTCCAGCAGCTCTCTTCCAATTCCTATGCTAATTCGCCTTGGTTTGATGTAGATTAAGCCAATACTTGATTAAACGGTGATTAGAAGGTGTTTTAGGAGGTAGAAGCCATTGTTAGGGTTGAAGAGAAAGTTTGTGGCGGCTGGAAAATGACTAAAAACCGAAATTTCTAACCCTATCAGCCTTTAAATACCCCTAAACCCGAAATTCCCCATTGGGCCTAGCTGCTAATCACCCGGTTAAGCCCAATTAGCCGTTTTTAACCCTCTAAACCTTAATTCAGCCATATCTCCCAAACGGTAAGTCCGTTTAACTTTTATGACCACTCTACGGAAAGAGAAACCATCATTCGAGGCTAATGGAAGTAGTTTCAGGTCAAAATTCATTTCCAATCAAAAGTTATGGACGAAACAAGATCAACTAGGGGTAAAATGGTCATTTAAAAATCGACAAAAATCATGAACATGTGAAATTACCCCAATAGTCGTCCCCCAATTCTACATGACCATACGATTTCGTATGAGAAAGAAATAAACATTCTACGATCCTTCAATGCGTAGAATGCGGGTTGTTACAATTCAACAGAAACAAACAATATCATAAGTCCAACCAATTACAACACTAACACAAATAAGCATTCAACACAAACAATACCATTCAGTAGTAACACAAACAAGCATTCAACAAAAATAATCAATACCATAAGTCCAACTAATTACAACCAAATCAGCATTAGTTCAAACGTGATACCACCACAAATACTTTCAAAACGACCACCAAATTAGTTTGAAGTACAAGCCAAAATATAATGTTAAAACAAATCAAAATGCAGCGACTAATTTCATCTTCTCTTTGGCACTCCTACTTTCTTTGTTGTACCACTGCGAGTCGTGGGAGTTGGATCCTGCGACTGGGTTGGTTGAGAAGGACCGGGCACGACTTCCATTTGCGAAGGCTGAGAAGATGAAGCTAAAGCCTTTTTCTCCTTATGAATGGGCTTCCGAGTGGACCTACGAGGAGGACGTGCAGATGGAGGCGGTGGAAGTCGTGCAAGCTTGTTCTTTCTTATAATCGCTTAGAGAATGCGTTTGATACCCAAGCACTTTGACTTCGATGGCTCTGGCACCTCCGCCACTAACTCGTCAACCAACTCAGCCGCATGGTAAATTCCATCAGTCTGTAATACCAAAATTATGAGCATGTCAATTTATATACGGTTTGATGTTAAACAAAATGTACATACCAGACTTCGCTCAAGCGGCGCTCTAGGGATGTATGGTTCCGCGCCTTGAGGAACATCTAAAGGCGGGTCTACGGGAATAACAATATAACGACGTGTGATGTTCCAATACCATGTGTAGTATTCATATCGGATACCGCTGCCGCACTTTGCTCTTGCACATGATCATAGCGATGGTTCCATGTATCAATTGTCGCTTGATAGGCCTCGTTGTCCGCGGCTTCAACCATCTAAAGCGATGGGTTCTTAGGAATGTGTTGTAGCAACTCAAACTGTCACATCACTCTATCCGGTAGATAAGGAGAGATGTCAAGAAAAAAAATAAGTGGCACGGGTGCTGTCCAAAGCTCAATAGAAGCAACGCATAATGGAGGTAGATGAGGAAATGCCTCGGTGTAGGGGGTCCATGAAACAGCATCGTAATCGAGTACATCGAACTCATTACGATAGAACTTAACATCGTGTCTGGGCGTCGACAATGAGCTCTTCGGACCGACAAACCTATTAAAAACATTTAAGATTTATTACCGCAATTTAAAAAATAACTATCTGCAATCTATAATTCTAGTAATAATACCTTGAAGTGAAAGGCAAAGAAACATCAATTTGCGGCCTCTTCATTGTTATTCTCCCAACCGGGAGATACGACCAAGACCAAGTCTGCAAACGAGTATACGTATAATAAAACATAAGATGCATATGTGTATAATAGAACATAAGATGCATACGTCTAATAAAACATAAGATGTAATACCTGCACCAATGTAAAACAACCTCCAATGGAATTGCCCCGCCCAAAAGTCAACCGTGATAGCTCCGCATACGTGTAGCCAAGCACGGCACTACCCCAAGCATGCTACTGACATACATCAAAATCCTCCAATTAATGTAGCCATCTAAGCCACATCTGAGATTTCAAAAGGTCACATACCAAACGTGACATGATAATGTGAATTATAATCGCACGCTGCCCCACCTGTACTTGCGAAGCTTCTTGTGGAATGTCCGCCGCTAGTTGTGCTCTAAACCACTTCATAGTAATCATCTTGAACCCCCACCACGTATCTCTTGGAGGAGATAATCCTAGCAGTCTCACGCACATCTCAGTATAATTAGCTGGTTCAGGTAGGGTGAATGGATGTCCATCGATTGGTATGCCAAGCAGAATCGCTACGTTCTCCAATGTGATCGTCATTTCACCGCATCTGAGGTGAAACGACGATGTCTTAGGTCTCCATCGATCAATCAAAGCTGTTATGAGATGGCGGTCAATTTGTATGGATCCAAGTCGATGTATCAAAAGAAAGCCCGCTCGTTCAAGAAGTGCTAACACACCGGCATGATTTGAAGTGACCGACTTTAACGAAGACTAATGCTCTATGGTATCAACAGGGTCTTTTCCCTGCCATACAATAACTAAAGTGATTTTTTAACTAGTTTAACACACACAATAACAACGAAGAGAAGGGTTCTGTATACTTACCGACATCAATTCCACGTTGTTTGAACGATGTGGAGACTGTAAATATAAGACGCTCCTGTCTACGGGTCCGGCTAACATCTCCACACAATCTACATAATTCAATGCTAACAAATTTAGTATTATGTTTCTCCAAAACAAGTACATGAATACAAATCTTCAATTCCACACAAACTCAGTATAATGAGATCATCTAGCAATCTTCAATTCTACAAAACTACCATGACATTTCAATTTCTATGAGTACCCACAACCCTAGCTCCTAAACCTAATTTCTTCGATTCTCAATAAAACTATCATAAAATCAACAATTTTATATATTAGACAACAATAGACCATCATTAAATAGCAATGAATCAACCGTGCACAAAATCCCAAGGATAATTAAGAAACCCTAAATCCAATTTCTTAAAGAAAGAGAAAAATTAAAAGAGATTATTACCTAGTGTTTGTTCTTGTGTCGAAGAGCTTGCCATTTTAATTGAGAATTGGAATTTAGTTGAAGAAATTTGGGTTTTGATTTAATTGCGGTATTGGGTTTTTGGGTTGTAAGTGGAAAATTTTGAGAAATGAGGATGAAAGGGTACGTAGGCTGCTTTTTTTTTTTTAAAAAAAAATCTATTGGGGCGCAATCAAGGATTGCGCCCCAAGGGTTTGTTCATATTGGCGCAATCTCTAATTGCGCCAATATAACTGATCAGATACAAGTTCTCCTATGTGGCCAAAAGGGGGCTATATTTGCAATATTTTGCAAAAGTAGGCTAAAAGTGAGGAAAAAAATAGGCCAGAAGTAAAAAATGCTTTAATAATACAGTAGTATAGACAAGTGTACGTGATTGTGTTTTTTGGCTTTCTATAAAGTTATAATCGTATGGGCAATTACACCGAGTTGTGTTTGTAGTACGATTCTTATGAAATTTAATTTCTTGTACTCAATTATGCTTACCATGTGAAATCATTGTTTGATTACTTTGTAGAGCCATCTCTTTTGCATCTGTCTAAATTCCCAAAATGCCAATATTTGAAAGGAAAATCTGTGGAACTAATAGTCACAAAAGAGCATTATTATTGACACTCCACATATTGTTAAGGAAAACCAATTTTTTATTTTTTATTTAAAATTGTGAAGGAGAGTACCAATGAGGAAAGTAGCCCCTTAACAAATAAAGGTAATTTTATCTTATTACCCATTTATCCCATTAAAGAAAAGGTAATTTTACCTTAACAAATATTGCAAGGGCCATAGTATTTTCTTTCTCAATTCACATATATCGATTTTTTAAACCCTAAAGGATAATTGTTTTCGGAGGATTAGGATCAGACTATTTTTTTTTTGTTGACATAAATATGCCGAATTTTATAATTACGAAGGCAATGCACCGAAATGATTATTAATTTTTGACATATCACTGTCGAATACATACATAATTGATTACGTGTTGCATTCAGTGTAGTGGTGACGAACTACTTATTTTAATTCGGTTTTCCTTGTTGAATAAGTTTTTTAATCTAATTAGAAGTGGCAATACGGGAATATTGAGTAGTTTGAAATAATATGTTTGTGTAGCCTCTCAACAATTTTTCAAAGAGTGGAGTATCAATAACAACACCCAACACAAAATTGCTTAACTCAGCACAAATTTCTGTTGCTAATGTTATGAAAAGTCTATTAAGACACAAGACGGTGACATAAAATTAGACAAACAACCTTAACAATTAGATCTTCTCTTGAATTTCAATCACCATAGAAAACAAATAAATCCAGTGATTCACAATTTATGCCCATAATATTGTGTTTATTTTGTGTTTCAATTGTTGGAATATAATTTGAAATGGTCTTCTGCTATTTATGCTTAATGTTGGTTCATGTATCAAGGCGTTTGCTCAATAAAGAGTCATGTCCGTTCAAGTGAAGAGTCGTGTCCATTCAGTGAAGAGTCATGTCCGTTTAGTGAAAAGTCGTGTTCATTCAATGAAAAGTCATGTCCGTTGAAGTAAAAATATGTCTGTCCAAAAGGTCATGTTTATTAGTAAGGATATGTAGTACATTATAAATAAGTGATCATTTTGTTATGTTGTAAAAAAGGTTGGTGGCAAGAAATTCAAAGTGTTCACCAATTAAATTAAGCACTGTTCGTCTAATTTCTCTTCCTCTAACAAAGTGGTATCAAAGCCTGGTTAAAATTACTACAATTCTATTTCTTTCGTCGTTTCTTCTCACTGTTCTCACAAAAGAAAATTTTGAAGAATGAAGTAATAAAAAGAAAGAATAGCTGATTTCCAAAAGGTTATGGGAGATCGTTGAAAGTGGCTACGAATGGGCAAAAGATGTTAAAAATATGATGGAGGAAATCATTTACAAGTTTGAGGTGGAAAGATCTTCAAGCTCGTGTTGCGAAGAGTGAGAACGTCGATGAAGAAGCACGGGGTCATATTCATAGAGAAAGTTCTGCAAAAGATTCATGGAAAATATTAAAAGAGGTGTAGGCAAAGGATGACATAGAATTGATATAAGAAGACAATTTGATTGTTGACAAAGAGAACGCAAATGATATTGAGAAAGAGGAAGATATTGAAGCTGAAGTGCACATTGAAGATGTTAAGTCAACGAATGATGTGAAAGATAATGAAAATAATATGAAGTATGGGGATGCTGTAAAGAAGGCTGAAAAAGAAACATGTGACATTAAAGAAAACATTGGTACTGATGTTGCAAAAAATACAATCATGCAAGAAAATGAAAGAAGTGGGAAAAAGTTAAAATAATGTTGATGCAAACAAAATGGATGACATAGAATTGGAGAAGGAAGAGGCACTAAAGACAAGAGGTCCTGATGGTGTTCTTAATGTGATCTCTAATTTTGGCTCCACAGCTGGAGCAGCTCTTGCTAGTCACATGGATGTCGACAAGCTTGTTTTTACATGATCGACTAAAACCGATAAAGTGGTACTTGGAAAAGCTGCAAAAAGCAACCTCAAGCCTGTTACATTGAAACTTGGGGGAAAATCTCCAATGATTATATTAAATGATGCTGATATCGATCAAGCTTAGAGCTTGCTCATTTTACATTGTTCTTTAACCAAGGACAATGTTGTTGTGTTGGTTCTCGTATTTTTGTGCATGAAAAAAAATTAATGACGGGTTTGTGGAGAAGTCAAAAACTCGTGCTTTGAGCCATGTAGTTGGTGGTCCTTTTAAGAAAGGTGTGGAATAAGGTCCTCAGATTGATGATGAGCAATTCAATAAGATCTTGCACTACATAAAATTAGGAGTTGATGGTGGTGCTTCCCTTGTTACTGGAGGTGAGAGAATTGGAAGCAAAGGGTATTATATCCAACCTACTGTTTTCTCAGATGTCAACGATGATATGGTCATTGCTAAAGAAGTGATATTTGGACTAGTCTAGTCCATCCTTAAGTACAATGATGTGAAAGAAATGATTAGACGTGCAAACACATCACCCTTTGGACTAGCAGCTGGCGTTTTCACAAGCAATATTGATAAAACAAACCATGAAAATGAGAAAGGAAAAATCTTGATTGGAAAGAAGATACAACCTATGAAACTCGAGGCACCCAACCCAAAAATGAGGAAGAAAGAAAATTTCAAATTAGGAGGGAGCGTTGGAATATAATTTGAAATGGTCTTCTATGGTTTATGTTTAATGTTGGCTCATATATTTAAAGTGTCTATTCAAGTGAAGAGTTATGTCCGTTAAAGTGAATAGTCATGTCCATTAAGTGAAGAGTCATGTCCATTTAGTGAAGAGTCAATTCCATTCAATGAAGAGTCATGTCCGTTCAATGAAAAGTCTTGTTCATTGAAGTAGAAAGGTATATGTATAAAAGGTCATGTCTATTTATAAAGGTACGTAGTTCACTATAAATAGGAGGTCATTTTGTTGTGTTGCAATGAAGGTTAGTGGCAAGAAATTCAAAATGTTCACTAAGTAAATTAAGCACTCTTTCTCTATTTTCTCTTCCTTTAACACCAGTATCCTCTCCCGTTATAAAAACCTGTTACAGATAGACAAATCGTTTACATCTGGAATCAGTAACTTATAATTTCACTCACTCGGGGGATCTGACTTCCGAGATAGTAGTACAAACTTAGATATGTATGTAGTGTAAAATATAGCGTTTCCTAACTGGGTTAGTTATCTTCCTTTATGAAGACAATGTGTAGTTCAACATATATACTGGTTATAATAAGGTAACAATTGACAAATTGACATAAAATATCTGCGTGCACCTCCCCCTTCCACATGTTGTTTCACAAATATTAGCTTTTTCTCTCAGAAATCGTTATTCTTCATTATACACTGTTAGCATAAACCTCACATACATGCAACTATTAGAAAAAAATTACTTTTCATTTAATAAAATATACATTTGGATGAATGTATGTTGTAGGTATCCAAATTTGATAATTAGAGTACTTCTATTTTAAGGTACATTGTTGGTAATGTTTGTACCAAATAGATAGTAAAATGCCATTGATGGTTAGTCGGCAAGGGATGATGATTGATGTTGTATATCGATAATTGGATTTTGTTGATAAATTGAAGTATTCTAAAAAAGTATTAAAAAAAACATAATTGTTTTTATTTATTGAATTTTATTTATTTGTAGTAGAGATCTGTAAAACAGAACTATAACAAAGTTCATACAAAAATTGCTTTCATTTTTCATTTAATTTTTACCAATATTGTTTTTTTTCCCTAAAATATGATCCATCCACCAAATTAAATGCTTAATATACATTAATTAATAGGATATCTCATTTTTTTGGCTATGTAATAAAAGATCGCTCATACAGAATACAATTTTGTTTTAAATAGGCAAGTATCTGGCGTGATAATTTGCATTGTTTATTGTCCGTCTCGTTTATTTATATTTAAAAAACTGAATTACATGTTATTTTATTGTGCTTAACTAGTGATCAAATTTTAGGAGTAAAGAGGCAGCAAGAGAAAAGCAAAGGAAAACTAGCATTAAAAAAGAAATAACTACGAAACTTAAGTTTATTACCTACTTCAAAGCTGTTATGTAAAAGAAATATAGCTTATTGGTAAAGTATATTGCTTGCTTCAGTAAATGCACGCTTTGATTTCTTGAGCGTGCTTTTTTAAAAAAATGGAAAAATTTTCAAGCTTAGGCTTGTTTTGCAAATTTATAACAAGATTAGCCTTCTTTTGGAAATATTTACAAATATAGAGCTATTTTGGTCAGGTACAGGGTTAGACGAATTTTGAAAATTCGCCGTTGGGCGAATTCTGAAACTTCGCCAATGTTTTTATATACTTTATAAATATTCACATACTTCTTCACACCTACTTTTTATTACTTTGATCCATACTCGACTAGATCTTTATTACTCTGTTTTCTCTAAATAATGCCTTCATGACCATCATCTCTTAGCTCCGATTTTGACGATTCCCACCACTCCCTTCCAAGGTCTAGTGATCACACTGATGTAAGTTGGAATATAAACTATCATAAACAACATTGCGAGGATGATGCTCTTGAATACCCGGATCTTGACGTACTCACACTTCAAGGAGATGTTCAACCGCAACAGAATGAACATGTGGTGTCCCTCCAGTGAATGAACATCCTGGTTATCAACCATATCAAGAACAAGAGGTTGACTAAGTACCAGTTTTGAAACCCTCAACAGAATAAGAGGTTGACTCTTACCAATTTGCTACCACTATGGATACATGGTTGAAGTTATAAAAGCTGATGGCGAAAACATTGGTCGTCGAATACTACTTTGTTCCTTTTATCCTAAAAGTTGCCATTTTGCAGACGGATTGACGAGTCTCTGTGTCTGGGGGACATAATATGTGAGTGAGCTGGAACAAGAAATTAGACATCTCGAACAACTCCTAGAAAACTTGCAATTTAATCGTAACCATTAGTAATCCTATTATTTATTATTGTAGTAGTATTTCGAATATGATTTTGAATTATTGTTTGTGTGTTTGTACGATTGTAGAACTTGGAAGATGAATATAAAGTATTATATGTTTCTTTATATCTTAGAAAATGGTTGTTAACCCTCTTTTTGGCAAGAGCCTCAACGAGTCAGATCGAAGCCCAAACTCACAACTGGATATATGCCGCACTTCAGGAAGCCCAATAGATGGACGGTCCGAAGCAGTCACATATCGGCCCAAGTCCAGCGTTATCAGTTGATATGTCGATCCAGAAGAATTGCTCTCCCAATCGACCGAGTATCACGCTTCCATATCAAGGCACATCGACCAAATATCTTCGGCCAGCGTGGAAATCTTCAAACTATTCCACTGTATCAACCATATCTGGACAAAGCTCTACTTTTGATATACCTCACCATGGATGCCACGTCAGCCGCAACTTTCGAGGAAACTATTTACGAATAGTGGGATCAGTCTTCCAACTGCTATTCTAACCAAGAAATGGAATCCATGTGTCGGGGCTTTCCCGAAATGGCCGGACCACATCACAACAGCCCAAGCTGCAATCTACACCTATAAATACCTCTAAGCTTAAAGAAGAAAAGGACCCCTTTTTTCAACTCCTCTATGCTTCACTTCTCTCAACTGGAGTTCACCTCTCTCAGTCTCTCCCAATAGGAAGAGGAGATAGCCGCCTTCTTTCTCTTCTTCAAATAGAAAAAACATTATATTTGTAATCCAAAAAAGAGAAATAATATATAAAGTGGACGTAGGCACAGTCTTTGCCGAACAACTATAAAAATTATGTGTGTGCTCCCTATTCTTTTTATTTTTTCTGCATTTTATACATCATTGTTCGTTTGTTCATCACACGATTGGGGTTTGACTCTCACTAGTGACCAACTTTTGACTTTAACACTTTGGCGCGCCAGGTAGGGGAGCGTCCCGACATTTCGTTAGAGCCTCTGCTCACTTCTGCCAATGGCAAACAAGCGAAAGAAATATGCAACATCCTCTCGCCCCACTACTGTCGATGCTGGCGATAACAACGCCACAGAAGTAAGTCTCGAAGCTTTCTCTCATGAAGATGTATCTCGATATGTTACTCGGGATGACATGGATAAGATGATGGTCGAATTCAGAGACCATATGACATCTTAGGGTAAACTCCTCGAACGATATTAGTAGTTGATGGATCACCTTCTCGGTCGACTGGAGAAAGGATTGAATGCTTCAACATCAATTCCTCCACCGGCAAAGACTGGGGAAATGACTGTTCTTCGGTCTGCACAGAATCAGACCACTGATAAGGCTACACCCTTATTTCATCCTAGTTTGGTCCCACCAACCGGTCGACCCTAACCAGGAGTATCACTTCCAGCAACCAGCGCAGTTGTAGCAGCAGAACCTCAAGAGGTTCGTGATCAAGATCTAGGTCAGTCGAATACTTTTCCCCCACTCTTGGGAGCAGGTCGACCTATCGAACCAATCGAGCATCCACCGGGTCCCTCAGAATCAATGCCATTCCCATTACAACCCGGAATCTTACCATGGACTAGTCTAACCACTCTTCATCTTCAATGAAGAACTGGTGCGGCCTTCCCTTCGAACCAGGAAAGCCACCCACTGTTACGGTCCTCACAGCAGCAGGAGAGAACGCTAACATAGACCCTCTTAACCTAATTCCATACGAGGGAAACCCCGAGCTCCGAACATCACAAGCTATGCTGGATCAGCCTAGGCCCTCTATTACGAGTACGGCTCGACCCACTACTTATCAGGTTCAAGAGGGGCCATTCTACCCAGAACCACCTACCAGATCTCACCTTCCCTCACACTTTCACCCAACTCTCGGAGATCGAGACCAGTCAATGGCCACCCTTCCGAGCATGCTTTTTCCAGATCCCCGCACAGAAACTCTTCAGAATGCGGAGCTAAATTCGTGGCAATGACTCCTCGGAGATGGGAGCCGCTTGCAAGGATCATCCGACGCTTTACTCGGGGCACCTCCTCGTAGTAATACAAAGATAATGTCAATCGCAGCCCTTTCACCAGGGAAATCAGAAACTCCCGAAACCCTTCGAACTTCAAGTTCCCATCTATCAAGCCATACAACGGTCGCACTGACCCAACCATCCACCTCATGCGATACATGCGACATATGGAAGTGCTTGGTGCATCGACCAACGTCATGGCTAAGTGCTTTCCCCTCTTTCTCACGGACATAGCTGGAATGTGGTTTCGATAGCTGACAAAGTAGATCAGCAGATGGAGCACTCTGGTCATCTGCTTCATCGAGCAATTCCGAGTACATATCTCTCTACCGAAAAGTGTTGTGTTCCTATCTACTGTCAAGCAGTTATCTGGAGAGATGCTCAGATCCTTCCTTGAAAGATTCAACGCAGCCGTAGCATCTGTCGATCGGCCTGAGCCATCAATGGTGCTCATAGCCGCCATCGCAGGAGTTCAAAATTGATCAGAATTCTCAATCTCTTTAACCAGAGATCCTCCGAAGGATATAGACGACTTTTATTCTGAGGTCGAGTGATTCCTCCGACAAGAGGATGCCAGCCTTGAAATGGAGAGCCTCGAGGTTTTAGTAGCCAAACAACAAGGTCCATTCAGTGGCAATGGCCAGAATAAAGGAAGAGGAAAGGCCCCGGAGAAGAGTGAGCGCAATATGTGACCTCGAAATGAAAATAAGTACGACCAGTACACCAATCTCAATTCTTCTTTGCTCGATATCTATCTCGACAGATGAGGTTCCTTGCCCACTCCAAGACCACCTCGACGAGAACTAACGGAGATGGAACTCGATTCCGGCAAGCATTGTATATTCCACGACGTAGCTGGACATAACACCAATGAATGCTGACATCTGCGCGATCTCATCGAGGGACGAGTCAGAAAAGGAGAGCTTCCCGAATATGTCAAAAATCGCGCCCCGGCCATGCCGCCGCGACCTTCTGCCCAAGCTTCTCAGGTTGGTCCTTGAACTCCTAGAAATGGAAAGGACACTGAGACTAACACTCGCAGCATCATCATTAATTAAATTTTTATCTTTCCTTTTGATGTATTTCTGTCAATAATAAGGACGCCTTAATGTACGCATGTACGGGGTTAGGATTTAACTCCTAGGCATGTTCTGGAATCAACTGTCGTCCCCTTAGAATTTCTTTTCTTTGTAGTAATTATTTAGCAGTTATGAGTTTTCTTTTGTAAACATAGATCATGTTCGAAAACCTCTAAGCTGAGCATGGATAATGCTCGCCCCCCTGTTTTATGTGGTCAGCGCTAAAGCCCACCACCATTTTCAAACACATACTCCTTTAGCCGAGTGGGATCATGTTTTCTAAATATGGGAATGGATTATACTCTCTCTTTTCTTTCTACACCAAGAGTATTCATGGCTCGCTGGAAAAACTAACTTAACATGAGTCGAGCATAAAAGACACTTGCCCTAAGCCGGGAATTGTTAATACTAGCCATTCCTCTAAGCCGAGCATGGTTAATGCTCGCCACTAAGCCGAACATGGTTAATGTTCGCCACTAAGCCGAGTTCGGTTAATACTCGCCATTTCTTTAAGATGAGCATGGTTAATGCTCGCCACTAAGCCGAACATGGTTAATGTTCGCCACTAAGCCGGGTATGGTTAATGCTCGCCACCCTCCAAAGCCAAGTGAAATGAAATGCTCGACCCATCAGCCTTCCCCAAAACGAGAATGGCTTATTTTGTATTTGCAGGAACTAGCTCTCATACAGGTAGCGATCATCATCTCGGCCTTAATACGGTTCCTGATAGTTGTCGGTCTTCTTGCCTTAATACGACCTAGTATGGTCGCCGGTTTTCTGGCCTTAATAAAACATCGGGACCGTCAGCTTTCTGGCCTTAATATGGTCCTGCGTGACCATAGCTGCCCGAGCGTTTGTGCTTCGATTCAGATTTCAGAACACACCTCCCTCTAATGATGAAGATGCATTCTGAGGGCACAGTGTTAACCCTCTTTTTGGCAAGAGCCTCAATGAGTCAAATCAAATCCCAAACGCACAACTGGATATATGCCGCGCTTTAGGAAGCCCAGCAGATGCACAGTCCGAAGCAGTCACATATCAGCCCAAGTCCAGCGTCATTAGTTGACAGCTCGCTCCGAAAGAATCGCTCTCCCAATCGACTGAGTATCACGCTTCCATATCAAGGCACGTCGACCAAATATCTAGGGCCAGCGTTGAAATCTTCTATAGAGCTATTCCACTGTATATCCCGACTTTCAAGGCAATTAAAGTGGTCAACCATATCCGGACAAAGCTCAAATTTTGATATACCTCACCATGGATGCCATGTCATCTGCAGCTTCCGAGGATACTATTTATGAATAGTGGAATCAGTCTTCCAGCCGCTATTCTAACTAAGAAATGGAATCCACATGTCCGGGCTTTCCCGGAATGGCCAGACCACATCACAATAGCCCAAGCTGCAATCTCCACCTATAAATACCTCTAAGCTTAAAGAAGAAAAGGACCCCTTTTTTCAACTCCTCTACGCTTCACTTCTCTCAACAGGAGTTCACCTCTCTCAGTCTCTCCCAAAAGGAAGAGGAGATAGCTGCCTTCTTTCTCTTTTTCAAATAGAAAAAGCATTGTATTTGTAATCCAAAAAAGAGAAATAATATATAAAGTGGACGTAGGCATATTCTTTGCCGAACCACTATAAAAATTATGTGTGTGCTCCCCGTTCTTTTTATTTTTTCTGCATTTTATAAATCATTGTTTGTGTGTTCATCACATGATTGGGGGTTGACTCTCACTAGTGACGAACTTTTGACATCAACAATGGTTATTTATTAAATTTGTATGATTATATCAATGGCTATAGTTGTATAACTGGATCAAACACTAAAGCATGATTATGTTAATATTGATTAATATCAATGTACAACCAAAAATACTTTGATTGAGTGAAGATGTAACACCCCACATCCGTTAGTGTCACTCACAAAGGGAATGCACTAAGTTCTGTGGAGCATTATAGGTAAAAGATGCAGATAAATTACAAGACAGGCAATACAGCGGAAAATAAAACTTCACTTTATTGATAAAATAATTTGTACACAATTGCTTTCCAATATCAGAGTATCTGTCTTACATAAAAGTAAAGAAGCATAAAACAACATTTATATTCCCCAATGTAGCATGAGCCAGCCATAGCAATGAAGCAACGAGTCCAAAGCAAAATATCACAGAGTCTTCAAGCTTGGGAAGATGAACGGTCCAAACTTAAGCTGAGCTAATCCCTCCCTGTCAACCTGAGGGGGGGGGGGGAACGGAAGAAAAGAAGACGAAAGAAAAGTAGAGTCAGACATAAAGCCTGAGTAAGTCTAGGACTATTCAGTCTATGAATAAGAAAAAGAGCATGATAAGTACAAACTGGAAATGGGAAAGCACCATAAACTAAGTTAAGCGGTTTAGAACAGAATTTACTATCGTATCCCATACTAATCTCTGCACCATCTAACTTGTATCCCAACTAGTAATTTATATAAAATGATAACATTACAACGTGATCCCAATCCCCGTAGTTGTGGTAGCCTTTAGGTACACGCCTAGTATGAGGATTCCACCTCAACCAGCCCAATTGCCACGAAGATGTTAGACGTACCCTTACTACCCTATCGATCGGCTCCCTACTTGCTTGCATGTGTCACGTGTGTCACACGGCCCCCTTGAGTGTAGATACCTATGCTGGTCCCACCATGGGGTGTATTAAGTCCCATGGTGGCGGCCCGACACATTTCTAGAATGCATAGAGTATACTACTGATGCCCAGTGCCTTATTTTTCAGCGCCGGAGTGCATGCACGCCCACACTCCGTTAGAACCTACACTGCTGCACCAACCGCCGTTGTTTTGACCGCTTACAATCAGCCCAGTAATCGTGCCCCACCCTACCTAGTTTCAGGGTATCATGATACGCCAATGTGGGTTACTGCTGAAATGGGTCCCCGTTACTAGGGTTTCCTAATGGTTAAGTTTGTGGGCCTATATATGCTGATATTACCCACATACCCGTGATTTACTTAACCCACCCACCGATTCAAACATGTTTATTAATGGTTAAGTTTGTGGGCCTATGTTTACTGATATTGCCCACTAACCCGATATGTACTTAACCCCTCTACTGATTCAAGCATATTTATTAATGGTTAAGTTTGTGGGCCTATATTTACAGATATTACCCACCAACCCGATATGTACTTAACCCTTCCACATATTATGTCATACTGGTTAAGTGTTTATTTATTCATGTTAACTTAACCCGCCCATTCCTCATATCATATTGGTTAAGTGTTTAAATTGTTAACTTAACCCTCCTACTTATCATGTTACTCTGGTTAAGTGTTGCCTCCTTGTGTTAACTTAACCTCACCGTTTGTTTAACTAACCTGTTACAACGGTTAAGTGTCTCCTTAGCTAACTTACCCCTACTACTTGTTTAATTAACAGGTTATAATGGTTAAGTGTTGTCCATTCATGTTTAACTTAACCTTACCACAAGTCAAAGTATATTGGTTAAGTGTTCATGTTACTTAACCCTAATCATTCATGTTATATTGGTTAAGTGTTCCTACTTACTTAACCTAACCCACTTGTCAAATCAACTTGTTATCATGGTTAAGAGTTCTAATTTTACTTAACCTCGATCACTTGTCTAACTAACGTGCTTCTATGGTTAAGTGTTCTAATTAACTTAACCTCACTCTCTAGTCCAGTTAATCATGTTATAATGGTTAAACATTTGCTTAACCTTACCCACTCCCCTAGTCAACATATTAAATTGGTTAAGTGTCCAGATTAACCCAACCCTACCCACCAATTTAGTTAACATGTTGAATTTGGTTAAGTGTTATAGTTAACTTAACCTACCAATCCTGACTTAGCCTTAATTTATTAATTAAAGCTCCAACCACTCACATTAGACAGGTATTGTTGCGGTTACTGGATGTGCCGGTCGGTTCCGGGCAGGTTTACACCGCAACTCAGTCTAACCTCGGGTCAGGCATCTTTCTAAATTCATAACCATCCCGTCCATCGGATCAGTTAGGGATAGCCAGGGAGGGCAGGAAACTTGTATTTTCCAAACCCAAGCCTAGACACTATCCTCTCTGTCACCCTAGAACATTTTGGTGTATGTGATTAGAAAGAGATGTCATTAGTAAACATTCCTTTGTTTATATGCAAATTGTTAACAATTTATCCTCAAAGCCCACTTTCCCTTTTTAAATAAATTTGGCCTTTATCATATTCATTTGTCTAAATTTACACTTCTCATTTAGGACAAATTCTATAAGTAAATTATTCCTAATTTACTTATTCCATAATTATTCTTTAATGTACTTTATCAGCATTTATTATTATAGCCTATTATCCCTCTATATCATATTTATACTTTTTGGTATGTAAATTATACCAAATTAAGTGTCATTAACCATGATTATGCTAAACATGACAATTACTCATAATTATGGCCAAATTCAAATTACTGTCACATTCATTTCTAATTAATCTCATTAATTAAGGTAATTAATGCATTTTTATGCCATAAATCACTTATGTGATTAATGGCCAATTTATGGCAAGTTTTCCTAAAATTATCATTTTAACCCAACGTTACCCCGTCCAATATTAGGCTAACCATCTTAGCCTAATTTACGTTCGCATGATTTTTGGTGTAAAGCATTTGGCTAAAAACTTAGCCTAATTTAATATACACAAATTGGTATAAATTAGCATAAACATGACAAGGGTATAACTTTGGTATTGATGGCATAATCAATATGAACATAATAGGGTGTACTTGCAAAATAACTAACATGAACATTTTAGGGGTGAACTTGCAAATTGACTAACATGAACACTATAATGTCATAGGTACAAACTTGCAAAAAGACTAACATAAACATCATAATGTCATAGGTATGAACTTGCACTTAAAATAAGGATCTAACTTAATTAGACGTCACTATTATTAGCATATGATCTTGACTACAACATAAGCCTATATTTTTATTTAGGCATAATATCAAACATAAGCTAGTCATGTTCATAAAGTCACTACATGTTCACAAAGGTGCTTACTTTTGTTACTAATACAAAAGTATGGTTCAACTAGAATTATTCCAATCTAATCCTTATATGAATCATGGTTTTTAATCTATTCATATAAACTTAAACTTAAAATGTAAATCTAACTTAATTATGTGTCGCATATATTGTCATATGATTTTGTTAACAACATAGGCCTAGAACATATTTTGTTTGGGCATAAAGTCAAACATAAACTAGCCATGTTCATAAGATCAACACAAGTTCACAAAGGTGTTTACTTTTGTTACTAATACAAAAGTATGGTTTTACACTTGAATCATTATGCCAATTCCAATCATAAATTTATTTGAATCATAATACTCAAATAGATCCAACTACACTAAAATGATCGTAAAAACATACATAGATGGATCTAAAATCATGTTGACATAATAGTGAATCATATACTTGCATGGATCTCAACTTTGTTGAATTAATCTACCACAAACATATAGTCATTAACCTTCAATATGAATTAATTATTTGTGAATATCCAATAGGTGTTGAAATAAACTACCATAAACAAATAAGTGTCACTATGTATCATGTACTGTAAATATCCAAGAGGTCTAATACCATCATACCATAATATCATCATAATTCATTCATAATTAGGGCCATAGCAACATACAATTATGAATTATCATCACCACAAATCAAGTACAATTCCATTTCTCATTTCACAAATATCAAAACTCAATTATTCATTCACATCGGAATAGCACTCTACTTACAACGTATGATGAATCTTGTATTCAGGATTCTGAATTCTGAATTTGGTGATGCTATCCTTTGTTGTAGGCGTTTTTGATTTATTAGTTGTTGTAGCTTTAAGCTTTGAATTGATTTGTTGTTCGTCTCTTTTCAAGTGGAGGCTCTCTTTAGTTTCCCTCCGACAGCATGGCGGCTCACGATCTTATTTTGTGCGTATTTTTAGTTGAGATTTGAGTTGTATATATAGAATTTTAGGATTAATTTAGGCCGTTTGATTAATCCTAGAAATGACCACAACCGTTCAGTCATGATAGAGTTATCCTATTGACTCAGCCATGAGTCAAAAATGAATCAGCATTGACTCAGCGATGAGTCAGAAATGACTCAGCGTATTAAATGTTCACCAATTCTAACGTAAATACGTATTTAATAGATACATTTTCCCCTTTACCGTATTAATTACCCATATATAAATATTTATTTATATATGAATAAATATTTTCTTACCTTTAATTTGTCATAATTCCAAATTGGAGAAGGCCCAAAAAAAAAAAAACCATCCTTGACAACCAAAAATGCGCAACGTACGCTACATGATGCGTACACGTCATATATATATATATATATGCGTATATGTATATATATTATATATATATATATTCATTTTTTTTCTCTATCTTCCCAATTACCCATTTTCACACTAAACCACTTTTTGAACTGCGTTCACACTAGGCTATTTTAAGCCATTCCCCTAAAACAAAAATAGGGCGCTGGCGGGGATCGAACTCTATACCTCTTGTATGCAAGTCATGTGTTCCAACCAAATGAGATACTAAGTCTTTTGCTTACAAACCCTAGAACAATGCTAAACATTATTCGTTTCCCATTCTTCTTTTTTTCATGTTTTGCTGCGATATTTAAATTAATGATATCTTCTTCACACGTTATCCGTTTTGCGTAAACTCGGACTCTATCTCAAGCAAAATTTCGAGGCGAACGCAATGGTGTAACCCTTTTCCCTTAATTCTTATGTTTTTAATTAAGTATACCTTAGTTTATTAAATTACTGTCAACCGAAAACTCGGGGTGTTACATTCTCCCTCACTTAAAAGGATTTCGTCCCCGAAATCTTCAAGTTAGGAAGAATGTGTCCTACCATCCAATCACCCATCTACTCAACCATTCAATCACAGGCATTCATTGTCCTTAAAAGATTTCTAATGCTTTCATTTTCATATGCATAGTGTGTGTATATGTCTTTATCTAATGCAAAATCAGGTGGTCTACTGATTCAGTTGACCTCCTTAATGTGAATTATGTCAGTGTCATGCGTCCAATATGTATGCAATCATTCGTAATAAACTTTATAATTTATACATGAGTGCACAATCATCCATTCATATGCAACATTCATATGACAGCAAATCAAATTTTAATACATATACAAACATATGCACTTAGATCCATATGCAATATGAAAATGTGACTGAGCCGATCTAGTGCCTAAAGTGTGTAAATGCATCCACGAGCAACCACTAGCAATCACTCGCAACCACTTGCAACCATCAATCATAACATGTTTCAAATACATGTTTACATCCAAAAGGGTTCCTACCTAAGGATCGATGATATGTCCTAGAGGATATACCTTAAAAGCTAGAAACAAGTATACCCAATACTCCAAGAAAAGAGATTAAGGGTATATTCTTAAGAAAAGAGTATAGCGTGTGTGTCCTAACTTCAATTCCCCCATATCGCGCCTTCTCGAGCTTTACTCCATTGTACCTTAACTAATTTAACTTCACGATTGCAAAGTTTATTGACCTCCATTTTCAAAATAAACCGATGTCAACCATAATACCAAGTGTATATACTAGGATGATTAGAGGTCTCTCCTCCTAGCTTACCCATCATGCCATAACTATGAGGGTCAAAAAGCTAAAGGTCACTACGTACTTTTTACCTCTCTTAAGGTTAGTCTCTTTCTATTTTAGAGCACCTGCCACAACTATCTATCTCTCATGCAAACCATCCTAGTTGGACTCGATGTTCCTCAAGTACAAGCCCCAAAGGCCTAAACCAATATCAGACAAGCACCCAAGGAATATCTCCTCCGAATTTGGACGATCTACGTGAGATGACATAAGCAAAAACAACCAACAATTGAGCACTAATTGGGATCTTTTACTACACAAGCTCCTAGGTGCAGAGACTCAACTATGGAAGCAAATATGAACAAATGTGAAGCGCTAAAACCAAAGGAAAGAGTACGAACAGAAAAACTAGACTCTTCCAACAGAACTTTACTACCTTCCTCCTAGGTACACTTAGTAGTGAAAGCATGTACTCGCCCTTCTGAAAACCTTGTCCTTTATTCTTACTTGTATGCCCTATTCTGCTATAGTAAATATACTTCCTCTTGTCTTAGGTTTTATAATTCCTTCCTCCTTCGTGAGCCAAGCCTATATCCATGAATTCCTCATCCTTGGGTTGTGCTCCTTAGCCAAACTCCTCATCCTCTTTCGTTTATAACCATGTTGACAAATCTCTCAAAAGCTGCCTACATCGTACGGAAAACCCTATAAGCTTAAAAGAAAACTAGCCGTAAGTGAAACAACTACGGCTATAGATGGAAGTCGGGCACTACTTCGCCCTTCGATGAGGTTACCTCGCAGAAAGACAGGAGCCCCAGAGACTCAAGAAAGAAGGAAATGAGGGCTCAAACAGAGAATCAAAAGATAGTGCTTATGGCTTTGGGGAATATGCCTTTTAAAACAAAACTTTTCTTTTGAAAATGGTTCTTTAAAAACTGTTTTGAAAAATAATTTTCCAAATCTTTATCTAATTCGGTAACCTTCAGCTCTGATACCACGTGTAACACCCCACATCCGTTAGTGTCACTCACAAAGGGAATGCACTAAGTTCTGTGGAGCATTATAGGTAAAAGATGCAGATAAATTACAAGACAGGCAATACAGCGGAAAATAAAACTTCACTTTATTGATAAAATAATTTGTACACAATTGCTTTCCAATATCAGAGTATCTGTCTTACATAAAAGTAAAGAAGCATAAAACAACATTTATATTCCCCAATGTAGCATGAGCCAGCCATAGCAATGAAGCAACGAGTCCAAAGCAAAATATCACAGAGTCTTCAAGCTTGGGAAGATGAACGGTCCAAACTTAAGCTGAGCTAATCCCTCCTTGTTTACCTGGGGGGGGGGGGAACGGAAGAAAAGAAGACGAAAGAAAAGTAGAGTCAGACATAAAGCCTGAGTAAGTCTAGGACTATTCAGTCTATGAATAAGAAAAAGAGCATGATAAGTACAAACTGGAAATGGGAAAGCATCATAAACTAAGTTAAACGGTTTAGAACAGAATTTACTATCGTATCCCATACTAATCTCTGCACCATCTAACTAGTATCCCAACTAGTAATTTATATAAAATGATAACATTACAACGTGATCCCAATCCCCGTAGTTGTGGTAGCCTTTAGGTACACGCCTAGTATGAGGATTCCACCTCAACCAGCCCAATTGCCACGAAGATGTTAGACGTACCCGTACTACCCTATCGATCGGCTCCCTACTTGCTTGCATGTGTCACGTGTGTCACACGGCCCCCTTGAGTGTAGATACCTATGCTGGTCCCACCATGGGGTGTATCAAGTCCCATGGTGGCGGCCCGACACATTTCTAGAATGCATAGAGTATACTACTGATGCTTAGTGCCTTATTTTTCAGCGCCGGAGTGCGTGCACGCCCACACTCCGTTAGAACCTACACTGCTGCACCAACCTCCGTTGTTTTGACAGCTTACAATCAGCCCAGTAATCGTGCCCCACCCTACCTAGTTTCAGGGTATCATGATACGCCAATGTGGGTTACTGCTGAAATGGGTCCCCGTTACTAGGGTTTCCTAATGGTTAAGTTTGTGGGCCAATATATGCTGATATTACCCACATACCCATGATTTACTTAACCCACCCACCGATTCAAACATGTTTATTAATGGTTAAGTTTGTGGGCCTATGTTTACTGATATTTCCCACTAACCCGATATGTACTTAACCCCTCTACTGATTCAAGCATATTTATTAATGGTTAAGTTTGTGGGCCTATATTTACAGATATTACCCACCAACCCGATATGTACTTAACCCTTCCACATATTATGTCATACTGGTTAAGTGTTTATTTATTCATGTTAACTTAACCCGCCCACTCCTCATATCATATTGGTTAAGTGTTTTAAATTGTTAACTTAACCCTCCTACTTATCATGTTACTCTGGTTAAGTGTTGCCTCCTTGTGTTAACTTAACCTCACCGTCTGTTTAACTAACCTGTTACAACGGTTAAGTGTCTCCTTAGCTAACTTACCCCTACTACTTGTTTAATTAACAGGTTATAATGGTTAAGTGTTGTCCATTCATGTTTAACTTAACCTTACCACAAGTCAAAGTATACTGGCTAAGTGTTCTTGTTACTTAACCCTAATCATTCATGTTATATTGGTTAAGTGTTCCTACTTACTTAACCTAACCCACTTGTCAAATCAACTTGTTATCATGGTTAATAGTTCTAATTTTACTTAACCTCGATCACTTGTCTAACTAACGTGCTTCTATGGTTAAGTGTTCTAATTAACTTAACCTCACTCTCTAGTCCAGTTAATCATGTTATAATGGTTAAACATTTTCTTAACCTTACCCACTCCCCTAGTCAACATATTAAATTGGTTAAGTGTCCAGATTAACCCAACCCTACCCACCAATTTAGTTAACATGTTGAATTTGGTTAAGTGTTCTAGTTAACTTAACCTACCAATCCTGACTTAGCCTTAATTTATTAATTAAAGCTCCAACCACTCACATTAGACAGGTATTGTTGCAGTTACTGGATGTGCCGGTCGGTTCCGGGCAGGTTTACACCGCAACTCAGTCTAACCTCGGGTCAGGCATCTTTCTAAATTCATAACCATCCCATCCATCGGATCAGTTAAGGATAGCCAGGGAGGGTAGGAAACTTGTATTTTCCAAACCCAAGCCTAGACACTATCCTCTCTGTCACCCTAGAACATTTTGGTGTATGTGATTAGAAAGAGATGTCATTAATAAACATTCCTTTGTTTATATGCAAATTGTTAACAATTTATCCTCAAAGCCCACTTTCCCTTTTTAAATAAATTTGGCCTTTATCATATTCATTTGTCTAAATTTACACTTCTCATTTAGGACAAATTCTATAAGTAAATTATTCCTAATTTACTTATTCCATAATTATTCTTTAATGTACTTTATCAGCATTTATTATTATAGCCTATTATCCCTCTATATCATATTTATACTTTTTGGTATGTAAATTATACCAAATTAAGTGTCATTAACCATGATTATGCTAAACATGACAATTACTCATAATTATGGCCAAATTCAAATTACTGTCACATTCATTTCCAATTAATCTCATTAATTAAGGTAATTAATGCATTTTTATGCCATAAATCACTTATGTGATTAATGGCCAATTTATGGCAAGTTTTCCTAAAATTATCATTTTAACCCAACGTTACCCCGTCCAATGTTAGGCTAACCATCTTAGCCTAATTTACGTTCGCATGATTTTTGGTGTAAAGCATTAGGCTAAAAACTTAGCCTAATTTAATATACACAAATTGGTATAAATTAGCATAAACATGACAAGGGTATAACTTTGGTATTGATGGCATAATCAATATGAACATAATAGGGTGTACTTGCAAAATAACTAACATGAACATTTTAGGGGTGAACTTGCAAATTGACTAACATGAACACTATAATGTCATAGGTACAAACTTGCATAAAGACTAACATAAACATCATAATGTCATAGGTATGAACTTGTACTTAAAATAAGGATCTAACTTAATTAGACGTCACTATTATTAGCATATGATCTTGACTACAACATAAGCCTATATTTTTATTTAGGCATAATATCAAACATAAGCTAGTCATGTTCATAAAGTCATTACATGTTCACAAAGGTGCTTACTTTTGTACTAATACAAAAGTATGGTTCAACTAGAATTATTCCAATCTAATCCTTATATGAATCATGGTTTTTAATCTATTCATATAAACTTAAACTTAAAATGTAAATCTAACTTAATTATGTGTCGCATATATTGTCATATGATTTTGTTAACAACTAGAACATATTTTGTTTGGGCATAAAGTCAAACATAAACTAGCCATGTTCATAAGATCAACACAAGTTCACAAAGGTGTTTACTTTTGTTACTAATACAAAAGTATGGTTTTACACTTGAATCATTATGCCAATTCCAATCATAAATTTATTTGAATCATAATACTCAAATAGATCCAACTACACTAAAATGATCGTAAAAACATACATAGATGGATCTAAAATCATGTTGACATAATAGTGAATCATATACTTGCATGGATCTCAACTTTGTTGAATTAATCTAACACAAACATATAGTCATTAACCTTCAATATGAATTATATATTTGTGAATATCCAATAGGTGTTGAAATAAACTACCATAAACAAATAAGTGTCACTATGAATCATGTACTGTAAATATCCAAGAGGTCTAATACCATCATACCATAATATTATCATAATTCATTCATAATTAGAGCCATAGCAACATACAATTATGAATTATCATCACCACAAATCAAGTACAATTCCATTTCTCATTTCACAAATATCAAAACTCAATTATTCATTCACATCGGAATAGCACTCTACTTACAACGTATGATGAATCTTGTATTCAGGATTCTGAATTCTGAATTTGGTGATGCTATCCTTTGTTGTAGGCGTTTTTGATTTATTAGTTGTTGTAGCTTTAAGCTTTGAATTGATTTGTTGTTCGTCTCTTTTCAAGTGGAGGCACTCTTTAGTTTCCCTCCGACAGCATGGCGGCTCACGATCTTATTTTGTGCGTATTTTTAGTTGAGATTTGAATTGTATATATAGAATTTTAGGATTAATTTAGGCCATTTGATTAATCCTAGAAATGACCACAACCGTTCAGTCATGATAGAGTTATCCTATTGACTCAGCCATGAGTCAGAAATGAATCAGCATTGACTCAGCGATGAGTTAGAAATGACTCAGCGTATTAAATGTTCACCAATTCTAACGTAAATACGTATTTAATAGATACATTTTCCCCTTTACCGTATTAATTACCCATATATAAATATTTATTTATATATGAATAAATATTTTCTTACCTTTAATTTGTCATAATTCCAAATTGGAGAAGGCCCAAAAAAAAAACCATCCTTGACAACCAAAAATGCGCAACGTACGCTACATGATGCGTACACGTCATATATATATATGCGTATATGTGTATATATATATATTATATATATATATTCAATTTTTTTCTCTATCTTCCCAATTACCCATTTTCACACTAAACCACTTTTTGAACTGCGTTCACACTAGGCTATTTTAAGCCATTCCCCTAAAACAAAAATAGGGCGCTGGCGGGGATCGAACTTTATACCTCTTGTATGCAAGTCATGTGTTCCAACCAAATGAGCTACTAAGTCTTTTGCTTACAAACCCTAGAACAATGCTAAACATTATTCGTTTCCCATTCTTTTTTTTTATGTTTTGCTGCGATATTTAAATTAAAGATATCTTCTTCACACGTTATCCGTTTTGCGTAAACTCGGACTCTATCTCAAGCAGAATTTCGAGGCGAACGCAATGGCGTAACCTTTTTCCCTTAATTCTTATGTTTTTAATTAAGTATACCTTAGTTTATTAAATTACTGTCAACCGAAAACTCGGGGTGTTACAGAAGATGAAATGACCACTCACTAACTAAAGTTGTCCTAAATAATAGAATTGACCACACTTAGTCATAGTACACCGAATAAAGCTGGTTCAGAACAGTAGATTAGACCATACTCTGTCATAAAGCTGATATGGAAAAGCTGGTTGAGTGAAGATTAGACCACACCCTACCAAAAACATTTTGGTTGAGCGAATGATGAAATGACTATTCACTGACTAAAGATGATCTAAACAGTATGAAATGACCACACTGATTAACGTTGTTCCAAACAGTACGAAATTACCACACTCATAGCTGTGGAAAAGCTTATTTGACTACTCTCTGCCTTCGAATCAATTTGATAAAGCTGACCAAAGGAATGTGCCAAGTAAGCAAGGGAACCATTATTTTGAAATAGCTAGCTTGAAAACACTTTTCCATAAAATAGCATACGAAATGATTAAAGCTCATATGAAAATTGTTGACTTGACTACACTCTGCAATAAAACAAAGTACGAAATGATAAAAGCTGATATGGAAAAGCTGACTTGACAATGACATTATTGAGCTGTTTCGCCTCTTTCAAATCTCTTCAACATATTAATTTTCATTTTAGAAACTCTTCTACCTACTTCAAATACAATCAAAACTAATGTACCCACTCAACAATGATTAGAAATCTTATTTCTACGTTTTGCTGTTATGGCGATGAATTGGTCGTGGGCAAGCAGCAAAATGGAAAGTACGTTGGAGGATTATACCAACTAGGGAGAGTTCGCAAGGGTTGCACACTAGATGATTTGAAAGAATCGGTCTTCAAAGCAACAAAAATTAACCCTTTCGAATACGATATTGAATTGTTTGTTAACTGGCCTACTGATTCGGGGTCGAGAGCAGTATCACTCTTAAACAATGAAGATGTAGAAATAATGTTTTCTACAGTTACCAAATCGATTGAGCTGTTTTTTGGAAAAGTGGCAAAATAAAGCATGGAAGAAACTGTCCCCTCTTTCATCATGAGTACGAGTTTAGGGGATTTTACAGAAATGTTGCACACTAATGATCCTTCACTCGTCTTTAGTTCTCCTATATATATTAATCCCTATTTTCAGCCAAATGTGAACAATAGTATCAGCAAAAAATTTAGTCAAATGTTCATGAGCAAAAACAACAACATCAGCCTAATTTTCAGCCAAATGTTTATGAGCAACATTTGCAACAGGCCAAATTTCCTTCTCAGTCAGAACTGTACGATATGAGCCAAAGATATGTGTTGCACAATATTTTCGTTTGCTAACTACTTAAAGAAATGTAAGATATGATTGAAATGCATTTATTAACAGATTGACTGAAGAAACTGAATTAGAATTGGCTGTTGGACCTTCAGAACAGACAAACGATCCAAATGAAGACATAGATATGGAATTAAATGACTATATTGATAGCTTGGTAGTTGCCACGAGAACTAATGATGGTACATGTTGGGTTCAACGAATGCAAGTCAACAATGAACTGCTAGACTTTGACTTTCCAAGCACGGACGATCATGAAGATGATGGTGCTAAGGCTCAATTTGAAGTACGATTAGACGATGATCCGCATATGGCACAAATGATGGCCAGATCGATAGTTGCTAATCTAGAGTTTTCAGGAAAAAAAAATCTCCACTACTTGCATACATAATGGTTTTGTTGTTGGGATGTTATTCGAAAGTAAAGAAAAGTTTCTACACCAACTAATAGAATGGTCTATTCTGCATGGAGTTTCGTACATGACAATCAAGTCGAATAAGACAATATATACTACTGTATGTAATGTTGATGCTAGTTTTTCATGGAGAATACATGCTGTAGTGTCCAAGAAATCTCAAACTGGATGGTTGAAAATCAGAAAGTTGCCACATGAACATAACTATGTCAATCCTATGACTAATTCCAACCACAAGCAAACCACTTTTGGATTTCTTATGTCAAATATCATGTCTTTGTCAAGGCTAATTTGGATATCTCAGCTTGTATAGTCCAAGTACTTGTCTACGACCAACTCTTCATCAAAATTAGTTACATGAAAGCTTGGAGAACATTGAATAAAATATTTGAAAAAAAAAGTGGTGAATGGGTCGAACTGTATACAAATTTATCGCAATATTTTAAAGAAATAAAGAGAAATAATCCAGTTATAGTTGGACATATAACACACAATGATATTGTGGTATTTAAATGTGCTTTTTGAGCATTTGGTTCTTCCATTCCAGGTTTTCTACATTGTAGTCCATTGCTGTGTATTAACGAGACACATTTGTATGGTAAATATAAGGGTACATTGCTTGTTGCTACTGCTGTAGGTGCCAATGACTGTCTTTTCCCATTGGCTTATGCAGTTGTCGAATCTGAGTCATATGATAGATGGGCCTGGTTCTTTTCATGTATCCATGAGTCCATTCATACTGTACGAAATCGTCGCATTACTTTTATATCAGATAGAATGAATGAGATCCCAAAGCTTTAGAGGAAAAATGGTGAGAATCGCAAAAACATAATTCTGTGCAAGACATTTTAAAGCCAATTTTCAAGATGCGGACTACAGAGAGAAGCATCTAACAGGTTTGTTTTACTCTGCTAAATGTCCTTTGGAAGCAACGGAGTACATTAAAATCAGAGGAAATCAAGGCAACTAATCCGTGGGCGCATGACTGGATGAACAAAGCTTAGGGAATTTTTAATAAAATTGGACACTTTACAGAGTTGTTGGTGGCGGCTTCCATATAATGACAACAATGCATCTAAAAGTTTTAATAGTGTACTGAAAGATGCCTGTTGTAAATGAATGAGTTGGATTTGGGGAAATCAATTAGTCCTACGTTGGGAAAAATTAAAACTCAAGTCACTACATATATAAAGGCTTGATAGGTTATATCCAAAGAAAGAGGGGATGAGGGAGAGATAATGACATGAAAAAAATCATGAACATACATTCATGATTAATATTAATGGTCAAAGATTAGGGCCTTAGGCCTTGGGGCTCTTGGGGTCTCATGATCGATTGGGCCTCCGATTGATGTTGGGCCTGCTGTGCTAAAACGAATATTTTTTTAATATAGCCGTGCAAATACCAACAGAAATTTCTATTGGTAAAGGGTCGCAACCTTTCCAATAGTCATTAGCATTGCGACTCAAATAGTAGCACCCCTTCTCAAATAGATGCCTCTTCCCCGCCTATAAATAGGCACTCGAAAAATCAAATCATATACGGATTTATTCTGATTTCTATCCTCTTTATCTTCTTCCCCGTTAATCTGCTCTGCAATATAAAAACTACCTTGCGTTCGTCGTCACACTGCGATTGTAGCGCAACATCGCAGAGAAAAACCGTTTCATCCATGGAAAAGATTGCTCAATCAAACCTGCCAGCGTTGTAAAAGGAGCAATTTCGTTTCAAGGAAACAACAGTCGCTGGACTCGGTAATTAATCAGTAATATTTCAGCATTTCTCTTGTTTTCCTAATTTCTTGATTGCATAGTATTGTTTCATACAATCCTTTTGCAAAACTGTGATTATTCCTTGTTGTTGTGAATTGCAACTTCATTGAAACAATATAGCTAATGCTTGAAAGTGTTAATATTTATAGAAATAGTTTTCTGCCGTTTCTGTTGATTCATTTCTAACATTCTTGAAACGAAATTGTGATTGTTGCTTCTATTTGCAGACGACGATGTCGCAAAGTAGCAACAACAAATCTGTGCCGACACAAACTGTGCCACTGGCTCCGCCTCTTGTTCCACCAACTGTCCTATATTCACATGGCAAAAGACCAGAGAAGTTTAATGTCCAAGATTTCAAATGCTGGCAACAAAAGATGCTTTTCTATCTGACAGCATTGGGCCTAGCCAAGTCCATTTCTGATGACCCCCATTTGTTGATGAACTGGAACTAGACGCCACCAAAGTCGAGGCTCTTACTGCACAGAAGAATTATGATTTCATCTGTAAGAATTACATTCTCAATGATTTAGAAAATAGTCCATATAATGTATATTGTACCATTGAGACTGCAAAGGTTTTCTGATTATCTATGGAAAAGAAGTACAACGTGACAACCCCAATTTCGACAAACCAATTTTTTTTTCAAAATTCCAGTCTATCAAAACCTGGATTGGTTTGCTCTGGTATCCTGCAGAAAAGACAGAGACATAAAATATGTCAGAGCTCAGAAAACATCTCACAGCGAAATGGATAAAATATAATATAAATCAAAGTATAGCCGTACCGTAGTAATAATACTGCCTTACCAGTATCCAAAGCTATAATGTCTAATGCCCCTGCGACAAATCTAACCTGCGAGTATGTTATGAGGAGGGGGGTCAGAACACAAGTTCTGGTGACTGGATTTAAACTAAACACTTTGTATAATCCTACATACACAGTTCAATCATATTATCTTATTTATTAGGTTACTTAGGTTAACAACACTTAAGGCTTACACGCACGTCGTACCCATTTACTTCCCAGTGAACTAACATAATACAGTATATGTGTAGCTACCCCCAATTTCGAGGTACACCCCATGGAACCCCACTCGCACGGTCTCCATTGTAACACTATCGCAGTATACGTAGTCCCTCATCCTATGCCGTAGTGACGTACGAATAACAATATTACGTTCCGCATATATCTTTCATTACTATGCTACACAAACGTACGGACTGCCACTTTTGTTCGAACCAGACTCCATAACAGAGTAATGCACTCAAGTCTACGATACACCACCCAGAGCCGATATGCATGTATCTGGATTGTCCACCATACGTATCTTCATTTGTAGCTCGATGCCTCAATCGCACGTCCCCTAATGTGCACCGAGTTCCGTGGCAGGGCGATACAAGAAACACAAAACTCGACCGGGAGCTTTTCCATATCTGTACGGGCCTGTCTCTAAAGATCCTCTATATACAGACATACCTGGGGTCTATTTTCGTAGTGGCTATGCCCCCACCTCGGCCCATCCCTCTACTAGTAAAGACAACCAGAGCTAAGCGACCACCCATACGCAAACAATCTAAACATCCATGTGGCATCTCCCCTCAACCCCATACCCCGATAGTGAAGTGTGAAATGGTATCTTGGGTTTAGC
The DNA here is from genome assembly GCA_030737875.1 of Allium sativum. Taxonomy (NCBI): domain Eukaryota; kingdom Viridiplantae; phylum Streptophyta; class Magnoliopsida; order Asparagales; family Amaryllidaceae; genus Allium; species Allium sativum. The sequence continues at coordinate 570,130,866 of CM060923.1, read as the reverse complement.
TCGAGTCTTTCCGCATCCCACTGGCTGTGGATGACAGGTATCCGACGATCTACTATCCTTGGTTGTGACCTTTCTCTCTCTGCCTCCTCATAAGGCAACCGCCGAACTACCCTAGTGTCACCACGTCACAGCATTCTGACTGCATAGCTACATCTGCAGTCAAGGCCCACCCACCTAGTAGTTACATGAAGACCCAACCTCTGCGAGCACAACCTAATACATCTGTCACCGCATATAGGACTGCTAGAGCACCTTACGTACCTCAGGAAGTCGCGTGCTTCCCCTTCCAGTTCCTTGGAGCTGTTTGAACAATCAGATGAATGTGCGCTCCCCTCGTGCTTTATAACACCTCGATGATCTACCCCGTTGGGTTATTCATCCTCAACCGTATGGACTGGTCTAAGTGCCTTACTTTAGCATGTTATTAGACCTTATGTCTAGACATTCTTTTACGCGCTTACCTCACCTCACCAGGTTTCCAGTTTACTTGGTTATTCCCATTCATATTGAATTCTTATTCAAATTACCAAGTTTCTCTTGCTTATTAATTTCAGTCATACAACTTAATCCATTTAAGTTTATTAATAAGCCCCAACATGTTATTCTCTAGATTGTGGCCCAAGGTCTGCAATCTACAATCTCTTTTATATTCTTGTTTGATTTCATCATTACAGTAACATGTTTTACTTAATATGTAATTAAGTATGTCCAGCTCACATATTTTCTAATTAACATGTCACTTACCATTTGTGATTAAATATAACTTATTTTATTTCATAAGTTTTCCTCATTCTTTCTCATTTAATCATAATTCCGTTTTACGTTGTCAATACAACTTATCATTGTTTACTTATTAACTTAGTTCTATTAACTAAGGCCCATTAATAAGTTTCTCTACCCATTTATTATAACCTATGTTACAATTTCCTCTTGTCCCTAAAACATTCTTATCAACGGGTTTCAGACTTCCAAGCTTACAGATCACTTAATTTATAATTAAGTACAATATATTTTCCCCCTTTTCTTAACTGGTTTCAGGTTTCCCCCTTTATTGATTACTTAATTTACAATTAAGCGTTTCTTAACTCAATACACCAGTTATCCCATCCTCTTACTAGTTTATTATAACCTAAGTTATAATATTCACTTGTCCCTAGGACAAGTCTACCTATTATACAACATTTTCATTAATGTTATTTATTTATAATAAGTTATTATCATTCCCCTTTTAAACCATTTTCTTTTACTTTTGTATTCGAGTATCCTTCATTCACTGCAATATATATATATTCCTTATTTTAATTAAGGAAAACACTTCATGCACCTTATCAATTTGATAAGAGGAATCAGTTATTTATTTTCATAACGTATTCCCATCTAAATCCGTGGTAGCAAGTAATTTCTTTACTCTTCTACTTTAGTTAGTGTGGCCTACTTGCAACCACATTCTCAGAAATAGGTCATTTAGGGAAATACATCACTTTTCCTTCGTATCACACTAACTCAGTTCATTACATCCCTTCCTTTCTTATTTTCTGGGTTAGACATTTAATTACCATTATTGCCTTTTACTCATATCTTGTTATATACATATATACATACATACATACATACATATATATATATATATATATATATATATAAGCACTAGACCTCTCACATTAAGCCTACACTTGTGGATGCTTGATTTGCCGGGCGGGTCCGAGCAGTCTTATACCACAAGTTGGCTTAACCTCGTGTCTTAGCACCATTACATTTTTTTATTTTTGCACTTGGGCCTCTCACATTAGGTACAACATTAGTGGCTGCTGGATATGCCGGTCAGGTCCGGGTAGAATTCCGACACTAATGCAACCTAATCTCGTGCCATACGTACAGTTACAATTTCGAATTGAAAGCCTAGGCATATTCATCTTTATTCAATCATTAATGTTCATATCAAAATTGCACTCCCAAATTAAAGTCTCAAAACATAATATATGCTATGTTCCGAAAATTCCATTACAATTCATTCCCATTTCATGAAAAATTTAGGCATATTATCCTTTTTACTGTAATCTAGTTTACAATAATCTAATTTTGCATGTCATCTAAGTTTTGTCTATATTTCATCACATGTCCTTTTTAACATATGTTTAATGCTATTTTGACATGTAAACATTCAATCGGTTAATTATTCAAATCCATCAATCTAAACATGTCATTTATTATATAATATGCCACAAGTGAAACATACAATTATAACAACAACAGTTAGTGCCCGTGTTCTAACCATTTCTAAAAAGTTTTTTTTTTCAACATGTAATCTTTCCAATAATTTAATAGATTCAACATATGAATTTCCTGATCTATTTATATTAACGTCCCAACTTGTTATAACAACAATTTATAATTAAACTGGCAATTTCACAATTTATTAAAAGGGGAATTCTAAACGATAGTCATAACCTTATCTAAAGCTACAATTTAAACCCACTCACCTTTAAGCTTTCTCTAATTTTTTGATCTAATCCGTCCAATCATCCGTGGTTTCCTCTTTTCCCTTCGATTAGATTCACAACCTTACTTCGAATAATCTTTTATTAACGTTGATCCTCTCCTCCAGATGTGGATTCGTAACTTTCTAGGCTAATATTTTAATTTCAGAATAGATTTGAGAAGAGAGAGAGAGTGTGTCATGGCAGAGCTCCAGCGTAGCCGCCAAATTATATGGTTTAGGGTTAGGTCTATGGTCTTATTTATAGGAGTATGGAGCAACCAGGACCCTTAGGTTTAAATAAAACTCCATCAGAGCTAACCATGTCATACGACCAATAAGAAATGGCCATGTCACAACAAAAACAAACGTTCACCAATCAAAACCCGCCACGTGTGTTGAATGATGCGCAGGGGTTTACACCCCTGCTTGGGTGTCGACACCCCTATGGTGGTGTCGACACCCCTTCCATATATATATATATATATATATATCCTTTTTATTTGAAATTTGATTTATTTATAATACATGTAATCTTCTTGCATATAAATCAAATTTCAAACATTCCTTCTTTGTTTGCTTCTTTGTTCGCGTGCAACCCTTAATTTGAATTATGTTCATTTGTATTCAACTCTTATGTGTATGCTAATCTTTTATATGCGAACAATTATTTATCTCAAACCAATTAATATATATATATATATATTCCTCTTTTGAAACATTCTCCCAATTAAACCTCTTATTAACCCTTTTCATACTGAACCGCTGTTTAATTAAACCGCCTTCCCACTAAGCCACTTTTTAACTGCTTTCACACTAAGCCACTTTTTAGCCATTCCCTTAAAAAAATATGGCACTGGCAGGAATCGAACTCTGAACCTCTTGTATGAAAGTTACATTTTTCAACCAACTAAGCCACTTGGTCTTTTGTTAACAAGGCTTAGAAAAGTGCTAGATATTATTCTTTTCTCAATCCTTTCTTTCCATGTTTTGTTGCAATAATTAATTCAAAGATATCTCTTTCATTTTAAATCAGTTTTCTGTAAACTATAGGTCTAAATTGACCAGAAAATCGCCACAAACGCAGTGACACTAATTTCGTGACCAAATTCTGGAAGCTCTTCAAATTTTCCTTTTTATTTCTTTTTAAATGTTCACCTGCAATTTTAATTGAATTGCATTGCATTTCTTCTCATTTCATGTATTGCATGTAACTTCTTTTATTAATCTTTTTCGTCATTTCACTAGATGAACTTATTACATGCAATTATATTATTATTTAATTTTTCTTTTAAATATATATATGCATATAATATATATACATATATGCATATTTTTATATTTTTAATTGCATTAAAAATGCGGGGTGTTACATATAAGACTGAAGGCACCGAAATGAAGAAATTCATTATCGGGAGTTTCTGGACTTCAAAATGGTCGATTCCAAAACAGTCGCCAGTCAGATTCAAGAAATCCAAGTAATCATTCATAAAATTCGTGACAAAAAGATGGATTTAAGTGAGTCATTCCAAGTGGCTGCCACTTTCGAAAAGTTGCCTCCGTTATTGAAGGATTTCAAAAACTATTTGAAGCATAAGTGCAAGGAAATGACCATGTAGGATCTGGTTGTTCATCTACAAATCGAAGAAGACAATAGAAAATCAAAGAAAAAGGCTACCAGTTCGTTACAGGCAAAGGCTAATGTGGTTGAGGATGAGAATACAAAAAAAAAGTGCAAGCAGAATCCTAAGACAAAGAAATAAAAGAAATTTTAAGGATCTTTCCACAATTGTGGAAAGAAAGGCTACAAAGCAGCCATGTATCGTGCACCCAAAAAGAAGAAACCAGAAGCAAATGTGCTGAAAATTCAGATGATGTTGTAGATATGGATTTGTGTGCGGTTATCTCTGAATGCAACCTTGTTGGCAACAACAAGGAGTGGTCTCTAGACATTGGAGCCACTGGCCATATATGTGCAATAAGTGGATGTATACAACTTATAAACTTGCCACTGATCACGAGGAACTATTCATGGGAAACTCATCTGCATCAAAGGTGGAAGGCAAGGGAAATACTGTACTGAAATTAACTTCTGGAAGGAACTAAAATTGAATGATGTACTCCACGTTCCAGAAATCCGCAAGAACCTGATTTCAGGATCGTTGCTTAGTAAGAATGGCTTCAAACTGACATTTACTGCTGATAAATTTGTAATATCATAGAACAGAGTGTACGTTGGAAGAGGATATGTGTGATGGTTTGTTTGAGGCAAATGTAATTGCTGTTGTGCCAAACAATGATATGAATAAAAGTGAATCCTCTGTTTATATTGTTGAATCTTCTAACATATGAAATACTAGATTAGGGCACATAAATTTTGATACATTGTGAAGATTGATTAATATAGCATTTATACCAAAATGCAATATAGATTCCAACTATAAATGTTAAGTTTGTGCAGAAGCAAAATTGACAAGAACCTCGTTTCATCATGTTGAACGAGAGACCGTACCTCTAGAATTAATACATATTGATATATGCAATCTGAAATGTGTCAAACTAGAGGTGGAAAAAGGTACTTTGTTACATTCATTGATGATTGTACCAGATATTGTCATGTATATCTCTTTAGAAGCAAGGGCGAAGCATTTGAAATGTTTAAACAATATAAGGCAGAAGTTGAGAAACAACTCAACAAGAAAATAAAATGTTTAAGAAGTGATAGAGGAGGAGAATACGAGTCTCCATTTGAGGAATTCTGTGCTGATCAGCATGGTATTATACATCAAACTACATCCCCGTATTCACCTCAATCCAATGGTGTAGCCGAACGAAAAAAATAGAATTCTTAAAGAAATGATGAATGCCTTACTAATTAGCTCTGGCTTGCTAGATAACTTTTGTGAAGAAGCTATTTTAAATCACATTTTGAATAAAATACCGTGGAAGAAAACATCTAAATCTCTACATAAACTTTGGAAAAAACAGACCACCATCCTACAAATACTTGAAAGTGTGGGGGTGTCTTACCAAAGTAGATATACCAAACTAAAAAAGGTTAAAATTGGACCAAAGACTATAGATTTCATATTCATTGGATATGCTCGTAATAGTAGTGCATATCAATTTTTGGTGTACAAATTTGAATTTGATGACTTTCATGAAAACAACATTATCGAGTCACAAAATGCTGGATTCTTTGGACACATTTATCCTCTAAAATCCTCTATTGAAACTATTGTTCAAAAGAGATCAAGAAATACAGATACTCTTGAGGATAATGTTAATCAAAACTTGAATGTGAGATATACCGAAACAGAGGTAGAGGAACCCAGAAGGAGTAAACGTCAAAGGACTTCTAAAACTTTTGGACCCAATTTCTATGCATATATGATAGAAAATGAACCTCTTACTTACCAACAAGCAATGTCATCTCCTGAGACTCCATACTGGAAGGAGGTTGTCAATAGTGAAATAGAATCCATTTTACAAAAGCATATGTGGGAACTAGTGGATCTACCCAAAGATCAAAACCACTTGGATATAAATGGAAATTTAAGAAAAAAAACTAAAAGTTGACGGCTCAATAGACAAGTGTAAAGCAAGACTAGTAATAAAAGGATAAGGAAGATCTAGATTACTTCGATACGTATTCACCAGTAACTAGAATAGCAACAATTAGGATGCTTACTACAATAACATCCATATTACACAACACCAAATTTGCCATTTTGTAACATTTTTTTGCGCTCCAGTTTATCACGGTTATTTTCGTGATCAAATTATCATGGTTATTTATGTTATGTAGCATTATCACGGTTATCACCGTGATATTACCTGAGCTTTTAGCAAATTAATGGATAGCATAGTCATTTCATTTTTACTCTTAACTTCACGCTTCAGCTTCCTTTTTCTTAGTTCGTAAATGAATTAGGGTTTTTCCGCTTATCGCCGCTTTCACTCCTCTACCTCAAGTTTGAGCCTCCTTCGTCAATCTCTCCACTTCTGCCTCAAATTGGAGTCGCCTTCATCCATCTCAATCGATTGAAGATATTCGATTCTCGAAAGACCATCATCAAGTCCATCAGAGCGTGGAAGTTATGGAAGACCACAAATATCAAATGGTAACAGTGCTTCCAGATTCTCGGATAGTCCTAGAAACAAGAGCTATTCGAGCAAAATATCTGAGTCTAGGTATGGTGGAGGACGTGATAATGGTGGAAGCAGAAATCAGTGGTCTAAGCAGCATGATTACGATGATGGCGGTAACAGAACTAGTAGGGGTTTAAGCAATGGTTCTGATGCTCCTGTATGGAGTTATGGCAGTAGGAGGACTCAGGATAAGGGAAGTTATTTTGATTTTGATCAGCTACTTGATTCGTTCATCGATTAATTTTTTGGTGGATAAGATATCTACTTTGCCATCTATTCTTGTATGTTTATGGAATTTAAAATAGGTCATAAAGAAGAAACATTTGAAAGTTATGTAGATCGTTTGACTGTTTAAATCATTGAAGCGGTGAGCTTCCACGTCGTTTATTTATTGATGTAAAGTATATTTTCTTTAATATTATAAAATGCTACCGTATCTAAAATTTTCTTTTTAATACTTTTATATTATACGTAGATCATTTTTGTTTAATCCATGTCTGATAAATTATGTCTGTGTCTGATAAATTATGTAGGGGGCATGAGCTTAGAAAGGAAAATGGAAAGCTAGTGAAAGAGTTGCTTATGGTGAGTTTTTTATTTTTCTTTTTTTCCTCATGAACCGAATCATTCTCTACTTCATGGCATCACAATGTAAATTATGGATGGTCATATATATTTTTACACCAGTATATCCTGAGTCATGGATGTAATTGATGAAAAATACTGGTATGAGTTCATTGATTACATATTAACAGTGACTAAACATGAGTAAAAAAGAAAATGATTTTCCTATACATTTCACTTCCCATATGCTGGAATTTTTTCTTATTTCATAGAAAACTTCTTATATAAATATTTATTACATAATCTTTGTTGATAAACTTTACAACTTACTTCCCAATTGTTTGATCTTTGGTCGCATCATCTGCATTCGTAAAATTGTCAGACTTCTCCAGATTTTCTTCTTTAGATATCATCGTAGTTTCTTCATTGCCATTTGAAACTTTTCCATTTTGAGTACCCACTTTGTTATTACCTGCATTCTCTTCTTTAGGTTTTTCAGCTCCATCTTCTTGCGGTTTACCTAAGCCTGTGTTCGTTCCAATTTAATCAACATTGTCTGTATAATTTTTCTTTCTTCCCAGTTCTTTATGGTTCTCTGCATTACTGATTCTTCTTTAACTGATTCTAAATCATTTACTTCTTTTTCAGTGTGATCTCATCTACTGTTTTTATACATTCACCATCTTCATTAGCGACATTACTTCCATCTATTTTTGGATCTGACTGATCATCAATTCCTTCCTCCACCGTGATATTGTTTTCCAGGCAGTCATCCGTGGCATCATTGTCTTCAACTTCATTGCTCTTCTCATTCTGGTATTTTATTCCTCTACTCTTATCAGTAGTTGTTCGTCTTTTTCTACTCTTTCCTTTCTAGTTTCTTCTCACTTTGTGCTCATTTGAACCTGTAATTTGAATTGGCTTTAAACCGTTCTCTTTTATATCTGTTTTTGCACTTACTTCATCATCATTTTTTGACTCTTCTTCACCTCTTTGATTTGTTTGCTGGCTTCTGAATTGGTTATTTCTTGACTTAAATCCTTTTTGTCGTCACCACCTCTCATATTTATCTTCTTTAATCTTCGTTATGAGTTTTTGACTTGGCGTAGCTTCATTTTCCTATGTAACATTTACTGCTTTTTCTACCACATTTTTAACTTATGTGGAATTATTCTCACCATCATATATTATACAAAAACAAATTTTAAATTGAACATGTTTTTGGAAAAGAAAGAACAAATACCTCAAGAAGTATATCTTGTTATTCTCGGTACGTATTTTGGCAATTTTCGTGAGTGCATTTTGATGTGGAATTTTTTTGTTTTCTATTATACGTTTTGGCAATTTCCTTAATTTCTTAAGGAAAACTTTCTTATTAGTTTCTGTTGACGTAATATGAGATAGGAATATAGAACACTTAATAAATATGTTTTTTCCTATTCATTACAGTGACAGATTATAGTCAAACATTATATCTTTGGTCAACTACAACAGGCCTTCTGAATATAAAATTGGTGTTGAAGCCATAGAGACAGGAGGGAAAAGATAGACTTCATATTATTAAACTGTGTTTGACTTTGTACATGTCGAGGATATACTTGCAAGTTTAAAGACATAATTCGATGCCAAATGTATACGAAGTTTACCCTCTATATTGTAAAACACCGTCTTGCTGACTCCTTCCCAATTACAAAAATTAAAATGATTATTACATCTTTAATCTTCACTAAAGTTCGTGTATCAACTTGTTGTTGTTCTTTCAGGTTGAAATATGTAATATGATAAACAATTGTAGACTTATATATACAAAAAATGTTAATTAACTGAAAAAATGATACATCAGCAAATAGTAATTTTGCTTTTTTGTGATCATCGTCCTAATGATACTATATTTAGACATATCTATAAAATTACATAAGAACACTCATTAACATCTGTTAAACTTTGATGTAGGCAGATGAATAATGAGTTTCCGATAAGTATCTTTCATATTCATATATGATTTAAAATTTTGTTTTGAAATATTTCTTTCAGGTCATTCAAATGCCATTAATATTGCTGAAAGACTGGGATTGCCAGCCAATATATATTAGATAATGCACGCAAACTGTATGGAACTTCTGGTGCTGAAATAAATCAGGTGTATTTCTTTGCTATATAATTGTTCATTTTTGTCAGCACGATTTGATCTCAACAGCTGATCTCCACTGAACACAAACTATTTGACATCAACTTTAATTGTGATTTTGTTGGCCTGGATCACCCTATAATCGATTACATTTGACGCCATCTTTGTGCAAAAATAAATATATTTTTCCGTTCGTATTTCTATAGAAATATGCCTGAAATTCAAAATTAAGACTATTCTGCTATAGATTATACTGAATTTTGATACCATTGGTTGATCAGGTTATAGTTGATATGGAGAGTTATAAACAAGACCTGCAGCAAAGTCTTCAAAAATCTGAACAGTATCTAATGTAAGCACCTTTTTATCTTCTTCTGTGCATATGATTTATAAATTTTCACATAATTACAGAATATTGCTGACGGCGTGACTTTAACAATCAGAGTATAACATCTTGTAAAAGAAAAAAAAGAAGGAAGTGACTTCCGGTCTATTATCAACCAGCGTAAACACATCGGACACCAAATAACAAGAACCTTGCAATCCATTTCCTCCGCACTGGAAAAACACAGCCTTACACTCACATTTGTTCAAACAAAGCTTTTTGCACCCTTCTCCGCTAACGCCCTCAACATCTGCCGTAGTAGCATAATAACCAAAGTATCCCACATCTTTCAGAAAAAGAAGCTGGTTCGATTTACAAGTCACACCCTTCAAAAAAGCGCATCCAAAGTTAGGTTGCCTCTCAACAACGGGTCTGAAGTAAGCCTTCTCACCTCCAACAGGGCACGTGCACTGCTCGCTCGAGTAAATCACATACCTTCTACATGCAGTCTTAACTCTTGGTAAATCAAAATGGATCATACATCCTAACTGATTCTTTATTTAGATAAATGGATTATACATCCTAACTTCATAATTCTTAATTTCCATACGATTACTTATGATTCCTATTTTTTAAAAGAAACGTTTGTTTCCATTTTTGGTAAATCTAAATGATAACACTAATATTTAATATTGTCTTACTGGAAACAAGTTCTACATGATAAAACTGCATTGGTTTGTGCTTTCTACAGCAAAAATGAAGGTAACTTGTATTCAGTCAGAATCTAGAAGCTGTCATGGTATTATAATGACATTAGAGATTTATATAAGGTAGCGTTGTACTTGCACTTACCCTATCATGTGTTATAGGTTTGCTTACAATAACAATTCAATAACGGTGGAAGGTGTCGACATTAGAGATGCAAGAACGAATTAATAAGACGTACATTGAAGCTTATTTTAAAATTTATGATGTATGTTAACGATGTATTTAACTTGCAGTATTTTGTAGAAGATATGTATGTTTGCTATTTTTGATAGTGTATTGACTATTTGCAACTAGAATGGAATCAATATTTACTGCTATGAAATACTTATTACTGTAGATGTAACTTGCGTTATTATTGTTTATCTAACTGATGTTAGTATTGAATATATGTCTACATGCTAGTTTCAATTGAAATATATGTTAATGTGTACCACTGACTATCGTGGGAACAATAGTATAAAGTGTGCAATCAGTCATGGTTATAAGGGTTGGGGAATAACATAATAATAATGGTAAAAACCATGAGCAATTCGATTTAACTAACATTTATAACTGTTAGTACTTATTTTCTACTCATGCTTATAGCCGTGAGCAATTCGATTTAACTAACACTTATAACTATTAGTAGTTTTTTCTATTCACGCTTATAACCGTGAGTAAATAACGAATTAGTCACGGTTATAACCGTGATAAAATCCATTACAAAAATCGCCCATGCATACTGGCTAAATAGTAATAACCGTTAGGAATCTGATTCCTCACGGTTATAAGCATGACAATCGAGCCTTTATTGTGTTGTGTTAAATCTGAAAATACACCAAATGGATGTTAAAACTGTATTTATAAATGGTGAACTAGAAGAAGAAATATATATGCAGCAACCAGAAGGGTTTCTAAGCCCAGAAAATGAGAATAAGGTGTGCAAGTTAGTAAAATCACTTTATGGCCTTAAATAAACACCAAAACAATAGCACAAGAAATTTGATGAAACTACATTATCAAATGGATTCAAAATAAATGAATCAGATAAATGCATATATACGAAATATATGGATATTGGATATGTCACCATTTGTCTTTATTTTGATGATTTGCTAATCCTAGGGAACAATAAGTCCAAAATAAAATCTACAAAGGATATGTTATCCTCTAGGTTCGACATGAAATACCTAGGAGTTGCTGATGTAATCTTGGGTGTAAAAATTATAAAAACGTCACAAGGATATGTTTTATCTCAATCACGTTACATTGTTAAATTACTTGAAAGGTTCAAGCAGTATAGTATGACCATTGCGAAATCACTAGTGGATATGAACCAAATGTGGGTAAAGAACACCGGTGATGGAATATATCAGCTTGAATACTATTGTATAATAGGAAGTATTATGTATGTCATGAATTTGCACTGGGCCTGATATTACATATGCTATAAGCAAGTTGAGTAGATATACCAGTAATTCGGGCAAACATCATTGAAAAGCAATAATCAAGGTCCTAGTATACTTAAAGTACACACAAAACTATGTGTTGCGATATGAAAAGTATCCTTCGGTGGTAGAAGGATATACTGATGCCAATTGAATAACTGGCTCAAATGACACAAAATCCCCAAGTGGATATGTGTTTACATTAGGAAATGGAGCAATCTCATGGAAATCATCCACACAGACTTGCATAGCTAGGTCAACAATGGAATCAGAGTTCATTGCTCTAGATAAAGCCGCAGAAGAAGCAGATGGGCTTGTGAGTCTCTTGGAAGACATTCCAAATTGGAAAAACCAGTACCTCCAATATGTATACATTAATATACTTAATCTGCTATAGAAAGGGTGGATAGTACATTGTATAATTGTAAATCTAGACATATACGCCGTAGACATAAAACTATAAGACTACTCCTCTCTAATGGAGTTATCGCTATTGATAATGTAAGATTAATGGATAACCTTGCGGATTCACTAACCAAAGGCTTTCCTAGAGAGAAAGTTCAAACCTTATCGATGGAAATGGGCTTAAGACCTGTAAACTAAAAGTTTTCTAAAATGGAAACCCTACCTAGTTGACTGGAGATCCTAAGATCTAGGTTCAACATGACAACTAAATTTAAGATAAACTTGATGGAGCTGTTGAATACAAACCATTCCTATGATAAGTCAGTGCACAACCCATTGAAGAATAGGATAAGCTTGGCGCTTAATGATGTCTATACTGTGGTGTTATAAAGAACCAAGTGGGGTATTACGGGATACTCTTTATAGAAACACTTATGTGAGTGCGAAGGCACCGCTTCAAGAAGAATTGTAAGGTCAAATTCTTCAAGCACTCATGAAACCAAGGTGGTGTTCATGGAAAAAACGAACACAAACAGAGAACCAAGGAGTTAAAAAACATTTACCATGTGTTATCTTTATAGACATACACAAATGGCTTACAGTTCAAAGATAATATAGTTCATTGATTCGTCAGTTAGTTATAACGATAAAACACTAGGAAACGTTCAAGGCCTATGTGCTACTTTTACCGATATGATAAATGTTTCTTGATTTTAAAGAACAAATTAAATAACCACTCATTCATGTGGGGGATTGTTTGAAATGAATGAGTGGGATTTGTGGAAATCAATTAGTCCTACATCGGGAAAAATTAAAACTCAAATCAGTACATATACAAAGGCTTGATATATTATATCAAAGAAAGAGGGTATGGGAGAAACACAATGGCATGAACAAAATCATGAACATATATATATTCATGATTAATATTAAAGGGCAAAGATTAGGGCCTCGGGGCTCTTGAAGTCTCGTGATCGATTGGGCCACCGATTGCCACCGGGCCTGTTGTGCCATAACGGCTATTTTTTGAATATAGCCGCACGAATACCAATGGAAATGTCTGTTGTTAAAGAGTCACAACCTTTAAAACAATCATTGCCATTGCAATTCAAACAGTAGCACCCCTTCATGAATAGATGCCTTTTCCCAACCTATAAATAGGCACTCGAAAAATCAATTCATATACAGACTTATTTTGATTTCTCTCCTCTTTATCTTCTTCCCTGCTAATCTATTCTGCAATATAAAAACTACCTTGGGTTCGTCATCACTCTGCGATTGTAGCGCAACATCGTAGAGAAGAACCGTTTCATCCTTGGGAAACGATTGCTCAACCAAACCTGCAGCGCCGTAGAGGGAGCAATTTCATTTTAAGGAATAACATTCGCTGGACTCGGTCATTAATCGGTAGTATTTTAGCATTTGTCTTGTTTTCCTAATTTCTTGATTGTATATAATTGTTTCATACAATTCTTTTGCGAAACCACGATTGTTCCTTGTTGTTAAGAATTGCAACTTCATTGAAATAATATTGCTAACGCTTGAAAGTGTTACTGTTCATAGAAATAGTTTTTTGCCATTTTTGTTGATTGGTTTCTAACAGGATCGTTGCCTTTAAAGGAGTTGGTTGCAAGGATGTTCTTTTGGTTAGTTGAATATTTATATAAGAGGCGAGAAAAAGGGAAATCTCTTAAGACACGCCTTACTCCTAAATGGGAAGCTAAAATTGAAGCTCTTGCTATTGAAGCACGTCGTTGTAGACTTTTTCGATTTGGTCAAACAGAATGGCAAGTGATTCATTGTTACAACGATGAATATAAAGTTAGGATCGATGGTCTCATTGCTCTTGTACATGCAACATCCCACTACTGCAGAAGATATCGTGTGCTTATATAATGGTGGCTTGTTCATCATAGGATTATAGTGTAAATAGAGCGTATCACGATTTTGCATCTGAGTGGTACTCTATCTAAAGTTATAAAGCTTTGTATATGCCAGAGTTTCGTTCCGTACATGATAAGAAATACCGGGGGATATACAGCGATCCACGTATATTGCCTTCCTTTATTAGAAGACAACTCGGACGATCTAAATCGACGAGAATCAAAAAAAATTAAGGACAAGCATCAAACGCCTAAAATAAACAAGTGCAACACATGTGAATCGCAAGGCCATAACAGAAAGCTATGTACTTAAGTAATCTAAAATGGAGATATATGTGTGTTGATGAGATTTTAGTGTGTTGAATTTAGTGTAGTTGTAATTTTTATGTTTCGAACTCATCTTTCGTGTATCGGACTTTGTATTTCTGTAATGTAAACTCTATGTTTCTATGTATTAGCTACAAATAGGTACTAAAGCATCTTTCCATGTATTCTTGATTTATTTAATTTTTTCTAAATTTTGCACCATAGAGATAGAATGCAATAGAAAATAAATTGTAGGTGGCACAAACATCAAAATAGTGTAAAAAATACATTAGTGAATTCCTAAAAATTGCCAATAGACGAATTTCAAAAGTCGTCAATGTTGCATCCCCAAAACATGTCTATATTTGCAAATACTTTCAAAACAAGACTAATCTTGTTATAAATTCTGCGAATCAGTCTAAATTGGTGAATAATTCTTTTTAGGTTGGAAGAAAATCAAATTATCTTAGAAAAGTTTAGCTAGTGCGTGTGCCTCAAATGAAGTTTCATGGAAGATGACAATTTGTTTGAACAAGCTGAATTACACTAAACTATGCACTTCCAATTTATATTTTTTAATATTCATATTACTATTATTTTTCAAATTTTGGATATTACTGGATTCAACTTTTCAACTTAATTAAGACAAAGATGTATTTCCCTCAATTGCCATAAGGAAAACAATCCTTTTTAACAAACTCTCCATCAAGGATCCGTCTATCGCCACCTCATGATTTACTCTTCACCCCCGCTGATTACAAAATAAAACAGACACTCCATTTATTTCTCTACTCACCCCATTGGTTCCAAAAATAACCTCCCTTTCTTATTTATGTTGATTTTTCTTCTTTTCTTTCCTTTTTCTTTTCTCTCATACTTCTTATAAGTTGTTACTCTATCTTTCAAATCTTTGCAACTCCGTTAAATTTAAAAGTGAAGGTGAGAAAATTAGGTGATCGACGTATGAAACAAAATATAAAATGAATAGGTCAGTCTTCAATGTAACACTTTTATTTTAATATAAGTGTGCATATACTTTACGTTTGTATACAGTCACCAAATATAGTATTGATATTGATTTTATTTTTAAAAAGACACAATTTGGAATTTCCTGATCCTATTGCTCAGACGTTGCAATGCACTTTATTAAGACTAGCTAGTGTATGTGTTGTTATAGATTTAACTGGTGTTTGTGGTGAAACAAAAAAACTTGCATTTCCCGATCATTATTCAAGGAAAGATCGAAGGAACCATATTTGTTTTTGTCGCACGTCTTCCGTAAAATTTCTTGTCTCGCTTATTTTAGTGTTTATGAGTCGTGAAAATTTCAGCATGAAAACATGTGAGATAAAGATGGAAGACAAATAAGCATATTAAACAAGTTATTTATAGTTAAAGAGTATAATTAAAAATAATTTTTTTTTTTTTTTACTGGAGTGGGGGGAGGTGGTGAAGAGCAATCACAAGGGTATTAATAGATGGACCCGACATCAATTCCTAACAACAACCTAAATAGACCACCTTATCCATCCCAAATCAAATCCCTATCTCATAGGGGCACTTTCATTGATGATGAAAGGTTTCACAATCTAATGAAATTGCAAAGAGCTGGTTTCAATTCACTGAAAAACTGCATAAAAGGAGCCACTGAGTAGTTCAAACAAGATCAATGGGCATGCTAAGAAAAGACAAGTAACTATATTCCAAATACCCCAAAATGTTGCTACCGAAAGGTGAGAATTGTTGGAAATTCCTAAGAAGCCAGCCAACTTCTTACTAAACAAAATTAAAGGATTGAACTTTTTTATTTTAAAAAAATAAGAAAAAAACTTACTGGAGAACGAGATGATAAAGAAACGAACAAATTCAGTTTAGAAAGCGTGCCCCTTCTGAAAATTGATAATAATAAAACATGTATTATGTAACGACCCGAACTTCCCCGTAAAGGAAAGCCCGGATTGTAATGAGAACACGACAAATCATAATAAAAACAAAAGAACTTTTCATTGCTTACTACAACAATTTACCATCAGAGTACAGAATATACAAAGTATGAACAAATAAAATGCATTTGATAAATAACAGAGATTTACAAATTACAATGCAACGGAAAATAAAACAAAACACAACTAAAAGAGATACACGGATACAGAGCTTTTCAGATATCATTCAAGCTATAAACCAGGATCCTTTGAATATAAATCTGCAAAAACCGAACTAGTAGCTGCCCGTGTGGAAAATAGGGGCACCCAGAGTTTAGGTTAAAACAATAAACTCCAGGTCGGTCATGTGACTAGTGTGAGAACTAAAACAGTTATTAAATCTTTACTTTAAAAATAAAGTAAATCAAGGCACCACGCCGTATAACACGGAACGTGTTTCCTCCCAAGAATACCAGTGCATAAGAAAACAACGCAATGCTTTTTGGAAAAATGAAGCTATTATAAGGCTCAGGTCCCATCACACAATGCAACGCAAGCCGAAGGATAGAGTTTTACCTTAAAATTGCCAAACATGCTTGGGACGTTTAAAACAAATCATTTTGATACGATTTTAAGTGTAAAGTGTATGAAAACAACTTGAAATATAAATGTATCAATCATAGACGACATAGTGCCCCTTCCCACTATGTCGCCATACTAGGCTCTACAAATAAAACTGAAATATCACGTATTGGAAATTGGATTTCCGTCATGAGTCAAGGCAAGGGATTTACTCATTTCTTCTTCGAGACACTCTAGAAAATGTTTCAGGACTACACACTCTGGATAACCCCGGGATCTTCAGGGTCGGTCCACTCAAAGTGCAAAAGTGGGTTAGTTATACCTGAATACATGTTTCTCGGTCCTATCAGACCCATCCATCAGCTCCGTAGAGACTGATATATCTAAGGCGCCTCGCATTCCAACAACCACATAGGTAAAAATAATATAAATGTCAGGGCTTGTAAAACGCTGACACCACCATAGCTAGACGTAAACTTCGTGCACTCCCTGCAATCACAATCTCGTTATTCACTCATACCGAGATGTGAGGCTCATTGAATTAACACTATACACAAAGCGGCGCTATATTAAAGCTATGCTTTGATCATCAACCACAAGACTTTGCTTTTCAACAAAAGCCTTGATCACTGCATCTCAGCATGCCACATAGGCAATTCATGCCATGCGACTGATATCTATCGATATATAACCTTTGAGCTCGTACATCTCTGAGAAGGGCGTTAAGAAAGAGAATAAATTTTCCGCCGCCAAACAGATATATATTTAATAGAAATCAATCAATACAAAATAAAATCCAATGTCAGACACACAATCCATTTACAGGTTCTTTCTTGGTTTGAACAAAACCGGAGGCACCTTATTCCTCGTCCCATATGTCCAATACCGGAGAGAGGCCCTCGCATATCGGTCGATCTCCAAGTACGTCTGGACGATCACCACTTATTACCTCGTCTTGGGTGTATAGCCCAATCAAGGCATCATTAATCATCCGAACTATGTGAAGACCTCCGGTCTTCAACCACCGTCTTCATCGTCGACTTATCGTCGAATCAGTTATTCAAAATGGGTATAAACCCAGCCTTTCTGAATAACTCGCGTATATACTATAATCAAGTGATATAAAAACAACAAACGTTTACGTTTCATTCCAATCCAGAATATTATTTTATTCAAATATTCACATCATTAGGGAATAGGTTCCCATTAATTTTATCGAAGATTAATTCTTTAAATTTTTTTCTTTAATCTTCCTTTGGATATCAATTCAAACCATGTTACGGTTTTCCAAACTAGTCGGGATTAATGCACCTTACCGAAGTAATCATTTGTTTAATTTCTCAATCCCAACCTATTCATCCCATGGAGCAAAACTGGTAATATTCCACAACTAACACCACGGTCTTATCGGTAAAATTAATTACCATTTCCCATTCAAATCTAATTAAAGATTTAACTATCGCTAGGAGCAAAACTAGCGATACTCCATTCTTGACCATTTCCCAAATTTGATAATTTAAATTATCACATTCCCTTTTTCAATATTTTTAAAGATTCATTAAAACTCCACTTAGTTTTAATCTTCCCAAAAATCAATATTAATGATTATTTAACTTTGGAAACACAAACATGTCGTATCGACAATCTACACCGTACTATTGATTTCTGCCGATGTACAACCTCTAAGCTCGTACATCTCAGAGAAGTGTGTTAAGCAAGAGAATAAATTATCCGCCACCAAACAGATATATATGTAGCAGAGATCAACCATACAGTTCGAAATACAATGACAGACATGTAATCCTACCTTTAACCGGGTTAAAGAACTAATGTCATTTAAAACACAGCTCACGATAAACCCAAATCACATTCCATTAATTATGGAATCTTCACGGAAAAACAAAACGATATATAATCGATATCAATTTCCTTATCTGACTAATAATATAAATGGAATAATGGCAAAGACTTTTAAATTCCATATGTATTAACAGTCTTCCTCCATAGAAGTTCACTTCGATTATTATCAACCGAATTCCATTCAATTCCAATTTAAAATATATTAAATTGGAAAACTTTACTTTGGAAAATTCCCGTTAAATCTTAATAAAAAGTTTTATAAATTCCAAATCAAATTTCGCTGTAAATCGGGTTAAAGAACGAATGTCGTTAAAAACACAGTTCACAATAAAACCAATTCACATTCCATTTTCAGTTCCAATTAAATGTTAATTAATTGGCAATTCTTTTTTAAATCCTAATTAAAAGATTTATTCTTTTCACTCTGGGTTAAAGAATAGTGTCATTTAAAACACAGTTCACGACAAACCCAAAATCCAATTCAATATTAAATACAAGACTCTGAATAGAAATTATATTGGCTTATATTCAATATCAAATTCTGAAATCCATAAATATCGTATTGGAATAACGATATATATATCTTCCAAATTCCTCCACAAAATCCGTATAATCACGAAATCTAATATTAAAATATTCCGAAGATAATTTCGATTCAAATCCATTCCAATTCATATATTGGAAATTCTGGTTATTTTTAAAACCATTTCAAACCCAATTTATTTATTTAAAAATATTGGATTTTTAATTCTAGTTCATAACTAGTTCATTTCGATAAAAATATATTTTTGTCCTTTCAAATATGGAATTTTTCATCCTAATTCTTTCCAAATCAAATATTATGATTTTACACAAATTATTGATATTTTTAATAATTTTATCAAGCCTCGTTCAGTAGATTTCCACAAAAGGTCATTGAACTGCATTTACAACGACTTTTCCAAATTTTATTTGGACATAATTCCAAATTCAGCCGTTAGATTTCAAATCCCTTATATTCGTTGGAAAGCTCTTTTCGATACGAACCCAATGGTTCCGGTTTAAGGAAAATCCAACGGTCGGATCTTCCATAACGTCAATTCGAAGTCAATGGTCGAAATTCGCGAACTGCCGCAGCGCGGCGTGTTCTATTCTGACCATTAAATATATATATTATATATATTTCACCGATTTCCTTTTTAAAACGTATTTTATAAATCGTTTTAAATTTGTTTTCAAAACAATTTCAACTTCATATTCAATTTTAAATCAAATTTGAATATTGTATATCATTAATATATAAATGATAATATTTTCAGAATATTATATTTTGAAATCATTTCCTTTTTTATATTCATTATAAAAATGAATAAAATCGATATAAATATCGTTTATGTCAAAATGCGTTAATCTAATCAACACGGTTTTATATATTTAAATATATTCGTGTCCATCCTAAATCGGACATCAAAATCACGTTTTGATCCATTACTGAATACTATTTTAAAATATTTATTATTTTAAAATATTCATTATTTTAAAATATTCATTCTTTTTGAACTGGAATCAGACACAGTCAATTACCATATAATGTTATTTATATGGATTTCATACAACACATGTATTGAACAACAATGAAAAAACAATCAACCGTCATCTAGAGTGCATTACACAACTGCATAAGCGTTAAATATGAATAATCAACGCTTACACCAGCCTATCAACCCATCGATTGACATACAACTAAATATTGGGATTAGTGCATGTCTAATATCATCCCAATACTCGTATGGGGTTTTCAAACAACAAACACATATTATTATTTGTGCAGTTGGGCGATGTGTAAAATTTATTGTCCCAATCCATATCAGTCAAACGTGTGTACAAATACAAATCGTCCGATTTGTAAATGAATTTTTATTTTATTCATATACACGTTAAAAATTATATTTTTAACTACAGGATATTTATTTCAACACTTGAATATTTTCAATTTCCATCACACATTAAAAATGATATTTTTAATGATTATATAATTTATTCAACACATGAATAATTTATTTCGCATCACAATCAATCACAACACACAATACAATTAAACAAACAAGTCGTCCATGGTCTGTGGACGATGGGGAGCAGTTCATATATGCAGTTATAATATAAATAACTGTATAAAGAAAATTATGGTGAGGAGTTCTCACCTTGGGTTTCCACTACGCCGATTTTATTGTCACTCAGATTCACTGCTCTGATTCTAACACAATCTGTTTCAATGAAATTTATATTAAAAACCACATTTTCATACCTCGCTATAAAAATCAGATTTTTACATCACTTTCATATATATATATATATATATAAATCACATTTTTAAATCGCTTTCATATATATAAAAATCCAATTTTTAATTCGCTACATATATAAAAATCATATTTTGATCTTTCTAAGAATATTCCCATGCCATACAATAGTTAATAATCATATTTTTAACTTGCCAAAAACATATTCTTAATACGATAAAAATCATATCTTCATAGCGATAAAAATCATTTCTTTATACATTAAAAGATCCTAACTTTAGACATTAAAAATCTCGACTTTATATGATAAAAAATCTCATTTTTATCTTATGTCTTTTACGTAAAGATTACATTTATATTTTGTTAATATATATACAAAGATCATATTTTTCTAATTAAAAATCTAATCTTTTCTAATTTAAAAATCATAACTTTTCTAATTTAAAAATATATTCTTTTCTAAATTAAAAATCTATTCTTTTTCAAATTAAAAATCTATTCTTTATATTCATAAGAATCAAATCTTTAGATTCATAAAAATCATAGCTTTATTTTAAAACGATATGCATAAAAATCAAATTTTTATCCTATGTGATTTCAGAAAAATCAAAAAGAAAACAATTGGGATTATTCACCCCTTTTCGCTGCTTGTTCTTCCCCTTCCAACCCAGTAATGCCCAACCCATTCGTTCGAATCCATCTCCCAGTCACGCGATGGAGTGTGAGGGCTCGCGGTCGACTGAAAGAGGAGGGGGTTTGCGCGCAGGTGTTGGGGATGGTCGGAGGATGCTACGTCGCGACAGTGAGGGGTGTCATGGGGTGGCTCGGCATGGAGGTGGGCTGAGGCGTGGTTTCGTGTGTCCTAGGGCTTCAACGCAGAGAGGGGGCTGAGGGGAGGGTGCGTGGAGGCCGGAGAGGAGGTGGGGGATCGGCTGGGTGCTGGAGATCGACGCCGGCGACGGGAAACGGGGAGGAGGCCTGAGCGCGATCGAGATTGGGTTTTTTTTCCTCTTTTTTGATTTTGATCGAGGTATCGAAGGAAAAGGGGGCGCGACATTCAGGTTCACCACGGCTGAAGGTTTGACTTAGGTTTAGAGGAAATAAGGGTTTATATATAATTTATTTCTTTTATTTTTAATTCCAAAAAGTCGGTTTTTAATTCGAACTCCGAATCAAGCCCAACGACTGTCGCCCCTAGCTAAATACCCTCATTATGAACACAATGGGATACGTCTCATAAGCCAATTCGACTGTTACGATTAGTTTTGCTTTAAATTAAAATATAAATCGATATATTCAATTTTAAACGTACATTTTCATTTACCAGGGTCACATATGGTCTCAAAAAATTCCAGAAAAATAAATCTGGCTATATTTTGACGATACGGTCCTAACAAAATAAATTTCGTAAAATTTGGAGACCATTTGAAAAACGGTCATTTTTCAGTCGATTAAATTCAAACTGAAATTACCAAACATGTTTAAATCCGCCATGCCCACATATTGATTCCAAAAATTATGAGAATTGGAATCTAGCAATAATTTGACATTTTGGATCCAACAAAAGTGAAATCGTCGAAAACAGAGGTCGTTTGCAAAATCTCCATTTTTAAGGGCTATATTTCCATAGCGACTATTCTGAATTTTCAACTGGGCATAACTTTTTATTCCCGCTATGAAATTTCAATTTTTTGGATTCATTGGAAAGATATTTCCAAATAGATTCTAATATTTTTAGTTTCACTAAAATCCGGTTTATTTTGAATCCTGTACGTTCATTTGAAATTTGAAATCGAATTTTCAAACTACCACGCCATTTCCAATTCCTTTTATAATTAAAATAAATATTTATATTCTAACTTCGATTTAAATAAATTATACATTCTAATTCTATTCAAAATAAATTTCTCGTCGTTATTATTTAAAATAAATCATTTTAAATATTCAAAATTCATTAAAATATTCAAAATTCATTAAAATTGCCAAAATAAAAATTTTAAATTGGTTTTGATTTTCCGGGTTGTTACATATTATTAAAGAAGCAGTATGCCAAAAGAATGAAGTTGAATAAAATATAATTGTTGCTTATGTTATGTTATCAAAACATTATTTCATTTATTTTAAAGGATGTATTAACACGGTTTGAAAAACATAAAGGGCATTTGACATATTTTCTAGGGAGAATAAGTATTCCTTGCTCAAATTTAGGATATCATCGGATTGTATTAAAATTCTCAAAAGCAACCCCTTTTTATGATGGGTGACTTAAGAAGGCGATCTAATACCGTAACAATCCACTCTTCATAATACTTAAAGTGTGGTGCTAAGGGTATCTCAATTTCCTCTTCCTATTACCATAACTATAAAATTCAAACACATTAAATTCTCTATGATTTCTAATACATATTAATCTTAGAACAACTGAACGAACGGTGATCAACCCCTACCAAAATAATATACGCAAGACGATTAACCACCTTCCGGAAATACTGTTCGTAGCAAGAAAGTATCGTTCTATCAATTTCATTCGTGCCAAATAACACTCAGTGCAATTTTAAACCAAAACGAAATTAGGGTTAATAACTTACTTGATTGAGTTGATTGGGGTTAATACGACGATGCATCTGCAACATTCTTCTTTCTCGGCATTAACGACGTCAAACGATTTTAGGATGATCGAAGTTAAATATAGAGTTTTCGAAAGAGAGAACAGATGAATTGAAGTTGAGTGGGAGAAATATGTATAAATGGTATAGGCCCTATTTTTTAATGTTAGGTATTAGGAAGAGTGAAAGAGTAAATTTTGTGGTAGTTTTTAGTTATGGTAATATGAACAGGAAATTGAGGTGCCCTTAGCACCACGCTACTTAAAAGCCGGTGCCTTATGGCATAATCTTACTTTCAAATATCATAAAGGACATAATATCAGGGTACAATTAGAACAAAACGCTAAATCAAAATATCGATAATTAAGTTCTCACAATTAAATAACAACATATTATATACATAATTTGGGACGAAATCCTTTAGACTGAGAAATTCATGGTCCTCTAGACCCAACCAATCAGGGACCCTGAATTCCTCCATTTTGCAATTAAACCCACATTTTTTCAGGGGTTTACATAATTGAAAAAAGAGAAATTCAGGTTATCCTGATTAGCCGGGTCCAAGGGACAATGAATTATTTGGTCCAGGTAATTTCATCCCACTTAATTTACATGAATAGAAATATAATAATAACATAATAATACGCACTAACAGAAGCGAATGAAAAGTATTTACATCAGCTCTAAAAGAACAGAGTTGTAAACAAACGTCTTATAAAACAACCACAAATACAAATTACAAGTTTGTCATGTACTACAATATAACAACTATGTACATCTCTAAATATCGATGTCATTCCTCCAAATGCTCCAATGGTTCACACTGATATCATATCCCCAAAAACCCCAAACTACTTAATCGAGTACATGAGGTTTGCCATGACATAAAAAAACGCGGGACAGACATGAAGTTTTGTCTAAAGGGAAATATATCAACATACTATATTAGATCTATATACAAATTAGAAGGAATTACCACATCACAGTCGGCCCACTTCACAAGCATAGTTCAAGGAAAATTTGGACTGCCTATAAACAAATATAGTAAATTCATCTAGAATACAGAGGATGATACCAAAATTCGCTTTTCTCCTATAATGACATATTAGCACAATATTCACTATTGCACTATACTAGTCCAAAATTTCTAGTATTGTACCCATATACTCGGCTAAAGCCTTGATGCCACAAATTGATCATTACCGCCTAGATTGATAATATACACCCTAACGTGTATAGTCTCAATAGTTAAAGCCGAATACAGATATGCAACAATGTGTGTGGTTACTATTGCTAATACCAAATCGTAGATGACTTACTACTAGGGAACTTCATGTCTCAATCTGCTGTCGTCATATTGTAGATGACTCACAATTGGAGAACTTTATGTCTAAACAACCTATCATCAAAATCATAGATGACTAACTATTGAGGAACTTCAAATTTTAAACATCAAAATAATAGGTAACACGCTGCTGAGGAACGCTAAGTTTCAGTCGGCTATTACCAAAATTTTGGATGATATGTTGTTGAGTAACTTCCTGTTCTAAACCATTAACATCAAATTGAAGAGACACTTTATACTAAAGATATCATATTAGATTTTTCTCAAATACAGTCTGAAAGAGGGAATTGAAACAATGAAAAAATATGCCAATATGAGAAGATGAAGTTGGGAGTTTGAAGTGGAAGATAGGGTTTCCTTAAATTGCATCCATATAGATGGATCGCAAAACGAAATCAAAAGACACTTAATGTGACGACCCGAACGTCCCGGCCGTCTTGAATGGAACAGGAAGGCGGACTACTTCGAGAACACGACGCATCGGAACATAATCAGGAGAATATTTCATTGCTTTACAATAATTTACATCAGAGTACGAGATATCGGAGTACAAATAAATAATATACAACGGAAAATATCAGTGATTTAATTTACATTGCAGCAGAAATATAGTATATAAATAAAATGTGCAGTGGGAAACATCAACTACCACAGCTGTAAGAAATATACGAATACAAAGCATTCCGAAGTATAACTCTAGACGTAATCTAGGATCTCGTGAAAAGAAATATCTGCGAAAAATAAAACTATTAGCTGTCCGTGTGGAAAACATGGGCACCCAAAGTTTAGGTGGGAAACAATAAACTCCGAGTCAGTCATGGGACTGTGTGAGAACTAAAATAGTTATTAACTTTATTTTTATGTTGGGTAAATCAAGGGGCCAAGCCATATAACACGGAATGGGTTTCTCCAAAGAATACCATAAAATAATCAACACAATGCTAAAAGCAAAATTGAAGCCATTATAAGACTTAGGTCCCATCACACAAGAGTTTTACCTTATAATGGCCAAATATGCTTGATACGTGAAATTTATCTTTTATTATTACTGTAAGTGTAGAAATCACTTTCGGATATAAATGTATCAATCATAGACGACATAGTACCCCATCCTACTATGTTGCCATATAGGTTTACAACTAAAATCGAAAGTCACATATTGGAAATTGGGTTTCCATCTATGAGCCAAGGCAAGGGATCTTCCTCATCCGATTTGGGAAAATCTAGCCCATTTCCCAGGAATAGAATGAATTGTCCCTTGGATCTGACAGGGTCGGTTCACTCTTACTTTTGTGGATTGGCAATTCCCGAATAATACGTTTTTCGGTCCTATAGGACCTAAAATCCGATTAGTATTTCGACCATCAAGGGCCTTTGCACATCCATATCCGAGGTACCTCTCTATCCATCATCAAAATCGACATAAGTTAATGTTCGGGCTCCATACCATGACATCACTCCTAGCTAGAAAGAAATGCATGTCCACCATGCAGTCCGTAATCCCGTTTTTGACTCACACCGGGGTGTGAAGCTCGCGAATTAATGTTATACACAAAGTTATGCTATATTAAAGCAGTGCTTTGATCATCATCCACATGACTCTGCTTTTCAACAAAAGCCTTGATTATTGTATCTTAGTATGCCACATTGTCAGTCCATACCATACCATTGATTTCCACCAATATATAAATTTGAGCTCATACGTCTCAGAGAAAGGTGTTAAGAAAGAGAATAAATTCTCCGCCACCAAACAGATGTATATTTAGCAAAGATCAACGAATATAGCATGAAGTACAATGTTAGATACATAATCCATTTGCAAGTCCGTTCTGGGTCTGAACGAAACCGTAGGCACCTTATTCCTCATCCCATATGTCCAATACAGGAGAGAGGACCTCGCATATCTGGTCAATCTCCAAGTACGTCTGGATGACCACCACTTATTACCGCGTCTTGGTGTACCGCCAAATTAAGATATCGGTATTCATCCTAATGATGTGAAGATCTCCAGTCTTCAACCACCATCTTCATATCTTCTACTTTTAATCGTCGTAATAGTTATTTAGAATGGGTTAAACCCGGTCTTCTCAAATAACACTCGTATTATATAATCAAGGATATATGTAACAACCCGCATTCTACGCATCGGAGAATTGTAGATTACTTATTTCTTTCTTATATGAAGTCGTATGGTCATGTGGCTTTGGGAAATGACCATTGGGGTCATTTCCCATGTTCATGATTTTTGCCGATTTTTAAATGATCGTTTTGCCCCTAGCTGATCTTGTTTCAGCCAAAAATTTTTGATTGGAAAGGAGTTTTGACCTGAAACCACTTCCATTGGCTTTGGATGATGGTTTACCTTTCCGTAGAGTGGTCACATGTGAAAAAAGGACTTACCATTTGGGAGATATGGCTGAAATAAGGTTTGGAAGGTGAAAAACTGCTTAATCGAGCCAAATAGGGTGACTGGTGAATGGGCCCATAACCCATTTCGGGATTAGGGTTATGGGGAGGCTGAAAAGAGTTAGGGTTTCATTATATTTCAGTTTTCTAGCCTCCACTTACCTCTTAGAAACCCTAAAAATGGCCTCCAAACTCTAAATCACCTCCAAATCACTTTCTAATCAAGGATTAAGCTTAGCAACATCAAATCAAGGGAGATCTTCACCAAATCAAGATTAGAGTTGCTGTTTAGCATTGGTATTCACGCCATATCAGAGATTTATTTCAGATCTAAGGTTTATTTGTGGCTAAGGTGATTGATTTGCATAGTATCTCACTAATTATGGTCAATTAAGGGTAATTAGTGAAGATTAGCGAATTTATGCATTAATAAATTCTAGAAAAATCTTTATAAATTTCGAAATAATATTTTAGACCTCCGTTAGAAATTGGGTTTGACTTGGTTAAGTTTTACTAATCATGTCACTAGTTTTGCTTAAACATGCTTAAGGGAAAATATGGGGTTTTGGCTATGTTTGATCCATTTTAACCTATCATATTGATGTTTTGGTGTTTGAGGTCACTTCTACTTGTTGCTATGACTGTATGGTATGCTTTGTGATTGTTTAGAATAGTTAGACTGGTCGAAAACGCCGTCGAGGGGCGTAAACAACTCGTTGGAAAGTTTGCAGGAAAACAGTGCAGGTTTTCGGATCGGATCAGATGGATGGGCTCAGACCGGAAAGTGGGCTGGGCAAGGATCACCGAACCGAACCGGAGATTGGTACAAGATGGAGTATGGAAGAAAAAAGGAAGGCCACTATGGTTGAACTGGGATCAAATCGAACTGAAGGGAAGAGAAGGGGATCGGAACGAAAGAGAAAGGGGAAGTGGATCGGACCGTGACCAGGACCCGAACCGAACCGATGAGGCAAGGGTACACCGGACCGAACCAAGATGCATCTACCCAACCTGACCCGCCAGAGGGCACCCAAACCGAACCGACGTACTACGAAGGGACTTGGAGGCCACGACCCGACCCGGAGCACTTGGAAGGAGAACGATCCGAACCGACAGAGAAGAAGCTTGGCACGAATCGATCCAGTGGGGTTACTGAAGGCCGAACCGAACCGATGGTTGTGAGGAGATACAAACCGATCCGGTGATGACCAATGACCCGAGATGCAAAGGTAGTCCAAGTTGGAAGTTAGAGCTCATGATCCAGTTGGGAACCAATGAGTTCACTTCATGATTGGGCTTTGCTGCGGGACGTGTGCTAAGGAGTTGTCGACGTTCATAACTTTGATTCACCACTGGAAAGGAATGATGCGCTACGTATCAGTGCAGTAGAGTCATTATGACTCGAGGGGCAAAGTGATCGAAGCAGGACTACGTATCAGTGCAGTAGAGTCACCATGACTCTAGGGGCAAAGTTATCGTAGTAAGACTATGAGCCAGTGCAGTGGAGCCATTGTGACTCCATGGGGCAGAGTGGACATAGTAAAGGATTAGTAAGGCTATGAGCCAGTGCAGTGGGGTGTGTACGACTCCATGGGGGCAAAGTGGACATAGCGAGGGATTAGTGGCTATGGATCAGTGTAGTGAAGCCGTTGTGACTTCATGGGGCAGAGTGATCATAGCAAAGTATTGGGTGATCGAAGTGATGGATATCGTATGCTTTACGCAGTGGGTGAGAGATATGAGGATGGTTGCTATGCTTGATTTGTTTGCCATCATTATGACATGCACACCCCCACCCCCGTTATCTTTACACCGTTTACTTAATGGCACCTTAGAGTATTGTACAGTATGTAGTGCTAACTCTTTGGTTGCAGGTCCAGGTTCAGGTATGGTTTAGTATACCTGTTATTGTTCTGTTTAGTTGCTTATCGCTCACACCAGACTTTTGTCTGACCCAGAGTTTTATGTCTCTTCTTATTACTCTGGGTGCTCTCACGAGTAGACTAGAGACAGGTTAGCTGGATATGCACGAGTAGGTGATCCGAAGACGAGCAGGAGGCTCCCACGTATGATACATATAGATATTCTCCCTGTGTCGTTGGTGGTCACTACTTGGGCATTAGTAGTGTACCTTCCTTATCTTGCTTTTAGAGACAGTTTTAAAAGTTGTAATAATGATGTTTTGGAACATAAGCTGTATTTGGATTTTCTGCTGCTATGATAGTTTGTTTTCAGCTTATGCACTGTCTCGCCTGTTTTATGTCAAGATTATGTTATTATTATATTTTGTTCCATGCGCTGTGAGACATTCTACAGGTTCCTTGTTAGTTCATTCTCTTCTTCTTTTTCCTATGACGACCGTCCCGTGCTAACTGGACGTGTGTACAGTGCACTCTTGGAGTAAATGTCGGTTGGTGCAGGGCGGGCCGTCACATTTGGTATCAGAGCTCTAGGTTGCGTAGTTTACATAGGGAAAGACACTAGGGAGAGATAGTACGTATATGAGAGTGCGTATTTGTGATTACTTTGGTTTTCAAAAGCTATATATATACTATTAGTAGTATAAGGATGAAGTCGTACTGCACTAGCACCACTATGGAGATAGTTAATCGTTTTCTCTTTACAAATTGAACGATGAGTCAAGACACGAGGGGTGCTGGTAGAGGGGCCAATAATGGGAATGCTCCTGACATGAGGACGATGTTCACTGACTTTCTGAGAGAGATGCTTAGGGATGTTCAGGGAGAAGTTTCCAATGCCAGAAATGGTGGTGGTCTAGTAGTGCAGGCGCCTAGGGCCGATTTCGCCAAGCTGTGCAAGGATTACACTAACCTTGGTGGGAAGCCGTTCCACGGAACGGAGTCGGCCACGGATGTTCAGGATTGGTTGGATAGCTGTGATCGTATCTTGACGACTTGGGTATCTAGGATGCGATGAAGAGAAGGCTAGCGTCTCGTCAACTGCAAGGGCGAGCGATGAATTGGTGGAATTGTAACACCCCACCTCCGCTAGGGTCACTCTTTCGGGGGCACTAGCTTCTGGGGGGCGTTAGAACTGGGTAAGCATGCATAATGATATATCAAGGCAGAACAGGAACATAAATATATATGTAAAACAGAGTAAGTGAGAATAAAACAGCGGAATATCTCAAACCATCTCAAAACAAGTCTAGTACATCATAAAGTCATCTGCCAAAATAAATATGTCTAGTACAACATAAACAGAAATACTGAAATACATAGTGCTATCCCCAAAAATAAAAGTGATAGACCATAGCGAGCTCAATGTCCAGACATACATGAGCTATCCAGCGAACAAGCAAGCGATCCAAGCTAAGCACCACTGTTCCCTCCCTGAGAACCTGGGGGGGGGGGGGGGGAACGGAAGAAAAGAAGCGAAAGAAAACAGGTCAGTCAAAAAGACTGGTAAGCCCTACTACGATCAGTCTATAAACTAATAAAGCTTATATCATGATGGAAACTGAGATGAATATGCTGGCAATAGATAAAGGTGTCATCACATAAAGAAGATTAAGCTTTGCACCACAGTGTACTAGCAAACTAACATAACAGGTATTGATCCCTCAGCCCAAACTTTGGCCCAATAGCATGAGGTGACCTTAATGCAAGGTCCAGCCCAACGGTCTAGTCGATCGGCTCCCTATAAACCTAACACGTCAAGTGTTGGTTTCCATACGGCCCACATATGGTTGTAGTCAGACTGTGCTGGGTCCACCTTTGGGTGTATCAAGCCCTCGGGTGTCAACCCCAGACACCTAAGCAATAATGCACAGTCTAAACCTACTGGTACCCGTGCCTCGAGTTTGTCCAACACCGAACTACGTGCACGTCCGTAGCCCGCCTGGACCCGCACCGCTGT
The DNA here is from genome assembly GCA_030737875.1 of Allium sativum. Taxonomy (NCBI): domain Eukaryota; kingdom Viridiplantae; phylum Streptophyta; class Magnoliopsida; order Asparagales; family Amaryllidaceae; genus Allium; species Allium sativum. The sequence goes on along the minus strand of CM060923.1, from coordinate 570,099,553 downwards.
ACCACTCAGCCGTCGCTTTGGTCGCTTACATCAGTCCAGTAATCGTGCCCCGCCCTAGCCTAGCCTCTAGGGTTGTGAATGATACCAAACTGGGATTACTGCTGGAACAGACCACGTTGCTAGGGTTTTCTAAGAGGGTTAAGTGTGGTTTAACCCCTCACTAATCCATGGATTAAATTAGCTAAGTGTAACCAACAGTTCACCAATTAACCCCATTTAATCCCTCGTATCCCCAAAATTGGTTAAGTATTAGTGGGCCATGACTTAACCCTAATCATGAGGCATTAATTTAATTGTACCTTAACCTCTTACATTAGACTTTGTTGCGGTTACTAGTTAAGCCGGGCGGGTCCGGGTAGCTTTACACCACAACTTGGTCTAACCTCGGGTCCCAGGTACACATGACCAACTTCTCACATTGGGTCCTATTGTTTGTAGCAACTAGTTAAGCCGGTCGGTTCCGGGTAGGTTTACGCTACAAACTCAACCCAACCTCGAGTTGGCCACACATGTTTTCTAAGTGTCATGTCCACTTTATTTCAAACCATAATTACAAGTTTAGCAAATACTTGGGTAGACCTAACTTAATAGGTAAATTCCCAAGGGGTAGACCTAACTTAATAGGTAAATTCCCAATCTTATATTTTCATGTATTTTTAAGTTTTACCCCAAAAACCCCCCAACGTCATTCTATAGCTTACATATTCGTCATAACGCATAAAGGATAGAAAGAGGGAACTTGGCACAACATACATGATGAATCTCACATACCATAATAGACATGCATAACATGTTGGACTTGCATAACTTAGCATAGTGAACTTGCATAAACATGCATAACTTGTTAAACTTGCTAATCATGGCATAGTGAACTTGCATAAACATGCATAACTTGTTAAACTTGCAAATCATAGCATAGTGAACTTGCATAAACATGCATGACTTGTTAAACTTGCAAATCATAGCATAGTGAACTTGCATAAACATGCATAACTTGTTAAACTTGCAAATCATGACTTAGTGAACTTGCATAAACATGCATAACTTGTTAAACTTGCAAATCATAGCATAGTGAACTTGCATAAGCATGCATAACTCATTAAACATGCATAACATAGCATAGTGAACTCGCATAAGCATGCATAACTTATTAAACATGCATAAATCCCAACTTTCATCACATATTAACTTTAGAGTTTCTAAAATGAAGGTAAGAGGGCTTACAAATATTATGAAGACACAAATCTACTAATAAAGATTGAGAAGCCCTTTTATGCAAGCATATAAAAACCCAAAACAAAGCTCCAATTAACAAAAATCCCAAAAACTCTAGCTTTAGCAATTAAAGCTTGCAACTTGATGATGTATGCAAGCTAATGATCATTCATACAACTTAGAAATGCTTGTATGAACATCAAAACCTTCATAGAATTGATCTTTGAAGAGGGTGGAGGCTAGGGTTCTTAGGTGGAGGCCATTTGAGAATTCAATTTGACATAGTTTGGTTGCTAGAGTGAATAATGAGGTTTTAGGGTAGGATTAGGGGCTTATTTATAGAAGATTAGAGTGTTTTTAGCCCTAGGATTAACCCTAGGTTAGTTTAGGTCCGTCAGATTTAGGAATTCTCTAGAACCAAGCCACAAGACCAAGCCCCAAATCAAAATGGTGCGCCAGGCAAAACTGCCTGGCCACCCCGTGTCGACAGGGCTGTCGACAGGGCAGTCGACACCCTAAGACCCCTGTCGACATGCCTGTCGACATGGTGGCCCTGGCGGGAATTTTCCCGCCTGACACCAATTAGCCCTAATCCTTGTTTTTAATTTGAAATTTAAATCTGTTTTTAGCATAGAAATTTCTGAAAATTTCAATGGGCCTTAACTGGGTCATACGGACTCCGATTTTCGAAAACTCGGACTCTATTTCGCGTATTTTTCCGAGACGAACGCAATGGCATAGCCCGTTTCCCTTAATTCAGATTTTTGAATTAAATTCTGCCTCGATTTATGTTATTGAAAATACGGGTTGTTACATTCTCCCCTCCTTAAAGGATTTCGTCCTCGAAATCTTCAAGTTTGGAAGAACGCATCCTACCATCCAATCATCCATCTACTCAAAGCATCATCCACGAGCAATCATTGTCCTTAAAAGGTTCTAAATGCTGTATGAACATATGCAAAAGTGTGTGTATATGTACTTATCTAATGCAAAGATCAATGCAAAATATGTTAGTGAAATGTATCCATATGTATGCAAATCCCTAACATAATGTATAATATCTACATGCGTGCTCGATCATACATCCATATGCAACATCCATGTGATTGCATACAAATTTCATCCAAGAGTAAGCATAAACACTCATGCACATGCAATATGAGGAGTGTGTGAGCCGATCTAGTGCCTACTGTGTATCATGCATCCACGAGTAACCACTTGCAAACACTTGCAACCGCTTGCAACCATCAAACATAACATGTCTCAAACACATGTTTCATCCAAAAGGTTTCTATCTAAGGTTCTCATGACAAGATTAGCACGATAATTAGATAAACATGGATAGCAAAGAGAAAGATATGCTAACAAAGGAAAGAGATTGAGAGTGTACCCTCAAAAAGGAATGGATAAAGTCCACGCATCTTCTCCTCGGTTTCCCAAGTTGCGTCTTCTTCGGCTTCACCCCATTGAACCTTCACCAACTTGACCTCTCGATTCCTTAGCTTCTTGGTCTCCGTCCCCAAGATACGAATCGGAGCTCTCCTCAAAGTTGCCTCTTTCTCTACTTCCCCGTCTTCAAGAATGCTAGGTTCAACCACCTCAGCGGACTCATGTAGGCACTTTCGGAGATGCGAGACATGAAAGACATTATGCACTCCGGACAACTTCTCGGGCAATTGCACTTTATAAGCCATCTTCCCAATTCTCTCTATGATAGGGAAGGGTCCAACAAATCTCGGTGCCAACTTCCCAACAGCTCCAAATCGGACCACATTCCGCAAAGGAGAAACCTTTACGAAAACCATGTCCCCAACATCAAACTCCAAATCGGATCTTCGCTTATCAGCATAGGATTTCTGTCGGTCTTGGGCCGCCTTCATCCGTCTTCTAATCAACTCGACCTTCTCGGATGTATCTCTAATCATGTCGGGTCCAAGTATAAGTTTATCTGTAGTCTCCCACCAACATGTGGGTGACTTGCACGGCCTCCCATATAAAGCTTCAAATGGTGCCATCCCTATGCTCGCCTGATAACTGTTATTATATGCAAACTCAACAACAGGAAGATGGTCTTCCCAAGCGCCACCAAAATCCAGAATGCAAAGCCTCAACAAGTCCTCAAGTACCCTATTCACCCTTTCGGTTTGGCCGTCTGTTTGTGGGTGATAGGCCGTACTCAGGTTCAACCTCGTGCCCATAGCTTCCTGCAAACTGTTCCAGAACTGACTAGTAAAGATGGGGTCTCGGTCACTGACTATGCTGGAAGGGACTCCATGTAGTCGTACTATCTCACGAAGATATACTGATGCTAGTCCAGATGCGGTCCTTTTGCTCTTCACCGGAATGAAATGAGCACTCTTCGTAAGCCTATCTACAATGACCCATATGCTCGTATTCCCCTTCCTTGACCTTGGAAGCCCATCAATAAAGTCCATAGAAATACTCTCCCACTTCCATAGCGGGACCTCTAGAGGATGCAATAGCCCACCGGGCTTCTTCGACTCAGCTTTTACTCTCTGACAAATAACACATCTCGAGACAAACTCGACCACATCCTTCTTCATTCCAGGCCAGAAGAAAATGCGCTTCATATCTTTATACATCTTATCACCGCCTGGATGTATAGTCAACTTGGAGCGATGTGCTTCCTCAAGGACTTTCCTCACCAAGTCTTCCACCATCGGAACACAAAGCCTTCCGTCTCTCCTCAGCCAACCCTTATCGTCTATAGAATATCGAGCAAGGTGACTAGATGTCTCCCCTCGAATCAGCTTATCCATGATCTCAATTATCTGAGGGTCTTCCTTCTGCGAAGCCCCAACTTGATCCAGAAGGGTAGGCCTGAGCTCTAGAGATGCTAAGGAACCGGTCATCGACTCAACTGTCAAAGAAAAATCAAAGGTTGCCAATAACTCTAAATTCTTCATCTCAACAAATAAAGGACTTAGTGTCAACCTTTTTCTACTCAACGCATCCGCTACAACATTCCCCTTGCCAGGGGTATAGGCTGTATCAAAATCATAGGACGCCAAGAATTCCATCCATCTCTGCTGCCTCAAGTTCAGATCCTTCTACGAAAAGAGATACTTCAAAGACTTATGATCAGTATACAGCTCAAATCTCTCTCCCAGAAGATAATGACGCCAAGCCTTGAGTGCATATACTATCGCTGCCAGCTCTAGATCATGAGTGGGATAATTCTTCTCATGCACCTTAAGTTGCCTCCCACCAAAACATATAACTCTGCCTTCTTGCATCAGAACGGCGCCCAATCCCGTGCCACAAGCATCAGTGTACACGGTAAATATCTTCCCACCATCGGGTAAAGCTAGAACGGGTGCAGAGGTAAGGGCTCTCTTGAGTCTCTGAAAAGCAAGCTCACAATCCATATCCCAAGCAAAAACTAAGTTCTTCTTCGTCAACTTAGTAAGAGGAGCGGATATCTTCGCGAAGTCCTTGATGAACTTCCGGTAGAAACCCGCAAAACCCAGAAAGCTTCTCACCTCGGTTGCATTCCTTGGCGTCTTCCAATCCTGAACTGCAACCACCTTAGCGGGATCCACCGCCAAGCCTTGCTTGGATACGATATGCCCAAGAAATCTGACTTCCCTTCTCCAAAAGTGGCACTTGGAGAACTTGGCTTTTAACTGGTGTGCTCTGAGCGTGTCCATCACCTCTACAAGATGCCTCGCGTGCTCTTCTTCATCCTTGGAGAAAACCAAAATATCATCCACAAAGACCACGACAAACTTGTTCAAGAACTCCCGAAACACCCTACTCATCAAGTCCACGAAGTACGCGGGTGCATTCGTTAAACCGAACGGCATAACAAGCCATTCAAAGAATCCATCTGGAGTTCTGAATGCAGTCTTGTCTATACTATCTTCAGCCACTCTGAGCTGATGAAATCCAGTAGCAAGATCAAGCTGAGAGAAAACAGAAGCACCAACAAGCTGGTCGAAGAGATCATCGATCCTCGGTAACGGGTGTCTGTTCTTCTTAGTCAGCTTATTCAATTCTCTATAGTCCACACAGAGTCGAAGAGAACCATCTGCCTTAGTAGCAAACACCACAGGCGCTCCCCATTCGGATATACTTTGTCTGATGAAGTTCTTTTCAAGCAACTCTTTCACTTGCTTGCTCAGCTCCCGTCTCTCACGCGGAGCCATGTGCCGAACGGGCAAAGAAACAGGCTTAGCATTATCCACCAGATAAATGCGAAAATCAATCTCTCGTTTAGGGGGCAACCCCTTAACTTCTTCAAAAACATCCGGATAATCTCGGATCACCCTTACAGACTGAAGGGCTTCCTCTGACGAGTCGAGAGATTCAAGATAGCACAACATGACGGGATCCTTCGGATTGAATGAAATCTCTAAGGTGTTGCCAAGGCGAGTCACAAGCCTCACAACCCTATGCTCACAATCAAGAATGGCTCCATATCGGGACAACCAATCCATGCCCAGTATCAATCCGTATCCCCTGAAACCAAGAACATATGCACTACACAAGAACTCTACACTGAGTATAGAGATCCTCAGATCCTCACATATCATAGATAGATGAGCAGAACCCCCAATGGGATTCGAAACACAAACGGGATCATCCACTAAGCTAGTACTAAGGTGCAAGCTATCAACAAGATCAGATGAAATAAAGCTATGTGATGCACCAGAATCAAACAAGGTACGAACTGGAAGATCAGAAACATAAATAAGGTTCTCAACAGAAACACTACCTCGGTCGGGAACTGGAGCGGTATTGAGAGCATGGACTTGCCCTCCTGAAGGTCCAGCCTGTCCTTTCTTCTTTGGGCATTCCTTGCTGAAGTGTCCAGTCTCACCACAGGAAAAACATCCACCACTAAGCTTCCTTTTCTTCTTCCTACAATCCTTAGCAAAGTGTCCAGGCACACCACAGTAATTGCACTTTCCCTTGCCTTTGTTGTTGTTCCCCTTCTTGTTCTTGCTCTGATTCCCCTGACTGCTTTGACCACCTTGATTGCCTTTGCCTTGAGAATCAGTCTTCTTTGCTTGAGTATCACTCGACTTGATCTCTTTCTTTCCATCTCCTTGAAGCAGAGCCATATTGACCAAACTCTCAAAAGTAGCTCCATGCGGAATATGTGACATCGCCAAGCCCTGCAGCGGCTCATTCAACCCTCTAGCAAATCGAAGAGCCTTCTTCTCAGGAGTGTTTACCATATCCAAACCAAAACGGGCCAGCTGATTAAACTTGTTCACATACTCCTTGACAGACATATCACCTTGCTTTAATGCAATGAACTTCTCCATCTGTAAATTCGCCTCAGCAGAAGATAGAAACTTGGCCACAAATCTAGCCCTCAAATCGGCCCAGGTCTCAACGGGCCTCGTCCCATTGGTGACCTCCCACCAATAGGCCGCTTCATCCTTCAAAAGCCATACTGTCAATAAGATCTTCCTCTCGTCATCAATCCCAAAGATAGCAAACAAGTCCTCAGTGTCTTTCAGCCAATTCCTAGCTTCAACAAAAGATTCCGTGCCTAGGAAATTCTTGCCTCCCATTGCCTTGAAGTCTTTACAAACCTTCGTAAACTCAACCTGAGGATGCTGAGGGGGAGGGGGAGGAAGAGGAGCCTCAGCAACAGGAGGAGGAGGAACATTAGCAACGGGAGGTGGAATATTAACTGCTGGAGGAGGGGGAACAGGAACCACCGGAGGAGGGACATTAGGGGGAGGATTCTCAACTACAGGAGGAGGAGTGGGGGTAGGGTTTGCGGGGCCGGCTGCCGCCCTAGCTTCTAGAAGTCTCCTATACCAGAGTGGCACATTTACTCCATCCGGGATGGCAAGATCCTCAGCCATACTGAAACGAAGGATAAGATAAGATTAGGTCAAGGGAACGAAGGATAACGCTAATGGTTTTTTGGGGAATAGCCTTTTAAAATACTAGACTTTTCTTTGGAAAATACTTTATACTTGTTTTGAAAATAGTTTTTCAAAAGTCTTTTAAAAAAACTTTTTGTTCTTTCTTGTAAACCTGGCTCTGATACCAAATTTGTAACACCCCACCTCCGCTAGGGTCACTCTTTCGGGGGCACTAGCTTCTGGGGGGCGTTAGAACTGGGTAAGCATGCATAATGATATATCAAGGAAGAACAGGAACATAAATATATATGTAAAACAGAGTAAGTGAGAATAAAACAGCAGAATATCTCAAACCATCTCAAAACAAGTCTAGTACATCATAAAGTCATCTGCCAAAATAAATATGTCTAGTACAACATAAACAGAAATACTGAAATACATAGTGCTATACCCAAAAATAAAAGTGATAGACCATAGCGAGCTCAATGTCCAGACATACATGAGCTATCCAGCGAACAAGCAAGCGATCCAAGCTAAGCACCACTGTTCCCTCCCTGAGAACCTAGGGGGGGGGGGGGAAACGGAAGAAAAGAAGCGAAAGAAAACAGGTCAGTCAAAAAGACTGGTAAGCCCTACTACGATCAGTCTATAAACTAATAAAGCTAATATCATGATGGAAACTGAGATGAATATGCTGGCAATAGATAAAGGTGTCATCACATAAAGAAGATTAAGCTTTGCACCACAGTGTACTAGCAAACTAACATAACAGGTATTGATCCCTCAGCCCAAACTTTGGCCCAATAGCATGAGGTGACCTTAATGCAAGGTCCAGCCCAACGGTCTAGTCGATCGGCTCCCTATAAACCTAACACGTCAAGTGTTGGTGTCCATACGGCCCACATATGGTTGTAGTCAGACTATGCTGGGTCCACCTTTGGGTGTATCAAGCCCTCGGGTGTCAACCCCAGACACCTAAGTAATAATGCACAGTCTAAACCTACTGGTACCCGTGCCTCGAGTTTGTCCAACACCGAACTACGTGCACGTCCGTAGGCCGCCTGGACCCGCACCGCTGTACCACTCAGCCGTCGCTTTGGTCGCTTACATCAGTCCAGTAATCGTGCCCCGCCCTAGCCTAGCCTCTAGGGTTGTGAATGATACCAAACTGGGATTACTGCTGGAACAGACCACGTTGCTAGGGTTTTCTAAGAGGGTTAAGTGTGGTTTAACCCCTCACTAATCCATGGATTAAATTAGCTAAGTGTAACCAACAGTTCACCACTTAACCCCATTTAATCCCTCGTATCCCCAAAATTGGTTAAGTATTAGTGGGCCATGACTTAACCCTAATCATGAGGCATTAATTTAATTGTACCTTAACCTCTCACATTAGACTTTGTTGCGGTTACTAGTTAATCCAGGCGGGTCCGGGTAGCTTTACACCACGACTTGGTCTAACCTCGGGTCCCAGGTACACATGACCAACTTCTCACATTGGGTCCTATTGTTTGTAGCAACTAGTTAAGCTGGTCGGTTCCGGGTAGGTTTACGCTACAAACTCAACCCAACCTCGAGTTGACCACACATGTTTTCTAAGTGTCATGTCCACTTTATTTCAAACCATAATTACAAGTTTAGCAAATACTTGGGTAGACCTAACTTAATAGGTAAATTCCCAAGGGGTAGACCTAACTTAATAGGTAAATTCTCAATCTTATATTTTCATGTATTTTTAAGTTTTACCCCAAAAACCCCCCAACGTCATTCTATCGCTTACATATTCGTCATAACGCATAAAGGATAGAAAGAGGGAACTTGGCACAACATACATGATGAATCTCACATACCATAATAGACATGCATAACATGTTGGACTTGCATAACTTAGCATAGTGAACTTGCATAAACATGCATAACTTGTTAAACTTGCTAATCATGGCATAGTGAACTTGCATAAACATGCATAACTTGTTAAACTTGCAAATCATAGCATAGTGAACTTGCATAAACATGCATGACTTGTTAAACTTGCAAATCATAGCATAGTGAACTTGCATAAACATGCATAACTTGTTAAACTTGCAAATCATGACTTAGTGAACTTGCATAAACATGCATAACTTGTTAAACTTGCAAATCATAGCATAGTGAACTTGCATAAGCATGCATAACTCATTAAACATGCATAACATAGCATAGTGAACTCGCATAAGCATGCATAACTTATTAAACATGCATAAATCCCAACTTTCATCACATATTAACTTTAGAGTTTCTAAAATGAAGGTAAGAGGGCATACAAATATTATGAAGACACAAATCTACTAATAAAGATTGAGAAGCCCTTTTATGCAAGCATATAAAAACCCAAAATAAAGCTCCAATTAACAAAAATCCCAAAAACTCTAGCTTTAGCAATTAAAGCTTGCAACTTGATGATGTATGCCAGCTAATGATCATTCATACAACTTAGAAATGCTTGTATGAACATCAAAACCTTCATAGAATTGATCTTTGAAGAGGGTGGAGGCTAGGGTTCTTAGGTGGAGGCCATTTGAGAATTCAATTTGACATAGTTTGGTTGCTAGAGTGAATAATGAGGTTTTAGGGTAGGATTAGGGGCTTATTTATAGAAGATTAGAGTGTTTTTAGCCCTAGGATTAACCCTAGGTTAGTTTAGGTCCGTCAGATTTAGGAATTCTCTAGAACCAAGCCACAAGACCAAGCCCCAAATCAAAATGGTGCGCCAGGCAAAACTGCCTGGCCACCCCGTGTCGACAGGGCTGTCGACAGGGCAGTCGACACCCTAAGACCCCTGTCGACATGCCTGTCGACATGGGGGCCCTGGCGGGAATTTTCTCGCCTGACACCAATTAGCCCTAATCCTTGTTTTTAATTTGAAATTTAAATCTGTTTTTAGCATAGAAATTTCTGAAAACTTCAATGGGCCTTAACTGGGTCATACGGACTCCGATTTTCGAAAACTCGGACTCTATTTCGCGTATTTTTCCGAGACGAACGCAATGGCATAGCCCGTTTCCCTTAATTCAGATTTTTGAATTAAGTTCTGCCTTGATTTATGTTATTGAAAATACGGGTTGTTACAGGAATGCTATTAAGACAGCCACTCCAGAGGATCAGGTTACTTGGGATCAGTTTAAGGCTCGCTTTAGCGATAAGTTTATCACGGCTTCTCAGAAGTCGGAATTGTTTAGGAAGTTCTTGGAGCTTAAGCAGAATGGTAGGGCAGTCTCGGACTATATTGCTGAGTTCGACACTTTGTCGAAGTATGGATTATCTCTTATCGATACCCCTGCGAAGAAGAATGAGAAGTTCATTACTAGGTTGGATGGATACTTGGGGGAAAGGCTTATTAACCACATCGATGAGACGTTTGAGTCGATTGTGGGGAAAGCTTTGTGATCAGAGAGTCTTTACCCGAAGTCAAAGACTGAGGTTGCATCTGCAGAAGGGCTGAAGCTGCAAGCAGGCGGTGGAGGCAAGAATAACACTCAGAATAAGAGGAAGCAGAACCAAGCTAAGGATGGCCAGAAAAAGAGCAAGAAAGATGTTGAGTGCTTCAGCTGTGGTAAGAAGGGCCATTATGTCATATAATGTCGGCCAAGCCAGCGGATAGGAAGTGCTACAACTGTGGCCAAGCGGGACATCATAAGGATAAATGTCCACAACCTCTTAAAGAGAAGCAAATTGTGAAAGCATATGCTATTAATGTTGTTCCTTCTTCGTCGAATGCCCCAACTGCGGCGGAGAAAGGAAAGTATGTCGTCATTTAAGGTATGATTTCTATTCTTGAAGTACCTATTCGAGTTTTGTTTGATACTGGGGATTCCCGTTCCTTCATATCTAGTGACCTGGAAGATAGGTTGGGACTGGAACCCGAGATAGTCGATAGACCGTTGGTTGTGACGAACCCGATAGGTGGTTCGACTAACCTTAGTATGATTTGCCGAAATTTGGTCTTATCGAGTCATGGATGTATGTTTGTTTGTGATTGCTTTGTTTTGGGCTTTACTGGGTATGGCATTATATTGTGGGTCGATTGGCTCCAAAGATACGTGGTGGTGGTAGACTGTGAGGGCTTTTTGGTGACAGTTAGGGCGGATGATGGGCGGAGGGTAGTGTTTGGTAGTCTACCTAGTGATGGAGTAGTGGCTAGTTTTATAATTTCCCTCGACATCCCGCATGATGAGTTGTCAGATGTGCCCGTGGTTGGCCAGTATCTGGACATCTTCGAGGATGTGACCGGACTTCAACCACACCGAGAGATAGAGTTCCGTATTGATTTAGTGAAAGATGCCAGACCTATAGTAATGCCACTTTGTCGTATGGCACCAAGGGAGCAGCGAGAGCTCGAGGTGCAAGTAGGCGATCTTTTGAAGAAGGGGTTTATTAGAAGAAGTGTCTCCGAGTGGGGAGCACCAGTTGTGTTTGCCACTAAGGCAGATGGTTCCCTTCGTTTGTGTGTGGACTATCGCGAGTTGAATAAGGTGACGAGGAAGAATAAGTATCCTCTACCACGGATAGATAATTTATTTGATCAACTGGAAGGAGCAAGAGTGTTCTCCCAGTTGGACCTCGCGACAGGATTTCATCAACTCTGAGTAGCGGCTGAGAGTGTTCCGAAAACGGCATTTAGGACGCCGTCTGGATTCTATGAGTGGTTGGTCATGCCATTTGGGTTGACCAATGCACCAGCATACTTCGTGGATCTTATGAATCAGGTATTCAGAGATCATTTGAATAAGTTTGTTCTTATGTTCGTAGACGATATCCTTGTTTACTCGAGGACAGAGGATGAACACAAGGGACATTTGAGGATAGTGATGGAGGTGTTGAGAAAACACCAATTGAGAGCGAAATTTTCTAAGTGTCACTTCTGGATGAGGGAAGTGAGATTCTTGGGCCATGTTGTTTCAGAGAATGGTATTGCCGTGGACCTTGCGAAGGTGGCTACGGTACAGGATTGGTCTACGCCCAGGAATGCAACAGACGTAAGAAGCTTCTTGGGGTTAGCCGGATATTATCGTAAGTTTATCCAGGACTTCTCCAAGATAGCAGCACCGTTAACTCAGTTGACTAAGATGAATCAAGCCTTCGTATGGGACGAAGAGTGTGAGAATGCATTCAAGAGTCTAAAAGAAAAGTTGACGTGTGCGCCAGTGTTAGTCATTCCTAAAGGGAATGAAGAGATGACGGTATACACGGATGCTTGTGGTACCGGACTAGGTGCTGTATTGATGCAAGGAGGTAGGGTTGTAGCTTATGCTAGTCGGCAACTAAAGCCGATCATAAATCGTTAAAGTATCTCTTCTTTCAGAAGGATCTGAATCTCCGTCAGTAGAGATGGTTAGAGTTCTTGGCTTTGTATGATTTTGATGTCGCATATACACCTGGGAAAGGCAATGCATTGGCCGATTCCTTGAATAGGAGACATGCCAGTTTAGGGGCTATGTTTCTTGAATGGAAGCAACTGGAGTATATCGTAGGGTATGATTTCAGACCAAAGTGCGAATTGGATCCAGAGATGTTGGCTAGTTTGACGATCAGACCCACTTTGATTGAGCGGATTGGTTCCAGTCAGAGGGACGATCCTAATCTATTGGAAATCATCTCCAAGTTAGAGATGAATATCGACAGTGAGGAGATGAATTTGTATGGGCTTGATCGAGAAGGATGGCTTCGAAAGAATGGAAGACTAGTTGTACCCAGCGTGAATGGTTTGAGAGATGAAGTTCTTAGGGAATGTCATCACTCAAAACTGACTATACACCCCGGTGGTGATAAGATGTATCGAGTCATGTAGCAGACTTACTACTGGGAAGGGATGAAAAGAGACATTGGGAAGTTTATATCCAGGTGCATGAATTGCCAGCTAGTTAAAGCCGAGCAAAAGAAGCCTAGTGGGTTGTTGCAACCATTAGAAATTCCCGAATGGAAATGGGAGCAAGTATCGATGGATTTCATCGATGGTTTACCAAGGACTAAATCGGGACATGATAGCATTTGGGTAATTGTGGATCAATTGACCAAGAGTGCAAGATTTATACCAGTCAAATCGACCAGAACGACAGCTAAGTTAGCAGAACTGTATATGAAGTGGGTAGTGAGATTTCACGGAGTACCCAGAAGCATTGTGAGTGACCGAGACCCGTTGTTTACTAGTGGGTTTTGGAAGAGCTTACAAGAGGCTCTAGGGTTGGAATTATATCTCAGTACCGCATATCATCCTCAAACCGACGGTCAAACAGAGAGGGTGAATCGTATATTGGAAGATCTCTTGAGAGCTTGTATATTGGATTTTGGTGGATCATGGGATGACCATTTGCATCTAGTGGTGTTTGCATATAATAATAGCTACCAATCCAGTATCGGTATGGCTCCATATGAAGCTTTGTACGGAAAACCGTGCAACTCACCATTATGTTGGATAGAGACCGGTGAGAAGTTTGTGCTTGGACCAGATGTGGTAAGGGAAACTTCAGATAAGATTAAGATCATTCAACAACGGATGAAGGCTTCCTAGGATAGGCAGAAGAGTCATGCTGATAAGAGGAGAAGAGACTTAAAATTCTCCGTTGGCGACTTGGTGTTTGTCAAGATTTCTCCGTTGAAGAGCGTGATACGATTTGGCAGGAGAGGGAAGTTGGCACCAAGATTTGTTGGCCTATTCCCAGTTCTCGAACAAGTTGGGAATTTGGCGTATAGAGTTGACTTACCCGAGAAGATGGTGGGAGTTCACAATGTATTTCATGTTTCCCAGCTATGGAAGTTCGTACACGATCCAGATTTAACTATTTCACCTGATCAGTTAGAGGACTTCGAAGTGGAACCCGAGGCGGTTGGGAACCGTAAGCCGATTCGTATTGTCGAGCACGATACGAAGCAACTTCGAAGGAAGGCGGTGAAGCTAGTCAAGGTTCAGTGGGGCGAGAACGAGAATGACTGTACTTGGGAGACAGAGGAGAGCATTAGGAAGACGTATCCATAACTCTTTGCCTGGTAAGATTTACTTTGCAATTTAGTTATTCCGCATGCTAGGATAGACTTGTTTTGCTTGTTTTGCATGTTTGATTGTTGTTTTATGGCTGATAGGCATGCAGGACCCTTTATGTGTTTTGGTTAGGGAATTTCGGGGGCGAAATTTCTTAAGGGGGGAGAGTGTAACAACCCGCATTCTACGCATCGGAGGATCGAAGAATACTTATTTCTTCCTTATACGAAGTCGTATGGTCATGTGGCTTTGGGAAACGACCATTGGGGTCATTTCCCATGTTCATGATTTTTGCCGATTTTTAAATGACTATTTTGCCCCTAGCTGATCTTGTTTCGGCCATAACTTTTGATTGGAAAGGAGTTTTGACCCGAAACCACTTCCATTGGCTTTGGATGATGGTTTAACTTTCCGTAGAGTGGTCACATGTGAAAAACGGACTTACCGTTTAGGAGATATGGCTGAAATAAGGTTTGGAAGGTGAAAAACTGCTTAATCGGGCCAAATAGGGTGATTAGAGAATGTACCCATAACCATTTCGGGATTAGGGTTATGGGGAGGCTGAAAAGAGTTAGGGTTTCACTCCATTTTAGTTTTCTAGCCTCCACTTACCTCTTAGAAACCCTAAAAATGGCCTCCAACCTCTAAATCACCTCCAAATCACTTTCTAATCAAGGATTAAGCTTAGCAACATCAAATCAATGGAGATCTTCACCAAATCAAGATTAGAGCTGCTGTATAGCATTGATATTCACGCCATATCAGAGATTTATTTCAGGTCTAAGGTTTATTTGTGGCTAAGGTGAGTGATTTGCATAGTTTCTCACTAATTATGGTTAATTAAGGGTAATTAGTGAAGATTAGCGAATTTATGCATTAATAAATTCTAGAAAAATCTTTATAAATTTCGAAATAATATTTTAGACCTCTGTTAGAAATTGGGTTTGACTTGGTTAAGTTTTACTAATCATGTCACTAGTTTTGCTTAAATATGCTTAAGGGAAAATATGGGGTTTTGGTTATGTTTGATCCATTTTAACCTATCATATTGATGTTTTGGTGTTTGAGGTCACTTCTACTTGTTGCTATGACTGTATGGTATGCTTTGTGATTGTTTAGAATAGTTAGAGTGGTCGAAAACGCCGTCGAGAGGCGTAAACAACTCGCTGGAAAGGTTGCAGGAAAACAGTGCAGGTTTTCGGATCGGATCGGATGGATGGGCTCGGACCGGAAAGTGGGCTGGGCAAGGATCACCGAACCGAACCGGAGATTGGCACAAGATGGAGTATGGAAAAAAAAGAAAAAGGAAGGCCACTATGGTTGAACTGGGATCGGATCGAACTGAAGGGAAGAGAAGGGGATCGGAACGGAAGAGAAAGGGGAAGTGGATCGGACCAGGACCCGAACCGAACCGATGGGGCAAGGGTACACCGGACCGAACCAAGATGCATCTACCTGACCCAACCCGCCAGAGGGCACCCAAACCGAACCGATGTACTACGAAGAGACTTGGAGGCCACGACCCGACCCAGAGCACTTGGAAGGAGACCGATCCGAACCGACAGAGAAGAACCTTGGCACGAATCGATCCAGTGGGGATATTGAAGGCCGAACCGAACCGATGGTTGTGAGGAGATCCGAACCGATCCGGTGATGACCAATGACCCGAGATGCAAAGGTAGTCCAAGTTGGAAGTTAGAGCTCAGGATCCAGTTGGGAACCAATGAGTTCACTTCATGATTGGGCTTTGCTGCGGGACGTGTGCTAAGGAGTTGTCGACGTTCATAACTTCGATTCACCACTGGAAAGGAATGATGGGCTACGTATCAGTGCAGTAGAGTCATTATGACTCGAGGGGCAAAGTGTTCTAAGCAGGACTACGTATCAGTGCAGTAGAGTCACCATGACTCGAGGGGCAAAGTGATCGTAGTAAGACTATGAGCCAGTACAGTGGAGCCATTGTGACTCCATGGGGCAGAGTGGACATAATAAAGGATTAGTAAGGCTATGAGCCAGTGTAGTGGGGTGTGTACGACTCCATGGGGCAAAGTGGACATAGCGAGGGATTAGTGGCTATGGATCAGTGCAGTGAAGCCGTTGTGACTTCATGGGGCAGAGTGATCATAGCAATGTATTGGGTGATCAAAGTGGTGGATATCGTATGCTTTATGCACTGAGTGAGAGATGTGGGGATGGTTGCTATGCTTGATTTGTTTGCCATCATTATGACATGCACACCCCCACCCCCGTTATCTTTACACCATTTACTTAATGGCACCTTAGAGTATTGTACAGTATGTAGTGCTAACTCTTTGGTTGCAGGTCCAGGTTTAGGTATGGTTTAGTATACCTGTTATTGTTCTGTTTAGCTGCTTATCGCTCACACCAGACTTTTGTCTGACCCAGAGTTTTATGTCTCTTCTTATTACTCTGGGTGCTCTCACGAGCAGACTAGAGACAGGTTAGCTGGGTATGCACGAGTAGCTGATCCGAAGACGAGCAGGAGGCTCCCATGTATGATACATATAGATATTCTCCCTGTGTCGATGGTGGTCACTACTTGGGCATTAGTAGTGTACCTTCCTTATCTTGCTTTTAGAGACAGTTTTAAAAGTTTTAATAATGATGTTATGGAACATAAGCAATATTTGGATTTTCCGCTGCTATGATAGTTTGTTTTCAGCTTATGCACTGTCTCGCCTGTTTTATGTCAAGATTATGTTATTATTATATTTTTTCCATGAGCTGTGAGACATTCTACAGGTTCCTTGTTAGTTCATTCTCTTCTTCCTTTTCCTCTGACGACCGTCCCATGCTAACTGGACATGTGTACAGCGCACTCTTGGAGTAAATGTCGGTTGGTGTAGGGCGGGCCGTCACAATATAAAAACACATCATGCGCCTCATTCCAATCCAGAATATTATTTGATTCAAATATTCTTCACTTTAGGGAAAAGTTCCCATTAATATTATCAAAGATTATCTTGTTTAAACTTATTGTTTAGTCTTCCTTGGAAATCATTTCAAAAGATTTTGTAATATATTTTCACAATCTAAACCAGATTAAGGTTTATAAACAAGTCGGGATTATCGAGTCTTATCGAAGTAATCATTCATTTTATTATCCCAATCCCAACCTATTCATCCCATGGAGCAAAACTGGTAGTACTCCATATCTGACACTCGTGTTATCGGTAAATTTAATTGCCATTCTACGTTTCAAATCTAATTAAAGATTTAGCTATCGCATGGAGTAAAAATGGTGGTAATCCATTCTCGAACACTTCTCGAATTTGGTAAATTTAATTACCTCTTTTTCATTTCAATCTAATTAAGGATTCATTAAAACTCCAACTTATTTTTAATCTCAAAAATCATTACTTAATGATTATTTAATCTTAGGAAATTAATCCTGTCTTTAACTGGGTTAAAGAACGAATGTCATTTAAAACACCATTCATGATAAACCCAAAATCTTCTTCCATTTAATATGAAATCTTCACGGAAATCAGATCAATCGTAATTGGTAAAAAGTTCCGTATCACACTAATACTATAAGTGGAATAATAGTAAGGCCTTTAAAATTCCATAAATAGTAATGGTCTTCCTTTATAAAAGCTTATCTCAATTTTTAATAAATCGAATTCCACTCAATTCCAATTTAATGTATTATTTACTTTGGCAAAACTACATTAAACCTCAATTAAAAGACTCATAAATTCCAAATCTTAACTTCACTGTTAATTGGTTTAAGAACTAATGTTATTTAAAACATCATTCACAATGAACCCAAAATCAACTTCCATTTAATTCCAATTATATTTATTAATTGTAAAGCTTCATTAATCTTAATTAAAAGACTTATTCTTTTCTCTAGTGGGTTTAAGAACAGTGTTATAAAAGACATGTAACAACCCGGAAAATCAGAACCAATTTAAATTTTTTTATTTTGGCTATTTCAGTGAATTTTGAATAGTTAAAATAATTTATTTTAAATAATAACGATTAAAAATTTATTTTAATCGAAGTTAGAATGAATATATTTATTTTAATTTCAAAAGGAATTAGAAATAACATGGTAGTTTGAAAAGTTAAATCTGAACTTTGACTAAATGTACAGGTTACAAAATTTAACGGATTTTAGTGAAACCAAAAATATCTAAATCTATTTAAAATTATCTTTCCAACGAATCCGCAAAATCGATATTTCATAGCGGGAATCAAAAGTTATGGGCAGTTGAATATTCAGAATAGTCGCTATGGAATATAGTATAATTTATAGCCCGTATAAAAAGCCATTTTACAAACGACCTCCGTTTTCGACGAAACCACTTTTGTCGGATCCAGAATGTCAAATTATTGCTAAGTTTAATTTTCCAGAATTTTTGGAATTAATTTGTGAGCGTAGTAAATTAAACTCTAATTTGATAATTTTTGTTGAATTTAATCGACCGTTAAAAAGGCCATTTTTCAAACTGTCTCCAAATTCAATGAAATTAATTTTTTTCAGACCGTATCATCAAAACATAGCAAGATTTATTTTTCGGGAATTTTCGGAGTCCATATGTGGCCCCGGTGAATTTAAATATACGATCAAATTATTTAAATAAAGGATTTAAATTTTAAATTAAAGAAATCAGGCCAAAAACAATCGTTTGGGCTGATGGGACCTAGCCCATTAGTTCCGAAACAGGGGCAATTAGGTAGAGACAACCCCTGTTGGACTGAAATTGGAGTTGTTAAGAATCTATGGATTTATTTGTAAAAATTAGAAATAAAATATTATAAAAATCCTTTTTGTCTTCTTCCCCAAACCCTATTTCCTGTAGCCGCCACCTCCCTATTCAATGGCCTAGAAAGCTTGATTCTTTCTCCTCCAATTTCTCCTCCTACACATAGAATTAAACTTTCCTCATTTAGACTTTATTGTAGTGATTTCTCTCCTCTTCGATTCCATACCAAAATCACCTCCTATCATCAAGCATAGCTCGAGATATCCCATCCCAAACCTGCCGCCTTTCTCCCCCTCCCGCATCACCAGGCCACCGCCGAGATGGCCGAGACCCACGACGATCGACGCACCATCCTTCCCCCTTCCACATGGAAAACTCTGATCATCTTCCCGTGTCGCGATTAAAGAGCACAACTCAACCCTAGAACGGAACCCATACTTGGAAACGCCGGCTTAGGTCATCTGGTAGGAAGAAGGGTAAAGCATGTTGTAATATTTTATTAATTTAATTTAAAAATTATTATCAACTTAAATTAAATCATAACTCACTCATACTGAATCAGAATTGAACGATTTTCGAAGCATTGCGATCGTAAAGCCGAGATCTGCGTTTCTAGACTGACTGGAGCCAATTCTGAGCTGATCGAACTTTGCCAAAAATTGTAGATCTGAACCACTCAGATTCAAACGACAGTGATATTTCTTATATTTTTATGATTAAAATTTTAATTAATTATTGTTAGTTGAATCCATATAATTATGATAATTAAATCAGATCTGTGATCTGAAACTGTTGAATGTTGGGTGTTGATCAAATATAGATATATAATATGTCATATTTTATTTAGGGACATGAGGCACCGTTTGTCAAATATAGATCTATAATAAAATGTTCATTTTTATTGTCAAAATGAAATATCACCTTTGTTATTGATTGAATTAGAATTTTCAATCAAATGAAATATCACCTTCGTTATTGATTGAATTAGAATTTTCAATCAAATGAAATATCACCTTTGTTTTTGATTGAATTAGAATTTTCAATCAAAAGAAATATCACTTTTTGTTGTTGTTTGGTTGAATTAGAATTTTCAATCAAAATAAAAATATCATATTTGTTTGTTGTTTGATTGAATTAGAATTATCAATCAAAATGAAGTATACACTTTTATTAATTGATTGAGTTAGAATTTTCAATCAAAAGGAAATATCAAATTTTGTCATTTTGTTGAATTAGAATATTCGACAAAAATGAAATGTAAATTTCTATCATTTTATGGAATTACTATAAAAATTGAAATGTTCATGTTTTTTAAAAAAAATTATAAGAACATTACATTAAAAATTTCACATTTTTAATATAATGTTAGAATATAGAAAATGCTCATGTTTTGAATAAAATCATGATTTCATTAAAAAATTACATTTTTAATGTCAAGAATATAAAAATAGAAAATGCTCATGTTTTGAATAAAAACATAATTTCACTAAAAATTTACATTTTTAATGATAAGAATAGAAAAAATAAAAAATGTTCGTGTTTTAAATAAAAACATGATTTTATTAAAAATTTCATACTTTAGTGTCAATAATGAAAGTAGTGAAAAGATTCATGTTTTAAAATCAAAACATGATTTCATTAAAAATATACATTTTTAATGTAATGTTAAAAATAAGGAAAGTATTCATGTTTTAAAATCAAAACATGATTTCATTAAAAATATAAATTTTTAATGTAATGTTAAAAATAAGAAAAGTATTCATGTTTTAAAATCAAAACATGATTTCATTAAAAATATACATTTTTAATGTAATGATTAAAAATAAGAAAAGTATTCATGTTTTAAAATCAAAACATGATTTCATTAAAAATATACATATTTAATGTAATGTTAAAAATAAGAAAAGAATTCATGCTTTAAAATCAAAACATGATTTCATTAAAAATATACATTTTTAATGTAATGATTAAAAATAAGGAAAGATTCATGTTTTAAAATCAAAACATGTTTTTCATTAAAATATTCATTTTAATGTAAAGTTAGAAATAAGTGGAAAGATTCATGTTTTAAAAAGAAAACATATTTTACATTAAAAATTCACTTTTAATGTAACAATAGAAATGTAGAAAAAAACATGTTTTAAAATGAAAATATGACTTACATTAAAAATTCACTTTTAATGTAATAGTAGGAATGCAGATAAAGATTCATGTTTTAAAATGAAAATATGTTTTATATTAAAATTTTACTTTTTAATGTTATAATAGAAGTTGGACAAACATGCATGTTTTCGAAATAAACATGTTTACATTAAAAACTTTTTTTTAATGAAATTGTTAAAATTACATTTATAATTACATCGCATATATTAGAATTTATATGCGTTGTTAAAATTACATTTATAATTACATCGCATATATTAGAATTTATATGCGTTGTTAAAATTACATTTATATTTACATCGCATATATTAGAATTTATATGCGTTGTTAAAATTACATTTATATTTACATCACATATATTAGAATTTATATGCGTTGTTAAAATTACATTTATATGTACATCGCATATATTAGAATTTATATGCGTTGTTAAAATTACATTTATATCTACATCGCATATATTAGAATTTATATGCGTTGTTAAAATTACATTTATATCTACATCGCATATATTAGAACTTATATGCATTGTTAAAACTACATTTATATTTACATTGCATATATTGGAATTTATATGCATTTTCAAAATTACATTTATATTTACTTTTGTATATATTAGGATTTATATGCAAAGTTAGCTTGTCATTGGTTCAATCTTCATGTAAATGAAATATATTTTGTTTGATAATACGTAGATATGATATGCCAATAAAAACATTCTTTTATTTGGCATATTAAATACATTAGTGAAATCGCTGAATGGTTTATATTTATAGATAATTATATATACATAAATATAAATTAAAATTAAACGAATCACGTGCGGTAGTTTGCGTTTCAGAATCGTAACTATAAACGAATATATCGAAAGATCCGACCATCGGATTTTCCCAAAACTGGAGCCGTTAGGACCGCTTTGAGAAGATCTTTCCATTAATATAAATTTTGTTAAAATCCAATGGTTATATTTCGAGATAAGTGCGGATTAAATTTCGATAAAAATAGCGCCTGGGCCGCTTATTGACCCGAACCGTCGTTAAATTAATTTAGCTATTTTTATATAAATAAAAATAGCGATAAATCGTCATTAAATACTATTAATGATATGAAATGGTTTTAAACTATATATATGCGAGGATCATTAGAAAAGACTGAGTTCAATCTCATTTCAAATGATTATACGACGATTTAATTCAAAAATATTGAAGACGGCAATTGAAGACCGGCGATCTTCACATCGAAAGGATAACTACTGATGCCCGACATTGGTTAACTACCAGTAAAGGGTTAAAGTGGTAGTTGTCCGGACGTACTTGTTGATTGTCCCAATATGCGAGCATCTCTCTTCCGTTTTGGACAAACGGGGCGAGGAATAAGGTGTCTCCGGTTTCGTTCAGACCCAGAATGGACTTGTAAATGGATGTGTGTCCGACATTGTATTTCATTCCATGTAAATTAAATTGATTTTTATTAGTATATATCTGTGGTGGTAGAGAATTTATTCTCTTTCTTAACACCCTTCTCTGAGACGCATGAGCTCATAGGTTATATATTGGTAGTTATCGATCGCATGGCGTGAATTGTCAATGTGACATGCCAAGATGCATTTGATCGAGGCTTTTGTTGAAAAGAAAAGCTTTGTGGATGATGATCAAAGCATAGCCTATTTCGGCATAGCTTTGTGTATGACGTTACCTCGCGAGCCTCACACCCCAGTAAGAGTCAGAAATGGGACAAGGGAACTTAGGGAGTGCACACATTTCTTTCTAGCTAGAAGTGGTATCAGGTTTTGCAAGCCCTGACAATTTACTTATGTGGTTGATGGAATGAGGTGCCTCGGATTTATTGGTCGATTATGACCGTTTTATAGATCCAATAGGATCGGGAAGCATGTGTTCAGGCATAACTAATCCACTAAGGTATATTTGTGGACCGGCCTTGCAGTATCCAAGGGTTCACTGCGGGGGACCCTGAGACAATGCTAGAGTGTCTCGAATCAGTTAGGAGATCGTCCCTAGCCTTGACTCATGATGGAAATCCACTATCCAATACGACAATATGGTTTTGATTGTAAACCTATATATGGTGACATAGTAGGATGGGGTACTATGTCGTCTAGGATTGATACATTTACTTTGAAGTATTTTTTGAAATATATTAGACAATAATAATAATATTAAAATATTATTTTCTACGTATCAATTATTTTTGATCATTATAAGGTAAAACTTTATCCTCCGGTTTGCGTTGCATTGTGTGATGGGACTTGAGTCTTATAATGATTTCATTTTCTAAAAAGCATTACACTGTTTTTGAAATAAAATTTATTAAACTTGTGCACTGGCAATCCAATGGAGTAAATCCGTTCCTCATTAGCGACGTGGTCCTGTGATTTGCCGTATTGTTAGTTAGGAAAGATTTCTCATACTATCCCATGACTGACTCTTAGTTTGTTTCACTTTGCAAACTCTGGTGCCCTCTTTCCACACGGGCAACCAAATGACAGGTTTAGGTATGGACACATTCTGGACTGGAGCTTGCTTACGAAGAGGGTGAAGAACATTTCCCTTTTTATCTTTTTATTTCTACTTGAGACATTTAGACATTATTAATCTTTGATGTATTAGATGGAATTGAGACTCATTTCTCTCTTTGTTGAGACTTATTTCCTTCTTTGCTGAGACTTTTATTTTGCTAAGTGTATCCTGTAACTGCGTACTCTGGTGTCTTTGATGTTATGTTGTGATGATATTCTTATTTCCACTACAATGATTTATGTGTTATGCTATTTATCTGAGATCTATTATTGTTGTACTTGTGTTATGCTCCTATGATTATCCTTACTTTCGTACCATGGAAATTTGGGGTCGTCATAGTTGGTATCAGAGCTAAAGATTAACCTTAGCTTCAGAGCATAACATTTTTAGAACAATTCGTCTAGATAGAATCAACAATATTCTAAGACGAGTAGCTCATTAGTGATAGGATTAGTAATGTCATAGAATGAGCGCAGCAGAATAGCGCATATTAATCGGTCATTACATCATCATCTTATCATATGTCTCTACATATAACCTTTCCTTTAAAATTATTATTTCTCTTAGTCTGACTCTTTCCTTGATGGTACAGAACTAACTAGAAAATGAGTACAAGAGCACGAGCTAGAGCCCGAGGAAGAGGTGGGGCTAGAGGCACAGCTAGAGATGAGACTCCTACGGCCCAGGGACAACCCACTCCAGGGGCTGTAATACCACCTCCACCCCCGCAGCCGTTTGACTTGGATAAAATGTCCAAGAAGTTCAGAAACTTAGGGGGCGTATCCTTTACCGGGCGAGAGACTGTGATTGAGGCGCAAGCATGGCTTAAGAACTATGAGAAAATCTTTGAAGGCTTGGAATTGGAAGATCAATGCAAGCGCTTTTTGGCAATATGGCTATTGAAAGACCAAGCTGCAAATTGGTGGGACACAGTCAAAATTGGCAATGATGTGGCCAAATGTCATGGGCTAGATTCAAAAAGCTCTTCAATGATAAGTATATCCCTCCACAGGAAGTTGAGAGGCTCCATGATCTATTCGCCAATCTGCAGCAGGGTGATATGACCATTTCAGAATATGTCCGAAAGTTCGAGGAACTTTCATGCTATGCTCCAGAGTTAGTTCAAGAACCAGTGCAGAAGAACAAGAGATTTATCAATGGCCTTTCCAAGAAATACCTGAACAGGGTCACTGCTCACATCGAGCTCCCTTTTAATGAAGTAATAGAGATAGCTTGCTGTTATGAGGATAATGACAGGAATGCACAACAGGGGTGGGAAAAGAATCAGAATAACAACAAAAGAAAGCAAGCTGACAGAAAATAGAGGTGAGTAGCTCTTCAGCCGCCAAGCCCCAAGGGAAAGAGAAAAGGGATATATCCAAGGTGAAATGCTTCAATTGTCATAAGATGGGGCACTTCGACTATGAATGCCGATCTCCCAAGAGGCCAAAGAGAAATGAGTCCGGGCCTAGTTAAAGTTCTCAAGATAAGAGGGAGTGCTATAATTGTCACCAGAAGGGGCACATCAAGCCAAACTGCCCGTTGCTGAAGAATTCTCAAGTAGCACATGTCTATGATGGAGCGGCTACACCGGCTTCTTCCGAAGGAGCAGGTAAACCAGATGTTTTAGGAGGTACTCTTAATATTAAGAACATCCCTATTATAGTTTTGTTTGACATGGGTGCATCAAGAAGTTTCATCTTTAGTGACACGATTAAAATGCTTAAATTGAAATCAAGAGAACTTAAAGAACCAATTAGAGCCCATAGTTCGATAGGAGGTTCACTTATTCTTGATCAGTATTGTAGAATGCCTGTTTCTTATTCCTACTTCCAATTTCCTTTTAATTTTATCATCATGAATTTCTCCGGGTATGATATCATACATGGAATGGATTGGCTAACGAAGTTTGAGGCTGAGGTATTATGCGCTGAAAGAGTAGTCATAATTAAAACCAAATTCGGAAATACGATGACTATACCATGCCACGGCTCAACCACAGATAGGAAAGAATTTTGGTCTTCTCTAAAAGTCACACCTACTTCTATTGAGGATATTCCTGTCGTCAGAGATTCTGCGGATGTGTTTGAAGAAGTTGACAACTTACCTCTGCGCAGAGAAATCGACTTTAGGATTGACTTGGTTCCGAATGCAAGGCCCGTGGTGACCCTATTCGGAGAATGACACTGAAAGAAAAAGAGAAGCTAAGAAATCAAACTAAAAAGCTTTTGTGGAAGGGTCTGATCAGGCCTAGCTTCTCAAACTGGGGTGCAGCAGTGGTATTTGTCCAAAAGTCAGACGGTACCCTCAAACTATGTATGGACTACCATGACCTAAATAAGTAGACACTGGAAAATAAATACCCACTTCCATGCATCGATGATATGTTGGATCGCTTGATTGGAGCATGGATATTCTCTAGGATGGACCTAGCTACAGGTTTCCACCAATTACGCATTGCCGAGGAATGTGTTCCTTTGACTGCTTTCAGAGGGCCGGACTTATTTTATGAATGGCTAGTGATGCCCTTCGGCTTATGCAAATGCTCCAGCATACTTGTTGATCTAATGAACAGAGTATTACGAGATGTTTTAAATAAATTCATGCTAGTGCTCATCGATGACAATCTGATCTTTTCTAAATCCACTACTGAGCATGAAAAGCACTGGAAAGAAGTCTTGGAGATTTTGCGAAGAAATGTGTTGAAAGCCAAATTCTCCAAATGCATATTCTAGCAAGAAGAGGTGAAATTCCTCGGCCATGTTGTAACAAAGGAAGACATTTCAGTAGATCCACGAAAGATCTCATCCATCCATGATTGGAAACAGCCTAGCACTCCTATAGAGGTCAAAAGTTTCTTAGGACTGGTTGGCTATTATCGGAAATTCTTTAAGGATTTTTTGAAATTTTCTTGTCCATTGATGAATCTGATTATGAAGCATACAAAGTTCATTTGGATACCCGAATGTGAGGCAGCTTTCCAAGAGTTGAAACGGAAGTTGACCACTGCTCCTGTGTTGACCGTTATTGATAGCAATTGTAACGGCAAGGAATTTCGCTCAATCCGAATCAGTCGTTAAACCGATCTAGTCCGTTCGGAACCCCTGATCGTTTTGAGAACAGGACAAATTGGAACGCACACGGAAGAACATTTCATTGTTATTACAACAATTCCATCAGATACAAGAATATACAGAGTATAAATGAATAAATTACATTTGATAATTATCAGAGATTTAAATACAGTACTGCAGCGGAAAAATAATACAAACAAATTTCACAACACATCAATCAAACAAACAAGCCATCCATGGTCTGTGGATGACAGGTGTCGGGTGCTACTAAACATCGTCTGCATCCTAGCATATATAATAATATAACTAGAAAAAGAAATTGAAGAGTGAGAAATTCTCACCGATAGCTATCCCAACTCCACGACACTTCTTGTATAGAAATCTTCGTCGTTCTCGCCTTTTGTCACTTTCGTTGCCCGTAGCCACTACATATATAAAAATCGAATTCTTACTTCGCTATTCAATATATAAAAATCGAATTTTTACTTCGTTATTCAATATATAAAAATCGAATTTTTACTTCGCTATTCAATATATAAAAATCGAATTTTTACTTCGTTATTCAATATATAAAAATCGAATTTTTACTTCGTTATTCAATATATAAAAATCGAATTTTTACTTCGCTATCCTCTATATAAAAATCGAATTTTTACTTTGCTATTCAATATATAAAAATCGAATTTTTTCTTCGTTATTCAATATAAAAAAATCAAATTTTTACTTCGCTATTCAATATATAAAAATCGAATTTTTACTTCGTTATTCAATATATAAAAATCGAATTTTTACTTCGTTATTCAATATATAAAAATCGAATTTTTACTTCGCTATCCTCTATATAAAAATCGAATTTTTACTTTGCTATTCAATATATAAAAATCGAATTTTTTACTTCGTTATTCAATATATAAAAATCGAATTTTTACTTCGCTATCCTCTATATAAAAATCGAATTTTTACTTTGCTATTCAATATATAAAAATCGAATTTTTACTTCGTTATTCAATATATAAAAATCGATTTTTTACTTCGCTATCCTCTATATAAAAATCGAATTTTTACTTTGCTATCCTCTATATAAGGATTTTGCCTTTTCATATATAAAGATAATATTTTTAGCCTTTCTCTAATATAAAAATTATATTTTTTTTTAACCTCCTACACGATTAAAAATTATATTTTTATCCTTATAAAAATATTCAAACTTATGATAAAAATCATATTTTGATTCAAATAAAACTTTAACTCTTTGTATATGAAAACATGAATTTTCTTCATACAAAAAAATATATTAACTTTTCTACTTGTAAAAATTCTATCTTTACTAGCATAAAAAAATCCTATTTTTACTAGCATAAAAATCCTATCTTTTCTATACTTCAAAAATCTAATCTTTTCCTACATACAAAATCTCGCCTTTCAATTTAAAAATCAAAGCTTCATATAGTAAAAATCTAATCTTTACTTTTCAAACCATATTATTTAATAAAGGAAAATCGAAATTAAAACAAAATAATTTAACAAAAAAGAGGAAACTCACTGTGTTATCGGCTTGAGGAGGGGCTGGGGGTGCTGTGGTGGAAGGGAGAAGTTCAGGTGGCGCCAGTGGGGTCCTGGTTCGCTGCCATCGATGGAAAATTGGGGGGGGGGGGGGGTGCTTGCTGACGCGAGGCAAATCGATGGGGGGGGGTAGCATTGCAGAAGGGATGAAAAAGGGGGGGGGGGGTGTCGCGGCAGAAGGAGGAAGTCGGGGAAGAAGGAGAGGGGGCGGCGGCGTGGGCGTCGGGGTGCGGTGGTGCTCCTGCCTGGCGGCGCGTGATTTCGATTTTTTTTCCTTCTTTCTGAACTGAAACGTGAACGGGGGGGGGGGGCAGAGGGATTTAAGGGGAAGAGGGTTTTAATTTTAATTATTTATTTATTTAATTTCCATAAAGTTGACTTTTTCATACGACCTCTAAACGAGGCCCACCGACTGTGACCCATAGTGTATTACCCCCATTCCGAACACAATGGGATATGTATCGTAGGCTGATTCGATCGTTTCAATCAGTTTTCGTCAAAATCATCATATAACTCTATATATTGAATTTGAATGCGCATTTCAATTTACCGGGGTCACAAACGAACTTTAAAAATTCCCAAAAAATATTTTCTAGCTTCGTATTGACGATACGGTCCTAACAAAACTAGTTTCGACGAATTCTGAGACCGTTTGAAAAACGACCATTTTCCAGTCGATTAAAATCAACTTAAACTGGTCAAACGCGTTTTCCTTTGCCACGCTCACATATTGAATCGAAAAATTATGAAAATTGGAATCTAGCAATAATTTGACATCACGGACCCAGCAAAAGTGGTTTCGTCGAAATCCGAAGTCATTTGCAAAATTCCCATTTTTAAGGGCCTGAATTCCATAGCGACTATTCAGAATTTTCAACTGGACATATCTTTTGATTCCCGCTATGAAATTTCAATTTTTCGGATTCGTTGGAAAGATATTCACAATTAGATCCTAATGTTTTTGGTTTCACTAAAATCCGGTTTGTTTTGCACCCGATACATTCAATTGAAGTTTGAAATCGAATTATCGAACTACCGCGCCATTTTCAATTCTATTTATAATTATATATAATTATTTATATTCTAACGACGATCTATATAAATATATTCGTTCGAATTATATTCAAAATAAATTTCTCGTTGATATTATTTTAAATAATTCATTTTAAATGTTCAAAATTCGCTAAAATTGCCAAAATAAAATTTTTAAACTGGCCCAGATTTTCGGGTTGTTACAGCAATCAGGATTTGAAAGTCTGGACAGATTCTTCCATTGAAGGTTATTCCTTTTATCTCAACAATCATGTCAGAGATAACATTTTTAATGACAAATCTTATTTTAACATGTTAACCTTTTTCTATTTAAGGTATTGGTGCGGTGCTAATGCAAAGAGACAAAGCAGTCGCATATGCTAGCCGCTAGTTGAAAACACATGAGAAGAAATACCCCACCCATGATCTTGAGTTGATGGCCATCGTCTTTGCTCTAAAGATATAGAGGAACTATCTCTTGGGTGAGAAATTCGAGCCGTATACTGATCTCAAATCCTTAAAGTATATGTTCACCCAAAGAGATTTGAACTTGAGGCAGCAACGTTGGGTTGAATTTCTTGCGGCCTATGACCTGGACATCTTATATACACCACGGAAAGCCAATGTAGTAGCCGACGCACTCAGCAGGAAGAATACGGCCAACACCAATCTTATCATCGCCAGTCTTATCATTACGCCTACATTGATGGATAAGATCTCTTCTCTTCAGAAAGATGACAAATTTATTCAGATGATTAGTGAACGAGTTCGAAAGGGCGAAGCGTCAAGCTTCCAAATAGATAGCAAGGGAACCCTTAGACTGCAAGGGCGAACATGTGTGCTAGATATTCCTGAGCTAAAAAGAGAAGTTATGGATGAATGCCACAAATCTAAGCTCAGCATCCATCCAGGAGTAAGCAAGATGTATCATGATCTTAAGCGTACTTTTTGGTGAAAGGAGATGAAGAGAGACATTTCTATATATGTTGCCAGATGTCCCACCTACCAGCAAGTAAAAAGCGATCAACAGAAGCTAGCAGGATTGTTGCAACCGCTAGAGGTTCCAAGTTGGAAGTTGGACCAAATTTCTATGGAATTTATTGATGGTTTGCCCCGAACTAGAAAAGGCAATGACAACATATGCGTGATTGTAGATTGCTTCACAAAGACTGCCCATTGTATCCCTGTCAAATCTAATAGAACAGCTCAAAGTTTAGCACAACTTTGTTTCAGAGAGATTGTCAGACTACATAGAGTTCCCAGTAGCATCGTTAGTGATCGCGATCTGATATTTGCTAGCAAATTCTGGGAAGCTTTCCAAGAAGAGCTTGGGACTAAGTTGAATATGAGCACCGCTTATCATCCTCAGACAGAAGGCCGGACTGAGAGGGTGAAACGCATATTGGAAGACTTGTTGCGAGCATGCATTCTTGATTTTGGCGGGTTATGGGAAGATCATTTGCACTTGGTTGAATTCTCTTATAATAACAGTTACCAAGTGAGCTTGCAGATGTCGCCATTTGAAGCATTATATGGCAGGCCATGCAG
Source organism: Allium sativum (assembly GCA_030737875.1). NCBI lineage: Eukaryota > Viridiplantae > Streptophyta > Magnoliopsida > Asparagales > Amaryllidaceae > Allium > Allium sativum. The sequence continues at coordinate 570,068,824 of CM060923.1, read as the reverse complement.
ATCTCCCGCATGTTAGGTGGAACCCGGTAATCGACTAGCATTGGGTCCCGACATGATTCATGAAGCAGTAGATAAAGTTGATTTTATTAAGAAGCGATTGTTGACTGCTTAAAGCCAACATAAGAGCTATGCAGACTCATGAAGAAGGGTTTAGAATTCTCTATTGGTGATCTTGTATACTTGAGGGTTTCCGCACTGAGAGGTGTAATTCGATTTGGGAAGACTGGGAAATTGGCGTCGAGATTCATTGGTCCATTCCCTATTCTCGAAAGGATTGGAACTCTCGCTTATTGGGTGCAATTACCAGACTGGTTGCCAAGGGTTCACGATGTATTCCATGTGTCCCAACTCGGGAAGCATGTTCATGATCCAGATTTAGTTGCGGAGGAAGCAACACAACAAGATTTGGAGATTACCCGGAGCTTAGCAGTAAGAAGGGAGCCAGTGAAAATTGTTGGCAAAGAAACCCATGTCCTGAGGAACAAGAGGATCCACCTAGTCAAAGTTCAGTGGAGCAGGGATCCTAGAGACTGTACATGGGAGACTGAGGATAGCATCAAACAAGCTTATCCCAAGTGCAAAGTGGACATCTCTGAGTAACTCTTGTGTTGAGGTACATTTGAAAATACCTTGCATTTTCCATTTTGGTTCCTACTTTACCATTGTTTCCTTTTCGGGGACGAAAAGCTTTTAAGTGGGGGAGATTGTAACAACCCAGAAAATCAAAACCAATTTAAATTTTTTATTTTGGCTATTTCAGTGAATTTTGAATAGTTAAAATAATTTATTTTAAATAATAACGACTAAAAATTTATTTTAATCGAAGTTAGAACGAATATATTTATTTTAATTTCAAAAGGAATTAGAAATAACACGATAGTATGAAAAGTCAAATCTGAACTTTGACTGAATGTACAAGATTAAAAATTTAACGGATTTCAGTGAAACCAAAAATATCTAAATCTGTTTAAAATTATCTTTCCAACGAATCCAAAAAATCAAAATTTCTTAGCGGGAATGAAAAGTTATGGCCAGTTGAATATTCAGAATAGTTGCCATGGAATATAGTATAATTTATGGCCCGTATAAAAGGCCATTTTACAAACGACCTCCGCTTTCGACGAAACCACTTTTGTCGGATCTGGAATGTCAAATTATTGCTAAGTTTAATTTTCCAGAATTTTTGGAATTAATTTGTGAGCGTAGTAAATTAAACTCTAATTTGATAATTTTTGTTAAATTTAATCGACCGTTAAAAAGGCTAATTTTCAAACGGTCTCCAAATTCGACGAAATTAATTTTATTAGAACCGTATCGTCAAAGCATAGCTAGATTTATTTTTCGGGAATTTTCGGAGTCCGTATGTGGCCCCCGTGAATTTAAATATAAATTCGAATTAATTAAATAAAGGATTTAAATTTTAAATTAAAGAAATCAGGCCAAAAACAATCGTATGGACTGACGGAACCTTGTCCATTAGTTTCGGAACAGAGGTAATTAGGGAAAAACAACCCCTGTTGGACTGAAATTGGAGTTGTTAAGAATCAATGGATTTATTTGTAAAAAATAGAAATAAATATTATAAAAATGCTTTTTGTCTTCTTCCCCAAACCCTATTTCCTGTAGCCGCCACCTCCCTTTTCAATGGCCTAGAAAGCTTGATTCTTTCTCCTCCGATTTCTCCTCCTACAAAAAGAATTAAACCTTCCCCCTTTAGTTTTATTGTAGAGATTTCTCTTCTCTTCGATTCCATACCAAAATTACCTCCTATCGTCAAGCATAGCTCGAGATATCCCATTCCAAACCCGCCGCCTTTCTCCCCCTGCCGCACCACCAGGCCACCGCCGAGTTGGCCGAGACCCACGGCGATCGGCGCGTCGTCCTCCCCACTTCCACGTGGCAAACTCTGATCATCTTCCAATGTCCCGATTAAAGTGCAAAACTCAACCCTAGAACGGAACACATACTTGAAAACATCGGCTTGGGTTATCTGAGAGGAAGAAGGGTAAAGCATGTTGTAATATTTTATTAATTTAGTATAATCAACTTAAATTAAATCATAACTCGCTCATATTGAATTAGAATTGAACGATTTTCGAAGCATTGCAATCGTAAAGCCGAGATATGCGTTTCTAGATTGACTAGAGCCAATTCTGAGCTGATCGAATTTTAGCCAAAAATTGCAGATTTGAACCACTCAGATTCAAATGACAGTGAGATTTCTTATATTTTTATAATTAAAATTTTAATTAATTATCGCCAGTTGAATCCATATAATTATGATAATTAAATCAGATCTGTGATTTGAAACTGTTGAATGTTGGTTGTTGATCATGATTCTCATGTTTGTCAGATCTTGTGTAAATTTATGGTTTATTATCTAATCCTGATTTGAAATAAAAAAATTATTTTTATTTCAGATATATGTATATTGATTTGATGTTATGATATAAATTTCATATTTTATTTACATAAGGCACCGTTTGTCAAATATAGATCTATAATAAAATGTTCATTTTTATTGTCAAAATGAAATATCACCTTTGTTATTGATTGAATTAAAATTTTCAATCAAATGAAATATCACCTTTGTTATTGATTGAATTAGAATTTTCAATCAAATGAAATATCACCTTTGTTATTGATTGAATTAGAATTTTCGATCAAATAAATTATCACCTTTGTTTTTGATTGAATTAGAATTTTCAATCAAATGAAATATCACTTTTGTGGTTGTTTGGTTGAATTAGAATTTTCAATCAAAATAAAAATATCACTTTGGTTTGTTGTTTGATTGAATTAGAATTATCAATCAAAATGAAGTATACACTTTTATTAATTGATCGAGTTAGAATTTTCAATCAAAAGGAAATATCAAATTTGGTCATTTTGTTGAATTAGAATATTCAACAAAAATGAAATGTAAATTTCTATCATTTTATGGAATTACTATAAAAATAGAAATGTTCATGTTAAAAAAAAAGAACATTACAATAAAAAGTTCACATTTTTAATATAATGTTAGAATATAGAAAATGCTCATGTTTTGAATAAAAACATGATTTTATTAAAAAATTACATTTTTAATGTCAAGAATATAAAAGTAGAAAATGCTCATGTTTTGAATAAAAACATGGTTTCATTAAAAATTTACATTTTTAATGACAAGAATAGAAAAATAGAAAATGTTCATGTTTTAAATAAAAACATTATTTTATTAAAAATTTCATATTTTAGTGTCAAGAATGAAAGTAGTGAAAAGATTCATGTTTTAAAATTAAAACATGATTTCATTAATAATATACATTTTTAATGTAATGTTAAAAATAAGGAAAGTATTCATGTTTTAAAATCAAAACATGATTTCATTAAAAATATTCATTTTTAATGTAATGTTAAAAATAAGGAAAGTATTCATGTTTTAAAATCAAAACATGATTTTGTTAAAAATATACATTTTTAATGTAATGTTAAAAATAAGAAAAGTATTCATGTTTTAAAATCAAAACACTATTTCATTAAAAATATACATTTTTAATGTAATGATTAAAAATAAGAAAAGTATTTATGTTTTAAAACCAAAATATGATTTCATTAAAAATATACATATTTAATGTAATGTTAAAAATAAGAAAAGTATTCATGTTTTAAAATCAAAACAATATACATTTTTAATGTAATGATTAAAACTAAGGAAAGATTCATGTTTTAAAATCAAAACATGTTTTTCATTAAAATATTCATTTTAATGTAAAGTTAGAAATTAGTGGAAAGATTCATGTTTTAAAAAGAAAACATGTTTTACATTAAAAATTCACTTTTAATGTAACAATAGAAATGTAGAAAAGAAACATGTTTTAAAATGAAAATATGACTTACATTAAAAATTCACTTTTAATGTAATAGTTGGAATGTAGATAAAGTCTCATGTCTTAAAAAGAAAATATGTTTTACATTAAAAATTTACTTTTTAATGTTATAATAGAAGTTGGAAAAACATGCATGTTTTCAAAATAAACATGCTTACATTAAAAACTTTGTTTTTATGAAATTGTTAAAATTACATTTATAATTACATCGCATATATTAGAATTTGTATGCGTTGTTAAAATATTATTTATAATTACATCTCATATATTAGAATTTATATGCGTTGTTAAAATTACATTTATATTTACATCGCATATATTAGAATTTATGTGTCTTATTAAAATTACATTTATATTTACGTCGGATATATTAGAATTTATACGCGTTGTTAAAATTACATTTATATTTACATCGCATATATTAGAATTTATATGCCTCGTTAAAATTACATTTATATTTACATCGCATATATTAGAATTTATATGCGTTGTTAAAATTACATTTATATTTACATTGCATATACTAGAACTTATATGCATTGTTAAAACTACATTTATATTCACATTGCATATATTAGAATTTATATGCATTGTCAAAATTACATTTATATTTACATTTGCTTATATTAGGATTTATATGCAAAGTTTGCTTGTCATGGGTTCAATCTTCATGTGAATGAAATATATTTTGTTTGACAATTCGTAGATATGATATGCCAATAAAAACATTCTTTTATTTGGCATATTAAATACGTTAGTGAAATCGTCGAATGGTTTATATTTATATATAATTTTATATACATAAATATAAATAAAAATTAAACGAATCGCGCACGGTAGTTCGTGTTTCAGAATCGTAACTTTAAACGATTATATCGAAAGATCCGACCATCGGATTTTCCTAAAACTGGAGCCGCTAGGACCACTTTGGGAAGATCTTTCCATCGATATAAATTTTGTTAAAATCCAACGGTTAGATTTTGAGATAAGTGTAAATTAAATTTCGTTAAAAACAGCGCCAGGGCCGCATATTGACCCGAAGCGTCGTTAAATTAATTTAGCTATTTTTATATAAATAAAAGTAGTGATAAATCATCATTAAATACTATTAACGATATGAAATGGTTTTAAACTATATATGTGCGAGGATCATTTGAAAAGGCCGAGTTCGATCTCATTTCAAATGATTATACGACGATTTAATTCAAAGATATCGAAGACGGCAATTGAAGACCGACGATCTTCACATCGAAAGGATAACTTCTAATCCCCGGCATTGGTTAGGTTTAAAGTGGTAGTTATCCGGACGTTCTTGTTGATTGTCCGGATATGCGAGCACCTCTCTTCCGTATTGGACAGATGGGACGAGGAATATGGTGTCTCCGGTTTCATTCAGACGCAGAACGGACTTGTAAATGGATGTGTTTCCAACACTGAATTTCATTCCATGTAAATTAAATTGATTTCTATTAATATATATCTGTGGTGGCGGAGAATTTATTCTCTTGCTTAACACCTTTCTCTGAGACGCATGAGCTTAAAAGTTATATATTGGTAGTTATCGATCGCATGGCGTGAATTGTCAATGTGACATGCCAAGATGCATTTGATCGAGGCTTTTGTTGAAAAACAAAGCCTTATGGATGATGATCAAAGCATAGCCTATTTCGGCATAGCTCTGTGTATAACGTTACCTCGCGAGCCTCACACCCCGGTAAGAGTCAGAAGCGGGACAAGGGAACACAGGGAGTGCACACGTTTCTTTCTAGCTAGAAGTGGTATCAGGGTTTTGCAAGCCCTGACATTTTACTTATGTGGTTGATGGAATGAGGCACCTCGGATTTATTGGTCGATTGTGACCATTTTATAGATCCAATAGGATCGAGAAGCGTGTGTACGGGCATAACTAATCCACTAAGGTATATTTGTGGACCGACCTTGTAGTATCCAAGGGTTCATAGCGGGGGACCCTGAGACATTGCTAGAGTGTCTCAAATCGGTTAGGAGATCTTCCCAAGCCTTGACTCATGTTGGAAATCCACTATCAAATATGACATTACGGTTTTGATTGTGAACCTATATATGATGACATAGTAGGATGGGGTACTATGCCATCTAGGATTGATACATTTACTTTGAAGTATTTTTGAAACATATTAGACACTAATAATAATATTAAAATATTATTTTCTACGTATGAAGCATTTTTGATCATTATAAGGTAAAACTCTATCCTTCGGTTTGAGTTGCATTGTGTGATGGGACTTGAGTCTTATAATGATTTAATTTTCTAAAAAGCATTGCGCTGTTTTTGAATTTTTTTTTTAAAACTTATGCACTTGCAATCCAATGGAGTAAACCTGTTCCGCTTTAGCGACGGGGTCCTATGATTTTCCATATTGTTAGTTAGGAAAGATTTCTCATCCAGTCCCATGACCGACTCGTAATTTGTTTCACTTTGCAAACTCGGGTGCCCTTTTTCCACATGGGTAGCCAAATGACAGGTTTAGGTATGGACACATTCTGGACTGGAGCTTGCTTACGAAGAGGATGAAGAACATTTCCCGTTTTATCTTTTTATTTCTACGTGAGACATTTAGACATTATTGATCTTTGATGTATTAGATGGAGTTGAGACTCATTTCTCTCTTTGTTGAGACTTATTTCCTTCTTTTTTGAGACTTTTATTTTGCTAAGTGTATCCTGTAACTACGTACTCTGATGTCTTTGATGTTATGTTGTGATGGCATTCTTATTTCCGCTGCAATGATTTATGTGTTATGCTATTTATCTGAGATCTGTTATTGTTGTAATTGTGTTATGCTCCTATGATTATTCTTACTTTCGTACCACGGGTGTTTGGGGTCGTCACATGACACCATTCACGACAAACCCAAAATCCAATTTGATATTAAATACATGGCTCTGAATAAAAATCATATCGAGTTATATTCAATATCAAATTCTGAAACCAACAGATATTGTATTGGGAATAACAATATCTATATCTTCCAAATTCGTCAACGATATCCACTTAATCACGTAATCCAACATCGAAATATCCGAAGATAATTTCCATTCAAATCCATTCAAATTCATACGTTGGGAAATTCCGGTTATATTAAAACCATTCGCAATTCAATATGTTATGTAAAACCATTGAATTCTTACACTAGTTGTTAACTAGCCTATTCAAATAAAATTCTCATTTATATTTTCAAAACTAGAATATTTCACCCAAAAATCCTTTCAGATCATTTATTATTATTTAACATAATTTTCCCCATTTTTATTCATTTAAAAATTGGCGCTTTCAGTTAAATGGCGTTTCAAGTCATTTAACTACACTAACGCTGTTTTTATTCAAATTTGAATTAAATATTTCTCAAAATCTAGCCATTAGATTTCAAATCTCTTATTATCATTTAAAAGATCTTTTCGATACGAACCCAACGGTTCCATTTTCAGGAGAATTCAACGGTCGGGTCTCCCGTTACGTCAATTCAAAGTTAATGGTCAAAATTCGTGAACGGTCGCTGCACGAAACGTTCTATTCGAACCGTTTAATTAATTATACATACATACATACATACATACATACATACATACATATATATATATATATATATATATATATAATTTTGGCGATTTTCATTCCAAATGTCTTTTATTAAACGTTTTTAAATTCGTTTTAAAAACGAATTCAAATTCATTTCAATTTATAAATCAAAATTGAAAATCTCGTGTTATTACAATATCAAAATAATAACATTTTCAAAATGTAAGTTTTTGAAATCAAATCTTCTCAATATTCATTATAAAATGAATAAAATCGATAGAAAAACAGGTTGTAGTTAAAATGACATTTATCTACTTAACTTGACTTCATATTTCAATATTTTCGTGTCCATCCAAAATTGGACATCAAAATCATATTTTGATTTTTCACTGAATATTATATTAAAATATTTGTTTATATTCTTAATCGGAATGCCACTCAATCAATTACCATATAATCTTAATTATATGGATTTCGTACATTACATGTATTCAACAATAGTTATAAATAACTATTAAACATTCAATTCACATTCAGAGTGCATCCATAACTGTATAAGCATTAACTAAATAAATAACGCTTCCAATGGTGTGTCAATCAATTGATTGACATACAACTACACATAAGGGAGATATATGAATTAATTATCATACCGAGACCCATTTGGGGTTTTCATCCAATAAATAATCAATAAATAAATTATTTATTCATTCCAATCGATATTACTTAAATGGGTGAACATAAACAAGCCGCTCGACTTGTAAATGGATGTTTAATCCAATTTCGACTACCGCAAATAATTTAAGGTCGTTTTAACATGTTAATTATTTCAAAAAATCACAATCAAATCATATCACAAATAATCATCCATTCATCCATCTGGTTTTTAAACAACTGTGATGTGAACTACCATATACCATATAATAATTTATAAAAAATTAATCAAACATTGCAATAACAGACAACAAATATATATTCAGTCATAAAACAAAATAATTGTACAAAATATTTGATACAATACTCTTCACTACTCCAACCCCCGCTAACATCCACTGCCTTAAAGTTCTCCTCTACACATTTGAACTAATTTCTGGCCTTTCTATCAACTTCAATAAAAGCTCGATCATAATGCTGGGGAATAGCTCTCATCTGGGCCCTAAAATAGCTGAATGCCTTAATTGCAAATTAGATTCATTCCCAATCACATACTTGGGTATCCCACTTCGTCCATCCAAACTTCATAAATCTGATTGGACACCCCTCATTTCTAAGATTGAAAATAGAATTACAAGTTGGAAGGCCAACTCGCTATCATCAGCAGGTCGTCTGATACTTGTGAAACATGTTCTCACTTCTCTTCCTACTTACTGGATGTCCTTCCACAAACTCCCAATTTGGATGATAAATAAAATTGATTCTATTCGAAGTTCTTTTCTCTGGAATGGAGATAAATTGAAAAAACTAATCAATTGGCGAACTGTTTGCCTACCGTTGAAACATGGTGGCCTTGGAATTCATAACCTTTTCCTCTTCAACATGGCATTACTGACTAAATGGATATGGCGCTGCTTATCCCCAGGCCAATTTATTTGGAAAGACTGGATCCTCCATAGGCTGTACCAAGCAAACCCCTTCCTTATCCTCCATTTTCCCCCTGATTGTAAGCCACTGCCTTTCTGGAAAGGAGTTTTATCCGCCATCCCTAGAATAAAATCCCTTTATCATGTTAAAATCAATAATGGAGATTCCTGCTTATTTTGGATGGATATTTGGAACGAACAGATCCCCTTCTCCTCTCTTTTCCCAAATTTGGCATTACTAAATCAATTTAACCCGATTACGGTTGCTTCAGCTCAGTCTCTTGGCCCACTGGGCCTCTTTCCATTCACTTACTTTGGGCTTGAGACGCTAAATGAACTCATAAATATTGACCACATTCTCAACTCAATTCATTTCAACTCTGGGCCTGACCGATACACATGGGCTTTGGGCTCTAATTTTTCTGTTTCGGCCTGCTACAAATTCCTTATCCACCCAGGCCGATGCTTCACTTTCTCTCGCATCTGGGATTGTCATCTTCCTCCTCGCATTCTTTTCTTTCAATGGCTTCTCATTCACAATCGCATTAACACCAAAGATCGCCTTCATCGCTTCAATAATAATATTTGCCCCGTTTGTGTCCTCTGCAACAATCACGATGAATCTATTCTTCACCTCTTCTTCGAATGCGACTTTTCCTACGCTGTTTGGGCGACAATTAGCTCTTTTCTTCTTGGCTACATCCCTTCGTTCCACACATTTTATGAGTATTGGAAGCACAATCCCCCAGATCCAAAGTTGGATTCCTTAGTGGCTCTCTTTGCCTGGAGTATCTGGATAGAACGCAATGCTCACGTATTTGGCAGACCAAAGAAACTTCTATTGGGTATTTGTCATCACATCTTGCACCTTTTCGATTCTTGGACAGGATCATCCAGGCCAGTTCGCTTCAGATTGTCCCTCCCCATGCCTCAGTCGCCTGGTTCTCAGGAGAGTAGCACCCAGGTTCCGCTCTGATGTCACCGTGCTAATCTGCTCTCTGCTTTACCTTATTTTGGCTTGTATTATGATGCTAAGTACTTATTTACCTGCTATTTATATACGACTTGTACTATTTTGCTGTTTAGTATTTGGGCTATTTTGGCCGTGACTCCCTTGCCACTGGTTGGGCTTGTCAACCAGATATATTTCTAGTATATTATATATCTACTCGTAACCGGCTGTGTAGCACCACGCTACACACCCGTCTTCCTCTAAAAAAAATATTTGAGTGAGAGAGTTCTCACATCGATTGGTTTCTGAAATCTCTAAATAACGATTTTTTTAACAAAATTAAACAAGTGTTTAGTTTATCAAAAATTCCAACTGCTTCTGAATTTGTTCTGATATATTCCATTGTGTAGATCTTTAATTTACGGTTCCAATGAACCTGGGTTTGAGCAATTCTATTTCCGTATGACATAGATATTAATTTTTCAATTTTTTAGTGAAATTAAGATTAATATATACATTAATTAACAATGCAATTAGGGATAATTACCATTTAACATAAAGTAATCGTCATTAGGGTTTTAAAACCCGTCATCTTCATCTTCTACCTGTAATCCATCATCGCCAAAATACTCATCTGCGTGCGCTTAACTAGGTGATCGAAATCCGATCAGAAATCCCCCACATGAAACGGCATGCCACCTCCTCCCAACGCCAGTCAAGGTGGCACGCTAAAAGCTCTGGTTGCCTCGAAAAATGGGCTCGAAGGTTGCGGCTTTGAGCTGCAAAATTGCACCAACCTTGGCACGAAACTCAATTATTCCTGTATCAATTGAAAGTTCATGAAAATCTCTTTAATTTTCGTTTTCAACTCATAACTTAATTCAAAACAGTTTAGGAGAAATTAAAGAAGGAAAAATGAACGATCATGGCCATTAGTTTTTAACTGACGGAGGCACAAACATATGAATGGGAATTAGGGTTGTAAATTTATATTTGTACCCTTTTTTGTTAATTAATTCATTTATTCCCATATCTTGAAGTTTAACGTTCCGAACTCAAAACGAATCCTAACAAATGTCGCCCACATCCAAATACCCCCATTCCGGGCACAATGAGATATGTTTCGCAAGCCAATTCGATTGTTTTGATTATTATTTTTATCAAAATTAAAATATAAATCAATATAACATTCAAAATTGATTTTCAACATACAATTTAATTTACCACGACTACGTACTGACTTCAAAAATTACGAAATTTAGAATTTTGCTATATTTTACAAATACGGTCTTAACAAAACTAATTTCATTGAAATTGGAGACCGTTTGAAAAATGGCCTTATTTCCAGTTTATTTAATTTACAACTAAAATTGAATAGGCTTTTAAATTTATCATGCTTACATATGAATTCCAGTTGACATGAAATTTTAAACCTAGTAGTAATTTGATGTTTCAGATCCAACGAAATTGGTTTCGTTGAAAACGGAGGTTATTTGCAAAATAACCATTTTTAAGGGCTTAAATAATATTAAAAAATTAATAAATTCCATTTTCGACTATTTTAAATTTTAATCTAGACATAACTTAAATTTTATAATACGAAATATAATTTTTTTTACATTCATTAGAAAGATATAATTAAATAGATTCTAACCTTTCTTGTTTTATCAAATTCTGACTTATATTGAATTATGTATATTCATTTGAAATTCAAGGACCAAGATTTCAAACTACTACGACCTTACGAGTTCGTTTTAATTAAATTTTTAATTTAAACGTTTAAATTTCGTTTTTAATTTAAATGTTTAAACTTTGTTTTTAATTTATTCTAAATCGTTAATTCTCAAAATAAATCATTTTAACATCTTAAAACCAATTAAAAGTAATTTTTAAATTGGTTCCAAAATTCAGGGCTGTTACACTTAAGCTCTTACCTAAATATATTATGGGCCATATAAAGTAAAAGAAAAATAAATAGAGAAGTTGCCTTCAAAATTCAACTATTCCCAATGCCAAAATCTACCTTGTATTTCATGTTTCACAGCTTGGGACTAATATGGCGACACAAGACGATGTGCTTACCTTTGTTGAATAAATAGTGGAACAACCAAAGAGGATACTTGATAGAAGACGAATACCATGCCATAATAATGTAGTGGAGCATATTTTATTTATGTGGAAAGAGAGGTCGATTGAAGAAGCTACATGGGAAGACTATTGGCCTATGGTTATAAAATACAACATTAAACCTTAGGACAAGATCGCTTCTTGAAGAGAAAGGGGATGTAACAACCAATAATTGATTTCCATGATTTTGAAGAGAGAAGGTTTTTGTGTACAAACTAGAAAGAAGAAGTATAGAAGAGATAGGTAAGTTCATCGGAGATGATCAGAAAAGTGCCAGAATAGGTGGCAAGTAAAGTTAGCATGGTGTTAGGTGAATTAGAGAATGAAAACAGAGGTTGAGGTGCATGATTACTCAATGTATCAGTATATATGGTTGTACATGTGCACAACTAATACAAGAGAACCCTACATTAAACAATGATGTAAGAACCCGTAACTTCCCCGGTAGGGAAAGAGCGGATACTTCGAGAACAACGCACAAAAGAACGCATACGGAAGAACATTTCATTGTTTATTACAACAATTCATCAGAATACAAGAATATACATAGTATAAATGAATAAATATTACACAGAAAATATCAGAGATTACAATACATTACATAGCAGCGGAAAATAATACAAAACACAACTGAAGGAGATATACGGATACAAAGCTTTTCGGATATCGTTCCAGCTGTAAACCGGGATCCTGTGAATATAAATCTGCAAAACCAAAACTACTAACTGTCCGTGTCAAAATAAGGGCACCCAGAGTTTAGGTTAAAACAATAAACTCTAGGTCAGTCATGGGACTGGTGTGAGAACTAAAATAGTTATTAATCTTTATTTTAAAGTTAGGTAAATCAAGGGACCACGCCGTATAACACGGAACGGGTTTCCTCCCAAGAATACCAGTGCATAAAACAACAACGCAATGCTAAATAAAGAACAATGAAGCTATTATAAGACCCAGGTCCCATCACACAATGCAACACAAACCAGAGGATAGGGTTTTACCTTATAATAGCCAAAGAATGCTTGATACGTTAAAACAAATCTTTTATTATTGCTATAAGTGAAGAAATCAATTTCAAATCATAAGTATCAATCATAGGCGGCATAAATGCCCCATACCACTATGTCGCCATATATAGGTTATACAATCAAAACCGCAAAGTCACGTACTTGGAAATTGTATTTCCATCTATGAACCGAGGCCAGGGATCGTCCTCTACCGATTCGAGACTGTCTAGCCCGAGCCTCAGGACCTAAACTCAGGTGGGCCCTTGGATCGTCAGGGCCGGTCCACCGATGTGGATTAAAATGCCTGAACACTCTGTTTCCCCCACCCTATGGGGGCGTAAATGAGCCAACGAATGACTCCATCGGCTTCACATAGTCACCGATAAATCCGAGCCGCCTCGCAATAGCAACAACCACATAAGTCAAACTCGTCAGGGCGTGTAAAACCACTGACGGCACTTCTAGCTAGAAAGAAACGCATGCCCTCCCTGATGTCCTCTCCCGTTTCTGGTTCACAACCGGGGTGTGAGGCTTGCGAATTCACATTACACAAAGCTGTGCCACACAGGTTGTGCTTTGATCATCACCCACTAGACTTTGCTTTTCAACAGAAGCCTTGATCATATTGCCACTTAGGCATGCCACACAAGCAATTCACTCCATGCGTTTGATATCCATCAATATATAACCCCTGAGCTCGTACGTCTCAGAGAAGGGCGTTAAGCAAGAGAATAAATTCTCCGCCGCCAAACAGATATATATTTAATAGAAATCAACCACACAGATTAAAATCCAATGTCAGACACACAGTCCATTATCAATTTCATTCTGGGTCTGAACGAAACCGGAGGCACCTAGTACCCCGCATATCCATCGAACTCCAAGTACGTCTGGACGATCACTAACTGATTCCCTCCTCTTAGATGTACGGCCCAATCAAGATCATCAGTAACTGAAACACCCCACCTCCGTTAGGGTCACTCTCAAAGGGAATGCCCTAATTTTGGTGGAGGTTTATAAGTATAAGTCACAGATACACAAGACAGATATTGTTGCGATTACTGGATGTGCCGGTTGGTTCTGGGCAGGTTTACATCGCAACTCAGTCTAACCTCGGGTTAGGCATATTCGTGTTTTCTAAGTTCAAAAGGGTTTTGATTAATTTTCAAATCAGGTTTTGAAAGTAACCATCTCGTCCGTCGGATCAGTTAGGGATAGCCAGGGAGAGCAGGAAACTTGTATTTTCCAAACCCAAGCCTAGACACTATCCTCTCTGTCACCCTAGAACTTTCTGGTGTGTCATTAAAAGAGATGTCGTTAATAAACCTTTAGTTTGTCAAAATTCACATTTTCCTTATTTAGGACAAATTCTATAAGTAAATTATTCCTAATTTACTTATCTCCTAATTACTCTTTTAATGTAAATTGTCAACATTCATTCTTATGGCCCATTTCCCTCTCTAAATCATATTTATGCCCTTTTGGTATGTAAACTATACCAAATTAAGTGTCACTAACCATGATTTTGCTAAACATGACAATTACTCCCTATTATGGCCAATTTCAAATTTATGCCAATATACTTCTTATGCCAAATTAACTAATCCAATAACATTCTAATTACCATTCATGTCAAACTAGATTTATTATTCTAGTTCACAATTCTTGTAAATGCTAGATTTACAAGTCAATACTAGATTCAAATTACACATCCTATAATTCATGTCAAATTTATCCAATTTGCATTTCTATGAACATGCCAGAATACATGTTTCCAATTTATGCCAATTTCCAAGTTTAAACTACGTTCTAGTAAATTTCATATTTTGCCAAAATCGTATTCCCACCGTTCATATAATCGTGATTCAGTCTAGATTATAAAAAAATCTAGATTCGTAGAAAATAGGGAATGAACCAAAAATGCTATGGAAAAGGATGGTCATAATAACTGGCATAAAAAGGTTTGGATAATGACGTAGGTTCAAGAACATGGGTAGACCTAACTTAATAGGTAAATTCCCAAGGTCTAAAACCAAGAATAGACAGAGTAGGTTCAAGAACATGGGTAGACCTAACTTAATAGGTAAATTCCCAAGGTCTAAAACCAAAGAAAACCAAGAACAGACAGAATAGATAATCGGGTTTAGACCCAATTTCATAGTCACAAAACTTAAGCAACACTTTCCTAGTCATGAATCATAGGTGTTTAATCACAGTTGTCCTTGTTATGTCATAGGCAATAGTTTATGTATTCTAATCAAAGGCATAGGCTTGTTTTCATAGTCAAGGGAATAATTCTTATGGTCACGATCACAGTCATAGGCAATGCTCATAGTCATAGGAAATGTTCATAGTCATAGTCATAGGCAATGTTCATAGTCATAGGAAATGTTCAAAGTCATAGGCAATGTCTAATTGGTCATCAAATCATAACAGTTCTTAATTAGGTCCAAAGATGTAGGCACATATTCGAATAGAAAGATTTGGCATATTCTTTTATTCCTTCAATTCATGTCACGAACAGAGAGAAACGTTCAAATCTAAAAAGTAACTGACTTACAGAAATTATATTAGAATAGAAAGATGGCGTTGCTATGATTCGTGGAAAAATAGTCGTTGCCGTTGTTTGAATCTTCACTTGCAATCCTAGCTTGACTTGAACCCCTTCTTGAAAGTCTTGTGCAGCATCTCCTCGTCTTGATTTATTTTACATATTATTTTATTTATTATTTAATTAAGAGGAGGAGAAGAAGCCATGTTCGCCAAGAATCTTTGCAGCATAAGGGTAGAAATGAATTGTGAATAGAGAAGGAGTCTATATCTGTTTATATAGTGTAGGAGTCAACGAATCTGGTCAGAATGGCGTTCGGATACAGAGAAACGAACCAGGTTCAGAAAACTGGATTTTCGGGGGCAGGTCGACCCCCAGGTCGACTAGGTAGTCGACTTAGTCCGGGGGGGGGAGGGGGGAGGGGGTTGACCCCCAGGTCGACACCCTAGTCGACCTGGGTACCCAGGTCGACCCCCTGGTCGATCTGGGTCCTGGACGGGAAATTTCCCGCCCAGCCCGCTTCTGGGTTTGTTTTTCGAATTTGAACTCTTTTCTGACCTGTTTTGAAATTCGAACTTCGCTGAATCTTCCGGAGGCCATATCTTCCTCATACGGACTCCGATTTACACAAACTCGGACTCGTTTTCATGCAGAATTCCGAGACGAACGCAATGTTGTAGCCCGTTTCCCTTGATTTTGAATTTAAATTCTAATTCTGCCTTGATTTGTGAATCTTAGTATTATAGAATCACAGGGTGTTACATTCTCCCCCACTTAAAAGGAATTCGTCCCCGAAATCTTCCAGTTAGGAAGAATGTGTCCTACCATCCAATCACCCATCTACTCAACCATTCAATCACAGGCATTCATTATCCTTAAAAGATTTCTAATGCTTTCATGTTCATATGCATAGTGTGTGTATATGTCTTTATCTAATGCAAAATCAGGCAGTCTACTGATTCAGTTGACCTCCTTAATGCAAATCATGTCAGTGCCATGCGTCCAATCATGTATGCAAGCATCCCTAGTTACGTAAATACTGTAACAACCCGTATTTTCAATAACTTGTTAATAACATAAATCGAAGCAGAATTAAATTCTAAATTCTGAATCAAGGGAAATGGGCTATTCCATTGCGTTCGTCTCGGATAAATACGCGAAATAGAGTCCGAGTTTTCGAAAATCGGAGTCCGTATGACCCGATTAAGGCCCAACGAAGTTTTCAGAAAATTCCGAAGCAAAAACAGATTTCAAATTCAAGTTTGAATTTGAAAATTTGGGCCAGTTTGGGCCAGGCGGGAGAATTCCCGCCAGAGCACCCAAGTCGACAGCCCTATCGACTTGGGAGTCGACTTGGATGGACCCAAGTCGACAGCCCTGTCGACTTGGCTGTCGACTTGGTCCAGCCGGGCTGTTTAGCCTGGTGCACCATTTTGAGATTGTGTTGAGCTTGGGGGCCAGATTCGGTTTTAAGGGCTGAGATTGCAACCAGGGTTTAATCCTATGGCCTAAAACACTTGCCTAATCTATAAATAAGGCCCTAACCTAGCCCTAAATCATCATTAATCTATCCTACAACTAAACTATGGCAAAATCAATCCTCTCATGGCCTCCACTCTCTTCATAAAATTCCTAAATAAATTTCTAAGTGATTTTCCATGCATACAAGTGTTTTCAAACTTGTATGAGCATCATTAGCTTGCATTCAAGTCAAGTTTCTATATTTGCATCATAAAGAAAGGGTTTTGATCATTTTGGCTCAAGGGTTTTTATGTTAGAGCTTGCATTTTGGGTTTGATTGATTTCATAAGGGCTTTGTCATATTTTTGTGACTTCTTAAGAATTGTAAGCCCTATTCTACTTTCATACTTAAACTCTAAAGTTAAATGTATGATATGCAAGTTTATATGCAAGTTTACTATGCTATGATATGCAAGTTTATGCAAGTTTATATGCATGTTTACTATGCTATGATATGCAAGTTTATCATGTTGTAATATGCAAGTTTATATGCAAGTATGCCATGCTATGATATGCAAGTTCATCATGTCATGTTATGCAAGTTTGATATGCAAGTTTGTCATATGATATGCAAGTTATGTTATGCAAGTTTGGGTTGTTCCTTTTGTTCATGTTATCATGTTATGCAAGCTTATCTTGGGTTTATGAGCATAAAGCTTCAAGCGTTATGCTAAAGGTTGCATTTTGGCAACATGTAAGTTATCATATCTCTTATGATAACTTGCATGTGAGGCTAAATGCGAACTTATGGCCATGTCTACACGTCATTTAGCACCATGTATCACCAATATGCCAAGTTTGGTTTTATGCATGCTTTTGGGGCCTAAAAATATAATATGCAAGGGTACGAACACATGAACATTTCATATGCCACCATGTTAAACTTGTGGCTTCAATACCTTTATGTCATGATTATGCCAAGTTCCCTCTTTCTATCCTTTATGCGCTATTGCGATATGTAAGCGATGGGATTGCGTTTGGGGTTGGGTAAACTTAAAAAGACATAAAAACATAAGCTTGGGAATTTACCTATTAAGTTAGGTCTACCCATTGGGAATTTACCTATTAAGTTAGGTCTACCCAATTGCTTGAAAACTTATAACATGTTTTGGAAACATGATGGACATGACACTTAGAAAAGATAAGTGTGGCCAACTCGAGGTTGGGTTGAGTTTGTAGCGTAAACCTACCCGGAACCGACCGGCTTAACTAGTTGCTACAAACAATAGGACCCAACGTGAGAAGTTGGTCATGTTGTACCTTGAACCCGAGGTTAGACCAAGTTGTGGTGTAAAGCTACCTGGACCCGCCCGGCTTAACTAGTAACCACAACAAGGTCTAATGTGAGAGGTTAAGGCGCATTAAATTAATTAATGCCTCGTGATTAGGGTTAAGTCATGGTCCACTTAATACTTAACCAACTTGGGCTTGGTAGATTAATCGGGGTTAAGTCGTGAACTCATCGTTACACTTAACCAAGTTAATCCATGATTAGCAAGAGGGTTAAACCGTAATTAACCCACTAGAAAATCCTAGCAATGGGGGCCCACTCCGTAGTAAATCCCCAAAAATTGGTATCACTAAGGCCCTAGGGACTAGGCTAGGGGGGGCACGATTACTGGGCTGGAGGTAAGCGACCCAATAAACGACGGCCGGGTGGTACGCCGATGTAGTTCCGGACGGACTATGGTCGTGCACGCAGTCCGTATTTGGAGAAGTTACCCATGGGTACCAGTAGATCGAGACTGTGCACTCATGTTTATGGTGTCCAGGGGTTGGCACCCTAGGGCTTGATACACCCGAAGGGTGGACCCGGCACAGTTCGATTACAATTATGTTTGGGCCGTATTGACACCAACACGTGACGAGTTAGGCTTAGGGAGCCGATCGACTAGACCGTTTGGTTGGACCTTGTATTAGGGTCATTTCATGTTATTGGGCCAAAGCTTGGGCCAAGGGATCAATACTTGTTTATTCAAGTCATGTTAGTTTGCTAGTACACCTGTGGTGCAAAACCTTAATCCTGATTATGCGATGACACCTTTATCTACCTTGTTAGTTAATCATCATGCTAGTATATGGTTATCCTTATGTTCATCCCTGCTGCTCATGACAGTTAACTTTATCAGTTTACATTGATTGTAGTAGGGCTTACTCAGTCTTTTTGACTAACCTGTTTTCTTTCGCCTCTTTTCTTCCGTTTCCCCCCAGGTTCTCAGGGAGGGAATATTGGAGCTTAGCTGGATTTCTGACCGCTTTCTTGTGGGATTTAGCTCATGTACGGTTTGACATGAAGCTAGCTATTGCTATCACTTCTTTTGGGGATTAGTACTTATGTATTTCAGTTTTTCAGTTGATGTTGTTTTATCTAGACTTGTTTATTTGGAAATTTACATTATGTTGTACCAGACTGGTTTTGAAATGGTTTGAAATCTTCCGCTGTTTTATCTATGTTATTTACTCTGTTTACATATATACATATGTTCTTGTTCTGCCTTGATATATCATTATGCATGTTTACCTGATTAAAACGCCCCTCCAAAGTCAGAGTGCTTGCAAGAGTCACCCTGGCGGAGGTGGGGTGTTACATTTGGTATCAGAGCATATGGTTTACGAGAAGGAACACAAAAAGGTTTTTAGAAAACTTTTGGAAAACTATTTTCAAAACCAAGTATAAAGTATTTTCCAAAGAAAAGTCTAGTTTATTTTAAAGGCTATTCCCCAAAAAGCCATTAGCAAAATTCCTTCGTTTTTTTTTCGCCATTCTGAATCTGTCTTTTTCTTCGTTTTCAGTATGGCCGATAACTTTGCTATTCCGGAGGGAGTGCACGTACCTGTTTGGTATAGGAGACTTTTGGAGGCTAGGGCGACCGAAGCCGGCCCCGCAGATGTTCCTCCTCCTCCTCCTCCTCCAGTAGTTAATGTTCCTCCTCCTCCTGTCGCTGAGGTTCCTCTTCCTCCTCCCCCTCAGCATCCTCAAGCTGACTTCGCAAAGACTTGCAAAGATTTCAAAGCAATGGGTGGCAAGAACTTTCAAGGCACTGAGACTTTTGAAGAGGCCAGAAATTGGTTGAAAGAGACCGAGGATTTATTTGCTATCTTTGGGTTAGACGATCAGAGGAAGATCTTCTTGGCGGTTTGGCTTATGAAGGATGAAGCCGCTTATTGGTGGGAAGTCACCAATGGTACTACGCCTGTTGAGACTTGGGCCGATTTCAGGGCAAGGTTCATGCTTAAGTTTCTATCTTCTGATGAGGAGAATCTGCAAATGGAGAGGTTCATAACTTTGAAACAAGGAGATATGTCTGTCAAAGAATATGTGAACAAGTTCAATCAGTTAGCTCGTTTTGGCTTGGATATGGTGAATACTCCTCAGAAGAAGGCTCTTCGTTTTGCTAGAGGATTGAATAAGCCGTTGCAGGGACTGGCTATGTCACATATTCCCCATGGGGCCACGTTTGAGAGCTTGGTTGATATGGCGTTACTTCAGGGAGATGTCAAGAAAGAAACCAAGATGAATGATACTCAAGCCAAGAAGACTGATTCCCAGGGAAAAGGAAATCAGGGCAATCCAAGTGGTCAAAGCAGTCAAGGCAATCAGAACAAGAACAAGAGTCAAGGCAACAAGGGGAACAACAACAAGGGCAAGAACAACAAGGAGAAGTGCCATTATTGCGGTTCAGTTGGGCATCTTGTTAAGGATTGTAAGAAGAGGAAAAGGAAGAATGGCGAATGTTTTTTCTGCGGTAAGACTGGACATTTCAGTAGGGATTGCCCGAAGAAGCAAGGGCAAGGCCAGGGTCAGACTCAGCGTGCTGGACCTTCAGGAGGGCAAGTTCATGCTCTCAATGTCGCTCCAGTTCCCGACCGAGGTAGTATTTCTGTTGAGAGCCTTTTATATATTTTTGATTTTCCAGTTCGTACCTTGTTTGATTCTGGTGCATCGCATAGCTTTATCTCATCTGATCTTGTTGATAGTTTGCACCTTAGTACTAGCTTGGTAGATGATCCCGTCTGTGTCTCAAATCCTATTGGGGGTTCCGCCCATTTGTCTATGATATGTGGGGATTTGAGGATCTCTATACTGAGTGTAGAGTTCTTGTGCAGTGCTTATGTTCTTGGTTTTAGGGGATACGGATTGATATTGGGCATGGATTGGCTGTCCAGATATGGAGCCATTCTTGATTGTGAGCATAGGGTTGTGAGGCTCGTGACTCGCCTCGGAAACACCCTAGAGATTTCTTGTGATCCGAGAGGTCCCGTCATGTTGTGCTATCTTGAATCACTCGACTCGTTAATGGAAACTCTTCAGTCTGTGAGAGTGGTTCGAGAATATCCGGATGTTTTTGATGAAGTTAGGGGGTTGCCCCCTAAGCGAGAGATTGATTTCCGCATTTATCTGGTGGATAATGCAAAGCCGGTTTCTTTGCCCGTTCGGCACATGGCTCCGCGTGAAAGGCGGGAGCTAAGTAAGCAAGTGAAGGAGTTGCTTGAAAAGAACTTCATTAGACGAAGTATATCTGAATGGGGAGCGCCTGTGGTATTTGCTACCAAGGCAGATGGTTCTCTCCGACTTTGTGTTGACTATCGAGAGTTAAATAAGCTGACTAAGAAGAACAGACACCCGTTACCGAGAATTGATGATCTCTTTGACTAGCTTGTCGGTGCTTCTGTTTTCTCTCAGCTTGATCTTGCTACTGGATTTCATCAGCTCAGGGTAGCTGAAGATATTATAGACAAGACTGCGTTCAGAACTCCAGATGGATTCTTCGAATGGCTTGTCATGCCGTTCGGCTTGACTAATGCACCCGCATATTTCGTGGACTTGATGAGTAGGGTGTTCAGGGAGTTCTTGAACAAGTTTGTCGTGGTCTTCGTAGATGATATTCTGATCTTCTCTAAGGATGAGGAAGAGCACGCAAGGCATCTCGTGGAGGTGATGGATACGCTTAGAGCGCATCAATTGAAGGCCAAGTTCTCCAAGTGTCACTTTTGGAGAAGGGAAGTTAGATTCCTTGGGCATATAGTGTCTAAGCAAGGCTTAGCGGTGGATCCCGCTAAGGTAGTTGCAGTTCAGGATTGGAAGAATCCAAGGAATGCAACCGAAGTAAGAAGTTTTCTAGGTCTTGCGGGTTTTTACCGAAAGGTCATCAAGGACTTCGCGAAGATTTCCGCTCCTCTCACTAAATTGACGAAGAAGAATTTAGTTTTTGCTTGGAACATAGAATGCGAGCTTGCTTTTCAGAAGCTCAAGAGAGCTCTCACATCAGCACCTGTTCTAGCTTTGCCCGATGGAGGGAAGTTATTTACAGTATACACCGATGCATGTGGCACGGGGTTAGGAGCTGTTCTGATGCAAGAAGGAAGAGTGATATGCTTTGGCGGTAGACAACTCAAAGTGCATGAGAAGAATTATCCCACTCATGACTTAGAGTTGGCAGCAATAGTATATGCACTCAAGGCTTGGCGCCATTATCTTCTGGGAGAAAGATTTGAGCTTTATACCGATCACAAGTCATAGAAGTATCTCTTTTCTCAGAAGGATCTGAATCTGAGGAAACAAAGATGGATGGAATTCTTGGCGTCCTACGATTTTGAGATAGCTTATACCCCTGGCAAGGGGAATGTGGTAGCAGACGCATTGAGTAGAAGAAGGTTGACCCTAAGTCCTCTATTCGTTGAGATGAAGAATTTAGAGTATGTGGCAACCTTTGATTTCTCTTTGGCGATTGAGTCGATGACCAGTTCTTTAGCATCTCTGGAACTCAGACCGACCCTTCTTGATCAGGTTGGGGATTCGCAGAGAGAAGACCCTCAGATAGTTGAGATTATGGATAAGCTGATTCGAGGAGAGGCGTCTAGTCATCTCGCTCGATATTCTATTGATGACAAGGGTTGGCTGCGGAGAGACGGAAGGTTATGTGTTCCACTGGTAGAAGATTTAGTAAGAAAAGTTCTTGAGGAATCGCATCGCTCTAAGTTGACTATACATCCGGGCGGAGATAAGATGTATAAAGATATGAAGCGCATTTTCTTTTGGCCTGGGATGAAGAAGGATGTGGCAGAGTTTGTCTCTAGATGTATCATTTGCCAGCAAGTTAAGGCCGAGTCGAAGAAGCCCGGTGGGCTATTGCATCCTCTAGACGTTCCACTATGGAAGTGGGAGAGTATTTCCATGGATTTTATCGATGGGCTACTGTAACAACCCGAAAATCTGGGCCAGTTTAAAATTTTTATTTTGGCAATTTTAGCAAATTTTGAATATTTAAAATGAATTATTTTAAATAATATCGACAAGAAATTTATTTTGAATAGAATTCGATCGTATATATTATACGCGTCGTCGTTAGAATATAAATATTTATATATAATTATAAATAGAATTAAAAAATGGCGCGGTAGTTCGATAATTTAATTTCAAACTTCAATTGAATGTACCGGGTGCAAAACAATGCGGATTTTAGTGAAACCAAAAACATTAGGATCTAATTGATGATATTTTTCCAACGAATCCGAAAAATCAAGATTTCATAGCGGGAATCAAAAGATATGTCCAGTTGAAAATTCTGTATAGTCGCTATGGAATTCAGGCCCTTAAAAATGGACATTTGGCAAACGACCTCGGATTTCGACGAAACCAGTTTTGTTGGGTCCGTGATGTCAAATTATTGCTAGGTTTCAAATTTCATAATTTTTCGAATCCATATGTGAGTGTGGCAAAGGAAAACGCGTTTGACCAGTTTCAGTTGATTTTAATCGACTAGAAAATGACCATTTTTCAAACGGTCTCAGAATTCGACGAAACTAGTTTTGTTAGGACCGTATCGTCAATACGAAGCTAGAAAATATTTTTCAGGAATTCTTAAAGTTCGTATGTGACCCCGGTAATTTGAAATGTACGTTTAAAATTCAATATAGTGATTTAAATGTAAATTCAAAGGAAACTCATCGAAACGATCAAATCAACCTACGATACATATCCCATTTTGTTCGGAATGGGGGTAAAATGCTATGGACGATAGGCGGTGGGCCTCGTTTCGAGGTCGTATGTAAAAGTCAGCTTTTTTGAAAATTAATTAATTAAATAAAATAGAAAAAAAAACCTTTCCCCGTTAACCCGCTCTGGCCCCCCCTCTCTCCTTTTAATCGATACAGAGGAAATAAAAAAAGAAAAAAAAAGAAAAATCATCGCAGCCCCACGTTGCGCCTCCCCTCGGAGCGCCGCCCCACCAGAGATCGACCGCCGCCAGGAGGCGCGCCCCCCCTACTTCCCCTTTTCCTCCGCCTCCTCCTCCTTCTAATCGAGAGCAGCCTCGCCGACGCCCTAACCCTAGTCGATGAACACCCTGCCGCCGCCCCTCTCCTTCTTCTTTCCCTACCTCGAGAAACCCCCCCTCCCACCTGACCTCCTGCGCCGCCTTAGGGGAGCCGCCCGACGCCACCTGAAGCCACTCCCTCCTCTGAACGATGAAAACAGTAAGCTTCCCCTTTTACCTGATTTTAAACTCAGTTTTATTTTATTTAAAGGGATTAGCTTTACATATATATAAATCAGTTTTTATAAAAATTTGCATTAAATTTATTTTCAATTTTTGTAAGGCAAAGTTATTAATTTTTATAATGCAAAGATTAGGATGTTAATTCGAAGTAAAAATTCCATTTTTATATATTGAACATCGAAGTAAAAATTCCATTTTTATATATTGAACATCGAAGTAAAAATTCCATTTTTATATGTTGAACATCGAAGTAAAAATTCCATTTTTATATATTGAACATCGAAGTAAAAATTCCATTTTTATATATTGAACATCGAAGTAAAAATTCCATTTTTATATATTGAATATCGAAGTAAAAATTCGATTTTTATATATTGCATAACATAGTAAAAATTCGATTTTTATATATTGCATAACATAGTAAAAATTCGATTTTTATATATTGCATAACATAGTAAAAATTCGATTTTTGTATATTGAATAACGAAGGAAAAAATTCGATTTTTACATATGTAGAGAATACGGGCAACGAAGATGACGAAGAGACGAGAACAGCTAAGACTTCTACATTAGAAGAGTCGTGGAATCGGGATAGCTATATGTGAGAATTTCTCACCTTTCACTTTCTTTTCTCTAGTTATATATATATATACTAGGATGCAGACGGTGCTTAGTAGCACCTGACACAATCGTCCACAGACCATGGACTTGTTTGTTTGGTTGCATAGATTAGTTAGATGATTTGATTTGAAATTGAATTGTTTGGTGAAATGAATGGATTTGATTGATGTGTGAATGGCGTGGGCCTTCACTAGACCAGGGATAAGGCTAGGCCTCGTCCCGTTTCTAGTATCGTGCCGTTATGCCGCCGAAATTTTCTAAAATATGTTAGAAAACTAAAAATATCAATTTTATTGAATAAATGAACTGAATAGAAATTCATATGTTAAAATAAAATATTTTATCGATAAAAATATAATTTTTAACGTGAAAGTGAATAAATAGATATTTATAGACAAATCGGCCGATTTGTTTATATGCACTGATTTGAATGATATTGATTGGGTCGATAAATTTTACACATCGCCCAACTGCACGAATAAAAATCTGTGTTTGATTGTTTGAAACCCCACACGGGTGTTGGGATGAAATTTGAAGTTCACTCATCCTGATTGATTAAATATGTCGATCGATTGATTGACAGGCTGTTATAAGCGTTAGATATCTATATTTGATGCTTATACAGTGTAGTGCACTTTGGTTGATGGTTGATTATTTTTCAATGCTATTATATGTGTGTAATGGATGAAAATCCATATAATTAACATTATATGGTGATTGATTGGGCCTCATTCCAATTTAGAAAATAAAGAATAATATAAAATAAAGGTTCATGTGTTGACAGTACTCATCCATTGAGATTGGTCATGTGTTGAACGAAATATTTTAGTAATAAAATTTACATCTTTATCAATATAAAATAAAGGTTCATGAGTTGACAGTACTCATCCATTGAGATTGGTCATGTGTTGAACGAAATATTTTGATAATAACAACTATTTTGAAAAAGAAATATTTGAAATAGAATATTTGAAAATAGAAATTTATGAAGCCGTGTTGATTAGATTGACGCCATTTTGACGTGAACGATATTTATATCGATTTTATTCATTTCGAAATGAATTGAATTGAAAACGATTTCGAAATGAATTGAATTAAAAACGATTTCGAAATGAATTGAATTAAAAACGATTTCGAAATGAATTGAATTGAAAACAATTTCGAAATGAATTGAATTGAAAACGAATTCGAATTGAATTGAAAACGATTTCGAAATGAATTGAATTGAAAACGATTTCGAAATGAATTGAATTGAAAACGATTTCGAAATGAATTGAATTGAAAACGAATTCAAATTGAATTAAAAACGATTTCGAAATGAATTGAGTTAAAAACGATTTCGAAATGAATTGAATTGAAAACGATTTCGAAATGAATTGAATTGAAAACGAATTCGAATTGAATTGAAAACGAATTCGAAATGAATTGAATTGAAAACGATTTCGAAATGAATTGAATTGAAAACGATTTCGAAATGAATTGAATTGAAAACGAATTCAAATTGAATTAAAAACGATTTCGAAATTAATTGAATTGAAAACGATTTCGAAATGAATTGAATTGAAAACGAATTCAAATTGAAGTGAAAGCGAATTGAAATGAATTCAAATTGAATTGAAATTTGAATTGAATAGAAATGAATTTTAAAACGAATTTATAAAGAAGAATTCAATTTTGATTTGAATTGAAAAGGAAGTTGAAATTGCTTTTGAAATGAATTTAAAACTATTCATATAATTCGTTTTAAATAGAAATCGATGAAATATATATTATATATATTATATATATAATATAATGGCCTGAATAGAAAGCGCCGCGCCGCGGCAGTTCGCGAATTTTGACCATTTATTTCAAACGAACATTACGGGAGATCCGACCGTCGGATTCTCCTAAAACCGGAACCGTTGGGTTCGTATCGAAAAGAGCTTTCTAACGAATATTAGAAATTAGAAATATAACGGTTGGATTTGGAATTATGTCCAAATCAAATTTGAAAAAGGTCGCTGTAAGTGCAGTTCGATGGCCGTTGATGGAAATCGACTGTACGGGCCTTGATAAAATTATTAAAAATAGTAATAATTTGTGTAAAATCATAAGAAATGATTTAGAAAGAATTGGGATGAAAAACTCCATATTTGAAAAGATAAAAATAGATTTTTATCGAAATGAACTAGTTTTGAACTAGAATTACAATTCTATTTATTTTTAAATAAATAAATTGAATTTGAAATGGTTTTGAAAATAACCAGAATTTCCAATGATTGCATTGGAATGGATTTGAATCGAAATTGCCTTCGGAATATTTCGATGTTGGATTTCGTGATGATACAGATATTGTTATGGGAATTTGAAAGATATATATATATCGTTATTTCCAATGCGATATTTGTTAGTCGTAGAATTTGATATTGAATATAAGCCGGTATATTTTCTATTCAGAGCCTTGTATTGAATATCAAATGTGATTTGGGTTTGTCGTGAATGGTGTCTTCACTAACACTGTTCTTGAACCCAGTTGAGAAAAGATTAAATCTTTTTATTTAGATTTAATGAAGTGTACCAATTCAATAATATTTAATTGGAATTGAATTGATATTGATTTTTGGGTTTATCGTGAACAGTGTTTTAAATAACACTCGTTCTTTAACCCGATAATTAATGAATGTGATTTTGGGTTTATCGTGAACCGTGTTTTAAATGACACTGATTCTTTAACCCAGTCGAAGATTAAAACTAAGTGGAGTTTTAATGAATTTTAATTAGATTGAAATGATCGAAAATGGAGTATCACCAGTTTTGCTCCAGGCGATAGTTAAATCTTTAATTAGATTTGAACGTGAAATGGTAATTGAATTTACCGATAACACTGTGGTGTTAGATATGAAGTATTACCAGTTTTACTTCATGGGATGAATAGGTTGGGATGGGGAAATTAAAATAAATAATTACTTCGGTAAGGTTCGCTAATCCCGACTAGTTTGAATTGAGATTCAAAAATGGAATAAAGAATAAATTCAAGGAATTTATCTTGGATAAAATTAATGGGAACCTTTCGCTATGAATGTGAAATTTAGAAACTAACTGTCGGTTAGCCAAGCAGAATGGTTTTCTGAATATTGATCTGATGTTGGTTTTGGCCTTCGGGGTTAATATTTGGGGAATTATTCTCTTGATTCATTTACGGTTAGTGAGTAATGAATTGGAATGAGGCGTATGTTGTGTTTGTGTAACACTTATTTAAAATATACGCGAGTTATTCGGAAAGACCGGGTTTATCCCATTCTGAATAACTGATACGACGATAAGTCGAAGATGAAGACGGTGGTCGAAGACCAGAAGTCTTCACGCCATTTGGGTAATTACTGATGATCTTGATTGGGCTGTACACCCAAGAAGATGGAAACAGTTAGTGATCGTCCAGACGTACTAGGAGATCGATGGATATGCGGGGTACTAGGTGCCTCCGGTTTCGTTCAGACCCAGAACGGACTTGTAAATGGACTGTGTGTCTGACATTGGATTTTATTCCGTGTGATTGATCTCTATTAAATATATATCTGTTTGGCGGCGGAGGATTTATTCTCTTGCTTAACGCCCTTCTCTGAGATGTACGAGCTCAGGGGTTATATATTGATGGATATCAATCACATGGAGTGAATTGCCAGTGTGGCATGCTAAGATGCAAATGATCAAGGCTTCTGTTGAAAAGCAAAGTCTTGTGGTTGATGATCGAAGCACGGCCTTTGTGGCGTAGCTTTGTGTAACGTTGATTCGCGAGTATCACACCCGGTATGAATCAAAAACGGGAGACGGACCTCAGGGAGGGCATGCGTTTCTTTCTAGTTAAGAGTGGCGTCAGTGCTTGAACTGGCTGACGAGTTTGACTCATGTGGATGTTGCTTATTATTACTTGCTGAAAAGCGAGGCGCCTCGTGATATCGGTTTCGGCCGATGCTTCTGGTCGGCTGACAGGCCAGGCTTACGCCCCAAAGGGCGGGGAAACGTAGTGTTCAGGCATAATAATCCACATCGGTGGACCGGCCCTGGCGATCTAAAGGGTCGATGCGCTCTGACCCTGTGGCTCGGGCTACAGAGTCACAAATCGGTAGAGGATCTTGCCCCTAGCCTCGGTTCATACCATAAATGATAACCCAACTTCCAATACGACGTCTTGCGGTTTTGATTGTAAACTTATATATGGCGACATAGTGTTATGGGGCATTCATGCCGCCTATGATTGATACTTATGATTTGAAGTTGTTTTATACACTATGCACTTATAGTAGTATCAAATGATTTGTTTTAAACGTACTAAGCATGTTTGGCTATTATAAGGGAAAACCCTATCCTCGGCTGCGTTGCATTGTGTGATGGGACATGAGTCTTATAATAGCTTCATTTTCAGAAAAGCATTGCGCTGTTGTTTTATGCACTGGTATTCTTGGGAGGAAACCCGTTCCGTGTTATACGGCGTGGTCCCTTGATTTACCTATCTTTAAAATAAAGATTAATAACTATTTTAGTTCTCACACCAGTCACATGACTGACCTGGAGTTTATTGTTTTAACCTAAACTCTGGGTGCCCTTATTTTGACACGGGCAGCTAGTAGTTTTGGTTTTGCAGATTTATATTCACAGGATCCTGGTTTACAGCTGGAACGATATCCGGAAAGCTTTGTATCCGTATATCTCTTCTAGTTGTGTATTGTATTATTTTCCGCTGCGATGTATTTAAATGTAATTTAAATCTCTGATATTTCTGTGTAATATTCATTTGTACTCTGTATATTCTTGTAATCTGATGCATTGTTGTAATATACAATGAAATGTTCTTCTGTATGCGTTCTGTTGTGGCTTGTTCTCGAACTATCCGACGCTTTCCTTTACGGGGAAGTTGCGGGTTTTTACAGTTGGTATCAGAGCTATGGTTTACAGAGCTCGAGAACAAGACACATTAGAACCATACGAAATAATTCATCAGATATTGGGTTAGTAATATCCAATTAGAATGACTCGTTAGAGATAGGATCAGTAGTATCCTAGAACGAGTGTGAAGAGTATATTTTTGAAAATGAAAACAATTTTGTTTTGAAATTTAAATCGTTTTAAAAGTATTTGGTTATTTATTTATATTGATGTGGACAATCCAGTATATATAGATTTTGCGTATACGTCTGATCCGCGTGTATTCAAAGTTTTAATATATTGGATAGATATAGCATCACACTCTAGTCGCCCGAAGATGATATTGATGAGAGCGATCGCATCATCAACATTTATGTTCGAGTTTCGAAGGTGTGATTTTCTATATATTTCCATTAGACTGGTGTGAGAACCAAAACTAATATAGCTAGAATATATTATTTTGATTTGGCATCAAAAATAAGATTTTCAGTATATATATCAAAATTATGAATTTGAAACGTTAATTCACTAATTGACTGATGTTTGTGTTGTTTGTTTATTTGGTTGATAATTTTGAA
The DNA here is from genome assembly GCA_030737875.1 of Allium sativum. Taxonomy (NCBI): domain Eukaryota; kingdom Viridiplantae; phylum Streptophyta; class Magnoliopsida; order Asparagales; family Amaryllidaceae; genus Allium; species Allium sativum. The sequence goes on along the minus strand of CM060923.1, from coordinate 570,038,058 downwards.
CCATTTAGCCTAATTGAACCAAATATTGAAAATTGGTTGCGTTTGCTTGCATACTTGTACTTACCTTGAACAGGTCATAGCAAGGAGGCTAGAGCAGAGAATAAAATTTGTTTGCCCGACAAATAGGTACATGTTTACTACATAATTTACTGTTTTGTTTGGGTGATGATGATTTTATGAGCCTATTGGCTAGCCGCTTGGCTTTTTCTTTTTCTTTTTGAGATCTGAAGGACCGGGGAAGCTATTTGAAATTCCCCGATGCTCCCGGTGCAGGGGAGGTTATGGCGAAATTTTTCGAAAATTTAAAGTGTTAGCCAAATTTTTGAAGAATTTGAAAATTCTCAGAAACTGAAAAGTTGGAGAATGGAAGCCAGATCGAACGTAGAGTTGATTAATCAAACCACTTTCGACTTTGTTCCTTTTCGGGGACGAAAATTTTTAAGTGGGGGAGATTGTAACAACCCGAAAATCTGGGCCAGTTTAAAATTTTTATTTTGGCAATTTTAGCGAATTTTGAATATTTAAAATGAATTATTTTAAATAATATCGACGAGAAATTTATTTTGAATAGAATTCGATCGTATATATTATACGCGTCGTCGTTAGAATATAAATATTTATATATAATTATAAATAGAATTAAAAAATGGCGCGGTAGTTCGATAATTCGATTTCAAACTTCAATTGAATGTACCGGGTGCAAAACAATGCGGATTTTAGTGAAACCAAAAACATTAGGATCTAATTGATGATATCTTTCCAACAAATCCGAAAAATCAAGATTTCATAGCGGGAATCAAAAGATATGTCCAGTTGAAAATTCTGAATAGTCGCTATGGAATTTAAGCCCTTAAAAATGGACATTTTGCAAACGACCTCGGATTTCGACGAAACCAGTTTTGTTGGGTCCGTGATGTCAAATTATTGCTAGGTTTCAAATTTCATAATTTTTCGAATCCATATGTGAGCGTGGCAAAGGAAAACGCGTTTGACCAGTTTCAGTTGATTTTAATCGACTGGAAAATGGCCATTTTTCAAACGGTTTCAGAATTCGACGAAACTAGTTTTATTAGGACCGTATCGTCAATACGAAGCTAGAAAATATTTTTCAGGAATTTTTAAAGTTCGTATGTGACCCCGGTAATTTGAAATGTACGTTTAAAATTCAATATAGTGATTTAAATGTAAATTCAAAGGAAACTGATCGAAACGATCAAATCAACCTACGATACATATCCCATTTTGTTTGGAATGGGGGTAAAATGCTATGGACGATAGGCGGTGGGCCTCATTTCGAGGTCGTATGTAAAATTCAGCTTTTTTGAAAATTAATTAATTAAATAAAATAGAAAAAAAAGAAAACCTCTCCCCGTTAACCCGCTCTGGCCCCCCCTCTCTCCTTTTAATCGATACAGAGGAAATAAAAAAAAATCATCGCAGCCCCACGTCGTGCCTCCCCTCGGAGCGCCGCCCCACCAGAGATCGACCGCCGCCAGGAGGCGCGCGCCCCCCTGCTTCCCCTTTTCCTCCGCCTCCTCCTCCTTCTAATCGAGAGCAGCCTCGCCGACGCCCTAACCCTAGCCGATGAACACCCTGCCGCCGCCCCTCTCCTTCTTCTTCCCCTACCTCGAGAAACCCCCCCTCCCACCTGACCTCCTGCGCCGCCTTAGGGGAGCCGCCCGACGCCGCCTGAAGCCACTCCCTCCTCTGAACGATGAAAACAGTAAGCTTCCCCTTTTACCTGATTTTAAACTCAGTTTTATTTTATTTAAAGGGATTAGCTTTACATATATATAAATCAGTTTTTATAAAAATTTGCATTAAATTTATTTTCAATTTTTGTAAGGCAAAGTTATTAATTTTTATAATGCAAAGATTAGGATGTTAATTCGAAGTAAAAATTCCATTTTTATATATTGAACATCGAAGTAAAAATTCCATTTTTATATATTGAACATCGAAGTAAAAATTCCATTTTTATATGTTGAACATCGAAGTAAAAATTCCATTTTTATATATTGAACATCGAAGTAAAAATTCCATTTTTATATATTGAACATCGAAGTAAAAATTCCATTTTTATATATTGAATATCGAAGTAAAAATTCGATTTTTATATATTGCATAACATAGTAAAAATTCGATTTTTATATATTGCATAACATAGTAAAAATTTGATTTTTGTATATTGAATAACGAAGGAAAAAATTCGATTTTTACATATGTAGAGAATACGGGCAACGAAGATGACGAAGAGACAAGAATAGCCAAGACTTCTACATTAGAAGAGTCGTGGAATCGGGATAGCTATATGTGAGAATTTCTCACCTTTCACTTTCTTTTCTCTAGTTATATATATATACTAGGATGCAGACGGTGCTTAGTAGCACCTGACACAATCGTCCACAGACCATGGACTTATTTGTTTGGTTTCATAGATTAGTTAGATGATTTGATTTGAAATTGAATTGTTTGGTGAAATGAATGGATTTGATTGATGTGTGAATGGCGTGGGCCTTCACTAGACCGGGGATAAGGCTAGGCCTCGTCCCGTTTCTAGTATCGTGCCGTTATGCCGCCGAAATTTTCTAAAATATGTTAGAAAAATAAAAATATCAATTTTATTGAATAAATGAACTGAATAGAAATTCATATGTTAAAATAAAATATTTTATCGTTAAAAATTTAATTTTTAACGTGAAAGTGAATAAATAGATATTTATAGACAAATCGGCCGATTTGTTTATATGCACTGATTTGACTGATATTGATTGGGTCGATAAATTTTACACATCGCCCAACTGCACGAATAAAAATCTGTGTTTGATTGTTTGAAACCCCACACGGGTGTTGGGATGAAATTTGAAGTTCACTCATCCTGATTGATTAAATATGTCGATCGATTGATTGACAAGCTGTTATAAGCGTTAAATATCTATATTTGATGCTTATACAGTGTAGTGCACTTTGGTTGATGGTTGATTATTTTTCAATGCTATTATATGTGTGTAATGGATGAAAATCCATATAATTAACATTATATGGTGATTGATTGGGCCTCATTCCAATTTAGAAAATAAAGAATAATATAAAATAAAGGTTCATGTGTTGACAGTACTCATCCATTGAGATTGGTCATGTGTTGAACGAAATATTTTAGTAATAAAATTTACATCTTTATCAATATAAAATAAAGGTTCATGTGTTGACAGTACTCATCCATTGAGATTGGTCATGTGTTGAACGAAATATTTTGATAATAACAACTATTTTAAAAAAGAAATATTTGAAATAGAATATTTGAAAATAGAAATTTATGAAGCCGTGTTGATTAGATTGATGCCATTTTGACGTGAACGATATTTATATCGATTTTATTCATTTCGAAATGAATTGAATTGAAAACGATTTCGAAATGAATTGAATTAAAAACGATTTCGAAATGAATTGAATTAAAAACGATTTCGAAATGAATTGAATTGAAAACGATTTCAAAATGAACTGAATTGAAAACGAATTCGAATTGAATTGAAAACGATTTCGAAATGAATTGAATTGAAAACGATTTCGAAATGAATTGAATTGAAAACGATTTCGAAATGAATTGAATTGAAAAAGAATTCAAATTGAATTAAAAACGATTTCGAAATGAATTGAATTAAAAACGATTTAGAAATGAATTGAATTGAAAACGATTTCGAAATGAATTGAATTGAAAATGAATTCGATTTGAATTGAAAACGATTTCGAAATGAATTGAATTGAAAATGATTTCGAAATGAATTGAATTGAAAACGATTTCGAAATGAATTGAATTGAAAACGAATTCAAATTGAATTAAAAACGATTTCGAAATGAATTGAATTGAAAACGATTTCGAAATGAATTGAATTGAAAACGAATTCAAATTGAATTGAAAGCGAATTGAAATGAATTCAAATTGAATTGAAATTTGAATTGAATAGAAATGAATTTTAAAACGAATTTATAAAGAAGAATTCAATTTTGATTTGAATTGAAAAGGAAGTTGAAATTGCTTTTGAAACGAATTTAAAACTATTCATATAATTCGTTTTAAATAGAAATCGACGAAATATATATTATATATATAATATAATGGCCTGAATAGAACGCGCCGCGCCGCGGCAGTTCGCGAATTTCGACCATTTATTTCAAACGGACATTACGTGAGATCCGACCGTCGGATTCTCCTAAAACCGAAACCGTTGGGTTCGTATCGAAAAGAGCTTTCTAACGAATATTAGAAATTAGAAATCTAACGGTTGGATTTGGAATTATGTCCAAATCAAATTTGAAAAAGGTCGTTGTAAGTGCAGTTCGATGGCCGTTGATGGAAATCGACTGTACGGGCCTTGATAAAATTATTAAAAATAGTAATAATTTGTGTAAAATCATAAGAAATGATTTAGAAAGAATTGGGATGAAAAAGTCCATATTTGAAAAGATAAAAATAGATTTTTATCGAAATGAACTAGTATTGAACTAGAATTACAATTCTATTTATTTTTAAATAAATAAATTGAATTTGAAATGGTTTTGAAAATAACCAGAATTTCCAATGATTGCATTGGAATGGATTTGAATCGAAATTGCCTTCGGAATATTTCGATGTTGGATTTCGTGATGATACAGATATTGTTATGGGAATTTGAAAGATATATATATATATCGTTATTTCCAATGCGATATTTGTTAGTCGTAGAATTTGATATTGAATATAAGCCGGTATATTTTCTATTCAGAGTCTTGTATTGAATATCAAATGTGATTTGGGTTTGTCGTGAATGGTGTCTTCACTAACACTGTTCTTGAACCCAGTTGAGAAAAGATTAAATCTTTTTATTTAGATTTAATGAAGTGTACCAATTCAATAATATTTAATTGGAATTGAATTGATATTGATTTTTGGGTTTATCGTGAATAGTGTTTTAAATAACACTCGTTCTTTAACCCGATAATTAATGAATGTGATTTTGGGTTTATCGTGAACCGTGTTTTAAATGACACTGATTCTTTAACCCAGTGGAAGAGTAAAACTAAGTGGAGTTTTAATGAATCTTTAATTAGATTGAAATGATCGAAAATGGAGTATCACCAGTTTTTCTCCAGGCGATAGTTAAATCTTTAATTAGATTTGAACGTGAAATGGTAATTGAATTTACCTATAACACTGTGGTGTTAGATATGAAGTATTACCAGTTTTACTTCATGGGATGAATAGGTTGGGATGGGGAAATTAAAATAAATAATTACTTCGGTAAGGTTCGCTAATCCCGACTAGTTTGAATTGAGATTCAAAAATGGAATAAAGAATAAATTCAAGGAATTTATCTTGGATAAAATTAATGGGAACCTTTCCCTATGAATGTGAAATTTAGAATCTAACTGTCGGTTAGCCAAGCAGAATGGTTTTCTGAATATTGATCTGATGTTGGTTTCGGCCTTCGGGGTTAATATTTGGGGAATTATTCTCTTGATTCATTTACGGTTAGTGACTAATGAATTGGAATGAGGCGTATGTTGTGTTTGTGTAACACTTATTTAAAATATACGCGAGTTATTCGGAAAGACCGGGTTTATCCCATTCTGAATAACTGATACGACGATAAGTCGAAGATGAAGACGGTGGTCGAAGACCAGAAGTCTTCACGTCGTTTGGTTAATTACTGATGATCTTGATTGGGCTGTACACCCAAGAAGATGGAAACAGTTAGTGATCGTCCAGACGTACTTGGAGATCGATGGATATGCGGGGTACTAGGTGCCTCCGGTTTCGTTCAGACCCAGAACGGACTTGTAAATGGACTGTGTGTCTGACATTGGATTTTAGTCTGTGTGATTGATCTCTATTAAATATATATCTGTTTGGCGGCGGAGGATTTATTCTCTTGCTTAACGCCCTTATCTGAGACGTACGAGCTCAGGGGTTATATATTGATGGATATCAATCGCATGGAGTGAATTGCCAGTGTGGCATGCTAAGATGCAAATGATCAAGGCTTCTGTTGAAAAGCAAAGTCTTGTGGTTAATGATCGAAGCACGGCCTTTGTGGCGTAGCTTTGTGTAACGTTGATTCACGAGTATCACACCCGGTATGAATCAAAAACGGGAGACGGACCTCAGGGAGGGCATGCGTTTCTTTCTAGTTAAGAGTGGCGTCAGTGCTTGAACTGGCTGACGAGTTTGACTCATGTGGATGTTGCTTATTATTACTTACTGAAAAGCGAGGCGCCTCGTGATATCGGTTTCGGCCGATGCTTCTGGTCGGCTGACAGGCCAGGCTTACGCACCAAAGGGCGGGGAAACGTAGTGTTCAGGCATAATAATCCACGTCGGTGGACCGGCCCTGATGATCTAAAGGGTCGATGCGCTCTGACCCTGTGGCTCGGGCTAGAGGGTCACAAATCGGTAGAGGATCTTGCCCCTAGCCTCGGTTCATACCATAAATGATAACCCAACTTCCAATACGACGTCTTGCGGTTTTGATTGTAAACTTATATATGGCGACATAGTGTTATGGGGCATTCATGCCGCCTATGATTGATACTTATGATTTGAAGTTGTTTTATACACTATGCACTTATAGTAGTATCAAATGATTTGTTTTAAACGTACTAAGTATGTTTGGCTATTATAAGGGAAAACCCTATCCTCGGCTGCGTTGCATTGTGTGATGGGACCTAGGTCTTATAATAGCTTCTTTTTCAGAAAAGCATTGCGCTGTTGTTTTATGCACTGGTATTCTTGGGAGGAAACCCGTTCCGTGTTATACGGCGTGGTCCCTTGATTTACCTATCTTTAAAATAAAGATTAATAACTATTTTAGTTCTCACACTAGTCACATGACTGACCTGGAGTTTATTGTTTTAACCTAAACTCTAGGTGCCCTTATTTTGACACGGGCAGCTATTAGTTTTGGTTTTGCAGATTTATATTCATAGGATCCTGGTTTACAGCTGGAACGATATCCGGAAAGCTTTGTATCCGTATATCTCTTCTAGTTGTGTATTGTATTATTTTCCGTTGCGATGTATTTAAATGTAATTTAAATCTCTGATATTTCTGTGTAATATTCATTTGTACTCTGTATATTCTTGTAATCTGTTGCATTGTTGTAATATACAATGAAATGTTCTTCTGTATGCGTTCTGTTGTGGCTTGTTCTCGAACTGTCTGACGCTTTCCTTTATGGGGAAGTTGCGGGTTTTTACAGCTACCAAGGTCAAGGAAAGGGAATACGAGCATTTGGGTTATTGTGGATAGACTTACGAAGAGTGCTCATTTCATTCCGGTGAAGAGCAAAAGAACCGCATCTTGGCTAGCGTCTGTATATCTTCGTGAGATTGTGAGGCTTCATGGAGTCCCTTCTAGTATTGTCAGTGACTGTGACCCAATATTTACAAGTCAATTCTGGAATAGCTTGGAAGAAGCTATAGGCACGAGGTTGAATCTAAGTACGGCTTATCACCCACAGACGGATGGTCAAACCGAAAGGGTGAATAGGGTACTCGAGGATCTGTTGAGGCTTTGTATTCTGGATTTTGGTGGTACTTGGGAAGACCATCTTCCTCTTGTTGAGTTTGCATATAATAACAGTTATCAGGCAAGCATAGGGATGGCACCATTTGAAGCTTTATATGGGAGGCCGTGCAAGTCGCCTACATGTTGGTGGGAGACTACAGATGAGCTTATACTTGGGCCTGATATGATCAGAGATACATCCGAAAAGATCGAGTTGATTCGGAGACGGATGAAAGCGGCCCAAGACCGACAGAAATCCTATGCTGATAAGCGAAGAACTGATTTGGAGTTTGATGTTGGGGATATGGTTTTCGTGAAGGTTTCTCCTTTGCGGAATGTGGTCCGATTTGGAGCCGTTGGGAAGTTAGCACCGAGGTTTGTTGGACCATTCCCTATTGTAGAGAGGATCGCGCAGATGGCTTATAGAGTGAAGTTGCCCGAGAAGCTTGCCGGAGTACACGATGTTTTTCATGTCTCGCATCTCCGGAAGTGTTTACATGAATCAGCAGAGGTTGTCGAGCCAAGTGTTCTGAAAGATGTGGAAGTGGAGAAAGAGGCTACCTTGAGGAGAGCTCCGATTCGTATCTTGGGGACGGAGACCAAGAAGCTAAGGAATCGAGAGGTCAAGTTGGTGAAGGTTCAATGGGGTGAAGCCAAAGAAGACGCAACTTGGGAAACCAAGGAGAAGATGCGTGGGCTTTATCCATTCCTTTTTGAGGGTACACTCTCAGTCTCTTTTCTTTGTTAGCATATCTTTCTCTTTGCTATCTAAATTTATCTAGTTTATCGTGTTAATCTTGTCATGAGAACCTTAGGTAGAAACCCTTTGGACGAAACATGTGTTTGAAACATGTTATGCTTGATGGTTGCAAGTGGTTGCAAGTGTTTGCAAGTGGTTACTCGTGGATGCATAATACACGTTAGGCACTAGATCGGCTCACACACTCCTCATATTGCATATGCATGAGTGTTTATGCTTATTCATGGATGAAAATTTTTGTGTTATCACATGGATGTTGCATATGGATGTATGTGATGTGCACACATATAGATGTTATACATTATGTTAGGAATTACATACATATGGATTCATTTCACTAACATAATTTGCATTGATGATATTTGCATTAGATAAGTACATATACACACACCTTTGCATATGTTCATACAACATTTAGAATCTTGTAAGGACAATGATTTCTCGTGGATGGTGTTTTGAGTAGATGGATGATTGGATGGTAGGATACGTTCTTCCTAACTTGAAGATTTCGGGGACGAAATCCTTTAAGGAGGGGAGAATGTAACAACCCGTATTTTCAATAACCTGTTAATAACATAAATCGAGGCAGAATTAAATTCTAAAATCTGAATCAAGGGAAACGGGCTATGCCATTGCGTTCGTCTCGGAAAAATACGCGAAATAGAGTCCGAGTTTTCGAAAATCGGAGTCCGTATGACCCGATTAAGGCCCAACGAAGTTTTCAGAAAATTCCGAAGCAAAAACAGATTTCAAATTCAAGTTTGAATTTGAAAATTTGGGCCAGTTTGGGCCAGGCGGGAGAATTCCCGCCAGAGCACCCAAGTCGACAGCCCTGTCGACTTGGGAGTCGACTTGGATGGACCCAAGTCGACAGCCCTGTCGACTTGGCTGTCGACTTGGTCCAGCCGGGCTGTTTAGCCTGGTGCACCATTTTGAGATTGTGTTGAGCTTGGGGGCCAGATTCGGTTTTAAGGGCTGAGATTGCAACTAGGGTTTAATCCTATGGCCTAAAACACTTGCCTAATCTATAAATAAGGCCCTAACCTAGCCCTAAATCATCATTAATCTATCCTACAACTAGACTATGGCAAAATCAATCCTCTCATGGCCTCCACTCTCTTCATAAAATTCCTATATAAATTTCTAAGTGATTTTCCATGCATACAAGTGTTTTCAAACTTGTACGAGCATCATTAGCTTGCATTCAAGTCAAGTTTCTATATTTGCATCATAAAGAAAGGGTTTTGATCATTTTGGCTCAAGGGTTTTTATGTTAGAGCTTGCATTTTGGGTTTGATTGATTTCATAAGGGCTTTGTCATATTTTTGTGACTTCTTAAGAATTGTAAGCCCTATTCTACTTTCATACTTAAACTCTAAAGTTAAAAGTATGATATGCAAGTTTATATGCAAGTTTACTATGCTATGATATGCAAGTTTATGCAAGTTTATAGGCAAGTTTACTATGTTATGATATGCAAGTTTATCATGTTGTAATATGCAAGTTTATATGCAAGTATGCCATGCTATGATATGCAAGTTCATCATGTCATGTTATGCAAGTTTGATATGCAAGTTTGTCATATGATATGCAAGTTATGTTATGCAAGTTTGGGTTGATCCTTTTGTTCATGTTATCATGTTATGCAAGCTTATCTTGGGTTTATGAGCATAAAGCTTCAAGCTTTATGCTAAAGGTTGCATTTTGGCAACATGTAAGTTATCATATCTCTTATGATAACTTGCATGTGAGGCTAAATGCGAACTTATGGCCATGTCTACATGTCATTTAGCACCATGTATCACCAATATGCCAAGTTTGGTTTTATGCATGCTTTTGGGGCCTAAAAATGTAATATGCAAGGGTACGAACACATGAACATTTCATATGCCACCATGTTAAACTTGTGGCTTCAATACCTTTATGTCATGATTATGCCAAGTTCCCTCTTTCTATCCTTTATGCGCTATTGCGATATGTAAGCGATGAGATTGCGTTTGGGGTTGGGTAAACTTAAAAAGACATAAAAACATAAGCTTGGGAATTTACCTATTAAGTTAGGTCTACCCATTGGGAATTTACCTATTAAGTTAGGTCTACCCAATTGCTTGAAAACTTGTAACATGTTTTGGAAACATGATGGACATGACACTTAGAAAAGATAAGTGTGGCCAACTCGAGGTTGGGTTGAGTTTGTAGCGTAAACCTACCCAGAACCGACCGGCTTAACTAGTTGCTACAAACAATAGGACCCAATGTGAGAAGTTGGTCATGTTGTACCTTGAAGCCGAGGTTAGACCAAGTTGTGGTGTAAAGCTACCCGGACCCGCCCGGCTTAACTAGTAACCACAACAAGGTCTAATGTGAGAGGTTAAGGCGCATTAAATTAATTAATGCCTCGTGATTAGGGTTAAGTCTTGGTCCACTTAATACTTAACCAACTTGGGCTTGGTAGATTAATCGGGGTTAAGTCGTGAACTCATCGTTACACTTAACCAAGTTAATCCATGATTAGCAAGAGGGTTAAACCGTACTTAACCCACTAAAAAATCCTAGCAATGGGGGCCCACTCCGCAGTAAATCCCCAAAAATTGGTTTCATTAAGTCCCTAGGGACTAGGCTAGGGAGGGGGCACGATTACTGGGCTGGAGGTAAGCGACCTAATAAACGACGGCCGGGTGGTACGCCGATGTAGTTCCGGACGGACTATGGTCGTGCACGCTGTCCTTATTTGGAGAAGTCACCCATGGGTACCAGTAGATCGAGACTGTGCACTCATGTTTATGGTGTCCATGGGTTGGCACCCTAGGGCTTGATACACCCGAAGGGTGGACCCGGCACAGTTCGACTACAATTATGTTTGGGCCGTATTGACATCAACACGTGACGAGTTAGGCTTAGGGAGCCGATCGAGTAGACCGTTTGGTTGGACCTTGTATTTGGGTCATTTCATGTTATTGGGCCAAAGCTTGGGCCAAGGGATCAATACTTGTTTATTCAAGTCATGTTAGTTTGCTAGTACACCTGTGGTGCAAAACCTTAATCCTGATTATGCGATGACACCTTTATCTACCTTGTTAGTTAATCATCATGCTAGTATACGGTTATCCTTATGTTCATCCCTGCTGCTCATGACAGTTAACTTTATCAGTTTACATTGATTGTAGTAGGGCTTACTCAGTCTTTTTGACTGACCTGTTTTCTTTCGCCTCTTTTCTTCCGTTTCACCCCCCAGGTTCTCAGGGAGGGAATATTGGAGCTTAGCTGGATTTCTGACCGCTTGCTTGTGGGATTTAGCTCATGTACGGTTTGACATGAAGCTAGCTATGGCTATCACTTCTTTTGGGGATTAGTACTTATGTATTTCAGTTTTTCAGTTGATGTTGTTTTATCTAGACTTGTTTATTTGGAAAGTTTACATTATGTTGTACCAGACTGGTTTTAAAATGGTTTGAAATCTTCCGCTGTTTTATCTATGTTATTTACTCTGTTTACATATATACATATGTTCTTGTTCTGCCTTGATATATCATTATGCATGTTTACCTGATTAAAACGCCCCTCCAAAGTCAGAGTGCTTGCAAGAGTCACCCTGGCGGAGGTGGGGTGTTACACTACATGCGTGCATAGCCATTCATCCATATGCAACGTCCATATGATAACATATCAAGTTCAACTTACAAACAAATACATATCTGTAAATGCAATATGAAAGCGTCCGAACTGATCTAGTGCCTAATACGTATGCATATGCATTCACGAGCAACCATTAGCACCCACTTGCAACCATCAACCATAACATGTTTCAAATACATGTTTACACCCATTGGCTTCTACCTAAGGATCGAAGATACGACCTTGAGGATATACTTTGGAAAGAGAGAAACAATTATGCGTAAAGCTCCTATAAAAAGAAATCAAGGATGCACCCTTAAGGAAAAAGGGTATGATGCTAGTATCTAGCCTTCTTGAGCTTTACTCCACTATATCTTAACTAATTTAACTTCACGATTGTGAAGTTCCTGATCTCCATTTCCAAAATAAACAGATGTTAATCACGGTACCAAGTATATGTACTAAGATGATTAGAGGTCTCTCTCTTATCCACCATGCCATAACTATAAGGGTCGAAAGGTCACTACGTGCTTTTTGGAGTGCCTGCCACAACTATTCATCTCTCACGCGAACCATCCTAGTCGAACTCGACATTCCTCAAGTACAAACCCTAAAGGCCAAAACCAATATCAGACAAGCACCCAAGGAATATCTCCTCCGAATTTAGATGATCTACGTGAGATGATATAAGCAAACTCGATAGCTATTCTCAAATCCCTACTAACCAAAAATAAACTGGTCGGACTACCAATTGAATTTGAGACTCTAGTGGGATCTTTCTACTATACAAGTACTATGGTGCAGAGACTCAACTATGGAAGTGGATATGAACAAATGCGAAGCGCTAAAACCAAAGGAAAGAGTACGAACAGCAAAACTAGACTCTTCCAACAGAACTTTACTACCTTTCTCCTAGGTACGCTTGGTGGTGAAAGTATGTACTTGCCCTTCTGAAAATCTTGTTCCTCGTTCTTGCCCTTGTCCTTAATTATATGCCCTATCATACCCTAGTAAAGATACTTCCCCTTGTCTTAGGTTTTATAATTTCTTCCTCCTTTATGAGCTAAATCTATATCCATGAATTCCTCATCGAAGGGTTATGCTCCTTAGCCAAACTCCTCATCCCCTTCCGTGTGTAGTCATGTTGACAAATCTATCGAAAACTGCCTCCATCGTCCGGAAAACCCTATAAGCTTCGAAAGAAAACTGCCCGTAGATGAAACAACTACAGCTATGGATGGAAGCCTTGCACTACTTTGCCCTTCGATGAGGTTACCTCCCAGAAAGCCAGGAGCCCTAGAGACTCAAGAAAGAAGGAGATAAGAAAACAGAGGAAGAGAAAATAGTGCGTATGGCTTTGGGGAATATGCCTTTAAAACAAAACTTTTCTTTTAAAAATGCTTCTTTAAAAACCGTTTTGAAAACAATTTTTTTCAAATCCTTTATCTTATCTGGTAACCTTCAGCTCTGATACCACGTGAAACACCCCACCTCCGTTAGGGTCACTCTCAAAGGGAATGCCCTAATTTTGGTGGAGGTTTATAAGTATAAGTCACAGATACACAAGACATATATTGTTGCGATTACTGGATGTGCCGGTTGGTTCCGGGCAGGTTTACATCGCAACTCAGTCTAACCTCGGGTTAAGCATATTCGTGTTTTCTAAGTTCAAAAGGGTTTTGATTAATTTTCAAATCAGGTTTTGAAAGTAACCATCCCGTCCGTCGGATCAGTTAGGGATAGCCAGGGAGAGCAGGAAACTTGAATTTTCCAAACCCAAGCCTAGACACTATCCTCTCTGTCACCCTAGAACTTTCTGGTGTGTCATTAAAAGAGACGTCGTTAATAAACCTTTAATTTGTCAAAATTCACATTTTCCTTATTTAGGACAAATTCTATAAGTAAATTATTCCTAATTTACTTATCTCCTAATTACTCTTTTAATGTAAATTGTCAACATTCATTCTTATGGCCCATTTCCCTCTCTAAATCATATTTATGCCCTTTTGGTATGTAAATTATACCAAATTAAGTGTCACTAACCATGATTTTGCTAAACATGACAATTACTCCCTATTATGGCCAATTTCAAATTTATGCCAATATACTTCTCATGTCAAATTAGCTAATCCAATAACATTCTAATTACCGTTCATGTCAAACTAGATTTATTATTCTAGTTCACAATTCTTGTAAATGCTAGATTTACAAGTCAATACTAGATTCAAATTACACATCCTATAATTCATGTCAAATTTATCCAATTTGCATTTCTATTAACATGCCAAAAAACATGTTTCCAATTTATGCCAATTTCCAAGTTTAAACTACGTTCTAGTAAAGTTCATATTTTGCCTAAATCGTATTCCCACCGTTCATATAATCGTGATTCAGTCTTGATTATAGACAAATCTAGATTCGTAGAAAATAGGGAATGAACCAAAGATGCTATGGAAAAGGATGGACATAATAACTGACATAAAAAGGTTTGGATAACGACGTAGGTTCAAGAACATGGGTAGACCTAACTTAATAGGTAAATTCCCAAGGTCTAAAACCAAAGAAAACCAAGAACAGACAGAATAGATAATCGGGTTTAGACCCAATTTCATAGTCACAAAACTTAAGCAACACTTTCCTAGTCATGAATCATAGGTGTTTAATCACAGTTATCCTTGTTATGTCATAGGCAATAGTTTATTTATTTTAATCAAAGGCATAGGCTTGTGTTCATAGTCAAGGGAATAATTCTTATGGTCACAATCACAGTCATAGGCAATGCTCATAGTCATAGGCAATGTTCATAGTCATAGTCATAGGCAATGTTCATAGTCATAGGCAATGTTCAAAGTCATAGGCAAGGCCTAATTGGTCATCGAATCATAACAGTTCTTAATTAGGTCCAAAGATGTAGGCACATATTCGAATAGAAAGATTTGGCATATTCTTTTATTCCTTTAATTCATGTCACGAACAGAGAGAAACGTTCAAATCTAAAAAGTAACCGACTTACAGAAATTATATTAGAATAGAAAGATGGCTTTGCTATGATTCATGGAAAAATAGTCATTGCCGTTGTTTGAATCTTCACTTGCAATCCTAGCTTGACTTGAACCCCTTCTTGAAAGTCTTGAGCAGCATCTCCTCGTCTTGATTTATTTTACATATTATTTTATTTATTATTTAATTAAGAGGAGGAGAAGAAGCCATGTTCGCCAAGAATCTTTGCAGCATAAGGGTAGAAATGAATTGTGAATAGAGAAGGAGTCTAGGGCTGTTTATATAGTGTAGGAGTCAACGAATCTGGTCAGAATGGCGTCCGGATACAGAGAAACGAACCAGGTTCAGAAAATTGGATTTTCGGGGGTAGGTCGACCCCCAGGTCAACTGGGAAGTCGACCTGGTCGGGGGGGGGGGGGGGGGGTCGACCCCCAGGTCGACACCCTAGTCGACCTGGGTAACCAGGTCGACTCCAAGGTCGACCCCCTGGTCGACCTGGGTCCTGGGCGGGATATTTCCCGCCCAGCCCGCTTCTGGGTCTGTTTTTCGAATTTGAACTCTTTTCTGCCCTGTTTTGAAATTCGAACTTCGCTGAATCTTCCGGAGGCCATATCTTCCTCATACGGACTCCGATTTACGCAAACTCGGACTTGTTTTCATGAAGAATTCCGAGACGAACGCAATGGCGTAGACCGTTTCCCTTGATTTTGAATTTAAATTCTAATTCTGCCTTGATTTGAGAATCTTAGTATTACAGAATCATGGGGTGTTATAGTAACCACCCAAACGACGTGAAGACCTCCGGTCTTCAACAACCGTCTTCTTCTTTGACACCATGTCGAATCAGTTATTCAGAATGGCATAAACCCGGTCTTTCTGAATAACTCGCGTATATAATAAACAAGTGTTACACAAATACAACATACGCCTCATTAAAGTTCAGAATATTCGTTTATTCAAATATTCTTCTACTATGGGAAAGGTTCCCATTAATTTTATCAAAGATAAATTCTTTAAATTTATTCTTTAATCTCCTTTGAATATCAATTCAAACTAGTCGGGATTAGCGAACCATACCGGAGTAATCATTTATTTTATTTCCCAATACCCACCTATTCATCCCATGAAGTAAAACTGGTCATACTTCATATCTAACACCACCGTGTTATCGGTAAATTCAATTACCATTTCACGTTCAAATCTAATTAAAGATTTAACTATCGCCTGGAGCAAAACTGGTGATACTCCCTTCTCGACCTTTTCAATCTAATTAAAGATTCATTAAAACTCCACTTAGTTTTAATCTTTAACTAGGTTAAAGAATCAGTGTCATTTAAAACACAGTTCACGATAAACCCAACATCACATTCCATTAATTATCGGGTTAAAGAACAAGTGTTATTTAAAACACTGTTCACGATAAACCCAAAAATCAATACCAATTCAATTCCAATTAAATATTATTTAATTGGTACACTTCATTAAATCTAAATAAAAAGATTTAATCTTTTTCTCCACTGGGCTTAAGAACAGTGTTAATGAAGACACTATTTACGACAAACCCAAATCACATTTGATATTAAATACAAGGCTCTGAATAGAAAATATATCGGCTTATATTCAATATCAAATTCTACGACCAACAACTATCGTATTGGAAATAACTATATAAATATATCTTTCAAATTCCCATAACAATATCCGTATCATCACGAAATCCAATATCGAAATATTCCAAAGACAATTTCGATTCACATCCCTTCCAATTCAATCATTGGAAATTCTGGTTACTTTTAAAACCATTTCAAATCCACTTTATTTATTTTTAAAAATAAATAAAATTATAATTCTAGTTCAAAACTAGTTCATTTCGCTAAAAAATCTATTTTTATCTTTTCAAATATGGAGTTTTTCACCCCAATTCTTCACGAATCATTTCTTACGATTTTACACAAATGATTATTATTTTTAATAATTTTATCAAGGCCCGTACAGTCGATTTCCATCAACGACCATCGAACTGCACTTACATCGACCTTTTCCAAATTTGATTTGGACATAATTCCAAATCCAACCGTTAGATTTCAAATCTCTAATGTTCGTTAGAAAGCTCTTTTCGATACGAACCCAACGGTTCTGGTTTTAGGAGAATCCGACGGTCGGATCTCCCGCAAAATCCATTCGAAGTCAATGGTCGAAATTCGCGAACTACCGCGGCGCGGCGCGTTCTATTCTGGCCATTATATATATATATATATATATATATATATATATATATTATATTTCGTCGATTTCCTTTTAAAACGAATTTTATAAATCGTTTTCAAAACAGTTTCAACTTCATATTCAATTTTAAATCAAAATTGAATTTTTCCTTACAAACTACTTTCAAATTGATTTCAATTCAAATTGATTTCTAATTCAATTTCAGTTCGTTTAAATTCAATTCAAAACGATTTCATTTCTATTTCAATTTAATTCGAATTTCAATTCTATTCGAGTTTCAAATCATTTCAATTTATTTCGAATTTCAAATCACTTCAATTTAATTCGAATTTCAATTCACTTCAATTTAATTCGAATTTCAATTCACTTCAATATTCATTTCAATTTGAATAAAATCGATATAAATATCGCTCAAGTCAAAATGGCGTAAATCTAATCAACACGGCTTTATATATTTCTATTTTCAAATATCTCTATTTCAAATATTTCTATTTCAAATATTTCTATTTCAAATATTTCTATTTCAAAACTGGAATAAGGCCCAATCAATTACCATATAATGTTAATTATATGGATTTTCTGCAACACATGTATAAAATAACAACGATAAATAATCAACCATCATCCAGAGTGCACCACACAACTGCATAAGCATTAAATATAAATAATTAACGCTTACACATTCTGTCAATCCATCGATTGACATACAACTAAACAATCGGGATTAGTGTATGTCAAATCTCATTCCAATACCCGTGTGGGGTTTCAAACAATCAAACACAGATTTTATTTGTGTAGTTGGGCGATGTGTAAAACTTATCGTCCCAATCAATATCAGTCAAATGTGTGTATATAAACAAATCGTCCGATTTGTTTATATTCATTTATTCACATTCATGTCAAAAATTATATTTTCAACTATAAAATATTTTTAACTATATAAATATTTTATTTCATTTCACATCACATCACCCAATCAACTACACATCAAAATCAAGCAAACAAGCATACAAGTCGTCCTTGGTCTGTGGACGACCGGTGTCAGGTGCTACTAAACACCGTCTGCATCCTAGTATATATTTTAACTCGGAAATTAAATTAAAGGTGAGAAGTTCTCACCCAAGCTATACCAAACACCGCCACTCTTCATATGTAGAAAATCTTGTCGTTCCCGCCTTTTGTCACTTTCGTTGCCCGCACTCACTACATATATAAAAATCACAATTTTATATTCTCTAGTGTATAAAAATCATATTTTTAATTCGCTACATATATAAAAATCGAATTTTTTTATCTTCACTTTGTTATAAAAATTATATTTCTATCTTCACTTCGTTATAAAAATTATATTTCTATATCGCTCTTCTTCTAATAAAGATTATATTTTTTTATTATCATACCTATATAAAAATCATATTTTTAATATGCCACTAGTATAAAAATTATATTTTTAACCTTTCTATGATATTAAAATTATATTTTTAACCTTTCTACTTATAAAAATCCCATCTTTTTATCGATGTTCTTATAATAAAAATCAAATTTTTTCTGCAAAGTTATACATATAAAAATAATATTTTTATATACTAAAGATCGTATTTTCTTTTCAAATCTACATTGTAAAAATTCGATTTTTACAACGCAACTTCTTAGGACAAAACCATATGTTTTTTAAACAAACAAAAATCATATCTTTTTATGGATGAAAAATACAATCTTTCTAGTTTTAAAATCGTATATCACATCATCTAAAAATCGTACTTTTACATACAATGAAATCATATTTTCCCATTCAAAGATTTCATATTTTTCAATCGAAGATTTCATATTCTTATAAATCAAAGAAATCATATAATTTTAACAAAGGAAATCAAATAATTTAAAATCGGGAAAAAGAAAACTTAGTGTGAATTTTAGGGTTTTAGTTGCCGGAGGGAGGGGAGAAGGCTGCGCGCTCGCGGAGGGTTGCTGCAGTATTCAGCGCGGCGGTGGGGCCTGCGTGGTGCGGTGGTGGGTCCAGCAGTGGATGGCGAGGCTCGAGGGGTCGGTTGTTGCTTTCACGGGGCGTGATTTGGGTGTGGGGTTTCGTGGGAAACAGCGACGCTCGATCCGAGAAAGAGGGGAAAAAGTGGTGGAAGCAGAGGGAGCAGGGGACACCGGATTTGGTGGAGACGGTGGCGATGGGGATCCGGTGAGGCGGCGCGATGAACGAAGGGGGCTGGCGGCTCACGAGATCCATAGTTTTTTTTTCCTGAGTAATAAAATCAACGGTGAGGAAAGTGAAGGGGAAGGGGGGGTTTCCATAATTTTATATTAAATTAAATTAAATTCCATAAAAAGTAACCTTTTATTACGAACTCGAAATCGAACCCACCGACTGTCATCCATAGCTAATTACCCCCATTACGAACACAATGGGATATGTTTCGTTAGCCAATTCGGCCGTTGCGATCATTTTCCGTTGAATTTAAAATATAAATCTTTATATATTCAATTTAAATGCACATTTCGATTTACCGGGGTCACATACGAACTCTAAAAATTCCCAAAAAATATTTTCTAGCTTCGTATTGACGATACGGTCCTAACAAAACTAATTTCGTCGAATTCCGACATCGTTTGAAAAATGGCCAATTTCCAGTCGATTAAAATCAACCAAAACTGGTCAAACGCGTTTTCCTTTGCCACGCCCACATATTGATTCGAAAAATCATGAAATTTGAAACCTAGCAATAAATTGACATCACGGATTCGTTGGAAAGATATTCTCAATTAGATTCTAATATTTGGACATATCTTTTGATTCCCGCTATGAAATTTTGATTTTTCGGATTCGTTGGAAAGATATTCTCAATTAGATTCTAATATTTTTGGTTTCACTAAAATCCGGTTTATTTTGCACCCGGTACATTCAATTGAAGTTTGAAATCGAATTATCGAACTACCGCGCCATTTTCAATTCCTTTTATAATTAAAATAAAATATTTATATTCTAACGACGAACTATATAAATATATACGTTCGAATTCTATTCAAAATAAATTTCTCGTCGATATTATTTAAAATAATTCATTTAAAATAATCAAAATTCGCTAAAATTGCCAAAATAAAAATTTTAAACTGGCCCAGATTTTCTGGGTTGTTACAAATGATATGGGCTTGCGAGTTGGGCTTATTAATCCATGTATATGAATTATATTGTGTTGTGTGGGGTATAAAAAGGAATGTAAAAGCATTGCTTTGGGTGTGTGACAGTGTGAGAACTGAGAAATCTAAAAATAATAATGCAGATATTACTCTTCCAATTGCAAGTGCAATGAAACCAATTCTATCCATATTGATCATTTCATGTTGAGTTAATCTATATTTCTTAGATTTAGTTTTTCTCCGCATGATTTCGATCTTTAATTAAATTTGATAGTTGTTGAATCTTTCAGTTTTGATATTGTATTCTTCTCGTATTTGATTACTAACAATTCTTACACATTTTATTTATTACATTCGGTTCATGTTGCTATTCTTTCAGCTATGTTTTGTCAGCATCGTTTTAGTTCTCCAAATTCATGTATTTCTATTTGTATCAGCTATGTTGGTTCAGTATATTTAGTTCTTGAATTCCTATATGTGATTACCATTTTCCTGATTTAATTATTTGCAGCCTTCTATCCTTCTTGTCACTCAAGCAAACCAATGAACACAATCTTGGAAATATGATAAATTCATGCACCAAAAACTATTCAGTCTCTTTCAAAGCATTAAACTGTACAATCCCAAGTTCATACTATTCTTGAATAATACATATAATACAGCTTGCACAACTTTGCATACACCCTTTTCATGAAATATATCACATTATAACCAATTAAAAGTACCAACATCTTATTTATTCATCACAAATTCCCATCCCAACTCGCTGCTTACTCCAAAAGTCCAATTAGCATTTAATCAAACAATTGTTGAAATTCCCAACATCTTCATTTTCTTGGACCATGTCGCTTCACATTGTGACCGAAGTGTGTTGCCTTTTCATGTTGACCATCATTTCGATAAAACCGAAGGAAAATACAAGCTGGTCAAATTTGTTGAAACCAAAGAAGCTCAAAGGTGGAGAAAAAACGGAAATGCATCTATAAATAGAGACGAAGGGGCACTATTCAAGGGGTTGAAAATTCTTTTTTTCCTTCTCTACATTTAAAGTTTCTTGTAACCCTAAATTGAAATAAAGATAAATTTTCAAGTTCAATATGAAGATTTATACTTGAACAATTGTACTTGTATAATGTCAAGAGAGGCACCTGAATTAACCTTGCATAATACATAGCATATTTGGACTCTACTAACAATTGAACTGGCTTTGCACATCACTAGCATGATTGGTTATTGGACACCAAAATGTATCGTCTTGACTTGAATTGGACTATTTCAATGAAGCTTATCTTGGATTGATTTGCTTTAACTTGAATTGACTATATATTTTTATAATACAACGTTAAGCACTAAAGTTTAATTAAGGTTAAAATGCTAGAGAAATTTATTGAAATTGTAAAACATTTATCTTTATGGAATGGCCAATCAAGAAAGAAATAACAAGCTTGTTGGTAGAGGTAAAATGGTTGGACCGGACAAGGCTTGTTGGTAGAGGTAAAATGGTTGGATCGGACCAAACGATGACATATCATAGTCCTGATTTATAAAACATTCTGATGGACATGGGTTGGAAAAACAATAAGTTTGGACATTCTTCGTACGAGATAGAAAATTTTGGAACTAGAGAAAAACACTAAACATTTTCGAACGAACATAATATTTTTACACCTTTTCATATCCTATTTCGTATCCTAAAGATAATCCTATGGAGTGGAGGTTTTACAGCCTTGAATCGAGCTGCACGTCTGGGAATCCCAAAATTTTGTAGCTTAGTTACTTGTAAGTATGAGTTTTTAATAGGTAGTTTATCACAAAAACCCTTGCTGAAGAGGTACTAGCATTATCATTGTATACATAAATTATAAGAGAGCGATATCTGGAAGAATGGATCTTTCAGTTTAAGATAACCTAGATAAATACCATTGTTGACATCAATTAATTTTCATGGACTCCAATGTGTTAGAATGGTTGCTGCTGCAGCCAGCATCCCATGCAATAAACATAGGGATGCACAAACCATGCCACCAATAGAGCCACCAACCCCACCAACCATATTCTAACCTTATAAATACGTCCTTCTTCTTCATAAATTCCACCCCATCTCAAATCTAATAATAATAAGAAGAAAACAAGTATAGAGTGAGATCGAATGTTGAGTGAAAAGTGTTTTATGTATTCACTTTGTAATATTTTCTTAATTAAAAAATCTGCAGCAGCCCGGAGACATAGGAATAATTGGATGAACTATGTTATCAAAGTTTATGTCATACCATTTTATATTATTTCTTTTCTTTGCAAATCAAATTAAAGGAAATTTGCGTAATTTCCCAATAATAGGTATCGGCGGCAGATGAAGGAAGGGTGAAAATCGAAAAGTCTGATGGAGCTGACTTTGGCTTTTGGAAAATTCAAATTAAAGATTACCTATACCAGAAAAAGCTTTATGAACCTCTCTCAAAAAAGAAGTCGGAGAATATGAAGGATGCAGATTGGGTTCTTCTTGATAGGAAAGCTCTTGGAGTTTTTCGATTGAAATTATCTTGCAATTTTGCTTCCAATGCAGAAAAGGAAAAGACCACGACAGGTCTTATGGCGGCTCTTTCTAGTATGTATGAGAAGTCAACGGCCTCTAACAAAGTTCATTTGATGAGGCGACTGTTCAATTTGCAAATGACAGAAGGTGCATTGATAGCTCCACATCTCAATGTACTGAATAAGGTTGCTTCTCAGCTAGTTCAGTTGAAATAAAATTTGATGAAGAAGTACAAGCATTGATACTTTTGTCTTCCCCACTAGAAAGTTGGAATGCTACTCTCATGGAAGTTGGTAGCTCGTCGGAAAGCAATATGTTAAAATTTGATGATATTCATGATATGGTTCTCAACGAAGAGATCCGACAGATGGATTCTGGTAAGTCATCAAACTTTTCGATTTTGCCTACACAATCAAGAGGAAGAAATTCAACATGAGAAAATGGATGTAGGAAATCAAACTACCAAGGTAGGTTGAAGGACTGGAGATCTAAATCCATAAATCCCAATAATTCAAATAGCTCAAAGATCGTTGAGTGTTGGAACTATGGAAAGACCAGGCACTACAAAAATCAATGCAGAAGTGCACCAAAGGACTAGGAGGCGTAGGCAGAGCAAATATTACTTTTACCTCAAGAGAAGATGAAGCTCTGATATGCTTTTTAGACAGCAAGGAAGTATCTTGGCTGCTAGACTCTAGGGCATCGTTTAATGCCACTTCACAGAAAGAATTCTTCGAAAGGTATGCTTCTGGAAATACTGGAAAGGTATATCTTGGTTATGATCAACTTTGTGATATCGTTGGTAAAGTAACTGTGAAGATTATATTAAATGCATCAGTTTGGGAGCTAGAGAATATCAGGCACATACCCGACTTGAGAAAGAATTTGATCTCCATCGGAGAATTTCCTAGTGAAGGCTACACTACGACTTTTCATGGTGATAATTGTAAAACTTCGAAGGGTGCAATGACGATTGCTCAAGGCAAGAAGAGTGGTACTCTTTTTATGACAGCAGGAGCATGATGTTTGATCACTGTTGCAGCTAGTAATGAAAATTCCAACATATGGAACCGGAGGTTAGGCCATATGAGTGAAAAGGAAATGAAGATTATGCACTTGAAGGGGTAACTTCCAAGTCTACAATCAGTGGAAATTATCATGTGCGAAAATTGCATAAATGGAAAGCAGAAGAGAGTTAGCTTTAAAATAAATGGTAGAACCCCAAAGAAGGAAAGGTTGCATCTTTTTCATTCCGATGTTTAGGGGCCAACTACCATCTCATCAATTGGTGGGAAGTCATTACTTCGTTACTTTAATCGATGATCACTCGCAAAATGTATGGGTTTACTTT
Organism: Allium sativum; assembly: GCA_030737875.1. Taxonomy (NCBI): domain Eukaryota; kingdom Viridiplantae; phylum Streptophyta; class Magnoliopsida; order Asparagales; family Amaryllidaceae; genus Allium; species Allium sativum. Next base: position 570,013,883 of record CM060923.1, on the reverse strand, counting down.
TTTAAGGCATAAATTTGAAGTGTTCGAGGCTTTCAGGATAAGGAAAGCTATGGTTGAAAATGAGACAAATCAAAAGATCAAAAAATTTAGAACTGACAATGGAGGTGAATACGAGGATATCAGATTCAAGCAGTTATGCTATGAGCACGAGATCAAAATGCAGAGAACCGTGTTAGGTACGCCTCAACGCAATGGTGTAGTTGAGCATATGAATCGAACGTTGACAGAAAGAGCCAGAAGCATTCATATACAATCAGGTCTATGAAAGCAGTTCTAGGCAGAAGAGTCAACACAATAGCTTATTTGATCAATAAAGGTCCTTTGGTTTCATTAGAGTACAAGATACCAGAGGAGTTATGGTGTGGAAAAGAGGTAAAACTATCACATTTAAAAAAAATTGGTTGTATAACATATGTGCATATTAGTGATCAAGGCAGGAATAAACTTGATCCAAAACCCAAAAAATGCACTTTCATCGCCTATGGTGAAAATGAGTTTGGATACCGCATTTGGAATGATGAAAACAAGAAGGTGGTCCGTAGACCAGATGTGATTTTTAATGAAAGAGTAATGTACAAAGACATACATAAAACATAAGTCAATGACTCAAAGCAAAATGAGCCAGTATTTGCAGATTCAAATGATATTCCAGATAGTTTCATAACATAATCGACTATAGTAAATTCACAACCTGATGAAATCATTGATTTGAGCAGTGTGGACCAGTCTAACACGCTAAAACATCCTACTCCAGCTCCTGTATTGATAAGGTCTTCTTGACCTAATGTACCTACCAAAAGATATATGAACTATTTGTTGCTGACTGATGCAGGGAACATGAATGCTATAATGAAGCTACTCAGGCCGAAGATGCTAGCAAATGGGAGCTTGCCATGAAAGATGAGATGAAGTCTCTTATCTCCAACCAGACATGAGAACTAGCTGAGTTACCCATAGGAAAGAAGGCACTTCATAATAAATGGGTGTATCGGATAAAAGAGGAGCATGATGGTTTAGAGATACAAAGCTCGATTAGTTGTCGAAGGATTCCAAAAGAAGGAAGGAGTGGACTACACTGACATTTTTCTTCCTTTATGAAGCTCAATACTATTAGGTCAGTATTAGGTATTATTGCTATTAGAGACCTTAATCTTGAACAGTTAGATGTGAAGACTGAAATTCTTCATGGAGACTTAGATGAGGAGATATACATGTTGAATCTATGATTTTTTGTTTGATGATAACAAATGTATTATATTGGTGAGTTTGTAACTGGAATAAAAAATATTGTTGTTTAATAGTGCTTTTACACAAAGACAGAAAATTTACACAAGCATCTATTATTCAATAATATATATATTTATTTCACAAATCAATACTATACAATTTTGTCTCTGAACTGTCAACTATACACAACTGATTTTACAATTATTTTACACTATATACACAACTCTTCTCACACTCAATGGTATATCTTTACACACTCTTACTGTCCCAGCATCCAACTTTGCTCCTGTTGCATCATCCTGAAACCTGTCACAGAAAAGGAATACACACAGTAGACTGGAACTAAAAATAGAAACTGAACAAATAAAAATTTATTTTAATTTTTTTATTTGTCTTAGATTATCTGTGTGTTTTTCTCATCATCTTTCTGACTTGATCAGCCTAGCCATAACCATACTGATTTACTGATCAGAACCAACATCAAATTCAGCTGACTCTGACCAACCCCAACACAGTACAGGTTGTCTGCTGTTTTTTTTTCAGGGTCACATATAAAAGACAAGTCAAAAACCAAAAGAGAAATGGAAGTGCACATTTTCAGATCTGGAAAATACACGTCAGCATGGCAAATAAGTAGAAAACAAGTTGGAAAGCATGACAAACACAACAAGGCAGATAACATGGCATGGTGAGCAAATCATGGCAGCTACAAGTGCTCTCATTCCAGTTCAGCAGAATTCGTTTCTTTTTACAAAAGGGTTAGTGGAACAACAATACAAGTAGACATATACATATGCCACACACAAATGGAGCATGTCAGGTTATAGAGCATGGTGCACAACAAGTCAAGGGTACAACATTAAACTACATGGGAGAAAATAACATGGAAAACATGGCAGATCAACAATGTGCAAAGGTGGAAGATCTACAAGCAAGAATAAGTGACAAGGAAGATTCAATCCAGACTATGAGTACATAACACAGTGGATCATGATGGTACAAGCAAATCTACATAGAAAGTACACTCATACGTACAAGCATGGACACATCAAACCTGAATGAAACAGTTGTGCACAACTACATAAACATTAGCAGCAGCAAAGAATAATCATAGAAAAATCAGGCTAGGAATACATGTACAAGTGTTTTCAGTTGCAAATGCCATAGTCAAGTCAGTGGCAAGATTTATGTGTGGACTGCATATGCAAACATGGAGTGCAACAACAATTTTCAGGTTCATACAGTATGGATAATTCAGATCTAAACAAGATCAAGCAAATACAAGTGCTCAATACAGAAAGCTACATGAGTGTGTAAATGATGCATGGTGTGTGTGTGTGTGCACAAAGCCAAATTTCATGTGGCAAGCAACTTTCATAATACAGTTGATGGAAATAATCAAGGAATATTGTGTACTGATAAAAACAGTGAGCTCTTGTTTCTAGAAAGTTTTTAAATGCCTCAATTTCGATTTCTTCCTCAAAATCTCTGGTATATCAAAAATGGAAAATAATATTTGGTTCAAATCGATTTTAATATGGTGACTAGGCAGATATTACTTCAACAAACTAATCGGTCTACAAAATTGGAAAGGTCTTTAATCAGATCATGTAGAGAATGTTTTTGGTGACAAAATCTGTAATTAATTTTTCTAATTGATAGAGAAAATTAATTCTAAAAACAGAAAGGGTTCAAATCGATTCCAAAATTGGACAACAAAATTTCCAGGAAAAAGAAATTCCGATTCGAATATTCCACAATTAAAATTAGGCAATCCTTCATTTGAAATCAGAGAATTAGGGTTTCAAAAACCCTTATAAATACACACGACTTCATCATCGACTTTTCGTCCAACAATTCGACAGCAAAATCAAAACCCTAATTTCAAATCAGAAATCTTACTTGTTTGGATCGAGAGAGAGCGCTTTGCAGAGTCAAGCTAGAAAGACAAATTCAACTAATTTAAGTCTGCAAACTAATTCAAAGGAAATTGAGATTTCCAGAAACCCTATTTTTGACGCTGCCACCATTTCTAATTTACAGAGCAAAAGAGGAAACCATCGGACAAGTGAAAAGAGTGCGGGCTGGCCTATTCTACACATGGCTAAGCCAAAGTGTTAAAGGGGGTTTATTTATTTTTAGTTTTTTTTTGTAATTCCTTAACAACAATTCCATCTTTTTCTAGTTTCATTGTAAAACTAGGGTATACAGATTATTGGTCTGTAGTCTAGGAAAATCTGGTCTAGGTTACACAGGCCAGTCTAGTATTTTGAGCTTAGGATTAGACAGGAGCAGACGCTGTGAGTTTACATAGGATTGTAAATGGGATCCGTTTGTAACTCCTAGTAGAAATCTTAGAAAGGCAGCAGTAGGCACAGTTTGCCGAAGTTGGGTATCTTTGTGCGTGATTTTCCTTTACTGCAGTTTTTTTTTAAATTTCTCTGTGACTGTTTTAATTATTGATAAAACCTTATTCACCCCCCTCTAGGGTTATTATTCATCCTACAATTGGTATCAGAGCCAATGTTTATTTAACCCTAGAATCCTGACTTCTATGAACAATGCTTTTTCTGAGGGACAATCTATTGCTAGGCCACCCATGTTCAACGGTAGTGATTACTCGTATTGGAAAGCTAGAATGAAAATCTATCTTGTGTCTGCTGACTATGATGTCTGCGATATAATTGAAACTGGTTATAAACCGCCCACTATAGTTGTTAACGAAATTGAAATGCTTAAGCCAAAAGATAAGTGGGATGCAAATGATAAGATACTGTACTCTATTGATTCTAACGCCATGAATGCCTTGATCTGTGCCTTAGATAAAACTGAATATAATAGAATTTCTCAATATAAAACAGCTAAGGAAATCTGGCATACACTGGAGGTCACTCACGAAGGAACGTCGCAAGTGAAAGAATCTCGTCTCTCTCTTTTCAGTAATGAGTATGAGAACTTCACTATGCAGAAGGATGAGAGTATCAAGGACATGTATGGATGTTTCTCTACGCTAGTGTACAATGCTAGAGCCATTGGAAAAGTTTTTACTGAAGTTGAACTGGTGAGAAAGGTTCTGCGTGTTTTGCTAATGAATTTCGAGGCAAAAGTCACATCTATTCAAGAATCAAAGGATCTGAGTAAGCTGAGCATGGAGGAGCCTGTTGGAAATCTAATGACGTATGAAATGAAGCTAAAATCACGAGAAGATTGCAACAACTCTGATCTGAAGAAGTAGTCAATTGCCTTGTCCAATACTGTCAACAGCGATGGCGAAGACTCCATTGAACAGCTTGTAATGGCTGTCAGACAAGTCGCAAAGTGGAGCAAATTCAAACCTCGAAGAAACAAACCAAAATTCAACAAGCTGAAGAACTCTGACAATTCAGATCAGAAACCACTTTGATATGACTGTCAGAAGCCTGGACATCTAAAACCAAACTGTCCCCTTCTTTAGCACAAAAGAAACAAGAAGAAAAAGAAAGCCTTTTCTATAACTTGGGATGACGAGGAAGGAGAAGAAGACTTAGATAACAGCGAGGAAGAAAGTAACCTATGCTTCATGGAAAAATCTGATTCAGAAGATGATAAAGAGGAATCGACTGAGGTATACAGTTATGATGATTTGTTTTTAATGTGTAAACATCTTTCAGAAATCATTGATACACTAGAAACAAAAGTCGAAAAACTTAAAGCAAAAAATTTAGAACTATCGACTCTCAAATCCACCATTGAAAATCTTGAAAAAGAAAATTTGACTTTGAAAGAAACTGATGAGATTAAGATAGAGAATTTTATTAAAAGATGCACTTCACTTATGGACGAAAATACAGCACTAAAAACCAAAGTCCAGAATCTTGAAGTCACCTTAAATAATTTTTCAATTGGACAAACATCTTTCAAAATGCTACTAGGAAACCTGTAACACCCCGCAAATTCTATAACTATGAAATTAGCAAATTAAAGTATAATTAATCTGAAATCAAAGAACTAAGGGAAACGGGATACGCCATTGCGTTCGTCTCGGAAAAATACGCGAAATAGAGTCCGAGTTTTCGAAAAACGGAGTCCGTATGAAGAAGATATGGCCTTCGGAAGTTTTTGAATCAAGTTTAAAATTCAAACAGAATAAAATAATTAAAAATCGGGCCCAATGGGCCAGGGCGGATAAACACCCGCCTAGGCCACCCAGGTCGACTGGGCTGTCGACCTGGGCTACCCATGTCGACAGGGCTGTCGACAGCCCTGTCGACAGGGGTGTCGACCTGGTCGAGCCCAGCCAACCTGGCTGGCCAGGTCTGTGTTTGGCCGATTTTCTATGGTCTGCTTTGTCACTAGGGCTAGGTGGCAAGTTTTAATTGGTCTCTCCTTAGAATGAATGGCTACGATCAATCCAAGCAACATCAATGGTCCTAATCAGTTCCTAACCTCTATATAAACAACCCTAGACTAAACCCTAATCTATTCATTCAAAAATAAGAACATAGCCGCCATGTTGCTGAGGAACGACTAAGAGTAGCCGCCAACTAGAGAGAGGATTAGGAGGAAGATTCTAAAGCTTAAAGCAACCTAAACAAATCAATTCAACAAAGGAATTTGCGTCTTCAATCCCTAAACTAGAGAATTCATCACACCATTGTAAGTAGAGTATTACTTTGGTATGAATAAACAATTGTGTTGGTTTGTATGCTTGAATTGTGGCAATAAAGTAATTCATATTTGTGCGTTCTTATCAATTTGAAATATTATATACGTTTGGATATTTATGAATTATGTTATTCATTATAAAGAACTACATGCGGTAGTTCTATGCAAGTATACGTTTGGAATATTTCGCAAATTATGTAATCCATGTTGAAGCTACATGTATGTAGTTGATTTAAATTCATGCAAGTTTGGGGTTTGTTTCTATGCCACCATGATGTATATTTTTGGTGCATAAATCATTTTGTAAGTAATTGGAACAAGTTTGGTTATTATCCATATGAAATTATGTTGAGAATTTGGCATTATGTATTAAGCCATGCTTTTGTACTAGAAAACCTATTTGCAAACTTATGAATATGGCTAGGCTATGATTGATATTTGGCAACCATGATTAGGTCTATCTTGTTTACAAGAATTATATGATGACATATGTGGTACATGGCTAGGTTAGGTTCAAAAGGTCCCTTTTTGTAAGTTTACATGGCTAAAGTAAGAATCATGATTTCATGTTAGAAATATTTATGCCATGGTTATGTGAACAAATTTAACCATACTTATGCCATGCTTATGTTTGATATTATGCCATGCTTATGTTTGACATTATGCCATGCTTATGCTAGAAATATTTATGCCATGCTTATGTTTGACATTATGCCTAAATAAAAATATAGGTTCATGTGACAATAATGATATCTCAATTACAAGTTCACATGCTTTGATTCATGTCACCTATGTTACCACTATGCAAGTACACCAGTTTCTATTTTGTATTTCCAACGTCGTATTGCAAGTTCATGCGCTCACATTCCCCTCTTTGTGTACGTAATTACGCTTTAAGCCTCCCCTTTTCGCATGGCTAATTTGGGCTTTAAAAGGCTAAGCCCAAAATATATAGAAACGGACGTGTTAAACGTGGGAAAATAACGTTGGGTTAAAATTACTAATGAATGAAAATATAAAATAGAAGGGCCCAAATTCAAGTATGGGTTGGGCCCATGATTGGTGTAACCTTTACACCATTAACTTAATAATGGGCCGCAAATATTTACATATAAGAAATAAAGAGGAATGACAAAATATGTAAATGTAGAACATACGATGTGTTTAACCCGAGGTTGGATTGAGTTGTGATGTAAACCTGCCCGGAACCGCCCGGCTGTCCAGTAGTCACAACAATACCTATCCAATGTGGGAGGTTAAACATGGAGCCCAGCAAGGACCCGAGGTTAGACTGAGTTGTGGCGTAAGACTGCCCGGAACCAACCGGCAACAGGCAGCCACAACAATACCTGTCTAATGTGAGAGGTCAGGGCCTTAATAAGACAATTAATGCTGAGTCAGGATTGATAGGATTAAGTGAACTAAAGACTTAATCAAAATGGAACATGCTAAACAAAACGGACTGGTGGGGGTTAGGTTAGGAAACACTTAACCTACTTAGCATGTTGGCTAGAGATAGAAAACCTAGTAACGGGGGACCCTTTTCAGCAGTAACCCTAGAAGGTGTATCAGGATACCCTGAAACTAGGCAGGGTGGGGCACGATTACTGGGCTGATTGTAAGAGGTCAAAGCGACGACGGTGGTGTAGCAGTGTAGGTTCTAACGGAGTGCGGGCGTGCACACACTCCGGCGCAGAAAAATAAGGCACTGGACACCAGTAGCATACCTGTGCACTCTAAGGTTATGTCGGGTTGCCACTATGGGACTTGATACACCCCATGGTGGGACCAGCATAGGTAACTACAACATCGGGGGCCGTAAGACACATGTAACTATGCGAGTAGGAGCCGATCATCATAGAATGGATCACATCACCCTGATTATGGGGTGCAAATTGGAAACTAGTTTATATGGGTTCAGAGATTAACATGGGGTACGATAGTATATTCGACCCTAGACAACTTAACCAAGTTTATTGTGCATGCCCACTTCCTGTTTATACTTATCATACCCAGTTCTTTATTCATAGACAAAATAGTACTAGACTTACTCAGGCTTTATGTCTGACTCTACTTTTCTTTCGTCTTCTTTCTTCCGTTTCCCCCCCCCCCTCCCCCCCAGGTCCACAGGGAGGGAACACAGCAGCTTGATCAGCCTTGACATCCAGCTTGAAGAAGAGAAATGTATTGCTTGGACTTTCCTGTTTTGAACTATGGCTTTGGACAATCCACTATGGGGCTTTTGCAGTTTATCTACGTTTTATTTATGCTTCTTTAAATAATGTACTCAAGACAGATTATGAAAATGTTATGTTTTTGGAAAGGATGTGAGACAATTATGGTGATGTTTTGTAACACGTATTTGGATTTATGAAATAAAGTTTGTTGTTCTTCCGCTGTTTACAAATATGTGTTCCTATATCTGTCTTGTGTATCTGTGACTTATACTTATAAACCTCCACCAAAATTAGGGCATTCCCTTTGAGAGTGACCCTAACGGAGGTGGGGTGTTTCACTTGGTATCAGAGCATAGGTTTACCAAATAAGATAAAAAGTTTTGAAAAATTATTTTCAAAAAGGAAATTTAAAGAAGCATTTTTAAAGAAAAATATTATTTTATTTTTTTAAAAAAAAAGGCAAAGTCCACTCCCCAAAGCCATAGGTACTATCTCTTATCCTTCGTTTTGAATCTATCCTTTTTGTTTCAGCATGTCTGAAGATCTTAACTTGCCGGAAGGGGTGCCAATACCTGGTTGGTTTAGACGGTTCTTAGAAGCAAGGGCCACTCAGCCAGGTCCTACCGTTCCTCCTCCCCCAGCTGCCGGAAATCATCCAGCTGCAGCGGCACCTTTTCCTCCACCTCCTCCTCGGGGAAACACGTTTGCTAAGATATGTAAAGATTTTAAAGCTATGGGAGGAAGGGATTTCCATGGAACTGAGTCCTTCGTGGCGGCTAGAAATTGGCTGAAAGAAACGGAGGACCTATTCATCATCTTTGAGGTAGAAGGTAGACAAAAAGTACAACTGGCAGTATGGCTATTGAAGGGCGAGGCTTCCTACTGGTGGGAAGTCACTAATGCTGAAAGACCAGTGGAGACATGGGAGGACTTTAGGGCAAGGTTTGAGACCAAATTTCTCTCAGATGCGGAAAGAAGTTTGCAGTTGGAAAAATTCTTATTTCTTAAGCAAGGGGACAAGACGGTCAGAGAGTATGTGAATCAGTTCGATGAGCTGGCTAGGTTTGGGCTTGACCTAGTCAACACCCCGCACAAGAAGGCTCTCCGTTTCGTCAAAGGGTTAAATGAGCCATTACACAGTTTGGCCATGACCCATATACCTATGGGAGCCACGTATGAAAGATTGGTGCAAATGGCATTGCTGAATGAAGAGGATAAAGGCAAGAAGAAAGAGGGTTTGCAGCCCAAGAAGACAGACTTTAAGAAGGGCGGGAAAGGCAACAAAGAGAAGAGGAAGTGCAATTTCTGTGGCAAAGTGGGGCACTTAGTAAAGGACTGCCGGAAAAAGAAGGCCAAGGAGAATGGTGGGTGCTTTTCTTGCGGTGAGACAGGCCATAGGGCTAAGGACTGCCCAAAGAAACGAGGACAGGGGCAGAGGGCTGGATCCACCCCAGGGGCACAGGTCCATCTGCTAGAAGCGCCACCTCTGCAACAGCGAGGTATAAATACTTCTGTAGAAAGTGTAGTTTATCTTTATGATCACCCCGTTCGCACTTTATTTGATTCTGGCGCATCACACTCCTTTATCTCGTCTGCTTTAGTAGAATCTCTGCACCTAGAAACTAGTATGGTAGAGGACCCCTTAATTGTTTCAAACCCAATTGGGGGCCCAGCTCATTTATCTATGATCTGTGTGGGATTGAAAATTTCTATTCTAAGTGTAGAATTTCAATGTAGTGCCTTTGTTTTGGGCTTTTCGGGGTATGGTTTGATTTTGGGTATGGATTGGCTATCCAGAAATGGGGCCATCCTTGATTGTGAGAAAAGGGTTGTTAGGCTCCTAACCCAGCTCGGTAATACTTTGGAAATTTCTTGTAATCCCTCGTATGCGGTTATGCTTAGTTATCTTGAATCGCTAGATGCCTCCGTTGAAAATTTGCAATCAGTTAGAGTGGTCCGGGAATATCCGGATGTCTTCGAAGAGGTGAAGGGCTTGCCTCCAAAGCGGGAAATAGACTTCCGCATATATCTTGTAGATAATGCAAAGCCCGTTGCGTTGCCCGTTAGACATATGGCTCCACGGGAAAGGAAAGAGCTCAGTAAACAGATTAAAGAGCTTCTAGAAAAGGGGTTCATTAGGAGGAGCATTTCAGAATGGGGCGCTCCAGTGGTGTTCGCTACAAAGGCGGATGGTTCACTCCGTCTATGTGTTGACTATAGGGAGCTCAACAAGCTAACGAAAAAGAATAGGCACCCTCTCCCTAGAATTGACGATTTGTTTGACCAGCTTGTAGGAGCGTTTGTTTTCTCCCAGCTCGATTTAGCAACCGGTTTTCATCAGCTAAGGGTGGCTGAAGATAGCATCGATAAAACGGCATTCAGAACCCCAGACGGTTTCTTTGAATGGCTTGTCATGCCTTTCGGCTTGACAAATGCACCTGCTTACTTTGTGGACCTGATGAGTAGGGTATTTAGAGATTTCCTCAACAAATTCGTAGTGGTCTTCGTAGATGATATCCTTATCTTCTCAAAGAATGAAGAGGAACATGCTCAACACTTAAGGGCAATCATGGAAACTTTGCGAGTCCATCAACTAAAAGCCAAGTTCTCCAAATGCCACTTTTGGAGAGAAGAGGTGAGGTTCCTTGGGCACATAGTATCCAAACAAGGGTTAGCAGTGGACCCTGCTAAGGTAGTGGCGGTACAGGACTGGAAGACACCAAGGAATGCGACTGAGGTCCGAAGTTTTCTAGGACTAGCAGGTTTCTATCGAAAATTCATAAGGGATTTTGCGAAAATCTCAGCTCCGCTCACGAAGTTGACAATTGTTTATTTTCAAGAGATAATTCATCTATGTGGGATACCTTCTAGTAAGTGAACAAGATCCAAGATTCACTAGTGAATTTTGGAGAGCTTGCATGGAACCATGAGTACGCAGTTAGGCTTGAGCCAAGTATACTAGAAGTAGAGTAAGTGAAAAAGGAATGAGGGGCAATAGTGAAATAGGTTCCAACTCATATTTTGGAAACAAGAATTAAGAAACTACGAAATCGTGAAATTAAAGACGGACAAAGCATAATGGAGTTAAGCTCAAGAAATGCGGCTTAGAAGATTGAAGACTAGATTCGTGCATAATATCTCTTCTTAAGAGTATATCCTTGATTCCTCTTCCTGTAGAGCTTACTTGCATAGTATCTTTTCTGTATATCCTCTCGGTCCCATCCTCAATCCAATTTCTGTTGCAAACCACATAGGGAGTATGACTCATCTGTTAGTAACACATGTTGGGGCTCGAGGGTGTTCATTGGTTTGACTAAAGTTTTTGGGTTTTATAGGATACAGATTGGTCTTAGGAAGGGACTCCCTTGTGACCTAAAAGGAGTCCATCATGCTTAGTTTCCTAGAATCATATATGGTGGTTGGGTTGAGTAACTCTTTGGTTGTCAGTCTGATGTTGATTTCGGTCTTCGGGGCTGATGCTTAGAGAGTTCTTCTCCTAATCAGTATATATGTGGCATAGGTTTTCAGTTTTGACATTGCCTAATGGGCACAAAGTTTTTACTTGCTTCTATCATTCGACTATACCTTTAGATAGGAACAATTGGGAAAATGTCCTATAGATTAGAGCTACCCGAAAGATTGGATGGAGTTCACAACGTTTTTCACGTTTCACATCTCCGAAAATGTCTACATGAGTCTGCTGAAGTGGTAGAGCCAAATATCCTCGAAGAGGCCGAAGTAGAACGCGAAGCAACCATAAGAAAAGTTCCAACCCGCATATTAGGAACGGAAGTGAAGAAGCTACGCAACCGCGAAGTCAAGCTCGTCAAAGTTCAGTGGAGCGACGCCGAGGGAGACGCGACTTGGGAAACTGAAGCTAGAATCCGTACTGCCTACCCTTTTCTGTTCAAGGGTACATCCTTGATCTTTCTTTTTCCTTAAGTTGCGCTTTTATCTATCTTTTTAGGTATATTTCCTCGACCTTATCTTTTAGGTAGAATCTTTTTTGGATGGAAACATGTAATTGAAACACGTTATGGATGATGGTTGCAAGTGGTTGCAAGTGATTGCTAGTGGTTGCTCGTGGTTGCATATACACACACAATCTAGGTTTTAGATCGGCTCAGTCACTTCATATTGCATATGCATATATGTTTGCATTCGTATATGGTTGAACTTTAATGTGTTGACATGTGGATGCTGCATTTATATTGAATGATTGTGCACTCATGTAGAATCATGAATAGGAAAATTTGCAAACATAATGGATTGATGGCACTTACATAATTCGCATTAAGGAGGTCAACTGAATCAGTAGACCGCCTGATTTTGCATTAGATAAGTACATGTACACACACACTTCGCATATGATCATGAAGCATTAGAAGTCTTTTAAGGACAATGGATGCTCGTGTTTGATGGATGAGTAGATGGATGACTAGATGTTAGGATATACATTCCTCCTGACTTGAAGATTTCGGGGACGAAATCCTTTTAAGTGGGGGAGAATGTAACACCTCACAAATTCTATAACTATGAAATTAGCAAATTAAAGTATAATTAATCTGAAATCAAAGAACTAAGGGAAACGGGATACGCCATTGCGTTCGTCTCGGAAAAATACGCGAAATAGAGTCCGAGTTTTCGAAAAACGGAGTCCGTATGAAGAAGATATGGCCTTCGGAAGTTTTTGAATCAAGTTTAAAATTCAAACAGAATAAAATAATTAAAAATCGGGCCCAATGGGCCAGGGCGGATAAACACCCGCCTAGGCCACCCAGGTCGACTGGGCTGTTGACCTGGGCTACCCATGTCGACAGGGCTGTCGACAGCCCTGTCGACAGGGGTGTCGACCTGGTCGAGCCCAGCCAACCTGGCTGGCCCGGTCTGTGTTTGGCCGATTTTCTGTGGTCTGCTTTGTCACTAGGGCTAGGTGGCAAGTTTTAATTGGTCTCTCCTTAGAATGAATGGCTACGATCAATCCAAGCAACATCAATGGTCCTAATCAGTTCCTAACCTCTATATAAACAACCCTAGACTAAACCCTAATCTATTCATTCAAATATAAGAACATAGCCGCCATGTTGCTGAGGAACGACTAAGAGTAGCCGCCAACTAGAGAGAGGATTAGGAGGAAGATTCTAAAGCTTAAAGCAACCTAAACAAATCAATTCAACAAAGGAATTTGCGTCTTCAATCCCTAAACTAGAGAATTCATCACACCATTGTAAGTAGAATATTACTTTGGTATGAATAAACAATTGTGTTGGTTTGTATGCTTGAATTGTGGCAATAAAGTAATTCATATTTGTGCGTTCTTATCAATTTGAAATATTATATACGTTTGGATATTTATGAATTATGTTATTCATTATAAAGAACTACATGCGGTAGTTCTATGCAAGTATACGTTTGGAATATTTCGCAAATTATGTAATCCATGTTGAAGCTACATGTATGTAGTTGATTTAAATTCATGCAAGTTTGGGGTTTGTTTCTATGCCACCATGATGTATATTTTTGGTGCATAAATCATTTTGTAAGTAATTGGAACAAGTTTGGTTATTATCCATATGAAATTATGTTGAGAATTTGGCATTATGTATTAAGCCATGCTTTTGTACTAGAAAACTTATTTGCAAACTTATGAATATGGCTAGGCTATGATTGATATTTGGCAACCATGATTAGGTCTATCTTGTTTACAAGAATTATATGATGACATATGTGGTACATGGCTAGGTTAGGTTCAAAAGGTCCCTTTTTGTAAGTTTACATGGCTAAAGTAAGAATCATGATTTCATGTTAGAAATATTTATGCCATGGTTATGTGAACAAATTTAACCATACTTATGCCATGCTTATGTTTGATATTATGCCATGCTTATGTTTGACATTATGCCATGCTTATGCTAGAAATATTTATGCCATGCTTATGTTTGACATTATGCCTAAATAAAAATATAGGTTCATGTGACAATAATGATATCTCAATTACAAGTTCACGTGCTTTGATTCATGTCACCTATGTTACCACTATGCAAGTACACCAGTTTCTATTTTGTATTTCCAATGTCGTATTGCAAGTTCATGCGCTCACATTACCCTCTTTGTGTATGTAATTACGCTTTAAGCCTCCCCTTTTCGCATGGCTAATTTGGGCTTTAAAAGGCTAAGCCCAAAATATATAGAAACGGACGTGTTAAACGGGGGAAAATAACGTTGGGTTAAAATTACTAATGAATGAAAATATAAAATAGAAGGGCCCAAATTCAAGTATGGGTTGGGCCCATGATTGGTGTAACCTTTACACCATTAACTTAATAATGGGCCGCAAATATTTACATATAAGAAATAAAGAGGAATGACAAAATATGTAAATGTAGAACATACGATGTGTTTAACCCGAGGTTGGATTGAGTTGTGATGTAAACCTGCCCGGAACCGCCCGGCTGTCCAGTAGTCACAACAATACCTATCCAATGTGGGAGGTTAAACATGGAGCCCAGCAAGGACCCGAGGTTAGACTGAGTTGTGGCGTAAGACTGCCCGGAACCAACCGGCAAAAGGCAGCCACAACAATACCTGTCTAATGTGAGAGGTCAGGGCCTTAATAAGACAATTAAGGCTTAGTCAGGATTGATTGGATTAAGTGAACTAAAGACTTAATCAAAATGGAACATGCTAAACAAAACGGACTGGTGGGGGTTAGGTTAGGAAACACTTAACCAACTTAGCATGTTGGCTAGAGATAGAAAACCTAGTAACGGGGGACCCTTTTCAGCAGTAACCCTAGAAGGTGTATCAGGATACCCTGAAACTAGGCAGGGTGGGGCACGATTACTGGGCTGATTGTAAGAGGTCAAAGCGACGGCGGTGGTGTAGCAGTGTAGGTTCTAACGGAGTGCGGGCGTGCACACACTCCAGCGCAGAAAAATAAGGCACTGGACACCAGTAGCATACCTGTGCACTCTAAGGTTATGTCGGGTTGCCACTATGGGACTTGATACACCCCATGGTGGGACCAGCATAGGTAACTACAACATCGGGGGCCGTAAGACACATGTAACTATGCGAGTAGGAGCCGATCATCATAGAATGGATCACATCACCCTGATTATGGGGTGCAAATTGGAAACTAGTTTATATGGGTTCAGAGATTAACATGGGGTACGATAGTATATTCGACCCTAGACAACTTAACCAAGTTTATTGTGCATGCCCACTTCCTGTTTATACTTATCATACCCAGTTCTTTATTCATAGACAAAATAGTACTAGACTTACTCAGGCTTTATGTCTGACTCTACTTTTCTTTCGTCTTCATTCTTCCGTTTCCCCCCCCCCCCCCTCCCAGTTCCACAGGGAGGGAACACAGCAGCTTGATCAGCCTTGACATCCAGCTTGAAGAAGAGAAATGTATTGCTTGGACTTTCCTGTTTTGAACTATGGCTTTGGACAATCCACTATGGGGCTTTTGCAGTTTATCTACGTTTTATTTATGCTTCTTTAAATAATGTACTCAAGACAGATTATGAAAATGTTATGTTTTTGGAAAGGATGTGAGACAATTATGGTGATGTTTTGTAACACGTATTTGGCTTTATGAAATAAAGTTTGTTGTTCTTCCGCTGTTTACAAATATGTGTTCCTATATCTGTCTTGTATATCTGTGACTTATACTTATAAACCTCCACCAAAATTAGGGCATTCCCTTTGAGAGTGACCCTAACGGAGGTGGGGTGTTTCAAAACCAATTGTTTGCTAACAATGGAAAAGGACAAGGTTTTGGTAAAGTACAAAATGATGTGACTATGATTGACAATGCAAAAATTGGAAGCATCTTTCCTAAGTGTGTAAAGTGTGGGGAAATTGGCCATAATTTTGAAAATTGCAAGAATAATAAGAATAAAATCAGAAAATTCACTAGAGTTTGGGTTCCTAAACACTTGGCACATAATTACCATAAATTTTGGAACACAAATAAGAGGACAAAACAAATATGGGTTCCAAAAAATTCTTGCTTTCATGATCCTTCAGTCACTGATATTTGTGGACCTAGGAACCTGTCTAGGTCATCTTTTTCTCTTCTTGTGTAGGTATGTTGGCGGGCTAAGGAGCAACAAAAATGGTATTTGGATTCAGGTTGCTCCAGACATATGACATGAGACAAGAGATTGTTCCTTAGCCTAGAAAGATATAAAGGTGGGAGTGTGACATTTGGTGACAACAGCAAATGTAAGATTATTGGTAAGGGAAAAGTAGGTAACAACATTTTTGCCTTAGCTGATGTCTTATATGTTGATAATTTGTATCACAATCTTATTTCCATAAGCCAACTATGTGACAAAGGAACGAATGTAGTTTTTGACAGTGAAATTTGCAAGCTAATCAATACATCCACTGGAAAAGTTGTTTTTACTGGCAAAAGAAAAGGAAATATCTACGCACTCTCTTTTGGTGTTGTAACTGTTTCTAGATGTTTGGTTGCCACTGAAGAAGAGGCAGTTCTATGGCATAGAAGACTAGCACATGCTAGTATGCATCTTCTTGAAAAACTAGAAACAAATGAGCTTGTCAGAGGTTTACCTCATCAGAAATTTAAAAATAACAAAGTGTGTAAGGCTTGCTCCATAGCTAAACTTAGTCGTTCGTCATTTCATCCAAAAAATGTTGTTAGTACTTCATGTGTTCCTGAATTGATTCATATGGATTTGTTTGGACCAACTGATATTGCTAGCTTAAATGGTAAATGTTATTGTTATGTATTGGTTGATGATTACTCTAGATTTACATGGGTTTCTTTTCTAGCCAAAAAGCCCGAAACATTTGATTATTTTTCAAAGTGTTCAAAACTTGTTCAAAATGAAAAAGGCATTTCAATTAAAACCTTGAGAAGTGATCATGGAGGTGAATTTGAAAATTTATATTTTGAAAAATTTTGTAAAGAAAATGGTTTTAAACATGAATTTTCTGCTCCTCGAACACCTCAACAAAATGGGGTGGTCGAAAGGAAAAATCTACATTGCAAGAGATGGCTAGATCTATGTTATGTGAATATAAATTACCTCAAACCTTCTGGGCTGAGGCAGTTAATACTTCATGCTATGTAATGAATAGAGTCATGATTAGACCAATACTTAATAAAACATCATATGAACTATGGTCTCACAAAAAGCCTAACATCTCTTATTTTAGAGTTTTTGGATGTCCTTGTTATATTCTGGACACAGGATATTAGCTTGGAAAGTTTGAACCAAAAACAGTCGATGGGATCTTCATGGGTTATTCTTCAATGAGCAAAGCTTACAAAATCTTCAATAAACAATCAAGAAAAATTATGGAGACCATTAATGTGAAGTTCAATGAATCAGATATAGAGATGGCTTCTGAAAATGATAAAGGTGAAGGTGGAGTGCAAGAAGGCGAGAAAGATAGCAATGAAGTTGAGGCAAACAACGAAGAAGTCACAGATGCAACAACTGAAGCTGAAAGGCTGAAATTCAAACCCAATCATCCTCCAGATTTGGTAATTGGAAGCCCAACATATGGATTTCGTACTCGCTCATCTCTCAATAAGGATGTTTGTACTTTTTGTATTCACAATGCTTTTGTATCTGAAATAGAAACAAGTTCTTATGATATTGCACTTAATGATGAATCTTGGTTTTTGGCTATGCAAGAGGAACTTAACCAGTTTGTGAGAAACAATGTCCGCAACTTGGTACCTAGGCCAAAAGGCTATCCAGTTGTTGGAACAAAATGGGTGTTTAAAAATAAGCTTGACGAATCTGGATATGTAATTAGAAACAAAGCTAGGTTGGTTGCTAAGGGATACAATCAAATCGAAGGCATTGACTTTGATGAGACTTTTGCCCCAATTGCTAGGTTAGAAGCAATCATAATTTTGTTGAGTTTTGCATGTTTTAAAGGTTTCAAACTGAAGCAAATGGATGTGAAGAGTGCCTTTCTGAACGGAGAGCTGAAAGAAGAGGTTTATGTTGAACAACCCCCTGGTTTTGAGAGTCACGATTTTCCAAATCATGTGTATAAACTAGAAAAAGCATTGTATGGCCTTAAGCAAGCTCCTCGAGCTTGGTATGACTGTCTCTGTTCATATCTCTTGGAAAACGGTTTTAAAAAGGGGTGTGCTGACACAACTCTATTTCTATCACACGACGGTGATGATTTTTTAATTGTTCAAATCTATGTTGATGATATTATTTATGGTGCTACTAATGATGTCTTTTGTGAGAAATTTGAAAAAGTCATGCAGGACAAATTTGAGATGAGCTTAGTGGGAGAGCTGAAATATTTTCTTGGCTTTCAAATCAAATAGAACAACAATGGAATCTTTATCTCCCAAATGAAGTATGTGATGGAGTTGCTGAAGAAATTTGGAGTAGAAGATGCAAAACCAATGAAAACACCAATGAGCCCAACAACCAAGCTTGACAAAGATGAAAAAGGTGTTGCGGTTGATCAGAAAAAATATCGTGGTATAATCGGTTCACTTCTTTATCTCTCTGCTTCTAGACCCGATATTATGTTCTGTTTGTTTGTGTGCTCGTTTTCAATCTAATCCAAAAGAATCTCATTTAAAAGCCACAAAACGAATTCTGAGATATTTGTTACACACACCAAATCTTGGCTCATGGTATCCTTCTTGTGATAACTTTAATTTAGTTGGTTTTACTGATGCTGATTATGTTGGCTCACTCACTGATAGGAAGAGTACTAGCGGAACTTGTTTCAAGCTAGGACATTCACTTGTTTCTTGGTCAAGTCGTAAACAAAACTGTGTTGCCTTATCCACCACTGAAGCTGAATATATTGCATTAGGAACTGGTTATGCACAGATTTTATGGATGATGCAGACTTTATCTGACTTTGGCATATGTTATAAACGAATTCCTTTGAAATGTGACAGTAAGAGTGCAATAGATTTATCAAACAATCTAGTACATCACTCACGCACAAAACACATTGATGTGAGACACCACTTTCTTAGAGATCATATTGCTAGTGAAGACGTTTGTATTGAATTCATTCCAGCCGAATCTCAACTTGCTGATATTTTCACAAAACCCCTTTCTGAAGACAGATTTTGTAGATTACGATTGGATTTGGAAATTATAGAATTAATTAATCTCTATGCATTTTTGGGTAAATTTCTCTTAAGATGTTCAGTTATCAATTTCATTTTCTGACAAATAATCCAATCTTCAAATCATCAAGAAAAGAACAGTTTTTTTTTGGACATTTATGATAAAATTTTGATAGTGTTAGACTTTAGAATATGAGATGGTTGAAAGTTTGTCTACAACTCTGATATGATTGAATATTTTTTGTAATATGAGTAATTTTGGAATTTTTTTTACATCCATCTCTATCTCTATCACCCTTCTATCATCCATTATTATTTTATATATTTCAAGGGGATTTTAGTATATATTACTTAAAAATATATATATATATATATTCATATTAAAAATAATAAGTATTTCTCTAGCCTCATTTAAAAATCCAAGCTCTAGTCATGCATGGTTATGAGATTACTTATCTATTTTCATGCTGCCACTAATCCCATTTAAAAATCCAAGCTCTGGTTATGTGTGGTTAGTGTGGTATTGAACTATGTATATATAAATAATAAGTAATTTCATATTGCAGCTAATCCCATTTAAAAATCCAAGCTCTGGTTATGCGTGGTTAGTTTGCTCTTGAAATATATATTAAAAAAATGTACATAGGTATAATAAACCCTCCCTGATATATATATATATATATATATATAATAATCTTTCATTCCATCCTCTGATTTGTGAAATGTGTTCCTATTTTACGGATTATTATGATTTTTTGTTTGATTTGTTGGGGTATATGGCTTTGATTCTGTCAAATGACTTGATTTCTAACTGTGGTCCATATCCTTTGCAAATGTCTAGATCTGTTCATCTTTTGATGATTACAAAGGGGGAGAAGAAGTTAAGATTTTGTTTTTGGGATACAGACATCTTTAGATTTTATTTTGCCATTAATGCTAAGTGTTTAATTATTTTCTATTTTTCTTCAAATTTTTATTTATGTTTGTTTACAATTGAAGGGGGAGTTGAGTTATAGGGGGAGCACAAATATAGGGGGAGTTCATTTCAAACACACTCTGTTAATTTCAAAACCTTAAGTATGTTTGTCATTATCAAAAGGGGGAGATTGTTGAATCTATGATTTTTTGTTTGATGATAACAAATGTATTATATTGGTGTGTTTGAAACTGGAATAAAAAATATTGTTGTTTAATAGTGCTTTTACACAAAGCAGAAAATTTACACAAGCATCTATTATTCAATAATATATATTTTTATTTCACAAATCAATACAGTACAATTTTGTCTCTGAACAATCAACTATACACAACTAATTTTACAATTGTTTTACACTACATACACAACTCTTCTCACACTCAATGGTATATCTCTACACACTCTTACTGTCCAGCATCCTACTTTGCTCCTGTTGCATCATCCTGAAACCTGTCACAGAAAAGGAATACACACAGTAGACTGGAACTAAAAATAGAAGCTGAACAAATAAAAATTTATTTTAATTTTTTATTTGTCTCAGATTAGCTGTGTTTTTTTCTCATCATCTTTCTGACTTGATCAGCTTCGCCATAACCATACTGGTTTGCTGATCAGAACTAGAATCAAATTCAGCTGATTCTAACCAGCCCCAACACAGTACAGTCTGTCTGCTGTTTTTTTTTTTCGGGTCACATATACAAGATAGGTCGAAAACCAAAAGAGAAATGGAAGTGCACATTTTCAGATCTGGAAAATGCAAGTCAGCATGGCAAATAAGTAGAAAACAAGTTGGAAAGCATGAAAAACACAACAAGGCAGATAACATGGCATGGTGAGCAAAGCATGGCAGCTACAAGTGCTCTCATTTCAGTTCAGCAGAATTCATTTTTTTTTTTTACAAAATGGTTAGTGGAACAACAATACAAGTAGACATATACATATGCCACACACAAATAGAGCATGTCAGGTTACAGAGCATGGTGCACAACAATTCAAGGGTACAACATGAAACTACATGGGAGCAAATAACATGGAAAATATGGCATATTAGCAATGTGCAAAGGTGGCAGATCAACAAGCAAGAATAAGTGACAAGGCAGTTTCAATCCAGACAGTGAGTACACAACACAGTAGATCATGATAGCACAAGCAAATACATAGAAAGTAAACACACATGTACAAGCATGGACACAACAAACCTGAATGAAACAATTGTTTACAACTACATAAACATTGGCAGCAACAAAGAATAATCATAGACAAATCAGGTCAGGAATACATGCACAAGTGTTTTCAGTTACAAATGCCATAGTCAAGTCAGTGGCAAGATTTATGTGTGGACTGCATATGCAAACATGGAGTGCAACAACAATTTTCAGGTTCATTGTAACGACCCGCATTCTACGCATCATAGGATCGTAGAATATTTATTTCTGTCACATACGAAGTCGTATGGTCATGTAACTTTGGGAGACGACTATTGGGGTCATTTCCCATGTTCATGATTTTTCTCGATTTTTAAATGACCATTTCACCCCTAGTTATCACTGTTTTGGCCGTAACTTTTGACTGGAAAGGAATTTTGACCTGAAACCACTTCCATTGGCTCCGAACGATGGTTTCTCTTTCCGTAGAGTGGTCACATTAGCCAAACGGACTTACCGTTTGGAAGATATGGCTGAGACAAGTTTCAGATGGGGAAAAACTGCTTAAGTGGGCTTAAGCGGGTAATTAGCAGCTAGGCCCAAGGGGTATTTCGGGTTTAGGGGGATATAGGTGCTGATTAGGGTTAGAAAACATTTCTTTAGACATTTTCCAGCCGCCACTTTCATTCCTCTTGATCTAGCCATGGCCTCCACTCTCTAAATCTCTCTAAAACACCCAAAAATCACTTTCTAATTGAAGATTAGGCTTAGCAAACATCATATTAAGAAGAAAAAGCGCCAAAGCAAGGTTGGAGCTGCTGTATAAGATTGAGAACAGCGCCAAATCAGAGAATATTTCAGTTTTGGGGTTCTAGTTGTGGCAAAGGTGAGTGATTTGCATAGTTTTGCACTAATTACAGTTAATTAAGGGTAATTAGTGAAGATTCGCGAATTTATACGTAAATAAATTCTGGAAAAATTCTTAAAATTCTAAAATAATGTTTTAAGGCTCTGTTAGAAATTTGGGTTAATTTCGATGTGTTTTGCTAATCGTATGCTTAAACATGATTAAGGGGGATTATAGGAAAAATGTGAGGTTTTGGGCACATTTGATCCATTTTGACATATGAATTCATTGTTTTGGTGTTTGTGGTTAGTTTGCTATGTTCTTATGACTATTTGACATGAATTGTGATTGATTAGAATAGTTAGATTTGCCAAGAACGTCGTCGAGCGGCGTAAACAAGTTGCTGGAAAAGTTGCAGAAAGTTGTGCAGGGCTTCGGATCGGATCGGATGGGGGCTCGGATCGGAAATGTGAACTGGGCAAGAAACCCGACCCGAACTGGAGTTTGGCACATGAAAAACTTGGCAAAAAGGAAGGCCGTTTACTTAGAGTTGGAATGGACAAGGGGATCGGATCGGAGTAAAAGGGAGCGGAGCGGATCGGACTGAAGTAAAGCGAAGTGATCGGATCGGATCGGAGTAGAAGGAAACGAGGGAGCTAATCAAAGAAGGAGCATGAGCTGGAAGGAGGATAGCAACCCGACCCGACCCGGAGGAAGACACCGACCCGACCCGGAGGAGGACACCGACCCGACCCGGAGTGAAGAAACCCGAACCGAACAGACGAGGGCAATGATTACCGAACCGAACCGAATTCCAGGACTGTTACTGCGTGACAACTCTTCTGAAGACCCACTCCAATTCGACCAAAACCCGAGATGCAAAGGAAGTCCAGATGAGAAGTTAGAGCTCAAGATTTAGATGGGAATCAATGAGTTCGCTTCATGGTTGGGCTTTGCTGCGGGACGCGTGCCAAGGAGTTATCGACGTCTATAGCTTTGAACCACTATGGTAGGAGGTACGAAGGCGGATTCAGGGCCATTATGGCATCGGTAGAACCAAGGGCTACGACCAATGAAGTGGGTCATTGAAATGTTTGGTCATGACTCCAAGTGTTTGGCTTGGTCATAGCAGGGTTTCTACAAGTCGGGATTCGTCGTTACCTTAGTTTGTCTAGTGTTCCAAAGTGGTAAATGTCGTACGCTTTACGCACTAAATGAGAGATGCGAGGATGGTTGCTATGGATGATTTGTTTGCTATCATTGTGACATGCACACCCCACCCCCGTATTCTTACACTATTTATGATGGCACCTTGGAGTATTGTACGGTATGTGGTACTAACTCTTTGGTTGCAGGTCCAGGTTCAGGTATGGTTTAGTATACCTGTTATTTCCCTGTTTAGATGCTTATCGCTCATACCAGGCTTTATGTCTGACCCAGAGTTTTATGTCTCTTCTTATTACTCTGGGTGCTCACACGAGCAGACTAGAGACAGGTTAGCTGGTGATGCACGGGTAGATGATCCGGAGACGAGCAGGAGGCTTCCACGTAACATATATATAGTATTCTCCCTGTGTTGTTGAAGATCACTGCTTGGGCATTGTTGGTGTATCTTCTATTTTAGCTTTCTTTTGTTTAGAGACAGTAAATTTGGAAAGTTGTAATAAGCTGTATTTGGATTTCCGCTGCTTTGATGTTGACATTAATTATTAGTTATCAGCTTATGCACTGTCTCGCCTGTTTTATGTCAAATATGTTACTATTATATTTTATCCCATGCGCTGTGAGACATTCTACAGGTTCCTTGATTAGTTCATTCTCTTCTTCCTTTTCTTATGACGACCGTTCCGTGCTAGCTGGGCATGTGTACAGCGCACTTTCGGGGGAAATGCAGGCTGGTGTGGGACGGGCCGTCACACTTGGTATCAGAGCTCAAGGTTGCGTAGTTAACCTAGGGAAGTTATCAGGGAGAGATAATATACGTATACGAGAGAGCGTATTTGTGATTATTTTGATATTTAAAAGCTATATATATATATATATATATATATATATATATATATATATATATATATACTATTAGTAGTATAAGGATGAAGTCGTACTGCACTAGCACCACTATGGAGTCGTTAATCATTTCCTTTTTCAGATTGACGATGAGCCGATATGTTAGAGGTACCGGTAGGGGAGCTAATAATGGGAATGCTGCTGACATGAGGACGATGTTTACTGACCTCATGAGAGAGATGCTTAGAGATGTGCAGAGGGCAGCTCCCAATGATGGAAATGGTGGTGGTCCAATGGTGCAGGCGCCAAGAGTCGACTTCGCCAAGCTGAATAAGGATTATACTAGTCTTGGTGGGAAATCATTCCACGGAACGGAGTCGGCTACGGACGTTCAGGATTGGTTGGATAGTTGCGAACGTATCTTCGAGGATTTGGGTATCGAGGATGCGATGAAGAGAAAGCTAGCGTCCCGTCAGCTGCAAGGGCGGGCAATGAATTGGTGGAATGCTATAAAGGCAGCTACTCCCGAAGATCAGATTACTTGGGAGCAGTTTAAAGCTCGCTTTAGCGAGAAGTTCATTCCAGCTGCTCAGAAGTCAGTGCTGTTTAAGAAATTCTTGGAGCTCAAGCAGAATGGCAGAGCTGTCTCGGAGTACATTGCTGAATTCGACACTTTGTCAAAGTATGGGTTATCTCTTATTGATACTGCCGAGAAGAAGAATGAGAAATTCATAACTGGGTTAGATCAGTACTTAGGGGAAAGGCTTATTAACCACATCGATGAGACGTTTGAGTCGATTGTGGGGAAAGCATTAAGATCAGAGAGTCTTTACCCTAAGCCGAAGACTGAGGTTGCGTCCGCAGATGAACCAAAGCCACAAGCAAGTGGTGGAGGCAAGGGTGGTTCCCAGAATAAAAGAAAGCAGAGTCAGACTAAGGATGGCCAGAAGAAAAAGAATAAACAAGATGTTGAGTGCTTCAGCTGTGGTAAGAAGGGCCATTATGCTAGTAATTGTCGGGCCAAGCCAGCGGATAGGAAGTGCTTCAACTGTGGCCAAATGGGACATCACAAGGACAAGTGTCCACAGCCCCCTAAGGAAAAGCAAATGGTGAAAGCCTACGCTCTTAATGCTATTCCTTCTTCGTCGAATGCCCCAACAGCGGCGGAGAAGGGAAAGAATGTCGTCATTCAAGGTATGCTTTCAGTTTATGATGTTCCTGTTAGAGTTTTGTTTGATACCGGAGCTTCCAGTTCTTTCATATCTAGTGACCTGGTAGATAGGTTGGGATTGGAGCCCGAGATTGTCGATAGACCTTTAGTAGTGACGAACCCGATTGGTGGTTCGACTAACCTTAGCATGATTTGTCATAACGTGGTCTTATCGAGTCATGGATGCATGTTTGTTTGTGATTGCTTTGTTTTGGGCTTTACTGGGTTTGGCATTATTTTGGGAGTAGATTGGCTCCAAAGATATGGGGTGGTGGTAGACTGTGAGGGCTTGTTGGTGACAGCTAGAGCGGATGATGGGCGGAGGATAGTGTTTGGTGGTCTACCCAGTAAGGGGGTATTGGCTAGTTTTCTAAACTCCCTCGACATTCCGCATAGTGAGTTGTCAGGTTTGCCCGTGGTTGGCCAGTATCCGGATGTTTTCGAAGAAGTGACCGGACTTCCACCACACCGAGAGATTGAGTTTCGTATTGATTTGGTAAAGGGTGCCAGGCCTATAGTGATGCCACTTCGTCGTATGGCACCAAGGGAGCAGCGAGAGCTCGAGGTGCAAGTTAGCGATCTTTTGAAGAAGGAATTTATCAGAAGGAGTGTTTCTGAATGGGGAGCACCAGTTGTGTTTGCTACCAAGGCGGATGGTTCCCTTCGTTTGTGTGTAGACTACCGTGAATTGAATAAAGTGACGAGGAAGAACAAGTATCCTCTACCGCGGATAGATGATTTGTTTGATCAGTTGAGTGGCGCGAGAGTATTTTCTCAGTTGGATCTCGCGACGGGTTTTCATCAGCTTAGAGTGGAAGCTGAGAGTATAGCTAAAACGGCATTTCGGACGCCGTCTGGGTTTTATGAGTGGTTGGTCATGCCATTCGGGCTGACCAATGCCCCAGCATATTTTGTGGATCTTATGAATAGGGTATTCAGAGATCAGTTGAATAAGTTTGTCCTTGTGTTCGTTGATGATATTTTGGTCTACTCAAGGACAGAGGAAGAACACAAGGGACATTTAAGAGTAGCGATGGAGGTGTTGAGAAAACACCAATTGAAAGCAAAGTTTTCTAAGTGTCACTTCTGGAAGAGGGAAGTGAGGTTCTTGGGCCATGTTGTATCAGAGAATGGTATTGCCGTGGACCCGGCAAAGGTGGCAACGGTACAAGATTGGCCTACGCCCAAGAATGCAACAGATGTAAGAAGTTTCTTGGGATTAGCTGGATATTATCGTAAGTTTATCCAAGGTTTCTCCAAGATAGCAGCACCATTGACCCAGTTGACCAAGAAGAATCAAGCTTTTGTCTGGGATGAAAGGTGCGAGAATACATTTAAAAGCCTAAAGGACAAGTTGACAAGCGCACCAGTGTTAGTCATTCCTAAGGGGGATGAAGAGATGACGGTATACATGGATGCCTGTGGTACCGGACTGGGTGCTGTATTGATGCAAGGCGGTAGGGTTGTAGCTTATGCAAGTCGGCAATTGAAACCGCACGAGAGAAGATACCCTACCCATGATTTAGAATTGGCAGCGATCGTGTTCGCGTTAAAGATGTGGAGACACTATCTCTTGGGAGAAAGGTTTGAGCTATTTACAGATCATAAGTCGTTAAAGTATCTATTCTCCCAGAAGGATTTAAATCTCCGCCAGCAGAGATGGTTAGAGTTCTTAGCTTCCTATGATTTTGACATCGCATACACACCAGGAAAAGGCAATGCGGTGGCTGATGCATTGAGTAGAAGACATGCCAACTTAGGGACTATGTTCCTTGAATGGAAGCAACTGGAGTTTATCGCGGGGTTTGATTTCAGACCAAAGTGCGAATTGGATCCAGAAATGTTAGCAAGTTTGATGATCAGACCCACTTTGATTGAGCGGATCGGCTCTAGTCAGAGGGACGATCCTAACCTATTGGAGATCATCTCCAAGTTAGAGATGGGTATCGATGAGGAGATGAACAAGTATGGGCTTGATCGAGAAAGATGGCTTAGAAAGAATGGAAAGCTTGTTGTACCCAATGTCAATGGATTGAGAGATGAAGTGCTTAGAGAATGTCATCACTCAAAGCTAACTATACACCCCGGTGGTAATAAGATGTATCGAGATATGAAGCAGACTTACTACTGGGAAGGGATGAAAAGAGACGTTGGGAAGTTTATATCCAAGTGCATGAATTGCCAGCTAGTTAAAGCCGAGCAAAAGAAGCCTAATGGGTTGTTGCAACCATTAGAAACTCCCGAATGGAAATGGGAGCAAGTCTCGATGGATTTCATCGATGGTTTACCAAGGACTAGATCGGGATATGACAGCATTTGGGTAATTGTAGATCGACTGACTAAAAGTGCAAGGTTTATACCAGTCAAATCGACTAGAACGGCAGCTAAGTTAGCAGAATTGTATATGAAGTGGATAGTGAGATTTCATGGAGTACCTAAGAGCATTGTGAGCGACCGAGACCCGTTGTTCACTAGTGGGTTTTGGAAGAGCTTACAAGAGGCTCTAGGATCAGAGTTACATCTCAGTACCGCATATCATCCTCAGACCGACGGTCAGACGGAGAGGGTGAACCGTATTTTGGAAGACCTCTTGAGAGCATGTATATTGGATTTTGGTGGATCATGGGATGACCATTTGCATCTAGTAGAGTTTGCATATAATAATAGCTACCAATCCAGTATCGGTATGGCTCCGTTTGAAGCTCTGTACGGAAGACCATGCAACTCACCATCATGTTGGATAGAGACTGGCGAAAAGTTTATGCTTGGACCAGATGTGGTGAGGGAAACTTCAGATAAGATTAAGATCATTCAACGACGAATGAAGGCTGCCCAGGATAGGCAGAAGAGTTATGCTGATAAGAGGAGAAGAGACTTTAAATTCTCCGTTGGCGACTTGGTGTTTGTCAAGATTTCTCCGTTGAAGAGCGTAATACGATTTGGCAGGAGAGGCAAGTTGGCACCAAGATTTGTTGGTCCATTCCCTGTTCTTGAACTAGTCGGGAATTTGGCGTATAGAATTGACTTACCAGAGAAGATGGCAGGAGTTCATAACGTATTTCATGTTTCCCAACTAAGGAAGTTCGTTCACGACTCAGATATGACTATTTCACCTGATCAGTTAGAGGACTTCGAAGTAGAACCCGAGGCGGTTGGGAACCGCAAGCCGGCCCGTATTGTCGAGCACGACATGAAGCAACTTCGAAGGAAGGCGGTGAAGCTAGTCAAAGTACAGTGGAGCGAGGACGAGAAAGATTGTACTTGGGAGACAGAGGAGAACATTAGGAAGTCACACCCAGAACTCTTTGCCTGGTAAGATTTTGACCTCGATTTAGTTTTCCGCATGCTAGGATAGGCTTGTTTGCTTGTTTTGCATGTTTGATTGTTTTATGGGGTTGTTAGGCATGCGGGATCCTTTGTATGTTTAGGGTTAAGGAATTTCGGGGACGAAATTTCTTAAGGGGGGGAGAGTGTAACGACCCGCATTCTACGCATCATAGGATCGTAGAATATTTATTTCTGTCACATACGAAGTCGTATGGTCATGTAACTTTGGGAGACGACTATTGGGGTCATTTCCCATGTTCATGATTTTTCTCGATTTTTAAATGACCATTTCACCCCTAGTTATCACTGTTTTGGCCATAACTTTTGACTGGAAAGGAATTTTGACCTGTAACCACTTCCATTGGCTCCGAACGATGGTTTCTCTTTCCGTAGAGTGGTCACATTAGCCAAACGGACTTACCATTTGGAAGATATGGCTGAGACAAGTTTCAGATGGGGAAAAACTGCTTAAGTGGGCTTAAGCGGGTAATTAGCAGCTAGGCCCAAGGGGTATTTCGGGTTTAGGGGGATATAGGTGCTGATTAGGGTTAGAAAACATTTCTTTAGACATTTTCCAGCCGCCACTTTCATTCCTCTTGATCTAGCCATGGCCTCCACTCTCTAAATCTCTCTAAAACACCCAAAAATCACTTTCTAATTGAAGATTAGGCTTAGCAAACATCATATTAAGAAGAAAAAGCGCCAAAGCAAGGTTGGAGCTGCTGTATAAGATTGAGAACAGCGCCAAATCAGAGAATATTTCAGTTTTGGGGTTCTAGTTGTGGCAAAGGTGAGTGATTTGCATAGTTTTGCACTAATTACAGTTAATTAAGGGTAATTAGTGAAGATTAGCGAATTTATACGTAAATAAATTCTGGAAAAATTCTTAAAATTCTAAAATAATGTTTTAAGGCTCTGTTAGAAATTTGGGTTAATTTCGATGTGTTTTGCTAATCGTATGCTTAAACATGATTAAGGGGGATTATAGGAAAAATGTGAGGTTTTGGGCACATTTGATCCATTTTGACATATGAATTCATTGTTTTGGTGTTTGTGGTTAGTTTGCTATGTTGTTATGACTATTTGACATGAATTGTGATTGATTAGAATAGTTAGATTTGCCAAAAACGTCGTCGAGCGGCGTAAACAAGTTGCTGGAAAAGTTGCAGAAAGTTGTGCAGGGCTTCGGATCGGATCGGATGGGGGCTCGGATCGGAAATGTGAACTGGGCAAGAAACCCGACCCGAACTGGAGTTTGGCACATGAAAAACTTGGCAAAAAGGAAGGCCGTTTACTTAGAGTTGGAATGGACAAGGGGATCGGATCGGAGTAAAAGGGAGCGGAGCGGATCGGACTGAAGTAAAGCGAAGTGATCGGATCGGATCGGAGTAGAAGGAAACGAGGGAGCTAATCGAAGAAGGAGCATGAGCTGGAAGGAGGATAGCAACCCGACCCGACCCGGAGGAAGACACCGACCCGACCCGGAGGAGGACACCGACCCGACCCGGAGTGAAGAAACCCGAACCGAACAGACGAGGGCAATGATTACCGAACCGAATTCCAGGACTGTTACTGCGTGACAACTCTTCTGAAGACCCACTCCAATTCGACCAAAACCCGAGATGCAAAGGAAGTCCAGATGAGAAGTTAGAGCTCAAGATTTAGATGGGAATCAATGAGTTCGCTTCATGGTTGGGCTTTGCTGCGGGACGCGTGCCAAGGAGTTATCGACGTCTATAGCTTTGAACCACTATGGTAGGAGGTACGAAGGCGGATTCAGGGCCATTATGGCATCGCTAGAACCAAGGGCTACGACCAATGAAGTGGGTCATTGAAATGTTTGGTCATGACTCCAAGTGTTTGGCTTGGTCATAGCAGGGTTTCTACAAGTCGGGATTCGTCGTTACCTCAGTTTGTCTAGTGTTCCAAAGTGGTAAATGTCGTACGCTTTACGCACTAAATGAGAGATGCGAGGATGGTTGCTATGGATGATTTGTTTGCTATCATTGTGACATGCACACCCACCCCCGTATTCTTACACTATTTATTATGGCACCTTGGAGTATTGTACGGTATGTGGTACTAACTCTTTGGTTGCAGGTCCAGGTTCAGGTATGGTTTAGTATACCTGTTATTTCCCTGTTTAGATGCTTATCGCTCATACCAGGCTTTATGTCTGACCCAGAGTTTTATGTCTCTTCTTATTACTCTGGGTGCTCACACGAGCAGACTAGAGACAGGTTAGCTGGTGATGCACGGGTAGATGATCCGGAGACGAGCAGGAGGCTTCCACGTAACATATATATAGTATTCTCCCTGTGTTGTTGAAGATCACTGCTTGGGCATTGTTGGTGTATCTTCTATTTTAGCTTTCTTTTTTTTAGAGACAGTAAATTTGGAAAGTTGTAATAAGCTGTATTTGGATTTCCGCTGCTTTGATGTTGACATTAATTATTAGTTATCAGCTTATGCACTGTCTCGCCTGTTTTATGTCAAATATGTTACTATTATATTTTATCCCATGCGCTGTGAGACATTCTATAGGTTCCTTGATTAGTTCATTCTCTTCTTCCTTTTCTTATGACGACCGTTCCGTGCTAGTTGGGCATGTGTACAGCGCACTTTCGGGGGAAATGCAGGCTGGTGTGGGACGGGCCGTCACATTCATACAATATGGATAATTCAGATCTAAACATGATCATTCAAATACAAGTGCTCAATACAGAAAGCTACATGAGTGTGTAAATGATGCATGGTATGTGTGTGTGCTGTGTGCACAAAGCCAAATTTCATGTGGCAAGCAACTTTCATAATGCAGTTGATGGAAACAATCAAGGAATATTGTGTACTGATAAAAACAGTGAGCTCTTGTTTCTAGAAAGTTTTTAAATGCCTCAATTTCGATTTCTTCCTCAAAATCTCTGGTATATCAAAAATGGAAAATAATATTTGGTTCAAATCGATTTTAATATGGTGACTAGGCAGATATTACTTCAGCAAACTAATCGGTCTACAAAATTGGAAAGGTCTTTAATCGGATCATATAGAGAATGTTTTTTGTGACAAAATCAGTAATTAATTTTTTGAATTAACAGAGAAAATTAATTCTAAAATCAGAAAGCGTTCAAATCGATTCCAATATTGGACAACAAAATTTTAGGGAAAAAGAAAATCCGATTCGAATATTCCACAATTAAAATCAGGCAAGCCTTCATTTGAAATTAAAGAATTAGGGTTTCAAAAACCCCTATAAATACACATGATTTCATCATCGACTTTTCATCCAACAATTCGACAGCAAAATCAAAACCCTAATTTCAAATCAGAAATCTTACTTGTTTGGATCGAGAGAGAGAGCTTTGCAGAGTCAAGCTAGAAAGACAAATTCAACTAATTCAAGTCTGCAAATTGATTCAAATCAAAGGAACTTAAGATTTCCAGAAACTCTATTTTTGACGCTGTCGCCATTTCTAATTTATAGAGCAAAGGAGGAAACCATCGGACAAGTGAAAAGAGTGCAGGCTAGCCTATTCTACACATGGCTAAGCCAAAGTGTTAAAGGGGGTTTATTTTTTTTAGTTTTTTTTTATAATTCCTTAACAACAATTCCTTCTTTTTCTAGTTTCATTGTAAAACTAGGGTATACAGATTACTGTTCTGTAGTCTGGGAAAATCTGGTCTAGGGTACACAGGCCAGTCTAGGATATTGAGCTTAGGATTAGACAGGAGCAGGTGCTGTGAGTTTACATAGGATTGTAAGTGGGATCTGTTTGTAACTCCTAGTAGAAATCTTAGAAAGGAAGCTGTAGGCACAGTTTGCCGAAGATGGGTATCTTTGTGTGTGATTTTCCTTTACTGCAGTTTTTTTTAATTTCTCTGTGACTGTTTTAATTGTTGATAAAACCCTATTCACCCCCCCTCTAGGATTATTATTGATCCTATAATACATGCACCAACCAGAAGGTTTCTTCAAGAAAGGGAAGAAGAACATGGGATGCAGACGTAAGAAAAGTTTGTATGGTCTGAAACAAGCCCCAAGGCAATGACACAAAAAGTTTGATGAATTCATGCACAAGGAAAGCTTCCAAAAGTGCAATGTGGATCATTGTTTCTACTTCAAGAGATACAGGTCTAGATATATCATTTTACTGCTTTATGTCACAGGAAACCCTATTTTTGACGTTGTCGCCATTTCTAATTTATAGAGCAAAAGAGGAAACCATCGGACAAGTGAAAAGAGTGCGGGCTAGCCTATTCTACACATGGCTAAGCCAAAGTGTTAAAGGGGGTTTATTTTTTTGTAATTCCTTAACAACCATTCCTTCTTTTTCTAGTTTCATTGTAAAACTAGGGTATACATATTACTGGTCTGTAGTCTGGGAAAATCTGGTCTAGGGTACACAGGCCAGTCTAGGATTTTGAGCTTAGGATTAGACAGGAGCAGGTGCTGTGAGTTTACATAGGATTGTAAGTGAGATCTGTTTGTAACTCCTAGTAGAAATCTTAGAAAGGAAGCAGTAGGCACAGTTTGCCGAAGCTGGGTATCTTTGTGTGTGATTTTCCTTTACTGCAGTTTTTTTTTAATTTCTCTGTGACTGTTTTAATTATTGATAAAACCTTATTCACCCCCCACTCTAGGATTATTATTGATCCTATAATACATGCACCAACCAGAAGGTTTCTTCAAGAAAGGTAAGAAGAACATGGGATGTAGACGAAAGAAAAGTTTGTATGGTCTGAAACAAGCCCCAAGGCAATGGTACAAAAAGTTTGATGAATTCATGCACAAGGGAAGCTTCCAGAAGTGCAATGTGGATCATTATTTCTACTTCAAGAGATACAGGTCTAGTTATATCATTTTACTGCTTTATGTCGATGACTGATAGTAGTAGGATCAAATATGGATAATATCAGAAGGTTGAAGCAGCAACTGTCAAAGGTGTTTTACATGAAAGACTCTTGTTCAGCGAAGAAGGTTGAGATAAGAAGATAAGACTCTTGTAGTTATCTCGAGAAAAATACATCAACTGTGTTTTGCAGAGATTCAATATGGACGATGCTAAACCAGTCAGTACACCATTGGTCAATCACTTTCGCTTATCCAAGGCCCGGTCCCATCAAAATGAGGAAGAGAGAAATTTCATGATTGACATTCCTTATTCCTCGGCTATTGGAAGTTTGATGTATGCCACGGTCTGTGTGAGACCAGACATTGGTCATGTGGTGGGAGTTATTAGCAAATTTATGTCAAATCCAGGGAAAACTCATTGGGAAGCAGTCAAGTGAATTTTGATGTATCTACGAGGCACCGTATAGAACGGTTTTTTACTTTGGTAAAGGGCAGTTAAAATCCCAAGGCTATGTAGATGCAAACTTTGGAGGCGAAGTCGATCATCAAAGAAGCACTACTAGTTATGTATTCATGATTGAAACTACAACTGTCAGTTGGATGTCAAAGGTACAGAAGATTGTCACTTTATCCACTATGGAATCTGAGTATGTAGCAATAACCGAAGCTAGTAAAGAGATGATATGGCTTCAAGGTTTGTTAACTGAGTTGGGATTCAAGCAGAAAAAGAATGTCTTATATAGTGATAGTCAAAGTGCAATACACTTGGCGAAGAATTAAGCATTTCATTCCAGAACCAAACATATTGGTCATCATTATTGCTTAATTAGATCTCTATTGGAAGATGATGTGTTAATACTAGAGAAGATCGAAAGAATTAGCAAGAATCCAGCAGATACGTTGAAAAAGACGATAACTATTGAAAAACTGAAGTTGTTTTCAACTTTAGTTGGTCTGCTAGAGTAAAAAGATTAGAATGGTTGTCACATCGATCAAGATGTGAAGATGGATTGAAAACAGTCTTCAAGTGGGAGATTGTTAGAATGGATGTTGTTGCAGCCAGCAGCCCATGCAATAAATACTGGGCTGCTCCAACCACGCCACCAACCCCACCAACCATATTCTCACCTTATAAATACATCCTTATTCTTATTCTACATAAATTCCATCCCATCTCAAATCCAATAAGAAGAAGAAGAAAACAAGTTTAGAATGTGATCGAGTGTTGAGTGAAAAGTTTTTTGTGTAACCACTTTGTAATATTCTCTTAAATAAAAGATCTGTAGCAGCCCAGAGATGTAGGCATAATTGGCTAAACTCCGTTATCAAAGTTTGTGTGTCTTACCATTCTACATTTTATTTCTTTTCTCAACAAATCAAATTAAACGAAATTTGCGTAATTTCCCAACACTATGTTTTGGGATGAACCAAAATGAACAATCCATTGTATAAGCACTTGCTATGTTATAAATTTTAACTAACAATCTATCTTAGGATGACGACTATCTATTTTTAATGTTTATGGAAGCTAATATGGGATTTCACTATTTAGTATTAAGAAGATGACTTTTTACATTATCAAATTTGCTAGTAAAGAGGACTAATGAGGTCCTTACTTTTATAATTAAAAATTAATGATGATGAAACGTTGGTCATCAGGATCAAGAATCTTAATAAAGACATATTACACACTATTCTTATATGGATTCAACTACCGGATTAACCTTTTGATTTTTGGTTGAAAGAAAGGATAAGCAGTATTGCATCTGTACTTAGTAAACCTACAAAGCTTGAAAAATTTAGGGAAGATATAAAAAAGATTGTCTTTTCCCATGTACTAGTTGGTGTTTTTGCTGCTTATTCTTAATCTAAGTACATTCCAATTTTACTAAAAGATGGCAAGTTAATTTTGCAAGATATTGAATGTGATTGGTTTCATCCTCAAATGCTTGAATTGTTATAGTTTTGTTCATTCAAAGAATCAATGTCACTTCACTAAAGTTTGAGTCCCTAAACGAATGTCTTCCCTAACTTCTAATTCCAATTCGATGGGTCTTGATCTTGCTTTGCATTCTTCTGGAGTTGATAGTTCCAAATCTCCTCATACTCAAAATCAATAGATTTTGCCATGGTAACCGATGTTGAAGAAATAAATCATATCTCTATATATAATGAGAGGCATATGTATGTTTGATCCTCAGATACAATCGCTGCTTCAGAATTGATGTAAAGGGATAGATCATGTATCCGAAGAGGCTCCCTTGGACGAAGTGGATGAAGATATGAAGACTACTGATGATAGAAATTCTAAATGAATTTGCTCAGGAGAGAAGATAATATATCCAAAGCAATTCATAGGGTCCAAGCTGATGAAGGCTCTTTTGGGTTTCAAGCAACCTTATGACAACCATGGGAATTGAACCCCTGACCTCTCGAAAAGGGAGCACCACACACTAAGCACTATGCTAAAAGATATTTGAGTTAACTTTTCGAAATGGATGTTATAGACTACCCTTCTTAAAGAGCCTAACGACGTCCTCGTTGCCTTATCATTATTCACCATCCGGACGTTGTGCATTTAACACACATCAGTACCACATTAAATGACATCCACAGCATTAAAAATAAAATTCCGGTTGGGTATAAGCTTTAAGGTCAAATGTGACAACCGCGAGACTCGAACCCCCACTACAATTTTTTTATATAGTGTGTAAAAACCGCTATAAAAACTTTCTCTGGCGATTCTGTAATCTCCATTGATCAACATGTTGTGAAAAGTCTGATAGATGTTATAGCATGTCAAACATGCAATGGAGAACCAACTTTTCCAATTATCTTAAACATGCCATAATGGTGCAACTGCTTTTCTATAGCTTGTGAAGCTTGAAATGGAAAGTTTTTATGACGCATCTAAACATGCTATGGAAAGTTTTTATGATGCATCTAAACGCACTATGGAAGATTCACTACTTTTTACTACAACATCGTTTTGTTTCTATAAAAACTGTTTACTACTTGAAAAATATTTTGTATAGCACTATCATAATGCTATAATATAACAAAGCTATAACAATTTTTCTTTTCATTGCACAGTTAGAAGGCTATACAAAAAAAATTCTATTGCAACATTTTGCTGGCGTAACATTTAAAGTTAACAATTTCTAATTTTAACAATATATTATAACCATTCAAAAAAACATATTTGTCACAATAATATAAGTACAAAATTGGAGTCATAAGCCAAATCACAAAATATATATCCATAATATTTCATACATGATGAATTCATACATAAATATAACAATACATACGACTATAACAAACCAAAATGATGTTGAAAACACAATTTTAGTGCTTTGACGATGACAACTGTATGACGTCTGTTACTAATATGTTTGTTAAGTGGTTTTAGGTCTCGCAATCATATGACGAACAATGAATGGTAAACAGAAGAGAAGTTTTGGAAATTCGAAGTTAAAAAAGAAAAAGGAAAGAAAAGCAAAGTTATATGTTTGGAAGAATTGAACCAAGACCCATCATATGAGACGTGCAAAGCAACATACCATATTGGCATTATGAACAATGTAGGTGCATTTATCTGCACGTTAAAAAGGAGGAAAAAGCAAAAATTCAACATCGAAGGGAAGAAATAAAACTAAAAACATTTGGCAACACCAATCCTTGAACCATGCACCTCCAATACAACAATTGGTTGCTTTAACCACCCAACCACACATGTTTCACATTTTGGTAGGAATGACATTTTTTTATATAGCCCAAAAGGCGGAATATTTTTTGAAAAAAAAAAAGAAATGACATTGTAGGGACTTGAAGCCATCTCTTCAACAAGAAAAGCACACACTATAAGACAATTGCTTTTTTAAATGAACAAAAGAAAAGGTGGAATGAAAAAGTACGGCGCATGCAAGGATCAAACCAACAACCTTTGAGTAACAAGGCATGCATCATTCCACTCGACTGCAACACCTTTTGGGTTAGTGACCGTTGTGATATAATATGAATGTTATAACAGTAACGTTACATGACCATTCAAGCACTTGTTCAACCAATTTCACACTATCAATAGATGCAACTTTTCCAAAGCAATTTTCTAAAGGGAAACAACTATTTAATGGCATCTCGTCACTCATATATAATCCCTACATCATTCCATAACCACATACACAACTCTCTTCTCCAAATTATTCAAACACTGCTTCAAAACTCTCCAAACTCCATATTTATTTCAAAGCAAATATTAGACCAGCGCTTCTTCACTACACGACTATTCATATCTGGTCCAATTTCACTTCTGAGCCTCTGCGCACTCAATCTGCATCATTATTGTTGAAGACTGTAGAAGTTATACTCAATTGTGACTTATCCGTGTTATCAAGAACACATATACAATCAAGATAAACTTTTATAATTGTTTGAAGTCCTGCTCTGCTGCTCAAGCAAGAAGTTGTAACGACCGGCATTCTACGCATCGGGGGATCGAAGAATATTTATTTCTTTTTCATGCGAAGTCGTATAGTCATGCAACATTGGGAGACGACTATTGGGGTCATTTCCCATGTTCATGATTTTTGCCGATTTTTAAATGACCGTTTTGCCCCTAGCTGATCTTGTTTCGGCCCTAACTTTTGATTGGTAAGGATTTTTGACTTGAAACCATTTCCACTAGATTCGGATGATGGTTTACCTTTCCGTAGAGTGGTCACATTAGCCAAACAGACTCACCGTTTGGGAGATATGGCTGAAGCAAGGTTTAGAAGGCGAAAAATAGCTTAACCGGGCCAAATTAGGGTGATTAGTTAGTGGACCCATAACCCATTTCGGGATTAGGGTTATGGGACAGCTGATAGGGTTAGGAAATTTGGTTTTTATCATTTTCTAGCTGCCACTTTTTGCTCCTTCAAGTCTAGCCATGGCCTCCACTTTCAAATTTCATCCCAAATCGCTCCCAGTCGCTTTCTAATTGAAGATTAAGCCAAGCTACGACAAATCAAGGGGAAATAACACCAAATCAGAGTTGGAGCTGCTGTGTTGCATTAGAATTCAACCCAAAACAGATAATATTTCAGATCTATAGTTTGTTTGTGGCCAAGGTGAGTGATTAGCATTGTTTCTACACTAATTATGCCTAATTAGGGGCAATTAGTGTTAACTAACAAAATTATACACGATTAAATTCTGCAAAAATGGTTAAAAATTCTTAAAAACTGTTTTAGACCTCTGTTGGAAGTTTGGGTTAATTTGGTTAAGTTGTGCTAATCCTATCATTAGATTTGCTTAAACATGCTTAAGGGGAAAATATGGGTTTTGGGTATGTTTGATCCGTTTTAACATATCATATTGTTGTTTTGGTGTTTATGGTTGATTATACATGTTGCTATGACTGTATGGTATGCTATGTGATTGACTAAAAAAGTTATAATGGTTGAAAAAGTCGTCGGATGGCGTAAATAGCTCGCTGGAAGTGGTGCTGGAATTCAGATCGGATGGGAGAATAGAGGATCGGATCGCCCTATGGGGTCGTGGAACACCATCATGAACCAAGTCATTAACCCCGAACCGAACCGCCTGCATGAAGTCATCGAGCACCATCACGAACCGAACCAACACACTCGCAATGGAAGACCACGATCCGGATGTTCTCCACGAACTGGGAAGCCAGCTACGAACCGAACCGACCAGGACCATGGGGCTCACGATGTGAACTGCTAGAGGAAGGATATCAAGAGCTGAACTGCTTAAACCACGAGTTAGTGTATTGGCCACAAACCGACCCGATAGGGGTGACCACGACCCGAACTGGCCTGGAGAGTGTGCCACGAACTGGATCGCCTGCTTCATGACTCACGAAACGGGTGGAGATCGAACTAAAGATGAAGACTAGAACCCGAAATGCAAAGGTAGTCCAAATGGGAAGTAGAACTTAGGATCCAGATGGGAACCAACAAGTTAACTTCATGATTGGATTTTGCTACGGGACGTGTGCTAAGGAGTTGTCAACGTCCATAGCTTTGATTCACCACCGAGAGACAGATGTTAGGCTACGTATAAGTGCATTGGGTAGTTATTACTCCATGGGGTAGAGTGATCGTAACATGGCTACCAGCCAGTGCAGTGGAGTCGTCATGACTTCATGGGGCAGAGTGAACATAGATAGGACTAGTGGCTATGGATCAGTGCAGTGGAGTCGCCATGACTCCATGGGGCGGAGTGATCATAGCAAGGATTTGGGTTATCAAAGCGGTGGATACGTATGCTTTACGCACTGAGAGAGAGATGTGAGAATGGCTGCTATGCTTGATTTTTTTGACATCACTATGACATGCACACCCCTCCCCTGTTATCTTTACACCCTATGTTAGTGTCACCTTAGAGTATTGTACATTTTGTTGTGCTAACTCTTTGGTTGCAGGTCTAGGTTCAGGTATGGTTTAGTATACCTGTTATTGTTCTGTTTGCTGCTTATCGCTCATACCAGACTTTTGTCTAACCCAGAGTTTTATGTCTCTTCTTATTACTCTAGGTGCTCTTAAACGGGCATACTAGAGACAGGTTAGGTGGTATGCACGAGTAGTTGTACCGGAGACCAGCAGGAGGCTTCCACGTATGAAATATATATATATTCTCCCTGTGTCACTGCTGGTCACTACTTTGGGCATTAGTAGTGTACCTTTCTTATTTTTCTTTAGAGACAGTTTTAAAAGTTGTAATAATGACGTCGTGGAACATAAGCTGTATTTTGAATTTCCGCTGCCATGATGACTATGGTTTAGTTCTCAGCTTATGCACTGTCTCGCCTGTTTTATGTCAAGTATATTATTATTATTATTATATTTTATCCCATGCGCTGTGAGACATTCTAAAGGTTCCTTGTTAGTTCAAATTCCTTTCTTTCCTTTCTTTGAAGACCGTCCCGTGCTGGTTGGACGATGGCACTGCGCACTTTCATTGGAAATGTCGGCTGGTGCGGGGCGGGCCGTCACATTTGGTATCAAAGCTCCGGGTTGCATTGCTAAACTAGGGAAAAATACCAAGAAGAGATAGTATACGTATATGAGAGCGCATGCTATTTTGGTTTTCAAAAGCTATATATATACTATTAGTATATTTAAGGATGAAGTCGCACTGCACTGGCACCACTGAAGAGATGGTTAATCGTTTTCTCCTTACTGATTGAACGATGAGCCAATATAGTAGGGGTACTGGTAGAGGAGCTAATAATGGGAATGCTCCTGATATGAGGACGGTGTTCACTGACTTCATGAGAGAGATGCTTAGAAACGTGCAAGGAGCAGTTCCCAATCTTGAAAATGGTGGTGGTGCAGCGGTGCAGGCGCCTAGAGACGATTTCACCAAGCTTTGCAAGTATT
The DNA here is from genome assembly GCA_030737875.1 of Allium sativum. Lineage (NCBI taxonomy): Eukaryota > Viridiplantae > Streptophyta > Magnoliopsida > Asparagales > Amaryllidaceae > Allium > Allium sativum. The sequence continues at coordinate 569,972,979 of CM060923.1, read as the reverse complement.
ACACTAGTCTTGGTGGGCAGCCGTTCCATGGAACGGAATCGGCTACAGAAGTTCAGGATTGGTTGGATAGCTGTGAGCGTATCTTCAAAGACTTGGGTATCGAGGATGCGACGAAGAGAAAGCTAGCATCCCGTCAGCTGCATGGACGAGCGATAAATTGGTGGAATGCTATTAAGGCAGCTACTCCTGAGGATCAAGTTACTTGGGATCAGTTTAGGGCCCGATTCAGTGAAAAGTTTATCCCAGCCGCTCAGAAGTCAGAGTTGTTTAGGAAATTTCTGGAGCTTAAGCAGAATGGTAGAGTTGTCTCGGAGTATATTGCTGAGTTCGATACTCTATCGAAATATGGATTATCCCTTATTGATACTGCTGAGAAGAAGAACGAGAAGTTCATAACTGGTTTGGATGGGTACTTGGGAGAAAGGCTTATTAACCACAACGATGAGACATTTGAATCGATTGTGGGGAAAGCATTAAGGTTAGAGAGTCTTTACCCTAAGACGAAAACTGAGGTTGCATCTGCAGAGGAACCAAAACCGCAAGCAAGCGGTGGAGGCAAGAATGGTTCTCAAAATAAGAGAAAGCAGAATCAGACCAAGGATGGCCAGAAGAAAAAGAATAAGAAAGACATTGAGTGCTTTGGCTATGGCAAGAAGGGCCATTATGCTAAAGAATGTCGAGCGAAGCCAGCGGACAGGAAGTGCTTCAACTGTGGCCAATTGGGACATCACAAGGATAAATGTCTGCAACCCCCTAAAGAGAAGCAGATTGTGAAAGCATATGCTCTTAATGTTGTTCCTTCTTCGTTGAATGCCCCAACCGCGGCAGAGAAAGGAAAGAATGTCACCATTCAAGGTATGCTTTATGTTTATGATGTTCATGTTCGAGTATTTTTTGGTAGCGGAGCTTCCCGTTCCTTCATATCTAGTGACCTGGTAGATAGGTTGGGATTGGAACCCGAGATAGTCGATAGACCTTTAGCAGTGACAGACCCGATTGGCGGTTCGACTAGCCTTAGCATGATTTGTCGTAATGTGGTCTTATCGAGTCATGGATGCACGTTTGTTTGTGATTGCTTTGTTTTGGGCTTTACTGTGTTTGGCATTATTTTGGGAGTCGATTGTCTCCAAAAGTACGGTGTAGTGGTAGACTATGAGGGCTTTTTAGTGACAGTTAGAGCGGATGATGGGCAGAATGTAGTGTTTCATGGTCTACCTATTGATGGGGTAAAGACTAGTTTTCTAAATTCCCTCGACATCCCGCATGATGAGTTGTCAGATGTGCCCGTGGCTGGCCAGTATCCGGACATCTTCGAGGAATTGACCGGACTTCCACCACACCGAGAGATTGAGTCCGTATTGATTTAGTGAAAGATGCCAGACCTATAGTGATGCCACTTCGTCGTATGGCACCAAGGGAGCAGCGAGAGCTCGGGGTGAAAGTAAGCGATCTATTGAAGAAGGGATTTATCAGAAGAAGTGTTTCTGAGTAGGGAGCACCCACTGTGTTTGCTACCAAGATAGAAGGTTCCCTACGATTGTGTGTGAACTACCGCGAGTTGAATAAGGTGACGAGGAAGAATAAGTATCCTCTACCACGGATAGATGATTTGTTTGATCAGTTGAGTGGCGCGAGAGTGTTCTCCCAGTTGGATCTCACAACAGGTTTTCATCGAGCTTAGGGTGGAAACTGAGAGTATAGCTAAAACAGCCTTTCGGACGCCGTCTGGATTCTATGAGTGGTTGGTCATGCCATTCGGGTTGACCAATACACCAGCATATTTTGTGGATCTTATGAATAGAGTATTCCGAGATCAATTGAATAAGTTTGTTCTTATGTTCATAGACAATATCTTGGTTTATTCAAGGAATGAGGAAGAACACAATGAACATTTGAGGATAGTGATGGAGGTGTTGAGAAAACACCAATTGAAACAAAGTTTTCTAAGTGCCACTTCTGGAGAAGGGAAGTGTGATTCTTGGGCCAGGTTGTTTCAGAGAATTGTACTACCGTGGACCCTGCGAAGGTGGCTACAGTACAAGATTGGTCTACACCCAAGAATGCAACAGACGTAAGAAGTTTCTTGGGGTTATCTGGATACTATCGTAAGTTTATCCAAGACTTTTCAAAGGAAGCAGCACCGTTAAATCAGTTGACCAAGAAGAATCAAGCTTTCGTCTGGGAAGAAAAGTGCGAGAATGCATTCAAGAGTCTAAAGGAAAAATTGACTTATGCAACAGTGTTAGTCATTCCTAATGGGAATGAAGGGATGACGGTATACACAGATGCCAGTGGTACCGGACTAGGTGTTGTATTGATGCAAGGAGGTAGAGTTGTAGCTTATGCTAGTCGGCAACTGAAACCGCATGAGAAAAGATATCCTACCCATGATTTGGAATTGGCATGGATCGTGTTCGTGTTGAAGATGTGGAGACATTATCTCTTGGGAGAAAGATTGGAGTTGTTTTCAGATCATAAATTGTTAAAGTACCTTTTCTCCTAGAAGGATCTAAATCTCCGACAACAGAGATGGTTAGAATTCTTGGCTTCCTATGATTTCGATATTGCGTATACACCAGGAAAGGGCAATGCGGTAGCTGACGCACTGAGTAGGAGACATGCCAATCTAGGAGCTATGTTTCTAGAATAGAAGGAATTGGAGTATATCGCAGGGTACGATTTCAGACCAAAGTCCGAGTTGGATCCAAAGACGCTAGCAAGTTTGACGGTCAGATCCACTTTGATTGAGCGGATTGGTTCCAGTCAGAGGGACGATCCTAACCAATTGGAAATCATCTCCAAGTTAGAGGTTTGAGTCAACGAAGAGATGAACAAGTATAGGCTTGATTGAGATGGATGGCTTAGAAAGAATGGTAGACTAGTTGTACCCAATGTCAATGGATTGAGAGATGAAGTGCTTAGAGAATGTTATCACTCAAAACTAACTATGCACCCCAGTGGTAATAAAATGTATCGATACATGAAGCAGACCTACTACTGGGAAGGGATGAAAAGAGGCGTTGGGAAGTTTATATCTAAGTGCATGAATTGCCAGTTAGTTGAAGCTGAGAAAAAGAAACCTAGTGGTTTGTTGCAACCATTGGAAATTCCAGATTGGAAATGGGGAAGTCTCAATGGATTTCATTGATGGGTTACCAAGGACTAGATCGGGCCATGATAGCATTTGGGTGATTGTGGACCGATTGACCAAGAGTGCAAGGTTTATACCTATCAAGTCGAATAGAATGACAGCTAAGTTAGCAGAACTATTTATGAAGTGTGTAGTGAAATTTCATGGAGTACCGAAAAGCATTGTGACTGACCGAGACCTATTGTTTACTAGTGGGTTTTGGAAGAGCTTACAAGAGGCTTTAGTGATAGAATTATATCTCAGTATCACGTATCATCCTAAAACTGATGGTCAAACAGAGAGGGTAAATCGAGTATTAGAAGACCTCTTAAGAGGTTTCATATTAGATTTTGGTGGATCATGGGATGACCATTTGCATCTAGTGGAGTTTGCACATAATAATAGTTACCAGTCCAGTATTGGTATGGCTCCACATGAAGCTTTGTACGGAAGACCGTGCAACTCACCGTCATGTTGGCTAGAAACCGGTGAGAAATTTGTGCTTGGGCCAGATGTGATAAGAGAAACCTCAGACAAGATCAAGGTTATCCAACAGCGAATGAAGGCTGCCCAAGATAGGCAGAAGAGCTATGCTGATAAAAGGCGAAGAGATTTAAAATTCTCCATTGGCGACATGGTGTTTATCAAGATTTTTCCGTTAAAGAGCGTGATACGATTTGGCAGGAGAGGCAAGTTAACACCAATATTTGTTGGTCCATTCCCAATTCTCAAGCAAGTTGGGAATTTTGCATATAAAGTTGAGTTACCAGACAAGATGGTGGGAGTTCACAACGTATTTCATGTTTCCCAGTTAAGGAAATTCGTGCATGACCCCGATGCGACTATTTCACCTGATCAGCTGGATGATACCGAAGTAGAACCCGAGGCGGTTGGGAAATGCAAGCCGATTCGTATTGTCGAGCACGATACGAAGAAACTTCGAAGGAAAGCGGTGAATCTAGTCAAGGTTTAGTGGGATGAGGATGAGAATTACTGTATTTGGGAGACAGTGTAGAGCATTAGGAAGACATATCCAGAACTCTTTGCCTGGTAAGATTTTAATTTGCAATTTAGTTTTCCACTTGCTAGGATAGACTTGTTTGTTGTTTTGTATGTTTGATTGTTGTGAATGGTTGGTAGGCATGTGGGATCCTTTACTTGTTTCTTAGTTAAGGAATTTCGGGGGCGAAATTACTTAAGGAGGGAAGAATGTAACGACCCACATTCTACGCATTAGGGGATCGTAGAATATTTATTTCTTTTTCATGCAAAGTCGTATAGCCATGTAACTTTGGGAAACGACTATTGGGGTCATTTCCCTTGTTCATGATTTTTACCGATTTTTAAATGACCGTTTTGCCCCTAGCTAATCTTGTTTCAGCCATAACTTTTGATTGGCAAGGAGTTTTGACCTGAAACCACATCCATTAGATCTGGATGATGGTTCACCTTTTCGTAGAGTGGTCCCATTAGCCAATCGGACTCAACAGTTGGGAGATATGACTAAAACAAGGTTTAGAAGGTGAAAAACAGTTTAACCGGGCCTAATTCAGGGGATTAGTGAGTGGGCCCATAATCCATTTCGGGATTAGGGTTATGGGAAGGCTGATAGTGTCAGGAAATTCGGTTTTTATCATTTTCCAACTGCCACTTTTTGCTCCTTCAAGTCTAGCCTTGGCCTCCACTTTCTAATTTCATCCCAAATCGCTCCTAATCGATTTCTAATTGAAGATTAAGCCAAGCTACCTCAAATCAAGGGGAAATAGCACCAAATCAGAGTTGGAGCTACTGTGTTGCATTAGAATTCGACCCAAAACGATAATATTTCAGATCTATAGTTTGTTTGTGGCGAAGGTGAGTGATTAGCATTGTTTCTACACTAATTACGGCTAATTAGGGGTGATTAGTGTTAATTAACAAAATTATACATGATTAAATTCTGGAAAAATGGTTAAAAATTCTTAAACATTATTTTAGACCTCTGTTGGAAGTTTGGGTTAATTTGGTTAAGTTTTGCTAATCCTATCATTAGATTTGCTTAAACATGCTTAAGGGGAAAATATGGGTTTTAGGTATGTTTGATCCGTTTTAACATATCATATTGTTGTTTTGGTGTTTATGGTTGATTATACATGTTGCTATGACTGTATGGTTTGCCTTGTGATTGATTCGAAAAGTTAGAATGGTCGAAAACGCCATGGGATGGCGTAAATAGCTCGCTGGAAGTGGTGTAGGAATTCAGATCGGATGGGAGAATGGAGGGCTGGATCGGATCGCCCTATGGGGTCGTGGAACACCATCACGAACCAAGTCATTTCCCCCAGACTGAACCACCTGCAAGAATTCATCGAGCACCATCACGAACCGAACCAACCCGCTCGCACTGGAAGACCACGACTCGGATGTTCTCCACGAACTGGGAAGCCTGCTCCGAACCGAACCGACCAGGACCATGGGGCTCACGATCTGAACCGTTGGAGGAAGGATAACACGAGCTGAACTGCTTACACCACGATTTAGTGTATTGGCCACGAACCGACCCGATAGTGGTGACCCTGACCCGAACCGACCTGGAGAATGTGCCACGAACCGGATTGCTTGCTTTATGACTAACGAACCAGGTGGAGACCGAACTGAAGATGAAGACCAGAACCCGCAATGCAAAGGTAGTCCAAATGGGAAGTAAAACTCAGGATCTAGATGGGAACCAACGAGTTAACTTCATGATTGGATTTTGCTGCGGGACGTGTGCTAAGGAGTTATCGACGTCCATAGCTTTGATTCCCCACCGAGATATGGATGTTAGGCTACGTATAAGTGCAGTGGGGTAGTTATTACTCCATGGGGGCAGAGTGATCGTAGCATGGCTATGAGCCAGTGTAGTGGAGTCATCATGAATTCATGGGGCAAAGTGGACATAGCAAGGACTAGCGGCTATGGATCAATGCAGTGGAGTCACCATGACTCCATGGGGGCAGAGTGATCATAACAAGGATTTGTGTGATCAAAGCAGTGGATATCGTATGCTTTACACACTGAGTGAGAGATGTGAGAATGGTTGTTATGCTTGAATTTTTTTGACTTCACTATGACATGTACACCCCTCCCCCCGTTATCTTTACACCCTGTGTTAGTGTCACCTTAGAGTATTGTACATCTTGTTATGCTAACTCTTTGGTTGCAGGTCCAGGTTCAGGTATGGTTTAGTATACCTGTTATTGTTCAGTTTGCTGCTTATCGCTCATACCAGACTTTTGTCTGACCCAGAGTTTTATGTCTCTTCTTATTACTCTGGGTGCTCTTAAATGGGAAGAACTGAGACAGGTTAGGAGGTATGCATGAGTAGTTATACCGGAGACGAGCAGGAGGCTTCCACGTTTGAAATATATGTATATTCTCTCTATGTCTCTATTGGTCACTACTTTGGGCATTAGTAGTGTACCTTTCTTATTTTGCCGTCACAGAAGTCCTCTTCAGCTGTTGAGGAAAAATCTTGTTCTGCTGCTCAGGTCTTCGTTCTGATGCTTGAATGTTTGTAAACCTATTCCTCTGGGTGTAGTGAGGGTTTTTGTGTTAGTGAAATTCCAAAAGGGAGTCTGGGACTGGACGTTGGACAGTGGTCTGAACCATTATAAAACTTTTTGTTGTTATTTATACTTTCTGCTACTGTTATAATTATTTTATTGCTGCTGTAATTAGTGTGCTTCAAATTCTACATATATTTATTGTCTAATATCGATCCACTGCATTGCGACTATTCATTCGTCGCCGCACCGACTTTTCAATTGGTATCAGAGCAAGGGATTCTATTGATCGTCACAACATAATAGAATAATGGCCAGAAAGAGATGTGATCGAAACATAGCGAGCAAAAAGTCTTGTACAAGCAAAGTTACAACAAATGAGGACTATAAAAAGGTACTTTCTGATTCCCAAATTTTAATGAAAAATAGTGATGAATTAGGGAAACTTAATTTCATTATTCTAGAAAAAATTAAATCTGTTGAACTTGAAACTGAGAAATTAAAAAAAGAAAAAAATAATTTAGAAAATAAAAATTATATTTTAAGAAATAATTTGATGAATCTTAAATCTTTTGTAGATGAACAATGTACTACATTTGAAAAAGAAAAGGAAAAATTTTCAAAAGAAATTTGTGATTTAAAAAGGAAAAATAATTTATTACAATCATCCTTAGATAATTTAAAATTTCGAATTAATCATCTCGAAAATGAGATAGTATGTTAAAGAAGGATAATTCTGAATTAATTAAGAAAAATTGATGATTTGAAAATTTCTTTTGAAAATGTCAACCGCGACTTTGCATTGAAATTTAAAAAATGTATAAGTGGGCTTGCAAAATTTAATAAAGGTCAAGATGATTTAAATAATATTTTATCTAATTCTAGACCTTTACACGACAAAAGTGGTTTAGGAAATATCAACATTAATCGTAAAATTAGTAAAAGATACGCTTTCATGTATAAAAATAATAATTGTTCTAGTACTGAATTCCGAGCAAGTTCTAGAACCAAATTTAATAGAAATTCAAGTACGTCAGTGAATAGTGTGTATAATATTTCTAGAAGTACTAAATTATTAACAGGAAATATGAGAAATTATCTAAGTATTTGGGTTCCTGTTAATTGAAAAACTAGAGAGAAATATATCAATAATTATTTTGATTCGGTTATTAATAATAAAAAAAATTATTTTCAAAGGTTCCATTAAACCCTATTGGATATGTTTACCTTCGTTCTAACCCATTGGATCCTAACGGAGGAAGTGGGTACCAAAAAATATAATCTATTTTTAGTAGGTACTCAATAAAACGATAAGATGAATTTGTGAGAGCGAATGTTTCTACATACAATGGGGAACAACATTAATAATGGAACGGTAGCAATTTTGGTATATCAAATTCATTTTATTTATTTTAGGTGTTGATATTTTAGATTTTTAGAATATCTCAACATTATTTAAAAAAAATAGTGTTATTCTGAAACAGTTTAAATTAATATATGAACCAAATTTAATAATTATTTTCATCCTTTTTGTTGATGATAAAGGGGGAGAAATATGAGCATATTGACCGGGGGAGTATGTAAATTTGAAGGAAGCAAATATTAAGGGGGAGTAATATTATTTGTTTATAAATTCGTATAATTGTCATAATCAAAAAAGGGGAGAATGTTGTTGTTACTACCAAAATTATCTTAGCATAAGTTGGCGGTGAAGGGATGTTGAATGAATATAAGCACAGAAGGAAGAATGCGAGAGCAGCATAGACCGAAACCCCTCAGGAAGAAAGGAGCTCAAGACATACAGAACGACAACAAAGTTCATCCGGCATGGTTCATCCGACGGGGACAACCCGAAGGAGAATTCCATGATGAAAAGTAACCTAAGACAAGGATCAAGAAAGAGGAGAGCACAGGCTCCGCTTATCGAAACCCAGAAGACTATTGGGATTAACCCACTTAACACCGACGCACCGAAGGAAGAAGAGTATCGGATCAGTACGTAAAAGATTGTCCTGGGCCGAATTCTGAGAATTGACTTCATGAATGACGAAGGGCTACCTTCACAAGTAACAAAAATATCACTGGAAGCTACCTTAAGGAGAACCAAACCATCTCAAAAGTTCCACCGAAAGGCGAAACCAATACCCAAGCAAGGATACAAGCTACCCGTACTAATCTACCTAGTACCTAAACCAGCAACGGTTTCGAACCAGCGGATATCTACGTACATCATGAGGGCTGACTCCTCTATGTACTCATGATAAATTCGAAAGCCTACATACGAAAGCTTACGTGAGAGCCAATGCCCAGAAGATACTACCAGGAGTTCAAATATCGTCAGCAAACTGCCACAGCAACAAACCCGTATCAGTCTCGGGGAAGTCCAAGTCGTCGGACACCTTCATTTCGAAGACCTTAATCGGCACCACAAGGACAGCCGAGAGCCAAACGCCCGAGACTAAGAGAAAATGTGGCCAACAGAAGCCCATGCAGACCCATAGCCTAGCAACAAAAGGACCCTGGATTCTCTATAAATAGGACCCAAGAGTCAAATAAAAGGGGACGAACTTTTTATTCCTCAATTCAGTTCTCTTCTTCTAAAAAGGAGCAAATCACCAATTCTTGTAATACATCTACAATTTATAAGTGGAGAATTCTAGGTATTAAACATCTTGCGATTTGATAATCTTGTTGTGCCATAATGATGAAATAGGGAGTTAACACTAAACTTTATGATGAGAAGATCAATCAGGGAACCCTAGCAATGGGGAAGGGGCTTTGTAGAAATGCGAAGTCTCCTTCCCTTCGCCTTGAGGGTTCGTCGTGATTGATCGACACTCTAATAATGAGCCTAATATTTCCCGATCCTTGAGAAAGTAGGTCAACTGTGGGATTATAACTTGATCTCCTACGTGATTCTGATCCCTCTCTTGTGTTGGTCCGACGTGGAGTGATCACCAGAGTTAATGAACATCATGATGCCTTCTTCCCCGAAATCGGGGGAAACGTTAGCCTAATTTCTTCTTATCACAGTACATAGTGACATATTCGTGATTTAGGAACCCATTAATTTCGTAAATCCTTTGTTATCCTGCTTCGTGATCGGGCTACACAAAGCTAAGAGATCACTTGATAAGTAGGTTCAAAAGGGAGGCAAGCATCAGGAAGTCAATTCAGTTCGAAGGCCTCCGATCCGCTCCCATTGTGCCTCAAAGCAAGCAGCCAAGAAAGCAATGAACAAATGACACACCCGGATTGGATCGACTTCTTCCAATCCAAACCCTCATCACTCTACCAATCCAAACCCATGGCGCTACAACAATGTTGCACGATTCCCTGAGAACTCGGAGCGGTTAGGAACCCATTTTCCATTGTTCACCCACGTTCATCCACTAATATGATGTGTTTTCATCCTCATAAGAACTCTGACCCCGACTTTCAAGGCATGAACTCTACTGTATCCGAACCGGAGCCATTCCAGATAGAATTTCCACCTATAAATACACCACCAAGAATCATTTAAAGGATCTTTTGGCGAATTCTGGGCTTTAACTCTTACTACATCCGAATTTCATCACTTTATTCGGATCATTATCAACCTTTGAGGAATTTTCTACAAGCATTGAGTGAAATTATTCATTATATGAGTAAGTTTGAGTGAAAACTATCATTGTATTTGTATTCCATTCATCAGTCAACAAAGTATAAAGTGGACGTAGGCTCTTTAACGCCGAACCACTACAAATCATGTGTTTTCTCTACTTTTTGCTTTCATTCCAATTAGAATTATCATTCATTTGGGTGTTAGAACCATTTTTGGATCTAACATTTTGGTGCTTTCACTGAGAAGACTTCGAATTCTCCATGCTTTGGGCTACCATTCTACTATTTGGGTTTGTATATCCGAAGAAGATAGTCTATACAGTCAATATCTTTGAAGTTTTCTCCATTTTTTTTTTTTTTTGAAATATTGGACATCATGACCAAGGGAAAAGGAAAAGAAGTGCAAAATACCCAAGAAAGCGAAGTAGGTGAGGATTAGCAAGCTATGGTTGTTGCTAGGTCGAGAGGACAAGGTTCAGAAGCTAACCGTTTCGGCAGGGCATCTCCACCCTATTTGAACAAGCTCCGATCCGAACCAGTGGCTCCAAACTGATCTGATTTGCTTCCTAGAATGCTGTTGGCAACTCTCCACTGATCTGAACCAATGAAGCAGAGGGAGGCCGATCCGAGTTGAGTCTAGCTGAGGTTGGAACCTCTACTCGAGCCCCTACAAATGCTCCGATACCAGCCGTAACAATTGATGATCAATGTACGCCTTTTGCACTCGTAACCAATGGGGAATTTTCCCGCTTGCTTGATATGCTTAAGAGCACCTGGGATGCTTTGGAGGAACACAAACGCGATAGTGTTCTCATGAGGGTTATGAACAAAGAAATAAGTGAACTTGGCAGATAAAGAGTGTCCTCTCCGATTCGTCGTCCTATTATGGACCATTCATCATCTTCAGATGAAGAGCGCCCACGTGAAAGGAGGATGTACAAAAGGCCCGAAAATCTTGACCAATTGACATTCGGATCATTGGGATCCCGTGAAGATGCGGCCCGTATTCTGGGAGCTGACAATCCGAGTTTGAGGGAACCAATGTTGTTACCGATGCGAGGATCACATGTTCTCCCCAAAGATCCAAATATTACCAGTCCCACCCAGGGGAAACTCCTTTAGCCTATTCGTCTTATGCATGACCGGGACCGCAGGAGGCGAGGAGGTCCAGCTACTAACCGAAATCAAAGGGCATCACCTAAAGCAGGTGGTAGACGTGTGAGAAGAGACAGAAGCATGGATCCTGAACCGGCTCTAACCAACGCGGAAGTGAAGCGATGGTGCGTCAAATCATGGCTGATAGTCATCGATATACCAATAAAGATTGGGGTAATGAGCGCAGTCACACTCCATTTACCAATGACATCCTGAATTTCCAATTCCCTCGACGGTTCAATCTGCCACAAATGGACCGATATGCCGGGAGAACAGATCCAAAACAACATCTAATGAGGTATGCATTGTACATGAACGCCGTTGCCGCACCTGACATTGTAAAATGTAAAGCCTTCCCGATATATCTAGAAGATATTGCATTAATGTTGTTTATGCGACTTCCCCCGCGATCGGTGTCGAGCTTTCAAGAACTCAGCGAGCATTTTATGAACCATGCCCGTAAAGCTAAAAGTTTTATCGAGACGGCCAGAATCAAACTGGCCCCTAGAGAATCTTTGAAATCGTACTTCAATCGCTTCAACTTAGCAGTTACAGAAGTAAGCGATACCCATGAACCAACAATTTTGATGGCCTTGATAGATGGGGTCGATCAAGATACTGAATTCGGAGGTTATTTAGCTGGAAAGCCACCATTGACTAGGGAGGCTTTCTACGAAAAGGCAAATATTCGTCTACGGCGGGGAAATATATACACCAATCGAAAGAGAAAGTCTGATGGAGTTTCCAGAGAACATATTCAAAGTAATGTTGTTGTGAAACAGTCTGGTGACAGTTTGGGGAAAGTCAAGGTAAATGTTAGCAACAAAAACGAAGGAAGTAACAACAGGAATGGAAACGGTAATAAGAGGAAAAGGAACAGAGGAAACAACTCCGGTAAAAGACCTTAATTCCAAAGCTTTGAAAACTACTCGCTGTTGAATGACACATTGGAAAACATCTACCTGGATACTTACAACGTTTTGCAATATAAAAATCCTCTGCCCGGAGACTCCACGGAGAAGGAGGTAGAGAATGGAAAATTTTGTCTGTTTCATGGAACCCACGGACGCTCTATTAATGAGTGTTTGCATTTGAGAGACATTGTTGATAAGCTACTACAGGAAGGAAAGTTAGATGAATACAAGGTTGCCCCAAGAGATATGGGCAAGGATGGCAGACCCCGAATCAAAATCAGCCTGCTTCTAAACCCACAGCTCAACAAAAATTTAACAGAATTGTCGTCAACACTATAGTGGGGGATCCTTATCCAGCTAGCCATAGTTACAGGGCAATGGACCAGTATGTAAATGCAGCCAAACACCTTGAGGTAGGGGAATGTAGTAATTTCGAGGACACTGCTCCAATGAAGCAACAGAAAACGATGTCAGATGATGTCATATTTCGTGATAGAGATGATACTGGAGTTCAATCACCCATCGAAGACCTATTGTTGATCACTACCACCATCGGTCCAGCTCTAGTTCATAAAGTATTAGTGGACAATGATAGTTCGGTTAATATTCTCTTTAAAAAAGCATTTGATCAGATGAAACTCGAAGCGAAAGACTTAAAGCCTTCCGAGGGATTAATACATGGCTTCAATAGGTCATCGACATCTCCAATAGGATATGTATAATTGTCAGTGACGTTAGGACAAAGAGACCGCGAGAGAGTGAGAATTCTCCCTTTTGTAGTTCTGGACATCGACTCACCCTATAACGCCTTCTTGGGCCGACCAGCCCTCGCAGAACTCAGGGCTTACATTGCACCTTGGTGCTTATTGTTGAAATTCCCGACCGAAGCAGGGGTGGGAGTAACGAGAGGTGATCAATCCACCGGACGAGCCTACTACATGGCCGAACAGAAGATGTTGCTGAAGGGATTAAGCATTGAAGCTAAAGGTGCCTCCTCCCCTACGAGGAGGGTTCAACATTGCAATTAAAGGGACCTACCCCGAGGGAATCGCCCAGAGAACTGCCCGAAGACATAGATCCCAGAGAGGATGAAGAGCCTAGGGACAGAAAGGCGTCCCCTAATGAAACAACTGTGGACATCTCCATTGATGATGTTGATCCGACAATGGTTTTAAAGATTGGATCCCAGCTGGATCCATTTCGAGCAAAGGAATTGACTGACTTTTTAAAAGGCAAATTTGGATGTGTTTGCCTAGACCCATGCTGATATGTGTAGGATATCTCCCTCCGTTATGAGTCTCTCATTGAGTATCAACCCAAAGCATCCACCCGTTAAACAGAAGAGACGTATGTTGGGCTCAGAGAGGTCAGCAGCACTAAAGGAAGAAATGGAGAAGTTGAAAGATAACGGGTTCATTAGAGATTCGACTTATCCCGACTGGATATTAAATCCTGTTTTGGTCAAGAAATCAAATGGGAAATGGCGAACGTGCAATGATTTTTTGGATATGAACAAAGCTTGTCCAAAAGATAGTTTCCCACTTCCTAGGATTGACCAATTGGTGGACTCAACAGCTGGGCACGAATTTCTTTCCTTCATGGACGCATACTCAGGAAATAACCAGATCCCTATGCATGTGCCGGATCAAGTGCACACAAATTTTATTATAAACTTGGGGTTATACTGCTATGTGGTGATGCCATTTGGACTAAAGAATGCCAAAGCCACATATCAGCGCCTGGTGAACCGAATGTTCTATAATAAGATCAGAAAAACTATGGAAGTTTACGTAGATGACATGCTCATCAAATCCAGACAATCATCTAGTCATATACAAGATCTGGTAGAGATGTTTGACATTCTACGGAGGTACGGGATGAAGTTGAACCCCTAATAGTGCTCATTTGGGATGGCATCAGGGAAATTTCTCAGTTTCATCGTAAGTTCTCGAGGGATTTAGATTAATCCTAGCCAAATAGCAGCAGTCAGGAACATAGAAGAGCCACGGAAGATTAGGAATGTTCAAAGCCTGGCAGGGAACGTTGCTGCATTGAGCAGATTCATTTCCAAAGCCACAGACAAGTGTGTCCCATTCTTTGATTTAATCAAACGAGGGAAACGTCATTTCGAATGGACTCCTGACTGTGTCGAGGCCTTCCAAAATATGTTGGACATGTTAGAGAAACCCCTGATATTGTCAAAACCGGTGGATCATGAAGATCTATTCGTCTATTTGGCGGTGTCATCTCATGCTGTCAACATAGCCTTGGTGCATGAAGAAGACAAGGTCCAGAGGCCAGTATACTATGTAAGCAAGAAGTTAGCTGCTGCGGAACGCAATTATCCAAAAATAGAAAAGCTTGCTTATAGTCTCTTAACTCCCTCCCGAAAGCTCCTTCATTACTTCCAACCTCATCCGATAGTCATATACACTGATCAACCACTATGACAAGTGTTACAAAGACCCCAAGCATCGGGACGATTACTTAAGTGGAATATCGAATTGAGCGAATTTGATTTAAATTTTCAACCAAGGAGATCAATAAGGGGGCAGGCCCAAGCTGACATCATAGCAGAATTCACGATTCCCGAGGAATAAGCAGTGGATGACAAGACTATCGCTTTAGAGCATGAATCAGAACTTAGTCCGTGGAAATTATATACGAATGGGGATAAGAATGATCGAAGTTCCGACGTCGAGTTGTTTTGACTACTCCCGAAAGACGATCCATTTACTACACCCTTCGGTTGGAATTCTCTGCCACCAATAATGATTCCGAGTACGACGCGTTGATTGCCGGGCTGAAACTCGCTAAGGAATTGGGGTAAGAACAATGGACATATTCTATGACTCCAAGATAGTTGTCTTCCAAGTTTGAAAGGAATCCGTGACCAGGTGACCTCGGCTTGTTACTTATCTTGAAAAAGTAGAGGAGTTGCTAGGCAACCTGGAGCATTATAATATAACTCACATTCCGAGAACGGAAAACCAGAAGTCAGATCGGCTGGCTAAGCTAGCAAGTTCTGACAACCCAGAAGAAACCGAAATGGTTCCGATAGAGATGTTGGAATCGCCAAGCTTTGACCAGATCGAAGTTGAAATAGCTTTGGAAGCTGAGCCTGGAAGGGAGTCGTGGATGACACCAATTAAGAACTTCCTTAAGAGCGGAATTCTCCCATCAAAGAAGAGCAAGAGATGAGTTGTAACACGTAAAGCTGCAAGATACGTTTTACAGGATGACGTCCTTTACCGCCAAGGATTTTCCATGCCTCTGCAATGATGTATAGCACACGACGACATCAAGTGTGTACTGAAAGAAGTACATGAAGGTGGGTGTGAGGATCATACCGGAGGTCAAACTTTGGCGAAGAAAGTATTGCGATGTGGCTATTTTTGGCCTACCGTGAATAATGATGCAGCTGATCACTCACGAAGCTGCAACAAATGCTAGAGACTTGCTAAAGTTCCAAGGGCACCCCCAAGACAGCTCAAATCAATGGTCAATCCATGGCCGTTTGCAATGTACGGATTAGATATCATCGGGACCCTGCCA
Organism: Allium sativum; assembly: GCA_030737875.1. NCBI lineage: Eukaryota > Viridiplantae > Streptophyta > Magnoliopsida > Asparagales > Amaryllidaceae > Allium > Allium sativum. Next base: position 569,957,098 of record CM060923.1, on the reverse strand, counting down.
ATTGCTAAAGGAGGAGCTAAATATGCGATCATGGCTGTGGATTATTTCACAAAATGGGTGGAGGCCGAACCCTTAACCACAATCACGGCAAGGAAAGTGATAAGCTTTGTGGTTAGGAATAACATTTGTCGATTTGGGATACCGAAAAGCATTAAACAGATAATGGAACCCAATTAGATAGCGCGGAATTTAGAAACATCTGCCAGAAGTATAAAATTGATAAGAGGTATACCACTATAGCTCACCCGCAGTCGAACGGACATGTTGAAACAATAAACAAAGTTATTAAGTATATTCTTAAAAAGCAGTTGGAATGAGCAAAAGCCATGTGGGTTGACGAATTACCGATAGCTTTGTGGGCCTATCAAGCAACCTTCAAGATGGCTAATGGTCATATCCTTTTTTCACTCTCCTTTGGATCAGAAGCGGTAATTCTAGTGGAGCTTAAAGTCCCCTCTCATAGAGTGACGTATTATGACCCAATGACGAATAAAGCGCTCCTCATAGAGTCCCTGGACATGGTTGAAGAGAAAGGGACGAAGCAGACTTGTGTACTTCAAGGCATCGACGACAAGTGGCACGCTATTATGACAGAAAGGTTCACTTTAGGACTTTCGAACCTGGAGACTTGGTACTGAAGCGAGTCTTTCCACCTCCAGTTCATCTAGTCCCAAAATGGGAAGGACCATACACCATCCGACGAAAACTTAACACGGGATCTTTTAAGTTAGCGACCGTGGATGGTGAAGAAATTCCTAGAGCTTGGATCGCCCAAAATTTGCGGCGATACTTGACTTGAATGTGTAATATTTTCTTTTGTTTTATGAGCCATGTAAAAAGGCATGACTTTCTTAGAAAAGTTTGGTTAATATAAACAAAAAATTATAAAGTGGATGTAGGCTACGACTTAGCTGAACCACTATAAAAATATTGTGTGTCATTTACATTTCCTGAACTATTTTCATTATTTTCTGCGACTATTCTGCCCTAATTATGGAATACTAAACATTAAATTGAACTTGAAAAATGAGGGCAACACACATGCAGGAGCAAACTAAATGATCATTTGAATAACAGAATGAAAGGAATGGGAAGACGACATTCTTAACTCTAACACTCGTGATTCGAGAGAGAATATAAAGGATGGGAAGACGACGTGCCTCGAGGCGTGAAGGTGTACCCCAATAAGAGACCGCCTTGATGATGCTCTAACCTAGTTATGCGACAAGAGAGTATAAATATGCTAAGAGAATAGGCATCAACGACGAAGGAAACTTAACACCACCAGAGAATTAGGGGCAACTAAGTGTCAAGCCTAATCAATCTCGAACAAGCCTTAGCCTGGCCGCCTATTCAAGATTGATTGGGGACATATATATATATATATATATATATATATATATATATATATATATCAATGTTAATTACTTAGTCTCATAGTAATAACTTTACCAAGAATGTAGTATATCTGTGGTATGACATGTTATTTATTGATTATACTCCACTTAAATGATGAGCTCACAAATATTTGACATTATAGGGAACTGACTATTTTATTCACAAGAACGTAAATTCATACAAGAAAACTAAGCAAAATACGCGAGGGCCGCATTCGTCACAACAATAGCGGAACATTGGAAAGTAAAAACAAAAGACAAGACCAGCTTTCACTTGGACTTTGGGGTAGGTTTAGCTTTCTTAGCAGCTTTAAGAGCATCTCTTGCTTCCTTTTCAGTGTCAGACATGATGCGCTTTAGTTTCTTCTTCCCCGAAGCTGGAGGGCTAGGATCAACTGAAGACTTTTTGGAAAGCTCCTCGGTAATTGATCTGGTTGATAATTTGACAACTAGCTTACATTTGGGGTCAATTGTCGCAAGGGGTTTGGGATCCTCGAGTTCCACTTCTTCGGTCTTTGCTTTTAGACCCATATCCTGCTTGGCTTTCATGTTAGCCAATGTCATGTTGTCATTGTTCCCCGAATCCCCAGTCACAATGATATCAACATCCTCGTCCTACCCGTCGTCACTGCCATCGTCTTTCAAAGCAGTTATCATCTGATCATCTTGGGGAGTTTCAGTGTTAGGCGGTACAAGAGCTTTATCAGTAACTTCCTCCTTCTCACCCTCAGCTCCTTCTCTAGGTTTTGCGGCAGTGACTTCATCCCGTTTCCCCCGAGTCTCTTCAGCGGGCTTTTCACTGATGACTGTCATTTGTTGCTCATCAGTCTTTTCAACTGGCTCGGTACCTATAGAACAAGAAGCGACAGTTATTAACTCAGGGGAAAACACGGAATCTTCAATTTTTTGTCTGATAATATGACGAAAGGTTTAAACATCTTTGGCGAACTGAGGAGAAAAGGTGGAAAGACCTTCAGCAGATTTCTCGACTTGAGCGATGGGGGCTTCGGAGTTCAATCCAGCTGTAAAGGGCAAGGGAGGAACCCCGGGGATTCCTAGCCTCTCCGGATCATACCCCTCCACTACAGCGGTCTCAATTGTGGCAGTAGAGGAACTGGTCTCAACGACATTTTCCCTTCTCCTCCCCCATCGCAGCAACAACAAGTTTGTGTACTTCGATCAAGCGTGCAATTTCTTCAACCCTCAAATTATTTTCCATAAACTTGCCCTCATCAATTGAATCCACTTTAAGTCCTTGCTTTTCCCATTCAACCAACAGATCCCATGCGTACACCAGAGGGATGGGATAGTTCTTAAGCCAAGCAATATCTCGGTGACGGATCACCTGGGCAAAAAACCAAACCATACTTTCACCACCCTCATCCAACTCTTTTTGGGTATCTGCTAGCTAATCATTGAGTTTTTCGACCTATTGTAAAGCTGCATTCTCATTCTCCTCGGTAAGAGCTTCCCTTGTTTCAGCTTCCAATAATTTAGCCTCAAGCTCTGCATCCTTTTTAACTAATTCCTCTTTCTCTTGCTCGAGACAGGAGCAAACTGACTTTGTAGTGGTACTTTCAGACTTAACATCTTCAGCTGGTTTCTTTAAGTCTATTCGCTTCTGACTATGAGACTTGAGTTCAGAGTGATAAAGCTTTTGTAGTTCCTCAAATTGTTGCTTATATTTGTCTGTGTCACGCTGTACCAAGGCAAGTTGGGTTTGAGTACCTCAAGGTCTTTCTCTGAGTTCTTAATAGCCTTTGCATCATATTCAGCAGCGTCGGTCATGATTTTCACATCCGCTTTTAGATTGCTAATGATTTTAGTAGGTTTCTTCAAATATTTCTACATCTCCTTGTACTGATCGTCCACAAAGTCTGCAGAAGCTTTGACTTCAGTAGCCCAGTATGATGGCATATTCCAGTATGATGGCAGATTCAAATTCGTCAGGAACTCGATTATCTCCAACACCTCCTTCATCTTCAGAAACCAGAGAAACTTCACTGTCAGAAGGCATTCCGCTGTTATGCACCCTTACTTCATAATCTGATCCCTTGTCATCCGATTCAAGATCTGAGGAAGAAGATATGTCGTCAAGAGTGATTTTGTCGGATGTCTCTGGGATCTCTTTCTTCTCTGCTAATCTAGATGAACGTCTGGTTGTCATGGTCACTAAACTATTGAAGAAGCAATAGCACAATTTAGAGTAAATTAGCTCGTATCCCCCCGTGCATGTGTGTGAACTAAAGTGTGAACAGTGTATGCAGAAAATGTAAAGTCAACACTCGAAAGTGCAATGCAAAATCTTGGCATAGCAATAATGTTCAGCGCAGTTCTTGATGTTCGTGTATGTTCGCAAGGCACTATCCTAACTGTCCATTAAGTTGAAGATTATGCCAAGAGTTGATTGGGCCAGTTAAACAAATTCTTATGCATTAAGTTGGACTGCTCTTCGGTTCGGTTCGGGTGCATTCATTGGGATCGGATCAGGGGCACAGCCTTGCCTTGGACTCAGACAAATATTGAAGCCCAGTATCAAAGTCGGATCGGTTCGGAAGTAGGCTCCTCGAACGGTCCGGATCGAATTAAGTGACCATGCCCCTCTCCACTTTTATTTCATTTTTCGATCCGATCCGATCCGATTGCGAGAGTACTATCCGACCCGATCCAAAAAGTTAAGCTCTCCCTCTTCAACTTTTGCCCCGACCCGATTTGACTTTCTGAGCCTTTTCTTTCTTTCTTCTCCTCCGTCTTCCATATCTCATCACCCGGACTGACTCCCTATGCCCTTTGTTTTCCTCTTCCTCCCCAGTCACAACCGAACTCAATCCCATCTCTAAAACCACAGTTGGAACCGAACAGGTACCATCTTCCACCTCCGAGCGCTTCGAGGTGGTGGTGAAGCCACCAACAACGACGGCGAGGGAGGAGGAAGTCGCTGCATCGAAGCCGAGCAATAACCGCACCCAAATTGTTCAAATCGACCACAAATTTCAATTGGAACCGTTAGTTAATAAGATAATTGAATTTTAAACCTACCAAGATGTTTAAATTGAAAGCCGACGAGAGAATTTCAGAGTTTTTGAGCTTTCTGAAAGCTAGGGTTTCAGTGTGAAAACTGTTGAACGAGACTAATGAAAGAAAGGGAAGAAGAAGGGAGTGGGCAATGAGATTATATATGTATTCTCAGTGACTAATCGTATTCCTCGTCTTTTCTTCTCCCCGCTCGGGCCGGGATATAGACCCACGAACCTAGGCCAAGCCTGCCAATTCGATGACCGAGCAGTATAGGAAGGAAGCCCCCTCGGATCGGGTCCGAACAGAATGAATTGAGCACAATGACTTGATGTGCAAATTAAATTCAAAGAAAAATGAAGAAAAAACATACCTGGAAGAACCACTGATCATCAAGGAGAGTTCCTAGGATTGTTTAACAATGAAGAAAATAAATCGTGTATTCTACCACATATATATAAGCGATAAAAGACATGACTTCATGAAGTGACGCATCTTCACAAGCGAATGGAAATGACTTTTCAATGATCAATGAGCAGATAATATCAAAGCACGCTTCGTCTTCAACAGAAGCATCCTTTGAGGGGGCAAAATGTTAGCCTACTTTGTAAACTAGGCTATACAAAGTCAAGAAGTCAGAAGATCGAGTAAACAAAAGACACTCTGTTACACATCCGGTTCAGATCGGAATTACAGAGGTAAGAACAGAAGCAACACAAAGCTAAAAGGTCAAGCCGGATCGGATCGGGCATAGTCAAAGAAAAGCAAAGTGAGGCAAAAGTCGAACTGGATCAGATCGGATGGGATGCTCCGATCCGAACCCCATGTCATTAGAAGGACCCGATCCGATCCCAGAAGTTCCCAGCCGCTTCACTCCACGATCTCCTGGATATTCGGAGCGGTTACACCCACTTTCTACCCACGATGGCCACTTACCTGATGTGTTGGCAACACCAGGACTCATCCGATCCCGAAAGTCATGGGATGGGGGACACGTGCACCCGATCCGAACCGAATTCTGGAGAAATTTCCACCTATAAATAGACCTCCAAGGGTCGTTTGAAAGGATCTTTGGGCACTCTTAGAGTTCATATACCTTTGAGAACCGAATTCCATCACTCCCAAATAATCCAAACCATCATACACAGTGTATTTTGAGATAGTTGAGTGAATGTATATGAAAAGTGAGCGAGATTGAGTGAATATCTTGTTGTATTTTCATCTATATCATCAAACAAAGTGTTATAAAGTGGACGTAGGCTCTTCAACGCCGAACCACTATAAACTCTGTGTCCATTTTCTGTTTTTGATCTCATTTTATCGAATTTTTAGTCAATTTGGGTGTTAGAACCACTTTTTGGTCTAACATTTTTGGTGCTTTCACTGAGAATCATTTGAATTCTCTGTTTTTTCTGGATTATCGTTCTACTTTTTGGACCGTTGAGTTCGAAGAAGTTAATCCCCACTTTTCGACACTTGTAAGTACTTGTTGGTTTATTGTTGAAGAATTATGGCCAAAGGAAAAGGCAAGGAAGTTCAAACCAGTCGAGAGAACGAAGTTGGTGAAGATCAGCAAAATCCGCTTGTGACGAGGTCTCGTGGGCAGAGTTCGGGAGCGGATCAGACAGGATCAGGAAATCCGAACCGGACGCATAGGGAGAGCTCCGATCCGAACCGGATTGAAGACGTTGAAGAAGTGCACTCTCCCAACCTGATCCGATCTGGCCAAGTCACCTTGCTCCGATCCGACCCGACTCTAGGTGATGCTGGAACCTCTACTCGAGCCCCTCCAAATGCTTCAACTCTAGCCACCAGGACCAATGACCAGATCAATTCGTCCGCACCTGTCACTCAAGGAGATTTTTCGCGCCTTCTTGACATGCTTTAGAGCACTAGGGAGGCTATGAGAATTCATGAGCGCACTAACCTTATGATGCAAGAGAATATGAGAATCATGGGTAGGGAAATTGGTGAGCTTCGCAGGCCGAGGACCCCTTCCCCAATTCATCATACTGCGATGGATCAATCTTCTTCTTCCGAGGAAGAACGGCCTCGTGAAAGGAGGCCGCTTGAACGACCTCAGAATTTGGAAGAAATGACTTTCGGATCTCTGGGATCCCACGAAGACGCTGCTTGTGTGCTAGGACCCAATGACCCGAGCTTAAGAGAGCCTATGCTATTTCCAATGCGAGGATCCCATGTTTTACCTAGAGATCCTAACCTCACCAACCCCACTCAGGGACAAATGCTTCAGCCCTTTCCTCCCGAGATCGACTGGGAATGTAGGGAGAAAAGCAGAGCAGAAGCCGCTAGGAGAAGGAGGATGTCCCCTGATCAGGAGCTTAGAGGAAACCCAAACATCAGAGCCAGGGAGCCTGATGGCCTTTAACCAATGCTAATGTATGGGCTATGGTGCGCCAAATCATGTCTGAGAGTCAAAATTACACCAATGAAGATTATGGTATTGAGCGAAGCCATACTCCCTTTACTGATGACATTCTTGACTTTCAGTTCCCCCGACATTTTAATCTGCCGCAGATGGACAGATGTAACAGGAGAACTGACCCGGGACAACATTTGATGCGATACGCATGGCTTATGAATGTTGCCGCTGCCCCTAACGCTGTAAAGTGTAAGGCTTTCCTGATCTACTTAGAAGACTTATCATTACTATGGTTTACCCGACTTCCTCCTCGATCGATATCGAATTTCAAAGAACTGAGTGAACGTTTTATGACTCAATTACGACTTCACGCCCGAAAGTCTAAGACTGTTATCGAATTATCGAGAATTAAGCAAGCACCGGGTGAGTCCTTGAAGTCGTATCTAGACCGTTTCAATTTAGCTGTAACAGAAGTCAGTGACCCTCATGAGCCCACAATCTTGATGGCATTAATGGAGGGAGTTGATCCTGATTCGGAGTTTGGAGATTATCTTTCTGGGAAGCCACCGCCCACAAGGGAGTTGTTTTATGAGAAGGCCAATATTCAGTTAAGACAGGAGGAAGCAAGGGAAAACAGGAAGAGGAAGTCCGGAGCAGCCTCAAAAGAAGCTGTTCAGAGTAATGTTGTTGTAAAGCAGTCTGGAGAAAGTTCTGGGAAAGTCGAAGTGAACGTTGGAAATAAGAATGGAAACAATGATAATGGAAACGGGGGCAACAGCAACCATAATGCGAATGGCAATAGGAGAAACAGGAACCGAGGAAGTAATTCTGACAAAAGACCCCGGTTCCAGACCTTTGAAAATTATTCACCGTTGAATGACACTTTGGAGAATATTTATTTGGATACGTACAATGTTTTGCAATACAAGAAACCACCGCCACGAGATTGGACAGAAAAAGAAATTGCTACTGGAAAGTTTTGTTTATTTCACGGAACCCACAGACGTTCAACGAACGAATGTCGACACTTGAGAGATGTGGTTGAGAAGTTATTACGTGAAGGTAACTTGGATGAGTATAAGGTTGCCCCAAGGGACAGAGGGCAAGGAGGACAGGCCCCAAACCAGAGTCAGCCTGCTCCCAAGCCTACATCACAACAAAAAGGCAAAGGGATTGTCATTAACACCATAGTAGGTGGACTCCATCCGGCTATCCATAGTTTCAGAGCAATGGACCAATACGTTAATGCAGTTAAGCACATAAATGTGGACGAGTGCGATGATTTGGAAGATGTCACCCCTGTGAAACAGTAGAAGACAATGTTCGATGACGTTGTGTTCCGTAGAAGAGATGACACTGGAATTCAATCACCTACCGAGGATCCATTGGTTATTATCACTACCATTGGGCCGGCACTGGTCCATAAGGTACTAGTAGACAATGGAAGCTCTGTCAATATTTTGTTTAAGAAGTCATTTGATCAGATGAAACTTGAGTCTGGAGATTTGAAGCCCTGTGAAGGTTGGATTCGAGGCTTCGATGGGGCATCGACAGCTCCAATGGGGTATATAGAATTTCCCGTAACATTGGGACAGGGGGATCGTCGAAGAGTACGAATGCTTCAGTTCGTAGTGTTAGATATTGATTCTCCCTACAACGCATTTTTGGGAAGGCCTGCCCTTGCAGAGTTCAGGGCCTGTATCGCACCATGGTGCTTATTGCTAAAGTTCCCAACTGAAGCCGGAACAAGAGTAATGAGGGGAGATCAAGTCTCCGGGCGAGCTTGTTATATTGCTAAATTAAAGATGTTGATGAAGGGACTTAACATCGATTCCAAAAGTACTTCACCCCCTCCAAAGGAGGGTTCCGCATAGCAATTAGAGGGATCAGCCCCGAAGGAGTTGCCCAAGGGAATGCCTGAAGACCTGGATCCCAGAGAAGATGAGGAACCTGAGGATAGAAAAGAAACTCCTAATGAAACGACAGTGGACATACCCATTGATGAAGCTGATCAAGCAAAAGTTTTGAAGATTGGATCCCAATTGGATCCGCATCGAGCCAAAGAACTGGCTGATTTTCTAAAGGCAAACCTGGACGTGTTTGCCTGGACCCACGCAGACATGTGTGGGATATCACCATCCATCATGAGTCACTCGCTGAGTATAAACCCAAAACACCCGCCTGTAAAGCAAAAGAGACGTGTGCTGGGCCCATAGAGGTCAGCAGCTCTGAAAGAAGAAGTGGAGAAGCTGAAAGAGAACGGATTTATTAGAGATTCGACATATCCTGACTGGATATCGAATCCTGTTTTGGTGAAAAAGTCAAACGGAAAGTGGCGGACATGTATTGATTTTTCAGACTTGAACAAAGCCTGTCCGAAAGATAGCTTCCCACTCCCCAGAATAGACCATCTTGTGGATTCGACGGCGGGACATGAACTTCTTTCTTTCATGGACGCATATTCCGGATACAACCAGATTCCCATGCATGTGCCCGATCAAGAGCACATGAGCTTCATCACAAATTTGGGGTTGTATTGCTATGTGGTCATGCCGTTTGGATTGAAAAATGCTGGAGATACCTACCAACGCTTGGTGAACAGAATGTTTTATAACCAAATAGGGAAGATTATGGAAGTTTATGTGGATGATGTTGTATATAACAGTGTTGTATACACAATTATATACAATTATATGTTTTTTGTTTGATGATAACAACAAAATATATTTTATTATTGAATGTGTTGATTTACTACACAACAAACAGAAATATAGTATTTCTATTTAAATAAAAATAACTGTACAGAAATTTGAACAATCACACAGTATTTTATTTAAATAAAAATATTTTATTTCAATATCAAAAAGTACATCTTTTTACTCCACTATTTGACATACTACATTTCATTCGTACAACTACTTTTATATTCACATATACAGACAATTATACATTGACACTGTTAATTTTACTGTCTTCCATCTTATGTCTTCACAAGGTCCAGTCAAGTCCTGTCTTCATACCTATCACAAGAAACGCGCACACACAGCAGACTACAAAAATAAATAAATTCAAATACAACCAAATAAAAATTTAGTTTTAAATTTTATTTGCCTCAGAATTACGGTGTGTTTCTCATCACTTTTCTAGACTTGGTCTGATATGCAGGAACAGAAAAACTCATCTGGATGGCTGCATATACACATGTGTATACACGTGTGCACTGCCACGCCAATCCAGTGTCGCGACTGAGGAGTAGCCACTTGGACCATCTCGACTCAGCGCAATATACTCATGAACATGAACAAAGTCAAAAGCAAATGGCCGAGGACATAGTCAAAGTAAAATGGTCGACATGTCAACACACAAGAGAGTCATAGGCAAGTCAAACATGAATGAAACATAATGCAAATAAAAAGTAGCAATGAAGATTGAAAAAAAAAATAGCATGAATACAAATATCAAAGAAGTAGCACAGTTCAAAACAACATGTATAAGGCAGCAATACAAATGAAGACATGGTGCAATACAGGCAAGACAAAAGAAGTAAATGCATAGGGGCCGAGCACAAGAAGTATGATCAACACAGTGTTTTACAACAAGTTCAAGTGTTCATAGAAACATGGGCAAGGTGATACATGAAAGCAACAGTCTAGTCATACATGAATACATGGATCAAAATTGGTACAACACATATAAACAAGTCAATGTCAAGTTCAAGTGCAAAAACAAAATGGCAAAGTCTAGTACCATTTTAAATTTCATAGAGATTGTTAAACTCTAGCAACAGTTCAAATTTCTAAAAATCCAAGTGACAGTTCATCAAGGTACAAACATGGACAGAGCAATATGAAGTGAAAAGCATTACTCAAAGTCAGGTGGAGACCACATAACAATAAACAAGTGAAAGCATGTCTCAAGGAACAAGGATAGAGTTCACAAGCAGAAGGTCACAGGAACAAAACAAATAGCTGGAAGGTTTAAAATGGTCGATCCAGAGTCAAACAGATGGTGCATACAAGTTTGAACACCAACAAGTAGGACATGTAAGAAGCACAAGTATAATCAAAGTAGTATCTGTTCTTATATAATTATGAAGTATCAGTTCAAATCTGTTTACAAGCATTGTCCAATCAAGTTTGTTCGAAGCAATACAAAAGGGGTTCATGAAAAACAAAGCAAGTCACACTCTAATAAATCAGAGTTTAATTCTGGAGTATATATGAAAAATATTAGCAAGATTTAAATTCCAGGATTCAAGCAAAAGCATTCCAGAAAATTTGGCAATCACAAAGTAGAAAGAAAAGTTTTTTTTACTGTTTCTAGAAAGAAAGGCATATATGGCAAAAATTTCATGAATTAGTCACAGCAAAATTTAAGGGATTAACTCAAAGCCGAATCACTCTAGAATAATTCAAGGACGAAAAGAATTCAAGCCAAAAATTTACTCAAATATCGCCGCCAAGTCGTTCACAAAATCAGAGCACATATATCGGATTTTAATCCTTTATATATACACATATCATCATCGGCTTAAAACCCATTCAAGATCAAGTACAAATAAAGCATAAAATCGAATAAGTAAAACCATACCAGAAATCGAGAAAAGCTTGAATCCGAATCATAGCCTATAAATTCAATCGAAGAAGATACAAGCTGCCAGAGATTGAAGCTAAGAAGAATCGAACAACAGAGAACTGATTTTCATCAACCAGCGATCTCGATTTAGTGCTTTCAAAGAAACCCTAGTTTTTAAGCCGCCATTTCTATTTTCAGAAAGAGACAAAGGAAGCTCGGGCTAAACAAAGTAAAGTGGTGGAGCAATGAAATAAGGGAGCCGCCTTTTTTCCTCTTATGTTAAAAAGGGGATAACCCTAAACCTTTAAACTCCTAGGGTTTTATTTTTTGTTTTAAAATTCAAATTTCATTCCTTAAAGTCAATAACTACTAGTGTTTGTAGTTGGAAAAATCACAACTTAACGGATCGAGTTGTGTAAAGGTCTTGAGCGTAGGGTTTAAACAGTCGGGAGCGAAGGTCGCTAGTTTACAAGAGTCTGTAAGCGAAGAGATTGTTTATAATTCCTAGTAGAAACCTTGAATGCAGTAGTAGGCACAGTTTTGCCGAAGCTGGGTATTTTCTGTGTGTGATTTTTCTTCCTGCAATTTATTATTTTATTTAAAAATTTATTTAATTTACAATAAACCGTATTCACCCCCCTCTAGGGTTAATTTAGATCCTACAAGTGGTATCAGAGCGGGTATTTTTAACTCTAGAGTCATGAATTTGTCAAACAACGCTTTTTCTGAGGGTCAGTCCATAGCTAGGCCACCAATGTTTAATGGAACCGATTATGCCTATTGGAAAGCTAGGATGAAAATTTACTTAAGTTCTGTCGATTATTATGTATGGGATATTGTTGAGAGAGGCTACAAACCTCTCGTTACGATTATTAATGATATTGAAATTCCTAAGCCAAAAGATAAGTGGGATGCTAATGATAAAAAATTATTCTCACATGATGCCAAAGCAATGAACGCTTTAATTTGTGCTCTTGATAAAACTGAGTTTAACCGTATATCTCACTGTTCGACTGCGCAGGAAATTTGGCATAATTTGGAAGTTACACATGAAGGAACATCTCAAGTCAAGGAATCTCGTCTCACACTACTCTGCAACGAATATGAAAATTTCACGATGCGGAAAGACGAAGATATAAAAGAGATGTATGGTCGATTTTCCACACTGATTTATAATGCAAGGGCTCTTAGTAAAGTCTACACTGAAGTAGAATTAATACGCAAGATACTGAGAGTACTGCCAATGAATTTCGAAGCTAAAGTAACTGCCATTTAAGAATCAAAAGATCTAAATAAGTTGAAAATAGAAGAATTGATTGGAAACTTGATCGCTTATGAAATGGAGCTAAAAGCCAAAGAAGGACGCGATGAGTCAGAATCAAAGAAAAAGACAATCGCTCTAAACAACACTGTTGAAAGTAATGATGAAGCTGAGAATCCCATTGAAGAATTGGCAATGGTTCTTAAAAAGTGGTCTAACAAGAAATACAAGTCACGAAAGAAGAATTCAAAATCCAACAAATCCAAGAATTCAGACAACTCAGACGATGAAGTGATACGCTACAACTGCAATAAACCAGGCAATATCAAACCAAATTGTCCACTAATTCAGAAAGACAGAAAGAAGAAGAAGAAAAAGAAAGCTTTTGCAGCTACATGGGATGACGAAGAAGGAGAAGAAGAAGACTCTGACAGCAATAAAGAGGAAGCCAATTTGTGTCTTATGGCACAGTCAGATTCAGAAATTAGTGAAGAGGATTCCACTGAGGTACCAAATTACTCTTATAAAGATTTAATTCTATTGTGTCATGATCTTACCAAAACCGTTGATTCTCTTGAGCTAAAAGTTAAGAAATTAAAATCTGATAGGTTAAAATTAGTTCACGAAAACAATAGGTTAGAAACTGAGCTTAAAAAAGTAACAAACCTTGATTGTGAAAACTGCAAGTTTTTAAAACAAGAGCAAACAGAATTTGAAGCAAAGTTTGAGAAATTAAAAAAGGAATACTTGGCTTTAAAAGAAAGTGATGACACAAAAAGAAAGAATTTCATCAACAGATGCACTTCTCTTGTAAATGAAAATGCAGCACTTAAAACCAAAATAAACAATCTTGAAATAGCATTAAGTAAGTTTTCAAAAGGGGAAAAGTCATTTAGGATGCTGCTTGGAAATCAATTATATGTTAATAATAAGAAAGGATTAGGATTTGGAAAACACATATTAATATAAATGATAATGCAAAAGGTGGAAGTGTTTTTCCTAAATGTATAAAATGTGGAAAAATTGGACATAACTATGAAAAATGTCAAAATAGGAACAATAATAAAAAATTCATACAAATTTGGGTTCCAAAAGGGTCGACAAGTAATTGTAATAGATTTGGATTTGATAAGAACAAACAAATTTGGATTCCAAAAGGATCTGTTGTTCAAAATCAAAATTTTTCAGTTACTAATTTTATTAGACCTATGAGTTTCTCTAGGTCATTCTCTTCTTCTCATGTGTAGGTATTTTCGCGGGCTAAGGAACAACAAGAATGGTACTTGGATTCAGGTTGTTCCAAACATATGATAGGAGATAAATTAAAGTTCCTTAGCCTTGAAAAACATAAAGGAGGAAGTGTGATAATGGGCGATAACAGAAAGTGCAAAATTATTGGTAAAGGTAAAGTAGGTAATAGTACTTTCTCCTTAACTGATGTTTTATATGTTGAAAACCTGCATCATAATCTCATTTCCATAAGCCAACTATGTGACAAAGGAATAAGTGTGATATTTGATAATGAATCTTGCAAAATTATTGAAAAATCCACAAACAGTATTGTGTTCACGGGAAAAAGAAAAGGAAATGTTTATATGATTTCATTTGATGATTTGACTCTCTCACGATGTTTAGTAGCTACGGATGAAGAAGTTTTCTTATGGCATAGGAGATTGGGTCACGCTAGTATGAGTCTCTTGGAAAAACTTGAATCAAAAGAATTGGTAATAGGACTACCACATCAGTAATATAAAAAAAATAAAGTGTGTAAATCATGTGCTATGGGAAAATTCAGTCGTTCATCATTTCGTCCCAAAAACATTGTTAGTACTAATAGGGTACTTGAATTGATTCACATGGATTTATTTGGACCAAATGAAATTGCTAGCTTGAATGGAAAACGTTATTGTTATGTGTTGGTTGATGATTATTCTAGATTTACATGGGTTTATTTTCTAGCCAAAAAATCCGAAGCTTTTGATTACTTTTCAAAGTTTGCAAAACTCGTTCAAAATGAAAAAGGTGTTTCAATAAAAACTTTAAGAAGTTATCACAGTGGTGAATTTGAAAATTTGGATATTGAAAATTTTTGTGAAGAAAATGGTTTTAAACACGAATTTTCTGCTCCTCGAACACCCCAACAAAATGGGGTAGTCGAAAGGAAAAATCGTACATTACAGGAATTGGCTAGATCTACGTTAAGAGAATATAATTTTCCATTGACTTTTTGGGCAGAGGCAGTTAATACATCCTGCCATGTAATGAATAGAGTAATGATAAGACCAATACTCAACAAAACATCCTATGAATTATGGTTTGACAAAAAGCCTAACATTTCATATTTTAGAGTTTTTGGATGCCCTTGTTATCTTCTTAATACAGGTGATCATCTTGGTAAGTTTGAATCAAAGGCCGACGAGGGAATTTTCATGGGTTACTCTTCAAGAAGCAAAGCTTATCGAATCTTCAACAAACGATCAAAAACTATTGTCGAAACCATAAACGTGAAATTTAATGAATCAGATCTGGATACGGTGGACAAAAGCAAAACGATGAGGGAATTACATATGAAGGTGAAAAAGAAAATAGCAAAGAGAAGACTGGCAGTGATGATCCAACAAAACAAACATTTGAAGTTGAGAAGTTGAAATTCAAAGCCAACCATCCTCCAGAATTGGTAATAGGAAATCCAACGGCAGGTATACGAACTCGTTCATCATTTAATAAAGATATATGTACTTTTTGTATTCACAGCTATTTTATCTTTGAAACCGAACCTAAAAATGTTGAAATTGCACTTAATGATGAAAGTTGGATTTTAGCGATGCAAGAAGAACTTAGTCAATTTGAACGGAATAAAGTTTGGAAATTAGTTCCTAGACCGAATGACTATCCAGTAGTAGGAACTAAATGGGTGTTCAAAAATAAACTTGATGAATCCGGAAATGTAATTAGAAACAAAGCTAGGTTGGTTGCAAAAGGATATAATCAAATTGAAGGCATTGATTTTGATGAGACATTTGCACCAGTAGCTAGGTTAGAAGCCATTAGAATTTTGCTCAGTTTTGCATGTTATAAAGGTTTCAAACTTAAACAAATGGACGTAAAAAGTGCGTTTTTAAATGGAGAATTAAAAGAAGAAGTTTTTGTGGAACAACCCCTTGGTTTTGAAAATCATGAATTTCCAAATCATGTATTTAAACTTGAAAAAGCATTATATGGTCTTAAACAAGCTCCTAGAGCTTGGTACGATTGTTTAAGTGCATATCTTTTGGAAAATGGTTTTAAATAAGGCAGTGCTGACACTACATTATTTCTATTACATGAAGGTGATAATTTTTTAATAGTCCAAATTTATGTTGATGATATTATATATGGTGCTACTAATGACTGTTTGTGTGAGAAATTTGAAAAAGTCATGCAGGATAAATTCGAAATGAGCTTAGTAGTTGAATTAAAGTACTTCCTTGGATTTCAAATCAAACAAAGCACCAAGGGTATTTTCATATCACAAACAAAATAAATTACTGAATTGCTGAAAAAATTTGGACTAGAAAATGCAAAACCACTCAGAACACCGATGAGTCCTTCAACCAAGCTTGACAAAGACGAGAAAGGAGTTGCAGTTGATCAGAAAAAATACCATGGAATAATTGGTTCACTTCTTTATCTCACTACATCTAGGCCTGATATTATGTTTGCTGTTTGTTTATGTGCACGCTTTCAATCTAATCCAAAAGAATCTCACTTAAAAGCCACAAAAAGAATATTAAGATATCTTTTGCACACACACAAATTTGGTTTATGGTACCCCGCATGCAATAATTTTGAATTAATTGGATATTCTGATGCTGATATGCTGGATCCCTTGTTGATAGAAAAAGCACTAGTGGGACTTTTTTTATGCTAGGACACTCGTTAGTCTCATGGTCAAGTCGAAAACAAAATTGTGCTGCTTTGTCCACAACCGAGGCTGAATACATTGCTTTAGGAAGTTGTTGTGCACAAATACTATGGATGATGCAAACTCTTTCAGACTTTGGTCTAATTTATAAAAAAGTACCACTAAAATGTGACAGTAAAAGTGCTATAGACTTGTCTAATAATCCTGTTCACCATTCACGCACTAAACACATAGATGTGAGACATCATTTTATTAGAGATCACATTTCACGGGAAGATATTTGTATTGAGTTTATTTCAACTGATTGTCAACTTGCTGATATCTTTACAAAACCTCTTCCCGAAGATAGATTTTCACGATTACGCTTAGATTTGGGAATTATAGAAATTGATTGATCATTATCCATTTTTTAAAAAAATTTCTTAAATGGTTATTCGAGAGTCAAAAGATTGATCATTTGAACTATTTTGGAACTCGTTGAAAATTATATCAGATCTTGGAATTGTGATGAATATTGACTATAACATTTTTTTTATCATGAGGAAATATTTTTAAATCTCATAATGATTGGATAGATTTTATAATATTTTTGAATTAGAGATTATTTTACGACCATCTTCTATATCTACCATACTTCTGTCACTCATCATGGTTTTATTTAATTTGGGGAGTTCTAATTATTCTTGGAATTTAGGAATAAATAAATAAATAATAATAATTTATCCTTGGTACTCACTCCCATTTAAAAGTCCTCGCGGTTATGCGTGGGTGAATTACCTTAATCTCTATGTGCTTCCATTCTCACTTAAAAGACCTTTGGGCTGTGCATGGATGGAACTCATCATAGAGGATAAAGTTAAGTTACTACTAACCCCATTAAAAAGACCTTTGGGCTATGCATGGTTAGGAAGTGCTTAACACATTTTTTATAAGCATATTTAAAATCTTTAAATTTTATACTCAAATATTCAATTTTTATTGAACTCTCCTAATTCTACAAAATCCATAGTAAATCCATTCATTTTGAAAGTGAAATTAGTCTCTGACTCAAAGAATATTATGATTTCTGTTTGATTCAATGAGATTTACGATATACTATCCTCTTGATCTGAATTTATATTTCTAGTTTATATTCATCACTGTTTTAATTTCTGTTTTTGATGATAACAAAAGGGGGAGAATGGTCAAGATTTTGATGGATGAGTAAGCATTTATAGAATATTTTGAAATTGGGTGATTGATTAATTTATTTCAAAATTTTCAAATCTATGCATCAATAAGGGAAGCTTAGTTGTAGGGGGAGCATACAAATAGGGGGAGTAATATACTTCACGTTTCAAACACATTCAAAATCTTTTATTTGTTTGTCATCATCAAAAGGGGGAGATTGTTGTATATAACAGTGTTGTATACACAATTATATACAATTATATGTTTTTTGTTTGATGATAACAACCAAATATATTTTATTATTGAATGTGTTGATTTACTACACAACAAACAGAAATATAGTATTTCTATTTAAATAAAAATAACTGTACAGAAATTTGAACAATCACACAGTATTTTATTTAAATAAAAATATTTTATTTCAATATCAAAAAGTACATCTTTTTAATCCACTATTTGACATACTACATTTCATTCATACAACTACTTTTATATTCACATATACAGACAATTATACATTGACACTGTTAATTTTACTGTCTTCCATCTTATGTCTTCACAAGGTCCAGTCAAGTCCTGTCTTCATACCTGTCACAAGAAACGCACACACACAGTAGACTACAACAAAAATAAATTCAAATACAACCAAATAAATATTTAGTTTTAAATTTTATTTGCCTCAGAATTACGGTGTGTTTCTCATCACTTTTCTAGACTTGGTCTGATATGCAGGGACAAAAAAACTCGTCTGGATGGCTGCATATACACACGTGTATACACGTGTGCACTGCCACGCCAATCCAGTGTCGCGACTGAGGAGTAGCCACTTGGACCATCTCGACTCAGCGCAATATACTCATGAACATGTACAAAGTCAAAAGCAAATGGCCGAGGACATAGTCAAAGTAAAATGGTCGACAAGTCAACACACAAGAGAGTCATAGGCAAGTCAAACATGAATGAAACATAGTGCAAATAAAAAGTAGCAATGAAGATTGAAAAAAAATTAGCATGAATACAAATATCAAAAAAGTAGCACAGTTCAAAACAACATGTATAAGGCAGCAATACAAATGAAGACATGGTGCAATACAGGCAAGACAAAAGAAGTACATGCATAGGGGCCGAGCACAAGAAGTATGATCAACACAGTGTTTTACAACAAGTTCAAGTGTTCATAGAAACATGGGCAAGGTGATACATGAAAGCAACAGTCCAGTCATACATGAATACATGGATCAGAATTGGTACAACACATATAAACAAGGCAATGTCAAGTTCAAGTGCAAAAACAAAATGGCAAAGTCTAGTACCATTTTAAATTTCATAGGGATTGTTAAACTCTAGCAACAGTTCAAATTTCTAAAAATCCAAGTGACAGTTCATCAAGGTACAAACATGGATAGAGCAATATGAAGTGAAAAGCATTACTCAAAGTCAGGTGGAGACCACATAACAATGAACAAGTGAAAGCATGTCTCAAGGAACAAGGATAGAGTGCACAAGCAGAAGGTCACAGGAACAAAACAAATAGCTGGAAGTTTTAAAATGGTCGATCCAGAGTCAAACAGATGGTGCATACAAGTTTGAACACCAACAAGTAGGACATATAAGAAGCACAAGTATAATCAAAGTAGTATCTGTTCTTATATAAGTTTGAAGTATCAGTTCAAATCTGTTTACAAGAATTGGCCAATCAAGTTTGTTCGAAGCAATACAAAAGGGGTTCATGAAAAACAAAGCAAGTCACACTCTAATAAATCAGAGTTTAATTCTGGAGTATATATGAAAAATATTAGCAAGATTTAAATTCCAGGATTCAAGCAAAAGCATTCCAGAAAATTCGGCAATCACAAAGTAGAAAGGAAAGTTTTTTTACTGTTTCCAGAAAGAAAGGCATATATAGCAAAAATTTCATGAATTAGTCACAGCAAAATTTAAGGGATTAACTCAAAGCCGAATCACTCTAGAATAATTCAAGGACGAAAAGAATTCAAGCCAAAAATTTACTCAAATATCGCCGCCAAGTCGTTCACAAAATCAGAGCACATATATCGGATTTTAATCCTTTATATATACACCTATCATCATCGGTTTAAAACCCATTCAAGATCAAGTACAAATAAAGCATAAAATCGAATAAATAAAACCATACCAGAAATCGAGAAAAGCTTGAATCCGAATCATAGCCTATAAATTCAATCGAAGAAGATACAAGCTGCCAGAGATTGAAGCTAAGAAGAATCGAACAACAGAGAACTGATTTTCATCAACCAGCGATCTCGATTTAGTGCTTTCAAAGAAACCCTAGTTTTTAAGCCGCCATTTCTATTTCCAGAAAGAGACAAAGGAAGCTCGGGCTAAACAAAGTAAAGTGGTGGAGCAATGAAATAAGGGAGCCGCCTTTTTTCCTCTTATGTTAAAAAGGGGATAACCCTAAACCTTTAAACTCCTAGGGTTTTATTTTTTGTTTTAAAATTCAAATTTCATTCCTTAAAGTCAATAACTACTAGTGTTTGTAGTTGGAAAAATCACAACTTAACGGATCGAGTTGTGTCAAGGTCTTGAGCGTAGGGTTTAAACAGTCGGGAGTGAAGGTCGCTAGTTTACAAGAGTCTGTAAGCGAAGAGATTGTTTATAATTCCTAGTAGAAACCTTGAATGCAGCAGTAGGCACAGTTTGGCCGAAGCTGGGTATTTTCTGTGTGTGATTTTTCTTCCTGCAATTTATTATTTTATTTTAAAATTTATTTAATTTACAATAAACCCTATTCACCCCTCCTCTAGGGTTAATTTACATCCTACAGATGATATGCTAGTCAAATCGAGACAGTCCTCTACCCATACGCAAGACTTGGCAGAGATGTTCAGTATCCTGCGAAAGTATCGAATGAAGCTAAATCCTTTAAAGTGCTCGTTTGGGGTGGCATCTGGGAAGTTTCTAGGTTTCATCGTGAGCTCTCGAGGAATTGAAATTAATCCTAGCCAGATAGCAGCGATAAGGAACATCGAGGAACCACGAAGAATCAAGGATGTCCAAAGTCTTGCAGGGAAAGTGGCTGCGTTGAGTAGATTCATCTCCAAAGCAACAGACAGATGCATCCCATTTTTTAACTTGATAAAAAGGGGAAAGAAAAATTTCGAATGGACTCCGGACTGTGTTGAGGCCTTTCGAAATCTGTTGGACTTACTAGAGAGACCACCGATTTTGTCGAAGCCAGTGGATCATGAAGAGCTGTTTGTGTATCTAGCAGTGTCGGCTCATGCCGTTAGCACCGCCTTGGTCCGGGAAGAAGACAAGGTGCATAGGCCGGTATATTACGTAAGTAAGAAATTGGCAGCTGTAGAGCGCAACGACCCAAGGATTGAGAAGCTTGCTTACAGCCTTCTGATCGACTCACAAAAACTTCGCCATTATTTTCAAGCTCACCCAATAACCATATACACTGATCAACCTCTGAGACAGGTGTCGCAAAGACCCGAAGCATCAGGACGGTTGATCAAGTGGAATATTGAATTAAGTCAGTTTGATTTAAATTTTTAGCCACGGAGATCGATCAGGGGGTAAGCTCTGGCTGACTTTATAGCAGAGTTCACAATCCCGGAGAAAGAGATGATCAACGACAAGGTGGTCAAATCAGAGGAAGAGTTAGAATTAGGTCCATGGAACTTATACACAGACGGAGCCAGGAACGACAGAAGGTCCAGAGCTGGAGTCGTTTTAGTTACTTCCGAAGGACGATCGTTATATTATGCTCTACGACTAGAATTTTCAACAACCAACAATGACTCTGAATACGAAGCCCTGATTGCCGGGCTGAAGCTTGCTAAGGAATTCGGAATAAAGGCATTAGATATATTCTGTGATTCCAAAATAGTCGTCTGCCAAGTGTGAGAGGAGTTTGTGGCCCGGGGACCTCGACTTATTACGTATCTTGGAAAGGTGAAGGAGCAGTTGAGCAACCTAGAACGGTATAACATAACGCATATCACAGGAGTTGAAAACCAGAAGGCAGACCGGCTAGCGAAACTGGCTAGTTTCGACAATCCGGAAGAAACCGAAATGGTTCCAATTGAGACGTTGGAATCGCCAAGCTTTGAGTTAATGGAAATTGAACTAGCTCTCGAAGCAGGACCGGAGAGGGAGTCATGGATGACCCCAATCAATAATTTCCTTAGAAATGGAATACTCCCGCCAAAGAAAAGTGAGAGGCGAGCCATAGTTCGCAAAGCTACCAGATACATCCTTCCAGAAGATACCCTTTATCGGCAAGGATTTTCTATGCACCTGTTACGATGTATAGCGCACGACGACATCAAGCGTGTACTAAGAGAAGTACACGAAGGTGAGTGTGGAGATCATACGGGGGGTCAGAATTTAGCAAAAAAGGTATTGCGGTATGGGTATTTCTGGCCTACAATTAATAAAGATGCAGCTGATTACTCACGACGCTGCGACAAATGCCAGAGGTTCGCTAAGATCCCTAGAGCACCACCGACCCAGCTCAAGTCGATGGTGAGTCTGTGGCCGTTTGCCATGTGGGGAATTGACATCATCGGAGTTCTACCAATTGCCAAAGGAGGAGCGAAGTATGCAATAGTCGTCATGGACTATTTTACGAAGTGGGTGGAAGCTGAGCCCTTAAATAAAATTACAGCAAGAAAGGTGATAAGTTTCATGGTTAGAAATATCATATGCCGATTTGGGATTCCAAAGACCATTATAACCGATAATGGAACCCAGTTCGATGGTGCCGAATTCAGAAATTTCTGCCAGAAATACAAGATCGACAAGCGGTATACTGCAGTCGCCCATCCACAGTCAAATGGGAAAGTAGAAGCAATAAATAAAGTCATAAAGTCCATCCTCAAGAAGCGATTGGAACGTGCTAAAGCAAAATGGGTGGATGAATTGCCCTTGGCTTTGTGGGCATATCGGACAACGTTTAAGACAGCTACCGGTCATACTTCTTTCTCTCTCTCATTCGGCTCAGAGGCAGTAATCCCGGTAGAGCTTGAAGTTCCCTCTCACAGGGTGACATGTTATGACCCGATGACAAATCGGGCACTCCTCCTCGAGTCCCTTGATGAAATCGAAGAAAAAAGGGACGAGGCAGACTTGCGTGCGTCAAGACATCGACGTCAGATGGCACACTATTATGACAAAAAAGTTCATTTTAGAACCTTTGAACTAGGAGATTTGGTACTAAAGTGAGTTTTTCCATCCCTTCCTCGCCTTGGACCAAAGTGGGAAGGACCATTCGTCATCCAACGGAAACTTGAGACAGGAGCCTTCAAGTTAACGACCGTAGATGGCGAAGAATTGCCTAGGGCTTGGAATGCCCAACACTTGATGCGATATTTGAATTAGGGATGTTGTATTTTCTTCTGTTTTTCTTATGAACTCTGTAAAAAGGCACGACTTGCCTTAGAAAAGTCTGTTGATGCGAACAAGAAACTATAAAGTGGATGTAGGCTACGACTTAGCCAAACCACTATAAAAATATCGTGTGCCATTTACTTTCCTGCATTATTTATATCTTCAACTATTATTCTATTGTGACTGTGGAATACGAGATGTTAAATTGAAATCTGGAAAGTTGGAGATGGCTTATATGCAGGAACAAACACGACGACTGTTTGTACAATAAGACATAAAAGAATGAGACGACATTCTTAACTCTAACTCTGAAGAATTGAGAGAGAGTATAAAGGATGGGAAGACGACGTCCTCCGAGGTGTGAAGGTGCACCCAGATAAGAGACCGCCTCGGCAAGAACTCTAACCTGAACATAAGACATGAGAGTATAAAAGATGCCGGAAAAGAACATGCATAAATGACAAAAGGAATGTGATCCCCGTCAGACAATCGGGGACATTCGGACTTTTTAATTTAATCTTGAATAGTTTTTCAAGACTGATTGGGGGCATATATGTACACACATATGCCCCCCGCTATGACTCCATTACACAACTTGAGTAGGAGATGTATTTGAATTTTTACATAAGTAATGAACTAACGACTAACAGGTATTGCAGGAGATGAATTATTTTTATTTACAAATGTATGAATTTGTACGGGAAAACAGGCAAAAAGATGATGCGAACGCCACACTCGCTGCAATGATTGTGGGCCAATTAAATACTAAGATAAAGCAAAGCACTTTATCACTTAGACTTTGAAGTGGACTTGGATTTCTTAGCAGCTTTTTGAGCATCCTTTGCCTCTCTTTCAGCATCATTTAAGATGTGCCTTGGTTTTTTCTTCCCCGAGACTGAAGTACTGGAATCGGCTGATTTTTTCATGGGAGTCGGAACACTGGAATCAAGAGAAGACTTTTTAACAAGTTCTTCTGTGATAGATCTAGTCGAAAGCTTAACAAATAACCTTGATCCAGCATCCACCACTGCGAGAGGCTTAAGTCTTCGGGGTCTAGATCTTCAACTTTAAGCTGCATGCGTTTGTCTTGTTCGGCTTTCAATGCAGCCAAAGTGATGACATCGGCGCTTTTCGACTCCCCAACTATAGCCACCTCAGGGTCTTCCTCATGTCCCCCGTTGCCGCCATCATCCTTAAAGGCATCTATCATTTCGTCATCATGAGGAGTATCAGCCTTAGACGGTTCAGTTCCTTCTCCCGAATCAATGGTGGCAGCCTTGTCCTTTCCCCCTTTAGCCTTCTCCATAGGTTCTGCTCCAACGGTGGTTCCCTGGGACACGTCTGTCTTTTCGGACGGTTCAACACCTACAGAGTGAGAAGCAACAGTTATCAACTCATGAGAAAATAATGGGTTCTTCATCGATTGCCCGATTATGCGATGAAAAGTAGAGATAACTTTGACGAATTGAGGTGAAAAGGTAGAGATACCTTCCGATGACTTCTCAGCTAGAGTGACCGCTGTCTCCGACGCCGTTTCGGGTATGGGGGATAAAAGAGATGCCCGAGGGATCCCCGGGTTTTTGGGATCATATCCCTCTACTTCAGAGGTTTTAGAGGCAGTAGACGAAGAACTAGCCTCAGGGATGTTCTTTTGTTTAGCTCTCCGCTTCTCTTCCTCCATAGTAGCAGCAATAAGGCGGCGGCCCTCGGCTAGGCGTTCTGGTTCATCATCTCTTAGATATTTCTCCATAAGCTTGTCTTCGTCAATGGAATCAACCTTGAGCTCCTCTTTCTCCCATTCAACGATTTGACTCCATACTTGGACCAAGGTAGATGGATAATCTTCAATCCAAGAGATGTTCCGACGGCGGATTATATGCGCAAAGAATTCAATCATTAATTCGCCGAAACCATGCACCTCTTCCTCAGCCTCTGACAGCTGCTTGCGGGTCTCTTCAGCGGATTTGATAACACTTTCAATATTACCCTCTACTAGGGCAGCCCTGTTCTCAGCCTCCACCAACATGGAAGCCAAGTCAGCGTTTTTCTTCTTCAATTCGGCATTCTTCTTCGCTAACTCGGCCTTTTCTCGCTCAAGGTCAGCGTAAGCAAGTTGCATTTTAGCAGCATCTGACTTGGCGTCTTCTGCTTGCTTTTTCAGTTCCGAACGTTCTTGAGTATGGGACTCATGCAAGTCATGGTAGCATTTTTGTAGGTCCTCAAATTGTTGCTTGAAGCTAGCAGCATCCCGTTGAGTGATAACAAGTTGGGCCTGTTTATCCTTAAGGTCTTTTCCTAAATTTTTCAAGGCCTTTGCATCGTCTTCTGCGGTCTTCTGCATCGAGTCAGTATTCGTGATTAGATTTTGGATGATTCTGGAAAGATTACGCGAATACTTGAACATCTCTTAATATTGTTTCTCGACCGCATCAATTTTTGCTTTGGCCTCATCTGCCCACCTCGAGGAAATAGGCTCAAGAGCAGGTAAGAAAGTCAAGTTTTCGAAATAGTGTTCGGGAAATTGCTCCTCCAGATACGCCCGCTTAACTGCAGTTTCAGCATCCAATGGTGGAGGTGAAGGGAATGTCAACTCGGTATCCTTATGTGTGGAAGGCTCAATGGCCTCCTCATTCCTTCTAGGCCGTTTAGCAGGAACCTTGTGCTTGCTTCGCGAATCGGTATCTCTCGGCGGGCTCCTTTCCCTACTGCGCTTTTCTTGAGAAAGAATTGGGTCTTTTGATTGCAGCCTATCATCTTCTCGACGACCTTGGTAGCCCTTATATCGCTCTGAATCTGACCAAACGGGAGAGCGAGAGCGCGAGGACCGCGACTGGTAAGAATTATAGGGCCTTCTATCCTCCCTACCGTGGCTTTCGCGACGATCATGCTCAGGATCAAAAGGGGGTCTGGACATGCTGCGACGAAGTTTCCTGATATCATAATGGGAGCGAGACATTGTACCTGCACAACAAGGCAAATGAAATTCAGAATCAGTGTTTTCACAAAAGGAAAGTGCTGTGAAATGTGGTGCTATTGTGTTAAGTGCATCCTAAGTGGTGTTTTCCCCCCGACAAACCCGAGTCCGAAGCCAGACTAGTGCGAGTGGGCTCTTTGTCCTTAGCAGGGGTGGTCTCTTCTAAAGAAGTGAAAACTAAAGGATTTGTCCCAAAATCCTCTGAAGTGTAAATAGTTTCAGGTAAGGGGAGATCCCCCAAACCCTGAAATGTTGGATCATCGGTACTAGGGGTGTCTCCCTGAGAAGCATCAATTGGCGGCTCTTTGGAAGACGTTGACCTCTCCAGAGAGATGGCATCCTCGGGAACGATATACCCCTCATGGTGCTTTTCGGCCATGTTAGCCAATTCATCATCTTGAGTCGAAGATGGAGAAGGTGAAGCCTGAAGCGGCATTGTAGGAGCTTTTGAACTTTCGCTCGTTTCTGGGATTACATCCACTGGGGGGATATATACATATGGACCTGTCCCGTGACCTATGCTACGGGTAATGGACAGCAACCCATGAAGATGAATATATTCATCCTTGAGGACTCCATCAATAGTTAAAAACTTTTGATTGCCATTAAGGAGCCGGTGCATCCGATCAAAGAACACTTGACCCAATATTTGTTTTGGATTATCAACTGCAAACAAAAAGAAAACAGATTAATGTGGTGGTGTGGACATTCAGAGTCGAGATTTAGAAAACCAATTCTTTACTTGATTTTGTCCATCTCCTAGCACACCCCGGCTGTTACCTTATATAAAACCATTCTAACTTGGAATCGACTGCCTTGCTGCTGAACGGTGCTGGAATTATTTTCCTTCTTGGGACAGACTCGAAGTAAGAGAAAGAAGGAGTCTCTCGAGTCCGGTGCTTAAAGTTATAAAAGAAATGAACATCATCGAAGGTTAGTTCTATGCCTAGAATTTCTTTGTATGCTACATATAAGGTATATAGGTAAGCATAGGAGTTGGGATGTAGCTGCATGGGGGCAATGCGCATCTGTCTTAGAAAGTCGACAACGAATGGAGAAAACGGTGGAATAGCCCCAACCATGCACATCAGTCGGGTGATTGCCATAAATCCTTCTAGAGGATTGTGAGGACGGTCAGTTTTTGATGGCACCAAGGTATCCCCTTTTAGTATCCCGTGCTTTAGACGTATTTGAATAAGTCTGTCATTGTCAATCGTCGATTCAACAGAATCTTGAGGTGATTCCAGTATGATGGCAGATTCAAATTCGTCAGGAGCTCGATTATCTCCAACCCCTCCTTCCTCTTCAGAACCCAGAGAAACTTCACTGTCAGAAGGCATTCCGCTATTATGCACCCTTACTTCATAATCTGATCCCTCGTCATCCCATTCAGGATCTGAGGAAGAAGATATGTCGTCAAGAGTGATTTTGTCGGATGTCTCTGGGAAATCTTTCTTCTATGCTAATCTAGATGAACGTCTGGTTGTCATGGTCACTAAACTATTGAAGAAGCAATAGCACAAGTTAGAGTAAATTAGCCCGTATCCCCCCGTGCATGTGTGTGAACTAAAGTGTGAACAGTGTATGCAGAAAACGTAGAGTCAACACTCGAAAGTGCAATGCAAAATCTTGGCAAAGCAATAATGTTCAGGGCAGTTCTTGATGTTCGTGTATTTTCGCAAGGCACTATCCTAACTGTCCATTAAGTTGAAGATTATGCCAAGAGTTGATTGGGCCAGTTAAACAAATTCTAATGCATTAAGTTGGACTGCTCTTCGGTTCGGTTCGGGTGCATTCATTGGGATCGGATCGGGGGCACAGCCTTGCCTTGGACTCA
The DNA here is from genome assembly GCA_030737875.1 of Allium sativum. NCBI lineage: Eukaryota > Viridiplantae > Streptophyta > Magnoliopsida > Asparagales > Amaryllidaceae > Allium > Allium sativum. The sequence goes on along the minus strand of CM060923.1, from coordinate 569,929,203 downwards.
GACAAATATTGAAGCCCAGTATCAAAGTCGGATCGGTTCGGAAGTAGGCTCCTCGAACGGTCCGGATCGAATTAAGTGACCATGCCCCTCTCCACTTTTATTTCATTTTTCGATCCGATCCGATCCGATTGCGAGAGTACTATCCGACCCGATCCAATAAGTAAGCTCTCCCTCTTCAACTTTTGCCCCGACCCGATTTGACTTTCTGAGCCTTTTCTTTCTTTTCTTCTCCTCCATCTTCCATATCTCATCACCCGAACCGACTCCCTATGCCCTTTGTCTTCCTCTTCCTCCCCAGTCACAACCGAACTCAATCCCATCTCTAAAACCATAGTTGGAACCGAATAGGTACCATCTTCCACCTCCCAGCGCTTCGAGGTGGTGGTGAAGCCACCAACAATGACGGCGAAGGAGGAGGAAGTCGCGACGTCGAAGCCGAGCAATAACCGCACCAAAATTGTTCAAATCGACCACAAATTTCAATTGGAACCGTTTATTACTAAGATAATTGAATTTTAAACCTACCAAGATGTTTAAATTGAAAGTCGATGAGAGAATTTCAGAGTTTTTGAGCTTTCTGAAAGCTAGGGTTTCAGTGTGAAAACTGTTGAACGAGACTAATGAAAGAAAGGGAAGAAGAAGGGAGTGGGCAATGAGTTTATATATGTATTCTCAGTGGCTAATCGTATTCCTTGTCTTTTCTTCTCCCCGCTCAGACCGGGATAAAGACCCACGAACCTTGGCCAGGCCGGTTAATTCGATGATCGAGCAGTACAGGAAGGAAGCCCCCTCGGATCGGTTCCGAACCGGATGAATTGAGCACAACGACTTGATGTACAAATTAAATTCAAAGAAAAATGAAGAAAAAACATACCTAGAAGAACCACTGATCATCAAGGAGAGTTCCTAGGATTGTTTAACAATGAAGAAAATAAATCGTGTATTCTACCGCATATATATAAGCGATAAAAGACACGACTTCATGAAGTGACGCATCTTCACAAGCGAATGGAAATAACTTTTCAATGATCAATGAGCAGATAATATCAAAGAACGCTTCGTCTTCAACAGAAGCATCCTTTGAGGGGGCAAAATGTTAGCCTACTTTGTAAACTAGGCTATACAAAGTCAAGAAGTCAGAAGATCGAGTAAACAAAAGACACTCTGTTACACATCCGGTTCAGATCGGAATTACAGAGGTAAGAACAGAAGCAACACAAAGCTAAAAGGTCAAGCCGGATCGGATCGGGCATAGTCAAAGAAAAGCAAAGTGAGGCAAAAGTCGAACCGGATCAGATCGGATGGGATGCTCCGATCCGAACCCCATGTCATTAGAAGGACCCGATCCGATCCCAGAAGTTCCCAGCCGCTTCACTCCACGATCTCCTGGATATTCGGAGCGGTTACACCCACTTTCTACCCACGATGGCCACTTACCTGATGTGTTGGCAACACCAGGACTCATTCGATCCAGAAATTCATGGGATGGGGGACACGTGCACCCGATCCGAACCGAATTCTGGAGAAATTTCCACCTATAAATAGACCTCCAAGGGTCGTTTGAAAGGATCTTTGGGCACTCTTAGAGTTCATATACCTTTGAGAACCGAATTCCAGCACTCCCAAACAATCCAAACCATCACACATAGTGTATTTTGAGATAGTTAAGTGAATGTATATGAAAAGTGAGCGAGATTGAGCGAATATCTTGTTGTATTTTCATCTATATCATCAAACAAAGTGTTATAAAGTGGACGTAGGCTCTTCAACGCCGAACCACTATATACTCTGTGTCTCTTTTCTATTTTTGATCTCATTTTATCGAAATTTTAGTCAATTTGGGTGTTAGAACCACTTTTTGGTCTAACAGTGGCTGTATCTCCTTGAATAGTAATTGGCGGCAGCCCCCTATGGGAAATTGGTCTCTCAGTACTAACCGTGTCTTCTGGGGTAGTATATGTATCCCTGTCCTTTTCAGCTATATTTGCCAGTACGTCATCTTGAGTTGAAGATGGAGAAGGAGGATCCCTAAGGGGCATTGTTGGATCTTTTGAGCTCTCTCCCCTCTCGGGTAAAATGTCAATTGGCCCCTCGACTGGAGGTATGTATACATAAGGACCCTCTTTGTAGCCTATGCTACGAGTAATAGCCAATAACCGATGACGGTGGAGATATTCATCCACTAAGCATTCTTTAATGGTCAAAAAAATTTGATCACCATTGAGTAGTTGGTTCAAACGACCATAGTATGCCTGATGTATTTCCTATTTTGGATTGGGAACAACAATAAATGAATGGATGTCAATACATTTATGATTGCAAATGAAGACAGAAATCAGGAGGTTAATTTTTTTAATTGATTGGAGCCACCTTCTTGCACATCCAGGTTGTTGTTTGATGTTAAACCATTCAGCTTTAGGATCACCGACTTTGGTACTAAATGGCACAGTGATGATTTTTCCTTTTGGAACTGGCACAAAATATATGAAGGATGTGGTGTCCTAAGTTCTATGCTTGAAGTTAGAGAAGAAATGAACATCCTCGAAAGTCGGCTCAACACCTAGAATTTCTATGTTATGTACAAAGTATACAAATAAGCGTAGGAATTGGGTTGAAGTTGCATTGGAGTGATCCGCATTTGTCTCAAAAAATCGATGACAAGTGGCGGAAATGGAGGTATCGCCCCAACAATGCACATCAATCTATTGATGGCCATATATATCTCGGGAGGAATGTGAGGACGCTCTGTTTTAGAAGGCAATTCAGTATCTCTCCGGAGTATTCCATGTTTTAAACATATACGTGCAAGTTTATTATTGTCCACTGTTGTAGCAACTGAATCACTGGGTTTTTCCAAAATAGTGACATTCTCAAACTTATCGGGAGCCCAGTTATCTCCGACTCCTCCTTCACTCTCTTCATCCATGGAAACATCGCCCCCGGACGATGCTTCGCTATCATGGGTTCTTATTTCATAGTCTGGGCCCTCACTGCCCCATTTTGGATCTGAGCAGGAGGATATTTCTTCAACAGTAAGATTTCCAGATCTCCCTATGGCTTATTTGCTCTCTGCCAATCAAGACGAATGTCTCTTAGTCATGTTTGTTGTACTATTGAAGAAATAATAATAGAAATTATAGTAAAGTCGCCTATGCCCCCCGTGTGTGAATGTGTACTAAATTATGCAGGTGTGTGTAACATTAACATCAAAGAATGCAGAATAAACATAAATTAAAGCAATGTGGAGGGCTGTTTTATGTTCATTAAGTCCAGGCGGTTCAGTCAAGAAGGCTGTATCCTAACTGTTCATGAAATCGCAAACCATACTTAGCATTGGCTAAGTCATTTATAGCATGGTTGTGTGGCATGATATATAAGTGTGGATCGAATCGGATCGGATCTGGCAAGCTCAAAGAAATTCAAATTAATTGATACCTATCTGAATCGATGTACATCCTTAGAAGCTAATGTCCTCTTTTAAGAGATCCCCCTGATCCGAACCGACTCTACACCAATTTCCTACACTCTCATCCGACCCGAACCGATTTCACCCTCCACCATTAGCTGCTTCTCCTTGTCCCTTTAAGATATTCAACCCGAACCGATCCCGCTTCTCCCTTCTTCTTCCTTTCTTCTTCTTTAGCACCACCAAACCTCTTCACACTTGCCAGAACCCAACTCGTAACTGAGCATTTATGAATTGACGTGGCCAATGCTGGCTTCGAACTCCTCCATAGCCATTTCGAGGTGGATACAATAGCAGGAAAAATCATTCGAATCGCCCTTGAATTCGAGTTACATCAATTAAAGCGGAGATTAATTAAAGCTATTAACCCACCTATGTATTCAATTTGAAAACTAGAAAGAATTCTGGAGTTTTGGAAATTAGGGGTTTTCACGTATGATTTTGGAGAATGGAGGAAATAAAAGAAATAAGTGAGAGACGAAGAAGGTGTGAATTTATATGCATATGAAGTGGCTCTTGTATTCCAACCAATGTGACACTCCACTCTGGTCAAAACAGAAAGCAAGCCCATGGTCATTAAGCCTATTAGCATGAAGGTGTTGGAGCGCGGGCTGGGTCAGATGGATCTGATCCGAACCAAAGCAGGATCACTAGTATTGATTCTGCATATGAAACGATTCCTGGGGGGGATATGCAAAAGTTTACCTAGAGGAGTCACTTGGACACTAAACAAAGTTCTTAAAGCTATTTTAAATAATAAAGGAAATTTATGTATTCCATGACGTATTTATAGACAACGAAAGATGCGACTTGATGAAGCAACACATCTCTATAAATGAATGGAAGCAACTATTCAATGATTTTAATTCAGAAGTCAATGAACAGACTATTTCGAAGCACATTTCATCTTCGATAAAAGTGTACTTCGAGGGGGCAAAATGTTAGCCCGCTTTGTGATCGGGCTACACAAAGCTAAGAGATCACTTGATGAGTAGGTTTGAAAGAGGAGGCAAGCATCGGGAAGTCGGTTCGGTTCGAAGTCCTCCGATCCGCTCCCATTTGCCTCAAAGCAAGCAACCAAGAAAGCGATGAACAGATGACACACCCAGATCGGATCAACTTCTTCCGATCCGAAACCTCATCACTCCACCAATCCGAACCCATGGCACTACAACAATGTTGCACGATTTCCTGAGAACTCGGAGCGGTTAGGAACCCATTTTCCCACGTTCGTCCACTAACATGATGTGCCGTCATCCTCATAAGACCTCTGATCCCGGCATTCAAGGCACGAACTCCACGTGTATCCGAACCGGAGCCATTCAAAAGAGAATTTCCACCTATAAAGACACCACCAAACATCATTTGAAGGATGTTTTGGCGAATTCTTGGCTCTAACTCTCACTACATACAAATTTCATCAATTTATTCATATCATTATCAGCCTTTGAGGAATATTTCTACAAGCATTGAGTGAAATTATTCATTGTATGAGTAAGTTTGAGTGAAAACAATCATTGTATTTGTATTCCATTCATCAGTCAACAAAGTATAAAGTGGACGTAGGCTCTTTAATGCCGAACCACTATAAATCGTGTGTTTTCTCTACTTTTTTTCTTTCACTCCAATTAGAATTATCATTCATTTGGGTGTTAGAACCATTTTTGGATCTAACAGCCTTGCAATATCAAGCTAGATAACCTTCCCAAGGTCAATTCAGAATACCATTGTGCAACATGTGTGATATCCGTCCTTCGGGGTAAGATAATTAGTCATTAGAGTCAAAATTCTGATTCCCAGGGGAAGGCGGCTAGCTTAGATTTACAGGACTTAGAATGTACTTCGATAACTCTGAGCCATGACGGTGTCAAATCCCAAGAACACATGTCCTATATATTGTAATCCGGATGTTGACGAAAAATGTCGTTAACATTTTGGTGCTAAAAGGAGGGCCTGAACCTCCGTCCTTATGGTTAATTTGTCAAAATTAATTTGGTGAATTTATTGCTCCATTGCAGGAAAGATGAAATTGAAAAGATTGGAGGATCGAAAAAAGAGATGGATCCCAACGCCAACCTTGAAGGAAATGAGGGTCCAGCGCTCAACCCAAATAATAACGAGAAAGGAACAACATCCAATCCACAACAACCACCAGACTCAAACTCGATGGAGGATAATGTCGCAAGAATTTTGGTCTTGGAAAAGAAAATCCAAGAAATGTAGGCTCAAGTCAGCACTGTCCGAGCACAGAAGTCCTCGAGGCTCTCCAGATCTAGTTAGAGAGAGACGAATGAATCTCTGAAAAGAAAAGCTCCCATTCAACATTCAGAAGCAAAAGAGAAGCTTAAGGCAACTTCTTCCAAGAAGAAGAAGTCCCATATGACGGGAATAGATCATCAAGGGAATCAGTGCGAGCAGGAACAGTCTGGGAGCTCCACCTCCAAAGGCTATGATCCCAAGAGAGTGAACTATGAAAAAATGTAAGCTTAAATCAAAGATCTCACACAAAAGACTGTCAAGGACTTGTTGGGAAGCAAGCGGAAGAGGTCCTAAGATGACAGGGTAAACGACAACGAAAGAGTAGCTCCATTCATAGATGAGATTATGAACACCATAATACCATCGAGAGTGAAAGTTCTAACCATAAAGTATCTTGGGACGACAGACCCCGACGATCATCTAATGGCTTTTGACAGCCAGATGGATCTTTACAACACATCTAGAGCCGTCAGATGCTGCCTGTTCCCGGTTACCTTTCAAGGGGTAGCGGCAAAGTGGTATTGCTAGTATAGGGGAAACACCATTTACTTGTGGAAACAATTCTCATACAAATGCTCCGCTCAGTTCTGCATTTACAAATATCCAACCGTAGACTATAAGGTCATTGCTAACATCAAACAGAGGCAAGGGGAGTCTCTCGAGGATTATTCGAAAAGGTTCAACATCGAAGCCTTAAAGTCCAAGGATATGAATGACCGTGACAAGCTAATTGTCATACACTCGGTGTTAATTGAAAACACCCCCTTCTGGAAGGAGTTATATATTCACGGCTGTAAAGACTTGCAAGATTTCCATTTTCAAGTCGACAAGTTTATTCGCATGGATGAATTGTACTTCACAAAGAGGAAGTTCGGGCATTGAGGGGAAGGAGGAAGGCCGAACTTTGGACAAAAGCTCCCGTAAGGAAATCAAAAGAGGTCGAGGTGGGAAGATTCTAATACCAACTCGGTTGCCTTGAACAAACTCATCTCGTATGTGTATGTTGTCGCAAAAGAAAGGGTCAATAACTTCCCCGTCTCGTTCAAAGCCAAGAATTGCCCCTGAACCTCATTCCAGTGGTAAATATTGCGAATTCCACAAAACCAATGGACATAAGACTGATGAGTGCAAGGTATTGGACGGGATTATCCAGAAGTTGATACAAGAGGTCATCTGAAGAAAATTGTTTTAAATAAGACAACATCAGCTTAGCACGCAAGGGGATAGCAGAAGGTTTCGGCAAATGCGATAGGAGTTGCTACAAAGGAAAACAACCTAGATTTGAGGCCACCTATAAACCGAATCAATGTGATTCATGGAGGGCCACACCCTGCCGGAAGCTGTCCAAAAGCCAACAATCAATACATAAAATAAGCCATGAAGGGAATCTTCTCCATTCGAGAAGAACCATAGTTGAAGAATGCACGCTATGCTCTCAAAATGCATAACCTAGTCGTTTCTCCAGAAGAAATAAAAAGGGGGTCCGCCACCCACATAACGACCCACTTATGATTACAGCACAAATAGGGCTCTCGGTTGTTTCAAAGATTCTTGTGGATATAGAGAGTGCCATCAATGTCATCTTTAAGCATGCTTTCGATCAGATGGGGATTTCTGAGAAGAAGTTATAACCAAGCAATGAACCAATCTTCGGCTTCTACAATAAGGGGTTAACTCCGGTGGGGTAGATCTACCTTTTGGATCAAGTTGGGCTATCCCCACTTCACAGAACCTTTGAGACTCTCTTTGTTGTGACCGATCAACCATCCTACCACAATGCCTTCTTTGGGCGACCAACTTTGGAAGAGATGGACGCTTTTGTTTCTTCCAAGTAACTTATGTTAAAATTCCTAACCAAATTGGGATGGGGTACCATCAGGGGAGAACATTTTAGTTCCCGTGAGTTGTACTTCACAATGATTGACAAGTACAAAAGGGAGTGTTCTTTGTACTTTGATTCTTCTACTGGTTTTATGCCTTCGGATAGGGGATTCGTACATCCCTCATTCGAAGCTAAGGTAAAAATGAATAGGACTAACAAACGCACTAATGGTAGGTGCGCTTCTTTGAAAAGAAAGAGGAAAAGGTCTGATGAGGTGAACTAACCTGAGGAAGGAGAAATCATCACAGATTTGGATTCTAGAGGAGACATTGAAAGAATAAAACCAATAGAAGAAGTGGAAGAAGTAAATGTTGGTTCGGAGGATAGATCAAAGGTCGTCAACACAAGGAAATGGCTAACGGAGCCCCTCAGAAGCATCCTAATATAGTTCCTACAGCTCAACAAAGATGTTTTCGCTTGGACCCATTCAGACATGATTGGTATCAACCCTTCTATCATGAGCCATGCCTTAAACATTGACCCTTTGGTAACCCCGGCCCGACAAAAGAAGAGATAATATAATAGAGACCGGATAGAGGTCTTGAAAGTGGAAGTCAAAAGGTTAGAAACTAACGGGTTCATACGAGAAGTCCTTTACTCGAAATGGTTAGCCAATCCCGTGCTAGTGAAGAAGTCCAATGGGAAGTGGAAGGCGTGTGTTAATTACATGGATTTAAACATGGCTTGTCCGAAAGATTTTTATTGATGCCATGAGTGGTCACAAGGTACTATCCCTTATGGATGCTTACGCGGGGTCCAACAAAATTTCGGTGCACAAACTCGACGAGGAGCATACAAGCTTTATCACTGACTGGGGAACGTTTTGTTGTAAAGTGATGCACTTCGGTTTGAGGAATCCGGGGGCAACACACCAAGGACTGATAAACAGGACGTTTCAAGAGACAAATAGGGCGCAATATGGAAGTATATGTTGATAACCTGCTGGTGAAGTCCACCAAAATATAGAACCATCTAAAGGATCCGGCGGAAATGTTTGATGTCCTAAGAAGTTACCAAATGAAGCTAAACCCTAAAAAGTGTTCTTCTGGAGTTCAATATGGAAAGTTTTGGGGTACGCGGTAAGTGAACAAGGAATTGAAGCTATCCCTAACCAAATACAAGCTATTAAAGATATGGAGGAACCTAAAACAACCAAGGAAGTCATGAGCCTAAATGGGAAAGTAGCAGCCCTCGGTAGGTTCATTTCCAAAGCCACCGACAAATGTGTTCATTTCTTCGACGTCATAAATAAAAAGAAGATTTTTGAACGGAATGAAGAGTGCAGGAAGGCATTCTAGGAATTAAAAGTCTATATAGGAACGCCTCCGATTTTGTCCGGTCCCGAGAAGGGAGAAGATCTATACATATATATGGCTGTTTCAGAACATACAGTTAGCTTAGTCCTGATAAGAGAGAATAATGGGACTCAGCATCCCATCTACTACGCTAGCCAAAGGCTAAAGGACGTAGAAACTTGATAACCTGTTATAGAGAAACTAGCGTATTTCTTAATCCTTACCGCATGAAAGCTCAAGGGTTATTTCCAGGCTCACCCTATTAGAGTTTTAACTAGCTTTCCGCTTAAGCAGGTGTTCAGCAAACCGGAAACCTCAGGGATGCTAATTAAATGGGGTGTCGAGCTTAGAGAATACGAAATCGAGTTCCGTCCTCGAGCAGCAATTAAAGGACAAGCTCTCGCATATTTCATGAACGAGTCCATGAACTTCATTTCAGAACAATCAGTTAAAGAAAACGACTTAAAGACCAAATGGCAGCTCTTTGTTGATGGAGCCTCCAACGAGCAGGGAGCAGGGGCAGGTTAAGTTATAATTACCCCTGACGGACACCGCTTACACTATGCTATGAAGTTAGGATTCCCAGCAACCAACAACGTGGTCGGCCGTGTATGAATCAATGATAGCTGGTTTGAATCTAGCACTACAGTTGAAGATACCGCAGATAGAAATCTTTAGTGGTTCACAATTAATGGTAAACCAAATAAAACAGACATATTAAACCAAGGATAAGCAGCTAATCATGTACATGAAGAGGGTACTGAAGATGCTTTCCCTATTTGAGGACTTCTTAGTTCGTCAAATACCCCGTGGAGAGAATGCCCAAGCGGATTCACTAGCCAAGTTAGCCAGCTCATGAGGGGCCCCCGAATCTCGAATCATTCCGGTGGGATATCAGGAAACGCCTAGAATCGAGTGGAAAGAATAAAAAATGGGTAAAGATTTATTGGTCTTAACTAGATCCCAAGCCTTAAGAAGGGAAGACGAAGAAAACCAAGAAGAAAACTCCAATAGGGAACCTCCTATAACGGAAACAAACCACCAGCGGAAAACTACATGGATGACTCCCATAGTAGATTACCTCCTAAGAGGAACTTTACCCATTAGTAAGCAAGATACGAGAAGGGTAAAACACCAAGCTCCTACATTTGTGATTGTGAACAACATACTTAATAAAAAGGGACATTCGCTTCCTTACTTAAGGTGTGTAAATTCCAAAGATGGACTTGGCTTGTTAAAAGAAGCTCATGAAGGATGGTGTGGGGACCATTCCAGTGGAGTTAAGCTGGCCAGAAAGGTCATGCGACAAGGTTATTATTTGTCGTGGATGGTTAGTCAAGTAGTTGAGTACGTCAAGAGATGTGATAAATGTCAAAAGTACTCTAAGGTGCCACAACTTCCCCATAGCGAACTAACCACTATATCAAGCTCCCGGACATTCGATGTATGGGGAATAGATTTAATTGGACCTTTACCACTCGCCAAGGGAGGAGCTAAATATGTTGTAGTAGCTATCGACTACTTCACCAAGTTGATGGAAGAAGAACCCCTAACAACAATCACATCCAAAAAGGTATTAAGATTCGTAAAAAAAATATTGTTACCCGCTTCGTAATTCCTCACAAAATTATATCGAATAACGAAACACAATTCGAGAGCGAAGAGTTCACCCGATTCTGTAAGAAAAATGGAATCATCAAAAGTTTCTCCTCAGTGGCCCATCCGAAAGCTAATGGAGTTGTGGAAGCCGCCAACAAGACCATTAGGACAATCCTTAAAAAAACGGCTAAATCAAGACAAAGGAAATTGGGTAGAAGAGTTGCCTTTAGTTCTTTGGGCGTGCAGAGCCTCTACCAAAACAGACACGGGACACACCCCCTTCATCCTAACATATGGTTGCAAAGCTATGCTTCCAGTTGAGGTCGAAATCGCGTCACATAGAAGGACAACATATGCATTTGACCCCAACCAAGAGTTAAGGAAGGAATCACTAGACTTAATACAAGGACTAAGAGATGAGGCTGCAATCAGAACCGCTGAATATCAAAGGAGGATTACGAAATAATAATATTCAAAGGTCAGAGCTAGAACCTTCGCTAAAGGTGAATTAGTGCTATGAAGAGTGATGGCTAACACTAAGAACCAAGCGGATGGCCCTCTCGGTCCAAATTGGGAAGGACCCCTGATTATCCATCAAGAAGTTATACCCAGAACATATCGGCTATGAAGGCCCAACCGTGATCTTGTTCCGAGATAATGGAACTCAGAACATTTAATACCATATTTCTCAACGATAAAGGAATAAGAAACAAGACTTTCCTCCAAAGATAATTACACAGCTAAGGGCACGGAAACCGTTCCAGTGGCTCAAGAGAGACCCAAAAGGGCTCGAGTCGAAAAAAGGATTAAATCCCTCGTCATCGCCAAATTGGCTGGGGCAAGGCATCCCCCGAGGGGGATGGTTTGTTAGTCTTTCTCCATGTTCAAACCAAAGGAGGCAGGGTTAAAGCATCAAAAGCATAAGCCGTCATTTCACACCAGAGATGGTCGTGGCAATGCATCTAAAATTAGCATGCCCTGCCTAGACTAGAACTAAGCACGTCCTACCTCTTCTCACAGAAGAGCACGTCCTACCTATGCTTATGTTCCGTGCTACCCGTAGAAAGGAACGCAAACCCTATAATCGCCTACAATGGTCAGGATAGGGCACCCCTCGGAGGGGGTTGGCGCATAAGCCTCTATCAGAACCTACTATGGTAGGTATAGAGCGTCGAAAGAGTAAACCATAGTTCTTTTCTACGATGGCCCCGTCTTTGTTTCTAAGACCTTATCATCGCCTACGATGGTCAGGATAAGGCGCCTCCTGGGGGGGTGGTCGGGTAAGTCCTTGGGCCTTGCTTGCGGATAAGCTAACAAAGCGCTCCGGATGTATATGCCTAGAGAGTGGCCAACAAAGCACATACATCCTCTGCTTTGACATCAAAAGCCAAAGGAGAGGCTCAAGAAGCATGTACAACTTCTACTTCATCAATCAAATCCAAAAGGGATGCCAAAACAACAAATACAGAAAGGGTTCCCAGTCTTCTATCTTAAAATAACCAAATCTGGGTGGATTCGGCTCTTCATTAATACTGGAAGGGTTCCCGATCTTCGGTCTTTAAATACCCTAATCTGGGTAGATTCGACTCTTCATTAATACCGGAAGTGTTCCCAGTCTTTAATCTTTAAATACCCGAATCTGGGAGGATTCGACTCTTCATTAATACCAGAAGGGTTCCCGGTCGTCAATCTTTAAATACCCGAATCTAGGTAGATTCGCCTCTTCATTAATACCGGAAAGGTTCCTGGTCTTCAATCTTTAAATATCTAAATATGGGTAGATTCGTGTCTTCATTAATATTGGAAGGATTCTCGGTCTGCAATCTTTAAATACCCGAATCTGGGTGGATTCGGCTCTTCATTAATACCGAAAGGGTTCCCGGTCTTCAACCTTTAAATACCCAAATATGGTAGATTCGGCTCTTCGTTATTACCAGAAGGGTTCCCGATCATTAATCTTTAAATACCCGAATCTGGTTGTATTCGGCACTTCGTTAATGCTGGAAGGGTTCCCGGTCTTCAATCTTTAAATACCCGAAGCTGGGTGGATTCGGCTCTTCACTAATACCGGAAGGGTTACCCGGTCTTCAATCTTTAAATACCCAAATCTAGGTGGATTCGGCTCTTCATTAATACCGGAAGGGCTCCCGGTCTTCAGTCTTTGAATCCCCGAATCTGGGTAGGATTCAATCTTCATTATTACTGGAAGGAATTTACGGACTTCCATTTATATCAATGCCAGAATCTGGGTCAGTTCATTTGTCCACAAATGCTGAAAATGGATCTCTTTACAAGGATCCATGATGTAATCAAACATTGAGAGACAATTGGCGAATAGGAGAGAGCTTGGAAAGAGAAGCTTGACTTGGAAAGTCGAAGACGCCCCTTCACTAGGGGGGATGTTACCACCAAAATTATCTTAGCATAAGCTGGCGGTGAAGGGATGTTGAATGAATATAAACATGGATGAAAGAATCCGGGAGCAACATAGACCAACACTCCTCAGGAAGAAAGGATCTCAAGACCTACAAAATGACAACTAAGTTCATCCGGCATTGTCCATCTGACAGGGACTACCCGAGGGAGAGTTCTGTGACGAAAAGTAACCTAAGACAAGGATCAAAAAGAGGAAAGCATAGGCTCCGCTTATCGAAACCTAGAAGTACTATCGGGATTAACCCACTTAACACCGACACACCAGAGGAAGAAGAGTATCGACCCAGTACATAAAGATTGTCTAGAGCCGACTTCTGAGAATCAACTTCATGAATGACGAAGGGATACCTTCACAAGTAACAGAATTTCACTGGAATCCACCTTCCGGGCAAACAAACCATCTCAAAAGTTCCACTGAAAGGCTAAACCAAGACCCAAGCAAGGATACATGCTACCCGTACTAATCTACCTAGTACCTAAACCAGCAACGGTTTTGAACTGGTAGACATCTACGTACATCATGATGGCAGGCACCTCTAAGTACTCAGATAAAGCCGAAAGCCTACATTCGAAAGCTTACGTTTGAGAACCAATGACCAGAAGCTGCTACCGGGAGTTCAAACACCGTCCGCAAACCGCCATGACAACAAACCTGTATCATTCTCGGGGGAAGCCCAGGTCGTCCGGGACCTTCACTTCGAAGACCGTAATCAGCACCACAAGGACAACCGAGAGCCAAACGCCCGAGACCAAGAGAAAAGGACCCCGTATTCTCTATAAATAGGACCCCAAGAGTCACATAAAAGGGGACGAACTTTTTATTCCTCAATTCAGTTCTCTTCTTCTAAAAAGAAGCAAATCATCAATTCTTGTAACACATCCACACTTTATAAATGGAGAATTCTGGCTTTTTGACATCTTTCAATTTTGGTATTCTTGTTGTGCCATAATGATAAAACAAGGAGTTAATACTAACATTTCTAATGAGAAGATCAATCAGGGCACCCTAGCAATGGAGAAGGGGCTTTGCATAAATAGGAAGTCTCCTTCCCCTCGCCTTGAGGGTTCACCATGATTGATTGACACTCTCATGATGAGCCTAACGTTTCCTGATCCTTGAGAAAGGAGGTCATCTATGGGTTTATAACTTGATCTCCTATGTGATTCAGACCCCTCTCTTGTGCTGGTCGGACGCGGAGTGATCACCAGAGTTAATGAACATCATGATGCCTTCTTCCCCGAAATCGGGGGAAACGTTAGCCTGATTTCTTCTTATCACAGTACATAGTGACATCTTCATGATTTAGGAACCCATTAATTTCATAAAGCCTAAAAATACAAAGCTAGATAACCTTCCCAAGGTCAATCCAGAATACCATCGTGCAACATGTGCGATATCCGTCCTTCGGGGGTAAGATAATTAATCATTAGAGTCGAAATTCTAATGCCCAGGGGATGGCAGACTAGCTTAGATTTACAGGCCTTAAAATGTACTTTGATAACTCTGACTCTTGACGATGTCAAATCCCATGAACACATGTCTTATATATCCGGATGTTGATGAAAAATGTCGTTAACATTTGAAAACATAATCTTAGTGTTTCGACGATGACAACTGTACGGTGTTTGTTACTAATATGTTTGTTAAGTGGTTTTAGGTCTCGCAATCATATGACGAACAATGAATGATAAACAGAAGAGAAGTTTTGGAAATTCGAAGTTAAAAATGAAAAAGGAAAGAAAAGCAAAGTTATATGTTTGGAAGAATTGAACCAAGACCCATCATATGAGACTTGCAAAGCAACATACCATATTGGTATTATGAACAATGTAGGTGCATTTGTCTACATGTTATAAAGGAGGAAGAAGTTTTGTAGGTGCATTTGTCTACATGTTAAGTGGTTTTAGGTCTCGCAATCATATGACGAACAATGAATGATAAACAGAAGAGAAGTTTTGGAAATTCGAAGTTAAAAATGAAAAAGGAAAGAAAAGCAAAGTTATATGTTTGGAAGAATTGAACCAAGACCGATCATATGAGACTTGCAAAGCAACATACCATATTGGTATTATGAACAATGTAGGTGCATTTGTCTACATGTTATAAAGGAGGAAGAAGCAAAAATTCAACAGCGAAGAGAAGAAATAAAAATGAAAGCATTTGGCAACACCAGTCCTTGAACCATGCACTTCCAATCCAATACAACAAATTGTTGCCTTAACCACTCGACCATACATGTTTCCCGTTGTGGTGGGAATGACAGTTCTTTATATTGCACAAAAGGCGGAATATTTTTTGAAAAAAAAGAAATGACATTGCAGGGACTTGAGCCCGTCTCTTCAACAAGGAAAGCACACATTATAAGACAATTGCTTTTTTATATGAACAAAAGAAAAGGCAGAATGCAAAAGTAAGGCGCAAGCAAGGATCCAACTCGCAACCTTTGAGTAAGAAGGCACACATCATTCCACTCAACCACAACACCTTTTGCGTTAGTGACCGTTATGATATAATATGAACATTATAACAGTCACGTTACATGACCATTCAAGCACTTATTCAACCAACTTCACAATATCAATGGATGGATCTTTTCCAAAGCAATTTTCTGAAGGGAAACAACTGTTTAATGGCATTTCGTCACTCATATATAATCCCTACATCATTCCACAACCACATACACAACTATCTTCTCCAAATTATCCAAACATTTCTTCCAAACTCCATATTTATTTCGAAGCAAATATTAGACCGGCGCTTCTTCACTCCACGACTATTCAGATCTGGTCAAATTTCACTTCCTAGCTTCTGCGCATTCAATCCGCATCATTATTGTTGAAGTCTGTAGAAGTTGTAATCAATTGCGACTTATCCGTGTTATGAAGAACACATATACAGTCAAAATAAACTTTTATAATTGTTTAAAGTCCTGCTCTGCTGCTCAGGCAAGAAGTCTTCTTCAGCTGTTGAGGCGAAATCTCATTCTGCTGCTCAGGTCCCCGTTCTACTGCTCAGGCCCCCTTCCTGCTGTTCGGGTGTTTGTTAACCTATTTCTCTGGGTGAAGTGAGGGTTTTTGTGTTAGTAAAATTCCAGAAGAGTGTCTGGGACTGGACGTAGGACATTGGTCCGAACTAGTATTAAATATTTAGTGTTATTTATATTATCTGTTGCTGTTGTAATTATTTTACTGCTGCTGTGATTACTGCGCTTCAAATTCTACATATATTTATTGGTAAACATCCATCCACTGCATTGCGACTATTCATTCGTCGCCGCACCGAATTTTCAAATGATACATACTAAAAATATTCATGAACTTTGACAAACTTAATGGTTTGAAGAAGAAAGAGTGTGACTTAATATATCAGCCTCTAAAGAATCATACAACACTCTTCAAGAAGAAGCATAAACATGCGTATATTAGTGACTATATACAAATATGTATAATTCCAAAACATGCATTGGCCAAAGACGTGATGAATGTGGTCTACCTATACTGAAGGTGGTTTAATTATACTGCTTACTTCCAATAAAGAGCATACATACGAAAATGCAGTTCCCATAAAGAGCAATAGAAAATCATACTGAACCACATTCGTATACCTAAATAATAACTACACATATAAACACACATTCATACTTCCAATAAAGAGCATACGTATGAAAATGCAATAATCAAACTGCCTACTGTGTTGTAAACCAAAATGAACAAGTGCTGGAAAAAATATTGCACTTTAAACCTGACACAGTGCAAAATGGAACAGTGGATAATGTTAAAACTGCCCACTTTATGAATGCAGTTTAGTGGCAAATGATACTTCCAATAAAGAGCATACTACTTTTGTCCATGAAACAGGTGAAGCTGAAACTTCAGCTCAGCTCCATTCATACTCAATGAAGACAATGATCAAAATGATGATTCCAGCGTAAATGTCATCAACAACCCTCCAGTGTCAAAACTTGTCAGGCCATCCAGCTTGTGGACGTGCATGTGCATAACCTTACCAGTTCTCCACCTTCATTTCTACCCAACCCTTTCAACAAACCTGTTACCAACCCCCCTTTATCAGCAAACTTATCACCCTCTCCTCCACTAAATTAAAAAATAATGTCAAAACCCAATATATATACACACCTACCTTCCCAGCCTTCCTCTTTTTTCAAACCCTGACTCCATTGCGCACGACACCTCTCTTCATTTTCCAATACATCCACTACCATAAGCACCACAACCTCCATAACTATTGAATCTTCCGCTGAATCCTCACTTTCTTCATCTATCCCCGGATATTGAAAATTAAAGAGTTTTCCAGCACTTAGCACTTGTT
Source organism: Allium sativum (assembly GCA_030737875.1). NCBI lineage: Eukaryota > Viridiplantae > Streptophyta > Magnoliopsida > Asparagales > Amaryllidaceae > Allium > Allium sativum. Next base: position 569,911,936 of record CM060923.1, on the reverse strand, counting down.
CATTTTGGTTTTCAACAAACCCATCGCCAGAAACAAAACACATCCACAAAACCAGCAACCTCTTCCTATCATAGTCAATCACGTGACACTGGAAATAACTCATTAACCATCCAAAACCACAACTCATCCCATCAGAATCCAATTGCACCAAAACTCAATCATGCTCCTTTCCTCTAATGGTTTTCTCACAATGTAACATATACGCAATTCAAAGTATTGGACCAATTCCACAGAATCTGCTCATGTACCAGATATGTACCGCAGCTGCTCGTTAGAATAAGAATAGCTTTGGTATATGTTAACAAACGTATCTTGAATTGGCGATAGAACAACCAACAACTACACTTATGACCAAGACATAGAAGTTGGTAACGAGAGATTTAATCACTGATTTTGTATACAGTTTACAGAAATGAAAGGAATGGTGCAACAATTCATGACTTAGCAAAATAGGCTGACATAGTAGTTGGACTGCATGTTTGTAGAGTTATGTTGCTTCATGTTATTTTCAAATCTTTCATTTTGGAAGGTATTAAGAGCAATTATGATTGACAAACTCTTCATCTTCAAAGTGAAGGGCTTGATGTAATTTATATGTGTCATCCAACTTCATTTTGTTAGCTACATTTACTTGCTCACCATGACTGTACCACTTACTGCACTTGTATAAATGATCCATTCCTCTTATAATCAGGTGCTCAACAATAACTCATCATAATGTCAAGTAATATTTTGAAAACTTGATGTTTCCTGATTTCCTCTTTGTTGTATGCACAAAATTCCTTGCCACTTGCTCGTACTCTCTACTAGTTCTACGGTAAAAATAAAATATTTAACAAATGAAATCATTAACTCAAATTCCAAGTTAAATTTTAAGCTAAAATTATACTCTTACCTGTGTAAATGCATCCAATCTTTTTCCATCGTCATATACAATATTGCAACAATCAAATTTCTAAAAAAAAAGCATGATAAATAAAAACATATGATGAGTGGATTTATGTGTAAGCACAATAATTAATTGCGTAATATTGTCACAATAGCAAAATTGAACAAGCAGAAGACAAGAACAAAACTTCTTCAGAATCAGTTAGTTTACTTGCTTAAAAGATTCTTTTGACTATTCATATTTTCCAACTCCTCTTTTTATAGGAGTCTTAACTGAAAAGGAATAGAAAAACGCAACCTTTAAATTTTACAAACAATAATTTACTTTAGGCAAAATGATGCATTTGCAAACAGCTATCAAGCACCAAAAAGATTAATAATAATAGTACTAATGCTACTAGCATAACACTGTAAAATGCAAGATATGTTCATAAGCTATTGGACCAAATAGGCAACTGTCTATTTTAAGAACATTAATAGATTAATAGATTAACATTGGACAGTGAAGCATTAATTTAGACTTGAAGGACCAATCATTAATATTAAAACATTAATTTGAAATTTCAACTCATTTTCAGAAGGTTCTACACAGTAATGTGAATGTATAATCATAATCGCTATGTACCACCATGAACTCAAAAATTAACATGCATGATTTTATGTGTTACTTCTAACAAAGGCAACCTGCGATACATATGGTTCATCTGATACATATGATTCATAAGATTTCGGTATGCAGTGGAAATTTGTCAAACTATAAGCCATAAAGTAAAATTGTTTTATTAAGTTGCCATGATTCAAATAATCCATGTATTTAACCAACTAACAAACATACTTAGTGAAAACAAATAATACTTATAATATACTTAGTGAAAACAAAAAATACTATTTAATTAATATCTAGAAGTTTAGTTTGGAAGTTCAGCCAACCATTGCTCGATATCACATCCACCATAGCATGAATCAGCTTATGCGCAAACAGCAGAACCTCCTTTTGATCGGCCGATAAGTTGCCAACAACTGTGTGCCTTGAGAAATGAGCTTGAATAAGAGCATTAGCCTTAACATAAAGTTCAGTGCATCTCGGTTTTTCAAACGGGAACCTCTGATGCTTGATCAACTGTCTGATGAGTTTCTCTTTACCTGGCCTGACAGGGAGATTGACATACTCAAAAAGCCAATGTTAGAATTTCTATCAGACCTCTTAGTCGAGTTTTTTAGGTCAATGAAGTGATGAACCTCTTGACATAGTGTAGCTGAGATGTAGTAGAATGAAGCAATGAGTCCAAGATTGCATGGCTTGAGGTACATGTCCTCTCAGATGATCGAGCACTTGCTCGACTCCAAATCGCTCAGTGTATTCTCTACCAGATCGGAGAGACGATCAAACAAATTCTTGTGGCCTACTCCTTGGGGGTTGTAGTAGTTGGGATTTTTAGTCAGCCTTCTATACATGAAGGTCCAAGTGAGACAATCGCCATCATCTTACTAATTTTTTACAACTCTCACGGCTGCTTCAGCATTCAGGTGATCATGGAGAAAATGGTAATGATGGCTCTCGACAGGGAAGGCTTCATATAAAAATTTCTTTTAGAACTCTTTTCTTGGAGCACGGCAGAGTACTACGCATTTACCAGAGTTGTCTACAAGAGGTCAGCTGGCCTGACCTATCATTTGTAGCAGGTCCGTTATGGAGTAATCGATGTGAGTATTTTCATGCCCGTCAAAATACAGTGTTCCTATAACCACAACAACATGGGAGGGCATGGGTTTTCCCCAACACATAGAGCAGCTTGCTACACATACTTGAATAAAGCCACCAAGATATAGATAAAGAATAATATCCCACTCTTTTTCAGTGAGTCCTTCATGTATGTATCCTACACTAAGAGAAAGGGTACCCTTCAATGCATCGTCCCTGATTTCTGAAATAAAAGCAAACATTTCATCCTCTAGTTTCAAGAGTAACAAAGGCCTCCCTCTTTCAGTAGTGGAATAAGTGCAGAAGTCAAGAGATGTGAGCCTTGCATGCTTCCTTATAGGAACATATACAAGAGCAGTATTTGATTGAGCAAGAGCAAGAACTTTTTGACTGTATTAAAACTGAACTAATAATATTTTGATACAATGTTGTACATACTTATATAGATAGTATAATGGACGCTAATTTACATAAATTGAAGTATGGGTTTCGTGTGATGATGTGTGGGCCAAGGGCAAAGCCCATTTGAGTGATAGAGATATACGGGTACCAGTGTAGTGTAAAAACACTTCACTTAATACCCCCGTCAAACCCTAGTTTTGAAACTAGGGTTTGAAGACAAAATATGGCGGATGTCAGCAGCCGTAATCACCACAGCTTTTCATTTCTTCGTTGAAATTTCTTCACTTCGCTTGAGTTCTTTCTTCTTCTACTCTCTCTTCTTCACATTCAGATTTCTAACTTCGGTTGTAGGCTTGAGAGTGATCGATTTGATATCTTTGTGACCATGTTGGCAGTAATTGCTGCTTGTAGATCGATTTTCTTCAGCTATCTGGGAAGTATTGTCCGTTTTGTTGATTATCGGAGGGTTTTTGACTTTAGGGTTTCTGACAATTTGTTCCTTATTTGCAGATATCTTCAGATCTTCTTGAGATTTGATCCTGTTTGCTTCGGCTACGCAGAGTTTACTTCGAAGTTCTTCAAATCTGAGTCTAGAGAGAGGCTTGGTTAAGATGTCAGCTATCTGGTAAGTCGAAGGTACGTGATTGACTTCCAATCTCTCTTTTTGAACCAATTCCCTTACAAAGTATATGTCCAGTTCTAGATGCTTGGTTCTAGAGTGTAGTACAGGATTAGCAGTAAGTGCTATAGCACTCATGTTGTCACACCATATTATTGCTTTGTCATTAGTGTTGAATTTTATTTCACCTAGTAAAGATTGAATCCACATAATCTCTGCTGTTGCGCTGGCAACACTTCTATACTCAACCTCTGTGCTAGATCTTGATATCGTGTTTTGTTTTTTTGCACATCATGATATTGGATTTTTTCCCAGAAATATACAGTAGCCACTTGTTGATTTTCTGTCATCGTAATCATTTGCCCATTCTGCATCTGCATATGCACTGATGTTTAGGTTTATACTTGGCTTTAGAACAAGACATTGATGAATTGTGCCTTTTAGGTACCGTAGGATTCTTTTAACAGCTTGCCAGTGATCACTTAAAGGCTTTTGCATAAACTGGCTTGCCTTATTAACACTGTATGAAATGTCTGGTCTGGTTATGGTCACATATTGTAGAGCTCCAATGATTCTCCGGTATAATTTCTCATTGCATGTTGGCTCTCCTTTGTTTTTACTTAAGTGAATGTTGGTAATCATTGGGGTAGGTAGAGCTTTGGCATCTTCCATCTTAGCCCTGACCAGGATTTCTGAAATATATTTTCTCTGACATAGTTGAAGTTCATTCTCACTAGTTCTGTGAACTTCGATTCCTAGAAAATAGGATAGGTCACCCAAGTCTTTTACTGAGAATTCCTTGTTCAGCTGACTTGTAATGCTCTTGATCTCTGTAATGTTATTCCCTGTTATTATGAAGTCATCAACATAGATTAAGACATAAGTGGTAGTATCTGCAGTGAACTTTGTGAATAGTGAATTGTCAGACTTTGTAGGCATGTATCCCAGTTTAGATAGAGTTGTCTTCAGTTTATTGAACCATACTCTAGGAGCTTGCTTTAGACCATATATTGCCTTGTTTAATTTGCATACCATTCCTGTGTTTGTCTTTTTATCAAGTCCTTGTGGCAACTCCATATATACCTCTTCCTGCAGTTCACCATTTAGGAAAGCATTATTGACATCAATTTGTTTGATGGTCCAATTCTTATGCAAGGCTATGGTTAATATGATTCTAACAGTGGTTGGTTTCACAACAGGTGAGAATGTCTCATTGAAGTCAATTCCACACTGTTGTGAATATCATTTTGCCACTAGCCTAGCCTTGTATTTTGATATTGTACCATCAGCATGTCTTTTTATCCTGTAAGTCCATTTGCACCCAATTATATTTTTATGTTTGGGTGTCTGAACTAGATGCCAAGTTTGTTTTTTCTTTAGTGCATCTAGTTCATCTTTCATGGTACACCTCCACTTATCATTTTGCACAGCTTGATGATAAGTGGTTGGTTCAGTATTATCAAATTCAATGTTGTAAACTTTTGGTTTAAAGATACCACTTTTTGCTCTAGTTGTCATATGCTGCTGATTATAAGTTCTAGTGGCTTCCCTGTTTTCGTCCGAGTGTGTGCTTTCCTCCTGACTGCCTGTGTCCTGATTTTGAGGGTCTGCATCATTTTCTTCAGAACTGTTTTGATTATTCTCACCACTTGTTTTAGCATTTTGTGATGACTTTGCAGTTTGTGGACTTTGAGTGTGTGTCATATTGTCACTTGAGTGTGGCACATGTTCAGTCTCACTTATAATTTCAGGAACTGGTAGAATAACAGTCTGAGGGTTGTAAATTTTTCTTGTTGGCTTGACAGAATTACTTTTGAATGGGAAAACCTTTTCATTAAATATGACATGTCTGGAAATATATACTTTGCCATAGTTGTCTAAACACTTATAACCCTTATGATTAGGAGAATACCCCAGAAATGTATATGGTTTGGACCTGTAGTCATGTTTATGTTTGTTGAATGGTCTTGTATGAGGAAAGCATAGACACCCAAAAATATTTAAGTCATTGTAATTCGGTTTGAGTTTGTTCAGTACCTCAAAAGGGCATTTTAGATCAAGCACCTTTGTTGGTAATCTGTTGATTAAGTATACTGCTGTAGTAAAGGCATCAGGCCAGAATTTTATTGGCAATGATGCCTGTGCTAGCAGTGTTAACCCAGTCTCAACAATGTGTCTATGTTTTCTTTCAATAAGACCATTCTGTTCGGAGGTGTGTGGACATGTTAGTCTATGTGTTATACCCTTTTTAATAAAGTAGTGTTTTAAGGGCAGAAATTCCTTACCACCATCACTTTGGAGAATCTTGACTTTATGATTTAACTGGTTTTCAACATTAGCTATAAACTGCATAACTGTATTATAAGTGTCAGACTTTGATTTTAAAAAATAAATCCAAACATATCTTGAGTGAGCATCAATAAAGGAAATATAGTAATTATATCCATAATCACTGTTTATTGGTGCTGGAACCCATAGGTCAACAACAACTAGTTCTAGAGGGTTTAGATAATTAGTTTCAGAATTTGTGAATGGCGGTTTGTGACTTTTTCCCATCTGGCAGTATGTGCACACATAATTATTGGGAATGTCTACAGAAATATCACTGTCATTTAGAATTTTTTTCATAACTTTGAGACTTGGATGTCCAAATTTAAAATGCCACATATCAAAATCAGTACAGTCACTCTGACTATCTAACACTGTCATGTTACAGACATTTTTCCTTAATTCATTAGTCTTGGCAGTTCCAGAGTCAAACTTGTACAATCCTTTTTGTTGATTACCCTACAATAGAATGGTTTTGGTTATCAGGTCCCTAACTAAACAGTGGTTTGGGTAAAACTCAAAGAACACTTGATTGTCGTTTGCACACTGCGACACACTAATTAGATTTTTTTCTTATATGTGGCGCACACAATAAATTGTTTAAGTAAAGTTGTTTGGCACCTTTAATAGTAGTATGCCCAGTGTGAGAAATGACTATAGAATTACCATTACCCATAATTAAAGAATTTTTTACCTTAGTATTCACGATTGCCAAGGTTTAGGTTGTTTAGATTGTTGGTAACGTGATGAGTTGCCCCTGAATCTGGATACCATGCATCATCTTGAATATCTTCAATACTGGTAGTGTTAGATGTTGAATCTTGAGTGCTTTTGCTTTCAGTCTGACTGTTAACCATATTTTCATTGGGATAGTTATTTTTGTTATTGTTACTTCCTTGCTGACTTGTGTTGATGTTGTTGTCAAATCTGAAATAGCAATTGTTGGCTGTGTGGCCAAGTTTATCACAAATTTGGCATTTTGGTCTGTTGTTGGTGTTCCATCTTCCACCTCTGCCTCTTGCACGGTTAGATTGACCTCCTCTTAGGTAAGAATTCTGATTTCTTTGAGTGTTTTGTTGGTTCTTGGCCTTGTTAGTAGTAGTGTAATTAACATTGAACTCAGAACCTTGATCTTTCTTTTGCGTTAGTCTCCCTTCATGAGCATGAAATGTGTTATAGACACTTTGTAGTGAGGGAGTAGGTTCAATAGATGTAATGAATGCTATGACTGCCTCATATTCGTCTTCCAGACCACCAACAATGTACAACACTTGTTCCTTTTCTTCGATTTTGCTGCCAGTTCTTGCAAGTTGATCACACAAGTTTTTGACTTTCATAAGATACTCATTCATGCTAGAATTTTATTTCTTAATATTCTGAAGTTGTTTCTTGAAATGCAACACTCTAGCAGATGATTGACTTGTAAACGATCTCTCTAACGCTGTCCAGACTTCATGTGAAGTTTTTGTACCTATTAACTGTAGCATAAGAGAAGCACTATGAGATGACATTAACCATGCACTGATTAAATTGTCTTGCCTCTGGTAGGTTGTGTATTCTTGGTTAGGAATAAAGCTGTTATTAGTGTCTCGTGTATATTTTGCTGGAACAGGTTTGGTTCCATATATGAATTCTTCAAGACCATAACCCTTTGCTGCCGTTTCAACTTGCAGCTTCCACAGGAGGTAGTTTGATTCATCGAGCTGAATCGAGATTAATTGGCTTTGAGGATTTACAATGGTTTTGATAAGGTCTTCAGTGATCGATGTACTTGTCTGATTTGATGTGGATGATGATGTTAGTGGAGTTGGAGGATCTCCTTCAACCATGATGCCAAGATATTGAATTACTGTTGTCCCACAAGAAAGGTAAACTTTTCTGAATCATCAAATTCTTGAATTGAGGAGTGTGTTTTTCATTTACTGAAGCGAGAATGCAACAGAATGATGCTTGACTGATTTCAACCTTGGATTGGTTTCAATCCAGATAGCTTAAAAATGATGTCAGGCTGACTTCTAGGATGGCTTCTCGAGTTGGTGATTGATTTCACCATACTCCTTGATCGAATTTAATGGTTTTGACAATGTTTACCACCAAGCTGTGATTCAAGAATTGATACAGCCACTGTATATTGGCGAGGCACTGTTCTTGAATTGCAGCCTCAACTCTCAAGTGAAAAGATCAAAGATCTTGGATGAGAGGTACCCAAATGATGATAATATTCTGATGGGTAATCTATCTTTTTAGATAGATTTGCAGAGATTACAATATATGGATCGAATTGTATTGCAGTTAGCAGATTGGCTCTGATACCATATTTTATTGAGCGAGAGCAAGAACTTTTTGATTGTATTAAAATTGAACTAAGAATATTTTGATACAATGCTATATATACTAATATAGATAGTATAATGGACACTAATTTACATAAATTGAAGTATGGGCTTCGTGTGATGATGTGTGGGCCAAGGGCAAAGCCCATTTGAGTGATAGAGATATACGGGTACTAGTGTAGTGCAAAAACACTTCACTTAATAAGCAGGTTTCCCATTTTTAGCATGTTGGACAACTGCAATATATGTTGGCTTTGTCATGGCTTGCATTCTAGCTTCAAAGTTTGCAATATAAACACCTTGTATTTGAATTTCCAAAGGAATGGGTCGAAAGTTAGGTGGGAAATTGCAAAGACCATGCGAAGTTGCACCAATCCATTCACCAAGATCTTTAGCATTTGCTAGTGAAGCGGAAAGTGCTACTATTCTTATATTGCTCCCAATATGGCTAGCAATACACCTTATTCTTTAATCTATTATCTCCATGACTGCACTAGTTTTCCCACCAATAAGATGTAGCTTATCGACAATAAATAGGGTGACCTGTTGAACATGCTTCCATCTTCTAGAAAGTGCATCCCATTTTTCAGGAGATCTTATAATGATATTGCCACTCTCCAAAGACTTCAAATCACTCGCAGTCTCGCCAGTTAGATCAACAACTTTAAGACCTAGACTAGTTCCAAAATTTTCTCACCACTCAGGATACCTTTATTTAGCTAGAGCTTCTATAGGAGCAATGTATACAGCCCTCATTGTACCTTCTTTCATCTTCTGATGGTTACGAAGCAATGCAAACTTCGCACATATAATTTTACCACTACCTATTGGCGCTGCAACCAATACATTGTCATCCGTGTTGTGCAATATTGTGAATACTTGGGTTTGGGTTGGATTGAAATGCTTGAACGTAGCATATAGTTCTTCATATTTAGGATTTATTAATGCATTCACGGGTAAATGCTGTAAATTAAATGTTCAGTTGGCGGAGAGTATTTTTCAGTTAAAATTAAATGTCTAAAGCTATCAGGAAAATTAGTTTGAGAACCAAGCCAACGATCAGACATAACTCGGACAAAGTATTTAGGAGGCCTCAAGATGAGCAATGGTCTGCACACAACCTCGGCCTCAGCCACCTATGAATAACCCAATCACGATGCTCAAGCAGCACCAAATCAGTAGCTACCATCTGCCCTGACACATGCCACAAACCACCAGGGCTAGGATATGCTGACTTCTCCCTAAGCTCGACCACTATGCTGCTACCTCACCCTGCTTGGTGACATTTCTCACAGTTTTAAATGTTAAGAGGAGTGTTGCAGTACCAACATTAACATATTTGAAATCTAGTTTGCACACACCATCCCTCCACCCTTTTATTCCATTTTATTTATAATAGCACTATCTAAAGCAGAAAACCCCACCCCCCAAAAAAAAACCTCAGGGAGATATTTTATATGTTGACATACTGTGGCACCAGCTCTAAATGCCCAACATATTGTCATGCTTCATGGTGATACAAATGCACAGGAAAATCAAATACTGTTGAACTTTTATTTTCATTCTATTATATAAAACAGTAACTACAATTACAGATTCTGTCTAAAGAAATATTGCAGACGGTTCAGTAAAACACTAACGAAATAATGACCTAGAGAAACTTAATAGATACTTCAGTGAAACACTAAAAAAATAACGATATAACTCATATTAGGAAAGAAGAAACATCAAACATGCTCTGTGCACCGAGGATAATAGCAACAAGTTCAGTTTAAAACACAACAGATTTAACAAGTGTTTATCATTATTCTTTAAGGCGTTAGCTTTAACAACTATACGTTTAGGTGTTGCTCCACTTCTTTTGTTGTTGTCTTCAACATTAAAGTATTTGAAAGCAAGAAAGGAAGCTTCAATTATTGATTTTGGAGGTAAAGTGCAATATTCAGGGCCAGCATCTTCGATTTTCAAAAGTTTAATTGATGTACTATTTACTTAGTGAAAACAAATAATACTTATAATAAATCTATCAAGTAGCAAGAACTACAAGAAAAAGGGAAATTTTCCTACCTAGAATTCCCTATGCCATCCCTATGCGGCGTAGGCGTTGCACAAGGAAAATTGGAAACATGTGGATGGTGTAGGGAATGTGTACAGAATTCCCTATCCATTTCTTACGCCATACTTACGTGGCGTAGGCGCGGCGTAGGGAACACTAGAAACATGTAGATGGTATAGGGAATGTGTACAGAATTCCCTATCCATTTCCTACGCCATACCTACGCGGCGTAGGCGCGGCGTAGGGATAACTGGAAACATGTGGATTGTGTAGGGAATGGGTAAGGAATTCCCTATCCATTTCCTACGCCATACCTACATGGCATAGGCGCGGCGTAGGAAAACTAGAAACATGTGGATGGTGTAGGGAATTCCCTATCCATTTCCTACTCCATATCTACGCAGTGTAGGCGCAACGTAGGAAAAATGGAAACATGTGGATGGTGTAGGAAACGTTTAGGGAATTCCCTATCTATTTCCTATGCCATATCTACGTAGCGTAGGCACGGCGTAGGGAAAACAAGAAACATGTGGATGGTGCAGGGAATTCCCTATCCATTTCCTATGCCATACCTATGCAGTGTAGGGAAAAACAGAAACATGTGGATGGTGTAGGGAATGTGTAGAGAATTCCTTATCCATTTCCTACGCCATACCTTCGCAGCGTAGGCACGGCATAGGAAAACTGGAAACATATGGACGGTGTAGGGAATTCCCTACCTAGATTATGTTATAAAGAGGTTGTGATTTCCCTATGTTATACCTACCTCGAATAGCTATTAACTTTTGTGGTTTAAAGTGAAAATATTATACTTTAGAAGAAAGGACTTTAGAAGAAAACATACATTATTTTCCAGTTGAAAGAGATGTAAGAAAGTGACATTATACTGCTATTATAGAAAAGTGACGTTAGTTTAGTTTAAATTCGCCATTTGTGAGGTTTCTCGGATCTTACATCATCGACTTTATCATTTATAATTTTAACATGCCTACTGTTTTTTTTATCTTCTTATTTTTCTTTATTAATTTTTTTTAAATACTTCAACGAAAAATCAAGAGTCACATGGAGGTAGAAATGATTCCGACCATTACTGGAACTGGATTGGAGTTACAAAAAATGATCAAAATTTTACTGAAGTTTTGAAGAATGGATTCAGAAGGTGAGGTTCCTAAAATGATTCTACATGTTACAAACGAGGAAAGTATTGTGAACCTAAAAAAGAGAATTGGTATGTTAGTGTTAGATGTAAGCCTGAAATATGTTGACTAACATAAATAATCACAAAAAAATGCAAGTCAATCAATATGGGAAAAACACGAATAAAGGAGCAACATATTACAATTCAAGAAGAAAATGACATCTTTATAAAGTCATGTTATAATATAAAGGTGTCATGTATTACACAAAGGGGGTAACTTACTTAATGCATAAATACTTTAAAAAAATTACAATAATAAAATTAGGATGAAACTAAATTCATTCGTCGACAATAATGCCTAAATCATCCTCACTCATTGTTACAATGAATATTTTGAACTTGTTACTCATTTCATCAAACAGTTGGTCCACATAAACAAAGCAGTTTTGTTCCATAACAGGAGACAATGAAGCTGGTAAGCGATAAACATTAGAAAAAAGATAGAAAAAACACAAAAGAACATACAATATTCAATGGTTTTCAAAGCTCAAATGTCCATTTGGCAGTTGTGTCCTTCCATGTGCTATGGCAGCCGGTCAACGGTTTGAATGTTTTGCCTGCTGATTATGTCGGCATATTTCCCTATGTGCATGATTAAGTCGGTAAGCAATCAAAACAATTGAATTTAACCTCCAATTTCCTATTAGTTGTATGCATGTCATTGACAATAGTCTTTTAGTATGACTTCCTATGTAACTCCTAAACAAAAATTGGTAGTAAACATAAATCTCAGTTTACACAAACATTTTAGTCCTCAAATCAACAACCAAATAGTAAAAAAATAATACTTATCCTTAAAGGTTAGTGAAAATTATAGTAATATGTTTTTTCTCTATCAACATTTCATAACAAGTAAGACAAAATAAGCATAGAAAAATTACTGATTTTAATTAGAGAAATTGTTGATGCAAATGTACATATTGCAATACATATTTTAAGTAAATTAACATAACTTAAATGAGAAGAACTAAAGCAGGAATATGGAAGAATAAAGTACTAAGCTATTGTCAGATCTGAAGCAAGAATCATTTAGTCGAGTGGGAACTGGTAACATACAACAGCAACAATGAACAAATCGTACGAAATAGTAGGGACGACCGAAATAAATGAAGAATTTACCGATGATGTCGTCGACGCGAAAGATCGTGGCAGATCTAAAAAGGAGAAGGCTGTATGTCCTGAAATTTTGCATCTGTATGCCCTTTTTGCACCTAAGGTAAATCGAGTTGGGGTATTTTAATTACCTCTCAGACCTTGATTCGAAATCATTCTTATCTTCAAGATTCATAGAAGTTCGATATCCAAAATATTCAACAAACAATAAATTGGTAAATCCATTTGATTTCCAAACCTTAAACCCTTTTCAAACAACGTTGTTGTTTTTGAATTTTTTTTCCAGTACATTGACTCGATTTCCTTATCCTTAAATCTAAATTCCGCGTCAAACTCCTCTCTGGTCTGCTCCGTTTCTTCCTTTCCACAAATCAATGTGCAAGTTCCTCCGCTTTCCAAAACAACGCGCTCCTAATTTCTCTCGATTTCTGCTTGTTACTTCTTTTCATATATCTCGGTAATTCCAGTTTGAGTGTTTCTTAAACATCAATTTTTTCATTTTAGTGAGCTTATTTTTTTCTGTTGCGTCTTACTCAGCGCTGAATTTCGAATAAAAGTTTTATGATTCGATTTCATATGAAATGGGTATTCGGTCGAAGAAGAAATATCCTCCTCCGTCGATTCAGATGCTACCAAAAGAGTAATTCATTTTTATGGTTCGTTATATTTCCCAGATCCGACTTTTACTAGGTTTTGAGTATCATTTCTTGCATCATATTTCTACTATTGGCATTGAAAATATATGTGCTTGCCATTAATTTCTAACGCCATGCCAACTGTTTTACCCTCCAGTGTTCTCACATCCTCATCCGCTAACTAGATCGTCGCCATCCCTCTTTCGCATAGACTTTCAGCTCTAGCACAGCTCCTTAGATGATAAATGGTGTCTGAGAATCTAAGATGTGACTTAATTTGATTCATATCATATTTGTACTCTATGTTCAAATGTTAGAACAGAACTTCATACTAATATTGAACTGTACTCATATGTCTTACTGAAGAAATTATAGATCTTAGGCTCAAAGGATTATGGTAAATTTAAGTGTTTCCCCCTTTTTTCTTAATAGATTTAGTTTTCCTTTCTTGTAATTCTTTTAGTATTTTTTATAGTTTCATATTTATCTCTTATGAGCCATTGAATGTTTAGTATATATAGGTACCGTTCACACCGTATAACTTAGAGCATGTCTAACGTTGAGCTAATTCAGCCCCGCAATCAGTAATCGGACACAAAAGTTGCCTCAATAGATATTACATCCCGTAATGTTAAGGCAAATATTATGGGTTAGATTCCGAAATTGGAATTGGACACGAGCGCCGATTTTAACGGCGCACTAAGTAGAGAGTTGATTTTATCGGCGTGCACTGAAAAATTCGATGCTCTATATTAATTAAGGGAAATGGGTTACGCTATTGCGTTCGTCTCAAAATTCTGCTTGGAATAGAGTCCAAGTTTTCATAAATCGGACTTCGTATGAGGAAGTTATGGCCCTCGGAAGTTTTAGGAATTTTAATAGATTAAAACAACTTAGAATTAAATTCAAAATTCGAATTCAAACAAGGAAGCGGGCTGGGCGGGATTTTTCCTACCCTAGGCCAGGTCGACCAGGGGGTCGACCAACCCCCTCGGGCATATCTAAACTGTGACAATTCTGGATTGTTGCTGAGTCTTTTCTGACCTGTTGCTGAGTCACTAGGGCATACGTGGCAATTCTGGATAACTCTATCTTGTCTGGACGGTTGTGATTGCTCCTATGATAATCGAACGACTTATATTGATTTAAACTTCTATATAAGCATGTATAGACTCAAGCTCTAAACCTAAACTAAATTAATCTCTTGGCCTCCATGTTGCTGCTAGAATAGTTCTTCTTCTTAAAGCTTAGGATTGCAAGTTAGAATTCTAATACAAACTACGAACCAATTATTCTCTTCTCTAATCCGTCTTTGTGAGTACAATTTCTTTCACAAAATAATTAATAAACTAATTATGATGAGTAATAAGTTTGGATTATGAGAACATGCCTGTTGAATCATGTGACGTTACTTAATTTTGTTATCGTCTGTTTGTGAACATATGACAGTTTTGTTAACTTATGTTAGTAGATCTATTCCATATGTCCAATCACATATGTTTAACTTGATTCATTTTATGACATCGGTTTATATGCAAGTTTGGATGTAAACCATATGCTAGTTTGTATGTGAATCTTATGCTAGTCTGTATGTGAATTATACACAAGTTTATATGTGAATCAAGTATAGACATATGCTAGTTTATATGTAAAACATGTGATATTAGTTTACATGTTTAAATCCATATGCAAATTTGTAGGAATCCACATGCAAGTTTAGGTGAAAACTATATTCACATATGCAAGTTTAGGTGGAAACCATATTCACATATGCAAGTTTAGGTGAAACCCATATTCATATATGTAAGTTCACAATTTCATGTTTAGATCTATATTTAGATCCATGGTAGTTTATATAAATTTATGTTCTATATGTCCATTGCCTATGCAAGTTATTGTCTATGCAAACTTATGTTATGATTCTTATTTGCAAGTTAGATCTATTTTATGTGTTATGCATGTTGTGATGTTTCTTTTCTTTTTATGAGTTAGACTATTTGCGAGTCTAACATATTTCATATTAAATGTACAAACGACGTGAGGACAATAAGAAAATATTATACAAATTGTGAATTGGCATAAAATGGCTTTAAAGACATATAATTAATTTGAGACACTAATTGGTATAATTTATATACCTGAAAAGTATGGACATAATTTAGGTGACAATTATGGACATAGATTAATTTGGAAATTATTGACAATTTGAATAGGGATAATTAATTCATATTGGGGTGAAATAATTATGTGTAATAATAAACGCCTAAGACACGAGGTTAGACTCGTTGTGGTATAAGACTGCCCGGACTCGCCCGGAAAATCCAGCAACCACAAACAATAGTCTAATGTGAGAGGTCGAAGGCATAAATCACTACAACAAAAAACACTTTTCGCAACAGGCGATATCTGTTGCAGTAGACCTATTGCAACAGGCCTGCGCCTGTTGGTATAGCCGAAGTTTCTAAAAGTCTGCAACATTTTCGGCCTGTTGCAATAGGACGTTGCGGTATACTTATTTGCAACTGGCCTTTGTTGTTGCAATAGATCATTTTGCAACAACAAATGACAGTTGCAAACCTATAATAGGCATTCTATAAACAAGATACTACAACTATTTTTGACAGTTGCAATATGATTATTTGCAACACTATGTGCTCGTTGCAAAATTCAAAAAACATATTTGCCTACTACAATACACCATCATGTGCATTTAATAATGTAAGAATGAAAACAATATATTATCAAGAAATAAATAAACATATATTATCAAGAAATAACAGATATTTTATTACAATAGAAATATAATACTAAAGACAATTGCAACAAAAATTCACAAAATTTTCATACACTATTCACATATACAATAATTTCTATTCTCTCCTATAACACATTTTCTAAAAATACAATTTTTCTGATCATATTTTCCAAAACATCTTCTACCTTGTCCTTCTAAAACTTTCCATGGTAAACATTCCAAGTTGTATAGTTTGAGGTACTCCTTCAACTCTTTCTCTACTTCACTTCTATCAAATTCGATATGTTCCAAAATCCTAAAAGAAATGAAGAAATTATACAACTATAATCATATTCATATATAATGAATAAAAATAAGAACTGAAATTATAAAATATGTCTACAAATCTTACAGGGACACAAATTGAAAGGATGTTTGTTGCTGACTGTTCACTTGCACCACGAATCATCAAAACATGAATCATTTGGAGCTATCATTTATTTCTCAAAGAAAAGCACTGGGATTTTACTCATCCATAGCCCATTCACAAGCTAGGCTCAATAAGATGTTCACATGCACATTTATTTTTCTCACTCTAAAATGCAAGCTCAAAGCATTGTAAGATTAGATACGTTGTCAATATTAGAGCTCAAACTCAGCAACAACAACTAGAGTATTCAAGTCGTTCATATAGATAAGATACAATATAAAAGTAACTCAGCATCAAAATGATTATAACATGAATTCATAACTAGTTTATGCAGCAAGCTAAAGATGTCGACTCAAATGATATTTTGTTATGTCATTAAAATAAATTACACTATAATATTTAAAAATAATAGAAAAACTGACTTGACACCTTCCAAAAATATTTGTCAGCATAAAAAACTAGCCCACTAGCTGAATCTATTATTAACAGACCGTAATTGATGATTTACATATAGGCACTTGAATCCATCTTAAACCTAAAGTATGATAAAGCTTATATTCAGGTGATATAGCTGCTTTTATCTATGCTATAGCTTATCATGTCATATCACATAAAACCAAATGATTAAGCACTAGCATATAAAATCTGACATTGACCACGTTAATACAACATAAAGTTCGTCTGAACTAAACCCGAATTTACTTTAGTTTGACGAATTCACAAATACTAGTTAATAAATTCAAGTTATCCTCTTTGTACTTGACCTTTAAAAAGTATGGATATCAAAGAATTTCAATCCATTAAATAGCAAACAAAATAGTAATGTATTATCCTGAACAGGTATATGTTATGACAGTTTACATAAAAGCAAAGAAGGTTCAAGCCAATTTCAAAACCTATCCAGTTTTGATGGTGATTAATATGCGAGACAATCCTAACATTCATTTAGTGCAATTACGGGTCATTATAAAACCATAAATGTTCTCAATAAATGTTTTTCGGGAGCTGCCAAGGATAATTAAGGTGCATGACATAGTCTACGGTCTGCAATTATTGGAACGTTGTCAATAATTACACTGGACTGCACCATGACAGGAAAGCAATACCACATGCATGCATCCTATTCAGCGGATGGAGTGCTAGTACTAGAAGCTGAAAATGTATGCGAAAGTTTTAACACCAAGTTTTGAACCCTGGCTGTCATCTTATTTGAAGTATATAACCGTAATCTCTAAGCCATTAATTAGAAGGTCACTTTAATTGTCATATATTTGTTCATTTGAAATGGCTGTACAAGCATTAAATTTGTTTCCATAAAGCAAAATGGTTAAGTACATTTGCATTTGCATATTAAAATGTGGGCAATTATTTTCTGCAAACTTGCTACGCTCCTTATTTTATATTTGAATAAATAATATTCCAGG
This sequence comes from Allium sativum, assembly GCA_030737875.1. Classification (NCBI taxonomy): domain Eukaryota; kingdom Viridiplantae; phylum Streptophyta; class Magnoliopsida; order Asparagales; family Amaryllidaceae; genus Allium; species Allium sativum. The sequence continues at coordinate 569,894,074 of CM060923.1, read as the reverse complement.
TTGAATGGCTTCCCATGAAGACTCAAAACCATACTCAGAATGGATTTTCAGTATGTAACAAGTAAAAGCATTGATTTTCCTTATTTTAAGTATAACCGTACCTAAATCCACCACTGCCAACTATGCCTTCCCATGAAAACTCAAAACCGTACTCAGAATGGCTTTTCAGTATGTAACAAGTAAAAGCATTGATTTTCTTTCTTATAGGAACTATTTATAGTTTTAAAACTGATTTCAATTCTTCGATTTCTAATTCTTTGAACAGAAACCGCTTATTTTTTTTCCCACATATCCATCTTTTGTTGGAAAACAATAAGGTTCATACTGCAGATCCAAATAAGCATACTGATTTGATATTATTTCAAAGCAGCAAAAATTGAACTAAGTTGAATCCAGATTGAGAACAAAATCAAAATGAGTCGGTTTAAAATGGGATTCCAATCCTCTGGGATCTCAAGGTTTTTGCAAACACTAGATAAAAGCATTTCCCAATATGTGACAGTCTGATGTCTCTTAATATAGTAGAATAAGATAGTGTATGGAAAACACATGCCTGCCTTTATAAGAAGAATACAAATGATTATACATATATCCGAGCTTGATATGTGCACATTTTATAAAATGAAAAGTATAAGATGGGTGTTATGATAATTGAGTGAAACATGGTTTCAGGCAGCCTATGAGTATGATGTCAAGAAAATGAACAGAGAATGGAATAAAAAGAAATTTACAATCCCAAGTTTGTGTAGTATTTATGAACAACTTTGGATTATATCACATATTAATGGCAATGCTATATAACTACATCACCTGCGAGCCATATGAATTAAACACAATGATATTTATTGAGAATTAACTGATTTTTCTGCCTACGTTATCAGTTAATTTGTTCCTATTTGTCATTTTCCTAATTTGCTTTTCTATACGCACTACATAAAACCAAAAGGGACGTGGTATCTTTAATGCTGTTTTCAAAATATGAAACTGCCACTTCATTGTACAATTAAGTAAAAAAACTGTAGCAAAAATGAAAAATTAATGCATAATTATTATTCTTACGTAACCATCATTTGATTGTATCATAATAAATGCCAAACCATTTTACCCATGTAAGCACACATCGTGTTATAAATAAGAGTGGATTTTTTTTCTTTCGTTGTTTGTTTCCTTTGGTGTAAGGCTGCGTAATACAAATCATATAGCATTTGTTTATCTATTATATAATCACATGGGTTAAATAGAAATAGAAACTATGAGTGACTTACAGTTCCACACAGAACAAAGAGACTAGACTCACTTCCACTCATGGCAGCGGCGATTAATCTATGATTATAACTTGGTAAAATCAACGTAACGTGATTAATCATCAAAAGTGTATGTATTGATTAATCGTCAGAAGTGTAATTATTACGTAAGTTATGGTTTTTGTGAAAACTTAATTAACTAAAACTTCTAGAAAACAAACTATGATTTTAGACTACTTTCTGCAAATGACATTTTACAATTTTATTTTATTTTCCTTCTAATCCTAACTCCTATAATTCAATTCAACAACAGGAATTAATTAAAAAAACTAAATTAATAGGCACAAACTAACCTTTTTCTGGTAAGTGCTTGATTTTCCTGACCGGTACTTTGCATGGAATAGACAAGCAATCTACAAGCCAAAATGCATTCATAAGATTGATACGTAGCAAAAAAGTTCAAAAATTATAACATTTTACCAACCACATTCTTACCAAAAAAGTAGCACTTGACTGATGGCACCCACAAATTAGAGCTGCCAATGTCAAAAATGACTGTAAATTTTGTGGAGGCATACCAATACCTGTCCTTCGATGGTCGAACAAGATAGTTGATGGAAATAGTCCACCTACTTATACAGCAAACAATTGCATGGTATAACAAAAAAGCATACCTGTCCTTCGATGACAGTAGAATGCCCAAAACTTGAAGATTCTCCACAACCAGCAATAGCTTGAGACTTCTCTCTTCTACAGCATGCTTCCCCAACAAGCAGATACTTAATCACCAACTTCCAAGAGCCACCACATCTTTGCTTTAAAATAAAACTTTCTTCGTCATTTATAGGCTTAAAAACAGCTCTTTTTAAACATAAACTGCCGAAATCCATTATTTACTTCCTACTCCTAAAATCAAAAATTACGCAGTTTTCTTGCTGAATTCATTTTACAAAGTAAAATCAAAATAATTTATATATTTTACCATATTCAGAAGTGCCAGGCCTCTGTTTGAGTTCAAGTTCGATCTCCTCCTTCCATAGAATCCAGCCGACATTTGAATGAGTGACATCTTTCCTCCTTCCATCTTCCGTTGGAGGCCTCGTACCATCTTCTGAGCTGCTCTTTCGAGTTCGAGTTGGTAGGTCCTCCACGTTAGAGTTCAATTTTGGGGATTTGGCGGTGACCTATTCTTCAGCAATTAGGGTTTTGTGTGCTTCCGTTCGATTTTAATTAGATTCGGTTGTAGTGGTGTCTGGAGGGTCGTGGGGAATGGCTGATGGAAGCGGCGGATTGGGAGGTGTCGAAAAGGGGGGCTGAAGGGGGGGAGGTGGACGGGGTCGGTTTGCCAAGCATACTTTCCTGAAATCGCCATTTTATGTCGATTTGGATATGGAAGTAAAATTAGGGATTTGTTCGAAGGAGAGCTGTAGCGAAAATTTAAGATAGAATTTCGGAGGTTGGAGCCAAAATGTGTTACGCGGCAGCAAAAATGTGTTAATAGTTAATAACATCAGGAGTTCAGGGCCTTCAGGCAGCAATGAAAAACGTGTTATACGCAGCAGCAAAAATTATCAAGTAATAATTATTAATTATTTAGTATACTTTTGTTAACTAGAAACTATTAATTGATTAACCAAAATTCCTCTATCATACACAAATTATAAATTAACTCATACAAGAAATTATTATTAACTATCAATTACTCCGTAATAGTAATATCAATCAATTATCGTTTATTTATTTATTATGAATTTATTAATTATTATTTATTTATTTAATATTTAAACATATTCATATTTCAAATTAACTACTAGTTATTATCCATTAGTTTTTTATTATTAATTTATTATTATTTAATCATTAATTATTTTATTATTTTTTAAATGTTAATTATTATTGCTTGTTAATTTGTAATTATTAGATTCAATTACCAGTTATAAATATCATTTTTGTAATACTTAAATTTTATTATTAATTAATAATTAGTAAATATTAATCTTCATTATTATATAATTACTAATAATTAATCATTTAATAGTAATTAGTAATAATTAATCATTAAGAGTTGATACTAATTTTTAATAGTATGTTTTCTGCAACTGGCTTTACCAGTTGTAAAAAAATATAGTTATTGCAAGAGGCGAAAACAGTTGCTAAAGATAGTTATTCGCAACTGGCTTGAAAACGTTGTTGCAAATAATATGTTTGCTGCAACTGTTATAGAAGTATAGTTGCTAAAACTATGTTTTTGCAACAGGAAAGGAAGGGCAGTTGCTAAAAGTATGCTTTTCGCAACAGAAAAAAAGGGCATGTTGCTAAATCTCATCTATTGCAACTTCTATAATTGGTCTGTTGCTAAATATCATTTACTGCAACTGTCATTTATCGCCTGTTGCAAATAGCTAGTTGCAATAGGGTATTTTTCTTGTAGTGAATTAAATGCGTAACAATTGTAAAGACACGAGGTTAGGCTCTTTTGCGGTATAAGACTGCCCGGACTCGCCTGGCAAATCCAGCAACCGCAAACGGTAGTCTAATGTGGGAGGTCTTAAAAGGTTACGGTTATAATGAATTAAGTAACAATTAACCAAGATAAATATGTGGTGGGACATGGAGGTTACGTGGGTGACATGTGAAATATGATTAGAAACATTTAACTAAACTGAAACATGTAAGACGACATGAATAAGAAGGGGTTAAGTGGGAAATCTTAGTGGGGACCAAGCATAGGTGGAAAGCTTGTGTCAAGTATGGGGCCCCTTTTCAAACCAGTAACACATTAAGTATCTTTGTGAGCTCGAGTTAGATCAAGGACGGGACACGCTTACCTGGTTTGATTGTAACAGGTCAAAACGGGTTAGCGGTGGCAACGCAAGTCCAACGGGGTCATGTGCGTGCGTGGGCCCGGGCTGGTAGGTAAGACGTTGTTGCATCGTGTAGATATAAGCCGTGCATCTTTAGTGGTATCGGGTTGCCACATTGGGGAATAATACACCCCACTGTGGGACCAACACGGGTATCTACGAGTTAGGGAGCCGATCGCATAGGGATAGTGGGTACAACTAATGGAGATAGGGGCAGGCAGCACCTATGAAGACAACCAGGGGTACACCAAACTACCATTATGATTATTATGTTCAGTAGGCGGGATCAACTTTTAGGGTGACTAGTAATGGTGCAGTATAGTAATTATCCTATAGTGATTAGGAGTGCGATTAACGCCAGCATATTCCTCTTGTTTTTTTTTGTCTTGCCCATTTTCTCCACAGTCATTCCTTGTTTTACCAATTTATGTCTTATCCTAATTACTTTAATAATTATATTGTTAAAATTATTGGATCGCCAGACTTTATGTCTGACCCCCTTTGTTTTCTCCTCTTTTCTTCCTTCCCCCCTAGATTCTTAGGGTGGGACTAGTGCTAGTGGAGCTTAATTTGGACCTCTTTCTCTCTCTTTTGGAAGTGCTTGGATTGCTGAAAGTAAAGTTCAGCTTATCTCTTTTATAGCTACTTATGTTAGGGTTATGATTTTTACTTTATGTACTCAGAAAATAATTTGTCAAGATGGATATTAAGTGTACTTGGTTTTATTGTTGGTATTTGATGTTGTTGTAACCAAACTATTTCTCCGCTGCAATAAAAGTTGTTTTAATTTTTCAAGTACCAATATATGTATATGTCTTGTTATATTCTGTTCTATACACCAATAATACTCCATGAAAGTTAATGCATTCCCTTTGAGAGTCACATTAATGGACGTGGGGTGTTACAGTTGCTGTACATGGGAGTTGTTTTCATGGGGTTATATGTTTTTCCATTGCAGCAAAAGAAAAAGAGATAACCTCAGGAAAACATTTCCCTACAGCAACATAAATGTATATTACCTACACTACACAATTTGCTTCAAAGATAGTAAAAGTTGCTTCAAAATAAATTGGTTAACTGCAAGTAGTTGCAAATTTCATTACGTTATGTGAAGCAAAATTTGTCCCTTGAATAAAGCTATTAAAGCATGAAAGCCCGATTGGGTCCGTGCGCTAAAATTCATCCACCTATTGGATCATCGAATAAATTCTTCAGCTTGGTCACAATTCTTCTGCTTCATAGTCTGAAAACAGTTAAGATACATGCATTAGTAGATCACTCAATCAATAAATACACAACTAAATATGGATAACTTGAACTTTAATCACAAGTTTAATTTTAAACATACACATGCAAGCTTTATACAACAAAGTTTGGCAAACTTACTTGTAGGAGGCGATTGACAATAGGAGGATGCCATTGAAGTTAAATTCAGAGGAAAATTTTGATTTTTGGTCATTGAAGTTAATTTTAGGAGGCCACTGAAGTTTATACCTGAATGAGGCCTAAACCAGCAATTTATATCCGTTATAAGTTCTCAGAAGAGGGCTAAATGCAAATTTTCCTTTTTTTTCTTAATTACAGCCAAGACTTGTGTTAAATGAGGAATGGCAAAAGGTCCCCATATTTCAGCAAATGGGGTGTATTTTTAGGTATTCAAAATGCTCGTAAGTTAATAAATTGGTCAAAGCAAAGTCCAAGGAGGAAAGGCTTCAAATTAAACCAGATAATATCAAAACTATGATGGAGTGGAATGATTTTATCATCTTGAAAATTAGTCCAAAGTTTAAGGTAAATTGTGTATAAATGGTCATCTTCGTATTTGTGAATTAACTAGTCAGTATATTTTAATTTTTATTTCAGCAACAAAGTGAAACATTTAAAGCCATCAGACGCAGACAGATGCCACATACATGCAGCCGTAAAGGAATGGCATTCTTAGCTGCAGATTTGGTTAGAAATAATTTTAATGTTGTGATCTTGTCATGCCATTTATAGAGTTATGATAAAATTGTTTTATTCCAATTTTCATTATCGTAGAAAAATGAGAGTCTGGATCCCTCTTCTGTCGGTCGATCTGATGTTTGGATTAAATCTCACACTCAAAAAAACGGTGAGCGGACGAGCTCGGTTGTTGAAGAAACTATTGTATGTGACTTAATTTTAAATTGACATATTACAAATGAATTTAGAACGTGACAATGTTGACAGTTACAATGTATGATGTCCTTTACAGGAGAATATTAAAAAGTTTAACGTTGAATCACAACCTACCTCGACGACTTCTGTGAGAGAAGATGCTCTTTCAGCAGTGCTGGGAAACGATAGACCAGGACGATTAAGAGGAATCGGAAGAGGTATGACCCACACCAAGTTTGCTTTGTCACAAGCTAATCAAAAACAAACAATGCAACTACAAAACACAGTTGTGGATTTGGAGAAGATCGTTCAAATGCTAGTATCACAAAACCAGGTATTTCTAAAATGAATGGCAATAAGTTATAACTTGTACGTAGCAATTAGTTATTTGCATTCTGTGAGTTTATAATCGTAGTAAATCATTGAATAAACTCTTTGTTCAGTAATGACTACATAAATAATTCATAATAAAATTCAAGTTGTCATATAAAACCAAAGATAAAATAAAGATTGAGTACATGCAGCATTTTCATACTTCACTTTTTGCAAAACCAAAAGATGAATCCGAAGATAGAATAAATTCAAGATAGACACTACTGCATGTACAGGCTTGACACTGCTGCATGTACACATGGTTTCTATGTTGTGGTATGCTCAAAAGGAGAATCAACGAATCATGGCTATATGCCAAAACATAAAAAGTTGGACCTTGTTCATAAAAGTTGACTCAATATTTGTATACACACGTATCTCCTCATCTTGAACTTATGAAAATGAGCTGCATGTACACATTGTTCCTTATCAGAAATGAGCTGGCTCTTTCATCCCTATCTAAAACTTATTAGTAGAGCTACTTCTTGTTTTCAACATACATCAAAATATTATGATAGACCACACTCATAGTAACTTAACGACATAGTCCTACTGTCTTTAAGTTACTTCTTTCCTCTTACACAAGCCTTATTACCATGTCATTCATGAAGCAGTGATGTCATGCTCGCATCTATTGGGAGCAAGCCATGCCGCCTTGGTTATTTGAAGCCATGCTGCCTTGGTTAACGTTAGTACTGTCATGAGGTTATTTTCAGATCCATGTAGAGGGGTATTCAGTACCTTAAAGATACTGAATACCTCATCTACATGGTTTTAATAAACTTTGTGGCACCACTTCTTAACATTTTAAGGGACTACGCTGCTATCATATATCGATGTGTCCAATATATTGTTTGTTTTGATATTTCATCAAGTTGTCTAATATATCGTTGTATTCTAAATGTATATCAATTTGTCCAATATATCGTTGTGTTCTACATGTATATCAATTTTTCCAATATATTGTTGTGTTCATTATGATATTCAATGCTTCTACAGACATTATTTTAGGCTGAGAAAATATCCAGACGCCTGAATGATTCTTCAAGCATAATATTTTAGGCCGAGATGTAATCCAGACGTCTAAATACTTCTTCATGAATAATATTTTAGAGTGAGATGAAATCCAGATGTCTGGGTAAAATATTAGACGTCTGATTATCATTCAGTTGGTTTTATGGTTCTGATATCAGATGTATGACACATCAAAATCAGCTGTGCATGTCACAAAATCATTACATTTCGTTATCCGTCCGTATCCAAAAATTAAGAGGATATAGTTATCCGATATCTGAAACTTAAGCGTATTATCCACTATCCGAAAATAATTCTGGATACGGATATGGATATGGCACTATCATCAAGTTATCACAAACTAACATACGTCAAAGTCACAACCAAAACACAACCATCAAAGTCACAATCAAAATACAACAAACTAACATTATCTAGTTATCACAAGCATAGCACTCATCAAAGTCACAATCAAAACACAACCATGTCATGAAATAATGTTTAGTAAATAGATAATTTTTCATAAATTGTAAATTAAGCGTCGGCGTCTTTAGGTTCAGAATCTCGCTTTTGTTGAGTCGCTATCCTACACTTTATCTACTCCTATGTCTACCTTGTCATCAGATTTTTTTGAATCTTCTTTTTCCTCAGGTTCGATGCTTGCTTCTTTTGGGTCGCCTTCCCCTCTTTTCCTTCCTCTCTCTCCTCCTTGTCATCGAATATCTTTGGATCTTTTTTGTCTTTAGGTTCGATGATCACTTCTTTTGGATAACCTTCCCCCACTTTTCCTTCCTCTATCTCCTCCTTGTCATCGGATTTCTTAGGTTCGATGCTCTCCTCTTTTGGATTGCCTTCCCCCTTTTTTTCTTCCACTTTCTCCTCCTTGTCACCAAATTCATTTGAATCTTCTTTTTCTTCAGAATTATGTACTGAAAAGGTTAGAGATGGTGGAGATGGCGGAGTCCGTGGTCGAGTACATCATAAAATTTCAGTGAGAGACCGTGCAGTTACACTCATTGTATTCTCAAAAGTTGCAAGACGAGATGCTAGTGTAACTTCCATATTCGCAATACGATTCCCCAAGGCAACTTGATTTCGACATAATATTAGTTGATTATGAATGATGACTTGACGAAATGATTCGTTTGGAAGAATTTGTGTCTTGGGAGAAGTCATACCTTCAAAATTTCGATATTGAAAAGCTTGTTGGGAGGAAGATTCCAGCATATCCTGAATATGCTCTTGAGGATGCTCTTGCGGTGGAACTATTTTACCTTAACGTTTATCTCTCCTTTCATCCAGAGTGCAAAATGTTGGTGGTTCTTCTGGGAGACTCATCAAGGAGAAGAATATTTTACTTGCTTTCTTAACCGGAATTTCCTCGAACGTTGATAAATAAGTCGGAACTTCTTTTGCCTTTAATAATCTCATAATAAACAGAGCATAGATAATTGTTTGTCGAGATCTACTCCAAAATTCCTTTAGTTCATCAAAGATAAATTGAGCCTAATTAACTTGAATACCACCAAATATAGCATATAAGGCCCTATGCTCTACATCAAGTGTTTTTTCATGGCTTCCAAGCCGAGGAAACAAAGAATTTATAAGAACTCAGGTAAGAAATCTCACTTTTGGTCTTAAATATTTAGTAAAAAACTTAGGCATATCATCTTCCCAAATTTGATGAGTAATGTTATCTCGTGGCTTAAAACGCATATCGGGAATATTATTGATATTTGTCCCAGTATTAGAACTTTGCAATATATCTCCTATGTCCGTAGTTGTGAATCAAACAGTAACCCCACTAACACTTGACCAAATCCAATCTTTTTCTACTTAAGGATTCCAAAAACTTGTACTATCTAAGTTCGCATAGAATAGAAATATGGATAGCTGGTCAATGTTAACGTGATTAGAAGGGAATGAGACCAGTGCTACAAGACCAGCATCCTGGCATAAGCTATGTAAATCATACATCGAAAAATCAATGAGACTGTAGAACAGACCAGTATGTAGGATTTTATTTTGCATCTATCCATATCCTTCTATTGCCAAGGGTGCTTTGTTCATCCATCTGTCGATTCATGATTGCAAAACTGGTTGGGTTGTTTCTTCAGTAGTTTGTGCAAGATTTGATGATTCTTCATCTGCCCTCTTTCGTTTTGACAAAACATTTTTTAGGACCCATGATTTGGACTGGATTTGGGATTTTAGGGTTATAGAAATTTCAATTTGATCGGTGAAATGGAAGAGTGAGGAATAGAAGGTTGCTGTTATTTTTATATAGAAATAACTGACGTTTTGTAAATCTGACCTATGGTTTGAAAAACAGATGTTTGATGTAGTGTTTTTTTGAACCTGAGGAAGTTTTCAGACGTCTGCGAATAGTTTCAAACGTCTGTGTTGGATGATTTTTAAATCCGTGAATATTTTCAGAATCTGCTAATTTTTTCAGACGTCTGATTTTAGTTTTCCTGTTTTTTAATTTTAACCCTATCAATTTTCAGAATTCTCGTTTATTAATTCATACGTCTGGTTTTTAATTTTTTGTGAGATGTACCCTTAATTTGCATATTTGTGTACATAATTGCATCACGATCACCACCAATTAATAATTACTTGCATGATTGTTTATCAGGTTAAAGGAAGCAGCAGGGATGAGAGTCCATCTTAAGTGGTACGAATGATTTATATTAATGTTGCCATAACAATGGAATTTATTTTGATTTAGTATATAATTTAAATGATTTTGACTAAATGTAGAATAAGTATGACCAACCGAATGTCAAGTGTAATTTGTTGGATTGGACTTGGATGGACGAAATAGTAGCTGAAGGAAGCGTTCTTTCAAATGACGCTAAAGAGCTTTTATACAATATTCCACTTGGACTAAATGCCATGAAAATTTTGATAGAAATCCCGAAGAAATTGGATGCTTATTTATGGAGGTCTACTCCTAGGATGATCTCACATATTGGAGAAGCTAAGGATGAGATAGTAGCATGTCCGTCTCACAAAGTTGTACTCTACACTACGATAGTACTTGAAAATGATGAAAATGCGGTATACTTAATTCTTTATGCACTCATTAGCTCTATCATTTAGTATAAGAGCCTGATAATATATTTTTTCTAGAGTACAACTTCATCAACAAATAAGAAATGCAAGTTGTATGATTGGGTTGGAAGTAAAGAATTAGTTGTCGAAGGGTGGTTTTACTCTACTGATCCAAATTAGCTCGTGGATAATATTCCACTTGGACACTCTACTGCACTTGTTTTGATTGATGTGGCAAAAAAATCAGATGCATTCTTATGGAGAGCACCATTTGGTATGACATATGTTGGAGAAGCAATTGGGAGCAAAGTAGCTTAACCGCATAAAAATGTCGTTCTTGAGGATATTAATGCTACGGAATCTGCTGATACGCCAAATATAGTATCACATTCAGCGGTAATGTATAGTTTATGTATACAATTTATAAAAAACATGCATATACGGTGATACTGTTTTTATTATTATAATCACTTCTGTTTTGTAGAAATCATATTTAAACTATTTCAAATATTGCTTGACAGGCCACTAGTTTCAAGACAAACATTAAATGCAAGTTGATTAGTGTTCATGGAGAGAAAGAAGTTGTTGTTGAAGGACGCTTGTCTTCGACTGACCCAAATGCGATTGTCTATTTTTTTCATTTGGGAGAAGGTGTCATTAAAGTTTGGGTTGATATTGTTAAAGTTCCAAATGCACCTTTATGGATACCAACATCTGAGTTTGAGTTTATTGAAGATATAGTTGGTTCTACTATAGCTTGGCCTTCTGCAAATGTCGCCGCAGAATCGTCTTCAAGTAAGTGTAACACCCCACTCCCGCTAGGGTCACTCACTAAGGGAATGCCATAGCATCGGTGGAGTATTTTAGTGAATATAGAACAGAAAAATTACAACAAGACAGATATAAATAGTACTTGAAATTTTAAAACATCATCTCATAACAGCGGAAATAAACATGTCTGGTTACATCATAAAACCACGGTAAAAGTCAAGTACAATATCCATCAAAATAAAGAAGTACATAATCCCACTCTCTCATACAATAGCCATAACAAAAGAAAAGATAACTGGATAACTGGAGCTTTACATCTACCCAAGCTCCTAAAGACTGGAACAGCAATCCGATCAAGCTCTACTACCGCTAGGATCCACCGTAGGACCTGAGGGTTGGGAAAAAGATAAAAACAACGGGGTCAGACATAAGTCTGAGTGAGTCCTATAACTTTAACAATACAATCATTAAGGTAACCAGAGAAGACATAAACTTGACCTACGGTAATATCTGGGGATGAATGGCTACACTAAGCAGCTTGGTATCTAGGTGCAGTAACTCAACTAATGATGATGAGATAAACGAATGCGATGCGCCTGAATCAAACAATGTACGGACAGGATGGTCAAATAGAAAAACCAGACTTTCAACGGAAATAGTTCTACCTCTCTCCTGAATCGGTGGAACCGCGAGAGCCTGTACTTTTCCCCTAGCCTGACTCGGTGCCATAAGAGCTTGCACCTGTCCTCCTGAGGTAGATCCCGTCCTTTGCCCTTTCTTAGGGCAATCCTTCACTAAATGCCCTGCTTTGCCACAGTGGAAGCAGCCAGTCTTCTTCTTCTTGCGACAATCCTTGCTTAGGTGGCCAGGTGTCCCACAATTGAAACACTTCTTCTTCTTGCCCTTGCCACCGTTGCCTTTCCCACCTTTGCTTTGTTGTTGTTGCTGAGGTCTCTTTTGATCTCCCTTCTTCTCGGGTGCCTTATTAGCATTAGGACCCTTCTCTTCCTCATACATGAGTGCCATGTCAACTAGCTTCTCAAAGGTGGCCCCCATAGGGATATGAGTCATAGCCAACCCATGCATAGGTTCATTCAGGCCTTTCACGAATCTCAAAGCCTTCTTCTCCGGTGTATTCACCACGTCTAGGCCAAACCTTGCCAATTGATTAAACTTGTTAACATATTCCTTCACCGAAAGATTTCCTTGTTTTAGAGTCAAGAATCTTTCAATATACAAGTTTTCCTCCGCCCTTGAGAGATACTTTGCCACAAATCTTTGCCTAAAATCCGCCCAAGAGTCAACGGGGCGTTCTCCATTAGTGACCTCCCACCAGAATGAGGCCTCTCCCTTCATTAACCAAGCAGCCAACTTGACTTTCTTCCCTTCTTCCATCTCAAAGATATCTATCAACTCTTCCACCTCTTTAAGCCAATCTCTAGCCTCCACAAAGGTTTCAGATCCTTGAAAAGGTTTCCCTCCCATAGCTTTAATTTCCTTGCAAGTCTTAGCAAAAGTATCAGTGCGAGGAGGAGGGGGAGGAGGAAGATCCGGTGCTACGGTTGGTGGAGGAATATTTGCTGGACCCGCAGTGGTGGCCCTAGCCTCCATCAATCTCCTATACCATACTGGTACCGTCACACCCTACGGAAGATTAAGATTCTCGGCCATGCTGAAACGAAAAAGGAAAGATTCAAAACGGAGAATTCGAAGGATATAGATATGGCTATTGGGGATTACGCTTTTCTTTCAAAAACTTTTCTCTTAAAAGACATGTTTTTGAAAATATCTTTTCCAAAAATGTTTTAGAAAAATAGTTTTCTAAAAATTTTATCTGTTCCGATAACCTTTGCTCTGATACCACGTGTAACACCCCACTCCCGCTAGGGTCACTCACTAAGGGAATGCCATAGCATCGGTGGAGTATTTTAGTGAATATAGAACAGAAAAATTACAACAAGACAGATATAAATAGTACTTGAAATTTTAAAACATCATCTCATAACAGCGGAAATAAACATGTCTGGTTACATCATAAAACCACGGTAAAAGTCAAGTACAATATCCATCAAAATAAAGAAGTACATAATCCCACTCTCTCATACAATAGCCATAACAAAAGAAAAGATAACTGGATAACTGGAGCTTTACATCTACCCAAGCTCCTAAAGACTGGAACAGCAATCCGATCAAGCTCTACTACCGCTAGGATCCACCGTAGGACCTGAGGGTTGGGAAAAAGATAAAAACAACGGGGTCAGACATAAGTCTGAGTGAGTCCTATAACTTTAACAATACAATCATTAAGGTAACCAGAGAAGACATAAACTTGACCTACGGTAATATCTGGGGATGAATGGCTACACTAAGCAGCTTGGTAGACTTAGGATAAACTAAGATAACCGTCAGGACGCATCTACCCACCCAAGGATAATTACTAACTGCACCACACCAGTCATTCCTACTTAAAGGTTGATCCCTTCCAAGGACTTAGAAAATTTCCCCCCAGTAGTTCCATGTACCCCTAGCCCACTACATAGGTGCCGTCTGCCCCTATCTCCACTAGGTGTACCCAGTAATTCTTACCCAGTAGTTTCGTGTACCCCTACATAGGTGCCGTCTGCCCCTATCTTCATTAGGTGTACCCACTACTCCCCAAGCGATCGGCTCCCTACCGTAGATACCCGTGCCGGTCCCACAGTGGGGTGTATCACTCCCCTAAAGTGGCTACCCAATACTAACGGTGCACGGCTTTATATCTACACGATGCAACAACGGCTTATCTACCAGCCCGGGCCCACACACGCATATGAAACCCGTTGGACTTGCGTTGCCACCGCTAACCCGTTTTGGCCTCTTATAATCAAGCCCAATATGCGTGTCCCGTCACTCGACATGGGTCGAGCCCACAAAGATACGTTTGGGATATTGGTTGAAATGGGCCCCCACAAGCTGCCCATTTAAGCTTGTCAAGTATCTAGTGTATCCCACTTAACCCTTTAATCATGTTTAATTACATGTTTCTCTTGGTTAAGTATTCTAATCGTATTTTCTATTGCCACCCAAGGCAACCCACTAGATTCCACATGCCACCCAAGGCAACCACAAAATTTCCTCATGCCACCCAAGGCACCCACTTAACCCCTCATGTCCCACTACATGCTACTATGGTTCAGTGTTTCTTAATTAATTAAGACCGTGATCTCCCATAAAGACCTCCCACATTAGACTGGCTGTTATGACCGCCTGGTTAAGCCGGTAGAATCCGGGCAGTCTTACGTCATAACAGAGTCTAACCTCGTGTCTTTACCTTAATCACGTATTTAATTTATGGCTAAGACCTCTCACATTGGGCTGACATTTGTAGCAACTGGTTAAGCCGGTCGGGTCCGGGCAGTTTTACACTACAAATGAGTCCAACCTCGTGTCTTAGTCGATTAATTACACCTAATTAATCACCCCCATATTAATTATCCCTAATTAATATCAAGTTTTCCATAACATGGGTAGACCTAACTCAATAGGTAAATTCCCATGGGGTAGACCTAACTCAATAGGTAAATTCCCACTTATGGTAATTTATTTTTATGGTATGCTTAATCATACCCAATCATTCATTTATTAACATATTTACCACCCCATCGTTCCCCACGTAAATCGTTCTCGTTACATGACATAATAAAGGGGAAGATCCATCACAAATATCATGGGTTTAGCATAAAACTTTGTCATGGGTTAAGAGGATGTCAACTTGCATATATGAGCATATATTAACCCAACTACATTTAACCCAAACTTGCATATTATCATACACATGATTTGCATAACATGTTGCATATGAGCTTGCATATTATCATACACATATCTTGCATAACATGTTGAACTTGCATATAGGCATTCTCATAACTTGCATAACATGTTAACCATGCATTTAAGCATACACATAATTTGCATAAGCATTCACATACTTGCATAAGCATCCACATACTTGCATAAGCATTCACATACTTGCATAACTTGCATATCATGTCATTTAAGCATATACATATCTTGCATAAGCATTCATATACTCGCATAAGCATGCATAACTTGCATATCACATAAATCTTGCATTTAAACATATACATGACTTGCATAATCATCAATATACTTGCATAAGCATGCATAACTTGCATATCACATTAAACTTGCATTTAAACATATACTTAACTTGCATAACTCACTTTGTTAAACATGCATAATTCCATTCATCAAATATGCATAAATCCACTTGTTAAACATGCATATATCAACTTGTTAAACATGCATAAATCAACTTATTAAGCATGCATAAACCAATTTATCAAATATGCATAAACATAGAACAACATAGAGTAACATATCATTATACATGATTCAAACTCACTAATCCGCATTTAAGACCATAAGTCTCATTACACCCAATCTACTTACTTTAACAATTGATGTTAAAGTGATAGAAACTCACAAACTCAAGATTAACCAACTTGTGAAGAGAGATTAGTTGCTAATTATGAAGATGGTGATGATTAGAGAATGATATGAGAGGGATTAGCTTGAAACTTCCTTCTTAGATTAATTGAGACTCCTTCTAGGATTTAATTTGGCGGCATGAGGCCTTCATTTCTATTTTTAGTATGGATTAAGTTAGGTTTAGGGTGTATTTATAGATTAAGAGAGTATTTTAGGCCCTTAGATTAACCCTAGACTAATTTAGGTCCGTTAGATTTAGGAAACCTCTAGAACCAAGCCCAGCCCTAGCCAGAAAACCAGATCTGGTGCACCCAAGCACCCTGGTTCGACACGCCATGTCGACAGGCAAGTCGACAGGCATGTCGACACCCCTGTCGACAGGCCTGTCGACAGCCCTGTCGACATGCTTAGGCGGGAATCTTCCCGTCTGGCCCCGCTGGTTCTAAATTTAAATTTAAATTTAAATTCCTAAATCTGTTTTTAGCTCTAATTTTTCTGCAAACTTCTTTGGGCCATAACCGGGCCATACGGACTCCGATTTTCGAAAACTCGGACTCTATTTCGCGTATTTTTCCGAGACGAACGCAATAACGCAGCCCGTTACCCCCAATTCCCACGTCTGAGATTATTTATCCTGAAATTAGTGAATTTTAGTATTAACTAAAATTCGGGGTGTTACATTCTCCCCTCCTTAAAGGATTTCGTCCCCGAAATCTCTAAGCTAAGGAGAATGCATATCCTACCATCCAAACAACCATCTACTCAAATCATCAACCACGGGCATCCATTGTCCTTAAACAGTTTCTAATGATTTATGAGCATATGCAAAAAGTGTGTGTATATGTTCCCTATCTAATGTATGAACATATGCAAACCATGATAGTGCCATGCATCCATTATGTATGCGTGAAAACCCTATCGACACATACAATATCTATATGAGTGCACAATCATTCACCAAAATGCATCATCCATGTGATAACACAACCATTATACATCCATAAATATATTTTCCTACACACAATTTTATGCAATATGCAATATGAAGTGACTAAGCCGATCTAGTGCCTAGAGTGTGTGTATATGCATCCACGAGCAACCACTAGCAAACACTTGCATCCACTTGCATCCATCAACCATAACATGTCTCAAACACATGTTTCAACCATGGGTTTACCCTATCTAAAGGTCAAAGGTACTAACGAGAGGACATACCAAAGATAAGATAAGTACTATACAAGCGATAAAGGAGAAAGTAAAGACATACCCTAAAAAAGAAATGGGTACAATGAACGCATCTTCGCTTCCGTCTCCCAAGTCGCGTTGCTCTCATCTTCTCCCCATTGCACTTTTACTAGCTGAACCTCTCGATTCCTCAATTTCCTAGTCTCTGACCCAAGGATGCGAGTAGGAGCTCGTCGAATCGTCGCATCACGCTCTACCTCTACATCTCTAAGCAAGATTGGCTCTACCACCTCTGCGGTCTCATGTAAGCACTTCCTCAAATGGGACACATGGAATACATCATGAACACCACTAAGTCTGTCGGGCAACTCCACCCTATATGCCATCCGTCCAATCCTTTCCTTGATAGGAAACGGCCCAACAAACCTCGGTGCTAACTTCCCAACGGATCCGAAGCGAACAACATTTCTCAACGGAGATACCTTAACAAAAACCATATCCCCAACCTCAAACTCAAGATCCATCCTTCTCTTGTCCGCATAAGATTTTTGCCTATCCTCCGCTGCTTTCATCCTTCTTCGAATCAAGTCAATCTTCTCAGAAGTCTCCCTAACCATATCGGGCCCAAGCAAGATCTTATCCGTAGATTCCCACCAACATGTAGGTGATCGACAAGGCCTTCCATAGAGAGCTTCGAAAGGAGCCATACCAATACTGGACTGAAAGCTGTTATTATATGCGAACTCCACCAATGGAAGATGCTCTTCCCATGTACCTCCAAAATCTAGGATACAAAGCCTCAAAAGGTCTTCTAGAACACGATTCACCCTCTCAGTCTGGCCGTCCGTCTGAGGATGATATGCGGTGCTCAGACACAATTGAGTCCCCACTGCTTCTTGCAAACTTCTCCAGAACTCGCTAGTGAAGATAGGATCTCGATCACTTACTATGCTAGAGGGTACCCCATGTAATCGAACTATCTCTCGAAGATATACTGAAGCTAGCCATGGAGCAGTCCTCTTGCTCTTCACAGGTATGAAATGGGCGCTCTTAGTAAGTCTATCTACCACCACCCAAATTCCTGTATTACCCTTCCTCGACCTGGGTTACCCGTCACTAAAATCCATCGAGACGCTATCCCACTTCCATTGCGGAACCTCCAATGGGTGAAGCAACCCACCTGGTTTCCTTTGCTCCGCCTTCACTTGCTGGCACACCAAACATTGAGCGACATACTCGGCCACGTCTTTCTTCATACCTGCCCAGAAGAAAACACTCTTCATGTCTTGGTACATCTTATCCCCACCGGGATGAATGGTCATCCTAGAACGGTGTGCGTCATCAAGAATAGCCTTCCTCAAACCCTCGTCTTGCGGTACACAAAGTCTACCGTCTCTACGCAAGCACCCCCTATCGTCTAGGGTGTACCTACTCAAATGGCTGGACGACTCCCCCCTCATGAGCTTCTCTACTAACTCAACCAACTGTGGGTCGTCCCTCTGTGCTTCACCAATCCGCCCCAAAAGAGTAGGTCTAACTTCCAAGGAAGCTAGCAAACCGGGTACATAATCAATGGAAGGTCTGAAATCAAACATCGAGATAAATTCC
This sequence comes from Allium sativum, assembly GCA_030737875.1. Classification (NCBI taxonomy): domain Eukaryota; kingdom Viridiplantae; phylum Streptophyta; class Magnoliopsida; order Asparagales; family Amaryllidaceae; genus Allium; species Allium sativum. Next base: position 569,875,329 of record CM060923.1, on the reverse strand, counting down.
AAGCTTCGTCGTTCCACGAACAATGGACTCAAGGACAACCTCTTCCTACTCAAGGCGTCCGCCACCACGTTACCCTTGCCAGGGGTATACGCTATCTCGAAATCATAGGATGCTAAAAACTCCATCCACCTTTGCTGTCTTAAGTTTAAATCTTTCTGAGAGAATAAGTACTTCAATGATTTATGGTCAGTGAACAACTCGAATCTCTCACCAAGAAGATAATGGCGCCAAATCTTAAGCGCAAAAACAATAGCGGCCAGCTCTAGATCATGGGTAGGGTAATTTTTCTCATGTGCCCTCAACTGCCTTCCACCATAGGCTATTACCCTTCCCTCTTGCATTAAGACTGCGCCAAGTCCTGTCCCACAGGCATCGGTATAGACAACAAATGGCTTGCTCCCATCTGGCAACACTAAAACTGGAGCGGTGGTTAAAGCTCTCTTTAACCGTCGGAACGCATCATCACAATCTACGTCCCATGTGAAAACAAGATTCTTCTTTGTTAAGCGGGTTAATGGGGCTGATATCTTCGCGAAGTCTTTAATAAACTTCCTATAATAACCCGCCAACCCCAAGAAACTTCTTACTTCGGTAGCATTCTTCGGAACCTTCCAATCCTGAATAGATACTACCTTCGCGGGATCCACAGCTATCCCTTCCTTGGAGACCACGTGCCCGAAGAATTGTACTTCCTTCCTCCAGAAGTGACATTTAGAGAATTTAGCCTTAAGGCTATGTGCTCGAAGAGTCTTCAACACTTCCCCAAGATGTAGGGCATGCTCTTCTTCACTCTTAGAAAATACTAAGATATCATCCACAAAGACCACCACAAATTTATTAAGGAACTCCCTGAACACCCTGCTCATCAAATCAACAAAGTATGCAGGAGCGTTCGTCAACCCAAATGGCATTACCAGCCACTCATAGAAACCATCCGGAGTCCTAAAGGCAGTCTTGTCTATGCTATCCTCAGCCACTCTCAACTGATGAAACCCCGTGGCTAAGTCCAACTGAGAAAATACTGAAGCGCCAACCAGCTGATCGAAAAGATCATCTATTCTCGGCAATGGGTGTCTATTCTTCTTTGTGAGCTTGTTGAGTTCTCTATAGTCTACACAAAGTCTGAGGGACCCATCCGCCTTCGTAGCAAATACTACTGGAGCACCCCACTCCGATATACTCCGTCTTATGAACCCCTTCTCAAGCAACTCCCCTACTTGCTTATGGAGTTCCCTCCTCTCACGAGGAGCCATGTGGCGCACTGGTAAAGATACCGGTTTATCATTATCCACCAAATATATTCGGAAGTCAATCTCCCGCTTCGGAGGTAAGCCCTTCACCTCCTCAAACACATCCGGATATTCCCGGACCACTCTTACAGATTGCAAACTCTCGACCGAAGCGTCAAGCGATTCAAGATAACTTAGCATAACAGAGTCCCTGGGGTTACAAGAAATCTCGAGAGTGTTACCCAAGCGGGTCATGAGCCTAACAACTCTCCTTTCGCAGTCAAGAACGGCACCATTACTGGATAACCAGTCCATGCCCAAAATCAACCCATAGCCCGTGAAGCCCAATACAAAAGCATCACATCTAAACCCAATGCTAAGTATAGAAATTTTCAAACCCAAACATATCATGGACAAATAAGTGGAGCCCCCAATTGGGTTTGAAACAACTAAGGGATCATCTACCAGACTGGTATCTAGGTGCAGTAACTCAACTAATGATGATGAGATAAACGAATGCGATGCGCCTGAATCAAACAATGTACGGACAGGATGGTCAAATAGAAAAACCAGACTTTCAACGGAAATAGTTCTACCTCTCTCCTGAATCGGTGGAACCGCGAGAGCCTGTACTTTTCCCCTAGCCTGACTCGGTGCCATAAGAGCTTGCACCTGTCCTCCTGAGGTAGATCCCGTCCTTTGCCCTTTCTTAGGGCAATCCTTCACTAAATGCCCTGCTTTGCCACAGTGGAAGCAGCCAGTCTTCTTCTTCTTGCGACAATCCTTGCTTAGGTGGCCAGGTGTCCCACAATTGAAACACTTCTTCTTCTTGCCCTTGCCACCGTTGCCTTTCCCACCTTTGCTTTGTTGTTGTTGCTGAGGTCTCTTTTGATCTCCCTTCTTCTCGGGTGCCTTATTAGCATTAGGACCCTTCTCTTCCTCATACATGAGTGCCATGTCAACTAGCTTCTCAAAGGTGGCCCCCATAGGGATATGAGTCATAGCCAACCCATGCATAGGTTCATTCAGGCCTTTCACGAATCTCAAAGCCTTCTTCTCCGGTGTATTCACCACGTCTAGGCCAAACCTTGCCAATTGATTAAACTTGTTAACATATTCCTTCACCGAAAGATTTCCTTGTTTTAGAGTCAAGAATCTTTCCATATACAAGTTTTCCTCCGCCCTTGAGAGATACTTTGCCACAAATCTTTGCCTAAAATCCGCCCAAGAGTCAACGGGGCGTTCTCCATTAGTGACCTCCCACCAGAATGAGGCCTCTCCCTTCATTAACCAAGCAGCCAACTTGACTTTCTTCCCTTCTTCCATCTCAAAGATATCTATCAACTCTTCCACCTCTTTAAGCCAATCTCTAGCCTCCACAAAGGTTTCAGATCCTTGAAAAGGTTTCCCTCCCATAGCTTTAATTTCCTTGCAAGTCTTAGCAAAAGTATCAGTGCGAGGAGGAGGGGGAGGAGGAAGATCCGGTGCTACGGTTGGTGGAGGAATATTTGCTGGACCCGCAGTGGTGGCCCTAGCCTCCATCAATCTCCTATACCATACTGGTACCGTCACACCCTACGGAAGATTAAGATTCTCGGCCATGCTGAAACGAAAAAGGAAAGATTCAAAACGGAGAATTCGAAGGATATAGATATGGCTATTGGGGATTACGCTTTTCTTTCAAAAACTTTTCTCTTAAAAGACATGTTTTTGAAAATATCTTTTCCAAAAATGTTTTAGAAAAATAGTTTTCTAAAAATTTTATCTGTTCCGATAACCTTTGCTCTGATACCACGTGTAACACCCCACTCCCGCTAGGGTCACTCACTAAGGGAATGCCATAGCATCGGTGGAGTATTTTAGTGAATATAGAACAGAAAAATTACAACAAGACAGATATAAATAGTACTTGAAATTTTAAAACATCATCTCATAACAGCGGAAATAAACATGTCTGGTTACATCATAAAACCACGGTAAAAGTCAAGTACAATATCCATCAAAATAAAGAAGTACATAATCCCACTCTCTCATACAATAGCCATAACAAAAGAAAAGATAACTGGATAACTGGAGCTTTACATCTACCCAAGCTCCTAAAGACTGGAACAGCAATCCGATCAAGCTCTACTACCGCTAGGATCCACCGTAGGACCTGAGGGTTGGGAAAAAGATAAAAACAACGGGGTCAGACATAAGTCTGAGTGAGTCCTATAACTTTAACAATACAATCATTAAGGTAACCAGAGAAGACATAAACTTGACCTACGGTAATATCTGGGGATGAATGGCTACACTAAGCAGCTTGGTAGACTTAGGATAAACTAAGATAACCGTCAGGACGCATCTACCCACCCAAGGATAATTACTAACTGCACCACACCAGTCATTCCTACTTAAAGGTTGATCCCTTCCAAGGACTTAGAAAATTTCCCCCCAGTAGTTTCATGTACCCCTAGCCCACTACATAGGTGCCGTCTGCCCCTATCTCCACTAGGTGTACCCAGTAATTCTTACCCAGTAGTTTCGTGTACCCCTACATAGGTGCCGTCTGCCCCTATCTTCATTAGGTGTACCCACTACTCCCCAAGCGATCGGCTCCCTACCGTAGATACCCGTGCCGGTCCCACAGTGGGGTGCATCACTCCCCTAAAGTGGCTACCCAATACTAACGGTGCACGGCTTTATATCTACACGATGCAACAACGGCTTATCTACCAGCCCGGGCCCACACACGCATATGAAACCCGTTGGACTTGCGTTGCCACCGCTAACCCCTTTTGGCCTCTTATAATCAAGCCCAATATGCGTGTCCCGTCACTCGACATGGGTCGAGCCCACAAAGATACGTTTGGGATATTGGTTGAAATGGGCCCCCACAAGCTACCCACTTAAGCTTGTCAAATATCTAGTGTATCCCACTTAACCCTTTAATCATGTTTAATTACATGTTTCTCTTGGTTAAGTATTCTAATCGTATTTTCTATTGCCACCCAAGGCAACCCACTAGATTCCACATGCCACCCAAGGCAACCACAAAATTTCCTCATGCCACCCAAGGCACCCACTTAACCCCTCATGTCCCACTACATGCTACTATGGTTAAGTGTTTCTTAATTAATTAAGACCGTGATCTCCCATAAAGACCTCACACATTAGACTGGCTATTATGACCGCCTGGTTAAGCCGGTAGAATCCGGGCAGTCTTACGTCATAACAGAGTCTAACCTCGTGTCTTTACCTTAATCACGTATTTAATTTATGGCTAAGACCTCTCACATTGGGCTGACATTTGTAGCAACTGGTTAAGCCGGTCGGGTCCGGGCAGTTTTACACTACAAATGAGTCCAACCTCGTGTCTTAGTCGATTAATTACACCTAATTAATCACCCCCATATTAATTATCCCTAATTAATATCAAGTTTTCCATAACATGGGTAGACCTAACTCAATAGGTAAATTCCCATGGGGTAGACCTAACTCAATAGGTAAATTCCCACTTATGGTAATTTATTTTTATGGTATGCTTAATCATACCCAATCATTCATTTATTAACATATTTACCACCCCATCGTTCCCCACGTAAATCGCTCTCGTTACATGACATAATAAAGGGGAAGATCCATCACAAATATCATGGGTTTAGCATAAAACTTTGTCATGGGTTAAGAGGATGTCAACTTGCATATATGAGCATATATTAACCCAACTACATTTAACCCAAACTTGCATATTATCATACACATGATTTGCATAACATGTTGCATATGAGCTTGCATATTATCATACACATATCTTGCATAACATGTTGAACTTGCATATAGGCATTCTCATAACTTGCATAACATGTTAACCATGCATTTAAGCATACACATAATTTGCATAAGCATTCACATACTTGCATAAGCATCCACATACATGCATAAGCATTCACATACTTGCATATCATGTCATTTAAGCATATACATATCTTACATAAGCATTCATATACTCGCATAAGCATGCATAACTTGCATATCACATAAATCTTGCATTTAAACATATACATGACTTGCATAATCATCAATATACTTGCATAAGCATGCATAACTTGCATATCACATTAAACATGCATTTAAACATATACTTAACTTGCATAACTCACTTTGTTAAACATGCATAATTCCATTCATCAAATATGCATAAATCCACTTGTTAAACATGCATATATCAACTTGTTAAACATGCATAAATCAACTTATTAAGCATGCATAAACCAATTCATCAAATATGCATAAACATAGAACAACATAGAGTAACATATCATTATACATGATTCAAACTCACTAATCCGCATTTAAGACCATAAGTCTCATTACACCCAATCTACTTACTTTAACAATTGATGTTAAAGTGATAGAACCTCACAAACTCAAGATTAACCAACTTGTGAAGAGAGATTAGTTGCTAATTATGAAGATGGTGATGATTAGAGAATGATATGAGAGGGATTAGCTTGAAACTTCCTTCTTAGATTAATGGAGACTCCTTCTAGGATTTAATTTGGCGGCATGAGGCCTTCATTTCTATTTTTAGTATGGATTAAGGTAGGTTTAGGGTGTATTTATAGATTAAGAGAGTGTTTTAGGCCCTTAGATTAACCCTAGACTAATTTAGGTCCGTTAGATTTAGGAAACCTCTAGAACCAAGCCCAGCCCTAGCTAGAAAACCAGATCTGGTGCACCCAAGCACCCTGGTTTGTCACGCCATGTCGACAGGCAAGTCGACAGGCATGTCGACACCCCTGTCGATAGGCCTATCGACAGCCCTGTCGACATGCTTAGGCGGGAATCTTCCCGCCTGGCCCCGCTGGTTCTAAATTTAAATTTAAATTTAAATTCCTAAATCTGTTTTTAGCTCTAATTTTTCTGCAAACTTCTTTGGGCCATAACCGGGCCATACGGACTCCGATTTTCGAAAACTCGGACTCTATTTCGCGTATTTTTCCGAGACGAACGCAATAACGCAGCCCGTTACCCCCAATTCCCACGTCTGAGATTATTTATCCTGAAATTAGTGAATTTTAGTATTAACTAAAATTCGGGGTGTTACAGTAAGAATGACTTATACTTCTGTTTACTTATCATCAGTATGAATGATGGAGATACTCCTTATTATGATTGTTTTAGTAGAATTTTAATCCAAGTATGATTTTCCTTTTCACCTCTTTAAACTGAATTAATATTTAAATTTCGTTTAGGTAGATAAAACCGGAAAAAATAGAAGATACGGTGACCTAGATATGCTCAAAATTTTTGATCTTATACAATTTTTCTTTCTTGCAATTTGGTCGTACTAAGCCTTACGGATACTTGTTGATACAAGAAATGTTGCGAAGTTTAGGATGCCGGTTGGAAAAAAATATGTCGCCTGTGCATGGAACTGAACCATGCCAACGTTGTCGAGTAGTTTAAGCACTATGACCAGTCAAACAAGCCAACATTAGAAATTTTATATTTATAACGAATCCAACAACAAGATGACTTGATCACACTTGACCTCATTTTCTTTTCACGTTGCCATGTTTAGCCGTACTTTTTAGTTCAGTTGTTAGCAATTTCTCAATGTCATACACATACAACAAAAGTAGTTATGTATTTTCTTATTGCCAAATCAGGTGTTGATGCATGACGAAAATTCAAGTTTGGAGCACACAAGCTTGGACTTTGAATGGATTATATTCTTATTTTTTGTCAATGAGCATCTTTCGTAAAAATAAGTTAGATGGGAACATCAATTACAAAATGTTATGTCCAACTATTGTATATTTGGCATATCGAATTATTATAACTTATGTGATATAGTTTTATAATTATAATTCTTTTGTGTTGTTTGTATTTCGTGATGATTTTGAACTGCATTGTGTAAAAATGATAAATGTTAATAGATGTACCTCAACAACTCAATAGAAACACTATGGTACATTTTGAAAAACGTTGTGACATGTAGGGAAGAACAACATTTGCAGATGATAAAAAAAGCTGTGATATATATGGTAAAACGCTATGATATGTATAGAGCAACAACTTTTCTAACAAGAAATAAACGCTGTAATATATTTTGGAAAACACCGTGCTATATGGATGGGCATGACATTTCTGGACTTTATAAAATGCTGTTATATATGTTGAAAACGCTGTAATATATTTTGGAAAACACCGTGCTATATGGATGGGCATGACATTTTTGGACTTTATAAAATGATGTTATATATGTTGAAAACGCTATAATATATGGAGGATGACAATGGTTATAGCCGTTTTAAAACGCTGTTATATATTCATAAAAACGCTGTGGTATGAAGACGATAACAACGTTGCTAACCCATATAAAATGGTGTTATATATGCGATGAAGGAGGAATAATTTGTATTAGCTATGCAAGCAAAACAACACAAAACGCTGTATAAATATAATGATAACGCCTATTAAAATGCTGTACAAAACATAACAACAACACCAACTAAAACATTGTAGTGTCTCCTTTTTCTACAGCGTTTTCAAAGTATTGTGACAGCCCCATAACCTACAACAACGTGTCAGTAGACAGCGTCCTTCCAAACATTGTAAAATTATATAACAGCGTTTTTTCAACGCTGTCAATGAACATATTTGTTGTAGTGCTAGAACCTACGACAACGATAATCTCTCAACCTTCGACGCCTCTAGTCGTCAACACCTGCGACTATTTACAAGCCTAAAACACGCTTGAGCAACCATTATCCACCAACTCAAAACAACCTTGAGTTATCTTCACATTCATTTTTTTTCTACGATTAGTGAACGTCTCACACCACTTCAAACATTCCCCTTTGAACTCGTGTCGAAGATAGAACCATTGTCAACTCAAAAACAAGCTTTGTTTGGTCGATACTGCATTTTATAGCATTTCCAGCCTTTTCGCTACGAAAAATTGGCCAAATTTTCAAAACAACCTTTTGTAGCACTTCTGAAATGCTATTATTTCCACTAGTTCAGTTTTGCATCATTCTGGTGAGAAAAAGTAAGTAAAACATCAAAACATTCTTTCACATCATTTCTGGAATGCTATTATATCTCCTGGTTCAATTCTGATCACTCTACTGTGAAAAACTAAGTAAAACATCCAAACAGCCTTTCACACCGTTTTTGGAATGATATTGTCTTCAATTTCAATTTTGCATCATCTAGTGCGAAAAACTAACTAAAACATCAAAACAACCTTTCACAGCGTTCCTGGAATGCTATCATTACTTCTGGGCGGTCCATCCACCCCTGTGGATCATTTTTGCCTAAAACAGCCTTTCACACCGTTTTTGGAATGATATTGTCTTCAATTTCAATTTTGCATCATCTAGTGCGAAAAAATAAGTAAAACATCAAAACAACCTTTCGCAGCGTTCCTGGAATGATATCATTACTTCTGGGCGGTCCATCCACCCCTGTGGATCATTTTTGCCTAAAACAGCCTTTCACAGCGTTTGTCAAATGCTATCTAAAGCCAGCGATCAAAGCCAACCCGTGTTGTGCACACGACATGCGACTTGACTTCCAGCCCATGCTCTGCACACGACATGCGACTTGACTTCCAGGCCATGCTCCGCAAACGACATGCGACTTGACTTCCACCCTGTGCTCTGCACATGACATGCGACTTGACTTCCAGCCCCTGCTTCGCACACGACATGCGACTTGATTTCCAAGTTGTGCTTCGCGCACGACATGCGACTTGACTTCATTTCTTGAAGAAGAAGAAAAACGACATGACTCCAAATCTAACCAAATTAGCTCCAAACTTGACCAAATCTTCACCAAACGACAATAACGATTCAAACAACTCATCTAAGTAACCCAAATCGATTAATTCAACAAGTAACCATCATCCAAACATGAGAATTCCACTAAAATCATGATAGATCAATAAGTAGACAAAATAATGGATCTGAACTTGCATAATCATGAAATAACAAAAAAAATACTGGTTTTAAGTTGCGAGATTAGATCCTATACCGGTTCATGTGAAAATTCACTTACCATCATGTAGAACTATGAGAAAACACTTGAAAATGATAAAATTTACATTAAACAATCATATATTTGACTGAATCCGCGTGAGAGACGCATATCACTCACCAATTTTTCAAAACAACTCAAAATCAATGAATTAAGATTCCGAATAGCGAGGAATTTTTTCTAAACTCTTCCATTCGATGAACTCTCTCTTGGAATGGCGTAGGTCTAGCTTCAAACGATGTAGATCTTCAATCTTCACATGTAGATCTAGAATTTTAATGGCGGAAAGGTGTACTTGATTGAGCAAGGAGGAACATGAGCTCAACCAAATGAGAGAATGAAGAAAGTAAACTATTCTCCATGCTTCTAACCCCCTATTTATAGCCTCCCACCAGCCCACTAATAGGCCTTTCCAAATTAGCCCATTATGGCTTAAACAGCTGGATAGCCAACTGTAAAACCTTAAAACAGCAATTCCTCCAAAACTGCTGAACCAAATCTTTAATGTGACCACTCTACGGAAAGGGAAACATAATTTCCTTTCCAATGGCATAGGTTTCAACACCTGATTCAACACCAGTCAAAAGTTATGCCTTGTACAAGACTGACAGGGGCAAAATAGTCAAAATAAAATTGGTAAAAATTATGGACATGTCTTATATCCCCATAAACAACATATTAAAATATGAGAATGATCCAACCCTCAAGAAAATAAAATAAAAAAATTACGATCTTCCGATATGTAACATGCGGGATGTTACATACTTGACTTGGTCTGTCTAGGAGAGCGATTTCGTCTGGGCATACGAAGCCGCTAGTCGCGAGAAACTGGCTCGGGCCAAATCTTTTCTGGGCTTCTTGAGCTACAGGTCATTCGATCCGATCGATCGGCCGAGGCTGAAGGGTGAGTTTCTGGATATTGGACTTCGGTCCGTTGAACTGTGACAACTTTTGCCAAAAAGTTGGTCAACACTTTGCCCCTCAGAATACATCTTTCTTGGTAAAGGAGGTGTGTTCTGAATATCGCATCGGAGTCTAATTTGTAAGAAGTTATGGTTGCGCCGAACCATATTAAGGCCAGGAATCTGACGGATCTAATGGTTGTATTAAGGCCAGAAAACCAACGATCGATGTAAATCGTATTAAGACCACAAAACCGACAACCACCGAAGACCGTATTAAGGCCGAGAAAGCAATAAAAGTAGTCATGACTTCCAATACCTATAAAGATAATGTTGGTCGTTCTCAATATAGAGATGGCTTTGAACTTGATTGGGAAAGTATTAACCATACTCGGCTTGAAGAAGAGGGCGAGCAGTAATCACACTTGGCTTAAAGAGGAGGAGAGTATTATCCATAATCGGTTTACAGAGATGGCGAATATTATCCATAATCGGCTTACAGAGATGGCGAGTATTATCCGTGCTCGGCTTACAGAGATGGCGAGTATTATCCATTCTTGGCTTATGGAAAGTTTTAATCGTGCTCGGCGTATATAATTTTGTTCGTACTCGGCTAATGGAGTCAAACGTATGAGGTGATGGATAAGTGATTTTGTGAAGCTTTGGCAAGTGGAGAGCGCACTCGGCCTAGAGAAGGGGAGAGTATAATCCAGACTTGGCTTCGAGAAATCTGACCGTACTCAGCTCGGGGAGTAGGTTTAGATATGGTGGCAAGCTTTGACCGTGTGTTGCGAAGGGTGGCTTAGCACTAACCATATTCGGGTCGGCGAGCATCTGTCACGCTTGGCTTAAATCACTCAAACATAGTCCATGTTTGCAAAAGAAACTTTATTGCTGCTAAGGAGCTACTACAAAGAAATGAAAATAAATACAAAATGGGTGATAATTGAATCCAGAGCACGCCTAGGAGCAAAATCCTAACCACATACGTGTGTATTTCATCATACCCATATTATTGAAAGAAATAAAAATACATCGGAAGTAAGAAATCTAAATCTAATTAATTGATGATGATGCTGCGAGTGCTGGGCTCTGGGTCCTTTCTGTTTCTAGGAGCTCGAGGACCGGCCTAATGTAACAACCCGAAAATCTGGGCCAGTTTAAAATTTTTATTTTGGCAATTTTAGCGAATTTTGATTATTTAAAATGAATTATTTTAAATAATATCGACGAGAAAATTTAGTTTGAATAGAATTCGATCGTATATATTATACGCGTCGTCGTTAGAATATAAATAATTATATATAATTATAAATAGAATTGAAAATGGCGCGGTAGTTCGATAATTTGATTTCAAACTTCAATTGAATGTATCGGGTGCAAAACAATCCGGATTTTAGTGAAACCAAAAACATTGGGATCTAATTGTGAATATCTTTCCAACGAATCCGAAAAATCAAGATTTCATATCGGGAATCAAAAGATATGTCCAATTGAAAATTTTGAATAGTCGCTATGGAATTCAGGCCCTTAAAAATGGAAATTTTGCAGACGACCTCGGATTTCGACGAAACCAGTTTTGTTGGGTCCGGGATGTGAAGTTATTGCTAGGTTTCAAATTTCATAATTTTTCGAATCAATATGTGAGCGTGGCAAAGGAAAACGCGTTTGACCAGTTTAAGTTGATTTTAATCGACTGGAAAATGGCCATTTTTTTAATGGTCTCAGAATTCGATGAAATTAGTTTTGTTAGGACCGTATCGTCAATACGAAGCTAGAAAATATTTTCCTGAAATTTTTCGATTTTGTTTGTAACCCTAGTAAATTGAAATGCGCATTCAAATTCAACATATAGAGTTATATATTGATTTTGACAGAAACCGATCGAAACGATCGAACCAGCTCACGATACATATCCCATTATGTTCGGAATGGGGGTAATTAGCTTGGGGCGACAGTCGTTAGTTCTCGTTTGGAGATCGGATTCAAAGTTTACCTTTTTGGGAGAAAAAAAAATTAAAATTAATTAAATAATTATATATATATATTATCATCTCTCCCCCCTTTTATAATTCATTCAACGCCCTAAATAAACCCGATTCCCCCCCAAATCGACGTCTGCTCCGCCTCCGTTCAGCAACGTCGCACCCTCGCGCCGGACCCCACTTCCTCCTACGCCTGTCTCGGCCTCCTCCCCCTTCTCCAATCGAAGATCCGACGCCCTGGCCCCCTCGAACCCATACAGCCGTCGTTCCCACCCATTGATCCCCGTCGCCAGTAGCCCCACCGACCAGCCGCGCCGCTCCTTGCCGACGCCAGAGGCCGAACCCCCCCCCCCCCCCCCCCCGCGAGCTTCTCCGACCCCCGAGTGCGCCCCGTTGCCTCCTTCTCCAGTGATGACCATTTCAGCCTCTGACGTGACGCCTGAGTGGCTAGGAAAAGGATTCAAACACCCCGGTTCAGACAAAAGGGAGTAATCCCTCTTAACACAGCAATTAAGGGTAATTCCCTTTTATTTTTACCATATGCATTGTTTAAAATATATTCGGCATTGTGAAAAATCTGGTCTTTATATGATTTTGAGTTAAAAATATAATTTTTATAATATAGAAAGGTTAAAAATATAATTTTTATACTAGTGGCATATTAAAAATAGAATTTTTATATGTTGAACTTCGAAATAAAGATAGAATTTTTATATATTGAACTTCGAGATAAAGATAGAATTTTTATATATTGAACTTCGAAATAAAAATAGAATTTTTATATGTTGAACTTCGAAATAAAAATAGAATTTTTATATGTTGAACTTCGAAATAAAAATAGAATTTTTATATGTTGAACTTCGAAATAAAGATAGAATTTTTATATGTTGAACTTCGAAATAAAAATAGAATTTTTATATATTGAACTTCGAGATAAAAATAAGATTTTTATATGTTGAACTTCGAAATAAAAATATGATTTTTATATATGGAATAGCGAAGTAAAAATTCGATTTTTACATAGGTAGTGAAAGCGGACAACGAAGATGACGAAGATGCGGTAGCGACGAAGGTTTCTGCAAATGAAGTGCCGTGGAGCTAGGATAGCTATCTGTGAGAATTTCTCACCTTTCAATTTATTTTTCTAGTTATATATATATATATACTAGGATGCAGACGGTGCTTAGTAGCACCCGACACAATCGTCCACAGACCATGGACTTGTTTGTTTGGCTGTGTTGTTAGTTAGATTGTTTGAGTTGATTTGAATTGTTTGGTGAAATGAAATTGATATGATTGATGTGTGAATGGCGTGGGCCTTCACTAGACCGGGGATAAGGCTAGGCCTTGTCCCGTTTCTAGTATCGTGCCGTTATGCCGCCGAAATTTTCTAAAATATGTTAGAAAAATAAAAATATCATTTTATTTAAAGAATGAACTTAATAGAAATTCATATGTTGGAATAAAATGTTTTATCGTTAAAAATATAATTTTTAACGTGAATGTGAATAAATAAATATTCATTTACAAACCAGACGGTTTGTTTATGTACACTTATTTGAAGGACATTGATTGGGTCGATAAATTTTACACATCGCCCAACTGCACAACTGAAATCTGTGTTTGATTGTTTGAAAACCCCACACGGGTGTTAGGATGAAATATGAAGTTCACTCATCCTGATTGATTAAATATATCGATCGATTGATTGACATGCTGTTATAAGCATTAGATATCTATATTTGATGCTTATACAGTGTAGTGCACTTTGGTTGATGGTTGATTATTTTTCAATGCTATTATATACATGTGTTGTATGAAAATCCATATAATTAACATTATATCGTAATTGATTGGGCCTCATTCCAATTTGAAAAACTAAGATCAATATAAAATAAATGTTCATGTGTTGACAGTCTCATTCATTGAGATTGGTCATGTGTTGAACGAAATATTTTAGTAATAAAATTTACATCTTTATCAATATAAAATGAAAGTTCATGTGTTGACAGTCTCATTCATTGAGATTGGTCATGTGTTGAACGAAATATTTTAGTAATAAAATTTACATCTTTATCAATATAAAATGAAAGTTCATGTGTTGACAGTACTCATTCATTGAGATTGGTCATGTGTTGAACGAAATATTTTGATAATAACAACTATTTTGAAAAAGAAATATTTGAAATAGAATATTTAAAGATAGAAATTTATAAAGCCGTGTTGATTAGATTGACGCCATTTTGACGTAAACGATATTTATATCGATTTTAACGATTTCGAAATGAAATGAATTGAAAACGATTTCGAAATGAAATGAATTGAAAACGATTTCGAAATGAAATGAATTGAAAACGATTTCGAAATGAAATGAATTGAAAACGATTTCGAAATGAAATGAATTGAAAACGATTTCGAAATGAAATGAATTGAAAACGATTTCGAAATGAAATGAATTGAAAACGATTTCGAAATGAAATGAATTGAAAACGATTTCGAAATGAAATGAATTGAAAACGATTTCGAAATGAATTGAATTGAAAACGATTTCAAATGGAATTGAAAGCGAATTGAAATGAATTCAAATTGAATTGAAATTTGAATTGAATACAAATGAATTTTAAAACGAATTTATAAAGAAGAATTCAATTTTGATTTGAATTGAAAAGGAAGTTGAAATTGCTTTTGAAACGAATTTAAAACTATTTATATAATTCGTTTTAAATAGAAATCGACGAAATATATATTATATATATAATATAATGGCCTGAATAGAACGCGCCGCGCCGCGGCAGTTCATGAATTTCGACCATTTATTTCAAACGGACATTACGGGAGATCCGACCGTCGGATTCTCCTAAAACCGGAACCGTTGGGTTCGTATCGAAAAGAGCTTTCTAACGAATATTAGAAATTTGAAATCTAACGGTTGGATTTGGAGTTACGTCCAAATCAAATTTGAAAAAGGTCGCTATAAGTGCAGTTCGATGGCCATTGATGGAAATCGACTGTACGGGCCTTGATAAAATTATTAAAAATAGTAATAATTTGTGTAAAATCATAAGAAATGGTTTAGAAAGGATTGGGATGAAAAACGCCATATTTGAAAAGATAAAAATAGATTTTTATCGAAATGAACTAGTTTTGAACTAGAATTACAATTCTATTTATTTTTAAATAAATAAATTGAATTTGAAATGGTTTTAAAAATAACCAGAATATCCAATGATTGCATTGGAGTGGAATTGAATCGAAATTGTCTTCGGAATATTTCGATGTTGGAATTCGTGATTATACGGATGTTGATATGGAAATTTGAAAGATATATACTTATATCGTTATTTCCAATACGACATTTGTTAATCGTAGAATTTGATATTGAATATAAGCCGATATATTTTCTATTCAGAGCCTTATATTGAATATCAAATGTGATTTGGGTTTGTCGTGAATGGTGTCTTCATTAACACTGTTCTTGAACCCAGTTGAGAAAAGATTAAATCTTTTTATTTAGATTTAATGAAGTGTACCAATTAAATAATATTTAATTGGAATTGAATTGATATTGATTTTTGGGTTTATCGTGAACAGTGTTTTAAACAACACTCGTTCTTTAACCCGATAGTTAATGAATGTGACTTTGGGTTTATCGTGAACCGTGTTTTAAATGACACTGATTCTTTAACCCAGTTAACGATTAAAACTAAGTGGAGTTTTAATGAATCTTTAATTAGATTGAAATAATCGAGAATGGAGTTTCACCAGTTTTACTCCAGGCGATAGTTAAATCTTTAATTAGATTTGAACGTGAAATGGTAATTGAATTTACCGATAACATTGTGGTGTTAGATATGAAGTATTACCAGTTTTACTTCATGGGATAAATAGGTTGGGATTGGGAAATTAAAACAAATGATTACTTCGGTAAGTTTCGTTAATCCCGACTAGTTGAATCGAAATTCAAAAGAAGATTAGAGAATAAATCCATGAAATTTATCTTTGATAAAATTAATGGGAACCTTTCCCTATGAATGGGAAATTTAGAAACTAACTGTCGGTTAGCCAAGCAGAATGGTTTTCTGAATATTGATCTGATGTTGGTTTCGGCCTTCGGGGTTAATATTTGGGGAATTATTCTCTTGATTAATTTACGGTTAGTGACTAATGAATTGGAATGAGGCGTATGTTGTGTTTGTGTAACACTTATTTAAAATATACGCGAGTTATTCGGAAGGACCGGGTTTATCCCATTCTGAGTAACTGATACGACGATATGTCGAAGATGAAGACGGTGGTAGAAGACCGGAAGTCTTCACATCGTTTGGATAATTACCGACGATCCTGATTGGGCTGTACACCCGAGAGGATGGAAATAGTTGGTGGTCGTCCAGACGTACTTGGAGATGGATGGATATGCGAGGAAAGTGCCTCCGGTTTCGTTCAGACCCAGAACGGACTTGTAAATGGACGGTGTGTCTGACATTGGATTTTAGTCCGTGTGATTGATCTCTATTAAATATATATCTGTTTGGCGGCGGAGAATTTATTCTCTTGCTTAACGCCCTTCTCTGAGACGTACGAGCTCAGGGGTTATATATTGATGGATATCAATTGCATGGAGTGAATTGCCTGTGTGGCATGCCTAAGTGGAAAATGATCAAGGCTTCTGTTGAAAAGCAAAGTCTTGTGGTTGATGATCGAAGCACGGCCTTTGTGGCGTAGCTTTGTGTAACGTTGATTCGCGAGTTTCACACCCGGTATGAACCAAAAACGGGAGACGGACCTCAGGGAGGGCCAACGTTTCCTCCTAGCTAAAAGTGGCGTCAGTGGTTTTACACGCCCTGACGAGTTTGACTTATGTGGTTGTTGCTGTTGCGAGGCGCCTCGGATTGATCGTTCGTTCTCGAACCGATGGAGTCATTTAGTTGGCTCGCTTACGCCCCAAAGGGCGGCGAAACGTAGTGCTCAGGTATTTTAATCCACTCCGTGTGGACCAGCCCTGACGATCCAAGGGTCGATGCGTTCTGATCCTGAGACTCGGGCTAGGCAGTCTCGAATCAGTGAGGATCTTGCCCCTAGCCTCGGTTCATACCATAAATGATAACCCAACTTCCAATACGACATTTGCGGTTTTGATTGTAAACTTATACATGGCGACATAGTGTTATGGGCCATTCATGCCGCCTATGATTGATACTTATGATTTGAAGTTGTTTTATACACTATGCACTTATAATAGTATCAAACGGTTTGTTTTAACCGTATCAACCATTCTTTGGCTGTTATAAGGGAAAACCCTATCCTCGGCTGCGTTGCATTGTGTGATGGGACCTGTGTCTTATAACAGCTTCATTTTTCTTTATTTAGCATTGCGCTAGTTGTTTTATGCACTGGTATTCTTGGGAGGAAACCCGTTCCGTGTTATACGGCGTGGTCCCTTGATTTACCTAATGATTTAAAATAAAGATTAATAACTGTTTTAGTTCTCACACCAGTCACATGACTGACCTGGAGTTTATTGTTTTAACCTAAACTCTGGGTGCCCTTATTTCGACACGGGCAGCTAGTAGTTTTGGTTTTGCAGATTTATATTCACAGGATCCTGGTTTACAGCTGGAACGATATCCGGAAAGCTTTGTATCCGTATATCTCTTCTAGTTGTGTATTGTATTATTTTCCGCTGCTATGTATTTAAATGTAATTTAAATCTCTGATATTTCTGTGTAATATTCATTTATACTCTGTATATTCTTGTAATCTGATGCATTGTTGTAATATACAAAGAAATGTTCTTTTATATGCGTTCTATTTTGTCGTGTTCTCAACGATAGGGCGTTTCGAACGGTCTGAGTCGGTTTAGCGACTGGTTCGGACCGAGCGAAATTCCTTGCCGTCACAGTTGGTATCAGAGCTTTGGTTTACAAAGCTCAGAGAACAAGGCACATTAGAACCATACGAAAGAATTCATCAGATATTGGGTTAGTAAAATCCAATGGGAATGACTCGTTAGAGATGGGATCAGTAGTATCCTAGAACGAGTGTGAAGAGTATATTTTTCAAATGAAAACATTCTTTGTTTTGAAAATTTAAATCAACTATTCGTATTTGATTATCTATTTATATTGAGTTGGACAGTCCAGTATATAAAGATTTTGCGTATACGTCTGATCCACGTGTATTTGAAATTTTAATATGCTGGATAGATATAGAATCACACTCTAGTCACCCGGAGACGATTCTGATGATAGTCTAGACATCATCAGAATTGGTATTCGAGTTTCGAAAGCGAGATTTCTATATATTTCCATTAGACTGGTGTGAGAACCAAGATTAGATAGGGCCTATTGTTGTGATTTGACATCAAAAATCTGATTTTGACTATGTATCAAAATTATGAATTTGAAACTCTAATTCACTAATTGATTGATGTTAGTGTTGCTTGTTTAGTTGTTTGATAAATTTTGAACCATTTAGCCTAATTGAATCAAATATTGAATTATATTGAAAATTGGTCGCATCTGCTTGCATATACATGTATATCATTGAATAGGTCATAGCAAGAAGGCTAGAGCCAGAGAATAAAATTTGTTTGCCCGACAAATAGGTACATGTTTATTACATAATTTACTGAATTGTTTGGGTGATGATGATTTTATGAGCCTATTGGCTAGCCGCTTGGCTTTTTCTTTTTCTTTTTGAGATCTGAAGGACCGGGGAAGCTATTTGAAATTCCCCGATGCTCCCATTGCAAGGGAGGTTATAGCGAAATTTTTCGAAAATTTAGGGTGTTAGCCAAATTTTTGAATTTTTTTGAAAATTCTCAGAAACTGAAAAGTTGAAGAATGGAAGCCAGAGCGAGCGTAGAGCTGAATAATCAAACCACTTTCGACTTTGTTCCTTTTCGGGGACGAAAAGTTTTAAGTGGGGGAGATTGTAACAACCCGAAAATCTGGGCCAGTTTAAAATTTTTATTTTGGCAATTTTAGCGAATTTTGATTATTTAAAATGAATTATTTTAAATAATATCGACGAGAAAATTTAGTTTGAATAGAATTCGATCGTATATATTATACGCGTCGTCGTTAGAATATAAATAATTATATATAATTATAAATAGAATTGAAAATGGCGCGGTAGTTCGATAATTCGATTTCAAACTTCAATTGAATGTACCGGGTGCAAAACAATCCGGATTTTAGTGAAACCATAAACATTGGGATCTAATTGTGAATATCTTTCCAACGAATCCGAAAAATCAAGATTTCATATCGGGAATCAAAAGATATGTCCAGTTGAAAATTCTGAATAGTCGCTATGGAATTCAGGCCCTTAAAAATGGAAATTTTGCAGACGACCTCGGATTTCGACGAAACCAGTTTTGTTGGGTCCGGGATGTGAAGTTATTGCTAGGTTTCAAATTTCATAATTTTTCGAATCAATATGTGAGCGTGGCAAAGGAAAACGCGTTTGACCAGTTTAAGTTGATTTTAATCGACTGGAAAATGGCCATTTTTTTTAATGGTCTCAGAATTCGATGAAATTAGTTTTGTTAGGACCGTATCGTCAATACGAAGCTAGAAAATATTTTCCTGAAATTTTTCGATTTTGTTTGTAACCCTAGTAAATTGAAATGCGCATTCAAATTCAACATATAGAGTTATATATTGATTTTGACAGAAACCGATCGAAACGATCGAACCAGCTCACGATACATATCCCATTATGTTCGGAATGGGGGTAATTAGCTAGGGGCGACAGTCGTTAGTTCTCGTTTGGAGATCGGATTCAAAGTTTACCTATTTGGGAGAAAAAAAAATTAAAATTAATTAAATAATTATATATATATATATATATTATCATCTCTCCCCCCTTTTATAATTCACTCAACGCCCTAAATAAACCCGATTCCCCCCCAAATCGACGTCTGCTCCGCCTCCGTTCAGCACGGTCGCACCCTCGCGCCGGACCCCACTTCCTCCTACGCCTGTCTCGGCCTCCTCCCCCTTCTCCAATCGAAGATCCGACGCCCTGGCCCCTCGAACCCATACAGCCGTCGTTCCCACCCATTGATCCCCGTCGCCAGTAGCCCCACCGACCAGCCGCGCCGCTCCTTGCCGACGCCAGAGGCCGAACCCCCCCTGCGAGCTTCCCCGACCCCCGAGTGCGCCCCGTTGCCTCCTTCTCCAGTGATGGCCATTTCAGCCTCTGACGTGACGCCTGAGTGGCTAGGAAAAGGATTCAAACACCCCGGTTCAGACAAAAGGGAGTAATCCCTCTTAACACAGCAATTAAGGGTAATTCCCTTTTATTTTTACCATATGCATTGTTTAAAATATATTCGGCATTGTGAAAAATCTGGTCTTTATATGATTTTGAGTTAAAAATATAATTTTTATAATATAGAAAGGTTAAAAATATATTTTTTATACTAGTGGCATATTAAAAATAGAATTTTTATATGTTGAACTTCGAAATAAAGATAGAATTTTTATATATTGAACTTCGAGATAAAGATAGAATTTTTATATATTGAACTTCGAAATAAAAATAGAATTTTTATATGTTGAACTTCGAAATAAAAATAAAATTTTTATATGTTGAACTTCGAAATAAAAATAGAATTTTTATATGTTGAACTTCGAAATAAAGATAGAATTTTTATATGTTGAACTTCGAAATAAAAATAGAATTTTTATATATTGAACTTCGAGATAAAAATAAGATTTTTATATGTTGAACTTCGAAATAAAAATATGATTTTTATATATGGAATAGCGAAGTAAAAATTCGATTTTTACATAGGTAGTGAAAGCGGACAACGAAGATGACGAAGATGCGGTAGCGACGAAGGTTTCTGCAAATGAAGTGCCGTGGAGCTAGGATAGCTATCTGTGAGAATTTCTCACCTTTCAATTTATTTTTCTAGTTATATATATATATATACTAGGATGCAGACGGTGCTTAGTAGCACCCGACACAATCGTCCACAGACCATGGACTTGTTTGTTTGGCTGTGTTGTTAGTTAGATTGTTTGAGTTGATTTGAATTGTTTGGTGAAATGAAATTGATATGATTGATGTGTGAATGGCGTGGGCCTTCACTAGACCGGGGATAAGGCTAGGCCTTGTCCCGTTTCTAGTATCGTGCCGTTATGCCGCCGAAATTTTCTAAAATATGTTAGAAAAATAAAAATATCATTTTATTTAAAGAATGAACTTAATAGAAATTCATATGTTGGAATAAAATGTTTTATCGTTAAAAATATAATTTTTAACGTGAATGTGAATAAATAAATATTCATTTACAAACCAGACGGTTTGTTTATGTACACTTATTTGAAGGACATTGATTGGGTCGATAAATTTTACACATCGCCCAACTGCACAACTGAAATCTGTGTTTGATTGTTTGAAAACCCCACACGGGTGTTAGGATGAAATATGAAGTTCACTCATCCTGATTGATTAAATATATCGATCGATTGATTGACATGCTGTTATAAGCATTAGATATCTATATTTGATGCTTATACAGTGTAGTGCACTTTGGTTGATGGTTGATTATTTTTCAATGCTATTATATACATGTGTTGTATGAAAATCCATATAATTAACATTATATCGTAATTGATTGGGCCTCATTCCAATTTGAAAAACTAAGATCAATATAAAATAAATGTTCATGTGTTGACAGTCTCATTCATTGAGATTGGTCATGTGTTGAACGAAATATTTTAGTAATAAAATTTACATCTTTATCAATATAAAATGAAAGTTCATGTGTTGACAGTCTCATTCATTGAGATTGGTCATGTGTTGAACGAAATATTTTAGTAATAAAATTTACATCTTTATCAATATAAAATGAAAGTTCATGTGTTGACAGTACTCATTCATTGAGATTGGTCATGTGTTGAACGAAATATTTTGATAATAACAACTATTTTGAAAAAGAAATATTTGAAATAGAATATTTAAAGATAGAAATTTATAAAGCCGTGTTGATTAGATTGACGCCATTTTGACGTAAACGATATTTATATCGATTTTAACGATTTCGAAATGAAATGAATTGAAAACGATTTCGAAATGAAATGAATTGAAAACGATTTCGAAATGAAATGAATTGAAAACGATTTCGAAATGAAATGAATTGAAAACGATTTCGAAATGAAATGAATTGAAAACGATTTCGAAATGAAATGAATTGAAAACGATTTCGAAATGAAATGAATTGAAAACGATTTCGAAATGAAATGAATTGAAAACGATTTCGAAATGAAATGAATTGAAAACGATTTCGAAATGAATTGAATTGAAAACGATTTCAAATGGAATTGAAAGCGAATTGAAATGAATTCAAATTGAATTGAAATTTGAATTGAATACAAATGAATTTTAAAACGAATTTATAAAGAAGAATTCAATTTTGATTTGAATTGAAAAGGAAGTTGAAATTGCTTTTGAAACGAATTTAAAACTATTTATATAATTCGTTTTAAATAGAAATCGACGAAATATATATTATATATATAATATATATAATATAATGGCCTGAATAGAACGCGCCGCACCGCGGCAGTTCGTGAATTTCGACCATTTATTTCAAACGGACATTACGGGAGATCCGACCGTCGGATTCTCCTAAAACCGGAACCGTTGGGTTCGTATCGAAAAGAGCTTTCTAACGAATATTAGAAATTTGAAATCTAACGGTTGGATTTGGAGTTACGTCCAAATCAAATTTGAAAAAGGTCGCTATAAGTGCAGTTCGATGGCCATTGACGGAAATCGACTGTACGGGCCTTGATAAAATTATTAAAAAAAAGTAATAATTTGTGTAAAATCATAAGAAATGGTTTAGAAAGGATTGGGATGAAAAACGCCATATTTGAAAAGATAAAAATAGATTTTTATCGAAATGAACTAGTTTTGAACTAGAATTACAATTCTATTTATTTTTAAATAAATAAATTGAATTTGAAATGGTTTTAAAAATAACCAGAATATCCAATGATTGCATTGGAGTGGAATTGAATCGAAATTGTCTTCGGAATATTTCGATGTTGGAATTCGTGATTATACGGATGTTGATATGGAAATTTGAAAGATATATACTTATATCGTTATTTCCAATACGACATTTGTTAATCGTAGAATTTGATATTGAATATAAGCCGATATATTTTCTATTCAGAGCCTTATATTGAATATCAAATGTGATTTGGGTTTGTCGTGAATGGTGTCTTCATTAACACTGTTCTTGAACCCAGTTGAGAAAAGATTAAATCTTTTTATTTAGATTTAATGAAGTGTACCAATTAAATAATATTTAATTGGAATTGAATTGATATTGATTTTTGGGTTTATCGTGAACAGTGTTTTAAACAACACTCGTTCTTTAACCCGATAGTTAATGAATGTGACTTTGGGTTTATCGTGAACCGTGTTTTAAATGACACTGATTCTTTAACCCAGTTAACGATTAAAACTAAGTGGAGTTTTAATGAATCTTTAATTAGATTGAAATAATCGAGAATGGAGTTTCACCAGTTTTACTCCAGGCGATAGTTAAATCTTTAATTAGATTTGAACGTGAAATGGTAATTGAATTTACCGATAACATTGTGGTGTTAGATATGAAGTATTACCAGTTTTACTTCATGGGATAAATAGGTTGGGATTGGGAAATTAAAACAAATGATTACTTCGGTAAGTTTCGTTAATCCCGACTAGTTGAATCGAAATTCAAAAGAAGATTAGAGAATAAATTCAAGAAATTTATCTTTGATAAAATTAATGGGAACCTTTCCCTATGAATGGGAAATTTAGAAACTAACTGTCGGTTAGCCAAGCAGAATGGTTTTCTGAATATTGATCTGATGTTGGTTTCGGCCTTCGGGGTTAATATTTGGGGAATTATTCTCTTGATTAATTTACGGTTAGTGACTAATGAATTGGAATGAGGCGTATGTTGTGTTTGTGTAACACTTATTTAAAATATACGCGAGTTATTCGGAAGGACCGGGTTTATCCCATTCTGAGTAACTGATACGACGATATGTCGAAGATGAAGACGGTGGTAGAAGACCGGAAGTCTTCACATCGTTTGGATAATTACCGACGATCCTGATTGGGCTGTACACCCGAGAGGATGGAAATAGTTGGTGGTCGTCCAGACGTACTTGGAGATGGATGGATATGCGAGGAAAGTGCCTCCCGTTTCGTTCAGACCCAGAACGGACTTGTAAATGGACGGTGTGTCTGACATTGGATTTTAGTCCGTGTGATTGATCTCTATTAAATATATATCTGTTTGGCGGCGGAGAATTTATTCTCTTGCTTAACGCCCTTCTATGAGACGTACGAGCTCAGGGGTTATATATTGATGGATATCAATTGCATGGAGTGAATTGCCTGTGTGGCATGCCTAAGTGGCAAATGATCAAGGCTTCTGTTGAAAAGCAAAGTCTTGTGGTTGATGATCGAAGCACGGCCTTTGTGGCGTAGCTTTGTGTAACGTTGATTCGCGAGTTTCACACCCGGTATGAACCAAAAACGGGAGACGGACCTCAGGGAGGGCCTACGTTTCCTCCTAGCTAAAAGTGGCGTCAGTGGTTTTACACGCCCTGACGAGTTTGACTTATGTGGTTGTTGCTGTTGCGAGGCGCCTCGGATTGATCGGTCGTTCTCGAACCGATGGAGTCATTTAGTTGGCTCGCTTACGCCCCAAAGGGCGGCGAAACGTAGTGCTCAGGTATTTTAATCCACTCCGTGTGGACCAACCCTGACGATCCAAGGGTCGATGCGTTCTGATCCTGAGACTCGGGCTAGGCAGTCTCGAATCAGTGAGGATCTTGCCCCTAGCCTCGGTTCATACCATAAATGATAACCCAACTTCCAATACGACATTTGCGGTTTTGATTGTAAACTCATACATGGCGACATAGTGTTATGGGCCATTCATGCCGCCTATGATTGATACTTATGATTTGAAGTTGTTTTATACACTATGCACTTATAATAGTATCAAACGATTTGTTTTAACCGTATCAAGCATTCTTTGGCTGTTATAAGGGAAAACCCTATCCTCGGCTGTGTTGCATTGTGTGATGGGACCTGGGTCTTATAACAGCTTCATTTTTCTTTATTTAGCATTGCGCTAGTTGTTTTATGCACTGGTATTCTTGGGAGGAAACCCGTTCCGT
Organism: Allium sativum; assembly: GCA_030737875.1. Lineage (NCBI taxonomy): Eukaryota > Viridiplantae > Streptophyta > Magnoliopsida > Asparagales > Amaryllidaceae > Allium > Allium sativum. The sequence goes on along the minus strand of CM060923.1, from coordinate 569,849,974 downwards.
GTTATACGGCGTGGTCCCTTGATTTACCTAATGATTTAAAATAAAGATTAATAACTGTTTTAGTTCTCACACCAGTCACATGACTGACCTGGAGTTTATTGTTTTAACCTAAACTCTGGGTGCCCTTATTTTGACACGGGCAGCTAGTAGTTTTGGTTTTGCAGATTTATATTCACAGGATCCTGGTTTACAGCTGGAATGATATCCGGAAAGCTTTGTATCCGTATATCTCTTCTAGTTGTGTATTGTATTATTTTCCGCTGCTATGTATTTAAATGTAATTTAAATCTCTGATATTTCTATGTAATATTCATTTATACTCTGTATATTCTTGTAATCTGATGCATTGTTGTAATATACAAAGAAATGTTCTTTTATATGCGTTCTATTTTGTCGTGTTCTCAACGATAGGGCGTTTCAAACGGTCTGAGTCGGTTTAGCGACTGGTTCGGACCGAGCGAAATTCCTTGCCGTCACACCTAAGGAGCTTAGGCAGAAGATTGTGGCAGCACGACCGATGTGATTTTCTTAACATACTCGGGGAGTTCCCTCGCCTGGCCGTATCCTCGATGTGATCGTGCAAGTGCCTGCATTCACTGGTGTTGTGACCAACAATGTTGTGAAACATACAGTGCTTTTCAGTGTCGAGCTCTTTTTGGGTCGTCTCTCTTTTGGGAGGTTTTGGGAAAGGAAGGGATCCTTATATGTCAAGGTAGATGTCGAGCAAGGAAGAATTAAGCTCGATATACTGATCGTACTTGGTCGCTCTCCGGTGTCGTATGTTACCTTCATTGTTTTCTATGGCCTTTCCTCTTCCTTTATTCTGGTCATTGGTGTTGGATAGATCCCCATCTTTACTGACAGGTACCTCAGAGCTCTCCATCTTAATGCTGGCATCTTCTTGTCGGAAGAACTGCTCAGCCTCGGAGTAGAAGGCGTCAATGTCCTTGGGAGGAACTTTGGTTAAAGACATCCTGACTTCTGATTGGTTCTGAACACCTGCAATGGTGGCCATAAGCACCATCGATGGCTCGGGTCAATCGAATGATTCCATGGCCGCATTGAATCTTTCGAGGAAAGATCGAAGTGTCTCACCTGGTCGTTGCATGATGGAGGTCAGGAACGTGACGCTCTTTGGTTGGGAGATATGGATTCTGAATTTCTCGATGAAGCGGGTGACAAGCATGTTCCAGCTAATGATTGACTTCGTTATTAGCTATCGAAACCACATGCAGGCTATATATGTGAGAAAGAGTGGAAATCACTTGGCCATAACATTGGTCGAGGCAGAGAGTACTTCCACATGGTGCATGCACCACATGACTTGGATGATCGGGTCAGTTCGACCATTGTAGGGTTCAATGGATTGAAACTTGAAGTCCTGAGGGTTTCAGCAGTTCTTGATCTCCCTGGTGAAGGGGCTGTGGTGGATATCATCTATATCCTTTGTAACACCCCAAATTTTTACCGACACTAAAGGAGGATAAATTAAATAATAATTAATGTAATATTCAGAATTACAGGAAACTGACTACATCGTTGCATCCGTCTCGAAATTCTGGTCAAGATAGACATTTGTTTTGCATAAAACGGACAACATATGAGGAAGTTATGAGGGTTTTAAGTTTGTATACGTGCAGAAAAATTATATATATACGCATGAGTCAGAGATGAGTCAGAATTTTATCCAGAAAGATTCAAATTTGTAAAATTCGTCAGAGCGACAAAACTCCCACTCTAGGGGGTCGGCCAGCCTAGAGGGGTGTCGACCTAGGGGTCGACCCCCCTTAAGGGGTGTCGGCCTACGGGTCGACCCACCCACATGGGTGTCGAAACCCCCAGGGACGATGTGGCACTCGGTTTCAGGGCATCTGGCAGTTATATATATGAGTCCTATTCTCCTATTTTCTTCATTGGAAATCATGGAGGCCATATGCTGCCGAGGTGCGAACTGAGACGGAACCGTTTCCTACAACAACATACTTTGCAAATCAAATTCAGAAATTCAAGATCCATTCTTTCTCAATTCTCTAAACCTAACGCTGTGAGTTTCTAGTTGCTTTTAGTTTTAGATAAATAAAAGTAAACTGTGAAAGACTCTAATTGGATATGTTGTAAAGTATGATTCACTGCAAGTGTTAAATCCTATGCTATGTCATGATAGATCTATTTCCCTAGATCTAATATAATTGTGGTTATTCTATTATGTTGCCTATGTGGATCTTGACTTGTAACTATATTGTTGTGAATATACATCTATTAAATTAGACAGCTGTAACATTGGCTAGATCTAATTCTTTATGTATATCACTTATCATCTATCATATTTTGATCAATCTAGATATGTTGTAAACTTGACGTGTGAAGCCATCTTTAGATCTAAACATGTTGCTATGTGACCCTAATTATGCTAGATCTAAATAGTTTGACACCTAAAGTGTTAATTTAGATCTCATTATACTTGCTTTGACATCGTAGTTGCCACAAGTTCATCAGTTTTATGTCCACCTTGTTATGATATTAATTCCAAGTCCATTTACCTTGTTATCATGCTAGTTTATGTGTATGCCAAGATATGTTGAAACTATCGCCTTTATCAGGCTACTTTATATCCTAGATGCCGCCAAAATACGTGCGAATACGTTAGTTAGGAAACGGGGGGAAAATGGATATATAATTGGCATAATTTATGTAATATTTATATGAATTAGACATATAATTAAAATGGGGAAACAGAGAAATAATTACCTATAATGACACTGGTAGACTTGGATAAAATTTGAATATTTAGTAATTACAATTAGGAATTGTAATTGTACTTATAACACGAGGTTAGGTGGCATTAGTGGTGGAAGTCTTCCCGGACCCGACCGTCATATCCTACAGCCACTAATGTTGAAACTAATGTAGGAGGTCTAAGTACGTAAATACGAATAGGGTTTTGACACGAGGTTAGGCCCAACCGTGGAATAAGTCTGTCCGGATGCGACCGGCATATCCAGCTTCCATATGTTGTAGGCCTAATGTGGGTGGTCTAGCCCATTATGAACCATAAATGGACATAGTAAAGAATTGGGCTACTTAACCTAATTTAATCCATAAAGATTGTATGATTGTGAACTTAAGTTAGGGTTAAGTAAATTTGGATGGGTAGTGGTTGGGTTAAGTAAATTAGAAGGGGTGGGCAATATTTACATATAGGCCCACGAACTTAACCCAATAAAGTTATGTAATTAAACACACCTAGTGGTATACATAACCGGTGGAAAAATACAATAAGGTTATGTAATTAAAGAAACCCTTTAGGTTAAGCATAACTTACATAGGGCTATGTAATTAAGGACACTTAAGGGTATACATAGGCAGTGAAAAACCTAGTTGGGATACAAGACAAAGGGGAGGGCTTGTATCATATTGTGTGGGACCCATTTCATTCAGTAACCCGAAGTAGGTATCAAATAAAGAACTCCGTACTAGGCAGAAAACGGGAATGCTTACTAATTGATTATAAGAGATCCAAACGAGACGGACGGTGTGGGTGGTACGAACCGACCGAGCCATGTGTGTGCACGAGCCGAGCAGAGGGGGATAAGACGACCGTGACACTAGTAGATATGGTTGTGCACAACTTGGGAAATAAAGGGTTGCCACTTTAGGGAGTGATACCTCCTATTGTGGGGTCAACACAGAATATCTACAAGGTAGGGAGCCGACTGATTAGGGTAGTGGTTAGGGTACAGTCGGACGTATGCCCTAAGTCTACCAACTTATAGTCGAAGGGATCATCTCATTTTAGTTATGCTAGTAGCAGTGGAGAGTAATCATTAGAGAAGTGTATACACCTTACCATGTCTACCTTGTTTCACCTGCCATTTATGTAGTGATCTCTCTTATCCACTTTATATGCCTATCATGTTAATTTTATTTATTTACTAGCTAAAAGTAACTAGACTCACCAGACTTTATGTATGATCCCTTTTTTCTCCTTCTTTCTTCCATCCCCCAACCACTTTAGTTTCTCAGGGAGGAAACACTCAGGCTTAACCGTGATTCTGCTTATTTTGTTAGAGCTGCTGTTATGTATGGCTCAAGCTCTTATCCTTGTTGCTATGGATGTATTTTGTTCTTGGGGAATTTTACTTATTTTATGCACTCTGATATTTTTGAAGTACAAGACAGTAACATTAATGTTGTAATGTGCTTTTACGTTTCAGACATGTGATGTTTTTGGACCACGGTATCTTACGATAAATTAAGTTTTTATTCCACTATTATTTTATATATATGCCTTGTAATATTCTACGTCTGGGTACCTATAACGGTTCACAAAACTTAATGCATTCCCTTTGTGAGTGACATTAACGGACATGTGGTGTCACCCTTGGTATCAGAGCTGAAGGTTACCAGATTAGATGAAAGTTTTTGAAAATTATTATTTTTCAAAAAGGTTTTAAAAGAAAGCATTTTCAAAAAGAAAAGTTTGTTTTGAAAATATTCCCCCAAGAAGCCATATGTAATATCCCTCGGTCCTTTATCTAAATTTCTTCCTTTTTCAGCATGTCTGGGGAACAAAACATTCCTAATATCCTAGAGGTCCTCACAATACCTAGATGGTTCTATAGGTATTTGGAGGCCATGGCGCCTACCAAAGGCCAAAGAGACGTTTATCCCCCAGCTGCACCAGTCATTCCTTCTCCCCCTCCAACGGTAGATAACTTCGCCAAGATCTACAAGGACGTTCGTGCTATGAGAGGGAAGCCATTCCATGGGAATGAGACATTCGCAGAAGCTCGGAATTGGCTTAAGGAGACTGAGGACTTATTCGTGATCTTTGAAATGGAGGACCAAAGAAAGATTCAGTTAGTTGCTTGGGTATTTAAGGAGGAAGCCTCATTTTGGTGGGAAGTCACTCATGCTGGATGCCCGGTGGAAACTTGGGAATACTTTAGACAAATATTTCAAATGAATTTTTTTTCCCAAGCCGAGAGAAACATATAGATGGATAGGTTCTTAGCACTCAAACAAGGGAACCTCACAGTGAAAGAGTATGCGAAAAAATTCAACCAACTAGCAAGGTTCGGGTTAGAATTGGTGGATACGCCGCATAAGAAGGCTTTGCGGTTTACTAAAGAGCTAAATGAACCCCTTCATGGGTTAGCCATGTCCCATATCCCAATGGGAGCCACTTTTGATAAGCTTGTTGATATGGCCTTAATGCATAAGGAGGACAAGGGATAAAAGAAGGAAGTAAAGGCTGAGGAAGCAACGCAAAATGAGAAAGTGTAGCCCAAGAAGGGACAACAGCAGCAACAACAGAAGAAAGGAGAATAGAATGACAAGGTTAAAGACAAGAGGAAGTGTCATAGTTGTGGGAGAGAGGGTCACTTAGCCAAGGACTGTAGGAAAAGGAAGAATGCTTGCTTCGCTTGTGGATAGGTCAGGCATCTTATTAAGGATTGCTTGAAGAAACCGGGACAAGGTCAATGGACATGAACTTCTGGAGGGAAGGTGCATGCTCTCGCGATCAGTGCTCCTGATAGAGGTAGAAAAATTTATGTGGAAGCTTTAATTTCTCCTAAAACACTTCTTGATTCTAGATCTTCACATTCATTTATATCTAGTTCTGTGGTTGAATCTCTGCACTTAATTACTGGTATATTAGTGTATTACGTAGTTGTCTCAAACGCCATTGGTTGCTCAGCTCATTTATCTATGATTTTTCGGGGTTTGAGAATATTTGTGTTAGGCTTCGAGTTTGAATGTGATGCACATCTTGTTTCATGGGCTATGGTTTGATTCTACGGACAGATAGGCTAGCCATGTAGGGTTCCATTCTGGATTATGAGAGGAGGGTCGTTAGGCTTCTGGCTTATCATGAGAGGACCTTCGAGATTTCTTGTGACCCACAAAGGTCTGTCATGCTTAGTTTCCTAGAAACTCTTGAGGAATCTATCGATGATCTACGAACGGTACCAGAAGTCCGTAAAGTATCCTGATATCTTTGATGAGGTTCGGGGTTTACCACCGAGGCGCGAGATTGATCTCCGTATATACCTGGTGGACAATGCAAAGCCAGTTGCAGTACTTGTGTGCCATATGGCTCCTAAAAGAAAAGAGGAAACTTGATAAGCATGTGGGGGAACTACTTGAGAAGACGTTTGGTAGGTGAATCATATCAGGATGGGAAACCTATTGAAGACAGTCGTTGAGGATGCCCACCATTCTAAGATGACTATTCATCCAAGCGGCAATAAAATGTATAGAGTTCGAGGTAGTGGAGCCAAAATTCTGAAAGGAATTGAAATTAGAGAAGGAAGCAATGATTGGACGAGTTCCGACTTGCATACTTGGATCAGAGGTTAAGAAACTGTGCAAAGGAGAAGTTAGGTTAATAAAAGTGCAATAGGGAGAAGACACAGAGGATCCGACTTGGGAGGCGAAAGACAAAAATCATGCTTCATACACTTTCCTTTTTAGGACTATGTTCTTAACTTCTTTTTCCAAATCTTTTTATTCGTACTTGTTTCTATCATTCGTTTGTATCCTATCGATCGAATCTTTGACCTTTAGGTAGGGAACCCATGGATATAAACATGTGTTTGAGACATGTTATGTTTGATGGAGGCAAGTGGATGCAAATGTCTGCTAGTGGTTTCCTGTGGCAGCATATACACACACATTAGGCACTAGATCGGCTCAATCACTCTCATACTGCATATGGATGTGTGTGCATTTTCTTTTCTTTCATGGACAGAAATGGAAGTACTAGCATATGGATGTTGTATTCGGACGAATGAGTGTGCACACATATAGAACTTACATGTTATAATAGGGTTATTTGCATACATACTGCATTCATGGCACTAACATACGTTGCATTAAGGAGGTCAACTGAATTAGTAGACCACCTAATCTTCGCATTAGTGTTGGGACATACACACACACCTTTGCATATGTTCATATAAGCATTAGAAATATTTAAGCACAATGGATGCCAGTGATTGGTGGATGAGTAGATGAATGATGGATGGTAGGATATGCATTCTTCTCAACTTAGAGATTTCGAGGACGAAATCCTTTGAGTAGGGGAGAATGTAACACCCCGAATTTTTACCGACACTAAAAGTGGACAAGTTAAATAATAATTAATTTAATATTCGGAAGTATAGGAAACAGACGGCACCATTGCGTCCGTTTCGAAATTCTGGTCAAGATAGACATATGATTTGCGTAAAACGGACATCGCATGAGGAAGTTATGAGGGTTTTAAATTTGTATATGCATAGAAAAATTATATATATATGCATGAGTCAGAGATGCGTCAGAATTTTATCCAAAACGAATCAAATTTGAAATGTTCGTCAGAGCAGCAAAATTCCTACTCTATGGGGTCAACCCCCCCAAAGGGGTGTCGACCTATGGGTCGACCGACCCACAAGGGTGTCGACACCCCTAGGACTGACGTGGAACTCGATTTCAGGCAGTCTGGCAGCTATATATACGCGTCCTATTCTCCTATTTTCTTCATTGGAATTCATGGAGGCCATATGCTGCCGGGGTGCGAACCGAGACAGAACCGTTTCCTACAATTACATACTTTACAAATCAAATTCAGAAATTCAAGATCCGTTCTTTTCCAATTCTCTAAACCTAACGCTGTGAGTTTCTAGTTGCTTTTAGGTTTAGATAAATGCAAGTAAAGTGTGAAAGACTGTGAATTGGATATGTTGTAAAGTATGATTCTGAGCAAGTGTTAAATCCTATACTATGTCATGATAGATCTATTTCCCTAGATATAATAAAATTGTGGTTATTCTATTATGTTGCCTATGTGGATCTTGATTTGTAACTATATTGTGGTGAATATACATCTATTAAATTGGACAGTTGAAACATTGGCTATATCTAGTTCTTTATGTAAATCACCTTCCACCTGTCATATTGTGATCAATCTAGATATGTTGTAAACTTGACATGTGAAGCCATCTTTAGATCTAAACTTGTTGCTATGTCACCCAAATTATGCTAGAACTAAATAGTTGGGCACCTAAAGGGTTAATTTAGATCTCTTTATGCTTGTTTTGACATCGTAGTTGCCACAAGTTCATCAGTTTTATGTCCACCTTGTTATGATATTAATTACATGTCCATTTACCTTATTATCAAGCTAGTTTCTTTGTATGCCAAGATATGTTGAAACCATCACCTTTGTCATATTCCCTTTTGATTGTTGTGGCTAGGCTACTTTATAGCTTAGATGCCACCAAAATACGTGTGAATAGTTAGGAAACAGGGAAAAAGGGATTTATAATTGGCATAATTTATGTAATATTTGTAACACCCCGTATTTTCTGTGAACGTCAATGTAACAAATTAAAGTACACATAATTTTTAAGAGAAGAATTGAGGGAAATGGGTTACGCCATGGCGTTTGTCTTGGAATTCTGCTTGAGATAGAGTCCAAGTTTGCGTAAATCGAACTCCGTATGAAGAAGTTATGACCTTTAGAAGTTTCAGAAAATTTAAACTAATTTAAACAGCTCAGTTCGGAATTCAAAATTCAAATTCAAATCACACACCCGGGCTGGGCGGGAAATTTCCCGTCCAGGACCAACATCGACCAGGGGGTCGACCTGGGTTACACAAGTCGACCATGGGGTCGACCTCCCCCTTATTTCCAGATCTGAGGGCAGATTCATTTTTCTGCATCCGGACGCCCGTTCTGAACAGATACATTGATCCCTATGCTATATAAACACCCCTAAGGCTACAATTTTCTCTACACAACTTCATTTGGCCTATACTCTACCCAAATTCATATCAAAATAAATCAAAGACGGCGTTATGCTGCTAAAGCTCTTCGTAGAAATCAAGTTAGAATTCAAGTAGAGATTCAAAGGCTAATTCAACGACTTCAACAACTATTTTCTAAGAATCAAATAAAATCTAAATTAGAAGAAAAAATAGTCTACTTCAAGGGAGAGCTATTCAGGTTCAGAATACAGATCCTAGAATTCAAGACTGTTATGTAATTTGTAAGTTCACATTGCTTTCAGAAATAAAAGTTAATTATGATTCTGACATTGTGATAAAACTGGATATGAGATTATGCCTATTTGTATATGTCTTTCTATATCCTTTGGATCTATCTCATTGATAATATTATGTCCATTCTTTGTCTCTTCTTTCCTTCTTCCCTTTTTGATTTATAGCCAGGCTACTACGAGCCTAAGCCAGATCTCATAAGAGATGAACGTACGTTGGAAATAAAATTGGGCATAAAATATGATTTGGACATAACCAGCGCTAAAATTTGGGAAATGTATTAAATTGTGTTTAATTGGGCATAATTGAGTTGTAACTGATTTGAGGACATAACACATGTTGTAGTCAAAACATAAAGTGTGTCGAACATATGACTTGAGATTTGAGGCATAAAGTATTGGACATATGACTTGAGATTTGAGGCACAAAGTATTGGACATATGACTTGAGATTTGAGGCATAAAGCATTGGACATATGACTTGAGATTTGAGGCATAAAGTATATTGGACATTTAACTTGGAATTTGGGGCGTAAATTGAACTGTAAACATATAAGTTCAAGTTATTTTCAGATTTAAACAACTAATAGTGATTTTGGCACATAATGAAATGGATCTAAGTCCATGCTTGATGATAAGACAAATCTTTTAGATTAATTCTTATCTTTCTATTGAATCAATGATTTACATGCCTAGGAGGTTATTATTCAATAACGCCTGTCTTTGTTGGACATCTGATATATAATCCTTCTAGGTTCATGATGTTATTTATATCAGGTCTATATGTTGATGAGGTTATTTCTGTCAGTTTGTTTCAGATCTATCTTTGTTATACCCCAACTCTAACAGATTTGTAATCCTCTTAGGTCCAAAATGTTTGACAGATCTACCATTTTAATGCCTGTTTTATACCTACTCTCGTTTATGCTCCTCTTTCATCCCTTTTATTTTATGAATCCAGATTAACCTCGAATCTAGACAAAAACTTATTATACGTGCGATTGGAATGCTGTGGTATTAGGGAATAGTTTATTTGGTAATGGTGAAACATAATTTTGTAACTTATGATTTGGGGCATAATTGTCTTTATTGCAAACTTGGGGTAATTGGGTATAACATGGAATTGACATTATTTGGCATAATTTGGAACATGTAGTATGGCATGACTGTTAAGATGCAATTTAGGGTAATTTGACATGAATTATGGGATATGCAATTTGACATATTGTACCTAGAATTGGCATGAACGACAAAGTATGAAATTGGCATATAAATCAAGTTTTGGGAAAAATTGTTATTGTTGCGAATCTGGGATAACTTGAGCATTAAATCTAGATTGGACGTAAAATGTAACATGACTAGTTTTGGTGAATTTGGTAATTAGCATATAGGGTAAATGTGTAGATTAAAGATAAACATGCCTAACCTGAGGTGAGATTGAGTTGTGGTGTAAAACTGCCCGGGACCGCCCGGCACTTCCAGTAACCACAACAACACCTATCTAATGTGAGAGGTTAGTGCATCATGCCCAAGAAAAACCCGAGGTTAGATAGAGTTGTGGTGTAAAACTGCCCAGAACTGCCCGGAACCGCCCGGCACATCCAGTAACCGCAACAACACATATCTAATGTGATAGGGTGGTGCATTAATAAATCAATTAATGCTAATGAACAAGACATGCTAAGAAATGACTAGGGTTAAGTTAATAGGAAACACTTAACTATTATAGCATGATAAATGGTAGGGTTAAGTAATAAGCAACACTTAACCAATATAACTTGATTTGTGGTAAGGTTAAGTTAAAACATGAGGGCAACACTTAACCAATATAACTTGATTTGTGGTAGGGTTAAGTTGACACAAGAAGGAAACACTTAACCAAAGTAACATGAGAAGTAGGTGGGTTAAGTTAACTTGAATTGATTGATGACACTTAACCAATACAACAAGATGAACATGTGGGGTTACGTTAACAAGGAAACACTTAACAAATATAACTTGATGAACGAACGGGGTTAAGTTAATAAGGAACACTTAACCAATATGACATGATGAATAGGTGGGTTAAGTTAAAATGAATGGACAACACTTAACCAATACGACATAATGTGCAGGAGGGTTAAGTACATATCGGATTGGTGGGTAATATTAGTAAATATAGGCCTACAAACTTAACCATTAAATAAACATGCTTGAATCGGTGGGAAGATTACGTACATAATGGGTTGGTGGGTAATATTAGTAAATATATGCCCACAAACTTAACCAGTAATAAACCCCAGTAACGGGGACCCATTTCAGCAATAACCCACATAGATGTATCATGGTTCCCTGAAACTAGGCAGGGTGGGGCATGATTACTGGGCTGATTATAAGTGGTCAAAACAGCAGCAAGGGGTACATCAGTGTAGTTTCCGACGGTTTACGGGCGTGCACGTATTCTGGAGTGGAAAAAATGCAGGCACTGGTTACCAGTAGTTATACAATGTGCAGCCTGAATCGTGTCGGGTCACTGTCATAAGGATTGATACACCTTATGGTGGGACCAACACAGGGTATCTACATGCAAGAGAGGGATGATTGACACAGACACAAGAGAAATTAATACAAGTAGGGAGCCAATCGATAGGGTAGTAAGGGTACATCTAACATGTTCATGGCAACTAGGCAGATTGAGGTGGAATCCTCACGATAGATGTACACCTGAAGGGTACCATAATTACGGTGATTGGGATCACGTTATCATTTTATACAGATTACTAATTGGGACACTAGTTAGGTGGTGTAGAGATAGATATAGAAATCAGAAAAACAAAGAAGTAGTGAAGCAGAGAAAGAGTAGAAGCGCATTCAGTTTACCTTGCCTTATCATACCTTATGCTTATTCTTGTTATCCCTGTTATCATGGTATTATCTTATATTCAGTTTATTCATGTCATGATACTTTTGCCTGTTTATATGCTGAAAGTCACTGAACTTACCAGACTTATGTCTGACGTAGTTTTGTTTCGCATCTTTTCTTCCGTTCCCCCCCTCAGGTTCACAGGGAGGAAATGTTACCACTTAGCTAATAGTGATTTGGGGCGTAAATTGAACTATAAACATATAAGTTCAAGTTATTTTCAGATTTAAACAACTAATAGTGATTTTGGCATATAATGAAATGGATCTAAGTCCATGCTTGATGATAAGACAAATCTTTTAGATTAATTCCTATCTTTCTATTGAATCAATGATTTACATGCCTAGGAAGTTATTATTCAATAACGCCTGTCTTTGTTGGACATCTGATATATAATCCTTCTAGGTTCATGATGTTATTTATATCAGGTCTATATGTTGATGAGGTTATTTCTGTCAGTTTGTTTCAGATCTATCTTTTTTATACCCCAACTCTAACAGATTTGTAATTCTCTTGGGTCCAAAATGTTTGACAGATCTACCATTTTAATGCCTGTTTTATACCTACTCTCGTTTATGCTCCTCTTTCATCCCTTTTATTTTATGAATCCAGATTAACCTCGAATCTAGACAAAAACTTATTATACGTGCGATTGGAATGCTGTGGTATTGGGGAATAGTTTATTTGGTAATGGTGAAACATAATTTTGTAACTTATGATTTGGGGCATAATTGTCTTTATTGCAAACTTGGGGTAATTGGGTATAACATGGAATTGACATTATTTGGCATAATTTGGAACATGTAGTATGGCATGACTGTTAAGATGCAATTTGGGGTAATTTGACATGAATTATGGGATATGCAATTTGACATATTGTACCTAGAATTGGCATGAATGACAAAGTATGAAATTGGCATATAAATCAAGTTTTGGGAAAAATTGTTATTGTTGCGAATCTGGGATAACTTGAGCATTAAATCTAGATTGGACGTAAAATGTAACATGACTAGTTTTGGTGAATTTGGTAATTAGCATATAGGGTAAATGTGTAGATTAAAGATAAACATGCCTAACCTGAGGTGAGATTGAGTTGTGGTGTAAAACTGCCCGGGACCGCCCAGCACTTCCAGTAACCACAACAACACCTATCAAATGTAAGAGGTTAGTGCATCATGCCCAAGAAAAACCCGAGGTTAGATTGAGTTGTGGTGTAAAACTGCCAAGAACTGCCCGGAACCGCCCGGCACATCCAGTAACCGCAACAACACATATCTAATGTGATAGGGTGGTGCATTAATAAATCAATTAATGCTAATGAACAAGACATGCTAAGAAATGACTAGGTTAAGTTAATAGGAATCACTTAACTATTATAGCATGATAAATGGTAGGGTTAAGTAATAAGCAACACTTAACCAATATAACTTGATTTGTGGTAAGGTTAAGTTAAAACATGAGGGCAACACTTAACCAATATAACTTGATTTGTGGTAGGGTTAAGTTGACACAAGAAGGAAACACTTAACCAAAGTAACATGAGAAGTAGGTGGGTTAAGTTAACTTGAATTGATAGATGACACTTAACCAATACAACAAGATGAACATGTGGGGTTATGTTAACAAGGAAACACTTAACAAATATAACTTGATGAACGAACGGGGTTAAGTTAATAAGGAACACTTAACCAACATGACATGATGAATAGGTGGGTTAAGTTAAAATGAATGGACAACACTTAACCAATACGACATAATGTGCAGGAGGGTTAAGTACATATCAGATTGGTGGGTAATATTAGTAAATATAGGCCTACAAACTTAACCATTAAATAAACATGCTTGAATCAGTGGGAAGATTACGTACATAATGGGTTGGTGGGTAATATTAGTAAATATATGCCCACAAACTTAACCAGTAATAAACACCAGTAACGGGAACCCATTTCAGCAATAACCCACATAGATGTATCATGGTTCCCTGAAACTAGGCAGGGTGGGGCATGATTACAGGGCTGATTATAAGTGGTCAAAACAGCAGCAAGGGGTACGTCAGTGAAGGTTCCGACGGTTTACGGGCGTGCACGTATTCTGGAGTGGAAAAAATGCAGGCACTGGTTACCAGTAGTTATACAATGTGCAGCCTGAATCGTGTCGGGTCACTGTCATAAGGATTGATACACCTTATGGTGGGACCAACACAGGGTATCTACATGCAAGAGAGGGACGATTGACACAGACACAAGAGAAATTAATACAAGTAGGGAGCCAATCGATAGGGTAGTAAGGGTACATCTAACATGTTCATGGCAACTAGGCGGATTGAGGTGGAATCCTCACGATAGATGTACATGTGAAGGGTACCATAATTACGGGGTTTGGGATCACGTTATCATTTTATACAGATTACTAATTGGGACACTAGTTAGGTGGTGTAGAGATAGATATAGAAATCAGAAAAACAAAGAAGTAGTGAAGCAGAGAAAGAGTAGAAGCGCATTGAGTTTATCTTGCCTTATCATACCTTATGCTTATTCTTGTTATCCCTGTTATCATGGTATTGTCTTATATTCAGTTTATTCATGTCATGATACTTTTGCCTGTTTATATGCTGAAAGTCACTGAACTTACCAGAATTATGTCTGACGTAGTTTTGTTTCGCCTCTTTTCTTCCGTTCCCCCCCCCCCCCCCAGGTTCACAGGGAGGAAATGTTACCACTTAGCTAATAGTGATTTGGGGCGTAAATTGAACTATAAACATATAAGTTCAAGTTATTTTCAGATTTAAACAACTAATAGTGATTTTGGCATATAATGAAATGGATCTAAGTCCATGCTTGATGATAAGACAAATCTTTTAGATTAATTCCTATCTTTCTATTGAATCAATGATTTACATGCCTAGGAAGTTATTATTCAATAACGCCTGTCTTTGTTGGACATCTGATATATAATCCTTCTAGGTTCATGATGTTATTTATATCAGGTCTATATGTTGATGAGGTTATTTCTGTCAGTTTGTTTCAGATCTATCTTTGTTATACCCCAACTCTAACAGATTTTTAATCCTCTTAGGTCCAAAATGTTTGATAGATCTACCATTTTAATGCCTGTCTTATACCTACTCTCGTTTATGCTCCTCTTTCGTCCCTTTTATTTTATGAATCTAGATTAACCTCGAATCTAGACTAAAACGTATTATACGCGCGATTGGAATGCTGTGGTATTGGGGAATAGTTTATTTGGTAATGGTGAAACATAATTTTGTAACTTATGATTTGGGGCATAATTGTCTTTATTGCAAACTTGGGGTAATTGGGTATAACATGGAATTGACATTATTTGGCATAATTTGGAACATGTAGTATGGCATGACTGTTAAGATGCAATTTGGGGTAATTTGACATGAATTATGGGATATGCAATTTGACATATTGTACCTAGAATTGGCATGAATGACAAAGTATGAAATTGGCATATAAATCAAGTTTTGGGAAAAATTGTTATTGTTGCGAATCTGGGATAACTTGAGCATTAAATCTAGATTGGACGTAAAATGTAACATGACTAGTTTTGGTGAATTTGGTAATTAGCATATAGGGTAAATGTGTAGATTAAAGATAAACTTGCCTAACCTGAGGTGAGATTGAGTTATGGTGTGAAACTGCCCGGGACCGCCCGGCACTTCCAGTAACCACAACAACACCTATCTAATGTGAGAGGTTAGTGCATCATGCCCAAGAAAAACCCGAGGTTAGATTGAGTTGTGGTGTAAAACTGCCCAGAACTGCCCGGAACCGCCCGACACATCCAGTAACTGCAACAACACATATCTAATGTGATAGGGTGGTGCATTAATAAATCAATTAATGCTAATGAACAAGACATGCTAAGAAATGACTAGGGTTAAGTTAATAGGAAACACTTAACTATTATAGCATGATAAATGGTAGGGTTAAGTAATAAGCAACACTTAACCAATATAACTTGATTTGTGGTAAGGTTAAGTTAATACATGAGGGCAACACTTATCCAATATAACTTGATTTGTGGTAGGGTTAAGTTGACACAAGAAGGAAACACTTAACCAAAGTAACATGAGAAGTAGGCGGGTTAAGTTAACTTGAATTGATTGATGACACTTAACCAATACAACAAGATGAACATGTGGGGTTATGTTAACAAGGAAACACTTAACAAATATAACTTGATGAACGAACGGGGTTAAGTTAATAAGGAACACTTAACCAACATGACATGATGAATAGGTGGGTTAAGTTAAAATGAATGGACAACACTTAACCAATACGACATAATGTGCAGGAGGGTTAAGTACATATCAGATTGGTGGGTAATATTAGTAAATATAGGCCTACAAACTTAACCATTAAATAAACATGCTTGAATCGGTGGGAAGATTACGTACATAATGGGTTGGTGGGTAATATTAGTAAATATATGCCCACAAACTTAACCAGTAATAAACCCCAGTAATGGGGACCCATTTCAGCAATAACCCACATAGATGTATCATGGTTCCCTGAAATTAGGCAGGGTGGGGCATGATTACTGGGCTGATTATAAGTGGTCAAAACAGCAGCAAGGGGTACGTCAGTGTAGGTTCCGACGGTTTACGGGCGTGCACGTATTCTGGAGTGGAAAAAATGCAGGCACTGGTTACCAGTAGTTATACAATGTGCAGCCTGAATCGTGTCGGGTCACTGTCATAAGGATTGATACACCTTATGGTGGGACCAACACAGGGTATCTACATGCAAGAGAGGGACGATTGACACAGACACAAGAGAAATTAATACAAGTAGGGATCCAATCGATAGGGTAGTAAGGGTACATCTAACATGTTCATGGCAACTAGGCAGATTGAGGTGGAATCCTCACGATAGATGTACACCTGAAGGGTACCATAATTAAGGGGATTGGGATCACGTTATCATTTTATACAGATTACTAATTGGGACACTAGTTAGGTGGTGTAGAGATAGATATAGAAATCAGAAAAACAAAGAAGTAGTGAAGCAGAGAAAGAGTAGAAGCGCATTCAGTTTATCTTGCCTTATCATACCTTATGCTTATTCTTGTTATCCCTGTTATCATGGTATTGTCTTATATTCAGTTTATTCATGTCATGATACTTTTGCCTGTTTATATGCTGAAAGTCACTGAACTTACCAGACTTATGTCTGACGTAGTTTTGTTTCGCCTCTTTTCTTCCGTTCCCCCCTTAGGTTCACAGGGAGGAAATGTTACCACTTAGCTCAGCTTTCTTTCCAAGCTCTAAGATAGTCGATGTATTGCTTTGGGCTTTCTCTTCCACTACTATGTCTAGTTCATGCTTTATTAGGGAATATCATTGTTGTTTTTATGCTTCTTTTATACTTGGAAGTTTTTAAACCAAAACAAAAGTTCTATGTATTACATTTAAGTAAGATTGAGAAAATTGTTTGTAAAAGCATAACTGAATTAAGTTGTTTATAAAATGACTTTATATTCCGTGGCTTTATTTGTCTGTCTTGTAATTTATCTGCATCTTTTACCTAAAATGCTCCACCAAAATTAAGGCATTCCCTTTGTGAGTGACCTTAACGGAGGTGCGGTGTTTCACTTGGTATCAGAGTTGAAGGTTACCGGATCAGATAAAAGATTTGAAAAATTATTTTCAAAACTGTTTTAAAAGAAGCATTTTCAAAAGAAATTTTTTGTTTTAAAGGCATATTCCCCCAAGCCATATGCATTATCTTTTGATCCTCTGTTTCCCTCTTTCCTGAGTCTCCGGGGCTCTTGTATTTCTGGGAGGTAGCCTCATCGCGGCATGGTTCCGTAGGCTCGACGAGACTACGACACTTGTCAAAAAAGCAAATAAGTGCCCAACTTCCATCTATAACCGTAGTAGTTTCACATGCGGCTAATTTTCTTTTGAGCTTTGTAGGATTCTCTGTACGATGGAGGTCGCTTTCGAGAGACTTGTCAACATGTTACACAAGGATAGTAAAGATAAGACTGAGGGAGTTTTGCTAAGGAGCATAACCCAAGGATGAGGAACTCATGGATATGGACTTGGTTCATAGAGGAGGTAAAAAGGAAGAGGTGTAAGTGGAAGAATCACAGGACAAGAAGGGAGGAAAGAATAGTAAAACCTAAGACAAGAGGAAGCATCTTTGTTATTGTATAACGGGTCGTATAATTAAGGACAAGGGCAAGAACAAATGACAGGATTTTCAGGAGGGCAAATGCATGCTTTCACTGCCAGCATACCCGAGAGTGGTAGCAAAGTTTCTGTTGAAAAAGTCTAGCTTTTCTTTTGATCATCCTGTTAGTACTCTTTTGAATTTAGTGCTTCACATTCGTTTATATCCGCTTCCATAGTTGAGTCTCTACACCTTAGTACTTGTATAGTAGAAGATCCCATTATTGTCTCAAATCCAAATTTGTGGTTCGGCTCATTTATCTTTGGTTTGTAAGGATTTGAGATACTTATGTTTTTGGTTTCATGGGCTACGGGTTGATTCTGGGCATTGATTGGTTAGCTAGTAATTGTGAAAGGATGACAGTTAGACTTTCGACTTGCATCGGGAATACCCTCGAAATTTCATCCGATCCTAAGGGATCAGTTTGTCTTAGCTACCTAGAATCACTTTATGTATTTAACGATGATTTTCGATCCGTTGGGGTAGTCCATGAGTACGCAGATGTTTTTGATTAAGGTTAGGAGTTTGTCCCCTAAAACGTGAGGTAGACTCCTACATATACCTAGATGACAATGCAAAGCCAGTTATGCGACCAAAGATAGTTTTGGAGCAAGATTGGCGAGGATAGCCAGAGTCGGTTAAGTGCTCAATTGTTTGTTTGTTTTGCTAGTATCATCTCACATAAGTCATCCAAATTCAGAGGAGGTATTCCTCGGGTGTTGTCTGATATTGGTTTAGGCCTTTGGGGCATGTACTTGAGGGATGTCAAGTTCGACTAGGATGGTTTGCATGAGAGATATCGACCCTCAGATTTGTGACATGATGGATAAGCTAAGTAGAAGAGAGACCTCTCATCATTTTAGTATATACACTTGGTATCATGGTTAATATCTGTTTATCTTGGAAAGATAGTTTGACTACATTGGATACCCTCTAGCATAGTAAGTGATCGAGGTCCTATCTTTACTAGTGGGTTTTGGAAATGGAGGTCAAGAAGCTTCGCAATTCATGAAGTTAAACTAGTTAAGGTATAGTGGAGTGAAGCTTAAGAAGATGCGACTTAGAAGACTGAAGAATAGATACGCGCATCACACCTTTTTTTGAGGGTATATCCTTGATTCCATTTTTTCTGTAATATTTATTTTGCATGCTAGTCTTTATCTTTTAGGTATATCCTCTCGGTCCTATCCTCGATCCTTAGGTAGAAGCCAATGAATGTAAATATGTGTTTGAGACATGTTATGTTTGGTGGATGCAAGTGGTTGCAAGTGTTTGCTAGTGGCTGCTCGTGGATGCATATACACACATTAGGCACTAGATCGGCTCAGTCACTTTCATATTGCATATACATGAGTGAACTTTTATATATATGGATTGATACTTGATGTGTTATCATATAGATGTTGCATTTGTATGAATGACCGTGCACTCATGTAGAAGTTATAAAGTACGATTAGGA
This sequence comes from Allium sativum, assembly GCA_030737875.1. Lineage (NCBI taxonomy): Eukaryota > Viridiplantae > Streptophyta > Magnoliopsida > Asparagales > Amaryllidaceae > Allium > Allium sativum. Next base: position 569,830,363 of record CM060923.1, on the reverse strand, counting down.
ATAATTGCATACATGATGGACTCATGGCACTAACATAATCCGCATTAAGAAGGTCAACTGAATTAGTAGACCGCCTGATTTAGCATTAGATAAGGACATGTACACACGCTATGCATATGATCATGAAAGCATTAGAAATCTTTTTAAGGAATATGGATGCCTTTGATTGAATGGTTGAGTAGATGGATTTTGGATGTTAGGATATGCATTCTTCTTAACTTGAAGATTTCGGGGACGAAATCCTTTAAGGAGGGGAGAATGTAACACCCCGTATTTTCTGTGAACGTCAAAGTAAAAAATTAAAATATACTTAATTTTTAAGAGAAGAATTGAGGGAAACGGGTTATGCCATTATGTTCATCTCGGAATTCTGCTTGAGATAGAGTCCGAGTTTGCGTAAATCGGACTCCATATGATGAAGTTATTACCTTTAGAAGTTTCAGAAAATTTAAACTAATTTAAACAGCTCAGTTTGGAATTAAAAATTCGAATTCAAATCACACACCCGGGATGGGTGGGAAATTTCCCGCCCAAGACCTAGGTTGCCTTGGGGGTTGACCTGGGGGTCGACTGGGTCACACAGGTCGATCATGGGGTTGACCTGGGGGTCGACCTCCCCCCTATTTCCAGATCCGAGGACAGATTCGTTTTTCTGCATCTGGACGCCCGTTCTGACCAGATTCGTTGATCCCTATGCTGTATAAACACCCCTAAGGCTACAGTTTTCTCTACACAACTTCATTTCGCCTATACTCTACCCTAATTCATATCAAAATAAATCAAAGATGGGGTTATGCCGCTCAATCTCTTCGTAGAAATCAAGTTAGAATTCAAGTAGAGATTCAAAGGCTAATTCAACGACTTCAACAACTATTTTCTAAGAATCAAATCAAATACAAATTAGAAGAACAAATATTCTACTTCAAGGGAGAGATCCCATAATTCAAGACCTTTCTATAATTTGTAAGTTCGCGTTACTTTCCGAAATAAAAGTTAATTGTGATTCTGACATTGTAATAAAACTGGATCTGAGATTATGCCTATTTCTATCTGTCTTTCTATATCCTTTGGATCTATCTCATTGATAATATTATGTCCATTCATTGTCTCTTCTTTAATTCTTCCCTTTTTGTTTTATAGCCAGGCAGCTGCGAGCCTGAGCTAGATCTCATAAGAGATGAACATACGTTGGAAATAAAATTGGCCATAAATGTGATTTGGACATAACCAACGCTAAAATTTGGGAAAAGTATTAAATTGTGTATAATTGGGCATAATTGAGTTGTAACTAATTTGAGGACATAACACATGTTGTAGTCAAAACATAAAGTGTTTCGAACATATGACTTGAGATTTGAGGCATAAAGTATATTGGACATATAACTTGGAATTTGGGGCGTAAATTGAACTGTAAACATATAAGTTCAAGTTATTTTCAGGTTTAAACACCTAATAGTGATTGTGGCATATAATGAAATGGATCTAAGTCCATGCTTGATGATAAGATAAACCTTTTAGATTAATTCCTATCTTTCAATCGAGTCTATGATTTACATGCCTAGGGAGTTATTATTCAATCATGCCTGCCTTTGTCGAATATCTGATATATAATCCTTATAGGTTCATCATGTTATTTATATCAGATCTATATGTCTATGAGGTTATTTCTGTCAGTTTGTTTCAGATCTATCTTTGTTATACCCCAACTCTAACAGATCTGTAATCCTCTTAGGTCCAAAATATTTGATAGATCTACCATTTTAATGCATGTTTTATACCTAATCTCGTTTATGTTCCTCTTTCGTCCCCTTTGTTTTATGAATCTAGATTAACCTCGAATCTAGACTAAAACTTATTATACGTGCGATTGGAATGCAGTGGTATCGGGGAATAGTCAATTTGGTAATGATGGAACATAATTTTGTAACTTATGATTTGGGGCATAATTGTGTTTATTGCAAACTTGGGGTAATTGGGTATAACATGGAATTGACATTATTTGGCATAATTTGGAACACGTAGTATGGCATGACTATTAAGATGCAATTTGGGGTAATTTGACATGAATTATGGGATATGTAATTTGACATATTGAACCTAGAATTGGCATCAACTAAAAAGTATGAAAATGGCATATAAATCAAGTTTTCATCAAAAAATTTATTGTTGCGAATTTGGGGTAACTTGAGCATTAAATCTAGATTGGGCGTAAAATGTAACATGACTAGTTTTGGTGAATTTGGTAATTAACATATAGGGTAAATGTGTAGATTAAAGATGAACATGCCTTACCCGAGGTTAGATTGAGTTGTGGTGTAAAACTGCCTGGCACATCCAGTAACCACAACAACACCTATTTAATGTGAGTGGTTAGTGCATCATGCCCAAGAAAAACCCGAGGTTAGATTGAGTTATGGTGTAAAACTGCCCGAAACCACCCGACACATCCAGTAACCGCAACAACACATATCTAATGTGAGAGGGTGGTGCATTAATAAATCAGTTAATGCTAATGAACAAGACATGTTAAGAAATGACTAGGGTTAAGTTAATAGGAAACACTTAACCAGTATAGATTGATAAATGGTGGGGTAAAGTAATAAGAAACACTTAACCAACATAACTTGATTTGTGGTAAGGTTAAGTTAAAACAAGAGGGCAACACTTAACCAATATAACTTGATTTGTGGTAGGGTTAAGTTGACACAAGAAGGCAACACTTAACCAAAGTAACATGACAAGTAGGTGGGTTAATTTAACTTGAATTGATTGATGACACTTAACCAATACAACATGATGAACACGTGGGGTTAAGTTAACAAGGAAACACTTAACCAATATAACTTGATGAACGAACGGGGTTAAGTTAATAAGGAACACTTAACCAACATGACACGATGAATGGGTGGATTAAGTTGACATGAATGGACAAAACTTAACCAATATGACATTATGTGCGGGAGGGTTAAGTACATATTGGACTGGTGGGTAATATTAGTAAATATAGGCCCACAAACTTAACCACTAAATAAACATGCTTGAATCGGTGGGACGGTTAAGTACATATCGGCTTGGTGGGTCATATTAGTAAATATAGGCCCACAAACTTAACTAGTAAGAAACCCAAGTATTGGGGACCCATTTCAGTAGTAACCCACAAAGATGTATCATGGTACCCTGAAACTAGGCAGGGTAGGGCACGATTACTAGGCTGATTATAAGTGGTCAAAACAGCGGCAGGGGTTACGTCAGTGTAGGTTCTGATGGTTTACGGGCATGCACGAACTCCAGAGTGGGAAAAAGCAGGCACTGGGTACCAGCAGTTATACACTGTGCAGCTTGAATCGTGTCGGGTCGTTATCATAAGGAATGATACACCTTATGGTGGGGCCAACACAGGGTATCTACACGCAAGAGAGGGCCGATTAACACAGACACAAGAGAAATTAATACAAGTAGGGAGCCGATCGATAGGGTAGTAAGGGTACATCTAACATGTTTATGGCAACTAGGCAGGTTGAAGTGGAATCCTCACGATAGATGTACACCTGAAGGCAACCACAATTACGGGGATTGGGATCGCGTTATCATTTTATACAGATTGCTAGTTGGGACACTAGTTAGGTGGTGCAGAGATAGATATAGAAATCAGAAAAACAAAGTAGTAGCGAAGCAGAGAAAGAGTAGAAGCGCATTCAGTTTATCTTGCCTTATCATACCTTATGCTTATCCTATGTTATCTTGTTATCCCTGTTATCATGGTATTGTCTTATATTCAGTTTATTCATGTTATGATACTTTTGCCTATTTATATGCTGAAAGTCACTAGACTTACCAGACTTATGTCTGACCTAGTTTTGTTTCGCATCTTTTCTTCCGTTCCCCCTACCCTCCCCCCCCCCCCCCCCGGTTCATAGGGAGGAAATGTTACCACTTAGCTCAGTTTTCTTTCCAAGCTCGAACATAGTCGATGTATTGCTTTAGACTCTCTCTTCCATACTATGGCTGGTTCATGCTTTATTGGGGAATATCATTGTTATTTTTATGCTTCTTTTATACTTGGAAGTTTTTAAATCAAGACAGATTTTCTATGTATTACATTTAAGTATTATTGATAAAATTGTTTGTAAAAGCTTGACTGAATTAAGTTGTTTATAAAATGACTTTATTTTCCATGGCTTTATTTGTCTGTCTTGTAATTTATCTGCATCTTTTACCTAAAATGCTCCACCAAAATTAAGGCATTCCCTTTGTGAGTGACCTTAACGGAGGTGGGGTATTTCAATATTTATATGAATTTGACATATAATTCAAATGGGGAAACATAGAAATAATTACCTATAACGACATAGGTAGACATGGATAAAAATGGAATGTTTAGTAATTACAATTAGGAATTGTAATGGTACTTATAACATGAAGTTAGGTTGCATTAGTGGTGGAAGTCTGCCAGGACCCGACCGGCATATCCTGCAGCCACTAATGTTATACCTAATGTGGGAGGTCTAAGTACGTAAATATGAATTGGGTTATGACATGAGGTTAGGCCCAACTGTGGAATAAGTCTGCCTGGACCTGACCGACATATCTAGCATCCACATGTTGTAGGCCTAATGTAGGAGGTCTAGCTCATTATAAACCATAAATGGACATGGTAAAGAATTGAACTACTTAACCTAATTTAATCCATAAAGATTGTATGATTATGAACTTAAGTTAGGGTTAAGTAAAATTGGATGAGTAGTGGGTGGGTTATGTAAATTAGAGGGGGTAGGCAATATTTACATATAGGCCCACGAACTTAACCCAATAAGGTTATGTAATTAAAGACACCTAGTGGTATACAAAACCGGTGGAAAAATACAATAAGGTTATGTAATTAAAGACACTCTTTAGGGTAAGAATAACTTACATAGGGCTACGTAATTAAAGAAACCTAAGGGTTTACATAGTCAGTGAAAAACCTAGTGGGGATACCAGACAAAGGGGAGAGCTTTTATCATATTGTGTAGGACCCATTTCAGTCAGTAACCTGAAGTAGGTATCAAATAAAGAACTCCGTACTAGGCGGAGAATGGGCACACTTACTAGTTGATTATAAGAGATGCAAACGAGATGGACGGTGTGGACAGTGCAAACTGACCGGGCCATGTGCGTGCATGAGCATGGCAGAGAGGGATAAGACGACTATGACACTAGTAGATATGGTTGTGCACATCTTGGGAAATAAAGGGTTGCCACATTAGGGAGCGATACCTCCTACTGTGGGGCCAGCATAGGATATCTACGTGGCAGGGAGCCAATCGATTAGGGTAGTGGTTAGGGTACACTCGGACGTATGCCCTATTTCTACCAACTTATAGTGGAAGGGATCATCCCATTTTAGTTCTACTAGTAATAGTGCAGAGTAATCATTAGAGAAGTGTATACACCTTACCCTGTCTAACTTGTTTCACCTACCGTTTATGTTGTGATCTCTCTTATCCACTTTGTATGCCTACCATATTACTTTTATTAATTTATTGGCTAAAAGTAACTAGACTCGCCAGACTTTATGTCTTGCCCCTTTTTTCTCCTTCTTTCTTCCGTTCCCTCCCCCCTCCCCCGAGGTTCTCTGGGAGGAAACACTAAGGCTTGACCGTGATTCTTCTTATTTTGCCGGAGCTGCTGTTATGTTTGATTCAAGCTCCTATCCTTGTTGTTGTGGCTGTATTTTGTTCTTGGGGAATTTTACTTCTTTTATGCACTCTGATATTTTTGAAGTCCAAGGCAGTAACTTTTATGTTGTAATGGGCTTTTATGTTTCAGACATGTGATGTTTTTGGACCACTGTATCTTACGATAAATAATGTTTTTATTCCATTGTTAATTTATATATCTATCTTGTAATATTCTGTGTATGTTTACCTATAACGCTTCACGAAACTTAATGACTTCCCTTTGTGAGTGACATTAACGGACATGGGGTGTCACATCCTTTTAGGAAGAAGTGCCCTGGGTTAAACGTCTGATAATGTTTGCAAGCTGGCTTACATCTCCGTGGAGCCGTTGCCATAAATCCAGCTCAGCATTTGAAAAAACTCCAGCACTAGGATCCACCGAAAGCATGCTCGGAAGGGAAGCCGTTGGTTGGGCTCGTCCTCCGAGAGTTAAGTGAAGGTGAGGGCGGGTTGCATCGCAGTTGTTGGTTCTAGGTTGACTGGCGCCTCTTGAACCTGATGAGAACTGGTCCAAGCCCTGCCCGTGTTGGAAGGTCCCGGCTGATCCAGCATAGCATGTGATGTTCTTGGCTCTTCAGTGCCCCACCCGAAGCGATTTTGGAAGGGTTTATGGTAGAGTTTTCCTCTGCTAATCTAGGGATCGGTGTGGTAGAGTTGTCTTCCTACTTCGAAGGGAAGGCTCCACTAACTCTTCGTTGAAGGAAAGGCAGCATAAGACGAGTCTGTTGTAAGATGCTTGGTTGTAATAGAAATGGCATCGATCATGTTGACCCAGCAGTTGCTCGGTTGGTCCAGGGAGTCGAGTTATTCTCTGGAGTGGAGGCAATATGTTTGAATGACCTAGATCTTGATCGCGGGCCTCTTGAGAATTTGCAGCTGCGGCTGCCTGGTCGTTGGAAGCGATACTCTTGGCTGTGATCGATCAGGATGTGGAGCCGCACCAGGAGGTAGCACATGTGTGGTCTTCTCTGCGGCTTGTATTCGTGCAGACCGAAGATCAGTTGCTGCCCCGGCCTCGCCCGGTAGAGGAAATTATATTGAAGCGTTAGATCCCTTTTCCATCCGAGCGAGGAGGTTATTCATCAAATGTTGTTGTTCGAGGAGTTTACCCTGAGATGTCATCTGGCCCTTGAACTCGGCTATAATCTGGTGCATGTCGTCCCGAGTAAGATATCTGGGCACGTCTTCATGATAGTAGGCTTCTTGACTTGCCTCTACAGGGTTTTTGTTTCGGCTGCATCTGCATTTGTGGGGGCGGGAAGATGTTGCATCCTTCTTCAGCTTGTTCTCCATAGATCAGAGAAAGAAGAAGGTTGTTGGTTCGACCCCTACCTGGCACGCCAAAGTATTGATGTCAAAAGTTGGTCACTAGTGACAGTCAACCCCCAATTGTGTATAGAACACACAATTGACAATCACAAAATGTAGTAGTAAAGAAAACAGGGGACACGCAAGACTTTTTATAGTGGTTCGGCTAAGATGGTGCCTACGTCCACTATATCAGTATTGATTTTCTTTTTATTACAAGTACAACACTTTTTCTATTTTAAGAAAGAGGGAGAATAGCCTATTCTTTGGTGTTAGCCACAAAGTTTGATCTTTGGGGGGGGGGGGGAGGGGGGGAGCTCTGCCAATGTCCAAGTGGAGAAAAGAAGTCGGGAAAAAGGCGCCTTTCCATTAGTATGGAGGTATTTATATGTGAAGAGGTGGGTTGATTGAGCTGCAACATGGCTCACATCTTTTGCGGAGCTTGGAAACGTGGAGCTCAATCATATGATTTAGTTGTAGTGGTGGGACCATGTCTACTTTTGATTAATAGTATCCTTGAAAATTATGGCATATATGGCACTCGAGATGAGGTGTATCAAAAGTAGAGCATTTTCCGGAAGCGGTTGACCATCTTTAATGCCTTGAGAATCTAGCTGAGCATCGAATGACTTAGCTGGGTATTTACACACAGATCCAAAGATATCTGATCGACTCGATCTTTAAGGAAGTGCTTGACTCGGTCGGTCTGGGGTAGCGATTTCGTCGGGGCATAAGATGCTGCTCCTTGAGAGAAACTGGCTCGCGCCAAATCTTTTTTGGGCTTCCTGAGGTACAGGTCATTCGATCTGATCAATCAAACGATGTTTAAAGGTGAGTTTCTAGACATTGGGCATCGTTCCGTTGAACTGTGACAACTATTGCTAAAAAGTTGGTCCATATGAGTATTGAGTGCTTGACCACACTCATCAAAATGACCTTTTGAAATTTTCAGCATCGGAATTAAATACATGAGAAATTTACAGTTCTAATTTCTGGACTTTACTCCATTAGATGTACTCTCATGAAACTTACCGCACATGAGGGTAGTCACGACTACCTGAAATGCTTGTAATGAACATTCTTCAATAATATAATATTTTAATTTTCACTTTGCATCAAATGAACATATATATAGCCCATCATGTATACATTCTCATATACATATTGAAATGGGAAAATCAGCCACTACTAGATCAAATATTTTCCTTAATTCGTTACTAACCTTTTGTATGTCAATTCAATTGGATTAACTATTTATTTCTATAAAGAGCACAATATTACTTTACATAATTTATCCTAAATTAAACAATAACACACAACCAATCACCCATTTATCCCAAGTCCATTCCAGGGATTCCTAACTATTTTCGAAAATTAGTATTATGGTCCTAAACAATTAATTAGCTATGAAAGACATGTTTATAACATTACAATTCTAAATTGTAGCATAGTAATCCTTTAATCGCTTTTTATGATTTTATAATTGTTGTTACATTATATTTGTATCAGTTTAAAAGAAAAGAAGACCGTATTTCTTTGACCATAGATGCTACATAGCTTAATATCAAGTGAACAAAGTTAATATGCCATAGCTATCTCGTTTATAATAATCCTGAATCGCCTTCATGTTAATAAAGAGGCCATGAGTGACATCAACATTAGATTAGTGCTTCGCCAATTAATAGGCAAATTCTATTCGAACCCAAGTAATTCCTTAGTAGCCCCCCAAAAATATGAAAAATCCGGTATACCAACTGTTTGGCTTAGTAGCCCCCCATGAAAAAAAAACAAAAATACCCTTCATCATAAGAGCTCTACGTGGTTTGTAAGGAAACCACGTTGGAGAACTACGTGGTATGCTACAAAACCACATAGGGGCCCTACGTGGTTTTGTAGCGTACCACGTAGTGCTCCTACGTGGTTTTCTTATGAACCATGTGGAGCCCCTACGAGGTAGTCTGAAAAATAAAAAAATAAAAAATAAAAAGAGCACTTTCATCCTTGATTATTTTCATAAAAACAGGGGGCTACTAAGGGATTCTCTGGGTCCGAATAGAATTTTCCCAATTAATAATGATAGCGCTATAAAATAGTTTCACTTCTGAGGCCCTCCGCTCCAAACACCTTGAAAAAAGATGCTTCACTTCTCCTGAAGTAAACAATTGATTCGGCTCCTCTACTTTGTAACTTTATATCTCAGCACTTCAATTTGAAGCAGCATTACTTCCTCTAAACTTCCTATGGTATGCTGATTCAGCTAGGTTAGCAAGATTTCATCACTTACCTATGTAGCTGAGGTCCTACCGCTTTATCTCATCTGAGCCACATCGCTTCTCACTATGAGTATAGCACATCCCTTCTTCCTACCGATCGCTTATGTATTTTTTCTACTAAAGTACAAAAAGGATTCATCAAAGCTAAGACTAGAACAGTGGAGGCTACTATAAGCTGAACAAAGCATGCGAAGCACATCCTTCAAAGTCGAAGCAACTTGACGGCGAAGAGAATCCATAACTGCAACTATAAATAGAGGCATTGGGGCACTTTTCAGGAGGCCAAAAATTCCTTTCTCCTTCTTCTCATTTTAAGGTTTTTTAACTCTAATTGAATCGAAGATAAGTTGCCATGTTTGATTTGAGAATTTGTTTGAATTATTGTACTTAAAAAGCATATTAATTAGTAAACACTTGAATTGACCTTACATAATACATAGTATATTTGGGCTTTATTGGTAATTGAACTTATCTTGCGTATTGCATAACGTAGTTGATATTATTACTCGTATCAAATCGAATTATCTTAACATAATTTGAATTGTTTCAACCAAGCTTGCCTTGGATCAATTTGCTTTAACTTGAGTTGACACCATATTTTAGCATGATGACTTTGAGCCTTTGAAAGAGACTTAGATTTGTGCTTTAAACTTGATTGACTATGCTCAAACCAAGATTTTGGTTAACTTACGCTTCGAGCTAAGCATAAAACCTCTACTTTTGGCTTTGCATTATTTGTTTTGGTTCTTAATGAAGACATATGTTAATATATTTGATGTTGGAAGGAGGGTTTGAACAATTAGGGATGAGAATCATGAATCTTAAGGCAAAACTAACACAAATGGGGGGTGAATAGTGTTTTAAAGAGATTATGGAAAAATTAAACAATTTATGATTACTCAAACAACTATATGAATCACAGAATGAATATCACAATAGAAATAGTCAAAGATGCAAATATAAATAGAAATAAAATGCAGAAATGGAAAGAACACACCAGATTTTATATTGGTTCAGATTACTCCTATGTCCAGTCCCAAGCAATGCACGATTGCACAGAGTTTTATTAATATTGGTATCAACTTACAACACCCTTGATTTCAAGACTACAAGGTTAACACCGATTCAGTACCCTTGATTTCATGGCTACAAGGTTCATACAGCTCCATTTCCTTTATTTACTAGCTACAAGGAACACACCCTTTCCTTAACAATTATAAATAGCCCTAGAACTCTTGAATAGCACTTAAACATAGAGTATTTTATATAGATTGAGAATATAAAGAGAATGATATACTTTGTATTGAAATCGATAGAGTATAAGTGCAGAATCAAAAAATTAATGTAGAATAATGGTTGTAAGAGACATAGTGAAGAAGGGGAAGATTAGTTTTTTAAAATTTCGAAAATGAGGCCTTTATATAGTGTTCCAAGGACACAATAGTTCTGAAGCGTTTCAAAATATGAAAAGACGCTTCCTTTCCAATTTTAAAAAGTGACGGTTATATATTGACATGTATAAAGTTGCATGTCGACATATGCTTTGAATTTGATTTTTTTTAAATCATTTTTCAAGTGTTTAATATATACATATATATATATATTATACAAATTCTTGAATCAAAATTAGTTAATTAAAATATGCTTTCTAAAGTAGGAAAACATAGTAATATATAATTTAAACATATAATATAAATACCACACACACACACACACACACACATACATACATATATATATATGATATAAAACTATATAATTATAACATCTATGAATGTTAAACATTATAATATAAAAACTATAAAAAACATATATATATATATATATATATATATATATATTTGAAATCATAAGTAAAACCCTTTGGATGATTTAAAATCAAGAGTTTGAAATAATTTAAAAACATAATTTTGAAAGTTCTAACCATAGTTTTACATACTAACTAGACTTTATTACTTTGATAATCTTGAATACTTGAAATCTTGATACTCATGAGTCTTGAATCTTTATTGAAATCTCGAATCTCTAAAATCTCTTAATTGTACTGTCTTCAGTTTTTACTTCCTGCAAATAAATCTGATATACACATACATACATATATATATATATATATATATATATATATATATATGTATATATATATATTCTAGATAAAGATGTTAATATATATTTTATAATCAATAATGTTAATAATTGAAACAATGTTGTTGTCATCAAAACATCATCAACATTCCATTCTCCAACAATCTCCCCTTTTTTGATGATGACAACCTCGGTTTATAAAATATTCATACCTGATATTACTTATTGATCTAATTCTTCAATTACTGCACCTTTCACAAAAAATTCCTTCTAACTCCCCCTTAAACTATACCTATTTTATAATTTCTCCACCTTTGTCATCAATAAAAAGTATATCTATCTAAACTTGGAATAATCACAGTGACTAATTCTATATATAACTCCCCCTAAATCTGCAGCTCTCTCTAAATCATTATTTTTTTTATAACTCCCCCTTAAACTAACACAAGACTAAACCTAGTCTAAACACTAATACCCTTAAAACTATAATAAGACTTTAATCTAGACTAAGAAATAATTCTGATATATAATATTTCCTTAAAACTATGATACAACTTAAATAAATATAAATCAAGTAATATTAAAACTATATTAATGATAAGTCAATATTTAAGAAATTTAATCTAAATAATCAACCATTTTTAGTTTTATTGTCATAAAACATCAACTCGAATAAATTCGAACATAAAGCCAAACATTTCTTGTAACTTCTATTTATCCTAAAAACCTATAAAGCCCCTATTAATCATAAATGCATAAGAATATTCCTAACAAACCTATTAACCAGTAATGAAATTCAACTATGTCAAACAAATCAGTCAAGCTATTCATATCAAACAGATCAGACAAATCAATTAAGTCAAACAATTCAAACAAGTCAATAAATCAATCAATCCAAACAAGTCAACCAAGTCAAAGTAAATATATTATGTATTTAATTAATAATCCTATATATTTCTAATTAGTTGAAAACTCCCGATATAGTATACTTGTTGTGTGTAGGGTAAAAAATTAACAAGTAGTGCAGTGCGTGCGGTATGTTGGTTTTAATGTCATATGCAGAGCAATGTGAAATAATATATTGAATGAAATGCAACTTGTGATGTGAATGATTTTAATTTGAGATGTACTGTAATGTATGAAATAAGATGTGTAATGATAATATGCATAAATATTTGCTGATGATATCTATTATGCAATAATACATATACATACATACATGCATATATATATATATATATATATGTGTGTGTGTGTGTGTGTGTGTGTGTGTGTGTGTTATAAACTTGAATCAAACAAAAGTAATATACATTAATTTCTATACTTGAGTTAATGATACTAATGAAAAGGATAGTAAAGATAAAATTTTATTGGTAATTAAAAAGTGGAAAATAGATTGAAGGACAAACTTAACAATTTTTTTGGTGAGAAGTATGAAAAGTTTGGAATTTAGGAAAAAGGACACATTTTATTGTAAAAGGGAAAAAGATAGTGGTCCCCCTGAATTCCAATTTTGCATAAAATGCGTCCTTCTACCTAAATTCCAAACTTTGCATATTTTTCATCCAAAAATTTGCTAAGTTTGTCTATTAAAAGAAAATACTAAATTAAAAATATATTCATGAGAAATAGTAAAATATTTAGAATGATTTTATGTGAAATGTGGAGTTAAATAATTTTAGTAGGGTGCTTCTTTTAAAAATAATATACTAAATATTGAAGATCTTTTTAAAGAGAATATAAAATTTTATCATATGAATTAACATATATTCATAATTGTATATATGAAACTAGTTTTAAAAAGTACTTAAAATTTAATTTATTATGAGATATACGTCAATCTTTTGATACAAATAAATTTTAACTTTAAACTTTAGAAATCAAAACATATTAATTTGCTAATAAAAACCATTTATTCAAAACTTAAAATGAAATCTTATAGTTATAACAAAATTATTTTGATAAAATCTAGTAATACAAAGTAAACTATAGAACTATAACTTTTATATTTAAACTACAAATTTAAGACATAAAAATAGTATGTATATATATATATATTATACAAAAATATTAAGTTAAATATACAAGTTTTATAAGTCTTAATAATAAATCAAAAATAGTATTAAGTTACAAATAGTATTTGTGATTATGTAACCTAACATTGTTATGAAATTATATACGAAAAATTTATAAGTTAGACAATGCATGTTTAAACTACATATAAAAGATATATAAATTTATGTTTTATAAAAATATCAATTGTTTGAAAATTTTAATTATTTCAAGCACATTAACATATCTATGTGCAATATAATTTAGTTGATTTTTATACTTTTAATATATATTTTTGAAACAAAATATATGAAACATAAGTAGATGAAAAAAAAATGATAACTAACATATTCATATTGTAAAGATGTCGCTTCAAATTTCAAAACCAAATCAAAGAGTAGTGAAATTTAAATTTATAAGAAAAGACCCTTTATGAAAAATTTTGATTGGTATATGGATAAATATACTATGGTGTATCGATGTATGAACCGAAATATCTAAAATTATAAAAGAGATAAATTTCTATACCTAACTATATGCATAGATGTATATTCCTAAATTCAATGATAATTGTGAAATAATTGTAAATCATACCTCCTTTTGCATTCTTTTTGTCGTTCTTCCATTGTCATGAACCACGCATTTACATCTTTTAGAATTTGATGTTGAGATCTGCTTTATTGTGACCGACTCGTTATTCTGATCATCATAGTATGTTTATTTATTGAATTTGAAGATCGTATGAGAAAGATAACGATGATTTAGTAGTTTAACCATTTGGCGCCAAAAATTTGAATTTGAATGAATGGACACTTCAACTACTATAAATAGGCCAAATAGTTATATCACTTCATAAATTTTTCTCTTCTTCTTCTTCTTCTTCCCATTTTTCCTCTTTTAATCAGTCTTTTGGGAGGGATTACTTCTTTGTTTCTTAACCAAATTAGATGAAACTAATAGTGAATCGAAGAGGAAGGCAAGGGCTATAATTTAGCAATAGTTTCATGAATAATTTGAATGATATTATGGTGCAATAGGCCAAATCAATGAGAGAAAAACATAAAATTCCATGTACAATTTTCTGTTTTGATAGTCAATTTCAAACTGCCATATCTCACTCAATTTTGATTGAAATTTGATGATCTGCCTATCAAAACGACCACGAGAACAACAATGTATTCTAGAGAAGGAGTTGGGACGAAATATTTCAAATATATGGGTGAAATATGAGGAATACAAGTGACAGTTTTGATTTCTTTTTCCCTTTGTGCACTAAAACTTCATTTGATCATAACTTGGCCATTTCTCGACGGATTCGCATGAAACTAGTGGCATTGCGAAGCGGATGAAGAGAAGAATAGTATTGAATCAAGTTGAAGAAGAAAATAAAAAAAATTGTGTTTATTAGGTACTCATTTCATTGTAGATTATAAATTACATATCCATCTTTTTTCTCTTGATTGATAAACGATCATTTTGGTATCTTTTGGCCAGTAGTCATCAAATATAACTCTTCCCCTGCATAAAAACATAACTTTTCAAAGAATCAAGTGACTTTTCCTTTCAGATAATGAAATTTTGTAAATTGCCATTTAATATTTCCAAAACACAGATGATGAAATTTTGAAACTTATGCTCTAATACCAATTGTTTTGTATGAGAACTACGGATCTTAGTGAAAAACTAACACTAAAGGGGGTGAATAGTATTTTAAAGAGATAATGAGAAACTTAAACAATTAATGATTATTCAAACAACTATATGAATAACGGAATGGATATTGTTAACGATATTTTTCGTCAACACCGAAAATAGGTTTACAGAAATGGCCCTAAGGGGAAAACGGGGTTATCTAGCTTCCATGAGCCTGAGTTAGGTGACCGATTTTGTGACGGCCCTCCCCGCACCAACAGACATTTACTCCAAAAGTGCGCTGTACACATGTCCAGTTAGCACGGGACGGATAATCAGAAGAAAAGGGAAGAAGGGAATGAACTAACAAGGAACCTGTAAAATGTCTCACAGCGCATGGAACAAATTATAATAACAACATACTTGACATAAAACAGGTGAGACAGTGCATAAGCTGAAAATAAACTAACATAGCAACGGAAAATCCAAGTACAGCTTATGATCCAAAGTTAACATTATTACAAATTTTCAAACTGTCTCAAAAAGCAAAAGCAAGATAAAGGAGGTACACTACTAATGCCCAAGTAGCGACCACCAACGACACCGGGAGAATATCTATATATCATACGTGGAAGCCACCTGCTCGCCTTCGAATCAGCTACTCGCACATCACCAACTAACCTGTCTCTAGTCTGCTCGTGTGAGCACCCAGAGTAATAAGAGGAGACATAAAACTCTGGGTCAGACATAAAGCCTGGTATGAGCGATAATCATCTAAACAGAACAATAACAATAACAATAACAGGTATAATCCAATCATACCTGAACCTGGACCTGCAACCAAAGAGTTAGCAGTACATACTGTACAACACTCTAAGGTGCCATTTCAAATGGTGTAAAGATAACGGGGGTGGGGGTGTACATGTCATAGTGATGCCAAACAATCAAGCATAGCAATCATCCTCACATCCCTCACTCAGCGCGTAAAGCATACGATATCCACTACTTTGGTCACCTAATACTTTGGGCCATGACAGAATCCAATCCCGTGTAACTATCACTACAAGCCCACCATCCATCTCTCAGTGGTGAACCAAAGTTATGAATACCGACAACCCCTTTGCACACGTCTCACAGCAAAGCCCAACCATGAAGTGAACTCATTGGTTCCCAACTGGATCCTGAGCTCTAACTTCCATTTGGACTACCTATGCATCTCGGGTTATTGGTCATCACCGGATCGGTCTTCTCCTTCTTCCTTGGTTCGGTTCGGATTACTTCATCACCTCAGATCGGATCGAGATCCTCAAGTCCCTCCATGATGCACCGGATCGGGTCGGGTCGTGCTCCATGCTCCATCTCGTGGTGGTTCGGATCGTAGCCAAGCTCCGGATCGGTTCGGATACAACCCAGGTCGTACTTAACATCTCGGTTCGTGACAAGTTTCTTCGGGTCGGATCGGAGGATACCATCGGGTTCGGGTTGGAGAGGAATACTCCACGGGCGGTTCGGTTCGCGAGTTGCACCTCCTTGGCCACCTGTTCACGAGCTTCCAGGCGGATCGGGTCGGTCTCCATCACCACAAGCGGATCGGGTCGGATCGTGGAGAGTGGTTCGGTTCGGATAAAGGGGATCCGATCCGGTCCCTGTCTGCAGTTCTTGCACTTTGTCCAGCGAGTTGTTTACGTCATTCGACGGCGTTTTCGACCATTCTAATTGTTCTAAACAATCACAAAGCATACCATACAGTCATAGCAACATGTATAAACATCCACAAACAGCAAAACATCAATATGGTAGGTTAAAATGGATCAAACATAGCCAAAACCCCATATTTTCCCTTAATACCTCTTAATCATGTTTAAGCATATAATTAGCAAAACTTATCCAAATTAGCCAAATTTTCTAACAGAGGTCTAAAACAATATTTAAGAATTTCTGAATATTTTTCCAGATTTTTTAACATGCATAAATTCGCTAATTATCTCTAATCACCCCTTAATCCCCTAAATTCCGGGATTTGCAAAATTAGTCGAAATTAACCCAAATTCATATCAGAGGCATAAAATGTTGTTTTAGAATTTTATAAATTTTTCTAGATTTTTCTGAGCCATAATTTCGCTAATCTTCGCTAATTACCATAATTAGCCATAATTAGTGAAAAACAATGCAAATCACTCACCTTAGCCACAAACAAACTTTAGATCTGAAATAATCTCTGATTTGGATCCAATCCCTATGTGTTCGAGCAGCTCTCTCTGATTTGGTGCTACCCTCTCTTGATTTGATGTAATTTTGCTTAATCTTCGATTAGAAAGTGATTAGAGACGATTTGGGATGAAATTAGTAGGTGGAGGCCATGGCTAGGGTGAAAGACATGTTTGTGGCAGCTGGAAAATGAAATAAAATTCGTTTTCCTACCGTTTTCAGCCTCCCCATAACCCTAATCCCGAAATGGGTTATGGTCCTCCTTGCTAATCACCTCAATTAGGCCCGGTTAAGCTATTTTTCACCTTCTAAACCTTGTTTCAGCCATATCTCCCAAACGGTAAGTCCGTTTCTCACATGTGACCACTCTACGGAAAGGTAAACCATCAAACGAATCTAATGGAAATGGTTTCAGGTCAAAATTCCTTTCCAATCAAAAGTTATGGCTGAAACAAGATCAGCTAGGGGCAAAACGGTCATTTAAAAATCGACAAAAATCATTAACATGGGAAATGACTCTAATGGTTGTTTCCCAAAGTTACATGACCATACGACTTCATATGAGAAAGAAATAAATATTCTACGATCCTCCGATGCGTAGAATGCGGGTAGTTACATTCTCCCCCCCTTAAGAAATTTCGCCCCCGAAATTCCCTAACCAAAACACACAAAGGGCCCCGCATGCCTATCAGCACCAAAACAACAATCAACATGCAAAACAAGTCTATCCTAGCATGCGGTTTACTAACAAGAGAAGAAACTATCACTACCAAGACCTTACTAGGCAAAGAGTTTTGAATACTTCGTCCTTATGTTCTCCTCTGTTTCCCAAGTACAGCCTTCCTCATCACCACTCCACTGAACTTTGACTAGTTTCACCACCTTCCTTCGAAGCTGCTTCGTATCGTTCCCAATAATACGCAAAGGCTTGCGGTTCCCAACCGCCTCGGGTTCAACTTTGATGTTATCCAACTGATCAGGTGAAATAGCCATACTAGGGTCATGCACGAATTTCCTTAACTGGGAAACATGAAATACGTTATGAACTCCTGCCATTTTGTCTGGTAACTCAACTTCATACGGCAAATTCCCAACTTGCTCGAGGACTGGGAATGGACCAACAAATCTTGGTGCTAACTTACCTCTCCAACCAATCCGAATCACATTCTCAATGGAGAGATCTTGACGAACACCAAGTTGTTAACGAAGAATTCCAAATCTCTTCGTCTCTTATCGAGATAAGTCTTCTGCCTATCTTGGGTAGCCTTCATTCTCTAATACACAATTCACTCAAATACCATCATGACATGACCTAGTCCTTGGTAAACTATCAATATAATCCATTTGAGACTTGTTCTCAACGGTTGTGACAAACCATTAAGCTTCCTTTGCTCAGCTTTAACTAACTGGCAATTCATGCATTTGGACATAAACTTCCCAACGTCTTTCTTTATCCTTTCCCAGTAGTAGATCTGCTCCATGTCTCAAAACGTCTTGTTACCACTGGGATGTATAGTCAATTTCGGGTGATGATATGCTCTAAGCACTTCACCTCTCAGTCCATCTACATTGGGTACAACTAGTCCCTTATTCTTTCGAAGCCACCCTTCTCGATCAAAACCTTATTTGATCATTCTCTTTCCATCGATACCCATCTCTACCCTAGAGATGGTTTCCAATAGATTAGGATCGTCCTTCTAACTGGAACCAATCCACTCAATCAAAATCGATCTAATCGTCAAGCTTACTAGTGTTTCTGAATCCAATTCACTCTTGGGTCCGAAATCATATCCTGTGATATACTTTAGTTGCTTCCATCCTAGAAACAAAACCCCTAAACTGGCATGTCTCCTACTCAATGCAACAATTACCGCACCCAAATCCTTTACTATGATCACTCTGCCCCATGGAGTCATGGCGACTCCACTGCACTGATCCATAGTCACTAGTCCTTTGCTATGTCCACTCTGCCCCATGAAGTCATAACAACTCCACTACACTGGCTCATAGCCTTACTAATCCTTTACTATGTCCACTTTGCCCCTCGAGTCATGACGACTCTACTGCACTGGCTCATAGTCCTACTACAATCACTTTGTTCCCCATCGCTGGAACCCTACAGGTGATAGTCTACTCAAGGGAAGAAAAATAGGAACAACATAGCAACCATAACATCCATCAAACAAGTCCTACCTATCACCTGCTAAATTCATAAACACATTGACACCTACATGACTGGTCTAACCTATCCCAATATGTCGATTCTAGTATGTCTGGTCCAACCAACATCAATAACTAATGGCAGCCCAACCTCCATACATACACCGATGCCTACTTGACTGGTCCAACCAATCCCAGGCCAATGGAAGCCCCGCCTCCCTATGGACTACCGTATGTCCAACGTACGTTTATCCTCTAAGGATAACTAGATCACGTCTAACGGATCCAAGGTAACGGGCGTCCCTAGATACCCCTGCTTTTAGTCCGCCTAAAATGCTTGAGTCCAACCCAAGTCTATCCATTTTCTTGTTGCCCTCTCGAGTCCAACTCGAGCCGAATCAAATTCCTTACAGCCTTCTCGAGTCCAACTCGAGTTATTTCAGACCCAGTTTTGAGTAACCATTACCGACAAACTCTGGTCCAACGTGAGTCATCTCCCAATTCGTTTCATCCCCAAGATCAACGAACACCCATTTTCTTTTACGAGTTCAAGTCCAACTTGAATCGCCCTAATCTTCGTTGTATCTTCCATGATCAACGAACACATCCTATTCCTTCAAAGTTCTACTATCCAATAGAGAACATCAACATAGGGTCCTAAACAATCCATTACTTTGCATCTTTCTCGAGTCCCAGTAGAGCAATCTCATAACCCTATCGAGTCTAACTCTGGGTAGGCTATACCATTGAACAGTCTTATCATGTTCCGTCTGCCCATCACTCCTCGAGTAAACCAAGATATCATCCAATGAAGAAACACAACAACTATTTACCCCTCACGCAAACCATCCTAGTCGAAATCGACATTCCCCAAGCACAAGCCCCAAAGGCCTAAACCAATATCAGACAAGCACCCAAGGAACATCTCCTCCGAGTTCGGACAATCCACATGAGGTGATACTAGCAAAACAATCTAGCACTGGAGCACTCATTTGCCTCTCAGAGACAACTAGATCTTATTACAACGATAACCTCTTAGCTTCCTTAACTCCAGTTACTATCGCCATCGCTAGGTAGGTACCTAATACCACACTATTCCTTTGGAGTAGATCGACTCCCCAAAATAATGCTAAACCCAGTAAAGCCTAAACAAAGCAAACACAAACAAACATACATCCATGACTCGATAAGACCACGTTACGGCAAATCATGCTAAGGTTAGTCGAACCACCAATCTGGTTCGTCACAACTAGAGGTCTATCGACTATCTCGGGTTTGTCAAACAATACCCGAACAGAAACATCTTAAATAGAAAGCATACCTTTTATAACGACACCCTTTCCCTTCTGCGCCGCACTTGGAGCATTCGACGAAGAAGGAACAGCGTTGATAGCATACGCTTTCACAGTCTGCTTCTCCCTAGGAGGTTGTGGGCAATCATCCTTGTGATGTCCCGCCTGGCCGCAGTTAAAGCACTTCCTTTCCCCAGGCTTTTCTCGACAATCTCTGACATAGTCGCCCTTCATGCCACAACTAAAGCATTCGCCATCTTTCTTATTTTTGTTATTCTGACCATCCTTGGTCGGGTTCTGTTTCCTCTTGTTCTGAGAATTCTTCTTGCCTTCACCGCCTGCTTGCGGCTTTGGCTCCTCTGCAGATGCTGTAGCAACCTCAGTCTTCGACTTAGGAAAAAGGCTCTCTGACCTTAATGCCTTTCCTACAATAGACTCGAACGTCTCATCGATATGGTTTATAAGTCTTTCCCCCAAGTACCCATCCAAGCCAGTTATGAACTTCTCGTTCTTCTTTTCGACTGTATCGATAAGGGACCATCCATATTTCGATAAAGTGTCGAATTCAGCGATATACTACGAGACTGCTCTACCATTCTGCTTAAGCTCCAAGAACTTCTTGAACAGTTCTGATTTATGAGCAGCTGGAATAATCTTATCATAAAAGAGAGTCTTAAACTGATTCCAAGTAACTTGATCTTCTGGAGTAGCTGTTCTAATGGCATTCCACCAATTCATCGCTCGCCCTTGCAGTTGACGAGACGCTAGCCTTCTCTTCATCGCATCCTCTATACCCAAGTCGTCGAAGATACGATCACAGCTATCCAACCAATCCTGAACATCCGTGGCCGACTCCGTTCCGTGGAACGACTTCCCACCAAGGTTAGTGTAATCCTTGCACAACTTTGCGAAAGCCATCCTAGGCGCCTGCACTACTGGACCACCACCATTTCCGGGATTGGGAACTTCCCCTTGCACCTCCCTAAGCATCTCCCTCATGCAGTTAGTGAACATCGTCCTCATATCAGGAGCATTCCCATTATTGGTCCCCCCTACCAGCACCTCTAGCATATCGGCTCATCGTCAATATGTAAAAGGGGAAACGATTAACGACCCCATAGTGGTGCTAGTGCAGTACGACTTCATTCTTATACTACTAATAGTATATATATAGCTTTTGAAAACCAAAGTAATCACAAATACGCGCTCTCATATACGTAATATCTCTCCCTAGTGTCTTTCCCTAGGTTAACTACGCAACCTAGAGCTCTGATACCAAATGTGACGGCCTGCCCCGCACCAACCGACATTTACTCCAAAAGTGCGTTGTACACATGTCCAGTTAGCACGGGACGGATCGTCAGAAGAAAAGGGAAGAAGGAAATGAACTAACCAGGAACCTGTAAAATGTCTCACAACGCATGGAACAAAATATAATAACAACATACTTGACATAAAACAGGTGAGACAGTGCATAAGCTGAAAATAAACTAACATAGCAGCGGAAAATCCAAGTACAGCTTATGATCCAAAGTTAACATTATTACAACTTTTCAAACTGTCTCAAAAAGCAAAAGCAAGATAAAGGAGGTACACTACTAATGCGCAAGTAGCGACCACCAATGACACAGGGAGAATATCTATATATCATACGTGGAAGCCTCCTGCTCGCCTCCGAATCAGCTACTCGCGCATCACCAGCTAACCTGTCTCTAGTCTGCTCGTGTGAGCACCCAGAGTAATAAGAGGAGACATAAAACTCTGGTTCAGACATAAAGTCTGGTATGAGCGATAAGCATCTAAACAGAACAATAACAGTAACAGGTATAATCCAATCATACCTGAACCTGGACCTGCAACCAAAGAGTTAGCACTACATACTGTACAACACTCTAAGGTGCCATTTCAAATGGTGTAAAGATAACGGGGGTGGGGGTGTACATGTCATAGTGATGTCAAACAATCAAGCATAACAATTATCCTCACATCCCTCACTCAGTGCGTAAAGCATACGATATCCACTACTTTGGTCACCTAATACTTTGGCCCATGACGGAATCCGATCCCGTGTAACTATCACTACAAGCCCACCATCCATCTCTCAGTGGTGAACCAAAGTTATGAATACCGACAACCCCTTTGCACACGTCCCGCAGCAAAGCCCAACAATGAAGTGAACTCATTGTTTCCCAACTGGATCCTGAGCTCTAACTTCCATTTGGACTACCTTTGCATCTCGGGTTATTGGTCATCACCGGATCGGTCTTCTCCTTCTTTCTTGGTTCGGTTCGGATTGCTTCATCACCTCAGATCGGATCGAGTTCCTCAAGTCCCTCCATGATGCACCGGATCGGGTCGGGTCGTGCTCCATGCTCCAACTCGTGGTGGTTCGGATCGTAGCCAAGCTCCGGATTGGTTCGGATACAACCCAGGTCGTACATAACATCTCGGTTCGTGATAAGTTTCTTTGGGTCGGATTGGAAGATGCCATCGGGTTCGGGTCGGAGAGGAATACTCCACGGGCGGTTCGGTTCGCGAGTTGCACCTCCTTGGCCACCTGTTCACGAGCTTCCTGGCGGATCGGGTCGGTCTACATCACCACAAGCGGATCGGGTCGGATCCTGGAGAGTGGTTCGGTTCGGATAAAGGGGATCCGATCCGGTCCCTGTCTGCAGTTCCTGCACTTTGTCCAGCGAGTTGTTTACGCCATTCGACGGCGTTTTCGACCATTCTAATTGTTCTAAACAATCACAAAGCATACCATACAGTCATAGCAACATGTATAAACATCCACAAACAGCAAAAAATCAATATGGTAGGTTAAAATGGATCAAACATAGCCAAAATCCCATATTTTCCCTTAATCCCTCTTAATCATGTTTAAGCATATAATTAGCAAAACTTATCCAAATTTTCTAACAGAGGTCTAAAATAATTTTTAAGAATTTCTGAATATTTTTCCAGATTTTTTAACAAGCATAAATTCGCTAATTATCACTAATCACCCCTTAATCCCCTAAATTCCGGGATTTGCAAAACTAGTCGAAATTAACCCAAATTCATATCAGAGGCATAAAATGATGTTTTAGAATTTTAGGAATTTTTCTAGATTTTTCTGAGCCATAATTTCGCTAATCTTCACTAATTACCATATTTTGCCATAATTAGTGAAAAGCAATGCAAATCACTCACCTTAGCCACAAACAAACTTTAGATCTGAAATAATCTCTGATTTGAATCCAATCCCTATGTGTTCGAGCTTCTCTCTCTCTCTGATTTGGTGCTACCCTCCCTTGATTTGATGTAGTTTTACTTAATCTTCGATTAGAAAGTGATTAAAGACGATTTGGGATGAAATTAGGAGGTGGAGGCCATGGCTAGGGTGAAAGACATGTTTGTGGCGGCTGGAAAATGAAATAAAATTCGTTTTCCTACTGTTTTCAGCCTCCCCATAACCCTAATCCCGAAATGGGTTATGGGCCTTCTTGCTAATCACCTCAATTAGGCCCGGTTAAGCTGTTTTTCACCTTCTAAACCTTGTTTCAGCCATATCTCCCAAACGGTAAGTCCGTTTCTCACATGTGACCACTCTACGGAAAGGTAAACCATCAAACGAATCTAATGGAAGTGGTTTCAGGTCAAAATTCCTTTCCAATCAAAAGTTATGGCTGAAACAAGATCAGTTAGGGGCAAAACGGTCATTTAAAAATCGACAAAAATCATGAACATGGGAAATGACTCTAGTGGTTGTTTCCCAAAGTTACATGACCATACGACTTCATATGAGAAAGAAATAAATATTCTACGATCCTCCGATGCGTACAATGCGGGTTGTTACAGTTTCCTAGATATCAAGGTCTAAGCCCGAAAGATTGGTTACTCTTCCCTATGAATGGTGAGCATCAAGCTCAAGAAGCTTAAAAACCAACAGTTATCTTGGGTCAAGGGTTCAGTAAGCACAGTTGTAACGGCCCGCAAATCCGTACTATCTGAGTTGACTAAACAACACACGTCCAACCCAAATAATACAGAAATACGAGTCATTAGTGTTAAAGAAATCGAAATAGATAGAAGATAAAACAAAGAAAACATCAGAGTCTTATAGCGGATTGAACAAAATATAATATCATATATCATAACTTTGAAATACCAATATTTGTAACATACATACATACCATTATTAGAGATCAACATATATACACTACATCGGAAAAAACTCCAAAATAACTAATAGTGAAACCTCCTGCTTCAAGCTCCTCCAAGAGTATCTGTAAAAGCCTGAAACACTTGACTGCCCATACAAATTTGGGCACCCAAGAGTTACGAACAAAATAAAATCTTGGTCAGTCATGGGACTGGTGTGAGTAAACTCCAACCATATTGTTTAACTTTGAAAAACCTTTTGAAAGATAGGGTAATAATAAGAACAGCCCACACATAAACATGGACGGATTTTACCTTACTATGACCAAAACATTTTTGATATTGAAATCCAGTGATATTATAACAATGTATAATCAAATAAACATTCAAATAACAGAAAGCTTGCATCTCACGCTCTACATATATAGTATAAAATCAAAAACCGCAGGGTGCTTATTGGAGATTGGATTCCAACTATGACAAAGTATGGGACCACCACCCGATCAGTGTATTCGAGAGGGGATATATTGGGGTTTAGCAAGAACATCTTGCAACCCAGCCACACATAAGCGTCCACTCATTTAGCTTGAGTGTAGCAAATATATTGTCACTCACTGTTATTGGCCATCCAACCGTAATCCGTAAAATACAGAATTGAAAGAAGAATAAATTATGAATTTTCTCTAGATCGGTGACAAATATACCTTGCTTGGGAATGACC
This sequence comes from Allium sativum, assembly GCA_030737875.1. Classification (NCBI taxonomy): domain Eukaryota; kingdom Viridiplantae; phylum Streptophyta; class Magnoliopsida; order Asparagales; family Amaryllidaceae; genus Allium; species Allium sativum. The sequence goes on along the minus strand of CM060923.1, from coordinate 569,804,772 downwards.
CAACTAGCCATGCTGCACACACGATTTTTGTCATTTCCTGGTTGTAAGGCTTGAGGCTACGTATTTCTTTTAGAACATCTGGCCACTATACACTTCGAATGTCACATCATCAAACCCATCAAAATACTAGTTGATCTTCCTAAAATATTACGGGTATAAAAAGCTAAGAGAAACGAATTCCTCTAGCACCAATGTAATACCTCGAAAAAAATCATCTTATGTGATTTGTTAGGAGTACTCTGTCAGACATTCGTCCATACAAGTTGTCCTGGGAGTGGACAAACATAACAACCCTTGAATTTTACTCCATCTTCAATTTATCTTCAGCATAATCTAATTTGCAATGCCTATGCCTATACGGAGTGGTTTTTCAGATAATATATCCAACTGGTCTCTTCGTTTTGACAACGACGGTAAAAAAATCTTTGATAGTCGGTGATTTAACTATCAAAGGAAAATAAACATCCATCAAACAATCACTGGCCCTTTCTAATATTTTATTTTAAGTTCATTTCCTTATCGAATTCTATATATTGATATATCGATCTTTGATTATCAAAACTTCTTAGAAATATTCTAACTCCTTATATTTCCAGAAAATTTCGCCAGCACCTCCTTTGTACATGTCAATAACTCAAATCCCAACTCGCGTCTTTATGCCCTTTCCACTAAAAAAGAAAATCAAAAAGCCAAGCGGCATGCCCAGTAGGCTCATAAAATCTCATATGGAAATTGAAAAATGTACTATTTTGTTAGGCACTCAAATTATAATCTTCATTATCTCCATTACATACTTGTTTAAAATATACACGGCCATTTCAAATTCATTCCAATCAGTTCATCCCTTTTTACATAACTCGCTTTCATTTAATTTAATTAGCTTTTTGGTTTCATTTACTTTTAATTTGAACATATCTCATTCAAATATATTTTTATTTGATTATATACAAATCAAACTCAAAATCCTTGCTCGCTTCCCAATCTAATTCACGTTTCATACTCGAATTCCCAATTTAAATTAACAAATTTAACTCACTTAACAAAGTGAAATTCAGCCCCAAAACTCTATTAACTAATTTCTTTTGAAATTAGTTTAACTTCATTCGATCATTAAAATTCTTATTTTTATATTAAAAATTACTTTATTACTACGCTTGATTTCATATTTATTTTACAACTAAAATCTAGATTTTTCTAATGGAAATTCGGATTTTTATTCACTAAAAATCCTTTTATTTTATTTAATAAACCGTTATGATTTATAATCGATTATGGCAGTGTTTTTCTGGAAACTTGATTTTGATATAACTCAAAATATATAAAACGAAATCCAGATTTTTCTTTTCCAATGTAATTTAATAAGTCTGAACATTCTGGTTTCATCAAATTCCAACTTAAACTAAGTTCTGTATACTCAATTGAAGTTCGAAACGCTAAATTACAAACTATCATACTGCGACGAGTTCGTTTTATTAAATTTAATTATAAACGTTTAAACTTTGTTTATAATTAAATTCCAACTCCATTTCTAAATATTTTATGCCAAATCAATAATCAATTATGAATTTATTCAAATACTCAGATTTCTATATTCAATTCCAATTCATATGGAATTGGATTATTTATAAAATTCAATATATTAGAATTTCAATTAAAATTTGCTTTTATGGGAAAAATCGATTAATTCAACACCTTTACCATTACAAACTAATATCATCCCTTGATAATAGCGAAGTCGTTCAAGTTGGGGTATTTTATTTACCTCTTAGACCTTAACCGACAACGTTCTTACTAGAGATAAATAAAAGCTTGTAATACAAAAAATGATTAAAATACCACCATCTATTCCATTAAGATATGGTTTTATAAATCATACTTACTTTGGAAAAATCTATTTCCAAATTATCCGATGGAAATAACTCCATCACATTTGTAAACGTTGTTTAGAAATTAACTTCTTTATTAAAATTAGCTTCCATTTTAATAATATATTGAAATTCGATTTCCATTTTGGAATATTTTATTTCCCTTTTGAATCTCAAGTTTATTTTAATTTTTCATTTGAAAAATATTTTTATTACTATAACTTATATTTATAAGCATACAATCTATTTTCCTATTTTTATATACTGGAGATGCCAACTTCATAAAATATTACAATTTAAAAATTAAGTTTCTACTAAATAAATTTCTAATGTCCTTCCTAAAAATAAATTTATTTCAATTCAACTATATTCTAAACTTTGGAAATAAATTCCATCGTTTTCTTTTTAAAATGATTCCAATTACCGTTTTAAATTCACTTGAATTTAAATTTACAATTTATTCGAGGATAATTTTCCATATTCATTTATAACGCCATTTATAAATTACACTTTTTGTTTTAAATATTTAAATCAAGTTTTTTTCAAAAAATTTTGAAATCCAATTCCTACATCGGGAAATTTCCTATTTAAAATTAGACATGAATTTAAAATCTAATATTATCAAAGGATAATTTTTTTTTCCATTTATACACATCGTCTTTGTAACAACCCGAAAAATCAGAACCAATTTAAAATTTTTATTTTGGCAAATTTAAAGAATTTTGAATATTTAAAATGAATTATTTTAAATAATAACGACTAGAAGTTTAATTTGAATAGAATTAGAATGTATATAGTTATTTGAATTGACGTTAACATATAAATATTTATTTTAATTATAAAAGGAATTGAAAATGGCGCGGCAGTTTGAAAATTCGATTTCAAATTTCAAACGAATGTACAGGAATCAAAATAAACCGGATTTTAGCGAAACCAAAAATATTAAAATCTATTTGAAGATATTTTTCCAACAAATCTGAAAAATCAAAGTTTAATAGGGTGAATAAAAAGTTATGCCTAGTTGAAAATTCAGAATAGTCGCTATGGAAAATATAGCCCTTCAAAATAGTTGTTGTAACACCCCGTAATTTTATAACATTCACAAATTAAAGAATACTTAATTTTTAGAAAAGAATTAAGTGAAATGGGTTGCTCAGAGAAATATATATATATTGATATATATATATATATATATATATATAAAAATCAAAAATTAAATAAATAAATATGCGAAAAAGTTCAAAACAGCGAATTGGGAGGGGGAATAACCGAACCGGCCCATTTTTGAGGTCGACCCGAGCTCTGCTGGGTCGACTAGGGGTTAATCCAGGGTGTTTGGCTGTCAACCCATGGGCCGATTCGCTCAAATGCATATTTTGCATTTGATTGGTTCTCATGGTTCAGGGTTAATCTAATGGTCCTAAATAACTTCCTACACCTATAGATACATCCTAATGCTAACCCTAAACCTAATTAAAATAGAATAGTTACCGTCATACCATCGCCATGGAAATCAATGGAGCCGCCGCCAACTAAGAAAGAAGAAAAGCAAATTCAATTCTAATTCTCACAACCCGAAAGCAAAGCAAAACTCTCTCTTTTCTTCTATAATTGTGAGTATGATGATCTTAACAAGATTATTATCATTTTAATTAGGTTGAGTTATGAATGGATTATGAGTAGATGGTGTGAATTATCATATATGTTATTGTAAACCCCTTTTGCTATCATGTATATTGTAAATCCAATGTTATGTGATGATGATATCTTACATGTTGTAAATCATGCTATGATGATGTTATGTATGTTGAAAGTTTCTATGCTAAGTTGTGATGAATCATACATGTTAAAAAGGCCATGATGTTACCATCTATGCTAGTTAGTTCATATTAATTAAATCATCATGTTTGGGTTATGTTGATCTATATGACAAGTCACATATGCAAGTTAGTTTGATTAGAAAAGTTATGAACATATACCAAGACATCTATTATGACATCTAGAATTATGCTATGACATATGTGATATCCTATGCTAGTTCACACCATCATTATGTTGCCTAAAAACCCCATATGCAAGTTTATGTATAGATTTGGGCTATGATCATATCATATAAATTGAGACATTTAACAAGTTGACACCTTTTGATCCTTAACATGTGTAGTTTATGCAAGTTTCACCCCTATTACGATTAGATTTATTTTAATTGTCTATATGTTGTGATGATTTATCTTTGTGCTAGGTGTTAGACTATACAAGTCCAGCCTATATTATGCGTTGAATAAGCGAACGTATAAACGTGGGGTAGGGGAAATATTAAGGATTTAATATTAAAAAGTTGGGGTGCAATTGATATGATTTTGCATGCCATAAGTGGATGGCCATAATTGAGTCAATTATGGACATCATTAAAAGTTGACTTAATTAATAATTTGAATAGGGAATTATTAAAACTGGGGTAAAAGATTTTAAGTGTTAATCAATGCTTAGGACACGAGGTTGGACTCGTTTGTGACGTAAACCTGCCCGGACCCGCCCGGCAAATCCAGTGGTCACAAATGTCAGCCCAATGTGAGAGGTCCTAGGCCTAAACTAAAGCATAACGGTTGTAAAGACACGAGGTTAGACTCTTTTATGGTGTCAGACTGCCCGGACCCGCCCGACAAATCCAGCTGCCATAAATGTCAGTCTAATGTGAGAGGTCTTTATGAGGTTATGGCCTGAATTAATTAAGAAATACTTAACCAGATAAACATGTAAGGTGATGGGGGTTAAGTAGGTGCCTTGGGTGGCATGAGGAATCTAGTAGGTTCCCTTAGTGGCATGTGAAATACGATTAGCAAGACTTAACCAAACACACATGTAAATGAACATGACTAAGAGGGTTACGTAGGATATATTAATGACAAGCTTAGGTGGGTAGCTTGTGGGGGCCCATTTCAACCAGTATCCCAAACGTATCTTTGTGGGCTCGACCCAAGTCGAGGACGGGACACGCATACTGGGCTTGACTATAAGAGGCCAAAACGGGGAGCGGTGGTAACGCAAGTCCAACGGGTTTCATATGCGTGTGTGGACCCGGGCTGGTAGGTAAGACGTTGTTGCATCGTGTAGGTATAAGCCGTGCATTCTCAGTTGTATCGGGTTGCCCCTTTAGGGGAGTGATACACCCCACTGTGGGGCCAGCACGGGTATCTACGAGTAGGGAGCCGATCAAAAGTGGGTAGTGGGGTACACCTAGTGGAGATAGGGGCAGACGACACCTATGTAGTCAGCTAGGGGTACGTAAGGCTATTTATAAAGTTTCTGTGTGAAGAAAGTGGGATCAAACAATAGGGTGACTGGTGTGGTGCAGTGTAGTAATATGTTGTGCAGTGTAGTAATCATTCGTTAGTAATTAGGTGTGCCTTTACCGTTATCTTTAACGTTATTTTAAACGCTATCTTTATCTTCCTAACAGTTCATAGACATTTACTTGTCTTCCAGCTTATGCCTTAGTCTAGTTATTTTGATAATAGTATTGTTAGAATTATCATACTCGCCAGAATTTATGTCTGACCCCCTCTATTTCTATCCTTTTTCCCCCTCCAGGTCCTCAGGTTGGGCCCAGCTCTAGTGGAGTTTGATTGAATTACTTCATCTCTCTTTGGAAAGCTTGGACCGTTGAAGTAAAGTCCAGCTTGTTATCTTTTTAATGGCTATTTATGTAATGGGATTATGTATTTTGTTTTTATGAAGATGGATATTGTACTTGGTTATGATCTATGGTTTTATGATGTAACAAACATGTTTAATTTCCGCTGCAATAAAATGAAGTTTTAGATTTCCAAGTACTATTTATTATCTGTCTTGTTGTAATTTTTCTATTCTATATTCACTTATAACCTCCATGGAAGTTAATGCATTCCCTTTGTGAGTGACATTAATGGACGTGGGGTGTTACACGTGGTATCAGAGCATAAGGTTACCGGAACAGATAAAAATACTTTAGAAAAATAGTTATTTTTGGAAGAAATGTTTTCAAAAACATGTTTTAATGAGAAATTTAAAGAGGAGGTTTTTATGAAAAACATAATCCCCAAATAGCCATATATCTTTATCTTTCGAATTCTCCATTTTGAATCTTTCCTTTTTCGTTTTAGCATGGCTGAAGATCTTAACCTACCTGACGGTGTAACGATACCAGGATGGTATAGGAGGCTGTTATAGGCTAGGGCCGCTGCAGGTCCAGCCAATGTTCCTCCACCACCAGTTGCACCCGTTCCTCCTCCTCCTCCTCGCGTAGATACTTTTGCAAAGACGTGCAAGGAATTCAAGGCTATGGGTGGAAAACCATTTCAAGGGTCAGAAACGTTTGTGGAAGCTAGAGATTGGCTTAAGGAGGTGGAAGAATTGCTAGAAATCTTTGAAGTAGAAGAAGGGAGGAGAGTTCATTTAACAGCTTGGTTGATGAAGGGAGAGGCCTCGTTTTGGTGGGAGGTCACTAATGGGGAGCGTCCTGTTGACTCTTGGGCGGATTTCAGACGTAGGTTCAAGGCGAAGTTTCTCTCAAGGGCGGAAGAAAATCTATATATGGAAAGGTTCTTGACATTGAAGCAAGGAAGCTCATCAGTGAAAGAATATGTCAATAAATTTAATCAGTTAGCAAGGTTTGGCTTGGACTTAGTAAACACGCCGGAGAAGAAGGCTCTAAGGTTCGTGAATGGCTTGAATGAACCATTACAAGGGTTGGCTATGACCCACATCCCGATGGGGGCCACCTTTGAGAAGTTAGTAGAAATGGCGCTCATGCATGAGGAGAAAAGCGCTAAAGCTGATAAGGCACCCGAGAAGAAGGGGGATCAGAAGAAACCACAACAGCAAAACGAGAAGGGTGGAAAAGACAATAATGGAAAGGGAAAGATGAAGTGCTTTAACTGTGGAACCCCAGGCCATCTCAGCAAGGATTGCCGAAAGAAAAAGAAGACAGGCTGTTTTCATTGTGGCGATGCGGGACATTTAGTGAAGGACTGCCCAAAGAAGGGGCAAAGGGCAGGAGTTACCTCGGGAGGACAGGTGCAGGCTCTTACGGCACTTGGGCATGCTAGGGGACAAGTTCAGGCTCTCGCGGTCCCACCGCTGCAAGAACGAGGTAGAACCATTTCTGTTGAAAGCTTAGTTTTTCTGTTTGATCATCCTGTCCGTACCTTATTCGATTCGGGCGCATCACATTCGTTTATCTCTACATCATTAGTTGAATCACTGCACTTAAACACCAGTTTAGTAGAGGATCCCTTAGTTGTTTTGAATCCAATAGGGGACTCAGCTTATTTGTCCATGATGTGTTTGGATTTGAAAATTTCTATACTTAGCGTTGAGTATAGATGTGATGCTTATGTGTTGGGCTTCACGGGCTATGGGCTAATTTTAGGAATGGATTGGTTATCCAGAAATGGAGCCGTTCTTGATTGTGAAAGGAGAGTAGTTAGGCTCATGACTCGCCTTGGCAACACTCTCGAAATCTTCTGTAATCCCATAAATTCCGTTATGCTAAGTTATTTAGAATCGCTTGACGCGTCTGAGGAAAATCTACGATCTGTTAGAGTGGTCCGATAATATTCGGATGTGTTTGAGGAGGTGAAGGGCTTGCCTCCGAAGCGGGAGATAGATTTTCGAATATATCTTGTGGATAATGCGAAACTAGTATCTTTGCCAGTACGCCACATGGCTCCACGTGAAAGGAGGGAACTCGGTAAGCAAGTGAAGGAGTTGCTTGAGAAGGGGTTCATAAGACGAAGTATATCGGAGTGGGGTGCTCCAGTAGTATTCGGCAAGAAGGCGGATGGGTCCCTTAGACTTTGTGTGGACTATAGAGAATTTAATAAACTTACTAAGAAGAACAGACACCCACTGCCGAGGATTGACGATCTCTTCGATCAGTTAGTTGGCACCTTTGTGTTTTCGCAGTTGGACTTATCCACTGGCTTCCATCAGTTGAGAGTGGCTGAGGATAGCATAGACAAGACTGCCTTTAGGACTCCGGACGGTTTCTATGAATGGCTAGTGATGCCCTTCGATTTGACAAATGCCCCAACATATTTTGTTGATTTGATGAGTAGGGTGTTTAGGGAGTACCTTAACAAATTCGTGGTAGTCTTTGTAGATGACATCTTGATCTTTTCTAAGGATGAAGAAGAGCATGCCCTACATCTTAGGGAAGTGTTGGAGACCCTATGAGCGCATAGCCTTAAGGCTAAATTTTCTAAGTGTCACTTTTAGAGGAAGGAAGTACGGTTCTTAGGGCATGTGGTTTCCAAAGAAGGGATAGCCGTGGATCCCGCGAAGGTGGTGGCCATCCAAGATTGGAAGGTCCCTAAAAATGCTACCGAAGTGAGAAGTTTCTTGGGGTTGGCTGGCTACTATAGGAAGTTTATCAAAGACTTCGCAAAGATATCAGCTCCATTGACACGCTTGACGAAGAAGAACCTAGTTTTCACATGGGACGTAGATTGTGATGATGCGTTCCAACGTTTGAAGAGAGCTTTGACTTCAGCCCCAGTCTTAGTATTGCCAGACAGGAGTAAGCTGATTACCGTTTATACTGATGCTTGTGGGACAGGACTAGGTGCAGTCTTAATGCAAGAGGGTAGGGTAATAGCCTATGGTGGAAGGCAGTTGAGAGCGCATGAGAAAAATTATCCTACACATGACCTAGAATTGGCCGCTATTGTTTTCGCGCTTAAGTCTTGGCGTCATTATCTTCTTGGTGAGAAATTCGAATTATTCACTGACCACAAGTCTTTAAAATACCTATTATCTCAAAAGGACTTGAACTTAAGGGAGCAAAGGTGGATGGAGTTCTTAGCGTCCTACGACTTCGAAATAGCCTATACCCCTGGCAAGGGTAACGTGGTGGCAGACGCCTTAAGTAGAAAAAGATTATCCTTAAGTCCTTTGTTTGTTGAGCGGCGAAGTTTAGAATTCATTTCGATGTTTGACTTTAGAACTTCCGTTGACTTCGTACCCGGTTTGCTAGCATCCTTGGAGGTCAGACCTACGCTTTTGGGATGGATTGGCGAGGCACAGCGAGATGACCCGCAGTTGGATGAGTTAGTAGAAAAACTCAAAGGAGGGGAGTCATCAAGCCATCTCCGTAGGAATACCCTAGACGATAAGGGTTGGTTACGTAGGGATGGTAGACTTTGGGTACCAAAAGACGATGACCTAAGGAAGACTATTCTTGACGAAGCACATCATTCGAAGATGACCATTCATCCCGACGGGGACAAGATGTACAAAGACATGAAGAGAGTTTACTTTTGGGCCGGCATGAAGAAAGACGTGGCCGAGTATGTCGCTAGATGCTTGGTGTGCCAACAAGTAAAAGTGGAGCAAAAGAAACCCGGTGGGTTGCTTCACCCATTGGAGGTTCCACTATGGAAGTTGGAAAGTGTCTCGATGGATTTTGTGGATGGGTTACCGCGATCAAGGAAGGGTAATACGGGAATTTGGGTTATAGTAGATAGACTTACTAAAAGCGCCCATTTCATTCCCGTAAAGAGTAAGAGGACTGCTCCATGGTTAGCCTCCGTATACGTTAGAGAAATAGTTCGTTTGCACGGTGTTCCTTCTAGCATAGTGAGCGACCGCGATCCTATTTCCACTAGCGAATTTTGGAGAAGCTTACAAGAGGCGGTAGGGACTCAGTTATGTTTGGGCACCGCATATCATCCTCAGACGGATGGCCAGACCGAGAGGGTGAATCGCATTCTAGAGGATCTGTTGAGGCTATGTATCCTAGACTTTGGGGGTACGTGGGAAGAGCATCTTCCATTGGTGAAGTTCACATATAATAACAGCTTTCAGTCCAGCATTGGTATGGCACCATTCGAAGCTCTTTATGGACGACCTTGTCGTTCACCTACATGTTGGTGGGAATCTACAGATAAGATCTTACTTGGGCCCGATATGATTAGGGAGACTTCGGAGAAGATCGACTTGATTCGGAGGAGGATGAAAGCAGCGCAAGATAGGCAAAAATCATATGCGGATAAGAGAAGGACGGATCTTGAATTTGAAGTTGGGGACATGGTCTTTGTCAAAGTGTCTCCATTACGAAACGTAGTTCGCTTTGGGTCCGTTGGGAAATTAGCACCAAGGTTTGTAGGGCCGTTTCCTATTAAGGAAAAAATTGGACAGATGGCGTATAGAGTGGAGTTGCCCGAGAGACTTAGTGGTGTACACGACGTATTCCATGTGTCACATTTGAGGAAGTGCTTGCACGAGACCGCGGAAGTGGTAGAGCCGAGCTTTCTTAGAGAGGTGGAGATAGAGCATGATGCGACAATTCGACGAGCTCCTACGCGCATTCTTGGGTCGGAGATCAAGAGGTTGAGGAATCGAGAGGTCAGACTAGTCAAAGTGCAATGGGCAGATGATGAGAGCAACGCTACTTGGGAGACAGAAGAGAAGATGCGTTCACGATACCCTTTTCTTTTTGAGGGTATGTCTTTTAATTTCTCCTTTATCGCTTAACTTGTACTTATCTTATCTTTGGTATATCCTCTCGCTAGTATCTTTGACCTTTAGTTAGGATAATCCTATGGTTGAAACATGTGTTTGAGACATGTTATGTATGGTGGATGCAAAGTGGATGCAAGTGTTTGCTAGTGGTTGCTCGTGGATGCATATACACACACTATTAGGCACCAGATCGGCTCAGTCACTTCATATTGCATATTGCATATATATGGATGTATTTAGTAAAATGGAAGTATAACGGTTGTATTATCATATATTTGCTGCATTCGGGTGGATGGTTGTGCACGCTTATAGAATTAATATGTATCATTAGGAATCTTTTGCATACATATTGGACGCATGGCACTATCATGAATTGCACTAAGGAGGTCGACTGAATCAGTAGACCGCCTAATTTTGCATTAGATATGGACATATACACACACTGTGCATATAAACATTAAAGCATTAGAAGTCTTTTAAGGACAATGGATGTTGGTGTTTGATGGTTGAGTAGATGGACAATTAGATGGTAGGATATACATTCTTCTTGACTTGGAGATTTCGGGGACGAAATCCTTTAAGGAGGGGAGAATGTAACACCCCGTAATTTTATAACATTCACAAATTAAAGTATACTTAATTTTTAGAAAAGAATTAAGTGAAATGGGTTGCACAGAGAAATATATATATTGATATATATATATATAAAAATTAAAAATTAAATAAATAAATATGCGAAAAAGTTCAAAAAACCGAATTGGGAGGGGGAATAACCGAAACGGCCAATTTTTGGGGTCGACCCGAGCGCTACTGGGTTGACTAGGGGTTAATCCAGGGTGTTTGGCTGTCAACCCGTGGGCCGATTCGCTCAAATGCAGATTTTGCATTTGATTGGTTCTCATGGTTTAGGGTTAATCTAATGGTCCTAAATAACTTCCAACACCTATAAATACATCCTAATGCTAACCCTAAACCTAATTAAAATAGAATAGTTACCGTCATACCATCGCCATGGAAATCAATGGAGCTGCCGCCAACTAAGAAAGAAGAAAAGCAAATTCAATTCTAATTCTCTCAACCCTAAAGAAAAGAAAAACTCTCTCTTTTCTTCTATAATTGTGAGTATGATGATCTTAACAAGATTATTACCATTTTAATTAGGTTGAGTTATGAATGGATTATGAGTAGATGGTGTGAATTATCATATATATTGTTGTAAACCCCTTTTGCTATCATGTATATTGTAAATCCAATGTTATGTGATGATGATATCTTACATGTTGTAAATCATGCTATGATGATGTTATGTATGTTGAAAGTTTCTATGCTAAGTTGTGATGAATCATACATGAAAAAAAGGCCATGATGTTACCATCTATGCTAGTTCATATTAATTAAATCATCATGTTTGGGTTATGTTGATCTATATGACAAGTCACATATGCAAGTTAGATTGATTAGAAAAGTTATGAACATATACCAAGACATCTATTATGACATCTAGAATTCTGCTATGACATATGTGATATCCTATGCTAGTTCACACCATCATTATGTTGCCTAAAAACCCCATATGCAAGTTTATGTACAGATTTGGGCTATGATCATATCATATAAATTGAGACATTTAACAAGTTGACACCTTTTGATCCTTAACATGTGTAGTTTATGCAAGTTTCACCCCTATTATGATTAGATTTATTTTAATTGTCTATATGTTGTGATCATTTATCTTTGTGCTAGGTGTTAGACTATACAAGTCTAGCCTATATTATGCGTTGAATAAGCGAACGTATAAACGTGGGGTAGGGGTAATATTAAGGATTTAATATTAAAAAGTTGGGGTGCAATTGATATGATTTTGCATGCCATAAGTGGATGGCCATAATTGAGTCAATTATGGACATCATTAAAAGTTGACTTAATTAATAATTTGAATAGGGAATTATTAAAACTGGGGTAAAAGATTTTAAGTGTTAATCAATGCTTAGGATACGAGGTTGGACTCGTTTGTGACGTAAACCTTCCCGGACCCGCCCGACAAATCCAATGGTCACAAATGTCAGCCCAATGTGAGAGGTCCTAGGCCTAAACTAAAGCATAACAGTTGTAAAGACACGAGGTTAGACACTTTTATGGTGTAAGACTGCCCGGACCCGCCTGACAAATCCAGCTGCCATAAATGCCAGTCTAATGTGAGAGGTCTTTATGAGGTTATGGCCTGAATGAATTAAGAAATACTTAACCAGATAAACATGTAAGGTGGGACATGGGGGTTAAGTAGGTGCCTTGGGTGGCATGAGGAATCTAGTAGGTGCCCTTAGTGGCATGTGAAATACGATTAGCAAGACTTAACCAAACACACATGTAAATGAACATGACTAAGAGGGTTAAGTGGGATATATTAATGACAAGCTTAGGTGGGTAGCTTGTGGGGGCCCATTTCAACCAGTATCCCAAACGTATCTTTGTGGGGTCGACCCAAGTCGAGGACGGGACACACATACTGGGCTTGACTATAAGAGGCCAAAACGGGAAGCGGTGGCAACGCAAGTCCAATGGGTTTCATATGCGTGTGTGGACCCGGGCTGGTAGGTAAGACGTTGTTGCATCGTGTAGGTATAAGCCGTGCATTCTCAGTTGTATCGGGTTGCCACTTTAGGGGAGTGATACACCCCCACTGTGGGGCCAACACGGGTATCTACGAGTAGGGAGTCGATCGAAAGTGGGTAGTGGGGTACACCTAGTGGAGATAGGGGCAGACGGCACCTATGTAGTCAGCTAGGGGTACGTAAGGCTATTTATAAAGTTTCTGTGTGAAGCAAGTGGGATCAAACAATAGGGTGACTAGTGTGGTGCAGTGTAGTAATGTGCGTTGCTATGTAGTAATCATTCGTTAGTAATTAGGTGTGCCTTTACCGTTATCTTTAACGTTATCTTAAACGCTATCTTTATCTTCCTAAGAGTTCATAGACATTTACTTGTCTTCCAGCTTATGCCTTAGTCTAGTTATTTTGATAATAGTATTGTTAGAATTATCATACTCGCCAGACTTTATGTCTGACCCCCTCTATTTCTATCCTTTTTCCCCCTCTAGGTCCTCAGGTTGGGCCCAGCTCTAGTGGAGTTTGATTGAATTACTTCATCTCTCTTTGGAAAGCTTGGACCGTTGAAGTAAAGTCCAGCTTGTTATCTTTTTAATGGCTATTTATGTAATGGGATTATGTATTTTGTTTTTATGAAGATGGATATTGTACTTGGTTATGATCTATGGCTTTATGATATAACAAACATGTTTAATTTCCGCTGCAATAAAATGAAGTTTTAGATTTCCAAGTACTATTTATTATCTGTCTTGTTGTAATTTTTCTATTCTATATTCACTTATAACCTCCATGGAAGTTAATGCATTCCCTTTGTGAGTGACATTAATGGACGTGGGGTGTTACAGTTGTTTTGCAAATGACCTCCATTTTCGACGAAACCACTTTTGATGGATCCGGGATGTCAAGTTATTGCTAGATTCCAAAATTCATAATTTTTCGAATCAATATGTGAGCATGGCAAAAGAAAAAGTGTTTTGACAGTTTTAGTCAATTTGGATCGATCAGAAAATGGCCATTTCTCAAACTATCTCCAAATTTGATGAAATTAGTTTTGTTAGGACCATATCATCAATACGTAGCTAGAAATAATTTTTCGGGAATTTTTAGAGTTAGTATGTGGCCCCGGTAAATTAAAATGTGCGCTCAAATTCAATATATAGATTAATATTTTAATTTTAGCGGAAACTGACCATAACAGCCGAATTGGGTTACGATACATATCCAATTGAATTCGAAATGGGGGTAATTACCTGGGGACGACAGTCGTTGGGTTTGAGTGGGAGTTTGAACGAAAAATTTACTTTATTTGGAATTAAAATAAAATAAATAAATATTATTATATATATCCCCGTTTTCCCTTTACTCAGTCAACCCCCCCTCCGGTTCTATTTTCGAAATCGAAATTCAAAAGGAGGGAAAACCCCGTCGTCGTCTCTCCTCCACCCAAACCCAACACCGGCCAACCTCCGGAGCATCGCCGCCACCCTCCCTACGCCGCGCCTCCTCCACCAGCTTTCCCACCCCCCCTCTGTCAGCTCCTCCGCTCCCGCTTTCACCCAAATCCGAACCTCCTCCATCCCTAGGAACCCACGTCGTCGCCCCTACTAGCCATCCACTACCACCTCCGACGCATCCGACCCCCAGTGTGCCCCTCCTCAGCCCCATCTCCGTCGTGAACCCCTCCCTTCCTCCAATGCAGACTAGAAAAGCCCCTTTCTTTTTCAGTCGATTGTTAATGCTCGTTGCTACACCGATTTGGGTCTTCTTCAGTTATTCAGGAAAGGCCGGTGAGTTCTCCTTTTTAATTCCATTTGTTTATGTATTAAAAATATGATTTTTATTTATAAAATTGGATTTAAAAAGATATGATTTTTAATACCAAAGAGATTAGAGTTTTTAACGATGTAAAGATATGATTTTTAATACCATAAAAATATGATTTTAATATACCAGAGATAATAAAAATATGATTTTTATCTTATAGAGATAATAAAAATATGATTTTTATCTTATAGAGATAATAAAAATATGATTTTTATATAATAGAGATAATAAAAATATAAATATCGTTGATTAAAAATAAGATTTTTAATGTATAAACATCATATTAAAAATGTGAATTTTACTATGAACAACATGGAAAAGCTTGAGTTGGAATTTCAGGAAAATTCGAATCGTTCAGAAATAAAGAATGGCAGAGTGGAACCCAAAGGTGAGAACTTATCACTTTAATTTGTTTTCTAGTTAGAAATATATACTAAGATGTAGACGGTGCTTAGCAGCACCGGACACCGGTCGTCCACAGACCATGGACGACTTGTTTGTATGTTTGATTGTGTTGTGAAAATTGATTGTGTGGTGTGGAATGGAAATAAATATTTTATAGTTAAAAATATAATTTTTAACGTGTATATGAATAAAATAAATATTCATAAACAAATCGGACAATTTGTTTATGTACACACATTTGACTGATATTGATTGGGATGATATATTTTACACATCGTCCAATTGCACAAATAAATCTATGTTGTTTGAAAACCCTACACAGGTATTGGGATGATATTGGACATACACTAATCCCAATATTTAGTTGTATGTCAATCGATTGGGATGGACACGGATATATTTCAATAAATAAAGCCGTGTTGATTAGATTAACGCCATTTTGACGTGAACAATATTTATATCGATTATATTCATTTCTATAATGAATATAGAAAAGGAAGTGTTTTCAAAATCTAACGTTTTGATAATGTTATCATTTATATAACGATGATATGGAATATTCAATTTTGATTTGAAATTGAATATGAAGTTGAAATCGTTTTGAAAACGAATTTAAAACGATTTATAAAATACGTTTTAAATGGAAATTGATGAAATATATATAACGTATATATTATATATATAATGGCCGTAATAAAACGCGTCGCGCCGTGGCAGTTCGCGAATTTCGACCATTGACTTCGAACGGATATTACGGGCCGACCGTCGGATTCTCCAAAAACCAGAACCGTTGGGTTCGTATCGAAAAGAGCTTACTAACGAATATGAGAGATTTGATATCTAACGGTTGTATTTGGAATTATGTCCAAATCAAATTTGAAAAAGGTCGTTGTAAGTGCAATTCGATGACCGTTTACGGAAATCGACTGTACGAGCCTTGATAAAATTATTAAAAATGTCAATAATTTGTGTAAAATCATAATAAATGATTTGGAAAGAATTGGGCTAAAAAATTCCATATTTGAAAGGATAAAAATATATTTTTATCAAAATGAACTAGTTATGAACTAGAATTAAAAATCCAACATTTTTAAATAAATAAATTGGGTTTAAAATGGTTTTAAAAATAACCAGAATTTCCAATATATGAATTGGAATGGATTTGAATTGAAATTATCCTCGGAATATTTCGATATTGGATTTCGTGATTATACGGATAGTGTGGAGGAATTTGGAAGATATATATATCGTTATTCCAATACGATTTTTGTTGGTTTCAGAATTTGATATTGAATATAAGTCGATATATTTTCTATTCAGAGCCTTACATTTAATATAAAATTGGGTTTTAGGTTTGTCGTGAATGGTATCTTTAATAATACTGTTCTTAAGCACAATGGAGTTAAGAAAATTAGAAACTGACTGGCGATTAGCTAAGTTGAATGGTTTCCTGGGTATTGATCTAATGTTGGTTTCGGCCTTCGGGGTTAACACTTAGGGAATTGTTCTCTTACTAATTTACGGTTAGAGACTGATGGAACGTGAATTGGGTTTATTGTGAACTGTATTTTTAACGACATTCGTTCTTTAACCCGATTTACAGTGAAATGTGATTTGAAAATTTTAAATCTTTTTATTAAGATTCAACAGTAATTGTGATGACCCCCTTTCCCCATGCTGACGGTGGCCAGGGTAATCTTTGGAATATAACAGCAGAACAGAATTAAATAAATACCCCAGATAATGAACAAATAATACACTGGATAAACATAATCATCAGAGTTACACAGTATACAGGATCATACTTAGTACAAATACATTTCAGCTATAAATAAATGTCTCTAGCGGAAACAAACATAATATGTACAATAGGAGCTGAACAGCATAAAAAGAGATAAATGACAGAATCCATCTTCAGCTCCAGCTATCCAGAGAAAGCCAGCTAAAACCTGAATATAAGGCTGCCCGCGTAGAAAAAGGGGCACCCGAGTTTGAAAGTGAAACAAACTACGAGTCAGTCATGGGACTGGTATGAGAAATCTACTCAACACATTAAAAATATGGCTAATCACAGGACCACGCCACTTTCGTGGAACGGGTTTACTCCATCGGATTGTCAGTGCTTTAAAACATATAATTCTTTTAAACATCGCAATGCTTTTTATAAAAATGAAGCCATTATAAGACTCAGTTCCCATCACACAATGCAACGCAAACCGGAGGATAGAGTTTTTACCTTATAATGGCCAAAATATGCTTGATACGAATTAAACAAAAGCATTTGATATTATTACTATTGTGTATATGTTTTAAAAACAATTTCAAATCATAACTATCAATCATAGACGGCATTAATGCCCCATACCACTATGTCGCCATATATAGGTATACAATCAAAACCGCACAGTCACGTATTTGGAAATTGGATTTCCGTCATGAACCAAGGCAAAAGATAGTCCTTACCACTTCGAAACTGTCTAGCCCGAGCCTCAGGACCCAGACTCAGGTGGGCCCTTGGATCGTCAGGGCCGGTCCACCGATGTGGATTAAAATTCCTGAACAATGCGTTTTCCCGCCCTATGGGACGTAAGTGAGCCAACGAATGACTCCATCGGACCCAGATCGTCTGATCTAACTGGGGCGCCTCGTAATCCCTCATTCACAGAAGTAAAATGTCAGGCCGTGTAAAAACACTGACACAAATCCTAGCTAGAAGGAAACGCATGCCCTCCCTGAGATCCTTCTCCCGTTTCTGGTTCATACCGGGGTGTGAGGCTCGCGAATTCACGTTATACACAAAGCTACGCCACACAGGCGGTGCTTTGATCATCAATCACAAGACTTTGCTTTTCAACAGAAGCCCTGATCACTGCATCTTAGCATGCCACACCGGCAATTCACACCGTGCAACTGATGGTTATTAATCACACAGAATGAATTCCAATGTCAGACACACAGTCCATTTGCAAGTCCGTTCTGGGTCTGAACGAAACCGGAGGCACTAAATACCTCGCATATCCATCGATCCCCACGTACGTCTGGACGATCACCACTCATTATCCATATTTCGGGATGCCTCCCAATCAGGACATCAGTTACCATCCAAACGAGGTGAAGATCGGTCTTCAATCACCATCTTCATCTTTGACTTCTTATCGTCGATTCAGTTATTCAGAATGGGATAAACCCGGTCTTTCTGAGAAACTCGCGTATATAATAAACAAGTGCTACACAAACACAACATATGCATCATTTCAATTCATTAGTCACTAACCGTCAATCAGTAAGAGAACGATTTCCCAAATATTAACCCCGAAGGCCGAAACTAACATCAGATCAACACCCAGGAAACCATTCGACTTAGCCAACCTTCAGTTAGTTTCTAAATTTCACATCCATATCGTTTATAATATTTCATAATGATTTATCGCTATTTTTATTTATTTTAAAATAGCCAATTTATTCAAACAACGCTTCGGGCCATAACGCGGCCGTAGCGCTGTTTTTCTTCAGATTTGATTTACACATATCTGAAAATCTAACCATTGGATTTTCACAAAATTTACATCATTAGAGAGATCTTTTCAAAACGAATCCAACGGTTCCAGTTTCGGGAAAATCCGACGGTCGGATCTCCCGGTATAATCGTTTGAAGTTTCGATTTCAAAATACGAACTGCAGCGTCGTTATTCGATTTAATATATATATATATATAATCGATTCTGGCGCTGTTTTTCTTCAGATTTGAATTAAACATTCCAGACTATCCAACCGTTGGATTTTTACAAATTGATGCCGTTGGAAAGATATTTCCAAAGCGAACCCAACGGTTGTGGTTTCGGGAAAATCCGATGGTCGAATCTCCCGCACTAATCGTTTGAAATCACGGTTTCAAAATACGAACTGCAGCTTCGTTATTCAATGTATTTTAATTCTATTTATATATATATATATATATATATATATATATATATATATATATATATATCGATTCTTCGATTTCAAAACTATATGATTTTCATACTTTTGATAAAAATGATATTTTTATCTAACTATCTTCTATTTCAACACTTCACTATTTTTAACAATTCATGTATATGATAAAAAGGTGATTTTTATTGTAAAACAATTCATTTCAAAGCACGATTATTTTATATAGTTCATATAGGTAATAAAAATATGATTTTTATTATAAAACAATTTCTTTCAAAACACGACTATTTTATATAGTTCATATTGATGATAAAATAGGATTTTTATTATAAAACAATTTATTCAAAACACGAATACCATTCAACACAAGAATTTCAATTCAACGAATGAATATCGATTCAACACATGAAGGTTTTCTATAGTTTGTATATATAGAGTAAAAATGTGATTTTTTTTATTGTTAAAACAATTTATTTAAAACACGAATACCATTCAACACATGAATATGATTCAACGAATGAATTTCTATTCAACACATGAAGGTTTTCTATAGTTTGTATATATATAGTAAAAATGTGATTTTTATTGTTAAAACAATTTATTTAAAACACGAATACCATTCAACACATGAATAGGATTCAACGAATGAATTTCTATTCAACACATGAAGGTTTTCTATAGTTTGTATATATAGAGTAAAAATGTGATTTTTATTGTTAAAACAATTTATTTAAAACACAAATACCATTCAACACATGAATATGATTCAACGAATGAATTTCTATTCAACACATGAAGGTTTTCTATAGTTTGTATATATAGAGTAAAAATGTGATTTTTATTGTTAAAACAATTTATTTAAAACACGAATACCATTCAACACATGAATATGATTCAACGAATGAATTTCTATTCAACACATGAAGGTTTTCTATAGTTTGTATATATAGTTATAAATGTGATTTTTATTGTTAAAACAATTTATTTAAAACACGAATACCATTCAACACATGAATATGATTCAACGAATGAATTTCTATTCAACACATGAAGGTTTTCTATAGTTTGTATATATAGAGTAAAAATGTGATTTTTATTGTTAAAAAAAATTATTTAAAACACGAATACCATTCAACACATGAATATGATTCAACGAATGAATTTCTATTCAACACATGAAGGTTTTCTATTCAACAGATGAATATAGTTTCAACACAGGAAAATAATTCTAACACATGAATATTATTCACAATTTCGGCAGCATAACGGCAGGGTAGTTAAAACCGGTAACATCCCTAGTACAGCTCCTCGCTCTACCTTAAAGCCTCGCAGCTTTTGACAATGGGGAATCATGCATCTAGTTCGCACGCAGGCGGCATGTATATTTTTTTTTTCATTTCCACAAACTAATCCTATGTGGTTTCAACCAAATATTTCTCAACCACAAACGGGTATTTTTCAACCACAATCAATCAATTTCAACCACAAACAATTTCAATCAACCATTCGTTATCAATCAATTTTCACACCAATCACAACCAATAAATATCGTCCATGGTTTGTGGACGAGGGGCGTATATATATAAATATTTATATATAGCATTTCACTTCTATTTCAACACATATATAATTTTTACAACGCATATACAACTTATACATCGAACGTACAACTTATACAACGCTTATTCAAGAGGTGTACAGCGCTTGTATAACTCATACATCGACTATATAATTTATATATCGTCGTTTTCCATATCGTTTATAATTTAGAAATCTCACATTGGGTTCCACTCCACCAAAAATAGCAGGAGGCTCAGAAAAATATGCGGTCTCTTCTAGAATGTAGAAGGCGTCCACACGAGTCCAATGTCTCTTGTTTCACTGAATTTCGTCAAGAAACGAAAAAGATATGATTTTTACAGTGAAATCAAAAATGGTAGCGCTTTAAACTGCTATAATATAGTCTATATAATTTTCAGCCGTTACCTTTCTGAAATCTTCGAATCTAGGTTTTCGATTTTTACCCAAACCGTTGCTCGCTGTTCCGATCAGGTTGCTGCACCTTGTAGGCGGTCGGAGGGTGCCCAGATCGACGGTGGAGCGGCCTACTCCGGTGGTCGTAGCTGACGTCGGCGGGCGATGGAAGTTCGAAACTTTCGAACTCGATTCCTCCCCCAATCCTGAATGAAAAAATTCAAACTATATATGGATTTGAAGGTGGAGAGGAGATCTACAATTTCTTCAACTGGAGGGAAGGCTATAGATGCGTGGATTGATCAGAAATCAAACGGGAAGGTTTGAACAATATTCGCCGTCGCCTGGACGATATACGGGGAGAGTGAAAGTAAAGTCAACCAATGATATTTTTTTATATTTATAAATTTTTAAAATCCAAAAATACCCTCTTTCACCGACGAGCTCCAATCCAAACCCAACGACTATCGTCCCTAGCATTTTGCCCCCATTCTGAACACAATGGGATATGTTTCAAAGGCCCATTCGAATGTTTCAGTCAGTTTTCCTTCAATTTAAAATATATAACATTCAATATTCAATTTGAACGTACATTTCAATTTGCCAGGGCCACAAACTGACTTGAAAAATTCCAGAAAAATAAATCTAGCTATGTTTTGACGACACGGTCCCAACAAAACTAGTTTCGTCGAATTCTAAGACTGTTTGCAAAATGGCCCTTTCTAGTCGATCCAATTTAACTGTAATTGACCAAAACACATTTTCCTTTGCCATGCTCACATACTAGCTTCAAAAATTATGAAATTTGAAACCTAGCAATATTATGACATCCCGGATCCAACAAAAGTGGCTTCGTCGAATTCCGAGGTCGTTTGCAAAATGGCCATTTTCTCGGGCTATATAAATTCCATAGCGACCTTTCTGAAAATTCATTTGGCCATAACTTTTGCTTTCCGCTATGAAACTTCGATTTTTCAGATTCGTTAGAAAGGTATTCACTAACAGATTTAAATATTTTTGGTTTCACTCAAACCCGTTTTGTTTTGCACCCGGTACAGTCAGTCGAAGTTTGAATTCAAATTTTGAAACTACCACGCCATTTCAGGCCTTGTTTATAATTCAAAGTAATTATATTTATTTTCAACTTCGATTCAAACTTACTTTTCATCATTATTATTTAAAATATTTATTTTAAATATTTAAAATCCACTATTTTAGCCAATTAAATTTTTTTAAATTGGTTCAGATTTTCCGGGTCGTTACAGGAATTTCCAAAGTAAAGTTTTCCAATCTAATGTATATTAAATTGGAATTGAATGGAATTCGATTTGATAATAATCGAAATGACATTCTGTGGAGGAAGACTGTTAATACATATGGAATTTAAAAGGCGGTGCCGATATTCCATTTATATTATTGGTCCGATACGGAAATGGATTCGATTATATATTGATTTGTTCTTCCGTGAAGATTCCATAATTAATGGAATGTGATTTGGGTTTGTCGTGAATTCTGTTTTAAATGACATTAGTTCTTTAACCCAGTTAAAGGCAGGATTACATGTCTTTCATTGTATTTCGAACTGTATGGTTGATCTCTGCTAAATATATATCTGTTTGGTGATGTAGAATTTATTCTCTTGCATAAGAATCTTCTCTGATACGTATGAGCTTAGAGGTTATATCTCGGTAGAAAACAATAGTACGATGAAGATTGTTGATGCGACATGTTTGGGTTTCTAAAGTTAAATAATCATTAACATTGATTTTTGGGAAGATTAAAACTATGTGGAGTTTTAATGAATCTTTGATTAGACTGAAATGGGAATTGATCATTTAAATTATCAAATTTGGGAGATGATCGAGAATGGAGTATCGCCAGTTTTGCTCCTAGCGACAGTTAAATCTTTAATTAGATTTGAACGGGAAATGGTAATTAAAATTTACCGATAACACCGAGGTTTTAGTTATGGGGTAGTACCAGTTTTGCTCCATGGGATGAATAGGTTGGGATTGGGAAATTAAATAAATGATTACTTCGGTAAGGTGCGCTGATCCCGACTAGTTTGGAAAACCATACCGTGGTTTGAATTGACATCCAAAGGAAGATTAAGGAATAAATTTTAGAGAATTTATCTTTGATAAAATTAATGGGAACCTTTCCCAAAGAATATGAATATTTGAATAAAAGAGTATTCGGAATTGGAATGAGGCGTATGTTGTGTTTTTTTGGCACTTGTTTATTATATACGCAAGTTATTCGGAAAGGCCGGGTTTATACCTATTCTGAATAACTGATTCGACGATAAGTCGACGATGAAGACGGTGGTTGAAGACCGGAGGTCTTCACATTATTTGGATGATTATTGATGTCTTGATTGGGCTGTACATCCAAGATGAGGTAATAAGTGGTGATCGTCCAGACGTACTTGGAGATCGACGGATATGCGAGGCCCTCTCTCCGGTATTTGACATACGGGACGAGGGATAAGGTGCCTCCGGTTTTCTTCATACCCAGAACGAACTAGTAAATGGATTGTGTGTCTGACATTGGATTTTATTCTTTGTTGATTGATTTCTATTAAATATATATCTGTTTGGTGGCAGAGAATTTTTCTCTTGCTTAACACCCTTCTATGGGATGTACGAGCTCAGAGGTTATATATTGATAGATATCAATCGCATGGCATGAATTGCCTGTGTGGCATGGGAGGATGCAGTGATCAAGGCTTTTGCTGAAAAGCAGAGTCTTGTGGTTGATGATCCGAGCACGACTTTAATACAACGTAGCTTTGTGTATGGCGTTAATTCGCGAGCCTCACACCTCAGTATGAGTTAAAAACGGGATCGGGCCATTGGGAGAACACGGTGTTTCTTTCTAGCTATGGGTGGTGTCAACGTTTTACATTCCCTGACATTTATATTATTTTTACCTATGTGGTTGTTGGATTGCGAGGCGCCTCGGTTTTATCGGACTCTACGGAGCCGATGGATAGGTCCGATAGGACTGGGAAACGTGTGTTCAGGAATAACTAATCCTCAAACGTAACGGAGGACCGGCCCAACCAATCCAGGGTTACCTAGAGTGTGTAGCCCTGAGGAATTTGCTAGAGTGTCTCGAAGCAGTGAGGAGCCAACCCTGGCCTCGACTCATGACGGAAATCCAATTTCCAATACGTGGCATTTCGGTTTTGATTATAGAGCCTAGTATTGGAGACATGATATATGGTACCCATGCCACCTATGATTGATACATTTATATTTGAAGTTGTTTTCATACACTTTACACTATAATAATATCAAAATGATTTGTTTTAAACGTACCAAGCATGTTTGGCTATTATAAGGGAAAACCCTATCCTCCAGCTTGCGTTGCATTATGTGATGGGACCTGAGTCTTATAATAGCTTCATTTTTTCCAAAAAGCATTGCGTTCTTTATTCTATGCACTAGTATTCTTGGGAGGAAACCCATTCCGTGTTATACGGCGTGGTCCCTTGAATTACTTTCTTTTAAAGTAAAGTTTTAAATAACTATTTTAGTTCTCACACCAGTCACATTACTGACCTGAAGTTTATTAGTTTAACCTAAACTCTGGGTGCCCCCATTTTCCACACGGGCAGCTAGTAGTTTTGGTTTTGCAGATTTATATTCACAGGATCCTGGTTTATAGCTGGAACGACGTTCGGAAAGCTCTATATCCGTATATTGCCTTCATTTGTGTTTTGTTGTATTTTTCGCCGCAGTAATGTATTGTAATCTATGATATTTATCGAATGTATTTTATTTATTCATAATCTGTATATTCATGTACTCTGATGTGAATTGTTGTAATAAACAATGAAATGTTCTTCTGTTTGTGTTCTGATTCGTCTTGTCCTCAAAGCAATCCACTCTCTCTCTTTTCTTAGGAGAACGGGGAAGTTCGGGTGGCTACATTTGGTATCAGAGAGTTGATTTACAGAGCTCAAGAACAAGACACTTTAGAACCAAATGAAAGAATTCATCAGAGATTGGATTAGCAATATCCAGTGAGAATTACTCATTATAGATAGGATCGGTAGTATCCTAGTACGAGTCAAAAGAGTGTTTTTTTAAAAATCAAAATGAAAACAAGGTTTTGTATTCAAAAATTAAATCGTATTATACGTATTTGAATATTTATTTTAAATTGATTTAGACAATCCAATATATAAAGATTTTGCATATATGCCTTGCAAACGTGTACTCGAAGTTTGAATATACTGGATAAATATAGAATAACGATCTAGTCACCCGGACATGATTCTGATGATGGTGGGTCATCATCAGTATTTATGCTCGAGTTTCAAAAGTGGGATATCTATATATTTCCAATTGACTGGTGTGAGAACCAAAACTAGATAGGGCTTATTGTTGTGATTTGGCAACAAAAATGTGATTTTTGACTATATATCAAAGTTATGAATTTGAAAAGCTAACCAACTAATTGATTGATGATTGTGTTGTGTGATTATTCATTTAAACCAACATATAGATGTATGTTAAATTTGGACCAAATTGTATCAAATGTTGAACTGTACTGAAAATTGTTTGGAAATGCATGCATGTACATATATAGTTGAACAGGTCACGGCAAGGAGGCTAGAGAAGAGGAATAAAATTGTATGCCCGACAAATAGATAATGTTTACTAATTTATTTGGTTTTGATGATTTTATGAGCCGACTGGCTAGCTGCTTGGCTTTTTCTTTTTCTTTTTGAGATAAGAGGGCATGTATGGCAGTTTGGGAATTTTCCCAGTGCTTCCGTACAAAGGAGGTTATGGCGAAATTTTTCGAAAATTTAGGGTGTTAGCCAAATTTTTGAAGAATTGGAAAATTCATAGAAATTGAAAACTTGAAGAATGAAAGCCAAACTGAAAGTTGAGTTGATTAGTTAAACAACTTTTAGTTCCATTCCTTTTCGAGGATGAAAAGATTTTAATTGGGGGAGATTGTAACAACCCGGAAAATCAAAACCAATTTAAAATTTTTATTTTGGCAAATTTAATAAATTTTGAATATTTAAAATGAATTATTTTAAATAATAACGACTAGAAATTTATTTTGAATAGAATTAGAACGTATATAGTTATTTGAATCGACGTTAGCATATAAATATTTATTTTAATTATAAAAGGAATTGAAAATGGTGTGGTAGTTTGAAAATCCGATTTCAAATTTTAAATTTTAAATTAATGTATAGGATTCCAAATAAACCAGATTTTAGCGAAACCAAAAATATTATAATATATTTGATGATATCTTTACAACGAATCCGAAAAACCAAAATTTCATAGCATGAATAAAAAGTTATGCCCAGTTGAAAATTCAGAATAGTCGCTATGGAAAATATAGCCCTTAAAAATAGCCATTTTGCAAGCGACCTCCATTTTCGATGAAACCACTTTTGTTGGATTCGGGATGTCAAGTTTTTGCTAGATTCCAAAATTCATAATTTTTCGAATCAATATGTGAGCATTGCAAAAGAAAACGTGTTTTGACAATTTCAGTCAATTTGAATCGACTAGAAAATGGCCATTTTTCAAACGCTCTCCATATTTGACGAAATTAGTTTTGTTATGACCGTATCTACAATACGAAGCTAGAGATAATTTTTCGGGAATTTTTAGAGTTAGTATGTGCAGTAAATTAAAATGTGCGTTCAAATTCAATATATAGATTTATATTTTAATTTTAGCGGAAATTGATTGTAACAGCCAAATTGGGTTACGATACATATCCCATCGTGTTTGGAATGGGGGTAATTAGCTTGGGACGACAGTCGTTGGTTTTGAATGGGAGTTCGAACGAAAAAGTTACTTTATTTGGAATTAAAATAAAATAAATAAATATAATTATATATCCCCTTTTTCCCTTTACTCGGTTAAACCCCATCCTCCGCCCCATCCAATTTTCAAAATCGAAATTCGAAAGGGGCAAAAACCCCGTCGCCGTCGCTCGTCCACCCAAACCCGACGCCGGCCAACCTCCGGAGCACCGCCGCCACCCTCCCTACGTCGCACCTCCTCCTCCAGCTTCTCTCTCCGCTCCGTCAACTCATTCGCTCCCCCTTTCACCCAAATCTGAAGCCCCTCTAGCCCTAGAAACCCATGTCGCCTCCCTTACTAGCCATCCACCACCACCTCCGACGCATCCAACCCCCTACCCGCCCCTCCTTAGCCCCATCTCCAACATGAACCCCTCCCTTCCTTCAATGCATACCAGAAAAGCCCCTTTCTTTTTCATTCGGTTGTTAATGCTCGTTGCTACGCCGATTTGGGTCTTCTTCAGTTATTCGAGAAAGGCCGGTGAGTTCTCCTTTTTATTTCCATTTGTTTATGTAATAAAAATATGATTTTTATTTATAAAATTGGATTTAAAAAGATACGATTTTTAATACCATAGAGATTAGATTTTTTTAACGATATAAAGAGATGATTTTTAATACCATAAAAATATGATTTTTATATAATAAAGATAATAAAAATATGATTTTTATTATAATAGAGATAATAAAAATATGATTTTTATATTATAGAGATAATAAAAATATGATTTTATATTATAGAGATAATAAGAATATGATTTTTATATAATAGAGATAGTAAAAATTTGATTTTTATATAATAGAGATAATAAAAATATAAATATCATTGATTAAAATATGATTTTTATACTATGAACAGCGTGGAAAAGTTTGAGTTGGAATTTCAGGAAAATCCGAATTGTTCAGAAATAAAGAATGGCGGAGTGGAACCCAAAGGTGAGAACTTCTCACTTTATTTTATTTTATAGTTAGAAATATATACTAGGATGCAGACGGTGCTTAGCAGCACCTAACACCCGTTGTCCGCAGACTTTGGACGACATGTTTGTATTTTTGATTGTGTTGTGAAAATTGATTGTATGATGTGGAATGAAAATAAATATTTAATTTTTAACGTGTATATGAATAAAATAAATATTCATAAACAAATCGGACAATTTGTTTATGTACACACATTTGATTGATATTGATTGGGACGATATATTTTACACATCGACCAACTGCACAAATAAATCTATGTTTGTTGTTTGAAAACCCCACACGGGTATTGGGATGATATTGGACAAACACTAGTCCCAATATTTAGTTGTATGTCAATCGATTGGTTGACAGCTGTTTTAAGCATTAAATATTTATATTTGATGCTTATGTAGTGTAGAATGCACTTTGGATGATGGTTGACTGTGTTTGATTGTTGTTGTGTAAATGTGTGTATGAAATCCTTATAAATTGAATTATATGGTAATTGACTGTGTCTGATTCCAGTTCAGAAAGAATTAATATTTTAAAATAATGATTATTTAAAATAATGAATATTTTAAAATAATATCCATAAAAGATCAAAATTTGATTTTGATGTCCAACTTGGGATGAACACGAATATATTTCAATACATAAAGCCATGTTGATTAGATTAACGCCATTTTGACGTGAACGATATTTATATCGATTTTATTCATTTCTATAATGAATAACGAAAAGGAAGTGACTTCAAAATCTAACGTTTTGAAAATATTATCATTTATATATCAATGATATGGAATATTCAATTTTGATTTGAAATTGAATATGAAGTTGAAATCAATTTGAAAACGAATTTAAAACGATTTATAAAATGCGTTTTAAATGGAAATCGGCGAAATATATAATATATATATAATGGCCTGAATAGAACGTGCCGCACCGCGGCAGTTCGCGAATTTCGGCCATTGACTTCGAACGGACATTACGGGAGATCCTACCGTCTGATTCTTCTAAAACCGGAACCGTTGTGTTCATATCGAAAAGAGCTTTCTAATGAATATGAGAGATTTGAAATCTAATGGTTGGATTTCGAATTATGTCCAAATCAATTTTGGAAAAGGTCGCTGTAAGTGCAGTTCGATGACCGTTTATGGAAGTCAACTGTACGGGCCTTGATAAAATTAGTAAAAATATCAATAATTTTTGTAAAATCATAATAAATGATATGGATAGAATTGGGCTGAAGAAAATCCATATTTGAAAGGATAAAAATATATTTTTATCGAAATGAACTAGTTATTAACTAGAATTAAAAATCCAATATTTTAAATAAATAAATTGGGTTTGAAATGGTTTTAAAAATAACCAGAATTTCCAATATATGAATCAGAATGGATTTGAATCGAAATTATCCTTGGAATATTCTGATATTGGATTTCGTGATTATACGGATAGTGTGGAGGAATTTGGAAGATGAATATATCGTTATTCTAATACGTTATTTGTTGGTTTCAGAATTTGATATTGATTATAAGCCGATATATATTTTCTATTCAGAGCCTTGTATTTAATGTAAAATTGGATTTTGGGTTTATCGTGAGTGGTTTCTTTAATAACACTATTCTTAAACCCAATGTAGTTAAGAAAATTAGAAACTAACTGGAGATTAGCTAAGTTGAATGGTTTGCTGGGTATTGATCTGATGTTGGTTTCGGCCTTTGGGGTTAATACTTAGGGAATTGTTCTTTTATAATCTACGGTTAGAAACTGATGGAATGTGAATTGGGTTTATTATGAACTGTGTTTTTAATGACATTCATTGTAACACCCCACCACCGTCATGGTCAGTCAAAAATGGAATGCCTTAACTTTGATGGAGCGTTTTAGTAGACAGAACAGAATATTACAAGAACAGATACATAAAGAAGTACTAGAAAATTTTACAACTTTATTTCAGCGGAAAACAGAAATCAGTTTGGTTACATCCTTCCAAATCACTTTACCAAAACTCAAGTATATATATATATATATATATATATATATATATATATATCAGCCCTTTTCAAAAGCCCTTAGAGTACAAAACTTTAAAATCATAATCCCCACAGAAGCTGCCATAAGGAGTCAAGCCATACTTTAAGCACTTTAAGTACTTCAAGCAGAAGAAATCCGGATCAAGCTAAAGTATTCCCTCCTTGGAAACCTGGGGGGAAACGGAAAGAAAAGGGGCGAAAAACAAACGAGGTCAGACTTAAGTCTGGCGAGTCCAGTGATTTCCAGCATATGAACAGATAATAATAATCATGGCATGCAAATAAAACTGGATGCGAGATAACAGTAACAGGAGTAGCAGATATACTTAGGTTAAACAGAAGAAACAGAATGATGTAGGCTATTACTTTTCACTTCTCTGCACTAATACTAGTATAACAGGATTAGGTGTTACCCTAATGTCTAAACAGAAACAGAATAATGGGCCTTTACCACCCGAACATAAGGCACAGAAACAGAATGTTAGAATTAGGTGTACACTAGTAAATGGGCCTTTACCACCCTAAAAGACGGTACCACGCAGAAACAGACAGGTGTTACCACCCAACAGAAATAGACGGTACCCCAACGGAAACAAACAGAACTAAGTGTACCCTAAATCTACCCCCAAGCGATCGGCTCCCTAATACATAAATAACCTATGCCAGCCCCACAGAAGGGTGTATCACTCCCCAAAGTGGCAACCTTTAAATGACACAGACCTATTTACAGATGTCACGACGTCTTACATCCTTAGAGGCAGACCGGGATCCATGCACACACATGACCCGGTTGGAACGCACCATCAACACCTCTCGCCATTATCAGAATGAACCGCTTATAATTAGTTCAGTCAGCATGCTCGGACCCTACCTACTGCTGGGTCATAGTTTTGATACCAGAAAGGGTTACTGACTAATATGGGTCCCAAACAACAGATCCTACCCTTGTGTCCTTAGACTAACAGATTTCAGATTAACTTGTTTACAAGTTTTCAGACATACGACTAGTTCACAGATCAGAAAATCAAGTTAACAGGTTTTCAGACTAACGGATCAGATGTACAGTTCTTAACAGACTTACAGATTGTCTAACTTTGTATTGGGCCCACCGACTTATGAAACGGGTTTGTTAAATTCATCAATCCGGTTGGTTTAACCTTATTCACCCAAAACGTTTTAGACATCAAATTTATCCCAGATTTGCATTAATTAAATATTAATGCACAAACCTCTCACATTAGGTCGGTAGCTTGTGGCCGCTGGATATGCCGGGCGGTTTCGGGCAGACTTCTGCCACAAGCCAGACCTAACCTCGTATATAAGCATATTTTAGTTATGCCTATGACCTCTCACATTAGACTGACAGTTTGCGGTCGCTGGTTAAGCCGGTTGGTTCCGGGCGGGCTTCTACTGCAAATAGAGCCTAACCTTGTGTCATAGCCAATTCATTCCAATGCAGATTTTTCAGATATCAGACTAATTCTGTTTATTTAACAGATTAAACTTCTGCACAGGATACAACAGATTAATCAAATTTCCATGTTTTACTAAATCTTAGGTCGAGCCTACGGATTTCCATAATCAGATTACCATTATCTAGTTTTCAACAAATCAGACAATTCAACAGATAGCAGATCTAGCAGTTTAAGCGATTCAACAGATTTAGCAGGTAGCAGATTTAGCAGTTTAGGCAATTCAACAGATTTAGCAGATAACAGATTAGGCAATTTAACAGATTTAGCAGATAACAGATTTAGCAAATTATATATATCTAAAACTCTATTTACATATCTTGCCTAATCATAAATTTAGCTTAAACTAACATGCCTAAATCAAGGTCATAATTCATAATACAATATATGCCCCAAATTTTAGTCTTAATATTCCCATTTACAGTTCACGTTAAAACTAGATTTAATATTATAGTTCACCATTTATGTCCAAGACTAATATACATGTTAATCATTCACTATTATAGCCAATTCAGATTATGCCAACAGATTTATTATGCCAAATTAACTTAATTAAGCTATGCCCAATCCCCGTATAACATGTTTCCACCAGTTCTCTCAGTACTCATGAAATGGCACTAACCAAAGGAGTAGGGGATAAGCACAAGAATTAATATAAAAGAATAGGCATGCAATTATGAACCAAATACAATAATAATGGCTCCAATAGGCTCGATGTACATAACAGTGAATGGGAATAAACTAGCCAAGTTACACACTAATTATGAGATCTAACATAATTAAGGGAATATGCATAAGAAACTAACTACAATAGTTATAGGCAAGTAACCACAATAGTCATGGGCAACTAATCACAATAGTTTCTTGTTCAATGTCATAGGCAATAGTCTCATAGTCATGAAACATAGTCATAGGCATGAATCATAGTCATAGGAAATAGTCTCATAGGCAACAGTTTCATGTCCAATTATGCATTATTCATTATTTGTCCCAAAATTTAGCGTTCGTGCGTTAATCTCTTATGAGATTCGGCGTAGGCTCGTAGTAGCCTGGCTATAGAACAGAAAGAAGAAAGAGGTACAGAATAGTCACAGAAAAACAGATCTAACAGATAAGAATATACATAACCTCAGATTCAGATTTATAACCACGTCAAGATCATAATTAAAGTTCATATCTGAAAATAACTGTACTCACAATCAAAAAGGAAAGCCTTGATTTCTGGTATCTGAGTTCTGAAACTGAATAGTGTTCCTTTGGCGTAGACTATCGATTAGATTAGAAAATAGTTGTTCCCTTTTAACTTTATTCAGATTGGAAGAAGATCCTAGTTTTGATTCCAGCAGAGTAATGACGCCATTATTTTATTTAATAAGAACGGAGGCAGAGTATAGGAATGAAATTGTGCAACATAAGGTTAGAGAAGAATGGTGTAAAGAGAATGGGGCTAGGGGGCTGTTTATATAGGATTAGGCGAACGAATCTAGAATGAAAACGAGACCAGAAACATCAAAATGAATCAGGTTCAAAAATTGGGTTTCGGGAGCAGGTCGACCCCCAGGTCGACACTATGGTCGACCTGGCCCCTGGGAGGTCGACACTATGGTCGAACCCCAGGTCGACCTGGTCCATGGGCGGGAATTTTTCCGCCCAGCCTGTTCTGGGATTTTGAATACGAATTTTCGAGCTGTTTTCGATTCTGAAAATCTCTGAAACTTCGGAGGACCATATCTCCCTCATACGGACTCCGTTTCTCGAAAACTCGGACTCGTTTCCAAGCAGAATTTCAAGACGAACGCAATGGCGCAATCCTTTTCCCTTGATTCTTATTTTAAAAATTAATTATTCTCTGATTTGTTACTTATACGTTCATAGAAAATACGGGGTGTTACATTCTCCCCTCCTTAAAGGATTTCGTCCCCGAAATCTTCAAGTTAAGAAGAATGTGTCCTACCATCCAGTTATCTGTCTACTCAACCATCATTCACAAGCATCCATTGTCCTTAGAAAACTTCTAATGTTGTATGAACATATTCAAAAGTGTGTGTATATGTTCCTTATCTAATGCAAAGATCAGGCGGTCCACTGATTCAGTTGACCTCCTTAATGCGAATTATGTCAGTGCCATGAGTCCAACATGTATGCATTTTTCCTATTTGATCCATATCATTCTTGTATGAGTGACAACCATTCATTCATATGCATCATCCATGTGATGAGTCAATCATTTTACATCCACAAAAATTGAGAATGCTCACACATCCATATGCAGTATGAGAGTGTTTTCGAGCCGATCTAGTGCCTAGTGTGTGTATATGTATCCACGAGCAACCACTTTCATCCACTTGCAACCGTCAAACATAACATGTCTCAAACACATGTTTACATCCATAGGATTCCTATCTATAGGTCGAAGACTCGATCGATAGGATACATTCGAGTGATGGGAGCAAGTGCAGATAAAAAAAAACTTGGTTTCCATTGGACATTGGTTGAGAGACTAATTCCCCTAAGTATCAACCCCGAAGACCGAAATCAACATCAGATTGACACCTAGAGGATTACCCTCTTTAGACAATGTCAAAACTGGAAATCTTAACCTTATCAGAAATATTCAGATATTTACAGATTACAGGTACATATCAGATTACTAACTGATTCTTAGGAAACTAAGCATGATAAAAACCCAGAATGTATGCGTCATAGTCAACTTAACGCTCAACACAGATACCCAACTTATCATAATTAGATGAGTCATAACCCGTATGGGTCTGAGTCTACAGTGGAATCAGAAACAATACTAGTATTAAAGTGCAGAGTATCGATTACAGAATCAAAATACCAGAATCAGAAAAGAGTTTAATTCAACAATCAGATAAAGAAATTAGACCTCCTACACAAAAATTTCCTATTTCTATCCTATCCACTAGCCTCGAGAGTGTTCGTCAGCCCCCCCAGAAGTTGGTCCTGCCCTCTGCCCTTGCCCTCGTTTCTTCGGGCAGTCCCTAGTGAAGTGTCCCATCTCACCACAGTTGAAGCAAGTGCCCTTTCTTTTTCTGCAATCCTTGTTCAGATGAGTCGAGCTTCCACAAGTAAAGCACTTTTTCTCCTTCTTATCTTCAGACTTCTCATCCTTCTTTTGTGTTTCCTTTTTGGGCCATGCTTTCTTGTTCTGTGGTTCTTCCTTCTTTGCCTCTTTCTTACCCTTGTCTTCCTCGTGTAGTAGTGCCATGTCCACCAATCTCTCGTAAGTCGATCCTATGGGTACATGGGTCATGGCTAGGCCGTGCAGTAGCTCATTCAATCATTTCACAAAGCGGAGAGCCTTTTTATGCTGGGTGTTAACTAAATCTAGTCTGAACCTAGCCAGTTGGTTGAACTAGTTGACGTATTCCTTGACCGTCATACTTCCTTGCTTAAGAGATAAGAACTTTTCCAGTTGTAGACTTCGTTCTGCTTGCGAGAGGAATTTCATCTCAAACCTTGTTCTGAAATCCATCCATGTTTCAACCGGCCTCTCGGCTTTAGTGACTTCCCACCAATAGGAAGCTTCGTCCTTGAGCAACCATACCACCAATTGTACCTTCTGCCTATCGTCCACCTCGAAGATAACGAACAGATCCTCAGTTTCTTTGAGCCAGTTCCTCGCTTCTACGAATGATTCAGTTCCCTTGAAATCCTTTCCACCCATGGCCCTAAATTCTTTACAGATCTTTGAGAAAGCAATTGCACGAGGTGGGGGTGGAGGAGGGGGAATCACTGCGGCTGGAGGAGGAATGTCTGCTGGGCCTCCATCGTTGGCCCTAGCCTCTAAGTACCTTCTGAACCAGCCAGGTACCGGTACGCCCTCAGGAAGGTTCAGATCCCCAAATTTCCTGAAACGAAAGAAAAAGGATTCAAAACGGAGAACTAAAAAGATAGATATATGGCTTTCGGGGATTATGTTTTTCAAAATAAGCTTTATTTTTGAAAATACTTTCTTTTAAAACCTTTTTGAAAGTAGTTTTCAAAAACTTTACCCAATCTGGTAACCTTCAGCTCTTATACCAAGTGTAACACCCCACCTCCATCAAGGTCACTCAAAAAGGGAATGCCTTAACTTTGATGGAGCGTTTTAGTAGACAGAACAGAATATTACACAAACAGATACATAAAGAAGTACTAGAAAAATTTACAACTTTATTTCAGCGAAAAACAGAAATCATTTTGGTTACATCCTTCCAAATCACTTTACCAAAACTCAAGTACATATATATATATATATATATATATATATATATATATCAGCCCTTTTCAAAAGCCCTTAGAGTACAAAACTTTAAAATCATAATCCCCACAAAAGCTGCCATAAGGAGTCAAGCCATACTTTAAGCACTTTAAGTACTTCAAGCAGAAGAAATCCGGATCAAGCTAAAGTATTCCCTCCTTGGAAACCTGGGAGGGAAACGGAAAGAAAAGGGGCGAAAAACAAACGAGGTCAGACTTAAGTCTGGGGAGTCCAGTGATTTCCAGCATATGAACAGATAATAATAATCATGGCATGCAAATAAAACTGGATGCGAGATAACAGTAACAGGAGTAGCAAATATACTTAGGTTAAACTAAAGAAACAGAATGATGTAGGCTATTACTTTTCACTTCTCTGCACTAATACTAGTATAACAGGATTAGGTGTTACCCTAATGTCTAAACAGAAACAGAATAATGGGCCTTTACCACCCGAACAGAAGGTACAGAAACAGAAACAAAATAATCCTTATGGAAACAGAATGTTAGAATTAGGTATACACTAGTAAATGGGCCTTTACCACCCCAACAGATGGTACCACGCAGAAACAGACAGGTGTTACCACCCAATAGAAACAGACAGTATCCCAATGGAAACAGACAGAACTAAGTGTACCCTAAATCTACCCCAAGCGATCGGCTCCCTAATACATAAATACCCTGTGTCAGCCCCACAGAAGGGTGTATCACTCCCCAAAGTGGCAACCTTTAAATGAAACAGACCTATTTACAGATGTCACGGCGTTTTACATCCTCAGAGGCAGACCGGGATCCATGCATGCACATGACTCGGTTGGAACGCACCATCAACACCCCTCGCCATTATCAGAATGAACCACTTAAAATTAGTTCAGTAAGCGTGCCCGGACCCTACCTACTGTTGGGTCATAGTTTTGATACCAGAAAGGGTTACTTACTAATATGGGTGCCAAACAACAAATGATACAAGTATTTTTCCCTCCTAACCTTATGTCCCCAGACTAACAGATTTCAGATTAACTTGTTTACAAGTTTTCAGACATACAACTAGTTCACAGATCAGAAAGTCAAGTTAATAGGTTTTCAGACTAACGGATTAGATGTACAGTTCTTTACAGACTTACAGATTGTCTAACTTTGTATTGGGCCCACCGACTTACGAAACGGGTTTGTTAAATTCATCAATCCGGTTGGTTTAACCCTATTCACCCAAAACGTTTTAGACATCATATTTATCCCAGATTTGCATTAATTAAATATTAATGCACAGACGTCTCACATTAGGTCGGTTGCTTGTGGCCCCTGGATATGTCGGGCGGTTCCGGGCAGACTTCTGCCACAAGCCAGACCTAACCTCGTGTCTAAGCATATTTTAGTTATGCCTACAACATCTCACATTAGACTGACAGTTTGCGGTCGCTGGTTAAGCCGGTTGGTTCCGGGCAGGCTTCTACCACAAACAGAGCCTAACCTCATGTCATAGCCAATTCATTCCAATACAGATTTTCGAGATATCAGACTAATTCTGTTTATTTAGTAGATTAAACTTCTTCACAGGATACAACAGATTAATTAAATTTCCATGTTTTACTAAATCTTAGGTCGAGCCTATGGATTTCCATATCCAGATTACCATTATCTAGTTTTCAACAGATCAGACAATTCAACAGATAGCAGATCTAGCAGTTTAAGTGATTCAACAGATTTAGCAGATAGCAGATTTTGCAGTTTAGGCAATTCAACAGATTTAGCAAATAACGGATTAGGCAATTTAACAGATTTAGCAAATTATATATATATCTAAAACTCTATTTACATATCTTGCCTAATCATAAATTTAGCCTAAACTTACATGCCCGAATCAAGGTCATAATTCATAATACAATATAGTCTTAATATTCCCATTTCCAGTTCATGTCAAAACTAGATTTAATATTCTAGTTCACCATTTATGTCCAAGACTAATATACATGTTAATCATTCACTATTATAGCCAATTCAGATTATGCCAACATATTTATTATGCCAAATTAACTTAATTAAGCTACGCCCAATCCCCGTATAACATGTTTCCACAAGTTCTCTAAGTACTCATGAAATGGAACTAACAAAAGGAGTAGGGGATAAGCACAAGAAGTGATATAAAAGAATAGGCATGCAATAATGAACCAAATACAATAATAATTGCTCCAATAGGCTCGATGTACATAACAGTGAACGGGAATAAACTAGCGAAGTTACACACTAATTATGAGATCTAACATAATTAAGGGAATATGCATAAGAAACTAACTACAATAGTTATAGGCAACTAACCACAATAGTCATGGGCAACTAATCACAATAGTTTCTTGTTCAATGTCATAGGCAATAGTCTCATAGTCATGAATCATAGTCATAGGCAATAGTCTCATAGGCATGAATCATAGTCATAGGCAATAGTCTCATAGGCAACAGTTTCATGTCCAATTATGCATTATTTATTATTTGTCCCAAAATTTAGCGTTCATGCGTTAATATCTTATGAGATTCGGCGCAGGCTCGTAGTAGCCTGGCTATAGAATAGAAAGAAGAAAGAGGTACAGAATAGTCATAGAAAAATAGATCTGACAGATAAGAATATACATAACCTCAAATTTTGATTTATAACCACGTCAAGATCACAATTAAAGTTCATATCTGAAAATAACTGTACTCACAATCAAAAAGGAAAGCCTTGATTTCTGGTATCTGAGTTCTGACACTAAATAGCGTTCCTTTGGCATAGACTATCGATTAGATTAGAAAATAGTTGTTCCCTTTTAACTTTATTCAGATTGGAAGAAGATCCTAGTTTTGATTCCAGCAGAGTAACGACGCCATAATTTTATTTAATAAGAACGGAGGCAGAGTATAGGAATGAAATTGTGCAGCATAAGTTTAGAGAAGAATGGTGTAAAGAGAATGGGGCTAGGGGGCTGTTTATATAGGATTAGGCGGAAGAATCAAGGCTAAAAACGAGACCAGAAACATCAAAATGAATCAGGTTCAAAAACTGGGTTTCGGGAGCAGGTCGACCCCCAGGTCGACACTATGGTCGACCCCCAGGTCGACCTGGCCCCTGGGAGGTCGACACTATGGTCGACCTCCAGGTCGACCTGGTCCATGGGCGGGAATTTTCCCGCCCAACCTGTTCTGGGATTTTGAATTCGAATTTTCGAGCTGTTTTCGATTCTGAAAATCTCTGAAACTTCGGAGGGCCATATCTCCCTCATACGTACTCCGTTTCTCGAAAACTCAGACTCATTTCGAAGCAGAATTTCGAGACGAACGTAATGGCACAAACCATTTCCCTTGGTTCTTATTTTAAAAATTAATTATTCTCTAATTTTATACGTTCACAGAAAATACGGGGTGTTACATTCATTCTTTAACCCGATTTATAGTGATATATGATTTGGAATTTTTAAATCTTTTTATTAAGATTTAGCATGAATTTTCCAAAGTAAAGTTTTCCAATTTAATATATATTAAATTGGAATTGAATGGAATTCGATTTGGTAATAATCGAAATGAAATTCTGTGGAGGAAGACTCTGTTAATACATATGGAATTTAAAAGGCATTGCCGATATTCCATTTATATTATTGGTCGGATACCGAAATGGATATCGATTATATATTGATTTGTTCTTCCATGAAGATTCCATAATTAATGGAATGTGATTTGGGTTTGTTTTGAACTGTGTTTTAAATGACATTAGTTCTTTAACTCAGTTAAAGGCAGGATTACATGTCTGTCATTGTATTTCGAACTGTATGGTTGATCTCTACTAAATATATATCCGTTTGGCGACGAAGAATTTATTTTCTTGCTTAACACCCTTCTCTGGGACATACGAGCTTAGAGGTTATATATCGGTAGAAATCAGTAGTACGGTGAAGATTGTCGATGCGACATGTTTGTGTTTCTAAAGTTAAATAATCATTAACATTGATTTTTGGGAAGATTAAAACTATGTGGAATTTAATGATCTTTAATTAGATTGAAATGGGAATTGATAATTTAAATTATCAAATTTGGGAGATAATCGAGAATGGAGTATCATCTGTAACACCCTAAATTTTCTATGACTATTAAAGAACGAATTTTAAGAATACTAAATTGTTAAAGTGAGAATTAAGGGAAATGAGTTATGTTATTGCGTTTGTCCCGAAATTCTTCTTGGAATAGAGTCCAAGTTTTCATAAATCGGGCTTCGTATCAGGAAGTTATGGCCCTCAGAAGTTCCAGTAATTTAAATAAACTAGTGCGCACCCGTGCTTCACATACGGATGTTCCGATATAAATGTAGTTTTATTATTATTTGTGGGTACAACGTTAATGAAGTGTTACGGGTGTTGATTTATGTCATAGTTAACGGGGAATATTTTTCACTGGATATTCTTTACTGCTTAAATCCATATTCCGTTGCATTATATTGTAAAATTTTAGTAAGTTTCTAACTTAATTTTCAATTTTTGCTTCAATATAAGTTGTGGAAATGCTTAATGCTACCTTATTGTAACAATTAATATCCAAAGTAGTTTTAAACAAAAACATAAAAGTAGTTTTAGGAATAGTAAAAGGTTAAAATAATTTAAAATGTCAAAATTATTATGGAAGTTGGTTTAAAAATTCAAACAAATCATTTGTAAGATTAAGGGGGTTTACAACTAGTCAACTCATTTAATTTATGTCCAATCATAAAGTTAACTTGATAATGGTTGCAAATTGCAAATATATCTTTAAAGTATTTTGAAATGTATAAATTTGTAATAGCGCACGCTAAATCTAAATCATGCATATGTTATCGAAACATTCAAATGGTAGATATGTGACATCATTTCTTACCGCTAACTGAAATGAATCTCTCAAGTAGCATGGAGGGAAATGTTGCCTTGAGTGATACCGACCATTAGAAATTGGTATCTCGGATGTACTGTTAACGGAATTCATTACTACTTTCCATTATACATGCGTCTTTCCATATGTTTCCATTATATCAACGAACGAAACATCAAGGCAGTAGGTATGTTCACAACCTAAATAATAGGCACAAACCAATTGCACACTTCTACACTAAAAACTGTTATGCATACCTTTTAAGAAAAATGAGTATCTGTAGCTTGTTTTTTGAAATAAAGTACTAAAGTTAGGTTTATAATGAACAATGATAAATTTATGAACTAAACAATTACCAACCTATTTTACTTTTGAAGTGTAGTTATAGCGGTGTGCATTTATATGTACGAATTTTATATATATATATATATATATATATATATATATATATATATATATATATAT
This sequence comes from Allium sativum, assembly GCA_030737875.1. NCBI lineage: Eukaryota > Viridiplantae > Streptophyta > Magnoliopsida > Asparagales > Amaryllidaceae > Allium > Allium sativum. Next base: position 569,763,753 of record CM060923.1, on the reverse strand, counting down.
ATATGCATGTATGTATGTGTATATGTATATATATATGCGGTACATATGTGTATGCACCTATGCATATATGTATGTACGTATATTTATAATTAATATATATTACAAATGCATGTGTGTGTGTATATGTAGATAGTTTAAAAGTAATACGGCAAAAGTTAAAAGGATAGTAGATTTATAATGACCCTACTAATCTTTGCTTTTGTGTTCTTTAACTTCAGCCCAGTTAGAGCTTAAAGGGTACAAATGTCATCTCAATAAGTGTAGATAAGTTTGACAAACATATAATACGGTAATCATTTTATTTATAGTCATATTAAATTGTGTGAATCTGTGCTACGCACACGCAGTAGAACAATATTTTTCATAAGACTGTTCGTTACTTTTCTCTTATTTATTTCATATAATTTTATGATGATCAATATATTAGCTTTATTCAATGCGCGAAAGAAATAAAAACAAGAAAGGCAATGTTATCATCATTGCTGCATGATAAAATTTTAATCTATGGGCTTTATTCATTTTTTGCACTTTACATTTTTTCTAAATTCATTAAAGTTTGTACTAAAATGTTCCATATAATATTTGTATTTCAATTAAATTTGGTAAATGTGATGCTAGTTAAATCAATATACGTCAGATCGAATTTGTTATGAATTTATTAATTTCCTTCTTGATAACAGTAGCATGTTACATATAGAAAAGCAGAAAAGTTTAAGAATATATTTACAGTAAAGTGAATAAGAACTCGAAAATAAAATGATATATGTTTTGCAATTTGTAGTGAATCATGCAACATAAATATCATAAGGATAAAAAATGTCCTTAGATTATTGTTTCCTATTATGATACACATTGAAGCTATAAGTATGATAATAAGCCTGAGATACCATTTCATAAAAAAAGAGAACTATTTTTCCATTTATACATATTTTATTAAACTATTTTTCCATTTATACAGTAAAGTGAATAGTAATACATAATATTAAACTATTTAAGCATATGCGATTGCCTCGTAAAATGATGTATACATATCAATGCATTTAACATAGCATTGGCTTCAAGCTATTAATATATTTATGTAACTTTCATTCTAATTTAAATCTCCAAATAGTCTCCTTTAAATAAGCAAAATAAGATAAATAAAATATGTGAATGTGAAATAAATAACTACTCCATTTTACATGGATGTGAGGATAAGAATAAATTACACATGAAAAATACCTTGCAGTTGAAAATTCCACTGAATGTAGAGAATTGTCCATTGGAACAAATAGTTGAAACGTATTACAGTACAACCTTAGTGATGGTAGTACATTTACTTCATGATGACATAGTACTATAGCTGCACCAATTGCAAGATAATCAACTGTAAAAGATAAAAACAAAGAACAAAAATATCTTTTTTCATTCATTAGTTGACATAGATCAATTACGAAGCGCATTTCGTTGTTGCTTTATTCTAAATGTAATAGAACTGATTTTTTGAAACGTCCCCAATAATTGCAGGAGCAGTTGTAAAAAAATCTCTTATGATTGCTTGTGGGAACCTAAAGAATTGGTTTTTGTTTTCCACTCATTTGCAGCAATTGTTCTAACAATGAGAAAAATTTATATTTTATGTAATAAAATATCTTACATGATCAAATTCCAAACATGCAAATTATAATGCAAGGTTACAAAATTAACTGAAAGAGACTAAGATCTAGTGCTTATGACACAATCATTGCTACTTCCTAGCAAACCAACAAAGAAAAAAAAACGTAAATCTGCTGTTTGAAAACAGTTGTATATTTCAGACAATAAGAAGCGTTGAAATTTGAAAACAGTTGTATATTTTTATACATAAGAATTGCTGATTGAACACTTGTATATGCACTGTTATAGAGCCCCAAAAAACCCGGACTTCTTTATCATTATATCCTGATTCAACTTTTCAAATTACAAAAGCATCTTGACAAAGAATACACAACCAAATTTCATCCCAATTTCCTCCAGCCCTTCAATCCAAATAGGGCCTCTTAGTCTCCATTATAGTCCCTTCCCACAAATAGTAAACATTCGTTCCGAACTTACATGCAAACCTAGAAGAAACCATCTTACTGGACCCAGACCCAAATCCGTTATCCTTTCCTTTCATTCCGTCTCCATTACTTTTTCATGTTCAAACACCCCCTTCTAACTCATCAACTGTGCTTTGCATGTTGTTCAAATCCAATTTAGCAGCCTGATTCTCCCATACTGCTGTTCTAGTGGATTTTCAGTGCCGCCCATGGCCTACTATAGTCTATAATTGTGAGTTCTGATTTGTTGCCTCACCAAGTGGAGATCAGTTCATGGTTCAAAACCCAAGTTTAATTATAAAACTGATTTGAAAATTTGAAGAACTAAAATAAACGTACAAACTCCCCTTAGTCGTATTGGTAATACAAATGTAAATGAAAGTAAAAATATATAGGACTAAATCAGAGAAAAAAGTAAGCTAGCCTACATTTGGAATACTAAAAAAAGAGAGATTTGCATATGTAACATTGTCTCATCCATAAATTATGACTCTTGAATTTATTAATAGGAAAATTGAACCTATATTAAACAATTTGGAAGTCTTTAGGTGATTAACTGTACTTTGAAAAACATACAATTTCTCAGGAAAAACAAAATAGGTAAAGCACTATGAACCACCTTGAGTGAAAAACTTATGAAGTCGGGATTAATTTCCTAACACTTGAATTCAACCAATTACAAAAGAACTACAGATCACATGCTAGAATGATGCATCATCCTACTTCACAAAATGAAACAAATCATCTTCTTTTTTTTCAAATAAAATCTAATGCAACATTTACCTCATTTACTTGACTAATAACTTAAAGTCAAAATCAAATATTTAAAAACCAATCTATGTATCTATACAATAAATCATAAGGGATAGCTGGAAGTAACCGTTACATGATCGGAAGAAGAAAAATTGATGAAGGATGACAGAAATGATAATAAAAAATATATAAATAATATAAAACATAGGAAATAAAATATTATGTATACCATGAACTAAATGAAAAAAAAAAATCAAAAAGGATGAAAGAAAATGCTTCACTGTTGATGGAAACGACAGATCCTTCTTTTCTTCCTCTTTCTTTAAATAGTCATCTGCAGTATTAAAATCAAAAGCAGACAAACATATCAAAGAAACATTAAAAAACAAAAAGCCCACGAACAGTTTTCCCAAATCATTAGAAAATGCTAAAAACCAAATAAGTCATGTTGACTTGCATCAATTTGGAATGAAAAATGAGGAATTCTGATATTTGTTATCTCTCTCTTTATGGGAAAATCTAACCGATAGGTGACTTAAAGCCAATCAGCTATTTTATTTGTCAAATTCAATCATGCTATATAAATAAATACCCACAAATAAACAAACAACAATATGAACATTTAAACCCAGTTTCTTACCAAATACAGGATCTAAAAAATTAGGCAGTCGCACCTAATGCACAATCCAGATTCCAAAATGAATACGACTGGAGTAGAAATTAGAACAGCAAGCAAATACAGTAGAAATAAGGTAAAATATAAAATGCATGCATATTAGAAGTAAGACAAACTAATGGACAGGTTTTAATATAAGTTTAAACCATAGAAAATAGGAAATTAAGCTATATTTTACCTTATTTCCAAATGGTTTCTTTCATCCATTATTTCTTTCCAAATGGTTATGAAAAGAAAAGCATTTGGATAATTTTTATTTGCACTTCCAAATATGGAAGAAGAAAAAACTCAGATTTCAGCCAAGTACTATTCTAAGGTGACCTTTTAGTTATTAGTATCCTTTTATACCTCTCACTAATATACAATTATTGATTTCATTCCTACATAAAAGATAATAAAAAAGGAAAATTTCAATCAATGGCCCAACGTATATTCATTCTAGGTTTTGTATCTACTAATAGCCCTGTGTGGTTAGATTATCATGGATTGTGTAAGCAAATTGCAGTTTAATCACATATTGATTTTTGAGCTGAACTAAATTAGCATGATATGTAAAACTTATAATCTTTCTGTTTAGCTGTAAACTCATTTTTCCTGATGAATGGTTCCAAACAGGGTACCTCCTCAAAATAGATATTTATAAAACTAATGCTTTTTTTAAGGCTCCTATGCACATTAGGTGAAATCAAACTTTCAAAACCCACAGTTGTTGTCCTGCACAGGAACCGCTATTAATGGTAGTTTTCAACTTATTCTCAGATTGTTGAATAATTATTTTCAAACATATCAAAATAGGGAATACATTTGTGTCAACATATAGTGCCTTATCAGTGAAGATACACAAAAAATGTAAGCAAGTTAGATAATTAAAAATATCAATGTTGATATTACAAAGAAAGCGACTTCATCAATTTTGTATGTCCCTCTATATCCATGATGTTTCTTACAAACTTGGACCAGGTTTTCCCGTTGTGTTTTATATACTCTATCAAGGATGCCTTATTATTACCTAAAGCCATTTACTCGGTTTTCTCTGCAGAAGTTCAGAAGGTGCCTTTCAAAATGATTGGCAGATGAGTTTTGCCTAAAATGCATTCATGTTTCCTATAAAATCCCATGAATTTAGTGATGTTAATTTTTTCCAATCTTTATTCATTATTTCCTCTTATCCCAAATCTTTGGAGTAGGTATTTATGTTATCTGTTTATTTTTAATTTTTTTTTAAACAAACTTACGCTGAGCTAAATTTGCAATTATGTATAAATTAGATAATTTTTTTACTCGTATGGGCTAATAAGCACTCTGCATCCTATTTCTGCCAATTTTTGTGACATAGGATCAAGTTCGGTAACTTTAGAATATATATCTTTTGATTGAGTTATAAATAGTCTATTATATTATAATACAGTTGGGTTTACATTACAGTGCCTTTTCATTTCCTGTTTTACGAGAAAATCAATACTCATATTCTTTCCCCTTTGTCCTGAAGTTAAATCATTATCTATATAGTTCTACCTGTGTCTGGCATACAAACCTTATTAAATAATTTCAAGTAATTCTTTTCCTCTTTCATGGTCTTACCTATCTTTTCCGTCAATATTAAAATTTTCACCCTTAGCTATTAGCAAATTCTTCTCGAATTCGGTGTAAAGTAAACAAATAGCGTAACCCTTGTAAACATAATGTAACTAAAGCACTAAAAAACCTGAACAATACAGAGAAAAAGAGCATAAATATAACATGAAACAAAAAGACAAAATGGAAAAAGAAGACAATATTTTATGCTTTGGAACCAACAAAAACAAAACATATAATGGTTTGAAAAACAACATATTTTTTATGCATTATTTGATTTTATATAGGAGCAGCTGGGTTTATTAATTTAATTCTAATAAAACATTTTTTTTATCACAATGGAACTAAGTTCATCCATTTGTGTAACCAAAATTTATGAAGAAAAAATAGATTGACATTGAATATTAGGGCTGTAAATTTTGTCTGAATGTCCGACGTTCGTTCGTGTCCGTGACCGAAATACGTCCGTCTGAGTCCGTCCGATTTTCATTTAGAACACGAGTTAGGACAACAAGATTTGTACGAGAAAAAATCATGTCCGGTTCGAGCTCGTCCGAATTACTTGAAATTCGGTGTATAATTGAGAAAAAACTAGTAAAATGTACAAATACAATATAAATAGTCATGTCCGACCGAGTCCGACCTAGTCTGTCCATGTCCGACCGATTTTATTTAGGACACGAATTAGGACAACAAAATTTGTCCAAGAAAAAATTTGGTCTGGTCCGTGTTCGGTCCGATTTTTTTAAGGACAGAACCTGAACACACCTCCGTCCGGTCCGTTCCGACCGATTTACACCCTTATTGGACATCGATAAGAAAAGGAAATTAACTGATTAAGCACTTTAAGGAAAAAAGGAAAAATGACATTTTGCACAACATTTGCGTCGAATTATTTCAATATAAAAGACCATTTCGTTAAAAAGCTATGTATAAATAGCTTAAATATAAAAAATGACCCGTTTAAAGGAGCATTTTTAATAGGTAATATATGGCTAGGCTAAAATTAAAATTCTTTACAAATTTAATAAGAATCTTCCATCCCTATGACAAAATAAACAACACACGACTTATAATATACAATTCAAATGCTAGCATGTGTGGATTATAAACAAAACTTAACTAAAAAGAACTAATCATGTAAGGTTTAATTCTTCGTGAGCTAATAGCTGTCATTTTTTCAAACTTCAAATACGGAAGTAAATAAATAAATAGATGCAAGGTAAAAGACGTCAAGCGCGTCTAGTGATCGTAAAAAAAAGAATGCTAGCTTTTAGTGCAATTAACATATTGTATGTTAAGAGAAAAAAAAACCATAAAGAATACAAAGAAGGCTAATATGGAAAATATGACCTGTCAGAAGGAAAATAAAAAACAAACTACCCACTGACTATTGCATCCCGTCCATAACAACAGTTGAGGCACTCCCTTGTTACACAGCCTTATCATATTTTGATGGAGCATTGAACAATTACCTAGGACTTTAAAAGAACGTAGTATGATTGAACAGCTTTGCACGTATGTATTCTTTAATTTCTATTGTTTACACTGGATAAGATATACATATGGCATAAGATTGTAGAGCAAGGAAAACACGTTTAAGTGAATTATTAGACAAATCTATTACTACCTCGGGTCATGAGTCGTCTTCCGGTCATTTCTTATATAAACATAACTATAACTTTCATACTATTTACGACATGAATATGGGTAATATGAATGAAAACATTCCATACCTGTAATTTGCTGTTGAAATCCAACCAACGGTTAGATCCATATAAAGCTACCACAACTCAGCTCCAAAACAAAACAACATCTTTAATGCAATTTGGTTCAACAAAGGAACTAAAATATAATTAAGAAAGCGACGCCTATAGCATATAACGATTACAACATCCAATGGAAACATAGTGTGCATCGTCGTTCTTCATATACTGTGTATAAAATAGAAGCATAAGCATAGAGGAAATGTGGAGGAATAAATAAGCTACAAAAACATCAATAACCCGTAGGTAAAGTTTTGACATTTTATTTAATGTTTCATGGTTGAGAAATGATGTGCAAATTTCACTTGTCCTTATGTACTACATGAACCAAAATTGAGAATTATTTGCTTATACTTTTATAAAATGCGTTACTAATATCAATACAACAATTTTTACCTTTAGCGACGCAAATTAATGTCGGTAAGGATCATTTATGCGTCGCGGATAATTTTTGGCGACGGAAAAATTTCCATCGCACGAACATCGATAATGGTGCAGACGCAACAAATTCTTCACGTCGGAAATTTATGTCGGAAAAATGTATACTATTTGCCGCGTATTATACGTAGTAAATGATTCTGAAAGCGTTGTAATTAAATTGCGTCGCAAATGAATAAAATCTCCTCAGTATTATTTACGACTTAACTGTTGTGTTGCTAAATAATGTCATCTGCGACGCATGTATTTGTCACAAATTATTCGTTTACTACACACAGATTTTGTGTCCTAAATAATTATATTACTTACCACTCCTTTTGCGTCTTTAATACGGATAGTATTGGCAACAATACTATTTGCGACATAAAATTTATGTCTATACAGACCATTATTTGCGACGCATATTGTTATAAATTATGAGTTTACTTTGCACAGATTTTGCGTCGTAAATAATTATATTACTAACCACTTCTTCCCCGTCTCTAACATGTACAGTATTAACAACACAATGTAGTAGCTAAACATAGGTCGACGCCTGAACAGAACATCATTATTTATATGTTTATTCTGTCACAATTATTGTCAAATAGTTGCTATTAATAGAGCACGAGCACTGTAGAATAAACAAAAAAAATGCCAAAGTTAACATACCTGCTATGCAATTAACACGTTATTCAGTTATTGTCCAATGCATTAGACAATGTCTGTTGCACAAAAACACCAACTGAATTTTGTTTAGCTTGCACGCAGTTGCAACTTGCAAGCACAATGACACATCAAGGTATCTCACTAAAGATCATGGTCTCGTGGATATATAGAAACGGGTTCTAATTATAGATTAATGGCCACAATGTTTGAATATACAGATTTCAGTTGAGTGCTATAAAGAACAAGTACAATCCACAAGAACACTTATGCATATTGATCATTTCATATAAATGTTGGTGTTCAATGAAATACACTGTTCATCTCACTAAGATCGGTATCTAAAAAACGAATCTACTGTGAATTCAAAATTTTACATATCATTCAATAATCTTTCCATCAGTTAGAAGCCTATTAAGAAAGAATCAAAATAGTCCCTAAAAAAAATGCTGTCCAGTTTCAAGCCAACGTAATCATGAAAGAATGCTGTCCGAGAAAGAAAAATCTGCAAAAACACATTATTTTTAGCCAACATAATCATAATATAAACAATCCATATAAATAAGGTGAATTAGGTGCGTATGTGGAAGAGAATTCAATTCTCAGAAGCAAGATTTTTTGCTTAAATGAACAAACAGAAGTGGTATTGGAGAATTCTTTGTTGATGCTAATAGCAACTTGAATGAATTAAAAGGGAAGGCGATGAAATGGAGGTTGCTTGTGAGATTTTACTCAATGAAGTCACCACTAATGTAATCAACACGGGTGTTTTTATAAATCAAATGGAGACAATTTCTCAGTATATGGAGAGACTATCTAAAAAAATGAAAATTTGGAGAAATGTATATATGATGCCAATTCGAAGATCAAAGGTTTGAGGTCGATATTCAAGTTTCTAAGTGAACAAAAATATACTCTTCTCGCTCTCGCTGACAAGAACAATCTTGTTACTCAGGTTGAAAATCTCAAGACTAAACATTTGGAGCTACAAAATAGATATTCCAATCTTGAAAAGGCAAACATATCATCACTTAACCAAATTACTGATCTAGAAAGTCTTGTAATTTACAAATACAGGAGCATGAAAATCTTACCTTGTCATTTTCAAGTCGAGTAGCTTCTTTGAACGGTCAAATCCATCATCTACAAAAGAAAAACCAGGCAAATGTGTAAGATATAAAAATAGAATGGTATAAATCCATGAACTCTTCTTTTGAGATTTTGATTTTACAGCAGACTTTACATGAAATGGAAGGGAGACTTATAAATATTTGTACAGAATATCAGCATCTTCTAGGAAGTATTTTATCTTCTTTTTTCATAGACTTTAAATTTTACGGTGAATCCCATGGTCCATCATGCAATACATGTTGACAGACTTGAGAACGGAATTATCATAAATTAGCACATGAGCGTGGAACCCAGCAAGTCATAGTCCAATGAAAGGAGGAATAGCTTTATAGATTGCATTAAAGAAAAAAGAATAAAGTATCTATACGGAAGGAAATAAACTTAAAAGATAAGATAATTAATCAATTCCCTAACCGGTTGACTGCTAAATGCATAAGACATGCTATCAGCCGCATACATATTGAAGGAAACCGAAGACTAATAGAAAAATGTTTCCATTACTTAACGAATCAATGTGTCATCAGTTTATTGACATAAATCAATTTCTTCAACCCAATTATCATTCTTTGGATAAAGGGAGCCATCCATTGTATAGCCTTCAACTTCTCAAGTTTTAGTTCTTCTCTACTCTTTTTCAAACATCAATCTCTTATATTTTCTCCGCAATAGTTAATAAAATTTTCTTAAGTTGCTGTACACTATCAAGTCACTAATGAAACTAATGAAAATCAGGGTCATGTTTACTTTCTCTTATTTCAACTTTGTATATGTTGAATGTGGATTGCTGAGTTAAATTTGATTATTCTACTTTTCTGTTTTACTTCACATATAGCTGACCCTACATAAACATATGCGGAGACTTGGGTAAATCTTAGTAGATTCGGATAAATCTTGTTGGCTGCCTCGAAAACGACGCTTGTCTCATCTTAGTCGTCGATGGATAAACGTCGCATGCCTTGGATTGGATACCATGAATATCCCGTATCCTATTATTTATCCTTACCTTTTCTTTCCTAACTCGTCAGATTCTTTTTTTAGTTTGTTTTTATTTTATCATTAGCCATTAAAATATAACATGAGGTTGAAAATGAAATGATGGAGCCTTTTGACCTTTATAGTTCTTGCTTCGACTTCCTTCATGATGAACTACAGAAAAAAATCACGATGTTCACAAATGTGAAGCTGAAACTCGCACTGTTAAATAAAATCCAGGTCTCAACGTTTAGTGCTGCCATGTTTTTGAAGAGAAGGTGGTAGAGTTGATATCAGTATGCGAGAGCCTTGAGAACTTTTTTATGTCAAGAAGGGAGATATTGAACAAGGACACTGCATTGAAAAATGCTTATATTGAAGATCTGATGAAGAACCTAAATGATCTCAAAGCAGAGAATGGTACATTGAAATCTGACTTGAATGCTTTATTCGTCCCTTTTGATGTCGTTATCGGATGGTGTTTGGTCCGCAAATACTTTCACTAGCAAGGATGAATGAAGGAAAGAATGGTGATAATTTGGATGTACTTGACAACAGAAAAGTCGATAACCAATTAGTAGAAAGTACAACCATAGTAATAAAAGACAGGTTTTCAAACCTTCGAAAACAAATAGCAAAAATTGAAGATCTTCAAACCATGATCATAGACACAAAAGAGGCTTAGAGCAGGAGAGACGAGCATCTGATGATGCTAATACAAAATCTGCTAGGAAGAAAACTGGACAAAAGAAACTCGACAAAATACTCTTGAAAGGAATAACAAAGGAGAAGCTCAAAGAAATTGCGAAAGACGTTCAACTCGACCAAACACCAATCTCCCACCCAAACTACTACATCGAGCCCGAAGATCAAATGCTTGAACTATGGCAAATTTCTGACAGAGATGACATTCAATTATTAAGTGTAGACAAGCTCGAAATATCACCTAGCATTACCAACAGACAGACACCAAGAAAGTGGTACAGAAGCATAATCGAGAAGCTCAATGCAAACGGTTTAAGGCTTTCAGCTATGCAGAAAAATGTACATGATCTCAAGGAAATGATAAGAGTATAGGACTTTTCAGGTGCAGCTGTATGTATGTATGTATGTATATATATATATATATATATATATATATATATATATGATCAGACAGAGATCACTTTGGGTTTGAAGAACAAGGTCGAGGGTAGCTTTTTGTATGAGAGTGAAAGGAAGAAGATATCAGAGGAGGAATGCAAGTTTTCTGAGGTTATAGGGAAGCAGGGCCGGTCCTGAGTATTTATGGGCCTAGTGCGGGCCCAAAATTTTGGATCCTTTATTTATTTATTTTTTATGAAATTGAACTTAAGTGAAAATGTGCTTTTTCTACTGTTCATCTCCATTGAGAAAATTGCGTGTTTCAGCAAATTCATAAAGTTTTTACCCATATTTTCAATCTGTCAACTAGAGGTCCACACAAGCCACATCTCCATTTTAATATATTGATTAATGTCAACAAAGCATACAATCATATCTACTTTTGCATAGATAAATTACTATCAAGTACACGCATCCTGAATAGAAAAAGCAGCTCTAGTAAAGGTAATACAATTTTTTTTGGGCCCCCTAGCCTAATGGGCCCTGTGCGGTCGCACGGCTCGTACTAGGCCAGGACCGGCCCTGTGGGAAGTTGAACTATAGTGATATATGTAAATAATACCTTGTAAACCTTTGTTGAAAAACATAATAGCCATAATCTAAAATATAAAATTATGTTAAATTTCCATGCAAGCTAAAACTGGATTTAAATTGGCTAGGTAATAATAAACTGAATGTCGTTAGTACCATTACCATGTAGAAGGTCCTCCTCCATTGAAATTTCTCATAAAATAGTCCCATCGAGCTGCCATGGTGTTACGCCAGCTTTCTAACTCTTCAATTTTATGATTTTGTTCTTGCATTTGCAGTTTTTGTTCTTGTAGCTCTATGGTGAGCTCTTCGTTGTGCCTTTCTGCAGTCTCTGCCCTTAAGATAACATCAACCAAATCAATTTGACAGCAACTTGAAGCCGGAGATGGTAGCACGCCATGCCCAAGGCCTTTTATGTATCCAGGTCTTATACCCAATACTTGATCACAAATATCGTCTTCAGTCATTGAAGCGGATTCTTTTTGGAGATCCACCATACGGCTCTACAAGTATAAATTTGATATGTAATCAATAAACAGTCAGAAAAGTGTAATATGTGAGTATAAAACACTTTTGTTACATAATTTGTTTCAGCTTCCGGGCAAGTCCACTTATTTTCTTTGGAGTGAGTTAAGCGATATAGCTCAATTCTGCCCAGTTCTTGCAATGTCTCTTTGTTACGCTGTTATGAAAATAAAATGAAAATGTCTCAATATGATAAAGCATGTAAGCATATTTGAATACAAACTTTTTTGTTACCATTTCTTCTCTATAATGTGCAAATGGTTTAGATCCTGCGCAGTGGTTCACTTTGAGCTTTTGCCTACTAACTTTGTTCTTTATGCTAAGTTTCTGCATACAAGAGAATTAAATTTGAATAACAACATAAATCATATTCATACAGATAACATAATCATTTAAGCACAGCTTTCACCTTATGTTCTTTTGTTTCAAACAATCCACATACAATTTCCCACTTGTCGCGCGCTACACCTTTATATGGGTTTTGATGGCTTTGATCTTCATTTTCAAATAACAAATAGTGTTTGTGAAGTTTGCACCTAAAATCTTTAAATTGTTGCCCCAAATAACAATTCACCGCTCGCACCTCATGAGGAATGTGAAGATCTATGTTAAACTTCTCCTACATGTGATAACAATTAATCTTCAAAATGAAATATATTGAACTTACAATGGGTCTACATTTGAAACCAAAAAGAAGACCACTTACTGAAATATGACAATGCATTCTATGCCTAGAAGGTTCTTTGACAAGCCTCCAATCACGACAAGTCAAAGGCGCATATGTCCGACAAATTATTCCAACTTCGGTCGCAAACTCCTTGGCCCATGGCCCTAATGGTCTTGCCATCCATTTCTTGATCTCTATTCTAGGCTTTTGTCCAGTTGCTTTTATATATTTGGTAAGGGAGTTGTTTTGTGCTAAACCTCTTGGTTTTCTCTTCAATGGTGGAGGAGCTATTTAACAAAAAATGCATTATATTACCTTCGCAACATTTTGTTCATATATTGTTTTTAAAAGGATGCCTTAACAAAAAATTAATAATATTACCTTCACAACATTGTGATTATTTTTAAAAGGATGCCTTAACAAAAAATTAATAATATTACCTTCGCAACATTGTGTTCCTGCTGTGGCCCCGGTTGCCCTTGATGACGGTAAGTCAGGAGCAGCAATAGATTGTGTCCCTAACAATGGGTTGGGAATAGTTGTTGACATTGCCTCTAATGTATTACAAATAGCAGCAGACTGTGAATGAGACGCTGAACGAGGTCCCGATGCCATTACTGTCAAAAAGCATATAGGTAACACGCATCCAAATTTTGAATATAATGTGTAATAAATTCAAAAGTAATTTCCAATTGAAGGCAACTAAAACTAAGTTAAACCGCTGAGACTCCTTACCATGAAATTTTTAGTTGCTATACATTTTTAGTACGGTTATGGAGAAGAGTGTTAAACATTTCAATATGCAAATGCTGCAGATGATGGATAAGAGTTTCTTATCGGTACATGGTTCGGGAAATGTAGCATAAAGGTGAGTCTTCTCCTTCAGAGAAATATGATTCTGCATAGTGTATTATTTTAAACTATTAGAACAAATTCTGAATAAAAACTCCAAGTATAATTATTATTATTTATGGTGCTTGGGTAAACTTTTGAGCACACTGGATATTACTTTGTTGCATGCACTAATGCATGAGGAAATGACTTAAGACAAAATAGACTTAGAAGAGCAAGAGGCGCGGTTTTGAAATATGAGCTTTGGATATTCTGTTTGTTCAAAAAACTAGAAAAACAATGGCGTTAGAAGAAACGAGAGCATAGGTGGAGTTAATTTTCATGTAGGAAATGATAATGTTGATCTGAAAGAGGAATCTAATAGTCCGCTAGAGCTGAAACGTTGTACTACAACAGAGAAAGCTGGAAACAATGAATGTGAGGAGATCAAAGTTTCTAACTTGAAAGATGATGTAAATTTTGCAACCAATCTTATTCTCATAACTGAAATTAATGAATTAGAATCTTTAGAATCTGATCTTGGGGATATCGAGTCGAATCTGATCTTGATTTACAAAGCTGTCAAGATGATTATGTAGAATCACCAAGGGAACAACTACTAAAACAAATTGAAACAAAAACTTTTTTTCCTACATCTTTCAATTTTCCTTCAATGGTGAATGAGGCAGAGATAGAGCATCATTAGTCAAAAGCGAAAAAGGTTGAAGGCGAAGAATCGGAAGCTTTGATACGTGAATGCGGCTTGAATGAGAAAGTTTTTAAGAGCTCCATGGCAAAAAGTAGTGATGGGTTTGGCAGTCCTATGTCCTATAGAGGAACCGAAAGAGTTGCTGTAATTTGATGAAAATTTGGATTTTTTTCATTCAAACTAAGGATGGTGGGTTCTTGCGCTCTATAAGTCCTTCGCTTTTCAAAGCCTTAAAGAACAATGGTGGTTTAGTTATGCAAGCTTCAAGTCCTATTGTATTGGCTGCACAAATGGTTTCTGATATTATGGAAATATTGAAGGGTCTGTCCTTCACTGGAATTGAGAAGCTATCAATCTATGCAAGTAAATTTACACCATTGGAAGATGTCATCGGCAAAACAATGCAGCAGATTGCTTGGGAAGCTTCATGGTCTCAAGAATTATGTGATGGGTTTCGCAACTCTTACTGTTTATAGTTCTGCAGGCCACTAGCACTTACCATGCATCATACGTTGAAGTAATTATATGCTAAAATTGCTACATTGACAAGTTACTTAAGTCGTCAAAGTTATTCAATAAACTAAACATGGAAAAACATGATATATGAGCATGACATTTCTGAGATGCTATTCTACAGTCTGCCATATTTCAAGTGTATTAGCAAGAAAATTATTTCCAATAATCATAACTCCACCATACAAGCTCTACTTACATGCTTACTAATACCATACATTATTTTATTTTGTCAAACAGACAGCCAAATAGTTCAGTTGTTTATCATTGTACGACATTGAACAACCATCAAAAATAAGACACATGATTGTTATCACTGTTCTACTATGAGCAACCATTGGAAATCAAATACACATGGTTGTTTAAAGCTCAATGAGAAAATTGAATTGGTGTTAAGTAACATATAAAAAATGTATAGAAACTAAAAAAATACCTTCGCAAGGTTCTGTTCCTGATGTGGATGCCGTTGCCCTTGATGACGGTAAGTTAGGGGCAACAAAAGACTGTGTCTTTGACAATGGGTTGGGAATAGTCTTCGATATTGCCTTTGATTTATTAGCAACAAACCGTGAATAAGATTGTGAACGAGTGCTTGGTGCCATAACTGTCAAACAACGCACACATCCAAATTTTGAATATAATCTATAATAAATTCATTAGTAATTTTCAATTGAAAGCAAATGAAACTAAGCTAAACCACTTAAAATGAAGTACTAAAAGGTTACCGCTTAACGAATTCTCTTTTATGATTCAGACTATAAAATGAAAATCAACAAAAACATAAACAAATATGCAAATATGTTAAACATGCTCGTATCTTGAGTGGTTACAATCTCATCCAACAAGTAGCAATATTTATCATCATCTAATTTAAAACATAAGAAATTTAATATATCTAATTATAACAAATAAATTTCTTTGGTTAATTATTTGTAGTCGGATCTTTAATTAAAATGAGATTTCTTTTTTCTTGCTCAGACAAATCTGATCAAAGGCAGAATTTCTTTAAACATGTGATTTGCAAAATCACCGAGCACAACAGACTGCCAAGCACACATAATGTTAAAAAGTAACATGTTAAACAAAGAAATATGTAGAGTATGAACTGACTATGCAATCAATGTCATACACGTTCAAATAAGCAACGAATGGATAAAACTAACTGCAAACTCGTATGCATAGATTGCTTAGTTAGTTCATACTATTGATCAGTTAAAGCATAACAATCAATGGAAAAAACTCCAATAAACTCGGTATTGCTCAACTTACTAACTAAAACTCCTCATATCAATAATGTGCATAAGCAAAAATTGATGTATTAAAAAACAAGAAGTAATTAAAAAAAAAAAGTTTGCTGATATAATATCATTAAACATAGAAAGAATATCATAATTTTGGCAATACCATAATTCCTAACATGTATTTTTTCTATAATAGGAACTAATGACACATTACATGTGTGAATTCTGTTATTATTTGATTTATTAATCAGGAACCATTATCATTATCGCTGTCAACAATTTCTGTGAATGCTTTTGGCTGAGTAATCAATAATACAAGCCATCATGAGGTGTATAGTGACTAGATGCAAAACTGAGTTAATTATATACTTACCAACATCAACTTTAGTTTTATTCGAATCTCAATAACCCAAATAAATAAATATTACTGTATCAAACTAGATGCAAAAAGAACATGTAATATTAGTGAAAATGCATTAGTGCAAGCTAAGCAATATAATATACCATACATAGCTGCTAATATTCTTTCACCAGTTATAATAAAATTAATCAGAACTCCAAAAATGCAAGAAAAATACTAGGAAAAGACATGAACAAGTAAAAATAATTTTTGTTAACAGATTGTACTACATTCTCATTCATATAGTTAAAAGTTACTTGGTATACAATCATTCGTCATCACTGTCATCACTTGATAACATTTCCTCCTCTTCACTAAAGTAGTCCATTAATGTATCATCTTCTTCACTAGATTCGTTTTTGTTAACGTGAATATCATCCATTTGACTCATTCCCACATTAGCTTTGATTACATTAGCATCAACTACCTCTGGATCTACATCGCCCCGATTCAATCGAACGTCAAGTGCTTCATCATCTCCACATGAAGTAACTACTTGCTCATTTTCAATAATATCAATAAATGCAAGCTGCTCTTCTTGTTGATATGCCTCACAACGATCTTTAGGATCATTTTCTATTTCAGATACATCATATGTACTTCACGGTCTTGCCTTAAACACGACATGCCAGTCACCATGCAATTTAGTGTCTTTCACATAAAAGACTTGCTCCGCTTGGACAGCAAGCACAAATGGATCATCATTATACCATGTTCAAGAAGTATTAACAACCGTGAAATGGTTATCTATTTGGATGCCTAAATTTTTTGTTCCTTGATCCCACCAATCACATTTAAAAAGATAAACATGTTTTCCAAATAGATAATCAAATTCTAAAATATCAGTCAAGACACCATAAAAATCAATTTCTTTTGACTTATGCTCTCCTTTTACTACCACACCGCTATTCTGGGTCCGCAAATGTGCCTCATGATCCTTTGTGTGAAACCGAATGCCATTCACGGTGCAACCGCTATATCGTTTCACACGTATATCAGGTCCACATGATAATGAATATAATTCATCGTTAGCTTTCGAGGATCTTTCATCTCGTAACTTTTCCATCTGCCAACCAGTTATACAAAATAAAGATTAAACAAAATTTCTTTTAAGAAATATCATTATTAAACATTATACAAGCACTTACAAGTAGTTCAAACCATACAATAAAATCTTTTTCCTTTTCATTGTGTAAACTATCCGAATTTCGATTGTCATGCTCTAGATTGTATTGTATGTACAGAAGTAAAAACTAAGAACATTAGATCGCTTTAAGTGAAACAATAGGAAAATACAAATCTTACTCAAAGTACGCTGATGTTTCTTCTGAATTGTTCAACATGTAATATCGAGCTTTATCAAAATCCTTGCTTTGAAGCTTGATAATTTTGTATGCTCCAAATGGTCGAACACTTTGTGTGAATACCTTCAACCCAGTGCAATGTGTTGTAGTACTACCGTCATAATTTTGTTCTTCACGATTAAATCGTGTTTCGATATCTTGAAGATACATAGAGCAAAATGTTAGACATTCTGTGTCTACATACGCTTCTGCTATTGATCCTCTGGTCGTGCCATGTTACGAACATATCCTTTTAAAGTGTGCAAAAATCTGCTCATATTTTCAGATTTTATAAATAAAAGTAAAATATTATTGAAATTATTAGGTATAATAGCAAAATGAATTACCTTTCAATTGGATACATCCATCGATAATGCACGGGTCCACCAAGTATAGCCTCATTAGGTAAATGAACTGCTAGGTGGATCATTACATCAAAGAATGAGGGTGGAAATATCTGCTCAAGCTTACAAATTAATATAACAATCTCACTCTCCATTCTTTCCAATACTTCCAGTTTCAATGTCTTCGAACACAGCTCCTTAAAGAAACTACCCAACTCCATCAATGTTTTTGACACATGATCAGGCAAGAAACCACGCATTATAATTAGGAGAAGACATTGTAAGAATACATGACAATCGTGGCTTTTCATTCCTGATATCTTATAATCTTTTGAGTTCACACACCGAGCAATATTTGATGCATAACCATCGGGAAACTTCACCGATTTCAACCATTCACCCAATGATTGTCTCTCTTTAGATGACAACGTATATGATGCAGGTGGTATGTAAAGTTTGTCACCTTTTGTAGTTTTATGTAACTCATGTCTCAAGTTCATTGCTTCCAGATCAAGTCGAGCTTTCACTGTGTCTTTTGTTTTACCATCTATGTTCCATAATGTTCCAACAACATTTTCACAAATGTTCTTCTCAATATGCATAACATCAAGATTATGTGTTAGTTAGTTTGTTTTCCGATAAGGTAATTCAAATAATATGCTTACTTTTGTCCAATTTAGCTCATCCTCGGTACGCTTTCTTTTTTTGTTTCTTGGAGCCTTCCCAAATTTTTTTGGTCCGATGTGCTCTAACTGAAACAACACTTGAGCCCCAGATAATCTTCTTGGATGTATTCTATTTTCGTTCTTTCCATCAAATAATCTTCTTCCACGGTTTCGCCAAGCATGTTTTTGTGGTAAAAAACGACGATGACCCATATAAAATATCTTTCTGCCATTTCTCAAGTACATAGAACACGTATCCTTGTTGCAAATAGGACAAGCCATGAAGCCTTTCGTACTCCATCCAGACAGGTTTCCATATGCAGGAAAGTCATTTATAGTCCATAATAAAGCTGCATGCAACATAAAAATTTTCTTTTGTTATTGAATCGTAAGTGTCCACACCATATTCCCACAGTTCTTTCAGCTCATCTATTAATGGTCGTAAGTATACGTCAATATCATTTCCGGGCTCTTTAGGTCCAGGTATGAGTAGAGACATGAAAATAAATGGCTCTTTCATGCACTTCGAAGGAGGCAAATTATATGGCACGACCATTACATGATACATGCTATATGAGCTGCCCATGTCACGGAAAGGGTTAAATCCATCAGTTGCTAAACCAAGGCGAACATTACGTGGATCATTAGAGAACCACTCATGCTCATTATCAAACTCTTCCCAAGCTTTAGAGTCTGCAGGGTGTGTAAATATATTCTCCTTTGAATTACGTTTATCCTTATGCCATCACATATCTTCTGCAATCATTTTTGATGCAAATAATCGTTGAAGCCTTGGCTTTAGCGGAAAGTATCGAAGAACCTTTCTGGGTATTTTTCTACCTTTTCCTTCGATAACTCTATACCTTGGCTCACTACATATAGGATTATTGATGAGATTCTCGTACTCCTTCCAAAATATGACACAGTCATAAATACATGCATGAATTGGCACATACCCAAGCCCCAAATTTCTCGTTAAGGTCTTCGCTTCATAATATGATTTTGGAAGTGTCTCACCTGTAGGTAGTGCTGCTTTAAACAAATCAAGAGCCATATTAAAAGATTTATTGGTCCAATTGTTGATTATCTTTAGATGAAGCAACTTTAGAATAAAGTCCAACTTTGTAAATTTCCTACAACCTGGATAAAGTGGTTGAATGACATCATTCAAAAGATTGTCAAAAGTATTTCTATTTACTTCGCATGCATTAGAACAATTGTCAAATTCTTCCCTTTGCATTACGTTTTCAACATTTGTAAAAGTTGCAGCACGCAATTCTTCGAGCATGTTATGAAATCCAAGAGATTGTTCTTGTTCATCACCAAAATTTTCTTCATCGGAATCATCATCGTCACTATCTTCGGATAGAGTTTCATAATATTCACCATGATGCACCCATCGATTATAAGTTCTATCTATACCATTGTTCCATAAATGCTCTTCGATAACATCAATATGAAAATAACCTGCTCTATTTTTGCATCTACAACATGGGCACATCATTCTATTCATGCTATCTTTATTATTGTGCGCTATCTCTAAGAATGCTTTAATACCATTTACGTAATTAGGCCAATGTCTATTATGCAAACGGACCCAACTTCTATCCATTTCTGCACAATACAACGAAGTAATGATATTCACATAAAATGATTATCAAGTAATATTACAAATAGAAACATAATTTGAAATTGCAAGATATATTTGATTTCACAATATTACTTATTTATTTTTATGCATAAGGAAGACAAATTTCAATTCCTATTCGAAAAGAGAAGTATTATTGAGATCAAGTCATGACAAAAAATTAGATAGTTTACTTGGTAATGAATACGTTACAAGTTCAAGATATGCAATGTTACCATGTAAATGAGACTAAACAAACACATTTTTATTGTGTTAAATTACTGTTACAGTATGCAAAACAACATGATATAAGGAAAAAAATGAACTCAAAAGGTTAGTTTTCTTTTTTATTGCTTCAATCGTTTTATTTATTCTTGGATTTCAATACGTAAGACCCGAACAAAATATGAGCAATAATTAAAGATAAAGTGGTTGAAAGGAGATATAACTTATTAGGTCATTTAAATCCCAAATCAATTGTCTTCCTTGATATTTGTCACATACTCATTGTTTAAGTCATGGAAAACATCAGTCTGTGTAGCCTGTGTTATAATTCTTATTCTCTTCTAATCTTCTATGTCAACTAACTATTTTTTTTTACCGTGTAGTACAGTCATATTCAAATTCGTTGCCAAAATATTTTTACTTTTTTTAAAAAAAAATTTGAATTTTAAATCGTAGCATTTGAATTTGCATACTTCCATCGCCCGGGCAATACAAAATAACCCTGCTTCGACATCATCTTAATTCTGTAATTTCTACATAAGAATTCAGGACCTATACGAAGCTTCTGAGCTTAAATTGTTAAATTGGTAAACCATCAATGATTAGCTTGCACCTCCAACCTCCTAACAATCCGTAAAAAACCTCATCACTGTCGCTTAAATGTCGTGTTATATGTATTGTCAGATATCCATACAAAATGCAACTAACATCTTAGACCTTAATTTTTTATGTTTGGTTTGATTTAGATGTTGTTCTATATAATTAGTCTTTTAGTTTCTTCCAAACTATCTGTGACTAAATATTCTGCTCATTATCAATGCTTATATTTGAAAAATGAACATAAATAATGGATAACATGCACATATACGAGCATTACCCATCCAATTTCAGATGAATTTTTGTGTTCGACCTCAAGATTAACTATATCTTACACCGGAAATGTTGGGTAGAATTAACACACTACTTCAAAATTGTTATATTTCAATCATGGTTCAACGTGTAACTTCTATCGCTATTTATACTAATACTCCCTACTATTCTCTTCCTACATCGTGATAAGAAAAGATTTACAACATCCAGTCAATTAAATTATATTGGCAGTGTCTACTTCATGCAACTCAAAAACTTCCTTCAAACCTACTTTTGTACCTTTTTTATATTAAGGTCAGTAAAAACTTCAAATTCATATCTATGTTTTTTCCCTTTACTGCTTGAATTGTTCCTTTACCCTTGGTATTCAAATCCAATTGAACTTTCCATTTTGTTGTTATTAACATCAAATTTAGGTTTTAAAATTTATAACTATCAAGAAAATTATAACTAGTTGTGTTGCGTTTAAAGCATATATAGCCAAACTTTGTAGCTTATCCTTAAAGGAAAATACATATCAACTCGACAGTTAAAATAAAAATACAAATTAACAATGACAACATATTAATTCCCAAGTTAACTAGAGGTGATGGATCTACTCCTTTCAATTGACTCGCCATTAATGTTATATCCCCTAATGACTCCCCCCATCACTGGTTTCCAATTATATTTGGAAAGATACAAAACTATTGCACCAGTTCTGTTTGACGGGCTCCCAAATTATCTCAAATGATTTCCACTCAGATCAAATGTAACAAAGCCATTTAAATCTCCAATCACTAGTGATATCTCACCATCAAGATGTAACCCAGATATATTGAATGAAATTACAACGGAAGTAACATTATCACAAGTCACCCCTCTCCAAGAACAATAGTATAAAGATGAACTTTCCAATTGTTAACCACGTTTCAGAATGATCTTTTAACCTCAACAAAGAGTTCATAGAAAAGCTTTTAAATAAAACATTTCTTGTGAGGTTTTCTAAATTCGGATTTCATATCTAACTAAAACGAAATAGAAGATGAGGGGAATCAAAAATAGCTGAACTCAGAAAAAGAAGAAGCAACGTTCTTACCCAATACTGCTAGGAGACAGCGAAACTCAATCGTTTGAGATAGTTGAACCCAACAGTTGTTCCCGATCGAAGAAAATATTTAAAGAAACCTCACGAGCCCTAGAAGAGGAAGAAATCCGAACTGGAGGAAGAAGACGATAAACCCTAATTTCAATATCGTGCGAATGAACGAAATGTAGAGTGAAAGAGGCGGAAGAAATAAAAAATCGGTTGACCGTTTTGTAATTCCGTACAGAAATTTTGATGGCCGAATGCAATTTTATTATCGTGAAAGAATTTGTCCAAAAGTCCTTGCAACAAATGTTTCAAACTTTGCATTTGAGATGTAAATTTTATTATGATTAATATTATAATTAAAAGATATCAATTTCAATGTTCAAAAATTACAGTTGTTATATTACTAAATATAATATGTAAATTATTATCCTATGTCCTTAAGGACCCAGATCAAAGTAGTTAAATTAACCTTAACGACCTATTGAATTCTTCACATTTATTATGTTTTAAAGATAAAATGAGTATTTTGAATACACAAATTTGTCATTTATCACATAATTGACATTCTTCACATGTGCCCCTAAAGGCACATGGTAACAACAACCTTGTAAATTTTATATCATATGCTTTCTTATCAACGCATAATAAGAAGCAAATTTTTATCTCAATAGCATCTAAAATGTCTCATTGATAAACTTATTATTGTTGATTCAAATGACCCATGATAGACACTTTAGCGTAATTCTATAATTAACAAATCGTGATATTATATTAATTAAAGTTAAATTAAACTTCGAAAGATGATGTTAAAAATTAAGCTAATTTACTATTTCATTAAGTAGGATTTTTAATTGTTCATTAGAATAAACTATTTGTATAAAATTTAATTAAGTACATGTGCGATATGAAAAATGCTTGCATTGAGTTTCTCTAAATAAATAATCATATTTAAGGCATAAGTATGTTGTTTCAATTTTATAAACGGAATAATAGACGCAAAAGTATAAATATTTGCACCATAAAAAATATTGTTGACACTGACCTTTAGTGACATAAAGATACGTTAATAATGCCAAAGAAGTATTGCAGACGCAAATTAGCGTCATCAAAAGTTGTTTCATTTGCGACACTTATGTTATGTAGCAATAACATATGAATGTGATGTTTTTTTAGTAGTGCCACTATTTATGACGTATGGTATAGTCGCATATAATAGAGGGTAAATGGAATGTGCATTCACTACATATATTAATTGCGACACAAATTAGCGTTGCAAATTATCATTTTTTGCGACAGATAATTTTTTGTCGCAATATTTTGCGTGGCAAAAAGGTGATTTTGTTGTAGTGTATCCATGCCAAGCTGTGTATAACAGGCAAACAATTGTACTAAAAATGGTTCAAAGTCAATTTTCAATTTACAATCTACATCGTTTGCTGAAGCTAAACACAGTTCAAGCAGCACAATGCAGCATAATCATCAACTGGCGGAACTAGTTATATACATTTTAGTTAATCGCAAAAGAAAACGTTCTCAGTTTCAACGCTTACATAATGTGAGTGCCATACAGATAACCTAAAACATATTTACATATCTTCTAATTCTTATTTCTTAAAATTACGGGATGAATCCATGTTTCCTATGTGTCTACACAAAACCACCTAAATATATGTGATTTATCTTCTCATATTTCTGTGTGTCTATACACGGAACAAAATCAATTCATGTGTGGGAAACAATTCACATGCAGTTTAATTTCTACAATAACGCATGCCAGTCTTACACAGTAGAAGGACATTATTTTCAGCATTTAGGTAAAAATATGTAGGATGCGAACCAATTCATTGCAAATAATTCAACCAATTTTAAAAATCAATAGTGGAATCATTTCAAGCTGAATGAAAATTTAACACTCCCATAGCCTGCATCTGTATTAGTAGAAATATGTAAAATAGTGCATGAGAAAAATTAGACTTGCATACCTTTAGTAAATTCTGTGGATTCTATTTTTTAAGGTAACAGATGCATGTTTTATTA
Organism: Allium sativum; assembly: GCA_030737875.1. NCBI lineage: Eukaryota > Viridiplantae > Streptophyta > Magnoliopsida > Asparagales > Amaryllidaceae > Allium > Allium sativum. Next base: position 569,738,991 of record CM060923.1, on the reverse strand, counting down.
TGTTTGTATGTTGCATTAACTTATAATTCACATAATATATTATTGAACTATGTGTATTATATTTTTTATAGAGTCAAATGAACATTTGTGAGCTTTATGTACCACCTTTCTATTATTTCACATAGATCTGTTTTCAAACAATACACATCATCAATTGGAATGATGCACATATAAATATCATTCATATGGGAAGAAAAAAGAAAAAAATATGGTAAAATGCATGAAAATACCTTCATTATATCCAAAGCACAAAATTTAAGATCCAATGGATGTTTATCCTGATAAAGCCAAGCACAGTAGTCTGGTATCATCCTAATAGCATATTAAAATCATCTCTAGCCTAGAAACATTAAAACAGAAGATATACAATACTAAGTTCAAGAAAATATTCCTAAAATATCCATATGTATCTATGAACGCTAATATATCATGCAAATTTAAACTGTAATCATAATCTATACAACATGAAAACCTGAAATACAAAACCCAAACATATTAGTCATACTATTAGCTGAACTATAAAGATAAATGAAAGAAACTTCTAACTCGTTTGAATATGTTGGCATATAATTACTTTAACAGCAATTTGGTAACTAAAGTCTTGAACTTGACCTTTTGGATCTCTAATCCACACCTAAATTCTAGTTTCCTCAGAAGTAGAGTAATTTTTGTACGAAGTATAAATAAGTTTTCTAATAAAATTACCTAAACAATTAGATTTATAAGCACAGTTTAATGTTGAAATTAATTTGAATAGTTTAGCAAATATCACAGAGTAAAGGTTTTTCACTCTGTCATGCAGAAGTGCACATATTCAAAACAAACGTAAACAAAGTACTATTTTAAATAAAAAGAAACAAACTTTTCATTTTGAAGATAACATACACTATAATCATTTCAACCAAACAAAGGATAATTATATGTTACCAGTATATGGAAATTTTTATATTCCAAAAACGTTTTTTTAGTTTCAAAATCTTAAAACACCATAGAAATGTTGTAATGGGTGAATGAAAAATAAATTCAAGCTAGATGTAATAAATATAAATATGTTGATTAGTGCACATGAAGTGCATTCACGTGAGCTGAATATATATAAAACCAGAAAATAGCAAACCTTTGGACGGAAAATAAAGTGGACGATGTTAGATGAGGTTAACCAATTTGTTTTTTAATCTTAAAGTATGGATATTACAATGATTTATTTAGTATGGTTATTATTAAATTAATTACTGTTTCACAGGCATAAATTCCAATAGGTACTAATGATATTGGCTGTTAAGGTCGGTTTGTAATTGGTGTTATGTAGAAAATTGAATGAGTTAATAAACATATGATAGTAATCGTTCATCGCACCTGACTTTACGAATTTCAAGTGCATTTGCTGATGTAATATGCAACAGGATCCATCACCTTCCAAATATTCCTATAAGTAAATTGCAGGACAACAACTTTAAAAATAGTTGAAATTATCGTTGAGGTTTCTCATGAATGTAAATAGAATAATCTCAAAAACAATGTTGGATAAGGTCAGTGAATAAAATCCTAGTAATATTTAATTCAAACCTAAAATGTGAAAGTGTGAAACAAAATAAATTCCATTGAACTGAAATTTTATGCATAACATGCATAAAGGCAATGATGTGGTATAAGGTAGAAATTGCTGGTTCATAATCAAAATGAATATCAATATTGTTTGAATGGTAGCACGAATTTGTTTTAAAGACAAATGCCCAATGATATTGTTGATGAGAGATTAGCTTTTATTACTTATTCTTGGACCTTCATCAACTAAATTTTCGTGGTATGTTAAAGTTCTAAAAGAATAGTTCTTATTCTAAGAATTCTGAACTACTGAGTACTGATACGCTTGCAAAATCAGTCGTTATGCAACCATTCAAAGATATGGGATATGGCCAGGTTTGAAATGTTGTCGATTGTACCAATCGTTAGGAAGATTGCATTTAGTTAGAGTGGACTCAACATTAAATTTAGTTCACAGCCGCATCGAAAACAACAATTCCAACGGTACTTATTGGTAATCTTTTTTCAAGTTCCACTAATTAATTTAATTCTGGCAATGAGTTCTTCTCGTATTCCTTTCTTCCTAATTAAAAAAGGAAAAATATCATAGTATCCCTTGGGTTAGTATTACATGCCAACACATTGTGTTGCATGCAAGTATTACCTGCGTAACTTTAATTCAATACAGGTATTGCCCAATTACGATGAACTTAAGAATAATTACATGACTATAATAACAGACAAAACTCTGGTACCTGATGAATACATACCAAATTCGATGGCTTATTATATGGGAACGATTCATTATTGAGGATGACGAATTGCTGATCCGAAATCTTAGGCTGCAGCTTTCTCAATAATTAATGAAATTGAATGCCCTGAAAGATTCGAGATAGCAATGCGATGATGGTCCTGTGCACCGCAGAGTTGAAGAAAGTTGAAAGTGGACTGTTAGTATCTCTAAAAAAATCAGTCATCGGAGAGTCAGTAAATATCGAGGCATCTAAAATTAGGGGTTAGTGAAGACAGATGTTCAGATCCAAAGTACCTTCGTGTCACCGCTAAAAGGAACGCTAAATGTCGACATCGGTTAGGGAGTAGATGGGAAAAAGTAAGGAAAGAAGCTAAAGGAAAAGAGGGATGATTTGGGATGAGGGCAGAGATGTCGATTATTCAATTGGAGGAGAAACAGTTTTTCGTGTTATTGTAGAGATGATTGAGTTTTATTTAGTGAGGAGGGCTGTGAGCTCTTCAATCCAAACTTAGTAATTATAATATAGTATAGATTAAAAACAGTTCAGATTAAAATTCAAAATTCAACATTCAAACGAGGAAGTGGGCTGGGTGGGATTTTTCATGCCCCAGGCCAGGTCAACTAGGGGGTCGACCAGGGGGTTGACCTCCCCTATACAGGTTGACATGGGCGTCGACCTACCCTCCGGGTAGATCTGAACTATGACAATTCTGACTTGATGCTGAGTCTTTTCTGACCTGTTGCCGAGTCACTAGGGTATAGGTTGCAATTCTGGATAACTCCATCTAGTCTGGACGGTTGTGATTGCTCCTATGATAATCTAACGGCTTATGTTGATTTAAACTTCTATATAAGCACGCATAGACTCAAGCCCTAAACCTAAACTAAATTAGTCTCTTGGTCTCCATGCTGCTGCTATAATAGTTCTTCTTCTTAAAGCTTAGGAATTGCAAGTCAGAATTCTAATACAAACGACGAACGAATTATTCTCTTCTCTAATCCGTCTTTGTGAGTGCAATTTATTTCACAAAATAATTAATAAATTAATTATGATGAGTTATAATTTGGATTATGAGAACATGTCTATTGAATCATGTGATGTTACTTAACTTTTTGATCGTCTGTTGGTGAACACATGACAGTTTTGTTAACTTATGTTGGTAGATCTATTTCATATGTCCAATCACATATGTTTAACTTGATTCATTTTATGACATCAGTTTATATGCAAGTTTGGGATGTAAATCGTATGCTAGTTTGTATATGAATCTTATGCAAGTCTATTTTTTACATATGCTAGTTTGTATGTGAATCTTATGTAAGTTTGTATGCGAATTATACACAAGTTTATATGTGAATCAAGTATATACATATGCTAGTTTATATGTCAAACATGTGATATTAGTTTACATGTTTAAATTCATATGAAAGCTTGTAGGAATCCATATGCAAGTTTAGGTGAAAATTATATTCACATATGCAAGTTCAGGTGAAAACTATATTCACATATGCAAGTTTAGGTGAACACCATATTCACATATGCAAGTTTAGGTGAAACCCATATTCATATATGCAAGTTCACAATTTCATGTTTAGATCGATATTTAGTTTCATGGTAGTTTATGCAAATTTATGTTCTATATGTCCATTGCCTATGCAAACTTATGTTATAATTCTTATTTGCAAGTTAGATCTATTTTATGTGTTATGCAAGTTGTGATGTTTCTTTTCATTTTATGAGTTATACTATTTGCGAGTCTAACATATTTCATATCAAAACGTACGAAAAGCGTGGGGACAAGGGGAAAATATTAATTATGCAAATTGTGAATTGGCATAAAATGGCTTTAAAGGCATATAATTAAATTGAGAGACTAATTGGTATAATTTATACACCTGAAAAGTATGGATATAATTTAGGTGACAATTATGGACATAGATTTGGAAATTATTGACTATTTGAATAGGGATACTTAATTCATATTTGGGGTGAAATAATTATGTGCAATAACAAACGCCTAAGACACGAGGTTAGACTCGTTTGTGGTATAAGCATGCCCGGACCCGCCCGGAAAATCCAGAAACCACAAACGGTAGTCTAATGTGAGAGGTCGAAGGCATGAATTAAATGCGTAACAATTGTAAAGACACGAGGTTAGGCTCTCTTGCGGTATAAGACTACCCGGACCCGACTGGCAAATCCAACAACCGCAAACGGTAGTCTAATGTGGGAGGTCTTACAAGGTTACGGTTATAATGAATTAAGTAACACTTAACCGAGATAAACCTGTGGTGGGACATGGGGGTTAAGTGGGTGGCATGGGTGACATGTGAAATACGATTTGAAACACTTAACCAAATTGAAACATGTAAGAGGACATGAATGAGAAGGGTTTAAACGGGAAATCCTAGTGGGGACCAAACATAGGAAAAAAGCTTGTGTCAAGCATGGGGGACCCTTTTCAAACCAGTAACCCCATTAAGTGTATTTGTGAGCTCGAGTTAGATCGAGGATGGGACACGCTTACTGGGTTCGATTGTAAGAGGACAAAACGGGTTAACGATGGCAACGCAAGTCCAACAGGGTCATGTGCGTGCATGGGCCCGGGCTAGTAGGTAAGACGTTGTTGCATCATGTAGATATAAGCCATGCATCTTTAGTTGTATCGGGTTGCCACTTTGGGGAGTGATACACCCCGCTGTGGGACCAACACAGGTATCTACGAGTTATGGAGCCGATCGCATGGGGGTAGTGGGTACAACTATGGGAGATAGGGGCAGGCGACACCAATGAAGACAGCTAGGGGTAAACGAAACTACCATTATGATTATTATGTTCAGTAGGTGGGATCAACTTTTAGGGTGACTAGTAATTGTGCAGTATAGTAATTATCCTATAGTGTTGGAGGCGCAATTAACATTATCTTATTCCTCTTGTTTGCTTTGTCATGCCCATTTGTTTCACAATCATTCCTTATTTTTCCAGTTTATGCCTTATCCTAATTACTTTAATAATTATATTGTTAAGGATATTGGACTCGCCAGACTTTATGTCTGATCCCCTTTGTTTTCGCCTCCTTTTTTCCTTCCCCCCACCCCCAGGTTCTCAGGGTGGGACTAGTGCTAGTGGAGCTTGATTTGGATCTCTTTCTCTCTCTTTTGGAAGTGCTTGGTGTAACACCCCATAATTTTATAACACTAAGATTCACAAATCAAGGCAGAATTGAATTTTAAAAACAAAATCAAGGGAAACAGGTTGCGCCATTGCGTTCGTCTCGAAATTCTGCTTGGAAACGAGTTCGAGTTTGCGAGAATCGGAGTCCGTATGAGGGAGATATGACCCTCCGAAGTTTCAGGAATTTTCAGAATTGAAAACAGCTCGAAATTCGAATTCAAAATTCCAATTCAAACCCGGAAGCAGGCTGGGCGGGAAATTTCCTACCCAAGCCCAGGTCGACTGGGGAGTCGACTGGGTAGTCGACCCCCCTGACCAGGTCAACTGCGCAGTTGACCTAGGGGTCGACCTGGTGCTAGAACACGGTTTTGAACCTGGGTTCATTTTGATGTTCCTGGCCCGATTTTCTGACCAGATTCATAACCCTAATCCTATATAAACAACCTCTAGCCTCATTCTCTCTACACCATTCCATTCTGTCCTTATGTTGCCTCTGAGAAAATGTATAAATAAATAAAAAATAAGAAAATAATACGAAAATCTAAGACGAGGTTATGCTACTCAAGTTTGTCAAGACGAGATTCGAATCAAGATTAAAGCTTCAAGATAAGAATCAAAGGCTAACTCAAACGACTTCGAGCAACGTCGCACGAATCATAGCAACGCCATCTTTCTATTCTAAAAACCGATCAATGTAAGTCGGTTACTTTTTAGATTTGAATGTTTTCTCCATTCGTGACATGAAATTAAAGGAATAAAAGAATATGCCAAATCTTTCTGTTCGAATCAGTGCTTATATCCTTGGACCTAATTAAGAACTGTTATGATTCGATGACCAATAAGACTGTGACTATGAAACTATAGACCTTAAAACCATATACCTCTTTGACTATGAACATTGCCTATGAACATTGCCTATGACTGTGACTCATGACTGTGAGAATTATTTTCCTTTGACTATGAACATCGCCTATGACTGTGATTCATTAACTATGAGGATTTATTGCCTATGATTACGGATATAAGGTTATTATTTATGCCCATGACACTGTAGTTATAAAACCATGTTGTACCCCAAACTGGCATTATATTGGATCTAGGCTTGACTTTCTATTTCTAGTTATCCTTGGATCTTGATCTTGGGAATTTACCTATTAAGTTTGGTCTACCCATGTTCTTGAACTTATACTATTCAACCCTTTTCATGTCGTAATATTACCAGATCTATATGTCTGTAAATTATCTTTCATGGCATTTTGGTTCATTCCCTTTTATCCACGAATCTAGATTTATTTATAATCTAGGTTGAATCACAATTTTACGAACGATGGGAATACGTTTTGGGAAAAACATGAAATTGACTAAACTTGGAAATTGGCATAATTTGGGAACATGCATTATAGCATGACTATTAAGATAAAAATTAGAATAATAAGTCTAGTTTTGACATGAACTGAAATTAGAATATTAAATCAGAATTGGGTGGCTAAATTAAGCATGATAAGTATATTAGCATAATTGTGAATAATTTACATACATTGGGCGTAAATGGTAAATGGTTAAATGGGCCACAAAGTAGGTAGTTGGTATGCAAATTAAGTTTTGGGCATAAATGGTGAACTAGAATATGAAATCTAGTTTGGCATAAACTGTAAACTATAATATGAAATCTAGTTTTTGGCATGAACTGTAAATGAGGATGTTGGATCTAAATTTGCTATAAACTGTAAGATAGGCAAATCAGGATTTGGGCCTAGAATATAAGTCCATTAGTGGGCATGGCAAATGTATATGGCATAGGCCAAATTTATTTAAAAAGATAAATGGTTAAACTTTGAGGATAAGTTGTTAACAATTTATATATATACAAAAGAAAGGTTTATTAATGACATCTCTTTTAATAATACATACACCAGAAAGTTCTAGGGTGACAGAGAGGATAGTGTATAGGCTTGGGTTTCGAAAATACAAGTTTCCTGCTCTCCCTGGCTATCCCTAACTGATCCGATGGACGGGATGGTTACTTTCAAAACCTGATTTGAAAATTAATCAAAACCCTTTGAACTTAGAAAACACGAATACGCCTAACCCGAGGTTAGACTGAGTTGCGATGTAAACCTGCCCGGAACCAACCGACACATCCAGTAATTGCAACAATATCTGTCTAATGTGAGTGGTCGCGGCTTTAATTTATTAATTAAAGCTAGAACGAGAATGGTAGGGTTAAGTTAACTAAAACATTTAACCAATTCAACATGATAGCAGAACCAATGGGTGGGGTTAGGTTCATATAGACACTTAACATAGTTAAGCTAGAATGGGAGTGTTAAGTCATAGGGACACTTAACCAAACTTAACATCGTATCAAGACAAGATTTGTAGGTGTTAAGTAACTAAGAAAACTCTTATCCAAATTAACATGTTAACTAGACTAGAAGGTGGGGTTAAGTAAAGTTAATACACTTAGCCAAATTAATATGTTAACTAGACTAGAGGTTGGGGTTAAGTAAAATTTAATACACTTAGCCAATTTGATATGTTAGCTGGACTAGACCGTAGGGTTAAGTAAACTTGAACACTTAACCATCAGATTGTGATAAATGAATAGGGTTAAGTCTGAAACATGAAGGCATAATACTTAACCATTAATAAAATGTTAGTTAAAACAGATGGGCAAGGTTAAGTTAAAAAAAAAGAACACTTAACCAATACAGGATGAATGAATAGGGTTAAGTAATAAGAAATACTTAACCAATATAACTTGGTTTGTGGTAGGGTTAAGTCAACATGAATTACTGATAACACTTAACCAGTTTAACAGGATAAATGAAGAGGGTTAAGTTAGTTTGAATTGACTAATGACACTTAACCAATCCAAATTGACGAGAAAGAGAACTAAGTAGTAAACCTTAGTTAAAAGGAGCTAAGTAGTAAACCTTAGTTAAGAAAACAACGATTCTGGAAACTAAGTGGTAAACCTTAGTTAGCAAAACTAAGTAGTAATTCTTAGTATAACAAGGGAAGGAGCGAACGTCCGTCTGATTAAAAAGAAGGCTCCAACGAATTGGGTTACGAAGCCCGAGGCTTCGAGGTGACGTGAGGGTACTCTTGGTATCCCTCTGTGAGGTGGCAGATGATCCTCCTGGGCTCAGAGAGGTTAAGGTCTACGGTAGAAGAACCAAGGGTATGCCTTGGTTGCAATACAAGGCAACCTAAAGACTAGGATGGACCAGCGTGATTCGGCGAGACCAGTAGCCCTGTGATAGCAACTCGTCGTCTACCTACCATCTTTAGTCAATCGTTGTACGTATGCGAAAAGGCAGAGAACTCCCAACAGACCATATACTTGCTATCTAGTTATGGTTGAGGCTGGCCAATAGGAAAGTAGGGCATAGGGCGGTAAAAGTACAGTTCTCGCGCTTGATTTTCTTGGATTGCCTTTCATTAGTTGAGGGAGGGGTCACGGGGGACCATAACCACTGGTAGAAAAACAGACCTTAGCATCTGCACCGGCAGATATCTGAAAAGCTCCAGACCAAGTTCCGTGTTTCTAGAGTAGCCCTGCCACGGGACACGGGTCGTACATTACAGGACATGTGCATCTAGACAAGCGATGACGATTCGCGATACATACATGGGAAAAGTCTAGGAACATATACCACTCTAGGTAGTGTGTCCTAGACAAGAGGGCATCGTTCGACAGGTAGCATAATCCCTAGTTGGACCTAGGTGGCATAAACCCTGAATTCGAGAAACGTTTAGTAGATAGCATAAACCCTGGTTGAGTCTAGGAAACACTTGATAGAAAACCCTAGATTTGATCTAGGTAATAAATAATAAATGTATACCTGAAGGCAACCGAACTTTCCGGGATTGGGATCACGTTATCATTACTAGTTGGGACACTAGTTAGGTGGTGCAGAGATATAGAAACTAGTATAACAAGGAAATAGCGAAGCGGCGAAAGTATTAGAACATATCCAGTTTATCTTATCTTAGCATATCTTGTGTTAATCTTGTCTAATCTTGCTGACCCTATCATCATGGTGTTATCTTGTATTCAGTTAATTCATGTCGTTTTGTTTTTCCGTGTTCACATGCTAGAAGTAACTGAACTTACTCAGGCTTTATGTCTGACTCTGTTTTTCTTTCGTCTTCTTTTCTTCCGTCCCCCCCCCCCTCCCAGGTAGTAAAGGAGGGAATAGTATAGCTCAGGTTAAGTTGGACTCTCACTCTTTCCCAGCTTGAAGATTTGTCGAAGTTTTGCTTGGATTCTCTTTTCAGATGCTATGGCTGGATCTTGCTACATTGGGGAATATAAATGTTTTTTTATGCTTCTTTATTTTGTAGGACAGATGATACTCTGATATTGTAAAGAAATCGTTGTACAAACTATTTTATCAATAAAGCAAAGTTTTATTTTCCGCTGTTTTAATTTTTGTCGGTCTTGTAATTCATCTGCATCTTTTACCTTAAATTGCTCCACAGAACTTAGTGCATTCCCTTTGTGAGTGACACTAACAGATGTGGGGTGTTACACGTGGTATCAGAGCTGAAGGTTACTAGATTAGATAAAGGATTTGAAAAATTATTTTCAAAACAGTTTTAAAAGAAGCATTTTTTAAAAAAGGCATATTCCCCAAAGCCATGCGCACTATCTTCTCTTCCTCTGTTTGAATTCTTGTCTCCTTCTTTCTTGAGTCTCTGGGGCTCCTGACTTTCTGGGAGGTAACCTCATCGATGGGCGAAGTAGTGCTTGGCTTCCATCCATAGCCGTAGTTGTTTCACCTACGGCCAGTTTTCTTTCAAGTTTATAGGGTTTTCTGTACGTTGGAAGCAGCTTTCGAGAGATTTGTCAACATGACTACACATGGAAGAGGATGAGGAATTCATGGATGTAGATTTAGCTCACAAAGGAGGAAGGAATTATAAAACCTAAGACAAGAGGAAGTATCTTTACTATGGTGTAATAGGGCATGTAATTAAGGGCAAAGGACATGATTTTCAGAAGGGCAAGTACCTACTTTCGCCACCAAGCGTACCTAGGAGAAAGGTAGTAAAGTTCTGTTAGAAGAGTCTAGTTTTGCTGTTCGTACTCTTTCCTTTGGTTTTAGCGCTTCGCATTTGTTCATATCCACTTCCATAGTTGAGTCTCTGCACCATAGTACTTGCATAGTAGAAAGATCCCACTAGAGTCTCCAATCCAATTGGTGGTCCGACCAGTTTATTTTTGGTTAGTAGGGATTTGAGAATAGCTATCGAGTTTGCTTATATCATCTCCCATAGATCGTCTAAATTCGGAGGAGATATTCCTTAGGGTGCTTGTCTGATATTGGTTTAGGCCTTTAGGGCTTGTACTTGAGGAATGTCGAGTTCGACTAGCATGGTTTGCGTGAGAGATGAATAGTTGTGGCAGGCACTCTAAAAAGCACGTAGTGACCTTTCGACCCTTATAGTTATGGCATGGTGGATAAGAGGGAGACCTCTAATCATCTTAGTACATACACTTGGTACCGTGATTGACATCTGTTTATTTTAGAAATGGAGGTCAGAAACTTCACAATCGTGAAGTTAAATCAGTTAAGATACAGTGGAGTAAGGCTCAAGAAGGCTAGATACCAACATCATACCCTTTTCCTTAAAGGTGCATCCTTGATTTATTTATTTTGTAGGAGCTTTACGCATAATTGTTTCTCTCTTTCCAAAGTATAACCTCTAGGTCGTATCTTCGATCCTTAGGTAGAAACTCTTTTGGATGTAAACATGTATTTGAAACATGTTATGGTTGCGAGTGGTTGCTAATGGTTGCTCGTGAATGCATATACATACGTATTAGGCACTAGATCAGTTCGGACGCTTTCGTATTGCATTTACAGATATGTATTTGTTTGTAAGTTGAACTTGATATGTTATCATATGGATGTTGCATATGGATGAATGGCTATGCACACATGTAGTATTTACATAACTAGGGGTGCTTGCATACATGATTGGACGCATGGAACTGACATGATTCGCATTAAGGAGGTCAACTGAATCAGTAGACCGCCTGATTTTGCATTAGATAAAGACATATTCACACACTATGCATATGAACATGAAAACATTAGAAATCCTTTTAAGGACAATGAATGCCTGTGATTGAATGGTTGATTAGATGGATGATGGGATGGTAGGACACATTCTTCCTAACTTAAAGATTTCGGGGATGAAATCCTTTTAAGAAGGGGAGAATGTAACACACCGTAATTTTATAACACTAAGATTCACAAATCAAGGCAGAATTAAATTTTAAAGTCAAAATCAAGGGAAACAGGTTGCGCCATTGCGTTCGTCTCGAAATTCTTCTTGGAAACGAGTCCGAGTTTGCGAGAATCGGAGTCCGTATGAGGGAGATATGACCCTCCGAAGTTTCAGGAATTTTCAGAATTGAAAACAGCTCGAAATTCGAATTCAAAATTCGAATTCAAACCCGGAAGCAGGCTGGGCGGGAACTTTCCCGCCCAAGCCCAGGTCGACTGGGGAGTCGACTGGGTAGTCGACCCCCCCCTGACCAGGTCGACTGCGCAGACGACCTGGGGGTCGACCTGGTGCCAGAACCCGGTTTTGAACCTGGGTTCATTTTGATGTTTCTGGCCCGATTTTCTGACCAGATTCATAACCCTAATCCTATATAAACAGCCTCTAGCCTCATTCTCTCTACACCATTCCATTCTGTCCTTATGCTGCCTCTGAGAAAATGTATAAATAAATAAAAAATATGAAAATAATACGAAAATCTAGGACGAGGTTATGCTGCTCAAGTTTGTCAAGAAGAGATTCGAATCAAGATTAAAGCTTCAAGATAAGAATCAAAGGCTAACTCAAACGACTTCGAGCAACGTCGCACGAATCATAGCAATACCATCTTTCTATTCTAAAAACCGATCAATGTAATTCGGTTACTTTTTAGATTTGAACGTTTTCTCTATTCGTGACATGAAATTAAAGGAATAAAAGAATATGCCAAATCTTTTTGTTCGAATCAGTGCTTATATCCTTGGACCAAATTATGAACTGTTATGATTCGATGACCAATAAGACTGTGACTATGAAACTATGGACCTTAAAACCATATGCCTCTTTGACTATGAACATTGCCTATGACTGTGACTCATGACTGTGAGAATTATTTTCCTTTGACTATGAACATCGCCTATGACTGTGATTCATTAACTGTGAGGATTTATTGCCTATGATTATGGATATAAGGTTATTATTTATGCCCATGACACTGTAGTTACAAAACCATGTTGTACCCCAAACTGGCATTATATTGGATCTAGGCTTGACTTTCTATTTCTAGTTATCCTTGGATCTTGATCTTGGGAATTTACCTATTAAGTTAGGTCTACCCATGTTCTTGAACCTATACTATTCAACCCTTTTTATGTCGTAATATTACCAGATCTATATGCCTGTGAATTATCTTTCATGGCATTTTGGTTCATTCCCTTTTATCCACGAATCTATATTTATTTATAATCTAGGTTGAATCACGATTTTACGAACGATGGGAATACGTTTTGGGAAAAACATGAAATTGACTAAACTTGGAAATTGGCATAATTTGGGAACATGCATTATAGCATGACTATTAAGATGAAAATTAGAATAATAAGTCTAGTTTTGACATGAACTGAAATTAGAATATTAAATCAGAATTGGGTGGCTAAATTAAGCATGATAAGTATATTAGCATAATTGTGAATAATTTACATACATTGGGCGTAAATGGTAAATGGTTAAATGGGCCACAAAGTAGGTAGTTGGTATGCAAATTAAGTTTTGGGCATAAACGGTGAACTAGAATATGAAATCTAGTTTGGCATAAACTATAAACTAGAATATGAAATCTAGTTTTTGGCATGAACTGTAAATGAGGATGTTGGATCTAAATTTGCTATAAACTGTAAGATAGGCAAATCAGGATTTGAGCCTAGAATATAAGTCCATTAGTGGGCATGGCAAATGTATATGGTATAGGCCAGATTTATTTAAAAAGGATAAATGGTTAAACTTTGAGGATAGGTTGTTAACAATTTATATATATACAAAAGAAAGGTTTATTAATGACATCTCTTTTAATAATACATACACCAGAAAGTTCTAGGGTGACAGAGAGGATAGTGTCTAGGCTTGGGTTTGGAAAATACAAGTTTCCTGCTCTCCCTGGCTATCCCTAACTGATCCGACGGACGGGATGGTTACTTTCAAAACCTGATTTGAAAATTAATCAAAACCCTTTGAACTTAGAAAACACGAATATGCCTAACCCGAGGTTAGACTGAGTTGCGATGTAAACCTGCCCGGAACCAACCGGCACATCCAGTAATCGCAACAATATCTGTCTAATGTGACTGGTTGCGGCTTTAATTTATTAATTAAAGCTAGAACGAGAATGGTAGGGTTAAGTTAACTAAAACACTTAACCAATTCAACATGATAACAAAACCGATGGGTGGGGTTAGGTTCATATAGACACTTAACACGGTTAAGCTAGAATGGGAGGGTTAAGTCCATAGGGACACTTAACAAAACTTAACATCGTAATAAGACAAGATTTGTATGTGTTAAGTAACTAAGAAAAAACTTATCCAAATTAACATGTTAATTGGACTAGAAGGTGGGGTTGAGTAAAGTTAATACACTTAGCCAAATTAACATGTTAACTAGACTCGAGGTTGGGGTTAAATAAAATTTAATACACTTAGCCAATTTGATATGTTAGCTGGACTAGACCGTAGGGTTAAGTAAACTTGAACACTTAACCATCAGATTGTGATAAATGAATAGGGTTAAGTCTAAAACATGAAGGGACAATACTTAACCATTAATAAAATGTTAATTAAAACGGATGGGCAAGGTTAAGTTAAAAAAAAAGAACACTTAACCAATACAGGAAGAATGAATAGGGTTAAGTAATAAGAAATACTTAACCAATATAACTTGGTTTGTGGTAGGGTTAAGTCAACATGAATTACTGATAACACTTAACCAGTTTTACAGGAAAATGAAGAGGGTTAAGTTAGTTTGAATTGACTAATGACACTTAACCAATCAAAATTGACGAGAAAGAGAACTAAGTTTTAAACCTTAGTTAAAAGGAGCTAAGTAGTAAACCTTAGTTAAGAAAACAACGATTCTGGAAACTAAGTGGTAAACCTTAGTTAGCAAAACTAAGTAGTAATTCTTAGTATAACACGGGAAGGAGCGAACGTCCGTCTGATTAAAAAGAAGGCTCCAATGAATTGGGTTACGAAGCCCGAGGATTCGATGGGACGTGAGGGTACTCTTGGTATCCCTCTATGAGGTGGCAGATGATCCTCCTGGGCTCAAAGAGGTTATGGTCCGCGGTAGAAGAACCAAGGGTATGCCTTGGTTTCAATACAAGGCAACCTAAAGACTAGGATGGACCAGCGTGATTCGGCGAGACCAGTAGCCCTGTGATAGCAACTCGTCGTCTACCTACCATCTTTAGTCAATCGTTATACGTATGCGGAAAGGCAGAGAACTCCCAATAGACCATATTCTTACTATCTAGTTATGGGTGAGGCTGGCACATAGGAAAGTAGGGCATAGGGTGGCAAAAGTACAGTTCTCGCGCTTGATTTTCTTGGATTGCCTTTCATTAGTTGAGGGAGGGGTGACGGGGGACCATTACCACTGGTAGAAAAACAGACCTTAGCATCTGCACCGGCAGATATCTGAAAATGTCCCTACCAAGTTCCGTGTTTCTAGAGTAGCCCTCCCACGGGACTAGGGTCGCACATTACAGAACATGTGCATCTAGACAAGCGATGAAAATTCGCGATACATACATGGGGAAAGTCTAGGAACATATACCACTCTAGGTAGTGTGTCCTAGACTAGAGGGCATCGTTCGACAGGTAGCATTATCCCTAGTTGGACCTAGGTGGCATAAACCCTGAATTCGAGAAACGTTTAGTAGATAGCATAAACCCTGGTTGAATCTAGGAAGCACTTGATAGAAAACCCTAGATTTGATCTAGGTAATAAATAATAAATGTATACCTGAAGGCAACCGAAATTTTCGGGATTGGGATCACATTATCATTACTAGTTGGGACACTAGTTAGGTGGTGCAGAGATATAGAAACCAGTATAACAAGGAAATAGCGAAGCGGCGAAAGTATTAGAACATATCCAGTTTATCTTATCTTAGCATATCTTGTGTTAATCTTGTCTAATCTTGCTTACCCTATCATCATGGTGTTATCTTGTATTCAGTTAATTCATGTCGTTTTGTTTTTCCGTGTTCACATGCTAGAAGTAACTGAACTTACTCAGGCTTTATGTCTGACTCTATTTTACTTTCGTCTTCTTTTCTTCCCCCCCCCCCACCCCAGGTAGTAAAGGAGGGAATAGTATAGGTCAGGTTAAGTTGGACTGTCACTCTTTCCCAGCTTGAAGATTTGTCGAAGTTTTGCTTGGATTCTCTTTTAAGACGCTATGGCTGGCTCTTGCTACATTGGGGAGTATAAATGTTGTTTTATGCTTCTTTATTTTGTAGGACAGATGATACTCTGATATTGTAAAGAAATCGTTGTACAAACTATTTTATCAATAAAGCAAAGTTTATTTTCCGCTATTTTAATTTTTGTCGGTCTTGTAATTCATCTGCATCTTTTACCTTAAAATGCTCCACAGAACTTAGTGCATTCCCTTTGTGAGTGACACTAACGGATGTGGGGTGTTACACTTGGACTGCTGAAAGTAAAGTTCAGCTTATCTCTTTTATGGCTACAAATGTTGGGGTTATGCTTTTTACTTTATGTACTCAGAAAATAATTTGGCAAGATGGATATTAAGTGTACTTGGTTTTATTGTTGGTTTTTGATGTTGTTGTAACCAAACTATTTCTCTGCTGCAATTAAAGTTGCTTTAATTTTTCAAGTACCAATATATGTATCTGTCTTGTTATATTCTGTTCTATACACCAATAATACTCCATGAAAGTTAATGAATTCCCCTTGAGAGTGACATTAATCGACGTGGGGTGTTACATCGCCGGTTTTGTTCCTAGGGACAGTTAGATCTTTAATTAGATTTGAACGGGAAATGGTAATTAAATTTACCGATAACACCGAGGTGTTAGTTATGGGGTAATACTAGTTTTTCTCCATGGGATGAATAGGTTGGGATTGGGAAATTAAATAAATGATTACTTCGGTAAGGTGCGCTAATCCCGACTAGTTTGGAAAACCATAACATGGTTTGAATTGACATCCAAAGGAAGATTAAAGAATAAATTTTAAAGATTTTATCTTTGATAAAATTAATGAGAACCTTTCCGAAAGAATGTGAATATTTGAATAAAAGAGTATTCAGAATTGGAATGAGGCATATGTTGTGTTTCTATAGCACTTGTTTACTATATACGCGAGTTATTCAGAAAGGTCGGATTTATACCCATTCTGAATAACTGATTCAACGATAAGTCGATGGTGAAGACGGTGGTTGAAGACCAGAGGTCTTCACATCGTTCGGATGATTATTGATGTCTTGATGGGCTGTACACCCAAGATGAGGTAATAAGTGGTGATCGTCCAGACGTACTTGGAGATCGACTGATATGCGAGGGCCTCTCTCTCCTGTATTGGACATACGGGACGAGGAATAAGGTGCCTCCGGTTTCGTTCAGACCCAGAACGAACTAGTAAATGGATTGCGTGTCTAACATTGGATTTTATTATGTGTTGATTGATTTCTATTAAATATATATCTGTTTGGCGGCAGATAATTTATTCTCTTGCTTAGCGCCCTTCTCTGAGACATACGAGCTCAGAGGTTATATATCGATAGATATCAGTCGCATGGCATGAATTGCCTGTGTGGCATGCGGAGATGCAGTGATCAAGGCTTTTGTTGAAAAGTAGAGTCTTGTGGTTGATGATCAGAGCACGGCTTTAATACAGTGTAGCTTTGTGTATGGCATTAATTCGCGAGCCTCACACCACGGTATGAGTTAAAAACGGGATCGGACTGTTGGGAGAACACGACGTTTCGTTCTAGCTCTTGGTGGTGTCAGCGTTTTACATGCCCTGACATTTATATTATTTTTACCTATGTGGTTGTTGGATTGCGAGGCGCCTCGGTTATATCGGTCTCTACGGAGCCGATGGATAGGTCCGATAGGACCAGGAAACATGTGTTCAGGAATAACTAATCCTCAAACGTAACGGAGGACCGACCGAACCGATCTAGGGTTACCCAAAGTGTGTAGTCCTGAGGCATTTGCTAGAGTGTCTCGAAGCGGTGAGGAGCCATCCCTGGCCTCGATTCATGATGGAAATCCAATTTACAATACGTGACATTTTGCTTTTGATTATAGAGCCTAGTATTGACGACATGATATATGGTACCCCTGCCGCCTATGATTGATACATTTATGTTTGAAGTTGTTTTCATACACTTTACACTATAATAGTATCAAAATGATTTGTTTTAAACGTACCAAGCATGTTTGGCTATTATAAGGGAAAACCCTATCCACTAGCTTGCGTTGCATTGTGTGATGGGACCTGGTCTTATAATAGCTTCATTTTTTCCAAAAAGCATTGCGCTGTTTATTCTATGCACTAATATTCTTGGGAGGAAACCCGTTCCGTTTTATACGTCGTGGTCCGTTGATTTACTCCATTTTAAAGTAAAGTTTTAAATAACTATTTTAGTTCTCACACCAGTCACATGACTGACCTGGAGTTTATTATTTTAACCTAAACTCTGGGTGCCCCTATTTTCCACACGGGCAGCTAGTAGTTTTGGTTTTGCAGATTTATATTCACATGATCGTAGTTTACAACTGGAACGATCTTCGGAAGGCCCTGTATCCGTATATCGCCTTCAATTGTGTTTTGTTGCATTTTTCGCTGCAGTAATGTATTGTAATCTTTTATGTTTATCAAATGTATTTTATTTATTTATAATCTGTATATTATTGTACTCTGATGTAAATTGTTGTAATAACCAGTGAAATGTTCTTCTGTTTGTTTTCTGATTCGTCTTGTCCTAAAAGCAATCCGCTCTTTCTCTTCTCTTCGGAGAACGGGGAACTTCGGGTCGCCACAGTCTTACAAATTTACGTACCTGTTTTTATCATTGAAAACAAGTTAATATTTTCTAACTCATCTGAAATTCAATTTCTATTTTGGAAAAAAAATCCTTTTTAAATCTAAAAAATCCCTTGTCATGATATAATTTTATTTTTAATATAAATATCTAGGGCCAGTGATATGCAAACATCCAAATCCCTTAATTATCAACCATAGGTTTACAACACATCATATATGATTATGTATATACGAAAACAAACAATTATAAATTTTGAGGAATCTAGTCGGATCCCTCCAACCTGTTTTTCCTGCATCCACAGATGTCAGACAATATAAAAAATACCAATCTTGCTTCAAGACAGGATATCGCGGTATAGAAGGTCATACACTTATATATCGTGGGCGATAGGGTCATCCGCTAATGATGCTGCGGGCATCCGCTAATGGTACTGCATGAAATATCCAATATATATATATATATATATAATAACCACAATTACCAAGACTAAATAACTAATATTATATATATATAAATATATATATAGATATATATAACCACAATAATTCAATAATTCATGCATGCATCCAAACAACCAACAAATTATTTTTAACGATTAAAAATAAATTTAAACATAAAACTCTAAGTGAGATTTACTCACCTTGATTTTTATTTCGATCCATTCTAATTCGATTTAAATCCTGATTATGCAATCCTCAGCAAAGAATTACTCGACTGACTTTGCTCAGTAAAATCTCATATATCCTTAATATAACATTCCTTATTTTATATGACTTTATATATATTCGTTTATAGATTTGGTACCATTTCAAATAAATCATTACTTGTTAATAGAAATTAAATAAAGACTAAATCTACCTTATGTCTATTGTTTACACTCGTTCCTCGATATTGCTTTGAACCCAGCTATTGTACCACCTCCCTGTGTTGAACTCAGCCTCATCCATCCCTTCTTCACATCACCAACAACCGAAACTTGCTGTTGCTACCACCCAGACCTACCCTGCTCTCTTCTATTTTCTTAAATGAACTCCAACAGTCCATTATAAATGCCAGTTCATCACTTCATTCCAATATAGCAGATTGCACTCTACTCAATGGACCGTTGTTGGCCATCTCAGCTCCACTATCCCAAAAAAATACAGACCGAGCTCATCTTTTCCAACCCAGTATAACATGAGACGGTTAACTCCAACAACGACACTCAGTTTCACTTATCAACTCGAACCCCCCAGGCTACAGATCGATACTTCCCCGATCGCGCCATCAATAAGAAGTCAACACTGATGATCCATAGAACTCCAAAAGTACCTCTGTTTGAACCCCCCCTCCAGTTTAAACTCCTTCGAACATGACAAGTACAACAACACCAATCAATTGAAATATACTTCGGCCTCCCTAATCACAATGAGCCCTAAACCGATTTCAAACCATCGTCACCCCTAATTCGTGAGCATCTCTATCCTAACGTCGAGTTTAGAGAAAATCACAAGAGGTTAACGTTGTCACTCTCTCGATCGCAACGAGTAGCAGATTAATTGGTTTCATTGAGGAATCGAATTGGTTTCTTTTTCTGAAGAGGAAATAACGGGTTTTGGGGATATTCGATTTCGATTGAATGAAGATTGGGAGAAACAGGGTCTATTTAAATAGAAGAGAATGCGGAAACATTCGTTCGTAGTGACTGATTGTGTTCATAGTGAATTATATATCCAAATTCATATACATAAACATTATTCAACTTATGCCAATTTTGCGCTCTTCAAGTTGTGTCTAACTCTGTATTTTCCCCCGTTCTAGAACTAACACATTCGCATAAATTTAGCAGCATGCCTAGGCTGGAGAATAGCCTAGCTATATAAAATAAAAGGGAAAGGCGAAGGGAAGATGACAGAGATGATTATTCTAACAAAAATGACATAAGCATATGATGGCATAATGCTAAGATGAACATATAAGAACAGATCAGTGAACTTGTGATAATAAAGCAGGTTCTAACAAAGTAGGAATATCATAATATGCATGATTAGATCTAACTAAGGATTTAGATGTCCAACTAATGA
This sequence comes from Allium sativum, assembly GCA_030737875.1. NCBI lineage: Eukaryota > Viridiplantae > Streptophyta > Magnoliopsida > Asparagales > Amaryllidaceae > Allium > Allium sativum. The sequence continues at coordinate 569,718,341 of CM060923.1, read as the reverse complement.
TAGATTTAAATTAACCACAACATGATAGGCAATTGATGATCCGAATAGTAACTTAGAACCATAATCAAAAGTAGATCTGACACGGTAAAGGTTGAGATCCAAGTCATAATTATAGATTTACAAATTACAATAGATTTAATATGATTCAGTCACAAGGATAGATCCAAATTACAGTTATATCATGTTATACTTTTTATTTATTTAAATCTAAAAATAACTTAAACTCACAATCTTCAGATCTAGAAAGATAAAAGGAGGAAAGCAGTTGATGTATCTAAGATCTACACTTGAATCTCTAAATTTGATTGCAGAAGAAGGGTTTTGATTCAATCCAGGCACCAACAACACTTAGGCCTCCATTGATTTTCAGTGTGAGAAAACAAGAAAATGAAGCCGTATATATAGCTGCCAGCCCCTAGAATTCGATTGCCACCTCAGTCCTAGGGGGGTCGACCAACCCCTTAGGGTCAACACTGGGGTCGACACCCCTATGCGGGATTTTTGCCGCTCACTCAAATTTTGAATTTTGAACTGTTTCAGAACTTTCTGGACCTAATTTTGAATTCTTGGACCCTATGTATATAATTATCTTACGCGTGTACAAACTTCAAACCCTCATAACTTCTTCATACGGTGTCCGTTTTATGCAAACCAAATGTCTATCTTGACCAGAATTTTGAGATGGACGCAATGGCATAGTCTGTTTCCATTAATTCTGAATGTTAAATTAATTATTATTTAATTCATCCTCTTTAATGTTGTTAAAATTACGGGGTGTTACACCAATAGTTTCCTGACAGCCACGGTTTCGGCTTTTGAAAGTGAACGGACAGATATGCTGGCTAAGCATGCCAAAAAGTTGAGAATGAAGGAAAATATACTTTTGAACGCCAAACGATTAGTTTATGAAGATCAGGTGAGGATTTCTTTGTTCTTGAAAGCATATCTTCTAGACGTGGTGATGTATATTATGAAAAGGCTCACTTCCTAATTTACTGTGATAACTTCAAAAAATTTCCAGGCATGGACTTCCCTTCCATTCAAATTTTTGTTTGGAGAAGAGCTACGGAGAGTGTAAATTTGGCTAAACAGGGTATTCAGGTCCCTAGGAAAAGTAAGGTGAAATTTGAGGACCGTCTATTCATCGAAGGACTGCCAAATAACCCTAAGTTTGGTGACGGTGAGGAATTGGCTTTAGATTCTGGTGACGATGATGGAGATGATTACAGTAATGAATCTAACTCTGAGTAAGGAGGCCACCAGGGTAACAAAGATGATGGCATACTTTTCTCACCTGTCGGCAATGCCTCAGGCATTGGGGATGTGAATGCCGATCCTTCATATGCTCTCGTTACTCCATACTACTCTTGCTAAAGAGAATGTTTTCTCCAAGTCTGATGAAAGGGAACAAGCAATGCAATTTGTCACCCCTGTTCCTTAGGTATAAATTTTTTCTTGAGTCACTTCCTTTCCTGCATTGGGTTAGTTTGCTTTATTTTGAAACTTACTGATATTTACAAAATGTCACGACATGACTTTATGCTTCCAAAGGTGAACCTTTGTCACTTGCTATTATTACAGGAAAAACCCTGTTTTTACTAATGACACTGTTTTCAAGGACAATTTGCGCTTATTATCTAGGTTGAGAATTTCTTACAAAATCACTTTATAAGTCTGGCAGGGAACACTTTTTAAAACAACTTAAGCTTATCTATATCGAGTATCCCCAGGTCTTTTTTAGTTTCTTGGATGACGACATGGAGATGATATTAAAGAAATTTAGGGCTCACCATGCAAAGATGATATGTAATATGAATAAAACATGTATTAAAGGGAATGATTAAACTGTTATGATTTTTTCTTTTTGTAATTAATACTCGTTCGGATGAACGTAAGGTAACTTTTGTATTCACCTCTTTTGAATGATGAGAGTTATAGTTTACTATTGTTATTTACTTCTAAAGACAATTTCTATAAGTAGTAATTTAGGTGTTTATAAAACAGGAAATTTCAACTAAAGATCCTTCATCCTCTATAGGGATGGATGTGTTATGAATTAGGGGTCGGGGAAACCTTATAGAGGGTTCTCCCATTGATACTATTCACGGGTTCGTATTGTTAGAAGAGCTTTTTACGAAGTTTTTAAACGAACAAATGAGTGTTATATAAGATCAGCTAAGGAAAAAGGGCTAAACTATCCTTATGCTAAAAAAAGAGATAAAGACGAATATCTCCATTGATTTTGACAAAGAGGTGGATGAGCTGCAACGTCAAATTGTTGCTTTAGAAGTTGAACATGACAATGCAATAACAAAACGTAAAACTTGGGAATTCGTTTTTGGATGTACCACCGAAACCTCTACACCTGAGACTCTATAGTCACAGTAGAGTTCGAGTCCCTAGAGTTTGGGATGAGCCATTATGTGAGGAATTTCCCCTTTAGGTTGGATGATTCTCATGTTAATAGGTGGTATTAGAAAATTTATGATAGAAAGTATAATGAGGATAAGCTCCGGCATATCGACTTCTACGTTTCCAAAGTTATGCAACTACAAAAGGAAAAGCATGCTTTACGAAAGAGTGCTTTTAGTTTGGAGAAGGAAAAATAAGACTCTGTGTGCCATGGGCAGGGCCTATAACAGAGGTTTGAAACTACAACCTAAGCCTTTTGTTGACCCATACAAAGTTATGGAAAAGTGGCAGAAGATCAATGAACTTTTGAGTATTTCAATTCGTCATGGTATCACACCCCCCATGTCTGAGAACGGGGAGCTTTAGGAAAATGTATTAAGTATCATTAATCACCTAATATTCTTTTAAATAGTTAGTGATATTGTCTTGTGAATGAACTTATAAATGGGATGTGTATTACTTGGGTAATTCTCGCCTATTTTTTGCGTGAATAACAGCAAGTTAAATGTAATGAGTTTGAGAAATTTCCCTGAATGAGACGGAAGATCATAATCCTCTTTTGAAGGATTTTAGGTTATAGTACCTGGCCATCTTCCCGGACATTGGTAGTGGACCCCTTCCTTAGGATTAGGAATTTGAATCTAGCATCCCAAATTAGGGTATTAGTGATAAGAGACCGGGTACGCCCATCTGGTGATAGTAAAGCCTTGTTCCATATTCTAGATTCGGGTATAAGACTAGAGAATCGCTTTGAGCAATAATAAAGGTTCTGACCCAACCGAGATTCAAGTTATTAAGAAGACCAAATATCCCTTTTTGTTAATAATTAAAATTTCAAACCGACCAAGATTCAGGTATTTATGATAAGATCGAAAATCCACTTTCGGCAATAATTGAGATCTGAACCATCCCAGATTCGGGTATTACGATAGGACCAGAAATCCACTTCCAAAAATAATTAAGATCCGAACTAACCTAAATTCGGGTATTAAGATAGGACTGGAAATCCACTTCCTGCAATAATTCAGATCCGAACTGACCAAGATTTGGGCGTTAAGATAGGACCGAAAATCCACTTTCGGCAATTTAATTACCCCTTTTTGGACATGATTTGTGAAGCAGAGGATGTAAGTGCTTCTTGAGCCACTCCTTGGGCTTTTATTGTCAAAGCAGAGGATGTATGTGCTTCTTGAACCACTCTCTGGGCTTTTATTTTCAAAGCAGAGGATGTACATGCTTTGTTGGCCACTCTTTGGGAATGTGCGTCTAGTGCTCTTGGCTATCTTATCCACAAGTAGGGCCCAAGGACTTACCCGACCTCCCTCCAGGAGGCGCCTTATCTTGACCAATGTAGGCGATGATAAGGTCTTAGATGCTTAAACGGGCCATTGTAGATGTGAAATTAAGGCTTGCTCTTTCAATGCTCTAACCTAGCCATCATAGGCGGTGATAGAGGCTTACACTCCACACACTCCAAGGGGTTCCCTATCCCGGCCATTGTAGGCGATGATAAGGGTTTATGTTCCCTTCTATGGGTAACGCGGACCATAAGCAGAGGTAGGACGTGCTCATCTGCGAGAGGATGTAGGACGTGCTTAGTTCATAGCAGAGGCAGCGTGTACTCTTCTACGAGCAAAGGTAGGGCTTATTAATTAGACGATCCATGCTGACCATTTCTGGCGTGGATCAGAGGCTTACGCTTTTGATGCTTTAACCTGGCCCTTTCTGACTTGGGCGCGAAGAAAGGCTTACACATCACCCCTTCCAGAGGGTACCTTGACCTGGCCAACTCGGCGGTAATAAGGGTTTTTATCCTTTTTTGACATGACCTTCCTTGGACTATTCTGAGTTCATAAGAAGGTGTTGATACTCTAAGTTACGTAGACAACACTTTTCCTAAGGATTTTATTGAACTTAGTTTTATCCTTTTATAAAGTCTTGTAGTTGGCCTTGATTAAGGAACGCTATGTTCATTCCCTCGAGGGCTTTGCAGATGTTAGTTTCATGTCCATTTATCATATGATAATGGCAGTAAGTCCCTCTCAATTTCTTTTTAGACTTGGGCTTTTTCTTTGTGGATGGCCAGTAGTTGAGCTCATATCTGGTATGGAAATACATGTTTCCCTTTGAGGTAGTAAAGTGACATTCCTTTGGCATTCTTGGCATAAAGCCCTTTACTTGTCATTGGAACTTAAACCTTTTGTTACTTCAACTTGTTGCTTCATCCATATGCCTGCATTTCCTTTTCGAGGTATGTTGATGTTGGGATGCTATCTTTTTAGTCCATTTAGAAACAAAGCGGTTTAAATCCTTCATTACTTCCCGTTGGAGCACAATTACTTTGATTTTCCCATGGATAGCTTTCCTTATATGAGAGAAGGGGTTATACTCCCCTGATGTAGAACCACTTAGAGGAAAGACTGATGTTTGTCATATGTACGAATGGTGGTCATTCCAGTATACAGGTTCATGTTGTTCTACCTTCCTTTTCCAATTGATTATTCGCAAGGCTTATATTCTTAACCTTTGTTCTTTCATCACTCTTGGGTCAGTAGTTCCTGACATAGCCATTTGAGATCCAGAAGATTCTTGTTTGGACCTTTTTCCCATAATCTTGCTTCATTAAAGCTTAGTCCAACCTGGACGGAACAACATAGTTAGATATGTTGCTGTTAACCCGAAGGTCGGAGGTTCAAGCCGTACTACTAGCGCCAAAATGTTAACGATATTTTTTGTCAACACCAGAGACAGGTCTATAGAAATGGACTAAGGGGAAAACAGAGTTATCAAGCTTCCAAGTTAGTTCACCGTTTCCTAGATATCAAGGTCTAAGCCTAAAAGATCAGTTACTCTTCCCTCAAAGGGTGAGTATCACGCTTAAGCGACATAAGAACCAAAAATTATCTTGGGACATGGGTTCCCTAATCACAACCATCGGTAGAAAGCAACATGGCTTATAGGAAGGGGGTTTTCCATAAGTTTGCAGAAGGGTTTAGACTTGTGTAGGAAACCGTGACCATGTACATAACATAAGGTATGTTATCTACGAAATAGATAAGAAAACTCATAAGGAACTCGTAAGAAATATGATGAGTGTTGATCTGCTCTTTATTGATCCTTGATTCAAAGTACATAAGTTATTACAATAGACTACAGAAGAAAAGATTACAAGAATGAGAAATGAGTAATCATCCTGAAAATGAGACCCCTAAGGTCTTATTTATAGACATATTGGGACCCCTTTTTCTATTAGGCCAGCAGAAGCGATTTTCGGGTACAACAGCCACATGTCGGTCGCTTTTTTCTTTCGGTTCTGGTTGCTTTACTCTTAGCCGCTCTTTTGGCCTTGTTGTCGGAGGTATTATTTCTCTCAAGGTGCCGGTCTCAGTATTATTGGTACGAATTGCTTTAGGAAAGGCTTTTAGCTTCCAGCTATGATCTTCCGGTCTCGTTATTAATTCTTCATGGTGCTTGCTTCTGTTCTTTAAATGTGTTGGTTTGGGAATTACCACCCCTTTCGTCTTTGACACTAAGTGAATTAGGTGGATAGTTTGTCTCTCTTAGAAGCTTTGACTTGCTTTCGGTAGACCTCCAGAGCGGATTTCGGTCTTCCAAATGGAATGCATTTGGAGCGTAGTTGGTTTCCTCTTGGAGCTACTTTTGGCGATCAAATGTTCTTCTTAGTCCCGGTAACTAGCTTCCGAAAGGCTCCTCTATACTTTGATATTTCATTCCTCCTTGTATCGACATTAAGAAAGTTAATGATGATACCCTTTTTCTCTTTCCTTGGCTCCCGGTTAAATGTTCTTCTTGGATTTCGGTTTCTGCTGACTACCTTGTGTGTCGGAGCTACCCTATCTGTATACTCCCTTTTTTAAGCATATTTATGCTTTCCTTCTTGCTGATGGTGATAGTTTGGTACCCTTTCATTGACACTACAAGAAAATTGGTTATTGATAGCTACTTAGCATGACGTCTAAAGTCATCCCTTCATCCTTGTTCATTTTTGGGTTGAAGACAGCTCATTTCACGTGTCATCATAACTCCTCAAAATCAGACGGTAGATATTTCCAGCTCCCGCTTCTTTTTCATTTCGAGGCCGCTTCTTTTTCATTTGTTTTGCTCTCTTCCGCCCTTTTACTTTGTCATTCCTCCTCAGTCATAACCTTAAAAATATTCAGTTTACTTCTTCTATATTCACCAACAACAATAACAATAATCGATTATGATTATTACTACTTTCGACAAGTGAATGGTGGCCCTTTTCACTATAAGAAAGAAACTTGTCCTCTGCCAATATTCGACCATGGCGATGTGGAAACACCCCACCTCCGTTAAGGTCACTCACAAAGGGAATGCCTTAACTTTGGTGGAGGTTTATAAGTAAAAGTCACAGATAAATACAAGACAGATATAAATACACATATTTTAAACAACGGAAAACAGGCTTTTATTTCATCAATACGTGTTCATACAAAACATTTCCATAATTGTCTCAAAATACATCCAACATTACAACCTCATTACTGTCTTGATTATTAAAGAAGCATAAAACATAAATAAAGTAACAAAAATCCCCATAGTGATATCCAAAGCCATAGTCCGAGCAAAAGAGATCCAAATCATACATCTATGGTCTTGAAGCTTGCAAAGAGTCTGACTAAGATGGGTTGTTTCATCCTTGTGGACCTGGGGGGGGGGGAGGGGGGAACGAAAGAAAAGAATATGAAAAGAAAATAGAGTCAGACATAAAGCCTGAGTAAATCTAGTGACTCTTCAGTATGTGAATAAGAAAAGGGCATGATATATATAAACTGAAAACAGGAAAGTATCACAAGCTAAGGAAGTGTAGTTTAGAATCGAATGTACTATCGCACCCACACTATATCTCTGAACCTACTTGAGCTTATTCTAACTGGCACCCCATGCTGAGGGTGAAGTGATCCCCATTTTCTAAAGATCGGCTCCTACTCGCATAAACATATATGTAACACCCCACCTCCGCCAGGGTGACTCTTGCAAGCACTCTGACTTTGGAGGGGCGTTTGAATCAGGTAAACAAGCATAATGATATATCAAGGCAGAACAAGAACATATGTATATATGTAAACAGAGTAAATAACATAGATAAAAACAGCGGAAGATTTCAAACCATTTCAAAACAAGTCTGGTACAACATAATGTCAATTTTCCAAATACACAAGTCTAGATAAAAACAACATTACTGAAAAACTGAAATACATAAGTACAATCCCCAAAATAAGTGATAACCATAGCTAGCTTCATGTCAAGACCGTACATGAGCTAAAATCCCACAAGCAAGCGGTCAGAAATCCAAGCTAAGCTCCAATATTCCCTCCCTGAGAACCTGGAGGGGAACGGAAGAAAAGAGGCGAAAGAAAACAGGTCAGTCAAAAAGACTGAGTAAGCCCTACTACAATCAATGTAAACTGATAAAGTTAACTGGCATGAGAAGCAGGTATGATCATAAGGATAACAACATACTAGCATGGTGATTAACTAACAAGGTAGATAAAGGTGTCATCGCATAATCAGGTTTAAGGTTTTGCACCACAGGTGTACTAGCAAACTAACATGACTTGAATAAACAAGTATTGATCCCTTGGCCCAAGCTTTGGCCCAATAACATGTAGTGACCCCAATACGAGGTCCAAAGTGTAAACAAGAAGTGATCCCCAGGCCTAAACTTGGCCCAAACAACATGAATGACCTAAACCAAGGTCCAACTAGCACGGTCTAGTCGATCGGCTCCCTATAAGCCTAACTCGTCAAGTGTCGGTGTCATACGGCCCAACTACGAAGTGTAGCTAAACTGTGCTAGGTCCACCCTAGGGTGTATCAAGTCCTAGGGTGTCAACCACGGACACAAATCAATGCACGCACAGTCTAAACCTACTAGTGCCCGTGCCTGCTTTTTCAACTTCGGACCATGTGCACGACCATGGCCCGCCTGAACCTACACCGGCGCACCTACTCAGCCGTCGTTTTGGTCGCTTACATGGCATCCCAGTAATCGTGCCCCTCCCTGGCCTAGTCCCTAGGGTATCATGATACAACTAAGAGGGTTACTGGTGCAAAGGACCACATAACTAGGGTTTCCTTAATGGGTTAAACGTGGTTAACCCAACCCATTCAAGTACCAAGTTGGTTAAGTGTACCCAAGATTCATGACTTAACCCTACCAACCCATCGTGTTTAATTGGTTAAGTATTCAAGCGGTCCATGACTTAACCCTAATCATGAGGCATTAATTAATTTAATGCGCCTTAACCTCTCACATTAGACTTTGTTGCGGTTACTAGTTAAGCCGGTCGGTTCCGAGTAGCTTTACACCGCAACTTGGTCTAACCTCGGGTTCAAGGTACAACATGACCAACTTCTCACATTGGGTCCTATCGTTTGTAGCAACTAGTTAAGCCTGTCGGTTCCGGGTAGGTTTACGCTACAAACTCAACCCAACCTCGAGTTGGTCCCACTTATATTTTCTAAGTGTCATGTCCATCATGTTTCCAAAACACATTACAAATTTTCAAGCAATTGGGTAGACCTAACTTAATAGGTAAATTCCCAATGGGTAGACCTAACTTAATAGGTAAATTCCCAAGCTTATGTTTTTATGTCTTTTAAGTTTACCCAACCCCAAACGCAATCCCATCGCTTACATATCGCAATAGCGCATAAAGGATAGAAAGAGGGAACTTGGCATAATCGTGACATAAAGGTGTTGAAGCCACAAGTTCAACATGGTGGCATAAGAAATGTACATATGTTCATATACTTGCATATTACATTTTTAGGCCTCAAAAGCATGCATAAAACCAAACTTGGCATATTGGTGATACATGGTGCTAAATGACATGTAGACATGGCCATAAGTTCGCATTTAGCCTCACATGCAAGTTATCATAACAGATATGATAACTTAAATGTTGCCAAAATGCAACCTTTAGCATAAAGCTTGGAGCTTTATGTTCATATACTCAAGATAAGCTTGCATAACATGATAACATGAACCAAATGATCAACCCAAACTTGCATAACATAACTTGCATATCATATGACAAACTTGCATATCAAACTTGCATAACATAACATGATAAACTTGCATATCATAACATGATTAACTTGCATAACATAGCATGGTAAACTTGCATATCATAACATATCAAACTTGCATAACATAACTTGATGAACTTGCATAACATAACTTGATGAACTTGCATAACATAACTTGATGAACTTGCATAACATAACTTGATGAACTTGCATATCACATCATAGTAAACTTGCATAACACATCATAGTAAACTTGCATATTATGGCAAACTTGCATATCATACATTTAACTTTAGAGTTTAAGTATGAAAGTAGAATAGGGCTTACTATGCTTAGGAAATATGACAAAGCCCTTATGCAACCAATTAGACCCAAAATGCAAGCTCTAAATCACTAAAAACCCTTGCTTTATGATGTAAATGTGGAAACTTGACTTGAATGCAAGCTAATGATGCTCATACAAGCTTGAAAACACTTGTATGCATGCAAAATCTCTCATAGAAATTTATTTAGAATTTTATGAAGAGAGTGGAGGCCATGAGAGGATTGATTTTGCCATAGTTTAGTTGTATGAATGAATAATGATGATTTAGGCTAGGTTTAGGGGTCCTTTTATAGAAGTTTAGGTTAGTTTAGGCCATAGGATTAACCCTAGTTTAGATCTAAACCATCAAAAATCGTCATAGGCCAGCAGAACAGACCAGAGAACCAAAACAGGTGCACCAAGCCAGTCAGGGTCAAGCCAGAAAGCTGTGCAGGCTTCTGGCTCGACACGGGCGCACTTCCTGAGTGCGCCAGTGTATTTTTGTGCTGGCGCACTTCACAAGTGCGCCAGTGCATTCTGGCTTGATTTTCGGTTTTTCTGCCTAACTTCGTTCGTCCATATCTTCTTCATACGGACTCCGATTTTCGAAAACTCGGACTCTATTTCGCGTATTTTTCCGAGACGAACGCAATGGCATAGCCCGTTTCCCTTGATTCAGATTTTAGAATTAAATTCTGCCTCGATTTATGTTATAACAGGTTATTGAAAATACGGGTTGTTACATTCTCCCCTCCTTAAAGGATTTCGTCCCCGAAATCTTCAAGTTAGGAAGAACGTATCCTACCATCCAACATCCATCTACTCAAAACATCATCCACGAGCAATCATTGTCCTTACAAGATTCTAAATGTTGCATGAACATATGCAAAGGTGTGTGTATATGTACTTATCTAATGCAAATATCATCAATGCAAATTATGTTAGTGAAATGAATCCATATGTATGCAATTCCTAACATAATGTATAACATCTATATGTGTGCACATAACATACATCCATATGCAACATCCATGTGATAACACAAAAATTTCCATCCATGAATAAGCATAAACACTCATGCATATGCAATATGAGGAGTGTGTGAGCCGATCTAGTGCCTAACGTGTATAATGCATCCACGAGTAACCACTTGCAAACACTTGCAACCACTTGCAACCATCAAGCATAACATGTTTCAAACACATGTTTCATCCAAAGGGTTTCTACCTAAGGTTCTCATGACAAGATTAACACGATAAACTAGATAATCAAGACAAACATGGATAGCAAAAGATATGCTACAAAGAGATCGGGAAGATAAGCAGGATGTACTCCTCTTCCATGGCGGGGACCTCCAATGGATATAATAGCCCACCGGGCTTCTATAACTCGGCCTTAATCTGTTGGCACCACATGCACCTAGGGACAAGCTTGGCCACCTCCTCGGGTGATGTGCATCTTCAAGAAACTTCTTTCTCTCATCGCGTCTTAGCCATCCCTTGTTATCTATAGCGAGGTGTCTTAACATCTCGCCTCGAATCAACTTGTCCATGATCTCGACTAACTGCGGGTCTTCTTTCTATGAAGTCCCTACTTGATCCAGAAGGGTAGGTCTAAACTCAAGGGACGCTAACTGACTAATTAAACTGAGAAAGCTTCTTACTTCAGTTGCATTCCTTGGAGTCTTCCAATCCTGAACTGCAACTACCTTAGCGGGATCCACCGCTAAGTCTTGCTTAGAAACTATGTGCCCAAGAAATCTAACTCCTTTTTCTCCAAAATGACACTTGGAGAACTTGGCCTTCAACTGATGCGCTCTAAACGTATCCATCACCTCCACGAGATGCCTTGCATGCTCTTCCTCATCCTTAGAGAAGATCAGAGTTTCGTCTACGAAGACCACGACAAACTTGTTTAAGAACTCCCTGAACACCCTACTCATCAAGTCCACGAAGTAGGCGGGTGCATTGGTCAAACCGAATGGCATGGCCAGCCATTCTAAGAATCCATCTGGAGTTCTGAACGCAGTTTCGCCTATACTATCCTCAGCTATTCTGAGCTAATGGAACAGATGTTCCTACAAGCTGATCAAACAAATCATCGATCCTTGGCAATGGTTGTCTATTCTCCTTGTTTAACTCACGATAATCAACACAAAGTCGAAGAGAACCATCTGCCTTGGTAGTAAATACTACAGGCGCTCCCCATTCAGATATACTTCGTCTAATGAAGTTCTTCTCAAGCAACTACCTGACTTGCTTTCATAACTCTCATCTTGCGGGACCATGTGCCTAACCGGCCACGAAACTATCTTGGCATTATCAACCAGATAAATGCGGAAATCAATCTCTCGCTTGGGGGTAACCCCCCCTTCACTTCACCCAAGATATCAGGATATTCTCGGACCACCCTCACTGATTGCAAACTATCGATTAGACGAGTTTGAGGGATTTAAGATAACACAACATGACGGGACTCATAGGGTTACAAGAAATTTTTAGGGTGTCACCGAGGCGAGTCATGAGCCTCACAACCCTATGCTCAAAAATCAAGGATGGCTCCAAAACTGGACAACCCATCCAAGCCCAAAATCAACCCATACCCCAAGAAACTGAGAATATAAGCATCACACGAGATCTCTACACTAAAGATAGAGTTTTTCAGATCCACGTAGATAACAGACAAATGGGCGGAACCCCCAATTGGATTTAAAACACACACGGGATCATTAACTAGACTAGTACTTAGGTGCAAACTTTCAACTAGATCAGATGGGATAAAGCTATGCGATGCACCAGAATCAAACAAGGTAAGAAATATATACAAGGCTCTCAACAGAAATACTACCTCGATCGGGAACTGGAGCGGCATTGAGAGCATGAACTTGCCCTCCTGAAGGTCCAGCACGCTGAGGCTGACCCTGGCCTTGCCCTTGCTTCCTAGGGCAATCCTTCTTAAAATGTCCCGTCTCTCCACAGTGAAAGCACCCACCCAATTTCCTTCTCTTCTTCCTAAATTCCTTGACTATGTGCCCAACAATCCCACAGAAGTTGCACTTTCTTGTTTCCTTTGCCTTGTTCTTGTTGCCCTCGTTGTTCTTGTTGTTCTGATTGCCTTGACTGCTCTGACCACTTGGATTACCCTGATTTCCTTTTCCCTGGGAATCAGTCTTCTTGGCTTGAGTATCATTTTTCTTGACATCTCCCTGAAGTAACGCCATATCAACCAAGCTCTCAAACGTGGCCCCATGGGGAATATGTGACATAGCCAATCCCTTCAACGGCTCATTCAATCCTCTAGCAAAACGAAGAGCCTTCTTCTGAGGAGTATTCACCATATCCAAGCCAAAACGAGCTAACTGATTGAATTTGTTCACATATTCTTTGACAAACATATCTCCTTGTTTCAAAGTTATGAACCTCTCCATTTGCAGATTCTTCTCAGCAGAAGAAAGAAACTTAAGCACGAACCTTGCCCTGAAATCGGCCCAAGTCTCAACAGGCCTAGTACCATTGGTGACTTCCCACCAATAAGCGGCCTCGTCCTTCATAAGCCAAACCGCCAACAAGATCTTCCTCTGATCGTCTAACCCAAAGATAGAAAATAAATCCTCGGTCTCTTTCAACCAATTTCTGGCCTCTACAAAAGTCTCGGTGCCTTGAAAGTTCTTGCCACCCATTGCTTTGAAATCTTTGCAAGTCTTTGCGAAGTCAGCTTGAGGATGCTGAGGGGGAGGAGGAAGAGGAACCTCAGCGACAGGAGGAGGAGGAACATTAACTACCGGAGGAGGAGGAGGAGGAACATTAACTACTGGAGGAGGAGGAACATCTGCGGGGCCGGCTTCGGTCGCCCTAGCCTCTAAAAGTCTCCTATACCAAACAGGTACGTGTACTCCCTCCGGAATAGCAAAGTTATCGGCCATACTGAAAACGAAGAAAAAGACAGAATCAGAATGGAGAAAAACAAAGGAATTTTTGCTAATGGCTTTTTGGGGAATAGCCTTTAAAATAAACTAGACTTTTCTTTGAAAAATACTTTATACTTGGTTTTGAAAATAGTTTTCCAAAAGTTTTAAATACCTTTTTGTTCCTTCTCGTAAACCATATGCTCTGATACCAAATGTAACACCCCACCTCCGCCAGGGTGACTCTTGCAAGCACTCTGACTTTGGAGGGGCGTTTGAATCAGGTAAACATGCATAATGATATATCAATGCAGAACAAGAACATATGTATATATGTAAACAGAGTAAATAACATAGATAAAAACAGCGGAAGATTTCAAACCATTTCAAAACAAGTCTGGTACAACATAATGTCAATTTTCCAAATACACAAGTCTAGATAAAAACAACATTACTGAAAAACTGAAATACATAAGTACTATCCCCAAAATAAGTGATAACCATAGCTAGCTTCATGTCAAGACCGTACATGAGCTAAAATCCCACAAGCAAGCGGTCAGAAATCCAAGCTAAGCTCCAATATTCCCTCCCTGAGAACCTGGGGGGGGGGGAACGGAAGAAAAGAGGCGAAAGAAAACATGTCAGTCAAAAAGACTGAGTAAGCCCTACTACAATCAATGTAAACTGATAAAGTTAACTGGCATGAGAAGCAGGTATGATCATAAGGATAACAACATACTAGCATGGTGATTAACTAACAAGGTAGATAAAGGTGTCATCGCATAATCAGGTTTAAGGTTTTGCACCACAGGTGTACTAGCAAACTAACATGACTTGAATAAACAAGTATTGATCCCTTGGCCCAAGCTTTGGCCCAATAACATGTAGTGACCCCAATACGAGGTCCAAAGTGTAAACAAGAAGTGATCCCCAGGCCTAAGCTTGGCCCAAACATAATGAATGACCTAAACCAAGGTCCAACTAGCACGGTCTAGTCGATCGGCTCCCTATAAGCCTAACTCGTCAAGTGTCGGTGTCATACGGCCCAACTACGAAGTGTAGCTAAACTGTGCTAGGTCCACCCTAGGGTGTATCAAGTCCTAGGTTGTCAACCACTGACACAAATCAATGCACGCACAGTCTAAACCTACTGGTGCCCGTGCCTGCTTTTTCAACTTCGGACCATGTGCACGACCATGGCCCGCCTGAACCTACACCGGCGCACCTACTCAGCCGTCGTTTTGGTCGCTTACATGGCATCCCAGTAATCGTGCCCCTCCCTAGCCTAGTCCCTAGGGTATCATGATACAACTAAGAGGGTTACTGGAGCAAAGGACCACGTAACTAGGGTTTCCTTAATGGGTTAAACGTGGTTAACCCAACCCATTCAAGTACCAAGTTGGTTAAGTGTACCCAAGATTCATGACTTAACCCTACCAATCCATCGTGTTTAATTGGTTAAGTATTCAAGCGGTCCATGACTTAACCCTAATCATGAGGCATTAATTAATTTAATTTGCCTTAACCTCTCACATTAGACTTTGTTGCGGTTACTAGTTAAGCCGATCGGTTCCGGGTAGCTTTACACCACAACTTGGTCTAACCTCGGGTTCAAGGTACAACATGACCAACTTCTCACATTGGGTCCTATCGTTTGTAGCAACTTGTTAAGCCGGTCGGTTCCGGGTAGGTTTACGCTACAAACTCAACCCAACCTCGAGTTGGTCCCACTTATATTTTCTAAGTGTCATGTCCATCATGTTTCCAAAACACATTACAAATTTTCAAGCAATTGGGTGGACCTAACTTAATAGGTAAATTCCCAATGGGTAGACCTAACTTAATAGGTAAATTCCCAAGCTTATGTTTTTATGTCTTTTAAGTTTACCCAACCCCAAACGCAATCCCATCGCTTACATATCGCAATAGCGCATAAAGGATAGAAAGAGGGAACTTGGCATAATCGTGACATAAAGGTGTTGAAGCCACAAGTTCAACATGGTGGCATAAGAAATGTACATATGTTCATATACTTGCATATTACATTTTTAGGCCTCAAAAGCATGCATAAAACCAAACTTGGCATATTGGTGATACATGGTGCTAAATGACATGTAGACATGGCCATAAGTTCGCATTTAGCCTCACATCCAAGTTATCATAACAGATATGATAACTTACATGTTGCCAAAATGCAACCTTTAGCATAAAGCTTGGAGCTTTATGTTCATATACTCAACATAAGCTTGCATAACATGATAACATGAACCAAATGATCAACCCAAACTTGCATAACATAACTTGCATATCATATGACAAACTTGCATATCAAACTTGCATAACATAACTTGCATATCATATGACAAACTTGCATATCAAACTTGCATAACATAACATGATAAACTTGCATATCATAACATGATTAACTTGCATAACATAGCATGGCAAACTTGCATATCATAACATATCAAACTTGCATAACATAACTTGATGAATTTGCATAACATAACTTGATGAACTTGCATAACATAACTTGATGAACTTGCATAACATAACTTGATGAACTTGCATAACATAACTTGATGAACTTGCATAACATAACTTGATGAACTTGCATATCACATCATAGTAAACTTGCATAACACATCATAGTAAACTTGCATATTATGGCAAACTTGCATATCATACATTTAACTTTAGAGTTTAAGTATGAAAGTAGAATAGGGCTTACTATGCTTAGGAAATATGACAAAGCCCTTATGCAACCAATTAGACCCAAAATGCAAGCTTTAAATCACTAAAAACCCTTGCTTTATGATGTAAATGTGGAAACTTGACTTGAATGCAAGCTAATGATGCTCATACAAGCTTGAAAACACTTGTATGCATGCAAAATCTCTCATAGAAATTTATTTAGAATTTTATGAAGAGAGTGGAGGCCATGAAGGATTGATTTTGCCATAGTTTAGTTTTATGAATGAATAATGATGATTTAGGCTAGGTTTAGGGGTCCTTTTATAGAAGTTTAGGTTAGTTTAGCCCATAGGATTAACCCTAGTTTAGATCTAAACCATCAAAAATCGTCATAGGCCAGCAGAACAAACCAGATAACCAAAACAGGTGCACCAAGCTAGCCAGGGTCAAGCCAGAAAGCTGTGCAGGCTTCTGGCTCGACACGGGCGCACTTCCTAAGTGCGCCAGTGTATTTTTGTGCTGGCGCACTTCACAAGTGAGCCAGTGCATTCTGTCTTGATTTTCGGGTTTTCTGCCTAACTTCGTTCGTCCATATCTTCTTCATACGGACTCCGATTTTCGAAAACTCGGACTCTATTTCGCGTATTTTTCCGAGACGAACGCAATGGCCCAGCCCGTTTCCCTTGATTCAGATTTTAGAATTAAATTCTGCCTTGATTTATGTTATAACAGGTTATTGAAAATACGGGTTGTTACAATATATGTCATACGGCCCCCACGAATTGTAGATACCTATGTGGGTCCCACCATGGGGTGTATCAAGACCCATGGTGGCGGCCCCGACACAATTCTAGAATACATAGGTTATACTACTAGTGCCCCAGTGCCCTGTTTGTCTGCTCCGGAGTGTGTGCACGCCCGCACCCCATTAGAACCTACACTGTGCACCCACCGCCGTCGTTTTTGACTGCTTACAATCAGCCCAGTAATCGTGCCCCACCCTGCCTAGTTTCAGGGTATCATGATACCTAACTTGGGTTACTGCTGAAACGGGTCCCTCGTTACTAGGGTTTTCTAGTCAAACATATTAAATGGTTAAGTTTCTGTATTTACCTAACCTCACCCATCAATTCTTGTTAACATGTTGAATTTGGTTAAGTGTTTTTATTTGACTTAACCCTACAATTTGTCCTTAGCCTCTTAAAGCACCGACCACTCACATTAGACAGATATTGCTACGGCTACTGGATGTGCCGGTCGGTTCCGGTCAGGTTTACACCATAGCTCAGTCTAACCTCAGGTCCTTATTGGGCTCAATTCTTAACCACCTACATTGGATAGGTATTGTTGTGGCTACTGGACAGCCGGGCCGGTCCGGGCAGGTTTACGTCACAACTCAATCCAACCTCGTGTTAAGCATACCGTGTTTTCTAAATTTACATATTTTATCACTTCTCAATTTTATATGTAAATGTCATGTCCTTTATTCTTGGGTATAACAATTCATACCGCTTAAATGTCATTGTCGTTGGCATGTGCCAACATATATTTTTCATGTTTTACACCCAACGTTATTACCCCCGTTTGTACGTTCGCAACTTTATAACAAATGTTGGGCTCGACACAATTCAACCCAACTTTATAAACGTGAGAAAAGGGGAAATAAAGAACATGTAATATTTTACAATACATAAAGGTGTGTGGCGCAGGAACTTGTAATTTAGCTATTCAACTAACAGAAATTATGGGTCATGTGAACTTGCATTCAAATCAGAGTATAACTAAGTAGGTGTCATATGAAATGGCATAGTTTAGGCTTATACAAACTTGGGTTTAAACATGTTTAACTTGGCATAATGTCAACAGCAAAACTAACATGTTGTATATTCACCAAAATGTCCAATTTTAATATCTAATCATATAGCCTATTTCAACATGAAACTTGCGTAGTTTATGTAACCCAAACGGTACTTAACATAGATCCAATTATACTTGCAAATAAACATAAGAATGTGTTCCTAGATTTTGAGTCATGTAGGCATAAAAGGTCTTAAATCTAGAACATGTTTACATAAGCCTGTATATAGTCCATGCCATAGACATAAACATAAAGGGATCAAATTCTAGTTTTTGCCACAAACTTGCAAGTGCCATTATTTTCATACACAATTGTCCAATAGGCTTGCATCAATCAATTTAGGCCACAAATATCAATACACAAGTCATGACAGAATCATTACGATACACAAAATTTATATCAATATTATACAATAACACAATTCTATTTTCATTTACATCGAATCACGTCACAGTTTTATTCATATTCTGAAAGATCACTATACTTACAACGAATGCAGAATCTTGAATTCTAGATTCTGAGTTCTGAAATTGAGATGCGTTCCTTTGGGTAGATTAACGTTGCATTGAATAATTTGATTAAGCTTTAGTCTTCTTCTTAATTTGATTCATCTCTAAGCTCCTCTCTCTTGACGGCTATGCTCAATTCCTTCCTGGCAGCATGACGACTCCAATCTTATTTTTTTGTGTAAATTTTAGTTGAGACTTAGGGTGTATATATAGATTTTAAGATTGTTTTGAGACGTCAGATGAAGACAGTAGGAATCTAGACCATACAAAGTCCAAAGAGCCAGTCAAGAGGTGACATGTCACCCCCTATGACACACCGAGCCGCATAAATTCGAGCCAGAGCTAGACCCAGCCAGCCAGGTCGACTAGGTAGGTCGACTGGCTAGTCGACACCCAGGTCGATACTATGGTCGACCTAGGGGTGACCAGGTTGACACCATGGTCGACCCTATGGTCGACCTGGTCCCTGCGCGGGGATTTTCCTACCCAACCCAGTTTGAGCTTATTTTTCAAATTTTGAACTTGAAACCGAGCTGTTTGAATTTTAAATTTTATTCTGAAACTTCCGAAGGTCATAACTCCTTCATACGGAGTCCGATTCACGCAAACTCAGACTCTATCTCAAGCAAAATTCCGAGACGAACGCAATGGCGTAACCCTTTTCCCTTAATTCTTTCATTTAGAATTAATTACACTTTAATTTGTGAAGCTTAATGTTATAGAATTCACGGGGTGTTACATTCTCTCCCCTTAAAAGGATTTCGTCCCCGAAATCATCAAGTTAGGAAGAATGTATATCCTATCATCCAACCATCCATCTACTCAACCAACAAACACAGGCGTCCACTGTCCTTAAAAGACTTCTAATGCTTCATGATCATATGCATAGTGTGTGTACATGTCCTTATCTAATGCAGAAATCAGGCGGTCTACTGATTCAGTTGACCTCCTTGATGCGAATCATGTAAGTGTCATGAATCCATTATGTATGCAAAATTTTCCTACTCATAATTCTACATGAGTGCACAACTATTCATACAAATGCAACAACCATATGAGAGCATATCAAGTTTCAACCATATACAAATGAGAATACATATATGCATATGCAATATGAAGTGACTGAGCCGATCTAAAACCTAGGGTGTGTGTGTATATGCATCCACGAGCAACCACTAGCAATCACTAGCAACCATTTGTAGCCATCTTCCATAACATGTTTTCAAATACATGTTTGCATCCATTTGTTTTCTACCTAAGGAGTTAGGAAAAGGATCGAGGAGATATACCTAAAAAGATAGATAAAGCATAACTTAAGGAAAAAGAGAGATCAAAGATGTACCCTTAAAAAGAAAAGGGTAGGCAGCGCGTATTCTGTCCTGTGTTTCGCAAGTCGCGCCTTCCTCGGCGTCGCTCCACTGAACTTTAACGAGTTTGACTTCGCGGTTGCGTAGCTTTTTCACTTTAGTTCCTAAGATGCGGGTTGGAACTCTCCTCACAGTTGCTTCACGTTCCACTTCGGTTTCTTCTAGAATGCTAGGTTCCACCACTTCCGCAGACTCATGCAAACAGTTCCGGAGTTGAGAAACATGAAAGACGTTGTGAACTCCGACCAGTCTCTCGGGTGGCTCTAATCTATATGCCATCTTCCCAACCTTCTCAATGATAGGAAACGGCCCTACAAATCTTGGTGCTAACTTTCCTGTGGATCCAAAGCGAACGACGTTCCTTAAAGGAGATTCCTTAAGGAAAACCCTACCCCCAACCTCAAACTCAAGGTCGCTCCTTCTCTTGTCTGCGTAGGATTTTTGTCTATCCTGGGTTGTCTTCATCCTTCTTCGTATTAAGTCCACTTTCTCTGAGGTCTCTCTGATCATGTCTGGTCCAAGTATAAGCTTATCTGTAGACTCCCACCAACAAGTTGGTGATTTGCACGGTCTTCCATACAAGGCTTCAAAGGGTGCCATGCCTATGGTAGCTTGGTAGCTGTTGTTGTAGGAAAATTCCACTAAAGGAAGGTGATCCTCCCATGTCCCTCCAAAGTCAAGAACGCAAAGTCTTAAAAGATCCTCTAAAACTCTATTCACCCTTTCCGTTTGGCCATCAGTTTGGGGGTGATAGGCCATGCTCAAACATAACTGTGTGCCTACAGCTTCTTGCAGACTCCACCAAAACTCGCTTATGAAGATTGGGTCTTGGTCACTAACAATGCTGGAGGGTATCCCATGGAGTCGAACTATCTCCTTAAGGTAAAGAGACGCTAGAGATGAGGCAGTCCTTCTACTCTTGACAGGTAAAAAGTTGGCGCTTTTTGTAAGACTATCCACTATTACCCAAATGCTAGTATTGTCCATTCTCGACCTAGGCAGCCCATCAACGAAGTCCATTGAAATACTATCCCACATCCACTGTGGGACCTCTAGAGGATGAAGTAGTCCTCTAGGCTTCTTCTGTACCGCCTTGACCTGTTGGCATATCTTAGAAACAAAATCTTCCACGTCCTTCTTCATGCCGCTCCAAAAGAAAACTCTCTTTATGTCCTTGTACATTTTGTCTCCGCCTGGGTGTATTGACATCTTGGAATGATGTGCTTCCTCAAGAACCATTTTTACCAACTCCCTTGCTTATGGGACGCATAGTCTTCCATCGCGTCTCAGCCAGCCTTCATCATCGATAGAGTACCTATTGAGGTAACTAGAAGTCTCACCCCTAATTAGCTTATCAACCACTTCAACTAGCTGAGGGTCTTCACGTTGTGCAGTCCCTATTGTATCCAAAAGATTAGGGCGCACTTCAAGAGATGCTAACAAACCCGGTACAAAATCAGAGGAGGGCCTAAAGTTAAAACTGGCTATATACTCCAAGCTTTGCCTTTCTACAAAGAGCGGACTTAGGGTCAACTTCTTTCTGCTCAAGGCGTCTGCTACTACATTGCCCTTGCCCGGAGTATAGGAAATCTCAAAGTTATACGAGGCAAGAAACTCCATCCATCTCTGTTGCCTTAAGTTAAGATCTTTCTGCGAGAAAAGATATTTCAACGATTTATGGTCAGTATACAGTTGAAACTTCTCACCTAGGAGATAATGGCGCCAAGTCTTATGTGCAAAGACGATGGCGGCTAACTCAAGACCGTGGGTTGGATAGTTCTTTTCCTGAACTTTCAATTGTCTTCCACCTTAAGCTACTACCCTCCCTTCTTATCAAAACAGCGCCTAGCCCCGTCCCGCATGCATCTGTGTATACTGTGAACATCTTGCTTCCATCTGGCAGATTCAGAACTGGGGCTGTTGTAAGAGCCCTTTTCAAGCGTTGGAAAGCAAACTCGCAATCAAAGTCCCAAGCGAACGCTAGATTCTTCTTTGTTAGCCTTGTGAGTGGAGCTGAGATTTTTGCAAAATCCCTAATGAACTTACGGTAGAAACCCTCCAGCCCTAGAAAACTTCTGACTTCGGTTGCGTTTTTTGGTGCCTTCCAATCTTGCACCGCAACTACTTTCGCGAGGTCCACGGCCAACCCTTCTTTGGACACCACATGCCCAAGAAACCTTACTTCTTCTCTCCAAAAGTGGCATTTGGAAAAATTTTCCTTCAGCTAATGTGCTCGGAGAGTATCCATGTTTTCTTTCAGATGTTGAGCATGCTCTTCCTCATTCTTTGAGAAGATCAAAATATCGTCTACGAAGACAACCACAAATTTGTTGAGGAATTCTTTGAACACTCTGCTCATTAGGTCTACGAAATAAGTGGGTGTGTTTGTCAAGCCGAAAGGGATGACAAGCCACTCGAAGAAACTGTCTGGGGTTCTAAACGCCGTTTTATCAATGCTGTCTTCAGCTACTCTTAGCTGATGGAACCCAGTTGCCAGATCAAGTTGGGAGAAGACCGACGCACCTACAAGCTGATCAAACAAATCGTCGATTCGTGGAAGAGGGTGCCTATTTTTCTTGGTCAATTTGTTTAACTCCCTATAGTCGACGCAAAGGCGAGGCGAACCGTCCGCTTTGATTGCGAACACCACTGGAGCACCCGATTCCGAAATGCTCTGTCTAATGAACCCTTTTCGAGAAGTTTTTTAACCTGCTTACTGAGCTCCTTTCTCTCCTTTGGAGCCATGTGTCTGACAGGTAAAGCTACAAGCTTTGCATTATCCACAAGATATATGCGAAAGTCTATTTCCCGCCTCGGAGGTAAGCCCTTCACCTCCTCAAAGACATCCGGATATTCCCGGACTACTCTAACTGACTGCAAATTCTCATCAGAAGCATCAAGCGACTCTAGATAACTAAGCATAACAGCATTCAAGGGATTATAAGAAATTTCTAGAGTGTTACCAAGCCGAGTCAAGACTCTAACTACTCTTTTCTCACAATCAAGAATGGCATCATTACTGGATAACCAGTCCATGCCTAAGATCAAACCATATCCCGAGAAGCCCAAAAAAAGGCATTACAACTAAACTCAACGCTGAGAATAGAGATTTTCAAACCCAAACAAACCATTGACAAGTAAGCGGAGCCCCCAATTGGATTTGAAACTACTAAGGGATCCTCTACCATACTAGTGTCTAGATGCAAAGATTCTACTAAGGCAGATGAAATAAAGGAGTGTGATGCGCCAGAGTCAAAAAGTGTGCGAACTGGATGATCATAAAGATAAACTACACTTTCTACAGAAATATTACTACCTCGTTCTTGTGGAGGTGCCACCAGTGCATGAACATGACCCCCTGAAGTGTATCCAGCCTTCTGTCCCTGCCCTCGCTTCTTTGGGCAGTCCTTAGCCAAGTGCCCAGTCTCTCCGCAATGGAAGCACCGACCCATCTTTTCTTTCCTCTTTTGGCAGTCTTTCGATATATGTCCAACAATGCCACAGAAATTGCACTTTCTCCTCTCACGGGGCTTATTGTTCTTCCCTCCTTTCTTGAAGTCTGTTTTCTTAGCTTGTAGACCCTCTTTCTTTTCTTCCACCTTAGTCTCTTTCTTGCCGTTGTCTTCCTCGTGTAGCGACGCCATGTCCACCAAGCTTTCATAAGTCGCTCCCGTGGATACATGGGTCATAGCAAGGCTATGTAGTGGCTCATTCAAACCTTTGACGAAGCGAAGCGCCTTCTTGTGTTTGGTGTTTACTAAGTCCAGCCCAAATCTGGCCAGCTGGTTAAACTGATTGACGTACTCCCAAATCTTGTCCTGAAATCTTCCCATGTTTCCACTGCCCCTGAGCATTGGTAATCTCCCACCAATAGGAAGCTTCATGTTTAACAAACCACACTGCTAGCTGTATCTTTTGCCTGTCATCAACTCCGAAGATGACAAACAGATCCTCGGTCTCCTTTAGCCAGTTTCTTGCTCCTACAAAGGACACTGTCCCATAAAAGTCTTTTCCACCCATAGCCTTGAAGTCTCTACATGTTTTTGCGAAGGCATTTCCACGAGGAGGAGGAGGAGGAACCGCGGCCACTGGAGGAGGAATGTCTGCTGGGCCCATGCCATTGGACCTTGCTTCTAAGTACCTCCTAAACCAGCCGGGTATCGACACTCCTTCTGGAAGGTTAAGGTCTCCAGACATGCTGAAACAGAAAGGAAAGATTCAAAACGAAGGATAGAGAGAGATAATGTACATGGCTTTGGGGGATTATGCCTTTTTTAAAATATAACACTTTTTCTTGAAAAAGGCTTCTTTAAACTTCCTTTTGAAAACAATTTCAATTTTTTTTTATCTTATCTGGTAAACCTATGCTCTGATACCAAGTGAAACACCCCACCTCCGTTAAGGTCACTCACAAAGGGAATGCCTTAACTTTGGTGGAGGTTTATAAGTAAAAGTCACAGATAGACACAAGACAGATATAAATACACATATTTCAAACAACGGACAAGCAGGCTTTGATTACATCAATACGTGTTCATACAAAACATTTCCATAATTGTCTCAAAATACTTCCAACATTACAACCTCATTACTGTCTTGATTATTAAAGAATCATAAAACATAAATAAAGTAACAAAAATCCCCATAGTGATATCCAAAGCCATAGTCCGAGCAAAAGAGATCCAAACCATACATCTACGGTCTTGAAGCTTGCAAAGAGTCCGACTAAGCTGGGTTGTTTCCTCCCTATGGAACTTGGGGGGGGGGAACGAAAGAAAAGAAGACGAAAAGAAAATAGAGTTAGACAAAAAGACTGAATAAATCTAGTGACTCTTCAGTATGTGAATAAGAAAAAGGGCATGATAGATATAAACTGAAAACAGGAAAGTATCACAAGCTAAGGAAGTGTAGTTTAGAATCGAATGTACTATCGCACCCACACTATATCTCTGCACCTACTTGAGCTTATTCTAACTGGCACCCCATGCTGAGGGTGAAGTGATCCCCATTTTCTAAAGATCGGCTCCTACTCGCATAAACATATGTGTCATACGACCCCCAAGAATTGTAAATACTTATGCTGGTCCCACCATGGTGTGTATCAAGACCAATGGTGGCGGCCCCGACACAATTCTAGAATACATAGGTTATACTACTGGTGCCTCAGTGCCCTGTTTGTCTGCTCCGGAGTGTGTGCATGCCCGCACCCCGTTAGAACCTACATTGTGCACCCAACGCCGTCGTTTTTGATCGCTTACAATCAGCCCAGTAATCGTGCCCCACCCTGCCTAGTTTCAGGGTACCATGATACCTTACTTGGGTTACTACTGAAACGGGTCCCTCGTTACTAGGGTTTTCTAGTCAAACATGTTAAGCGGTTATGTGTCTGTATTTACCTAACCTCACCCATCAATTCTTGTTAACATGTTAAATTTGGTTAAGTTTTTTTAGTGTACTTAACCCTACCATCTGTCCTTAGCCTCTTAAAGCACCGACCACTCACATTAGACAGATATTGCTACGGTTATTGGATGTGCCGGTCGGTTCCGGGCAGGTTTACACCGTAGCTCAGTCTAACCTCGGTTCCTTATTGGGCTCAATGCTTAACCACCCACGTTGGATATGTATTGTTGTGACTGCTGGACAGCCGGGCAGGTCCGGGCAGGTTTACGTCACAACTCAATCCGACCTCGGGTTAAGCATACCGTGTTTTCTAAATTTACATATTTTATCACTTCTCAATTTTATATGTAAATGTCATGTCCTTTATTCTTGGGTATAACAATTCATACCACTTGAATGTCATTGTCGTTGGCATGTGCCAAACATGCCAACATATATTTTTCATGTTTTACACCCAACGTTATTACCCCGTTTGTACGTTCGCAACATTATAACAAATGTTGGGCTCGACACAATTCAGCCCAACTTTATAAACGTGAGAAATGGAGAAATCAAGAACATGTAATATTTTACAATACATAAAGGTGTGTGGCACATGAACTTGCAATTTAGCAATTCAACTAATAGAAATTATGGGTCATGTGAACTTGCATTCAAATCAGAGTATAACTAAGTAGGTGTCATATGAAATGGCATAGTTTAGGCTTATACAAACTTGGGTTTAAACATGTTTAACTTGGCATAAAGTCAACAACAAAACTAACTTGTTGTATATTCACCAAAATGTCCAATTTTAACATCTAATCATATAGCCTATTTCAACATGAAACTTGCATAGTATATGTATCCCAAACGGTACTTAACATAGATCCAATTATACTTGCAAATAAACATAAGAATGTGTTCCTAGATTTTGAGTCATGTAGGCATAAAAGGTCTAAAATCTAGAACATTTACATAAGCCTGTATATAGTCCATGCCATAGTCATAAACATAAAGGGATCAAATTCTAGTTTTTGCCACAAACTTGCAAGTGCCATTATTTTCATATACAATTGTCCAATAGGCTTGCAACAATCAATTTAGGCCACAAATATCAATACACAAGTCATGACAGAATCATTATAATACACAAAATTTATATCATTAATATACAATAATACAATTCTATTTTCATTTACATCGAATCACATCACAGTTTTATTCATATTATGAAAGATCACTATACTTACAACGAATGCAGAATCTTGAATTCTGAGTTCTGAGTTCTGAAATTGAGATGCGTTCCTTTGGGTAGATTAATGTTGCATTGAATAATTTGATTAAGCTTTAGTCTTCTTCTTAATTTGATTCGTCTCTAAGCTCCTCTCTCTTGACGGCTACACTCAATTCCTTCCTGGCAGCATGACGACTCCAATCTTATTTTTTTTGTGAATTTTAGTTGAGACTTATGGTGTATATACAGATTTTAAGATTGTTTTGAGACGTCAGATGAAGACAAGAGGAATCTAGACCATACAAAGTCCAAAGAACCAATCAAGAGGTGACATGTCAGCCCCAATGACACACCGAGCCACAGAAATTCGAGCCAGAGCCAGACCCAGCCAGCCAGGTCGACCAGGTAGGTCGACACCCAGGCTGACACTACGGTCGACCTAGGGGTGACCAGGTCGACACCATGGTCGACCCTATGGTCGGCCTGGTCCCTGGGCGGGAATTTTCCCGCCCAGCCCAGTTTGAGCTTATTTTGCGAATTTTTAACTTGAAACCGAGCTGTTTGAATTTTAAATTTTATTCTGAAACTTCCGAACGTCATAATTCCTTCATACAGAGTCCGATTCATGCAAACTCGGACTCTATCTCAAGTAAAATTCCGAGACGAACGCAATGGCATAACCCGTTTTCCTTAGTTCTTTCATTTAAAATTAATTACACTTTAATTTGGGAAGCTTAATGTTATAGAATTCACGGGGTGTTACAGATGTTGTCGGCCCAGCCGTGTCCTGACATTTAGATCCCATAACTTGAATCTCTAAGTACAACATATCTTCTTATTCTCGAATCTTGTACGATTTCTCTCAAGCCACAGGTAATGGATAAGTGTAACCACGGCGGTGAAACTCAAATCCGTTCAATTCGAAGTCGCAAAGCATTTGGAATCCAGATCTAACAGTCGTTTTCGTAAGCCTCAGGTAGAGAAAGGAGAAGGCAATGAAGTTTGTATATTTCGGAGGGGAACTCTTCGCATTATCAATAGAAAACAACATTGTTTTGATTTCAGCAATAATAATGGGTGAAGATAAGTATTCCTTCCCTTCTATATTAATCTGCTTCCTAAATGGTATGTGTGGGAAATCTATAGCTGCATCATTTCGTCATTTGTATAAGTCAAACTTAAACAAGCTATATAATCTTTTTATTCCACATTTTCAGTTCGCTTCTGTTTCTATGATATTTTTATGCTTAATAAATAAATTTGAAGTTTTGCACGTGGTAAACATAAAATTATTTCTTGAAAGTGGATTCATAACAAAGGTTGTTACAAATATGAGCATCGGTCTTTAAAAACTGCATTTTCTCAATGTTGGAAAATTTGGATCAATTAGTGGCCAAGAATTGGTTACCTGATTGAAGGTTGACATGGGATTCATGATACCAATATAACATTGCAACACTAGAACATATGTTTGATTATTGAATTGGCTTTAATGTTGGGGTTGGTTCTATTTGTGTATATTGATGCTTTAGTTTGAGGAACATACAAAATACCTACAAACGATTATGAGCGTTAGACAGATGTTTTTCATTTGCTTTTTCTAATATTGGACATTTGCATAGACATTTTTATTATACCTGTAAAGATATTGTATAGTTGAAATCTATAGTTTTGGCCATAATTAGTAGAAGTTGGTACTTTATTAAAATGCAGTATACTATTGTACCACTTATATAAAATTTATATGTTCAATTTAATCTAGTGAGCAAGCCATAAGCAAAAATAGTTAAAATAAACTGGCATAAAATCAATTTTTATTTCAACAGATGACTACATTTTATATCAACCTAAATTTGTTTTCTTTCTATTAGATGATGCGGGATTTAAATCGTTCATATACATACTTACATACATATGTACATACATGAATTTATGTATGTGTGTATATGTGTGCAGGCATTTGTGTCTGTCTTGCGAATATGGATGCCATAGCACTGTAATTTAATACTGATGAAAGAAGGCTTCAGCCCAAGGTATCTTTAGTGCTTTAGGATACCCAAATAGAGGGTTGGCAAGAGACTGATACATTATATTTTGTCATTTAGGAATTGATCTTCACTTAAGGAAGAATGGCTATGCAAGGAAGAATGGCTGTGGTCGAATGCAGATGGATGTGCAAGGAAGAATGGATGTGGTCGAATGCTAGGGTGTGTGCTGCTGATGGTCTGGAGGAGGTATTGGTGGTGAAGAAGTAGTAGGGGATTGCATGGGGGTGGCCAGTCACGTGGAGCAAAGGGGTTGGTGTTAGACTATGTTTGTGATATTAGCTGTCGATGTTCACGAATATTTTTAGTATGTGTCGTTTTGGTTTGTTATACTTGTATGTATTGTCAACATTTATGTTTGAATTTATCATGTACGAAATATTATGGGTATATATATTTTATGATTTGGCTTATGACTTCATTTGTGTACTTAGATTAATGTGATAAATATGTTTTTTTGAATTGTTACAATACATTATTAGAATTTGAAATTGTAAACTTTGAATGTTATGGCAGCAAAACGTTGCAATAGAATGTTCTGAATGCTTTTTATAGCAACAAAACGATGCTGTAGTAAATAGTACTGAATTTTCCATATCGTGTTTTGATGCTTCATAAAAACTTTCAATGGCATGTTCATATGCCATAACAACAAGGAATGTTAATATATTACACCATTTAAATGACGTTTTGATGCGTCATAAGAACTTTCCATAGCATTCTTCACAAGCCATGGAAAAGCAGTTGCACCCGTATAACCTTTTTAAGATGGCAACAAAATTACGTTTTCTATTGGAAGAATTACACGTCATAATATCTACCAGACTTTTAATAACATGTTGATATATCACGTTTGTAGAATCAAAAAAGAAAGTTTTTATGACAGTTTTTAAATGTCATAAAAAAGTCCTTTTGTTGTAGTGTGATAGCCTTTCTCGGTGTTAATTTTGGTAGTGACAGACATCACAACAGAAATAGTCACAAATGTAAATATAAATAGAAATAAAATGCAGAAAAGGAAAGAACATAACAAATTTTGTACTGGTTCTGATTATTCCTATGTCCAGTACCATACAACTCTGGATTGCGGAGAGTTTTATTAATACTAGTATCAACTTACAACATCCTTGATTTCACGGCTACAGGGTTAACACCAATTCCACACCCTTGATTTCATGGCTACATGGTTCACACTTATTCAACACCCTTGGTTTCATAGCTACAAGGTTCACATCGCTCCCTTTCCTTGATTTATAGGCTATAAGGAACACACTCTTTTATTAACAACTACAAATAGCCCTAGAACTCTTGAATAGCATTTCCAAACAGAGAGTATTTGATAGAGATTAAGAATTGAAAGAGAACGATATAATTTTTATTGAAATCGGCAATTTATAAGTGTAGAAATCAAGAAATTAAAGTATAATAATGTTGGTAAGAGATAGGATGAAGAAGGAGAAAATTAGTTATTTAAAATTTCGAAAATGAGGCCTTTTATATAGTGTTCCAAAGGTCACAATAGTTCTGAAATGTTTAAAATTAAGAAAAGACACTTCCATTCAAATTTAAAAAAGTGGTAGTTATATGTCGACATGTATAAAGTTGCATGTTGACATATGCTTTGAATTTGAATTTTTTAAATCATTTTTCAAGTGTTTAAACCAATGTGTATATTATTATTTTTTTGAAATTTGGTTTACTTTTATTAAATAAGAAAAAGCAGTACAAAAGACAGGTTAGCATACTAACCATTACAACTAACATAAAAGCGTAAAACAAAAGCGAAAAACAAGTAAATCTAACTCGACTAAAGAAAAATCGGCCCATGATGAGGCCATCGCCTCTTGTAAATCACTGCGTATGAGCCAAAAGCTCCATTCAATGCATACGCTGCACCACATCACTCACCCTTAAGGCATATCATAGAATCACGGTTTCTTCAGACTTGGTTGAAATAGCATAGAATATCAGACTGTTTTAATTAGATGAAATACTCATGGCACTAACCCCACACAAATTCTCCACTGTCCTTGACATGCAGTAGGCATCTTCTCTTCACAAAGCAAATGTCAATATAAAGCAGTAACATTATTCCAAAAATATATGCTCATAAACATCCCAAATCCAAAGACTACTATCCATAAAATCAGTTCATAATCCAACGAATCACATAACCAGACAGTTTGTAAAATTCTGAATTCAGCCCTTGTTAATGAAATCCCAGAAGAATTCAATCTCATAAAAACAACAAAAACCCCAACGTAATCAGGAATCAGTAGCGCCACTCTTAGATGGCACATATCACCATCTGGACTATACTGGCCATGTCTTCCAGACATCTTCATGAACCAGTACACTTTTAATTATTACATCCAAAAACAACAAACATTACTCATTGATCTCTAATTCTGGATGAACAATAACTGGACGTCAGTCCTTAATCAAATGGAACAGCACCTATATCCCAAAAAATCCAATTCAAGGTACTAAATCATCCAGGTGCCATTTTCTTAATCGCATATAAGAACTGAACCACATTAATTGTCTCTTCATGTTTAAAACTGGTATTCGTGTTATTTTCATCACCATTTAAATAAGCCGAACATTGTAGAATACGATATCCCCAAAAAATTCATTTGAATCTAAACAAAATATGGGGGACTTAACAATGTTGGAAGCAACAGTAAATCATGAAGAGATCGTCTATTCAAAACCCTGTTCAAGCACTTTACCTTCAGATGAATCCACACCCAGTCACGAGTAGGAAGGTTGTCGTTGTTTTTTTCCACCGTCGGAGACAAGATCTGGCGCTTTGGCGATTCTTCTTTTTGGGTGAAGGGCTTTGCACGGAACGAAACCTGATCAGTTTTTCTTAGAAAGGTTATTCAGATAGGTGTTGAAATCATTCGAAGAGTCTCGATTTATGGATAAATCCCAAATCTAGATTTTGCAAGATCATGAAAACCTTGTTGAGTTGTGGTGCTTAGATATAACGTGATCTGAAATCGTGGATTAAAATCATCAATATGTGGTACTCAGATCTGGTAAAACTTCCCAGATCTGACTGAAAAAGAAAAAATGGAAAACGATTAGCTTATCAATGAAACGGAGACGTTTCGCTGAAGGTTGGTAAAGTCTTATCAACGAAATAAATTCATTGAAGTTTGACAGAAAGAAATCAAGTAGAAATGAAGATGAAATTAGAGATAGAGAGAACTCACGCACAGCGAAATCAGATGGAAATAACACCGCCTGTCGCCATTAACGAGACTCTCCGGTTCAGTGTTTTGTTTTCCCAATATGTATATATATATATACACACATATATATAGTGGAAATTCTTGAATCAAAATTTGTTAATTAAAATATACTTTCTAAAGGATAAAAACATCGCAATATATAATTTAAACATATAATATAAAAACTATATATATATATATATATGTATATGTATATATGATATAAAACTATATAATTATAAACATATATAAATGTTCAACATTATAATATAAAAACTACAAATATATATATATATATATATATATTGATTTGATATCTTAAGTAAAAACTTTGGATGATTTAAAATCATTTGGAAAGAGTTTGAAATCAATTTAAAAATGATAATTTGAAACAAAAATTTAGGAGTGCTAACCATAGTTTTACATGCTGATTAAACTCTGTTACTTTGATAATCTTGATACTTTTGGGTCTTGAATCTTGATTGAAATCCTAAATCTCTAAAAACTCTTTACTGCACAGTCTTCGTTATTTACTTCTTGTATGTGTGTGCGTCTCTCTCTCTCTCTCTCTCTCTCTATATATATATATATATATATATATATATTCTGGATAAAGATGTCAGTATATATTTTATAGTCAATAATGTTAACAGTTGAAACAAGATTGTTATCATTAAAACATCATCAACATTCCATTCTCAAACATAAACCTCCATATGACGACCGCCCATAGCCCCCGCACTAAACAAGAAGAATAATGCGCTTAAAGGTGTGCCAAGCAGCTATGGACGATCAGGAAGGTACGATAACAATCACAGAACCTATCGTTAACTCACCGCAAGGATAATGTATAATAGAATGTATACAATAGCTAGTGATAGTGAAGTAGAAAACACTAAACTTTCATGACAACTAGAAAGTAATTCCCATACACGTGGACAACAACAATAGTGTTTGTACAATTCGCCTTACTACAACACTCAGATAAGTAGTAGCAAAGGAAAAACGAAGGTACTATATAGTAGTAAAATAGTACGCCAGCCTCTTGCTCGCTACAAAACAGCAACCTCGCCCTCACTAAGAAATCAGCTATCACCAGCCACCTAGTCTGCCCATCCAAACAACCGGATGAACAGACCAAGGTAACAAGAGGAAGCATAAAACCTTGAGTCGGAAAACAGTCTTAATGAATGAGAAAACAACTAACAAACTTCATCAATAAAGTATATGAGATTGGGTAGATAAAGAACTAATCTACGTAGCTCTAGAGAAGAACTCTCGATCTCCTTCCCCACTCCATGACAATGATAGCCTTTACGATCCATACATCCAAAGGAATAACAGTTCATCCATGGCAACCGGGACAATCATTCATACATTGCAATAGCAACTTCAACCATCATCACATCAAGGATTCAAACATCCATGACCGACTCTGGCTATCACCACCAACCTTGCTTTGAAACCCTCGTTATCGTATGACTGGCTAACAACTTGCCATCAATTGTCAAGGACCATACACGGCGCCACGGTTCTAGCAAAACTCCACACGCTATACACAATATGTGTTTAGGCCATACATGACGCCCATGATACTCGACCTACAACCGGTCGTCAATTGCACCCCTACTTTGAGCCTGCCAAAACCTATGATAACGATAATTTTTTGGCCTTCTCGTCTCTACCCATTATCAAATACGACTATTCATAAGACCCTTAGGTATTCTTCTCAGTTCTTTCTCCTTAGGTCTTGTCCCTTTAGGTTTGGCCCCTTAGGTCTAAAAACGATCCAAGACCTTAGACTTAATTCCTTAGGTCTAAAAACGACTCAATGCATTAGATCTAAAATTGACCCAAGACATTAGATATAACTCCTTTGATCAAAAAACGACCCAAGACATTTGAACTAGCTCCATTGATCTAAAAACAACCTAAGTAGATCTAACTCCTTAGATCTGAAAATGACCCAAAAACTTAGATCTAAAAACGACCCAAAACCTTAGATCTAACTCCTTAGATCTAAAACCGACCCAAGGCCTTAGATCTAACTCCTTAGGTCTAAAAATGACCCAAACACTTAGATCTAACTCCGTAGGTCTAAAAAAGACCCATGACCTTAGATCTAACTCCTTTGGTCAAAAAACAACCCAAAATCTTAGATCTAACTCGTTATGTCTAAAAACGACCCAATACTTTAGACCTAACTCCTTAGATCTAAAAATGATCCAAAACCTTAGATCTAACTCCTTAGCCTTAAAAACGACCCAAAACCTTAGATCGACCCAAGACATTAGATCTAACTCCTTATATCTAAAAACGATCCAAAACCTTAGATTAGGTCTAAAATCGACCCAAGACCTTTGATCTAACTCTTTAGGTCAAAAAATGACCAAAGATCTTAGACCTAATTCCTTAGGTCTAGAAACGACCCAAGACCTTAGACCTAACTCCTTAGGTCTAAAAACAACACAAAGCCAAGAAAAATGACCCAAAGCTTGGAAAAACGACCCAAATCTTGGAAAAACGACCCATAGCTAGAAAAAATGACCCAAAGCTTGGAAAAACGACCCAAAGCTCAGAAAAATGACCCAACTCCAAATTTGATCAAATTAGCTCCAAACTTGACCAAATCTTCGCCAAACAACAACAACAATTCAGACAACTGATCTAAGTCATCCAAATCAATCACAACCAACACAACAATGCCATAACAACATCAAAATGACAATTATCATCATTAAATCATAGAAATTGCTCCAAATCATGATAAATGAATGTATAAACTAAAATTATGGATCTAACTAGTACATTCACATGTAATATCACAGAAATTAACTACATAAGCTTGCTAAATCAGATCATAGGGTGATTTATTTGAAAATGGACTTACTAATGTAGAGATCTATGGAAAAACACTTTCATTTGATGAAAAACAGGCATAAAAACTCATACACTTCATTGAATCCATGTGGGAGATGTATATCACTTACTGATTCTCATAAACAAGAAAAATCAATGATAAAGGAATCCGGACAGCAAACACCTTGATCCAATGAATCCTTGCTTTAATTGTCATAGATCTAGCCTCTAATGGTGTAGATCTCCAGTTTCCCTCCTTGGATTTGGATTTTTAATGGTGGAAAGGTGTTAGAGGAAGAAGGAGCTCAAGGAACCAAATGAGAGAATGGAAAACTAAAACCATTTCCCATATCACTTACCTCCTATTTAGTTTCCACCATCCCACTAATAGGCCTCCCCCAAATCAACACATTAGGCTCCCAAAACCTGAACAACCAATTGAAAAACATTAAAACAATGATTCCTTCCAAACCTCTAAGCCAAAACTTTAATGTAACCAAACTACGGAAAGGCAACCATCAATTCTATTCCAATGGCATAGGTCTCACCATTTGATTCATCTTGAGTCAAAAGTTATGCCATATACAAGACTGACAAGGACAAAATGGTCACAAACAATATTGGTAAAAATTATGGGCATATCTCACATCCCCATAAGCAACATATTAAAAGATAAGAATGATCCAACCCTCAGGGAATAAAATAAAAATATTTTACGATCTTTCGATACGTAAAAAGTTGGCTGTTACATTCTCCCCCTTAAGAATTTCACCCTCGAAATTCCAAGCAGACACAAGCAATCACAACAATTCTGCATGCCTATCATCCATGAGAAGCCAATTCTATTATCAAACCTAGCAACCACCAAGCCATGCATCCATAGCCTTAACCTAGCACGTAGAATTCTGCCAAATAGCAACAAGATACAATGATATAACGATGATACGATATCAAAGGTATCTACGGACGAAGAGTTCTGGATAAGTCACCTTCATGCTCTCTTCCATTTCCCATGTACAATCGTCATCATCTTCACACAATTGTATCATGACCAACTTAACTGTAATACTCCTAAGTTGTCTCATATTATTTCCCACAATACGAAGTGGCTTATGAGGTCTCGCAACTACAATCTCAACTTCAAAGTATTCACACTGTTCGGGAGATACTACTACATTCGAGTCATGCACGAACTTCAGCAGAAATGACACATGGAACACAATATGGACGCTTGACATCTGCTCGGGTAACTCCAATCTATATGCAAGCTTTCCAATGTGCTCGACTATCGGAAATGGTTCGACGAACCTTGGAGCTAACTTTCCTTGGTTCAACAGTGAATCTTCAGGAAAATCATATTGCCTACGTCGAATTCCAAATACTTATGACACTTATCGGTATAACTCTTCTAACGATCTTGGGCTTCCTACACTCGTTGTCAAACAATCTCGATACAATTTGAGGTTTCTCTAATCATCTCAGGCTCAAGTACCAACTTTTCCCCAGCCTCTAACCAACAAGCTGGAGGATTACACGGTTTCCCATACAACACCTCATATGATGCCATCCCAATGCTAGACTGGTAGTTGTTGTTATAAGCAAACTCAACCATCGTTGCTGTCGAAGATTCAAATCCTTTTGGGAGAAAAGGTACTTCAATGACTTGTGGTCCGTAAACAACTCGAACTGAACCCCCAATAGGTAATGTCTCCACATCTTTAGAGCAACACAATTGCCGCCAACTCCAAATCATGAGTTGGATAATTCTTCTCTTGCGGCTTCCATTGTAGAATCGCATAGGCCCCAACCTTATCCTTCTGCATTAGCACTGCTCCGAGTCCAGTAACACATGCATCGTTATATAGCACCATCTCTTCATTCCCACTTGGAATGGTCAACACAGGTGCGCTCGCCAATCACTCCTTCAGGATTCCGAACGGTTTTTCACACTTTGCATCCCATGTGAACACTTGGTTCTTCTTCATTAATCCTGTTAACGGTGTTGTTATCTAGGAAAAATCCTTGATAAACCGTCGGTAATAACCAGCCAACCCAACGAAACTCCAAATATCCATCGCATTCTTAGGTCTATCCCAGTCTTGGATTGCTACCACATTAGCGGGGTCAACCGCTATACCATTTCCATTGACAACATGGCCTAAGAACCTCAATTCATTCTTCAGGAAGTGAAACTTTGAAAACTTCAGCTCTCAGCTGAAGCTTTCACAATATCTCTAACACAACTCTCAAGTGCGTCTTGTGTTCTTCCTCATTCTTGGAATAAACCATAATATCATCCATGAATACAAGCACGAACTTGTTCAACTGATCTCTGAAAACTCTATTCATAATATCCACAAAGTATGCTGGCGCGTTAGTCAACCCGAATGACACCACCAACCACTCGTAGAAACCAGATGGTGTCCTAAAAGAAGTCTTTGGTACACAATCCTTTGCCACTCTCAACTAGTAAAATCCCGTTGCCAAATCCATTTGAGAAAACACTTTGGCTTCATGAAGCTGATCGAACAAGTCATCAATCCTTGGCAACGGATATTTGTTATTCTTAGACACCTTGTTTAGCTCACGATAGTCCACATACAATCTTAATGAGCCATATACCTTGGTTGCAAACATGATTGGTGCACCCCATTCGGAAACACTTCTTCGAATGAATCCCTTCCTAAGCAGGTCTCGAACTTGCAACTCCAACTGTCACTGTTCCTTAGGCGCCATCCACCTAAGAGGCATCATGATTAGTCTAAATCCCTCGACCAAAAGGATCCTAAACTCGATCTCACAATGCAGCGGTAACCCTTTGACCTCATCAAAGACATCCTCATACTCATTTGTGATCAGCACAGATAACAAGTCTTCTTATGGAATCACAAGCGAATATAGATAGCTAACGAAGACACCCTCTTCGCACTTACAACTTTATCAACACCTTTCGCTCTTCCACATCCCCGACTCACATTTCTAGCTTATAGCAATTCACCCTTGTCACATACCTCTTGAGCCAATCCATGCCCAAGATGATCCCAAACCCAGTGAAGTTAAGAATAAAGCAATCACACCCAAAAGAGCAACCATGACTCAACAACTCTAGACCATGGCACAACATGCACAAACTGGACTAACCCCCCTCCAACTGGATTAGTCACGATTAATGGTTTATCACAAATCTTGAGTTCCAAACCCAAGCAACAAACAAGCTCATTGCAAATGAATGAATGCTATGCTCCAGTATCGAACAAAACTCGAACTGAAACATCATGACTAGAAGGAGTACCTTGCACCACGACACCCTTTCTCTTTTCCTCTGCAGTAGAAGCTTTCGAAGAAGATGGAACTACCCCTAAAGCACAAGCCTTAACCATTTGCTTCCCTTGAGGTGATTCCGGACAAGCTTTCTTCTTATGTCCCGGATTCCCACACTTGAAGCACCTCTTCTCAGCTTTAGGATTCTTGCATTCACTAGCAAAATGGCCCTTCTGCCAACTATTGAAGCAAGTCACTTCATTCTTATTATTCTTCTGACCATCCTTTCCTTTTTGCTGTTGTTGCTTCCTTTTCTTATTATTACCACCCTGTTGTGGTTTCTAAACCTCGTTGGTTGCAGCGACAACGTTTGCCTCCTTTGGAAACAAGCTCTCATGGCAAATAGCTTTTCCACTATCTTCTCGAATTGATCGTTAAGATGGTCCACCAATGGTCTTCCGATATGGGTATCCAGACCCATAACAAAATCTCGTTCTTCTGATAAGGTGTATCAATGTATGAACGGGCATATTTGGAGCAGGCTTCAAAGTCAGAAATGTAGTCAAGCACTGATCTGCCATTCTGCTTCAACTCTACGAACTTCTTGAAGAGAACAGATTTCTGAGCCGTGGAAATGAATTTTTCTTCAGACTTAGCCTAGAATTGTTCCCATGAAATATCTACCTCTGGAGTCTCAAGCATGACTGAATTCCACCATTCTATGGCCCTACCTTGCAGTTGCCTTGATGCAAGCTTTCTCTAGGCTGCATAAACCAAACTCTAGTCTCCAAAGATACGAACACAAGAATCCATCCACCGCTGAACCTCTTCAGCTGGCTCAGTTCCTTTGAATGTTTTTCATCCTAGAGATGTATAATCCTTGCATAGCTTTGCAAAGTCCACAACCCTAGGCAACTGAACTACTACGTCTACCATAGCCGCCACTGGAGCGGGGACCCTTCGCATGAATGCCTCCATCATGGCTTCATACATGGTAGAGTAGTCTGCTCCACCGCCATTTCCCACTCCAGTGTTAGCTCCCCTAGTAGTGTGTCTTGATGTTCGTCTACTCATTCTAAATCTGCAAATTAGAATAATTAACCACTTCTAAGAAAGCTGCTAAAAGAGAACAAATGCTACTACTATATATGCTAATATATATAGTAAAAATCAAACTGAAATCTACAAGTATGTCGCTTTTAGCTGATTACGTCTTTGAACTTTAGCCAAAATCGTTGACTAGAGCTCTGATACCAAATGTGACGACCGTCCATAACCCCCGCACTAAACAAGAGGAATAATGCGCTTAAAGGTGTACATGACAGTGATAGGCTTTA
Organism: Allium sativum; assembly: GCA_030737875.1. Classification (NCBI taxonomy): domain Eukaryota; kingdom Viridiplantae; phylum Streptophyta; class Magnoliopsida; order Asparagales; family Amaryllidaceae; genus Allium; species Allium sativum. Next base: position 569,678,856 of record CM060923.1, on the reverse strand, counting down.
CGATTCATACATCCAAAGGAATAACAATTCAGTCATGGCAACCAAGACAACCATTCATACATTGAAATAACAACTTCAACAATCATCACGTCAAGCATTCAAACATCCATGACTGACTCTAGCTGCAATGACCCGAATTCCTTACTCTTTGAGTCGACTAATAACACAACACATCCAACCCAAATCGCACGGAAACACGAATCATTATTAGAAAGAAGTTAGAGGATGATAAATAGAAAGAAAGAAATATTAAAATAGAAGAAAAACGAAGATCACAAACTCACAGCGGAACGAATAAAATATATTAGATAACATAAACTTTGAAATACAAATCAATAACTGTAACGACCCGGATTTTTGGCGACTTTGGTTATTGACATAAGCTCGATGTCGATAACCAAAACATCGAAAAATCCTGGTAGTTAATGAAAGAAATTAGAGGGTGAGGATAGAAAAGATAGAAACTTAGAATAGAAGAAGAAAAAGAAGAACTTACATCATTAGAGTAAAACGAATCTCACAGCGGAATGAATAAAGTATAATAGATAACATATCCTTGAAATAAAACCAGTATATGTATTCAATAACATTATCAGAGTACAACACTTACAACACAATGGAAATAACTATAGCTATATGATCCTGAAGCCTCGTGCTCCAGCTCTTCAAGTATATCTGTAAAATCCTGACTACTTGACTGCCCGTACAAAATTGGACACCCAAGAGTTTAGGGAAAACAACAAAGTAAACTCCGGGGCAATCATGGGACTGGTGTGAGTAAAACAGTTTAAATTGGTATATGAACAAGTAAACGATATCTCATAAGACCACGCCGCAGAACGAAACGGGTTTTTCCCTTATGAGAATCCAAAATATCTTTATATCAAAAACCTTTTGATATTATAATAATGACTATGTACAAATAGATATCAACTAGCAGAAACGCTTTCATCTCACGTTCTACATATTTAGTATACAATCAAAATCGCAAGCACGTATTGGTTAATGGATTTCCAACTATGACAAGGTATGGAACCACCTTCCGATCAGTGTACTCTAGGAACGATACACTGGAGTTCAACAAGAACATCTTGTAACTCATCCACACATGAACGACCACTCATTTTGCTTGAGTGTATCGAATGTATATCACCAACGGTTGGGATCAACAACCGTTCCCGTATATATATGGGACAGCATTGATAGATTTAAGAAACAAATGAATATTCTCTAGATAGGTGATTATACACCCTACTTCGGTGCGACCGACTTAGCCATGCTGCCTGCCCGATTTCTGTCATTTACTGGTTTATGAGGCTAGAAGCTACGCTTTATCATTACATCAGATTCACTTCGAATGCCACATTGTCAGATCCATCGAAAATCACTAATTGGCGTCTACAACAGTACGTTACATGTTTGCTAAAGAAGTTTCCTTCTCCGCTTTCACTCTTGGTATAGTTGAAGAAATCACTGTACGTGACATTTCTGGAAATACTCTGTCAGACATTCATCAGCACAAGTCATCCTCATTCACTTAGAATGTCACATCGTCATACCCGCCAAATCACAAATTGATTTATCCAAAAATAACACGGGTATACAGCTTAGAGAAACGAATTCCTCTGCCACCAAACGTGAATACGTTTGAACAGATCAGCTTACGCGATCCATTGGATATACTCTGTCAGACCTTCATCCATACAAGTTGTCCTGGGACTGGACAAACCGAAGGCACTATTCAGTATATCCATCTTAGTCACTGTTATCTAAGACTTATACAACATCCCTTGCATTTTACTCCGTCTTCAATTATCTTTGGCATATATGATTCGCAACATTTATGCCAATACAGAGTGGTTCTTCGGATAATGATCCAACCGGTCTCTCCATATTAACAACGTTAAAATGGTCAAAACTTCGATAGTTTGTGATTTAACCATCAAAGAAAAACAAGTGTGCAAACAACGATATTATTTCCAGATGGAAATTATATCGGTAAATCATCAACATATATCTATATATATATATATTCACATTGCCTTATTTTCTATGTTTAGAAAATATATGTTATTAACACTGGAAACCGTTTTCCATTTGCTTATTTACAAATCACTACTCTTCCCCAACTATCAGTCCCTGACTGTGAACTAGTATGAGAACAATTCCCTAAGTATAAATCCCGAAGGCCGAAACCAACATCAGATAGACACTTAGAAAACCATTCAATTTACTAATCTCTAGTCTGTTCTAATTTTACTTAACTCTATTTGATTAACTCTGATTGATTAACTCTAACTGGTCAACCTTTATTAATTAACTCTAACTGGTTTTACTTGGTTTGACTTACTCCATTTATTAACTCGACTGACAAATTCAACTCGATTAACTGAACTAATCACTTAGATTAACTTGACAAATTCACTTTGGTTAACTTAACCAATTCACTTAACTAATTCACTTTGATTAATCTAACTATTCACTTAACTCCTGTCGAATAAACTATATTCGATAACTCCTCTAACTCTACTCGAATAAACTATATTCGATTAACTCCTTTAATCTATTCGATTTGATAACTCCCCTTTTCGAATAACAAATATTCGATTAACTCACTTCAAATAACCAATATTCGACTACTAACTTCGAATAACTAATAATTGATAACTCCTTCAAATAAACTATATTCGACAATCTCCTCTCGAATAACTAGATTCGATTAACTTAACTTATTTAACTTAACTTGAATAACTCCTATCGAATGACTAGATTCGATCAACTTAACTTATTTAAGTCATCTTGATTAACTCCTATCGAATAACTAGATTCGATTAACTTAACTTATTTAACTCATCTTGATTAACTCCTATCGAATAACTAGATTCGATTTAACTCCATTCGCTTGACTCTAGATCGCAACGATCATAATGGTTACGCCTGATTCCCTTAGGCAACATCCGACCGCCTTAGGCTATTTACAGCCCTGCGAATTATGCTAGCAGTCGTAAGAGATGGCAACTTACCCTGAATACTATGTTTGACTAACTCTATCTCAAATAACTATATTTGATTAACTCTAGTTCGTTTTAACTCTAATCGATTAACTCTAAATGAGTAACTCTAACTCGATCAACTCGACTTGATTAACTCAACTTACTTAACTCAACTGGTTAACTTGACTTACTTAACCCACTGGTTAACTTGACTTACTTAACCCAACTGGTTAACTTGACTTACTTAACTCACTGGTTAACTTGACTTACTTAACCCAACTGGTTAACTTGACTTACTTAACCCAACTGGTTAACTTGACTTACTTAACTCACTGGTTAACTCTATTGAACTGGTTAACTATACTGAACTGGTTAACTCTACTGAACTGGTTAACTCTATTCAACTAACTCGACTCGACTAACCCCTTTCGAATAGCATATTCATTTTACTAACTTTCGAATACCATATTCGATTTACTCCCTTCGAATACCATATTCGATTTAACTCCTTTGGAATACCATATTCGATTACTCCCTTCGAATATCATATTCGATTTAACTCCTTTCGAATACCATATTCGATTTACTTTATTCACTTTATAAAGATTTCCTTTTTAACAAAGTTTTATTCATTTGAAAAGATTTACTTTTAAATAACGGTTCTACACTTTAGAAATGATTTCCTTTTTATAACGTTTCCTTTTCAATTCTATTTGTAAATGGTTTACAAATATTTCTTTTTCAAATTTATTCTTGAAATATTCTAACTCCTTAAATTCTCAGAAAAAATCGCTATAACCTCCTTTGTAACGGGAGCATCGGGAAAATCCCCAAACCCGCCACACAGGCCTTTCCATTCAAAAAGAAAATGGTTTGAAATTATTTCCTTTTTGAATATCTCCTAATTATAAATATTCCAATTTATAAACATTTCTTATTTATAAATATTCCACTTTATAAATATCTCTTATTTATAAATATCCCATTTTATAAATATTCTATTTTCAATATCACTTTGAAAATCCCCTTATCAACATTTCGGTATGTTATGGTATTCAATCATATCAAATCACGATGTTCAATATAGTCCAAGTACATATAATCGCCCACAGATTTTATATCACATCATATAACGATATATGAAAAACAATAAAATAACTGTTGAGGAATCCAGTCGGATTCCTCCAACCTGTCTCCCTGCATCCACAGATGTTACACAATATGATTATCATCACTTTCAGTTCAATATAAATTATTCTGATACCAGAATCAATATATAAATATTTAACAGTTTATATATATATAATTACATATATATATATATATATAATTTTCACTAACTGACTAGCAGTTCAATCAATCAACCAACACACAACAATCAACAGATGATTAACACTTCTAAAAATACATTATAAAAATATAACTGTTCAGAGTTGGTGAGTTTTACTCACATTGGACTGTTATCGTTAAAAACGATTAACTGTCTTTGCTTTGATTCAGACGGATAATTTATTTTGCCATAAATTGTAATGAGCTCCGATGGACTTCCAGTCAGTTTTAGGGTGTTTCCCTCGTCCGTACTATCCCAACGGATCCGACGATTTGAAATTATGATATCGTACGATGGAGTTACACCATTTTCAGGTTAGTAACTACTTTAAATTAAAACAAAAACTAAATAAACATTAAGTGGGCTTAACTTCTTTAACCCGGCCCAACCAAATACCAGCCCGCCCCAAAACAATTCCTTCTTCCTCGTTTGACCACGCTGTTTTCCTCCAGAACTTCAACACCGTTGACGAACATCTTTTCACTCTCTAATCTCCCTCTCTATCTCATTACAACTTCATCCGACCACACCATGGTTTTGCTCTTCTCTTCCTCTTCGTTTTCCACCCAAATTCATTCAGCTCGAATTCAACTCCCTGTCGCGACTTACCCCCGACTACAGCACCACGCGCAACCATTCATAACACCGAATCCTCCCCATTTTTGCCAGGTTGCTCCAAATTCTACCCTAAACTCCACTATATTAACCAATTCGCAAATATTAGTTTAAAACCCCCCAAAGATTTCAACCCTAGGTATACGCTGCATATATTCCAGCGGACAAAGGTGCGATCGAACCCATAAATAGATGCATCGAATTGAAGAGGATATCATGGTGATTTCAAACATATCGATTCCATGATTGTAGATATTTTATTTTGATTTCAAATAATTTACAAAGGAGGAAAATATCTTAAGAGGAGTAGCGACGGGATTATTTCCCTGTTGACCAAAGAAGAAGTAAATTTAGGGTTTAGGGTAAGATGGTGTATTTATAGAAGGATTATAATATTTTTATATTGATTACTTTATTTTATTTTAATCAATCACTAATTTTATTCTTCCTTTAAAATTCAAATGCTCACACACAATATCCAAAAATCACCAAACTGGACATGCAGCTAGAGTTTGACATTACGGTCCCAATGAAACTGGTTTCGTCGAATTCCGACTCTGTATGCTCACACAGCGTATTTTTAACTGTTAAAATACTGACTGTTTTTCACTCTAAAAATCCGTACGGCCACATAGTGACTCTAAAAATCACGGAACTGGAAATCTAACAGCTATTTGATATTGCGGATCCAACAAAACTGGTTTCGTCGAATTCCGACTTCGTTTGCAAAAACGGCTATTTTTAAAGCTCTGGATGACCCATTTAAATATATAAATATATTTAAATATAATTAAATTAAATATAATTAAATTTATATTATCGTATATCTTCACATATGATATCGTACAGCAACAGGATATCATATCAGAATTTACAGTTTGATTTTTAAGATTTTAGATTTATCGATATTCAGTTTTATATCGAAAATCCTTTTATAACGTAAATAAAGCGTTGCAAATTATAAAGGAATTCCACAGCGACTTTTTTGAAATTTGATTTGGACATAAATCAAAATCTACATGACGAAATCCCGATTTTTCTCTTCCACCAGAAAGATATACTCCACCAGCTCCAAACGTTTCTTGTTTCACAGAAATCTGGCTTAAAACGAATCCTGTACATTCAGTTGAAGTTCAAATCGCCAAATCGCGAACTGCAGCGCCATTTCAAGCTCGATTTTAATTATAATATAATTATACGTTCAAACTGACGTCGATTGAATATATTCGTCAATATAATTCAACTCTAAGCTGAATTAAATATAAGGGATGACCCTGTTCACATTATATTGTCAATTCACTATTTCTGGTTATTTCTGAATTAAATATATTATTTAATTATTTATTTTAATTAAATATATTATTTAATCATTTATTTTAATTAAATATTCACTATAATTTAATTAACGACGATTTAATTCCTTAAATCACTATTTATATAATTAAATAAATTAATTATACCCCTGGAAAATGCGGGTCATTACATTCTTCCCTACTTAAAATAATTTCGTCCTCGAAATTGCTAAGTTAGAGGACGACCCTACCTATTGGAATTCCTAAGATTTGTTTACCCCTTATATCTTGTTTCAACTGAACCAACTAATATCGATTTCAATATTAATTCCTTCCGACTAACTAAAATTTTCAAAAATTCTGAAAATTTCCTAACACTTTAAATTTTCGGAAAATTTCGCCATAACCTCCTTTGTACAGCCCTATCGGTAAAATCACAACTCGCCTCTCTAGGCCTTCTCCAACCCAAAACAAAATCAAACAGCCAAGTGGCTTGCCAATTCGGCTCATAAATCTCGTTCTTATATCAAATATAAACTTGTACCTTTTTGTCGGCTATACCAACTCTATCACTTTTACCTGTTATCAATCCAGCATATACCAATGCAATTCCAACTTGATCTCAAATCAATTTATCTTTAACACAACCATTCGCTTATACCTAAGTCGAATTTCATTTCAAACTCAATCACTATTCTTGATTTCAAATCCATAACTCACCAGTCCAATATAATTTAAGATTATCTCTAATCAAGTCTAATTCTACTTGACACTAATCTATTTCAAATGATTTCCACTTACTGGCTTTTAATTTAGTCCCAATTCTATTGGATTTTACAAATTTTACTTTAATTTGTTTAAATTCAAACAACTTTTTCTTCCTGGAAGTTTTTAAACAGTTTACCTCTTTCAAAAATCAAGTTTTCCTTTTTGAAATTCAACACAACTTGTTTTACCAAAACAAATTCAAAACAAAATCCTTGGTAGTAATCCGTCACTTACATACTCGAAAATGAACACTGATGATGTCATGATCAACATCAGAATCTATTTTCCAGCTACCGAAGTGAGTTCAATACTATAGAACTTTCAAAACCCATTTTTAAACATTTCTACCTTGAAATCAGTACCAAATATCCTTTTACAATGCTGTAAACAAATTTAAATTCTCCCATGATCTTAAAATTCTCTTATACTTAATTCAAATCCATTTCCAAACACTTATTCCAATTTCCAGAGTTTGAATTTCACTCCTGATTTAAGTTTTAGATTTAACTCCTCTGATTTCACATTTTTCACTTATATGAATTCTGGTTGGTTATATATAACCATTTCACTTTATAATCTTGCTCAATTATAATTACAACCAATATATCTAATATATGATAATATATTACATATCCATACTGTGCTGGTCCATCGTATTCAAGTGTTTATTTACTCCTACCGATACAGTGGATCAAACTGATCGACCAGAACTCATAAACAACTCAACCAATGAATCTCCACAATATAAAACCATTTTCATATCAAATAGGAATACGCACTCGTATACATACACTCAACTCAATCTAGGGTATTACTAAACCTATCTCTACCGAGTCACGCCACAGAGCCAAGGTAATTCTTAACTTAAGCTCTGATACCAACTGTAACGACCTGGATTTTTGGCGACTTTGGTTATCGACATAAGCTCGATGTCGATAACCAAAACATCGAAAAATCCAGGTAGTTAATGAAAGAAATTAGATGGTGAGGATAGAAAAGATAGAAACTTAGAATAGAAGAAGAAAAAGAAGAACTTACATCATCAGAGTAACACGAATTTCACAACGGAACGAATAAAATATAATAGATAACATATCCTTGAAATAAAACCAGTATATGTATTCAATAACATTATCATAGTATAACACTTACAACACAGCGGAAATAACTATAGCTATATGATCCTGAAGCCTCCTGCTCCAGCTCTTCAAGTATATCTGTAAAATCCTGACTACTTGACTGCCCGTACAAAATTGGACACCCAAGAGTTTAGGGAAAACAACAAAGTAAACTCCGGGTCAGTCATGGGACTGGTGTGAGTAAAACAGTTTAAACAGGTATATGAACAAGTAAACGATATCTCATAAGACCACGCCGCAGAACGGAACGGGTTTTTCCCTTATGAGAATCCAAAATATCTTTATATCAAAAACTTTTGATATTATAATAATGTCTATGTACAAATAGATATCAACTAGCAGAAACGCTTTCATCTCACGTTCTACATATATAGTATGCAATCAAAATCGCAAGCACGTATTGGGTAATTGATTTCGAACTATGACAAGGTATGGAATCACCTTCGGATCAGTGTACTCTAGGAACGATACGCTGGAGTTCAACAAGAACATCTTGTAACTCAGCCACACATGACCGACCACTCATTTTGCTTGAGTGTATCGAATGTATATCACCAACGGTTGGTATCAGCAACCGTTCCCGTATATATATGGGACAGCATTGATAGATTTAAGAAACAAATGAATATTCTCTAGATTGGTGATTATACACCCTACTTCAGTGCGACCGACTTAGCCATGCTGCCTGCCCGATTTCTGTCATTTACCGGTTGATGAGGCTAGAAGCTACGCTTTATCATTACATCAGATTCACTTCGAATGCCACATTGTCAGATCCATCGAAAATCACTAATTGGCCTCTACAACAGTACATTACGTGTTAGCTAAAGAAGTTTCCTTCTCCGCTTCCACTCTTGGTATAGTTGAAGAAATCAATGTACGTGACCTTTCTGGAAATACTCTGTCAGACATTCATCAACACAAGTCATCCTCGTTCACTTAGAATGTCACATCGTCATACCCGCCAAATCACAAATTGATTTATCCAAAAATAACACGGGTATACAGCTTAGAGAAACGAATTCCTCTGCCACCAAACGTGAATACGTTTGAACAGAACAACTTACGCGATCCATTGGATATACTCTGTCAAACCTTCGTCCATACAAGTTGTCCTGGGACTGGACAAACCGAAGGCACTATTCAGTATATCCATCTTAGTCACTGTTATCTAAGACTTGTACAACAGCCCTTGCATTTTACTCCGTCTTCAATTATCTTTGGCATATATGATTCGCAACACTTATGCCAATACAGAGTGGTTTTTCGGATAATAATCCAACTGGTCTCTCCATATTAACAACGTTAAAATGGTCAAAACTTCGATAGTCTGTGAGTGTGATTTAACCATCAAAGAAAAACAAGTGTGCAAACAACGATATTATTTCCAGATGGAAATTATATCGGTAAATCATCAACATATATCTATATATATATTCACATTGCCTTATTTTCTGTGTTTAGAAAATATATGTTATTAACACTGGAAAACGTTTTCCATTTGCTTATTTACAAATCACTACTCTTCCCCAAATATCAGTCCCTGACTGTGAACTAGTATGAGAACAATTCCCTAAGTATAAATCCCGAAGGCCGAAACCAACATCAGATAGACACTTAGAAAACCATTCAATTTACTAGTCTCTAGTCAGTTCTAATTTTACTTAACTCTATTTGACTAACTCTGATTGATTTACTCTAACTGGTCAACCTTAATTAATTAACTCTAACTGGTTTTACTTGGTTTGACTAACTCCATTTATTAACTCGACTGACAAATTCAACTCGATTAACTGAACTAATCACTTTGATTAACTCGACAAATTCACTTTGGTTAACTTAACCAATTCACTTAACTAATTCACTTTGTTTAATCTAACTATTCACTTAACTCCTGTCGAATAAACTATATTCGATAACTCCTCTAACTCTACTCGAATAAACTATATTCGATTAACTCCTTTAATCTATTCGATTTGATACTCCGCTTTTCGAATAACCAATATTCGATTAACTCACTTCGAATAACCAGTATATGACTACTCACTTCGAATAACTAATAATTGATAACTCCTTTGAATAAACTATATTCGATAATCTCCTCTCGAATAACTAGATTCGATTAACTTAACTTATTTAACTTAACTTGATTAACTCCTATCGAATGACTAGATTCGATCAACTTAACTCATTTAACTCATCTTGATTAACTCCTATCGAATAACTAGATTCGATTAACTTAACTTATTTAACTCATCTTGATTAACTCCTATCGAATAACTAGATTTGATTTAACTCCATTCGCTTGACTCTAGATCGCAACGATCACAATGGTTACGCCTGATTCCCTTAGGCAACATCTGACCGCCATAGGCTATTTACAGCCCTGCGAATTACGCTAGCAGTCGTACGAGATGGCAACTTACCCTGAATACTATGTTTGACTAACTCTGTCTCAAATAACTATATTTGATTAACTCTAGTTTGTTTTAACTCTAATCGATTAACTCTAACTGAGTAACTCTAACTCGATCAACTCGACTTGATTAACTCGACTTACTTAACTCAACTGGTTAACTTGACTTACTTAACCCACTGTTTAACTTGACTTACTTTACCCAACTGGTTAACTTGACTTACTTAATTCTCTGGTTAACTTGACTTACTTAACCCAACTGGTTAACTTGACTTACTTAACCCAACTGGTTAACTCGACTTACTTAACTCACTGGTTAACTCTATTGAACAGGTTAACTCTACTGAACTGGTTAACTCTATTCAACTAACTCGACTCGACTAACCCCTTTCGAATAGCATATTCGTTTTACTAACTTTCGAATACCATATTCGATTTACTCCCTTCGAATACCATATTCGATTTAACTCCTTTCGAATACCATATTCGATTTACTCCCTTCGAATACCATATTCGATTTAACTCCTTTCGAATACCATACTCGATTTACTTTATTCACTTTATAAAGATTTCCTTTTTAACAACGTTTTATTCATTTGAAAAGATTTACTTTTAAATAACGGTTCTACACTTTAAAAATGATTTCCTTTTTATAACGTTTCCTTTTCAATTCTATTTTTAAATGGTTTACAAATATTTCCTTCTCAAATTTATTCTTGAAATATTCTAACTCCTTAAATTCTCTGAAAAATTCGCTATAACCTCCTTTGTAACGGGAGCATCAGGAAAATCCGCAAACCTGCCACACAGGCCTTTCCATTCAAAAAGAAAATGGTTTGAAATTATTTCCTTTTTGAATATCTCCTATTTATAAATATTCCAATTTATAGACATTTCTTATTTATAAATATTCCACTTTATAAATATCTCTTATTTATAAATATCCCATTTTATAAATATTCTATTTTCAATATCACTTTGAAATTCCCCTTATCAACATTTCGGTATGTTATGGTATTCAATCATATCAAATCACGATGTTCAATATCGTCCAAGTACATATAATTGCCCACAGATTTTATATCACATCATATAACAATATATGAAAAACAATTAAATAACTGTTGAGGAATCCAGTCGGATTCCTCCAACCTGTCTCCCTGCATCCACAGATGTTACACAATATGATTATCATCACTTTCAGTTCAATATAAATTATTCTTATAGCAGAATCAATATATAAATATTTAACGGTTTATATATATATATATATATATAATTACATATATATATATATATATAATTTTCACTAACTGACTAGCAGTTCAATCAATCAACCAACACACAACAATCAACAGATGATTAACAGTTCTAAAAATACATTATAAAAATATAACTGTTCAGAGTTGGTGAGTTTTACTCACATTGGACGGTTATCGTTAAAAACGATTAACTGTCTTTACTTTGATTCAGACGGACAATTTATTTTGCCATAAATTATAACGAGCTCCGATGGACTTCCAGTCAGTTTCAGGGTGTTTCCCTCGTCCGTACGATCCCAACGGATCCGACTATTTGAAATTCTGATATCGTACGATGGAGTTACACCATTTTCAAGTTAGTAACTACTTTAAATTAAAACAAAAACTAAATAAACATTAAGTGGGCTTAACTTCTTTAACCCGTCCTAACCAAATACCAGCCCGCCCCAAAACAATTCCTTCTTCCCCGTTTGACCACGCTGTTTTCCTCCAGAACTTCAACACCGTTGCAAACCCCTTTTCACTCTCTAATCTCCCTCTTTATCTCATTACAACTTCATCCGACCACACCATGGTTTTGCTCTTCTCTTCCTCTTCGTTTTCCACCCAAATTCATTCAGCTCGAATTCAACTCCCTGTCGCGGCTTACCCCCGATTACAGCACCATGCGCAACCATTCATAACACCGAATCCTCCCCATTTTTGCCAAGTTGCTCCAAATTCTACCCTAAACTCCACTATACTAACCAATTCGCAAATCGTAGTTTAAAACCCCCCAAAGATTTCAAACCTAGGTATACGCTGCATATATTCCAGCGGACAAAGGTGTGATCGAACCCATAAATAGATGCATCGAATTGAACAGGATATCATGGTGATTTCAAACATATCGATTTCATGATTGTAGATATTTTATTTTGATTTCAAAGAATTTCCAAAGGAGGAAAATATCTTAAGAGGAGTAGCGGCGGGATTATTTCCCTGTTGACCAAAGAAGAAGTAAATTTAGGGTTTAGTGTAAGATGGTGTATTTATAGAAGGATTATAATATTTTTATATTGATTACTTTATTTTAATTTAATCAATCACTAATTTTGTTCTTCATTTAAAATTCAAATGCTCACACACAATATCGAAAAATCACCAAACTGGACATGCAGCTAGAGTTCGACATTACGGTCCCAACGAAACAGGTTTCGTCGAATTCCAACTCTGTATGCTCTAACAGCGTATTTTTAACTGTCAAAATACTGACTATTTTTCACCCTAAAAATCCGTACGGCCACACAGTGACTCTAAAAATCACGGAACTGGAAATCTAACAACTATTTGATATTGCGGATCCAACAAAACTGGTTTCGTCGAATTCCGACTTCGTTTGCAAAACCGGCTATTTTTAAAGCTCTGGATGACCCATTTAAATATATAAATATATTTAAATATAATTAAATTAAATATAATTAAATTTATATTATCGTATATCTTCACATATGATATCGTACAGCAACAGGATATCATATCAGAATTTACAGTTTGATTTTTAAGATTTTAGATTTATCGATATTCAGTTTTATATCGAAAATCCTTTTATAACATAAATAAAGCGTTGCAAATTATAAAGGAATTTCACGGCGACTTTTCTAAAATTTGATTTGGACATAAATCAAAATCTACACGACGAAATCCCGATTTTTCTCTTCCACCAGAAAGATATACTCCACCAGCTCCAAACGTTTCTAGTTTCACAGAAATCTGGCTTAAAACGAATCCTGTACATTCAGTTGAAGTTCAAATCGCCAAATCGCGAACTGCAGCGCCATTTCAAGCTCGGTTTTAATTATAATATAATTATACGTTCAAACTTACGTCGATTGAATATATTCGTCAATATAATTCAACTCTAAGCTGAATTAAATCTAAGGGATGACCCTGTTCACATTATATTGTCAATTCACTATTTCTAGTTATTTCTGAATTAAATATATTATTTAATTATTTATTTTAATGAAATATTCACTATAATTTAATTAACGACGATTTAATTCCCTAAATCACAATTAATATAATTTAATAAATTAATTATACCCCTGGAAAATGCGGGTCATTACAGTAACTTTATATACAAACCATCATCTGAGCACAACAGTTATTCCTGGAACAGTTATAAACACCTGTTTCCGGATACAACCTAGTACACAATGGAAATATGATAGTCTATAGCTAACTGGTGAATCCTCCTGCTTCAAACTCCTCCAAGTGAATCTGTAAAATCGCGACTACATGACTGCCCGTACAAATTTGGGCACCCAAGAGTTTAAGGAAAACAAACAAAATAAACTCTGGGTCAGTCATGGGACTGGTGTGAGTAAACTCCAACCATTGGTTTAACTTTTTAAAAAAATCCTTTCAAAAGAAATGATAATCGTAAGACCGATCCACCCATAAACACGGATGGTCTTTACCTTACGATAACCCAAAATATTTTGATATCAAAATCTGGAGATATTATAATAGTGTCTACCACAAATAAATAGAATCTAGCGGAATGCTTGCATCTCACGCTCCATATATAATATAAAATCAAAAACCGCAGGGCACTTATTGGAGATTGGATTTCGAACATGATAAGTGTAACGACCCAGAAAATCTGAACCAATTTAAAATTTTTAAATTGGCTAAAATAATGGATTTTAAATATTTAAAATAAATATTTAAAATAATGGAAATGAAAAGTGAGTTTGAATCGACAATTGAAAACGAATATAATTAATTATAATTATAAACAAGGCCTGAAATGGCGCTGCAGTTTCAAAAATTGAATTCAAACTTTGTCGGACTGTACAGGGTGCAAAACCAAATGGATTTTAGTGAAACCAAAAATATTTAAATCTGTTAGTGAATACCTTTCTAACGAATCTGAAAAATCGAATTTTCATAGCGGAAAGCAAAAGTTATGGCCGAATGAATTTTCAGAAAGGTCGCTATGGAATTTATATAGCCCGTAAAATTGGCCATTTTGCATACGACCTCGGAATTCGACGAAACCACTTTTGTTGGATCCGGGATGTGAAGTTATTGCTAGGTTTCAAATTTCATAATTTTTGAAGCTAGTATGTGAGCGTGGCAAAGGAAAATGTGTTTGAGTCAATTGCAGTTAAATTGGATCGACCAGAAATGGGCCTTTTTGCAAACGGTCTCAGAATTCGACGAAACTAGTTTTGTTGGGACCCTATCGTCAAAACATAGCTAGATTTATTTTTCTGGAATTTTTCGAATCAATTTGTGGCCCTGGAAAATTGAAATGTACATTCAAATCAAATATTGAATGTTTTATATTTTAATTTGAAGGAAAACTGACTGAAACAGTCGAATGGGCCTACGAAACATATTCCATTGTGTTCGGAATGGGGGTGAAACGCTAGGGACGACAATCGTTGGGTTTGAATTGGTGTTCGTCTGTGTAAGGGGTATTTTAGAGATTTTAAAATATATAAATAAATAAATAAATTCTATTGGGCCAACTCAGCATTCTCTCTCCCCGCTGAACCGATTAACGGCGGAACCCCTTCCCACCTTCTCTCCTCAAATTCGACGCCTCCATTCATCATTGACCAGCGCCACCACCCAAAATCGAACCGCCTCCCTCCCCTCTTCAAATCAAGACCGACCTCGTCCTTCATCGTTGCTCCATCGTCGAGCACGAGCTCCACGAAGTCTGCCCGCCTCGTGGCGATTATCTCCTCCGCCGTGGCATCAGACTGGACCCCACCACCACCCCTGGACGAGGATTTCGAGGCTCGACAGCGTAGCGCTAGTGGATCGGCCCCATACTACATCGTTCGATCGTAAAATGAAACCCTAGTTTTGAACAACATTAGAAGAGGTACGGCTTTGGTTTTAATAAACTGATTTCAACAGTTTTAAAGTGTTGCAAACTTCGAAAAATCATATCTTTTTGCTGTGGTAACGAAATTCGATGAAACAGGAAACATCGCGACCGTGTGGACGTCTTCTACACTTTAGAAGAGACCGCGTATTTTTCTGAGCCTTCTGCTATTTTTGGTGGAGTGGAACCCAAGGTGAGATTTCTAATTTATAAACAATATGGAAAACGACGATGTATAAATTATATAGTCGATGTATGAGTTATATAAGCGTTGTACACCTCTTGTATAAGCGTTGTATAAGTTGTACGTTCGATGTATAAGTTATATATGCATTGTAAAAATTATATATGTGTTGAAATAGGAGTGAATTGCTATATATAAATATATATATATATATACGCCCCTCGTCCACAAACCATGGACGATATTTATTGGTTGTGATTGATGTGAAAATTGATTGGTCGCGAATGGTTGTTTGGGATTGTTTGTGGTTGATATTGATTGATTGTGGTTGAAAAATACCCATTTGTGGTTGAGAAATATTTGGTTGAAACCACATAGGATTAGTTTGTGGAAATGAAATAAATATATACATGTCGCCTGCGTGCGAACTAGATGCATGATCCCCATTGTCAAAAACCGCGAGGTTTTAAGGTAGAGCGAGGAGCCGTACTAGGGACAGTCCCGGTTTTAACTACCCTGCCGTTATGCTACCGAAATTTTGAATAATATTCATGTGTTTGAATTAGTTTCATTTGTTGAAACTATATTTATTCATTGAATAGAAAACCTTCATGTGTTGAATCGATATTCATTCGTTGATTAGAAATTCATGTGTTGAATGGTATTCGCGTTTTAAATATAAAAATCACATTTTTATCTATATATAGAAACTATAGAAAACCTTCATGTGTTGAATCGATATTCATTCGTTGATTAGAAATTCATGTGTTGAATGGTATTCGCGTTTTAAATATAAAAATCACATTTTTATCTATATATAGAAACTATAGAAAACCTTCATGTGTTGAATCGATATATATTCGTTGATTAGAAATCCATGTGTTGAATGGTATTCGCGTTTTAGATATAAAAATCACATTTTTATCTATATATAGAAACTATAGAAAACCTTCATGTGTTGAATCGATATTCACTCGTTGATTTGAAATTCATGTGTTGAATGGTATTCATATTTTGAAATAAATTGTTTGATAATAAAAATCACCTTTTATCGACTATATGGACTATGTAAAATAATCTCGTTTTAAAAAGAAATTGTTTTATAATAAAAATCCTATTTTCATCACCTATCTAAACTATATAAAATAATAGTGTTTTGAAATGAATTGTTTTACAATAAAAAACCACATTTTTATTATATACATGAATTATTGAAATGCGAAGTGTTAAAAATAGCCACTCGTTCGAATAAATATGCATGAGTTAAAATATTCATTAATTAGCTAATGATATGATTTTTTTTGCCTATGCATGCAACATTAGAATGAATGGTGTTTTTGAACCAAATGGAATCAAATATGAAGTTGAACGGAAAATGATAAATGATAAGAACTGCATATATGTACATGCATATTTATTGAACAGGTTATAGCAAAGGGGCTAGAGAAGAGGAATAAAATTTTGTGCCCGACAAATAGGTACACATTTACTGTTTTGTATGGGTGATGATTTTATGAGCCTGTTGGGTAGCCGCTTGGCTTTTTCTTTTTCTTTTCGACATGAGACGCCCGTGTGGCTATTTGGGAATTTTCCCAGCCCCTCCCGTACAAAGGAGGTTATGGCGAATTTTTCCGAAATTTAAAGGCGTTAGTGAAATATTTGAAGTGAAAACGATACAGGAATTTTTGAATGAACTATATTTATATAACTATAAATAAAATTAAAACGAAACGTGGCCGTGCAGTTCGCATTTTGAAACCGTGATTTCAAACGATTATACCGGGAGATCCGACCATCGGATTTTCCTGAAATCGCAACCGTTGGGTTCGCTTTGGAAAAATCTTTCCAACGACACTAACTTTGTAAAAATCCAACGGTTGGATTGTCTGGAATGTTTGATTCAAATCTGAAGAAAAACAGCGCCAGAAACGATTATATTTATATATATATATATATATATATGTAATTATATTTAATCGAATAACGACGCTGCAGTTCGTATTTTGAAATCAAAACTTCAAACGATTGTACCGGGAGATCCGACCGTCGGATTTTCCCGAAACTGGAACCGTTGGATTCGTTTTGAAAAGGCCTTTCTAATGATGTAAATTTTGTGAAGATCCAACGGTTAGATTTTCAGATATGTGTAAATCAAATCTGAAGAAAAACAGCGCCACGGCCGCGTTATGGCCCGTAGCGTCGTTTTGAATAATTTGGCTATTTTAAAATAAATAAAAATAGCGATAAATCGTTATAAAATATCATAAACAATATGGAATGGAAATAAACTGAATTTGCTCGATTTATGTGGTATTTGATGGTTGAATGTGTTTGGTGTGAAAAATACATTAAAGAACAAAATTGTTGTTGTCGAATGATTTAACCATTGAAATAAATTGATTTGAAATTCTAAATATACGTGAATTATTTGAAAAGGTCGAGCTAATTCTCATTTCAAATAATTAACCGACGATTGAAAGTCGAAGATGAAGACGGTGGTCGAAGACCGGAGATCTTCACCTCGTTTGGATGGTAACCGAGGTCCTGATTGGGAGGCATCCCGAAATATGGATAATGAGTGGTGATCGTCCAGACGTACGTGGTGATCGATGGGTTTGCGAGGTATATAGTGCCTCCGGTTTCGTTCAGACCCAGAACGGACTTGTAGATGGACTGTGTGTCTAACATTGGATTTTATTCTGTGTCGATTGATCTTTGTTAAATATACATCTGTTTGGCGGCGGAGAATTTATTTTTTTGCTTAACGCCCTTCTCTGAAACGCACGAGCTCAGAGGTTGTATATCGGTGGACATCTGTCGCATGGCATGAATTGCCGGTGTGGCGTGCTAAGATGCAGTGATCAGGGCTTCTGTTGAAAAGCAAAGTCTTGTGGTGATGATCAAAGCACCGCCTGTGTGGCGTAGCTTTGTGTATAATGTGAATTCGCGAGCCTCACACCCCGGTATGAACCAGAAACGGGAGAAGGACCTCAGGGAGGGCATGTGTTTCTTCCTAGCTAGGGTGGTGTCAGTGACCTACTAGCCCTGACATTTATATACTTTTCACCTGTGTGGTTGTTGCTGTTGCGAGGCGCCTCGGTTAGATCGGACGATCCGCGTCCGATGGAGCCATTAGTTGGTTCGCTTACGCCCCAAAGGGCGGGGAAACGTAGTGTTCAGGCATTTTAATCCACTCCGTGTGGACCGGCCCTGACGATCCAAGGGTCGATGCGTTCTGATCCTGAGACTCGGGCTAGGCAGTCTTGAATTCGGTAAGGACTATCTTTTGCCTTGGTTCATGATGGAAATCCAATTTCCAAATACAACATCGTGTGGTTTTGATTGTATATATATATATATGGCGACATGATATATGGTACCCATGCCATCTATGATTGATAGTTATGATTAAAAAGTGTTTTTGAAACATATAAACACTAGTCATAATATCAAATGCTTTTGTTTTATTCGTATCAATCATATTTTGGCCATTATAAGGTAAAACTCTATCCTCCGGTTTGCGTTGCATTGTGTGATGGGAACTGAGTCTTATAATGGCTTCATTTTTATAAAAAGCATTGCGTTGTTTAAAAGAAAGATTTGTTTTAAAGCACTGGCAATCCAATGGAGTAAACCCGTTCCACGAAAGTGGCGTGGTCCTGTGATTAGCCAAATTATATATGTGTTGAGTAGATTTCTCATGCCAGTCCCATGACTGACTCGTAGTTTGCTTCACTTTCAAACTCGGGTGCCCCTTTTTCTACACGGGCAGCCTTGTATTCAGGTTTGGCTGGTATTTTCTGGATAGCTGGAGATGAAGATGGATTCTATCATTTATCTCTTTTTATGCTGTTCAGCTCCTATTATACATATTTTGTTTGTTTCCGCTGTAGACATGTATGTATAGTTGAACTGTATTTGTACTAAGTATGATCCTGTGTACTGTGTAACTCTGATGATTACTTTTATCCAGTATATTCTATTGTTCATTATCTGGTGTATTTAATTATTTTGTTCTGCTATTATCTGTTTATGTGTTATATTCCACGGATTACCCTTGCCGCCATCAGTACGGAGTTTGGGGTCGTCTCATTTGGTATCAGAGCTTTGGTTAAGCTTAGTTCAGGAATATAACGTTTGGACGTACTCGTTAGAAATAGAACCGGTAGTGTTCTAAGACGGGTAACCCTATACAGATAGGATCAACAATATCCTAGTATGAGTAAAGCAGAATGAAATTACACCTCGATAGACACATTTACATTCAAGTATTTGTCTCTATATTTTCAAATATCTTTTCTGTTGACCTGACACTTTGTCTGCTAATTGCAGACGTACTAGAAAATGAGTGACAGGAATAGAAGAAATAATCGTATGGCTCGACCAACTAATGAGCCAGTTGTGCTCCCGCATCCAGAATCCGATATAAAAGTTCTATTCAAGAGATTTCGAAATTTGGGTGGATCGTCATTCTTAGGCAAGGAGTCCATTATGGAAACACAAGCTTGGATTCGTTCTGCAGAGAAAATCTTTGAGGGTTTAAAGCTGAGAGACGATCAGAAAAGATTACTGGCGTCTTGGGCACTCAAAGAAGAAGCTTTGTTTTGGTGGGATTCAGTTATTAAAGATAATCCAAAGGGTGATATCACCTGGGACAGATTCAAAGTAATTTTCTTAGAAAGATTTACTCCTCCTGAAGCAACCGAGCGACTATGTGATGAATTTCCTTATTTGATACAAGGTGATATGACCATCCCAGAATATCATAGAAATTCAACGAACTTTCTCACTTTGCTCCTCATCTGATTCAAGATCCAAGGAGGAGGAGAGATATATCCTTTGTTGTTGGCGACTATGTATATTTGAAAGTATCGCCGATGAGAGGGGTGATCCGGTTCGGTAAAACTGGAAAGTTGGCGCCCAAATTCATTGGTCCGTTTCCTATTCTGGGACGGATCGGAACTCTCGCTTATAAGGTCAAACTGCCTGACTGGTTGCCTGGAGTTCATGATGTATTCCACATATCTCAACTCCGAAAGCACGTTCATGATCCAGATTTGATTGTAAAAGAAGCAGCTTAGCAGGATATTGAAATTACCCCTGAATTAGCTGTGAGACGAGAGCCGCTAAAGATCATCAGCAAAGAAACCAAAGAGCTGAGAAATAAGAAAGTTCACTTAGTCAAAGTGCAGTGGAATGGAGATCCGCGAGATTGTACTTGGGAAACTGAGGAGAGCATTCAGAAAGCTTATCCTAGATGCCGAGTGGATATCTCTGATTGACTCCGGTGCAAGGTATATTTACCATACTTTACATCACCATTTAATTCTCTACTCTGTTGTTATTTTCTTTCCATGGATGCACACTTTTAACTCTATAGTCTGAATGATTTTAAAAGGAGAATAGGAATTAATTCAAATGGTTTTGAAAAGTTAAAAACAAATTGCTTGTTGGTTGTGTTGTGTGATTGTAGATTAGATTAATTAAAATTATTGAAACGATAGTTAATTTAATCAACAATAGAATAATGTTAGAATTTATCTATTTAAATCACACATTGAACGATTTAAAAATAAATAGAAATATATATACATGTACATTTTATATATTTGAATAGGTAAATGGGTCAGCTTTTGAGTAAAGATTTTATTTGCATGCCCGACAAATAGGTAAACCTTAATGAGTTGGATGCGAAATATTATTATATCAACTCCTGTGAATGCCATTGGATGCGGAGTGCTAGTTTTTCTGTGTGAAATAATAAACGTTGCCATAGGATAGTAACAATTAATTTTGAACTACATTACATGGCATACTTCAGAAGATTGGCATACTTCATCATATACCACATAAGCGTTTGGAGCTTGTGTGACGAGGTGGAAGATTTACCATGCGAGCGAGAGGCTTGTATGGCGATGACTATATTTTACAGGTTGAACTGATGACTGATACATACTATTTAAATTGTAACGATTAAATTGTCAGATTAATAAAAACCCCACACGGGTCTGGAGTTGACAATAATCACGTCTCTCTAGTTATTAGATACAACACATGGACTATTTATTTCCCACACGGGACAGGGTGACGAGAATTTATTCTCTGGAGTTATTATCAATACATGCTCCCCTGTAAACACCAGAATATATCACTATAAACATGTATATGCTTATTAGGATTTATTGGGTACCTAATACGGCCCAATAAATTTCCAAACCTCTCTCCGTACAAGGGAGGTTATGGCGAAATTTTTCAAAAATTCCGGGTGTTAGTCAAATTTTTGAAGAATTTGAAATTTCTCAGAAATTGAAAAGTTGGAGAATTAAAGCCAGATCGAACGTAGAGTTGATTAATCAAGCCACTTTCGACTTTGTTCCTTTTCGGGGACGAAAAGTTTTAAGTAGGGGAGATTGTAACGACCCAGAAAATCAACCAATTTAAAATTTTTAAATTGGCTAAAATAATGGATTTTAAATATCTAAAATAAATATTTTAAATAATGTCAATGAAAAGTGAGTTTGAATCGACAATTGAAAACGAATATAATTAATTATAATTATAAACAAGGCCTGAAATGGCGCTGCAGTTTCAAAAATTGAATTCAAACTTTGTCGGACTGTACCGGGTGCAAAACAAAACGGATTTTAGTGAAACCAAAAATATTTAAATCTGTTAGTGAATACCTTTCTAACGAATCTGAAAAATCAAATTTTCATAGCGGAAAGCAAAAGTTATGGCCGAATGAATTTTCAGAAAGGTCGCTATGGAATTTATATAGCCCGTAAAATTGGCCATTTTGCATACGACCTCGGAATTCGACGAAACCACTTTTGTTCGATCCGGGATGTGAAGTTATTGCTAGGTTTCAAATTTCATAATTTTTGAAGCTAGTATGTGAGCGTGGAAAAGGAAAATGTGTTTGAGTCAATTGCAGTTAAATTGGATCGACCAGAAATGGGCCTTTTTGCAAACGTTCTCAGAATTCGATGAAACTAGTTTTGTTGGGACTGTATCGTCAAAACATAGCTAGATTTATTTTTCTGGAATTTTTCGAATCAGTTTGTGGCCCTGGCAAATTGAAATGTACGTTCAAATCAAATATTGAATGTTTTATATTTTAATTTGAAGCAAAACTGACTGAAACAGTCGAATGAACCTACGAAACATATTCCATTGTGTTCGGAATGGGGGTAAAACGCTAGGGACGATAGTCGTTGGGTTTGAATTGGTGTTCGTCTGTGTAAGGGACATTTTAGAGATTTTAAAATGTATAAAAAAAAAAAAAAATCTATTGGGCCAACTCAGCATTCTCTCTCCCCGCTGAACCGATTAACGGCGGAACCCCTTCCCACCTTCTCTCCTCAAATTCGACGCCTCCGTTCATCGTTGATCAGCGCCACCACCCAAAATCGAACCGCCTCCCTCCCCTCTTCAAATCAAGACCGACCTCGTCCTTCATCGTTGCTCCATCGTCGAGCACGAGCTCAACGAAGTCCGCCCGCCTCGTGGCGATTATCTCCTCCGCCGTGGCATCGGACTGGACCCCACAACCACCCCTGGACGCGGATTTCGAGGCTCGACAGCGTAGCGCTAGTGGATCGGCCCCATACTACATCGTTCGATCGCAAAATGAAACCATAGTTTTGAACAACGTTAGAAGAGGTACGGCTTTGGTTTTAATAAACTGATTTCAACAGTTTTAAAGTGTTGCAAACTTCGAAAAATCATATCTTTTTGCTGTGTTAACGAAATTCGATGAAACAGGAAACATCGTGACCGTGTAGACGTCTTCTACACTTTAGAAGAGACCGCGTATTTTTCTGAGCCTTCTGCTATTTTTGGTGGAGTGGAACCCAAGGTGAGATTTCTAATTTATAAACAATATTGAAACAACGATGTATAAATTATATAGTCGATGTATGAGTTATATAAGCGTTGTACACCTCTTGTATAAGCGTTGTATAAGTTGTACGTTCGATGTATAAGTTATATATGCGTTGTAAAAATTATATATGTGTTGAAACAGGAGTGAATTGCTATATATAACTATATATATATATAACTATATATATATATATATACGCCTCTCATCCACAAACCATGGGCGATATTTATTGGTTGTGATTGATGTGAAAATTGATTGGTAGCGAATGGTTGTTTTGGATTGTTTGTGGTTGATATTGATTGATTGTGGTTGAAAAATACCCATTTGTGGTTGAGAAATATTTGGTTGAAAGCACATAGGATTAGTTTGTGGAAATGAAATAAATATATACAAGCCGCCTGCTTGCGAACTAGATGCATGATCCCCAATGTCAAAAACCGCGAGGTTTTAAGGTAGAGCGAGGAGCCGTACTAGGGACGGTCCCGGTTTTAACTACCCTGCCGTTATGCTGCCGAAATTTTGAATAATATTCATGTGTTTGAATTATTTTCATTTGTTGAAACTATATTTATTCATTGAATCGAAAACCTTCATGTGTTGAATCGATATTCATTCGTTGATTAGAAATTCATGTGTTGAATGGTATTCGCGTTTTAAATATAAAAATCACATTTTTATCTATATATAGAAACTATAGAAAACCTTCATGTGTTGAATCGATATTCATTCGTTGATTAGAAATTCATGTGTTGAATGGTATTCGCGTTTTAAATATAAAAATCACATTTTTATCTATATATAGAAACTATAGAAAACCTTCATGTGTTGAATCGATATTCATTCGTTGATTAGAAATCCATGTGTTGAATGGTATTCGCGTTTTAGATATAAAAATCACATTTTTATCTATATATAGAAACTATAGAAAACCTTCATGTGTTGAATCGATATTCACTCGTTGATTTGAAATTCATGTGTTGAATGGTATTCATATTTTGAAATAAATTGTTTGATAATAAAAATCACCTTTTATCGACTATATGGACTATGTAAAATAATCTCGTTTTAAAAAGAAATTGTTTTATAATAATAATCCTATTTTCATCACCTATCTAAACTATTTATAATAATAGTGTTTTGAAATGAATTGTTTTACAATAAAAAACCACATTTTTATTATATACATGAATTATTGAAATGTGAAGTGTTAAAAATAGCCACTCGTTCGAATAAATATGCATGAGTTAAAATATTCATTAATTAGCTAATGATATGATTTTTTTTGCCTATGCATGCAACACTAGAATGAATGGTGTTTTTGAACCAAATGGAATCAAATATGAAGTTGAACGGAAAATGATAAATGATAAGAACTGTATATATGTACATGCATATTTATTGAACAGGTTATAGCAAAGGGGCTAGAGAAGAGGAATAAAATTTTGTGCCCAACAAATAGGTACACATTTACTGTTTTGTTTGGTTGATGATTTTATGAGCCTTTGGCTAGCCACTTAGCTTTTCCTTTTTCTTTTCGACATGAGACGCCCGTGTGGCTATTTGGAAATTTTCCCAGCCCCTCCCGTACAAAGGAGGTTATGGCAAATTTTTCCGAAATTTAAAGGCGTTAGTGAAATATTTGAAGTGAAAACGATACACGAATTTTTGAATGAACTATATTTATATAAATATAAATAAAATTAAAACAAAATGTGGCCGTGCAGTTCGCATTTTGAAATCATGATTTCAAACGATTATACCGGGAGATCCGACCATCGGATTTTCCTGAAATCGCAACCGTTGGGTTCGCTTTGGAAAAATCTTTCCAACGGCACCAACTTTGTAAAAATCCAACGGTTGGATTGTCTGGAATGTTTAATTCAAATCTGAAGAAAAGCAGCACCAGAAACGATTATATTTTTATATATATATAATTATATTTAATCGAATAACGACGCTGCAGTTCGTATTTTGAAATCGAAACTTCAAACGATTGTACCGGGAGATCCGACCGTCGGATTTTTCCCGAAACTGGAACCGTTGGATTCGTTTTGAAAAGACCTTTCTGATGATGTAAATTTTGTGAAGATCCAACGGTTAGATTTTCAGATATGTGTAAATCAAATCTGAAGAAAAACAGCGCCATGGCCGCGTTATGGCCCGAAGCGTCGTTTTGAATAAATTGGCTATTTTAAAATAAATAAAAATAGCGATAAATCGTTATAAAATATCGTAAACAATATGGAATGGAAATAAATTGAATTTGCTCGATTTATGTGGTATTTGATGGTTAAATGTGTTTGGTGTGAAAATTACATAAAAGAACAAAATTGTTGTTGTCGAATGATTTAACCATTGAAATAAATAGATTTGAAAATCTAAATATACATGAATTATTTGAAAAGGCCGAGTTAATTCTCATTTCAAATAATTGACCGACGATTGAAAGTCAAAGATGAAGACGGTGGTCGAAGACTGGAGATCTTCACCTCGTTTGGATGGTAACCGAGGTCCTGATTGGGAGGCATCCCGAAATATGGATAAAGAGTTGTGATCGTCCAGACGTACGTGGTGATCGATGGGTTTGCGAGGTATATAGTGCCTCCTGTTTCGTTCAGACAAAGAACGGACTTGTAGATGGACTGTGTGTCTGACATTGGATTTTATTCTGTGTCGATTGATCACTGTTAAATATACATCTGTTTGGCAGCGGAGAATTTATTCTTCAGCTTAACGCCCTTCTCTGAAACGCACGAGCTTAGAGGTTGTATATCGGTGGACATCAGTCGCATGGCATGAATTGCCGGTGTGGCATGCTAAGATGCAGTGATCAGGGCTTCTGTTGAAAAGCAAAGTCTTGTGGTGATGATCAAAGCACCGCCTGTGTGGCGTAGCTTTGTGTATAATGTGAATTCGCGAGCCTCACACCACGGTATTAACCAGAAACGGGAGAAGGACCTCCGGGAGGGCATGCGTTTCTTCCTAGCTAGGGTGGTGTCAGTGACCTACCAGCCCTAACATTTATATACTTTTCACCTGTGTGGTTGTTGCTGTTGCGAGGCGCCTCGGTTAGATCGGAAGATCCGGGTCCGATGGAGCCAATCGTTGGTTCGCTTACGCCCCAAAGGGTGGGGAAACGTAGTGTTCAGGCATTTTAATCCACTCCGTGTGGACCGGCCCTGACGATCCAAGGGTCGATGCGTTCTGATCCTGAGACTCGGGCTAGGCAGTCTCGAATTCGGTAAGGACTATCTTTTGCCTTGGTTCATGATGGAAATCCAATTTCCAAATACGACATCATGCGGTTTTGATTGTATATATATATATATGTGGCGACATGATATATGGTACCCATGTCGTCTATGATTGATAGTTATGATTAAAAAGTGTTTTTGAAACATATAAACACTAGTCATAATATCAAATGCTTTTGTTTTATTCGTATCAACCATATTTTGGCCATTATAAGGTAAAACTCTATCCTCCGGTTTGCGTTGCATTGTGTGATGGGAACTGAGTCTTATAATGGCTTCATTTTTATAAAAAGCATTGCGTTGTTTAAAAGAAAGATTTGTTTTAAAGCACTGGCAATCCAATGGAGTAAATCCATTCCACGAAAGTGGCGTGGTCCTGTGATTAGCCAAATTATATATGTGTTGAGTAGATTTCTCATACCAGTCCCATGACTGACTCGTAGTTTGCTTCACTTTCAAACTCGGGTGCCCCTTTTTCTACACGGGCAGCCTTGTATTCAGGTTTGGCTGGTTCTTTCTGGATAGCTGGAGCTGAAGATGGATTCTATCATTTATCTCTTTTTATGCTGTTCAGCTCCTATTGTACATATTTTGTTTGTTTCCACTGTAGACATATATGTATAGTTGAACTGTATTTGTACTAAGTATGATCCTGTGTACTGTGTAACTCTGATGATTACTTTTATCTAGTATATTCTATTGTTCATTATCTGGTGTATTTAATTATTCTGTTCTGCTATTATCTGTTTATGTGTTATATTCCACGGATTACCCTTGCCGCCGTCAGTACGGGGTTTGGGGTCATCTCAATAAAGTATGGAACCACCTTCCGATAGTGTATGTCTAGAGGGGAATACACTGGGTTCAACAAGAACATCTTGCAACCCGGCCCACACATGACCGACCACTCATTTCGCTTGAGTGTATCGAATGTATATCACCAACGGTTGGGATCAGCAACCGTTTCCCGAAAGGGACAACATTGATAGATTAAAGAAGCAATTGGAATTTATCTAGATAGGTGACTATACATCCTAATGGGAGCGACCCCCCTAGCTATGCTGCCTGCCCGATTTTTGTCAATTCCCAGTTGTGAGGCTTGAGGTTTGAATTATCTTCCAAAAAATCTGGTCACCATTCACTTTGAATGCCACATCATCAGATCCATCAGAAATCAGTAATTGACTCGTACAAAAATACTCAGATTGTTATGCTAAATAAGTTTCACTTCTTTGCCTAAGGTTAACCGAAGGCACCGTTCTATTAATCCATCTTAGGAAATTTCTACCTAGGGTTAACAGAACAGCCCTTGCCTTTTACTTCGTCTTCAATTATCTTCAGCATAAGTTGATTCATAATGCTTATATCAATACGGAGTGGTTTTCAGATATTAAATCTGATCCCGGTCTCTTCATATTGACAACGGAGGTTTAAAAATAAATCAAAACTTTGATAGTCGGTGATTTAACTATCAAAGAAACATCCTTACAATTAACGTTCCTATTTCCAATTGGAAATTCTATCGATCAAGCATCAAACAACACTAGCCCCTTTTTATTTCTTATTATATTATCATTTCCAAGTCCTGTTTCCTTTATTCGAGAAAATATTTCTTATTTCAGTTAGAAAACATTTCTAAATATATTAACGAATCCTTATTTTCTATATTTTAGAAAATATACTTTATTAACACTGGAAAAACATTTCCGATTATCATTCCTTACTTCTAGTTATTCCTAAATCATTTTATTTTCTGTACTTAGAAACCACCTCTGATTTACTTTGGAAAATGTTTCCAAGACCTTTTCATTTATTTAAACCCATGGTACATAATAAACATCGTTGCTATAACTCAATTTATTAATTATTCATTTACTAATCGGATCTCTAACCAATCTTCACTACCGAACCTTAATCATTCCTCAGTTAATTATGAAGTCAATCAAGTTGGGGTATAATTACCTCTCAGACCTTAACTAAACAACATTCTCTACTTTGAAACAGTTAAAGCTCACAACTTTAAACAAACCATCGCTTAAGCGACTCTCCGATTCAATCTAAGAACATTCTTCCTTTACGGAAAATCACTGATTATAACGGTAGTGTTATAATCACTGTTTCCAAATATTTGATTTATAAAACATTACTTTTAATAACAGCGTTACAATCGCTGTCTAGAATGATAGAACATTCATTATAGCAATAGCGTTAAGATCACTGTTAAGGTTTACAAAACATTTATTATAACGGCAGCGTTAAAATCGCTGTTTATAAATATTTGGTTTATAAAAATATAATTGTACTTATTAATTTCATTAATAAGTAATAATTAAATAATTAAATTTGAGTCAAAAACGGAAAGTAAAAATAACTACTTCCCTAAACTCGATATAACCAAATTTCAATAAGTAACTTTCTCTCGAATAATCTATACTCGATTTATATTCCGAACTTCGGAATTTATCTACCATTTCAGGTTGATTCAAATTCTAAATTTACTTTTGAATCTGTCCTTTTCAAATCCTTGCCCAATTCCTTTACAACCATTTTGGTTTACCAAAACGTTATTACAATTTATTTTATATTCCAAATGTTGGAATAAAACTCATTGTTTTACTTTAAAACGATGATCCATTTCCCTTTCTCATTCACGTTCCAATGTGGATTATTATTTCAAATCCAAATTTCCTCTATAGATATTTTATTTGCCAATATTTACTTTAAACCATTGTTTACTTAATTCTGAATATATTTCCTTTATATACTATCATTTGGTTTTGTTCTTGTAAATATACTTTTAAACTCAAATTTCTATTTAAGACTTCTATTCAAATTTTCCAAACAATATACTTTTATTCCAATAATTTAAAATTTCGTTTATGATTTCCTTTGAAATTTGCTAAGTTCAAATCTTATCTCAAATGTTGCTTTCAAATTTGATTTCCATTTTTTTCCATATAAATTCAAAATTTGAATTTGTATTTCATTTTATCCAATGTTACATAATTCATTTAATTTATAACATGTTTAAAATCAACCCCTTGTTTTAATAAACAAGTTTCTAATTTTTAACTCTCTTCGAAAATTACACTTTAATTTTTGGAGAAAATATATTTCCTTTAAAATCTCAAATTCATTTCCTATATTTCAGAATATTTTACGGTATTTAAATACCAAAATTATAGGGCCAGTGACAACAAAATCAATCACAGAATACATATAACATCATATAACGCAAATATATGAAAATAATAATATAAATGTTGAGGAACCCAGTTGGGCCCCTCCAACCTGTTTCCCTGCATCCACAGATGTCAATCAACATTTATTTCACATAAATATGAGATATCATAGTAAAAAGAACAAATACGATATAACTATATCAACCAGTTTTATCAACCATTCATCCAAACAACCATCACGCAGTATGAAAGAAATTTAAAAACTCATTTATATAAAAATATAAACAAGATAGAGTTAGTGAGTTTACTCACCTAGTTTCACGGTTGACGATTTTGCTTTCATTCATTTACAATTGAACAAGCGTTTGATTGTATCACGAAATTCCAATAACCTCGTTCACAACCACAATAGTTCTACAATGCAGACTTCTTCGTTGCGATCCCAACGTGACCTATTTCGCTTAATTCTGACAATGTATAAAGGATTTATAAGTACTATAAGTTTTGAATGAATTAAATTCATTAACTTCACTAATTATGTTATTAATAATTAATTATTAAATTATTCACCTAATTAGCATCCTCGACGCACGTTTTCTTCTTCCGGCGCAAAATGGTGAACCCGATTTCAGAAAATACTCATTGCTCAACTCCCATCCATGTTTCCAATCTTGTTTCAACTTTAGTTCCGATTCTTAGAAAACAATACTCAACGTTTAAATCTCTTATATAACCATGACCATTGGTTGAAGCTCGGTCCTCTTCTCCAAAAAGCTTCAAAACTGCTTTTGTCTGCTTGTGTAAAAAAAAATATGCAACAACAATTTTCACAAAAGATCACCATACTTCATCCGCATGCACCATTCCAACGCCATCCTGATGACCCTCCCTTAATTCAAACCCACTCTCTTACTTCTCAATAAACAACTGTTCCCTGAACTTATTGTCCCAAGGCCATCCCTTTTCCATGCAGCATTTCACAAACAAACTACACTACTCCAAACTCCTTTTTCACGGTGCTTAATACTTCCCAGGCCAGAATTTGAATGCAAGTATTTACCTTAGTTATAATTAATATCCTTAATCACGTTTACAATCCTCTTTTCCCCATAATCATCTTCTGCCTTCTACAGTTACGAAAATCCAACACCCAAACAATACCGCAGCTTCCTCCATCGAGATTTCAGCCTCAACAATAATTTACACAGTAACAGTTTCCAAAACTCGCGAAACAAAATACTGTAACCGCCACATCAATCCACCTATGGCCGTGATAATCATCCCTTCATTCTCCACCTCCCGAGCCTTTCCTCTTCGCCTACCCAAGCTATGCCAGTATCGAGACCCACAAACTCTAACACCCCCTCAGTTGCCTTAAAGCTGCTGAAAACCGAGTTCTGTTTAGATCCACCAGTCAAGCGCCATAGACTGTCGAGTTCAACCCAACTACCACCGTTTGCTGTTCGCCAGTTGCCACCATAAGTTATCGAGGCTGACGCCAATTTCAATCACATACAAATCGATCGCACCAAATGATTAACACATGAGAGCAAAGCTGAAAGTTATACGAACCTAACGAATCAGAAATTGTTGAATCTTATGTAGAAAATACCGAGATTTAGCAGTTTGAAGAGTTGCGTTTAAGATGGTAGCCCAAATTTTCTTCGACCGTGAACGATGAAATATAGATGAGAATTGGGGATTTTCGTTTTGTTTTGGAATTTTATCTTTATTTTTTATTGAATTTAACAGTAGGATTTTCGTGGCTTAGTGGAGGAACTAGAAGCAAGAACCGGAAATAGGAGGGAATGAAATTTGGGTATTTAAAGACTAAGACAGCTTGGGTTGCACGGTAGTTAGATTACTTGGGAGGCACGGAGATTTACTTGGACAACGCGGTCTTGAAAGTTCAGTACCCACGGTAATGAACAGCTTGGGAAACAAGTTGTTGGAATCTTACACAGGAAGAGTATTTATTTACAATATTCACTTGTTAACACTTCCAGTGAAAGGTATTCCATACAACCAACATATTTTTTTGATTTTGCTATGATCATATATATTATTACTTATGATAGTATATATAATTATACTACATGGTTGCTAATTAAATGTAGAGGTATGAAATGTGATAGCGTGTGTGAGAAAACATATATAAGTTAGATTTTGGGTACCGTGCTTGTAACAACCCGTATTTCGATAACATGATTAAGACGAGAATCAAGGCAGAATTTAATTTTAAATTCTGAATCAAGAGAAATGGGCTATGCCATTGCGTTCATCTCGGAAAAATACGCAAAATAGAGTCCGAGTTTTCAAAAATCGGAGTCCGTATGACCCGGTTAAGGCCCAACGAAGTTTTCAGAAAATTTCTAAGTAAAAACAGATTTCAAATTCAAACTTGAATTTGAAAAATTGGGCCAGTTGGGCCAGGCGGGAAAAATTCCCGCCACAGTACCCAAGTCGAGAGCCCTGTCGACTTGGGAGTCGACTTGGTCTGACCAAGTCGACAGCCCTGTCGACTTGGCTGTCGACTTGGCTCAGACGAGCATTCCTGGCTTGGTGCACCTGCACTGGTCCCTGGTCTTGTTCTGGAAGCTTCTGACGTGGTTTGATGGCTCAGATCTATCCTAGGGTTAATCCAAGGGCCTAAAACTATCCTAATCTCTATAAAATGACCCTAAACCTAACCTAAATCCCTAAAAATCAAACCTAGCAACTAAGTGCTGCCAAAATCAATTTTGATCATGGCCTCTATCTCCAATCCCTAGAGCCTATGCATTCAAATCGGGTTCAAATCAAAAGGTGCAAGCTTGCTACACCAAATAGAGGCCAAATCAACGTTGCTATGCGAGTTTCATGACGGATCTTCATCAAAGGAGCCACCTTTCTTCGTCAAAACGATTCATGCTCCTAGTCCTCTTGCCACGCTATGTAAGTTCTAGCTACTTGTAGATTTAAACGATGATCTTGATGTGACATGGGATAAAATGCAAAGTAACATGAGTATGTTAGCCTATGGGAACCTAGTTTGCCCCTTTAGCATGAACATATGACTTTGGGTTATGTTGTAGCGACTAAACCATGCTATTCATGTTACGTTGGACCTAGTTTTCCATGCAAGATTGGACCTTTGCTTGTGGTATGTTAGCATGCACACTTGAAACCACTTTGACTCATGAAACATGTGCATGAATGTGACTTTGAGGCTATGCAAGTATATGAACCCGAAATCCCTTATGATAATATGCAAGTTTACCTTTTTATCACATGAGTAACATGGGCTTGTTCATCCCTTCATGATA
Organism: Allium sativum; assembly: GCA_030737875.1. Classification (NCBI taxonomy): domain Eukaryota; kingdom Viridiplantae; phylum Streptophyta; class Magnoliopsida; order Asparagales; family Amaryllidaceae; genus Allium; species Allium sativum. The sequence goes on along the minus strand of CM060923.1, from coordinate 569,645,345 downwards.
GGTTTATGACATGAACACTTATGCAAGTAATCCCCTTTTATGCTATGCATGTTTGTGGCCAAATCCCCTTGAGATACTATGCATGTTTGTGGCCAAATCACCTTATGACACTATGCATGTTTTTGGCCAAGGTTGTGCATGTGGAAGCCAATCCCTTTTTGGCATCATGCATGTTTTGAGGCCAATATGTGACGTAGTATCCTTACTATGTTGACTCGCTTTTGCTTGCGTTGGAAAACACGACTTTGGGGTAGTTAGATAAACATGAACATGACGCGAAATCTTGACTTGAATATGACATGAAAACTTGACTTGAGGTTACATGTGAACACGACATGTAAGTTGAACCAAAATGGGGGCATGACACGTGGGGTAAACTTGGGACTTGAAATTAGTCACGTATGGGTTATAAGTGTAATATAACACTAGACCAAACATGGAAGTGGCCAACTCGAGGTTGGGTTGAGTTTGTAGCATAAATCTACCCGGACCCGCCCGGCTTAACTAGTAGCTACAAACAATAAGATCCAATGTGAGAAGTTGGTCATGTCGCGCTTAAGACCCGAGGTTAGACTAAGTTGTGGTGTAAATCTACCCGGACCCGCCCGGCTTAACTAGTAACCACAACAAGGTCTAATGTGAGAGGTTGAGGGTGCATTAATTAAATTAATGCCACATGATAAGGTTAAGTAAATTTGACTAATGACACTTAACCGATATGACACGAATGGGTAGGTTAAGTGGGACCGGACTTGATTTCTTAATGACACTTAACCATGCAAGATGATTAGGGGATGAGGTTAAGTAATTTACACTTAACTAATCCGACTTGGTAATTAGATGGGGTTAAGTAATTAAGACTTAACTAATCTAAACACGGTAATTAGATGGGGTTAAGTAGTTGACGCTTAACTAATCTAACCACGGTAATTAGATGGGGTTAAGTAATCCACACTTAACTAATCTAAACACGGTAATTAGATGGGGTTAAGTAATCCACACTTAACTAATCTAAACACGGTAATTCGATGGGGTTAAGTTAAACACTTAACCAACTTAAACTTGGTAATTCAATAAGGTTAAGTAACCAATACTTAACCAACTTAGCGTGATAATTTAATGGGGTTAAGCAACTTATACTTAACCAATTATACATGACGATTTGATGGGGTTAAGTAACCTACACTTAACCAATCTAATACGCGGACCTGATAAGGTTAAGTTACAAGACCTTTTTAGAATATACTTGACCATTGTAGTACGATTAGAGGATGGGGTTAAGCCCACCTATACTTAACCAATCCGACTCGATAATTTGATGGGATTAAGATAATCTATGCTTAATCGATCTAGCAAGATAATCCGATAGGGTTAAGGTAAGCTAGTACTTGACCGATTTGACTTGATAGGGTTAAGTCATGAGCCTCTGGGTACACTTAACCAACTTGTAGGGCTAAGTCTTGAACTTAAATACTTAGCCAATCTTGACGTGATTCGTGGGCGAGTTAAGGCATGGACTTGAATGATAACACTTAACCCAATAAGACTAACCCTAGTTAGAGGAACTAGGTATAGAATCGTGGTTAATCAAGGACAACGGGAAAGGAAGCTAAGTGGTAAACCTTAGTTAAGGGTAACTAAGTAATAATTCTTAGCTAAGGACATAGGATTAATTCACAAAGCGATGAGTAACCTGATACGGTAGGTTATCGCTTAGTATACGAGGAGGAGCAAGTTATCTGACTTGGATAAAAGCTCCAGCGCACTGGGTGCCGAAGTGGAAGCTTCGGGGGACGTGAGGATATTCTTGGGATCCCTCTGTGGGCTGCCAGGTAATTATACTAGGCCCATGAGAGGTTAAGGTCTGCGTTAGAAGGACCAGGAGTATGCCTTGGTTGCTATGCGAGCGACCTAAAGACTGGGATGGATTAGCGTGGAGTCGACGATTCTTGGTTTTTGCCCTGGATAGCACATCGCCGACTACCTACCATCTTTAGTCAATCGTGTACGTACGGAAAGGCAGAGAACCCCCAACAGACCATGTGCTTGCTATCGAGTCATGGGTGAGGTTGGCCCGTAGGAAAGTGGGCTATAGTGGGGCCGGGGAGTGGTTCTCATACATGATTTTTCGTGGGTTGCCTTTCACTAGTTGAGGGAGGGGTCACGTGGGACCATAGCCACGGGTACAAAAACAGACCTTGGTATCTGCATCAGCAGACGACTTAAAGCTCCCGACCGAGTTCCATATTTCTTAGTTTGCCCTGGCACGGAACTCGGATGGCACATTGTGGAACATGTGCATCTAGACATGGAAAACGATTCACGATACATACGTGGGATCAAGGGCGCGGTTGACGGGTGGCGTAATCCCTAGTGGTCCTAGGTGGCCAAAACCCAAACCGAGACACGGAAACGTTCATTAGGTAGCATAATCCCTAGCGGCCCTAGGTGGCATAAATCCTAAGTGGACGCGCGATAGTTCATGGTAGGGAAACACAACTAGATCAAGGGTTGCAGTCCAAAACAACTTCAAGGATAAAACGTTTACATGGGAAAGCCCGTATGGCCTATGGCAAAGGACTGAACTTACACATGGAGAGAAACATACGAGTTGGGAAAACCTACATATGCTATATATTAGGTTGACATGGGCCATTTCATGACATGGGGCAAGGGACATTCATGGTTAACACATGACGCGGGTAGGGATACTAGTACGAGAGGTGCAGAGCAAATATACATGTTAGAACCAGGAAAAATATACATAATAGACACCGGGGGATGTTAAACAGGATAGATACCTTGGGATAGTATACTTGATAGAAACCCGACGATGTGATACCTTGATTTATCACGACACCGTAGTTTATCACGATATCTTAGTTTACCTTGCTACAGTAGTTCAGCCAGTTACCCTGGTTTAGTTTATCTATCTTGTAGTCATCCTTATGTTTACTTTCAGTTTATGCATGTCATGTTACCTTTACCTGTTTTTATACTGGGAGTAGATAGGACTTACCAGTCTTTATGACTGACCCCGTTTTCTTTCGCCTCTTTGTCTTCCGTTCCCCCCCCCCCCCCCAGGTTCGAGGGAGGAAATGATGTTGTTTAGTTCGGGCCTCTTATGCTTGAAGGTCATCATGTATAGCTTGATGTATAGCTTGGTCTTCTCTTGGCTATGGTTGCTTCGCCGCTTTACTTTGGGGAATAATTTATGAAAAGGTTTTTATGCTTCTTTATTATTGCAAGACAGGTTTTGATGTACTCTGATGTAAAAGGCTTTAGACCTTAATTATTAATGTTTATGAAAGTTCGATTTTACTTCCGCTATTTTATATGTTCTGTCTTGTGATACTTCTGTGCATGTTTACCAATAATGCCCCTCTAAAGCTAGTGCATTCCTTTGCGAGTGACCCTAGCGGAGGCGGGGTGTTACATTTGTTATCAGAGCGGAAGGTTACCAGACTAGGCAAAAGTTTTTAAAACCTTCTGAAAACTATTTGAAAAACCGTTTATAAAGAAGCATTTTTCAAGAAAAGTTTGTTTTAAAGGCTATTCCCCAAAGGCCATTAGCACCATCCTTTGATTCCTTGATTAAATCTCGTTTCCTTTCTTTTCTCCATCCATGGTCACAGTAGTTCTCACTGTGACTAATCTTGGTCTAGCCACGTAGGTGTTTCCCGTACGATGGAGGTGGTTCTCGAGAGACCCATTGCCGTGTTACAAGAAAGGATAATAAGAGTAAGGATAAAGGATACCAGCTTAAGGATAAGCAACTGTTGTTAGGGCTTGGTCCATCAAGGAGGACAAGGACAAGATCAGCGGAGAGGGAAATAGTACGCTCCCACTTCTGGGGTGCCTAAAAGAAATGGTACCGTTTCTATTAGAGGTTCAGCCTTCCTTTTCTATCATCCCGTCCAGACTTTGTTTTGATCATCGTATCACTTAAGTCTGCTTAGATAGTTGAGTCTCTACACCTTAGTACTAGCATGGTAGAGGATCCCAGTTTTGTCCCAAAAATCTAGTTGGAGAGTTGGTCCATTCCTTCATGACTTGTTGGATTTGAGAATGACATGTCTCAACTACGGATAGATTCTAAGGATAAAGTGGTCACCCAATAAGGGGTGCCATTCTCGGTTTTGGAAAGAGGGTAGTTAGACTCTCGACTCATCTTGGTGATACCCTCAAAGTCTCGTGTAACCTTTTTGGGTTCTGTCATGGTTAGTTACCTAGAATCCCGGGATGTAGTTGTTGGTAATCCGTTCAAATAGGATTCGCCGCTAAGGCGGATGGTTCGTTTCGATTATGCATGGGTTATGGCAATCACCCTAGTAAGAACCCTTGGCAACATGGATCGGCATCGGAAAACGAGATCCAGAATTCACTAGTGAATTTTGGAGAGCATGCATGAGTACGCAGACATATTTGAGCCGAGCATACTAGGGAAAGAATAAGTGAAAGTGAAACGGGAGGCGACAGTGAGATGAGTTCCACTCACACCTTGGAAATAGGAATCAAGGAGCTACGAAATCATGAAGTCAAAGGCGGTCAAGGCCTGATGGGATTGAGCTCATGGAAATGCAGCTTGGACGCGCGCATCACGTCTCTTTTTAAGAGTATATTTTTGATCCTTGGTTCACCTGTAAAGCTTACTTGCATGCTATCGCTGGGTGGATATCCTCTCGGTCATGTTTCTGTTACAAACCCCGTAAGGAGTTTGTCTTGTTTATCTTCTCGATCTTATCCTGGGAACCTTAGGTAGAACGTTATGGATGTAAACATGTATTTGAGACATGTTATGATTGATATGGTTGCAAATGGTTGCAAGTGGTTGCTCGTGGATGCGCGAATACACGTTAGATACTAGATTGACGCGATCACGTTTCATGTTGCATATGCACGAGCATTTATACTTCTTTATGGAAAAAATTGAATGTGTTGTCATGTGGATGTTGCATATGAATGAATGGTTGTGCACGCATATAGTATCTATATGACTAGGACTATTTGCATACATGTTGGATTCATGGCACTATGCATATTTTTGCATTAGAAAAATTATTCAGGCCTGATCATTAGCATTAGCTAAGGAACATGTACACACACGTTTTGCATATATTCATACAGCATTAGAAATCATCTAAGGACAATGGTTGCTTGTGGATGATGTTTTGAGTAGATGGATGATGGATGGTAGGATATGTTCTTCCTAACTTGGAGATTTCGGGGACGAAATCCTAAAAGGTGGGGAGAATGTAACAACCCGTATTTCGATAACATGATTAAGCCGAGAATCTAGGCAGAATTTAATTTTAAATTCTGAATCAAGCGAAATGGGGTATGCCATTGTGTTCGTCTCGGAAAAATACGCGAAATAGAGTCCGAGTTTTCGAAAATCGGAGTCCGTATGACCCGGTTAAGGCCCAACGAAGTTTTCAGAAAATTTCTAAGTAAAAACAGATTTCAAATTCAAACTTGAATTTGAAAAATTGGGCCAGTTGGGCCAGGCGGGAAAAATTCCCGCCACAGTACCCAAGTCGACAGCCCTGTCGACTTGGGAGTCGACTTGGTCTGACCAAGTCGACAGCCCTGTCGACTTGGCTGTCGACTTGGCTCAGACGAGCATTCCTGGCTTGGTGCACCTGCACTGGTCCCTGGTCTTGTTCTGGAAGCTTCTGACGTGGTTTGATGGTTCAGATCTATCCTAGGGTTAATCTTAATCCTAATCTCTATAAAAAGACCCTAAACCTAACCTAAATCCCTAAAAATCAAACCTAGCAACTAAGTGCTGCCAAAATCAATTTTGATCATGGCCTCCATCTCCAATCCCTAGAGCCTATGCATTCAAATCGGGTTCAAATCAAAAGGTGCAAGCTTGCTACACCAAATAGAGGCCAAATCAACGTTGCTATGCGAGTTTCATGACGGATCTTCATCAAAGGAGCCACCTTTCTTCGTCAAAACGATTCATGCTCCTAGTCCTCTTGCCACGCTATGTAAGTTCTAGCTACTTGTAGATTTAAACGATGATCTTGATGTGACATGGAATAAAATGCAAAGTAACATGAGTATGTTAGCCTATGGGAACCTAGTTTGCCCCTTTAGCATGAACATATGACTTTGGGTTATGTTGTAGCGACTAAACCATGCTATTCATGTTACGTTGGACCTAGTTTGCCATGCAAGATTGGACCTTTGCTTGTGGTATGTTAGCATGCACACTTGAAACCACTTTGACTCATGAAACATGTGCATGAATGTGACTTTGAGGCTATGCAAGTATATGAACCCGAAATCCCTTATGATAATATGCAAGTTTACCTTTTTATCACATGAGTAACATGGGCATGTTCATCCCTTCATGATAGGTTTATGACATGAACACTTATGCAAGTAATCCCCTTTTATGCTATGCATGTTTGTGGCCAAATCCCCTTGAGATACTATGCATGTTTGTGGCCAAATCACCTTATGACACTATGCATGTTTTTGGCCAAGGTTGTGCATGTGGAAGCCAATCCCTTTTTGGCATCATGCATGTTTTGAGGCCAATATGTGACGTAGTATCCTTACTATGTTGACTCGCTTTTGCTTGCGTTGGAAAACACGACTTTGGGGTAGTTAGATAAACATGAACATGACGCGAAATCTTGACTTGAATATGACATGAAAACTTGACTTGAGGTTACATGTGAACACGACATGTAAGTTGAACCAAAATGGGGGCATGACATGTGGGGTAAACTTGGGACTTGAAATTAGACACGTATGGGTTGTAAGTGTAATATAACACTAGACCAAACATGGAAGTGGCCAACTCGAGGTTGGGTTGAGTTTGTAGCATAAATCTACCCGGACCCGCCCGGCTTAACTAGTAGCTACAAACAATAAGATCCAATGTGAGAAGTTGGTCATGTCGCGCTTAAGACCCGAGGTTAGACTAAGTTGTGGTGTAAATCTACCCGGACCCGCCCGGCTTAACTAGTAACCACAACAAGGTCTAATGTGAGAGGTTGAGGGTGCATTAATTAAATTAATGCCACATGATAAGGTTAAGTAAATTTGACTAATGACACTTAACCGATATGACACGAATGGGTAGGTTAAGTGGGACCGGACTTGATTTCTTAATGACACTTAACCATGCAAGATGATTAGGGGATGAGGTTAAGTAATTTACACTTAACTAATCCGACTTGGTAATTAGATGGGGTTAAGTAATTAAGACTTAACTAATCTAAACACGGTAATTAGATGGGGTTAAGTAGTTGACGCTTAACTAATCTAACCACGGTAATTAGATGGGGTTAAGTAATCCACACTTAACTAATCTAAACACGGTAATTAGATGGGGTTAAGTAATCCACACTTAACTAATCTAAACACGGTAATTCGATGGGGTTAAGTTAAACACTTAACCAACTTAAACTTGGTAATTCAATAAGGTTAAGTAACCAATACTTAACCAACTTAGCGTGATAATTTAATGGGGTTAAGCAACTTATACTTAACCAATTATACATGACGATTTGATGGGGTTAAGTAACCTACACTTAACCAATCTAATACGCGGACCTGATAAGGTTAAGTTACAAGACCTTTTTAGAATATACTTGACCATTGTAGTACGATTAGAGGATGGGGTTAAGCCCACCTATACTTAACCAATCCGACTCGATAATTTGATGGGATTAAGATAATCTATGCTTAATCGATCTAGCAAGATAATCCGATAGGGTTAAGGTAAGCTAGTACTTGACCGATTTGACTTGATAGGGTTAAGTCATGAGCCTCTGGGTACACTTAACCAACTTGTAGGGCTAAGTCTTGAACTTAAATACTTAGCCAATCTTGACGTGATTCGTGGGCGAGTTAAGGCATGGACTTGAATGATAACACTTAACCCAATAAGACTAACCCTAGTTAGAGGAACTAGGTATAGAATCGTGGTTAATCAAGGACAACGGGAAAGGAAGCTAAGTGGTAAACCTTAGTTAAGGGTAACTAAGTAATAATTCTTAGCTAAGGACATAGGATTAATTCACAAAGCGATGAGTAACCTGATACGGTAGGTCATCGCTTAGTATACGAGGAGGAGCAAGTTATCTGACTTGGATAAAAGCTCCAGCGCACTGGGTGCCGAAGTGGAAGCTTCGGGGGACGTGAGGATATTCTTGGGATCCCTCTGTGGGCTGCCAGGTAATTATACTAGGCCCATGAGAGGTTAAGGTCTGCGTTAGAAGGACCAGGAGTATGCCTTGGTTGCTATGCGAGCGACCTAAAGACTGGGATGGATTAGCGTGGAGTCGACGATTCTTGGTTTTTGCCCTGGATAGCACATCGCCGACTACCTACCATCTTTAGTCAATCGTGTACGTACGGAAAGGCAGAGAACCCCCAACAGACCATGTGCTTGCTATCGAGTCATGGGTGAGGTTGGCCCGTAGGAAAGTGGGCTATAGTGGGGCCGGGGAGTGGTTCTCATACATGATTTTTCGTGGGTTGCCTTTCACTAGTTGAGGGAGGGGTCACGTGGGACCATAGCCACGGGTACAAAAACAGACCTTGGTATCTGCATCAGCAGACGACTTAAAGCTCCCGACCGAGTTCCATATTTCTTAGTTTGCCCTGGCACGGAACTCGGATGGCACATTGTGGAACATGTGCATCTAGACATGGAAAACGATTCACGATACATACGTGGGATCAAGGGCGCGGTTGACGGGTGTCGTAATCCCTAGTGGTCCTAGGTGGCCAAAACCCAAACCGAGACACGGAAACGTTCATTAGGTAGCATAATCCCTAGCGGCCCTAGGTGGCATAAATCCTAAGTGGACGCGCGATAGTTCATGGTAGGGAAACACAACTAGATCAAGGGTTGCAGTCCAAAACAACTTCAGGGATAAAACGTTTACATGGGAAAGCCCGTATGGCCTATGGCAAAGGACTGAACTTACACATGGAGAGAAACATACGAGTTGGGAAAAACCTACATATGCTATATATTAGGTTGACATGGGCCATTTCATGACATGGGGCAAGGGACATTCATGGTTAACACATGACGCGGGTAGGGATACTAGTACGAGAGGTGCAGAGCAAATATACATGTTAGAACCAGGAAAAATATACATAATAAACACCGGGGGATGTTAAACAGGATAGATACCTTGGGATAGTATACTTGATAGAAACCCGACGATGTGATACCTTGATTTATCACGACACCGTAGTTTATCACGATATCTTAGTTTACCTTGCTACAGTAGTTCAGCCAGTTACCCTGGTTTAGTTTATCTATCTTGTAGTCATCCTTATGTTTACTTTCAGTTTATGCATGTCATGTTACCTTTACCTGTTTTTATACTGGGAGTAGATAGGACTTACCAGTCTTTATGACTGACCCCGTTTTCTTTTGCCTCTTTGTCTTCCGTTTCCCCCCCAGGTTCCAGGGAGGAAATGATGTTGTTTAGTTCGGGTCTCTTATGCTTGAAGGTCATCATGTATAGCTTGATGTATAGCTTGGTCTTCTCTTGGCTATGGCTGCTTCGCCGCTTTACTTTGGGGAATAATTTATGAAAAGGTTTTTATGCTTCTTTATTATTGCAAGACATGTTTTGATGTACTCTGATGTAAAAGGCTTTAGACCTTAATTATTAATGTTTATGAAAGTTCGATTTTACTTCCGCTATTTTATATGTTCTGTCTTGTGATACTTCTGTGCATGTTTACCAATAATGCCCCTCTAAAGCTAGTGCATTCCTTTGCGAGTGACCCTAGCGGAGGCGGGGTGTTACAGTGCTGCGTAAATTTTCATTCGTTTATGGATTGGTACCGACAGAAATAAAATTACGGTCGTGTCCAACGAGGTGCCACGGTCCCAAAGATATAATAATATCGGTAGGTTAACTCATATTGTGAAACCCCAAAATATTGATATATGTTGCAAAATACTCCAAATAAAAAGTTGTGTATTTAATTAATTAAAAATTACAGTAAAATTCTAAAAATTAAATTATAACTACGCCTCAAAAGAATCTTATCCAAGTTTGTAACCAATCTTTTAAATATATTTAAATAACCGTTACGGTCGATAAACGATTCTATAGCGACTATTTGAATATTTGATTTGGACATAACTTACAATCTATAAAACGAAATCTCGATTTTTCTCTTTCGCTAGAAAAATATAGTTAAACAGAACCGAACGTTTCTTGTTTCAAAGATATCCAACTTATTTGGAATCCTATATATCTAATTGATGTTCAAAACGTTAAATTACGAACTACCGCGACTTTACGAGCTCATTTAAAATTATATTATAAATTATACGTTTAAATATCGTTTTATGTAATAATTTCTTATAAATTCCTATATATAATTCAAATAACAAATTTAAATATTCAGAATTCAACGGCTGAAAATCCGGGTCGTTACACTAGTTATCACCGCCAACCTTGCATTGAAGCCCTCGTTATCATATGATGGCTAACAACTTGCCATAAATTGTCAAGGACCATACACGGAGCCCCGGTTCTAGCAAAACTCCACAAGCTATGCACAACACGTGTTAAGGCCATACACAACGCCCAAGATACTCGACCTACAACCAGTCTTCAATTGTACCCCTACTTTGAGCCCACTAGAACCTATGATAACGATAATACCTCGGCCTTCTTGTCTCTAGCCGTTATCAATTTCGACTATTCATAAGCCCCCTAGGTCATCTCCTTAGGTCTTGCTCCTTAGGTCTTGCTCCTTAGGTCTTGCCTCTTTATCTCTGGTCCCTTAGGTCTAAAAATGACGCAAGACCTAAGACCTAACTCTTTAGGTCTAAAAACGAATCAAGACATTAGATCTAACTCCTTAGATCTAAAAACGACTCAAGACGTTAGATCTAACTTCGTAGATCTAAAAACGACCCAAGACATTAGATCTAGCTCCTTAGATCTAAAAACGATCCAAGACTTAGATCTAACTCCTTAGATCTAAAAATGACCCAAAACCTTAGATCTAAAAACAACCCAAGACTTTAGATCTAACTCCTTAGGTCTAAAAACGAACCAAGAACTTAGATCTAACTCCTTAGGTTTAAAACGCCCCAAGACCTTAGATCTAACACCATAGGTCTAAAAATGACCCAAGACCTTAGATATAAGTCCTTAGGTGACCCAAGACCTTAGATGTAATTCCTTAGGTCTAAAAACGACACAAAAGCATCAATCTATCTCCTTAGGTCTAAAAACGACCCAAAACCTTAGATCTAACTCCTTTGGTCTAAAAACGACCCAAAACCGTAGATCTAACTCCGTTGGCCTAAAAACAACCCAAGACATTAGATCTAACTCCTTATTTCCAAAAACGACCCAGGACATTAGATCTAACTCCTTAGATCTAAAAACAACCCAAGACATTAGATGTAACTCCTTAGATCTAAAAACGACCCAAGACATTAGATCTAACTCCTTAGATCTAAAAACGACCCTAAACCTTAGATCTAACTCCTTAGGTATAAAAATGAACAAGACCTTAGATCTAACTCCATATGTCTAAAAACGACCCAAGGCCTTGGATCTAACTCCTTATGTTTAAAAATGACTCAAGCCATAGATCTAACTCCATAGTTCTAAAAACGACCCAAGAACTTAGACCAAACTCCTTAGGTCTAAAAACAACGCAAAGCTAGGAAAAACAACCCAAAGCTTTGAAAAATGAACCAAAACTTGGAAAAACGACCTAAAGCTAGGAAAAAACGACCCAAAGTTAGGAAAAACGACCCAAAGCTAGGAAAAACAACCCAACTCCAGATATGAACAAATTAGCTTCAACTTCGACCTAATCTTCTCCAAACTACAACAACGATTCAAACAACTGATCTAAGTCATCCAAATCAGTCGTAACCAACTCAACAAATCCATAACAACATCAAAATGACAATTTTCATCATTAAATCACAGAAAATTTTCCAAATCATGTTAAATGAATGTATGAACTAAAATTATGGATCTAACTAGCATATTCACATGTAATATCATAGAAATTATATATCTAAGCTTGCTAAATCAGATCGTAGGGTGATTTATATGAAAATGAACTTATGAATGCAGAGATTTATGGGAAAAAACTTGCATTTGATGAAGAACATGCACAAACACTCATATACTTCATTTAATCCATGTAAGAGATGTATATCACCCACCAATTCTCCCGAACGAGAAAAAATTAGTGAAAAAGGAATCTGGACAGCAAACACCTTGCACCAAACACCTTGATCCGATGAATCCTTGCGTTATTGTTGTAGATCTAGCCTCCAATGGTGTAGATCTTCAATTTCCCTCCTTAGATTTGGATTTTTAATGGTGGAAAGGTGTTAGAGGAAGGAGGAGCTCAAGGCACCAAATGAGAGAACAAAAAACTAAAACCATTTCCCATATCCCTTACCCCCTATTTATAGTTTCCACCAGCCCACTAATGGGCCTCCCCCAAATCAATCCATTAGGCTCCCAAAACCTGAATAGCCAACTGAAAAATCTTAAAACAACGATTCCTCCCAAACTGCTGAGCCAAAACTTTAATGTAACCACTCTATGGAAAGACAACCATCAATTCCTTTCCATTGGTACAGGTCTCACTATCTGATTCGACTTGAGGCAAAAGTTTTGCCCTGTACAAGACTGAGAGAGGCAAAATGGTCACAAACAAAATTGGTAAAAATTATAGACAATCTCACATCCCCATAAGCAACATATTAAAAGATGAGAATGATCAAACCCTTAGGGAATAAAATAGAAATATTTTACTATCTTTCGATATGTAAAATGCAGGCTGTTACACTTCAACCATGTTGAACTACCTTGGCTTACATATCTAAGATATAAAGGTCTCATCCCACCATGCATACACCTTCTTATTTTGAATTCCAACAAAATCTCGTAAGGAATACTGTTAGGTTTGAACATGGTTTGTTTATATAAAAATATTTGCGTCAAACTTCCAAAGTTTGAGTATGAAGGATAATCAATTCTATATGAAGAAATTGTTAAGATTGAAGGAATTACATATGATAGAGCACAGAATGGAGCCGATAAGTCCCAATAACTCCCATAAATAAAGTATCGACTCATTCTAGATGGGAATAACACTAATCTTTTCCTTTGAAAGATAATGTGACTAGGATGATTCTTTTTTAAAATAGGTAAGAAATTAAAAAAGTACCATCTTCGAAAATAAAATCGAAAGAGTCTTCAAATAAAACTTACTATAGGAAAGAAATTTATGATCAACCTTTTTAGTCTCACAATCACTAAAATGCAAGGTTGTTGATGAAGATAACAATGTCAGTTCCAAAAGGTTTAAGCCCCATTCAGGAAACTTCAACTAAAAAGTATTAATCTTTAAAGATAATCCCTTAATTACTTATTATTAGATCATATGCTTCTTGACTAAAGATTATCTAAACTATTGGCCATCAACAAATAAGTGCCCATAAAATGAAAGAAACCATAGAACCTGTTGTGGTTACCAACATACCAATGGAAATAATACTAATTAATGCAGGGCCCTTAAAGGGATTGTTAACTATTTTGTTGGCAGAAGCTTCAAGAGTTTATAAAGGAAAGTCAGCAAAAAGAACGCTTTCCAGCTATGATCTAGAGAAATAACTTCCATCCAAAATCCTCGGTATTTTCAGAATACTAGAGAAAGTCGTTAGCACATCCAAAGCATTAAATCCTCAGTACATTTTTGGCAATCTATGGCACATTCAAGGTGAGAAATCCTTTAACACCATCTACATGTACTTCTTAGTGCACTTCCTAATGGAAAGAAGCCTTTGACCTACTTCGCATTCGGAAACTGTTAGAGGGAAGAAGTCCTAGGCACGTCTGGGGCACTCCATGTCATATCCAAGAATAAAAATCCTTAAATGCCATCCTCATGGGCTCACTAAAACACTTCTCAGAGGGAGGCATCAATCACTCATTTCCAAACTAGATTTTCTAATCACCATTTAGTCACTCACTTCCAAATAAAAGTTTTTGAACATCAAGTAGTCACCAACAAACAATTAATTATTGCTAGATTTAGATATCAAATTACAGGTCTTTGAGTTTGAATTTGGAATATCTATTTTTTCTGGTTTTTTTGTTATTATCGGATTTGGATTTCATATTTTTGATCTTTTTCTTTCTATTTCAAATTTCTGGCATTCCGTTTTTATGTTATATTTGGATTTAGATTTGTAGTTTCTATCATTCCGGTTTCTATTTAGAATTTCTTATATTTTGGTTTTTTGTTGTTTGTGATGACCGCCCACAACCGCTGCACTAAACAAGAGGAAAAGTGCGCTGAAAGGTGTGCCAAATAGCTATGGACGACCATAAAGGTAAGATAACGCAAGTGAATCCTGCCGTAAACTCACAGCGCAAGGATAAAATATAATAAAACATATACAATAGGCATTATTAGTGAAGCAGAGAAAAACTAGACATCCATAACAACTAGAAAGTGGTATCCACAAAATTGGATTAAGCAATAGTATTTGTAACAACCCGCATTTTTAATGACAATTAAAAATATGCATATATGTATATATTGTATGCATAGACATATTTAAAGGTAAAATTAAATAATATTAATGTGATTGCATGTAATAAGTTCATGTAGTGAAGTGAAGAAAAAAATTAATAAAAGAAATTACATGCAATATATGAAATGAGAAGAAATGCAATGTAATGCAATTGTAATTACATGCGAACATTTAAAAACAAATAAAAAGGAAAATTTGAAAAGCTTCCAGAATTTGGCCACGAGATTAGCATCGTTGCGTTCATGGCGATTTTCTGGTCAATTTAGACCTATGGTTTGCAGAAAAAACAATTTAAAATGAAAAAGATATTATTAATTTAAATAATGTAACAAAACGTGAAAAAGAGGAATGAGAAAAAGGATAATATCTAGCATTGTCATAAGTCTTGTTAACAAAAGACTTAGTAGCTCAGTTGGTTAGAACATGTGACTTTTAGATAAGAGGTTCTGAGTTCGATCCCCACCAGCGCCATATTTTTTTATTTTAAGTGGGGAATGGCTAAAAAAGTGGCTTAGTGTGAAAGCAGTTAAGAAGTTGCTTGGTATGAAACAGGTTAAAAAGGGGTTAAATTGAGGGAATGTTTCATAAGAGGAAAAATATATATTAGTTTGCTTGAAATTTGAAATTGTTCGCATATAAAAGATTAGCATACGCGCAAGAGTTGAATACATATGAACATAATTCAAAATAGAGGTTGCGCATGAGCAAAGAAGCAAGCAAAGAAAGGATGTTTGAAATTTGATTTATACGCGAATAAATAAATCAAAATTCAGATAAATAAATAAGTAAATAAAAATAAATAAATGTTTATATGTTGGATGACATCCCTGCGCGTCATACTGTACAGGTGGATTGTTTTGGTTGGTGGACGCTCCGACGTGGCCAAGTCCTATTGGTCGGATGATGTGGCTAGCTCTGATGGAGTTTTAAATTAGATCTAAAGGCCCATAGCTTGCGAGCACACCTATAAATAAACCCCTAGACCTAACCCTAAACCTCACAATTTGGCGGCTACGCTGGAGCTCTGCCACGGCTTCCTCTCTCTCTCTCTCTATATCTCTCTCTCTCTTCTCAAATCTCTTCTTGAAATAAAAAGATAGATCTAGTATTCTTCTACTCTAGATTAAAAGAAAAGAACTCAGATGCCTAGATCTATGCTGCACAAAAAGGAAGAAAATTATGGATCAGATCTAGAATTGGGAGAGCATACAAGTGAGTGGATTTAAAATTTTTTTTTTTTATAATAGTAGATCTATCGTTCGCCATTCCCCATTTACACACATAATAAACATATTAAAGAGCTAATCCTATAAAGTGAGTTTGTGGTACTTATAGATTAGAATACCTAATAAGTAATTGGATCCAAGATTTGGAATAGAATCATACTAGTTCACCAAGGTTTGTAGATCAGATCTAGTATTCACCTATGCCTAATTTTATCATCATATATTTAACTTGTTATTATGAACAGTTTTTTTATGCCTATGCTTTTTTTCCTCCCTTCTTCCTGTTTTTTAGCCAGGCTATCTTCGAGCCTAACATATTGCATTGAGATTTGCGTACAAATACCTTTAGAATGATTGGGAAAAGTTGGGAAATATGTAATAAAACGAGATTTAGCATAAATTATTGATGACTTTGGATTGGGCATAATTGAATATAACTTGTATACATTTGATTTGGCATAAATTGGTTTGGGCATAATTGAGTATAACTTGTATACATGAGATTTGGCATAAATTGTTAATAACTATGAAAATTGGTTTAGGCATAATTTGGCATAACTTGTACACATGGGATTATAGACATAATTTGGATTTAGGATTATAAACATAATTTAGATTGGAAATTATGGGTAATTGGAATTTATACAATCCAAGATTTGAAAGTGCGACTTAAATCAAGAAAGTGATAATGAACGCCTAAGACACGAGGTTAGATTCAGATTTCAGTATAAGCCTGCCCGGAACCGCCCGGCATATCCAGCAACCGAAATTTGGTAATCTAATGCAAGAGGTCAAAGGAAGAAACTAGATGCGTAATAATGCAAAGTAACGAGGTTAGACTCGAATTACGGTATAAGCCTACCTGGAATAGCCCGACACATCCAACAACTGCGAACGGTAATCTAATGTGGGAGGTCTTGCAAGATTACGATTATAATAAATTAATGAACACTTAACTAAGATAAGACATGTGGTAAGACATGGGAATAAAAAAGGGTTAAGTGGGTGACATGGGTAGCATGGATTACATGGGTAGCATGTAAAACATAAATAATAAGCACTTAACCAAGATAAGACATGTGGTAAAGCATGGGATAATAAAGGGCTAAGTGGGTAACGTGGGTAGCAAGGATAATTTGTTAGATTGGTATACTTAACCTAGATAAATTTTTAGTGGTGTTACGAACCAATTCAATTGAGTAGGGGTTAAGTAAACTTGTTAAAGAAGTGGGAAGGATAAAGTAAATCTTAATTAATGCGAAAATGGGGAATGATTACAACCTATTATGAATGAACTTGAATAAGAAGAAGAAAGATAATAGGTAGGCTTGTCCTAGGGAAAAGTGATAATTATAACTTAAGAAATAAGGTAAGTTATAATGAACGATAGGGGAAGATGAAATAACTTATGTAAATAAAGTTGTACTTAATCAAAGATTAAGTAATTAGCGAGAATAAGAATAAATCCATAAATGAGGATAACATAAGTTATATGATGGAAAAGAGAAACTTATTAGTAAACCTTAGTTAAGAGAACTAAGTAAATAAGTAAATTATGATAAATTTAAATGACGGTGTATGACGGGATTATGATTAAATGAGAAAGAAGAAAGCAAACGTATGCAGATAAATAAGTTGTATTTAATCATAAATGTTGAATGACATGTTAATAGAAAACATATAAATTAAGATGTACTTAATTATAAATTATGTAGAACATGTTATGGCAACCATAAGATGGGACGAATAGTAGTGTAAAGAGAATGAATTATGAATATTGAATTACAATATACAGAATAACATGTTGTAGACTTATTAATAAACTTAAATGAATTAAGTTATGAATAAGGTTAATAAGCAAGAGAAACTTGGTAACATGAAGAAGGAGTCAAGGTAAAATGGAAACAACCAAGTAAATGGGAAATCTATCGATGTGGAGCAAGCGCGTAATTGATGGTTAGACATAGGATCTAATGACACAGTAAATAGAGGCACTTGAGATAGTCCGTATGTTAGAGGATGAATAACCAAGCGGGGTAGAAAATCGTGGTGTCGTAAGAAACGAGGGGAGCACACGTTAATCTGATTACTCTGGCGGCTCAGATGGACTGGAAGAGGAAGCACGCGGCTTCCAGAGACATTAAAGGTGCTCCTGATAGTCCTCCATGGCGGTGTAGTTTCAGTCTGTGCTCACAGAGGTTGGGTCTGCGCGTAACTATCAGGTGGGTGGGCCTTGACTGCACAAGTAGGGGCAGTTAGAATGCTGTGATGTGGTGATATTAAGGGTAGCACGGCGGCTGCCTCACTTCAGAGGCGGAGGTTTAGGACCAACAAAGATAGTATAGGTTGTCGAAAACCTGTCATTGGCTGCCAGCGAAATGCGGAAAGAATTGAGCTAAACCAAAGAGGCCATCGACCTTTCACTATCGAGTCGGTGGTTGAGGGTAGACGCTACATGGATGTTTTGATTGTTTACTTAGGGGCTTGGCGCTTAGCTCTTGTAGTCTTTACTAGTTAAGGGAGGGGCCGAGGTGGGGCCCAAGCCACATTAGAAAAACAGACCCTAGGGATATTTTTGTGAGAGGCTCTTAAAGGCAGGCCTACATAAATATAAGGAAATCCCCTGACCGAGTTCCATGTGTAGCCCTGCCACGAAACTCGGGCACACAGACATGATAGGTGTGCTGGTTAGGCATCGAATACGTTTGGCGATACGTACGTGGGAAAGTTTAGGTACACACATGCCTGCTTTGGGTGGTGTATCGTAGAATAGAGGACATTATTTGATGATGGCAGTCATTACGCTTACCTAATATAATTATAGTGGTTCTATGCAGACGTAGCATCGTTATATACAGAGATTCGTACTTCACTCGGACGTAGGATGAAGGACTGCGTATATTCCTACGATGATACAGTGAAGACCATGCGAGTGGGGTACCATGGGGTGTACCTTTGAGAGTATCTACATATACACTATATTAGGTTAATCTACAAGGGAGTAGATGGGTACGGAGTGTGTGTAGGCCTTGAGTATTGTTAAAACAATTAACCTAATAAACAAGAAAATGTAACTGAACGATATATGTATGATTATCCGAGATGTGTAGTTTAAATTCAGTCACACGGAACTTATGTTCTGATTCCCTCCTCGTAACATTCGCAGGTTAGGTTTATGGCAGAGATGTTATAGCTTTGGATATTAGCTAGGCAGTATTCTTACTACGATAAGGCTATGTTTTATAATATTATATTTTATCCCTTCCGCTATGAGATGTTTTTCTGAGCTCTGATATATTTTATGTCTTTGTCTTTTCTATAGGATACCCGGGCAAACCAACTCGGGTTTTGATAGATTGGAATTTTGAAAAAAAAATCGGTCTGTCTGAACCCGGGTTGTTACACTTGGTATCAGAGCTTAGGTTTAGTATTCCTATATAGATAGTGAATGAACATATTTGAATATTCTAAAATATAAATATATTATATGTAAACCTAGATCCATAAAGGAGCCCACTAAATAGAAAGAGTATTAAATGGAAAGAGTTGGGATATTATTTCTGTACACTAAAAGAATGAATACGGAAATTTGAGGGCTTTAGGTAAGTTGGGTGAAAAGTGTACAAAATGGTTGGTATAAGAGGAGGATGTATCCTATATGTTAGTAACTGAAATGTTTGCATTTCAGATTAATGGGTTTGGTAGTGAAACCTTATAAATTAGAGAAAGGTTAAAAAGTGGAAAATGGATTAGGAATATATATATATATATATATATATATATATAGCTGAAAGAATTGACTTCGTATGAGTATCTAGGAAAGCCCAGTTGTTTTGGAGGCCCACTTTGAGTCTAACCCTTTTTTTCCTTTTAAGAACTTGAAATTGTAAAAGTTTTTGTTAAAATAGTTTGGGGTGTTTTCAAGTTTTAAACTTAAAAGTATTTTTGATGTTTGAAGAAAATATGTAGAAAAACATATTTGAAAATTTATATTGGGTTTTAAAGTAAAGTGGGGTATACTTTGTAAAATAATGATTTCTTCTTTTAAAAAGAAATTTTGTTGGGTGGACAAAATATGTTGTAGAAATAAGAATAGAGTTGCTATTTGCACCTTGTAGATAGCCGCCAAAATAACATTGTAAGTAGAAACAACGAAAACCCAATAGTTGTCATTGTCTACTCCATTTTTGTGATATGAAAAAAGAGAGGCCAAACTATGTTTTGAAAAGAGTGGAGTAGGTAAGGATTAGTGCCTATAAATAACGAGAAAAAGTTTGAGACTATGAATTAAATAGCAAGGACCGTCTTGGAATAGTGGAAAATCCCCTAAGAATGCATAAGCATTGTGAGGCCTAGAGTTGTTGCTTGAAAAAAATTATAGGCCAATAATACATAGAAAGGACTAGTAGTGATTACTAAATAGTGGAAGGGCCAGTAAGTGTTGAGGGTTTGTGGTTGGACTTTCTCTTTAGTTAAATGGTCTTATGATTCTTGACCCTTAGCAGTAGCTGTGTGGGATATTGAAAGATGGTAAAGCTTATTTGAAAAGAAATAACCTAAGGAAAAAAATAGCCTAACTAAAAAGAAAACAATAAATTCAGAGAAGCAATGAACATGACGGGAAAAGAAAATGAAAATCTTAAGAAAAGGGGAAAAAAATGAAAATTTTCCAAGATAAGTTGAAAAAGAAAAAGAAGTTTTCTTATGCGGTTGTGCTTGGATAGGAAAATAGGAAAGCTTTATAGAATAGTTA
The DNA here is from genome assembly GCA_030737875.1 of Allium sativum. Lineage (NCBI taxonomy): Eukaryota > Viridiplantae > Streptophyta > Magnoliopsida > Asparagales > Amaryllidaceae > Allium > Allium sativum. The sequence continues at coordinate 569,624,779 of CM060923.1, read as the reverse complement.
CATAAAATCCAAGTACAATCAGAAAAGATACATAAAAGAAAAACGGAAAATGTAAAATTTTCCGTTTTAAACCTTTTTGTAACATAAGAAATCGAATTTAGAATATTGGATTTTTCTATAATTCGAAATTTTAAAGATGGTTGGTAGGATTTTGGATGCAACAATTGGATTAACTACGCTCTTATTCAGTAAGAGTGGGAAAATTTGGACGAAAAGGTGTTTTGATTTTCAAAATATTACATTCATATAGAACTGCAAGTATATTTAGGATGTTAGCATCATATTTTAAAAGGATTTTTGAAGAATATGCATACATACAGGAGGTACCACTTAGGCATACATGTATTATTGTGATGTATTGCACTATGCACATGTGCACAATGGTTGTAAAAATTGGATGTACTCTTGATGGATGTATATTATGCAAGGGATTATTAGATTTTTCCCTCACCAAATTTCGGGAACGAAATTTCTTAAGGGTAGGAGAATGTAACACCCCGCATTTTTAATGACAATTAAAAATATGCATATATGTATATATTGTATGCATAGACATATTTAAAGGAAAATTTAAATAATATTAATATGATTCCATGTAATAAGTTCATGCAGTGAAATGAAGAAAAAGATTAATAAAAGAAATTACATGCAATATATGAAATGAGAAGAAATGCAATGTAATGCAATTGAAATTACATGCGAACATTTAAAAAGAAATAAAAAGGAAATTTTGAAAAGCTTTCAGAATTTGGTCACGAGATTAGCGTCATTGCATTTGTGTCGATTTTTTGGTCAATTTAAACGTATGATTTGTAGAAACTAACTTAAAATGAAAGAGATATATTTAATTTAAATAATGTAACAAAACGTGAAAAAGATGAATGAGAAAAAGGATAACATCTAGCAAATTCATATGTCTTGTCAACAAAAGACTTAGTAGCTCAGTTGTTTAGAACATGTGACTTGTATACAAGAGGTTCTGAGTTCGATCCTCGCCAGCGCCATATTTTTTATTTCAGTGGGGAGTGGCTAAAAAAGTGGATTAGTGCGAAAGGAGTTAAAAAGTGGCTTAGTATGAAAAGGGTTAAAAGGGGGCTTAATTAAGAGAATGTTTCAAAAGAGGAAAAATGTATATTGGTTGGTTTGAAATTTGAATTTGTTCGCATATAAAAGATTATCATACGTGCAAGAGTTGAATACATATGAACATAATTCAAAATAGAGGTTGCGCGCGACCAAGAAGCAAGCAAATAAAGGATGTTTGAAATTTGATTTATACACGAATAAATAAATCAAAATTCAAATAAATAAATAAGTATATATATGTATGTGTATATATATATATATATATATGTATATATATATATATATATATATATATATGGGGACAACTCTGCGCGTCATACTGTACATGTGGACTGTTTTGGTTGTTGGACAAAGCGACGTGGCAAATTCCTATTGGTCGGATGACGTGGCTAGCTCTGATGAAGTTGTAAATTAGATCTAAAGGCACATAGCTTGCTAGCACACCTATAAATAAACCCCTAGACCTAACCCTAAACCTGAAAATTTGGGGGCTACGTTGGAGCTCTGCCATGGCTTCCTCTCTCTCTCTCTCTCTTTTCTCAAATCTCTTCTTAAAATAAAAAGATAGATCTAGGATTCCTCTACTCCAAAATAAAAGAAAAGAATTCAGATGCTTAGATCTATGCTGCACAAAAAGGGAGAAAATCATGGATCAGATCTAGAATTGGGAGAGCATAAAAGTGAGTGGATTTAAAATACATTTTTTGTATCATAGTAGATCTATCGTTCGCCATTCCCCAATTACACACATAATAAACATATTGAAGAGCTAATCCGATAAAGTGAGTTTGTGATACTTATAGATTAAAATACCTAATAAGTAATTAGATCTAAAATTTGGAATAGAATCATATCATTTCACCATAGTTTGTAGATCAGATCTAGTATTCACCTATGCCTAATTTTATCATCATATTTTTAACTTGTTATTATGAACAGTTGTTTTATGCATATGCTTGTTTTACTCTCTTCTTCTTTTTTTTTTAGCTAGGCTATCTTCGAGCGTAACATATTGCGTTGAGATTTGCATATGAATAGCGTTAGAATGATTGGGAAAAGTTGGAAAATATGTAATAAAATGAGATTTGGCATAAATTGTTCATGACTATGGATTGGGCTTAATTGAATATAACTTGTATACATGAGTTTTGGCACAAATTGGTTTGGGCATAATTGAGTATAACTTGTATACATGAGATTTGGCATAAATTTTTAATAACAATGAAAATTGGTTTGGGCATAATTTGGCACAACTTGTACACATGGGATAATAGGCATAATTTGGATTTAAAATTATAAACATAACTTAGATTGGAAATTATAGGTAATTGGAATATATTATAATCCAAGATTTGAAAGAGGGACTTGGATCAAGAAAGTGATAAAAAACGCCTAAGACAAGAGGTTAGATTCGGATTGCGGTATAAGCCTACCTGAAACCGCCCGATATATCCAACAACCGCAATTTGGTAATATAAAGTGAGGGGTCAAAGGCAGAAACTAGATGCGTAATAATGCAAAGACACGAGGTTAGATTCGGATTGCGGTATAAGCGTGCCCGAAACCACCCGACATATCCAGAAACCGCAAACGGTAATCTAATGTGGAAGGTCTTACAAGATTATGGTTACAATGAATTAATGAACATTTAACTAAGATAAAACATGTGGAAAGACATGAGAATAAAAAAGGGTTAAGTGGGTGACATGGGTAGCATGTACAACATAAATAATAAGCACTTACATGTGGTAAGACATGGGAATAATAAAGGGTTAAGTGGGTAACGTGGGTAGCAAGGATAATTCGTTAAATTGGAATACTTAACCTAATTAAATCAATAGTGGTGTTATGAGCCAATTCAATTGAGTAGGGGTTAAGTAAACTTGTTAAAGAAGTGGGAAGGATGAAGTAAATCTTAATTAATTCTAAAATGGGGAATGATAACAACCTATTATGAATGAACTTGAATAAGAAGAGGAAAGATAATAGGTAGGCTTGTCCTAGGGACATGTGGGAATTATAACCTAAGAAATAAGGTAAATTATAATGAACTATAGGGGAAGATGAAATAACGTATGTAATAAAGTTGTACTTAATCGAAGATTAAGCAATTAGCGAAAATAAGAATAAATCCATAAATGAGGATAACATAAGTTATATGAAGGAAAAAAAGAAACTTATTAGTAAACCTTAGTTAAGAGAACTAAGTTAATAAGTAAATTATGATAAATTTTAATGACGGTGTACGACGTGATTATGATTAAATGAGAAAGAAGAAGGCAAACTTATGGAGATAAGTAAGCTGTATTTAATCATAAATGTTGATTGACATGTTAATAGAAAACATGTAAATTAAGATGTACTTAATTATATAAATTAAGTAGAACATGTTATGACAACCATGAGATGGGACAAAGAGTAGTGTAAAGAAAATGAATTAAGAATATTGAATTACAATATAGAGAATAACATTTTGTAGGCTTATCAATGAACTTAAATGGATTAAGTTATGAATGAGGTTAATAAGCAAGAGAAACTTGGTAACTTGAAGAAGGAATCAAGGAAAAATGGAAACAACCAAGTTAATGGGAAATTTGTCGAGGTTGAGCAAGCGCGTAATTAATGATTAGACATAGGATCTAATGACACAGTAAACTGAGGCGCTTGGGATAGTCCATATGTTAGTTGATGAATAACCAAACGGGATAGATCATCGTGGTGTCGTAAGACACGAGGGGAGCGCATGTTAATCTGATTATTTTGGAGGCACCGACGGACTGGAAGGGGAAGCACGCGGCTTCCTGAGATGTTAAAGGTGCTCCTGGCAGTCCTCTGTGGTGGTTTTGTTTAGGACTGTGCTTACAAAGGTTGTGTCTATGCGTAACTATCAGGTGGGTGGGCCTTGACTGCACAAGTAGGGGCTGTCAGAATGCTGTGACTTGTTGACATTAAGGGTAGCTAAGCAGCCGCTTCACTTCGGAGGCGGAGGGTCAGGACCAACAAAGATAGTATATGTCATTGAGAACCTGTCATTGGCAGCCAGCTGGATGCGGAAAGACTAGAGCTAAACCCAAGAGGCCATCGACCTTTCACTATCAAGGCGGTGGTTAAGGGTTGACGCCACATGGATGTTTAGATTGTTTGCTTAGGGGCTTGTGCTTTGCTCTTGTAGTCTTTACTAGTTAAGGGAGGGGCCGAGGTGGGGCCATAGCCACCATAGAAAAAATAGACCCTAGGGATATTTATGTGAGAGGCTCTTAAAGGCAGGACTGCATAAATATAAGGAAAGCTCGCGACCGAGTTCCGTGTGTAGCCCTACCATGGAACTCGGGCACGCACACATGATAGGTGCACGGGTTAGGCATCGAATACGTTTGGCGATACGTATGTTGTAACACCCCGCCTCCGCTAGGGTCACTCGCAAAGGAATGCACTAGCTTTAGAGGGGCATTATTGGTAAACATGCACAGAAATATCACAAGACAGAACATATAAAATAGCGGAAGTAAAATCGAACTCTCATAAACATTAATAATTAAGGTCTGAAGCCTTTTACATCAGAGTACATCAAAACCTGTCTTGCAATAGTAAAGAAGCATAAAGACTTTTTCATAAATAATTCCCCAAGTAAAAACAGTAAAGTAGCCATAGCCAAGAAAAGTCCAAGCCATCCATGATGACCTTCAAGCAGAAGAAGTCCGAACTAAACAACAGTATTTCCTCCCTGTAACCTGGGGGGGAAACGAAAGAAAAGAGGCGAAACAAAATAGGTCAGTCAAAAAGACTGAGTAAGCCCTATCTACTATCAGCATAAAAACTAGTAAAGTTAACTGACATGAGAAACTGAGATGAACATAAGCATGATGACAAGATAGATAAGCTAAATCAAAATAACAGGATGAACTACTGAACTCAGATAAACTAAGGTGTCATGATAAATTACGGTGTCAAGATAAAACAAGGTATCACATCGTCAGTTTCTATCAAGTATAATATCCCCAAGATATCTATCACGTATAACGTCCCATGGTATCTATCCTGTACATCTGCTCTGCACCTACCGTACTAGTATCCCAACTGTGTCATGTGTTATCCATGAATGACCCTTACTCAAAAGTCGTATAATGGTCCATGCCAACCTAATATGCCGCATATATAGGTTACTCATCTCGTATGTTCCTGTCCGTGTATAAGTTTAATCCCTTGCCGTAGACCATATGGGATTTCCCATGAGATTCTATATTACTTTAACATAGTTCCATGATCCTTAAGATCGGTTTGGACTGTTACCCTAAACCTAGCTAGGGTCTTCCAACATGAATTATCGTTTGTGCAACTAGGACTTATGCTACCTAGGGCTACTAGGGATTATGCTTACCTATTGCACGTTTTCGTATCTCGGTTTTGGTTCAACCACCCAAGGCCACTAGGATTTACGCTAACCGTCAACCGCGCCCTTTTCCCCACGCATTCATCGTGAATCGTTTTCCATGACTGTATGCACATGTATCACATCGTGCCATCCGAGTCCTGTCACAGGGCAGACCAAGAAATATAGGACTCGGTCGGGAGCTTTCGATTTATCTGCCGATGCAGATGCTAAGGTCTATTTTTCTATACGTAGCTATGGTCCCACGCGACCCCTCCCTCAACTAGTGAAAGACAAGACAGGATAAATCCTGTATGAGAACACAACACTGGGCATCCCACATCCAATCCTTACCGCAACCATAATTAGATAGCAATTATGGTCTATTGGGTGTTCTCTGCCTTTCCGTACGTACACGTTTTACCAAAGATGGTAGGTAGCCTGACGAAAATGCTATCTAGGGTACGACCGTGTATCGTCGACTATCCCCTATCCATCCCCGTCTTTAGGTCGCTCGTATAGCAACCAAGGCATACTCTTGGTTCTTCTAACGCAGACCTTAACCTCTCATGAGCCTAGTATGATCACCTGGCAGCTCACAGAGGGATCCCAAGAATATCCTCACGTTCCCCGAAGCCGCTGCTTTGCTACCCAGTTCGCTGGAGCCTTTATCTAAATCAGATACTTGCTCCTACTCGTATACTTAAACGATGACCTACCGTATCAGGTTACTCATCTATCTATGAACTGGTCTAAATTTCCTTGGCTAAGAATCATTACTTAGTTATTCTTCAACTAAGGTTTACCACTTAGCCTTATTCTCATTATCCTTGTTAACTACAGTTATCCACCTAATCCTCAGAACTAGGGTTTACATAATGGGATAAGTGTCACTTAAGTTCATGACTTAACCCGTCTACAAATCATGTCAAAATTGGCTAAGTATCCAAGTTCAAGACTTAACCCTACAAACCAGGCTCAAGTTGGTTAAGTATATATTAACTTGACCCTATCAAATTACCGAGTCAAATCGGTCAAGCGTATTTAAGCGATTCGTGACTTAGCCTTATCATGTTTTCACGCTAGATTGGTTAAGTATGGGTTAACTTAACCTCCATAAATTCACGAGTTAGATAGGTTAAGTATAGGTCACTTAACCACCTCAAATCATCATGTTAGATTAGTTAAGTGTTTAACTTAACTCCATTAAACTACCAAGTGGGATTAATTAAGTCTAGGCTAACTTAACCCCATCCGATTTCCAGGCTTAGACTAGTTGAGTCTAATCTTAACCCCATCCATTAACTGTATTTTTCGGTTAAGTGTCATTAAGAAAACTTACTTAACCTTCCCAAATTATCGTGTTGGATTGATTAAGTGTTGGTTAACTTAACCCCGTCCACTAGTCGTATAAAAATGGTTAAGTGTCATTAGGCAAATCAAATTACTTAACCTACCCAACCTTGTCATGTTTTGTTAAGTATCATTAGCCCAATCAAATTACTTACCCCATTTGTCCATGTCATATTTGATTAAGAGTCATTAATCAAATTAACCTAACCCTATCATGTGGCATTAATTACTTAATGCACCTCAACCTCTCACATTAGACTTTGTTGTGGTTACTAGTTAAGCCGGTCGGTTCCGGGTAGCTTTACACCACAACTTGGTCTAACCTCGGGTTCAAGCACAACATGACCAACTTCTCACATTGGGTCCTTTTGTTTGCAACTACTAGTTAGGCCGGTCGGTTCCGGGTAGTTTTACGTTGCAAACTCAACCCAACCTCGAGTTGGCCACACTTATATTATCTAAGTGTCATGTCCATCATGTTCCCAAAACATGGTACAAGTTTTCAAGCATTTGGGTAGACCTAACTTAATAGGTAAATTCCCAAAGGGTAGACCTAACTTAATAGGTAAATTCCCAAGCTTATGTTTTTATGCATACTTACATGTCAACTTCCATGTTATATTTCAAGTCATATTTTCAAGTTATATTCACATGTCATATTTAACGTTACATGTTGTCATGTTTATACCCATTTACCCAAATCATGTTCATGTCATTATGTTTTTCCATAATGTGACCCCAACGCTTTTAAACTCGCATATACGTTCGCAACAACGTAATGGATTAAAAGAAGAGACTTGGCAAAGGCATGACAAAAATGGATATTAAGCCACAAGTTAATCATGGTGGCAAATGATGCACAAATGTGTTCATTAACTTGCATGTTGCATTCTCAAGCCCCAAAAACATGCATAAACCCAAACTTGGCACATAAACAAATCATGGTGACAAAAGACATGGAATGATGACTAGTAACTCGCATATGTCATCATATAAGGGTTATGACTTTATATGCAAGTTGACATCAAGGTTATGAGAGTTCTCATGTTGCATAATGCAACATCTCAACATAAAAGTTGTAGCTTTTAGCTCACAAGATCAAGATAATGACTTCATAAACTTGCATGACATGATAGCATGTATCATTCTCAATGATCAAACCCAAACTTGCAACATGAACATTTAACTTCATAGTTAATATCTAAGAGTAGGGAAAGAGCCTACATTGCTATGAAGGCACAAAAGATATGACAAAGCCCTTATGCAATCAAATAGACCCAAAATGCAAGCTCTAACATAAAAACCCTTGAGCCAAAATGATCAAAACCCTTGCTTTATGATGCAAAGATAGAAACTTGACTTGAATGCAAGCTTATGACACTCATACGAGCTTGAAAACACTTGTATGCATGGAAAATCTCTCATAGAAACAATTTAGAAATTTTATGAAGAGAGTGGAGGCCATGAGAGGTAAAATTTTGCCATAGTTTAGTTGCATGAGTGAATAATGAGGGTTTAGGACAGGGTTAGGGGCTTATTTATAGAGATTAGGATTAGTTAGGACCCTTAGATTAACCCTAGGACCAACCTGAACCGTCAGATTTCAAACCAGGCCCAAAAACCTAGCCAAGACAGGAAATAGGTGCACCAGGCAGAACTGGCCGGCTGGACCAAATCGACAGCTAAGTCGACAGGGCTGTCGACTTCGGTCCAACCAAGTCGACTCCCAAGTCGACAGGGCTGTCGACTTGGGTGCTCTGGCGGGAATTTTCCCGCCTGGCCCAAACTGGCCCAAATTTCCAATTTCAAACTTGAATTTTAAATCTGTTTTTACTTAGTAATTTTCTGAAAACTTCGTTGGGCCTTAATCGGGTCATACGGACTCCGATTCTCGAAAACTCAGACTCTATTTCGCGTATTTTTCCGAGACGAACGCAATGGCATAGCCCGTTTCACTTGATTCAGAATTTATAATTAAATTCTGCCTTGATTCTCGTCTTAACATGTTATCGAAATACGGGTTGTTACATTCTCCCCACCTTTTAGGATTTCATCCCCGAAATCTCCAAGTTAGGAAGAACATATCCTACCATCCATCATCCATCTACTCAAAACATCATCCACAAGCAACCATTGTCCTTAGATGATTTCTAATGCTGTATGAATATATGCAAAACGTGTGTGTACATGTTCCTTAGCTAATGCTAATGATCAGGCTTGAATAATCTTTCTAATGCAAAATATGTATAGTGCCATGAATCCAACATGTATGCAAATAGTCCTAGTCATATAGATACTATATGCGTGCACAATCATTCATTCATATGCAGCAACCGTATGATAATACATTCGATTTCATCCATAAACAAGTATAAATACTCGTGCATATGCAATATGAAGTGTGACCTAGTCGAACTAGTATCTAATGTGTATTCGCGCATCCACGAGCAACCACTTGCAACCACTTGCAATCATATCAATCATAACATGTTTCAAATACATGTTTACATCCATAGGGTTCTACCTAGGACTCCCTGAAACAGGGTCGAGAAGATAAACAAGACAAACTCCTTACGGGGTTTGCAACAGAAAATAGGACTGAGAGGATGTCCACCAAAAGATAGCCTACAAGTAACCTCCACCGAAAACAGGGATCACGGATATACTCTCAAAAAGAGATATCATGCGTGTATCTAGTCTTTGACCATCAAAGTCGTATTTCCTTGGGCTTAATTCCATTGTGCCTTGACCGTCTTTTAACTTCGTGATTTCGTAGCTTCTTATTTCCTGTTTGCATAACATGAGCTGGAACTCATTTCTTCGTCGCCTCTCGTTCCACTTGCACTTATCCTTTTTCTAGAATACTTGGCGCAAACATGACTGTGTACTCATGATCTTATGCAAGCTTTCCAAAATTCACTAGTGAATCTCGGACCTCGTACCACAAGGTATTCCACGTAGAAGAACTTTCTCTTGAAAGTAAACAGATGTCATCCAGGTTATCAAACGCACTTACTAGGATGATCTCTATAACCCATGAAGTAAACCATCCGTCTTATTGGCGAACACCACTCGATCGGGCTTCAAATTTCCAATAAAGGCATCAAGGGATTCTAAGTAACTAGTCATGACAGAACCTCAAAAAGGTTACACGATACTTCGAGGGTATTACCAAGGCTAGTCAAAAGGTCTAACTACCCTCCTATCAAAACCGAGAGTGGCACCCCCTACTGGATAACCACTTCATCCCTAGAATCCATCCATAGCTTATAAACATAAGCATTATTTCCAAATTCAACACTTGGCATAGACATTCTCAAATCCAAACAAGTCATGTATTAATGGACTGATTCTCCAATAGGACTTTGAGACAAAAATGGGATTCTCTATTACGCTAGTACTTAAGGTGCGGAGACTCAACTATCGAAGCAGACTTAAATGATACGATGATCAAAACAAAGTCCTAACGGGATGATAGAGAAGAAGAGCTAAACCTTTAACAAGATCGTTACCCTCCTTCCGAGGTACCCTAGAAATGAGAGCATACTATTGCCCTCCCGATGATCTTGTCCTTGTCCCATAATACTTAACTATCCGCCCCGTTTTACCATGCCAAAGGTACTCTCTCGTCATGGGTTCCATTGTTCATCTTTCTCCCTCCTTTGAGGACTAAGCCATACCAATAAGTTGCTCATCCTTAAGCTCGTATCCTTTATCCTCTTTCTCACTATCCTTCCTTATAACGCGGCCACTGGTCTCTCGAGGACCACCTCCATCGTATGGAAAGCACTTTCGTAGATAGAAAAGACTAGTCGTAGTTAAAACCACTGTGACTACAGATGGAGGAAAGAAAGGAAAAGAGATTCAATCAAGGAAACAAGGATAGTGCTAATGGCCTTTAGGGAATAGCCTTTTTCTTTTAAAAGAAAATTTTCTTGAAAAATGCTTCTTTGTAAACGGTTTTTCAAATAGTTTTCAGAAGGTCTTTAAAACTTTTGCCCAATCTGGTAACCTTCTGCTCTGATACCAAATGTAACACGCCGCCTCCGCTAGGGTCACTCGCAAAGGAATGCACTAGCTTTAGAGGGGCATTATTGGTAAACATGCACAGAAATATCACAAGACAGAACATATAAAATAGCGGAAGTAAAATCGAACTCTCATAAACATTAATAATTAAGGTCTAAAGCCTTTTACATCAGAGTACATCAAAACCTGTCTTGCAATAGTAAAGAAGCATAAAGACTTTTTCATAAATAATTCCCCAAGTAAAAACGGTAAAGTAGCCATAGCCAAGAAAAGTCCAAGCCATCCATGAAGACCTTTAAGCAGAAGAAGTCCGAACTAAACAACAGTATTTCCTCCCTGTAACCTGGGGGGAAACGAAAGAAAAGAGGCAAAACAAAACAGGTCAGTCAAAAAGACTGAGTAAGCCCTATCTACTATCAGCATAAAAACTAGTAAAGTTAACTGACATGAGAAACTGAGATGAACATAAGCATGATGACAAGATAGATAAGCTAAATCAAAATAACAGGATGAACTACTGAACTCAGATAAACTAAGGTGTCATGATAAATTACGGTGTCAAGATAAAACAAGGTATCACATCGTCAGGTTTCTATCAAGTATAATATCCCCAAGATATCTATCACGTATAACGTCCCATGGTATCTATCCTATACATCTGCTCTGCACCTACCGTACTAGTATCCCAACTGTGTCATGTGTTATCCATGAATGACCCTTACTCAAAAGTCGTATAATGGTCCATGCCAACCTAATATGCCGCATATATAGGTTACTCATCTCGTATGTTCCTGTCCATGTATAAGTTTAGTCCCTTGCCGTAGACCATACGGGCTTTCCCATGAGATTCTATATTACTTTAACATAGTTCCATGATCCTTAAGATCGGTTTGGACTGTTACCCTAAACCTAGCTAGGGTCTTCCAACATGAATTATCGTTTGTGCAACTAGGACTTCTGCTACCTAGGGCTACTAGGGATTATGCTTACCTATTGCACGTTTTCGTATCTCGGTTTTGGTTCAACCACCCAGGGCCACTAGGATTTACGCTAACCGTCAACCGCGCCCTTTTCCCCACGCATTCATCGTGAATCGTTTTCCATGACTATATGCACATGTATCACATCGTGCCATCCGAGTCCTGTCACAGGGCAGACCAAGAAATACAGGACTCGGTCGGGAGCTTTCGATTTATCTGCCGATGCAGATGCTAAGGTCTGTTTTTCTATACGTGGCTATGGTCCCACGCGACCCCTCCCTCAACTAGTGAAAGACAAGACAGGATAAATCCTGTATGAGAACACAACACTGGCCAACCCACATCCAAGCCTTACCGCAACCATAATTAGATAGCAATTATGGTCTATTGGGTGTTCTCTGCCTTTCCGTACGTACACTTTTGACCAAAGATGGTAGGTAGCCTGACGAAAATGCTATCTAGGGTACGACCGTGTATCGTCGACTATCCCCTATCCATCCCCGTCTTTAGGTCGCTCGTATAGCAACCAAGGCATACTCTTGGTTCTTCTAACGCAGACCTTAACCTCTCATGAGCCTAGTATGATCACCTGGCAGCTCACAGAGGGATCCCAAGAATATCCTCACGTTCCCCGAAGCCGCTGTTTCGCTACCCAGTTCGCTGGAGCCTTTATCTAAATCAGATACTTGCTCCTACTCGTATACTTAAACGATGACCTACCGTATCAGGTTACTCATCTATCTATGAACTGGTCTAAATTTCCTTGGCTAAGAATCATTACTTAGTTATTCTTCAACTAAGGTTTACCACTTAGCCTTATTCCCGTTATCCTTGTTAACTACAGTTATCCACCTAATCCTCAGAACTAGGGTTTACATAATGGGATAAGTGTCACTTAAGTTCATGACTTAACCCGTCTACAAATCATGTCAAAATTGGCTAAGTATCCAAGTTCAAGACTTAACCCTACAAACCAGGCTCAAGTTGGTTAAGTATATATTAACTTGACCCTATCAAATTACTGAGTCAAATCGGTCAAGCGCATTTAAGCGATTCGTGACTTAGCCTTATCATGTTTTCACGCTAGATTGGTTAAGTATGGGTTAACTTAACCTCCATAAATTCACGAGTTAGATTGGTTAAGTATAGGTCACTTAACCACCTCAAATCATCATGTTAGATTAGTTAAGTGTTTAACTTAACTCCATTAAACTACCAAGTGGGATTAATTAAGTCTAGGCTAACTTAACCCCATCCGATTTCCATGCTTGGACTAGTTGAGTCTAATCTTAACCCCATCCATTAACTGTATTTTTCGGTTAAGTGTCATTAAGAAAACTTACTTAACCTTCCCAAATTATCGTGTTGGATTGATTAAGTGTTGGTTAACTTAACCCCGTCCACTAGTCGTATAAAAATGGTTAAGTGTCATTAGGCAAATCAAATTACTTAACCTACCCAACCTTGTCATGTTTTGTTAAGTATCATTAGCCCAATCAAATTACTTACCCCATTTGTCCATGTCATATTTGATTAAGAGTCATTAATCAAATTAACTTAACCCTATCATGTGGCATTAATTACTTAATGCACCTCAACCTCTCACATTAGACTTTGTTGTGGTTACTAGTTAAGCCGGTCGGTTCCGGGTAGCTTTACACCACAACTTGGTCTAACCTCGGGTTCAAGCACAACATGACCAACTTCTCACATTGGGTCCTTTTGTTTGCAACTACTAGTTAGGCCGGTCGGTTCCGGGTAGTTTTACGTTGCAAACTTAACCCAACCTCGAGTTGGCCACACTTATATTATCTAAGTGTCATGTCCATCATGTTCCCAAAACATGTTACAAGTTTTCAAGCATTTGGGTAGACCTAACTTAATAGGTAAATTCCCAAAGGGTAGACCTAACTTAATAGGTAAATTCCCAAGCTTATGTTTTTATGCATACTTACATGTCAACTTTCATGTTATATTTCAAGTCATATTTTCAAGTTATATTCACATGTCATATTTAACGTTACATGTTGTCATGTTTATACCCATTTACCCAAATCATGTTCATGTCATTATGTTTTTCCATAATGTGACCCCAACGCTTTTAAACTCGCATATACGTTCGCAACAACGTAATGGATTAAAAGAAGAGACTTGGCAAAGGCATGACAAAAATGGATATTAAGCCACAAGTTAATCATGGTGGCAAATGATGCACAAATGTGTTCATTAACTTGCATGTTGCATTCTCAAGCCCCAAAAACATGCATAAACCCAAACTTGGCACATAAGCAAATCATGGTGACAAAAGACATGGAATGATGACTAGTAACTCGCATATATCATCATATAAGGGTTATGACTTCATATGCAAGTTGACATCAAGGTTATGAGAGTTCTCATGTTGCATAATGCAACATCTCAACATAAATGTTGTAGCTTTTAGCTCACAAGATCAAGATAATGACTTCATAAACTTGCATGACATGATAGCATGTATCATTCTCAACGATCAAACCCAAACTTGCAACATGAACATTTAACTTCATAGTTAATATCTAAGAGTAGGGAAATGGCTTACATTGCTATGAAGGCACAAAAGATATGACAAAGCCCTTATGCAATCAAATAGACCCAAAATGCAAGCTCTAACATAAAAACCCTTGAGCCAAAATGATCAAAACCCTTGTTTTATGATGCAAAGATAGAAACTTGACTTGAATGCAAGCTTATGACACTCATACGAGCTTGAAAACACTTGTATGCATGGAAAATCTCTCATAGAAACAATTTAGAAATTTTATGAAGAGAGTGGAGGCCATGAGAGGTAAAATTTTGCCATAGTTTAGTTGCATGAATGAATAATGAGGGTTTAGGAGAGGGTTAGGGGCTTATTTATAGAGATTAGGATTAGTTAGGACCCTTAGATTAACAATAGGACCAACCTGAACCGTCAGATTCCAAACCAGGCCCAAAAACCTAGCCAAGACAGGAAATAGGTGCACCAGGCAGAACTGCCCGGCTGGACCAAGTCGACAGCCAAGTCGACAGGGCTGTCGACTTGGGTCCAACTAAGTCGACTCCCAAGTCGACAGGGCTGTCGACTTGGGTGCTCTGGCGGGAATTTTCCCGCCTGGGCCAAACTGGCCCAAATTTCCAATTTCAAACTTGAATTTTAAATCTGTTTTTACTTAGTAATTTTCTGAAAACTTCGTTGGGCCTTAATCGGGTCATACGGACTCCGATTCTCGAAACCTCAGACTCTATTTCGCGTATTTTTCCGAGACGAACGCAATGGCATAGCCCGTTTCACTTGATTCAGAATTTATAATTAAATTCTGCCTTGATTCTCGTCTTAACATGTTATCGAAATACGGGTTGTTACATATGTGGAATGTCTAGGTACACACATGTCTTCTCTGGGTGGTGTATCGTAGACTAGAGGGCATTATTTGATGATGGCAGTCATTACTCCTACGTAATATAATTATATTGGTTCCATGCAGACGTGGCGTCGTTATATACACAGATTCGTACGTCACGCCGGCGTAGGATAAGGGACTGCGTATATTCCTGTGACGATACGGTAAAGGCCATATGAGTGGCGTACCATGGGGTGTACCTTTTGGGGTATCTACATATACACTATATTAGGTTAATCTACTAGCGAGTAGATGGGTATGACGTGCGTGTAAGCCTTGAGTGTTGTTAACACAATTAACCTAATAAATAAGAAAATATAACTGAACGATATATGTAGGATTATCCAAGATGTGTAGTTTAAATTCAGTCACACAGAATGTATGTTCTGACCCCCTCCTCATAACATTTGCAGGTTAGGTTTATGGCAGAGATGTTATAGCTTTGGATACTGGCTACACTAGTACAAAAAACGTCTGTTGCTTCGCCTCATTTGCTTCTGTTGTGCTTACAACAGAAGCAACTAGTATTATTTGCTTCTGTTCCACCATTACAGTAAAAGAAATTAGTACAACGAAAGCAGCAGAAAACCAACCTATATAAAATTGCTTCCGTTTTTGTAGAAACAGAAGCAACAAATAGGAAGCAAATTCGGTTTTTTGCTTCAGATCAATGTACAGCAGAAGCAAATAGGTTGAATGAACATCAAAATCAATTTATACCGGATCACATAGGCCCAATTATCTCTCGGTCCAAACCAACATCTCCCTCCATTCCCAAAATTCAGAAGTCACGGAAAACGAAATCGAAGAAAAAAAATTCCCAAAAGCGAAATGATAAAAAGGTTAAATTCGTAGAAATGAAATCGATGTCCACTCTTCGTCAACATGGCTGAATTTTTCAATCGATATCTTCTCGGAATTTTTCTTCTTCAACACTAATTTGGATCTGCCCGATATACCGATTCTCTAGTTTGGATTGCTTCAGGTATTAAACGATTTACTAATTCTCTTGTTTGTGGTTCTCTAGTTTGTGATTCTCTTATTTGTAATTGTCTTGTTTGTGATTCCCTAAATCTTCTAAGAGCCATTGTGAATCAAGCCTGAACGCTGAATTCTTGAGCAGTAGCAGTGAAAAAACATTGTCAAACTGTTGGCAAGTTGATGGATGAATTTAGCTAGTGTAAGTCTTTAAGTCTAAATGAGCTTAAAAAGGTGATAGAAGCTTCAGATGTTATTTCGGAGGTTCTTGATGCACAGGATCCTATTGGCACTGGTTGCGTTGACATGGAAAAGATGCTCTTTAATCATGATCTGAATAAAAAACTTGTACTTCTTCTGAACAAGAGAGGTAATGTAAATATGCTGGCACTCAGTCTTACTTACTAACTCTTGATGATTTGAGTACTACATATGCTCAATTTATGTTGCAAATTAATTAAAATTGGATATTTTGCAGATTGCACTTCTATCCTTGTCAAGTCTCAAGTTTACATCATTCACTTTATTATATAAATTTTACGTTAAAAATACCTCTTTAGCTGGTTTTTATTTTAGTGGTGTCAGCAGCCAGTGACATATATTCCCTTAACGGTGACCAAAAATTCAGTGGTAAAACTGTAAATTGTGTGTGGTGAGGACATGCAATTGAATTCCCTTAACATTTAAGTTATTTTATGCTACCACTGTGGCATATATTCCATTACAGTAAACCAAAATTTCTCTTAACATGGACTTGTTTTGTCTCTGAATGTTACTAATATAATTAAGTAATTCTAGCACGCAAATTTATGATTATAGATTGGGTACCTAGAGATGCAATTGAAAAATGGCTTAACCATTTTCGAAGATGTCAAAAACAAGCAATATGCAAATAAGTGATTGTCTTGGAGCTGACACTCTTTTGAAGCTGCTAGAAAACTATCCAAGAAGCGCTTAGGTAGTATCTTTATTTAGCATCCTTAACGATAAAAATTATGGGTGCTGACAATATGAAGTTGTATGGTGTACTGTTCAATTATATTTCATGAATATAACATTTAAATGCTAGTCTCAGTACTTGAAGAGATGCAAAAGCACTGCTAATATGCAAAAATTCACATAAATCATCCTAACTTAGGCATGAGATAACTTGCATGCTTTCTTACCTTAATAGCAGTTGCTTGGTTCAGGCATCAATCTCCTTGATTTATTCCTGGACTTATGACCGCAGTTTCTGACTCATGGGTTGTGAATTGTAGTTCAGCTCTATGGTCAAATCTCCCGATGTTCCTTGGCATCTTAATATTTGTCATTCTTTTTTCCTGCAATTTTTCCAAATTCATGTTGTACTTTATAGTAGTTAACTTATTAGATGCCTCAGATGCCATATCATAATATATATAGTTGTAATATATCATATAATTTTGTCAACTACAACATCATCAGGATTTCAATCGTCAAGCGCTATAGGCTGGCATGCTATTTTTATTATATAGTCTGGTCTAAAAAGAAAACAAAAAATATATGTAGCAGAATCCGGAATTAGTAAAATACATTTTACTCTTAACATATTAAAGTGTCGATCACTGTTGGCATAATTGGGCTTCCTAATGTTGGTAAAAGTAGTCTCATGAACAGATTGAAAAGATGACATGTAGTCAATGTTGGAGCAACTCTTGGTTTGACGAGATCAATGCAAGAAAACCATTTCGTTGATGGATATTACACTTCGAAAAATTTCAGTGTCATAGGGAACATCAGGCATTCCTAGTTGATGAACATATTGATTGAAAAATGCTATTACTTGCATTTATGTTTGCTGTAGTTAGCAATAATAATGGTTTTGATCAGTAATGTAGCTTAGCATTTTTTTTTTTCTTTAGAAAATTGCAATATAAAATTTGTAATTTAAAACCTTTCGAAACATACATCTTATAAACGCATATGCAATGCACATTTTTTTACACTTACATGATAAAAGGTTTAGGCTGTATATTACTGTTTTTACTTTAGATCCTTTAACGTTGTAGCGATAATGCTACTTTTTTTGTGAGCTGTTTTTCTAACTATTGGCAGTTTAGTATTGCCTCTTTTCAAGTATTAAACTGTTATAAATTGTGCTAACAAATTGTATTAATTATTTGGAAGTGCCAATGCATTGCGAAGTTTTTGAGAAGAATGGATATAGTAAAGGGCGTTGCAGATCTTATTCGGAGATCATCTGGTGGGACTAGTGAAGCTGGCACTTGGGGCCATGCTGATTAGCTATCTGCTCCTTCCATAAGAATTTGTTTCAGGTACTTATTAGCAGCTTGTTTTATATCAACTTTTAGAAAATATATTCAATATTATAAAGGAAATTTAAAAACTATCTTATTTTTGAATCTACCACTCTTTGCAGTTTCACGGTATTCCTATTTTATGCTATTCTTTTAACTTTTCTTTTGCGATAATCCGTTTGCAACATTCTTTTTCTTAATCTTCTTTTTCTTCATGAACTCTTCGCAAACACCAATCACATCACCAATGTTAGATATATAATAACTTGTAGAACTATCAGTGCACTGCATATGGAACCATGGTCTCTGCATTCATTTGCCTAATATTTATTTTTTCGGATTCAGTTGTTCCAATCAAGTAGTCTTTTCTTCTTTATTTACTTTTCATGTAACATAGATACCTCTTACGCTAATTTTACGATTTTTATCAGTGGCAATGGCGAAGAGGAAGTACTAAATATACTTCAGCAGAAATATCAACATACCATCGATAAGGTAATCCAATTTTCTGCTATGCTCGTATTTATGATGGTGTGTATAACTCCTTAAGTCTTAAGATGTGTATCTTCCTTTTCCTTGCATCCTGGGGATCTAAAACATTGCAACTTGCCTTTTTTTTGGGTTTGGTGGGGAGGGGGTGTTACAATTGAAACTCAGTGCCAACCCCTCGTCTCTTCCTTGGACAGCACTAGTCTGCCATTATACAATGTTCATCCTTGCAACATGCTATGGCTCTTTTGTGTTCAAGGTGTTATAAGCTATCAATTCACAAGCAGTTCATCACATTGTGAATTTATGGACAATATTGCATGGTCCTTTATTGGTTTAGGCTTGTTTGCCAAGTTGATACGAGCCTTTAGTTTGCACCTATAGTATTTCTGCCATTTGTTTCTAAAGTCATTGTAGGGATATAGCCTAGATCATATGCTTGCTTTCAGCCCATTAGATTTGACATTAATTTTTAGACTGTCACTACTATTTGTTCAAGTTAACTTTTACCAGCTGCCTATTTATATTCATTTTCAGATAGAAAGTCGAAAGTACCTAAATGCAATTTTCTTGCATTTTATACAAATATTCAATAATTGGGAGCCTGTGGCTACTGACCAGTTATTAGCGAAGCAGGCATCACCTGAACTTGTGATGGGATGCTCTTTTGCACATCCTTCTGATATTATAATTATTCTGGTCCAGGAGATTGCTAGGATAATTTCTGTTATTACTGGGTGTAAGTGTTTAGCTGTTTTCAAAGTTTCTATAGAAGTGTGAATAGAAAATCCACTGTATTGACTTTTCATGCAAATTATCAGCTATACTTACCATACCACACTTATTGCATTCATTAATTTACCATTGTTAGTTTTAAATAGATGACGTGCTTTTCCTTTTTTTAGCTGAGTTCTTTTTATGAACTTAGTGATTGATATGGAAAAATGTTTATTTATTTTGGGGAAAGTTTTTGTACTTTATTGGTTTATCTTGTCTTGTAATGTAGCATTGATTCTGTATGAACAAACAACATTGATATTTAATATATTTATCCGTAGATGGTATAATTTTTTTTTTCCATTTAAGTATGTCTAGATTTAGATAAGCTGATGTAAGATCTAAATTTTTACACTTGTGGTTGTGTTATAGTTGGAAAATATAGGGAAGATTAGGACAAATTAATCAAAATACACTAATTAACTACTAAAAGAAAATTATAAAAAAAGCACAAAATGCAATACAATATAAACATACAAAAATAACATAAAACATGGTAAAGTATACCAAAATAACACCGACATAGAACAAAATACAACGAAGACCATATCCATGAGCTTGTAATTGAAAATTTAAATTGCTAAACAATAATTATAACTTCCAAATTGAAATTTGTTTTAAAAACAAATGGCTAAGCATACAATTAGATAAAATACAATTGAGTGATTGTATGACATTTTCCTTTTAAAACAATAATAAGATTACATGTTTTGTGTTTTTTTAATGATACATTATTCAGTAAATGAAGCGTTACTCATATTTCATATATATTAGCACTTATCCTCTAATAAATTGTTACAAATGAATAATAATGAAAATATTCGCTTTCTATAACAAGGTTCACAATTCATGCTTAGTTTGTAAAGGAAACTAAACAGACATAGGTTTGGGACTTTTTAGTTTCTAGTTTAAGAGTAATATTTTCTGTTTGTTTGGATCTTGGCTTTAGGATTGAGATGTATTTAAAATTTTACGCTTGGCATCACATTATGTTTGATGAGTTTTTTTTCCAAGATAAAAAGTAAAAAATTGCTATGTATCTTTTAGCAAAACAATTATAGATTATATTAGTTTTTTTTCCTTGAACTACTTATGGTATATAATATATGCTTATCTGATACTGGTGCAATCATTTAAAAAAGGCATGCAGTTTGACATGCCATGTTCTAAAATCTCTGCATGGTTTGCACATTCGTATGCCACAACTACAGTTAGGACCTACATAGAAAATTCGAAATGTTGCTTCTTTGTTTTTCGTTTACAACTAAATTTCCGTTTATCTTCCAAATATGCTAATGCCAAAAATATCAAGTTATCTATTACAAATACTAATTAGAATACCAATTTTAAGTCATAAGGTTTATTGTATCATTCATGAAATTTACATTTATATCTACCAGATGGTCGTATTGCTACTATTATCTATTTGGTTTCTAGTCTTTACCGCCTTTTAATTTTTATTCTAAATTGTGCTTGACAGTAATACATTTCATCTAACATAATGACGTATCACACTTTATTGTTGTACCACAGAAATAATATTTTATTTTATTATGTAAAATCGGAAGGTAGATGTTCATATACGTTCTTTCATATATTAATTTTTACAATAATCAGAGTGTTATCACAGTCCATCTTGCCCCCCCCCCTCTCTCCCTCCCTCCCTCCCTCCCTCCCTCCCTCCCTCCCTCTCTCTCTCTCTCTCTCTCTCTCTCTCTCGCGCGCGCGCGCGCGCTCGCGGATAAAATAAATTGAAACCACAGCATGGAGAATTTATCACCATAATAATAATCCTTGGCAACTTGGTCTTTATTTTACCACTTGTATTCCTATTATAATCTGTGAGTTGTTTGTTGTGTTTTCCTTTCATGTTTCCAGCAAACAACAATGCTGCACGAGTAAAGCTCGACCTTCCCGAAACAACTTCAAGCTTTTATTTCAGTGGTGAAGCACTGGGTGTTTTGAAATGCATGACAATCCTTACTTGCTCGATGCACAATTGCAAAGTTTTCAGCTATTATGGTGGAGTGCAGTAGGTCACTGCCCTCCTGAAAGGTAATCTTTTATTTGTTTATCTGAGTTTATTTTTGAGCCTCATCAGTTCTTTTTATATTTTTCGGCGTTCTTGCTGCTATATATATATTCGCTATAAATGAAGACTTTTTTCCTTATTTAGTGGAGGAAGTTGGAACTTACTTTGTTAGCTTTGGAACTTGCTGTAAAAATTACTGTTACTGTAAAACAATATTTTATGCTGTGCTACTTACATTTTCTTTCAATCCACCAATGTTTCCTTTCCACATAAAGTTGATGTTGATCATGGTATTAGCACCATGAACTTATCAATGGTGCAGGGACCATTGTTTTAAAGTGTGAGAGACGCAACCTCAAATGTTAATTCGTTTTTATCAACTTTATTATATTGATTTGACCAAAATGTTGACTTAACTATGCTAAAAACTACTTAGTGTCCAGAATTCAAAAGTACTTTTAGATGGTTAACGGCAAACGGGCATGTACTTTAAACAAATGCTATTATGCTGTATTAGTTAAGGTAGTCTACTGCATTTTTTTTTTGTGTGTAAATTATTCTTTAAAAATAAATATATGTTAATTATGATCGATGTTGTGTGAATAATTTAATATGTAAATATATGCAGATGAATAATAATATAAATTATGATCATTCATTCGCCTTTCATTTATGTTATAAGGTTATGCTTACTTAAAAGCTTTTGATTTCATACATGTTAGTTATATCTATCAGGAAAAACAGCAATTCAACATTGCTTTAACATTGAAGGAAAATTTACCACAAATAATTTATATGACTGCATGTAATTTATCATATTTTTTTTAACAATATACGGCTGTATTATATTTATAAGATATCCATTTGAAATGAATGAACTAATGCGCATTAAGATTTAGTTCCACTGTTGAAATGAAATGAAATGAAATGAATGAACTAATGTGCTTCATTATTGTGAGTTTATTCTCGCCTCTTTTAGTTGCATCATATTAAAATAGCTTCAATATTGTGAGTTTATTGTAGATGATGATTAGAATGGGTTAACTTATATTTGGTGTACCAAGATTCGTGTATCTAGGCGCGACTCTAATCTATAACCCCCTTAGAGACCTTAGTTTAACACGCTTATCATATTTTGAGTAATGCATATATGCACACATCTTTTCAGTCTCCTTTTTCCACATATATGCTTTATGCCATTACTTTTGTAAAAAGGTTCTACTGTTTAATTTTGCATGGAATCAGTCTAAGGTCAAAACTTGAATAAGAAACATTTATTTTCTTCTTCTCTTTCTTGTTATTGTAGAAAATATTTTTAATGCTATTATTATTCTAATATCAGTAAGAATTCCATAGGAGATTTATATATATACATGTATAAGGCGATTGCAAGAATATACCTTAGTGAAAAGTGGTATATAATTAAGTACTACTATTTGTTTATTTCTGTTTTTTTCCCAGTCAGTATGCAGTTGTCTTTTGTAGTGTCAAATTTTGTTGTTGAACTCTTGTTTTGAAGCCTGCAAACAAATGAGTTTTTACCAACTATGTTCTTTCTGTTTTTCATATGTTTAGGAAATTTGTTTACTGTTTTGAAAGAAATTAAGTTATATAATCCTCATACTAATCCTTAGTTCAATATCAGTAGGATCCATGTGAAAATATCACACTGCTATATGTGCACAGTAAGTGTATGATAAGAATTGTACTGTAAGTTGCATAAAATTGATGTGAACTGTAAGTTGCATAAAATATCAAACTGCTATATGTGCACTGTAGGGTCTGCTGTAACTGATCCTAGTTTTGGCAATGATTTGCTCTGTAAGTTGCATAAAATATTACTTTGATAAGAATTGCTATATCCTAGTCTTCTCTATTTTCCTATTGATTGGTATTCTTTTCTTTTGATTTATCAATTATCATAATGGTATCGACAAAATAACATGCGTCATAATATATCCGCTTGAATATTCTTTGTTATTTGTCATAAGTTAGTCAAATAATTATTTTAAAAGACCAAAATCATAATTTAATATTAATTTCATCCGTAAGAGATTAGCACCATTATTCCAATGGTTAGATAATTCAACTTGAATGTAAGAGGTCGCAGTTTCCAAAATTTGCGTAGCGCCGATCATATATTGACACGTAATATGTTCATACTACTAGGAGTGTATATAAGTTCTCATTTAAAAAAAAAGTAAAAGTTTAAGTGACAAGAGATTTGAAGTGGGCTAATGAAAATATAAGTTAAAAGGGTAGGAAGACTGAAACTAAGTGGTAACCTACATCTGAATCTATTTCTATAAGTCAGCCTGTTCCTTTTTCCCTCTTTTAGCATATAGCAATGAATGAAACTGACATATGTTTGTATAGTGCATCTAAAACTACATGATGACATTACTGTGATAGAGATACTCTTAAATTATCATCATGGTTACTTGTATATCTTTCCTATTACATTATTTGTTCCAGTCAAACCATTTTACATATAAACCTACATTATATATATTTTTTCTAAACTCAAAAGCTTGTGCTTGGTTCTCCCTAATTATTTGTTGTTCATATCACACATTCTAGTTAAAGTATCTTAGATTTAAACTATTTATGATATTGGAATATGGTAAGATAAAATAATTGTGGAGTCTCTCATAAATTCCTGCAAATTTTGATTATTAACTCTTCTTAATTATCCCAATATACTTCATTACAAAAGTGTCTGTATATATTTTGTGATATTCAAAATTGTTCACGTTGTAGAAGTACGTTCGGTTTTCTGTCTCGTTGGGCACTGAAAAGCATATGGCTACTAAAAATTTGACTTGATTCAAAGATACAACATGTCCTTAATGGATATTTTCTTCCTTCATTTAGACACTCTTCACATGCATCTTCGAGCATGAACCATTCACTCTTCAGTGCTAGAATTACAGTCTAAAAAAACGTGTTTTTGTTTTTCACATCAGGGAAAACATCAATGAATTTGGAATACTTCATTGAAGCACAACACAATTTTTTTTAACATAAAACCTTCACTACGATAATAATAATTCCATTGGTTAACAATTAACATCATATGATAATTTGTAGAAGTAGCAGAAAATAGGTTGTTAGGTGCATCCCTCTGCCCCACGTACACCTGCAGCCTACTGCCCCAATTTGGTCCCATCCCACTGTTAATTTTGCATGTGGTACCGACTAATTAGTTCATCTCTAACATTGTTTTACTTTTCTACTTGCAGTCAGCTGAAGCATGTTTGAAGAAACATTTCAATTGTATCCAGGTTGTTTGGGTCCGACAATTAAAGAGTAGCATGTTTGAAGAAACCGAAGAGAAACTACGTTCCCCTCAGAGAGTTGTATTTTGTAAAAGCCGCACATCATCTTAAAACTGCCATTTTATAATTTAGTAAGTCGTAGTTTTAAGTTTGTACTTGGTTTTTTCTTGTGTTAAGACCGGATTATTAACAATATTACTAAATTATTTTGTTTTCTGTTATGTTGTTGCTCTTAAGTGTACGAATTATAATACGATCAATGAAATTGTGATATTCAATTGTCCAATTTATTTTGTTATATGTTTCGATTATATAATTGCAAAAGATAATTATCTGTGATATATATCAATTGCTTGTTTGAGAATTATAGTGATTTGAAAGGGGTGTATTTTATTATTAAAATGTAGTTTTTTGCTTTTGATGTAATCATAACAAAAGCAACAAATAAGGTCCTGCTACCCCTTTTTTGCTTCTATAGTGGGGAATGGAAGCAAAAAAGATTTTTTTCTTGCTTCTATTGTATACCAGAAGCAACAAATTTGGATCCACTTGCGTCTTCTTCATTTGCTTCTGATGTTGAACAGAAGCAACATGGGGTAGAAAACTGAAGCAAAAAATATTTTTTGCTTCTAATGTTGAACAGAAGCAACAAGGAGGTAAGAAACCGAAGCAAAAAACTATTTTTTGCTTTTGTTTCCAAGCGGAAGCAACAAGTTTCGGTTTATTGCTTCGGCTGCAGTTGCTTCTGTTGTTGAACAGAAGCAACCGGGGTTTGACAACAGAAGCAATGGACCAGTTTTGTAGTAGTGCTAGGCAGTATTCTTGCTACGGTAAGGCTATGTTTGATTATATTTTATTTTACCCCTTCCGCTGTGAGATGTTTTCATGATCTTTGATATATTTTATATCTTTGTCTTTTCTACAGGATACCCAGTCAAACCAACTCGGGTTTTGATAGATTGGAATGTTGAAAAAAAAAAAATCGGTCTGTTAGAACCCGGGTTATTACACTTGGTATCAGATCTTAGGTTTAGAATTCCTATATAGATAGTGAGTGAACGTATTTGTATTTTCTAAAATAAAAATATATTATATATAAACCTAGATCCATAATGGAGCCCACTAAATAGAAAGAGTATAATATGGAAAGAGTTGGGATATTAGTTCTGTACACTAAAAGAATGAATATGGAAATTTGAGACCTTAGGTAAGTTGGGTGGAAAGTGAACAAAATGGTTGGTATAAGAGGAGGATGTGTCCCATATGTTAGTAACTGAAATGTTTGTATTTCAGATTAGTGGGTTTGGTAGTGAAACCTTATAAATTAGAGAAAGGTTAAAAAGTGGAAAATGGATTAGGAATATATATAGCTGAGAGAATTGACTTCGTAGGAGTGTGTAGGAAAGCCTAGTTGGGTTGGAGACCCACTTTGCATCTAACCTTTTTTTCCTTTTAAGAACTTGAAATTGTAAACGTTTTTGGTAAAATAGGTTGGGGTGTTTTGAAGTTTTAATCTTAAAAGTATTTTTGATGTTTGAAGAAAATATGTAGAAAAACATATTTGAAAATATATATTGGGTTTTAAAGTAAAGTGGGGTATACTTTATAAAATAGTGATTTCTTCTTTTAAAAAGAAATTTTGCTGGGTGGACAAAATAAGTTGTAGAAAGTAAGGATAGAGTAGCTGTTTGCACCTTGTAGATAGCAGCCAAATTAACATTGCAAGCAGAAACAGTGAAAACCTAATAGTTGTCCTTGTCTACTCCATTTTTGTGATATGAAAAAAGAGGCCAAACCATGTTTTGAAAAAAGTGGAGTAGGTAAGGATTAGTGCCTAGAAAGAAGGAGAAGAAGTTTGAGGCTATGAAGTAAATAGCAAGGACCATATTGGAATAGTGGAAAATCCCCTTAGAATGCATAATCATTGTGAGGCCTAAAGTTGTTGCTTGAAAAAAAATGTAAGCTAGTAATAGACAACAAGGACTAGTAGTGACGACTAGATAGTGGAAGGGCCAGTAAGTGCTGAGAGTTTGTGTTTGGACTTTCTCTTGTTAAATAGTCTTGTGATTTTTGGCCCATAGCAGTAGCTGTGTGGGATATTGAAAGATGGTAAAGCTTATTTGAAAAACATAACCTAAGGGAAAAAAACAGCCTAACTAAAAAGAAAACAATAAATTCAGAGAAGCAATGAACATGACGGGAAAAGAAAATGAAAATCTTAAGAAAAGACGAATAAACATGAAATTTTCGAAGATAAGTTGAAAAAAAAAAGAAGTTTTCTTATGCAGTTGTGCTTGGATAGGAAAATAGGAAATCTTTATAGAATAGTTACATAAAATCCAAATACAACCGGAAAAGAATCATAAAAGAAAAACGGTAGATGTAAAATTTTCCATTTTAAACCTTTTTGTAACATAAGAAATCGAATTTAGAAATTAGATTTTTTCTATAATTCGAAATTTAAAGATGGTTGGTCGGATTTTGGATGCAACAATTGGATGAACTACGCTCTTATTCGGTAAGAGTGGGAAAGTTTGGACGAAAAAGGTGTTTTGATTTTCAAAATATTGCATTCATATAGAACTGCCAGTATATTTAGGATGTGAGCATCATATTTTAAAAGGATTATTGAAGAATTTGCATACATATTGGTGGTACCGCTTAGGCATACATGTATTATTGTGATGTATTTCACTGTGCACATGTGCACAATGGTTGCAAAAATTGGATATACACTTGATGGATGTATATTATGCAACGGATTATTTGATTTTACCTTTACCAAATTTCGGGGATGAAATTTTTTAAGGGTGGGAGAATATAATACCCCGCATTTTTAATGACAATTAAAAATATGCATATATGTATATATTATATGCATAGACATATTGAAAGGAAAAACTAAATAATATTAATATGATTGCATGTAATAAGTACATGCAGTGAAATGAAGAAAAAGATTAATAAAAGAAATTACATGCAATATATGAAATGAGAAGAAATGCAATGTAATGCAATTGAAATTACATGCGGACATTTAAAAAGAAACATAAAGGAAAATTTGAAAATCTTCCAGAATTTGGCCACGAGATTAGCGTAATTGCGTTCGTAGCGATTTTCTGATCAATTTAGACCAATGGTTTGTAGAAAACCGATTTAAAATGAAAGAGATATCTTTAGTTTAAATAATGTAACAAAACGTGAAAAAGAGGAATGGAAAAAGTATAATATCTAGAATTGTCATAAGTCTTGTTAACAAAAGACTTAGTAGCTCAGTTGGTTAGAACATGTGACTTTTGTATAAGAGGTTCTTAGTTCGATCCCCGCCAACACCAATTTTTTTTTATTTTAGAGGGGAATGACTAAAAAAGTGGCTTAGTGTGAAAGCAGATAAAAAGTGGCCTAGTAAAAAACGGGTTTAATTTAGAAAAAGTTTCAAAAGAGGAAAAATATATATCAGTTGGTTTGAAATTTGAAATTGTTCGCATACAAAAGATTAGCATACGCGCAAGAGTTGAATACAAATGAACATAATTCAAAATAGAGGTTGCACGCGAACAAAGAAGCAAACAAAGAAAGAATGTTTGAAATTTGATTTATACGCGAATAAATAAATCAAAATTCAAATAAATAAATAAGTAAAAATAAATAAATAAATAAATATATGGAGGACGACACCCCTGCACGTCATACGGTACACGTTGACTGTTTTGGTTGGTGGACGCTGCAACGTGGCCAATTCCTATTGGTCCGATGACGTGGCTAGCTCTGATGGAGTTTTAAATTAGATCTAAAGGCCCATAGCTTGCTAGCACACCTATAAATAAACCCCTAGACTTAACCGTAAAACTCACAATTTGGTGGCTATGATGGAGCTCTGCCATGGCTTCCTCTCTCTCTCTTCTCAAATCTCTTCTTAAAATAAAAAGATAGATATAGGATTCCTCTACTCCAAAATAAAAGAAAAGGATTTAAATGCCTAGATCTATGCTGCACAAAAAGGGAGAAAATCATGGATCAGATCTAGAATTGGGAGAGCATACAAGTGAGTGGATTTAAAATACATTTTTTGTATACTAGTAGATCTATCGTTCGCCATTCCCCATTTACACACATAATAAACATATTGAAGAGTTAATCTGATAAAGTGAGTTGTGGTACTTATAGATTAAAATACCTAATAAGTAATTAAATCTAAGATTTGGACTAGAATCATATCAGTTCACCATTGTTTGTAGATCAGATCTAGTATTCACCTATGCCCAATTTTATCATCGTATATTTAACTTGATATTAAGAACAGTTGTTTTATGCTTATGCTTGTTTTCCTCCCTTCTTTCTTTTTTTTTAGCTAGGCTATCTTCGAGCCTAACATATTGCGTTGAGATTTTCATACGAATAGCTTTAGGATGATTGGGAAAAGTTGGGAAATATGTAATAAAATGAGATTTGGCATAAATTGTTCATGACTATGGATTGGGCATAATTGAATAACTTGTATACATGAGATTTCGCATAAATTGGTTTGGGCATAATCGAGTATAACTTGTGTACATGAGATTTGGCATAATTTGCTAATAACTATGAAAACTGGTTTGGGCATAATTTGGCTTAACTTGTACACATGGGATTATAGGCATAATTTGGATTTAAAATTATAAACATAATTTAGATTGCAAATTATGGGTAATTGGAATATATTATAGTCCAAGATTTGAAAGTGGGGCTTGAATCAAGAAACTGATAATTAACGCCTAAGACATGAGGTTAGATTTGGATTGCGTATAAACTTTCTCGGAACCGTCTGACATATCCAGCAACCACAATTTGGTAATCTAATATGAGAGGTCAAAGGCAGAAACTAGATGCGTAATAATGCAAAGACAAGAGGTTAGATTCGGATTGCGGTATAAGCCTTCCCGGAACATCCTGGCATATCCAGCAACTGCAAATGGTAATCTAATGTGGGAGCTCTTGCAAGATTACAGTTATAATGAATTAATGAACATTTAACCAAGACAAGACATGTGGTAAGACATGGGAATAAAAAAGAGTTAAGTGGGTGACATGGGTAGCATGGATTATATGGGTAGCATGTACAACATAAATAATAAGCACTTAACCAAGATAAGACATGTGGTAAGACATGGGAATAATAAAGGGTTAAGTGGGTAACATGGGTAGCATGGATAATTCGTTAAATTGGAATACTTTACCTAATTAAATCTGCAGTGGTGTTACGAACCAATTCAATTGAGTAGGGGTTAAGTAACTTGTTAAAGAAGTGGGAAGGATAAAGTAAATCTAAATTAATGCCAAAACAGGGAATGATAACAACCTATTATGAATGAACTTGAATAAGAAGGGGAAAGATAATAGATAGGCTTGTCCTAGGGACAAGTGGGAATTATAACTTAAGAAATAAGGTAAGTTATAATGAACGATAGGGGAAGATGAAATAACTTATGTAATAAAATTGTACTTAATCGAAGATTAAGTAATTAGAGAGAATAAGAATAAATCCATAAATGAGGACAACATAAGTTATATCAAGGAAAGGAGAAACTTATTAGTAAACCTTAGTTAAGAGAACTAAGTTAATAAGTAAATTATGATAAGTTGCAATGATGGTGTACGACGAGATTATGATTAAATGAGAAAGAAGATGGCAAACTTATGGAGATAAGTAAGTTGTATTTAATCATAAATGTTGAATGACATGTTAACAGAAAACATGTAAATTAAGAAGTACTTAATTATAAATTAAGTAGAACATGTTATGGAAAACATGAGATGGGACAAAGATTAGTGTAAAAAGAATAGATTATGAATATTGAATTACAATATAGAGAATAACATGTTGTAGGCTTACTAATGAACTTAAATGAATTAAGTTATGAATGATGTTAATAAGCAAGAGAAACTTGGTAACTTGAAGAAGGAGTCAAGGGAAAATGGAAACAACCAAGTTAATGGGAAATCTGTCGAGGTGGAGCAAGCGCGTAATTGATGATTAGACATAGGATTTAATGACATAGTAAACTGAGGCGCTTGGGATAGTCCGTATTAGAGATGAATAACCGAACGGGGTAGACCACCGTGGTGTCGTAAGACACGAGTGGAGCCCACGTTAATCTGATTATTCTGGCGGCTCCTACGGACTGGAAGGGGAAGCACGCGGCTTCCTGAGGCGTTAAAGGTGCTCCTGGTAGTCCTCTGTGGTGGTGTAGTTTTGGACTGTGCTCACAGAGGTTGGGTCTACGCGTTACTATCATGTGGGTGGGCCTTGACTGCACAAGTAGGGGGCCGTCAGAATGCTGTGACGTGGTGACATTAAGGGTATCTCGGCGGCTGCCTCACTTCTGAGGTGGAGGGTCAGGACCAACAAAGATAGTATAGGTCGTCGGGAACCTGTCATCAGCAGCTAGCGATATGCGGAAAGACTAGAGCTAAACCCAAGAGGCCATCGAACTTTCACCATCCAGACGGTGGTTGAGGGTATATGCCACATGGATGTTTAGATTGTTTGCTTAGGGTCTTGTCACTTAGCTCTTGTAGTCTTTATTAGTTAAGGGAGGGGCCGAGGTTGGACCATAACCACCATAGAAAAACAAACCCTAGGGATATTTGTGTGAGAGGCTCTTAAAGGCGGGCCTGCACAAATATAATGAAAGTTCCCGATCGAGTTCCGTAGGTAGCCCTTGCACGGAACTCGGGCACGCACACATGATAGGTGTGCGTGTTAGGCATCGAATACTTTTGGCGATACGTACGGGGGAAAGTCTAGGTACACACACGTCTGCTCTAGGTGGTGTATCCTAGACTAGAGGGAATTATTTGTCATTCGGACGTAGGATGAAGGACTACGTATATTCCTGTGATGATACAGTGAAGACCCTGCGAGTGGGGTACCATGGGGTGTACCTTTGGTTGTAGCTACATATACACTATATTAGGTTAATCTACTAGGGAGCAGATGGATACGGCGTGTGTGTAATCATTGAGTGATGTTAACACAATTAACCTAATAAATAAGAAAACGTAACTGAACGATATATGTAGGATTATCCAAGATGTGTAGTTTATATTCAGTCACACAGAACTTATGTTCTGACCCCCTCCTCATAACATTCGCAGGTTAGGTTTATGGCAGAGATGTTATAGCTTTGGATACTGGCTAGGCAGTATTCTTCATACCTAAGGCTATGTTTGATTATATTATATTTTATCCCTTCTACTGTGAGATACTTTTCTGAGCTCTAATATATTTTATATCTCTGTCTTTTCTGCAGGATATCAGTGCAAACAAACACGGGTTTTGGTAGATTGGAATTTTGAAGAAACAAAACAGTCTATCTGAAACCGGGTTTTTACAAAATTTACGTAGTTTTGCCTCACTGCAGCACTCAAACAGAGGAAAACAAAAGTACTAGATAGTAGTAAAAATAGTACACCAACCTCCTGCTCGCCTCCGAACAGCAACATCGCCTTCACTACGTAATTACCTGCCACCTAACACCTAGTCTGCCCACCCAAACAGTCGGATGAACAAACCAAGGTGATTTGAGGAAACATAAAACCTTGATTCAGACAATAGTCTTAGTGAGCGGTAAAATAGCTAACAAACATCATCAATAAAGTATATGAGAATAGGTAGATAAATGAACTAATCCACCAAAACACCAGAGAAGTACTCATAACCGCCTTCCCCACCTACGACAGTGATAGCCTTCACCATCCATACATCCAAAGGAACAACAATTCAATTCGAGCAACCATTAATACATAGCAATAGCAACTCAACCATCATTACAACAAAGCATTCAAACGTCCATGACTGACTTTGACCATCACCGCCAACCTCGCTTTGAAACCATTATTAGTCGTTTGACTGGCTAAAAAAATTGCCATTAATTGTCAAGGGCTATACAGTGAAACCCCGGTTCTAGCTAAAGCCCCATACACTATACTACAAAATGTGTCTAAGCCATACGACGAAACCCAAGGTACTCGACCATACAACGAAATTGTGTAACCCCTGCTTTGAGCCTGCTGAAACCTACTAGAATGATAATTCCTCAGCATTCTCATCTCTAGTCGTTATCAATCATGACTATTCATAAGCTCGGAACACTTTAGAGAAACCACTTCACACGGACTTAATACATCCTTGAGTCGTCTCCACATTGATGGCATACAATGAACCAATTTACATCACTCCGAACATCCTCATCTGGACTCTTGTCAAAGCACTATAATTGCTCATGAACCAACAACATCATTGATTAACCCATCACTGACCAATCCCTCACTAAACGATCTTTCACTAATCGATCCCTCACTCAACCGATCCCTCAGTCGACCGATCCCTCACTTAACTGATCCATCACAGAATCGATCACTCATTTGACATGCATGACCGGACATGTAGGACTACAAATGTAGGACCAGACATGTGTGACCTAAAATGTAGGACCAGACATGTGCGACCCAAAATGTGCGACTAGAAATGTTGGACCAAACACGTGCCACCCAAAATGTAGGACCAGACCTGTGCTACCCAAAATGTAGGACCAGACATGTGCGACCCAGAACGTATGACCAGAAATGTGCGACCTAGAATGTAGGTCCGGAAGCGGGCGACCAGATACTTGTGACCAGAAGCGTGTTACCAGAAGCGTACGACCAGACACGTAGGACCCGAAGCGTGCGACCAGAAACCTGCACTTCTCCAATGCAACCTCAATTCCTACCAAAACTCCTCCAATCGACACAATCAATGAAATATACTCATTTAACTCATCCAATACCATCATAAGCATGTCATAGAATCACCAACAACATAATTATGACAATTCTCACCAAAATTATGCAAATCACTCCAAAATCATGGAAAATGAACAAATGAACATAAACTATAGATCTAACTTGCATAATCGTATGGAATAGCATAGAAATTATCCGTTTAACTTTCTAAAATAGATCACAGAGTGGTTTATACGAAAATAAACTTACCAACGCATAGATTTATGAAAAAACACTTGAAATTGATGAAAATATGAACAAACACTCATACACTTCATTTAATCTATGTGAGAGACGCAAATCACTCACAGATTCTCCAAAATAACTAAAATCGATGTAATAAGATACCACACAGCAAGCACTTCACACCAAACCTCTTGATCCGATGAATTCCAGCTTCAATTGATGTAGATCTAGCCTCTAATGCTGTAGATCTATGATTTCCCATCTCAGATTTTGATTTTTAATGGTTGAAAGGTGTTACAGGAAGGAGGAACATTGGCCACCAAATGAGATAATATACAAACTAAACCATTTCTCCTACCTCTCACCCCCTATTTATAGTTTCCACCAGCCAACTAATTGGGCCTTCCCAAATCAGCCCAACGTGGCTCTCAAAACCTGAACAGCCAACATAAAAACCTTAAAACAACGATTCCTCCCAAACCGCTGAACCAAATGTTTAATGTAACCACTCTACGGAAAGGCTGAGATAATAGAGAATCTAAACCATTTCTCCTACCTCTCACCTCCTATTTATAGTTTCCACCAGCCAACTAATTGGGCCTTCCCATATCAGCCCAAAGTGGCTCTCAAAACCTGAACAACCAACATAAAACCCTTAAAACAGCGATTCCTCCCAAACCGCTGAGCCAAATGTTTAATGTAACCACTCTACGGAAAGGCAATCATCATTTCCTTTCCAATGGCACAGGTCTTAGTGTCAAATTCGACATGAGTCAAAAGTGATGCCCTGTACAAAACTGTTAGGGGAAAAATGGTCAAAAACAAAATTGGTAAAAATTATGGACATGCCTCACATCCCCATAAGCAACATATTTAAATATGAGAATGATCCAACCCTCAGGGAATAAAATAAAAATTATGATCTTCCGATATGTAAAATGCGGGCTGTTACATCCCCTCCCCCCTCTAAGAATTTTGCGCCCGAAATTCGAACAACCATAAAAAACCAAATTAATTATGCATGCCTATCATCCATAAGCGACCAATTCTATCACCCAAACTAGCAGCCATCAAACCATGCATCCATATCCCTATCCTAGCACGTGGAATTCTAACAACAACAACAAAGATAACAACAATAATCACAAGTTACAATAATAACAGCAAGTAATAATGATGTAATGATGGCGCAATATCAACGGTTTGTATGGACGAAGAGTTTTGGATAGGTCATCTTAATACTCTCCTCCGTCTCCATGTACCATCTTCCCCCCAAGCTATTTCGTGTCATTTGCCAGAACATGAATTGGCTTATGAGGTCTCGCAACCGCGACCTCGACTTCTAGGTTTTTGTATTGTTCCGGAGATACTACTACATCCGGATCATGCTCACATTCCGTAAAAATGATTCACGAAAAGCGTTATGCACACACGACATCTTCTCGAGTAACTCTAATATATATACGAGCTTTCCATTTCGCTCGGCTATCGGAAACGGTCCAACGAACATAGAAGTTAACTTTCCCTTACGTCCGAACCTAAACACACGCTTTAATGGCGGGTCCTTTACGAAAACCAAATTGCCAACGTCGAATTCCAAATCCTTTCGACGCTTATTAACATAATTCCACTGACGATCTAGGGCTGCCTTCATTCGTTGCCGAATGGTCTCGATATAATCCGATGTCTCTCTTATTTTCTCTGGTCCAAGTACCAACTTATCTCTAGTTTCTAACCAATGTGTTGGAGAATTGGATGGTCTACCATACAATGCCTCTTATGGTTCCATCCCAATGCTCGACTGGTAGCTATTGTTGTATGTAGACCCAACAAAATGTAGATGGTCTTCCCATGATCCTCCGAAGTCTAACACACAGCTCTCAAGAGATCTTCCAAAACTCGATTGACTCTCTCGGTTTGACAATCAGTTTGGGGATGGAAAGCCATACTTAAACACAACTCGGTCCCCAATGCATCCTGCAAACTCTTCTAAAATCCACTCGTAAATAATGGATTTCGATCACTTACTATGCTTTTCGAGGTACAATGGAATCGAGCTATCCATCTTATATAAAGTTCAACCAACTTCGATACCATCCCAGTTGATTTGACAGGAATGAATCTTGTACTTTTGGTCAAATGATCCATGATGACACAAATCCCTTCGTTTCCTACCCTAGTTCTAGGTAGTCCATCGACTAAATTCATCATTAACTGCTCCCACTTTCACATTAGAACTTCTAATGGCTCAAGCAATCTACTCGGCTTCTTTTGTTCAGTTTTCACCAACTAACAGTTTATACACTTGGAAATGAACTTTCTAATATCTCTTTTCATCCCTTCCTAGTAATAGACTTTCTTCATGACCTAATACATCTTATTTCCAATGGAATGAATCGTCAACTTCAAGTGATGACATTTCCCTTAGAATCTCATATCTCCATCTGTTAATATCAATAACATCCAGTCGTCCTTTTTTCGAAGCCAACATTCTCGATTCCTCGAACTCCTTATCCTCTATTTCCAACTTCTAGATAAGCTCAACAAGCTTTTCCTTTCGTTTTTGCTCTCGCCAATCCTTTCAATAAGAGTAGGTCTTATCGATAATCTTGCCAACATTTCATGTTCCCATTCACATCATGACCTGAAATTGAATCTTTCCAAATACTCAAGGTTCTTTAATTCTGAAATCATCGCTCCTAAAATTGTGTGTTTTCTACTCAACGTATCTTCAACTACGTTACCTTTGCCCGAAGTATAAGCTATACCAAAATCATACGATGCCAGAAACTCTAATCAGTGTTGTTGCCAAAGGTCCAAATCCTTTTAGGAAAAAAGATGCTAAATGGCTTACGATCCGTAAACAACTCGAATCCAAATTCCCAACAAGTAATGTCGCAACATCTTCAGAACAACACAATTATCGCCAACTAAAAATCATGAGTTGGGTAATTCCTTTCATGCGGCTTTGGCTATCGACTTCGTAGGCCACAACCTTATCCTTTGCCACCCTCAAATAGTGAACTCCCATTACCAAATCCTTCTTGAGAAAACACTTTGGCTTCGTGAAGCTGATGGAACAAGTCATCAATTCTTGGCAATGGTTACTTGTTCTTCTTGGTCACCTTATTCAGCTCACGTCTACACATAATCTTAACAAGCCATCCACCTTGGTTGCAAATACCACTGTTGCACCCCATTCGGAAACACTTCTCCGAATGAATCCCTTTCCTAGAAGGTCACGAACTTGCACCCCCAGCTCTCACTGTTCTTTAGATGTCATCCTCCTAAAAGGCATAACGATAGGTTCAACACCTTTGACTGAATCGACTCTAAACTAAATCTCATGATATCGCGACAACTCTTTGAATTCATCAAAGACATCCTCAAACTCTCTTGTGATTAGCATAGATGATAAGTATTATTGTGGAATTCCAAGCGAATATAATAACTCACGAGAACACCATCTTCGGGTTACGCCGAATCAACACCATTCACCCTTCAACATCCCCAAATGTCATCTCTAGCTTTTCGCAATTCACTTTTACCACACATCTCTTGTGCCAAACCATACCTAAGATGATTTCAAACCCAGCGAAAGTTAAACTAATTGACCACTCATAAATGAGCATCCATGATTAACAATACTGGATCCACAATGTTTGCAAAAAGTAGATGAACCCATACTAGATTAGTTACAACCAACGGTCTATTACAACTTCAAGTTCAACTTATTCGGCATACAACCTTATTATAGATAAAAAAGACAATTCTCTAGTACCCAATAGAAATCAACAACTCCACTAGTAGAAAGCACATCTAAATTGGCAACATCTTCTTATAATCCTCAATAGGAATGCAATAAGAGATCGGAGTAACTTCCACAACACATGCTTCCTTCGATTGCTTATTCTTTAGAAAATCCGGGCAGTCTTTCTTCTTATGTCCTGGCTTGCCGCATTTAAAGCGATTCATTTCGGTCTTGGCTTCTCACAATCCTTAGCATAATTGCCCTTTAACTGACAGCTGAAGCATAGATCATTTTTCTTATTTTTCTTCTTTGTAACACTGGAGAAAATAATGGTTTCTTCATCTGTTGGAGAAAAGACCCTCTATCGCTTAGTAGAATCCCTTCTGGGTACTTACACAGGAACACCACAATTTACTGCCGCTTCTGGAATGGGTATCCTTATCATAGCTGCTGCCATCATGGCTGCCCCAAACAGAACCAGATATTCCGGTGCAACGGTTAAAGCTCCTAATTGGCTTCCATCTCCTACTCTTCCAATCTCAGGCTCACCCCTAGAGGTTTGACGAATCATTCTAAATCTAAAATGGAATGATTGGTCAAAATGTGAAATAGCTGTAATAAAGTTCAAACGCTAATATACTATATATACCATATAGTATTATATAGTATTCACCCAACTGAAATCTACAATACGTCTCTCTTACGTAGTTACGTCTTTGAACTTTGGCTAAAAATCATTAACCAGAGCTTTGATACCAAATATAAAGACCGCCCACAACCCCTGCACTAAACAAGAGGAAAAGTGCACTGAAAAGTGTGCCAGGCAGCTTTGGACAATAATCAAGGTACGATAATGCAAGCGGAACCTATCGTGAACTCACAGCGCAAGGATAAAATATATTAGAACATATACAATAGGCATTATTAGTGAAGCAGAGAAACACTAGACTTCCATAACGACTAGAAAGTTGTATCCATGCACTTGGATTTCGCAATAGTATTTATACAATTTTGCCTCACTACAACATTCATACAGCAAAAAAAAGGTACTAGATATTAGTAAAAAGAGTATGCCAGCCTTCTGCTCGCCTCCGAACAACAACATCACCTTAACTAAGCAATTACATGCTGCCTAGTCTACTCATCCAAACAATCTGATGAAGAGCCCAGGGTGATAAGTGGAAACATAAAACCTTGAGTTAGACAACAGTCTTAGTAAGCGGTAAAACAGCTAACAAACATTATCAATAAAGTATATGAGAATAGGTAGATAAACGAACTAATCCACCAAAACACCAGAGAAGTACTCGCAACCTCCTTCCACACCTCTGACAGTGACAGCCTTTACAATCCATACATCCAAAGGAACAACAATTCAATTCGAGCAACAATTCATACATAGCAGTAGCAACTCAACCATCATTACAACCAAGCATTCAAACGTCCATGACTGACTTTGACCATCACCGCCAACCTCACTTTGAAACCATCGTTAGTCATATGACTAGCTAAACAATTTGCTGTCAATTGTGAAGGGCCATACAGCGAAACCCCGGTTCTAGCGAAAACCCCACACACCATACTACGAAATGCGTCTAAGCCATACAACGAAACTCAGGGTACTCGACCATACAACGAAATCGTGTAACCCCTACTTTGAGCTTGCTAGAACCTACGACAACGATAATATCTCGCCCTTCTTATCTCTAGTCGTTATCAATCACGACTATTCATAAGCTCGGAACACTATAGAGCAACTATTTCACATGAACTTAATACATCCTTGAGTCGTCTCCACATTCATTGCAAACGATGAACAACGAACCAATTCGCATCACTCCGAACATCCTCATCTGGACTCTTGTCAAAGCAATAAAATTGCTCATGAACCAAAAACATTCTTGATTAAAAAATCACTAACTGGTCCCTCACTAACCGATCCTTCACTGACCAATGTCTCACTCGACCAATCCCTCACTCGACCGATCCCTCACTGAACTGATCCCTCACAGAACTGATCCCTCATTTGACATGCATGACCAGACATGTAGGACCAGACATGTGCGTCCCAAAATGTCGGACCAGACATGTGCGACCCAAAATGTCTGACCTGAAATCTAGGACCAGACATGTGCGACGCAAAATGTAGGACCAGAAATGTGCGACCCAAAATGTAGGACCAGACATGTGCGACCAGAAATTTAGCACCAGACATGTGCGACCCAAGATGTAGGAACAGACATGTGTAAACCAAAATGTTGGACCGGACATGTGTGACCCAGAATGTAGGACCAGACATGTGCGACCCATAATGTATGACTAGACATGTGCGACCCAGAATGTAGGACCAGAAGCATGCGACCAGACACGCGTGACCAGAAGCGTGTGACCAGAAGCGTGTGACCAGATACGTGTGACCAGAAGCGTGTGACAAGAAACCTGCACTTCTCCAACGCAACCCCAATTCCGACCAATACTCCTCATATCGACACAATCGATGAAATATACTCATCTATCTCATCCAATACCATCATAAGCATGTTATAGAATAATCAACAATATGAATATGAAAATTCTCACCAAAATTATTCAAATCACTCCAAAATCATGGTAAATGAACATATGAACAAAAACTATGGATCTAACTTACATAATCATATGGCATAGCATAGAAATTATCTGTTTAACTTGCTAAAATAGATCATAGAGTGGTTTATATAAAAATAAACTTACCAGTGCATAGATCTATGGAAAAACACTTGAAATTGATGAAAAATATGATCAAACACTCATACACTTCATTGAATCCATGTGACAGATGGAAACCACTCACCGATTCTCCAAAATAATCAAAAATCGACATAATAAGATTCCGGAAAGCAAGAACTTCATGCTAAACCTCTCGATCCGATGAATTCCCACTTCAATTGATGTAGATCTAGCCTCAAATGGTGTAGATCTATGATTTCCCCTCTTAGATTTGATTTTTAATGGTGGAAAGGTGTTAGAAGAAGGAGGATCATATGCCATCAAATGAGAGAATAGAGAAACTTAACCATTTCCCTACCTCTCAACCCCTATTTATAGTTTCCACTAGCGCACTAATTGGGCCTTCCCAAATTAGCCTAATGCGGCTCTCAAAACCTAAATAGCTAAGATAAAAACCTTAAAACAGCGATTCCTCCTAAACTGCTAAGCCAAATCTTTAATCTAACCATTCTACGGAAAGGCAATCATCATTTTCTTTCCAATGGCATAGGTCTCTCATTGTCTAATTTGGCATTAGGTCAAAAGTTATACCCTATACAAGACTGTTAGGGGAAAAATTGTCACAAACAAAATTGGTAAAAATTATGGACACGTCTCACATCCCCATAAGCAACAGATTTAAATATGAGAATGATCCAACCCTCAGGTAATAAAA
The DNA here is from genome assembly GCA_030737875.1 of Allium sativum. Lineage (NCBI taxonomy): Eukaryota > Viridiplantae > Streptophyta > Magnoliopsida > Asparagales > Amaryllidaceae > Allium > Allium sativum. The sequence goes on along the minus strand of CM060923.1, from coordinate 569,583,544 downwards.
TAAAAATATTTTACGATCTTCCGATCTTCCGATACATAAAATGCGGGCTGTTACATTGTTGTTCGATTTGGATTTAAGATTTCTAGCCTTCTATTTTTCTTTTTTGAATTTGTTCGCAAGGGAAACCGATCGGAACCGTAAAACCCTTTCTAGTGCACCTAATCTACTCCTCGACCACCACATAAGTGGTTGATCTTAGCGTATGTACATGGTAAGCTCTTAGCATGCTATTCCGGGTTTTGAACCCACACCACTTTTACCATGGCACAAAGTTCTAAACTACTTTTCTACTACTTCGAACCTGGCCATCTATTTTTCAGTTATTCTTAGATTTGGATTCCTTGTTTTTAGACGATTAGTTTCTGTTTGGATCACTAGTTTTCGATTGTTGTGCATTTTTGGCCCTATGTTATTCCCATGTGTGAAATTCTTGACTTTTGAGTTTCTAAATAAGATTTCCTAGTCTTTTATTATTTCGGTCTTCCATATTCTTTGATAAGAAGTTCCAGTCATGCATTATGGTTTTTGATTTCCTTTTAATGTCAAATGTCGTTTTTTTAAGCATCTATCACTACTAGAAGTGATATTTTGGCATTTTATTGTTTTGTAGGACTTTGTCGTTTCTCTTCTTATCCTCATGCTTTTTACAAAAATTTTTAAGGTTCTAATTCAGCATGAGTTGTAAAGAGAAGAACTCAAATCATGATCATATTAATATACCATAATTATCGTTACTAGCATTATTTTCTAATTTTTGTTAATGTTTCAATGTGCATCATTGGCAGTCAATTTTTATTAGCTAACTACATTATTAAAAGATTAAATTTACAATAGGTATGTAATATTGTAATAAGCATAGATTTGCCATATAATATGCTATGTTACAGCATATCAAAGCACATTCTTTATTATATATTTATAACACTTCATAAACTAACAACCTTTTAGGCTAATTTTCTTAAAGCTTCAAATTTAGGAAAGGATTCTACAATGTGATTGATTGTCACTGATAAGACGTGTTTTAATATTTTCTCCTTCTTTTGCACAAAGTTGACATCATTAATTGAGAAAATATGGATCTCCATCACATTATTAAGAGCTTAAGCCAACCCTTTTAAATCATTGATTCAAGTCTTCAGTTTATTTGCACGTTAAGTAAGGAAAAATTTGTGCATCTCATAATCTTAAGCCTATGCCACATGGAAATTGAAGTATTCTAAGTGAGTGTCATTTTGTTGTATGATAAGGTAATGCATTATCTTATGCCTCACTTTTTGGCACTATCTGCCAATTGTTGCATCATCTAAGCTCTGCGAGGGGTGATGAAATACAAAAAATGGATAACTTGCCAATAAAGGAGTGGGACTAAGAAAGCTAGAACCACCCTAATCCTAAAGTCGTATACTTGTTTGTTTCTTTAGTCACTCTACCTCTAAACTATTTATTTTTTATGAAGGGAAGCAATCTCGACATTAGTTCCTATATCCATAACGAATGGTTAAAATTGTAAAAAAAAAAATTATTCCATTTTTTGAGCAATTCTACTTTCCTGATGTCTTTATTTCCAATTCCTAAGGCATTTCTGTAGATTTATTCATAATATCATTTTTATGTGTACTAAAGATTGTACTTTTTCTAGGCCTTAGAATTGTTTGGAAATTGAAAGCCTATGATTGATCTTTTCCCAACATCTTTTGGAAGCCTACGCATAAATATTTCCAATCTAGCACCTATATTAGGTCTAATATAAACTAAAGTCGATGATATCTCCCAAAGAATGAAATAAAAAGTAAAACCATCAGAACAAAGAAAGCAAGTTCTCATTCAATAAATCGAAGTTACAAAGCTTGCGCTAAATTTCATCAACATCACATCTAATAAGTTCACCGCAAATTCAAAATAAAATTACTGAAGACAAAACATGTAACAACCCGAATTCCGATAGACCGAATTTTTTTCAAAATTCCAATCTATCGAATCTCAAGATGTTGTGCTCTGGTATCCAGCAGAAAAGACAGAGATATAAAATATGTCAAAGTTAAGAAAATATCTCAAAGAGGAATAAATAAAATATAATATAGTCAAAGTATAGCCTTATTGTATTAATAATACTGATTAGCTAGTATCCAAGGCTATCGTGTCTCTGCCACAAATCCAACCTGCTTGTATGTTATGAGGAGGGGGTCAAAACACAAATTATGGTGACTGGATTTAAATTATACACTTTGGATAACACTACATGTGTCGTTAAATCATATTTTCTTATTTATTAGGTTACTTGGGTTAACATCACTCATGACTTACACACTCGTAGTACCCATTTACTTCCCAGTGGATTAACCTAATACAATATATAAGTAGCTACACCGCAGTACTGAGGTACATCCCATGGTACCCCACTCGCACGGTCTTCACCGTAATGCCACAAAAATGAACGTAGTCCCTCATCCTATGCCAGAGTGACGTACGGATCCCTACATAACAATGTCACGTTCCACATATATCTGTCATTACTATGCTAAGTAAGCGTACAGACTGAAATCATCGATCGAATCAGATTTCATACCAGAGTAATGCCCTCAAGTCTACGATACACTACCTAGAGCCGACATGCATGAGTTCAGACTTTCCCACATACATATTGTCAATTGTAGCTCGATGCCTTAGCCGCACATCCTCTAATGTGCACCAAGTTCCATGGCAAGGCGATACAAGAAATATGGAACTCGGTCAGGAGCTTTTCTATATTTGTACAGGCCCGTCTTTTAGAGCCTCTATATAAAGATATTCCTGGGGTCTAGTTTCATGGTGACAATGGCCCTACCTTGGCCACTTCCTCAACTAGTAAAGACTATAAGAGCTAAACGACTGGCCCCTAACAAACAATATAAACATCCAATTGTCGTCTTCCCTCAACCACCGTACCTCGATAGTGAAAGGTGAATGATCTACTGGTTTAAGCTCTAGTCTTTTCGCATCCCACTAGCGGCCGATGACGGGTATGCAACGATCTACTATCCTTGTTGGTCGTGAACCTACGCCTCCCTATTGAGGCGACCGCCGAATCACCTTGGTGCCATCACGTCATAGCATTCTGACTGCAAAGCTACTTTTGCAGTCAAGGCCCACCCACCTAGTAGTTACACACAGACCCAACCACTGCGAGCACAGCCTATACATCCGCCGCCACACAAAGGACTACCAGGAGCACCTTACGTATCTCAACAAGCCGCGTGTTTCACCTTCAAGTCCTTTGGAGCCGACATAATAATCAGATTAATGTGCGTTCCCCTCATGCCTTATAACACCACGATGATCAACCCCCTTGGGTTATTCACCCTGAAACGTGCAGACTGGTCCAAGTGCCTTACTTTAAATATGTTGTTAGACTCTATGTCTAAACATTCTTTTACGCGCTTGCCTTACCTCATCCGGTTTCCATTTAACTTGGTTATTCCCATTCATATTGAATTCTTAATCAAGTTACCAAGTTCCTCTTGCTTATTAATTTCAGTTATATAACTTAACCTATTTATGTTTATTAATAAGCCCACAACATGTTATTCTCTAGATTGTGGTCCAAGGTTTGTAATCCACAATCCCTTTTATATTCTTGTTTGATTTCATCACTATAATAACATGTTTTACTTAATATGTGATTAAGTATATCCCAATTCACATGTTTTTTGTTTAACGTGTCAGCCATTATTTATAATTAAATATAACTTATTTCATAAGTTTTCCTCATTCTTTCTCATTTAATCATAATTCCCTTTTACACTGTTACTACAACTTATCGCTGTTTACTTATTAACTTAGTTCTTCTAACTAAGGTCCACTAATAAGTTTCTGTACCCATTTATTATAACCTATCTTATAATTTCCTCATGTCCCTAGGACAAGTCTAAACATGCTATTATTATCAACGGGTTTTAGAATGTCAAGTTTACAGATTACTTAATTTATAATTAAGTACAACTTTTTATATTTCATAAATTTTCCTGCTTTTCTCAACTGGTTTTAGGTTTTCCCCATTTACTGATTACTTAATTTACAATTATGTGTCGCTTATCTCATTTCACTAGTTATCCCATTTTCTTACTTGTTTATTATAACCTAAGTTATAATCTTAACTTGTCCCTGGGACAAGTCTACCTATTATACAACATTCTCATTAATCTAATTTATTATAATAGGTGATTATCAATTCCCGTTTAAACCATGTACTGTTGTAACCATTATTCTTCATTTATTGTAATATATGTTCCTTATTTTATTAAGGAAAACACTTCGTGCACCTTATCAGTTTGATTTATAGAAAGAATCACTGATTTAATTTTCATAACATATTCCCATCTAAATCCGTGGTGGCAAGTAATTTCTTTCCATTTTCTTACTTTATTCACTATGGCTTACTTGCAATCACGTTCTCAGAAATTGGTCATTTAGGGAAATACATCACTTTTCCTTCGCATCGCACTAATCGGTCCATTACATTCCTTCCTTGCTTAGTTTCTGAGTTAGAAATTTTATTACCATCATTGCCACTTATTCAAATCTTGTTGTACACATACATTTGTATATATGCACTAATCCTCTCACATTAAGCCTACACTTGTGGACGCTGGAATTTTTAGGTGGGTCGGGGCAGACTTCTACCACAAATTGACTTAACCTTGTGTCTTAGTACCATTACATGTTTATTCATGCACTTAGACCCCTTACATTAGACTTACCACTTATGGATGTTGGACATGCCGGGCGGTTCCCGGTAGACTTCTACCACAAGTGTAATCTAACCTTATGTCTAAGTGCGTTACAGTTTCTTATTTAATGTAAATTTTTGGCATGTTTTGCTTTCTAATTTACATGTCATCAAATTATGCCTATATTATGGATCATGTCCTTTTTAACATGTTTTTAATTCTATTTTGATATGTAAACATTTAATTGGGTAATTGGTTAAATCAAATAGGTTAACATTTCATTTACTCTATAATATGCCACAAGTGAATCATGTAATTATAACATCAGTAGTCATTACCATATTCTAACAAGTTTGTTTTTCAACATGTAATCATTTCAGCACTTCAATTGATTCAACATATGAATAATTCATATTAACGTCTCAACTTGTTGTAATAGTAATTCTTAATTATTTTGGCAAATTCACATGTAATAACGGGGATGGTTTAAACGATAATATATATTATCTAAAATGATATAGCTTAAATCCACTCACCTTGTAAGCTTTCCAAATCCTGGATCTGGTCCAGATTTATCATTCCATGGTTTTCCCCTAATCGGATTCAGAACCTAACAACCATGGATTTATAATTTTTACCAAAAGAAAAAGGGAGCAAAAGAGAAGGGAATTGAAAAATAGACTAGATCTTGGAATTACCTCACTTTGATAAGAGGTCTAAAATTAACGTAGATTCGCTGTGATAGAAGAAGGCTTGCAGATCTCTAAACTTGAATAACTTGATTGCAGAAGAAGAAAAGACTTGATTTAATCTGGGCAGAGGCGGCACCTAGATCTCCATTATTTTTGGTGTGGAGAAACAAGTGAAATGAGGCCATATACATAGCCAAATCCCCAAAACCCTAATCTGCCAAAATATGCCGTAGGGGGGTCGACCCAACCCTTAAGGAGTCGATACCCCTGGGCGAGAAATCTGCCGCCTCTCCAAATTTTGATTTTTTACCGATTTTCGAATTTCTGAACCTATTATATATATATATATATTCTTCATGCGCGTATACAAACTTCAAACCTTAATAACTTCTTCATACGTTGTCTGATTTACGCAAACCAGGTGTCTATTTTGACTAGAATTTCGAGATGAACGCAATGGTGCGGTCCATTTAACTTAATTCTGAATATTTAATTAAGTTATTATTATTTTATTATCTTAAGCTAAAAATGCGAGGTGTTACCAAACAATTGAAAATCTAAAAGAAATTGTTATGCCTTCCTAATTCTTGAAAAAACTTGTTTCACAACCTAACAAGTTAACATGGTAGTTGTGGGTCATGTCTTGCCACGCATCCGTTTTCTCACCCAAAAAAATCAAACCTAAGCTAGTAAGTTATGGATATATTTCTTGTAAATACTTCAAAAGCAGTGCTTAGCTAAGGGTAAGATATAAAAACTAACGCATTTTCTTTGAACTCTCTTACATTTGACATATTTAGTCAAGGGCTCCTTGAAGGCAAGACTATTTGATGTTTCCCTGGTCTACATGGCATATATAAAAGTCAGCTAATTCAAAAATATCACTATGTCATAGATGGCCTTTTGCAATAGATTTGTGTGACGACCCGCATTCTACGCATCATAGGATCGTAGAATATTTATTTCATCGCCATAGAGGGTTGTATGGTTGTGTAATTTTGGGGGATGACTATTAGGGTCATTTCCCATGTTCATGATTTTTGCCAATTTTTAAATGACCGTTTTGCCCCTAGCTGATCTTGTTTTGGCCATAACTTTTGACATGAAAGGAATTTTGACCTGAAACTACTTCCATTGGATCCGAATGATGGTTTACAATTCCGTAGAGTGGTCACACTTGCGAAACAGACTCACCGTTTGGGAGATATAGCTGAAACATGGTTTAGAAGGTGAAAAACTACTTAACTGGGCTTAATTGGGTAATTAACAGCTAGGCCCATTGGGGAATTTCGGGTTTAGGAGTTTAAAATGGCTGTTAGGGTTTAGAGAATACATTTTTCTCATTTTTCAGCCGCCACTATGTTGTATATAACAGTGTTGTATACACAATTATATGATTTTTGTTTGATGATAACAACCAAATATATTTTTATTATTGAATGTGTTTGTAAATACACTGATACAGAAATTTGAACAATCACACAGTATTTTATAAAAATATTTTATTTCAATATCAAAAGTACATCTTTTTACTCCACTATTTGACATATTACATTTCATTCATACAACTCTGTCACTCACTCTATACAACTACACATACAAACACTTTCATACATTGACATTTTTTACTGTCTTCTATCGTCCATCTTCTGTCTTCACAGCCTTTAGTCAAATCCTGACTTCATACCTGTCATAAGAAGAACACACAGTAGACTGCAACAAAAATAAAATAAAATTAAAGCAAATAAAAATTTATTTTTAAATTTTATTTGCCTCAGAATTACAGTGTGTTTCTCATCACTTTTCTAGACTTGGTCCAATATGCAGGGACAGAAAAACTCGTCTGGATGGCTGCATATACACACGTGTATACACGTGTGTACTGCCATGCCAATCCAGTGTCGCGACTGAGGAGTAGCCAAAAAGACCGTCTCAACCCAGTGTACAATCAACAATAGGAAAATCAAATACAAGTCCAAGAAAGAAAGTCAATGCAACATGAATGAAAAAGTGATCAAGTGCAAGGGTCAGACATAATGGTCGAACCAGCAAGCTACATATATGCATGATGGCAGAGGAGTCCACACAGAAATCTCAATGTACAAGTAGTTCGGGTCAAGTATAGTTTTTAAAGTCAAGAAAATCAATGTGGAGTATCTATTCAAACAGCAGCAAGGCTCAAACATAAAAAGTCATATAAGGAAGCAGCAAATGTAAGGAACAACTCAGGTTATAGTACAATAGTGATCAATCAAAAATGGTCAAGCACATTACTAGTACACAGAAAAAAAAAAAATATGTAGCAACAAACAAGAAACAAAATGGTCGAGCAAAACAACAAGACAACATAAATAGGAAGTGGAGCAGGAGTACAAGAAGCATGGTCGAACCAGGACAAAGACTACAGGAATTCACACAGCAACTATGCTGCGACAGATTCATATGCATGGACAAGATGAGCACAGCAGTTTCACCAACATTTAAATGTGCAAATAATACATGGTGGATTCAAGTATAAGTAAACATATATGCATCAAAACTGCTCGACATAGGACTAGGCAGACAGCATTTCCAAGTACAACAGCAAAGTGATCAAACAAGTTATACAAAGTTAAAACTGTATAACCGCAAAGAACAGATCAAGAATATACAACAAATCAGCAAAAATTAAAGTGAAGCAACAGATTAAACTCGGAGAAATCTAAGTGTAGTACAAGCTAAGTACAGACTGCTTAATAAAACATTTGTTCATCAGTTTTTTTTTAATAGAGCAGAACAGTGTAAACATTGCCAAGGGCCTACATCAATGCACAAAGAAGGACAACAAGTGCACGGCTGAATCAAGGTATAACAGAGCATGAATTTCAAGTGCTTAAACAATATGACAAAATAAAGCATAGTATCTGTTCTTATCATTGCTCAAGTATTCACGACAGTCAAAGTGTATGGAATCAGTCTATAGTCTTTGGCAAAACAAAGAGAACGGTTGGTCATATTTTTAAAGCAGATTTTTTTTTTGAAGATATTTCAGTTTAAAAGCATGTTGAAAATGTATAATCGAATCTCCAGAAAAATTGATTTAAGGCTGTAATAGGTAAAGACCAATTCAAGTCAGACAGTTCACACGCAAGGTCGAAGAATTCAAATTCCAGAAATCACGCCAAAGACCAAGATTTAAGCAATATACTTTCTGGCTCTAAATCAAAGAAATATCCAGAAATAACAGATCAATTCAAAGCTAACCAAAATTCTCGTAATACCATAGCCAAGTCTCAAGGTCGAAATCAGAGCAGAATTTTAGGGATTTTAACCCTATATATAACACCCAATCGTCATCGGCACACAATCATCGAGGATCAAGCACATCAATATAAAAAAAAAATCGAATAATAAAAACCATACCAGAAATCGAGAGAAGACAGAAACCAAATCAGTTCGTATAAAATCAATCGCAAAAGATACAAGCCGCTAGAGATTAAAGCTAAGGAGAATCGAGCAGCAGAAAACTGAGTTTCATCAATCAGCGATCGCAATTTAGCACCTTCAGAGAAACCCTAATTGTTTCAAGCCGCCATTTCTATTTCCAGGAAGATACAAAGGAGGCTAGGCCTAAACAGTATAAAGCGGTGGAGTAATAAAAGGGAGCCGCCTCTTTTATGTTAAAAAGGGGATAACCCTAAATATTTAAAAAACCTAGGGTTTCATTTTCTTTTTATTTTTTGTTTTAAATTTTTTTTGATTCCTTAAAGTCAATAACTACTAGTGTGAGTAGTTTGAAAAATCACAACATAAGAGGTCGAGTTGTGTCAAGGTCTTGAGCGTAGGGTTTTAACAGTCGGGAGCGAAGGTCGCAAGTTTACAAGAGTCTGTAAGCGAAGAGATTGTTTAAAATTCCTAGTAGAAACCTTGAATGCAGCAGTAGGCATAGTTTTTGCCGAAGCTGGGTATTTTCTGTGTGTGATCTTTTTATTTCTGCAATTATTTTAAATATACTTAAGTTGCAATAAACCCTATTCACCCCCCCTCTAGGGTTAATTTAGATCCTACAAGTGGTATCAGAGCAGGTATTTTTAACTCTAGAGTCATGAATTTGTCTAACAACGCTTTTTCTGAGGGTCAGTCCATAGCTAGGCCACCAATGTTTAATGGAACTGATTATGCTTATTGGAAAGCTAGGATGAAAATTTACTTAAGTTCAGTTGATTATGATGTATGGGATATCATTGAAACAGGCTACAAACCTCCAGTTACGATTATCAATGATATTGAAATTCCTAAACCAAAAGATAAGTGGGATGCTAATGATAAAAAATTATTCTCAACTGATGCCAAAGCAATGAATGCTTTAATTTGTGCTCTTGATAAAACTGAATTTAACCGTATATCTCACTGTTCAACTGCGCAGGAAATTTGGCATACTTTGGAAGTTACACATGAAGGAACATCTCAGGTCAAGGAATCTCGTCTCGCACTACTCTGCAACGAATATGAAAATTTCACGATGCGAAAAGACGAAGATATAAAAGAGATGTATGGTCGATTCTCCACACTGATTTATAATGCAAGGGCTCTTGGAAAAGTCTACACTGAAGTAGAATTAATATGCAAGATACTGAGAGTACTGCCAATGAATTTCGAAGCCAAAGTAACTGCCATTCAAGAATCAAAAGATCTAAATAAGTTGAAAATAGAAGAATTGATTGGAAATCTGATTGCTTATGAAATGGAGTTAAAAGCCAAAGAAGGACGCGATGATTCAGAATCAAAGAAAAAGACAATTGCTCTAAGCAACACTGTTGAAAGTAACGATGAAGCTGAGAATCCTATCGAAGAGTTGGCCATGGTTCTTAAAAAGTGGACTAACAAAAAATACAAGTCACGAAAGAAGAGTTCAAAATTCAACAAATCCAAGAATTCCGACAATTCAGATGATGAAGTCATATGTTACAACTGCAATAAACCTGGCCATATCAAACCAAACTGCCCATTACTTCAGAAAGACAGAAAGAAGAAGAAGAAAAATAAAGCTTTTGCAGCTACATGGGACGATGAAGAAGGAGAAGAAGAAGACTCTGACAGTGATAAAGAGGAAGCCAATTTGTGCCTTATGGCACAGTCAGATCCAGACAGTAGCGAAGATGATTCCACTGAGGTACCAAATTACTCTTATAAAGATTTAATTTTAATGTGTCATAATCTCACCAAAACCGTTGATTCACTTGAACTAAAAATCAAGAAATTAAAATCTGATAGGTTAAAATTGGTCCACGAAAACAATAGGTTAGAAGATGAGCTTGGAAAAATGACAAACCTTGATTGTGAAAACTGCAAGTTATTAAAACAAGAGCAAACAGAATTTAAGGCAAATTTTGAAAAATTAAAACAAGAACACTTGGCTTTAAGAGAAAGTGATGACACAAAAAGAAAGAACTTTATTAACAGATGTACTTCTCTTGTAAATGAAAATGAAGCACTTAAAATCAAAGTAAAAAATCTGGAAATAACATTGAGTAAGTTTTCAAAAGGGGAAAAGTCATTTAGAATGCTGCTTGGAAACCAATTATATGCTAATAATAGAAAAGGATTAGGATTTGGGAAAACATACGTTAATATGAATGATAATGCGAAGGGTGGAAGTGTTTTTCCTAAATGTACAAAATGTGGAAAAATTGGACATAGCTATGAAAAATGTCAAAATAGTAACAATAATAAAAAATTCATACAAATTTGGGTTCCAAAAGGGTTGAAGAGTGATTGTAATAGATTTGGATTTAATAAAAACAAACAAATTTGGATTCCAAAAGGATCTGTTGTTCAAAATCAAAATTTGTCAGTTACTAATTTTATTAGACCTATGAGTTTCTCTAGGTCATTCTCTTCTTCTTGTGTGTAGGTATGTTGGCGGGCTAAGGAACAACAAGAATGGTACTTGGATTCAGATTGTTCCAAACATATGACAGGAGATAAATCAAAGTTCCTTAGCCTTGAAAAATATAAAGGAGGAAGTGTGATAATGGGCGATAACAGAAAATGTAAAATTATCGGTAAAGGTAAAGTAGGTAATAGTACCTTCTCCTTAACTGATGTTTTATATGTTGAAAACTTGCATCATAATCTAATTTCCATAAGCCAACTATGTGACAAAGGAATGAGTGTGATATTTGATAATGAATCCTGCAAAATTATTGAAAAATCCACAAACAATATTGTGTTCACGGGAAAAAGAAAAGGAAATGTTTATACTATTTCATTTGATGATTTGACTCTCTCACGATGTTTAGTAGCTACGGATGAAGAAGTATTCTTATGGCATAGGAGATTGGGTCACGCTAGTATGAGTCTCTTGGAAAAACTTGAATCAAAAGAATTGGTAAGAGGTCTACCACATCAGAAATATAAAAATAATAAAGTATGTAAATCATGTGCTATGGGAAAATTCAGTCGTTCATCATTTCGTCCCAAAAATGTTGTTAGCACTAATAGGGTACTTGAATTGATTCACATGGATTTATTTGGACCAAATGAAATCGCTAGCTTAAATGGAAAAAGATATTGTTATGTGTTAGTTGATGATTATTCTAGATTTACATGGGTTTATTTTCTAGCCAAAAAATCCGAAACTTTTGATTACTTTTCAAAGTTTGCAAAACTCGTTCAAAATGAAAAAGGTGTTTCAATAAAAACTTTAAGAAGTGATCATGATGGTGAATTTGAAAATTTGGATTTTGAAAATTTTTGTGAAGAAAATGGTTTTAAACACGAATTTTCTGCTCCTCGAACACCCCAGCAAAATGGGGTAGTCGAAAGGAAAAATCGTACATTACAGGAATTGGCTAGATCTATGTTAAGTGAATATAATTTGCCTTTGACTTTTTGGGCAGAGGCAGTTAATACATCCTGCCATGTAATGAACAAAGTAATGATTAGACCAATACTTAACAAAACATCCTATGAATTGTGGTTTGACAGAAAGCCTAACATTTCATATTTTAGAGTGTTTGGATGCCCTTGTTATCTTCTTAATACAGGTGATCATCTTGGTAAGTTTGAATCAAAGGCTGACGAGGGAATTTTCATGGGTTACACGTCAAGAAGCAAGGCTTTTCGAATTTTCAACAAACGATCAAAAACTATTGTTGAAACCATAAACGTGAAATTTGATGAATCAGATCTGGATACGATGGAAAAAGAGAAAAACGATGAGGAAATTACACATGAGGGTGAAAAAGAAAATAGCAAAGAGAAGACTGGAAGTGATGATCAAACAAAACAAACATTTGAAGTCGAAAAGTTGGAACTCAAAACCAACCATCCTCCAGAATTGGTGATAGGAAATCCAACGGCAGGTATACGAACTCATTCATCATTTAATAAAGATATCTGTACTTTTTGTATTCACAGTTGTTTCATCTCAGAAATCGAACCTAAAAATGTTGAAATTGCACTTAATGATGAAAGTTGGATTTTAGCGATGCAAGAAGAACTTAATCAATTTGAACGGAATAAAGTTTGGAAATTAGTTCCTAGACCGAATGACTATCCAGTAGTGGGAACTAAATGGGTGTTCAAAAATAAACTTGATGAATCCGGAAATGTAATTAGAAACAAAGCTAGGTTGGTTGCAAAAGGATATAATCAAATTGAAGGCATTGATTTTGATGAAACATTTGCACCAGTAGCTAGGTTAGAAGCCATTAGAATTTTGCTCAGTTTCGCGTGTTATAAAGGTTTCAAACTAAAACAAATGGACGTAAAAAGTGCATTTTTAAATGGAGAATTAAAAGAAGAAGTGTTTGTGGAACAACCCCCCGGTTTTGAAAATTATGAATTTCCAAACCATGTATTCAAACTTGAAAAAGCATTATATGGTCTTAAACAAGCTCCTAGAGCTTGGTACGATTGTTTAAGTGCATATCTTTTGGAAAACGGATTTAAAAAGGGCAGTGCTGACACTACATTGTTTCTATTACATGAAGGTGATGATTTTTTAATTGTCCAAATTTATGTTGATGATATTATATATGGTGCTACTAACGATTATTTGTGTGAGAAATTTGAAAAAGTCATGCAGGATAAATTCGAAATGAGCTTGGTAGGTGAATTAAAATATTTCCTTGGATTTCAAATTAAACAAAGCTCCAAGGGAATTTTCATATCACAAACAAAATACATTGCTGAATTGCTGAAAAAATTTGGACTAGAAAATGCAAAACCACTCAGAACACCGATGAGTCCTTCAACCAAGCTTGACAAAGACGAGAAAGGAGTTGCAGTTGATCAGAAGAAATATCGTGGAATAATTGGTTCACTTCTTTGTCTCACTGCATTTAGGCCTGATATTATGTTTGCTGTTTGTTTATGTGCTCGCTTTCAATCCAACCCAAAAGAATCTCATTTAAAAGCCACAAAAAGAATTTTAAGATATCTTTTGCACACACACAAATTTGGTTTATGGTACCCCGCATGCAATAATTTCAAACTAATCGGATATTCTGATGCTGATTATGCTGGATCTCTTGTTGATAGAAAAAGCACTAGTGGAACTTGTTTTATGCTAGGACACTCGTTAGTCTCATGGTCAAGTCGGAAACAAAATTGTGTTGCTTTATCCACAACTGAGGCTGAATACATTGCTTTGGGAAGTTGTTGTGCACAAATACTATGGATGATGCAAACTCTTTCAGACTTTGGTCTAATTTATAAAAAAGTACCACTAAAATGTGATAGTAAAAGTGCTATAGACTTGTCTAATAATCCTGTTCACCATTCACGCACTAAACACATAGATGTGAGACATCATTTTATTAGAGATCACATTTCACGAGAAGATATTTGTATTGAGTTTATTACAACTGACGGTCAACTTGCTGATATCTTTACAAAACCTCTTCCCGAAGATAGATTTTCACGATTACGCTTAGATTTGGGAATTATAGAAATTGATTAATCATTATCCATTAAAATATATATATATATATATATATGTATATATATATAATAATAAAATAAAATTTCTTAAATGGTTATTCAAAAGTTAAATGATTGATCATTTGAACTATTTTGGAATTCGTAGAAATTATGACAGATCTTGAAATTGTGATGAGTATTGACTATAATATATTTTCATCATAAGGAAATATTTTAAATCTCATGATGATTGGACAGATTTTATAATATTTTTTGAATTAAAGCTTATTTTACGACCATCTTCTATATCTACCATACTTCTGTCACTCATCATGGTTTTATTTAATTTGGGGAGTTCTAATTATTCTTGAAATTTAGAAATAAATAAATAAATAAATAATAATATCCTTGGTACTCACTCCCATTTAAAAGTCCTCGCGGTTATGCGTGGGTGAAATACCTTAATCTCTATGTGCTTTCATTCTCACTTAAAAGAACTTTGGGCTGTGCATGGATGGAACTCATCAGAGAGGATAAAGTTAAGTTACTACTAACCCCATTTAAAAGACCTTTAGGCTATGCGTGGTTAGAAAGTGCTTAACATATTTTTTAAGCATATTTGAAACCTTTAAATTTTATATTCAAATATTCAATTTTTATTGGACTCTCCTAATTCTATAAAATCCATAGTAAATCCATTCATTCTGAAAGTGAAATTTGTCTCTGACTCAAAGAATATTATGATTTTTGTTTGATTCAATGAGATTTACGATATATTATCCTCTTGATCCGAATTTATATTGCTAGTTTATATTCATCACTGTTTTAATTTATTGTTATTCTTTTGATGATAACAAAAGGGGGAGAATGATCAAGATTTTGATGGATGAGTAAACATTTATAGAATATTTTTAAAATTTGGGATTGATTAATTCATTTCAAAATTTTCAAATCTATGTGCATCAATAAGGGAAGCTTAGTTGTAGGGGGAGCATACAAATAGGGGGAGTAACATACCTCACGTTTCAAACACATTCACACATTCAAAATCTTTTATTTGTTTGTCATCATCAAAAGGGGGAGATTGTTGTATATAACAGTGTTGTATACACAATTATATGATTTTTGTTTGATGATAACAACCAAATATATTTTTATTATTGAATGTGTTTGTAAATACACTGATACAGAAATTTGAACAATCACACAGTATTTTATAAAAATATTTTATTTCAATATCAAAAGTACATCTTTTTACTCTACTATTTGACATATTACATTTCATTCATACAACTCTGTCACTCACTCTATACAACTACACATACAAACACTTTCATACATTGACATTTTTTACTGTCTTCTATCGTCCATCTTCTGTCTTCACAGCCTTCAGTCAAATCCTGACTTCATACCTGTCACAAGAAGAACACACAGTAGACTGCAACAAAAATAAAATAAAATAAAAGCAAATAAAAATTTATTTTTAAATTTTATTTGCCTCAGAATTACAGTGTGTTTCTCATCACTTTTCTAGACTTGGTCCAATATGCAGGGACAGAAAAACTCGTCTGGATGGCTGCATATACACACGTGTATACACGTGTGTACTGCCACGCCAATCCAGTGTCGCGACTGAGGAGTAGCCAAAAAGACCGTCTCAACCCAGTGTACAATCAACAATAGGAAAATCAAATACAAGTCCAAGAAAGAAAGTCAATGCAACATGAATGAAAAAGTGATCCAGTGCAAGGGTCAGACATAATGGTCGAACCAGCAAGCTACATATATGCATGATGGCAGAGGAGTCCACACAGAAATCTCAATGTACAAGTAGTTCGGGTCAAGTATAGTTTTTAAAGTCAAGAAAATCAATGTGGAGTATCTATTCAAACAGCAGCAAGGCTCAAACATAAAAAGTCATATAAGGAAGCAGCAAATGTAAGGAACAACTCAGGTTATAGTACAATAGTGATCAATCAAAAATGGTCAAGCACATTACTAGTACACAGAAAAAAAAATATGTAGCAACAAACAAGAAACAAAATGGTCGAGCAAAACAACAAGACAACATAAATAGGAAGTGGAGCAGGAGTACAAGAAGCATGGTCGAACCAGGACAAAGACTACAGGAATTCACACAGCAACTATGCTGCGACAGATTCATATGCATGGACAAGATGAGCACAGCAGTTTCACCAACATTTAAATGTGCAAATAATACATGGTGGATTCAAGTATAAGTAAACATATATGCATCAAAACTGCTCGACATAGGACTAGGCAGACAACATTTCCAAGTACAACAGCAAAGTGATCAAACAAGTTATACAAAGTTAAAACTGTATAACCGCAAAGAACAGATCAAGAATATACAACAAATCAGCAAAAATTAAAGTGAAGCAACAGATTAAACTCGGAGAAATCTAAGTGTAGTACAAGCTAAGTACAGACTGCTTAATAAAACATTTGTTCATCAGTTTTTTTTTAATAGAGCAGAACAGTGTAAACATTGCCAAGGGCCTACATCAATGCACAAAGAAGGACAACAGGTGCACGGCTGAATCAAGGTATAACAGAGCATGAATTTCAAGTGCTTAAACAATATGACAAAATAAAGCATAGTATCTGTTCTTATCATTGCTCAAGTATTCACGACAGTCAAAGTGTATGGAATCAGTCTATAGTCTTTGGCAAAACAAAGAGAACGGTTGGTCATATTTTTAAAGCAGATTTTTTTTTGAAGATATTTCAGTTTAAAAGCATGTTGAAAAAGTATAATCGAATCTCCAGAAAAATTGATTTAAGGCTGTAATAGGTAAAGACCAATTCAAGTCAGACAGTTCACACGCAAGGTCGAAGAATTCAAATTCCAGAAATCACGCCAAAGACCAAGATTTAAGCAATATACTTTCTAGCTCTAAATCAAAGAAATATCCAGAAATAACAGATCAATTCAAAGCTAACCAAAATTCTCGTAATACCATAGCCAAGTCTCAAGGTCGAAATCAGAGCAGAATTTTAGGGATTTTAACCCTATATATAACACCCAATCGTCATCGGCACACAATCATCGAGGATCAAGCACATCAATATAAAAAAAAAATTCGAATAATAAAAACCATACCAGAAATCGAGAGAAGCCAGAAACCAAATCAGTTCCTATAAAATCAATCGCAAAAGATACAAGCCACTAGAGATTAAAGCTAAGGAGAATCGAGCAGCAGAAAACTGAGTTTCATCAATCAGCGATCGCAATTTAGCACCTTCAGAGAAACCCTAGTTGTTTCAAGCCGCCATTTCTATTTCCAGGAAGAGACAAAGGAGGCTAGGGCTAAACATTATAAAGCGGTGGAGTAATGAAAGGGAGCCGCCTCTTTTATGTTAAAAAGGGGATAACCCTAAATATTTAAAAAACCTAGGGTTTCATTTTCTTTTTATTTTTTGTTTAAATTTTTTTTTGATTCCTTAAAGTCAATAACTACTAGTGTGAGTAGTTTGAAAAATCACAACATAAGAGGTCGAGTTGTGTCAAGGTCTTGAGCGTAGGGTTTTAACAGTCGGGAGCGAAGGTCGCAAGTTTACAAGAGTCTGTAAGCGAAGAGATTGTTTAAAATTCCTAGTAGAAACCTTGAATGCAGCAGTAGGCATAGATTTTGCCGAAGCTGGGTATTTTCTGTGTGTGATCTTTTTATTTCTGCAATTATTTTAAATATACTTAAGTTGCAATAAACCCTATTCACCCCCCCTCTAGGGTTAATTTAGATCCTACACACTATTCATTCCTCTCAACCTAGCCATGGCTTCCAACATCTAAAACACCTTTTAATCACCGTTTAATCAAGTATTGGCCTAATCTACATCAAATTGAGGCGGATTAGCATATAGATCGAGATAGAGCTGCTGTGTTGCCTTGGGAACAGCTCCAAAACAGAAGACATTTCAGATTTAGTATTTTATTTGTGGCCAAGGTGAGTGATTAGCATTGTTTTGACACTAATTACAGTTGATTAGGGTGATTAGTGTTAATTAACGAAATTATGGAAGATTAAATTTTGGAAAAATATTTATAAATTCTGAAATATTGTTTTGGACCTCTGTTAGAAATTTGGGTTGATGTTTTTATGTTTTGCTAATCCTATCACTAGATTTTCTTAAACATGCTTAGGGGAAAATATGGGTTTTTGGATATGTTGATCTGTTTTTATATATCATATTGTTGTTTTGCTGTTTGTGAATGATTATACATGTTGTTGTGACTGCGTGGTATGCTTTATGATTGATTAGAAAAGTTAGATTGGTCGAAAACACCGTCGTATCACGTAAAACAGTCGCTGGAAGAGTTGCAGGAAAATGATCAGGACCCGGATCGGATCGCCCCTCCTTACTCCGACCCAACCCGATGGGAGGAGAACGAATCGAGCACACTCGAGCTGACCTGGAGTTTAAGTCACGATCTCGAGTCTTGAGCTGGAGAAGGGACCGCCTTGAGTCGAGTTAGAATGGAGATCACGATCCCTCATGAGCCAAGCATGGCCACGAACCAGAATGGAACCTACGACCCGACACGTAGTCACGACCTGAACTGGAGCATGCACGACGACTCTAACTAGAAGCACCCAACCCTACCCGACGGGTGAGCATGACCCGACCCGAAAAGAGGTGGTGACCACAGACTGAACGAGGAAAAGAGAACCGATCCGAACCAGTATGATGACTGCGAACTGAACTAAGAAGCTTGAACGCGAGGCATGAGCTATTAACTGAATGAAGACCGATCCGGAGGAGGAGACCAAAACCCGAGATGCAAAGGTAGTCCAAGTGGGAAGTTTGTACTCAGGATCCAGTTGGGAACCAACGAGTTAACTTCGTGATTGGACTTTGCGGCGGAACGTGTGCTAAGGGGTTGTCGAATCTATGACTTTGGATAACTATGTATGGGAGGTACGTGGACGGATTCAGGGCCGCAGTGGCCTAGGTATGACTAGTGGGCTATAGACCAATGAAGTAGGGTCATTTGAAAAGGGTTTGGTCATGATCCCATGGGATAAGCTTGGTGGTAGCAGTAGTTGTACAAGCCTAACTCCGTCATTACCTCGTTTGGTCTAGTGATCGAAGTGGTGGACATCGTATGCTTTACGCACTGAGTGAGAGATGTGAGGATGGTTGCTATGCTTGATTTGTTTGCCATCACTATGACATGCACGCCCCCACCCCCGTACTCTTTACACCATATGTTAGTGGCACAGTATGTAGTGCTAACTATTTGTTTGCGGGTCCAGGTTCAGCTATGGTTTAGTATACCTGTTATTGTTCTGTCTTGCTGCATATCGCTCATACCAGACTTTTTGTCTAACCCAGAGTTTTATGTCTCTTCTTATTACTCTTGGTGCTCTCACTAGCAGACTAGAGACAGGTTAGGTGGTATACACGAGTAGCTGTACCGGAGACGAGCAGGAAGCTTCCACGTATGATATATAGATATCCTCCATGTGTTGATGTTGGTCACTACTTTGGGCATTAGTAGTGTACCCTTCCTTTCTTTTACTTTAGAGACAGTTTTAAAGTTGTAATAATGATGTTGTGGAACATAAGCTGTATTTGGATTTTTCGCTGCTATGATATTTAGTTTTCAGCTTATGCTCTGTCTCGCCTGTTTTATGTCAAGTATGTTGTTATTATATTTTATCCCATGCGCTGTGAGACATTCTACAGGTTTTCGATTAGTTCATTCTCTTCTTTCCTTTCTTTGGCGACCGTTCCGTGCTAGTCGGGCATGTGTACAACGCACTTTCGGAGGAAATGTCGGCTGGTGCGGGGCGGGCCATCACACTTGGTATCAGAGCTCTAGGTTGCGTAGTTAACCTAGGGAAAGACACCAGGGAGAGATAATACCTATATGAGAGCGCGTATTTTTGATTATTTTGGTTTTCAAAAGCTATATATATACTATTAGTATAGCTAAGGATGAAGTCACACTGCACGGACACCACAAAGCGGATGGTTAATCGTTTCTCTTTACAGATTGAATGATGAGCGGATACGCAAGGGGTGCCGGTAGAGGGACCAATAATGGGAATGCTGCTGATATGAGTACATGTTTACTGACGTCATGAGGGAGATGCTTAGAGATGTTCAGAGGGCAGCTCCTAATCCTCGTAATGGTGGTGGTCCAGTGGTGCAGGCGCCTAGGGCCGATTTCGCCAAGATGAACAAGAATTATACTAGTCTTGGTGGGAAGCCGTTCCACGGAACGGAGTCGGCTACGGATGTTCAGGAACGTATCTTCAAAGACTTGGGTATCGAGGATGTGACGAAGAGAAGGCTAGCATCTCGTCAGCTACAAGGATGGGCAATGAATTACTGGAATGCTATAAAGGCAGCTAGTCCCGAGGATCAGATTTCTTGGGATCAGTTTAAGGCTCGCTTTAGCGATAAGTTCATTCCAGCTGCTCAGAAGTCAGTGTTGTTTAATAAATTCTTGGAACTCAAGAAAAATGGTAGAGCTTTCTCGGAGTATATTGCCGAATTCGACACTTTGTCGAAATATTGGTTATCCCTAATAGATACTGCCGACAAGAAGAACGAGAAGTTCATAATTGGCTTGGATGGATACTTATGGGAAAGGCTTATTAACCACATCGATGAGACGTTTGAATCGATTGTGGGGAAATCTTTAAGATTGGAAAGTCTTTACCCTAAGTCGAAGACTGAGGTCGCATCTGTAGAGGAGTTAAAACCGCAAGCAAGCGGTGGAGGCAAGAGTGTGTAACAACCTGTATTTTCAATAACCTGTTATAACATAAATCGAGGCAGAATTTAATTCTAAAATCTGAATCAAGGGAAACGGGCTATGCCATTGCGTTCGCCTCGAAAAAATACGCGAAATAGAGACCGAGTTTTCGAAAATCGGAGTCCGTATGACCCAGTTAAGGCCCATTGAAGTTTTCAGAAAATTCCTAAGTAGAAACAGATTTGAATTTCAAGTTCAAAGTTGGGAATTAGGGCAAACTGGCGTCAGGCGGGAAAACTCCCGCCAAGACCCCCATGTCGACAGGCATGTCGACAGGGGTCTGAGGGTGTCGACAGCCCTGTCGACACGGGGTGGCCGGGCAGTTTTGCCTGGCGTTCCATTTCTGATCTGGGCTTGGTTGTGTTGAGCTTGGGGGCCAGATTCGGTTTAGAGGGCTGAGATTGGAACTAGGGTTTAATCCTATGGTCTAAATCACTAGCCTAATCTATAAATAAGACCCTAACCTACCCTAAATCACTCATTATTCATTCTAGCAACTAAACTATGTCAAAATCAAACCTCTCATGGCCTCCACTCTCTTCATACAATTCCTAAACAAATTTCTAAGAGATCTCCATGCATACAAGTGTATTTAGGCTTGTATGATCCTCATTAGCTTGCATACATCATCAAGTTGCAAGTTTTATTTGCTAAGCTAGAGTTTTTGGGATTTTTATTAAGGGTGTTTCTTATTGGAGCTTTGTTTTGGGTTTTTATGCTTGCATAAAGGGCTTCTCAATCTTTACTTGTAGATTTGTGTCTTCATAATATTTGTAAGCCCTCTTACCTTCATTTTAGAAACTCTAAAGTTAATATGTGATGCAAGTTGGGATTTTTGCAAGTTTATTGAGTTATGCATGTTTATGCAAGTTCACTATGCCATGATTTGCAAGTTTATTGAGTTATGCATGTTTATGCAAGTTCACTATGCCATGATTTGCAAGTTTATTGAGTTATGCATGTTTATGCAAGTTCACTATGCCATGATTTGCAATTTTATTAGGTTATGCATGTTTATGCAAATTCACAATGCCATGATTTGCAAGTTTATTGGGTTATGCATGTTTATGCAAGTTCTCTATGCCATGTTATGCATGTTTAATAAGTTATGCATGCTTATGCAAGTTCACTATGCCATGTTATGCGTGTTTAATAAGTTATGCATGCTTATGCAAGTTCACTATGCCATGTTATGCATGTTTAATAAGTTATGCGTGCTTATGCAAGTTCACAATGACATGTTATGCATGTTTGACAAGTTATGCGTGTTTATGCAAGTTCCATATGCCATGTTAGGCAAGTTTAACATGTTATGCATGTTTATGGTAATATGCAAGTTCACTATGCTAAGTTATGCAAGTCTAACATGTTATGCATGTTTGTTGTGATATGCAAGTTCATCATGTATGTTATGCCAAGTTCCCTCTTCCTATCCTTTATGCGTTATTACGAATATGTAAGCGATAGAATGACGCTGGGGGGGGGGGGGGGGTTTGGGTAAACTTAAAATACATGAAAATATAAGATTGGGAATTTACCTATTAAGTTAGGTCTACCCCTTGGGAATTTACCTATTAAGTTAGGTCTACCCAAGTATTTGTTGACTTGTAATTATGTTTTGAAATAAAGTGGACATGACACTTAGAAAACATAAGTGTGGCCAACTCGAGGTTGGGTTGAGTTTGTAGCGTAATTCTACCCGGAACCTACCGGCTTAACTATTGGCTACAAACAATAGGACCCAATGTGAGAAGTTGGTCATGTGGTGCCAAGACCCGAGGTTAGACCAAGTTGTGGTGTAAATCTACCCGAACCCACCGGCTTAACTAGGTAACCACAACAAAGTCTAATGTGAGAGGTTAAGGTGCATTAAATTAATTAATGCCACATGATTAGGGTTAAGTCAGGGTCCACTAATACTTAACCAATTTGGGGATTCGAGGGATTGAAATGGGGTTAAGTTGTGAACTGTCGGTTACACTTAACCAATTTAATCCATTTGGGGATTTGAGGGATTGAAATGGGGTTAAGTTGTGAACTGTCGGTTACACTTAACCAATTTAATCCATGATTAGTGAAGGGTTAAATCGCACTTAACCCTCTTAGGAAACCCTAGCAACGTGGTCTGTTCCAGCAGTAATCCCAGTTTGGTATCATCACAACCCTAGAGGCTGGCTAGGGCGGGGCACGATTACTGGACTGATGTAAGCGACCAAAGCGACGGCTGAGTGGTACAGCGGTGCGGGTCCAGGCGGGCTACGGACGTGCACGTAGTCCGGTATTGGACAAACTCGAGGCATGGGTACCAGTAGGTTTAGACTGTGCATTATTGCTTCAGTGTCCGGGGTTGACACCCGAAGGCTTGATACACCCGAAGGTGGACCCAGCACAGTCTGACTACATCCATATGTGGGCCGTATGGACACCAACACTTGACGTGTTAGGCTTATAGGGAGCCGATCGACTAGACCGTTTGGTTGGACCTTATATTAAGGTCACTTCATGTTATTGGGTCAAAGCTTGGGCCAAGGGACCAATACCTGTTATGTTGGTTTGCTAGTACACCGTGATGCAAAACTTAACCTTGTTTATGCGATGACACCTCTATCTATCTTGTAGTTAATTTATCATGCCAGTATGTTGTTATCTATGATCATCTCAGTTTCCATCATGCAGTTAACTTTATTAGTTTATAGACTGATCGTAGCAGGGCTTACTCAGTCTTTTTGACTGACCTGTTTTCTTTCGCCTCTTTTCTTCCGTCCCCCCCCCCCAGGTTCTCAAGGAGGGAATACAGGAGCCTAGCTTGGATCTTAGCTGCTTTCTTGGATAGCTCATGTATGCTTTGGACTTGAGCTCGCTATGGTTTTTCCACTTTGGGGATAGCTACTTTTATGTTTTCCTTTTCAGTTTCAGATGATGTTATTTTATGTACTAGACTTGTTTATTTGGGAAATTGACATTATGATGTAGCAGACTTGTTTTTGAAATGGTTTAAAATTCTTCCGCTGTTTTATCTATGTTATTTACTCTGTTTACATATATACATATGTTCTTGTTCTGCCTTGATATATCATCATGCATGTTTACCTTGTTTTAAAACGCCCCACCAAAGTCAGAGTTGCTTGCAAGAGCCACCCTGGCGGAGGTGGGGTGTTACATTTGGTATCAGAGAATATGGTTTACGAGAAGGGATAAAAAGGTTTTTAAAACTTTTGAAAAACTATTTTCAAAATCAAGTATGGAGTATTTTCCAAAGAAAAGTCTAGTTATTTTTAAAGGCTATTCCCCAAAAGCCATTAGCACTATCCTTTGACCCCTCGTTTGAACTCTTTTCTTTTCGTTTCCAGCATGTCTGATAATCTCATCTTGCCCGAAGGAGTAACAATACCCGATTGGTTTCGTCGGTACTTGGAAGTCAAGGCACCGGTCCCGGGTGTCTCTAATGTTGTCTTTCCAGTCAAGGCCGCTGTTCCTCCTCCTCCTTCCGTATCTGATGTTCCTCTTCTCCCTCAGCCTCCACAAGCGGATTTTGCGGAAACTTGTAAGAACTTTAAGATGATGGGTGGCAAGAATTTTAGTGGAACAGAGACTTTTGTAGAGGCAAGGAATTGGTTGAAAGAGACTGAAGATCTTTTAGCCACCTTTGATATAGGTGACCGCAGGAAGGTTTTATTAGCAGTATGGTTGCTAAAGGAAGAAGCTGCATGTTGGTGGGTAGTCACCACCGCTACTAGGCCAATTGAGACTTGGGATGACTTTAGAGGATGGTTTGGACTGAGGTTCTTATCACTGAAGCAAGGGGACATGACTATTAGGGAATACATAGATAAGTTTAATCAACTGGCTCGGGTCGATTTAGACTTGGTTAATACAGCTCAGAAGAAGGCCCTACACTTTGCTCTAGGATTAAACGAGCCATTACATGGTTTGGCCATGTCTCATATACCCTTAGGGGCGACTTTCGAGAATTTGGTGAATATGGCCCTACTTCAAGAAGAAGATAGCAATGACAAGAAAGAGGTCAAGGCGAATGAGTCTCAAGGCAAGAGGGTAAATTCCGGGAAACAAGGCAAGAATAACAACAACCGCAAGGAAAAGCCAAGAGAGAATAGGAAATGCAACTTCTGTGGTAAAGTTGGACATATATCCAGGGAATGTAGGAAGAAGAAGAGAAAGCGGGGAGAATGCTTTCATTGTGGTGAGTTTGGACATCTCAGCAAGGATTGCCCGAGGAAACAAGGGCAAGGTCAGACTCAGTGTGCAGGACTATCTGGAGGGCGAGTTCATCCCATCAACACCGTTCTTCCAGCTCATGATAGAGGTAGTGTTTCTGTTGAAAGTCTTGTTTACATTTTCTGACTTTCCCTGTTCGTACTTTGTTTGATTCTGGCACATCGCATAGTTTTATTTCATCTAATCTAGTTGAAAGTTTGCACCTAAGTACTAGTCTAGTTGATGATCCCGTATGTGTTTCAAATCCAATTGGGGGTTCTACCCGTTTGTCTGTGGTCTGAGTGGATTTGAAAATTTCTATCTTGAGTATAGAATTCGCGTGGGATGTTTATATTCTCGGTTTCAGGGGATATGGGTTGGTTTTGGGCATGGAATGGTTGTCCTGTTTTGGAGCCATTCTTGGTTTTTGTATATAGGGTTCTGAGGCTCATGACTCGCCTCGGTAATACCCTAGAAATTTCTAGCAACCCTATGGGTCCCGTCATGTTATGTTATCTTGAATCCCTCAACTCGTCTATCGATAATTTGCAATCTGTGAGGGTGGTCCGAGAATATCCTGATATCTTGGGGGAAGTAAAGGGGTTACCCCTAGACGTGGGATAGATTTCCGCATTATCTGGTTGGTAATACCAAGCCAGTTTCGTGGCCGGTTAGGCACATAACCTCACATGATGAGAGTTAAGAAAGCAAGTCAAGGAGTTGCTTGAGAAGAACTTCCTGAGACGAAGCATTTTCGAGTAAGGTGCTCCAGTAGTATTCGTTACTAATGTGGAAAGTTTGCTTAGCTTATGTGTTGATTATCGTGAGAAGAATAGACAACCGTTACCAAGGATCGATGATTTGTTTGATCAGCTTGTAGGAGCATCTGTTTTCTTTTGATCCAGCTACCGGATTCCATCAGCTTAGGATGGCTGAGGATGGAATTGACAAGACTGCGTTTAGGACTCTAGATGGATTTTTGGAATGGCTAGTCATGCTATTTGGTTTGACTAATGCACCCGCATATTACGTGAACTTGATGGGTAGGGTGTTTAGGGAGTCCTTGAACAAGTTTGTCGTGGTCGTCGTAGACGATATTTTGATCTCCTTAAAAGAACGAGGAAGAGCATGCTAGACATCTCAAGGAGGTGATGGATACGCTTAGAGCCACCAGTTGAAGGTCAAGTTCTCCAAATGTCACTTTGGAGGAAAGAAGTTGGATTTCTTGGGCACATAGTTCCTAAGTAAGGCTTAATGGTGGATTCCGCTAAAGTGGTTGCGGTTTAAGACCGGAAAACTCTGAGGAGGGCAATTGAAGTAAGAAGCTTTCTCCGTTCGGCTAGTTAGTTAGCATTCCCTGAGCTTAGACTTACTCTTCAGAATCAAGAAGGGGGTTTCACAGGAAGAAGACCCGCAGTTAGTCAAGAACATGGACCAGTTGATTCGAGGCGAGATGTTAAGTCACCTCGCTAGATATATTATAAATGACATGGGATGACTAAGGCGCGATGAGAGATTATGTGTTCCTCGAGTGGAAGACTTGGTAAAGAAGGTTCTTGAAGATGCGCATCACTCGAGGAAGTGGCCGAGTTGGTCTCAGGATGCATGTTGTGCCACCAAGTTAAGGCCAAGTCATAGAAGCCCGGCGGGCCATTACCTCCATTGGAGGTTCCGCAAGGGAAGTGTGAAAACATCCCGATAGATTATGTGGATAGATTACCTAGATCAAAGAAAGGGAATACGGGTAGATGGGTCATAATAGGTAGACTCACGAAGAGTGCTCATTTCAGTCCGGTGAAGAGCGAGAGGACTGCATCAGTTTACCCTCAAGAAGTTGGCCAGTTTTGAAATAGCCTACAGGAAGCCATGGGTAGGAAACTGAATCTAGGTATGGCCTATCACTCATAGGCGGATGGTTCATTTCGATTAAGCATGAGTTATAGAAAATCACGTTTATAAGGGCAATTGGCAACGTGGATTGGTATTTTCAAGAAAAGTTCTGCTGCGTGGAATACTTTATAGACGAGATCCAGGATTCACTAGCGAATTTTGGAGAGCTTGCATGAAATCATGAGGTTACAGTTATGTTTAAGCCAAGTATACAGAAAGAAGAATAAGTGTAAAAGGAAGACGAGAGGCGATAATGAAATGAGTTCCAACTCGAATTTGGGAAATAGGAGTTAGGAAGCCAAGAAATCATGAAGTAAAAGACGGTCAAAGCACAATGGAGTTAAGCTCAAGGAAACGTGACTAAGAAGAGTGAAGACTAGATACGCGCATCATATCTCTTTTTAAGAGTGCATCCTTGATCCTTGTTTTCCTGTGGAGCTTGCTTGCAAGTTATCTTTTGTATATATCCTCTCGGTCCCATTCTCGATCTTATTTCTGTTGTAAACTCCATAAGGGGGTTATGACTCATCGGTTAGTACTATATGTTAGAGTTTGAATGGATTTCTTGTAATCCAAAAAAGAGTTTATCTTGCTTATCTTCTAAGATCTCTTTTTAGCATATCTCTCTGTCCATGTTTATCTAGTTTATCGTGTTTATCTTGTCATGAGAGCATGTATTTGAAACATGTTATGCTTGATGTTTGCAAGTGGCTGCAAGTGTTTGCAAGTGGTTACTCGTGGATGCATTATACACATTAGGCACTAGATCGGCTCACACACTCTTCATGTTGCATATGCATGAGTGCTTACATTTATTCATGGTTGAAACTTGTTGTGCTACCACATGGATGTTGCATATGGATGAATGTTATGTGCACTCATATAGATACTATGAATTATGTTAGGAATTTGCATACATATGGATTCATTTCACTGACATACATATGCATTAAGGAAGTTTACTGTATCAGTAATCGCCTGATCTTTGCATTAGATAAGTACATATACACACACTTTTGCATATGTTCATACCACATTTAGAATCTTGTAAGGATAATGATTGCTCATGGATGATGTTTTGAGTAGATGGATGTTGGATGGTAGGATATGTTCTTCCTAACTTGAAGATTTCGGGGACGAAATCCTTTAAGGAGGGGAGAATGTAACAACCCGTATTTTCAATAACCTGTTATAACATAAATCGAGGCAGAATTTAATTCTAAAATCTGAATCAAGGGAAACGGGCTATGCCATTGCGTTCGTCTCGGAAAAATACGCGAAATAGAGTCCTAGTTTTCGAAAATCGGAGTCCGTATGACCCAGTTTAGGCCCATTGAAGTTTTCAGAAAATTCGTAAGTAGAAACAGATTTGAATTTCAAGTTCAAATTTGGGAATTAGGGCAAACTAGCGTCAGGCGGGAAAACTCCCGCCAAGACCCCCATGTCGACAGGCATGTCGACATGGGTCTGAGGGTGTCGACAGCCCTGTCGACACGGGGTGGCCGGGCAGTTTTGCCTGGCGCACCATTTCTGATCTGGGCTTGGTTGTGTTGAGCTTGGGGGCCAGATTCGGTTTAGAGGGCTGAGATTGGAACTAGGGTTTAATCCTATGGTCTAAATCACTAGCCTAATCTATAAATAAGACCCTAACCTGCCCTAAATCACTCATTATTCATTCTAGCAACTAAACTATGTCAAAATCAAACCTCTCATGGCCTCCACTCTCTTCATACAATTCCTAAACAAATTTATAAGAGATCTCCATGCATACAAGTGTATTTAGGCTTGTACGATCCTCATTAGCTTGCATACATCATCAAGTTGCAAGTTTTATTTTCTAAGCTAGAGTTTTTGGGATTTTTATTAAGGGTGTTTCTTATTGGAGCTTTGTTTTGGGTTTTTATGCTTGCATAAAGGGCTTCTCAATCTTTACTTGTAGATTTGTGTCTTCATAATATTTGTAAGCCCTCTTACCTTCATTTTAGAAATTCTAAAGTTAATATGTGATGCAAGTTGGGATTTTTGCAAGTTTATTGAGTTATGCATGTTTATGCAAGTTCACTATGCCATGATTTGCAAGTTTATTGAGTTATGCATGTTTATGCAAGTTCACTATGCCATGATTTGCAAGTTTATTGAGTTATGCATGTTTATGCAAGTTCACTATGCCATGATTTGCAAGTTTATTGGGTTATGCATGTTTATGCAAGTTCACTATGCCATGATTTGCAAGTTTATTGGGTTATGCATGTTTATGCAAGTTCACTATGCCATGTTATGCATGTTTAATAAGTTATGCATGCTTATGCAAGTTCACTATGCCATGTTATGCATGTTTAATAAGTTATGCATGCTTATGCAAGTTCACTATGCCATGTTATGCATGTTTAATAAGTTATGCGTGCTTATGCAAGTTCACAATGACATGTTATGCATGTTTGACAAGTTATGCGTGTTTATGCAAGTTCCATATGCCATGTTAGGCAAGTTTAACATGTTATGCAAGTTTATGGTAATATGCAAGTTCACTATGCTAAGTTATGCAAGTCTAACATGTTATGCATGTTTGTTGTGATATGCAAGTTCATCATGTATGTTATGCCAAGTTCCCTCTTCCTATCCTTTATGCGTTATTACGAATATGTAAGCGATAGAATGACGTTGGGGGGGTTTGGGTAAACTTAAAATACATGAAAATATAAGATTGGGAATTTACCTATTAAGTTAGGTCTACCCTTTGGGAATTTACCTATTAAGTTAGGTCTACCCAAGTATTTGTTGACTTGTAATTATGTTTTGAAATAAAGTGGACATGACACTTAGAAAACATAAGTGCGGCCAACTCGAGGTTGGGTTGAGTTTGTAACGTAATTCTACCCGGAACCTACCGGCTTAACTAGTGGCTACAAACAATAGGACCCAAATGTGAGAAGTTGGTCATGTGGTGCCAAGACCCGAGGTTAGACCAAGTTGTGGTGTAAATCTACCCGGAACCCACCGGCTTAACTAGGTAACCACAACAAAGTCTAATGTGAGAGGTTAAGGTGCATTAAATTAATTAATGCCACATGATTAGGGTTAAGTCAGGGTCCACTAATACTTAACCAATTTGGGGATTCGAGGGATTGAAATGGGGTTAAGTTGTGAACTGTCGGTTACACTTAACCAATTTAATCCATTTGGGGATTTGAGGGATTGAAATGGGGTTAAGATGTGAACTGTCGGTTACACTTAACCAATTTAATCCATGATTAGTGAAGGGTTAAATCGCACTTAACCCTCTTAGGAAACCCTAGAAACGTGGTCTGTTCCAGCAGTAATCCCAGTTTGGTATCATCACAAACCTAGAGGCTGGGCTAGGGCGGGGCACGATTACTGGACTGATGTAAGCGACCAAAGCGACGGCTGAGTGGTACAGCGGTGCGGGTCCAGGCGGGCTACGGACGTGCACGTAGTCCGGTATTGGACAAACTCGAGGCACGGGTACCAGTAGGTTTAGACTGTGCATTATTGCTTCAGTGTCTGGGGTTGACACCCGAAGGCTTGATACACCCGAAGGTGGACCCAGCACAGTCTGACTACATCCATATGTGGGCCGTATGGACACCAACACTTGACGTGTTAGGCTTATAGGGAGCCGATCGACTAGACCGTTTGGTTGGACCTTATATTAAGGTCACTTCATGTTATTGGGTCAAAGCTTGGGCCAAGGGACCAATACCTGTTATTTTGGTTTGCTAGTACACCGTGGTGCAAAACTTAACCTTGTTTATGCGATGACACCTCTATCTATCTTGTAGTTAATTTATCATGCCAGTATGTTGTTATCTATGATCATCTCAGTTTCCATCATGCTGTTAACTTTATTAGTTTATAGACTGATCGTAGCAGGGCTTACTCAGTCTTTTTGACTGACCTGTTTTCTTTCGCCTCTTTTCTTCCGTTCCCCCCCCCCAGGTTCTCAGGGAGGGAATACAGGAGCCTAGCTTGGATCTTAGCTGCTTTCTTGGATAGCTCATGTATGCTTTGGACTTGAGCTCGCTATGGTTTTTCCACTTTGGGGATAGCTACTTTTATGTTTTCCTTTTCAGTTTCAGATGATGTTATTTTATGTACTAGACTTGTTTATTTGGGAAATTGACATTATGATGTAGCAGACTTGTTTTTGAAATGGTTTAAAATTCTTCCGCTGTTTTATCTATGTTATTTACTCTGTTTACATATATACATATGTTCTTGTTCTGCCTTGATATATCATCATGCATGTTTACCTTGTTTTAAAACGCCCCACCAAAGTCAGAGTTGCTTGCAAGAGCCACCCTGGCGGAGGTGGGGTGTTACAGAGTGGTTCTCAGAATAAGAGGAAGCAGAACCAGAATCAGGATGGCCAGAAGAAGAAGAAAGATGTTGAGTGCTGTAGTTGTGGAAAGAAGGGCCACTATGCTAGTAATTGTCGAGCAAAGCCAGTAGATATGAAGTGCTTCAACTGTGGCCAAGTGGGACATCACAAGGACAAGTGTCTGCAACCCCTTAAAGAGAAGCAAATGGTGAAAGCGTATGCCCTTAATGTTGTTCCTTCTTCGTCAAATGCCCCAACTGCGGTGGAGAAAGGAAAGAATGTTGTTATTCAAGGTATGCTTTCTGTTTATGATGTTCCTGTTTGAGTATTGTTTGATACCGGAGCTTCCAGTTCTTTCATATCTAGTGACCTGGTAGATAGGTTGGGATTGGAACCCAAGATAGTCGATAGACCTTTAGTAGTAATGAACCCGATTGGTGGTTCGACTAGCCTTATCATTATTTGCCGTAATGTAGTCTTATCGAGTCATGGATGCATGTTTGTTTGTGATTGCTTTGTTTTGCGCTTTACTGGGTTTGGCATTATTTTGGGTGTTGATTGGCTCCAAAGATACGGGGTGGTGGTAGACTGTGAGGGCTGGTGACAGCTAGAGCGAATGATGGACAGAGGGTAGTGTTTGGTGGTCTACCTAGTAATGGGGTAATGGCTAGTTTTCTAAATTCCCTCGACATCCCGCATGATGAGTTGTCAGGCTTGCCCGTAGTTGGCCAGTATCTGGACGTCTTCGAGGAAGTGATCGGGCTTCCACCACACCGGGAGGTTGAGTTCCGTATTGACTTAGTGAAAGATGTCAGACCAATAGTGATGCCACTTCGTTGAATGGCGCCAAGGGAGTAGTGAGAGCTCGGGGTGCAAGTAAGCGATCTTTTGAAGAAGGGATTTATCAGAAGAAGTGTTTCTGAGGGGGGAGCACCAGTTGCGTTTGCTACCCAGGCCGATGGTTCCCTTCGATTGTGTGTAGACCACCGCGAGCTGAATAAGGTGACGAGGAAGAATAAGTATCCTCTACCGCGGATAGATGATTTGTTTGATCAGTTGAGTGGCGCGAGAGTGTTCTCTCAGTTGGATCTCGCGACAAGTTTTCATCAGCTTAGATTGGAAGCTGAGAGTATAGCTAAAACGGCATTTCGGATGCCGTCTGGATTTTATGGGCGGTTGGTCATGCCATTCGGGTTGACCAATGCACCAGCATATTTTGTGGATCTTATGAATATGGTATTCAGAGATCAGTTGAATATGTTTGTTCTTGTGTTCGTGGATGATATTTTGGTTTACTCAAAGAACGAGGAAGAACACAAGGAACATTTGTGGACAGTGATGGAGGTGTTGAGGAAACACCAACTGAAAGAAATTTTTTCTAAGTGTCACTTCTGGAGAAAGGAGGTGAGGTTCTTGAGTCATGTTGTTTCAGAGAACGATATTGCCGTGGATCCTCCGAAAGTCGCTACGGTACAAGATTGGTCTACTCCCAAGAATTCAACGGACATAAGAAGTTTCTTGGGATTAGCTGGATACTATCGTAAGTTTATCCAAGACTTCTCCAAGATAGCAGCACTGTTGACTCAATTGACCAAGAAGAATCAAGCTTTCGTCTGGGATGAAAAGTGCGAGAATGCATTCAAGAGTCTAAAGGAAAAATTGACATATGCACCAGTGTTTGTCTTTCCTAAGGGGAATGAAGAGATGATAGTATATACGGATGCATGTGGTACCAGACTAGGTGATGTGTTGATGCAAGGAGGTAGGGTTGTAGCTTATGTAAGTCGACAACTAAAACCGCATGAGAAAAGATATCCTACCCATGATTTGGAATTGCCAGCGACCGTGTTCGCATTGAAGATGTGGTGACATTATCTCTTGGGAGAAAGATTCGATTTGTTTACTGATCATAAATCGTTAAAGTATCTCTTCTCTTAGAAGGATCTAAATCTCCGACAGCAAAGATGGTTAGAATTCTTGGCTTCCTATGATTTCAATATCGCATATACACCAGGAAAGGGAAATGCGGTAGCTGATGCATTGAGTAGAAGACATGCCAGTTTAGGGGCTAAGTTTCTAGAATGGAAGCAACTGGAGTACATCGCTGGGTATGATTTCAGACCAAAGTGTGAATTGGATCCAGAAATGTTAGTAAGTTTGACGATCAGACCCACTTTGATTGAGCGGATTGGTTCCAATCAGAGGAACGATCCTAACCTATTGGAAATCATCTCAAAGTTAGAGTTGGGAATCGACGGAGAGATGAACAAGTATGGGATTGATCGAGATGGATGGCTTAGAAAGAATGGAAGACTATTTGTACCCAATGTCAATGGATTGAGAATGAATTGCTTAGGGAATGTCATCGCTCAAAACTGACTATACATCCCGGTGGTAACAAGATGTATCGAGACATGAAGCAGACATACTACTGGGAAGGGATGAAAAGAGACGTTGGGAAGTTTATATCCAAAAGAATGAATTTCCAGCTAGTTAAAGATGAGAAAAAGAAGCCTAGTGGTTTGTTGCAACCATTAGAGATTCCAGAATGGAAATGGGAACAAGTCTCAATGGATTTCATTGATGGGTTACCAAGGACTAGATCGGGCCATGATAGCATTTGGGTGATTGTGGACCGATTGACTAAGAGCGCAAGGTTTATACCCGTCAAGTCGAGTAGAATGACAGCTAAGTTAGCTGAACTGTATATGAAGTGGGTAGTGAGATTTCATGGGATACCCAAGGGCATTGTGAGTGATCGAGATCCGTTGTTCACTAGTGGATTTTCGAAGAGCTTACAAGAGGCGTTAGGATTAGAATTACATCTCAGTACCGCGTATCATCCTCAAACCGACGGTCAAACAGAGAGGGTGAATCGAGAGTTAAAAGATCTCTTGAGAGCTTGCATATTGGAATTTGGTGGATCATGGGATGACCATTTGCATCTAGTAGAGTTCGCATATAATAATAATTATCAATCCAGTATTGGTATGGCTCCATTTGAAGCTTTGTACGGAAGACCGTGCAACTCATCGTCATGTTGGTTAGAAACTGGTGAGAAGTTTGTGCTTGGACCAGATGTGATAAGAAAAAATCCAGCTAAGATTAAGGTTATCCAACAGCGAATGCAGGCTGCCCAAGATAGACAGAAAAGTTATGCTGATAAAAGGAGAAGAGAATTAAAGTTCTCCATTGGCAACTTGGTGTTTGTCAATATTTCTCCGTTGAAGAGTGTGATACGATTTGGATGGAGAGGCAAGTTAACACCAAGATTTGTTGGTCCATTCCCAGTTCTTGAGCAAATTGGGAATTTGGCATATAAAGTTGAATTACCAGACAAGATGGCAGGAGTTCATAACGTATTTCATGTTTCCCAGTTAAGGAAGTTCGTTCACGACCCCGATGTGGCTATTTCACCTGATCAGTTGGATGATATCGAGGTTGAACCCGAGGTGGTTGAGAACCGCAAGTCAATGCGTATTGTTGGGAACGATACGAAGCAACTCCGAAGGAAGGCGGTGAAATTAGTCAAAGTTCAGTGGGGCGAGAATGAGAATGACTGTACTTAGGAGACAGAGGAAAGCATTAGGAAGACGTTTCCAGAACTCTTTTCCTGGTAAGATATCAGTTTCGATTTAGTCTTTCCGCATGCTAGGATAGGTTTGTTTTGTTTGTTTTGCATGTTTGATTGTTGTATATGGCTGATAGGCATGCGGGGTCCTTTGTATGTTCTGGGGTTAAGGAATTTCGGGGACGAAATTTCTTAAGTGGTGGAGAATGTAATGACCCGCATTCTATGCATCATAGGATCGTAGGATATTAATTTCATCGCCATAGAGGGTCGTATGGTCGTTTAAATTTGGAGACGACTATTAGGGTCATTTCCCATGTTCATGATTTTTGCCGATTTTTAAATGACCATTTTGCCCCTAGCTGATCTTGTTTCGGCCATAGCTTTTGACTGGAAAGGAATTTTGACCTGAAACCACTCTGAAACCACTTCCATTGGATTCGGATGATGGTTTACAATTTCGTAGAGTAGTCACATTTGCCAAACCGACTCACCGTTTGGGAGATATAGCTGAATCATGGTTTAGAAGGTGAAAAACTGCTTAACTTGGCTTAATTGGGTAATTAACAGCTAGGCCCATTGGGGAATTTCGGGTTTAGGAGTTTAAAAGGGCTGTTAGGGTTTAGAGTATACCGTTTTCTCATTTTTCAGTCGTCACTATTCATTCCTCTCAACGTAGCCATGGCCTCCAACATCTAAAACACCTTCTAATCACCGTTTAATCAAGTATTGGCCTAATCTACATCAAATTGAGGCGGATTAGCATAGAGATCGAGATAGATCTGCTCTGTTGCCTTGGGAACAATGCCAAAACAAAAGACATTTCAAATTTAGTATTTTATTTGTGGCCAAGGTGAGGGATTAGCATTGTTTTGACACTAATTACAGTTGATTAGGGTGATTAGTGTTAATTAACGAAATTATGCAAGATTAAATTTTGGAAAAATATTTATAAATTCTAAAATATTGTTTTAGACCTCTGTAAGAAATTTGGGTTGATCTGGTTATGTTTTGCTAATCCTATCACTAGATTTTTCTTAAACATGCTTAAGGGGAAAATATGGGTTTTTGGATATGTTGATCCGTTTTTACATATCATATTGTTGTTTTACTGTTTGTAAATGATTATACATGTTGCTGTGACTGTGTGGTATGCTTTATGATTGATTAGAAAAGTTAGATTGGTCGAAAACGCCATCGTATGGCGTAAAACAGTCACTTGAAGAGTTGCAGGAAAATGAGCAGGACCCGGATCGGATCGCCCCTCCTTACTCCGACCTAACCCGATGGGAGGAGAACGAATCGAGCACACTCGAGCCGACCTGGAGTTTGAGTCACGATCTCGAGTCATGAGCTGGAGCAGGGACCTCTACGAGTCGAGTTAGAATGGAGATCACGATCCCTTATGAGCCAAGTATGGCCACGAACCAAAATGGAACCCACGACCCGACCCGATGTCACGACCTGAACTAGAGCAAGCACGACGAATCGAACCAGAAGCACCCAACCCGACCCGATGGGTGAGCACGACCCGACCCGAACATGGGTGGTGACCACAAACTGAATGAGGAAAAGAGAAACGATCCGAACCAGTATGATGACTTGAACTGAACCAGGAAGCTTGAACGCGAGGCATGAGCTATGAACTGAATGAAGACCGATCCGGAGGAGGAGATCAAAACCCGAGATGCAAAGGTAGTCCAAGTGGGAAGTTTGTACTCAGGATCCAGTTGGGTACCAACGAGTTAACTTCATGATTGAACTTTGCTGCGGGACGTGTGCTAAGTGGTTGTCGATGTCTGTGACTTTGGATCACTATGTATGTGAGGTACGTGGACAGATTCAGCCCCTCTGCGGCCTAGGTACGACTAATGGGCTATACACCAATGAAGTGGGGTCATTTGAAAAGGTTTGGTCATGATCCCATGGGATAAACTTGGTGGTAGCAGTAGTTGTACAAGCCGAACTCCGTCATTACCTCGATGGTTCTAGTGATCGAAGTAGTGGACACCATATGCTTTATGCACCGAGTGAGAGATGTGAGGATGGTTGCTATGCTTGATTTGTTTGCCATCACTATGACATGCACGCCCCCACCCCCGTACTCTTTACACCATATGTTAGTGGCACAGTATGTACTGCTAACTCTTTGGTTGTAGGTCTGGGTTTAGGTATGGTTTAGTATACCTGTTATTGTTATGTCTTGCTGCTTATCGCTCATACGAGACTTTTTGTCTGACCCAGAGTTTTACGTCTCTTCTTATTACTCTGGGTGCTCTCACGAGAAGACTAAAGACAGGTAAGGTGGTATGCACGAGTAGCTGTACCGGAGACGAGCATGAGGCTTCCACATATGATATATAGATATCCTCCCTGTGTTGCTGCTGGTCACTATTTTGGGCATTAGTAGTGTACCCTTCCTTTCTTTTACTTTAGAGACAGTGTTAAAGTTGTAATAATGATGATGTGGAACATAAGCTGTATTTGCATTTTCCGCTGCTATGATGTTTAGTTTTCAGCTTATGCACTGTCTCGTCTGTTTTATGTCAAGTATGTTGTTATTATATTTTATCCCATGCGCTGTGAGACATTCTACAGATTTTCGATTAGTTCATTCTCCTCTTTCCTTTCTTTGGCGACCGTTCCGTGCTAGTCGGGCATGTGTACAACGCACTTTCGGAGGAAATGTCGACTGGTGCGAGGCGGGCCGTCACAATTTGAATGTTATTGCCAGCTAAAATGTCACGATAGATGTAAAATTTTGGTCCTACTCTAAAGCACTTAGATCTCCAGTTTGCAGAGTTCCTTCAATTCACTCGAGTTGAAGTTCATCAATTTGATTCACAGTTCGTGGGTATGAATTTTTCGTTTTAATTTCCTATGGATTTTAACTTGAACTTTGAAGTTATTAGGCCGATGATAATTGTGGTGAATATATAGGTTTTTCATCCCTTAAAATGCAACTGATTTTCTGTTAAACTTCAACTTTTTTTGCAGCCACGACTTCGATTCTCCATATATTTTGAATATACTCGGATATATGCTGTTAATTTGTGGGTTTTGAAAATATAGTTATTTTAACTATATATTTGGTTTTTGGATTTCTAATAAACTTTGTTGCACTATCTACATTCTTTATTTTTTATAATTTTGAACCATCATGTTCACTTTAATACACTATAGTTAATTTCCTTGATTAATATTTGACCATTGCCTTGTCTCTTGGTTGATTGCTTCTGTACTTGATCTGTCCATCTTCTTGAACATGTATAGTTGTTAAAAAAAGATTCATACACACAAATATGCATGCATATATTCATATTCACAAATATGAGTATATGTATATGTGTGTGTATGTTCTATGAACCCTTTTCATGCTGATTTGTACACAAAGGTACACCTGAACCTGGCATTGTTCATGTAGATGATGTTGTGCAGTAGAACCTGCCATTTTTTCCATTATGCATGCTCTACCATGTATGTGGTTTCTTTCATACCTATAATTATCCTCAAAAGTCTGATTATTATTGTCTGGTTTAATATTCCTAAAGTATGATATTAGTTCTTCTCATGTGAAATTTTTTCAAGAATCAATCCCAAGACTAATAGCTAGGATTTTTGTAGCTGTAGTTGTGTTCAATTCTTCACTTCAATTCTTTCTTCAATTCGAGTTCAATGACCACTCAATCAATTTCTACTTCAAATTC
This sequence comes from Allium sativum, assembly GCA_030737875.1. Classification (NCBI taxonomy): domain Eukaryota; kingdom Viridiplantae; phylum Streptophyta; class Magnoliopsida; order Asparagales; family Amaryllidaceae; genus Allium; species Allium sativum. The sequence goes on along the minus strand of CM060923.1, from coordinate 569,544,727 downwards.
TTCAATAGAGGCGGCAAGGGAGAACCACCACCACAAAATCCCAATGAAGATGAGGACTGTGAAGGTAGGGTCGAATGCGGTGAAGAAGTTTTTTGGTTGCTCCATGGGGCCTAAATGTATAAATTAGGTTTTTTTTGGTTTCTTTGTCGATTATCATATCTGTTGGTGATGTTTTAGTCGAGAATTTATGATATGTGCAGAATGGCGATTATGGGTACTTTATGTGGTATGAAAAAGTGTATGAAATTAATAGCAATGCTGAATTTGATGATACTACTGTTAAATTATGGGAAAAATAAAAGACTATATCGTAATTGCTGATGGAAAGGATGACAGTTGAAGACAAGCTGCTAAGTCAATAACAAAAAGGGAAAAAGCCGATGAATTTGTGGCAGACATGAAGGAAGAGTTGGCCCTAATGCACATTAAATGTGGAAAACATGAGAAAGGAACTAAATTCTTTGCAATAACTTTAGCTATATCCTGGATCATGTATGGAATTGTATTTTGTATTGCCATGGCGATGTAGTGCAGTGAAGTAACATGAAATAGCATGCATGGAAAGTTTTTCTAGTATAATTTTATGGTTTATCATAGAATTTTTTTCTCGTTTTATTCATTCAAATCATACAGATAAACATCTCTATTTCATGTTTTTGTAGTCCAAGGACCTTACAAATTATGGAAATCGGAGACTATATACAGACACACATGTATGTTTTTTTTTGCTTGACTAATATTTGTCCATTACCCTTACAAATTACTCTCCTTATTTAGCAAATCAATATATGTTCCAAAATGAAAATAAAAATAACTACATATTTGCAAACTCGAATGTATTATCCTTATTTAACTTGTGAATTGTAACATACCAAAAAAATTCGATGGTCGAATTTTCGACCCAATTGCATCCCATGTCCAATCTCGAGTATCGAACATGCAAATAGTTATTAGAAAGAAGTTAGAAGGTGAGATAAGAAAGAAAGAAATACTAGAGTAGAAGAAGAAAAACCCACACAACACAGAGTCTCACATCGCAGCGGAACAAAATATAATATATGAATAAATCTTTACTGAGATCTTTAAAAATACTTACAATAATTAGAGTATATAAACACATCTAGATAGTTATAATAATCTATCCACATATACAACACACAGCGGAATACAACCATATATATATATATATCATACATCTAAACTCCTCCAGCATGTCTTCTGAAATTTGTAGCATCCAAATCTAAACCTGTAAAACATGGTCTAACCCAAGCATTGAAAACATCGGACCAGTCTTGTGAAACAGAGTGAGAAAAGCACACTAACTTTAAAGGTATCACAAAACTTGATATTAAAGTCAAAATGTTTTCGAAAAAAAGGATAATCGTAATACAAAATACACATGTTGATATCAAATTCGGTATCAGCACCCCAAAAATGCATTCAACACTTTAAAGTATGAACAATTACAAAATCAAGAGCGAAAAGATGGGGAAGAGTGAAGTGCACACAGCTTTTAAAGTGTTTCGGCTCTAAAAGAAGCCTACATCCACTTTGAAGGAAGTTTTTATTATGATCATGGCGATTACAAAGTACATTGATTCCAAATTCGTGCACACCTTCTCTTGTTTACAATAGATTTACGCAAACGTCTTTAGGAATAGATCGATCTCACTTAGTGCAAGGACAAAGGATGATTATCTTTAATGATTGAACACATGAGTAATTTGAACGGATTCCATGGATGATTTAGAGTTAGATATTCAATTTGAGACAATTGGAGGTGTTAGAATTGCTTAGAATTGTTGAAGAAATTATTGGGCTGCCCTATAGGATCTTAGCCTTCGGTCCCTAAAAGTGTGGAAGCCATGTCCTATTTATAGGGGGGCTTTCATGAAGAAATGGGCCGGAAATCATATATGCAGGTTTTGGGTCGAGCGCGCAATAATTACGAAAATTCCACTGCCATCTGTCACCGTATGTTAACAGTTGTTTCTGTCTGTCTTGACCGATCGAGTTTAGGGTGTGCGAGCGACCGACCTGAACTATAGAGCTGTTTGAAAGACAGGGGTATGGCCAACTAGGAAAGCGTGCGAACGACTAGAGCAACATGCGAGCCTCACCTGTCCTAGTCAAAAGATGGTGCATGACTGCGCTTATGTTCGATCGACCACAAGATGATCAGAAAGATGTATAAGCATGACGTTGCATGACCAACCCTAACAATATTTGAGTTACATTAGTGCACGACCGACCGGGATGTTGCTAACCAATTGTACTAGGTATTGCTTGACTCAAGGATGCACGACCGACCATGAGCTGTATTTTAGATGTTGATTGTTCCTTGGATGCATGACCAACCGATCAAGGTAGTGATGTACGAACGAGGAGGGTATGACCGACCAAGCTTGTGCTCGAACATATGATGAACGACCAGCCAGACTGGTAATGTGCTTCTCCCACCATTTTAATATATACTCAATCTATCAATTGTGTGTAACTTTTAATGGATAAACATTTGCCCCTCAAAGTTTGTAGTTTTTTTATTTGTAAAAGCTACAATCTTCAAAATGGATGACAATCGCACAATTTGATGGATTAAATCAGGTTTTTTGTATACGTAGCATAAATAGGTCAGATTCGGACTTGTCTTTTTCGGTCGGTCATACCTAGATGCGAACGGTTTGGTTTTGCGCATATTTCCAGTGGTTGGTCGCACATAAGGATGTGAACGACCGAGGCATACTGTGTTTATGGACTGAGCCAGCCAATTGGACCGGATCTGCCCCTTCATCTTCTTTGCTTTATATATCGGCACATGTCCTTCATTTCCTCACTTTGCTCTTACTCTGAAGGAAACCGTTTAATGGAGACAATTCTTTCTTGAGGAATCTCATATCTAACTAAAGCAATATCACTCCTTTTCCAATCAAATTGGCATCATTGATAATTCAGAGCCTCGAGTTTATCAGCGAATCTGCCATGAAAACCTTCCGAACAAATCAGAGCGCTTACTCTTAGATTTTGAGCGCTGTTGAATTCAATCTAGCGGTAAAAGCTCGTCATCCCCAAGTTGAATAAAAATATCATCCATAGATTTGAAGTGCTGTAGTCTCACATAGGTAATTTTTACACTGAATTGGGTTGATAATGCATACGATTCCGAACCAAGTTGGATTTTGAAAGATTATTTTGATTGTGATGGTTAGGATTTGGAATCTATTGTATTGAATTTGGTTTTATAATTGCTTATGGATGATTGATTTTTTCCAATCATACGGCACCCCTTGTACTTTGATTTGAATCATATGCACATGGTATGTTCGATGAAATGCTTCGAAGATGAGAATCTTAATGTTTTGATGCGGGAAGGGCATCGCCACTTCAGGAATTAAAGTATGATATGTGCATGTTGATTGAGAACTTGGTGTGGCAATTTTCCATATCGATTCAATGCCTTGATTTGTTTTGAACTTTGTTTTCGGGAATAACTTGTGCACATTGATAAGCATTTAAATCCATTGTTGTTGTAGTCCCATGCTCTGATCAATGTTGGCAAACTTGTATTTGCAAGCTTGAGTTGGAGTAGCTTTTGGAGCTCCACACAAACCTGTAGCATCTTTGTGTGTTTGTTTAACTCACTATGGGGTCGTTTCGCTCGAGCTAGAGTGTCCTGCTCGACCCCTATATGGGATCGGTTACGCGCGACCTTGCTGTGACCGAGTACATGGGGCCTTATAGTGAGTTACCATACACAACATTGCTTTGCTCGACTATGTACAACATTGCTTGGGGATTTTATTGTGCTGTTAATCCGAATATGTAACGACTAGAATACTTGCACGTTTTTTTGAGCTTATATTTTATTGTTGACCGCTCATATCAACAATAAGTTAGCTTAAAAAGTCAAGAGTAGCTATATTTAGAACAACCTATGATTTGAAACTGAATGTCATATTCATGCAGGTTTTTTTATATAATCATTTATAACTAGATTAAGCACTCCCTGCACAAATATATGATCGTTCTGCGAGTTAACCATTAACGATACCTGGGATTAGTTAATCAGTATAGGCTAGTTGTGAATCCCGAGCCTCGTGTTTGAGACAACTCGTATATTATTCCCTTTAATCTGGGAGGCGCTTACCTACGATTTGCTTTTAAATATATCTATTTGTATAGAAATGGTAATTAGAAATCAGTCTCGTCAAATTCCTAAAGAAGCAGCTATGTCTTGTAAGGCTGGAAGTTCTGTTCAGGTAAATGAGACTACATCAACTGTTGTCCCCGGAGTGAACATTGGTCAGATTTTCACCAAACCCCGGCCTCTTGATAGTGCACCTTCCAATAATTATAAAACAACACTCCCTTTTAGTTCATATTGGCAGATGTGTGCTCAGTTTGTATTCTCGGAAGATGAAGCTAAGTTTCCGGAGAAGGATGATTGGCTTGACAATCCACCTGCCGGGTATGTAATAGTCAATAGCCATATGCTTTTAAGTGGAGCAATCCCTCCTTTTTATCCATATTTGGAATCAATTCTGCGTTGCTTGGCTATTTCCCCATACCAATTGCATCCCAATGACTATTTTATTATAATGGAAATTTACGTGCTTTTTATGAGAGTCATACAATGAGCGCCTACATTTCAGGATATCTGCTCTTTATATGCCTTTAAAAAAAGGAAGAAAGATTATCCTGCATTTATCTTTGTCAAAGGCAGGTACTCTAAAACTATTACCCATTAATAGAAAGCGTTAGGGGATTCCCGGATTAATACTTTTATGTCCAGTGGCATGGTAATTTTTATGGCCGATGGATGGAAGGAGGTAATCCCTTTTGCATGAAGTTTTCTATTTCTTTTTAAACATTGATTCTCAATTCCTTCTTTATTTTATAGAAATTTCTTCGAATCAAGGCACTACTTTTCACCAAACCCTTATTGTTTCTTTGAAAGCTATCGATGAGACCGAGAGAAGCTGATAGTTCTTGATTACGAAAAGATTCCTCCACCAATACCAATTACTTCATCCCTCATACTCTATGGAGATGAAACCCAACTAATTATAAAAGCGTTAATGGTAAATCTTCCACTAAAAAGGCTTCTTTGAAAAAATGTTCAGATCTTGTAGGTAGTAGCGAAACACCTCCCAAATTTAGTTTGATTCCTATCGAGGAAGAAGTACCAAAATAGGATGAGGGTAAGAGCCTTATGACTTTATCCGATCAAATCGAGAAGGAAGGCACTATCCTGGGTCCTATGGAAGAAACCAGACATGATGACGTGGATGGAATTACTTTGAGAACCACCTCAGACCCACATAAGAAAACTGAGGAGCTTCGAGAAATTGGAGTAACTTACAAGAATAACTTAAGTATTGAGAATTGTGATGAGAATCATGTTATTCGAGATAGTCAAGGAGAAGGTAACTCAAACACTTTTTAAAACCTGAGTGAGCTTAGCTTAGTTAAAAATCTTATCCCAGATGAAATTCTAACGTCGGAGCCAACAGCATTAGTAACAAAGAAAAAAACTGAAAAATATTCATCTTGAAATCCTCCTCCTAGAAAAAAAAAGCCGCAGACATAGGACTTTTCTTAGATGAGCCTGTTGAGATTGGTTCATTTCTAGGCGTTCATATGCAAATTCTTTTACTTATGCCATGCATTCCCAATGCTCTACATAAGCCTTTTTTTATTTTGTTTCAGTACTCCCTGATTTATGTACTGAGATTTTACTCTTTCATTTTTCCATGTTTAGAAATGAGACCTTCATTTGTGGATAGCTTTAAACAAGGTACCAAGAAATTCAATCCCAAAAACTACCTTAAACCTTGGCCTTCTCAACATTTCAAAAACTCGCAACGCTCGCAACCTGGCTACCAGCCTCAACAGATTGATGATCTTATCGAGACTAAGCAAGAAAGACAGTGGAGGCATGAGCACTTCGATATGATGAGAAAAGAAGAGGAAAAGTAGAAGAGGAAAGCTGGGTGATAAGGGTAAAGGTGACTCACTGAAGCGCCACAAATCAGAAAAGCTTCCAGTGCCAGATCCCCCAATATCGGATATTCAGAATACTCGTTATCAAGTATCTTTGGCTTCTCCATCAGTCACTCCCACTCCTTCCGACCTTGAGATAATTATGAACAGACCTTGCTACATTCCCCGACCGGTTGACTTTGTTCTTGCTAACCAATTACCGGGCTGGAATTTAAGAGGGATGTGTCTCAATCTGGACATATATCCTTCTGATAAACAAGATCTTTTTGAGGAATTTGATACCTTGAAGGGTAATGTGTTAACATAGCCCGACAAAACTAAAAGTCAACTCGAAGTTAAGCTGGAAAAATTTAAGGGCCGTGCTGAGAAACAATTGGGCGAGTGGTATGCCTTGCACATGAACTTCAAAGAGTTAATGGAATCAGCCTCTACCGCATTGCTACATTAGAGAACGATAAAGCTGTGCTGATCAGGTTTATTAAGTCATAGGAGAAAACCTTTGCATCTTCTGCTCAAAGAAATATGGAGGTAGCAGGTGTAGAGGCTGAAATCAACAGACTCAAAGAGGAACTTGCCACTGCGGAACAGGAGGAAAGCACACTAGCAACGCAAGTTCAAGAGGCACAATCCACCCAGCAACTTGCCGAATCTCAAATAGCTACAGAAAGGAGTGCTTCATCTTCTTATCAATAAGAGATTGTGACTCTCCGGCAAAAGATTTCTTCCCAAAGTTTGGCTCTTGAAGCGCTAACTACCAATGTTAAATTCCTTGAAGAAGATAAAGCCAAAGTTGTGGATTCTTACAAGAAAGTTAAGGTAAAGACCGATGCTACCTTGTCCTAATTCTATGTTTATAATGTCATAAGCCATGGTAGTTTGCAACATTTGGGAAATGCTTTCGCTGAACCTCTAGCTCTTGTCTGGGAAGAGGTACTTAAAATTAATGGAGGCAATCGTGGTGAGGATGATCTCATTGAGGAGCTCCTAGATGAAGAATCCCATGAGGCTTTAACCAAAGGGAAGATTTTACTGAGGAAAAAACGCGAATTGCTAAGTGATAAGATCGGGTCTTCTTGAGAACATGCCCTGGTTGCTAATGTTCCTACTTCTCCTACCAATGTTGAAGCTTCCGGCTCGTAGGCTCCCATTAATCCTCCCCCGGTTCTCAAAAGAAAAGACATAGTTGCCGAAGAGCATACTGCTACGAGTGATGTCACCGGGGAGCGTGAGGAAGATGACGAAGGTGGTGATAACATTAACGAATGGTAAATAAGCACAAAACTATTCAAGAAAATCTTCTAGCTGCAGGTAAAGCTGTATTCGATTTCATTGCGCCATACCTAGATTCTTTTTTAGTTCACCTGGATCTCTTACCTTTTACACTCTTTGCTCCCATGCTTTAGGTTTAATCTCATCACAACCTTCCCCTGCTGTAGGCATGGTAATGACAACTAAGGCTATTATCACTGACTCAACTATGATTTCAGTTCCTCTTGCCCTAGTTACCACTCCTCCTCCTAGTGATGCGTCCCTTCTTTCTTTTACCACTCTGGGCTCTGAGGATACTCAGATTCCCGCAATCACTGACTTTAGTGATGATGCTGACAACATCCCAAGTGAGGAGGATTCTGAACAAACTGATGAGACTCCGGACAAGGAGACTAAGGACCCAAAGAACTAGAAATCTAAGCCCTCATCAACTTCAGGACGCAAAAGAATAAATCGTGCTGCTCAGAAGAAAGGAATTATAACTTTATCATCCCAAGAAAGCCCCAACGGCCTAGCGGTCAACGATGGGAAACAACCAGCTATTACTCCTCCTCCCTCCACTGAACCTTCATTGAGGTCTGATAAGAAGTAGTAATGTCCATGATCAGCTTGCTTTAGTTCATTAATTACTTTCTTTTGTGTATTCCATTCAAATCGGTTGTATATGCTTCTGCCAGTCTCCGCTTATTACCGTATGTTTGTTACTTTGCGCACACTTATGTCTAAAACTTTTGCTCTTGACTTGTGATTCTTTTATTTGACTTTGTGTTGTTGTAATAAAGCTGTGTTTTGTTTTCTGCTTGTTGTACTTAATTTTTTTATTTAGCTTCGTCATACTTTTTGTGTTACACATCACACGTATCAAGCTTGCATCTTAAACACTTTGTCGATTATAAGGTTGTGATGAACTTATGGTATGTAGAGTTAGCATTGTTAGTTAGTTTTAATGCTATGGTTATGCCCCCATACCGAAGTTTGTCATAATCTCATTTGGCTATAAACAATCAACTTTTCTGAATTCTCTTGTTTATTGCAAGAATGATGGAAGCTTTCGTTCCATTAATTAAGGCCTTTGACTTTGTTATTGGATTTTGAGCATCCTGACTTGCCTAGCGATGAAATTCAGTTTAGTTGGTCGATTCATGTCATTTTCCCTATGCCCCTACTTGAGAGGTTTTATATTTATAATATATTCAGTGATATTTCTTGCTAACCTGAGAGTCCATCCCTTCGAAGATTAGTTCTGAATACATGCCCTGGGGAGGTCTTGGTTTTTATGCCTCTGAAGAGGTTTTCTTTTACTTTTTTTTTTTACTCAGTACCGTTTACATCCGGGATGACCAGATGTTATGCAGATAGTTGAACGGCTTTTGGTCTTTCACTCAATATCGATCACATACGGGATAACCAGATGCTACACAGATAATTGAATTTGGAAGACCTAGCCTAAGGTCGGGTGCCCCCGGAGAGGTCTTGGGTTTGAGTTTTAACCCAATTTCTATCTTGTCCATTCTAATTAGCTCAGAATCAGAAAGATTATATTGGATACCCCCTTTCGGTTGGGACGTTTGTTAATGATGGTCCTTCTAGCTTGTTGCCAGTCATTTCGGCCTAGGACTAGTACTTCCAACCTTGGTTTGTCGGTCCTTCCGAAACAGTGCTGGTCCTTCTAGCTTGGGTTTCCAGTCCTTTCGGCCTAGGATTGATGCTTCCAGTCTATGTTTGTCGGTTCTTCCAACATGGTGCTGGTCCTTCCAGCTTGGGTTACCAGTTCTTTCGGCCTAGGACTAGTACTTCCAATTTAGGTTTGTCAGTCCTTCCGACATGGTGTTAGTCCTTCCAGCTTGGTGTTTCATTGTCCCACGAGGCAAACATCAGTTTTTTTTATCGAGAGTGATCGCGATTTATAGAACTAAGGTCTCGAACCTTTTATTTAAGAAGGTGCCTCTATAATGGAACTTGCAATCTTTTATTTGTTAGCCTAGTTGGGCTGCTTCTACCATTGCATCATTTTTCGAGTTTGATGCCAATCATTCTGCTGGACGCTTATCTTAGTAGGCGACCATAACCAAGGATTCGACGTTTTGTTTGGAAGTGTTTTCTTTGATGAAAGGTGCAGCTTTCCGACTTGGTGCCCATTTGCTGTGCTTTTAACCATTTGACCGTGGATAGCTTGTTCCTTTTAGATTTGCATGGTGGTGCATTTCATCATCATGTTTAGTTTGCATGATACTTTTGGCACTCAACACTTGAGCTGTCCCAATCTGGATATGCTTAGGAAGCTTCAAGGTCTGGTTGTATTGTGAACGAGCTATTTCTCTTGTATTATCTACATTCAAAAAATACATTTTAGTAAGAGTTTGTAAATATATGATTCGTGCAACATATAGACTTTCTCTTTCATGACTTTTCACATGCACATAGCTCAAATATAATGCTTGCAAATATTATCAACTTTTTACAAAAATTTGAACAATGTATTGTAGAAAATAGAGATGAAGAAGCTCTTTATTACAAGCCCTAGGAATCTGTATTCCATCTGTGGTGGATAACTTGAAGGTGTCATCTCGGAGATTCTGTGTAACACCCCAAATTTTGAATGATCGAAATAAATAAATTTAAGAACACTTAATTTTTAAAAGAGAAATAAAGGGAAATGGGTTGCACCATTGCGTTCGTCTCGGAATTCTGCATGAAATAGAGTCTAGGTTTTCGAAAAACGGAGTCCGAACGAAGGAGAGATGACCCTCGAAAGATAACAAGGAAAAAAATACGTGAGCACACCCGACCAGGGAGGTCGACCTCCCATGGGGGAGGGAAACCATGGTGTCGACCTGGGTGTCGACCTTCCCCTTTGGGAGGTCGAACCTGGTTCGGCCAGTTTTGCTGCTAGTGCGATTTTTGGGTCTGGGACGATTTTTGATGGTCCAGATCAGTTATAGGGTTAATCCTAAGCCCTAAATAACTTCTTACACCTATATATATGTCATCAACCTAAACCAAATTCATAAAATAATTTCTAAGACACAATTATGCTGTCAAACTCTCTCCTAAACCCTAGCCGCCGCCTCTAATCAAATCTCAAGTGTTCATACACAATTCATATCAAAGTTTAGAGCTTCAACAACAATTAAAGAAGATCAATCAACATCACTGCAACGTTTCTACACCAATTTCAATTCGTTAATCCTTTTCTTAAGCCACGAAAGGCGAGTACAGTTATTTTCACAAATTTAATGGGATTAAAGTAACATGAAAAAGTTGTAAAAAGGATTCAAATATGTTTGTAATGAAAATCCCACCAAGTCTTCACCTTTTTGATTCATTTCATCATATGCCTTTGCTTCTATGTAAAGTTCATACCTTTTATTAATTTAGTCATGTTGAATCTGTCATTATGCCTCTATGCCAGTTTATACGCCCCTTTATTTCGTGATGTTAATTCCAATTTTCTGTGATTTGATTCTTTTCTTATCCCTATTCCTTTTAATTTTGGATCTAGGCTACCTTCGAGCCTATTTTAAAAATACGCGCGAATGAGAATACGTGGGAACGATAGGGATATGTGAAATATGGAAAATTGGATGTTATTGGATATTTTGGATAATTGGATAATATGTGAAATTGGCATATTTGGGTATGAATTACATGGAATTGATGAAATTTCCTATAATTGAAAATTTGTAACTGAGGCTAATTAATATGTAATTAGTGAAATTAGTGACAAGTTGGAATAGGAAAAAAAGTGTAAACATGATTATATGTTGAATTGGAAACACATGACATGAACATTGGGGTTTGGGTGAAATACGATTACTAATAAACCTTTGACACGAGGTTGGGCGCAATTGTGGTGTAAGACTGCCCGGAACCGCCCGACAAATCCAGCTGCCACAATTGGACGTCTAATGTGAGAGGTGAAAGGCATGAATTATAGGCGTAACGATGGGTGACACGAGGTTAGACCCGGTTTGTGGCGTAAGACTGCCCGGAACCGTCCGACAAATCCAGCGGCCACAAAGTATTCGTTCTAATGTGGGAGGTCATGCACCGTTCGTCATAAGGAATGAATTATGGAATACTAACCATAATAAGACATGGGTATGGTTAGAGGGTTAAGTGGTGTGACATGTAAATATGGACTTAACCGGAATAAGATAACGCAAGTAAATTATGACATGTAAGCACGGACTTAACCGTAGCATGTGTAAGACATGGACATTTAAATTAAAATAGTTAAGTGGGAGAAAAACCTAGTGTGGGCCAAACATAGGTGGGAGGCTTGTGTCGGATGGGGACCCGTTTCAACCAGTAACCCGTTTGAGTATCTAATTGGGCCCGGTACTAGGCCGGGGTTGGGGCACGCTTACTGGGCTTGAATATAAGAGGTCAAAACGTGAATAGCGGTGGCAACGCAAGTCCAACGGGTTCATGTGTGTGCATGGGTCCGAGATGGTAGGTAAGGCATTGTTGCATCGTGTAGGTATGGCCGTGCATTTCATGTTGGTATCCGGGTTGCCACTTTGGGGAGTGATACACCCCACTGTGGGGCCAGCACAGGTGCCTATGGGGTTTAGGGAGCCGATCGAATGGGTAGAGTAAGGGTACCTTAGCGGTGGTAGGAGCAAGCCGGTACCTATGATAGCAGCTAGTTACAAGTAACAACCAAGTTTGTCATGTGGGTACAGTTAGTGGGAAGGGATCAACCTTTATTAAAAGAGACTAGTAGATGTGTAGTGTAATTAAGTAATGTGGTGTAATTTAGCAAAAATACGGTGTAACGAAATACATGTTGGTTGAGTTGGATAGTCCTTTGGGTGCTAGTCTGATGTTGACTTTGGTCTTCGGGGTTAGTACTTGGAGGGTTGTTCTCTTAGCCAAGGTGTAGGATTGCCTTATTACTTAGGAACGAAATCATCTTGTCCATCCTTTTTATCTACCTTATCTACGTTACAGCCACACCATGATGCCTATTTATGTCTTGATCATTTACCTTACCTTTTATTTGTTAAAATTACTGGACTCGCTAGACTTTATGTCTGAGCCGTTTGTTTCCACCTCTTTTCTTTCCTTTCCCCCCCTTAGGTTTACAAGGAGGGAATACTATAGCTTAGTGCCGATTTCTTTCAGTTGCTCGAAAAGAGTAGATGTATCGCTTTGGACTCTCTCATCTTTATGGCTTTGCTTATGCCTAGTGGGGATTTAAGCATTTACGTTATTTAAGTATTTGCTTCATTAGGTACTTTGAAGCTTTTGGACAAGACTATCGATCCTGTTGTAATGGTTTTGGAAACTACTTATGTAAAGTTGTTTTGAGTTATGATGCTATGAAATAAGTTTTATCTTCCGCTATGTTGTTTTATTTTTTTATTCTTGTAATTTATCTATTCTATATAACAAAAACGGTTCATGGACATTGATGCATTCCCTTTGTGAGTGACATTAATGGAAATGGGGTGTTACACGTGGTATCAGAGCTAAGGTTACAAGAACAGATAAAAAGTTTTGAAAAGTGTTTTCAAAAGTATTATTTTCCTAGAAAGTATTTTCAAAAACTTGTTTTAAATAAGTTATTTTCAAAGAAAGTTTGCTTTAAAAAGCATAATCCCCGCATGCCATACATCTCTCTTTCGCTTCCCTTGTTTTGAAACTCTTCCTTTTCTTTTCATCATGTCCGGAGCATCTGAGATACCAAAAGGTGTTCACCTACCAAGTTGGTTTCGTCAATATCTCGAGGTTAGGGCCGGTGCCGCGGGACCGGCCGACGTTCCTCCTCCTCCTCCCCCCGCTCTAGTCATTCCTCCGCGTGGAGATGCTTTCTCCAAGATATGTAAAGACTTTCGTTCGATGGGTGGAAAACCTTTTTGTGGGTCTAAAACGTTCGTTGAAGCTAGAAATTGGTTGAAAGAAGTGGAAGATCTATTTGGCATTTTCGGTTTGGACGATTGTAGGAAGGTCCAATTGGCTGCTTGGTTGATGAAGGACGAAGCTTCATTTTGGTGGGAGGTTACTAATGGAGACCATGCTATAGAGACGTGGGAAGATTTTAGGGGAAGGTTTGAGTTGAAATTCCTTTCTCAAGACGAGGAGAGTATGTACATGGAGAGGTTCTTGACATTGAAGCAGAAAAACTTGACCGTGAAGGAGTATGTGACCGAATTTAATAAGTTGGCAAGATTTGGGCTAAGGCCGGTGAATACGCCTCACAAGAAGGACTTGAGGTTTGCAAAGGGCCAAAATGATCCGCTTCACAGTTTGGCTATGTCCCACATTCCAATGGGGGATACGTATGAAAAGCTTGTTGATATGGCATACATGCATGAAGAAGAGAAGGGTGTAAGTACTTTTAGGCCGCAAGATAAGAAGGAGGATCCAAAGAAAGCCCAACAACCAAAGAAAAGTGGTAAAGAAAAGAGGAAGTGTCACCATTGTGGGATACCCAGCCATTTAAAGAAAGACTGTAGGAAGAAGAAGAAGTTCGCTTGTTATCATTGTGGTGATGCAGGTTATGCTGTGAAGGACTGTCCTAAGAAGCAAGGGCAGAGGGCAGGTTCTACTTCGAGAAGGCAGGTTCACGCTCTCATGGCTCCGGGACAGGAAGAAGGTAGAAAAATTTCTGTCGAAAGTTTGATTTTCTTGTTTGATCATCCTATCCGTACTTTATTCGATTCTGGTGCATCACATTCGTTTATCTCTACATCATTAGTTGAAACACTGCACTTAAATACTAGTCTCGTTGTGCATCCCATTGTAGTCTCAAATCCTATTGGTGGGTCGACTCATTTATCCATGGTTTGTAGGGATTTGAGATTGTCTATCTTAGGCGTTTGTTTTGAATGTAATGCTTTTGTGCTTGGTTTCATGGGCTATGGGTTGATTCTAGGGATGGATTGGCTAGCAGATATGGTGCCATCCTAGATTGTGAACGAAGGGTAGTAAAATTGTTGACTCGTAGTGGAAAGACCCGTGATATTTCTTGTGACCCTAGAGGATCGGTGATGGTTAGTTATCTTGAGTCACTTGACGCATCCAATGGTGATTTACATTTTGTTCGTATAGTCCATGAATATGTTGATGTCTTCGATGAGGTGAAGGGTTTACCCCCAAAACGTGAGATAGACTTTCGTATTTATCTTATAGACAATGAAAAACTAGTATCTCTGCCGGTACGATACATGGCTCCTCATGAGAGGAGGGAGCTCAATAAGCAAGTAGGGGAGTTTCTTGAGAAGGGATTCATAAGACGTAGTATATCGGAGTGGGGTGCTCCAGTAGTATTTGCCACAAAGGCAGATGGGTCCCTTAGACTTTGTGTGGAATATAGAGAACTTAATATGCTACTAAGAAGAATAGGAACCCATTGCCAAGGATTGACGATCTCTTTGATTAGTTAGTTGGCGCCTCAGTGTTTTCGCAGTTGGACTTAGCCACTGGTTTCCATCAGTAGAGAGTGGCTGAGGATACCATAGACAAGACTGCCTTTAGGACTCCGGATGGTTTCTATGAGTGGCTTGTGATGCCCTTCGGTTTGACAAACGCCCCCGCATACTTTGTTGACATGATGAGTAGGGTATTTAGGGAGTACCTTAATAAATTGGTGGTGGTCTTTGTGGATGACATCTTGATCTTTTCTAAGAGTGAGGAAGAGCATGCCCTACATCTTAGGGAAGTGTTGGAGACGCCTTAAGTAGGAAAAGGTTGTCCTTGAGTCCGTTGTATGTTGAGCGGCGAAGCTTAGAGTTCATCTCTACGTTTGACTTTAGACCTTCCATTGACTTTGTACCCGGTTAGCTAGTATCCTTAGCGGTCAGACCTACGCTTTTGGGACAGATTAGTGAGGCACAGCGAGATGACCCACATTTGGTTGAGTTAGTAGAGAAGCTCATAAGCGGGATGTCATTGAGCCATCTTAGTAGGTATACCCTAGAAGATAAGGGTTGGTTACGTAGGGATGGTAGGCTTTGTGTACCACGAGACGAAAACTTGAGGAAGACCATTCTTGATGATGCACATCGTTCAAAGATGACCATTCATCCCGCCGGGGACAAGATGTACATGGACATGAGACGAATTTACTTTTCGGTCGGTATGAAGAGGGATGTGTCCCAGTTTGTCGGTAGATGCTTGGCGTGCCAACAAGTAAAAGCAGAGCAAAAGAAGCCCGGTGGGTTGCTTCACCCATTGGAGGTCCCACAATGGAAGTGGGAAAGTGTCTCGTTGGGCTTTGTTGATGGGTTACCGAGATCGAGGAAGGGTAATACGGGAATTTGGGTTGTGGTAGACAGACTTACTAAGAGCGCCCATTTCATTCCAGTGAAGAGTAAGAGGAATGCTCCATGGTTAGCCTCCGTATACATTCGAGAGATAGTTTGTTTGCATAGTGTTCCCTCTAGCATAGTGAGCGATCGCGATCCTATCTTTACTAGCGAATTTTGGAAAAGCTTGCAAGAGGCGGTAGGGACTCAGTTATGTTTGAGCACAACATATCTTCCTCAGACGGACGGCCAGACCGAGGGGGCGAATCGTATTATAGAGGACCTTTTGAGGCTGTGTGTTTTAGACTTCGGAGGTACATTGGAGGAGCATTTTCCTTTGGTGGAGTTAGCATATAATAATAGTTTTCAGTCTAGCATTGGCATGGCTCCTTTCGAGGCTCTTTATGGAAGTCCTTGTCGTTCACCTATATGTTGGTGGGAATCTACAGATAAGATCTTACTTGGGCCCGATATGATTAGAGAGACTTCAGAAAAGATTGATTTGATTTGAAGGAGGATGAAGACGGTGCAAGATAGGCAGAAATCGTATGCGGACAAAAGGAGGACAGATCTTGAATTTGATATTGTGGACATGGTCTTTATCAAGGTGTCTCCATTACGGAATGTTGTTCGCTTTGGGTCTGTTGGGAAGTTAGCACCAAGGTTCATAGGGCCGTTTCCTATTAAGGAGAGGATTGGACATATGGCGTATAGAGTGGAGTTGCCCGAGAGACTTAGTGGTGTACATGACGTATTCCATGTATCACATTTGAGGAAGGGCTTGCATAAGACCGCGGAAGTGGTAGAGCCGAGCTTGCTTAGAGAGGTAGAGATAGAGCGTGATGCGACGATTCGACGTGCTCCTACATGCATTCTTGGGTCGGAGATTAAGAAGTTGAGGAATCGAGAGGTCAAGCTAGTCAAAGTGCAATGGGGAGATGATGAGAGCGACGCTACTTGGGAGACGGAAGAGAAGATGCATTCATTGTACCCTTTTCTTTTCGAGAGTATGCCTTTTAATTTCTCCTTTATCGCTTAGTTTGTACTTGTTCTATCTTTAGTATGTCCTCTCGCTAGTATCTTTGACCTTTAGATTGGGTAGTCCTATGGTTGAAACAAGTGTTTGAGACTCGTTATGTATGGTGGATGCATGTGGATGCAAGTGTTTGCAAGTGGTTGCTCGTGGATGCATATACACACACTTTAGGCACTAGATCGGCTCAGTCACTTTCATATTGCATATTGGATATAAATGGATGTATTTAGTAAAATGAATGTAAATTGAATGTGTGTATCATATGGATGTTGCATTTAAATGAATGGTTGTGCACACATGTAGTAATGATATGTATAGGGTTCTTTGCATACATGATGGATACATGGCACTATCACTATTTGCATTAAGGAGGTCGACTGAATCAGTGGACCGCCTGATTTTGCATTAGTATATTAACATATACACACACACTATGCATATGTACATGAAAAGCATTAGATTTTTTTTAAGGACAATGGTTGCTAGTGGTTGATGGTTGAGTAGATGGATGATTGGATGGTAGGATACGTTCTTCTTGACTTAGAGATTTCGAGGACGAAATCCTTTAAGTAGGGGAGAATGTAACACCCCGAATTTTGAATGATCGAATTAACTAAATTTATGAGCACTTAATTTTTAAAAGAGAAATGAAGGGAAATGGGTTGCACCATTGCGTTCGTCTCGGAATTCTGCATGGAATAGAGTCCAAGTTTTCGAAAAATGGAGTCCAAACGAAGGAGATATGACCCTCTGAAGATAACAAGAAAAAAAAATGTGAGCAGGCCGACCAGGGTGGTCGACATCCCAAGGGGGAAGTCGACTTAGGTACCCCCAGTTCGACCTAGGGGTTGACCTCCCCCTTTGGGAGGTCAAACCTGGTTCGGGCAATTTTGCTGCTAGTGTGATTTTTGGGCCTGGGACGATTTTTGATGGTCCAGATCAGTTCTAGGGTTAATCTTAAGGCCTAAATAACTTCCTACACCTATAAATATGTCATCAACCTAACCCTAATTCATAAAATAATTTCTAAGACACCATTTTCCTGCAAACTCTCTCCTAAACCCTAGCCGCCGCCTCTAATCAAATCTCAAGTGTTCATACACGATTCAAATCAAAGTTAAGAGCATCAACAACAAATAAAGAAGATCAATCAACATCAACGCAACGTTTCTACACCAATTTCAATCCGTTAATCATTTTCTTAAGCCACGAAAGGTGAGTACAATTATTTTCACAAATTTAATGGGATTAAAGTAACATGAAAAAGTTGTAAAAAGGATTCATATATGTTTGTAATGAAAATCCCAACAAGTCTTCACCTTTTTGATTCATGTCATCATATGCCTATGCTTTTATGTAAAGTTCATACCTTTTATTAGTTTATTCATGTTGAATCTGTCATTATGCCTATATGCCAGTTTATATGCCCCTTTATTTCGTGATGTTAATTGCAATTTTCTATGATTTGATTCTCTCTTCTTATCCATATTCCTTTTATTTTTGGTTCTAGGCTACCTTCGAGCCTATGTTAAAAATACGTGTGAATGCGAATACGTGGGAACGATGGGGGTATGTGAAATATGGAAAATTGGATATTATTGGATATTTTGGATAATTGGATAATATGTGAAATTGGCATATTTGGGTATGAGTTACATGGAATTGATGAAATTGCCTATAATTGAAATTTTGTAATTGAGGCTAGTTAATATGTAATTAGTGAAATTAGTGACAAGTTGGAATACACAAAAAGTGTAAACATGATTACATGTTGAATTGGAAACACATGACATGAAAATTGGGGTTTAGGTGAAATAGAATTATTAATAAACCTTTGACACGAAGTTAGGCGCAATTGTGGTGTAAGACTGCCCAGAACCGCTCGGCAAATCTAGCTGCCACAATTGGACGTCTAATGTGAGAGGTCAAAGGCATGAATTATAGGCGTAACGATGGGTGACACGAGGTTAGACCCGGTTTGTGGCGTAAGACTACCCGGAACCACCGGCAAATCCAGCGGCCACAAAGTGTTCGGTCTAATGTGGGAGGTCATGCACCATTCGTCATAAGGAATGAATTAAGGAATACTAACCATAATAAGACATTGGTATGGTTAGAGGGTTAAGTGGGGTGACATGTAAATTATGACACGTAAATATGGACTGAACCGGAATAAGATAAGGCATGTAAATTATGACATGTAAGTACGGACTTAACCGTAGCATGTGTAAGACATGGACATTTAAATTAAAATGGTTAAGTGGGAGAAAAACCTGGTGGGGGCCAAGCATAGGTGGGAGGCTTGTGTCGGATGGGGATCCGTTTCAACCAGTAACCCGTTTGAGTATCTAATTCGGCCCGGTACTATGCCGGGGTTGGGGCACACTTACTGGGCTTGAATATAAGAGATCAAAACGTGAATAGCGGTGGCAATGCAAGTCCAGCGGGTACATGTGCGTGCATGGGTGGTAGGTAAGACGTTGTTGCATCATATAGGTATGGCCGTGCATTTCATGTTGGTATCGGGGTTGCCACTTTGGGGAGTGTTACACCCCACTGTGGGGCCAGCACGGGTGCCTACGGGGTTTAGTGAGCCGATCGAATAGGTAGAGTAATGGTGCCTTAGCGGTGGTAGGAGAAAGCCGGAACCTACGATAGCAGCTAGGTACAAGTAACTACCAAGTTTGTCATGTGGGTACAGTTAGTGGGAAGGGATCAACCTTGAGTAAAAGAGACTAGTAGATGTGCGGTGTAATTAAGTAATGTGGTGTAACTTAGCAAAAGTGCGGTGTAACGAAATACATTTTGGTTGAGTTGGATAGTCCTTTAGGTGCTAGTCTGATGTTGACTTCGGTCTACGGGGTTAGTACTTGGAGGGTTGTTCGCTTAGCCAAGGTGTAGGATTGCCTTAGTACTTAGGAATGAAATCATCTTGTCCATCCTTTTTATCCACCTTATCTATGTTACAGCCATATCATGATGCCTATTTATGTCTTGATCATTTACCTTACCTAATATTTGTTAAAATTACTGGACTCGCCATATTTTACGTCTGACCCGTTTGTTTCCACCTCTTCTCTTTCCTTTCCCCCCTCAGGTTTGCAAGGAGGGAATACTATAGCTTAGTGTCGGTTTCTTTCAGTTTCTTGAAAAGAGTAGATGTATCGCTTTGGACTCTCTCATCTTTATGGCTTTGCTTATGCTCAGTGGGGATTTATGCATTTATGTTATTTAAGTATTTGCTTCTTTATGTACTTTGAAGTTTTTGGACAAGTCTGTTGATCCTGTTGTAATGGTTTTGGAAACTACTTATGTAAACTTGTTTTGAGTTATGATGCTATGTAATAAGTTTTATCTTCCGCTGTGTTGTTTTATTTATTTATTCTTGTAACTTATCTGTTCTATACAACAATAACGCTTCATGGACATTGATGCATTCCCTTTGTGAGTGACATTAATGGACGAGGGGTGTTACATTCTAGCTTATAACATAAGGTCCTTCCCAATCTAGCCCAAAAACCCCGGTTCCAGTCATTACTTTTTTCAGCACAAGGTCTCCGATTTTGAAAGACCTGTGTCTGACTTTTGAATTGAAATGTCTAGCCAACCTTCTTTGATGTGCAGCAACCCTGAATTCTGCTTCATTTTTCTTTCCTTCAAGTTGACCGAGGGCTTCAAACTGTAACTTCTCGTTTTGCTCCTGGTTGAAATGAATCCTTCAATGAGTGGGAACTTCCATCTCTATGGTAGTCATACCTTTAGAACCAAAAGCCAAGGAAAAGGGAGTATGCCCAGTCGCAGTTTTATGAGTTCCTCGGTATGCCCATAGTGAAACTGGAAGCTCATCTACCCAACAAGCCTTGGATTTCTCTAATTGCTTCTTGATGGTTGACTTTATGATTGTATTTACCGCTTCTACTTGCACATTTGCCTACGGGTGGGCAACTGCTGCAAAGCTTTTCTAGATTTTGTACTTGGCTCAGAGAATTCTTCGCTTTCAAATTGGGTTTCATTGTCCGTGATTATCTTTTGCAGCAGTCCAAACTTGGAAATGATGTTTTTCAAGACAAAGTTGATGACTTTCTTTGAGGTTATGGTTGCCAATGGTTCTGTATACTTGAAGCCAGACTTCGCTGTGGGAAGTGCTCCTATAAGATCGATGCCCTAGACAGAAAATGGCCATGGACTGACCACTTGAGTTATCACTATGGATGTTACTCTCGGAATCATTGCAAACCTTTGACACCTGCTGCATTTTCTAGTGTATGCTGAAGAGTCTCAATTTGCACCTGGCTAGAAATAACCATATCAAATTTTCTTTTGGCCAATGTCTGACCACCAGTATGGCCTCCGCATTCGCCTTAATGCAATTCCATTATGATTTCCTTTGATTCCTTTTTTTTGATGCAATGAAGTAGAGATATGGAGAATCCTTGCATGTATAGACATCTATTCAGAATGAGGCACATACGAGCATTCCGTAAGATCTTCCTTTGATTCTTAGCTTCCGTTGGGAGTGCACCGGTCAAGAGATACTCTTTGATTGGTGTCGTCCATGGGTCTGGCTCATCGGTTGCCTCCATTACCAAAATCCATATCAATCAGCTTTGTACGAGGGCTATAAAGTACTTCCAAGGGAACTAACCCCATTAGTTGTGCCTCTCCTGAGCTTGCATATTTTGCTAGTGAATCCTCCTTGGTGTTCTCTTCCCTGGGAATGTGAGATATGGTATAATGTTTGAAGCTTTCCAGTAGTTCCCAAGCCTTGGATAGATAGGCTGGCAAGTTGCATACTTTATCTTGGAATTCTTCCTGAATTTGATAAACAACCAATTGCGAGTCACTAAAGATCTGTAAGGTCTTTAGCTGTAGTTCCCTTGCCTGCCTTATTCCCGCAAAGAGGGATTCATACTCGGCTTCATTATTTGTTGATGGAAACTCTAGTTTTAGCGTATAGCATATAGATCTTCCTTCAGGGGTTTCCAGGATTACCCTTGCCCCTGAACAATAGTCATTTGATGCTCTATCAACAATTAGTTTCCATTGGACACTAGCCTCGATAGTAGGTTCTTCTTCCTCATCTCCTCGTTCAGTGAACTTTGCGATAAAATCTGCAAGTGCCTGTCTATTAATTGCTCTCTGGGAGTGGTATGTAACATCATTCAGACTGAGCTTGATATTCCATTTCATCAACCTCCCAGAAGTCTCTGGGTGGAACAAGACTTGCTTCAAAGGCTGATTAGTGAGGACCTTAATAGGATGAGCCTGGAAGTAAGGTCGAAGCTTCTTTTAGGAAATAGGCAAGCAATAAACGAATTTTTCGAGCTTCGGGTAATTCAACTCTGCCCCAGTTAACCTTTTACTAATGTAATAGATAGGCCTTTGAACTTTCGAAGCCTCTTCCATCAAAGCTACACTCAGAGCATGAGCGGACAATGCCAAGTATAAGAACAAGTCTTCTCCATCACTAGGTTTGGAAAGCATCAGAGGTATCACCATGTTCTAGATTAGTTCCTCAAGGCATTCTGGCATTCTAGAGTCCAATGAATATCTTTCTTTCGTTTTCCTGAGGGCATCGAAGAAAGAAAGGCATCTGTTGCCCTCGATATGAGGTGATTCAAAGCTGCAATCTTCCTGTTTAAGCATTGGAGTTCCCTCTTTGTCCTTGGAGCGAGCATTTCCCTTAAGGCTGATATCTAAGATGGGTTGGCCTCTATGCCCGGACATTGACAATGAATCCCAAGAGTTTTCTTGAAGCGACTTCGAAAGAGCACTTTAGAGGGTTGAACTTCATACCGTACCGGTGTAGAATATCAAACATATGGGCTTGATTTTCCAAATGATCACCAAACCTTTTTGACTTTACCAGCATATCATCGACATAGACCTCCATTGTTGTACCGATTTGCACTTTAAACATGACGTTCACAAGTCCCTGGTAAGTTGCCTCTGCATTCTTTAATCCGAATGGCATCGCTTTGTAGAAGTATACATCGAGATCAGTGATAAAGTTGCATCTTCTTGATCTGGTCCATGCATCATAATCTAGTTGTACCCTGAATAAGCATCCATAAAAGACAACAACTCATGCCCAGCTGTAGAATCCACAAGCTGGTATATCCTGGGGAGAGGGAAGCTATGCTTTGGACAGGCTTTGTTAAGATCTGAGTAGTCAATGCAAACTCGCCAATTTCCATTTGATTTATTCACGAGTACGGGGTTGGAGACCCAGTTCGGATAGGTAGATTCCCTGATGAAGCTGTTTTCCATTAATCTATCGACTTCCTCCTTTAGAGCTATCCATCTTTCCGGCCCTTGGGTTCAACTTTTCTGTTTGACAGATGGAACACGTGGATCAATATTGAGCTCATGAACTGCAACATCTGAAGTTATGCCACACATGTCAGAATGGCTCCACGTGAACACATCTAAGTTGACCTTAAAAAAGGCAATCAACTAAATCTTCAATTCTGGGCTCAACCGAGATACTATATTCAGGACACTGTTTGGAACTTTTGGATTAACAACAATGAGAATCGCGATCTCAGCCGGTGACGCTCTTCCGTCTACTGCACTAGCCTTTCTAGGTCCATTTCTTTTTGTGCTCCGTTGTGTTTCCAGTGCAGGGACCCCGCTCTAATTGCTATAAGGGGAGGTTGTGAATGCGGAGTGGAGCCTCCGCACTCTATCCCATCTCTTTCTATCTAGATTCATGTAGCTTGGTCATGTTGCAATCGCTTATGGTAGTCTGAACTCCTTTAATTACACCTACTCCATTTTTAGTTGGAAACTTCATTGTCAAGGACCATGGAGTTAATGAAATTTTAAACCCTGCCAGAGTTGGACTTCCCAAGAACGCGTTGTAAGCGGAAAGTTTGTCCACTAAGATGAAAGTTTGCATCATAGATACTTTGCGTTATGTATCTGCCAATTCTACGAGCAAGTCAATTACGCCGATAGGCTGTCCAGTGAATCCATGGATTTTGTTTGGACATGCATGCAGATCCGCCATAGATAGCTTCATTTTCTAGAAGGCTTTTATGAAAAGCACATTAACGGAGGCCCCCCATGTTAACCAGGACTCTTCTCACAATCACAGGACTAAGACCGACTGTGATCACCATGGGATCAACAATTGGGGTAAGTAGTCCATCAGAATCTCTGTCTTTGAACACCACATCTTCAGCTAAAGTTTTATGCATCTTCATTGGAAGCGTGTTGCTCAAAATCAAGCACCACTCTTCTTCTGTAGCGGCTTTCAGCTCATTAGTTTATTTCTCCATGCCCCCTCAGCTTCTTTCGGTTGGGTGAAGACCTATAGAAATTGTATTGATTATCGGTCTCAAGTCAGTGGGAGCTTGAGCCTTCCCCCCAAATTCTGGTTGAATGGTGGCATTACCCTGCTCCTTGGCAGTTTCAGCACCTTGGGGATTTCTTACATATTGATGAAGCTTGTTCTTTCTAATGAGCACCTCAATCGAACTCTTCAAGTGCCTGAATTCGTTGGTATTATGCCCCGGCTGATTATGAAAGCGACATAATTTACCAGAATTAGCTTGCTGCTCTTTAATTTTCTGTGGCTTTAATTCGGGAAAAATGCCCAAAAACTTTGTAGCGGAGTAAATTTTCACTGGGGTTTCATTTAGGGGAGTCAACTCTGAATGCTTGAAAAACGACATGTTCTTATAAGTTTGTTATCCTTCCCCTCGTTCCCTCTCTTCTGCCCAGAGATATTTTTTGGATCAGCTTGGGACTCACCACCTTTCCCTTCACGGTAGCACTACTCTGTGCAGCATTTCGAACAATAGGAGGATCATCTTCAACACTCATGTATTCTTCAGCTTTTTTATAGAACTTCTTCAGTGTTTTGGGTTTCTTCATGTAACACCCCACTTCCGTTAAGGTCACTCACAAAGGGAACACCTTAACTTCGGTGGAATGTTATAAGTAAACAGAACCGAAATTTACAAGACAGTTATGTATAGTACTTGAAAAAAAATTTATAACTTTGTTACAGCGGAAACAGAAATAAGCTTGGTTACATCACAATACCAAAACCCAAGTACACAAATATCAGTCTTATACAAAATCCTTCAGAATGCATAATTTTAAAGCCATAATCCGTAATAGAGAATGCCATAAATAGGTAGAATCAAGGCCAAACAATATTTCAAGCACTTCTAGCACTTCAAACAGTTGGAACCCGAAACAAGCTCCTATGTTTCCACCCTGAGAACCTGGGGGGAATGGAAGAAAAGAGGCGAAACAAACGAGTTTTGGCATATGTCTGGTGAGTCCAGTGACTTTCAGCATATAAACAGATAACAGTATCATGACATGTAAATAAACTGGATGAGAGATAACCATAACAGGAGTAGCAGGTTAACAGAAGAGACAGAATGATATAGGCTAAACTAAGCTTCTTACTTGGTTTTCACTTCTCTGCACCAATACTAGTATAACAGAATTAGGCGTTTCCCTAATGTCTAAACAGAATGATCTCTTCAGAAACACGATGCTAGAAATGGGCCTTTATCACCCTAACAGAGAGAGATGTTCAGAAACAGAATGCTAGAAATGGGCCTTTACTACCTGAACAGAGGCAGAGGTACAGAAACAGAATGCTAGTAATAAGCCTTTACCACCGGACATAGACAGAAACAGAATAACACCTACGGAAACAGAATATTAGAATTAGGTGTACACTAGTAATAAGCCTTTACCACCCCAACAGACGGTACCACACAGAAACAGACAGGTGTTACCACCCCAACAGAAACAGACGGTACCCCAACAGAAACAGACAGAACTAAGTGTACCATTCTACCCCAAGCGATCGGCTCTGTAATACACAAATGCCATGTGCTGGCCCCACAGAAGGGTGTATCACTCCCTAAAGTGGAAACCAATGGACACAGACCTATTTACAGATGTCACAGTGTCTTACATCCTCAGAGCAGACCGGATCCATGCACGCACATGACCCGGTTGGAATGCGCCATCAACACCCCTCACCATTATCAGAGTGAAACTCTTACAATTAGTTCAGTAAGCGTGCTCTGGACCCTTACCAAGTATTGGGTCATAATTTTGATACCAGAAAGGGTTACTGACTAATATGGGTCACAAACAATAGATGACACAAGTAATTACCCCTCCTAACCTTGTGTCCCCAGACTAACAGATTTCAGATTAACTTGTTTTTAGATTTCAGATGTACAAAGTCCAGATTAACTAGTTCTTAGATCATACATACAAGTTAACAAGTTTTCAGACTAACGGATCAGATATACAGATTAACAGACTTACAAATTGTTTCACCTAACCTTGTATTGGGCCTATAAATTTTCAAACAGATTTATTAGATTGATCAGTCCAGTTGATTTAAACCTATCCACCCAACACGTTTTAGGTATCACATTTATCTTGGATTTGCATTAATTAAATATAAATGCACAGACCTCTCACATTAGGTCTGTAACTTGTGGCCGTTGGATGTGTCGGGCGGTTCCGGGTAGAATTTTGCCACAAGCCAGACCCAACCTCGTGTCTAAGCATCTTTGTGCCTACAACCTCTCACATTAGACTGACAGTTTGCGGTTTCTGGTTAAGCCGGTTGGCTCCGGGCAGGCTTCTACCGCAAACAGAGTCTAACCTCGTGTCTCAGCATTCTTTTTTTTAGCTGAAGTATTCATTCATAGATTAGTCCAATATCGGACTAATTATGCCAATTCAACAAATTAACTTCTTTACAAGTTGTAGTAGATTATCCAAAGTTCTATTAACATGTTTTGCTCAATTTTAGATCGAGCCTATAGATTTTCATACCCCAAATTACCATATTCAGTTTCAACAGATTCAGCAAATTAGGCAATTTAACTGATTTAATCATCCCTTAAAATTCCATTGACATACCTCGCCTAATCATAAAATTAAGCCTAATTTTACACACCCAATTTATGGTCATAATTCACAATATAACATACGTCCTAAATTTTAGTTAAATTTGCATCATATAGAATATTCTCTAAAAACCCCAAATCATGATGCACAATATAAATTATGCCATATTACAACCGTTGATTACCGCGTATGTCAAATATCCAGAAGTCCGAATTAGGCGTATTCACATTTCTATTTATCCCTATTATAATATAGGTTTTTCAGGCCTAAATCACATATCCTTTTCTTCCAAGTCATAGATCGTCATATAAAATACGCCCCAAATCTAGATCTTAAATTACAACATGTATTATGTCCTCAAAATCAGATCTTGAATTATAACATGCATTATGTTCCCAAATTACAAGTCATATGTTGTCGTACAATAATTCTACTTCTTCCAAATCATAAATCGTCATATATAGTATGCCTAGATCCAAATCTTAAATTACAACATATACCCTTTTCTTAAATTAGTCACAAATCAGTCATGTCCAATTATGCATCATTCATTATTTTCCCCAAATTTAGCATTCGTGCGTTAATCTCTTATGAGATTTGGCTTGGGCTCGTGGTAGCCAGGCTATAGAACAGAAGGAAGGAAGAGATACAGAATAGTTACAATAATAAGATAGTTCTACACAGAAAAAACAGATCTGATAAACAAGAATAAATTGATCTACACAGAAAAACAGATCTGATAAACAAGAATATGCATAATCTCCAATTCAAATTTATAACCATGACAATATCATAATTAAATTTCATATCTGAAAATAACTGTACTCAACTTGGTTGGATTCTAAAAGAAAAAGGGTTGTAGTTGTTCTCTTTTAATCCTATTCATATTAGAAGAAGAAGGAGCACTTTTTCTAGCTTAGGTTTCAGCAGAGTAACGACGCCATTGATTTATATTAATACGTATTAGGACAAAGTATAGGTGTAATGAATTTGTATGGAGAGAAAGTGCAGTTTGGGGGTGTTTAAATAGCTTAGGAGCAACGAATCTGGTCAGAACGGGCATCTAAATACAGAAAAACGAATCTGTCCACGGATCTGGAAATAGAGGGGAGGTCGACCCCTAGGTCGACTCCATGGTCAACCTGTTCTACCAAGGTCGACCCCCAGGTCGACCCCCTAGTCGACCTGGGTCCTAGGCGGGAAATTTCCTGCCTAGCCCGGGTGTGTGTTTTGAATTTAGAACTTTGAATTTTGAATTCAGGCTGGTTTTTATTCTAAATCCCTTAAATTTCTATGCGCTATAACTTCTTCATATGGAGTCCGATTTACGCAAACCCGGACTCTATCTCAAGCAGAATTCCGAGACTAACGTAATGGCGCAACCCGTTTCCCTCAATTATTCTTATAAAAATTAAGTACACTTTGTTTTGTTACTTTATGTTCATAGAAAATACGGGGTGTTACACTTCATCTAGAGCCTTCTCCCAAATTTTGAATTTTAATCAATAGCACCCCTCAGAAATGCCAATATGTACCAAGGTTCTAGATCTATGACTTCGGCTGCCGCAGCGTGGAACCTTATAAGAAAAGCCTTGGCCATTTCTCCAGGAATTAGCTCCATTTCGATAAGCGACATCACATCCCTTTCTTTGGTAGTTTGTAGTCGGAAATGGTCTTGGAACCTTCTCGCCAAATCCACAAATTGATCCACATATTTAAGCGGTAGTATAGTGAGACATAGTGAAGCTACCCCTTCTAAGCACATAGGGAAATATAAACACTTTATGTCGTCAGTGGCTCTAGCTCCTTTCGTGTGTTGATCATACTTGAACAAGAAGATGTTCAGATCTACACTTCCACTAAATGTTGCTATTGTCGGGGCTATGAATTTCTTAGGTTATTTTGCTTGATGAATTCTTTTCGTGAATAGATTTTTGCTTGGCGAAAACTCCCATTCCTTTTCATTGTCTTGACTAGCCATGTTCTCTTTCATTATTCGTTGGATCATGTCTGAGATGTACTTCTCATCACCAGTTCATTCCACGAAGCAGCCATCAGTCCTTTTACCTAAATGATCGCGGTTCAAGTCCTGATGCCCTGGACCTCACTTGGGAGGTGCCACTTTGGTGGGACTAGTGGCGCTTCGAGTTGTACGTTTCTCGACATGCTGTCGTGTTTTGACTTTGGAGTCCTCGACGCTGGTCTCCCCCTTGTCTTCCACTTCAAAGTGGGAGCGACTAGGGTCTGAGGCAGAAGAGTCCACTTTTTTGTCAGCATTAACTATGACCTTTGGAGGAGAGGGATTGGCTTGAGCATTAAGCAAAGCATCAAGCTTTTCCATTATCATCTTGGTCGTAGCATCCACTTTTTCATTCAAGCCAGTTACTACCACGTTCAATTCTTCTCGAGTTGCAGCTAGTTTCGAGGACTCACCGACCTTCCAATTCAAAGTTTGTGGTGTAACTACGTCATTATCAGCATTTTCATTACTTGTAGTAGCTCTAGCAGATTTGCTGTTTTTCATTGAAGCATCCATGATTTCTAAGAACCTTTTTGAACTTCCAAGAAAATTCTTCGATGGACCCACTTTTTAGGCTTTAAGAGCCTATCATAGCAAGTAGGCTTTAGCGCAACACTTTAGCAAACCTCCACCAAGGCTCTTAACCTTGTGGTCATGGGTTCAAGCCCCGCTATGGGCGCCAAAAATGTTGATATCTAATTCAGTATCAACACCCCAAAAATGCAAGCAACACTTAAAAGTATAAACAATTATAAGATCAAGAGTGAAAAGATGGGGAATAGTAAAGTGCACATTGCTTTTAAAGTGGTTCGACTCTAAAAATAGCCTACATCCACTATGGAGGAAGTTTTTATTATTATCATGGAGATTACAAAATACATTGATTCCAAATTCATACACATCTTCTCTTGTTTACAATAGATTTACTCAAATCATCTTTAGGAGTAGCTCGATCTCACTTAGTGCAAGGACAATGGATGATTATCTTCAATGACTGGACACATTAGTGATTTGAATGGATTCCATGGATGATTTAGTGTTAGATCTTCGATTTGAGAGGATTGGAGGTGTTATAATTGCTTGGAATTGTTGAAGAAATAGTTAGGCAGCCCTTTGGGATCTTAGCATTTGGTGCCTAAAAGTGTGGAAGCCATGGCCTATTTATAAGGGACTTTCATGAAGAAATGAGCTGGAAATCATATATGCAGGTTTTGGGTCGAGAGCATAAGAATTAAGAAAATACCACTGCCAGCTTTCACCAGCTGTTAACAGTTGTTTCCTGCTGCCTTGACCGATCGAGCATAGGGTGTGCGAGCAACCGACCTGAACTTGTGATCTACCGACCTAAATTGCAGTGCTGTATGAAAGGACGGGTTACGATCGAATAGGAAAGTGTTCGAACGACCATAGTAACGTGCGAGCCACATCTTGCCCGGCCAAAAGATGGTGCATGACTGTTCTTATGTTCGATCGACCGCAGGATGATCAAAAAGATGTACGAACTTGGCGTTGCATGACCGACCCTTACAATATTTGAGTTACATTAGTGCGCGGTCGACCAGGATGTTGCCAACCAATTGTGTTGGGTATTGCCTGACCCAATGATGCATGACCGACAAGGAGCTGTATTTTAGATGTTGCTTGTTCCTTGGATGCGCGACCAACAAGTCAAGGTAGTGATGTACGAACGAGCAGGGTACGACCGACCATGCTTGTGCTCGAACATATGATGCACAACCGGCCAGACTGGCAATGTGCTTCTCCTACTATTTTAGAATATACTCGATCTATCAATTGTGTGAAACTTTTAATTGATAAACACCTAACGTAAATACGAACGGTTTTTATCTTTCGACAACCCAAACATTTTTAAAATCAATATCTTTTCTGATATTATAATAGTGTCTAAATGCGAATAAATATCAATCCAACAGAACACTTGCATCTCACGCTCTATACATATACTATACAATCAAAACCGTGGGCTCTTATTGGAGAATGGATTTTCATACCAAGGTATGGGCAACCACTTTTCCGATAATGTACCTCCGGAGATGAATACATTGGGGTTCAACAAGAACATCTTGCGGCACAGGCTAAATATGATCGGCACCTCACTTCGCTTTCTAGTACCGAATATATCATTACTACGGTTGGGGGCCAACCAACCGAACCGATAGCATACAGAATTAAATAAAGGGGGCAAACTGTGGCATTTGATTTCTCTAGACCAGGTAAATATATAACCTTTTGATGGGTGTGACCCACATAGCGATGCGACCTACCCGATTTTGTGCCATTTCCAGGTTGATGAGCCTTGGGTTCATAAATCTTTTGGAATGTCTGGACACCATTCGTTTTGAATGTCACATCGTCAAATCCTCCATAAAATCAATAATTGATGTCCACAAAATACTCTGGTTGTTAAGCTAAGAGAATGTGCACTTCTCCGCCATCAATGTAAAGGCACGTAAATCCGTACCCATTTGAGATGACTAATATCCTACACATTCAACCCAAAGTGTACGAAAATACAGATCTTTAATAGAAAGAAATAAGAGGATAAGAAAGATAAGATAGAACTATTAGAATAGAAGAAGGAGAACTAAAAAGAACTTCAGAATCTCACAGCGAAATTTCACAAAATACATAATATATTACATAAGAGGGTTTGATACACATAGTAAAACATCATAGTACATTACCATCACAACACATCATCATACTAGTTTAATACAGACATTCAAACTAGATACTTAGAGATAGATATAGCTACTAGACGGGTTCTTGGTCTTTTACTCCACAATACTTCAAAGGATTCCATTTGTCACCTGGATCACTTGTCTACACATAACATGTGTTATGAGTACCCCAAATTTTAGGAAAACACAGAATATAAACTCTGGGTCAGTCGGGGGACCGACGTGAGTTAACAATTTAAAACATAGCTTGATTAGCACCATATATCTCATAAGACTACGCCGTAAAAATGGAACGGGTTTTTCCCTCATGAGATATAGAACAATTTGTTTAACTTTTCAAAAACGTTTTGAAAGAAAAGATAATAGTAAGACCAACCAACACATAAAAAAGGATGTTTTTTTACCTTACTATAACCCAAAATATCTTTGATATCGAAGTTCATAATAGTTCGTATCAAATAAATAACCATCTAGCGGAACTCTTGCATCTCACGCTCCATATATAATATAAAAATCGAAAGCCACGGGCTTTTATTGGAGATTTGATTCCAACAGACAAGGTATGGGACCACCTGTTGATCAGTGTATTCTAGAGGGATTACGCTGGGGTTCAACAAGAACGTCTTGCAACCCGGCCACACATGGACGACCACTCATTTAACATGAGTGTATCGAATATATTTTTGCGCACCTGCCATAATTCCTAGGAGGTACATAATCGAAAGAAGAACCGATAAGGATTTTCTCTAGATTGGTGATAATACACCCCGCTTGGGAATGACCCACCTAGCCGTGATGCCTACCCGATTTCTGTCATTTCCTAGTTGTGAGACTTGAGGTTATTTCCGTTCTTTTAACAGATCACTTCTTCCATAACTTTGGATGTCACACCGTCATATCTGTCAGAACACACAATTTATTTTCCTAAATACATTACGGGATAAAGCTAAGATAGAAGAATTCCTCCGCCACTAACATAATACATTTATGAAAAGTTGATGTGTAAAATCTTATAGATATACGTTGTCAGACACCCGATCATACAAGTTGTCCTGGGACTGGACAAACCGAAGGCACTATTCTGTATAACAAAATAACCCTTGCATATCTCCGTCTTTAATTATCTTCAGTAATCTCTGTCACGAGACGTAAAATCAAAACGAAGTGGAATATTAATTCTGGACTCTTCGAAATTATTAGCGTAATGTCTTTTACAGATAAACGATACTTAAGAAGCCGATTTCAATATTCATTTATATCAAACATTTCTCATTCAATGGAATAGTTATCAACTCAGCACAATTCATTTTATATACTATTTAATTTATAAGCTTCAACCAAACAGAATGGTATATGTCTGCATTGTTTAAATCTAGACAATTTGCCTATCTTTTATAAATGATCGACTAAAGCGTGTGCGTCGCACATGGTATTTTGCTCTAAAATGTCAACTTGTTCATACGACATTTTACACCTTTGTCAAGTTGTGTAAATTATCTTTTTATTTCTAATAACATTATTTAAACAAATTTCTATTTTATATTTTTATTATTTGCTTTTCGTTTTTATTTTAAAACTTGTTAACCCTTTTTATGTTAACCACTACGATCCATTTCCCGTCTATTGTCTTTCCGCCCATCGCCAAAATGCTTGGCTTCCTTCCTTCTTCTTATTACACTAAAAATCTCTTTTTATTATTTCTTTTTCTTCTTCTTTTTATTTTATTCTTTCTATTTTTATTTGATTTTCTGTTTTTAGTTAAAAACCCACCCAAAAATCCTTTTGTCAAACCCGTTTCTTTTGCACTTGCCAAGTACCAGATCCCACTTCCAGAAATCATCGCCACATTTTCCTACTCCATGTAAAATCCTCATACCCAATCCTCATGCCAATGTTCCAATTTTCCAAAGTACCAAAGTTGCCATATTTTTCTGAGTCATGATTTCGCTAATTATCACTAATCACCCCTAATTAGCCGTAATTAGTGTAAAAGAATGTTAATCACTCACCTTAGCCACAAAATAATCTCAGATCTCAAAAACTAACTGATATGGTTCAAATTCCAACGCCCTCCAACAACTCTACCTTGATTTCTATGCTAATCCGCCCTAATTTGATATAGATTAAGCTAATATGTAATTAGAAAGTAGTAAGAAGGTGATTTGGGGGTTGGAGGCCATTGCTAGGTTTGGGGAAATGTAAATGGCAGCTAGAAAACTGAAATGAGATGGTTTCCTTACTCATTTCAGCCTCCTTATAACCCTAATCCCGAAATGGGTTATGGGCCCATCCACTAATTACCCTATTAAGCCCGGTTAAGCTGTTTTTCACCTTCCAAACTTTATTTCAGCCATATCTTCCAAATGGTAAATCCGTTTGACAAGTGTGACCACTCAAAGGAAAGGAAAACCATCATCTGAATCCAACGGAAGTGGTTTTAAGTCAAAACTCCTTATCGATCAAAAGTTATAGGCAAAACAAGATTCGCTAGGGGGAAAATGTTCATTTAAAATTCGGCAAAAATCGTGAACATGGGAAATTATCCGAATAGTCGTTTCCCAAAGTTACACAACCATATGACTTCGTATGAAAATAAAATAAATATTCTATGATCCTCCGATGCATAGAATGTAGGTCATTACAGACTGTCTTTTTGGTATTTATAATTAAAGAGGAAGCAATGACATTGAATGAAGGCTTGCGGTCTAGTTTTTATTTGTAGATGATAAGCAGGGAGAGAAGATTTGCATAAGAAATTGGACGCAATTGCATTGAAGCAATTTCCACGCGATGAAGTATATTGACGAGGAAAGGACTGAACGCTGGAATGGATCCTACCATGCACATTTGGTGGCTAAATGTCATAAATTCTTAAGGGACGATTATGCGTGGTATTGCTCAGAGTAGGCACCCAAATTTGATATAAAGGAATTCTATGCTTTGCACAAAGTCATCCTAACTTTGGTTCGTCCATGTTGGAAGGATGAGAATCAACTGGATTATCCAAGAACACAACCTCAGCGATGGTGTCTGGCACTGCTTCTTCAACAACCTCCTTCCTAGACAATGATGCTTATCTTGATAACGAATATTCAGTCGTTGGATCGCGAGGTCACTACACCATATATGCTAATTAGGTTGTGTTCTTAGCCTTATCTAATACAATTAGGCACGGCTATAAGCCGAATCAAAAAAAATGGCATGTTGTATTATTAGATACGGCTATAAACTATATCGCACAAGTAATAACATACGAATCTTAGCCTTATCTAAATGATTATTAGATACGCATTTAAATTGTATCTAAATAATCTATATATGTATATGGTGTAATTCAGACATGGTCATAGACTGTATCTAATTATTTGTATATGTGTGTATATATATATATGTGTGTGTGTGTGTGTGTGTGTGTGTATGTGTGTGTGTGTAAATATATATATGTATATATATATAAACAGAAACTACCTCACATATTTTCATAACACAGCATATAACACAATTTATATAAAGGATAACACAATTTATACTCATAGCATACATAACAAGATTTTTCATAACATTAACAAAATTTATACAAACCATACACAATAAAAGGAAACTGTCAATGATTTTTCATCAAATTACAAAGTAACAATCTTAAAGAAAAAATACAGATCAACCTAAAAAAACTGCAGGAGGACGGGAAGATTGAGCATACTGATCATGTTGATGAAACATACGTTGTTGTAAATCAAAGCAGTGATGAGTAAGTTATATGTTGATATACAGAATGTACAAAATTTATATGTTTCAAAGAAGAGATGAGCATAATTAAGCTAATTAACTATTGATGTGTGCACGAATCATGTGCACAGTTTTTTTCATATTCATGAAAATACCGAACCACTCATTAAACAAAATTCAAGTACAAAACGGTAATGGTGACAAATCAGGTTAGTAATGGTGACAACATGAAACAATACTATGTATAACATGAATTTGCAGCAAAACATGTTCACTAAAAACATGGTACAACATAAATACATGACAACGGAAGCATAGACAAGTAGATAAGTTCCCGAATTTCAAACAGGCATAGTCATGCAATAATACAATCCCTCATGCCGAAATGTTGAACTGCACCAAAAAAAACCTCATGTCGAACCCACACTAAATAAATACTGAACTGACTCGACATACGAATTAGGGCTTTGTGTTCGTGTGTGCATAACGTGTCGCTTTGAAACTAACACTAAACTCAAATTCCAGCATCCAGTCTGATAAATATTAATAAGGTAAAAATTATCGAATCTCAATACTACTTAAAAGCATAAACAAAAATATAATTCCTTTAATAATGTACTTAGCGCTGAATATCAGTTACAAAAGGCATAGCACTGAATATCAATTCGACTAGAAACTTTGAAATCGGCGACCTAATCCTAAACAGAATCTTCCTTACTATGGATAATTTTGGCCCTCAATGGAAAAGATCTCACATCATCTAGCAGAGTCTCTTGGTTTCTCATATTCTTGGGTATTTTCTTATCCGTAGAACGATAGTTGTGATATGATCAATTTACATATACAAGCGCAAAATACTAAAAATCGATCAATTTACACATCCAATCTGAATGCATATAACTCGAGTGTCCAACCACCAATCCTTGTTTCAGGACTTGGTATAATTGAAGTAAACCTAATTGATGTCGAGTGATTATAAATCTAAAGGCAAAATTCAACCATCACACTTACGCCACTACATGTGATGGGGGCTAAGTACAAATACTTATAGTGTTGATCATAGTGCCTAAACTCTAAGTCTACACGACTTAAGGACACAAGTGAAAGGAAGCCCTGATAGTGGAACTACCGATAATATAACATACAACTTAAAGCCATGATCAAAAGGAGACTTTAGTAGAGGTCGATTTGAATGACGCTCAAAATTTAAAGGACCAACTAATATGTAAGTGTAAGTACCAGGGATGGATGCAAAGGTAAGACTACCTGGGCTATAGCTCTGGTCAGTATTTGCAAAATAAAAACACTACACATTAGGCTACATAATCCATGTTTATTTGTTATTCCATTTTCCAGATACTTCTTTTGCGTACTCGTACTCTTTCCTTTTATTTATTTGATTACGAACCTATATTAAATGAAATAATACAAAAGACTGAGCAAAATTTGAAGTAAATTACCTTTTCAAAAACAGGAAGTCTGTTCTATTTCAGTGTTTTTCAATCACTTCACTATATTTTAGCCATTGTGTCATTAGTGTTAATTATTAAAAAGATTATTGTGTTCATATCATGAAGTAATTTGATAGCCCAGGTCATGTTTGAATCCCAGCTTCGTCCCTGAGTTTAACTCATATGTAACTTAAAAGCAACCAACAAAAACTTAGAAAATACATTCAAGTTTTGTGTTCAACTATCTAAAAGTTAGTGTTATGCTTGCATAAATAGGGCTACTAAAGGTTAGAAATAAGTAAATATCGAGAATACAAATTTACCTAGTAAAATTCATTCGTCCTTCCTAGATTTTTGCATGACTTGCTCTAGAAGCTTTTGCCTTTACTCTTCTACGGGCTCCTCCTATGCCTGAGCATTGCAAGCAGCTTTCACTTTCACCCATGCCTTCCACGTCTGTCTATCTTCGTCCTCTTCCTTTTTAAGTATTCGTTGACCCTTCTGCAAAATAATTGGCACGTCTCCTCTTGAATACCTCACGACTAGGTCCTTCTTATCAATGGTAGCGCTATGGATCAAGTAACAATCTCAATCATCACAAGTCTTTGTTAGATAATCCTAAAACCACGAAAAATCCAGATGATGCATTGATTACTAGTTACAAAAGTTATAATAGTAAGAATTTGTCTTCAGTCTAGACAACATAATTTCATTGCAATGGTGGATATGAACCCAAATCTATGGTAGTAGCAACATAGTTCATAATATACATGTTGTGCTTAAATACCATTAATTCTCTACTATGCAACCAATACATCATGGACTCTTGTTGATCAAAGAGCAATAATCTTGGACGTAACCAGCATTTTAAAGTCCAAATTTATCGATACACAATAAATATGGACACAATACAAATGCAAGTGTAAGAGCAAAATCAAACCACCGTATGCGCACAATACACATGGACACAATTTTAGCAAGGCACAGTACAAGTGTAAACAACATGTCCATTCAATTCTTATGTAAGATACTATATAGAGTTAAGTGTAAAATTATACATACCTGCTCCAGTGTCTAAAGATATCGAATCATCATCTTCAGATCTCCGCAATACTCGATTTTCTAGTTAAGAATTTATTGGGTGATCCACCATGTGGATGTATTTTAACTCACGTGCAGGGTCAGATATTCATGCTTATTAGCTTTATTCAAGTGTCGAATGTTTCTTAACTTAACCTTTTGTAAAAGCTGCTTTTACTTGGAATTTGCAGTTTCTTTGAAGCAAACTATGTAGCGTAACTTACAGTAGTCAGTCTCATCTACAAAGTAGGTGAAAGTTTCTAATGAAAGTAAGTTTTTACTAAACTTAAGTGAAGCAGCATTTGACACTTGAGTAAAGCTAATAAGCATGGATAAGTGACCCAGCACGTGAGATAAAATGCATCCATGTGGTGGATTCCTATTAAATTCTTAACCAGGAAGTCGAGTAACCATCTATCTTCCATATTTTCACCAAACCTATTAATATATTTTCACTAAACCTCTTATCTCTCAAAACAGAGTAATCATTACAAAGTATGATGTAATATGACAACATTATAACACAAAGTAGCAATCATGTGAAAATCAAACTATAACGAGTTGCAATTTCTTGCCAAAGAGAATTCAAAACCTTCAGATAATACATACCAATCAGAAGCAAAATTAAAATACACTAATTTATACTTGAACTTGTCACTATAAGACTAGAACTTATGACCGAACTAATTCAAAATCCTTCAGCTAACATACTAATAAATACAAATTAAAACCATCAAGATTTTTCACAGTAAGACTTCAGCTAGTGCCCAACTGTCAGGCATGCTCAACCGAATTCTAGTGAAACACATACCGACACGCTTTAGTTCAATTAACATTTCAAATTTTGTTTTCATTTTTAACCTTAGAGACAATTAAAAAGAACAATTTTCATGAAACTAAAGACACATACCTATTGTCGAAGGATGCCTGGGGACCTAGGATTGTTGCGTTTTTGTCGAAGTAGAGGGTAGCTCATCTCTATAGGAGGAGGAGATTCCATAGAAACGTGGATGCACGATTTGGTAATTGAAAAACCTAATTTTGGGTTTTCGATCACCATTGAAGTAAAAAAGAGGGAAGAGCAGTGGCCGAAATGTTTATTCTAAGTGCCAAAGGGTATGCACAATATGATACGCATTTGATTCGGCCCTAAGCCGTATCAAATTAACCGATCTGGAGCTTTGTTGATGGACGATCATATTTAAGGTGCTTGGGGTGGTGCAAATCAAAAAATATTGTTTGATATAGATGTGAACACTATCAAATTTGATACGGCTTTAAGCCTTATTTTATCTCTACATCCTTGTATGCCAAATTTGTTGTTTTAGTGTAGTGGGTTTAGCTCTATAAGTTGAATCACCATCCGTATCTATCTCTGATTAGAATCAATGTCGGGTTTAAACAAAATTGTCTTTCCTCTCTTGGCTTTACGGCCTTTTGTTTCATACTGTTTGGATGTCATATTGCTATGCTTTCTAAGAAAACCATTCATGTTTAGCGCTAGTAACTGAAACCCCCTGTGTGTACTCTAATATAGCGCATGTAGTTATTGTGTACCCATAGATACAAAGACAAAGCATTGGAAGTACGCAAGTTATTCGAAGTCATATGTAGTCAAGTTTGTAAGGAAGTCCGAATGTCTCGGTAGGCTCTATCCTAACCATCCAGATCTTCTTGAATTAAGTTCGTTACTGTCTTCGCGTCTGAAGTTATCACGATCGTCAGAGTTCAATTAAATTGATGACGGGTAGGTAGACACTTCGGTTCGGCCTCATCCGAACGAAGCTCGTGATATTTAGCCAAATATTTAGCAAAATTCCAAACTGGCATAAACTCTGCTCAAACAATGCCGGCACAGTGCAGTTAAAGTACTAAGCGGTTCTATAGCGTCGGAGATGCAAAAAGGTGTAGCAGGGAAATAGCGGGGATATAGCGGAGGCGCAAAAAGGTTCATTAGATGTAAAACCAAATATTTGAAAATTAAATAATCATCATTCTCATGCTATATGTATGCAAGAAACTAATATTAATTAATCTTATGTAACAACATCAAGGAATATCATAATTCTACATGATAAATTTGATGAGTGTAGTCGATTATTACCATGTATTATGCACTTATGCCTTAAATTTAGCCCTTTACGCTAAACGTACTAATTTTTCAAAAAAGATAAGTAGTCATATCAAGATCTGTATATTAATACTGCAAAAGAGGATACACTACTCATTAGCATTAAATGGAGATAGCGTAGCGGTTGAAGAGTGTTATGGGCTATAACGGTGATCGCGGGGCTTTAACTACATAGTGCCAGCATCAAGTCGAGCACTTCTCTATCTTCTCTTTCAACCCCACCGCGGGCCCTGTAGACGGCAAAGTATGTCGTGAACACCCAAGATTCTTAATTACTTAAGAATTATAGTTTCGCGTGGGAATATAAGTGTGAAAAGCCATAAATAACAGAAGAGATTTATAGTGGTTCGTTGTTGTCAGAGGCCTACGTCTACTTTGGAAGAGTCATTGGAATATTATTAATAACAAGGAGTTACAAGGTTTAAACTATCACATGACATCCTTTTACATACATCGCTAAGTTATATGAAGTCATGACGGTCACATGCAAACATTAGGAAAAGGAAAATTTTGCCTTCTTCTGTCTCAAAGCATGGATGCCATTAAAATGGCTACATGGAGCTCTCAAGAGATGTAAAATCACTAAATTCCAACCCCTTCGAAGTGTGAGCTTGTGGGGTATTTATAGTGGAGTGGTTAGGTGGGAGTAGGTAGGAGTAAGGGAACACACCAAAAATCTCGGATCTCATGGAGCAGGCCACTATGGGCTCGAACCCCCTAGTGAACATGCCATAAATTCGTACTAATCTACAGGGTACAAATTTCGCACCCCATGGGGTGTGAAGCTCACACCCCATGGGGTACAAAATTCATACCTTGTGGGGTACGAATTTTGTACCTCAAAGGTTATGAAATTCATACCCCGAAGGGTACGAGGAATCCTAGAACGAACTTGAAAGAGGCAAAGTAGCAGGGCTCGAGGCTTCTCCGGGTTCAGGTGTTGGTTTGGCGATGTTATGAGAAGTGATGAGGTTCCTGTCTTTATGACCCCCTTCTTGTCTCATCTCCTTTACTCCTTGGCAACACTCCCGGCTTTAGCATCACGCGATACATTGAGTCGATCGTGTGTTGCATACTTTTGGGAGCCAGACCAAAAGGCTGGTTAACATTTGCCACCCAAAATATGTCTTATCATGACATGTTGTGCTTTTTCTTGGTAGAAGTAGTTGTTGAGTCATCGATTTTTTTATAAACTCATGAAAATAGACGTTATCTGTTAAGCTCGTGTGTGTTGTAATCGTAAACGGGCCATCATTGGTATGACATCATGTTTACGTTGTTAAGTACAGACATTACATCGAATTTGTGCACTAATAATTGTTTGTATACAGATGCGCGTCGTGTGTGTGTATGTATGTATATATATATATATATATATATATATGTGTGTGTGTGTGTGTGTGTGTGTGTGTATATATATATAAGTATTGTCTTTTTTACTCATACCCGCGCTTGGGGTATGAGAATTTCGTACCCTAAACAGGATATGAGATCTTGTACTCCGACATGGTACGAAATTTCGTACCCCACCGAGGTACGAGAATTCGTGCCCGGTTGGGAACGTGGTGGCTTTTCAATATAAATATGAAAACCCTCCTCTTCTCTTTTCTTCTTCTTCTTGTTTTTCTCTTTACCGCCGTTGACCTTGAATCCTAAAATTAGAAATGCTCAAAAACTCGAGCCGAACTCAAGTAGGGCTCGATGGCGACTCTCACTATTGACCTCCATTAGTGGGCTCCGCCATGGCACTCGCTTGGGTATCGTAGTGAGTTGACGTTGGTCGTGCTCCTTGACTTCGAATAAGGGGCTTTAAGGAGCTCGTGCCCAAGCTTCAACTAGTGGTCGAGACCACTCATCGAATCCTTGACAGTACGGTGCAACTAAAGATGGGAGGAAAAGAAGAGTTGGGAAAGGGGGGAAGGAGGCCAAAGTGCTTAGGCAAAGGTCGGAGGGAGATATGCGGCGCAGAGAGGGAGAAAGAGCTGAAGCCCTGTGCTTTCAGCGATGGGTTCGTACCCCACAAGGGGCTCGGGAATTCGAACCCTGGAGGGGATTCTAATCTTTGAACCCTGGAAGGGGTTCGTGTTTTTGAACGTAGAATAAGGTTCAGACTTTCAAACCCCGGATGGGGTTCGATTTTTTGAAACCCGAATGGGGTGCGAATCCTCGAATCTTAGGAGGGGTGAGAGTTTGCAATTGTCCCGATTGTTTCGCATCATCCCTCTGCGCGGTACTGTATTCCTTGCTCAGGACTTTAGCTCTTCGGCTTTTCTCTCCGGAACCTGCATTAGTCTCGCGACATTTTCTAATTGGGTTGGCGCCTATGTTGGTCGTCATACGATTGGCGACCTTGCCTTGAACATAGGATTAGAGCATATAAACTTTGACTGTGACCGAACTTATACAACCATTGATCTTGCTCCTCCAATTCCAATCACGTCATAGTCATGATATGTACCCCAGAGAGTTGGATGATCGCGACGATATCTACAATCTTAAGGAATTTTAGTCGTCGCGCCCCATGTTCTTAAATTGTAAACTGTATCAGTCTATCACTACACGCACATGTTAGTTTGCACCAACACGAGGGGTACATTTTATTCAACTGCGATGTCTAATGCTAGTGTGTTAAAGTATAGCTAGCAATGGAGACAGGATCTATGACATAATATACTACAGAATCTGAGATCTCTTTACCATCGTCATACACTTCCGACTTATCTAGAATTGCTAGCTTGGCAGACAGTAAGCTTGAAACTTTCGAGAGATACACCACTCCTCAGGCAACGAGTCCGTCAGAGGCATCTGTTCGAGGGGAAGAACTAGAAAGGCAACATTCTCCGGTCGTGCATGAGGAGATAGAGAATGTAGATATCGTCAAGGGAGAAGCGCCAGTTGTTCTAGATATGTTGGCGGATGCGATTATACTCGAAAACCAACCGGATTCCGTGCCATTGCATGTGGAAGAGACAGCGGTTAAGAAAATGGCATTACGGTTTTGCATTCCCGAAAGAGATGTATGCGCAACAGGAGAAGGCGGTAGGGCTCACGCACCGGCATAGGGATATACTGCCGGGAACATGCAAGTTTGGATTACTGGGTGCGTGCCCTCAGCCAACAACTTTATTCAGAACAAGCTGTATTACTTCTATCTCGCGCCGTTGTAGCTCCATCCGAATGTGTACACCTCCATTTTAAGTACGTACATTCTCTATAGGGAGTACATGCAGCGAGAATCTAAAGGGGAAGACATTCAGTATTTGTTTCAATTGAAAAGGAGGGCCAACGTCTCGTCATCTCAATATTTCTTGGAAGTTTCGCCCCCCACCAAATTCCTTGTTGGGAAATGGCCCTAGTTAATCGTGTGCAAGCACGATTGGTTCTTCGTACGTTGTCCTCCCGGATTTTCCAGGAGATGGTTGGATGGAAGTATTGTTCTTTGCTTTTTATTTTCGGATTCATAGTTATGATGGTTAATGGTTGATTTTGTCTACATGTGGAAGGAAATCCCGAGGCGCCTACCGGTGTCGAGTATCAACAGCGTCTTGAGACCCTATTGGCGATTCTGGCCAAATCGCGCTCTATGGAAAATGTTCTAAGTTAGGATAATCTCCATCATGCATGGATACTCCATGGCGATCGGGCGATAATTAGACCTACCATTGTCGGTGGTGGAACGACACCGGATATTGGAAAGAAGGAGTTCTCCCTGAGTCGAAAGAGGAAGATGCCCCCTGCCGGGCATAAGCCACACAAGGCTACTAAGACTCAAAAGGGAAGCGGCGGAGGTGAGATTGGCGATGAGGAGGTAGTAGCCGGGGACAAAGGCCCACTGAATGCCCCTGTTTTGCCTTCGACAAACGAGGCAAGAGTAGGAGCTTCGACACGGCCACATCTCTGCTGACTCATTTGGAGGCCGCCATCT
This sequence comes from Allium sativum, assembly GCA_030737875.1. NCBI lineage: Eukaryota > Viridiplantae > Streptophyta > Magnoliopsida > Asparagales > Amaryllidaceae > Allium > Allium sativum. The sequence goes on along the minus strand of CM060923.1, from coordinate 569,501,229 downwards.
CACTCGAGAGAGGGACATTTTGACGATCTTAATAAACTCCCTCTCAACTTGTCTCTTTGGATGGGTACGATAAGTATGAAAGAGCTAGCTTTAGCTACGGAGTAGTTCATTCTTTCGGGCGGACAACAATCTGGTCTGTTGAGAGAACAATTAGGACACACACTCATAAACACTGCATAACACAACGTTTGATCGCACGTGCAAAATATCTAACTTTGAGCAATTTCATTGGTAGGTGATATGGCAAGAGGACGTGGAAGGCGACGCTATAGGCATGGGGGTCGTGGATTTCCTAGGAACACTTTTCTCGACATCTTTAGGAGAGGGACTAGCCTATTTGATGACTCTCCATCTTCATAGGATCGCAACATTGAGTACCGCCATAGAGACCGACCTCGGCGATCTTCGCCTCCTCTCCGTATTCGATCATCCTACACAGATTCTCGATTCGATGTAGAGATTTATCGACACTCTTCATCGACAGCTCCTTCTCATGCTGCATCTTCAGCTCCTGACCATACGCCCAAAGGAAAGGAGAACGGGACCAGTCATTCGAAGAAGAAGGAGCTGGAAAAGAAGAAGAAGCAGGAGCTGGCAGTGCCTGAGTCCCAAGATCATTCTATTGAGTAGAGGAAAGCGATGCTAAAGGAGAAATTCCCCCATCATTACTTCGATGAGCTCGTATTTCTTCCCCACATCATCCCAATTTTTGTTGAGGATACCAAGGAGGTGTGGATGCAGGTAGGGGCTGCATACTTTCAAGTTAACGAGCTTACTAAGTACTACATCCACCTCTCGGAACTGATTAGGAGGAAGAACATGGAGATCCTGAACAAGGGGCTGACTATTGATGCTGAGTGGACCACTGTTCGTAACTTGGAGAAGGAAATAGGTAAATCTGCTTCTTATGCCGTAAACATTTTCCGTTCGCCTTTATAACTTTGAATGTTAACATTTCATCTTTTTCTTTCAATGGAGCTAAAGGACATGCGCGAGTAGCTAAAGAAGGAGGCGGAACATGCCAGTTCAGTTTCTAAGGATACCGTGGCCTCTCTAGCAACTGAAAACATGACTTTGAAAAGGGTTAATGTCGACCTAGAAAGAGTAAATGCTAAACTAGGGAAAGACAACGAGTGGGTATCCCAGCTTCAGAAAGACAACGAGACTCTGAGGGAAGAGAATGGGAGGGTGAGAGCTAAGAATGTGGAGGTGGCCGAGATGAGAAGGCAGCTAGAAGGGGCAAGGAAACAAAAGGAAGAAGACGAGGCCAGTATTAAGGATGTACTAGGTTTGGTGGACGTACTAAGGGCTGAGCATTTGAGGGTGGTGGAACAACTAAGAGGAGAGATCGAGGAGGTCGGGTTTGGGTGGAGGAATCCTTAGTGGACCATATTCGAAATATGTACGTTAAACCTCTAAAGTTACGCGGACTCTCGTGGGTTGAGGATTTCTCTCGGGTGTTGGCCCAAACATTGGAGAGACTGGTGATGTGTGATGCTTGGCTATGCCATATGGATGTGGGAACTTTAGATGGGTGTCAACTAATGACAGAGCTCCTTAACAACGAGGAGCGCAAGAATCTAGATGAAAGAAGGAGATCGCTATAGGATGAAGCGGAGAGCGAGAGATTGGAAAATCGGCCTGCCAAAATTGGAAAGTTTGTTCCTTCGGAGAGGGTGGTTGCGGTTGGGACATTTGCAGAAGGAAGCTCTTATAGACCCCTAGTCCCCGAACCCACCACTACTAGCGGTCCTACTTTTCTAGTCCTAACCTCAGCTTAGTGTAATCCCAAGCATTCGAAATTGGGAGTGACTAGATTTGCCTTGACTGCCACTGTAACATCCTGAATTTTGATAACATGTTAAAACCTTAAATCAAGGCAGAATTAAATTTTAAAATAAGAATCAAGGGAAACAGGCTGCTCCATTGCGTTCGACTCGAAATTCTGCTTGGAAACGAGTCCGAGATTTCGAGAATCAAAGTCTGTATGAGGGAGATATGACCCTCCGAAGTTTCAGAAATTTTCAGAATCAAAAATAGCTCGAAATTCGAATTTCATAATTCAAAACCCAGGACAGGCTGGGCGGGAAATTTCCCGCCCAGGACTAGGTCGACCTGCGGGTCGGCCATAGTGTCGACCTCCCAGGGACCAGGTCAACCATAGTGTCGACCTGGGGGTTGACCTGCCTCCCGAACCCATTTTCTGAAACTAATGCATTCTGATGTATTTAGACTCGTTTCGTGACCAGATTCATCTACCTAATCCTATATAAACAGCCTCCTAACCTCATTCTCTTTACACCATTCTTCTCTAACCTTATGCTGCACAAACTCTTGATGATCATGGCTTCTTCTTCCTCTAAATTAAATTAAATTAAATTAAAACGCGAAGATTATTTCTTGAAGACTACGGCTAGGAATTTCATATTCGGGATTTTCTTCTACAATCAAAGAAAGATTCAACGATTCAACGACTAATCTCTAGACTTGACTTCTGCATCTAAATTTCTTAGACCAAAATCTGTAAGCACCAGTTACTTTTAGATAAAAACTATAAACTTAATATGGACATGTTATAAATTGGAATTGGATCTATGTATGATTCAAATCTATTCTTGTTCATCTTGGATCTTGACTTTTGGGAATATTGCTATGACGTTGAACTATTGTTAAATGACCTAAGACTATGCCTTTGCCTATGATTGTGAACATAAGACTATGCCTATGACTGTGAACATAAGACTATTGCCTATGACTTTAACAAGGACAATTGTAGCTAATCACCTTTGATTCATGACCATGAGGTTATTGCCTAGAATTATGACTATGAAATTGGATCTAAGCTTGATTTTCTATTCGGACCTATTTTCTTTATTTATCCTTGGATCATGATTTTGGGGATTTTTCTATTTAAGTTAGATCTATCCATGTTCTTGAACCAAGATTATTATTCAAATCTTTTTATGTTCATAATGTTATCAGATCTATATGCCTGCGATGTTTTAGTCAATTTATTCAGTTATGTCATGTCTTGGAAATAAATTGATAATAGAACAATGTTTATTATGTTATATGTGGAATTGAATGGTATTGATCTATGTCTGTGGTTCTATTTTATTATCATGTTGAATTGAGAATTAATGAATAAGTCTATTCAGATGTATATGAACTTGGAGTATAACCCGTTATGACAGGTTGTGTAGTTTATCATGTTATGCAAGTTTTAGGTTGTAAAATCATATCTCATATGTGACCAAATGTTAGATCTACATGTTTATGTGTATATGTTATCCTATGTCATATTTCATTCACAATTATTCATATGTTCGTGATTGATTTGCAAGTTCACATATATGTAAGTTGACTTAGTCTATGTTGCAAATTCACATATATATATATATGTTGATTTAGTCTATGTTGCAAGTTCACACCTATGATATTCATGTTGATTATTTTGCAACTACACACCTATAGTGTTCATATTGACTACGCCGAGAGTGCCAAGTTTACACCTATGTCATGTTTTTGATAATGAATTTCTTTATGCAAATTTTGTGTACGTTAAATTACGCTAAGTTTTTAGCCTAATATTATATGTCAAAAATCAGGCGGACGAAAAATTAGGCTAAGATTGTTAGCCTAATATTTAGAAGGGGTAACGTTGGGAAAAATTGGTAATCATAGGAAGCTTGGCATGAAACTTGCCTTGACACTTGGCCTGAAACTTGAACATGGACATGACACTAGAATGAACTTGAAAATGACGAACTCGAGTTTGGGTTGAGTTTGCAGTGAAATCCTGCCCGGAACCGCCCGGCAAATCCAGTGACTGCAAGCAATAGGATCCAATGTGGGTAGTTGGTCATATCGCGCTTGAAAACCCGAGGTCAGACTAAGTTATGGTGTAAATCTGCCCGAAACCGTCCGGCATATCCATTGACCACAACAACAGTCTGATGTGAGAGGTTGGGGTGCATTAATGAATTAATGCCACATGATAGGGTTAAGTCATGAACATGAAAGACAACACTTAACCAACTTGACACATGATTCGTAGGGTTAAGTCATGAACATGAAAGACAACACTTAACTAACTTGACACATGATTCGTAGGGTTAAGTCATGAACTTGAATGACAACACTTAATCAACTTGACATGCTAGACTGATAGGGGTTAAGTGACGAATTTAAATGACAACACTTAACCTATTGGAGGGAAACCATAGTTACGCGGTCCATTTCAGCAGTAACCCACTAGATGTATCATAGTACCCTGGAACTAGGCAGGGTGGGGCACGATTACTTGGCTGATTTTAAGCGACAAGAACGACGGCTGTGTTGATGCGCCAGTGTAGGTTCAGGCGGGCTATGGTCATGCACGTGTTCCAGAGTTGAAAAAGCAGGCATTGGGCATCAGTAGGTTTATCGGTGCATGCTTGATTCGTGTCGGTGGTTGGCACCCTAGGGCTTGATACACCCTATGGTGGACCTAGCACAGGTGACTACATTCGTGATAGGGCCGTATGACACAGATACACAACGAGGTAGAACTTGTTGGGAGCCGATCGATTAGTGGATTGTTCCATTGGACCTAGTAATGGGTCATTTCATGATATTGGGCCAAGGGGTCATTTCATGATTAATATAAGACATGGGTTTGGGATTCTAGTACAGTTGATGCAGCGAACCTTGAATATGTGATGCTATACTTGATTTAAACTTGATTTATCAAGTTATCTTAATCTATCTTGCCCATCTTGTCCTCATCCTTATGTTTACTTTCAGTTTATACATGTCACGTTACCTTTATCTGTTTTTATGCTGAAAGTCACTAGGACTTACCATTCTTTATGATTAACCCGTTTTCTTTCGCCTCTTTTCCTTTCATTTCCCCACCTAGGTCCTCATGTAGGAAACTCTAGCACTTAGCTTGAATTTCGTTTGCTTTCGGTTCAGCTCATGTACGGTTTGATCTTGAGCTAAGCTATGGCTGCATTTCTGCTACCTTTAGGGAATTAAGCTACTTTTGATGTTTTAAGTTTATACAAGACAGAATTTGTTGTAATGGAAAATAATGACTTTGGCTATTTGGTACTTTGAATGTAAAAAGGCTTTGAATATTTTGGAAGTAATGAAATTTATCTTTTGATTCTTCCGCAGTTTTATTTATTTTCTGTCTTGTAATATTTCTGTGTTTGTTTAACTCGATAACGCTCCTCCAAAACTAGTGCATTCCCTTTATGAGTGACCCTAGCGGAGATGGGGTGTTTCATTTGGTATCAGAGTAGAAGGTTACTAGACTGGGCAAAAGTTTTTAAAAACCTTCTAAAACTATTTTCAAAACCGTTTACAAAGAAGCATTTTTCAAGAAAAGTCTTGTTTTATTTAAAGGCTATTCCTCAAAAGCCATTTGCACTATCCTTTGTTTCCTCATTTGAATCTCCTTTTCCATTTCAGCATGTCTGGGAATCATAACTTTCCAGAGGGCGTGCCAATACCTGGCTGGTTCAGGAGGTACTTAGAGGCTAGGGCCAACGATGCAGGCCTAGCAGATATTCCTCCTCCAGCTGCAGCGATTCCTCCACCTCCTCCCCCTCCTCGTGCAATTTCTTTCTCTAAGATCTGTAAAGATTTTAGGGCCATGGGTGGAAAGGATTTCAAGAGAACTGAATCATTCGTAGAAGCGAGGAACTGGCTAAAAGAAACTGAGGATCTGTTCGTTATCTTCGAGGTGGATGATAGGCAGAAGGTACAGTTGGCAGTATGGTTGCTCAAAGACGAAGCTTCCTATTGGTGGGAAGTCACAAACGCTGAAAGACCTGTTGACACATGGATGGATTTCCGGACAAGGTTTGAGATGAAATTCCTCTCGCAAGCTGAATGAAGTTTACAGCTAGAAAAGTTCTTATCTCTTAAGCAAGGAAGTATGAAAGTCAAGGAGTACGTCAATCAATTCAATCAGCTGGCTCGGTTTGGACTGGACTTAGTGAATACCCCTCATAAGAAGGCTCTCCATTTTGTCAAAGGATTGAATGAGATACTTCACAGCTTGGCTGTGACCCACGTACCTATGGGGGCTACTTACGAAAAGCTAGTAGACATGGCGCTCTTAAATGAAGAAGACAAGAATGGCAAGAAGGAGGTCAAGGCGAATGAGTCTCAAAACAAGAAGGTAGACTCCGAGAAAGGAGGCAAGAACAACAACAACAATAAGGATAACAAGACATGTGAGAAAAGAAAATGCCACTTCTATGGTATTGAGGGGCATATAGTCCAGGATTGTAGAAAGAAGAAGATAAAGATGGGAGCATGCTTTCAGTGTGGTGATACTGGACATATCAGCAAGAACCGCCCTAAGAAGTTGGGGCAAGGCCCGCAGGCAGGACCATCTGGGGGTACATCTTTAACTTCTTCTCCTAGATGCTTTGTTTTTGCTTATCTTCTCAATCCTATCTTGAGAACGTTAGGTAGAACCCTTTTGGATGTAAACATGTGCTTGAAACATGTTATGGTTGATGTTTGCAAATGGTTGCAAGTGGTCGCAAGTGGTTGCTCGTGGTTGCATAACACACATTAGGCACTAGATCGGCTCAGACACATTTTCATATTGCATATGCATGAGTGTTTATACTTGTTATGAATGAAATTGAATGTGTTATCATGTGAATGTTGCATATGGATGGATGTTTGTGCACACATATAGTGTTTTTGTGACCAGGACTATTTTCATACATGTTGGATTCAGGGCACTAAACATATTTTGCATTAAGAAGACCAATCAGGCCTGATCATTTGCATTAGATAAGGAACATACACACACACTTTCTGCATATGTTCATACAACATTAGAAATCTTTTAAGGACAACGGTTGCTTGTGTATGATGGTTGAATAGATGGTTGATTGGATGATAGGATGTATTCTTCTTAACTTGAAGATTTCGGGGACGAAATCCTTTAAGGAGGGGAGAATGTGACAACCCAAATTTTAATAACATGTTAAAACCTTAAATCAAGGCAGAATTAAATTTTAAAATAAGAATCAAGGGAAACTGGCTGCGCCATTGTGTTCGTCTCGAAATTCTGCTAGGAAACGAGTCCGAGTTTTCGAGAATCGGAGTCCGTATGAGGGAGATATGACCCTCCGAAGTTTCAGAAATTTTCAGAATCGAAAACAACTCGAAATTCGAATTCGAATTTCAAAATTCAAAACCCAGAACAGGCTGGGCTGGAAATTTCCCGCCCAGGACCAGGTCGACCATAGTGTCGACAAGGGGGTCGACCTGCCTCCCGAACCCATTTTCTAAACCTGATGCATTCTGATGTATTTAGACTCGTTTCGTTACCAGATTAATCTGCCTAATCCTATATAAACAGCCTTCTAGCCTCATTCTCTAACCTTATGTTGCACAAACTCTTGATGATCATGGCTTCTTCTTCTTCCTCTAAATTAAATTAAATTAAATTAAAACGCAAAGATTATTTCTTGAAGACTACAGCTAGGAATTTCATATTGGGGATTTGCTTCTACAATCAAAGCAAGATTCAACGATTCAACAATTCAACGACTAATCTCTAGACTTGACTTCTACATCTAAATTTCTTAGACCACGATCTGTAAGTTCAAGTTACTTTTAGATAAAAACTATAAACTTAATATGGACATGTTATAAATTGGAGTTGGATTTATGTATGATTCATATCTATTCATGTTCATCTTGGATCTTGACTTTTGGGAATATTGCTATGACGTTGAAACTATTGTTAAATGTCCTAAGACTATGCCTATGACTGTGAACATATGACTATGCCTATGCCTATGACTGTGAACATAAGACTATGCCTATGCCCATGACTGTGAACTTAAGACTATTGCCTATGACTTTGACAAGGACAATTGTGGCTAATCACCTATGATTCATGACCATGAGGTTATTGCCTAGAATTATGACTATGGAATTGGATCTAAGCTTGATTTTTTATTCGGACCTATTTTCTTTATTTATCCTTGGATCTTGATTTTGGGGATTTTTCTATTTAAGTTAGATCTATCCATGTTCTTGAACCTAGATTGTTATTCAAATCTGTTTATGTTCATAATGTTATCAGATCTATATGCATGCGATGTTTTAGTCAATTTATTCAGTTATGTCATGCCTTGGAAATAAATTGATAATAGAACAATGTTTATTATGTTATATTTGGTATTGAATGGTTTTGATCTATGTCTGTGGTTCTATTTTATTATCATGTTGAATTGAGAATTAATGAATAAGTCTATTCAGATGTATATGAACTTGGAGTATAACCCGTTATGACAAGTTGTGTAGTTTATCATGTTATGCAAGTTTTAGGTTGTAAAATCATATCACATATGTGACCAAATGTTAGATCTACATGTTTATGTGTATATGTAAACCTATGTCATATTTCAAGTTCAAACTTATTCATATGTTCGTTATTGATTTGCAAGTTCACATATATGTAAGTTGATTTAGTCTACGTTGCAAATTCACATATACGTATGTTGATTTAGTCTATGTTGCAAGTTCACACCTATGATATTCATGTTGATTATTTTGCAAGTACACACATATGGTGTTCATATTGACTGTGCCGAGAATGCCAAGTTTACACCTATGTCATGTTTATGTTAATGTTCTTTATGCAAATTTTGTGTACGTTAAATTAGGCTAAGTTTTTAGCCTAATATTATTTATCAAAAATCATGAGGGCGAAAAATTAGGCTAAGATTGTTAGCCTAATATTTAGACGGGGTAACGTTGGGAAAAATTGGTAATCATAGGAAGCTTGGCATGAAACTAGCCTTGAAACTTGACAAGAACTTCACCTGAAACTTGAACATGGACATGACACTAGGATGAACTTGAAAATGGCCAACTCGAGGTTGGGTTGAGTTTGCAGTGAAATCCTGCCCGGAACCGCCCGACAAATCCAGTGAGTGCAAACAATAGGATCCAATATGGGTAGTTGGTCATATCGCGCTTGAAAACCCGAGGTCAGACAGAGTTGTGGTGTAAATCTGCCTGGAACCGCCCGGCATATCCAGTGACCACAACAACAGGTCTGATGTGAGAGGTTGGGGTGCATTAATGAATTAATGCCACATGATAGGGTTAAGTCATGAACATGAAAGACAACACATAACCAACTTGACACATGATTCGTAGGGTTAAGTCATGAACATGGAAGACAACACTTAACCAACTTGACACATGATTCGTAGGGTTAAGTCATGAACTTGAATGACAACACTTAACCAACTTGACATGCTAGACTGATAGGGGTTAAGTCACGAATTTAAATGACAACACTTAACCTATTGGACGGAAACCCTAGTTCGCGGTCCATTTCAGCAGTAACCCACTAGATGTATCACGGTACCCTGGAACTAGGCAGGGTGGGGCACGATTACTGGGATGATTGTAAGCGACCAGAATGACGGCTGTGTTGGTGCGCCACTGTAGGTTCAGGCGTGCTATGGTCGTGCACGTGGTCCGGAGTTGAAAAACAGGCATTGGGCATCAGTAGGTTTATCTGTGCATGCTTGATTCGTGTTGGTGGTTGGCACCCTAGGGCTTGATACACCCTATGGTGGACCTAGCACAGGTGACTACATTCGTGATAGGGCCGTATGACACAGATACACAATGAGCTAGATCTTGTAGGGAGCCGATCGATTAGTGGATCATTCCATTGGACCTAGTAATGGGTCATTTCATGATATTGGGCCAAGGGATCATTTCATGATTAATATAAGACATGGGTTTGGGATTCTGGTATAGTTGATGCAGCGAACCTTGAATATGTGATGCTATACTTGATTTATACTTGATTTATCATGTTATCTTAGTCTACCTTGCCCATCTTGTCATCATCCTTATGTTTACTTTCAGTTTATACATGTCACATTACCTTTACCTGTTTTTATGCTGAAAGTAACTAGGACTTACTAGTCTTTATGACTGATCTGTTTTCTTTTGCCTCTTTTCCTTTCGTTCCCCCCAGTTTCTCAAGGAGGAAACTCTAGCACTTAGCTTGGATTTCGCTTGCTTTCGGTTCAGCTCATGTACGGTTTGATCTTGAGCAATGTTGTGGCTGCATTTCTGCTACCTTTGGGGAATTAAGCTACTTTTGATGTTTTAAGTTTATGCTTCTTTGTTTATGCAAGGCAGAATTTGTTGTAATGGAAAATAATGAATTTGGCTATTTGGTACTTTGAATGTAAAAAGGCTTTGACTACTTTGAAAGTAATGAAATTTATCTTTTGGTTCTTCCACTGTTTTATTAATGTTCTGTCTTTTAATATTTCTGTGTTTGTTTACCTCAATAACGCTCCTCCAAAACTAGTGCATTCCCTTTGTGAGTGACCCTAGCGGAGGTGGTGTGTTACAGCCACAATGTGCACACTCCTTATCACACCTGCACCGCTTATTTTCGAAGTTAAATTTTCGTTGCCACGAACACCAAAAGATAATGTGATTACTAAATTTGCGGATCTGTGCGCCCCTGATGAAGCCACTACTACACCGGGCCTTGCCCCATGCTCCATCAAACAACAGAGTCTGGGTTAGGATTGCATGGGATGCTATTTGGAGAGGTTGGAGGTCAGTTGGACACTTTGTCCGATGTCGAGATAGGGCCCAGTATTTATAGGAACCTCATAGAGTAAGGAGAGGTTGTGGATGGCTAGAGCACTCATGTGATGGATCCAGTAGAGGTCGACGTTCCCTCAATGTTAGCCATGTTGGGAGCTCAAAAAGCCAAAATGATGGCTAAGTCTGAAGAGCAGGAAGAGAAGAGGGGGCAGGACAAGGCTACACGTCAAGAGTCTCAAGAGAAGGCTGGGAAGGTAGCTGACGATAGGACTGCTGTTGTAGTTAAGAAGCGGAAGGCCGACGCTGAGGCGGAGAGGTCTACCGAAGAGGCCCGGAAAAGAAAGTTGCTGATGAGGTGGAAAGGGAGAGGGATGCTAAAGAATCCAGGAAGAAGAAGGAGAGGGCCACAGAGACCTTTGAGAAACTTAAATTCGCTGACTCTTCGAAGCTAAAGTCCAAGAAACTAGCTGACTGAAAAGCTGCCAAAGAGGCTAAGAAGAAAGCAGAGCTGGAAGCCAAGAATGTTCCGGCAATGGGGGACGTCATGCTGGCCCTAGCTTCTGGTGCTGCTCCTTAGCCATTGAAATTCATCGCCCTTGCCATGGTTACGGAGAACACGAGTGGGGAGGATGAAGACGGAAGGCGCTTCTCGATTTCCCATGAGTCGGTAACCCCACCAAAGGGCAGAAGTGGGAGAAGCAGCGACGGTTTTGGAAGAAAGAGATCCACTTCTAGCGATGTAACGAGTGTCGAATCTGTCAAAATGATGAAAAGGAAGAAGTGGGATCAGTAGTATTGGCAATTATTATTGTTTTTACCAATATTTTGGTTATGTAGGCCGATAGTATACGCGAGTACGACCCTCGCTTTTGGCTTTTAAGCGCACAGTGTGGTTCTCATGTACACCCTGTCGTTACAAAGGAAAAATATTAGATACATAGTTTGTTTTTGTGTGTGTGTATGAAAGTAAATATCAGTACTTAGAAATCGCATTTCATGTTAAGTGTTCGAATGTTCTTCTCATGTTTTCCAGCGTCCTGTACTTGCATAAGCGTACTTATTGTTACACTCATAGAAATGTGATCAAGGATCTCGCTCTGGGGCATTTCCAATTGTGTGGAGATCCGGCACTGGTTTTGTTTGTTAGGCTTCCTTCAGCCTAGGAACCCCAATAGGTGTGGAAACCAGGCCAGGCACCTTCTTCCTTGGACTTCCCGAAGTTAGTTTCAAGTAGGTTGAAGGCATGGACATTGCGATTCATCCGACTTTCGGCTCTTCCGTCCTTCATTCAGGTTTAAAGCACAGGGGCGTCGTTTATTCACCTAAGGGTGACTGTATCTGGACCCGGAGGTCGAATTGTGGTCGATGGGCTACCCTCAAGCCCTAGGGCTTAGGAGCGGGAATGATTTAAGATTGGTCTCGGTGCTAGGCCGAGATTCGACAAACACCAGGATCCTGAGCCAAGGGGTTGGATGGATCCATGAGAGTAGTTAGTATCGCACTAGGTTGGCAAGCGGGCTTCCCCCAATTCTAAGGAATTGAGAGTGTAATGATTTATACTCGGTCTCGGTGCTGGGGCAAGGTTCAAGTAGGGTTATTTGTACTTGGTCGCATCACGGGCCGCATGACAACTTCAGATCCACATGAAAGGGCGAAGGGAGTGTGGTCGGTTACTGACTTATGGGTGGTTTAGTTAGGCCATAGGGCCAGAGAGAGTTGTCTGCCCATAAACCTCTGACTTTTACCAAACGCTTCTAGATGATAGATTTAATCACTTTGTTTACTCCCGCAAATGGCCAGAGGGTGATGATGTTGTGGACGACGAAATTGATTACCTTCTTGGTGGTGATCATGTCGAGAGCTTCAGCTTCTACCCATTTGGGGGAGTAAACAACTGCGATAATGGCATAACGTGCCCTGCCTCTGGCCATTGGAAGAGTCCCAATAATGTCTATTCCCTACATGGGAAATGGCCAGGGACTAATCATTTGTGTCAACTTGGTCGGCGGGGCACTTGGAATTTTCAAGAAGTATTGGCATTTTTTGCATTGGTCAAGCATAGGCCAAAAGTAGCCGTGTCTGGTGATTTTTCTTGCTAAGGTTTGCCCCCTAGTGTGGTCGCCGCACTCGCCTTCATGTACGTTTGTTAGTAGGCAGTTGGCTTCGGCGTGGGCTACGCATCAGAGTAGCTGGATAGAGAAGTCCCTGCAATAGAGCACTCCATCCAGAATGATGTAGCGAGCCGACTGGTGAGTAAGCGCCCGTCATTCTTTGTAGCATCCCCGGAGGGCCCCATGTTGTAGATTGTTCTTGATTGGTGTCGGCCAAGAGTCGGGTTCAGTCCTTGTGTTCATCACCGAATTATCTACATTTGACTAATGCTTGGTGAATTGAGCACTTCGAATGGGGCGAGCCTCATGAGTTGTGCATCCTCGGAGCTTTCTAACTTAGTTAACGATTCTGCTTTTTCATTCAATTCTCAGGGAATACGCGTGATGACGAAGCGGTCGATGTTGGTGAGCTACTTCTGAACTTTGGCAAGATACGGAGTGAGTCGTGCGCCCTTGGCTTGGTATTCCCTCTGCACCTGATGCACAATGAGTTGTGAATGAGAGAAGATTTGAATGGCCTTTACTTTAAGTTCGATTGCAATTCTAAGTCCGGCTACCAAGGCTTCGTATTCCGCGTCGTTTTTGGTAGTAGGGAAGTTGAGCTTAAAAGTGTAGCATATCGAGCGCTCTTCTAGAGTGATGAGCATGACTCCGGCTCTAGAGCATTATTATTGGAAGACCCATCTACAAATAGTTTCCATTTTACATCGGGAGCTTCGATGTCCTATATGGGAGTCTCCTCGGGAGTGGTGAACTCCACTATAAAATCGGCGAGAGCATGTCCTAGGATAGCTCGACGGGGGATGAATCTTATTTCAAACTAACTCAGTTTTACGTTACACTTAAATAGTCATCGAGATGCCTCGGGTCGTTGCAGGACCTGCCGCAGTGGCTGGTCGGTGTATACCTTTATGGGGTGAGACTAAAAGTATGGTCGTAGATTCCGGCAGTAGATCAACAAGCAATAGGATAGTTTCTCGAGCTTCATGTAATTCTTTTCTGCTCCCGTAAAGCTTTTGTTGAAGTTTTATACAGATCAATGGTTATGCTCTTCGATACATACCAGTGTCGAGCTAATTGTTTGCATGGAAACAACCAAATAAACATATAAGCCCTCATGGTCCACAGGTTTGGACAAGATAGGTGGTCTCTCTAACTGATTTAATAAGTCCTCGAATGTGTCGACGCATTCGGGAGTCCATACGAAGTTGCGCTTCCCTTTCTGAAGCAGGTCGAAAAAGGGAATGCATTTGTTAGTGGATTTGGAGATGAATGGACTTAAATCGGAAATCTTCCTGTTTAAACTTTGGACATCTTTGATATTCTGAGGGACTTGAATATCCCGGATAGCTTTAATTTTTTTGGCTAGCTTCGATGCCTTGGGAGTTGACAATGAAACCCAATAATTTTCCAAAGGCGATTCCAAATGAGCATTTCAGGGGATTGAGTTTCATGTCGTACTAGCGGAGGAAATTGAACATTTCAGAGAGGTCTCTGACGTGGTCGTTCTCAACTTTAGATTTTACCAGCATATCGTCCATGTATACCTTCATGGATTTCCCAATATGTTCTTAAAGAGGTAGTTTACCATTCGTTAATAAGTGGCACCCGCATTTTTAAGACCGAAAGGCATGAAGTGGTAGCAATAGAGTGCATCGGTCATGAAATAGGTGTGGTCTTGATCACGAAGATACATTGGAATTAGATTGTAGCCTGAATAAGAATCCATGGAGGACAAGAGCTGGTATCCGCGGTTCAATCAATGAGTCGATCGATCTCTAGAATTGGGAAGTTTTCTTTGGGACATGCCTTGTTTAGGTCGGGGAAGTCGATGCATATTCTCCACTTGTTGTTTTCCTTTTTGACCAGTACAGTGTTGGAGTCCCATTCGGGGTAGTCAGCTTCGCAGATGTAGTTGTTGAGTAGCCTGTCTACCTCTTCCTTGAGTGCATTGAGTCTTTTAGGTCCAAAGAAACGACGTTTCTTTTTGACCGGAGCTAGTGAACGGTCGATGTTTAACTGGTGGAAATCATTTGCAAGGTCGATGTGCCTCATGTCCGAGTGGGTCCAAGTGAACATGTCTCGGTTGGCCCTTCGGAAATCCACAAGATCCTCATTTACTGCAGGGTGGAGATGCGATCCGATTTTCAAGACCTTCAATGGATCGATAGGGTTTATCAGGACGTCCACCATAGGTTCAACTGGAGTAGCCCTCTCATAGTTGGGCTCTTCGTACTTCCTTGGATCGAGGTCGTCGAAAACACGGTAGTGACGGCTGGACCAATACTCAGACGATGTTGATTGCTATGCGGAGATATTCTTGGCGTAGGAAGGTAGAGGCATAACCTTGCCCTTGTCCTTAATGTGTGTGTTCTTCCATCCGATTGCGTAACAATCTCTTGCAGGATCTTGGTCAACTTTAACGGTGCCAATCCATCTTTCAGTTGGGAACTTCATTTGGAGAGACCATGGTGACATGCAGATTCAGAATTCCATAAGGAAGGGATGCCCAAAGAAGACACTATAGGGAAAGATAATTTCAATGACCATGAAAGTGAAGACTCAGACTCAGCTCTGATCCCCATCACCAAGTTCAACAGGTTGGTCGATCATACCCCCTGGGTGATTGGACGATCCGTTGAAGACGTGGATTGTGGCATGGAAAGGTTTCAAATCCTTGGTTTCCAACTTCATCTAATCATATGCAGCTTTAAGGATGATCTTGACTGAACTCCCTGAGTCGATCAATACCCTTCAGGCGGAAGCAAGACCGATCTAAGCTGTGATCACGAGAGGGTCTGTGGTTGGGATCTCAATTCCCGCTGACTCTGTTGTGCGGAAGACGATGTCATCCCACATTGTTTTCAAGAGTTTGGCAAGGATAAATTCGTCCGCATTGGAGCAAGCTTCATAAGTGGGGTGCTTTCTGGAGATAACGTGTTCTTCCATTTTTTGAAAACTTTCATTCGTGGGGTAAGGCTCGCCACTGATGGTGTTGATCACAATACCCCGCCTTTGGTTTGACTGACCAGGGGCCTCCTTGGCAGGTGCTGGAGGTGCGGGCGCTGGAGGACCGGAGTTTGCTTTGGGAGTAAAAGGTTCCTGAACTTTCTTCTTAAGGAGCTTTTCACGTATAAGCTTTTCGATTGCGTCCTTAAGTTGATGACAATCATTGGTATTGTGCCAGTACATATCGTGGAATTGGCAGTACATGCCGGTGTTCTTCTCGCGATCAGTGGACTCTTCAGAGTGAGATTTCTTATATCGGAGCGTGTTACATGTTTCCCGGTGGATTGTGTTAAAATCTTCATTCAACATAGTGTATGTCCCATAAGCTTGGTGCGGTAGGACGTCTTGGAATCTGTTGGAACCTGGTTGTTGTTGTGGTTGCCCTTCCTACCGTTACTCGACATTGATTTGTAGGGACCTCTCCCCATGTGTTTACCAAAATTTCTCCCACCTGTTTCCCTTTGATGTTGTCCTCGGTGATATCAGCATGCAGGTTGTCGGAACGGTTGGCCTGGGAAATTCGGTTATGCCTTACTTATTTTTGACACAAGAACTGTCTGGCCTTTTCTTAGAAAGCGTCTAGACTCTTCGGTTGCTATCTGTCCATCCAGGCCCCGAATTCGGAAGTGGGGAGGATGCCTTTTGCATGTTGGAAAAGCACGGAACGAGGTCTGGGTAGTCTATCTCGGCAAGGGCGATATTATACCACGAGAGGTAGCTCTTAGGTCACTCAGCGGGTCCTTGTTACAAATTAAACATAGTGAGGGCATTTTTCAGAGTTGGGAGATGCATTTTGAATTTCTTAACTAGCTCCATGGCCAGTTGACCAAAGTTGTTGATGGATTGGAGCAAAAGGCGAGAGAACAAGCAAAAGGCAGTGCCTGACAAAAAAACCGGGAAACAATAGCATTTGACCGGGTCGGTGGCTCGAATAGAGTCCATTTTCCACTCATAGCGGTTTAGGAAGGTACATGGATTAGTCGTGCCGTCATAAAGTAGCATCTAGGACGTGTTGAAGCGTCGTGGCCATTCGGCTTCGTGTACAATCTTGGTAAAGGTATTGCGCCTTATATGAGTTTTCCATGAGTTGCTGGCGTTCCCTCGCATTTCCCTCATGATCCTTTGGACCATATCACGAAAATATATTGGATGTGAATCTGTTGGTGGGATCCATTGGTTTTGATAAACTTGAGGGGATCCATTCCGCGGACGCCTTCTATGATGCACATCAGGGTAATCCTCTTCCATGTCATCAACATCTATGGTTGGGTTTTGGTATGGGTATTGAGGTTGGGCAGGTTGGCATGCTCCGGAAGTACTTGAGCTTGCGAGGCCACGGACGACACCAGTGTTGATAAGACTAAACCTTCTTCTTTGATGTGGGCCCCTTGACTCGGAAGAGGAAGTTTTCGAGATGGTAAGTCGTGGTCAGGCATTGTTCTGAGCAAGCTGATGTCAAGGGACAATGCGCTAACTTTCTTGGAGTTGGCGCATGAGGTCAATGTTATTTCTCAATGCCTGAATGAGATCGTATGTTGTACACTCATATTTTTCATTAAGCGCGTGAATCTGCCAGCTGGGGTTGTTGAGATGTTGAGATGTTCCAGCAAGGATATCCGCCAGCTGGGGTTGTTGAGATGTTCCAGCTTCGGCGGCAGAGGAAGAGCTTATTATTACATTCTTTGGTTGTTTTTCCATCGTAAGCGGATTCGACAGCAGGTTAATGAAGGAAACTAAAGCACGTTGGAGTCGAGATGGTGATGCGCGACAAAGAAGCGAATCCGAGTTTTATTAGTGAGAGCACCAAAATGTTGATGACAAAATATGTCATAAACACCCTAGATTCTTAATTACTTAAAAATTATAGTTTCACGTGGGAACATAAGGGCTGAAAGCCATAGATAACACAAGAGATTTATAGAGGTTCGGTCTCGTGAGAGGCCTACGTCCACTTTGGAAGAGTTACTGGAATATTATTAATAACAAGTAGTTACAAGGTTGAGACTATCACTTGAAATCCTTTTACGTACATCTTTAAGTTATATGAAATCATAATGGTCATATGCAAACATTAGGAAAAATATACTTTTGTCCTTCTTCTTCCTCAAAGCATGGACGCCATTAAAGAGGCTACTTGGAGCTCTTAAGAGATGTCAAATCACCGAATTCCAACACCTTTGAAGTGTGAGCTTGGGGGTATTTATAGTGGAGTGTTTAGATGGAAGTAGGTACAAGTAGTGGACGACACCAGAAATCTCAGATCCCGTGGAGCAGGCCACTACGAGATCTGACCCCCCAGTCAACATGCTAGAAATACATACCCCTCCATGGGGTACGAATTTCATATCTCATGGGGTGGGAGGAATCCCAGAACGAACTTGGATGACACGAGGTAGCAGGACTCGAGGCTTCTCGGGATTCAAGGTGTTGGTTTGGCGATGTTTTGAGGAGTGGTGAGGTTTCTGTCTGTATGCCCCTTCTCGGCTCACCTCCTTTACTCCTTGGCGACACTCTTGGCTTTAGCATCAAGCGATACGTTGAGTCGAGCGTGTCTTGCGTACGTTTGGAAACCAGACCAAAAGGCATGTTAATAGGTCCCATACTACTTCCACTTCTACTCACCCATCTCCCCCGGAGCTCCAGTTCTACTCGATTACGCAGAAGAAATGCCTCGACTTCCTTATTCTCCTCAGTGAATCTAACCAATCATCACTACACCACTTCTTCGACGTCCCTTCTCAAGTCTCCACGACCGTCGTGCCACCACCCTCGTTGCCGACAGCAAGAACGATAGTCATGGTTTTGATTCTCGAATCGAGGAGCAAACGAATATAATAATGTAAGATGAAGGTCGAATTGTTCGAATTAACGTTAGAATCATTCAATTATAACCCACCTATGTAATTAAAGATGAGGAAATACGGAATAGCTGAAGGACTGGGCAATTTCGAGAACTTTCGACTCAGTATTAGAAAATGTAGAAGAGGGAGAAGTGATGTGGGTTTGCTAGTTATAATGAAAACTAGAGACTCTTTGTCTTCCACTGATGTGGCCACTATAAGAAAAACCGTAAATAGCTGCATATTTTAGCACTGGAAAATTTCGTTGCAATTTAGAGACATATTTTCGTGGAATCTATAAGTGGTATTATGTAGGATTTTTTTTTTCAACTTGTCCTAAATTATTAGCATCAGCTTTTGTTTTACGTCACTAAACCATAGCAATTGCAATAATTTACCATCATCTTTTTTTCATTGCTAAATTCCACTGCAAATGTAGACAGTTTATCGTCTTGTATATTTTGAAGCTATTTTACAATAGATTTTCAAGGGATTTGCTACGGACTATTATACTTATTCTTCATAAAATGTTTTATTGTTCTGTTTTTACTATGTAATTGGTAAGTAAAAATAAATTTTAAATAATTAATGTTAATAGTAATATATTAATAACAAAAAATAAATAATTAATATAAGTAGTAAATAAAATTCAATAGATAGTATTGATTAATTAAAAATTAACAAAATAATAAAGAGGTAATAATAATTAATAACATAGATAATTAATTGTTTAAAATAATAATTAACTATATAGAAACCTAAATAAGTAAGGATATAGTAATTAATAATAAATTTTACAACAAAAAATAATTATCACTATAAGACTAATTGTTATTAGTAATTAAGTGTTTAAAATGATATGATTTATTATTAGTAATTAATTGGTAATTAAATTTTTTATTATTAATTATTTAGTAATTAATATTTATTATTAGTAATTAATTAGTACTATAAACGTATGTTGTAATAAATGTCTGTTGTAATAAATGTTTGTTGTAATAAATGTGTAGTAATTGTCTGTTGTAATAAATGTTTATTATTACTAATTAATGGTAATGATCAAAAATTAATACTTAATATTTTGCAATGATCAAAAAACTCAAGTTGTAATAAATGTCTAATATTTATTATTACTAATTAATTGTAATTAATAATTACAAATAATATTTAATAAGCAAATAATAGATGACAATTAATATTTAATGTTTAGTTATAATTAACATTTAATAAGTAATTAATATTTAATAATTGCTAATTAATACTAGTAAACATAATTAATTAATAATCACTAATTAATTAGTTATTAGATTAATAATCAATAATGAGTAAATTAATACTAAATATCTAATTAATAATTTACAAATAATCCACTACTGAATAATAGCAACCACCTCCGTCTTTGTCAATTACACTCTATCTTAATTAGTCAGCACCTACCAATTTAGAATCCAGCTATAAAAAGCACACACTTTGTTCATCAGTATCATCCATTAATCCTATATATCAGTTGATAACAAAATACTTGATTACCACACTTATAACAAAGAACGAACAATCATGAGTTCAGGAAGCTGGAATTTAGAAATCACATCAACTGTTTCGGCGGCTCGTCTCTTCAAGGCAGCAGTGCTGGACTGGCACAATCTCGGACCCAAAGTTGCTCCTGAAATCATTGAGAGCATTACAGTGTTGTCTGGTGAAGGAGTTGGAAGCATTTCTGAATTCAAATTCACACCAGGTTCCACCATTATTTTCGACATTTTTATATATTCTGTTTCCAATCACTAGTCCATGCTAACATGATGTGTTCACTAAGATGTATACATACATGTTATAACAAGGTTATAATATATTGTAATCATACACATGCATGCAGTTGTGCCAGTTAGGTCTATAAAGGTACGCCTAGAATTTCTAGACCTCGACAACTTTGAAGTGAAAAGTTCTCTAATTGAAGGAGGTGACCTCGGAGTTAGGATGGAATCCTCAACCAGTCAATTCAAGTTTGAGCCTTTAGGCGATGGAGGATGCGTAGTAAAAGTGGAGGTAACATACAAGCTTCTTCCCAATGTGGAACCCGATGAAAACAGGATTGCTATTGGAAAGGAAAAGGTTGCAGGTCACATTAAGGCAGCTGAAGCATACCTCATTGCTAACCCTACCGAATATCTCTGATCCTTTTTTATACTTGTCATGGATAATGGAGTTTATATTCAGTGTGCGTTATTTGAATAAGATGAAGGTTTCCATTTTACCTATGATGAACCGTGTGAGCATTTTGCTATTTAATCTTCAAGCGTGATTATGCTTTTTGGCTTATTATAAAGTTATAATCGTATGGATAACTACAATGAGTTGTGTTTGAGGGATGACTTTTATGAAATTTGATTTCTTATACTCAATTTCTACATACCATATAGAATCGCAGATTGATTAAATTATCGAGATGTCTCTTTATATCTGTCTAGATCCCTCGAATGGCAATATTTGAAAGGCAAATCTGTCGAACTAATAGCCACAAGGTATCAGATATGGCAGTTCATACTTCGATGTATGTAAGTAAAGAAATTGTGATTCCTAATCGGTTTAGTTATCTTCCTTTATGAAGACAAGTGCGTAGTTCAGCAAATATAATAGTTATAATTAGGTGACCAGTCACAAATTGGCAACAAATATATGTGCACTCGACACACCGTTTCACAAATATTCTAAGCTTTTACTCTCAGCAATGGTTATTCTTCATTATCCATTATTAGTATAAACCTCATGTACATGCAGCTATTAAAAGAAATTACATTTCATTTGATAAAATATGTAACTGGATGAATGTATGTTGTAGATATCCAAATTTGATAATAATGGTAATTAAAGTACACTGTAACTACTTGAAAATTCATATATTCCAATAGGGGTCTCGATGGTTTTGGAGGTTTTCATTGGGCCGTCAATAGTGTCGAAAATCGCAAAATATACAACAGCTCAAGCCCCTTTTCCATTTTTTTCCCAGCACGAAACCAAATCCCCAAAAACCCTAAGCCCAAACTTCCAATATCCAAACGCCATTTTCCTCATCTGCATATGTATTGTTATGTAGCGACGGTCGGATTAAAAGCCCCATTCTTTTCAGCGTATGGAAAATATATAGGAGTTGGCACAAACAACATTGTAAGAAAAGGAATTCCTTATGTTATATGCCTACCAACTGATATTTTTACTCCACTCCTTCAATCTATTCCGTGATGTGAGACTATTTATTCAAACCGACATTCCTACCTTAACAACATGCAAGACAATTATAACATGCATAAATTGTTAAACTAGATGTGTTTAGTGATTGCAATTATTTCCAATTGCGTTGTAGAGGTTTCTAGCGTCTCCTTGTGCGCAAATTTCATATGATATTGTCAAATTGAAAAATGTGTGCAATTTGTGATTGTTTGTGTATATGCAAACCATTGTATATATGTGCCGGCCTTACCATTGCACTATTTCAATTGGAATATGCTAAAATGCATGCACAAGTTAGGAGTATTACATTGTACTCATCTTGAATTATGCAACAAAGATGAATGCACAAGTGCAAAAGGGAGTTGAGTTTGTTGGGAAATGACAACAATACTAAAGAAAACTTAAGTTGGTGAAATAAATTGAATAAATATGACAAATTAAAAAAACATGTCTAAATAAAATCACGTCTTTACTTATGTCTCCTAGATATTTTTGGCTCCATCCGACAGATGTTGTACATGATCTTTGTATAAATAGTCGTTTTGGTCACAAAATGATCATTTATATTCATCTGATACATTGCTTTTTGGATTTGTCCATGTATTTGGACAAGTTATATCCACAGTAAACAACTATATTTTGCATATTATTTCATATAAACGGTCCCCAAAATTTCATCATAACTTTCCTGTTTTGTTTCTTGCTACACGCATTTGCGCATAATGCAAGAAAAAATAGAAAATGCTATTGAAATTTTGTTGAATCTTGAAATGAAATAATTTATGAAATGTAAGCGTTTACTGTCTTTGTAATGAAAACTAGGATGGTTGACCATGGAAAAAAGATAACTTTTTGTATCGATGTGATAAAAAATAAAATGCGTCATATTTGAAAATATTTTTGAATTTGTGAACTAGTTATTTAAATTCAAATATTATAAATATGTAAGGCGACCATGAAAATAAGTTTTTCAAAATTTGTATTCTAGAGTGTAACTTTTTTTTTGAACTTGTGACTCATTTCCTCAAATGGGAATTGGTTAATTATTTTGTTGATCGAAGAAGATGGTTGTATCAAAGAAGGTGACTGATAGGCTCAATTAAAGAACATTTTAATAATGGTATAAACATATTTGTTGAATTTTGTTTAAGTAATAATGGAAACAACCCAGAAATTTGGTGTCCGTTTAGTAAGTGTAGATATTTGAAGTATTGGTTACCCGAAATAGTGAAATTCTATAACACCCCGTAATTTTAAAGGACACTATTAACAATAAACTAAAGGGTATTCAATTAATTATTAGGAATTAAGTGACACAAGATGTACCATTGCGTTCGTCTCGGAGTTCTTCTTAAGATATACTCTTAGTTCGCATAAAACGAATATCATATGAGGAAGATATATAGGTTAAAAGTTTGTATACATATAAGTACGATATATTATATGTAAATAAAACAACTCAGAATTAAAAATAAATCAAAGTGATGAAGCGGGAAAAAGAGGCGGCAATTGGACTCGTTACGGATCGACACATGCCTGGTCTGGGTCGGCCTATGGGTCGACCCAAGGTCAGGTGGGTCAACCAATGGGTCGACCCAGGTGGGGTTGGGTCAACCCATAGAGGATCTGACCGAGTGATTCTAAACGAATTTGTCAACCAGGTTCATTATTTTCTGGATGGTTGGATTTAAAAACAGAGATCTGACGGTCAAGGATTGTTCTGTAAATTCTATATAAAGGGATGTGTTACTATCAAATAAATCCTACTTCTTCATACTTCCTCCTCCAATTCTTTTCTGAAAATATAAAATGAAGATGGGGAGATGCTGCCGAAACTTCGATTGAATTAAGACAATTCTTACCTAACATATATAAGAATCTCTTCTATAACATCAGCATATTATTTTCTGTTCTTTAAATCCAATATCTATGAGTTTGCGTTACTTTTAGATATAAAGTTAATAGTAACCTTTACATGTTTATAAACCGGATCTGAACCAATGCCTGTTAAGAAACTGATTCATACCAAAACAGTTCTGCTATAACTACAAATGATATTTTGTACACTTGTTCTGCTATTAAGTTATTATATGCCTATTTCTGTTATTATATGCCTATTTATGCTATTATACGCCTATTTCTGTTCTTCTCCCTCTCTCATTCTCTTTTTATTTTATAAGCCAAGGCTACCTACGAGCCTAGGCCAGTATCTCTGAAACATGCTTACGAACGAAATTGGGAGAAATTGGGAGAATTTGGGAATGACTGAGAATGATAATTTGGGAGCATATTTTGTACTGTGAATCATGATTGGAATTTGGAGGCATAATTTATAATGTGAAATATGACTGAAACTTTGGGGCATATTTTGTACTGTGAATTAGGACTGGAGATTTAGATCCGTATAAATCTGGAGGATTAATTCAAACATTAAGCGGAACATGCTAACGAAAATGTAAGTAAGCTGTGAAATCTGTTAATCTGTAACATGTTTAATTTGTTGGGTTATATGAACCTATTAATCTGTAACATGTTTAATCTGTTGGGGCTGTATGAACCTGTTAATCTATAACAAATTTAATCCATTGTGGTTGTATTAACCTATTAACCCGTTAATCTGTAGCCTGTTTTGTCTGTTAGGATTGTATGAACTAGTTAACCCGTTAATCTGCAACCTGTTTAATTTGTTGGGGTCGTATGAACTTGTTAACCCGTTAATCTGTAACCTGTTTAATCTATTGGAGTTGTATGAACCGGTTAAATAGTTAATATGTAACCTATTTAATCTGTTGGGGTTATATGAACCTGTTAACCTATTAATCCGTAACATGTTAAATCTGTGAAGTTAAGTAAACTTGTTTGATCTGTTTGGGTTATATGAACCTGTTAACCTATAAAACATGTAAAATCTTTGGGGTATATACGAACCTATCAATTTGTAACATATTAAATTTGTGAGGTTAAGTAAACCTACTTATTCTATTTGGGTTATATGAATCTGTTTACTGGTAAAACTTAACCTGTTAATCTATGGGGGTTAGGCGAACCTGTTAATCTATAAGGCTTAACCGGTTAAAAATCCGACTTGATTGGGGGACAAAAGCTTAGGGGTATGGCTTATGTCATCTGCTATGTGGGGGCACATATCAGTCAGTAACCTATTCTAATATCAAACGGGGACCCCGCACTAAGTAAGGTTCTGGGAATGCTTACTAAACTAATTGTAAGAGGTTCATCTGTGAGGAGGTGTTTGATAGCGTGTTCCAATGGAGTCATGTGCGTGCATGAGTCTAGCTTGCCTGGGAAAATAAGCCGTTCTAGCACCAGTAAATAGGTCTATGTCCTTCAGTAGGTTACCACATTAGGAAGTAATACACCCTATTGTGGGGCCGACATAGGGTATTTACGAGTTTGGGAGCCAATCACTTGGAGGTAGTAATTATGTTACATCTTGTAGCACCCCGTAAATTTCACAACACTAAAGAGGAAAAATTAAAGAATAATTGATTTAATATTCACCATTTAGGGCAAAGGACTGTGCCATTACATCCGTCTCGAAATTCTAGTCAAGATAGATACTTGGTTTGCATAAAACGGACACCGTATGAAGAAGTTATGAAGGTTTGAAGTTTGTATATGCGCAAGAGTATTATATATTTATGTAATTAAATTCAGAAAATCAAATTTTAGTTCAAAAGTCGAATTTCCATGGGCATAAAATTTCCCATCCAAGGCTGTCGATCCCTTAAGGGGGTGTCGAGCCCAGCGTCGACCCCTCAAGGGGTGTGTCGACCCCATAAGGGGGGCCGAACCCCCTGCAGCAGATCTGGGCAGTTAGGGTTTCGGAGTTTCGACTATAAATATGGTCTCATTTCTCTAGTTTTATCACACTGAAAATAATGGAGGACTAGATGCTATTGCTGCCCAGATTAAATCAAATCTTTTTCCTTCTTCTGCAATCAAGTTAATCTAGTTTAGAGTAATTCAAGTGTAGATCTATGATTCAACATCTGCTACACTCCTTTTATTTTTCTAGATCCAAACACTGCGAGTCCATGTTAATTTTACATCTGGATAATTAAAAGTAAAACTTGATATGACATTAACTTGGATCTATGCCTTTGACCATTTGATTCAAATCAGATCTGCTATAACAAGAGTATCTATGATGTTATGACATGATAATAACTTAGATCTAAAGCTTTACCTATTTATCATGTCAGATCTGCAATTGTTTCACTGTTTAGACCACCTTATACTTGTCCCTATCATGTTTGTGGTTAAACTGGATCTGTTATTAGTTGGATATCTAAACCATTGTTTAGATCTTATCATGTCTGTTATGACAACCCTATTATGTTATAATCAGTTATATTATCATATGTTCATCAAATATGTTCCTATCTTGCCAATATGCCACTATATGTTACTGCCATTATTTGTATATCTAATGAATATGATCATTTTTGTCATCTTCCCTTGATCTTTCATTTTTCATTTTATATAGCCTGGCTACTTTTGAGCCTAGGCATGTCGCTGAAATATGTGAATGCGTTAAACGGGGAACGAGGGGAAAAACATTGAAATCAGGCATAACTTGTAATCGGGAATTTGGGCATAACTTGAATAAACTGTAATAATATGAATTTGGGGCATATAGTTTATTATGAACATAACTTGGGAAAAGGGGCATGGAAACCTATAACGACATAGGTAAAAATTGGTTAATAATCGAAATGCCTAGGATTACAGTAATTCGAAACTGTAACCGCGCCCAGACACGAGGTTAGATTACCCTTGTGGTAGAAGTCTGCCCAGAACCGCCCGGCATATCCAACGACCACAAGTGGTGAATCAAATGTGAGGAGCCTAGGTGCACAAACACAAGACATGCTAAGAGACGAGGTTAAGCCCGACTTGTGATAAAAGTCTGCCCGAAACTGCCTGGCATATTCAACATCAACAAGTGGTAGGCTTAATGTGGGAGGTCTAGCATATTATAACAATAAATGGACATGGTATTGAATTGGAATACTTAACCTAGTTGAATCCATATGGATTGAATGAACATGAAATTGAATAGGGGTTCAGTAAACTTATTTGAACAGTGGGTGGGTTAAGTATATCTAGGGTGGGTGGGTAATATTTATACACAAGCCCACAAACTTAACCTTATGGGGTTATGTAATTAAAGAAACTGATAGTTAAGCATAACTTTTGGAAATCCTGGTCGGGATACAAGTCAAAGGGGAGAGCTTGTATCTTCTTGTGTGTGGTTTCCATTTCAGTCAGCAACCCATAGAATGGTATCAAATGAGTACTCAGCCCTAGGTCGGAGTCGGGACACGCTTACTGGGATGATTGTAAGAGATCCAAACGTGGAGGACGGTACGGGCAGCGCAAACCGACCGGGGTCATTTGCGTGCATAGTCTGGGAGGAGGAGGATAAGACGACCGTGACACCTGTAGATATGGTTGAGCACATCAACAAAGGGTTGCCACTTTAGGAAGTGATACATCCTACTGTGGGGCCGGCACAAGGTATCTACAGAGTAGGGAGCTGATCGATTAGTGTGGCAGTTAGGGTACATCTAGACTCTAGTAAAATTTAGGAGCCTGTTAGGTTGGGATGCCTGTTGATTGTATGGGGTTAAAACCTCTCACTAGAAGTACACCTAAGTCTACCATCTTATAGTTGTTGGGATCATCTCATTCTGATTATACAAGTATCGGTGCAGAGAAATCATTAGAGAAGCGTATACACTCTATCATGTTTACCATGTCATACTTGCCTTTTGTGATGTTACCTTTCTTATCCACTTTATATGCCTGTCATTATACTTTTACTTATTTATTTTCTAAAAGTAACTGCACTCGCCAGACTTTATGTCTGACACTTTTTGTTTCCTTTTCTTTCTTCCGTCCCACCCCCCTGCCCAAGGTTCTCAGGGTAGGAATACTCAAGCTTGATCAGGATTCTGCGATCATTTTGCTAGAATGGCATAGACGTAGAGCTCAACCTCTTGTCTTTGCTACTATGGCTTTGTTTTATTTGGGGATTTTTGCTTCTTTCATTTTTTTTTGTACTTTGATATTTTAAAGTGCAAGAAAAAAGTTTTGATGATGTACTAGGTTTATGTATATTTAGACATATGATGGTTTGAACCACAATGCTTTATGATTAATAAAAGTTTTAATTCTGCTGCTATTTTATATCTGTCTTCTAATGTTTCTTTTTCTGTTTAGCTATAACGCTTCACGTAAATTAATTCATTCTCTTAATGAGTGACATTAACGGACGTGGGTGTCACACTTGGTATCAAAGCTGAAAGTTACAAGACTAGATAAAAGTTTTTGAAAAATATTTTCAAAAAGTTTTTAAAAGAATCCATTTTCAAAAAGGAATGTCTGTTTTGAAAAACATATTCCCCAAAGCCATATGTAATATCTCCGATTCTCCGCTCGATTCCTTTTTTCTTTTTGTTTGGGAAATTGATTCTTCCCGAAAGGTGTCCCCATTGCGGCATAGTTCCATAGGCATGTTAAAACTACGACACATGTGGAAGGGCAGTGAAATGCCTAACCTCCATTCGTGGCCGCAATAGTTTCACCTACGACTTATTTTCTCGAATTTCGTAAGGATTCCGTGCGATGGAGGCAGCTTTCGAGAGACTTGTTAGCTTTTTATATACGGATGGTAAAAAGATGAATAAGGGAGTTAGGGCTAAGGAGCACAACCCAAGGATGCGAGAAATGATGGCCTAGGAAGGGAACATAGATAAATTTCAAATAGAGGCAAGAAGATATGTCTCGAGCACTTGGATCATTTGATTAAGGAATGCAAAAAAAGCAAGAATGTTTGTTTCCATTATGTAGAGATCAAACACTTCGCTAAGAAGTGCCAGAAGAAATAGGGAAAAGGTCAAAGGTCAGGAGATTCTAAAGGGCAGGTGCATGCTCTCGCGACCAGTGCCCTAGATAGAGGTATGAAAATTTATGTGGAAGGTTTGATTTCTCTTTCCAGTCATCCTAGTAGAACTCTATTTTATTCTGGAGCTTCACATTCATTTATATTTAGTTCTTTTGTTGAGTCTCTGCACCAAAGTACTAGTATGTTAGTGGCTCCCGTAGTTGTCTCAAAACCCCATTGGTGGTTCGGCTCATTTGTCCATGATTTGTCGGGGTTTGAGAATATCTATATTTCGCGTCGAGTTTGAGTGCGACGCATTTGAGCTCGGTTTTATGGGTTATGGTTTGATTTTAGGGATGGATTAGCTAACCATGTATGGTGCCATTCTAGATTATGAGAAGGGGGTCATTAGACTTTTGACTTGCCATGGGAGGACCCTCGAGATTTTTTGTGACCCACAAGAGTCTGTCATGCTTAGTTTCCTAGAGTCTCCAGACGCATCTATCAATGATCTATGATTTGTGCTAGTAGTATGAAATTATCCTGATGTTTCTGAAGAGGTACGGGGCTTACCTTCGAGGCGCGAGATCCATTTTCGTATATATTTGGTGTACAATGCAAAGCCAATTGCATTATCTGTGCGACATATGGCTCCAAGGGAAAGGAGTGATCTTAGCAAGGAAGCAAGGGAACTACATGAGAAAGGGTTTATTAGGCGAAGTATATCTGAATGGGGTGCTCCAGTAGTATTCACGACTAAGGAAGATGGTTCACTTTACTTATGCGTAAACTATAGGGTGTTGAGTAAACTCACTAAGAAGAATAGGCACACATTTCCGAGGATAGATGATCTGTTTGACTAGCTTGTTGGTGCCTCAGTATTCTCTTTGTTAGACTTGGCCATAGGGTTTCATTAGTTAAGGAAGGACAGTATAGATAAGACCGCTTTTAGGACTCTAGATGGTTACTTTGAGTGGCTAGTTATGCCTTTTGGGTTGACGAATGCAGCCACATATTTTGTTGACCCGATGAGTAGGGTGTTTCGGGAGTTTCTAAATAAATTTGTCGTGGTCATTGTTGATTATATATTGATCTTCTCAAAGAGCGAAGAAGAACATGCCCAAAGTTCGAGAGAAGTGTTGAAAACTCTCCGTTAGCAACAGCTTGAGATAAAGGTCTCCAAATGCCATTTTTGGAGAAAAGAGGTGAGATTTCTGGGGCATGTGGTTTCTAAAGATGGGATAGCAGTAGATCCCGTAAAGGTGGTTGCAGTTCAGGATTGGCAGATTCCAAAGAATGCAACGGAGGTGAGAAGCTTTCTGGGGTTAGCGGGCTATTATTGGAAGAACATTAATGACTTCGCAAAGATATCAACCCGACTCACCAGGCTGACGATGAAGAATTTGGTAATTTCATGGGATATAGATTGTGATGTTCCTTTCCAACGATTGAAGAGGGCTCTTATAACAGCCCCAGTCTTGAGCTTGCCCGATGGGAATAAAGTGTTTACAGTATACACTGATGCATGTGGTACAGGGCTTGGTGTGGTTCTGATGCAAGAGGGGAAGGTAGTATGTTATGGGTGTACACCGATCATAAATCTCTCAAGTACTTGTTCTCGTAGAAGGATCTTAATTTAAGTCAACAATGGCAGATAGTGTTCATAGCTTCTTATGATTTTGAGTTTGTTGACACCCCTGGCAAGGGTAATTTTGTGGCAGACGCACTGAGTAGGCACAGGATGGCCATAAGTCCTCTGTTTGTGGAAAGGAAAAGCTTCGAGTTCATATCGACTTTTGATTTTAGACCCTCCACCGAGTTTTTGCATGGTTTGTGTGCATCGCTAGAGATACAACCTACTCTTATAGATCAGATATGAGCTTCATAGCGAGATGATCCACAGATTTAAGACATCTTGGATAGGCTCAGTAAAGGGCAGACTTCTAGTCACCTAAACAGATATTCCATAGACGATAAAGGGTGGTTCCAATGAGATGGAAGGCTTTGTTTTCCGCAAACTGGGAGTTTGTTGAAGATAGTCCTTGAAGAAGCCCATCATTCTAGGATGAGTATTCATTCAGGCAGTGATAAGATGTATAGGGATATGAAGAGGGTTTTCTTTTGGGCTGGGATAAAGAAAGATGTGGCAGAGTTTGTTTCTCAATGTTTAGTTTGTCAGCAATTCAAAGCTGAGCAAAAGAAGCCTGGTGGTTTACTTCATCCTTTCGAGGTTACACAGTGAAATGGTAGAGCATCTCTATGGATTTCGTAGATGGTTTGCCTAGATCAAAGAAAGGCAATACCAGTATTTGGGTTGTAGTAGGTAGACTTACTAAGAGCTCTCATTTTATTCCACTTAAGAGTAAGAGGACGGCACCTTGGTTAGCAACAATTTACGTTCATGAGATAGTCCGTCTTCATGGAGTACCTTCCAACATCATAAGTGATCGTGACCCCATTTTCGCCAGTGAATTTTGGAGGAGTTTGCAAGAAGCATTAGGTACACAGTTGTGTTTGAGCACTGCTTATCACCCATAAACCGATGGACAGACGGAAAGGGTGAACATAATTCTTGAGGATCTTTTGAGTCAGTGTGTCCTAGACTTTGGAGGGACTTAGGAAGAGCATCTTCCTTTAGTAGATTTCGCCCACAACAATAGTTATCAAGCTAGTATTGGCATGGCACCCTTCGAAGCATTATATGGACAACTATGTAGATCACCGACTTATTGGTAGGAATCTACAGAAAATCTATTACTTAGACCAGATATGGTTAGAGAAACGTCCGTGAAGATTGATCTTATTAGACGGCGATTGGTGACCGCTCAAGATAGGAAGAAATCCTACGCAGACAAGAGAAGGACTGACATTGAATTTGAAGTAGGAGACATGGTTTTCATCAAGGTGTCACCTTTGAGGAATGTGGTTCGCTTTGGGTCTGTTGGGAAATTGGTACCAAGATTTATAGGGTCGTTTCCCAAAATAGAAAGGATTGGCCAAATGGCCTATAGGGTAAAGCTACCAGAGAGACTATCCAGCGTTCATGATGTTTTCCACGTTTCTCATTTGCGGAAGTGCTTGCATGATACCACGGAAGTAGTTGAGCTGAGTATATTGGAGGAAGTAGAAGTGGAATATGAGCCGACAATCGGGCGACTACCTACCTATATTCTTGGATCAGAAGTTAAGAAGCTACGCAATAGAGAAGTCAAGTTGATGAAAGTTCAGCGGGGATATAACCTAGAGAATGCGACTTGAGAAGCCGAAGACAAGATTCGCGCTTCATACCCTTTTCTTTTCGAGGGTATGTTCTAAACATCCTTTCCAAAGCTTTTATTTATGCTTGTTTCTATCATTTAAGTATGTCCTATCGATCGAATCTTCGACCTTCAGATAGGAAGCCTATGGTTGTAAACATGTATTTGAGACATGTTATATTTTATGGATGCAAGTTTTTGCTAGTGGCTGCCTTTGGATGCATATATACACACATTAGGCACTAGATCGACTCAATCACTCTCATACTGCATCTGGACGTGTGTGCATTTTTCTTCTTTAAATGGATGGAAATGGATGTATCATCATATGGATGTTGCATTTGGATGGATGGTTATGCACACATATAGAATTTACATGTTATAATAGGATTATTGCATACATGTTGGATTCATGGCACTAACATACATTCCATTAAGGAGGTCGACTGTATCAGTAGACCGCCCGATCTTTGCATTAGAATAACGACATATACACACACCTTTGCATATGTTTATAAAAGCATTAGTAGTCTTTAAGGACAATGGATGCCTGTGATTAGTGGATAAGTAGATGGGTGATGGATGGTAGAATATACATTCTTCTTAACTTGGAGATTTCGGGGATGAAATCCTTTGAGTTGTGGAGAACGTAACATCCCATAATTTTAACAATACTAAAGAGGAAAAACTAAAGATTAATTAATTTAACATTCATAAGTAACGGAAACAGACTACACCATTACATCCGTCTCAAAATTTTGGTTAAGATAGACACTTAGTTTGCAAAAAATGGACATCGTATGAAGAAGTTATGAAGGTTTGAAGTTCGTATACGCGCAAGAGAATTATATATATAAATGTATGTATGTA
This sequence comes from Allium sativum, assembly GCA_030737875.1. Taxonomy (NCBI): domain Eukaryota; kingdom Viridiplantae; phylum Streptophyta; class Magnoliopsida; order Asparagales; family Amaryllidaceae; genus Allium; species Allium sativum. The sequence continues at coordinate 569,468,387 of CM060923.1, read as the reverse complement.
TATATAAACTTAAATTCAGAAAATCAAATTTCAGTTCAAAAGTCGAATTTTCGTTGGTGGAAAATTTCCCGCCCAGGGGTGTTGACCTCTTAAGTGGGTGTCGACCCCTCAAGGGGAGTGTCGACCCATGGGTCGACCCCATAAGAGGGGTCTACCACCCTACAGCAGATCTGGGCAGTTAGGGTTTCGGGGTTTCGGCTATAAATATGGACTCATTTCTCTAGTTTTCTTACACTGAAAATAATGGAGGACAAGATGTTATCGCTGACCGGATTGAATCAATTCATTTTCCTTCTTCTGCAATCAAGTTACTCAAGTTTAGAGCTATTCAATTGTAGATCTGTGATTCAACATCTTCTATTTTTGTTCTATTTTTCTAGATCCAAACACTGTGAGCCCATGTTAATTTTAGATCTGAATAATTAAAAGTAAAACTTGATACGACGTTAACTTGGATCTATGCCTATGACCATTTGAATCAAATCAGATCTGCTATAACCTATGTATCTATGATGTTATGACATGATTATGACTTATATCTAAATCTTTACCTATTTATCATGTCAGATCTTCTATTGTTTCGGTGTTTAGATCACCTTATATTTGTCCCTATCATGTTTGTGGTTAAATTCGATCTATTATTAGTTGGATATCTAAACCATTATTTAGATCATATCATGCTTATTATGGCATCCCTATTATGCTAGAATCAGTTCTATTATCATATGTTCATCAGATCTGTTCCTACGTGCCTATCTTGTCATTATGCCACTCTATGTTTATGCTATTATATGTCAATCTAGTTAATATGATCATTTCTATCATCTTCCCTTGATCTTTCCCTTTTCATTTTATATAGCATGGCTACTAGCGAGCCTAGGCATGCCACTGAAATACGTAAACGCGTTAAATGGGGAATAAGCGGAAAATCATTGAAATCGGGCATAACTTGTAATCGGAAATTTGGGCATCAATTTAATAAAGTGTAATACTATGTATTTGGGCCATACAGTTTATTATGAACACAACTTGGGAAAAGGGGCATGGAAACCTATAATGACATAGGTAAAAATTAGTTAATAATTGAAATGCCTACGATTACAATTATTAGAACTGTAATAGCGCCTAGACACGATGTTAGATTACACTTGTGGTAGATGTCTGCCTGGAACCGCCCGACATATCCAGCGACCATAGGTGGTGAATCAAACATAAGGAGTCTAGGCGCACAAACACGAGACATGTTAAGACACGAGCCTAAGCCCGACTTGTAGAAGAAGTCTACGCGGAACCGCCCTGGATATCCCATATCCACAAGTGGTAGGCTTAATGTGGGAGGTCAAGCATATAATAACCATAAATGGACATGGTAATGAATTGGAATACTTAACCTAGTTGAATCCATAGGGATTGTATGAACATGAACTTGAATAGGGGTTAATTAAACTTGTTTGAACAGTGGGTGAGTTAAGTAAATCTGGGTGGGCGGGTAATATTTATACATATGCCCACAAACTTAACCTGATGGGGTCATGTAATTAAAGACACTGATAGGTAAGCATAACCTATGGAAATCCTAGAGGGGATACCAGACAAAGTCGGGAGCTTGTATCATCTTGTGTGTGGGGGACCCGTTTCAGTTAGTAACCAAAGAACGGTATCAAACGAGTACTCCGCCCTAGGTCGGAGTCGGGACACGCTTACTGGGCATATTGTTAGATATCCAAATGTGGAGGATGGTGTAGGCGGTGTAAACCGACCGGGGTCATGTGCATGCATGATCAGGGCAGTGGGGGATAAGACAACTATGACACTTGTAGATATGGTCAGGGCAGAGGGGGATAAGACAACCATGACACCTGTAGATATGGTTGTGCATATCAATGAAGGGTTGCCACTTTAGGAAGTGATACATCCTACTATGGGGCCAGAATAGGATATCTACGGAGTAGGGGGCCGATCGATTTGGGTAGTAGTTAGGGTACATTTAGACTCTAGTAAAGTTTAGGAGACTATTAGGTTAGGCTGCCTGTTTATTGTATGGGGTTAAAACCTCTCAACAGAAGTACGCCTAAGTCAACCATCTTATAGTTGTTAGGATCATCTAATTCGGGTTATACTAGTATCAGTGTAGAGAAATCATTAGAGAAGCATATACACTATATCATGTTTGCCTTGTCATACCTGCCTTTTATGATGTTACCTTTCTTATCCACTTTATATGACTGTCATTATACTTTAACTTATTTATTTACTAAAAGTAACTGGACTCGTCAGACTTTATGTCTGACCCTTTTGGTTTCCTCTTCATTCTTCCATTCCCCCTCACCCCTAGGTTCTCAGGGTGGGAATACTCAAGCTTGATTAGGATTCTACTATTATTTTTTTGGAGCTGCTTAGATGTATTGCTCAAGCTCTTATCTTTTCTACTATGGCTATGTTTTGTTTGGGGATTTTTGCTTCTTTTGTTTTTATACTCTGATATTTAAAAGTGCAAGACAGAATTTTTGATGATTTAATGGGTTTATGTATTTTCAGACATACGATGTTTCGAACCATGATGCTTTATGATTAATAAAAGTTTTTAATTTTGCTTCTATTTTATATTTGTCTTGTAATGTTTTTGTTTCTGTTTACCTATAGCGCATCACGAAAACATAATGCATTCTCTTAATGAGTGATATTAACGGATGTGGGGTGTCACACATCTAGTCCTGTCTATTTTCTATTGAGGTACATTTTATTTCTATTTGGGGGTAACACCCGTTATTTCTAGTGAGGTGCCTGTTATTTCTATTTGGGTAAAACCCGTTACTAGAGTACACCTAATCCTACCATTATATTTCTATGGAGATCATTATGTTTTTGTTAAGTAGTTAGGGGATACCTAATCCTGTCACATACTCGTTATACTAGTATTGGTGCAGAGATAAGTAACTAAGAAGCATAGCTTGGTCCATATTATCCCGCTTACTATGTTCATCCGGTTTATACCTGTTATATGATATTGTTATCTCTTATCTAGTTTTATATGCCATCATGATACTTTTACATCTTTATATGTTAAAAGTCACTGAACTCGCCATACTTTATGTCTGATCCTTTTTGTTTCCCTTTCTCTCTTTCCTTCCCCCAAGGTTCTCAGGGTGGGAACGTTCAGGCGTAATTAGGACTTTCTCTCTCTTCTGTTTCTGCCATGATCTGGATCTGCTTTGATGTATCGCTTTGACTACTAGTCAACTTTGTTATGGTTATTTTCGGGGATTTTACATTCATATACTCTGATGGATTTTAGCGCAAGGCACATGCTTTGGTTTAATGTATTTTGTTTCAGTATTTTAGCATGAAGTTGTAACTGGCTTTGAGACTACGATGTTTTTATGTTGAATAATGAATTTTTAAATTTACGTTGTTATTTATGTCTGCCTTGTGAGATTATGTTTCTGTTTACCTATAACGCTTCATGAAACTTAATGCATTCTGATAAAGAGTGACATTATCAGACGTGGGGTGTCACATTTGGTGTCAGAGCTGAAGGATACAATATCGGATAAAAGTTTTGAAAATTGTATTAAAAAATATTATTTTCAAAGAAAAGACTATTTTTGAAAAACATATTCCCTAAAGCCATATAAAATTTCTTTTCGATTCTCCATTTGAATCACTTATCCTTTTCTTTTGATCATGTTTGGGGAACCGAATCTTCCGAGGGCGTTCAGATACCGACTCGGTTCTGTAGATATCTTGAGGCTACGGCGCCTGCTGGAGACCAAGGGACACGCCCATTCCCCAGCAACAGCCGTTGTTCCTCCACCTCTGTAAGTAGATAATTCCTTTAAGATGTGCAAGGACTTCTGTGCTATAAGAGGAAAACCATTCTATGAACTGAAAGCTTTTTGGAAGCACAAAATTGGCTGTGGGAGATAGAGAACTCGTTTAGACTTTTAAGGGTTGGCGACTGTAGAAAGATAAAGTTGGCCGAGTGGCAGCTTAAGGTAGAGGGTAAGGATGAGAAGTAGGAGGTTAAGACCGATGAGATGCAAAATAAGAAAGTGTGGCCAAAGAAAGAAACACAAAAGAAAGGCACAAAGAATGACAAAGTTCAGGGCAAGAAGAAATGTCATGGTTGTGAGAGCTTGGTTCATTTGGTCAAGGATTGCAGAAAAAGGAAGAATGCATGTTTCAACTGGGGCAAAGTCGAACACTATACTAGGGTGTTCCCGGAGAAGCAAGGAGAGGGGTAAAGGGAAGGATCTTCTGGATGGAAGGTGCATGTTCTCGAGGCCAGCGGGCCAGACAAAGGTAGAAAAGTTTCTGTTAAAGGTTTGATTTATCTTTCCGATCCTCCAGTTAGGACTATTTTTGATTCTGGCGCTTCTCACTCTTTTATGTATGATTATGTAGTTAAGCCTCTACACCTTAGTAGTAGTATTTTTTCTAATCCCGTTATCGTCTGAAACCCATTAGGGGCACGATTCATTTGTCTATGATATGTTTGGGTTTGAAAATATCTGCGTTGGGCGTCGAGTTCGAGTGCGACATGTATGTGCTTGGGTTTATGGGCTATGGTCTGATTCTTGGGATGGCTTGGCGAGCCATGTATGGTGTCATTCTAGACTATGAAAGGAGGGTCATTAGACCTTTGACTTGCCGAGGGAGGACACTCGAGATTTCCTATGACCCAAAGGGGCCCGTCATGCTTAGTTTCCTAGAACCACTTGATGCTTCTGCTGATGATTTGCGATCTGTACCTGTAGACTATGAGTATCTGGATGTTTTTGATGAGGTTAGGGGCTTATCTCCGAGGCTTGAGATTAATTTCCGGATAAGCTTGGTGGATAATACGAAGCCTGTTACATTTCCTGTGCGACACATGGCTACTAGGGAAAGGAGGGAGCTTAGCTAGCCAGTAGGGGTAACTACTTGAGAAGGGGTTTATTAGGTGAATTATATCAGATTGGGGTGCTCCCGTCGTCTTCACCACCAAGGCAGACGGTTCACTTCGTCGATGTGTGCATTATAGGGAGTTGTATAAGATTACCAAGAATAATAGGATCCCACTCCCGAGGATTAACGATCTGTCTGGCCAGCTTGTTGGCACATCTGTTTTCTCGCCATTAGATTTAGCTATGGGATTTCATCAGTTGTGTGTGGCTAAGGATAGTATAAATAAGAGTGCTTTTGGAATTCCAGATGGTTTCTATGAGTGGCTAGTCATGCCTTTTGGGTTGATGAATTCACTTGGATATTTTGTGGATCTGATGAGTACGGTGTTCAGGGAGTTTCTAAAAAATTTGTTGTGGTCTTTGTGGATGACGTTTTGATTTTCTCGAAGAGCAAGGAAGAGCATGCCTTATATTTAGGGGAGGTTTTGAGGAATCTCCGAGCGCACCAGCTTAAGGCGAAATTCTTCTAGTATCACTTTCAGAGAAAGGAGGTTAGATTCCTAGGGCATGCGGTCTCCAAGGACGGGATATCGACGGATCCCATTAAAGTAGTTGGAGTTCAAGATTGGAAGGTTTTGAAGAATGGAGTTTTCTTGGTTTGTCGGGCTATTATAGGAAGTTTATCAAGGACATCGTAAAGATATCATCCCCACTCACCAAACTGATGAACAAGAATCTGACCTTTTCTTGGAGCATTAACTGTGAGGGTGCTTTTCAGTGATTGAAGAGGGCTCTGACAACATCCCCAGTTCTAACTTTGCCTGAGGGAACAATATGTCCGTAGTATACACCGATGCTTGTGGTACAAGGATTGGTGCTATCTTAATGCGAGAGGGAATGGTGGTATGCTACGGAAGTGGACAACTGAGAGTTCAAGAGTGAAACTACCCTACCCACGATTTGGAGTTAGCACTATAGAGTTTGCACTAAAGAGTTGGCGACATTGTCTACTTGGAGTGAGGTTCGAGTTGTGCACGGATCATAAGTTGCTCAAGTACCTGTTCTTGTAGAAGGATCTCAATTTGAGACAGCAAAGATGGTTGGAGTTCCTAGCGTCCTACGACTTTGAGATTGCCTATACCTCTGGCAAGGGTAATGTAGTGGTGGAAGCGTTGAGTAGGCAGAGGATGACCTTGAGTCCTTAATTCGTAGAAGAGCAAAGTTTGGAATACATATCGCCCTTTGATTTTAGGCCATCTATGGATCTTACACCAGGTCTGTGGGCATCTTTAGAGGTGCGACCTACTCTTATGGATCTGATAGGATCTTCGCAGCGAGAGGACCAACAAATATAAGACATCCTGGATAGGCTGAGCAGAAGGTGAGGTTATCGGAAAGATTGGCGGGTGTTCATGATGTTTTCATGTTTCTCATTTCCGGAAATGTCTTTACGATATAGCATAGGTGGTTGAGCCGAGCATGGTTGAGGAAGAGGGGTAGAAAGGTCGACAATAGTTAGACGAGTTCCTACCCGTATACTTGGATCATAGGTTATGAAACTATGCAGCAAAGAGGTTAAGTTGATGTAATGGAAATTGGGAGAAGACTGCGAGGACACAACTTGGGAGACTGAAGAAACATTCGCACTTCATACCCTTTTTTTTCAAGGGCTTGTTTTAACTTCTTTTTCCATGCTTTTATTCATACCTGCTTCTATCTTTAGTATATTCTATCGAACGAATCTTTGACCTTTAGGTAGGAAACCAATGGATGTAAACATGTGTTTGAGACATGTTATTTTTGATAGATGCAAGTTTTTGCTAGTGGTTGCTCATGGATGCATATACACACACTAGGCACTAGTTCGGCTCAAAGCACTCTCATACTGCATATGGTTGTGTGTGTGTGTTTTTCTCAATGGATGACACCGGGTGTATCATCATATGGATGTTGCATTTGGACGGATGATTGTGTACACATATAGCATTTACATTATATACTAGGACTATTTGAGTACATTTTAGATTCATGGCACTAACATACATTGCATTAAGGAGGTCGACTGAATTAGTAGACCGCCTGATTTTTCACATTAGCATAGGGACATATACACACATCATTGCACATGTTCATACAAGCATTAGAAATCTCTTAAGGACAATGGATGCCTATGGATCATGGATGAGTAGATGATTGTAGGTGGATGTACTAAAAATTCTTCTTAACCTGGAGATTTCCGGGACGAAATCCTTTAAGTAAGGGAGTATTTAAAGCCCCGTAATTTTAAAGGACACTATTAACAATAAACTAGAGGATACTTAATTAAATATTGGGAATAAAGTAAAATGGCTGTACCATTGCGTTTGTATAGGAATTCTTCTTAAGATAAACTCCGAGTTTGCGTAAAATGGACATCGTATGAGGAAGATATGAAGGTTAGAAGATTGTATACATATATGTAGAATATATGTAAATAAAACAACTGAGAAATTCAAAATAAATCAAAGTGAGGAAGTGGAAAAAGGGGCGGCAATTGGACCCGTTGTGGGTCGACCCATGCCAGGTCTAGGTCAATCTATGGTCAACCCAAGGTCATGTGGGTCAACCCATGTTGGGGTGGGTCAACCCACATAGGATATGGCCGAGTTAATTTTTCTGATTTTGGATAAATTTGTTAACCAGGTTCATTATTTTCTGGACCGTTGGATTTAAAAACAGAGATCTGACGATCAAGGATTGTCTTGTAAACTCTATATAAAGGCATGCATTCCTATCAAATAAATCATACTTCTTCCTCCAACTCTTGTTTTGAAAAATATAAAATGAAGATGGGGAGATGCTGCCAAAACCTGGATTGAATCAATACAATTCTTACCTAACATATACAAGAATATCTTCTACAACATGAGCATATTATTCTATGTTCTTTAAATCTAATCTTTGCGGGTTCGTGTTACTTGTAGATATAAAGTTTAACAGTAACCTTGACATGTTTATAAACCTGGATCTGAACCTATGCCTATTAAGAAACTGATTCATACCTAAATAGTTCTGCTATAACTAGATGGGATTTTCTGTACACCTGTTCTGTTGTTCAGTTCTTATATGCCTATTTCTGCTATTGTATGACTATTTCTAATATTATATGACTATTTCTGCTAATTTATGCCTTTTTCTGTTATTCTCCCTTTCTCGTTCCCTTTTTATTTTATAGGACTAGGCTATCTTCGAGCCTTGGTCAATATTGCTAAAACGCGCGTACGAACAAAATTGGGATAATTTGGGAATGACTTGGAATGATAATTTGGGGGCATATTTTGTACTGTGAATTACGATTGGAATTTGAGGGCATAACTTATACTGTGAATTATGACTGAAACTTGGGGGCATATCTTATACTGTGAATTATGAGTAGAGATTTGGGGATATATAAATCTGTAGGGTTAATTCAAAGATTAAGTGGAACATGCTAATGAAAATGTAAGTAATCTATGAAATCTGTTAATTTGTAACCTATTAAATCTGTTGGGGTTGTATGAACCAATTAATCTATAACCTGTTTAATCTCTTGGGGTTGTATGAACCCGTTAACTTGTTAATCTGTAACCTATTTAATCTGCTAGGGTTAAATGTACCTGTTAACCAGTTAATCTGTAACCTATTTAATCTGTTGGGCTTAACCCGTTAGTCTGCAACCTGTTTAATCCGTTGAGGTTGTATGAACCTGTTAACCCGTTAATCTGTAACCTATTTAATCTATTGGGGGTAGTATGAACCTGTTAACCCATTAATCTGTAAGCTGTTTGTAACACCCCACGTCCATTAATGTCACTCACAAAGGGGATGCATTAACTTTCATGGAGTATTATTGGTTTACAGAACGGAATGTAACAAGACATATACATATATTGGTACTTGAAAATTTTAAAACAACTTCTATTGCAGCGGAGAAATAGTTTGGTTACAACAACTTTAAAAACCAACAAAAAAACCAAGTACACTTAATATCCATCTTGACAAATTGTTTTCTGAGTACATAAAGTAAAAAGCATAACCCCAACATAAGTAGCCATAAAAGAGATGAGCTGAACTTTACTTTCAGCAATACAAGCAATTCCAAAAGAGAGAGATCCAAATCAAGCTCCATTAGCACTAGTCCCACCCTGAGAACCTTTGGGGGAGGGGAGGAAGAAATGAGGTGGAAACAAAGGGGGTCAGACATAAAGTATGGCGAGTCCAATAACTTTAACAATATAATTATTAAAGTAATTAGGATAAGGCATAAACTGGTAAAACAAGGAATGACTGTGAAGCAAGTGGGCAAGACAAAACAAACAAGAGGAATATACTGGCTTTAATCGTGCTCCTAACCACTATAGGATAATTACTATACTGCACCATTACTAGTCACCCTAAAAGATGATCCCGCCTTCTGAACATAATAATCAAAATGGTAGTTTTTTGTACCCCTATATGTCTTCATAGGTGCCTCCTGCTCCTATCTCCACTAGTTGTACCCACTACCCTCCCCATTCTAATTACAACATTTATTCATAATATGGTAGTTGGACTCCTAGTTGTCTTCATATGTGTCGCCTGCTCCTATCTCCGCTAGTCATACCCACTACCTTCCCCATTCGATCGGCTCCCTAAATCGTAGATACCCATGTTAGTCCCACAATGGGGTGTATCACTTCCCAAAGTGGAAACGCGATACCACTAAAGATGCACGACTTATACCTACACGATGCAACAACATCTTACCTACCAGCCCGGGCCCACGCACACACATGACCCCGTTGGACTTGCGTTGCCACCGCTAACCCGTTTTGACCTCTAATAATCTAATAAAGTAAGCGTGTCCCGTCCTCGATCTAGATCAAGCTCACTTAGATACTAAATGGGTTACTGGTTGAAAAGGGTCCCCACACTTGACACAAGCTTTCCACCTATGCTTGGTCCCCACTAGGATTTCCCACTTAACCCCTTCTTACTCATGTCTTCTTACATGTTTCAACTTGGTTAAGTGTTTATATTTATATCCCACATGTTACCCACTTATGAAATCAACATGTGTTATTAGTTAAGCTTTTTTTAACCATATCCGCTTATCAGATCAATATATATATATTATTGGTTAAGCCGGTCTTAACCCTATCCACTTCTATATTATTGGTTAAGTTGGTCTAAACCCTATCCACTTATATATTATTTGCTAAGTTGGTCTTAACCCTTTCCACTCATCAGATCAATATGTATTATTGGTTAAGTTTGTCTTAACCCTATTCACTTATCAGATATACTATTGGTTAAGCTGGTCTCAACCCTACGCACTTATCAAATTAATATATATTATTGGTTAAGCTGGCCTTAACCCTACCTACTTATCAGATTATAGGTTAAGCTGGTCTTAACCCTATCCACTTATCATGTTTTATGTATCATATATTATTATTTTTTGAAAATTGGTTCACTTTTATTATAAGGAAAGGTAGTACAATAGACAGGTTAGCATACTAACCGTTACAACATAAAAACATAAAAAGAAAATTTTAAAGAAAAGCAATAAAATAAAAGGAACTCTAAACACAAAATTATGATAATATCATCCCATGATGAGGCCACTCCCTCTTATAACCCGCTCCATACAGCATACACGCTGCACCACTACGCTATCCTTAGTTCATTTACTTTCAGCCTTGTAAGCAGCAAAAACAGATTATCAACCTGGATTAAACAGCTTAAAATAACATCATGGCACTAAACTCGCGCTTTTCACTACCCTTGCCATACAGGAGCAACTTCCTAGACCATATTCATATTACCGGTTTGATAACAATCCAAGTTCCAATTATTAATTCCTTTGAAAATCTGTCCTTGATCCAAAACAGCCAATCCTCGTGCAATTTATAAAATAATCTTTAAAGCAGTCTTAACCAAAAAGTCTTAACCAATCCTCGTGTAGAGAAATCTGTCCTGGAATACTTGAAACACAATCGAACCAGTCATTAACAGCTGCTCCCAAACTTTCAGCCAAAAACCATCTCTTAACACAAACCAATATCCAAACATATCCATTCAATCACACAAGAAATTGATAAACATGTTAAACATTGGTTAGACTTGATGACTAAGTGATTATTGAACAGAAGACCCCATAAATTGAAAACATATCTGAAACTCATCTTATCCTCATAGGTCCCAGAAAACCAATTCTGGAAAACCTTTATCAATGAATCAAAAAGTCCTACAATCGTTTTCTAGATCTACTGAAATCATCACATAAATGGTTATTGTGGCTACCATAATCAAGCTTAGGAAAGTACCATGAAGATCCCGACTAGTTCATAAGCAACTGATAAACCAAATCTTATAAGACACTAAAACTAAACTTCACAATTACCTGATTATATTCAGAAGATGTCTAATCTACATAACACAAACCGAACAAAAATTGAAATACTCTGAATCCATTAACCCTAGATCTAGGCCAAAATAAATCATACACAAAACAAAACTAACCACCAACAAGCTCAACGATGGAAAATCGGTTGGATAACTTGGAACTGAAGCTGATTCAGTTGCGCCGGCAATGCCGAATCCCAAATTAACGATGTCTTGATAATCCATACTCAAGCTAATACGATGCGCAATGTTTAGGTAGATTGAAATCGAAACCGGCAAGTAGATCTCGTGATGGATTAATAGATCCGGAGCTTTGGAAATTAGGGTTAGGTGAAATGAATCTTTCCGGATCCAGCTTTAGTGACGAAAAACAGATGGAAAACACAAATTTTATCAACGAAAAAATTTCGTTCAAAGTTGATTAAGTAAGGCGATGTAAGAAATCAGATAGAAGGTGAAGAAAAATGAAAAGGATACTCACGCATGACGAAAACTGGTGAAGGTTTCACCAGTCGCCATTAACGAGCCCCTTTTGGTTTTTATGACTTGGTTTCTCTTTTTATGTATCATATATATATATATCGTATAACATGTTTTACTTAATTTATGATTAAGTACATCTTAGTTCACGGATACATTGGTTAAGAGAATAACTCCCTTAGTATCAACCCCGCAGACCGAAATCTACATTAGATTGTTACTCGGAGAATTACTCAACTCAACCAAACTTCTGTTTGTCATTCATATTCGTCTTTGATCAGCATTAATTAATTATTAATGCACAGACCTCCCACATTAAGTCGATTGCTTGTGGCTGATGGATATGTCGGGAGGTTCCGGGCAGACTTCCACCACAAGCCAGACTTAACCTCGTGTCTAAGCATCTTTTAATTATGCCTACGACCTCTCACATTAGACTGCCATTTGCGGTTGCTGGATGTGCTGGCCGGGTCCGGGCAGTCTTATACCATAAACGAGTCTAACCTCATGTCCTAGGCATTTATTACTCATTTAATTTATACCTTTGACCTCTCACATTAGACTACCGTTTGTGGTTGCTGGATGTGCCGCGCTGTTCGGGCAGTCTTATATCACAAGCGAGTCTAACCTCGTGTCTCAGGAATTTATTATTATACATTATTATTCAGCCCCAATTTGAATTAATATCCCTATCTCAAATTACCAATAACTTCCAAATTAATCTATGTCCATAATTGTCACTTAAATTATGTCCATAATTTCTATGGATAAAAATTAGGCCAATTAATGTCTTAAATTTATTATATGATTTAAGCCAATTTATGCCAATTTTCACAATATTAATATTTAATATTTTTCCATTGCCTCCACGTTGTTCGTACGTGTAATACATATAATACGTAGGCTAGCAAATAGCCTAACTAACAAAAACATCACAACTTGCATAACACGTAAAAATAGATCTAACTCGCAAATAAAAAATAGGCTAGCATGGATCAAAACTTACATGATTATAATTTATATAATCATAAATTTGCATAATCAATAACTTGCATAGGCAATAGGCATAATTTGCATAAACTACAAACTTGCATGGATCAAATTATATAAGATATGATTTGAATAGAACTATACACATAAAGGTGAACGCACATATATGAACATGGTTTTCGCATAAACTTGCATATGATCTACATACAAACTTGTATTAAACTTGCATATGCAATTTAGACATGTAAATTAAGACTTACATATAATTCACATACAATCTTACATATAAACTAGCATATGATTCACATCCGAACTTATATATAAACTTGCATATATAATTTAGACATGTATATTAAGATTTACATTTACACTTGCATATGTTTAGATATGTAAATGTCACAAAATGAATCAAATCTTGCATATGTGTTTAGACATATGAACCAACATCATGAATTTAAACACGTAAACTAATATCACACGTTTTACATATAAACTCACATGTATATATATACTTGATTCACATATAAACTTGTGTATAATTCGCATACATACTTGCATATAAACTGATGTCATAAAATGAATCAAGTTAAACATATGTGATTGGACATATGAAATAGATCTACTAACATAAGTTAACAAAACTTTCATATGTTCACAAACAGATGATAACAAAATAAAGTAACGTCACATGATTCAACAGGCACGTTCTCATGATCCAAATTACAACTTATCATAATTAATTTATTAATTATTTTGTGAAAGAAATTGTACTCACAATGACGGATTAGAGAAGAGAATGATTCGTTCGTCGTTTGTATTAGAATTCTGACTAGCAATTCCTATGCTTTAAGAAGAAGAACTATTCTAGCAGCAGCATGGAGGCCAATTTAGTTTAGTTTTAGAGCTTGAGTCTATGCAAGCTTATATAGAAGTTTAAATCAATATAAGCTGTTAGATTATCATAGGAGCAATCACAACTATCCAGGCTAGATAGAGTTATCCAGAATTTCCACCTATGCCCTAGTGACTCAGCAACAGGTCAGAAAAGACTTAACAACAAGTCAAAATCATCACAGTTTGGACCTTCCCGCGGGGGGAGGGGGGGAGGGGGTGGGTCGACCCCCAGGTCGACCTGTATATGGGAGGTCGACCCCCTGGTCGACCTGGCCTAGGGTAGGTCGATATCTAGGTCGACCTACCTTGGTATATTCGAATTTTGAATTTAACTTTGAACTATTTTTAATTTATTTAAATTCCTGAAACTTCTGAGGGCCATTACTTCCTCATACGAAGTCCGATTTACGAAAACTTGGACCCTATTCAAAGCATAATTTCGAGACGAACGCAATGGAGTCCCTTAATTCTTCTCCTAAATATTAAATGCTCATAAATTTGTTAATTTTATATTTCATATTATGGGTTGTTACACTCTCCCCTCCTTAAAGGATTTCGCCCCCAAAATCTCCAAGTTAAGGAGAATGTATATCTAAACATCCAATCATCCATCCACTCAACCATCAAACACAGGCATCCATTTTCCTTACAATATTTCTAATGTTGTATGAACATATGTAAAAAGTGTGTGTACAAGTTCCTCATCCAATGCAAAATCAGGAGGCCTACTGATTCAGTTGGCCTCCTTAATGCAAATCATGATTGTGCCATGCGTCCATTATGTATGTGAAAGAATCCTAACAGTACATATTACTTCTACATGTGTGCACAACCATTCATCAAAATGCAGCATCCATATGATAACAAAACCATTATACATCCATTAATTTAAATATGCACACATATTTATATGAAATATGAAAGTGATTGAGCCAATCTAGTGCCTAATGTGTGTGTACATGCATCCACGAGCAACCACTAGCAACCACTTGCATCCATTTGCATCCACCAAACATAACATGTCTCAAACACATGTTTACAACCATAGGGTTTTTCCTAACTAAAGGTCGAAGATATCCCCGCAAAGACATACTAAATGATAGGACAAGTATCAACAAAAGAGGTAGGAAAAGGAAAAGTTAAAAACGTACCCTCAAAAAGGAAAGGGTACAGCATACGCATCTCGTCTTCCGTCTCCCAATTCGCGTCTCCTTGATCATCCCCCCATTGCACTTTGACCAACTTGACCTCTTTGTTGCGTAGATTTTTGGCCTTCGATCCGAGAATACGTGTAGGAGCTTGTCTAACCGTGGCATTTCGCTCTACTTCCACTTCTTTGAGCGTGCTCGGCTCCACCACTTCCGCCGTATCATGTAAACACTTACGCAAATGTGAAACGTGAAACACGTCGTGAACACCACTAAGCTCATTGCCTCTTCTCATGTCCCTCCAAAATCTAGGATATATAACCTTAAAAGTTCTTCAAGGATTCTATTCACCCCTTTCTGTCCGTCCATCCGTCTATGGATGATAAGCGATGCTCGTACTTGCCGTGTTGTGCATATCACCTTTTCCTATTGCATTGAAAACTACTCCAAGCCCCGTCCCGCAGGAACCAGTATACACTATGAATGGCTTACTCCCATCTAGAAAAACTAAAACTAGAGCTGTCATCAAATCCCTCTTCAAACGCTGGAAAGCATTGTCACAGTAAACATCCCAAGAAAAAGTCAAGTTCTTCTTCGTTAACCGAGTAAGTTGGGCTGATATCTTCGCGAAGTCCTTAATGCACTTCCTATAATAACCAGCCATCCCTAAAAAGCTTCTTACTTCTGTTGCGTTCTTAGGAATCTTCCAATCATGGATTGGCACCACCTTTGCGAGATCCACAGCTATCCCTTCCTTAGATACTACGTGTCCTAAGAACCTCACTTTCTTTCTCCAAAAATGGAATTTGGAGAACTTAGCTTTGAGTTGATACGCTCGTAGGGTCTCTAAGACTTCCCAAAAATGTAGGGCATGCTCTTCCTCGCTTCTAGAGAAAATCAAGATTTCATCCACAAAGACTACCACAAACTTGTTTAGAAACTCCCTAAACACCCTACTCATTAATTCAACGAAGTATGCGGGTGCATTCGTCAAACCAAGATGCATGACGAGCCACTCGAAGAAACTGTCAGGAGTTCTAAATGCAGTCTTATCTATGCTGTCTTCAGCCACCCTTAGATGATGAAATCCTGTAAATCCGGCTGCGAGAAAACCGAATTACCAACCAACTGATCGAATAAATCATCTATCCTTGGCAATGGGTGTCTGTTCTTATTTGTGAGCTTATTCAGTGTAACACCCCGTATTTCTGTTAACTCTAAAGTAACAAATTAAAGAATATTTAATTTTAAATATTAGAATTAAGGGAAATGGGTTTCGCCATTGTGTTCGTCTCGGAATTCTGGATAAGATAGAGTCCGAGTTTGCGTGAATTGGACTTCATATGAAGAAGTTATGGTGATCGGAAGTTTCACAAAAATTCAAACAGACTTCAAAAATTCAAATTCAGACTCAGATTGGTCCAAGCGGGAAAATTCCCGCCAGGGGCCAGGTCGACAAGGGGGTCGACCTACCCATACAGGTCGACCAGAGGGTCGACCTGGGGGTCGACCTGCCCCTCCCCCCCCACCCCGGGCAGATTTGAAAGATGACGATTTGGTGATTGTTTGCTGAGTCATTAGGGTTTCTGATCTGGTCTGAATGGCTGTGGTTTGTTCTGGGTTGATCGGATGGCCTAAACTAATTCTAAACTCTATATGAACACATGTAGACTCAAACCCTAAAATCAAATAAAAATTAGAACCATGGTCGTCATGCTATCACCTTGTAACCAAGAATAGCCGCCACCAATTAGAGAGGAAGAAAAGCTAATCAACTCAATTCTATTCAACTTAAATCTAAACAACAACGAATTTGTCTTCTTCAAAGGAGAGCTAAATCAATTTCAGAACTCAGATTTTAGAACGCAAGACCTTCTTTGAGTTGTGAGTTCGATTTCTTCAATAAGATAACTAACAATTTAATTAGGTTGAGATATGATTTGGGTTATATGGTTATGTTGTGAATCATTGACTGTTATGTTATTATCTATGTTGTAAATCTATGATGTTATCATCTATGTTGTAATGCTGTAATGTTATTATCTATGTTGAAAATCTATGTTAATTGTTGGCTTATGTACAATCAATTCATAATGATGCTTCATATGCTAGTTTGGTTATGTTTGTTGGAACTAATTCATATGTTAAATCATATGTAAGTTTGACTTGATAATTCTATATGCAAGTTTGGATGTTAATTTAGATATGAATCATATGCAAGTAAATGAGAATCACATACCACCTTACATGTTTCTTGACATCTATTTTATGTGTAAGTTTGGATCTAAAGTTTAGGCTAAGACATGTGTGAGTTATATGCTAGTATACAAAATTCTATATGCTAGTTTACATGTAGATCTTAATTTACATGTTTAGATGCAAGTTTACACCATAGTTTATGTTGCATAAATCACATATGCAAGTATATATATACTGGCGTATGAATCATGTAATGTAAGTTTATGACTATTGCCTATGCAAGTTTACACCTTATGATTAGATCTACGACATCCATAGTTTATGCAAGTTTGTGACTTTGGCCTATGCAAGTTTTAGATGAAAAACCTAATTCACACATGCTAGTTCACCCCTTATGTTTAGATCTAGTTTTTATTCTATGCATGTTGTGATTTTTTCTCTTTATTCCATAAGTTAGACTATTCGAGTCTAACGTATATTTCACGTTAAACGAACGAACGTACAATGTGGGGCAATGGGATAATATTAAAAGATTTAATATTGAGAATTGGCATAAATGCCTTAAATGTGATGTTAACTGGTATAATTTTATATACCATAAATAGATGGACATAATTAAGGTATTAATTATGGACATAGTTAAATTTGTAATTGATTGACAGTTTGAATATGGAAATTAATTCAAATTGGGGATAATTAATTATGTGTAATTAATCACCTAAGACACGAGGTTAGACTCTTTTGTGGTGTAAGACTGCCCGGACCCGCCCGGCAAATCCAGCAGCCACAAATGTCAGTCTAATGTGGGAGGTCTTAGGCATAAATTAGATGCGTAACAGTTGTAAAGACACGAGGTTAGGCTCGTTTGTGGTGTAAGACTGCCCGGACCCGCCCGGCAAATCCAGCTGCCACAAATTCCAGTCTAATGTGGGACGTCTTTACAAGGTTACGGTTTTAATGAATTAAGAAACACTTAACCAGATAAACATGTAGTGGGACATGATGGGGTTAAGTGGGTGCCTTAGGTGGCATGTGGAATTTAGTGGGTGCCTTGGGTGGCATTTGAAATACGATTAGATGCACTTAACCAAGATTGAAACATGTAAGAAGACACGAATAAGAATGGAGTTAAGTGGGAAAAACCTTAGAGCGGACCAAGCATAGGTGGAAAGCTTGTGTCATGCATGGGGGCCCTTTTCAAACCAGTAACTCAGTAAGTATCTTTGTGGGCTCGACCCAAGTTGAGGACGGGACATGCACAATGGATTTGATTGTAAGAGGTCAAAACGGGTCAGCGGTGGCAATGCAAGTCCAACGGGTTCATATGCGTGTGTGGGCCCGGGCTGGTAGGTTAGACTTTTTTGCATCGTGTAGATATAAGCCGTGCATTTTCGGTAGTATCGGGTTGCCACTTTGGGGAGTGATACACCCCACTATGGGGCCAGCACGGGTATCTACGAGTTAGGGAGTCGATCGAATGGGGGTAGTGGGTACACCTAGTGGAGATAGGGGCAGGCGGCACCTATGGAGGTAGCTAGGGGTACACGAAACTACCATTAGCAGTATTAATTTCTGTAGGTGGGATCAACCTCTAGGGTGACTAGTAGTGGTGCAGTATAGTAATTATCTTATAGTGATTAGGGGCGCCTTTAACGTTATCTTTGTTCGTCTTATTTCCCTGTCATACCCAATTGTTCACAGTCATTTCCTTATTTTCCAGCTTATGCCTTAGCCTAGTTATTTTGATAATTATATTTTTGAAGTTATCGCACTCGCCGGACTTTATTTCCGACCCCCTTTTCTTTCCACCTCCTTTCTTCCTTTTCCCCCCTCAGGTTTGCAAGGAGGGAATACTATAGCTTAGTGCCGATTTCTTTCAGTTGTTCGAAGAGAGTAGATATATCGCTTGGGACTCTCTCATCTTTATTGCTTATGCTCAGTAGGGATTTATGTATTTATGTTATTTAAGTATTTGCTTCTTTATGTACTTTGAAGTTTTTGGAAAAGACTATTGATCCTGATGTAATGGTTTTGGAGACTACTTATGTAAACTCGTTTTGAGTTATGATGCTATGAAATAAGTTTTAACTTCCGTTGTGTTGTTTTATTTATTTATTCTTGTAGTTTATCTGTTCTATACAATAATAACGCTTCAGGGACATTGATGCATTCCCTTTGTGAGTGACATTAATGGACATGGGGTGTTACATGTGGTATCAGAGCTATGGTTACAAGAACAGATAAAAAGTTTTGAAAAGTGTTTTCAAAAGTATTATTTTCCTAGAAAGTATTTTCCAAAACTTGTTTTAAAGAAGTTATTTTCAAGGAAAGTTTACTTTAAAGAGCATAATCCCTGCAAGCCATACATCTCTCTTTCGCTTCCCTTGTTTTAAAACTCTTTCTTTTTCTTTTCAACATGTCTGGAGCATTTGAGATACTAGAGGGTGTTCATGTACCCAGTTTGTTTCGTCAATATCTCGAGGCTAGGGCCGCTATCGCGGGTCCGGCCAACGTTCCTCCGCCTCCTCCTCCAGCTCCAGTCATTCCTCCGCGTGGAGATACTTTCTCCAAGATATGTAAAGACTTTTGTTCAATGGCTGGAAAATCTTTTAGTGGGTCTGAAACGTTCATTGAAGCTAGAAATTGGTTGAAAGAAGTGGAGGATCGGTTTGGCATTTTTGATTTGGACGATTGTAAAAAGGTCCAATTGGCTGCTTGGTTGATGAAGGATGAAGCTTCGTTTTGGTGGGAGGTCACTAATGGAGAGCATCTAGTTGATACATGGCCGGATTTCAGGCATAGGTTTGAGGCAAAGTTTCTCTCACGGGCTGAAGAGAATTTATATATGGAAAGATTTTATGCGTTGAAGCAAGGGAATCTATCAGTGAAAGAATACGTCAACATGTTCAAACAGTTGGCGAGATTTGGCTTGGACTTGGTGAATACACCCGAAAAGAAGGCCCTGAGATTTGTTAAGGGTTTGAACGAGCCACTACATGGGTTAGCTATGACCCACATCCCTATGGGGACCATTTTTGAGAGACTAGTTGATATGGTGCTTATGCATGAAGAGGAGAAAGGCGCCAATGTTAATAAGGCACTTGAGAAAAAAGGAGATCAAAAGAAACCACAACAACAAAACAAGAAAGGCAGGAAGAGCAATAATGGCAAAGGAAAGAAGAAGTGCTTTAATTGTGGGACACCAGGCCACCTGTGTAAAGTCTTTAGGAAAAAGAAGAAGACTGGTTGTTTCCACTGTAGAGAGGCAGGTCATCTAGTTAAGGACTGACCAAGGAAACAGGGACAAGGGCAAAGAACTTCTGGAGGGTAGCTTCAGGCTCTCGTGGCACCGGGGCAGGCAAGGTATCAGGTCCAGGCTCTCGCAGTCCCACCGCTGCAAGAACGAGGTAGAAACATTTCCGTTGAGAGTTTAGTCTTTCTGTTTGATCATCCTGTCTGTACTTTATTCGATTCTGGCGCATCACATTCGTTTATCTCTACATCATTAGTTGAAACACTGCACTTAAATACTAGTTTTGTTGTGGATCCCCCTTTAGTCTCAAATCCTATTGGTGGGTCGGCTCATTTATCCATGGTCTGTCGGGATTTGAGATTGTCTATCTTAAGCGTTGGTTTTGAATGTAATGCTTTTATGCTTTGTTTCATAGGCTATGAGTTGATTCTAGGGATGGATTGGCTAGCTATATATGGTGCCATCATAGATTGTGAACGAAGGGTAGTAGAATTGGTGACTCGTAGTGGAAATACCCTTGATATTTCTTGTGAACCTAGAGGATCGGTGATGCTTAGTTATCTTAAGTCACTTGACGCATCCAATGATGATTTACATTCTGTTTATATAGTCCATGAATATGTTGATGTCTTTGATGAGGTGAGGGGTCTACCACCAAAACGTGAGATAGACTTTAGTATTTATCTTGTAGACAATGCAAAACCAGTATCTCTGCCAGTACGCCACGTGGATCCTCGTGAGAGGAGGCAGCTCAATAAGCAAGTAAGGGAGTTGCTTGAGAAGGGGTTCATAAGACGTAGTATATCGGAGTGGGGTGCTCCAGTAGTATTTGCTACGAAGGCGGATGGGTCCCTTAGAATTTGTGTGGACTATATAGAACTTAATAAACTTACTAAGAAGAATAGGCACCCACTGCCGAGGATTGACGATCTCTTCGATCAGTTAGTTGCCGCCTCAGTGTTTTCGCAGTTGGACTTAGCCACTGGTTTCCATCAGTTGAGAGTGGCTAAGGATAGCATAGACAAGACTGCCTTTAGAACTCCGGACGGTTTCTATGAGTGGCTTGTAATGCCCTTCGGTTTGACAAACGCCCTCGCATACTTTGTTAACTTGATGAATAGGGTGCTTAGGGAGTACCTTAATAAATTCGTGGTGGTCTTTGTGGATGACATCTTGATATTTTCTAAGAGCGAGGAATATCACGCCCTACATCTTAGGGAAGTATTGGAGACCCTTCGAGCGCATAACCTTAAAGCTAAATTTTATAAATGTCACTTTTGGAGGATGGAAGTGCAATTCTTAGGGCACGTGGTTTCCAAAGAAGGGATAGCTGTGGATCCCGCGAAGGTGGTGGCCATCCGAGATTGGAAGGTCCCTAAAAATGCTACCGAGGTGAGGAGTTTCTTGGGGCCGGCCGGCTACTATAGGAAGTTTATCAAGGACTTTGCAAAGATATCAGCCCCATTGACACGCTTGACGAAGAAGAACCTAGTTTTCATGTGGGACGTAGATTATGATGATGCGTTCCAACGTTTAAAGAGAGCTTTGACCACAGCCCCAGTCTTAGTGTTGCCAGATGGGAGTAAGCCATTTATCGTTTACACCAATGCTTGTGGGAAAGGACTAGGCGCAGTCTTAATGCAAGAGGGGAGGATAATAGCCTATGGAGGAAGGAAGTTGAGAGCGCATGAGAAGAATTACCCCACACATGACCTAGAGTTGGCCGCTATTGTTTTCGCGCTTAAGTCTTGGCGTCATTATCTTCTTGGTGAGAATTTCGAATTATTCACTGATCACAAATCTTTAAAATACTTATTCTCTCAGAAGGACTTGAACTTAAGGCAGCAAAGGTGGATGGAGTTCTTAGCGTCCTACGACTTTGAGATAACGTATACCCCTGGCAAGGGTAACGTGGTGGCCAATGCCTTAAGTAGAAAAAGATTATCCTTAAGTCCTTTGTTTGTTGAGCGGCGAAGTTTAGAGTTCATCTCTATGTTTGATTTTAGACCTTCCATTGACTTCGTACCCGGTTTGCTAGCATCCTTGGAGGTTAGACCAACGCTTTTGGGACGGATTGGCGAGGCACAGCGAGACGACCCGCAGTTGGTTGAGTTAGTAGAAAAGCTCAAAGTAGGGGAGTCATCAAGCCATCTCCGTAGGTATACCCTAGATGATAAGGGTTGGTTACGTAGGGACGGTAGACTTTGTGTACCTAAAGACGATGACCTAAGGAAGACTATTCTTGACGAAGCACATCACTCGAAGATGACCATTCATCCCGGCGGGGACAAGATGTACAAAGATATGAAGAGAGATTACTTTTGGGCCGACATGAAGAAGGATGTGGCCGAGTATGTCGCTAGATGCTTGGTGTGCCAACAAGTAAAAGCGGAGTAAAAGAAACCCGGTGGGCTGCTTCACCCATTGGAGGTTCCACTATGGAAGTGGGAAAGTGTCTCGATGGATTTTGTGGAGGGGTTGCCAAGATCAAGGAAGGGTAATACGGGGATTTGGGTTATAGTAAATAGACTTACTAAGAGCGTCCATTTTATTTTCTTGAAAAGTAAGAGGACTGCTCCATGGTTAGCTTCTGTATACGTTCGAGAGATAGTTCGGTTGCACGGTGTTACTTCTAGCATAGTGAGCGACCGCGATCCTATTTTCACTAGTGAATTTTGGAGAAGCTTACAAGAGGCGGTAAGGACTCAGTTATGTTTGAGCACCGCATATCATCCTCAGACAGACGACCAAACCGAGAGGGTGAATCGCATTCTAGAGGATCTTTTGAGGCTATGTATCCTATACTTTGGGGAAACATGGGAAGAGCATCTTCCATTGGTGGAGTTCGCATATAATAACAGCTTTCAGTCCATCATTGGCATGGCACCTTTCGAAGCTCTTTATGGATGACCTTGTCGTTCACCTACATGTTGGTGGGAATCTACGGATAAGATCTTACTTGGGCCCGATATGATTAGGAGACTTCGGAGAAGATCGACTTGATTCGAAGGAGGATGAAAGCAGCACAAGATAGGCAGAAATCTTATGCGGACAAGAGGAGGACAGACCTTGAATTTGAGGTTGGGGACATGGTCTTTATCAAAGTGTCTCCATTACGGAGCGTTGTTCGCTTTGGGTCCTTTGGGAAGTTAGCACCAAGGTATGTAGGGCCGTTTCCTATTAAGGAGAAGATTGGACAAATGGCGTATAGAGTGAAGTTGCCTGAGAGACTTAGCGGTGTACACGACGTATTCCATGTATCACATTTGAGGAAGTGCTTGCACGAGACCGCGGAGGTGGTAGAGCCGAGTTTGCTTAGAGAGGTGGAGATAGAGCGTGATGTGACGATTCGATGAGCTCCTACGCACATTCTTGGGTCAGAGATCAAGAAGCTGAGGAATCGAGAGGTCAGACTAGTCAAAGTACAATGGGGAGATGACGAGAGCAATGCTACTTGGGAGACAGAAGAGAAGATGCGTTCACGATACCCTTTTCTTTTTGACAGTATGTCTTTTAATTTCTCCTTTATCGCTTATCTTGTACTTATCTTATCTTTAGTATATCCTCTCGCTAGTATCTTTGACCTTTAGTTAGGATAATCCTATGGTTGAAACATGTGTTTGAGACATGTTATGTATGATGGATGCAAAGTGGATGCAAGTGGTTGCTAGTGGTTGCTCGTGGATGCATATACACACACTATTAGGCACTAGATCGGCTCATTCACTTCATACTGCATATTGCATATAAATGGCTGTATTTAGTAAAATGGATGCATGATGATTGTTTAATCATATGGATGCTGCATTCAGATGATGATTGTGCACACATATAGAGATAATATGTAGCATTAAGGAACTTTTTCACACATAATGAATGCATGGCACTATCATGGTTTGCATTAAGGAGGTCAACTGAATCAGTGGACCGCCTGATTTTGCATTAGATAGGGACATATACACACACTATGCATTTAAACATGAAAGCATTAGAAGTCTATAAGGACAATAGATGCCTATGTTTGATGGTTGAGTAGATGGACGATTGGATGTTAGGATATACATTCTTCTTAACTTGAAGATTTCGGGGACGAAATCCTTTAAGGAGGGGAGAATGTAACACCCTGTAATTCTATTAATATTAATATTCACAAATTAAAGAATAACTAATCTCATACGTGAGAATTGTGGGAAACGGGTTGCGCCATTGTGTTCGTCTCGGAATTCTGGTTGAAATAGAGTCAGAGTTTGCGTGAATTGGACTTCGTATGAAGAAGTTATGGCCATCAGAAGTTTTAGAAAATTCAAAACAGCTCGCAGGAAATTTAAAAATTCAAACAGAAAAGTGTTCCCTCCCAGGTAGGTCGACTGGGGAGTCGACACTAGTGTCGATCTCCCCCCCCCCCCCCCCCAAGTCGACTACCATGTCGACCCCTCCCCCCCAGGTCGACTATAGTGTCGACCTGGGTGTCGACCTGGTCTGACGGTTAGGGTTTCTGTCTGACCTGTTTTTAATTGAGTAATGACCCATTAGGGTTTCTGACCTAATCTGGTTGGCTGGGATTAGTCCTGAGTTGATCTGACGGTCTAAAATAAATTCTAACTCTATAAATACCTAGGTAGTCTCTCACCCTAATTCATAAGAAAAATAGAATAGTTACCGTCATCCTACCACCATGGAACTCAGTCTAGCCGCCGCCAACTAAGAAGGAATAAAAGCTAATTCAATTCTAATTCTAATCAACTCTAAAGCAAAGAAAGACTCTCTTTTCTTCTCTAAATTGTGAGTATCATAGTCTTAACAAGATTATTATCATTTTAATTAGGTTAAGTCATGAATGGATTATGAGTAGATGATGTGAATTGTCGTATATGTTATCATGTATGTTATTAATCCTATGCTATGTGGTGATGATATCCTATATGTTGTAAATCATGCTATGATGATGTTATGTATGTTGAAAGTTTCAATGCTAAGTTGTGATGAATCATACATGTTAGAAAGCCATCAGTTCATATTAATTAAATCATCATCTTTGGGCTATGTTGATATATATGACAAGTTACATATGCAAGTTAGATTGATTAGAAAAGTTATGAACATATGCCATGACATCTATTATGACATCTAGGATTATGCTATTACATACGTGATACCCTATGCTAGTTCACACCATCATTATGTTGCCTATAAACCACATATGCAAGTTTATGCATAGATTTGGGCTATAATCATATCATGTAAATTGTGACATTTAACAAGTTGACACCTTTTGATCCTTAACATGCGTAGTTTATGGAAGTTTCACCCCTATTATGATTAGATTTATTTTAATTGTCTATATGTTGTGATAATTTATCTTTGTGTTATGTGTTAGACTATTCAAGTCTAGCCTATATTATGCGTTGAATAAGCGAACGTATAAACGTGGGGTAGGGGTAATATTAAGGAATTAATAATAAGAAGTTGGGGTGCAATTGATATGATTTTGCATTCCATGAGTGGATGACCATAATTGAGTCAATTATGGACATCAATAAAAGTGGACTTAATTAATAATTTGGATAGGGAATTATTAAAACTGGGGTAAAATATTATAAGTGATAATCAATGCTTAGGACACGAGGTTGGACTCGTTTGTGACGTAAACCTGCCCGGACCCGCCCGACAAATCCAGTGGTCACAAATGTCAGCCCAATGTGAGAGATCCTAGGCCTAAACTAAAGCATAACAGTTGTAAAGACACAAGGTTAGACTCTTTTATGGTATAAGACTGCCCGGACCCGCCCGGCAAATCCAGCTGCCATAAATGCCTGTCTAATGGGAGGGGTCTTTACGAGGTTATGGCCTTAATGAATTAAGAAATACTTAACCAGATAAACATGTAAGGTGGGACATGGGGGTTAAGTAGGTGCCTTGGGTGGCATGAGGAATCTAGTGGGTGCCCTTAGTGGCATGTGAAATACGATTAGTAAGACTTAACCAAACACACATGTAAATGGACATGACTAAGAGGGTTAAGTGGGGTATACTAGTGGTGACAAGCTTAGGTGGGTAGCTTGTGGGGGCCCATTTCAACCAGTATCCCAAACATATCTTTGTGGGCTCGACCCAAGTCGAGGACGGGACATGCATACTGGGTATGACTATAAGAGGCAAAAAGGGGGAGCGTTGGCAACGCAAGTCCAACGGGTTTCATATGTGTGTGTGGACCCGGGCTGGTAGATAAGACATTGTTGCATTGTGTAGGTATAAGCCGTGCATTCTCAGTTGTATCGGGTTGCCACTTTTGGGGAGTGATACACCCCACTGTGGGGCCAGCACGGGTATCTACGAGTAGGGAGCCGATCGAAAGTGGGTAGTGGGGTACTGCTAGTGGAGATAGGGGCAGACGGCACCTTTGTAGTCAGCTAGGGGTACGTAAGGCTATTTATATGTTTCCATGTGAAGCAAGTGGGATCAACCTTTAGGGTGACTGGTGCGGTGCAGTGCAGTAATGTGCGGTGCAGTATAGTAATTATTCTTTAGTAGTTAGGTATGCCTTTAACGTTATCTTTCACGTTATCTTCATCTGCTCATTCCATACCTAAGAGTCCATAGACATTTACTTGTCTTCCAGTTTATGCCTTAGTCTAGTTATTTTGATTATAGTATTGTTAGAATTATCATACTCACCAGACTTTATGTATGACCCCCTCTATTTCTATCCTTTTTCCCCCTCCAGATCCTCAGGTTGGACCCAGCTCTAGTGGAATATGATTGGATTGCTTCATCTCTCTTTGGAAAGCTTGGACCGTTGAAGTAAAGTCCAGCTTGTTATCTTCTTTAATGGCTATTTGTGTAATGGGATTATGTAATTTTGTTTTAGCAAGATGGATAATGTACTTGACTATGATTTATGGTTTGATGATGTAACAAACATGTTTAATTTCCGCTGCAATAAAATGAGGTTTTAGATTTCCAAGTACTACTTATTATCTGTCTTGTTGTAATTTTTCTGTTCTATATTCACTTATAACCTCCATGGAAGTTAATGCATTCCCATTGTGAGTGACATTAATGGATGTGGGGTGTTACAGTTAAGTTAACACAAGAAGGCAACACTTAACCAAAGTAACATGACAAGTAGGTGGGTTAAGTTAACTTGAATTGATTGATGACACTTAACCAATACAACATGATGAACACGTGGGGTTAAGTTAACAATAAACACTTGACCAATATAATTTGATGGACGAACGGGGTTAAGTTAATAGGAAACACTTTACCAATCTGATAAGTGAGGAGGGTTAAGTTGATAGGAACACTTAACCAACATGACATGATGAATGGGTGGGTTAAGTTAACATGAATGGAAAACACTTAACCAATACGATATAATGTGCGGGAGGGTTCAGTACATCTCGGGTTGGTGGGTAATATTAGTAAATATAGGCCCACAAACTTAACCATTAAATAAACATGCTTGAATCAGTGGGATGGTTAAGTACATATCAAGATGGGTGGGTAATATTGGTAAATATAGGCCCACAAACTTAACCATTAAATTAACATGCTTGAATCGGTGGGAGGGTTAAGTACATATCGGGTTGGTGGGTAATATTAGTAAATATAGGCCCATAAACTTAACCAATAGGAAACCCTAGTAACGGGGACCCCTTTCAGCTGTAACCCACATAGATGTATCATGGTACCCTGAAACTAGGCAGGTTGGGGCACGATTACTGGGTTGATTATTAGCAGTCAAAATAGCTGTAGGGGGTACATCAGTGTAGGTTCCGACGGTTTACGGGCATGCACGTACTCCAGAGTGGTAAAAAGTAGGCACTGGGTACCAGTAGTTATACACTGTGCATCTTGAATCGTGTCGAGTTGCTATCATAATGATTGAAACGCCTTATGGTGGGACCAACACAGGGTATCTACACGCAAGAGAGGGCCGATTGACACAGACACAAGAGAAATTAATACAAGTAAGGAGCCGATCGATAGGGTAGTAAGGGTACATCTAACTCATTCGTGGAAATTAGGCATATTGAGGTGGAATCCTCATAATAGATGTACACTTGAAGGCTACAACAATTGCGGGGATTGGGATCACGTTATCATATTATCATTTTATACAGATTACTAGTTGGGACACTAGTTAGGTGGTGCAAAGATATAGAAATCAGAATAACAGGGTAGTAGTGAAGCTGAGAAAGAGTAGAAGCGCATTAAGTTTATCTTGTCTTACCATATCTATACTAATCATATGTTATCTTGTTATCCTTGTTCTCGCAGTATTGTCTTATATTCAATTTATTCATGTAATTAAGATTTTGCCTGTTTATATGCTGAAAGTCACTGGAATTACCAGACTTATGTCTGACCTAGTTTTGTTTTTCCTTTTTTCTTCCATTTCCACCCTAGGTTCACATGGAGGAAATGTTGTCACTTAGATCGGTTTTCTTTCCAAGCCCGAAGATAATCGATGTATTGCCTTGGACTCTCTTCCAATGCTATAGCTAGTTCATGCTTGATTGGGGAATATCATTGTTATTTTTATGCTTCTTTTATATTTAGAAGTTTTTTAAAATCAAGACAGAAGTTCTATATATTACTTTTAAGTATGATTGAGACAACTATTGTAAAAGCTTGACTTAACCACATTGTTTATAAAATTCTTTATTTTCCGCTGCTTTATTCATCTCTCTTGTAATTTATCTGCATCTTCTACCTAAAATGCTCCACCGAAGTTAAGGTATTCCATTTGTAAGTGACCTTAACGGAGGTGGGGTGTTTCAAAGCATGTCCGGTCCTCGATCTAGATCGAGCTCACTTAGATACTAAATGGGTTACTGGTTGAAAAGGGTCCCCACACTTGACACAAGATTTCCACCTATGCTTGGTCCCCACTAGGATTTCCCACTTATTCATGTCTTCTTACATGTTTCAACTTGGTTAAGTGTTTATAATTATATCCCACATGTCACCCATGTTACCCACTTATCAAATCAACATGTGTTATTGGTTAAGCTTGTCTTAATCCTATCCGCTTATCAGATCAATATATATATTATTTTGTTAAGCTGGCCTTAACCCTATCCACTTATATATTATTGGTTAAGTTGGTCTTAACCTTATCCACTTATATATTATTGGCTAGTTGGCCTTAACCCTTTCTACTTATCAGATCAATATGTATTATCGGTTAAGTTTGTCTTAACCATATCCACTTATCAGATATATTGTTGGTTAAGCTGTTCTCAACCCAACCCACTTATCAAATTAATATATATTATTGGTTAAGCTAGTCTTAACACTACCTACTAATCAGATTATAGGTTAAGCTGGTCTTAACCCTATCCAATTATCATGTTTTATGTATCATATATATATATATATATATATATATATATATATATATATATATATATATATATATCGTATAACATGTTTTACTTAATTTATAGTTAAGTACGTCTTAGTTCACAGATACATTGGTTAAGAGAATAACTCTCTAAGTATCAACCTCGAAGACCGAAATCAACATCAGATTGGTACTCAGAGAATTACTCAACTCAACCAAACTTCTGTTTGTCATATTCATCTTTGATCAGCATTAATTAATTATTAGTGCACAGACCTCTCACATTAAGTTGATTGCTTATGACTGCTGGATATGTCGGGCGGTTCCGGGCAGGCTTCCACCACAAGCCAGACTTAACCTCGTGTCTAAGAATCTTTTAGTTATGCCTACGACCTCTCACATTAGACTACCGTTTGTGGTTGCTGGATGTGTCGGGCGGGTCCGGGCAGTCTTATACCACAAACGAGTGTAACCTCGTGTCTTAGGCATTTATTACTCATTTAATTTATGCCTTTGACCTCTCACATTAGACTACCATTTGTGGTTGCTGGATGTGCCGGGTGGTTCCGGGCAGTCTTATACCACAAACGAGTCTAACCTCGTGTCTCAGGCATTTATTATTACACATTATTATTCAACCCCCATTTGAATTAATATCCTTATTTCAAATTGTCAATAACTTCCAAATTAATTTATGTCCATAATTGTCACCTAAATTATGTCCATAATTTCTATGCATATAAATTAGGCCAATTAATGTCTCAAATTTATTATATGTTTTTAAGCCATTTTATGCCAATTTTCACAGTATTAATATTTAATATTTTCCTATTGCCCCCACGTTGTTTGTACGTGTTATACATATAATACGTAGGCTAGCAAATAGCCTAACTCACAAAAACATCACAACTTGCAAAACACGTAAAAATAGATCTAACTAGCAAATAAAAAATAGGCTAGCATGGATCAAAACTTGAATGATTATAATTTTTATAATCATAAATTTTCATAATCAATAACTTGCATAGGAAATAGGCATAATTTGCATAAACTACAAACTAGCATTGATCAAATTATATAAGATATGATTTGCATAGATCTATACACATAAAGGTGAACTTGCATATATGAACATGGTTTTCGCATAAACTTGCATATGATCTACATACATACTTGTATCAAACTTGCATATGCAATTTAGACATGTAAATTAAGACTTATATATGGTTCGCATACAATCTCACATATAAACTAGCATATGATTCACATCCAAACTTATATATAAACTTGCATATATAATTTAGACATGTAAATTAAGATTTACATTTACACTTGCATATGATTTAGACATGTAAATGTCACAAAATGAATCAAATCTAGCATATGTGTTTAGACATATGAACCAACATCATGAATTTTAACATGTAAACTAATATCACATGTTTTACATATAAACTCTCATCTATATATATAATTGATTCACATATAAACTTGTGTATAATTCACATACAGACTTTCATATAAACTGATGTCATAAAATGAATCAAGTTAAACATATGTGATTGGACATATGAAATAGATCTACTAACATAAGTTAACAAAACTGTCATATGTTCACAAACAAACGATAACAAAATTAAGTAATGTCACATGATTCAACAGGCATGTTCTCATAATCCAAATTATAACTTATCATAATTAATTTATTAATTATTTTGTGAAAGAAATTGTACTCACAAAGACGGATTAGAGAAGAGAATGATTAGTTCATCGTTTGTATTAGAATTCTGACTTGTAATTCCTAAGCTTTAAGAAGAAGAACTATTCTAGCAGCAGCATGGAAGCTAAGAGATTAATTTAGTTTAGGTTTAAAGCTTGAGTCTATGTGTGCTTATATGGAAGTTTGAATCAATATAAGCCGTTAGATTATCATAGGAGCAATCACAACTGTCCAGACTAGATAGAGTTATCCAGAATTACAACTTATTCCCTAGTGACTCAGCAACAGGTCAGAAAAGAATCAGCAACAAGTTAGAATCGTCACAATTCAGATCTACCCGGTGGGGGTGGGGGGGAGGGTCGACCCACAGGTCTACCCCCAGGTCGACCTGTATAGGTGAGGTCGACCCCCCGGTCGACCTGGCCTGGAGTAAGTCGACCTCTAGGTCGACCTACCTTGGTATATTCGAATTTTGATTTTAACTCCGATCTGTTTTTAATTTATTTAAATTCTTGAAACTTCTGAGGGCCATAACTTCCTCATACGAAGTCCGATTTACAAAAACTTGGACTCTATTCCAAGCTGAATTTCGAGACGAACGCAATGGCGTAACCCATTTCCCTTAATTCTTCTCCTAAAAATTAAGTGCTCTTAAATTTAATAATTTTAATATTTTAGATTACGGGGAGATGCACTGTTTAGCCAGTAGGGGTAATATGAACGTGTTAAATTGTTAATCCGTAACATGTTAAACCTATGAGGTTAAGTAAACCTGTTTGATATGTTAGGGTTATATGACCCTGTTAACCTGTAAAACTTTGCCTGTTAAACCAGGGTGGGTTATATGAACCTGTTAATTTGTAACATGATAAATCTTTGAGGTTAAGTAAACCTGTTTAATCTATTGGGGTTATACGAACCTGTTTACCTGTAAAACTTAACCTGTTAATCTATGGGGGTTAGGTGAACCTGTTAATATGTAAGCCTTAACCTGTTAAAATCCTAGTTGACTGGGGGACACAAGCTTAAGGGATTGTCTAATGTCATTTACTCTGTAGGGCCCATATCATTCAGTAACACATCCTAGTATTAAATGGGGACCCCGCACTAGGTAGTGGTCAGGGCATGCTTACTGAACTGATTGTAGAGGTTCATCTGGGAGAAGGTGTTTGGTGGCGCATTTCAACGGAGTCATATGTGTGCATGAGTCCGACTTGCCTGGGAAAATAAGCCGCTGTAGCACCAGTAAATAGGTCTGTGTCCTTCTGTAGGTTGCCACTTTAGGAAGTAGTGCACCATACTATGGTGCCGACACAGCGTATTACGAGTTAATGAGCCGACCGCTGGGGTGTAGTAATTCGGGTATATATATTTATGTCTGTTTTCTATCGAGGTACCTGTAATTTCTATTTGGGGAAATACCTGTTATTTCTATTGAGGTGCCTATTATTTCTGCTTGGGTAAAACCCATTACTAGAGTACGCTAAATCCTACCATTATATTTCTTTATGGATCATTCTGTTTCTGTTAAGTATTTAGGTAATACCTAATCATGTCACATATCCATTATACTAGTACTAGTGCAGAGACAAGTAATAGAGGAGCATATATTGGTCCATATTATCTTGTTTATTCTGCTTATTATATTCATCCGGTTTATACCTCTTATATGATACTTTTATCTTTCGTCCATATTTATATGCCTGTCACGATACTTGTAGTTTAAAAGTCAATGGACTTGCCATACTTTGTGTCTGACCCTTTTTGTTTCCCTTTCTCTCTTTCCTTCCCCTCCCCCACTGGTTCTCATGGTGGGAACGATAAGGTGTGATTAGGATTTCTTCTCTTTTCTGT
The DNA here is from genome assembly GCA_030737875.1 of Allium sativum. Lineage (NCBI taxonomy): Eukaryota > Viridiplantae > Streptophyta > Magnoliopsida > Asparagales > Amaryllidaceae > Allium > Allium sativum. The sequence continues at coordinate 569,435,206 of CM060923.1, read as the reverse complement.
TTCTGTTTGGATCTGGATCTACTTTGATGTATCACTTTTACTACTTGTCAACTTTGTTATGGCTATTATTGGGGATTATGATTTTACATTTCTATACTCTAATGGTTTTTAGCACAAGACAGATGCTTTGGTATAATGTATTTGGTTTCAGTATTTAAGACTAATGTTGTAACTGGTTTTGAGACTATGATGTTTTTCTGTTGAATAATGAAATTTTAAATTTCCACTGCAATTTTATATCTGTCTTGTGAGATTCTAATTCTGTTATGTATAACGCTTCAGGATACCTAATGCATTCTTATATAGAGTGACATTAATGGATGTGGGGTGTCACAAATTCCATTTGTGCAAAAATGGTTTCCGACTTTTGTATTATGTTTGGAATCGTCATAGAGAATTTGTAGTAAATATTTCAATAGGGTCCAAATTGGATAGTGTTTTTAATGAAACTATTATGACAACCGATATAGAAAATATGATCAAAGATGCAGCATGATCAATGTTTTCTATGGTTGAAGTTGACGATGATGATGGAAATATTGAAAAACCAAATATTGAAGCAAAAAAAAAAAATTATGGTGTACTGGATGCTGCTAAGAAACCGATTTGGGATGGTTGTAAAAGAGGCACTTGACTGTCAGTAATTGTGACACCCCACATCCGTTAATGTCACTCACTAAGGGAATGCATTAAGTTTCGTGAAGCGTTTTAGGTAAACAGACATGGAGTATTACAAGATAGATATAAAATTTTGTAGTTGAATAAAATAACTTTATTAATCATAGGATACTGTGGTCCAAAACATTGTTTGTCTGAAATATAAAAGCCCATTTTAACATAAAAAGCATTGTCTTGTACTTCAAAAATGCCAGATTACATAAATGAAATAAAATTCCCCAAGAAAAAAATATAGCCATAGCAACAAGGATAGGAGCTTAAGCCATACATATCAGAAGCACCAGCAAAATAAGTAGAATCACGTTTAAGCCTGAGTGTTTCCTCGCTGAGAACCTAGGGGGAAAGGAAGAAAGATGGAGAAACAAAAAGGGTCAGACATAAAGTCTGGTGAGTCTAGTTACTTTTAGCCAGTAAATTAATAAAAGTAACATGATAAGCATATGAAGTGGGTAAGAGAGATCACTACATAAATGGCAGGTTTGACAAGGTAGATAGGATATGGTGTATATGCTTCTAATGAATACTCTGCTTATTATCTTCACCAATGCTAGTATAACAAGTACGAAATAGGATTACATACTCCCTAATTGCTTAACAGAAATTGGATGATCCCAACAGAAATATAATGGTAGTTTTAGGTGTACTCTAGTAATGGGTTTTAACCCAAACAGATTTGACTAGTACACGAACAGGAATAACAGGTGTTAACCCCAATAGAAACCCAGGTACCCCACATAAATAGACAGGACTTGATGTACCCTATTTACGACCCTAGTCAATCGGGTCCCTAGTCCATAGATACCTCGTGCTGGCCCCACAGTAGGGTGTACACTCCCTAAAGTGTCAACCCTTCATTTCCTGGATGTGCACAACCATATCTACTGATGCCACAACGTCTTATTTTCCCAAGAAGGCGGAGTCATGCATGCACATGACCCCGTTGGAACGCGTCGTCCCCCCACGTTTGATCTCTTACAATCAGTTTAGTAAGCGTGCCCCGCTCCAACCTAGTTCGGAGTGCCCATTTGAAACCTATTTAAGGGTTACTGACTGAAATGGGTCCCACACAAGATGATACAAGTTCTCCCCTTTGTCTTGTATCCCCCAATAGATTTTTATTGGCTATGTATACCACTAGGTGTCTTAAATTACATAGCCCTGTCATTTCTACAAGTTATGCTTACCCTAAAGGTGTCTTTAATTACATAATATTATTATCTTCACCGGTTATGTATAACACTAGGTGTCTTTAATTACATAACCTTATCGAGTATAGTTTGTGGGCCTATATATATATATAATAATAATATTACCCACCTACCCAAGATTTACTTAACCCTCCCACTAATCCAAGCATGTTTGTTTAATGGTTAAGTTTGTGGGCCTATATATACTAATATTACCCACCAACCCTAGATTTACTTAACCTTCACAGTGATCCAAGCATGTTTTACTTTACCCTAACTTTAGTTCATATTCATACAGTCCCTTATGGATTAGATTAGGTTAAGTAATCCAATTTATTACCATGTTCATTTATGGTTCATAATGCGCTAGACCTCCCACATTAGGCTTGCAACTTGTGGATGTTGTATATGTCGGTCGGATCCGGGCATTCTTATTCCACAGTTGGCCCTAACCTCTTTTCCTAGCCCGATTCGTATTTACGTACTTAGACCTTCCATATTTGGTTCAACATTAGTGGCTGCTTGATATGCCGGTCAGGTCCGGGCAGACTTCCACCACTAATGCAACCTAACCTCGTGTTATAAGTACAATTACAATTCCTAATTGTAATTACTAAACATTCCATTTTCAATTAATTAATGAATTAATTAATGCTTTCCTTTTATAGGTGCTAATACCCATTTTACCCAATAATTTGAATTAAATGTCCAAAAATGTTCATATTCAAATTATGCTAATACTAACCCTTTTTCGCCCATTCCTTAACTAGCGCCCTCACAAAATTGGTGCCATGCCTACGCTATATAATGGCCTAGTCATAAACGAGAAAAGGGAAAAACAATAGGAATGTAACAAAAGTGATCATCTTGGCATAACATAGACTTAGCATGATAATGTGAACATACATACTGGCATGGACATGTAATTAACATCATAACAGAGTGGACATAAAACTGATGAACTGGTGGAATTAAATTGATTCCAACATAAATACGATGTCACAGTAAGCATAGTAAGATATAAATTAGCAGTTTAGATGTCCAATTAGTTTAGATCTAACATGATAACACATGGTGGTAAATTAGATCACATAATTCAGTTCTGGAGGTTAAAATAGATCTAACATGATAACACAAGATGATAAATTAGATTACATAATTTTGTATCCAGAGGCTAAAATACATTTAACATGATAACACAAGGTGATAAATTAGATCACATAATTTTTATCTAGAGGTTAAAATAGATCTAACAGTTTCAATGTCCACAGAGATTAGATCTACTGGTTTAGAAATAGATCTACACAAATCCACATCATAACAAGTCATAGAAGTTACAATTAAGATAAAGATTTAGATCTAATTCTAATGAATTCAAGGTGACATATGTTCATTATTTACATAAATGATTAGATCTATCCAATGATATAACCGTCCAAATTAACAGATTTATATTAACTACAATATAGTTACAAACCAAGATCTACAATAATAACATAGTAGAATAATTACAATTGAAACGGGATCTAGAGAAATAGATCTTATCATGACATAACATAAGATAGGATAATAGCATAGATTCATGGTTTACACATATCCAAATCACAGCCTTTCATAATTTACTTTTATTTATCTAAACCTAACAGCAACTAGAACTCACAACGTTAAATTTAGAGAATAGAGAGAATGGATCTTGAAATTATGAATTTGATTTGCAAAGTATGTTGTTGTAGAAAACAGTTCCGTCTCAGTTCGCACACCGACAGCATATGGCCTTCATGATTTCCAATGAAAAATAGGATAATAGGACACACATATATAGCTGTCATACCCCCCTAAAATCGAGTGCCACGTCAGCCACATGGGTTTCGACACTCGGGGGGTGGACCCCGGTGTCGACACCCCTCTAAGAGGGTCGACCCCCTAGAGCGGGAATTCTGCCGCTAATTTTCAGTTTTCGAATTTGAACCGTTCTGGATAAAATTTTGACTCATGTTTGACTCATATGTGTATACATAATATTTCTATGCATATACAAACTTAAAACCCTCATAAGTTCTTCATACGGTGTCCATTTTACACAAAACAAATGTCTGTCTTGACCAGAATTTCAAGACGGATGCAATGGTGCATTCTGTTTCCTCTAATTCTGAATATCAAATTTATTACTATTTAATTTGTCCTTTTTAGTGTCGTTAAAAATTCGGGGTGTCACATCCTCCCCTACTCAAAGGATTTCATCCCCGAAATCTCTAAGTTGAGAAGAATGCATATCCTACCATCCATCATCCATCTACTCATCCACCAAACATTGACATCCATTGTCCTTAAAGATTTCTAATGCTTATATGAGTATATGCAAAGGTGTGTGTATATGTCCAAATACTATTGCGAAGATTCGGCGGTCTACTAATTCAGTTGACCTTCATAATGCAACGTATGTTGGTGCCATGAAACCAATATGTATGCAAGTATTCCTATTATAACATGTAAGTTCTATATGTGTGCACACTCATTCGTCCAAATGTAACATCCATATACTAGTACGTCCATTTCCATCCACGAAAGAAAAGAAAATGTACACACATTCATATGCAATATGAGAGTGACTGAGCCGATCTAGTACCTAATGTTTGTATATATGCATCCACAGGAAACCACTAGCAAACATTTGCTTCCATCAAACTTAACATGGCTAAAATACATGTTTACATCCATGGGTTCCCTACCTAAAGGTCGAAGATTCGATCGATAGGATACAAACGAATGATTGAAACAAGTATGAATAAAAAGCTTTGAAAAAAAAAAGTCAAGAACATAGTCCTAAAAAGGAATGGGCATGGTGCGTGATTTTTGTCTTCAGTCTCCCAAGTCCCATCCTCGCTGTCTTCTCCCTATTGCACTTTTATTAACCTACCCTCTCCGTTGCGCAGTTTCTTAACCTCTGATCCAAGTATGCAAGTCGGAACTCATCCAATCATTGCTTCCTTCTCAACTTTCACTTCCTTTCACAAGTTTGGCTCTACTACTTGAACTCTATACATTTTATCGCCGCTTGGATGAGTGGTCATCTTAGAATGATAGGCTTCCTCAAGGACTGTCTTTAATAGGTTTCCGCTCCGGATATGATTCACCTATCAAACCTCTTCTCAAGTAGCTACCAATTTCCCACAAGTCGCACAGGCAATGCAACTGGCTTTGCGTTGTCTACCAAGTATATACGGAAACTAGTCCCATGCCTCAAGGTAAACCCCAAACATCATCAAAACATCAAGATACCCACATCTATTGGTACCGATCATAGATCATCAATAAATGCCTCAATAGATCCTAGGAAACTAATCATGACAGATCCTTGTGGGTCATAAGAAATTTCGAGGGTCCTCCCGTGACAAGTTAGAAGCTTAACGACCCTCCCCTCACAATCCAGAATGGAACCATATGTGGTAAGACAACCCATCCCTAGAATCAAACCACAGCCCATGAAACGAGATATGCGTCGCATTCAAACTCGACGCCTAAAACATATATTTTCATACCCCGACAAATCATAAATGAGCTGAACCACCAATGGCATTTGAAACAACTACGAGATCCACTACCATACTAGTAACTAAGTGCAGAGATTCAAATATAGAACTTGATATAACTGAATGTGAGGCGCCAGAATCATAAAGTATTCTAAGAGAAATTAAAACTTCCACAGAAATTTTTCCTACCTCTATCAAGAGCACCGATCGCGACAGCATGCACCTGCCCTTCAGAAGTTCCTGCCCTTTGAACTTTTCCCTGTTTCTTCGGGCAATCCTTAATAAGATGCCCGACCTCTCCACAAGCGAAGCAAGCATTCATCCTTTTCCTGCAGTCCTTGGCAAAATGACCCTCTCACCCACAACTATAGCACTTCCTCTTATCTTTAACATTGTCATTCTTTTTGCTTTTCTTCTGTGGTTGTTGTTGCTGCTATTGTCCCTTCTTGGGCCACACATTTTCATTTTGCGACGTATCCTCGGCCTTCTTTTCTCCCTTGTCTTCCTCATGATTAGGGCCATATCTACAAGCTTTTCAAAAGTGGCCCCCATTGGAATATGGGACATGGCTAAACCATGCATAGGCTCATCCCTTTAGAAAACCGCAAAGCCCTTTTGTGCGGTGTATCCACCAACTCTAAACTGAACCTTGCTAGCTGGTTGAATTTATTCACATACTCTATAACCTCAAGTCCCCTTGTTTGAGTGCTAAGAACCTCTTTATCTGCATGCTCTTATCTGCTTGGGAGAGAAGTTTCACTTCAAACCTCTATCTATGTTCTTCCCAAGTTTCGACCAGACGTCCAACTTGAGTGACTTCCCACTAAAATGAGGCTTCGTCCTTTAGTACCCAGGCAGCTAACTGAAACTTCCTTCTATCCTCTACTTCAAAGATTACGAACAAGTCCTCGGTCTCCTTGAGCCGATTCCGCGCTTCTACGAATGTCTCATTCCCGTGGAATGGCTTCCCTCCCATAGCAAGGAATTCTTTGCAGATCATGGAGAAGTTATCTACTCTTGGAGGGAGAGGACGAGGAATGACTAGTGCAGCTGGGGGAGGAACGTCTCCCAGGCCTTCGGTAGGTGCCGTGGACTCCAGATACCTTTGGAACCATCCGGGTATCGTAACGTCGTCTGGGATATTAGGAATGGTTTGTTCCTCGAACATGCTGAAAAGAAAAAGGAAGAGATTTAGACAAAGGACCGAAGGGTATTACATATGGCTTTTTAGGGAATGTTTTTCAAAACAGACTTTTCATTTAGAAAATTCTTTCTTTTAAAACCTTTTTGAAAATAATTTTCAAAAACTTTTATCTAATCTGGTAACCTTTAGTCCTGACACCAAGTGTGACACCCCACATCCATTAATGTCACTCGCTAAGGGAATGCATTAAGTTTCGTGAAGCGTTTTAGGTAAATAGACATAGAATATTACAAGACAGATATAAATTTTTGCAATGGAATAAAACAGCTTTATTAATCATAGGATACCGTTGTCTAAAACATCATTTGTCTGAAATATAAAAGCCAATTTCAACATAAAAACCGTTATCTTGCACTTCAGAAGTATCAGAGTACATAAAATTCCCTAAGAACAAAATATAGCCATAGCAATAAGGATAGGAGCTTGAACCATACATATCAGCAGCTCCAGCAAAATAAGCAGAACCACGGTCTGTAACAGCCTGCATTTTACGTATCGAAAGATCATAAAATATATTTGTTTTATTCTCTAAGGGTTGGATCATTCTCATCTTTTAATATGTTGTTTATGGGGATGTGAGACATGTCCATAATTTTTACCGATTTTGTTTGTGAGTTTTTTGACCCTGCCAGCCTTGTACAGGGCATAACTTTTGACTTAGACCGAATCAGAGGGTGAGACCTATGCCATTGGAAATGAATTGATTATTGCCTTTCCGTAGAGTGGTTACATTAAGGATTTGGCTCAACGGTTTGGGAGAAATCGTTGTTTTAAGGTTTTTCTGTTGGCTATTCAGGCTTTGGAGCCATAGTGGAATCCTATAAATAGGGGGTGAGAGTGGATGGAAACGGTATACTGTTTCTAGTTCTCTCATTTGAAGGCATTTGATCTCCTTCTTCCACCTACACCTTTCCACCATTAGAAAATCCAAATCTAAGGGAAGAAATCAAAGATCTACACCATCCAAGGCAAGATCTACATCATTTCAAAGGCGAATTCATCGGATCGAGGGGATTGATTCGAAGTACTCGCTGTACGGATTCTTATTTCTATTGTTTTATATTGTTTCAGAAAATCGGTGTGTTATTTACATCTCTTACATGAATGCAATGAAGTATATGAGTGTTTTTGCTGTTTCTCATCAAATTGGGATGTTTTATCATAGATTTACACCACTGTAAGTTCATTTTCATATGCATCACCCTATGATCTAATCTAACAAGTTTTACTCATTAAATGCATGTCATTTTACATGTTTATGTTAGTTAGATCTCTCAATTTGATCATATGTTCATTTTAATGGTTTTTGGTGATATTTACATCATTTTTGTGGTAACCTCATATTTATGTGGTTAGTAATGTTATAATATGTTTATGATTGTGTTTAATGATTTTGGTAGTGTCGGTTTGATCGGATTCGTCGTTTGGCGAAGTTTTGGTCGAATTCGGAGTTGAATTGCAATATGCAGAAATTGGCTCAGCCATAGGTTGAATCGGCCAGGAGTTAACTCAGCCATAGGTTGAATAGTCCAGAAGTAGGATTGAAACGAAGTTGGATCAGACAGGAGTGGATCGGATTGGGCCATATTCATATCGGGTCATATTCGGATCGGGTCATATATGGACCGGGTCATATTTTGATCAGGTCGATCATATAGGTGATTGGATCTGGTCGGTCGTGTTGGTTGGATCGGTCGAAGCCAGAAGGGCACTGGATCGGGTCGGCCTAGTTTGGATCGGGTCAGTCTGAAAGAGGGAGGATCGGTCATGTTTTTTTTTACAGCGCTTTCAAACGCTTTGGTTGATAGTGATGATGCTATGGTTTGTTTCCAACAGGGTCATTTTCTAAAAAAGTACGTTTTTCGGGTATGACTTAGATTTGGTGAAAAGGTCTGGAAAAAATATTTTTCCGTGCCAACCACCCGAACACTAGCCGCAGCGGAGTGGTAATTGGCTCGGTGATGATGTGACTTCGAAGTAAATTCAAGTAGGAAGGTTCGAAGTGTTGAATGTGTTTGTTGATCAAGGTGGAACAACGAATGAGGTAGCAACTCAAAGGTTGTGAGTTGGTGGATAATGATTGCTCGAGAAGGTTGCTTGAGGTATGAAATGTCGTCAAGGTTGGATGACTAGATATGCGAAAGCCGAGAAGTCGTCGTTATCGTAAGTTCTAGCAGGCTCAAAGCAGGGGTACACTGGGGCACCCAATAGACTGGAAGGTTGCTGGTCGAGTACCTTGGGTATCGTTGAAAGGCTAGTTGTCGAGGTTGGGCATTATCAAGGTTGGACATATGGAGTTTATGTTAGAACTGGAGTAACCATTAGCCCTTGACATATGGCAAGGTTGGCCATCATACGATTAACAGTGGTTTCAAAGCAGGATTGGCGTTGATAGCCAGAGTCAGTCATGGATGATTGATTGTTCTGTTTGTACTATCTCACATAGATTATCCAAACTCGAGGGAGATGATCTTTGAGTTCTTAACTGATATTTGTTTAGGCCGCTGGGGAGAGTACTTGGGGAATGTTAAACTCGATTAGGGTTGTCTGTGTGAGATTTATATAATCTGGATGTTATGAGTGTTTTCCATGATTGAATGAGTGTTCTGGTTTCTATGGATGAATGGTTAAATTGCTTATAGTAAAGTCTATCACTGTCTGATGCGGAGAAGATAAGGTTGAGTTCTTCTCTGGTGTCGTGGGTAGATTAGTATGTTTATCTATCCTTTCTCATACACTTTATTGTTGAAGTTTGTTAGTTGTTTTATCGCTCACTAAGACTGTTGTATGACTCAAGGTTTTATGTCTCCTCTTATTACCTTGGGTTGTTCATTCGTTTGTGGATGTGCAGACTAAGTAACAGGTGATAGGTGATGCTTCAGTGAGGACGATGGTGTTGATACGTGGCGAGCATGAGGCTCACGTACCAGTTTTACTACTATCTAATAATTGGGTTTCCGCTGTTTGCTTTTCTGAATAATGTAGTGAGGCAACATTGTATAAACACTATTTCCAAGTTTGTGGATGTTACTTTCAGGTTATATGAAAGTCTTGTGTTTCTGCTTCACTATTACTACCTATTGTATTTGTTCTATTATAATTTATCCTTGCGCTGTGAGTTTACGACAAGTTCCGCTTGTGTTTACCTACTCTGATGATCGTCCATGACTGCCTTGCACACCTTTCAGCGCATTATTTCTTTTGTATAGTGTGAGGGTTACGGGTATTCGTCACATTTGGTATCAGAGCTCTGGTCAACGATTTTTGGCCATTGCTCGAAGATGTAACTACGTATGAGAGACGTGTTTGTATATTTTAGTTGGATACTTACTATATATATTAGCATATACAGTAGTAGCGGTTGTATCTCTTTAGCAGTTTTTCTTGAAGGTGACTAATTATTCTAAATTGCAGATTTAGAATGAGTAGACGAGAAACAAGACGCGCTGCTAGGGGATCCAATACTAGAGGTGGAAATGGTGGTGAACCTAATTACCCGGCCATGTTTAAAGCCATGGCAGAAGCAATTATGTGAAGGGTACCCGCTCCAGTGGCGGCAACGGTTGATGTTGGTGTGCGAGCTCCTAGAGTAGTAGATTTTGCAAAGCTGTGCAAGGACTTTACATCTCTAGGGGGAAAACCATTCAAGGGAACTGAACCAGCTGAAGAGGTTCAAAGGTGGATGGACTCATGTGACCGAATCTTTGGAGACATCGGTATCGAGGATGCAATAAAGAGAAATCTTGCATCAAGGCAACTGTAGAATAGGGCCATGGAATGGTGGAATTCTGTTACACATGAGACTCCAGAGGAAGAAATTTCATGGGAGCTATTCCAAGCTAAGTTTGAAGCAAAGTTTGTCTCCACAGCTCAGAAATCTGCTCTATTCAAGAAGTTCATAGAGCCGAAACAAAATGGTTGTTCTGTGCTTAACTATATTTCTGATTTCGAAGCCTTGTCTAGATATGCTCGTTCATACATTGATACACCATATCATAAGAACGAGAAGTTTTTCTTGGGTTTGGATGCTTATATCGGAAAACCGTTAGTGGACCATCTTGATGATTCATTTGAGAAGATTGTGGAAAAAGCTATTCGTCATGAGAGCTTGTTTCCTAAGGAAGCAAATGTTGTCGCTGCCACTAAAGAGGCTCAGACCACATCAGGGTGGTAATAATAAGAAGAGGAAGCAGCAACAGCAAAAGGGAAAAGACAGCCAAAAGAAACCCAAGAGTGAGATGGTTTGCTTTAACTGCCAACAGAAAGGTCATTTTGCTAATGAGTGCAAGAATCCCAAAGCTGAGAAGAATTGCTTCAAATGTGGAAAGCCTGGGCATGAGTAGAAAGATTGTCCGGAATCAGCTAAGGGCAAGCTGATTGTGAAGGAATATGCTTTGGAAGCTATGCCATCTTATTCAAGGGCTCCTACTGCAGAGGAGAAGGGAAAGGGTGTCGTGGTGCATGGTACTCTTTCAGTTAATGGTGTTTCAGTTCATGTGCTTTTCGATACTGGAGCATCACATTCCTTTATTTGCAATGAGCTTGTGTGTCTCTTGGGTTTGTAACCTGAGATTTGTGATAGACCCTTCGTAGTGACTAATCCAATTGGGGGTTCGTCAAATCTTTGCATGATATATCGAGGTCTAGTGTTGTTGAGTCATGGTTGCTCTTTTGTGTGTGATTGCATTTCTTTCTTAACTTTGCTGGGTTTGGGATCATCTTGGGCATGGATTGGCTCAAGAGGTATGCGGCAAGGATGAATTGCGAGAAGCTAGAGGTGAGGGTCGGGGATGTAGAAGGGAGAAAGGTGTTGATTAGATGTAAGCGCGAAGACGGGGTCTTCGTAAGTTATATATATTCGCTTGGGATTCTACAAGAAGACCTGTCATCAGTTCTGATCGCAAATATGTATGTAGGTGTCTTTGACAAGGTCAAAGGGTTGCTGCTGCATCGTGAGATTGAGTTTAGGATCGATTTGGTCAAGGGTACAAGACCAATCGTTGTGCCACTTAGGTGGATGGCACCTAAGGAACAACGAGAGTTAGAGGTGCAAGTTAGAGACCTTTTGGGCAAAGGATTCATTCGGAGGAGTGTATCCGAATGGGGTGCACCGGTCGTATTTGCAACTAAGGCAGATGGCTCGTTAAGATTGTGTGCGGACTATCGTGAGCTGAACAAGGTGACTAAGAAGAACAAGTATCTGTTTCCAAGGATCGATGACTTGTTCGATCTTCTTCATGAAGCCAAAGTGTTTTCTTAGATGGACTTGGCAATGGGATTTTACCAGTTGAGAGTGGCTAAGGATAGTGTGCCAAAGACTGCTCTTAGGACACCATCTAGATTCTTCGAATGGCAGGATATTATCGATGGTTTATCAAGGATTTCTCCAAGGTAGCTGCACCGTTGACAGGATTGACGAAGAAGAACCACGTGTTCACATGGGATGCAAATTGTTAACAAGCGTTTGGAATCCTGAAGGAGAGATACAAGTGGGAATGAAGAGATGGTGGTATATACCGATGCATGTGTTACTGGACTTGGAGCAGTGCTAATGCTGAAGGATAAGGTTGTGGCCTATGCGAGTCAACAGCTAAAGCTGCATGAGAAGAATTACCCAACTCATGATTTAGAGTTGGCGGCGATTGTATTTGCTCTAAAGATGTGGAGACATTACCTATTTGGAGTTCGATTCGAATTGTTTACGGATCACAAGTCGTTGAAGTATCTTTTCTCCCAAAAGGATTGGAATCTTCGGCATCAAAGATGGTTAGAGTTTCTGGCGTCATATGATTTTGGCATAGCCTATACTCCGGGCAAGGGTAAAACAGTTGCAGATGCGTTAACTCGAAGACACGCTAGTTTGGGAGGGATGTTTTCAGAATGGAAGAGCCTCGAGTACTTGGCAAGGTTCGATTTCATCCCAAGATGTGAGTTGGAACCTGAAATGTTGGCGATCTTTTCGATAAGACCTACTCTTATCAAAAGGATTGGTAAGTGTCAAAAGATGGATGCGAAGCTTGTCGAGTTCGTTTAGAAACTAGAACTAGTAGATAAAGAGTTCGAGGTCGATCGAGAAGTTTGGCTTCGAAAGCAACGGCGATTAGTTGTTCCTGATATTGACAGATTGAGGGATGAGGTTTTGAGAGAAAGTCATAACTCAAAGCTGACGATTCATCCCGGTGGAAATAAGATGTATCAGGACATGAGGAGAGCCTACTACTGGGAAGGGATGAAGCGAGATATTGGAAAGTTCATTTCTATGTGTATGAACTGTCAGTTGGTGAAACCTGAATAGAAGAAGCCGAGTGGTTTACTTCAGCCATTAGAAGTTCCTACATGGAAATGGGAGCAAGTATCGATGGATTTTATTGATGGATTACCTAGAACCAGGGCATGATACAAAGGGATTTGGGTCATCGTGGATCGTTTGACCAAAAGTGCGAGATTCATTCCTGTTAGGTCGACTAGGACGACATCGAAATTGGCTGAACTTTATGTGAAATGGATAGTTCGATTCCATGGTTTCCCAAAGAGTATAATGAGTGACCGAGATCCATTATTCACGAGTGGATTTTGGAAAAGTTTGCAAGAAGCTTTGGGAACCGAATTGTGCTTAAGTACGGCATATCATCCCCAAACTGATGGTCAGACCGAGAAAGTCAATCGAGTTTTGGAAGATCTCCTGAGCGCTTCTGTGTTAGACTTCGGAGGAATATGGGAAGACCATCTACATCTAGTTGAGTTTGCGTATAATAATAGCTACCAATCTAGCATTGGGATGGCACCATACGAAGCATTGTATGGAAGGTCATGCAATTCTCCATCATGTTGGCTAGAATTTGGAGATAAGTTGGTACTTGGGCTTGAGATGACTAGAGAAACCTCGGATTGTATCGAGACAGTTCGATAACGAATGAAGGCAGCCCAGGACCTTCAGAAGAGTTATGCCGACAAGCGTCGTAAGGACTTGGAATTTGATGTGGGCGATATGGTTTTCGTGAAAGCTTCACCGCTAAAGCACATGGTTAGATTTGGAAAGAAAGGAAAGTTAGCTCCAAGGTTTGTTGGACCATTTCCGATAGTCGAGCAAATTGGAAAGCTCGCATATAGATTGGAGTTACCCGAGAAGATGTCGAGTGTGCATAATGTGTTCCATGTGTCGTTTCTACGGAAATTCGTGCATGATTCAAATATAGTGGTAACTCCAGAGCAGTACGAAGACTTAGAGACCATAGTTTCGAGACCTCGTAAGCCACTTCGTGTTGTGGAAAATGACACAAAACAGCTTAGGAGGAAGACGGTTATGCTAGTCAAAGTGCAATAGAGTGAGGATGGAGACGATTGTACATGGGAGATGGAAGAGAGCATGAGAGCGACTCATCCAGAACTCTTCGTCAGTAGGAACCTTTGATATCATATCTTCTTTATATCGTTGTATCTTGTTGTTGATTGTTAGAATTCCGCATGCTAGGATAAGGCTATGGATGCATGGCTTGAGGTATGCTAGTTTGGATGATAGAATTAGCTTTTCATGGATGATAGGCATGCAGAATCGTTGTGATTACTTGGGTTTGTTTGGAATTTCGGGGGCGAAATTCTTAAGGGGGAGAATGTAACAACCCGCATTTTATGCATCGAAAGATCGTAATTTTTTTTTTATTCTCAAAGGGTTGGATCATTCTTATCTTTTAATATGTTGTTTATGGGGATGTGAGACAAGTCCATAATTTTTACCGATTTTGTTTGTGGCCATTTTGCCCCTTTCAGCCTTGTACAGGGCATAACTTTTGACTTTGGTCGAATCAAAGAGTGAGACCTGTGCCATTGGAAAGGAATTGATGATTGCCTTTCCGTAGAGTGGTTACATTAAAGATTTGGCTCAGCGGTTTGGGAGAAATCGTTGTTTTTTGGTTGGCTATTCAAGTTTTGGAGCCTTATTGGAATCCTATAAATAGTGGGTGAGAGTGGAGGGAAAAGGTTTACTTTTTTCCATTCTCTCATTTGAAGGCATTTGATCTCCTTCTTCCTCTTACACCTTTCCACCATTAGAAAATCCAAATCTAAGGGAGGAGATCAAAGATCTACACCACCCAAGGCAAGTTCTTCATCATTTCAAAGGCAAATTCTTCGGATCGAGGGGTTTGATTCGAAGTGCTCGCTGTGCGGATTCTTATTTCTATTGTTTTAGATTGTTTCGGAAAATCGGTTAGTGATTTACATCTCTCACATGAATGCAATGAAGTATATGAGTGTTTATGTTGTTTCTCATCAAATTGGGATGTTTAATCATAGATTTACACCATTATTAAGTTCATTTTCATATGCATTACCCAATGATCTAATCCAACAAGTTTTACTCATCAAATGCATGTCATTTTACATGTTTATGTTAGTTAGATCTCTCAGTTTGATCATATGTTATGGCTTTTGGTGAGATTTATATCATTTTTGTGGTAACCTCATATTTATATGTCTAGTAATGTTATGATATGTTTATGATTGTGTTTAATGATTTTAGTAGTGTCGGATTCGTCGTTTGGCGAAGTTTTGGTCGAAATAGGAGTTGAATTGCAATATGCAGAAATTGGCTCGGCCATAGGTTGAATCGGCCAGGAGTTGACTCGGCCATAGGTTGAATCAGCTAGAAGTAGGATTAAAACGAAGTTGGATCGGATAGGAATGGATCGGATCGGGTCATATTCGGATCGGGTCATATTCGGATCGGGTCATATTTGGACCGGGTCATATTTGGATCGGGTCAGTCATATAGGTGATTGGATCTGGTCGGTCGTGTTTGTTGGATCGGTTGAAGCCAGAAGGGCGCTGGATCGGGTCGGCCTAGTTTGGATCGGGTCGGCCTGAAAGAGGGTGGATCAGTCATATTTTTTTACAGCGCTTTTAAACGCTGTGGTTGATAGTGATGATGCTATGGTTTGTTTCCAACAGGGTCATTTTCTGAAAAAGTACGTTTTTCGGGTACGACTCAAATTTGGAGAAAAGGTTTGAAAAAAATATTTTTCGGGGCCAACCCCCTGAACCCTAGCCGTAGCGCAGTGGTAATTGGCTCGGTGACGATGTGACTTCGAAGTAAATTCAAGTAGGAAGGTTCGAAGCGTTGAATGTGTTCGTTGATCAAGGTGGAACAACGAATGAGGTGGCAACTCAATGGTTGTGAGTTGGTGGATAATGGTTGCTCGAGAAGGTTGCTTGAGCTATGAAATGTCGTCAAGGTTGGATGACTAGATATGCGAAGGCCGAGAAGTCGTCATTGTCGTAAGTTCTAGCAGGCTCAAAGCAGGGGTACAATGGGGGCACCCAATAGACTGGAAGGTTGTTGGTCGAGTACCTTGGGTATTGTTGAAAGGCCTAGTTGTCGAGGTTGGGCATTGTCAAGGTTGGACATATGGAGTTTATGCTAGAACTGGGGTTACCATTAGCCCTTGATATATGGCAAGGTTAGCCAATATACGATTAACGGTGGTTTCAAAGCAGGATTGGCGGTGATAGCCAGAGTCAGTCATGGATGATTGATTATTCTGTTCGTACTATCTCACATAGATCATCCTAAGTCAAGGGAGATGTTCTTTGAGTGCTTAACTGATATTGGTTTAGGCCGCTGGGGAGAGTACTTGGGGAATGTTAAACTCGATTAGTGTTGTCTGTGTGAGATTTATATAATCTGGATGTAATGAGTGTTTTCCATGATTGAATGAGTGTTCTGGTTTCTATGGATGAATGGTTAAATTGCTTATAGTAAAGGCTATCACTATCAAATGTGGGGAAGATAAGGTTGAGTTCTTCTCTGGTGACGTGGGTAGATTAGTATGTTTATCTATCCTTTCTCATACACTTTATTGTTGAAGTTTGTTAGCTGTTTTATCGCTTACTAAGACTGTTGTATGACTCAAGGTTTTATGCCTCCTCTTATTACCTTGGGTTGTCCATCCGGTTGTGGATGGGCAGACTAAGTAGCAGGTGAGTGAGGACGACGGTGAATATCGGTGGCGAGAAGGAGGCTCACGTACCAGTTTTACTACTATCTAATAATTGGGTTTCCGCTGTTTGCTTTTCTGAATAATGTAGTGCGGCAACTTTGTATAAACACTATTTCCAAGTTTGTGGATATTACTTTTTGGTTATATGAAAGTCTTGTGTTTTTGCTTCACTATTACTACCTGTTGTATATGTTCTATTACATTTTATCCTTGCGCTGTGAGTCTATGACAGGTTCCGCTTGTGTTTACCTACTCTGATGATCGTGCATGACTGCCTTGCACACCTCTCAGCGCATTATTTCTTTTGTATACTGCGGGGGTTATGGGTTGTCGTCACACGGTCAAGCCTGAGTGTTTCCTCCTTGAGAACTTGGGGTGGGAACAGAAGAAAGAAGGAGAAACAAAAAGGCTCAGACATAAAGTCTGGTGAGTCTAGTTACTTTCAGCCAGTAAATAAACAAAAGTAACATGATAGGTATATAAAGTGGATAAGAGAGATCACTACATAAATGGCAGGTGTGACAAGGTAGACAGGATAATGTGTATGTGCTTCTAATGATTACTCTTCTTATTCTCTGCACCAATACTAGTATAACAAGTACGAAACAGGATTACATACTCCTAAATTTATTAACAGAAATAGGATGATCCCAACAGAAATATAATGGTTGTTTTAGGTGTACTCTTGTAATGGGTTTCAACCCAAACAAATTAGTCGGTACCTAAATAGGAATAACGGGTGTTAACCCCAACAGAAAGATAGGTACCCCACAGAAATAGACAGGACAAGATGTACCCTATTTACTACCCTAGTTGATCGGCTCCCTACTCCGTAGATACGTTGTGCTGGGCCCACAGTATTGTGTATCACTCCCTAAAGTGGCAACCCTTCATTTCCCGGATGTGCACAACCATATCTATTGATGCCACAACGTCTTATTTTCCCGAGCAGGCAGAGTCATGCACATACATGACCCCATTGGAACGCGCCGTCATGACACTGTCCTCCACGTTTGGATCTCCTACAATCAATTCAATAAACATGCCCTACTCCGACCTAGTTCGGAGTACACGTTTGATACCTATTTAAGGGTAACTGACTGAAATGGGTCCCACACAAGATGATACAAGCTCTCCCCTTTGTCTTGTATCCCCCACTAGGTTTTTATTGGCTATGTATACCACTAGGTGTATTTAGTTACATAGCCGTATCATTTCTACAAGTTATGCTTACCATAAAGGTGTCTTTAATTACATAACTTTATTATTTCCACTGGTTATGTATACCTCTAGGTGCCATTAATTACATAACCTTATCGGTTATAGTTTGTGGGCCAATATACATACATATATATACTAATATTACCCACCTACCTTTACTTAACCCTGCCTCTAATCCAAGCATGTTTTTTAATGGTTAAGTTTGTGGGCCTATATCTATACTATACTATTAAAGCTGAGTTATCTTTTGAATGCTCACAAGCTCTCTCGCCAAATGCATCTGAGAATGCCACGTGCTACGTCAGCTCAACCATCTCTTCCATACCTTCTACCCAAATCACATTTCATCGTTCCTCCCTACGCATAGCAGTCTTCTTTATTTTGTGTTCTCCCTTCATGACCTCTCCTTCATTTTCCCCTAACGCCTCACGCCTCCTGCCTCCGTCCATGCCCAACCACTGCCTGCCTACAATCTCCGTAGCAGATTTACTTCTTCTTACCGTTCGCACCTCCTCCTCTGTAAGCCTGTTGCGAAATTTGCGAAAATCAAGTGCAATGTTTTCTGTCTCTTTCTTACCATGCCCAGATCTCCACTCCTACGCATAATTTTCCCTTCCCTCAATTTTATTCTTCTAACCCAATTTCAGTTACGCCTATGGGTATTGCTCCTTTTTTGCCAGCCCATCCCCTTTCTTCTTTTTCCTCCTAAACCCAAATTCGAAAATCCTCTTCAACTTGTGCGTATCTTGCTCTACTTCCGTTGGCCATCTCTCTCACCATCATCACCACCCAAGTAGCGTTTGATTTGATTATGAAGCCTTTCTCTTTCAAGGATTTCCACTATTGTGCCAACCAGTTAAGGTCAAATCAACATGGTAAATCGTTTTTTGAGGCGATTGAAGCGGCGATTTTAGCTTCAAAAATATTATTAATTGTTTTTTTCAACGTTTTCGCTCCCTTTTTTTACTTTGCAGATTGGGTTTCTTCTTCAATTTTCTTGCCACCAGAATTGGAGGTAAGTACTATGAATAGGTCGTCAATCTCTACGACAGACTACAGGATGGTGTTTTTTGTATAATTTTCCTACTTTATGTACTGGAAAACCTAATAAATTGTAAATGTTTCATCTTCCCTTTAACATTTCATAGCAGTCAGAGCTGCTTACTGTCTTAGCTGGCCTTTTGCCATAGATTGGCAAATTGTGGATTTGCATGATGAACATTTGCAGGGCATGATTTAGGCATTGGGTGAAAAAGATAGAGAAATAAAAGAGGTAAAAAAGATTAATTTTTATTTGTAATATTCTATCGTTACGACTTATATCTTGAATCATTATGCATTGTTTATAAAATTTAGCAGTTTAAACAGATTTTTTTGGTCTTTTTCATAACAATGAAGTTGCTTTGCCAATCCCCAATGGATAATAAAGGGTATAATAATAAGTAAGCATATTTGATGCATTATTGGCCATTTACTCAGCTTCTAAGGGATGTTGGAATCTTTACACAATGACTTACACTCTGGGTAACCCCTGAAATCGGCTGGGCCGGTCCTCTCTTACGTTTGAGGATTGGCAATTCCTGAACACATGTTTCCCGGTCCTTACAGACCTATAA
The DNA here is from genome assembly GCA_030737875.1 of Allium sativum. Lineage (NCBI taxonomy): Eukaryota > Viridiplantae > Streptophyta > Magnoliopsida > Asparagales > Amaryllidaceae > Allium > Allium sativum. Next base: position 569,415,775 of record CM060923.1, on the reverse strand, counting down.
TCGAGGCGCCTCGCAAACCAACATCCACATAGGTATAATAATCAACGATGTTAGCGCTAGTAAAACACTGAAACCACCCATAACTAGAAAGAAACATCGTGTTCTCCCAGCGGTCCGTATCCCTTTTTAACTCATACCGAGGTGTGAGGCTCGCAAATTAACGCTATACACAAAGCTACACTGTATTAAAGCCGTGCTTTGATCATCAACCCAAGACTCTTCTTTTAAACAAAAGCCTTGATCATTGCATCTCAGCATGCCACATAGGCAATTCATGCCATGCGACTGATGTCTATCGATATATAACCTCTGAGCTCGTACGTCTCATAGAAGGGCGTTAAGCAAGAGAATAAATTCTCCGCCGCCAAACAGAAATATATTTAATAGAAATCAATCAACACAGAATAAAATCCGATGTCAGACACACAATCCGTTTACAAGTTCGTTCTGGGTCTGAATGAACCGGAGGCACCATATACCTCGAATATCCATTGATCTCCAAATACGTCTGGACGACCACCAACTATTTCCCTCCTTTTAGGTGTACAGCCTAATCAGGATCATCAGTAATTATCCAAACGATGTGAAGACCTCCGGTCTTCGACCACCGTCTTCATCTACAACTTATCATCGAAACAGTTATTCAGAATGGGTATAAACCCGGCCTTTCCGAATAACTCGCGTATATAATAAACAAGTGCTATAAAACACAACAGACGCCTCATTCCAATTCTGAATATTCTTTTATTTAAATATTCACATCTTTTGGGAAAGGTTCCCATTAATTTTATCAAAGATAAATTCTTTAAAATTTATTGTTTAATCTTCCTTTTGAATATCATTTCAAACCAAATTATGGTTTCCCAAACTAGTCGGGATTAGCAAACCACACCGAATTAATTATTTATTTAATTTCTCAATCCCAACCTATTCATCCCATGGAGAAAAACTGTTATTACCCCATAACTAACACCATGGTGTTATCGGTAAATTTAATTACCATTTTTCCATTCAAATCTAATTAAAGATTTAACTATCTCTAGGAGCAAAACTAGCGATACTCCATTCTCGATCATTTTCCAAATTTGATAATTTAAATTATCAATCCACCTTTCAATCTAATTAAAGATTCATTAAAACTCCACTTAGTTTTAATCTTCCTAAAAATCATTATTAATGATTATTTAACTTTGGAAAGACAAACATGTCGCATCCACAATCTACACCATACTGTTGATTTCTGCCGATATATAACCTATGAGCTCGTACGTCTCAAAGAAGGGCGTTAAGCAAGAGAATAAATTCTCCGCCACCAAACAGATATATATTAAGAAGAGATCAACCACACAGTTCGAAATACAACGACAAACATGTAATCCTATCTTTTACTGGGTTAAAGAACTAATGTCATTTAAAACACAGTTCACGATAAACCCAAATCACATTCCATTATTTATGGAATCTTCATGAAAAAACAAATCAAGATATATAATCGACATCAATTTCTGTATTCGACTAATAATATAAATGGTATAGCAGCAAAGGCTTTTAAATCCCATATGCATTAACAGTCCCCCTCCACAGAATTTCATTTCGACTTTTATCAAATCGAATTCCATTCAATTCCAATTCAATATATTATATTGGAAAACGTTACTTCGGAAAATCTCATTAAATCTTTATAGAAAGATTTATAAATTCCAAATCATATTTCACTGTAAATTGGGTTAAAGAACGAATGTCATTAAAAACACAGTCCACAATAAACCTAATTCTCATTCCATTTATTATTGGGTTAAAGAACGAATGTCATTTAAAACACCATTCATGATAAACCCAAAATTCAATTCTAATTCAATTGCAATTAAATATACTAATTAATTGGTGAACTTCATTAAATCTAAATAAAAAGATTTAACCTTTTCTAAACTGGGTTTAAGAACAATGTTAATGAAGACACCATTCATGACAAACCTAAATCCCATTTGATATTAAATACAAGGTACTGAATAGAAAATATATCAGCTTATATTTAATATCAAATTCTGAAATCAACAAATATCGTATTGGAAATAACGATATAATATATATCTTCCAAATTTCCATAACAATATTCGTATAATCCCGAATCCAATCATCGAAATATTCCGAAGATAATTTCGATTCAAATTCATTCCAATTCATATATTGGAAATTCTGGTTATTTTAAAACCATTTCAAATCCAATTTATTTATTTTAAAAGTATTGAATTTATAATTCTAGTTCAAAACTAGTACATTTTGATAAAAATACATTTTTATCTTTTCAAATATGGGATTTTTTTCATCCTAGTTCTTTCCAAATCATTTATTATGATTTTACACAAATTATTGATATTTTTAATAATTTCATCAAGGCCCGTACATTCGATTTCCACAAATAGCCATCGAACTGCACTTACAACGACGTTTTCCAAATCTGATTTGGACACAATTCCAAATCCGACCGTTAGATTTCTAATTTCTCTTATTCGTTGGAAATCTCTTTTCGATACGAACCCAACGGTTCCGGTTTTAGGAGAATCCGACGGTCAGATCTCCCGTAATGTCCGTTCAAAGTCAATGGTCGAAATTGGCGAACTGCCGCGGCGCGACGCATTCTATTCAGGCCATTATATATAATATATAATATATATTTATATTTATATATATTATATTTCGTCGATTTCATTTTAAATCGTATTTTATAAATCGTTTTAAATTCGTTTCAAAAACAATTTCAACTTCCATTTCAAATTCAAATCAAAATTGAATTTTTCCTTATAAATTCGTTTTAAATTCATTTCAATTCAATTCGAATTTCAATTCTATTCAATTCAATTCGAATTATATTCTATTCAATTCAATTCGAATTTCATTTTCAAAACATTCAATTTTGAAATCACTTTTCGATATTCATTATAAAACGAATAAAATCAACAAAATTCTCGTTCATGTTAAAATGGCGTTTAACTACTTAACACGGCTTCACATTTCAATATTCACTTTATTATTCTAAAATATTCGATAATTCTGAACTGGAATCAGACACAGTCAATTACCATATAATTTGATTATATGGATTTCATCCAATACATGTATACAACAGTGACGATGACCAATCAACCATTATCCAAAGTGCGTCCTACACTGTATAAGCATCAAATATAAATATTTAACGCTTATAACAGTCTGTCAATCAATCGATCGACATACAACTAATTATTGGTATTAGTGTATGTCATATATCATCCCAATACCCGTGTGGGGTTTCAAATCAACAAACACAGATTTTTTTGTGCAGTTGGGCGTGTGTAAAATTTATCGTCCCAATCCATATCAGTCAAATATGTATACATAAACAAATCATTCGATTTGTTTATAAATATTTATTTCATTTACATGTTAAAAATTATATTTTTAACTATAAAATATTTTATTTCATTCTACATCACACAATCAAATTTTACATCACAATCAAACAAATAAACAAGCCGTCCATGGTTTGTGGACGACGGGTGTCGGGTGCTGCTAAGCACCGTCTGCATTCTAGTATATCTTTTAACTAGAAATAAAAATAAAAGTTAGAAGTTCTCACCGAGGGTTCAACTCCGCCGTGTTTTACTTCTGAACTGCTGAACCGTTCGGATTTGTTTGAAATTCCAATGTCGTCCTGACTACGCTGTTCATAATAGAAATTATATTTTTATTGCTTCATTCCAATAAATAAAAATCATATTTTTATTTCTACTTCATATATTTTTATAACGCTTCTTTCTATATAAAAAATTATATTTTTAAATTTCTACTTCTTATATAATGATCGAATTTTTATTTCGACGCTATAAAAATCACATTTTTGTTTCAACATATATATAATAAAAATCATATTTTTATTTCACTATATATATAAAAATTATATTTTTATATTCTCTGTCTTATAAAAATCCTATTTTTATCAATCTACATAAATAAAAATCATATTTTTATATCTTCTATATAACAAAAATTGTATTTTTATTGCTTCATTTCAATAAATAAAAATCATATTTTTATATCTTCTATATAATAAAAATTTTATTATCTCTAAAATATAAAGATCATATTTTTAATACTTCTATGATATAAAAATCATATTTTTCTTCGCTAAACATATATGTAAAAATCCAATTCTTCTTCACGTGAATCCCATACAAAATTCAAATTATCATATTGCTTTATTGAGAATAAAAATCTCATCTTTACTATTTTAAAAATATAATCTTTCTAGGATAAAAATAAAATCTTTCCTATTTGAAAAATCTATACTTTTCTATTTGATAAAAACCAAAGTTTTCCTATAAAAATAAAATTAGTTTTTCATACATAAAAATCTAAACTTTATTTATAGATTAATATAAAATAAATAATTAAAAGAAATTGAAATAAATAAACTAAAATAAATAAGCTTTTACCTTTGTTTTGAAGGGAGGAGGGCTTCATCACCGTCGCTTGAAGGGGAGGGGTCTGGGGTGCGGTGGCGCAGCCTAGTGAGGCTCGCGAGGTGGTGGCGGAGTGCAAGGGATGGCGGTGATGGGACTAGGGCGGTGGCGGCTCGATTTGGTGGAGATAGGTGTTAATTAGAGGAAAGGGGGAAGAGGAGACACGAAAGGGGGGTCGCGGCCGTGGACGGTGGTGGCCATCGCCTGGCGGTGCGGCGACGGCGCCTGTCGAGCTCAGCGCGATGTGTAATGTCCCGCATTTTTATCGATTTGCATTTGAATATTTAAATCAGTTTAAATATTGAAATGGTAAATACAATTAAAACAGAGTTGAACGTATAAAAATATATATCAAATATAATCAAGCCCGTAATATCGCGGCAGTTCATAATTCAACGTTCTGATCTTCAACTGAGCGTACATAACTCGTTTTAAATCGGATTTCTTCGAAACAAGAAGCGTTGGAATCTGTTGAACTGTATCTTTCCAACGGAAGTGGAAAATGAAGATTTCGTCGTATAGATTGCAAGATATGTCCAAATCAAATATTCAGAAAAGCAGCACCATATTCGTTTATGGCTATAACAGTTATTTGAATATATTTAAATCAGATTCGAATTGGGACAAGGTTCTTTTGAGACATGAAGATAATTTAATTTTTAGAATTTTACTGTAATTTTTAATTAAATAAGCAACTTTATATTTGGATTATTTTGCACCCTATGACAGTATTTCGGGGTTTCAAAATATGAGTCAATCTACCGGTCTTATTATATATTTGGGATCATGGCACCTCGCTGGATACGACTGTATTTTTATTTTTGTTTGTAGCAACTCAGATGAGTGTAATTTTATATAACGAGGTACCCTTTATAACTTTAAATGTGAGAAAAAAACACTTATCTTTAATTGGAAACCATACACTAATACATGTCTTTGTGCGAATGGCGTAAGATAGAATATAAGTGAACTACCATAAAAATACAAAAATTATGAGAACTTACTTTGTATACATAAAACAAGGGGAGCACGCCATCCATTCTAACATTTATTATAACAATGTTTAACACGTATGAACAGGTATAGGTATGAATATTATGTACATCCAACCCCATACCGACGTAGACCCATGTTTTCTTTCCCAGTAGTCTTCGTATACCTAAGTTAAGACACCACATAACCTACCAAACCTACCCTGTATGAGTTGTTGATGATTTTCTTCTAATCCATATTGTGCTCTAAACTATATATATATATATATATATATATATATATATATATAGTATGACAAGCGACAAGTAAGAATTATGGATGCGCCAAAACTTCGATGCATGACAAACAAAAACATACATTATATATTGCCAGATAGTATGATTTATACCGTAGCCTGGGTTGTAACCATTTAATTCCTAACACCTCCCCTGCATATACCCAAATAAACAATACTGAAGCCATTCCCTACTGGCCGCCTGCACCATTGCCTAATCCTTAATCATCACGAAATTGAATAGCTACCTATTGCTTAATCCTTAAGCAACTTCTTCTATAAATATAGGAGCACAGCGTCATGTCTTCAAACAAAACCCAGAGCGTTAAAACAAGTAATAGTATTTACTCCAGACAAGAATGTTGGCATTAAACTCATATGCCCAACAAGAAAATCACGAAGTAGATAAAAGTAGAGAGGGGGTTGGGCTGTCAGTGCGTGGGCTGATAGTCGCTTGGGGAGAGTAATGGTGACTGCTGTTTGAATTTATGTGAAGAAAGACAAGGGAGTAGAGGACGGTAAGTAATGGGTAAAGGAATGCATGTACTGGGATGTGTACACCTGAGATGGCGCATGGAAATGTGAAGGAGAATTACTAGGGCTCACGTTGTTTTGGTTGAGAAATGAAGCTGTGGAAGGATGATACGGGTGGCGCCATAGCAAAAGCTTGTAGCAGCAAGTTGTTTAGTGCAAGGGAACGTGGATGGTTTCCGGCGAGTGTTAGAGTCATGAAGTCAGGAGATAGTCGGGGTGTAATTCTCCGGCGACTGGTAATGCATGGATCATGAAATGGAGAAGCCGGGTTCAGGTTATGTGTTTGGATCATGTATGACGTGGGTTGGAGTTTGCATGGGTTGAACGAGGCACTGTTGAAGTGAGATGGAACATGGTTTGTTTTAACAGCAGTTCGGGTGAAAACGGAATAGGGGGTGGGTCTGTTGAAATGGTGTTACGATGGGAAGAAGTGTAAACGTAGGAAGGAGTTCGGCTTGGCCTATGTATTCGGACGTTAGGGAAGTAATAGTAATGGCGTTACTGTGTTGGTTATGGAAGTTTAAGGAGAAGAAGAGGACCATTCAAATGGGTCCAGAAATTATAGCCCGTAAAGAAGAACAGTGAGTTGAGTGAACCAGTTTTATTTTTAGAAGTGGGAAAGAAGACAGAACGGTTTTTGGTATTTCTATTGGGGACATGGGCTGTTTACATGATGGGCCATGGACTTTTGAATGCAAAAAGAAAATAAGAAAATTATGTTGCGGTGGAGTTAAAGATGGACTATTTCATGGAAATAGCATGGTGTCGGGTTCAAACAGTATGCACAGGAGAAAGGAGAATTCGGCAAGAGCAGTCATGTTAGAACCATACGAAAGCTGGCTACGCTACGAAGTGGTTTGAAACAATTGAAAATATGTTTTAATTTCTGTCAGATTAAAATGTCTGGTGAAATTACCTAACGCAAATCGTTATTTAACGGTTAACGTACGAAGGTGAGTAAATTCACTCAGTCTGTTTTATTTTAAAATATTATAATCATATTTTAATATTAATAGGAAATGGTTGAATGCTGTGTGGTGGTCATTTAGGTAGATTACAATTAAATTGGCTGAAATATATATATCGTTGCATATGTACACATCATTGGTTGGATACTGATTCCATCGATTATAAATATTCCCTAGTATGGAATCAGTGTTAATTGTTTGACTAACATCTGTTGATGTGGAAACCGGTTGGAGGAATCCAATAGGATTCCTCAATATTTATATGTACTGTTTGTTTTATATAAGCACTATTTGAACCACGTTGAATGGAAATTCAATGTTATGTTGATTTAATAAATAGACGATATCGATTAAGAAGATAGAAACAGTCGACCATAAAAACCATCGTTTTGTTAAGGAGTTGATTAGCCGTCAGGCAAATCAACGAAGTTAATTATAAAAATTATATTTTTATAATTAAAGCAAAGTTTTAAACCGTGATAGAAGTTCTATTAAAAACTGGTAATTTATAGTTCGTTTCTATAAAATAAATATAAACGATTATTCAATATCTTAATAATTTATAAATGGAACCGTGAAATGAAGTTGAAGTGAAGTGTTAATGTTTAATGTAATTAATTATAAACAACCGAGTTTTCAAATAAGGATATGGCGTCCTAAACCCATATTTAAAATAATGCAAGAAATATGGTTTAATTTATATTATTAGTAAAAAGGAGTTTAGAGTTATGAACTCATATATGTTCTAAGGTAAGAACGTTGTCGATCAAGGTCTGAGAGGTAAATAAAAAACCCCAACTTGAGCGGCTACACTATTATTGAGGAATGATATCAGTTTGTAACGGAAAGAGATGTCAAGATTAGTATAAAGGGAATATGGCAGCGTGTTCAAGTCTTTGAACTATAGCGATAAAATAAACGCTGTTGACTAGGCTTAAGCGTGACTATTATGTCAAGATTAGCTATAAAGGAGAATATTACAGCATATGACAAGTTTTGAACTGTAACGATAAATTAACGATGTTAAACCAAACCTAAGCATGATTTTTATATATAGCAGCACTTCCTAAGGAATGTAAACAGTTTGGTTTGAAATCCATTTATTCTAAAAGTAATAAGTAACGATGTCTGTCCAAAGAAATATAAGAACGAGTTAGAAAGAGATATTGGAATTTTTTTCAGAAAGCAATGACATCATTTCGATATTCGAAATGTTATTAGAATTAAACCATTAGGATTTGGAATTTTAATTCGACGATGTCGAATGTATTAAAGTAAATCATTTTTAGGAATTATAATTTGATAGGATAATTAACATTTAGTTTTAAACAAATAAATGTTAATAGGATAGGATTTAGTATTTATTTATAAACTTGATATTTATTTGATAAGAAATCGACTTAGAAGCAGAGTTTGTAAAGTGGAATACGAATATAAAAGTATGGAAGAGATTTCGGTAAATAAGATAAGGGAAATTATTTCATGAATAAAGAGTTATATGATAAAGGTGTTTAGATTTCTATAATAAGGGATGGTATTCACATTTCAAAGTGAGTAATTTTTTAAAAGTAAACGTTGGGCCGATTAAAAGGTTAAAATGAAATTGGAAATATTTTCCAATGTAAATAGGGTAGATTATCCAAGTATAGAAATAAAGAATGTGAAATTAATGGAAATAGTTCGAACGTTAATAACGTATGTTTTTTGGAACATGGGAGAATAAGAGTTTAAAATAACTAGAAATGTTTTCCAAAGAAGTGCAAAAAGGTTAAAACGGGATTTGAGAAATATCTGGTAAGATATGAGAATTCGAATAATAAAAACGAATGTTAAATAAAAAGCACCCGTGTTTATGTGATGTCTATTTATACATTTAAATGAATGTTTATTTTTACTTTGATGGTTAAATAACCGACTATCGAAGTGTTTTGACCATCGTTGTCAATACGGAGAGACTGGTTGGATATATTATCTAAAAACCAGTCTGTATAGGCGTAACCGCTGCGAATTAGATTATGCTGAAGATAATTGAAGATGGAGTGAAATGCAAGGGTCGTCCTGTTCCAAAATGGTGCTTTCTGTTTGTCCAGTCCCAGGACAACTTGTATGGACGAATGCCTGACAGAGTATTTCCAATGGTCACGCCGTTGATTTTTACGAATATACCAAGTTGGTGGGGAGAAGGTAACTTCTCTTTATTCTACACCCAGTGTGCATTTGTGTAATCAATGTGTGATTACGGATTTGACGATGTGACATTCAAAGTGAATGGTGGTCAGATGTTCTGAAGTTAGACGTAGCCTCTAGCCTCACAACTAGGAAGTAACAAAAGTTGGGCTTGGCAGCATGGCTAGTTGGGTCATCCCCAAGCAGGGTGTACTGTCACCGATCTAGAGAAAATTCATATTTATACTTCTTTTCGATTCTGTATCTTCGGATTACGGTTGGATGGCCAACAACTGTGGGTGGCAGTATATTCGATACACTCAAGCTAAATGAGTGGTCGGTCATGTGTGGCCGGGTTGCAAGACGTTCTTGTTGAACCCTGAGTGTATCCCCTCTAGAGTACACTGATCAGAAGTTGCTCCCATACCTTGTCTGTCGGGATCCAATCTCCAATACGCGCCCTGCAGTTTATGATTTTATACTATATATATGGAGCGCGAGATGCAAGCGTTCCGCTACTTCGTTATTTATTTGATTAGACATTATTATAATATCACTGGGTTTTGATATCAAGAATATTTTGTGTTACAGTAAGGTAAAAACCGTCCATGTTTATGTGTGGGTTGGTCTTACTATTATCCTTTTGTTTCAAAAGGATTTTCAAAGTTAAACCGTATAGTTGGAATTTACTCACACCAGTCCCATGACTGACCTAGAGTTTATTTTGTTTGCTTTCCCTAAACTCTTGGGTGCCCAAATTTGTACGGGCAGTCAAGTGTTTGAGGATTTTACAGATTCACATGGAGGAGCTCAAAAGAAGGAAGCTTCACCATCATTTATTTAGAAATTTTTTCCGCTGTAATGTACATGAGTTATACTCTGATATGAGATGTAAATACAAATACATATTTTGTATTTCAAAGTTATGTTATAATACGATTTATTCATTCAGCTGTGTGATTCGTGTTTACTCTGATTCTAATGTTCTTCTTCTTCTATTCTATTAATTCTATCTTTTCTATCTCATCCTCTAATTTCTTTCTATTAATGATCTGAACTTTCGTGCACTTTGAGTTGAATGTGTAGTATATTAGTCAGCTCAAATTGGCATTGATTTTCGGGCTATTACAGTTGGTATCAGAGCTGAAGGTTAAGTGATTACCTTGGCTCGGTGGCGTAACTCAGTATAGATGGAGTTAGTAATGCTCTAGATTGAGTTAGAGTGTGTGTATATATATATATATATGAGCGCGTATTTGTAAGTTAATATAAAAACTGTTTTATATTGTGTAAACCGGTCAGTCGAGTGGTTTATAAATTCTGGTCGAAACAGTAATGCAAACTGCATCGATAGGTGTTTCTAAACTCTTGAACAGAGTAATTCAACACAGTTTGTTTTGAAAAGAGGGTAAATAAAATAATTTTACCCAAATTATATTTTGATATAAAAAGAAGTATATATCTTGATATTATTATAATATATTGAATGTGTGATCATTATTATGATCGAACATGATTGTAATTGAGTTGGTTATATAAATAACCAATCGAAATATTATATAAGTATAATATGAAAAATCAGATGAACTAAATTTGAATTTAAAACCAGAATTGAAATAAAACTCTAGAAACTGGGAAAAGAGTTGGAAATAAATTTTGAACTGAATATATGGAAAATTTAAAATCCTGGGAGAGATTTGGAAATGTTTTCCAACATTTTGGAAAGATATTTTGAAATAATTTCAAAATAAAGGTGTTTGAAATTTAGTTTTGAAAGCGATATAGTATTGAACTCATTTAGGTTGCTAGAAAATAATTCTGCTGATGACTGCAACATCATCAGTGTTCATTTTCGAGTTCTAAGTGACGGATTACTACCAAAGATTTTATTTTGAATGGTTTTGAGGAAATAAGTTGTTCGAAAATTCAAATATTTTGGATTATTATGTTATGTGTGAATATTTATACATACATATATATGATTTCAAACTTACTTGAAATGAAGACCCGGGAATTTGAATTCCGAAATTTAACTTATAAAGATAGTGGATTAAAATGGTAAAACTGAATATATAAATTTGAATTCAATAAAATTTGGATCAGGTTAGAGATGATCCCAAATGGAATCAAATTGGTGAGTAAGAATTTGGAATTGAAGTTTGAAATGAAATTTTACTTGGGCATAAGGAAGTGATTGTTTTAAGGATAAGCTGATTGGAGATCAAATGGAAATGCATCTGTATATGCTGATAGGGCAACAAATGGAATAGAAAAGAGTCGAATGCCCGATAAAAAGTATAAGTTTGCAGTATATTTGGGTATGAGATTTTTGAGCTACTTTGAAAAGTCGTTGGGCTGTTTGATTTGGAAAAGGCCCAGAGTGGCGAGTGGTAGTAGCACTGAATGAGCCGTGCAGAGGAGATGCTGACAAAATTCTACAAAAATTTGAGCTATTAGGAAATTTTCAGAATTTTGAAAATAGTCGAAATAAGAAGGAATTAATATTTAATTGGAATTAATCAGTTCAGTTGAAACTGAAATTCTGAAGTAAACCAAAAAGATTTTTAACCTGTTTACAACAGAGATTGTAGCATTTTCCCTATCTTAGCAATTTCAAGGACGAAATTATTTTAAGTGGGAAGGAATGTAATGTCCCGCATTTTTATCGATTTGAATTTGAATATTTAAATCAGTTTAAATATTGAAATGGTAAATATAATTAAAATAGAGTTGAACGTATAAAAATATATATTAAATATAATCGAGCCCGTAATATCGCGGCAGTTCGTAATTCAACGTTCTGAACTTCAACTGAGTGTACATAACTCGTTTTAAATCGGATTTCCTCGAAACAAGAAGCGTTGGAATTTGTTGAACTGTATCTTTCCAATGGAAGTGGAAAATGAAGATTTCGACCTATAGATTGCAAGATATTTCCAAATCAAATATTCAGAAAAACAGCACCATATTCGTTTATGGCCATAACAGTTATTCAGAATGGGTATAAACCCGGCCTTTCCGAATAAATCGCGTGTATAATAAAAAAGTGCTATAAAACACAACAGACGCCTCATTCCAATTCTGAATATTCTTTTATTTAAATATTCACATCTTTTGGGAAAGGTTCCCATTAATTTTATCAAAGATAAATTCTTTAAAATTTATTGTTTAATCTTCCTTTTGAATATCATTTCAAACCAAATTATGGTTTCCCAAACTAGTCGGGATTAGCAAACCACACCGAATTAATTATTTATTTAATTTCCCAATCCCAACCTATTCATCCCATGGAGCAAAACTGTTATTACCCCTATAACTAACACAACGGTGTTATCGGTAAATTTAATTACCATTTTTCCATTCAAATCTAATTAAAGATTTAACTATCGCTAGGAGCAAAACTGGCGATACTCCATTCTCGATCATTTTCCTAATTTGATAATTTAAATTATCAATCCACCTTTCAATATAATTAAAGATTCATTAAAACTCCACTTAGTTTTAATCTTCCCAAAAATCATTATTAATGATTATTTAACTTTGGAAAGACAAACATGTCGCATCGACAATCTACACCATACTGTTGATTTCTGCCGATATATATCCTCTGAGCTCGTACGTCTCAGAGAAGGCGTTAAGAAAGAGAATAAATTCTCCGCCGCCAAACAGATATATATTAAGCAGAGATCAACCACACAGTTCAAAATACAACGACAAACATGTAATCCTATCTTTTACTGGGTTAAAGAACTAATGTCATTTAAAACACAGTTCACGATAAACCCAAATCACATTCCATTATTTATGGAATCTTCACGAAAAAACAAATCAAGATATATAATCGACATCAATTTCTGTATCCGAATAATAATATAAATGGAATAGCGGCAAAGGCTTTTAAATCCCATATGCATTAACAGTCCCCCTCCACAGAATTTCATTTCGACTATTATCAAATCGAATTCCATTCAATTCCAATTCAACATATTATATTGGAAAACATTACTTCGGAAAATCTCATTAAATCTTTATAGAAAGATTTATAAATTCAAAATAATATTTCACTGTAAATTGGGTTAAAGAACGAATGTCATTAAAAACACAATCCACAATAAACCCAATTCACATTCCATTTATTATTGGGTTAAAGAACAAATGTCATTTAAAACAACATTCACGATAAACCCAAAAATCAATTCTAATTCAATTGCAATTAAATATATTAATTAATTGGTGAACTTCATTAAATCTAAATAAAAAGATTTAACCTTTTCTCAACTGGGTTTAAGAACAGTGTTAATGAAGACACCATTCATGACAAACCCAAATCCCATTTGATATGAAATACAAAGCACTGAATAGAAAATATATCGGCTTATATTCAATATCAAATTCTGAAATGAACAAATATCGTATTGGAAATAATGATATAAAATATATCTTCCAGATTTCCATAACAATATTCGTATAATCCCGAATCCGATCATCGAAATATTCCGAAGATAATTTCGATTCAAATCCATTCCAATTCATATGTTGGAAATTCTGGTTATTTTTAAAACCATTTCAAATCCATTTTATTTATTTTAAAAGTATTGAATTTATAATTCTAGTTCAAAACTAGTTCATTTTGATAAAAATACATTTTTATCTTTTCAAATATGGGATTTATTCATCCTAATTCTTTCCAAATCATTTATTATGATTTTACACAAATTATTGATATTTTTAATAATTTCATCAAGGCCTGTACATTCGATTTCCACAAATAGCCATCGAACTGCACTTACGACGACCTTTTCCAAATTTTATTTGGACATAATTCCAAATTCGACCGTTAGATTTCTAATTTCTCTTATTCGTTGGAAAGCTCTTTTCGATACGAACCCAACGGTTACAGTTTTAGGAGAATCCGATAGTCGGATCTCCCGTAATGTCCGTTCAAATTCAATGGTCGAAATAGGCGAACTGCCGCGGTGCAACGCATTCTATTCATGCCATTATATATATAATATACATATATTATATATTTCGTCGATTTCCTTTTAAATCGTATTTTATAAATCGTTTTAAATTCGTTTCAAAAACAATTTCAACTTCCATTTCAAATTCAAATCAAAATTGAATTTTTCCTTATAAATTCGTTTTAAATTCATTTCAATTCAACTCGAATTTCAATTGTATTCAATTCAATTCGAATTATATTCTATTCAATTCAATTCGAATTTCATTTTCAAAACATTCGATTTTGAAATCACTTTTCGATATTCATTATAAAACAAATAAAATCAACAAAATTCTCGTTCGTGTTAAAATGGCGTTTAACTACTTAACACGGCTTCACATTTCAATATTCACTTTATTATTTTAAAATATTCGATAATTCTGAACTGGAATCAGAAACAGTCAATTACCATATAATTTGATTATATGGATTTCATCCAATACATGTATACAACAATGACGATGACCAATCAACCATTATCCAAAGTGCGTCCTACTCTGTATAAGCATCAAATATAAATATTTAACGCTTATAACAGTCTGTCAATCAATCGATCGACATACAGCTAATTATTGGGATTAGTGTATGTCATATATCATCCCAATACCCGTGTAGGGTTTCAAATCAACAAACACAGATTTATTAGTGCAGTTGGGCGATGTGTAAAATTTATCATCCCAATCCATATCAATCAAATATGTATACATAAACAAATCATTCGATTTGTTTATAAATATTTATTTCATTTACACGTTAAAAATTATATTTTTAACTATAAAATATTTTATTTCATTCTACACCACACAATCAAATTTTACATCACAATCAAACAAACAAACAAGCCATCCATGGTTTGTGGACGACGGGTGTCGGGTGCTGCTAAGCACCGTCTGCATTCTAGTATATCTTTTAACTAGAAATAAAAATAAAAGTGAGAAGTTCTCACCGAGGGTTCTAGTCCGCCGTGTTTTACTTCTGAACTACTGAACCGTCCGGATTTGTTTGAAATTCCAATGTCGTCCTTACCACGCTGTTCATAATAAAAATTATATTTTTATTGCTTCATTCCAATAAATAAAAATCATATTTTTATTTCTACTTCATATATTTTTATAACGCTTCTTTCTATATAAAAAATATATATTTTTATATTTCTACTTCTTATATAAAGATCGAATTTTTATTTCGACGCTATAAAAATCACATTTTTATTTCAACATATATATAATAAAAATCAGATTTTTATTTCACTATATATATAAAAATTATATTTTTATATTCTCTGTCTTGTAAAAATCCTATTTTTATCAATCTACATAAATAAAAATCATATTTTTATATCTTCTATATAATAAAAATTATATTTTTATTGCTTCATTCCAATAAATAAAATTCATATTTTTATATCTTCTATATAATAAAAACTATATTTTTATTATTTCTAAAATATAAAGATCATATTTTTAATACTTCTATGATATAAAAATCATATTTTTCTTCGCTAAACATATATGTAAAAATCCAATTCTTCTTCACGTGAATCCCATATAAAAGTCAAATTATCATATTGCTTTCATGAGAATAAAAATCTCATCTTTACTATTTTAAAAATATAATCTTTCTAGGATAAAAATAAAATCTTTCCTATTTGAAAAATCTATACTTTTCTATTTGATAAAAAACAAAGTTTTCCTATAAAAATAAAATTAGTTTTTCATACATAAAAATCTAAACTTTATTTACAGATTAATATAAAAGAAATAATTAAAAGAAACTAAAATAAATAAACTATAATAAATAAGCTTTTACCTTTGTTTTGAAAGGAGGAGGGGTTCATCATCGTCGCCTGAAGGGGAGGGGTCTGGGATGCGGTGGCGTAGCCTAGTGAGGCGCACGAGGTGGTGGCGGAGTCGCAGGGGCCGACGGTGGTGGGACTAGGGCGGTGGCGGCTCGATTTGGTGGAGCTAGGTGTTAATTAGAGGAAATGGGGAAGAGGAGATGCGAAAGGGGGGGTCGCGGCCGTGGATGGTGGTGGCCATCGCCTGGCGGTGGTGGCGACGGCACCTGTCGCGCTCAGCGCGATGTGTAATGTCCCGCATTTTTATCGATTTGCATTTGAATATTTAAATCAGTTTAAATATTGAAATGTTAAATATAATTAAAATAGAGTTGAACGTATCAAAATATATATTAAATATAATCGAGCCCGTAATATCGCGGCAGTTCATAATTCAACGTTCTGATCTTCAACTGAGTGTACATAACTCGTTTTAAATCAGATTTCTTCGAAACAAGAAGCGTTGGAATCTGTTGAACTGTATCTTTCCAACGGAAGTGGAAAATGAAGATTTCGTCGTATAGATTGCAAGATATGTCCAAATCAAATATTCAGAAAAGAAGCACCATATTCGTTTATGGCTATAACAGTTATTTGAATATATTTAAATCAGATTCGAATTAGGACAAGGTTCTTTTGAGACATGGAGATAATTTAATTTTTATAATTTTACTGTAATTTTTAATTAAATAAGCAACTTTATATTTGGAGTATTTTGCACCCTGTGACAGTATTTCGGGGTTTCAAAATATGAGTCAATCTACCGGTCTTATTATATATTTGGGATCATGGCACCTCGCTGGATACGACTATATTTTTATTTTTGTTTGTAGCAACTCAGATGAGTGTAATTTTATATAACGAGGTACCCTTTATAACTTTAAATTTGAGAAAAAAACACTTATCTTTAATTGGAAACCATACACTAATACATGTCTTTGTGCGAATGGCGTAAGATAGAATATAAGTGAACTACCATAAAAATACAAAAATTATGAGAACTTACTTTGTATACATAAAACAAGGGGAGCACGCCATCCATTCTAACATTTATTATAACAATGTTTAACACGTATGAACAGGTATAGGTATGAATATTATGTACATCTAACCCCATACCGACGTAGACCCATGTTTTCTTTCCCAGTAGTCTTCGTATACCTAAGTTAAGACACCACATAACCTACCTAACCTACCCTGTATGAGTTGTTGACGATTTTCTTCTAATCCATATTGCGCTCGAAACTATATATATATATATATATATATATATATATATATATATATATATATATATAGTATGACAAGCGACAAGTTAGATTTATGGATGCGCCAAAACTTTGATGCATGACTAACAAAAACATACATTATATATTGCCAGATAGTATGATTTATACCGTAGCCTGGGTTGTAACCATTTAATTCCTAACACCTCCCCTGCATATACCCAAATAAACAATACTGAAGCCATTCCCTACTGGCCGCCTGCACCATTGCCTAATCCTTTATCATCACGAAATTGAATAGCTACCTATTGCTTAATCCTTAAGCAACTTCTTCTATAAATACAGGAGCACAGCGTCATGTCTTCAAACAAAACCCGGAGCGTTAAAACAAGTAATAGTTTTTACTCCAGACAAGAATGTTGGCATTAAACTCATATGCCCAACAAGAAAATCACGAAGTAGATAAAAGTAGAGAGGGGGTTGGGCTGTCAGTGCGTGGGCTGATAGTTGCTTGGGGAGAGTAATGGTGACTGCTGTTTGAATTTATGTGAATAAAGACAAGGGAGTAGAGGAAGGTAAGTAATGGGTAAAGGAATGCATGTACTGGGATGTGTACACCTGAGATGGCGCATGGAAATGTGAAGGAGAAATACTAGGGCTCGCATTGTTTTGGTTGAGAAATGAAGCTGCGGAAGGATGATACGGGTGGCGTCATAGCAAAAGCTTGTAGCAGCAAGTTGTTTAGTGCAAGGGAACGTGGATGGTTTCTGGCGAGTGTTGGAATCATGAAGTCAGGAGATAGTCGGGGTGTAATTCTCCGGCGACTGGTAATGCATGGATCATGAAATGGAGAAGCCGGGTTCAGGTTATGTGTTTGGATCATGTATGACGTGGGTTGGAGTTTGCATGGGTTGAACGAGGCACTGTTGCGGTGAGATGGAACATGGTTTGTTTTAACAGCAGTTCGGGTGAAAATGGAACAGGGGGTGGGTCAGTTGAAATGGTGTTACGATGGAAAGAAGTGTAAACGTAGGAAGGAGTTCGGCTTGGCCTATGTATTCGGACGTGAGGGAAGTAACAGTAATGGCGTTACTGTGTTGGTTATGGAAGTTTAAGGAGAAGAAGAGGAGCATTCAAATGGGTCCAGACATTATAGGCCGTAAAGAAGAACAGTGAGCTGAGTGAAGTAGTTTTATTTTTAGAAGTTGTAAAGAAGACAGAACGGTTTTGGGTATTTCTATTGGGGATATGGGCTGTTTACATGATGGGCCTTGGACTTTTGAATGGAAAAAGAGAATACGAAAATTATGGTGCGGTGGACTTAAAGATGGACTATTCCATAGAAATAACACGGTGTCGGGTTCAAACAGTATGCACAGGAGAAAGGAGAATTCGAAAAGAGCAGTCATGTTAGAACCATACGAAAGCTGGCTACGCTACGAAGTGGTTTGAAGCGATTGAAAACATGTTCTAATTTCTGTCAGATTAAAACGTCTAGTGAAATCAACTAACGCAAATCGTTATTTAACGGTTAACGCACGAAGATGAGTAAATTCACTCACTCTGTTTTATTTTAAAATATTATAATCATATTTTAATATTGATAGGAAATGGTTGAATGATGTGTGATTGTCATTTAGGTAGATTATAAATAAATTGGATGAAATATATATATCCTTGCATATGTACACATCATTGGTTGGATACTGATTCCATCGATTATAAATATTCCCTAGTATGGAATCAGTGTTAACTGTTTGACAGACATCCGTTGATGTTGAAACCGGTTGGAGGAATCCAACCGGATTCCTCAGTATTTATATGTACTGTTTGTTTTATATATGCACTATTTGAACCACGTTGAATGGAAATTCAATGTTATGTTGATTTAATAAATAGACGATATCGATTAAGAAGATAGAAACAGTCGACCATAAAACCCATCATTTTGTTAAGGAGTTGATTAGTCGTCAGGCAAATCAATGAAGTTAATTATAAAAATTATATTTTTATAATTAAAGCAAAGTTTTAAACCGTAATAGAAGTTCTATTAAAAACTGGTATTTTATAGTTCGTTTCTATAAAATAAATATAAACGATTATTCAATATCTAAATAAGTTATAAATAGAACCGTGAAATGAAGTTAAAGTGAGGAGATAATGTTTAATGTAAATAATTATAAACAACCGAGTTTTCAAATAAGGATATGGCGTCCTAAACCAATATTTAAAATAAAGCAAGAAATATGGTTTAATTAATATTATTAGTAACAAGGAGTTTAGAGTTATGAACTCAAATATGTTCTAAGGTAAGAACGTTGTCGATCAAGGTCTGAGAGGTAAATAAAAAACCCTAACTTGAGCGGCTCCACTATTATCGAGGAACGATATCAGTTTGTAATGGAAAGAGATGTCAAGATTTGTATAAAGGGAATATGGCAGCGTATTGCAAGTCTTAGAACTATAGCGATAAAATAAACGTTGTTGACTAGGCTTAAGCGTGACTGTTATGTCAAGATTAGTTATAAAGGAGAATATTACAGCGTATGACAAGTTTTGAACTGTAACGATAAATTAACGCTGTTAAACCAAACCTAAGCGTGAATTTTATATATAGCAGCACTCCTTAGGGAATGTAAACTGTTTGGATTGAAATCCACTTATTCTAAAAGTAATAAGTAACGATGTCTGTCCAAAGAAATATAAGAACGAGTTAGAAAGAGATATTGGAAAATTGTTTCAGAAAGCAATGACATCATTTCGATATTCGAAATGTTATTAGAAATAAACCATTAGGATTTGGAATTTTAATTCGACGTTGTCGAATGTATTAAAGTAAATCATTTTTAGGAATTATAATTTGACAGGATAATTAACATTTAGTTTTAAACCAATAAATGTTAATAGGATAGGATTTAGTATTTAGTTATAAACTTGATATTTATTTGATAAGAAATCGACTTAGAAACAGAGTTTGTAAAGTGGAATACGAATATAAAAGTGTGGAAGAGATTTCGGTAAACAAGATAAGGAAAATTATTTCGTGAATAAAGGGTTATATGATAAAGGTGTTTAGATTTCTATAATAAGGGATGGTATTCACATTTCAAAGTGAATAATGTTTTAAAAGTAAACGTTGGGCCGATTAAAAGTTAAAATGAAATTGGAAATATTTTCCAATGTGAATAGGGTAGATTATCCAAGTATAGAAATAAAGAATGTGAAATTAATGGAAATAGTTCGAACGTTAATAACGTATGTTTTCTGGAACATGGGAGAATAAGAGTTTAAAATAACTAGAAATATTTTCCAAAGAAGAGTAAAAAGGTTAAAAAGGGATTTGAGAAATTTCTGGTAAGATATGAGAATTCGAATAATAAAAACGAATGTTAAATAAAAAGCACCCGTGTTTATGTGATGTCTAGTTATACATTTAAATGAATGTTTGTTTTTACTTCGATGGTTAAATAACCGACTATCGAAGTGTTTTGACCATCGTTGTCAATACGGAGAGACCGGTTGGATATATTATCCGAAAACCAGCCCGTATAGGCGTAAGCGCTGCAAATTAGATTATGCTGAAGATAATTGAAGATGGAGTGAAATGCAAGGGTCGTCCTGTTCCAAAATGGTGCTTTCTGTTTGTCCAGTCCCAGGACAACTTGTATGGACGAATGTCTGACAGAGTATTTCCAACGGTCACGCCGTTGATTTTTACGAATATACCAAGTTTGTGAGGGGAAGGTAACTTCTCTTTATTCTACACCCAGTGTGCATTTGTGTAATCAATGTGTGATTACGGATTTGACGATGTGACATTCAAAGTGTATGGTGATCAGATGTTCTGAAGATAGACGTAGCCTCTAGCCTCACAACTAGGAAGTAACAAAAGTTGGGCTAGGTAGCATGGCTAGTTGGGTCATCCCCAAGCAGGGTGTATTGTCACCGATCTAGAGAAAATTCATATTTATACTTCTTTTCGATTCTGTATCTTCGGATTATGGTTGGATGGCCAACAACCGTGGGTGGTAGTATATTCGATACACTCAAGCTAAATGAGTGGTCGGTCATGTGTGGCCGGGTTGCAAGACGTTCTTGTTGAACCCTGAGTGTATCCCCTCTAGAGTACACTGATCAGAAGGTGCTCCCATACCTTGTCTGTCGGGATCCAATCTCCAATATGCGCCCTACAGTTTATGATTTTATACTATATATATGGAGCGTGAGATACAAGCATTCCGCTACTTGATTATTTATTTGATTAGACATTATTATAATATCACTGGGTTTGGGTATCAAGAATTTTTTGGGTTATAGTAAGGTAAAAACCGTCCATGTTTATGTGGGGGTTGGTCTTACTATTATCCTTTTGTTTCACAAGGATTTTCAAAGTTAAACCGTATAGTTGGAATTTACTCACACCAGTCCCATGACTGACCTAAAGTTTAATTTGTTTGTTTTCACTAAACTCTTGGGTGCCCAAATTTGTACGGGCAGTCAAGTGTTTCTGGATTTTACAGATTCACTTGGAGGAGCTCAAAAGCAGGAAGCTTCACCATTATTTATTTAGAAATTTTTTCCGCTGTAATGTATATGAGTTATACTCTGGTACGAGTTGTAAGTACAAATTCAGATTTTGTATTTCAAAGTTATGTTATAATACAATTTATTCATTCAGCTTGAGATTCGTGTTTACTCTGATTCTGATGTTCTTCTTCTATTCTATTAGTTCTATCTTTTCTATCTCATCCTCTAATTTCTTTCTATTAATGATCTGAACTTTCATGCACTTTGAGTTGAATGTGTAGTATATTAGTCAGCTCAAATTGGCACGGATTTTCGGGCCACTACACGATGGGTCTTTTTTTCTCGATCTGAATTGGTCAACCGGGGTGGGAGGGAGAGAGAGAGAGGGTAAGAGGGGTTATATATTATTACTTTTAATTTAATTAATTATTATTTTATTCTCCCAAAAAGTAGCTTACAATTTCGATCTCAAAATGAGACTCGTTGCCAGTCGTCCCTAGCTAATTACCCCCATTCCGAACACAATGGGTTATGTATGGTAAGCTGGATCAACTGTTTCGATCAGTTTTCGTCAGAATCAAAATATAAATCTATATATTGAATTTGAACGCACATTTCAATTTACCGGAGCCACAAACTAACTCGAAAAATTCCAGTAAAATTATTTCTAGCTTCGTATTGACGATACGGTTCTAACAAAATTAATTTCGTCAAATTCTGAGACCGTTTGAAAAATGGCCATTTTTTAGTCGATCGAAATTGACTGAAACTGTTTAAACACGTTTTACTTCGCCACGCTCACATATTGATTCGAAAAATTACGAATTTTGAAACCTAGCAATAACTCGACATTCCGGATCCAACAAAATTGTTTTCGTTGAAAATAGAGGTCGTTTGCAAAATTTCCATTTTTAAAGGCTAGAATTCCATAGCGACTATTCTGAAATTTCAACTGGGCATAACTTTTTATTCCCGCTATGAAATTTGGATTTTTCGGATTCGTTGGAAAGATATATTCAAATAGATTCTAATATTTTTGGTTTTGCTAAAATCTGGTTTATTTTGAATCTTGTACATTCATTTGAAATTTGAAATCGAATTTTCGAACTACCGGGCCATTTTCAATTCCTTTTATAATTAAAAATTAATATTTATTTTCTAACGACGATCTATATAAATATATACGTTCTAATTCTATTAAAAATAAATTTCTTGTCGTTATTATTTAAAATAATTCATTTTAAATATTCAAAATTCATTAAAATTGCCAAAATAAAAAAAATTAAATTAGCTCAGATTTTCCGAGTTATTACAATCTCCCCCACTTAAACCTTTTCGTCCCCGAAAAGGAACGAAGCTGAAAGTTTTTTACTAATCAACCCAACTTTCATTATTTTCATTACGGCTTAAGTTCTCCAACTTTTCAGTTTCTAAGAACTTTTCAGATTTTTCAAATTTTTTGCTAACACCCTAAATTTTTGAAAAATTTCGCCATAACCTCCCCTACACCGGGAGCTTAAGAATATTTCAAATAGCCTCCCATTGCCCTCACCAATCCAAAAGAAAAGGAAAATGTCAAACAGCTAGCCAATCGACTCATAAAATCATCCAAACCCAAAGGAATACAATAAACATGTACCTATTTGTCGGGCAAACAATTTTTTTCCTCTTCTCTAGCCTCTTTGCAATGACCTGTTCACACATATATATGTCCATGCATGCATTTGCAAATAATTTTCAATACAGTTAAATATTTGGTTCGATTTGGCCCAAATTCACCGTTCATTCACATAATGGTTTAAAGGAATAATCATACAACATGACCATCAATTAATTAGTGGATTAGCGTTTCAAATTCATAATTTTGATATATAGTCAAAAATCACATTTTTGGTGCCAAATCGTAACAATGGACCCTATCTAATTTTGGTTCTCACACCAGTCAATTGGAAATATATAGACATCCCACTTTCAAAACTCGAACACAAATTCTGATGATGTCTAGACTATCACCAGAATCGTCTACGGGCGACTAGAGTGTAATTCTATATCTATCTAGCATATTAAAACTTTGAATATACGTTTGCAAGGCGTATATGCAAAATCTTTATATATTGGATTGTCCGAATTCAATATAAATAAATATTCAAATACGTTGAATAAGATTTAAATCTTCAAAACAAGAATTTGTTTTCATTTCAATTTTAAAAAACACTACTCTTCACACTCATTCTAGGATACTACTGATCCTATCTCTAACGAGTCATTCTAATTGGATATTACTAATCCAACCTCTGATGAATTCTTTCGTATGGTTCTAATGTGTCTTGTTCTCGAGCTCTGTAAACCAGAGCTCTGGTACCAGCTGAAACGACCCGAACATTCCCGTGAAGGTAAGCACGGATAGAGTTGAGAACAAGCCACATCAAAACACAAACAGAAGAACATTTCATTGTTTATTACAACAATTCTATCAAATACAAGAATATACAGAGTATGAACACATATTATACATCAGAGAAATATCAGAGATATAAATTACATTACATAGCAGCAGAAAAAATACAAAACACAACTGAAAAGAATATACGGATACAGAGCTTTCCGGATATCATTCCAGCTGTAAACCAGGTTCCTGGGAATATAAATCCGCAAAACCAAAACTACTAGCTGCCCATGCGGAAAATAAGAGCACCCAGAGTTTAGGTTAAAACAATAAACTCCAGGCCAGTCATGTGACTGGTGTGAGAAGTAAAACAGTTATTTAAACTTTACTTTAAAAGAGAGTAATTCAAGGGACCACGCCGTATAACACGGAACGGGTTTCCTCCCAAGAACACTAGTGCATATAACAAAATAGCGCAATGCTTTTTTGGAAAAATGAAGCTATTATAAGAACCAGGTCCCAACACACAATGCAACGCAAGCCGGAGGATAGGGTTTTCCCTTATAATAGCCAAACATGCTTGGTATGTTTACAACAAATCATTTGATACTATTATAAGTCTATAGTGTCAAAACAATTTCAATCATAAATATCAATCATAGACGGCATGGGTACCATATATCATGTCGCCATACTAGGCTCTACAAATAAAACCTAAATATCTCGTATTGGAAATTGGATTTCCGTCATGAGTCGAGGCAAGGGGTCAGCTCCTCTCTGCTTCGAGACACACTAGAAGATGCCTCGGGACTACACACTCTGGGTAAACCCCGAAATCGGCTGGGCCGATCCTCTCTTACGTTTGAGGATTGGCAATTCCTGAACACATGTTTCCCGGTCCTTACAGACCTATAATCGATGCGCCTCGCAATCCAACATCCACATAGGTATAATAATCAACGATGTCAGCGCTAGTAAAACACTGACACCACCCATAACTAGAAAGAAACGTCGTGTTCTTCCAGCGGTCCGTATCCCGTTTTTAACTTATACCGAGGTGTGAGGCTCGCGAATTAACGCTATACACAAAGCTGCGCTGTATTAAAGCCGTGCTTTGATCATCAACCACAAGACTCTGCTTTTCAACAAAAGCCTTGATCATTACATCTCAGCATGCCACACAGGCAATTCATGCCATGTGACTCATGTTTATCGATATATAACCTCTGAGCTCGTACATCTCAGAGAAGGGCGTTAAGCAAGAGAATAAATTCTCCGCCGCCAAACAGATATATATTTAATAGAAATCAATCAACACATAATAAAATCCGTTGTCACACACAATCCATTTACAAGTTCGTCCTGGGTCTGAACAAAACCGGAGGCACCATATACCTCGCATATCCATTGATATCCAAATACGTCTGGACGACCACCAACTATTTCCCTCCTCTTGGGTGTACAGCCCAATCAGGATCATCAGTAATTATCCAAACGATGTGACGACCTCAGATCTTCGACCACCGTCTTTGACCACCGTCTTCATCTTCGACTTATCGTCGAAACAGTTATTCAGAATGGGTATAAACCTGGCCTTTCTGAATAACTCGCGTATATAATAAACAAGTGCTATAAAACACAACATACGCCCAATTCCAATTCTGAATATTCTTTTATTTAAATATTCACATCTTTTGGGAAAGGTTCCCATTAATTTTATCAAAGATAAATTCTTTAAAATTTATTCTTTAATCTTCCTTTTGAATATCATTTCAAACCAAATTACGGTTTTCCAAACTAGTCGAGATTGTTGGATCTAGATTAACCCTAGAGGGGGGGTGAATAGGGTTTATCACAGTTTTTAACTGAATTTAAAATTCTAACGAGATATTAAAATAATAAATAGATCACAGATTATAGCAGAAACAGAAATGCAGAAAATAAATCACACACAGATATACCCAGCTTCGGCAAAACCCTGCCTATTGCTGCATTTCTAAGGTTTCTACTAGGTGATAGAACAGATCCCGCATACAAGACCATGTACACTCGCAAACCCTGCTCCTATTCTAACCCTACGCTCAAATCCCTAGACTGATTGTTATCCTCTCAATCAGATTTCCCCGAATTACAACCCCGTAATCCGTAACCCAGAATTTTACAGACTCTGAAACTGACAGTCAACACCCTGACTGTTTTACCTAGACTTTACAGATCTAGACACCTGTTCGTTTGATTTTTACAACACAAACTAAAAAACAAAACAATTAAAAAATAAAACAAAATAAACCCTAGAGAAAAAAAGAGTTTAAAATGATGGGTCATCCCCTTATCCATTTGAACATGGCTTAGCCAAAGAAACAATGGGCCGGCCCTTGCTCATTTTCCTTTCACCCGATCTCTTTGCTTTGTGGGAAAAAAAAAATGGCGGCGGCTTTGATAATTTTCTAGGGTTTCTGGAATCCTCCAAATCGTGATTTCAAATGAATTCTGGAAATCTTCTCTGATGTTCTTCTTGACGTCGTTTGTCTCTGGTCAATGATTTGGGGCTAGAGGTTGCGATCGAAAGCCAAAAAAAAAAATGTGAGTTCTCTGAGATTTGTTTCTTCGATTTTCTGCTTATTATTTCCAATATGTCAAACTGCCTGTGATGCTGTGGTGTTTATAGGGTTAGAATAAAACCCTGATTGCTCTGATTTCTTGATTAATGGCTGGACTGATTTTCGTGTTTCCACTTTTTGATTCTTTGAACAAAATCGGCCTTGAATTGATTTTGGCTACTTTCCCTTTTTGTTGCTGCCTTGGCTTTTAATGGAATGAAATAATTCTTGAAATATTATTTGCTGGCTCCCCTAATTTTGCACGGCTTGAATTGAGTTTTGCATAGCCCTCAAATTATTCCTGGATATATTTGAATAAATTTGTTGGTCCCTTGATTAAAAACATGCCGTGAATGCTGAGAGGTCTTTGTAAATTCTTGGCCCCCTTGTGATGTGATTTTCTTTGAAACTGCAGATTCATTCCATGATTTGTTTGTTGCAATTGAATAGATAGTTACCAAGAATGATTTGGTTTTGTGGTCAAAAAAAAGAAAAATGATATCCCCAGTATTCATGATTGAACCAGTGATTATTCTGCTCGATTTATTGCCTTATATGTCACCAGTTTTGCACAAAAAAAAATCCAATGACACTTTGATTTCAAAGATGTTCATTTTCTGGAAAATATTGATTTTGCAGAGACTGTTTATTCTTGCTTTACTTGTTGAAAACTGGAAGCAATAAGATCACACACAGATTTTAAATTTAAAAAAAAAATGTTTTGCCAAAAATGGAATTCTGAAATTAATTTGAGATAGCTTTGTGGCCCTTGTCAAAAACTGGAAAGCACTGATTGAAAAGAATTTAAATGGATTCATGCATTTTCTTTTCAGGAAAAAATTTCTTGCCAAGTATGTGATTTTCAGACAGTTGAAATTCATGCAGAATATTCTTTGATTGCTCAAATATGTGCAGTTTTGCTTAGGCAAATCTCGGCCATTTTAATTTTTGGAATACTTGAATTGATTATTTGCCATATAAACTTTGCTGCTTCATTGCACCATACTCTGAGTTTGTTTTTGGCACATATAGTCTGCACTGAATATGTGAATAATTCTGATTTGAGTTGCATATCCACAAAGCTGCTTACTTTGATCATATATGAACTGATGCTTGACTTTGTCGAGTTGAAGGCTGTACACACATGTTCCATTCATGCTCATAATGTCTACCCATGCTGCCTTCTTGTTTATATGTTGATGTGTACACATGCATATCCATCATCTTGTGTATACTCTTGAGCTGCACCATGCTTGTGAATTTCCTTGACCATGTTTGTGACGTGTAGTTATATCCTGACTTGCACCTGACTTGTAATGTAGAGCCATTTTACATGCTGTCTTGCTATTGTATGCCTCTTGGACATGCAGCATGCATGTTTCACTTGACCTGAGATATTTGTAGCTGCTTGAGTTGCTTTAAACAGTTGTTTTATGTCCACCATGTTGAAAACTGTTTTGACTGTGATCATGTTGGTTATCACATTCTGGCTTGACATTATTTATGCATCCATGTTGTTCACTGACCATAGTACACACCATGTATAAACTGCATCATTCACTTGGTCTTGAACACTTTGGATACACGTATACATACACGCCATTGTTTTTGTATATGCTCATGAACTTGCTGTAGCTATACTTGACATTTGCTCCTTGAATCACAAAGCCACTTATTTGTTCAACCATGCATTTGAGCTTCTTGCTTGCCGAGTCACCATGTACACAAATGCTTGTGCACCATACACCATGCTGTTCGATCATTTTAACTTGCCATGTACTTCAGCATGTTAACATGAATTTTCCTGTCTTTGTGCATGTTGAGTCGAGCTGTACTGTGTCATACTTGCAGCTGCTCCATTGTTGTTGCTTTTGGAAAGAAAACATGAATTTCTGCTTTGCCTTGAATCACTTGATTTTGAGTTGCACTTTGATTTTCTTTTTAAGGCTGACATGTTATTGCTCGACCGCTTTTGTGTTGACTTTGACTATGTTTCGACCATGTTCCTTGCTAGTTGGTTTTTGACCTGTACATTGGGTTGTTTTTCATGAATGCACTGAGTCGAGTTGGTCCATGTGGCTGCTCCTCAGTTGCACACTGGATTGGCGTGGCAGTGTACACGTGTATACACGTGTGTATATGCAGCCATTCAGACTTGTTTTTATGTCCCTGCATATCAGACCAAGTCTAGAAAAATGATGAGAAACACACCGTAATCTGAGGCAAATAAAATTCAAAAATAAATTTATATTTGCGTATATTCAGTTTGAATTCTATTGCAGTGTACTGTGTGTGTGTTTCTGTGAATGACAGGTATGAAGACGATGACTGGACTGACTGTGAGCAGTGAAGACTGGACTGATAGTGAAGACTGTGAAGACAGAAAATAAAAGAGGCAGTGTCAGTGAATGTAAAGGTGTCTGTATATGACAAAGTCTGTAAATGAGTCTGTGAATGTATAGGAATGTAATGAATATCAGTGAATATCAAAGAAATGTATAAACAGTGGAGTTTGTACTGTTTTGATAATGAAATATAATATTTATATTTAAATAAAATACTATGTGAATATTTAAACTTCTGTACAGTCGTATTTTATTTGAATATAAATATTATATTCAAACACATTAAAATAATATTTATTTGGTTGTTATCATCAAAAAAAAATCATATAATTGTGTATACAACACCGTTATATACAACAATCTCCCCCTTTTGATGATGACAAACAAATAAAAGATTTTGTATACAATAGATGTGTTTGACAGTGAATATTGAACTCCCCTATTTATAGCTCCCCATACAGCATACAACTCCCCCTATAACTGTGCATGAGTGAAATGTATGAATATGTATAATCAATCATAAATTTTCAAACATTAAAAATATTTATAAAATATTCACTCATAAATCAAAATCTCAACCCATTCTCCCCCTTTTGTTATCATCAAAAGGATACAGATTTTAAAATACAGATGAAAATTGACTAAAAACATAATTTCAGCTTAAGAGGAAGAACAGTCATCATAAATCTCAATCAATCAAACAAAAATCGTAATATTCTAAGAACAGGTGGCATATTTCACATTGTAGAAAATGACGGATAAACGATGAATTTTATAAAAATGAGGAGAGTTATAAAAAATATGAATATTTCCCAATTATTTTCAAAAGAATTTTATAAAATTAAAGCACCAAAAACGGTGATGGATTTGGATTATAATTAAAAATTCAATTTAAGTGAGAAAATCGAATAATCTCAAATCTCAATATCTATCAATCAACAAATCATAATACGTCATAATATTTTCAACACATTTCACAGATTAGAGAGATGGATTGATAGGTTGATTTTTACACACCAAGGAGAATTTCAGTTTTATTTCAGTTTTTAGCACATTTTTTTTTATTTATTTATTTAAGAGCACACTGACCACGCATAACCAGAGCTTGGATTTTTAAATGAGGTCAGTCGCAGCTTAAATTATAAGTTGTCTCTTAACCATGCATGACCAGAGCTTGGATTTTTAAATGAGGTTAGAGACACACTTATATATTTATTATATATATTTATCATTTCATCTTTTAAAAAGAAACACTCCTTGGTATAAAACCAATATATGGATGATAGAAAATGTGGTAGGTACAGAAATGGACTGTGAAATAAATTTCTAAATTAATTATATTATGAAATATGACCAACTGTACCGGGATTATTGAAAATTTTCAATTATCATTAATTCTGAATAATAATATAACCATAATTCCATCACAAATATTTTCACTGTTTATTTAAAATGATTTTAAGAAAAATTAAACTCTCCACATTTATATAAAATCATAACGGATGGCAGAAGGATGATAAGCAATGAAGATGGCCGTGAAATAATTGCCAGTTCAAAGATATTATAATAAATATTCAACCATCATGAAAATCCAAATATATTCTCCTCTTGTTGTGAAACATACTGCAGTCACAATTCATCACAATTTCAAAATCTAATAATAATTTTGATGAATTACAAATACAGCACAAATTGGATATTGATTTCAATTTCTGAATGAATAAAAAATAAATAATTTTAAAATTGAAAAACAATTACAAGAAGAAATTAAACAGATTAAAAAAATGAACCTATACAGGGTGATAATTCAAAAAATAGATGAATGAAAGAGACTGATACCAAATGTTCTCGCTTATCGAGGAATTTAATTACACCCTGATGGACTAACATGGACATCTCACACCAAAGAACTTTACACACAAACCCAGCACATTTATTTGTATAAGGGAAAAAAATGTATGGATCTATACAAGGTGAAAAATTGAATCTCAGTACAGATGGGTAAAACAAATATAAGTACTTCTGATACCACTTGGTGTCTTTATTTATGAGGATGGTAACAAGACATTGGAGACAAACAAGTATATCACAGACAAAAGAATTTTAAGTACAAAGCCCAGGCAGATCAAGCAAATTAATTTCATGTATCAGAGCATGGTATGAATTTGATACCAAAACAAGCAGTCATCAACAAATCTTTTCAAGTCAATTTCCTCTAATCAGAGCAGCATGATTCCAGAACAAACATTTTTCGAAACAGTATCAGAGTAGTACAAAATTAGTTTCAAAGCACACTTGTCAAGACATTTCTGATGGTCACAGAATATAATTCACGATCCAAGATTAAAAATACCGCTTATTTTAAATCATTTGAAGAAATATGAAAATATCAGAATTTAATAAATCAATCACACCAATTTATAAATTCTTGAATTGAGATATGTGTGAGATTTAATAAATCAATAATTTCAAATGATTTTAAACAAACAAATATTTAAATCATATAACCATGAAATAACAGATAAATTCAAGATCGGATTTTCAAAGAATTTTCACAAGAATTTTCTGACAAGTCCTCAAGAAATTTCAGATCATCTACATCAATTTTGTGAGATATTCATGATCCAAAGAATAAAAATAATTTATTTGAAATCATTTGAATCAATGTCAAGTTTTGAAATATAATGAATCAGTCACACAAGGTTGATAATTTCAAATTTAGGAGGTGTGTGATTATTCAAAATATTAATAATTTCAGATGATTTCAAACAAACAAATTCTAACCATGATGATCATGAATTACAATGATTTTCAAGATGTATCACTGAGATTCTAGACAATTTAAATTTTCCAAGCCAATCTGAAAAATAATGAAAATATCACTACTAATAAATAATAGATTGTTGTAATGAGTGTAGTATTTCAAGCTTTTCTAAAATGAATTAGAATAATCTCAAAACAGCAACGTTGTGTGAATTTCCATTAAACTTTCAAATCTTCAAAAATTTAGAATTCAAATTAACAGTGTTCAAGATATGGCAAGAATACATCAACACTGTTATGAATTCAAAAGAACAGAAAATAAACTTCGCAACAATTGCAGATATTTACAAAGTTAAAAATTCAAGATATGGAAAGAGTATAACATCAGAGTTATATTCAAACAAAGCAAATTTCCAGAAGATCATGATTACTGCAATTGGAAGTTAAGGAAGCCCAAGAAGTTATAATGATATGACAGTGACAAATCAAACAAACAGAGAACATAAACAGAAGAGAGATAGAAGAAGAAATAAACAAGAGATTAAAAACAGAGAATATTTACAAGGACGAGTTCAGAGATCATACCTGAAATCAGTGTAAACCAGAATCTCTAACTCAACAGATGTGGCTAAGGAACTGTGAATGTTTTCAGAAGTATTGAGCAACTTGAATCCAAATCTCTTTTGCCTAGCAGTTCCTCAGCCTCCTCCGGTACCTAACAGATTTGAGAATCGAGTGGTCTAACAAAATTTGTAAAACCACTCACAGTTTTGTTCACAGCTTTAGGTACCCAGACTTGTCTGTACAATAAACCATTAGAATTAATTTTTGTACCCCTAGGAACCCAAATCGATTTGAATCTAACAAAACCCGTTTTATTTTCATTTGGGATCCAAGAATGTTTAAATGGTTTATTACAAAACAAATTCACATTTTGCTTTTGATTCAAAAAACCTTTGAAATTGTCAAAGTTCAAATTATCAAAACAACTATTTCCAAAGCAGTTTGAGGGACTTCTCAACTCATTTGTATTACGTTTTTCAAAAACATTATTTTTCCTGAAGCCAAGACCAGATTTATTTCCAATAGAAACTTGGTTTTGTAACAGCATATTCAATGATTTTTCCCCATTAGAAAATTATCCAAAGTTGATTCTAATCGTTGAATTTTGGATTTTAGATTGCTATTTTCCTTTAATAAATTTGAGCAATTATTTATAGCGATCTTCTGTTCAGCATTGGACTGTTTCAAAACCAAATTCTCATTTTCAAGCAATTTAATTTTGGCTTGGGATTCATCAATTTCAGATTCAAAAAGTTTTTGTTTTTCAAACTCAAATTTCTTGGATTTCTCAATCTCATTTTCCAGCTCTTTTAAAATCAAATCATATCTCACCAAATTTTCATTTTCAGCAATCTCAAATTTGGAATTTATATCAGTTTTAAAAACTTCAAATTCCTTTTGTAGAAGATTGTTCAAATTTGATAACTCAATCTTGTTTGCTTTTAAGATCAAAATTTCATCTTCAAACTTTTGAATATTTTTATTGAGATGAACAAGATTGGTTTTCAATTTCAAACAATTTTTACAATCTAATTCTGAAAGGTTTTTAAAATATTCAAGTTGTGATTCCAAATCATTAATTTTGCTGGTCAACTCAGAATTCCTAGATTTTAGAGTTTTGTTTTTAGATTTGAGTTTATTGACAGACTTAGTTAGATCAGCACACATATAAATTAAATCTTCGTAAGAGAAATTTTCTGTTTCACCATCTGTTGATTCTCCATCGTTTGATCTATCTGTTTCTCCATTCAAGCGTTGATCTGAATCTGAGTTGATATTTCGGGATTTTGAGTAGTTGTTGTTATTTTGCCCATACTCCGTATTGAGAGCTGTCCAAATTTCCTGTGCAGTTAAACAATGGGAAATCAGACTGTATTGATTATCATCAAGATGAGAATAAAGAATATGTGTAGCACGAGAATTAAAAACTTTATCCACCATATCGTACCCATTGATAACAACATCCCAACATTTAATATTAACAGATTTTAAATAAAATTCCATTTTGGATTTCCAGTTTAAAAAATCTGTTCCAGTAAAAATAGTTGGAGATGAACTGGACTGACTCTCGCTAGACAGACAACTAGGGTTACCCATGACTCTAGAGTTAAAAAAAATACCTGCTCTGATACCACTTGTTGGATCTAGATTAACCCTAGAGGGGGGGTGAATAGGGTTTATCACAGTTTTTAACTGAATTTAAAATTCTAACGAGATATTAAAATAATAAATAGATCACAGATTATAGCAGAAACAGAAATGCAGAAAATAAATCACACACAGATATACCCAGCTTCGGCAAAACCCTGCCTACTGCTGCAATTCTAAGGTTTCTACTAGGTGATAGAACAGATCCCGCATACAAGACCATGTACACTCGCAAACCCTGCTCCTATTCTAACCCTACGCTCAAATCCCTAGACTGATTGTTATCCTCTCAATCAGATTTCCCCGAATTACAACCCCGTAATCCGTAACCCAGAATTTTACAGACTCTGAAACTGACAGTCAACACCCTGACTGTTTTACCTAGACTTTACAGATCTAGACACATGTTCGTTTGATTTTTACAACACAAACTAAAAAACAAAACAATTAAAAAATAAAACAAAAGAAACCCTAAAGAAAAAAAAGAGTTTAAAATGATGGGTCATCCCCTTATCAATTTGAACATGGCTTAGCCAAAGAAACAATGGGCCGGCCCTTGCTCATTTTCCTTTCACCCGATCTCTTCGCTTTGTGGGAAAAAAAAAATGGCGGCGGCTTTGATAATTTTCTAGGGTTTCTGGAATCCTCCAAATTGTGACTTCAAATGAATTCTGGAAATCTTCTCTGATGTTCTTCTTGACGTCGTTTGTCTCTGGTCAATGATTTGGGGCTAGAGGTTGCGATCGAAAGCCAAAAAAAAAAATGTGAGTTCTCTGAGATTTGTTTCTTCGATTTTCTGCTTATTATTTCCAATATGTCAAACTGCATGTGATGCTGTGGTGTTTATAGGGTTAGAATAAAACCCTGATTGCTCTGATTTCTTGATTAATGGCTTGACTGATTTTCGTGTTTCCACTTTTTGATTCTTTGAACAAAATCGGCCTTGAATTGATTTTGGCTACTTTCCCTTTTTGTTGCTGCCTTGGCTTTTAATGGAATGAAATAATTCTTGAAATATTATTTGCTGGCTCCCCTAATTTTGCACGGCTTGAATTGAGTTTTGCATAGCCCTCAAATTATTCCTGGATATATTTGAATAAATTTGTTGGTCCCTTGATTAAAAACATGCCGTGAATGCTGAGAGGTCTTTGTAAATTCTTGGCCCCCTTGTGATGTGATTTTCTTTGAAACTGCAGATTCATTCCATGATTTGTTTGTTGCAATTGAATAGATAGTTACCAAGAATGATTTGGTTTTGTGGTCAAAAAAAAGAAAAATGATATCCCCAGTATTCATGATTGAACCAGTGATTATTCTGCTCGATTTATTGCCTTATATGTCGCCAGTTTTGCACAAAAAAAAATCCAATGACACTTTGATTTCAAAGATGTTCATTTTCTGGAAAATATTGATTTTGCAGAGACTGTTTATTCTTGCTTTACTTGTTGAAAACTGGAAGCAATAAGATCACACACAGATTTTAAATTAAAAAAAATGTTTTGCCAAAAATGGAATTCTGAAATTAATTTGAGATAGCTTTGTGGCCCTTGTCAAAAACTGGAAAGCACTGATTGAAAAGAATTTAAATGGATTCATGCATTTTCTTTTCAGGAAAAAATTTCTTGCCAAGTATGTGATTTTCAGACAGTTGAAATTCATGCAGAATATTCTTTGATTGCTCAAATATGTGCAGTTTTGCTTAGGCAAATCTCGGCCATTTTAATTTTTGGAATACCTGAATTGATTATTTGCCATATAAACTTTGCTGCTTCATTGCACCATACTCTGAGTTTGTTTTTGGCACATATAGTCTGCACTGAATATGTGAATAATTCTGATTTGAGTTGCATATCCACAAAGCTGCTTACTTTGATCATATATGAACTGATGCTTGACTTTGTCGAGTTGAAGGCTGTACACACATGTTCCATTCATGCTCATAATGTCTACCCATGCTGCCTTCTTGTTTATATGTTGATGTGTACACATGCATATCCATCATCTTGTGTATACTCTTGAGCTGCACCATGCTTGTGAATTTCCTTGACCATGTTTGTGACGTGTAGTTATACCCTGACTTGCACCTGACTTGTAATGTAGAGCCATTTTACATGCTGTCTTGCTATTGTATGCCTCTTGGACATGCAGCATGCATGTTTCACTTGACCTGAGATATTTGTAGCTGCTTGAGTTGCTTTAAACAGTTGTTTTATGTCCACCATGTTGAAAACTGTTTTGACTGTGATCATGTTGGTTATCACATTCTGGCTTGACATTATTTATGCATCCATGTTGTTCACTGACCATAGTACACACCATGTATAAACTGCATCATTCACTTGGTCTTGAACACTTTGGATACACGTATACATACACGCCATTGTTTTTGTATATGCTCATGAACTTGCTGTAGCTATACCTGACATTTGCTCCTTGAATCACAAAGCCACTTATTTGTTCAACCATGCATTTGAGCTTCTTGCTTGCCGAGTCACCATGTACACAAATGCTTGTGCACCATACACCATGCTGTTCGATCATTTTAACTTGCCATGTACTTCAGCATGTTAACATGAATTTTCCTGTCTTTGTGCATGTTGAGTCGAGCTGTACTGTGTCATACTTGCAGCTGCTCCATTGTTGTTGCTTTTGGAAAGAAAACATGAATTTCTGCTTTGCCTTGAATCACTTGATTTTGAGTTGCACTTTGATTTTCTTTTTAAGGCTGACATGTTATTGCTCGACCGCTTTTGTGTTGACTTTGACTATGTTTCGACCATGTTCCTTGCTAGTTGGTTTTTGACCTGTACATTGGGTTGTTTTTCATGAATGCATTGAGTCGAGTTGGTCCATGTGGCTGCTCCTCAGTTGCACACTGGATTGGCGTGGCAGTGTACACGTGTATACACGTGTGTATATGCAGCCATTCAGACTTGTTTTTATGTCCCTGCATATCAGACCAAGTCTAGAAAAATGATGAGAAACACACCGTAATCTGAGGCAAATAAAATTCAAAAATAAATTTATATTTGCGTATATTCAGTTTGAATTCTATTGCAGTGTACTGTGTGTGTGTTTCTGTGAATGACAGGTATGAAGACGATGACTGGACTGACTGTGAGCAGTGAAGACTGGACTGATAGTGAAGACTGTGAAGACAGAAAATAAAAGAGGCAGTGTCAGTGAATGTAAAGGTGTCTGTATATGACAAAGTCTGTAAATGAGTCTGTGAATGTATAGGAATGTAATGAATATCAGTGAATATCAAAGAAATGTATAAACAGTGGAGTTTGTACTGTTTTGATAATGAAATATAATATTTATATTTAAATAAAATACTATGTGAATATTTAAACTTCTGTACAGTCGTATTTTATTTGAATATAAATATTATATTCAAACACATTAAAATAATATTTATTTGGTTGTTATCATCAAACAAAAATCATATAATTGTGTATACAACACCGTTATATACAACAGAGATTAGCGAACCACACCTAAGTAATTATTTATTTAATTTCCCAATCCCAACCTATTCATCCCATGGAGCAAAACTGTTATTACCCCATAACTAACACCATGGTGTTATCAATAAATTATTTACCATTTTTCCGTTAAAATCTAATTAATGATTTAACTATCACTAGGAGGAAAACTGGCGATACTCCATTCTCGATCATTTTCCAAATTTGATAATTTAAATTATCAATCCACCTTTCAATCTAATTAAAGATTCATTAAAACTCCACTTAGTTTTAATCTTCCCAAAAATCAATATTAATGATTATTTAACTTTGGAAACACAAACATGTCGCATTGACAATCTACACCATACTGTTGATTTCTGCGGATATATAACCTCTGAGCTCGCACGTCTCAGAGAAGGGCGTTAAGCAAGAGAATAAATTCTCCGCCGCCAAACAGATATATATTAAGCAGAGATCAACCATACAGTTCGAAATACAACGATAGATATGTAATCCTGTCTTTTACTGGGTTAAAGAACTAATGTCATTTAAAACACAGTTCACGATATACCCAAATCACATTCCATTATTTATGGAATCTTCATGGAAAAACAAATCAAATATATAATCGACATCAATTTCTGTATCCGCCTAATAATATAAATGGAATAGCGGCAAAGGCTTTTAAATCCTATATCTATTAACAGTCCTCCTCCACAGAATATCATTTCGACTATTATCAAATCGAATTCCATTCAATTCCAATTCATTATATTACATTGGAAAACATTACTTTGGAAAATCTCATTAAATATTTATAGAAAGATTTATAAATTCCAAATCATATTTCACTGTAAATTGGGTTAAAGAACGAATGTCATTAAAAACACAGTCCACAATAAACCCAATTCACATTCCATTTATTATTGGGTTAAAGAATAAATGTCATTTAAAACACCATTCACGATAAAACCAAAAATCATATCTAATTAATTTCCAATTAAATATATTGATTAATTGACGTACTTCATTAAATCTAAATAAAAAGATTTAACCTTTTCTCAACTGGGTTTAAGAACAGTGTCAATGAAGACACCATTCACGACAAACCCAAATCCCATTTGATAATAAATACAAGGCTCTGAATAGAAAATATATCGGCTTATATTCAATATCAAATTCTGAAATCAACAAATATCTTATTGGAAATAACGATATA
Organism: Allium sativum; assembly: GCA_030737875.1. Classification (NCBI taxonomy): domain Eukaryota; kingdom Viridiplantae; phylum Streptophyta; class Magnoliopsida; order Asparagales; family Amaryllidaceae; genus Allium; species Allium sativum. Next base: position 569,376,752 of record CM060923.1, on the reverse strand, counting down.
AAATATAACTTCCAATTTTCCATAACAATATTCGTATAATCCCGAATCCAATCATCGAAATATTCCAAAGATAATTTCCATTCAAATCCATTCCAATTCATATATTGGAAATTCTGGTTATTTTGAAAACCATTTCAAATCCAATTTATTTATTTTAAAAGTATTGAATTTATAATTTTAGTTCAAAACTAGTTCATTTTGATAAAAATACATTTTTATCTTTTCAAATATGGGATTTTTTCATCCCGGTTCTTTCCAAATCATTTATTATGATTTTACACAAATTATTGATATTTTTAATAATTTCATCAAGGCTCGTACAATCGATTTCCACAAATAGCCATCGAACTGCACTTACAGCGACCTTTTCCAAATTTGATTTGGACATAATTCCAAATCCAACCGTTATATTTCTTATTTCTCAAATTTGATAGAAAGCTCTTTTCGATACGAAGCCAATGGTTCCGGACTTAGGATTATCCGACGGTCAGAACTCCCGTAATGTCCGTTCGAAGTCAATGGTCGAAATTCGTGAACTACCGCTGCGCGTTCTATTCAGGACATTATATATATAATATATATATATTATATAATTTCGTCGATTTCCTTTTAAATCGTATTTTATAAATCGTTTTAAATTCGTTTCAAAAACAATTTCAACTTCCATTTCAAATTCAAATCAAAATTAAATTTTTCCTTATAAATTCGTTTTAAATTCATTTCAATTCAATTCGAATTTCAATTCTATTCAATTCAATTCGAATTATATTCTATTCAGTTCAATTTGAATTTCATTTTCAAAACATTCGATTTTGAAATCACTTTCGATATTCATTGTAAAACGAATAAAATTGACAGAATTCCCGTTCGTGTTAAAATGGCGTTTATCTACTTAACACGGCTTCACATTTCAATATTCACTTTATTATTTTAAAATATTCGATAATTCTGAATTGGAACCAGACACAGTCAATTACCATATAATTTGATTATATGGATTTCATCCAATACATGTATACAACAATGACGATGAACAATCAACCATCATCCAAAGTGCGTTCTACACTGTATAAGCATCAAGTATAAATATTTAACGCTTATAACCGTCTGTCAATCAATCGATCGACATACAGCTAATTATTGAGATTAGTGTATGTCATCCCAATACCCGTGTGGGGTTTCAAATCAACAAACACAGATTTTTTTGTGCAGTTGAGCGATGTGTAAAATTTATCGTCCCAATCCATATCAGTCAAATATGTATACATAAACAAATCATTCGATTTGTTTATAAATATTTATTTCATTTACATGTTAAAAATTATATTTTTAACTATAAAATATTTTATTTCATTCTACATCACACAATCGAATTTCACATCACAATCAAACAAACAAACAAACAAGCCGTCCATGGTTTGTGGACGTCGGGTGTCGGGTGGTACTAAGCACTGTCTGCATCCTAGTTTATATTTTAACTAGAAATAAAAATAAAAGTGAGAAGTTCTCAAAAAAGTGAGAAGTTCTCACCGAGGGTTCCACTCCGCCGTGTTGTACTTCTGAACTACTGAATCGTTCTGATTTGTTTGAAATTCCAATGCAGTCCTTACCACGCTATTCATAATAAAAATTATATTTTTATTGCTTCATTCCAATAAATAAAAATCATATTTTTATTTCTACTTCATATATATTTACAACGCTTCTTTCTGTATAAAAATTATATTTTTATATTTCTACTCCTTATATAAAGATCAAATTTTTATTTCGAAGCTATAAAAGTCACATTTTTATTTCAACATATATATAATAAAAATCAGATTTTTATTTCGCTATATACATAAAAATTAAAATTTTATATTCCTTGTCTTGTAAAAATCCTATTTTTATCACTCTACATAAATAAAAAATCATATTTTTATATCTTCTTTATAATAAAAATTATATTTTATTGTTTCATTCCAATAAATAAAAATCGTATTTTTATATCTTCTATATAATAAAAATTATATTTTTATTATCTCTAAAATATAAAGATCATATTTTTAATACTTCTATTATATAAAAATCATATTTTTCTTCGCTAAACATATATGTAAAATTCCAATTCTTCTTCACGTGATCCCATATAAAAGTCAAATTCTCATATTACTTTCATGAGAATAAAAATCTCATCTTTACTATTTTAAAAATATAATCTTTCTAGGATAAAAATAAAATCTTTCGTATTTGAAAAATCTTTACTTTTCTATTTGATAAAAACCAAAGTTTTCCAATAAAAATAAAATTAGTTTTTCATACATAAAAATCTAAACTTTATTTACAGATTTATATAAAAGAAATAATTAAAAGAAACTGAAATAAATAAACTACAATAAATAAGCTTTTACCTTTGTTTTGAAGGGAGGAGGGGTTCATCACCGTCGCCTGAAGGAGAGGGGTCTGGGGTGCGGTGGCGCAGCTTAGGGAGGCGCGCGAGGTGGTGGCGGAGTCGCAGGTGCCGGCAGTGGCGGGACTAGGGGCGGTGGCGGCTTGATTTGGTGGAGCTAGGTTTTAATTAGAGGAAAGGGGGAAGAGGAGACGCGAAAGGGGGGGTCACGGCCGTGGGCGGTGGTGGCCATCGCCTGGCGACGGCGGCGACGGCGCCTGTCGCGCTCAACGCGAAGGGTCTCTTTTTTCTTCTTCTTCGATCTGAATTGGTCAACCGGGGAGGGAGGGAGAAAGAGTGGGTAAGAGGGGTTATATATTATTTTATTTAATTTTATTAATTATTATTTTATTCTCCTAAAAAGTATCTTACAATTTCAATCTCAAAACGGGACCCACCGCCTGTCGTCCAAAGCTAATTACCCTCATTTCGAACACAATGGGATATGTATCGTAAACTAATTCGACTGTTTTGATCAGTTTTCGTCAGAATAAAAATATAAATCTATATATTGAATTTGAACGCACATTACAATTTACCAGAGCCACAAACTAACTGGAAAAATTCCAGAAAATTTATTTTTAGCCTCATATTGACGATACGGTTCTAACAAAACTAATTTCGTCAAATTCCGAGACCGTTTGAAAAATGGCCATTTTTAAGTCGATCGAAATTGACTTAAAATATTAAAACACTTTTTACTTTGCCACACTCACATATTGATTCGAAAAATTACAAATTTTGAAATCTAGCAATATCTCGACATCCCGGATCCAACAAAAGTGGTTTCGTCAGAAACAGAGGTCGTTTGCAAAATTTCCATTTTTAAGGGCCAGAATTCCATAGCGACTATTATGAAATTTCAACTGGGCATAACTTTTTATTCCCGCTATGAAATTTTGTTTTGTCGGATTCGTTGGAAAGATATATTCAAATAGATTCTAATATTTTTGGTTTCGCTAAAATTCGGTTTATTTTCAATCATGTACATTCATTTGAAATTTGAAATCGAATTTTCGAACTACCGCGCCATTTTCAATTCCTTTTATAATTAAAAATTAATATTTATATTCTAACGACGATCTATATAAATATATACGTTCTAATTCTATTAAAAATAAATTTCTCACCGTTATTATTTAAAATAATTCATTTTAAATATTCAAAATTCATTAAAATTGCCAAAATAAAAAAATAAAAAAATTGGCTCGGATTTTCGGGGTTATTACATGTAATGTTTTTAATTAGGTAAATTTAGTATGTATTTTCGATCTTTTTCTTGGAGGTAGCGATATGATTAACGAATATTAGTTGTTAGAGAATTATTGTTAAAAATAGGATAGGGAAACCTTTTTGTGAAGAAGCATGGTCAGCTACACACTAGGTAATTTGGTGATGTTTCCCCATTATTATCTCATCTCCTTTATACTGCACAATCATAAGTTGGATTTATTTTTCTCTCTATTTAGCTGAACATGAATTTGGCAATTACACATTATCATTGATAAACAGACAATTGAACATGAAATGTTTGTCATACACATGACTTTAACTGAGCGTATTTAACATGCATATTTCAGATGCGGTTTCCTATAGATTATGGGGTGTTGGACGGGTAAACTTTTACCACAACTATACTATGTATTATACCTTTTATTTTAGTTATTTAATGTCTTGATTTTTTAGTCGGTATATTACGTTATTGGAGTCAACTTGATTGTTTAAATAGACTTAGAAGTTTTACAAAAAAAATTCTTGGTGAAATTACATAATCCATTCTGAAATGGGTTCAAAAGGGAATGATGAAATATAATTTGTGGATTCGTAGTCAATGATCATCTTAGGCGATACATTTTTTCATCATTTTCACTATTATGTTATGCTCTTTTTGAAAACAATAATATGTACTAATCTACCATTATATGTATTTATATACTTTACTAATTCAAGCCACACATTTTGTGCCCTGCTTTGACATAGGACCCTATCTATTGAACAATACTAATGTGAGAAAATGCGCCTTTATCCTATTATGGTGCGAATGAATATCGCATTTGTGGAGGATAAAAAATGATTAAACAGCTAACGAAATTACATTTGTATGTATTCTTTAATAACTTTTTTCAATTCTATTCAAGCAAATTTGCATCTACACTCATCAACACAATCATATTTAAATACAGTTTATAACCTTTATAAATCATACATAACACAACCTTCATTTGTAATGTTTAATCATACCATTTGTATCCAAGATATTGAACTTACTGAATGTTCGCTCAAATAAGCAAATGGATTTTTTTGGTGGAATTGAAGAAACTATGGGATGGAGCCTTAAGGTTGAACCAAATAGGTCTACTGCGAAATAGTCTGGTTTGAAAAGTAGGACGAGACTTCTGATGGCAATAATCACTATTTTATTTGTTACTATATTATCTGATGCCAGTAATCATTAATTTCTTATGATTGATGTTATATATCTCTGGTTTTTTTATTTTGCAGGGTGGAAGTGGAAGTAATGAGCTATTAAGATGATACCCATCTAGCTTTGAGGTCGATGGTATTTTATATAGATTTTTATAAAGTTCCTTAACCTTGGTTGCCATCACAAAATTAAGGTACTTGAGGCTTCATTCAAGGTCAAGGTCTGTTCATTCATAATAACATATTTGTAGTATTATATATTTTCTATGTTGACCTAGACCTTAAAGGCAAATACTTCTGCATATTTTCAAATTAATCAAATAAATTTATTTATTTTCTCTCAAAATTTTATATCCAGAATTGTTTCTATATTTTTACGAATCAATATATATTTCACAGTAGTTCTTATTGCAGCATGAATAACAATGGCTGTAGTAGCTCTATCTATTAGACATTTTTTGTTATTTGAGAACTATATAAAGAAATATGATTGCAAGAGAAGGTGCAGTTATTCTTTGAATCAGGTGGAACAATTTTTACCGATCATTTGTCATGTAATCATATTGTGTAGACACCTCTATTAATGAGAGAATACAACATAAGAATCAATTTTTTAGTAGTGCTTAGATATTTATAAAAGTGTGGAACCGATGGATCATTTTGTTTAAGCTTTGTTCAGAATTTCTAAAAATTATCTATCGTTGGCCTTTGCTTAGCTATTTGTTGGTAATAACTCTTAAGGGATGATAGCATCATAGAGATATAAACAAGAATATATTGACATAGAGAATGACTACTTAAATTTAAACTTAAAGCATAACTTTCAAAATGCTGGTATATAAAAAAGTTACGCATCATCTGTATCATACCAAATCCTAATAGTTTCTTATAAAAAAAGTATTCATTTTGGTGTTTAGCGAATTAAAAACACATGCCACTAAATAATATTTCTTATTGATTCCAGTAAGAAATTTTTTGTCGACTTTAATTCTAATTGTCTATTACTTACTCAAATAAACTTACAGATTGAGGGGTTCAAGACTAAATTTTATATATTTTTTGATTTGGAGCAACTATTATACATAATAGAAATACAATAACTATTCCTATTTACATTTTCTAGTCAAGCATACATAAAATTCGAGAACTGTAGGCTGAAAGGTTAGCTTAGAGACTTTTATTTTTTTTCAAGGTTTTAAAGACAAAACACGTGTTCACATGCCTAAATTTTTTTAATCTTCAAAAACTTAACGTTGCTCGGTTAAGGGTCAAAGTTACCAAATCATGATTTCATCGGGTTTAAAAAAAAAACCTATGAATAAGTCAATTAATAGATATCCAAAAATTCCAAACTATGTGTCCATATGTATCCAAAATATGAATGAATATTTTAATATCCAAGGAATGCAGATATGAAGACATTCATATCTAGAAAGTATCTTTTTAGGTTTTATCAATATTATAATTTATATTATGTATAATTTTAGTATGATGAATGATCTATATTACCATTTTAGTAAGATAATGGTTATATTATTTGTATTTGATGCATATTGACTATCTAAAATTGTTCACTATCATCATAATTTTTTTGGTTCTCATACTTATACGATTAATGAGACTAAAAACATTTAAACAAAATTTTATGCTTACGGTTTAATCTTTATCTATCATCGGTAGGTATGATAACTATCAGATACCCGTCGACAACTATTGATAGACGTACTAGATATAAAATATATGGTTAATATTTGTCTTCTATTATTATAGAATATAATTTCGTTTTTAAAATATTTACCTACTGTAATTTACTAACTTCCTATGAAAATGCAGCTAGGTAGGATTCTACAATTATATTCATCCAATTTTTCATCCCTTGGGATAATTTATACTATGATACATTTTATGAACTTCCTAAAATTATATCAATTTGGCTAAGATTGATTAAATTTGTGCACTTTTCTTTACTAAGAAATGGCAAATGCAATTATTTTATGGATTCACAAGTTTTCACATGTGTTTCCTTGTTCACAATCTTATAGCTTGATTGCTTTGAAACACTCTAATTTCCACCTGTGGTTCATTCAATATTGGTTGGCTTAGTGATGTCTTAGCATACTAGACTGATATATAGTTACTGTGTTTTTTAAAAAGATGAAATCCGCCAACTTAAGTTTTTCAAGAGTGACAGAAGTAAATAATGCACTTGAGTTTTTTTAAAAAGATGAAATCCGCCAACTTGAGTTTTTTAAAAAGATGAAATCCGCCAACTTGAGTTTTTTAAAAACACTCTAATTTCCACCTGTGGTTCATTCAAGTTTTTCAAGAGTGACAGAAGTAAATAATGCACTTTTAAATTTAGATTTGGGTAGGCTATAAACAGGAATGTAAGTTCAAGTGGCGATGCGTTTCAGTAACTTACCTTAAAGATCAATTTAATTTTATATTTAACAAAGATATAAAGATACAGTCAATTACATAGAGATATATAGATACTGATAATTGTTAAATGACTATTATGTGTGCTTTCGTACAGGATAAATCAACTAAACAAGGAGTTAAATGACTACAATCCAATGTTCCTGATTTATATTTAGAATGCACTCTTGCTATTTCTACAAAGTTCCTTACTTTTTGCTTGCTGTTTTCACGTAATTTTTTATTTTTATTTTGTACTTCGCTAATGACTTATTCGAGAATTGAATAACTTGTGTTTTTTAGTCTTATGTTTGAATATGCTAATGTTGTAAATCATTTTTTTAGGATATGAGAACTTGAATGTTAGAAACAAAACATTAATGGTGAACCATTAATGTGAACTTTTTGTTCTCATTGTGCTCACTTAGGGGGTTGAAATAAGAAGCGATCCAACTATTGAGATTTATTTGTGTCATCAATTATGTCACTGTCCGTTCTTTTAGGCATTTTCCTGAACATGCAAAATAAACATATATCCATACACACACACACACACACACACACACATATATATATATATATATATATATATATATATACATACATACATACATACATACATTTATATTTAAGTTAAGATAAAGACCCCTTCTTATTTATTCCTTTGTCATCCAATAATTTTGTCCAGAAACATTTAGATCATAGTGATTTTTTCTAGATATTCTATATATAGTACCAAGACCATTAGTAACCAAACTTTTCAGTCATTTGGAAATAGTAAACCTATAAGATTTGTTCCGATTTGATGTTTCAGATAAATATTTCCCCTATGTTCATATTGATTACATTTCAGATATGTCTCCGTTTCAAAATGATTTATAAACTTTGTGTAGCTTATCTTGCCAAGGTTCAGAAATATCCAATAGAAGTTATCACTATCCTGTTTTAGTTTTTTAACAAAAAGAACAACATTCATATATCTATATGTAGTTTCTGAATAATTCTTATGATGGGATCAATTTTAGTGGCCTTTTTTCTCTTTTATTGACATATAGACTGTTATATCATTACATCTATCCTCGAGTTCTATTATAGCTTATAGGGCAACATTTACTTTTTATGAATTACTAGCATGGACAAATTTGGATTAATTAATTAGTGTTTCACGTCCTCACACTTAGAACTCAGTACGAAAAGTGTCAAAAAAAATTCTTTGGTCATCAGTATTATACTTTTGAATTTGTATCAAATTTTACCAGTATTACATTTGATGCCTTTTTCATTTAGCCTCATCCCTACTACATTGAGTTCGGTGTAAATTTAAAGCAAGTACCAATGAAATTTCCATTATCATTTCATACCATGAAATTAACATACACCATTAAAGAAATATAATGTCTATATACCAAATGACATCAGGCCATGATATTCTTAGTTGCTCTTTCTTTTTGTAAACGATAATTTTCCACGTACTAAATCATGATGAATAAAGAAATATTTGTACAAAGTCTTATTCTGTTCGTCTTTTAATTTTATGATAGAATCAAGTCTATTATCATAAAGTCCCAAATTTACTTGCAAAATCACAATCATTTAACAATTCAATGAGTCTGTTGAATGGTAATGTAACTTACAACCTTTTCTGGTATTTTAGAAATGCGTCTTCTATATATGATGCCACTTATAATGAAAACTTCATCACCATACAAAATCATAGTTGTGTGTAAATTATACTAATGATCTTTTCATACTAAATATTAGGTAAAATTTGCTCGAGTTTTACGTTTTCATATACCTTTTACATCACTGGCATGCATTATGTTGAATGTTCCTATAAATAAACAGTTAAATTCTAGAGTACTCATGTTATCAAGTTTCTACAAAGACACATTTCCAATCGAGAATAGACATGCACAGTCGACTGGTAACAAAGAAATAAGATCTAAACTTGAAGAAAATTCACACGGTAACAATACTCTTCTAGGAGAAAAAAAGTAGGCCCAGCATAATGTTGCAGCTTCTAGAAAGTTAACTATGAAAATCAAGAGAGAGAGAGAGAAATGAATAAATTACTCGGAATCACTATCTTGATGGGTTTCTATAACCAACAACAGAACTTTATTAAATTTTAGTTTTCAAAAAACAATAGCAGAACTTTGTAAATAGAATGAAAGAACAGGAATTTTGGCGATGCAACCAACAACATCTTTTTCTGGTTTTCTTATTATATAAACAAATGCAAAGTTACATAACCGACTTCATAACTAACACCCCACGTTCTCTCTAGAATAAAACTGACAACATAAATAACATAAAAAAAACTGATACTCTAATATAAAGAACTGCTGACTGTACATACTCCGGGAGACAACTAAATTAACTCATCAATCTCCTCCTTAAGCTTGTTGTCCTCCACTGATGATCCGCACACCAGTCTTCTCTCTCATCTCCAAAAACTTCAATCTTGCAAGTGACTTCGTCAGAATATCGGCACGTTGATCTTTTGTGCAAACATGTTGAATTCAATCATTCCTGACTCAACACAATCTCTAATGTAGTGGAATCGAGTGTCGATGTGTTTGTTCCTCTCATGATGAACTGAATTTTTGCTCAATGCAATTGCGGACTGATTATCGATCTTAAGAACTACTTTCTTAACCTCACTCTTCGATAAATCCGCCAACAATCGTCTCAGCCACACGCCTTGACACGCTGTTGCACAGGCAGCGATGTACTCTGCTTCACACGAAGACAATGCAACTACTTTCTGTTTTTTTGAACACCAACTAATAGGATTTGATCCAAGGAAAAATATAAAACCTGATGTACTTTTCCTGTCATCGTTATCACCAGCTAGATCACTATCGGAGTAACCGATCAGCTGCAAACTTCCTTTCTTCTTCTCATAAACGCAGCCGAGGTTTAAAGTTCCTTTCACATACCTCAAAATGTGCTTCACTGCTGCCATGTGCTCTGTTGTGGGCTTCTCCATATATCTACTCATCATGCCAAATGAAAATGACAAATCCGGGCGCGTATGCAGTAGGTACCTTAAACTGCCAACAATACTTCGGTAAAGAGTTGCGTCTACAGGTGGACTTGTGCTTTCCTTGCTCAATTCCAGACGAGGTTCCATCGGGATTTGCGAAGGATTGCAGTCTTTCATGCCACATTTTTATAAAACTTTTCTTGCATATGCGGATTGGTTGAGTGTAATCCTATGAGAATTCTGACAGACTTCAATGCCAAGATAATAACTTAGTAACCCAAGATCACTCATGCTAAACATTTTCTTCATCTCTGATTTGAACTCCTCTATATATTGAATGCACTCTCCAGTGATGATTAAATCATCCACATAGACTCCAACAAATGAATTTTCTTTACTTTGATTTCTCATATACACAGCATGCTCTAAAGGACTCCTTTTAAAAACAAGTGTTCGCAATGAATTGTCCAGCTTTGAGTTCCAAGCTATAGGTGCTTGTCGCAAACCGTACAATGCTTTGTGCAGTCTTTACACCTTGTGCTCTTCACCTTTTATTTCATATCCAGGTAGTTGAATGACATACACTTCCTCTTCCAAATCACCATTGAGGAAGGCCGACTTCACATCCATATGATGCACTTCCCATCCTTCATGTGCCGCAACAGAGATCAGCAATCGTACGGTCTCAAGCCGAGCAACAGGGGCAAAAACTTCATCAAAGTCTATGCCTTGTCGTTGAACATATCCCGTTGCTACTAACCGTGCCTTGTGCTTCACAATGTTGCCTTGAGCATCCTTCTTTAGTTTGTAAACCCATTTCAAACCTATAGGTTTGTGGCTGTTAGGTAATGAAACAAGCTTCCAGGTTTCATTTTTCTAAATACAGGAAATTTCCTTCTCCATTGCTCTTCTCCACATCGGATTTGCCTTGGATTCTTCGAAATTCGACGGTTCCTCTTCTCCTAGTAAGCACAGACCCGAATACTCCAATTCTATTGGAACCGTTGCATCATACAAACTTTTGATGTCACGCTTACCTTGTGGTCCTACTGATGGACTTTCATAAGATGTTATGGGTCTTGTATTTGTCAGTGGTGTAGCATATTGGTTACCAGTTTTCTCTTGTGTTAGTTGTTGGAAAAACATTTCAGAATTGCTGATACCCTCTTTACCTTTATTATTTGTCTTATCAAATGCACCTGTAATTGTAAAATATTGTGCTGCATGAGAATTCCTTACTGGTCCTCCTTTTGTTTCTGGAAATTTGCTCCACTCCCACTTCTTCTCCTCTTCAAACACGACATCCCGTGTCACCACTTATCGTTTCGACTTTGGATCAAACATCCGATAGCCTTTTGTATTCGAGTCATAACCAATAAACACCATTGGCTTGCTTCGGTCTGCAAGTTTTGAAAGGTGAGGTGTAACACCTTTTACGTGTCCCACACATCCAAAAATGCGAAAGTGATCAACAGTCGGCTTGCGGTTGTAATATGCTTCATAAGGAGTTTTGCCGATGACGCTTTTTGTTGGTGCTCGATTTAAGATATACACAGCAGTAGACACCGCTTCTCCCCAAAATTCGCCTGGAACTTCCATACTTTTCAACAAGCTCCTTGTCGTGCCAACCACCGTCTGATTTCTTCGCTCAACACCTCCGTTCTGCTGAGGAGAATAAGGCGTCGTAAGATAATGCTTAATTCCGGAAAGCTCACAATAATTCTGGAATTCATTTGAGGTGAATTCGCCGCCATGATCCGTGCGAAAAGCCTTTAATTTGTTGTTTTTCTCCATTTCTGCCGCTGCTTTGATCTTCTTGAATGCCTCAAATGCTTCATCTTTGTTTCGGATCAGCACCTTCCACATGAATCTAGTGCAATCATCAACCAACAACAGAAAATAGCGCTTACCTCCGTGTGTAGATGGAGTTATCGGCCCGCATAAATCTCCATGCCATAGTTCAAGAGGTTATTTTGCTCGAAATTTCGCCACTGCTGGAAAAGGATTTCGGTGTTGATTTCCAACCAAACAACCATCGCAGATCCGGTCCTCATGCTCGATTGCAGGCAAGCCATGCACCATTTTTTTCTGACTTAGAAACTTCAGTGCATTAAAGTTCACATGTCTGTATCTTGCATGCCAGCGCCAGGCTTCTTCTTTGCACCTTGCTTCTTCTTTGCACCTTGCTAGTAGGCATTCAGGTAGGGCTGGTACTATATTAATCATGTATAGTCTGTTCCTTGACCTGTTTACTTTTGCTAACAGCCTCTGTGATTTGTCAACAATAGACATTACTCCTCCTTCAATTACAACCTTGCATCCATTCTCATCTAACTGACCAAGGCTTACTATGTTGCACTTCAACTTTGGTATATAATAGACATTAGTAAGTAATCAATGTTCACCCGTGAAGCATTCAAACAAAACCGACCCTCTCCCTTGTATTTCTACAGCCGAGCCATCTCCAAACTTGACCAAACCATTAATGGTTGTGTCAATTTCCGCAAATTTTTCAATACAACCAGTCATGTGGTTACTTGCGCCGGTATCTAAATACCAGGCCTTGTCTTGGGTGCCATTATTCTTTTGCATCACCTTGTCTTCATGCAGAAACACCTCTTCATTTTGTATAGCATGGCTGGGAACACAAGTTTCAACCATCAACAGTGCCGGTTCATCATCGGTTTGTGTTGTAACAAGATTTACCTTTTCTTTTTGATTTGGTTTTGGACACTCTTTTGCAAAATGACCATATTCATTACAATTGAAACATTTAACCTTGGATATGTCGAAGTTGTGCAGCTTTCGGTCTCCGTTATTGCGTTCACCATTTCCTCGGCCTCCACCATTTCCACGCCCACGACCACGTCCTCTTCCATGACGTCCTCCTCTTTTGTTGTTGTAGGAGCCTTCATTTCTCTTTGTTTTTTGAATTCTTGTCTCCCACTCGGTCCGGGTAAGGAGCAACTGTTCTCCGCTGCCCTTCAAGTCCAATCGCCCTTTAAGTCCTTCTTCGAATGTTTTGAGACGACCAATCGCCTCTGAAACCGACATCTTCTCAACATCGCCAAATTGCTCAATTGTTCCAATAATCTGGAGAAATCTATCTGGAACAGCGCTGAACAGTTTTTCAACAACCTCGCTGTCGTCAAGCTTCGTGCCTAGCGAGCGTATCTCGCCCACCAACGTGGTAAGCTTCATGGAAAATTCATTGATTGTCTCCGAATCCTCCATCTGTAACTTGTTCAATTGCCGTTTCAGAACCTGTACACGCGCCTTCTTAACACGATCTTCACCAACTCGCATCTCCCTGAGTGCGTCCCAAGCCTCCTTTGTCGTCTTCTTCTCCGCGATTGCCATCATCACGTCATCAGGCACAGCTTGAGAAATGGCTACCATAGCGCCTTGATCTTTGTCGTCATCTGCGTCTCCGCCTTCGATCACTGACCATATTCCTAGCGAACGCAAGATTATCTTCATTTTGACAGCCCATATGCCGTAATTTGTTTCGCTTAACATCGGATATTGGATCGGGATTGTGGCTCCTCTTGCCGTCGGTTTCACCACTGCAAGTGTATTTGATTGATTCCCTACTTCACCGGCCATTGCTTTGACAACTTGGCTCCGATACCAAATGATGGGTTTCTATAACCAGCAACAGAACTTTATTAAATTTCAGTTTTCAAAAAACAATGGCAGGACATTGTAAACAGAATGAAAGAACAGGAATTTTGGCGATGCAACCAACAGCATCTTTTTCTGGTTTTCCTATTATATAAACAAATGCAAAGATACATAACTGACTTCATAACTAACACCCCACGTTCTCTTTAGAATAAAACTGACAACATAAATAACATAAAAAAACTGCTACTCTAATATAAAGAACAGCTGACTGTACATACTCCTGGAGACAACTAGATTAACTCATCATATCTATCATGAGCTTCCATCTACAATTTATCCAAAATTAGTTGTTTATGCAACTTAAATTTTATTCTTTGGTCAATGTTACCAAAAAACTAAATTTATTGCGTATGCAGCTTCCAGTATAAGAGTTAATATTCAAAAACTATAGTGGTCTAACAATCCTAATGATTGCAAGGAAGGTATAGGCACCTGGTGGAAGGTTTGTTCTGTGCATGCAATTCAATTATATGGAGTTGGTTAAATTGGCTATACAATTTTACTGTAATTTTCTACTTAATTATTATTTGAACTTTGTTGATCATTTCTACATGAGAATGCAAGTTTGGAACGATTATTAGCAATTTACAATTTTTGACAGCTCATTAACTCAAATGATTAGTGATTTCAATAATTTTTCCAGTTTGCAATTAAATGAACTACAATTTTATCTTATAATTCTCCAGTTTACAAGTTTGGAATGATCCATATTTATTTTGTTTCCCAATAATGTTTTTCTGTTTTATCTATGTACTAAGCTCAACTATATAATAATTTGTTAACACTGTTGTTATACTTGCTATAACAGGAGAAGATAACAGAAGAAGTACGTTAGCAACTCAATTTGTTCGGTTGAGAGCTCATGGAGATTGAATTGAAAAGGCATCAGTCATTGCATTTCATTCACATCATAGTCTTCTATCATTCAAGGGAAATGAATTATTGTAGTATTATATAGATATTGTCCATCTACTGTCTTACGTAATCATTCAAAAAATTGTTAATCAAGTTTTCTTATACTTAATTATTGTAGTTTCTTTGTTCTATTATGACTCACGCCTGCACGTTTCCCATGAAATTATTTAATCCATGTTGAAATTGTTGTCTTTGTTCAAAATGATAAAGTATGCTGTTTATTCGGTGATCGGTCTATGTTTGAAAAGTAATCAAATTCTAAGTTTGCACAACAAAATCGCCAGCTTTTTTTGTTGCACTGTAACATGACTATTTACGCAACAGTATACTATATAATGGAAACATTGCTTTATTGAACTCATTTAGTCCTGTTATTTACATTACTTTACTAAACGCATCTACTACTATTTACAGAACATGTGCTATTTAAGGCTGACTGCTTCTACTATTTTTTTCTGTTAACTTTCATACTAATAGTTACACTTTTCCCTTGTAAACCTTCCACCTTCAAGTTTGATTGACAACATTCCGTAACTATTCTGTACCTATAATATTATTTATATTTAATATTGTAACCCATGTAATTAGAATATTTTTATTAATGTAGTTAGTAATTTAATTCTCTGCAAGTAGCTATGTTATTTTTGCTATGCCCGTGTGTGAAGGATACTTATTCCTACGATAAACTTGAATTGAAATAAAGGTAGAGATGTATGAATTAAGATATTCACAATTATATTTGAAATGCTTATTCATATTGATTAAAAAACTATGAAGAATATACCATCCTCAATCATTATTTTAAAAATTGCATAATAGCATATACATTTATTTTCGAATGATTTGGAATAAAATTCATGAAAAAATATGAGCAGCAAAAAATATGTATTATTAGCCAGCAACCTGTATAGATACTCAAAATTTTATACATATTTTGTGGAATATTATTTGAAATTCTTAACAAATTTCCTAAAATAATTTATTTACAAGAATTAATGATCATTTTAATAATTTAAATAAAATTGATAATAATTGCAAGTGTAGTTGCAATCTGTGTGCGTAGCACGGGTTCACACTAGTATACTAATATTACCCACCTACCCTAGATTTACTTAACCCTCCCACTGATCTAAGCTCGTTTTACTTAACCCTAACTTTAGTTCATATTCATACAGTCCCCGGATTAGATTAAGTTAAGTAGTCCAATTTATTACCATGTCCATATATGTTTTATAATGCGTTAGACCTCCCACATTAGGCCTACAACGTGTGGATGCTGGATATGCCGGTCGGTTCAGGGCAGTCTTATTCCATGGTTGGACCGAACCTCGTGTCTTAGCCCAATTCAATTTACATACTTAAACCTCCCATATTAGGTTCAACATTAGTGGCTGTTGGATATGCCGGTCGGGTCCGGGCAGACTTCCACCACTAATGCAACATAATCTCGTGTCATAAGCACAATTACAATTCCTAATTGTAATTACTAAACATTCCATTTTTAATTAATTAATCAGTTAATTAATCCATTCCTTTTATAGGTGTAAATACCCATTCTACCCAATAATTTGAATTATATGTCCAAAAATGTTCGTATTCAAATTATGCCAATATTGACCCCTTTTCCCCCTTTCCTTAACAAGCGCCCTCACAAAATTGGCGGCATGCTTAGGCTAGATAACGGCCTAGTCATTAATGATAAAAAGGAAAAACAATAGGAATGTAACAAAAGTGATCATCTTGGCATAACATAGACTTAGCTTAATAATGTGAACATACATACTGGCATGGACATGTAATTAACATCATAACAAGCTGGACACAAAACAGATGAACTGGTGGTAGTCAATTGATTCTAACATAACTACGATGTCACAATAAACAAAGTAAGATCTAAATTAGCAATTTAGATGTCCAATTAGTTTAGATCTAACATGATAATACATGGTGATAAATTAGATCACATAACTTAGATCTAGAGGTTAAAATAGATCTAACATGATAACACAATATGATAAATTAGATCACATAATCCAGATCTAGAGGTTAAAATAGATTTAACATGATAACACGAGGTGATAAATTAGATCACATAATTTAGATCTAGAGGTTAAAATAGATCTAACCGTTTTAATGTCCACATAGATTAGATCTACTGGTTTAGAAATAGATCTACACAATCCACATCATAGCAAGACATAGAAGTTACAATTAAGATAAAGATTTAGATCCAATCCTAACCAATTCAAGGTGACATATGTTCATGAATTACATAAATGATCAGATCTATCCAATGATATAACTGTCCAAATTAACAGATTTATATAAACCACAATATAGTTACAAACCAAGATCCACAATAATAACATAACAGAATAATTACAAATGAAATGGGATTTAGAGAAATAGATCTTATCATGATACATAGCATAAGATATGATAATAGCATAGATTCATGGTTTACACATATCCAAATCACAGTCTTTCATAATTTACTTTTATTTATCTAAACCTAACGGCAACTAGAACTCACCGCGTTAGGTTTAGAGAATAGATAGAATGGATCTTGAAATTATGAATTTGATTTTGAAAGTATATGTTGTAGAAAACGGTTCCGTCTCAGTTCGCACCCCGGTAGTATATGGCCTCCGCGATTTCCAATGAAAAATAGGTGAATAGGACACATATATATAGATGCCAGGTCCCCTGAAACCGAGTGCCATGTCATCCCTAGGGGGTGTCGACAACCCTGCTGTTGGGTCGACCCCTAGGTCGGCATCCCTTAAGGGGGGTCGACACCCCTTTAGTAGGGTCGACCGCTAGAGCGGGAATTCTACCGCTATTTTTCAAAATTTGAATTTGAATTGTTCTAGATAAAATTCTGACTCATCTCTGACTCATATGTGTATACATAATATTACTACGCGTATACAAACTTAAAATCCTCATAACTTCTTCATACGGTGTCCGTTTTACGCAAACCAAATGTCTATCTTGACCAGAATTTTGAGACAGACGCAATGGTTCAGTCTGTTTCCTCTAATTATGAATATTAAATTATTTAATATTTAATTTATCCTCTTTTAGTGTCGTTAAAAATTCGGGGTTTTTTCAGTAATTGCTGAATACATTGCAATAAAGTCAAATTACAAAATCCCTAAACCCGGATTTATGGCTATTGTAAAAGCTGCAAAAAGACATATGCCGCTTGATATATAATGTGTGGAAATAACTATGAAGATAAAAGAATTATGTTAACTTTTGGTTTACCTTATATAAAGAGACAAATATTTATATGGTTGTGTGTTGTTTTGGAAAGAAGGCGTAAACATTAGAAATTGTAAAATATGTAATCAGAAAGATAGAAAACAAGAAACAAAGGGAAAGAAAGTTCCGTACAAGCATATGCATTACTTACCCAATATTTCAAGTCTTTAAAGGTTATATAAATCTTCAGTAATAACATCTCACATAATATTAAATAGCTTTAGAATGGTGGAAGAGGGTACGTTGACACATCCGGCTGATAAAGAAGCATGGAAGAATTCCGATAAAAGTTATCCCAATTTTGCCATAGGGATTCGTAATGCTAGACTATAATATGTACGGATTGTTTTGTGCTATTTTCTCAATTTAGTTCAAAATATTCATCCTAGCCCATTATCATTATACTGCACAATTTATCTTCATGGATGTGTATGAATATGCAATATATGTTTCTTACTGTTGTCGTTCCTGGCCCCAAGATGACTATTCATCCAGGTGGTGATAAGACGTACAGAGACATGAAGAGGGTTTTCTTTTGGGCCGGGTTGAAGAAAGATGTGGCTGAATTTGTTTATCAATGTATAGTTTGTCAGCAAGTTAAAGCTGAGTAAAAGAAGCCCGGTGGTTTACTTTTTCATTTGGAGGTTCCACAGTGGAAATGGGAGAGCGTCTCCATGGACTTCATAGATGGTTTGCCTAGATCAAATAAATGCAACACTATTATTTGGGTAGTAGTGAAAAGACTGACTAAAAGCGCTCATTTCATCCCAGTGAAGAGCACGGGGACCGCATCATGGTTGGCAGTAATTTATGTTTATGCGATAGTATTTGTTCATGGAGTACCTTCCAGCATCGTAAGTGATCGGGACCCCATCTTTACCAACGAATTTTGGAGAAGCTTTCAAGAAGCATTAGGCACACAGATGTGTTTGAGCACCGCTAATCATCCTCAGACCGACGGACAAATGAAGAGGGTGAACATTATTCTTGAGGATCTTCTAAGGCTATGTATCCTAGACTTTGGAGGGACTTAGGAAGAGAACCTTCTTTTAGTAGAGTTTTCCTATAACAACAGTTATGAAGCTAGCATCGGTATGGCAACCTTCGAAGCATTGTATAGACGCCCTTGTAGATCACCAACTTGTTGGTGGGAATCTACAGAAAGATTATTACTTGGACCAGATATGGTTAGTGAAACGCCCAAAAAGATTGACCTTATTCGACGACGGATGAAGACAGCTCAAGATAGGCAGAAATCCTATGCAGACAAGAGGATCTGACATCAAACTTGAATTGGGAGACTTAGTTTTTATTAAAATATTACTTTTGAGGAATGTGGTTCCCTTCGGATTGATAGGGAAGTTGGCATCTAGGTTTGTGGGACCATTTCCCATAACTGAGATGATTCGCCAAATGGCTTATGGAGTAAAGCTTCTAGAAAATCTATCCAGTGTTCATGAAGTTTTCTACATTTCTCATCTACAGAAGTGTTTGCATGACACCGCGGAAGTTGTTGAGCCAAGCATATTGGAAGAAGTGGAAATAGCGCGGGATGCGAAAGTCAGACGAGTCCCTACCCGTATTCTTGAATCAGAAATTAAGAAGCTATGAAATAAAGAAATCAAGCTGATAAAGGTTCAATGGGGAGATAACCCGAAGGATGCAACTTGGGAGACCGAAGGCAAGATTCGTGCTTCGTACCCTTTTCTTTTCAAGGGTATGTTCTTAACTCCTTTTCCAGAATTTGTCTATGCTTATTTCTATTATTTGAGTATGAATATTCTCTACCTTTAGATAGGAATCCCATGGATGTATACATGTGTTTGAGACAAGTTATGTTTGATGGATGCAAATGGATGTAAGTGTTTACTAATGGTTGCCTGTGGATGCATATACACACAAATTAGGGACTAGAACGGATCAATCACTCTCATACTACATATGGATGTGTGCATTTTTCTTTTCTTTTAATTGTTGAAAATGGATGTATTATCAAATGGATGTTGCATTTGGACGAATGAGTGTGCACACATATAGAACTTACATGTTATATAGGTCTATTTGCATACATATTGGATTCATGACACTAACATACATTGTATTGAGGAGGTCTGCTGAATTAGTAGACTGACTAATCTTCACATTAGTATTGGGACATATACACAAACCTTTGCATATGCTCATATAAGTATTAGAAGTATTTAAGGACAATGGATGCTTGCGATTGATGTATGAGTAGAAGGGTGATGGATGGTAGGATCCTCATTTTTCTCAACTTAGAGATTTCGGGACAGATTCCTTTAAGTGAGGGGGAATCTAACACCTCGTAATTTTAAACAACACTAAAAGAGGATAAATTAAAAAATAATTAATTCAATATTCGGAACTAAGGGGAACAGACTGCACCATTGCGCCCGTCTCTAAATTCTGGTTAAAATAGACATTTGGTTTGCATAAAACGGACATCGTATGAAGAAGTTATGTAGGTTTGAAGTTTGTATTCACGTAGAAGAATTATATATATATATAGGATCTACGAATTCAAATTTCAGTTCAAAATTCGAAAATCCCATAGGCGGCAAAATTCCCGCCCCAGGGTGTCGACCCCTTAGTGGGGGGTCGACCCCCCTAGTGCTAAGGTGGCAGTCGGTTTCAGAGTGCTAACAACTATATATAGAGGTCCATTTTTCTTGTTTTCTTCATTGAGAATCCATGGTGGTCAAACTCTACCGTTGACTGAACTGAATCGTTTATCTTCTACAACAATCATATAAGGCTAATCAGTTAGAGATTCAAGCGTAGATCTACATCTTAACAAGCATCTTTTCTAGTTCTCTTTTTCTAATCCAAACACTGTGAGTTCTTCGTTGCTTTTAGATTTAAATATTTAAAAGTAAACCTGATATGACTATAGTTTGGATTTGTTCCTGTGACTAAATTATATTAGATCCATTGTAAATTATGAACATATGACATTCTGAATTTGTTATAACTTGGATCTCAATCTTTATCTTATCAGATCTATTGTGGCCTCTATAACATTCTATGATGCGGATCCTAAACCTTACTTGTATTAGATCCACTTTTAACCATTATATTTGAATTATGTGGACATCTAAATTATAATTCAGATCTAGCTTATTGTTTAGATCCCCTTGTGCTTATCATATTAGATCTGAGCCTGTTGAACATCAAAATTTAGATCTTGTCATGTTTATCTTAACATCTTTGCCATGTTTAAACCAGTTAACTGCCACAATTTCATTGAACCTATGTTTATATGTTCACCTTATCACCATGTTAGTATATGTTTATACCAGTTATGTTAGGACAATCATTTTTTTCATATTCCCACCACCTTTCCCTTTTTATTTATTATGGCTAGGTCACTGTTTAGCCTAGGCATGCCACCTAAAATTATGTGAATGCATTAGTTAGGGAACGGAGGAAAATATTAGAATTGGCATAACTTGTTTAATGAATGTAAATATGGATATGTAATTAAATTGGGTAAAAAGGGCATGGAACCTATAATCTATAACGACATAGGTGAGAATTGGATAATAATGAAATGCCTAGGATTACAAATAGAAATTGTAACTACACTTATGGCACGAGGTTAGGTTGCAATAGTGGTGGAAGTCTGCCCGGACTTGACCGGCATATCCAGCAACCGCTAATGTTAAACCTAATGTGACCGGTCTAAGTTCGCAAATATGAGATGGGCTAAGACACGATGTTAGGCCCAACTTGTGGAAGAAGTCTGTCCGGACCAAACCGGCATATCCAGCATCCACAAGTTGTAGGCTTAATTTGGGAGGTCTAGCCCATTATAAACCATAAATGAACATGGTAACAAATTGGACTGCTTAACCTAATTAAATCCATAGGGATCGTATGATTATGAACTAAAGTTAGGGTTAAGTTAATATTGGTTGAATAGTGGGTGGGTTAAGTAAATCTGAGGGGTTGGGTAATATTTACATATAGGCCCACAAACTTAGCTCTATAAGGTTATGCAATTAAAGACACCTAATGGTAAACATAACCTGTAACACCCGAATTTTTAACAAAAAATTAAAAAAGATAAATTAAATAATAATTAATTTAAAATTTAGAATTAAGGGAAATGGACTGCGCCATTGCATGCATCTCAAAATTTTGATTAAGATAGACATTTGGTTTGCATAAAACGAAAACTGTATGAAGAAGTTATGAGGGTTTTAAGTTTGTATACACGCAGAAAGAATATATATATACATATGAGTCATATATGAGTCGGAAATGAGTCATCACCTTATCCGAGAACGTTCAAAAATCAAAATGGAAGGAGGCGGAAAATTTCCCGCTCTAGGGGTTCGACCCCCCTAGATGGGAGTCGACACTGGGGTCGACCCCCCTTAAGGGGTGTCGACACCATGGTCGACCCATCCATAGGGGTGTCGACACCTGTTGACGGCAAAAAATATCGTAAACACCAAAGGTTCCTAATTACTAGGAATTATAAATATGGTCGCATAGACAAGAACATAAAATAGAACATAAGTAGTAAACAACACAAAAGATTTATAGTGGTTCGGCCTCAGTGAGGGCCTACGTCCACTTTGAAGAGTTGTTTGAATTTTATTAATCACTTAAAAGATTACAAGGTTGAGACCCTCTCATTACATTTGTTGACCACGGTACATGAAGCTACAATAGTCATATTTGCAAGAAATAGCAAAATGGACAATTTTGCACTTCTTCTTCCTCAAAGAGGAGATGCCATTAATGAAGCTCTATGGAGGTCTCAAAGCTCAAGAATCTCTCCATCTTGAAGTGTGAGGCCATGGGGTATTTATTGAAAGCGATTAGGTAGGGGTTAGGTAGGAGTAGGTAGAAATGGGGACCATCTACAGGAAATTCGCGCCTCCACCCGTCGGCCACCAGAAATTCGCACCTGGGTCGGGGTGCGAAATTTCGCACCTGACAAGTGTGAAATTTCGCACCTACTAGGTGTGAAATTTCGTATGTGCTAGGTGTGAAATTTCACACCTGCCAGGTGTGGAATTTCGCACCCACCTGGTGCGAATTTTTGCACCTACCAGGTACGAAATTTCGCACCTAGCTGGGTGCGAAGTGTATTGGGCGAGGGACGTGGTCGAGGTTCATTGGCGCAATCTATCTTTGATCTTCCCCCTGTGTTTCTTGAGTTTCGCCCTTTCGTCCTGGCCTCACGCGATGAGTTGTGTCGAGCGTGTCTTGAGTACTTTTGGTAAACGGACCAAAAGGCCAGTTAACATTTGCCCCCAAAGTACGTCTTATCTTGACATGATGTGCTTTGGAATGAAAGTTGAGATGATAGTTGGATTGCGGATTTATCCTGCAAGTTATAGGAAAAAACATGTTAGCTAGCGGGCTTGCTCGTTTGGGGAAAGTGAGCGAGTCGTCGTTGGTTTAGCATCGCACTCGCATTGCTAAATATTCGCATGGTGTCGTCATTTCACGTTTCAGGCGACTTGACACTAGCAAGGAGTAGGCGTACGCGAGCGTGATGGTCGAGAGGGTTTTATATATATATACACATATATATGTATTTTGAGGCGTGAAATTCCAAACCACTGGGGTTTGAAATTTCGAACCGCGTAGATTCAAACTTTCGAACCATAGTGGCTCGAAACTTTGAATCACAAGGCTCGAAATTTCGAACCCTAGGGGTCCGAAATTTCGAGCTCGAAGGTATGAAATTTCATGCCTGGGCTCAGAATGCGAAGGGACTTTTTCCTTTTTTATTATAAATAAACCCCTCCCCCCTCATTTTCCTTCCTCCTATTTTACGTCATTGGCTGCCACTATTCTGAAATCTTCGTTGCTCGACCCTTTCGAATAATTTTTTTAAGGTAATGGATTCGGTCAAAGGAGGAGAGGAAGAAGTGAGGTCAAAGTACAATTGTTGGAAGAGGCTCGAGGTCTCGAGCCTGATGTGTGAGGTTCGAAAATTCGAGCCTAATGGGCTCGAACCTTCAGACCTTGCAGGAATTGAAATTTCGAGCCTTTGGTTTCAAATTTCCGAACCCTGATGGGTTCGAACCTCCGACCCTCTGGGGTTCGAATTATTTAACCTTGGGGGTTCGAACCTTCGACCCCGGGGCTCGAATTCTCGAACCTTGGGGGTTCGAACCTTCGACACCCAGGGTTCGAATCTTCGACACCCGGGGGTTCGAATTCTTGAAACATGGTGGTTCGAAACACCGAACAACCGAGGCTTTAATTTTCGAACCTGAGGGGTTCGAATTTTCGGGCAGCCATGGTTTGAATTTTCGAACCCCAGAGGTTCGAATTTTCGAGGCGCACTTGTATGGACTTTCGAACCTTAGGTGTTTGAATCTTCGAGCCCCGGGGCAGGTTTGAGCGTATTACCTTGGCCGGATGTCGGCTTTCGCCGCTTTGAACTTTGATTTCCCGACTGACTCCCCTCGAACTTATATACTGCCTGTTTGATTGTGTGAATGTACCAAGGCGCACATCGATAACTGAATGGACAGGGACTCGAATCTTGCACATAGGATAGAGCATATATCTGGACTGTAACTGAACTTGTTAAGATATTTAAAGTTTCTTTATACATTCCAATTTTTGCATGACAGCACACACTTGTTAATTTTCACTAACTCGAGGGGTACAGACTATTTCACTATGATGTCTAATACTGGTATATTAAAGTATATCCAGCCATGCAAACAAGATCAAGGACTGTGAAACTTCTGGAAAACGAGGCTTCCCCGCCATCGTCTCCCACATCTAACTCTACGGACAATGACAGCTCAGGCGGCAGCGGGCTTGAGACTACTGAAGAATCGGTTCCCTCCCAATCCGGCAGCTCGCCCGAAGTGTTTGAGCACGGGGAGCACATTGAGAGAATACATTCTACCGTCATACATGCGGAATTGGAAAACATGGACATTATTGGTGGTGGCGAACCAACTGCCCCAGTAGCTCCAAACATGTTGCCTGACCCAGTTATTTTAGACAATCCACCAAACTCGGTGTCGTCGCGCTTGGATGCCATGACAGTTAGAAAGTTGGCATTGCGGTTTAGCATCCCGGAGGGAGATGCTCACACCCCTGGAACGAGTGGAAGGGCCCGTGCACCACCGGATGGTTTCACTCCTAGGAATCGACATACTTGCATTGCGGAGTGCATGCCCCTTGCTAATGACTTCATTCGGGAAATGTTATTCTACTTCCACCTTGCACCTTCACAGCTGCACCCGAATGCTTATTCCTCACTTCTGGGTACTTGTATTCTTTTTCGAGAATTTCTACACCGGGATCCTACCGGAGAGGATATTTGGTATCTCTTTCATTTTAGGCGATCAACTGGTGGATCGTCCTCCCAATGGTTCTTGGAAGCATCTCCCGCTACTAATTTTTTTTGTTGGAAAGCGGCCCAGGTCGTCTGAGATTAAGCATGACTGGTTCTTCGTTCGTTGCCCTCCCGGGTTTGCGAGGAGGTGGATACAAGGAAGTGAGTACCTTCGATCTCTTCTTATAGCGTTGTCCGTCTCCGTGTCTCATTGTTTTCTGATTGTGGCAGGAAATCCCGAGGTGCCTACTGGTGACGAGTATCGTCAACGTCTCGAAGCCCTCCGAGCCATCCCAGAAGATTCCCGTAAGGCGGATACTGTGGTAGATCAGAACCGCCTTCGGCGTGTTGGATTGCTTCCGGCCAATAGGGCCATAATCAAGCCTGCGGTGGCGAGTGATGTATTAATAAGGAAAGCGACAGAAGGCCCTGCTGCTTCCGTTCTGAAGAGGAAGATAGCTTCTATTGGGCTTGGACCAAAAAAGGCCATTAATTTCTAAGAAGATGTTGTTGGTAGCAAAGCTGGTAGCACGGAGACGACTACTCAGGATGATGGGCTTTTCGACGCTTCTGTCCCGCCCCTGATGGGAGGGGTAGGGGAAGAAGCGTTGGCTAGTCCTCATTCTCCTGTGACCTCCCTAGAACTACCGCCTCACTTGAGAAAGTGGATCGGTTTCCTGGTCTGGGTAACTTTCCTGTGGACTTGTCTGTGTGGCTGAGCGCAGCTAGAAAGGAGGATCTAGCTCGTGCCGTGGGGTGATAACTCCCTCGATTGAGGAACAATCTGGTCTATTGAGAGAGCACTTAGGGCATACACTTATACACACCACATTGCATAGAAGAGTGCCTGCGCATGCTGCTTGACTGATTTTGCTTCACTTTATTTGATAGGTGACATGGCCAGAGGAAGTGGAGACGAGGTCGTGGAGACCGCCATCGCCCCGAGAGTGCTTTTATCGGCTCCTTCAGGTGGGGGGCCAGCTTATATGGCAATGTTCCGCCCCCACGGGGTCGCGGAAGCGGGAGTCATCACAAGGATAGGACTCAATCCTCCACGACTCCTCCCCCTCCTCCTTCGATTCGGGTGCCAGAGGAGATTCACGGCTTGATCTAGGAGGTTCGAGTCATACATCGTCAACAACACCGCCCATCACTGCTTCGTTGGCCCCCGTTCTGATTTCCAAGGGGAGAGAACCACCACTTGCCCAGCCGAGGTCGGATAAGGCGACTGTCGTAGAAACGCAAGATTTGACGGAATCTGGAGTTCGAGATTTGGCCATTAAGGAGAAATGGCATTTATGAAACACCACTTCCCTCAGTTATACCTTGACGAGTTATGGTTTGTCCCTGAGCTTCCTCCTGCTCCTGATAGGGAGTCCGGAGAGGTATGGGAGCATGTGAGGGCTGCGTATCGTCAGGCCGATGTGCTTACCAAGTACTCCCATTACCTATCGGATCTGATTAGGAAGAAGAATCAAGAACTCGCTAGTCGGTAGTCGATTATTGATGTCGGGCAGACTTCCATTGCTAATTTGAATGCGGAAATAGGTAGGTTTTCTTATTCGCTCTAAGAATTATTTGCCTCTTGTATCTCTACATTGCTAACTTGCAGGGCGCGCTATTTTCAGCTGGGGGGAAGCATCGGTATGAGATGCTTAAGAAGGAGACCGACCATTCTTGCTCTATTCTAAGGGAAACCATAGCTGACTTAACCACTCAGAACACTGCCTTAAAGAAGGAAAAGGCCGAGGCAGACAATTTTTGCGCCGAATTGAGAAAAGATAATACACAAGTCCTGCAGCTTCAGGAAAACAACAAAGCTTTGAGAGCGGAGAATTCCCACCTAAGGAGGGAGCTTGAGGCGGCAAAGAAGGCGAAGGAAGATGCGGAAGCCAGTAACCGGGATGCGTTAGGCACCGCCGAGGGATTGAAAGACGAACATTTGAGGGAGGTGGAGCGCTTAACGGGTGAGCTAGTGAACGCAGAATTCTGGGCACAATCGTCCGTGGAGGAAGATATTAAGG
Source organism: Allium sativum (assembly GCA_030737875.1). Classification (NCBI taxonomy): domain Eukaryota; kingdom Viridiplantae; phylum Streptophyta; class Magnoliopsida; order Asparagales; family Amaryllidaceae; genus Allium; species Allium sativum. The sequence goes on along the minus strand of CM060923.1, from coordinate 569,349,255 downwards.
GTATGGTTGTTAGGTCCTAAATTCCGTGGAATTTTTGGGATGGATGACTACTCCCGTGAGCTAGCTCGAACCTAGGATATGTTGGTTCCGTACGAGGCCTTCTTGCACTGAGTGGTCGTTGACCTTGAACTAGCGACAACTCATGATTGACCTCTTGACCGAAGTGGAGCGGGAGAAGCTGGAGGAAGGTAGAAGGTGGTTGTTAGAGGACGCAAAGAGGGAAAGGAAGGAGAGGCTTGCTGATAAAAAAGGGAAGTTTGCCATGACTGATAGTGTCATGGTAGCAAAGACTTTTGCGGAGGGAAACTCCTATCGGCCGCCAGTCCCTAGATTGGTTATAGTGAGTGATCCGACAGGTTTGACTCGGGTTTCAACCGAACATGATCTGGAGCCAAGAGGGACTGAATGTACATTGCCTGTTGCGCCTGGTGCCCCTTTTGCTCTCCCTGGACCATCCTTGACCGGAGTTAAACTCCCTTTACAATGCATCCTAGAGGATGATGTGGTCACCGAAATTGCTGACTAAAAGATTGTGTCTTCTCCCTTCCGGATTAACTACGGCCTTGGATCCTACCCTTGCGATTCCCGAAGTGACCGAGTCTAGGCTAGGACTTGAGGGGATTCAGTCTGGAGAGAGCGGAAATCATCTTGACACCTTCTCGGGGATAAGGGTAACTCCTGGCCTCTACGAAAGCCTTGTTGATGAAGGGGAGGAGGTAGATGGGCGAGGCACGACTGCCCGAGATCCGTTGGAGGTCGATGTGCCCTCGATGGCTGCCATGGTGAATGCGCAGAAAGCTAGGATTGTGGCCAAAAGCGAGGAGGTGGAGGAAAAGTGGAGGCATGTTGAAGCTATCAGGAAGGAGGTTATAGCCAAGTCCAGGGAGGATGTAGAAAAGAGGGCTGCCGCGACAGTTGCTTAGAGGAAGGCTGATGACGAAGCGGAGAAGAAGAGGGCGGAGGACGAGGCTCAGAAGAAGCGAGAGGATGTTGAGGCTCAGCGAAGGGTTATTGAAACTTGCGAGAAAACCAGGGCTGGCGATCCAACACATAAGTCCCAGAAACTCATTGAGCATCAGGCAGCTAAAGAAGCCAAGGAAAAAGCTAAGCGGGAAGGGAATGTGATTCCAGAGGTGAGTGTTGCAGTGATAGGTCTAGCTGCCAGAGATGCCCCCAGGCCTTTGCCACCTGTTGCCCCTGCTGATGTCACCGAGATTTCCAACGACGATGGGGTGGACAAGAGGCGTCTTCCAGCTTCTCACGATTCGACCAATTCCCAAAGGAGCCGAAGTGGAAAAGGCGGGTCTGGAAAGAAAAGGCCCAGCTCCAAGAATGAACCGTCGAGTGCCGAACCTGCAAATAAGAAGCACAAAGACAAAAAGAAGAAGCATGGTTAGCGTTGGTCGCTTAAATATAAGTTTAGTGCTCATTTTGGCAGTGTAGGCCAATAGTTTACACGAGTTCGGCCCTCGCTTTTGGTTTTTGGAGATATGGTGTGGTTTTCATGTACACCCTATCATTAGAAATAAAGATATTAGCAATGTAGTTAGTTGTAATGTGTGCGTGTGTTGTAATGAAATATGAATCAGTAAAGATCGCATTTTCTGTTAAATGTTCGGATGTTCTTCCCATGTTTTCGGACGTCCCCTACTTGCATAGGCCTACTTATCGTTACACTTAACAAAGAAGCGGTTGTGAGTGTTGTGCCCTGGATCAACGGTACCAGGGAGGAGTGATAGTGCACAAGCTTCTAGTAAGTTTCCCTTAGATCAAGAAACCCATAGTTGGCGAAGCCAGGCTAAGTGCCTTGCTGTATTTGGGTTGCCCGGGGTTAATGCCAAGTGTAGCGAAGGCATATGACATCACATTGTGCGGTCCGGTGTAGGCTCTCCCATAGTTCATCGGGTTGAGGCGAGCATGTAGCCGTCGTTGTTTTCCTGGGAAGAGAAGCCCGTATCATCAGCCCATAGGGTTCGATCGTGGTCGTAGGCTACCCTTTAGCCTTGAGAGCTTCGAGGAAGTAACGATTTAAGGGTCGATCTCGGTGCTGCATCAAGATTCGACCATCACCCGTAGTTTGGGGGGAGTTTGTATTGCACCGTCTTGCTATTGGGTGGCCCCAAGTCACATGGGACTTGGGCGAACGATTTATCCTCGGTCTTGGTGTTCGACCTAGGTTCGTGTTAGAGGTTATTTATACTCGGCCGCGTCACGGGCCGACGACTCGAGTAGCATTGCCAGCTTCCGTGCTTGGGGTGTCGGTCGGTGCCATCAGGTTAGATTGTGAGGTTGGCTGGTGGCCTGGGCGGCGATGTCGGCCCCCATACTAGAGGTCGACACAACGGCCGGCAGTTTACACGAAAGCTAGCTGTCAGGATTAATCAAACATATCACGCGAGAAGTAAACACAGAATAAAGAGATAGAAAGATGAACATCATTTCCACTAGTAAATTTTGGCATGAATAGCCTTTACAATGCCTTGAATTGTTACAAAACATCGTTGGAAAGCATAAACAACCATGTACTAAGTTATGTGAAGTAGCGGCGGAGATGTTCACTTTTCGAAGCCCTAGGTAGTTCAGCTCCATCCACGGTCGCCAACTTGAAAGCTCCATCACTGAGTCTTCTTATTATAGAGTATGGGCCTTCCCAACGAGGAGCAAGGCCCGTTGGTGGAGGGAATACTTGTTTTAGGATGAGATCGCTGATTTTGAGGTCCTTGTGGTGGACTCGAGAGTTGAAGTACCGAGCGACTCGTTGTCGTTGGGCAGTGGCTCGGAGATTGACTTCATTCCTTTTTCCTTCTAGCAAGTCGAGTGACCCCAAAAGAAAGTCTTGGTTCGTCTTTGGATCAAAGTAGGTGACTCTATGAGATTAGAGCTTGAGCTCGATGGGGATGACGGCTTCGGACCCGTAGGCGAGGGTGAAGGGAGTGTTCCCGGTCGCTGTCTTGTGGGTCGTTCGATAGGCCTATAGGGCTAAAGGAAGTTCATCTTCCCACATGCCGCCGGTTTTCTCGAGGCGCTTCTTGATAATGGGCTTGATAACTTTGTTAACTTCCTTAACTTGCCCGTTAGCCTGGGGGTGTGCTACGGTCGAGAACCTTTTTCAATGTCGTGCCGCTGACAAAAGGATTTGAACTCTACGCTCTCGAACTGAGTGCCATTTTCTGAAATGATGGCCTGAGGGACCCCATATCGGGTGATTATGTTACGTACCACAAAGTTGATCATTTTTTTGGTAGTGATTGTGGCGAGGGCTTTGGCCTTTGCCCATTTGGTAAAATAATCAACAGCGACGACAGCGTATCGTGCCCTGCCTCAGGCCATGGGAAGAGTCCCAATGATGTCGATTCCCCACATGGCGAATGACCATGGGCTGGTCATTTGCATTCGTTCTATTGGTGGGGCTCTCATGATTTTTGAGAAGCGTTGGCACTTGTCGCACTTGCGAGCATAACCGGCGGCGTCCTAGTGGAGTGTGGGTCAGCAGTAGCTATGTCGGAGTATCATCCTAGCCGGGGTTTGCCCCCCGGTGTGGTCACTGCATTCTCCTTCATGTACGCTGACCAGAACCTTGATGGCGTCGTCATGGGCCACACATCTAAGTTAGGGGACAAAGAAGCCTCTTCAGTAGAGTACCCCTTCCATAAGGAGATAACAAGTTGACTGGCAGGTGAGCGATCGCATTTCTTTATGGCTTTCAAGGAGGATCCCCTGCTGCAAGTAGCTTTTGATCGGCGTCATCCATGACTCCAGCTCGGGTTCGACGCTCATGGCCGTGCTGGTTTGTGTTGGCTTGGTACTGGGGGAGTTGAGCACCTCGACGGAGGCGAACCCTAACAGCTACGGATCTTCGGAACTTTCTAATCTGGCCAGTGAGTCGGCCCTTTCATTTTCTCTCGTGGAATGTGAGTGATAATGAAGTGGTCAAAGTCAGTGAGTAGTTCCTGTACTTGAGTTAGGTATAGAGCAAGTCGTTCCCCTTAATCTGGAATTCATCCTTCACTTGGCGCACGATGAGCTATGAGTCAGAGAAAATCTGAATAATCTTTAGATTGAGTTTGATCACGATCCTTAGTCTGTCTATCAGTGCCTCATATTCTGCATCATTGTTGGTGGCGGGGAAGTTTAGCTTTAGGGTGTAGTGTATCGAGCGTACCTCGGGAGTGATAAGTACGATGTCGACTCCCGAACACTAGTTGTTGGAGGACCCATCAACAAATAACTTCCATTCACTGTCGGGGGCCTCAGCATTCTCCGTTGAAGTCTCCTTAGGGACCGTGAATTCGACTATGAAGTCGGCGAGGGCTTCCCCCAGGATGGCTCGATGGGGAACGAATGTTATGTCAAACTGACTTAGTTCCATACTTTACTTTAGCAGCTGACTGGATGCCTCAGGTCATTGTAGAACCGGACGAAGCGGCTTGTCGGTGAAGACCTTTATGGGATGAGCTTGGAAATATGGCCGAAGCTTCCGGGAGGATACTAGCAAGCAGAATGCTATCTTTTCGAGTTTCGGGTAGTTCTTTTCTGCTCCCGTCAATCGCTTTCTTATGTAGTAGACAGGTCGTTGAATGCGATCTTTAAGCTCTATTACTGGCGAGCTGATTGCCTGTGTAGAAACAGCCAAGTAAATATATAAGTCCTCATGATCTACAGGCTTTGACAAGATGGGTTGTCGCTCCAAGTGATCCAGGAGTTCCTTGAATGCGGAAGTGCACTCAGGGGTCCACTTGAAGTTGCGTTTCCCTTTTGGAAGTAATTCGAAGAAAGGAATGCACTTGTTGGTGGCCTTTGAGATGAATCGACTTAAAGCGGCGACCTTTCCATTTACACTTTGAACATCCTTGATATTTTCAGGGATTTGGATATCCCGAATGGCTTGGATTTTCTCGGGATTAGCTTCGATGCCCCGAGCGTTGACGACGAAACCTAAAAACTTTCCAAAAGTAACGCCAAAGGATCATTTGAGAGGATTGAGTTTCATGTCGTATCGACGAAGGACATTGAACATTTCGGAGAGGTCGTGGACGTGGTCACTATAAACTTTTGATTTAACTAGCATGTCGTCCATGTACACCTCCATGGATTTCTCGATTTGAATTTTGGAGAGTCGATTAACCATCCACTGGTATGTGGCGCCAGCATTCTTGAGGCTGAAAGGCATGACGCGATAGCAGTAAAGACTAAGGTCGATTATGAAGGAGGTATGGTCCTGGTCGTGGAGATTCATCGGGATCTGGTTGTTACCGGAGTAGGCGTCCATGAAGGATAGCAATTGGTATCCGGCGGTTGATTCAACTAGCTGATCGATCTTCGGGAGCAGGAAGCTGTCCTTAGTACATGCCTTGTTTAGATCAGAGAAGACACACATCCGCCATTTACCATTGGCCTTTTTGACTAGAACTGGATTGGAGACCCACTCAGGGTAGTCGGTCTCATGGATGAAGTTATTGCTTAGCTGGCGATCTACCTCTTCTACGAGTGCCTTAGATCTGTCGGGTCCCAGGAAGCGGCGCATTTATTTGACTAGAGGTATCGTAGGGTCTATGCATAAAGAATGGCAGGCGATTGTCGGGTCTATGCCTTACATGTTGGGGTGAGTCCATGCGAATATGTCTAGATTAGCCTTTACAAAATCCACAATATTGTATTTGACCGCTAGGTGAAGGTGTGATCCTATCTTTAATACTTGCAACGGATCGTCGAGACTGACAGAAACATCTACTGTGGGCTCGAGCAGAGTAGGTCTCTCGCCCTTGGGCTCTTCGTCATTCCTTGGATCGAGGTCATCGAAAAGACTGGAGTGGCGCCTGAGCCAGGGTCCAAACGCCGCTGATTGCTATGAGGAGGTGGTCTTGGTGCAAAAGCATACGGGCACTGCTTTTCCCTTATCCCTATTATGTGCATTCTTTAATTCTATTGCATGAAATTCTCTAGCATTGACTTGGTCGCATCTGATTTTTCAAATCCCGTTCTCTATTGCAAACTTTATTAGGAGGGACCATGGTGATAGGCAGACGCGAAATTCTATGAGGAAAGGACGTCCAAAGAAGACGTTGTATGGCGAGATGATGTCGATAACCACGAAGGTGAGAATTCAGACTCGACTCCGATCCCGCCTACAAGGTTCGACGGGTAGGTCGATGACCCCTACCGGACAACTGGACGACCCATTATAGCCTTGGATTGTGCAATTGCACGTTTTGAGATCTCTAGCCTCGAACTTCATCTGGTAATAGGCGGATTTGAAGATGATGTTGACCGATCTCCCTGAATCGATCAATATTTTTTGAACAGTTGCAGCACCAATTTGGGTCGTGGTAACCAAAGGATCGGTGGTAGGGATTTTAATTCTTGTGGATTCCCTTCCATTGAAGATAATGTCGTCCCACATGGTTTTCTGGAGCTTGGTCGGGATGGAATCGTCAGGTGCAGAGCAATCCTCGTGGGTTGCATGTTTAATGGACCCCACATATTCCTGCATCTTTCGGAAGCTCTCATCCGTGGGTCCAGGCCCGCCGCATATAGTGTTGATCACAATTCCTCGCTTCACGTTAGATGGTCCCGAGGCTTTCTTGGTGGTCGTTTGAGGAGTTGGCACTGGATGTTTTGGATTAGTTTCGAGGGGAAAAGGCTCTTGGATGTATTGTTCAAGCCGCTTTTCTCGGATAAGCTTTTCAATAGCATCCCTTAGCTAGCGGCATTCATTCGTGTTGCGCCCATACATATCATGATATCGACAATATCTCTCTGAGTTCTTCTTGGAATCGGTTGACTCCCTGACGCGGGGTTTCTTGTACGGCAAAGTGTTACATGTCTCTAGGTATATAGTTTCCGGATCTTCATTCAGCGGAGTGTATGTCTCGTAAGCTTGGTAAGGGCCAGGCTTCCTTGGCTCCGTTTGGAATTGATTGTTGCTTCGGCCACCTTGCCCCCCAAGGTTTGGTCTATGTCTGGGGGTCCTGCCCCCGCATTTGGATTAGAGGGTCCTCCTGCTTCTCGCCCCTTAGGACAGTTATTAGCGGTGTCCGCTCAATGGATATTGGGGTGATTGGTCTTGGAGATGCGTTTCCGTCTTGCTTATTCTTGGCATAAGAGCTGCCCCGCTTTCTCATAGAAAGCATCGAGGCTCTTCGGTTGCTTTTGGTCGATCCATGCCCCAAATTCAGAAGTAGGAAGGACACCTTTAGTTAGCTGAAAGAGTATGGTGCGTGGATCCGGATCCTCGACCTCGGCAAGGGCGATGTTGAACCTGGAAAGGTAGTTTTTGAGCGACTCTGCGGGCCCTTGGTATAGGTTGGAAAGGGTGAGGGCATTTTTCGGCGTTGGAATATGCATCCTGAATTGCTTAACTAATTGCGTTGCTAATTGGCTGAAGTTGTTGATGGAATTTAGCAGAAGGCGAGAGAACCATAATAAAGCGGTTCCTGACAGGAATAATAAAAAGCATTTGCACTTGACCGGATCGTCGCCTCTACTTGAGTCCATTTGCCATTCATAGCGGTTTAGGAAAGCACAATGGTCAGTGGTGCCATCGTAGAGCAACATATACGGCATGCTGAAGCGTCACGGCCATTCAGCTTCATTAACTCTTCAAGTGAAAAGGTTGCGCCTAACGTATACTTCCCATGACTCATGTACATTCCCTCGCATCTCCCTTATGATCCTTCGGACCATGTCGAGAAGGTAGGTTGTATGGGGGTCCTCCATCGGGACCCATGGGTTTTGGCGAGGTTCAAGAGTTCTGGCGCGACGGCATCTTCTAGGGTGGATGTCGGGATGGTCTTCTTCCATGTCCATGACATCTATAACGGGATCCTGGTGTGCATGATGATGTAGAGCGGGGTCACGCGGATCCAGTTCCGGAAAGGCATGGGCAGCCAAATAATTAGGTTCATCGTCTCGTCGGGCGGCCATTGGGTCTTTTCGAGGAGGTGGTTGGTTAGTAGGAGCGGGTCCTTTATTGATGACTAAGCGAGAACGGTCCAGATATTGGGCGCCCTCGCTATAGGTAACCGTGGTTTGGTCGCCGTTGTCATTGGCATAACAATTGCCCTTGCCGTTGTCGAGGGCATTTGTTCGGACGACGACGTTGATGATGAGACTAAGCCTCCTTCTTTGGTACTGACCCCTCGACTCGGAAGGAAGTTTCTGATGTCGGTGGTCGGGGTCGAGCATTGTTCTGAGCTAATTGCAGTCGAGCGATGATGCACTGACTTTCTTGAAGTTGTCGCATAGGGTCGATGTTATTCCTCAGTGCTTGGTTAAGCTCGACAGTTGTATTTTCATATCTTTCATTAAGCGTGCGGATTTTTGCTAGGGTTACGGGTGCCTCAGGGTCCGCAATTGGAGGTTCACTTTCATTAGTGGCCGGGATGTCCGCCGTTGAGGTTGATGAGATGTACCGGCCTCGGCGGCGGCTGAGGAGCCGATCATTGCGTTCTTTGACTTTTTTACCATCGTAAGCGGACTCGACGGCAGGTTACGCAAGGAACCTTAAGCTCGACGAAGTTGAGATTGTAATGTGCGAGAAAGACACAATATCTGAGTTTTCTCAGTTAAAGCACCAAATGTTAACGTAAAAAATGTCATAAACACCAAAGATTCCTAATTACTAGGAATTATAAATATGGTTGCATAGACAAGAACATAAAATAGAACAAAAGCAGTAAATAACACAAAAGATTTATAGTGGTTCGGCCTCAGTGAGGGCCTACATCCACTTTGAAGGGTTGTTGGAATTTTATTAATCACTTGAAAGATTACAAAGTTGAGAACCTCTCATTACAATTATTGACAACGCTACATGAAGCTACAATAGTCAGATTTGCAAGAATTAGTAAAATGGACAATTTTTCCCTTCTTCTTCCTCAAAGAGGAGATGACATTAATGAAGCTATATGGAGGTCTCAAAGCTCAAGAATATCTCCCTCTTGAAGTATGAGGCCATGAAGTATTTATAGGAAGCAGTTAGATAGGGCTTAGGTAGAAGTAGGTAGAAGTGGGGACCATTTACAGGAAATTCGCGCCTCCAGCAGTCGGCCACTAGAAATTCACACCTAGGTCGGGGCGCGAAATTTCGCACCTGCTGGGTGCGGAATTTTGCACCCACCTGGTGCGAAATTTCGCACCTGGCTCGGTGTGAAGATTGGGCGAGGGACGTGTTCGAGGTTCATTGGCGAGATCTCTCTTCGGTCTTCCTCCTGTGCTTCCTGAGTTTTTCCCTTGGCCCTGGCCTCACGCGATGAGTTGATTCGAGTGTGCCTTGAGCACTTTTGGTAACCGAACCAAAAGGGGGGTTAACAACACGCCTAGGGCTGATGTGGCGGTCGGTTTCAAGAGGACTGGCAGCTGTATATACATGGCCATTTCTCATATTTTTTCAATTGAGAATTAATGGTGGCCAAACTCTGTCAATATCTAAACTGAACTTGATCTGTTATCTTCTTCAACTAAAGCAAATCAATTGGAGATTCATGATCCAATCTTTTCTAGTCCTATATTCTTATCCGAACTTTGTGAGTTCCTAGTTGCTTTTAGATTTGAATATTTAAAAGTAAATATGGCACAACTATGACTTGGATTTTTCATATGCCTAAATTATATCAGATCCACTGTAAATTATGAACATATGACATTCTGAATTGGTTAGGATTTGGATCTAAATCTCTATCTTATTGAATTTGTTTTAATCCCTATGACATTTCATTATCTGAATCTTAAATCCCATTATATAGATCTACTTTTATACTGTTGGATCTAAATTGTGTGGACATTTAATTTGTTCATCAGATCTAGTTTATCATCTTGTGCCGATTATGTTAGATCTAAATAATTGGACATCTAAATGGTTAATTTAGATCTTTTTGTGCTCACTATGACATCATAGTTATTTTAGAACTAGTTATTGCTACAAGTTCATCAGATTTATGCTCATATGTCCATCTTATCACCATGCTAGTTTATGTTTATGCCAAGTTATGTTAAAACATTCACTTTTGTCATATTTCTAATATTTTTCCCTTTTACCGTTTATGACTAGGCTATTATCTATCCTAGGCATACCACCAGTTTTGTGAGTGCGCTAGTTAGGGAATAGGGGAAAAAGGTTAATATTGGCATAACTTGAATATAAACATCGTTGGACATATAATTTAAATTATTGGGTAAAATGGGCATTAGCACCTATAAGTCTTAGGTTTAATTAATTAATTAACAATGGAATGTCTTATAATTACAATTAGGAATTGTAATTGCACTTATGACACGAGGTTAGGTTGCATTAGTGGTGGAAGTCTGCCCGGACTCGACCAGCATATCCAGTAGCCACTAATTTTGAACCTAATGTGAGAGGTCTAATTGTGCAAATACGAATCGGGCTATGCCACGAGGTTGGGTCCAACTTGTGGAAGAATTTTGCCCGAAAACAACCGGCATATCTAGCATCCGCAAGTTGTAGACCTAATATGAGAGGTCTAGCCCATTATGTACCATAAATGGACATGGTAATGAATTGGACTACTTAACCAAATTTAACACATAGGGATTGTATGTTTATGAACATATGCTAGGGTCAAGTAAAATTGGTTGTCCAGTGGGTGGGTTAAGTAAATCTAAAGGGGTGGGTAATATTTACATATAGTCCCACGAACTTAACCCAATAAGGTTATGTAATTAAAGAAACCTAGCAGTATACTTAACCGGTGGAAAATATAAAAGTTATGTAATTAAAGACACCTTTTAGGGTAAGCATAACTAGTAGAAATGAATAGGGCTATGTAATTAATGATACCTAGTGGTATAAATAGTCAGTGAATAACTAGTGGGGGATAGAAGACAAATGGGAGAGCATGTGTCATATTTTGTGGGACCAATTTCAATCATTAACCCAGAATAGGTATCAAACAAAGTACTTCGTACTAGGCGGAGAAGGGGCACGCTCACTGATTGATTATAAGAGATCTAAATGTGGAGGACGGTGTGGGCGGGGCAAAACGACTGGGCCATGTGCGTCCATGAGTCGGGCAGAGGGGGATAAGATGACCGTGACACGAGTAGATATAGGGCTGGGCATATCAATGAGGGGTTGCCACTTTAGGACGTGATGCATCCTACTATTGGGCCGGCACATAGTGTCTACGGAGTAGGGAGCTGATCGATTAGGGTAGTGGTTAGGGTACATTTGGACACATTCCTAAGTCTACCACCTTATAGTGGAAGGGAACATCTCATTCTGGTTATACTGGTAATAGTGCAGAGTAATCATTAGGGAAGCATATACACCTTATCCTATCTACCTTGTCACACCTGCAATTTATGTAGCGATCTCTCTTATCCACTTTATGTTCCTTTCATGCTACTTTTATTTATTTACTTGCTAATAGTCACTAGACTCGCCAGAATTTATGTCTGATTCTTTCTTTCGTTTCCCCCCTCTAGGTTCTCAGGGAGGAAACACTTAGGCTTAATCGTTATTCGACTTATTTTGCGGAGCTACTGATATATATAACTAAAGCTCCTATCCTTCTTGATATGGCTATATTTTGTTCTTGGGGAATTTTACTTCTTTTATATACTCTGATATTTTTGAAGCATAAGACAGTATCTTTTATGATGTAATAGGCTTTTATGTTTCAGACATGTGATTTTTGTGGACCACGGTATCTTATTATAAATAAAAATTTTATTCCGTTGTTATTCTATATATCTGTCTTGTAATATTCTTTGTCTATTTACCTATAACGCTTCACGAAACTTAATGCATTCACTTTGTGAGTGTCATTAATGGATGTGGGGTGTCTCACTTGGTATCAGAGCTAAAGGTTACCAAATTGGATAAATTTTTTGAAAATTAAAATGTTTTTAAAGAAATAATTTTCAAAAAGAAAAGTCTATTTTGAAAAACATTCCCCAAAAAGCCATATGTAATATCCTTCGGTCCTTTGTCTAAATCTCTTCCTTTTTCTTTTTAGCATGTCTGGGGAATAAAACAGTCCTAATATCCAGAGGGCGTTACGATACCCAAATGGTTCTATAGGTATTTGGAGGCCACGACGCCTGCCGAAGGCCAATTAAACGTTCCACCCCCATCTGCACCAATCATTCCTCCTCCTCCCCCTCCAATAGCAGATAACTTCGCCAAGATCTGCAAAGATTCCGTTCCGTGGGAGGGAAGCCATTCCATGGGAATGAGACATTTGTAGAAGCGAGGAATCAGCTCAAGGAGAGCGACGAATTATTCGTAATCTTTGAAGTAGAGGATAAAAGGAAGATTCAGTTAGCCGCTTGGCTACTGAAAGACGAGGCCTCATTTTGGTAAGAAGTCACCCAAGCTGGACATCTGGTGGAAACTTCGGAAGATTTTAGATAGAGGTTCGAGATGAAATTTCTTTCCCAAGCCTAGAGAAGCATGCATATGGAGAGGTTCTTAGCATTCAAACAAGGAAACTTGACGGTGAAAGAGTATGTGAACAAAATCAACTAGATATCAAGGTTCAGGTTAGAGTTGGTGGATATGCCACACAAAAAGGCTTTGCAGTTTGCTAAAGGGTTGAATGAACCTCCGCATAGGTTAGCCATGTCCCATATTCCAATGGGGGCCACTTTTGAAAAGCTTGTCGATATGGCCCTAAAGCATGAGGAGGACAAGGGAGAAAAGAAGGAAGTAATGGCTGAGGAGACATAGCAAAATAAGAAGGTGTGGCCCAAGAAGGGACAACAGTAACAACAACAACATAAGATTGGTGGCAACAATAACAAGGGCAAGGATAAGAGGAAAAGTCATAGTTGTGGGAAAGAGGGTCAAATGATCAAAGACTGTAAGAGAAGGAAGAACACTTGCTTTAATTGCGAAGAGGTCGGACACTTCGCTAGAGAGTGTCCGAAGAAAAAGAGATCACAGGGACAGGGTCAAAGGACGGGGACGTCCACAAGGCAGGTGCATGCTCTCGCGATCAGTGCTCCTGATAAAGGTAGAAAAATTTCTGTGGAAGGTTTAATTTCTCTTTCAAACCATCCTATTAGAAAACTTTTTGATTCTGGTGCCTCACATTCACTTATATCTAGTTCTGTGGTTGAATCTCTGCACTTAATTACAAGTATGGTAGTGGATCCCGTAGTTGTTTCAAACCCTATTGGTGGTTCGGCTCATTTATCTATGATTTGTCGGGGTTTGAAAATATCTGTGTTAGACATCGAATTTGAATGCGATGCGTATGTGCTCGGGTTTATGGGCTATGGGTTGATTCTAGGAATGGATTGGCTTACAACATATGGTGCCATTCTGGATTATGAAAGGAGGGTCGTTAGGCTTCTGAATTGTCAGGGAAGAAACCTCGAGATATCTTGTGACCCAAAAGGGTCGGTTATTCTTAGTTTCTTAGAGTCCCTCGATGCATCAATTGATGATCTACAATCTATTCCAGTAGTCCGGGATTATTTCAATGTTTTTGATGAGGTACGGGGTTTACCTTCGAGGCGTGAAATCGACTTTTGTATATATTTATTGGACAATGCAAAGCCATTTGCATTGCTAGTGCGCCATATGGCTTCGAGAGAAAGGACGGAGCTGAGTAAGCAAGTAAGGGAGCTACTTAAGAAAGGGTTTATCAGACGAAGCATATCTGAATTGGGTGCTTCAATAGTATTTGCGCCTAAAGCGGATGGTTCGCTTCGTTTGTGTGCTGACTATAGGGAGTTGAATAAAATCACTAAGAAGAATAGGCACCCGCTCCCAAGGATTGATGATTTATTTGATCAGCTTCTTGGTGCCTCGGTATTTTCTTAGTTCGACATTGCCATAGGTTTCATCAGTTGAGGGTGGATGAGAACAACATAGATAAGACTACTTTTAGCACTACGTATGGTTTCTTTGAATGGCTAGGTATGCCTTTTGGGTTGACGAATGCACCCCGCCTATTTTGTTGATTTGATGAGTAGGGTGTTTCGGAAGTTTCTAAACAAAATTGTCATGGTCCTTTTTGATGATATCTTGATCTTCTCGCAAAGCAAAGAAGAACATCCCAACATTTGAGAGAAGCCTTGAAAACTCTCTGTGCACATCAGCTTAAGGCGAAGTTCTCCAAATGCTATTTTTGGAGAAAATAGGCGAGATTCTCAGGGCGTGTGGTCTCTAAAGAAGGGATAACTGTAGATCCCGCGAAGGTGGTTGCAATGCAAGATTGGCAGATTCCTAAAAATGCTACCAAGGTGAGGAGCATTCTTGGGTTGGCAGGTTATTATAGGAAGTTCATTAAGGACTTCACAAAGATATCAGCCCCACTCACCAGGCTGACAAAAAAGAACTGGGCGTTTTCATGGAATATAGACTATGATGTTGGTTTCCAATGTTTAAAGAGGGCTCAGACAATAGCCCCAGTCTTGACCTTGCCTGATGGGAGTAAAGTGCTTACCGTTTACACTAATGCAAGTGGTATAGGGCATGGTGCAGTTCTGATGCAAGAAGGGGAAGTACTATGCTATGGGGGTAGACAATTGAGAGTTCATGAGAAGAACTACCCCACCCATGATCTAGAGCTAGCTTCCATAGTATTCGTGTTAAAGAAATGGCATCATTATTTACTTGAAGAGAAGTTCGAGTTATACACCGATCATAAATCTCCCAAGTATCTGTTCTCGCTAAAAGACCTCAATTTAAGGCAACAACGGTGGATGGAGTTCCTAGCTTCTTACGATTTTGAGATTACTTATACCCCTAGCAAGGGTAATGTGGTAGCAAACGCACTAAGTAGGCAGACGATGGCCTTGAGTCCTCTTTTTGTGGAGAGGAAGAGCTTGGAGTACATATCATCTTTTGATTTCAGACCCTCCATTGAGATTTTGCGTGATTTGTTTGCATCCTTGGAGATACGACCAACTCTTACGGATCAGATACGAGCTTCGCAACAAAGTGACCCGCAGATTTTAGATATCATGGAAAGGCTCAGAAGAGGGGAGACTTCTAGTCACCTCAGTAGATATGTCATTGATGAAAAGGGTGATTTCGACGAGATGGAAGGCTTTGTGTTCCTCAAACAGGAAGCTTGATAAAGGCAATCCTAGAAGAAGCCCACCATTCTAAAATGACCATTCATCCGGGCGATGATAAGATGTATAGATACATGAAGAGGGTTTTCTTTTGGGCTAGGATGAAGAAAGATGTGGCCAAATTTTTTTCTCAATGTTTAGTTTGCCAGCAAGTTAAAGTTGAGCAAAAGAAGCCCAGTGGTTTACTTCATCCTTTGGAGATTCCACAAAGGAAATGGGAGAGCGTCTCTATGGATTTCATAGATGGTTTGCCTAGATCGAAGAAAGGCAATACCAGTACTTGGGTTTTGGTAGGTAGACTTACTGAGAGCGCTCACTTTATTCCAGTTAAGAGTAAGAGGATGACATTCATGGTTAGCAGCAATTTAAGTTCGTGAGATAGTTCGTCTTCATGCAGTACCTTCTAGCATCGCAAGCGATCGCGACCCTATCTTTACCAGTGAATTTGGAGGAGCTTGCAAGAAGCATTAGGTACACAGTTGTGTTTGAGCACCACTTATCATCCTCAGACCGATGAGCATACGGAGAGGGTGAACGGTATTCTAGAAGATCTTTTGAGATTGATTATCCTAGACTACGGAGGGACATGGGAAGAGCACCTTCCTTTAGTAGAGTTTTCCTGTAACAACAGTTATCAAGCCAGCATCGGCATGGAACCCTTCGAAGCATTGTATGGACAACCCTGTAAATCACCAACTTTTTGGTGGGAATTTTGAGAAAGATTATTATTTGGACCAGATATGGTTAGAGAAACGTCCAAAAAGATTGACCTTATTCGACGGCGGATGAAAATGGCTCAAGATAGCCAGAAATCCTATTTAGACAAGAGAAGGACTGACATCACATTTGAAGTGGGAGATTTAGTTTTTATCAAAGTATCACCTTTGAGAAATGTGGTTCGATTCGGGTCATTAGGGAAGTTGGCACCCAGGTTTGCAGGACCATTTCCCATAACCGAGAAGATTGACCAAATGGCATATAGATTAAAGCTGCCATAAAATCTATCCGGTGTTCATGATGTTTTCTACGTTTCCCATCGGCGGAAGTGCTTGCATGACACCGCAGAAGTTATTGAGCCAAATTTATTAGAGGAAATATAAGTGGAACAGGAGGCGACAGTCAGGCGGGTTCCTTCCCATATCCTTGGACCATAAGTTAATAAGCTACACAATAAAGATATCAAGTTTCTAAAGGTTCAATAGGGATATAACCAAGAGGATGCGACTTGGGGGAACGAAGACAATATTCATGCTTCATACCCTTTCCTTTTTGAGGGTATGTTCTTCACTACTTTTTCCAAAGTTCTATCAGTCCTTGTTTCTATCATTTGAATATATCTTGTCCATAGTATTTATTGACCTTTAAATAGGAATCATATGGATGTAAACATGTGTTTGGAACATGTTATGTTTGATGGATGCATGTGGACGCAAGTGTTTGCTAGTGGCTGCCTGGGGACAC
Organism: Allium sativum; assembly: GCA_030737875.1. Taxonomy (NCBI): domain Eukaryota; kingdom Viridiplantae; phylum Streptophyta; class Magnoliopsida; order Asparagales; family Amaryllidaceae; genus Allium; species Allium sativum. The sequence goes on along the minus strand of CM060923.1, from coordinate 569,332,743 downwards.
ATATACACACACATTAGGCACTAGATCGGCTCAATCACTCTCATACTGCATATGGATGCGTGTGCATTTTCTCTTCTTTTATGGGCGGAAATGGATGAATTAGCATATGGATGTCGCATTTAGACGTGTGCATACATATAGAACTTACATGTTATAATAGGATTATTTGCATACATACTGGATTCATGGCACTAACATACATTGCATTAAGGAGGTCAACTGAATCAGTAGACTGCCAGATCTTCGCATTAGTATTGGGACATATAAACACACCTCTGCATATATTTATATAAGCATTAGAAGTCCTTAAGGACAATGGATGCCAGTGATTGACGGATGAGTAGATGGATGCGGATGGTAGGATATGCATTTTTCTCAACTTAGAGATTTCAGGGACGAAATCCTTTGAGTAGGAGAGAATGAAACACATCGAATTTTTAATGACACTAAAAGAGGATAAATTAAATAATAATTAATTTATATTCAGAATTAGGGGAAACGGACTGCGCCCTCGAAATTCTGGTCAAGATAGACATTTGGTTTGCGCAAAACAGACACTGTATGAAGAAGTTATTATGGTTTAAGTTTGTATACACGCAGTAAGAATATATATACATATGAGCCATATAGGAGCCAGATATGAGTCAGCACCTTATCCGGGATCGTTCAAAAATCAAAATGGCAGAAGGCTGCAAATTTCTCGCTCTAGGGGGTCGACCCACCTAGAGGGGTGTTGACACTGGGGTCTCCCTTAAGGGGTGTCGACCCCAGGGTCGACCCGCCCATAGGGATGTCGACACCCCTAGGGCTGTTGTGCCAGTCGGCTTCAGGAGGTCTGGTAGCTATATATACATGGCCATTTCTCATATTTTCTCCATTGAGAATTCATGGTGGCCAAACTTTGCCGGTATTTGAACTGAACTGGATCCGTTATCTTCTTCAGCTAAAGCAAATCAATTGGAGATTCAAGATCCAATCTTTTCTACTCCTATATTCTTATCCAAACTTTGTGAGTTCCTAGTTGCTTTTAGATTTGAATACTTAAAAGTAAATATGACACGACTAAGACTTGGATTTGTTCATATGCCTAAATTATATCAGATCCATTGTAAATTATGAACATATGACATTCTAAATTGGTTAGGATTTGGATCTAAATCTCTATCTTGTTGGATCTGTTGTAACCCCTATGACATTTCATGATGTGAATCTTAAATCCTATTGTGTAGATCTAGTTTTAAACTGTCGGATCTAACTTGTATGGACTTTTAATTTGTTCATCAGATATAGTTTATCATCTTTTAACTATCATGTCAGATCTGAATAGTTGGACATCTAAATGGTTAAGTTAGATCTTATTATGCTCACTATAACATCATAGTTATGTTAGAACAAGTAATTGCTACAATTACTTCAGATTTATGCTCATATGTCCACCTTATCACCAGGCTAGTTTATGTTTATGCCAAGTTATATTGAAATATTCACTTTTGTCACATTCCTATTATTTTCCCTTTTACCGTTTATGACTTGGCTATTATCTAGCCTAGGCATGCCGCCAACTTTTTGAGTGCACTAGTTAGGGAACAGGGGGAAAAGGTTAATATTGCCATAATTGAATATAAACATCGTTGGACATATACTTTAAATTATTTGGTAAAATGGACATTAACACCAATAGGGCATAGGTTTAATTAATTAATAATGGAATGTCTAGTAATTACAATTAGGAATTGTAATTGCACTTATGGCACGAGGTTAGGTTGCATTAGTGGTGGAAGTCTGCCCGGACCCAACCGGCATATCCAGTAGCCACTAACGTCGAACCTAATGTGAGAGGTCTAAATGCGCAAATACGAATCGGGCAATGACACGAGGTTAGGCCCAACTTTTAGACGAAGTCTGCCCGCACCCGACCGAAATATCCAGCATCCACAAGTTGTAGGCCTAATGTGGGAGGTCTAGCGCATTATGAACCATAAATGGACATGGTAATGAATTAGACTACTTAACATAATTTAATCCATAGGGATTGTATGATTATGAACTTAAGTTAGGGTTGAGTAAAATTAGTTGGCCAGTGGGTGGGTTAAGTAAATCTGAGGGGGTGTGAAATATTTACATGTAGGCCCATGAACTTAACCCAATAAGGTTATGTAATTAAAGACACCTAATGGTATACATAACCGGTGGAAAATACAAAAGTTATGTAATTAAAGACACCTTTTAGGGTAAGCATAACTAGTAGAAATGAATAGGGCTATGTAATTAAAGATACCTATTGGTATACATAGTCAGTGAAAACCTAGTGAGCGATACAAGACAAAGGGGAGAGCTTGTATCATATTGTGTGGAACCCATTTCAGTCGGTAACCCGGAGTAGGTATCAAACAAAGTACTCCATACTAGGCAGAGAAGGGACACGCTTATTTACTGGTGGTAAGAGATCCAAACGTGGAGGACGGTGTGGGCAACGCAAACCGACCAGCCCTTGTGCGTGCATTTGTCGGGCAGAGGGGGATAAGACGACCGTGACACCAGTAGATATGGAGCTATGCATATCAGTGAGGGGTTTCCACTTTAGGACGTGACACACCCTACTGTGGGATCGACATAGAGTATCTACGGAGTAGGGACCCGATCGATTAGGGTAGTGGTTAAGGTACATTTGGACGTTTTCCTAAGTCTACCACCTTATAGTGGAAGGGATCATCTCATTATGGTTATACAAGTAATAGTGCAGAATAATCATTAGGGAAGCATATACACCTTATCTGATCTACCTTGTCACACCTGCCATTTATGTAGTGATCTCTCTCATCCACTTTATATGCATGTCATGCTACTTTTATTTATTTACTTGCTAAATTCACTAGACTCGCCAGACTTTATGTCTGACCCTTTTGTTTCTCCTTCTTTCTTCCGTTTCCCACTTGCCCCCGGGTTCTCAGGGAGGAAACACTTAGGATCGACCGTGATTCTACATATTTTGCTGGAGCTGCTGATATGTATGGCTCAAGCTCCTATCCTTGTTACTATGGCTATATTTTGTTCTTGGGGAATTTTACTTCTTTTTTGTACTCTGGTATTTTTGAAGTACAAGGTAGTAACTTTTATGTTGTAATGGGCTTTTATGTTTCATACATGTGATTTCTGTGGACTACGGTATCTTATGATAAATAAAGTTTTTATTCCGTTGTTATTCTGTAAATCTGTCTTGTAATATTCTGTGTTTGTTTACGTATAACGCTTCACAAAACTTAATTCAATCCCTTTGTGAGTGACATTAACGCACGTGGGGTGCGACATATCCGCTAGAAATAATTAGGGTTATATAATTAAAGACACCTTTTAGGGTAAACATAACCTGTGGAAAACATAGTAGGGGTACAAGACAAGAGGGAGAGCTTGTATCACGTTGTGTGGGACAAGTTTTAGTCAGTAACCTAGAGTAGGAATCAGGCAAAGTACTCTGAACTAGGTCGAAGAAGGGGCACACTTACTGAACTGATTCTAAGAGATCCAAATGTGGAGTTCGGTGTGGGGGGTGCAAACCGACCGGGCCATCTGCGTGCATGAGCTGGGAAGAGGGGGATAAGACGACCGTGACACTTGTAAATATGGGGTTGTGCATATCAGTGAAGGGTTGCCACTTTAGGACGTGATACATCCTATGGTGGGGCCGGCACAGAGTATCTACGTGGATTAGGGAGTCGATCGACTAGGGTAGTAGTTAGGATACTTTTGGACGTATGCCTAAGTCTACCATCTTATAGTGGAAGGTGTCATCTTATTCTGGATATACTAGCAATAGTGCAGAGTAATTATTAGAAGCGTATACACCCTATCCTGTTTAACTTGTCATGCCTGCCATTTATGTAGTTATCTCTATCTTATCCAATTTATATGCCTGTCATGCTACTTTTATTTATTTACTTGCACTATGCCGTAGATGGCCTATGACAACCCCTAAGATGTGATGTAGTAGGTGCCAAAAAATGTTGGTATAGGCCAAAAATGATATGTGGCTTCGGGGTTGCCTTTTGCTGCGTTGCCTTAGACTCAAAGGTAACATCTTTGCGACCCTTAGGCAACATCAGTACAGGTGTTACCACGGGTATCACTAGAACAAAAGAATACCCTTTCACAACTGCCAAAAACAGTTGTAATATGTCTAGTACAGCTGGAAATCATAATAAAGTCAACCTTTTTTGCAACTATTTCAAGCAATTGTTAAATTTTGTTTTACAACTGCTAAAGTAATTACACCTCAGCTGCTATTAATCAAAGATTTCATAATATTGTAATAAATATTATTATAACACAGTATTTTATTCAAATAAATATTTTATTTCAACAATTCAAATGGTACAAATTTTTTGACTCCACTATTGTACATCCACTCGTATTTACATACATTCCTCACTACGTTGTCACTCGATTCACTCATATATATATACTCACATACAACCAACTTAAAATCCCAGAGCTAGGCTGCTGATAGAACTAACACAGAAGCCAATATCATCCCAGTAGCACCTTACAAAAAAGCAATGACCAAGCCAACACCACAACATGACATGCTATAGTCACTAACCTCAAGCTACTTTCCCGCAACTCAACGTTGATCTAATAAAAGAATTACTTAATCAGATACCAACACAGAAACTCCAGAGCAGGGTAAAAAATCACACTATGAAGACTTTTGCATAATCATCAAAACAAGCATATCCATGGGGAACTAAAGAAGGCAAATGCCAGTAACTCAGCAACCAAATATCTCTCCACCGTAGAAAGCTATCGCCATGAGACAATGTAGGCGAGAGAGAGCAATAATGATAAATAGACCCATGTACCCAAAACATACTTGTAGCTAACACCTAAATTACAATTAATGACAATAATAATAATTAAAAGAAATTGAAAAGGAGAAAAGATGACAGCGAAAAATTGCGTGTAGGTTAAAACAGGCTTTTGCGTACACTTAATCATCAAATGCATCATCATTCTATGGGTTTTGATCTTTCATATGTTTTTTGAACAAAGTTGACGAGTCTCCTCTCTCTAGCTGTCTGATTGAATTGTGAACAACTGCATTTAAGTAATATGCTTCCGAAGCCTTTTCATGATATTGCATTAGGAAGCACATATTTTAGCGTTAGCTATAAAATGACTAGCTGGAAGAAGTGTGATTGGGCTTGAATGATTTAACATACCTCTAATATTTCAAGTTCATCTACAGCTTGAGAGAAAGGTTCTAACACACTTTCAAGGTCATCGTGAACCGAAAGGAATGTTCTAACACCCCGCCTCCGCTAGGGTCACTTGCAAAGGAATGCACTAGCTTTAGAGGGGCATTATTGGTAAACATGCACAGAAATATCACAAGACAGAACACATAAAATAGCGGAAGTAAAATCGAACTTTCATAAACATTAATAATTAAGGTCTAAAGCCTTTTACATCAGAGTACATCAAAACCTGTCTTGCAATAGTAAAGAAGCATAAAGACTTTTTCATAAATTATTCTCCAAGTAAAACAGTAAAGTAGCCATAGCCAAGTAAAGTCCAAGCCATCCATGATGACCTTCAAGCAGAAGAAGTCCGAACTAAATAACAGCATTTCCTCCCTGTAACCTGGGGGGGGAACGGAAGAAAAGAGGCAAAACAAAACGGGTCAGTCAAAAAGATTGAGTAAGCCCTATCTACTATCAGCATAAAAACTAGTAAAATAAACTGACATGAGAAACTGAGATGAACATAAGCATGATAACAAGATAGATAAGCTAAATCAAAATAACAGGATGAACTACTGAACTCAGATAAACTAAGGTGTCATGATAAATTACGATGTCAAGATAAAACAAGGTATCCCATCGTCAGGTTCCTATCAAGTATAATATCCCCAAGATATCTATCACGTATAACATCCCATGGTATCTATCCTGTCTTTTAGCTCTGCACCTACCGTACTAGTATCCCCACCATATCATGTATTAACCATGAATGACCCTTACTCAAAAGTCGTGTAATGGTCCATGTCAACCTAATATATCGCATATATAGGTTACTCAACTCGTATGTTTCATTCCATGTAAATGTTCAGTCCCTTGCCGTAGACCATACGGGCTTTCCCATGAGATTCTATACTACTTTAACATAGTTCAATGATCCTTAAGATCGTTTTGGACTGTCACCCTATATCTAACCAGGGTCTTTCAACATGAATCATCGTTTGTACAACTACGACTTATGCTACCTAGGACTACTAGGGATTATGCTTACCTATTGCACGTTTTCGTATCTCGGTTTTGGTTCAACCACCCAGGGCCACTAGGAATTACGCTAACCGTCAACCGCGCCCTTTTTCCCACGCATTCATCGTGAATCGTTTTTCCATGACTGTATGCACATGTATCACATCGTGCCATCCGAGTCCTGTCACAGGGCAGATCAAGAAATACAGGACTCGGTCGGGAGCTTTCGATTTATCTGCCGATGCAGATGCTAAGGTCTGTTTTTCTATACGTGGCTATGGTCCCACGAGACCACTCCTTCAACTAGTGAAAGACAAGACAGGATAAATCCTGTATGAGAACACACTACTGGCCAACCCACAATCCTAGCCTTACCGCAACCCTAAATGGTCTTTTGGGTGTTCTCTGCCTTTCCGTACGTACACGCTTGACCAAAGATGGTAGGTAGTCTGACGAAATGCTATCTAGGGCACGACCGTGTATCGTCGACTATCCCCTATCCATCCCTGTCTTTAGGTCGCTCGTATAGCAACCAAGGCATACTCCTGGTTCTTCTAACGCAGACCTTAACCTCTCATGAGCCTAGTATAATCACCTGGCAGCTCATAGAGGGATACCAAGAATATCCTCACGTTCCCCGAAGCCGCTGCTTCGTTACCCAGTTCGCTGGAGCCTTTATCTAAATCAGATACTTGCTCCTACTCGTATACTTAAACGATGACCTACCGTATCAGGTTACTCATCTATCTATGAACTGGTCTAAATTTCCTTGACTAAGAATCATTACTTAGTTATTCTTCAACTAAGGTTTACCACTTAGCCTTATTCCCGTTATCCTTGTTAACTACGGTTATCCACCTAATCCTCAGAACTAGGGTTTACATAATGGATTAAGTGTCACTTAAGTTCATGACTTAACCCGTCTACAAATCAAGTCAAAATTGGCTAAGTATCCAAGTTCAAGACTTAACCCTACAAACCATGCACAAGTTGGTTAAGTATATATTAACTTGACCCTATCAAATTACCGAGTCAAATCGGTCAAGCGTATTTAAGCGATTCGTGACTTAGCCTTATCATGTTTTCACGTTAGATTGGTTAAGTATAGGTTAACTTAACCTCAATAAATTAACGAGTTAGATTGGTTAAGTATAGGTCACTTAACCACATCAAATCATCATGTTAGATTAGTTAAGTGTTTAACTTAACCCCATTAAACTGCCAAGTGGGATTAATTAAGTCTAGGCTAACTTAACCTCATCCGATTTCCATGTTTAGACTAGTTGAGTCTAATCTTAACCCCATCCATTAACTGTATTTTTCGGTTAAGTGTCATTAAGAAAACTTACTTAACCTTACCAAATTATCGTGCTGGATTGATTAAGTGTTGGTTAACTTAACCCCGTCCACTAGTCATATAAAAATGGACCCCGTCCACTAGTCATACAAAAAAAATGGTTAAGTGTCATTAGGCAAATCAAGTTACTTAACCTACCCAACCTTGTCATGTTTTGTTAAGGATCATTGGCCTAATCAATTTACTTAACCCATTGTCCATGTCATATTTGGTTAAGAGTCATTAATCAAATTAACTTTACCCTATCATGTGGCATTAATTACTTAATGCACCTCAACCTCTCACATTAGACTTCGTTGTGGTTACTAGTTAAGCCGGTCGGTTCCGGGTAGCTTTACACCACAACTTGGTCTAACCTCGGGTTCAAGCACAACATGACCAACTTATCACATTGGGTCCTATTGTTTGCAACTACTAGTTAGGCCGGTCGGTTCCGGGTAGTTTTACGTTGCAAACTCAACCTAACCTCGAGTTGGTCACTTTCATGTTTAGTCTAGTGTCATGTTCATATTCAAGTTTTTAAGAATATGGGTAGACCTAACTTAATAGGTAAATTCCCAATTCCATATTTTCAAACATACTCACATGTCAACTTCCATGTTATATTTCAAGTCATGTTTTCAAGTTTTATTTTCATGTCATTAGAAATTACCCATAACATAACCCAACGCTTTTAAACTCGCATATACGTTCGCAACAACGTAATGGATTAAAAGAAGAGACTTGGCAAAGGCATGACAAAAATGGATATTAAGCCACAAGTTAATCATGGTGGCAAATGAGGCACAAATGTGTTCATTAACTTGCATGTTACATTCTTAAGCCTAAAAAACATGCATAAACCCAAACTTGGCACATAAGCGAATCATGGTGTCAAAAGACATGGTATGATGACTAGTAACTCGCATATATCATCATATAAGGGTTATGACTTCATATGCAAGTTGACATAAAGGTTATGAGGGTTCTCATGTTGCATAATGCAACATTTCAACATAAAGGTTGTAGCTTTTAGCCCACAAGATCAAGATAATGACTTCATAAACTTGCATGACATGATAGCATGTATCATACTCAATGATCAACCCAAACTTGCAACATGAACATTTAACTTCATAGTTAATATCTAAGAGTAGGGAAAGGGCTTACATTGCTATAAAGGCACAAATCGATTAAATTAAAGATTGAGACAAAGCCTATGCATGCCATCATCCAAAAACCCAAAGATGAAAGCTCCAAATTAAAAAAAAAAACCATCTTGATGAACCAAGATCAAAGCTTTAGCCTTGAAATCAACTTGAGAAGCTCTCATACTAACATAGAGACTCTCTAATACTCACATGATCATGAAACCTCTCATAGAAATTTACTTAGGAATTTTAGAATGAGAGTGGAGGCCATGAGAGTAAAAATTTTGCCATAATTTAGTTGCATTAATGAATAATGAGGGTTTAGGGGTAGGTTAGAGGCTTATTTATAGAGATTAGGAGTGATTAGGACCTTAGGATTAACCCTAGGATCAACCTGAACCATCAGATTTCGAACCAGGCCCAAAAACCTAGTCAAGACAGAAAATAGGTGCACTAGGCAAAACTGCCCGACCACCATAAGTCGACCCCCAAGTCGACAGGGCTGTCGACTTGGGTCAAGCAATGTCGACTCCCAAGTCGACAGGGCTGTCGACTTGGGGTGCCTGGCGGGAATTTTTCCCGCCTAGCGTTCCAGCCCTAAATTTCGAAATTAGAACTCGTTTTTGAACTTGAATTTTCTGAAAACTTCGTCGGACCATAACTTGGTCATACGGACTCCGATTCTCGAAAACTCAGACTCTATTTCGCATATTTTTCCGAGATGGACGCAATGGCATAGGCCGTTTTACTTGATTCAGAATTTAAAATTAAATTCTGTCTTGATTCTCGTTTTAACATGTTATCGAAATACGGGTTGTTACATTCTCCCCACCTTTTAGGATTTCGTCCCCGAAATCTCCAAGTTAGGAAGAACGTATCCTACCATCCATCATTCATCTACTCAAAACATCATCCACAAGCAACCATTGTCCTTAGATGATTTCTAATGCTGTATGAATATATGCAAAATGTGTGTGTACATGTTCCTTAGCTAATGCTAATGATCAGGCCTGAATAATCTTTCTAATGCAAAAATATGTATAGTGCCATGAATCCAACATGTATGCAAATAGTCCTAGTCATATAGATACTATATGCGTGCACAATCATTCATTCATATGCAACAACCGCATGATAATACATTCGATTTCATCCATAAACAAGTATAAATACTCGTGCATATGCAATATGAAATGTGACCGAGTCGAGCTAGTATCTAATGTGTATTCGCGCATCCACGAGAAACCACTTGCAACCGCTTGCAACCATATCAATCATAACATGTTTCAAATACATGTTTACATCCACAGGGTTCTACCTAGGATTCCCTGGAACAGGGTCGAGAAGATAAACAAGACAAACTCCTTACGGGGTTTGTAACAGAAAATAGGACCGAGAGGATGTCCACAAAAGATAACCTACAAGTAAGCTCTACAGAAAACAGGGATCAAGGATACACTCCCAAAAAGAGATATCATGTGCGTATCTAGTCTTTGACCATCAAAGTCATATTTCCTTGGCTTAAATTCCATTGTACCTTGACCGTCTTTTAACTTCGCGATTTCGTAGCTTCTTATTTCCTGTTTTCATAACATGAGCTGGAACTCATTTCTTCGTCGCCTCTCGTTCCACTTGCACTTATCCTTTTTCTAGAATACTTGGCGCAAACATGACTGCGTACTCATGATCTCGTGCAAGCTTTCCCAAAATTCACTAGTGAATCTTTGGATCTCGTTTATATGCTATAATGTATTCCATGTAGAAGAACTTTCTCTTGAAAGTAAACAGATGTCAACCAGGTTATCAAGCGCACTTACTAGGGTGATCTCTATAACCCATGCATAAATGAAGTAAACCATCCGTCTTATCGGCGAACACCACTCGATCGGGCTTCAAATTTCCAATAAAGGCATCAAGGGATTCTAAGTAACTAGTCATGACAGAACCTCAAAAAGGTTACACGATACTTCGAGGGTATTACCAAGGCTAGTCAAAAGGTCTAACTACCCTCCTATCAAAACCGAGAGTGGCACCCCCTACTGGATAACCACTTCATCCCTAGAATCCATCCATAGCTTATAAACATAAGCATTATTTCCAAACTCAACACTTGGCATAGACATTCTCAAATCCAAACAAGTCATGTATAAATGGACTGATTCTCCAATAGGACTTTGAGACAAAAATGGGATTCTCTATTACGCTAGTACTTAAGGTGCAGAGACTCAACTATCGAAGCAGACTTAAATGATACGAAAAACGAAGTCCTAACGGGATGATAGAGAAGAAAAGCGAAACCTTTAACAAGATCGTTACCCTCCTTCCGAGGTACCCTAGAAATGAGAGCATACTATTGCCCTCCCGATGATCTTGTCCTTGTCCCATAATACTTAACTATCCGCCCCGTTTTACCATGCCAAAGGTACTCTCTTGTCATGCCAAAGCTAGTGCATTCCTTTGCGAGTGACCCTAGCGGAGGCGGGGTGTTACAAATGTTGTTTGAGGAAATCAGATACTATACCCATTTAACGAAATAGTGCTACTATTTTTATACCCAAAACTACAAATTAATCCATCTTAGAAATAACTGTAAGAGAATTAGAGAGAACTAAACTGAACATAGTATGCTTTGTGGAAGGTTCACTTTAACCAAGCTCGGCACCAATATCATTCAGACCTGTTCGCCATCATCATTCATTCATTAGAGAGAACTAGACTATACATATGTAAGAATTCGGTGTATATTCAGGGACCTCGGAATCCAGTAATAAGAATATGACATTTTAGCTCAACTTTCTCAGATCTGAAAATAAAATGTGTTGTTTTAATTAAGCAGTTGCTGACTTTCAGATCTGTTTTTGACTTTATTATAAGTATCAATATACAAATATACCTTGGTTGTTTGTAAAATGCAAAATACTAAAATTATGGTACCAGTTTACATAATCTAGCAGGTAAATAATATATTCTATCATCAACAGTGATGTGTAAATGGATTCTAGCAGGTAAATAATCTATATTTATCACTCGTATAACTATTCAATGTTATTAAAATTGTTATTAGCATACAATTTACTTAATAACATAACTGCCAATGTATTGATACATACTGAACCAATCTTCTGCAATACTAATAAAACCGAATGATCAATAATGTGAACATAGATTCAAGGTTTGATAAATTGATTTAATTGGTTCAATCAAGAGATAAACTAGCATTATCAATATGAATCAATACCAACTATGAATCTATTGATTCACTACATTATTTACATCTATTATTTTAGTAAAAGCACATCACACCATAAAAGTATATGAAAATACAGCTTACAAATTAGATTTGTGAAATAAAATCATTAGTGTATCTTTATACACATAATCATTATACAAACAAATACATATGTGCATATGTATGTATTTTCTACGTCACATTAATATATCTACATAGTCCTACATACTTGATCTCATGAAAAATAAAGGGTCTAGGAATTACAAATATATAACCCAGATTTTAAACTTAACCATAAAAGGATATCAATGAATCAAGGTTCGTCAGAGAGGTATCTTACTGATTCATTAACCAGTAAAACTATTTTTAATTAATAGAGTAAATCTATGATAAGTTCTAGCTATATATACTTATCAGTCAAATATTATGATAACAATAAGTTTTGTATTGTTTACTAGTGTAAACAAATTTATAACCAAGCATAACTGGAAACTTTTAATAGTATTATGAAAAATGAACCAATATCATCTCAAATGCAAAAGGTCTTAAACCTTTTAATATAACCAGTTTAGTTAATAATAAATATATAGACATATGAATCAATTTGTCTTACATCTACTACATTTATATAAAATTTGATCAGCATCAATATGACATTATATAGGATACTTATGAAATTTAACATGATTTCTTAAATCTGTTTCAGTGCCCATATAATCTAAAATGCTGCAGATCAAAGTGAAACTTTTATGATGTAGTTGGCTTTAAAGCATACATTTTATCAATATAAACTGCAGTTTGTATCAATATAAACTGCAGATATGATCAACATGTATGTTAATCCCGTTTTCAGTCATCAACCTGTGATCGATAGATGAGCATAGTATACTTAATTGATATCCAAAATTTCAGTGAACAAGTGAAATTATTATTTGAACCATACATGATTAACTTTTAGTCATTAGTATCAAAATAAATTCTTGATCAAATAAGCATGGTCTTTTAGGATATTATAATAACCATTATAGCATCAGTATTGTATATATAAATTAATATGCCAATCAATCGATTTTATCATTATAAAATCGAGTAGCGTGGTCCTTTAGGGTATTACAATACCTATCTCAAATTATTAAAGTAGAGAAGTATTTACCCAGTCCAAAATCTTATCAATCTAACCAATTATCCCTCTTTGACCTATTTCTTCCAGTGCCTCAAGAATAATTAATGCTCATCATCTTTCCCCTATCTTCAATAGGCTGGAAAAGCACCACTAACATTTAATAGTAATTGGAGATTAAGACCGAATACACCCATTACTGTTAACTAATAGGATATTTGGTTTAAGTAAAACTCGAAATAAAAAGTCAACCCTACAGCCCAAACTGACGTTGGACATCACTACCATACCCCATTATGAACAAACAACCCAAAAAAATAGAACAAATCCAGTCAAAGTCAGCCAAACCTAGGCAGCTGGAATCATTCTCCCATGAGACTTCGCTGAACGATGACCAAGCAGAAAACCGATAAGGGTAAGTCACCATGCTATATCCATCAATCGAAGATCATCAAAGCCAAGGATTAGGATAAAGTGAAGCTATGAAAAGAAGATTCGAAAAGTAGCAGTGTTTCGATTTGATAATTTAGGGTTGGGGATGAAAAGAGGCAGAAAATGAAAATTAGGGATTTCGATAGACTTAGGAAATTTTGAGAGAGGGAAGGGAATGAAAAGAAAAGCGGGAGAATGGAAATAAAAGTGAGAAATAGAGTTGGATGAGGTGTGGATTAATGGCATGGATGGACGGTTGAGATTTGGTTTTAACTAATGGTGCGGATCGTTGAGGTGTAATTTATATTTTTTTTTTTTACTTAGAATATATCTATAGATACCGCAGCACACTGTTGATATCTATGCTAACACATTGAATCGTGTGTTGCAATAGACAAGAAACAGCATAGCAATGGCAACATTGTAGCTAGCAACACCATAGGTTTTCGTTGCGATAAGCCATCTATGGCGTAGTGCTGCTTAAAGTAACTGGACTCACCAGAATTTAAGTCCAACCCTTTTTGTTTCCTCTTCTTTCTTCTATTTCCCCCCCCCCCCCCCCTTAGGTTCATAGGGAGGGAATTCTCAGACTTAGTCAAGACTTAATTATCATGTTGTTGGAGCTGCTTTTGAAGTATAGCTCAAGTTCTTATCTGTGCTATGGCTTAACGTTTTTTCTTGGGGAATTATGCTTTTTATATATTTATGTACTCTGATGGTACAAGACAGAAGTTATATTTTTTTAATGGTTTTTGTGACTTATGGTATTTTGGACCACGATGTATGATTTATGTTTGAAATAAAGATTTGAATTTCCGTTGCTATCTTATTTATATATGTCTTATAATATTCTGTGTCTGTCTACCTATAACGCTTCACGAAACTTAATGTGTTCCCTTAGTGAGTGATATTAACGGATGTGGGGTGTCAGAACTAGTTAGATTGGTTAATTGTATGACGCTCATGACTCGGGTTCTACAGGTCATGGGTTTGAACTTCAAAAGATATCAAAATTACAGTGGCATTCTGCCAAACAATTTTCAGCATTCGAATGAACTGGGTATGAGGAAACGTAAATTTTATTGGTTCTGTTTTTGGAATCTAGTAGAACTAAGGAAACGTTATGCCCATAGCAATACTCTTCAAGGAGACTAGAGCAGACTTCAAATATTGCAATTATCTACTAGTTAATCATTATATTTAAATACCGAAAACATGAACAAAAGTTATGCAACATACTAGCAAGAAAAAGAAAAAAATAATGACATATATTAAGGCAATGATATAAAAAAAATAGGAAACAAACCTGCATGGCATGGCTAGTACCACAAAACAGAACTAATTGAAACTTGCCTTACATTTGGTTAATAATAAGAGTTCTGCACAACATACGTATACATAGGTAAGAATAAAGAGTTGTCATTAAAAATAAAAGTTGATAGTTGATGTACCCTTCATTAACTATATTAAAATTCAAAGAAATTCATCCCATGTCTTCTCACGTGATATTCTCCTATTAGTTGTACCCGTTTCAATACTTACAATACAAATCTCACTCTTTAGCGATTTCACTATTAACCAAAGGCACACAATTTTCAAAGCCGCACTTGAATTAACTCCATTGGTTAGTTGAAACCATTCAAATCCTATTTTTCTTCTTTAGTTCAATTCAGAAAGGATTTAAAAAGACAACTTATCTAAAAATTGTCATTCAACACCAAATTGTTACGCAATTTGGATCACATGTTCTTTAGTAGAAAATGAGATTTTTCTTTATTTGCCCTATACATCTCTAATTTCATATAAGTTAATTCGCTTTAGGACATGTGCATATGAAAGCCTCTAGTTTTGGTGAAAAATCGAGTTAGCTCCATTTTCTAAAGTAACAACTAGCAGTTTTATCCAACTCTTCTTTTGCGGATAATCCTCGACACCAGGATTCGATTGAAGATGATTAAAATAAAGTAATAGTTAACTAAGTTCTCTAAGTATCCAACTCATTGCCATGAAAAAATATGCCTAAAACAAAGTTGCTAGAAATTTTAAGGGTAGAGACAAACATAATCCCCAAATTGCCAAACCTAAAAGTTCATATGCATTAGTAAAGACTAACCAAATATTGGACAAATTCAAAATGATATACACAATAGAAAATAGAGGGATCTCTACGAGCATTATGGTGTTTAATCACGATTTCATCTACGCCCCATTTTAATGAATTGATGTGTGGATTAGAAATGGTTTGGCATAGGAATTGGTAAGACAAGCAGAAGTTTATCTCCACTAGTGGAGGAAATAGGCTGATTTAGGATTAAATTCCCTTTATAGAGGAACGTAATTGGCAAGGAGACTCACATGGAGAACACAGTAGTGAAGTGAAGTTAAAAATCAAGGTTTCATTGGAGGAGAAGAAAATGAAGGAATGTAATAGAGGAAAACAAAAAAGATGATACAAAGGAAAATCGAAATCGAAATCAACCTAGAGTCTGGTAGAAGAAGTAGGAAGAGAAGTAGGGCATGGAGGAAAAAAAAATTTGAATATAAAAAACGCATTCATTTTATCATGCAAGTATAAGAAGGATTGTTGTCACCAAAGTCTTAACGAGTAAAAGAGTAAAGATAAAAGAAAACAAATATCTTCTGATGCACTTAGTTTACAAACGTTGCTAATATAAGAAACTAAAAGTAGTTTTTTTGTAGTGATATTTCGATTTTCAAACCAAATATCATATGGCTTATATTATCCTAACAACCTCAATTACCTATTCATTTTCTTACACAAACATATCTTCCTCTTCTTCATTCTCTAAGTTTTTTCTGAAATAAAATTAAGAAAATGGCGGGGCGCTACCAGAACATAGATTGAAGAGAAAATTCTTGTTATTCTACTTACTACAACTATTTCAAAGGCTTTTTCAGAACATACAAGTGAGTATTTCCGTGATTTTCAGATTTGTTTTTCTAAGTTCAAGTTAAATAGATACAATAGTTGTTGAAGTAATCTAAATAAAAATAATTTTGATGGTAAATATATATTGGATCTGAAAAGTAACATTGTTTATAAGTTTATTCTCTTATGTTATTATTCCTTTTATTACTATCAATTACCTATTCATTTTCAGTTATTATTTGTTTATATGTACGTCTTTCCTCCTTATCCCATTTTTGGCGTTTGTTTTATTTACAGTCTTATTATGCCTTTACCATTTGAGTTGCATGGAATTGGAATAATATGAAATAACATTACAAAAGGAAATTGGGCATATTAGAACTTGTACCATAAATTGTTATTATTATAAAGGAAAAATATACAAACATGAATAGGCTAAACTTAGTTTTATATTAAGTAGACATGTCAATTGTAAACATTTATTAGATATTAATTTGTTGGCACATTAAGCATTGACTTGGTGAGCATGTACTTGACACTAATTTGTAGGCACATTAGTATGACATTGATTTGGTGAGCATGTACTTAACACTAATTTATAGGCAAGTTAATATGGCATTGACTAGAAAACATGTAATTGACATTAATCTGTTTATATTAATTTGAGAAACATGTTGACATTAAGTAGAATATGTTAAACAAAGTGTTAAGGAGAATATATTAGAAACACAGTAATTTGTCATTCATGTTAATTGACATCAAGGAGAGTATGTTAATTTGAGAAACATGGTAGTTCACGCTAATTGACATTAAGGAGGATATGTTAATTTGAGAAACATGATAATTAGGCATTCATGTTAATTGACATTAATTTGGGAGAATATGTTAAGTGGAGAAAACCTGTAATTTGTCATTTATGTCACCTATATTCATTTGATGTTAATTTGGGAAAAATATGTTAATTAGACGTTTATGTTCATTTGATGTTAATTTCGGAAAAACATATTAATTAGACATTTACATTCATTTCGAAAAGCATATTATTTGACATCAATTTGTAAACATGTTATTTGACATCAATTTCTAAATACGTTAATTTGGCACTGATATAGGAAAGCGTGTTATTAATATGTAAACATGTTGGGTTGACATAAAATTGGAAAATATGTTCGACTGACATTTATTTGGGAAAACATGTAAATTTGTCATTTTGTTGATTTGATATTAAAATGGAAAAAATGTTCAATTGATGTTAATTTAAAGAGTACGTTAATTTGATGTTAGTATGGAAAACATGTTAATTGTACTTAATATGACATTAAGTAATCTTGTGGGGAAATCTTGTTAATCAGAATGAGTTATAGTTAATATGACATTATGTAATCTGTATGGGAAAACATGTTAATTGTAATTAATGGTATTTAATTGGAAATTAACATGAAAAGGGGAAAACATATGAATTATACTTAATTTAATATCGTGTAAATATGTCATGGGAAAATATGCAGATCAGCTATAAATTTAGTAAAACATGTTACTGTAATTAATATACATCTGAGCATGTGCTTATCTATTTTGGGGAAGGGTTGTAGTCATTTACTACCATGCTTATTAATGAACTTAAACCTGCTAAGTTAGACATGTTTAATTAATAAGCAAAGAGGTTCCGCTGTTTATATCTGGTTTTGGAACTTGTAAAATCCTAGTTTACTTGGGGACCAATCCTAGGAGTGGTTTCTGTCAATTATGTTGTTGCTTGGAACTCGTATCAGTCAGTACCCCTATTGGTATCATATCGGGGCCTCGTGCTAGGTAGGAGCCAGGGCACGATTTACTGATCTGGATTGTAAAAGGTTCAAAATCTTGGAGGTGGGTACGGTTGTGTTCCGACGGAGTTATGAGCGTGCATAGGTCCAATGGGGTAAACTAAGATGTTGTAACACTGGCGGATACAGGTTTTTTCTATAAAATTGATGGGTTAGGAACTGATATCCCCTACTGTCGTGGTTGGCACAGGCTATTTGTGTCTGTAGCGATCTGATCAATGGGTTGCATTAGGAAAAATCTCTCCTAATTCTTGTTTCTGTTTGAACTTGTAGAAGGGCAAAACAACCAATATGACTGATCTAATTTCTGTTAATATTGTTATCATCATTATCTTTTTATATGAATTGTCCGTCGTTATTATCAACTCATATCATTTATTGTTCACCTTTAGATATGTACAGATACTTACCTTTTTATGACACTAGAACCACTATTTATCTGTTTTACTTAACCTAGCAAGTCGAGCTCGTAATCACACTAGCTCACCAGGCTTTATATCTGACTCATTTTCTCTCTTACTTTCTCTATTATTTCCCCAGACTTATAGGGAGAAAGTATATAGCCATATTTCTTTGTTAGCTTTGTCATGATGGATTTCTACTAGTTGGATTACTTCCTGTTCTCATTCCACGGTTAGGGTGTATCATTTTGACTACATTTGGGGGATAATATTATTTTACTCTGATGTTGTTTTAGACTGAGATTTTCAGACATGGCATTTTGAAACTGTTTGGTTAAATGAAACAAATATGGTTCTGTATTATATAAATTGAAAGTTTCTTCTTCTGTTGTAAATTTATTATTTTATGTGAAATCTTAGTCTGTGTGTTGTTTTTTGTCTTTATACCTATAGTGCTCCATACATTCTAAATGTATTCCTGATTGGGTGACATTAAGGAATGTAGGTTGTTACAAGCAGCATCTTCGACTTCTCTCTAAGCCTTTACCTTCTGCCAAGCGCTCAGGCTCATTATACCTCAAGAATATCTTCATTAACTCCACTTTATCAACAACTCCATCCTCCAACATACTTCTCTCCTCCTCGACTAATTCTCTCTAGGCATCGGCTAAAGTGAAGGGGTAGTCGCCCACCCAAGATATGTCTTGATGTTGGAGGACTTGAAAGGAAAAGGACGATATAACAGGGTCAAAGTCATCCAATTCTTGCTTTGCCTTAGTAATCTCTTTCTTCAGCTTGACCTCTTCAAGATTATGTTGTAGCTAACTCCGGAGCTATATTAGCATTTTCCTAAGCCTCCATCACCCTTTTCTCTACCTCGGCCAGCTTGGCCTTCAGGTCAGCAGCTTCCTTTTCAAGGAAGTCTTCTCCATCTGACAAAGTGTGAAAGCAAGCCTTAAGTTGGTATTTTCGGTCGAAACTGTCCTGCACTCCTCCTTGATGGGTTATTTCCTTAGTGGTGATATCATGTTCTTTGTTGAAAATATTTTCCAAATCAGTATAAATTTTCTTATACTTCCCCGCATTCAATTTAGCTTAGGCATCAGTAAGTTCTTTCACAACAGAGTCCAAAGAAGAATTATCACAATCCTATTGTTGCTTTTGATTTCATTAGCTAAGTCTTGCTCAAGGTTGCATATAATTTCAGAGAGCTTATAGGAATATTTACAGGCCACTTTGTGTTTCCCTGTGATGAAGGCTATTTCATTTTTAAGCTTGTCGCCAAGGTTCTTCGGCACAGGTCGCAGATTAGGAACCATGTGCATATGTCCAAAGTACTATTGAGGAAACTATCCTAACAAGATCTTCATTCTTTTCTCGTAGAAGCATCAAGGACAATGGGTTGTGATGCGGATATCTCGGTGGATTTACGCTTGCATTAGACCACCACAGTTTTCTCATTATTCTTGTCTTGGGACCAAAATACTTTTTGGAAGACTTCACTTGCGGTAACAAATCTTTTAGAGGGATCAGGGCCTTAACAGCTGGTCTATCACCATCGCGGATCTCATGATGACTTTTATGCTTATTAGTGTCATGGCAGAGCGGAAAGTAGAAACGAGAATGAGGATGATACTTGCATTTATAACGCTTCTTCTCCCTCTCTCGCTCCTCTCTATCATGATCATCTTCGTAATCTTGCTCTAAGTTAGAATAAGATTTTGTGGAAGCCCTCTCATTACAAACGTTGTTTAAAAGTTTTCTAGTATCGTACCCATGAGTAGACATAATTCCTACAAACCGAAATGAACAAATGTTAGATCTAAGGAGTTATACGGTAGACAAATGTTGTGATGTGCAGTGTAGGTGTCATGAGTATTCTAGTGCATTCCCCCCAACAAACAAGTAGTTGACACGTTGTTGGTGGGAATAACTTCTTCAATTGTGTTGCAGCATGTTCTTTCACGGGAATTGGAAAGAACGATTGAGAAACTATATCTGGAAAGAAGTACTGCTCCGACGGGAGCGTCAAGTTTTACAAGCCCACAAAGGGATAATCTGAAGAGAGTGATTCGCCCTATTAAACAAGTCGATGCACCAGTTGATTTTGAGGGGACATAATGCGTTCTAATTGCTCTACATGCTCCCTCTGAATGGTTTTAGACTTCTTCGCTGTTGGCTTCTCTAAAGAAGGGGTCTTATGCTCTTCTTCAACCACCTTCTCATGTGACGTCTCAATTTCTTGTCCTTCGGGTTTTCGACTGGTCCTAGGGCTATCCATCCTTTTAATAACTTGCTTTTTTCTGACCTTGGGGGTGGGTAGCTATTGGTATAGTTTTTTTTTTGTTGTGTAGAAAGAAATTTTGCACTATCACACCCCAACTGGGGTTCGACCTTTTCTCTTTGCTCCACGAAAAGCAGCATGCCCGCTGGCTCTTCGATTGGGGGCATTAATACTAGTGGCACAATAACTAGAGTCTGAGCACTGCCTACTTCCAAGGTCTGGTTGTTACTAAGTAGGTTAAATCGATAAAGGAATTCATCTGCAATACATCTCTTAATAGTCCTGCATTTGCCGGAATGCCTCTTACAGTGCCTAAACGAGCATGATATTTATTGTCGGTCGGTTTGGCCGGATTCTCCCTTCTAAAGAAGCATCGATATTAGAATCTCTTCAGTAAAATTCCAAGAAGAGATATAGATCGAGAACTTATGACTTTTTATTAATCTTCGGGCACAAATTACTTATTATGGGACGTAGAACAAATTAGTCCTTATATTGCTCATCTTGCTAATCCCTTCCGTCACCACTCGTGTTTTCGTGGCAATATCGAGGAAAAGGAAGGACAGAGTGTCCTTTTGGTATTTATAATTGAATAGGACGACGATGACATTGAATGAAGGCCCGCGGTCTAGACATTCTGTGCAGATGATATACCAGGAGAAAGGTTTGCATAAGTTGTTGGATGTTGTTGCATGGTAGAAATTTCCACGTGATAAAGGATATTGATGAGGAAAGGACTAAACGGTTGGATGCTTCTTACCGAGCACATTTGGCAACTAATGGTCATAGATCCTTCAGGATGATTATGCGCAGTATCACTCGTATTAGACACTCGAATTTGATCAAAAGGAAATCGACGCTTTGCACAAAGTCGTCATAATTTTGGTTATTCCATTATGGAAGAATGAGAATCTACTGGATTGTCCAGAAACACAACCTCCTTGAAGATGTCTAGTGCTCCTTCTTCTACAGCCTCTTCCCCAAACAATGATGCTTATCATGATGATGAAGAATCGACCGCTGGGTCAAAAGGTTGAACTCTATATGTTGAATCCCCATCGGTATCCATCTCTGATTGGAATCAATATCAGGTTTTTATGGAATTGCCTTTCCTCCCCCGGCTTCACAGCCCATCGTTTCATACGATTTGGACGTCGATATTGTTATGCTTTCAATGAAAAATATTCATGGTTAGAGCTGGTAACCTTAATCTCCCTCTATTTATTCTAATACAGTGTATGTAGTGATTGTGTACATGTAGAGACAAAGACAAAGCAATAGAAGTATGTAGATTATTCGATGTCGTATATAGTTAAGTTTGTACGGAAGTCTGAATATCTCGGTAGGCTATATCCTAACTGTCCAGATGCTTGTTGAATTTAGTTCATTGTTATCTTCATGTCTGAAGTTATCACGACCGTCAGAGTTCAATTAAATTGATGAACGGTAGGGAATCTTTGGCTTCGACCAACCCTGGGTCAATGATACCACCCGGAGCTCGTGACACTTAGCCACTTTAGCAAAATTCCGGATTGGGCTAGACTCTGCTTGGACCATGCCAACATCAACATGAGCCCTTTGATATTTTCTCTTTGAACCCCACCGCAGGTCCCATGCTACTTCAACTTCTATTCACCCATCTCCTCTAGAGCACCAGGTCGACTCGATTACACAGAAGAAAGGCATTGACTTCCTTATTCTCCTCAACGAATCTAACCAATCATAACTACACCACCTCTTCGACATCCCTTCTCGAGACTCCACGACAGCCATGCCGCCATCCTCGTTGCCAACAACAATGACGATGGCCATGGTTGTGATTCTAGAATCGAGGACCAAACGAACGTAATAATATAAGATGAAGGTCGAATTGTTCGAATTATCACAGGAATCTTTGAAATATAACCAACATATGTAATTAAAGATGAGAAAATATGGAGTAGCTCAAGGACTGGGCAATTTCGAGAACATTCGGCTTAGCATAATAAAAGGTAGAAGAGGCAGAAGTGATGTGGACATGCTATATATAAAGAAAACTAGAGACTCTTCATCTTTCACTGATGTGACCACTACAAGAAAATCCATAAATACCTGCGGATTTTAGTAGTAGAAAATTCCATTGCAATTTAGCGATGGAATTTCATGGAATCTATAAGTGATAATATGAAGGATTTTTTATTTCAACTTGTTTAAAATTATTACCACCGACTTTTGTTTTCCGTCATTAAACCATAGCAAATTGCAGTAATTTACTATCATCTTTTTTCCATTGCTAAATTCCGCTGCAAATAGAGACAGTTTTACGTCTTGTATATTTTGAAGCTATTTTACAGCAGATTTTCAAGGGATTTGCAAGGGACTATTATGCTTATTTTTCATAAAATGTTTTACTATTATGTTTTTTGTAACACCCCGTATTTTCTGTGAACATCAAAGTAATAAATTAAAGTATACCTAATTATATATTTGAGAATTAAGGAAAACAGTTATGCCATTGCGTTTGTCTCGAAATTTTGCTTGGAGTGGAGTCCGAGTTTGCATAAATCGGACTCCGTATGAAAAAGTTATGACCTTCAGAAGTTTCAGAGATTTAAATAAAACAACTCATGTAACACCCCGAATTTTCTGTTAACAGTAGATTAACAAATTAAAGTATAATTAATTCTAAATGAAAGAATTAAGGGAAACGGGTTGCGCCATTGCGCTCGTCTCGGAATTCTGCTTGAGAAAGAGTCCGAGTTTGCGTGAATCGGACTACGTTTAAAGGAGTTATGACTTACAGAAGTTTCAGAATTCAATTTAAAAGTTCAAACAGTTCAAATTCAGTTCGAAATTCGAAAAACAGACCCAAACTGGGCTGGGCGGGAAAATTCCCGCCCAGGCATAGGTCGACCAAGGGATCGACCTGGGGGTTGACCTGGGTTACCTGGTCGAACATAGGGTCGACCTGGGGGTCGACCTGCCCAGTCGACCTGGTTTGGCCATGGCTGGCCTGGTCAGTTTCTGGTCGAATTTCTGAGCTTGGCTGTGCCACTGGGGCTGAGTTGTCACTTTCTGATTGGCTTCTCTTGGTATGTATGGTCTGGATTCACTCTATGATCATCTGACGGCTCAAATCAATCTGAAATTCTATAAATACAACTCAACACTCAACCTAAATTCACACAAATAATATAGAACTAGAGCCGTCACGCTGCTAGGGCGAAAATAAGAGTAGCCGTCAGCTAGAGAAAGCTTAGAGATGAGCCAAAACTAAAGTAATATAAGAATCAATCAACGTTTGTCTACCCAAAGGAAAGCATTGCAAATTCAGAACTCAGAAATCAGAAAACAAGACCGTCGTTTTTTGTAAGTATAGTGATTTTTCCGATGTGAATAAAAATTAAGACTTGATTCGATGTAAATTGGAAATGGAGTTGTGCTATTTTATAATGATGATGTTAATTCATATCTATGTATTGAAATGATTGTATTGTAAATGGTTGGAATGTTTGTGGTTAAATTTACTTGGTGTTGGATCCATTCAAATGAATACAACATCACATGCAAGTTGTATAGTTCATGTTATAATCTTCACCTATATGTTTATGTGATTATATAATTTGTACGTGATATGTCCAAGTTAAGATCTCATGTAAATACTTTATGCTAAAACCTCTATGCCTAAATGATTAAGTTCATATACATGCTCATATGTTTATACAAAAGTTGCAAAGTTCATAATTGGATCCATGCCAAGATCCATTTTTAATACAAGTTTCATGTAGTAGTAAACATGATTGGATCTAGTTCACACATACGATGAAATTATTCATACTTTATGGACATGTCATATTCTTGTCATATGCTAGTGATGTTCGATGTTATGCCTAGATCCAAACATGTTTAGGCTTATGTTGTCAAAATCATATGTTAATTCATGTGACACCTATTTCGTTAGACCCCTATTTCAATGCAAGTTCACATGTATGTAAGTTGATTTAGCCTATGTTGCAAGTTCACACCTATGATATTCATGTTGACTATTTTGCAAGTTCACACCTATGATGTTCATATTGACTATGTCGATAATGCCAAGTTTACACCTATGTCATATTTATGTTAATGAATGCCAATTTTGTGTACGCTAAATTAGGCTAATTTTTTAGCCTGATATTATATGTTAAAAACCATGCGAACGAAAATTAGGCTAAGATTGTTAGCCAAATATTTAAACGGGGTAACGTTAGGAAAATTGGTAATTATAGGAAACTTGACATAAATTGATGAAAATATATGAAATTGGCATGTTCGTCACATGCCAAAATTGGTGGCATTTAAATGGTGTAAAATTCTTAAAATGATGAACTTGGAAAGTGGGCCATAACATTTAATTGTTAACAAATTTACATATAATAAGTTATAGAGACAAATTTGTAAATTTAGAAAATACGGGTATGCTTAACACAAGGTTGGATTGAGTTGTGATGTAAACCTGCCCTGTCCCGTTCGGCTGTCCAATAGTCACAACAATACCTATCCAACGTGAGAGGTTAAGCATTGAGCCCAATAAGAACCCGAGGTTAGACTGAGTTATAGTGTAAATCTATTCGGAACCGACCGACACATCCCGTAACCGTAACAATACCTGTCTAATGTGAGTGGTCGGTGCTTTAAAAAGCTAAGGACAGACAAGTCAGGATGGTAGGTTTAAGTTAACTAAAACACTTAACCAATTCAACATGTTAATTAAACCGATGGGTGGGATTAGGTAAATATAGACACTTAACCACTTAACATGTTTGACTAGAAAACCCTAGTAGCGGGGACCCATTTCAGCAGTAACCCAATTAGGTATCACGGTACCCTGAAACTAGGCAGGGTGGGGCACGATTACTAGGTTGATTGTAAGCGGTCAAAGTGACGGCGGTGGGTGCAACAGTATGGGTTCTAACGGAGTGCGGGCGTGCATACACTTCGGAGCAGACAAACAGGGCACTGGGGGCACCAGTAGTATAACCTCTGCATTCTAGAGTTGTGTCGGGCCGCCACCATGGGACTTGATACACTCCATGGTGGGACCAGCATAGGTATCTACACTCATTAGGGTCCGTAAGACATAGATTATTATGCGAGTAGGAGCTGATCTTTAGAAAAAGGGATCACTTCACCTCGATCATGGGGTGCCAGTTGAGGCAATGCAAGTAGCTGCAGAGATATAGTGTGGGGTGCGATAGTATATTCGATTCAAAATTTCTTTATCTTAGTTTATGATACTTTCCTATTTCCAGTTTATACTTATCATGCCCTTTTTCTTATTCTCATACTGAAGATTCACTAGACTTACCAGGCTTTATGTCTGACCCTACTTTCTATCGTCTTCTTTTCTTCCGTTCCCCCCCCCCCCCGGTCCATAGGGAGGAAACAACCCATCTTAGTCAGACTCTTTGCAAGTTTCAAGATAGTAGATGTACGGTTTGGACTCTCTTTCCTTGGCTATGGCTGTTGGACACATTCTATGGGGATTTATGCAGTTTTAATTATGTTTTATGCTTCTTTACTTAACAACCAAGACAGAAATGATGATGTAATGTTTTGGAAGTTATTATGTGACAGTTATGGAAATGTTTTGTATGAACACGTATTTATGAAATAAAAAGTCTGTTTGTTTTCCGCTGCTTATATATATGTGTTTATATCTATCTTGTGTTTTATCTGTGACTTTTACTTACAAACCTCCACCAAAGTTAAGGCATTCCCTTTGTGAGTGACCTTAATGGAGGTTGGGTGTTTTACTTGGTATCAGAGCACAGATTTACCAGATTAGATAAAAGTTTTTGAAACTATTCTCAAAAAGAAGTTTAAAGAAGCATTTTTTTTAAAAAGAAAAGCGTTGTTTTTAAAAGGCATAATTCCCCAAAGCCATATGCACTATCTCTCTATCCTTTTGTCTTGAATACTTCCTTTTTGTTCTAGCATGTTTGGAGATCTTAACCTTCCAGAGGGAGTACCGACCCTGGCTGGTTCCGAAGGTACCTAGAGGCTAGGGCCAATGGTGCGGGCCCAACAGACATTCCTCCTCCCACAGTGGCAGTGGTTCCTCCTCCTCGTGGAAATACTTTCGCTAAGACGTGTAGAGACTTTAAGGCTATGGGTGGAAAGGACTTTTATGGAACTGAATCATTTGTGGCAGCAAGGAACCAGCTAAAGAAGACCGTAGATTTGTTCGTCATCTTCGAATTTGACGACAGGCAAAAGATACAACTAGCAGTGTGGTTGCTTAAAGATGAAGCTTCCTATTGGTGGGAAGTTACCCACGCTGAGAGGCCCGTGGAAACTTGGGAAGATTTCAAGATGAGGTTTGAGATGAAATTCCTCTCCTAAGCTGAAAGAAGCCTGCATATGGAGAAGTTCCTAACTCTTAAACAAGGAAATATGACGATCAAGAAGTACATCAATCAGTTTAATTAGCTGGCCAAATTTGTGCTGGATTTAGTAAACACCCAACACAAGAAGGCCCTTCGCTTCGTCAAAGGTCTGAATGAGCCTCTACACAGTCTTGTAATAACCCATATACCCACGGGAGCGACTTATGAAAGCTTGGTGGACATGGCGCTGCTACACGAGGAAGATAGAGGAAAGAAAGAGGCAAAGGTGGAAGTGCCTCAAGAAAGGAAAGAGGGTTTACAGGATAAGAAAACAGACTTCAAGAAAGGTGGGAAGAACAACAAATTCCGTGAAAAGAGAAAGTGCAATTTCTGTGGCATTGTAGGACATATAGCAAAAGACTGTAGGAAGAAGAATTCAAAGATGAATGGTGGTTGTTTCCATTGTGGAGAGACTGGACACTTGGCTAAGGACTGCCCAAAGAAGCGGGGGCAGGGACAGAGGACTGGATCCACCTCAGGGGGACAGGTTCACGCGCTGGTGGCACCTCCACAGGAACGAGGTAGAAATATTTCTGTAGAAAGATTAGTTTATCTTTATGATCATCCAGTTCGCACTCTCTTTGATTCGAGTGCATCACACTCCTTTATTTCATCTGCTTTAGTAGAATCTCTGCACCTAGACACTAGTATGGTAGAAGATCCCTTGGTTGTTTCAAATCCAATTGCGGGCTCGGCTTACTTGTCGATGGTTTGCTTGGATTTGAAAATCTCTATTCTAAGTGTTGATTTTAGATGTAGTGCCTTTGTTTTGAGTTTCTCGGGATATGGATTGATCTTAGGCATGGACTGGTTATCCAATAATGGTGCCATTCTTGATTGTGAGAAGAGAGTGGTTAGGCTCTTGACTCGGCTTGGTAACACTCTAGAAATTTCTTGTAATCCCTTGAATGTTGTTATGCTTAGTTATCTAGAGTCACTTGACGCTTCTGTTGAGAGTTTGCAGTCGGTTAGAGTGGTCCGGGAATATCCGGATGTCTTTAAAGAGGTGAAAGGCTTACCTTCGAAGCAGGAAATAGACTTCCGCATATATCTTGTTGATAATGCAAAGCCCGTAGCTCTGCCTATTAGACACATGGCTCCAAAGGAGAGAAAGGAGCCCAGTAAGCAAGTTAAGGAGCTTCTCGAGAAGAGGTTTATAAGGTGGAGTATCTCGGAATGGGGTGCTCCAGTGGTGTTCGCCACCAAAGCAGATGGCTCATTACGTCTTTGTGTGGACTATAAGGAGCTAAACAAGTGACTAAAAAGAATAGACACCCGCTTCCCAGAATAAACGATTTGTTTGATCAGCTTGTAGGTGCGTCGGTCTTCTCCCGACTTGATCTGGCTACTGGGTTCCATCAGCTAAGGGTACCTGAAGATAGCATTGATAAAATGGCATTCAGAACTCCAGACGGTTTCTACGAGTGGCTTGTCATGCCTTTCGGCTTGACAAACGCACCCGCTTATTTCGTGGACCTAATGAGCAGGGTGTTCAGAGAATTCCTCAACAAGTTTGTGGTTGTCTTCGTAGACGATATTTTGATCTTCTCAAAGAATGAAGAAGAACATGCTCAGCATCTGAAGGAGATCACGAAAACCCTTCGAGTTCATCAGCTAAAAGCCAAATTCTACAAGTGCCACTTTTGGAGAGAAGAAGTGAGGTTTCTTGGACATATAGTGTCCAAAGAGGGGTTAGCTGTGGACCCCGCGAAAGTGGCAGCAGTGCAAGATTGGAAGACACCAAGAAATGCAACCAAAGTCCGAAGCTTTCTTGGGCTAGCCGGGTTTTACCGAAAGATTATTAGAGATTTCGCAAAAATCTCAGCTCCACTCACAAGGCCAACAAAGAAGAATCTAGCATTCGCTTGGGATTTGGACTGCGATATTGCTTTCTAACGCTTAAAAAGGGCTCTTACAACAGCCCCAGTTCTGACTTTGCCCGATGGAAGCAAGATGTTCACGGTATATACGGATGCTTGTGGTACGGGGCTAGGCGCTGTTCTGATGCAAGAAGGGAAGGTAGTAGCTTATGGTGGAAGGCAATTGAAAGTTCGTGAAAGGAACTACCCTACCCACGATCTTGAGTTGGCTGCCATCGTCTTTGAGCTTAAGTCTTGGCGCCATTATCTCCTAGGTGAGATGTTCGAATTATATACTGACCATAAATCGTTGTATTATCTTTTCTCACAGAAAGATCTTAACTTGAGGCAGCATAGGTGGATGGAGTTCCTTGCCTCATATGATTTTGATATTTCCTATACTCCTGGCAAAGGCAACGTAGTAGCAGATGCGCTGAGCAAAAAGAAGCTGACCCTAAGCCCTCTCTTTGTAGAAAGGCAAAGCTTGGAGTATATAGCCAGTTTTGACTTTAGGCCCTCCTCTTATTTTATACCTGGTTTATTGGCATCCCTAGAAGTACGGCCCACTCTTTTAGACTCAATTAGGGCCGTACAATGTGAGACCCTCAACTTGTTGATGTGATTAATAAACTAATTAGGGGTGAAACTTCCAGTCACCTCAATAGGTACTCCATCGATGATAAGGGTTGGCTGAGATGAGATGGAAGACTGTGCGTCCCACAAGCAATGGATTTAGTAAAGATGGTTCTCGAGGAAGCACATCATTCCAAGATGACAATACACCCAGGTGGGGACAAGATGTACAAGGACGTAAAGAGAGTTTTCTATTGGAGCGGCATGAGGAAGGACGTAGCAGATTTCGTTTCTAAGTGCGTGACATGCCAACAGGTCGAGGCGGAACAAAAGACGTCTAGAGGACTGCTTCATCCTCTAGAAGTCCCGCAATTGAAATGGGATAGCATTTCAATGGACTTCATTGACGGGTTGCCTAGGTCAAGAAAGGGCAATACTAGCATTTGGGTAATAGTGTACAGGCTTACTAAAAGTGCCCACTTTATACCTATCAAGAGTAGAAGGACTACCTCGTCTCTAGCTTCTCTTTATCTCAAGGAAATAGTTCGACTCCATGGAATACCCTCCATCATAGTGAGTGACAGAGACCCCATCTTTACGAGCAAATTTTGGCGGAGTCTGCAAGAAGCTATAGGCACACAGTTATGCTTGAGCGTGGCCTATCACCCCCAAACAGATGGTCAGACGGAAAGGGTGAATAGAGCACTAGAAGATCTTCTAAGACTGTGCTTTCTTGACTTCGGAGGGACATGGGAGGATCATCTTGTTTTAGTGGAATTCGCCGACAACAACAGCTACCAAGCCACTATCGGCACGGCGCCCTTCGAAGCTCTATCTGCAAGACCGTGCCGATCACCAACTTGTTGGTGGGAGTCTACAGACAAGCTTATACTTGGGCCAGACATGATTAGAGAGACTTCAGAAAAAGTAGACTTGATACGAAGGAGAATGAAGACTGCCCACGATTGACAAAAATCATACGCAGACAAAAGAAGGACCGACCTTGAGGTTTAGGTTGGGGACAGGGTTATCCTTAAGGTATCTCCTTTAAGGAATGTCGTTCGCTTTGGATCCGCAGGAAACTAGCACCAAGATTTGTAGGACCGTTCCCTATCATCGAGAAGATTGGGAAAATGGTTTATAGAGTAGACCTGCCTGAAAGGTTGGCTGGAATTCACAACGTCTTTCACGTTTCTCATCTCTGAAAATGTCTACATGAATCTGCGGAAGTGGTGGAGCCAAGCATTCTAGAAAAAGCCGATGTGGAACGCGAAGAAACTGTGAGGAGAGTTCCAACTCGAATCGTAGGAACTGAAATCAAGAAGCTACGCAACCGTGAAGTCAAGCTCGTTAAGGTTCAGTGGAGCGACGCCGAGGAAGATGCGACTTGGGAAACTGAGGACAAAATACGCGCAGCCTACCCTTTTCTTTTTGAGGGTACATCTTTGACCTCTCTTTTTCCTTAAGTTGTGCTTGTATCTATCTTTTTGGGTATAATCTCCTCGATATTATCCTTTATCCTTAGGTAGAAACCCCTTTGGATGTAAACATGTATTTGAAACATGTTATGGTTGATGGCTGCAAGTGGTTGCTCGTGGATGCATATACACACACAACCTAGGTTTTAGATCGACTCAATCACTTCATACTGCATATACATACATGTATTCATATTTGTATGTGGTTGAAACTTGATATGTTGTCATATGGATGTCGCATTTGTGTGGATGGTTGCGCACTCATGTAGAATTATGAGTAGGGGAAAAATTTGCATACATAATGGATTCATGGCACTTACATGATTCGCATTAAGGAGGTCAACTGAATCAGTAGATCGCCTAATTTTTGCATTAGATAAGGACATGTACACACACTATGCATATGATCATGAAGCATTAGAAGTCTTTTAAGGACAATGGACGCCTGTGTTTGATGATTTTGTAGATGGACGATTGGATGTTAGGATTTACGTTCTCCTAGACTTGAAGATTTCGGGGACGAAATCCTTTAAGGAGTGGAGAATGTAACACCCCGAATTTTCTATTAACAGTAAATTAACAAATTAAAGTATAATTAATTCTAAATGAAAGAATTAAGGGAAACGGGTTGCGCCATTGTGCTCGTCTCAGAATTCTGCCTGAGATAGAGTCTGAGTTTGCGTGAATCGGACTCCGTATGAAGGAGTTATGACCTCCAAAAGTTTCATAATTCAATTAAAAGTTCAAACAGCTCAAATTCAGTTCGAAATTCAAAAAACAGACCCAAACTGGGCTGGGTGGGAAAATTCCCGCTCAGGCACCAGATCGACCAGGGGGTCGACTTGCCCAGTCGACTAGTTTGGCCCTCGTTGGCTTGGTCGGTTTCTGGTCGAATTTCTGAGCTTGGCTGTGTCACTAGGGCTGAGTAGTCACTTTCTAATTGGCTTCTCTTGTTATGTACGATTTGGATTCACTCTATGATCATCTACCACCTCAAATAAATCTGAAATTCTATAAATACAACTCAACACTCAACCAAAATTCACACAAATAATACAGAATTAGAGCCGTCATGATGCTGGGAGGAAACTAAGAGTAGCCGTCAGTTAGAGAAAGCTTAGAGACGAGCCAAAACTAAAGTAATACACGAATCAATCAATGTTTGTCTACCCAAAGGAAAGCATTACAAATTCAGAACTCAGAAATCAGAAAACAAGACCGTCTTTTGTTGTAAGTATAGTGATTTTTCCGATATGAATAAAAATTAAGACTTGATTCGATGTAAATTGGAAATGCAATTGTGCTATTGTATAACGATGATGTTAATTCATATCTATGTATTGAAATGATTATTTTGTGAGTGGATGGAATGTTTGTGGTTAAATTTACTTGGTGTTGGATCCATTCAAATGAAAACAACATCACATGCAAGTTGTATAGTTCATGTTATAATCTACACCTGTATGTTTATGTGATTATATAAGTTGTATGTGATATGTCCAAGTTAAGATCTCATGTATATACTTTAAGCTAAAACCTCTATGCCTAAATGATAAAGTTCATATACATGCTCATATGTTTATACAAAAGTTGCAAAGTTCATAATTGGATCCATGCCAAGATCCATTTTTAATGCAAGTTTCATGTTATAGTAGTAAACATGATTGGATCTAGTTCACACATGCGATGAAATTATTCATACTTTATGGACATGTCATATTCTTGTCATATGCTAGTGATGTTCGATGTTACGCCTAGATCCAAACATGTTTAGGCTTATGTTGTCTAAATCATATGTTAATTCATGTGACACCTATTTGGTTAGACCCCTATTTCAATGAAAGTTCACATATATGTAAGTTGATTAAGCCTATGTTGCAAGTTCACACCTATGATATTCATGTTGACTATTTTGCAAGTTCACACCTATGATGTTCATATTGACTATGTCGATAATGCCAAGTTTAAACCTATGTCATGTTTATGTTAATGAATGCCAATTTTGTGTATGCTAAATTAGGCTAAGTTTTTAGAATAATATTATATGTTAAAAACCATGCGAATGAAAATTAGGCTAAGATTATTAGCCTAATATTTAAACGGGGTAACCTTGGGAAAATTGGTAATTATAGGAAACTTGACATAAATTGGTGAAAATATATGAAATTGGCATGTTCGTCACATGCAAAAATTGGTGGCATTTAAATGGTGTAAAAGTCTTATACCAAAAATGATGAACTTGGTAATTGGGCCATAACATTTAATTGTTAACAAATTTACATATAATAAGTGATAGAGACAAATATGTAAATTTAGAAAATACGAGTATGCTTAACACGAGGTTGGAATGAGTTGTGATGTAAACCTGCACGAACCTGCCCGGCTGTCCATTAGTCACAACAATACCTATCCAACGTGAGAGGTTAAGCATTGAGCCCAATAAGGACCCGAGGTTAGACTGAGTTATGGTGTAAAACTGCCCGGAACCGACCGGCACATCCAGTAACCGTAACAATCATGTCTAATGTGAGTGGTCAGTGCTTTAAAAAGCTAAGGACAGACAAGTCAGGATGGTAGGGTTAAGTTAACTAAAACACTTAACCAATTCAACATGTTAATTAAACTGATGGGTGGGGTTAGGTAAATACAGACACTTAACCACTTAACATGTTTGACTAGAAAACCCTAGTAGCGGGGACCCATTTCAGCAGTAACCCAATTATGTATCACGGTACCCCAAAACTAGGCAGGATGGGGCACGATTACTGGGTTGATTGTAAGCGGTCAAAAGCGATGGTAGTGGGTGCAACAGTGTGGGTTCTAACGGAGTTCGGGCGTGCACACACTTCGGAGCAGACAAACAGGGCACTGGGGCACCAGTAGTATAACCTATGCATTCTAGAGTTGTGTCGGGCCGCTACCATGGGACTTGATACACCCCATGGCGGGACCAGCATAGGTATCTACACTCATTGGGGTTTGTAAGACACAGATGATTATGCGAGTAGGAGCCGATCTTTAGAAAAAGGGGATCACTTCAGCTCGATCATGGGGTGCCAGTTGAGGCAATGCAAGTAGGTGTAGAGATACAGTGTGGGGTGCGATAGTATATTCGATTCAAAATTGCTTTATCTTAGTTTATGATACTTTCCTATTTCCAGTTTATACTTATCATGCCCTTTTTCTTATTCTCATACTGAAGAGTCACTAGACTTACCAGGCTTTATGTCTGACCCTATTTTTTATCGTCTTCATTTCTTACGTTCCCCCGTCCCCCCCCCCCCCCCCCCCCCCAGGTCCATAGGGAGGAAACAACCCAGCTTAGTCAGACTCTTTGCAAGCTTTAAGATAGTAGATGTATGGTTTGGACTCTCTTTCCTTGGCTATGGCTGTTGAACACATTCTATGGGGATTTATGCAGTTTTAATTATGTTTTATGCTTCTTTATTTAATAACCAAGACAAAAATAATGATGTAATGTTTTGGAAGTTATTATGTGACAGTTATGGAAATGTTTTGTATGAACATGTATTTATGAAATAAAAAGTCTGTTTGTTTTCCGCTACTTATATATATATATATGTGTTTATATTTGTCTTGTGTTTTATCTGTGACTTTTACTTAAAAACCTCCACCAAAGTTAAGGCATTTGCTTTGTGAGTGACCTTAATGGAGGTGGGGTGTTTCACTTGGTATCAAAGCACAGATTTACCAGACTAGATAAAAGTTTTTGAAACTATTTTCTAAAAGAAGTTTAAAGAAGCATTTTTTAAAAGAAAAGCGTTGTTTTTAAAAGGCATAATTTCCCAAAGCCATATGCACTATCTCTCTATCCTTTTGTCTTGAATAACTTCCTTTTTGTTCCAGCATGTCTGGAGATCTTAACATTCCAGAGAGAATACCGATCCCTGGCTGGTTTCGAAGGTACATAGAGGCTAGGGCCAATGGTGCGGGCCCAGCAGACGTTCCTCCTCCCACAGTGGCAGCAGTTCCTCCTCCTCCTCCTCGTGGAAATACTTTCGCTAGAACGTGTAGAGACTTCAAGGCTATGGGTGGAAAGGACTTTTATGGAACTGAATCATATGTGGCAGCAAGGAACTGGCTGAAGGAGACTGAAGATTTGTTCGTCATCTTCGAAGTTGACGACAGGCAAAAGATACAACTAGCAGTGTGGTTGCTTAAAGCTGAAGCTTCCTATTGGCGGGAAGTTACCGATGCTGAGAGGCCAGTGGAAACTAGGGAAGATTTCAGGATGAGGTTTAAGATGAAATTCCTCTTCCAAGCTGAAAGAAGCCTGCAAATGGAGAAGTTCCTAATTCTTTAACAAGGAAATATGACGATCAAGGAGTACGTCAATCAGTTTAACCAGCTGGCCAGATTTGGGATGGATTTAGTAAACACCCAAAATAAGAAGGCCCTTCGCTTCGTCAAAGGTATGATTGAGCCATTACACAGCCTTGCAATGACCCATATACCCATGGGAGCAACTTATGAAAGATTGGTGGACATGGCGCTGCTGCACGAGGAAGATAAAGGAAAGAAAGAGGCAAAGGTGGAAGATCCTCAAGAAAAGAAAGAGGGTTTACAGGCTAAGAAAACAGACTTCAAGAAAGGCGGAAAGAACAACAAATCCCATGAAAAGAGAAAGTGCAATTTATGTGGCATTGTTGAACATATACCGAAAGACTGCAGGAAGAAGAAGGCAAAGATGAATGGTGGTTGTTTCCATTGTGGAGAGACTGAACACTTGGCTAAGGACTGCCCAAAGAAGCGGGGGCAGGGACAGAGGACTGGATCCACCTCAGGGGGACAGGTTCACGCGCTGGTGGCACCTCCATAAGAACGAGGTTGAAATATTTCTGTAGAAAGCTTAGTTTATCTTAATGATCACTAGTTCGCACTCTCTTTGATTCGGGTGCATCACACTCCTTTATTTCATCTGCTTTAGTAGAATCTCTGCACCTAGACACTAGTATGGTAGAAGATCCCTTGGTTGTTTCAAATCCAATTAGGGGGCTTGGCTTATTTGTCGATGGTTTGCTTGGATTTGTAAATCTCTATTCTAAGTGTTGAATTTAGATATAGTGCCTTTGTTTTGAGTTTCTCGGGATATGGATTGATCTTAGGCATGGCCTGTTATCCAGTAATGGTGCCATTCTTGATTGTGAGAAGAGAGTGTTTAGGCTCTTGACCCGGCTCGGTAACACTCTGGAAATTACTTGTAATCCCTTGAATGCTGTTATGCTTAGTTATCTAGAGTCGCTTGACGCTTCTGTTGAGAGTGGTCCGGAAATATTCGGATGTCTTTGAAGAGGTTAAAGGCTTACCTTCGAAGCGGGAAATAGACTTCCGCATATATCTTGTTGATAATGCAAAGCACGTAGCTCTGCCTGTTAGACACATGGCTCCAAAGGAGAGAAAGGTGCTCAGTAAGCAAGTTAAGGAGCTTCTCGAGAAGGGGTTTTAAGGTGGAGTATCTCGGAATGGGGTGCTCAGTGGTGTTCGCCACTAAAGCAGATGGCTCATTACGTCTTTGTGTGGACTATAGGGAGCTAAACAAGCTGACTAAAAAGAATAGACACCCGCTTCATAGAATAGACGATTTGTTTGATCCGCTTGTAGGTGCGTCGGTCTTCTCCCAACTTGATCTGGCTACTGGGTTCCATCAGCTAAGGGTACCTGAAGATAGCATTGATAAAATGGCGTTCAGAGCTCCAGACGGTTTCTACGAGTGGCTTGTCATGCCTTTCAGCTTGACAAACGCACCTGCTTATTTCGTGGACCTAATGAGCAGGGTGTTTAGAGAATTCCTCAACAAGTTCGTGGTTGTCTTCATAGACGATATTTTGATCTTCTCAGAGAATAAGGAAGAACATGCTTAGCATTTAAAGGAGATCATGGAAACCCTTCGAGTTCATTAGCTAAATGCCAAATTATCCAAGTGCCACTTTTCAAGAGAAGAAGTGAGGTTTCTTGGACATATAGTGTCCAAAGAGGGGTTAGCCGTGAACCCCGCGAAAGTGGTGGCAGTGCAAGATTGGAAGACACCAAGAAATGCAGCCGAAGTCCGAAGCTTTCTTGGGCTAGCCGGGTTTTACCGAAAGTTTATTAGAGATTTCGCAAAAATCTCAACTCCACTCACAAGGCTAACAAAGAAGAATCTAGCATTCGCTTGGGATTTGGACTGTGATATTGCTTTCCATCGCTTAAAAAGGGCTCTTACAACAGCCCCAGTTCTGTCTTTGCCCGATGGAAGCAAGATGTTCATGGTATGTACGAATGCTTGTGGTACGGGGCTAGGCACTGTTCGGATGCAAAAAGGGAAGGTAGTAGCTTATGGTGGAAGGCAATTGAAAGTTCATGAAAGGAACTACCCAACCCACGATCTTGAGTTGGCAGCCATTGTCTTTGCGCTTAAGTCTTGGTGCCATTGTCTCCTAGGTGAGAAGTTTGAATTATATACTGACCATAAATCGTTGAAGTATCTTTTCTCGCATTAAGATCTTAACTTGAGGCAGCAAAGGTGGATGGAGTTCCTTGCCTCATATGATTCTGAGATTTCCTATACTCCTGGCAAAGGCAACGTAGTAGCGGACGCGTTGAGCAGAAAGAAGCTGACCCTAAGCCCTCTCTTTGTAGAAAGGCAAAGCTTGGAGTATATAGCCAATTTTGACTTTAGGACCTCCTCTGATTTTATACCTGGTTTATTGGCATCCCTAGAAGTACGACCCACTCTTTTAGACTCAATAAGGGACGTACGACGTGAAGACCCTCAGCTTGTTGATGTGATTAATAAACTAATTAGGGGTGAAACTTCCAGTCACCTCAATAGGTACTCCATCGATGATAAGGGTTGGCTGAGACGAGATGGAAGACTGTGCATCCCACAAGCAAGGGATTTAGTAAAGATGGTTCTCGAGGAAGCACATCATTCCAAGATGACAATACACCTAGGTGGGGACAAGATGTACAAGGACGTAAAGAGAGTTTTCTATTGGAGCGGCGTGAAGAAGGATGTGGCAGATTTCGTTTCTAAGTGCGTGACATGCCAACAGGTCAAGGTGGAACAAAAGAAGCCTGGAGGACTGCTTCATCCTCTAGAAGTCCCACAATGGAAGTGGGATAGCATTTCAATGGACTTCATTGATGGGTTGCCTGGGTCAAGAAAGGGCAATACTAGCATTTGGGTAACAATGGACAGGCTTACTAAAAGTGCCCACTTTATACCTATCAAGAGTAGAAGGACTGCCTCGTCTCTAGCTTCTCTTTATCTCAAGGAAATAGTTCGACTCCACGGAATACCTCCAGCATAGTGAGTGACAGAGACCCTATCTTTACGACCGAATTTTGGCGGAGTTTGCAAGAAGCTGTAGGCACACAGTTATGCTTGAGCATGGCCTATCACCCCCAAATGGATGGTCCGACGGAAAGAGTGAACAAAGTACTAGAAGATCTTCTAAGACTGTGCGTTCTTGACTTTGGATGGACATTGGAGGATCATCTTGTTTTAGTGGAAATCGTGTACAACAATAGCTACCAAGCCACTATCGGCATGGCGCCCTTCGAAGCTCTATATGGAAGACCGTGCCGATCACCAACTTGTTGGTGGGAGTCTACAGACAAGCTTATACTTGGGCCAGACATGATTAGAGAGACTTCAGAAAAAGTAGACTTGTTATGAAGGAGAATGAAGACTGCCTAAGATAGACAAAAATCCTACACAGACAAAAGAAGAACCGACCTTGAGTTTTAGGTTGGGGACAGGGTTATCCTTAAGGTATCTCCTTTAAGGAACGTCGTTCGCTTTGGATCCTCAGAAAATCCGGCACCAAGATTTGTAGGACCGTTCCCTATCATAAAGAAGATTGGGAAAATGGCTTATAGAGTAGAGCTGCCTGAAAGGATGGCTGTAATTCACAACCTCTTTCATGTTTCTCATCTCCGAAAATGTCTACATGAATCTGCGGAAGTGGTGGATCCAAGCATTCTAGAAGAAGCCGAAGTGGAACGCGAAGCAACTGTGAGGAGAGTTCCAACTCGAATTGTAGGAACTGAAATCATGAAGCTACGCAACCGCGAAGACAAGCTCGTTAAGGTTCAGTGGAGCGACGCCAAGGAAGATGCGACTTGGGAAACTGAGGAAAGAATATGCGCAGCCTACCCTTTTCTTTTTGAGGGTACATCTTTGACCTCTCTTTTTCCTTATGTTGTGCTTGTATCTATCTTTTTAGATATAATCTCCTTGATAATATCCTTTATCCTTAGGTAGAAACTCCTTTGGATGTAAACATGTATTTGAAACATGTTATGGTTGATGGCTACAAGTGGTTGCAAGTGGATGCATATACACACACAACCTAGGTTTTAGATCGGCTCAATCACTTCATACTACATATGCATGTATGTATTCATATTTGTATGTGGTTGAAACTTGATATGCTGTCATATGGATGTCGCATTTGTGTGGATGGTTGCGCACTCATGTAGAATTATGAGTAGGGGAAAAATTTGCATACATAATGGATTCATGGCACTTACATGATTCACATTAAGGAGGTCAACTACATCAGTCGACAGCCTAATTTTTGCATTAGATAAGGACATGTACACACACTATGCATATGATCATGAAGCATTAGAAGTCTTTTAAGGATAATGGACGCCTGTGTTTGATGATTGAGTAGATGGACGATTGGATGTTAGGATTTACGTTCCCTTAGACTTGAAGATTTCGGGGACGAAATCCTTTAAGGAAGGGAGAATGTAACACCCCGAATTTTCTATTAATAGTAAATTAACAAATTAAAGTATAATTAGTTCTAAATGAAAGAATTAAGGGAAACGGGTTATGCCATTGCGCTCGTCTCGGAATTTTGCCTGAGATAGAGTCCGAGTTTGCGTGATTCGGACTCGGTATGAAGGAGTTACGACCTCCGGAAGTTTCAGAATTCAATTTAAAAGTTCAAACAATTCAAATTCAGTTTGAAATTCGAAAAACAGACCCAAACTGGGCTGGGCGGGAAAATTTCTGCCTAGGCACCAGGTTGACCAAGGGGTCGACCTGGGTAACCAGGTCGACCATAGGGT
Source organism: Allium sativum (assembly GCA_030737875.1). Classification (NCBI taxonomy): domain Eukaryota; kingdom Viridiplantae; phylum Streptophyta; class Magnoliopsida; order Asparagales; family Amaryllidaceae; genus Allium; species Allium sativum. The sequence goes on along the minus strand of CM060923.1, from coordinate 569,292,413 downwards.
CGACCAAGGGGTCGACCTGGGGTCGACCTGGGTAACCAGGTCGACCATAGGGTCGACCTGGTTTGGCCCTGGCTTGCCTGGTCAGTTTCTGGTCGAACTTCTGAGCAAGGCTGTGTCACTACGGCTGAGTTATCACTTTCTGGTTGTCTTCTCTTGGTATGTATGGTCTGGATTCACTCTATGATCATCTGACGGCTCAAATCAATCTGAAATTCTATAAATACAACTCAACACTCAGCCTAAATTCACACAAATAATATAGAACAAGAGCCATCATGCTGCTGGGAGGAAACTAAGAGTAGCCGTCAGTTAGAGAAAGCTTAGAGATGAGCCAAAACTAAAGTAATACAAGAATCAATCAGCGTTTGTCTACCCAAAGGAAAGCATTGCAAATTCAGAACTCAAAAATAAGAAAACAAGACCGTTGTTTGTTGTAAGTATAGTGATTTTTCCGATGTGAATAAAAATTAAGACTTGATTCGATGTAAATTGGAAATGGAGTTGTGCTATTGTATAACAATGATGTTAATTCATATCTATGTATTGAAATGATTGTATTGTGAATGGTTGTGGTTAAATTTACTTGGTATTGGATCCATTCAAATGAAAACAACATCACATGCAAGTTGTATAGTTCATGTTATAATCTACACCTATATGTTTATGTGATTATATAAGTTGTATGTGATATGTCCAAGTTATGATCTCATGTATATACTTTATGCTAAAACCTTTATGCCTAAATGATTAAGTTCATATACATGCTCATATGTTTATACAAAAGTTGCAAAGTTCATAATTAGATCCATGCCAAGATCCATTTTTAATATAAGTTTCATGTTATAGTAGTAAACATGATTGGATCTAGTTCACACATGCGATGAAATTATTCATACTTTATGGACATGTCATATTCTTGTCATATGCTATTGATGTTCGAGTTATGCCTAGATCCAAACATGTTTAGGCTTACGTTGTCTAAATCATATGTTAATTCATGTGACACCTGTTTGGTTAGACCCCTATTTCAATGCACGTTCACATGTATGTAAGTTGATTTAGCCTATGTTGCAAGTTCACACCTATGATATTCATATTGACTATTTTGCAAGTTCACACCTATGATGTTCATATTGACTATGTCGATAATGCCAAGTTTACACCTATGTCTTGTTTATGTTAATGAATGCCAATTTTGTGTACGCTAAATTAGGCTAAGTTTTTAGCCTAATATTATATGTTAAAAACCATGCGAACGAAAATTAGGCTAAGATAGTTAGCCAAATATTTAAATGGGGTAACGTTGGGAAAATTGGTAATTATAGGAAACTTGATATAAATTGGTGGAAATATATGAAATTGGCATGTTCGTCACATACCAAAATTGGTGGCATTTAAATGGTGTAAAATTCTTATACCAAAAATGATGAACTTTGAAAGTGGCCCATAACATTTAATTGTTAACAAATTTACATATAATAAGTGATAGAGACAAATATGTAAATTTAGAAAATACGAGTATGCTTAACACGAGGTTGGATTGAGTTGTGATGTAAACCTGCACGAACCTGCCCTGTTGTCCAGTAGTCACAACAATACCTATCCAACGTGAGAGGTTAAGCATTGAGCCCAATAAGGACCCGAGGTTAGACTGAGTTACGGTGTAAAACTGCCCGGAACCGACCGGCACATCCAGTAACCGTCACAATACCTGTCTAATGTGAGTGGTCAGCGCTTTAAAAAGCTAAGGACAGACAAGTTAGGATGGTAGGGTTAAGTTAACTAAAACACTTAACCAATTCAACATGTTAATTAAAATGATGTGTGGGGTTAGGTAAATACAGACACTTAACCACTTAACATGTTTGACTAGAAAACCCTAGTAGCGGGGACCCATTTCAGCAGTAACCCAATTATGTATCACGGTACCCTGAAACTAGGCAGAGTGGGGCATGATTACTGGGCTGATGGTAAGCGGTCAAAAGCGATGGCAGTGGGTGCAACAGTGTGGGTTCTAACGGAGTGCGGACGTGCACACACTTCGGAGAAGACAAACAGGGCACTGGGGCACCAGTAGTATAACCTATGCATTCTAGAGTTGTGTCGGACCGCTACCATGGGACTTGATACACCCCATGGTAGGACCAGCATAGGTATCTACACTCATTGGGGTTTGTAAGACACGGATGATTATGCAAGTAGGAGACGATCTTTAGAAAAAGGGGATCACTTCACCTCGATCATGGGGTTCCAGTTAAGGCAATGCAAGTAGGTGCAGAGATATAGTGTGGGGTGCGATAGTATATTCGATTCAAAACTGCTTTATCTTAGTTTATGATACTTTCCTATTTCCAGTTTATACTTATCATGCCCTTTTTCTTATTCTCATACTGAAGAGAAACTAGACTTACCAGGCTTTATGTCTGACCCTATTTTCTATCGTCTTCTTTTCTTCCGTCCCCCCCCCCCCAATGTCCATAGGGAGGAAACAACCCAGCTTAGTCAGACTTTTTGCAAGCTTTAAGATAGTAGATGTATGGTTTGGACTCTCTTTCCTTGGCTATGGCTGTTGGACACATTCTATGGGGATTTATGCAGTTTTAATTATGTTTTATGCTTCTTTATTTAATAACCAAGACAAAAATGATGATGTAATGTTTTGGAAGTTATTATATGATAGTTATGGAAATGTTTTGTATGAACACGTATTTATGAAATAAAAAGTCAATTTGTTTTCCGCTGCTTATATATATGTGTTTATATTTGTCTTGTGTTTTATCTGTGACTTTTACTTACAAACCTCCAAAATATTTAAGGCATTCTCTTTGTGAGTGACCTTAATGGAGGTGGGTTGTTTCAACTCGGGTTTGAAATTCGAAATTCAAATCACACACCCGGTGTTAAACCAAAAATTTGTCAAAACAACCGAAGTATTGCTTGACACATCACCTAATCAGAGGCGAGATGCTTAGAAAGCACGTCACCTTTTCAGAGGCAAGGTGAAAGAATATTTTTACAATTGTGGGAAACCATATCTAAGATCTGAAAACATCGAACTATAAAAAGAAGACAAGAATTTATAGTGGTTTGACCCTTATTGGGGTCTACGTCCACTCTGAAGAGAGAATTTTATTATCCACAAGCTGTTTACAAGGTATAATTACTCATACATTCAACCTAGCCCTCCCTTACACACATTCCTTACTTCAAATTACAGAATATGGTGGAGAAAATGTCTCGGACAGCGAGGAGATCTCTTTATTATCAAGCTTTTACAATGGATCTTTGATCTTATGCTCTTTCACACACCATTCATAGAAGCCATGGTTACATACTTCATTGATCTTTTCTGAATTCACTAAGGAATTGTGTTTATATGATTGAGAATGAATGAGGGAATGATTCGACAGAACTTCGTCCTCCTTTTCCCCAATAGTCCCCCCAAAATGATGGAAGCGATCCCCTATTTATATGTGACGAAATGGCTGAAATATGACTTTCCGATTATGGGTCTGTATTTTGAGTATTTACGGAAATGCCACTGATTTCTGTTACCAGCTGTCGTGCTTTTGTACCAACCAGATCAGCTTTGATCGATCTGAAATCCATTTTGACGACCTGGAAGATTTGGTGCTGAGCAGACCGATCAGGGGTTTTTGACATAGGGCGGACCGACCCTGAGGCTTCGAAGCAAGTTGGAGCGACCAAGCTAGTATGGAGATAAGATCGACCAGTTATGGTGTGATATCAGGACGACCGAAAGGCTTAGATCCAGAGACGAACGACCAGAACTCTATGAACGGTGGAACCGACCAGGGCAATATCAAGAAAGAAATCGACCTCTTTATAAGGAGAAAAGAGCGACCGGGAGTCTGACGAACGACCAGGAAGTTTAAGCACGAAAGCGGACCGACCAGATGTTCGTGAACATAACAGAATTGGGTTCTGAAATATAGGGTCGACCTTGGGAAAAGAACGACCATGTGCCTTCCGTATTTGGAGCGACCGCATGGTTTTATAGAGCTTTTCATCGAGCGAGCCATGAGGGAGACGAAGACCGACTAGGGTTGAGACCGGCCACCCATGTAGTCGTGACGAGCCTATTTGGACTGGTGTGTAGAAAAACTGATCAGCTTGCTATCATGGATTAGGCTGATCCAAACAAGTCCAGACCGACCGAGCCGTACAAAATCCATTTTGTGCATCAAAGTGCTTGTGATTTTTGTAGATAACATTTTGCCCCTCGGAGTTTCATAATATTTTGTATGAAAAATTATGGACTTCGAAATATCATACGATACGTTGATGGATTTTATTGATCAAATTTAACTAGGGCTCTGTTTTAAACTTAATTCGCATGGGTCGGTTTTTTTTTATTTAGGTTAATTCGATCCAATCAATAATGGGATGGGTTGGTCGGTCTGGCTATATAACTTCACCTTAACCCTTTGATATTCCTCATTTCTCTCGGTCCTGACTAATTCATATTAATGGCGGCGTCCTCTTGAAGAAAACTCTCCAATCACATTTCGCTCCACTGATTCAATCCAGGAATCCGATCCATTCACGGCTGCTTACCTCGAATCTTTGACAAAGACTTGAATCCCAGTCACTTGAGTACGCATCTCGCTAAAGCCTGGAAGTCTAATCCAAACTCCTCCAACTGGTTGATCTAATTTCAGGTATATGTCTCTGTTTTGATGTTAATTTGGGAATGATCGATGTTGACTTTGAATTCGACCGGATTCTTTGGGTTAAAATGCAATCGGATTGGGATTGATGGAAAATTGCGGTTTGTGATGTTGTTTGGGGTTGAACTAAATGGATATTGGATTGATGTAACTCTTTTCATGTACTTAAATTCTTGGATTGGATATTCTTTAATTTTTAGAATAGCTTGAAACAATGCAGAAGTCAGTTTGGATTGTTTTGGGGTTTTATATGATGAAACCAACATTAAACCTTCCATAACATCTTTGTTTTGTAATCATACTAACAACATGTTTGTATAAATGTTTGATTTGATGAAGTTATGGTAATGTCTTGTGATGCACGTCTGATTTTCCTTCCAAAATCATCCCTTTGTATTGTCTGTATCACATATTTGTAGTAGTGACCATGTTTGCTTTTAAAGTACGATCAACTCAGGTCGATTATTATGTGTATTGTATCTAAAACCGACCGGCTTAGAACCGACTAAGGCTTTGGTTGATTTTCGACCAAAAGTTTGTGAAATTCTTGTGCAGGATGGACATGTCTCGAGAGGAGTTTGTAAAGAAATACTTCGATAGGGATGCCGAAACGACTGTCTAGCCTTCCGTGAACACCCCTCCACTTATTCAGCCATCTTATCCTGAACTCCAGGCTGTTATAAACAGACCCCGTTATTCCCCAGGAGTATGTAATGCTAGACTTGCTCGGCCCCTTCCCTATTGGAATTTACAAGGAGTTACTTCCAATGTGGGTGTCTCCTCTTCTAATCATCAGACTATGCCTAGTGATATGATCGTTGTTAAATCTAGATTACTGAGCTGAATGGAGGATGCTATGGAGCAGTTTAATAGACAAATGGTTATGCTGAAGGATCAGACTGCTCAGAAACTCCAAGACTGGTACATGCTAGCCAGAGATTTGGATAGACTTCACAGGGAAAGTCTTAAGCGAATTGCCGTCTTGGAAAAGGACAAGATGAAACTGATTCAAGCTTTACAAGCTCGAGATGCCATCTTTGCTGCTTTCCCGAAAGGCGATATTGAACTAGCGGGTCCCTCTGACAAAAGGCCTGCCTCTGGTGCTTCCTCTTCAGGTTCTGTCCCAGCGAAGAGGAAGGTCGGGAGGCCTAGGAAGCACCTGATTGTGTAGCACTCTTTGTTTGATGATCCTATTTTCTGAACTTTTAATCTAGACTGGTTTGTAGTAAGCGAGTACCAGCCCTCGCCTTTAATTTCTAGACTTTTTTTAGTACTCTATGGATGTACTTACGATGCTGGTGGTTTCGTTTTGGTATGTGTATGTGATGTGACAATGTTATGTGCTTTTGTACTTTTGACCTTGTTATTACGTTTTTTCCGCATATTCTGGTTTATACACCACACTTGCACATCTCACTTTACACATTTTGCTTGTTTATGGATTTTTCAACTATATATGGTTGTAATGATCCTTTGGTACGTGAAGAATCAAACAGTCACTTTCAGCTTTGTGATACGATAAGCCCCCGTACCGATGGATTGTTTCAACCCTGATATATTGAAAATGGACTTGAGGATTGAATGCTCTAGGTTGTAATCAGAATTTAAAAAGCGTCTGTCATTGCACTGTGACATTCAGAGCTTTTTATTCTTCATACGAACTTTGCATGTATTATCTAGAATTCTCCATCCTTTGCATCTGGATGTACTAGATATTTGAGAAATAAGTGGATGCCTCGTGAAGAGGTCTTGGGTCAGAAACTTAGTTTGGCAATAACGTGGTCAGATTTTTCTGACTTTAAGTTATTTGACTGAGCACCCCCGGAGAGGTTTTGGGTTAAAAACTCAGTTTGGCAATAACGTGGTCAAATTTTTTCTGACTTTAAGTTATTTGACTGAGCACCCCCGGAGAGGTTTTGGGTTAAAAACTCAGTTTGGCAATAACATGGTCAGATTTTTCTGACTTTAAGTCATTTGACTGAGCACCCCCGGAGAGGTTTTGGGTTAAAAACTCAGTTTGGCAATAATGTGGTCAGAATTTTCTGACTTTAAGTTATTTGACTGAGCCCCCCCGGAGAGGTTTTGGGTTAAAAACTCAGTTTAGCAATAACGTGGTCAGATTTTTCTGACTTTAAGTTATTTGACTGAGCACCCCCGGAGAGGTTTTGGGTTAAAAACTCAGTTTGGCAATAACGTGGTCAGATTTTTCTGACTTTAAGTTATTTGACTGAGCACCCCCGGAGAGGTTTTGGTTAAATTTGTGTCTGCCTAGTTCCACGTAGTTGGTATTGATTTTATTGGACATTCGAATTGATCAAGATGTCTTAGTAGTAAAACCATAACCCTAAGTCGATCCTTTTGGATGATGCTCCTTTGGTGGAATCATAGCGAGTTTTCTTGATTTTATTCCTTTGGGTTTTCCCGCTGGTTAGCCCTGGTGTTTTGTTCTTCTTTTTATCTTATGGAGACATTTCATACTCCCGTATTTCGATGGGCGGTGCTTTACGAATCCATGTACGCAACTTGTCCTTTTAGAATATGCTATGAACTAACACCGGGCTTTCATCAGACAATGAGCCAGCGGATTTACTATGTCCTGTAATCAGAAATCATAGCTTTGCATCTTTTGAATACATAATCAAAGGTATGCAAATGTATAATTTAGACAGGAATCGAATGAACTATTTTATTCGTATTCATGTAATCTCATACAAAGTATCTACTATATTCATAGAAGAATACAAAGGAATATGAGCTAAAAAGTCATTTGAAATAGCGACGGAGGTGATCACTGTTCCAGGCCCTTGGGAGTTCCACTCCGTCTGTAGTCTTGAGTTTAAAGGTACCATCGAGGAGCTTTTGGTCGATGCCAAATGGTCCTTCCCAATTGGGGCCAAAGACTCTTGTTGCGGTCATGATCTTTTTTAACACTAAGTCACCCTCTTCGAACGTTCTATGCCTGACCTTTTGATTGAAGTGCCGGGCAATTCTTCTTTGATGGGCGACTATTCTAAGCTCCATCTCAGCCCTTTTTTCTTCGAGTAAATCAAGGGCTTCAAGTTGCAGCTTTTCATTCTCTTTCTGGTCAAAGTGGATTTGGCGATGAGTAGGAACCTCTAACTCCACAGGTATCATTGCTTCCGAACCAAATGCCAGAGAGAATGGAGTGTGCCCTGTTACAGTTTTATGAGTCGTACGATAAGCCCATAGCGCAAGTGGCAGTTCTTCAATCCAGTTTCCTTTAGGTTTCTCGATGCGCTTCTTAATAGTAGATTTCAGGATTTTGTTGACTGCCTCGACTTGCCCGTTGGCCTGTGGATGGGCAACTGCTGCAAAACTTTTCTGAATATGATATTTGTCATAAAAGTCCCTGAACTCATCACTATCAAATTGCGTGCCATTGTCGGTGAGAATCTTCTGCGGAATTCCAAATCTGCATATGATATTTTCAAAACAAAATTGATCACCTTTCTTAATGTGATGGCTACCAGTGGTTCAGCTTCGGCCCATTTAGTAAAGTAATCCACAGCAACTATGGCATACTTGAAGCTAGATTTTGCAGTAGGTAATACTCCAATCAAGTCTATGCCCCAGACGGCAAATGGCCAAGGACTCAACATTTGTGTCAACTCAGTTGATGGAGCTCTCGGAATTTTTGTGAATTTCTGGCATCATTCACATTTTATAGCGAAGATCATAGAGTCGAGATTTACTTCAGGCCAAAAGTAGCCGTATCGGAGAACTTTTTTGGCAAGAGTTTGTCCTACTACATGCCCTCCACAATCTCCTTCATATAATTTTGCCAGGATTGCTTTGGATTCTTCCTTTGTTACACATCGTAGCAAAGGTGTTTGTGACGGCAAGGAATTTCGCTCAGTCCGAACCAGTCGCTAAACCGATCCAGGCCGTTCGAAACGCCCTATCGTTTGAGAACAGGACAAATCAGAACGCATACAGAAGAACGTTTCATTGTATATTACAACAATGCACCAGATTACAAGAATATACAGGGTATAAATGAATATTACACAGAAATATCAGAGATTTAAATTACATTTAAATACATAGCAGCGGAAAGTAATAAAATACACAACTAGAAGAGATATACGGATACAAAGCTTTCCGGATACCGTTCCAGCTGTAAACCAGGATCCTGTGAATATAAATCTGCAAAACCAAAACTACTAGCTGCCCGTGTCAAAATAGGGGCACCCAGAGTTTAGGTTAAAACAATAAACTCCAGGTCAGTCATGGGACTGGTGTGAGAACTAAAACAGTTAATCTTTATTTTTAAAGTTAGGTAAGTCAAGGGACCACGCCGTATAACACGGAACGGGTTTCCTCCCAAGAATACCAGTGCATAGAACAAACAGCGCAATGCTAAATAAAGAAAAATGAAGCTGTTATAAGACCCAGGTCCCATCACACAATGCAACGCAAGCCGGAGGATAGGGTTTTTACCTTACAACAGCCAAAGCATGCTTGATACGTTTAAAACACTTTATTTGATACTATTATAAGTGCATAGTGTATAAACAACTTCAAATCATAAGTATCAATCATAGGCGGCACGAGCGCCCCATCCCACTATGTCACCATACTAGGTTCTACAATTAAAACCGCAAATGTCACGTATTTGGAAATTGGATTTCCGTCTATGAACCGAGGCAAAAGATAGTCCTCAACCGATTCGAGACGCTCTAGCCCGCCCCTCAGGACCCAGACTCAGGTGGGCCCTTGGATCGTCAGGGCCGGTCCACCGATGTGGATTAAACTTAAACCCTGAACATGCATTTCCCCGCCCTATGGGGCGTAAACGAGCCAACTAAATGACTCCATCGGTTCGAGAACGACCGATCAATCTGAGGCGCCTCGCAACAGCAACAACCACATAAGTCAAACTCGTCAGGGCGTGTAAAACCACTGACGCCACTTCTAACTAGAAAGAAACGCATGCCCTCCCTGAGGTCCTTCTCCCGTTTTTGGTTCATACCGGGTGTGAAACTCGCGAAGCAAACGTTACACAAAGCTACGCCACAAAGGCCGTGCTTTGATCATCACCACAAGACTTTGCTTTTCAACAGAAGCCTCGATCAATTGCCACTTAGGCATGCCACACAGGCAATTCACTCCATGCGTTTGATATCCATCAATATATAACCCCTGAGCTCGTACGTCTCAGAGAAGGGCGTTAAGTAAGAGAATAAATTCTCCGCCGCCAATCAGATATATATTTAATAGAAATCAATCACACGGACTAAAATCCAATGTCAGACACACAGTCCATTTACAAGTCCGTTCTGGGTCTGAACGAAACCGGAGGCACCTAGTACCCCGCATATCCATCGATCTCCAAGTACGTCTGGACGATCACTAACTGTTTCCATCTTCTTGGGTGTACATCCCAATCAAGATCATCAGTAATCACCCAAACGACGTGAAGACCTCCGGTCTTCGACCATCGTCTTCGTCTTCGACTTATCGTCGTATCAGTTATTCAGAATGGGATAAACCCGGTCTTTCCGAATAACTCGCGTATATTTTAAATAAGTGTTACACAAACACAACATACGCCTCATTCCAATTCATTAGTCACTAACCGTAAATTAATCAAGAGAACAATTCCCCAAATATTAACCCCGAAGGCCGAAACCAACATCAGATCAATATCCAGAAAACCATTCTGTTTGACTAACCGACAGTCAGTTTCTAAATTTCACATTCATAGGGAAAGGTTCCCATTAATTTTATCCAAGATAACTTTCTTGAATTTATTCTCTAATCTTTCTTTGAATTTCGATTCCACTAGTCGGAATTAGCGAACCTTACCGTAGTAATCATTGGTTTTAATTTCCCAATCCCAACATATTCATCCCATGAAGTAAAACTGGTAATACTTCATATCTAACACCATGGTGTTATCGGTAAATTCAATTACCATTTCACGTTCAAATCTAATTAAAGATTTAACTATCGCCAGGAGCAAAACTGGTGGTACTCCATTTTCGATCTTTTCAATCTAATTAAAGATTCATTAAAACTCCACTTAGTTTTAATCTTTAACTGGGTTAAAGAATCAGTGTCATTTAAAAACACAGTTCACTATAAACCCAAAATCACATTCATTAATTATCGGGTTAAAGAACGGGCGTTGTTTAAAACACTGTTCACAATAAACCCAAAAATCAATATCAATTCAATTCCAATTAAATATTATTTAATTGGTACACTTCATTAAATCTAAATAAAAAAGATTTAATCTTTTCTCAACTGGGTTCAAGAACAGTGTTAGTGAAGACACCATTCACGACAAACCCAAATCACATTTGATATTCAATACAAGGCTCTGAATAGAAAATATCCCGGCTTATATTCAATATCAAATTCTACGACCAACAAATATCGTATTGGAAATAACGATATATAAATATCTTGCAAATTTCCATAACAACACCTGTATAATCACGAAATTCGACATCGAAATGTTCCGAAGACAATTTCGATTCAAATCCATTCCAATGCAATTATTGGAAATTCTGGTTATTTTCAAAACCATTTCAATATTCAATTTATTTATTTAAAAATAAATAGAATTGTAATTCTAGTTCAAAACTAGTTCATTTCGATAGAAATCTATTTTTATCTTTTCAAATATGGAGTTTTTCATCCCAATTCTTTCTAAATCGTTTCTTATGATTTTACATAAATTATTACTATTTTTAATAATTTTATCAAGGCTCGTACAGTCGATTTCCATCAACGGCCATCGAACTGCACTTACAGCGACCTTTTTCGAATTTGATTTGGACATAATTCCAAATCCAACCGTTAGATTTCTGATTTCTAATATTCGTTAGAAAGCTCTTTTCGATACGAACCCAACGGTTCCGGTTTTAGGAGAATCTGACGGTCGGATCTCCCGTAATGTCCGTTTGAAATAAATGATCGAAATTCACGAACTACCGCGGCGCGGCGCGTTCTATTCAGGCCATTATATTATATATATAATATATATAATATATATTTCGTCGATTTTCTATTCAAAACGAATTATATAAATAGTTTTAAAATTCGTTTCAAAATCTATTTCAACTTCCATTTCAATTCAAATCGAAATTGAATTCTTCTTTATAAATTCGTTTTAAAATTCATTTCTATTCAATTCAAATTTCAATTCAATTTGAATTTGTTTTCAATTCAATTCATTTCGAAATCGTTTTCGATTCAATTCATTTCGAAATCGTTTTCAATTCAATTCATTTCGAAATCGTTATATATTCAATTCATTTCGAAATCGTTATATATTCAATTCATTTCGAAATCGTTTTCAATTCAATTCATTTCGAAATCGTTATATATTCAATTCATTTCGAAATCGTTATATATTCAATTCATTTCGAAATCGTTTTATATTCAATTCATTTCGAAATCGTTATATATTCAATTCATTTCGAAATGAATAAAATCGATGTAAATATCGTTCACGTCAAAATGGCGTCAAACTAATCAACATGGCTTCATAAATTTCTATTTTCAAATATTCTATTTCAAATATTTCTTTTTCAAAATAGTTGTTATTATCAAAATATTTCGTTCAACACATGACCAATCTCAATGGATGAGTACTGTCAACACATGAACTTTTATTTTATATTGATAAAGATGTAAATTTTATTACTAAAATATTTCGTTCAACACATGACCAATCTCAATGGATGAGTACTGTCAACACATGAACTTTTATTTTATAATGTTCTTTATTTTTCAAATTGGAATGAGGTCCAATCAATTACCATATAAAGTTAATTATATGGATTTTCATACATTACACACATATAATAGCATTGAAAAATAATCAACCATCAACCAAAGTGCACTACACTGTATAAGCATCAAATATAGATATCTAACGCTTATAACAGCCTGTCAATCGATCGATCGACATATTTAATCAATCAGGATGAGTGAACTTCAAATTTCATCCTAACACCCGTGTGGGGTTTCAAACAATCAAACGCATATTTTATCTGTGCAGTTGGGCGATGTGTAAAATTTATCGACCCAATCAATGTCCTTCAAATAGGTGTACATAAACAAACCGTCTGGTTTGTAAATGAATATTTATTTATTCACATTCACGTTAAAAATTATATTTTTAACGATAAAAACATTTTATTCCAACATATGAATTTCTATTCAGTTCATTCTTTAAATAAAATGATATTTTTATTTTTCTAACATATTTTAGAAAATTTCGGCGGCATAACGGCACGATGCTAGAAACGGGACGAGGCCTAGCCTTATCCCCGGTCTAGTGAAGGCCCACGCCATTCACACATCAATCAAAATCACCAAACAACCAAATTCAAATCAAATCATATAACTAATCTATGCAACCAAACAAACAAGTCCATGGTCTGTGGACGATTGTGTCGGGTGCTACTAAGCACCGTCTGCATCCTAGTATATATATATAAATAGAAATGAAATGGAAAGGTGAGAAATTCTCACATATAGCTATCCTAGCTCCACGGCACTTCTTTTAGAGAAGTCTTCGTCGCCATCGCATCCTTTTTCATCTTCGTTGCCCGCTTTCACTACTTATGTAAAAATCGAATTTTTACTTCGCTATTCAATATATAAAAATCATATTTTTATTTCGAAGTTCAATATATAAAAATTATATTTTTATTTCGCAGTTCAATATATAAAAATCCTATTTTTATTTCGAAGTTCAATATATAAAAATTCTATTTTTATTTTGAAGTTCAATATATAAAAATCCTATTATTATTTCGAAGTTCAATATATAAAAATCCTATTTTTATTTCGAAGTTCAATATATAAAAATCCTATTTTTATTTCGAAGTTCAATATATAAAAATTATATTTTTACTATGCTATTCAATATATAAAAATCGAATTTTTACTTCGAAGTTCAATATATAAAAATTATATTTTTACTATGCTATTCAATATATAAAAATCGAATTTTTACTTCGAAGTTCAATATATAAAAATTATATTTTTACTATGCTATTCAATATATAAAAATCGAATTTTTACTTCGAAGTTCAATATATAAAAATTATATTTTTACTATGCTACTCAATATATAAAAATCGAATTTTTACTTCGATAAAAATGTAATCTTTACTTCGATAAAAATGTAATCTTTACTTCGATAAAAATGTACATAATGAAAACTGATTTTTTTATAATGCTAATTACATTGAATAAATAGAATAAAATAAAATAAATAAACAAAAAAAAATAGAGAAGCTTACAAAATTTCGTCGGAGAGGTGGTGAGGGTTTCTGGATCGGATTGGTGGAGGGACCTGCTGGCATCGACAGCAAAGGAGGAGGAGAAGTCGTGGGTTAGAAGGGGAGGGGTGCGGCGAGAAGAAGTGGGAGGAGGAAGAGGGGATCGAAGGCTTGAGGAGGGGGGGGGACTGGCTCGTCGGCGGGTGGTGCGCCTGGGAAGAGGAGGTGGATGAACGGGCGCGAGAAGGTGAGGGGGAAACGACGCCGGCGTTGAGGGGGGGGGGGGGGCGACGTGATCGGCGCCGCCTTGGGCGATTGGCGGGAGGGCTAGGGCACGAGCGCCCTTCCTCTTTTTCTTTTTTTTTCTTTTTTTAAAAAAATCGATCTGTTAATTGATGAAGGGGGGTGAGAGAAAGGATATATTATAATATATATTATTATTATTTTTTTTAGTTAATCAATTTTAAAAAAGCAACTTTTATTTTCGACCTCGAAATGAGGCCCACCGCCTGTCGTCCATAGCGTTTTACCCCCATTCCGAACACAATGGGATATGTATCGCAAGCTGATTCAATCGTTTCGATCAGTTTCCGTTTAATTTACATTTAAATCACTATATTGAATTTTAAACGTACATTTCAAATTACCGGGGTCACATACTAACTAGAAAAATTCCAGAAAAATATTTTCTAGTTTCGTATTGACGATACGGTCCTAACAAAACTAGTTTCGTCGAATTCTGAGACCGTTGGAAAAATGGCCAATTTCCAGTCGATTAAAATCAACTGAAACTGGTCAAACGCGTTTTCCTTTGCCACGCTCACATATTGATTCGAAAAATTATGAAATTTGGAATCTAGCAATAACTTCACATCCCGGACCCAACAAAACTGGTTTCGTCGAAATCCGAGGTCGTTTGCAAAATGTCCATTTTTAAGGGCCTGAATTCCATAGCGACTATTCAGAATTTTCAACTGGACATATCTTTTGATTCCCACTATGAAATTTTGATTTGTCGGATTCGTTGGAAAGATATTGTCAATTAGATCCTATTATTTTTGGTTTCACTAAAATCCGGACTGTTTTGCCCCCGGTACATTTAATTGAAGTTTGAAATCGAATTATCGAACTACCGCGCCATTTTCAATTCCTTTTATAAATATAAATAAATTATTTATATTCTAACGACGACGCGTATAATATATACGTTCTAATTATTTTAAAAATAAATTTCTCGTCGATATTATTTAAAATAATTCATTTTAAATAATCAAAATTCGCTAAAATGGCCAAAATAAAATTTTTAAACTGGCCCAGATTTTGTGGGTTATTACAATCTCCCCCACTTAAAACTTTTCGTCCCCGAAAAGAAATAAAGTCGAAAGTGGTTTGATTATTCAGCTCTACGTTCGATCTGGCTTGCATTCTCCAACTTTTCAGTTTCTGAGAATTTTCAAAATTTCAAAAATTTGGCTAACACCCTAAATTTTCGAAAAATTTCGCCATAACCTCCCCTGCACCGGGAGCATCGGGGAATTTCAAATAGCTTCCCCGGTCCTTCAGATCTCAAAAAGAAAAAGAAAAAGCCAAGCGGCTTGCCAATAGGCTCACAAAATCATCATCACCCAAACAAAACAGGAAATTATGTAATAAACATGTACCTATTTGTCGGGCAAACAAATTTTATTCTCTGGCTCTAGCCTCCTTGCTATGACCTGTTCAATGTAATATATGCATATGCAAGCAAATGTGACCAATTTCAATACAATTCAATATTTGGTTCAATTTAGGCATAATGGTTCAAAATTAGGAAACAAATAAACAAACAACACAAACATCAATCAATTAGTGAATTTAACGTTTCAAATTCATAATTTTGATATATATAAAGAAAATCGTGTTTTGATGCCAAATCACAACAATGAATTCTAGCTATATTAGTTTTGGTTCTCACACCAGTCTAATGGAAATATATAGAAATCACACCTTCGTTACTCGAACATGAATACTAATGACGACTAGTCAATCATCAGAATCATCTTCGGGCCACTAGAGTATGATTCTATATCTATCCAGTATATTAAAACTTCGAATACACGCGGATCAGACGTATACGCAAAATCTATATATACTGGATTGTCCAAATTCATTAAAATAAATAATCAAATACGAATAGTTGATTTAAATTTTCAAAACAAATTTTGTTTTCATTTGAAAAATATACTCTTCTCACTCGTTCTAGGATACTACTGATCCTATCTCTAACGAGTCATTCCCATTGGATATTGCTAATCCAATATCTGATGAATTCTTTCGTATGGTTCTAATGTGCCTTGTTCTCCGAGCTTTGTAAACCAAAGCTCTGATACCAAATGTGACGGCAAGATATTTCGCTCAGTCCGAACCAGTCGCTAAACCGATCCAGGCCGTTCGAAACGCCCTATCGTTTGAGAACAGGACAAATCAGAACGCATACAGAAGAACGTTTCATTGTATATTACAACAATGCACCAGATTACAAGAATATACAGGGTATAAATGAATATTACACAGAAATATCAGAGATTTAAATTACATTTAAATACATAGCAGCGGAAAGTAATAAAATACACAACTAGAAGAGATATACGGATACAAAGCTTTCCGGATACCGTTCCAGCTGTAAACCAGGATCCTGTGAATATAAATCTGCAAAACCAAAACTACTAGCTGCCCATGTCAAAATAGGGGCACCCAGAGTTTAGGTTAAAACAATAAACTCCAGGTCAGTCATGGGACTGGTGTGAGAACTAAAACAGTTAATCTTTATTTTTAAAGTTAGGTAAGTCAAGGGACCACGCCGTATAACACGGAACGGGTTTCCTCCCAAGAATACCAGTGCATAGAGCAAACAGCGCAATGCTAAATAAAGAAAAATGAAGCTGTTATAAGACCCAGGTCCCATCACACAATGCAACGCAAGCCGGAGGATAGGGTTTTTACCTTATAACAGCCAAAGCATGCTTGATACGTTTAAAACACTTTATTTGATACTATTATAAGTGCATAGTGTATAAACAACTTCAAATCATAAGTATCAATCATAGGCGGCATGAGCGCCCCATCCCACTATGTCACCATACTAGGTTCTACAATTAAAACCGCAAATGTCACGTATTTGGAAATTGGATTTCCGTCTATGAACCGAGGCAAAAGATAGTCCTCAACCGATTCGAGACGCTCTAGCCCGCCCCTCAGGACCCAGACTCAGGTGGGCCCTTGGATCGTCAGGGCCGGTCCACCGATGTGGATTAAACTTAAACCCTGAACATGCATTTCCCCGCCCTATGGGGCGTAAACGAGCCAACTAAATGACTCCATCGGTTCGAGAACGACCGATCAATCCGAGGCGCCTCGCAACAGCAACAACCACATAAGTCAAACTCGTCAGGGCGTGTAAAACCACTGACGCCACTTCTAACTAGAAAGAAACGCATGCCCTCCCTGAGGTCCTTCTCCCGTTTTTGGTTCATACCGGGTGTGAAACTCGCGAAGCAAACGTTACACAAAGCTACGCCACAAAGGTCGTGCTTTGATCATCACCACAAGACTTTGCTTTTCAACAGAAGCCTCGATCAATTGCCACTTAGGCATGCCACACAGGCAATTCACTCCATGCGTTTGATATCCATCAATATATAACCCCTGAGCTCGTACGTCTCAGAGAAGGGCGTTAAGCAAGAGAATAAATTCTCCGCCGCCAATCAGATATATATTTAATAGAAATCAATCACACGGACTAAAATCCAATGTCAGACACACAGTCCATTTACAAGTCCGTTCTGGGTCTGAACGAAACCGGAGGCACCTAGTACCCCGCATATCCATCGATCTCCAAGTACGTCTGGACGATCACTAACTGTTTCCATCTTCTTGGGTGTACAGCCCAATCAAGATCATCAGTAATCACCCAAACGACGTGAAGACCTCCGGTCTTCGACCATCGTCTTCGTCTTCGACTTATCGTCGTATCAGTTATTCAAAATGGGATAAACCCGGTCTTTCCGAATAACTCGCGTATATTTTAAATAAGTGTTACACAAACACAACATACGCCTCATTCCAATTCATTAGTCACTAACCGTAAATTAATCAAGAGAACAATTCCCCAAATATTAACCCCGAAGGCCGAAACCAACATCAGATCAATATCCAGAAAACCATTCTGTTTGACTAACCGACAGTCAGTTTCTAAATTTCACATTCATAGGGAAAGGTTCCCATTAATTTTATCCAAGATAACTTTCTTGAATTTATTCTCTAATCTTTCTTTGAATTTCGATTCCACTAGTCGGAATTAGCGAACCTTACCGTAGTAATCATTGGTTTTAATTTCCCAATCCCAACATATTCATCCCATGAAGTAAAACTGGTAATACTTCATATCTAACACCATGGTGTTATCGGTAAATTCAATTACCATTTCACGTTCAAATCTAATTAAAGATTTAACTATCGCCTGGAGCAAAACTGGTGGTACTCCATTTTCGATCTTTTCAATCTAATTAAAGATTCATTAAAACTCCACTTAGTTTTAATCTTTAACTGGGTTAAAGAATCAGTGTCATTTAAAAACACAGTTCACTATAAACCCAAAATCACATTCATTAATTATCGGGTTAAAGAACGGGCGTTGTTTAAAACACTGTTCACAATAAACCCAAAAATCAATATCAATTCAATTCCAATTAAATATTATTTAATTGGTACACTTCATTAAATCTAAATAAAAAAGATTTAATCTTTTCTCAACTGGGTTCAAGAACAGTGTTAGTGAAGACACCATTCACGACAAACCCAAATCACATTTGATATTCAATACAAGGCTCTGAATAGAAAATATCCCGGCTTATATTCAATATCAAATTCTACGACCAACAAATATCGTATTGGAAATAACGATATATAAATATCTTTCAAATTTCCATAACAACACCTGTATAATCACGAAATTTGACATCGAAATGTTCCGAAGACAATTTCGATTCAAATCCATTCCAATGCAATTATTGGAAATTCTGGTTATTTTCAAAACCATTTCAATATTCAATTTATTTATTTAAAAATAAATAGAATTGTAATTCTAGTTCAAAACTAGTTCATTTCGATAGAAATCTATTTTTATCTTTTCAAATATGGAGTTTTTCATCCCAATTCTTTCTAAATCGTTTCTTATGATTTTACATAAATTATTACTATTTTTAATAATTTTATCAAGGCTCGTACAGTCGATTTCCATCAACGGCCATCGAACTGCACTTACAGCGACCTTTTTCGAATTTGATTTGGACATAATTCCAAATCCAACCGTTAGATTTCTGATTTCTAATATTCGTTAGAAAGCTATTTTCGATACGAACCCAACGGTTCCGGTTTTAGGAGAATCTGACGGTCGGATCTCCCGTAATGTCCGTTTGAAATAAATGATCGAAATTCACGAACTACCGCGGCGCGGCACGTTCTATTCAGGCCATTATATTATATATATAATATATATAATATATATTTCGTCGATTTTCTATTCAAAACGAATTATATAAATAGTTTTAAAATTCGTTTCAAAATCTATTTCAACTTCCATTTCAATTCAAATCGAAATTGAATTCTTCTTTATAAATTCGTTTTAAAATTCATTTCTATTCAATTCAAATTTCAATTCAATTTGAATTTGTTTTCAATTCAATTCATTTCGAAATCGTTTTCGATTCAATTCATTTCGAAATCGTTTTCAATTCAATTCATTTCGAAATCGTTATATATTCAATTCATTTCGAAATCGTTATATATTCAATTCATTTCGAAATCGTTTTCAATTCAATTCATTTCGAAATCGTTATATATTCAATTCATTTCGAAATCGTTATATATTCAATTCATTTCGAAATCGTTTTATATTCAATTCATTTCGAAATCGTTATATATTCAATTCATTTCGAAATGAATAAAATCGATGTAAATATCGTTCACGTCAAAATGGCGTCAAACTAATCAACACGGCTTCATAAATTTCTATTTTCAAATATTCTATTTCAAATATTTCTTTTTCAAAATAGTTGTTATTATCAAAATATTTCGTTCAACACATGACCAATCTCAATGGATGAGTACTGTCAACACATGAACTTTTATTTTATATTGATAAAGATGTAAATTTTATTACTAAAATATTTCGTTCAACACATGACCAATCTCAATGGATGAGTACTGTCAACACATGAACTTTTATTTTATAATGTTCTTTATTTTTCAAATTGGAATGAGGCCCAATCAATTACCATATAAAGTTAATTATATGGATTTTCATACATTACACACATATAATAGCATTGAAAAATAATCAACCATCAACCAAAGTGCACTACACTGTATAAGCATCAAATATAGATATCTAACGCTTATAACAGCCTGTCAATCGATCGATCGACATATTTAATCAATCAGGATGAGTGAACTTCAAATTTCATCCTAACACCCGTGTGGGGTTTCAAACAATCAAACGCATATTTTATCTGTGCAGTTGGGCGATGTGTAAAATTTATCGACCCAATCAATGTCCTTCAAATAGGTGTACATAAACAAACCGTCTGGTTTGTAAATGAATATTTATTTATTCACATTCACGTTAAAAATTATATTTTTAACGATAAAAACATTTTATTCCAACATATGAATTTCTATTTAGTTCATTCTTTAAATAAAATGATATTTTTATTTTTCTAACATATTTTAGAAAATTTCGGCGGCATAACGGGACGAGGCCTAGCCTTATCCCCGGTCTAGTGAAGGCCCACGCCATTCACACATCAATCAAAATCACCAAACAACCAAATTCAAATCAAATCATATAACTAATCTATGCAACCAAACAAACAAGTCCATGGTCTGTGGACGATTGTGTCGGGTGCTACTAAGCACCGTCTGCATCCTAGTATATATATATAAATAGAAATGAAATGGAAAGGTGAGAAATTCTCACATATAGCTATCCTAGCTCCACGGCACTTCTTTTAGAGAAGTCTTCGTCGCCATCGCATCCTTTTTCATCTTCGTTGCCCGCTTTCACTACTTATGCAAAAATCGAATTTTTACTTCGCTATTCAATATATAAAAATCATATTTTTATTTCGAAGTTCAATATATAAAAATTATATTTTTATTTCGAAGTTCAATATATAAAAATCCTATTTTTATTTCGAAGTTCAATATATAAAAATTCTATTTTTATTTCGAAGTTCAATATATAGAAATCCTATTATTATTTCGAAGTTCAATATATAAAAATCCTATTTTTATTTCGAAGTTCAATATATAAAAATCCTATTTTTATTTCGAAGTTCAATATATAAAAATTATATTTTTACTATGCTATTCAATATATAAAAATCGAATTTTTACTTCGAAGTTCAATATATAAAAATTATATTTTTACTATGCTATTCAATATATAAAAATCGAATTTTTACTTCGAAGTTCAATATATAAAAATTATATTTTTACTATGCTATTCAATATATAAAAATCGAATTTTTACTTCGAAGTTCAATATATAAAAATTATATTTTTACTATGCTACTCAATATATAAAAATCGAATTTTTACTTCGATAAAAATGTAATCTTTACTTCGATAAAAATGTAATCTTTACTTCGATAAAAATGTACATAATGAAAACTGATTTTTTTATAATGCTAATTACATTGAATAAATAGAATAAAATAAAATAAATAAACAAAAAAAATAGAGAAGCTTACAAAATTTTGTCGGAGAGGTGGTGAGGGTTTCTGGATCGGATTGGTGGAGGGACCTGCTGGCATCGACAGCAAAGGAGGAGGAGAAGTCGTGGGTTAGAAGGGGAGGGGCGCGGCGAGAAGAAGTGGGAGGAGGAAGAGGGGATCGAAGGCTTGAGGAGGGGGGGACTGGCTCATCGGCGGGTGGTGCGCCTGGGAAGAGGAGGTGGATGAACGGGCGCGAGAAGGTGAGGGGGAAACGACGCCGGCGTTGAGGGGGGGGGGGCGACGTGATCGGCGCCGCCTTGGGCGATTGGCGGGAGGGCTAGGGCACGAGCGCCCTTCCTCTTTTTCTTTTTTTTTTCTTTTTTTAAAAAAATCGATCTGTTAATTGATGATGGGGGGTGAGAGAAAGGATATATTATAATATATATTATTATTATTTTTTTTAGTTAATCAATTTTAAAAAAGCAACTTTTATTTTCGACCTCGAAATGAGGCCCACCGCCTGTCGTCCATAGCGTTTTACCCCCATTCCGAACACAATGGGATATGTATCGCAAGCTGATTCAATCGTTTCGATCAGTTTCCGTTTAATTTACATTTAAATCACTGTATTGAATTTTAAACGTACATTTCAAATTACCGGGGTCACATACTAACTAGAAAAATTCCATAAAAATATTTTCTAGTTTCGTATTGACGATACGGTCCTAACAAAACTAGTTTCGTCGAATTCTGAGACCGTTGGAAAAATGGCCAATTTCCAGTCGATTAAAATCAACTAAAACTGGTCAAACGCGTTTTCCTTTGCCACGCTCACATATTGATTCGAAAAATTATGAAATTTGGAATCTAGCAATAACTTCACATCCCGGACCTAACAAAACTGGTTTCGTCGAAATCCGAGGTCGTTTGCAAAATGTCCATTTTTAAGGGCCTGAATTCCATAGCGACTATTCAGAATTTTCAACTGGACATATCTTTTGATTCCCACTATGAAATTTTGATTTGTCGGATTCGTTGGAAAGATATTGTCAATTAGATCCTATTATTTTTAGTTTCACTAAAATCCGGATTGTTTTGCCCCCGGTACATTTAATTGAAGTTTGAAATCGAATTATCGAACTACCGCGCCATTTTCAATTCCTTTTATAAATATAAATAAATTATTTATATTCTAACGACGACGCGTATAATATATACGTTCTAATTATTTTAAAAATAAATTTCTCGTCGATATTATTTAAAATAATTCATTTTAAATAATCAAAATTCGCTAAAATGGCCAAAATAAAAATTTTAAACTGGCCCAGATTTTGCGGGTTATTACAGTGTTGAATATCCTCTCCTATATAAGCGACCATCTTGGACGAGATACAAGCGAGACTTTCGGAGCAACTTCTTGCGACTCTTCGGGTTTTCAGGAAGTGTTCCATGGAGTATATAGTTCTTGATGGGGGTCATCCACAAGTCTGGCTTGTCGGTTGTCTCCATAACCCAATCAACATCAGGTTCTTCAATACTAGAACTAGATAAAACTTCAACAGGAACTAGATCGAAGATTTGAGGATCTCCGGTACTAGCCAGCTTTGATAAAGAATCGGCTTTCCAATTTTATCCTCTAGGGATATGGGAGATAGAATAATACTCCAGATTGTCAAGAAACTCTTTGGCTTTGCGTAGATACGTCGGGAGCTTTCCCATCTTGGTCGGAAATTCACCTTTGATCTGGGAAACCATCAACTGTGAATCGCTGAAGATTAATAAACTTTTCAGGCTTAATTCTTTCGCAACACTCAATCCTCCAAGAAAAGCTTCATACTCGGCCCCGTTGTTGGTAACGGGGAATTCGAACCGCAGAGCACAACATATCTGTCATTTTTCTGGAGTTTCAAACACTATCTCTGCCCCAGCACGTATTCATTCTTAGCACCATCAACAAAACGCTTCCATCTGGCGACCAATTCATTGGTTTCTTCCATTTCCTCTCCTCTATTAGTGAACTCGGCAATAAAGTCAGCCAGAGCTTGCACATTTATCGCTTTCCTGGGTGATAAGTGATATCATATCGGCTGAGCTCAATATTCCACTTTAATAGTCTCCCCGAGGTTTCTGGACGGAACAACACTTGTTTCAAAGGTTGATCTGTAAGGACTTTAATAGAATGAGATTGGAAATAAGGCCTGAGCTTTTGTGATGCGACAAGCAAGGCATATGCAAGCTTTTCTATCTTCGGATAATTCCTCTCTGCCCCGGTAAACCTTTTTGCTGATGTAGTATACCGGCCACTGAACTTTATCTTCATGAGGGCTGCGCTTAGAGCATGGGATGATACTGCAAGGTATAGGAACATACTTTCTCCATCCTTTGGTTTTGACAACATCGGAGGTGATTCCATGTGCTTGATGAGATCCTCAAATGCTTGCTGGCACTCAGGAGTCCACTGGAAACTCTTCCTTCCCTTTTTCAATGCATCAAAGAGGGGAATACACTTGTCTGTCGCCTTTGAAATGAAACGACTTAAAGCTGCTACCTTGCCATTCAAGCTTTAGAGTTCCTTTTTAGTCCGCGGGGCTTGCATTTCCCGCAAGGCAACCACCTGCGCTGGGTTTGCTTCAATGCCCCGAGCATTTACCATGAAGCCAAGAAATTTCCCTGAAGCCACACCAAATGAACATTTGAGTGGATTCAACTTCATGCCATATTTCCTTAGGATTTGAAACATCTCGTCAAGGTCTTCCATATGACTTTTTGCCTCTTTGGATTTCACCAACATATCATCAACGTAGACTTCCATGGTCTTTCCAATTTGCCCTTTGAACATTGAATTTACTAGGCGTTGATATTTGGACCTGCATTTTTCAAACCAAGCGGCATTACCTTATAACAATACAACCCACGGTCAGTTATGAAACTAGTACTATCCTGGTCCGGCTCGTGCATCATGATCTGATTATAGCCTGAGTACGCATCCATGAAAGACAATAGTTCATGCCCCACCGTTACGTCAACAAGCTGATCAATTCGAGGTAGGGGGAAACTGTCTTTCGGGCACGCTTTGTTTAGATCAGAATAATCAACACACACCCGCCATTTACCGTTTGACTTTTTGACAAGAACTGGATTAGACACCCAGTTAGGATAGGTGGATTCGCGAATGAAATTGTTCTTCAATAGCCTATCCACCTCATCCTTCAAAGCCTCGGATCTTTCAGGGCCTTGCATCCGTCTTTTCTGTTTCACATGATGTATGCTAGGATCAATATTCAGCTTATGCACCATCACCTCCGGAGATATTCCGCACATATCTGAGTGGTTCCAAGTAAAGACATCCAAATTTGCATTTAGAAAAACAATCAATTCCTTTTGCAGCAAAGGATCCAACTGAGAGCCTATCTTCACCACCTTATCTGGATCATTATCATGAACCTGTATAGAAATGGTAGCTTCAGCTGGTGCTGCCCTTTCATCCCCTGCACTGGTTTTTCGCGAATCCATATCTTCTTGCATGTTGTTGTATTCTCCAGCACAGGGGGAGTCATTAATTGCTATAAGGGGGCTTCACGGATGCAGAGTGGAGACTCCACATCCTTCTTGATTTCATACTTCCGAGCTACAATCAATTCTGCCATATAGCAATCTCTTGACTCTTGAGGATCTCCTTTGATTACTCCCACTCCGTTTGCAGTTGGGAACTTCATCGTCAGGCGCCATGGAGCAAGAGCTATTCTGAAAGCAGCTAGTGTTGGCCTTCCCAAAAATGCATTATACCCTGAAAGTGAGTCTACTATAACGAAAGGCTGCATCATGGAAACTTGCTTCTTCCCCTCACCAAGCTCTACGAGGAGATTAAGCACACCAATAGGCTGAGTTGGTACACCAGCGATACCGTGTATTTTATTTTTACTTGCTCGCACATTATCCATAGACAAACCCATCATAGAGAAAGTATTGTAAAACATGACATTTACAGATGCCCCATTATCAATCAGTACCTTCTTTACTATTGCTGGACCCAAGCCAATAGTGATCACCATTGGATCAATAGTTGGAGTCAGCATTCCATTAGAATCTCGATCTCGGAACACCACATCTTCCCAGGATGTTTTCGGAATTTTCCAACGAAGAGAGTTACTGCAAACTTCGAATCCATCTTCTTTTGAAGCACTGCTTAGTTCATTTGTATATCTGACAATGTCCTCGCAGGTATCTCCTGCAGGATGAGGTCCACCACTAATCGTATTGACAATAGGTCGAGAACCGTTTGCAGGTGTTCTTCCGCATTGACTTGGCTAAGCTTGCTTCCCCTGAGTAGGCTCAGTATCTGATGAACGCTTCACGTAATCCTGAAGACGGTTTTTTCTTATCAACTCTTCAATCAGATTCCTCAAGTGCCGACACTCATTCGTGTCATAACCCGGTCGATTATGAAATCGACAGAACCTTCCTGAATTTGCAGCTTCTTCGGACACCTTTATCGGCTTCGGGCTTGGATAATCCTCCGTTTCCTTAGTTGCCATGTATATGTGCTCAATTGTATCATTCAACGGAGTAAGATCTGTTGGCTTGAAGAAGCGTCGCTTTTTGGAATCCTTATCGTTCCTAGCATCATTACCGTTTCCTCTTTTTTTTCCCTCCTAAATTTCCTTGATTGGTTTTTGTAGAAACTTCCTTCCTTTCCGGAACTACATTAGTTTTGACATTGCCAACAGAATAAATGGGATCATCTTCAAGACACATGTATTCCTCAGCTTTGTCATAGAATTTCTCTAATGTATTGGGTTTCTTTCTCTTTAACCACCTTCCAAATTCAGATTGTTTATCTATGCCCCCCTTGAAAGCCATTAGAATTAGCCATGGCTCATGGGTCCCTACTTCGGCAGCGGTAGCATTAAAACGATTCAGAAAAGACCTAATTGTTTCACCCGGGGCTTGTGCCAACTCGTTGAGGGACATAATACCTCTAACTTTCGTTGTCTGGAGGCGGAACTGGTCTTGGAAGCATCTTGCTAGTGTGAAAAAATTATCAATAGATCTGGGAGGCAATTTAGTGAACCAAATGATGCTACCCCTTCTAAGTACACTGGGAAGTACAAACACTTAAGCTCATCAGTTGCTTGGGCCCCATCCATGTGTTGGTCGTATCGAAACAAAAACACATTGGGGTCGCCTGTCCCATTGTAAGCTTGGATTGTAGGTGGCTTGAATTTCCGTGGGAAAGTTGCCTTTTTGATTCTTTTAGTGAGAGGGGTTTTTGATGGCGTGAACTCCCATTCAGCCTCATCATCGTTTCAACATTTGCTTTCTTTTATAATCTGTCGGACCATTTTCAAGAGACGATCCTTCTCGTGGAGGCTATCTGCGGGGCGGACGCTTTTGTCTCGACCGGAAGCTTGCTTAAGTAAACCATCACGGTTGCGACTCCGGGGTCCTGGCCTTTCTTCATTGGAAAGTGCCCCTTTGGCAGAATTAGCAACTTGACGAGAAGTAATCCCCGCATCACGGTTCCAATCAGCTAGCTTTGAATTCTCAAGTTTTCCTTTATCAGGATTAGAGATCTCTTGGAAATATTTTTCTCGATTCGGACTAGAAGAGGAGGAACCGGCATCTTCTGCGTGAACAGGCTTTGAAGCTACCTTTGCCGTTGCGGCTTGAAGAGCAAAGAGTGAATCTAGCTTTGCCAAAGTGGCTTTATGGGCTATTTTCTGCTGTTGTGTTAGTCCAGCGACGGCTTGATCAAGCTCACCTCTTGTGACGTTCACGCCTCCATTCGATGTTTCACCTGCTTCAAACCGGTTAACCGCGGGGGTTTCCTCTCGATTTCCCTCATTAGATGCTCTAGCCCTTACTTCCTTATTTGCTTTTGGCGGCATTATTTCAGAAAGTAGCTTGAACTTTGAGGAGTGTTCGTCAGAAGGTCCAACTCGTAGACTCGAACGATCTATTTTGAGACTGGGCTTAAAGATTTCAAGATCTTCGCAATATATTGGATGTCAGAAAGTAGATCTGGCCCCACGGTGGGCGCCTAATTGTTAAACCAAAAATTTGGCAAAACAACCAAAGTATTGCTTGACACGTCACCTAATCGGAGGCGAGATGCTTAGAAAGCACGTCACCTTTTCAGAGGCAAGGTGTAAGAATATTTTTACAATTGTGGGAAACTATATCTAAGATCTGAAAACATCGAACTATAAAAAGAAGACAAGAATTTATAGTGGTTCGACCCTTATTGGGGTCTATGTCCACTCTGAAGAGAGAATTTTATTATCCACAAGCTGTTTACAAGGTATAATTACTCATACATTCAACCAAGCTCTCCCTCACACACATTCCTCACTTCAAACTACATAATATGGTGGAGAAAATGTCTCGGACAGCGAGGAGATCTCTTTATTATCAAGCTTTTACAATGGATCTTTGATCTTGTGCTCTTTCACACACCATTCATAGAAGCCATGGTTACATACTTCATTGATCTTTTCCGAATTCACTAAGGAATTGTGTTTATATGATTGAGAAGGAATGAGGGAATGACCCGACAGCACTTCGTCCTACTTTTCCCCAAATGCCCCCCCCCCCCAAAAAAATGATGGAAGTGATCCCTTATTTATAGGTGACGAAATGGCTGAAATATGACTTTCAGGTTATGGGTCGGTATTTTGAGTATTTACGGAAATGCCACTGCTTTCTGTTACCAGCTGTCATGCTTTTGTACCAACCAGATCAGCTTTGATCGGTCTGAAATCCATTTTGACGACCTGGAAGCTTTGGTGCAGAGCAGACCGATCAGGGGTTTTTGACATAGGGCGGACCGACCCTGAGGCTTCGAAGCAGGGTGGAGCGACCAGGCTAGTATGGATATAAGATCGACCAGTTATGGTGTGATATCAGGACGACCCAAAGGCTTAGTTCCAGAGCCGAACGACCAAAACTATATGAACGGCGGAACCGACCAAGGTAATATCAAGAAAGAAACCGACCTCTTTATAAGGAGAAAAGAGCGACCGGGAGTCTGACGAACGACCAGGAAGTTTAAGCACGAAAGCGGACTGACCAGATGTTCGTGAACATAACAGAATTGGTTTCTGAAATATAGGGTCGACCTTGGGAAAAGAACGACCATATGCCTTCCGTATTTGGAGCGACCGCATGGTTTTATAGAGCTTTTCGTCGAGCGAGCCATGAGGGAGACGAAGACCGACCAGTGTTGAGACCGGCCACCCATGTAGTCGTGCCGAGCCTATTTGGATTGGTGTGTAGAAAAACTGATCAGCTTGCTATCATGGATTAGGCTGATCCAAACAAGTCCAGACCGATTGAGCCGTACAGAATCCATTTTGTGCATCAAAGTGCTTGTGATTTTTGTAGATAACACCCAGGCTGGGCGGGAAATTTCCCGCCCAGGACCCAGGTCACCAGGGGTTCGACCTGGGTCACACAGGTCGATCAGGGGGTCGACCTCCCCCTATTTCCAGATCCGTGGACAGATTAATTTTTCTGCATCTGGACGCCGGTTCTGACCAGATTCGTTTATCCTTATGCTATATAAACACCCCTAAGGCTACATTTTTCTCTACCCAACTTTATTTTTCCTATACTCTACCCTAATTCATATAAAAATAAATCGAAGACGGGGTTATGCTGCTCAAGCTCTTCGTAGAAATCAAGTTTAGAATATAAGTAGAGATTCAAAGGCTAATTCAGCGACTTCAACAACTATTTTCTAAGAATCAAATCAAATCTAAATTAGATGAAAAAATAGTCTACTTCAAGGGAGAGCTATTTAGTTTCAGAATACAGATCCCAGGATTCAAGACCGTTCTATAATTAGTAAGTTCATGTTACTTTCAGAAATAAAAGTTAATTGTGATTCTGACATTGTAATAAAATTTGATCTGAGATTATGCCTATTTCTATCTGTCTTTCTATATCATTTAGATCTATCACATTGATAATATTATGTCCATTCTTTGTCTTTTCTTTCCTTCTTCCCTTTTTGTTTTATAGACAAGCTACTGCGAGCCTGAGCCAGATCTCATAAGAGATGAACGTACGTTGGAAATAAAATTGGGCATAAATTATGATATAGACATGACCAGCGCTAAAATTTGGGAAAAAGAATTAAATTGTTTATAATTGGGCATAATTGAGTTGTAACTGATTAGAGGACATAACACATGTTGTATTTAAAACATAAAGTATTGGACATATGACTTGGGATTTGAGGCATAAAGTATTGGACATATAGCTTGAGACTTGAGGCATAAAGTATTGGACATATGACTTGAGATTTGAGACATAAAGTATTTGACATATGACTTGGGATTTGAGGCGTAAATTGAACTTTAAATATAAGGCATAGTACATGTTATAGTTTAAGATCTAAAATTGGGGCATATATATATATATATATATATATATATATATATATATATATATATATATATGTATGTATGTATGTATATATATATATATGTATGTATGTATGTATATATATATATATGATAATTTATGATTGGGAAAAAGAAGATTAGTGTGTATAGTGATGTATGGCTTAGGCATGAAAACAAGATTTGCCTTTGTTTTGTAGGTCAGTTACTTTTTTTAGATTTGAACACCTAAATCTAATTGTGACATATAATAAAATGGATATGAGAATATGCCTGATGTAAGCTATCCTTTCATTGAAATCTGTGCTTGAGTGTGTGTGTATCTATATATATATATATATATATATATATATATATATATATATATCTTTGGGAATCATTTTTGACTATGAAACTGGTCCAATAATACTTATCCTTGTTGTATATCGGAATTGTAACCCTTTTTAAGTTCATGATATAATCTTATCTATATGCCTGCGTTGTATTCCATGAAAAACATGTCTTTTTAGCTCATCAAGTTTATTGGACCAATAGTTCTTATCATCATATTACTATGCCTATCCTTACGATGTTCCATCTTGCTTCTCCCCTTATTTTATGAATATTGGGTTGAATCTCGAAATATATATGTTATGAATGCGGGGGTAATTGGGTATAACATGGAATTGACATGATTTGGCACAATTTAGAACATGTAGTATGGCATGACTGTTAAGATGCAATTTTGGGTAATTTGACATGAATTATGGAATATGTAATTTGACATATTGAACCTAGAATTTGCATGAACGACAAAGAATGAAATTGGCATATAAATCAATTTTTGGTCAAAATTGTTATTATTGCGAATTTGGGGTAACTCGAGCATTAAATCTAGATTGGGCGTAAAATGTAACATGACTAGTTTTAGTGAGTTTGGTAATTAGCATGTAAAATCTAGATTTGGGTATATAGGGTAAATGTGTAGATTAAAGATGAACATTCCTAACCCGAGGTTAGATTGAGTTGTGGTGTAAAACTGCCCGGAACCGCCCGGCACATCCAGTAACCACAACAACACCTATCTAATATGAGAGGTTAGTGTGTCATGCACAAGAAAAACCCGAGGTTAGATTGAGTTGTGGTGTAAAACTGCCCGGAACCGCCCGGCACATACAGTAATCGCAACAACACATATCTAATGTGAGAGATTGTTGCATTAATAAATCAATTAATGCTAATGAACAAGACATGCTAAGAAATGAGTAGGGTTAAGTTAATAGGAAACAATTAACCAGTATAGCATGATGAATGGTAGGGTTAAGTAATAAGAAACACTTAGCCAATATAACTTGATTTGTGGTAGGGCTAAGTTGACACAAGAAGGAAACATTTAACCTAAGTAACATGACAATTAGGTGGGTTAAGTTAACTTGAATTGATTGATGACACTTAACCAATACAACATGATGAACATGTGGGGTTAAGTTAACAAGAAAACACTTAACCAATATACCTTGATGAATGAACAGGGTTAAGTTAATAAGAAACACTTAACTAACATGACACGATGAATGGGTGGTTAAGTTAATATGAATGGACAACACTTAACAAATATGACATAATGTGCGAGAGGGTAAAGTACATATCGGGTTGGTGGGTAATATTAGTAAATATAGGCCCACAAACTTAACTGTTAAATAAACAGGCCTGAATCGATGGAAAGGTTAAGTACATATCGGGTTGTTAGGTAATATTAGTAAATAT
This sequence comes from Allium sativum, assembly GCA_030737875.1. NCBI lineage: Eukaryota > Viridiplantae > Streptophyta > Magnoliopsida > Asparagales > Amaryllidaceae > Allium > Allium sativum. The sequence continues at coordinate 569,260,551 of CM060923.1, read as the reverse complement.
AGGCCCACAATTTTAGCCGTTAAACAAACGTTCTTGAGTCGATGGAAGGGTTAAGTACATCTCGTGCAGGTGGTAATATTAGTACATATAGGCCCACAAACTTAACCATTAAGAAAACATGCTAGAATCGGTGGGAGGGTTAAGTACATCTCGTGTAGGTGGGTAATATTTATATATATATAGGCCTACAAACTTAACCAGTAAGAAACCCTAGTAACGGGGACCCATTTCAGCAGTAACCCACATAGATGTATCATGGTATCCTGAAACTAGGCAGGGTGGGGCACGATTACTGGGCTGATTATAAGCAGTCAAAACAGCGGTAGGGGATACGTCAGTGTAGGTTCCGATGATTTATGGGCATGCACGTACTCCGGAGTGGGAAAAAGCAGGCACTGAGTACCGATAATTATACACTGTGCATCTTGAATCATGTCGGGTCGCTATCATAAGAATTGATACACCTTTTGGTGGGACCATCACAGGGTATCTACACACAAGAGAGGTCTGATTGGCACAGACACATGGAACATTAATGCAAGTAAAGAGCCGATCGATAGGGTAGTAAGGGTACATCTAACATGTTCATGGCAATTAGGCAGATTGAGGTGGAATCCTCATGATAGATGTATACCTGAAGGCTACCACAATTACGGGGATTGGGATCACGTTATCACTTTATATATATTACTAGTTGGGACACTAGTTAGATGGTGCAGAGATAGATATAGAAATAAGAATAACAAAGTAGTAGGGAAGCAGAGAAAGAGTAGAAGCGCATTCAGTTTATCTTGCCTTATCATACCTTATACTTATCCTATGTTATCATGTTATCCTTGTTCTCACAGTATTGTCTTATATTCAGTTTATTCATGTCATGATGCTTTTGCATGTTTATATGCTGAAAGTCACTGGACTTAAGAGACTTATATCTGACCTAGTTTTGTTTTGTCTCTTTTCTTCCGTTCCCCCCCAAGGTTCACAGGGAGGAAATGTTATCACTTAGCTCAGTTTTCTTTCCAAGCTCGAAGATAGTCAATGTATTGCTTTGGACTCTCTCTTCCACTGCTATAGCTGGTTCATGCTTTATTGGGGAATATCATTGTTATTTTTATGCTTCTTTTATATTTGGAAGTTTTTAGTTCAAGACAGGAGTTCTATGTGTTACTTTTAAGTATGATTGAGACAACTGTTGTAAAAGCTTGACTGAACCATATTGTTTATAAAATGACTTTATTTTCCGCTGCTTTAATTGTCTGTCTTGTAATTTATCCGCATCTTTTACCTAAAATGCTCCGGCAGTGTTAAGGCATTACCTTTGTGAGTGACCTTAACGGAGGTGCGGTGTTTCACTTGGTATCAGAGCAGAAGGTTACCGGATCAGATAAAAGATTTGAAAATTTATTTTCAAAACGGTTTTAAAAGAAGAATTTTCAAAAGAAAAGTTTTGATTTAAAGGCATATTCCCCAAAGCCATATGCACTATCTTTTGATCCTTTGTTTAAGTCCTTGTTTCCTTCTTTCCTTAGTCTCCGGGGCTCCCGTCTTTCTGAGAGGTAACCTCATCGCGGCATGGTTCCGTAGGCTTGATTAGACTACGATACCTGTCAAAGAGCGAAGAAGCACCCAACTTCCATCTATAGCCTTTGTAGTTTCACCTACGGCTAAATTTCTTTCGAGCTTTGTAGGGTTTTCCATGCGATGGAGGCTGCTTTCAAGAGACTTGTCAATAAGTCACACAAGGATGGCAAAGATGAGAATGAGGGAGTTTTGCTAAGGAGCACAACCCAAGGATGAGGAACTCATGGCTATAGACTTAGTTCACAAAGTAAGTAAAAAGGAAAGAATAGTAAAACCTAAAACAAGAGGAAAGTGTCTTTATTATGGTATAACGGGTCATATAATTAAGGACAAGGGCAAGAACAAAGGACATGATTTTCCGGAAGGCAAGTGCATGCTCTCATTGCTAGCATACCTGAATGAGAGGTAGTAAAGCTTCGGTTGAAAAAGTCTAGTTTTTCTTTTTGATCATCCTGTTAGTACTCTTTTTGATTTTAGCACTTCACATTCGTTTATATCTGCTTCCATAGTTGAGTCTCTGCAACTTAGTGCTTGTATAGTAGAAGATCCCATTATTGTCTCAAATCCATTTTATGGTTCGGCTCATTTATCTTTGGTTTGTAAGGATTTGAGATACTTATTTTTTTGGTTTAATGGGCTATGGGTTGACTCTAGGTATGGATTGGTTAGCTAGTAATTGTGAAAGGAAGGTAGTTAGACTTTCGACTTGCCTCGGGAATATCCTCGAAATTTCGTGTGATCCTAAGGGATCAGTTTGTATTAGCACTACCACAAAACAGGTCATTTTCTTCGGTTGTTTGCCCGCTGTTGCTTCAGCTCAACAACCGAAGCAAATGCAGACGACGCAACAGGGCAAAATCTTTTGCTTCGGTTACCCAACTGAAGCAAAAGATCATTTTTTTGCTTCGGTTATGCTAACATCTGAAGCAAAAAATGTACCATCAGCTAAAAAATGATTGTGGCTTCAGTTACGGTTATAACTGAAGCAAAAAACTCATCGTTAAAGAAAAAAATACCGCCTTATATTTCACTATAATTACCAAATACATATCTAAACAAATATTTTTAATTTGCAACTGTATGATCAAACCGTATAACAGATATATTGAACAACACAATACACAAATAAAAATAATATATTAATAATGTCGATAATCCATACATTTAAAAGGGTAACATATAATAGAAGATGATATAATTCATTGATTAATACAACACAATCGAACATCTAGCATAGAAGTTTTACAAAACAAAGAAAGAACCAAATGCAAACTAAGAATTCTAACCTACTGACAAAATCACACCTTCATGAAGATGATGACATCCGAGTATTTAAAACATGTAGCTCCCACTAAAGGCGGACTATCAAAAATAAACCAAGTTCTCACTGAAGAGTGTCCAGACTCCATTGTGCTTTAGAATCTCTATGAACATAAACAAGTATAAATTAGCATTGAAAGGGAAAACGCAGTGAAGGTTTTGACAAAAGAAAACATTGCACTGTCATTATTATTCTATAACGGTCCAACAAATAGTGTAATAATTGTTTTAGCGTGCACATTCAGGTGCAGAAATTCAAAAGTATCTGAAACTTCTTTGTATTATATTTCAGGATATAACCTAACCTTGGATCTATTGAGTGCAATGAAACCAAATAAAAGCTATAAAAGCATATGTTAAATAAAAGTCAAATAAAAATGTAGGAAATATAATCATCAAGAATTAGTATTACTAAAACCACTAATTATTATTGAAACGAAATAATAGGAAAACGAAAAATCAAATAAAGGTAAGACTTTCTATTATTCCACATAATTTGCTGCTTTTCATTCGTCAGCTTTTCTTTAGAAAATAATATATAATAATAACAAACTGCAAGCAAACAACAAAGATGAGAGGGGAAAAATGATTGTACGGCAGAGGTAGCAATAGCAGACTCTTGCAGAAACAAGTGAATACAATATTTTATACTAACACAACGTCCAAGCTTGCATTTTACAGTACAAGTTATAAGCATTTACCGCCTTACTGGACACTTGATATAACGTTTTTATTTTCCTATATATTAGTTTTGTTTTCTAATCCTAAGTGATAACTGACGTACATGGTTGATCGTTCTCGTTTCTTTTTTTTTCTCTTGGGAATTGTTGCAGCATATTCAACTGTAACAATAAATAAAACACTTTTTCTTATCTATCCCACATGAAACCTTCGAGTACAATGTAAAAGCCAGTTTGTAACACGTTTTTGCTACAGGTCAGCGGTACAAAATTTTATAGAGTATGAGTTTGTCAAATATACAGGTTTCCAAGTAGAGATTAACTGAAGTTCTGGAAACTATAATAGTAATAGCATATACGTAAAATACAAGGATAATACTTATAGCATACCGTAAACTCCTGATGATGTTATGGATATACTGAAAAAGAACTTAGCAAGTCCCAAGCATTGACAGCAAAAGCATGTATGAGGTGCCACCGCCCTAGGCAGTTACAAAGAACTTATAAGAGGTACTTACAAAATCCAACTACGTGGGTAAAGCACGACCAATTTTGTTCAAAATGTGCAACACATGATATTAAAACCATTTCTGTAAAAAAAATGCTAGCTTTTATATAATAACAAAATAAAAAAAGCAATATATACAACACACCTTGGATTCGACTATGTCGGGAAAACTCAACAAGAACAATTTCATAGGTCACAGATCCAAGTTATTGCTTCCTGTAAGCATTGTAGGTCTCCAACACATCACATTGTCACTGACATAACAAAATTATGTAATTAATATATCATAACAATTAACGTAGTATTGGACTTTACTCGACCTTAAAAAACAAAGTACCTCAATATCATTTAGATAATTGAACTTCCATACATTTTAATGAGCTGAACTACAATATCATTAGCAAAATTCGATGATATATATGAAAAAAAATCAACAATTAAAAACTTAATTGCTTTCAGCAACAATTTTTTTTTATGGCAATGTATGTTATTTCATAAAATTCAAATAGTGCAATTTGCAGCTCTTTCAACTTAGGGTCTAAAACGATAACTTGATAACTACAGAAGCACACATATCCTTTATGTGCATATACAAAGCTATAAGCTATAAACTGTATAATAGAAGCATGTATAAACTGATAATTATGAATCATAAGTCACACTGTCCATATCACATATCATCTGAAATCAATAAACCATTGACAACTATAAGTTCGTAACAACATTACGTTCCACCTTCAGCTAAAAGTGTGAAACCTAGTATTACCATTATCCTATGCTATTTTTGCTACTGAGTGCTCAAAGAAGTGGAAAAAGTCAGTTCTAGCATATAATATTATAATTACTTTAGCTTAACAAAGAGAGGTAGCAGTTTTAGCAAAATAAATAATATCATATGGTTCAATTTAAATAATTAATATACATTATCGGCTACAATATTGAGGCAAGCATCCAATAGGAACCAACTGTAAAGTCGAGATGTATTCTAATTTCTTTTGCAACCTGTCTCGATCACCCAAAAAACACTCAAAACAATAAAATTACCGTATAGTTGAGATGTATTCTAATTTCTTTTGCCACCTGCATAATTCGTGAACTTATCAAATTTTATTTTGCTACCAAGTCATTACCTTACAATATGAAATCAAATTACACCCAAAACAATCGAGTTTATTCTTTGTAAATTAAAAAAAGGATATACTTACTAAATCTTCACGTTTCAGCCTTAGCAGTTATTGAAATCTTGAATGTCTCTTCCCATTGCAAATATCAACCAAGTACCCATCGTTTTCTTGCAGGCGCTCAGTCTTCCGTCGATGCTACAACCTCCAACTCGATCTCAGATTATCAGGACATCAAAAGCTCCCAAATTTCAGGAAATCGATGCCGTACTCAACAAACCTCCCAAAATCGATCCTGGAATCTCGGAATGGATCGATCGAGTCAGTTAGATGAAGGATCGAATTCTCAGAATTTGAACATGAATACGAAGCAATGGTTTAGATTAGGGTCGGAGAACGATCCAGTAGAGAGAAGGATGACGCTGGGGAACTCCGTGTCCATGGCCATGGTGATCTGCAGGTGAGAACTACTGGGAATAACAAATCCGCACCTTACTCCTTCAGCAATTTCACAACCGTCGATAGCTCGGGATCAAACGAACTTGGATATGGCGGCGGCTATGTAGGGTTTAGTGTTGTGAGAAATGGGTCGGGCGGTTATATCTGGGGTTTGTATTCTGGGATCAAATTTTGGACGGCGCGACGTGCATCTCAAAATACTATTGGTCACAATTCTAATTTATTTTATTTTTTATTTATATACTACTTATTTATGTCTCGTCTATTACTAATAAAAACTAACTTACAACTAAATACATTCCCCAATTATAATTTATTTTTCTATGGCTTATTAATTATATTAATTAACTATTACTTATTTGATAATGAACATAATTGATAATTAAATATATTTATTGTTTATTACTTATGTATTAATTATTACTTTTGTATGAATTATACATAACTTTTTGATAAAGAGCTTTTTTATTTGATTTTTAAATTTAAGAATAGTTATATATTATAATTTACTAATTATTAATAGTTAATTATATTAAATAATTAAGATTAAAATATAATTTAGATAATAATTCACAATTACAAATTATTTATTGATAATCATTGGTGGTAAGTTAAAGTTAAGTATGTATAAAAGTTTCCATTTATAAATTATTAATCTTTAAATTATGTTTATTTTATTAGTTATTGGTTAAAATTGATTACTACATACTAAATATCACTTCATAAGTATTAAATTTTAGTAGTAACTAATAGTATTAATTATTACATAAATTATTGAAAATTAATTATTTAATATAATTATTAACATAATTTTTGAGTATTAATTATTAATTATTAATTATTATTATTAATTGATAATGACAAAATATTGATTATTGAATACAAAACATTAATTCCTAATTAATATTAATTGTAGGTTTAATATTAAATGTCGAGCACTATTTATTAAGTAGCTAATTGTTGATTATTCAATAATAATTATTTAATATTGATTATTAATTATTAAATATAATTAATAAGTACTAATATTAATTATAATATACTATTAAATGAAAATAATAGTTATTGATTAATTACAATGTTTAATCATTTTTTCCTTGTTGCTACTCACTAATTAGAGTAAATTGTTTGTTGGTATAATGAATTTGCTTCTATTCTTAAGGAACGAAGTAAATAACATTATTTGCTTCTGCGCATTTGCTTCGGTTCATAAGGAACCGATACAAATAACATTATTTACTTCTGTGCATTTGCTTCAGATTTTAACACAACAGAAGCAAATAATACTATTTGCTTCCGTTGTGAGCACAACAGAAGCAATTAACACTATTTGCTTGGTACATTTGCTTCTGTTGTGTGGAAAATCGAAGCAAATGGTAGTATTTGCTTCGGTTGTGAGCACAACCGAAGCAAATGAGGCGAAGCAACTGACCAGTTTTGTAGTAGTGTAGCTACCTAGAGTCACATTATGTATTTATCGACGATTTTCGATCCGTTGGAGTAGTCCATGAGTACGCAGATGTTTTAGATTAAGGGTTTGTCCCCTAAAATGTGAGGTAGACTCCCACATATATCTAGATGATAATGCAAATCCAGTTATGCGATCCACGATAGTTTTGGAGCAAGATTGACGAGGATAGTCAGAGTCGGTTAAGTGCTCAATTGTTCGATTGTTTCACTAGTATCATCTCACATAAATCGTCCAAATTTGGAGGAGGTATTCCTTGTGTGCTTGTCTGATATTGGTTTAGGCCTTTGGGGCTTGTACTTGAGGGATGTCAAGTTCGACTAGGATGGTTTGCGTGAGAGATATCGACCCTCAGATTTGTGACATGATGGATAAGCTAAGTAGAAGAGAGACCTCTAATCGTCTTAGTATATACACTTGGTATCATGGTTAACATCTGTTTATCTTGGAAAGATAGTTCGACTACATTGGATACCCTCTAGCATAGTAAGTGATCGAGATCCTATCTTTACTAGTGGGTTTTGGAAATGGAGGTCAAGAAACTTCACAATCGTGAAGTTAAATTAGTTAAGGTACGGTGGAGTGAAGCTCAAGAAGATGCAACTTAGAAGACTGAAGATTACATACGCACATCATACCCTTTTTGAGGGTATATCCTTGATTCCACTTTTTCTGTAATATTTATTTGCATGCTAGTCTTTATCTTTCAGGTATATCCTCTCGGTCTTATCCTCGATCCTTAGGTAGAAGCCAATGCATGTAAACATGTGTTTGAGACATGTTATGTTTGGTGGATGCAAGTGGTTGCAAGTGTTTGCTAGTGGTTGCTCGTGGATGCATATACACACATTAGGCACTAGATCGGCTCAGTTACTTCCATATTGCATATGCATGATTGAACTTATATATATAGATTGAAACTTGATATGTTATCATATGGATGTTGCATTTGTATGAATGAATGTGCACTCATGTTGAAGTTATAAAGTACGATTAGGAATAATTGCATACATGATGGACTCATGGCACTAACATAATCCGCATTAAGGAGGTCAACTGAATCAGTAGACCGCCTGATTTTGCATTAGATTAGGACATGTACACACACTATGCATATGATCATGAAAGCATTAGAAATCTTTTTAAGGACGATGGATGCCTATGATTGAATGGTTGAGTAGATGGATGTTGGATGTTAGGATATGCATTCTTCTTAACTTGAAGATTTCGAGCACGAAATCCTTTAAGGAGGGGAGAATATAACACCCCGTATTTTCTGTGAACGTCAAAGTAACAAATTAGAGTATACCTAATTATAAATGTGAGAATTAAGGAAAACGGGTTAAGCCATTGCGTTCGTCTTGTATTCTTCTTGGAATAGAGTCCGAGCTTGCATAAATCGGACTCCATATGAAGAAGTTATGACCTTCAGAAGTTTCATAGATTTAAATAAAACAGCTCAGGTTTAATATTCAAATCAACACCCGGGCTGGGCGGGAAATTTACCACCTAGGACCCAGGTCGACCAGGGGGTCAACCTGGGTCACACAGGTCGACCAGGGGGTCGACCTCCCCCCTATTTCCAGATCTAAGGACAGATTCATTTTTCTGCATCTGGACGCCCGTTCTGATCAGATTCGTTGATCCCTATGTTATATAAACACCCCTAAGGCTGCATTTTTCTCTACACAACTTTATTTTGCCTATACTCTATCCTAATTCATATAAAAATAAATCAAAGAAGGGGTTATGTTGCTCAAGCTCAGTTTAGAATTCAAGTAGAGATTCAAAGGCTAATTCAACGACAACAATAACTATTTTCTAAGAATCAAATCACATCAAAATTAGAAGAACAAATAGTCAACTTCAAGGGAGTGCTATTCAGTTTTAGAATACAGATCCCAGAATTCAAGACCGTTCTGTAATTAGTAAATTCACGTTAATTTCAGAAATAAAAGTTAATTGTGATTTTGATATTGTAATAAATCTGGATCTGAAATTATGCCTATTTCTATCTGTCTTTCTATATCCTTTGGATCTATCTCATTGATAATATTATGTCTGTTCTTTGTCTCTTCTTTCCTTCTTCCCTTTTTGTTTTATTGCCAGGCTACTACGAGCTTGAACTAGATCTCAATAGAGATGAACGTAGGTTGGAAATAAAATTGGGTATAAAATATGATTTGGACATGACTAGCGCTAAAATTTGGGAAAAAGAATTAAATTGTGTATAATTGGGCATAATTGAGTTGTAACTGATTTGAGGACATAACACAAGTTGTATTTAAAACAAAAAGTATTGGACATATGACTTGGGATTTGAGGCATAAAGTATTGGACATATGACTTGAGATTTGAGGCATAAAGTATTGGACATATGACTTGAGATTTGAGGCATAAAGTATTGGACATATGACTTGGGATTTGGGGCGTAAATTGAACTGTAAATATAAGGCATAGTACATTTTGTGGTTCAAGATCTAAAATTAGGGCATATATATATACATATATATATATATGATAGTTTATGATTTGGAAAAAGAAGATTAGCGTGTAAAGTGATGTATGGCTTTGGCATGAAAACAAGATTTGCCTTTGTTTTGTAGGTCAGTTACTTTTTTTAGATTTGAACACCTAAATCTAGTTGTGTCATGTAATGAAATGGATATGAGAATTTGCCTGATGTACGCTATCCTTTCATTGAAATATGTGCTTGAGTGTATATATATATATATATATATATATATATCTTTGGGAATTATTTTTGACAATGAAACTGGTCCATTCATATTTATCCTTGTTGTATATCAGAATTGTAACCCTTTTTAAGTTCATGATATAATCATATCTATATGCCTGCGATGTATACCATGCAAAACTTGTCTTTTTAGTACATCAAGTTTATTGGACCAATAGTTCTTATCATCATATGACTATGCCTATCCTTACGATGTTCCATCTTGCTTCTCCCCTTATTTTATGAATCTTGGGTTGAATCTCGAAAAACGTACGTTATGAATGCGGGGGTAATTGGGTTTAACATGGAATTGACATTATTTGGCATAATTTGGAAGATGTAGTAAGGCATGCTGTTAAGATGCAATTTGGGGTAATTTGACATGAATTATGGAATATGTAATTTGACATATTGAACCTAGAATTGGCATGAACGACAAAGTATGAAATTGGCATATAAATAAGGTTTTGGGCAAAATTGTTATTGTTGCGAATTTGGGGTAACTTGAGCATTAAATCTAGATTGGGCGCAAAATGTAACATGACTAGTTTTGGTGAGTTTGGTAACTAGCATGTAAAATCTAGATTTGGGTATATAGGGTAAATGTGTAGATTAAAGATGAACATGCCTAACCCGAGGTTAGATTGAGTTGTGTTGTAAAACTACTCAGAACCGCCCGACACATCCAGTAACCACAACAACACCTATCTAATGTGAGAGGTTAGTGCATCATGCCCAAGAAAAACCCGGGGTTAGATTGAGTTGTGGTGTAAAACTGTCCAGAATCGCCCGACACATCCAGTAACCGCAACAACACATATCTAATGTGAGAGGTTGGTGCATTAATAAATCAATTAATGCTAATGAACAAGACATGCTAAGAAATGACTAGGGTTAAGTTAATAGAAAACACTTAACCAGTATAGCATGATGAATGGTAGGGTTAAGTAATAAGAAACATTTAACCAATATAACTTGATTTTTGGTTGGGTTAAGTTGCACAAGAAGGCAACACTTAACCAAAGTAACATGACCAGTAGGTGGGTTAAGCTAACTTGAATTGATTGTTGACACTTAACTAATACAACATGATGAACACATGGGGTTAAGTTAACAAGAAAACACTTAACCAATATAACTTAATGAATGAACATGGTTAAGTTAATAAGGAACAGTTAACCAACATGACACGATAAGTGGGTGGGTTAAGTTAACATGAATGGACAACACTTAATCAATATAACATAATGTGCGAGAGGGTTAAGTACATATCGGGTTGGTAGGTAATATTAGTAAATATAGGCCTACAAACTTAACCATTAAATAAACATGCCTGAATCAATGGAAGAGTTAAGTACATATCGGGTTGGTGGAAAATATTAGTAAATATAGGCCCACAAACTTAACCGTTAAATAAACATGGTTGACTCGATGGAAGGGTTAAGTACATCTCGTGTAGGTGGGTAATATTAGTACATATAGGCCCACAAACTTAACCATTAAGAAAACATGATAGAATCGGTGGGATAGTTAAGTACATCTTGTGTAGGTGGGTAATATTTGTATACATAGGCCCACAAACTTAACCAATAAGAAACCCTAGTAACGGGGACCCATTTCAGCAGTAATCTACATAGATGTATCATGGTACCCTGAAACTAGGCAGGGTGGGGCACGATTACTGGGCTGATTATAAGCGGTCAAAACAGCGGCAGGGGGTGCGTTAGTGTAGGTTCCGACGGTTTACGGGTGTGCACGTACTCCGGAGTGGGAAAAAGCAGGCACTGAGTACCAGCAGTTATACACTGTGCATCTTGAATCGTGTTGGGTCGCTATCATAAGAATTGATACATCTTATAGTGGGACAATCATAGGGTATCTACACGCAAGAGTGGGCCGATTGACACAGACACATGGAACATTAATGCAAGTAAAAAGCCGATCGATAGGGTAATAAGGGTACATCTAACATATTCATGGCAACTAAGAAGATTGAGGTGGAATCCTCACGATAGATGTACACCTGAAGGCTACCACAATTACGAGGATTAGGATTACGTTATCATTTTATACAGATTACTAGTTAGGACACTAGTTAGGTCATGCAGAGATAGATATAGAAATCAGAGTAACAAAGTAGTAGCAAAGCAGAGATAGAGTAGAAGCGCATTCAATTTATCTTGCCTTATCATACCTTATGCTTATGCTATGTTATCATGTTATCCTTGTTCTCACGTTATTGTCTTATATTCAGTTTATTCATGTCATGAGGCTTTTACCTGTTTATATGCTGAAAGTCACTGGACTTACCAGACTTATGTCTAACCTAGTTTTGTTTCGCCTCTTTTCTTCCGTTCCCCCCCCCCCCACCAAGTTCACAGGGAGGAAATGTTATCACTTAGCACAGTTTTCTTTCCAAGCTCGAAGATAGTCGATGTATTGCTTTGGACTCTCTCTTCCACTGCTATGGTTGGTTCATGCTTTATTGGGGAATATCATTGTCATTTTTATGCTTCTTTTATATTTGGAAGTTTTTAGTTCAAGACAGAAGTTCTATGTATTACTTTTAAGTATGATTGAGACAACTGTTGTAAAAGCTTGACTGAACCATATTGTTTATAAAATGACTTTATTTTCCGCTGCTTTATTTGCCTGTCTTGTAATTTATTTGCATCTTTTTACCTAAAATACTCCTCCAAAGTTAAGGCATTCCCTTTGTGAGTGACCTTAACGGAGGTGGGGTGTTTCATTTTTACTAAGTAATTGATAAGTAAAAATAAATTTTAAATAATTAATGTTAATAATAATATACTAATTACAAAAAATAAATAATTACTATTAATAGTAAATAAATTTCAGTAGTTAGTATTGATTAATTAATAATTACAAAATAATTAAGAGGCAATAATAACTAATAACATATATAATTAATTGTTTAAAATAATAATTAATAACATAGATAACTAAATAATTAAGCGCTTAGAAATTGTTAATAATTTTTTACAACAAATAATAATTATCACTACAAGAATAATTACTATTAGTTATTAATTATATAAAATGATATTATTTACTATTAGTAATTAATTAGTAATTAAAATTTATTATTAGTAATTAAAATTTATAATTGATAATTAATTAATACTATAAATGTCTGTTGTAATAAATGTCAGTTGTAATAAATGTTTATTATTAGTAGTAATTAATTTATAATGGTCAAAAAATTAATATTTAGTATTTTGCAATGATCAAAAAATGCATACTGTAATAGATGTATAATATTTATTATAAGTAATTAATTGGTAATTAATATTTGTAATTAATATTTAACAAGCAAATAATAGATGGCAATCAATATTTAATGTTTAATTATAATTAATATTTATTAAGTAATTAATATTTATTAAATAATTAATATTTATTAATTAATACTAGCAAGTATTATTAACTAATAATCACTAATTAATTAGTTATTAAATTAATAATAAATAATAAATAAATTGATACTAAATATCAAATTAATACTATATAAATAAATCATTATTTAATACCTACAACAACCCCTCTCTTCGTCAATTACACTTTGTCTCACTTAGTCAATACCTACCAATTCAGAATCCAGCTATAAAAAGCCCACATTTTGCTCATCAGTATCATCCATTAATCCTAAACATCAGTTAATTATATGTTTAATTACTAAATTTATAATAAAGAAATAGTAATCATGAGTTCAGGAAGATGGAACGTTCAGATCACATCAATTGTTTCGGCTTCTCGCCTCTTCACGGCAGCCATGCTGGACTGGCACAATCTCGGACCCAAAGCTACTCCTGAAATCATCGAGAGAAGTGCAGTGTTATCTGGCGAAGGAGTTGGACGCATTCGTGGAATCAAATTCACACCAAGTTCCACATTATTTTCAATTTTTTTACATATCAATTATGTCTTTAATAACCAGTTGCTAAAATGATATATTCACCAAGATATATGTATACACACATACATGTTATAGCAGGATTATTATTGTAATCATATGCATGCATGCCGTTGTGCCAATTAGGTCCATAAAGGAATGCCTGGAATTTGCAGACCTCCACAAGTTTGAAGTGAAAAGTGCTCTAGTTGAAGGAGGTCGCCACAGAGTTAGCCTGGAATCTTTAACCAGTCAGTTCAAGTTTGAGCCTTCAGGCGATGGAGGATGCCTAGTAAAAGTGGAGGTAACATACAAGCTTCTTCCTAATGTAGAAATGGATGAAAATGTGATTGCTATTGTAAAGGAAAACGTGGTAGGTCACATTAAGGCAGTTGAAGCATACCGCATTGCTAACCCTGCCGAATATCGCTCATCCTTTTTATACTTATCCTGGATATTAGAGTTTTCTTTCAGTGTGCGTCATTTGAATAAGCTGAAGGTTTCCATTTTACCTATGAGGGACTATGTGAGCATTTTTCTATTTAATCTAGACAAGCGTGATTGTTCTTTTTGGCTTATTATATAAAGTTATAATCGTATGGATAACTACACTGAGTTGTGTTTGTGGGATGATTTTTATGAAATTTGATTTTTTTTATACTCAATTTCTGCTTATTGTGTAAAATCACCGATTGATTACTTTATAGAGCTGTCTCTTTACATCTTTCTAGATTCCCCAAATGCCAAGCTTTGATACTCAAATCTGTCGAACTAATAGATACAAGGGATCTGATATGGAAGTACAGACTTCGATATATGTAATGCAAAGAAATTGTGGTTCCTAACAAGTTTAGTTATCTTCCTTTATGAAGACAAGTGCGTAATTCAGCATATATAATAGTTACAATTAGGTTATCGTTCACAAATTGGCATCAAATATATATCGACGTGAACTCCCCACACCGTTTCACAAATATTCTAAGCTTTTACACTCAACGATCGTCATTCTTCATCATCTATTGTTAGTATAAACCTCATGTACATGTAACTATTAAAATAATTACTTTTCATTTGATAAAATATGTAACTAAATGAATGTGTGTTGTAGGTATCCAAATTTGATAATAACGGTTGTTAAAGTTCACTGCAACTACTAGAAAATTTATGTATTCTGACAGGGGGATCAGCGGTTTTCGATGGCTTTAAATGGATCTTCGAAAGTATCGAAAATCGCAAAACATACAGAAGCCCGAGCCTTTGTTTTTTCCCCTTTTCCATTTTTCCAAGCACGAAACCAAATCCCCAAAAGCCCTAAATCCAAATTTCCAAAATCCAAACGTCATTTTCCTCATCTACGTATGTATTGTTATGTAATCACGATCGGCACAAAACCCCATTCTTTCTAGCTTATGGTGCATGAATAGGAGTTGGCACACACATATTTGTAACAAAAGGAATTACAGATGTTACATACCTAACAACTCATATTTTCAGTCCGCTCCTTCAATTTATTCCATGATGAGGGACTATTTATTCAAACCTACATTCTTATCTTAACAACATGCAAGACAATAATAACACGCATAAATTGTTAAATAAGATGTATTTAGCGATCACAGTTGTTTCCAATAGCATTGTAGAGGTTTATAGCATCTCCTTATGTGCAAAATTCATATGATATTGTCAAATTGAAAAATGTATTTGCAATTTGCGATTATTTGTGTATATGTAAACCGTTATATATATATGTATGTATGTACTACCATTGTACTATTTTAATCGGAATAAGATAAAATGTATGCACGAGTTAGAAATATTACATTATACTCATCTTGAATTATGCAACAAAGATGAATACACGAGCGTAAAAGCGAGTGGAGTTTGTTGGAAAATGACAACAATACTAAAGCAAACTTAAGTCCATGAAATATGTTGAATAAATACGGTAAAATTAATTTATATATATATATATATATATCTAAATTAATCCACGACTTTACTTATGTCCCTTAGAGAATTTTCGGTTCAGTCCGACAGGGTTTTTACATGATTGTTGTATAAATAGTCGTTTTGGTCACAAAATGACCATTTTTATTCATCTGGTACAATGCTTGTTTGATTTGTCCATTTATTTATACAAGTTATAAACACAGTAAACAACAATATTTTGCATATTATTTCGTTTAAACGGTCAACAAAATTTCATTGTAACTTTCCTGTTTTGTTTCATGCTATACGCATTTGGGCATAATGCAGGAAACAAATAGAAAATGCCACCGAAATTTTTTTGGATCTTGAAATGTAATAATTTAAGAAATGTAAGTGTTTACTGTATTTATAATGGAAAGTAGGATGACTGACCATGGAAAAAAGACAACTTTTTGTATCGATATGTTAAAAAATAAAATGTGTCAAATTTTAAAATATTTATGAATTTGCGGAATAGTTATTTAAATTCAAATATTACAAATCTGTAATGCGACCATGAAAATAAGTTTATCTGAATTTGTATTCTTGAATGTAATTTTTTTTTAACTTATGATTGATTTCCTCAAATAGGAATTGATTGATTATTTTGCTGATCGAAGAAGATGGATGTATCAATGAAGGTGACTGAAAGGCTCAATAAAAGAAGATTTTAAAAATGGTATAAACATATTTGTTGAATTTGTTTTAAGTAATAACAGAAACAATCCAGAAATTCGTTGTCCGTGTAGTAACTGTAGACATTTGAAGTATTTGTTACCCGATACAGAGAAAGTCTATTTGTGCAAAAATGGTTTCCAACCTGAGTATTATGTTTGGAATCATCATGGAGAAGTCATAGTAAATTTTTATGTAGAGTCTGAATTAGAAATTGTTGTTAATGAAACTGTTACAACAATCCATATAGAAAATATGATCGAAGATGCAGCATGACAAATGTTTTCTATAATTGAAGTTGACGACGATGAGGGGCATATTGAAAATCCAAATATTGATGAAAAAAATTTGGTGTACTGCATGCTGCTAAGAAACCAATTTGCTATGGTTGTAAACAAGGCACTCAATTGTCAGTAATTGCTGAATACATTGCGATGAAGTCAAATACAACGTCACTGAAGCCGGATTTAAGGCTATTGTACATGCACAAAGACATATGCCACTTGATATTTAATGTGATAAAATCACTATGAAGTTAAAAGAATTATGTTAGCTTTTGGTTTAACTAAAACGAAAATTATAACGATCTGGCTTTTTGACCGCCTCAAGTGGGTAATTAAACCAACTCAAACCGTTCAAAAGGACAGATTGTTATTGCTTATGAAGTTAAAATACAAATCATCATAGAATCATAGGCACATAACACAGGATATCTCACAGCGGAAGTAATATTACAAAAATCTTTAAATTTACATAATATCAGAGTATAGAAATAAATGTAGATACAGCGGAAGAATAAATATAAAATCATACTAATGTTTGGTAATAAGCAAAGGTGGCCACGGCTGCATATGACATAATAGATGAATGGCTGGATATCCAATGAATCTCCAGCTCTAACAGACATAGTTCCAAGTTGAAATACTCGATCTGACTCGGGCATTTTGCAAGGAATAAAATAAACAAAATACACGAGTCAAGACTAACAGTCTCATATAAGTGAATTAACTCAAATGAAGTGTCTACTGAAACGCACTATAACTCAAAGGATGCTTAGGATTTCCATCCTCTAAGTATCCACGAAGCTAATATCTATATAATAGTACGCTATTATTGTAATGTCTATTCAGTAAAGTAAATATAATGAAAATAGCGTAAGCGGGATTACATTTTTAACCTTACACTGTTTATAATATCGTAGTCTATACAGTACCGTAAACTCAACCTAACACGGATGGCATCAGAGGGCACTCCATAGGTACGATACAAATCAAAATCGTATGGGCTCGATAAGGATAATATGACAAGACACACGAGGAATATCCACTGTAGGATTCTACCGGATTGCGGCTCCCGGGCTGGTGGTAATGCATAACAGCCACTACCGCCCACTTCGAACAACACTCCCATGATAAAAAAGGGCACCCCCCTAAATCAATCACATAGTAATAGAGATGGTATCGAAGAAGCGTGTTCAATTAGAGGTGCTACCTAATTTAACCCAGGCATGGCTCTTGTTTTGGTCATTTTAATTATGACCCGAAGGTCAAGGCTAATCCATTAGCGTTCTCTTTCTTCAAATTCAGTAACCGCCTCCATACCATCCCACTTCTTTTCTAGAACTCGACCGCGTACACAGTTGTTAAAGTGGTATCGGTATTGGCAGCGAGTATGACATCTACTGACTCCGATCTCTTTAATAACTAAACGTTTACATTTTTCACACCGTGACCATTAGATTTGAAATCATATTCAGAGTGTCGCAAATCGATTTATTTCAAATATTGCCCCAAAATCAGTTATCCAAATAAATTCATCATTTGGATCGATTGAGATTATAAAACCAATATTCACCATTTCTTTGTCAACCATTGGATTTTAAATTTCAACTTCCATGAAATATCGTTATTGCTTGAAATCCTTTATTTCACCCTTTGGATTCACTAGACTGGATTGGACATAGATTCTATTTGTATTTATAAAATATATTTAAAATAATTAAGTTGAAAATAGTATGTATGTGTTAAATTTGAAAATAATGTATACACGTATATAGGATTGTGTAAGTAGTTGTGAAGTAGAATGAAAATCTCTTATTTGCCAAAATGATCATAAGACATTATAATACGCTTTGAAAATTATTATTTTTTAAAATATAATATATATATATATATATATATATATATATATATGTATATACACGTCATTTCTATAAATAGTTGAAAAATAGGTATAAAGTTTTATAAAGAACATTTACAAAGTCAAGGAAAGTGAAAGGTTGCACTTTTAAAAAGAAATAGTTCTATGCACATAATGTTAAACCAATCCATGCGTCGCCATTTCTTTCCCATCTAGATTTTATATCAAATTCCTTTATTTGGTTTTATTTCAATACTTCCATGGTTAAACAATTCCCAACCATTGTTTACCTTGCATTTTCATATCCTTTCCATGTAATAAATTCCTAAACAACTTTCATGTTATTTGTAAATCAAAATGGTGTTCTGTTAACTTCAAAACTCATATTCACCATGAATTAAATAAGCATATTCTTCTTATATTTGAATTCAAAATTTTGTCATTTTTGACAAAATTCTTCGTACATCGAAATGGTGAGAATTTATGTGTTCCCAAAAGTTTACAAATCTTTATGAAACCCTTTGCATTAAATTTCATGCCGAACATACATTTATATTATAAAAATCATATCTTATGAAACCCAAAGTTTATGTAGAATATATTTGATTTTTTTTTGTATGTGTTAACTCGTATAAGCACCTTTTAAACTAATTTTGACACGAATAGAATTCTTATAAAATACATGTTAAATTTGAACAAAATTCTCTTTAACATTTTCCTTATGCTATATGGAAATTTCATTAAAATGTCTATTTACAAAATCGATATAAAAATTTAAAATATTTTTATTTTATTAACCACAGTGTTCGTATATAATTTTCTATCCTATGGTCAAGTGATACGGATATTTATCATTTTAATCTATTCTTTAAAATATTCGAATCCCAGGTATATATATCATTTCAACTTGCATCCCAAACCGAGTCGAACACACGAAGGGTTCGGGTATGTATCATTTCAATCCGTAATGGTTTCTAATCTAAAGGGAATTTGCATGGTGAGAAAATAAGCATAGCAAATCATGCATACATCCATATGTGTCATATGAAATAACAGTGTGTGTCGCACATGCATAATAACAAAGCAAACAAATCTAGAGCACCATAACATTTCATTTAACATCTCAAATGTTTAATTCACTTAATAATCAGTTAGTCTATGAGTGAGAGAAACTCACCTTCCGTGGAAAAAGAGGAGACACAATATGAGTAGGACAACGCTAACGGCTACAAGGAGCAATTCGTTACCTAGAACGAAGGCACAATTTTTTTATTAAGAAAAAGCGGAGTATATTTCATGTATAAATTTCACCAAAAAATTTCAATAAAAAATGATGGACCAAAACCAAGCAGCTATAGTTGGGTTTGAACCAGTGACCTCTCAATTTTGAGTTGCATGTAAAACCACAAACTATGTAATATTTTTGTTAAAAACAGAAAAGAACGATCTTGTATGTACCAGCAAATGGCTGAAATGCCACAACCTCACTCGTCAAGACTCGCATGTCTGCTTTGCTATTACAGCAGTGCGTAGGGGCCAAATCTCAATGAGTGCAGTGTGTAATAATCAGTAACTTTCCCTTAGATGCGTTCAAGCCATATTTTTATAGATAACGAGGACGGTTGAGCTCAAAGTTTGAGACTACTCTGGTGAGTTTGGATAAATAAGGTACAGTACACGTTTGGTCATATTTCAACTCAACTAGAAGGCACCGTAGATATACTCCAAATATACATGCATGAACTGATTAGTTGTCCATACATTTTATAGACCTAAGCATTTGCACATGCGAACTGTCATGCCAACCAAAGAAGATAGGAGAAGAGAACACACGGCATTCGCTGGACGGGATGCTGGACCTCGGTCTGATTGCTCGACTGGACGCGGAGCACAGGCGCTGACCATTTAGGAATTAGGAGTTGCTGCCTCGCCTGATACACTTCCTTTGCCGCTTCACTTTTTTTTTCCTTTTTTTTCAACTCTTGCTAATGTAAGGAGGGTGAGCTCAGGCCCAATGAGGCGCAAGAGGCTTCATTATCGCAGGTGACTTGATTGGCGATCTCAGCAGCAAAAGGAGCTCCAACTTCCGTGCTTTCGCAAACAACTCGAGTTGTCTTGGTTAGTGGAAAACACGGATTTATTCGGAGCTTAAGAGAAGGTGGCAGCGGCTTGGAGCAAGGGAGGACTAGCAGCGTGGGTGCTGGTGGACTAGCACTAGCAGCGTGGGTGCTGGTGGTCTAGCGGCGGCGTCAGGTGGCGGGGTAAGGTCTGGTGAGGCAGAGCGTGAGCTTAACAGTGCAGTTTTGTTTTTTTTTCTTTTTCTTTTTCTTTTCTTTTCACGAATTCAGCTGACGCCAAGAGCACATATAATGGCGGGAGTTGATAAACAGAGACTAGGCGAGTGAGAGACAAGTGTTGGCAGCTTCGGCGTGAAGTGAGAAGGAGGTGCGATCTCACTTTTGAAATGTTGGGTACTGATAAAAATGAAATACACGAAAATGGGGTAGGAGGAAAATTTGGGTTAGGGGTTTGATGTTCTCTCTCACGGTAAGGCTCAGGGAAAAAAAGGAAATGGAAGTGAGATAATGGGTTACTGGCTAGCAATGAAAAGGTGTGGAGTAAAGGAAATTAGGGCCTAAGAAATATGGGTAAGGATCAGAGTTATCATTTGTGTGAAGAGGAGGATGGGATACAGAAGAATGGGTAGAAGAAAGAGTCATGCGTGAAGAAGAAAAGGGTGCTACACGAGGAAGGAAATGAAGCGCTTTTATCTACGCGGTTTTGAATTATTATATTCCGATCAGCTTTGAATTCTCTGTACAATGTATAATTTCAAATCTTACCTTTTATTTGTTTGTGACAGAAAGAGAGAAATTTCTAAATTTTGAACAGTGGTTTCAAATATTAGCTACTCACATGTAGAGATATTGAAATCTGCATGCACAAATCTTGTAACTGACGGGGAAAAATATTTGTTATTGTTGCCATATTTTTAGGAAAATTAAAATTTCTAGATCAAAGAGCAACATAGAGAATTTATTTCAAAGAGAGAATAGACCCTTATTAATAGAAGTAAGATTTAAAATTTGCTATAATTTTGTTTACATATGTATCAAAGCTCTGAAATTCAAATTTGTGTTTACACCATTTATTCCCTTCCGAGTTTGTTAACGCAGTTAAGGAAATTGTAATTAATTTTTTTTTTCTTTCTTTTGTTTAATGTTATTTATTTATTTATATGGTCATGAATGGACAACGCAGCGAACATTAAACCGTTCTACTCACATTTACATATATTTTAGTGAACATGCAGTGTGAATAAACAATGTTGACATTTGTTTAGCGAAAAATGTTTAACTTATCCAATGTTAAATTTTACAAATTTAATTAAAATAATTTTTTTTTCAATATTTAAAAATATTAATTCATCTTCTTCCTTTTAAAATTATTAGTTCATTCTTTGCTTTTATTACATCAACTATATTACAAATGGTACCGTTTTGTCATAAGTTTAAACTTAGCGATTTATTCCAAACAAAATTAATCACTATTTACATTAAACTTCAATTTTCATTTTGAAATTATATTTGCCAATGATAAAAAATTTCTTTCTAAATTAAATAAGATATGATTCAAAGTTAGATTTCCAAATATATATAACTTAAAGTTGATTAGAAAAGTAAAAGTTTTTATTAACAAAATGTTCATGTGAAATTTAATTTACAAAATAATCCATATATAAGCATATTCAAATTCTATTCAAAATAAATAACAGTCCAATTTCTAAATTGGACTTCAAGTATAAGCATATTTTTCTTTTATAAACCAAATTACAAGATCAATATTAAAGTTACAAAATAAATAAAATGGTAGTAACTCTTGTTTCAATAGCATCCGTATTTTAAACAACAGAGAAATTTTATATTTAAATATTCAAATTGGTTTAAAATAGATAAAATTCCAAATTCTACATCTAAATCCAAATATTTATATTTATTTTCTTGTCAAATTTTAACTTAATTTATATTTAAATATGTCGAAGTTACCGGTTCATTACATTCTCCCCCACTTAGCGTTTTTCGTCCTAAAAAAGGAACGTCATATGAATTTAAGTCAACATATATAATGTCGCAATATTTTATTTCAGTTTAAAACTTATTAGGGAGAGAAATAAGTTATAGAATTTAAAACTTAAAATTTTTCTTATCGTTCTTTTAAATCAAGTAAGCTTTAAAGGTTTAGGATAATTGTTTATAGCCTATAAGTCATGTCAATCTTTCTTTAGACCAAGTTCCATTTTTTTTCGAGACATTTCCAAGATTTCCAAATAAAATTCATATTCCCATAATATAGAATTCCAAGTCCTTCAAATTCACACCTTATAAATCATTTACAATCCGTATAGTCGAATATTTTCCCTTTTTAACATTATTTCAAACATATCTCAATTCAAAATCCTTTACACCATGATATAACACTTTATATTCATTCTCATTTCAGGTATTAAATCGTGTTTGAAAAGGTCACATTTCCTATACTCGGAAAAATCTCTCAAAATATCATCACGCTTCCGCTGTGCTACTCTGATTAGCGTATACACATTTCAAACGGGTATTGTTTACAAGTTAATTCCAAAATATTGACTTCAAATCTTTCGGAGCCAAATCCCCAAAATTACCATTTCCAAAATCAAATTTATTGCATAAGTGATTACTTTTTGGGCCATTACCCTTTAATTCATTCTTGTTGGTCCCTTTAACAAAGAAATATAACTCGATCTATTTCATATGAATACATAGCCTATTTTGCTGTATAAACTTTGTCGCTCAACTTGTCGTATCCCAATATATTTCATTTGATTCATTCATGTCATAACCATACTATGTCACTTATGCTTATTTATTTCTTCTTCCATTTTACTTTAAATCCTCATCACGGAATTTTTTTCATTTTCCATTTTCTTTGTACTCGATTTATTCCCCTCTTTTCAAAATTTTCCTTTTGAGTAAGATTTATATATACAAAAATCCAATTTATCACAAGTGATCACTTTTGTCACATCCAATACATATACATTTCAATTTATCTAAAAAGTTTCAAATGGGGAAAATAGTCTTCTCCCCCAATTAGAACTTTAGCTCTGCTCGTAGATTTAAACGTATACTAATCCAAATTTTAGAATATATAACGATACACATAACTTCTTAGCAAATCGGCCTTTCATTAATGTTAAATTCTTAGTTCCCTTAAATTTTATAGGTTGCATATATAAATTTTCTAACAACGCTTGTCTAAATATCAATATTCATACGGATAAAATTTTAAATTTTCATAAGCACTTTTATAAGTATCCCATTTGTATTTTAAAATTTATTGATTCAAAACTAACCTCCAATTTTAACACAATATCAAAATCAAATTTTCTTACTCTTTCAAAATGAGGTTTAAGTATTAATCCTATATCTCGACTGGAATTATACATCTTCATCACTTCTGAAACTTGGAAACAAACACGGGTGATTTCGCTATAACCACTAGGTTTATTTTCAAGTGACTATAGTATGAATCTATATTTATCTAGTACATGAAGAATTTAGTACATACGTTAGCCAGACGTATATCCCAAAATCTCCATATACCTGATATTTCAGCCTTGACGTCAATAAACTATTTGAAACTTTCCACTTTAGAATACGCACAATTTCTATATGTAAATTTTCTAAATATATGTAGGAATAACATACTCGGTTGAAAACGTTTATTTACTTATACAATCGTAAAACTTATAATGGAAATCGTGCAAAATATTATTCTTAGCATATATTATATAGGGCTTTACTTTTTCCCGAATACGCGTTGTTCCCCAAAATCTTAAGTTTATCACTTGCCTACTTATAACCCTATAATATATAAATATTAATATTTGTTTTTACTTACTCAGGATATCCAATAATATATGTGTATTTACAAATTATTAAGATGATTTTAGTTCCAAAGGTCAAACTACTTTTTTCTTTCTTTAATCAAATTATACTTATAACTTTTAATTTGTACTACACTTATTCCGGAAGCTTTTGTTGCCCTTTACGGGTATTTTCAAATAAGTTATTTTTATCTTACTTCTTTTTTTTCCAAATTTACAAGTTCTTATATTTAAATCATTGAATTTTCTTTAATATAGTGTTACAAGTCCACATCTAGCTCATTAGTACTGAATTTTCAATTCAATTTATTCAATACACCAAAGTGTATAATAATTACTTATTTCTCCTAATTTTATTGAAAATTCCCTTAACTAGGTTTAATCCTATTCGAGCTAAGTTGGATTACAAGTTAAGGGCTGAACAACCGGACATACAAGATGGATTTATGAAGGATAGGCAAAATGAATTAGGGAAGATTCAAGGTCTAAACACGATAATTCCAAGTTCAAAAAGGGGAAAAAGCCAAATGAGACATAGATTCGGAAAAATCCTAACTTAAAGAGGATCCAGCAAGGGACGAGTTCAAAGGAATGGGATTAAAATGAGATTATACCTTTAAAAAAAGGGCTAAAATTATAAATTATTCATATTTAGAAAAATTCTTTTGAAATCATTTTAAAATATTTTAAATTTCAAAATACGCTCTCTCGGAATGATTCTAAGTTGATTTCACTCATTCAAGGGTATTGCTACCCCATCTCTAATGAGCGTCTCACCTTCATAATCTAAGCTTTATATAACCAAAGCTCTGATACCACATTGTAACGACATGACTTTTTGACCGCCTCAAGTCGGTAATTAAACCAACTCAAACCGATCAAAAGGACAGATTATTATTGCTTATGAAGTTGAAATACAAATCATCACAAAATCACAGGCATAGAACATAAAATATCTCACAGCGGAAGTAATATTACAAAAATCTTTAAATTTAATTAATATTAGAGTATAGAAATAAATGTTGATACAACGGAAGAATGAACATAAAATCATACTAACGTTTGGTAAATACAGAGGTGGTCACGGCTACATATGATATATTAGATGGATGGCTGGATCTCCAATGAATCTCAAGCTCTAATAGACATAGTTCCAAGCTGAAATACTTGATCTAACTCGGGCATTATACAAGGAATAAAATAAACAAAATACACGAGTCATGACTAACAGTCTCATATAAGTGAATTAACTCAAATGAAGTATCCATTGAAATGCACAATAACTCAAAGGATGTTTAGGATTTCCATCCTCTAAGGATCCGCGAAACTAATATCTATATAATAGTACGCTATTATTGTAATGTCCATTTAGTAAAGTAAATATAATGAAAATAGCGTAGGGATCACATTTTTACCCTGACACCGTCACTACAACAAAAACACCATATTACAACTTTAATTTTACAATGGTGGTAAACGCACCGTTGTAATAAATGGGTTTTTACAACGGTGGTAAAAGCACCGTTGTAATAAATGGTTTTTTACAACGGTGGTATAAACACCGTTGTAACTACAAAAAAAACACCATATTACAACTTTAATTTTACAACGGTGGTTAAAGCGCCGTTGTAATAAATGTTTTTGACAACTTTTTTCCAGAAAAGTTGTAATAAATTTTCATTAAATAATTTTTATTTTTTGACTGTTGTAATATATGACTATATTTTAATATTAATTATTTTCATTAAATAATTTTTAATAATTAATATTTACAACTAATTAGTAATTATTAATTAATAACCTATATATTAATATTAAATATTTAATTAAAAATACTTCAATAAATAAATAATTCATGCTAATAATTAGTAATTGACAACCAACTAGTAATTATTAATTAATAATCAATAAATACATATTTAATATTTAATATTTAATTAAAAATACATCATTAAATAAATAATTCCTACTAATAATTACTAATTAACAACCAATTAGTAATTATTTTATAATAATCAATATACAAATATTAAATATTTAATGAAAAATAATTATTTATAACTACTTCATTATTAAGTACTAGTAATTAATTAGTAAGTAATAACTAATGAGCGGTTAACAATCAATCAATTAATAATCAATAAGAAAATAACAATTAATAAATATTTAATTTATAATTAATCATGACAATTAGTAGTAATTAATATTTAGTATATAATATTTTTTAATAAGTAATCGTTGTTGAAAGTTTTTCCAAAATCTTTTGTCAAATATGATCCCTACGGAGGGGGGTGGCAACCCCCCAAGGTGGGGGTGCGGGGGCAACGCCCCCGCTAACGGGGTTCGACCTACCCGGTCATGTCGCGGGGGTCCAGGGGGTAGCGCCCCCGGCGGGGTGCGGGGCAGCGCCCCGTCCGAAACGTTACATTTTGTGTACTGTTGAATTTGAATCTTACTCAAAATTTAACAACAATCGTTAATTAAGTAACAATTATAAGTTAAAAATCAGTAGTAAATAATAATAATTGTGGTGGCGGTCCTAAAAATCAGTAGTAACAATTATCTTGTTTTGGCGGTCCTAGAGATGTTAGCGAAATTTTGGTGGGAACAGCGAAATTTTGGCTCCAAAAAAATTCATGTTTCGTAATTTACTCTCTTACGCTGGCTGTCTCTTCCTATACCTAAATCAAAATCGGTCCCCAAATTCTCCTTCCTCACGCTGCTGTCTCTTAACCCTAAATCCAAATCGATCTCCCCAAATTCTCCTTCCTCACGCCGGCATCTTCCTCATGGTATTAGACTTCCCACTTCCGTTGTTTTTTTTAACTTGGAATTTGTCAGGTCTGGATCTAAACGAATTGTTCTTCCTTCGACTGCCCTTCGTTTTCATTTTCCAATTGCACTTTCGCCTGAATCTACCGGTTTACTCCATGCTAGAGATTTCGAAATAGCTCCCCTAACCTTGAGCTTCTCCAAAACCAGCTCCTTTTTGCCAGATCTATTCTGTCTTACCCCATTTCCACTTGATCTCACCAGATCTCCTTAATCTTCCTCTACTCCTTGTCATGCTATGCTTCACCACCTTTTCTTCTTGCTCCTAGCCCCGACGTTTGTATTTTCAGTCATTCACGACTCCCTTGCTCCGTCCAGTTCAGTGGGCATCAGTTCTTTCACTCCAAATCACCGTATTGCAGTTCCATACTTTTTTGCAGTTGGATGTGGATCGTACCACGACATGCTAGTTTTTTTGAATGTTAATTTTCTGGTCTTCACTACCAGGTCAGTTTTCAAGGTCTGGCTCGTTGCTGTTTTTCATTCATTGTGTCGAGTTTGTGATGATTGTGGTTGTTACTCGACTTGTGTCTGTGGGGTTTATGGAGTTGTTCTTCATTTTCCTGGTGTTTTTTTTTTGTGAAATTTGTTAGGTTCCAGTTAAAAAAAAAGATCGGCTCAATTATATATGGTGCTCCTCTGCAGTTTTGCTTTTGCCCTTGTTTTCTGATAATACATTTGGATCTCGACTTGCCTGTGACCTTGCACAACAGGTACGATTTGTATTTTGCTTTTGCTTGAATATTTCTCTGCTGCTATGTATAAACAATGTTCTGCTATGTACAAAGAATGTTCTGCTATGTACAAAGAATGTTCTGCTCTTGAACTTGGGTATGTTGTGAATTTAGTTATATTATCACTGTTTAATCTGTAGGTGGTTCGAGTTTTTATTCTCCAATCTGTATAATTTTCTTCTGAAATTCAGGTTATTGTAGAAGGAATTGGCATATTTAGCTTTGTTCTTGGGAAATGTTTCGTGATAAATGGTTTTATGCACTCAACTTGGTATTTATTACTTCAGAAACTTATATGTTCAATCTGTCAAATAAAAATTGCATCAGACGCGGTCTTCAAGATGCTTTCTTCTTCTTCAGGTTATCCATATGTGAGTATGCATTTGCTTGTTTTAATATTCAAGGATAAATTTATAATACAAAGGCAATTCCACTTCTAACACTTTGCCAATTTGTACTAAAAAAGTTCAAATAGCATAGCCTTCTTTTGTGACTAATTTTAAGAGCATTCATTTATATACTGCAATTTACTAGTTCTTCCCTTTACATGTTCGATACTATATAGCTGAGGAGAAATACGGATAATTTTCTTATATATTGTATTGTTAATTGAAAATTTATGTTGCACTCAACAATACTTTGCTTTAGAAAAAAAGGTGAAATGAAGTAGATTGCATTAAATTTTAGACTTAAATAGGAATGTTTGGTTTCAATATTGATTTTTTCGACACAAAAAAATGAAATGTAAAATATATATGCATTTAGGCATCACTATACTCACGAATGAATGCACAGAGTAATAAGGATATTTGACGATGAGCATGATGTTGAAATGGATGATCGATTGGATGCTGGAGCATAAAGACTTGGTGTATGCCAGTGTGTATGTATATTTATACGAAAGTGTGTATGTAATTGAGTGTATTGAGTGATCAGTTTGTAATGAGGAATGTATGTATTGTTATGACTGTATTATGTAAAAGTGAGTTGTACGATAGTGGATCAGAAAGTTGTACTAATTCAAATATTGAAATAAAATATTTAATTGATTATTTTAGTTCAGTGTAGTAGTATAAATATTTATTTTTATATGAAATGTAATGTTTAACGAAACAAAAATCATATTGTTATAATTAATTGCAGTAGGAATTACTACAACGGTGAAAAAAGTTGTAATATGTATTACTACAACAGTGCAAAAATGTTGTAATATATATTACTACAACGGTGGAAAACAGTTGTAAAATATACATTTTACAACGGTGTTGCAACAGTGCAAAAAAGTTGTAAAAGATACTACAACTTCTTAATACACGGCGGTTTGTCCACCGTTGTAAAATGTATATTACAACGGTGTTCCACCGTTGTAATAGGGTCATTTTGTTGTAGTGCGTTTATAATATCGTAGTCTATACAGTACCGTAAACCCAACCTAACACGGATGGCATCAAAGTGCACTCCATAGGTATGATACAAATCAAAATCGTAGGGGCTCGATAAGGATAATATGACAAAACACACAAGGAACACCCACGGTAGGATTCTACCCGATTGCGGCTTCCATGCCGGTGGTAACGCATAGCAGCCACTATCGCCCACCTCGAACAACACTCCCATAATCAAAAATGGTGCCCCAAATCAATCACATTGTAATAGAGATGATATCGAAGAAGCATGTTCGATCAAAGGTGCTACCTCACTTAATCCGGGCATGGCTCCTGTTTTAGTCATTTTAATTATAACCTGAAGGTCATGGCTAATCCATCAGCGTTATCTTTCTTCAAATCCAGTAATCGCCTCCATACCATCCTACTTCATTTCTGGAACTCTACGGCGTACACAATTGTTAAAGTGGTATCGGTATTGGCAGCGAGTTTGACATCTACCGATTCCGGTCTCTTTAATAACCAAATATTTACATTTCTCACACCATGGCCATTAGATTTGAAATCATATTCAGAGTGTTGCAAATTGATTTATTTCAAATATTTCCCTAAAATCAGTTATCCAAATAAATTTATCATTTTGTTCGATTGAGATTATAAAACCAATATTCACAATTTCTTTCTCAACCATTGGATTTTAAATTTCAACTTCCATGAATTATCATTATTGCTTGAAATCCATTATTTCACCCTTTGGATTCACTAGACTGGATTGGACATAGATTCTATTTGTATTTATAAAATATATTAAAAATAATTAAGTTGAAAATAGTATATATGAATTAAAATTGAAAATAATGTGTACATTTATATAGGCTTGTGTAAGTAGTCGTGAAGTAGAATGAAAATCTCTTATTTGCCAAAATGATCATAAGACATTATAATACGCTTAGAATTTTTTTTATAATATAATGTATATATACGTCATTTCTATAAATAGTTGAAAAATAGGTATAAAATTTTATAAAAGAACATTTACAAAGTCAAGGCAAGTGAAAAGTTGCACTTTTAAAAAGAAATAGTTCTATGCACACAATGTTAATCCAATCCAATCCATGCGTCGCCATTTCTTTCCCATCTAGATTTTATATCAAATTCCTTTATTTGGTTTTACTTCAATACTTTCATGGTTAAACAATTCTCAAACCATTGTTTAGCTTGCATTTTCATATCCTTTCCATATAATAAATTCCCAAATAACTTTCATGTTATTTGTAAATCAAAATGGTGGTTTGTTAAATTTAAAACTCATATTCACCATGAATTAAATAAGCATATTCTTCTTATACTTGAATTCAACAATTTGTAATTTTTGAAAAAAATCCTTCTTACATCAAAATGGTGAGAACTTATGTGTTCCCAAAAGTTAACAAATCTTTATGAAACCCTTTGCATTAAATTTCATGCCAAACATACATTTATGTTACCAAAATCAAATTTTATGAAACCCAAAGTTTATGTAGAATATATTTAATTTTTTTTACAAGTGTTAACTCATATAAGCACCTTTAAAACTAATTTTCACACGAATAAAATTCTTATAAAATCCATGTTAAATTTGAACAAAATTCTCTTTAACATTTCCTTATGCTATATGGAAATTTCATCAAAATGTCTATTTAAAAATCGAAATAAAAATTTAAAATATTTTTATTTTATTGACCACGGTGTTCGTATATAATTTTATATCCTATGGTCAAGTGATACGGATATTCATCATTTCAATCTGTTCTTTAAAATATTCGAATCCCGGGTATATATATCATTTCAACTTGCATCCCAAACCGATTCGAACACACAAGGGGTTCGGGTATGTACCATTTCAACCCGTAATGGTTTCTAATCTAAAGGGAACTTGCATGGTGAGAAAATAAACATAACATATCATGCATACATCCATATGTGTCATATGAAATAACAGTGTGTGTCGCACATGCATAATCAAAAAGCAAACAAATATAGAGCACCCTAACATTTCATTCAACATCTCATATTTTTAATTCACTTAATAATCAGTTAGCCTGTGAGTGAGAAAAACTCACCTTCTGTGGAAAAAGAGGAGACACGATATGAGTAGGACGACGCTAACGGCTACAAAGAGGAATTCGTTACCTAGAACAAAGGTATGATTTTTTTTATTTAGAAAAAGCGGGTTGTATTTCACTTATAAATTTCACCAAAAGATTTCAGTCAAAAATGATGGACCAAAACCAAGTGGCTATTGCTAGGTTTGAACTAGCGACCTCTCAATTATGAGTTGCATGTCAAAGAACTAAGCTATGTATCATTTTTTTTTCAAAATAGAAAAGAGCGATCTTGTATGTACTAGCTAATGGCTGAAATGGCACAACCTCACCCGTCAAGATTCCCATGTCTGCTTTGCTATTACAGCAGTGCGTAAGGGAAAATCTCAACAAGTGCAGTGTGTAAAAATCAGTAACTTGCCCTTACATGCGTTCAAAATTGCCATATTTTTATAAACAACGAGGACGGTTAAGCTCAAAGGTTGAGACTACTTAAGTGGGTTTGGATAAGTAAGGTACAGTACACGTTTAGTCATATTTCAACTCAACAAGAAGGCACTGTATATGTACTCCGGATATACATGCATGAACTAATTAGTGGTCCATACATTTATATACCTAAGCATTTACGCATGCGAACTGTTAAGGCAACAAACGAAGATAGAAGAAGAGAGCTTACGACATTCGCCGAACGGGATGCTGGACCTCGGTCTAATGGCTGGACTGGACGCCAAACATAGGTGCTGACCAGAAAGGAGTTGCTACCACGCCTGATACACTTCCTCTGCCGCTTCACTTTTTTTCCTTTTTTTTCAACTCTTGCTGATGTAAGGAGGGCGAGCTCAGGCCCAAAGAGGTGCACGAGGCTTTATCATCGCAGGTGACTCGATTGGCGATCTCAGCAGCAAAAAGAGCTCCAACTTCTGTGCGTCTTTGGCCTTCCTTTCGCAAATAACTTGAGTTGTCTTGGTTATTGGAAAATACGGATTTATTCGGAGCTTACGTAAAGGTGGCGGCGGCCTGGAGCAAGGGAGGACTAGCAGCATGGGCGCTGGTGGTCTAGCGGCGGCGTCAGGTGGCGGGTGAGGCCCGGTGAGGCAGACGTGAGGTTAACAATGCAGTTTTCTTTTTCTTTTTCTTTTTCTTTTCTTTTCACACGTTCAGCTGACGCCAAGAGCACTTATAATGGCGGGAGTTGATAAACGGAGACTAAGCGAGTAAGAGACAAGTGCTGGCAGTTTCGGCGTGAAGTGAGAAGGAGGTGCGGTCTACCTTTTGAAATGTTTGGTACTGATAAAAATGAAATACACTAAAATGGGGTAGGAGGAATATTTGATTAGGGGTTTGATGGTCTCTCTCACTTTAAGGCTCAGGGGAAAAATGAAATGGAAGTGAGATAATGGGTTACTGGTCTAACAACCCACATTTTTTACCGTTCAAAATCGACAATAAACCACACATGTCGACCCAAGCAAATCTCAAATATCGGTAATTATTGGGAAAGAAGGAAAAAAAAAAAAAAAGAGAAAGACAAAATAGAGTTCTCAAAACGGAACGACAACATATAATAATAAACTATCAGTTTTAAAACATTTGAAATATATACATTTGACTAAAGCATACAGCGATTATCAGAGTTACACTTTTACAGATATACATAACAAGACAGCGGAAACATGGTGCAGCAGAAATACATATATATAGTAAATATATACCAAATCTTCGTCTCCATCCTCTAAGCTATGGAAATCTTTGCTAACTGCAACATCTAGTGACCCGAGCATATTGCATAAAAGAAAACACAACAAACACTTGGATCAGCACTAAATCATTCTCATATTAGTCAAATAAAGTACGAACCAACGTGAGTGTCATCGGTGCAGTAACTCAAGAAATGTTACAGGATTTCTCCATCTCCCGAGGATCCATTAAAATAATACATACATAGTATAATACGCTATTATGACAGTGTCTATCCAGTAAAGTAAATATCATAAAAATAGCGTAAGCGGGATTACCATATTACCCTTATGTCGTTTACAGGCACCAACAGTCTATACAGTACCGTAAATTCACCGTACTGGTGTTATCAGAGGGCACTCCATAGAAGGCAATGCTAAATCAAAATCGTATGGGGCTCGATAGGGATCAATATGACAAGGCACTCGAGGCAATGCCCACGGTAGGATTCTACCAATTGCACTCCCGGACCGGTCGTAACGCATAGCAGCCACTACCGCCCACCTCGGATCACACTTCCAATTCAAAAGGGCCCAATTCATCATCATCATCATAGTTGTAGAAGTAGTATCTAATAAGTGTGTCCGATCAAAGGTGCTATCTCAAATAGTCACGGTATAGCTACTGTTTTAGTCATTTCAATTCTGACCCGAAGGTCAGGGCTATTTCGTCATCGTTCATCTTCTTCAATCCAAAAATTGCCTCCAAGTCATCATATTTCATTCTGGATACGTCATAACGTTCACAGTTGTTAAAATGGTATCGACACTGACAGAGAGTATGCCTTATGACGACTCCGGTCTCTTTAACAACTAACTCTTACATCTTTCACATCAGTTGGTGCATTTATATTTCACAAAGGTTCGCTTCATCTCAAAATATCATATTATGTTTCGAACCAAATTTATATTGAAATAGAATATAATTTCATATCAAAATGTCATAACCATACCAAACCGATTATCTTCTAAATTAGAATATATTTCCATATCCTTATATTATAATCATATAATATTTCGAACTCGACTTATATTCAAATAGAATATATTTTATCTTAAAGATTTCAAATTATTCCAAATCGATTTATGTTCGAAATCCATTCATATTCAAATAGAATATATACTTTCACTTCAACTCATTTCAATCCCTTTGGAGGTCCAGTTATATTCGAGTAGAATATATTTTATATTTCCATATCAAAATCGGTTTAGAAGTCGATTTATATTCAAGTAGACTAAAATTTATCTCAACTCCGTTTGAACAACAGTTTTAGATCCAAACACTTCCCATTCAGAAGATATTTACACTTATAAAAAATATATTTATGGAAATTGATACTTATGAAAGAAACCCTTTATATAAAACAATATATATGTATAGAATAAAATGGTTAAAATAGGATAAGATAAATTTTAAACTATATATATATACATAAATCAAAAGATACTATATAGTTTAAATAATAAAATACAAGGAAAATTTAGTTACAAAAAAATAGTTATAGGTAAAAAGTTTAAACAAATAATTTTTTTTGGAAAGGAATAGTTATTTGAAAACAACAGTGTAAATATTTGTATATATATAGTAAAATTCATTAACTAAAAATCATTCCTTTCTTCCGAACTTCAGTACTTGAATATAAACTCCAGTCTCAATGGAGTTTGCCTAGCTCAATGACTTGTCCCAAACTGTACTAACCCGGAAATCCGAGCCAATTTAAAATTTTTATTTTGGCAATTTTAACGAATTTTGAGTATTTAAAATGAATTATTTTAAATAATTACGACCAGAAACTTATTTTGAATAGAATTAGAATATTCATTTGAATCGACGTTAGAATGTAAATATTTATTTTAAATTATAAAAGAAATTGAAAATGGCGCGGTAGTTCGAAAATTCGATTTCAAAGTTCAAATGAATGTACAACATTCAAAATAAACCGGATTTTGGAAAAACCAAAAATATTAGAATCTATTTGAGAATATCTTTCCAACGAATCTGAAAAATAGAAATTTCATAGCGGGAATAAAAAGTTATGCCCAGTTGAAAATTCTGAATAGTCGTTATGGAATTTTGGCCCTTAAAAATGGAAATTTTGCAAACGACCTCTGTTTTCAACCAAACCACTTTTGTTGGATCCGGGATGTCAAGTTATTGCTAGATTCCAAAATTCTTAATTTTCTGAATCAATATTTGA
Organism: Allium sativum; assembly: GCA_030737875.1. Classification (NCBI taxonomy): domain Eukaryota; kingdom Viridiplantae; phylum Streptophyta; class Magnoliopsida; order Asparagales; family Amaryllidaceae; genus Allium; species Allium sativum. The sequence goes on along the minus strand of CM060923.1, from coordinate 569,225,087 downwards.
GCGTGGCAAAAGAGAACGTGTTTTGGCAGTTTCAGTCAATTTCGATCGACCAGAAAATGGCCGTTTTTCTAACGTTCTCAGAATTTGGCGAAATTAGTTTTGTTAGAACCGTATCGTCAATACAAAGCTAGAAAATATTTTTCGGGAATTTTTAGAGTCCGTATGTAGCCCTAGTAAATTGAAATGTGCGTTCGAATTCAATATATAGATTTATATTTTGATTTTGATGGAAACTGGTCGAAACAATCAAATCAGCTTACGATACATATCCCATTGAGTTCGGAATGGGGGTAATTAGTTATGGACGACAAGCGGTGGGTGTAACGACCCGGGAATTTCGACAACTGGAATATGAAATTAATTGGAAATTTAATAGTTTATAATTAATTTTATATTGAGATTTGGGTTAGAAATAAAAAATCAAGTATATTGTTTTAAGTCTGAATTGAGTTCAGAATGATTTGTTGAGGAACAAATATTACTGTTAAATATTTGAATCTGGTTGGATATTTGAATTGGATTGAAATGCGATTGAAAATATGAATAATTGAATTTGAAATAAACGTTATTAACATTAAATGAATTGGATATTTTATTTGTTAAAATATATGGGAAAGTGGCTTGGATACGCGTATGTTCGTATATATGAAGAAAACTGAATTTGAACATTTCAAATTTGGAAGCGAACAGAGATATCGGTAGATGAACGAAGTAAAATCGACAGACCGGTAAAGAAGTTAAAAATAAAATAACATCATATACGAACAGAGTCAGACTACGATCAGACTGATTTTATCAGATTCAAAATGTTGAGGCGTGTCGGTACGTACAATTCCATCATGGTTGAAGTCCGTTTGTGGCAGAAGAAAAAAGAAAAAAAAGAAGAAAAAGAAAAAAAAAGAAAAAAGTAAAACATTGACACAAATTGCCGCGGGATATAAAAAGTACCATTAACTATAAAAATAAAATAATGGGGTTCCTTGTCGCACACACTATCAAACGCCTTCCTCCCCATGTTTTCTTGGATGCCACGGTTCTCTTCTATAAAAGAATCGCGCAAGCCCCAGATTTCCTTCAGTAAAGATTGTTTCCCTTTTTCCATGGCCGATTGCCTTCCCAAAAATCATCTTTTCCTCTTCTTTATTTTTATGGTTGAATCCCTATATTTCAAAATCAATAAGTATGGCAGCCAAATCAATTTCTTTCCCCTTCAACCCAAAATCGAAGCTTCCATCTTCTGTTGAAACTCCAGTAGATCGGAACCCTAACCCCTTTTCCCCAAAATCGATTGAAATTTGTTGTTTGAAATTGATCGCTCCTCCCTCCATCGGTTCAATCGAAGGCCGACGCCACCTAAAACCCAGTGCGCAACCTCCTCCAAGTGAAGCTTGAGCAACTCAGATTCCGATCCATGCTACCGCCTAATTAAAGCCGTGCTCCAGCATCACCATCTCGTCCCCGCTGAAGCCATCAAGCCATCCTCTGTGTTTTCGCTACAGTTAAAAGGTGAGTTTCTTTTGGAACTCACAATTGATTAATTTCAGTTCAAGTATTTTAATTTCAATACAAACTAAACATGATAGCATGTTTTTGTGGTGTTTTGTCTTGGGTTTATATTTTACTGACTTGCCTTGAGAAGTGAATCCCCTGCTCTTATGTGAGCCTGAACTGAAACTTAGGAAGTAAGACGTACTGACTGTTCACCTAGCCTCGTTGTCGGTACACTGTCCAACTCAATTATGAATTCTTCTTCGTCTAAACCGGAACTGGCTTGTTGAATAAGCATCTGTATATACTTGACCATGTTAATAGCCATACTCTACTGGCAAATCTAGACTGCTTGCATGAATATATAGTTGATGATGAATAAATCTGGAATTTGCACCCACCTCGGTCTGTAACATGAGTATATGTCTATATATATGTTATTTAGCATGCACAGTTCTTGTTTTACACCCTGCACTAATTTAAATATTTGTTAACCTGTTAATTTCTGAAGAGAACTTAGGTGTAGATTCAACATTTAGTACATATTTGAATATAAGTGTTCATCTCCGAATTTTTACTGTCATTACTGGCAGGTCCCTGAACCTGACAGTAGAACCATAGGTTGAAATTGATCTCATTAATCGGCTTCTTTGAAATAGTAATAATAACCCTGCTTGTTGTCCCATATTTTCGGATTTCCATTTTCTTCAAATTGAGATTTTTGTTTTAAGAAATCATCCCTCGGGTATGATTGTATTACGGATAAGAACAAATACTATACGAGAATATAACTGATACGGGCTGGAACTGCACTTGAGGCCGATGTAGAACTGATACTGCACATTGGAAAAAATGAACTGTGTACGCTAATGGGGTATGTCTTCTGACAGGAAATAAAACAAAGATTATATCATCATTGTTATGAAAGAGATTTTTTTTTTAGGGAACAGGACTTTGGCACTAACACAATACCCTGGGTCTTTAAACAACAAAACATTTTACTGCGCCGGTATCTCCTAGACAGTAAATTAGTTGCTAAATTTTACTTGTGCTGTTGCCGTCCACTTTGGTTACCTTTGCCATTGCTTTACTATACCTGTTGCAGCATTTGCCATCATTAAACATTTGTAGAGGATTCAATTTAATTTGTTCCATATAGCTGCTCATTCAATACTGCGCATATGACTGTGCATATGTGTGTGGGCTGTAGGGGTGTGTGTGTGTGTGTGTGTGGGTGTGTGACTGCATGTGTGTGTGTATTCATATATGTGTGTGTGTGTATGTGTGTGTATATATATGCATTGGAAACTGGGTGACATACTATTTTGAAGTCGCAAGGAAATAGCTTGACATGATAAATACATGAACAATACTGCCTTATACATTTTCAGTTCTGCCTTGGTAGTTTTCCACCATGTGTTGTATCTTTTGATTCCTGCTACACCGGCATGTTGTACCATTTATATAAATTGAATTAATTATCGCAGATTATAATGTTGTGTTCTTTTAGTAACTACGATAGATAAAATGGCAATGAAAATTTGATGCTAACAGTATGCTTGTGTTTTATTCTAGTACCCGCTCATTCAATTTTATATATGTTAACTCTAACAGTATACTTATACTGGAACCATACTGTTATATGGAGACTGTATGGTACCCATGAGTATGTGAACTACTGTGGTTCCCATTTTACATCTATGTACGTGCTGTTTGTTTCTTCTTGTTTCTGGGATGGTTCAAACCATTTAGCATAAGCTAACTACCCTTAAACACTCCACTATTTGAATACAATATGAATGAAATGTACTAGTATACATTAGTTTGAATTCACTTAGAATTTCATATAAACAGTAGAAGGATTTAAAGTGGTTACTCAGACCGTAAATGTTCATTGTCCTGTTTGTATTTTGTGTTCATTGCTTTGCTTTGCTTTTAGTTTAATTCCTACTAGATGAGCACACAAGCCATTAAAAGTTCGGGGAAAAACCGAAGACTTGGTTAATATATCTATCTGCTATTTTATAAACCGTGACACACCTTATATGTGTGTACGAATTTTATATTTACTACTGCACTTCAAATTCCCATGAATGTTGCAGAAGTTTTATTTCCTTTGCTCATGCATGCAATGCATTATTAAAAATCTTGCGGGTATCTATTTATATCCACGCATGGGTTGGAGGTACCTTTATACTACCTGGTTCATGCACTTTTTAGTGCTATCTTGATTTTTGCATGTTAGTCGGTTAATCTTGTGGCCTGCCGGTTCGACTGTGACCCTGGATGGTTGCATTTGTCACTTTTATCACTTGACTACTTTCATGGCACTATTGTGTACCTACCCTCTAGGTGTCCATGCACTATCCCCAGTATATTACGTCACATATGTATATGCATGCTGCTCTTATACATGCATGCTCATACTCGTGTTCCTTGGTTTATGGGATGCTGAGGCAGTGCACACGTGTATCTGTACACGTGTGTACATGCAGGCTTCCGTGACCGCTTGTCCCTGAGATAAAAATCCATGTGTGCAGATACTACACCTGATCTAGTTACACTGATATGAACAGATACCACCACTGTTCATTTTTATATATGATACCGTTGTTTGGGATCAACTATTATATTCTAGTTTATATTGAAATTAATTTACTTGAACTATGATTATCCTGACTCGAGTATTTTTATGTTTTGCATGGAATGCTCGAGTCAGACCCGAGCATTACATCTAAAGATTACAGTCTAGAATTCGAAGATTGGCGAAGCTGGGGTTCCGAAGACTGCATACTCTGAAGATTTAAAACAGTAAACATTTCTTTTGTATTCAACTGTATTTTTACATTCCGCTGTTCAGAAGATTTTTGTATCAAGAATTATGATTAATATATATAAAAGTCATTTTGTTGTTCGATACTTGTTATTTATTTTATTCTGTGTTTTCTGTGTTGATTCTGTTTTTAAACCCTGTAAGCTAAACACGCTCCGTCAAATTTGGACGTTTTAAGTTGGTTTAAATACTGATTTGAAGCGGTAAAAATTGGCGGGACGTTACAGTGGTATCAGAGCTTTGGTTTATTCAAAGCTTAGCTTATTGAGTTTAAAAACAGATCTTGAAAATAAAGCGATTTTGAAAAATAATTATTTTTGAAATATCAAATATTTTGAAACTAGTATTTTGAAATTAATACAGCGGAAATGAAAATTTATTTTGAGATTTAAAATTTTGTTCGGAATCCCCAGTCTTCAGAAGTCTTCGAATCCAGGTTTGCGAGAATTATTCTTCAATAAGTTCCCCTAGGATTTGAATCTAGAATCCATCATCGGATGGTATCTAGGATAGATAGGAGAGAATCAACGAATTAATTTCGTTAAGCGTGAATTTTAGAAATCAAAGATGACTGAAGTTGATTGTAAATGAGAATTCAATTTGAATAGAAAAAGGAAATTTGAAATCATTTCAAAGAAGAAACGATGAATTTTGTTAAGAATATAAGTTGATGAAAAATCAAATAAAAAGGGTTAAGTGAAGAGATGACGATGTTTTATTTAACATTTGTTTAAATCAAACTAACAAATTTAGAGATGTTGCAAGAATAAAGTATATTCTCAATAGAAAATAAAGCTTTGTGAATATATGGAAATATTTTCCGGTGACAATAAATGATTTTTAAGAATGGAGAAAATGAATAGAACAATTGGAAATATTTTCAAAGGATAGTGAGAGGTTAACATAATTCAGAATAACAAGAACTGAAGAACAAAGAGCTACGTCGAAGACGAAGGAGGGCAGAACGTAAAGAGAAGTGGAATTGTAAATTGAATCCGAGAATTTCGTAAACAATGATTGATAAGAAATTAAGAAGTGGAGTTAAGGAATTTAGAAACTGACTAAAGATTAGTTAAGTTGAATAGTTTTCTGAGTATTGATCTGATGTTGGTTTCGGCCTTCGGAGTTGATACTTAGGGAATTGTTCGCTTGCTAATTGATGGTCGAGGTGTGGACGTGAAGGAGTGATAATGCATGAGGAAAAAAATTTGTGAAAAAAAATATGGAATTTTGAGAGAATAAAGTTGTGACTGAAGTGGTGAATTTTTAATTAGAGGTTTGGAAGAAGAATTGGTTATAACCAATAGATTCATAAATTCGAGTTAAAGGAAATATTAGATATCTGAATTGGATAAGAGATCAAAACTGAAATTGAATGGAGATTTGAGGATGCTCGATGTGAGATAGTGGATATAGAAATTTTCAGAACTTATATGAGAAATGCATAAAAATATAGCGAAGTCGAGAACTATTGATTTGAAAGGTAATCGATTAAGATAAAATCTTATATAACGGAATTTATATAAGACGAGATGTTTGAAATATGATTTGGAAATTAAATCTTATGTAAGTTCACATAAGTATGATTTATGAGAAGTATGAAATAAAATACTATATGTATATAGTATCGTGTGTTTTTCAAAATAAAGATAAGGAAAGTACCTTCCTTCTCTATGAAATTCGAGCTTAGCTGAGATATGCTGCTGGTGGTAGTAGGTTGTCCGGACATAAAACTCATGAGTTGCCATTTAGCACGACTGCTAGCGTAATTCGCAGGGCTGCAGATAGCCTACGGTGGTCGGATGTTTCTGGAGGGAATCAGGCGTAATCATTGTGATCGCTGCGATCTAGAGTCGTTGGAATTCGGCCGTGTAGCGAAATTCGCAGGGCTGTAGATAGCCTACGGCGGACGGATGTTTCTTGGGGGAACCAAGTGTAACCATTGTGACTGCTGCGATCTACAGTCGAATGTAAGGGCGTAATCCGCAGAGCTGTGAAAGCTTACGGGTATGGATGTTTCCTGGGGGACTCAGGCGTAACCATTGTGTACCTGCGGTCCATAGTATTTGAGATATCTTAGTGATAGTGAGCCACCTGTTTGATGCAGCAGTTAGTCTTCGTGACTTGATTGGTCTTCGTGACCTGATTTGTTTTTGTGACTTGTTTTGTCCTCGTGACTTGATTTATCTTCGTAATTGGATGATTTGATTTCGTGATCCTGAGAGAGAGCAACCAACGCTTAGTGACCTCAGAATGTCTTTTGATTCTTAAAATATCTTCCGTTATCTGTCCATGACGAAATTCGCAGGGAAGTGATTTCCTACGGATACGGATGTTTTCTGGGGGATCCAGACGGAACCATTGTGTATCTGCGACTCATGAACAATCAACATATCGATATCACATTGGTACTTTCCGTATCTATTTTAAAGAGAATTTTTGAAATATATTTTCACTGGGAGTTGAAGCAAGGACATTTAGTACTTGGAGATCTTAGTCGTGCGCCTGGCCAGCGTATGCCTAACATCTGTAAGAACGACAATAGACTTGTTAGACTTCGAGTTATTAAATATTTTCAAATCAATAAGTTGAAATTAAAATGTACTTAACTGGATAAATTAAGAAAAAGATTTCAAAGTATTTTCAACTTTATAGCTTTGGAGAAATAACACCAATATGTTTGTACAGATTTCGTGTTATGTATAAAAAAAAAAAATTTATAAAAAGATTTCGGATTTTGAAAATTTCCAAGTCGACAATTGGTAACTTGAAGACAAGGTGTTATTTACACTCCTCAATGAGTGTTGAGAAATATTAAATGGATTGAATGTAAGGAAATTGGGTTGAAGGCTGCTAAGTCTGGACCTATTTCAATCGAAATAATGGATAAGTAAACTTTGACAAATGGGGTCTATAAGGAAATTTGGGATAATTTGAGAGGCGTAAATCCAACTTATGCGAATTTTGAAATTTAAGAAGTGGTTTAGATTTGAAGGGAAATTTAATGATCAAATTGAATATGGTGGAAATAAAGAAGATCGATGACTCGAATATCGATATCGGTTGTGGAAAAATTTCACACAAAGATGAAAATCTGAAGTGTACAGTTGTATAACTCCAACGATTTCTCCTTTTCGAGGACGAAAAGTTTTAAAGGGGGGAAGAATGTAACGACCCGGGAATTTCGACAACTGGAATATGAAATTAATTGGAAATTTAATAGTTTATAATTAATTTTATATTGAGATTTGGGTTAGAAATAAAAAATCAAGTATATTGTTTTAAGTCTGAATTGAGTTCAGAATGATTTGTTGAGGAACAAATATTACTGTTAAATATTTGAATCTGGTTGGATATTTGAATTGGATTGAAATGCGATTGAAAATATGAATAATTGAATTTGAAATAAACGTTATTAACATTAAATGAATTGGATATTTTATTTGTTAAAATATATGGGAAAGTGGCTTGGATACGCGTATGTTCGTATATATGAAGAAAACTGAATTTGAACATTTCAAATTTGGAAGCGAACAGAGATATCGGTAGATGAACGAAGTAAAATCGACAGACCGGTAAAGAAGTTAAAAATAAAATAACATCATATACGAACAGAGTCAGACTACGATCAGACTGATTTTATCAGATTCAAAATGTTGAGGCGTGTCGGTACGTACAATTCCATCACGGTTGAAGTCCGTTTGTGGCAGAAGAAAAAAGAAAAAAAAGAAGAAAAAGAAAAAAAAAAGAAAAAAGTAAAACATTGACACAAATTGCTGCGGGATATAAAAAGTACCATTAACTATAAAAATAAAATAATGGGGTTCCTTGTCGCACACACTATCAAACGCCTTCCTCCCCACGTTTTCTTGGACGCCACGGTTCTCTTCTATAAAAGAATCGCGCAAGCCCCAGATTTCCTTCAGTAAAGATTGTTTCCCTTTTTCCATGGCCGATTGCCTTACCAAAAATCATCTTTTCCTCTTCTTTATTTTTATGGTTGAATCCATATATTTCAAAATCAATAAGTATGGAAGCCAAATCAATTTCTTTCCCCTTCAACCCAAAATCGAAGCTTCCATCTTCTGTTGAAACTCCAGTAGATCGGAACCCTAACCCCTTTTCCCCAAAATCGATTGAAATTTGTTGTTTGAAATTGATCGCTCCTCCCTCCATCGGTTCAATCGAAGGCCGACGCCACCTAAAACCCAGTGCGCAACCTCCTCCAAGTGAAGCTTGAGCAACTCAGATTCCGATCCATGCTACCGCCTAATTAAAGCCGTGCTCCAGCATCACCATCTCGTCCCCGCTGAAGCCATCAAGCCATCCTCTGTGTTTTCGCTACAGTTAAAAGGTGAGTTTCTTTTGGAACTCACAATTGATTAATTTCAGTTCAAGTATTTTAATTTCAATACAAACTAAACATGATAGCATGTTTTTGTGGTGTTTCGTCTTGGGTTTATATTTTACTGACTTGCCTTGAGAAGTGAATCCCCTGCTCTTATGTGAGCCTGAACTGAAACTTAGGAAGTAAGACGTACTGACTGTTCACCTAGCCTCGTTGTCGGTACACTGTCCAACTCAATTATGAATTCTTCTTCGTCTAAACCGGAACTGGCTTGTTGAATAAGCATCTGTATATACTTGACCATGTTAATAGCCATACTCTACTGGCAAATCTAGACTGCTTGCATGAATATATAGTTGATGATGAATAAATCTGGAATTTGCACCCACCTCGGTCTGTAACATGAGTATATGTCTATATATATGTTATTTAGCATGCACAGTTCTTGTTTTACACCCTGCACTAATTTAAATATTTGTTAACCTGTTAATTTCTGAAGAGAACTTAGGTGTAGATTCAACATTTAGTACATATTTGAATATAAGTGTTCATCTCCGAATTTTTACTGTCATTACTGGCAGGTCCCTGAACCTGACAGTAGAACCATAGGTTGAAATTGATCTCATTAACCGGCTTCTTTGAAATAGTAATAATAACCCTGCTTGTTGTACCATATTTTCGGATTTCAATTTTCTTCAAATTGAGATTTTTGTTTTAAGAAATCATCCCTCGGGTATGATTGTATTACGGATAAGAACAAATACTATACGAGAATATAACTGATACGGGCTGGAACTGCACTTGAGGCCGATGTAGAACGGATACTGCACATTGGAAAAAATGAACTGTGTACGCTAATGGGGTATGTCTTCTGACAGGAAATAAAAAAAAGATTATATCATCATTGTTATGAAAGAGAATTTTTTTTAGGGAACAGGACTTTGGCACTAACACAATACCCTGGGTCTTTAAACAACAAAACATTTTACTGCGCCGGTATCTCCTAGACAGTAAATTAGTTGCTAAATTTTACTTGTGCTGTTGCCATCCACTTTGGTTACCTTTGCCATTGCTTTACTATACCTGTTGCAGCATTTGCCATCATTAAACATTTGTAGAGGATTCAATTTAATTTGTTCCATATAGCTTCTCATTCAATACTGCGCATATGACTGTGCATATGTGTGTGGGCTGTAGGGGTGTGTATGTGTGTGTGTGGGTGTGTGACTGCATGTGTGTGTGTATTCATATATGTGTGTGTGTATGTGTGTGTATATATATGCATTGGAAACTGGGTGACATACTATTTTGAAGTCGCAAGGAAATAGCTTGACATGATAAATACATGAACAATACCGCCTTATACATTTTCAGTTCTGCCTTGGTAGTTTTCCACCATGTATTGTATCTTTTGATTCCTGCTACACCAGCATGTTGTACCATTTATATAAATTGAATTAATTATCGCAGATTATAATGTTGTGTTCTTTTAGTAACTACGATAGATAAAATGGCAATGAAAATTTGATGCTAACAGTATGCTTGTGTTTTATTCTAGTACCCGCTCATTCAATTTTATATATGTTAACTCTAACAGTATACTTATACTGGAACCATACTGTTATATGGAGACTGTATGGTACCCATGAGTATGTGAACTACCGTGGTTCCCATTTTACATCTATGTACGTGCTGTTTGTTTCTTCTTGTTTCTGGGATGGTTCAAACCATTTAGCTTAAGCCAACTACCCTTAAACACTCCACTATTTGAATCCAATATGAATGAAATGTACTAGTATACATTAGTTTGAATTCACTTAGAATTTCATATAAACAGTAGAAGGATTTAAAGTGGTTACTCAGACCGTAAATGTTCATTGTCCTGTTTGTATTTTGTGTTCATTGCTTTGCTTTGCTTCTAGTTTAATTCCTACTAGATGAGCACACAAGCCATTAAAAGTTCAGGGAAAAACCGAAGACTTGGTTAATATATCTATCTGCTATTTTATAAACCGTGACACACCCTTATATGTGTGTACGAATTTTATATTTACTACTGCACTTCAAATTCCCATGAATGTTGCAGAAGTTTTATTTCTTTTGCTCATGCATGCAATGCATTATTAAAAATCTTGCGGGTACCTATTTATATCCACGCATGGGTTGGAGGTACCTTTATACTACCTGGTTCATGCACTTTTTAGTGCTATCTTGATTTTTGCATGTTAGTCGGTTAATCTTGTGGCCTGCCGGTTCGACTGTGACCCTGGATGGTTGCATTTGTCACTTTTATCACTTGACTACTTTCATGGCACTATTGTGTACCTACCCTCTAGGTGTCCATGCACTATCCCCAGTATATTACGTCACATATGTATATGCATGCTGCTCTTATACATGCATGCTCATACTCGTGTTCCTTGGTTTATGGGATGCTGAGGCAGTGCACACGTGTATCTGTACACGTGTGTACATGCAGGCTTCCGTGACCGCTTGTCCCTGAGATAAAAATCCATGTGTGCAGTTACTACACCTAATCTAGTTACACTGATATGAACAGATACCACCACTGTTCATTTTTATATATGATATCGATGTTTGGGATCAACTATTATATTCTAGTTTATATTGAAATTAATTTACTTGAACTATGATTATCCTGACTCGAGTATTTTTATGTTTTGCATGGAATGCTCGAGTCAGACCCGAGCATTACATCTAAAGATTACAGTCTAGAATTCGAATATTGGCGAAGCTGGGGTTCCGAAGACTGCGTACTCTGAAGATTTAAAACAGTAAACATTTCTTTTGTATTCAACTGTATTTTTACATTCCGCTGTTCAGAAGATTTTTGTATCAAGAATTATGATTAATATATATAAAATTCATTTTGTTGTTCGATACTTGTTATTTATTTTATTCTGTGTTTTCTGTGTTGATTCTGTTTTTAAACCCTGTAAGCTAAACACGCTCCGTCAAATTTGGACGTTTTAAGTTGGTTTAAATACCGATTTGAAGCAGTAAAAATTGGCGGGACGTTACAGTGGGTCTCGTTTGTAGATCGAATAGAAAATCAACTTTATAGAGAATTAAATAAAAATAATATTATATATATATAACTTTTCACAACCCCAACCCCCCATAAATTCATTTGCTCATTCTCAGATCGATACCCCCTAACCGATGAGAAAAATGGCGACGACCACCAACTCGTCGTGCCTCCTCCGACGTCGGCCACCTGACCTCGCGCTCTGCTCCTCCCCTCCCATCGCAGCTCCACCTCGTCGTCCCCCCCATCGCGGCGTCGATCCCCTCCAACGACCGGTTTCCCCTGCTGCGCCCCCCTTATCTTTTCCCCCTTCTTCCACCTAAAATCCGAGCTCAGCCCAGAAACCCACTGCCCTTCTGCCTCCGTTTCCTCACACTGATCGATTTCCCCCTCTTCGGCGAAGACCAGCGCCCGCCAGCCCCTCCTTGAGCCTCCTCCGCCACAAAAAACATCCTGTAAGTTTATATTTATTTATTTTTATTTAATGAATGTAATCAGCTTTATATATCTTGGCATTGAATATGAAAGGAATGATTTTCAATATAAAAGAAGTGATTTTTAGTTATAATAAAATAGAATTTGTAGATGAAAATGCGATTTTTATATTTTTATTATGGAAAAGATTATATTTTTATGAAGTTAAAGTTTGTATCTTTATGAAGTTAAAGATTACATCTTTATGAAGTTAAAGACCATATTTTTAAGAAGTTAAAGATGAGGTTTTTATGATGTAAAATATATGATTTATAATTAGAAAAATATAATTTGTATGACTAGAAAAGATTTAATTTTTATAATATCATAGCGAAACAAAAATATAATTTTTGGCTAGATAAAAATTTGATTTTTATATATATGAAGTGAAGATAAAAATTTGATTTTTATATATATGAAGTGAAGATAAAAATTCGATTTTTATATATATGAAGTGAAGATAAAAATTTGATTTTTATATATATGAAGTGAAGATAAAAATTCGATCTTTTTATATGGGTAGAGGACATAAAAATAGGATTTTTATGTATGGAAAGCGTTATTAAAAATGTGATTTTTAATATCAACTGCGTGAAACAAAGGGCGATGGAACGGATTGAAATCAAAAAGGAATTCAAACGGTTCGGAAATTCAGAAATGAAACGGCGGAGTGGAAACCCAAGGTCAGAACTCCTCACTGTAATTTCGTTATACAGTTATTCATTATGTAACTGTATATAGGAACTATTTCCCCGTCGTCCACAGACCATGGGCGACTTGCGTGTTTGTTTGGTTATACTGTGTTGTGGTTTTTGATTGATTGGTTTGGGGAAATGAAATGGAATTGAATAGAATTGGTATTTGTATGGCATGGGCCATTATTAGACCGGGGTTAAGGTTAGGCCTTATCCCGTTTCTAGTGTCGCGCCGTTATGCCGCCGAAATTTTATAAAATAGATTAGAACAATAAAAATATCATTTTTATTGTGTAAATGAACCGAATAAATATTTTATCGTTAAAAATATAATTTTTAACGTGTATATGAATAAAATAAATATTCGTTTACAAACCAGACGATTTTTTATGTACACTGATTTGACTGATATTGATTGGGATGATAAATTTTACACATCGCCCAACTGCACAAATAATATTCAGTGTTTGATGATTGAAACCCCACATGGGTGTTGGGATGATATTTGACGTACACTAATCCCAACTATTTAGTGATATGTCGATCGATTGATTGACAAGCTGTTATAAGCGTTAAATATTTATATTTAATGCTTATACAGTGTAGAATGCATTTTGGATGATGGATTGTTGTTTTTATTGTTGTTATACACATTTGTTGTGTGAAATCCGTATGATTAAATTATATGGTAATTGACTGTGTCTGATTCTAGTTCAGAATTATTGAATATTTTAAAATAATATTTAGTTAATATTGAAATGTGAAGCTGTGTTAAGTAGTTAAACACCATTTTAACAGAAATGGAAATTTAGTCGATTTATTCGTTTTATAATGAATATCGAAAAGTGATTTCAAAATCGATTATTTTGAAAATATTATCGTTTTAATATTGAAATGATATGGAAAATTGAAATTCGAATTAAATTGAAATTTCATTTGAAATTCAAATTAAATTGAAATAGAATTGAAATTCGAATTAAATTGAAATTGAATTTGAAATTTGAATTAAATTGAAATAGAATTGAAATCGTTTTGAATTCTGTTTAAAACGGATTGAAATTGAATTGAAATCGATTTTAATTGAAATCGATTTTGAAATGAATTTAAAACGAATTTGTATTGGGGAATTCAATTTTGATTTGAATTTGAGATGGAAGTTGAAATCGCTTTGAAAATGAATTTAAAATGATTTATAAAATAATTTTTAAATGGAAATCGATGAAATATAATATATATATATATATATATTATATTATAATGGCCTGAATAGAACGCGTCGCACTGCAACAGTTCGCGAATTTCGACCATTAACTTCAAATGGACGTTACGGGAGATCCGATCGTCGGATTCTCCTAAAAGTATAACCGTTGGGTTCGTATCGAAAAAAGCTTTCTGACGAATATTAGAAATTAGAAATCTAACGGTTGGATTTGAAATTATGTCCAAATCAAATTTGGAAAACGTCGCTGTAAGTGCAGTTCGATGGCCATTTATGGAAATCGACTGTACGGGCCTTGATAAAATTATTAAAAATATCAATAATTAGTGTAAAATCCTAAGAAATGATTTGGAAAGAATTGGGATGAAAAAATCCATATTTGAAAAGATGAAAATATTTTTTTATTGAAATGAACTAGTTTTGAACTAGAATTATAATCCATTTATTTTTAACAAATAAATAAACTGGATTTGAAATGGTTTTAAAAATAACCAGAATTTCCAGTATATAAAGTGGAAATGGATTTGAATCGAAATTGTCTTTGGAATATTTCGATGTTGGATTTCGTGATTATACAGATATTGTTATGGAAATTTGAAAGATATATTTATATCGTTATTTCCAATACGATATTTGTTGGTTGTAGAATTTGATATTGAATATAAATCGATATATTTTCTATTCAGAGCCTTGTATTTAATATCAAATGGGATTTGGGTTTGTCGTGAATGGTGTCTTCCCTAACACTGTTCTTAAACCCAGTTGAGAAAAAGATTAAATCTTTTTATTTTGATTTAATGAAGTATATCGTGAACGGTGTTTTAAATAACACTAGTTCTTTAAACCGGTAATTAATGGAATGTGAATTGGGTTTATCGTAAACTGTGTTTTAATGACATTCGTTCTTTAACCCGATTTACAGTGAAATGTGATTTGGAATTTATAAATCTTTTGTTAAGATTTAAAGGAGATTTTCCAAAGTAAAGTTTTCCAATTTAATAAAATAAATTGGAATGGAATGGAACTCGATTTGGTAATAATCGAAGTGACTTTTTGTGGTGGAAGACAACTAATATATCTGGAATTTAAAAGGCTTTGCCGTTAAACCATTTATATTGTTAGTCGGATATGGAAGTTTATATCGATTATATATATATATATATCGATTTGTTTTCCATGAAGATTCCATTGCTAATGGAATGTGATTTTGGGTTGTCGTGAACGGTATCTTTAATAATACTGTTCTTGGAGCCAACGGAGTTAAGAAAATGAAAAACTAACTGGAGATTAGTTAAGTTGAATGGTTTCTTGGGTATTGATATGATGTTGGTTTCGTCCTTCGGGGTTAATACTTAAGGAATTGTTCACTTGCTAATTTACGTTTAAAGGCTGATGGAATGGAATGTGATTTTGGGTTTATAGTGAACCGTGTTTTAAATGATATTGGTTCTTTAACCTAGTTAAAGACAGGATATGATTTCCCAAGTTAAACAATCATTAATATTGATTTTTGGGAAGATTGAAACCAAGCGGAGTTTTAATGAATTTTTAATCAAATTGAAATGATCGAGAATGGAGTATCACCAGTTTTGCTCCAGGCGATAGTTAAATCTTTAATTAGATATGAACGTGAGATGGTAATTGAATTTACCGATAACATCGTGGTGTTAGATATGAAGTATGACCAGTTTTACTTCATGGGATGAATAGGTTGGGGTTGGGAAATTTAACAAGTGATTACTTCGGTAAGGTTCGCTAATCCCGACTAGTTTGGATAAATCATAATTTGGTTTGAACTGATATTCAAAAGAAGATTAAAGAATAAATTTAAAGAATTTATCTTTGATAAAATTAATGGGAACCTTTCCCAAAGTATAAGAATGTTTGAATAAAAGAATATTCTGAATTGGAACGAGGCGTATGTTGTGTTTGTGTTACACTTGTTTATTATATACGCGAGTTATTCGGAAAGGCCGGGTTTATCCCATTCTGAATAACTGAATCGAGGATGTGTCGAGGATGAAGATGGTGGTTGAAGACCAGAGGTCTTCACATCGTTTGGATATTTACTGATGATCTTGATTGGGTTGTACACCCAAGAGGAGGGAATCAGTTGGTGATCGTCCAGACGTACTTGGAGATTGATGGATATGCGAGGAATAAGGTTCCTCTGGTTTCGTTCAGACCCAGAACGAACTTGTAAATGGACTGTGTGTTTGACATTGGATTTCATTCTGTGTGATTGATAGTTATCAATTGCATGGCGTGAATTGCCTTTGTGGCATGCTGAGATGCAAAGGATCAAGGCTTTTGTTGAAAAGCAAAGTCTTGTGGTTGATGATCAAAGCACCTCCTGTGTGGCATAGCTTTGTGTATAACGTTAATTCACGAGCCTCAAACCACGGTTGTGAACTAGAAACGGAAGAGGACATCAGGGAGGGCGTGCGTTTCCTTTTAGCTAGAGTGGTGTCAGTGACTTACCTGCCCTGACATTTATATTACTTTCACCTGTGTGGTTGTTGGATTGCGAGGCGCCTCAGATATATCAGTGACTATGTGGAGGCGATGGAGTCATAGGACTCATTTAAGCCCCAAAGGGCGGGGAAACGCAGTGTTCAGGCATTATAATCTACCATCGGGTGGACCCGGCCTTGACGATCCATGGGGTAGTTGTGGCTGTTCCTGAGACTCGGGCTAGACAGTCTCGAAACGGTATGGACGATCCCTTGCCTCGGTTCACAAATGGAAATCCAACTTCCAATACGTGACTTTGCGGTTTTGATTGTAGAACCTAGTATGGCGACATAGTGGTATGGGGCACTTATGCCGTCTATGATTGATACTTATGATTGAAATTGTTTTTACACTATACACTTATAGTAATAATAAACGATGAAATTTAGCGTATCAAGCATTCTTTGGCTATTATAATGTAAAACCCTATCCTCCGGCTTGTGTTGCATTGTGTGATGGGACCTGGGTCTTATAATAGCTTCATTGTTCTTTATTTAGCATTGCGCTGTTGTTTTATACACTGGTACTCTTGGGTGGAAACCCGTTCCGTGTTATACGGCGTGGTCCCTTGATTTACCTAACTTTAAAATAAATATTAATAACTTTTTTAGTTCTCACACCAGTCACACGACTGACTTGGAGTTTATTATTTTAACCTAAACTCTGGGTGCCCTTATTTTCGACACGGGCAACTTGTAGTTTTGGTTTTGCAAATTTATATTCACAGGATCCTGGTTTACAGTTCGAACGATACTTGGAAAGCTCGGTATCCGTGTATTACTGTCAGTTGTGTTTTGTATTATTTTTCCGCTGCTATGTAATGTAAATTGAATCTTTGATATTTTTCTGTTGTATAATATTTATTCATACTCTGTATATTCTTGTATTCTGATGGAATTGTTGTAATAAGCAATGAAATGTTCTTCTGTTCGTGTTCCGATTCGTCTTGTCCTCAAAGCAATCCGGGCTTTTCTTCGCAGGGAAGTTCGGTTCGTTATATTTGGTATCAGGGCTTTGGTTTACAAAACTCGAGAACAAGACACGTTAGAACCAAACGAAGGAATTCATCGGAGATTGGATTAGTAATATTCAATGAGAATGACTCGTTAGAGATAGGATCAGTAGTATCCTAGAACGAGTGTGAAGAGTAGTGTTTTTAAAATAAAAATTGAGAACAAGTTTTGTTTTGAAAATTTAAATCGATCATTCGTATTTGAATATTATTTTTATACTGATTTGGACAATCCAGTATATAGAGATTTGAATATACGTCTGGTCCATGTGTATTTGAAGCCTCAAATATACTAGATAGATATAGAATCACACTCTTGTCGCCCGGGAATGAAACTATTGATGACGATATAGCATCAGTAGTTTGTGTTCGAGTTTCGAAAGTGGGATTTTTATA
The DNA here is from genome assembly GCA_030737875.1 of Allium sativum. Lineage (NCBI taxonomy): Eukaryota > Viridiplantae > Streptophyta > Magnoliopsida > Asparagales > Amaryllidaceae > Allium > Allium sativum. The sequence goes on along the minus strand of CM060923.1, from coordinate 569,207,059 downwards.
TATTTCCATTAGACTGGTGTGAGAACCAAAATATAGTTAGAATATATTGTTGTGACTTGGCATCAAAAACGGATTTTTATAGATATATAAAAATTATGAATTTGAAACGTTAATCAACAGATTGATGGCTGATTGTGTTGTTTGATTATTGGTTGATTAATTAAAATTTTAACCATTTAGGCCAAATTGAATCAGATATTGAACGGTATTGAAAATTGTTTGAAAATGCATGCATGTACATATATATATGTGTGAACAGGTCATAGCAAGGAGGCTAGAGAAGAGGAATAAAATTGTTTGTCCGAGAAATAGGTACATGTTTATTGTATTTCTTGGGTTTTGGATGATTTTATGAGTCGATTGGCTAGCCGCTTGGCTGTTTCTTTTTCTTTTTGGATTGGAAAGGCTTGTATGGCAATTTTGGGATTTTCCCGGTGCTCCCGTGCAGGGGAGGTTATGGCGAAATTTTTCGAAAATTTAGGGTGTTAGCCAAATTTTTGATAGAAACCGAAAAGTTGAAGAACTTAAGCCGCAATGAAAATAATGAAAGTTGAGTTGATTAGTTACAACTTTCAGCTTCGTTCTTTTTCGGGGATGAAAAGTTTTAAGTGGGGGAGATTGTAATAACCCGGACCTCCAAGCCAATTCAAAATTTTTATTTTAGCAATTTTAGCGAATTTTGAGTATTTAAAATGAATTATTTTAAATAATTACGATGAGAAATTTATTTTGAATAGAATTAGAATGTATATATTTATTTGAATCGACGTTAGAATATAAATATTTATTTTAAATTATAAAAGGAATTTAAAATGGCGCGGTAGTTTGAAAATTCGATTTCAAAGTTCAAATGAATGTACATGATTCAAAATAAACCGGATTTTGGCAAAACCAAAAATTTTAGAATCTATTTGAGAATATCTTTCCAACGAATACGAAAAATAGAAATTTTATAGCATAAATAAAAAGTAATGCCCAGTTGAAAATTCAGAATAGTCGCTATGGAATTTTGGACCTTAAAAATGGAAATTTTGCAAACGACCTCTGTTTTCGATGAAACCACTTTTGTTGGATCCGGGATGTCGAGTTACTGCTAGATTCCAAAATTCGTAATTTTCTGAATCAATATATGAGCGTGGCAAAAGAAAACGTGTTTTGACAGTTTCAGTCAATTTCGATCGACCAAAAAATGACCATTTTTCTAACGGTCTTAGAATTTAACGAAATTAGTTTTATTAGAACCGTATCGTCAATACGAAGCTAGAAAATATTTTTCGGAAATTTTTAGAGTCCGTATGTGGCCCTAGTAAATTGAAATGGGCGTTCAAATTCAATATATAGATTTATATTTTGATTTTGACGAAAACTAAACGAAATGATCAAATCAGCTTACGATACATATCCTATTCAGTTCAGAATGAGGGTAATTAGTTATGGACGACAGACGGTGGGTTTTATTTGGAGATCGAATAGAAAATCAACTTTATAGAGAATTAAATAAAAATACTATATATATATATAACTTTTCACAACCCCCCCCAACAAATTCATTTTCTCATTCTCAGATCGATACCCCCTAACCGATGAGAAAAATGGCGACGACCCCCAACTCGTCGCGCTTCCTCCGCCATCGGCCACCTGACCTCGCGCCCCGCTCCTCCCCTCCCGCCGCAGCTCCACCTCGCCGTCCCCCCCATCACGGCGTCGATCCCCTCCAACCACCGGTGTCCCCTACTGCGCCCCCTTATCTTTCCCCCCTTCTTCCACCTCCAATCCGAGCTCAGCCCAGAAACAGACCGCCCCTCTGCCACCATTTCCTCCCCCTGATCGATTTCCCCCGCTCCGGTGAAGACCAACGCCCGTCAGCCCCTCTCTGAGCCTCCTCCGCCACTAAAAACATCCTGTAAGTTTATATTCATTTATTTTTATTTAATGAATGTAATCAGCTTTATATATCTTGGCATTGAATATAAAAGGAATGATTTTTAATATAAAAGAAGTGATTTTTAGTTATAAAAAAATAGAATTTGTAGATAAAAAAGCGATTTTTATATTTTTATTATGGAAAAGATTATATTTTTATGAAGTTAAAGTTTGTTTCTTTATGAAGTTCAAGATTACATCTTTATGAAGTTAAAGACCATATTTTTATGAAGTTAAAGATGAGGTTTTTATGATGTAAAAGATACGATTTTTAATTAGAAAAACATCATTTGTATGACCAGAAAAGATTTAATTTTTATAATATCATAGCGAAACAAAAATATAATATTTGGCTTGATAAAAATTTGATTTTTATATATATAAAGTGAAGATAAAAATTTGATTTTTATGTAAATGAAGTGAAGATAAAAATTCGATTTTTATATATATGAAGTGAAGATAAAAATTTGATTTATACATATATGAAATGAAGATAAAAATTCGATCTTTTTATATGTGTAGAGAACATAAAAATGTGATTTTTATGTATGGAAAGCGTTATTAAAAATGTGATTTTTAATATCAACTGCGTGAAACAGAGGGCAATGGAACGGATTAAAATCAAAAAGGAATTCAAACGGTTCAGAAATTCAGAAATGAAACAGCGGAGTGGAAACCCAAGGTGAGAACTCATCACTGTAATTTTCGTTATACAGTTATTTATTATGTAACTGCATATATGAACTGTTTCCCCGTCGTCCACAGACCATGGACGACTTGTGTGTTTGTTTAGTGATGTTATGTTGTGGTTTTTGGTTGATTAGTTTGTCTGTTTGGATTGGTTAGGGGAAATGAAATGGAATTGAATAGAATTGGTATCTGTATGGCTTGGGCCATTATTAGACCGGGGATAAGGCTGGACCTTATCCCGTTTCTAATATCGCGCCGTTATGCTGCCGAAATTTTCTAAAATAGATTAGAACAATAAAAATATCATTTTTATTGTGTAAATGAACCGAATAAATATTTTATCGTTAAAAATATAATTTTTAACGTGTATATAAATAAAATAAATATTCATTTACAAACAAGACGATTTGTTTATATACACTGATTTGACTGATATTTATTGGGATGATAAATTTTACACATCGCCCTACTGCACAAATAATATTCAGTGTTTATTGATTGAAACCCCACACGGGTGTTGGGATGATATTTGACGTACACTCATCCCAACTGTTTAGTGATATGTCGATCGATTGATTGACAAGCTTTTATAAGCGTTAAATATTTATATTTAATGCTTATACAGTATAGAATGCACTCTGGATGATGGATTGCTGTTTTCATTGTTGTTATACACATTTGTTGTGTGAAATCCATATGATCAAATTATATGGTAATTGACTGTGTCTGATTACAGTTCAGAATTTTCGAATATTTTAAAATAATATTCAGTGAATATTGAAATGTGAAGCCGTGTTAAGTAGTTAAACGCCATTTTAACACGAACGGGAATTTGGTCGATTTATTCGTTTTATAATGAATATCGAAAAGTGATTTCAAAATCGAATATTTTGAAAATATTATCATTTTAATATTGAAATGATATGGAAAATTGAAATTCGAATTAAATTGAAATTGAATTTGAAATTCAAATTAAATTGAAATAGAGTTGAAATTCGAATTAAATTGAAATTGAATTTGAAATTCGAATTAAATTGAAATAGAATTGAAATCGTTTTGAATTGAATTTAAAACGGATTGAAATTGAATTGAAATCGATTTGAATCGAAATCGATTTTGAAATGAATTTAAAACGAATTTGTATTGGAAAATTCAATTTTGTTTTGAATTAGAGATGGAAGTTGAAATCGTTTTGAAAATGAATTTAAAACGATTTATAAAATATGTTTTAAATGGAAATCGATGAAATTATATATATATATATATATATATATATATATATATATCATAATGGCCTGAATAGAACGCGCTGCGCAGCGACAGTTCGTGAATTTCGACCATTAACTTTAAATGGACGTTACGGGAGATCCGACCGTCAGATTCTCCTAAAACTGGAACCATTGGGTTCGTATCGAAAAAATCTTTCTAATGAATATTAGAAATTAGAAATCTAATGGTTGGATTTGGAATTATGTCCAAATAAAATTTGGAAAAGGTCGCTGTAAGTGCAGTTTGATGGCCGTTTATGGAAATCGACTGTACGAGCCTTGATAAAATTATTAAAAATATCAATAAATACTGTAAAATCATAAGAAATGATTTGGAAAGAATTGGGATGAAAAATTCCATATTTGAAAAGATAAAAATATATTTTTATCGAAATGAACTAGTTTTGAACTAGAATTATAATCCGTTTATTTTTAAAAAGATAAATAAATTGGATTTGAAATGGTTTTAAAAATAACCAGAATTTCTAATATATAAAGTGGAAATGGATTTGAATCAAAATTGTCTTTGGAATATTTCGATGTTGGATTTCGTGATTTACAGATATTGTTATGGAAATTTGAAATATATATTTATATCATTATTTCCAATACGATATTTGTTGGTCGTAGAATTTGATATTGAATATAAGCCGATATATTTTCTGTTCAGAGCCTTGTATTTAATATCAAATGGGATTTGGGTTTGTCGTGAATGGTGTCTTCCTTAACACTGTTCTTAAACCCAGTTGAGAAAAAGATTAAATCTTTTTATTTAGATTTAGTGAAGTATACCAATTAAATGGCATTTAATTGGAATTGAATTTGAATTGATTTTTGGGTTATCGTGAACAGCTTTTTAAATAACACTTGTTCTTTAACCCGATAATTAATGAAATGTGAATTGGGTTTATCGTGAACTGTGTTTTAACGACATTCTTTCTTTAACCCAATTTACAGTGAAATGTGATTTGGAATTTATAAATCTTTTGTTAAGATTTAATGTTGATTTTCCAAAGTAAAGTTTTCTACTTTAATAAAATAAATTGGAATGGAATGGAATTCGATTTGGTAATAATCGAAGTGAATTTCTGTAGAATAAGACAACTAATTTATCTGGAATTTAAAAGGATATGATTTCCCAAGTTACACAATCATTAATATTGATTTTTGGGAAGATTAAAACTAAGTGGAGTTTTAATGAATCTTAAATTTGATTGAAATGATCGAGAATGGAGTATCAACAGTTTTGCTACAGGTGATAGTTAAATCTTTAATTAGATTTGAACGTCAAATGGTAATTGAATTTACCGATAACACCGTGGTGTTATATATGAAGTATGACTAGTTCTACTTCATAGGATGAATAGGTAGGGGTTGGTAAATTTAACAAGTGATTATTTCGGTAAGGTTCGCTAACCCCGACTAGTTTGGATAAACCATAATTTGGTTTGAATTGATATTCAAAAGAAGATTAAGGAATAAATTTAAAGAATTTATCTTTAATAAAATTAATGGGAACCTTTCCCAAAGTATAAGAATATTTGAATAAAAGAATATTCTAAATTGGAATGAGGCGTATGTTGTGTTTGTGTAACACTTGTTTATTATATAGGCTAGTTATTCGGAAAGGCCGGGTTTATCCCATTCTGAATTACTGAATCGACGATGTGTCGAGGATGAAGACGGTGGTTGAAGACCGGAGGTCTTCACATCATTTAAATAATTACTGATGATCTTGATTGGGCTGTACACCCAAGAGGAGGGAATCGGTTGGTGATCCTCCAGACGTACTTGGTGATCGATGGATATGCAAGGAATAAGGTTCCTCCGATTTCGTTCAGACCCTGAACGGACTTGTAAATGGGCTGTGTGTCTGACATTGTATTTCATTCTGTGTGATTGATAACCATCAGTTTCATGGCGTGAATTGCCTGTGTGGAATGCCGAGATGCAAAGGATTAAGGCTTTTGTTGAAAAGCAAAGTCTTGAGGTTGATGATCAAAGCACCGCCTGTGTGGCATAGCTTTGTGTATAACGTTATTTCGCGAGCCTCACACCCCGGTTGTGAACCGGAAACGAGAGAGGACATCAGGGTGGGCATGCGTTTCCTTCTAGATAGGGTGGTGTCAGTGACCTACCAGCCCTGACATTTATATTATTTTCACCTGTGTGGTTCTTGGATTGCGAGGCGCCTCAGATATATCGGTGACTATGTGGAGCCGATGGAGTCATAGGACCCATTTACGCCCCAAAAGGCGAGGAAATGCCGTGTTCAGGCATTATAATCCACCATCGGGTGGACCGGCCCTGATGATCCATGGTGCAGTTGCAGCTGTTCCTGAGACTTGGGCTATACAGTCTCGAAGCGGTGAGGACGATCCCTTTCCTCGGTTCACAGATGGAAATCCAACTTCCAATACGTGACTTTGCGGTTTTGATTGTAGAGCATAGTATGGCGACATAGAGGTATGGGGCACTTATATGCCATCTATGATTGATACTTATGATTGAAATTGTTTTGACACTATACACTTATAGTAATAATAAAAGATGAAATTTAGCATATCAAGCATTCTTTGGCTATTATACGGTAAAACCCTATCCTCCGGCTTGTGTTGCATTGTGTGATGGGACCTGGGTCTTATAATAGCTTCATTGTTCTTTATTTAGCATTGCGCTATTATTTTATGCACTGGTACTCATGGGAGGAAACCCGTTCCGTGTTATACGGTGTGGTCCCTTGAGTTACCTAACATTAAAATAAAGATTAATAACTGTTTTAGTTCTCACACAGTCGCATGACTGATCTGGAGTTTATTGTTTTAACCTAAACTCTGGGTGCCTCTATTTTTGATACGGGCAGCTAATAGTTTTGGTTTTGCAGATTTATATTCACAGGATCCTGGTTTATAGTTTGACGAATACTCGGAAAGCTCTGTATCCGTGTATTACTTTCAGTTGTATTTTGTATTATTTTTCCGCTGCTATGTAATATAAATTGAATCTCTGATATTTTTCTATTGTATAATATTTATTCATACTCTGTATATTCTTGTATTCTAATGGAATTGTTGTAATAAGCAATGAAATGTTCTTCTGTTTGTGCTCCGATTCATCTTGTCCTCAAAGCAATCCGGGCTTTCCTTCGCGGGAAATTTCGGGTCGTTATACAAACCCCATTCCAAACCCATTTTTCAAATTCAAGGATTCAACCCATACTCATATTACGTTTAAAACTCTCCAAGTACCATCGATTATCTTTATTCCAATATTGAATTCAATAAGAACTTATTAAATTCGAGTCTACCCAATCCTTGAAAATCCCAAATCATATAAATTTTGAATCTTTAAAACTTCAAATTCTCCTTAGGAAAATTTCCTTAATCATTTCAAATAACATTCAAGATTCAGATCATTGAAGGAAGAATAAAATTTTATAGAAATCGACACATTCCTTTAAATGAATTTTCCCTCAAATAAAATTTCAAATATTTAAATCATTTAACCAATCGATGTCCATAAATAATTTGCTACCCTATGGCCAAGTGATTTTAAATTTAATTTCTCAATATTCAGGGATGGATCTATCATTTCAATCCAAATCAGGGTCACAGAGATTTATCATTTCACTCTGTGTTCTTAATTTATTAAAATCGATTAATCCCGGGTTCATTTGATGCTCATACCATCAAGGGTAAATGGGATTTATCGCCAAAAATCAACATATAAATACGATATACTGAAATATGGAGCATTCACAATGTCAATATAAATTCGGTAATAAATTTCAACCAACATCCATCACAATCATTCTATTCAACTGATCCACATTAAACTGTTTCAGGATTTAGGAAGGGTTCAAATTTCCAACTAGAAATTTAAATTAAATTAAATAACTAATCATTGACCTAAATTTGCATATTAACACGCTTGCATGTCAAATTTAAATAACACATTAACAATCCATCACAACCATGCAACCAAACTTATTTCATAATTTACTTTAGTAAATATGGGAGCAATTCAGTTCATCGTGAGTGGAAAATCACTCACCTTTGGTTCTCTGGTTAGTCGAACGCACAACTAAAGCTCAAAATTTGACAGTCTCCAAACACATCCAATTCGGCCTCAGATCGTCCGCAATTCAACCACGATCGCAACACACCCAACCGCGTTAAAACGAGAAAGTTATCAGCGTTTTTCTATTTGAATTTTAAATATATAAATAAGTAAAATAAAAATCTCTCACCAACCCTTCCTTTACATGTCAGCCACTCACAAAAGCCATTCCCGCTCTAGTTTCCTTTGTGCTACAGTGAAACGACGGGCAAAAAGAACCCATCAAACCGCGACTTTGACCAACATTTGCCATCAACTACGGCCATAATATCTACTCCAACCACCTGCATTCAGACCTGCTACTCGAGGCGCACCCGCTAGCGCCAGCCTCGTCATCTCCGGTCCACCGTGGAGCTCCTGCCGTCAAACCTTAAACCGCCGTTTTCTGGCCTCTAACAACCAAATTGAACCTCCTCCGACCACGATACGACCGGCGACCACCACCTATGAACTCCCCAAGCCATCCTCCACAAAACCCATATCAACATTTCTTCGATTAGCCACCGAATCGAAAACTCCCAATTCACATGGTAGGGTTTCGAAAATCTGACTGTTTGACTGCGATTTCTGGTCGATTCAATCACAGCATGTCGAAGTGCAGAGTACCCATAGGTTCATATCGTCGAGGCCATCGATTCGACATATAATAAGTTAGGGTTTGGAGAAGTTTTATTTTGAGGATGTCTCTTCCTTTGAATCTAGGGTCTGAAGATTTATTTTAGCTATTAAAGAGAAAATTTAGCTAATGGAAATGTACGTATAAGAATGATGGGCTGGTAAGGTGATAAAAGGATTTTATTTACACAAATATATAAGGTCCAAACATTAGAGACATCTAATTATCATATTATACTGACTTCTTCACATCTTTTCTCGTATGATCAAATTACAAGTCGGATTGTAATGCAAATTGGAATTCTACCATAATTCGTCATTCCAGATCCAATAACGTCAGTTTCATCGAATTCCGAGACTGTCGCCAAAACAGTTAAATTTCCACAATTAATTAATTAATAAAATATCGAATTATTCATCTTACTCTTTTAATTCAATTTAAATGATTACAAATTTTCATTTTAATCAATTACAACTTAAATAAAATTTTATTTATCGATTTCATAAATTCTTAAGTTCCCGAATTTGATTATTTACCAATCTAAATTTGAATTTCAATTTTAGCTCAACAACTTAAATTTTATTTAATCTTATAAATATTAAATCCCAAATCATATCATTTCTAAATAAACCCAATTTTAAATTATATTTATACTCAATTCGAATGATCGTCATCATTATAATCCACAAAATTTGGTTTTCTTCCCAGTATTATTCCATTTTATTTATTTTGAATTGAAATTTAAATATAAAGAAACTACGGGATGTTACATTCTCTCGCACTTAAAAATCATTTCGTCCTCAAAAAGAGAAAAAAGGTATTAAACAAATCATACTTTCAAATCCATACTTATAAAATAGCATTTATAAAATAAGTATATAGTTGTAAAACCTTGTAAATTTTCTAAGTCCAGAAATAACTGAAAATTTCGGCAGCATCTCCCCTATATGGACAGGTCTGGGAAAATCCCAACATATATATAGATTCAATTAAACATCTCATCCTACGATGAGGCATCCCAAAAATGGGTAAAACAAATATCTATACATTTACAAAACCATATAACCCAAATACGTACCTTCTTTAGCATTTATACTCAATTTATTTATATTAGCATTTAGCGCAAGCGAGCTCCAAGGCGTAGCACAATTTCCTTACACCTGATACATACTCACATAGGCATGAGGATTAAACATATTACAATACATAGCAAAGATAAACAACATACACAACATATATTGAACATTTCAACTTTAAAACCATAATGTTAACGACAGGTCAACAAACAAAATGAGGTTCATCACCATTTAAATGTTGGAATTCGACTAAAGCACACAGGAAAAAGCTGATGTATTCGTTTCAGGCTTTCCGAATTGTTTGGATTCGTCGAATTCGGATAATTCGTTCAAAATTTATGACCATTTTAGTGAAGGCGAACATCTCAGCCCATACACTAAAAAATGCAAGTCGGAGTTGTTCAACCCAGTTTTTACCCCTTTAAATATTAAAATTTTACAAAGCATATTAAAGAAAGTTTTAGCTCAGATTCTAGGATTTCCGAATTGTACTCACACGTCAAAATTCGACGTTCCGTTAGGAAGTTATGGTCAAAACAATATAGGTATCTGCTTCAGATTTTTATTTTCTGCGCGCTGAACTACAAGTAACGCTTGTATTTCAACCTAATAAACATGAAAATTAGATAGGGCCCCACTAACAAAAGTTTTAGTCCAGTTTCCGAGGTTTCCAAAAAGTTCGAAATCGCCTAATTCCGTTCATTCGTTCAAATGTTATGGTCATTTTAGTTTCATCTTATTGAATATTTCAGATTTTCACTATACGCTAACTTATTTTATTTCAAGTTCACACTTTCCGATTCCAAAAGTTTTGTAAACTTTTAATGCTCTACACTCTTTTTATACCTTCATTAGTCGAGATATATATCCATATTAAATGGCTTAGTTCATTCCAATATATTCTCTATTTGTTTCTCGTTCCATTTCAAGCATTAAATTCCAATTAAAACTTGAATTCGTTTTAAAGTTTTCAATAACCCGATTACATTAGATCTTTAATTCAATACCATAAATCAGTTTACCAAAATTTCACTACTTTTCTTTTCACCCATATTTCATTTAATGTCGCTTTATTTATCCATATACGATTAGCCATTCCCTTGGATTAGTTCCGATCTATTGATTTTAATTATTCAAGTTCATCCACATTTCATTTCATTCATTTATGCTTGGTTTTAATTCGATCAAATTATATTTCTCGAGCTTAATTCCATTTATTTCTTCTCTTCGTTCTATTTAGTTAACTTTAAATCCATAACCATGGGTTAGATAAGTCATGGTCTTTTATATAAACCATTCTATTTCCATGTTTACTAAATTTCCATGTCGCTTTTAAACCTTATCAATTTTGCAATTGGTTTATTCCTTTTACTGACTTCTATTTTATTACTTTTTTTTCTTTGAATTCATTTTCCCATTTCATTTCAAATTAAAAATTATTTCGTTTACTTGACTTATTTATTCGACTCTCAAATCATGGTTTGAAACAAGGGTTGTTCATATAGCTCAACCCTTATATTTAGCTCTCAACCTTTATTATTCGATTTTTTTCTAAGTCAAACTTTATTTATTTCAATTTCTTTACTCGACTTAACTTCTATTCTATTCGAACAAAGGATTTACATTACATTCATTTCACCATTCTTACTCAAATTTACATTTGATATATTGTCATGAGACTTACCTCATTTAAATTTTTATGCCTTCATTTCCCTTGTACACTAATTCACCATTTAATTTCTTAAATTTTTAAATTTATCGACCATTCATACTTTATTAACGATCATAAATTTCTTTCCAACTCCTTCTCGTGTAACTTCACATACTTTTTAATTAGCCAAGTCATAAGCTATTTAATTTCTTATTTACACAACTTAATCTTCCATTTCATTTTGGTTGATTTTAGTCGAGTTTTATTTCATAGTTAACTTAAATTTTTCTCTAACACTTATATCGACTAAATTTAGAATTTGTTTAAACATTATCATCACCCTTATTTAAGAGTTTATGTGACAATTCTTATAAATACTTAAGTCCATTCCATGATTCCTCAATATATATATATATATATATTCAAATGAATTGATTTACCTTAACATAGGACTTAACATTATTAGCTAAAATGAACTTAAATACTTGATTCCGAGTTTATAAACCAAGATTTAAAATAATATATGTATTTATACTATTTTATAGAAAACCATACCATATAAAAATTTAAATCCAAACTTTAATTAACCAAGAACATAGGAATTTCAATTCTAATTTAATTCAATTTCAACTTTAAATAATATATATTAATACCTTTATATAATATTTATACCATATAAATCCAAATCCAAAATCCTCTGCCATATAGGTTATAATAATCATTGAGTGGTATCTCCCCCACTCAAACTGTTCAGAATAAACATCGATAATGCGTGCACTCATTGTCAAAGTCATTTCTGAGGTCCAAGAAGGGATCACACTCATTTGATTTAAAATCTTTTGAAAACTACTTCGAGAACTATCTCTCGTAATACATCATTATTTCAAAACTTTGGAAAACTATCTTCAAAAGCCCCGGAATCTAGTTCTCAAGCTCCTTTCTATTTATTTGCAAATATATTTAAACCCAATTGTATTTAATAGAATAAACTTTCAAATTTTTAAATTCATTAAATTTTCCTTATTAGATTTATTATCCAATCAACCATAATAGGTAATAACTTAGTATTACCATCTACCAAAACGAATACCTATATACTTGAACCAAATATATATATATATATATATTCAATATATTTTAAAATATGATCGAAAACCATATTATGTCGATCATTCTTTTCGATTATTTAGGAATTCCTGTCGATTATATGGTGTCCCATATATCGACCAGAACCCATAAATATTCAATAGAACGGATCAACACAAAATAAAAAAAAATCATTTTATATCAAAATACAAGTACGCTCTCTCATATATTACTCAAACTCATTCTAGGGCATTACTAACCTCATCTCTAATTAGTTAATTCCCAGGCAGAGCCAAGGTTATCACTAACCTGGCTCTGATGCCAACTCTAACGACCCACATTTCTGAACGTTCAAAATCGACAATAAACAACACATGTCGACCTAAACAAATCTCAAATATAGGTAGTTATTGGGAAAGAAGAAAAAATGAAGAAGAGAAAGACAAAATGGAGTTCTCACAGCGGAAGGACAACATATAGTAATTAACTATCAGTTTTAAAACAATTGAAATATATACATTTGACTAAAATATATAGCGATTATCAGAGTTACACTTTTACAGATATACATAACAAGACAGCGGAAACACAGTGCAACGGAAATACATATATATAGTAAATATATAACAAATCTTTGTCTCTATCCTCCAAGTTTTGGAAATCTTCGCTAACTGCAACATCTGCTGACCCGAGCGTATTGTATAAAAGAAAACAAAACAAACATTCGGATCAGCACTAAATCATTCTCATATTAGTCAAATTAAAATACGAACCAACTTGAGTATGATGGGTGCAGTAACTCAAGAGATGATACGGGATTTCTCCATCTCTTGAGGATTCGTTAAACTAATACATACATATTATAATACGCTATTATGATAGTGTCAATCCAGTAAAGTAAATATAATAAAAATAGCATAAGCGGGATTACCATATTACCCTTACGTTGTTTACAGGCACCAGCGGTCTATACAGTACCATAAATTCACCGTACTGGTGTTATCAGAGGGCACTCCTGAGAAGGCAATGCTAAATCAAAATCGTATGGGGCTCGATAGGGATCAATATGACAAGGCACTCGAGGCAATGCCCAGGGTAGGATTCTACCAATTGCACTCCCGTACCGGTGGTAATGCATAGCAGCCACTACCGCCCACCTCGGATCACACTTCCAATTCAAAAGGGCCCAAATCATCATCATCATAGTCATAGAAGTAGTATCGATGAAGTGTGTCCAATCAAAGGTGCTACCTCAATTAGTCACGGTATAGCTATTGTTTTAGTCATTTCAATTCTGACCCGAAGGTCAGGGATATTTCATCATCGTTCATCTTCTTCAATCCAAAAATTGCCTCCAAGTCATCATATTTCATTCTGGATACGTCATAACGTTCACAGTTGTTAAAGTGGTATCAACACTGACGGAGAGTATGCTTTATGATGACCCCGGTCTCTTTAACAACTAATGCTTACATCTTTCACATCGGTTGGTGCATTTATATTTCACAAAGGCTCGCTTCATCTCAAAATATCATATTATGTTTCGAACCAACTTTATATTCAAATAGAATATAATTTCATATCAAAATGTCGTAACCATACCAAACCGATTATCTTCTAAATTAGAATATATTTCCATATCCTTATATTATAATCATATAATATTTCAAACTCGACTTATATTCAAATAGAATATATTTTATCTCAAAGATTTCAAATTATTCCAAATCGATTTATGTTCGAAATCCATTCATATTCAAATAGAATACATACTTTCACTTCAACTCATTTCAATCCCTTTAGAGGTCCATTTATATTCAGTAGAATATAATTTATATTTCCATATCGAAATCAGTTTAGAAATCGATTTATATTCAAATAGACTAAAATTTATCTCATCTCCATTTGAACAACAGTTTTAGATCCAAACACTTCCCATTCGGAAGATATTTACACTTATAAAAATATAATTATGGAAACAGATACGTATGAAAGAAACCCTTTATATAAAATAATGTATATAGAGAATAAAATGGTTAGAATACGATAAGATAAATTTTAAACTATATATATACATAAATTAAAAGATTACTATACAGTTTAAATAATAAAATAGAAGGAAAATATAGTTACAACAAAATAGTTATAGGTAAAAAGTTTAAATAAATATATTTTTTTGGAAAGGAATAGTTATTTGAAAACAATAGTGTAAATATATATATATAATAAAATTCTTTAACAAAAAATCATTCCTTTCTTCCGAACTTCAGTACTTGAATATAAACTCTAGTCTCAATGGAGTTTGCCTAGCCCAATGACTTGTCCCAAACCCCATTCCAAACCCATTTTTCAAATTCAAGGATTCAACCCATACTCGTATTAAGTTTAAAACACTCCAAGTATCCTCGATTATCTTTGTTCCAATATTGAATTCAATAAGAACTTATTAAATTCGAGTCTACCTAATCCTTGAAAATCCCAAATCATTTAAATTTTGAATCTTTAAAACTTCAAATTCTCCTTAGGAAAATTTCCTTAATAATTTCAAATAACATTCAAGATTCAAATCTTTAAAGGAAGAATAAAATTTTATCGAAATCGACACATTCTTTAAATGAATTTTCCCTCAAATAAAATTTCAAATATTTAAATCATTTAACCAACCGATGTCCATATATAATTTGTTACCCTATGGCCAAGTGATTATAAATTTTATTTCTCGATATTCAGGGATGGATCTATCATTTCAATCCAAATCAGGGTCACAGATATTTATCATTTCACTCTGTGTTATTAAATTATTTAAATCGATTAATCCCGGGTTCATTAGATGCCCATAACATCAAGGGTAAATGGGATTTATCACCAAAAATCAACATGCAAATACAATATACTGAAATATGGAGCATTCGCAATGTCAATATAAATTCGGTAATAAATTTCAACCAACATCCATCATAACCATTCCATTCAACTGATCAGCATTAAACTGTTTCAGGATTTAGCAAGGGTTCAAATTTCCAACTAGAATTTTAAATTAAATTAAATAACTAATCATTGAGCTAAATTTGGATGTTAACACGCTTGCATGTCAAATTTAAATAACACATCAACAATCCATCACAACCATGCAACCAAACTTATTCATAATTTAATTTAATAAATATTGGAGCAATTCAGTTCATCATGAGTGGGAAAATCACTCACCTATGGTTCTCTAGTTAGTCGAATGCACAACTAAATCTCAAAATTTGACAATCTCCAAATGCAGCCAAATCAGTCTCAGATCGTCCGCAATTCCGCCACTATCGCAATGCACCCAACTGCGTCCAAATCCAAGTTAAAACGAGAATGTAATCAGCGTTTTTCTATTTGAATTTTAAATATATAAATAATTAAAATAAAAATCTCTCACCAACCATTCATTTACACCTCAGCCACTCCCAAAAGCCATTCCCGCTCTTGTTTCCTTCGTGCTACAGTGAAACGACGGGCAAAAAGAACCAATCAAACCGAGACTTTGACCAACGTTTGCCATCAACTCCGGCCATAATATCTACTCCAACCACCTGCGTTCATACCTGCTCCTCGAGGCGCACCCGCCAGCGCCAGCCTCGTCATCTCCGGTCCACCACGGAGCTCCTGCCGTCAAACCCTAAACCACCGTTTTCTAGCCTTTAACCACCAAATTGAACCTCCTCTAACCACGATACGACCGGCGACCACCACCTATGAACTGCCCAAGCCATCCTCAACAAAACCCATATCACCATTTCTTCGATTAGCCTCCGAATCGAGAACCCCCAATTCGCATGCCAGGGTTTCAAAAACCTGACTGTTTGACTGCGATTTATGGCCGATTCAATCACTGCATGTCGAAACGGAGATTACTCGTAGGTTCGTATCGTCGAGGCCTTCGATTCGACATTATAAGTTAGGGTTTGGAGAAGTTTTACTTTGAGGTTGTCTCTTCCTTTGAATCTAGGGTATGAAGATTTATTTCGGCCATTAAACAGAAAATTCAGCTGATGGAAATGCATGTATAAGAATGATAGGCTGGTAAGGTGATAAAAGGATTTTATTTACACACATATATAAGGCCCATACATTAGAGACAACTAATTATCATATTATACTGACTTCCTCACATCTTCTATCGTACGATCAAATTACAAGTCGGATTGTAATGAAAATTGGAATTCTACCATAATTCATCATTCCGGATCCAATGGCGTCAGTTTTGTCGAATTCCGAGATAGTCAACAAAACAGTTTAATTTCCACAGTTAATTAATTAATAAAATATCCAATTATTCATCTGACTATTTTAATTCAATTTAAATGATTACAAATTTTCATTTTAATCAATTACAACTTAAAAAAAAATTATTTACCAATTTCATAAATTCTTAAGTTCCCGAATATGATTATTTACCAATCTAAATTGAATTTCAAATTTTGCTCAACAATTTAAATTTTATTTAGTCTTATAAATATTAAATCTGTAACGACCTGTATTTTCTGCGATATATAATTAACTTATTTAATTATATAAATAGTGATTTAGAAGTCAAATGGTCGTTTAGTTAAATTATAGTGAATATTTAATTAAAATAATAATTAAATAATATATTTAATTCTGAAATAATCAGAATTAGCTGAAATGGCAATATGGTGTGAATTGGGCAAATTCAAAATATATAATACAGCTTGGAATTTAATTTGAATAACGAATATATTATATAAACGACAGTTTGAACGTAGGATTTTAATATAATTATAATCGAGCTCGAAATGGCAATGCAGTTCGTAAATTGGCGATTCGAACTTCAAACGAATATACAGAATCTGTTTTAAATCGGATTTCTATGAAACAAGAAACGTTAGGAGCTGATGAAGTATATTTTTCTAGTGGAAGAAAAAAATCGGGATTTCTTCGTGTATATTTTTAGTTATGTCCAAATTAAATATTCAGAAAAATAGCGGTATATTCGTTCGTGGCCATAACGGTTATTTAAAAATATTTGAATATCGGGTTTGAATTTAGACAAGGTTCTTTTAAGACATAACGATAATTTAATTTTTAGAATTTTACTGTAATTTTTAATTAATTTAATAAGCAACTTTTTATTTGGAGTATTTTGCACCCTTAATCAGCGATTTTGGGGTTTCACAATACGAGTTAAACTACCAATTTTATTTTATTTTTGGAATCGGGACACCTTGCTCATAGCAACGGCATTTTTATTTTTGTCGATAACAATCCGTTCGTGAATAAAGTTATATATATGACGAATGCCAAAGCCATTTAAAGCTAAATCAAGCATAGAGGATGCGGTCATATGGTGTTATTCTGAATACTATGACATAAGATGTTGCTTAGAATAAAACACGCATTCATTTTTCTTTTCACATTGGACGTTTTGTACACGGTTCAGTATGAGCTGTTTGATGTGGGGAAGTTACAGACAATTTAACATATAATATGACATAAAATGTTGCTTAGAATAAAACACACATTCATTTTTCTTTTCACATTGGACGTTTTGTACACGGTTCAGTATGAGCCGATTGATGTAGGGAAGTCACAAACAATTTAACTTATAATATGCCTTCCTTATTTACTAAGCAATCCCACCGAGGCATCCCGTTGCTCGTGAGGATATGAATTACACAACAGACCTATGTACTAAAATCCTTAACGTGTACAGACTGCATCCATTAACACAAACCTATGTATTTATATCCTTAACGTGTACAGGCTGCATCCATTAACACAGACATATATACTAAAATCCTTAACGTGTACAGACTGCATCCATTAACACAGACCTATGTACTAAAATCCTTAACTTGCCCTTAAGTAAACTTAATATATAAATACACGCTGTTGTTAAATTCCTTTCTTCTTCCAGAAAACCAAGCTGTTCGAGTACATTCAAAAATCGAATATACATATTTGAACACATGTACACTTGCTCTTCATCTCCGTGTTGTTTCAGTATGTACAATGCCACCTTTGGGGTTTCGAGATGAACACAACATGCGTTATATATACTGGAGCTCACATAAGAATGTAAAGTGGAAGGAGGAGTTCATGTAGATGAAAAATGGAGAGTTTGGTGTAAACTGAAGTCGCGGCTATTGAATGATGGTGGCGGAGGACAGAAAACGAAGGGGAAGGCCAGGTACTAGTTTTTGGGGTTTGCTTGCTTAGGATGTTTGGGAATGCTGTTTGAGGATGATTTAGTCACTGTAGATGTTGAATTGTTGAGTTGTCTGGTTTGGGGTGGGATGAACTGTACGGTTGGGTAGGAGCCATTTCGGGTAACGTGTGGGATGAACTGTACGGTTGAAATCAGTTTGTAGAAAGGGTTCGGTGGAAGTTGAAATCACGGCCATGTTTTCGCGGAGTCGAGAGCTGGAGTTGTAAATTGGAGAAGGACTTGAACAAGCGGGTTATAAATGTACGGGTATGGCCTGAGGCTTAAGGAAGAGGTGAGGCCCAAACTCTTAAAGTGAGATTCAAGTTTTGTTTTATTTAAATAAGTGTATAAACTTGTAATGTATATAACTTTATCATACAGTATCGGATTTGGACAAAATAGGATCCGTTAGGATCGTATGGACGGTGGCTCCACAATGGAACTAACTAGGAGCAAATCTGAGCTCGTCACAATTTATAGCAGAATAAATTGTCCGTTTGAATCAAGCGATGGTTATCATTATTGACGATGATTGTCCAATGTGAGTAAAACTCACCAACTCTGAACAGTTATATTTTGATAACGTATTCTTAGAACTAATAATTATCTGTTGATTGCTATGTGTTAATTGTTTGGTTGAATTGCTTATGTATTGATTGAAATTATAGATAACGGTATATATATAAATCGTTAATCGAATATTGATTCTGTTTATCAGAATATTTTGTATTCGTGTTGTCTAACATCTGTGATGCAGGGAAACAGGTTGGAGGAACCCAACTGGATTCCTCAACATTTATTTTACTGTTATTCATATATTGTGATATATGATGTGATATATAATCTGTTGTTGATTATGTGGGTTTTGGATGATATTTATCATTGTTATATGGTATGTTAAATACCATAGGAAATACCAGAATGATAAAGGGGATTTTCAAAGTATATTTTGAAAATAATTTATTTATATAAAATCGATGGATTTTATATATAAAGGGAAAAAGAATTATTGTAATAACACGGAAATCTGAGCCAATTTAAAATTTTTATTTTGGCAGTTTTAGTGAATTTTGAACATTTAAAATGATTTATTTTAAATAATAACAACGAGAAGTTTATTTTGAATAGAATTAGAACGTATATATTTATATATGTCGTCGTTATGATATAAATTTTTATTTATAAATATAAAAGGAATTCAAAATGGCGCGGTAGTTCGAAAATTCGATTTCAAAGTTCAAATGAATGTACAGGATTCAAAATAAACCGGATTTTAGTGAAACCAAAAATATTTGAACCTATTTGAAAATATCTTTCCAACGAATCCGAAAAATCAAAATTTCATTGCGGGGATAAAAAGTTATGCCCAGTTGAAAATTCAGAATACTCGCTATGGAATTCGGGCCCTTAAAAATGGAAATTTTGCAAACGACCTCGGTTTTCGACGAAACCACTTTTTTTGGATCCGTAATGTCAAGTTATTGCTAGGTTTAAAAGTTCATAATTTTTTGAATCAATATGTGAGCGTGGCAAAGGAAAACGTGTTTGACTAGTTTTAGTTGATTTTAATCGACTGGAAAATGACCATTTTTCAAACGGTCTTCAAATTGGACGAAATTAGTTTTGTTAGAACCGTATCGTCAATACGAAGTTAGAAATATTTTTTCTAAAATTTTCAGAGTCCGTATGTGACCCTAGTAAATTGAAATGTGCATTCAAAATCAATATATAGATTAATATTTTTATTTTGACTGAAACTGATCATAACAGCCGAATTGGCTTACCGGACATATCCCATTGTGTTCGGAATGGGGGTAATTAGCTTGGGACGACAGTCGGTGGGTTCGAAATAAAAAGTTGCTTTATGGGATTAAATAAATAAATATTATATATATATATATATATATTAAGTTTTCCCTCTTTTCATTTCATTGGACGGTCAACCCTCAAATTAGAAAAAATGATCCCGCCTCCCTCGTCCTGATCCAATCCGCCGCCCATCAGGTCATCGTCGCCCCCTAGGCCGTTGTAACAACACGGATTTCGCTCGGACCTAATCGATCTCTAATTCGACCAAGATCGTTCGAGTCCCGCATACGCTAACTCTGGATATACAACACATCAGAACAAACAACAGCAGACTTTTATAAACACCATAATAATGTTACATCAGAGTACAGAACATATCAGAGTATATCGAATATGATACAACGGAAGATTATTTACAACAAATATATTACAGAGTACAGCGGAAACAAATAACTAACACAGTGGAAGACTATAAATGCCTGGACATGGCTTAAAGCTTCAATCCAGAATCCTGCTCAATTGATCTGCAAAATAAAACTACTCGACAGCCCGTATGGAAAATAGGGGCACCCGAGTTTGCAAGGGAAAAACAAACTACAGGTCAGTCATTGGACTGGTGTGAGAAACTCTAAACAGTTATAAATCTTTATAAATGATAAGGCAAATCACAGGACCACGCCGCTAACGCGGAACGGGTTTACCCTCATGAATGCCAGTGTATAAACAACAATCAATATAGATATATGGATCTACTATGCATCAATCAACATGCAATATCCCAATCTACCCATTTAGATTAATCACCACACTTAGATTTTCCAAATCCAATTCAATTTACAGAAATTATTCCTTTAGACCTTATTTCCCGATTTCCATTTCAAATCATTTGAATACATATCTACATTTTATATCAAAGTAGATTTCACTTTGGGATCTCAAAATAAATCATTTGGAAATATGAATTCCAAATGATAACAATGCATACAAACAAGTATGCAACCAAGTATCGGGCTCCCCCTAGACAACGCAAAGGGTACGCACCTAGCAACTCGATATATAAATGTGCACCTACCCCACATAGGAGTAGGCTACACTGACGATGCACCATCCCACACACAACGGGAATACATACAGCGCCCTCTCACCCATACTTTTAGTTGTCCGGGTTACCAGAATCTTTAGCCACATACTCAATCATTTTTACATCCCGAAGTGGGAAAATCATTTCACAACATAATAATCACAAGTACTTTCAAAATATAGTACTTCACATCAGCAATTCACACATATGATTAGTCAGTATAAATCACATAACCTTTGAGCTCGTACGTCTCAAAGAAGGGTGTTAAGCAAGAGAATAAATTCTCCGCCACCAAACAGATATGTTATCAATAACAGATAATCGATACGCGATGAACCACAATGTAACACATAATACATTTCGAAATCTTTTCGACAATATTGGGTTTAGGCCTCGAAATCCTTTCTGTTTTATAAAACATTTTTATAAAACATTCCCTGTCCAAAACCGGGAATACATTTCCTTTCACTTAAGAAAAATATCATTCATTAAAGTTGAAATGAATACAACATCGGTAAACACCTTATCGTCAAATCGTGAAGTGTTTCACAAGGTTTTAGGACACAGATATTTTCTACCCAACCCAATGCTAAATGTAAAAGCATATTCTGCTCTTAAACTGGTCGAGCACCATCCAAAAAATCAATCAATCCAATTTGACATTAAATATAAGGTTTTGAATAGCGATAGTATTAACTTATATTCAACGTCAAATCCTGAAACCAACAGATATCATATCGGGAATAACGATATCGATATCGTCCAAATTCCCATCACAACATCTGTATAATCACGGAACCCAATATAGAAATATCCGAAGATAATTTCCATTCAAACCCCTTCCAATTTATATATTAGAAAATTCTGGTTATTTTAAAACCATTTCAAATCTAATTTATTTCTTTAAAAATAATTGGATTATAACTCTAGTTATTAACTAGTTCAATTCCTTTTATAATTAAAATAAATATTTATATTCTAACGACGATCTATATAAATATATTCATTCTAATTATATTCAAAATAAATTTTCTCGTTGTTATTATTTAAAATAATCTATTTTAAATATCCAAAATTTGCTAAAATTGCCAAAATAAAAATTTTAAATTGGCCCACATTTTCCGGGTTGTTACAGCCGCGCGCCTCCGACCATCACCACCCCCGACCTCCGACGGTCGTTCCCCCTCCCTCATCTCAAAAATCGAACCTCCAAACTCCCTCTTTCACCTAAAGCCGCCAACACCAGCCAAGTGGGCCACCGCCGGCCAGTGCCACTCCCCCTAGCCGACCACCCACCACCTCCATGGCCCCTAGTTCGACGGGGAACACCCCCCTCCTATGAAAATGCAATGTAAGTTTTTAATTTCGAGTTTTATTTATTTTCTTCGATTTAAAAACTGATTTTATAGGTGTAGAGAATCAAAAACTGGTTTTTTAGGTGTAGAGAATAAAGGTATAATTTTTAAATGATAAAAATACGATTTTTATGTAATAAAAATATGATTTTTATTATAGATGAAGATTAAAAATATGATTTTTATTAGTGTATAGTAATAAAAATATAATTTTTATATATATAGTGAGGTAAAAATATAATTTTTATGTAGTAGAGATATAAACATACGATCCTTATATATATAAATGTGATTTTTATATTGAGAATGATGAGAGAAAAATGTGATTTTTATATGAGAGGCGATATAAAAATATAATCTATATTAGAAGAAGAGTGGTATAAAAATATAATTTTTATTATGAAGTTAGCGTGATAAAAATATGATCTTTATTATATGAACACCATTATAAAAATAGAATTTTTATCTTTATAGTAGCGTTATAAAAATGTGTTTTTATCCACATAGCGTAGTTATGAAAATGTGATTCTTATATACATGACAACAATATAAAAATGCGATTTCTATATATGTAGTGGATACGGTAGACGAAAGTGACAAAAGGCGAGCACGGCAAAGATTTTCTACATATGAAGAGTCGTGGTTAATTGGTTTATCTAGTCGGTGAAAACTCCTCACTTTTATTATAATTTCTAGTTGAAATATATACTAGGATGCAGACGGTGCTTAGTAGCACCCGACACCCGTCGTCCACAGACCATGGACGACTTGTTTGATTTTGTTGTGTTGCGAAAATTGATTGTTGTGTTGAAGTAAAATATATATTCATGTGTTGAAATAAAATATATATTCATGTGTTGAAATAAAATATATATATTCATGTGTTGAAATAAAATAAATATTCTTGTGTTGAAATAAAATATATATTCATGTGTTAAAATAAAATATATATTCATGTGTTGAAGTAAAGTATATATTCATGTGTTGAAATAAAATATATATTCATGTGTTGAAATAAAATATATATTCATGTGTTGAACTAAAATATATATTCATGTGTTGAAGTAAAATATATATTCATGTGTTGAAATAAAATATATATTCATGTGTTGAAGTAAAATATATATTCATGTGTTGAAGTAAAATATATATTCATGTGTTGAAATAAAATATATATTCATGTGTTGAACTAAAATATATATTCATGTGTTGAAGTAAAATATATATTCATGTGTTGAAGTAAAATATATATTCATATGTTGAAATAAAATATATATTCATGTGTTGAAATAAAATACATATTCATGTGTTGAAGTAAAATATGAATTCATGTGTTGAAGTAAAATAAATATTCATTTACAAATCGAACGATTTGTTTATGTACACCGATTTGACTGATATTGATTTGGACGATAAATTTTACACATTGCCCAAATGCACAAATAAAATATGTGTTTGATTGATTGAAACCCCACACGAGTATTGGGATGAAATTTGATGTACACTAATCCCGATCGTTTAGTTGTATGTTAATCGATGGTTTGACAGACTGTGTAAGCGTTAATTATTTATATTTAATGCTTATGCAGTTGTGTGGTGCACCCTGGATGATGGTTGGTGATTTATCGTTGTTATTATATACATGTGTTGTAGAAAATCCATATAATTAACATTATATGGTAATTGATTGGGCCTCATTCCAATTTGGAAAATAAGGAATATTATAAAAATAAATTCATGTGTTGAATAGAAATAAATTCATGTGTTGAATAGAATAAATATCCATGTGTTGAATAGAAATAAATTCATGCGTTGAATAGAAATATATTCATGTGTTGAATAGAAAATAAATTCATGTGTTGAATAGAAATATATTCATGTGTTGAATAGAAAATAAATTCATGTGTTGAATAGAAATATATTCATGTGTTGAATAGAAGAAAAAATTCATGTGTTGAATAGAATAAATATTCATGTATTGAATAGAATTAATATTCATGTGTTGAATAGAATAAACATTCATGTGTTGAATAAAAGTCGTGTTGACTAGATTGACGCCATTTTGACGTAAACGATATTTATATCGATTTTATTCATTTTTATAATGAATATAGAAAACAAAGTGATTTCAAAATATAACGTGTTGAAAATATTATCATTTGTATATCGATGATGTATTCAATTTTGATTCGAAATTGAATATGAAGTTGAAATCGTTTTGAAAACGAATTTAAAATGATTTATAAAATACGTTTTAAAAGGAAATCGACAAATTATATAATATATATATATTATATATATAGAATGGCCTGAATAGAATGCGCCGCGCCGCAGTAGTTCACGAATTTGGAACATAGACTTCGAATGGATATTACGGGAGATTCGACCGTCAGATTTTCCTAAAACCGGAACCGTTGGGTTCGTATCGAAAAGGGCTTTCTAACGAATATTAGAGATTTGAAATCTAACGGTTGGATTTGGAATTATGTCCAAATCAAATTTGGAAAAGGTCGTTGTAAGTGCAGTTTGATGGCCGTTGATGGAAATCGACTGTACGGGCCTTGATAAAATTATTAAAAGTAGTAATAATTTGTGTAAAATCATAAGAAATGATTTGTGAAGAATTGAGATGAAAAATTCCAAATTTAAAAAGAGAAAAATAGATTTTTATAGAAATGAACTAGTTTTGAACTAGAATAAATGTAATAACCCGGAAATCCGAGCCAATTTAAATTTTTTATTTTGGCAATTTTAGCGAATTTTGAATATTTAAAATGAATAATTTTAAATTATAGCGACGAGGAGTTTATTTTGAATAGATTAGAATGTATATATTTATATAGATCGACGTTAGAATATAAATATTTTATTTTAATTATAAAAGGAATTGAAAATGGCGCGGTAGTTCGAAAATTCGATTTCAAAGTTTAAATGAGTGTACAGGATTCAAAATAAATCTGATTTCAGCGAAACAAAAAATATTCGAATCTGTTTAATCATATCTTTCTAATGGATGTAAGAAACTGAGATTTCACTTTAGAAGTTGAAAGATATGTCCAGTTTAAAATTCAGAAAAGTCGCTGTGGAATTTATATATATTTTAATATATATAAAGGCCCTTAGAAATGGAAATTTTGCAAACGACCTCGGTTTTCCACGAAACCACATTTGTTGGATCTGTGATGTCATGTTATTGCTTGGTTTCAAAATTCGTAATTTTTTGATTCAATATGTTAGCGTGGCAAAGGAAAACGCGTTTGACCAGTTTTAGTTGATTTTAATCGACTGGAAAATGGCCATTTTTCAAACGCTCTCAGAATTTAACGAAATTAGTTTTGTTAGGACTAGATCGTCAATACAAAGCTAGAAATAATTTTTCAGAAATTTCTAGAGTCCGTACGTGGCCCCGGTTAATTGAAATGTGCGTTCAAATTCAATATATAGATTTATTTTTTGATTTTGAAGGAAACTGATCGAAACAATCAAATCAGCCTACGAGGCATGTCCCATTGTCTTCGGGATGGGGGTAATTAGCTAGGGGCGACAGTCGTTGGGTTCGATTCGAAGAAGAGATGAAAATTCATGTTTTTGGGGTGAAATTAAATAAAATATATATTATTATATTGGGCCAAGCCCTTTATCTCCTTTCCTAAGCCCACTACCGTTCATTCAACAAAAATGAAAAAGAAAGAAAAAAAAATGAAAATTGTCGACCTCGACGATTGAGCCCCCCTCCAGTTCATCGCGCCGCCGCCGGAGATCGGCTAACCTCGCCACGCCCCTCAAGTCTCCTCCCCCATCGCCTCTTCCTCCCATTCGAACCCTAGCCCCGTTCAAGCCCTAAACCCCCTCGCGCCCAAATTGACCCAGCCCAGAACCCTAGACCGCCACCCACATTCATCACGCCGCCACCTCTGGCCAGGCACCACCACCTCTGACGATAGATGAGCCACCGCGAATAATCCTTGCGCCACCAGCAGACTTCGACCACGATTCCCCTAACCCTTCTCAATCCGCGACTGTGAGTTTCCTTATTTTACCTTAAGAATTTGATTTTCATTTTCAGTGTTAAATTTAAAATCAATTTTAATTTATTTAAAGCATTGTTTAAATTATATAAAGCTATAATTTTTGTGAAAATGAATGTGTTAAAGTTCATATCTTTATGATGATAAAGTTTAGATCTTTATAAGTGAAAAGAAATGATTTTTAACTTGAAAAGCTTTGATTTTTAAACGAGCAAAGATTAGATTTTTATAACTTTAAAGATTCGCCTTTTATATATAATCTAACATGATAAAGATCCGTTTTTTATATATATTAGCATTGTGTAAAAATTTGATTTTTTTTTTGTGAAGTAGAGTAAATAAAAATGTGAATTTTATATAATGTATGAGAATAAAAATTCGATTTTTATATATTTGAAGTGGAAATAAAAATATGATTTTTTATAAATGTTGAATAATAAAAATATGATTTTTATTTATGTAGAGTAATAAAAATATAATTTTTATTATATTACTAGCGAGATAAAAATGGAATTTTTATCTATGTAGTAGTGATATAAAAATAGAATTTTTATCTATATAATAGCGGTATAAAAATGTGATTTTTATATACATAGCAACAATATAAAAATGCGATTTTTATACATGTAGTGGCTACGGACGATGAAATTGACAAAAGTCGAGCACGACGAAGATTTCCTACATATGAAGAGTCGTGGCATTTTGTAACGTCCCGTATTTTTGGCAGCCAAATATTTTATTTATCTTAAATATTTATTTGGAGTATAAAGGGGTTTTAATATTTAATTCGCTATTTAAATGAAGTTGAACGATATATATATTCATATATAAAATAAAACGAGCTCAGAACAGCGCTGAAGTTCGTAAAATAGAGTTTTGAACTTCAACTGGATATACAGAGCCTGTTTTAAATCAGATTTCTGTGAAACAAGAAACGTACGGATCAAGTGAAGTATATTTTTCTAATGAAAGAGAAAAATCGAGATTTCGTCGCGTAGATTGGAAGTTATGCCCAAATCAATTTGGCTGAAAAACAGCGGCGTAATCATTTATCGACCGTAACGGATTATTGGATATAACTGCATATTGGTTTCGAATTTAGCCAAGGTTCTTTTGGGACATAGTGATAATTTAATTTTTAGAATTTTATGGTAATTTTTAATTAATTAAATAAGAAACTTTTTATTTGGAGCATTTTACACCCTGTAATCAACATTTTGGGATTTCACAATATAAGTTAAACTACCGGTATTATCATATTTTTGGGATCGCGACACCACACTGAACACGACTGTATTTTTATTTCAGTCTGCAACGCTCATACATGAATATATAGTGGTGTAGGTAACTTTATTTGAATGGTTAACTGGTCAAATGAACTCGAAATTCAACGAAACAAGTTTCATACGAAACCTTAGGAAGAGGACTAGTGAAATGTCAAGGCCTCATATTTTTAGGATTTTTTCTGGAATTGTTAGGAATTATTGCTCGGTGTTTTTCATCGATATTTTCTAAAGGATTTTCGCAAACGGTGACGGAATTCGACGGAACTTGTTCCATTGGGTCCGGAATACCTTTTTATATCAAGATTAGCCTTTTTATCAGAAAACAGAAATCGTTTATGGTGATTTTTAACATGATAACTCACATGCATGTTTTGTTATAATAAACTAATATTAAATGTGCCCAAAAGTTACTTCCCATTTTTTTTTAACCTTGCGTACTACTACTGACTTGCGCTTACTTGCACCCCACACTTTCTCATTTCGTGCGTATCAATGTATTTAGAGACCGTGGCATCCAAGTTTCTTTTTGAAATCCTCTCCACGCAAATGCAGCTACCTTATATTCTTATGAACCAATTGAATTCTACCGTGCCGACCACGTTCTGAAATATTCACTGTTATTCAACAGCTACCTAAATAAATTATGCAAACCTATATAACCTATTACTTGACTGTCACGCTCTTTATACTATAAATAACTATTGTTGCTATTCTTCCACCCATACTTCCCTCAAACAAAATGTAAATGGCGAGCCACCATGAACTGAAACAAACGTTCAGCAATGCTTCTCTCCCTCAAACGTAATTTTCCATTCACAGAAATACCTGCGAGATCCATTTCAAAAAAAAAAAAAAAAAAAAAAAACTTGCAGATAGTAAAAAGAAAAAGAAAGGAAGAGGAATCATGAGAGCGGGAGTGATGCGTGAGCAAAGTTATGGAGAAAAGAGGGAGCATTTGTAGGATGAAGAGAGAGCAACAGGGGGCGTTAGTTCTAACGCAAAGGAGGAGCGAAAAAAAAAAAAAAAGTCGGTAGGCTTTCGAAAGCAGTGGAGGCGGCCATCACAGTAATGCATGCGTTGGAACTGGGATATGGTATCCTGGAAGACACGCTATAGTGGAGAAGAAGTTTTTATAGTGGACTTGTACGTGAGGAAATGAGCTCACGGGCCTTAGCATAAAGAAGTTAATAACGTTGGTCCATTTGGAAGCAAGGAAATTAAATGGCAGGTGGACGGGTACTGGATTGTTCTGCTGATGATAAAGTTCAGGCATAGCGGGTAAGAATTAGAATTTCTAACCTATTAAATTTAACTAATTATAAGATATAGACAATGCCTCGTAACATGCTCACATACGTTTTATATTAGTGCCTGAACCTTTTGGCATGGCCAATATGAATAGGACGGTAAGTGGAAGAGTATATAATTGTACCAAATTAGTTGTTTAACATGTTTGATTCAAATATAACATGGACATTATAATATGAGACGGTTACTAGCCTTGGCGTGTTAAACAATAATAAAACGCATAGTGTATAGATTTGATTGAATTATTTTTAAGATTTAAATAAATAAGTGAATACCGCGTATTAAGTATATAACAGTGTCATACAGCGATGGAAGAGAACAAAACTAAAGACGTCAGAACCGTAGCGACGGACGTAACATTATGCAGCTGAGTTGGACGCAGATAAAGAAACTAACAGTTTTGACGGCAAATGGAAACCCAGGTGAGTTCAACTCACTCAGTTACCCCACTTATATTTATTATAAGTCGGGTTTGTTGTTTGTGTGCTATGATTGCTAATTATTGACTGATTTGTTGATCGTTTTGACATATGTTGATGTTATTTATAACCGATTTAAATTAAACGTTCGTTTAATTTAACCGAACAAATCGTTATTTTTAACGATTGTTTCCAATCAAGGTAACTTACCTTGCTGGTTATGTTTATTAATTGGATGCTTGAGCTGTCATTATTAGTCGACCGTTATCGGTTGAATCTATTATTCATGTTATCATCAAATTTGTTGTTTATTTCCATCACATGAATTGATTTGTGACTATGATTGGTTTACTGAATTGACTATTGATTTGTTGAATCAAAATTCAACATTGGTTTGTTATTAACCAATGAGTAATATCGGTTGAGGAATTAAGAGTAGATGGCCCAAATATACACTGTTTTTATAAGGATTGATTTTCCGTCAGGAGAACTGATAAAAATGAAGTCATAAATTTTACTTATAACTGAGGAAATAGATTTTGAAATACATTGTTTCGAAAGGAAGTCTTAAAAAGAAAATCAATGATTACTATTTGTTATTTGAGTTTTGAAGAAAATTATTAAATGTTTTACAACGAAAATACTTATGTTAATAAGTTTTTAAACAAAGGGGATTCAAATGGCGAGGCGAATTAAGTTATTAAGAGGTGATTTAAATTCGCCATATTAAAAGATGAGTTTTATCGAGGTATAACCAAACGGGGTTAAAATGAACTTATCAGAAGTTTATGAAGATTTCTATCAATAATGTGATTAAGAATGGATATATTGTTTTAAAAGATTGTAAAGTTAACAAAAAGGGTTTTTAATAGTTTACTTAAATTAAGTAAACGTGCTAAGATTTGAAATAAGGTTTCCAAGAAGAAGTATAACATCAAAACGATGTTTTAAAATGGATAGTAAATGAAGAACGTGGCATTATTAGTGAAACGAGATTTTGTTGATAAACTGCTATCTATTCTGAAGATATGAATGTTGTTGGGCAAGGTCTGAGAGGTAAATAAAATACACCAACTTGAACGACTTCACGATTATCTCAGAATGATATTAGTTTATTAACGAGAATAGTTAAGGGAAACATAAGTTATGATTTCCGTATATGATATTATAAACTGTTTCGAAAAGTTTATAAGTTGAATAAATTGAATTTGGTGGATATTCTTATTTATAATAAGAAGAAAAAGGGATATTTCAAATATTGGAAAATGTAAAGAACGTAATTAACGGATGGTTCGTTAAAGAGGCTAAATGATACTGGGTATTGAATCAGTGAATCCATTTTCTTTTATGGATGAATGGTTGTTTTATTTGATAGTTAAATAACCGACTATCAAAATTGGCCCATGCGATGGTTGGTACGGAAAGACCGGGATCGAATTTATATTCGAAAACCATTCCGTCCAGCAAGTACGAATACGATGAAGATGTTGATTCAAGACGGAGCTATTGAAGACCGTTGATCTTCATAAGCGGAAGGATTACTTAAAATCTCTGACTTGCAAGCAGAGATATACTGTGATTCTGTCGTGATTGGAATCTACGGATTGCAAGGACTTCTCGCTACTGATTCTCAGGGTGATTCCTAGAATGCAGTAGGAGGGTACCTTCGGTTCATCCTGTTCCTGGGTGACTTGTATGGATGAATGTCTGACAGAGTATTTCCAGAAAAGGTCACGTACATTGATTTCTTCAACCATACCAAGAGTGGAAGCGGAGAAGGAAACTTCTTTAGCCAACACGTAATGTATTGTTGTGGACGTCAATTAGTGATTCTGATGGATCTGACAATGTGGCATTCGAAGTGAATGAGATGTGCTGATGAAGCGTAGCCTCAAGCCTCATCAACCGGGAGATGACAGAAATCGGGCAGGCAGCATGGCTATGTGGGTCGCTCCCATTAGGGTGTATAATCACCTATCTAGAGAAATTCCTTTTGTTTCTTATTCTATCGATTCTGCCCATTCGGGAACGGTGGTTTGAGCCCAACCGTTGGTGATATACATTCGATACACTCAAGCGAAATGAGTGGTCGGTCATGTGAGGGCCGGGTTGCAAGACGTTCTTGTTGAACCCAGTGTATTCGCCTCTAGAGATACACTATCGGCAGGTGGTCCCATACCTTGTCAAGGTCGGAATCCAATCTCCAATAAGCGCCCGCGGTTTTATTTGTATACTATATATGTGGAGCGTGAGATGCAAGCGTTCCGCTAGATTCTATTTACTTGTATTTAGACATTATTATAATATTAGACAAGATCTTGATTTCAAAACTGTTTTGGGTTATCGTAAGGTAAAAACCGTCCGTATTTATGTGTGGATTCGGTCTTACGATTATCCTTTTCTTTCGAAAAGATTTTTACTTTAAAATCAAGTTGTGTGATACCTTAATACTGTGCGAGTTTATCTCACTCTGGTTCACCAGACTGACCCGGTGTTTTGTAAATGCTCGGGTTAGGCCGGGGTGTACAGGTCCAGGTTACCGGATGCTGCGAAGTCCAGAGACAAGCTGGAAGAGTTCAAACGTATGGTTATATATATAGCTACTGTTCCGCTGTGTGATTGTATATGAGGACAGGTTATATAACTGTCCAGATATGTTGATGTACTCCGATACTGTAAGAAATTTTGAAAGCTCAATAAAGATTTATTTCCATATTATATTTTGTTCCGCTGCGATGTGAGACTCTGATTCTGTGTTGTGATATTGGTTCTTCTTCTTCTTCTATTCCTATATTTCTTTCTTTCTTATCTCACCCTCTAACTTCTTTCTCATAACTATCTGGTGTTTTCGATACTTGAGTTCCGACCAGTAATACAGGATTGGTGTATTATTGTTAGAATTCGGGCGTCGAAATTCTCCGGGTCGTTACACATTTGGTTTAGCTCTTGGTGAGAACTCCTCACTTTTATTCTATTTCTAGTTTGAAATATGTACTAGGATGCAGACGGTGTTTAGTAGCACCCGACAACCGTCGTCCACAGAACATGGATGACTTGTTTGTTTAATTGGTGTGTTGTGAAATTTGATTGTGTGATGTGGAATGGAATAAAATATTTTATAGTGGAAAATATTTTATAGTTAAAAATATAATTTTTAACGTGTATATAAAATAAATATTTATAAACAAATCGGAGATTTGTTTGTATACACTGATTTGACTGATATTGATTAGGGCGATAAATTTTACACATCGCCCAACTGCACAAATAAAATGTGTGTTTGCTGATTTGAAACCCCACACGGGTATTGGGATGATGTTTGACGTACACTAATCCCGATTGTTTAGTTATATGTCAATCGACAGATTGACAGACTGTGTAAGCGTTAATTATTTATATTTAATGCTTATGCAGTTGTGTGGTGCACTCTGGATGATGCTTGATGATTTATCCTTGCTGTTATATACATGTGTTGTAGAAAATCCATATAGTTAACATTATATGGTAATTGATTGGGCCTCATTCCAATTTATAAAATAAATTTATGTGTTGAATTGAAAGTAAATTCATGTGTTGAATTGAAAATAAAGTTATGTGTTGGATAGAAAATATTCAGTTGTTGAATAGAATAACGAAGTTATTGAAATATATAAAGCCGTGTTGATTGGATATGCGCCATTTTGACGTGAACGATATTTATATCGATTTTATTCATTTTTATAATGAATATAGAAAAGGAAGAGATTTCAAAATATAACGTTTTGAAAATATTATCATTTGTATATCGATGATGTAGAATATTCAATTTTGATTAGAAATTGAATATGAAGTTGAAATCGTTTTGAAAACGAATTTAAAACGAATTTAAAACGATTTATATAATACATTTTAAAAGGAAATCAACGAAATATAGATAATATATATATAATATATATAATGGCCTGAATTGAACGCGCCGCGCTGTGGCAGTTCGCGAATTTCGACCATTGACTTCGAATGGATATTACAGGAGATCCGACCGTCGGATTCTCCTTAAACTGGAACCGTTGGGTTCGTATCGAAAAGAGCTTTCTAATGAATATTAGAGATTTGAAATCTAACGGTTGGAATTGAAATTATGTCCAAATCAAATTTGGAAAAGGTCGCTGTAAGTGCAGTTCGATGGCCGTTGATGGAAATCGACTGTACGAGCCTTGATAAAATTATTAAAAATACTAATATTTTGTGTTAAATCATAAGAAATAATTTAGGAAGAATTGGGATAAAAAACTCCATATTTGAAAAGATAAAAGTAGATTTTTATCGAAATGAACAAGTTTTGAACTAGAATTAAAATTCTATTTATTTTTAAAATAAATAAAGTGGATTTGAAATGGTTTTAAAAATAACCAGAATTTCCAATATATGAATTGGAATGGATTTGAATCGAAATTGTCTTTGGAATATTTCGATGTTGGACTTTGTGATGAAACAGATATGGTTATGGGAATTTGAAAGATATATTTATATCGTTATTTCCAATACGATATTTGTTGGTCGTAGAATTTGATATTGAATATAAGCCGATATATTTTCTATTCATAGCCTTGTATTTAATATCAAATGTGATTTGGGTTTATAGTGAACTTTGTTTTAAATGCAGTTGGTTCTTTAACCCAGTTAAAGACAGGAGGTGATTTCCCAAGTTAAATAATCATTGATATTGATTTTTGGGAAGATTAAAACCAAGTGGGGTTTTAATGAATCTTTAATTAGATTGAAGAGATCGAGAATGGAGTATCAACAGTTTTGCTCCAGGCGATAGTTAAATCTTTAATTAGATTTCAACGTGAAATGGTAATTAAATTTACCGATAACACTGTGGTGTTAGATATGAAGTATGACCAGTTTTACTTCATGGGATGAATAAGTTGGGACTAGGAAATAAAATAAATGATTACTTCGGTGTGGTTCGCTAATCCCGACTAGTTTGAATTGATATTCAAAAAGAGATTAAAGAATAAATTTAAAGAATTTATGTTTGATAAAATTAATGGGAACCTTTCCCAAAGTATAAGAATATTTGAATAGAAGAATATTCTGAATTGGAATGAGGCGTATGTTGTGTTTGTGTAAAACTTGTTTATTATATACGCGAGTTATTTAGAAAGACCGGGTTTATCCTATTCTGAATAACTGATTTGACGTGGTGTCGAAGAGGAAGACGGTGGTTGAAGACCGGAGGTCTTCATGTCGTTTGGGTGATTACTGATGATCTTGATTGGGCTGTACACCCAAGAGGAGGGAATCAGTTGGTGATCGTCCAGATGTACTTGGAGATTGATGGATATGCGAGGTAAAGGTGCCTCCTGTTTCGTTTGGACCCAGAACGAACTTGTAAATTGATTGTGTGTCTAACATTGGATTTTAGTCTGTGTGAATGATTTCTATTAAATATATATCTGTTTAGTGGCGGAGAATTTATTCTCTTGCTTAACGCCCTTCTCTAAGACGTACGAGCTCAGGGGTTATATATTGATAGATATCAATCGCATGGAGTGAATTGCCTGTGTGGCATGCCTAAGTGGCAAATGATCAAGACTTCTGTTGAAATGCAAAGTCTTGTGGTTGATGATCAACGCACAACCTGTGTGGCATAGCTTTGTGTAGCGTTGATTCGCGAGCCTCACACCCCGGTTGCGAACCAGAAACGGGAGAGGACCTCAGGGAGGACATGCATTTCTTTCTAGCTAGAGATGGTGTCAGTGCTTAAACTGGCTGACATTTATATTATTTTCACCTGTGTAGTTGTTGCTGTTGCGAGGCTCCTCGGTTAAATCGGTCGATCCGGGACGGATGGAGTCATTTGTTGGCTCGTTTACGCCCCAAAGGATGGGGAAACGTAGTGTTCAGGCATTTTAATCCACATCGGTGGACCGACCCTGTGGCTCCAAAGGCCCACCTGAGTTTGGGTCCTGAGGCTCGGGCTAGACAGTCTCGAATCGGTAGAGGACGATCTCTGGCCTCGGTTCATAGATGGAAATCCAATTTCCAAATACGTGACTTTGCGGTTTTGATTGTAGAGCCTAGTATGGCGACATGATATATGGTACCCATGCCGTCTATGATTGATACTTATGATTTGAAGTTGTTTTATACACTATGCACTTATAATAGTATCAAATGTTTTGTTTTAAACGTATCAAGCATTCTTAGCTATTATAAGGTAAAAACCCTATCCTCCGGCTTGCGTTGCATTGTGTGATGAGACCTGTGTCTTATAATAGCTTCATTGTTCTTTGTTTAGCATTGCGCTGTTGTTTTATGCACTGGTATTCTTGGGAGGAAACCCGTTCCGTGTTATACGGCGTGGTCCCTTGATTTACCGAACTTTAAAATAAAGATTAATAACTGTTTTAGTTCTCACACCAGTAACATGACCGACCTGGAGTTTATTGTTTTAACCTAAACTCTGGGTGCCCTTATTTTGACACGGGCAACTAGTAGTTTTGGTTTTGTAGATTTATATTCACAATATCCTGGTTTACAGCAGGAATGATATCCAGAAAGCTCTGTATCTGTATATCTCCTTCAGTTGTGCTTTGTATTATTTTCTGCTGCAGTGATGTATTTAAATGTAATTTAAATCTCTGTTATTTTCTGATGTATATTATTTGTTTATACTCTGTATATTCTTGTATTCTGATGAATTGTTGTAATTAATAGTGAAATGTTCTTCTGTCTGCGTTCCAATTTGTCGTGTTCTCAAAACAATCAGGGGTTTCGAATGGTCTTGGTCGGTTTAGCGACTAATTCGGATCGAGCGAAATTCCTTTTCGTTATAGTTGGTATCAGAGCTTTGGTTTACAAAGCTCGGAAAACAAGGTACTTTAGAACCATACGAAAGAATTC
Source organism: Allium sativum (assembly GCA_030737875.1). NCBI lineage: Eukaryota > Viridiplantae > Streptophyta > Magnoliopsida > Asparagales > Amaryllidaceae > Allium > Allium sativum. The sequence continues at coordinate 569,170,248 of CM060923.1, read as the reverse complement.
ATCAGAGGTTGGATTAGTAATATCCAAGGAGAATGACTCGTTAGAGATAGGATCAGTAGTATCCTAGAACGAGTGTGAAGAGTAGTGTTTTTAAAATAAAAGTGAAAACAAGTTTTGTTTTGAAAATTTAAATCAATTATTCGTATTTGATTATTTATTTTATATTGAATTTGGACAATCAAGTATATAGAGATTTTATTATACGTCTGATCCACGTGTATTGAAGCCTCAAATATATTTGATTGATATAGTATCACACTCTAGTCACCCGAAGAAGATACGTATGATTGAGATCTCATCATCAGTGTTTTTGTTCGAGTTTCGAAAGTGGGATTTCTATATATTTCCATTAGACTGGTGTGAGAACCAAAACTAGATAGGGCTTATTGTTGTGATTTGGCATCAAAAATCTGATTTTTGGACTATGTATTAAAATTATGAATTTGAAATGATAATTCACTAATTGATTGCTGATTGTGTTGTTTGATTATTGGTTGATTAACTAAATGTTGAACCATTTAACCAAATTGTACCAGAAAGTGAGTTGTATTGATAATTATTTGCATTTGCATGCATATACATGTACTTACATTGAACAGGTCATAGAAAGGAGGCTAGAGAAGAAGAATAAATTTGTTTGCCCGACAAATAGGTACATGTTTACAAATTTATTGGGTTTGGATGATTTTATGAGCCGATTGGCTAGCCGCTTGGCTGCTTCTTTTTCATTTTGGACTGATGAGGGCCATGGGAGGCTATTCGAAATATCCCGAAGTCTCCGGTGCAGGGGAGGTTATGGCGAAATTTTTCGAAAATTTAGGGTGTTAGCCAAATTTTTGAAAAATTTGAAAAGTTCTTAGAAACTGAAAAGATGAAGAACTTAAGCCATAATAAAAATAATGGAAGTTGAGTTGATTAGTAAAACAACTTTCAGCTTCGTTCCTTTTTGGGGACGAAAATTTTTAAGAGGGGGAGATTGTAATAACCCAGAAATCCGAGCCAATTTAAATTTTTTATTTTGGCAATTTTAGCGAATTTTGAATATTTAAAATGAATTATTTTAAATTAAAGCGACGAGGAATTTATTTTGAATAGATTAGAACGTATATATTTATATAGATCGACGTTAGAATATAAATATTTTATTTTAATTATAAAAGGAATTGAAAATGGCGCGATAGTTCGAAAATCCGATTTCAAAGTTTAAATGAGTGTACAAGATTCAAAATAAATCTGATTTCAGCGAAACAAAAAATATTCGAATATGTTTAATCATATCTTTCTAACGGATGTAAGAAACTGAGATTTCACTTTAGATGTTGAAAGATATGTCCAGTTTAAAATTCAGAAAAGTCGTTGTGGAATATATATATATATATATATATATATATATATATTTTAATATATATAAAGGCCCTTAGAAATGGAAATTTTGCAAACGACCTCGGTTTTCCACGAAACCACTTTTGTTGGATCCGTGATGTCAGGTTATTACTAGGTTTCAAAATTCGTAATTTTATGACTCGATATGTGAGCGTGGTAAAGGAAAACGCGTTTGACCAGTTTTAGTTGATTTTAATCGACTGGAAAATGGCCATTTTTCAAACGGTCTCAGAATTTGACGAAATTAGTTTTGTTAGGGCCGGATCGTCAATACAAAGCTAGAAATAATTTTTTGGGAATTTCTAGAGTCTGTATGTGGCCCCGGTAAATTGAAATTTCGTTCAAATTCAATATATAGATTTATATTTTGATTTTGAAAGAAACTAATCGAAACAATCGAATCGGCCTATGAAGCATATCCCAATGTGTTCGGAATGGGGGTAATTAGCTAGCGGCGACAGTCGTTGGATTCGATACGAAGAAGAGATGAAAATTCAACTTTTTGGTGTGAAATAAAATAAAATATATATTATTATATTGGGCTAAGCCCTTTATCACCTCTCCTAAGCCCCCGACCGTTCATTCAACAGAAATTAAAAAGAAAGAAAAAAAATGAAAACCGTCGACCTCGACGATCGAGCCCCCCACCCCCCCAGTTCATCGCGTTGCCGCCAGAGATCGGCTAACCCCGCAACGCCCCTCCAGTCTCCTCCCCCATCGCCTCCTTCTCCCATTCGAACCCTAGCCCCGTTCAAGCCCTAAACCCCCTCGCGCCCAAATCGACCCAGCCCAGAACCCTAGACTGCCACCCACATTCATCGCTCCGCCGCCTTTGGCCAGGCACCACCGCCTCCGACGACTGCTAAGCCACCGCGAATACTCCTTGCGCCACCAGCAGACTTCGACCGCGATTCCACCAACCCTTCTCAGTCCGTGACTGTGAGTGTCCTTATTTTACCTTAAGAATTTGATTTTCATTTTCAGTGTTAAATTTAAAATAATTTTAATTTATTTATAGCATTGTTTAAATTATATAAAGCGATAATTTTTGTGAAAATAAATGTGTTAAAGTTCATATCTTTATGATGATAAAGTTTAGATCTTTATAAGTGAAAAGAAATGATTTTTATCTTGAAAAGCTTTGATTTTTAAACCAGCAAAGATTAAATTTTTATAACTTTAAAGATCCGCCTTTTATGTATAATCTAACATGATAAAGATCCGATTTTTATATATATTAGCGTTGTGTAAAAATTTGATTTTTTTTTGTGAAGTAGAGTAAATAAAAATGTGATTTTTATATAATGTATGAGAATAAAAATTCGATTTTTATATATTTGAAGTGAAAATAAAAATAGGATTTTTTATTAATGTAGAATAATAAAAATATGATTTTTATTTATGTAGAGTAATAAAAATATAATTTTTATTATATTACTAGCGAGATAAAAACTGAATTTTTATCTGTATAGTAGTGATATGAAAATAGAATTTTTATCTATATAATAGCGGTTTAAAAATGTGATTTTTATATACATAGCAACAATATAAAAATGCGATTTTTGTATATGTAGTGGCTACGGACGATGAAATTGACAAAAGGCGAGCACGACGAAGATTTCCTACATATGAAGAGTCGTAGCGTTTGGTTTAGCTCTTGGTGAGAACTCCTCACTTTTATTTTATTTCTAGTTTGAAATATATACTAGGATGCAGACGGTGTAGAGTAGCACCTGACACCCGCCATCCACAGACCATGGATGACTTGTTTGTTTAATTGGTGTGTTGTGAAATTTGATTGTGTGATGTGGAATGGAATAAAATATTTTATAGTGGAAAATATTTTATATTTAAAAATATTATTTTTAACGTGTATATATAATAAATATTTATAAACAAATCGGAGATTTGTTTATATACACCGATTTGACTAATATTGATTGGTTCGATAAATTTTACACTTCCCCCAACTACACAAATAAAATGTGTGTTTGTTTATTTGAAACCCCACATGGGTATTGTGATGATATTTGACGTACACTAATCCCGATTGTTTAGTTGTATGTCAATCGATGGATTGATAGACTGTGTAAGCGTTAATTATTTATATCTAATGCTCATGCAGTTGTGTGGTGCACTCTGGATGATGGTTGATGATTTATCGTTGTTGTTATATTCATATGTTGTAGAAAATCCATATAATTAACATTATATGGTAATTGATTGGGCCTCATTCCAATTTAGAAAATAAATTCAGGTGTTGAATTGAAAATAAATTCATGTGTTGAATTGAAAATAAATTCATGTGTTGGATAGAAAATATTCAGTTATTGAATAGAATAACGAAGTTATTGAAATATATAAAGCCGTGTTGATTGGATATGCGCCATTTTGACGTGAACGACATTTATATCGATTTTATTCATTTTTATAATGAATATAGAAAAGAAAGAGATTTCCAAATATAACGTTTTGAAAATATTATCACTTGTATATCGATGATGTGGAATATTCAATTTTGATTAGAAATTGAATATGAAGTTGAAATCGTTTTGAAAACGAATTTAAAACGATTTATGTAATACGTTTTAAAAGGAAATCGACAAAATATATATAATATATATAATGGCCTGAATAGAACGCGCCGTGCCGCTGCAGTTCGCGAATTTCGACCATTGACTTCGAATGGATATTACGGGAGATCCGACTGTCGGATTCTCCTAAAACTGGGAAAGTTGGGTTCATATCGAAAAGGGCTTTCTAAATGAAATATTAGAGATTTGAAATCTAACGGTTGGATTTGGAATTATGTCTAAATCAAATTTGGAAAAGGTCGCTGTAAGTGCAGTTCGATGGCCGTTGATGGAAATCCACTGTACGGGCCTTGATAAAATTATTAAAAATAGTAATAATTTGTGTAAAATCATAAGAAATGATTTGGGAAGAATTGGGATGAAAAACTCCATAGTTGAAAAGATAAAAATAGATTTTTATCGAAATGAGCTGGTTTTGAACTAGAATTAAAATTCTATTTATTTTTAAAATAAATAAAGTGGATTTGAAATGGTTTTAAAATTAATCAGAATTTCCAATATATGAATTGGAATGGATTTGAATCGAAATTGTCTTTGGAATATTTCGATGTTGGATTTCGTGATGAAATAGATATCGTTATGGGAATTTGAAAGATATATTTATATCGTTATTTCCAATACGATATTTGTTGGTTGTAGAATTTGATATTGAATATAAGCCGATATATTTTCTATTCATAGCCTTGTATTTAATATCAAATGTGATTTGGGTTTATAGTGAACCGTGTTTTAAATGACATTGGTTCTTTAACCCAGTTAAAGACAGGAGGTGATTTCCCAAGTTAAATAATCATTGATATTGATTTTTGGGAAGATTAAAACCAAATGGGTTTTTAATGAATCTTTAATTGGATTGAAGTGATCGAGAATGGAGTATCACCAGTTTTGCTCCAGGTGATAGTTAAATCTTTAATTAGATTTGAACGTGAAATGGTAATTGAATTTACCGATAACACCGTGGTGTTAGATACGAAGTATTACCAGTTTTACTTCGTGGGATGAATAGATTGTGATTGGGAAATAAAATAAATGGTTACTTCGGTGTGGTTCGCTAATCCCGACTAGTTTGAATTGATATTCAAAAGAAGATTAAAGAATAAATTTAAGGAATTTATCTTTGATTAAATTAATAGGAACCTTTCCCAATGTATAAGAATATTTGAATAAAAGAATATTCTGAATTGGAATGAGGCGTATGTTGTGTTTGTGTAACACTTGTTTATTATATACTTGAGTTATTTAGAAAGACAGGGTTTATCCCATTCTGAATAACTGATTCGACGTGGTGTCGAAGAGGAAGACGGTGGTTAAAGACCGGAGGTCTTCATGTCGGTTGGGTGATTACTGATGATCTTGATTGGGTTGTACACCCAAGAGGAGGGAATCAGTTGGTGATCGTCCAGACGTACTTGGAGATCGATGGATATGCGAGGTACAAGGTGCCTTCGATTTCATTCAGACCCCAAACGAACTTGTAAATGGAATGTGTGTCTGACATTGGATTTTAGTCTGTGTGATTGATTTCTATTAGATATATATCTGTTTAGCGGCGGAGAATTTATTCTCTTGCTTAACGCCCTTCTCTGAGACGTGCGAGCTCAGGGGTTATATATTGATGGATATCAATCGCATGGAGTGAATTGCGTATGTGGCATGCCTAAGTGGCAAATGATCAAGGCTTCTATTGAAAATCAAAGCCTTGTGGTTGATGATCAAAGCACAGCCTGTGTGGCATAGCTTTGTGTAGCGTTGATTCGCGAGCCTCACACACCAGTTGTGAACCAGAAACCGGAGAGGACCTCAGGGAGGACATGCGTTTCTTTCTAGCTAGAGGTGGTGTCAGTGCTTAAACTGGCTGACATTTATATTATTTTTCACCTGTGTGATTGTTGTTTTTGCGAGGCGCCTCGGTTATATCGGTCGATCCGGGACCAATGGAGTCATTTGTTGGCTCGTTTATGTTCCAAAGGGCGGGAAACGTAGTGTTCTGGCATTTTAATCCACATCGGTGGACCGGCCCTGTCGCTCCAAGGGCCCACCTGAGTCTGGGTCCTGAGGCTCGGGCTAGACAATCTCGAATCGGTAGAGGACGATCCCTGGCCTTGGTTCATAGATGGAAATCCAATTTCCAAATAAGTGACTTTGCGGTTTTGATTGTAGAGCCTAGTATGGCGACAAGATATATGGTACCCATGCCGTCTATGTTTGATACTTATGATTTGAAGTTGTTTTATACACTATGCACATACAATAGTATCAAATGATTTGTTTTAAACGTATCAAGCATTCTGGGCTATTATAAGGTAAAAACCCTATCCTCCGGCTTGCGTTGCATTGTGTGATGGGACTTGGGTCTTATAATAGCTTCATTGTTCTTTATTTAGCATTGTGCTGTTGTTTTATGCACTGGTATTCTTGGGAGGAAACCCATTCTGTGTTATACGGCGTGGTCCCTTGATTTACCGAACTTTAAAATAAAGATTAATAACTGTTTTAGTTCTCACACCAGTCACATGACTGACCTGGAGTTTATTGTTTTAACCTAAACTCAGGGTGCCCTTATTTTGACATGGGCAACTAGTAGTTTTGGTTTTGCAGATTTATATTCATAGGATCCTGGTTTACAACTGGAATGATATCCGGAAAGCTCTGTATCCGTATATCTCCTTCAGTTGTGCTTTGTATTATTTTCCGTTGCAGTGATGTATTTAAATGTAATTTAAATCTCTGATATTTTCTGATGTATATTACTTGTTTATACTCTGTATATTCTTGTATTCTGATTAATTGTTGTAATTAACAATGAAATGTTCTTCTGTCTGCGTTCCACTTTGTCATGTTCTCAAAACAATCAGGGGTTTCGAACGGTCTTGGTCGGTTTAGCGACTGATTCGGATTGAGCAAAATTCCTTTTCATTACAGTAAATAAATTGGATTTGAAAGGCTTTTAAAAGTAACCAGAAGTTCCAATAATTGAATTGGAATGGAATGTGATTTTGGGTTTATAGTGAACCGTGTTTTAAATGACATTGGCTCTTTAACCCAGTTAAAGTCAGGATATGATTTCTCAAGTTAAACAATCATTGATATTGAATTTTGGAAGATTAAAATCAAGTTGAGTTTTAATGAATCTTTAATTAGAATGAAATGATCGAGAATGGAGTATCACCTGTTTTGCTCCAGGCGATAGTTAAATCTTTAATTAGATTTGAACGTGAAATGGTAATTGAATTTACCGATAACACCGTGGTGTTAGGTATGAAGTATTACTAGTTTTACTTCGTGGGATGAATAGGTTGGGAAATAAAATAAATGGTTACTTCGGTGTGGTTCGCTAATCCCGACTAGTTTGAATTGATATTCAAAAGAAGATTAAAGAATAAATTTAAAGAATTTATCTTTGATAAAATTAATGGTAACTTTTCCCAAAGTGTAAGAATATTTGAATAAAGGAATATTCTGAATTGGAATGAGGCGTATGTTGTGTTTGTGTAACACTTGTTTATTATATACGCGAGTTATTCAGAAAGACTGGGTTTATCCCATTCTGAATAACTGATTCGACATGGTGTCGAGAATGAACACGGTGGTCGAAGACCGGAGGTCTTCACATCGTTTGGGTGATTACTGATGATCTTGATTGGGCTGTACCCCCAAGAGGAGGGAATCAGTTGGTGATCATCCGGACGTACTTGGAGATCGATGGATATGCGACGTACAAGGTGCCTCCGGTTACGTTCAGACCCAGAAGGGACTTGTAAATGGACTGTGTGTCTGACATTGGATTTTATTCTGTGTGATTGATTTCTATTAAATATATATCTGTTTGGCGGTGGAGAATTTATTCTCTTGCTTAACGCCCTTCTCTGAGACGTACGAGCTCAGGGGTTATATATTGATGGACATCAATCACATGGAGTGAATTGCCTGTGTGGCATGCCTAAGAGGCAAATGATCAAGGCTTCTGTTGAAAAGCAAAGTCTTGTGGTTGATGATCAAAGCACGGCCTGTGTGGCATAGCTTTGTGTCGCGTTGATTCGCGAGCCTCACACCGCGGTTGTGAACCAAAACGGGAGCGGGCCTCAGGGAGGACATGCGTTTCTTTCTAGCTAGAGGTGGTGTAAGTGCTTAATCTGGCTGATATTTGTATTATTTTCACCTGTGTGGTTGTTGCTGTTGCGAGGCGCCTCGGTTATACCAGTCGATCCGGGACCGATGGAGTCATTTGTTGGCTCATTAACGCCCTAAAGGTCAGGTGAACATAGTGTTCAGGCATTTTAATCCACATCGGTGGACCGACCCTGTCGCTCCAAGGGCCCACCTGAGTCTGGGTCCTAAGGCTCGGGCTAGACAGTTTTGAATCGGTAGAGGACGATCCCTGGCCTCGGTTCATAGATGGAAATCCAATTTCAAAATATGTGACTTTGCAGTTTTGATTGTAGAGCCTAGTATGGCGACATGATATATGGTACCCGTGCCGTCTATGATTGGTACTTATGATTTGAAGTTGTTTTATACACTATGCACTTATAATAGTATCAAATGATTTGTTTTAAACGTATCAAGCATTCTTGGCTATTATAAGGTAAAAACCCTATCCCCCGCTTTCGTTGCATTGTGTGATGGGACCTGGGTCTTATAATAGCTTCATTGTTCTTTATTTAGCATTGCGCTGTTGTTTTATGCACTTGTATTCTTGGGAGGAAACCCGTTCCGTGTTATACGGCGTGGTCCCTTGATTTACCGAACTTTAAAATAAACATTAATAATTGTTTTAGTTCTCACACCAGTCACATGACTGACCTGGAGTTTATTATTTTAACCTAAACTCTGGGTGCCCTTATTTTGACACGGGCAGCTAGTAGTTTTGGTTTTGCGGATTTATATTCACAGGATCCTGGTTTACAGCTGGAATGATATCCGGAAAGCTCTGTATCCGTATATCTCCTTCAGTTGTGATTTTTATTATTTTCCGCTGCAGTGATGTATTTAAATTTAATTTAAATCTCTGATATTTTCTAATGTATATTATTTTTTTATATTCTGTATATTCTTGTATTCTGATGAATTATTGTAATTAACAATGAAATGTTCTTCTGTCTGCATTCCAATTTGTCGTGTTCCCAAAACAATCAGGGGTTTCGAACGGTCTTGGTCGGTTTAGCGACTGATTCGGATCGAGCGAAATTCCTTTTCGTTACAGTAAATAAATTGGATTTGAAAGGGTTTTAAAAGTAACTAGAAGTTCCAATAATTGAGTTGGAATGGAATGTGATTTTGGGTTTATAGTGAACCGTGTTTTAAATGACATTGGTTCTTTAACCCAGTTAAAGACAGGATATGATTTCTCAAGTTAAACAATCATTGATATTGATTTTTGGGAAGATTAAAACGAAGTGGAGTTTTAATGAATCTTTAATTAGATTGAAATGATCGAGAATGGAGCATCACCAGTTTTGCTCCAGGCGATAGTTAAATCTTTAATTAGATTTGAACGTGAAATGGTAATTGAATTTACCAATAACACCGTGGTGTTAGATATGAAGTATTACCGGTTTTACATCATGTGATGAATAGGTTGGGATTGGGAAATAAAATAAATGGTTACTTCGGTGTGGTTCGCTAATACCGACTTGTTTGAATTGATATTCAAAAGAAGATTAAAGAATAAATTTAAATAATTTATCTTTTATAAAATTAATGGGAACTTTTCCCAAAGTGTAAGAATATTTGAATAAAGTAATATTCTTAATTGGAATCAGGCGTTTGTTGTGTTTGTGTAACACTTGTTTATTATATACGCAAGTTATTCAGAAAGAAAGGGTTTATCCCAATCTGAATAACTGATTCGATGTGGTGTCGAGGATGAAGACGGTTGTAACAACCCATATTTTTATAACATGTTAAAGTCAGAAATCAAGGCAGAATTGAATTTTAAATTAAGAATCAGGGGAAATGGGTTGGGCCATTACGTTCATCTCGGAATTCTGCATGAAATCGAGTCCGAGTTTTCGAAAATCGGAGTCCGTATGACCAACATATGACCCTCCGAAGTTTCAGGAATTTAAATAAAATAGCTCGAAAATAAAGCCAGAAATTCGAAATTAAAACCCAGAGAAGGCTGACGGGAAAATTCCCGCCTATATACCCAGGTTGACTGGGGAGTCGACCCCCCCTCCAACCAGGTCGACTGGGGAGTCGACTATGGTGTCGACCTCCCCATGACCAGGTCGACTGGGGAGTCGACTTGGGGGTCAACCTGCCTCCCAAAACTGTTTCCTAAGCCAGATGCATTCTGATGTATTTAGACTTGTTTCGTGACCAGATTCGTCTACCTAACCCTATATAAGCAGCCCCCTAGCCTCATTCTCTCCACACCATTTCATTATGTCCTTATGCTACTTCTAAGATAATCAAAATAATAAGATAAAAAGGAAGAAAAAGGACTGCTTCTTCTCCATTAAGACTACACTTAGAGATTTGCAAATTGGGGGATTTCAATTAGAACACGATCAATCAAATAGAGATTCAACAATCAAATTCTGCTTTCTAATTCTCGATCCACGCACTGTAATTTCTTGTTACTTTGAGATCTAAACTTGTTAATTGTAATTTGGACATGAGATAAAGTGAAATTTGACTTAAGCATGATAGCCGATTCATATCTATTCTTGTTCTTCTTGGATCTTGACATTTTGAATATTGCTTTGAAATCAGTTTGGGCCTATTCGCATTTATAAATCAAATGTTATCATGCCTATGACATTGAAACCATTGTTAATGGCCAAGGACTATGACTGAGAACATAAGACTATGCCCATGGCTATGACTGAGAATATAAGATCATTGCTTATGACTATGACAAGGACAATTGTGGCTAATCACTTATGACTCGTGACTATGAATTGCTGCCTATGATTATGAACATAAGACTATGACCATGACTTTGAAACTATTACAGTTAATTGCCTATGACTATTAGCGTAGTTGCCTAAAACTCTTTTGGATAATTATCCATGACTATTGTATAACTATTGTGGTTAATTGACTATTATATTTGATTGCTCACAACACTATAGTTGAAAACCACGTTGAACACCGAATTGGCATTTAGTTGGATCCCATACCCAGGGTGTGACTTGCTTAGTTTATTCGTCATCATATACACCAAAAAACCGTTGACCCATTATCCAAGTATTTGGCTTGCTTGTGCATGCCTATTCTTGTATGTCAAGTTTTTATCAGGACTATCGCGTTATTTTGCTAGATTTGAAAACCCTGTTAATTTCTATATGCCAGTGATGTTGTAACCGATTATCTCAAGTTATATCACGCCAGTCTTGTAATCTCTTTTATCGCTTTATGCTTGTCCCTTCTGCCTATCATAGTTTTGATGTTATTCCCTTTATCTCTAGATTTAGATTTGCTTGTAATTTAGATCGATTAACGTTTACATGTGATGGGAATATGATTTGGGTAGATTAGGAAAAATATGAATTGGTTATAAACATGAATCATGAGCTTGATAATAGGCATAAGTTGAAACATGAAGCTTGGCACGAACTTGACATGAAACTTGAACATGGTCATGACACTAGAATGAACTTGAAAATGGCCAACGCGAGGTTGGGTTGAGTTTGCAGTGTAAATCTGCCTGGAACCGCCCGGCAAATCCAGTTACTACAAACAATAGGATCCAATGTGGGTAGTTGGTCATATCGCGCTTGAAACCCGAGGTCAGACTGAGTTGTGGTGTAAATCTGCCCGGAACCGCCCGGCATATCCAGTGACCACAACAACATGTCTGATGTGAGAGGTTAGTGTGACGACCCCAAATCCCGTACTGACGGAGACAAGGGTAATATTTAGAATATAACACAGAAACAGATAATAGTAAAACAGAATTAAATAAATACACCAGATAATGAACAATAGAATATACTGGATAAAAGTAATCATCAGAGTTACACAGTATACAGGATCTTACTTAGTACAATTACAGTTCAACTATACATATATGTCTACAGCGGAAAACAAACATAATGTGCAATAGGAGCTGAACAACATAAAAAGAGATAAATGATAGAATCCATCTTCAGCTCCAGCTATCCAGAAAGAACCAGCTAAACCTGAATACAAGGCTGCCCGTGTAGAAAAAGGGGCACCCGAGTTTGAAAGTGAAACAAACTACGAGTCAGTCATGGGACTGGTATGAGAAATCTACTCAACACATTTTAAATATGGTTAATCACAGGACCACGCCACTTTCGTGGAACGGGTTTTCTCCATTGTATTGTCAGTGCTTTAAAACAAATCATTCTTTTAAACATCGCAATGCTTTTTATCAAAATGAAGCCATTATAAGACTCAGTTCCCATCACACAATGCAACGCAAACCAGAGGATAGAGTTTTTACCTTATAACGGCCAAAATATGCTTGATACGAATAAAACAAAAGCATTTGATATTATTGCTAGTGTTTATATGTTTTAAAAACAATTTCAAATCATAACTATCAATCATAGACGGCATTAATGCCCCATACCACTATGTCGCCATATATAGGTATACAATCAAAATCGCACAGTCACGTATTTGGAAATTGGATTTCCGTCATGAACCAAGGAAAAAGATAGTCCTTACCGAATTCGAGACAATCTAGCCCATGTCTCAGGATCAGAGCTCGAGTGACCCTTGGATCGTCAGGGCCGGTCCACCGATGTGGATTAAAATTCCTGAACAATGCGTTTCCCCGCCCTATGGGGCGTAAATGAGCCAACGAATGACTCCATCGGACCCGGATCGTCCGATCAAACCGAGGCGCCTCGCAACAGCAACAACCACATAAGTCGAACTCGTAAGTGCGTGTAAAACCACTTACGCCACTTCTAGCTAGAAGGAAATACATGCCCTCCCTGATGTCCTCTCCCGTTTCCGGTTCATCCCGGGGTGTGAGGCTCGCGAATTCACGTTATACACAAAGCTATGCCACACAGGCGGTGCTTTGATCATCACCACAAGACTTTGCTTTTCAACATAAGCCCTGATCATTTGCCACTTAGGCATGCCTCACTAGAAACTCACGCCATGCGACTGATGTCCATCGATATACAACCTCTGAGTTCGTGCGTTTCAGAGAAGGGCGTTAAGCAAAAGAATAAATTCTCCGTCGCCAAATAGATGTATATTTAACAGAGATCAATCAACACAGAATAAAATCCAATGTCACACACACAGTCCATTTACAAGTCCGTCCTAGGTCTGAACGAAACCGGAGGCACTAAATACCTCGCAAACCCATCGATCACCACGTACGTCTGGACGATCACCACTCATTATCCATATTTCAGGATGCCTCCCAATCAGGACCTCGGTTATCACCCAAACGAGGTGAAGATCTCCGGTCTTCGACCACCGTCTTCATCTTCGACTTTCAATCGTCGGTCAATTATTTGAAATGAGAATTAACTCGGCCTTTTCAAATAATTCACGTATATTTAGAATTTCAAATCAATTTATTTCAATGGTTAAATCATTCGACAACACCAATTTTGTTCTTTAATGTAATTTTCACACAAAACACATTCAACCATCAAATACCACATAAATCGAGCAAATTCAATTTATTTCCATTCCATATCGTTTCTGATATTTTAAAACGATTTATCGCTATTTTTATTTATTTTAAAATAGCCCATTTATTCAAAACGACGTTTCGGGCCATAACGCGGCCGTGGCGCTGTTTTTCTTCAGATTTGATTTACACATATCTGAAAATCTAGCCGTTGGACCTCCAAAAAATTTACATCATTAGAAAGATCTTTTCAAATCGAATCCAACGGTTCCAGTTTCGGGAAAATTCGACGGTCGGATCTCCCGGTACAATCGTTTGAAGTTTTGATTTCAAAATACTAACTGCAGCGTCGTTATACGATTAAATATAATTATATTTATATATATATATATAAATATAATCGATTCTGGCGCTATTTTTCTTCAGATTTGAATTAAACATTCCAGACAATCCAACCGTTGGATTTTTACAAAGTTGGTTCCGTTGGAAAGATATTTCCAAAGCGAACCCAACGGTTGCGATTTCAGGAAAATCCGATGGTCGGATCTCCCATACTAATCATTTGAAATCACGATTTCAAAATACGAACTGCAGCGTCGTTATTCGATATATTTCAATTCTATTTAAATATATATATATCGATTCTTCGATTTCAAAACCATTTGAATTTCACACTTTTGATAAAAATGATATTTTCATCTAACTGCCTTCTATTTCAACACTTCACTATTTTTAACAATTCATTTACATAATAAAAATGTGATTTTTATTGTAAAACAATTCATTTCAAAACACTGTTATTTTATATAGTTCGTATAGATGATAAAAATGGGATTTTTATTATAAAACAATTTATTTCAAAATATGAACACCATTCAACGCATGAATTTCAACTCAACAACGTTTCCACGCATGGAGGTTTTCTATTCAACGAATAAATATAGTTTCAATAAATGAAAATAATTCAAACACATGAATATTATTCAAAATTTCGGCAGCATATCGGAAGGGTAGTTAAAACCGGGACCGTCCCTAGTACGGCTCCTCGCTCTACCTTAAAACCTCGCGGTTTTTGTCAATGGGGAATCATGCATCTAATTCGCACGCAGGCGGCATGTATATTTATTTCATTTCCACAAACTAATCATATGTAGTTTCAACCAAATATTTCTCAACCACAAATGGGTATTTTTCAACCACAATCAATCAATATCAACCACAAACAATTCCAATCAACCATTCGCTATCAATCAATTTTCACACCAATCACAACCAATAAATATCGTCCATGGTTTGTGGACGAGGGGCGTATATATATATATATATATATATTTATATATATAGCAATTCACTTCTATTTCAACACATATATAATTTTTACAACGCATATATAACTTATACATCGAACGTACAACTTATACAACGCTTATACATGAGGTGTACAACGCTTATATAACTCATACATCGACTATATAATTTATACATTGTCGTTTTCCATATCGTTTATAAATTAGAAATCTCACATTGGGCTCCACTCCACCAAAAATAGCAGAAGGCTCAGAAAAATATGCGGTCTCTTCTAAAATGTAGAAGACGTCCACACGGTCACAATGTTTCCTGTTTCATCGAATTTCGTCAAGAAACGAAAAAGATATGATCTTTCAAAGTTTGCAACGGTTTAAAGGTGTTAAAACTGTTGAAAATAAAACAAGCCGTACCTCAGTTGAAAGGTTCAAAACTAGGTTTGCAATTTTCTTCAAATTCGTTGATTGTTGCTTCGATCGGCCAGCGCTACCTCGTCAGGCTAGGAGAGGCGCACGTGCGCCAGGGAGGGGGTCGAACTCGGTGGTCCCCAGGTGGCGGAATCCAGGCGCGAACGGCGAAACTTCCCGAGCCCGATTCTCCCACTACAGGCCACGAAAAATTCCAAACTTTATATGGATTTGAAGATCTCGAGAAGATCTTCAAAAAGTTCAACTGTGGCACGAGCTAATTCGGCATGGATTGATCAGAAAATGAGGGGGAAGGTCTGAACGTATTTCTGCCTTCGACGGGGAGAGAGAAATGAAGATTTTCTTTTTTTTTATTTTAAAAAAAATATGATTGGCCGGGGGAGTTTTAAAAGGTGTTTTCTGACACGACCTCCAATTCAAACCCAACGACTGTCGTACCTAGCGTTTTGCCCCCATTCCGAACAAAATGGGCTATATTTCGTAGGCCCATTCGACTGTTTCAGGTAGTTTTCATTCAAATTAAAATATAAAACATTCAATATTTAACTTGAACGTGCATTTCAATTTGTCAGGGCCACAAACTGATTCGAAAAATTCCAGAAAAATAAATCTGGCTATGTTTTGACGATACGGTCCAAACAAAACTAGTTTCGTCGAATTCTGAGACCGTTTGCAAAAAGGCCCATTTATGGTCGATCCAATTTAACTATAATTGACCAAAACACGTTTTCCTTTGCCACGCTCACATACTAGCTTCAAAAATTATGAAATTTGAAACCTAGCAATAACTTCACATCCCGGATCCAACAAAAGTGGTTTCGTCGAATTCCGAGGTCGTTTGCAAACTGGCCAATTTCACGGGCTATATAAATTCCATAGCGACCTTTCTGAAAATTCATTTGGCCATAACTTTTGCTTTCCGTTATGAAAATTCGATTTTTCAGATTCGTTGGAAAGGTATTCACTAACAGATTTAAATATTATTGGTTTCACTCAAATCCGTTTTGTTTTGCACCCGGTACAGTCCGACAAAGTTTGAATTCAATTTTTGAAACTGCAGCGCCATTTCAGGCCTTGTTTATAATTATAATTAATTATATTCATTTTCAAACGTCGATTCAAACAAACTTTTCATTGCTATTATTTAAAATATTTATTTTAAATATTTAAAATCCATTATTTTAGCCAATTTAAAAAATTTAAATTGGTTCAGATTTTCTTGGTCGTTACAGTTAGGTTGCATTGATGAATTAATGCCACATGATAGGGTTAAGTCATGAACATGAAAGACAACACTTAAACAACTTGAAATATGATTGGTAGGGTTAGGTCATGAACTTTAACGACAACACCTAACCAACTTAACACGTGAATGGTAGGGCTAAGTCACGAACTTAAATGACAACACTTAGCCAACTTGATATGCTAGACTGATGGGGTTAAGTCTCGAATTTAAATGAAAACACTTAACCTACTAGACGGAAACCGTAGTTACGCGGTCCATTTCAGCAGTAACCCACTAGATGTATCATGGTACCCTGGAACTAGGCAGGGTGGGGCACAATTACTGGGCTGATTGTAAGCAACCCGAACGATGGCTGTATGGGTGCACCAGTGTAAGTTCAGGCGGGCTATGGTCGTGCACGTGGTCCGGAGTTGAAAAAGCAGGCATTGGGCATCAGTAGATTTATCTGTGCATGCCTGATTCGTGTCGGTGGTTGGCACCATAGGGCTTGATACACCCTATGGTGGACCTAGCACAGGTGACTACATTCATGATAGGGCCGTATGACACAGAAACACAACGAGCTAGAACTTGTATGGAGCCGATCGATTAGTGGATCGTTCCGTTGGACCTAGTAATGGGTCATTCACGATTTTGGGCCAAGGGATCATATCATGATTAATACTTGACATGGGTTGGGCTACTAGTACAGTTGGTGCAGCGAACCTTGAACATGCGATGCTATACTTGACCTATACTTGATTCATCATGTTACCTTAGTCTCTCTTATCCATCTTGACATCATACTTATATTTCAGTTTATACATGTCATGTTACCTTTACCTGTTTTTGTGCTGAAAGTCACTTGGACTTACCAGTCTTTATGACTGACCCGTTTCCTTTCGCCTCTTTTTCTTTCGTTTCTTCCCCGAGGTTCTCAGGGAGGAAACTCAAGCTCTTAGCTTGGATTTAGCTTGCTTTCTGTCAGCTCATGTACGGTTTGGTCTTGAGCTATGCTATGGCTGCACGTCTGCCATTTTTGGGGAATAATTTACTTTTGTTATTTTTAAGTTTATGCTTCTTTATTTAAAACTTGATGTAATGGAATAATGGCAACTTGTACTTTGGATATTTGAGGTTTTGACTCTTTTCTTGAAAGTAATAAGATTTGGTTTTTATTTTCTACCACTGCTTTATTTATGTTCCGTCTTGTGTTATCTCTGTGTATGTTTACCTAGAAAATGCTCCACCAAAACTAGTGCATTCCCTTTGTGAGTGACCCTAGAGGAGGTGGAGTGTTACATTTGGTATCAGAGAAGAAGGTTACCAGACTGGGCAAAAGCTTTTAAAAACCTTCTGAAACTATTTTCAAAGCTGTTTACAAAGAAGCATTTTTCAAGAAAAGTCTTGTTTTATCTAAAGGTTATTCCCCAAAAGCCATTAGCACTATCCTTTGTTTCCTCGTTTGAAT
The DNA here is from genome assembly GCA_030737875.1 of Allium sativum. NCBI lineage: Eukaryota > Viridiplantae > Streptophyta > Magnoliopsida > Asparagales > Amaryllidaceae > Allium > Allium sativum. Next base: position 569,152,268 of record CM060923.1, on the reverse strand, counting down.
CTCTTTTCCTTTCTTTTCTCCATCTGTAGTCGCAGTAGTTTTACTTGCGGCTAATTTTCTTTCTAGCTTCGTAGAGGGTTTTCCGTACGATGGAGATAGTTTCCGTGAGGCTTGTTAACATGTTACATAGGAAAGGTATGAGTGATAAGTTAAGGCGGATGATTCTCAGAACGAGAAGAAAGACTTCCAGAAGGGAGGCGGGAACAACGACAACAATAATAACAAGTCACGTGATAAGAGGAAGTGCAACTTCTATTGCATAGTTGGGCATGTTATCAAGGATTGTAAAAGAAGGGTAAAGAAGATAGGTGCGTGCTTTCAATGTGGTGAAACTGGACATATCAGCAAGAACTGCCCTAAGAAGCAAGGGCAAGCCCCACTGGGGGTACATCTTTTACTTCTTCTCCTAGATGCTTTGTTTTATCTTGCTTATCTTCTCAATCCTATCTTGAGAACCTTAGGTAGAACCCTTTTGGATGTAAACATGTGCTCGAAAACATGTTATGGTTGATGTTTGCAAATGGTTGCAAGTGGTTGCAAGTGGTTGCTCGTTGTTGCATAACACACATTAGGCACTAGATCGGCTCAGACACATTTTCATATTGCATATGCATGAGTGTTTATACTTGTTTATGGATGAAATTGAATGTGTTATCAAGTGGATGTTGCATATGGATGAATATTTGTGCACACATATAGTGTTTATGTGACTAGGATTATTTGCATACATGTTGGATTCATGACACTAAACATATTTTGCATTAAGAAGATCAAACAGGCCTGATCATTTGCATTAGATAAGGAACATATACACACACTTTCTACATATATTCAAATAGCATTAGAAATCTTTTAAGGACAATGATTGCTCGTGAATGATGGTTGAGTAGATGGATGATTGGATGGTAGGATATATTCTTCCTAACTTAGAGATTTCGAGGACGAAATCCTTTAAGGAGGGGAGAATGTAACAACCCGTATTTTTATAACATGTTAAAGTCAGAAATCAAGGCAGAATTAAATTTTAAAATAAGAATCAGGGGAAACGGGTTGCGCCATTACGTTCGTCTCGGAATTCTACATTAAATCGAGTCCGAGTTTTCGAAAATCGGAGTCCGTATGACCAAGATATGACCCTTCAAAGTTTCAGGAATTTAAATAAAATAAAACAGCTCGAAAATAAAGCCAGAAATTCGAAATTCAAACCCAGAGAAGGCTGGCGGGAAAATTCCTGCCTATATACCCAGGTCGACTGGGGAGTCGACCCCCCCAACCTGGTCGACTGGGGTGTCGACCTCCCCATGACCAGGTCGAGATGGGAGTCGACCTGGGGGTCGACCTGCCTCCCGAATCTGTTTCCTAAGCCAGATGCATTCTGATGTATTTAGACTTGTTTCGTGACCAGATTCGTCTGCCTAACCCTATATAAGCAGCCCCCTAGCCTCATGCTCTCCACACCATTTCATTCTGTCCTTATTCTGCTTCTAAGATAATCAAAGTAATAAGATAAAAAGGAAGAAAAAGGACTGCTTCTTCTCCATCAAGACTACACTTAGAGATTTGCAAATTGGGTGATTTCAATTAGAACACGATCAATCAAATAGAGATTCAACAATCAAATTCTTCTTTCTAATTCTCAATCCACGCACCGTAAGTTCTATTTACTTTGAGATCTAAACTTGTTAATTGTAATTTGGACATGAGATAAAGTGAAATTTGACTTAAGCATGATAGTCGATTCATATCTATTCTTGTTCTTCTTGGATCTTGACATTTGGAATATTGCTTTGAAATCAGTTTGGGCCTATTCGCATTTATAAATCAAACGTTAACCTGCCTATGACATTGAAACCATTGTTAATGGCCAAGGACTATGATTGAGAACATAAGACTATGCCCATGCCTATGACTGAGAACATAAGACCATTGCCTATGACTATGACAAGGACAATTGTGGCTAGTCACTTATGACTCGTGACTATGAATTACTGCCTATGATTATGAACATAAGACTATGACCATGACTTTGAAACTATTGCAGTTAATTGCCTATGACTATTAGGGTAGTTGCCTAGAACTCTTTTGGATAATTATCCATGACTATTGTATAACTATTGTGGATAATTGACTATTATAGTTGATTTCTCATAACACTATAGTTGAAAACCATGTTGAACATCGAATTGGCATTTAGTTGGATCCCATACCTAGGGTGTGACTTGCTTAGTTTATTCGTCATTATGTACACCAAAAAACCATTGACCCATTATCCTTATATTTGGCTTGCTTATGCATGGCTATTCTTGTATGTCAAGTTTTTATCAGGACTATCACCTTATTTTGCTAGATTTGAAAACCCTGTTAATTTCTATACACCAGTGATGTTGTAACCGATTATCTCAAGTTATATCATGCCAGTCTTGTAATCTCTTTTATCTCTTTATGCATGTCCCTTCTGCCTATCACAGTTTTGATGTTATTCCCTTTATCTCTAGATTTAGATTTGCTTGTAATTTAGATCGATTAACTTTTACATGCGACGGGAATACGATTTGGGTGGATTAGGCAAAACATGAACTGGTTATAAACATGAATCATGAACTTGATAATAGGCATAAGTTGAAACATGAAGCTTGGCATGAACTTGACATGAAACTTGAACATGATCATGACACTAGAATGAACTTGAAAATGGCCAACTCGAGGTTGAGTTGAGTTTGCAGTGTAAATATGCCCGGAACCGCCCGGCAAATCCAGTTACTGCAAACAATAGGATCCAATGTGGGTAGTTGGTCATATCGCACTTGAAACCCGAGGTCAGACTGATTTGTGGTGTAAATCTGCTCGGAACCGCCCGGCATATCCAGTGACCACAACAACAGGTCCGATGTGAGAGGTTAGGGTGCATTAATGAATTAATGCCACATGATAGTGTTAATTCATGCACATGAAAGACAACACATAACCAAATTGAAATATGATTGGTAGGGTTAGGTCATGAACTTGAACGACAACACCTAACCAACTTAACACGTGAATGGTAGGGCTAAGTCACGAACTTAAATGACAACACTTAGCCAACTTGATATGCTAGACTGATGGGGTTAAGTCTCGAATTTAAATGACAACACTTAACCTACTAGACGGAAACCCTAGTTACACGGTCCATTTCAGTAGTAACCCAGTAGATGTATCATGGTACCTTGGAACTATGCAGGGTGGGGCACGATTACTGGGCTGATTGTAAGCGACCAGAACGACGGCTGTGTTGGTGCGCCGGTGTAGGTTCAGGCGGGCTATGGTCGTGCACGTGGTCCGGAGTTGAAAAAGAAGGCATTGGGCATCAGTAGGTTTATCTGTGCATGCTTGATTCGTGTCGGTGGTTGGCACCATAGGGCTTGATACACCCTATGGTGGACCTAGCACATGTGACTACATTCGTGATTGGTCCGTATGACACAGAAACACAACGAGCTAGAACTTGTAGGGAGCCGATCGATTAGTGGATCATTCCGTTGGACCTAGTAAGGGGTCATTCACGATTTTGGGCCAAGGGATCATTTCATGATTAATACTTGACATGGATTGGGCAACTAGTACAGTTGGTGCAGCGAACCTTGAACATGCGATGTTATACTTGACCTATACTTGATTCATCATATTATCTTAGTCTATCCTATCCATCTTGACATCATACTTATGTTTACTTTCAGTTTATACATGTCATTTTACCTTTACCTGTTATTTTGCTGAAAGTCTAACAGTCTTTATGACTGACCCGTTTCCTTTCGCCTCTTTTTCTTTCGTTTCTTCCCCCAGGTACTCAGGGAGGAAACTCTAGCTCTTAGCTTGGATTTAGCTTGCTTTCTGTCAGCTCATGTACGGTTTGGTCTTGAGCTATGCTATGGCTGCACGTCTGCTATTTTTGGGGAATAATTTACTTTTGTTATTTTTAAGTTTATGCTTCTTTATTTAGAACTTGATGTAATGGAATAATGACAACTTGTACTTTGGATATATGACGTTTTGACCCTTTTCTTAAAAGTAATAAGATTTGGTTTTTATTTTCTACCGCTGCTTTATTTATGTTCTATCTTGTGTTATCTCTGTGTATGTTTACCTAGATAATGCTCCACCAAAACTAGTGCATTCCCTTTGGGAGTGACCCTAGCGGAGGTTGGGTGTTACAACTGTGGTCGAAGACCAGAGGTCTTCACATCATTTGGGTGATTACTGATGATCTTGATTAGGCTGTACACCCAAGAGGAGGGAATCAGTTGGTGGTCGTCCAGACGTACTTGGAGATCGATGGATATGCGAGGTACAAGGTGCCTCTGGTTTCGTTCAGATACAGAAAGGACTTGTAAATGGACTGTGTGTCTTACATTGGATTTTATTATGTGTGATTGATTTCTATTAAATATATATCTGTTTGGCGGTGGAGAATTTATTCTCTTGCTTAACGCCCTTCTCTGAGACGTACGAGCTCAAGGGTTATATATTGATGGATATCAATCGCATGGAGTTAATACCTGTGTGGCATGCCTAAGTGGCAAATGATCAAGGCTTTTGTTGAAAAGCAAAGTCTTGTGGTTGATGATCAAAGCACAGCCTGTGTGGCATAGCTTTGTGTAGCGTTGATTCGCGAGCCCCACACCCCGGTTGTGAACAAAAAACGGGAGAGGACCTAAGGGAGGACATGCGTTTTCTTCTAGCTAGGGTGGTGTCAGTGACCTGCCAGCCCTGACATTTATATTATTTTCACTCGTGTGGTTGTTGCTGTTGCGAGGCGCCTCGGATATATCGGTGAATATGTGGAGCTGATGGTGCCATTGGGCTCATTTACGCCCCAAAGGGCTAGGAAACGCAGTGTTCTGGCATTTTAATCCACATCGGTGGACCGGCCCTGTCGCTCCAAGGGTCGATGCGCTCTGACCCTGATGCTCGAGCTAGAGAGTCTCGAAGCCGGTGAGGATGATCCCTTGCCTCGGTTCATAGATGGAAACCCAACTTCCAATACGTGACTTCGCGGTTTTTGATTGTAGAGCCTAGTATGGAGACATAGTGGTATGGGGCACTTATGCCGTCTATGATTGATACTTATAATCTGAAGTTGTTTTATACACTATGCACGTATAATAGTATCAAATGATTTGTTTTAAACGTATCCATTATTCTTGGCAATTATAAGTGGAAAACCCTATCCTCCGGCTTGCGTTGCATTGTGTGATGGGACCTGGATCTTATAATGCTTCATTTTTCTTTACTTAGCATTGCGTTGTTGTTTTATGCACTGGTATTCTTGGGAGGAAACCCGTTTGTGTTATATGGCGTGGTCCCTTGATTTTCCTAACTTTAAAATGAAGATAAATAACTGTTTTGGTTCTCACACCAATCGCATGACTGACCTGGAGTTTATTGTTTCTACCTAAATTCTGGGTGCCCTTATTTTTACATGGGCAGCTAGTAGTTTTGGTTTTGCAAATTTATATTCACAGGATCCTGATTTACAGCTGGAATGATATGCGGAAAGCTCTTATCCGTATATCTCCTTCAATTGTGTATTGTATTATTTTTCCGCTGCAGTAATGTATTTAAATGTAATTTCAATCTCTGATATTTTCTATGTAATATTTATTCATACTCTGTATATTCTTGTATTCTGACGGAATTGTTGTAATATACAATGAAATGTTCTTCTGTCTGTTTTCTTTTGTGCGTTGGTCTCGAAGTATCCGAGCTTTCCTTGCCGGGGAAGTTACGGGTCTTCACAGTTGGTATCAGTGCTTTGGTTTACAAAGCTTGAGAACAAGACACATTAGAACCGAACGAAAGAATTCATCAGAGATTGGATTAGTAATATCCAATGGGAATGACTCATTAGAGATGGGATCAGTAGTATCCTAAAACGAGTGTGAAGGGTATATTTTTAAGTTGAGAACAATTTTTGTTTTGAAAATTTAAATCGAATTATACGTATTTGAACAATTTATTTTAAATAGATTTGGACAATCCGATATATAAAGATTTTGCATATACGCCTAGCTAGCGTGTATACGAAGTTTTAATATACTGGATAGATATAGAATCACACTCTAGTCGCCCGTGGATGTTCTGATGGTGGTTTGAAACACCATCAGAATTTATGTTCGAGTGACAAAAGTGGGATTTCTATATATTTCCAATTGACTGGTGTGAGCACCAAAGCTAGATAGGGCTTATTGTTGTGATTTGGTACCAAAAATATGATTTTTTTTACTATATATCAAAATTATGAATTTGAAAAGATAATCAACTAATAGATTGCTAATTTTGTTGTTTGATTATTGTTTGATTAATTAAATGTTGGACCTTTAGCCAAATTGAACCAAATAGTGAGTTGTATGGGAAATTTGTCGCATTTGCATACATATACATGTACTTACATTGAACAGGTCATAGCAAGGAGGCTAGAGAAGAAGAATAAAATTGTTTGCCCGACAAATAGGTGCATGTTTACAAATTTATTGGGTTCTGATGATTTTATGAGCCGATTGGCTAGCCGCTTGGCTTTTTCTTTTTCTTTTGGATTGGTGAGGGCCATGGGAGGCTATTTGAAATATCCCGAAGTCCCCGGTGCAGGAGAGGTTATGGTGAATTTTTCGAAAATTTAGGGTGTTGAAAGTTCTTAGAAACTGAAAAGTTGAAGAACTTAAGTCGTAATGAAAATAGAGAAAATGGAGTTGATTAGTTAAACAACTTTCGACTTCGTTCCTTTTCGGGGACGAAAAGTTTTAAGTGGGGGAGATTGTAATAACCCGGAAATCTGAGCCAATTTAAAATTTTTATTTTGGCAGTTTTAGTGAATTTTGAACATTTAAAATTATTTATTTTAAATATTAACGACGAGAAGTTTATTTTGAATAGAATTAGAATATATATATTTATATACGTCGTCGTTAGAATATAATATTTATTTATAAATATAAAAGGAACTGAAAATGTCGCGGTAGCTCGAAAATTCGATTTCAAAGTTCAAATGAATGTTCAAGATTCAAAATAAACCAGATTTTAGTGAAACCAAAAATATTTGAACCTATTTCAAAATATCTTTCCAACAAATCCAAAAAATCAAAATTTCATAGCGGGGATAAAAAGTTATGCCCAGTTGAAAATTCAGAATAGTCGCTATGGAATTCGGGCCCTTAAAATTGGAAATTTTGTAAACGACCTCGGTTTTCGATGAAACCACTTATGTTGGATCTGTGATGTCAAGTTATTGCTAGGTTTCAAATTCGTAATTTTCTGAATCAATATGTGAGCGTGGCAAAGGAAAACGTGTTTGACCAGTTTCAGTTGATTTCAATCGACTGGAAAATGGCCATTTTTCAAATGGTCTTCAAATTCGACGAAATTGGTTTTGTTAGAACCGTATCATCAATACGAAGTTAGAAATAATTTTTCTGAAATTTTCAGAGTCCGTATGTGACCCCAGTAAATTGAAATGTGTGTTCAAAATCAATATATAGATTTATATTTTGATTTTGACGGAAACTGATCGTAACAGACGAATTGGCTTACCGGACTTATCCCATTATGTTCGGAATGAGGGTAATTAGCTGGGGACGACAGTCGATGGGTTCGATTTTGGGTTCGAAATTAAAAGTTGATTTATTGGATTAAATAAATAAATAAATAATATATATATATATATATTAAGTTTTCCCTCTTTTCATTTCATTGGACGGTCAACTCTCAAATTAGAAAAACCGATCCCGCCTCCCTCGTCCTAATCCAATCCGTCGCCCATCAGGTCGTCATCACCCCCTAGGCTGCGCGCCTCCGGCCATCACCACCCCCGACCTCCTACGGTCGTTCCCCTTCCCTCCTCTCGAAAATCGAACCTCCAAACCCCTCTTTCACCTTAAACCGCCAACACCAGCCAAGTGGGCCACCGCCGGTCAGTGCCACTCCCCCTAGCCGACCACCCACCACCTCCATGGCCACTAGTTCGACGGAGAACACCCCCCTCCTCTGAAAATGCAATGTAAGTTTTTGATTTCGAGTTTTATTTATTTTGTTCGATTTAAAAACTGATTTTATAGGTGTAGAGAATCAAAAACTAATTTTTAGGTGTAGAGAATAAAGGTATAATTTTTAAATTATAAAAATATGATTTTTAAGTAATTAAAATATGATTTTTATTATCTGTGAAGATTAAAAATATGATTTTTATTTGTGTAGAGTAATAAAAATATAATTTATATATATATAGTGAGGTAAAAATATAATTTTTATGTAGTAGAGATATAAAAATACGATCCTTATATATATAAATGTGATTTTTATATAGAGAATGGCGAAAGAAAATTGTGATTTTTATATGAGTAGCGATATAAAAATATAATCTTTACTAGAAGAAGAGCGGTATAAAAATGTAATTTTTATTATGAAGTTAACGTGATAAAAATATGATCTTTATTATATGAACACCATTATAAAAATAGAATTTTTATCTATATAGTAGCGTTATAAAAATGTGATTTTTATCCATATAGCGTAGTTATAAAAATGTGATTTTTATATACATGACAACAATATAAAAATGCGATTTCTATATGCGTAGTGGGTACGGTAGACGAAAGTGACAAAAGGCGAGCACGGCAAAGATTTTCTACATATGAAGAGTCGTGGTGAATTGGTTTAGCTAGTCGGTGAGAACTCCTCACTTTTATTTTAATTTCTAGTTGAAATATATACTAGGATGCAGACGGTGCTTAGTAGCACCCGACACCCGTCGTCCACAGACCATGCACGACTTGTTTGATTTTGTTTTGTTGCGAAAATTGATTATTGTGTTGAAGTAAAATATATATTCATGTGTTGAAATAAAATATATATTCATGTGTTAAAATAAAATACATATTCATGTGTTAAAGTAAAATATATATTCATGTGTTGAAGTAAAATATATATTCATGTGTTGAAGTAAAATATATATATTCATGTGTTGAAATAAAATATATATTCATGCGTTGAAGTAAAATATATATTCATGTGTTGAAGTAAATATATATTCATGTGTTGAAATAAAATATATATTCATGTGTTGAAGTAAAATATATATTCATGCGTTGAAGTAAAATATGTATTCATGCGTTGAAATAAAATATATATTTTTGTGTTGAAATAAAATATATATTCATGTGTTGAAGTAAAATATTTATTCATGTGTTGAAATAAAATGTATATTCATGTGTTGAAATAAAATATATATTCATGTGTTGAAGTAAAATATGAATTCATGTTTGAAGTAAAATAAATATTCATTTACAAATCGAACGATTTGTTTATGTACACCGATTTGACTGATATTGATTGGGACGATAAATTGTACACATCGCCCAACTGCACAAATAAAATATGTGTTTGATTGATTGAATCCCCACACGGGTATTGGGATGATATTTGACGTACACTACTCCCGATCGTTTAGTTGTTTGTCAATCGATGGGTTGACAGACTGTGTAAGCGTTAATTATTTATATTTAATGCTTATGCAGTTGTGTGGTGCACTATGGATGATGGTTGGTGATTTATCGTTGCTATTATATACATGTGTTGTAGAAAAACCATATAATTAATATTATATGGTAATTGATTGGGCTTCATTCCAATTTGGAAAATAAGGAATATTATAAAAATAAATTCATGTGTTGAATATAAATAAATTCATGTGTTGAATAGAAATAAATTCATGTGTTGAATAGAATAAATATTCATGTGTTGAATAGAAATAAATTCAAGTGTTGAATAGAAATATATTCATGTGTTGAATAGAAAATAAATTCATGTGTTGAATAGAAATATATTCATGTGTTGAATAGAAAATAAATTCATGTGTTGAATAGAATTATATTCATGTGTTGAATAGAAGAAAAAATTCATGTGTTGAATAGAATAAATATTCATGTGTTGAACAGAATAAACATTCATGTGTTGAATAAAAGCCGTGTTGACTAGATTGACGCCATTTTGACGTGAACGATATTTATATCGATTTTATTAATTTTTATAATGAATATAGAAAACGAAGTGATTTCAAAATATAACGTTTTGAAAATATTATCATTTGTTTATCGATGATGTGGAATATTCAATTTTGATTCGAAATTGAATATGAAGTTGAAATCGTTTTGAAAACGAATTTAAAACGATTTATAAAATATGTTTTAAAAGGAAATCGACGATATATATATATATATATATATATATATATATATATATATATATATATATATATATATATATATGGAATGGCCTGAATAGAACGCGCCGCGCCGCGGCAGTTCGCAAATTTCGACCATTGACTTCGAATGGATATTACGGGAGATCCGACCGTCGGATTCTCCTAAAACCGGAACTGTTGGGTTCGTATCGAAAAGTGCTTTCTAACGAATATTAGAGATTTGAAATGTAACAGTTGGATTTGGAATTATGTCCAAATCGAATTTGGAAAAGGTCGCTGTAAGTGCAGTTCGATGGCTGTTGATGGAAATCAACTGTACGGGCCTTGATAAAATTATTAAAAATAGTAATAATTTGTGTAAAATCATAAGAAATGATTTGTGAAAAATTAAGATGAAAAATTCCAAATTTGAAAAGATAAAAATAGATTTTTATCGAAATGAACTAGTTTTGAACTAGAATAAATAAATTGGATTTGAAAGGGTTTTAAAAGTAACCAGAAGTTCCAATAATTGAATTGGAATGGAATGTGATTTTGGGTTTATAGTGAACCGTGTTTTAAATGACAATGGTTCTTTAACCCATTTAAAGACAGAATATGATTTCTCAAGTTAAACGGTCATTGATATTGATTTTTGGGAAGATTAAAACCAAGTGGAGTTTTAATGAATCTTTAATTAGATTGAAATGGTCGAGAATGGAGTATCACCAGTTTTGCTCCAGGCGATAGTTAAATCTTTAATTAGATTTGAACGTGAAATGGTAATTGAATTTACCGATAACACTGTGGTGTTAGATATGAGGTATTACCAGTTTTACTTCGTGGGATGAATAGGTTGGGATTGGGAAATAAAATAAATGGTTACTTTGGTGTGGTTCGCTAATCCCAACTAGTTTGAAATGATATTCAAAAGAACATTAAAGTATACATTTAAAGAATTTATCTTTGATAAAATTAATGGGAACACCTCCCAAAGTGTAAGAATATTTGAATAAAGGAATATTCTGAATTAGAATGAGGCGTATGTTGTGTTTTTGTAACACTTGTTTATTAAATACGCGAGTTACTCAGAAAGACCGGGTTTATCCCATTCTGAATAACTGATTCGACGTGGTGTCGAGGATGAAGACGGTGGTCGAAGACCGGAGGTCTTTACATCGTTTGGGTGATTACTGATGATCTTGATTGGGTTGTACACCCAAGAGGAGGGAATCAGTTTGTGATTATCCAGACGTACTTGGAGATCGATGGATATGCGAGGTACAAGGTGCCTCCAGTTTCGTTCAGACCCAAAACGGACTTGTAAATAGACTGTGTGTCTGACATTGGATTTTATTCTGTGTGATTGATTTCTATTAGATATATATCTCTTTGGTGGCGGAGAATTTATTCACTTACTTAACGCCCTTCTCTAAGACGTACAAGCTCAGGGGTTATATATTGATGGATATCAATCGCATGGAGTGAATTGCCTGTGTGGCATGCCTAAGTGGAAAATGATCAAGGCTTTTATTGAAAAGCAAAGTCTTGTGGTTGATGATCAAAGCACGACCTGTGTGGCATAGCCTTGTGTAGCGTTGATTACCGAGCCCTACACCTCAGTTGTGAACCAAAAACGGGAGAGGACCTCAGGGAGGACATGCGTTTTCTTCTAGCTAGGGTGGTGTCAGTGACCTACCAGCCCTGACATTTATATTATTTTCACCCGTGTGGTTGTTGCTGTTGTGAGGCGCCTCAGATATATCGGTGACTATGTGGTGCTGATGGAGCCATTGGGCTCATTTACGCCCCAAAGGGCGGGGAAACGCAGTGTTCACGCATTTTAATCCAAATCGGTGGACCGGCCCTGTCGCTCCAAGGGTCGATGCGCTCTGACCCTGGGGCTCGGGCTAGAGAGTGTCGATGCCGGTGAGGATGATCCCTTGCCTCGGTTCATAGATGGAAACCCAACTTCCAATGCGTGACTTCACGGTTTTTTATTGTAGAGCCTAGTATGGCGACATAGTGGTATAGGGCACTTATGCCGTCTATGATTGATACTTATGATTTGAAGTTTTTTTATACACTATGCACTTATAATAATATCAAATGATTTGTTTTAAACATGTCAAGCATTCATGGTTATTATAAGGTAAAAACCCTACCCTCCAGCTTGCGTTGCATTCTGTGATGGGACCTAGGTCTTATAATAGCTTCATTTTTCTTTATTTAGCATTGCGCTGTTGTTTTATGCACTGGTATTCTTGGGAGGAAACCCGTTCCGTGTTATACGGCTCGGTCCCTTGATTTACCTAACTTTAAAATAAAGATAAATAACTGTTTTAGTTCTCACACCAGTCCCATGACTGACCTGGAGTTTATTGTTTTAACCTAAACCCTTGGTGCTCTTATTTTGACACGGGCAGCTAGTAGTTTTGGTTTTGCAGATTTATATTCACAGGATCCTGATTTACAGTTGGAATGATATCCGGAAAGCTCTGTATCCGTATATCTCCTTCAGTTGTATATTGTATTATTTTTCCGCTGTAGTAATGTATTTAAATGTAATTTAGATCTCTGATATTTTCTGTGTAATATTTATTCATACTCTGTATATTCTTGTATTCTGATGGAATTGTTGTAATATACAATGAAATGTTCTTCTGTCTGCGTTCTTTTGTTTGTTGTTCTCAAAGTGTCCGGGCTTTCCTTACCGGGGAAGTTACGGGTCTTCACATTTATAAAAGGAAATAATTATAAAATCAAAAGAGTTAAAAATAATATATTTGTTAAACAAATATAAAGGAAATTATTTGTAAACAAATATAAAGGAATATTTGTAAAACAATTACAAGTAGAAATAAAAAGGGAAAACATTTGTAAAACATTTACAAATGGAATTGGAAAGAAAATACTTGTAAAACTTTTACAAATAGGATTTAAAGGGAAATGTTTGTAATAACATTTACAAATAGATTAAATGTAAATATTTATTTATGGAATAAACAGAATGTTATAAATGCGATATTTGTTTAGAAAATAAATAGAAAGATAAAAAGGAAATATTTATTGGTTAAATAAATAGAATTGAAAGTAAATATTTATTTGTTAAATATATAGGATTAAATCAAGGGAATATTTATTTGTAAATAAATAGAAATTAAATCAAAGGAATATATAGAAAATGAATAGGAAATGGAAATCTGGTTTTAACAGATAAATGGAAAAGATTTATTTAAAGTGGAATTAAATAGAAATCTGTTTTAACAGATAAATTGGGAAGATTAATTTATAAATAATATTTTATAAACTAAGTAAAATATTTATCCATTGGACAAATGGAATATAGAAGCCAGGACTTATATAGAGAAGTAAGAATCGATTTGAACATCGATATTTGAAACTGAATATAGATGTAGAGTTAATCCATTAGAGTTAATGGAAAAGAGTCAATCGAATTAGAGTTAATTGATTAGAGAAAATCAGTTATAGTTAACTCGCTAGAGTTAACCAATTAGAGTTAGAGTTAACAAATTAAAGCCAGAGTTAATCAGTTAGAGTTAACCAGTTAGAGTTAATCAGTTAGGGTTGGTCGGTTAGAGTTAACCAGTTAGAGTTAATCAGTTAGAGTTGACCAATTAGAGTTAATCAGTTAAAGTTAATCAATTAGGGTTGACCAGTTAGAATTGACCAGTTATAGTTAACCAGTTAAAGTTAGAGTTAACCAATAGAGTAATTAAATAGAGTTAATCGAATTAGAATAGATCGATTAGAGTTAGTCGAATTAGGAGTTATTGAATATTAGTTATTCAAATAAAGTTAAAAGGATATATCGAATATTAGTTATTCGAATCAAGTTAAAAGGAGTTATCAATTAGTTTAATCAAAAGGAGTTAATCGAATTTAGTTATTCGAAAGGAGTTATCGATTAGTTTAATCGAAAGGAGTTAATCGATTTTAGTTATTCGAAGGGATTTATCGATTTGTTTAATTGAACGGAGTTAATCGAATTTAGTTATTCGAAAAGGAGTAATCGAATATAGTATTCGAAAAGAGAGATAAACGAATATCGTTTATTCGAAAGAAAGAGTAACCGAATATTAGTTATTTGAAGTGAGTTAATCGAATATTAGTTATTCGAAGAGAGTTAATCGTCCAATTCGATTATATCGAATTCGGGAAAGTACTTATACTTTCCGATGTTTAAATCAAGATTTATTTATTTATAAATAAGGTGTTTATTTATTTATTCACATTGAAGAATAAAAGTTATAATGGAAGTTAGATATTTCGAAAGTAGGGGTTATAACATCATTGTTATAACCAATGTTTTCAACAAAGAAGTGGATTCGTAAATAGAATCCAAGAGTTTCATAAGGAAGTTTGTTAAAGATTTAAAAGTTAAACTTCGACTATTTTGAAGTTAAAACGTTGTTCAGTTAAGGTATAAGAGGTAATTATAACACAACTTGATTGACTTCCTTCTTAACTAAGGATTGGTAAGGTTTGATAGTGAAGGAGTTTTGGAAATGTTTTCCAAATACGAATCAGAAATGTTTTCTGATAATAGAAAATAAGAATTTAGAAAATATGGAAACAGGAAATAAGTAAATTAATAAACTAAAGAGATAAATGTTAAATGATGATTGATCGATATAATTTCCATCTGGAAATAATATCGTTGTTTGCACACGTGTTATTCTTTGATAGTTAACTAATCGACTGTCGAAGTTTTCGACCATTTTAACGTTGTTAATATGGAGAAACCAGTCAGATTATTATCCGAAGAACCACTCCGTATTGGCATAAGCGTTGCGAATCATATATGCCAAAGATAATTGAAGACGGAGTAAAATGCAAGGGCTGTTGTATAAATCTTAGGTAAAGATTGCCTAAGATGGTTGTACTGAATAGTGCCTTCGGTTTGTCCAGTCCCAGGACGACCTGTATGGAAGAATGTCTGATAGAGTATATTTAATAGATTGTGTAAGTTGATCTCTTCAAACGTATTCACGTTTGGTGGTGGAGGAATTCGTTTCTCTTAGCTATATACCCGTGGTGTTTTTGGGGAAATCAATTTGTGATTTGGTGGGTATGACGATGTGACATTCAAAGTGAATAAATGTGTGATCTGTCAGAGATAAGCGTGGCCTCTAGCCTCACAACCAGGAAATGACAAAAATCGGGCAGGCAGTATGGCTATGTAGGTCGCACCTATTAGGGTGTATAATCACCTGATCTAAGGTTTCATTTACTTCTAAAAATATAATGTCGATGCTGTCCCAATCGGGAAACCGTTGCTGATCCCAACCGTTGGTGATATACATTCGATACACTCAACGAAATGAGTGGTCGGTCATATGTGGCCGGGTTGCATGATGTTCTTGTTGAACCCAGTGTATTCCTCTCTATCGGTACACTAGCAGAAGGTGGTTCCATACCTTGTCATGGTTGGAAATCCATTACCCAATACGTGCTTGCAGATTTTATTGTATAATATATATGTAGAACGTGAGATGAAAGGTTTTCTGCTAGATGATTGTTATATTGTGGTTGATAGACATTATTATAATATCAAAAGGTTTTTGATATAAAGGTATTTTGGATTCTCATAAGGGAAAAACCCGTTCCGTTATATGGCGTGGTCTTATGAGATATCGTTTACTTGTTTAAATTGTTTTACTCATACCAGTCCCATGACTGACCCGGAGTTTATTTTGTTTTGTTTTCCCTAAACTCTTGGGCGCCCAATTTTGTACGGGCAGTCAAGTAGTTGGGATTTACAGATACTTGAAGAGCTAGAGCAGGAGGGTTTAGGATTTTATATGGCTATTGTTATTCTGCTGTGTTGTAAGTGCTGTACTTAATACTGATATGTATATTCAAGTACAATCTTTTATTTTAAGGATATGTTATCTATTATATTTTGTTCGTTCCGCTGTGAGATTCGTGTTACTCTGATGTTGTATCTTCTTCTTCTTCTATTCTAAGTTTCTATCTTATCTTTCCTCACCCTCTAACTTCTTTCTATTAACTTTCCGGTTATTTTCGATCATTGGATGTTCGATATGTGTTGTATATCGGATAACCATGATCGCCCTTTTTCCTGGGTATTGCACTTGGTATCAGAGCTTAAGGTTAAGTTATTACCTTGGCTCTGTGGCGTGACTTATTAGAGATGGGGTTAGTAATACCCTAGATCGAGTTCAGTGTATATTTACGAGTGAGCGTATTTGTTATCGATATAATAATTGTTCTATATTGTGGAGATTTATTGGTTGAGTTGTTTATGTGTTCTGGTCGATCAGTTTGATCCATTGTATCGGTAGGAGCTTCTAAACACTCGAATACGATGGGTCGGCACGATATGTTTTGAATAGAGGGTAAATGAAAATAATTTTACCCGAAGTATATTTTGATATATATTGGATATATTGGTATTTATTATAATCGAATAAGATTATAAAAATGTGAAATGGTTATGTAAATAATCGATCAAAGTTCAAATAAGCATAATGAATTGAATTAAATCTGAATTTAAATCAGATTGGAATCAAAACCTCGTAAAATTGTAAAAGTGTTTGTAATTGGATTTAGATTAAAAATATGAGGATTTTAAAATTCTGGGAGATTTTAATTTGTTTTTACAAGGATTGTAAATGGTATTTTGAAATGAATTTCAAAATGGAAGGGTTTAAAGAATGGTTTTGATAAGTGATATAGTATTGAACTCACTTCGATAGCTGGGAAATAACTCTGATGATGCTGGCCACATCATCAATGTTCATTTTCAAGTTTATAAGTGATGAATTACTACCAGAGATACTATTTTGAATTTGTTTTGGGAAAAACAAGTTGTGTTGAATTTCAAAAAGGAAAATTTGATTTTTGAAAGAGGTAAACTGTTTAAAAACTCCCAGGAAGAAAAATTGTTTGAACTAAAAACAAATTTATTTAAAAATTTGTGAAAACAAATTGAGATTTAATTAAAGCCAGTTAAGTGAAAACAGAACGGAAATGGAATGATATCAGGAAAAATTTGTTCTTGTTGTCGAGATAAGAATCTGAAATGAAATTTGGATTAGGAAGTTAAGAGTTTGAAATCGCGAATGGAACTTGAATTTGAAATGGAATTTGACTTGGGTATAAGCAAATTATTCGGTTTGAGAATGAATTGATTGGAGTTTGGTTGGGATAACATTGGTATATGCTGAATTAACGGCAGATGGAAGTGATAAAGTTAGTATGCCCGACAAAAAGGTACAAGTTTATATTTCATATGGTATGAAATTTTTATGAGCCGATTTGGCAAGCCGCTTGGCTGTTCGATTCTCTTTTGGGTTGGAAAAGGCCCAAAGAGGCGAGTGATGGTTTGACGTATTGACCAGTACAAAGGAGGTGCTGGCGAATTTTTTTGAAAAGTTAAGGTGTTAGAAAATTTTCAGGATTTTTGAAAATTTTCATTGATAAGAATAAATTAATAATTTAATAGAATTTAAATTGGTCCATTTGAAAACTGGAGTTAAAAAGTGAACAAATAAGTTCTAACCGGTCGATAGGGTTTGTTTTCTACCTTAACAATTTCGAGGACGAAATTGTTTTAAGTGGGGAAGAATGTAACGACCCGTATTTTCTACGATATATAATTAACTTATTTAATTATATAAATAGTGATTTAGAATTCAAATGGTCGTTTAGTTAAATTATAGTGAATATTTAATTAAAATAATAATTAAATAATATATTTAATTCTGAAATAATTAGAATTAGCTGAAATGGCAATATGGTGTGAATTGGGCAAATTCAAAATATATAATTTAGCTTGGAATTTAATTTGAATAACAAATATATTATATAAACGACAGTTTGAACATAGGATTTTAATATAATTATAATCGAGCTCGAAATGGCGCTGTAGTTCGTAAATTGGCAAGTAGAACTTCAAACGAATATACAGAAGCCGTTTTAAATCGGATTTCTGTGAAACAAAAAACGTTAGGAGCTGGTGAAGAATTTTTCTAGTGGAAGAGAAAAATCGGGATTTCGTTTTGTAGATTTTTAGTTATGTCCAAATTAAATATTCAGAAAAACAGCGGCATATTCGTTCGTGGCCATAATGGTTATTTAAAAATATTTGAATATCGGGTTTGAATTTAGACAAGGTTCTTTTAAGACATAACAATAATTTAATTTTTAGAATATTACTGTAATTTTTAATTAATTTAATAAGCAACTTTTTATTTGTAGTATTTTGTACCCTTAATCAGCGATTTTGGGGTTTCACAATATGAGTTAAACTACTGATTTTATTATATTTTTGGAATTGGGACACCTTGCTCATCGCAACGGCATTTTTATTTTTGTCGATAGCAATCCATTCGTGAACAAAGTTATATGTATGACGAATGCCAAAGCCATTTAAAACTAAATCAAGCATAGAGGATTCGGTAATAAGGAGTTATTCTGAATACTATGACAAAAGATGTTGCTTAGAATAAAACATGCATTCATTTTTCTCTTCACATTGGACGTTTTGTACATGGTTCAGTATGAGCTGATTGATGTGGGGAAGTCACAGACAATTTAACTTATAATATGCCTTCCTTCTTTACTAAGCAATCCCACCAAGGCAACCCGTTACTCGTGAGGATATGAATTACACAACATACCTATGTACTAAAATCCATAACGTGTACAGACTGCATCCATTAACACAGACCTATGTACTAATATCCTTAACGTGTATAGGCTGCATCCATTAACAAAGACCTATGTACTAAAATCCTTAACGTGTACGGACTGCATCCATTAACACAGACCTATGTACTAAAGTCCTTAAGTCGCCCTTAAGTAAAAATAATATATAAATACACGTTGCTGTTAAATTCCTTTCTTCTTCCAGGAAACCAAGTTGTTGGAGTACATTCAAAAATCGAATATACATATTCGAACACATGTACACTTGCTCTTCATCTCCGTGTAGTTTCAGTGTGTACAACGCCACCTTTGGGGTTTCGAGATGAACACAAAATGCGTTATATATACTGGAGCTCACGAAAGAATGTAAAGTGGAAGGAGGAGCTCATGTAGGTGAAAACTGAAGAGGTTTGGTGTAAACTGAAGTCACTGCTATTGAATGATGGTGGCGGGGGACAGAAAACGAAGGGGAAGGGCAGGTACTAGTTTTTGGTGTTTGCTTGCATAGGATGTTTAGGATCGCTGTTTGAGGTTGATTTAGTCACTGTAGATGTCGAATTGTTGAGTTGTCTGGTTTGGGGTGGGATGAACTGTACGGTTGGGTAGGAGCCATTTCGGGTAACGTGTGAGCTCACGAAAATGGCGTGTGTTTCTCTGAAGAATGAAATGGCATCGGAAGGATTATTGTTTAGTGAAATGAAGTGAGAACTTGATGGCATGCGTACAAGATGGTGGATGGTGTCGTTAGCTTTTGAAATCAGTTTGTAAAAAGGGTTCAGTGGAAGTTGAAATCATGGCCATGTTTTCACAGAGTCAAGAGCTGGAGTCGTAAATCGGAGAAGAAGGACTTGAACGAGCGGGTTACAAATGTACGGGTATGGGCTGAGGCATAAGGAAGAGGTGAGGACCAAATTCTTAAAGTGAAATTCAAGTTTTGTTTTATTTAAATAAGTGTATAAACTTGTAATGTATATAACTTTATCATACGGTATCGGATTTGGACAAAACATGATCCGTTAGGATCGTATGGACAGTGGCTCCACAATGGAACTGCCTGGGTGCGAATCTGAGCTCGTCATAATTTATAGCGAAATAAATTGTCCGTCTGTATCAAGCAATGGTTATCGTTATTAACGATGATTGTCCAATGTGAGTAAAACTCACCAACTCTGAACAGTTACATTTTGATAACGTATTCTTAGAACTGATAATTATCCGTTGATTGCTATGTGTTAATTGTTTGGTTGAATTGCTTATGTATTGATTGAAATTATAGATAACGATATATATATAAATTGTTAATCGAATATTGATTCCGTTTGTCAGAATATTTTGTATTCATGTTGTTTAACATCTGTGATGCAGGGAAATAGGTTGGAGGAATCCAACTCGATTCCTCAACATTTATTTTACTACTATTCATATATTGTGATATATGATGTGATATATAATTTGTTGATGATTATGTGGGTTCTGGACGATATTTATCATTGTTATATGGTATGTTAAAAACCATAAGAAATACCAGAATGATAAAATGGGATTTTCAAAGTATATTTTGAAAATAATTTATTTATATAAAATCGATGGATTTTATATATAAAGGGAAAAAGGATTTTATAAAACGAAATAATTATAAAATCAAAAGAGTTAAAAAGAATATATTTGTTAAACAAATATAAAGGAAATTATTTGTAAACAAATATAAATGAATATTTGTAAAATAGTTACAAATAGGAATAAAAAGGGAAAACAATTGTAAAACATTTGTAAAACATTTACAAATGGAATTGGAAAGAAAATATTTGTAAAACATTTACAAATAGGATTTAAAGGGAAATATTTGTAATAAAATTTACAAATAGATTAAATGTAAATATTTATTTATAGAATAAATAGAATGTTATAAATGAGATATTTGTTTAGAAAATAAATAGAAAGATAAAAAGGAAATATTTATTGGTTAAATAAATAGAATTGAAAGTAAATATTTATTTGTTAAATAAATAGGATTAAATCAAGGGAATATTTATTTGGAAATAAATAGAAATTAAATCAAAGGAATATTTAGAAAATGAATAGGAAACGGAAATCTGTTCTGAACATTTAAATGGAAAAGATTTATTTAAAGTGGAATTAAATAGAAATCTGTTTTAACAGATAAATTGGGAAGATTAATTTATAAATATTTTTTTATAAATTAAGTAAGGTATTTATCCATTGGATAAATGGAATATATAAGTCAGGACTTATATAGAGAAGTAAGAATCGATTTGAACATCGATATTTGAAACTGAATATGGATGTAGAGTTAATCCATAAGAGTTAATGGAAAAGAGTTAATCGAGTTAGAGTAATTGATTAGAGAAAATCAGTTTGAGTTAACCAGTTAGAGTTAACCAGTTAGAGTTAACCAATTAAAGTCAGAGTTAATCAGTTAGAGTTAACCACTTAGAATTAATCAGTAAGGGTTGATCGGTTAGAGTTAACCAGTT
This sequence comes from Allium sativum, assembly GCA_030737875.1. Lineage (NCBI taxonomy): Eukaryota > Viridiplantae > Streptophyta > Magnoliopsida > Asparagales > Amaryllidaceae > Allium > Allium sativum. The sequence continues at coordinate 569,130,869 of CM060923.1, read as the reverse complement.
AGAGTTAATCAGTTAGACTTGACCAGTTAGAGTAAATCAGTTAAAGTTAATCAATTAGGGTTGACTAGTTAGAGTTGACCAGTTAGAGTTAACCAGTTAAAGTTAGAGTTAACCAATAGAGTAAATAAATAGAGTTAATCGAATTAGAATAAATCGATTAGAGCAAGTCGAATTAGGAGTTATAGAATATTAGTTATTCAAGTAAAGTTAAAAGGAGTTATCAAATATTACTAATTTGAATCAAGTTAAAAGGAGTTAACAATTAGTTTAATCAAAAGGAGTTAATCGAATTTAGTTATTCGAAAGGAGTTATCGATAAGTTTAATCAAAAGGAGTTAATCGAATTTAGTTATTCGAAAGGAGTTATCGATTAGTTTAATCGAAAGGAGTTAATCGAATTTAGTTATTCGAAAAGGAGTAATCAAATATAGTATTCGAAAAGAGAGATTATCAAATATCGTTTATTCGAAAGAAAGAGTAATCGAATATTAGTTATTTGAAGTGAGTTAATAGAATATTAGTTATTCGAAGAGAGTTAGTCGTCGAATTCGATTTTATCAAATTCGGGAAAGTACTTATACTTTCCGGTGTTTAAATCAAGATTTATTTATTTATAAATCATGTGTTTATTTATTTATTCACATTAAAGAATAAAAGTTATAATGGAAGTTAGATATTTCGAAAGTAGGGGTTATAACATTATCATTATATCTAATGTTTTAAATAAAGAAGTGGATTTGTAAATAGAATCGGTGAGTTTCGTAAGGAAGTTTGTTAAAGATTTAAAAGATAAACTTTGACTATTTCGAAGTTAAAACATTGTTCAGTTATGGTCTGAGAAGTAATTATACCCCAACTTGATTGACGTCCTTCTTAACTAAGGAATGGCAAGGTTTGATAGTGAAGGAGTTTCAAAAATGTTTTCCAAATACGAATCAGAAATGTTTTCTGATAATAGAAATTAAGAATTTAGAAAATATGGAAACAGGAGATAAGTAAATTAATGAACTAAAGAAATAAATGCTAAATGATGATTGATCGATATAATTTCCATCTGGAAATAATATCGTTGCTTGCACACGTGTTTTTCTTTGATAGTTAACTCACCGACTATATAAGTTTCCGACCATTTTAACGTTGTTAATATGGAGAAACCGATTGGATTATTATCCGAAGAACCACTCCGTATTGGCATAAGCGTTGCGAATCATATATGCCAAAGATAATTGAAGACGGAGTAAAATGCAAGGGTTGTTGTATAAATCTTAGGTAAAGATTGCCTAAGATGGTTGTACTGAACAGTGACTTCGGTTTTTCCAGTCCCATGACGACCTGTATGGAAGAATGTCTGACAGAGTGTATTTAATAGATCGCGTAAGTTGATCTCTTCAAATGTATTCATGTTTGGTGGCGGACGAATTCGTTTCTCTTAGCTGTATACCCGTGGTATTTTTGGGGAAATCAATTTGTGTTTTGTCGGGTATGACGATGTGACATTCAAAGTGAATAAATGTGTTTAGTCAGAGATAAGCGTGGCCTCTAGCCTCACAACCGGGAAATGACAAAAATCGGGCAGACAGCATGGCTATGTAGGTCGCACCCGTTAGGGTGTATAATCACCTGATCTAGAGTTTCATTTACTTCTAAAATCTATTGTCGATGCTGTCCCATTCGGGAAACGGTTGTCGATCCCAACCGTTGGTGATACACACTCGATACACTCAGCGAAATGAGTGGTCGGTCATGTGTGGCCAGGTTGCAAGATGTTCTTGTTGAACCCAGTGTATTCCTCTCTAGAAGTACACTAGCAGAAGGTGGTTCCATACCTTTTCAGAGTTGGAAATCCATTACCCAATATGTGCTTGCGGTTTTGATTGTATACTATATATGTAGAACGTGAGATGAAAGCATTTCTGCTAGATGATTATTATATTGTGGTTGATATATATTATTATAATATCAAAAGGTTTTTGATATAAAGGTATTTTGGATTTTCATAAGGGAAAAACACGTTCCGTTATACAACGTGGTCTTATGAGATATCGTTTACTTGTTCAAACTGTTTTACTCATACCAGTCCCATGACTGACCCGGAGTTTATTTTGTTTTGTTTTCCCTAAACTCTTGGGTGCCTAATTTTGTACGGGCAGTCAAGTAGTCGGGATTTACAGATACTTGAAGAGCTGGAGTAGGAGGCTTCAGGATTTTATATAGCTATTGTTATTCCGCTGTGTTGTAAGTGCTGTACTTGATAATGATATGTATATTCAAGTACAATCTTTTATTTCAAGGATATGTTATCTATTATATGTTGTTTGTTCCGCTGTGAGATTCGTGTTACTCTGATGTTGTATCTTCTTATTCTTATATTCTAAGTTTTTATCTTATCTTTCCTCACCCTCTAACTTCTTTCTATTAACTTTCCGGTTATTTTCGATCCTTGGATGTTCGATATGTGTTGCATATCGGATAACCAAGATCGCCCTTTTTCTAGGACATTACAAAATCCCAAATCATATCATTTCTAAATAAACCCAATTTAAAATTATATTTTTACTCAATTTGAATGACCATCATCATTATAAACCACAAAATTTGGTTTTCTTCCCAGTATTATTCCATTTTATTTATTTTGAATTGAAATTTAAATATATAGAAAATGTGGGATGTTACAACTGGCTTGCAATGAAAAGGGGTGGAGTAAAGGAAATAGGGTCTGAGAAATACGGGTAAGGATAAGAGTAATCATTTTCGTGAAGAGGAGGATGGGATACAGAAGAATGGGTAGAAGAAAGAGTCTTGCGCGAAGAGGAAAAGGCTGCTACACAAGGAAGGAAATGGAACGCTTTTATCTATGTGGTTTGAATTAATATATTCCGATCAGAGTTGGATTCTATGCACACCATATAATTTCAAATCTTGGTGTACAGTTACCATATATTTGTTTCTGACAAAGAGAGAAATTTCTAAATTTTGAACAGTGGTTTCAAATATTAGCTATTGACATGTTGAGATATTGAAATCTTCGTGCACTATTTCACAAATCTTGTAACTGACAAGGAAAGATATTTGTTGTTGTTTCCATATTTTTAGGAAAATTTAAATTTCCAGGTCAAAGAGCAACGTAGAGAATTTATTTCATAGAGAGAATAGATCCTTATTAATAGAGATAAGATTTAAAGTTGGCTATGATTTTTTTACATATGTACCAATGCTTTGAAATTCAAATTTATGTTTACACCATTTATTCCCTTCCTAGTTTGTTAACTTAGTTAAGGAAATTTTAATAATTTTTCTTCTTCTTTCTTATGTTTAGTGTTATTTGTTTATTTATATGGTCATGAATGGACAACGCAGCGAACATTAAACTGTTCTGCGCACATTTACATATATTTTAGTGAACGCGCACTACGGATAAACAATGCTGAAATTTGTTTAGCGAAAAACGTTTTACTTATCCAACGTTAAATTTTACAAATTTAATTTAAATAAAAATTTTGTTTTAAATATTTAAAATTATTAATTCATCTTCTTCCTTTTAAAATTATTATTCATTATTTGCTTTTATTACATCAAATGTATTACAAATGGTACCGTTTTGTCATAAGTTTAAACTAAGCGGTTTATTCCAAACAAAATTAATCACTATTTACATTAAACTTCAACTTTCATTTTGAAATTATATTTGCCAGTGATAAAAAATTTCTTTTTAAATTAAATAAGATATGATTCAAAGTCAGATTTCCAAATATATATAACTTAAAGTTGATTAGTAAAGTAAAAGTTTTTATTAACAAAATGTTCATATGAAATTTAATTTACAAAATAATCCATATATAAGCGTACTCAAATTCTATTCAAAATAAATAACAGTCCAATTTCTGAATTAGACTTCAAGTATAAGCACATTTTTCTTTTATAAACCAAATTACAAGATCAATATTAAGTTACAAAATAAATAAAATGGTAGTAACTCTTATTTAAATAGCATTCGTATTTTAAACAACAGAGACATTTTATTTTGAAGATTCAAATTGGTTTAAAATAGATAAAATTCTAAATTCTACATCTAAATCCAAATATTTATATTTATTTTATTATTAAATTTTAATTTAACTTATATTTAAATTTGTCGAAGTTACTGGTTCGTTACAAAAATAGATACATATTTATATGGTTGCCTATTGTAACACCCTTTTGTATATAACATTGTTGTATACACAATTATATGATTTTTTTTGATGATAACAACCAAATAAATATTATTTTAAATGTGTTTGTTACTGTACTATTCTACATATACATCACAGACAGGAATATAATATTTATATTCAAACAGAATGCATCTATATTGAAACTCAAATACCTACACAGTATTTTGTTTAAATATAATATTTTATTTCAATATTCAACATTATAGATTTACAGCTCCACTATTTGCTCAACACTGTAATTCACTGAAATAAAATTCATTCATATACATTTCACTTGTTACATAGCTCCTCACTGCAACACTTTATACTACTCATATATTCTTTCAATTCACATTAACTCATATACATACTCCTTGACACTTATTTATTTCACTGACTCTGTTATTTTCTTCAGTCTTCTGTCTTCACAGCATCCTCACAGTCCGTCCAGTCTTCATACCTGTCACATGAAACACACACAGAGTACACTTCAATAGAAATAAAATTGAATTCATGCAAATATAAATTTACTTTTAAAAAATTTATTTCCTCATATTTCTGGTGTGTTTCTCATCATTTTTCATGACTTGATCTGATTCATCTGTGTTTAGATAGCTTGTGATATTCACAGTGATACACTGTAAATACCACAAGGCAGTCAGTGTATATACAAAATATTTCAGTGCAGGGACAAGAATCTTTTTTGAATGGGTGCATATACACATGCATATATTTATATACGTGTGCACTGCCTCGCCAATCCAGTGTGCAACTGAGGAGTTGCCACATGGACCATCTCGAATCAGTGCAACAGACAAGTCATACATGGACAAGCATTTCCAAAGCAAAACATATATACATACATATATATATATATATATATATATATACACGCATACGTGTATATATACATATGTGTACACATGCAGTCTATACAGTGTTGAGCTCAAACCAACAAAAGAGACAATGACATAGAACAAACCAATGTGCTAAAGTCAAAATGAAGGGTTCAGCATGGTCGAGCCGTGTTCAAACATCAATGGTCAAGTGGCTCAAAACAGCAATGGTTCAGCAAAATACGTATGTGAAAACATGTACAACCGTTAAAGCAGCAAGGATATAAGTGGAACAAATGGTGCATGTTTCAGCTTAGTTAACCATGGACAAACATGTCAAGTATCAAATATACACAACAACAGACCAAATGCAAATGTGCAACTGCATTCAAGTAAGTAATGAATCAAGACAAGTAATCAATGTTTATGGGATAAACATTGGTAGCATGGTCAAGCCAGTCTGAATATGAAGGTCCAGTCAACATACACATGTACTGCTCAAGTCCAAATGGAAGTTTCACAAATACAAGGAATATATGCACAAGCACAATGGAAGTGCAGATGTAACACAAATTTTTTATGAAACAAGTTCAAGTCAGATTTAATGGTCAACAAGTCACACAGCACGGTGTGTTTGTGCAATACAGTGCAAAGTGGTCGAGCACAAGCTTGTATATGGGTGCACAACAATGTATACTATGCATCAACATGAAATGGTCAAACTCAAGTAAAGAACAAGGCATGCCTCATGTGTGTCAAAGTGGAATCAACATATGTAAGAGCACACATAACAACAATCAAGTATGGCAAGAATGCAATAGGTGGATGGAAATACATGGAAAATTGTTCAGCATGAAAAAAAAATCATGTTCCTGTTTACATGAAACTAATGCATGTGCAAGTGTAGCAGGTTTGGTTTACTAGGCCAGAAATAAACACAATTACTCTCTCATGCATGTAACAGCAAGGGTTCGACAAAGTGGTTTAACAATTCAATATTAATCAGAGTTTTTCTAGGGCTAGATTAAACTCTATAAATACACCTTCTACATTAGAGGCATGGGGATGGAAATATAGAGAAAAAACAAAAAGAAAAATTCAGAGAAAAACTCATAAATTAAACCATTGTTTTCGATCACCTCGTCCCAAATCGAAGCATCAGAGATTAGCAATGATTTGAGCACTAGAAGTTTTATCCAGAGTTGAAGAAGCATCGCAATTCGATTAGGGATTTGAAATAAACCCTAGTTTCCATTTTCCAGCAATCGCCATTTTCAATTCTCAGAAGAAAAGGAGATTGGGTGCATACAAATGAAAATGGGCCGATACACCATGTCATAGGCTAAGCCTACTTGTTTGTTTCAAAGGGAAAAGGGTTTTCTTGCTTTATTTTTTGTGTTGATTTTAATTTCTTTTGTAATCAAACAAACAGTTCAAGAATCTGTAAAATCTAGGGGGAACCAGTTAAGGTATTAATAGGCAGTTTACTAGAGTCCGTAAAACCAGGGCAAATCTGATCAAGTTGATTAGATAGGTCTAGGGTTTTGAGCGTAAGGTTAGAATAGGAGCAGGGTCTGTGAGGGTGCATGGTCTTGTATGCGTGATCTGTTCTATCACCCCGTAGAAACCTTAGGAATGCAATAGTAGGTAGTGTTTTACCGGAGCTGGGTATCTCTTGTGTCATTTACTTTCTGCATTTCTATTTCTGCTATATTTTGTGATTTGTGAATATTTTAATATCTCGCGAAAATTTAATAAACCCTATTCACCCCCCTCCAGGGTTATTCTAGATCCAACAATTAGTATCATAGCTTAGTTTTCTTTAACCCTAGAATCACGGATCCTAGTTGTTAGTCTTTTGACAACCAGTACAGTCGTATTCCATTTATTTTCAATGGTACAGATATTTAAATTGGAAATTAGAAATGGAATTATATTTGAAAACTTTTGATATTAAATGTTGAGATACTGTTATTAATGGTTATTATATGGTCAATAGGAACGATATTGGATTCAATTCTCGTGCTATTCACACTTTGTATTCTTATATTGATGATGTCCAACATAACCTCATTTCTCATTGCTTCACTGCACAGGAAATATTGAATTTCCTTCATACGAAGTATGGAAAGATTGACAACAATAGCTCAAAACCCAAAATTGTCAATGTAATGTCCCGTATTTTTACGGTATAATAATTAATTAATTTAATTATTTAAATAGTGATTCAGAGAATTTAAATGGTTGTTTAAATAAATAATATTGAATATTTAATTAAAATAATAATTAAGTAATATATTTAATTCTGAAATAATCATAATTAGATGAATGGCAATATTTTGTGAATTGGGCAATTTAAAATATATAATTCGGTTTAAAATTGAATTATGATAACAAATATATAATATAAACAACAGTTGAACATATAATTATATTATAATTATAATCGAGCTCGGAATGGCGCTGCAATTCGCTATTTGGTGATTCGAACTTCAAATGAATATACAGAATCCGTTTTAAATCGGATTTCTATGAAACAAGAAACGTTCGGAGCTAGGGCAGTATATTTTTCTAATGGAAGAGATTCATTATGTAGATTTTGATTTATGTTCAAATTAAATTTTACAAAATTCGCTATGGAATTCCATTGAAATTTATAAATATATAAATATTTATATTATAAAAGGATTTAAATATAAATCGAATATCGATATAACTGTGAACTTTGAAATATCGAGTTATAAATCCCATTGGAGCTGTATGATATTCTATTGTGAATATATACAATAATATTTATTTTTAAATATTTAATTTAATTATTTTTAAATATATTTATATATTTAAATGGGTTATTTAGAGCTTTAAAAATAGCCAGTTTTGCAAACAAACTCTGTTTTCGACGAAACCAATTTTGTTGGATCCATAATATTAAATTATTGCTAGATTTCAATTTCCGTGATTTTTCAAGTCATTTTGTGGCCGTATGGATTTTTAATGTGAAAAACAGTCAGTATTTCGACGGTTAAAATACGTTGTGTGAGCAAAGGGAGTCAGAATTCGACAAACCAGATTTGTTGGGTCCGTAAGGTCAAACTCTAGTTGTATGTCCACCTTCATGATTTTTAGATATCGTGTGCGTTCGTAGATATTTTTAGAGTGCAGATACAAATAGGAAATGGATATAAATTAATAAAATAATGAGTAGCTTAGTTTCTAAGCTAACTTATACCGTATAAATAACCACTACACTTCTCCTAAACCTAGTTTTATCACTCATTGGTCAAAGCTTGGCCATCAATATCCTTACTAAACCAAATGAGAGATTCTAAAAATCCAAAAGAGTTCAGATCGATTTCTATAAATTAGAAACTTTATACATATGGAATCCTTGTCCATTGCTCTTCAGTTCTAAGCTCATTTTGCTGCTACGATTCAGTTCCGTCATGCCCAAGATAGGTAAGAAATTCTAGGGTTTGGAATTCCTCGAAGTTTGATGAGATTGGGTTTTTCGAGCTGTACATCGTGGAGTGTAGGAGTAAGAGGAGTTGAAGTAGGAAATATTGGTGAATTTTAGTGAGTTTTGGGGATGAATAAGGTTGGTACTTTACTGTGCCGTGACTGTAGGGTTGAACGACGCAACCGAGAAGGAAGGTGCGAGTTGAGGGGTATGGGGATGGTCAAGGTTAGGGTGATGTGCTGAGTTTGATGGTGCTCTTGGATTGACAAATCATGAGGTAACGAAGGAGTGGTGGAGTAGTAAGGACGAGAAATGGCAAATGCGGTACAGGGAATGTCGAACTGGGATTTAAGGAGAAGCTTGCGAGCTGACAATGTGGGGATGATTGGGTAGTGTCGATGATGCAGGTTCGGGTGGAGGTGTCTGGGTGCGAATCAATGAATTGGAGAAGGAGAGGTTGGGAAAAGAGTTTTCAGTGATGAAAAATGGGAGCGAAATACTGATGCTTTCGGGGAAGAAGGATAAATAGGGTCTGGTCTTGAATGGGCTGGATGGGCCGCCTTTTAATGAAGGGTGGGGCTTTTTGAACCAGAAATGCTTGTTCATAATAAACTATTGAGGTGTACTGGGGTCTGTACTGAGTTCAACAAGAAGGATGGGAGGGGATTTTTGTGAGGAGATTGCTGATGTTAGTTTTGGTCGAGGTGGAGTATCGCAATGAGGAAGCATGACTAAGGGGTAAAACAAGATTTGAGAAATAATTAATTTGTTTATTTAAAATGTTAGTAATGTTAAAATTGTATATAAACTTGTAAATCAAATATCGTAGTTGTATGTGACCAGAATTCAGCCAAATGAGATCCGTTAGGATCGTATGAACGACAGCTACAAATGGAACTGACAAGGAGGGAACAAGAGCTCATTACAATTTATAGCGAAATAAATTTCCTGATCCGAACCAATGACCGTAACGCATTATTAAGGATGATCGTCAAATGTGAGTAAAACTCACCAACTCTATCAGTTCATATTTTTATAACGTATTTTTAGAACTGATAAATGATGATTGATATCTGTGTGTTGACTGTTTGATTGAATAGCTGATTTGATTGTTTGAAATTATAGATAAAGATATATATATATAAATCGTTAATCAAACATTGATTCTGTCTATCAGAATATTTCATATTGAAATGAAACTAATGTTAATTATATTGTTTAACATCTGTGGATGCAGGGAAACAGGTTGGAGGAATCCAATGGATTCCTCAACAATTATTTTACTGTTTTTCATATATGGTGATATATGATGTGATATATAATCTGTTGTTGATTATGTGTGTTTGAATGATATCGATCATTGTGAATTGGTAATTTAAATACCGTAAGAAATACTGGATATAGAAAAGGAGATTTTCAAAGTGTATTTTGAAAATAAATTATTAATATGAAATTAATGGATTTTATATATAAAAGAAAAGAATTTTATAAAAGAAAATAATTATAAAATCAAAGAATAATAGAAAAGGAAATATATAGAAAAGGAAATATTTGTGAAAACAAATAGAAAAGGAAATATTTGTGAAAAAAAATAGAAAAGGAAATATTTGTGAAAACAAATTGAAAAGGAAATATTTAAAAAACATTTACAAATAGAATTGAAAAGGAAATATTTGTAAAACATTTAAAAATATAATTGAAAAGGAATATATATATTGCGAGAATAAATAGAAAGATAAAAGGAATATATATTGGGAGAATAAATAGAAGGATAAAAGGAATATTTATTTAGAAAATAAATAAGATATCATAAAACGAAATATTTGGAAAGTAAGTAGGATTATAAAAGGAATTAGAGTTAATTGAATAGAGTAAATCGATTAGAGTTAACCAGTTAGAGTTAACCAGTTAGAGTTATCCAGTAAGAGTTAACCAGTTAGAGTTAATCAGGTAGAGTTGATCGATTAGAGTTAAATCGAACAAGAGTTAATCAGATAGAGTTAATCGATTAGAGTTAAATCGAACTAGAGTTAATCAGATAGAGTTAATGGAACAAGAGTTACTCGAATATTAGTTATTCGAATAGAGTTAATTGAATTAGAGTTAGTCGGATTAGAGTTATCAAATATTAGTTATTCAAAGAAAGAGAGTTATCGAATAAGGTTACTCAAAGAAGAGAATTAATCGAATATAGTTTATTCGAAAAGAGTTAAAAAGGAGTTATCGAATATTAGTTATTCGAATAGAGTTGAAAAGGAGTTGTCGGATATCAGTTATTCGAATATAGTTTATTCAAAAAGAAGGTTATCGAATATAGTTTATTCGAATGGAATTAATCGAATATAGTTTATTCGAAAGGAATTTATCTAATATAGTTTATTTGAAAGGAGTTAATCGAATATTTGTTTATTCGAAGAAAGGTGTTAGTCCAATATAGTTTATTCGAAAGAGGATTATCAAAAATAGTTTATTCGAAAGAGAGATTATCGAATATTAGTTATTCGAAGAGAGTTAATCGAATAGAGTTATTCGAAAAGGAGTTATCGAATATAATTTATTCGAAAGAGAGTTATACGTGAAATTCGATTTTATCGATTTTGGGAAAGTACCATTCACTTTCTATTTTAATCAAGACTTAATTATTTATAAATAAATTGTCTATTTAGTTATTTTGTTAAATTACGGAATCAAAGTCATAAATTGAAGACAGATATTTCAAAAGTAGGGATTTTAACGCTACAGTTATAAATGAGGTTTTTCAATAAAGAAGTGGATTCGTAAATAGAATTCGAGAGTTACGTAAAGAAGTTGTTAAAGATTTAGATGGTGAACATTGTCTATTTCGAAGTTAGAAATGTTGTTCAGTTAAAGTCTGAGAGGTAGTTATACCCCAACTTGATTGACTTCGTTTTTAACTAAGGAATGGTTAAGGTTTGATAGTAAAGTTCGGTTAAGTGAATATAGATAATGAAGATAATGGTTTGAATTGGCATAGCGATGTTTTATTTAAACATCTGTTTAAATCCAAAGAATGAGTTTGGAAACATTTTCCAAATATAATCAGAGATATTGTCAAATCATAGAAAAATGAAATGTTGGATGGTAAAGAATACCGGAATGACAGTGATACGTGAAAAAGAGATGGAAATGTGTTCCAATGATTAATAACATATATTTTCTAAATTTAGAAAAATAAGAAATGTTGAGTATATGGAAACAGGAATAGGGAAATGGATAATTGAATGACAAATTAAATTAAAGTGAATCAGTGTTGATTGATGTTTTTCTCGGTAAGATTTCCATTTGGAAATACGACCATTGTTTGTACACATGTTTTCCTTTGATAGTTAAATCACCGACTATCGAAGATTTTGACCACTTCCATTGTCAATACGGAGAGACCGGGATCAGATTCATTTTCTGAAAACCACTCTGTATGGGCGTTAAATCAAATATGATAAAGATAATTGAAGACAGAGTTATGCAAGGGTTGTCCTGTTTACAGAATAGTGCCTTCGGTTTATCTAGTCCTAGGATGACCTGTATGGAAGAATGTCTGACATAGTATATTTAGTGGATCACGTAAGTTAATCTCTTCAAACGTATGTACGTTTGGTGTTGGAGGAATTCGTTTCTCTTAGCTGTATACCCATTGTATTTTTGGGGAAATCAATTTGTGATTTGGCAAGTATGACGATGTGACATTCAAAGTGAATAATTGTGTGATCTGTCTGAGATAAGCGTGGCCTCTAGCATCACAACCACGAAATGTCAAAAATCGGGCAGGCAGCATGGCTAAGTGGTTGGCTGCCAAGTAGGGTGTATTATCACCTATCTAAAGATGTTCATTTCATTCTATAATCTATTGTCGATGCTGTTCCATTCGGGAAACTGTTGCTGATCCCAACCGTTGGTGATATACATTCGATACACTCAAGCGAAATGAGTGGTCGGTCATGTGTGGTCGGGTTGCAAGATATTCTTGTTGAACCCAGTGTATTCCTCTTTAGCGGTACACTATCGGAAGGTGGTTCCATACCTTGTCGTAGTTGGAAATCCATTACCCAATAAGTGCTCGCGGTTTTGATTGTATACTATATATGTAGAGCGTGAGATGAAAGCGTTTCTGCTAGATGATTATTATATTGCGATTGATAGAAACTAAAATAATATCAAAAGAGTTTAGATATAAAGTTTATCGTTTATTTCAAAAGGATTATGAAAGTTAAAACAAATGTTTTGGATTCTCATAAGGGAAAAACCCGTTCTGTTATACGGCATGGTCTTATGAGATATCATTTATTTGTTCAAACTGTTTTGAATTGTTTTACTCACACCAGTCCCATGACTGACCCAGAGTTTATTTTGTTTTGTTTTCCCTAAACTCTTGGGTGCCCAATTTTGTACGGGCAGTCATGTAGTTAGGATTTTGAAGATATACTTGGAGAGCTTGGAGCCGGAGGCTTCAAGATTATATAGCTATATTTATTTCCGTTGTGTTGTTAGTGTTGTACTCTGATAATGTTACTGTATACATATACTAGTTTTATTTCAAAGTTATGTATCTATTATATATGGTTCATTCCGTTGTGAGAATCGTGTTTACTCTGGTCTATCTTATCTATTCTCACCCTTTTTTTCATGGACTATCCGGTGTTTTCGATGCTTGAATAGTCGACATGGTGTTATATGCCGATATCCAGGATCGCAAATTCCCCGGGTCGTTGCAGTGGTATAAGAGCTTAAGGTTAAGTAATTACCTTGGGATTGTGGAGTGACTCATTAGAGATGGGGTTAGTAATGCCCTAGATTGAGTTGAGTGTATATATACGAGTGAACGTATTTGTCATTTGATATAAAATGATTTTATATCATGGAGAATTATTGGTTGAGTCGTTTATGGGTTCTGGTCGATCAGTTTGATCCATTGTATCGGTAGGAGTTTTTAAACACTCGAATACGATGGGTCAACACAATATGTTTTAAAAAGAGGGTGAATGAAAATAAGTTTACCCAAAGTATATTTTGATATAGAGAAGATATGTGTATATATATATATATATATATTGGAATTATAATATATTGGATATATTGGTTGTTATTATAATCGAGTAAGATTACAAATTAAATGGTTTTGTAAATAACCAATCAGAATTCATATAAGTGAAATATATGAAATCGAAATGAAGTAAATCTGAATTTAAATCAGAATTGAAATTAAAACCCTGGAGATTTGGAAAGGTGTTTATAAAAGGATTTGGAATTAATATATGAGAATTTTAAAATCCTGGGAAAATTTAAATTGTTTTACAAGCATTGAGAATGATATTTTGAGCTGATTTCAAAATGGAAATGTTTTAGAAATGATTTTGAAAGTGATATAGTATTGAACCCACTTCGATAGCTGGAAAATAGATTCCGATGATGATCATGACATCATCAGTGTTCATTTCCGAGTTGTAAGTGACGGATTACTTCAAAAAAATTATTATGTTTGGATTGTTTTGGGAAAAAAGTTGTTTTGACATTCCAAATGAATATTTTGATTTTTTGAAAAGCTAAGTGATTTAAGCTTCCCAGGGAAAGATTGTTTGAGTTAAAACCAAACTGAATTGAAATTTGGTAAAGTAAATTGGAATTAAATTAAAGTCAGTTAAGTGGTAACTGAAATTGAATTAGAATGATATCGAGACAAAATGAATTTGTGAGATTCGAATTTTAAGTGAAATTTGATAATCAAGTTAAGAGTTTGGAATCAAGAATGAAACTCGAGTTTGAAATGATATTTGGCTTAGATATAAGCGAATGGTTGTGTCGGAGATAAAAGTGATTGGAGTTTGAATGGGATGACATTGGTATATGCTGAATTAGCAGCGGATGTAAATGATATAATGATATGCCCGACAAAAAGGTACAAGTTTATATTATATATTAGGTATGAGATTTTGATGAGCCAAATTGGCAAGCAACTTGGCTGTTTGATTTTATTTTGGATTGAAGAAGGCCTAGAAAGGCGAGTTGGAGTTTGAGCTATTGACAAGTACAAAGGAGGCGGTGGAATTTTTTTTCGAAAAGTTAATGTGTTAGAATTTCTTCAGGGTTTTGAAAATATTCGTTAATAGAAATGAATTAATATTTAATTGAAATTAATTTGGTTCAGTTGAATTGAAATTAAGAATTGAACAAAAAAGTTTTAACCAGTCAATAGGGTTTGTTTTCTACCTTAGCAATTTCGAGGACGAAATTATTTTAAGGGGGGAAGAATGTAATGTCCCGTATTTTTACGGTATAATAATTAATTTATTTAATTATTCAAATGGTGATTAATAGAATTTAAATGGTTATTTAATTAAATAATATTGAATATTTAATTAAAATAAGAATCAAATAATATATTTAATTCTGAAATAATCTGAACTAGCTGAAATGGCAATATGGTGTGAATTGGGAAATTCAAAATATATAACTCAGTTTAAAATTGAATTATGATAACGAATATATTATATAAACGACGGTTGAACATAAAATTATATTATAATTATAATCGAGCTCGAAATGGCGCAGCAGTTCGCTCTTTGGCGATTCGAACTTCAAATGAATTTACAGAATCCGTTTTAAATCGGATTTCTGTGAAACAAGAAACGTTCGGAGCTAGGGCAGTATATTTTCTAATGGAAGAGATTCACTGTGTAGATTTTTATTTACGTTCAAATCAAATTTTAGAAAAGACGCTATGGAATTCCTTTAAAATTTGTTAATATATATATATATATATATATATATATATATTATAAAATGATTTAAATATAAATCAAATATCAATATAACTAAAAACATTGAAATATCGAGTTATAAATCCCATTGGAGCTGTATGATATTCTATTGTGAATATATACGATAATATTTATTTTTAAATATTTAATTTAATTATATTTAAATATATTTATATATTTAAATGGGTTATTTAGAGCTTTAAAAATAGCCAGTATTACAAACAAACACCGTTTTCGATGAAACCAATTTTGTTGGATCCGTAATATTAAATTATTGCTAGATTTCAATTTCCGTGATTTTTGAAGTCACTGTGCAGCCGTATGGATTTTTAATGTGAAAAACAGTCAATATTTCGATGGCTAAAAATACGCTGTTTGAGCAAACGGAGTTGGAATTCGACGAAACCAGTTTTGTTGGATCCGTAAGGTCAAACTCTAGTTGTATGTCCATTTTCATGATTTTTAGATATCGTGTGTGTTCGTAGGGATTTTTAGAGAGCAGATACAAATAGGAAATTGATATAAATTAATAAAATAATGAGTAGCTTAGTTTCTAAGCTAACTTATACCCTATAAATAACCACTGCCCTTCTCAGAAACCTAGTTTTATCATTCACGGGTCAAAGCTTAGCCGTCAGTATCATTACTAAACCAAACGAGAGATTCCAAAAATCAAAAAGTGTTCAGATTGATTTTTATAAATTAGAAACTTTATACATATGGAATCCTTGTCCATTGCTCTTCAGTTCTATGCTCATTTTGCTGCTTGCGATTTAGTTTTGTCATGCTCGAGATAGGTAAGAAATTATAGGGTTCGGAAATCCTCGAAGTTTGATGAGATTGGGTTGTTCGAGCTGTACATCGTGGAGTGTAGGAGGAAGAGGAGTTGAAGTAGGAAATATTGGTGAATTTTCGTGGGTTTTGGGGATGAATGAGGTCGGTACTTTAATGTACCATGACTGTAGGGTTGAACGACGCAACCCAAAAGGTAGGTGCGAGTTGAGGGGTATGGGGATGGTCGAGGTGAGGGTGATGGGCTGAGTTTGATGGTGGTCTTGGATTTACAAATCGTGAGGTCACGAAGGAGTGGTGGAGGAGTAAGGATGGGAAATGGAAAATGCGGGTACAGGGAATATCGAACTGGGTTTTTGTAACAACCAACACCTCCGTTCACGCAAGATATTGTCCCCAATTTAACCACCGTATAGGTGTGGGGTTTTGTTCCTCAAAAGGCCTCAGAATTAGTAAGAGATGGGCTCTACTATATAAGTACCCACTTCACACAGGCTTCAACGATGTGGGACTTAGGGGTGTTACATTCTCCCCTCCAACATAGCCCAACGTCCCCTTTGGCTCACAAACACCTCACCCAGGCGCTGTGGTCCACACAAGAGCCACAATTCCGGCTGGGTATTGGCTCTGATACCACGTTGAAACAACCCATACCTCCGTTCACGCAAGATATTGTCTCCAACTTAGCCACCGTATAGGTGTGGGGTTTTGTTCCACAAAAGGCCTCAGCATTAGTAAGAGATGGGCTCTACTATATAAGTACCCACTTCACACAGGCTTCCACGATGTGGGACTTAGGGGTGTTACAGTTTTAAGGAGGAGCTTGCGAGCTGACAATGTGATGATGACTGGGTAATGTCGATGATGCAGGTTCGGGTGGAGCTGTCTGGGTGCAAATCAATGAATTGGAGAAGGAGAGGTTGGGGAAAGAGTTTTCGGTGATGAAAAATTGGAGCGACACCCTGATGCTTTCGGGGAAGAAGGATAAATACGGTCTGGGCTTGAATGGGCTGGATGGGCCGCTGTTTAAAGTAGGATGGGGCTTTTTGAACTAGAAATGTTTGTTCACAATAAACTATTGAGGTGAACTGGGGTCTGTACCGAGTTCAACAAGAAGGATGGGAGGGGATTTTTGTGAGGAGATTGTTGATGTTAGTTCTTGTCGAGGTGGAGTATCGCAATGAGGAAGCATGACTAAGGTGTAAAACAAGATTTGAGAAATAATTAATTTGTTTATTTAAAATGTTAGTAATGTTAAAATTGCATATAAACTTGTAAATTAAATATCGTAGTTGTATGTGACTAGAATTCAGCCAAACGAGATCCATCGGGATCGTATGAACGACAGCTACAAATGGAACTGACTAGGAGTGAACAGGAGCTCATTACAATTTATAGCAAAATAAATTGCCTGATTCGAACCAACGACCGTAATGCGTTATTAACGATGATCGTCCAATGTAAGTAAAACTCACCAACTCTATCTGTTCATATTTTTATAACGTATTTTTAGAACTGATAAATGATGATTGATATATGTGTGTTGACTGTTTGATTGAGTTGTTGATTTGATTGTTTGCAATTATAGATAACGATATATATATATAAATTGTTAATCAAACATTGATTCTGTCTGTCAGAATATTTCATATTGAAATGAAATTGATGTTAATTATATTGTTTAACATCTGTGGATGTAGGGTAACCGGTCGGAGGAATCCAACTGGTTTCCTCAACATTTATTTTACTGTTTTTCATATATGGTGATATATGATGTGATACATAATTTGTTGTTGATTATGTGTGTTTGTGTGACAACACGAAATTTCGTTCGATCCGAATCAGTTGCTAAACCGATCTACACCGTTCGAAACGCCTGATTATTTTGAGAACACGACAAAATAGAACGCAGACGGGAGAACATTTCATTGTTTATTACAACAATACCATCAGATTACAAGAACATACAGAGTATAAATGAATATTACACAGAAATATCAGAGATTTAAATTACATTTAAATACATAGCAGCGGAAAATAATACAATACACAACTAGAAGAGATATACGGATACAAACTTTCCGTATATCATTCCAGCTGTAAACCAGGATCCTGCGAATATAAATCTGCAAAACCAAAACTACTAGCTGCCCGTGTCAAAATAAGGGCACCCATAGTTTAGGTTAAAACAATAAACTCCAGGTCAGTCATGGGACTGGTGTGAGAACTAAAACAGTTATTAATCTTTATTTTAAAGTTAGGTAAATCAAGGGACCACGCCGTATAACACGGAACGGGTTTCCCCCCAAGAATACCAGTGCATAAAACAACAGCACAATGCTAAATAAAGAAAAATGAAGCTATTATAAGACCCAGGTCCCATCACACAATGCAACACAAACCAGAGGATAGGATTTTACCTTATAATAGCCAAAGAATGCTTGATACGTTAAAACAAATCCTTTATTATCGCTATAAGTGAAGAAATCAATTTCAAATCATAAGTATCAATCATAGGCGGCATGAATGCCCCATACCACTATGTCGCCATATATAGGTTATACAATCAAAATCGCGAAGTCACGTATTTGGAAATTGTGTTTCCATCTGTGAACCGAGGCAAAAGATAGTCCTCTACCGATTCGAGACAATCTAGCCTACCATGTCTCAGGAACAGCTGCAACTGCACCTAGGAGCCACAGGGTCGGTCCACCGATGTGGATTAAAATGCCTGAACACTGTGTTTCCCCGCCCTTTGGGGCGTAAATGAGCAAACGAATGACCCCATCGGACCCGGATCGTCCGATCAAACCGAGGCGCCTCGCAATAGCAACAACCACACAGGTGAAAAGTATATAAATGTCAGGGCTGGTAGGTCACTGACACCACCCTAGCTAGAAAGAAACGCATGCCCTCCCTGGATCCTTCTCCCGTTTTTAGTTCACAACCGGGGTGTGAGGCTCGCGAATCAACGTTACACAAAGTTATGCCACACAGGCCTTGCTTTGATCATCATCCACAAGAATTTGCTTTTCAACAGAAGCCTTGATCAATTGCCACTTAGGCATGCCACACAGGCAATTCACTCCATGCGATTGATATCCATCAATATATAAACCCTGAGCTCGTACGTCTCAGAGAAGGGCGTTAAGCAAGAGAATAAATTCTCCGCCGCCAAACAGATGTATATTTAATAGAAATCAATCACACAGACTAAAATCCAATGTCAGACACACAGTCCATTTACAAGTTCGTTCTGGGTCTGAACGAAACCGGAGGCACCTAGTACCCCGCATATCCATCGGTCTCCAAGTACGTCTGGACGATCACCAACTGTTTCCATCTTCTTGGGTGTACAGCCCAATCAAGATCATCAGTAATCACCCAAACGACGTGAAGACCTCGGGTCTTCAACCACCGTCTTCATCTTCGACACCACGTCGAATTAGTTATTCAGAATGTGATAAACCCGGTCTTTCTGAATAACTCGCGTATATAATAAACAAGTGTTACACAAACACAACCTACGCCTTATTCCAATTCAGAATATTCTTTTATTCAAATATTCTTATACTTTGGGAAAGGTTCCCATTAATTTTATCAAAGATAAATTCTTTAAATTTAATCTTTAATCTTCTTTGAATATAAATTCAAACTAGTCGGGATTAGCGAACCACACCGAAGTAATCATTTATTTTATTTCCCAATCCCAACCTATTCACCCCATGAAGTAAAACTGGTAATACTTCACGTCTAACACCACTGTGTTATCGTTAAATTCAATTACCATTTCACGTTCAAATCTAATTAAAGATTTAACTATCGTCTGGAGTAAAACTGGAGATACTCCATTCTCGATCTCTTCAATCTAATTAAAGATTCATTAAAACTCCACTTAGTTTTAATCTTTAACTGGGTTAAAGAATCAGTGTCATTTAAAACACGGTTCACGATAAACCCAAAATCACATTCCATTAATTATCGGGTTAAAGAACAAGTGTTATTTAAAACACTGTTCACGATAATCCCAAAAATCAATATCAATTCAATTAAATATTATTTAATTGGTACACTTCATTAAATCCAAATAAAAAGATTTAATCTTTTCTCAACTGGGCTTAAGAACAGTGTTAATGAAGACACCATTCACGAAAAACCCAAATCACATTTGATATTAAATACAAGGCTCTGAATAGAAATTATATCGGCTTATATTCAATATCAAATTCTAAGACCAACAAATATCGTATTGGAAATAACGATATATATACATATCTTTCAAATTTCCATAACAACATCTGTATGATCACGAAATCCAACATCGAAATATTACAAAGACAATTTCGATTCAAATCCATTCCAATTCAATTATTGGAAATTCTGGTTATATTTCAAAACCATTTCAAACTCACTTTATTTATTTTAAAAATAATTTACTATTCTAGTTCAAAACTAGTTCATTTCGATAAAAATCTATTTTTATCTTTTCAAATATGGAGTTTTTCATCCCAATTCTTCACAAATCATTTCTTATGATTTTACACAAATTATTACTATTTTTAATAATATTATCAAGGCCCATACAGTCGATTTCCATCAACGGCCATCGAACTGCACTTACAGCGACCTTTTTCAAATTTGATTTGGACATAATTCCAAATCCAACCGTTAGATTTCAAATTTCTAATATTCATTAGAAAGCTCTTTTCGATACGAACCCAACGGTTCCGTTTTTAGGAGAATCCGATGGTCGGATCTCCCGCAATATCCATTCGAAGTCAATGGTCGAAATTCGCGAACTGCCGCGGCGCGTTCTATTCAGGCCAATATATTATATACAATATATAGAATATATACTTCGTCGATTTCCTTTTAAAACGTACTTTATAAATTGTTTTAGTTTGAATGAGATCGATCATTGTGAATTGGTATTTTGAATACCGTAAGAAATACTGGATATAGAAAAGGGGATTTTCAAAGTGTATTTTGAAAATAAATTATTTATATAAAATCAATGGATTTTATATATAAAAAGAAAAGGATTTTATAAAAGAAAATAATTATAAAATCAAAGAATATTGGAAATGGAAATATATAGAAAAGGAAATATTTGTGAAAACAAATAGAAAAGGAAATATTTGTGAAAATAAATAGAAAAGGAAATATTTGTGAAAACAAATTGAAAAGGAAATATTTGTAAAACATTTACAAATAGAATTGAAAAGGAAATATTTGTAAAACATTTACAAATAGAATTGAAAAGGAATATATATTGGGAGAATAAATAGAAAGATAAAAGGAATATATATTGGGAGAATAAATAGAAGGATAAAAGGAATATTTATTTAGAAAATAAATAAGATATCATAAAAGGAAATATTTGGAAAGTAAGCAGGATTATAAAAGGAATTAGAGTTAATTGAATAGAGTAAATCGATTAGAGTTAACAAGTTAGAGTTAACCAGTTAGAGTTAACCAGTTAGAGTTAACCAATTAGAGTTAACCAATTAGAGTTAATTAGATAGAGTTAATCGATTAGAGTTAAATCGAACTAGAGTTAATCAGATAGAGTTAATCGATTAGAGTTAAATCGAACTAGAGTTATTCAAATAGAGTTAATCGAACAAGAGTTTATCGAATATTAGTTATTCGAATAGAGTTAATTGAATTAAAGTTAGTCGAATTAGAGTTATCGAATATTTGTTATTCGAAGAAAGAGAGTTATCGAATAAGGTTATTCGAAGAAGAGAATTAATCAAATATAGTTTATTCGAAAATAGTTAAAAAGGAGTTATCGAATATTAGTTATTCGAATAGAGTTGAAAAGGAGTTATCGGATATTAGTTATTCGAATATAGTTTATTCGAAAAGAAGATTATCAAATATAGTTTATTCGAAAGGAATTAATCGAATATAGTTTATTCAAAAGGAATTTATCGAATATATTTTATTCAAAAGGAGTTAATCGAATATTAATTTATTCGAAGAAAGGTGTTAGTCGAATATAGTTTATTCGAAAAAAGATTATCGAATATAGTTTATTCGAAAGAGAGATTGTCAAATATTAGTTATTCGAAGTGAGTTAATCAAATAGAGTTATCCAAAAATGAGTTATCGAATATAGTTTATTCGAAAGAGAGTTATACGTGAAATTCAATTTTATCGAATTCGGGAAAGTACTATTCAATTTCCGTTTTAATCAAGATTGATTTATTTATAAATAAAATGTCTATTTAGTTATTTAGTTAAATTACGGAATCAAAGTTATAAATTGAAGTTAGATATTTCAGAAGTAGGGATTTTAACGCTACAGCTATAATCGAGGTTTTTCAATAAAGAAGTGCATTCGTAAATAGAATCCGAGAGTTACATAAGGAAGTTGTTAAAGATTTAGATGGTGAACTTTGTCTATTTCAAAGTTAGAAATGTTGTTCATTTAAGGTCTGAGAGGTAGCTATACCCCCACTAGATTGACTTAGTTTTTAACTAAGGAATGGTTAAAGTTTGATAGTAAAGTTCGGTTAAGTGAATATAGTTAATGAAGGTAATGGTTTGAATTGGCATAGAGATGTTTTATTTAAACATCTGTTTAAATCCAATGAATGAGTTTGGAAACATTTTCCGAATATAACCAGAGATATTTTCAAATCATTGAAAAATGAAATGTTGGATGGTAAAGAATACTGGAATGACAGTGATACGTGAAAAAGAGATGGAAATGTGTTCCAATGATTATTAACGTATATTTTCTAAATTTAGAAAAATAAGAAATGTTGAATATATGGAAACAGGAATAGGGAAATTGATAACTGAATGACGAATTAAATTAAAGTGAATGAGTGTGGATTGATGATTTTCTCAGTAAGATTTCCATTAGGAAATATGAGCGTTGTTTGTACACATGTTTTCCTTTGATAGTTAAATCACCGACTATCGAAGATTTTGACCATTTTCGTTGTCAATACAGAGAGACCGGGATCAGATTTATTATCTGAAAACCACTCTATATGGGCGTTAACATTGCGAATCAAATATGATGAAGATAATTGAAGACGGAGTTATGCAAGGGCTATCCTGTTTACAGAATAGTGCCTTCGGTTTGTCCAGTCCCAGGATGACCTGTATGGAAGAATGTCTGATAGAGTATATTTAATGGATCACGTAAGTCAATCTCTCCAAACCTATGTACGTGTAGTGGCGGAGGAATTCGTTTCTCTTAGCTGTATACCCGTTGTATTTTTGGGGAAATCAATTTGTTATTTGGTGGGTATGACGATGTGACATTCAAAGTGAATAATTGTGTGATCTGTCTGAGATGAGCGTGGACTCTAGCCTCACAACCGGGAAATGACAAAAATCGGGCAGGCAGCATGGCTAAGTAGTTTGCTGCCAAGTAGGGTGTATTATAACCTATCTAGAGACATTCATTTCATTCTATAATCTATTGTCAAAGTTGTCCCATTCGGGAAACGGTTGCTGATCCCAACCGTTGGTGATATACATTCGATACACTCAAGCAAAATGAGTGGTCGATCATGTATGGCTGGGTTGCAAGATGTTCTTGTTGAACCCAGTGTATTCCTCTCTAGAGGTACACTAAAGGAAGGTGGTTCCATACCTTGTCAAAGTTGGAAATCCATTACCCAATAAATGCTCGCGGTTTTGATTGTATACTATATATATAGAAAGTGAGATGAAAGCGTTTTTGCTAGATGATTATTATTCTGTGATTGATAGACACTAATATAATATCAAAAGAGTTTCGATATAAAGTTTATTGTTTCATTCAAATGGAATTTGAAAGTTAAAACAAATGTTTTGGATTCTCATAAGGGAAAACCCGTTCCATTATACGGCGTGGTCTTATGAGATATCGTTTAATTGTTCAAACTGTTTTGAATTGTTTTACTCACACCAGTCCCATGACCGACCCAGAGTTTATTTTGTTTTGTTTTCCCTAAACTCTTGGGTGCCCAATTTTGTATGGGCTATCAAGTAGTCAGGATTTTATAGATATACTTGGAGAGCTTGGAGCAGGAGGCTTCAGGATTATATAGCCATAGTTATTTCTGCTATGTTGTTAGTGTTGTACTCTGATAATGTTACTGTATACATATACTAGTTTTATTTCAAAGTTATGTTTCTATTATATATGGTTCGTTCCGTTGTGAGATTCGTGTTTACTTTGATGTTGTGTGTTCTTCTTCTTCTTCTTCTATTCTAAGTTTCCATGTTATCTATTCTCACCCTCTGTTTTCTTTCATGGACTATCCAGTGTTTTCAATGCTTGAATTGTTGACATGGTGTTATATGCCGATATCAAGGATCGCAAATTCCCCGGGTCGTTACAGTTCACTAGGATTCAGATCTATGCTCCGGAGAAGAAACAAATGAAAATTCAAGTAGATCAAACGATGTAGACTCAACAGACAAAGGGACTGAAAGCTTCTTGTATGAAGAGTTGGTTTATATGTGTACTGATTTAACAAAAATCGTCGATAAACTCCATTATAAAGACAAATCTTTAAAATCTAAAAATCACGAGTTAAATAGCAAAATCAACTGTTTGGAATCAAAATTTACAAATGTCATGAAATTAGAAAATTCTGACTATGAAAGTTGTTTGAAATTGAAAACTGACCACGTTCATCTCAATAAAAATATTCAAAGTCTTAAAGGGGAAATTCTGATTTTAAAAGATAACGAGGTTGAGCAAAAAGATTCAAACAGTTCTTTGCAAAAATAATTTAATAATTTTAAGACCATTAAAAATTCCAAACATGAAATTGCTGAAAAAGAAAGCTTGTTGAAAAGTGATTTAATTTTAAACGAGCTTGAAAAAGAGATTGAAAATTTCAAGAAACTTGAATTTGAAAAACAAATTAAATTTGAATCTGAATTCTTTGAGTCCAAGACCAAAATCAAACTTCTTGAAAACGAAAATTTGTTTTTGAAACAAAATGATACTAAAAGGAGAAAGATTAGCATTAATTGTTGTTCAAATCTGATAAAAGAAAATTCTAATCTTAAATCCAAAATTCAATAATTAGAATCAACTTTGGATAAATTTTCGAATGGGAAAATCGTGGAATATGCTGTTCCAAAATCAATTTTCAGTTGGTTATAAAAGAGGTCTTGGTTTTAGAAAAACAAGTGGTTCTGAAAATGTGAATTTTTGTGATTTTCAAAATCCTTCAAACTAATTTGAAAACAATCATTTCGAAAATTTAAATTCTGATAATTTCAAAGGATTTTTAAATCATGAAAAAAATAAGATTTGTTTGATAAAAATTTGTTTAATCATTTTCTGGACCCCGAAAAGAAATAAAGTGAATTCTCCTAAAGTCAAATAGATTTGGGTTCCAAGGGTACAAAGATAGATTCGAACAGATTATTACACAAACAGGTTTGGGTACCAAAACGTAAGAATATAACTATGAGTGGTTTTACTACTTTTGTTAGACCACTCAATCCTCTTAATAGTTAGGTACCGAAGGAGGCTGAGGAACTGCATAATTAAAGAAAAATTGAAATCAAACTGCCTCATCTCATTAAATCATTTGAAGTTCCTTGGCCAAATCTATTGAGTTAGAGATTCTGATTTACATTGGATTCTGGTATGATCTCTAAACTCATCTTTGTAAATATTCTTTGTTTATACCTCCTTCTGCCTCCTCTATTTTTTTAGTTTTTGTGTTGTTTTGATTTGTCACTGCTATATCTTTATTTTTTATTATGTGCTTCTTAAACTTCCAGTTGCAATATTCTTGATCTTCTAGAAATTTGCTTTATGTAAATAAAACTCTCTTGTTTTAATCATTTCCAGATCTTGAATATAAATATGTAATTATCTGCAATTGTTTTGAATTTTTTTTTTTGAATTCGTAATAGTGCTGAAGCATTAATATCATATCTAGAACACTGTTAATTTGAATTCTAAATTTTTTGAAGATCTGAATATTTAATGAAATCTCACACTCCTCTGCTGTTTTGAGTTTCTTCTAGTCCATTTTTGAAAAGCTTGAAATATTATACTCATTACAGCACACTGCTATTTCACAGTTGTGAAAATTTCATTGTTTTACAGATTGACTTTGGTATTATTTAATGTCTTGAATTACAGTGATACATCTAGAAATTCATCTTATATTCATGATCATTTTATGGTTGAAATCTGTTTGTTTGAAATCATCTGAAATAATTGATATTACACACCACTTAAATTTGAAATTATCAGTCTTGTGTGAATAATTCATTATGTCTCAAATTGACATTGATTCAAGTTATTTCAAATAATTTTTTTTTGGGTCACGAATACCTCTCAAACTTGATGTATATGGCATGAAATTTTTCTTATACTTGTCAGAGATAATTTTGAAAATTCTTTGAAAAAATGGTCTTAAATCTCTCTATTATTTCATAGTTATTTGATTTAAATATTTGTTTGTTTAAAATCATTTAAAATTATTAATTTACCGAATCACACACATATTTAGAATCAAAAATTTATAATCTGGTGTGATTGATTCATTAAATCCTGATATTTTCATATTCCTATAAATGATTTAAAATAAACAATATTTTTAAATCTGGGATCATTAATCATCTTTTGTGACCATCTGAAACTTCTGTGAAACATTTTCTGACAAGCCTTATTCATAACTGTTTTTTGCTGCTGCTCTGATATTGCTTTTTCAAACTTGTCTGATAATGTGCTTGCTTTGATTATTCCTTTTCTGCTGCTTTGGTAAATGTGTCTAATCTGATAGTCTTGTCTGTTTGATCTTTGTGGTTAAAATTCTGCTGTCCGTTATATTCTTATTCGTCTCCATTAATAGGGACATCAAGTGGTATCAGAAGTGCCTTATATTTGTCTCACTCATCTGTACTTAGATTCTAATCTTCACCTTGTATAGATCCACACATTCTTTTTGCCTTGTACAAATTTATCCCTCTTGGCATGTATAGTTCTTCATGTCCCTCTTGTAATTGATTACAATTTGAAAATTATTTATTGATTATTCATTTAGAAATTAAAATCAATATCCAAATTGAACTGTATTTATAATTCATCAAAATCATTACCAGATTTTGAAATTGTGATGAATTGTAACTACAGTATATTTCACAACAAGAGGAGATTTTATTTATATTTTCATGATGGTTGAACATTTATTATAATATCTTTGAATTGGCAATTATTACATGACCATCTCCTTTATCTATCATATTTCTATCGTCCATCATGATTTAATACTAATGTGGAGAGTTTATTTTTTTTAAATGTTTTTGAATAAATATTGAAAATATTTGTGATGGAAACATGACTGTGTTATAGGTATTCAGAATTAGATATAATTGAAAAGTTTCAATAATTCCAGTACAGTCGAGCATATTTCATAATATAATTAATTTAGAAATTTATTTCACAATCCATTTCTGTACCTACCATGTTTCATCATTCATATTGGTTTTATATACCGAGGAGTTTCTCTTTAGAAGCTGAAAATGATAAATACTTAATTAATTCATAAGTGTGTCTCTAACCTCATTTAAAAATCCAAGCTCTGGCCATGCATGGTTAAGAGATAACTTATAATTTAAGCTGCGACTGACCTCATTTAAAAATCCAAGCTTTGGTTATGCGTGGTCAGTGTGCTCTGAAATAAAAAATAATGTGCTATAAACTGAAATAAATCTGAAGTTCTCCTTGGTGTTTAAAAACCAGTCTATCAATCCATCTTCTAATCTGTTTAATGTGTTGATATTTTATGATGCAATATGATTTGTTGATTGATAGCTATTGGGTTTTGAGAGTATTTGATTTTTTCACTTAAATTGAATTATTAATTATAGTCCAAATCCGTCACTGTTTTTTAACATCATTTTTATAAAATCTTTTGGAAAATAATTGGAACTAATTTTTTTAACTCTCCCCATTTTTATAAATTTCATTGTAAATTCGTCACTTTGCAATATGAATTATGCCGCCTGTTCTTAGTCTATTATGATTTTTGTTTGACTGATTGAGATTTATGATGACCGTTCTTCCTCTTATGCTGAAATTATAATTTTAAAGGGGGAGAATGGGTTGAGATTTTGATTTATGAGTGAATATTTTATGAACATTATTAATTTTGAAAATTTATTATTATTCATATCATTCATTTCACTCAAGCACAGTTATAGGGGGAGTTTTCTGTTGCAGGGGGAGCTTTTAAATAGGGGGAGTTCAATATTCACTGTCAAACACATTTATTGTTCTCAAAATCTTTTATTTGTTTGTCATCATCAAAATGGAGAGATTGCTGTATATAACATTGTTGTATAGACAATTATATGATTTTTGTTTGATGATAACAACCAAATAAATATTATTTTAAATGTGTTTGTCACTATACTGTTCTATATATACATCATAGACAAGAATAGAATATTTATATTCAAACAGAATGCATCTATACTGAAACTCAAATATCTACACAGTATTTTGTTTAAATATAATATTTTATTTCAATATTCAACAGTACAGATTTATAACTCCACTACTTGCTCAACACTGTATTTCAATGAAATAAAATTCATTCATATACATTTCAGTTGTTACACAGCTCCTCACTACAACACTTTATACAACTCATATATTCTTTCAATTCACACTAACTCATATACATACACCATTACACTTATTTATTTCACTGACTCTGTTATTTTCTTTAGTCTTCTGGCTTCACAGCATCCTCACCGTCAGTCCAGTCTTCATACCTGTCACATGAAACACACACACAGTACACTGCAATAGAAATAAAACTGAATTCATGCAAATATAAATTTATTTTAAAAATTTTATTTGCCTCAGATTTCTAGTGTGTTTCTCATCATTTTTCATGACTTGATCTGATTCATCTTTGTTTAGATAGCTTGTGATATTCGTAGTGATACATTGTAAATACCACAAGGTAGTCACTGTATATACAAAATATTTCAGTGCAGGGACAAGAATCTTTTCTGAATGGCTGCATATACACACACGTATATATATATATATATATATATATATATATATATATATATATATATATATATGTATGTATATGTATATATATATATATGCACACGTGTGCACTGCCTCGCCAATCCAGTGTGCAACTGAGGAGTAGCCACATGGACCATCTCGAATCAGTGCAAGAGACAAGTCATACATAGACGAGCATCTCGAAAGCAAAACATATATATATATATATATACACACACAATTACGTGTATATATACACATGTACACATGCAGTCTATACAGTGTTGAGCTCAAACCAACAAACGAAACAATGACATAGAACAAACCAATGTGATAAAGTCAAAATAAAGGGTTCAGCATGGTCGAGCCATGTTCAAACACAAATAGTCAAGTGGTTCAAAAAAGCAATGGTTTAGCAAAATACATATGTGAAAACATGTCCAACTGTTAAAGCAGCAAGGATATAAGTGGAACGAATGGTGCATGTTTCAACGTGGTTAAACATGGACAAACATGTCAAGTATCAAATATATACAACAATAGACAAAATGCAAATGAGCAAATGCATTCAAGTAAGTAATGAATCAAGACAAGTAATCAATGTTTATGGAATAAACATTGGTAGCATGGTCAAGCCAGTCTGAATATGAAGGTCAAGTCAACATACACATGCACTGCTCAAGTCCAAATGGAAGTTTCACAAATACAAGGAATATATGCATAAGCACAATGGAAGTGCAGATGTAACACAAATTTTTTATAAAACAAGTTCAAGTCAGAATTTATGGTCAACAAGTCACACAGCATGGTGTGTGTGCAATACAGTGCAAAGTGGTAGGGCACAAGCTGGTATATTGGTGCACAACAATGTATACTATGCATCAACATGAAATGGTCAAACTCATGTAAAGAACAAGGCAGGCCTCATGTGCGTCAAAGTGGAATCGGCATATGCAAAAGCACACATAACAACAATCAAGTTTGGCAAGATTTCAAGAGGTGGATGGAAATACATGGCAAATTATTCAGCATGAAAAAAAAATCCTGTTTCTGTTGTGCAACTGTAGCAGGTTAGGTTTACTAGACCAGAAATAAACACAATTACTCTCTCATGCATGTAACAGCAAGGGTTCGACAAAGTTGTTCAACAATTCAATATTAATCAAGTTGTTAATACAGGAAAGAAATCATTTGGTCATTCAATAGTTTCTAGAAATCATAGAACAATGTTTGGCAAGTTTACCAAAAATCTGAATGGTTTTATGGGGCAAGTATTTCAGGTAGCGAATGATTTTCAGAGACGCAAAGTTTTTCTAGTATTAAATCACAATGACCCATAGCAGAGCATCGATCAAGCAATTAATTCAATACAGTTATCAACAGATTCATCTTAGGCCAAGAGATTCATCGGGTAAATCAAAGTTGAGAATTTCAAAAGGTGAAACAAGGAGAATCAAGCCAAGCCACACATGAGAAATCAAAGAGACATTTTTTGATAAGTGTTAATTGGTGTGCAGATTTCAGAAAATCGTATTTGGCAAGTGTTATTTTGTAAATCATATACACTGAAGGACGAGAACATATCCAATTTCATCATTTAAATTAATCAATTCAAAAGAAGAAACCAGATCAAATCATCTCAAGTCGTATACAAGAAATCAGAGTTTTCCTAGGGTAGATTAGACCCTATAAATACACCTTCTACATCAGAGGCATGGGGATGGAAAACCAGAGAATAATCAAAAAGAAAAATTCAGAGAAAAACTCACAAATTAAACCATTGTTTTCGATCACCTCATCCCAAATCGAAGCATCAGAGATTAGCAAAGATTTGAGCACTAGAAGTTTTATCCAGAGTTGAAGAAGCATCGCGATTCGATTAGGGATTTGAAATAAACCCGAGCTTCCATTTTCCAACCATCGCCATTTTCAATTCTCAGAAGAAAAGGAGATCGGGTGCATACAAATGAAAATGGGCCGGCACACCATGTCATAGGCTAAGCCTACTTTTTTATTTCAAAGGGAATAGGGTTTTCTTGTTTTATTTGTTGTGTTGATTTTAATTTCTTCTGTAATCAAACGAATAGTTCTGGAATCTGTAAAATCTGGAGGGAACCAGTTAGGGTATTAACTGGCAGTTTACTAGAGTCTGTAAAACTAGGGGAAATTTGATCTAGGTGATTATAGCAGTTTAGGGTTTTGAGCGTAGGGTTAGAATAGGAGCAGGGCCTGCGAGTGTACATGGTCTTGTATGCGGGATCGGTTTGATTTCCTAGTAGAAACCTTAGGAATGCAGCAGTAGGCAGGGTTTTGCCGAAGCTGGGTATCTCTTGTGTCATTTTCTTTCTACATTTCTATTTCTGCTATATTTTGTGATCTGTGAATATTTTAATATCTCGCGAAAATTCAATAAACCCTATTTACCCCCTCTAGGGTTAATCTAGATCCAACACACTCCACACTTTTCTATGTCCAAATTTCGAAAAAAATGTAACTCGAACACATCCGAGCATGGAGCATATAAATCTTGTACCTGGAAATAAAAGAGCATGAGCATAATCAGAGTACAATAAGATAACTCACAATGAAAACAAAATAGGATAAACTAGTATTAACTCAAGTAACTACCTTTTCAAAGTAAGTCACTATGCCAATACCGAGAATGGAAGAGAACGAGAACCAAAAGCCAAACTTAAACACCTATGACAACCCGACCTTCCCCAGGAAACCTGAGTGGTTGTAATAAGGAAGGAGGTCAGAACAACAAGAATCTGGTGAATAGGAAATATACAACACATATTATAATACACAAATGTATCCCGTTTGGTTCAACCCAAAATGTATGCCTACCAAGGTTAATGATTCTAGCCTATCCTTGTAGATGTTTATGCACGATCCTACAACTCTTTACATTCCATGCTACGATACAAAGATAGACTGTTCTTGCATATATTTAGGAAGCCTTTAGACATTAATTTTGCTGATAATTAGACCGAGGAGTGAACCCTAAATTGCGGAGTTTATATATAATATACATATACATATACATATACATACACATATACATATACATATACATATGCATATACATATACATATACATATACATAAACATATACATACACATACATATCTTTCCATCCACTTACACAATATTGTTTTCCGCCTCACTATCAATGATATATAGGGTGGATTCTCCCGATCGCTTAAAACCCTAGACAGACTTGTTGGTCACTTAATACCTCTCGATAATTGTTCCACATTTGTATAAACTAGAGGGTACTGGCTACGGTCCCTACTAGTTAAGGCTTCCGTCATTCACGCATATACTCTTGCTACGTATAAGGTGAGAGAAGGTATTTTATTGCTCGCTATACCTTCAAGCTGACCTTATTGGATAACCCCTTAGTCACTTACTACTTCCCGTATGGTAGGCAGCCATTACTAACGATATTAGTTTCCAATTTTGGATAGGCAATACACACACATGTCGTTTAAGACCCCTATGCTGAAAGACCTAGCCCTAGATAGACTCTTTAACACCAACCGCTTAAGACCCAAGAAGCAGACCATACGAGATGGTTTTAGGTTCGCACCCCATTAGCTCTTAGTTCCTCTCCCTAGTAGGATAAAGTGGGCTATACCATTACGTGCTTTCTGGTTTTTTTCTCTCTACCGGATTTATTATCGTCATGGTTTCCTATGGTTGAAAATATTTTACTTTATTAACCCAATAAGTCCAATTCAAACTTTTAATTATAAGTTCTATATTGACTAGTATAGATAAGAAAGATATATCCTTCTTACCTTAGGATACATTAATTTACCTACCCTAGTTGACTTATTATTCAAAATGGCAACCAATACCCATTAATCCACTTTTTATTTCATTTACTTCTATTCAAAAGTTTCTTCCCATTTATGACCATAACGGTCATATTTTCCTAAGGCCACCATTTACATTGGATATCCTTATTTTATCAATCCCAAAATATCTGTTTGTTATACCCTAACTGACAATTACTACTCTTATTTACTTATTTTTTGACTACTATATATGTAGATATATATTTATGCACCAGACCTCTCACATTAAGTTGACAACTTGTGGATGCTGGATTTGCCGGTCGGTTCCCGACAGATTTCTATTACAATTGAACTTAACCTCGTGCCTTAGTACAGTTATATTTAAGCATTAAACCTCTCACATTAAGATGACTGCCTATGGATGCTAGATTTTTCAGTCGGTTCCGGGCAGACTTCTGCCACAAGTTGAGGCTAACCTGGTGTCTACATGGGGTTACAATTCAAATTTCCTAATCGGGGTTTACAACATTTATCCTAATTAGGAATTGTAACCATTACCCTATTATATTTACTTTCCCAAGTCAACATTGGTTACAATTGTTATTTATTGATTTGCAGTCACATATATAGCAATAAATTATATTTGTTGCTAAAAGCGTCACCACAAATATATTAATTCAATATGGATTATATTCTCATATAATTCCATAATTGAACATCATTCAAACATACAAACATTCAATACAATGTATACTTTACTGTTTTACGCAGATTTGGACAAATAATATATATTTTTACATTTATGTTTTCGCTTGGTCAACGTAGTTGTCTTTTGTTCATATTATTATTTTTATTATTAAATTTTATGATTCGGTTTAACCAATATCCATGCATTCCTTTTTGCATTCAATCTTGCCAAAAGGTTCCAAATCTTACAAAAGACCGGTAGTTGTAATTATTGTAAATAATGCCTGATTTATGGAATAGACATATTTCAAATTCACAAGAAATATATATGAAAGTTTTAAAATAGTTGATGAAAATTACGCATAAATATGTACATTTATGCGTACGTTTGCACCACTTTTCACCTTTTGTTTCTTTTTGTCATATCTCTTGTGAATTCAAAATGATATCTTTTTGTTAAAAAAGAGAAAAACAACATATTTACAATAACTAAGCTAAAACCCAATCAAATCAAATGCAAATAGGTATAATTAGTTTAAATTAAAATCACATAATTCACTAAATTAAACTAAAATTAGGGATTTAGAAGAAATTTACATCTAAACAATGTTATTGGGACTGATCTCCAAATCCTCAGTGTTTTACAACAAGTTACAATATATTTTACGTCGCAATTGTAGGAAATATGCATCAACTAATTTAAGAATCTCACAATTAATATTATTCCTAACCACAACTCACAATTTACAAGCTCTAACAATGTTTACAATCAGATCTGATCTATGTCACTTCAGTTACTACATATTACAAGCAGATCTGATGGGAACATGTATATACTTTGAGATCTATTTAAAATGAAATAAATAAGCTATTATAGTGTATATAAAAATTTCCCACTCACCTTAAATGCAAAGTTTGAATATTCTTCTAGGCCTACTATTCCCAAATTCTTATAAATCTATAATTTATTTGAGAAGGGGATGATTTCAGATCTGTAGATATGTATGAAAATAGGAAGAGATGGGTGAATCTGATTTGGAGCGCCAATTCACATTATTTTCAAATTAATCTATTAATCCTCTCAATTCTATTTGATTTTTTGTATAAGAATATGTTTTTATTTAAGAAATTATGTTTGAGGAAGGAGGAAAATCACATAGCTTCGTTGCTTCCCACAAATTTGTGTGGAAAAGAATGAGGCTTTGGCCCTTTATTTATAAGAGTGGAAAATGCCTTGAACCATTAGATTCATTTTAATTAACATCCGTCCTTTCGTTTAATATATATATTAATCTGTCCTTATTAACCCTAGCCGTCACTTGGCAGTCTGACGCCCACTGGGTCGACCGCTTGGGTTGTTAATTGCCCATAAGGCTAGTTAAATAAGGTATATAATATTTAATTATTCTGATTTATTTATATTCCGTTTATTTTCGAATTTCATCCGTAACTTTTTCACATGGACTTCGTTCGTGAAACTCTAAACATGAATGTTGACGAGAATTTCGAGACAAACGCATCAGTTAAAGTTTCATGGTAAAATTACATCATTTGCAAGAATAACTAATTTTGAAATTCTAATAATAAATTCTTATTGCCAAAAATTCCGAGTTGTTACAATCTTCCCTCCTGAGAAGGAATTTTGTCCTGAAATTCTAACACCTATTTTCCTGTTCTACATAACCAATTTGTCTACATCCACTTTGGAAACATGTGTATATGTGTATGGTGTACATAATGAAATTTCAACCATAAAACATGTATGCAATTTGATTCTACATCGAATCCTCCTATATGTATGCATTAAATTTTTGAAACATTTTTAAAAGCGTGATGCAAAAGATCCTAAATATACTAGCAGTTCTATATGAATACAAATTTTTAAAACTCCTTTTCATCCATTACCTTCACACAATAACGGATAAAAGTGTGAAGCAGCTAATTTTGCATCCAAACACTACCATCCAAAACGTCACGTAGTCTAATCATTTCATATTTAATTTCTCCTAAACTGGAAAAAGGAAATTGAAGCGAAGAACCTTAACATTTTTTCCTATTACAAATGTTCTGTTTCCCGCCCTACTGTGGAAATTTTCACCTCATCTGTCGAAAATATTCCAAAAATTTGCATATTTAGACTGTAAAGGAGGCTTAAAACCAGCTCTATAATGTAAAATGAGTTAATTAATAACCGACGGGCATCACTGACAAGTTATGGAAATAACGTTTCCAAGGCTAAAAATCCTTTTCCTTATTATCGTTAACGTTTTTAATGTACGGTCAGTCCTATTACACCGCTAAACGCACACACAAAGCATCCAAAAATCTTCCTTGCGCCGTTTATGTGACTAGAGTCATAAATTTTCATGAAAATAAATTTTTGCTTGAAAACTTCTTATGTTTACTTTGAAAATTTCTTTTCAAAACCGTTTATCTTTCCTACAAAAATAAGAAAAGGATAAAAAGTTTTTTTTTCAAACATTGTTTTCCAAAATTTTTAAAAATGTGTTTTGCGGCAATGTAAACAATTCAAGTCACATGTTGGCGGAAAAAGGAATATGCATAAACGACAAAACAATCTTAAACATAGAAATCTCTTTAACTGAAGTCGCGCAATTTTCAGTACTAGCAGTTACAACTTTACAACAACAACTTAGATAAAGAAAATGCTGGAAAGGGAAACACAGGATACATGATACAATAAGCGCAAGGCATATGCTAACAACGACCACCTGCTATAGGATGGTCGACCTCCGCGACTAGAGCTGATCATTACCACGCCCGTTCCAGGAGCATAGTATGGTGTAGATGCAGACGATCTCATGCGCCTATCGGCACTGCTTCTTGTGAACCTCTTGAATCTCGGCCTGGATGTTATAGAGGGCAGCCAGCTCCGGACTCTCCTAACTAGGCTGCTGGGGCTGTTGAGCTAGAGCGGGTGGTATGGGGGCAGGAGCATGGGGCAGCCGAATGCCCATCTTCAGGGGCATAGTGCAGCTAATGGCAGTAGGCATCTTTTTGACCAATATCTCCCCATAAAGTCTCATCTAGAAGTGTCGGAAGATGCAGGTGAGAAGGTGACTGTAAGGAAAATGGCTCCATGGGGTGCCGACGAAGGGCTCATAATGATGGATCATTATTACGCATGCCCGATTGATGGGTATGCCACCAAGAATAACATAGATGACGCGGCGAACAGAAGGATACATCTTCTTCAGGCTACCTGTCTTCGGGATGATGTTGTGTTGTAAGATGCGCACAATTACTCGGCCGATGGGTCATAAATTGGCGGTGGTCCACGCTTCGGAGGCTCCATGAAAGATACGAAGAAGGATTTGAAGATCCTCCATCTCGATTGCATCAAGCTCTGTTCCGACTGATGAGATGCCCAAAATCTGTGTTAAGTCATCGTCAATGAACTCGATGAGGGTGCCCATAACCTCAGATCTGATGACGCAAGACTCGTCATCAATGTCGGCATCCATCTGTGTAACACCCCGTGTTTTCTGTTAACATAAACTAACAAATTAAACAATACTTAATTTAAAATGTGAGAATCAAGGGAAACGGGTCACGCCATTGTGTTCGTCTCGGAATTCTGGTTGAGATAGAGCCTGAGTTTGTGTAAATTGGACTTCGTATGAAGAAGTTATGGTTGTCGGAAGTTTCCAGAAAATTTAAATAAATTCAAACAACTCGAAATCGGATTCAAAATTCAAAACAGAAGTCAGAAGCGGGCTAGGCAGGAAAATTCCCGCCCAAGACCCAGGTCGACCAGGGGGTCGACCCTAGTGTCGACCTCTCCCGTACAGGTCGACCTGGGGGTGGACCTATGGGTCGACCTGCCCCCCGGGCAGTTCTGAAAGATGACGATTTTGTGACTCAGTGCTGAGTCATTAGGGATGAGGTGTCACTCTATCTTGACTGGATGGTCTTGATTGATTCTAGGTTGATCAGATGGCCTAAATTAATCCTAAATTCAATATAAACACATGTAGACACAAACCCTAAAACCTAATCAAAATTAGAACCATGGCCGTCATGCTATCACCTTGCAACCTAGAATAGCCGTCATCAACTAGAGGAAAAGTAAAGCTAATCAAATCAATTAAACTCAAGTCTATAACAACTACAACAACGAATTTGTCTACTTCAAAGGCGAGCTAAATCAATTTCAGAACACAGATCCCATAACTCAAGACCTTCTTTGAGTTGTGAGTTCAATTTCATTAATAAGATAATTAACAAGTAATTGGGTTGAGTTATATTTTGGGTTATATGGATATGTTTGTGAAACATTGGAAAAAATGTGATATTTTGTGAATATATGCTAGTTGTTCATAATGACAATTTTGTTGTGGATTCCCTTTTATATGCCTAAACACCTATGCTCAACTTGATTCACGTTTGACATCATTTTATATGCAAGTTTTGGTTGTAGATTATATGCTAGTTTCTATATGAATTGTATAGAAGTTTACATGTGAATCAAATAAAGTGACTATATGTAAGTTTAGGTAGAAATTGGATTCACATCTATGCAAGTTTACCCCTTTAGATTTATATCCATGACATACATAGTTTTATGAAAGTTTGCGACTATGGCCTATGGGTGAAAACTATATTCGTATATGCAAGTTTTGGTTGGAAACTATATTCGTATATGCAAGTTTTGGGTGAAAACTATATTCATATATGCA
Source organism: Allium sativum (assembly GCA_030737875.1). NCBI lineage: Eukaryota > Viridiplantae > Streptophyta > Magnoliopsida > Asparagales > Amaryllidaceae > Allium > Allium sativum. The sequence goes on along the minus strand of CM060923.1, from coordinate 569,092,609 downwards.
AGTTCATACCTTTAGGCCTATGTTTAGATTCATGACAATACCAAGTTTATGTTGTAATCCTTATTTGTAAGTTAGATCTTAAGTTAAATCCAATTTGTGTTTTATAAAAATTTGTGATGTTTCTTCCCTTTTACGGAGTTAGACTAATTGCTAGTCTAATATATATATATATATATATATATATATATATATATATATATGTCATGATAAGCGAACGAACAACGTGGGGACGATGGGGTAATATTGAATATGCACATATTTAGAGTTGGCATAAATGGCCTTAAAAGGCATTTAATTAATTTAAGACATTGATTGTAAAAATTTGTATTTGTGGACATAATTATGTGACAATTATGGACATAAGTATATTTGTAATTTATTTACAAGTTTGAATAGGGATATTAATCCACTTTGGGGTTAAATAAAGATGTGTAATAATAAACCGCTTAAGACACAAGTTTAGACTCTTTTGTGGTGTTAGACTGCCCGGACCCGCCCGACAAATCCAGCAGCTACAAATGCCAGTCTAATGTGAGAGGTAAAAGGCATTAATTAAATGCGTAACAGTTGTAAAGAAACGAGGTTAAGCTTGTTTGTGGTGTAAGACTGCCCGGACCCGCCCGACAAATCCATCAGCCACAAATGCCAGTCTAATGTGGGAGGTCTTTACAAGTTTACGGTGTTAATGAATTAAGAAACACTTAACTTGATAAACATGTGGTGGGACATGGGGGGTTAAGTCGGTGCCTTGGGCAGCATGTGAAGTTAATAAGGTGCCTTGGGTGGCATGTGAAATACGATTAGATGCACTTAACCAAGATTGAAACATGTAAGAAGACATGAATAAGAATGGGGTTAAGTGGGGAAAACCTTAGAGGGGACCAAGCATAAATCGAAAGCTTGTGTTATACATGGGGGCCCTTTTCAAACCAGTAACCCATTAAGTATCTTTGTGGGCTCGACCCAAGTCGAGGACGGGACACGCGTACTAGGTTTGATTGTAAGAGGTCAAAACGGGTTAGCGGTGGCAACACAAGTCCAACGTGGTCATGTGCGTGTGTGGCCCCGGGCTGGTAGGTAAGACGTTGTTGCATTGTGTAGATATAAGCCGTGCATTTTTGGTAGTATCGGATTGCCACTTTGAGGAGTGATACAACCCACTGTGGGGCCAGCACGGGTATCTACGAGTTAGGGAGCCGATCGAATGAGGGTAGTGGGTACACCTAGTGGAGATAGGGGCAGGCGGCCACTATGAAGGCAGCTAGGGGTACACGAAACTACCATTATCATTATTAAGTTTGGTAGGCGGGATTAACTTTAGGGTGTTTGGTGTAGTGCAATGTAGTAATTATCTTATACTGATTATGTGCGCCTTTAACGTTATCTTTGTTCATCTTATTTCCTTTATTTGCTCTGTCATGCCCATTGGTTCACGTCATTTCCTTATTTACCAGCTTATGCCTTATCCTAGTTACTTTAATGATTATATTGTTAAAGTTATTGCACTCGCCAGACTTTATGTCTGAACCCCTTTGTTTCCACCTCTTTTCTTCCTTTCCCCCCTAGGTGCTCAGGGTGGGACTAGCCCTAGTAGCGCTTGATTTAGACAGCTTTATCTCTCTCTTTTGGACGTTGCTTGGATCGCTGAAGTAGAGTTCAGCCTATCTTATTTATGGCTATTTTATGTTGGGGTTATGTCTTTTATTTTATGTACTCAGAGCTTATTTGTCAAGACGGATAATAAGTGTATTTGGTTTTGTAGTTGGTTTTTGATGTGATGTAACCAATCTATTTCTCCGCTGCAATAAAAGTGGTTTTTATTTTCCAAGTACCAATATATTTATCTATCTTGTTTACTTTTCTGTTCTATACACAATAAAAGCTCCACCAAAATTAAGGCATTCCCTTTTGTGAGTGATCTTAATGGAGATGGGGTGTCACACGTGGTATTAGAGCTGAAGGTTACCAGAACAGATAAGATATTTTGAAAAACTATTTTTCAAAAAGCATTTTATAAAGAAATACTTTCAAAAGTATGTTTTAAGGAAAGTATTTTTAAGAGAAAAGTTTATTTTAAAAACATAACCCCCAAGAGCCATAAATCTTTCTTTCGAATTCCCAGTTTGAATCTCTTCATTTTCTTTTCAGCATGTCTGGAATTCCCGAGATACCCGAGAGGATACCGATACCAGGATGGTTATAAGGTATCTGGAAGCTAGGGCCAATGTCGTAGGCCCAGCTCTTCCTCCTCCTTCTCCACCTCCTCCCCGTGTTATACTTTCGCAAAGATATGCAAGGACTTTCGGGCAATGGGCGGAAAACCTTTTCACGGGTCGGAGACGTTTGTTGAAGCTTGAAATTAGTTAAAGGAGGTGGAAGAATTGTTTGGAATCTTTGAGGTTAAAGATGGAAGAAAGGTCCAGTTAGCTGCCTGGTTAATGAAGGATGAGGCCTCGTTATGGTGGGAGGTCACTAATGGAGAGCGTCCAGTTGATACATGGCCGGATTTCAGGCGTAGGTTTGAGACAAAGTTTCTCTTATGGGCCGAAGAGAATCTATACATGGAAAGGTTTTTGGCATTGAGGCAGGGAAATCTATCAGTGAAAGAGTATGTCAACAAGTTCAATCAGTTGGCGAGATTTGACTTGGACTTGGTGAATACACTCGAAAAGAAGGCACTGAGATTTGTTAAGGGTTTGAACGAGCCACTACATGGGTTAGCTATGACCCACATCCCTATGGGGGCCACCTTTGAGAGACAAGTTGACATGGCACTTATGCATGAAGAGGAGAAAGGCACCAATGCTAATAAGGCACCTGAGAAGAAAGGGGATCAAAAGAAACCACAACAACTACAGCAGAACAAGAAGGGTGGTAAAGACAACAACGACAAGGGAAAGAAAAAATTCTTTAATTGTGGGACACCAGGCCATCTGAACAAAGATTGTAGGAAGAAGAAGAAGACTGGTTGTTTCCACTATGGCGAGGCAGGACATCTCATTAGGGACTGCCCAAGAAATGGCAGAGGGCAGGGACTACCTCTGGAGGGAAGATTGTGGTTCTCATGGCACCGGGGCAGGCAAGAGGGCAGGTCCAGGCTCTCTTGGCCCCACCACTGCAAGAACGAGGTAGAACGATTTCCGTTGAAAGATTAGTTTATCTTTTTGATCATCCTATTCGCACACTCTTTGATTCCGGTGCATCACACTCTTTTATATCTACTGCTTTAGTTGAGTCACTAAACCTAAACACCAGTATAGTAGAGGATCCCTTAGTTGTTTCAAATCCAATTGGGGGCTCAGCCTATTTGTCGATGATTTGTTTGGATTTGGAAATTTCTATACCTAGCGTTGGGTTTAGATGTGATGGTTATGTTTTGGGCTTCACAGGTTATGGGTTAATTGTGGGCATGGATTGGTTATCCAGTAATGGAGCCATCCTAGATTGTGAAAAGAGAGAGGTCAGGCTTATGTGTAACACCTCGTATTTCTGTTAACACTAATGTTCACAAATTAAAGAATAACTAATCTCAGACGTGAGAATTAGGGGAAAGGGTTGCGCCATTGTGTTCGTCTCGGAATTCTGGTTGAGATAGAGTCCGAGTTTGTGTGAATTGGACTTCTTATGAGGAAGTTATGACCATCGGAAGTTTTAGAAAATTCAAAACAGATTTTAGAAAATTGAAATTTCGGAGTCAAACAGGCTAGGCGGGAATTTTCCCGCTAAGGCCAGGTCGACCATAGGGTCGACCTTCCCTGACCAGGTCGACTATAAGGTCGACCTGGGGGTCGACCTGTCCCCCCCGGGCAGATTTGTTTTATGACCTGTTTGTGACTAGATGCTGACTCATTAGGGTTTCTGATCTGCTCTGATTAGCTGGGATTAATTCTGGGTTGATCGGATGGCTTAAATTAATTCAAAACTCAATAAAAAGACCAATAGACTCAAACCCTAAAACGTAAACAAAATTAGATTCATGGCCTCCATGCCGTCACCTAGCCACTCAGCATAGCTGCCACCAATTAGAGAGGAAGAAAGCTAATCTAATTCAATTCTTTTCAACTTAAACAACAAATCTTCTTCAAGGTAAAGCTATTACAACTTCGGAAATCAGAATTTAGAACTCAAGACCTTCTTTGAGTTGTGAGTTTGATAATTTTAATAAAATAATTAGTAAATTAATTGGATTGAGTTATGATGCGGATAATTTGGATATGATGTGAATTATTGACTGCATGTTGTAATTATGTTGTAGAATTGTGTTGTAATTTCTAGGATGTTATGATATGAAGCTATCATTTATGATGTAAAGTTATGATGCTATCATCCATGTTGTAATTCTATGACTGGCTTATGTATAATTGAATCACCATGTTGTTCATATGCTAGTTTGGGTATGATGATTCATAAGTATGTATGCAAGTTTAGATTTTTATTAAGACATGAATCATATGCAAGTTTAGGGAAAATTATACGTATAACCTTATATGCTTCATGACATCTATTTTAGATCTAAAAGTTAGGCTATGACATGGGTGAGTTATATGCTAAATTCTACATGCTAATTTACATGTTTAGATGTGAGTTTACACCATCGTTATGTTTCATAAGTCACATAAGCAAGTTTACACCAATATATAAGTCTGGGATATGAATCATGTTATGCAAGTTTGTAGTTACTGCTTATGCAAGTTTACACCTTTAGATGTAGATCTATGACATACATGTTTTATGCACGTTTGTGACCATTATCCCAACAAGTTCACACCTTTAGATTTGGATCTATGACATATGTTGTTTATGCAAGTTGTAACTTTGGACTATGCAAGTTTTAGATGTAGAACATCATTCACACATGCAAGTTCACCCCTATGTTTAGATCTAAGTTTTAATTATGTGTATGTCGTGATGTTTTCTCTTTATTCCATGAGTTAGACTATTCGAGTCTAACATATATTTTACGATAAACGAACAAACGTACAACATGGGGTAAAAAGGGGGTAATATTAAAAGATTTAATTGGCATTGATGCCTTAAAAGGCATAAAATAAATTTGTGATAAAAATTGGTATGATTTTACATACCATAAATGGATGAACATAATTGAGTCAATTATGGCCATAGTTAAATTTGGAATTAATTGATAATTTGAATAGGGAAAGTAATTCAAATTGGGGAATGATTAATTAGGAGTAATTAATCGTCTAAGACACGAGGTTAGGCTCTTTTGTGGTGTAAGACTGCCCGGACCCGCCCAACAAATCCAGCTGCCACAAATGCCAGTATAATGTGGGAGGTCTGAGTCATAAATTAAATACGTAACAATTGTAAAGACACGAGGTTAGGCTCTTTTATGGTGTAAGACTGCCCGGACACACCCGACAAATCCAGCTGCCACAAATGCCAGTCTAATGTGAGAGGTCTTTATGAGGTTACGGTCTTAATGAATTAAGAAACACTTAACCAGATAAACATGTAGTGGGACATGAGGGGGTTAAGTGGGTGCCTTGGGTGGCATGTGGAATCTAGTGGGTGCCTTGGGTGGCATTTGAAATACGATTAGAAATACTAAACCAAAAACGAAACATGTAAGTAAACATGAATAAGAAGTGGGTTAAGTGGGATATACTAGAGGATACCAAGCTTAGGTGGATAGCTTGTGTCAAGTAATGGAAGCCCATTTCAACCAATAACCCATACGTATCTTTGTGGGCTTGACCCAAGTCGAGGACGGGACATGCATACTAGGCTTGACTGTAATAGGCCAAACCGGGTTAGCGATGGCAACGAAAGTCCAACGGGTTCATATGCGTGTGTGGACCCGGGCTGGTAGGTAAGACGTTGTTGCATCGTGTACGTATAAGCTGTGCATTGTTTGTGGTATCGGGTTGCCACTTTTGGGAGTGATACACCCCACTGTGGGGCCAGCACGGGTATCTACGAGTTAGGGAGCCGATCGCATGGGGGTAGAGGGTACACCTAGTGGAGATAGGGGCTGGCAGCACCTATGAAAGCAGCTAGGGTGCACGAAGCTACCATTATCTTTAATAAGTTCTGTAGGCGGGATCAACCTTAGGGTGACTAGTGGTGGTGCAGTATAATAGTGGTGGTGCAGTATAGCAATTATCCTATAGTGTTGGTGTAGTGTAATAATTATCTTATAGTGGTGTAGGTGCGCTTTAACGATATCGCTGTTCATGTTGTTTCCATGTTTACTCTGCCATACTCAATGGTTCATGGTCATTTCCTGATTTTCCAACTTATGCCTTAGCCTAGTTATTTTGGTAGTTATATTGTTAAAGTTATCACACTCGCTAGACTTTATGTCTGACCCCCTTTGTTTCCACCCCTTTTCTTTCTTCCCACCCAGGTGCTCAGGTTGGAACTAGCACCAGTGGAGCTTGATTTTGGACTGCTGTTTCTCTGCTTTTAGAAGATTGCTTGGGTCGCTGAAGTAAAGTCCAGCTTCTCTTTTATTTGTGGCTATTTTGTATTGGGGATTATGTGTTTCAATTTATGTACTTTGGTAGTCAAGATGGATATTATGTACTTTGACTCTGGTTTTGATGATTAAATCAAACTTGTGTGTTTTCCGCTATATTGAAATAAAGTTTTAAAGTTTTAGTACTATTTATATCTGTCTTGTTGTTAAATTTCTGTTCTATACTTACTTAAAATGCTCCATAGAAGTTAATGCATTCCCTTTGTGAGTGACATTAATGGACGTGGGGTGTTACACGTGGTATCAGAGCTGAAGGTTACCAGAACAGATATGAATTTTGAAAAGCTGTTTTTCGAAAACCAACTTTTATAAAGAAGTACCTTCAAAAGTATGTTTTAAGGAAAGTATTTTCAAGAGTAAAGCTTATTTTAGAAAGCATAACCCCAAGAGCCATATATCTTTCCTTCGATTCTTTTATATTGAATCTTTCCTTTTTCATTTCAGCATGTCTGAAGCATCTGAGATACCTGAGGGTGTTCATGTACCCGGTTGGTTTCGTCAATATCTCGAGCCTAGGGCCGCCACCGCAGGTCCAGCAAATGCTCCTCCTCCTCCTCCTCCTCGCATCGATACTTTTTCTAAGATATGTAAGGACTTTAAAGCAATGGGTGAAAACCTTTTCACGGGATGGAAACATTTGTTGAAGCTCGTAATTGGCTAAAGGAGGTGGAAGAATTGTTCGGCATCTTTGAAGTGGACGATGGAAGAAAAGTCCGGCTAGCTGCCTGGCTAAGGAAGGACGAGGCCTCGTTTTGGTGGGAGATCACTAATGGGGGACGTCCAGTCGATACATGGCCAGATTTTAGGAAGAGGTTTGAGGCGAAGTTTCTCTCACGGGCTGAAGAGAATCTCTACATGGAAAGGTTTCTAGCATTGAAGCAAGGGAATTTGTCGGTGAAAGAATACGTCAATAAGTTCAACAAGTTGGCGAGATTTGGCTTGGACTTGGTGAACACTCCAGAAAAGAAGGCCTGAGATTTGTTAAGGGTTTGAACGAGCCGCTTCATGGGTTAGCTATGACCCACATTCCCATGGGGTCTACCTTTGAGAGGCTAGTTGACATGGCACTTATGCATGAAGAGGAGAAGGGCGCCAACGCTAATAAGGCACCCGAGAAGAAAGGGGATCAAAAGAAGCCGCAACAGCAACAAAAGAACAAGAAAGGTGGCAAAGGCAACAATGTTAAGGGAAAGAAGAGATGCTTTAACTGTGGGACACCCGACCATTTAAGGAAAGATTGTAGGAAGAAAAAGAAGACTGGTTGTTTCCACTATGGCGAGGCGGGACATCTTATTAAGGACTGGCCAAAGAAAGGGCAGAGGGCAGGGTCTACCTAGGGAGGACTGGTGCAGGCTCTTATGGCACCAGGGCAGGCAAGGGGACAAGTTCAGGCTCTCGTGGTCCCACCGCTGCAAGAACGAGGTAGAGCAATCTCCGTTGAAAGTTTAGTTTTTCTGTTTGATCATCCTTTCCGTACTTTATTCGATTCTGGCACATCACATTCGTTTATTTCTACATCATTAGTTGAAACACTGCATCTTGATACTAGTCTAGTTACTGATCCCTTAGTAGTCTCAAATCCTATCGGTGGTTTGGCTCATCTTTCTATGATTTGTCGGGATTTGAGAGTGTTTATCTTGGGCGTTGAGTTTGAATGCAACGCCTTTGTTCTTGGCTTCATGGGCTACGGTTTAATTCTAGGTATGGATTGGCTAACTAGATATGGGGCCATCCTAGATTGTGAAAGAAGGATAGTCAGATTGTTGACTCATTGTGGAAAGACCCTTGATATTTCTTGTGACCCTAGAGGTCCAGTAATGCTTAGTTACCGAGAATCCCTTGACGCATCCGATGATGATTTACATTATGTTCCCGTAGTCCGTGAATATGCTGATGTCTTTGATGAGGTGAGGGGTTTACCCCCAAAACGTGAAATAGACTTTCGAATATATCTAGTAGATAATGCAAAGCCGGTTGCATTGCCAGTGCGCCACATGGCTCCAAGAGAGAGAAGAGAACTCAGTAAGCAAGTGAAAGAATTGCTTGAGAAGGGGTTCATCAGACGTAGTATATCGGAGTGGGGTGCTCCAGTAGTATTTGCTGCGAAGGCAGATGGGTCCCTTAGACTTTGTGTGGACTATAGAGAACTTAATAAGCTTACTAAGAAGAATACTGCCGAGGATTGACGATCTCTTCGATCAGTTAGTTGGCGCCTCAGTGTTTTCGCAGTTGGACTTAGCCACGGGTTTCCATTAGTTGAGAGTGGCTGAGGATAGCATAGACAAGACTTCCTTTAGGACTCCAGACGGTTTCTTCGAGTGGCTTGTGATTCCCTTCGGTTTGACAAATGCCCCCGCATACTTTGTTGACTTGATGAGTAGGGTGTTTAGGGAGTACCTTAATAAATTCTGGTAGTCTTTATGGACGACATCTTGATCTTTTCTAAGAACGAAGAAGAGCATGCCCCACATCTTAGGGAAGTGTGGGAGATTCTTCGAGCGCACAGCCTTAAAGCTAAATTTTCTAAATGTCACTTTTGGAGGAAGGAAGTGCGATTCTTAGGGCACGTGGTTTCCAAAGAAGGGATTGCCGTGGACCCCGCAAAGGTAGTGGCCATCCAAGATTGGAAGGTCCCTAAAAATGCTACCGAGGTGAGGAGTTTCTTAGGGTTGGCTGGCTACTATAGGAAGTTTATCAAAGAATTCGCAAAAATATCAGCCTCATTAACACGCTTGACGAAGAAGAACTTAGGTTTCATGTGGGACGTAGATTGTGATGATGCGTTCCAACATTTAAAGAGAGCTTTGACCACAGCCCCAGTCTTAGTGTTGCCAGATGGGAGTAAGCCATTTACCGTTTATACTGATGCTTGTGGGACAGGACTAGGCGTAGTCTTATTGCAAGAGGGAAGGGTAATAGCCTATGGTGGAAGGCAGTTGAGAGTGCATGAGAGAAATTACCTTACACATGACCAAGAGTTGGCCGCTATTGTTTTCGCGCTTAAGTCTTGGCGTCATTATCTCCTTGGCGGAAAATTCGAATTATTCACTGACCACAAATTGCTAAAATACTTGTTCTCTCAGAAGTACTTGAACTTAAGGCAGACAAGGTGGATGGAATTCTTAGCATCCTATGACTTCGAGATAGCATATACCCCTGGAAAGGGTAACGTGGTGGCGGATGCCTTAAGTAGAAAAAGGTTGTCCTCGAGTCCGTTGTTTGTTGAGTGGCGAAGCTTAGAGTTCATCTCTACGTTTGACTTTAGACCCTCCGTTGACTTTGTATCCGGTTTACTAGCATCCTTGGAGGTCAGACCTACGCTTTTGGAATGGATTGGCGAGGCACAGTGAGACGACCCACAGTTGGTTGAGTTAGTAGAAAAGCTCAATGAAGGGGAGTCATCGAGCCATCTCCATAGGTATACCCTAGATGATAAGGGTTGGTTACGTAGGGACGGTAGACTTTGTGTACCAAAAGACGAGGACCTAAGGAAGACCATTCTTGATGATGCACATCGTTCGAGGATGACCATCCATCCCGGCGGGGACAAGAGGTACATGGACACAAAACGAGTTTACTTTTGGGCCGGTATGAAGAGAGACGTGGTAGAGTTTGTCGCTAGATGCTTGGTGTGCCAACATGTAAAAGCAGAGCAAAAGAAGCCCGGTGGATTGCTTCATCCATTGGAGGTCCCACAATGGAAGTGGGAAAGCATCTCGATGGATTTTGTTGACGGATTACCGAGATCGAGGAAGGGTAATACGGGGATTTGGGTAGTGGTAGACAGACTTACTAAGAGCGCCCATTTCATTTCGGTGAAGAGTAAGAGGATTGCTCCATGTCTAGCCTCCGTATACATTCGAGAGATAGTTCGTTTGCACGGTGTTCCTTCTAGCATAGTGAGCGACCGCGATCCTATCTTCACCAGCGAATTTTGGAAGAGCTTACAAGAGGCGATAGGGACTTAGTTATGTTTGAGCACCGCATATCACCCTCAGACAGACGGCCAGACCGAGAGGGTGAATCGTATTCTAGAGGACCTATTGAGGTTATGTGTTTTAGATTTCGGAGGTACATGGGAGGAACATCTTCTGTTGGTTGAGTTCGCATATAATAATAGCTTTCAGTCTAGCATTGGCATAGCACCGTTCGAGGCTCTTTATAGACGGCTGTGTCGTTCGCCTACATGTTGGTGGGAGTCTACAGATAAGATCTTGTTTGGACCCGATATGATTAGAGAGACTTCGGAAAAGATCGATCTTATTCGAAGGAGGATGAAGACGACGCAAGATAGGCAGAAATCTTATGTGACAAGAGGTGGTCAGATCTTGAGTTTGATTTTAGGGACATGGTCTTTGTCAAAGTGTCTCCATTACGGAACTTCGTTCGCTTTGGGTCCATTGGGAAGTTAGCACCAAGGTTCGTAGGGTCGTTTCCTATTAAGGAAAAGATTGGGTAGATGGCATATAGAGTGGAGTTGCCCGAGAGACTTATGTATTCCATGTATCACATTTGAGAAAATGCTTGCACGAGACCGCGGAAGTGGTAGAGCCGAGCTTGCTTATAGAGGTGGAGATTGAGCGTAATGCGACGATTCGACGAGCTCCTATGTGCATTCTTGGGTCGGAGATTAAGAAGTTGAGGAATCGAGAGGTCAAGTTAGTCAATGTGCAATGAGGAGATGATGAGAGCAATGCTACTTGGGAGACGGAAGAGAAGATGCGTTCATTATACCCTTTTCTTTTCGAGGGTATGTCTTTTAATTTCTCCTTTATCGCTTACCTTGTATTTATCTTATCTTTAGTATGTCCTCTCGCTAGTATCTTTGACCTTTAGATAGGGTAGTCCTAAGGTTGAAACATGTGTCTGAGACATGTTATGTATGATGGATGCATGTGGATGCAAGTGTTTGCTCGAGGATGCATATACACACACTTTAGGCACTAGATCGGCTCAGTCACTTCATATTGCATATTGCATATAAATGTGTGTACATATTTAAGTAATGGATGTATAATGGTTGTACCATCATATGGATGTTGCATTTTGGTGAATGGTTGTGCACACATGTAGAAATGATATGTATCGATAGGATTCTTTCGCATACATAATGGACGCATGGCACTATCATGGTTTACATTAAGGAGGTCAACTGAATCAGTAGACCGCCTGATTTTGCATTAGATAGAGAACATGTACACACATTCTTGCATATGTTCATACAGCATTAGGAATTTTATAAGGACAATGGATGCCTGTGTTTGATGGTTGAGTAGATGGTTGTTTGGATGGTAGGATATGTATTCTCCTTAACTTGGAGATTTCGGGGGCGAAATCCTTTAAGGAAGGGAGAATGTAACACCCCGTATTTCTGTTAACACTAATGTTCACAAATTAAAGAATAACTAATCTCAGACGTGAGAATTAAGGGAAACCGGTTGCGCTATTGTGTTCGTCTCGGAATTCTGGTTGAGATAGAGTCCGAGTTTGCGTGAATTGGACTACGTATGAAAAAGTTATGAGCATCGGAAGTTTCAGAAAACTCAAAACAGATTTCAGAGAATTCAAATTTCGGATTCAGACAGTCTAGGCGGGAATTCTCCCCTAGGGCCAGGTCGACCATAGGGTCGACCTGGGGGTTGACCTGCCCTCACCAGGTCAGCCATAGGGTCGACCTAGGGGACGACCTAGGGATCGACCTGCCCCTCCCCCCCCCCGGGCAGATTTGTTTTATGACTTGTTTGTGACTAGATGCTGACTCATTAAGGTTTCTGATCTGCTCTGATTGGCTGGGTTTAATATTGGGTTGATCGGACGGCTTAAATTAATTCAAAACTCTATAAAAAGAACTATAGACTCAAACCCTAAAATCAAAACAAAATTAGATTCATGGCCTCCATGCCGTCACCTACCCACTCAACATAGACGCCACCAATTAGAGAGGAAGAAATATAATCTAATTCAATTCTTTTCAACTTAAACAACGAATCTTCTTCAAGGGAAAGCTATTACAACTTCAAAAATTAGAATTCCGAACTCAGGACCTTTTTTGAGTTGTGAGTTCGATAATTTTAATAAAATAATTAGTAAATTAATTTGATTGAGTTATGATGCAGATTATTTGGATAGGATGTGAATTATTGACTGCATGTTGTAATTACGTTGTAGAATTGTGTTGTAATTTCTATGATGTTATGTGATGATGCTATCATTTATGATGTATAGTTATGATGCTATCATCCATGTTGTAATTCTATGATTGGATTATGTATAATTGAATCACCATGTTGTTCATATGCTAGTTTGGGTATGATGATTCATATGATAAATCATATGTATGCAAGTTTAGATTTTTATTAAGACATGAATCATATGCATGTTTGGGGAAAATTATATGTATAACCTTATTTGCTTCATGACATCTATTTTAGATCTAAAAGTTAGGCTATGACATGTGTGAGTTTTATGCTAAATTCTACATGCTAGTTTACATGTTTAGATGAGAGTTTACACCATCTTTATGTTACATAAGTCACATATGCAAGTTTACACCAATATGTAAGTTTGGAATACGAATCATGTTATGCAAGTTTGTAGTTACTACCTATGCAAGTTTACACCTTTAGATGTAGATCTATGACATACATGATTTATGCAAGTTTGTGACCATTATCCCAACAGGTTCACACCTTTAGATTTGGATCTATGACATATGTTGTTTATGCAAGTTGTAACTTTGGCCTATGCAAGTTTTAGATGTAGAACATCATTCACACACGCAAGTTCACCCCTATGTTGAGATCTAAGTTTTAATTATGTGTATGTTGTGATGTTTTCTCTTTATTCCATGAGTTAGACTATTCGAGTCTAACGTATATTTTACGATAAACGAACAAACGTACAACGTGGGGGTAAAAAGGGGATAATATTAAAAGATTTAATTGGCATAGATGCCTTAAAAGGCACAAAATAAATTTGTGATAAAAATTGGTATGATTTTACATACCATAAATGGATGGACATAATTGAGTCAATTATGGCCATATTTAAATTTGGAATTAATTGATAATTTGAATAGGGAAAGTAATTCAAATTGGGGAATGATTAATTAGGAGTAATTAATCGTCTAAGACACGAGGTTAGGCTCTTTTGTGGTGTAAGACTGCCCAGACCCGCTCGACAAATCCAGCTGCCATAAATGCCAGTCTAATGTGGGAGGTCTTAGGCATAAATTAAATATGTAACAATTGTAAAGACACGAGGTTAGGCTCTTTTGTTGTGTACGACTGCCCGGACCCGCCCAGCAAATCCAGCAGCCACAAATGCCAGTCTAATGTGAGAGTCATTATGAGGTTACGGTCTTAATGAATTAAGAAACACTTAACCAGATAAACATGTAGTGGGATATGAGGGGGTTATGTGGGTGCCTTGGGTGGCATGTGGAATCTAGTGGGTGCCTTGGGTGGCATTTGAAATACGATTAGAAATACTTAACCAAAAATGAAACATGTAAGTAAACATGAATAAGAAGTGGGTTAAGTAAGATATACTAGATGAGACCAAGCTTAGGTGGATAGCTTGTGTCAAGTAATGGGGGCCCATTTCAACCAGTAATCCATACGTATATTTGTGGGCTCGACCCATGTCGAGGACGGGACACGCATACTGGGCTTGACTCTAAGAGGCCAAACCGGGTTAGTGGTGGCAACGCAAGTCCAACTGGTTCATATGCGTGTGTGGACTCGGGCTGGTAGGTAAGACATTGTTGCATCGTGTAGGTATAAGCCGTGCATTATTTGTGGTATCGGGTTCCCACTTTGGGGAGTGATACACCCCACTGTGGGGCCAGCACGGGTATCTACGAGTTAGGGACCCGATCGCATGGGGGTAGTGGGTACACCTAGTGGAGATAGGGGCAGGCGGCACCTATAAAGGCAGCTAGGGGTGCACGAAACTACCATTATCTTTAATAAGTTCTGTAGGCAGGATCAACCCTTGGGTGGCTAATGGTGGTGCAGTATAGTAGTGGTGGTGCAGTATAACAATTATCCTATAATGTTGGTGTAGTGTAGTAATTATCTTATTGTGGTTTTGGTGCGCTTTAACGATATCGTTGTTCATCTTGTTTCCATGTTTACTAGCCATACTCAATGGTTCATGGCCATTTCCTGATTTTCCAACTTATGCCTTAGCCTAGTTATTTTGGTAATTATATTGTTAAAGTTATCGCACTCGCCAGACTTTATGTCTGACCCCCTTTGTTTCCTCCTCTTTTCTTTCTCCCCCCCCAAGGTGCTCAGATTGGAACTAGCACCAGTGGAGCTTGATTTTGGACTGTTGTTTCTCTGCTTTTAGAAGATTTCTTGGATCGCTGAAATAAAGTTCATCTTGTTTTTTATTTATGGCTATTTTGTATTGGGGATTATGTCTTTCAATTTATGTACTTTGGTAGTCAAGATTGATATTATGTACTTTGACTCTGGTTTTGATGATGAAATCAAACTTATGTGTTTTCCGCTGCATTGAAATAAAGTTTTAAAGTTTTAGTACTTTTTATATCTGTCTTGTTGTTAAGTTTCTGTTCTATACTTACTTAAAACGCTCCATAGAAGTTAATGCATTCCCTTTGTGAGTGACACTAATGGACGTGGGGTGTTGCATAATGACTCGCTTGGGCAACACTCCCGAAATCTCTTGTAATCCCATGAATTCTGTTATGCTAAGTTATCTAGAATCGCTTGACGCGTCTGTTGAGAATTTGCAGTCTGTTAGAGTGGTCCGTGAATACTCGGATGTCTGAGGAAGTAGAGGGCTTGCCCCCGAAGCGGGGGATAGACTTCCGCATATACCTAGTTTATAACGCAAAACCCGTTGCTTTACCCGTTAGGCACATGGCTCCAAGGGAGAGAAAGGAGCTTAGCAAGCAAGTTAAGGAGCTTCTAGAAAAAGGTTTTATAAGGTGGAGTATTTCTGAATGGGGTGCTCCAGTGGTGTTCGCAACCAAAGCAGACGGTTCACTTCGCCTATGCATTGATTATAGGAAGCTAAACAAGCTGACCAAGAAGAATAAGCACCCACTGCCAAGAATAGACGATTTGTTCGATCAGCTTGTAGGTGCAACAGTTTTCTCCCAATTAGATATGGCTACCAGATTTCACCAGCTAAGAGTGGCTGAAGATAGCATTGATAAGACTGCGTTCAGAACCCCGGACGGTTTCTTCGAATGGCTCGTCATGCCTTTCGGCTCGACAAACGGACCTACTTATTTCGTCGATTTAATGAACAAAGTGTTCCGGGGATTTCTCAATAAATTCGTGGTAGTCTTCGTAGATGATATTCTGATTTTCTCGAAGAATGAGGAAGAACATGCTTTGCATTTAAGGGAAGTCATGGAAACTCTCCGTGCACATCATTTAAAAGAAAAATTCTCCAAGTGTCACTTCTGGAGAGAAGATGTAAGATTTCTTGGGCATGTGGTGTCCAAAGAAGGGTTAGCCGTGGACCCCGCAAAAGTAGTTACGGTCCAGGATTGGAAGGTTCCAAAGAATGCAACCGAAGTCTGAAGTTTTCTTGGACTAGCAGGCTTTTATCGCAAGTTCATTAAAGACTTTGCGAAAATTTCTGCTCCACTTACAAGGTTAACGAAGAAAAACCTGACTTTCACTTGGGATTTCGATTGCGAAGTCGCTTTCCAATGGTTGAAGAGGGCTCTGACAAAAGCCCAAGTTTTGACATTGCTAGATGGGAGCAAGATGTTTACGGTATACGCAGATGCATACGGTATGAGACTAGGCACTGTTTTGATGCAAGAAGGGAAGGCAATAGCTTATGGTGGAAGGAAGTTGAAAGTGCATGAGAAAAACTACCCAACCCACGATCTAGAGTTAGCACCCATCGTTTTTGCGCTTAAGTCTTGGCGCCAATATCTCTTAGGTGAGAAATTTGAATTGTATACTAACCATAAATCGTTGAAGTACCTTTTCTTGCGGAAAGATCTCAATCTAAGGCAGCAAAGATGGATGGAGTTTCTCGCCTCATACGACTTTGAGGTCTCCTATACTCCTGGCAAGGGCAATATAGCAGCAGACGCCCTAAGTAGAAAGAAGATGACCTTAAGTCCTCTCTTTGTAGAAAGGCAAAGTTTGGAGTACATAGCAAATTTTGATTTTAGACCCCCTGTTGATTATGTGACTGGCTTGATGGCAATGCTAGAGGTGCGGCCTACTTTGTTGGACTCAATAGGAACCGCGCAACGTGAAGACCCTCAGCTCATTGATGTGATAGATAAGCTGATTAGAGGAGAGACTTCCAGTCACCTCAATAGATACTCCATCGATGATAAGGGTTGGTTGAGACGGGATGGAAGACTATGCGTCCCGCAAGCAAGAGATTTGGTGAAAGTGGTTCTGCAAGAAGCACGCCATTCCAAGATGACCATACACCCCAGTGGAGACGAGATGTATAAAGATATCAAAAGAGTTTTCTTTTGGAATGGCATGAAGAGGGATGTAGCTGAATTTGTTTTAAAATGCATGATATGCCAGCAAGTCAAGGCGGAGCAGAAGAAGCCTGGCGGTTTTCTTCATCCTCTAAAAGTCCCACAATGGAAATGGGAAAGCATCTCGATGGACTTTGTTGATGGGTTGCCTAGATCAAGAAGGGGCAATACCGGTATTTGGGTAATAGTGGACAGGCTCACGAAAAGCGCTCATTTTATACTTGTCAAGAGTAGGAGGACTGCCTCCTCTTTAGCCTCCATTTATCTTAAGGAGATAGTTCGACTCAATGGGATATCCTCTAGCATAGTGTGTGATCGAGACCATATCTTTACAAGCGAGTTTTGGAGGAGTTTGCAAGAGGATGTAGGCACACAGCTATGCTTAAGCACGACCTGTCACCCCCAAACCGATGAACATACGGAAATAGTTAACAGAAAATTAGAAGACCTCTTAAGACTATGCATTCTTGACTTCGGAGGTACATGGGAGGATCATCTCCCTTTGGTGGAATTCGCTTATAACAACAGCTACCAAGCCACTGTAGGCATGGCACCCTTCGAAGCCTTATATGGAAGGCCATGTCGATCACCAACTTGTTGGTGGGAGTCCACAGATAAACTTATACTTGGGCCATACATGATTAGAGAGACTTCAAAGAAAGTGGACTTGATACGAAGGAGAATGAGGACTGCCCAAGATAGGCAGAAATCCTACGCGGACAAGAGAAGGACCGACCTTGAGTTTGAGGTTAGTGATAAGGTGTTCCTTAAATTATATCCTTTGAGGAATGTCATCCGCTTTGGGTCCGCAGGAAAGTTGGCACCACGATTTGTAGGACCATTTCCTACCATCGAAAGGATTAGGACGATAGCCTACAGAGTAGAGCTACCTAAAAGACTGGCTGGAGTTCGTAATGTTTTTCTTGTCTCCCAGCTATGAAAGTGCTTACATGAGTCGGTAGAGGTTGTGGAGCCAAGCATACTAGAGGAAGTCGAAGTGGAACGAGAAGCGACTGTCAGAAGAGTTCCAACTCGTATCTTTGGGATGGAAGTCAAAAAGCTACACAACCGTGAAGTAAAGCTTGTCAAAGTTCAATGGAGCGACGCCGAAGAAGACGCGACTTGGGAGACTGAGGCCAAAATACGTGCAGCCTACCCTTTTCTTTTCGAAGGTACATCTTTGATCTCTTTTTCCTTAAGTTTATTCAAGCTTGTATCTACCTTTTAGTGTATCTTCTCGGTCATATTCTTTATCCTTAGGTTGAGGACATTGGGTGTAAACATGTATTTGAAACATGTTATGATTGATGGATGCTAGTACATGTAAGTGTTTGCTAGTGGTTGCTCGTGGATGCATATACACACATTAGGCACTGGATCGGCTCAATCACTGTCATACTGCATATAAATGTGTGTTTATTTAGATTATGGATGTATTATGGATGTTGCTTTCTGATGAATGGTTGTGCACACATGTAGAAATAATATGTATCATTAGGGATTTTTTGCATACATAATGGACCCATAGCACTATCATAATTTGCACTAAGGAGGTCAACTGAATCAGTGGACCGCCTGATTTTTGCATTAGATACAGACATGTACACACACTGTGCATATAAACATGAAAGCATTAGAAGTCTTTTAAGGACAATGGATGCATGTGTTTGATGGGTGAATAGATGGACGATTGGATGATAGGATATGTATTCTTTGTAACATGAAGATTTCGGGGTCGAAATCCTTTGAGGAGGGGAGAATGTAACACCCCTTGTTTTCTGTTAACATAAACTAACGAATTAAACAATAATTAATTTAAAATATGAGAATCGAGGGAAACGGGTTACGCCATTGTGTTCGTCTCGGAATTCTGGTTGAGATAGAGTCCGAGTTTGCGTAAATTGGACTTCGTATGAAGAAGTTATGGCTGTCGGAAGTTTCCATAAAATTCAAATAAATTCAAACAGCTTGAAACCGGATTCAAAATTCAAAACAGAAGTCAGAAGCGAGCTGGGCAGGAAAATTCCCGCCCAGGACCCAGGTCGACCACGGGGTCGACCCTAGTGTCGACCTCCCCCCTACAAGTAAACCTGGCGGTCGACCTATGGGTCGACCTGCACCCCGGGCAGATATGAAAGATGGCGATTTTGTGACTCAGTGCTGAGTCATTAGGGCTGAGATGTCACTCTATCTTGACTGGATGGTCTTGATTGATTCTAGGTTGATCGGATGGCCTAAATTAATCCTAAATTCTATAAAAACACATGTAGACTCAAACCCTAAAACCTAATCAAAATCAGAACGCTGGCCGTCATGCTATCACCGTGCAACCTAGAACAGCCGTCATCAACTAGAGGAAAAGTAAAGATAATCAACTCAATTCAACTCAAGTCTATAACAACTACAACAACGAATTTGTCTACTTCAGAGGCGAGCTAAATCAATTTCAGAACACAGATCCCCATAACTCAAGACCTTCTTTGAGTTGTGAGTTCAATTTCCTTAATAAGATAATTAACAAGTAATTGGGTTGAGTTATAATTTGGGTTATATGGCTATGTTTGTGAAACATTGGAAAAAATGTGATATATGCTAGTTGTTCATAATGACAGTTTTGTTGTGGATTCCTTTGTATATACCCAATCACCTATGTTCAACTTGATTCATGTTTGACATCATTTTATACGCAAGTTTAGGCGTACATTATATGCTAGTTTCTATATGAATTGTATACAAGTTTACATGTGAATCAAATAAAGTTACTATATGTAAGTTTAGGTAGAAATTGGATTCACATATATGCAAGTTTACCCCTTTAGATTTAGATCTATGACATACATAGTTTTATGCAAGTTTGTGACTATGGCCTATGCAAGTTTTGGTTGAAAACTATATTTGTATATGCAAGTTTTGGATGGAAACTATATTCGTATATGCAAGTTATAGGTGAAAACTATATTCATATATGCAAGTTCACACCTTTAGGCCTATGTTTAGATTCATGTCAATACCAAGTTTATGTTGTAATCCTTATTTTTAAGTCAGATCTTAAGTTAAATCCAATTTGTGTGTTATACAAATTTTCGATGTTTCTTCCCGTTTGCGTCATTAGACTAATTGCTAGTCTAATATATATATATATATATATATATATACATATATATATGTTATATATATGCCATGATAAGCGAACGAACGTGGGGACGATGAGGGTAATATTGAATATACACATATTTAGAGTTAGCATAAATGGCCTTAAAAAGGCATTTAATTAATTTAAGACATTGATCGGAAAAATTGGTATTTATGGACATAATTTAGGTGACAATTATGGACATAAGTATATTTGGAATTTATTTACAAGTTTGAATAGGGATATTAATCCACTTTGTGGTTAAATAAAGATGTGTAATAATAAACCGCCTAAGACACGAGGTTATACTCTTTTGTGGTGAAAGACTGCACGTTCCCACCCGGGAAATCAAGCATCCATAAATGCCAGTCTAATGTGAGAGGTCAAAGGCATGAATTAAATGCGTAATAGTTGTAAAGACACGAGGTTAGGCTCGTCTGTGGTGTATGACTGCCCGGACCCGCCCGACAAATCCAGCAGCCACAAATGCCAGTCTAATGTGGGAGGTCTTTACAAGGTTATGGTGTTAATGAATTAAGAAACACTAAACCAGATAAACATGTGGCGGGACATGGGGGTTAAGTGGGTGCCTTGGGTGGCATGTAAAGTTAAGAGGGTGCCTTGGGTGGCATGTGAAATACGATTAGATGCACTTAACCAAGATTGAAACATGTAAGGAGACATAAATAAGAATGGGGTTAAGTGGGGAAAAACTTAGAGGGGACCAAGCATAGGTGGAAAACTTGTGTCATACATGGGGGCCCTTTTCAAACCAGTAACCCACTAAGTATCTTTGTGGGCTTGACCCAAGTCGAGGACAGGACACACGTCCTAGGTTTGATTGTAAGAGGTCAAAACAGGTTAGCGGTAGCAACGCAAGTTCAACGGAGTCATGTGCGTGTGTGGCCCCGGGCTGGTAGGTAAGACGTTGTGGCAT
Source organism: Allium sativum (assembly GCA_030737875.1). Classification (NCBI taxonomy): domain Eukaryota; kingdom Viridiplantae; phylum Streptophyta; class Magnoliopsida; order Asparagales; family Amaryllidaceae; genus Allium; species Allium sativum. The sequence goes on along the minus strand of CM060923.1, from coordinate 569,071,539 downwards.
CGTGTAGATATAAGCCATGCATTTTTGGTAGTATCGGGTTGCCACTTTGGGGAGTGATACATCCCACTGTGGTGCCAGCACGGGTATCTATGAGTTAGGGAGACGATCGAATGGGGTAGTGCGTACACCTAGCGGAGATAGGGGTAGGCGGCACCTATGAAGGCAGCTAGTGGTACACAATACTACCGTTATCATTATTAAGTTTGGTAGGCGGGATCAACTTTAGGGTGTTTGGTGTAGTGCAATGTAGTAATTATCTTATAGTGATTAGGTGCACCTTTAACGTTATCTTTGTTCATCTTAATTCCTTTATTTGCTCTGTCATGCCCATTGGTTCACAGTCATTTCCTCATTTACCAGCTTATGCCTTATCCTAGTTATTTAATGATTATATTGTTAAAGTTATTGTACTCGCCGGACTTTATGTCTGACCCCCTTTGTTTCCACCTCTTTTCTTCCTTCCCCCCCAAGTTGGTCAGGGTGGGTCTAGCTCTGGAGCTTGATTTAGACAGCCTTATCTCTCTCTTTTGGAAGTTTCTTGGATCGCTGAAGTAAAGTCCAGCCTATCTTATTTATGGCTATTTTATGTTGGGGTTATGTCTTTTATTTTATGTACCCAGAGCTTATTTGTCAAGATGGATAATAAGTGTATTTGGTTTTGTAGTTGGTTTTTGATGCGATGTAACCTAACTATTTCTCCGCTGCAATTAAAGTGGCTTTTATTTTCCAAGTACCGATATATTTATCTGTCTTGTTTACTTTTCTGTTCTACACACAATAAACGCTCCACCAAAATTAAGGCATTCCCTTTTGTGAGTGACCTTAATGGAGATGGGGTGTCACAATCTGGGAATTAAATAGATGGACACATCGCGGATATAGGTCACGCTAAAAGGTGTCAAAGCGTAGGATCGGTGTTTGGCCTGCGGTGAAAAAATGCTCCTCCAAATAAAAAGCGGAGAAACTGGCAAACTCCGCCGATCGACCACAATGAAACTCGTAGCCGACCATGGCTAAGTAGTGCTTGATATTTACCTCATCGTGGTGTAACCAATCGGCTTCCTAAGGCGTGAGACCTGGGGGTTGATTGCAAGGTTCCGTGGAGGAATTGGAGAATTGGGCAATGAAAATTACAAGTCTGGAGTATAGTTGGGTTGGGACCTACATTTGAAGGATTTTGGTGGTAGTTAGGGATGAAACTGAGTTGGAGTTACTCGGATTGGAACTTGGGAAGGAGGAGGGTTTGGGTTCAGTGTAAATTAGATTTGGGGGACGGAGAGTCGGATGGAACGATATATATATCGTTTTAGCCAAATGGGGTTGGGTTCTAGGTCACATTCATTGAGGGGGAGCAGTCAACCTGGCCCTAGAAGGGCAGTCGGCCACGTGCCCCATAATGGGCACGATATGAACCTCGACCCAACGGTTTGTATAAATTATATATAAATTAGAATAAAATTTCTATTACATTGAAAAAACTTCCGCTCCCAACTGAATTCCCGTATCGACTTCCACCATTCGTCGAGTTAAGAAAATATAATTTTCCAATGCCTTTTTCCCTTCCTTAAAGATGGTTGTGACCACCGAAACGAATGAACTTAATACAGGAAATCAGCTAGAAATCCGAAATAAAATTTAGAACAAAATTTCCCCTTACTAGTTGACATAAATTAAGCGATTCGAAATCAAATGCCCTTAAAATCAGAGCGAAGGATTTTTCTTAGCGTTTTCAAAGAAAAATTTAAAACTTTTCCAAAAATGGAATTTATTATAAATAGCGGTATCGTATTAATAAATCCAATTTACTATCACTATTATTATTTATATTCTAGTTGAGATTATAAACTGAAAAATCTTTTCGTGTTAAAAAATGTTAGAGCATTTAAAATCATAATGATTAATCGTGATTACTTGAATAAATTATCATATATATATATATATATATATATATATATATATATATATATATATAGGGAGAGGGGTACTAAAAATTAAAAGGAATGAATATTATTATATAAATTTTATTGGAACATTACTTATCGTTTCTAATTCCTTCCTACCAATATGATTATATTTATTAAAATAACACAATAGCCCTACTAATTTTTGAAACACGAGTAGATTAAAATTAAAAAACCATATCTTTGAAAAACTAGGCCTTTATAAAACCATTCTTCAAAACCGTATTTCTTAACTTTCAAAACCCATTTTTATTTTTCCAAAAGACAAAGCCAAGAATTCAATTGAATACTTCAATAAAGGTGGATTTGGATATTCAACGAAGCAACAAACGGATATACCTCGTAATTATATTTTTTGAAATAGATACGACATACCAACGTGAGCCTTTCCCATTTTAGATCGAGCAATTGTCTTATCCGGAATTGCCAGCAAAACTAAAAACTAGAAATCGCGACTATCTCGGTTTTAGCTTGATTTTTATAATATATATATATTATTCCAGCCTCCATACTTGAATCATCGGAATACACCATATGTTATCTTCATGAACTTCACGAAGATATCGCCAACGTACCGTAGGGTAAGACAGAATTGGCTAGAAACCCGAACCCAACATGTTTCAACTCTTAGTCGCTTAAAGCCCATTTTCAATATAATTTGGCCCACAACTAATTTATCGTCAAAATAAATTTAAGTCGAGTAAGAAAGACGAAGAAAAACAGAAAAGAAAATTGAATTACATTCTCTCATGAGGTTTAATTTAACTAATTCCTATGATCGTTTAACCTATGCTATGATACTAAATGTAACACTCCACACTTTTCTATGCCCAAATTTTGACAAAAATTGAAACTCAGACACATCCAAGCATGGAGCGTATAAATATGGTAACTACAAATAATTATGCATGACAATAATCGAAGTATGATAACATTACTCATAGTGGAAACAAAATAGGATAAACTAGTATTAACTCAAGTAACTACCTTTTTAAAGTAAGTCACTTTTCCAATACTGAGCATGAGATAGAACGAGAACCGAAAGCCAAACTTAAACACCTTTGAGAACCCCGCCTTCTCTAAAAAACCTGGGTGGTTATAACAAGGAGGGCAGTCAGAACAAAAAGATTCTAGTGAACAAGAAATGTACAACACATATTATATACACAGATGCATCCCGTTTGGTTCAACCCAAGATGTATGCCTACGAAGGTTAGTGATTCTAGCCTAACCACGTAAATGTTTAAGCACGATCCTACTACTCTTCACATAGTAGAGTTAGAAGCTATGATACCGAGATAGAATGTTCTCACATATATTTAAGAAGCCTTTATACCATAATTTAGCCAAGAAGTGAACCCCAAATTGCAGAGTTTTTATATATACATTCCTTTCCATCCACTTACCCTTTATTGTTTTCCACCTCACTATCAACATATTTTGGTTTATATGATCTCTTTTTATGCTTAACGAAAAGTTTGAAGTAGTAATTACATTATTGTTTGAGTTTTGGTTTTGATAGTCTATGTTTGTTGACAACAAAATAGGCAGTGCTTAGTCAACATAAATACAAGATTTCCTCTTCATCTACATATGAATATGGTTATTAAAGTGGACTAAAATTCAAATTTGATACTCTATGTTACTAAATTAATAGTAAATAGAGTGAACTTAAAGTAAATTTTAGTTTCACTTTTGTTGTCATTTCATGAAAGTATAATTGTGGATTAGAGAGTGTATAGAGATTGCTGGTTTAAGTGTGTTATCTAATGACACAATTAGGCAGTGCTTATAATAAAGGCACAAACTTATTACACAAAAGATCAAATGAGAGATCATGAAATCATTGTATGTTGTTTTATTTGGTCATGAGAGGGAAGTTACCTCTAAATCGCTCTCTAATCTCATATTTCTCTCTCAACTTAGTTTATAGTTTTCATTAGTTTTTTTTTTGTTAAAGAAATTCAAAGTTTCGCTTAATTTGATTGAGTAAGATTGAAGTTATTTCCTTCCCTGTAGATCGACCCGTACTCGCCCCTGTACTAAAGATTGTACGTTGTGCGCTTGTGGTTTTATTACGATATTTTGTTGACGGTTTTTTAATTTGATTCAAAATGCGTTTGCAAAAATGATGATGGAAACGCAGACGATTACGAAGTAGATATGCACAATAATTTCCTTGTCTTAGGTAAAACCGAGATTGACCAAGTTGTATCTGACTTTGACTATCTTTGTACTTCAGCCGGGTATATTGAATTCTTTGGTCACTGTTCATTTGTGTTAGGCATGGTATCAACAAAGTCTTCTCCTATAGTGGCCGAGACAAATACTGGAGCTATTATGACTGCTTTGACCCTGGTGTCAACTACTGCTTCTTCTTTACTTGTCACTCCTCTTCCATGTGATTCCTCCTTAGTCCATGCCTCACCCTTGCTTCTGTTTCTGAGTTCGGGTCACAGGAGAAGATTTCTTCTATTGATCACTTAGATGACTCTGGTTATACTCCAGAAGGAGTAAAGGAACATACGCACACGGACAAGTTCCCGAAGAAAAGTACTAAAGATCGCTCAGGGAAGCAAGTTAAGTCTCCATTCAAAAAAAACGCAAAGGAAGTGTCGTGCTTGCAAAAAGACACTTATACTCCCCTCTCTTGACGAACCAAAGGATGGTGAAGAAGCAAAAGACGAAAGACAGCCTGGAACCACACCTTCTTCTCCAAAGATTCCAAAGCCCATGCTAAGATCTAACAGTTCTTCGAAAAGATGGAAGAAGAATGCTTAAAGCTTTTGGCTATCTGCTTTGTTTCATATAGCTTTGTTACTTGTCATTTTCTTTGGTCGGATGTATATGCGCTTGAAGCTCCTTTTTCTTATTGTATGTTAGATTTTATGTTGGCTTTGTCGTGCTTTTCTATGCATTTGCCTCTTTACTAATTACAGGTCTTTGGTTTGACACAGGGTTGTGATGAGCTTATGGCATATATTATGAGCATTGGCCTATCACAATGTGAAGGCGTAGCGCCCATACCATGAGTCATCACAAGTTGCTTGATTTGATGCAATCAACTTTGCCAAGTTCCTTTGTTATGGATCAATGTAGTAGAAACTCGTTGTTTGCTGATAGAGTTTTCTGTTTTTGCTAGTGTACTTTAAGCTTCTGTGCTCGCCAACTCTTTAAGAAACTTAGCTTTGTTGGTTGATCTCGAGCTTCTTCTTGGATAAGTCATTGATATTTGGCCCCCTTCTTAGGAGATCTTTAGCCTTTATTATAGGAAGTACTTTTAGCCTCTATTGCGGAGAGGACTTTTATTACCTAATATTCGTCTACTCCTGCTAGTTAGTTCTGACATCGGAGACTTCATTGAGTGCCTCTATTATGAAGAGGTCGTTTATAACTCAACGTTGGTCTTCTAACACTGACAGACCCAACATTGGAGACTTCATTGAGCGCCTCTAAAGTGGTATTTTACCTCTACTATAGAGAGGTTGCCTTCACTACGCAAAGGACTTAGGTAACCAAATGTTAGTCTACTCCCGTTGATTAGTGCTAACGTCAAAGACTTCATTGAGTGCCACTATTGTAAAGAGGTCGTTTACAACTCAACTTTCGTCTTCTCCCGTCGACCGAATCGAGCATCGGAGACTCCATTAAGTGCACCTCTATTGTGCAGAGATGACCTTCACTACACAAAGGATTTTAGTTGTTGCATCATTCCGTAGGTCAAACAGCAGTCCCTTTGTTAGATGCGCTTAACTGTGGCAAGCGATCGTGAATGGACCTAGAGGTACTTTTACCTCAACTATGTTGAGGTTCCCCCTAGGCAGAACTTTGTGGGGTTTGCATAATTTTGCAGGGCGAACATCAGTCCAATTGTTGGATGCTCTTAACTTTGGTAAGCGATCGCAGCTGGATCGATATCCCTATGGCCCCTTGGGCGGAACTCGTAATTTCTGGTTTTTGCTTATTGGCTACTTGTTGAGCCTTTTGCCGTTTGACTTTTTGTGACTCTTTCCATTCACTCTTCAAGGTAGTCCTCTGCATTCTTGCATTTATGTGTATTGACGTTTATAACACTTGAGTTGTGTAGTTGGATCTTGAAGAAGCAAGCGTTCGTTGGATATCCTGCAATATAAAATCGTCTTTAAGGAAAATTTCGAATTAACAAATTTTTTGCAAGTAAGGGATTAGCTCAGGCACGCATGCTTTTATTCATGGAGCTAGTGTTCAGTACAATGCTTACAAGAATATTTACAGACATTTTACAAGAAATTTAAACATAGCATCAAGTAAAATAGCAACGAAGATGATTGCTCTTCCGGGTTCTTGGAACTGGAGTGGCATCAACAGTTGTCAGTTTGTAAGTGTCATCAAGCAACTATTGACTTATGATGTATGGCCCTTACCAGTTTGGCCCAAAGATTCCAGTTCCTGTCATGACTCTTTTTAGTACAAGATCCCCGACTTCTAAGGTCCTTTGTCTAAATTTAGAGTTGAAATGTGTGGCAATCCTTTGTTGATGGTCTGCAACTCTGAGTTCTGCCACATCTCGCCTTTCCTCAAGTTGATCAAGAGCTTCAAGCTATAGCTTTTCATTCTCTTCTTGGTTGAAGTGGATTCTGCGGTGTGTAGGGACTTTTAGGTCCACCGGAATCATTACCTCTGAGCTAAATGCCAAGGAGAAGGGAGTGTGCCCAGTAGAAATTTTATGAGTCATCCTGTACGCCCATAGTGCAAGTGGTAGTTCGTCGACCCAACCACCTTCAGCATTCTTGAGTCGCTTCTTGATGGTTGATTTAATAATTTTATTTACTACTTCCACTGGCCTATTTGCCTGCGGATGGGCCACTGCAACAAAGCTTTTTCGGATCTTGAACTTGGAACAAAATTCCCTAAATACTACACTTTCGAACTGCGTCCTTTGTTTGTAATTATCTTCTGTGTCACACCAAACCTGCAAACGGTGTTCTTTAGCACGAAATTGATCACTTTCTTTGAGGTGTTAGTGGCCAATGGCTTTGCTTCAGCCCACTTGGTCAAATAATCGACAGCTACAATGGCATATTTGAAACTGGACTTTGCGGTAGGTAATGTTGCAATTAGATCAATGTCCCAGACAATGAATGGTCATGGACTGACCATTTGAGTTCACTCAGTTGATGGTGCTCTTGGGATCTTTGTGAACCTTTGGCAGCTGTCACACTTCTTGGTATAAGTTGTGGAGTCTTGGTTCACATCAAGCAAGAAGTAATCGTATTGAGATATTTTCATGGCTAGTGTCTGACCATCTGTATGAACTCCACACTCTCTATCATGCAGTTCTGCCAAGACTGCTTTAGATTCCTCTTTGGTAATACAATGAAGCAGAGGCATAGAGAACCCTCGCCTATATAATCGACCATTATCGATGAGATACATGGGAGCCTTTCGGAGCAACTTCTTCTACTTCTTCGGATCATCTAGTAGCACACCATTGAGGAGATAATCTTTGATTGGAACCAACCACGAATTTGTCTCTGCGAAAGTTTCCATGATCCAATCTACATCGTTGTAATCAGTGCTGGGATTTGAGACGACTTCAACTGGCACTAATCCGAATAGTTGTGCGTCTCCTATACTGGAAAGTTTTGTAAGTGAGACTGTCTTCAAATTTCTTTCTCGAGGAATATGTGAGATAGTGTAGTAGTCCAAGTTGTTGAGAAGTTCCCAGACTTTTAATAGGTAAGCTAGTAAATTTCCTTCCTTAGCCTGAACTACTATATAACTTGACACACCACTAACTGCGAGTCGCTGAAGATGTTCAAGGATTTCAGTTGTAACTCTTTCGCAATCTTCAGTGCACCGATAAGAGTTTCATATTATGCTTCATTATTCGTTGATGGAAATTCTAATCTCAAGGAATAGCATATCGAACGTCTTTCTGGAGTCTCCAGCACTGTTCCTGCCCTCGAGTAATACTCATTCATATCCTCATCAATGAATAGTTTCTAGCGAGTGATCAGCTCGACAGTTACTTCTTTCTCATCTCCCCTATCCATAAACTTATCATTGAAGTCTTCCAAAGCTTGTCCATTGATTGCCCTTCGTGAATGGTAAGTGATGTCATATTGGCTGAGCTCTATGTTCCACTTTAATAACCTTCTCTAAGTATCTGGACGAAACAGGGCTTGTTTTAAAGGAATATTTATGATAACCTTGATAGGATGAGCTTGCAAGTATAGCCTTGAATTCTTCGAGGAAATTAGCTAATAGTATGCAAGATTTCCTAACTTTGGTTAGTTTAGCTCTGCCCCAATAAGTCCATTGCAAATATAGTATACCGACATTTGAACCTTCGAATCCTCTCTAACCAATGCAGCGCTCAAGGCATGTGAAGAAACCGCCAAATATAGAAACAAGTTTTCTCCATTTTTGGCTTTGACAACATTGGTGGTGCTTCCATATGCTTGATTAGCTCCTTAAAAGCCGTCTAATACTCTGGGATCCATTGGAAAAAAAATCATTCCTTTTTTCAATGCATCGAAAAGTGGAATGCACCTATCTGTTGCCTTAGAAATGAAGCGACTAAGTGCTGCAACTTTCCCATTCAAACTTTGCAGCTCTTTCTTCGTTTTGGGAGCTCACATCTCTCTTAAAGAAAAATTGTATGTAGAGTTGGCTTCGATGCCCATGGCGTTGAACATAAACCCAAGGAATTTCCTCGTTGCGACTCCAAACGAACATTTGGGAGGATTAAGTTTCGTGTCGTACTTTCTTAGAAAATCAAACATTTCGGCCAAATTTTCTAATTGATCGTCTTCTCTTTTCGAATTCACCATCATGTCGTCTACATAAACCTCCATAGTCTTGCCTATCTAAGATTTGAACATTGAATTGACTAAGCGCTGATAAGTCGCTCCTGTATTCTTTAACCCGAATAACATCACTTTATAGCAATACAATCCAACTTCTGTGATAAAGCTAGTGTTTTTTTGATCCAACTCATGCATTAAGATCAGATTATAGCCCGAGTTGGCATCTATGAAAGATAAGATTTCAATCCCTGTTGTCACATCGACAAGTTGATCGGTTTTTGGCAGCGGGTCGGACATGCTTTATTAAGGTCAAAATAGTCAATGCACACCCGCCATTTTCCATTTGGCTTTTTCACTAAAACAGGATTCGGCACCCATGCAGGATATGTGGACTCTCGAATAAAGTGATTCTCCATAAGCCTATACACTTCTTCCTTGGGAGTCATTGACCATTCAGGGCCCTAAATCTGTCTTTTCTACTTCATTGGTGTGTTGCTTAGGTCGATGTTGAATGCATAAACCACCATTTCGGGAAATATGTCGCATATATCAGAGTGACTCCAAGCAAACATGTCAAGATTAGCTCTAAGAAATATAACCAAGTCATTCTGCCACCTTTGGAAGAGCGGAGACCCTATCCTCAGCATTTGATCAGTATCTTTCGGATGAATCGTTATTGTAATGGTGATCTTAGCTGGTGCCATTCGTTCATCCCTGCACTGGCTTTACGAGGATCCTTCTCTTTGTAAGCCCCACTATGCTCTCTAGTGCAGGGGCTGCACCCTAATTGCTATAAGGTGTGGTCTTGAATATAGAGGGGAGCCTCCACATTCTTTCCATTGTCTTTCGTTTTGGCCTCTCGCAGCTCTGTCAGATAGCATTCCTGAGTAGCCTCTTGATCTCCTTTGTTTACTACGGTGTCGTTCTCAGTAGAAAATTTCATGATTAAGCACTAAGGCACAGGAGAAATTTTGAAATCAAGTACAGCTGGTCTTACCAAGAACACATTATAGGATGATAATTCATCAACTATCACAAAAATTTCCCTTAAGATAGCCATGTTGTCTCCCTCTCCCAACTCGACTGGCAAATCAATGGTTCAAATCGGATGCTTGGGTTCCCCGTGAACCCTTGTATTTTCATTTGACCTGCTTGGACATCTGTCATTGAGAGCTTCTTTGGTTGAACGTATTGCGTAATAGAACATTGCATGTGGTGCCACAATCTGCAATCACCCTCTTGACCATCGTCGGGCCTATTCCAACTGCTACAACCATGGGATCTAGATTGGGCATTATCACACCATCTCCATCTTTTTCCTTGAAGATGATGTCCTCATTAGTGATGTTTTGCTGCTTAGTAGGAATTGTATTGCTGAGTATCATACATTTCTCCTCCATTGGGATGTACTTTAGGGTTCTAGCATATCATTCAATATCCCCCCAACTTCTTCTGGCTGGATAAGGACCTCCAGATATGATGTTAATCACATGTCTTTGGTTACTCTGCAATGAAGCTCTGTTAACAGGACCTGATTGATTTGCGAGTGCAACTTGCCCCTGAGGAGATAGAGTACAGTTCAGAGCCCGTGGCTTAGTCATGTAATGAAGTCTATTTTTCCTAATCAGCTCCTCGATCAACATCTTCAAATGCTTACATTCATTGGTGTTATGACTTAGCTAATTATGGAATCGACAGTATTTTTCTAACTTAGTTGTGTGATTTCTTATTCTTAACTTCTTTAGGTCTGGGTAATCCTCCACTTCGATTGTTGTGAAATTGATGTTCTAAGGGGTATTAGTTAGAGGTGCCAATTCTGCATAGTCAAAAAGGCCAAACTTCTCATTAACTTTGTTGGCTTTCCCATCACTATCTCTCTTCTTCCCTTGAGTACCCTTTTGATTGATCTGGGTATCATCATTCTTTTGAGCTCCAACAATGCTGCTTCCGCCAACATCCTGACCAGGAATAGGATCGCCGTCCACCCTAATGTACTCCTCTACTCTCTTATAGAATTTTTCAAGCATATTTGGTTTCTTCATCTTTATCCATCTCCCAAACTCACTCTTCTAATCTATAGCACTGATTAGAGACATTAGGATCATGCGTTGCTCCGGATTCCCACTTCGGATAAAGTAGCATTGAATCGATTGAGAAAAGCCTTAAGGATTCCCTCGGATAATTCTCCATTGATGTTAGTGATATAACATCTTTGGCCTTCGTAGCTTGCAGCCTAAACTACTTTTTGGACTTCTTGGTCAAGTCAACAAACTAATCTAAAGACTTAGGTGACAACTTCGTGAAACACAGCGATGCCACACCCTCCAAGTAAAGAGGAAGGCGTAAGCATTTGGTCTCATCTATCGCCTTTGCTGCATTCATGTGCTATTCGTACTTGTAAAGAAAGAAGTTAGGATCAGCTGTTCCGTTGTTAGGAGCCAAAGTAGGAGGAGTGAACTTTTTCAGATCGTTTCAGTGAATAGATTTTTTCTTGGAGAGAAATCCCATTCCCTTTCATCATCATTGCGAGCCATGCTATCATTCATTATTTGTTTTATCATATCCGATATATACTCCTCAATTTTATGTCATTCCGTAAGGCAGACTTCGTTCTGTTTGCCAGATGCTCGTCTTGGCGAGCGATCTCGGTTAGAGGATCGAGATCTTTTACCTCCACTATGGGAGGTGCCCCTTGGATGGTCTAGCAACCTTGCGAGTAGTATTTCGATTAGAATGATTTCCAGCCTTTGGCTTTGAATCTTCAACATTAGCTTCGTCTTTATCACTCAACCAATCAACATCATCCATGTTGTCAACACGATTATGATCAGAAGCCGATGAATTTGCATTCTCCTCAAGGTCAACGTGGACCCTTTGAGGTGCTGGACTGGTTTGAGCGGTAATAAGATCATTCAACTTGTCTATCAAAGCCTAGCTAGAAGCTTCCATCCATTGATTCAAATTTGCGAAAACTGCATCCAACTCATCTTTAGTTACACCAGCTCCGCTTACTCAACTTTGGCCAACTTCAAGGCAGTTGGTTTGTGGAGTAGCTTCATTAGCAATATTATCGGAACCTCCTTTAGCGGACTTAATTCCAGTTTGGTTTGGTGGAGCCATTATCTCAGACAAGCTTTTAAACTTTGAAGAAAATTCTTCAACCGACCTGAATTTTGGACTTCGTGAAACTATCGTAGAGAACGTGCATCAAACTTTGACGTCCCCTACAAAGCACTTGACCATTGGATGTGGATGTGTCCCCACGGTGGACGCAAAAAATGTTAGTGTTAAAAATTGAACACAAACACCTTGGAAAGTGTGAATACACCTTCAAATAATTTAGATCTAGATTATAGGCAACTACAAACACAAAAGCAATAAAAAGACAAAGATTTATAGAGGGATTTCATTATCATTATCAACATTACAAGGTACACATTTTCTATGACTTTGCTGATCTTTTCTCTTTACAATAATTCTCTCTACTTTTTCTCTTTAATCACTTGATTCTCTCAATTTCGTCATGGAAATGATTAGATCTTTTTTATTGTGAAGATTGTTGAACATGTTCAATAATAGAGAACTTAGGCAATCTTTGACAATTTCATGATGATTGAGATGTTGAATCGGAGCTTGAAAGAGGTTTAATGGAGTTTTAAATGGTTTGGAGTTGTTGAGAAATGAAAATGGCAGCTCTTCCTGGTTGGAGAAATCAGTCACTTGAACGTGGGAAATGGTGGGGTATTTATATCTGTGGAAATGAGGTGGAGAGGCTGGAAATAGTATGTACAGGCCTTCGGGCCATTCAAACGCCCCACCTCCTTAGGTCATTAGTGACTTAACTTGTTTCTTGACCTCTAGGAAACGACTTAGCTTCCCAGGTCGTTCAATGATCTATCCTTATTTTAGCGGCCTGACTCGAACATATGGGAGAACTACCCATCCTTGCACAAGCTTAGCCGACTCGCCTGCATGCACATGCGAACGACCTGACTTAGCTACGCACGAACGATCCGTTTCTAATGTTCGCAATTGACCTGATACTTAAAAGACCTAAAGCACCTGATGAAACTACGATCTGATGAGGCGATGAACTATTTCCATGTTGTTTTCCCGGAATGACCCGATTGCATGTGTGGTTCCAGCGACCTAAGTTTTAACTACCCATGCTCTCAACGTGTAAACGATCCATCTTGTGTAATCTTGATGCATCACTCATAAACCATATTTTTATGGGTTAAAAAATTAAGGTATGTAATATTTAATTGTTCTGATTTATTTATTTTCCGTCCATTTTCGTATTTCATTTGTAACTTTTTCATACAGACTTCGTTCACAAAACTTGAAAACTATGTTATATTAAGCGCTAAGCGAGATGTGGCGATGGAAGCCTCGCTTCGCTTAATGGCGCTTAAGCGACCCTAAAGCACTACTTAAGCTCTAAATCCATCCGGAGTCCAACAATGCCTAATGGCTCTTAAATAAAGCCTAATTAGCGCTTAAGCAACAACTAAGCAATGCTTAATCAATGCTTAATTATTACATAAGTAATTCATCGCATATTACTATGCATAATGTTGAAGTTTAGGCGAGGCACTACTAAGCGCTGGAATAAGCGTGCTTTAGCGCTAAAAAAGCACTCTTAAGCGTTAGTTGCTTAATGCCTTCTGTTTTTTTTTAAATTAAGCAATTCATTTGCTAAAATCGCTTAAGCATCGCTTAAGTGCACTTTTCATAACGTATCTCCAAGCATGAAAGTTGACAGAATTTGGAGACGAACGCATCGTTTAAAGTTTCATGGTCAAATTCCATCATTTGTAGAAATTGGTATTTTTGATCTTCTAATAATAAATTCCAATTGCCAAAAATTCTGGGTTGTTACACATGATGTTTTGGAAAGAAGACGCAAACCTTTGAAATTGTAAATTATGTAATTAGAAAGATACAAAACAAGAAAAAAATGGAAAGGAAGTTCCATACAAGCATATGCAATACTTACACATCATTTCAAGGCTTAGAAGGTTATATACATCTTCAGTAACTGCATCTTACAAAATACTAAATAACTTTTGAACGGGGGAAGTGGATACGTTGACACATCCACTTGATACAGAAGCATGGAAGCATTTCGATAATATTTATCCCTATTTGCTGTGGATATTCGTAATACTAGACTATGATATGTACGGATGTTTTTATATTACTATTTTCTCAATTTGGTTCTAAATATTCATCATAGCCCATTATCACCATACCGTACAATTTATCTCCATGGATGATATGCAATATATGTTTATTACTATTGTTGTTCCTGGCCTCAAAGATCTGACATAAGGAATCGATGTTTATTTACAATCGTTGATTGATGAGTCAAAAATACTATGGAACGAAGGAGTAGAAACATATGATGTTTCAAAGAAGAAGAAAAATTCAGAAGTTTGATTCTTTATTATGGACTATAAGTGATTTCCTTCCTATGCAATTTTTTCAGGATGGAGAACTTCCGATCGTCTAGCATATCCATATTGCATGGAAGAAACGTGAGCGTTTTCTTTGCTGCAAGGTAAGAAAATTTCGTAGTTTGACTATCATCGATGTTTTCTCCATTTATTTTGTTGACATGCCTTTTTGCAAGGTTTTTACCTCTTAGTCTCCCAAAAATCGAAGTGTTCGGGACTTGGACATAGGCTCCGGAGAGCCCATATATGCTTGGTTAAGGCATCAAAGTACTCAAAGATTTGGATATATGGAAGTTTGGATTTTAGCTTTGTTAGTCCGGATCGGCCTTCCTCGATAACTTTTTACGTCAGCTCGACATTTGTAACACCCTGAATTTTTGAATAATCGAATCAACTAAATTAAAGAATAATTAATCTCAGATGTGAGAATTAAAGGAAATGGGTTGCGCCATTGTGTTCGTCTTGGAATTCTGGTTGAGATAGAGTCCTTGTTTGCATAAATTGGACTCCGTATAAAAAAGATATCTTTAAATTAAATATTGCAGTAAAACATGAAAAAAAATGAGAAAAGAATAAATGTTCAGCATTTTTCTAAGGTTTGTAAGCAAAATACTTAGTAGCTCATTTCGCTGGAACACGTGACTTGCATATAAGGGGTACAGAGTTCGATCCCCGCCAGCGCCATATTTTTGTTTTAGGGGAATGGATTAAAATGGCTTAGTGTGAACACAGTTCAAAAAGTGGTTTAGTGTGAAAATGGGTAATTGGGAAGATAAATAAAATGAAAAAGTAAAAATATATATAGAAAATACACACACACACACACACACACACATATATATATATATATATATATATATATGACGTGTACGCATCATGTGGCGTACGTGGCGCATTTTTGGTTGTCAATGATTGTTTTTTTATGTGGCCTTCTCTGATTGGCTTTTATGACAAATTAAATGTAAGAAAGATTTATGCATGTATAAATGATATTTGTATATGGGTAATTAATGTATACGGTAAAAGGGAGAATATGTAATTAACAATAATAGATTTATAATTTACATATAAATATGAAGGATAAACATGAAAATTACATGGCAGAGATTGGTTAATGAAATGGTATATTTAGTATACCATTAATTGTGAGCATAATTAAAAATATAGTTATGGCATAATTAAAATGGGAATAATTTACATATGGAATTTGTCATAAATAAGAAATATGTAAATTATAGAAAAAATGAACATTTAATACACTGTGCTGAGCCATTAGGGCTGAGGTGTCACCCTATCTTGTTTGGATGGTTCAGGTTGCTTCTAGGTTGATCGGATGGCCTAAATTAATCCTAAACTCTATAAAAAACCCTCTAGACTCAAACCCTAAAATCAAAACAAAATTAGATTCATGGCCTCCATGCCGTCACCTAACAACTCAGAATAGCCGCCACTAGTTAGAGAGGAAGAAAGCTAGTCTAAATCAATCCTTTTCAACTTAAACAACGAACCTTCTTCAGGGGAAAGCTATAACAACTTCAGAACTCAGAATTCAGAATTTAGAATTCAAGACCTTCTCTGAATTGTGAGTTCGATAATTTTAATAAAATAATTAGCAAATTAATTGGATTGAGTTATGATGTGGACTATTTGGATATGATGTGAATTATTGACCGCATGTTATTATACATGTAGTAAAATTGTGATGTTTATGTTGTCAATTCTATGATGCTATCTTGTAAAGTTGTGATCATCTATGTTGTAATTTTATGATTGGCTTATGTATAATCGAATCACCATGTTGTTCATATGTTAGTTTGGGTATGTTGATTCATATGATAAATCATAAGTATGTATGCAAGTTTAGATTTTTTTTATTAAGACATGAATCATATGCAAGTTGGGGAAAATTATATATAACCTTATATGCTTCATGGCATCTATTTTATATCTAAAGTTAGGTTATGACATGTGTGAGTTATATGCCAAATTCTACATGCTAGTTTACTTGTTTAGATGTAAGTTTATACCATTGTTATGTTGCATAAATCACATATGCAAGTTTACATGAATACATGTATTTGAAAATGAATCATGTTATGCAAGTTTGTGGTTACTGCCTATGAAAGTTTACACCTTTATATGTAGATCTATGACATACATGATTTATGAAAGTTTGTGACCATTATCTAAACAAGTTCATACCTTTAGATTTGGATTTATGACATATGTAATTTTACGCAGGTTGTAACTTTGGCCTATGCAAGTTTTAGATGTGGAACATCATTCACACATGCAAGTTCACACCTTATGTTTAGATCTAGTTTTAATTATATGTATGTTGTGATGTTTTCCCTTTATTCAATGAGTCAGACTATTCGAGTCTAACGTATATTTTACGTTAAACGAACGAACGTACAACTTGGCGTAAAGGGGATAATATTAAAAGATTTAATTGGCATAAACGCCTTAAAAGGAATAATATAAATTTGTGATGAAAAACATACCATAAATAGATGGACATAATTGAGTCAATTATGGTCATTGTTAAATTTGGAATTAATTGATAATTTGAATAGGGAAAGCAATTTAAATTGGGGAATGATTAATTAGGAGTAATTAATCGTCTAAGACACGTGGTTAGGCTCTTTTGTGGTGTAAGACAGCTCGGACACGCCCGGCAAATCCAGCTGCCACAAATGCCAGTCTAATGTTGGAGGTCTTAGGCATAAATTAAATGCGTAACAGTTATAAAGACACGAGGTTAGGCTCGTTTGTGGTGTAAGACTGCCCGGATCCTCCCGGCAAATCCAGCTGCCACAAATGCCAGTCTAATGTGGGAGGTCTTTACGAGGTTACGGTCTTAATGAATAAAGAAATATTTAACCAGATAAACATGTAGTGGGACATGAGGGGGTTAAGTGGGTGCCTTGGGTGGCATGTGGAATCTAGTGGGTGCCTTGGGTGGCATTTGAAATACGATTAAAAACACTTAACCAAAATTTGAAACATGTAAGTGAACATGAATAAGGAAAGGGTTAAGTGGGATGTACTAGAGGGGACCAAGCTTAGGTGGATAGCTTGTGCCAAGTAATGGGGGCCCATTTCAACCAGTAACCCATGAGTATCTCTATGGGCTCGACCCAAGTCGAGGACGGGACACGCGTACTGGGCTTGACTGTAAGAGGCTAAAATAGGTTAGCGGTGGCAACGCAAGTCCAACGGGTTCATGTGCGTGTGTGGGCCCGGGATGGTAGGTAAAACGTTGTTGCATCGTGTAGGTATAAGCCGTGCATCTCTGGTAGTATTGGGTTGCCAGTTTAGGGAGTGATACACCCCATTGTGGGACCAGCACGGGTATCTACTAGTTAGGGTGCCGATCACTTGGGGGTAGTGGGTAAACCTAGTGGAGATAGGGGCAGGCGACACCTATGAAGGCAGCTAGGGGTGCACGAAACTACCAATATCATTATTAAGTTCTGTATGCGGGATCAACCTTAGGGTGACTAGTGGTGGTGCAGTATACTAGTGGTGGTGCAGTATAGCAATTATCTCATAGTGTTGGTGTAGTATAGTAATTATCTTACAGTGGGTTAGGTGCGCTTTAACGATATCGTTGTTCATCCTATTTCCTTGTTTACTCTGCCATACTCAATGGTTCATGGTCATTTCCTGATTTTCCAACTTATACCTTAGCCTAGTTACTTTGGTGATTATATTGTTAAAGTTATCGCACTCGCCTGACTTTATGTCTGGCCCCCTTTGTTTCCTCCTCTTTTCTTCCTTCCCCCCCCCCCCCAGGTGCTCAGGTTGGAACTAACACCAGTGGAGCTTGATTTTGGACAACTGTGCTTCTTGCTTTTAGAAGATTGCTTGGATCACTGAAGTAAAGTTCAGCCTCTCTTTTACTTATGGCTATTTCGTATTGGGGATTATGTCTTTCAATTTATGCACTTTGATTTAGTGAAGATGGATATTATGTACTTGCTCTGGTTTTGATGATGTAATCAAACATATGTATTTTCCGCTGCAATGAAATAAAGTTTTTAATTTTTCAAGTACTGTTTATATCTGTCTTGTTGTTAAGTTTCTGTTCTATACTCACTTAAAACGCTCCATAGAAGTTAATGCATTCCCTTTGTGAGTGACATTAATGGACATGGGGTGTTACACGTGGCATCAGAGCTGAAGGTTACCAGAACAGATATGAATTTTGAAAAGTTGTTTTTCAAAAACAATTTTAAAAAAAGTACCTTCTAAAGTATGTTTTAAGGAAAGTATTTTCAAGACAAAAGCTTATTTTAGAAAGCATAACCCCAAGGGCCATATATCTTTCCTTCAGTTCTTTTGTATTGAATCTTTCCTTTCTCGTTTCAGCATGTCTGAAGCATCTGAGATACCAGAGGGTTTTCATGTACCCGGTTGGTTTCGTCAATATCTCGAGGCTAGGGCCGCCACTACAGGTCCAGCAAATGCTCCTCCTCCTCCTCCTCGTGTCGATACTTTTGCTAAGATATGTAAGGACTTTCGGGCAATGGGTGGAAAACCTTTTCACGGAATGGTAACATTTGTTGAAGCTTGAAACTGGCTAAAGGAGGTGGAAGAATTATTTGGAATCTTTGAAGTGGATGATGGAAGAAAGGTCCAGTTAGCTGGCTGGCTAATGAAGGATGAGGCCTCGTTTTGGTGGGAGGTCACTAATGGAGGACGCCCAGTTGATACATGGCCAGATTTTAGGAAGAGGTTTGAGGTGAAGTTTCTCTCACGGGCTGAAGAGAATCTATACATGGAAAGGTTTCTAGCATTGAAGCAAGGGAATCTATCGGTGAAAGAGTGCGTCAACAAATTCAATCAGTTGGCAAGATTTGGCTTGGACTTGGTAAATACTCCTAAAAAGAAGGCCCTGAGATTTGTTAAGGGTTTGAACGAGCCGCTTCATGGGTTAGCTATGACCCACATTCCTATGGGGCTACCTTCGAGAAATTGGTTGACATGGCGTTAATGCATGAAGAGGAAGCCAAAAGTGAGAAAAAAGAAGAAAAGCTCGAAGGACCACAGAATAAGAAAGCGGGGCCCAAAAAGGAAACACAAAAGAAGGATGAGAAGTCTGAAGATAAGAAGGAGAAGAAGTGCTTTACTTGTGGAAGCTCGACCCATTTGAACAAGAATTGCAGGAAGAGGAAGGGCACTTGCTTCAACTGTGGCGAAGCGGGACATCTGATTAAGGACTGCCCAAGGAAAGGGCAGAGGGCAGGACCTACTTCTGGAGGACAGGTGAGTACCCTCGAGGCTGGTGGATAGGATAGAAATAAGAAAAATTTCTGTAGATGGTTTAATTTCGTTATCTGATTGTTGAGTTAAAACTCTTTCTGATTCTGGCATTTTGATTCTGTAATTGATAATCTACACTTTAATACTAGTCTTGTTTCTGATCCCGCTATAGACTCAAACCCATGAGGGTTACGACCCATTTGTCTGTGATAAATTGGGGTTTGTGGGTATCTGTGTTGGGCGTTAAGTTGACTATGATGCGTACATTCTGGTTTTTTTTTCGTGTTTGGTTTCATAAGAATCATTTGATAATCTGATCTGTACCGGTAGTCTGTAAGTATCTAAATATTTCTGATAAGGTTAAGGGTTTTTACTCGAAGCAGGAAGTAGATTTCCGATTGGGCATTTGTTTAATGGAAGCGATTCTCTGAGTATCAATCTGATGTTGAT
Source organism: Allium sativum (assembly GCA_030737875.1). Lineage (NCBI taxonomy): Eukaryota > Viridiplantae > Streptophyta > Magnoliopsida > Asparagales > Amaryllidaceae > Allium > Allium sativum. The sequence goes on along the minus strand of CM060923.1, from coordinate 569,051,610 downwards.
TTCGGTCTTCAGGGTTGATACTTAGTGGGTTATTCTCTTAAACTGATGTCTGATAGGAACAAAGCTTTTGTTTTAATCGTACTTGCCTCTGTCACTCAGTTGTATCATATCGATCTAGTCTTCAACCTTTTGGTAGAAAATATGGTTGAAACATGTGTTTGAGACGTGTTATGTGTGATGGATGCATGTGGATGCAAGTGTTTGCTCGTGGATTCATATACAAACATTTTAGGCACTAGATCGGCTCAGTCACTTCATATTGCATATTGCATATAAATGTGTGTGCATATTTAAGCTAATGGATGTATAATGGTTGTGTTATCATATGGATGTGGCATTTTGGTGAATGGTTGTGCACGCATGTAGAGATAATATGTATTGATAGGATTCTTTTGCATACATAATGGACGCATGGCACTATCATGGTTTGCATTAAGGAGGTCAACTGAATCAGTAGACCGCCTGATTTTGCATTAGATAAGGAACATATACACACACTTCTTGCATATGTTCATACAGCATTAGAAAATTTTAAGGATAATGGATGCCTGTGTTTGATGGATGAGTAGATGGTTGTTTGGATGGTAGAATACGTTCTTCTTGACTTAGAGATTTTGAGGACGAAATCCTTTAAGTAGGGGACAATGTAACACCCTGAATTTCTGAATAATCGAATCAACTAAATTAAATAATAATTAATCTCGGATGTGAGAACTAAGGGAAACGAGTTGTGCCATTGTGTTCGTCTCGGAATTCTGGTTGAGATAGAGTCCGAGTTTGCGTAAATTGGATTATGTATGGAAAAAAATATCTTTAAATTAAATATTGCAGCAAAATATGGAGAAAAAAAAGAATGAGAAAAGAATAAATGTTCAGCATTATTCTAAGGTTTGTAAGCAAAATACTTAGTAGCTCATTTGGTTGGACCACGTGACTTGCATACAAGGGGTACAGAGTTCGATCCCTGCCAGCGCCATATTTTTGTTTTAGGGGAATGGCTTAAAATGGCTTAGTGTGAACACAGTTCAAAAAGTGGTTTAGTGTGAAAATGGGTAATTGGGAAGATAGATAAAAAGAAAAAGAAAGAAAATTATATATATATATATAGAGAAAATATATATGGACACACACACACACACACATATATATATATATATATATATATATATATATATATATATGACGTGTACGCATCATGTGGCGTACGTGGAGCATTTTTGGTTGTCAATGATTGTTTTTTTTATGTGGCCTTCTCTGATTGGCTTTTATGACAAATTAAAGGTAAGAAAGATTTATGCATGTATAAATGGATATTTTTATATGGGTAATTAATGTATAGGGTAAAAGGGAGAATATGTAATTAACAATAATAGATTTATAATTTACATATAAATATGAAGGATAAACATGAAAATTACATGGCATAGATTGGTTCATGAAATGGTATATTTAGTATACCATTAATTGTGAGCATAATTAAAAATATATTTATGGCATAATTAAAATGAGAATAATTTACATATGGAATTTGTCATAAATAAGAAATATGTAAATTATAGAAAAAATGATCATTTAATACACTGTGCTGAGTCATTAGGGCTGAGGTGTCACCCTATCTTGTTTGGATGGTTCAGGTTTCTTCTAGGTTGATCGGATGGCCTAAATTAATCCTAAACTCTATAAAAACACCTCTAGACTCAAACCCTAAAATCAAAACAAAATTATATTCATGGCCTCCATGCCGTCACCTAGCAACTCAGCATAGCTGCCACCAATTAAAGAGGAAGAAAGCTAGTCTAAATCAACCCTTTTCAACTTTAACAACGAATCTTCTTCAAGGGAAAGCTATTACAACTTCAAAACTCAGAATTCAAAATTCAAGACCTTCTCTGAATTGTGAGTTCGATAACTTTAATAAAATAATTAGCAAATTAATTGGATTGAGTTATGATGTGGACTATTTGGATATGATGTGAATTATTAACCGCATGTTATTATTCATGTAGTAAAATTGTGATGTTTATGTTGTAAATTCTATGATGCTATCTTGTAAAGTTGTGGTCATCTATGTTGTAATTTTTTGATTGGCTTATGTATAATCGAATCACCATGTTGTTCATATGTTAGTTTGGGTTTGTTGATTCATATGATAAATCATAAGTATGTATGCAAGTTTAGATTATTATTTTATTAAGACATGAATCATATGCAAGTTGGGGAAAATTATATATAACCTTATATGCTTCATGGCATCTATTTTAGATCTAAAGTCAGGCTATGACATGTGTGAGTTATTTGCCAAATTCTACATGCTAGTTTACATGTTTAGATGAATGCTTGTACCATTGTTATGTTGCATAAATCACATATGCTAGTATATATGAATACATGTGTTTGAAAATGAATAATGTTATGCAAGTTTGTGGTTACTGCCTATGCAAGTTTACACCTTTAGATGTAGATCTATGACATACATGATTTATGTAAGTTTGTGACCATTATCTAAACAAGTTCACACCTTTAGATTTGGATTTATGACATATGTAATTTTATGCAAGTTGTAACTTTGGCCTATGCAAGTTTTAGATGTAGAACATCATTCACACATGCAAGTTCACACCTTATGTTTAGATCTAATTTTAAATATATGTATGTTGTGATGTTTTCTCTTTATTCCATGAGTTAGACTATTCGAGTCTAATGTATATTTTATGTTAAACGAACAAACGTACAACATGGGGTAAAGGGGATAATATTAAAAGATTTAATTGGCATAAACGCCTTAAAAGGCATAAAATAAATTTGTGATGAAAATTGGTATGATTTTACATACCATAAATAGATGGACATAATTGAGTCAATTATGGCCATAGTTAAATTTGGAATTAATAGATAATTTGAATAGGGAAAGTAATTCAAATTGGGGAATTATTAACTAGGAGTAATTAATCGTCCAAGACACGAGGTTAGGCTCTTTTGTGGTGTAAGACTGCACGGACCCGCCCGACAAATCCAACTGCCACAAATTCCAGTCTAATGTGGGAGGTCTTAGGCATAAATTAAATGCGTAACATTTGTAAAGACACGAGGTTAGGCTCGTTTGTGGTTTAAGGCTACCCGGACCCGCCCGGCAAATCAAGCAGCCACAAATGCCAGTCTAATGTGGGAGGTCTTTACGAGGTTACGGTCTTAATGAATTAAGAAACATTTAACCAGATAAACATGTAGTGGGACCTGAGGGGGTTAAGTGGGTGCTTTGGGTGGCATGTGGAATCTAGAGGGTGCCTTGGGTGGCATTTGAAATACGATTAGAAACACTTAACCAAAATTTGAAACATGTAAGTGAACATGAATAAGGAAAGGGTTAAGTGGGATGTACTAGCGGGGGACCAAGCTTAGGTGGATAGCTTGTGTCAAGTAATGGGGGCCCGTTTCAACTAGTAACCCATGTGGGCTCGACCTAAGTCGAGGACGGGACACGCGTACTGGGCTTGACTGCAAGAGGCCAAAACGGGTTAGCGGTGGCAACGCAAGTCCAACGGGTTCATGTGTGTGTGTGGGCCCGGGCTGGTGGGTAAGACGATGTTGCATCGTGTAGGTATAAGCCGTGCATCTGTGGTAGTATTGGGTTGCTACTTTGGGGAGTGATACACCCCACTATGGGACCAGCATGGGTATCTACGAGTTAGGGAGTCGATCGCTTGGGGGTAGTGGGTACACCTAATGGAGATAGGGGAAGGCGGCACCTATGAAGGCAGCTAGGGGTGCACGAAACTACCAATATCATTATTAAGTTCTGTAGGCGGGATCAACCTTTGGGTGACTAGTGGTGGTGCAGTATAGCAATTATCTCATAGTGTTGGTGTAGTTTAGTAATTATCTTAAAGTGGGTTAGGTGCGCTTTAACGATATCGTTGTTCATCCTGTTTCTTTGTTTACTCTGCCATACTCAATGGTTCATGGTCATTTCCTGATTTTCCAACTTATACCTTAGCCTAGTTACTTTGATGATTATACTGTTAAAGTTATCGCACTTGCCAGTCTTTATGTCTGACCCCCTTTGTTTCTTCCTCTTTTCTTCCTCCCCCCCCCCCCTAAGTTGCACAGGTTAGAACTAGCACCAGTGGAGCTTGATTTTGGACAGCTGTGCTTCTTGCTTTTGGAAGATTGCTTGGAACACTGAAGTAAAGTTCAGCCTCTCTTTTATTTATGGCTATTTCGTATTGGTGATTATGTCTTTCAATTTATGTACTTTGATTTATTCAAGATGGATATTATGTACTTGGCTCTGGTTTTGATGATGTAGTCAAACATATGTATTTTCCGCTGCAATGAAATAAAGATTTTAATTTTTCAAGTACTGTTTATATCTGTCTTATTGTTAAGTTTCTGTTCTATACCCACTTAAAACGCTCCATAGAAGTTAATGCATTCCCTTTGTGAGTGACATTAATGGACATGGGGTGCTACACCATTCTTGGATCTATCAAACTCGGATCGTTCGACCTCTGCTTGGTGAGGCCGCATCACCAGTATCAGGAAGAAGCTTCTTTGGATCGGCTAACTTGATCTGACTATGTCGAGTTGGGCTTAGTCAAACCGGATACTGGACATATTTTTTAGACCTATTCCTCTACCTAAAAGCATGATCAACCCTCCTCTACCGAATCAGATCGTGCAACATGTGTCGTAGGTCGAGCCGACCTGGATATTTCCACAACTCCCGTTCATCCAGATTGAGCACCACGTGGCTATGTCGTATTAGGCTTGTGCACTGCTATAAATAGGCCTCCAGGGCCTCGTTTCTAGAGGATCGAGCTATGGAATACTAAACCGGACATTGCAAGGCTATTGCAATTGCTAATTTCTACCCTTTTCTCAATATTATTTCATAAAATTAACTGTATCTTATAACATAAAAGTATAAACAATATATTATTTGAGTGGACATAGGCACATTGCCGAACCACCACAAATTTTGCGTGTCCTCTTTACATTATTTCACTCTATGATTGTTATTCTCTACAAACTACTATGATTGATTGGTTTTTGGATGTTGGTCGTAGAATAATCATCTTCTATGCCGACATTTTAGTGTTGTAGGAAGAGGGTTCTACCTGGAAGGAAATCACTCATTTCAGGATTTGAAGATGGTAAGAAGAAAAATGGATGGAACATCCTCTCGTTCAGAAGATGTGGGGCATGCATGCACTAGAAATGAAGGAAGTCGAGAAGCTTCCTCTCACTGCGATCCTTCCATCTACTTAACCGGAGAAGAAATGAATGAAGTAATGAAAAATTTAAGTCACATATGGAGCGACAGTACGAACTCAGGGAAGAGGAGATGGTGAATAACTTCTTTCCATGATCAGATGGAATAGGAAGGCTGAAAGATTAGAACTCTCTTATTGGGGATGGACCTAGTAACGCAGCTATTGAACGAACAGAGGATATGCCACAGCTTCGATTGGTGGTAGCTTCGGTTTGACCAAGCTCCAATGTCAAATGGGATTGGGCGGGGATAATCGCCCCGAAAATGATTATCTGCATTGCGACGCTTCTGTTCATGATGTCATAAATTGTGGTACTGAATTGTTGGTCAACATCAGCCACACACAACTTCAAATAGAAATAGTGCAGAATAAATAAGGGTTCGGTTCAACTATGTCGAATTCGAGGCAAGGGACATGGTCGAGCTCGATTTTAATGTTGCAAACATGTTTTAAGCTACTACTAGAACAGATGCATGGGGCAGCAACAATGGAATGGAAGATTGGAAACATTTGCTTGAAGATGGAAATCCAATTGTGAATATGATTCCTTGCTTTACGAGAGGTAGGGAACCCCAGGATGATGTGGATAACGTCAATCGCATCCTCTTAACGCAGGACGTCAGGAATTCCCGTAACCCACCAGACTTTAAATTGTCTGTCTTGGAGGCGCATGATGGTAGAAAGGATCCTACCATACACTTGATGCGCTATCTACTCCATGTGGAAGTACTATCGGGATCGGAAAACGTCGTGGGCAAATGCTTCCCACACTTCTACACTGGTATCGATGTTATGTGGTTTATGAAACTCAAATCTGAATCGATCAATAGCATAAGCATATTGGTGACGCGGTTTATTTAATAGTTTAGGGTACACATCGCAAGGCCCAAGAATTTGATAACTCTTTCAACAATCAAGCAAAGACCTGGTGCGACTCTACGTTCATACCTGCTGAACTACTCTAACGAGTTTCCGTGGGTAGTTATGACATAAAAAGACAAAAAATGTGGGTCAAACATGAAGTCTGTTCTGAAGTATCACAAACATGGTTCAAGGGAAATCTGGACTGCCTATAAAAAAATTGTAAATTCATCTCAAATACGTAGGATCATACCACAATCCGTTCTTCCCCTGTAATAACATACCATCATAATACTCTCTATCGCACCTATACTAGCCAAAAACATCTAACAATATTGTACTAATATACACAGGTCATGCTGCGATCCCAAAATCTGTTCACTACCGCTAAGATTGATAATATACACCTAAATTGTATAGTCCCTATAGTTAAATCCGAATAGTTATGCCACAATGCGTATGGTTACTACTACTAAGACTAAAACCGTAGGTGACTTTCAACTAGTGAGCTTCATGTCCCAACATGCCTTCATCATATCTAGATTACGCGCTACCGGAAGACTCTATGCCTTAACCTGCTATCATCAAAATTATAGATGACTTGCAACATAGGAAGCTCTTGTCCTAAACATAAAAATAGTTGGTTACATGCTATTGAGGAACCCTAAGTATCTGCCAGCTATTACCAAAATACTAGATGACACATTTTTGAGTAACATCATATTCCAAGCCATTATCATAAAAATCCTAGATGACTCTCTACTGCGGAACTTCATATCTCAGTCTGTTATCATCAAAATCGTACGTAAATCACCACTTAGAAAATGCTGACTCAACGCGCTATCATAAAAATCACACAAGATCAACAAGCACAACTCTAGTCATAATAGCTTAAAACCAACAGGCAAAACTAACAAAAACCCCATAATAAAACAAGTTGCATTCAAAGTCAAACCCATGACCACAATGTCATACTCAAAATCTTTAATTTTGGAATATATGCCATGGTGGGCGCCGCATAAATTACGAAATCAAAGTACTCAAAAATCAATCAAAAATGTCAGATTGTGGCCTAAAAAATGATGAAAAATGTTTAAATCCACATATTAATCCAAATTTTTATGCGAAAGTAATAACGTTTTGAAGTTTCAACAAAATGAGATGATCGAGCATCATATTAGATGTTTGGAACGTCAAACAAAGTCTAGTTCATCAGGTCAGATGTCTGACCAAAGTTCCCTGAACCAGGTCAGACATCTTATTCATAAAAATTAGATATTTATAGGCATAAGCAGCCTTTAAAACCCCATTTTTGATCCATAAATCAAAATAGTTATCGTCTTCTCCTTACGGTAAAGGCAAATTATCTTCAACCTTGAGACATCAAGCCATGAATTTACATAGTTTCTAAAATTGTTTCTTCCCTTTAAACGATCGTGATATATGGCTCTATATAAGTGAAATACATTGCTGGAATATCAATTTGGATCTTCTCAACATACTTGTTACCGGAATCGACAAGGAATGAACAACAATGGCAGTATTTTGATGAATTTTATCCCGGAACTCAAAATGTACACAAAATGGTCATTTTGACCCTAGTGTTACCATAGTATATACTAAATACAATATTCGAACATTTCTAACACAAAATTTATGACTTTATTATAGATCGTTCAAAAAATGGAGTTATTGACGTCAAATGTTGGTCACTAGTGATAGTCAACCCCCAGTTGTGCGTAGAACACACGAATGACAATCACAAAATGTAGTAAAGTAAAGAAAATATGGGACATGCAAGACTTTTTATAGTGGTTCGGCTAAGATGGTGCCTACGTCCACTTTATCTATATTGATTTCTTTTGATTACAAGTACAACACTATTTCTATTTGAAGAAAGAGGGAAAATTGGATATTCTTTGGTTTTAGCCACAGAGTTTGAAATTGGGAGACGAGCTCTGCCAAAGTCCAAGTGGAGAAAAGAAGTCAGGAAAAAGTTCTCATTCTATTTTGAGTATGGAGGTATTTATAGACGATGAGGTTGGTTGATTGAGCTGCAATGTGGATTGCCTCTTTTGTGGAGCTTAGACACGTGGAGCTCGATTATTTGATGTAGTTGCGGCAGTTGGAACCAGTCTACAGTTGATTAATAATATCCTTGGAAAATGTAGCTTATGTGGCACTCGAAATGAGGTGTATCAAAAGTAGAGCTTTGTCCGGAAATGGTTGACCGCCTTTAATGCCTTGATAATCGAGCTAAGTATTGAACGAATCCGCTAGATATTTCCACAAAGATCCGGAGATATCTGATCAACCCAATCTTTAAGGAAGTGCTTTGTGACCACCACCCATAACCTTTACACTAAACAAGAAGTGAAAGGCGTGCCAGGCAGCTATGGACGATCATCAAGGTATGATAACACAAGTAGAATCTATCGTAAATCTTACAGCGCAAGGATAAAATATAATAGAACATATACAACAGGTAGTATTAGTGAAGCATATTTGAGCAGAAATTTCAAACTTTCAAAACAACTTGAAAGTATATCCATACACCAGGACTGCGACATATGTCTGTACAAATTTGCCTCATTACAACACTAAGAGAACAATAACAAATAGTGGAAATCCAAATACTACATAGTAAGAAAGATAGTACGCCAGCCCCCTGCTCAACCCTGTACCGCTACATTATTCTCAGTAAGCTATCACCTGTCACCTGCCACCTAGTCTGCCCATCCAAAATCGAATGAACAACCCAAGGTAATGAGAGAGAAACATAAAACCTTGAGTCAGACAAGGTCTTAGTGAGCGATAAAACAACTATCTAACATCATCAATAACGTATACGAGAATGGGTAAATAAATGAACTAATCTATCCACAGCACCAGAGAAGAGCTCAATTCCCATCTTCTCAACATCAGATAGTGATAGCCTTTACATCAAATATTTCATCCATATGTTCATGGAAATCAAAACAAACATTCACCCATGGCAATTAGAAACAATCGAACAAAACCACTCATAGCATCATATCCCACGTAAATAATCCTAATAAAATTCAACACCTCTTAAGCACAAGCCCCAAAGGCCTAAACGAATATCAGAAAAGCACCCAAGGAACATCTCCTTCGATGTTGGACAACCTACATGAGATGGTACAAACCAAGCATCTAGTCATTCATGATAGACTATGGCTGTCACTGCCAGTCCTTCTTTTAAACCATCGTTAATTGTGTGACTAGAAATATCATACTACCATCCATCAAGAGCTAATGATAACCCTGGTTCTAGTGGAAACTCCATACGCCTTTCAATGATACGTATCTAGGCCTTTCAACGACACCCAGCGTACTAGACCAAACCACCGGTCTTTTAGACGTCTCTATCATACCCCTGCTTTGAGCCTGCTACACTCAAGAAAACGAGTTAAATACAATTGCAACTCACAGCGTTTTGGTCTCATGCTGTAGAAATAACGCAGAAGTACATTAGTTTTATATTAAAACACTGAGATAAATTTAAGCGGGAATGAATTTTCAGTTCCCCCCACTATTACTAAAATCGGCCGCGAATCCATAATATTTCCCCAAAATTTTAAATTCTCAATTATAAATTTTCCACCCAGTTTTCATCGTCTGCCAGTACTCCGTCTCACTTTCAAATCTCCGGTCACTTCGCACAGTTGCTCTTGGTCTCTCGGTTGTCATAACGGAAGGCAATCGGTTCCAGTGGAGGAATTTCCATTCCAGTGGTGGTCAGACCTATAGATCCTGTTCAGTCTTCGTCGTCCTTAAGTCGCTGTAAGCGATGCCTTGATTATTTTATCTTTTTCATTGATTAGCCAATGTTAATTTTTTTCTAACGTCTTGTGTGCCTGCTGAAAAAGTTGACTGTGTTATTAGTAGTTTATAAGTTGATGTGTCTCATTTAGTATCACTATTTTATTTAATTAGTTATATTAATTTGCGTGTACTCAACAATAGACTATTACTTCAAATTTTAGAAATTTGCTTGCTTATGTAGCAGACGATGATGGATAAAAATTGGTGAATCTACATAGGCAACTACCTAATTCTCAATATAAATGTAGTTTGAAAATCATATCCTATATTTTGACGGAAGCTAAAAGATAAAAAAAATTCAAAGAACTAGTAGTGAATATCAGCAAGGAGCTTATAATTTTATGCATACCATTTTGAAAATTTTGGAAATGTAGAAAAAATTCTATGTCCTTGCTTTGCTTGTCGAAATATTAATCATCAATATGGGAAGGTGGCAGTTGAGCATCTGATTATAAGAGGAATGGATCGGGTATATAAGACAAGTAGGTGGTATTATCATGGTGAGCACATAAATATAAGCACAGATGTTAAGTTCGATGACATATATGATTTAAGCTAGCCGACAATAACAAATTATTTAGGCTAACTCATATTTTGATGTAGCTAGAACTGTACTTCTATTTTTTAAAGTCTCTTAAACTGCCGTTATTTGCTGTGAAAAGCACTGTTGTTTTCCTATAAATGACATATTGAGGTGTAGCATATTCAAGATGGCCTTAGTGCACAAGTGTTTGGATTGTATAGTTTTGCTATATATTTTATGTTTTTTCAGTAATAGGAAATGAGGCCAATAACGCAGCAACAGAAAAGAAGCAAAGGAGCCAAACATATATTGTACAAGCCTAATAAACGGAAGAAGCATATTGAAGACACCAACGTTCAAAGCAAGAGAAATCCACAAGTAGTATTAGATAATCGAGCACAAGTAGTAGAAAATAATCTACAAGTAGTAGAAGATAATTGAGCATAAGCATCAAAAAATAATGTACAAGGAGTAGAAGATAATCCTAGTGCATTGGAGAACCGTACAATGCAAAGCAAACAACACATGGAAGCCGATGGACCAACTAAAAATGCAAATGCCGGTCGGCCAATGAAATGAAAGTAGAGGTCCTATGAAATGAAGTGACTTCCTTCAAACTTCACAAATCGTGTTGAAGTTGAATTTAATGAGAATACTAAACCAGTAGGTCAAGGATCAGTCCATTTATCGTCTTTTTTAGGACCACTTGTACGAGATCATGTTCCAGTCACACTTAGTAGTTGGAGATACCTTGATGTTGGTCTGAAAGCCATCTTTTGGGATTGCATTCAGGTACATTTTGTAATTTTTATCTAGTTGTGTCTATATTGTTTTATACCAAATAAAAAATCCCGATGTCTGGATTTAATATCAGACATCTGGATACATATTCAAGCATAATATTATAGGCCCAAAAATATAAGACATCTGGATAAAATACCCAGATGTCTGAGTACTTCTTCAGGCTTAATAGTTTAGACTGAGTATAAAATCCAGACGTCTGGATAAAATATCAGACGTCCGTATTCTTCTGCAGACATAATTCTCTAGCCCGAGAACACTATTAGATGTCTGGATAAAATATCCAAACATCTGAAAACATCTTCAAACATTTTACTTTAGGATGGAGAAAAATCCAGACATCTGGATGGATTTCCTGACATCTGATTGATATTCATATTGCTTTCTTTTTCTACTCTCAGACGTCTTGAAAAATATCCAAACGTCTGACACACCTGTTTCACCTGTGCATGTCTTCCTTGTTGTCGAGCTATAGCCATATATAATTAAAGTTCCATATCCACAATATTTTCCATCCACAATAGCATACCTGAATTACATAACAATAGCATATCCAAATTACATAACAATAACATACCCAAATATCATTATGAACATAGCAACAACATGCCCAAATTGCATATTGAACATAACATATCCAAGATGAAGGTTTTAACTTAATTTCTGGTTAAGAATTTACTCGGTGATTCACTAGGTGGATGCATTCTAGCGCACGCACCCAACCAGGATTTCATGCTTATTAACTTTATTCAAGTGACAAATGCTTCTTCACTTTACATAATGAAAATTACAACTCCTTGCATTTCAGCAATTTATTTTGAAGTAACCTTTGCTATATTTGAAGCAAACTGGGTAGTGGAAGTAATATACATTTGTGTTGCTGTATATGGGAATTGTTTTCATGGGGTTATAAGTTTTTCCATTGCGGCAAAAGAAAAAGAGATAACCTCAGGAAAACATTTCCCTACAGCAACACAAATGTATATTACCAACACTACACAATTTGCTTCAAAGATTGAAAAACTTACTTCAAAATAAATTGGTTAACTGCAAATAGTTGCAAATTTCATTACATTAAGTGAAGCAAAATTTGTCCCTTGAATAAAGCTATTAAAGCCTGAAAGCCTGATTGGGTCTGTGCGCTAAAATTCATCCACCTATTGGATCACCGAGTAAATTCTTCAGCTGGGTTACGCTTTGTCTGCTTCATGGTCTGTAAACAGTTAAGATACATGCATTAGTACATCACTCAATCAATAAATAAAAAACTAAATATGGATAACTTGATCTTTAATCACAAGTTTAATTTTAAACATACACATACAAGCTTTATACAACAAAGTTGGGCAAACTTACTAGTAGGAGGCGATTGAAAATAGGAGGATGCCATTGAAGTTTAATTCAGAGGAAAATTTTGATTTTTGGCCATTGAAGTTAATTTTAGGAGGCCACTAAAGTTTATACCCAAATGAGGCCTAAACTAGCAATTTATATCCGTTAGAAGTTCTCAGATGAGTGCTTAATGCAAATTTTCCTTTTTTCTTAATTACAGGCTAGATTTGTGTTGAATGAGAAATGGCAAAAGGTCCCCATATTTCAGAAAATGGGTTGTATTTTTAGGGTTTCAAAATGCACGTTAGTTAATAAATTGGTCAAAGAAAAGTCCAAGGGGGAAAGACTTCAAATGAAACCGGATAATATCAAAAATGTAACGAAGTGGAATGATTTTATCAACTTGAAAACTAATCCAAAGCTTAAGGTAAATTATGTATAAATGGTCATCTTCATATATGTGAATTCACTAGTCAGTATATTTAATTTTTTATTTCAGAAACAAAGTGGAACATTCAATGCCATCAGACGCAGACAGATGCTACATACATGCAGCCGTAAAGGAATGACACGCTTAGCTGTCGATTTGGTCAGAAATTATTTTAATGTTATGATATTGTCATGCCATTTACAGAGTTATGATAAATTATTTTATTCCAATTTTTATTACCGTAGAAAAAGGAGAGTCCATATCCTTCTTCTATCAGTCGATATGATGTTTGGATTAAATCTCACACTCGAAAAAACGGTGAGCAGACGAGCTCGGTTGTTGAAGAAACTATTGTATGTGATTTAATTTTCAATTGACATATTACAAATGATTTTAGAATGTGATAATGTTGAAAGCTACAATGTATGTTGTCCTTTACAGGAGAAGATTAAAAAGTTTAACGTTGAGTCACAAGCTACCTCGACAACTTCTGTGAGAGAAGATGCTCTTTCAGCAGTGCTGGGAAACGATAGACCAGGAAGATTAAGAGGAATGGGAAGAGATATGATCCGTAACAAGTTTGTTTTGTCACAAGCTAATCAAAAATAAACAATGCAACTACAAAACAGAGTTGTGGATTTGGAGAAGATGGTTCAAATGCTAGTATCACAAAACCATGTATTTCTAAAACGAATGGAAATAAGTTATAACTTGTACGTAGCAATTAGTTATTTGCGTTCTGTGAGTTTAGAATCATAGTAAATCATTGAATAAACTCTTTGTTGAGTAATGACTACATAAATAATTCATAATAAAATTCAAGTTGTCATATAAACCTAAAGATAAAATAAAGATTGAGTACATGCAGCATTTTCATACTTCACTTTTCGCAAAACCAAAAGATGAATTCAGAGATAGAATAAATTCAAGATGGACACTACTGCATGTACAGGCTTGACAATGCTGCATGTACACATGGTTTCTATGTTGTGGTATGCTCAAAAGGTGAATTAATGAATCGTGGCTATATGCCAAAACATAAAAAGTTGGACCCTGCTCATAAAAGATGACTCAATATGTGTATATACACGTATCTCCTCATCTAGAACTTATCAAAATGATCTGCATGTACACGTTGTTCCTTATCAGAAATGAGCTGGCTCTTTCATCCCAATCTAAAACTTATTAGTAGAGTTACTTCTTGTCTTCAACATGGTTCAAAATATTATGATAGATCACACTCATAGTAACTTAAAGACACAGTCTTAAAGTTACTTCTTTCCTCTTACACAATCCTTATCACCATGTCATTCATGAAGCAGTGATGTCATGCTCGCATCTATTGGGAGCAAGCCATGCCGCCTTGGTTAATTGAAGCCATGCTGCCTTGGTTAATGTTAGTACTGTCATGAGGTTATTTTTAGATCAATGTAGAGGGGTATTCAGTTCCTTAAAGATACCGAATACCACATCTACATGGTTCTAATAAACTTTATGGCAACACTGCTTATCATTTTAAGGGGCTAACTGCTATCATATATCGCTGTGTCCAATATATTGTTTGTTTTGATATTTGATCAAGTTGTCCAATATACCATTGTATTCTAAATGTATAACAATTTGTCCAATATATCACTGTGTTCTACATGCATATCAATTTGTCCAATATATTGTTGTGTTTGTTATGATATTCAATGCTTTTGCAGACATTATTTTAGGCCGAGAAAATATCCAGACGTCTGGATAGAATATCCAGACGTATGAATGATTCCTCATGCATAATATTTTAGGCTGAGATGAAATCCAGACGTCAGATTGCTACTTCATTTACAATTTTTTAGGACGAGAGAAATTTCAGACATTTGGATAAAAATTCCAGACGTTTGAATACTTCTTCAGGAATAATATTTTATACAGAGATGAAATCTTAATGTCTGGGTAAAATATTAGACGCCTGATTATCATTCATGTGGTTTTATGGTTCTGATATTAGACGTCTGACACATAAAAATCAACTGTGCATGTCACAAAATCATTACATTCTGATATCCGTCCGTATCCAAAATATAAGAGGATATGGTTATCCGATATCCGAAAATTAAGCGGATTATCCACTATCCGAAAATAACTCCGGATACAGATACGAATGTGGCACTATCATCAAGTTATCACAAGTTATCACAAGCTAACATATATCAAAGTCACGATCAAAACACAACCATCAAAGTCACAATCAAAACAGAACAAACTAACGTCATCTAGTTATAACAAGCATAACACACATCAAATTCACAATCAAAACACAACCATGTCACATAATAAAGTTTAATACATAGATATTTTTCATAAATTGTAAATTAAGCGTCGGCATCTTTAGGTTTAGACTCTCACTTTTGTTGAGTCGCTATCCCCCTCTTTATCTACCCCTATGTCCACCTTGTCATCGGATTTCTTTGAATCTTCTTTTTCCTCAGGTTCGATGCTTACTTCTTTTGGTTCGCCTTCCCCTATTTTCCTTCCTCTCTCCTCCTTGTCATCGGATATCTTTGGATCTTTTTTTCTTTAGGTTTGATGATTGCTTCTTTTGGATCACCTTCCCCCTCTTTTTCATCCTCTATCTCCTCCTTGTCATCGGATTTCTTAGGTTCGATGCTCGCCTCTTTTGGGTTGCCTTCCCCCTCTTTTTCTTCCACTTTCTCTTCCTTGTCACCAGATCCATTTGAATCTTCTTTTTCTTTAGAATTATGTACTGAAAAGGTTAGATGTGTTGGAGATGGCAGAGTCCGTGGTCAATTACGTCATAAAATTTCAGCGAGAGACCATGTTGTTGCACTAATTGTATTCTCAATAGTTGCAAGACGAGATGCTAGTGTAAGTTCCATATTCGCTATAAGATTCCCCAAGGCAACTTGATTTTGATACAGTATTAGTTGATTATGAATGACGACTTGACGAAATGATTCGTTTGGAACAATTTATGCTTTGGGAGAAGTCATACCTTCAAAATTTCGATATTGAAAAGCTTGTTGGGAGGAAGATTCTAGCATATGCTGAATATGCTCTTGAGGATGCTCTTGCGACGGAACTTGTTTACCTTGACGTTTATCTGTCCATTCATCCAGAGTGAAGAGTGATGGTGGTTCTTCTGGGAGACTCATCAAGGAGAATAATTTTTTACCTGCTTTCTTAACCTGAATTTCCTCAAACGTTGATAAATAACTCGGAACTTCTTTTTCCTTTAATAATTTCATAATAAACGGAGCATAGATAATTGTTTGTCGAGATCTACTCCAGAATTTCTTTAGTTCATCAAAGATAAATTGAGCCCAATTAACTTGAATACCACCAAATATAGCATATAAGGCCCTATGCTCTAGATCAAGTATGTTTTCATGGCTTTCAAGCCGAGGATACACTGTATTTATAAGAACTCTGCTAAGAAATCTCGCTTTTGGTCTTAAATATTTAGTATAAAACTGAGGCATATCATCTTCCCAAATTTGATGAGTAATGTTATCCCGTGGCTTAAAACGCATATTGGGAATATCATTTATATTTGTCCCAGTGTTTGAACATTGCAATATATCTCTTATGTCCTTAGTTGTGAATCTAACAATAACCCCGCTAACACTTGACCAAATCCAATCTTTTTCTACTTGAGGATTCCAAAAACTTGTACTATCTGGGTTCGCATAGAATAGAAATATGGATAGCTGGTCAATGTTAAGGTGATTAGAAGGGAATGAGACCAGTGTTACAAGACCAGCATCCTAGCATAAGCTATGTAAATCGTACATCGGAAAATTAATGAGACTGTAGAATGGACCAGTATGTAGGATATTATTCTGCATCAATCCATATCTTTCTATTGCCAAGGGTGCTTTGTTCATCCATCTGTCGATTCATGATTGCAAAACTGGTTGGGTTGTTTCTTCAGTAATTTGTGGAGGATTTGATGATTCTTCATCTACCCTCTTTCGTTTTGATGAAACTTTTTTTTAGGACCCATGATTTGGACTGGATTTTGGATTTTAGGGTTACAGAAGTTTCAATTTGATCGGTGAAATGGAAGTGTGAGGAATAGAAGGTTGCGGTTATTTATATATAGAAATAACTGACGTTTTGTAAATCAGACCTATGGTTTGAAAAAAAATGTTTGATGTATGTTTTTTTGAACCTGAGGAACTTTTCAGACGTTTGGGAATAGTTTCAAACGTCTGTGTTAGATGATTTTTAAATCCGTGATTATTTTCAGACGTCTGCTAATTTTTTCAGATGTCCGATTTTAGTTTTCTTGTTTTTTATTTTAACCATATCAATATTCAAACTTCTCATTTATTAATTTAGACGTTTGGTTTTTAATTTTTTTTTGAGACGTCCCCATAATTTGCATGTTTGTTTATATAATTGCATCACGTTCACCACCAATTATTAATTACTTACATAATTGTTTATCAGGTTAAAGGAAGTAGTAGGGGTGAGAGTCCATCTCAAGTGGTACAAATGATTTATATTAATGTTGCCATAACAATGGAAGTTATTTTGATTTAGTATATAATATAAATGATTTTGACTAAATGTAGAGTAACTATGACCAACCAAATGGCAGATGTAATTTGTTGGATTGTACTGGGATGGACGAAATAGTAGCTGAAGGAAGCGTTCTTTCAAATGACCCTAAAGAGCTTTTATACAATATTCCACTTGGACCAAATGCCATGAAAATTTTGATAGAAATTCCAAAAAAATTGAATACTTATTAATGGAGGTCTACTGCTAGGATGATCTCATATATTGGAGAAGCTAAGGACGGGATAGTAACATGGCCATTTGACAGAGTTGTACCCCACACTACGATAGTCCCTGAAAATGATGAAAATGTGATATACTTAATTCTTTATGCACTCATTAGCTCTATCATTTAATATAAGAGCCTGATAATATATTTTTTACTAGCGTAAAAATTCATCAACAAATAAGAAATGCAAGTTGTGTGATTGGGTTAGAAGAAAAGAATTAGTTATCGAAGGGTGGCTGTACTCAACTGATCCAAATAAGCTCGTGGATAGTATTCCACTTGGACAGTCTACTGCGCTTGTTTTAATTGATGTGAAAAAAAATCCGACGCATTCTTATGGAGAGCACCATTTGGTATGACATAGGTTGGAGAAGCTATTCGGTGAAAAGTTGCTTGGCCACAAAAAATGTCATTTTTGAGGATATTAATGCTACAGAATCTACCGATACGCCAAATATAGTATTACATTCAGCGGTAATGTGTAGTTTATGTATATAATTCATAAAAAAGATACATATACCTTGATACTGTTTTATTATTATAATCACTTCTGTTTTATGGAAAACATATTTAAACTGATTCAAATATTGCATGATAGACCATAGTTTCAAGTCAAACACTAAATGCAAGTTGATTAGTGTTCATGGAGAGAAAGAAGTTGCTGCTTAAGGACGCGTGTCTTTGACTGACCCAAATGCGATGTCCCATTTTATTCATTTTGGAGAAGGTGCCGTTAAAGTTTGGGTTGATATTGTTAAAGTTCCAAATGCACCTTTATGGAGACCTACATCTGAGTTTGAGTTTATTGAAGATACAAATGGTTCTACTATAGCTAAGCCTTCTGCAAATGTCGCCGCAGAATCATCTACAAGTAAGAATGACTTATACTTCTCTTTACTTGTCGTTAGTATGAATGATGGAAATACTACTTGTTATGATTGTTTTGGTAGAAATTACTTCAAGTATGATTTCCCTTTTCACCGCTTAAAACTGAATTAATATTTAATTTTCGTTTAGGCAAATAAAACCGGAAAAATTAGAAGATACGGTAACTTAGATGTGCTCAAACATTTTGATCTTACACAATTTTTCTTTCTTGCAATTTGGTCATACTAAGCCGTACGCATATTTGTTGGCATAAGAAATGTTGCGAAGTTTAGGATGTTGGTTGGAAAGAAAATATGTTGCATGTGCACGGAACTGAACCATGCCAACGCTGTCAAGTATTTTAAGCATTATGTCCAGTCATACAAGCCAATATTAGAAATGTTATATTTGTACTGAATCCAACAACAAGATGACCTGATCACACTTGACCTTGTTTTCTTTTCACATTGCCTTGTTTAGCCGTAATTTTTAGTTCAGTTGTTAGCAGTTTCTCAATGTCATACTTATACAACAAAAGTAGTTATGTATTTTCTTATTGCCAAATTAGGCGTTGATGTTTGATGCATGACGAAAATTCAACTTTGGAGCACACAAGCTTGGACTTTGAACGGTTTATATTTTTCTTTTTTGTCAGTATCTTTTGTAAAAATAAGTTAAATGGGAACATCAATTACAAAATGTTATGTCCAACTATTGTAAATTTGGCATATCGAATTATTATAACTTATGTGATATAGTTTTATAATTATAATTCTTTTGTGTTGTTTGTATTTCGTGATGATTTTGAACTGCATTGTGTAAAAATGATAGATGCTGATAGATGTACATCAACAGCTCTACAGAAATGCTGTGTAACAACCCGTATTTTGAATAACATGTTATAACATAAATCAAGGCAGAATTAAATGTTAAAATCTGAATCAAGGGAAACGGCCTATGCCAATGCGTTTGTCTCGGAAAAATACGCGAAATAGAGTCCGAGTTTTCAAAAATCGGTGTCCGTATGACCCAGTTATGGCCCGTCAAAGTTTTTAGAAAATAACAAGTTCAAAAAACAATTCAAATTTCGAATCTGGAGCCAAACAGACTGGGCAGGAAAATTTCCCGCCCCGCCCCCAAGTCGACTGGGGAGTCGACTTGGGAGTCGACACCCCCCAGGTGGTGTCGACTTCCCAGTCGACACCCCTGTCGACCTGGGTGGTCGGCCAGTTTGGCCTGGTGCACCTGTTTTGGCTCCTGGGTCTTGTTTTGTTGGCTAGTGACGTGATTTGATGGCTCAGATCTGAATTATTGTTAATCCTATGGCCTAAACTAGTCTCTACACCTATAAAAACACCCTAATACCTAGCCTAAATCATCATAAATCATTCCAACAACTAAATTATGCCAAAATGCTTCCTAATCATGGCCTCCACCTTCATATCATGGCCTCCATCCTCTTCATGAAAGTTTGAGTGTTCTAAGCTAGTAAAAGAGCCATCTTTCTTCATCAAAGCAAGGATCTTCTTCTTGTTTCTCAAGACAACTTGGAGCTTATATTTATTTGGGGATTTCTAGTGTGGCTTCGTCTCAATCTTGTTTATTTTGTTCTAGTCTTAATAGCCAAGCTTTGTAAGCCCTATTCTACTCTTAGATTTAAACTATGAAGTTAATATGATCATGTAGCAAGTTGAAATGTGACTTTTGGGTATAATACTTGTCTTTGGGCTATATTTGTATGCATAGATCCATGTATGACTCTTTTGATCTATGATTGTGGCACTATCATGAACCTAGTATCATTTACCTTGATTTTTGGGTAGAAAGCTATGATCTTTATTTGTTGGTTATGCATAATGCAACATAGAACTTGGTAGTTATGCATAAATGCAACATAGAACCATCTTATAACCTTGATGTTAACTTGCATATGATCTTGAACTATATGCTAATCACATGTTATCACCCTATGTCAACAATGATCATGTTATCACCTATTTGCTAAGTGGATGTCATGCATGTTTTGAGGCTAATAATGCCATATGCTAGTATGTTGAACCCCTTTTGCCTCATATATCACCATGTTGAACTTGTGATAGACTTTGCCACTTTATGCCCAACTTATCATATCATTATGTTCCCCCTTTTTGATCTAATTGTGTTGATGCGAACTTACGTGCGATGGGGTTACGTTATGGGTAAACTTAAATGACATGAAACATGACTTGAAAATATGACATGTGATTATGCTTGAAACATGAACGTGGACATGACATGTAGAAAACATGAAAGTGGCCAACTCGAGGTTGGGTTGAGTTTGTAGCATAAATCTACCCGGAACCGACCGTCTTAACTAGTGGCTACAAACAATAGGACCCAATGTGAGTAGTTGGTCACAACGCACTTAAAACCCGAGGTTAGACTAGGTTGTGGTGTAAAGGTACCCGGACCCGCCGGGCTTAACTAGTAACCACAACAAAGTCTAATGTGAGAGGTTGGGGTGAATTAAGTTAATTAATGCCACATGGTAGGGTTAGACCACTTGAATACTTAACCAATTAAACATGATGGGTTGGTAGGGTTAAGTCATGGACTACTTGAATACTTAACCAATTAAACACGATGTATTGATAGGGTTAAGTCATGAACTACTTGGATACACTTGACCAACTCAATACATGGTTAGGATAGGGTTAACCACAATTAACCCGCTTGAAATCCTAGTTACGTGGTCCTTTTCAGCAGTAACCCACTTGGGAGTATCTGGATACCCTAGACTAGGCTAGGGTGGGGCACGATTACTGGACTGATTGTAAGAGACCAAAAGAGACGACTGAATGGTGCACCAGTTGTTCAGGCGGACCATGGTCGTGCACATTAAGTCAAGAGTTGAACATGGACACCAGTAGGTTTAGACTGTGCGTGCTTGATTTGTGTCTGTGGTTTACACCTTAGGGCTGGATACACCCTAGGGTGGACCTTGCACAGTTACCTACATTCCATGATTAAGCCGTATGACACCGATACACGACGAGTTAGGCTTATAGGGAGCCGATCGACTAGACCGATTAGTTGGACCTTGATTTAGGTCACCTCATCATGTTGGGCCAACTTTGGGCCAAGGGATCATTTCTTGTTTATACTTGACATGGATTAGAATACTAGTACACCTGGTGCAACTTAACCTTGCATATGCGATGCCACACTTGATCTATCTTGTTAGCTTTTCACCATGCCAGTTATCATCGTATGTTACATCTCTGTTCTACATGTCCAGTTAACTTTATTAGTTTTTATACTAATAGTAGGTAGGATTTACCAGTCTTTTTGACTGACCTGTTTTCCTTTCGCCTCTTTTCTTCCGTTCCCCTCCCCCCCGGTCCTCAGGGTGGGATCACTAGCACCTAGCTTGGATCTTTAGCTTGCTTACTGGATAGCTCATGTACGATTTGGACTTGAGCTCGCTATGGCTTTACCACGTCTACTTTGGGGATAGTTTACTTTATGTTATTTCCAGTTTTCAGTTTATGTTTCTAGACTTGTAGTAGTTGGAAAATAATGACTCAGTACTTTTGATGTAAGTTGACTATGGTTTGGAAATAGTAGTTTTATTCGATGCTTTACTTACTCTGTTTTACTTATATGTTCTGTCTTATGATATCTTTATGCATGTTTACCTTTTCCAACACCCCTCCAAAGCCAGTGTACTTGCAAGAGTGACCCTGGCGGAGGTGGGGTGTTACATTTGGTATCAGAGCATAAGGTTTACGAGATTGAACAAAAGGTTTTTAAAACTTACCTTTTGAAAAACTATTTTCGAAACCAATTAAGTATTTTCCAAGAAAAGTCTAGTTTATTTTAAAAGGCTATTCCCCAAAAGCCATTAGCACTATCCTTTGTTTCCTCGTTCTAAATCTATCTTTTCCTTTTCCAGCAAGGCCAATCTTAACCTTCCCGAGGGAGTACCCATACCCGGATGGTTCCGAAGGTACATGGAAGCTAGGGCCAACGATGCGGGCCCATCAAACACTCCCACCGTACCTGAGGTTCCTCCTCCTCCTCCTCAGCGCCCACAAGCGGATTTCGCAAAGGTTTGCAAAGACTTTAAGGAGATGGGTGGCAAGAATTTTGTTGGGACAGAGACTTTTGTTGAGGAAAGAAATTGGTTAAAAGAAACTGAAGACCTCTTTGCCATCTTTGATGTGGAAGACCGTAGAAAAGTTCTGTTGGCAGTATGGCTATTGAAAGAGGAAGCTGCTTATTGGTGGGAGGTCACCAACGCTACTAGGCCTATAGAGACTTGGGCTGACTTTAGGATGAGGTTTGGGCTTAAGTTTCTATCATCTGCTGAGGAGAATCTACAAATGGAGAAGTTTATATCTTTGAAGCAAGAGGACATGGCAGTGAGGGAGTATGTGAATAAGTTTAACGAGCTTGCTCGATTCGGTTTGGACATGGTTAACACACCCCAGAAGAAGGCTCTACGCTTTGC
Source organism: Allium sativum (assembly GCA_030737875.1). Lineage (NCBI taxonomy): Eukaryota > Viridiplantae > Streptophyta > Magnoliopsida > Asparagales > Amaryllidaceae > Allium > Allium sativum. The sequence goes on along the minus strand of CM060923.1, from coordinate 569,028,387 downwards.
ACAAGGGTTGAATGAGCCATTACAAGGTTTAGCCATGTCTCATATACCCATGGGGGCCACTTTTGAGAGCCTAGTAGACATGGCATTGCTTCGGGGAGATGATAAGAATGGCAAGAAAGAAGTCAAGCCTAATGAGACTCAAACCAAGAAGGCGGACTCCAAGTGGGGAGGAAATCAGAGCAACCAGAGCAGTCAGAACAACAAGAACAACAAGGGTAACAAGGCCAACAACAAAAAGGCAAGGGATACAAGAAAGTTCAACTTCTGTGGGATCGTTGGACACATAGCCAAAGATTGTAGGAAGAAGAAGAGGAAGTTGGGAGAATCCTTTCATTGCGGAGAGACTGGACACTTCAGTAAGGATTGCCCAAAGAAGCAAGGGCAGGGGCTGTAACACCCCGAATTTTCTATTAACACTAAAATTGCTAAAATAATAATAAGTGTGTAAAAGAGGGGATGTATCTAATATGAATATAAAAATATTAATAAGTGTGTAAGAGAGGGGATGTATCTAATATGTATATAAAAACAATAATAAGTAAAGGGGGATGTATCTAATATGTACATTGTAGAATATATATATATTTATGACATGAATAGAAGTTTATTAATATGCTGAGTGTTTGCTGAGTCACTTCTGACTCATTGCTGAGTCAACAAGATAAACCCCATCTTGTCTGAACGGCTACGGTTATTTCTAGGTTAAATCTAATGACCTAAATGAATTCTAAAATCTATAAATAAGTGGGTAGACCCTAGACCTAAATCACTTGTAAAATTAGAGAAGCTACCGTCGTGCTGCTGCCATGGAGTTCAGCATAGCCGTCACAAACTAAGAAGAGGAAGCCTAATCATCTACAACTAAATCTACACAAATCAAATCAAATCAAAAGATCTCTCTTTCTCTAATTCTTTTCTTTTGTTGGTGAGTATGATGATTCTCACAAGACTATTACAAACTAATTTGACTCAGTTATGAATGGATCACAAGAAAGTGATGTGATTTGTAATTGTAAATTTTATATAATGTGGATCTCTTATTATGTTATTATGTTGTTGTATGATGTAAATTATATATGCTATGTCATGCTATGTTGTAAATTCTCTTATGCTAAGTCGTGCTATGTTGAGAATCATGTCAAGCTATGTTATACTATCATACTATGCCATGTTATAAATCATGCTATATTATGTTGAAAAATCATGTTGTTGGATCATGCTTAAAGTTATGTTTTTTTTTTCTTAATTTAAATGGATCTTGTTTATGGGAATTTGCCTATTAGGTTAGGTGTACCCATAAACTTGAAACTATAATTAAATAAAACTTGATTATGGGAATTTGCCTATTGAGTTAGGTGTACCCATATAAAACCATGTTGTTAAAAAAAATTAGATGATGTTGATTCACACATGTTCATATGTAAGTTTATGAAAATTGATTGAGATTATATTAGGTGAATTTTGAACAAGTTGACACCTTTAGGTCCATGACATGTATAATCTATGCAAGTTGGACATATGCAAGTTTCACCCCTTATTATGATTCATTTGGTCACATATACATGTTGTTATTATGATAATCTCTTTTATGCTATGAGTTAGGCTATTCGAGTCTAACATATATTTTGCGAATAAACGTTCAAACGTGGAGTAGGGGTAATATTAGGAATTAATAAATTGGGTGCAATTTTGTAAGATTTTGCATACCATGAATGGATGTCCATAATTGAGTCAATTATGGACATTGTTAAAAATTGGAAGTAATTAATAATTCAAGTAGGGAATTATTAAAATTGGGGGAAAGTGGATTATTATTAATAATCAATGCTTAGGACACGAGGTTGGACCCGTTTGTGATGTAAACCTGCCCGGACCCGCCCGACAAATCCAGTAGTCACAAATGTCGGCCCAATGTGAGAGGTCCTAGGCCCAAACTAAAGCATAACAGTTGTAAAGACACGAGGTTAGACTCTTTTATGGTGTAAGACTGCCCGGACCCGCCCGGCAAATCCAGCTGCCATAAATGCCAGTCTAATGTGAGAGGTCTTTATGAGGTTATGGCCTTAATGAACTAAGAAATACTTAACCAGATAATCATGTAAGGTGGGACATGGGGGTTAAGTAGGTGCCTTGGGTGGCATGAGGAATCTGGTGGTTGCCTTTAGAGGCATTTGAAATACGATTAGACTTAACCAAACACACATGTAAATGAACATGACTAAGTGGGTTAAGTGGGATGGACTAATGGGGACAAGCTTAGGTGGAGTGCTTGTGGTAAATAGTGGGGGCCCATTTCAACCAGTATCCCAAAACGTATCTTTGTGGGCTCGACCCAAGTCGAGGACGGGACACGCATACTGGGTTTGACTATAAGAGGCCAAAACAGGGAGCGGTTGCAACGCAAGTCCAACGGGTTTCATATGCGTGTGTGGACCCGGGCTGGTAGGTAAGACGTTGTTGCATCGTGTAGGTATAAGCCGTGCATGTCCGTTGTATCAAGTTGCCACTTTAGGGGAGTGATACACCCCACTGTGGGGCCAGCACGGGTATCTACGAGTTAGGGAGCCGATCGAATAATGGGAAGTAGGGTACACTTAGTGGAGATAGGGGCAGGCGGCACCTATGTAGTCAGCTAGGGGTACGTAAAGCCATTGGGAAAGTTTCTAAGTGAAGCTAAGTGGGATGAATCTTTAGGGTGACTGGTGTGGTGCAGTATAGTGTTTATCCTTTAGTATTTAGGAGCGCCTATAACGTTGCCTTTAGCGATTGTCTATGTCCTTAATCTGCTCTTCATAGACATTTTCTTGTTTTCCAGCTTATGCCTTAGTCCAGTTATTTTGGTAATAGTATTGTAGAATTATCATATTCACCAGACTTTATGTCTGACCCCCTCTTTTCCATCCTTTTTCTCCCTTCAGGTCCGCAGGTTGGGCCAAGTTCTAGTGGAGTCTAGTTGGATCGCTTACCTTCTGGAAAGCTTGGACTGCTGAAGTAAAGTCCAGCTTGTTATCTTTCTTTTTAATGGCTATTCATGTAATGGGATTATGTACTTGTTTTATCAAGATAGATATTGTACTTGACATTGAATGTGGTGTTATGATGTGATCAAACATGTTTTGACTTCTGCTACAATGAAATAAAGTTTTTGAATTTCCAAGTACTATTTTATATCTGTCTTGTTGTAATTTTACTGTTCTATATTCACTTAAAACCTCCATGGAAGTTAATGCATTCCCTTTGTGAGTGACATTAATGGACGTGGGGTGTTACACGTGGTATCAGAGCATAAGGTTACCAGAACAGATAAATTTTTTTTTTTTTAGAAATTTTTTTTTCTTTCTAAAGTATTTTTGGAAGAAGTGCTTTCAAAAAAAAAAACATGTTATTTAAAGAGAGTTTTTATGAAAAACATAATCCCAAATAGCCACATCCTTATCTTTATCTTTCGAATTCTCCATTTTGAATCTTTCCTTTTTCGTTTCAGCATGGCTGAAGATCTTAATCTCCCAGAAGGTGTGACGATTCCAGGGTGGTTTAGGAGATACTTGGAGGCTAGGGCCACCACTGCAGGCCCAGCAGATACTCCTCCACCCCTAGTTGCACCCATTCCTCCTCCTCCTCCTCCTCGTGTTGACACTTTTGCAAAGACGTGCAAGGAATTCAAGGCTATGGGAGGAAAAACTTTTCAAGGGACTGAGACGTTTGTGGAGGCCAGAGATTGGCTTAAGGAGACTGAGGAATTGTTGGATATCTTTGAAGTGGAAGATGGGAGGAAAGTCCGTTTAGCTGCTTGGTTAATGAAGGGAGAGGCCTCGTTTTGGTGGGAGGTCACTAACGGGGAACGTCCAGTTGATTCATGGGCGGATTTCAGACGAAGGTTTGAGGCAAAGTTTCTTTCAAGGGCAGAGGAGAACTTAAATATGGAAAAATTCCTGGCACTAAAGCAAGGGAGCTCATCAGTAAAGGAATATGTCAATAAATTTAATCAGTTAGCAAGGTTTGGCTTGGAGTTGGTGAACACGCCAGAGAAGAAAGCTTTGAGGTTCGTTAGAGGCTTGAATGAACCGTTGCAAGGGTTGGCTATGACCCACATCCCTATGGGAGCCACCTTTGAAAAGCTAGTAGAAATGGCACTTATACATGAGGATAAGGCAGTTGAAAAGAAAGGGGATCAGAAGAAACCCCAACAGCAAAATAAGAAGGGTGGTAAAAACAATAATGGCAAAGGGAAGAAGAAATGCTTCAATTGTGGGACGCCTGGCCATCTCAGCAAAGATTGTAGAAAGAAAAAGAAGACTGGTTGTTTTCATTGTGGAGATGCGGGACATTTAGTGAAGGACTGTCCAAAGAAGGGGCAGAGGGCAGGGTCTACCTCGGGAGGACAGGTGCAGGCTCTTATGGCACCAGGGCAGGCAAGGGGGCAAGTTCAGGCTATTGCGGCCCCACCGCTGCAAGAAAGAGGTAGAACAATTTCTGTTGAAAGCTTAGTTTTTCTGTTTGATCATCCTGTCCGTACCTTATTCGATTCTGGCGCATCTCATTCGTTTATCTCTGCATCATTAGTTGAATCACTACAGTTGAACACCAGTTTAGTAGAGGATCCCTTGGTCGTTTCAAATCCAATTGGGGGTTCGGCTCATTTGACCATGATATGTTTGGATTTGAAAATCTCTATACTTAGCGTTGAATTTAGATGTGATGCTTATGTATTGGGCTTCACGGGCTATGGGCTAATTTTAGGAATGGATTGGTTGTCTAGAAATAGGGCCATTCTTGATTGTGAAAGGAGAGTAGTTAGGCTTGTGACTCGCTTTGGTAATGCTCTCGACATCTTTTGTAATCCCATAAATTCCGTTATGCTAAGTTATCTTGAATCGCTGGACGCGTCTGTAGAGAACCTGCGATCGGTAGAAGTGGTCCGGGAATATCCGGATGTGTTTGAGGAGGTGAAGGGCTTACCTCCAAAGCGGGAGATAGACTTTCGAATTTATCTTGTGGATAATGCTAAACCCGTATCTTTGCCAGTGCGCCACATGGCTCCTCGTGAAAGGAGGGAACTCAATAAGCAAGTAAAGGAGTTGCTTGAGAAGGGGTTCATAAGACGTAGTATATCGGAGTGGGGTGCTCCAGTAGTTTTTGCCACAAAGGCGGATGGGTCTCTTAGACTTTGTATGGACTATAGAGAACTAAACAAGCTTACTAAAAAGAACCGACACCCACTGCCGAGGATTGACGATCTCTTTGATCAGTTAGTTGGCGCCTCAGTGTTTTCGCAGTTGGACTTAGCCACTGGCTTTCATCAACTGAGAGTGGCTGAGGATAGTATAGATAAGACTGCTTTTAGGACTCCTGACGGATTCTATGAATGGCTAGTGATGCCCTTTGGTTTGACAAACGCCCCTGCATATTTTGTTGATTTGATGAGTAGGGTGTTTAGGGAATACCTTAACAAATTCGTGGTAGTCTTTGTGGATGACATCTTAGTCTTTTCTAAGAATAAAGAAGAGCACTCCCTACATCTTAGGGAAGTGTTGGAAACCCTTCGAGCGCATAACCTTAAGGCAAAATTTTCTAAGTGTCACTTCTGGAGGAAGGAAGTACGGTTCTTAGGGCACGTGGTTTCCAAAGAAGGGATAGCAGTGGATCCCGCAAAGGTAGTGGCCATCCAAGATTGGAAGGTCCCTAAAAATGCAACCGAAGTAAGAAGTTTCTTGGGGTTGGCTGGCTATTATAGGAAGTTTATCAAAGACTTCGCAAAAATATCAGCTCCATTAACACGGTTAACGAAGAAGAACCTAGTTTTTACGTGGGACAAAGATTGCGATGATGCGTTCCAACGTTTAAAGAGAGCCTTAACTTCAGCCCCAGTCTTAGTGCTGCCAGACGGGAATAAACCGTTTACCATCTATACTGATGCTTGTGGGACGGGACTTGGCGCGGTCCTCATGCAAGAGGGAAGAGTAATAGCCTATGGTGGAAGGCAGTTGAGGGTTCATGAAAAGAATTACCCCACGCATGACTTAGAGCTAGCCACAATTGTTTTCGCGCTTAAGTCTTGGCGTCACTATCTTCTTGGTGAGAAATTCGAACTGTTCACTGACCATAAATCATTAAAATACTTATTCTCTCAGAAGGATTTGAATTTAAGATAGCAACGGTGGATGGAATTCTTAGCCTCCTACGATTTTGAAATAGCATATACCCCGGGCAAGGGTAACGTGGTGGCAGACGCCTTAAGTAGGAAAAGGTTTTCCTTGAGTCCGTTGTTTGTTGAACGACAAAGCTTAGAATTCATCTCTATGTTTGACTTTAGACCCTCCGTTGACTTAGTACCCGGTCTGTTAGCATCCTTGAAGGTTAGACCTACACTTCTAGGACGGGTTGGTGAGGCACAGCGAGACGACCCACAGTTGGTTGAGATAGTAGAAAAGCTCAAAGGGGGGGAGTCGTCAAGCCATCTTCGTAGGTATACCCTAGACGATAAGGGTTGGTTACGAAGGGATAATAGACATTGTGTACCACAAGACGAAGAATTAAGGAAGGCCATTCTTGATGATGCTCATCGCTCAAAATTGACCATTCATCCCGGCGGGGATAAGATGTACAAAGATATGAAGCGGGTTTTCTTTTGGGCCGGTATGAAAAAGGATGTGGCCGAGTACGTCGCTAGATGCTTGGTGTGCCAACGAGTTAAAGCAGAACAAAAGAAACCCGGTGGGTTGCTTCACCCATTAGAAGTTCCACTATGGAAATGGGAAAGCATCTCAATGGATTTTGTGGATGGATTACCAAGATCAAGGAAGGGTAACACGGGGATTTGGGTTATAGTAGATAGACTTACTAAAAGCACCCATTTTATTCCCGTGAAAAGTAAGAGGACTGCTCCGTGGTTGGCTTCTGTATACATTAAGGAGATAGTTCATTTGCACGGTATTCCTTCTAGTATAGTAAGCGACCGTGACCCCATCTTTACTAGCGAATTTTGGAAGAGTTTACAAGAGGTGGTAGGGACTCAGCTATGTTTGAGCACCGCATATCATCCTCAGACAGACGGCCAGACCGAGAGGGTGAATCGCATTCTAGAGGATCTTTTAAGGCTTTATATCCTGGACTTTGGGGGTACATGGGAAGAGCACCTTCCGTTAATAGAATTCGCATATAATAATAGCTTTCAGTCTAGTATTGGCATGGCACCTTTCGAAGCTCTTTATGGAAGGCCTTGCCGTTCGCCTACATGTTGGTGGGAATCTACCGATAAAATCCTACTTGGGCCCGATATGGTTAGGGAAACCTCGGAGAAGATTGAGTTGATTCGAAGGAGGATGAAAGCAGCACAAGATAGGCAGAAATCGTATGCTGATAAGAGGAGGACAGATCTTGAGTTTGACATTGGGGACATGGTTTTTATCAAAGTATCTCCGTTACAGAATGTTGTTCGCTTTGGGTCCGTGGGGAAATTAGCACCAAGGTTTGTAGGGCCGTTTCCTGTAAAAGACAGGATTGGGAAGATGGCATATAGGGTGGAGTTGCCTGAGAAACTTAGTGTAGTACACGACGTATTCCATGTATCACATTTGAGGAAGTGTTTGCACAAGACCGCGGAGGTGGTAGAGCCGAGCTTGCTTAAAGAGGTGGAAATAGAGCGTGATGCAACAATTAGACGAGCTCCTACATGCATTCTTGGGTCGGAGATCAAAAAGTTGAGGAATCGAGAGGTCAGTCTGGTTAAAATGCAATGGGGAGATGATGAGAGCAACGCAACTTGGGAGACAGAAGAGAAGATGCGTTCGTTGTACCCTTTTCTTTTTGAGGGTATGTCTTTTAATTTCTCCTTTATCGCTTAGCTTATCTTATCTTATCTTTAGTATGTCCTCTCATTAGTATCTTTGACCTTTAGTTAGGATAATCCTATGGTTGAAACATGTGTTTGAGACATGTTATGTATGATGGATGCAAAATGGATGCAAGTGTTTGCTAGTGGTTGCTCGTGGATGCATATATACACACACTTTAGGCACTAGATCGGCTCAGTCACTTCATATTGCATATTGCATATATATGGATGTATTTAGTATAATGGATATACAATGGTTGTACCATCATATGGATGCTGCATTCGGTTGAATGGGTGTGCACGCATATAGAAGTAGTATGTAAGCAATTAGGATCTTTTGCATACATAATGGATTCATGACACTTACATAATTTGCATTAAGGAGGTCAACTGAATCAGTAGACCGCCTGATTTCGCATTAGGTAAGGACATGTACACACACTTTGCATATGATCATAAAGCATTAGAAATCTTTTAAGGACAATGGATGCCTGTATATGATGGATGAGTAGATGGACGTTTGGATGGTAGGATATACATTCTTCCAGACTTGAAGATTTCGGGGACGAAATCCTAAAAGGAGGGGAGAATGTAACACCCCGAATTTTCTATTAACACTAAAATTGCTAAAATAATAATAAGTGTGTAGAGGAGGGGATGTATCTAATACGAATATAAAAATATTAATAAGTGTGTAAGAGAGGGGATGTATCTAATATGTATATAAAAACAATAATAAGTAAAGGGGGATGTATCTAATATGTACATTGTAGAAAATATATATATATATAAGACATGAATAGAAGTTTATTAATATGCTGAGTGTTTGCTGAGTCACTTCTGACTCATTACTGAGTCAACAAGATAAACCCCATCTTGTCTGAACGGCTGCGGTTATTTCTAGGCTAAATCTAATGGCCTAAATGAATTCTAAAATCTATAAATAAGTGGGTAGACCCTAGACCTAAATCACTTGTAAAATTAGAGAAGCTACCGTCATGCTGCTGCCATGGAGTTCAGCATAGCCGTCACAAACTAAGAAGAGGAAGCCTAATCATCTACAACTAAATCTACACAAATCAAATCAAAAGATTCTCTTTCTCTAATTCTTTTCTTTTGTTGGTGAGTATGATGATTCTCACAAGACTATTACAAACTAATTTGACTCAGTTATGAATGGATCACAAGAAAGTGATGTGATTTGTAATTGTAAATTTTATATATTGTGGATCTCTTATTATGTTATTATGTTGTTGTATGATGTAAATTATATATGCTATGTCATGCTATGTTGTAAATTCTCTTATGCTAAGTCGTGCTATGTTGAGAATCATGTCAAGCTATGTTATACTATCATACTATGCCATGTTATAAATCATGCTATATTATGTTGAAAAATCATGTTGTTGGATCATGCTTAAAGTTATGTTTTTTTTCTTAATTTAAATGGATCTTGTTTATGGGAATTTGCCTATTAGGTTAGGTGTACCCATAAACTTGAAACTATAATTAAATAAAACTTGATTATGGGAATTTGCCTATTGAGTTAGGTGTACCCATATAAAACCATGTTGTTAAAAAAAAATTAGATGATGTTGATTCACACATGTTCATATGTAAGTTTACGAAAATTGATTGAGATTATATTAGGTGAATTTTGAACAAGTTGACACCTTTAGGTCCATGACATGTATAATCTATGCAAGTTGGACATATGCAAGTTTCACCCCTTATTATGATTCATTTGGTCACATATACATGTTGTTATTATGATAATCTCTTTTATGCTATGAGTTAGGCTATTCGAGTCTAACATATATTTTGCGAATAAACGTTCAAACGTGGGGTAGGGGTAATATTAGGAATTAATAAATTGGGTGCAATTTTGTAAGATTTTGCATACCATGAATGGATGTCCATAATTGAGTCAATTATGGACATTGTTAAAAATTGGAAGTAATTAATAATTCAAGTAGGGAATTATTAAAATTGGGGGAAAGTGGATTATTATTAATAATCAATGCTTAGGACACGAGGTTGGACCCGTTTGTGATGTAAACCTGCCTGTACCCGCCCGGCAAATCCAGTAGTCACAAATGTCGGCCCAATGTGAGAGGTCCTAGGCCCAAACTAAAGCATAACAGTTGTAAAGACACGAGGTTAGACTCTTTTATGGTGTAAGACTGCCCGGACCCGCCCGGCAAATCCAGCTGCCATAAATGCCAGTCTAATGTGAGAGGTCTTTATGAGGTTATGGCCTTAATGAACTAAGAAATACTTAACCAGATAATCATGTAAGGTGGGACATGGGGGTTAAGTAGGTGCCTTGGGTGGCATGAGGAATCTGGTGGTTGCCTTTAGAGGCATTTGAAATACGATTAGACTTAACCAAACACACATGTAAATGAACATGACTAAGTGGGATGGACTGATGGGGACAAGCTTAGGTGGAGTGCTTGTGGTAAATAGTGGGGGCCCATTTCAACCAGTATCCCAAAACGTATCTTTGTTGGCTCGACCCAAGTCGAGGACGGGACACGCATACTGGGTTTGACTATAAGAGGCCAAAACAGGGAGCGGTGGCAACGCAAGTCCAACGGGTTTCATATGCGTGTGTGGACCCGGGCTGGTAGGTAAGACGTTGTTGCATCGTGTAGGTATAAGCCGTGCATGTCCGTTGTATCAGGTTGCCACTTTAGGGGAGTGATACACCCCACTGTGGGGCCAGCACGGGTATCTACGAGTTAGGGAGCCGATCGAATAATGGGAAGTAGGGTACACCTAGTGGAGATAGGGGCATGCGGCACCTATGTAGTCAGCTAGGGGTACGTAAAGCCATTGGGAAAGTTTCTAAGTGAAGCTAAGTGGGATGAATCTTTAGGGTGACTGGTGTGGTGCAGTATAGTGTTTATCCTTTAGTATTTAGGAGCGCCTATAACGTTGCCTTTAGCGATTGTCTATGTCCTTAATCTGCTCTTCATAGACATTTTCTTGTTTTTCAGCTTATGCCTTAGTCCAGTTATTTTGGTAATAGTATTGTAGAATTATCATATTCACCAGACTTTATGTCTGACCCCCTCTTTTCCATCCTTTTTCTCCCTTCAGGTCCGCAGGTTGGGCCAAGTTCTAGTGGAGTCTAGTTGGATCGCTTACCTTCTGGAAAGCTTGGACTGCTGAAGTAAAGTCCAGCTTGTTATCTTTCTTTTTAATGGCTATTCATGTAATGGGATTATGTACTTGTTTTATCAAGATAGATATTGTACTTGACATTGAATGTGGTGTTATGATGTAATCAAACATGTTTTGACTTCTGCTACAATGAAATAAAGTTTTTGAATTTCCAAGTACTATTTTATATCTGTCTTGTTGTAATTTTACTGTTCTATATTCACTTAAAACCTCCATGGAAGTTAATGCATTCCCTTTGTGAGTGACATTAATGGACGTGGGGTGTTACAGGGGCAAGGACAGACTCAGCGAGCAGGACCTTCTGGAGGGCAGATGCATGCTCTCAACACTGCTCCAGTTCCGGACCAAGGTAGTATTTCTGTAGAAAGCCTTGTTTATATTTCTGGTTTTCCTGTTCGAACTTTGTTTGATTATGGCGCATCGCATACCTTTATTTCCTCTGACATTGTTGAAAGTTTGCACCTAAGTACTAGTCTTGTTGAGGATCCCGTTAGTGTTTCAAATCCAATTGGGGGTTCCGCCCATTAATCTATGATTTGTATGGATTTGAGGATTTCTATCTTGACCGTAGAATTCACATGTAATGCTTATGTTCTCGGGTTCATGGGATATGGGTTGATTTTGGGCATAGATTGGTTGTCCAGTTATGGAGACATTCTCGATTGTGAGTATAGGGTAGTGAGGCTTATGACTCGCCTTGGCAATACCGTAGAGATTTCTTGTAACCCTCTGGATCCCATCATGTTATGTTATCTTGAATCCCTCGACTCGTCTATTGAAGATCTTCAATCTGTGAGGGTGGTCCGAGAATATCCTGATGTTTTTGATGAGGTGAAGGGGTTACCCCCTAAACGAGAGATAGATTTCCGTATATATCTTGTTGATAATGCCAAGCCAGTTTCATTGCCTGTTAGGAACATGGCCCCGCGAGAAAGAAGAGAGCTTAGCAAGCAAATCAAGGAGTTGCTTGAGAAAAATTTCATTAGGCGAAGCATTTCAGAATGGGGTGCTCCGGTGGTATTCGCTACTAAGGCGGATGGTTCGCTTCGTCTATGTGTTGATTATCGTGAGTTGAATAAGCCGACAAAGAAGAATAGACACCTGTTACCGAGGATTGATGATCTCTTTGACCAGCTTGTTGGTGCTTCTGTTTTCTCTCAGCTCGATCTAGCCACCGGATTCCATCAGCTTAGAGTGGCTGAGGATAGTATTGATAATACTGCGTTTAGGACCCCAGATGGATTCTTTGAATGGCTAGTCATGCCGTTCGGTTTGACTAATGCACCTGCATACTTTGTTGATTTAATGAGCAAGGTGTTCAGGGAGTTCCTTAACAAGTTTGTGGTTGTCTTCGTGGATGATATTCTGGTCTTCTCTAAGGACGAGGAAGAGCATTCTACACACCTCAAGGAGGTTATGGATACGCTTAGAGCTCATCAGTTGAAAGCCAAGTTCTCTAAATGCCATTTCGGGAGAAGGGAAGTTCGGTTCCTTGGGCATTAGTTTCTAAGCAGGGCTTAGCTGTGGATCCCGCTAAAGTGGTGGCGGTACAAGACAGGAAAACTCCCAAGAATGCAACGGAAGTGAGAAGCTTTCTCGGTCTGGCAGGATTTTATAGGAAGTTCATTAAGGACTTCGCTAGGATTTCAGCCCCTCTTACTAAGTTAACGAAGAAGAACTTAGTCTTTGCATGGGACTTATAGTGTGAGCTTGCTTTTCAAAGGCTCAAGAAAGCCCTCACCACAGCTCCAGTTCTAGCATTACCCGATGGAGGGAAGTTGTTTACCGTGTACACCGATGCATGTGGCACGCGATTAGGTGCTGTCCTGATGCAAGAAGGGAGAGTGATATGCTTTGGGGGTAGGCAACTCAAAGTTCATGAGAAGAACTATCACACTCATGATTTGGAGTTGGCGGCGATCGTCTTTGCACTCAAATCCTGGCGCCACTATCTTCTAGGCGAAAGGTTTGAGTTATATACTGATCGCAAGTCGCTCAAGTACCTCTTCTCGCAGAAAGATTTGAATCTAAGGCAGCAAAGGTGGATGGAATTCTTGGCATCATATGACTTCGAGATAGCTTATACCCCTGGCAAGGGTAATGTTGTGGCGGATGCCCTAAGCAGAAGAAGGTTGACTTTGAGTCCCTTGTTTGTTGAGATGAAGAGCCTAGAGTTCTTGGCAACCTTTGATTTTGCACCCGCTATTGGGTCGATGACTGGTTTGTTAGCATCCCTTGAGCTTAGACCTACACTTCTTGATCAAGTTGGGCTTCACAGAGGGAAGACCCGCAGACAGTCGAGATCATGGACAAGTTGATTCGGGGTGAGACGTAAGTCACCTCGCTAGATATGCTATTGATGACAAGGGATGGCTAAGGCGTGATGGAAGACTATGTGTCCCACGAGTGGGAGACTTAGTAAATAAAATTCTTGAGGAGGCGCATCACTCGAGGATGACCATACATCCCGGAGGGGATAAGATGTACCGGGATATGAAGCGCATTTTCTTCTGGGATGGGATGAAAAAGGATGTGGCAGAGTTTGTTTCTAGATGCATTGTTTGCCAACAAGTGAAGGCCGAGTCGAAGAAGCCCGGTGGGCTATTACATCCATTAGAGATCCCGCAATGGAAGTGGGAAAGTGCCTCGATAGATTTCGTGGATGGATTGCCTAGGTCAAGGAAGGGAAATACGAGCATATGGGTCATAGTTGATAGACTTACGAAGAGTGCTCACTTTATTCCGGTGAAGAGCAAGAGGACCGCATCATGGCTAACATCTGTTTATCTTCGAGAGATAGTGCGATTGCTTGGAGTTCCTTCTAGCATAGTTAGCTATCGTGACCCAATCTTCACTAGCCAGTTCTGGAATAGTTTGCAAGAAGCGATGGGTACGCGATTGAATCTCAGTACGGCCTATCACCCACAGACGGATGGCCAGACCGAAAGGGTGAATAGGGTACTAGAAGATCTGTTGAGGCTATGCATTCTTGACTTTGGTGGCACTTGGGAAGATCTTCTTCCTCTCGTAGAGTTTTCTTATAATAACAGCTATCAGACAAGCGTAGGAATGGCACCATTCGAAGCTTTGTATGGGAGGCCGTGCAAGTCACCAACATGTTGGTGGGAGACGACGGATAAGCTTATACTTGGGCCCGACATGATAAGGGACACATTCGAGAAGGTTGAGTTGATTCGAAGGCGGATGAAAGCGGCCCAAGACAGACAGAAATCCTACGCAGACAAGCGAAGGATAGACTTGGAGTTTGAAGTTGGAGATATGGTCTTTGTGAAGGTTTCTCCTTTGCGAAATGTGGTTCGTTTTGGAGCAGTTGGGAAGCTGGCACCAAGGTTCGTAAGACCCTTCCCTATCATAGAAAGAGTTGGGAAGATGGCTTATAAGGTGGAATTGCCTGAGAAGCTGGCCGGAATGCACAATGTTTTTCATGTCTCGCATCTCCGAAAGTGCCTACATGAGTCAGCCGAGGTAGTTGAGCCTAGCATTCTTGAAGACATGGAGGTAGAGAAAGAGGCAACCCTGAGGCGAGCTCCGATTCGTGTCTTGGGAACGAAGATCAAGAAGCTGAGGAATCGAGAAGTCAAGTTAGTAAAGGTTCAGTGGAGTGAAGCCGATGAAGATGCAACTTGGGAAACCGAGGAGAAGATGCGTGGGCTTTATCCATTCCTTTTTGAGGGTACATTCTCAATCTCTTTTCCTAGTTAGCATATCTTTCTTTTGCTATCCATGTTTATCCTGTTATCTCATTAACCTTGTCATGAGAACCTTAGGTAGGAACCCTTTGGATGAAACATGTATTTGAAACATGTTATGCTTGATGTTTGCAAGTGGTTGCAAGTGTTTGCAAGTGGATACTCGTGGATGCATGATACACATTAAGCACTAAGATCGGCTCACACACTTCCATATTGCATATGCATGAGTGCTTATACTTATTCATGGTTGAAACTTGTTATACTATCACGTGGATGTTGCATATGGATGAATGTTATGTGCACTCATGTAGTGATTATGAATTATGTTAGGAATTTGCATACATATGGACTCATTTCACTAACATACTTTGCATTAAGGAGGTTTACTGAATTAGTAACCGCCTGATTTTCGCATTAGATAAGTACATATACACACACCTTTCGCATATGATCATACAGCATTTAGAATCTTTTAAGGACAATGACTGCTCGTGGATGATGTTTTGAGTAGATGGATGATGGATGGTAGGATACGTTCTTCCTAACTTGAAGATTTCGGGGACGAAATCCTTTAAGGTGGGGAGAATGTAACAACCCGTATTTTGAATAACATGTTATAACATAAATCAAGGCAGAATTAAATGTTAAAATCTGAATCAAGGAAACGGGCTGTGCCATTGCGTTCATCTCGGAAAAATACGCGAAATAGAGTCCGAATTTTCGAAAATCGGAGTCCGTATGACCCAGTTATGGCCCGTCAAAGTTTTCAGAAAATTTCAAGTTCAAAAAATAGTTCAAATTTCGAATCTGGAGCCAAACAGACTGGGCGGGAAAATTTCCCGCCCAGCCCCCAAGTCGACTGGGGAGTCGACTTGGGAGTCGACACCCCCCAGGTGGTGTCGACTGCCCAGTCGACACCCCTGTCGACCTGGGTGGTCGGCCAGTTTGGCCTGGTGCACCTGTTTTGGCTCCTGGGTCTTGTTTTGTTGGCTAGTGACATGATTTGATGGCTCAGATCTGAATTAGGGTTAATCCTATGGCCTAAACTAGTCTCTACACCTATAAAAACACCCTAATACCTAGCCTAAATCATCACAAATCATTTCTACAACTAAATTATTCCAAAATGCTTCCTAATCATGGCCACCACCTTCATATCATGGCCTCCATCCTCTTCATGAAAGTTTGAGTGTTCTAAGCTAGTTAAAGAGCCATCTTTCTTCATCAAAGCAAGGATCTTCTTCTTGTTTCTCAAGACAACTTGGAGCTTATATTCATTTGGGGATTTCTAGTGTGGCTTCGTCTCAATCTTGTTTATTTTGTTCTAGTCTTCATAGCCAAGCTTTGTAAGTCCTATTGTACACTTAGATTTGAACTATGAAGTTAATATGATCATGTAGCAAGTTGAAATGTGACTTTTGGGTATAATACTTGTCTTTGGGCTATATTTGTATGCATAGATCCATGTATGACTCTTTTGATCTATGATTGTGGCACTATCATGAACCTAGTATCATTTACCTTGATTTTTGGGTAGAAAGCTATAAGCTTTATTTGTTGGTTATGCATAATGCAACATAGAACTTGGTAGTTATGCATAAATGCAACATAGAACCATCTTATAACCTTGATGTTAACTCGCATATGATCTTGAACTATATGCTAATCACATGTTATCACCCTATGTCAACTATGATCATGTTATCACCTATTTGCTAAGTGGATATCATGCATGTTTTGAGGCTAATAATGCCATATGCTAGTATGTTGAACCCCTTTTGCCTCATATATCACCATGTTGAACTTGTGATAGACTTTGTCACTTTATGCCCAACTTATCATATCATTATATTCCCCCTTTTTGATCTAATTGTGTTGATGCGAACTTACGTGCGATGGGGTTACGTTATGGGTAAACTTAAATGACATGAAACATGACTTGAAAATATGACATGTGATTATGCTTGAAACATGAACGTGGACATGACATGTAGAAAACATGAAAGTGGCCAACTCGAGGTTGGGTTGAGTTTGTAGCATAAATCTACCCGGAACCGACCGGCTTAACTAGTGGCTACAAACAATAGGACCCAATGTGAGTAGTTGGTCACATCGCACTTAAAACCCAAGGTTAGACTAGGTTGTGGTGTAAAGCTACCCGGACCCGCCCGGCTTAACTAGTAACCACAACAAAGTCTAATGTGAGAGGTTGGGGTGCATTAAGTTAATTAATGCCACATGGTAGGGTTAAGTCATGGACCACTTGAATACTTAACCAATTAAACATGATGGGTTGGTAGGGTTATGTCATGGACTACTTGAATACTTAACTAATTAAACACGATGTATTGATAGGGTTAAGTCATGAACTGCTTGGATACACTTGACCAACTCAATACATGGTTAGGATAGGGTTAACCACACTTAACCCGCTTGAAATCCTAGTTACATGGTCCTTTTCAGCAGTAACCCACTTGGGAGTATCTGGATACCCTGGACTAGGCTAGGGTGGGGCACGATTACTGGACTGATTGTAAGAGACCAAAAGAGACGGCTGAATGGTGCACCGATTGTTCAGGCGGACCATGGTCGTGCACATTAAGTCCGGAGTTGAACATGGGCACCAGTAGGTTCAGACTGTGCGTGCTTGATTTGTGTCTGTGGTTTACAACTTAGGGCTGGATACACCCTATGGTGGACCTTGCACAGTTAACTACATTCCATGATTAAGCCGTATGACTCTGATACACGACAAGTTAGGCTTATAGGGAGCCGATCGACTAGACCGAGTGGTTGGACCTTGATTTAGGTCACCTCATGATGTTGGGCCAACTTTGGGCCAAGGGATCATTTCTTGTTTATACTTGACATGGATTAGAATACTAGTACACCTGGTGCAACTTAACCTTGTATATGCGATGCCACACTTGATCTATCTTGTTAACTTTTCACCATGCCAGTTATCATCCTATGTTTCATCTCTGTTCTACATGTCCAGTTAACTTTATTAGTTTTTATACTAATAGTAGGTAGGACTTACCAGTCTTTTTGACTGACCTGTTTTCCTTTCGCCTCTTTTCTTCCATTTCCCCCCCCCCCCCCCCCAGGTCCTCAGGGTGGGAACACTAGCACCTAGCTTGGATCTTTAGCTTGCTTACTGGATAGCTCATGTACGGTTTGGACTTGAGCTCGCTATGGCTTTACCACGTCTACTTTGGGGATAGTTTACTTTATGTTATTTCCAGTTTCCAGTTTATGTTTCTAGACTTGTAGTAGTTGGAAAATAATGACTCAGTACTTTTGATGTAAGTTGACTATGGTTTTGAAGCACTAGTTTTATCCGCTGCTTTACTTACCCTGTTTTACTTATATGTTCTGTCTTGTGATATCTTTATGCATGTTTACCTTGTCCAACACCCCTCCAAAGCCAGTGTATTTGCAAGAGTGACCCTGGCGGAGGTGGGGCGTTACATGCTGTGATATATTTTGAAAAACGCTGTCGCATGCAGGGAAGAACAACATTTGCAAATGATAAAAAACGCTGTGATACATATGGTAAAACTCTATGATATGTAGAGAGTAACAACTTTTCTAAACAGAAATAAACGGCGTAACATATTATGGAAAACGCTGTGCTATATGGACGGGCATAACATTTCTGGACTTTATAAAACGCTGTTATATATGTTGAAAACGCTATAATATTTGGACAATGACAATAGTTATAGTCGTTTTAAAACACTTTTATATATTCATAAAAATGCTGTGGTATGAAGATGATAACAATGTTTCCAACCCTTATAAAACGCTATTATATATGCGATGAAGGAGGAATAATTTGTGTTAGCTATGCAAACACAACAACACAAAACACTGTATAAATATAATGACAACGCCTATTAAAACGCTGCACAAAACATAACAACAACACCTACTAAAGCACTGTAGTATCTCCTTTTTCTATAGCATTTTCAAAGTATTGTGATAGCCCCATGACCTACAAAACTTGTCGGTAGACAGGGTTCTTCGAAACGTTGTAAAATTATATAACAGCATTTTTTCTACGCTGTCAATGAACATATTTGTTGTAGTGCTGGAACCTACAACAACGATAATCTCTCATCCTTGAACGCCTCAAGTGGTCAACACCCGCGACTATTCACAGGCTTAAAACACGCTTGAGCAACCATTATCCACCAACTCAAAACAACCTTGAGTAATCTTCACATTCGTTGCTTTTCTATAACCCGTGAACGTCTCACACCACTTCAACATTCACCTTTGAACTCGTATCGAATATAGAACCATTGTTAACTTAAAAACAAGCTTTGTTTGGTCGATACTGCATTTTATAGCATTTCCAGCCTTTTCGCTACGAAAAATTGGCAAAATGTCAAAATAACCTTTTGTAGCACTTCTAAAATGCTATTATTTCCACTGGTTAAGCTCTGCATCATTTTGGTGAAAAAAAGTAAGTAAAACATCAAAAGATTCTTTCACAGTGTTTCTAGAATGCTATTTTATCTCCTGGTTCAGTTCTGATCATTCTGGTGTGGAAAACTAAGTAAAACATCAGGACAGTCTTTCATAGTGTTTTTTCTATTGTCTTCTATATCAATTTTGCATCATCTAGTATGAAAAACTAAGTAAAACTTCAAAGCAGCCTTTCACAGTATTCCCAGAATGCTATCATCACTTCTGGGCAATCCATCCACCCATGTGGATCATTTTTGCCTAAAATAGCTTTTCACAGCGTTTGTCAAAACGCTATCTAAAGCCAGTGACCAAAGCCAACCCGTGTTGTGCACACGACATGCGACTTAACTTCCAGCCCGTGCTCTGCACATGACATGCGACTTGACTTCCAACCCTTGCTCTGCAAACGACATGCGACTTGACTTCCAGCTCATGCTCTGCACACGACATGCAACTTGACTTCCAGCCCATGCTTCGCACACGACATGCGACTTGATCTCCAACAAGTGCTTTGAACACGACATGCGACTTGACTTCATTTCATGAAGAAGAAGAAAAACGACATGACTCCAAATCTAAACAAATTAGCTCCAAACTTAACCAAATCTTCACCAAACGACAACAACGATTCAAACAACTCATCTAAGCCGCCCAAATCGATTATTCAATAAGTAACCATCATCCAAACATGAGAATTTCACTAAAATCATGATATATCAATAAGTAGACAAAATAAAGGATCTAAACTTGCATAATCATGAGTTAACAAAAAAAATTACTGGTTTTAAGTTGCGAGATTAGATCCTATATCGGTTCATGTGAAAATACACTTACCATGATGTAGAACTATGAGAAAACACTTGACAATGATACAATTTTGATTATACAATCATATATTTGATTGAATCCGTTTGAGAGACGCGTATCACTCACCAATTCTTCAAAACAACTTAAAAGCAATGAATTATGATTCCGGACAACAAAGAATTTCTTCTAAACTCTTCCATTCGATCAACTCTCTCTTGGAATGGCATAGGTCTAGCTTCAAACGATGTAGATCTTCAATCTTCACATGTAGATCTAGAATTTTAATGGTGTAAATGTGTATTTGATTGAGCAAGGAGGAACACGAGCTCAACCAAATGACAAAATAAAGAATGAAAACTATTCTCCATGCCTCTAACCCCCTATTTATAGCCTCCCACCAGCCCACTAATAGGCCTCTCCAAATCAGCCCATTATGGCTTAAACACCTAGGTAGCCAACTATAAAACCTTAAAAATATCGATTTCTCTCAAACCGCTGAACCAAATCTTTAATGTGACCAATCTATGGAAAGGGAAACCCAATTTCCTTTCCAATGGCGAGGTTTCAACACCTGATTCAACACCAGTCAAAAGTTATGCCTTGTAAATGAATGATAGGGGTAAAATAATCAAAATAAAATTGGTAAAAATTATGAACATGTCTTACATCCCAATAAACAACATATTAAAATATGAGAATGATCCGACCCTCAATGGAATAAAATAAAAAAAATACGATCTTTCAATATGTCAGGGAGAGCGATTTTGTCAGGGCATAAGATGCCGCTGCTCGAGAGAAACTGGCTCGGGCCAAATCCTTTCTGGGCTTCCTGAGCTACAGATCATTCGATCCGATCGATCGGCCGAGGCTGAAGGGTGAGATTCTGGATATTGGGCTTCGATCTGTTGAACTGTGATAGCTTTTGCCAAAAAGTTGGTCAACACTTTGCCCCTCAGGATACATCTTACTTGGTAAAGGAGGTGTGTTCTGAATATCGCATCGGAGTCTAATGTGCAAGCTGCTATGGTTGCGCCGAACCATATTAACGTCAGAAATCTGACGGATCTAATGGTTGTATTAAGGACAGAAAACTAACGATCGACGTAAATCTTATTAAGACCAGAAAACCGACATACATCGAAGACCGTATTAAGGCCGAGAAAGCAATAAAAGTAGTCGCGACTTCCAATACCTATAAAGATAATGTTGAACATAATGTCGGGGGACTAAATACGTAAATACGAATCGGGTTATGACACATGGTTAGGCCCAACTATGGAATAAGTCTGCCCGGACCCGACCGACATATCTAGCACCGACATATTGTAGGCCTAATGGGGGAGGTCTAGCTCATTATAAACCATAAATGGACATGGTAAAGAATTGGACTACTTAACCTAATTTAATCCATAAAGATTGTCTGATTATGATCTTAAGTTAGGGTTAAGTAAAATTGGATGGGTAGTGGGTGAGTTATGTAAATTAGAGGGGGTAGGCAATATTTATGTATAGGCCCACGAACTTAACTCAATAAGGTTATGTAATTAAAGACACCTAGTGGTACACATAACTGGTGGAAAAATACAATAAGGTTATGTAATTAAAGACACCCTTTAGGGTAAGCATAACTCACATAGGGCTTTGTAATTAAAGACACTAAAGGGTATACATATTCAATGAAAAACCTAGTGGGGATACAAGACAAAGGGAAGAGTTTGTATCATATTGTGTGGGACCCATTTCAGTCAGTAACCCGGAGTAGTTATTAAATAAAGAACTCCGTGGTAGGCGGAGAAGGGGCACACTTACTGATTGATAATAAGAGATCCAAACGAGACGGACGGTGTGGGCGGCGCAAACCGACCGGGAAATGTGCGTGCATGAGCCGGGAAGAGGGGGATAAGACGACCATGACACGAGTAGATATGGTTGTGCACGTCTTGGGAAATAAAAGGTTGCCACTTTAGGGAGTGATACCTCCTACTATAGGGCTAGCATAGGATATTTACGGGGTAGGAAGCCGATCGATTAAGGTGGTAGTTAGGTTACACTCGGACGTGTGCCCTAAGTCTACCAACCTATAGTGGAAGAGATCATCTCATTTTAGTTATACTAGCAATAGTGCAAAGTAATCATTAGAGAAGTGTATACAGCTTACCCTGTCTACCTTGTTTCACCTTCCATTTATGTAGTGATCTCTCTTATCCACTTTATATGCCTATCATGTTGCTTTTATTTGTTTACTAGCTAAAAGTAACTAGACTCGCCAGACTTTATGTCTGACCCCTTTTTGTCTCTCCTTCTTTCTTCTGCTTCCCCCTAGGTTCTCTGGGAGGAAACACTCATGCTTGATCGTGATTCTGCTTATTTTGCTGGAGCTACTGTTATGTATGACTCAAGCTCCTATCCTTATTGATATGACTGTATTTTGTTCTTGGGGAATTTTACTTGTTTTATGCACTCTGATATTTTTGAAGTACAAGACAGTAACTTTTATGTTGTAATGGGCTTTTATGTTTCAGACATGTGATGTTTTTGGACCACGGTATCTTACGATAAATAAAGTTTTCATTCTGCTGTTATTTTATATATCTTTCTTGTAATATTCTATGTCTATTTACCTATAACGCTTAACGAAACTTAATCCATTCCCTTTGTGAGTGACATTAACGGACGTGGTGTGTCGCATCCTTTTAAGAAGAAGTGCCCTGGCTTAAACGTCTGATAATGCATGCAAGCCGGTTTCCATCTCCGTGGAACCGTTGCCATAAATCTAGCTCAGCATTTGGTAGAACTCCGGCACTATGATCCACCGAAAGCATACTTGTAATGGCAGCCATTGGTTGGGCTCGTTCTCCGAGAGTTGAGTGAAGGTGAGGGCAGATTCCATCGCAGTTGTTGGTTCTGGGTAGACTGGCGCCTCTTGAACTGGATGAGAATTGGTCCAAGCCGTGCCCGTATTGGAAGGTCCCGGCTGATCCAGCATAGCATGTGATGTTCTTGGCTCTTCGGTGCCCCACCCAAAGCGATGTTAGAAGGGTTTATGGTAGTGTTTTCCTCCGCCAATCTAGGTATCAGTATGGTAGAATTGTCTTCCAAGTTCGAAGGGAAGGCTCCGCCAACTCTTCGTTGAAGGAAAGGCAGCATAAGACGAGTCTGCTGTAAGATGCTAGGTTGTAATGGAAATGGCATCGATCATGTTGACCCAGGTGTTACTCGGTTGGTCCAGGGTGTCGAGTTATTCTCTGGAGTAGAGGCAATATGTTTGAACGACGTAGATCTTGGTCGCGGGCCTCCTGAGAATCTGCTGTTGCGGCTGCCTGGTCGTTGGAAGCGATACTCTTGGCTGTGATCGATCGGGAGGTGGAGCCGAACCAGGAGGAAGTAAAGGTGTGGTTTTCTCTATGGCTTGTATTCGTGCGGACCGAAGATCAGTTGTTGCCCTAGCCTCGCCCTGTAGAGGGAATTATGTTGAAGCGTTTGATCCCTTTTCCATCCAAGCGAGGAGGTTATTCATCAATTGTTGTTGTTTTTGTTCGAGAAGTTTACCCTACGATGTCATCTGGCCCTTGAACTCGACCATAATATGGTGCATGTCGTCTCGAGTAAGATACCGGGACACGTTTCATGATAGGAGGCTTCTTGACTTGCCTCTACAGTGTTTGTTCCGGTTGCATCTGCGTTTGTGGGGGCTAGAAGATGTTACATCCTTCTTCAGCTTGTTCTCCATAGATCGGAGAAAGCAGAAGGTTGTACGTTCGAATCTTACCTAGCATGCCAAAGTATTGATGTCAAAAGTTGGTCACCAGTGACAGTGCTTTTGGTGGCAACATGCTATTGGGTGGTGGTCCCAGTTATGGGGTCAAATTAATATGTTCTAAGAAGAAATATTTGAATATAAATCTCATCGATCTCATAAGTATCATACCAAATTCCATCAATCCCCAATTGTGCATAGAACACATGAATGACAATCACAAAATGTAGTAAAGTAAAGAAAACAGGGGACATGCAATACTTTTTATAGCGGTTCGGCTAAGATGGTGCCTACGTCCACTTTATCAATATTTATTTTCTTTTGATTACAAGTACAACACTTTTTCTATTTGAAGAAAGTGGGAGAATAGGCTATTCTTTGTTGTTAGCCACAAAGTTTGAGCTTGGAGGAGAGAGAGAGAGCTCTGCCAATGTCCAAGTGGAGAAAAGAAGTCGGGAAAAAGGTCCCTTTCCATTTTGAGTATGGAGGTATTTATATGTGAAGAGGTGGGTTGATTGAGCTGCAGCGTGGCTCACATCTTTTGCGGAGCTTGGACACATAGAGCTCGATCATTTGATGAAGTTGCGGTGGTGGGACCATGTCTACTGTTGATTAATAGTATCCTTGAAAATTATGGCTTACGTGGCACTCGAGATGAGGTGTATCAAAAGTAGAGCTTTTTCCAGAAGTGATTGAACGTCTTTAATGCCTTGAGAATCGAGCTGAGTATCGAATGACTCAGCTGGGTATTTACATATAGATCCGAACATATCTGATTGACTCAATCTTTAAGGAAGTGCTTGACTTGGTCGGTCTGGGTTAGCGATTTCGTCGGGGCATAAGATGTTGTTCCTCGAGATGAACTGGCTCGGGCCAAATCTTTTCTGGGCTTCCTAAGATATAGGTCATTCGATCTGATCGATCGAACGATGTTTAAGGGTGAGTGTTTGGACATTGGGCATCAGTTCGTTAAACTGTGGCAACTATTGATAAAAAGTTGGTCAACATGAGTATTGAGTGCTTGAGCACACGCATCAAAATGACCTATTGAAATAGTCATCCTCAGAATTAAACACATGAGAAATTAATAATTCTAATTTCTGGACTTTACTCGATTAGATGCACTCTCATGAAACTTACCGCACATGAGGGTTGCCACGACTACGTAAAATGCTTGTAATGAACATTCTTCAATAATATAATATTCAAGTTGTCACTTTGCATCAAATGAACATATATATATATATATATATATATATATATATATATATAGCCCATCATTTAGACATTCTCATATACATATTGAAATGGGTAAATCAACCACTACTAGATCAAATATTTTCCTTAATTCAATCACTAACCTTTTGTATGTCAATTCAATTGGATTAATTATTTATTTCTATGAACAACACAATATTACTTTTCATAATTTATCCTAAATTAAACAATAACACACAACCAATCACCCTTTTACCCCAAGTCCATTCCAGGGCTTCCTAACTATTTTCGTGCAATAACCCGGAAATCTGAGCCGATTTAAAATTTTTATTTTGGCAATTTTAGTGAATTTTGAATATTTAAAAAGAATTGTTTTAAATAATGAAGACGAGAAATTTATTTTGAATAGAATTAGAATGAATATATTTATTTGAATCGTCATTAGAATATAATTATTTATTTTAAATTATAAAAGGATTTGAAAATGGCGCGGTAGTTAGAAAATTCGATTTCAAAGTTCAAATGAATGTACAGGATTCAAAATAAACCGAATTTTAGCGAAACCAAAAATATTAGAATCTATTGGAGAATATCTTTCCAAGGAATCTGAAAAATCGAAATTTCTTAGCGGGAATAAAAAGTTATGCCCAGTTGAAAATTCAGAATAGTCGCTATGGAATTCTAGCCCTTAAAAATGGAAATTTTGCAAACGACGTCGGTTTTCGACGAAACCACTTTTGTTGGATCCGTGATGTCAAGTTTTTTCTTGGTTTCAAAATTCATAATTTTTGAAGTCAACATGTGAGCGTGGCGAATTTAAATGTGTTTTAACAATTTTAGTCAATTTCGATCAACTAGAAGATGGCCATTTTTCAAACGGTCTCAGAATTCGACAAAATTAGTTTTGTTAGGACCATATCGTCAATACGAAGCTAGAAAATATTTTTTGGGAATTTTTAGAGTCTATATATGGCCCCGGTAAATTAATATGCACATTTGAATTAAAAATATAATGATTTATATTTTAAATTTAGCGAAAATTGATCATAACAGCCAAATAGGGTTACGAAACATATCCCATTGCGCTCGAAATAGGGGTATTTAGCTAGAGGTGACAGTGAATGGATCTAATTTGGAGTTCGTAACAACACACGGGTATTGTTGGGAAAGAAATGAATTAAAATAAATAAATTAAAAATGGGGGGGTATAAATTAAAAAAAATAAAACCCTAATTTATTAAATCGGAAATGCGCCCGCCCAAATAAAAAGAAACCAATGCTCCTTCATCAGCTCCGTGATCGTTTGCCATTGCCAGTTCCCATCGACGCCGAGCCCGTCGCCTCCTCCTCCACTGATCGAAACCCAATGCCGTCGCTACCAAGGGCCATCGAAATTCGAGCCGTCACCATCCCAAGTCGCGCAGAACCCTCGCGACAGCTACCTCGAGTCGTGCACTGACGGCGCCAAGCAGAGTTCGGCCACCAGTCATCCTCTTCGTCAACCCTAGTTCTGTATATAGGTGCTTCGGTTGATTTTGGTCATTGACAGTGGGTTTTCGCGACTGCAGAAAGTAAACGAAAGGAAGAAGATAGTCTAAACATGACGAGGAAGAGCAATGAGTTTTTAGTTTCTTTTCATCTTTGTAATCAACACAATTTTGCAATTAAATATTTTTTAAAAGAAATAATACTTAAAGAAAATATGATTTTATTCTTAAAATATAAAATTAGCTTTGTTTTAAAATATAAAAAGATTGGATTTTTTATATAGATGGAGTAGATAATAAAAATATGATTTTTATATAATGTAGATAATAAAAATATGATTTTTATATAATGTAGATAATAAAAATATGATTTTTATATAAAGTAGATTATAAAAATATGATTTTTACATAAAGTAGATAATAAAAATATGATTTTTATATAAAGTAGATAATAAAAATATGATTTTTATATAATATAGATAATAAAATATGATTTTTATATAAAGCAGATAATAAAAATATGATTTTTATATAATGTAGATAATAAAAGTATGATTTTTATATAAAGTGGATAATAGAAATGTGATTTTTTATATATGTAGTGGATGCGGACAAAGAAAGTGATAAAAGGCGAGTGGCGAAGATTTTCTACATAAGAAGAGTCGCGACGTGTGGTTTAGCTCTTGGTGAGAACTTCTCACTTTTAATTCTTGTTTTCTAGTTAGAAATATATACTAGGATGCAGACGGTGCTTAGCAGCACCCGACATCCGTCGTCTACAGACCATGGACGACTTGTTTGATTTTTTTTGTGGCGTGAAAATTGATTGTGTGATATGGAATGAGAAGAAAATATTTTATAGTTAAAAATATAATTTTTAACATGTATATAAAATAAATAGTAATAAACAAATCGGACGATTTGTTTATATACACTGATTTGACTGATATTGATTGGGACGATAAATTTTACACATCGCCCAACTGCACAAATAAAAATCTGTGTTTGTTGATTTGAAACCCCACACGGGTATTGGGATGATATTTGACGTACATTAATCCTGATTGTTTAGTTTTATGTCAATCGATGGGTAGACAGACTGTGTAAGCGTTAATTATTGATATTTAATGCTTATGCAGTTGTGTGGTGCACTCTGGATGATGGTTTATTATTTATCGTTGCTATTATATATATGTGCTGTATGGAATCCATGTAATTAACATTATATGGTAATTGATTGGGCCTCATTCTAATTTGGAAAGTAAAGAATATTATAAAAGGAAATATTCATGTGTTGAATAAAAATATAAATTCATGTGTTGAATAGAAAATATTCATGTGTTGAATAAAATGAACATTCATGTGTTGAATAAAAATATAAATTCATGTGTTGAATAGAATAAATATTCATATGTTGAGTAAAATAAATATTCATGTGTTGAATAAAAATATAAATTCATGTGTTGAATAGAATAAATAAGCGAGTAAAGAAAATATTCATGTGTTGAATAGAATAAATATTCATGTGTTGAATAAAAATATATATTCATGTGTTGAATAGAATAAACATTCATGTGTCGAATAAAAGCCGTGTTGATTAGATTGACGCCATTTTGACGTGAACGATATTTATATCGATTTTATTCATTTTTATAATGAATATTGAAAAGAAAGTGATTTCAAAATATAACGTTTTGAAAATATCATCATTTGTATATCGATGATGTGGAATATTCAATTTTGATTAGAAATTGAATATGAAGTTGAAATCGTTTTGAAAACGAATTTAAAATGATTTATAAAATACGTTTTAAAAGGAAATCGACGAAGTATATATTATGTATATTATATATATAGTATAATGGCCTGAATAGAACGCGCCGCACCGCGGCAGTTCGCGAATTTCGACCATTGACTTCGAATGGATATTACGGGAGATCCGACCATCAGATTCTCCTAAAACCGGAACCGTTGGGTTCATATCGAAAAGAGCTTTCTAACGAATATTAGAGATTTGAAATCTAACGGTTGGATTCGGAATTAAGTCCAAATCAAATTTGGAAAAGGTCGCTGTAAGTGCAGTTCAATGGCCGTTGATGGAATTCGACTGTACGGGCCTTGACAAAATTAATAAAAATAGTAATAATTTGTGTAAAATCATAAGAAATGATTTGTGAAGAATTGAGATGAAAAATTCCAAATTTGAAAAGATAAAAATAGTTTTTTATTGAAATGAACTAGTTTTGAACTAGAATAATAATTTATTTATTTTTAAATAAATAAATTGGATTTGAAAGGGTTTTAAAAGTAACCAGAATTTCAAATAATTGAATTGGAATGGATTTGTATCGAAATTGTCTTTGGAATATTTCGATGTTGGATTTCGTGATTATACAGATATTGTTATGGAAATTTGAAAGATATATTTATATCGTTATTTCCAATACTATATTTGTTGGTCGTAGAATTTGATATTGAATATAAGACGATATATTTTCTATTTAGAGCCTTATATTTAATATCAAATGGCAACTGGGTTTATCGTGAACTGTGTTTTAACGACGTTTGTTCTTTAACCCGATTTACAGCGAAATGTGATTTGAAATTTATAAATCTTTTGTTAAGATTTAAAGGAGGTTTTCCAAAGTAAAGTTTTCCAATTTTAATAAAATAAATTGGAATGGAATAGAATGTGATTTTGGGTTTATAGTGAACCATGTTTTAAATGACATTGGTTCTTTAACCCAGTTAATTACAGGATATGGTTTCCCAAGTTAAACAATCATTAATATGATTTTCAGGAAGATTAAAACCAAGTGAAGTTTTAATGAATCTTTAATTAGATTGAGATGATCGAGAATGGAGTAACACCAGTTTGGCTCTAGGAGATAGTTAAATCTTTAATTAGATTTGAACGTAAAATGTAACTGAATTTACCGATAACACTGTGGTGTTAGATATGAAGTATTACCAGTTTTACTTCATGGGATGAATAGGTTAGGATTGGGAAATAAAATAAATGATTACTTCGGTGTGGTTCGCTAATCCCGACTAATTTGAATTGATATTCAAAGGAAGATTAAAGAATAAATTTAAAGAATTTATCTTTGATAAAATTAATGGGAACTTTTCCCAAAGTGTAAGAATATTTGAATAAAAGAATATCCTGAATTGGAATGAGGCGTATGTTGTGTTTGTGTAACAATTGTTTATTATATACACGAGTTATTAAGAAAGAGCGGGTTTATCCCATTCTGAATAACTTATTCGATGATGTGTCGAGGATGAAGACGGTGGTCGAAGACCGGAGGTCTTCACATCGTTTGGGCGATTACAAATGATCTTGATTGGGCTGTACATGTAACACCCCACCTCCGCTAGGGTCACTCACAAAGGGAATGCACTAGGTTTGGAGGAGTATTATTGGTAAATATGCACAGAAATATTACAAGACAGAACATATATAAAATAGCGGAAGTAAAATCAAACTTTCATAACATGAATAAATAAGGTCTAAAGCCTTTTACATCAGAGTACATCAAAACC
Organism: Allium sativum; assembly: GCA_030737875.1. Classification (NCBI taxonomy): domain Eukaryota; kingdom Viridiplantae; phylum Streptophyta; class Magnoliopsida; order Asparagales; family Amaryllidaceae; genus Allium; species Allium sativum. The sequence continues at coordinate 568,998,360 of CM060923.1, read as the reverse complement.
TGTCTTGCAATAATAAAGAAGCATAAAGACTTTTTCATAAATTATTCCCCAAGAAAAAGCAGTAAAATAGCCATAGCCAAGAAAAATCCAAGCCATCCATGATGACCTTCAAGCAGAAGAAGTCCGAACTAAACAACAGTATTTCCTCCCTGTAACCTGGGGGGGAAACGGAAGAAAAGAGGCGAAACAAAACGGGTCAGTCAAAAAGACTGAGTAAGCCCTATCTACTATTAGTATAAAAACTAGTAAAGTTAACTGACATGAGAAACTGAGATGAACATAAGCATGATAACAAGATAGATAAGCTAAATCAAAATAACAGGATGAACTACTGAACTCAGATAAACCAGGGTGTCGTGATAAACTACGGTGTCAAGATAAAACAAGGTATCACATTGTCAGGTTTCTATCAAGTATAATATCCCAAGATATCTATCGCGTATAACGTCCCATGGCATCTATCCTGTATATCCGCTCTGCACCTACCGTACTAGTACCCCAACTGTATTACGTGTTATCCGTGAATGACCCTTACTCAAAAGTCGTGTAATGGTCCATGTCAACCTAATATGCCGCATGTATAGGTTACTCAACTCATATGTTTCTTTCCATGTATAAGTTCAGTCCTTTGCCGTAGGCTGTACGGGCTTTCCCATGTAAACGGTTTATCCTTGAAGTTGTTTTGGACTGCAACCCTTGATCTAGTTGTGTTTCCTTACCATGAACTATCGCGCATCCACTTAGGATTTATGCCACCTAGGACCGCTAGGGATTATGCTACCTAATGAACGTTTCCGTGTCTCGGTTTGGGTTTTGGCCACCTAGGACCACTAGGGATTACGCCACCCGTCAACCGCACCCTTGATCCCACGTATGTATCGTGAATCGTTTTCCATGTCTAGATGCACATGTTCCCCAATGTGCCATCCGAGTTCCGTGCCAGGGCAAATCAAGAAATACGGAACTCGGTCGGGAGCTTTAAATCGTCTGCCGATGCAGATATCAAGGTCTGTTTTTGTACCCGTGGCTATGGTCCCACGTGACCCCTCCCTCAACTACTGAAAGGCAATCCAAGAAAAATCATGTATAAGAACCACTCCACGGCCCCACTATATCCCACTTTCCTACGGGCCAACCTCACCCATGACTCGATAGCAAGCACATGGTCTGTTGGGGGTTCCCTGCCTTTCCGCACGTACACGATTGACTAAAGATGGTAGGTAGTCGGCGATGTGCTATCCAGGGCAAAAACAAGAATCGTCGACTCCACGCTAATCCATCCCAGTCTTTAGGTTGCTCGCATAGCAACCAAGGCATACTCTTGGTCCTTCTAACGCAGACCTTAACCTCTCATGGGCCTAGTATAATTACCTGGCAGCCCACAGAGGGATCCCAAGAATATCCTCACGTCCCCCGAAGCTTCCACTTCGGCACCCAGTGCGCTGGAGCTTTTATCCAAGTCAGATAACTTGCTCCCCCTCGTATACTAAGCGATGACCTACCGTATCAGGTTACTCATCGTTTTGAGAATTAGTCCTATGTCCTTTGCTAAGAATTATTACTTAGTTACCCTTAACTAAGGTTTACCACTTAGCTTCCTTTCCCGTTATCCTTGATTAACCACGGTTTTCTACCTAGTTCTTCTAGTTAGGGTTTGTCTATTGGGTTAAGTGTTATCATTCAAGTCCATGACTTAACCCGCCCACGAATCACGTCAAAGATTGGCTAAGTATTTAAGTTCAAGACTTAGTCCCACAAGTTGGTTAAGTGTACCCAGAGGCTCATGACTTAACCCTATCAAGTCAAATTGGTCAAGTACTAGCTTACCTTAATCCTATCGGATTATCTTGCTAGATCGATTAAGCATAGATTATCTTAATCCCATCAAATTATCGAGTCGGATTGGTTAAGTATAGGTTGGCTTAACCCCATCCTCTAATCGTACTACAATGGTTAAGTATATTCTAAAAAGTCTTGTGACTTAACCTTATCAGGTCCGCGTATTAGATTGGTTAAGTGTAAGTTACTTAACCCCATCAAATCATCATGTATAATTGGTTAAGTATAAGTTGCTTAACCCCATTAAATTATCACGTTAAGTTGGTTAAATATTGGTTACTTAACCTCATTGAATTACCGAGTTTAAATTGGTTAAGTGTTTAACTTAACCCCATCGAATTACCGTGTTTAGATTAGTTAAGTGTGGATTACTTAACCCCATCTAATTACCATGTCGGATTAGTTAGGTGCAAAATACTTAACCCCATCCCCTAATCATCTTGTATGGTTAAGTGTCATTAAGAAAACTTACTTAACCTTGCCAAATTATCATGTTGGATTGATTAAGTGTTGGTTAACTTAATCCCCGTCCACTAGTCGTATAAAAATGGTTAAGCGTCATTAGGCAAATCAAATCACTTATCCTACCCAACCTTGTCATGTTTTGTTAAGTATCATTAGCCTAACCAATTTACTTAACCCATTTACCCATGTCATATTTGGTTAAGAGTCATTAATCAAATTAACTTAACCCTATCATGTGGCATTAATTACTTAATGCACCCCAACCTCTCACATTAGACTTTGTTGTGGTTACCAGTTAAGCCGGTCGGTTCCGGGTAGCTTTACACCACAACTTGGTCTAACCTCGGGTTCAAGCACAACATGACCAACTTCTCACATTGGGTCCTATTGTTTGCAACTACTAGTTAGGCCGGTCGGTTCCGGGTAGTTTTACGTTGCAAACTCAACCCAACCTCGAGTTGGCCACTTTCATGTTTAGTCTAGTGTCATGTTCATAGTCAAGTTTTCAAGCAATTGGGTAGACCTAACTTAATAGGTAAATTCCCAATGGGTAGACCTAACTTAATAGGTAAATTCCCAAGCTTATGTTTTTATGCATACTTACATGTCAACTTCCATGTTATACTTCAAGTCATGTTTTCAAGTATAAACACATGTCATATTTAACGTTACATGTTGTCATGTTTATACCCATTTACCCAAGTCATATTCATGTCATTATATTTCCCCATAATGTGACCCCAACGCTTTTTAAACTAGCATATACGTTCGTAACAACGTGATGGATTAAAAGAAGAGACTTGGCAAAGGAATGACAAAAATGGGTATTAAGCCACAAGTTAATCATGGTGGCAAATGAGGCACAAATGTGTTCATTAGCTTGCATGTTACATTCTTAAGCCTCAAAAACATGCATCAACCCAAACTTGGTACATAAGCGAATCATGGTGACAAAAGACATGGAATGATGGCTAGAAACTCGCATATATCATCATATAAGGATTATGACTTCATATGCAAGTTGACATAATGATTATGAAGATTCTCATGTTGCATAATGCAACATTTCAACATAAAGGTTGTGGCTTTTAGCTCATAAGATCAAGATAATGACTTCATAAACTTGCATAACATGATAGCATGCATCATTCTAATTAATCAAACCCAAACTTTCAACATGAACATTTAACTTCATAGTTAATATCTAAGAGTAGTGAAGGGCTTACATTGCTATGAAGGCCTAAATCGATTAAACTAAAGCTTGTGAGGAAGCCTATGCATGCCATCACCCAAAAACCCAAAGATGGATGCCCCAAATCAACAAAAACACCATCTTTATGAACAAAGATCAAAGCTTTTGCCTTGAAATCAACTTGAGAGGCTCTCATACTAACATAGAAACTCTCTAACACTCTCATGATCATGAAACCTCTCATAGAAATGAAGTGGAGGCTAGGATTTTGAGTGGAGGCCATGAGAGGAGCAATTTTGCCATAGTTTAGTTGCATGAATGAATAATGAGGATTTAGGATAGGTTAGGGTCTTATTTATAGATTAGGCAAGTGTTTTAGGCCATAGGATTAAACCTAGATTCAATCCAAGTCATCAAAGCATGTCTTGGGGAAGAAGTCAAGTGTAGGAACCATCTAGGGCCTTTAGATTAAAGATGAACCACGAGAACCATCCAAATGCAAAATCTGCATTTGAGCGAATCGGCCCACGGGTTGACAGCCAAACACCCTGGATTAACCCCTAGTCGACCCAGCAGGCTCGGGTCGACCTCAAAAATCGGCCGGTTCGGTTATTCCCCTCTCCCAATTCGTTGTTTTGAACATTTTTGCATATTTATTTATTTAATTTTCAATTATATATATATATATATATCAATATATATATATTTCTCTGCGCAACCCATTTCACTTAATTAAGTATACTTTAATTTGGGAATTTTTCGTGAAACTTCGCGAGGCCATATCTTGGTCCTACGGACTCCGATTCTCGAAAGCTCAGACACTATTTCGCGTATTTTTCCGAGACGAACGCAATGGCATAGCCCGTTTTACTTGATTCAAAATTTAAAATTAAATTCTGCCTTGATTCTCGTCTTAACACGTTATGGAAAAATACGGGTTGTTACAGTACACCCAAGAGAAGGGAATAAGTTGGTGATCGTCCAGACGTACTTGGAGATCGATGGATATGCGAGGTACAAGGTGCCTCCGGTTTCGTTCAGACCCAGAACGAACTTGCAAATGGACTGTGTGTCTGACATTGGATTTTATTCTGTGTGATTGATTTCTATTAAATATATATCTGCTTGGCGGCGGAGAATTTATTCTCTTGCTTAATGCCTTTTTCTTAGACATACGAGCTTAGCGGGTATATATTGGTGGATATCAATCGCATGGAGTGAATTGCTGTGTGGCATGCCTAAGTGGCAAATGATCAAGGCTTTTGTTGAAAAGCAAAGTCTTGTGGTTGATGATCAAAGCACGGCCTGTGTGGCATAGCTTTGTGTATGACGTTAATTCGCGAGCCTCACACCCCGGTATAAACCAGAAACGGGAGAGGATCCAGGGAGAACGTGCATCTATTTCTAGTTGGAGGTGGTGTTAGTGACCTACCAGCCCTGACATTTATATTATTTTCACCTGTGTGGTTATTGGTGTTGCAAGGCGCCTTCTATATATCAGTGACTGTGTGGAGCCGATGGAGCCATTTGGCTTATTTACGCCCAATAGTGCGGGGAGACGTAGTGTTCAGGGTTTTATTTAATCCACTTCGAGTGGACTGACCCTGTGGCTCCTAGGTGCAGTTACGGCTGTAGCCTGAGACACAGATTAGTGCGTCTCGAATTCGGTGAGGACTATCTTTTGCCTCAGTTCATAGTTGGAAATCCAACTTCCAATATGTGACATTTGCGTTTTTGATTGTAGAGCCTTGTATTGGCGATATGATATGTGGTACCCATGCCGTTAATGATTTATACTTATGATTGATTTTTTTTTGACAATATACACTTATAGTATAGCGTATCAAGCATTCTTTGGTTATTATAAGGTAAAACCCTATCCTCCGGCTTGTGTTGCATTGTGTGATGGGACCTGGGTCTTATAATAGCTTCATTGTTCTTTATTTAGCATTGCATTGTTGTTTTATGCACTGGTGTTCTTGGGAGGAAACCCGTTCCGTGTTATACGGCGTGGTCCCTTGATTTCCCTAACTTTAAAATAAAGATTAATAACTGTTTTAGTTCTCACACCAGTCCCATGACTGACCTGGAGTTTATTGTTTTAACCTAAACTCTGGGTGCCCTTATTTTGACATGGGCAGCTAGTAGTTTCGGTTTTGCAGATGTATATTCACATGATCCTGATTTACAACTGGAACGATACTCGGAAAGTTCTGTATCCGTGTATTACTTTCAGTTGTGTATTGTATTATTTTCCCACTACATTAATGTATTTAAATCTCTGATAATTTATGATGTGTAATATTTATTCACACAATATATATTCTAGTATTCTGATGGAATTGTTGTAATAGATATTGATATGTTCTTCTGTTTGCGTTCCGGTCTGTCGTGTTCTCAAAACAATCAGGGGTTTCGAACGGTCTTGGTCGGTTTACCGATCGATTCGGATCGAGCGAAATTCCTTTTCGTTACATTTGGTATCAGAGCTTTGGTTTACAGAGCTCGAGAACAAGTCACGTTAGAACCATACGAAAGAATTCATCAGAGACTGGATTAGTAATATCCAATTAGAATGACTCGTTAGAGATAGGATCAGTAGTATCCAAGAATGAGTGTGAAGAGTAGTGTTTTTGAAATAAAATTGAAAACAATTTTTGTTTTGAAAATCTAAATCAATTGTACGTATTTGATTATTTATTTTATACCAAATTTGGACAATCCAATATATAAAGATTTTGCGTATACGTCTGATCCGCGTGTATTTGAAGTTTTAATATACTGGATAGATATAGAATTACACTCTAGTTGCCCGGAGATGATTCTATTGATGACTACGTAGCATAAGCAGTTTGTGTTCGAGTTTCGAAGGTGTGATATTTATATATTTCCAATTGACTGGTGTGAGAACCAAAATATAGTTAGAATATATTGTTGTGATTTGGCATCAAAAATGTGATTTTCTGTGTATGCATCAAAATTGTGAATTCTAAACGTTAATTCACTAATTGATTGATGGTTGTGTTGTTTGATTATTGTTCGATTAATTTAATGTTGAACCTTTAGCCAAATTGAACATAAAAGTGAATTGTATTGAAAATTTGTCGCATTTGCATGCTCATACATGTACTTACATTGAACACGTCATAGCAAGGAGGCTAGAGAAGAGGAATAAAATTGTTTGCCCGACAAATAGGTACATGTTTATTGTATTTTTTGGGTTTGGATGATTTTACGAGCCGATTGGCTGTTTCTTTTTGGATTGGTGAGGGCCATGGGAGGCATTTGAAATATCCCGAAGCTCTCGGTGCAGGGGAGGTTATGGCGAAATTTTTCAAAAATTTAGCGTGTTAGTCAAATTTTTGAAAAATTTGAAAAGTTCTTAGAAACTGAAAAGTTGAAGAACTTAAGCCATAATGAAAACAATGAAAGTTGAGTTGGTTTGTAAAACAACTTTTGGCTTCGTTCCTTCTTGGGGACGAAAAGTTTTAAGTATGGGAGATTGTAATAACCAGGAAATCCGAGCCGATTTAAAATTTTTATTTTGGCAATTTTAGTTAATTTTGAATATTTAAAATGAATTATTTTAAATAATGACAACGAGAAATTTATTTTGAATAGAATTAGAATGAATATATTTATCTGAATCGTCGTTAGAATATAATTATTTATTTTAAATTATAAAAGGAATTGAAAATGGCGCGGTAGTTCGAAAATTTGATTTCAAAGTTCAAATGAATGTACATGATTCAAAATAAACCGGATTTTAGCGAAACCAAAAATATTAGAATCTATTGGAGAATATCTTTCCAAGGAATCCGAAAAGTCGAAATTTCATAGTTGGAATAAAAAGTTATGCCTAGTTGAAAATTCAGAATAGTCGTTATGCAATTTTGGCCCTTAAAAATGGAAATTTTGCAAACGACCTCGGTTTTCGACGAAACCACTTTTGTTGTATCCGTGATGTCAAGTTATTGCTAGGTTTCAAAATTCATAATTTTTGAAGTCAATATGTGAGCGTGGCGAAGTTAAATGTGTTTTAACACTTTCAGTCAATTTCGATCGACCATAAAATGGCCATTTTTCAAACGGTCTCAGAATTTGACGAAATTAGTTTTTTAGGACCGTATCATCAATACAAAGCTAGAATTTTTTTGGAAATTTTTAGAGTCCGTATGTGGCCCCAGTAAATCAAAATGTACATTTGAATTTAAAATATAATGATTTATATTTTAAATTTAGCGAAAACTGATAGTAACAGCCGAATTGGGTTACGAAACGTATCCCATTGCGTTCGGAATAGGGGTATTTAGCTAGGGGTGACAGTGAATGGGTCTAATTTGGAGTTCGTAAAAACACACTGGCATTGTTGGGAAAGAAATGAATTAAAATAAATAAAATAAAAATGGGAGGGGGGTATAAATTAAAAAAATAAAACCCTAATTTATTAAATCAGAAAAACGCCCCCCAAATAAAAAGAAACCAATGCTCCTTCATCAGCTCCGCGATCGTTCGCCATCGCCAGTTCCCATCGACGCCGAGCCCGTCGCCTCCTCCTCCACTGATCGAAACCCAATGCCATCGCGACCAAGGGCCATCGCAAGTTGAGCCGTCGCCATCCCAAGTCACGCAGAACCTTCACGATAGCTACCTCGAGTCGCGCACTGACGGCGCCCAACGGAGTTCGGCCACCAGTCCTCCTCTTCGTCAACCCTAGTTCTGTATACGGGTGCGTCGGTTGATTTTGGTCATCGACAGTGGGTTTTCGCGACTGTAGTAAGTAAACGAAAGGAAGAAGATAGTGTAACCATGACGAGGAAGAGCATTGAGTTTTTAGTTTCTTTTCTTCTTTGTAATCAGTACAATTTTGCAATTAATTTTTTTAAAAGAAATAATACTTAAAGAAAATATGATTTTATTCTTAAAATATAAAATTAGCTTTGTTTTAAAATATAAAAAGATTGGATTTTTTATATAGATAGAGTAAATAATAAAAATATGATTTTTATATAACGTAGATAATAAAAATATGATTTTTATATAATGTAGATAACAAAAATATGATTATTATATAATGTAGGTAATCAAAATATGATTTTTATATAAAGTAGATAATAAAAATATGATTTTTATATAATGTAGATAATAAAAAATTGATTTTTATATAAAGTAGATAATAAAATTATGATTTTTATATAATGTAGATAATAAAAATATGATTTTTATATAAAATTGATAATAAAAATGTGATTTTTATATATGTAGTGGATGCGGACAACGAAAGTGATAAAAGGCGAGTGGCGAAGATTTTCTACATAAAAAGAGTCGCGCCATTTGGTTTAGCTCTTGGTGAGAACTTCTCACTTTTAATTCTTGTTTTCTAGTTAGAAATATATACTAGGATGCAGACGGTGCTTAGCAGCACCCGACACCCGTCGTCCACAGACCATGGACGACTTGTTTGATTTTGTTTGTGGTTTGAAAATTGATTGTGTGATGTGGAATGAGAAGAAAATATTTTATAGTTAAAAATATAATTTTTAACGTGTATATAAAATAAATAGTAATAAACATTGTTTATATACACTGATTTGACTGATATTGATTGGGACGATAAATTTTACACATCGTCCAACTGCACAAATAAAAATTTGTGTTTGTTGATTTGAAACCCCACACAGTTATTGGGATGATATTTGATGTACACTAATCCCGATTGTTTAGTTGTATGTCAATCGATGGGATGACAGACTGTGTAAGCGTTAATTATTGATATTTAATGCTTATGCTGTTGTGTGGTGCACTTTAGACGATGGTTGATTATTTATCATTGTTATTATATACATTTATTATATGGAATCCATATAATTAACATTATATGGTAATTGATTGGGCCTCATTTTAATTTGGAAAGTAAAGAATATTATAAAAGAAAATATTCATGTGTTGAATAAAAATATAAATTAATGTGTTGAATAGAAAATATTCATGTGCTGAATAAAAATATAAATTCATGTGTTTAATAGAAAATATTCATGTGTTGAATAAAATAAACATTCATGTGTTGAATAAAAATATAAATTTATGTGTTGAATAGAATAAATATTCATGTGTTGAATAAAATAAATATTCATGTGTTGAATAAAAATATAAATTCATGTGTTGAATAGAATAAATAAGTGAGTAAAGAAAATATTCATGTGTTGAATAGAATAAATATTCATGTGTTGAATAGAATAAATATTCATGTCTTGAATAAAAATATATATTCATGTGTTGAATAGAATAAACATTCATGTGTTGAATAAAAGCCGTGTTGATTAGATTGATGCCATTTTGACGTGAACGATATTTATATCGATTTTATTCATATTTATAATGAATATAGAAAAGGAAGTGATTTCAAAATATAACGTTTTGAAAATATTATCATTTGTATATCGATGATGTGGAATATTCAATTTTGATTAGAAATTGAATATGAAGTTGAAATCATTTTGAAAATGAATTTAAAATGATTTATAAAATACGTTTTAAAAGGAAATCGATGAAATATATATTATATATATAATACAATGGCCTGAATAGAACGCGCCGAGCCGCGACATTTCGCGAATTTCAACCATTGACTTCGAATGGATATTACGGGAGATCCGACCGTCGGATTCTCCCAAAACCGGAACCGTTGGGTTCGTATCGAAAAGAGCTTTGTAACGAATATTAGAGATTTGAATCTAACAGCTGGATTTGGAATTATGTCCAAATCAAATTTGGAAAAGGTCGCTGTAAGTGCAGTTCGATGGCCATTGATGAAATTCGACTGTACGGGCCTTGATAAAATTAATAAAAATAGTAATAATTTGTGTAAAATAATAAGAAATGATTTGTGAAGAATTGAGATGAAAAATTCCAAATTTGAAAAGATAAAAATAAATTTTATCGAAATGAACTAGTTTTGAACTAGAATAATAATTTATTTATTTTTAAATAGATAAATTGGATTTGAAAGGGTTTTAAAAGTAACCAGAATTTCCAATAATTGAATTAGAATGGATTGAATCGAAAGTCTTTGGAATATTTCAATGTTGGATTTCGTGATTATACAGATATTGTTATGGAAATTTGAAAGATACATTTATGTCGTTATTTCCAATACGATATTTGTTGGTCGTAGAATTTGATATTGAATATAAGCCGATATATTTTCTATTCAGAGCCTTATATTTAATATCAAATTGGAATTGGGTTTATCGTGAACTGTGTTTTAACAACGTTTGTTCTTTAACCCGATTTACAGTGAAATGTGATTTGGAATTTACAAATCTTTTGTTAAGATTTAAAGGAGGTTTTCCAAAGTAAAGTTTTCCAAATTAAACAAAATAAATTGGAATGGAATAGAATGTGATTTTGGTTTTATAATGAACCGTGTTTTAAATGATATTGTTTCTTCAACCCAGTTAATGACATGATATGGTTACCCAAGTTAAACAATCTTTAATATGATTTTTGGGAAGATTAAAACCAAGTGGAGTTTTAATGAATCTTTAATTAGATTGAGATGATCGAGAATGGAGTATCACCCGTTTTTCCCCAGGCGATAGTTAAATCTTTAATTAGATTTGAACGTGAAATGGTAATTGAATTTACCGATAACACTGTGGTGTTAGATAGGAAGTATTACCAGTTTTACTTCATGGGATGAATAGGTTGGAATTAGGAAATAAAATAAATGATTACTTCGGTGTGGTTCGCTAATCCCGACTAATTTGAATTGATATTCAAAGGAAGATGAAAGAATAAAATTAAAGAATTTATCTTTCATAAAATTAATGGGAACTTTTCCCAAAGTGTAAGAATATTTGAATAAAAAAATATTCTGAATTGGAATGAGGTGTATGTTGTGTTTGTGTAACACTTGTTTATTATATGCATGAGTTATTCAGAAAGACCGGGTTTATCCCATTCTGAATAACTGATTCGACGACGTGTCGAGGATGAAGACGGTGGTTGAAGACCGGAGGCCTTCACATCGTTTGTGTGATTACTGATGATCTTGATTTGGTTGTACAACCAAGAGGAGGGAATCGGTTGGTGATCGTCCAGACGTACCTGGAGATCGATGGACATGCGAGGTACAAGGTGCCTCTGGTTTCATTCAGACCCATAATGAACTTGTAAATGGACTGTGTGTCTGACATTGGATTTTATTCTGTGTGATTGATTTCTATTAAATATATATCTATTTGGCGGCGGTGAATTTATTCTCTTGCTTAACGCCCTTCTCTGAGACGTACGAGCTTAGAGGTTATATATTGGTGGATATCAATCGCATGGAGTGAGTTGCCTGTGTGGCATGCCTAAGTGGCAAATGATCAAGGCTTTTGTTGAAAAGCAAAGTCTTGTGGTTGATGATCAAAGCACGACCTGTGTGACATATCTTTGTGTATGGCGTTAATTCGCGAGCCTCACACCCCAGTATGAACCAGAAACGGGAGAGGATCCAGGGAGAACGTGCGTCTCTTTCTAGTTAGAGGTGGTGTCACTGACCTACCAGCCCTGACATTTATATTATTTTCACCAGTGTGGTTGTTGCTGTTGCGAGGCGCCTCAGATATATCAGTGACTGTGTGGAGACGATGGAGTCATTTTGCTCATTTACGCCCCATAGGGCGGGGAGACGTAGTGTTCAGGGTTTTATTTAATCCACATCGAGTGGACCGGCCCTATGGCTCCTAGGTGTAGTTGTGGCTGTAGCCTGAGACACGGACTAGAGTGTCTCGAATTCGATGAGGACTATCTTTTGCCTCGGTTCATAAATGGAAACCCAACTTCCAATACGTGACATTTGCGGTTTTGATTGTAGAGCCTAGTATTGGCGACATGATATATGGTATCCATGCCGTCTATGATTGATACTTATGATTGAAATTGTTTTGACACTATACACTTATAGTAATAATAAAAGATGAAATTTAGCGTATCAAGCATTCTTTAGCTATTATAAGGTAAAACTCTATCCTCCGGCTTGTGTTGCATTGTGTGATGGGACCTGGGTCTTATAATAGCTTCATTGTTCTTTATTTAGCATTGCGCTGTTGTTTTATGCACTGATGTTCTTGGGAGGAAACCCGTTCCGTGTTATATGGCATGGTCCCTTGCCTAACTTTAAAATAAAGATTAATAACTGTTTTAGTTCTCATGTCAGTCCCATAACTGACATGGAGTTTATTGTTTTAGCCTAAACTCTGGGTGCCCTTATTTTGACACGGGTAGCTAGTAGTTTCGGTTTTGCAGATTTTTATTCATAGGATCCTGTTTTATAGCTGGAACGATGCTCGGAAAGCTCTGTATCCATGTATTACTTTCAGTTGTGTATTGTATTATTTTTCCGCTGCAGTAATGTATTTAAATCTCTGATAATTTATGATGTGTAATATTTATTCATACTCTGTATATTCTTGTATTCTGATGAAATTATTGTAATAGATAATGAAATGTTCTTCTGTTTACGTTCCGATCTGTCGTGTTCTCAAAACAATCAGGGATTTCGAACGGTCTTGGTCGGTTTACCGATCGATTCGGATCGAGCAAAATTTCTTTTCGTTACATTTCGAAAATTAGTATTATGGTCCTAAACAATTAATTAGCTATGGAAGACATGTTTATAACATTACAATTCTAAATCATAGCGTAGTAATCCTTTAATCGCTTTTTATGATTTTATAATTGTTGTAACGTCATATTTGTATCAGTTTAACAGAAAAGAAGACCGTATTTCTTTGACCATGGATGCTACACAGCTTAATATCAAATGAACAAAGTTAATATGCCATAGCTATCTCGTTTACAATAATCCTGAACCACCTTCATGTTAATAAAGAGGCCATGGGTGACATCAACATTAGATTAGTGCTTCGCCAATTAATAATGATAACACTATAAAATAGTTTCGCTTCAGAGGCCCTCCGCTGCAAACATCTTGAAAAAGGTGCCTCACTTCTCCTGAAGTAAACAATCGATTCGGCTCCTCTACTTTGTAAATTTATATCTCAGCGCTTCAATTTGAAGCAACATTACTTCCTCTAAACTTCATACGGTGTGCTGGTTCAACTCGGTTAGCAAGATTTCATCACTTACCTATGTAGATGAGATCCTACCGCTTTATCTCTTCTGAGCCACATCGCTTCTCACTATGAGTGTAGCACACCCCTTCTTCCTACTGATCTCTTATGTATTTTTCTACTAAACTACAAAAAGGATTCATCAAGGCTATGACTAGAACAACTGAGGCTACTATAAGCTGAACAAAGCATGCGAAGCACATCCTTCAAAGTCGAAGCAACTTGAAGGCAAAGAGAATCCATACCAGCAACTATAAATAGAGGCATTGGGGCACTTCTCAGGAGGCCAAAAATTCGTTCTTCCTTCTTCTCATTTAAAGGTTTTGTAACTCTAATTGAATCGAAGATAAGTTGCCATGTTTGATTTGAGAATTTGTTTGAATTGTTGTACTTAAATAGCATATTAATTAGAAACACTTGAATTGACCTTACATAATACATACCATATTTGGGCTTTATTGATAATTGAACTTATCTTGCGTATTGCATAACATGGTAGATATTATTACTAGAATCAAATTGAATTATCTTGACATAAATTGGATTGTTTCAACCAAGCTTGCCTTGGATCAATTTGCTTTAACTTGAGTTGACACCATATTTTAGCGTGATGACTTTGAGCCTTTGAAAGAGACTTAGATTTGTGCTTTAGACTTGACGGACTATGCTCGAACCAAGATTTTGGTTAACTTACGCTTCAAGCTAAGCATAAAACCTCTACTTTTGGCTTTGCACTATTTGTTTTGTTTGTTAATGAAGACATATGTTAAAATATTTGATGTTGGAAGGAGGGTTTGAACAATTAGGGATGAAAATCACGGATCTTAAGGCAAAACTAACACAAATGGCGGGAGAATAGTGTTTTAAAGAGATTATGGAAAAATTAAACAATTTATGATTACTCAAACAACTATATGAATCACAGAATGAATATCACAATAGAAATTGTCAAAGATGCAAATATAAATAGAAATAAAATGCAGAATAGAAAAGAACACACCAGATTTTATACTGGTTCAGATTACTCCTACGTCCAGTCCCAAGCAATGTTGAATTGCGCAGAGTTTTATTAATATTGGTATCAACTTACAACACCCTTGATGCCACAACTACAAGGTTAACACCGATTCAACAACCTTAATTTCATGGCTACAAGGTTCATGCCGCTCCATTTCCTTTATTTACTGGCTACAAGAAACACACCCTTTCCTTAACAATTACAAATAGCCATAGAACTCTTGAATAGCACTTAAACATAGAGTATTTTATATAGATTGAGAATATAGAGAGAATGAAATAATTTGTATTGAAATCGATAGAGTATAAGTGTAGAATCTAGAAATTAATGTAAAATAATGGTTGTAAGTGACAGGATGAAGAAGGGGAAGATTAGTTTTTTAAAATTTCGAAAACGAGGCCTTTATATAGTGTTCCAAAGGACAAAATAGTTCTGGAGCGTTTCAAATTATGAAAAGATGCTTCCTTTCCAATTTAAAAAAGTGATGGTTATATTTTGACATGTATAAAGTTGCATGTGGACATATGCTTTGAATTTGATTTTTTTAAATCACTTTTCAAGCGTTCAATATATACATATATACATATATATGTTATACAAATTCTTGAATCAAAATTAGTTAATTAAAATATGCTATCTAAAGTATAAAAACGTAGTAATGTATAATTTAAACATATAATATAAATACCACACACACACACACACACACACACATATATATATATACATACATACATATATATATATATATGATATAAAACTATATAAATGTAAACATCTACAAATGTTAAACGTTGTGATATAAAAACTATACAAAACATATATATTTGATATCATAATTAAAACCCTTTGGATGATTTAAAATCAAGAGTTTGAAATAATTTGAAAACACAATTTTGAAAGTGCTAACCATAGTTTTGCATACTAACTAGACTCTATTACTTTGATAATCTTGAACTCTTGAAATCTTAATACTCATGAGTCTTGAATCTTTATTGAAATCTCAAATCTCTAAAATCTCTTAACTGTACTTTCTACAGTATTTACTTCCTGCATATAAATCTGGTATACACATACATGCATACATATATATATATATATGTATGTGTGTGTGTGTGTGTGTGTATATATATATATATATATATATATATATATATTCTAGATAAAGATGTTAGTATATATTTTATAATCAATAATGTTAAAAATTGAAACAATGTTGTTGTCATCAAAACATAATCAATATTCCATTCTCCAACAATCTCCCCCTTTTTGATGATGACAACCTCAATTTATAAAATATTCATACCTGGTATTACCTGTTGATCTGATTCTTCAATTACTTCCCCTTTCACAAAAAATTCCTTCTAACTCTCCCTTAAACTATACCTATTTTATAATTTCTCCACCTTTGTCATCAATAAAAACTATATCTATCTAAACTTGGAATAATCATAGTGACTAATTATATATATAACTCCCCCTAAATCTATAGCTCTCTCCAAATCTTTAATTCTTTTATAACTCCCCCTTAAACTAACACAAGACTAAACCTAGTCTAAACTCTAATACCCTTAAAACTATAATAAGACTTTAATCTAGACTAAGAAATAATTCTGATATATAATATTTCCTTAAAATTATGATACAACTTAAATAAATATAAATCAAGTAGTATTAAAACTATATTAATTATAAGTCAATATTTAAGCAATTTAATCTAAATAATCAACCATTTTAAGTTTTATTGTCATAAAACATCAATTCAAATAAATTCAAACATAAAGCCAAACATTTCTTGTTACTTCTATTTATCCTAAAAACCTATAAAGATCCTATTAATCATAAATGCATAAGCATATTCCTAAAAAACCTATTAACCATTAATAAAATTCAACCATGTCAAACAAATCAATCAAGCTATTCATGTCAAACAGATCAGACAAATCAATTAAGTCAAACAATTCAAACAAGTCAATAAATCAATCAATCAAAACAAGTCAACCAAGTCAAGGTAAATATATTATGTATTTAATTAATAATCCTATATATTTCTAATTAGTTGAAAACTTTCCATATAGTATATTTGTTGTGTGTAGGGTATAAAATTAACATGTAGTGCAGCGTGTGCAGTATGTTGGTTTTAATGTCATATGCAGAGCAATGTGAAATGATATATTGAATAAAATGCAACTTGTGATGTGAATGATTTTAATTTGAAATGTACTGTAATGTGTGAAATAAGATGTGTAATGATAATATGCATAAATATTTGCTGATGATATCTATTATGCAATAATACATATACATACATTTATATATATATATATATATATATATATATATATATATTTGTGTGTGTGTGTGTGTGTGTGTGTTATAAACTTGAATCAAACAAAGGTAATATACATTAATTTCTATACTTGAGTTAATGATACTAATGAAAAGGATAGCAAAGATAAAATTTTAATGGTAATTAAAAAGTGGAAAATATGCTGAAGGAAAAACTTAGCAATTTTTTTGGAGAGAAGTATGAAAAGTTTGGAATTTAGGAAGGAGGACACATTTTATTGTAAAAGGGAAAAAGATAGTGGGCCCCCTGAATTCCACTTTTGCACTAAAATGCGTCCTTCTTCTTAAATTCAAAACTTTGCATATTTTTCACCCAAAAATTTGCAAAGTTTGTCTATTAAAATTAAATCCTAAATAAAAAATATATTCATGAAAAATAGTAAAATATTTAGAATGATTTTATGTGAAATGTGGAACTAAATAATCTTAGTAGGGTGCTTCCTTTAAAAATAATATACTAAATATTAAAGATCATTTTAAAGAGAATATAAAATTTTATCATATGTAGTAACATATACTCTTAATTGTATATATAAAACCTATTTTAAAAAGTACTTAAAATTTAATTTATTATGAGATATACATCAATCTTTTAATACAAATAAATTTTAAATTTAAACTTTAGAAATCAAAACATATTTATTTTCTAATAAAGAACCATTTATATGTCAAAACTTAAAAAGAAATCTTATAGTTATAACAAAATTATTTTGATAAAATATGATAATACAAAGTAAACTATAGAACTATAACTTTTATATTTAAACTACATATTTAAGACATAAAATAATATATATATTTTGCAAAAATATTAAGTTAAATATGCAAGTTTTATAAATCTTAATAACAAATCAAAATTAGTATTAAGTTACAAATAGTATTTGTGATAATGTAACCTAACATTGTTATGAAATTATATATGAAAAATATACAAGTTAAACTATGCATGTTAAACTACATATCAAAAATATATAAATTTATGTTTTATAACAAAATCAAATGTTTGAAAATTTTAATTACTTCAGGCATATTAACATATCTATGTATTATATAATTTCATTGATTTTTATACTTTTAATATATATTTTTGAAACAAAATATCTGAAACATAAGTAGATAAAAAAAATGATAACGAACATATTCATATTGTAAAGATGTCTTTTCAATTTTCAAAACCAAATCAAAGAGTAGTGAAATTTAAATTTTTAAGAAAAGACCCTTTATGAAAAAATTTGATTGGTATATTGATAAATATACTATGGTGTATCGATGTATGAACCGAAATATCTAAAATTATAAAAGAGATAAATTTCTATATGTAACTATATGCATAGATGTATTGTGACGACCCCAAACCCCGTACTGACGGTGGCAAGGGTAATCTTTGAAATATAACACAGAAACAAATAATAGCAGAACAGAAATAAATAAATACACCAGATAATGAACAAATAATACACTCGATAAACGACATCATCAGAGTTACACAGTATACAGGATCATACTTAGTACAAATACAGTTCAGCTATACATAAATGTCTACAGCAGAAAACAAACATAATATGTACAATAGGAGCTGAACAGTATAAAATAGATAAATGGTAGAATCCATCTTCAGCTCCAGCTATCCAGAAAGAGCCTGCTAAAACCTGAATACAAGGCTGCCCATGTCGAAAAAGGGGCACCCGAGTTTGCAAGTGAAACAAACTACGAGTCAGTCATGGGACTAGTATGAGAAATCTACTTAACACATTTAAAATATGGCTCATCACAGGACCACGCCACTTTCACGGAACGGGTTTACTCCATTGGATTGTCAGTGCTTTAAAACAAATCATTCTTTTAAACATCGCAATGCTTTTTATAAAAATGAAGCCATTATAAGACTCAGTTCCCATCACACAGTGCGTCTCAGAGAAGGGCGTAAATATCGTCCATGGTAGGAAACCGATAACGAGAAAAAGAAACTGGCACACCACATACCCAACTGAGATCGAGGGAACCACCAACCGGATTATGGATAGTCATTGGTTCCTTGAGCTTCTTCAAATTCAAATCCAACTTCTTAACTGCATTCTTGGCAATGAAGCTTCATGACGCTCCTGTATCAAACAGTACCTTAACTGGAATATTTTTGACATTGAGCGTGCCTTCTAAAACATCAGACCTTTCCTGAGCAGACGAAGATGCAGGCACTTCTGCCACTTCGTTTATTTGAACCCCTTCAAGCTTCTTTATGAGCGGGCAATCTCTCTTTATATGACCAGCGTGATGGCAAAAATTACACTCTCTAATCTCTTGAAACTTGTTCTTAGATTTAGATTCATTCTTCTTTAGTTTCTTTAAAGATCTGCAATTTCCTTGCAAATGTCCTTGCTTATGGAAGTTGTTGCATACGGCGGTCGTTACTATTTCCTTCTCAGATTTAGCCCTTTTCCTCTTGGCACTGGGCTTCTTACCGGGCTTAGGACTATCAGTCTCAGACTCCACTTGGTTACTCAAACTGACTTCCTCTTCATCGTGCAACATACCTTTCTTAAGGAGATCTTCATACTGATAAGCCATGTATATCTTTTCAGAAAAAGGAAGCTTCACATTCCTCATCACACTATTCTGATATTTTCTTTGCATGCCATGAATAAATCTCAGATTCTTCCTCTTTGGATCTTGAATCAGATGATGAGCAAAGTGAGAAAGTTCGTTGAATTTCTTATGATATTCTGGAATGGTCATATCTCCTTGTATCAGATAAGAGAATTCATCACATAATCGCTCAGTCACTTGAGGAGGAGTAAATCTTTCTAGGATAATCTCTTTGAATCTATCCGAGGTGATATCACCTTCTGGATTATCTTTGATGATTGTTTCCCACCAGATTAAAGCTTCTTCTTTGAGCGCCTAATATGCCACTAATCTTTTCTAATCATCTCTCAACTGGATACGCTCAAAAATTCTTTCAACAGAACTCATCCAAGCTTGAGTTTGAATTATAGATTCATTGCTTGAGAATTGTGCTCCGCCCAGATTTCTATATCTCTTTAATAGAGCCTCTAGATCGGTTTCTGCATTTCTCCTGTTTCTGACACTCATTTTCAAGTACTTCTGCAAATAGCAGATCAAGTGTCAGGTCACAGAAAAGATATTTCAAAACATAGAAACATATTCTTCAATGTAAATGTGTCTATCGGGGTGCATTTCATTCTGCTTTACTCATACTAGGATATTACTGATCCTATCTATAATGAGTTACCCGTCCTAGAACACTACTGGTTCTATTTCTGACGAGTTCGTTGATATGTTTTATTCCAGTAATAAGCTTAACCAAAGATCCGATACCACGTTGTGACGACCCCAAACCCCGTATTGATGGTGGCAAGGGTAATCTTTGAAATATAACACAGAAACAGATAATACAGAACAGAAATAAATAAATACACCAGATAATGAACAAATAATACACTGGATAAACGACATCATCAGAGTTACACAGTATACAGGATCGTACTTAGTACAAATACAGTTCAGTTATACATAAATGTCTACAGCAAAAAACAAACATAATATGTACAATAGGAACTGAAATCATAAAACAGATAAATAATAGAATCCATCTTCAACTCCAGTTATCCAGAAAGAGCTGCTAAAACCTGAATACAAGGCTGCCCGTGTAGAAAAAGGGGCACCTGAGTTTGCAAGTGAAACAAACTACGAGTCAGTCATGGGACTGGTATGAGAAATCTACTTAACACATTTAAAATATGGCTCATCACAGGACCAAACCACTTTCGCAGACGGGTTTACCCCATTGTATTGCCAGTGCTTTAAAACAAATCATTCTTTTAAACATCGCAATGCTTTTTATAAAAATGAAGCCATTATAAGGCTCAGTTCCCATCACACAATGCAACGCAAACCGGAGGATAGAGTTTTTACATTATAACGGCCAAAATATCCTTGATACGAATAAAACAAAAGCATTTGATATTATTACTAGTGTTTATATGTTTAAAAAACAATTTCAAATCATATGTATCAATCACAGACGACATTAATGCCCCATACCACTATGTCGCCATATATAGGCATACAATCAAAACCTCACAGTCACGTATTTGGAAACTGGATTTCCGTCATGAACCAAGGCAAAAGATAGTCCTTACCGACTTTGAGACAATCTAGCCCATGTCTCAGGCGAGCGCGCAGGCAAGCCTTTGGAGTGACAGGGCCGGTCCACCGATGTGGATTAAAATTCCTGAATACTACGTTTCCCCGCCCTATGGGGGCGTAAATGAGCCAAAGAATGACTACATCGGTCCCTGATCGACCGATATAACCGAGGCGCCTCGCAACAACAACAACCACATAGGTGAAAATAATATAAATGTCAGCCAGTTTAAGCACAGACACCACCTCTAGCTAGAAGGAAACGCATGCCCTCCCTGAGTTCCTCTCCCGTTTCTGGTTTATACCGGGGTGTGAGGTTCGTGAATTCACGTTATACACAAAGCTACTCCACACAGGCGGTGCTTTGATCATCACCACAAGACTTTGCTTTTCAACAGAAGCCTTGATCATTTGCCACTTAGGCATGCCACACTAGCAATTCATGCCATCTGACTGATGTCCATCGATATACAACCTCTGAGCTCGTGCGTCTCAGGAAAGGGCATTAAGCAAAAGAATAAATTCTCCGCCTCCAAACAGATGTATATTTAATAGAGATCAACCAACACAGAATAAAATCCAATGTCAGACACACAGTCCATTTACTAGTTCGTTCCGGGTCTGAACGAAACCGGAGGCACTATATACCTCGCATACCCATCGATCTCCACGTACGTTTGGACGATCACCACTCATTATCCATATTTCGGGATGCCTCCTAATCAGGACATCAGTTACCATCCAAACGAGGTGAAGATTTCCGGTCTTCAACCACGGTCTTCGTTTTCGATTTCTTATCGTCGATTCAGTTATTCAGAATGGGATAAACCCGGTCTTTCTGAGCAACTCGCGTATAAAATAAACAAGTGCTACACAAACACAACATACACATCATTTCAATTCATTAGTCACGAACCGTAAATCAGTAAGAGAACGATTTCCCAAATATTAACCCCGAAGTCCGAAACCAACATCAGATTAAAATCCAGGAAGCCATTCGACTTAGCCAACCCTCAATTATTTTCTAAATTTCACATCCATATCATTTATAATATTTTATAACGATTTATCGCTATTTTTGTTTATTTTTAAAATAACCAATTTATTCAAACGACGCTTCGGGCCATAACGCGGCCGTGGCGCTGTTTTTCTTCAGATTTGATTTACACATATCTAAAATTCTAACCATTGGATCTTCACAAAATTTACATAATTAGAAAGATCTTTTCAAAACGAATCCAATGGTTCCAGTTTTGGGAAAATCCGACAGTCGGATCTCCCGGTACGATCGTTTGAAGTTTCGATTTCAAAATACGAACTGCCGCATCGTTATTCGTTTTAATTTGATTATATATATATATATATATATATAAATATTATCGATTCTGGCGCTGGTTTTCTTCAGATTTAAATCAAACATTCCAGACAATCCAATCGTTGGATTTTTACAAAGTTGCTGTCATTGGAATGATATTTCCAAAGCGAACCCGATGGTTTCGGTTTCTGGAAAATCCAATGGTCGGATCTCCAGCAATCATCGTTTGAAATCACGGTTTCAAAACACGAACTGCAGCTTCGTTATTCGATATATTTTAATCATATATATATATAAATATAATCGATTCTTCGATTTCAAAACCATATTCTTTTAATATCTATGAGAAAAATGATATTTTTATCCAACTGACTTCTATTTCAACACTTCACTATTTTTAACAATTCATGTATATAATAAAAATGTGATTTTTAATGTAAAACAATTTATTTCAAAACAAGACTATTTTATATAGTTCATATAGATGATAAAAATAGGATTTTTATTATAAAACAATTTATTTCAAAAACGAATATTATTCAACACATGAATTTCTATTCAACGAATGAATTTCTATTCAACACATGAATGTTTTCTATAGTTTGTATATATATAGTAAAAAATGATTTTTATTGCAAAACAATTTATTTCAAAACACGACTATTTTATATAGTTCATATAGATGATAAAAATAGGATTTTTATTATAAAACAATTTATTTCAAAAACGAATACCATTCAACACATGAATTTCTATTCAACGAATGAATTTCTATTCAACACATGAATGTTTTCTATAGTTTGTATATATATAGTAAAAATGTGATTTTTATTGCAAAACAATTTATTTCAAAACACTACTATTTTATATAGTTCATATAGATGATAAAAATAGGATTTTTATTATAAAAAATTTTATTTCAAAAACGAATGCCATTCAATACATGAATTTCTATTCAACAAATGAATTTCTATTCAACACATGAATGTTTTCTATAGTTTGTATATATATAGTAAAAATTTGATTTTTATTGCAAAACAATTTATTTCAAAACACTACTATTTTATATAGTTCATATAGATGACAAAAATAAGATTTTTATTATAAAACAATTTATTTCAAACACTAATACCATTCAACACATGAATTTCTATTCAACGAATGAATTTCTATTCAACGCATGAACGGTTTCAACATATGAAAATAATTTCAACAAATGAAAATAATTCTAACACATGAATATTTTAGAAAATTTCGGCAGCATAACGGCAGGGTAGTTAAAACCGGGGTCGTTCCTAGTACGGCTCCTCGCTCCACCATAAAGCCTCGCAGCTTTTGACAATGGGGATTTCATGCATCTAGTTCGCACGCAGGCGGCATGTATATTTTTCCATTTCCACAAACTAATCCTATGTGGTTTCAACCAAATATTTCTCAACCACAAATGGGTATTTTTCAACCACAATCAATCAATTTCAACCACAAACAATTCTAATCAACCATTCATAATCAATCAATTTTCACACCAATCACAACCAATAAATATCGTCCATGGTTTGTGGACGAGGGGCGTAAATATAAATATATTTATATATAAGCATTTCACTTCTATTTCAACACATATATAATTTTTACAACGCATATATAACTTATATATCGAACGTACAACATATACAACGCTTATACAAGAGGTGTACAACGCTTATATAACACATACATCGACTATATAATTTATACATCGTCGTTTTCCATATCTTTTATAATTTAGAAATCTCACATTGGGTTCCACTCCACCAAAAATAGCAGAAGGCTCAGAAAAATATGTGGTCTCTTCTAGAATGTAGAAGACGTCCACACGAGTCCATTGTCTCTTGTTTCACTGAATTTCGTCAACAAACGAAAAAGATATGATTTTTATAGTGAAATCAAAAACCGTAGCGCTTTAAACTGCTACTAAATAGTTAAATTGAAAATAGTCGTATACCTCAGCTCGATCTTCAAAAGTAGGTTTAACAATAACTCGAAATCCGCAGCACTTGGACGAGATCGGTCGGCGCCACCCTCTAGGTCTTGGAACGGCGCTCAAATCGATGTAGGGGGGCCCCACTTCGACGGCTCCTCCTGCTCACGGCGGCGCTCCAAAGGTGCGATCTTCTCGAGCTCGATTCGAGCTCAATACCCAATGAAAAAATCTGAAGTTGGCATGGATTCGAAGATCGTGTTGAGTACTACGAAATTCTCTAAAGGGGCATGGGTTTTTATTGAGCGGATTAGAAGAAATCGAGGAGAGAAGGAAAGAAAGCTTTTCCGTCGTCGCGCCTGTAATAATCGGGGAGAGAGAGATATTCCTGGCCAATGAGATTTTTTTATTAATTTATATATTTTTAAATTTCTAAAATACCCTCTTTCACACACGAACCCCAATCCAAACCCGACGACTATCTTCCTTAGTTAAATACCCCCATTCTGAACACAATAGGATATGTTTCGTAGGCCCATTCGAATGTTCCAGTCAGTTTTCCTTCAAATTAAAATATAAAACATTCAATTTTTAATTTGAACGTACATTTCAATTTACCGGGGCCACAAACTAATTCAAAAAATTCCAGAAAAATAAATCTAGCTATGTTTTGACGATACGGTCCCAACAAAACTAGTTTTGTGGAATTCTGAGACTGTTTGAAAAATGGTCCATTTCTGGTCGATCCGATTTAATAGAAATCGACCAAACACAGTTTCCTTTGCCACTGTAACACCCCACCTCCGCTAGGGTCACTCGCAAAGGAATGCACTAGCTTTAGAGGGGTACTATTGGTAAACATGTACAGAAATATTACAATACAGAACATATATATATAAAACAGCGGAAGTAAAACAAATTTCATTACCTTATAAGATAAGGTCTAAAAGCCTTTTACATCAAAATACATCAAAACCTGTCTTGCAATAATAAAGAAGCATAAAACCATTTCATAAATTATTCCCCAAGTAAAACAGTAAAGTAGCCATAGCCAAGAGAAGTCCAAGCCATGCGTGATAACCTTCAAATAGAAGAAGTCCAAACTAACAATAACATTTCCTCCCTGTAACCTGGGGGGAAGGGAAGACAAGAGGCGAAACAAAACGGGGTCAGTCATAAAGACTGGTAAGCCCTATCTACTATCAGTATATAAACTAGTAAAGTTAACTGGCATGAGGAACTGAGATAAACATAAGTATGATGACAAGATAGATAAGCTAAACCAAAATAACAGGATGAACTACGGTACCAAAATAAACGAGTGTGTCATGATAAACTACGGTGTCAAGATAAATCAAGGTACCACATCGTCAGGTTTCTATCAAGTATACTATCCTAAGGTATTTATCATGTATAACATCCTAAGGTATATATCATGTATATTTGCTCTGCACCCCTCGTACTAGTATCCCAACCCGCGTCATGTGTTAACTATGAATGTCCCTTGCCCAACGCCACGTAATGGTCCATGTCAACCTAATATATAGCATATGTAGGTTTTCCCAACTCGTATGTTTCTTTCCATGTATAAGTTTAGTCCTTTTCCATAGGCCATACGGGCTTTCCCATGTAAACGTCTTATCCTTGAAGTTATTTTGGACTGCTACCCTTGATCTAGTTATGTTTTCTTACCATGAACTATCGCGTGTCCACTTAGGATTTATGCCACCTAGGACCACTAGGGATTATGCTACCTAATGAACGTTTCCGTGTCTCGGTTTGGGTTCAGCCACCTAGGGCCACTAGGGATTATGCCACCCGTCAACCGCGCCCTTTATCCCACGTATGTATCGTGAATCGTTTTCCATGTCTAGATGCACATGTTCCTCAATGTGCCATCCGAGTTCCATGCCATGGAAAATCAAGAAATACGGGACTCGGTCGGGAGCTTTAAGTCGTCTGCTGATGCAGATATCAAGGTCTGTTTTTGTACCCGTGGCTATGGTCCCACGTGACCCCTCCCTCAACTACTGAAAGGCAATCCAAGAAAAATCATGTATGAGAACTACACTAAGGCCCATCGATGCCCACTTCCAGATAGCCAACCTCACCCATAACTTGATAGCTAGTATATGGTCTTTTGGGAGTTCCCTGCCTTTCCGTACGTACACGATTGACTAAAGATGGTAGGTAGTCGGCGACGTGCTATCCCGGGGCAAAATCAAGTATCGTCGACTCCTCGCTAATCCATCCCAGTCTTTAGGTCGCTCGCATAGCAACCAAGGCATACTCTTGGTTCTTCTACCGCAGACCTTAACCCCTGTGAGGCCGGGTTTCATGGACCACTCGCCACCTCACAGAGGGATATCAAGAGTACCCTCACATTCCCCGAAGCTTTCACTTCGTCACCCAGTTCGCTGGAGCTTTTATCCTAGTCAGATAACTTGCTCCTCCTCGTATACTAAGCGATGACCTACCGTACCAGGTTACTCATCTCTTTATGAACTAGTCCCATGTCCTTAGCTAAGAATTATTACTTAGTTACCCTTAACTAAGGTTTACCACTTAGCCCCTCTTTCCGCTATCCTTGTTAACTACAATTTCCAACCTAGTCCTTTGAGCTAGGGTTTTGTCAAATGGGTTAAGTGTTGTTATCCAAGTTCGTGACTTGACCCGCCTACAAATCATGTCAAGATTGGCTAAGTACTCAAGTTCAAGGCTTAGCCATACAAGTTGGTTAAGTGTACCAAGAAGCTCATGACTTAACCCTATCAAGTCAAATTGGTTAAGTATTTATTTGCCTTCACCCTATCAGATTTTCATGTTTGATTGATTAAGCATGGATTATCTTAATCCCATCAGATTATCGAGTCGGATTGGTTAAGTATGGGTTAGCTTAACCCCATCCACTAATCATATTACAATGGTTAAGCCTAATCTTAAAAGGTCTTGTGACTTAACCCTTATCAGGTCCACCTATTAGATTGGTTAAGTATAGGTTACTTAACCTCATCAAATCATCACGTATAATTGGTTAGGTATAAGTTACTTAACCCCATTAAATTATCATGTTAAATTGGTTAAGTATTGGTTACTTAACCCCATTGAATAACCAAGTTTAGATTGGTTAAGTGTTTAACTTAACCCCATCGAATTCCCGTGTTTAGATTAGTTAAGTATAGATTACTTAACCCCATCTAATTACCGTGTTTAGATTAGTTAAGTCTTAGTTACTTAACCCCATCTAATTACCGTGTTTAGATTGGTTAAGTCTTAGTTACTTAACCCTATCTAATTACCGTGTTTAGATTAGTTAAGCGTAAATTACTTAACCCCATCCCCTAACTGTCTTGTATGGTTAAGTGACATTAAGAAATCAAGCCCGGTCCCACTTAACCTACCCATTTGTGTCATATCGGTTAAGTGTCATTAGTCAAATTTACTTAACCTTATCATGTGGCATCAATTTAATTAATGCACTCTCAACCTCTCACATTAGACTTTGTTGTGGTTACTAGTTAAGCCGGGCGGGTCCGGGTAGATTTACACCACAACCTAGTCTAACCTCGGGTCTTAAGCGCGACATGACCAACTTCTCACATTGGATCCTATTGTTTGTAGCCACTAGTTAAGCCGGGCGGGTCCGGGTAGATTTATGCTACAAACTCAACCCAACCTTGAGTTGGCCATTTTCATGTTTGGTCTAGTGTCTTGTTACACTTACAGCCCATACGTGTCAAGTTTCCAAGTCCCATGCTCATAGCCAAAGTTACATGTTGTCACGTTTATACCAACTTACCCAAATCATGTTTCATGTCATTAAAGTTTCCCCATAATCTAACCCCAACGCTTTTAAACTCGCATATACATTCACAACAACGCATAATGGATTTAAAGAAGGAACTTGGCAAAGGCATGACAAAAAGGGTATAAGGCCACAAGTTAAACATGGTGGAAATGAGGCATAAATGTGCTCACAAACTTACATGTTACATTGTCAAGCCTCAAAAACATGCATAACATTCAAACTTGGCAAATAGGTGATACATGGTCATAGATGACATGAAATGATGACAAGTAACTCGCATATAACATCACATAAGGGTTATGACTTCATATGCAAGTTAACCTAAAGGTTATGAGGGTTCTCATGTTGCATAATGCAACATTTCAACATAAAGGTTATAGCTTTTAACCCACAAGATCAAGGTAATGACTTTATAGACTTGCATAACATGATAGGATGTATCATACATAATGATCAAACCCAAACTTGCAACATTCATTTAACTTTATAGTTAATATCTAAGAGTAGGAGGGGGCTTACAATGCTATGAAGGCACAAATCAACATATAAAACAAAGATTGAGACGAAGCCATTCATGCTGTCACCCAAAAACCCCAAAAGAACAAGCTCCAAATGAAACCCTTGAGCAAATATCAATAAAAATCCTTGCTTTGAAGAAGAAAGGTTTCAACTTTGGCTTTGAATGAAGCTTATGAGCTCTCATGCAAGATCCTTGCTTTTTGGTCAAGAAAAGGTTGCAACTTTGGCTAGAATGCAACTTATGAACTCTCATACAAACATGAAATCACTCAAATGATCATAGAATCTCTCATGAATGAAGAAAAGAGGCTCCTTTACTTTGAAACTAGCTTAGAACACTTAAGCTATCATGAAGAAGAAGATGGAGGCCATGGGTTGAAGTGGAGGCCATGATGAGGAATCATTTTGGCATAGTTTAGTTGTAGGATCAATTTATGAGGGTTTTAGGAGAGGGTTAGGGTTTTTTTTATAGAAGACTAGGATAGTTTTAGCCATAGGATAAACCCTAGAACCAATCCTAGCCTTTAAAGCATGTCTTGGAGAAGAAGTCACATGTAGGAACCATTTAGGGCATTTAGATTAAAGTTGAACCATGAGAACCATTCAAATGCAAAATCTGCATTCGAGCGAATCGGCCCACGGGTTGACAGCCAAACACCCTGGATTAACCCCTAGTCGACCCAGCGAGCTCGGGTCAACCTCAAAAATCGGCCGGTTCAGTTATTCCCCTCTCCCAATTCGCTGTTTTGAACATTTTTGCATATTTATTTATTAAATTTTCAATTATATATATATATATATCAATATATATATTTCTCTGCGCAACCCATTTCACTTAATTAAGTATACTTTAATTTGTGAATTTTTATGTTCAAATTACGGGGTGTTACATTCTCCCCTCCTTAAAGGATTTCGTCCCCGAAATCTCTAAGTCAAGAAGAACGTATCCTACCAACCAAACAACCATCTACTCAAACCATCAAACACTGGCATCATTGTCCTTAGACGATTTCTAATGCCATATGAACATATGCAGAACGTGTGTGTATATGCTCCTTAGCTAATGCTAATGATTAGGCCTGAATGATCTTTCTAATGCAAAATATGTTTAGTGCCATGAGTCCAACATGTATGCGAATAGTCCTAGTCATATAAGTACTATATGCGTGCACAAACATTCATTCATATGCAACATCCGCATGATAACACATTCAATTTCATCCATAAACAAGTATAAATACTCGTGCATATGCAATATGAAACGTGGCCGCGTCAATCTAGTATCTAATGTGTATTCGCGCATCCACGAGCAACCACTTGCAACCATTTGCAACCATATCAATCATAACATGTTTCAAATACATGTTTACATCCATAGAGTTCTATCTAAGGTTCCCAAGATAAGATCGAGGAGATAAACAAGACAAACTCCTTACAGGGTTTGTAACAGAAATAGGACCGAGAGGATATCCAGCAAGCGATAGCATGCAAGTAAGCTCTACAGGTGAACCAAGGATCAAAGATACACTCTTAAAAAGAGACATGATGCGCGCGTCTGAGCCGCATTTCCACGAACTTAATTCCATTGTGCCTTGACCGCCTTTGACTTCATGGTTTCGTAGCTCCTTGATTCCTATTTCCAAGGTATGAGTCAGAACTCTTTTCACTGTCGCCTCTCGTTCCACTTTCATTTATTCTTTCCCTAGTATACTTGGCTCAACCATATCTACGTACTCATGCAAGCTCTCCAAAATTCACTAGTGAATTCTGGATCTCGTTTACCAATGCCAATTTATGTTACCACGTGCACTTACTAGGGTGATTCCTATAACCCATGCTTAAGCGGAATGAACCATCCGTCTTATTGGCGGACGTTACTCGATTGGATCAGAGATTTCCGATAAATGCATCAAGAGATTCTAGGTAACTAACCATGACAGAACCTAAAAGGTTACACGAGACTTCGAAGGTATTACCAAAGCAAGCCAAGAGTCTGACTGCCCTCTTTTCAAAACCGAGAATGGTATCCCTTACTGGATAACCACTTTACCCCTAGAATCCATCCATAGCTCAACAATAGAAGTATTGCTTCTAATCTCAACACTTGGCATAGATGTTCTCAAATCCAACAAGTCATGAATAAATGGACCGACTCTCCAACCAGATTTTGGGACAAAAACTGGGATCCTCTACCATGCTAGTACTAAGGTGCAGAGACTCAACTATCCAAGCAGACTTAAATGATACGATGGTCAAGACAAAGTCTGGACGGGATGATAGAAAAGAACGACTAAACCTTTACCAGAAACGGTACCATTTCTTTTAGGTACCCTAGAAATGGGAGCGTACAATTGCCCTCTCTGATGATCTTGTCCTTGTCCTCCTTGATGGACTAAGCCATAGCAACAGTTGCTTATCCTTAAGCTCGCGTCCTTTATCCTTGTTCTTATTATCCCTTCTTATAACTTCGGTGACCGGTCTCTCGAGAACTTCCTCCATCGCACGGGAAAACACTTACGTAGCTAGACAAGGATTAGTCGCAGTTAAAACTACTATGACTCCAGATGGAGGAAAGAAAGGGAAAAGAGATTCGATCAAGGGAACAAAGGATAGTGCTAATGGCTTTTGGGGAATAGCCTTTAAAAACTTTTCTTGAAAAATGCTTCTTTGTAAACGGTTTCTCAAATAGTTTTCAGAAGGTTTTTAAAAACTTTTGCCCAGTCTGGTAACCTGGCTCTGATACCAAATGTAACACCCCACCTCCGCTAGGGTCACTCGCAAAGGAATGCACTAGCTTTAGAGGGGTACTATTGGTAAACATGTACAGAAATATTACAAGACAGAACATATATATATATATATATATATATATATATCAGCGGAAGTAAAACAAATTTCATTACCTTATAAAATAAGGTCTAAAAGCCTTTTACATCAAAATACATCAAAACCTGTCTTGCAATAATAAAGAAGCATAAAACCATTTCATAAATTATTCCCCAAGTAAAACAGTAAAGTAGCCATAGCCAAGAGAAGTCCAAGCCATGCGTGATGACCTTCAAACAGAAGAAGTCCAAACTAACAATAGCATTTCCTCCTTGTAACCTGGGGGGGGGGGGGGGGAATGGAAGACAAGAGGCGAAACAAAACGGGGTCAGTCATAAAGACTGGTAAGCCCTATCTACTATCAGTATATAAACTAGTAAAGTTAACTGGCATGAGGAACTGAGATGAACATAAGTATGATGACAAGATAGATAAGCTAAACCAAAATAACAGGATGAACTACGGTACCAAAATAAACGAGTGTGTCATGATAAACTACGGTGTCAAGATAAATCAAGGTACCACATTGTCAGGTTTCTATCAAGTATACTATCCTAAGGTATTTATCATGTATAACATCCTAAGGTATATATCATCTATATTTGCTCTGCACCCCTCGTACTAGTATCCCAACCCGCGTCATGCGTTAACTATGAATGTCCCTTGCCCAACGCCACGTAATGGTCCATGTCAACCTAATATATAGCATATGTAGGTTTTCCCAACTCGTATGTTTCTTTCCATGTATAAGTTTAGTCCTTTGCCGTAGGCCATACAGGCTTTCCCATGTAAACGTCTTATCCTTGAAGTTATTTTGGACTGCTACCCTTGATCTAGTTATGTTTTCTTACCATGAACTATCGCGTGTCCACTTAGGATTTATGCCACCTAGGACCACTAGGGATTATGCTACCTAATGAACGTTTCCGTGTCTCGGTTTGGGTTCAGCCACCTAGGGCCACTAGGGATTATGCCACCCGTCAACCACGCCCTTTATCCCACGTATGTATCGTGAATCGTTTTCCATGTCTAGATGCACATGTTCCTCAATGTGCCATCCGAGTTCCGTGCCAGGGCAAATCAAGAAATACGGGACTCGGTTGGGAGCTTTAAGTCGTCTGCTGATGCAGATATCAAGGTCTGTTTTTGTACCCGTGGCTATGGTCCCACGTGACCCCTCCCTCAACTACTGAAAGGCAATCCAAGAAAAATCATGTATGAGAACTACACTAAGGCCCATCGATGCCCACTTCCAGATAGCCAACCTCACCCATAACTTGATAGCTAGTATATGGTCTTTTGGGAGTTCCCTGCCTTTCCGTACGTACACGATTGACTAAAGATGGTAGGTAGTCGGCGACATGCTATCCCGGGGCAAAATCAAGTATCGTCGACTCCACGCTAATCCATCCCAGTCTTTAGGTCGCTCGCATAGCAACCAAGGCATACTCTTGGTTCTTCTACCGCAGACCTTAACCCCTGTGGGGCCGGGTTTCATGGACCACTCGCCACCTCACAGAGGGATACCAAGAGTACCCTCACGTTCCTCGAAGCTTTCACTTCGTCACCCAGTTCGCTGGAGCTTTTATCCTAGTCAGATAACTTGCTCCTCCTCGTATACTAAGCGATGACCTACCGTACCAGGTTACTCATCTCTTTATGAACTAGTCCCATGTCCTTAGCTAAGAATTATTACTTAGTTACCCTTAACTAAGGTTTACTACTTAGCCCCTCTTTCCGCTATCCTTGTTAACTACGATGTCCAACCTAGTCCTTTGAGCTAGGGTTTTGTCAAATGGGTTAAGTGTTGTTATCCAAGTTTGTGACTTGACCCGCCTACAAATCATGTCAAGATTGGCTAAGTACTCAAGTTCAAGGCTTAGCCATACAAGTTGGTTAAGTGTACCAAGAAGCTCATGACTTAACCCTATCAAGTCAAATTGGTTAAGTATTTATTTGCCTTCACCCTATCAGATTTTCATTTTAGATTGATTAAGCATGGATTATCTTAATCCCATCAGATTATCGAGTCGGATTGGTTAAGTATGGGTTAGCTTAACCCCATCCACTAATCGTATTACAATGGTTAAGCCTAATCTTAAAAGGTCTTGTGACTTAACCCTTATCAGGTCCACCTATTAGATTGGTTAAGTATAGGTTACTTAACCTCATCAAATCATCACGTATAATTGGTCAGGTATAAGTTACTTAACCCCATTAAATTATCATGTTAAATTGGTTAAGTATTGGTTACTTAACCCCATTGAATAACCAAGTTTAGATTGGTTAAGTGTTTAACTTAACCCCATCGAATTCCCGTGTTAAGATTAGTTAAGTATAGATTACTTAACCCCATCTAATTACCGTGTTTAGATTAGTTAAGTCTTAGTTACTTAACCCCATCTAATTACCGTGTTTAGATTAGTTAAGTCTTAGTTACTTAACCCCATCAAATTACCGTGTTTAGATTAGTTAAGCGTAAATTACTTAACCCCATCCCCTAGCTGTCTTGTATGGTTAAGTGTCATTAAGAAATCAAGCCCGGTCCCACTTAACCTACCCATTTGTGTCATATCGGTTAAGTGTCATTAGTCAAATTTACTTAACCTTATCATGTGGCATCAATTTAATTAATGCACTCTCAACCTCTCACATTAGACTTTGTTGTGGTTACTAGTTAAGCCGGGCGGGTCCGGGTAGATTTACACCACAACCTAGTCTAACCTCGGGTCTTAAGCGCGACATGACCAACTTCTCACATTGGATCCTATTGTTTGTAGCCACTAGTTAAGCCGGGCGGGTCCGGGTAGATTTATGCTACAAACTCAACCCAACCTCGAGTTGGTCATTTTCATGTTTGGTCTAGTGTCTTGTTACACTTACAACCCATACGTGTCAAGTTTCCAAGTCCCATGCTCATAGCCAAAGTTACATGTTGTCACGTTTATACCAACTTACCCAAATCATGTTTCATGTCATTAAAGTTTCCTCATAACCTAACCCCAACGCTTTTAAACTCGCATATACATTCACAACAACGCATAATGGATTTAAAGAAGGAACTTGGAAAAGGCATGACAAAAAGGGTATAAGGCCACAAGTTAAACATTGTGGAAATGAGGCATAAATGTGCTCACAAACTTGCATGTTACATTGTCAAGACTCAAAAACATGCACAACATTCAAACTTGGCAAATAGGTGATACATGGTCATAGATGACATGAAATGATGACAAGTAACTCGCATATAACATCACATAAGGGTTATGACTTCATATGCAAGTTAACCTAAAGGTTATGAGGGTTCTCATGTTGCATAATGCAACATTTCAACATAAAGGTTATAGCTTTTAACCCACAAGATCAAGGTAATGACTTTATAGACTTGCATAACATGATAGCATGTATCATACTTAATGATCAAACCCAAACTTGCAACATTCATTTAACTTTATAGTTAATATCTAAGAGTAGGAGGGGGCTTACAATGCTATGAAGGCACAAATCAACATATAAAACAAAGATTGAGACGAAGCCATTCATGCTATCACCCAAAAAACCCAAAAGAACAAGCTCCAAATGAAACCCTTGAGCAAATATCAATAAAAATCCTTGCTTTGAAGAAGAAAGGTTTCAACTTTGGCTTTGAATGAAGCTTATGAGCTCTCATGCAAGATCCTTGCTTTTTGGTCAAGAAAAGGTTGCAACTTTGGCTAGAATGCAACTTATGAACTCTCATACAAACATGAAATCACTCAAATGATCATAGAATCTCTCATGAATGAAGAAAAGAGGCTCCTTTACTTTGAAACTAGCTTAGAACACTTAAGCTATCATGAAGAAGAAGATGGAGGCCATGGGTTGAAGTGGAGGCCATGATGAGGAATCATTTTGGCATAGTTTAGTTGTAGGATCAATTTATGAGGGTTTTAGGAGAGGGTTAGGGGTCTTTTTATAGAAGACTAGGATAGTTTTAGCCATAGGATAAACCCTAGAACCAATCCTAGCCTTTAAAGCATGTCTTGGGGAAGAAGTCACATGTAGGAACCATTTAGGGCCTTTAGATTAAAGCTGAACCATGAGAACCATTCAAATGCAAAATCTGCATTCGAGCGAATCGGCCCACGGGTTGACAGCCAAACACCCTGGATTAACCCCTAGTCGACCCAGCGGGCTTGGGTCGACCTCAAAAATCGGCCGGTTCGGTTATTCCCCTCTCCCAATTCGCTGTTTTGAACATTTTTGCATATTTATTTATTAAATTTTCAATTATATATATATATATATATATATCAATATATATATATATTTCTCTGCGCAACCCATTTCACTTAATTAAGTATACTTTAATTTGTGAATTTTTATGTTCAAATTTCGGGGTGTTACAGCCACACTCACATACTAGCTTCAAAAGTTATGAAATTTGAAACCTACAATAATTTGACATCCCGGATTTAACAAAGTGGTTTCGTCGAATTCCGAGGTCGTTTGCAAAATGGCCATTTTCACGGGCTATATAAACTCCATAGCGACCTTTCAGAAAATTCATTTGGCCATAACTTTTGCTACCCGCTATGAAACTTCGATTTTTCAGATTCGTTAGAAAGATATTCACTAACAGATTTAAATATATTTGGTTTCACTCAAATCCGTTTTGTTTTGCACCCGGTACAGTCAGTCAAAATTTGAATTCAAAATTAGAAACTACCGCGCCAATTCACGCCTTGTTTATAATTAGAATTAATTATATTCGTTTTCAAATGTCGATTCAAACTTACTTTTCATCGTTATTATTTAAAATATTTATTTTAAATATTTAACATCCACTAAAATAGCTAATTTAAAAATTTTAAATTGGTTCATATTTTTAAATTGGTTCAGATTTTCCGGGTCGTTATATGTATATTCCTAAATTCAATGATAATTGTGAAATAATTGTAAATCATACCTCTTTTTGCATTCTTTTTGTTGTTCTTCCATTGTCATGAACCACACATTTACATCTTTTAGAATTTGATGTTGAGATCTGCTTTACTGTGGCCGGCTCGTTATTCTGATCATCATAGTATGTTTATTTATTGAATTTGAAGATCGTATGAGAAAGACATCAATGATTTAGTAGTTTAACCATCATGGGGCCAAAAATTTGAATTTGAATGAATGGACACTTCAACTACTATAAATATGCCAAATAGTCATACCACTTCATAAACTTTTCTCTTCTTCTTCTTCCCATTTTTCCTTTTTTAGTCAGTCTTTTGGGAGGCATAACTTCTTTGTTTCTTAACCGAATTAGATGAAACTAACAGTGAATCGAAGAGGAAGGCAAGGGCTACAATTTAGCATCAGTTTCATGAATAATGATATTATAGTGCAGTAGGCCAAATCAATGAGAGGAAAGCATAGAATCCCATGTGCAATTTTCTATTTTGATAGTCAATTTCAAACTGCTATATCTCACTCAATTTTGATCGAAATTTGATGATCTACCTATCAAAATGACTGCGAGAAAAAGAATGTATTCGAGAGAAGGAGTTGGGATGAAATATTTCAAATATATGAGTGAAATATGAAGAATACAAGTGACATTTTTGATTTATTTTTCCCTTTGTGCACTAAAACTTCATTTGATCATAACTTGGCCATTTCATGACGGATTCGCTTGAAACCAGTGGCATTGCGAAGAGGAGGAAGAGAAGAATATTATTGAATTAAGTTGAAGATGAAAATTAAAAAATTGTATTGATTAGGTACTCATTTCATTGTAGATTATCAATTACATATCCATCTTTTTTTCTTAATTGATGAACGATCATCTTGGTATCTTTTGGCCAGTAGTCATCAGATATAACTCTTCCCCTGCAAAAAAACATAACTTTTCAAAGAATCAAGTGACTTTTCCTTTCAAATGATGAAATTTTGAGAATTGCCATTTAATATTTCTAAAATACAGATGATGAAATTTTGAAAACCTATGCTCTAATACCAATTGTTTTGGATGAGACTACAGATCTTAACGAAAAACTAACACTAAATGGGGTGAATAGTGCTTTAAAGAGATAATGGGAGACGTAAACAATTAATGATTATTCAAACAACGATATGAATAGCAGAATGAATATTGTTAACGATATTTTTCGTTAACACCGAAAACAGGTTTACAGAAATGGACCTAACGGGAAAACGGGGTTATCTAGCTTCCATGAGCCTGAGTTAGGTGACCGTTCCTAGATATCATGGGCTAAGCACGAAAGATTGGTTACTCTTCCCTATGAGTGGTGAGCATCAAGCTTAAGCAGCTTAAGAACCAACAGTTATCTTGGGTCAAGGGTTCACTAAGCATAGCTGTAACGTCCCGCAAATCCGTACTATCTGAGTTGACTAAACAACCAATGTCCAACCAAAATAATACAGAAATACGAGTCATTTAGGTTAAAGAAATAGGAACAGATAGAGGATAAAACAAAGAAAACATCAGAATCTTACTGCGGATTGAAAAAAATATAATATCATATATCATAACTTTGAAATACCAATATTTTTATCATACATACATACCATTATCAGAGATCAACATTTATACAACACATCGGAAAATAAATAACGGAGAAGCCTCCTGCTTCAAGCTCCTCCAAGATTATCTGTAAAAGCCTGAAACACTTGACTGCCCGTACAATTTTGGGCACCCAAGAGTTAGGAAAAAACGAACAAAATAAACTCTTGGTCGGTCATGGGTTGGTGTGAGTAAACTCCAACCATATTGTTTATCTTTGAAAATCCTTTTGAAAGAAAGGGTAATAGTAAGACCAGCCCACACATAAACATGGACGGTATTTACCTTACTATAACTAAAACATTTTTGATATCAAAATACAGTGATATTATAACAATGTCTAATTAAATAAATAATCAAATAGCAGAATGCTTGCATCTCACGCTCTACATATATAGTATAAATTCAAAAACCGCGGGGTGCTTATTGGTGATTGGATTCCAACTATGACAAGGTATGGGACCACCACCGGATCAGTGTACTCTAGACGGGATACACTGTGGTTCAGCAAGAACATCTTGCAACCCAGCCACACATGAGCGCCCACTCATTTAGCTTGAGTGTAGCAAATATATTGTCACTCACGGTTGTTGGCCATCCAACCGTAATCCATAAGATACAGAATCGAAAGAAGAATAAATAATGAATTTTCAATAGATCGGTGACAAATATACCCTGCTTGGCCAACTAGCCATGCTGCCTACCCGATTTTTAACATTTCCTGGTTGTGAGGCTTGAAGCTACGAAATTTCTTTTAGAACATCTGGCTACCATACACTTCGAATGGCACATCATCAAACCCATCAAAATACAAGTTGATCTTCTTAAAATATTACGGGTATAAATAGCTATGAGAAATGAATTCCTCCGGCACCAACGTAATACCTCGAAAAAAATCATCTTATGTGATCAGTTAGGAGTACTCTGTTAGACATTCGTCCATACAAGTTGTCGTGGGACTGGACAAACAGAACAACTCTTGCATTTTACTCGGTCTTCAATTTTTCTTTAGCATAATCTAATTTGTAATGCCTATGCCCATACGGAGTGGTTTTTTGGATAATAAATTCAACTGGTCTCTTCGTTTTGACAACGATGGTAAAAAAAATCTTTGATAGTCGGTGATTTAACTATCAAAGGAAAATAAACATCCATCAAACAATCACTGGCCCTTTCTAATATTTTGTGACGACCACCCATAACCCCCGTACTATACAAGAGAAATAATGCGTTGAGAAGTACGCATGGCAGTCATGGACGATCATCAGAGTAGGTAAAAACAAGCGGAACCTGTCGTAAACTCACAACGTAAGGATAAAACATAACAAAATATATACAACAGGTAATGGTAGTGAAGCAGAAAACACTAAAATTTCATGACAACTAGAAAGTATTCCCATACACATGGATAACAATAGTAGTGTTTGTACAATTTTCCTCACTACAACACTCATAGAAATAGCACACAGCATAAACAAATAATAAATAGTAGTAAAGATAGTACGCCAGCCTTCTGCTCGCCTCCGAACAGCAACACCATCCTTACATGAGCTACCTGTCACCTGCTACTTAGTCTGCCCATCCAACAATCGGATGAACAACCCAAGGTAATAAGAGGAAACATAAACCTTGAATTAGACAATAGTCTTAGTGAGCGATAAAACAGCTAACAAACTTCAACCATAAAGTATACGAGAAGAGATAGATAAGCAAACTAATCTACCTACGACACCAGAGAAGAACTCAACCTTATCTTCCCCACATCAGACAGTGATAGCCTTTACTATAAACAATTCAATCATTCATCCATGGAAACCAAAACACCCATTCAATTACGGAAAGCACTCATAACATCCAGATTATATAAGTCTCACACAGACAAGCATAATCGAGTTAGACATTCCCCAAGCACTCTCCCTAGAGGCCTAAACCAATATCAGTTAAGCACTCAAAGAACATCTCCCTCAACTTTGGATAACCCACGTGAGATAGTACAAACAGAACAACCAATCATCCATGACTGGCTCTGACTATCACCGCCAATCCTGCTTTGAAACCACCATAAATCGTATGACAGCCAACCTTGCCATATGTCAAGGGCTAATGGTAACCCCGGTTCTAGCATAAACTCCATATGTCCAACCTTGACAACTAGGCCTTTCAACAATACCAATGGTACTCGACCTACAATCGGTCTTTTGGGTACCTCCATCGTACCTCTGCTTTGAACCTGCTAGAACATACCACAACGATAATCTCTCGCCCATCAATATCTCTAGTCGTCCAAACTTGACGGTTATTTACTACTCAAGCGACTAAAATACCCCACCCTTCATTAAGGTCACTCACAAAGGGAATGCCTTAACTTTGGTGGAGGTTTGTAAGTAAAAGTCACAGATAAAACACAAGACAGATATAAACACATATACATAAGCAGCGGAAAACAACAGACTTTTTATTTCATAAATATGTGTTCAAACAAAACATTTCCATAACTGTCACATAATAACTTCCAAAACATTACAACATCATCTCTGTCTTGGTTATTAAATAAAGAAGCATAAAAACATAATTAAAACTGCATAAATCCCCTTTGAGTGTGTCCAACAGCCATAGCCAAAGAGAGTCCAAACCATACATCTACTATCTTGAAGCTTGCAAAGAGTCTTACTAAGCTGGATTGTTTCCTCCCTATGGACCTGGGGGGGGGGGGGGGCGAGGGGACAGAAGAAAAGAAGACAAAAGAAAATAGGGTCCGGCATAAAGCCTGTTAAGTCTAGTGACTCTTCAGTATGAGAATAAGAAAAAGGGTATGACAAGTATAAACTAGAAATAGGAAAGTGTCATAAACTAAGGTAAAGCAGTTTGAATCGAATATACTATCGCACCCCACACTATATCCCTGCACCTACTTGTATTGTCTTAACTGGCAACCCATGCAGGATGTGAAGTGATCCCCTTTTTTCTAAAGATCGGCTCCTACTTGCATAATCATCTATGCCTTACGGCCCCCAAATACTGTAGAAACCTATGCTGGGCCCACCATAGGGTGTATCAAGTCCCATGGTGGCGACCCGACACAATCCTTAGAATGCATAGGTTATGCTACTAGTGTCCCCCAGTGCCCTGTTTGCCTGCTCCGAAGTGTGTGCACGTCCGCACTCCGTTAGAACCCACACTATTGCACCCACCGCCGTCGCTTTTGACCGCTAACAATCAACCCAGTAATCAAGCCCCACCCTGCCTAGTTTCAGGGTACCATGATACCTAATTGGGTTACTACTGAAAAGGGTCCCAGTTACTAGGGTTTTCTAGTCAAACATGTTAAGTGGTTAAGTGTCTGTATTTACCTAACCCCACCCATCAGTTTAATTAACATGTTGAATTGGTTAAGTGTTTTAGTTAACTTAACCCTACCATGCTGAATTGTCTGCCCTTAGCTTCATAAAGCACCGACCACTCACATTAGACAGATATTGTTATGGTTATTGGATGTTCCAGTCGGTTCCGGGCAGGTTTAAACCGTAACTCAGTCTAACCTCGGGTCCTTATTGGGCTCCATGCTTAAACACCCACATTGGATAGGTATTGTTGTGACTACTAGACAG
Source organism: Allium sativum (assembly GCA_030737875.1). Taxonomy (NCBI): domain Eukaryota; kingdom Viridiplantae; phylum Streptophyta; class Magnoliopsida; order Asparagales; family Amaryllidaceae; genus Allium; species Allium sativum. The sequence continues at coordinate 568,956,623 of CM060923.1, read as the reverse complement.
CCGGGCGGTTCCGGGCAAGTTTACATCACAACTCAATCCAACCTCATGTTAAGCATATTCGTATTTTTTCTAAATTTACGTATTTGTTTTTATCACTTAATATATGTAAATTTGTCAATAATTAATTGTTGTGGCCCACTTTCCAAGTTTAACATTTTTGGTATAAGAATTTATACCATTCAAGTGCCAACAATTTTGGCATGTGACAAACATGCCAATTTCATATATTTACAAATTTATGTCAAATTTTACAAATATACCCAACGTTAGCCCGTTTAAATATTAGGCTAACAATCTTAGCCTAATTCTCGTTCGCATGGTTTTTAACATATAATATTAGGCTAAAAACTTAGCCTAATTTAGCGCACACAAATTGGCATAAGGGAATTCATAAACATAAACATGACATAGGCGTAAACTTAGCATTTTTGGCATAGTCAATATGAACATCATAGGTGTGAACTTGCAAAATAGCCAACATACATATATGTGAATTTGCAACGTAGACTAAATCAACATACATATGAATTTGCAACATAGCCTAATTCAACTTACATATATGTGAACTTGCATTGAAATAGGGATCTAACCAAATAGGTATCACATAAATTAGCATATGATTTAGACAACATAAGCCTAGATATGTTTTGGATCTAGGTATAACATCGAACATCACTAGCATATGACAAGGATATGACTTTTTCAGAAGTATGTATAATTTTATGACAAGGGTGTGAACTTGATCCAATCATATATCTAATTACAACATGAAACATGTATTAAAGTGGATCTTGGCATAGATCCAATTAACTTGCAACTTTCTTACAAACATACTAGCATGTATGTGTACATAATCGTTTAGGCATAAAGGTTCTAGCATATATTTATACATGAAATCTTAATCACATACAACCTATATAATCACATAAACATATAGGTGTCGATTACAATGCGATTCTAGATGTACAATAGGATCAACATAAACTCAATTATACCACAAACATCACAATACCACAATCATTACATCGCATATGAATCAACATCGTTGTTATACAATAACACAATTTCATTCCCAATTTACATCGAATCAATTCTTAATTTTATTCACATCGGAAGAATCACTATACTTACAACAAACGATGGTCTTGTTTTCTGATTTCTGAATTCTGAATTTGAATTGCTTTCCTTTGGGTAGACTGAAGTTTATTTGATTATTGTTTTAACTTTAATTTGGCTCGTCTCTAAGCTTTTCTACAAGTGGAGGCTCCTCCTAGTTTTCTCCCAATAGCATGGCGGCTCCGTCTCTAATTTCTTATGTGAATTTAGGTTGGAGTCTTAAGTTGTTTATATAGAGTTTCAGATTGATTTGAGCCGTCAGATGATCATAGACGAATCTAGACCATTAACTTCGAGAGGAGCCAACCAAAATACGACAAGTCAGCCCTAGTGACACAGCCCAGCCTCAGAAATCGACCAGAACCCGACCAGGCCAGCCAGGGCTAAACCAGGTCGACTGGGCAGGTCGACCCCCAGGTCGACCCTATGGTCGAACTGGTCACCCAGGTCGACCCTATGGTCGACCTGGTCACCCAGGTCGACCTGGTGCCTGGACGGGAATTTTCCCACCTAGCCCAGTTTGGGTCTGATTTTCGAAATTTGAACTAACTTTTGAACCGTTTGAATTTTAAATTAAATTGTGAAACTTCCGGAAGTCATAACTCCTTCATACGGAGTCCGATTCACGCAAACTCGGTCTCTATCTCAAGCAGAATTCCGAGACAAAAGCAATGGCGTAACTCGTTTCCCTTAATTCTATCATTTAGAATTAATTATACTTTAATTTGTTAATTTACTGTTAACAGAAAATTCAGGGTGTTACTTTCTCTCCTCCTTAAAGGATTTCGTCCCTGAAATCTCCAAGTCTAGGAGAACGTAAGTCCTAACATCCAATCGTCCATCTACTCAACCATCAAACACAGGCGTCCATTGTCCTTAAAAGACTTCTAATGCTTTATGATCATACGCATTGTGTGTGTGTATATTCTTATCTTATGCAAAATTAGGAGGTCTACTGATTCAGTTGACCTCCTCAATGCAAATCATGTAAGTGCCATGAATCCATATGTACGCAAATTTTTCCTACTCATAATTCTACATGAGTGCACAATCATTCATACAAATGCGACATCCATATGATGACATATCAAGTTTCAACCACATACAAGTATGAATACATATATGCATATGCAATATGAAGTGACTGAGCCGATCTAAAACTTAGGTTGTGTGTTTATATGCATCCACGAGCAACCACTAGCAATCACTTGCAATCACTTACAGCCATCAACCATAACATGTTTCAAATACATGTTTACATCCAAAGGGGTTTCTACCTAAGGATAAAGGATAATATCAAGGAGATCATACCTAAAAAGATAGATATAAGCACAACTTAAGGAAAAAGAAAGGTCAAAGATGTACCCTTGAAAAGAAAAGGGTAGGCCGCACGTATTTTATCTTCAGTTTCCCAAGTTGCGTCTTCCTCGGCGTCGCTTCACTGAACTTTAACAAGTTTGACTTCGCGGTTGCGTAGCTTTTTCACTTCAGTTCCTACGATTCGAGTTGGAACTCTCCTTACAGTTGCTTCGCGTTCTACATCCGGCTTCTTCTAGAATGTTTGGCTCTACCACTTCCGCAGATTCATGTAGATATTTTCAGAGATGAGAAACGTGAAAGACGTTGTGAATTCCGGTCAATCTTTCAGGTAGCTCTACTCTATAAGCCATTTTCCCAATCTTCTCGATGATAGGGAACGGTCCTACAAATCTTGGTGCTAGCTTTCCTGCGGATCCAAAGCGAACGATGTTCCTTAAAGGGGATACCTTAAGGAAAACCCTGTCCCCAACCTCAAACTCAAGGTCGGTCCTTCTTTTGTCGGCGTAAGATTTCTATCTGTCTTGGGCAGTCTTCATTCTCCTTTGTATCAAGTCCACTTTTTCTTAAGTTTCTCTAATCATATCTGGCCCAAGTATAAGCTTGTCGGTAGACTCCTACCAACAAGCTGGTGATCGATACCGTCTTCCATATAGAGCTTCGAAGGGCGCCATACCGATAGTGGCTTGGTAACTGTTGTTGTAGGCGAATTCTTCTAAAGGAAGATGATCCTCCCAAGTCCCTCCAAAGTCAAGAACGCGCAGTCTCAGAAGATCTTCTAACACTCTATTCACCTGTTCTGTCTGACCATCAGTTTGGGGGTGATAGGCCGTGCTCAAGCATAACTGTGTACCTACAGCTTCTTGTAGGCTCCGCCAAAATTCGCTTGTAAAGATGGGATCTCTGTCACTCACTATGCTGGAGGGTATTCCATGGAGTCGAACTATTTCCTTGAGATAAAGAGAAGCTAGAGACGAAGCAGTCCTTATACTCTTGATAGGTATAAAGTGGGCACTTTTAGTAAGCCTGTCCACTATTACCCATATGTTAGTATTGCATCTTCTAGACTAGGAAAACCGTCAATGAAGTCCATTGAAATGCTATCCCACTTCCATTGCGGGACTTCTAGAGGATGAAGCAGTCCTCCTGGCTTCTTTTGTTCTGCCTTGACCTGTTGGCATGTCACGCACTCAGAAACGAAATCTGCCATGTCCTTCTTCATTCCACTCCAATAGAAAACTCTCTTTACGTCCTTGTACATCTTGTCTCCACCTGGGTGTATTGTCATCTTGGAATGATGTGCTTCCGCGAGAACTTTCTTTACTAAATCCCTTTCTTGAGGGACGCATAGTCTCCCATCCCGTCTCAGCCAACCCTTATCATCGATGGAGTACCTATTGAGGTGACTAGATGTTTCGCCCCTAATTAGTTTATCAATCACATCCATAAGTTGAGGGTCTTCGCGTTGTGCGGCCCCTATTGAGTCTAAAAGAGTGGGCTGTACTTATAGGGATGCCAATATATCAGGTGTAAAATCTGAGGAACGCCTAAAGTCGAAACTTGCGATATACTTCAAGCTTTGCCTTTCCACAAAGAGAGGGCTTAGGGTCAGCTTCTATCTGCTCAATGCGTCTGCTACTACGTTGCCTTTGCCAGGAGTGTAGGAAATTTCAATGTCATATGAGGCAAGGAACTCCATCCACCTTTGCTGCCTCAAGTTAAGATCTTTTTTCTAGAAAAGATACTTCAACGATTTATGGTCAGTATATAATTCGAACTTCTCACCTAGGAGATAATGGCGCCAAGACTTAAGCGCAAAAACAATGGCGGCCAACTCAAGATCGTGGGTTGGGCAGTTCTTTTCATGCACTTTTAGTTGTCTTCCACCATAAGCTACTACCCTCCCTTCTTGCATCAGAACAGCGCCTAGTCCGTGCCACAAGCATCAGTGTATACGGTGAACATCTTGCTTCCATCTGGAAAAGTCAGAACTGGGGCTGTTGTGAGAGCCCCTTTTAATCGTTGGAAAGCAAACTCGCAATCCAAATCCCAAGTGAACGTCAGATTCTTCTTTGTTAGCCTTGTGAGTGGAGCTGAGATTTTCGCGAAATCCCTAATGAACTTTCGGTAAAAACGAGCTAGCCCAAGAAAGCTTCGGACTTCGGTTGCATTTCTTGGTGTCTTCTAATCTTGCACTGCCACCACTTTCGCAGGGTCCACAGCTAGCATTTCTTTGGACACTATATGTCCAAGAAATCTTACTTCTCTCCAAAAGTGGCACTGGAGAATTTGGCTTTTAGCTGACGAACTCGAAGAGTTTCCATGATCTCTTTTAGATGCTGAGCATGTTCTTCCTCATTCTTTAAAAAATCAAAATATCGTCCATGAAGACCACCACGAACTTATTGAGGAATTCTCTGAACACCCTGCTCATTAGGCCTACGAAATAAGCGGGTGTGTTTGTCAAACCGAAAATCATGACAAGCCACTTGTAGAAAGCGTCTGGGGTTTTGAACGCCATTTTATCAATGCTATCTTCAACTACCCTTAGCTGATGGAACCCAGTAGCCAGATCAAATTGGGAGAATACCGACGCACCTACAAGCTGATCAAACAAATTGTCTATTCTGGGAAGCAGGTGTCTATTCTTTTTGGTTAGTTTGTTTAGCTCCCTATAGTCCACACAGAGACGTAGTGAACCATCTGCTTTGGTGGCGAATACCACTGGAGCACCCCATTCCGAGATACTCCGCCTTATAAACCCCTTCTCGAGAAGCTACTTAACTTGCTTACTGAGCTCCTTCTCTCCTTTGGAGCCATGTGTCTAACAAGCAGAGTTACGGGCTTTGCATTATCAACAAGATATATGCAGAAGTCTATTTCCCGCTTCGGAGGTAAGCCTTTCACCTCTTCAAAGACATCCGGATATTCCCGAACCACTCTAACCGACTGCAAATTCTCAGAAGCGTCAAGCGACTCTAGATAACTAAGCATTACAGCATTCAAGGGATTACAAGAAATTTCTAGAGTGTTACCGAGCCGGGTCAAGAGTCTAACCGCTCTCTTCTCACAATCAAGAGTGGCACCATTACTGGATAACAGTCCAGGCCTAAGATCAGTCCATACCCTGAGAAGCCCAAAACAAAGGCACTACATCTAAATTCAACACTTAGAATAGAGATTATCAAATCCAAGCAAACCATCAACAAATAAGTCGAGCCCCCAATTGGATTCAAAACAACCAAGGGATCTTCTACCATACTAGTGTCTAGGTGCAGATATTCTACTAAAGCAGATGAAATAAAGGAGTTTGATGCACCAGAATCAAAGACAATGCGAACAGGATGATCATAAAGATAAACTAAGCTTTCTACAGAAATATTTCTACCTCGTTCCTGTAGAGGTGCCACCGGCATGTGAACCTGTCCCCCTGAGGTGGATCCAGTCCTCTGCCCCTACCCCCGCTTCTTTGGGCAGTCCTTAGCCAAGTGTCTAATTGCTCCACAATGGAAACAACCACCATTCATCTTTTCCTTCTTCTTCCTGCAGTATTTTGCTATATGTCCAACAATGCCACAGAAATTGCACTTTCTTTTTTCATGGATTTTGTTGTTCTTCCCGCATTCCTTGAAGTCTGTCTTCTTAGCCTGTAAACCCTCTTTCTTTTCTTGAGGCACTTCCACCTTTGCCTCTTTCTTTCCTTTATCTTCCTCGTGTAGCAGCGCCATGTCCACCAATCTTTCATAAGTTGCTCCCATGGGTATATGGGTCATCGCAAGGCTGTGTAGAGGCTCCTTTAGACCTTTGACGAAGCGAAGGGCCTTTTTGTGTTGGGTGTTTACTAAATCTAGCCCAAATCTAGCCAGCTGATTAAACTGATTGACGTACTCCTTGATTGTCATATTTCCTTGTTTAGGAGTTAGGAATTTCTCCATTTGCAGGCTTCTTTCAGCTTGGGAAAGGAATTTCATCTCAAACCTCATCCTGAAATCTTCGCAAGTCTCCACTGGCCTCTGAGCATGGGTAACTTCCTACCAATAGGAATCTTCATCTTTCAGTAACCACACTGCTAGCTGTATCTTTTGCCTGTCGTCAACTTCGAAGATGACGAACAAATCTTCGGTCTCCTACAGCCAGTTCCTTGCTACTACAAACGATTCAGTTCCATAAAAGTCCTTTCCACACATAGCCTTGAAGTCTCTACATGTCTTAGCGAAAGTATTTCCACGAGGAGGAGGAGGACGTGGAGGAACCGCTGCCACTGTTGGAGGAGGAATGTCTGCTGGGCCCGCACCATTGGCCCTAGCATCTAGGTACCTTCGGAACCAGCCGGGTATCGGCACTAATTCGGGAAGGTTAAGATCTCCAAACAAGCTGGAACAAAAAGGAAAGTATTCAAGACTAAGGATAGAGGGATAGTGCATATGGATTTGGGGGAATTATGCCTTTTTAAAAATAACTATTTTTCTTGAAAAAAATGCTTCTTTAAACTTCTTTTTTGAAAATAGTTTAAAAAACTTTTATCTAGTCTGGTAAAACTATGCTCTGATACCAATGAAACAACCCACCCTCCATTAAGGTCACTCACATTGGGAATGCCTTAACTTTGGTGGAGGTTTGTAAGTAAAAGTCACAGATAAAACACAAGACAGATATAAACACATATACATAAGCAGCAGAAAACAACAGACTTTTTATTTCATAAATATGTGTTCAAACAAAACATTTCTATAACTGTCACATAATAACTTCTAAAACATTACAACATCATCTCTGTCTTGGTTATTAAATAAAGAAGCATAAAAACATAATTAAAACTGCATAAATCCGCATAGAGTGTGTCCAACAGCCATAGCCAAAGAGAGTCCAAACCGTACATCTATTATCTTGAAGCTTGCAAAGAGCCTGACTAAGCCGGATTGTTTCCTCCCTGTGGACCGGGGGGGGGGGGGGTGGAAGAAAAGAAGACGAAAGAAAATAGGGTCAGACATAAAGCCTGATAAGTCTAGTGACTCTTCAGCATGAGAATAAGAAAAAGGGCATGACAAGTATAAACTGGAAATAGGAAAGTGTCATAAACTAAGGTAAAGCAATTTGAATCAAATATACTATCGCACCCCACACTATATCTCTACACCTACTTGTATTGTCTTAACCGACACCCCATGCAGGAGGTGAAGTGATCCCCTTTTTTTCTAAAGATCGGCTCCTACTCGCATAATCATCTGTGTCTTACGGCCCTCAAATATTGTAGATACTTATGCTGGCCCCACCATGGGGTGTATCAAGTCCCATAGTGACGACCCGACACAATCCTTAGAATGCATAGGTTATGCTACTGGTGCCCTCAGTGCCCTGTTTGTCTCCTCCGAATTGTGTGCACGCCCGCACTTTGTAAGAACCCACACTGTTGCACCCACCGCTGTCGCTTTTGACCGCTTACAATCAGCCCAGTAATCATGCCCCACCCTTCCTAGTTTCAGGGTACCATGATACCTAATTGGGTTACTGCTGAAAAGGGTCCCCGTTACTAGGGTTTTCTAGTCAAGCATGTTAAGTGGTTAAGTTTCTGTATTTACCTAACCCCACCCATCAGGTTAATTAACATGTTGAATTTGTTAAGTGTTTAATTTAACTTGACCCTTACATCCTGACTTGTCTGTCCTTAGCTTCTTAAAGCACCGACCACTTACATTAGACAGATATTGTTACGGTTACTGGATGTGCCGGTCGGTTCCGGGCAGGCTTACACCGTAACTCAGTCTAACCTCGGGTCCTTATTGGGCTCCATGCTTAACCACCCACATTGGATAGGTATTGTTGTGACTACTGAACAACCGGGCGGATCCGGGCAAGTTTACGTCACAACTCAATCCAACCTCGTGTTAAGCATATTCGTATTTTTTCTAAATTTACACATTTGTCTTTATCACTTAATATATGTAAATTTGTCAATAATTAATTGTTGTGGCCCACTTTCCAAGTTTAACATTTTTGGTATAAGAATTTATACCATTCAAGTGCCACCAATTTTGGCATGTGACAAACATGCCAATTTCATATATTTACCAATTTATGTCAAGTTTTACTAATATTCCCAACGTTACACCGTTTAAATATTAGGCTAACAATCTTAGCCTAATTTAGTGCACACAAATTGGCATAAGGGAATTCATAAACATAAACATGACATAGGTGTAAACTTGGCATTTTTGGCATAGTCAATATGAACATCATGGATGTGAACTTGCAAAATAGCCAACATACATATATGTGAATTTGCAACATAGGAAAAATCAACATACTTGTGAATTTGCAACATAGCCTAATTCAACTTACATATATGTGAACTTGCATTGAAATAGGGATCTAACCAAATAGGTATCACATAAATTAGCATATGATTTAGACAACATAAGCCTAGACATGTTTTGTGTAACACCCCGTGTATTCTATAACAGTGAAAGTCACAAATTGAAGTATAATTAATTTCAAATCAAAGAATTAAGGGAAACGGGATATGCCATTGCGTTCGTCTCGGAATTATGCTTGAAATAGAGTTCGAGTTTGCGTAAAACGGACTCCGTATGAGGGAGATATGGCCGCCGGAAGTTTCAGAATTTAGTTTAAAATTCAAACAGACAAAAACAACTCAGAAAAAAAAATTAAATTTCAAAAATCGGGCCAGATTGGCCAGGGTGGGAATTTTCCCGCCCAAGGCACCCAGGTCGACTGGGTAGTCGACCTGGGGCACCCAGGTCGACTACGTAGTCGACCTGGGTGTCGACTGGGTAGTCGACCTGGCCCCTGAGCCAGGTCGAACCCAGCCCCCCGGGCTGGCCTGGTCTGTGCTTGGTCGATTTTCTGAGCCTTGCCTTGTCACTAGGGCTAGGTGTCAGCTCCTGATTGGTCTCTCCTTCAAACGAACGGCTATTATTAAACCAAGCTCCATCGACGATCCTAATCAACTCACAAACTCTATAAAAAGGACCTAAGACTCCACCTAATTCACACAAACAAAAATGAAGATGAGACCGTCATGCTGCTGAGGAAAGACTAGGAATAGCCGTCAAAATTGAGAGACAATTAGGAGACGATTCGAAAGCTTAAAGAAACATCAATTAAATCAAAACAATGCCTACAACAAAGGATAGCATCTCCAAATTCAGAATTCAGATTCCTGAATTGAAGATTCGTCATACGTTGTAAGTAGAGTGTTATTCCGATGTGAATGAACAATTGAGTTTTGATTTATGTAAAATGACAAATGGAATTGTACTTCATTTTAATTCATGATTGTATGTTGCTATGATTCTAATTTTGAATCGATTTGGGATATTGTGGTATAACGATGTTAGGCCTGTTGGATATTTGCAAGTATATGATTCATGTTAACGACCATATGTTGTGGATTGTTTATTTGAGATTCATGCAAGTATATGATTCACTATTATGCCAATATGATGTACATACTTTTATGATCACTTTTAGTGTGTAATTGGATTCAACTAAGTATTATGGTTTATATGAATTTATGTTGGAATTGGCATCGTGATTCAAGTGTAAAACCATACTTTTGTATTAGAGACGAAAGTAAGCATCTTTTATGAACATGACTAAACTATGTTTGGTGTTATGCCTATCCAATGCAGTTTACTTATGTTTTTATGCTTCTTTAAATAATGTAATCAAGACAGTTATGAAGATTTTATGTTTTTGGAAGTACTGTAAGACAATTATGGCATGGTTTGTGTAACACGTATTTTAATGAAATAAAAGTTGCTGTCATTTTCCGCTGTTCAAAAATATGTGTTCTTATATCTGTCTTGTGTATCTGTGACTTATACTTATAAACCTCCACCAAAATTAGGGCATTCCCTTTGAGATTGACCCTAACGGAGGTGGGGTGTTTCACTTGGTATCAGAGCATAGGTTTACCAGATAAGATAAAAAGTTTTGGAAATTTATTTTCAAAAAAAAAAATTAAAAAAAATTAAAGAAGCATTTTTAAAGATAAAATGTTATTTTATTTTAAAAAGGCAAAGTCCCCCAAAGCCATAGGTACTATCTTTTATCCTTCGTTTTGAATCTATCCTTTTTGTTTCAGCATGTCCGAAGAACTTAACTTGCCAGAGGGTGTACCAATACATGGTTGGTTTAGGCGATTCTTAGATGCAAGGGCCAATCAGCCAGGTCCCACTGTTCCTCCTCCTCCAGCTGCAGGAAATCATCCAGCTACAGGAAATCATCCAGCTGCAGCAGCACCTCTTCCTCCACCTCCTCCGCTGGGAAATACTTTTGCTAAGATATGTAAAGATTTTAAAGCTATGGGAGGAAAGGACTTTCATGGAACCGAGTCCTTCGTGGTAGCCAGGAATTGGCTGAAGGAAACCGAGGACTTATTCGTCATCTTTGAGGTAGAAGATAGGCAGAAGGTACAACTGGCAGTATGGATACTTAAAGGCGAGGCTTCCTACTGGTGGGAAGTCACTAATGCAGAAAGACCAGTGGAAACATGGGAGGACTTTAGGGCAAGGTTTGAGGTTAAATTTCTCTCAGAAGCTGAAAGGAGTCTTCAGTTGGAAAAATTCTTATTTCTTAAGCAAGGGAATATGACAGTCAAAGAGTATGTTAATCAGTTCGATCAGCTGGCTAGGTTCGGACTGGACCTAGTCAACACCCCGCACAAGAAGGCTATCCGCTTTGTCAAGGGGTTGAATGAGCCATTACACAGTTTGGCCATGACCCATATACCCATGGGAGCTACGTATGAAAGGTTGGTGCAGATGGCATTGCTGAACGAAGAGGATAAGGGCAAGAAGGAGACAAAGGCAGAAAGCTCTCAAGTGAAGAAAGAGGGTTTACAGCCTAAGAAGACAGACTTCAAGAAGGGCGGGAAAGACAACAAGGAGAAGGGGAAGTGTAATTTCTGTGGCAAAGTGGGGCACTTAGTGAAAGATTGCCGGAAAAGGAAGGCCAAAATGAATGGTGGGTGCTTTTCTTGCGGTGAGACATGCCACCTGGCTAAGGATTGCCCAAAGAAGCGAGGGCAGGGGCAGAGGGCTGGATCCACCTCAGGGGCACAAGTTCATGCGCTAGAAGCGCCACCTCTGCAGCAGCGAGGTATAAATACTTCCGTAGAAAGTGTAGTTTATCTTTATGATCACCCAGTTCGCACTTTATTTGATTCTGGCGCATCACACTCCTTTATCTCATCTGCTTTAGTAGAATCTCTGCACCTAGAAACTAGAATGGTAGAGGACCCCTTAATTGTTTCAAATCCAATTGGGGGCCCAGCTTATTTATCTATGATCTGTGTGGGATTGAAAATTTCTATTCTAAGCGTAGAATTTAAATGTAGTGCCTTTGTTTTGGGCTTTTCGGGATATGGTTTGATTTTGGGCATGGATTGGCTATCCAGTAATGGTGCCATCCTGGATTGTGAGAAAATGGTGGTTAGGCTTCTGACCCAACTCGGTAACACTCTGGAAATTACTTGTAATCCTTCGTACGCGGTTATGCTTAGTTATCTTGAATCACTAGATGCTTCTGTTGAAAGTTTGCAATCGGTAAGAGTGGTCCGGGAATATCCGGATGTCTTCGAAGAGGTGAACGGCTTTCCTCCGAAGCGGGAGATAAACTTTCGCATATATCTTGTAGATAATGCAAAGCTCGTTGCGTTGCCCGTTAGACACATGGCTCCACGGGAAAGAAAGGAGCTCAGTAAACAGATTAAAGAGCTTTTAGAGAAGGGGTTCATTAGAAGGAGCATTTCAGAATGGGGCGCTCCAGTGGTGTTCAACAAAGGCGGATGGTTCACTCCGTCTATGTGTTGACTATAGGGAGCTCAACAAGCTAACGAAAAAGAATAGGCACCCTCTCCCCAGAATTGACGATCTGTTTGATCAGCTTGTAGGAGCGTCTGTTTTCTCCCAACTCGATTTGGCGACCGGTTTTCATCAACTAAGGGTGGCTGAAGATAGTATCGATAAGACAGCATTCAGAACACCGGACGGCTTTTTTGAATGGCTTGTCATGCCTTTTGGCTTGACAAATGCACCCGCTTACTTGGTGGACCAGATTAGTAGGGTGTTCAGAGATTTCCTCAATAAGTTCGTAGTGGTCTTCGTAGACGATATCTTGATCTTCTCAAAGAGTGAAGAAGAGCATGCTCAACACCTAAGGGCAATTATGAAAACTCTGCGAGTCCATCAGCTAAAAGCCAAATTCTCCAAATGCCACTTTTGGAGAGAAGAAGTGAGGTTCCTTGGGCACATAGTATCCAAAGAAGGGTTAGCTGTAGACCAGGCTAAGGTAGTAGCGGTGCAGGACTGGAAGACACCAAAGAACGCAACAGAAGTCCGAAGTTTTCTCGGGCTAGCAGGCTTCTATCGGAAATTCATTAGAGACTTTGCAAAGATATCAGCTCCGCTCACAAAGCTGACCAAGAAGAATCTAGCGTTCAATTAGGACTTGGATTGCAAATTTTCTTTCCAAAGACTGAAAAGGGCTCTTACAACAGCCCCAGTTTTGACGTTGCCAGATGGGAGCAAGATGTTCACAGTTTATACAGATGCATGTAGGACAGGGCTAGGCGCTGTCTTGATGCAAGAATGGAGGGTAGTAGCTTATGGTGGAAGACAATTGAAAGTTCATGAAAAGAACTACCCGACCCACGATCTTGAGTTAGCCGCTATCGTCTTTGCACTCAAGTCTTGGCGACACTATCTCCTAGGTGAGAAGTTCGAACTTTACACGGACCATAAATCGTTGAAATATCTTTTCTCGTAGAAAGATCTTAACTTGAGGCAACAAAGATGGATGGAGTTTCTTGCCTCGTACGATTTCGAGATCTCCTACACTCCGGGCAAAGGCAACGTAGTGGCAGACGCGTTGAGCCGAAAGAAACTAACCCTAAGCCCGCTGTTTGTTGAAAGACAAAGCCTAGAGCTTATAGCCAGCTTTGACTTTAGGCCCTCCTCCAATTTTGTACCGGGTTTGCTAGCATCTCTCGAAGTACGCCCGACTTTAGTGGACGCAATGGGGACAGCACAACGCGAAGACCCTCAGCTTGTGGAGACGATTGATAGGCTCATTAGGGGTGAGACTTCAAGTCACCCCAGCAGATACTCCATCGACGGCAAGGGTTGGCTAAGGCGAGATGGAAGATTATGCGTCCCATAGACAAGGGATTTAGTAAAGAAGGTTCTCGAGGAAGCACATCACTCTAAGATGATGATACATCCAAGCGGAGATAAATGTACAAGGACATAAAGAGAACTTTCTTTTGGAACGGCATGAAGAAGGACGTGGCAGATTTCGTTTCTAAGTGTATGGTGTGCCAACAGGTTAAGGCGGAACAGAAAAAGCCTGGCGGTCTGCTCCATCCTCTAGAGGTCCCACAGTGGAAGTGGGATAGCATCTCAATGGACGTCATTGATGGGCTGCCTAGGTCTAGAAGAGGAAACACTAGCATTTGGGTAATAGTGGATAGGCTTACTAAAAGCGCCCACTTTTTACCTGTCAAAAATAAAAGAACTGCCTCATCCCTAGCATCTCTTTACCTCAAGGAAATTGTTCGACTCCATGGAATACCATCTAGCATTGTTAGTGACCGAGACCCTATTTTCACAAGTGAGTTTTGGCGGAGTCTGCAAGAAGCGGTAGGCACACAGTTATGCTTGAGCACAGCCTATCATCCCTAAACCGATGGCCAGACAGAAGGAGTGAATAGAGTTTTGGAGGACCTTTTAAGACTGTGCGTCCTTGACTTCGGAGGGACGTGGGAAGACCATCTTCCTTTGGTGGAATTTGCCTACAACAACAGCTACCAAGCAACCATCAGAATGGCGCCCTTCGAAGCTTTATATGGAAGACCGTGTCGATCGCCCACTTGTTGGTGGGAGTCTACTGACAAGCTCATACTTGGACTAGATATGATCCGAGAGACTTCGGAAAAAGTAGACTTAATACGGAGAAGAATGAAGACAGCCCAAGACAGACAAAAATCCTACGCTGACAAGAGGAGGACCGACCTTGAATTTGAGGTTGGGGACAAAGTTTTTCTTAAGGTATCCCCGCTAAGGAACGTTGTTCATTTTGGAACCACAGGAAAGCTAGCACCAAGGTTCGTAGGACCGTTTCCTATTATTGAGAAAATTGGGAAAATGGCCTATAGATTAGAGCTACCCGAAAAGCTGGCCGGAGTTCACAACGTCTTTCATGTTTCGCACCTCCGAAAATGTCTACATGAATCTGCTGAAGTGGTAGAGCCAAATATCCTAGAAGAAGCTGAAGTGGAACGCGAAGCAACCGTGAGGAAAGTTCCAACCCGCATATTAGGAACGGAAGTGAAAAAGCTACGCAACCGTGAAGTCAAGCTCGTCAAAGTTCAGTGGAGCGACGCCGAGGGAGACGCAACTTGGGAAACTGAAGCTAGAATACGCGTAGCCTACCCTTTTCTTTTCGAGGGTACATCTTTGATCTTTCTTTTTCCTTAAGTTGCGCTTTTATCTATATTTTTAGGTATATCTCCTCGACCTTATCTTTTAGGTAGAAACTCTTTGGATGAAAACATGTAATTAAAACATGTTATGGATGATGGTTGCAAGTGGTTGCAAGTGATTGCTAGTGGTTGCTCATGGTTGCATATACACACACAATCTAGGTTTTAGATCGGCTCAGTCACTTCATACTACACACGCATATATGTATTTATATTTGTATATGGTTGAAGTTTAATGTGTTGTCATATGGATGTTGCATTTATGTATGAATGATTGTGCACTCATGTAGAATCATGAATAGGAAAATTGGCATACATAATTGATTCATGACACTTACATAATTTGCATTAAGGAGGTCAACTAAATCAGTAGACCGACTGATTTTGCATTAGATAAGTACATGTACACACACTTCGCATATGATCATGAAGCATTAGAAGTCTTTTAAGGACAATGGATACTCTTGTTTGATGGATGAGTAGATGGACGTTTGGATGTTAGGATATACATTCTTCCTGAACTTGAAGATTTCGGGGACGAAATCCTTTTAAGTGGGGGAGAATGTAACACCCCGTGTATTCTATAACAGTGAAAGTCACAAATTGAAGTATAATTAATTTCAAATCAATGAACTAAGGGAAACGGGATATGCCATTGCGTTCGTCTCGGAATTCTGCTTGAAATAGAGTCCGAGTTTGCGTAAAACGGACTCCGTATGAGGGAGATATGGCCACCGGAAGTTTCAGAATTCAGTTTAAAATTCAAACAGACAAAAACAACTCAGAAAACAAATTTAAATTTCAAAAATCGGGCCATATTGGCCAGGGCAGGAATTTTCCCGCCCATGGCACCCAGGTCGACTGGGTAGTCGACCTGGACTACCCAGGTCCACTGGGTAGTCGACCTGGGGCACCCAGGTCGACTACATAGTCGACCTGGGGGTCGACTGGGTAGTCGACCTAGCCCCTGAGCCAGGTCGAACCCACCCCCCCCCCCCCTGGCTGGCATGGTCTGTGCTTGGTTGATTTTCTGAGCCTTGCCTTGTCACTGGGGCTAGGTGTCAGCTCCTGATTGTTCTCTCCTTCAAACAAACGGCTATTATTAAACCAAGCTTTATCGACGGTCTTAATCAACTCACAAACTCTATAAAAAGGAACTAAGACTCCACCTAATTCACACAAACAAAAATGAAGATGAGACCGTCATGCTGCTGAGGAAAGACTAGGAATAGCCGTCAAAATTGAGAGACAATTAGGAGACGATTCGAAATCTTAAAGCAACGTCAATTAAATCAAAACAACGCCTACAACAAAGGATAGAATCTCCAAATTTAGAATTCAGATTCCTGAATTGAAGATTCGTCATACGTTGTAGGTAGAGTGCTATTCCGATGTGAATGAACAATTGAGTTTTGATTTATGTAAAATGAGAAATGGAATTGTACTTAATTTAATTCATGATTGTATGTTGCTATGATTCTAATTTTGAATTGATTTGGGATATTGTGGTATAACGATGTTAGGCCTGTTGGATATTTGCAAGTATATGATTCATGTTAACGACCATATGTTGTGGATAGTTTATTTGAGATTCATGCAAGTATATGATTCACTATTATGCCAATATGATGTACATACTTTTATGATCACTTTTAGTGTGTAATTGGATTCAACTAAGTATTATGGTTTATATGAATTTATGTTGGAATTGGCATCGTGATTCAAGTGTAAAACCTTACTTTTGTATTAGGGACAAAAGTAAGCATCTTTATGAACATGACTAAACTATGTTTGGTGTTATGCCTAGTTGAAAACATGTTTAGGGCCTATGTTGTTATCAAAATCACATGGTGATATATGTGACATTTAATTAAGTTAGATTTACATTCCAATTGCAAGTTTATATGAATAGAATGATTCATGTTTAAGTATGTTTATGCCATGATTATATGAATAGATCAAAAACCATGATTTCATGTTTAGGTATGTTTATGCCATGATTATATGAATAGATCAAAAACCATGATTTCATGTTTAGGTATGTTTATGCCATGATTATATGAATAGATCAAAACCCATGATTTCATGTTTAGGTATGTTAATGCCATGATTATATGCTATTACAATGCAAGTTCACAAGTGCAAAACTTATGTTAATTAGTTCGCTATGTTGCAAGTTCATGCGTTCACACTCCCCTTTTTATGTTACTTGGAAATATATAATACCATGTTCTAAGCCTCCCCTTTTTCATGTGGCTAAGTTGGGTTTAAATGTTAAACCCAACATATGTTTTATTGTAGAGAACGTATAAAACGGGGGTAATGACGATTGGGTTAAAATATAGAACATATGTGTTGGCATGTTTAACGCATGCCAACAACCTTGAAAAACAATTAAATGGTATAAATTAATTTTACCCAATAAAGATGAATTTGAATAATGGGCCGCAAATATTTACATATAAAAAGAAAAGAGACAAAATATGTAAATTTAGAAAATACGATGTGTTTAACCCGAGGTTGGATTGAGTTGTGATGTAAACCTGCCCGGAACCGCCTGGCTGTCCAGTAGTCACAACAATACCTATCCAATGTGGGTGGTTAAACACGGAGCCCAATAAAGACCCGAGGTTAGACTGAGTTGTGGCGTATGACTGCCCGGACCCAATCGGCAACAGGCAGCCACAACAATATCTGTTTAATGTGAGCGGTCGAGGCTTTAATAAGACAATTAAGGCTGAGTCAGGATTGATAGGATTAAGTAAATTTAATTAATACTTAATAAATGGAACATGCTAAACTATACAGACCGATTGGGGGTTAGGTTTACAAAACACTTAACCAACTTAGCATGTTGGCTAGAAATAGAAAACCTAGTAGCGGGGGACCCTTTTCAGCAGTAACACTACAAGGTGTATCAGGATACCCTGAACTAGGCAGGGTGGGGCACGATTACTGGTCTGACTGTAAGAGGTCAAATCGACGGCGGTGGTGAACCAGTGTAGGTTCTAACGGGGTGCGGGCGTGCACACACTCCGGCGCAGAAAAATAAGGCACTGGGCACCAGTAGCGTACCTGTGTATTCTAGAATTGTGTCGGGCCGCCACCATGGGACTTGATACACCCCATGGTGGGACCAGCATCGGTAACTACAACATTGGGGGCCGTAAGACATATGTAACTATGCGAGTAAGAGCCGATCATTAGAAATGGATCAATTCACCCTGATTATGGGGTGCCTATTGGGAACTAGTTTATATGGATGCAGAGATTAATATGGGGTACGATAAGTATATTCGAATCTAGACAACTTAATTAGTTTATAGTGCTTTCCCATTTCCAGTTTATACTTATCATGCCCAATTATTTATTCATAGACTGAATAGTCCTAGACTTACTCAGGCTTTATTGTCTGACTTTACTTTTCTTTCGTCTTCTTTTTCTTTCGTTTACCCCCCCCCCCCCTCCAGGTCCACATGGAGGGAATACAGCAGCTTGTCCAATTTTCACATCCAGCTTGAAGAGAAAGAATGTATTGCTTGGATCTTTTTCATTTTGGACTATGGCTTTGGACCGCAATTATGGGACTTATGCAGTTTACTTATGTTTTTATGCTTCTTTAAATAATGTAATCAAGACAGTTATGAAGATGTTATGTTTTTGGAAGTATTGTAAGACAATTATGGCATGGTTTGTGTAACACGTATTTTAATGAAATAAAAGTTGCTGTCATTTTCCGTTGTTCAAAAATATGTGTTCTTATATCTGTCTTGTGTATCTGTGACTTATACTTATAAACCTCCACCAAAATTAGGGCATTCCCTTTGAGAGTGACCCTAACGGAGGTGGGGTGTTTCATTTCGGGTCTAGGCATAACATCGAACATCACTAGCATATGACAAGGATATGACATTTTCATAAGTATGTATAATTTTATGACAAGGGTGTGAACTAGATCCAATCATATATCTAATTACAACATGAAACATGTATTAAAGTGGATCTTTGCATGGATCCAATTAACTTGCAACTTTCTTACAAACATACTAGCATGTATGTGAACATAATCATTTAGGCATAAAGGTTCTAGCATATATATACACATGAAATCTTAATCACATACAACCTATATAATTACATAAACATATAGGTGTCGATTACAATGTGATTCTACATGTACAATAGGATCAACATAAACTCAATTATACCACAAACATCACAATACCACAATCATTACATCGCATATGAATCAACATCGCTGTTATACAATAACACAATTTCATTCCCAATGTACATCGAATCAAGTCTTAATTTTGTTCACATCGGAAGAATCACTATACTTACAACAAACGATGGTCTTGTTTTCTGATTTCTGAGTTCTGAATTTGAATTTCTTTCCTTTGGGTAGACTAAACATTGATTTGATTATTGTTTTAACTTTAATTTGGCTCGTCTCTAAGCTTTTCTACAAGTGGAGGCTGCTCCTAGTTTTCTCCCGACAGCATGGCGGCTCCGTCTCTAATTTCTTATGTGAATTTAGGTTGGAGTCTTAAGTTGTTTGTATAGAGTTTCAGATTGTTTTGAGCCGTCAGATGATCACAGACGAATCTAGACCATTCACTTCTAGAGGAGCCAACCAAAATGCGACAAGTCAGCCCTAGTGACACAGCCAATCCTCAGAAATCGACGAGAACCTGACCAGGCCAGCCAGGGCCAAACCAGGTCGACCCCTAGGTCGACCTGGTTCCTGGGCTGGAATTTTCCTTCCCAGCCCAGTTTGGGTCTGATTTTCGAAATTTGAACTAACTTTTGAACCGTTTGAATTTTAAATTGAATTCTGAAACTTCCGGAGGTCATAACTCCTTCATACGGAGTCTGATTCACGCAAACTCGGACTCTATCTCAAGCAGAATTCCGAGGCAAACGCAATGGCGTAATCCGTTTCCCTTAATTCTATCTTCTAGAATTAATTATAATTTAATTTATTAATTTACTGTTAATAGAAAATTCGGCGTGTTACATCGACCTTCTAGAGCAAACATTATCCACCAACTCACGATCTTTGAGTTGTTGGCCTATACGTTGCTTTTCACCGATCAATGAACATATCACAGAAATGGTTGTCCACTTTGTTCCGGTCCGATCCACTTTGGTCTGATCCGTTCCACTTTGGTCTGGTCCGATCCACTTTGGTCCAGTCTGAACTTTGGTCCGATCCACTGTGGTCCGGTCCGATCCACTTTGTTCCGATCCGAACTTTGGTCCGATCCGATCCACTTTGGTCCGATCCGATCCACTTTGGTCCTGTCCGATCCACTTTAGTTTGGTCCGAAAGTTGATCCGATCCACTTTGGTTTGGTCCGATCCACTTTGGTCCGGTCCGATCGACTTTGGTCCGGTCTGGTTCACTTTCATCCGATTCACCTTCGTTCGATTCACCTTCGTCCGATCCATCTTTGGTCCGATCCAAATATGGTCGAATCCAAATATGGTCTGATCCAAATATGGTCCGATCCAAAACCTTCCTATTGCAATTCAACTCCAATTTCAACCAAACCTTCGCCAAACGACGAATCCAACTCAACCAAAATCATCAAACACAATCATAAACATATCATAAAATTACTAATCACATGAATATGACTATTGCCACAAAATGTGATGTAAATCTCACTAAAAACCATTAAAATGAACATATGATCAAAATGAGAGATCTAACTAACATAAACATGTAAAATGACATGAAATTAACAAGTAAAACTTGTTAGATTAGATCATAGGGTGATGCATATAAATTAGACATCTAATGATGTAAATCAATGGTAAAACATCCCAATTTGATGAGAAACATGAACGATCATATACTTCATTGCATTCATGTGAGAGATGTAAATCACTCACTGATTCTCCAAAACAAGCTAAAATGATAAAATTATGAATCCGAATAGCAAATAGTTCGAACCATGCTCCTTGATCCGATGAATTTTCCCTTGGAACGATGTAGATCTAGCCACGAATGGTGTAGATCTTTGATTTCCCTCCTTCGATTTGGATTTTTAATGGTGGAAAAGTGTTAGAAGAAGAAGAAGCACAAGGTCTCCAAATGAGAGAATGGGAGAAGTAAACTATTCTCCATATGTCTCACCCTCTATTTATAGTTTCCACCAACCCACTAACGGTCCTTCCCAGTTCAGCCCATTAGGGTCTCCAAACCTGAACAACCAACTGAAAAACCTTAAAACAACGACTTCTCCCAAACCGCTGAGCCAAATCCTTAATGTAACCACTCTACCGAAAGACAATCATCAATTTCTTTCCAATGGCATAGAGTTCATCCTATGATTCAACTTAAGTCAAAAGTTGTGCCCTGTACAAGACTAACAGGGGAAAAATGGTCATAAACAAAATCGGTAATATTTATGGACATACCTCATATCCCCATAAGCAACATATTAAAAGATGAGAATGATCCAACCCTCAGAGAATAAAATAAAAATATTTTACGATCTTTCGATATGTAAAATGCGGGTTGTTACATATTTTATTTTAAGTTCATTTCCTTATCGAATTCTATATATTGATATATCGATTTCTGATTATCAAAACTTCTTAGAAATATTCTAACTCCTTAAATTTCCGGAAAAATTTGCCAGCACCTTTTTTGTATGGGTCAATAACTCAAATCCCAACTTGCCTCTTTAGGCCCTTTCCATTAAAAAAAATAAAAAATCCAAGAGGCATGCCCAGTAGGCTCAAAAAATATCATATGGAAATTGAAACATGTACCTTTTTGTTAGGCACTCAAATTATAATCTTCATTATCTCCATTACATACCTGTTTAAAATATACAAGGCCATTTCCAATTCATTCCAATCAATTTATCCCTTCTTACATAACTTGCTTTCATTTATTTTAATTAGCTTTTTGGTTTCATTTACTTTTAATTTGAGCATATCTCATTCAATTATGTTTGTATTTGATTATATACAAATCAAACTCAAAATCCTTGCTCGCTTCCCAATTCTAATTCACATTTCATACTCGAATTCCCAATTTAAATTAACCAATTTAACTCACTTAACAAAGTTAAATTCTGCCCCAAAACTCCATTAACTAATTTCTTTTGAAATTAGTTAACATCATTTGATCATTAAAATTCTTATTTTTATATCAAAAATCACTTTATTTACTACGCTTGATTTCGTATTTATTTTATAACTGAAATATGGATTTTTCTTGTAACACCCCGCATTTTTTTAATAGAATTGAAAATGTGCATGTAAATATGTGCATAAACATAATTAAGAATGTATTTTTTTAGAGAATACATTAATTTAAAAATTAATGTGAAAATGAATTTGCAATTAAAATAAAACGACATTAGTGCATAAAAGTAAATACAGTACGTTAAAAATGGTTAATGTATCTGTGCAATGCATGCGATAAAAAGGAAATTGTTTTCATGCAAAGGTATTAGGTTGCATGCAATGAGTGTATTGCGTTAAAGGGTATCATAATCAGCTCATACTAATACACGAACAAAAGAAAGAGGTGAATTAACGCATGTAATTAATTATGTGCATATGAATGTATGCACAATTAAGAATAAATTATGAAACTAATATTGAATTGTCTGTCCATACAATAATTAAAACATACATATGCATGAACATAAATTAAAATAAAAGAGAAAAGAGTGCATAACTTAATATGCAAGCGGTAAAGAAAGAGTTGATGTGTTAATGCATGCAATAAAAATAGTAAATGCATGTGCTAAATGCAATCAATTATATGAGAGAAAATGCATAGAATAATTAAAACATAAATATATAATGCATTTAAGAAGAAAGAATTGAGCGTTTAAAAGAAGAATGCATTAGTTGCAATAATAAATTACGGATGGTAGGAAGAATGCTTGTAAATATATTCAATTGCACAAGATAAAAGAATACCAATTTCAAAATAAAGATTGCGCGCAAAAAAAATGTGTAGCAATCAGTGTAATCCAAGATAATAAACCACATGAAAAAAAGAGGAAAGATAATAATAAAAAGAAACATTAATACAATTGATGCAATTAAAGGAAGGTTTAGAAAGAGAGAGTTGAGGAATTAATTGGAATGTATGAAATGCATACGTTGAGGAGAGAATAGAATGTATTCAAATATATATATATATATAAATATATATATATATATATATATATATATATATATATATAGGGAAACAAGCGATAAATTAACGAAGTTAATCGCAATGCAATATTGAAAATAAAAGTAGATGTAAATTTTGGCGTTTAAAATTCAAAAGTAGTGAATTAATTGCATGTAATATGAAAGGATTAAGGCATCCAATAAAACATGCAATTAATTAAGGGAAGAAAAAGAGGCACATTTAATTTAAAGTAAAGGCAATTGAACGTTAAAAATAGAAAACAATGCAGCTAAATAAGTGCGCTTGGACCCAACTTATTTCTGGGTATATGCGTGTGTTTGTGGTGCAGCAAACCTGGGTTGCTCTAGCCTACTATAGAACATTCTTTTCTTTAGCAAGGTGTAAGGTTTAGATGGATTCTATTTTAATCCTAAGGCCCTTGTTGTTCTAAACTACCTATAAACAAAACTCTAAACCCAACCCTAGAATTCACAATCCCAAAGCTACGCTAAAGTTCTGCTTCTTCTTCCTCAAGAAATCCTCTTCTCCTCTAAAAATTAACAGTGATGTTGTAACACTGCTTCAACTCTAATTAAATTAATTATTCTTCTTCAACACAAGATAGATGAAGATTAAAGATTAGATTTAGAGTTTCTTCTATTTCAAAATAAAGAGAAAAGGGATTTTGATCTACAATCTACGCCGCAAGAAAGGGAAGAACTTTGGTTGCTAATCAAAATAGAACCTAGGAAAGCATAAATCACTGTGAGTGGATTTAAATTACCCTTGTTGAATAATGGTAGATGTATCGTTTAGCAATTACCCAAGTTAATTTGTTAATTCAATTGAAATAATTTAGATTTTATTTCATGTGTATTATGTTCTTCTTCTTTCCCTTTCCTTTTTATTTTTAAGATTTGGCTAACTTCGAGCCTAATCCAAATCTTGCTGAAAAACATGCGTACGAATAAAGATTGGAATAGTGAAAATGATGCTTGAGTTTGGAAATAATCTGTGATTGGGAAATTGAAACAACTTGTAAGATGAATTTTTGGGCATAATTCACGAATTGGAGAATTGTGGAATATCATATAACATAAACTGAGATTGGGAAATTAGGGGAAATTGGCACATATATTAACCTAGAAAAAGATAGAAGATATGTGCAATTAATATTGAGAACAATTAGATATGTTTGGGTATGCTGAATCAAGAATTTTTGAATGAACTATATGGACATAAGAAAAGCTAGAATTGAAGATTTAGACATATGGGATTATAAGTTGAATTGGGATTTATGCAATAAGAATAAGGGTTGACATGAATTATTGATGACTTTAAAGAACAATTAATTTGGGTATGATTAAGTAAAACTTATATACATGAAAAGTTGGGCATAACATATAATAAGGATTATTGGCATAACTATGTACGAGATTATGTAATCATGGTAGAATTTATGTATCCAAATCAAATTGGAACCATAAACATGAAATTAGGTTTAGAAGCATGAACATGAATGACTGGATTGGGATAAATAGGAATATAAAACCTAGATTGAAATTGTATAAGCCAGTTAAAAGACGAATATGCCTAACTCGAGGTTAGATTGAGTTGCGGTGTAAGTCTTCCCGGAACCGCCCGGCACATCCAGGAACAGCAACAACAGGTCTAATGTGAGAGGTTAGCGCATTAAGCCCAAAACCCGAGGTTAGAACGATTTTGAGGTAGAAGTCTGCCCGGAACCGTCCGACGTATCCAGCAACCACAGGCAACATGTCTAATGTGAGAGGTTGAGTGCATTAATAAAAAGATTAATGCTGTGAAACGAACATGTTAAGTGTGCTAAGGTTAAGTAAACGAAGGCTTATAGACAAACTTAACCAACGTAATAATGGGGAATGGTAACAAATCTTAGTTAAGAAAACTATGTAAATAATGATGGATTATGGCAACATCAACAGATACGAGTATAACTGAATCAGAAGATAATAGGCAAGCTTGTTACAAGACAAGTAAGAATCATAACGTAGGTTATAATGATCAATCCAAAGATGAAATAACTTATGAAAGAATGCAAGTCGTACTTAATTGAAGATTAAGTAATTCGTGGGAACGGGAATAAAGCAACGAAAAGGGAAAACATAAGTTATTTGGGTAAGGGGAAACCTTATTAGTAAACCTTACTTAAGATGACTAGGTTAATAAATAAACGATAAAGAGAATCTGTTAGTAAACCTTAGTTAAGAGAACTAAGTAAACAATCATGGAAAGTCATGTTGGTAAACCTTAGTTAAGAGGACTAAGTAAACAGTTACAGAAAGTCGTGTTTGAGCTTGTTAGTAAAACTTAGTTAAGAGAACTAAGTAAACAATTAAAAGGTCGCGGCTACATAAGAAATAGGGAAAGACTTATGAAAAAGAAACTTGGTAATTTAAGTTAAAAACTAATATGGATGAGATAACCAAGCTAAAAAGAAAACCTAATGGGATATAGCAGCGCATAATTAGAAGATTAAACTTAAGGGCTAATAACATGAAAGGGTAAGGCGCTTGGACCAGTCCATACGATAGGGGATGAATAACCAAACACGGTAGATCATCACGATGTCGTAGGGCGCAAAAGGGAGCGAACGTCCATCTGATCATGCAGAAGGTTCCAAGGGACTGGGTTACGAAGCACGTGACTTCTGGGGATGTGAGGGTACTCTTGGTATCCCTCTGTGAGTGGAAGATGATACGCCTGTGCTCACAGAGGTTAGGTTTGCATGGGAAGAACCAATGAGTAACACTTGATTGCAAAACAAGAGGCAATCAAAAGACTAAGATGGACCAGCGTGATTCGGTGAGACCAGTTAGTGCCTTGTGATAGGAACTCGTCGTCTACCTACCATCTTCAATCAACACGTGAAGCGGAAAGGCGGAGAACTGCAAAAGACCATATACTTTGCTATCTAGTTACGGGTGAGGTTGGCCAATAGGACTGAAGGGCATAGGGGGTCGGAGTTTCTTGATTAGCCCAGCCAAGGGACTTGGCCGCACATATAGAGAACATGTGCAAATAGACATCGTGTACTTTTGACGATACATACATGGGGAAATTCTAGGTACACTCATATCGCTCTGGGTGGTGTACCATGGACTAGAGGGCATTATTTGATGATAGAATCTTGTACGATCTAGAATGGCAGTCCAAACGCTTACGTAGCACAGTGATGATAATTTTATGCAAACATAGCATTGATATACATACGACATGAGACATTGGATAAGGGACTGCGTACATACGGTGAAGACCATGCGAGTAGAGCATACCTTAATTGTGGGTAGCTACATATACACTATATTAGGTTAATCTACTAGAGAGTAGATGGGTGCGATGTGTGTGTAAGCCTTGAGTGCTAATAACAACAAATAACCTAATAAATAATAATATATAATTGAACGGTATATGTAGGATTATCCAAGAAGTGCAGTTTAAATTCATTCACACAGAACTTATGTTCTGATCCCCTCCTCATAACATTCGCAGGTTAGGTTCATGACAGAGACTGTATAACTTTGGATACTGGTTTAGCAGTATTATTATTAACGTAAAGCTATGTTTCAACTACATTATATTTTATTCCTTCCGCTGTGAGATGTTTTCCGAACTCTGACATGTTTTATGTCTCTGTCATTTCTGCAGGATACCAGAGCAAACCAACTCGGGTTTCGATGGATTGGGATTTTGAAAACAATTCGGTCCGTCGGAATTCGGGTTGTCACATTTCTAACAGAAATTTGGATTTTTATTCACTAAAAATCCTTTTATTTTATTTAATAAACCGTTACGATTTATCATCGAGTATAGCGATGTTTTTCTGGAAACTTGATTTTGATATAACTCAAAATCTATAAAACGAAATCCAGATTTTTCTCTTCCAATAGAAAACTGTAATTTAATAAGTCCAAAATTCTGGTTTCATCAAATTCCAACTTAAACTAAGTTCAGTATACTCAATTGAAATTCAAAATGCCAAATTACGAACTATCATGCTGTGGCAAGTTCGTTTTATTAAATTTAATTATAAATGTTTAAACTTCGTTTATAATTAAATTCCAACTACATTTCTAAATATTTTATGCCAAATCAATAATCAATTATGAGTTTATTCAAATACTCGGATTTCTATATTCAATTCCAATTCATATGGAATTGGATTATTTGTAAAAGTGAAAATTAGGCACACATCCCTATTTTCAAACTTAATACACCTCACATCCCTCCCATGTTTATATTGTACACCTGCCCCCTATTTTTATGTGCCGCTTGGAACTTTTCAAACATTCCGCCTCCTGCTTTAAAACATTCCGCCTTCTTCATTTTCTGCCAAAAAAAAATGCGACATTGATTTAAAAAAAATTCTAAAATCTCAAAATAATCCTAGAAGTCCACGCAAAGAAAAAAATAGTTGCATATATGTATGCAACTATTGCAAATAGTTTCATGCATTTATACAACTATTTGAATACACATGCACATATTTATGCACACCTCTTGAATAAATGCATACATATATGCAATTTTTCTGTATAACTTCATACATGTGTGCATATGTGACAAAATATATGCAACAGTGAACAAATTGTACGTATGTATGCAGTTTTTAAATAAATGCAACAGAAGAGGCATGTTTTCAAAGTATGTGCATACATGTATGCATTTATATTGCAGTTTTGAAGCGAAATTGAAATAAATGCATACATGTATGCAACTAATTGAATTATATGCATCTGCCAATGCATTTTACTTCATTTCGTTTTTTTTTATGTCATTCTTGATTTTAATGTGGTTTTTGATGTTTTTTCACCTGAATTATTTTATGATTAATTGTTTTACTTAAATACGAATTTACGTGATTTTTTTATTTTTTTTATTTTCTTGTTGAATTTTTGAATAATAGGGACTAAATTTATGATAATTTTATGACAGGATGTGAGCCTAATTTAAAAAGTAAATAGGGACCTGCAAAAAATGCACCCTTTATAAAATTCAATACAGTAGAATTTCAATTAAAAATTTCTTTTATCAGAAAAATCGATTAATTCAACACCCTTTACAATTACAAACTAATATCATCCCTTGATAATAGCGAAGTTGTTCAAGTTGGGGTATTTTATTTACCTCTCAGACCTTGACCGACAACGTTCTTACTTGAGATAAACAAAAGCTTGTAATACAAAAATGATTAAAATACCATCATCTATTCCATTAAGATATGGTTTTGTAAATCATACTTACTTTGGAAAAATCTATTTCCAAATTACTCGATGGAAATAACTCTATCACATTTATAAACGTTGTTTACAAATTAAATTCATTATTAAAATTAACTTCCTATTTAATAATCTATTGAAACTCGATTTCCATTTTGGAATATTTTATTTCCCTTCCGAATCTCTTGTTAATTTTCATTTTCATTTGAATTTTTTTTATTACTATAACTTATATTTATAAGCATAGAATCTATTTTCTTATTTTTATATGCTGGAGATGCCAACTTCATAAAATATTACAATTTAAAAATTAACTTTCTATTAAATAAATTTCCAATGTCCTTCCTAAAAATAAATTTATTTCAATTCAACTATATTCCGAACTTCGAAAATAAGTTCCATCATTTTCTTTTTATAACGATTCAATTTACCCTTTCAAATTCACTTGAATTTAAATTTACAATTTATACGATGATAATTTTCCACATTCGTTTATAATGCCATTTATAAATTACACTTTTTGTTCTAAATATTTAAAACAAGTTTTATTTCAAACTTTTTTGAAATCCAATTCCTACATCAGGAAATTTCCTTTTTAAAATTAGACATGAATTTAAAATCTAATATTGTCAAACTATATTATTATTATTTTCCATTTATACACATCGTCTTTGTAGCAACCCGGAAAGTCTGAACCAATTTAAAATTTTTATTTTGGAAAATTTAATGAATTCTGAATGTTTAAAATGAATTATTTTAAATAATAACGACTAGAAATTTATTTTGAATAGAATTAGAACGTATGTAGTTATTTGAATCGACGCTAGCATATAAATATTTATTTTAATTATAAAAGAAACTGAAAATGGCACGGTAGTTTGAAAATTTGATCTCAAATTTCAAATAAATGTACAAGATTCAAAATAAACCGGATTTTAGTGAAACCAGAAATATTAGAATCAATTTGAAGATAACTTTCCAACGAATTTGAAAAATTAAAATTTCAAACCGGGAATAAAAAGTTATGCCCAGATGAAAATTCAGAATAGTCGCTATGGAAAATATAGCCCTTAAAAATAGCCGTTTTGCAAAAGACCTCCGTTTTCAACGAAACCACTTTGGTTGGATCCGGGATTTCAAGTTATTGTTAGATTCCAAAATTCATAATTTTTTGAATTAATATGTGAGCGTGGCAAAAGAAAACGTGTTTTGACAGTTTTAGTCAATTTGGATCGACCAGAAAATGGCCTGTTTTCAAACGATCTCCAAATTTGACAAAATTAGTTTTGTTAGGACCGTATCGTCAGTACGAAGCTAGAAATAATTTTTTGGGAATTTTTTGAGTTAGTATGTGGCCCTGGTAAATTAAAATGTGCATTCAAATTCAATATATAGATTTATATTTTAATTTTTGCGGAAATTAATCGTAACAGCCGAATTGGGTTACGATACATATCCCACTGCATTCGAAATGGGGGTAATTAGCTAGAGACGACAGTTGTTGGGTTTGAACGGGAGTTCGAACGAAAAGTTACTTTATTTGGAATTAAAATAAAATAAAAAAAATATAATTATATATCCCCTTTTTCCAATTACTCATTCAACCCCCCCCCCTCCGTTTCATTTTCAAAATCGAATTTCAGAAGGGGTAAAACCCCGTTGTCGTTGCTCCTCTATCCAAACCCGACGCCGGCCAACCTCCGGAGCACCGCCACCACCCTTCCTACGCCGCGCTTCCTCCTCCAGCTTTCCCCTACCCACCTCTGTCAGCTCATGTTCTCCCGCTTTCACCCAAATCCGAATCCCCTCCTACCCTAGGAACCCAAGCCGCCACCCCTACTGGCCATCCAACACCACCTCTGACGCATCCGAATCCGAGCACGCCCCTCCTCAGCCCCATCTCCAACATGAACCCCTACCTTCCTCCAATGCAGACCAGAAAAGCCCCTTTCTTTTTTAGTCGATTATTAATGCTCGTTGCTACGTTGATTTGGGTCTTCTTCAGTAATTCGGGAAAGGCCGGCGAGTTCCCCTTTTTATTTCCATTTGTTTACGTAATAAAAATATGATTTTTATTTGTAAAATTGGATTTAAAAAGATGTGATTTTTAATACCATAGAGATCAGATTTTTTTTCTTTAACGATGTAAAGATATGATTTTGAATACCATAAAAAATATGATCTTTATATAATAGAGATAATAAAAATATGACTTTTATATAATTGAGAAAATAAAAATATGATTTTTATATTATAGAGATAAAAAAATATGATTTTTATGCTATAGAGATAATAAAAATATGATTTTTATATAATAGAGACAATAAAATTATGATTTTTATATAATAGAGACAATAAAAATATAAATATCGTTGATTAAAAATATGATTATTAATGTATAAACATCATATTAAAAATGTGAATTTTACTATGAACAGCGTGGAAAAGTCTGAGTTGGAATTTCAGGAAAAATCCGAATCGTTCAGAAATAAAGAGTGGCGGAGTGGAACCCAAAAGTGATAACTTCTCACTTTAATTTATTTTCTTGTTAGAAATATATACTAGGATGCAGACGGTGCTTAGCAGCACCTGCCACCGTCGTCCACAGACCATGGACGACTTGTTTGTATGTTTGATTGTGTTGTGAAAATTGATTGTGTGGTGTGGAATGGAAATAAATATTTTATAGTTAAAAATATAATTTTTAACGTGTATATGAATAAAATGAATATTCATAAACAAATCAGAAAATTTGTTTGTATACACACATTTGATTGATATTGATTGGGACGATATATTTTACACATCACTCAACTGCACAAATAAATCTGTTTTTGTTGTTTAAAGACCCCACACGGGTATTGGGATAATATTGGACATACACTAATCCAAATATTTAGTTGTATGTCAATCGATTGGTTGACAGGCTGTTGTAAGCGTTAAATATTTATATTTGATGCTTATGCAGTGTAGAATGCACTTTGGATGATGGTTGACTGTGTTTGATTGTTGTGTACATGTGTGTATGAAATCCATATAAATCGAATTATATGGTAATTGAGTGTGTCTTATTCCAGTTCAGAAAGAATGAATATTTTAAAATAACGATTATTTTAAAATAATGAATATTTTAAAATAACGATTATTTTAAAATAATGAATATTTTAAAATAATGTTTAGTAAAAGATCAAAATTTGATTTTGGTGTCCAACTTGGGATGTACACGAATATATTTCAATATAAAAAGCCGTGTTGATTAGATTAACGCCTTTTTGACGTGAATGATATTTATATTGATTTTATTCATTTCTATAATGAATATCGAAAATGAAGTGATTTCAAAATCTAACGTTTTGAAAATATTATTATTTATATATCGATGATATGGAATATTAAATTTTGATTTGAAATTGAATATGAAGTTGAAATCGTTTTGAAAACGAATTTAAAACGATTTATAAAATACGTTTTAAATGGAAATTGACGAAATATAATATATATATATATATATATATATATATATATATATATATATAATGGCCTGAATAGAGTGCACCGCGCTGTGGTAGTTCGCGAATTTCGACCATTGACTTTGAACGGGCATTACGGGGGATCCGACCATCGGATTCTCCTAAAACTAGAATCGTTGGGTTCATATCGAAAAGAGCTTCTAAGAATATGAGAGATTCGAAATCTAACTGTTGGATTTGGAATTATGTCCAAATCAAATTTGGTAAAGGTCGCTGTAAGTGTAGTTCGATGACCGTTTATGGAAATCGACTTTACGAGCCTTGATAAAATTATTAAAAATATCAATAATTTGTGTAAAATCATAATAAATGATTTGGAAAGAATTGGGATAAAAAATTCCATATTTGAAAGGATAAAAATATATTTTTATCGAAATGAACTAGTTATGAACTATAATTAAAAATCCAATATTTTTAAATAAATAAATTGGGTATGAAATGGTTTTGAAATATATATTAAATATATGAATAGGAATGGATTTGAATCGAAATTATCCTCGGAATATTTCGATATTGGATTTTGTGATTATAAGGATAGTGTGGAGGAATTTGGATGATATATATATCGTTATTCCAATACAATATTTGTTGGTTTCAGAATTTGATATTGAATATAAGCCGATAAATATTCTATTCAGAGCCTTGTATTTAATATCAAATTGGATTTTGGGTTTGTCGTGAATGGTATCCTTAATAATACTGTTCTTAAATCCAATGGAGTTAACAAAATTAGAAACTAACGGGAGATTGGCAAAGTTGAATGGTTTCCTGGGTATTGATCTGATGTTGGTTTCGGCCTTCGGGGTTAATACTTATGTGATTTGGAATTTTTAAATCTTTTTATTAAGATTTAACAGGAATTTTCCAAAAGTAAAGTTTTCTAATTTAACATATATTAAATTGGAATTGAATGGAATTCTATTTGATAATAATCGAAATGAAATTTTGTGGAGGAAGACTGTTAATACATATGGAATTTAAAAGGCGTTTCCGATATTCTATTTATATTATTGGTCGGATACGGAAATGGATATCGATTATATATGGATTTGTTCTTCTGTGAAGATTCCATAATTAATGGAATGTGATTTGGGTTTCTCGTGAACTGTGTTTTAAATGACATTAGTTCTTTAACCCAGTTAAAGGCAGGATTACATGTCTATCATTGTATTTCGAACTGTATGGTTGATCTCTGCTAAATAAATATATGTTTGGTGATGGAGAATTTATTCTCTTGCTTAACACCCTTCTCAGAGACGTACAAGCTTAGAGGTTATATATCAGTAGAAATCAATAACACGGTGAAGATTGTCGATGCGACATGTTTGTGTTTCTAAAGTTAAATAACCATTAACATTGATTTTTGGGAAGATTAAAACTAAGTGGAGTTTTGATGAATCTTTAATTAGATTGAAATGGGAATTTATTATTTAAATTATCAAATTTGGTAGATGATTAAGAATGGAGTATCGCCAGTTTTGCTCCTAGCGATAGTTAAATCTTTAATTAGATTTGAACGGGAAATGGTAATTAAATTTACCGATAACACCAAGGTGTTGGTTATGGGGTAGTACCAGTTTTGCTCCATGGGATGAATAGGTTGGGATTGGGAAATTAAATAAATGATTACTTTGGTAAAGTGCGCTAATCCCGACTAGTTTGGAAAACCATAAAAGGTTTTGAATTGACACCCAAAGGAAGATTAAAGAATAAATTTTAAAGAATTTATCTTTGATAAAATTAATGGGAACCTTTCCCAAAGAATGTGAATAATTGAATAAAAGAGTATTTAGAATTGGAATGAGGCGTATGGTGTGTTTTTATAGAACTTGTTTATTAGATACGCGAGTTATTCGGAAAGGATGGGTTTATACCCATTCTGAATAAATGATTCGACAATAAGTCGACGATGAAGACGGTGGTTGAAGACCGGAGGTCTTCACATCATTTGGATGATTACTGATGTCGTGATTGGGCTGTAACCCCAAGACGAGGTAATAAGTGGTGGTCTTCTAGACGTACTTGGAGATCGTTGGATATGCGAGGGCCTCTCTCCTGTATTGGACATACGGGACGAGGAATAAGGTGCCTCCGGTTTCGTTCAAATCCAGAACGAACTAGTAAATGTATTGTGTGTCTGATATTGGACTTTATTCTGTGTTGATTGATTTCTATTAAATATATATCTGTATGGCGGTGGAGAATTTATTCTCTCGCTTACCGCCCTTCTCCGAGATGTACGAGCTCAGAGGTTATATATCAATAGATATCAGTCGCATGGCATGAATTGCCTGTGTGGCATGCGGAGATGCAGTGATCAAGGCTTCTGTTTAAAAGCAGAGTCTTGTGGTTGATGATCAAAGCACGAATTTAATACAGCATAGCTTTGTGTGTGGCGTAAATTCGCGAGCCTCACACCTCGGTATGAGTTAAAAACGGGATCGAACTGTTGGGAGAACACGACGTTTCTTTTTAGCTATGGGTGGTGCCAGCATTTTACATGCCCTGACATTTATATTATTTTTACGTGTGCGGTTGTTGGATTGCAAGGTGCCTAGGTTATATCGGTCTCTACGGAGCCGATGGATAGCTCCGGTAGGACCGGGAAACGTGTGTTCAGAAATAACTAATCCTGAAACGTAATGGAAGATCGGCCCCACCGATCCAAGGTTACCCAAAGTGTGTAGTCCTGAGGCATTTGCTAGAGTGTCTCGAAGTGGTGAGGAGCCATCCTTGGCCTCGACTCATGACGGAAATCCAATTTCCAATACGTGACATTTCAATTTTGATTGTACAGCCTAGTATTGGCGACATGATATATGGTACTCCTACAGCCTATGATTGATACATTTATATTTGAAGTTGTTTTCATACACTTGACACTATAATAGTATCAAAATGATTTGTTTTAAACGTACCAAGCATGTTTGGCTATTATAAGGGAAAACCCTGTCCTGCGGCTTGCGTTGCATTGTGTGATGGGACCTGGGTCTTATAATAGTTTCATTTTTTTCAAAAAGCATTGTGCTGTTTATTCTATGCACTAGTATTCTTGGGAGGAAACCCATTCCATGTTATATGGCGTGGTCCCTTGAATTTCTCTCTTTTAAAGTAAAGTTTTAAATAACTGTTTTAGTTCTCACACCAGTGACATGACTGACCTGGAGTTTGTTGTTTTAACCTAAACTCTGGGTGCCCTTATTTTCCACATGGGCAGCTAGTAGTTTCGGTTTTGCAGATTTATATTCATAGGATCCTGGTTTACAGCTGGAACGATGTTTAGAAAGCTCTGTATCCGTATATCGCCTTCAGTTGTGTTTGGTTGTATTTTCCGCTGCAGTAATGTATTTTAATCTATGATATTTATCGGATGTATTTTATTTATTCATAATCTGTATATTCTTGTACTCTGATGTAAATTGTTGTAATAAACAATGAAATGTTGTTCTGTTTGTATTCTGATTCGTCTTGTCCTCAAAGAAATCCGCTCTTTCTCTTCTCTTCGGAGAACGGGGATGTTCGGGTCGCTACATTTAGTATCAGAGATTTGGTTTACAGAGCTTGAGAATATGGCACGTTAGAACCAAATGAAAGAATTCATCAGAGATTGGATTAACAATATCTAATGAGAATTACTCATTAGAGATAGGATTGGTAGTATCCTAGAACGATTCGAAAGAGTGTTATTTTTAAAAATCAAAATGAAAACAATGCTTTGTTTTCAAAATTTAAATCGTTTTATACGTATTTGAATATTTATTCTAAATTGATTTAGACAATCCAATATATAAAGATTTTGCACATACGCCTTACAAACGTGTATTCGAAGTTTTAATATACTTGATAGATATAGAATCACACTCTACTCGCTCGGACATGATTCTGATGATGGCACGCCATCATCAGCATTTATGCTTGAGTTTCAAAGTTGGATATCTATATATTTCCAATTGAATGGTGTGAGAACCAAAACTAGATAGGGCTTATTGTTGTGACTTGGCACCAAAAATGTGATTTTTGACTATATATCAAAGTTATGAGTTTGAAAAGCTAACCAACTAGTTGATTGGTGATTGTGGTGTGTGATTATTCAATTAAACCATTATATAGATGTATGGTAAATTTGGACCAAATTGTATCAAATGTTGAACTGTATTGAAAATTGTTTGGAAATGCATGCATGTACATATATAATAGAACAGGTCACAGCAAGGAGGCTAGAGAAGAGGAATAAAATTGTATACCCGACAAATAGGTACATGTTTATTAATTTATTGGGTTTGGATGATTTTATGAGCCGCTTGGATTCTTCTTTTTCTTTTAAAGATAAGAGGGCCTGCTTGGCCGGTTGGGGATTTTCCAGGTGCTCCCGTACAAAGGAGGTTACAGCGAAATTTTT
Source organism: Allium sativum (assembly GCA_030737875.1). Classification (NCBI taxonomy): domain Eukaryota; kingdom Viridiplantae; phylum Streptophyta; class Magnoliopsida; order Asparagales; family Amaryllidaceae; genus Allium; species Allium sativum. The sequence goes on along the minus strand of CM060923.1, from coordinate 568,920,343 downwards.
CGAAAATTTAGGGTGTTAGCAAAAATTTTGAAGAATTGGAAAATTCTTAGAAACCGAGAACTTGAAGAATGAAAGCCAAACATAAAGTTGAGTTGATTAGTTAAACTACTTTCAGCTCCGTTCCTTTTCGAGGACGAAAATATTTTAAGTGGGGGATATTGTAACAACCCAGAAAATCAAAACCAATTTAAAAATTTTATTTTCGCAATTTTATTGAATTTTAAATACTTAAAATTGTTTATTTTAAATAATAATGACTAGAAATTTATTTTGCATAGAATTAGAACATATAAATTTATTTAAATTGAAAATAGAATATAAATATTTGTTTTAATTCTAAAAGGAAATGAAAATGGCGCGGTAGTTAAAAAATTCGATTTCAAATTTCAAATGAATGTACAGGATTCAAAATAAACCGGATTTAAGCAAAACCAAAAATAATTGAATCTATTTTGAAGATATCTTTCCAACGAATCTGAAAAATCAAAACTTCATAATGGGAATAAAAAGTTACGCCAGTTGAAAATTCGGAATAGTCGATATGGAAAATATAGCTCTTAAAAATAGCCATTTTGCAACTGACCTCCATTTTCGATGAAACCACTTTTGTTGGATCCGGGATGTCATGTTATTGCTAGATTCCAAAATTAATAATTTTTTGAATCAATACGTGAGCGTGGTAAAAGAAAACGTGTTTCGACAGTTTTAGTCAAGGGTGCGTTTTTTACAGGTCCCTATTAAGTTTTAAAATTAGGCTCACATCCGGTCATAAACTTATTATAAATTTAGTCCCTATTTTTCGAAAATACACTAAAAAAATAAAAATAAAATATTAAAAAATTACGTAAATTCGTAATTAATTAAAACAATTATTCATGAAAAAATTCAGGTGGAAAAAACAAAAAAAACGTCAAAATAAAATATTAAACAAAAACAACGAAATGCAGTAAAATGCATCAAAATACGCATATAATTAAATTAGTTGCATACATATGTGCATCTATTTCAATTCTGCAGCAAAACTACAGTACAAACGCATACATGTATGCATTTATTGTAAATACATACAACTTTTCATGCATTTATTTGAAAACAGCATACGTACGTGCAACTTTTTCACTTTTGCACATATTTTATCATATATGCACACATGTATGCAGTTATACAGGAAAACTGCATATATGTATGCAGTTATTCAAGAAGCTTGCTTACATTTGAGCATGTGTATTCAAAAAAGTTGCACATATTTATGCAATTATAGGCAATAGTTGCATACATATATGCAACTTTTTTTTATTTCTGAGGACTTCCGAGAATATTTATAGATTTTAGAATTATTTTTTTCAAGCGGTAGCGCCAAAATTTTTGATCAGAAAATGAAATAGGCGTAAGTTAAATGGCAGGAGGCGGAATTTCTGAAAGATGGAGGCGACTGTTTAAAAATAGGGGGCGGGTTTGAAAATCAAACATGGGAGGCATGTGATGTTAATTAAGTTTGCTTTTAGGGATGTGACCCTAATTTCACTTTAGTCAATTTGGATCTACCGAAAAATGGCCATTTTTCAAACGGTCTCCAAATTTGATGAAATCAGTTCTGTTAGAACCATATCTACAATACAAAGCTAGAAATAATTTTTTGGGAATTTTTAGAGTTAGTATGTGACTCCGGAAAATTAAAATGTGCGTTCAAATTCAATATATAGATTTATATTTTAATTTTAGCGGAAACTGGTTGTAACAGCCGAATTAGGTTACGATTCATATCCCATTGTGCTCGGAATGGGGGTAATTAGTTAAGGACGACAGTCGTTGGGTTTTAATGGGAGTTCGAATGAAAAAGTTACTTTATTTGGAACTAAAATAAAATAAAAAATTTAATTATATATCCCCTTTTTCCGTTTACTCAGTCAAACACTCCCCTCCCCTCGTTCTATTTTCAAAATCGAAATTTAAAAGGGGGAAAACCCCATCGCCGTAGCTCCTCCGCCCAAACCTGACGCCGGCCAAACTCCAAAGCATCGCCGCCACCCACGCTACGCGCTGCCCCCTCCTCCAGCTTCCCCTCCACCGTCAGCTCCTCCGTTCCCCCTTTCACCCAAATCCGAAGCCCCTCCAGCCCTAGGAACCCACGCCGCCGCCCTTACTGGCCATCCACCACCACATATGACGCATCCGACCCCCGGCGCACCCCTCCTCATCCCCATCTCTGACATGAACCCCTCCCTTCCTCCAATGCAGACCAAAAAAGCCCCTTTCTTTTTCAGTCGATTGTTAATTCTCGTCGCTACGCAGATTCGGGTCTTCTTCAGTTATTCGGGAAAGGCCGGTGAGTTCTCCTTTTTATTTCCATTTGTTTATTTAATAAAAATATGATTTTTATTTATAAAATTGGATTTAAAAAGATATGATTTTTAATGCCATAGAGATTAGATTTTTTTAGCGATGTAAGGATATGATTTTTAATACCATAAAAATATGATTTTTATATAATAGAGATAATAAAAATATGATTTTTATATTATAGAGATAATAAAAATATTATTTTTATATTATAGAGATAAGAAAATTAGGATTTTTATATAGTAGTGATAATAAAAATATGAATATCATTGATTAAAAATATGATTCTTAATGTATAAACATCATATTAAAAATGTGAATTTTACTATGAACAGCGTGGAAAAGTTTAAGTTGGAATTTCAGGAAAATCTGAATAGTTCAGAAATAAAGAATGGCGGAGTGGAACCCGAAGGTGAGAACTTCTCACTTTAATATATTTTCTCGTTAGAAATATACAAGGATGCAGAAGGTGCTTAGCAGCACCTGACACCAGTCGTCCACAGACGATGGACGACTTGTTTGCATGTTTGATTGTGTTGTGAAAATTGATTATGTGATATGGAATGATGTGATATGGAATGGAAATAAATATTTTATAGTTAAAAATATAATTTTTAACGTGTATATGAATAAAATAAATATTCATAAACAAATCGGACAATTTGTTTATGTGCACACATTTGACTGATACTGATTGGGACGATATATTTTACACATCACCCAACTGCATAAATAAATCTATGTTTGTAGTATTTTGAAAACCCCACACGGGTATTGGGATGATATTGGACATACACTAATCCCAATATTTAGTTGTATGTCAATCGATTGTTCGGCAGGCTGTTGTAAGCGTTAAATATTTATATTTGATGCTTATGCAGTATAGAATGCACTTTGGATGATGGTTGATTGTGTTTGATAGTTGTTGTGTACATGTGTGTATGAAATCCATATAAATCGAATTATATGGTAATTGATTGTGTCTGATTCCAGTTCATAAAGAATGAATGTTTTAAAATAACGATTATTTTAAAATAATGAATATTTTAAAATAATACTCAGTAAAAGATCAAAAAAAAATTGATATCCAACTTTGGATGGACACGAATATATCTCAATATATAAAGCCGTGTTGATTAGATTAACGCCATTCTGACATGAACGATATTTATATTTATTTTATTCATTTTTATAATGAATATCGAAAAGGAAGTGATTTCAAAATCTAACGTTTTAAAAATATTATCATTTATATATCGATGATATGGAATATTCAATTTTGATTTGAAATTGAATATGAAGTTGAAATCGTTTTGAAAACAAATTTAAAATGATTTATAAAATACATTTTAAATGTAAATCGAAGAAATATATAATGGCCTGAATAGAACGTGCCGCGCCGTAGTAGTTCGCGAATTTCGACCATTGACGTCGAACGGACATTACGGGAGATCCGACCGTCGGATTCTCTAAACCCAAAACCGTTGGGTTCTTATCAAAAAGAGCTTTCAAAAAAATATGAGAGATTTGAAATCTAGTGGTTGGATTTGGAATTACGTCCAAATCAAATTTGGAAAAGGTCGCTGCAAGTGCAGTTCGATGACCGTTTATGAAAATCGACTGTATGGGCCTTGGTAAAATTATTAAAAATGTCAATAATTTGTGTAAAATCATAGTAAATAATTTGGAAAGAATTGGGATGAAAAATTCCATATTTGAAAGGATAAAATTCTATTTTTATCGAAATGAACTAGTTATGAACTAGAATTAAAAATCCAATATTTTTAAATAAACAAATTGGGCTTAAAATGGTTTTAAAAATAACCAGAATTTCCAATATATGAATTAGAAAGGATTTGAATCGAAATTATCCTTGGAATATTTCGATATTGGATTTCGTGATTATACGGATAGTGTGGAGGAATTTGCAAGATATATATATATATATATATATATATATATCGTTATTCCAATACGATGTTTGTTGGTTTCAGAATTTGATATTGAATATAAGCCAATATGTTTTTAAATCAGAGCCTTCTATTTAATATCAAGTTGGATTTTGGGTTTGTCGTGAATGGTATCTTTAATAATACTTTTCTTAAATCCAATGGAGTTAAGAAAATTAGAAACTGACTGGAGATTAGCTAAGTTGAATGGTTTCCTAGGTATTGATCTGATGTTGGTTTCGGCCTTCGGGGTTAATACTTAGGGGATTGTTCTCTTAATAATTTATGGTTAGAGACTGATGGAATGTGAATTGGGTTTATTGTGAACTGTGTTTTTAACGACATTCGTTCTTTAAATCGATTTACAGTGAAATGTGATTTGGAATTTTTAAATCTTTTTATTAAGATTTAACAGGAATTGTCTAAAGTAAAGTTTTCCAATTAAATATATATTATATTGCAATTGAATGGAATTCGATTTGATAATAATCGAAATGAAATTCTGTGGAGGAAGACTGTTAATATATATGGAATTTAAAAGGCGTTGCCGATATTCCATTTATATTATTGGTCGGATACCGAAATGGATATCGATTATTTATTGATTTTTACTTCCGTGAAGATTCCATTATTAATGGAATGTGATTTCGGTTTGTCGTGAACTATGTTTTAAATGACATTAGTTCTTTAACCTAGTTAAAGGCAGGATTACATGTTTATCATTGTATTTCGAACTGTATGGTTAATCTCAACTAAATATTTATCTGTTTGGTGGCAGAGAATATATTCTCTTGCTTAACACCATTCCATGAGAAGTACGAGCTTAGAGGTTATATATCGATAGAAATCAATAGTACGGTGAAGATTGTCGATGCGACACGTTTGTGTTTCTAAAGTCAAATAATCATTAACATTGATTTTTGGGAAGATTAAAACTAAGTGGAGTTTTAACGAATCTTTAATTAGATTGAAACGGGAATTGATAATTTAAATTATCAAATTTGGGAGATGATCGAGAATGGAGTATCGCCAGTTTTTCTCCTAGCGATAGTTAAATCCTTAATTAGATTTGAACGGGAAATGGTAATTAAATTTATCAATAACACCGAGGTGTTAGTTATGGGGTAGTACCAGTTCTGCCCCATGGGATGAATAGGTTGGGATTGGGAAATTAAATAAATGATTAATTCGGTAAGGTGCTCTAATCCCGACTAGTTTGGAAAACCATAACGTGGTTTGAATTGTCATTCAAGGGAAGATTAAAGAATAAATTTTAAAGAATTTATCTTTGGTAAAATTAATGGGAACATTTCCCAAGGAATGTGAATATTTGAATAAAAGAGTATTCAGAATTAGAATGCGGTGTATGTTGTTTTTTTATAGCACTTGTTTATTATATACGCGAGTTATCGGAAAGGCCAGATTTATACCCATTCTGAATAACTGATTCGACGATAAGTCAACGATGAAGACGGTGGTTGAAGACTGGAGGTCTTCAAATCGTTTGGATGATTACTGATGTCTTGATTGGGCTGTACACCGAAGATGAGGTAATAAGTGGTGATCGTCCAGATGTACTTGGGGATTGACGGATATGCGAGGGCCTCTCTCCTGTATTGGACATACGGGACGAGGAATAAGGTGCCTCCAGTTTCGTTCAGACCCAGAACAAAATAGTAAATGGATTGTGTGTCTGACATTGTATTTTATTCTGTGTTGATTGATTTTTATTAAATATATATCTATTTGGCGGCGGAGAATTTTTCTTAACGCCCGTCTCTGAGACGTACGAGCTTAGAGGTTATATATCGATAGTTATCAGTCGCATGGCATGAATTGCCTATGTGGCATGCGGAGATGCAGTGATCAAGGATTTTTTTGAAAAGCAAAGTCTTGTGGTTGATGATCAGAGCACGACTTTAATATAGCGTAGCTTTGTGTATGGCATTAATTCGCGAACGGGATCGGACCGTTGGGAGAACACGACGTTTCTTTCTAGCTATGAGTGGTGTCAACGTTTTACATGCCCTGACATTTATATTATTTTTTCCTATGTGGTTGTTGGATTGCGAGGCGCCTAGGTTATATCGGTCTCTAAGGAGCCGATGGATTGGTCCGATTGGACCGGGAAACGTGTGTTCAGGAATAACTAATCCTCAAACGTAATGGAGGACCGGCCCAACCGATCCACGGTTACCCATAGTGTGTTGTCTTGAGGCATTTGCTACAGTGTCTCAAAGCAGTGAGGAGCCGTTCCTGGCCTCGACTCATGACAGAAATCGAATTTCCGATATGTGACAATTCGGTTTTGATTGTAGAGCCTAGTATTGGCGACATGATATGTGGTACCCCTGCCGCCTGTGATTGATACATTTATGTTTGAAGTTGTTTTCATGAACTTTACACTATAATAGTATCAAAATGATTTGTTTTAAACGTACCAAGCATGTTTGGCTATTATAAGGGAAAACCTTATCCTTCGGCTTGCGTTGCATTGTGTGATGCGACCTAGGTCTTATAATAGCTTCATTTTTTTTCCAAAAAGCATTGCGCTATTTATTCTATGCACTAGTATTCTTGGGAGGAAACCCATTTCGTGTTATATGGCGCGGTCCCTTGAATTACTCTCTTTTAAAGTAAAGCTTTAAATAACTGTTTTAGTTCTCACACCAGTCGCATGACTGACCTGGAGTTTATTGTTTTAACCTAAACTCTGGGTGCCCCTATTTTCCGCACGGGCAGCTAGTAGTTTTTGTTTTGCATATTTATATTCACAGGATCCTGGTTTATAGCTGGAATGATGTTCGGAAAGCTCTGTATCCGTATATTACCTTCAATTGTGTTTTGTTGTATTTTTCGCTGCAGTAATGTATTGTAATCTCTGATATTTATCGAATGTATTTTATTTATTCATAATCTGTATATTCTTGCACTCTGATTTAAATTGTTGTAATAAACAATGAAATGTTCTTCTGTTTGTGTTTTGATTCGTCTTGTCCTCAAAGCAATCCACTCTTTCTCTTCTCTTCGGAGAACGGGGAAGTTCGTGTCGCCACAGTCTTACAAATTCAAGTGCCAATTTTTATCATTGAAAACAGGTTAATATTTTCTAACTCATATAAAATTCAATTTCTATTTTGGAAAAAAATTCCTTTTTAAATCTAAAAAATCCCTTTTCATGATATATTTTTATTTTTAATATAAATATCTAGTGCCAATGATATTCAAACATCCAAATCCCTTAATTATCAACCACAAGTTTACAACACATCGTATATGATTATATATATATATATATATATATATATATATATATATGAAAACAAACAATTATAAATTTTAAGGAATCTAGTCGGATCCCTCCAACCTGTTTTTCCTGCATCCACAGATGTCAGACAATATAAATAATACCAATCTTGCTTCAAGGCAGGATATCGCGGTATAGAAGGTCATCCACTTATATATCGTGGGCGATAGGGTCATCCGCTAATGATGTTGCGGGCATCCGCTAGTGGTGCTGCGGCAAATATCCAATATATATATATATATATATATATATAATAACCACAATACCAAGCCTAAATAACTAATATTATATATATATATATATATATATATATATATATATATATAACCACAAAAATCCAGTAATTCATGCATGCATCCAAACAACCAACAATTTATTTTTAACGATTAAAAATAAATTTAAACATAAAATTGTAAGTGAGATTTACTCACCTTGATTTTTATTTTGATCCATTCTAATTCGATTTAAATCCTGATTATGCTATACTCAGCACTAAATTACTCGACTGACTTTGCTCAATAAAATCTCGTATACCCTTAATATAACATTCCTTATTTATTATGACTTTATATATGTTCATTTATAGATTTGGTACCATTTCAAATAAATCATTACTTGTTAATAAAAACTAAATCTTCCTTATGTTTGTTGTTTACACTCCTTCATGAATATTTCTTCGAACGCAGCTATTGTACCACCTTCCTGTGTTGAACTCAGCCTCATCCATCACTTCTTCACATCACCAATCATCACCTACAACCGAAACTTGTTGTTGCTACCAACCAGACCATCCCCGATCTCTTCTATTTGCTTAAATGAACCCCAACAGTCCATTATAAATGCCAGTTCATCACTTCATTCCAATATAGCAGATTGCACTCTACTCAAACTACCATTGTTGGCCATCTCAGCTCCACTATCCCAAAAAAATACAGACACAACTCCTCTTTTCCAACCCAGTATAACATGAGACAGTCAACTCCAACAACGACACTCAGTTTCACTTACCAACTCGCACCACCCTAGGCTAGAGATCGATACTTCCCCTATCGCGCCATCAAAAAGAAGTCAACACTGATGATCCACAGAACTCCAGAAGTACCACTGTTCGAACCCCCCTCTAGTTCAAACTCCTTCGAACATGCCATGTACAACAGCACCAATCACTTGAAATATAATTCGGCCCCCTAATCACGATGAACCCTAAATCGATTTCAAACCATCGTCACCCCTAATTCGCGAGCATCTTTATCCTAACGTCGAGTTTAAAGAAAATAACAAGAGGTTGACATTGTCGCTCTCTTAATTGCAACGAGTAGCAGATTAATTGGTTTCATTGAGGAATCGAATTGCTTTCTTTTTTTGAAGGGGAAATAACGGGTTTTGGGGATATTCGAATTCGATTGAATGAAGATATAGAGAAAGGGGGTTTATTTAAATAGAAGAGAATGGGGAAACATTCGTTCGTTGCCATTGAATTAGTTGTTCGCTTAATACTAAAAATGAGAGACAAGTTTTCATCTCAAGGAAGGAAGTGGTATGTGCTATTTTCAGTTTATAGGTCGGCTTTGTGAATTTTGAATGTATAGGTTAGAGGATGAAAAAATATATTTATTTATTTGTTTTTTTGATTTGATTTTGTCCATATTCATTTAAATTTTGTAATAATATATTTAGCGATTGCAAATTCTAATTGAGACACAATAACCGATGTTTCTAACCTTATTCGTCATTGTGAACTCAATAGGACAGGTTCTTAAAATATATTTGACTGATTAGAAGAGATAACAATTTAATATAAATTGGATTTATAATATAAATCGATTTCAATCAATTGAATTCGCCGATAATAAATTATTATTAGTTCGAATCCAATATAGAATTTATACAAATCGAATAAGTCGACTGAAGGGTTTTGATTCTGTTTTTAACTGCGAATTCAATTATTATCGTTTCATATTACGATAATTTGATATATTCTAAATTAAGTCGTATATCGATTATTAAATCGATAAATTCCGTATTAATATTATTTAAATTTCCAATTAAACATTTAAAATAATATTTAAATATTCAACATTAAATGGCCAAAAATCCGAGATGTTACAACAACCCTCAGTAGAAGGCTAAATGGCTTGTAGCAAGGGGTTTTTCCATAACATTGCGGAAGAGTTTAGACTTGAGTAGGAAACCATGACCATGTAGAAAGCATGAGGTATGTTGTGTAGGAAATTACTTAGTAAACTCATAAGGAACTCATAAGAAATATGCTAAGTGTTGATACACACTTTATTTATCTTTGATTCAAAGTACATAAGTGATTACAATAGATATTCCCAAATTGATTTAGAAATTATTGTTTACTCTAGAAGAAAAGAGTGCAAGAATGAGAAATGAGGAATCGGCCCCGAAAATGAGACCAATAGGGTCTTAGTTATAGACAAATTGTGACCCCTTTTGCTATTAGGCCAGTAGAAGCCCTTTTCGGGTACACCAGCCACGTGTCGGCGGCTTTTCTCTTTCAGTCCGGTTGGTTTTCTCTGGGCCGCACATTTGGCCTTGTGGTCAAAGGTAGTATTGCTCTTAAGGTGCTGGTCTCAGCTCCTGGAAGGATAGTCTCATGTTTTGAAGCTTCTCTCTGGCATTATATTTATTTCTTTTGTACAGATACCAAGCCTGTTGGTATGGATAGCTTTAGGAAAGGCCTTTAGCTTCCGGGTATGAGCTTTTGGTCTTGTTGTTAATTCTTCATGGTCCTTGCCATCGTTCTTTAAATGTGTTACTTTAGGAACCGCCATCCCTTTTGCCATCGATACTTAGTGAATTAGTGTGTATAGCTTCTCTCTCTTAGAAGGTTAGACTTGCTTTCAGTAGACCTTCAGAGTGGGTTTTTGTCTTCCAAAAAGAATGCTTTTGGAGAGTTGTTGCTTTCCTCTTGGAGCTGCCATTCGTCAATCATCTGTTCTTCTTGGTCCCGATAACTAACTTCTAGAGCTCCTTTTTCCTCTGATATTTTCGTTCCTCCTTGGATCAGCATTAAGCAAGTTATTATCGATACCCCTTTTCGCTTTCCTTGGCTCCTAGTTACATGTTGCTCTTAGATTTGGGTTTATGCTGACTACCTTGTGTGCCGGAGCAACCCAGTCGGTATTCTTCCTTTTTTACCAAATTCATGCTTTCCTTCTTGGTGATGGTGATGGTTGTTACCCCTTCACCGATTGCCTGTCTTAGTATTAATTTTGGTAGTAACATTTGCCCTCTATCCCTTGTGAATTGGTAATTTCGAATTTTCAAGTTAAAGTCCTCCGAACTTCGTACTTCGTGAGTCTAAACATGTAAGGTTTACGTTCTCGTATTTTTAGGATGGATTTGACACGTTGATTCGATCTCACTAGCGTGGCTGAGATGGAAAAAGCTTCTTTGACATAAACTCTCTTTTCTTCTTCTTTTTACCTGCGTATCATATTACTCAAATAAGGTTATTGTTCCTCGTAATTTCTCAAGCTTCTTAGGATTTCAAACGCAATTCTCTATGAGTATTCTTATTTCAACTATAAGTGGAAATCTACATCATGTCATTAACAAGATTTAGGGAATCGATCAAGATTTTTAGGCCACGGGTGTGATTCGAACCACAATAACAGTTGGGATAGTTATTTATGGTGGACCCAGTTAGTTACATGTTTTTTCCAGTATACATTTTGGGGTTAAGAATGCAGAATTACATGTGAAAAGTTATTTCTTATCAATAAACAGAAAATTATACTTTCGGTATGAGCAAGCTCTACACCTCTATTGTTTACTTATTTAGCTTCCGATTTTGCCGACACTAAGGTTCGTGTTTGTTTGGATCTTGACCTAGTGGACGTAGGTTTAGCCGTAAAAGTGTTACCGAAAACTCTATTTTCTCTTGTCTTAGTTCCAACAAAATTTGAAGCTTCTCAGTAAAACATTTTGACCTTGAGTTCACTTATATTGGGCTTTAAGATTTACTATATTTTAGGTAAGGACACCGAATTATTTGTCCCTAGTTGAATTATTATTTCATATTACCTACAACCATACCCCTCCGACACCTACCTTCCGATGTACTAGGAGTGGTGACGGAACGATTAGTTTAATCGTTACCAAATGTCTTGTTATTCTCCAGTGCAGGTGACTTATGCATAAGCTTTGTTAATACTAATTTTCACAATTAATCTTGGTATTTTGGTGGGTCAAATTCCTAACATTATTAAGTTTTTATGTTACTCACCCACTTACATGTGATATCTATATGCTTTTATAAAAGAAAAAGGGTACTAATACATATGTTGTGGTACGATGTCGCCTGGCAGTATAATGTCCGAGAAGCAAAAAACCAGTAACTCCAAGCCAGGTTGATCTACTAAGCTTAGTTCGAAGAAGGTATCTATCCCACAATGTCCTTCCATTAATTCGTAAAAGGAGGTAAATGCTATTCTACAAAGTTTTGGTATGACTAGTATTGACGCTATTCCTGCTTCTCTCAAGACACTACTCAAAATCCGCCAGAAGGGTACTTTTCTTAAACTGCTACTCATATCTGGCCCAAAGGTTTCTTCCCCTTTCTGGAGTTTGTATTTAGGTTCCAGTGTCACTTGGCGGTTGCCCCTATTCAACTTTCATCGTATACATATACCCATCGTTTATGCTTAGAAATCTTAGCGCTTGAGTTAGGTCAAATTTCTCTTAGTGTCATTCTTCTATGATTCCTGCTACGCTAGGACAAAGTGTCGGGCTCACTCATTCTTCATTCTATTCCTGTGAAGAAATGGGTTAATGACCCCATTAATAAGTCTAAAGAGTTGGAAGACTAGTTTTTCTATATTAGTGTCCTACGACATATCGGGAACTTTTATTGACCCAGGTAGTTTGCCATTTTTAAAAGATCTTTCTTATTCCTTTATTATTTTTTAGCGGTTGTTGCTTATACCCAGCCTTCATTCCTAAAAGGAGGAGCTTGAGGCAAGAGAGACTCAAGTTGTTGATGCTCTTAATGAGGTATCTGAAGATTTAGGACTACACTCTGTCCTACTTACTTTGGATAACTTTCGTAAATAGCCCTCTTACCTCCCGGACAATAGGTTTTGGGATAGTCATCAATCCACTTTCCAGGTGCTATGAGCTTGTCTTCTCGTTCAGATGACTTTAATCTCTCATAACCTTTATTTCCAGGTTCCTCAGGTAAGATCATCTTATCGTGAGGATTGCTAGCTTTCTTCCAATATTCCAACTTTTCTTTATGTTTTCTCTTTTTTAACTAGTTACTTAAGGTGCAAATGAATTCATTTCTCTAGCCATCCCTACACATTCTAGCGCATTGTTTGTAAAAAGGCCAGCTTCTACTATTGATGATGGTCCCTCTAAAAGACACAAAGGTGTAAATTTAGAATCCTCCTCCTCTAGCGAAGGGACTGTTGCTTCGCCTAGTACTCAATCGCTGCTTAGTCCATTGTCCCTTCTTCGAGCAATACTCCTAACATGGATTTTTCTCTAACTGAGACCATAGGAAGTGACTTCGTTGTAGGCTTTCTAATATCTGAACCCCAAGAAGTTTGTTATTCGAGGGATCATGAGCTAACCACATTCCCTTTTCAACGTTACGATGATTATTTGAGCCTTCCTTTTTCAACTTCTGACTTCTATGGTATTATGAAATGTATTCTTCCTTCACTTGTTTTCTCCAACATGCCAGAGTTTATCCTTTCAGATTGGTCGGGTTTCTATCATCATCTCATCAAGAAACAACTTTTGGTTCATCTTCTCCCCCTTTTAATTTCCCTTTAGACGTTTTCGTATAAGGGCCGACATGACCTTATCCTTTTTCAGATATCCCAGGGTTGGTATACTCTTCAGACGATGATTGCTTCATCATCCTTTGAGGTAGGTAAGCTTAACGAACAAAATGCTATGCTGGAGTCCAAGGTCCATGACTTAACTATAGCGAAAAGTTAAAGTGATGAGGTACGCGAACAGTCGATAATATCTCTTGGAAAAGAAAGGGAAACCAATTGTGACACCCCACGTCCGTTAATGTCGCTCACAAAGGGAATGCATTAAGATTCGTGAAGCATTTTAGGTAAACAGAAACAGAAATATTACAAGATAGATATAAACTGACAGCGAAATTAAAAACTTTATTAATCATAAAGCATCGTGGTTCAAAAAAAAACATCACATGTCTGAAATACACAAAAAACTTTACATCATAAAAACTATGGTCTTGTACTTTAAAACATCAGAGTACATAAAAGAAGCAAAATTCCCTAAACAAAATATGGCCATAGCAACTAGGTGAGGTGCTTGAGCCATACATCGAAGCAGCTCTAGCCAAATGTAAGCAGAATCATGGTCAAGCCCGAGTATTCCCACCCTGTGAACCTATGGGGGAACAGAAGGAAGAAGAGGAAACAAAAATGATCAGACCTAAAATCTGGCGAATCTAGTTACAAAGTAGCATGACATGCATATAAAGTGGATAGGAAAGATAACACTATATAAGTGAAGTATGACAAGGTAAATATGATAGAGTGTATACGCTTCCCTAATGATTACTCTGATTCTCTGCATAGATACTAGTATAACCATAAATGATATGATCCCAACAACTATCAGATGGTAGACTTAGGTATATGTCCAGATGTACCCTAACTACTACCTAATCGATCGGCTCCCTACCCCATAGATACTCTTTGCTGGCCCCACAGTAGGAGGTATCAGTTTCCTAAAGTGGCAACCCTTTATTGATGTGCACAACCATACCTACTGGTGTCACGGTCATCTTATCCCCTCTGGCCCGGCCCATGAACGCACATGTCCCCAGTCGGTTTGCGCCGCCCTCACCATCCTACTCGTTTGGATCTCTTACAATTAGCCCAGTAAGTGTACCCCAACTCCGAGCTAGTTTGGAGTACTTGTTTGATACCTTTTAAGGTTTACTGACTGAAATGGGTCCCACACAATATGATACACGCTCTCCCCTGTGTCTTGTATCCCCTCTAGGATTTCTACCGGTTATGTATACCACTAGATATCTTTAACTACATAACCCTACCATTCCTACAAGTTATGCTTACCCTAAAAAGGTGTCTTTAATTACATAACTCTAATATTTCCATCAGTTATTTATACCACTAGGTGTTTTTAATTACATAACCCTATTATGTTTAATTTGTGGGCCTATACGTAAATATTACCCACCCCCTTAGATTTAGTTAGCCCACCCACTGTTCAACCAAATTTACATAACCCCAATTTAAGTTTATGTTCATACAATCCCTAAGGATTCAACTAGGTTAAGTATTCAAGGTTTATTACCATATTTTCATTTATGGTTACAGTATGCTAGACCTCCCACATTAAGCCTACCATTTGTGAACGCTGGACATGTCGGGCGGTTCCAGGCAGAAATATCCCATAAATTAGGCTTAACCTCGTGTCATAGCATGTCTCGTATTTGTGCACCTAGACCTCCCACATTAGATTCACCTCTAGTGCTCGTTGGATATGCCGGACAGTTCCGTGCAGACTTCCACCACAAGTGTAATCTAACCTTGTGTCTAGGCGCAATTGAAGTTTCTAATTACTACAATCCTAGGCATTTCATTATTAGCCAATTTTACCTATGTCGTTATAGGTTTCATGCCCCTTTTTCCCAATTGTGTTCATAGTGAATTATATGTCCAAATTCATATACATAACTATTATTCAACTTATGCCAATTTTCCGCTATTCAAGTTGTGTCCAACACTTCGTTTTTCCCCCGTTCCAGAACTAACACATTCGCACAATTTTAGCGGCATGCCTAGGCTTGAGAATAGCTTGGCTATATAAAATATATGGTAAAGGCGAAGGGAAGATGACAGAGATGATTATTCTAACAAAAATGACATAAGCATATGATGGCATAATGTTAAGATGAACATATAAGAACAGAACGGTGAACTTGTGATAATAAAATAGGTTCTAACGTAGTAGGAATGTCATAATAGGCGTGATTAGATCTAACTAAGGATTTAGATGTCCAACTAATGATAGATTTATATTAATCACAACATGATGGGCAATAAATGATCCAAATAGCAACTTAGATCCATAATCAAAAGTAGATCTGACATGGTAAAGGCTGAGATCCAAGTCAAAGTTATAGATTTACAAATTACAATAGATCTGATATGATTTAGTCACAAGGATAGATCCAAATTATAGTTATATCATGTTATACTTTTTAGTTATTTAAATCTAAAAATAACTTAAACCCACAATGTTCAGATCTACAATGATAAAAGGAGGAAAGCAGTTGATGAATCTCAGATCTACACTTGAATCTCGAAATTTGATTGAAGAAGAGGGAAAGAGTTTTGATTCAATCCAGGCACAAACAACACTTAGGCCTCCATAGATTTATTGTGTGAGAAAACAAGAAAATGAAGCTGTATATATATCTACCAGCCCCCAGAATTTGACTGCCACCTCAGCCCTAGGGGGGTCGACCCACCCCTTAAGGCCAACACTTGGGTCGACACTCCCTATGAGGGGTCGACCCAAGGGTCGACACCCCTATGCGGGATTTTTGCCGCTTACTCAAATTTTGAATTTTGAATTGTTCCTAAACTTTCTGGACCTAATTTTGAATTCTTGGACCATATATATATATATATATATATATATATATATATATATATATATATATATATATATATATATATATATATATAGCTTGCGTGTACAAACTTCAAACCCTCATAACTTCTTCATACGGTGTCCGTTTTACGCAAACCAAATGTCTATCTTGACCAGAATTTCGAGATGGACGCAATGGCATAGTCTATTCCCCATAATTCTGAATATTATTTAATTTATCCTCTTTAATGTTGTTAAAATTATGGGGTGTTACACCAATAGTTTCATGACAGCCAAGTTTGCGGCTTTTGAAAGTGAATGGACGGATATGCTGGCTAAGCATGCCAAAAAGTTGGGAATGAACGAAAATATACTTTCAAACGCCAAACGATTAGTTTATGAAGCTCAGGTGAGGATTTCTTTGTTCTTGAAAGCATGTCTTGCAGACGTGGTGATGTATATTACGAGAAGGCTCACTTCCTAATTTACTGTGATAACTTCAAAAAATTTCCAGACATGGACTTCCCTTCCATTCACATTTTTGTTCAGAGAAGAGTTACGGAGAGACTAAATTTGGCTAACCAGGGTATTAAGGTCCCTAGGAAAAGCAAGATGAAATTCGAGGACCATCTATTTATTGAAGAACTGCCAAATAACCCTAAGTTTGGTGACGATAAGGAATTGGCTTTAGATGCCGGGGACGATGATGGAGATGATTATATTAATGAATCTTACTCCGAGTAAGGAGGCCACTAGGGTAACAAAGATGACGGCATACTTTTCTCACCTATCGGAAGTGCCTCAGGCTTCGGGGATGTGAATGCCAATCCTTCATGTGCTCTCGTTACTCCATACCGTGTTGGTGCTCCTGCTAAAGAGAATGTTTTCTCGGAGTCTGATGAAAGGGAACAAGCAATGCAATTTGTCTCCCCTGTTCCTTAGGTATAATTTTTTGCTTAAGTCACTTCCTTTCCTACATCGGGTTAGTTTGCTTTATTTTGAAACTTACTGATATTTACAAAATGTCACGACATGACTTTATGCTTCCAAAGGTGAACCTTTGTCACTAGTTATTGTTGTAGAAAAAAACCTGTTTTTACTAATGACATTGTTTTGAAGGACAATTTGCGTTCATTATCTAGGTTGAGAATTTCTCACAAAGTCGCTTTATAAGTCCGGCAGGAAACACTTTTTAAAACAACTTAAGCTTATCTATATCGACTATCCCCTGCTCTTTTTTAATACCTTGGGTGACGATATGGAGATGATATTAAAGAAACTTAGGGCTTACCATGCAAAGATGATATGTAATATGAATAAAACCTGTATTAGAGGGAATGATTAAACTGTTATGATTTTTTTTTTGTAATTAATACTCATTCAGATGAAAGTAAGGTAACATTTGTATTCACCTCTTTTGAATGATGAGAGTTTTGGTTTACTATTGTTATTTACTTCTGAAGACAATTTCTATATGCATTAATTTATATGTTTATAAAACATGATATTTTAACTAAAGATCCTTCATCCTCTATAGGGAAGGATGTGTTATTATGAATTAGGAGTCGGGGAAACCTTGTAGAGGGTTATCCTGTCGATACTATTCACGGGTCCATATCATTAGAAGAGCTTTTTACGAGGTTTTCAAATGAACAAATCAGTGTTTTATAGGATCAACTAAGGAAAAAGGTCTAAACTATCCTTAAGCTAAAAAAGAGAGATAAAGACGAATATCTCCATTGATTTTGACAAAGAGGTGGATGAGCTGCATCGTCATATTGTTGCTTTAGAAGTTGAACATGACAATGCATTAACAAAATGTAAAACTTGGGAATTCATTTTTGGATGTACCACCGAATCCTCTACACCCGAGTCTCTATAGTCACAGTAGAGTTTGAGTCCCCAGAGTTTGGTATGAGCCATTATGTGAGGAATTCCCCTCTAGGTTGGATGATTCTCATGTTAATAGGTGGTATTGGAAAATTTATGACAAAAAGTTTAATTAGGATAAGCTCAGGCATATCGACTTCTACGTTTCCAAAGTTATGCAACTACAAAAGGAAAAGCATGCTGTACGAAAGAGTGCATTTAGTTTGGAGAAGGAAAATATGACTCCACGTGCCATGTTTAGGGCCTATAACAGAGGTTTGAAACTACAATCTAAGCCTTTCGTTGATCCATATAAAGTTATGGAAAAGTGGCAAAAGATCAATGAACTTTTGAGTATTGCAATTCGTCATAGTATCACACCACCTATCTGAGAATGGGGAGCTTTAGGAAAATGTATTAAGTATCATTAATCGCCTAATATTCTTTTAAATAGTTAGTGATTTTGTGTAACACCCCGTGTATTCTATAACAGTGAAAGTCACAAATTGAAGTATAATTAATTTCAAATCAAAGAATTAAGGGAAACGGGATACCCCATTGCGTTCGTCTCGGAATTCTTCTTGAAATAGAGTCCGAGTTTGCATAAAACGGACTCCGTATGAGGGAGATATGGCCGCCGGAAGTTTCAGAATTCAGTTTAAACTTCAAACAGACAAAAACAGCTCAGAAAACAAATTTAAATTTCAAAAATCGGGCCAGATTGGCCAGGGTGGGAATTTTCCCGCCCAAGGCACCCAGGTCGACTGGGTAGTCGACCTGGGCTACCCAGGTCGACTGGGTAGTCGACCTGGGGCACCCAGGTCGACTACATAGTCGACCTGGGGGTCGACTGGGTAGTCGACCTGGCCCCTGAGCCAGGTCGAACCCAGCCCCCCCTGGCTGGCCTGGTCTGTGCTTGGTCGATTTTCTGAGCCTTGCCTTGTCACTAGGGCTAGGTGTCAGCTTCTGATTGGTCTCTCCTTCAAACGAACGGCTATTATTAAACCAAGCTCCAACGACGGTCCTAATCAACTCACAAACTCTATAAAAAGGACCTAAGACTCCACCTAATTCACACAAACAAAAATGAAGATGAGACCATCATGCTGCTGAGGAAAGACTAGGAATAGCCGTCAAAATTGAGAGACAATTAGGAGACGATTCGAAAGCTTAAAGCAACGTCAATTAAATCAAAACAACGCCTACAAAAAAGGATAGCATCTCCAAATTCAGAATTCAGATTCCTGAATTGAAGATTCGTCATACTTTGTAAGTAGAGTGCTATTCCGATGTGAATGAACAATTGAGTTTTGATTTATGTAAAATGAGAAATGGAATTGTACTTAATTTAATTCATGATTGTATGTTGCTATGATTCTAATTTTGAATCGATTTGGGATATTGTGGTATAACGATGTTAGGCCTGTTGGATATTTGCAAGTATATGATTCATGTTAACGACCATATGTTGTGGATAGTTTATTTGAGATTCATGCAAGTATATGATTCACTATTATGCCAATATGATGTACATACTTTTTTGATCACTTTTAGTGTGTAATTGGATTCAACTAAGTACTATGGTTTATATGAATTTATGTTGTAATTGGCATCGTGATTCAAGTGTAAAACCATACTTTTGTATTAGAGACAAAAGTAAGCATCTTTATGAACATGACTAAACTATGTTTGGTGTTATGCCTAGTTGAAAACATGTTTAGGGCCTATGTTGTTATCAAAATCACATGGTGATATATGTGACATTTAATTAAGTTAGATTTACATTCCAATTGCAAGTTTATATGAATAGAATGATTCATGTTTGAGCATGTTTATGCCATGATTATATGAATAGATCAAAAACCATGATTTCATGTTTAGGTATGTTTATGCCATGATTATATGAATAGATCAAAAACCATGATTTCATGTTTAGGTATGTTTATGCCATGATTATATGAATAGATCAAAACCCATGATTTCATGTTTAGGTATGTTTATGCCATGATTATATGCTATTACAATGCAAGTTCACAAGTGCAAAACTTATGTTAATTAGTTCGCTATGTTGCAAGTTCATGCGTTCACACTCCCCTTTTTATGTTACTTGGAAATATATAAATACCATGTTCTAAGCCTCCCCTTTTTCATGTGGCTAAGTTGGGTTTAAATGTTAAACCCAACATATGTTATATTGTAGCAAACGTATAATACGGGGGTAATGATGATTGGGTTAAAATATAGAACATATGTGTTGGCATGTTTAACGCATGCCAACAACCTTGAAAAACAATTAAATGGTATAAATTAATTTTACCCAATAAATATGAATTTGAATAATGGGCCGCAAATATTTACATATAAAATGAAAAGAGACAAAATATGTAAATTTAGAAAATACGATGTGTTTAACCCGAGGTTGGATTGAGTTATGATGTAAACCTGCCCGGAACCGCCCGGCTGTCCAGTAGTCACAACAATACCTATCCAATGTGGGTGGTTAAACACGAAGCCCAATAAAGACCCGAGGTTAGACTGAGTTGTGGCGTAAGACTGCCCGGACCCAACCGGCAACAGCCAGCCACAACAATATCTGTCTAATGTGAGAGGTCGAGGCTTTAATAGGACAATTAAGGCTGAGTCAGGATTGATAGGATTAAGTAAATTTAATTAATACTTAATCAAATGGAACATGCTAAACTATACAGACTGATTGGGGGTTAGGTTTACAAAACACTTAACCAACTTAGCATGTTGGCTAGAAATAGAAAACCTAGTAGCGGGGGACCCTTTTCAGCAGTAACCCTACAAGGTGTATCAGGATACCCTAAACTAGGCAGGGTGGGGGCACGATTACTGGGCTGACTGTAAGAGGTCAAATCGACGGCGGTGGTGCAACAGTGTAGGTTCTAACGGGGTGCGGGCGTGCACACACTCCGGCGCAGAAAAATAAGGCACTGGGCACCAGTAGCATACCTGTGTATTCTAGGATTTGTCGGGCCGCCACCATGGGACTTGATACACCCCATGGTGGGACCAGCATAGGTAACTACAACATCGGGGGCCGTAAGACACATGTAACTATGCGAGTAGGAGCCGATCATTAGAAATGGATCACTTCACCCTGATTATGGGGTGCCTGTTGGGAACTAGTTTATATGGATGCAGAGATTAATATGGGGTACGATAAGTATATTCGACTCTAGACAACTTAACTAGTTTATAGTGCTTTCCCATTTCCAGTTTATACTTATCATGCCCAATTGTTTATTCATAGACTGAATAGTCCTAGACTTACTCAGGCTTTATTGTCTGACTCTACTTTTCTTTCGTCTTCTTTTCTTTCGTCCCCCCCCCCCTCAGGTCCACAGGGAGGGAATACTGCAGCTTGACCAATTTTCACATCCAGCTTGAAGAGAAAGAATGTATTGCTTGGATCTTTTTCGTTTTGGACTATGGCTTTGGACCGCAATTATGGGACTTATGCAGTTTATTTATGTTTTTATGCTTCTTTAAATAATGTAATCAAGACAGTTATGAAGATGTTATGTTTTTGGACGTATTGTAAGACAATTATGGCATGGTTTGTGTAACACGTATTTTAATGAAATAAAAGTTGCTGTTATTTTCCGCTGTTCAAAAATATGTGTTCTTATATCTGTCTTGTGTATCTGTGACTTATACTTATAAACCTCCACCAAAATTAGGGCATTCCCTTTGAGAGTGACCCTAACGGAGGTGGGGTGTTTCACTTGGTATCAGAGCATAGGTTTACCAGATAAGATAAAAAGTTTTGAAAATTTATTTTCAAAAAAAATAAATTAAAGAAGCATTTTTAAAGATAAAATGTTATTTTATTTTAAAAAGGCAAAGTCCCCCAAAGCCATAGGTACTATCTTTTATCCTTCGTTTTGAATCTATCCTTTTTGTTTTAGCATGTCCGAAGAACTTGACTTGCCAGAGGGTGTACCAATACCTGGTTGGTTTAGACGATTCTTAGAAGCAAGGGCCAATCAGCCAGGTCCCACTGTTCCTCCTCCTCCAGCTGCAGGAAATCATCCAGCTGCAGCAGCACCTCTTCCTCCACCTCCTCCGCGGGGAAATACTTTTGCTAATATATGTAAAGATTTTAATTCTATGGGAGGAAAGGACTTTCATGGAACCGAGTCCTTCGTGGTAGCCAGGAATTGGCTAAAGGAAACCGAGGACTTATTCGTCATCTTTGAGGTAGAAGATAGGCAGAAGGTACAACTGGCAGTATGGCTACTTAAAGGCGAGGCTTCCTACTAGTGAGAAGTCACTAATGCAGAAAGACCAGTGGAAACATGGGAGGACATTAGGGCAAGGTTTGAGGCTAAATTTCTCTCAGAAGCTGAAAGGAGTCTTCAGTTGGAAAAATTCTTATTTCTTAAGCAAGGGAATATGACAGTCAAAGAGTATGTTAATCAGTTCGATCAGCTGGCTAGGTTCGGACTGGACCTAGTCAACACCCCACACAAGAAGGCTCTCTGCTTTGTCAAGGGGTTGAATGAGCCATTACACAGTTTGGCCATGACCCATATACCCATGGGAGCTACGTATGAAAGGTTGGTGCAGATGGCATTGCTGAACGAAGAGGATAAGGGCAAGAAAGAGACAAAGGCAGAAAGCTCTCAAGGGAAGAAAGAGGGTTTACAGCCTAAGAAGACAGACTTCAAGAAGGGCGGGAAAGACAACAAGGAGAAGGGGAAGTGTAATTTCTGTGGCAAAGTGGGGCACATAGTGAAAGATTGCCGGAAAAGGAAGGCCAAGATGAATGGTGGGTGCTTTTCTTGCGGTGATACATGCCACCTGGCTAAGGATTGCCCAAAGAAGCGAGGGCAGGGGCAGAGGGCTGGATCCACCTCAGGGGCACAAGTTCATGCGCTAGAAGCGCCACCTCTGCAGCAGCGAGGTATAAATACTTCCGTAGAAAGTGTAGTTTATCTTTATTATCACCCAGTTCGCACTTTATTTGATTCTGGCGCATCACACTCCTTTATCTCATCTGCTTTAGTAGAATCTCTGCACCTAGAAACTAGAATGGTAGAGTACCCCTTAATTGTTTCAAATCCAATTGGGGGCCCAGCTTATTTATCTATGATCTGTGTGGGATTGAAAATTTCTATTCTAAGCGTAGAATTTAAATGTAGTGCCTTTGTTTTGGGCTTTTCGGGATATGGTTTGATTTTGGGCATGGATTGGCTATCCAGTAATGGTGCCATCCTGGATTGTGAGAAAAGGGTGGTTAGGCTTCTGACCCAACTTGGTAACACTCTGGAAATTACTTGTAATCCCTCGTACGCGGTTATGCTTAGTTATCTTGAATCACTAGATGCTTCTGTTGAAAGTTTGCAATCGTTTAGAGTGGTCCGGCAATATCCGGATGTCTTCGAAGAGGTGAAGGGCTTGCCTCCGAAGCGGGAGATAGACTTCTGCATATATCTTGTAGATAATGCAAAGCCTGTTGCGTTTCCCGTTAGATACATGGCTCCACGGGAAAGAAAGGAGCTCAGTAAACAGATTAAAGAGCTTCTAGAGAAGGGGTTCATTAGAAGGAGCATTTCAGAATGGGCGCTCCAGTGGTGTTCGCTACAAAGGCAGATGGTTCACTCCGTCTATATGTTGACTATAGGGAGCTCAACAAGCTAACAAAAAAGAATAGGCACCCTCTCTCCAGAATTGACAATCTGTTTGATCAGCTTGTAGGAGCATCTGTTTTCTCCCAAGTCGATTTGGCGACCGGTTTTCATCAGCTAAGGGTGGCTGAAGATAGTATCGATAAGACAGCATTCATAACCCCAGACGGCTTCTTTGAATGGCTTGTCATGCCTTTTGGCTTGACAAACGCACCCGCTTACTTCGTGGACCTGATGAGTAGGGTGTTCATAGATTTCCTCAATAAGTTCGTAGTGGTCTTCGTAGACGATATCTTGATCTTCTCAAAGAGTGAAGAAGAGCATGCTCAACACCTAAGGGAAATTATGGAAACTCTGCGAGTCCATCAGCTAAAAGCCAAATTCTCCAAATGCCACTTTTGGAGAGAAGAAGCGAGGTTCCTTGGGCACATAGTATCCAAAGAAGGGTTAGCTGTAGACCCGGCTAAGGTTGTAGCGGTGCAGGACTGGAAGACACCAAAGAACGCAACAGAAGTCCAAAGTTTTCTCGGGCTAGCACGCTTCTATCGGAAATTCATCAGAGACTTTGCAAAGATATCAGCTCCGCTCACAAAGCTGACCAAGAAGAATCTAGCGTTCAATTGGGACTTGGATTGCGAATTTGCTTTCCAACGACTGAAAAGGGCTCTTACAACAGCCCCAGTTTTGACGTTGCCAGATGGAAGCAAGATGTTCACAGTTTATACAGATGCATGTAGGACGGGGCTAGGCGCTGTCTTGATGCAAGAAGGGAGGGTAGTAGCTTATGGTGGAAGACAATTGAAAGTTCATGAAAAGAACTACCCGACCCGCGATCTTGAGTTAGCCGCCATCGTCTTTGCACTCAAGTCTTGGCGACACTATCTCCTAGGTGAGAAGTTCGAACTTTACACTGACCATAAATCGTTGAAATATCTTTTCTCGCAGAAAGATCTTAACTTGAGGCAACAAAGATGGATGGAGTTTCTTGCCTCGTACGATTTCGAGATCTCCTACACTCCGGGCAAAGGCAACGTAGTGGCAGAGGCGTTGAGCCGAAAGAAACTAACCCTAAGCCCGCTGTTTGTTGAAAGACAAAGCCTAGAGCTTATAGCCAGCTTTGACTTTAGGCCCTCCTCCGATTTTGTACCGGGTTTGCTAGCATCTCTCGAAGTACGCCCGACTTTAGTGGACGCAATAGGGACAACACAACGCGAAGACCCTCAGCTTGTGGAGACAATTGATAGGCTCATTAGGGGTGAGACTTCAAGTCACCTTAGCAGATACTCCATCGACGGCAAGGGTTGGCTAAGGCGAGACGGAAGACTATGCGTCCCACAGACAAGGGATTTAGTAAAGAAGGTTCTCGAGGAAGCACATCACTCCAAGATGACGATACATCCAGGCGGAGATAAAATGTACAAGGACATAAAGAGAACTTTCTTTTGGAACGACATAAAGAAGGACATGGCAGATTTCGTTTCTAAGTGTATGGTGTGCCAACAGGTTAAGGCGTAACAGAAAAAGCCTGGCGGTCTACTCAATCCTTTAGAGGTCCCACAGTGGAAGTGGGATAGCATCTCAATGGACTTCATTGATGGGCTGCCTAGGTCTAGAAGAGGCAACACTAGCATTTGCGTAATAGTGGATAGGCTTACTAAAAGCGCCCACTTTTTACCTGTCAAAAGTAAAAGAACTGCCTCATCCCTAGCATCTCTTTACCTCAAGGAAATTGTTCGACTCCATGGAATACCATCTAGCATTGTTAGTGACCGAGACCCTATTTTCACAAGTGAGTTTTGGCGGAGTCTGCAAGAAGCGGTAGGCACACAGTTATGCTTGAGAACAGCCTATCATCCCCAAACCGCCGGCCAGACAGAAAGAGTGAATAGAGTTTTGGAGGACCTTTTAAGACTGTGCGTCCTTGACTTCGGAGGGAAGTGGGAAGACCATCTTCCTTTGGTGGAATTTACCTACAACAATAGCTACCAAGCAACCATCGGAATGGCGCCCTTCGAGGCTTTATATGGAAGACCGTGTCGATCACCCACTTGTTGGTGGGAGTCTACTGACAAGCTCATACTTGGACCAGATATGATCCGAGAGACTTCGGAAAAAGTAGACTTAATGCGGAGAAGAATGAAGAAAGCCCAAGACAGACAAAAATCCTACGCCGACAAGAGTAGGACCAACCTTGAATTTGAGGTTGGGGACAAAATTTTTCTTAAGGTATCCCCGCTAAGCAACGTTGTTCGTTTTGGAACCACAAGAAAGCTAGCACCAAGGTTCGTAGGACCGTTTCCTATTATTGAGAAAATTGGGAAAATTGCCTATAGATTAGAGCTACCCGAAAAGCTGGCCGTAGTTCACAACGTCTTTCATGTTTCGCACCTCCGAAAATGTCTACATGAATCTGCTGAAGTGGTAGAGCCAAATATCCTAGAAAAAGCTGAAGTGGAACGCGAAGCAACCGTGAGGAATGTTCCAACCCGCATATTAGGAACAGAAGTGAAAAAGCTACGCAACCGCGAAGTCAAGCTCGTCAAAGTTCAGTGGAGCAATGCCGAGGGAGACGCAACTTGGGAAACTGAAGCTAGAATACGCGCAGCCTACCCTTTTCTTTTCGAGGGTACATCTTTGATCTTTCTTTTTCCTTAAGTTGCGCTTTTATCTATCTTTTTAGGTATATCTCCTCGACCTTATCTTTTAGATAGAAACTCTTTGGATGAAAACATGTAATTGAAACATGTTATGGATGATGGTTGCAAATGGTTGCAAGTGATTGCTAGTGGTTGCTCGTGGTTGCTTACACACATACAATCTAGGTTTTAGATCTTCTCAGTCACTTCATACTACATACGCATATATGTATTTATATTTGTATATGGTTGAAGTTTAATGTGTTGTCATATGGATGTTGCATTTATATATGAATGATTGTGCACCCATGTAGAATCATGAATAGGAAAATTTGAATACATAATGGATTCATGACACTTACATAATTTGCATTAAGGAGGTCAACTGAATCAGTAGACCGACTTATTTTGCATTAGATAAGTACATGTACACACACTTCGCATACGATCATGAAGCATTAGAAGTCTTTTAAAGACAATGGATACTCGTTTTTGATGGATGAGTAGATGGACGTTTGGATGTTAGGATATACATTCTTCCTGAACTTGAAGATTTCGGGGACGAAATCCTTTTAAGTGGGGGAGAATTTAACACCCCGTGTATTCTATAACAGTGAAAGTCACAAATTGAAGTATAATTAATTTCAAATCAAAGAATTAAGGGAAACGGGATACGCCATTGCGTTCATCTCGGAATTCTGCTTGAAATAGAGTCCGAGTTTGTGTAAAACGGACTCCATATGAGGGAGATATGGCCGCCGGAAATTTCAGAATTCAGTTTAAAATTCAAACAGACAAAAACAGCTCAGAAAACAAATTTAAATTTTAAAAATCGGGCCAGATTGGCCAGGGCGGGAATTTTCCCGCCCAAGGCACCCAGGTCGACTGGGTAGTCGACCTGGGCTACCCAGGTTGACTGGGTGGTCGACCTGGGGCACCCAGGTCGACTACATAGTCGACCTGGGGGTCGACTGGGTAGTCGACCTGGCCCCTGAGCCAGGTCGAACCCAGTCCCCCCTGGCTGGCCTGGTCTATGCTTGGTCGATTTTCTGAGCTTTGCCTTATCACTAGGGCTAGGTGTCAGCTCCTGATTGGTCTCTCCATCAAACGAATGGCTATTATTAAACCAAGCTCCATCAACGGTCCAAATCAACTTACAAACTCTATAAAAAGGACCTAAGACTCCACCTAATTCACACAAACAAAAATGAAGATGAGACCGTCATGCTGCTGAGGAAAGACTTGGAATAGCCGTCAAAATTGAGAGACAATTAGGAGACGATTCGAAAGCTTAAAGCAACGTCAATTAAATCAAAACAACGCCTACAACAAAGGATAGCATCTCCAAATTCAGAATTCAGGTTCCTGAATTGAAGATTCGTCATACGTTGTAAGTAGAGTGCTATTCCGATGTGAATGAACAATTGAGTTTTGATTTATGTAAAATGAGAAATGGAATTGTACTTAATTTAATTCATGATTGTATGTTGCTATGATTCTAATTTTGAATCGATTTGGGATATTGTGGTATAACGATGTTAGGCCTGTTGGATATTTGCAAGTATATGATTCATGTTAACAACCATATGTTGTGGATAGTTTATTTGAGATTTATGCAAGTATATAATTCACTATTATGCCAATATGATGTACATACTTTTATGATCACTTTTAGTGTGTAATTGGATTCAACTAAGTATTATGGTTTATATGAATTTATGTTGTAATTGGCATCGTGATTCAAGTGTAAAACCATACTTTTGTATTAGAGACAAAAGTAAGCATCTTTATGAACATGACTAAACTATGTTTGGTGTTATGCCTAGTTGAAAACATGTTTAGGGCCTATGTTGTTATCAAAATCACATGGTGATATATGTGACATTTAATTAAGTTAGATTTACATTCCAATTGCAAGTTTATATGAATAGAATGATTCATGTTTGAGCATGTTTATGCCATGATTATATGAATAGATCAAAAACCATGATTTCATGTTTAGGTATGTTTATGCCATGATTATATGAATAGATCAAAAACCATGATTTCATGTTTAGGTATGTTTATGCCATGATTATATGAATAGATCAAAACCCATGATTTCATGTTTAGGTATGTTTATGCCATGATTATATGCTATTACAATGCAAGTTCACAAGTGCAAAACTTATGTTAATTAGTTCGCTATGTTGCAAGTTCATGCGTTCACACTCCCCTTTTTATGTTACTTGGAAACATATAAATACCATGTTCTAAGCCTCCCCTTTTTCATGTGGCTAAGTTGGGTTTAAATGTTAAACCCAACATATGTTATATTGTAGCGAACGTATAAAACAGGGGTAATGACGATTGGGTTAAAATATAGAACATATGTGTTGGCATGTTTAACGCATGCCAACAACCTTGAAAAACAATTAAATGGTATAAATTAATTTTACCCAATAAAGATGAATTTGAATAATGGGCCGCAGATATTTACATATAAAAAGAAAAGAGACAAAATATGTAAATTTAGAAAATACGATGTGTTTAACCCGAGGTTGGATTGAGTTGTGATGTAAACCTGCCCGGAACCGCCCGGCTGTCCAGTAGTCACAACAATACCTATCCAATGTGGGTGGTTAAACACGGAGCCCAATAAAGACCCGAGGTTAGACTGAGTTGTGGCATAAGACTGCCCGGACCCAACCGGCAACAGGCAGCCACAACAATATCTGTCTAATGTGAGAGGTCGAGGCATTAATAAGACAATTAAGGCTGAGTCATGATTGATAGAATTAGGTAAATTTAATTAATACTTAATCAAATTGAACATGCTAAACTATACAGACTGATTGGGGGTTAGGTTTACAAAACACTTAACCAACTTAGCATGTTGGCTAGAAATAGAAAACCTAGTAGCGGGGGACCCTTTTCAGGAGTAACCCTACAAGGTGTATCAGGATACCCTGAACTAGGCAGGGTGGGGCACGATTACTGGGCTGACTGAAAGAGGTCAAATCGACGGCGGTGGTGCAGCATTGTAGGTTCTAACGGGGTGCGGGCGTGCACACACTCCGGCGCAGAAAAATAAGGCATTGGGCACCAGTAGCATTACTGTGTATTCTAGGATTCTGTCGGGCCGCCACCATGGGACTTGATACACCCCATGGTGGGACCAACATAGTTAACTACAACATCGGGGGCTGTAAGACACATGTAACTATGCGAGTAGGAGACGATCATTAGAAATGGATCACTTCACCCTGATTATGGGGTGCCTGTTGGGAACTAGTTTATATGGATGCAGAGATTAATATGGGGTAAGATAAGTATATTCGACTCTAGACAACTTAACTAGTTTATAGTGCTTTCCCATTTCCAGTTTATACTTATCATACCCAATTCTTTATTCATAGACTGAATAGTCCTAGACTTACTCAGGCTTTATTGTCTGACTCTACTTTTCTTTCGTCTTCTTTTCTTTCGTTCCCCCCCAGGTCCATAGGGAGGGAATACTACAGCTTGACCAATTTTCACATCCAGCTTGAAGAGAAAGAATGTATTGCTTGGATCTTTTTCGTTTTGGACTATGGCTTTGGACCGCAATTATGGGACTTATGCAGTTTACTTATGTTTTTATGCTTCTTTAAATAATTTAATCAAGACAGTTATGAAGATGTTATGTTTTTGGAAGTATTGTAAGACAATTATGGCATGGTTTGTGTAACACGTATTTTAATGAAATAAAAGTTGTTGTCATTTTCCGTTGTTCAAAAATATGTGTTCTTATATCTGTCTTGTGTATCTGTGACTTATACTTATAAACCTCCAACAAAATTAGGGCATTCCCTTTGAGATTGACCCTAACGGAGGTGGGGTGTTTCATTTTGTCTTGTGAATGAACTTATAAATGGGATGTGCATTACTTGGGTGATTCTCACCTATATTTTACATGGATAATAGCAAGTTAAATGTAACGAGTTTTGAGAAATTTCCCTAAACGAGACAAAAGATCATAATCTTCTTTTGAAGGATTTTAGGTTGAAGGACCAGGCCGTATTCCCGGACATTGGTAGTTGAACCCTTCCTTAGGGATTAAGAATTTGAATCTGGCATCCCTGATTATGGTATTAGGGACAACAAACCGGGAACCCCCATCTGGTGATAGCGATGCCTTGTTCCATATTCTAGATTAGGTTATAGGACTAGAGAATTGCATCTAGCAATAATAAAGGTTTTGACCCAACCGAGATTCATGTTATTAAGAAGATCAAATATCCCTTTTTGTTAATAATTAAAATTTCAAATCGTCCCAGATTCGGGTATTTATGATAAGACCAAAAATCCACTTTCGGCAATAATTGAGATCTGAATCGTCCCAGATTCGGGTATTACGATAGGACCGGAAATCCACTTCCGAAAATAATTGAGATCTGAACTAACCCAAATTACTGTATTAAGATAGGACTGGAAATCCACTTCTTGCAATAATTCAGATCCGAACCAACCAAGATTGGGCATTAAGATAGTACCGGAAATCCACTTCTGGCAATTTAGTTACCCCTTTTTGGATGTGATTTGTGAAGAAGAGGATGTAAGTGGTTCTTGAGCCACTCCTTTGGCTTTTCTTGTCAAAGAAGTGGATGTATGTGCTTCTTGAGCCACTCTCTGGGCTTTTATTTTCAAAGCATAGGATGTACGTGCTTTGTTGGCCAATCTTTGGGAATGTGCGTCTAGTGCGCTTGGCTAGCTTATCCACAATTATGGCCCAAGGACTTACCCGACCTCCCTCAAGGAGGCACCTTATCCTGACCAATGTGGCGGATAATAAGGTCTCAGATGCTTAAATGGGCCATCGTAGATATGGAATTAAGACTTACTCTTTCGATGCTCTACCCTAGCCATCATAGGCGGTGGTAGAGGCTTACACTCCATACCCTCCAAGGGGTGCACTATCCCGGCCGTTGTAGGTGATGATATGGGTTTGTGTTCCCTTCTATGGGTAATGAGGACCATAAGCAGAGGTAGGACGTGCTCCTCTGCGAAAAGAGGTAGGACGTGCTTAGTTCATAGAAGAGGAAGGGCGTACTCTTCTACGAGCAAAGGCAAGGCATGTTAATTAGACGATCCATCCTGACCATTTCTGGTATAGATCAGAGGCTTATGCTTTTGATGCTTTAACCTGGCCCTTTCTGACTTGGGTACGAAGAAAGGCTTACACATCACTCCCTCTAGGGGTTACCTTGACATGGCCAACTCGGCGGTAATAAGTGTTTTTACCCTTTTATTATTTGACCTACCTTGGGCTATTCTGAGTTCATAAGAAAGTGTTGATACCCCTAGTTACGTAGACAACACTTTTCCAAAGATTTTATTGAACTTGGTTTTCTCCTTTTACAAAGTCTTGTAGTTGGCCTTGATTGAGGAGCTCTATGTTCATTCCCTCGAGAGCTTTGCAGAGCTTAGTTTCATGTCCATTTGTCATATGATAATGGCAGTAAGGCCCTCTCAATTTCTTTTCAGACTTGGGCTTTTCTTTGTGGATATCCAGTAGTTGAGTTCATATCTGGTATGGAAATAAATGTTTCCCTTTGAGGTTGTAAGGTGACATTCCTTTGGCATTCTTGGCATAAAGCCCTTTACTTGTCGTTGGAACTTAAACTGTTTGTTACTTAAACTTGTTGCTTCATCCATATGCTTTCATTTCCTTTTCGAGGCATGTTGACATTGGGATGCTGTCTTTTTAGTCCATTTGGAAACAAAGCGATTTAAATCCTTCATTATTTCCCATTGAAGCACCATGCCTTTGATTTTACCATGGATATCTTTCCTTATATGTGAGAAGGGGTTATACTCCACTGATGTAGAATCACTTAGAGGAAAGACTGATGTTAGTCCTATGTAGGAAGTGTTGTCGTTTCAGTATACAGGTTCGTATTGTTCTACGTCCCTTTTCCAATTAATTATTCGCAAGGCTTGTATTCTTAACCTTTGTTCTTTCATCACTCTTGGGTCAGTAGTACCTGACATATCCATTTGAGATCCAGAAGATTTCGTTTGGACCTTTTTCCCATAATCTTGCTTCTTTAAAGCTTAGTGCAACCTGGATGAACAACAGAGTTAGATATGTTGTTGTTAACCACAAGGTCGGAGGTCCCGGCCCTTCTACTAGCGCCAAAATTTTAACGATATTTTCGTCAACACCAGAGATAGGTCTAAAGAAATGGACTAAGAGGAAAACAGAGTTATCAAGCTTCCAGAGCATGAGTTAGTTCACCGTTTCCTAGATATCAAGGTCTAAGCCCAAAAGATCAGTTACTCTTCACTTAAAGGGTGAGTATCATGCTTAAGCGGCTTAAGAACCAACAATTATCTTGGGACATGGGTTCCCTAATCCCAACCATCGGTAGAAAGCAACATAGCTTATAGGAAGGGGGTTTTTCCATAAGTTTGCGGAAGGGTTTAGACTTTTGTGGGAATCCATGACCGTGTACATAACATTAAGTATGTTGTCTACGAAATAACTAAGAAAACTCATAAGGAACTCAAAAGAAATATGGTGAGTGTTGATCCGCTCTTTATTGATCCTTGATTCAAAGTACATAAGTGATTATAATAGACTATAAAAGAAAAGAGTACAAGAACGAGAAATGATTAATCATCCCTGAAAATGAGACCCTAAGGTCTTATTTATAGACAAATTGGGACCCATTTTGCTACTGGGCCAGCAGAAGCCATTTTCGGGTATAGCAGCCACATGTCAGTCGCTTTTCTCTTTCGGTTCTAGTTGCTTTGCTCTTAGCCACTCTTTTGGCCTTGTTGTCAGAGGTATTATTGCTCTCAAGGTGTCGATCTCGGTTCCCGAAAGGAAAGTCTTGATTTATGAAACTTCTCTCTGGCGTTATCTTTATCTCCTTTGTATCAATAACAAGCCTGTTGGTACAAATAGTTTTAGGAAAGGCTTTTAGCTTCCTTCTATGATCTTCCAGTCTTATTATTAATTATTCATGGTGCTTGCTTTTGTTCTTTAAATATGTTGGTTTGGGAATCACCACCCCTTTCGGCTTCGACACGAAGTGAATTAGGTGGATAGTTTGTCTCCCTTTGAAGCTTTGACTTGCTTTCGGTAGACCTCCCGAGCAGGTTTCGGTCTTCCAGAAGGAATGCATTTGGAGCGTAGTTGGTTGCCTCTTGGAGCTACCTTTTGGCGATCATCTGTTCTTATTAGTCCCGCTAACTAGCTTCCGAAAGGATCCTCTATCCTATTATACTTTCATTCCTCCTTGTATCGACATTAAGAAAGTTAATGATGATATCCTTTTTCTCTTTCCTTGGCTCCCAGTTACATGTTCTTCTTGGATTTGGGTTTCTGCCGACTACCTTGTGTGTGGGAGCTACACTGTTTGTATACTCTCTTTTTCACCATATTTATGCTTTCCTTCTTGTTGATGGTGACGGTTTGGTACCCTTTCACTGACACTACAGGAAAATTGGTTATTGATAGCTACTTAGCATGACGTTTAAAGTCATATCGTCATCCTTGTTCATTTTAAAGCCAAATAGGGTTGAAGACAACGCATTTCACATGTCATCACAACTCGTCAAAATTAGACTGTAGATATTTCCAGCTCTCGCTTATTTTTTGTAACACCCCGTATTTTCTGTGAACATATAACTAACAAATCAGAGGATAATTAATTTTTAAAATAAGAATCAAGGGAAACAGTTGCGCCATTGCGTTCGCCTCGGAATTCTGCTTGGAAACGAGTCTGAGTTTGCAAGAATCGGAATCCGTATGAGGGAGATCTGACCCTCCGAAGTTCCAGAAATATTCAGAGTTCAAAACAACTCGAATTCGAATTCAAAATTCGAATTTCAAACGTAGAAAATACTGGGCGGGAAATTTCCCGCCCAGACCCACGTCGACTGGGCAGTCGACCCCCCAGACCAGGTCGACTGGGGAGTCGACCTGGGTGTCGACCTGGTCCCCGAACCTGGTTTTGAGCCTGGGTGCATTCTTAGGTATCTGGTCCGATTTCTGTCTAGATTCGTTGACTTGACCCTATTTAAACAGCCCAAAACCTAGCCTTCTCTACACACAATTCTATTCTGCTTCTTCTCTGCCTCTGTTCTAAATAAAAATAAAAATGGCGTCGCTACTCTGCTGGAATCAAAACTAGAAGCTAATCAACATCAACCTAAGCATCTCAATTCAAACTAGAGATTAAAGCTTCTGCAATGATTCTACAACAATTAAAGTTCTTTCTTTAATCCAATCAAGGCAAGTACAGTTATTTTCCGATATAAACATTAATTTTGATTGTGACATGAATTGTAAATCTGAATCGGAGGTTATATCTGTTCTGTTCTGTTTAGACCTATCTTATTTTGTATCTCTTTCCTCTTTCTTCTCTATAGCCAGGCTACCACGAGCCTGAGCCGATCACATAAGAGATTAACATACGCTAAAATGTTTGGGACAACAAAATGAATGATGCATAAATTGGGCATGACCAATAGGTGACTGATTTGAGGAAAGAACATGGACTGTAGCTAGAACATAAATCTGAGACATATAACTGGACATGTTATATTTATAACATACAGACTGTATTGAACATATGACTTGAGATAAAGAGAATATGGCTTAGGTATAAAGACTTACATTAAATTAGGATATCTATTAAATGTAAATAAACACCTAGGTGAGGGATCTTTGGAATATATGACATGCATTGAAATCGATGGCTATATTTGGTATAATTTATATGTGAATCTTTTGTACTAGGCAAGTTGAACTAAATTAGGACATGTAAATTATGACCATAATCCGTGACATGTAAATTCAATGCAAACATGGGGTATATGGTCATAGTGTGAATCATGACAACTGGTTAAGCATGCAAACTTAGGCCAAATATATAATTAGGCAAGATATGTTTGTGAAACTTTAAGGAATGATTAAATCTGTTATATTTGCCTAATTTGCAAGTTCTGCTATATTGGCCTAATCTGCTAGTTATGTTATATTGCTTAATCTGCTAGTTCTGCTCTACTGCCTAGTCTGCTAGACTTGTTCATCTGCCAAATTTGTCATCTGCTAAGTCTGTTGAAAATGCCAAATCTGCTAAACTAAATCTGTTGAGATGCCTAATCTGTTATCTGCTCAATCTGCTAGTTTGCTTAATCTGCTAAATCCGTTAAGTCGCCTAATCTGCAAAATCTGTTATCTGCTATATCTGGTGAGTTGATATAATTAGTCCGCTTTTGACATAATCTGAATTGGCTATAGTTATGAATAATTGACATGTATATTAGGCGTGGGTATAAATGGTAAATCATTAATTAATTGGCTGCAAAGATTAACATGGCTAACTCGAGGTTAGAATGAGTTTGCGGCGTAATTCTGCACGGAACCGCCCGACATATTCCAGTGGTCGCAAACAATAGGTTCTAATGTCAGAAGTTAGTCATAACGTGCTTGAAACCCGAGGTTAGACTCAGTTTGCGACAGAAATCTGCCCGGAACCAACCGGCATAACCAGTAGCCGCAAACTGTCAGTCTAATGTGAGAGGTCTGGGCAATAATATTTAATTAATGAAAATCTGAGATAAATATGATGTCTAAAACGTGTTAGGTGGGTAAGGTTAAACCAATTGGACCAATGAATCTATAAACCCGTTTCATGAATCTGTAGGCCCAATTACAAAGTTTGACAAATTTGTAAATCTGTAACTGGTTAATCGGTAAGTCTGTTAAATCTGTATATCTGATCCGTTAGTCTGTAAACTTGTCTGTGAACTAGTTGATCTGAATTCTGTATGTCTTACCTTGTAAACAAGTTAATCTGAAATCTGTTAATCTGGGGACACAAGGATAGGAGGGGAATTACTTGTGTCATCTGTTGTTTGGGACCCATATTAGTCAGTAACCCTTTCTGGTATCAAAACTTTGACCCAACAGTAGGTAGGGTCTGGGCACGCTTACTGAACTAATTATAAGCGGTTCATTCTGATAATGGCGAGGGGTGTTGATGGTGCGTTCCAACCGGGTCGTGTGCGTGCATGGATCCCGGTCTGCCTCTGAGGATGTAAGACGCCGTGACATCTGTAAATAGGTCTGTGCCAATTGGTTGTCACTTTAGGGAGTGATACACCCTACTGTGGGGCCGACACAGGGTATTTATGTATTAGGGAGCCGATCGCTTGGGGTAGGTTTTTAGGGTACACTTAGTTCTGTCTGTTTCTGTTGGTACCGTCTGTTTCTGTTGGGTGGCAACACCTGTCTGTTTCTGCGTGGTACCGTCTGTTCGGGTGGTAAAGGCCCAATTACTAGTGTACACCTAATGCTACATTCTGTTTCTGTAGGGATTAATCTGTTTCTGTTTCGGTTCAGGTGGTAAAGGCCCATTTTCTGGATTCTGTTTCTGTCTGTTTCTGATCGGGTGGTAAAGGCCCATTACTAGCGCGGAAATTATTCTATACCCGTTTCTGTTTCAGTTTAGACATTAGGTTGACACCTAATTCTGTTATACTAGTATTAGTGCAGAGAAGTGTAAGAAATAGCTTATGTCATTCTGTTCTTCTGTAATATCCGCTACACCTGTTACTGTTATCTCTCATCTAGTTTTATTTTCATGTCATGTTATTATTATCTGTTCATAACTGAAAATCACTGGACTTGCCAGACTTTTTGTCTGACCCTTGTTGTTTCGCCTCCTTTTTTCCCTTCCCCCTCCCAGGTTTTGTAGAAGGGAGTACTCTAGCTTGATCCGGATTTCTTCCGCTTGAAGTGCTTAAAGTATGGCTTGTCTTCTTCTGCGGGGATTATGATTTTAAACTATGCATTCAGAAGGCTTTTGTACAAGACAGATATTCTGTACTTGAATTCTGATATTGTGATTTGAAAGGATGTAACTAAGCTTATTTCGGTTTCTGTTGAAATAAAGTTATAAAT
Source organism: Allium sativum (assembly GCA_030737875.1). Taxonomy (NCBI): domain Eukaryota; kingdom Viridiplantae; phylum Streptophyta; class Magnoliopsida; order Asparagales; family Amaryllidaceae; genus Allium; species Allium sativum. Next base: position 568,883,003 of record CM060923.1, on the reverse strand, counting down.
TTTTCAAGTACTGTTTTATCTATCTTGTAAGTTTCTGTTCTATTTACTAAAATGCTCCACCAAAGTTAAGACATTCCCTTTGTCAGTGTCCTTATCAGAGGTGGGGGTGTTACACTTGGTATCAGAGCTGAAGGTTACCAGATTGGGTAAAGTTTTTGAAAACTATTTTCAAAAAGGTTTTGAAAAGAAGTATTTTCAAAAATAAAGCTTATTTTGAAAAACATGATCCCCAAGAGCCATATATCTTTCTTTCAGTCCTTTTTGTATTGAATCTTTCCTTTTTCGTTTCATCATGTCTGAAGCATCCGAGATACCAGAGGGTGTTCATGTACCCGGTTGGTTTTGTCAATATCTTGAGGCTAGGACCGCCGCCGCAGGTCCAGCAAATGATCCCCCTCCTCCACCCCCTCCTCGTGCAATTGCTTTCTCAAAGATCTGTAGAGATTTTTGGGCGATGGGTGCGAAGGATTTCAAGAGAACTGAATCATTCATAGAAGCAAGGAACTGGCTCAAAGAAACTGAGGATCTGTTCATTATCTTCGAGGTGGACGATAGGCAGAAGGTACAGTTGGCGGTATGGCTGCTCAAAGACGAAGCTTCCTATTGGTGGGAAGTCACTAACGCCGAGAGGCCAGTTGAAACATGGATGGATTTCAGAACAAGGTTTGAGACAAAATTCCTCTCGCAAGCTGAACGAAGTCTACAACTGGAAATGTTCTTATCTCTTAAGCAAGGAAGTATGACGGTCAAGGAATACGTCAACCAGCTCAACCAACTGGCTAGATTTGGATTGGATTTAGTCAATACTCAACATAAAAAGGCTCTCCGCTTTGTTAAAGGATTGAACGAGCCACTGCACAGCCTAGCCATGACCCATGTACCCATGGGAGCGACTTACGAGAAATTGGTGGACATGGCACTACTGCACGAGGAAGACGAGGGACGGAAAGAGACAAAGAAGAAAGAACCACAGAATAAGAAAGCATGGCCCAAAAAGGAAACACAAAAGAAGGATGAGAAGACGGAAGATAAGAAGGGGAAAAAGTGCTTTACTTGTGGGAGCTCGACTCATCTGAACAAGGATTGTAGAAAAAGGAAGGGCACTTGCTTCAACTGTGGAGAGATGGGACACTTCACTAGGGACTGCCCGAAGAGACGAGGGCAAGGAGGGTTGGCGAACACTCTTGAGGCTAGTGGCTAGGATAGAAATAGGAAAATTCCTTTAGTAGGTTTAATTTCTTTATCTGATTATGGAGTTAAGACTCTTTCTGATTCTGGCATTTTGATTTTGTAATCGATACTCTGCACTTTAATACTAGTATTATTTCTGATTCCGCTGAAGACTCAGACCCATAAGGGTTATGACTCATCTGTTGTGATAGATTGGGGTTTGAGATATATCTGTGTTAGGCGTCAAATAGGACGCATACATTCTGGGATTTATCATGCGTAGTTTACTAAGAATCATTCGGTAATATGATCTGTAACACCCCACTCCCGCTATGGTCACTCACTAAGGGAATGCCATAGCATCGGTGGAGTATTTTAGTGAATATAGAACAGAAAAATTACAACAAGACAGATATAAATAGTACTTGAAATTTAAAACATCATCTCATAACAGCGGAAATAAACATGTCTGGTTACATCATAAAACCACGATAAAAGTCAAGTACAATATCCGTCAAAATAAAGAAGTACATAATCCCACTCTCTCATACAATAGCCAGAACAAAAGAAAAGATAACTGGATAACTGGAGCTTTACATCTATCCAAGCTCCTAAAGACTGGAACAGCAATCCGATCAGGCTACACTACTGCTAGGATCCACCGTAGGACCTGAGGGTTGGGAAAAAGATAAAAACAACGGGGTCAGACATAAGTCTGAGCGTGTCCTATAACTTTAACAATACAATCATTAAAGTAACCAGAGAAGATATAAACTTGACCCACGGTAATGTCTGGGGATGAATGGCTACACTAAGCAGCTTGATAGACTTGGGATAAACTAAGATAACCGTAAAGACGCATCCACCCACCCAAGGATAATTACTAACTGCACCACACCAGTCATTTCTTCTTAAAGGTTGATCCCTCCCAAGGACTAAGAAAATTTTTCCCCGGTAGTCTCGTATACCCCTAGCTGACTACATAGGTGCCGTCTGCCCCTATCTCCACTAGGTGTACTTAGTAATCTTTCCCAGTAGTTCCGTGTACCCCTACATAGGTGCTGTCTGCCCCTATCTTTATTAGGTGTACCCACTACTCCCCAGCGATCGGCTCCCTACCGTAGATACCCGTGCTGGTCCCACAGTGGGGTGTATCACTCCCCTAAAGTGGCTACCTGATAATATCAACGGTGCACGGCTTTATATCTACACGATGCAACAACGGCTTATCTACCAGCCCGGGCCCACACACGCATATGAAACCCGTTGGACTTGCGTTGCAACCGCTAACCCGTTTTGGCCTCTTATAATCAAACCCAATATGCGTGTCCCGTCACTCGACATGGGTCGAGCCCACAAAGATACGTTTGGGATATTGGTTGAAATGGGCCCCCACAAGCTACCCACCTAAGCTTGTCACTTATCTAGTGTATCCCACTTAACCCTTTAATCATGTTTAATTACATGTTTCACTTGGTTAAGTATTCTAATCGTATTTTCTATTGCCACCCAAGGCAACCCACTAGATTCCACATGCCACCCAAGGCAACCATTAAATTTCCACATGCCACCCAAGGCACCCACTTAACCCCTCATGTCCCACTACATGCTAATATGGTTAAGTGTTTCTTAATTAATTAAGACCGTGATCTCCCATAAAAACCTCCCACATTAGACTGGCTGTTATGACCGCCTGGTTAAGCCGGTAGGGTCCGGGCAGTCTTACGTCATAACAGAGTCTAACCTCGTGTCTTTACTTTAATCACGTATTTAATTTATGGCTAAGACCTCTCACATTGGGCTGACATTTGTAGCAACTGGTTAGGCCGGTCGGGTCCGGGCAGTTTTACACTACAAATGAGTCCAACCTCGTGTCTTAGTCGATTAATTACACCTAATTAATCACCCCCATATTAATTATCCCTAATTAATATCAAGTTTTCCATAACATGGGTAGACCTAACTCAATAGGTAAATTCCCATGGGGTAGACCTAACTCAATAGGTAAATTCCCACTTATGGTAATTTATTTTTATGGTATGCTTAATCATACCCAATCATACTTTTATTAACATATTTACCAACCCCATCGTTCCCCACGTAAATCGTTCTCATGACATAGAAAAGGGGAAGATCCATTACAAATATCATGGGTTTAGCATATAACTTTGTCATGGGTTAAGAGGATGTCAACTTGCATATATGAGCACATATTAACCCAACTACATTTAACCCAAACTTGCATATTATCATACACATGATTTGCATAACATGTTGCATATGAGCTTGCATATTATCATACACATATCTTGCATAACATGTTGAACTTGCATATAAGCTTTCTCATAACTTGCATAACATGTTAAACATGCATTTAAGCATACACATAACTTGCATAAGCATTCACATACTTGCATAAGCATGCATAACTTGCATATCATGTCATTTAAGCATATACATATCTTGCATAAGCATTCATATACTTGCATAAGCATGCATAACTTGCATATCATGTTAAACTTGCATTTAAACACATACATAACTTGCATATGAACTTGCATAACTCACTTTGTTAAACATGCATAAATCCACTTATTAAATATGCATAAACCCACTTGTTAAACATGCATAAACCAACTTATTAAGCATGCATAAACATGGAAAAACATAGAGTAACATATCATTACAAATGATTCAAACTCACTAATCCGCATTTAAGACCATAAGTCTCATTACACCAAATCTACTTACTTTAACAATTGATGTTAAAGTGATAGAAACTCACCAAAACCAAGATTAGCAAACTTATGAAGTGGAATTAGTTGCTAAATATGAAGATGGTGATGATTAGAGATTGATTAGAGAGTGATTAGCTTGCAACTTCCTTCATAAACAAGTGGAGGCTCCTTCTAAGATTTAATTTGGCGGCATGAGGCCATCATTTCTATTTTTAGTATGGATTAGGGTAGGTTTAGGGTGTATTTATAGATTAGGAGAGTGTTTTAGGCCCTTAGATTAACCCTAAATTAGATTAGGTCCGTTAGATTTAGGAAATCTCTAGAACCCAGCCCAGCCCTAGCCAGAAAACCAGATCTGGTGCACCCAAGCACCCTGGTTCGACACGTCGTGTCGACAGGCAAGTCGACAGGCAAGTCGACTCCCCCTGTCAACAGGCCTGTCGACAGCCCTGTAGACATGGTCAAGGCGGGAATTTTCGCGCCTGGCCCTGCTGGTTCTAAATTGAAATCTGAATTTAAATTTCTAAATCTGTTTTTAACTTTGAATTTTCTACAAACTTCTTTGGGCCATAACCGGGCCATACGGACTCCGATTCTCGAAAACTCGGACTCTATTCCGCGTATTTTTCCGAGATGAACGCAATAACGCAGCCCGTTACCCCCAATTCCCACGTCTGAGATTATTTATCCTGTAATTAGTGAATTTTAGTATTAACTAAAATTCGGGGTGTTACATTCTCCCCTCCTTAAAGGATTTCGTCCCCGAAATCTCTAAGCTAAGGAGAATGCATATCCTACCATCCAAACAGCCATCTACTCAGTCCATCAAAACACGGGCATCCATTGTCCTTAAAACAATTTCTAATGATGTATGAGCATATGCAAAAAGTGTGTGTAGATATGTTCCCTATCTAATGTATGAACATATGCAAACCATGATAGTGCCATGCATCCATTATGTATGCGAGAGAACCCTATCGACACATACAATATCTACATGAGTGCACAATCATTCACCAAAATGCATCATCCATATGATAACACAATCATTATATATCCATAAATATAGCTTCCTACACACAATTTTATGCAATATGCAATATGAAGTGATTGAGCCGATCTAGTGCCTAGCGTGTGTGTATATGCATCCACGAGCAACCACTAGCAAACACTTGCATCCACTTGCATCCATCAACCATAACATGTATCAAACACATGTTTCAACCATAGGTTTACCCTATCTAAAGGTCAATCAGTACTAACGAGAGGATATACTAAAGATAAAATAAGTACTAGTCAACGATAGAGGAGAAAGTAAAGACATACCCTCAAAAAGAAATGGGTACAATGAACGCATCTTCGCTTCCGTCTCCCAAGTTGCGTTGCTTTCATCTTCTCCCCATTGCACTTTGACTAGCTGAACTTCTCGATTCCTCAATTTCCTAGTCTCTGACCCAAGGATGCGAGTAGGAGCTCGTCGAATCGTCGCATCACGCTCTACCTCTACATCTCTAAGCAAGCTCGGCTCTACCACCTCTGCCGTCTCATGTAAGCACTTCCTCAGATGTGATACATGGAATACATCATGAACACCACTAAGTCTGTCGGGCAACTCCACCCTATATGCCATCCGTCCAATCCTTTCCTTAATAGGAAACGGCCCAACAAACCTCGGTGCTAACTTCCCAACGGATCCAAAGCGAACAACATTTCTCAACGGAGATACTTTGACAAAAACCATGTCCCCAACCTCAAACTCAAGATCCGTCCTTCTCTTGTCCGCATAAGATTTTTGCCTATCCTGCGCTGCTTTCATCCTTCTTCGAATCAAGTCAATCTTCTCAGAAGTCTCCCTAACCATATCAGGCCCAAGCAAGATCTTATCCGTAGATTCCCACCAACATGTAGGTGATCGACAAGGCCTTCCATAGAGAGCTTCGAAAGGAGCCATACCAATACTGGACTGAAAGCTGTTATTATATGCGAACTCCACCAATGGAAGATGCTCTTCCCATGTACCTCCAAAATATAAGATACAAAGCCTCAAAAGGTCTTCTAGAACACGATTCACCCTCTCAGTCTGGCCGTCTGTCTGAGGATGATATGCGGTGCTCAGACACAATTGAGTCCCCACTGCTTCTTGCAAACTTCTCCAGAACTCGCTAGTGAAGATAGGATCTCGATCACTCACTATGCTAGAGGGTACCCCATGCAATCGAACTATCTCTCGAAGATATACAGAAGCTAGCCATGGAGCGGTCCTCTTGCTCTTCACAGGTATAAAATGGGCGCTCTTAGTAAGTCTGTCTATCACCACCCAAATTCCTATATTACCCTTCCTCGATCTGGGTAACCCGTCAATAAAATCCATCGAGACGCTATCCCACTTCCATTGCGGAACTTCCAATGGGTGAAGCAACCCACCAGGTTTCTTTTGCTCCGCCTTCACTTGTTGGCACACCAAGCATCGAGCAACATACTCGGCTACATCTTTCTTCATACCGGCCCAGAAGAAAGCCCTCTTCATGTCTCGGTACATCTTGTCCCCACCGGGATGAATGGTCATCCTAGAACGGTGTGCATCATCAAGAATAGCCTTCCTCAAACCCTCGTCTTGCGGTACACAAAGTCTACCGTCTCTACGCAAGCACCCCCTATCGTCTAGGGTGTACCTACTCAAATGGCTGGATGACTCCCCCCTTATGAGCTTCTCTACCAACTCTGTTGGATCTAGAATAACCCTAGAGGGGGGGGGGGTGAATAGGGTTTTTCACAGTTTTTAACTGAATTAAAAACTTAACGAGATATATAATAATAAACTGATCACAGAAAATAGCAGAAACTGAAATACAGAAAATAAATCACACACAGATATACCCAGCTTCGGCAAAACCCTGCCTACTGCTGCATTTCTAAGGTTTCTACTAGGTGATAGAACAGTTCCCGCATACAAGACCATGTACACTCGCAAACCCCTGCTCCTATTCTAACCCTACGCTCAAACCCCTAGACTGATTCAAACCCCTGAATCAGATTTTCCCCAGATTACAAACCCGTAATCCGTATCCCAGAATTTGACAGACTCTGTAACTATCTAGTTTTACAGACAAAACTAGAAAACCAAAGGACGGTTACAAGTGAAATTAAAATATAACAAAATAAAAACCAAATTAGAAAAAAAAAACCCTTTTAGCTTTGACTCAAAAACATGGCCGGCCCATTTGTTCTTCTTCAAAACAATATTGCTTTAAACTTTGTTCTTCAATGGCGGTTGCCTAGGATTTTTCTTCTGCTTCGAATTAGCTTTAAGATTGATTCAAGAAATTTGTCACTCCTTTAGTTGTTCGATGTTGTCTTCATGCTCGAATTCGAAGCTTGATCTTTCTTGCTCCAACTCTGTAAGACTTTTGATTTTTCTTGAGAAATTGATTGATGTTTTTTGTGAGTTGGATAAATTTGCCTGTGAGGAATAGTGTGTAGTTATAGGATTATGAAATCCTAAAATTACTCTGATTTCCTATATGGTTTGACTTGATTGTATGCATGATTTTGGCCTTTTGATTTTCCTTGAATGAATTGGATTCCTCAGCTTTAATTTCTTGCATGATTGTCACTCTATTGATATACCACAATAAAATAATTAATTCATAGTGAATTACTAGAAAGATTTTCTATTTTGAATTTCATTACATTCCAGAAATGATTCGAAATAATTGATGAAATCTTTCCAAATAATGGTGTCTGATTTCATTAAAATGCTTAGCTGAAATATATAAACATTTTGAAACTCGAATTGTTTTTCCATGATATAAGTTTCTGGAACTAATGAGAATATAATCTTTCCAAAAATATCTGTATGCTGATTTAGACTATGCAATAAATATTTCTGATGGCATCCATAATTTATGATAAATATCAAATTAGGAACATTTATAATTGCTAAGAAAGAAGGCAATTAATTCATTTCCATTAACTTGATTCTGTGATTTGTTGATGAGCACTTTTCTTAAATGCTTGATAGAGTCTGGTCGAAGTCTTCTTGCATGTCAAAATATATGACTGTAAACACAAGTGCGTATATAATATATCCAACTCCATGCTGCTATGCTCTTCCTATTTCTTTAGCATGCACTGCTCTATGCATTTAAAAACATGCCTCTGTGATGCCTCACCCTTTATGCGTTCAAACATTTACATACATGTAAATTGTATATATATATATACATATATATATATATATATATGTGTGTGTGTGTGTGTGAATTTGTTGCCAAGAATGATTTTGTTTGAATGTTGACATCCATGATAAACTGCACACGTGAAAAAAATGCCCAAAATGTGATTGTGAGCACCTTGCTTGATTTTTGAAGTGCTTCATTTTGATTCAGAATGATTATCAGGAAAGAATCGATCATATTCTTTGCCCAAAAAAAGGTTTCTCTAATTTCTGCACAAAATCTTTGTTCAAACAGGAAACGAAAGATAATTATTTGCCAAATTGAGATGCAATTTTGTGGGAAACAAATAAATCTTTTCTCATTGTCCATGCGTGATTTTTACAATGTGAATTCCTTCCCCAAATTGATGTTTGATAAAATCTGCAAACAAAATTACTTTCTTACCAAAATTTACATTGTCCATTGTTGCATGTAAATGTTTGGTTGATGACACTTTCATATGAATTCCTGGATAATGTTGACCACTTTCCATATTTGTTGCTTTCAATATAACACTGCAATTAAATGATTTTCTGCCAAAAACATACTCTGTGATTTTTGGAAAAATTATAAATCGTGATTTCTCACTTGCCAAACAAATCAACATTCTCCTTTGTCAATTTATCTTTTTCCAAAAGAACATTCATGCAGATTTCCAAAACATGTTATATATGTACATACCTGGAATCATTAAAAGTCTTGCTGTTTCTTTTCTACTCATTTGAACACCCTAGGGTTTGCAAAGCCAATTGCTCACTTGCCAAATAAATTTTTTTATTTTTATGGAAAGCATTAAACTTTTCTTCATGCCCAATAAGTGTTTTGGTTTCTTTGTGGTTGCCAAATTTTCAAATGTTCAAAAAGTAAATTGAAACATGCCTTTTTTCGTCGTTGTACTTATGAACGTCACCTGCTTTCATGCTTGGCTTCTTGCTTTGTTCTTTGGCATGCTGATTTGTATTAGTATCATTGTGGGCTAATTGGACCAAAAAAAAATGTTTTTTCCTTTTTTTTTTGTGTGTGCCATAATTGCAATGTGAATGAGTGAAATGCTGTAGTAAGCAATGACTGTATACTAGAGTGATGAGCGTTGTAGTGAGGAACAAATGTACAAAAATGAGAAAATTTGTACTGATATTTGTAATAAACAAATTTGATTGAAAAAAAAATTATTATGTTCAAACAAATTTGTCTATCGTATTCAATTTATTTACAAATACAATGAATGGAGAATGATGTAGTGTATATGAAAAAGGATATGAAATGAAATGTATACCAGTGATGTATTCAAATAGTGGAGTTATAAATAGATGTACTGTTTGAATGTTTGAAATATAATATTCAATTTAAATAAAATACTGTATGAATATATGAATGTCTGCACATTTGTATTCTATTTAAATATAAATATTATATTTCTGCCTATGATAAATAAATGAAACATTACAATAACAAACACATTTAAAATAATAAATATTTGGTTGTTATCATCAAACAAAAATCATATAATTGTGTATACAACTGCGTTATATACAACAATCTCCCCCTTTTGATGATGACAAACAAATATGAAGATTTTGAATATAATAAATGTGTTTGACAGTGATTATTGAACTCCCCCTATTTGAATGCTCCCCTAAAGCAGAAACTCCCCCTATAACTATGCATGAGTGAAATGAATGTATAATAATGAATTTTCAAAATTAAAAATATTTTTAAAATATTCACTCATAAATCAAAATCTTAATCCATTCTCCCCCTTTTGTTATCATCAAAAGGATATAGAATTTAAAATACAGATGAAAAAATGACTAAAAATATAATTTCAGCTTAAGAGGAAGAACAGTCATCATAAATCTCAATCAGTCAAACAAAAATCATAATATTCTAAGAACAGGTGGCATATTTCACATTGTAGAAAATGACGGATATACGATGAATTTTATAAAAATGAGGAGAGTTATAAAAAATATGAATATTTCCCAATTATTTTCAAAAGAATTTTATAAAATTAAAGCACCAAAAAAAAAACAGTGATGGATTTGGGACTATAATTATTAATTCAATTAAAGTGCCAATACCTATCAATCAACAAATCATAATACGTCATAAAATTTCAACACATTTCACAGATTAGAAAGTGGATAGATAGGCTGGTTTTTATAAACACCAAGGAGAATTTCAAATTAATTTCAATTTATAGCACAATTTTCCTTTTTCTTTTTATTTTATTTAAGAGCACACTGACCACGCATAACCAGAGCTTGGATTTTTAAATGAGGTCAGTCGCAGCTTAAATTATAAGTTGTCTCTTAACCATGCATGACCAGAGCTTGGATTTTTAAATGAGGTTAGAGACACACTTATATATTTATTATATATATTTATCATTTTAGCTTTTAAAAAGAAAAACTCCTTGGTATAAAACCAATATATGGATGATAGAAAATGTGGTAGGTACAGAAATGGACTGTGAAATAAATTTCTAAATTAATTATATTATGAAATATGCATGAACTGTACCGGGATTCTTGAAAATTTTCAATTTTCACTAATTCTGAAAAAAAATAATGCAGTCACATTTCCATCACAACTATTTTCACTGTTTTAAGATTATTTTAAAAATATAAACTCTCCACATTAATATAAACTCATAATGAATGACAGAATGATGAGAGGCATAGAAGATGTTCGTGAAATAATTCCCAGTTCAAAGATATTATAATAAATATTCAACCGTCATGAAAATCTAAATAAGATCTCCTCTTGTTGTGAAATATATTGTAGTCATAATTCATCACAATTTCAAATTCTGATATATTTTGATGAATTATAAATACAGAACAATATGGATATTGATTTCAATTTGTGAATGAATAAAAAATAAATAGTTTTAAAATTGAAAATCAATTACAAGAGGAATATGAAAAGCTATACAATGCACAAGAGGGAAAAGAAAAATATATACATGATGAGAAACAAAATTCAGCACTTCCTAATCTGATACCACTTGTGGTCTCTATTAAAAAGGATATTTTTTTTTTTAAAAAAAGACACTGGTGGCTAAACAAGGGTATCTCAGTCAACAGAAAGACTTAATTACAAAGCAAGCAACTCAAGCACACAAGTTTCATTTATCAGAGCACGATAAACCTTTGATACCAAATCAAGAAGTCCAAAAAATATATATACAAATCTATTTCTTATAATCAGAGCAGCATGATTCCAAAAACAAACATTTTTCAAAAAACAGTTTCAGAGCAGCACAGAAAAATCATTTTCAAAGCAGACTTGTCAAGGAGATGTTCCAAAGATATTTCAAACAGTCAAAGAATTGTTCATGATTCAGGATTAAATATAGTTTATTTTAAATCATTTGAACGAATTGTGAAGATATCCGGATTCAATGAATCAATCACACGGTTTGTAAACTTTAGATTCAGAATATGTGTGTGATTCAATAAATCAATAAATTCAAATGATTTTAAACAAACTAGTATTCAAGTCAAATATTCATGAAATACCAATGACATTCAAATCCCAATTCTCAAAGAATTTACACAAATATTTCTGACAAACAGAAGAGTTATTTCAGATCATTTACATCAGAAATGAGAGATATTCATGATCTACATAATTAAACAATAGTTTATTTGAAATCAATTGAATCGATGTCAAAGTTTGAGATATAATGAATCAGTCACACAATATTGATAATTTTAATTTTAAGAAGTGTGTGAAATTCAAAATATCATGAATTTCAGTTGATTTCAAACAAACAAATTCCAAGTAAAATGATCATGAATATAAGATGAATTCCAAGATGTATCACAGATTCAATACAATTCAAAATATCCAAGCCAATCTGAAAAATAATGAAATTATCACAACTGATAAATATTGGTGTGCTGTAATATTTCAAGCTTTTCTAAAATGAATTAGAAGAAACTCAAAACAGCAGTGGTGTGTGAAACTTCATCAAATTTTCTGATCTTCAAAATTTAGAATTCTAATTAACAGTGTTCAAGATTTGACAAGAATACATCAACACTGTTATGAATTCATAAATCAGAAAAAAACTTCAAAACAATTGCAGATATTTACACAAATAAATTCAAGATCTGGAAATAATTACAAACACGAGAGTTTTCTACAAATAAAATGAATTTCCAGATAAATATGAGTTTTGCAATTGGAAGTTAATGGAGCACATAATAAACAAAGATATGGCAGTGACAAATCAAATAAAGACAAATAGAAGAAAATAAAATAGAAAGGGGTAGAAGAAGTAAGAAAAAAAACAATAAAAAATATTTACAAGGTTGAGGTCAGAGATCATACCTGATTCACAGAAAACGTTGTGGATCTCTAACTCGTCAGACTTTGCTAAGGAACAGTAGATGATTCAATGATGTGAAGTAGTTTGAATCAGTTTCTCTTTTCAGCACAGTTGTTCCTCAGCCTCCTTTGGTAGCTAACTGTTTAGAGGATTGAGTGGTCTAACAAAGGCAGTAAAACCACTCACAGTTGTATTTGTTCGTTTTGGTACCCAAACCTGTTTATATAACAAACCATCAGAATAAACCTTTGTACCCTTAGCAACCCAAATCTGTTTGAATTTCACGAAGTTTGGTTTATTTCCTTTTGGGATCCAGGATTGTTTAGAAGGATTATTATAAAACAATTTCTCATTTTGATTTTGACTCAAAAAACCTTTGAAATTATAAGAGTTCAAATTTTCAAATTGATTCTTTTCAAGATTGTTTGAAGAATTTTTCAAATCATTTGTAATTCGTCTTTCAAAAACATTATTTTTCTCAAACCCAAGTCCATGTTTATTTTGAACAGAAAATTGGTTTTTCAACAACATATTCAAAGATTTTTCACCGTTTGAAAAATTAGACAAGATTGTTTCAAGTTGTTGAATTTCATTTTTAAGATTACCATTTTCTTTCAATAAATCTGAACAACGATTTTTAGTGATCTCACATCTTTTAAAATCAGATTTCAAAACCAAATTTTCATCTTTGAGTAACTTTATTTTGGTTTGGGATTCAACAATCTCAGCCTCAAAATGTTTTCGACTTTCAGACTCAAATTTCTTGAAATTTTCAATCTCGTTTTCAAGTTCTTTCAAAATCGAATTCGATTTCAACAGATTTTCCTTTTCTGCAATTTCAAGTTTGGAATGAATATTAGTTTTAAAAATTTCAAATTCCTTTTGCAGATGATTGTTCATATTTGATAACTCAATCTTGTTTGCTTTTAAGACCAAAATTTCATCTTCAAACTTTTGAATATTTTTATTGAGATGAACAAGATTGGTTTTCGATTTCAAACAATTTTTACAATCTGAATCTGAAAGGTTTTTAAAATATTCAAGCCGTGATTCCAAATCATCAATTTTGCTGTTCAACTCAGAATTCCTAGATTTTAGAGTATTGTTTTTAGATTTGAGTTTATCAACAGATTTAGTTAAATCAACACACATATAAACCAAATCTTCGTATGAGAAATTTTCAATTTCAGTAACCGTTGATTCTCCATCATCTGATCCATCTGAATTCTCATTTGTAAATCCTGTTAAACAGAATTCTGAGTCTGAATTGACAATCTGGGGTTTTGAGCTGGAGTTGTCAATTTGACCATACTTCGTATTAAGAGCTGTCCAAATTTCCTGCGCAGTTAAACAATGGGAAATCAGACTGTATTGATTATCATCAAGATGAGAATAAAGAATATGTGTAGCACGAGAATTAAAAACTTTATCTACCATATCGTACCCATTGATAACAACATCCCAACATTTAATATTAACAGATTTTAAATAAAATTCCATTCTGGATTTCCAGTTTAAAAAATCCGTTCCAGTGAAAATAGTTGGAGATGAACTGGACTGACTCTCTATCGACTGACAACAAGGATTCACCATTTCTCTAGAGTTAAAGAATACCTGCTCTGATACCACTTGTTGGATCTAGAATAACCCTAGAGGGGGGGTGAATAGGGTTTTTCACAGTTTTTAACTGAATTAAAAACTTAACGAGATATATAATAATAAACTGATCACAGAAAATAGCAGAAACTGAAATGCAGAAAATAAATCACACACAGATATACCCAGCTTCGGCAAAACCCTGCCTACTGCTGCATTTCTAAGGTTTCTACTAGGTGATAGAACAGTTCCCGCATACAAGACCATGTACACTCGCAAACCCCTGCTCCTATTCTAACCCTACGCTCAAACCCCTAGACTGATTCAAACCCCTGAATCAGATTTTCCCCAGATTACAAACCCGTAATCCGTATCCCAGAATTTTACAGACTCTGTAACTATCTAGTTTTACAGACAAAACTAGAAAACCAAAGGACGGTTACAAGTGAAATTAAAATACAACAAAATAAAAACCAAATTAGAAAAAAACCCCTTTTAGCTTTGACTCAAAAACATGGCCGGCCCATTTGTTCTTCTTCAAAACAATATTGCTTTAAACTTTGTTCTTCAATGGCGGTTGCCTAGGATTTTTCTTCTGCTTCGAATTAGCTTTAAGATTGATTCAATAAATTTGTCACTCCTTTAGTTGTTCGATGTTGTCTTCATGCTCGAATTCGAAGCTTGATCTTTCTTGCTCCAACTCTGTAAGACTTTTGATTTTTCTTGAGAAATTGATTGATGTTTTTTGTGAGTTGGATAAATTTGCCTGTGAGGAATAGTGTGTAGTTATAGGATTATGAAATCCTAAAATTACTCTGATTTCCTATATGGTTTGACTTGATTGTATGCATGATTTTGGCCTTTTGATTTTCCTTGAATGAATTGGATTCCTCAGCTTTAATTTCTTGCATGATTGTCACTCTATTGATATACCACAATAAAATAATTAATTCATAGTGAATTACTAGAAAGATTTTCTATTTTGAATTTCATTACATTCCAGAAATGATTCGACATAATTGATGAAATCTTTCCAAATAATGGTGTCTGATTTCATTAAAATGCTTAGCTGAAATATATAAACATTTTGAAACTCGAATTGTTTTTCCATGATATAAGTTTCTGGAACTAATGAGAATATAATCTTTCCAAAAAAATCTGTATGCTGATTTAGACTATGCAATAAATATTTCTGATGGCATCCATAATTTATGATAAATATCAAATTAGGAACATTTATAATTGCTAAGAAAGAAGGCAATTAATTCATTTCCATTAACTTGATTCTGTGATTTGTTGATGAGCACTTTTCTTAAATGCTTGATAGAGTCTGGTCGAAGTCTTCTTGCATGTCAAAATATATGACTGTAAACACAAGTGCGTATATAATATATATATATATATATATATATATATATATAATATCCAACTCCATGCTGCTATGCTCATCCTATTTCTTTAGCATGCACTGCTCTATGCATTTAAAAACATGCCTCTGTGATGCCTCACCCTTTATGCGTTCAAACATTTACATACATGTAAATTGTATATATATATATACATATATATATATATATATATATATATGTGTGTGTGTGTGTGTGTGTGTGTGTGTGTGTGTGAATTTGTTGCCAAGAATGATTTTGTTTGAATGTTGACATCCATGATAAACTGCACACGTGAAAAAAATGCCCAAAATGTGATTGTGAGCCCCTTGCTTGATTTTTGAAGTGCTTCATTTTGATTCAGAATGATTATCAGGAAAGAATCGATCATATTCTTTGCCCAAAAAAAGGTTTCTCTAATTTCTGCACAAAATCTTTGTTAAAACAGGAAACAAAAGATAATTATTTGCCAAATTGAGACGCAATTTTGTGGGAAACAAATAAATCTTTTCTCATTGTCCATGCGTGATTTTTACAATGTGAATTCCTTCCCCAAATTGATGTTTGATAAAATCTACAAACAAAATTACTTTCTTACCAAAATTTACATTGTCCATTGTTGCATGTAAATGTTTGGTTGATGACACTTTCATATGAATTCCTGGATAATGTTGACCACTTTCCATATTTGTTGCTTTCAATATAACACTGCAATTAAATGATTTTCTGCCAAAAACATACTCTGTGATTTTTGGAAAAATTATAAATCGTGATTTCTCACTTGCCAAACAAATCAACATTCTCCTTTGTCAATTTATCTTTTTCCAAAAGAACATTCATGCAGATTTCCAAAACATGTTATATATGTACATACCTGGAATCATTAAAAGTCTTGCTGTTTCTTTTCTACTCATTTGAACACCCTGGGTTTTGCAAAGCCAATTTCTCACTTGCCAAATAAAATTTTTGATTTTTATGGAAAGCGTTAAACTTTTCTTCATGCCCAATAAGTGTTTTGGTTTCTTTGTGGTTGCCAAATTTTCAAATGTTCAAAAAGTAAATTGAAACATGCCTTTTTTCGTCGTTGTACACTTATGAACGTCACCTGCTTTCATGCTTGGCTTCTTGCTTTGTTCTTTGGCATGCTGATTTGTATTAGTATCATTGTGGGCTAATTGGACCAAAAAAAAATGTTTTTTCCTTTTTTTTTTTGTGTGTGCCATAATTGCAATGTGAATGAGTGAAATGCTGTAGTAAGCAATGACTGTATACTAGAGTGATGAGCGTTGTAGTGAGGAACAAATGTACAAAAATGAGAAAATTTGTACTGATATTTGTAATAAACAAATTTGATTGAAAAAAAAATTATTATGTTCAAACAAATTTGTCTATCGTATTCAATTTATTTACAAATACAATGAATGGAGAATGATGTAGTGTATATGAAAAAGGATATGAAATGAAATGTATACCAGTGATGTATTCAAATAGTGGAGTTATAAATAGATGTACTGTTTGAATGTTTGAAATATAATATTCAATTTAAATAAAATACTGTATGAATATATGAATGTCTGCACATTTGTATTCTATTTAAATATAAATATTATATTTCTGCCTATGATAAATAAATGAAACATTACAATAACAAACACATTTAAAATAATAAATATTTGGTTGTTATCATCAAACAAAAATCATATAATTGTGTATACAACTGCGTTATATACAACAAACTCAACCAACTGTGGGTCGTCCCTCTGTGCTTCTCCAATCCGCCCCAAAAGAGTAGGTCTAACCTCCAAGGATGCTAGCAAACCGGCTACATAATCAATGGAAGGTCTGAAATCAAACATCGAGATAAATTCCAAGCTTCGTCGTTCCACGAACAATGGACTCAAGGACAACCTCTTCCTGCTCAAGGCGTCCGCCACCACGTTACCCTTGCCAGGGGTATACGCTATCTCGAAATCATAGGATGCTAAGAATTCCATCCACCTTTGCTGTCTCAGATTCAAATCCTTCTGAGAAAACAAGTACTTCAATGATTTGTGGTCAGTGAGCAATTCGAATCTCTCACCAAGAAGATAATGGCGCCAAATCTTAAGCGCGAAAACAATAGCGGCCAACTCTAAATTATGGGTAGGGTAATTTTTCTCATGTGCCCTCAACTGCCTTCCACCATAGGCTATCACCCTTCCCTCTTGCATTAAGACTGCGCCCAGCCCTGTCCCACAAGCATCAGTATAGACAACAAATGGCTTGCTCCCATCTGGCAACACTAAAACTAGAGCGGTGGTTAAAGCTCTCTTTAACCGTCGGAACGCATCATCACAATCTACGTCCCATGTGAAAACAAGATTCTTCTTTGTTAAGCAGGTTAACGGGGCTGATATCTTTGCGAAGTCTTTGATAAACTTCCTATAATAACCCGCCAACCCCAAGAAACTTCTTACTTCGGTAGCATTTTTCGGAACCTTCCAATCCTGAATTGATACTACCTTCGCGGGATCCACAGCTATCCCTTCCTTGGAGACCACGTGCCCCAAGAACCGCACCTCTTTCCTCCAGAAGTGACATTTAGAGAATTTAGCCTTAAGGCTATGTGCTCGAAGAGTCTTCAAAACCTCCCCAAGATGTAGGGCATGCTCTTCTTCACTCTTAGAAAATACTAAGATGTCATCCACAAAGACCACCACGAATTTATTAAGGAACTCCCTGAACACCCTACTCATCAAATCAACAAAGTATGCAGGGGCATTCGTCAACCCAAATGGCATCACCAGCCACTCATAGAAACCATCCGGAGTTCTGAAGGCAGTCTTGTCTATGCTATCCTCAGCCACCCTCAACTGATGAAACCTCGTGGCTAAGTCCAACTGAGAAAATACTGAAGCGCCAACCAACTGATCGAAAAGATCATCAATCCTCGGCAATGGGTGTCTATTCTTCTTTGTGAGCTTGTTGAGTTCTCTATAGTCTACACAAAGTCTGAGGGACCCATCCGCCTTCATAGCAAATACTACTGGAGCACCCCACTCCGATATACTTCGTCTTATGAACCCCTTCTCAAGCAACTCCCCTACTTGCTTATGGAGTTCCCTCCTCTCACAAGGAGCCATGTGGCGCACTGGTAAAGATACAGGTTTAGCATTATCCACCAGATATATTCGGAAGTCAATCTCCCGCTTCGGAGGTAAGCCCTTCACCTCCTCAAACACATCCAGATATTCCCGGACCACTTTAACAGATTGCAAACTCTCGACCGAAGCGTCAAGCGATTCAAGATAACTTAGCATAACAGAGTCCCTGGGATTACAAGAAATCTCGAGAGTGTTACCCAAGCGGGTCATGAGCCTAACAACTCTCCTTTCGCAATCAAGAACGGCTCCATTACTGGATAACCAGTCCATGCCCAAAATCAACCCATAGCCCGTGAAGCCCAACACAAAAGAATCACATCTAAACTCAATGCTAAGTATAGAAATCTTCAAACCCAAACATATCATGGACAAATAAGTGGAGCCCCCAATTGGGTTTGAAACAACCAAGGGATCATCTACCAGACTGGTGTCTAAGTGCAGTGACTCAACTAATGATGATGAGATAAACGAATGCGATGCGCCTGAATCAAACAATGTACGAACAGGATGATCAAATAGAAAAACCAGACTTTCAACGGAGATAGTTCTACCTCTTTCCTGAATTGGTGGGACTGCGAGAGCCTGTACTTGCCCCCTAGCCTGACTCGGTGCCATAAGAGCTTGCACCTGTCCTCCTGAGGTAGACCCCGTCCTTTGCCCCTTCTTAGGACAATCTTTCACTAGATGCCCTGCTTCGCCACAGTGGAAGCAGCCAGTCTTCTTCTTCTTACGACAATCCTTGCTTAGGTGGCCAGGTGTCCCACAGTTGAAACACTTTTTCTTCTTGCCCTTGCCACCGTTGCCTTTCCCACCTTTATTTTGCTGTTGTTGCTGAGGTCTCTTTTGATCTCCCTTCTTCTCGGTTGCCCTATTAACATTGGGACCCTTCTCTTCTTCATACATGAGTGCCATGTCAACTAGCTTCTCAAAGGTGGCCCCCATAGGGATATGAGTCATAGCCAACCCATGCATCGGTTCATTCAAGCCCTTCACGAACCTCAAAGCCTTCTTCTCCGGTGTATTCACCATGTCTAGGCCAAACCTTGCCAATTGATTAAACTTGTTCACATATTCCTTTACCGAGAGATTTCCTTGCTTTAAAGTCAAGAATCTTTCCATATACAAGTTTTCCTCCGCCCTTGAGAGAAACTTTGCCACAAATCTTTGCCTAAAATCCGCCCAAGAGTCAACGGGGCGTTCTCCATTAGTGACCTCCCACCAAAATGAGGCCTCTCCCTTCATTAACCAAGCAGCCAACTAGACTTTCTTTCCTTCTTCCATCTCAAAGATATCTATCAATTCTTCCACCTCCTTAAGCCAATCTCTAGCCTCCACAAAAGTTTCAGATCCTTGAAAAGGTTTCCCTCCCATAGCTTTAAATTCCTTGCAAGTCTTAGCAAAAGTATCCGTGCGAGGAGGAGGGGGAAGAGGAAGATCGGGTGCTACGGTTGGTGGAGGAACATTTGCTGGACCCGCAGTGGTGGCCCTAGCCTCCATCAATCTCCTATACCATACTGGTACCGTCACACCCTCCGGAAAGTTAAGATTCTCGGCCATGCTGAAACGAAAAAGGAAAGATTCAAAACGGAGAATTCGAAGGATATAGATATGGCTATTGGGGATTATGCTTTTCCTTCAAAAACCTTTCTCTTAAAAGACATGTTTTTGAAAATATCTCTTCCAAAAATGTTTTTTATAAAAATAGTTTTCTAAAAATTTTATCTGTTCCGGTAACCTTTGCTCTGATAGCACGTGTAACACCCCACTCCCGCTATGGTCACTCACTAAGGGAATGCCATAGCATCGGTGGAGTATTTTAGTGAATATAGAACAGAAAAATTACAACAAGACAGATATAAATAGTACTTGAAATTTAAAACATCATCTCATAACAGCGGAAATAAACATGTCTGGTTACATCATAAAACCACGATAAAAGTCAAGTACAATATCCATCAAAATAAAGAAGTACATAATCCCACTCTCTCATACAATAGCCAGAACAAAAGAAAAGATAACTGGATAACTGGAGCTTTACATCTATCCAAGCTCCTAAAGACTGGAACAGCAATCCGATCAGGCTCCACTACTGCTAGGATCCACCGTAGGACCTGAGGGTTGGGAAAAAGATAAAAACAACGGGGTCAGACATAAGTCTGAGCGAGTCCTATAACTTTAACAATACAATCATTAAAGTAACCAGAGAAGATATAAACTTGACCCACGGTAATGTCTGGGGATGAATGGCTACACTAAGCAGCTTGATAGACTTAGGATAAACTAAGATAACCGTAAAGACGCATCCACCCACCCAAGGATAATTACTAACTGCACCACACCAGTCATTTCTTCTTAAAGGTTGATCCCTCCCAAGGACTTAGAAAATTTTTCCCCGGTAGTCTCGTATACCCCTAGCTGACTACATAGGTGCCGTCTGCCCCTATCTCCACTAGGTGTACTTAATAATCTTTCCCAGTAGTTCCGTGTACCCCTACATAGGTGCCGTCTGCCCCTATCTTTATTAGGTGTACCCACTACTCCCCAGCGATCGGCTCCCTACCGTAGATACCCGTGCTGGTCCCACAGTGGGGTGTATCACTCCCCTAAAGTGGCTACCTGATAATATCAACGGTGCACGGCTTTATATCTACACGATGCAACAACGGCTTATCTACCAGCCCGGACCCACACACGCATATGAAACCCGTTGGACTTGCGTTGCCACCGCTAACCCGTTTTGGCCTCTTATAATCAAACCCAATATGCGTGTCCCGTCACTCGACATGGGTCGAGCCCACAAAGATACGTTTGGGATATTGGTTGAAATGGGCCCCCACAAGCTACCCACCTAAGCTTGTCACTTATCTAGTGTATCCCACTTAACCCTTTAATCATGTTTAATTACATGTTTCACTTGGTTAAGTATTCTAATCGTATTTTCTATTGCCACCCAAGGAAACCCACTAGATTCCACATGCCACCCAAGGCAACCATTAAATTTCCACATGCCACCCAAGGCACCCACTTAACCCCTCATGTCTCACTACATGCTAATATGGTTAAGTGTTTCTTAATTAATTAAGACCGTGATCTCCCATAAAGACCTCCCACATTAGACTGGCTGTTATGACCGCCTGGTTAAGCCGGTAGGGTCCGGGCAGTCTTACGTCATAACAGAGTCTAACCTCGTGTCTTTACTTTAATCACGTATTTAATTTATGGCTAAGAACTCTCACATTGGGCTGACATTTGTAGCAACTGGTTAGGCCGGTCGGGTCCGGGCAGTTTTACACTACAAATGAGTCCAACCTCGTGTCTTAGTCGATTAATTACACCTAATTAATCACCCCCATATTAATTATCCCTAATTAATATCAAGTTTTCCATAACATGGGTAGACCTAACTCAATAGGTAAATTCCCATGGGGTAGACCTAACTCAATAGGTAAATTCCCACTTATGGTAATTTATTTTTATGGTATGCTTAATCATACCCAATCATACTTTTATTAACATATTTACCAACCCCATCGTTCCCCACGTAAATCGTTCTCATGACATAGAAAAGGGGAAGATCCATTACAAATATCATGGGTTTAGCATATAACTTTGTCATGGGTTAAGAGGATGTCAACTTGCATATATGAGCACATATTAACCCAACTACATTTAACCCAAACTTGCATATTATCATACACATGATTTGCATAACATGTTGCATATGAGCTTGCATATTATCATACACATATCTTGCATAACATGTTGAACTTGCATATAAGCTTTCTCATAACTTGCATAACATGTTAAACATGCATTTAAGCATACACATAACTTGCATAAGCATTCACATACTTGCATAAGCATTCATAACTTGCATATCATGTCATTTAAGCATATACATATCTTGCATAAGCATTCATATACTTGCATAAGCATGCATAACTTGCATATCATGTTAAACTTGCATTTAAACACATACATAACTTGCATATGAACTTGCATAACTCACTTTGTTAAACATGCATAAATCCACTTATTAAATATGCATAAACCCACTTGTTAAACATGCATAAACCAACTTATTAAGCATGCATAAACATGGAAAAACATAGAGTAACATATCATTACAAATGATTCAAACTCACTAATCCGCATTTAAGACCATAAGTCTCATTACACCCAATCTACTTACTTTAACAATTGATGTTAAAGTGATAGAAACTCACCAAAACCAAGATTAGCAAACTTATGAAGTGGAATTAGTTGCTAAATATGAAGATGGTGATGATTAGAGATTGATTAGAGAGTGATTAGCTTGCAACTTCCTTCATAAACAAGTGGAGGCTCTTTCTAAGATTTAATTTGGCGGCATGAGGCCATCATTTCTATTTTTAGTATGGATTAGGGTAGGCTTAGGGTGTATTTATAGATTAGGAGAGTGTTTTAGGCCCTTAGATTAACCCTAAATTAGATTAGGTCCGTTAGATTTAGGAAATCTCTAGAACCCAGCCCAGCCCTAGCCAGAAAACCAGATCTGGTGCACCCAAGCACCCTGGTTCGACACGCCGTGTCGACAGGCAAGTCGACTCCCCCTGTCGACAGGCCTGTCGACAGCCCTGTCGACATGGTCAAGGCGGGAATTTTCCCGCCTGGCCCCGCTGGTTCTAAATTGAAATCTGAATTTAAATTTCAAATTCTGTTTTTAACTTTGAATTTTCTGCAAACTTCTTTGGGCCATAACCGGGCCATACGGACTCCGATTCTCGAAAACTCGGACTCTATTCCGCGTATTTTTCCGAGACGAACGCAATAACGCAGCCCGTTACCCCCAATTCCCACGTCTGAGATTATTTTTCCTGTAATTAGTGAATTTTAGTATTAACTAAAATTCGGGGTGTTACATGATCTATAGCAGTAATCTGTAAATATCTGAATATTCCCGATAAGGTTAAGATTTCCAGCTTTGACATTATCTAAAGAGGGTAATCCTCTGGGTATCAATCTGATGTTGGTTTCGGTCTTCGGGGCCGATACTTAGGACCCATGTCTAATGGGAACCAAGTTTTTTTTATCTGTACTCGCTTCCATCATTCGACTGTATCCTATCGATCGAATCTTTGAACTTTACGTAGAAACTAATGGGTGTAAACATGTGTTTGAGACATGTTACGTTTGATGGTTGCAAGTGGATGCAAGTGGTTGCTAGTGGTTGCTCGTGGATGCATATACACACCCTAGGCACTAGATCGGCTCGAAAACACTTTCATACTGCATATGGATGTGTGAGCATTTTCAATTTTTGTGGATGCAAAATGATTGACTCAGCACATGGATGTTGCATATGACTGAATGGTTGTGCACTCATATAGAAATGATATGTATCAAATAGGAAAATTTCCATACATGTTGGACTCATGGCACTGGCATAATTCACATTAAGGAGGTCAACTGAATCAGTGGACCACCTGATCTTTGCATTAGATAAGGAACATATACACACACCTTTGCATATATTCATACAACATTAGAAGTTTCTAAGGACAATGGATGCCAGTGATTGATGATTGAGTAGATGGATGTTGGATGGTAGGAAACATTCTTCTTAACTTGAAGATTTCAGGGACGAAATCATTTAAGGAGGGGAGAATGTAACACCCCGTATTTTCTGTGAACATATAAATAACAAATCAGAGGATAATTAATTTTTAAAATAAGAATCAAGGGAAACGGTTGCGCCATTGCGTTCGTCTCGGAATTCTGCTTGGAAACGAGTCCGAGTTTGAAAGAATCGGAGTCCGTATAAGGGATATGACCCTCCGAAGTTTCAGAAATATTCAGAGTTTAAAACAGCTCGAATTCGAATTCAAAATTCGAATTTCAAATGCAGAAAAGACTGGGCGGGAAATTTCCGGCCCAGACCCTGGTTGACTGGGGAGTCGACTGGGCAGTCGACCCCCTAGAGCAGGTCGACTGGGCAGTCGACCTGGGTGTCGACCTGGTCCCCGAACCTGGTTTTGAGCTTGGGTGCATTCTTATGTGTCTGGTCCGATTTCTGTCTAGATTCGTTGACTTGACCCTATTTAAACAGCCCCAAACCTAGCCTTCTCTACACACAATTCTATCCTGCTTCTTCTCTGCCTTTGTTCTAAATAAAAATAAAAATGGCGTCGCTACACTGCTGGAATCAAAACTAGAAGCTAATCTACATCAACCTAAGCAACTCAATTCAAACTAGAGATTAAAGCTTCTGCAACGATTCTACAACAATTAAAGTTCTTTCTTTAATCCAATCAAGGCAAGTACAGTTATTTTCCGATATAAACATTAATTTTGATTGTAACATGAATTGTAAATCTGAATCGGAGGTTATATCTGTTTTGTTCTGTTTAGACCTATCTTATTTTGTATCTCTTTCCTCTTTCTGTTCTATAGCCAGGCTACCACGAGCCTGAGCCGATCTCATAAGAGATTAACATACGCTAAAATGTTTGGGACAACAAAATGAATGATGTATAAATTGGGCATGACCAATAGGTGACTGATTTGAGGAAAGAACATGGACTGTAGCTAGAACATAAATCTGAGACATATGAATGGACATGTTATATTTATAACATACAGACTGTATTGAACATATGACTTGAGATAAAGAGAATATGGCTTAGGTATAAAGATTTACATTAAATTAGGATATCTATTAAATGTAAATAAACACCTAGGTGAGGGATCTTTGGAATATATGACATGCATTGAAATCGATGGCTATATTTGGTATAATTTATATGTGAATCTTTTGTACTAGGCAAGTTGAACTAAATTGGGACATGTAAATTATGACCATAATATGTGACATGTAAATTCAATGCAAACATGGGGTATATGATCATAGTGTGAATCATGACAACTAGTTAAGCATGCAAACTTAGGCCAAATTTATAATTAGGTAAGATATGTTTGTGAAACTTTAAGGAATGATTAAATCTGTCATATTTGCCTAATTTGCTAGTTCTGCTATATTAGCCTAATCTGCTAGTTATGTTATATTGCTTAATCTGCTAGTTCTGCTCTACTGCCTAGTCTGCTAGATTTGTTCATCTGCCAAATCTGTCATCTGCTAAGTCTGTTGAAAATGCCAAATCTGCTAAACTAAATCTGTTGAGATGCCTAATCTGTTATCTGTTATCTGCTAAATCTGCTAGTTTGCTTAATCTGCTAAATCCGTTAAGCCGCCTAATTTGCAAAATCTGTTATCTGCTATATCTGTTGAGTTGATATAATTAGTCCGCTTTTGACATAATCTGAATTGGCTATAGTTATGAATAATTGACATGTATATTAGGCGTGGGTATAAATGGTAAATCATTAATTAATTGGCCGCAAAGATAAACATGGCTAACTCGAGGTTAGAATGAGTTTGCGGCGTAATTCTGCATGGAACCGCCCAGCATATTCCAGTGGTCGCAAACAATAGGTTCTAATGTGAGAAGTTAGTCATAACGTGCTTGAAACCCGAGGTTAGACTCGGTTTGCGATAGAAACCTGCCCGGAACCAACCGGCATAACCAGTAGCCGGAAACTGTCAGTCTAATGTGAGAGGTCTGGGCATTAATATTTAATTAATGATAATCTGAGATAAATATGATGTCTAAAACGTGTTGGGTGGGTAAGGTTAAACCGATTGGACCAATGAATCTGATAAACCCGTTTCATGAATCTGTAGGCCCAATTACAAAGTTAGACAAATCTGTAAATCTGTAACTGGTTAATCGGTAAGTCTGTTAAATCTGTATATCTGATTCATTAGTCTGGAAACTTGTCTGTGAACAAGTTGATCTGAATTCTGTATGTCTGAACTTGTAAACAAGTTAATCTGAAATCTGTTAATCTGGGGACACAAGGTTAGGAGGGGAATTACTTGTGTCATCTGTTGTTTGGGACCCATATTAGTCAGTAACCCTTTCTGGTATCAAAACTTTGACCCAACAGTAGGTAGGGTCCGGGCACGCTTACTGAACTAATTATAAGCGGTTCATTCTGATAATGGAAAGGGGTGTTGATGGTGCGTTCCAACCGGGTCATGTGCGTGCATGGATCCCGGCCTGCCTCTGAGGATGTAAGACGCCGTGACATCTGTAAATAGGTCTGTGCCAATTGGTTGTCACTTTAGGGAGTGATACACCATACTGTGGGGCCGACACAGGGTATTTATGTATTAGGGAGCCGATCGCTTGGGGTAGGGTTTTAGGGTACACTTAGTTCTGTCTGTTTCTGTTGGTACCGTCTATTTCTGTTGGGTGGCAACACATGTCTGTTTCTGCATGGTACCGTCTGTTCGGGTGGTAAAGGCCCAATTACTAGTGTACACCTAATGCTACATTCTGTTTCCGTAGGGATTAATCTGTTTCGGTTCGGGTGGTAAAGGCCCTTTTTCTGCATTCTGTTTCTGTCTGTTTCTGATCAGGTGGTAAAGCCCCATTACTAGCGTGGAAATTATTCTGTACCCGTTTCTGTTTCAGTTTAGACATTAGGGTGACACCTAATTCTGTTATACTAGTATTAGTGCAGAGAAGTGTAAGAAATAGCTTATGTCATTCTGTTCTTCTGTAATATCCGCTACACCTGTTACTGTTATCTCTCATCCAGTTTTATTTTCATGTCATGTTATTATTATCTGTTCATAACTGAAAATCACTGGACTTGCCAGACTTTTTGTCTGACCCTTGTTGTTTCGCCTCCTTTCTTCCGTCCCCCCCCCCCTCGGTTTTATAGAAGAGAGTACTCTAGCTTGATCCGGATTTCTTCCGCTTGAAGTGCTTAAAGTATGGCTTGTCTTCTTCTGCGGGGATTATGATTTTAAACTATGCATTCTGAAGGCTTTTGTACAAGACTGATATTTGTACTTGAATTCTGATATTGTGATTTGAAAGGATGTAACTAAGCTTATTTCGGATTCTGTTGAAATAAAGTTATAAATTTTTCAAGTATTGTTTTATCTGTCTTGTAAGTTTCTGTTCTGTTTACTAAAATGCGCCACCAAAGTTAAGGCATTCCCTTTGTGAGTGACCTTAACGGAGGTGGGGTGTTACACTTTTTATTTCGAGGCCGCTTCTTTTTCATTTATATTTCTCTCTTCCGCCATTTTTCTTTCTCATTCCTCCTCTGTCATAACCCTAAAAATATTCATTTTACTTTTCTATATTCACCAACAACAATAACAATAATCGATTACGATTATTACTAATTTCGACAAGTGAATAGTGGCCCTTTTCACTGTAAGAAAAGAACCTTGTCCACTGTCGATATTCGGCCATGGCAATGTCATCGGCCCAGCCTTGTCCTAACATTTAGATCCCATATCTTGAATCTCTAAGCACAACAAATCTGTTTATTCTCGAATATTCTACGATTTCTCTCGAGCCGCAAGTAATGGATAAGTGTAACCACAACGGTGAAACTCAAATCCCTTCAATTCGAAGTTGTAAAGCATTTGGAAGCCAGATCTAATAGTCGTTTTCGTAAGCTTCGGGCAGAGAAAGGAGAAGCCAACGAAGTTTGTAAATTTCGGATGGGAACTCTTCGCATCATCAATAGAAAACTACACTGTTTTGATTTTAGCAATAACGATCGGTGAAGATAAGTAATCCTTCCCTTCTATATTAATCTGCTTCCTAACTGGTATGCGTGGGAAATCTATAGATGCATCATTTCATCATTTGTATAAGTCAAAACTAAACAAGCTACATAATCTTTTTATTCCACATTTTCAGACCACTTCTGTTTCTATGATATTTTTATGCTTACCAAATAAATAAATTTGAAGTTTTGCACATGCCAAACATAAAATTATTTCTCGAAAGTGGATTCATAACAAAGGTTCTTACAATTATAAGCATCGGTCTTTAAAAACCGCATTTTCTCAATGTTGGAAAAGTTGGATCAATTAGTGGCGAAGAATTGGTTATCTGATTGAAGGTTGACATGGGTTCATGATACCAATATAACATTGCAGCACTAGAGCAGATATTCGATTATTGAATTGGCTTTAATGTTGGTGTTGCTTCTGTTTGTGTATATTGATGCTTTAGTTTGAGGAACATACAAAATATCTACAAAAGATTATGAGTGTTAGGCAGATGTTTTTCATTTGCTTTTTTTAATATTGGACATTTGCGTAGACATTTTTAATATACCAGTAATGATATTATATATTTGAAATCTATAGTTTTGGCTATAATTAGTAGAAGATGGTACCTTATTAAAATGCAGTATACTATTGTACCACTTATATAAAATTTATATGTCCAATTTAATCTAGTGAGCAAGCCATAAGCAAAAATAGTTAAAAAATTGGCATAAAATCAAATTTTTTCTCATCAGATGACTACATTTTAAATCAACATAATTTTTTTTTCTGTTATATGATGCGGGATTTAAATCGTTCATATACGTACTTACATACATATGTACATACATATGTACATACATGAATATATGTATGTGTGTATACATGTGCAGGCATTTGTGTATGTCTTGCAAATGTGGATGCCATACCATTGTAATTTAATACTGATGAAAGAAGGCTTTAGTCCAACGTATCTTTAGTTCTTTAGGAAACCCAGATAGAGGGTCTGCAAGAGACTGATACATTATATTTTATCATTTAGGAACTGATCTTCACTCAATGAAGAATGGCTATGGTCGAATGCAGATGAATGTGCAAGGAAGAATGGATGTGGTCGAATGCAGGGGTGTGTGCTGCTGATGGTCTGGAGGAGGTGTTGGTGGTGAAGAAGTAGTAGGGGATTACATGGGGGTGGCCAGTCACGTGGAGCAATATTAAAAAACGATGCTGTAGTAAATAGTACTGAATTTTCCATAGCGTGTTTTGATGCTTCATAAAAACTTTCAATGGCAAGTTCATATGCCATAACAACAAGGAATGTTAACATATCACACCATTTAAATGACGTTTTGATGCGTCATAAGAACTTTCCATAGCATTCTTCACAAGTCATGCAAAAGAAGTTGCACCAGTATAACCTTTTTAAGATAGCAACAAAAGTACGTTTTCCATTGCAAGAATTACATGTCATAATTTCTACCAGAATTTTAATAACATATTGATATATCACCATCAAAGAAAGTTTTTATGAAGGTTTTTAAATGTCATAAAAAAGCCTTTTTGTTGTAGTGTGATAGACTTTCTCAGTGTTAATTTTGCTAGTGACAGATATCATAACAGAAATAGTCACAGATGCAAATATAAACAGAAATAAAATGCAGAAAAGGGAAGAACATACAAAATTTTGTACTGGTTATGATTACTCCTATGTCCAGTACCATACAACGTTGGATTGCGGAGAGTTTTATTAATACTAGTATCAACTTACAACATCATTGATTTCACGGCTACAGGGTTAACACCAATTACACACGCTTGATTTCAGGGCTACAAGGTTCACACTGATTCAACACCCTTGGTTTCACAGCTACAAGGTCCACATCGCTCCCTTTTCTTGATTTACAGGCTACAAGGAACACACCCTTTTCTTAACAACTACAAATAGCCCTAGAACTCTTGTATAGCATTTCCAAACAGAGAGTATTTGATAGAGGTTAAGAATAGAAAGAGAATGATATAATTTGTATTGAAATCGGCAATTTACAAGTGTAGAAATCAAGAAATTAAAGTATAATAATGTTGGTAAGAGATAGGATGGAGAAGGAGAAAATTAGTTGTTTAAAATTTCAAAAATGGGGCCCTTTATATAGTGTTCCAAAGTTCACAACAGTTCTGAAACGTTTAAAATTATGAAAAGACACTTCCTTTCACATTTAAAAAAGTGATATTTATATGTCGACATGTATAAAGTTACATGTTGACATATGCTTTGAATTTGAATTTTTTAAATCATTTTTCAAGTGTTTAAATCAATATGTGTGTATATATATATATTGTGGAAATTCTTGAATCAAAATTTGTTAATTAAAATATGCTTTCTAAAGTATAAAAACATAGTAATAAATAATTTAAACATATAATATAAAAACCATATACATATATGTATATATGATATAAAACTGTATAATTATAAACATATATAAATGTTCAACATTATAATGTAAAAACTATATATATATATATATTTGATATCTTAAGTTAAACCTTTGGATGATTTAAAATCATTTGGAAAGAGTTTCAAATGATTTGGAAAGAGTTTCAAATGATTTGAAACCAATTTAAAAATGATAATTTGAAAACAAAAATTTAGGAGTGCTAACCAGAGTTTTACATGCTAATTAGACTCTATTACTTTGATACTCTTAGAATCTTGATACTTTTCGGTCTTGAATCTTGATTGAAATCCTAAATCTCTAAAAACTCTTGAGTGCACAGTCTTCGTTATTTACATCTTATATGTGTGCGTGTGTCTATATATATATATTCTGAATAAAGATGTCAGTATATATTTTATAATCAATAATGTTAACAATTGAAACAAGATTGTTGTCATCAAAACATCCTCAACATTCCATTCTCAAACATGAACCTCCATGTGACAACCGCCCATAGCCCCCGCACTAAACAAGAAGAATAATGCGCTGAAAGGTGTGACAAACAGCTATGGACGATCATTAAGGTAAGGTAACAATTGCAAAACCTATCGTTAACTCACCGCAAGGATAATATAAATTAGAACGTATACAATAGGTAGTGACAGTGAAGTAGGAAACACTAAACTTTCATGACAAGTTGAAAGTAATTCCCATACACGTGGATAACAACGATGGTGCTTGTACAATTTGCCTCACTACAACACTCAGATAAATAGCAAACAAAGGAAAAACAAAGGTACTATATAGTAGTAAAATAGTACGACAGCCTCTTGCTCACCACAAAACAGCAACCTCGACCTCACTAACAAATCACCTGTCACCTAGTCTGCCCATCCAAACAACCGGATGAACATACCAAGGTAATAAGAGGAAACATAAAACCTTGAGTCGGAAAGCGGTCTTAGTGAGCGAAAAAACAACTAACAAAATTCATCACTAAAGTATATGAGAATGGGTAGATAAACAACTAATTTACCCAGCGGTTTTAGTGAGCGAAAAAACAACAAACAAACTTCATCACTAAAGTATATGAGAATGGGTAGATAAACAACTAATCTACCCAGCTTGAGAGAAGAACTCTCGATCCCTTTCCCACGACATGACAGTGATAGCCTTTACGATCCATACATCCAAAGGAACAATAGTTCATCTATAGCAACCAGGACAACCATTCATACATTGCAATAGCAACTTTAACCATCATCACGTAAAGCATTCAAACATCCATGACTGACTCTAGCTATCAACGCCAACCTTGCTTTGAAACCCTCGTTGTCATATGACTGGCTAACAACTTGCCATCAATTGTCAAGGACCATACATGGCGCCCCGGTTCCAGAAAAACTCCACACGCTATACACAATACGTGTTTAGGCCATACACGACGCCTAAGATACTCGACCTACAACCGGTCTTCAATTGTACCCCTACTTTGAGCCCGCTTGAACCTATGATAACGATAATTTCTTGTCCTTCTCAATTATGACTATTAATAAGACCCTTAGGTGTTCTTCTTAATTCTAGCTCCTTAGGTCTTGCCCCTTTAGGTTTGGCCCCTAAGGTCTCAAAACGACCCACGACCTTAGACTTAATTCCTTAGGTCTAAAAACGACTCAAGGCATTAGATCTGAAAACGACCCAAGACATTAGATTTAACTCCTTAGATCAAAAAACGACACAAGACATTAGAACTAGCTCCATATATCTAAAAACGATCCAAGACTTAGATCTAACTCCTTAGATGTAAAAACGACCTAAAGCCTTAGATCTAAAAATGACCCAAAACCTTAGATCTAACTCCTTAGATCTAAAACCGACCCAAGGCCTTAGATCTAACTCCTTTGGTCTAAAAACGACCCACACCTTAGATCTAACTCCGTAGGTCTAAAAATGACCCATGATCTTAGATCTAACTCCTTTGGTCAAAAAACAACCAAAATCTTAGATCTAAATCGTTAGGTCTACAAACGACCCAAGACTTTAGACCGAACTCCTTAGGTCTAAAAATGACCCATAACCTTAGATCTAACTCCTTAGCTCTAAAAACGGCCCAAAACCTTAGATCGAACTCACTATGTCCAAAAATGACCCAAGACCTTAGATATAACTCCTTATGTCCAAAAATGACTCAAGATATTAGATCTAACTCCTTAGATCTAAAAACGACCCAAGACATTAGATCTAACTCTTTAGATCTTAAAACGACCCAAGACGTTAGATAAAACTCCTTATATCTAAAAACGACCCAAAACCTTAAATCTAACTGCTTAGGTCTAAGAACAACCCAAGACCTTAGATCTAACTCCATAGGTCTAAAAACGACCCAAGACCTCAAATCTAGCTCTTTAGGTCTAAAAATGACCCAAGACCTTAGACCTAGCTCCTTAGGTCTAGAAACGACCCAAGACCTTAGACCTAACTGCTTAGTTATAAAAAACTCAAAGCCAAGAAAAACGACCCGAAGCTTGGAAAAATGACCCAAAGCTTGGAAAAAAGACCCAAAACTAGAAAAAATGACCCAAAGCTTGGAAAAACGACCTAAAGCTCAGAAAAACGACCCAACTCTAGATCTGAACAAATTAGCTCCAAAGTTGACCAAATCTTTGCCAAACGACAACAACGATTCAGATAACTGATCTAAGTCATCCAAATCAATCATAACCAACACAACAAATCCATAACAACATCAAAATGATAATTATCATCATTAAATCGTAGAAATTGCTCCAAATCATGATAAATTAATGTATGAACTAAAATTATGGATCTAACTAGTACATTCACATGTTATATCATAGAAATTATCTATCTAAGCTTGCTAAATCAGATCATAGGGTGATTTATATGAAAATGGACTTACCAATGTAGAGATCTATGGAAAAAAACTTGCATTTGATGAAAAACAGGCACTAACACTCATATACTTCATTGAATACATGTGGGAGATGCATATCACTCATCGATTCTCCCAAACAAGAAAAAAATCAATGAAAAAGGAATCCAGACAGCAAACACCTTGCACCAAACACCATGATCCGATGAATCCATGCTTTAATTGATGTAGGTATAGCCTCTAATGGCGTAGATCTTTAGTTTCCCTCCTTGGACTTGAATTTTTAATGGTGGAAAGGTGTTAGAGGAAGGAGGAACTCAAGGAACCAAATGAGAGAATGGAAAACTAAAACCATTTCCCATATCCCTTACCCCCTATTTATAGTTTCCACCATCCCACTAATGGGCCTCCCCCAAATCAACACATTAGGCTCCCAAAACCTGAACAACCAATTGAAAAACCTTAAAATAGTGATTCCTTCCAAACCGCTAAGCCATAACTTTAGTGTAACCACTCTATGGAAAGGCAACCATCAATTCCTTTCCAATGGCACAGGTCTCACCATTTGATTCGTCTTCAGTCAAAAGTTATGCCCTATACAAGACTAACAGGGGTAAAATGGTGACAAACAAAATTGGTAAAAATTATGGACATATCTCATATCCCTATAAGCAACATATTAAAAGATGAGAATGATCCAACCCTCAGGGAATAAAATGAAAATAATTTACGATCTTTCCATACGTAAAATGTGGGCTGTTACATTCTCCCCACTTAAGAATTTCGCCCTCGAAATTCTAAGCAAACACAAGCAATCACAACAATTCTGCATGCCTATCATCCATGAGAAGCCAATTCTATTATCAAAACTAGCAACCACCAAGCCATGCATGCATAGCCTTATCCTATATGCAGAATTCTGCCAAATAGCAACTAGATACAACGATATAACGATGATATGATATCAAAGGTATCTACGGACGAAGAGTTCTGGATAAGTCGCCTTCATTCTCTCTTCAATTTCCCATGTACAATCGTTACAATCTTCACTCAATTGTATCTTGACCAACTTAACTGTCTTACTCCTAAGTTGTCTCATATTATTTCCCATAATACGAAGTGGCTTACAAGGTCTCGCAACTACAATCTCAACTTCAAAGTCTTCACACTGTTCTAGAGATACTACTACATTCGAGTCATGCACGAACTTCAGCAGAAGCGACACATGGAACACAATATGGACGCTTGACATCTTCTTGAGTAACTCCAATCTATATGCGAGCTTTCCAATTTTCCCGACTACCGGAAATGGTTCAAAGAAACTTGGAGCTAACTTTCCTTGCTTCAATGGTGAATCTTCATGAAAACCATATCGCCTACGTCGAATTCCAAATCCTTACGACACTTATCGGCGTAACTCTTCTAATGATCTTGGGCTACCTACACTCGTTGTCGAACAATCTCGATACAATACGAGATTTCTCTAATCATCTCAGGCTGAAGTACCAACTTTTCCCCAGCCTCTAACCAACAAGATGGAGGATTACAAGGTGTCCCATACAACGCCTCGTATGGTGCCATCCCAATGCTAGACTGGTACTTATTGTTATAAGCAAACTCAACCATCGTTACAGCCACAGAATCAAATCCTTTTGGGAGAAAAGGTACTTCAATGACTTGTGGTCCGCAAACAACTCAAACCGAACCCCCAATAGGTAATGTCTCTACATCTTTAGAGCAAACACAATTGCCGCCAACTCCAAATCATGATTTGGATAATTCTTCTCTTGCGGCTTCAGTTGTCCAATCGCATAGGCCCCAACCTTATCCTTATGCATTAACACTGCTCCAAGTCCAGTACCACATGTATCGTTATATACCACCATCTCTTCATTCCCACTTGGAATGGTCAACAAAGGTGCACTCGTCAATCTCTCCTTTAGGATTCCGAATGCTTTTTCACACTTTGCATCCCATGTGAACACTTGGTTCTTCTTCGTTAATCCTATTAACGATGTTGTTATCTTGGAAAAATCTTTGATAAACCGTCGGTAATAACCAGCCAGCCCAACGAAACTCCGAACATCCGTCGCATTCTTAGGTCTATCCCAGTCTTGGACCGCTACCACTTTAGAGGGGTCAACCGCTATACCATTTCCATAGACAACATGGCCTAAGAACCTCACTTCATTCTTCCAGAAGTGACACTTTGAAAACTTTATCTCTCAGCTGAAGTTTCGCAATATCTCTAACACAACTCTCAAGTGTGTCTTGTGTTCTTCCTTATTCTTGGAATAAACCATAATATCATCCACGAACACAAGCACGAACTTGTTCAACTAATCTCCGAAAACTCTATTTATAAGATCCACAAAGTACACTGGCACATTAGTCAACACGAATGGCATCACAAACCACTCGAAGAAACTAGATCGTTTCCTAAAAGAAGTCTTTGGTACGCTATCCTTTGCCACTCTCAACTGGTAAAATCCCCTAGCCAAATCCATTTGAGAAAACAATTTGGCTTAGTGAAGCTGATTGAACAAGTCATCAATCCTTGGCAACGAATACTTGTTCTTCTTAGACACCTTGTTCAGCTCACGATAATCCACACACAATCTTAACGAGCCATATCCCTTGGTTGCAAACATGATTGGTGCATCCCACTTGGAAATACTTCTTCCAATGAATCCCTTCCTAAGTAGGTCTCGAACTTGCACCTCCAACTCTCCTTATTCCTTAGGCATCATCCACCTAAGAGGCATAACGATTAGTCTAACTCCCTCGACCAAGTAGATCCAAAACTCGATCTCATGATGTAGCGGTAAACCTTTGACCTCATCAAAGACATCCTCATACTCATTAGCGATCAGCACAGATGACAAGTCTTCTTGTGGAATCACAAGCCAATATAGGTAGCTAAAGAAGACACCCTCCTTGCACTTACACTTTATCAACACCTTTCGCCCTTCCACATCCTCGACTCACACCTCTAGCTTATCACAATTCACCCTTGTCGCATACCTCTTGAGCCAATCCATGCCCAAGATGATCCCAAACCAAGTGAAGTTAAGAATAAAGCAATCACACACAAAAGAGCAACCATGACTCAACAACTCTAGACCACGGCACAACATGCACAAACTGGACGAACCCCCTAACTGGACTAGTCATGATTAATGGTCTATCACAAATCTCGGGTTCCAAACCCAAGCGACAAACAAGCTCATTGCAAATGAATGAATGCGATGCTCCAATATCAAACAAAACTCAAACTGAAATACCGTGACTAGAAAGAGTACCTTGCACCACGACACCCTTTCCCTTTTCCTCTACAGTAGAAGCTTTCAAAGAAGACGACACTACCCCTAAAGCACATTGCATCCCTTGAGCTGATTCAACACAAGCTTTCTTCTTATATCCCGAATTCCCACACTTGAAGAACCTCTTCTCAGCTTTAGGATTCTTGCATTCACTAGCAAAATAGCCCTTTTACCAACTATTGAAGCAAGTCAATTCATTCTTCTTATTCTTCTGACCATCCTTTCCTTTTTGCTGTTGTTTCTTCCTTTTCTTATTATTACCACTCTGTTGTGGTTTCTGAACCTCGTTGGTTGTAGAGAAAACGTTTGCCTTCTTTGGGAACATGCTCTCATGGCGAATACTTTTCCACAATCTTCTCAAATGAGTCGTTAAGATGTTCCAACAATGTCCTTCCAATATGGGTATCCAGACCCATAACGAAGTTCTCGTTCTTCTGATAAGGTGTATCAATGTATGAACGAGCGTATTTGGACAAGGCTTCAAAGTCAGAAATGTAGTCAAGCACTAATCTGCCATTCTGCTTCAACTCTATGAACTTCTTGAAGAGAACAGATTTTTGTGCTGTGGAAATGAATTTTTATTCAAACTTAGCCTGGAATTGTTCCCATGAAATCTCTACCTCTGGAGTCTCAAGCGTGACTGAATTCCACCATTCCATGGCCATACCTTGCAGTTGCCTTGATGCAAGCTCTCTCTAGGATGCACAAACCAAACTCTAGTCTCTAAAGATACGAACACAAGAATCCATCCACCTCTAAACCTCTTCAGCTGGCTTAGTTCCTTTGAATGTTTTTCATCCTAGAGAGGTATAATCCTTGTATAGCTTTGCAAAGTCCACAACCCTGGGCAACTGAACTACTACATCTACCATAGCCGCCACTGCAGCGGATACCCTTCGCATTAATGCCTCCATCATGGCTTCATACATGGTAGAGTAGTCTGCTCCACCGCCATTTCCCATTCCAGTGTTAGCTCCCCTAGCAGTGTGTCATGACGATCATCTACTCATTCTAAATCTACAATTTAGAATAATTAGCCATTTCTAAGAAAACTGCTAAAAGAGAACAAACGCTACTACTATATATGCTAATATATATAGTAAGCATCAAACTGAAATCTACAAGTACGTCTCTTATACCTGATTACGCCTTTGAACTTTGGCCAAAATCATTGACTAGAGCTCTAATACCAAATGTGATGACCGTCCATAGTCCCCACACTAAACAAGAGGATTAATGCGCTTAACGGTATTCCAGGCAACTATGGACGATCATCAAAGTAAGTTAACAATCGCAGAACCTTTCGTTAACTCACCGCAAGGATAATATATAATAGAACGTATGCAACAGGTAGTGATAGAGAAGTAGAAAACTCTAAACTTTCATGATAACTAGAAAGTAATTCCCATACATATGGATAACAATAGTAGTGTTTGTACAATTTGCCTCACTACAACACTTAGAGAAATTGAAAACAACGGAAAAACAAAGGTACTAGAGAGTAGTTAAATAGTACGTCAGCCTCCTGCTCGCCTCCGAAATGCAACCTAGCCCTCACTAAGCAACCACCTGTCACATAAAACCTAGTTTACCTATCCAAACAACCGAATGAGCAGCCTAGGGTAATAAGAGGGAACATAAAACCTTGAGTCAGACAACAGTCTTAGTGAGCAATAAAACAACTAACAAACTTCGTCAATAAAGTATATGAGAATGGGTTGGTAAACAACTAATCTACTCAGCTCCAGAGAAGAATTCTTGATCTCCTTACCCACTACATGACAGTGATAGGCTTTACGATTCATACATCCAAAGGAATAACATAGCAGCCATGGCAACCAAGACAACCATTCATACATTGCAATGGCAACTTCAACCATCATCACGTCAAGCAATCAAACATCCATGACTGACTCTAGCTATCACCGCCAACCTTGCATTGAAACCTCGTTATCATATGAATGGCTAACAACTTTCCATCAATTGTCAATGACAATAAACGGAGCCCCGGTTCTAGCAAAACTCCATACGCTATACACAACACGTGTTTAGGCCATACACGACGCCCAAGATACACGACCAACAACCAGTCTTCAATTGTACACCTACTATGGGCCCATTAGAACCTATGATAATGATAATTCCTCGGCCTTCTCGCCTCCAGCCATTATCAATTTCGACTATTCATAAGCCCCTTAGGACTTCTCCTTAGGTCTTGCTCCTTAGGTCTTGCCTCTTTAGCTCTGGTACCTTAGGTCTAAAAACGACCCAATACCATAGACCTAACTCTTTAGGTTTAAAAACAAATCAAAACATCAGATCTAACTCCTTTGATATAAAAACGACTCAAGACAATAGAACTAACTCCTTAGATCTAAAAAGGAGAAAAGACATTAGATCTAGCTCCTTAGATCTAAAAATGACCTAAGACTTAGATATAACTCCTTAGGTCTAAAAATGACCCAAAACCTTAGATCTAAAAACAACGAAGACCTTAGATCTAACACCTTCGGTCTAAAAATGAACCAAGACGTTAGATCTAACTCCTTAGGTCTAAAAATGACCCAAGACCTTAGATCTAACTCCTTAGGTCTAAAAATGACCCAAGACCTTAGATTTAAGTCCTTAGGTGACCCAAGACCATAGATGTAACTCCTTAGGTCTAAAGACGACACAAAACCATTGATCTATCTCCTTAGGTCTAAAAATGACCCATAACCTTAGATTTAACAACTTTGGTCTAGAAACGACCCAAAACCGTAGATCTAACTCCTTTGGCCTAAAAACAACCCAAGACCTTCGATCTAACTCCTTATGTCCAAAAACGACCCAAGACATTAGATCTAACTCCTTAGATCTAAAAGCGACCCAAGACATTAGATCTAACTCTTTAGATCTAAAAACGACCCAAGACATTTGATCTAACTCCTTAGATCTAAAAATGACCCAAAACCTTAGATCTAACTCCTCAGGTCTAAAAATGACCAAAGACCATAGATTTAACTCCATAGGTCTAAAAACGACCGAAGACCTTAAATCTAACTCCTTATGTTTAAAAATGACCCAAGCCATAGATCTAACTCCACAGTTCTAAAAACAACCCAAGAACTTAGACCAAACTCCTAAGGTCTAAAAACGACCCAAGACCTTACTTCTTAGATCTAAAAACAACGCAAACCAGGGACCCAAAGCTTGGAAAAAACTAACCAAAGCTTGGAAAACGACCCGAAGCAGGGAAAAATGACCCAAAGTTAGGAAAAACGATCCAAAGCTAGGAAAAACGACCCAACTCCAGATCTGACTAAATTAGCTCCAACTTTGACCTAATCTTCGCCAAACTACAACAACGATTCAAACAGCTAATCTAAGTCATCCAAATCAGTCATAACCTACTCAACAAATCCATAACAACATCAAAATGACAATTATCATCATTAAATCATAGAAATTGCTCCAAATCATGATAAATGAATGTATGAACTAAAATTATGGATCTAACTAGCACATTCACATGTAATATCATAGAAATTATATATCTTAGCTTGCTCAAATCAGATCATAGGATGATGTATATGAAAACGAACTTACCAATGCAGAGATCCATGGAAACAAACTTACATTTGATGTAGAATATGCACAAACACTCATATACTTCATTGAATCCATGTGAGAGATGTATATCACTCACTGATTCTCCCAAACAAGCAAAATCCAATGAAAAGGGAATCCGGACAGCAAACACCTTGCACCAAACACCTTGGTCCGATGAATCCTTTCCTTATTGACGTAGATCTAGACTCCAATGGTGTAAATCTTCAATTTCCTTCCTTAGATTTGGATTTTTAATCGTGGAAAGGTGTTAAAGAAAGGAAGAGCTTAAGGCACCAAATGAGAAAATAGAAAACTAAAACCATTTCCCATATCCCTTACCCCTATTTATAGTTTCCACCATCCCCAAATCAATCCATTAGGCTCCCAAAACCTTCATAGCCAATTGAAAAATCTTAAAACAACGATTCTTCTTAAACCGCTGAACCAAAACTTTAATGTAACCACTCTACGGAAAGGCAACCATCAATTCCTTTCCAATGGCACAGGGCTCACCATCTGATTCGACATGAGCCAAAAGTTATGCCCTATACAATACTAAGAGAGGCAAAATGGTCAAAAACAAAATTGGTAAAAATTATGGACATGTCTCACATTGCCATAAGTAACATATTAAAAGATGAGAATGATCCAACCCTCACGAAATAAAATAAAATTATTTTACGATCTTTCGATATGTAAAATGCGGGCTGTTACACTTCAACCCTGTTAAACTACCTTGGCTTACATATCTAAGATATAAATGTCTCATCCCACCATGCATACACCTTCTTATTTCAAATTCCAACCAAATCTCGTAAGGAATACTACTAGGTTTGAACATGGTTTGTTTATACAAAAATATTTGCGTCAAACTTCCAAAGTTTGAGCATGAAGGATACTCAATCCTATGAGGGGAAATTTTAAGATTGAAGGAATTATATATGATAGAGCACAGAATGGGTCTGATGAGTCCCAATAACTCCCATAAATAAAGTATCGACTCATTCCAGATGGGAATAACACTAATCTTTTCCTTTGAATGATAATGTGACTCAGATGATTCTTTTCTAAAAATAGGCATGAAATTAAAAAAAGTACCATCTTCGAAAATAAAATCGAAAGAGTCTTCAAATAAAACTTGCTTTAAGAAAGAAATTTATGATCGACCTTTTTAGTCTCATAATCACAAAAATGGAAAAATGTTGATGAAGATAACAATGTCAGTTCCAAAAGGTTTAAGCCTCATTCAAGAAACTTCAACTAAAAAGTATTAATCTTTAAAGATTATCCCTTAATTTCATATTATTAGATCATATGCTTCTTGACTAAAGATTATCTCAACTATTGGCCATCAACAAATAAGTGCCTACAAAATGAAAGAAACCATAGAATCTGTTGTTGTTACCATCATACCAATGGACATAATACTAATTAATATAGGGCCCTTAAAGGGATTATTAACTATTTTGTTGGCAGAAGTGTCAAGAGTTTGTAAAGGAAAGTCAGCAAAAAGAAGGTTTTCCAGGAATGATCTAGAGAAATAAATTCCATCCAAAATCCTCGGTATTTTCATAATACTAGAGAAAGTCGTCAGCAAATCCAAAGCATTAAATCCTTGGTACATTTTGGGCAATCCCTAGCACATTCAAGGTGAGAAATCCTTTAACATCATATACATGTCCTTATTAATGCACTTCCTAATGGAATGAAACCTTTGACCTACTTCGCATTCTGAAACTTTTAGAGGGAAGAAGTCCTAGCACATCCGGGGCACTCCATGTCATATCCAAGAATAAAAATCCTTAAATGCCATCCTCATAGGCTCAATAAAACACTTCTTAGAGGGAGGCATCAATCACACATTTCCAAACAAGATTTTCTGATCACTATTTAGTCACTCTCTTCCAAATAAAAGTTTTTGAACATCAAGCAGTCACCAACAAACAAGGGATTTCAATTAACTATTGCTAGATTTAGATATCAAATTACAGGTCTTTGAGTTTCAATTTGGAATATCAATTTTTTCTTGTTTTTTTTGTTATTATCGGATTTGGATTTCATATTTTTGATCTTTTTCTTCCTATTTCAAATTTCTGGCATTCCGTTTTTTTGCTATATTTGAATTTAGATTTGTAGTTTCTATTATTTCGGTTCCTATTTAGAATTTCTAGTCTTTTGTTTTTTTTTGTTTGTGATGACCACCCATAACCCCTGCAGTAAAAAGTGGCTTAGTATGAAAAAGGTTAAAAAGGGGTTTAATTGAGAGAATGTTTCAAAAGAGGAAAAATATATATTAGTTGGTTTGAAATTTGAAATTGTTCGCATATAAAAGATTAGCATACGCGCAAGAGTTGAATACATATGAACATAATTCAAAATAGAGGTTGTGCACGAACAAATAAGCAAAGAAAGAATGTTTGAAATTTGATTTATATGCGAATAAATAAATCAAAATTCAAATAAATAAGTGTATATATATATATATTTAGGGGACTACTTACACCAAAAATGGTCTAACCATCCAAGGCACTAAATTGTACTTTACCAATTTGGTAAGAAATAAATGGAACCGTGTTTAGTCAGCAATAAAAAGTGAAAAGTGCGACAAAAGTAAAGTAGAGACGATATTTAGAGTGGTTCAGCTATTAACGAGGCCTACATCCATTATGTAGGTGATTTCCTGCCTTATAATGAGAATTAAAAAGTACATCCACTCTCTCTTTTCATACATTTCTATATCCACTCACTACACCCTCGTTTATATATTTCAATCTGAGGAATTATACAAGAGAGTAGTAGAATTTGAGGAGAAGAAGGATGAATGGAGGATTGAGAAGAGAGATGTCTTCCTTTTCTTCCATCGTTAGATTTTTCTTGACGCCATGGTTGAATCTATGGTGGTTGAGGATGAAGTTCAGCAGCACCTCGTGGTTATTACCATCGCTCCACCTTTATGTTGGTAGCCATGGTGTATTTATAGGCGAACCTCCCCCCATAAATGATCTGGAATCCGCTTATCCAGGCTGTGGATCGTTCATTCTGTGAATTACAACTATGCCACATGCTAGTTGTAGCCAGCTGTCCCTAGCTGTATCCAATTATCATGTGCGGACGGCTCGTTGGAACGTTTGTCTTGAATAGTTGAGTGGGTACAATGTAAGTGAGCGTCCTATGAGCGCTTTGGGACATCTTGTGAGAGCGGAATGCGGGTATGGAGTTGATTCTCCTTTGTTTCTTACGCGACCGTCCTTCTTGGTCCAAGGGCGTTCACCTTCTTGCTGCCTTTGTATGGCACTATTAGGCTTTATGGCTATGTTATGAG
Source organism: Allium sativum (assembly GCA_030737875.1). Classification (NCBI taxonomy): domain Eukaryota; kingdom Viridiplantae; phylum Streptophyta; class Magnoliopsida; order Asparagales; family Amaryllidaceae; genus Allium; species Allium sativum. Next base: position 568,839,229 of record CM060923.1, on the reverse strand, counting down.
GTTGCTCCCGCTTATGTTGAATGGATGACTTGCTTTACTTCGGTGTTTGACCGGTTCTCAGGATCTGTGACCTTTACCTTCATCGGGTCGCACTTCTGATAATATGTTATGCCGTTGTCTTTGGTTACACTAGTTAACTTGACCTGCCTTGGGTTCGATATGTGCGGTTGCATCGTGCACGACTGACCCTGGTGATATCCTCCTTGTATCCTTTACCCAATGTGCATATCGATTTTTAGGGATTAACACTTGCCCCTCGAAGTCCATGATTTCTTTTTGTATGGAATCGCTGACTTCAATATATTTGATCGCACATTGGTTGGTGGGTTTGTCCTGAATTGTTGAGGGCTTGGTCGTGCCAAATATTAAGATTACTTCATCGCCGCTGATTGGTATTGTCTTTTCCTATGAACGAGAGGCTCGAGGTAACCTTTCGATTACTGTGCGAATAGCTGAATTTCAGAATGCCAGTTGGGACTTGATGAGACACTCTTGTGTAGTCAGGCATTAAGCTGACATGGCGAGAATTTCCTGAATGAATGCCTTTTAATCTTCCTCATTTACCTTTATTTGTTTGCTTTTAGTTGGTTTTCCCACGCACATCTATGTGCTCTTGTTTTGGGTGGTTCCCTATTCGCTTGATTGCTGGGCTTATTGATTTCACTGTTCGGCTGTTGAGCGACCAGATGAAAGTACTGTTTTGGTTTGCCAGCCCTTTTGTCTATCCTTCATATATATTGCTTCGCTACATATTTATTTTAAATGGAAAGCTTTAATGGTGGCTTCGTTTTAAGCGGTTTTCTTTACCACTGGGATCCCTTTTGCAATTCTTGAATATCACAGTTCTTTTATGGTTCCAATTTGCATTCGTGTGTCGCATCTTCATCAGGGCTTCTGCAATCTTGAGATCGATTCGGCCGGGTTGTTTGACTAGGGTTGAAACTGCTCACTTTTCTATAAGAAAATTTCTCCCTTGATTTTATCTTAACCCACTTTCGGAGCCTGAATTTTATCATGCGATCTTGGGGTTTCTAAGCAGGGTTTTATCCTTTCTAAAATTTCAGGACTTCAAGGAGTTATCCATGTTGGACCAGTCGGATGGTTGGATTGAGAAGATAGTTTTGACCAAGTTACGGCGACGCCCCATGTTGTTTCTTCGATGGGTGCTGCCCTAGAATTCCCACCACCTCGTGCTCTTTTAGAAGTGCCCATTGAGAGGCACCCGATGGAGCTTCCACCCAATTCGTTTCGTCAGCTGTGCAAGCAATTTGGGATTTTGAAAAAGGACGAGGCCAAGCTGCCTATGGAAGGGGAGTTCCCTGATATCCCCCCTAAAGGATATGCTGTTGTTACCCGTGCATGTTGAAAAGCGGAGCGCTTCCTCCCTTTAATCCTTATATAGAGATGATTCTCCGAAACTTAGCCATTGCCTTGTATCAGTTACATACTAATGGTTATGCAATTTTGACAAGCCTTTACGTCCTTTTTATGAGGGAGAAACATCAAGCTCCTTCGTTTAGGGATATACGCTCATTGTACGCTTTTAGGACAAGAGGCCAGCGTCCATCATTTGTCTTTGTGGAAAGCCGGGGTTCGAAAATAATCACTGGTTTAGAGGACAGTGTGCGAGGGTTTCCCAATCAATACTTCTTTGTCCAATGTCCTAATAATTTCTGCCGCCTTTGGAAGGCAATCGGTAAGTATCTTTATTCGTTGAATTTCAGCTCGCTCTTTCTTCCTTTTGTTTTGGTTTTCCTAAAATCTTTTGGATATATTGCAGCGCTTCCGATCAGAGCATACCCTTTGATCAAGATCTATGCAACTTATTATTAGCCGTCGACGAGGGGCAGAGGAATAGGAAATTCTTGACTAACAAAGGGTTCTTAAGGCAATACAACCTGCATTCATCTCTGCATAACTTCCCGATGGATGCTCCTCTGATAAAGGAAGCTATCAGCAAATCCTTTGCCAAGAAATCTTTGGAAAAGGGATGTTCTAGCGTCATAGGGTGCAGCGAGGTATCTTCTTGTAACAGAGCGATCCCTGCCAAAAAGGTAGTAACCAAGAATTCAAAGCGCAAAGGCTCTAAGACTTCAGTGATTTTGCGCGAAGAAGATAGGTCTTTGCTAGAGGGAGTCGCTCAAGGAGATGTGAACATAACTCCTTCGAAGATTGCCCCAGAATAGGTTCGAGAATCAGAGTGGCTTGATGAAATTGTAGAAACTTCTGTAGAAAATCCGAAAGGCGAAGGGAACTCTTCTAAAGAAGACCAAGGCGAAGATGGTTCAGATACTTTTAAAGGACTTGATCCTCCTGACTTGGCTGGAGAGCTTGTTCAAGATAAGATCGCTACATTTTAACCGTGAGAACTTTACGGAAAAAACCCCTTGTTTTCGGGTTAAGGCAACATCTCGCAAAGCTTTTAGGATTCTTTTCTCATCTTTCAACAACTGTGGTGCATAGATTTCCTTTTCCTTCTTAGATACAGGAATGGAGTCGCCTTTATTGAAAAATTTCTCTCAGCAACTTTCTCTCATTGATCCATGGAATATCCTACAATCTAGCCTTTCTCATTGTCTCAAGCGTTCCCGTCCATCGTCAGATCCTCTAACCCAAGATGCTCTTGAAGCCCCACTGGCGAGTTTGCTAAAGAGAAAGAAGCATGATCATTCTCGGGTATCTGGGGGAGAAAACCAGTATACCGAGAAGAGAGGAGGCAACAATGGACAGGCAAGGCCAGATGGTTCCTCTGAACCAGCTGAACTTCCATGCCCTAGTTCTTCGTTCCCTGTAAAGCCGTTGACTAGATACTGTATTTCTTATGCACCTGCTCTTTGCCAGATTCAAGCGATTCGTGACAGACCTCCGTACAGAGTTGCCCCTGGTAATCCTAAGTTGATAGACAGGTTCGGAGACTGGGACTTGAGGGGAATGAATCTCGACTCAGATTTGTCTCCGTACGATGACCAGAGCGCCATTGAGGAGTTGAGTGCCATAAAAAACTATGTGACCTCCAAGCTTGCCGCTATTGCAGGTCAGCTTGAAGTTTAGTTGGATTAAGGCAAAAATACTTCCAAAAAGCAATTTGAGTCTTGGGAAAAGTTCTGCTTTGAATTTTGGAAGTTGAATATTTGGCATCTTGAACGTATTGAACTTCTGGAGAAAGATAAGATTGAACTGAGCCGTGTGATTGAAGGTCAAGCGGCCAAAATTGCATTCCTCAAAGATGGGAACAACAGGATGAGCAGTTTAGAAGCCAACAATAGAAGGCTTCAGGAAGAGATTAAAGCCGCCAAGAAACAACTTCATGAGGCTCAAATTGGCCGTATGTTTGTTGAATCTCAATTAGCTTCCGTACAGTAGGCTATGTTCTCTTGTTGGCGAGAGAAAGCTATGCTCGAAGGTAAACTTGCTTTCCAGAGTAAGGCTGTTGAAACTTTAGAAGGAGATAAAGCAAGGTTAGGCAGAGATCTTGAACGAGCCTGAAAAGAACCGAAGAGACCCTGTTTCGATTTTACACCCTTAGTGTAATGACCCACGGGAGCTTGAGCTATTTGAATAAGGATATTCCCCATACATTTGCCCTCGTCTGGGAGGAGGAGTCAGTTACTCCAAAGAGAGGGAAGATAGTGTTCTGCAAGAAGCTCTTCTTGAGCCAAAAGATCGTAATGCTTTGGAAAAAGGCAGGAGAATATTGCCTGGCTAACGAGCTCGATCCCTTGGAAAAGAAATCCAGAATGGTGTTCCTGTTCATGCCTCCAGTCTTGCAGGAGATGAAGTTTTGGGATACCAAATTCCTTTGACGGGATCTTCTGCTGCTAACGAAAGTGCTTTTTTGTTCATGATGGCCATGATGTCCCTGAAAAAAGTGCTGCATGATATGCTATTGTTTTGCATTTTTCAGTTCCAAGTTTACGACCATGTATCTTTATGATGAATTTGTATTTTTTTATCATGCGTTTAACATTGAAACACAATAACTTATCATAATTTTATTTGTTTGCATCGTACTACGCTTTTACGAGTCGCGCGATGATTACGTTTTTGCGTCGTTCGTCATTTAATATCGCTGGTTTGCTTAGAATTTAGGACATCGTATTTCCATTTTTGCCCCCTTCTTTGAGGGGTTTAGCTCTTATTATACATTCATTCGCATTTTTAGTTGGTCTGGCAGTCCAAACCTTTAGAGTACATTTTTGGATAAGTACCCTTATTGGGCGTAGACATCTTGTTGTACACTTAGCCTTGTTGTAGATTTAATCTTGTTCCTTATTGATTTGGTGTCCCAAATCCTTTGGAAACATGATTAAACGTATTTTGTAGGTTTAGTTTGCATGTTTTTTTTATACGTATCCAATCCCATATCTCACTAACTCAGTGACCTGAGCCCTTCGGAGATTGGTTTTGGATACGTGCACCCATAGAAGGACGTGGGTTAAAATTTTTGACCTGATTTCAATCTTATTTGATCCGACTTATTATGATCAAATAGGGTCCTAGATTGGATAACCCCAAATGGCTAGGATTTTTGATACCCCATTTCGGCTAGGATTTCTGCTGTTGTAATCCATCCTTGGCTTTGTTTGACTTGGTTAACAACAAAGATCAAGGATGGCCACCTCCTTCCATTTGGGTTTCTGTTTTTGCTTCGGTCTTTCCAGCATGTTTACGGGACTTTCCAATCCTAGGGCTGGTATTATTCAGCCTAGTTTTTTTTTCTTTCAGAAAAGAAAGCAAAGAGCGCAGCCTCTAGATTTTGGTGTGCTCTTATTGAATTGTTTGGGAATGGTCCTTTCCTTCTGAGTTCTGCAGGATGATGGGTTTGATTACCCTGCCTTTTTTGACCCATGCTCTTGATGCGCGATGCACGTCTTGCCCTACATCAGAGCGTAGCCTCCAGATTTTGGTGTGCTCTTATTGAATTGTTTGGGAATGGTCCTTTCCTTTTGAGTTCTGCAGGATGATGGGTTTGATTACCCTCCCTTTTTTGACCAATGGTCTTGATGCGCGATCCACGTCTTGCCCTACATCAGAGACCAATTTTAGCATTAGTTCGTAAATAATTTTTTTCCTTTTATGAGATTATAATCCATGAGCGAATGTCTTTCATCATGTAGAGTTTTACTTAACACAATAAAAGGGGAATCCCATATCACTTCACGGAAATACAATTGAAAAAACAGACTATAGAAGTAGAAACATAAAGAGAATGAGGGTCGCGCATATCCACTTCTAGATATTGGATTGCGCCCAGTGGCAATTAGTCAATGATTGGTCATAAGTCTTCGGGCGTTCGGATTTTCTCGCGCGACCCGGCCCAATCGGCAACCTTACCTTGCCTCTGACTTTCTGATTCGTTTTGTGGATTCTTAACATATTGTTGCAGTTGATTTTTTCGGATGAGCTCCTCAATCAAATTTCTCAAGTCTTGACATTCATTTGTGTTGTGTCCTGGCTGATTGTGAAATCGGCGGAACTTTCCAGAGCTCACCTGCTGTTCTGTGATTCTTTGCGGTTTTACCTGAGGGAACATGCCTGAACCCTTGCTACTGCATGTACCAAGGCTCCGGTTCTAACTTCTTATCACAGCCCCTTCCAGATACCTTCTCAAATGTTCTCTGAATTCTAATTTCTTATCGATAGCCACTTTAAAGGCCGCTAACAAGTACCAAGGCTCTAGTTCTATAACCTCTGCTGCTGCAGCGAGGAAGCGTGTAAGGAAAGCTCTGATGGTTTCTCTGGGCATCTGTTCCATCTCACTGGGTGACATTACGTCCCTTGCCTTGGTGGCTCGCAATCGGAATTGATCCTGAAATTTCCTTACCAGATCAACAAACTGGTCAATACCCTTAGGTGGATGTCTGGTGAACCATAGTGAGGCCACACCTTCCAGGAAAACGTGAAAGTATAAGCACTTGATTTCGTCAGTGGCCCTAGCTCCATTCATGTGCTGGTCATATTTGAACAGAAAAATGGTTGGATCTCCAACTCCGCTATAAGGTGCTATTGTTGGCGGTATAAATTTCTTCGAGAATTTCGCTTGACGGATCTCCTCTGTGAATGGATTTTTGCTGGGGGGAAAACTCCCATTCTTTCTCCTCATCCTCTCGAGTCTCCTTCTCCTTCATTACTCACTGTATTAAGTCTGTGATGCGCATTTCATCGCCTTCTTGTTCATCTAGACCGATGCTGATTTTTTTATCAGCGCGACCATGGTTTGAGCTTCGGCGCCTTGCATCCTTCTTGATGGAGGTTATGTTGGTGTGACTCATCGCACGTTCTTCCTTGAGATGTGGAGAACTGACCCTAGGATCCCTGGCGCTGGCCTGTCTTCTACTCTCACTGGGTTGTGAGGTCGTCCAGGGTCTGAGGCTGATGAGTCCTCTTTTTCATCAGCATTGGCCACAGTATTTGGTGGTAACAAATTGGCTTGACCATTGGTCTGGACATCAAACCTTTCCGTTATGATCTTTGATGTATTATCCATTTTCTCGTTCAAGCCGGTTACAACCACATTCAATTCATCTCACGTTACAGATGGTCCAGGAGTTTCCCCAGTCCCTTGAATCAAGATTTGATGTGTAGCTTCGTTAGCATTATCATCTTCATTGATCGCAGCGACTTTAGTAGGTTTGCCACTTTTCTTTGACCCAACCATGATTTCAAAGGAGAAAACAATTTTGGGATGTTTCTATTGTTGAACTACAAAAGGAATTTATGAACACGGCCCCACGGTGGGCGCCAAATTGTTTACATCAAAAATGGTCTAAACACCCAAGGTACTAAACTACACTTCACCAATTTGGTAAGAAATAAATGGAACCGTGTTTAATCAGGAATAAAAAGCGAAAAGTGAGAGAAAAGTAAAGTAGAGACAAGATTTAGTGTAGTTCGGTAGTTAACGAGGCCTACGTCCACTGTGAAGGTGATTTCCTGCCTTATAATGAGAATTACAAAGTACATCCACTCTCTCTTTTCCTACATTTCTATATCGACACGCTATACCCTCGTTTATATATTTCAATCTGAGGAATTATACAAGAGAGTAGTAGAATTTGAGGAGAAGAAGGATGAATGGAGGATTGAGAAGAGAGATGTCTTCCTTTTCTTTCATCGTAAGATTGTTCTTAACGGCATGGCTGAATCTGTGGTGGTTGATGATGAAGTTCAGCAGCACATTGTGGTTATTTCCCTCGCTCCACCTTTATGTTGGTAGCCATGGTGTGACACCCCATCTCCACTAAGGTCACTCACAAAGGGAATGACTTAATTTTGATGGAGCGTTTATTGTGTATAGAATAGAAAAGTAAACAAGACAGATAAATATATTGGCACTTGGAAAATAAAAACCACTGTTATTGCAGCGGAGAAATAGTTTGGTTACATCAAATCAAAAACCAACTACAAAACCAAATACACTTATTATCAATCTTGATAAATAAACTCTGAGTACATAAAATAAAAGAAATAACCCCAACATAAAATAGCCATAAATAAGATAGGCTGAACTTTACTTCAGCGATCCAGGCCACTTCCAAAAGAGAGATAAAGCTGTCCAAATCAAGCTCCACTAGAAATAGTCCCACCCTGAGCACCTAGAGAGGGGGGGGGGGGGGGGGCAGGAAGAAAAGAGGTGGAAACAAAGGGGGTCAGACATAAAGTCTGGCAAGTGCAATAACTTTAACAATATAATCATTAAAGTAACTAGGATAAGGCATAAGCTGGAAAATAAGGAAATGACTGTGAACAAATGGGTATGACAGAGAAAACAAAGGAAACAAGATGAACAAAGATAACATTAAAGGCACACCTAATCAGTATAAGATAATTACTACACTGCACAACACCAAACACCCTAAAGTTGATCCCGCCTACCAAACTTAATAATGATAATGGTAGTTTCGTGTACCTCTAGCTGCCTTCATAGGTGCCGCCTGCCCCTATCTCCACTAGGTTTGCCCACTACCTCCATTCGATCGGCTCCCTAACTCGTAGATACCCGTGTTGGCCGCACAGTGGGGTGTATCACTCCCTAAAGTGGCAACTTGATACAATCAAAAATGCACGGCTTATATCTACACGATGCAATAACGTCTTACCTACTATCCCGGGGCCACACACACACATGACCCCGTTGGACTTACGTTGCCACTGCTAACCCGCTTAGACCTCTTACAATCAAACCCAATACGCGTGTCCCGTCCATGTCTTGGGTCGATCCCACAAAGATACTTAATGGGTTACTGGTTTGAAAAGGGCTCCCATGTATGACACGAGCTTTCCACCTATGCTTGGTTCCCTCTAAGGTTTTCCCCACTTAACCCCATTCTTATTCATGTCTTCTTACGTGTTTCAATCTTATTGAAGTGCATCTAATCGCATTTCACATGCCACAAAAGGCACCCTCTTAACTTCACATGCCCCCCAAGGTCCCCACTTAACCCCCCATGTCCCACAACATGCTTATCTAGTTAAGTGTTTCTTAATTCATTAACACCGTAACCTTGTAAAGACCTCCCACATTAGACTGGCACTTGTGGCTGCTGGATTTGCCTGGCGGGCCCGGGTAGTCTTACACCACAAATGAGCCTAACCTCGTGTCTTTACAACTGTTATGCATTTAATTCATGCCTTTGACCTCTCACATTAGACTGACATTTGTGGCTGCTGGATTTGTCGGGCGGGTCCGGGCAGTCTTACACCACAAAAGAGTCTAACTTCGTGTCTTAGGCGGTTTATTATTACACATCTTTATTTAACCCCAAAGTGGATTAATAAACCTATTCAAATTTGTAAATAAATTCCAAATATACTTATGTCCATAGTTGTCACCTAAATTATGTCCATAAATACCAATTTTTCCAATCAATGTCTTAAATTGATTAAATGCGTTTTTAAGGCCATTTATGCCAACTCTAAATATATGTATATTCAATATTACCCCAATTGTCCCTACGTTGTTCGTTCGCTTATCATGACATATGCATATATATATATATATATATATATATATATATATATATATATATGTATGTATGTATTAGACTAGCAATTAGTCTAATGACGTAAAAGGGAAGAAACATCACAAATTTGCATAACACACAAATTAGATCTAACTTATAAATAAGGATTACAACATAAACTTGGTATTGTCATGAATCTAAACATAGGCCTAAAGGTGTGAACTTGCTTATATGAATATAGTTTTCACCCAAAACATTCATATACGAATATAGTTTCCAACCAAATCTTGCATATACGAATATAGTTTTCACCCAAAACTTGCATAGGCCATAGTCACAAACTTGCATAAAACTATGTATGTCATAGATCTAAATCAAAAGTGGTAAACTTGCATATATGTGAATCCAGTTTCTACTTAAACTTGCATATAGTCACTTTATTTGATTCACATGCAAACTTGTATACAATTCATGTAGAAACTAGCATATAATCTACACCCAAACTTGCATAAAATGATGTCAAACATGAATCAAGTTGAACATAAGTGATTGGGCATATACAAAGGAATCCACAACAAAACTGTCATTATGAACAACTAGCATATATTCACATAATATCACATTTTTCCAATGTTTTACCAACATAGCCATATAACCCAAATTATAACTCAACCCAATTAATTGTTAATTATCTTATTAAAGAAATTGAACTCGCAACTCAAAGAAGGTCTTGAGTTATGGGATCTGTGTTCTGAAATTGATTTATCTCGCCTTTGAAGTAGACAAATTCATTGTTGTAGTTGTTATAGACTTGAGTTGAATTGAGTTGATTAGCTTTACTTTTCCTCTAGTTGATGACGGCTATTCTAGGTTGCAAGGTGATAGCATGACAACCATGGTTCTAATTTTGAAGAGGTTTTAGGGTTTGAGTCTACATGTGTTTATATAGAATTTAGGATTAATTTAGGCCATCCGATCAACCTAGAATCAATCAAGACCATCCAGTCAAGATATGGTGACACATCAGCCCTAATGACTCAACACTGAGTCACAAAATCATCACCCTTCAGATCTGCCCGGGGGGCAGGTCGACCCCCAGGTCGACCCATTAGTCGACCCCAGGTCGACCCATTAGTCGACCCCAGGTCGACCTATGGGGGGGAGGTCGACACTAGGGTCGACCCCCTGGTCGACCTGGTTCCTGGGCGGGAATTTTCCCGCCTAGCCCGCTTCTGACTGCTGTTTTAAATTTTGAATATGTTTCGAGCTGTTTCAATTTATTTGAATTTTCTGGAAACTTCCGACAGCCATAACTTCTTCATACGAAGTCCTATTTACCCAAACTCGGACTCTATCTCAACCAGAATTCCGAGACGAACACAATGGCATAACCCTTTTCCCTTGATTCTCAAATTTTAAATTAAACATTGTTTAATTCGTTAGTTTATGTTAACAAAAAAACACGGGGTGTTACATTCTCCCTTTCTTAAAGGATTTCGACCCCGAAATCTTCAAGTTACGAAGAATACATATCCTATCATCCAATCGTCCATCTACTCAACCATCAAACACAGGCATCCGTTGTCCTTAAAAGACTTCTAATGCTTTCATGTTTATATGCGCAGTGTGTGTACATGTCCGTGTCTAATGCATAAAAAAAATCAGGCGGCCCACTGATTCAGTTGACCTCCTTAATGCAAATTATGATAGTGCCATGCGTCCATTATGCATGCAAAAGATCCCTAATGATACATATTTTTTCTACATGCGTGCACAACCATTCATCCGAATGCAGCATCCATATGATAAAACAACCATTATACATCCATTAATCTAAATAAACACACATTTATATGCAGTATGAAAGTGATTGAGCCGTTCTAGTGCCTAATGTGTGTGTATATGCATCCACGAGCAACCGCTAGCAAACACTTGCATCCACTAGCATCCATCAATCATAACATGTTTCAAATACATGTTTACATCCATTGGCCTCTAACTAAGGATAAAGAATACGACCGAGGAGATACACTGAAAGGTGGATACAAGCTTGAATAAACTTAAGGAAAAAGAGATCAAAGATGTACCCTAAAAAAAGAAAAGGGTAGGCTGCACGTATTTTGGCCTCAGACTCCCAAGTCACGTCTTCCTCGGCGTCACTCCGTTGAACTTTGACTAGCTTAACTTCATGGTTGCGTAGCTTTTTGACTTCCATCCCCAAGATACGAGTTGGAACTCTCCTCACAGTCGCTTCTCGTTCCACTTTGACTTCCTCTAGTATGCTTGGCTCCACAACTTCTGCTGACTCATGTAAGCACTTTCGTAGCCGGGAGACATGAAAAACATTATGAATTCCAGCCAGTATTTCAGGTAGCTCCACTTTGTAGGCCATCGTCCCAATCCTTTCGATGATAGGAAATGGTCCTACAAATCGTGGTGCCAACTTTCCTGCGGACCCAAAGCGGATGACATTCCTCGAAGGAGATACTTTAAGGAACAACATATCCCCCACCTCAAACTCAAGGTCGGTCCTTCTCTTGTCTGCATAAGATTTTTGTCTATCTTGGGTAGTCTTCATTCTCCTTCGTATCAAGTCCACTTTCTCTGAAGTCTCTCTAATCGTGTCCGGCCCAAGTATAAGTTTATCTCTGGACTCCCACCAGCAAGTTGGTGATCGACATCGCCTTCCATATAAGGCTTTGAAGGGTGCCATGCCTATAGTGGCTTGGTAGCTATTGTTATAAGCGAATTCCACCAAAGGGAGATGATCCTCCCATGTACCTCCAAAGTCAAGAATGCATAGTCTCAAGAGGTCTTCTAATACTCTGTTGACTCTTTTCGTCTGGCCATCGGTTTGGGGGTGATAGTCCATGCTTAAGCATAGCTGTGTGCCTACGGCCTCTTGCAAACTCCTCCAGAACTCGCTTTTAAAGATAGGATCTCGATCACTCACTATGCTGGAGGGTATCCCATGGAGTCGAACTGTCTCCTTAAGATAAATGGAGGCTAAAGACGAGGCAGTCCTCCTACTCTTGACATGTATAAAATGAGCGCTTTTCGTGAGCCTGTCCACTATTACCCAAATACCAGTATTAACCCTTCTTGACCTAGGCAACCAATCAACAAAGTCCATCGAGAAGCTTTCCCATTTCTATTGAGGAACTTATAGAGGATGAAGCAAACCGCTATGCTTCTTCTGCTCCGCCTTGACTTACTGCAATATCATGCATTTTGAAACAAATTCAGCTACATCCCTCTTTATGCCATTCCAAAAGAAAACTCTTTTGATATCTTTATACATCTTGTCTCCACCGGGGTGTATGTTCATCTTGGAATGGTGTGCTTCTTCCAGAACCACCTTCACCTAATCTCTTACTTGTGGGACGCATAGTCTTCTATCCCGCCTCAACCAACCCTTATCATCGATGGAGTATCTATTGAGGTGACTGGAAGTCTCTCCCCTAATCAGCTTATCTATCACATCAACTAGATGAGGGTCTTCATGTTGCGTGGTTCCTATTGAGTCAAACAAAGTAGGCCGCACCTTCAGCATTGCCATCAAGCCAGTCACATAATCAACAGAGGGTCTGAAATCAAAAATTTTTATGTACTCCAAACTTTGCCTTTCTACAAAGAGAGGACTTAAGGTCAGCTTCTTTCTACTTAGGGCGTCTGCTACTACATTGCCCTTGCCAGGAGTATAGGAGATCTCAAAGTCGTATGAGGCGAGAAACTCCATCCATCTTTGCTGCCTTAGATTGAGGTCTTTCTGCGAGAAAAGGTACTTCAATGATTTATGGTATTTATGCAACTCAAATTTCTCACCTAAGAGATAGTGGCGCCAAGACTTAAGAGCAAAAACGATGGCTGCTAACTCTAGATCGTGTGTTGGGTAGTTTTTCTCATGCACTTTCAACTGCCTTCCACTATAAGCTACTAACATCCCTTCTTGCATCAAAACAGCTCTTAGTCCCGTACCGCATGCATCTGTGTATACCGTAATCATCTTGCTCCCATCTGGCAATTTCAAAACTGGGGCTGTTGTCAGAGCGCTCTTCAACCGTTTGAAAGCGACTTCGGAATTCAAATCCTATGTGAAAGTCAGGTTTTTCTTTGTTAACCTTGTAAGTGGAGCTGAAATTTTTGCAAAGTCTTTAATGAACTTGCGATAAAAGCCTGCTAGTCCAAGAAAACTTCGGACATCGGTTGCATACTTTGGAACCTTCCAATCTTGGACCGCAACTACTTTTGCAGGGTCTACAGCTAACCCTTCTTTGGACACCACATGCCCAAGAAATCTTACTTCTTCCCTCCAGAAGTGGCACTTGGAGAATTCTGCTTTGAACTGATGTGCACGAAGAGTTTCCATGACATACCTTAAATGCAAAGAATGCTCTTCCTCATTCTTCGAGAAAATCAGAATATTATCTACGAAGACCACCACGAATTTATTGAAAAATTCCTGGAACACTCAATTCAACAAATCGACGAAATAAGCAGCGTTTGTCAAGCCGAAGGCATGACGAGCCATTCGAAGAAACCGCCCGGGGTTCTGAACGCAATCTTATCAATGCTATCTTCAGCCACTCTCAGCTGATGAAATCCAGTAGCTAGATCTAATTGGGAGAAAACTGTTGCACCTACAAGCTGATCGAACAAATCGTCTATTCTTGGCAGTGGGTGCCTATTCTTCTTGGTCAGCTTGTTTAGCTCCCTATAATCATCGCATGGGCGAAGTGAACCGTCCGCTTTGATTGCGAACACCACTGGAGCACCCCATTCAGAGTTACTCCTCCTTATAAACCCTTTTTCTAGCAGCTCCATAACTTGCTTGCTAAGCTCCTTTCTCTCCCATGGAGCCATGTGCCTAATGGGTAAAGCAAAGGGTTTTGCGTTATCAAATAGGTATATGCAGAAGTCTATCTCCCGCTTCGGAGGCCAGCCCTCTACTTCCTCAAAGACATCCAGATATTCACGGACCACTATAACAGACTGAAAATTCTCAACAGACGCGTTAAGCGATTCTAGATAACTTAGCATAACAGAATTCATGGGATTACAAGACATTTCGAGAGTGTTGCCCAAGAAAGTCATAACCTTACCTCTCTCTTTTCATAATCTAGGGCGGCTCCATTACTGGATAACCAATCCATGCCGAAAATTAACCAATAGCCCGTGAAGCCCAAAACATAAGCATCACATCTAAACCCAATGCTAAGTATAGAAATTTCCAAATCCAATTAAATCATCGACAAATAGGCTGACCACCCAATTGTATTTGAAAAAACTAAGGGATCCTCTACTATACTGGTGTTTAGGTGTAGTGACTCAACTAAAGCAGTAGATATAAAAGAGTGCGATGCGCCGGAATCAAAGAGTGTGCGAACAGAATGATCAAAAAGATAAACTAAACTTTCAACAGAAATTGTTCTACCTCATTCTTGCAGCGGTGGGGTCACGAGAGCCTGGACCTACCCCTTGCCTACCTCGGTGCAATGAGAGCCTAAATCTTCCCTCCAAAGGTAGTCCCTGCCCTCTGCCTTTCTTTGGGAAGTCCATAATCAGATGCCCTGCCTCGCCACAGTGGAAACAACCAGTCTTCTTCTTCTTCCTACAGTCTTTGCTCAGATGGCCTGGTGTTCCACAATTAAAGCATCTTTTCTTTCCCTTGCCGTTGTTGTCTTTACCACCCTTCTTGTTCTTCTGTTGTTGTTGTGGTTTCTTTTGATCCCCTTTCTTCTCAGGTGCCTTATTAGCATTGGCGCCTTTCTCCTCTTCATGCATAAGCGCCATGTCAACTAGTCTCTCAAAGGTGGCTCCCATAGGGACGTGGGTCATAGCTAACCCATGTAGCGGCTCGTTCAAACCCTTAACAAATCTCAGGGCCTTCTTTTCGGGTGTATTCACCAAGTCCAAGCCAAATCTCGCCAACTAATTGAACTTGTTGAAGTACTCTTTTACTGATAGATTCCCCTGCCTCAATGCCAAAAACCTTTCTATGTATAGATTCTCTTTGGCCTGTGAGAGAAACTTTGCCTCAAACCTACGCCTGAAATCCGACCATGTATCAACTGGACGCTCTCCATTAGTGACCTCCCACCAAAGCGAGGCCTAATCCTTCATTAACCAGTTAGCTAACTGGACATTTCTTCCATCTTCTACCTCAAAGATTCCAAACAATTATTCCACCTCCTTTAACCAATTTCGAGCTTCAACAAACCTCTCTGACCCGTGAAAAGGTTTTCCGCCCATTGCCCGAAAGTCCTTGCATATCTTTCTGAAAGTATCAACATGGGGAGGGGGGAGGAGGAGGAGCATTTAATGCACCTACGGCATTTGCCCTATCTTCCAGATTCCTTCTAAACCATCTTGGTATCTGTATCCCCTCAGGCATCTCGAGAATTCCAGACATGCCGAAAAGAAAATGAAGATATTCGAACGGAAAATTCGAAAGAAAGATATATGGTTTTTGGGGGTTATGTTTTTAAAATAAAATTTCTCTTAAACAAACAATTTCCTTAAAACATACTTTTTAAAGTATTTCTTTAAAAAATGCTTTTAGAAATATAGCTTTTCAAAATATCTTATCTGTTCTGGTAACCTTCAGCTCCGATACCACGTGTGACACCCTATCTCCATTAAGGTCACTCACAAAGGGAATGCCTTAATCTTGGCGGAGCGTTTATTGTGTATAGAACAGAAAAGTAAACAAGACAGATAAATATATTGGTACTTGGAAAATAAAAACCACTTTTATTGCAGTGGAGAAATAGTTTGGTCACATCACATCAAAAACCGACTACAAAACCAAATACACTTATTATCCATCTTGACAAATAAGCTCTAAGTACATAAAATAGCCATAAATAAGACAGACTGAATTTTACTTCAGTGATCCAAGCAACTTACAAAAGAGAGATAAAGAGGTCCAAATCAAGCTCCACTAGAACTAGTCCCACCCCGAGCACCTTGGGGGGAGAGGAAGAAAAGAGGTGGAAACAAAGGGGGTCAGACATAAAGTCTGGCGAGTGTAATAACTTTAAAAATATAATCATTAAAGTAACTAGGATAAGGCATAAGCTGGAAAATAAGGAAATGACTGTGAACAAATGGGCATGACGGAGCAAACAAAGGAAATAAGATGAACAAAGATAACGTTAAAGGCTCGCCTAATCACTATAAGATAATTAGTACACTGCACCACACCAAATACCCTAAAGTTGATCCCGCCTACCAAACTTAATAATGACAATGATAGTTTCGTGTACCCCTAGCGGGCTTCATAGGTGTTGCCTGCCCCTATATCCACTAGGTGTACCCATTACCCCCATTCGATCGGCTCCCTAACTCGTAGATACCCGCGCTGGCCCCACAGTAGGGTATATCTGTAGTAACCCGGATTTTCAGCGACTTTGGTTATCGACGTAAGCACGACGTCGATAACCAAACCATCGAAAAATCCCGGTAATTAATGAAAGAAATTAGAAGGTGAGAATAGATAAGATAGAACTTCTGGAATAGAAGAAGAAGAAGAACATCATCATCAGAGTAAACACGAATCTCACAGCGGAACGAATAAAATATAACATAACATATCTTTGAAATAACATCAGTATATGTATACAATAACACTTATCAGAGTACAACACTTACAACAACAGCGGAAAATAATAATAGCTATAGAATCCTGAAGCCTCCTGCTCCCAGCTCTCCAAGTGTATCTGTAAAATCCCGACTACTTGACTGCCCATACAAATTTAGGCACCCAAGAGTTTAGGGAAAACAACAAAATAAACTCCGGGTCAGTCATGGGACTGGTGTGAGTAAAACAATTTAATACTTGATTTAATAAAGGACATCTCACAAGACCACGCCGCATAACGGAACGGGTTTTGTTTACCTTATGAGAATCCAAACATTTTTGCAAAGCAATATCATTCTGATATTATAATAATGTCTAAGTACAAATAAATATCAGTCTAGTAGAAACGCTTGCATCTCACGTTACTACATATATAGTATACAATCAAAATCGCAAGCACGTATTGGATGATTGGATTTCCAACTATGACAAGGTATGGAACCACCTTCCGATCAGTGTACTCTAGGAACGATACACTGGAGTTCAACAAGAACATCTTGCAACTCGGCCACACATGACCGACCACTCATTTCGCTTGAGTGTATCAAATGTACATCACCAACGGTTGGGATCAGCAACCGTTCCCGTATATATATGGGCCAGCATTGATAGATTTAAGAAACAAATGAATATTCACTAGATAGGTGATTATACACCCTACTTCGGTGCGACCGACTTAGCCATGCTGCCTGCCCGATTTCTGTTATTTACCGGTTTGATGAGGCTAGAAGCTACGCTTTATCATTACATCAGATTCCTTCGAATGCTACATTGTCAGATCCATCGAAAATCACTAATTGACGTCTACAACAGTACATTACGTGTTAGCTAAAGAAGTTTCCTTCTCCGCTTCCACTCTTGGTACAGTTGAAGAAATCAATGTACACGACCTTTCTGGAAATACTCTGTCAGACATCCATCTTCATTCACTTAAAATGTCACATCGTCATACCCGCCAAATCACAAATTGACTTATCCAAAAATAACACGGGTATACAGCTAAGAGAAACGAATTCCTCCGCCACCAAACGGGAATACGTTTGAACAGATCAACTTACGCGATCCATTGGATATACTCTGTCAGACCTTCGTCCATACAAGTTGTCCTGGGACTGGACAAACCGAAGGCACTATTCTGTAAACAGGATAGCCCTTGCATTTTTACTCCGCCTTCAATTATCTTTGGCATATATGATTCACAACGCTTATGCCAATACAGAGTGGTTCTATGGATAATAATCCAACCGGTCTCTCCATATTAACAACGTTAAAATGGTCAAAACTTCGATAGTCTGTGATTTAACCATCAAAGAAAAACAAGTGTACAAACAACGATATTATTCCCAGATGGAAATTATATCGAACAAACATCATTTAACATTAATCTCTTTAGTTCATTTATTTACTTATATCTTATTTCCCTATATTCTAAATTCTTATTTTCTTTTATCAGAAAACATTTCTGATTCTCGTTTGGAAAACCTTTCCAAAACTCTTTTACGATCAAACCTTACCATTTCTTAGTTAAGAAGGAAGTCGCTCAAGTTGGGGTATAATTACCTCCCAGACCTTAACTGAACAACGTTATAACTTTGAAATGGTCAAAGTTTATCTTTTAATCTTTAACAACTTCTTTACGCCTTTCTCGGATCCAAATTTTCCTGATCCTCTTCTATATTTAGAACATTGGTTATAACGATAACGTTATAATCCCTACTTTCGAATTATCTAACTTTAATTATAACTTCTATTCTTATTAGTGAATAATTAACCTAACACTTATTTATTTATAAATGAATAAAACTCTATTTAAACACTGGAAAGTATAAGTACTTTCCCGAATTCGATATAATCGAATTTGCCGATTAACTCTCTTCGAGAAACCTCTATTTGATTAACTCCTTCTCGAATAAACGATAATCGATAAGCTCTCTTCGAATAACTAATATTCGATAACTCTTCCTTTTCAAATATCTCATATTTGAAAATCTCACTTCGATTAAACTATAATCGATAACTCCCCTCGATGAAACTAACATCGATAACTCCTTTCGATGAAACTAACATCGATAACTCCTTTCGATGAAACTAACATCGATAACTCCTTTCGATGAAACTGACATCGATAACTCCTTTCGATGAAACTAACATCGATTTATTTAACTCGATGAACTTAACTCGACTAACTTAACTTGACTCGACTAACTTAACTAACTTAACTCGACTCACTTGGTTCGACCAATTTGATTCGATTAACTAGGCTCAACTAACTTGACTAACTTAACTCGACTTACTTGGTTCGACCAATTTGATTCGATTAACTAGGCTCGACTAACTTGGTCGAACCACCCGATCAACTCAACTTATTTATCTTAACTTATTTCTCAACTCGATTAACTCCTATCGAATAACTAATAATCGATTTAAACTTCATTCGCTTGACTCTAGATCGCAGCGATCACAATGGTTACGCCTGACTCCCTCAGGAAACATCCGACCGCCGTAGGCTATTTACAGCCCTGCGAATTACGCTAGCAGTCGTACAAGATGGCAACTTACCCTGAATACTATGTTTGACTAACTCTGTCTCAAATAACTATATTTGATTAACTCTAGTTCGTTTTAACTCTAATCGATTAACTCTAACTAATTAACTCCAACTGGTTAACTCTAACTGGTTAACTCTAACTGGTTAACTCTAACTGACTAACTCGACTTGACTAACCCCTTTCGAATAACATATTCGATTAACTAACTTTCGAATACCATATTCGATTTACTAACTTCGAATACCATATTTGATTAACTCCTTTCGAATGTCTATATTCGATTTACTTTATTCACTTTATAAAGATTTCCTTTTAAATAACGGTTCTACACTTTATAAATGATTTCTTTTCATAACGTTTCCTTTTCAATTCTATTTGTAAATGGTTTACAAATATTTCCTTTTCAAATTTATTCTTGAAATATTCTAACTCCTTGAATTCCCGGGAAAATTCGCCATAACCTCCTTTGTATCGGGAGCATCGGGAAAATCCCCAAACTCGCCACACAGGCCTTTCCATTCAAAAAGAAATGTTTTGAATTTATTTCCTTTCCAAAATATCTCCTATTTATAAATATCCCAATTTATAAATATTCCTTATTTATAAATATTTAAATTTATAAATATTTCATTTTCAAATATCACTTTGAAAATCCCCTTATCAACATTTCGGTATGTTATGGTATTCAATCATATCAAATCACGATGTTCAATATCGTCCAAGCACATATAATCGCCCACAGATTTTATATCACATCATATAACAATATATGAAAAACAATAAAATAATTGTTGAGGAATCCAGTCGGATTCCTCCAACCTGTCTCCCTGCATCACAGATGTTAAACAATATAGATAACATCACTTTCAGTTCCATATGATATATTCTGTTAAACAGAATCAATATAGAAATTCAACTAACTGACTAGCAGTTCAATCAAACAGTCAACATACAGTCAATCAACCAATATCTAACAGTTCTAAAAATACAACATGAAATTATAAACTGTTCAGAGTTAGTGAGATTTACTCACATTGGCGCGTAAATCGTTAATTAACGGTTTGCGTTATTTGACTACGACGGGCAATTTATTTTGCCATAAATTGTAACTGTCTCCGATCCACTCCCGGTCAGTCTCATTGTGTAGTGTCCGTCCATACGATCCCAACGCAACTTACGGTTCGTCAATCTGATATCGTATGACGAAGATATTGCATCGTAAAGTTAATACACTATTTATTTGAATTAAAACTTTAAATTCCATTTCAATTGGGCCTAACCTTTAAATCACAGCCCAATACCCCTTCGTTCAAGCCCATGCCCGAACATACCAGACCCGTTTAAAAGCTTCCTTCCCCAAATGATTCGCAAACACAGTATTTGCTCCTTCACTATTTGGCTGATTTACACACTCCTTTCCACCACTCTGTACATCACCGAACCACCTCCCAACCATCACCATTGTTCTTCTCTTTCCATGCCCAACCTCATCTTCCTCCACTTCACGAGCCTACTGGACAGTCACCCTCCCACTCAACTAGTGTCTCCTCAGCCCGTTCATGTTAAACTCGGCCTTCATTACCACAAAGGACGTCGACAGCTCCTCACGAGTCCCAGTGAAGACACCGAACTCTTTATTCACGCATACCTACTAAAACTTCTCCCCAGGTGCGCCTCGACACACGCTGTACCTTCCCCTCATCTTGCATCGACTCCGTCCTTCCCCATTGTCATGAAACCGTCGGTCCTCTCCATGGCTTCGACAGTAAGCCCTAGCTCACGCTGGTTAATTCCCAGTGAATTGAAACTCACCGGACCCATAAAAACTGGTATAGAGGTGAAGCGTATCCTCATAGAAATCCTAGAATACAAGTCTTTTGAATTTTAGAGAATTTATTTGAATTTCTACGATTTTGTTGAAGTCGATTTCCTCATGTTTTCAGTGGCGGCTTCCATTTTGACCGATGAGGAAAATGACCTAGCTTTAGAAGGAATTCATCTGTTTATATAGAGTGGGAAGAATTTAAATAAATATTTATTTAACTAATACTTACACATGAAGTATCACTCTAAAGCAAATCCATACAATCTCTATTTTTGACAAAATAGGTTAATCCTAACATAGAAAAATATTCCAGACCTAATGGGACATGTTTCGTCGAATTCCGACACCGTTTGTAAAAATCCGTTAGAAAATATCGATGAAAAACACCGAGCAATAATTCCTAACAATTCCAGAAAAATCCTAAAAATATGAGGCCTTGATGTTTCACTAGACCTCTTCCTACGGTTTCGTATGAAACTTGTTTCGTTGAATTTCGAGTTCGTTTGACCAGTTAACCTATCAGTTTAGTTTGTTTTAAGTTAAAAACATAGCGTACCCCACTATGAAATATTCTATTCACGTAGGGACTGTTATGGACAGAAACAAAAATACCATTTAAATGAGTGATATGCTCTGGCCCCAAAAATGTAATAATACCGGTAGATGAACTCATATTGTGAAACCCTGAAATGTCGATACAAGGTGCCAAATATTCCAAATAAAAAGTTGCTTATTTAATTAATTAAAAATTACAGTAAAATTCTAAAAATTAAATTATCGCTATTTCCCAAAAGGACCTTGTCTAAATTCAAACCCGATCTCTAGTTATATCGAATAAACCGATACGGTCGATAAACGATTCTATAGCGACTATTTCAAAATTTGAGTTGGACATTTCTCCAAATCTACACGACGAAATCCAGATTTTTCTCTTCCACTAGAAATATATACTCCACCAGCTCTACGCGTTTCTTGTTTCACAGAAATCCGGCTTAAAACGAATCCTGTACATTCAGTTGAAGTTCAAATCGCCAAATCGCGAACTGCAGCGCCATTTCAAGCTCGATTTTATTTATAATATAATTATACGTTCAAACTGTCGTCGATTGAATATATTCGTTATTATATTTCGAATCGAAACTCCACCAAATCTCGTATGCTATTCAATTCACATGATATTGTGAATTTCACTATTTCCGACTATTTCGACATTATAATATATTTTATTATATTATAATTATTAATTAAATATTCAATATTATTTAATTCACGTTCTCGATATCGATAAATCGATATTTAATAATTAAATAAATAAATTATTCAACAGCTAAAAATGCGGGTCACTACAGTATCACTCCGCAAAGTGGCAACCTGATACTACCAAAAATGCACGACTTATATCTAAACGATGCAACAACGTCTTACCTACCAGCCCGGGGCCACACACGCACATGACCCCGCTGGACTTGCATTGCCACTGCTAACCCGCTTTGACCTCTTACAATCAAACCCAGTACGCGTGTCCCATCCTCGACTTGGGTCGAGCCCACAAAGATACTTAATGGGTTGCTGGTTTGAAAAGGGCCACCATGTATGACACAATCTTTCCACTTGTGCTTTGTCCCCTCTAAGGTTTTCCCCACTTAATCCCATTCTTATTCATGTCTTCTTATATGTTTCAATCTTGGTTAAGTGCATCTAATCGTATTTCACATGCCACACAAGGCACCCTCTTAATTTCACATGCCACCCAAGAAACCCAATTAACCCCCCATGTCCCACACATGTTTATCTGGTTAAGTGTTTCTTAATTCATTAGCACCGTAACCTTGTAAAGACCTCCTACGTTAGACTGGCATTTGTGGCTATTGGATTTGTCGGGAGGGTCCAGGCAGTCTTACACCACAAACGAGCCTAACATCGTGTCTTCACAACTGTTACACATTTAATTCATGCCTTTGACCTCTCACATTAAACTGGCATTTGTGGCTGCTGGATTTGCCGGCCGGGTCCGGGCAGTCTTACACCACAAAAGAGTATAACCTCGTGTCTTAGGCGGTTTATTATTACACATCTTTATTTAACACCAAAGTGGATTAATATCCCTATTCTAATTTGTAAATAAATTCCAAATATACTTATGTCTATAATTGTCACCTAAATAATGTCCATAAATACCAATTTTTCCAATCAATGTCTTAAATTGATTAAATGCCTTTTTAAGGCCATTTATGCCAACTCTAAATATGTGTATATTAAATATTACCCCCATCGTCCCCACGTTGTTCGTTCGCTTATCATGACATATAAATATATATATATATATATATATATATATTAGATTAGCAATTAGTCTAATGAAATAAAAGGGAAGAAACATCGTACATTTGTATAACACACAAATTGGATCTAACTTACAAATAAGGATTACAACATAAACTTGGTATTGTCATGAATCTAAACATAGGCCTAAAGGTGTGAACTTGCATATACGAATATAGTTTTCACCCAAAACTTGCATTTATGAATATAGTTTCCAACCAAAACTTGCATATACGAATATAGTTTTTCACCCAAAACTTGCATAGGCCATAGTTACAAACTTGCATAAAACTATGTATGTCATAGATCTAAATCAAAAGGGGTAAACTAGCATATATGTGAATCCAATTTCTACCTAAACTTGCATATAGTCACTTTATTTGATTCACATGCAAACTTGTATACAATTCATATAGAAACTAGCATATAATCTACACCCAAACTTGCATATAAAATGATGTCAAACATGAATCAATTTGAACATAGGTGATTGGGCATATACAAAGGAATCCACAACAAAACTGTCATTATGAACAACTAGCATATATTCACAAAATATCACATTTTTCCAATGTTTCACAAACATAGCCATATAACCCAAATTATAACTCAACTCAATTACTTGTTAATTATCTTATTAAAGAAATTGAATGCACAACTCAAAGAAGGTCTTGAGTTCTGGGATTTGTGTTCTAAAATTGATTTCCTTTTTCTCTAGTTGAAGACGACTATTCTAGGTTGCAAGGTGATAGCATGACGGCCATGGTACTAATTTTGATTAGGTTTTAGGTTTTGAGTCTACATGTGTTTATATAGAATTTAGGATTAATTTAGGCCATCCAATCAACCTAGAATCAGTCAAGACCATCCAGTCAAGGTAGGGTGACACATCAGCCCAAATGACTCAGCATTGAGTCGCAAAATCATCATCTTTCAGATCTGCCCGGGGGAGGGGGAGGGAGGGCAGGTCGACCCCCAGGTCGACCCATAGGTCGACCCCTAGGTGGACCTGTAGGGGGAGGTTGACAGTAGGGTCGACCTCCTGATCCGATAAAGTGAGTTTTTGGTACTTATAGATTAAAATACCTAATAAGTAATTGGATATAAGATTTTAAATAGAATCATATCAGTTCACCATAGTTTGTAGATCAGATCTAGCACTCACCTATGCCTAATTTTATCATCGTATATTTAACTTGTTATTATGAACAGTTGTTTTATGCCTATGTTTGTATTCCTCCCTTCTTTCTTATTTTTAGCTAGGCTGTCTTCGGGCCAAACATATTGCGTTGGGATTTGCTTACGAATAGCGTTAGAATGATTGGTAAAAGTTGGGAAATATGTAATAAAATAAGATTTGGCATAAATTGTTGATGAAAATGGATTGGGCATAATTGAATATAACTTGTATACATTTGATTTGGCATAAATTGGTTTTGGCATAATTGAGTATAACTTGTATACATGAGATTTGGCATAAATTGTTAATAACTATGAAAATTGGTTTAGGCATAATTTGGCATAACTTGTACACATGGGATTATAGGCATAATTTGGATTTAAGATTATATACATAATTTAGATTGGAAATTATGGGTAATTGAAATATATACAATCCAAGATTTGAAAGTGCGACTTAAATCAAGAAAGTGATAATGAATGCTTAATACAAAAGGTTAGATTCGAATTGTGGTATAAGCCTGCCCGGAACCAACCGGCATATCCAGCAACCACAATTTGGTAATCTAATGTAAGAGGTCAAAGACAGAAAATAGATGCGTAATAATGTAAAGACACGAGGTTAGATTCAAATTGCGGTATAAGCCTGCCCGGAACAGCCCGACATATCCAGCAACCGCAAATGGTAATCTAATGTGGGATGTCTTGCAAGATTATGGTTATAATAAATTAATGAACACTTAACCAAGATAAGACATGTGGTAAGACATGGGAGTAAAAAAGGGTTAAGTGGGTGACATGCGTAGCATGGATTACATGGGTAGCATGTACAACATAAAGAATAAGCCCTTAACCAAAGGTAAGACATGTGGTAAGACATGGGAATAATAAAGGGTTAAGTGGGTAACGTGGGTAACGTGGGTAGCATGGATAATTCGATAAATTGGAATAATTAACCTAATTAAATCTGTAGTGGTGTTACGAACCAATTCAATTGAATAGGGGTCAAGTAAACTTGTTAAAGAAGTGGGTAGGATAAAGTAAATCTTAATTAATGCCAGAATGAGGAATGATAACAACCTATTATGAATGAACTTGAATAAGAAGATGAAAAAAAATAGGTAGGCTTGTCCTAGGGATAAGTGGGAATTATAACTTAGGAAATAAGGTAAGTTATAATGAGCGATAGGGGAAGACGAAATAACTTATGTAAATAAAGTTGTACTTAATCGAAGATTAAGTAATTAGCGAGAATAAGAATAAATCCATTAATGAGGATAACATAAGTTATATGAAGGAAAAGATAAACATATTAGTAAACCTTAGTTAAGGGAACTACGTTAGTAAGTAAATTATGATAAATTGTAATGACGGTGTACGACGAGTTTATGATTAAATGAGAAAGAGGAAGGCTAACTTATGGAGATAAGTAAGTTGTATTTAATCATAAATGCTGAATGACATGTTAATAGAAACATGTAAATTAAGATGTACTAAATTATAAATTAAGTAGAACATGTAATGGCAACCATAAGAAGGGATGAAGAGCAGTGTAAAGAAAATGAATTATGAATATTGAATTATAATATAGAGAATAACATGTTGTAGGCTTATTAATGAACTAAAATGAATTAAGTTATGAATGAGGTTAATAAGCAAGAGAAACTTGGTAACTTGAAGAATGAGTCAAGGGAAAATGGAAACAACCAAGTTAATGGGAAATCTATCGAGGTGGAGCAAGCGCGTAATTGATGATTAGACATAGGATCTAATGACACACTAAATAGAGGCGCTTGGGATAGTCCATATGTTAGAAGATGAATAACCAAACGGGGTAGATCACCGTGGTGTCGTAAGACACGAGGGAAGTGCACGGTAATCCGATTACTCTGGCGGTTTAGACAGACTGGAAGGGGAAGCATGCGGCTTCCTAAGATGTTAAAGGTGCTCCTGGTAGTCCTCTGTGGCGGTGTAGTTTCGGACTGTGCTCACAGAGGTTGGGTTTGCGCGTAACTATCAGGTGGGTGGGACTTGACTGCACAAGTAGGGGGCAGTCAGAATGTTGTGACGTGGTGACATTAAGGGTAGCTCAGCGGCTATCTCACTTCAGAGGCGGAGGGTCAGGACCAAAAAAGATAGTATAAGTCGTCGAGAACCTGTCACCGGCAGCCAGCGAGATGCGGAAAGACTAGAGCTAAACCCAAGAGGCCATCAACCTTTCACTGTCGAGGCGGTGGTTGAGGGTAGACGCCACATGGTTGTTTAGATTGTTTACTTAGGGGCTTGTCGCTTAGCTCTTGCAGTCTTTACTAGTTAAGGGAGGGGCCGAGGTCAGGCCATAGCCACCATAGAAAAACAGACACAAGGGATATTTGTGTGAGAGGCTCTTAAGGAAGGGCCTGCACAAATATAAGGAAATCTCCTGACTGAGTTCCATGTGTAGCCCTGCCACAGAACTCGGGCATGCACACATAATAGGTGTGTGGGTTAGGAATCAAATATGTTTGGCGATACGTACGTGGGAAGTCTAGGTACACACATGTCTGCTCTAGGTGGTGTATCGTGGACTAAAGGGCATTATTTGATGGTGGCAGTCACTACTCCTATGTAATATAATTATAGTGGTTCCAAGAAACGTAGCGTCGTTATATACAGAGATTAGTACATCACTACAACGTAGGATGAGGGAGTGTGTATATGACCGTGTGAGTGGGGTGCCATGGGGTGTAGCTTTGGGGGTAGCTACACATACAGTATATTAGGTTAATCCACTAGGGAGTAGATGGGTACGACGTGTGTGTAAGCCTTAAGTGCTGTTAACACAATTAACCTAATAGATAGGAAAATGTAACTGAACGATATATATATATATATATAGGATTACCCAAGATGTGTAGTTTAAATTCAGTCACGCAGAACTTATGTTCTGACCCCCTCCTTATAACATTCGTAGGTTAGGTTTATGGCAGAGATGTTATAGCTTTGGATACAGGCTAGGAATATTCTTACTATGGTAAGGCTATGTTTGATTATATTATATTTTATCCCTTCCGCTGTGAGAAGTTTTTTTGAGCTCTGATATATTTTATATCTCTGTCTTTTCTGCAGGATACCATGGCAAACCAACTCGGGTTTTGGTAGATTGGAATTTTGAAAAAAAAATCGGTCTGTCTAAACATAGGTTGTTACACATGGTGTCAGAGCTTACGTTTAGGATTCCTATATAGATAGTGAGTGAACATATTTGTCTTTCTAAAATATAAATATATTATATGTAAACCTAGATCCATAAAGGAGCCCACTAAATTGAAAGAGTATAACACGGGGATATTAGTTCTGTACACTAAAAGAATGAATAGGGAAATTTGGGACCCTTAGGCAAGTTGGGTGGAAAGTGTACAAAATGTTTGGTACAAGACTCTTGTAGATCGCTGAATTAGCTTCAGTATGAGCTTTGGTTTGGCTCAATCGGACTTACGTTTTGAATGTTATGCCCGTTTCTGTAAACTGGAGCAATCTGGCAATTTCCTGGATAAAGCAACGAAGCGTCACACGATCGGAGTATGGATCATGCACCCTCGGATCGCCCATCATTGGATCGCCCCCTTCGACTCGTAGTATACCTTCAAATCATGAACTACTCTTACTACACATGGAGAACACGACACGATCGCCAACACTTCACTCCAGCTCGCAACCAGACCCGGATCGTGATAGCCATATCACGATCCAACCCATGACCACAAACCGATCTCCAGACCTAAAGATACGCACATTGTTTTGACCTATTCTTAACGCTACTCCTTCTCCTACTTTTCCAGATCGGGTGCCACACACCCCACCACGAACCGGTCCTCCCAGAAGCTCCTGTACGCCTATAAATACACCGAAACATGGCCATTTAAATGGAGTTTTGGCACTTGATCTTGAGGGCTTCAACCATTATCAACGCAAGGACTTTGTGAACAGTGAAAGGTCATTTCTAATCATTCTAACACGAGGTTATCGTGTATAAAATCAATTTCTAATCTCCATTTCTTCATTGTAAACACGAGAATTTCGTGTACAAACCGAGATAACTGTACTTTTAAGTTCTTAGGATTTAAGAAGAGATAAAGTGGACGTAGGCTTAGTTTGAGCTGATCCACTATAAAAACTTTGTGTGTTCCCCATTTTTACTGCTTTTTCTGCATATGGTGATCTGTGATCTGCATTTGGGTGTTAGGCCCAGATTTTGGTCTAATATTTTGGCGCACCAGGAAGGGGGCCACACGACAACTTCAATTTCTGCTTGGATTTTTTGGCTATTGGATAAATGGCAATCAAAAGTAAAAATATTTGAACTTCCGCTCATGATGATGATGCTGATGCTGATGCTGAAGACACAAGGGACGAGGCAAGCCAGGAAGCTTCCTCTCATGGAGATCCTTCTACATACTTGACCAGAGACGAGATGGACGGAGTTCTCACTGAACTGAGAGATCAGATGGCATGGGAAGATGATCTCCTCCAGAAACAGCAGGAAATGATCAACCAATTCTTCGCTTGGATGGATGGAAGGCCGAGAAATGCTCAAGTCACTGGAAACGAAGCCATTAAAGCGGCTCGAATGTCACCCGAACTCGGGGGCAACCATCCCGTTCAACAGCATCAACCATCTCATGATACGCCTCTAGATCGCGATCCGGATCGTGGTGCACCACCAGGCTCACGAGCCAATCCAAGAAACTCGCTCCCGTTTGCTCAACAACAACAACTGGTTTATGATCTACCTCCATGACCCATTCGGATCGCCCCCTAATTCACGAACCTGCCTCACGAACTGACCCCCTCGAACCGGGTCGGGTCGCCACCCTCGATCCACGATCCGCGAGCCCTAGGAAACCGCTCAACAATAGCTTCCATTCTCTCCTGCACTCGACGCTGGGCGCAACAACTCTGATTTTGGCAATTTGCAATAACTTTCTGAAGGAAATTAGCTAGCAGAACTGATTGAACACCTCTCGAGAGGCCATACTTATCAGAATGATGTGGATGACGTCAATCACAACCCATTCACTCAATAAATCATGAATTCCCGCAATCCCCCGGATTTCAAACTCCCACAACTGGAGCCAAACAACGGTAGGACGGATCCTATCGTGCATCTCATTCACTACAAACGACATATGGAAGTTCAATCGGCATCGGAAAACGTCATAGCAAAGTGTTTTCCCCTCTTTCTGACTGACATAGCCGCTATGTGGATTCAGCAGCTAGAAACGAAATCGATCAGCAGTTCAAAAATGTTGGTCGCACGCTTTATTGAACAATTTCGGGTACACATCGCTCGGCCCAAGAACGTCACGTCGCTTACTACAATCAAGCAGAGGC
Source organism: Allium sativum (assembly GCA_030737875.1). Taxonomy (NCBI): domain Eukaryota; kingdom Viridiplantae; phylum Streptophyta; class Magnoliopsida; order Asparagales; family Amaryllidaceae; genus Allium; species Allium sativum. The sequence continues at coordinate 568,809,376 of CM060923.1, read as the reverse complement.
CCAGAGAAACTTTGCGTTCCTTTCTGGAAAGATTCAACGTTGCAGCAGCATTAGTTGACCGACCTGAACCATCGATGGTACTTATGGCAGCGGTATCCAGTGTCTTGGATAATACGGAATTCAAAAAATCTTTGTACCGAGATCCGCCGCGAAATATCGGCGAATTCTACCTTGAAGCAGATAGATTTCTGCGGGACGAAGATGCAACTTCTGAAAAACGCATTCTCGACGTCAACATGGTTAAGGACAAAGAACCGTCTGATTCTGGAAATAGAAAAGGAAAAGACGCCATCAAAACTGATCGCAACACTAAGCCCCGGAGAGGGCCCAGGTATGAAAAGTATACTGAGCTCAATACTTTGCTTTCTGACATCTACATGGACACAAACGGTGTTGTCTCCTACCCAAAGCCTCCTAGGAGGGAGCTATCAGAAAGAGAACGCGATTCTGGAAAGCACTGCATATTCCGTGATATGGACAGACACGACACAAATGACTGCAGGCATCTTCGTGATTTGATTGAGGAACGGGTTAGACGTGGAGAGTTGCCCGAGTATGTGAAACTACAAACAGCGCCTGCACCAGAGCTGCCACCTCCTGCTCCCCTAAGAGGGAATGACCCTGGATTAAGCTCTCGTGGGCTCATCATCAACTGATCTGGATGAGACCACCTTTCATTTTCTGCATTTCTTATGCTTTAAGATTTTTTTTCTTCTTTCACTAGGTTTTCCGATTGGTTGAATCGGATTAAACACGTTCGGAGTTAGGATGTAGCCCCAAAGCGTGCTCTGGACTCGGTGTCAAACCAATCAGAATTTGCTTTGGTTTTGCATTTTGAATTGAATAAGGACTTTCCAAGCATGGATTATGTTTGGAGAATTTAAGTATCTTGTCAGGATGTAGCAGAATCCTCGGCTTCGGTTAAAGTATAGATTATACTTATTATGGAACTCTAGGTATGGATTATGCCTAGGGACGGACTATCTTGTCGGGCTATGGCAAGCGTAGCTCTACTTCAGGTCTGAATATGGTTTATACTCACTTTAGTATCTTAAGTATGGATTATACTTAGGAACGACAAATGGTCTTGTCAGGATGTGACAAAAGAAATCGGGTATGGATTATACTCGGCTTGAACTCTAGGGTATGGATTATGCCCTACAAATGGTCTTGTCATGATGTGACAAAAGAAATCAGGTATGGATTATACTCGATTTGGACTTCTGGGTATGGATTATGCCTGGAAATGTTGGTCCTTTCCAGGATTTGGCAGGATGACTCAAACGTCCCTTGAGTATGGTTTATGCTCATTAGACGCCGAAGCATGGTTTATGCTCAGAAAATTTGAACAATATCACCAGGATTTGGCACGTTTATTTTTCCTTTATCTCTTTACAAGTGTGTATTATATTTGTAGCAAGCAGACCCATCAAGGTCATGGCATTATTGAATTTCTATGGCTTATAGATTTCCTGGACTATCCAGAACACATCTTCCTTCAACCAGCATGATATGTTATGGGGGGAAAACTTGTTGACACACATTTTGGTGAAAGCTGTCACACTGAATATCCGGATAGCATCATGCACGGATATGGAGAACAACATCAGAAGACAGGCAACGATTTGGTCAAAGTCGCATCACGAACAAAGAAAGGCCTGAAACTCCTATCAAATGATCTTTTTGGCCCCAAAAACAGCGATTAGGGAGCTGGGCTGTGTAACTCTTGTAGATCTCTGAATTAGCTTCTGTTTGAGCTTTGATTTGGCTCAATCAGACTTAAGGTTTGAAAGTTATGCCCGTTTCCTTAAACTGGTGTAATCTGGAAATTTCTTGGATAAAGCAACGAAGCGTCACACGATCGGAGTATGGCTCATGCACCCTCGAATCGCCCCTCATCGGATCGCCCCCCTCGGCTCGTGGTATACCTTCAGATCGTGACTTACTCTTCGTACACATGGAGACCACGACCCGATCGCCAACACTTCACTCCAGCTCGCAACCAGACCCGGATCGTGATAGCCATATCACGATCCGATCCATGACCACGAAACGATCTCCAGACCTGCAGATACGTGCACTGTTTTGACCTATTCTTAAGGCTACTCCTGCTCCTACTTTTCCAGATCGGGTGCCGCGTACCCCACAACGAAACGGTCCTCCCAGAAGCTCCTCTACGCCTATAAATACACCGAAACATGGCCATTTAAATGGACTTTTGGCACTTGATCTTGAGGGCTTCAGCCATTATCAACGCAAGGACTTTGCGAACAGCGGAAGGCCATTTCTAATCATTCTAGCACGAGGTTATCGTGTACAAAATCAATTTCTAATATCCATTTCTTCATTGTAAACATGAGGATTTCGTGTATAAACCGAGATAATTGTACTTGTAACTTCTTAGGATTTAAGATGAGATAAAGTGGACGTAGGCTTGGATTGAGCCGAACCACAATAACAACTATGTGTGTTCCCCATTTTTACTGCTTTTTCTGCATTTTGTGATCTGTGATCTGCATTTGGGTGTTAGACCCAGATTTTGGTCTAACATTTTGGCACGTAGGAAGGGGATACACGACAACTTCAATTTCTGCTTGGATTTTTTGGTTATTGGATAAATGGAAATCAAAAGTAAGAAAACTGGAACTTCCGCTCATGCTGATGATGCTGAGGTTGAAGACACAAGGAACGAGGCAAGCCAAGAAGCTTCCACTCATGGAGATCCTTCTGCATACTTGACCATAGACGAGATGGAAGGAGTTCTCACTGAACTGTGAGATCAGATGGCACGGCAAGATGATCTCCTCCAGAAACAATAAGAAATGATCAACCAATTCCTCGCTCGGATGGATGGAAGGCCGAGCAATGCTCAAGTCACTGGAAATGAAGCCATTGAAGCGGCTCGAGTATCACCCGGACTCGGGGGCAACCCTCCCGTTCAATAACATCAACCATCTCATTATACACCTTTAGAGCGCGTTCCGGATTATGGTGCACCACCAGGCTCACGAGCCGATCCTAGCAACTCTGTCTCGTTTGCTCAACAACAACTGGTTCGTGACCTACCTCCAGGACCCAATCGGATCGCCCCCTACTTCACGAACCTGCCTCACGAACCGACCCCTTCGAAACGGGTCGGTCGCCACCCTCGATCCACGATCCACGAGCAGTGATCCTTAGGCAACAACTCAACAACAGCTTCCATTCTCTCCTGCACTCAACGATGGGTGCACCAACTCTGATTTTGGAAATTTGCAACAACTTTATGAAGGAAATCGGCTAGCAGAACTGATTGAACGCCTCTCGAGAGGCCGTACTTATTAGAATGACGTGGATGTCTTCAATCACAACCCATTCACTCAAGAAATCAGGAATTCCAGCAATCCCCCGGATTTCAAACTCCCACAACTGGAGCTATACAACAGTAGGACGGGTCCTACCGTGCATTTCATGCGCTACAAATGGCATGTAGAAGTTCAATCGGCGTAGGAAAATGTCATGGCAAAGCGTTTTCCCCTCGTTCTCACTGACATAGCTGCTTTGTGGATTCGACAGCTAGAAACGGAATCTGTCAGCAGTTGGAACATGTTGGTCGCATGCTTTATTGAACAATTTCGGGTTCACATCGCTTGGCCCAAGAACGTCATGTCGCTTACTACAATCAAGCAGAGGCCCAGAGAAGCTCTGCGTTCCTTTCTGGAAAGATTCAACGTTGCGGCAGCATCAGTTGACCGACCTAAACTATCGATGGTACTAATGGCAGCGGTATCCGGTGTCTTGGATAATACGGAATTCAAAAAAATCATTTTAGCGAGATCCACCATGAAATCTCGGCTAATTCTACCTTAAAGCAGATAGATTTTTGTGGGAAGAAGATGAAACTTCTGAAAAACGAATTCTCGGCATCAACATGGTTAAGGATAAAGAACCGTCCGATTCGGGAAATGGAAAAGGAAAAGCCACCGTCAAGAATGATCACAACACTCAACCCCGGAAAGGGCCCAGATATGAAAAGTATACTGAGCTCATTGCTTCTCTTTCTGACATCTACATGGACACAAACGGTGCTGTCTCCTACCCAAAGCATCCCAGGATGGAGCCATCACATAGAGAACGTGATTCTTGAAAGCACTGCATATTCCACGATATGGAGGGACACGACATAAATTACTGTAGGCATCTTCGTGATTTGATTGAGGAACGAGTTAGACGTGGAGAGCTGCCCGAGTATGTGAAACTACCAACAGCGCCTGCACCAGAGCTGCCACCTCCTTCTCCCTTGAGAGGGAATGACCCTGGATTGAGCTCTCGTGGGCTCATCATCAACTGATCTGGATGAGACCAGCTTTCATTATCTGCATTTCTTATGCTTTAAGATTTTTTTCTTCTTTCACTAGGTTTTCCGATTGGTTGAATCGGATTAGACACGTTCGGAGTTAGGATGTAGCCCCAAAGCGTGCTCTGGACTCGGTGTCAAACCAATCAGAATTTGCTTTGGTTTTGGATTTTGAATTGAATAAGGACTTTTCAAGCATGGATTATGTTTGGAGAATTTAAGTATCTCGTCACGATGTAGCAGAATCCTCAGCTTCGGTTAAAGTATGGGTTATACTTATTATGGAACTCTAGGTATGGATTATGCCTAGGGATGGACTATCTTGTCAGGCTGTTGCAAGCGTAGCTCTACTTCAGGTCTGAGTATAAACCAGTATGGATTATACTTAGGAACGACAAATGGTCTTCTCATGATGTGACTAAAGAAATCGGGTATGTATTATACTCGGTTTGAACTCTAGGGTATGGATTATGCCCTGCAAATGGTCTTGTTAGGATGTGTCAAAAGAAATCGGGTATGGATTATACTCGATTTGGACTTCTGGGTATGGATTATGCCTGGAAATGTTGGCCCTTGCCAGGATTTGGCAGGATGAGTCAAACGTCCCTTGAGTATGGTTTATGCTCATTAGACGCCGAAGCATGGTTTATGCTCAGAAAATTTGAACAATATCGCCAGGATTTTGTGCGTTTGTTTTTCCTTTATCTCTTTACAGGTATGGATTATATCTGTAGCTGGAAGACCCGGCAAGGTCATAGCATTATCGAATTTCTATGGCTTATAGATTTCCTAGACTATCCAGAACACATCTTCCTTCAACCAGCAAGATATGTTCTGGGAGGCAAACTTGTTGACACACTTTTTGGTAAAAGCTGTCACACTGAATATCCGGATAGCATCGTGCTCGGATATGGAGAACAACATCAGAAGACAGGCAGTGATTTGGTCAAAGTCGCATCACGAACAAAGAAAGGCCCGAAACTCCTATTAGATGACCTTTTTGGGCCCGAAAACAGCTATTATAGAGTTGAGCTTTGTAATACTTGTAGATCTCTGAATTAGCTTCAGTTTGAGCTTTGGTTTGGCTCAATCGGACTTACGGTTTGAAAGTTATGCCCGTTTCCGTAAACTGGTGTAATCTGGCAATTTCCTAGATAAAGCAATGAAGCGTCACACGATCGGAGTATGGCTCATGCACCCTCGGATCTCCCCTCATCGGATCGCCCCCCTCGGCTCATGGTATACCAGATCGTGACCTACTTAGTACACATGGAGACCACGACCCGATCGCCAACACTTCACTCCAGCTCGCAACCAGACCCGGATCGTGATAGCCATATCACGTTCCGACCCATGACCACGTACCGATCTCTAGACCTGCAGATACGCGCACTGTTTTGACCTATTCTTAAGGCTACTCCTACTCCTACTTCTTTGGATCGGGTGCAACCTACCCCACCACGAAAGGGCCCTCCCAGAAGCTCCTCTACGCCTATAAATACACCGAAACATGGCCATTCAAATGGACTTTTGGCACTTGATCTTGAGGGATTCAACCATTATCAACGCAAGGACTTTGCGAACAGCGGAAGGCCATTTCTAATCATTCTAACACGAGTTTATCGTGTATAAAATCAGTTTCTAATCTCCATTTCTTCATTGTAAACACGAGGATTTCATGTATAAACCGAGATAACTGTACTTGTAACTTCTTATGATTTAAGAAGAGATAAAGTGGACGTAGGCTTGGTATGAGCTGAATCCACTATAAAAACTTTGTGTGTTCCCCATTTTTACTGCTTTTTCTGCATATGGTGATCTGTGATTTGCATTTGGGTGTTAGGCCCAGATTTTGGTCTAATATTTTGGCGCGCCAGGAATGGGGCCACACGACAACTTCAATTTCTGCTTGGATTTTTTGGCTATTGGATAAATGACAATCAAAAGTAAAAATACTGGAACTTCCGCTCATGATGATGATGCTGATGCTGAAGACACAAGGAACGAGGCAAGCCAGGAAGCTTCCTCTCATGAAGATCCTTCTGCATACTTGACCAAAGATGAGATGGACGGAGTTCTCACAGAACTGAGAGATCAGATGGCACGGCAAGATGATCTCCTCCAGAAACAGCAGGAAATGATCAACCAATTCTTCGCACGGATGGATGGAAGGCCGAGCAACGCTCAAGTCACTGGAAACGAAGACATTGAAGCGGCTCGAGTATCACCCGGACTCGGGGGGCAACCCTCCCGTTCAACAGCATCAACCATCTCGTGATACACCTCTAGATCGCGATCCGGATCGTGGTGCACCACCAGGCTCATGAGCCGATACTAGCATCTCACTCCAGTTTGCTCAACAATAACCGGTTCGTGACCTACCTCCAAGACCCAGTCGGATCGCCCCCTACTTCACGAACCTGCCTCACGAACCAACCCCTTCGAACCGGGTCGAGTCACCACCCTCAATCTGCGAGCCGCGATCCCTAGGCAACAGCTCACCAACAGCTTCCATTCTCTCCTGCACTCAACGCTGGGCGCACCATCTCTAGTTTTGACACAATGCAACAACTTTTTGAAGGATATCGATTAGCAGAACTTATTGAATGCCTCTCGAGATGTCGTACTTATCAGAATGACGTGGATGATGTCAATCACAATCCATTCACTCAAGAAATCAGGAATTCCCGCAATCCCCCGGATTTCAAACTCCCACAACAGGAGCCATACAATGGGAGGACGGATCCTACCGTGCATCTCATGTGCTACAAATGGCATATGGAAGTTCAATCAGCGTCAGAAAACGTCATGGCAAAGTGTTTTCCGCTCTTTCTGACTGACATAGCCGCTATGTGGATTCGGTAGCTAGAAACATAATCGATCAGCAGTTGGAACATGTTGGTCGCACGCTTTATTGACCAATTTCGGGTTCACATCGCTCGTCCCAAGAACGTCATGTCGCTTACTACAATCAAGCAGAGGCCCAGAGAAACTCTGCGTTCCTTTCTGGAAAGATTCAACGTTGCAGCAGCATCAGTTGACCGACCTGAACCATCGATGGTACTAATGGCAGCGTCATCCGGTGTCTTGGATAATATGGAATTCAAAAAATCTTTGTACCGAGATCCACCGCGAAATATCGGCGAATTCTAACTTGAAGCAGGTAGATTTCTGCGGGAAGAAGATGCAACTTCTGTAAATCGCATTCTCGACGTCAACATGGTTGAGGACAATGAACCGTCCAATTCTAGAAATGACAAAGGAAAAGCCGCCATAAAGAATGAACGCAACACTCAGCCCAGGAGAGGGCCCAGATATGAAAAGTATACTGAGCTCATTGCTTCTCTTTCTGACATCTACATGGACACAAACGGTGCTGTCTCCTACCCAAAGCCTCCCAGGAGGGAGCCATCACAAAGAGAACGCGGTTCTGGAAAGCATTACATATTCCACGATATGGACGGACAAGACACAAATGACTGCAGGCATCTTCGTGATTTGATTGAGGAACGGGTTAGATGTGGAGAGTTGCCCAAGTATGTGAAACTACCAATAGCGCCTGCACCTGCGCAAGCACCTCCTGCTCCACGGAGAGGGAATGACCCTGGATCGAGCTCTCGTGGGCTCATCATCAACTGATCTGGATGAGACCAGCTTAAAATTTCTGCATTTCTTAGGCTTTAAGATTTGTTTTTTTCTTTCACTAGGTTTCCCGATTGGTTGAATCGGAGTACACACGTTCGTGGTTAGGGTGCAGCCCCAAAGCGTGCTCTAGACTCGGTGTCAAACCAATCAGGATTTGCTTTGGTTTTGAATTTCGAATTGAATAAGGACTTTCCAAGCATGGATTATGTTTGAGAATTTAATTATCTTGTCAGGATGTGGCAGGATCCTCAACTTCGGTTAAAGTATGGCTTATACTCATTATGGAACTCTAGGTATGGATTATGCCGTAGGACGGACTATCTTGTCAGGCTGTGGCAAGCGTAGCTCTACTTCAGGTCTGCGTATGATTCATACTCACTTTAGAATCTTAAGCATGGATTATACTTAGGAACGACAAATGGCCTTGTCGGGATGTGACAAAAGAAATAGGGTATGGATTATACTCGGTTTGAACTCCAGGGTATGGATTATGCCCTGCAAACTGTCTTGTCAGGAAGTGACAAAAGAAATTGGGTATGGATTATACTCGATTTGGACTTCTGGGTATGGATTATGCCTGGAAATGTTGGCCCTTGCGAGATTTTGGCAGGATGACTCAAACGTCCCTTGAGTATGGTTTATGCTCATTAGACGCCGAAGCATGGTTTATGCTAAGAAAATTTGAACAATATCGCCAGGATTTGGCATGTTTGTTTTTCCTTTATCTTTTTGCAGGTATGGATTATATCTGCAGCTGGCAGACCCGGCAAGGTCATGGCATTATCGAATTTCTATGGCTTATATATTTCCTGGACTATCCAGAACACATCTTCCTTCAACCAGCAAGATATGTTCTAGGGGGCAAACTTGTTGGCACACATTTTGGTAAAAGCTGTCACACTGAATATCTGGATAAAATCGTGCTCGAATATAGAGAACAATATCAGAAGACATGCAGCGATTTAGTCAAAGTCGCATCACAAACAAAGAGAGGCCCGAAACTTCTATCAGATGACCATTCTTATAGATCCATGAATTAGCTTCAGTTTGAGCTTTGGTTTTGCTCAATCGGACTTACGGTTTGAAAGTTATGCCTGTTTCCGTAAACTGGTGTAGTGTGGCAATTTCCTGGATAAAGCAACGAAGCGTCACACGATCGGAGTATGGCTCATGCACCATCGGATCGCCCCTCATCGGATCACCCCCCCCCCTCGGCTTGTGTATACCTTCAGATCGTGACCTAATCTTAGTACACATGGAGACCACGACCCCATCGCCAACACTTCACTCCAGCTCGCAACCAGACCCGGATCATGATAGCCATATCACGATCCGACCCATGACTATGAACCGATCTCCAGACCTGCAGATACGCGCACTGTTTTGACCTATTCTTAAGGCTACTACTGCTCCTACTTTTCCGGATCGGGTGCCATGTACCCCACCACGAACCGGTCCTCCCAGAAGCTCCTCTACGCCTATAAATACACCGAAACATGGTCATTTAAATGGACTTTTGGCACTGATCTTGAGGGCTTCAACCATTATCAACGAAAGGACTTTGCGAACAACGGAAGGCCATTTCTAATCATTCTAACATGAGGTTATCATGAATAAAATCAATTTCTAATCTCCATTTCTTCATTGTAAACACAAGGATTTCGTGTATAAATCGAGATAATTGTACTTGTAACTTCTTAGGATTTAAGAAGAGATAAAGTGGACGTAGGCTTGGTTTGAGCCGAACCACTATAAAAACTTTATGTGTTCCCCATTTTTACTGCTTTTTCTCCATTCTATGATCTGCATTTGGGTGTTAGGCCTAGATTTTGGTCTAACATTTTGGCGTGCCAGGAAGGGGGGCACACGACACTTCAATTTATGCTTGGATTTTTTGGCTATTGGATAAATGGAAATCTAAAGGAAGAAAACTGGAACTTTCGCTCATGCTGATGATGCTTACGCTGAAGACACAAGGAACGAGGCAATCCAGGAAGCTTCCTCTCATAGAGATCCTTCTGCATACTTGACCAGAGATGAGATGGACGGAGTTCTCTCTGAACTTAGAGATTAGATCGCACGGCAAGATGATCTCCTCCAGAAACAGTAGGAAATGATCAAACAATTCTTCGCTCGGATTGATGGAAGGCCGAGCAACGCTCAAGTCACTAGAAACGAAGCCATTGAAGCGGCTCGAGTATCACCCGGACTCAGGGGCAACCCTCCCGTTCAACAGCATCAACCATCTCTTGATAGACCTCTAGATCGCGATCCCGATCGTGGTGCACCACTAGGCTCACGAGACGATCCTAGCAACTCGCTCCCATTTTCTCAACAACAACCGGTTCGTGACCTACCTCTAGGACCCAGTCGGATCGCCCCCTACTTCACGAACCTGCCTCACAAACCGACCCCCTCGAACCATGTCGGGTCGGCACCCTCGATTCGCAATCCGCGAGCTGCGATCCCCAGGCAATAGCTCACCAACAGCTTCCATTCTTTCCTGCAGTCAACAGTGGGTGCACTAGCTCTGATTTTGGCAATTTGCATCAACTTTTTGAAGGAAATCAGCTAGCAGAACTGATTGAACGCCTCTCGAGAGGCCGTACTTATCAGAATGACGTGGATGACGTCAATCACAACCCATTCACTCAAGAAATCAGGAATTCCCGTAATCCCCCGGTTTCAGACACCCACAACTGGAGCCATACAACAGTAGGACGGATCCTTCCGTGCATCTCATGCGCTACAAACGCATATGGAAGTTCAATCAGCGTCAGAAAACGTCATGGTAAAGTGTTTTCCCCTCTTTCTGATAGACATAGCCGCTATGTGGATTCGGCAGCTAGAAACGGAATCGATCAGCAGTTCAAACATGTTGGTCGCACGCTTTATTGAACAATTTCGGGTTCACATTGCTCGGCCCAAGAACGTCATGTCGCTTACTACAATCAAGCAGAGGCATAGAGAAACCCTGCGCTCCTTTTTGGAAAGATTCAACATTGCAGCAACATCAGTAAACCATCCTGAACCATCGATGGTACTAATGGCAGCGATATCAGGTGTCTTTGATAATACGGAATTCAAAAAATCTTTGTACCTAGATCCACCGTGAAATCTCGGCGAATTCTACCTTAAAGCAGATAGATTTATGTGGGAAGAAGATGCAACTTCTGAAAAACGCATTCTCGACGTCAACGTGGTTAAGGACAAAGAACCGTCCGATTCTGGAAATGGCAAAGGAAAAGCCGCCGTCAAGAATGATCGCAACACTCAGCCCCGGAGAGGGCCTAGGTATGAAAATTATACTGAGCTCATTGCTTCGCTTTCTGACATCTACATGGACACAAACGGTGATGTCTCCTACCCAAAGCCTCCTAGGAGGGAGCCATCATAAAGAGAACGCGATTCTGGAAAGCACTGCATATTCCACGATATCGACGGACATGACAAAAATGACCGTAGGCATCTTCGTGATTTGATTGAGGAACGGGTTAGACGTGGAGAGCTGCCCGGGTATGTGAAACTACCAACAGCGCCTGGACCTGCGCTGCCACCTCCTGCTCCTCGGAGAGGGAATGACCCTGGATCGAGCTCTCGTCGGCTCATCATCAACTGATCTGGATGAGACCATCTTTCATTTTCTGCATTTCTTAGGCTTTAAGATTTGTTTTTTGCTTCACTAGGTTTTCCGATTGGTTGAATCGGAGTACACACGTTCGGGGTTAGATGTAGCCCCAAAGCGTGCTCTGGACTCGGTGTCAAACCAATCAGGATTTGCTTTGGTTTTGCATTTTGAATTGAATAAGGAATTTCCAAGCATGGATTATGTTTGGAGAATTTAAGTATCTTGTCAGGATGTGGCAGGATCCTCAACTTCAGCTAAAGTATGGCTTATACTTGCTATGGAACTCTAGGTATGGATTATGCCTAAGGACGGACTATCTTGTCAGGCTGTGGCAAGCGTAGCTCTACATCAGGTCCGAGTACGGTTTATACTAACTTTAGAATCTTAAATATGGATTATACTTAGGAACGACAAATGGTCTTGTCAGGATGTGAAAAAAGAAATCGAGTATGGATTATACTCGGTTTGAACTCCAAGGTATGGATTATGCCCTGCAAACGGTATTATCAGGATGTGACAAAAGAAACCGGGTATGGATTATACTCGATTTGGAGTTCTGGGTATGGATTATGCCTGGAAATGTTGACCCTTGCCAGGATTTGACAGGATGACTCAAACGCCCCTTGAGTATGGTTTATGCTCATTAGACCCCGAAGCATGGTTTATGCTCATAAAATTTGAATAATATCGCCAGGGTTTGGAACATTTGTTTTTCCTTTATCTCTTTACAGGTATGGATTATATCTGTAGCTGGCAGACCCGGCAAGGTCATGACATTATCGAATTTCTAGGGCTTATAGATTTCCTGGACTACCCAGAACACATCTTCCTTCAACCAGCAAGATAGGTTTTGGGGGGGGCAAACTTGTTGACACACTTTTCCGTAAAAGCTGTCACACTGAATATCCGGATAGAATCATGCTCGGATATAGAGAACAACATTATAAGACAGGCAGCGATTTGGTCAAAGTCGCATCATGAACAAAGAAAGGCCCGAAACTCCTATCATATGACCTTTCTTTGGCGCAAAAATAGCGATTACAGAGTTGAGCTCTATGAATATTGTAGATCTCTTAATTAGCTTCAGTTTGAGCATTGGTTTGGCTCAATCGGACTTACGGTCTGAAAGTTATGCCTGTTTCCATAAACTGGTGTAGTCCGGCAATTTCCTGGATAAAGCAACGAAGCGTCACACGATTGGAGTATGGCACATGCACCCTCGGATCGCCCCCTCATCGGATCGCCCCCCCTCGGCTCGTGGTATACCTTCAGATCGTGACCTACTCTTAGTACACAAGGAGACCACGACCCGATCGCCAACACTTCACTCCAGTTCGCAACCAGACCTGGATCGTGATAGCCATATCACGATCCGGCACATGACCACGAACCATTATCCAGACCTGTAGATACGCGCAATTTTTTTACCTATTCTTAAGGCTACTCCTGCTCCTACTTTTCCGGATCGATTGCCACGTACAGCACCATGAACCGGTCCTCCCAAAAGCTCCTCTACGCCTATAAATACAACAAAACATGGCCATTTAAATGGACTTTTAGCACTTGATCTTGAGGGCTTCAACCATTATCGACGCAAGGACTTTGCGATCAGCGGAAGGCCATTTCTAATCATTCTAACACGAGGTTATCATGTATGAAATCAATTTCGAATCTCCATTTCTTCATTGTAAACACGAGGATTTCGTGTATAAACCGAGATAATTTTACTTGTAACTTCTTAGGATTTAAAAAAAGATAAAGTGGATGTAGGCTTGGTTTGAGCCGAACCACTATAAAAACTTTGTGTGTTCCCCATTTTTACTTCTTTTTCTGCATTCTGTGATATGATATCTGCATTTGGGTGTTAGGCCCAGATTTTGGTCTATCATTTTGGCGCGCCAGAAGAGGAGCACACAACAACTTCAATTTCTGCTTGGAGTTTTTGGCTATTGGATAAATGGCAATCAAAAGGATGAAAACTAGAACTTCCACTCATGCTGATGATGCTGACGTTGAAGGCACAAGGAACGAGGCAAGCCATGAAGCTTCCTCTCACGGAGATCCTTCTGCATACTTGACCAGAGAAGAGATGGACGGAGTTCTCACTGAACTGAGAGATCAGACGGCACGTCAAGATGATCTCCTCTAGAAACAGTTGGAAATGATCAACCAATTCTTCGCTCGAATGGATGGAAGGCCGAGCAACGCTCAAGTCAATGGAAACGAAGCCATTGAAGCGGCTCGAGTATCAGCTGGATTCGGGGGCTACCCTCCCGTTCAACAACATCAACCATCTCATGATACACCTCTAGTTCGCGATCCGGATCATGGTGCACCACCAGCCTCACGAGCCGATCCTACCACCATGCTCCCATTTGCTCAGCAACAACTGGTTCGTGAACTACCTCCAGGACCCACTCTGATCGCTCCCCTACTTCATGAACCTGCCTCACGAACCGACCCCCAGAACCGGGTCGGGTCGCCACCCTCGAGCCGCGATCCCCATGCAACAGCTCACCAACAGCATCCATTCTCTCCTGCACTTAATGTTGGGCGCACAAGCTCTGATTTCGGCAATTTGCAACAACTTTTTGAAGGAAATCGGTTTGTAGAACTGATTGAACGCCTCTCAAGAGGCCGTACTTATCAGAATGACGTGGACGACGTCAATCACAACCCGTTCACTCAAGAAATTAGGAATTCGCGCTATCCCCCGGAATTCAAACTCCCACAACTAGAACCGTACAACGGCGGGACATATCCTACCGTGCATCTCATGCGCTACAAACGGCATATGGAAGTTCAATTGGCATCGGAAAACGTCATGGAAAAGTGTTTTCCCCTCTTTCCGACTGACATAGCCGCTATGTGGATTCGGCAGCTAGAAACAAAATCGATCAGCAGTTGGAACATGTTGGTCGCACGCTTTATTGAACAATTTCGGGTTCACATCGCTCGGCCCAAGAACGTCATGTCGCTTACTACAATCAAGTAGAGGCCCAGAGAAACTCTGCGTTCCTTTCTGGAAGGATTCAACGTTGCGGTAGTATCAGTTGACTGACCTGAACCATCGATGGTACTAATGGCAGCAGTATCCGGTGTCTTGGATAATACGGAATTCAAAAAATCATTGTACGGAGATCCACTGTGAAATCTCGGCGAATTCTACCTTGAAGCAGATAGATTTCTGCGAGAAGAAGATGCAAATTCTGAAAAAAGCATTCTCGACGTCAACATGGTTATGGACAAAGAACCGTCCGATTCTGGAAATGGCAAAGGAAAAGCCACCATCAGGAATAATCGCAACACTCAGCCCCAGAGAGAGCCCAGATATGAAAAGTATACTGAGCTCATTGCTTCGCTTTCTGACATCTACATGGAAAAAAATGGTGATGTCTCCTACCCAAAGCCTCCCAGTAGGGAGCCATCACAAAGAGAATGCGATTCTGGAAAGCATTGCATATTCCACGGTATGGACGGACATGACATAAATGATTGCGGGCATCTTCGTGATTTGATTGAGGAACGGGTTAGACGTGGAGAGCTGCCAGAGTATGTGAAACTACCAACAACGCCTGCACCTGTGTTGCCACCTCCTGCTCCCCGGAGAGGGAATGACCCTGGATTGTGCTCTCGTGGGCACATCATCAACTGATCTGGATGAGACCAGCTTTCATTTTCTGCATTTCTTAGGCTTTAAGATTTGTTTTTTGCTTCACTAGGTCTTCCGATTGGTTGAATCGCACACGTTCGGGGTTAGGATGTATCCCCAAAGCTTGCTCTGGACTCGGTGTCAAACCAATTAGGATTTGCTTTGGTTTTGCATTTTGATTTGAGTAAGGACTTTCCTATCATGGATTTTGTTTCGAGAATTTCAGTATCTTGTCAGGATGTGGCAGGATCCTTAACTTCGGTTAAAGTATGGCTTATACTTACTATGGAACTCTAGGTATGGATTATGCCTAGGGACGAATTATCTTGTCAGGCTGTGGCAAGCGTAGCTCTACTTCAGTTCTGAATATGGTTTATACTCACGTTAGAATCTTAAGTATGGAATATACTTAGAAATGACAATTGGTCTTGTAAGGATGTGACAAAAGAAATCGGATAAGGATTATACTTAGTTTGAACTCCAGGGTATGGATTATGTCCTGCAAACGGTCTTGTCAGGATGTGACAAAAGAAATCGGGTTTGGATTATACTCGATTTGAACTTCTGGGTATGGATTATGCCTGGAAATGTTGGCCCTTTCCAGGATTTGGCAGGATGACTCAAACATCCCTTCAATATGGTTTATGCTCATTAGACGCCGAAGCATGGTTTATGCTCAGAAAATTTGAACAGTATCGCCTGGATTTGGCACGTTTGTTTTTCCTTTATTTTTTTACAGGTATTGATTATATCTGTAGCTGGCAGACCGAGCAAGGTCATCGCATTATCGAATTTCTATGGCTTATAGACTTCCTGGACTATCCAGAACACATCTTACTTTAACCAGCAAGATATGTTCTGGGGGGGAAATTGTTGACTTTTAGTAAAAGCTGTCACACTAAATATCTGGATAGAATCGTGCTCGGATACGGAGAACAACATCAGAAGACAGGCAGCGATAGACCAAAGTCGGATCAAGAACAAAGAAAGGCCTGAAACCCCTATTAGATGACCTTTTTTGGGCTCGAAAATAGCGATTACGGAGCTAAGCTCTACAACTCTTGTAGATCCCTGAATTAGCTTCAGCTTGAGCTTTGGTTTGGCTCAATCAGACTTAAGGTTTGAAAGTTCTGCCCGTTTCTGTATACTGGTGTAATCTGGCAATTTCCTGCGGATAACCCCCCTAGGCTCGTGGTATACCTTCAGAACGTGACCTACTCTTAGTACACATGGAGACCAAGACCAGATCGCCAACACTTCACTCCAGCTCTCAACTAGACCCGGATCGTGATAGCCATATCACGATCCGACCCATGACCATGAACCGATCTCCAGACCTGCAGATACATGCACTGTTTTGACCTATTCTTAAGGCTACTCCTACTCCTACTTTTACGGATCGGGTGCCACATAGCCCACCACGAATCGGTCCTCCCAGAAGCTGCTCTACGCCTATAAATACACCGAAACATGGCCATTTAATGGACTTTTGGCACTTGATCTTGAGGGCTTCAACCATAATCAATGCAAGGACTTTGTGAACAGAGGAAGGCCATTACTAATCATTCTAACACGAGGTTATCTTCTATAAAATCAATTTCTAATCACCATTTTTTCATTGTAAACACAAGGATTTTGTGTATAAACCGAGATAATTGTACTTGTAACTTCTTAGGATTTAAGGGAAGATAAAGTGGACGTAGGCTTGGTTTGTGTTGACCCACTATAAAAACTTTGTGTGTTCCCCATTTTTATTGCTTTTTCTGCATTCTATGATTTGTGGTCTGCATTTGGGCGTTAGGCCCAGATTTTGGTCTAACATTTTGGCGCGCCGGAAGGGGGGCACACGACAACTTCAATTTCTGCTTGGATTTTTTAGCTATTGGATAAATGGAAATCAAAAGGAAGAAAACTAGAACTTCGCTCATGATGATGATGTTGACGCTGAAGACACAAGGAACAAGGCAAGCCAGGAAGCTTCCTCTCACGAAGAACCTTCTGCATACTTGACCAGAGACGAGATGGACAGAGTTCTCACTGAACCGAGAGATCAAATGGCACAAAAAGATGATCTCCTCCAGAAACAACAGGAAATGGTCAACCAATTCTTCGCTCGGATGGATGGAAGGCCGAACAACGCTCAAGTCACTGGAAACGAAGCCATTAAAGCGGCTCGAGTAGCACCCGGACTCGGGGGCATCCCTCCCGTTCAACAACATCAACCATCTCATGATACACCTCTAGATCGCAATCCGTATCGTGCTGCACTACCAGGCTCACGATCCGATCCTAGAAACTAGCTCCCGTTTGATCAACAACCACCGGTTCATGACCTACCTCCAGGACTTAGTCTGATCGCCCCCTACTTCACGAACCTGCCTCACGAACCAAACCCCTCGAATCGGGTCGGGTCGCCACCCTCGATCTGTGATCCGCGAGCCGCGATCCATAGGCAACAACTCACCAACAGCTTCCATTATCTCTTGCATACAACGCTGGGCGCACCATATCTGATTTTGGCAACTAGCAACAACTTTTTGAAGGAAATCGGCTAGCAGAACTGATTGAATGCCTCTCGAGAGGCCGTACTTATCAGAATGACGTGGATGACGTCAATCATAACCCATTCACTCAAGAAATCAGGAATTCCCGCAATCCCCTAGATTTCAAACTCCCACAACTGGAGCCATACAACGGCAGGACGGATCCTACCGTGCATCTCATGCGCTACAAACGACATATGGAAGTTCAATCGGCGTTGGAAAATGTCATGGCAAAGTGTTTTCCGCTCTTTCTGACTGACATAGTTGCTATGTGGATTTGGCAGTTAGAAACGGAATCGATCAGCAGTTGGAACATGTTGGTTGCATGCCTTATTGAACAATTTTGGGGTCACATCGCTTGGCCCAAGAACGTCATGTCGCTTACTATAATCAAGCATAGGCCCAGAGAAACTCTACGTTCCTTTCTAGAAAGATTCAACGTTGCAGCAGCATCAGTTGACTGGCCTGAACCATCGATGGTACTAATGGCAGCGGTATCCGGTGTCTTGGATAATACGAAATTCAAAAAATCTTTGTACGGAGATCCACCGCGAAATCTCGGCGAATTCTACCTTGAAGCAGATTGATTTCTGCGGGAAGAAGATGCAACTTCTAAAAAACGCATTCTCGACATCAACATGGTTAAAGACAAAGAACCATCCGATTCTGGAAATGGCAAAGGAAAAGTCGCCGTCAAGAATGATCGCAACACTCAGCCCCGGACATGAAAAGTATACTTAGCTCATTGCTTCGCTTTCTGACATCTACATGGACACAAACGGTGCTGTCTCCTACCAAAAGCCTCCCGGGAGGGGGCCATCACAAAAAGAATGTGATTCTGGAAAGCATTGCATATTCCACGATATGGACGGACACGACACAAATGGCTGCAGGCATCTTAGTGATTTGATTGAGGAACGGGTTAGACATGGAGAGCTGCCCGAGTATTTAAAACTACCAATAGCGCCTGCACCTACGCTGCCACCTCCTGCTCCCAGGAGAGGGAATGACCCTGGATCGAGCTCTCGTGGGCTCATCATCAACTGATCTGGATGAGACTAGCTTTCATTTTCTACATTTCTTAGGATTTAAGATTTTCTTTTTGCTTTCACTAGGTTTTCCGATTGGTTCAGTCGGAGTACACACGTTCGGTGTTAGGATGTAGCCCCAAAGCTTGCTCTGGACTCGGTGTCAAACCCATCAGGATTTGCTTTGGTTTCGCATTTTGAATTGAATAAGGACTTTCCAAGCATGGATTATGTTTGGAGAATTTAAGTATCTTGTCAGGATGTGGCAGGATCCTCAACATCGGTTAAAGTATGGCTTATAATTATTATGGAACTCTAGGTATGGATTATGCCTAGGGACGGACTATCTTGTCCGGCTGTGGCAAGCGTAGCTCTACTTCAGGTCTGAGTATGGTTTATACTCACTTTAGAATCTTAAGTATGGATTATACATAGGAACGACAAACGGTCTTGTCAGGATGTGACAAACGAAATAGGGTATGGATTATACTCGGTTTGAGCTCCAGGGTATGGATTATGCCCTGCAAACAGTCTTGTCAGGATGTAACAAAAGAAATTGGGTATGGATTATACTCGATTTGGACTTCTTGATATGGATTATGCCTGGAAATGTTGGCCCTTGCCAGGAGTTGGCAGGATGACTCAAACGTCCCTTGAGTATGGTTTACGCTCATTAGACGCTGAAGCATGGTTTATGCTCAGAAAATTTGAACAATACCGCCAGTATTTGGCGCATTTGTTTTTCCTTTGTCTCTTTATAGGTATGGATTATATCTGTAGCTGGCAGACCCGGCAATGTCATGGCATTATCGAATTTCTATGGCTTATAGATTTCATGGACTATCCAGAACACATTTTCCTTCAACCAGCAAGATATGTTCTGGTGGGCAAACTTGTTGACACACTTTTTGGTAAAAGCTGTCACACTGAATATCCATATAGAATCGTGCTCGGTTATGGAGATCAACATCAGAAGACAGGCAGCGATTTGGTCAAAGTCGCATCACGAGCAAAGAAAGGTCTGAAACTCCTATCAGATTACCTTTTTTGGGCCCGAAAACAGTGATTACGGAGCTAAGCTCTATAACTCTTGTAGATCTCTGAATTAGCTTCAGCTTGAGCTTTGTTTGGCTCAATCGGACTTACGGTTTGAAAGTTATTCCCGTTTCCGTAAACTGGTGTAATCTGGAAATTTCCTGGATAAAGCAACGAAGCATCACACGATCGGAGTATGGCTTATGCACCCTCGGATCGCCCCTCATCGGATCGCCCCCCTCGGCTCGTGGTATACCTTCAGATCGTGACCTACTCTTAGTACACATGGAGACCAAGACCCGATCGCCAATACTTCACTCTAGCCCTCAACCAGACCCGGATCGTGATAGCCATATCACGATCCGACCCATGACCACGAACCGATCTCCAGACTTGCAGATACATGCACTGTTTTGACCTATTCTTAAGGCTACTCCTGCTCCTACTTTTCCGGATCGGGTGCCTTGTAGCCTACCACGAACCGGTCCTCCCAGAAGCTCCTCTACGGCTATAAATACACCGAAACATGGCAATTTAAATGGACTTTTGGCATTTGATCTTGAGGGCTTCAACCATTATTAATGCAAGGACTTTGCAAACAGCAGATGTAACGACACGGATTTCGCCCGACCTTAATAGATCGCAAAATCGACCAAGACCGTTCAAAACCCGCATACGTTAAATTTGGGAATACAACAACATCAGAACAAATACATCAGACTTCTATAACATCAGAATACAGAATATATATCAGAGTACATTAATTACAGCGGAAGATAAATTTTTCATTAAATACTATACACTGCATCGGAAATAAAATAACTAAGACAGCGGAAGACTTTCCTATGCTCTGGACACAGCTTTTAGCTTCAATCCAGGATCCTGCTAAAGAGATGAATATTTGCGAAAAGCTACTCGACTGCCCATGTGGAAAAGAGGGCACCCAAGTTTGCAAAAGTGGAAACAAAAAACGGGTCAGTCGTGGGACTGGTGTGAGAATTCTTAACTAATATAACTTATAGTAATAAGGCAAATCCAAGGACCACGCCACTAACGCGGAACGGGTTTTATTCCAATGGATTACCTGTGCATGAATTAAAGTTAATCGTCAAAACAGCGCAATGCTTTTTAGAAAAATGAAACCATCATAAGACCCAGTTCCCATCACGCAATGCAACGCAACCCGAAGGATAGGGTTTTACCTTATAATGGACAAAGATGCTTAATACGATAAAACGATATTATTATTAGTGTGTATATATTTTCAAAACATTTCAAAGTAAATGTATCAATCCTAGGAAGCATAGGTACCATATGCTATGCCTCCATACTAGTAATACAACCAAAACCGCATGGGGCGTATTGGATTTTGGTTTCCATCATGGGTCAAGGCTAGGGAGGAGCTCCTTACCGATTCGAGACACTCTAGCTAATGTCTCAGGATCCCCCGCAGTGAACCCTTGGAAAGATGCAGGGCCGGTCCACACATACAGCTTCGTGGATTGGCAATTCCTGAACACACGTTTCCCGGTCCTATAGGACCTATCCGAGGTGCCTCAGTCCATCATCCACATAAGTAAAATGTTAGGGCTGGTAGGTCACTGACACCACTCTAGCTAGAAAGAAACGTGCTGCTCTCCCTGCGTTCCCTTCTCCCGTTTTAGACTCCGCCGGTGTGTGAGGCTCGCGAAGTCACGATATACACAAAGCTATGCCTAAATAGACTATGCTTTGATCATCTACCACAAGGCCTGCTTTTCAACAAAGCCTTGATCGATTGCATCTTAGCATGCCACATTGTCAGACCGTACCATATCGTTGATCATCTACCAATATATATATAACCTCTAAGCTCATACGTCTTAGAGAAGGGTGTTAAGTAAGGAATAAATTCTTCACCACCAAACTGAAATATATAATCAGTAGCGTTCAACAAATACAGTAGAAAAGAATACAATGTCAGACACACAATCCATTTATAAGTCCGCTCTGGGTCTGAGCGAAACAACGTGTCCGTCGATTTCCAAATACGTTTGGATGATCATTACCAAATACCTTGCCTTAGGGTGTCCAGTCCTAATTCAAGATACCAGTCATCATCATCCCAACGATGTGAAAACCTTCGGTCTTCAACCACCGTCTTCATCTTCGACTCTTGGTCGTCGTGATGATTATTCAGAATGGGTTAAACCCGGTCTTTCTGAATATCTCGCGTAATTTGTGATTGAAAATCAAATATTGAAAAATCACACATTACGCCGCATTCCAACCCCGAATATTCTTTTAAATAGAATACTCATATTAAAAGGTTCCCATAAATTTTATCAAGGATAAACTATGAAAATAAATTTTAAATCTTTCTTAAAAGATTTATTAAAACTCCAATTTTTAATTTGATATCAAAAGTCATTATTAGAGGGTTATTTATTTTAAGAAATAAATCTTGTCTTAAACGGGTTAAAAAAAAACTAGTGTCCTTTAAAACACAGTTCACGATAAAACCCGCAAATCAATTTTCAAAATATGGAACTCCACAGAAATCAAATCGATACATAATCGCTATAAATTTCTGTATCGGACTAACAGTATACATGGGATAATGGCAAAGCCTCTTACATTCCATATATAATATCGGTCTTCTATTACAGAAGCCTATTTCGATTATTACCAATCGAATTTCCACTTAATTCCAATTTTATATATTACATTGGAAAACTTGATTTTTAGAAAATGCCCTTTTTAAAATCTATAAACTAGATTTATAATTTCCAAATAATAATTTCAATGTAAATTGGATTAAAGGACAAATGTCATTTAAAAACATCGTCCACGATAAATCCACTTCACATCTCAATTTATTTCATATCACTAAATATAATTTCAAAATCTAATAATCTTAATTAAAAGATTTCTCTTTAAATGTTAATTTATTATAAAGAAAACATATTTTAAAATAATTATTAAAAATATTCTTTATATAAAAAGATTTTTTAATGTACAAATATTCTTCTTAAAAAAACACCTGAATCGGAGTGCGACTCAATCATTCACCATATAATTTGGATTATATGGATTTCACACGCATCATATATATTTCAATAACAACATATTCATCAAGTCATCCATTTACATCCAGTGTGTAAATTTCACTGTGTAAGCGTTAAAATTAAATAATAACGCTTAACGCAGCCTATCGATCTAACGATAGACATACCATTTAACATTGGGATTTGTGTCAGTCAAATATCATCCCAATACCCGTGTGGGGTTTTCAGCCAACACACTTCATATAGATATACAAATAAATAATTGGTTAATGGATTTAACCAATTTAAATTATGCTAACAATTGATGATTATGAGCAGGTTATTTAATCCCGATATCGAAATAAAATATAACTTTCTTGAGAAATAAATTTATATGGCATTCCCTTTATTTCTTATATTCACATCGTAAAATTTCTCTTTCTTTACTACACTGAAAACTTTAATCAACATTTATAATGTAAAATTTCTATCTTTCAGTTTCACTGTAAAATTTTCTCTTTAACTACATTATAAATGTAATTAATATTACAATGAAAATTTTTAACTTTTTGAAATACATTAAAAATGAAAATTTTAATTTTCATCGCAAATCCCTATTTCTAATTTCATATAAAAAAATGAAATCTTTAATTTACAATGCAAGTCCTCTTTTCTAATTACATATAAAAATATAATTTTCTTAATTTACATTGTAAATCCTCATTTCTAATTACATAAAAATGTAGCTTTTAATTTATTTGTGAATCTTACTTCTTTATTACATTATAAAAATATAAATTTTATTTTTCATTATAAATTCATGTCCCAGTTACATAAAGAAATGTAATTTTCATAATACAATACAAATTCATATTTTAATTTCATTGAAAAATGTAATCTTTATCATACTGTTATAACTCATATATAAATTACATAGAAAAATGTCATTTTTATTTTACCGTTCTAATTCACATCTAAATTACATAGAAAAATGTAATTTTTCTCATGTGGCACAAAATCAATTTAAATTACATAGAAAAATGTAATTTTTATCATGCGATAGAAATTCATATCTTAATTACATAGAAAAATGTAGTTCCTATCATACGACATAAATTCATATTTAAATTACATCTAAAAATGTAATTTTTATCCTACAGTGTAAATTTCTCATTTTAATTACATGTAAAAATGTAATTTTCATTCTACCGTTATCATTCATTTCTAAATTACATAGAAAAATGTAATTTTAATCATGCAATGTAAATTTCAATTTTAATTACATAGAAAAATGCAATTTTTGTCATACGGTGCAACTTCATATATAAATCACATATAAAAATGCAACTTTTGTTATGCAAAGTAAATTCACATTTAAATTACGTATAAAAATGTAATTTTATTCATACGGTGTGAATTCATTTATAAATACATATAAAAATGTTAATTATTGCATGTGATGAAAATTCATTCATAAATTACATATAGAAATGTTATTTATTTCATGCTGTGGAAATTCATTCATAAATAACAAATAAAAATATGTTTCATTCCATAAAATGTAGAAACACCTTCTTTTTATGTACAATGCAAAAATATCATTTTTTTTTATATTTATAATATATTAACTTTCTATTTTATGACGTAAAAAATATGATCTTTTCTATTTTACAATGTAAAAATATTAACTTTTCCATTTTACAATGTAAAAATATCAACTTTACTATTTTACAATGTAAAAATATTATCTTTTCTATTTTTCAAAGTAAAAATATCAACTTTACTATTTTACAATGTAAAAATATTATCTTTACTATTTTACAATGTGAAAATATTACCTTTTTTATTTTAAAATATAAAAAGATCGTCTCTTTATTTTCATCGTCAAAATTTCATCTTTTTGTTTTCAATATAAAAAGATTGTCTTTTTTATTTAAATATAAAAAGATCGTCTTTTTATTTTCATCGTCAAAATTTCATCTTTTTGTTTTCAATCTAAGAAGATTATCTTCTTATCTGTCAACATAAAATTGCATCTTCTAATTTTCAATATAAAAAGAGATGATCTAAAATTGTCATCTTTAATTTTATGTCCAACGTTTTCATATCCAATTCCATCACAAACGATAAATATCACATCATCTAAACACAAAATCGAATTCACAACATAGAATAACATCCATCGCATAACGATTCATTTTCACCATTCAACATTAAACAAAAAAAGAATAATAATTAAATTAATTAATATTAAATTAAAAATAAATTCTCACCTTGCTTGATTCTGAAATGAAAGTGGTTTAAATCAGATCTCGTGTTCGGAGTCACGGCGGTTTTCGGATCTGAAAGATCTAAATTTGAAATTTATGTGTAAATTAGAATTCTGACTTTTAACAACTGACACAGCGACATTTAAAAGCGTCGCAAAATCTGAAATAAACACTACCTAAAGTTCAAAACTTTGAATCGAGATAACTTGAGCTACGATCGACGGTTTTACGAACGGTTTGCGGGAGATTGACCGCCTTGCAGAGAGCTCTCGGCGCCAGGAACCCGGGGAGGTGCGCACGCACGTGGCGGGCCTAGCAGGGGTTCGACGGCGGCGACTTTAGGCCGATGGTGCGGCGGCTACAGGCGACGGGAGGTGGTGCTTCTTGTCGGAGAAGGAAGAGCTCGAAAATCTCTTCGAAACGCGACAAACGGCGAAGGTTTTCGTTGAGAAACGAAGGAGAAATTGGAGTTTGAAATTTTGAGGAATGGTGGGTTTTGTGCGGCTGAAACGAGGAGGAAGAAGACGGAGTACTGTAGCAATGCGAATTTATAATATAATATTAGGTTTAACTAATGATTATTTAATCCTTAATTACCCAATAAAGGTCCGATTTGGCCCGAACTCAGAATTAGGCATGCTTACTGTCGTTCTTAGGGTTTTGACATCTTCTGAGCGCAATGGGCTATGTCTCGGGCCCCAATTCTGATGTCTGTAGCGTTTTTTATTTAAAATCCTATTAAAAATTAATTAATTAAATATTGACCGTATATGAAAATTCACCAAGGCCACAAATTAACTTCAAAAATTCCCGAAAAATATATTTAGCTATGTTTTGACGCTGCAAACCTAGAAAAATTAATTTCATTCAATTCTGAGCTCGTATGAATTTTTAATGAATTTTTAAAGTCAAAAATTGTCCGTTTACACTAAAAAAATCAATTATATTTATATATTAATTCTAAAAATTGCCTAAAAATCATTTTTAGCTTTGTTTTGACGATACGAACCCAACAAAATTATTTTCGTCGAATTCTGAGACTGTTTGAAAATGGCTATTTTTAAGGCGTTTAAATTTAACTTAAATAGTCAAAACACATTTTCCTCTGCCACGCTCACATATTAATTCGAAAAATTCTGAAAATTGAAACCTAGCAATAATTTGACATTCCGGTTCCAATAAAAGTGGTTTCGTCGAAAACAGAGGTCGTTTTAAAAATGACTATTTTTAAGGCCAATATATTTAATATTAAAAATACATTTTTGAACAAATAATTTCGGAAACTCGAAATATATAAGTGTTTACTGTTTTTCAATGCAGAAACATCATTCTGAACTCAATGGAAGTGGTTTCGAGTTCAAATTCCTTTATATGCAAAAAGTAGCATTTTGGCCCTTATAAATTTCATAGCGACCTTTCTAAATTTTAATTTTGACATAACTTTTGATTCCCGTTATGAAATTTCGATTTTTCGGATTCGTTGGAAAGATATTTTTTAATAGATTCTAATATTTTTGGTTTCACTAAAATCCATTAAATTTTGCATCCTATATGGTCAGTCAAAGTTCAAGTTTGACTTTTCAAACTACCGCGCTATTTCTAACTTTTTTTATAATTAAAATTAAATTATTCAGTCTATCCTCGATTTGAATCAAATTTCAATCATTTTTATTTTAAATAAATTATTTTAAATATTAAAATCACTTAAAATAAATTTTAAATTGGCCCCAAAATTCCGGGTTGTTACAGCGGAAGACCATTTCTAATCATTCTAATACGAGGTTATCGTGTATAAAACCAATTTCTAATCTCCATTTCTTCATTGTAAACACGAGGATATCTTGTATAAATCAAGATAATTGTACTTGAAACTTCTTAGGATTTAAGAGAAGATAAAGTGGAGGTAGGCTTGGTTTGTGCTGAACCACTATAAAAACTTTGTATGTTCCCCATTATTACAGTTTTTTGTGCATTCTTGATCTGCATTTAGGTGTTAGGCCCAGATTTTGGTCTAACATTTTGGCGCGCCTGAAGGGGGGCACATGACAACTTCTATTTCTGCTTGGATTTTTGGCTATTGGATAAATGGAAATCAAAAGGAAGAAAACTAGAACTTCCACTCATGCTGCTGATGCTGACGCTGAAGACACAAGGAACGAGGCTAGCCAGGAAGCTTCCTCTCACGAAGATCCTTCTGCATACCTAACCAGAGACGAGATGGACGGAGTTCTCACTGAACTGAGATATCATATGGCATGGCAAGATGATCTCCTCCAGAAACAGCAGGAAATGATCAACCAATTCTTCACTCGGATGGACGGAAGGCCGAGCAAATCTCAAGTCACTGGAAACAAAGCCATTGAAGCGGCTCGAGTATCACCCGGACTCGGGGGCATCCCTCCCGTTCAACAGCATCAACCATCTCATGATACACCTCTAGATCGCGATCCGGATCGTGGTGCACCACCAGGATCACGAGCCGATCCTAGCAACTCGCTCCCGTTCGCTCAACAACAACCGGTTCGTGACCTACCTCCAAGACCCAGTTTGATCGCCCCTACTTCGCGAACATGCCTCACGAACCGACCCCCTCGAACCGGATCGGGTCGCCACCCTCGATCCGCGATCCGCAACACGCGATGCCCAAGCAACAGCTCACCAACAGTGTCCATTCTCTCCTGCACTCAACGCTGGGCACACCAGCTTAGAATTTAGCAATTTGCAACAACGTTTTGAAGAAAATCGGGTAGCAGAACTGATTGAACGCCTCTCGAGAGGCCGTACTTATCAGAATGACGTCGATGACGTCTATCACAACCCATTCACTCAAGAAATTAGGAATTCCCGCAATCCCCCGGATTTCAAACTCTCACAACTGGAGCCATACAAAGGCAGGACGGATCCTATCGTGCATCTCATGCGCTACAAACAGTGTATGGAAGTTCAATCGGCATCGGAAAACGCATGGAAAAGTGTTTTCCCCACTTTCTGACTGACATAGCCGCTATGTGGATTCGGCAGCTAGAAACCGAATCGATCAGCAGTTGGAACATATTGGTCGCACGCTTTATTGAACAATTTCGAGTTCACGTCGCTCGGCCCAAGAACGTCATGTCGCTTACTACAATCAAGCAGAGGCCCAGAGAAACTCTGCGTTCCTTTTTAGAAAGATTCAACTTTGCAGCAGCATCAGTTGACCGACCTGAACCATCGATGGTACTATTGGCAGCGGTATCCGGTGTCTTGGATAATACGGAATTCAAAAAATCTTTGTACAGATATCAACCGCGAAATCTCGGCGAATTCTACCATGAAGCAGATATATTTCTGCAGGAATAAAATGCAACTTCTGAAAAACGCATTCTCGACATCAACATGGTTAAAGACAAAGAACCGTCTGATTCTGGAAATGGCAAAGGAAAAGCCGTCGTCAAGAATGATGGCAACACTCAGCCCCAGAGAGGGCCAAGATATGAAAAGTATATTAAGCTCATTGCTTCACTTTCTGACATCTACATGGACACAAACGGTGATGTCACCTACCCAAAGCCTCCCAGGAGGGAGCCATCACAAAGAGAATGTGATTCTGGAAAGCACTGCATATTCCACGATATGGACGGACACGACACAAATGACTGTAGCTATCTTCGTGATTTGATTGAGGAATGGGTTACACGTAGAGAGCTGCCCAAGTTTTTGAAACAACCAACAGCGTCTGCACCTGCGCTGTCACCTCCTGCTCCCCGCAGAGGGAATGACCCTGGATCGAGCTCTCGTGGGCTCATCATCAACTGATCTGGATGAGACCAGCTTTCATTTTCTGCATTTCTTAGGCTTTAAGATTTGTTTTTTGCTTTCACTAGGTTTTCCGATTGGTTGAATCCGAGTACACACGTTCGGGGTTAGGACGTAGCCCCAAAGCTTTCTCTGGACTTGGTGTCAAACCAATCAGGATTTGCTTTGGTTTTGCATTTGAATTGAATAAGGACTTTCCAAGCATGGATTATGTTTGGAGAATTTATGTATGTTTTCAGGATGTGGCAGGATCCTCAACTTCAGTTAAAGTATGGCTTATACTTATTATGGAACTCTAGGCATCGATTATGCCTAGGGATGGACTATCTTGTCAGGCTGTGGCAAGCGTAGCTCTATTTCAGGTCTGAGTATGGTTTATACTCACTTTAGAATCTTAAGTATGGATTGTACTTAGGAACGAAAAATGGTCTTGTCAGGATGTGACAAAAGAAATTGGGTATGGATTGTACTCGGTTTAAACTCCGTGGTATGGATTATGCCCTACAAACGGTCTTGTCAGGATGTGACAAAAAAATTGGGTATGGATTATACTCGATTTGGACTTCTAGGTATGGATTATGCCTGAAAATGTTTGCCCTTGCCAGCATTTGGCAGGATAACTCAAACGTCCCTTAAGTATGTTTTACGCTCATTAGACGCTGAAGCATGGTTTATGCTCAGATAATTTGAACAATATCACCAGGATTTGGCACGTTTGTTTTTCCTTTATCTTATTACAATTATGGATTATATCTGTAGCTGGCAGACCTGGCAATGTCATGGCATTATCAAATTTTTATGGCTTATAGATTTCCTGGACTATCCAGAACACATCTTCCTTCAACCAGCAAGATATGTTCTGGGGGGGAAACTTGTTGACACACTTTTTGGTAAAAGCTGTCACACTGAATATCCGGATAGAATCGTGCTCGGATATGGAGAACAACATCAGAAGACAGGCAGGGATTTGGTCAAAGTCGCATCACGAACAAAGAAAGGCCTGAAACTCCTATCAGATGACCTTTATTGGGCCCGAAAACAACTACGACGGAGCTAAGCTCCGTGATTCCTGTAGATCTCTGAATTAGCTTCTGTTTGAGCTTTGGTTTGGCTCAATCGGACTTACGGTTTGAAAGTTATGCCCGTTTCCGTAAACTGGTGGCAATTTCCTGGATAAAGTAATGAAGCGTCACACGATCGGAGTATGGCTCACGCACCCTTGGATCGCCCCTCATCGGATCGCCCCCCTCGGCTCGTGGTATACCTTCAGATCGTGACCTACTCTTAGTACACATGGAGACCACGACCCGATCGCCAACACTTCACTCCAGCTCGCAACCAGACCCGGATCGTGATAGCCATATCACGATCCGACCCATGACCGTGAACCGATCTCCAGACCTGCAGATACGTGCACTGTTTTGACCTATTCTTAAGGCTACTCCTGCTCCTACTTTTCCGGAACGGGTGACCTGTACCCCACCATGAACCGGTCCTCCCAGAAGCTCCTTTATGCCTATAAATACAACGAAACATGGGCATTTAAATGGACATTTGGCACTTGATCTTGAGGGCTTCAACCATTATCAACGCAAGGACTTTGCGAACAGTGGAAGGTCATTTCTAATCATTCTAACGCGAGGTTATCATGTATAAAATAAATTTCTAATCTCCATTTCTTCATTGTAAACACGAGGATTTCGTGTATAAACCGAGATAATTGTACTTGTAACTTCTTAGAATTTAAGAAGAGATAAAGTGGACGTAGGCTTGGTTTGAGACGAACCACTATAAAAACTTTGTGTGTTCCCCATTTTTACTGCTTTTTCTGCATTCTGTGATCTGTGATCTGCATTTGGGTGTTAGGCCTATATTTTGGCGCGCCAGGAAGGGGGGCACACGACAACTTCAATTTCTGCTTGGATTTTTTGGCTATTGGATAAATGGCAATCAAAAGGAAGAAAACTGAACTTCCGCTCATGCTGATGATGCTGACGCTGAAGACACAAGGAATGAGGCAAGCCAGTAAGCTTCCTCACATGGAGATCCTTCTGCATACTTGTCCAGAGACGAGATGGACGGAGTTCTCACTGAAATGAGAGATCAGATGGCACGGCAAGGTGATCTCCTTAAGAAACAGTAGGAAATGATCAACCAATTCTTTGCTCGGATGGATGGAAGGCCGAGCAACGCTCAAGTCACTGGAAACGAAGCCATTGAAGCGGCTCGCGTATCACCCGGACTCGGGGACAACACTCCCGTTCAACGGCATCAACCATCTTATGATACACCTCTAGATCGCGATCCGGATCGTGGTGCACCACCAGGCTCATGAGTCGATCCTAGCAACTCGCACCCGTTTGCTCAACAACAACCGGTTCATGACCTGCCTCCAGGACCTAGTCTGATTGCCCCCTCACGAACCTGCCTCACGAACCTACCCCCTCGAACATGGTCGGGTCGCCACCCTCGATCCATGATCCGCGAGCCGCGATCCCCGGGCAATAGCTCACCAACAGCTTCCATTCTCTCCTGCACGCAACGCAGGGTGCACCAGCTCTGATTTTGGCAATTTGCAACAACTTTTTAAAGGAAATCGACTAGCAGAACTGATTGAACGCCTCTCGAGAGGCCGTACTTATCAGAATGATGTGGATGACGTCAATCACCACCAATTCACTCAAAAATCAGGAATTCCCACAATCCTCCGGATTTCAAACTCCCACAACTGGAGCCATACAACAGCAGAACGGATCCTACTATGCATCTCATGCGCTACAAATGGCATATGGAAGTTCAATTGGCGTCGGAAAACGTCATGGCAAAGTGTTTTTCCCTCTTTCTGACTGACATAGCCGCTATGCGGATTTGGCAGCTAGAAATGGAATCGATCAGCAATTGGAACATGTTGGTCGCATGCTTTATTGAAAAAATTCGGGTTCACATCGCTTGGCCCAAGAACGTCATGTCGCTTACTACAATCAAGCATAGGCCCAGAGAAACTCTGCGTTCCTTTCTGGAAAGATTCAACGTTGCAGCAACATCAGTTGACTGACTTGAACCATCGATGGTACTAATGGCAGCGGTATCTGTTGTCTTGGATAATACGAAATTAAAAAAATCTTTGTACTGAGATCCACCGCGAAATCTTAGCGAATTCTACCTTGAAACAAATAGATTTCTACGGGAAGAAGATGCAACTTCTGAAAAATGCATTCTCTATATCAACATGGTTAAGGACAAAGAACCGTCTGATTCTGGAAATGGCAAAGGAAAAGCTGCCATCAAGAATGATCGCAACACTCAGCCTCGGAGAGGGCCCAGATATGAAAAGTATACTGAGCTCATTGCTTCGCTTTCTGACATCTACATGGACACAAACGGGGATGTCTCCTACCCAAAGCCTCCCAGGAGGGAGCCATCACAAAGAGAACGTGATTCTGGAAAGCACTGCATAATCCACGATATGGACGGACATGACACAAATGACTGCAGGCATCTTCGTGATTTGATTGAGGAACGGGTTAGACGTGGAGAGATGCCCGAGTATTTGAAACAACCAACAGCGCCTGCACCTGCGCTGCCACCTCCTGCTCCCCGCAGAGGGAAGGACCCTGGATCGAGCTCTCGTGGGCTTATCATCAACTGATCTGGATGAGACCAGCTTTCATTTTCTGCATTTCTTAGGCTTTAAGATTTGTTTTTTGCTTTCACTAGGTTTTCCGATTGGTTGAATCGGAGTACACACGTTTGGGATTAGGATGTAGCCCCAAAGCTTTCTCTGGACTTGGTGTCAAACCAATCAGGATTTGCTTTGGTTTTGCATTTTGAATTGAATAAGGACTTTCCAAGCATGGATTATGTTTGGAGAATTTAAGTATTTTGTTAGCATGTGGCAGGATCCTCAACTTCGGTTAAAGTATGGCTTATACTTATTATGGAACTCTAGGTATGGATTATGCCTAGGGACGGACTATCTTGTCAGGTTGTGGCAAGCGTTGCTCTACTACAGGTCTGAGTATGGTTTATACTCACTTTAGAATCTTAAGTATGGATTATACTTAGGAACAAAAAATGGTCTTGTCAGGATGTGACAAAAGAAATTGGGTATGGATTATACTCGATTCAAACTCCAAGGTATGGATTATGCCCTGCAAATGGTCTTGTCAGGATGTGACAAAAGAAATCGGGTATGGATTATACACGATTTGGACTTCTAGGTATGGATTATGCCTGGAAATGTTGGCCCTTGCCAGCATTTTGCAGGATGACTCAAACGTCCCTTGAGTATGGTTTACGCTCATTAGACGCCGAAGCATGGATTATGCTCAGAAAATTTGGACAATATCGCCAGGATTTGGCACGTTTTTTTTTCCTTTATCTCTTTACAGGTATGGATTATATCTGTAGCTGGCAGACCCGGCAATGTCATGACATTATCGAATTTCTATGGCTTATAGATTTTCTGGACTATACAGAACACATCTTTCTTCAACCAGCAAGATATGTTCTGAGGGGAAAACTTATTGACATACTTTTTGGTAAAAGCTGTCCCACTGAATATCCGGATAGAATCGTGCTCGGATTTGGAGAACAACATCAGAAGACAGGCAGTGATTTGGTCAAAGTCGCATCACGAAAAACGAAAGGCTCGAAACTCCTAACAGATGACCTTTTTTGGGCCCGAAAACAGCGATTACGGAGCAAAACTCTATAAATCTTGTAGATCTCTGAATTAGCTTTAGTTTGAGCTTTGGTTTGGCTCAATCGGACTTAAGGTTTGAATGTTATGCCTGTTTCCGTAAACTGGTGTAATCTGGCAATTTCCTGGATTAAGCAACGAAGCGTCACACGATCGGAGTATGGCTCATGCACCATCGGATCGCCCCTCATCGGATTGCCCACCTCGACTCGTGGTATACCTTCATATCGTGACCTACTCTTAGTACACATGGAGACCATGACCCGATTGCCAATACTTCACTCCAGCTCGCAACCAGACTCAGATCATGATAGCCATATCACGATCCGACCCATGACCACGAACCAATCTCCAGACCTGCAGATACACGCACTGTTTTGACATATTCTTAAGGCTACTCCTGCTCCTACTTTTCTGGATCTGGTGCCACGTATCCCACCATGAACCGGTCCTCCCAGAAGCTCCTCTACGCCTATAAATACACGGAAACATGGCCATTTAAATGGACTTTTGGCATTTGATCTTGAGGGCTTCAACCATTATTAATGCAAGGACTTTGTGAACAGCGGAAGACCATTTCTAATCATTCTTACACGAGGTTATTGTGTATAAAATCAATTTCTAATCTCCATTTCTTCATTGTAAACACGAGGATTTCATGTATAAATCAAGATAATTGTACTTGTAACTTCTTAGGATTTAAGAGAAGATAAAGTGGACGTAGGCTTGGTTTGTGCCGAACCACTATAAAAACTTTGTATGTTCCCCATTTTTACTATTTTTTGTGCATTCTGTGATCTGCATTTGGGTGTTAGGCCCAGATTTTGGTCTAACATTTTGGCGCGCCGAAAGGGGGGCACGTGACAACTTCAATTTCTGCTTGGATTTTTTGGCTGTTGGATAAATGGAAATCAAAAGGAAGAAAAATAGAACTTACACTCATGCTGAAGATGCTGACGCTGAAGACACAAGGAATGAGGCAAGCCAGGAAGCTTCCTCTCACGGAGATCCTTCCGCATACTTGACCAGAGACGAGATGGACGGAGTTCTCACCAAACTGAGAGATCATATGGCATGGCAAGATGATCTCCTCCAAAAACAGCAAGAAATGATCAACCAATTCTTCGCTCGGATGGACGGAAGGCAAAGCAACGCTCAAGTCACTGGAAACGAAGCCATTGAAGTGGCTCGAGTATCATCCGGACCCGGGGGCAACCCTCCCGTTCAACAGCATCAACCATCTCATGATACACCTCTAGATAGCGATCCGGATCGTGGTGCACCACCAGGATCACGAGACGATCCTAGCAACTCACTCCCGTTCGCTCAACAACAACCGATTCGTGACCTACCTCCAGGACCCTGTCTGATCGCCCCCTACTTCGCGAACATGCCTCACGAACCGACCCCATCGAACCGGATCGGGTCACCACCCTCGATCCGCGATCCGCAAGACGCGATCCCCAGGCAACAGCTCACCAACAGCGTCCATTCTCTCCTGCACTCAACGCTGGGTGCACAAGCTCAGACTTTGGCAATTTGCAACAACTTTTTGAAGAAAATCGGCCAGCAGACTGATTGAACGCCTCTCGAGAGGCCGTGCTTATCAGAATGACGTGGATGACGTCAATCACAACCCATTCACTCAAGAAATTAGGAACTCCCGCAATCCCCCGGATTTCAAACTCCCACAACTAGAGCCATACAACGGCAGGACGGATCCTATCGTGCATCTCATGCGCTAAAAACGGCATATGGAAGTTCAATCAGCATCGAAAAACGTCATGGAAAATTGATTTCCCCTCTTTCTAACTGACATAGCCGCTATGTGGATTCGGCTGCTAGAAACGGAATCGATCAGCAGTCGGAACATGTTGTTCTCACACTTTATTAAACAATTTCGGGTTCACATCGCTCAGCCCAAGAACGCCATGTCGCTTAATACAATCAAGCATAGGCCCAGAAAAACTCTGCATTCATTTCTGGAAAGATTCAACATTGCAGCAGCATCAGTTAACCGACCTGAACAATCGATGGTACTAATGACAACGGTATCCGGTGTCTTGGATAATACGGAATTCAAAAATCTTTGTACGGAGGTCAACCGCGAAATCTCGGCGAATTCTACCATGAAGCAGATAGATTTCTACAGGAAGAAAATGCAACTTCTGAAAAACACATTCTCTATGTCAACATGGTTAAAGACAAAGAACCGTCTAATTTTGGAAAGTGCAAAGGAAAAGCCATCATCAAGAATGATCGCAACACTCAGCCCCGGAGGGGGCCCAGATATGAAAAGTATACTGAGCTCATTGCTTCGCTTTCTGACATCTACATGGACACAAACGGTGCTGTCTCATACCCAAAGCCTCCCAGGAGGGAGCCATCACAAAGAGAACGCGATTCTAGAAAGCACTGCATATTCCACAATATGGACGGACACGACACAAATGACTGCATGCATCTTCGTGATTTGATTGAGGAACGGATTAGACGTGGAGAGCTGCCTGAGTATGTGAAACTACCAACAGCACCTGCGCTGCCACCTCCTGCTCCCGGGAGAGGGAATGACCCTGGATCGAGCTCTCGTGGGCTAATCATCAACTGATTTGGATGAGACCAGATTTCATTTTCTGCATTTCTTAGGCTTTAAGATTTGTTTTTTACTTTCACTAGGTTTTCCGATTGGTTGAATCGAAGTACACACGATCGGGGTTAGGATGTAGCCCCAAAGCTTGCTCTAGACTCGGTGTCAAACCAAGCTGGATTTGCTTTGCTTTTGCATTTTGAATTGAATAAGGACTATCCAAGCATGGATTACGTTTGGAGAATTTAAGTATCATGTCAGGATGTGGCAGGATCCTCAACTTTAGTTAAAGAATGGCTTATACTTATTATGGAACGCTGGATATGGATTATGCTTAAAGACGGCCTGTCTTATCAGGTTGTGGCAAGCGTAGCTCTACTTTAGGTTTGAGTATGGTTTATACTCACTTTAGAATCGTAAGTAATGATTACACTTAGGAATGACAAATGGTCTTGTCAGGATGTGACAAAAGAAATCGGGTATGGATTTTGCTCAGTTTGAACTCCAGGGTATGGATTATGCCTTGCAAACGGTCTTGTCAGGATGTGACAAAAGAAATCGGGTATGGATTATACTCGATTTGGACTTCTGGGTATGGATTATGCCTGGAAATGTTGGCCCTTGCCAGGATTTGGCTGGATGACTCAAACATCCCTTGAGTATGGTTTATGCTTATTAGACGGCGAAGCATGGTTTATGCTTAGAAAATTTGAACAATATCGCCAGGATTTGGCATGTTTTTTTCCCTTTATCTCTTTATAGGTATGGATTATATATGTAGCTGGCAGACCCGGCAAGGTCATGGCCTTATCGAATTTCTATGGCTTATAGATTTCCTGGACTATCCGGAACACATCTTCCTTCAACCAGCAAGATATGTTCTGGGGGGAAAACTTGTTGACGCACTTTTTGGTAAAAGCTGTCACACTGAATATCCGGAAAGAATCGTGCTCGGATTTGGAGAACAACATTAGAAGATAGGCAGCGATTTCATCAAAGTCGCATCATGAACAAAGAAAGGCCCGAAACTCCTAACAGATGACCTTTTTTGGGCCAGAAAACAACGATTACGTGGCTAAGCTCTACAACTCTTGTAGAACTCTGAATTAGCTTCAGTTTGAGCTTTGTTTTGGCTCAATCGGACTTATGGTTTGAAAGTTATGCCCGTTTCCGTAAACTGGTGTAATCTGGCAATTTCCTGGATAAAGCAACGAAGCGTCACACGATTGGAGTATGGCTGATGCACCCTCGGATCGCCCCTCATCAGATTGCCCCCTCGGCTCGTGGTATCCCTTCAGATCGTGACCTACTCTTAGTACACATGAAGACCACGACTCGATCGCCAATACTTCACTCCAGCTCGCAACCATACCCGAATCGTGATAGCCATATCACAATCCAACCCATGGCCACGAACCGATCACCAGACTTGCAGATACGCGCACTGTTTTGACCTATTCATAAGGCTACTCCTTCTCCTACTTTTCCAGATCCGGTGACATGTACCCCACCACGAACCGGTCCTCCCAGAAGCTCCTCTTCGCCGATAAATACACCGAAACATGGCCATTTAAATGGACTTTTGGTACTTGATCTTGAGGGCTTCAACCATTATCAATGCAAGGACTTTGCGAATAGCGGAAGGCCATTTCTAATCATTCTAACACCAGGTTATCGTGTATAAAATAAATTTCTAATCTCCATTTCTTCATTGCAAACACGAGGATTTCATGTATAAACCAAGATAATTGTACTTGTAACTTCTTAGTATTTAAGAAGAGATAAAGTGGACGTAGGCTTGATTTGAGCCGAGCCACTATAAAAACTTTGCGTGTTCCCCATTTTTACTGCGTTTTCTGCATTTTGTGATCTGTGATCTGCATTTGGGTGTTAGGCCCAGATTTTGGTCTAACATTCCAGGAAGGGGGGCACACAACAACTTCAATTTCTGCTTGGATTTTTTGGCTACTGGATAAATGGCAATCAAAAGGAAGAAAACTTGTACTTTTGCTTATGCCGATGATGCTGACGCTGAAAACACAAGGAACGAGGCAAGCCAGGAAGCTTCTGTCATGGAGATCCTTCTGCATACTTGACCAAAGACGAGATGGACGGAGTTCTCACTGAACTGAGAGATCAGATGGCACCGCAAGATTATTTCCTCCAGAAACAGTAGGAAATGATCAACCAATTCTTCTCTCGGATGGAAGGCCGAGCAACGCTCAAGTCACTGGAAACGAAGCCATTGAAGCGACTCGAGTTTCACCCGGACTCGGGGGCATCCCTCCCATTCAACAGCATCAACCGTCTCATGATACACCTCTAGATCGCGATCCGGATTGTTGTGCACCACCAGGCTCACAAGTCGATCCTAGCAACTTGCTCCCGTTTTCTCAACAACAACGGCTCGTGACCTACCTCCAGGACCCAGTCTGATCGCCCCCTACCTCACGAACTGACCCCGTTGAACCGGGTCAGGTCGCCACCCTTGATCC
The DNA here is from genome assembly GCA_030737875.1 of Allium sativum. Lineage (NCBI taxonomy): Eukaryota > Viridiplantae > Streptophyta > Magnoliopsida > Asparagales > Amaryllidaceae > Allium > Allium sativum. The sequence continues at coordinate 568,770,634 of CM060923.1, read as the reverse complement.
GTGAGCCGCGATCCCCAAGAAACAGCTCACCAACAACTTCCATTCTCTCCTCCACTCAACGCTAGGCACACCAGCTCTGATTTTGGCAATTTGCAACAACTATTTGAAGGAAATCGGCTAGCAGAACGGATTGAACGCCTCTTGTAGTGACCCGCATTTTTAGCTGTTGAACAATTAATTTATTTAATTATTAAATATCGATTTATCGATATCGAGAACGTGAATTATATAATATTGAATATTTAATTAATAATTATAATATAATAAAATATATTATAATGTCGAAATAATCAAAAATATTGGAAATACAAATATTCTGTGAACGGGGTCATCCCTAAGATGTAACTCAACTTAGAGTTGGATTATATTGACGAATATATTCAATCGACGGCAGTTTGAATGTATAATTATAATATAATTAAAATAGAGCTTGAAATGGCGCGGCAGTTCGCTATTTGGCGATTCGAACTTCAACTGAATGTACATGATTCGTTTTATGCCGGATTTCTGTGAAACAAGAAACGTGTGGAGCTGGTGGAGTATATCTTTCTAGTGGAAGAGAAAAATCGGGATTTCGTCATATAGATTTTCATGTACGTCCAAATCAAATTTTAGAAAAGTCGCTGTGGAATTCCTTTATAATTTGCGACGCTTTATATACGTTATAAATGGATTTTCAGTATAAATTGAATATCGAGATAATCTGGAATCTGAAATATCAAGCTGTAAATTCTGATATGATATTCTGGGGCTATACGATATCATATGTGAAGATATACGATAATAATTAATTTTAAATAATTAATTCAATTATATTTAAATATATTTATATATTTAAATAGGCTATTTAGAGCGTTAAAAATAGCCACTTTTGCAAACGAAGTCGGAATTCGACAAAACCAGTTTTGTTGGATCCGCAATATCAAATAGTTGTTAGATTTCCAATTTTGTGATTTTTAGAGTCACCGTGTGGCCGTACGGATTTTTAGAGTGAAAAACATTCAGTATTTCGACGGTTAAAAATACGCTGTGTGAGCATACGGAGTCGGAATTCGACGAAACCAGCTTCGTTGGGACCGTAATGTCGAACTGTAGCTGCATGTCCAGTTTCGTGATTTTTGGGTATCATAAGTGATCACAGGAATTTTTAAAGACTCATATGACAATATAAATGTAAATAAAAAATAGAATATACCAAAGAATATTCCTACCCCAAAGCCTATAAATAACCACTCCTAACCACTAAAACCTAATTTCTTCATTTTCAAGGTCAACCGAGTTTTTCCGCCGTCGTTCTTATCTTTCTTCGGTAAAAAAATAACTTTGGAAAATCAAAGAAAAACACAAATAAAATTCCTAAAATGTCGAAACAAAATCTGTTGGGCTTATGGAGGGAAGAGCTTCCTTCCGGTGGGTTTTATGGGGGTTGCGATGCTTGTTTGGGGCTGGTGCTATTGACCCAATAGCCTAGGGTTCATCGAATTGGGTAGTTGAAAGCAGGGATTTGATTTCTGGTTTCATATGTGGGATTTTGAGGACGTTGAGCACCTGCGTGAAATTTGTTTGTGGAATTCGATGCATTTTGGTTCGGGTTATTCACTGAGGGCATGAAGAGAAGGTGCTGGACGGGATTTTCTAGAGGGGCTCGAGTCCGTCGTTGAGGGTACGGATGTGTTGAGGATTCAATGGAGACTGGAACGGTGGTTTCAGTTTGGGTGCTAGTGGAGGAATGAAGTAGGAGCGATGATCGGAATATTCCTGAATGGCCGCCGAAGTGTTTCCAGGCAACAGATGCTCTCAGGGAAGAAAGGGAAATTGGACGGGCCTGGTATTTTTAAGGGTGATGGGCCTGGTTTAAAAGTTGAGCCCATTTGGGAAAATATAGTTTTTAAAAAAAGGGGGAAATGGAAGAAAAGGATTTTTGCCATGAGAAGAAAAGGGATGCGTGAGATAGATGAGGAGGGGAGGGTTGTTCATTTGCGGTCGGTTGAAAATAGAAGAAGCGGACAAGGTTTTCAAAGAAGCAGATGGGCCAAAAATTGGACGAAACAAGATCCGTCGGGATCGTATGGACGAGAGCGTCGCAGTGGAACTAACGGGAAGTGAATCCGAGCTCGTTACAATTTATGGAGAAATAAATTGTCCGTCGAAATCAAAGAACGTAAACCGATATTTTTCGGTTAACGCGCAAATGTGAGTAAAAACTCACTAACTCTCCTCAATTTATATTTTAATATAAATTGTATTTTTATTTCTGTATTTGACTGCTAGTTATGTACTGTTAATTTGGACTGTTAAGTTGTATTGTTAAATTGGACTGTAGATTGGACTATTAAATAATTGATTGAAAACAGTATGGATATATATATATACATATATATATATATATATCGTTATTAAACGGTGATTTTGTTATCAGTGTATTTCATTAGAAATGCAAGTGATGTTATATACGTTGTTTAACATCGGTGGATGCAGGGAAACAGGTTGGAGGAATCCGACTGGATTCCTCAACATTTATTTTACTGTTATTTGTGTATTGTGATATATACTGTGATATATAATCTGTTGTTGATTGTATATGTTTGGATGATATTGATCATTGACAGTTGGTTGTTTAAAAACAATAGAAAACACTGAAAATGTAGAAAAGGGGATTTTCAATATTTATATTGAAAATGAATCTATTTATAAAATCGAAGGATTTTATAAAAGGATATTTATTTAGAAATAAATAAATAAAATAAAGGAAATGTTTATTTAGATTAAATAAATAGAATAAAGGGTATTTAATTAGGGATTAAATAATTAGAGTTATAAAGGAAAATCTATTTAGGAAAATAAATAGATTATACAAAAGGAAATCTATTTAGGAAATAAATAGAAGTTAAAATAAATAGAAATAAAAGAAAAGTTAGTTAGTCGGATATAAATATTCGAATCAAGTTAGTTAAGTGGTCAAACCAAGCTAGTCGAACCCAACCGAGTCGAAATGGTCGAGTCGAACCAAATCGAGCCAAATGGTCGAGTCGAACCAATCGAGTCAAGATGGTCGAGTCAAACCAACCGAGTCGAGCTGGTCGAGTCGAACCAATCGAGTCAAGCTGGTCAAGTTAGTCGAACCTAGTCAGTACAACCAGGCTGGTCAAGTTAGTCGAACCTGGTCAGTCGAGTCGAGTAAATCAAACTTAGTTAATCGAAAGGAGTTTATCGATTTAGTTAATCTATAGGAGTAAATTGATTTAGTCAATCGAGATGAGTTAATCGGTTTTAATGAATCGAGAGGAGTTAGTCGAATATGGTATTCGAACCAAATGGTCAAACCAAGGGGTCGAACCAAGTAGTCAAGCCCAGTGGTCAAACCAAATGGGTCAGGTTAGCCAAACCTGGTCAGTCAAACCAAATGGGTTAGGTTAGCCAAGCCTGGTCAGTCAAACCAAATGGGTTAGGTTAGCCAAACCTGGTCAGTCAAACCAAATGGGTCAGGTTAGTCAAACCTGGTCGGTCGAACCAAGTAAGTCGAGTTAAGTTAGTCAAGTTAGTCGAGCCTAGTTAATCGAATCCAATTGGTCGAACCAAGTAAGTCGAGGTAAGTTAGTCGAGCCTAGTTGATCGAATCGAATTGGTCGAACCAAGTAAGTCGAGTTAGTCGAGTCAAGTTAAGTTAGTCGAGTTAAGTTCGTCGAGTTAAAGAAGTAATCGATGTTAGTTTCATCGAAAGGAATTATCGATGTTAGTTCATCGAAAGGAGTAATCGATGTTAGTTTCATCGAAAGGAATTATCGATGTTAGTTCATCGAAAGGAGTAATCGATGTTAGTTTCATCGAAAGGAATTATCGATGTTAGTTCATCGAAAGGAGTTATCAATTTTAGTTTCATCAAAAGGAGTTATCGATGTTAGTTCCATCGAAGGGAGTTATCGATTATAGTTTAATCGAAGTGAGATTTTCAAATATGAGATATTTGAAAAGAAAGAGTTATCGAATATAAGTTATTCGAAGAGAGATTATCGAATATCGTTTATTTGAAGAAGAGTTAATCAAATAGAGATTTCTCGATGAGAGTTAATCGGCAAATTCGATTATATCGAATTCGGGAAAGTACTTATACTTTCCAGTGTTTAAATAGAGTTTTATTTATTTATAAATAAATAAGTGTTAGGTTAATTATTCACTAATAAGAATAGAAGTTATAATTAAAGTTAGATAATTCGAAAGTAGGGATTATAACATTATCGTTATAACCAATGTTTTAAATATAGAAGTGGACTAGTAAAATTGAATCCGAGAAAGGCGTAAAGAGTTTGATAAAGATTAAAAGATAAACTTTGACCATTTCGAAGTTATAACGTTGTTCAGTTAAGGTCTGAGAGGTAATTATACCCCAACTTGAGTGACTTCCTTCTTAACTAAGAAATGGTAAGGTTTGATCATAAAGGAGTTTTGGAAATGTTTTCCAAACGAGAATCAGAAATGTTTTCTGATAAAAGGAAAAATAAGAATTTAGAATATAGGGAAACATGAGATAAGTAAATAAAGGAACTAAAGAGATTAATGTTAAATGATGTTTGTTCGATATAATTTCCATCTGGAAATAATATCGTTGTTTGCACACTTGTTTTTCTTTGATAGTTAACTCACAGACTATCGAAGTTTTTGACCATTTTAACGTTGTTAATATGGAGTGACCGGTTGGATTATTATCCATAGAACCACTCTGTATTGGCATAAGCGTCGCGAATCATATATGCCAAAGATAATTGAAGACGGAGTAAAATGCAAGGGCTATCCTGTTTACAGAATAGTGCCTTCGGTTTGTCCAGTCCCAGGACAACTTGTATGGACGAAGGTCTGACAGAGTATATCCAATGGATCGCGTAAGTTGATCTGTTCAAACGTATTCACGTTTGGTGGCGGAGGAATTCGTTTCTCCTAGCTGTATACCCGTGTTATTTTTGAATAAGTCAATTTGCGATTTGGCGGGTATGACGATGTGACATTTCTAAGTGAATGAAGATGGATGTCTGACATAGTATTTCCAGACGGTCACGTACATTGATTTCTTCAACTATACCAAGAGTGGAAGCGGAAAAGGAAACTTCTTTTAGCTGACACGTAATGTATGGTTGTAGACGTAAATTAGTGATTCTGATGGATCTGACAATGTGGCATTCGAAGTGAATTTGCTGTGATGATAAAGCGTAGCTTCTAGCCTCATCAACCGGTAAATGACAGAAATCGGGCAGGCAGCATGGCTAAGTCGGTCACACCGAAGTAGGGTGTATAATCACCTATCTAGTGAATATTCATTTGTTTCTTAAATCTATCAATGCTGACTCATATATATATACGGGAACGGTTGCTGATCCCAACCGTTGGTGATGTACATTCGATACACTCAAGCGAAATGAGTGGTCGGTCATGTGTGGCTGAGTTGCAAGATGTTCTTGTTGAACTCCAGTGTATCGTTCCTAGAGTACACTGATCGGAAGGTGGTTCCATACCTTGTCATAGTTGGGAATCCAATCATCCAATACGAGCTTGCGATTTTGATTGTATACTATATATGTAGTAACGTGAGATGCAAGCGTTTCTGCTAGATTGATATTTATTTGTACTTAGACATTATTATAATATCAGAATGATATTGCTTTGAAAATTTATTTGGATTCTCATAAGGGAAAAACCCGTTACGTATTCACGGCGTGGTCTTATGAGATATCATATACCTGTTTAAATGATTTGAGTTTATTCACACCAGTCCCATGACTGACCCGGAGTTCATTTTGTTGTTTTCCCTAAACTCTTGGGTGCCTAAATTTGTACGGGCAGTCAAGTAGTCGGGATTTTACAGATACACTTGGAGAGCTTGGAGCAGGAGGCTTCTGGATCATATAGCTATAGTTTATTTCCGCTGTGTTGTAAGTGCTGTACTCTGATAAGTACTATTGTATACATAACTGTTATATTTCAAAGTTATGTTATCTATTATATGTTATTCATTCCGCTGTGAGGTTCATGTTACTCTGATGTTGTGTTCTTCTTCTTCTTCTATTCTATAAGTTCTATCTTATCTATTCTCACCTTCTAATTTCTTTCATTAATTACTGGGATTTTTCGATGTTTTGGTTATCGACGTCGAGCTTACGTCGATAACCAAAGTCGCCGAAAATCCGGGTCACTACAGTTGGTATCAAAGCTTAAGTTAAGAATTACCTTGGCTCTGTGGCGTGACTCGGTAGAGATAGGGTTAGTAATACCCTAGATTGAGTTTGAGTGTATATATACGAGTGCGTATTTGTATTTGATATAAAAATGGTTTTATATTGTGGAGATTCATTGGCTGAGTTGTTTATGAGTTCTGGTCGATCAGTTTGATCCACTGTATCGGTAGGAGTAAATAAACACTTGAATACGATGGACCGACACAGTATGGATATGTGATATACTATCATATATTAGATATATTGGTTGTAGTTATAATCGAATGAGATTATAAAGTGAAATGATTATAAATGACTAATCAGAATTCATATAAGTAAAGTATATGAAAAAAAATGAAGAAAAATCTGAATTAAATCAGATTGAAATTAAAATAAGGAAATTTTAAGTTCCTGGGAGATTTTGAAAACGTTTTTCAAACTGAAGGTGATATAGTATTGAACTCACTTCGATAGCTGGAAAATAGATTCTGATGATGAATCGCGACATCATCAGTGTTCATTTTCGAATTCTAAGTGACGGACTACTACCAAAGGTTTTGTTTTTGAATTGTTTTGAGAAAACAAGTTGTTTAGAAATTCAAAGGTTTTGAATTGGCATTGTAATTTCAAATTGATTTGAAATAGACCCAGGAAATTAAGTTTTAGAATTTAATTTTAACTTATGAAGTTAAACAGAATAAGATAATAGAAATAAATTGAAATATTAACTTGAACTGAGTTAAATAGAATTGAATTGGATTAGAGAATAATCTGTTATGGAATTGGGTTGATGAGTTAAGAATTTGAAATTTGATATTCGGGTTCGAATGAAATTCGATTTGGTTTTGAGGATATGAACTGATTGGAATTCGATTGAGATAACCTTGTATATGCTGAGTTGATAGCTTATGGAAGTGATAGAGTTGATATTCCCGACAAAAAGGTACCAGTTTATATTATATATGGATATGAGATTTATGAGCCGAATTGGCAAGCCGCTTGGCTGTTTGATTTTCTTTTGGTTTAAAGAAGGCTCAGAGAGGTGAGTTGGAGTTTGAGATATTGACCAGTACAAAGGAGTTGCTGGCAAAAATTTTCGAAAAGTTAAGGCGTTAGAAAATTTTCAGAATTTTTGAAAATTTGGTTAGCAGGAATAAATTAATATTTTAGTCAATATTAATTGGTTCAGTTGAAACCGGAGATAAGAGGTAAACAGATAAATTTTTACCCAGTAGATAGGGTCGTCCCCTAGCTTAGCAATTTCGAGGACGAAATTATTTTAAGTGGGGAAGAATGTAGTGACCCGCATTTTTAGCTGTTGAACAATTAATTTATTTAATTATTAAACATCGATTTATCGATATCGAGAACGTGAATTAAATAATATTGAATATTTAATTAATAATTATAATATAATAAAATATATTATAATGTTAAAATAATCAAAAATATTGGAAATACAAATATTCTGTGAACGGGGTCATCCCTAAGATGTAATTCAACTTAGAGTTGGATTATATTGACGAATATATTCAATCGACGACAGTTTGAATATATAATTATAATATAATTAAAATAGAGCTTGAAATGGCGCGGCAGTTCGCTATTTGGCGATTCGAACTTCAACTGAATGTACAGGATTCGTTTTAAGCCGGATTTCTGTGAAACAAGAAACGTGTGGAGCTGGTGGAGTATATCTTTCTAGTGGAAGAGAAAAATCGGGATTTCGTCGTATAGATTTTGATGTACGTCCAAATCAAATTTCAGAAAAGTCGCTGTGGAATTCCTCTATAATTTGTGATGCTTTATATACGTTATAAATGGATTTTCAGTATAAACTGAATATCGAGATAATCTGGAAACTGAAATATCAAGCTGTAAATTCTGATATGATATTCTAGGGCTGTACATTATCATATGTGAAGATATACGATAATAATTAATTTTAAATAATTAATTCAATTATATTTAAATATATTTATATATTTAAATAGGCTATTTAGGGCGTTAAAAATAGCCACTTTTGCAAACGAAGTCGGAATTCGACGAAACCAGTTTTGTTGGATCCGCAATATCAAATAGTTGTTAGATTTCCAGTTTTGTGATTTTTAGAGTCACTGTGTGGCCGTACGGATTTTTAGAGTGAAAAACAGTCAGTATTTCGACGGTTAAAAATACGCTGTGTGAGCATACGGAGTCGGAATTCGACGAAACCAGCTTCGTTGGGACCGTAATGTCGAACTGTAGCTGCATGTCCAGTTTCGTGATTTTTGGGTATCATAAGTGATCACAGGAATTTTTAAAGACTCATATGACAATATAAATGTAAATAAAAAATAGAATATACCAAAGAATATTCCTACCCCAAAGCCTATAAATAACCCCTCCTAACCACTAAAACCTAATTTCTTCATTTTCAAGGTCAACGGAGTTTTTCCGCCTTCGTTCTTATCTTTCTTCGGTAAAAAAATAACTTTGGAAAATCAAAGAAAAACACAAATAAAATTCCTAAAATGTCGAAACAAAATCTGTTGGGCTTGTGGAGGGAAGAGCTTCCTTCCGGTGGGTTTTATGGGGGTTGCGATGCTTGTTTGGGGCTGGTGCTATTGACCTAATAGCCTAGGGTTCATCGAATTAGGTAGTTGAAAGCAGCGATTTGATTTCTGGTTTCATATGTGGGATTTTGAGGACGTTGAGCACCTGCGTGAAATTTGTTTGTGGAATTCGATGCATTTTGGTTCGGGTTATTCACTGAGGGCATGAAGAGAAGGTGCTGGACGGGAATTTCTAGAGGGGCTCGAGTCCGTCGTTGAGGGTACGGATGTGTTGAGGATTCGATGGAGACTGGAACGGTGGTTTCAGTTTGGGTGCTAGTGGAGGAATGAAGTAGGAGCGATGATCGGAATATTCCTGAATGGCCGCCGAAGTGTTTCCAGGCGACAGATGCTCTCAGGGAAGAAAGGGAAATTGGACGGGCCTGGTATTTTTAAGGGTGATGGGCCTGGTTTAAAAGTTGAGCCCATTTGGGAAAATTTAGTTTTAAAAAAAAGGGGGAAATGGAAGAAAAGGATTTTTGCCATGAGAAGAAAAGGGGTGCGTGAGATAGATGAGGAGGGGAGGGCTGTTCATTTGCGGTCGGTTGAAAATAGAAGAAGCGGACAAGGTTTTCAAAGAAGTAGATGGGCCAAAAATTGGACGAAACAAGATCCGTCGGGATCGTATGGACGAGAGCGTCGCAGTGGAACTAACGGGAAGTGAATCCGAGCTCGTTACAATTTATGGAGAAATAAATTGCCCGTCGAAATCAAAGAACGTAAACCGATATTTTTCGGTTAACGCGCAAATGTGAGTAAAAACTCACTAACTCTACTCAATTTATATTTTAATATAAATTGTATTTTTATTTCTGTATTTGACTGCTAGTTATGTACTGCTAATTTGGACTGTTAAGTGGTATTGTTAAATTGGACTATAGATTGGACTGTTAAATAATTGATTGAAAACAGTATGGATATATATATATATATATATATCGTTATTAAACGGTGATTTTGTTATCAGTGTATTTCATTAGAAATGCAAGTGATGTTATATACGTTGTTTAACATCAGTGGATGCAGGGAAACAGGTTGGAGGAATCCGACTGGATTCCTCAACATTTATTTTACTGTTATTTGTATATTGTGATATATACTGTGATATATAATCTGTTGTTGATTGTATATGTTTGGATGATATTGATCATTGACAGTTGGTTGTTTAAAATTAATAGAAAACACTGAAAATGTAGAAAAGGGGATTTTCAATATTTATATTGAAAATGAATCTATTTATAAAATCGAAGGATTTTACAAAAGGATATTTATTTAGAAATAAATAAATAAAATAAAGGAAATGTTTATTTAGATTAAATAAATAGAATAAAGGATACTTAATTAGGGATTAAATAATTAGAGTTATAAAGGAAAATCTATTTAGGAAAATAAATAGATTATACAAAAGGAAATCTATTTAGGAAATAAATAGAAGTTAAAATAAATAGAAATAAAAGAAAAGTTAGTTAGTCGGATATAAATATTCGAATGAAGTTAGTTAAGTGGTCAAACCAAGCTAGTCGAACCCAACTGAGTCGAAATGGTCGAGTCGAACCAAATCGAGCCAAATGGTCGAGTCGAACCAATCGAGTCAAGATGGTCGAGTCAAACCAACCGAGTCGAGCTGGTCGAGTCGAACCAATCGAGTCAAGCTGGTCAAGTTAGTCGAACCTAGTCAGTACAACCAAGCTGGTCAAGTTAGTCGAACCTGGTCAGTCGAATCGAGTAAATCAAACTTAGTTAATTGAAAGGAGTTTATCGATTTAGTTAATCGATAGGAGTAAATTGATTTAGTCAGTCGAGATGAGTTAATCGGTTTTAATGAATCGAGAGGAGTTAGTCGAATATGGTATTCGAACCAAATGGTCAAACCAAGGGGTCGAACCAAGTAGTCAAGCCCAGTGGTCAAACCAAATGGGTCAGGTTAGCCAAACCTGGTCAGTCAAACCAAATGGGTTAGGTTAGCCAAACCTGGTCAGTCAAACCAAATGGGTTAGGTTAGCCAAACCTGGTCAGTCAAACAAAATGGGTCAGGTTAGTCAAACCTGGTCGGTCGAACCAAGTAAGTCGAGTTAAGTTAGTCAAGTTAGTCGAGCCTAGTTAATCGAATCGAATTGTTCGAACCAAGTAAGTCGAGGTAAGTTAGTCGAGCCTAGTTGATCGAATCGAATTGGTCGAACCAAGTAAGTCGAGTTAGTCGAGTCAAGTTAAGTTAGTCGAGTTAAGTTCGTCGAGTTAAAGAAGTAATCGATGTTAGTTTCATCGAAAGGAATTATCGATGTTAGTTCATCGAAAGGAGTAATCGATGTTAGTTTCATCGAAAGGAATTATCGATGTAAGTTCATCGAAAGGAGTAATCGATGTTAGTTTCATCGAAAGGAATTATCGATGTTAGTTCATCGAAAGGAGTTATCAATTTTAGTTTCATCGAAAGGAGTTATCGATGTTAGTTCCATCGAAGGGAGTTATCGATTATAGTTTAATCGAAGTGAGATTTTCAAATATGAGATATTTGAAAAGAAAGAGTTATTGAATATTAGTTATTCGAAGAGAGATTATCGAATATCGTTTATTCGAAGAAGAGTTAATCAAATAGAGATTTCTCGAAGAGAGTTAATCGGCAAATTCGATTATATTGAATTCGGGAAAGTACTTATACTTTCCAGTGTTTAAATAGAGTTTTATTTATTTATAAATAAATAAGTGTTAGGTTAATTGTTCACTAATAAGAATAGAAGTTATAATTAAAGTTAGATAATTCGAAAGTAGGGATTATAACATTATCGTTATGACCAATGTTTTAAATATAGAAGTGGACTAGTAAAATTGAATCCGAGAAAGGCGTAAAGAGGTTGTTAAAGATTAAAAGATAAACTTTGACCATTTCGAAGTTATAACGTTGTTCAGTTAAGGTCTGAGAGGTAATTATACCCCAACTTGAGTGACTTCCTTCTTAACTAAGAAATGGTAAGGTTTGATCGTAAAGGAGTTTTGGAAATGTTTTCCAAACGAGAATCAGAAATGTTTTCTGATAAAAGGAAAAAAAAGAATTTAGAATATAGGGAAACATGAGATAAGTAAATAAAGGAACTAAAGAGATTAATGTTAAATGATGTTTGTTCGATATAATTTCCATCTGGAAATAATATCGTTGTTTGCACACTTGTTTTTCTTTGATAGTTAACTCACAGACTATCGAAGTTTTTGACCATTTTAACGTTGTTAATATGGAGAGACCGGTTGGATTATTATCCATAGAACCACTCTGTATTGGCATAAGCGTCGCGAATCATATATGCCAAAGATAATTGAAGACGGAATAAAATGCAAGGGCTATCCTGTTTACAGAATAGTGCCTTCGGTTTGTCCAGTCCCAGGACAACTTGTATGGACGAAGGTCTGATAGTGTATATCCAATGGATCGCGTAAGTTGATCTGTTCAAACGTATTCACGTTTGGTGGCGGAGGAATTCGTTTCTCCTAGCTGTATACCCGTGTTATTTTTGAATAAGTCAATTTGCGATTTGGCGGGTATGACGATGTGACATTTCTAAGTGAATGAAGATGGATGTCTGACATAGTATTTCCAGACGGTCACGTACATTGATTTCTTCAACTATACCAAGAGTGGAAGCGGAAAAGGAAACTTCTTTTAGCTGACACGTAATGTATGGTTGTAGACGTAAATTAGTGATTCTGATGGATCTGACAATGTGGCATTCGAAGTGAATTTGTTGTGATGATAAAGCGTAGCTTCTAGCCTCATCAACCGGTAAATGACAGAAATCGGGCAGGCAGCATGGCTAAGTCGGTCGCACCGAAGTAGGGTGTATAATCACCTATCTAGTGAATATTCATTTGTTTCTTAAATCTATCAATGCTGACCCATATATATATATATATATATATATATATATATATATATATATATATATACACGGGAACGGTTGCTGATCCCAACCGTTGGTGATGTACATTCGATACACTCAAGCGAAATGAGTTGTCGGTCATGTGTGGCTGAGTTGCAAGATGTTCTTGTTGAACTCCAGTGTATTGTTCCTAGAGTACACTGATCGGAAGGTGGTTCCATACCTTTTCATAGTTGGGAATCTAATCATCCAATACGAGCTTGCGATTTTGATTGTATACTATATATGTAGTAACGTGAGATGCAAGCGTTTCTGCTAGATTGATATTTATTTGTACTTAGACATTATTATAATATCAGAATAATATTGCTTTGAAAAGTTATTTGGATTCTCATAAGGGAAAAACCCGTTCCGTATTCACGGCGTGGTCTTATGAGATATCATATACCTGTTTAAATGATTTGAGTTTATTCACACCAGTCCCATGACTGACCAGGAGTTTATTTTGTTGTTTTCCCTAAACTCTTAGGTGCCTAAATTTGTACGGGCAGTCAAGTAGTCGGGATTTTACAGATACACTTGGAGAGCTTGGAGCAGGAGGCTTCTGGATCATATAGTTATAGTTTATTTCCGCTGTGTTGTAAGTGCTGTACTCTGATAAGTACTATTGTATACATAACTGTTATATTTCAAAGTTATGTTATCTATTATATGTTATTCATTCCGCTGTGAGGTTCGTGTAACTCTGATGTTGTGTTCTTCTTCTTCTTCTATTCTATAAGTTCTATCTTATCTATTCTCACCATCTAATTTCTTTCATTAATTACCGGGATTTTTCGATGTTTTTGTTATCGTCGTCGAGCTTACGTCGATAACCAAAGTCGCCGAAAATCCGGGTCACTACACCTCTCGAGAGGCCTTACTTATCAGAATGACGTGGATGACGTCAATCACAACCCATTCACTCAAGAAATCAGGAATTCCCGCAATCCCCCGGATTTCAAACTCCCACAAATGGAGCCATACAACGGCAGGACGGATCCTATCGTGCATCCCATGTGCTACAAACGACATATGGAAGTTCAATCTGAGTCGGAAAACGTCATGGCAAAGTGTTTTCCCCTCTTTCTGACTGACATAGCCGCTATATGGATTCGGTAGCTAGAAACGGAATCGATTAACAGTTAGAACATGTTGGTCGCACGCTGTATTGAAAAATTTCGGGTTCACATCGCTCAGCCCAAGAACGTCATGTCGGTTACTACAATCAAGCATAGGCCCAGAGAAACTCTGCGTTCCTTTCTGCAATGATTCAATGTTGCAGCAGCATCAGTTGACCGACCTGAACCATCGATGGTACTAATGGCAGCGGTATCCATTGTCTTGGATAAAACGGAATTCAAAAAATCTTTGTACGGAAATCCACCATGAAATCTCGGCTAATTCTAGATAGATTTCTGTGGGAAGAAGATGCAACTTCTGAAAAATGCATTCTCAACGTCAACATGGTTAAGGACAAAGAACCATCCGATTCTGGAAATGGCAAAGGAAAAGCCGCCGTCAAGAATGATCGCAACACTCAGCCCCGGAGAGGGCCCAGATATGAAAAGTATAATGAGCTCATTGCTTCGCTTTCTGACATCTACATGGACACAAACGGTGTTGTCTCCTACCGAAAGCCTCCCAGGAGGGAGCCATCACAAAGTGAATGCGATTCTAGAAAGCACTGCATATTCCATGATATGGACGGACATGTCACAAATGACTGCAGGCATCTTCGTGATTTGATTGAGGAACGGGTAAGACGTGGAGAGCTGCCCGAGTATGTGAAACTACCAAAAGCGCCTGCACCTGCGCCACCACCTCCTGCTCCACGGAGAGGAAATGACCCTGGATCGAGCTCTCGTGGGCTAATCATCAACTGATCTGGATGACACCAGCTTTCATTTTCTGTATTTCTTAGGCTTTAAGATTATTATTTTTTTGCTTTCACTAGGTTTTTCGATTGGTTGAATCGGAGTACACACGTTCGGGGTTAGGATGTAGTCCCAAAGCTTGCTCTGGACTCGGTGTCAAACAAATCAGGATTTGCTTTGGTTTTGCATTTTGAATTGAATAAAGAATTTCCAAGCATGGATTATGTTTGGAGAATTTATGTATCTTGTCAGGATGTGGTAGGATCCTCAACTTCAGTTAAAGTATGGCTTATACTTATTATGGAACTCTAGGTATGGATTATGCCTAGAGACGGACTATCTTATCAGGTTGTGGCAAGCGTAGCTCTACTACAGGTCTGAGTATGGTTTATACTCACTTTAAAATCTTAAGTATGGATTATACTTAGGAACGACAAATGGTCTTGCCAGGATGTGTCAAAAGAAATCGGGTATGGATTATACTCAATTTGAACTCCTGGGTATGGATTATGCCCTACAAATGGTCTTGTCAGGACGTGAAAAGAAATCGGGTATGGATTATTCTCGATTTGGACTTCTGGGTATGGATTATGCCTGGAAATGTTGGCCCTTGCCAGGATTTGGCTGGATGACTCAAACGTCCCTTGAGTATGGTTTATGCTCATTAGACGCCGATGCATGGTTTATGCTCAGAAAATTTGAATAATATCGCCAGGATTTGGCGCATTTGTTTTTCCTTTATCTCTTTACAGATATGGATTATATCTGTAGCTGGTAGTCCCGGCAATGTCGTGACATTATCGAATTCCTATGGCTTATAGATTTCCTCGACTATCCAAAACACCTCTTCCTTCAAACAACAAGATATGTTCTGGGGGCAAACTTGTTGACACACTTTTTGGTAAAAGCTGTCACACTGAATATCCGGATAGAATCGTGCTCAGATATGGAGAACAACATCTGAAGACAGGCAGTGGTTTGGTCAAAGTCGCATCACAGACAAAGAAAGTCCTGAAACTCCTATCAGATGACCTTTTATGGGCCCGAAAATAGCGATTACGAAGCTAAGCTCTATATCTCTTGTAGATCTCTGAATTAGCTTCTGTTTGAGCTTTGCTTTGGGTCAATCGAACTTACGGTTTGAAATTTATACCTGTTTCCGTAAATTGGTGTAATCTGGCAATTTCCTGGATAAAGCAACGAAGCGTCACACGATCAGAGTATGGCCCATGCACCCTTGGATCGCCCCTCATCGAACCGCCCCCCTCTGCTCGTGGTAAAACTTCAGATCGTGACCTACTCTTAGTACACATGGAGACCACGACCCGATCGCCAACACTTCACTCCAGCTCACAACCATACCCGGATCGTGATAGCCATATCACGATTCGACCCATGACTACGAACCGATCTCCAGACCTACAGATAAACAAACTGTTTTGACCTATTCTTAAGGCTACTCCTGCTCCTATTTTTCTGGTTCGGGTGACACGTACCCCACCACGAATCGGTCCTCCCAGAATCTCCTCTACGCCTATAAATACAACGAAACTTGGCCATTTAAATGGACTTTTGGCACTTGATCCTGAGGGCTTCAACCATTATCAATGCAAGGACTTTGCGAACAACGGAAGACCATTTCTAATCATTATAACGCGGGGTTATCATGTATATAATCTATTACTAATCTCCATTTCATCATTGTAAACATGAGGATTTCGTGCATAAACCGAGATAATTGTACTTGTAACCTCTTAGGATTTAAGAAGAGATAAAGTGGACGTAGGCTTGGTTTGAGCCGAACCACTATAAAAACTTTGTCTGTTCCCCATTTTTACTGCTTTTTTTGCATTCTGTGATCTGTGATCTGCATTTGAGTCATAGGCCCTGTTTTTGGTCTAACATTTTGGCATGCCAGGAAGGGGGCACACGATAACTTCAATTTCTACTTGGATTTTTTGGCTATTGGATAAATAGAAATCAAAAGGAAGAAAACTGGAACTTTCTCTCATGTTGATGATTCTGATGGTGAAGACACAAGGAACGAGGCAAGCCAGGAAGCTTCCTCTCATGGAGATCCTTCTGCATACTTGACCAGAGACGAGATGGATGGAGTTCTCACTGAACCGAGAGATCAGATGGCACGGCAAGATGATCTCTTCCAGAAACAGTAGGAAATGATCAACCAATTCTTCGCTCGAATGGATGGAAGGCCGAACAACGCTCAAGTCACTGGTAACGAAGCCATTGAAGCGGCTCGAGTATCACCCGGACTCGGGGCAACCCTCCCGTTCAACAGCATCAAACATCTCATGATTCACCTCTAGATCGCGTTCCAGATCGTGGTGCATCTCCAGGATCACGAGCCGATCCTAGCAACTCGCTCCCGTTTGCTCAAAAACAACCGGTTCATGACCTACCTCCAGGACCCAGTCTGATCGCACGATGCCTCACGAACCGACCCCTCGAACCGGGTCAGGTCGCCACCCTCGATCCGCGAGTCGCGATCCCCAGGCAACAACTCACCAACAACTTCCATTCTCTCTTGCACTCAACGTTGGGCGCACCAGCTCTGATTTTGGCAATCTGCAACAACTTTTTGAAGTAAATCGGATAGCAGAACTGATTGAACGCCTCTCGAGAGGCCGTACATACCATAATGACATGGATGACGTCAATCACAACCCATTCACTCAAGAAATCAGGAATTCCCGCAATCCCCCGGATTCCAAATTCCCACAACTGGAGCCATACAACGGCAGGACTAATCCTACCGTGGATCTTATGTGCTACAAACGACATATGGAAGTTCAATCAGCATCGGAAAACGTCATGGCAAAGTGTTTTACCCTCTTTCTGACTGACATAGCCACCATGTGGATTTAGCAGCTTGAAATGGAATCGATCTGCAGTTGGGACATGTTAGTCGCACGCTTTATTGAACAATTTCGAGTTCACATCGCTCGGCCAAAGAACGTCATGTCGCTTACTACAATCAAGCAGAGGCCCAGAGAAACTCTGCGTTCCTTTCTGGAAAGATCGATGGTACTAATGGCAATGGCATTCGTTGTCTTGGATAATACAGAATTCAAAAAATCTTTGTATGGAGATCCACCGCGAAATCTCGGCGAATTCTATCTTGAAGCAGATAGATTTTTGTGGGAAGAAGATGCAACTTCTGAAAAATGCATTCTCGATGTCAACATTGTTAAGGACAAAGTACCTTCCGATTCTGGAAATGGCAAAGGAAAAGCCGCCGTAAAAAATGATCGCAACACTCGGCCCCGGAGAGAGCCCAGATATGAAAAGTATACTAAGCTGATTGCTTCGCTTTCTGACATCTACATAGACACAAACGGTTCTGTCTCCTACCCAAAGCCTCCTAGGAGGGAGCCATCACAAAGAGAACACGATTCTGGAAAGCACCGCATATTCCATAATATGGATGGACACGACACAAATGACTGTAGGCATCTTCATGATTTGATTGAGGAACTGGTTAGACGTGTAGAGCTGCCCGAGTATGTGAAACTACCAACAGCGCCTGCACCTTCGCTGCCAACTCCTGCTCCCCGGAGAGGGAATGACCCTGGATCAAGCTCTTGTGGGCTCATCATCAACTGATCTAGATGAGACCAGCTTTCATTTTCTGCATTTCGTAGGCTTTATGATTTGTTTTTTGCTTTCACTAGGTTTTCCGATTGGTTGAATCGGAGTACACACGTTCGGGGTTAGGATGTAGCCCCAAAGTTTGCTCTGGACTCGGTGTCAAACCAATTTTCCATTTTGAATTGAATAAGGACTTTCCAAGCATGGATTATGTTTAGTGAATTTAAATATCTTGGCAGAATGTGGCAGGATCCTGAATTTCAGTTAAAGTATGGCTTATACTTATTATGGAATTCTAGGTATGGATTATGCCTAGAGACGGACTATCTTATCATGCTGTGGCAAGCAAAGATCTACTTCAGGTCTAAGTATGGTTTATACTCACTTTAGAATCTTAAGTATGGATTATCGTTAGGAATGACAAGTGGTCTTGTCAGGATGTGACAAAAGAAATCAGGTATGGATTATACTCGGTTTGAACTCCAGGGTATGGATTATGCCCTACAAACGGTCGTGTCAGGATGTGACAAAAGAAATCGGGTATGGATTATACTCGATCTGGACTTCTGGGTATGGATTATGCCTAGAAATGTTTGCCCTTGCCAGGATTTGGCATGATGACTCAAACGTCCCTTGAGTATGGTTTATGCTCATTAGACGCCGAAGCATGATTTATGTTCAGAAAATTTGAACAATATCACCAGCATTTGGTACGTTTGTTTTGCCTTTATCTCTTTATAGGTTTGGATTATATATGTAGCTGGAAGACCCGACAAGGTCATGGCATTATCGAATTTCTATAGCTTATAGATTTCCTGGACTATCCAGAACACATCTTCCTTCAACCAGCAAGATATGTTCTGGGGGGGGGGCACACTTGTTGACACACTTTTTGGTAGAAGATGTCACATTGAATATATGGATAGAATCGTGCTCGGATATGGAGAACAACATCAGAAGACAGGCAGCGATTTGGTCAAAGTCGCATCACGAACAAAGAAAGGCTCGAAACTCATATCAGTTGACCTTTTTTGGGCCCTAAAACAGCAATTATGTAGCTAAACTCTTTAACTATTGTAGATCTCTGAATTAGCTTCAGTTTGAGCTTTCGTTTGGCTCGATCGGACTTAGGGTTTGAATGTTTTGCCCGTTTGCGTAAACTGGTGTAGTCTGGCAATTTCCTGGATAAAGCAACGAAGCGTCACACGAACAGAGTATGGCTCATGCACCCTCGGATCGCCCCCCTTGGCTCGTGGTATACCTTCAGATCGTGACCTACTCTTAGTACACATGGAGACCACGACCCGATTACCAACACTTCACTCCATCTCGCAACCAGACCCGGATCGTGATAGCCATATCACGATCCGACCCATGACCACGAACCGATCTCCAGGCCTGTAGATATGCGCACTGTTTTGACCTATTCTTAAGGCTACTCCATCTCTTACTTTTCTGGATCGGGTTCCATGTACCACACGACGAACCAGTCCTCCCAGAAGCTCCTTTATGCCTATAAATACACCGAAACATGGCCATTTAAATGGACTTTTGGCACTTGATCTTGAGGGCTTCAACCATTATCAACGCAAGGACATTGCGAACAACGGAAGGCCATTTCTAATCATTCTAACACGAGATTATCGTGTACAAAATCAATTTCTAATCTCCATTTCTTCATTTTAAACACGAGGGTTTCTTGTATAATCCGGGATTATTGTACTTGTAACTTCTTAGGATTTAAGAAGAGATAAAGTGGATGTAGGCTTGGTTTGACCCGTACCACTATAAAAACTTTGTGTGTTCCCAATTTTTACTATTTTTTCTGCATTCTGTAATCTATGATCTGCATTTGGGTGTTAGGCCCAGATTTTGGTATAACATTTTGGCACACCAGGAAGGGGGGTACATGACAACTTCAATTTCTGCTTGGATTTTTGTGCTATTGGATAATTGGCAATCAAAAGGAAGAAAACTTGAACTTCTTCTCATGTTGATGATGCCGACGCTGAAGACACAAGGAACGAGGCAAGCCAATAAGCTTCCTCTCATAGTGATCCTTCTGCATACTTGACCAGAGACGAGATGGACGGAGTTCTCACCGAACCGAGAGATCAGATGGCACAGCAACATGATCTCCTCCAGAAACAGTAGGAAATGATCAACCAATTCTTCGCTCGGATGCATGGAAGGTCGAGCAACGCTCAAGTCACTAGAAACGAAGCCATTGTAGCGGCTCAAGTATCACCCGGACTCGGGGGCAACCCTCCCGTTCAACAGCATCAACCATCTCATGATACACCTCTAGATCGCGATCCAGATCGTGGTGCACCACCAGGCTCACGAGCCGATCCTAGCAACTCGCTCCCGTTTGCTCAACAACAACCAGTTCATGACCTACCTCCAGAACCGGGTCGGGTCGCCACCCTCGATCCACGAGCCGTGATCCCCAGGCAACAGCTCACCAACAGCTTCCATTCTCTCCTGCACTCAACGCTGGCGCACCAGCTCTGATTTTGGCAATTTGCAACAACTTTTTGAAGGAAATCGACTAGCAGAACTGATTGAACACCTCTCGAGGGGCCGTACTTATCAGAATGATGTGGGCAACGTCAATCACAACCCATTCACTCATGAAATGAGGAATTCCCGCAATCCCCCGGATTTCAAACTCCCACAACTGGAGCCATACAACGGCAGGATGAATCCTACCGTGCATCTCATGCGCTACAAACGACATATAGAATTTCAATCGGCATTGGAAAATGTCATGGCAAAGTGTTTTCCCCTCTTTCTGACTGACATAGCCACTATGTGGATTCGGTAGCTAGAAACGGAATCGATCAGCAGTTGGAACATGTTGGTCGCATTCTTTATTGAACAATTTCGGGTTCACATTGCATGGCCCAAGAACGTCATGTCGCTTACTACAATCAAGCAGAGGCCCACAGAAACTCTGCGTTCCTTTCTTGAAAGATTTAGCGTTACAGTAGCATCAGTTGACCGACCTGAACCATCGATGGTACTAATGGTAGAGGTATTTGTTGTCTTGGATAATACAGAATTCAAAAAATCTTAGTACCAAGATCCACCGTGAAATCTCGACGAATTCTACATTGAAGCAGATTGATTTCTGCGGGAAGAAGAAGCAACTTCTAAAAAACGCATTCTCGGTGTCAACATGGTTAAGGACAAAGAACCGTCCGATTATGGAAATGGCAAAGGAAAAGCCGCCGTCAAGAATGATCGCAACACTCGGCTCCGGAGAGGGCCCAGATATGAAAAGTATAATGAGCTCATTGATTTGCTTTTGGACATTTACATGGACACAAACGGTGTTGTCTCCTGCCAAAGCCTCCCAGGAGGGAGCCATCACAAAGAGAACGCGATTCTGGAAAGCACTG
Organism: Allium sativum; assembly: GCA_030737875.1. Classification (NCBI taxonomy): domain Eukaryota; kingdom Viridiplantae; phylum Streptophyta; class Magnoliopsida; order Asparagales; family Amaryllidaceae; genus Allium; species Allium sativum. Next base: position 568,749,039 of record CM060923.1, on the reverse strand, counting down.
CGTATTCCACGATATGGCCGGACACAACACAAATGACTGCAGGCATCTTCGTGATTTTATTGAGGAGCAGGTTAGATGTGGAGAGCTGCCCGAGTATGTGAAACTACCAACAGCGCCTGCACCTGCGCTGCCACCTCTTGCTCCTGGGAGAGGGAATGACCCTGGATAATGTTCTCGTGGGCTCATCATCAACTGATCTGGATGAGGCCAGCTTTCATTTTCAGCTTTTCGTAGGCTTTAAGATTTGATTTTTGCTTTCACTCGGTTTTCCGATTGGTTGAATCCGAGTACACAGGTTTGGGGTAAGGATGTAGCCCGAAAGCTTGCTCTGGACTCGGTGTCAAAAAAATCACGATTGGCTTTGGTTTTGCATTTTAAATTGAATAAGGACTTTCCAAGCATGGATTATGATTGGTGAATTTAAGTTTCTTTTCAGGATGTGGCAGGATCCTGAGCTTCAGTTAAAGTATGGCTAATACTTATTATGGAACTCTAGGTATGGATTATGCCTAGAGACGGACTATCTTATCAGGCTGTGGCATGCATAGCTCTACTTCAGGTCTGAGTATGGTTTATACTCACTTTAGAATCTTAAGTATGGATTATACTTAGGAACGACAAATGGTCTTGTCAGGATGTGACAAAAGAAATCGGGTATGGATTATACTCGGTTTGAACTACATGGTATGGATTATGCCCTACAAACGGTCTAGTCAGGATGTGAAAAGAAATCGGGTATGGATTATACACGATTTGTACTTCTGGCTATGGATTATGCCTTGAAATGTTGGCCCTTGCAGGATTTGGCAGGACGACTCAAACGTCCCTTGAGTATGATTTATGATCATTAGACGCCGAAGCATGGTTTATGCTAAGAAAATTTGAACAATATCGACAGGATTTAGCCCATTTGTTTTTCCTTTATCTCTTTATAGGTATGGATTATATCTGTAGCTGGCAGACCCGACAAGGTTGTAGTAACACCCCATATTTCTGTTAACACTAATGTTCACAAATTAAAGAATAACTAATCTCAGATTTGAGAATTAAGGGAAACGGGTTGTGCCATTGTGTTCATCTCGGAATTCTGGTTGAGATAGAGTCCGAGTTTGCATGAATTGGACTTCGTATGTGGCCATCCGAATTTTCACAAAATTCAAAACAGATTTCAGAAAATTCAGATTTCGGAATCAGACAGGCTAGGCAGGAATTTTCCCACCAGGGCTAGGTCGACCATAGGGTCGACCTTCCCTGACTAGGTCGACCATTGGGTCGACCTGGGTGTCGACCTTCCACCCCCCCCCCCCCCCCCCGAGAAGATTTGTTTTATGACCTGTTTGTGACTAGATGCTGACTCATTAGGGTTTCTGATCTGCTCTGATTGGCTGGGATTAATTCTGGGTTGATCGGATGGCTTAAATTAATTCAAAACTCTATAAAAAGACCTATAGACTCAAAACCTAAAATCAAAACAAAATTAGATTCTTGGCCTCCATGCCGTCACCTAGCAACTCAGCATAGCCACCACCAATTAGAGAGGAAGAAAGCTAATCTAATTCAACTCTTTTTAACTTAAACAACGAATCTTCTTCAAGGGAAAGCTATTACAACTTCAGAAATCAGAGTTCAGAACTCAAGACCTTCTTTGAGTTGTGAGTTCGATAATTTTTATAAAATAACTAGTAAATTAATTGGATTGAGTTATGATGCGGATAATTTGGATATAATGTGAAATATTGACTGCATGTTGTAATTATTTTGTTGAATTGTGTTGTAATTTCTATGATGTTATGTTATGATGTTACCATTTATGATGTAAAGTTATGATGCTATCATCCATGTTGTAATTCTATGATCGGCTTATGTATAGTTGAATCACCATGTTGTTCATATGCTAGTTTGGGTACGATGATTCATATGATAAATCATAAGTATGTATCCAAGTTTAGATTTTTATTAAGACATGAATCATATGCAAGTTTGGGGAAAATTATATGTACAACCTTATATGCTTCATGACATCTATTTTAGATCTAAAAGTTAGGCTATGACATGTGTGAGTTATATGCTAAATTCTACATGCTAGTTTACATGTTTAGATGTGAGTTTACACCATCGTTATGTTACATAAGTCACATATGCAAGTTTACACCAATATATATGTTTAGAATATGAATCATGTTATGCAAGTTTGTAGTTACTGCCTATGCAAGTTTACACCTTTAAATGTAGATCTATGACATACATGATTTATGCAAGTTTGTGACCATTATCCCAACAAGTTCACACCCTTAGATTTGGATCTATGACATATGTTGTTTATGCAAGTTGTAACTTTGGCCTATGAAAGTTTTAGATGTAGAACATCATTCACACATGCAAGTTCACCCCTATGTTTAGAACTAAGTTTTAATTATGTGTATGTTGTGATGTTTTCTCTTTATTCCATGAGTTAGACTATTTGAGTCTAACGTATATTTTACGATAAACGAACAAACGTGCAACGTGGGGTAAAAAGGGGATAATATTAAATGATTTAATTGGCATAGATGCCTTAAAAGGCATAAAATAAATTTGTGATAAAAATTGGTATGATTTTACATACCATAAATGGATGGCCATAATTGAGTCAATTATGGCCATAGTTAAATTTGGAATTAATTGATAATTTGAATAGGGAAAGTAATTCAAATTGGGGAATGATTAATTAGGAGTAATTAATCGTCTAAGACACGAGGTTAAGCTCTTTTGTGGTGTAAGACTGCCCGGACCCGCTCGGCAAATCCAGCTGCCACAAACACCAGTCTATTGTGGGAGGTCTTAGGCCTAAATTAAATACGTAACAATTGTAAAGACACGAGGTTAGGCTCTTTTGCGTTGTAAGACTGCCCGGACCAGCCCGGCAAATCCAGCTGCCACAAATGCCAGTCTAATGTGAGAGGTCTTTATGAGGTTACGGTCTTAATGAATTAAGAAACACTTAACCAGATAAACTTGTAGTGGGACATGAGGGGGGTAAGTGGGTGCCTTGGGTGGCATGTGGAATCTAGTTGGTGCCTTGGGTGGCATTTGAATAACAATTAGAAATACTTAACTAAAAATGAAACATGTAAGTAAACATGAATAAGAAGTGGGTTAAGTGGGATATACTAGAGGGGACCAAGACTAGGTGGATAGATTGTGTCAAGTAATGGGGCCCCATTTCAACCAGTAACCCATACGTATCTTTGTTGGCTCGACCCAAGTCGAGGACGGGACACACATACTGGGCTTGACTGTAAGAGGCCAAACCGGGTTAGAGGTGGCAACGCAAGTCCAACGGGTTCATATCCGTGTGTGGACCCGGGCTGGTAGGTAAGACGTTGTTGCATCGTGTAGGTATAAGTCGTGCATTATTTGGGTATCGGGTTGTAACACCCCACACCCGCTATAGTCACTCACTAAGGGAATGCCATAGCATCGGTGGAGTATTTTTAGTGAGTATAGAACAGTAAAATTACAACAAGACAGATATAATGTAATACTTGAAAATTTAAAACATCATCTCATAGCAGCGGAAAGTAAAACATGTTTGGTTACATCATAAAACCATAACAAGAGTCAAGTACAAAATATCCATCCTGAATAAAATAAGTACATAATCCCACTACTCATAACAAATAGCCATAACAGAAAAGATAAGATAAGCTGAGCTCTACATCTACGGTCCAAGCTCCAAGAGATAGATAAAGCAAACTGATCAAAGCCCACTAGCACTAGGCCCAACCTGAGGACCTGAAGGAAAAAGATAAAAACAACAGGGGTCAGACATAAGCCTGAGTGAACCCTATCTCCTTAATAATACAATTATTAAAGTAATTAGGGTATGATATGAACTCGGTATGGTATCTTTGGGGATAATGACTACACTAAGTTGCCCACGAACACAGGACGAACTAAGATAACCGTAAAGACGCATCTACCCACCCAAGGATAATTACTAACTGCACCACACCAGTCACTCCTACTCAAAGGTTGATCCCACCCAAGGATATCAAAGATAGATATAACCAGTAGTTTCCTGTACCCTAGTTGACTACATAGGTGCCGTCTGCCCCTATCTCTACTAGGTGTACCCCACTACCCCAAGCGATCGGCTCCCTAACGTAGGTATCCGTGCTGGGCCCACAGTGGGTGTATCATTCCCCAAAGTGGCAACCCAAAAGCAACACCGGTGCACGGGTTATACCTACACGATGCAACAACGTCTTACCTCCCAGTCCCGGGCCCACACACGCATATGAAACCCGATGGGCCTGCGTTGCCACCGCTAACCCCGTTTTGGCCACTTATAGACAAGCCCAGTATGCGTGCCCCGTCCTCGGCTTGGGCCGAGCTACAAAGATACATATGGGATACTGGTTGTAATGGGCTCTCCACAAGCTACCCACCAGAGCTTGTTATTAATCTAGTGTTCCCCACTTAACCCTTTAATCATGTTTAATTACATGTTTCACTTGGTTAAGTATTCTAATCGTATTTTCTATTGCCACCCAAGGCAACCCACTAGATTCCTCATGCCACCCAAGGCACCCACTTAACCCCTCATGTCCCACTACATGCTAATATGGTTAAGTGTTTCTTAATTAATTAAGACCGTGATTCCCCATAAAGACCTCCCACATTAGACTGGCTGTTATGACCGCCTGGTTAAGCCGGTAGGGTCCGGGCAGTCTTACGTCATAACAGAGTCTAACCTCGTGTCTTTACTTTAATCACGTATTTAATTTGTGCCTAAGACCTCTCACATTAGACTGGCTGTTATGACCGCCTGGTTAAGCCGGTAGGGTCCGGGCAGTCTTACGTCATAACAGAGCCTAACCTCGTGTCTTAGTTGATTAATTACACCTAATTAATCACCCCCATATTAATTATCCCTAATTAATATCAATTTATTCATAACATGGGTAGACCTAACTCAATAGGTAAATTCCCATGGGGTAGACCTAACTCAATAGGTAAATTCCCACTTATGTTAATTAATTTTTTTATGGTATGCTTAATCATACCCATTTCAACATACTTTTAATTAACATATTAATTAACCCCATCGTTCCCCACGTAAATCGTCATTATGACATAACATAATAAAGGGAAGATTTACCACACATAACATGGGTTTAGCATATAACTTTATCATGGGTTAAGAGGATGTCAACTTGCATATATGAGCATGTATTAACCCAACTATATTCAACCCAAACTTGCATATTATCAAACATGTGTCTTACATAACATGTTGCATATGAACTTACATATCATCAAGCATGTGATTTGCATAACATGTTGCATATGAACTTACATATCATCATACATGTGATTTGCATAACATGTAGAACTTGCATATATGACTTGCATCTTAAAGGAGGGTAAACATGCATAGCATATAAGGGTGTCATCTTGCATATGTATGCATCACATTTAAAAGGGTAAACTTACATGTCATGATTTATGCATAATACCAAACACTTAGCATGCATAAAACCACATACTTAGCATGCATAGAATCAATTACTTATTATGCATAAACACACCACTTAACTTGCATAAACCCAAACACTTAGCATGCATACAATCAAATACTTAGCATGCATAAAATCAAATACTTAGCATGCATAAAATCACATGCATAACTTGTATGACATGTTGAACTTGCATTTCAACATATACATAACTTGCATAAACATTCACATACTTGCATAGGCTTGCATATTATGTTAAACTTGCATTTCAACATATACATAACTTGCATAAACATTCACATACTTGCATAGGCTTGCATATTATGTTAAACTTGCATTTCAACATATACATAACTTGCATAAACATTCACATACTTGCATAGGCTTGCATATTATGTTAAACTTGCATTTCAACATATACATAACTTGCATAAACATTCACATACTTGCATAGGCTTGCATATTATGTTAAACTTGCATTTCAACATATACATAACTTGCATAAACATTCACATACTTGCATAGGCTTGCATATTATGTTAAACTTGCATTTCAACATATACATAACTTGCATAAACATTCACATACTTGCATAACATGTTTGCATAATGGATCCATATTCACTTAGTGTTTTGCATCATAAACATCATGAAACAACTTGCATAAAAATATCATGATTACATATTATGAAACTTGCATGACATAAGGCATATAACTTGCAAAACACATAATATTCACTACATCAAGCTTGCACAAATATATGGATCCACAAACATAGCCATACTTTATCACATCTTATCATAATCAATTCAATAATTGATTATTAAGGGGATAGAAGCTCACCAAAACAAGATTAGCAAGTTAAATGAAGCAAATCCCAATGATTAAGTAGAAGAAGATGTAGATTAGCTTGCAAACCCTCTTAGAATTTTTAGTGGAGGCTCTCCAATTTTCTAAGTGGTGGCATAATGGCCTTAGATCTATTTTTGGTAAGGATAAGGGGGGTATTAGGGTGTATATATAGATTAGTTAGATGTTTTAGGACCATAGGATATACCCTAGAACCAATCCTAGCCTTTAAAGCATGTCTTGGGGAAGAAGTCAAGTGTAGGAACCATTTAGGGCCCAAAAAAAAACAGCCCAAAACTCATCCCGGGCCTCAAAACATGAGCAGTTTTCGTTTTTGATTTTTCGTGAAACTTTGACGGGCCATAACTTGGTCATACGGACTCCGATTTACGAAAACTCGGACTCTATTTCGCGTATTTTTCCGAGACGAACGCAATGGCACAGCCCGTTTCCCCTGATTCAGAATATTAAATTTAATTCTGCTCTGATTTATGTTATAACAAGTTATTTAACATACGGGGTGTTACATTCTCCCCTACTTAAAGGATTTCGTCCCCGAAATCTCTAAGTCAAGAAGAACGTATCCTACCAACCAAACAACCATCTACTCAACCATCAAACACTGGCATCCATTGTCCTTAAAGTTTCTAATGTTGTATGAACATATGCAAAAAGTGTGTGTATATGTTCCCTATCTAATGCAAAATCAGGCGGTCTACTGATTCAGTTGACCTCCTTAATGCAAACCATGATAGTGCCATGCATCCAATATGTATGCGAAAGAACCCTATCGACACATACTATTTCTACATGCGTGCACAATCATTCACCGAATAAATGCATCATCCATATGATAGCACAACCATCATACATCCATTAATATAGCTACCTACACACATTTATATGCAATATGCAATATGAAGTGATTGAGCCGATCTAGTGCCTAAAGTGTGTGTATATGCATCCACGAGCAACCACTAGCAAACACTTGCATCCACTTGCATCCATCAATCATAACATGTCTCAAACACATGTTTTAACCATAGGTTTACCCTATCTAAAAGGTCAAAGGTGCTAACGAGAGGACATACTAAGGACAAGATAAGATAGGCAATAAAGGAGAAGTTAAAGAACATACTCTCGAAAAGAAAAGGGTACAAAGAACGCATCTTCGCTTCCGTCTCCCAAGTAGCATTGCTCTCGTCATCTCCCCATTGCACTTTGACTAGCTGAACCTCTCTGTTTCTCAACTTCTTAATCTCTGACCCAAGGATGCGAGTAGGAGCTCGTCGAATCGTCGCATCACGCTCTACTTCCACTTCTCTAAGCAAGCTTGGCTCTACCACCTCTGCGGTCTCATGTAGGCACTTCCTCAAATGTGACACATGGAAAACATCATGTATACCACTAAGTCTGTCTGGCAACTCCACCCTTTATGCCATCCGTCCAATTCTTTCCTTGACAGGAAACGGTCCTACAAACCTCGGTGCTAACTTCCCAGCGGATCCAAAGCGAACAACATTCCGTAATGGAGACACTTTGACAAAAACCATGTCCCCAAGTTCAAACTCAAGATCAGTCCTCCTCTTATCTACATAAGATTTCTGTCTGTCTTGCGCTGCTTTCATCCTTCTTCGAATCAAATCAACCTTCTCTGAAGTCTCTCTAACCATATCGGGCCCTAGCAAGATCTTATCCGTAGATTCCCACCAACATGTAGGTGATCGACAAGGCCTTCCATAAAGGGCTTCAAAAGGTGCCATGCCAATACTAGACTGGAAGCTGATGTTATATGCAAACTCCACCAAAGGAAGATGCTCTTCCCATGTACCTCCAAAATCCAAGATACAAAGCCTCAAAAGGTCTTCCAAAACACGGTTCACCCTCTCGGTCTGGCCGTCTGTCTGAGGATGATATGCGGTGCTCAAACACAACTGAGTCCCCACCGCCTCCTGTAAACTCTTCCAAAACTCACTAGTGAAGATAGGATCTCGATCACTCACTATGCTGGAAGGTACCCCATGCAATCGAACTATCTCTCGAACATAGACTGAAGCAAGCCATGGAGCAGTCCTCTTACTCTTCACAGGTATGAAATGGGCGCTCTTAGTAAGCCTGTCTACCACCACCCAAATTCCTGTATTACTCTTTCTCGATCTGGGTAACCCGTCAATAAAATCCATCGAGACGCTATTCCACTTCCATTGCGGAACCTCCAATGGGTAAGGCAACCCACCTGGTTTCCTTTGCTCCGCCTTCACTTGCTGGCACACCAAACATTGAGCGACATACTCGGCCACGTCTTTCTTCATACTGGCCCAGAAGAAAACCCTCTTCATGTCTTGATACATCTTGTCCCCACCGGAATGAATGGTCATCCTAGAACGGTGTGCATCATCAAGAATAACCTTCCTCAAACCCTCGTCTTGCGGTACACAAAGTCTACCGTCTCTACGCAAGCACCCCCTATCGCCTAGGGTGTACCTACTCAAATGGCTGGACGACTCTCCCCTTATGAGCTTCTCTACCAACTCAACCAACTGTGGGTCGTCCCTCTGTGCTTCTCCAATCCGCCCCAAAAGAGTAGGTCTAACTTCCAAGGAAGCTAGCAAACCGGGTACATAATCAACGGAAGGTCTGAAATCAAATATCGAGATAAATTCCAAGCTTCGTTGTTCCACGAACAACAGACTCAAGGACAACCTCTTTCTGTTCAAGGCGTCCGCCACCACGTTACCCTTGCCAGGTGTATACGCTATCTCAACCTCATAGGATGCTAAGAATCCCATCCACTTTTACTGTCCTAAGATTATGAAGAGTCTCCAACACTTCCCTAAGATGTAGGGCATGCTCTTCTCCACCAGGATATCATCCAAAATCATCACAACTGTCTCTCACGCAGACCACCCTAGTCGAACTCGGCATCCCGCAAATGCAAGCCCCAAAGGCCTAAACCAATATCAGACAAACACCCAAGGGATACCTCCTTCGAATTCAGACGACCTACGTGAGATGATACTAGTAAAAATGGCTAAATAATTAAGCCCTTGTCCAATTCTGGATGTCCTCGCCAGTCTCGCTCCAAAACCGTCGTTTATCCCATACTGGCTTTGCTCAGCCTATTGAGCACATACGAAAACTTATTTTGCTCCTAGAAAAGACCAAGATGTCAACCACAAGGACCATCACAACTTATTTAGGTACTCCCTGAACACCCTTCTCATCAAATCAACAAAGTATGCGGGGGCGTTCGTCAAACCAAATGGCATCACCAGCCACTCATAAAAAAAATCATCCGGAGTCCTAAAGGCAGTCTTCTCTATACTATCCTCAGCCACTCTCAACTGATGAAGTCCCGTGGCTAAGTCCTACTACAAAGATACTGAGGCGCCAGCCAACTGATCAAAGAGATCATCTATCCTTGGCAATGGGTGTCTATTCTTCTTTGTGAGTTTCTTTAGTTCTCTTTAGCCTACACAAAGTCTGAGGGACTCATCCGCCTTCATAACAAAAACTACTGGAGCGCCCCACTCCGATATACTTCGTCTTATGAACCATTTCTCAAGCAAATCGCCTACTTACTTATGGAGTTCCCTCCTCTCACGAGGAGCCATGTGGCACACTGGCCAAGATACTGGTTTAGCATTATCCACCAGATATATTCGGAAGTCAATCTCCCGCTTCGGAGGTAAGCCCTTCACCTCTTCACACACATCCGGGTATTCCCAGACCGCCCTATCAGATCGCAAACTCTAGACCGACGTGTCAAGCGATTCTAGATAACTTAGCATAACAGATTCTATGGGATTACAAGAGATCTCGAGAGTGTTACCCAGGTGGCCCATAAGCCTAACAACTCTCCCTTCAAAATCAAGAACGGCACCCCTACTGGATAACCAGTCCATGCCCAAAACTAACCCATAGCCCGTGAAGCCCAAAAAGCATCACATCTAAACTCAACGCTAAGTATAGAAACTTTCAAACCCAAACACATCATGGAGCCCCAATTGGGTTTGAAACAACTAAGGGATCATCTACCAAACTGGTGTCTAAGTGCAGTGACTCAACTAACAATGGTGAGATAAACGAACTCGATATATCAGAATCAAATAAAGTTTGAATCGGATAATAAAGAAATCCAAATTCCAACCTAGACGGTCTTATCCCCATCTGGTACCCTAGTCGTAAGGGAATACAACTACCCTCCAGAAGATTCCATACCTTGCCCTTGCTTCTTTGGACAATCCTAATAACGTGTCCTATTCCTCCCAAAAGGATAACTACTAGCCTTCTTCTTCCCTATTCTCCACTCATAACCTCCCACCAATGAGGTTTCATCCTTCATTAACTAAACAACTATTTGAGCCTTCCTCTCATCGTCTATCCTATAGGTACCTACCAGTCCTCCTCCTTCTTGAACCAACTTCTAATCTGATTAACGTCTAAGTCCCTTGAAGTGGTTTTCCATCCTTATCTATCTTAGAAAGATCATCTATATGCGGAGGGGAAACTCAAAATGAGAGAAAGGAAGAGATTCAAAATGGAGAATTCGAAAGATATAGATATGGCTATTGGGGATTATGCTTTTCTTTCAAAAACTTTTCTCTTAAAAGACATGTTTTTGAAAATACTTTCTTCTAAAATATTCTTAGAAAATAGTTTTTCTTAAAAAATTTATCTGTTCTGGTAACCTTAAGCTCTGATACCACGTGTAACACCCCACACCCGCTATAGTCACTCACTAAGGGAATGCCATAGCATCGGTGGAGTATTTTTAGTGAGTATAGAACAGTAAAATTACAACAAGACAGATATAATGTAATACTTGAAAATTTAAAACATCATCTCATAGCAGCGGAAAGTAAAACATGTTTGGTTACATCATAAAACCATAACAAGAGTCAAGTACAAAATATCCATCCTGAATAAAATAAGTACATAATCCCACTACTCATAACAAATAGCCATAACAGAAAAGATAAGATAAGCTGAGCTCTACATCTACGGTCCAAGCTCCAAGAGATAGATAAAGCAAACTGATCAAAGCCCACTAGCACTAGGCCCAACCTGAGGACCTGAAGGAAAAAGATAAAAACAACGGGGGTCAGACATAAGCCTGAGTGAACCCTATCTCCTTAATAATACAATTATTAAAGTAATTAGGGTATGATATGAACTCGGTATGGTATCTTTGGGGATAATGACTACACTAAGTTGCCCACGAACACAGGACGAACTAAGATAACCGTAAAAACGCATCTACCTACCCAAGGATAATTACTAACTGCACCACACCAGTCACTCCTACTCAAAGGTTTATCCCACCCAAGGATATCAAAGATAGATATAACCAGTAGTTTCCTGTACCCTAGTTGACTACATAGGTGCCGTCTGCCCCTATCTCTACTAGGTGTACCCCACTACCCCAAGCGATCGGCTCCCTAACGTAGGTATCCGTGCTGGGCCCACAGTGGGGTGTATCATTCCCCAAAGTGGCAACCCAAAAGCAACACCGGTGCACGGGTTATACCTACACGATGCAACAACGTATTACCTCCCAGTCCCGGGCCCACACACGCATATGAAACCCGATGGGCCTGCGTTGCCACCACTAACCCCGTTTTGGCCACTTATAGACAAGCCCAGTATGCATGCCCCGTCCTCGGCTTGGGCCGAGCTAGAAAGATACATATGGGATACTGGTTGTAATGGGCCCTCCACAAGCTACCCACCAGAGCTTGTTATTAATCTAGTGTTCCCCACTTAACCCTTTAATCATGTTTAATTACATGTTTCACTTGGTTAAGTATTCTAATCGTATTTTCTATTGCCACCCAAGGCAACCCACTAGATTCCTCATGCCACCCAAGGCACCCACTTAACCCCTCATGTCCCACTACATGCTAATATGGTTAAGTGTTTCTTAATTAATTAAGACCGTGATTCCCCATAAAGACCTCCCACATTAGACTGGCTGTTATGACCGCCTGGTTAAGCCGGTAGGGTCCGGGCAGTCTTACGTCATAACAGAGTCTAACCTCGTGTCTTTACTTTAATCACGTATTTAATTTGTGCCTAAGACCTCTCACATTAGACTGGCTGTTATGACCGCCTGGTTAAGCCGGTAGGGTCCGGGCAGTCTTACGTCATAACAGAGCCTAACCTCGTGTCTTAGTCGATTAATTACACCTAATTAATCACCCCCATATTAATTATCCCTAATTAATATCAATTTATTCATAACATGGGTAGACCTAACTCAATAGGTAAATTCCCATGGGGTAGACCTAACTCAATAGGTAAATTCCCACTTATGTTAATTAATTTTTTTATGGTATGCTTAATCATACCCATTTCAACATACTTTTAATTAACATATTAATTAACCCCATCGTTCCCCACGTAAATCGTCATTATGACATAACATAATAAAGGGAAGATTTACCACACATAACATGGGTTTAGCATATAACTTTATCATGGGTTAAGAGGATGTCAACTTGCATATATGAGCATGTATTAACCCAACTATATTCAACCCAAACTTGCATATTATCAAACATGTGTCTTACATAACATGTTGCATATGAACTTACATATCATCAAGCATGTGATTTGCATAACATGTTGCATATGAACTTACATATCATCATACATGTGATTTGCATAACATGTAGAACTTGCATATATGACTTGCATCTTAAAGGAGGGTAAACATGCATAGCATATAAGGGTGTCATCTTGCATATGTATGCATCACATTTAAAAGGGTAAACTTACATGTCATGATTTATGCATAATACCAAACACTTAGCATGCATAAAACCACATACTTAGCATGCATAGAATCAATTACTTATTATGCATAAACACACCACTTAACTTGCATAAACCCAAACACTTAGCATGCATACAATCAAATACTTAGCATGCATAAAATCAAATACTTAGCATGCATAAAATCACATGCATAACTTGTATGACATGTTGAACTTGCATTTCAACATATACATAACTTGCATAAACATTCACATACTTGCATAGGCTTGCATATTATGTTAAACTTGCATTTCAACATATACATAACTTGCATAAACATTCACATACTTGCATAGGCTTGCATATTATGTTAAACTTGCATTTCAACATATACATAACTTGCATAAACATTCACATACTTGCATAGGCTTGCATATTATGTTAAACTTGCATTTCAACATATACATAACTTGCATAAACATTCACATACTTGCATAGGCTTGCATATTATGTTAAACTTGCATTTCAACATATACATAACTTGCATAAACATTCACATACTTGCATAGGCTTGCATATTATGTTAAACTTGCATTTCAACATATACATAACTTGCATAAACATTCACATACTTGCATAACATGTTTGCATAATGGATCCATATTCACTTAGTGTTTTGCATCATAAACATCATGAAACAACTTGCATAAAAATATCATGATTACATATTATGAAACTTGCATGACATAAGGCATATAACTTGCAAAACACATAATATTCACTACATCAAGCTTGCATAAATATATGGATCCACAAACATAGCCATACTTTATCACACCTTATCATAATCAATTCAATAATTGATTATTAAGGGGATAGAAGCTCACCAAAACAAGATTAGCAAGTTAAATGAAGCAAATCCCAATGATTAAGTAGAAGAAGATGTAGATTAGCTTGCAAACCCTCTTAGAATTTTTAGTGGAGGCTCTCCAATTTTCTAAGTGGTGGCATAATGGCCTTAGATCTATTTTTGGTAAGGATAAGGGGGGTATTAGGGTGTATATATAGATTAGTTAGATGTTTTAGGACCATAGGATATACCCTAGAACCAATCCTAGCCTTTAAAGCATGTCTTGGGGAAGAAGTCAAGTGTAGGAACCATTTAGGGCCCAAAAAAAAACAGCCCAAAACTCATCCCGGGCCTCAAAACATGAGCAGTTTTCGTTTTTGATTTTTCGTGAAACTTTGACGGGCCATAACTTGGTCATACGGACTCCGATTTACGAAAACTCGGACTCTATTTCGCGTATTTTTCCGAGACGAACGCAATGGCACAGCCCGTTTCCCCTGATTCATAATATTAAATTTAATTCTGCTCTGATTTATGTTATAACAAGTTATTTAACATACGGGGTGTTACACGGGTTGCCACTTTGGGGAGTGATGCACCCCACTGTTGGGCCAGCACGGGTATCTAAGAGTTAGTGAGCTGATCGTATGGGGGTAGTGGGTACACCTAGTGGAGATAGGGGCAGGCGGCACCCATGAAGGCAGCTTGGGGTGCACGAAACTACCATTATCTTTAATAAGTTCTGTAGGCAGGATCAACCTTAGGGTGACTAGTGGTGTTGCACTATAGTAGTGGTGGTGCAGTATAGCAATTATCCTATAATGTTGGTGTAGTGTAGTAATTATCTTATTGTGGTTTTGGTGCGCTTTAACGATATCGCTATTCATCTCGTTTCCATGTTTACTATGCCATACTCAATTGTTCATGGTCATTTCCCGATTTTCCAACTTATGCCTTAGCCTTGTTATTTTGGTAATCATATTGTTAAAGTTATCGCACTCGCCATACTTTATGTCTGATCCCCTTTGTTTCCTCCTCTTTTCTCCCCCCCCCCCCCCCCAAGGTGCTCAGGTTGGAACTAGCACTAGTGGAGCTTGATTTTGGACTGTTGTTTCTTTTCTTTTAGAAGATTGCTTGGATCGCTGAACTAAAGTTCCGCTTCTCTTTTATTTATGGCTATTTTGTATTGGGGATTATGTCTTTCAATTTATGTACTCTGGTGGTCAAGATAGATATTATGTACTTCGACTCTGGTTTTGATGATGAAATAAAACTTATGTGTTTTCCGCTGCATTGAAATAAAGTTTTAAAGTTTTAGTAATGTTTATATCTGTCTTGTTGTTAAGTTTCTGTTCTATACATACTTAAAACGCTCCATAAAAGTTAATGCATTCCCTTTGTGAGTGACATTAATGGACGTGGGGTTTTATAGTCATGGCTTTATCGAATTTCTGTGGCTTATAGATTTCTTGGACTATCCAGAACACATCTTCCTTCAACCAGCATGATATGTTCTAAGGGGCAAACTTGTTGACACACTTTTTTGTTAAAAGGTGCCACACAGAATATCCGGATAGAATCGTGCTCGGATATGGAGAACAACATCAGAAGATAGGCAGCGATTTGGTCAAAATCACATCATGAACAAAGAAAGGCCCGAAACTCCTATCAGATGACCTTTTTGGGCCCAAAAACAAAGATCACCGAATTAGCTTCAGTTTGAGCTTTGGTATGGCTCAATCGGACTTACGATTTGAAAGTTATGCCCATTTCCGTAAACTGGTGTAATTTGGCGATTTCCTGGATAAAACAACGAAGCGTCACATGATCGGAGTATTGCTCATGCACCCTCGGATCGCCCCTCATCGGATCGCCATCCTCGTCTTGTGGTATACCTTCCGATCGTGACCTACTCTTAGTACACACGGATACCACGACCCGATTGCCAACACTTCACTCCAGCTCGCAACCAGACCCGGATCGTGTTAGCCATATCACGATCCGACCCATTACCACGAACCGATCTCTAGACCTGTAGATACGCGCACTGTTTTGACCTATTCTTAAGGCTACTCCTGCTCCTACTTTTCCGAATCAGGTGACATGTACCCCACCACGAAACGGTCCTCCCAGAAGCTCCTCTACGCCTATAAATACACGAAACACGGCAATTTAAATGGACTTTTGGCACTTGATCTTGAGGGCTTCAACAATTATCAACGCTAGGACTTTGTGAACAATGGAATGCCATTTCTAATCATTCTAACACAAGGTTATCGTGTATAAAATAAATTTCTAATCTCCATTTCTTCATTGTAAACACGAGGATTTCGTGTATAAACCGAGATAATTGTACTTGTAACTTCTTAGGATTTAAGAAGAGATAAAGTGGATGTAGGCTTGGTTTGAGCTGAACCACTATAAAAACTTTGTGTGTTCCCCATTTTTACTGCTTTTTCTACATTCTGTGATATGTGATCTGCATTTGGGTGTTAGCCCAAAATGTTAGTCTAACATTTTGGCGCGTCGGGAAGGGGGCACACGACAACTTCAATTTCTTCTTGTGTTTTTTGGCTATTGGATAAATAGCAATCAAAAGGAAGAAAACTGGAACTTCCGCTCATGCTGATGATGCCGACGCTGAAGACACAAGGAACGAAGCAAGCCAGAAAGCTTCCTCTCATGGAGATTTTTCTGCATACTTGACCAGAGACGAGATGGACGGAGTTCTCACTGAACTGAGAGATCAGATGGCTCGGCAAGATGATCTCCTCCAAGAATAGTAGGAAATGATCAACCAATTCTTCGCTTTGATGGATGGAAGGCCGAGCAACGCTCAAGTCACTGGAAACGAAGCCATTGAAGCGGCTCAAGTATCAACCGGACTCAGGGGCAACCCTCCCGTTCAACAGCACCAACCATCTCATGATACACCTCTAGATCGCGATCCAGATTGTGGTGCTCCACCAGGCTCACGAGCCGATCCTAGCAACTCCCTCCCGTTTGCTCTACAACAACCGGTTCATGACCTACCTCCAGGACACAGTCTGATTGCCCCCTACTTCACGAACCTGCCTCATGAACCGACCCCCTCGAACTGGGTTGGGTCGCCACCCTCGATCCGCGATCCGTGAGCCGCGATCCCCAGGCAACAGCTCACCAACAGCTTGCATTCTCTCCTGCACTCAACGCTAGGCGCACCAGCTCTGATTGTAACAACTTTTTGAAGGAAATCGTCTTGCAGAACTGATCGAACGCCTCTCAAGAGGTCGTACTTAACAGAATGACGTGGATGATGTCAATCACAACCCATTCACTCAAGAAATCAGGAATTCCCGAAATCCCCCGGATTTCAAACACCCACAACTGGAGCCATACAACGGCAGGACGGATCCTACCGTGCATCTCATGCACTACAAACGGCATATGGAAGTTTAATCGGCATCGGAAAATGTCACTCCAAAGAGTTTTCCCCTCTTTCTGACAGACATAACCGCTATGTGGATTCGGCAGCTAGAAACGGAATCGATCAGCAGTTGGTACATGTTGGTCGCACGCTTTATTGATCAATTTTGGGTTCACATCGCTCGGCCCAAGAACGTCATGTCGCTTACGACAATCAAGCAGAGGCCCAGAAAAAATCTGCGTTCCTTTCTGGAAACATTCAACGTTGCAGTAGTGTCAGTTGACCGACCTGAACCATCGATGGTACTAATGGCAGCGGTATCCGGTGTCTTGGATAATACGGAATTCAAAAAATCTTTGTACCGAGATCCACCGCGAAATCTAGGCGAATTCTACCTTAAAGTAGATAGATTTCTGCAGAAAGAAGATGCAACTTCTGAAAAATGCATTCTCGATGTCAACATGGTAAACGATAAAGAACCGTTCGATTCTGGAAATGGCAAAGAAAAAGCCGCCGTCAAGAATGATCGCAACACTCAGCCCCGGAGAGGGCCCAGATATGAAAAGTATACTGAGCTCATTGCTTCTCTTTCTGACATCTACATGGACACAAACGGTGTTGTCTCCTACCCGAAGCCTCCCAGGTGGGAGCCATTTCAAAGAGAACGCGATTCTGGAAAGCACTGCATATTCCACGATATGGATGAACACGACACAAATGACTGCAGGCATCTTCGTGATTTGATTGAGGAACGGGTTAGACATGGAGTGTTGCCCGAGTATGTGAAACTACCAACGGCGCCTGCACCTACGCTGCCACCTCCTACTCCCCCGAGAGGGAATGACCCTGATCGAGCTCTCGTGGGCTCATCATCAACTGATCTGGATGAGACCATCTTTCATTTTCTGTATTTCTTAGGCTTTAAGATTTGTCTTTTTCTTTCACTAGGTTTTCCGATGGGTTGAACCAGAGTACACACGTTCGGGGTTAGGATGGAGCCCCAAAGCGTGCTCTGGACTCGGTGTCAAACCAAACAGGATTTTTTTTTTGCGATTTGAATTGAAAAAGGACTTTGCAAGCATGGATTATGTTTGGAGAATTTAAGTATCTTGTCAGGACGTGGCAGGATCCTCAACTTTCATTAAAATATGGCTTATACTTATTATAGAACTCTAGGTATGGATTATGCCTAGGGACGGACTATCTTGTCAGGCTGTGGCAAGCGTAGCTCTACTTCAGGTCTGAGTATGCTTTATACTCACTTTAGAATCTTAAGTATGGATTATACTTAGGAATGACAAATGGTCTTGTCAGGATGTGACAAAAGAAATCGGGTATGGATTATACTCGGTTTGAACTCCAGGGTATGGATTATGCCCTGCAAACGGTCTTGTCAGGATGTGATAAAAGAAATCGGGTATGGATTATACTCGATTTGGACTTCTGGGTATGGATTATGCCTGGAAATGTTGGCCATTTCCAGGATTTGGCAGGATGACTCAAACGTCCCTTTAGTATGGTTAATGCTCATTAGACGCTGAAGCATGGTTTATGCTCAGAAAAATTGAACAATATCGCCAGGTTTTGGCACGTTTGTTTTTCCTTTATCTCTTTACAGGTATGGATTATATCTGTAGCTGGCTGACCTGGCAAGGTCATGGCATTATCGAATTTCTATGGCTTATAGATTTCCTGGACTATCCAGAACACATCTTCTTTCAACCAACAAGATATGTTCTAGGGGGAAAACTTGTTGAAAAACTTTTTGGTAAAGCTATCACACTGAATATCTGGATAGAATCGTGCTCGGATATGAAGAACTACATCAGAAGATAGGCAGTGATTTGGTCAACGTTGCATCACGAGCAAAGAAAGACCCGAAACTCATATCAGATGACCTTTTTTGGGTTCGAAAATAGCGATTACGGAGAAAAGCTCCGTACATCTTGTAGATCACTGAATTACCTTCAGTTTGAGCTTTGGTTTGGTCAATCGGACTTACGGTTTGAAGGTAATGCCCATTTCCGTAAACTGGGGTAATCTGGCAATTTCCTAGATAAAGCAACGAATCGTCACACGGTCGGAGTATGGCTCATGCACCCGTGGATCGCTCCTCATCGGATTGCCCCCCTCAGCTCGTGGTATACCTTCAGATCGCGACCTACTCTTAGTACACATGGAGACCACGACCCGATCGCCAACACTTCACTCCAGCTCGCAACGAGACCTTGATCGTGATAGCCATATCACGATCCGACCCATGACCATGAATCGATCTCCAGACCTGCAGATACGCGCACTGTTTTGACCTATTCATAAGGCTACTCCTGCTCCTACTTTTCAGGATCGGGTGACACGTACCCCACCACGAACCGGTCCTCCCAGAAGCTCCTCTACGCCTATAAATACATCGAAACATGGCCATTTAAATGGACTTTTGGCACTTGATCTTGAGGCCTTCAACCATTATCAACGCAAGGACATTGCGAACAGTGGAAGGCCATTTCTAATCATTCTAACAAGAGGCTATCATGTATAAAATCAATTTCTAATTTCCATTTCTTAATTGTAAACATGAGGATTTCCTGTATAAACCGAGATAATTGTATTTGTAACTTCTTAGGATTTAAGAAGAGATAAAGTGGACGTAGGCTTGATTTGAGCCGAACCACTATAAAAACTTTGTGTGTTCCCCATTTTTACTACTTTTTCTGCATTCTGTGATCTATGATTTGCATTTTGGTGTTAGGCCAAGATTTTGGTCTAACATTTTGCCGCACCAGGAAGGGGGGCACACGACAACTTCAATTTCTGCTTGGATTTTTTGGCTATTGGATAAATGGTAATCAAAAGGTTGAAAACTGGAACTTCCGCTCATGTTGATGATACTGACCTTGAAGACACAAGGAACAAGGCAAGTCAGGAAGCTTCCTTTCATGGAGATCCTTCTGCATACTTGACCAGAGACGAGATGGACTGAGTTCTCACTGAACTGAGAGATCAGATGGCACGGCAAGATGATCTCCTCCAGAAATAGTAGGAAATGATCAACCAATTCTTCGATTGGAAGGAAGGATGGCCGAGCAACGCTCAAGTCACTGGAAACGAAGCCATTGAAGCGGCTCGAGTATCACCTGGACTCGGGGGCAACCCTCTTGTTCAACAGCATCAACCATCTCATGATATACCTCTATATCGCGATCCGGATCGTGGTGCACCACCAGGCTCACGAGCCGATACTAGCAACTCGCTCTCGTTTGTTCAACAACAACCGGTTGGTGACCTGCCTCCAGGACCCAATCTGATCGCCCCCTAATTCACAAACCTGCCTCAAAAACCGACCCCCTCGAACCGGGTCGGGTCGCCACACTCGATCCACGATTCGCGACCCGTGATCACCAGGCAACAGCTCACCAACAACTTCCATTCTCTCCTGCACTCAACGCTGGGCGCACTAGCTCTGATTTTGGCAATTTGCAAAAACTTTTTGAAGGAAATCGACTAGCAGAACTGATTTCCCGCAATCCACCGGATTTCAAACTCCCACAACTGGAGCAATAAAACGGCAGGAAGGATCCTACCGTGCATCTCATGCGCTACAAACGACATATGGAAGTTCAATCGGCGTCGGAAAACGTCATGGCAAAGTGTTTTCCCTCTTTCTGACTGACATAGCCACTATTTGGATTCGGCAGCTAGAAACAGAATCGATCAGCATTTGGAACATTTTAGTCGCACGCTTTATTGAACAATTTCGGGTTCTCATCGCTCGGCCCAAGAACGTTATGTCGCTTACTACAATCAAGCAGAGGCCCAGAGAAACTCTGTGTTCCTTTCTGGAAAGATTGAACGTTGCAGCAGCATTAGTTGACCGACCTGAACCGTCGTTGGTACTAATGGCAGCGGTATCCAGTATCTTGGATAATACGGAATTCAAAAAATCTTTGTACCGAAATCCACCGTGAAATCTTGGGGAACTCTACCTTGAAGCAGATAGATTTCAACGGGAAGAAGATGCAACTTCTGAAAAACGCATTCTCGACGTCAACATGGTTAAGGACAAAGAACCATCCGATCCTGGAAATGGCAAATGAAAAGTTGCTTCAAGAATGATCGCAATACTCAGCCCCGGAGAGGGCCCAGACATGAAAAGTATACTGAGATCATTGCTTGGTTTTCTGCCATCAACATGGACACAAACGGCGCTATCTCCTACCCAAAGCTTCCCAGGAGAGAGCCATCACAAGGAGAACGCGATTCAGGAAAGCACTGCATATTCCACGATATGGACGGACACTACACAAATGACTGCATGCATCTTCGTGATTTGATTGAGGAACGGGTTAGACGTGGAGAGCTGCCCGAGTATGTAAAACTACCAACATCGCCTGCACCTGCGCTGCCAACTCCTGCTCCTCGGAGAGGGAATGACCTTGGATCGAGCTCTAGTGGGCTCATCATCAACTGATCTGGATGAGACCAGCTTTCATTTTCTGCATTTCTTAGGCTTTAATATTTGTTTTTTTCTTTCACTAGGTTTTCCGATTGGTTGAATCGGAGTACACACGTTTGGGGTTATGATGTAGCCCCAAAGCTTTCTATGGACTCGGTGTCAAACCCATCAGGATTTGCTTTGGTTTTGCATTTTGAATTGAATAAGGACTATACAAGCATGGATTATGTTTGGAGAATTTAAGTATCTTGTCAGGATGTGGCAGGATCCTCAACTTCGGTTAAAGAATGGCTTATACTTATTATGGAACTCTAGGTATGGATTATGCCTAGGGATGGACTATCTTTTCAGGTCGTGGCAAGCATAGCTCTACTTCAGGTCTGGGTATGGTTTATACTCACTTTAGTATCTTAAGTATGGATTATACTTAGGAACGACAAATGGTCTTGTCAGGACGTGACAAAAGAAATCGGGTATAGATTATACTCGGTTTGAACTCCAGGGTATGGATTATGCCCTGCAAACGGTCTTGCCAGGATGTGACAAAAGAATTCGGGTATGGATTATACTCGATTTGGACTTCTGGGTGTGGATTATGCCTGGAAATGTTGGTCCTTGCCAGGATTTGGCAGGATGACTCAAACGTCCCTTGAGTATGGTTTATGCTCAGAAAATTTAAACATTATCGCTAGGATTTGGCACGTTTGTTTTTCCTTTATCTCTATACAGGTATGGATTATATCTGTAGCTGGCAGACCCGGCAAGGTCATGGCATTATCGAATTTCTATGGCTTATAGATTTCCTGGACTATCTAGAACACGTCTTCCTTCAACCAGCAAGATATGTTCTTAGGGGCAAACTTGTTGACACACCTTTTGGTAAAAGCTGTCACACCGAATATCCAGATAGAATCGTGCTCGGATATGGAGAACTACATCAGAAGACAGGCAGCGATTTGGTCAAAGTCGCATCACGAACATAGAAATGCCCGAAACTCCTATCAGATGACCTTTTTGGGCCCGAAAATAGCGATTACGAAGCTAACCTTTGTAACCCTTGTAGATCTCTGAATTAGCTTCAGTTTGAGCTTTGGTTTGGCTCAATCAGACTTACGGTTTGAATGTTATGCCCGTTTCCGTAAACTGGTGTAATCTGGCAATTTCCTTGATAAAGCAACGAACCGTCATACGATCGGAGTATGGCTCATGCACCCTCGGATAGCCCCTCATCGGATCGCCCACCTCGGCTCAGATCGTGACCTACTCTTAGTACACATGGAGACCACGACCCGATCTCCAACCCTTCACTCTAGCTCGCAACCAGACCCGGATCGCGATAGCCATATCATGATCCGACCCATGACCACGAGCCGATCTCTAGACCTATAGATACGCGCACTGTTTTGACCTATTATTAAGGATACTCCTGCTCCTACGTTTCCGGATCGGGTGCCACGTACCCTACCACGAGCCATCCTCCCTGATGCTCCTCTACACCTATAAATACACCGAAACTTGGCCATTTATATGGACTTTTAGCACTTGATCTTGAGGGCTTCAACCATTATCAACACAAGGACTTTGCGAACAGCGGAAGGCCATTTCTAATCAGTCTAAAACGAGGTTATCATGTATAAAATCAATTTCTAATCTCCATTTCTTCATTGTAAACATGAGGATTTCGTGTATAAACCGAGATAATTGTACTTATAACTTCTTAGGATTTAAGAAGAGATAAAGTGGACATAGGCTTGGTTTGAGCCGAACCACTATAAAAACTTTGTGTGTTCCCAATTTTTACTGCTTTTTCTGCATTCTATGATCTGTGATCTGCATTTGGTTGTTAGGCCCATATTTTGGTCTAACATTTTGGGGCGCCAAGAAGGGGGCACACGACAACTTCAATTTCTGCTTGAATTTTTTGGCTATTGGATAAATGGCAATCAAAAGGAAGAAAACTGGAACTCCCACTCCCGCTGATGATACTGTCGCTGAAGATACAAGGAAGGAGGCAAGCCAGGAAGCTTCCTCTCATGGAGATCCTTCTGCATACTTGACCAGAGACGAGATGGACGGAGTTCTCACTGAACTGAGAGATCCAATGGCACGGCAAGCTGATCTCCTCCAGAAACAGCCAGAAATGATCAACCAATTCTTCGCTCGGATGGATGGAAGGCCGAGAAACGCTCAAGTCACTGGAAACGAAGCCATTGAAGCGGCTCGAGCATCACCCAGACTCGGTGGCAAACTTCCCCTTCAACAGTATCAACCATATCATGATACACCTCTAGATTGCGATACGGATCGTGGTGCACCACTAGGTTCACGAGCCGATCCTTGCAACTCGCTCCTGTTTGCTCAACAGCAACTGGTTCGTGACCTACCTCGAGGACCCATTCGGATCGCCCCCTACTTCACGAACCGACCCCCTCGAACCGGGTCGGGTCGCCACCCTCGATCCGCGATCTGCGAGCCGCGATCCCTAGGCAACAGCTCACGAACAGCTACCATTATCTCCTGCACTCAACGCTTGGCGCACCAGCTCTAATTTTGGCAATTTGCAATAACTTTTTGAAGTAAATCGGCCAGCAGAACTTATTGAACACCTCTCGAGAGGCTGTAGTTATCAGAATGACGTGGATGACGTCAATCATTACCCATTCACTCAAGAAATCAGGAATTCCCGAAATCCCCCAGATTTCAAACTCCCACAACTGGAGCCATACAACGGCAGGACGGATCCTACAATGCATCTCATGCGCTACGAAGGGCATATGGAAGTTCAATCGGTTTCAGAAAACGTCATGGCAAAGTGTTTTCCCCTCTTTCTTACTGACATAGCCGCTATGTGGATTCGGCCGCCAGAAAATTAATCGATCAGTAGTTGGAACATGTTGGTCGCACGCTTTTTTAAAAATTTCGGGTTCATATTGCTCGGCCCAAGAACGTCATGTCGCTTACTACAATCAAGCAGAGGCCCAGAGAAACTCTGCGTTCCTTTGTGGAAAGATTCAACATTGCAGCAGTATCAGTTGACCAACCTGAACCATCGATGGTACGAATGGCAGCGGTACCCAGTGTCATGGATAATAAATAATTCAAAAAATCTTTGCACCAAGATCCAACGCGAAATCTGGCGAATTCTACCTTGAAGCAGATAGATTTCTGCGGGAAGAAGATGCAACTTCTGAAAAATGCATTCTCGACGTCAATATGGTTAAGGACAAAGAACCGTCCGATTCTGGAAATGGCCAAGGAAAAGCCGCCATCAAGAATGATCGCAACATTCATCCCCAGAGAGGTCCCAGATATGAAAAGTATATTGAGCTCATTGCTTCGCTTTCTGACATCTACATGGGCACAAACGGGGCTGTCTCCTACCCAAAGCCTCCCAGGAGGGAGCTATCACAAAGAGAACGCGATTATGGAAAGCAATGCATATTCCACGATATGGATGGACATGATACAAATGACTGCATGCATCTTCATGATTTCATTGAGAAACGGGTCAGACGTGGAGAGATGCCCGAGTATGTCAAACTACCAACAGCGCCTGCACCTACGCTGCCACCTCCTGCTCCCCGGAGAGGGAATGACCCTGGATCGAGCTCTCGTGGGCTCATCATCAATTGATCTGGATGAGACCAGCTTTCATTTTCTGCATTTCTTAGGCTTTAAGATTTGTTTTTTGCTTTCACTAGGTTTTCCGATTGGTTGAACCGGAGTAAACACGTTCGGGGTTAGGATATAGCCCCAAAGCGTGCTCTGGACTCGGTGTCAAACCAATCAGGATTTGCTTTGGTTTTTCATTTTGAATTGAATAAGGACTTTCCAAGCATGGATTATGTTTGGAGAATTTAATTATCTTGTTAGGATGTGGCAGGATCCTCAACTTCGATTAAAGTATGGCTTATACTTATTATGGAACTCTAGGTATGGATTATGCCTAGGGACGGACCATCTTGTCAGGTTGTGGCAAGCGTAACTCTACTTCAGGTCTGAGTATGGTTTATACTCACTTTAGAATCTTAAGTATGGATTATATTTAGGAATGACAAATGGTCTTGTTAGGATGTGACAAAAGAAATCGGGCATGGATTATGCTCGATTTGAACTCCAGGGTATGGATTATGCCCTGCAAATGGTCTTGTCGGCATGTGACAAAAGAAATCGGGTATGGATTATACTCGATTTGGACTTCCGGGTATGGATTATGCCTGGAAATGTTGGCTCTTGCCAGGATTTGGCAGGATGACTCAAACGTCCCTTGAGTATGGTTTATGCTCATTAGATGCCGAAGCATGGTTTGTGCTTAGAAAATTTGAACAATATTGCCAGGATTTGGCGCGTTTGTTTTTCCTTTATCTCTTTACAGGTATGGACTATATCTGTAGCTGGCAGACCCAGCAAGGCCATGGCATTATCGAATTTCTATGGCTTGTAGATTTCGTGGACTATCCACAACACATCTTCCTTCAACCAGCAAGATATGTTCTGGGGGACAAACTTGTTGACACACTTTTTGGTAAAAGCTGTCACACTGAATATTCAGATAGAATCGTGCTCGGATATGGAGAACAACATCATAAGACAGGAAGAGATTTGGACAAAGTCGCATCACGAACAAAGAAAGGCCCGAAACTCCTATCAGATGACATTTTTTGGACCCGAAAAGAGTGATTACGGAGCTGAGCTCAATAAGACTTGTAGATCTCTAAACTAGCTTCAGTTTGAGCTTTGGTTTGGCTCAATCGGACTTACGGTTTGAAAGTTATGCCCGTTTCTGTAAATTGGTGTAACCTGGCAATTTCCTAGATAAAGCAACGAAGCGTCACACGATCGGAGTATGGCTCATGCACCCTTGGACCACCCCTCATCGGATCGCCCACCTCGGCTAGTGGTATACCTTCAGATCGTGACCTACTCTTAGTACACATGGAGACCATGACCCGAACGCCAACACTTCACTGCAGCTCGCAACCAGACCCGGATTGTGATAGCCATATCACGATCCGACCCATGACCACGAACCGATCTCCAGACCGGCAGATACGCGCACTGTTTTGACCTATTCTTAAGGCTACTGTTGCTCCTACTTTTCTGGATCGGGTGCCACGTAGCCCACCACGAACCGGTCCTCCCAGAAGCTCCTCTACGCCTATAAATACACCGAAACATGGCCATTTAAATGGACTTTTAGCACATGATCTTGAGGGCTTCAACCATTATCAACACAAGGACTTTGCGAAGAGCGGAAGACCATTTCTAATCATTCTAACATGAGTTTATCATGTATAAAATCAATTTCTAATCTCCATTTCTTCATTGTAAACACGAGGATTTCGTGTATAAACCGAGATAATTGTACTTGTAACTTCTCAGGATTTAATAAGAGATAAAGTGGACATAGGCTTGGATTGAGCCTATCCACTATAAGAACTTTGTGTGTTCCCCATTTTTACTGCTTTTTCTGCATTCCATGATCTGTGATCTGCATTTGGGTGTTAGGCCCAGATTTTGGCCTAAAGTTTTGGCGCGCCAGGAAGGGGGGCATACGACAACTTCAATTTCTGCTTGAATTTTTTGGCTATTGGATAAATGGCAATCAAAAGGAAGAAAACTGGAACTTCCGCTCTTGCTGATGATGTTTACGTTGAAGACACAAGGAACGAGGCAAGCCCGGAAACTTTCTCTCAAGGAGATCCTTTTGCATACTTGACCAGAGACGAGATGGACGGAGTTCTCACTGAACTGAGAGATCAGATGGAACAACAAGATGATCTCCTCCAGAAACAGGAGGAAATGATCAACCAATTCTTCGCTCGGATGGATGGAAAGCCAAGCAATCAAGTCACTGAAAACAAAGCCATTGAAGCGGCTCGAGTATCACCCGGACTCGGGGGCAACCCTCCCGTTCAACAGCATCAATCAACTCATGATACACCTCTAGATCGCGATCCGGATCGTGGTGCACCACCAGGCTCACGAGCCGATCCTATCAACTCGCTCCTGTTTGCTCAACAACAACCAGTTCGTGACCTACCTCCAGGACCCAGTCGGATCGCCCCCCTACTTCACGAACCTACCTCATGAACCGACCACCTCGAACCGGGTCAGCTCGCCACCCTCTATCCGCGATCCATGATCCCCATGCAACAGCTCACCAACAGCTTCCAGTCTCTCCTGCGCTCAACGTTGGGCGCACCAGCTCTGATTTTGGCAATTTGCAACAACTTTTTGAAGGAAATCGACTAGCAGAACTGATTAAACACCTCTCGAGAGGCCGTACTTATCAGAATGACGTGGATGACATCAATCACAACCCATTCACTCAAGAAATCAGGAATTCCCGCAATCCCCCGGATTTCAAACTCCCACAACTAGAGCCATACGACGGCAGGATGGATCCTATCGTGCATATCATGCGCTACAAACGGCTTATGAAAGTTCAATCGGCGTCGGAAAACATCATGGCAAAGTGTTTTCCCTTCTTTCTGACTGACACAGCTGCTATGTGGATTCAGCAGCTGGAAACGGAATCGATCTGCAGTTGGAACATGTTGGTCGCACGTTTTATTGAACAATTTCAGGTTCACATCACTCGGCCCCAGAATGTCATTCCACTTACTACAATCAAGCAGAGGCCCAGAGAAACTCTGCGTTCCTTTCTGGAAAGATTCAACATTGAAGCAGCATCAGTTGACCGACCTGAACCATCGATTGAACTAATGGCAGCAGTAGCTGTTGTCTTGAATAATACGGAATTCAAAAATTCTTTATACGGAGATCCACCACGAAATCTCGGCGATTTCTACCTTGAAGCAGATAGATTTCTGCGGGAAGAAGATGCAACTTCCGAAAAACGCATTCTCGACGTCAATATGGTTAAGGACAAAGAACCGTCTGATTCTGGAAATGGAAAAGGAAAAGCCGCCATCAAGAATGATCGCAATACTCAGCCCCGAAGAGGGCCCAGATATGAAAAGTATACTGAGCTCATTTCTTCACTTTCTGACATCTACACGGACACAAACAGTGCTGTCTCCTACTCAAAGCCTCCCAAGAGGGAGCCATCACAAAGAGAACGCGATTCTGGAAAGCACTGCATATTCCACGATATGGATGGACATGACACACACAAATGACTGCAAGCATCTTCGTGATTTGATTGAGGAACGGGTTAGACGTGGAGAGTTGCCTGAGTATGTTAAACAACCAACAGCGCCTGCACCTGCGCTGCCACCTCCTGCTCCCCGGAGAGGGAATGACCCTGGATCAAGCTCTCGTGGGCTCATCAGCAACTGATCTGGATGAGACCAGCTTTCATTTTCTGCATTTCTTAGGCTATTAGATTTGTTTTTTTCTTTCACTTGGTTTTCCGATTGGTTGAATCGGAGTAAACACGTTCGGGGTTAGGATGTAGCCCCAAAGCGTGCTCTGGACTCGTTGTCAAACCAATCAGGATTTGCTTTGGTTTTGCATTTTGAATTGACTAAAGACATTCCCAGCATGGATTATATTTGGAGAATTTAAGTATCTTGTCAAGATGTGGCAGGATCCTCAACTTCGATTAAAGTATGACATATACTTATTATGGAACTCTAGGTATGGGTTATGCCTAGGGACGGACTATCTTATCAGGCTGTGGCAAGCATAGCTCTACTTCAGGTCTGAGTATGGTTTATACTCACTTTAGAATCTTAAGTATGGATTATACTTAGGAACGACAAATGGTCTTGTCAGAATGTGACAAAAGAAATCGGGTATGGATTATACTCGGTTTGAACTCCAGGGTACGGATTTTGCCCTGCAAACGGTCTTGTCAGGATGTGACAAAAGAAATCGGGTATCGATTATACTCGATTTGGATTTCTAGGTATGGATTATGCCTGGAAATGTTGGCCCTTGCCAGAATTTGGCAGGAAGACTCAAACATCCCATGAGTATGGTTTATGCTCATTAGACGCCGAAGCATAGTTTACGCTCAGAAAATTTGAACAATAATGCCAGGATTTGGCACATTTGATTTTCCTTTATCTCTTTTCAGGTATGGATTATATTTGTAGCTGGCAGACCCGACAAGGTCTTGGCATTATCGAATTTCTAAGGCTTATAGATTTCCTGGACTATCCAGAACACATCTTCCTTCAACCAGCAAGATATGTTCTGGGGGACAAACTTGTTGAGACACTTTTTGGCAAAAGCTATCACACTAAATATCCAGATAGAATCGTGCTCGGATATGGAGAACAACATCAGAAGACAGGCAGCGATTTGGTCATAGTCGCATCACGAACAAAGAAAGGCCCGAAACTCCTATCAGATGACCTTTTTTGGGCCCGATAACAGCGATTTTGAGCTAAATTCTTTAAGTCTTGTAGATCTCTGAATTAGCTTCAGTTTGTGCTTTGGCTTGGCTCAATCGGACTTACAGTTTGAAAGTTATGCCTGTTTCCGTAAACTGGTGTAATATGGCAATTTCCTGGATAAAGCAACGAAGCGTCACACGATCGGATTATGGCTCATGCACCCTCGGATCTCCCCTCATCGGATTCCCCCCCCCCCCCTCTGGCTAATGGTATACCTTCAGATCTTGACCTACTCTTAGTACACATGGAGACCACAACATGATCGCCAACAATTCACTCCAGCTCGCAACCAGACCCGGATCATGATAGCCATATCACGATCCGACCCATGACTACGAACCGATCTCCAGACCTGCAGATATGCGCACTGTTTTGACCTATTCTTAAGGCTACTCACGATTCTACTTTTCCGGATCGGGTGCCACGTACCGCACCACGAACCGGTCCTCCCAGAAGCTCCTCTAAGCCTATAAATACACCAGAACATGGCCATTTAAATGGACTTTTGGCACTTGATCTTAAGGGCTTCAACCATTATCAACGCAAGGACTTTGCGAACAGTGGAAGGCCATTTCTAATCATTCTAACACGAGGTTATCATGTTAAAAATCAATTTCTAATCTCCATTTCTTCATTGTAAACATGAGGATTTCGCGTATAAACCGAGATAATTGTACTTGTAACTTCTTAGGATTTAAGAAGAGATAAAGTGGACGTAGGCTTGGTTTGAGCCGAACCACTATAAAAACTTAATGTGTTCCCCATTTTTACTGCTTTTTCTACATTCTATGATTTGTGATCTACATTTGGGTGTTAGACCTAGATTTTGGTCAAACATTTTGGTGCGCCATGAAGGGGGGCACATGACAACTTCAATTTCTGCTTGGATTTTTTGGCTAATGGATAAATGGAAATCAAAAGGAAGAAAACTGGAATTTGCACTCATGCTGATGATGCTGACGCTGAAGATACAAGGAACGAGGCAATCCAGGATGCTTCCTCTCATGAAGATCCTTCTGCATACTTGACCAGAGACGAGATGGACGGAGTTCTCACCGAACTAAGAGAACAAATGGCAAAATAAGATGATCTCCTCCAGAAACAACAGGAAATGATCAACCAATTCATCGCTCGGATGGATGGAAGGTCGAGCAATGCTCAAGTCACTGGGAATGAAGCCATTGCAGTGGCTCGAGTATCACCCGGACTCGGGGGCAACCCTCCCGTTCAACGGCATTAACTATCTCATGATACACCTCTAAATCGCAATCTGGATCATGTTGCACTACCAGGATCACGAGACGATCCTAGCAACTTGCTCCCGTTTTCTCAACAACAACCGGTTCGTGTCCTACATCTAGGACCCAGTCGGATCCCCCCTACTTCACGAACCTGCCTCACGATCCGACCCCCTCGAACCGGGTCGGATCGCCACCCTAGATCGACAATCCGCGAGCCGCGATCCCCAGGCAACAGCTTCAATTCTCTCCTGCACTCAACGTTGGGCGCACCAGCTCTGATTTTGGTAATTTGCAACAACTTTTTGAAGGAAATCGGCTAGCAGAACTGATTGAACGCCTATCGAGAGGCCGTACTTATCATAATGACGTGGATGACGTCAATCACAACCAATTCACTTAAGAAATCAGGAATTCCCGCAATCCCCCGGATTTCAAACTCCCACAACCTGAGCCATACAACGGTAGGACGGATCCTACCGTGCATCTCATGCGCTACAAATGGAATATGGAAGTTAAACCGGCGTCGTAAAACGTCATGGCAAAGTGTTTGCCCCCCTTTCTGACTGACATAGCCGCTATGTGGATTCAGCAGCTAGAAATGGAATCGATCAGCGGTTGGAACATGTTGGTCGTACACTTTATTGAACAATTTCGGGTTCACATCGCTCGGCCCAAGAACGTAATGTCGCTTACTACAAACAAGTAGAGTCCCAGAGATACTCTGCGTTCCTTTCTGGAATGATTCAACGTTGCAGCCGCATCAGTTGACCAACCTGAACCATCGACTGTACTAATGGCAGTGGTATCCGGTGTCTTGGATAATACAGAATTCAAAAAAAATTTGTACCAAGATCCACCACGATATATCGGCGAATTCTACCTTGAAGCAGATAGATTTCTGCGGGAAGAAGATACAACTTCTGAAAAACGCATTCTCGACGTCAACATGGTTAAGGACAAAGAAACGTCCGATTTAGGAAATGGCAAAGGAAAAGTCGCCGTCGAGAATGATCGCAACACTCATCCCCAGAGAGGGCCCAGATATGAAAAATATACTGAGCTCATTGCTTCGCTTTCTGAAATCTACATGGACACAAACGGGCTGTCTCCTACCCAAAGCCTCCAAGGAGGGAGCCATCACAAAGAGAACGCAATTATGGAAAGCAATGCATATTCCACGATATGGACGGACACGACATAAATGACTGCAGGCATATTCGTGATTTGATTGTGGAACGAGTTAGACGTGGAGTGATACCCGAGTATGTGAAACAACCAACAGCGCCTGCACCTACGCTACGACCTGCTGCTCCCCGGAGAGGGAATGACCCTGGATCGAGCACTCGTGGGCTCATCACCAACTGATATGGATGAGACCAGCCTTCATTTTCTGCATTTCTTAGGCTTTTAGATTTGTTTTTTTGCTTTCACTAGGTTTTCTGATTGGTTGAATCGGAGTACACACGTTCGGGGTTAGGATGTAGCCCCAAAGCGTGCTCTGGAATCGGTGTCAAACCAATCAGGATTTGCTTTGGTTTTTCATTTTGAATTTAATAAGGACTTTCGAAGCATGGATTATGTTTGGAGAATTTAAGTTTCTTGTCAGGATGTGGAAGGATCCTCAACTTCGATTAAAGTATGGCTTATACTTATTATGGAATTCTAGGTACGGACTATGCCTAGGGACAGACTATCTTGTCAGGTTGTGGCAAGTGTAGCTCTACTTCAGGTCTGAGTATGGTTTATACTCACTTTAGAATATTAAGTATGGATTATACTTAGGAACGACAAATGGTCTTGTAAGGATGTGACAAAAGAAATCGGGTATGGATTATGCTCAGTTTGAACTCCAGGGTATGGATTATGTCCAGCAAACGGTCTTGTCAGGATGTGACAAAATAAATCGGGTATGGACTATACTCGATTTGGACTCCTGGGTATGGATTATGCCTGGAAATGTTGGCCTTTGCCAGTATTTGGCAGGATGACTCAAATGTCCCTTGTGTATGGTTTATGCTCATTAGACGCCAAAGCATGGTTTATGCTCAGAAAATTTGAACAATATCGCCAGGATTTGGCATGTTTTTTTTCCTTTATCTCTTTACAGGTATGGATCATATCTGAAGCTGGCAACCCGGCAATGTCATGGCATTATCGAATTTCTATGGCTTATAGATTTCCTGGACTATCCAGAACACATCTTCCATCAACCAGCAAGATATGTTCTAGGGGGCAAACTAGTTGACACACTTTTTGGTAAAAGCTATCACACTGAATATCAGGATAGAATCGTGCTCGGATATGGAGAACAACATCAGAAGACAGACAGCGATTTGGTCAAAGTTGCATCACGAACAAGGAAAGGCCCGAAACTCCTATCAGATGACCTTTTTTGGGCCAGAAAATAGTAGATATAGAGCTTTTCTGTATAATTCTTGTAGATCTCTGAATTAGCTTCAGTTTGTGCTTTGGTTTGGCTCAATCGGACTTACGGTTTGAAAGTTATGCCCGTTTGCGTAAACTGGTGTAATCTGGCAATTTCCTGGATAAAGCAACGAAGCGTCACATGATCGGAGTGTGGCTCATGCACCCTTGGATCGCCCCCCTTGGCTCGTGGTATAACTTCAGATCATGACGTACTCTTAGTAGACAAGGTGACCACAACCCGATCGCCAACACTTCACTCCTGCTCGCAACCAGACCGGGATCGTGATAACCATATCACGATCTGACCCATGACCACGAACCGATCTCCAGACCTACAGATACGCGCACTTTTTCGAGTTATTCTTAAGGCTACTCCTGCTCAAACTTTTCCGGATCGGGTGCATGTACCCCACCATGAACCGGTCCTCCCAGAAGCTCCTCTACGCCAATAAATACACAGAAACATGGCCATTTAAATGGACTTTTGGCCCTTGATCTTGAGAGCTTCAACCATTATCAATGCAAGGACTTTGCAAATAGCGGAAGGCCACTTCTAATCATTCTAACACGAGTTATCGTGTATAAAATTAATTTCTAATCTCCATTTCTTCATTGTAAACACGAGGATTTCGTGTATAAACTGAGATAATTGTACTTGTAACTTCTTAGGATTTAAAAAGAGATAAAGTGGATGCAGGCTTGGTTTGAGCCGAACCACTATAAAAACTTTGTGTGTTCCCCATTTTTACTGCTTTTTCTGCATTCTGTGATCTGTGATCTGCATTTGGGTGTTAGGCCCAGATTTTGGTCTAACATTTTGGTGCACCTGGAAGGGGGGCACACAAAAACTTCAATTTCTTCTTGGATTTTTTGGCTATTGGATAAATGGCAATCAAAAGGAAGAAAACTGGAACTTCCGCTCATGCTGAGGATGATGACGCTGGAAACAAAAGGAACGAGGCAAGCCAAAATGCTTCCTCTTATGAAGATCCTTCTGCATACTTGACCAGAGACGAGATGGACGGAGTTCTCACTGAACTAAGAGAACAAATGGCAGGGCAAGATGATCTCCTCCAGAAACAATAGGAAATGATCAACCAATTCATCGCTCGGATGGATGGAAGGTCGAGCAATGCTCAAGTCACTGGGAATGAAGCCATTGAAGCGGCTCGAGTATCACCCGGACTCGGGGGCAACCCTCCCGTTCAACAGCATTAACCATCTCATGATACACCTCTAAATCGCGATCCGGATCGTGGTGCACTACAAGGCTCACAAGACGATCCTTGCAACTTGCTCCCGTTTGCTCAACAACAACCGGTTCGTGACCTACCTCTAGGACCCAGTCGGATCGCCCCCTACTTCATGAACCTGCCCCACGAACCGACCCCCTCGAACCGGGTCGGATCGCCACCCTCGATCCACGATCCGCGAGCCGCGATCCCCAGGCAACCGCTTCAATTCGCTCCTGCACTCAACGTTGGCGCACCAGTTCTGATTTTGGCAATTTGCAACAACTTTTTGAAGGAAATCGGCTAGCAGAACTGATTGAACGCCTCTCGAAAGGACGTACTTATCAGAATGACATGGATGACGTTAATCACAACCAATTCACATAAGAAATCAAGAGTTCCCGCAATCCCCCGGATTTCAAACTCCCACGACCTGAGCCATACAACGGCAGGATGGATCCTACTGTTCATCTCATGTGCTACAAATGGAATATGGAAGTTAAACCGGCATCAGAAAATGTCATGGCAAAGTGTTTTCCCCTCTTTCTGACTGACATAGCCGCTATGTGGATTCGACAGCTAGAAATGGAATCGATCAGGAGTTGGAACATGTTGGTCGTACGCTTTATTGAACAATTTCGGGTTCACATCGCTCGGCCCAAGAGAGTAATGTCGTTTACTACAATCAAGCAGAGTCCCAGAGAAACTCTGTGTTCCTTTCTGGAATGATTTAACGTTACAACAGCATCAGTTGACCAATCTGAACCATCGACTGTACTAATGGCAGCGGTATTCGGTGTCTTGGATAATACGGAATTCAAAAAAAAATGTACCAAGATCCACCGCGAAATATAGGCAAATTCTACCTTGAAGCAGATAGATTTCTGCGGGAAGAAGATGCAACTTCTGAAAAACGCATTCTCGACGTAAACATGGTTAAGGACAAAGAACCGTCCGATTCAGGAAATGGCAAAGGAAAAGCCTCCGTCAAAAATGATCGCAACACTCTGCCCCGGAGAGTGCCTGGATATGAAAAGTATACTGAGCTCATTGCTTCGCTTTCTGACATCTACGTGGATACAAACGGGGCTGTCTCCTACCCAAAGCCTCCAAGGAGGGAGCCATCACAAAGAGAACGCAATTTTCGAAAGCATTGCATATTCCATGATATGGACGGACACAACACAAATGACTGCAGGTATCTTCGTGATTTGATTGAGGAACGGGTTAGATGTGGAGAGCTGCCCGAGTATGTGAAATTACCAACAGCGCCTGCACCTGCGCTTCGACCTGGTGCTCACCAGAGAGGGAATGACCCTGGATCGAGAACTCGTGGGCTCATCATCAACTGATATGGATGAGACCAGCTTTCATTTTCTGCATTTCTTATGCTTTAAGATTTGATTTTTTCTTTCACTAGGTTTTCCGATTGGTTGAATCGAAGTACACACGTTCGGGGTTAGGATGTAGTCCCAAAGTGTGCTCTGGACTCGGTGTCAAACCAATCAGGATTTGCTTTGGTTTTGCATTTTGAATTTAATAATGACTTTCGAAGCATGGATTATGTTTGGAGAACTTAAGTATCTTGTCAGGATGTGGCAGGATCCTCAACTTCGATTAAAGTATAGCTTATACTTATTATGGAATTCTAGGTATGGATTATGCCTAGGGACAAACTATCTTGTCAGGTTGTGGCAAGTGTAGCTATACTTCAGGTCTGAGTATGGTTTATACTCACTATAGAATTTAAGTATGGATTATACGTAGGAACGACAAATGGTCTTGTCAGGATGTGACAAAAGAAATCGGGTATGGATTATACTCGGTTTGAACTCCAGGGTATGGATTATGTCCAGCAAACGGTCTTGTCAGGATGTGACAAAATAAATCGGGTATGGATTATACTCGATTTGGACTCCTGGGTATGGATTATGCCTGGAAATGTTGGCCCTTGCCAGGATTTGGCAGGATGACTCAAACGTCCCTTGAGTATGGTTTATGCTCATTAGACGCCAAAGCATGGTTTATGCTCAGAAAATTTGAACAATATTGCCAGGATTTGGCACATTTGTTTTTCCTTTATCACTTTACTGGTATGGATCATATCTAAAGCTGGCAGCCCGACAATGTCATGGCATTATCGAATTTCTATGGCTTATAGATTTTCTGGACCATCTAGAACACATCTTCCATCAACCAACAAGATATGTTCTAGGGGACAAACTTGTTGACACACTTTGTGGTAAAAGTTGTCACACTGAATATCAGGATAGAATCGTGCTCGGATATGGAGAACAACATCAGAAGACAGACGGCGATTTGGTCAAAGTTGCATCATGAACAAAGAAAGGCCCGAAACTCCTATCAAATGACCTTTTTTCGGCCCAAAAACAGCAATTATAGAGCTTTTCTATATAATTCTTGTAGATCTCTGAATTAGCTTCAGTTTGTGCTATGGTTTGGCGCAATCGGACTTACGGTTTGAAAATTATGGCCATTTCCGTAAACTAGTGTAATCTGGCAATTTCCTGGATATAGCAACGAAGCGTCACATGATCGGAGTGTGGCTCATGCACCCTCGGATCGCCCACCTCGGCTCGTGGTATACCTTCAGATCGTGACCTACTCTTAGTAGACATGGTGACCACAATCCGATCGCCAACACTTCACTCCAGCTCGCAACCAGACCCGGATCGTGATAGCCATATCACGTTCCGACCCATGACCACGAACCGATCTCCAGACCTGCAGATACCCACACTGTTTCGAACTATTCTTAATGCAACTCCTGCTCAAACTTTTCCGGATCGGGTGCCATGTACCCCACCATGAACCGGTCCTCCCAGAAGCTCCTCTACGCCTATAAATACACCGAAACATGGCCATTAAAATGGACTTTTGGCACTTGATCTTGAGACATTCAACCATTATCAACGCATGGACTTTGCAAACAGCGGAAGGACACTTCTAATCATTCTAACACGAGGTTATCGTGTATAAAATCAATTTCTAATCTCCATTTCTTCATTGTAAACATGAGGATTTCGTGTATAAACTGAGATAATTGTACTTGTAACTTCTTAGGATTTAAGAAGAGATAAAGTGGACGTAGGTTTGTTTTGAGATGAACCTCTATAAAAACATTGTGTGTTCCCCATTTTTACTGCTTTTTCTGCATTCTGTGATCTGCATTTGGGTGTTAGGCCCAGAGTTTAGTCTAACATTTTGGCGCGCCTGGAAGGGGGCACACGAAAACTTCAATTTCTGCTTGGATTTTTTGGCTATTGTATAAATGGCAATCAAAACGAAGAAAACAGGAACTTCCGCTCATGCTGATGATGCTGACGCTGAAAAGACAAGGAATGAGGCAAGCTAGGAAGCTTCCTCTCATGGAGATCCTTCTGCATACTTGACCAGAGATGAGATGGAAGGAGTTCTCACTGAACAGAGAGATCAAATGACACAGCAAGATGATCTCCTCCAGAAAAAGCAGGAAATGATCAACCAATTACTCGCTCGGATGGATGGAAGGCCGAGCAACGATCAAGTCATAGGAAACGAAGCCATTGAAGTGGCTCGAGTATCACCCGGACTGGGGGGCAACCCTCCCATTCAACAGCATCACCCATCTCATGATAAACCTCTAGATCGCATTCCGGATCGTGCTGCACCACCAGGCTCACGAGCCGATCCTAGTAACTCGCTCCCGTTTGCTCAACGACAACCGGTTCGTTACCTACCTCCAGGACCCAGTCGGATCGGCCCCCTATTTCGCAAACCTGCATCACGAAGCGACCCCCTCGAACCAGGTCGGGTCGCCCCCCTCGATTCTTAATCCATGAGCTGCGATCCGCAGGCAACTGCTCAACAACAGCTTCCATTCTCTCCTGCACTCAACGCTGGGCGCACCAGCTCTAATTTTTGCATTTTGCTACAACTTTTTGAAGGAAATCGGCTAGCAAAACTGATTGAACGCCTCTCGAGAGGCCGTACTTATCAGAATGACATGGGTGACGTTAATCACAACCCATTCACT
This sequence comes from Allium sativum, assembly GCA_030737875.1. Classification (NCBI taxonomy): domain Eukaryota; kingdom Viridiplantae; phylum Streptophyta; class Magnoliopsida; order Asparagales; family Amaryllidaceae; genus Allium; species Allium sativum. The sequence continues at coordinate 568,709,916 of CM060923.1, read as the reverse complement.
CAAGAAATCAGGAATTCCTGCAATCCCCCGTATTTCAAACTCCCACAATTGGAGCCATACAACGGCAGGACGGATCCTACCGTGCATCTCATGCGCTACAAATGCCATATGGAAGTAATCGGCGTCGGAAAACATCATGGCAAAGTTTTTTCACCTCTTTCTGATTGACATAGCCGCTATGTGGATTCGACAGCTAGAAACGGAATCGATCATTAGTTGGAACATGTTGGTCGCACGCTTTATTGAACAATTTCGAGTTCACATCGCTCGACCAAAGAATGTCATGTCGCTTACTACAATCAAGCAGAGGACCAGAGAAACTCTACGTTCCTTTCTGGAAAGATTCAACGTTGTAGTAGCATCAGTTGACCAACCTGAACCATCAATGGTACTAATGGCAGCAGTATCCGGTGTCTTGGATAATATGGAATTCAAAAAATCTTTGTACCAAGATCCACCGTGGATCTCGGCGAATTCTACCTTAAAGTAGATAGATTTCTGCGGGAAGAAGATGCAACTTCTGAAAAACGCATTCCCAACGTCAACATGGTTAAGGACAAAGAACCGTCCAATTCTGGAAATGGCAAAGGAAAAGCCGCCGTCAAGAATGATCGCAACACTCAGCCCCGGAGAGGGCCCTGATATGAAAAGTATACTGAGCTCATTGCTTTGCTTTCTGACATCTACATGGACACAAATGGTGTTGTCTCCTACCCAGAGCCTCCAAGGAGGGAGCCATCACAAAGAGAACGCGATTCTGGAAAGCACTGCATATTCCACGATATGGACAGACAAGACACAAATGACTGCAGGCATCTTCGTGATTTGATTGAGGAACGGGTTAGACGTGGAGAGCTGCCCGAGTATGTGAAACTACCAACAACGCCTGCGTTGCGACCTCCTGCTCCCTAGAGTGGGAATGTCCCTGGATCGAGCTCTCGTGGGCTCATCATCAACTGATCTGGACGAGACCAACTTTCATTTTCTGCATTTCTTAAGCTTTAAGATTTGTTTTTTGCTTTCACTAGTTTTTCCGATTGGTTGAATCGGAAAACACATGTTCGAGGTTTGGATGTTGCCCGCAAGCGTGATCTGGACTCAGTGTCAAAACAATCAGGATTTGCTTTGGTTTTGCAGTTTGAATTGAATAAGGACTTTCCAAGCATGGATTATGTTTGTAGAATTTATGTATCTTGTCAGGATGTGGCAGGATCCTCAACTTCGATTAAAGTATGGCTTATACTTATTATGGAACTCTAGGTATGGATTATGCCTAGAGAAGGACTGTCTTGTCAGGCTGTGGCAAGCGTAGCTCTACTTCAGGTCTGAGTATGGTTTATACTCGCTTTAGAATCTTAAGTATGGATTATACTTAGGAACGACAAATGGTCTTGTCATGATGTGACAAAAGAAATCTGGTACGGACTATACTCGATTTGAACTCCAGGGTATGGATTATTCCCTCCAAATGGTCTTGTCAGGATGTGACAAAAGAAATCGGTAATGGATTATACTCGATTTGGACTTCTGGGTATGGATTATGCCTGGAAATGTTGACCCTCATGTAACACCCTGAATTTTTGAATAATCGAATCAACTAAATTAAAGAATAATTAATCTCAGATGTGAGAATTATGGAAAATGGGATGCGCCATTGTGTTCGTCTTGGAATTCTGGTTGAGATAGAGTCCGAGTTTGCGTAAACTGGATTCCGTATGAAAAAGATATCTTTAAATTAAATATTGCAGCAAAACATGAAAAAAAAGAATGAGAAAAGAATAAATGTTTAGAATTGTTCTAAGTTTGTAAGCAAAAGACTTAGTAGCTCATTTGGTTGGAACACGTGACTAGCATACAAGGGGTACAGAGTTCGATCCTCGCCAGCGCCATATTTTTGTTTTTGGGGAATGGCTTAAAATGGCTTAGTGTGAACACAGTTCAAAAAGTGGTTTAGTGTGAAAATGGGTAATTGGGAAGATAGATAAAAAGAAAAAGAAAAAATATATATAAAATATATATATATATATATATATATATATATATATATATATATGACGTGTACGCATCATGTGGCGTACGTGGCGCATTTTTGGTTGTCAATGTTTTTTTTATGTGGCCTTCTCTAATTGGCTTTTATAACAAATTAAAGGTAAGAAAGATTTATGCATGTATAAATGGATATTTGTATATGGGTGATTAATGTATATGGTAAAAGGGATAATATGTAATTAACAATAATAGATTTATAATTTACATTTGAATATGAAGGATAAACATGAAAATTACATGGCATAGATTGGTTCATGAAATGGTATATTTAGTATACCATTAATTGTGAGCATAATTAAAAATATAGTTATGGCATAATTAAAATGGGAATAATTTACGTATGGAATTTGTCATAAATAAGAAATATGTAAATTATAGAAAAAAATGAACATTTAATACACTGTGCTGAGTAATAAGGGCTTAGGTGTCACCCTATCTTGTTTGGATGGTTCAGGTTGCTTCTATGTTGATCGGATGGCCTAAATTAATCTTAAACTCTATAAAAACACTTCTAGACTCAAACCCTAAAATCAAAACAAAATTAGATTCATGGCCTCCATGCCGTCACCTAGCAACTCAGCATAGCCGCCACAAATTAGAGAGGAAGAAAGCTAGTATAAATCAATCCTTTTCAACTTTAACAATGAATCTTCTTCAAGGGAAAGTTATTACAACTTTAGAACTCAGAATTCAGAATTCAAGACCTTCTCTGAATTGTGAGTTCGATAATTTTAATAAAATAGTTCGCAAATTAATTGGATTGAGTTATGTTGTGGACTATTTGGTTATGATGTGAAATATTGACCACATGTTATTATTCATGTAGTAAAATTGTGATGTTTAGGTTGTAAATTCTATGATGCTATCTTGTAAAGTTGTGATCATCTATGTTGTAATTTTATGATTGGCTTATGTATAATCGAATCACCATGTTGTTCATATGTTAGTTTGGATATGTTGATTCATATGATAAATCATAAGTATGTATGCAAGTTTAGATTTTTATTAAGACATGAATCATATGCAAGTTAGGGAAATTATATGTATAACCTTATATGCTTCATGACACCTATTTTAGATCTAAAGTTAGGCAATGACATTTGTGAGTTATATGCCAAATTCTACATGCTAGTTTACATGTCTAGATGTCAGTTTATTCTATTATTATGTTGCATAAATCACATATGCATGTTTATATGAATACATATGTTTGAATATGAATCATGTTATGCAAGTTTGTGGTTATTGCCTATGCAAGTTTACACCTTTAGATGTAGATCTATGACACACATGATTTATGCAAGTTTGTGACCATTATCCCAACAAGTTCACACCTTTAGATTTGGATCTATGACACATGTAGTTTTATGCAAGTTGTAACTTTGGCCTATGCAAGTTTTAGATGTAGAACATCATTCATACATGCAAGTTCACCCCTATGTTTAGATCTAGTTTTAATTATATGTATGTTGTGATGTTTTCTCTTTATTCCATGAGTTAGACTATTCGAGTCTAACGTATATTTTACGTTAAACGAATGAACGTACAACGTAGGGTAAAGGGGATAATATTAAAAGATTTAATTGGCATAAACGCCTTAAAAGACATAAAATAAATTTGTGATGAAAATTGGTATGATTTTACATACCATAAATGGATGGACATAATTAAGTAAATTATGGACATCGTTAAATTTGGAATTGATTGATAATTTAAATAGGGAAAGTAATTCAAATTGGGGAATGATTAATTAGGAGTAATTAATTGCTTAAGACACGAGGTTAGGCTCTTTTGTGGTGTAAGACTGCTCGGACCCGCCCGGAAATCCAGCTGCCACAAATGCCAGTCTAACGTGAGAGGTCTTAGGCATAAATTAAATACGTAACAATTGTAAAGACACGAGATTAGGCTCGTTTGTGGTGTAAGACTTCCCGGACCCGCCCGACAAATCCAGCTGCCACAAATGCCAGTCTAATGTGAGAGGTCTTTATGAGGTTACGGTCTTAATGAATTAAGAAACACTTAACTAGATAAACATGTAGTGGGACATGAGGGGTTTAAGTGGGTGCCTTGGGTGGCATGTGGAATCTAGTAGGTGCCTTGGGTGGCATTTGAAATACGATTAGAAATACTTAACCAAAATTGAAACATGTAATTGAAACATGAATAAGAAGTGGGTTAAGTGGGAAATACTAGGGTGCCAAGCTTAGGTGGATAGCTTGTGTCAAGTCATGGGGGCCCATTTCAACCAGTAACCCATGTGTATCTTTGTGGGCTCGACCCAAGTCGAGGACGGGACACGCAAACTGGGCTTTACTGTAAGAGGCCAAACCTGGTTAGCGGTGGCAACGCAAGTCCAACGGGTTCATATGCGTGTGTGGACCCGGGCTGGTAGGTAAGACATTGTTGCATCGTGTAGATACAAGTCGTGCATTATTTGTGTTATCGGGTTGCCACTTTGGGGAGCGATACACCCCACTGTGGGGCCCGCACGGGTATCTACGAGTTAGGGAGCCGATCGCTTGGGGGTCGTGGGTACAACTAGTGGAGATAAGGCCAGGCGGCACCTATGAAGGCAGCTAGGGGTGCACGAAACTACCAATATCATTATTAAGTTCTGTAGGCGGGATCAACCTTAGGGTGACTAGTGGTAGTGCAGTATAGCAATTATCTCATAGTGTTGGTGTAATTTCAAAATTATCTTACAGTAGGTAAGGTGCGCTTTAACGATATCGTTGTTCATCCTGTTTCCTTGTTTACTCTGCCATACTAAATGGTTCATATTCATTTCCTGATTTTCCAACTTATGCCTTAGCCTAGTTACTTTAGTGATTACATTGTTAAAGTTATCGCACTCGCCAGACTTTATGTCTGACCCCCTTTGTTTCCTCCTCTTTTCTTCCTTCCCCCCTCCCAAGGTGCTCAGGTTGGAACTAGCACCAGTGGAGCTTGATTTTGGACAGCTCTGCTTCTTGCTTTTAGAAGATTGCTTGGATCACTGAAGTAAAGTTCAGCCTCTCTTTTATTTATGGCTATTTTGTATTGGGGATTATATCTTTCAATTTATGTATTTTGATTTAGTCAAGATGGATATTATGTACTTGGCTCTGGTTTTGATGATGTAATCAAACATATGTATTTTCCGCTACAATGAAATAAAGTTTTTAATTTTTCAAGTACTATTTATATCTGTCTTGTTGTTAAGTTTCTGTTCTATACTCACTTAAAATGCTCCATAGAAGTTAATGCATTCCCTTTGTGAGTGACATTAATGGACATGGGGTGTTACACGTGGTATCAGAGCTGAAGTTTACCAGAACAGATATGAATTTTGAAAAGTTGTTTTTCAAAAACAATTTTATAAAGATGTACCTTCAAAAGTATGTTTTAAGGAAAGTATTTTCAAGAGAAAAACTTATTTTAGAAAGCATAACCCCAAGTGCCATATATCTTTCCTTCGATTCTCCATTTTTGAATCTCTTCCTCTGCGTATATATGCTTTTTCTTAAGATATATAAGGACTTCCGCACGATGGGCGGAAAACCGCTTCATGGGACTTAGAAGTTTGTCGGGGCTAGAAGTTGACTATGACGCATACATTTTGGGTTTTTTTCATGCTTGGTTTCATAAGAATCATTTGATAGTCTAATCTTTACCAGTAGTATATAAGTTTCTGAGTATTTCTGATAAGGTTAAGGGTTTTTACTCGAAGCGGGAAGTAGATTTCCAGTTGGGCATTTGTTTAATGGAAGTGATTCTCTGAGTATCAATCTGATATTGATTTCGTTCTTCGGGGTTGATACTTAGGGGGTTATTCTCTTAAACCGATGTCTGATAGGAACAAAGCTTTTGTTTTAATCGTACTTTCCTCTGTCACTCAGTTGTATCATATCGATCGAGTCTTCGACCTTTAGGTAGAAACTATGGTTGAAACATGTGTTTGAGACATGTGTTTGAGACATGTTATGTATGATGGATGCATATGGATGCAAGTGTTTGCTAGTGGTTGCCCGTGGATGCATATACACACACTTTAGGCACTAGATCGGCTCAGTCACTTCATATTGCATATTGCATATAAATGTGGGTACATATTTAAGTAATGGGAGTATAATGGTTGTACTATCATATGGATGTTTCATTTTGGTGAATGGTTGTGCACGCATGTAGAGATAATATGCATTGATAGGATTCTTTCGCATACATAATGGACGCATGGCACTATCATGGTTTGCATTAAGGAGGTCAACTGAATCAGTAGACCGCCTGATTTTGCATTAGATAAGGAACATATACACACACTTCTTGCATATGTTCATACAGCATTAGAAAATTTTAAGGATAATGGATGCCTGTGTTTGATGGTTGAGTAGATGGTTGTTTGGATGGTTGGATACGTTCTTCTTGACTTAGAGATTACGAGGACGAAATCCTTTAAGTAGGGGAGAATGTAGCACCCTGAATTTTTGAATAATCGAATCAAATAAATTAAAGAATAATTAATCTCAGATCTGAGAATTAAGGTAAATGGGTTGCGCCATTGTGTTCGACTCGGAATTCTGGTTGAGACAGAGTCCGAGTTTGCGTAAATTGGATTACGTATGAAAAAGATATCTTTAAATTAAATATTGCAGCAAAACATGAAAAAAAAAAGGAATGAGAAAAGAATAAATGTTTAGCATTGTTCAAAGGTTTGTAAGCAAAAGACTTAGTAGCTCATTTGGTTGGAACACGTGACTTGCATACAAGGGGTATAGAGTTCGATCCCTGCCAGCGCCATATTTTTCTTTTAGGGGAATGGCTTAAAATGGCTTAGTGTGAACACAGTTCAAAAAGTGGTTTAGTGTGAAAATGAGTAATTGGGAAAATAGATAAAAAGAAAAAGAAAATATATATATATATAGAATATATATATATATGACGTGCACGCATCATGTGGCGTACGTGGCGCATTTTTGGTTGATAATGATTGTTTTTTTTATGTGGCTTTCTCTGATTGGCTTTTATGACAAATTAAAGGTAAGAAAGATTTATACTTGTATAAATGGATATTTGTATATCGGTAATTAATGTATACGGTTAAAGGGAGAATATGTAATTAACAATAATAGATTTATAATTTACATATAAATATGAAGGATAAACATGAAAATTACATGGCATAGACTGGTTCATGAAATGGTATATTTAGTATACCATTAATTGTGAGCATAATTAAAAATATAGTTATGGCATAATTAAAATGGGAATAATTTACGTATGGAATTTGTCATATATAAGAAATATGTAAATTATAGAAAAAAGGAACATTTAATACACTTTGCTGAGTCATTAGGGCTGAGGTGTCACCCTTCTTGTTTGGATGGTTCAGGTTTCTTCTAGGTTGATCGGATGTCCGAAATTAAACATAAACTCTATAGAAACACCTCTAGACACAAACCCTAAAATAAAATAAAAAATTAGATTCATGGCCTCCATGCCGTCACCTAGCAACTCAACATAGCCGCCACCAACTAGAGAGGAAGAAAGCTAGTCTAAATCAGTCCTTTTCAACTTTAACAACGAATCTTCTTCAAGGGAAAGCTATTACAACTTCAGAACTCATAATTCAGAATTCAAGACCTTCTCTAAATTGTGAGTTCGATAATTTTAATAAAATAATTAGCAAATTAATTGGATTGAGTTGTGATGTGGACTATTTGGATATGATGTGAATTTTTGACCGCATGTTATTATTCATGTAGTAAAATTGTGATGTTTATGTTGTAAATTCAATGATGCTATCTTGTAAAGTTATGACCATCTATATTGTAATTTTATGTTTGGCTTATGTATAATCGAATCATCATGTTGTTATTATGTTAGTTTGGGTATGTTGATTCATATGATAAATCATAAGTATGTATGCAAGTTTAGATTTTTATTAAGACATGAATCATATGCCAGTTGGGGAAAGTTATATGTATAACCTTATATGCTTCATGACACCTATTTTAGATCTAAAGTTAGGCTATGACATGTATGAGTTATATGCCAAATTCTGCATGCTGGTTTACATGTCTAAATGTAAGTTTATACTATTGTTATGTTGCATAAATCACATATTCAAGTTTATATGAATACATGTGTTTGAATATGAATCATGTTATGCAAGTTTGTGGTTATTGCCTATGCAAGTTTACACCTTTAGATGTAGATCTATGACATACATGATTTATGCAAGTTTGTGACCATTATCCCAACAAGTTCACACCTTTATATTTGGGTCTACGACATATGTAGTTTTATGCAAGTTGTAACTTTGGCCTTTGCAAGTTTTAGATGTAGAACATCATTTACACATGCAAGTTCACCCCTATGTTTAGATCTAGTTTTAATTATATGTATGTTGTGATGTTTTCTCTTTATTCCATGAGTTAGACTATTCGAGTCTAACGTATATTTTACGTTAAACGAACGAACGAACAACGTAGGGTAAAGGGGAAAATATTAAAAGATTTAATTGGCATAAACGCCATAAAGGACATAAAATAAATTTGTGATGAAAATTGGTATTATTTTACATACCATAAATGGATGGACATAATTGAGTCAATTATGGACATCGTTAAATTTGGAATTGATTGATAATTTGAATAGGGAAAGTAATTCAAACTGGGGAATGATTAATTAATCGTCTAAGACACGAGGTTTGGCTCTTTTGTGGTGTAAGACTGCCGGACCCGCCCGGCAAATCCAGCTGCCACAAATGCCAGTCTAATGTGAGAGGTCTTAGGCATAAATTAAATACGTAACAATTGTATAGACACGACGTTAGGCTCGTTTGGGGTGTAAGACTGCCCGGACCCGCTCGGCAAATCCAGCTGCCACAAATGCCAGTCTAATGTGAGAGGTCTTTATGAGGTTGAGGTCTTTATGAATTAAGAAACACTTAATCAGATAAACATGTAGTGGGACATGCGGGGGTTAAGTGGGTGCCTTGGGTGGCATGTGGAATCTAATGGGTGCCTTGGGTGGCATTTGAAATACGATTAGAAATACTTAACTAAAATTGAAACATGAATAAGAAGTGGGTTAAGTGTGAAATACTATGGGGGACCAAGCTTAGGTGGATAGCTTGTGTCAAGTCATGGGGGCCCATTTCAACCAGTAACCCATACGTATCTTTATGTGCTCGACCCAAGTCTAGGACGGGACAAGCATACTGCGCTTGACTGTAAGATGCCAAACCGGGTTAGCAATGGCAATGCAAGTCCAACGGGTTCATATGCATGTGTGGACCCGGGCTGGTAAGTAAGACGTTGTTGCATCGTGTAGGTATAAGCCGTGCATTATTTGTGGTATCGGGTTACCACTTTGGGGAGTGATACACTCCACTGTGGGGCCAGCACGGGTATCTACAAGTTAGGGAGCCGATCGCTTGGGGGTAGTGGGTACAACTAGTGGAGATATAGGCAGGCGGCACCGATGAAGGCAGCTAGGGGTGCACGAAACTACCAATATCATTATTAAGTTCTATAAGCGGGATCAACCTTAGGGTGCCTAGTGGTGGTGCAGTATACTAGTGGTGGTGCAGTGTAGCAATTATCTCATAGTGTTGGTGCAGTTTAGTAATTATCTAAAAATGGTTTAGGTGCGCTTTAACGATATCGTTGTTCATCCTGTTTCGTTGTTTACTCTACCATACTCAATGGTTCATGGTCATTTCCTGATTTTCCAACTTATGCCTTAGCCTAGTTACTTTGGTGATCATATTGTTAAAGTTATCGCACTCGCTAGACTTTATGTCTAACCCCCTTTGTTTCCTCCTCTTTTCGTCCTCCCCTCCCCCCCCCCCCCCCACCAGGTGCTCAGGTTGGAACTAGCACCAATGGAGCTTGATTTTGGACAGCTGTGCTTCTTTTTTTAGAAGATTGCTTGGGTCGCTGAAGTAAAGTTCAGCCTCTATTTTATTTATGGCTATTTTGTATTGGGGATTATGTCTTTCAATTTATGTACTTTGATTTAGTCAAGATGAATATTATGTACTTGGCTCTGGATTTGATGATGTAATCAAACATGTGTATTTTCCGCGGCAATGAAATAAAGTTTTTAATTTTTCAAGTACTCTTTATATCTGTCTTGTTGTTAAGTTTCTTTTCTATACTCACTTAAAACTCTCCATAGAAGTTAATGCATTACCTTTGTGAGTGACATTAATGGACATGGGGTGTTACACCTTGCCAGGATTTGGTAGGATGACTCAAACGTCCCTTGAGTATGGTTTATGCTCATTAGACGCCCAAGCATGGTCTATGCTTAGAAAATTTGAAAAATATCGCCAGTATTTGGCACGTTTGTTTTTCCTTTATCTCTTTACAGGTATGGATTATATCTGTAGCTGGCAGACCCGGCAAGGTCATGGCATTATCGAATTTCTATGGCCTATAGATTTCCTGGACTATCCAGAACACATGTTCCTTCAACCAACAAGATATGTTCTGGGGGCAAACTAGTTGACACACTTTTTGGTAAAAGCTGTCACACTGAATATCCGGATAGAATCGTGCTCGGATATGGAGAACAACATAAGAAGACAAGCAGCGATTTGGTCAAAGTCGCGTCACAAACAAAGAAAGGCCAGAAACACCTATCATATGACCTTTTTTGGGCTCGAAAACAGAGATTATGGAGTTGAGCTCTATAACTCTAGTAAATCTTTGAATTAGTTTTAGTTTGAGCTTTGGTTTGGCTCAATCGGACTTACAGTTTGAAAGTTATGCATGTCTCCGTAAACTGGTGTAATCTGGCAATTTCCCGGATAAAGCAACGAAGCGTCACATGATCGGAGTATGGCTCATGCACCCTCGGATCGCCCCTCATCGAATCGCCCCACTCGGCTCATGATATACCTTCAGATCGTGACCTACTCTTAGTACACATGGAGGCCACGACCCGATCGCTAACACTTCACTCTGGCTCGCAACCAGACCCGGATCGTGACAGCCATATTTCGATCCGACCCATGACCACGAACCGATCTCTAGACCTGCAGATACGCACACAGTTTTGACCTATTCTTAAGGCTACTCCTACTCCTACTTTTCCGGATCAGGTGCCACGTACCCCACCATGAACCGGTCCCCCTAGAAGTTTCTCTACGCCTATAAATACACCGAAACTTGGGCATTTAAATGGACTTTTGGCACTTGATCTTGAGGGCTTCAACCATTATCAACGCAAGGACTTTGCGAACAGCGGAAGGCCATTTCTGATCATAACACGAGCTTATCGTGTATAAAATCAATTTCTAATCTCCATTTCTTCATTGTAAACACGAGGATTCCGTGTATAAACCGAGATAATTGTACTTGTGACTTCTTAGAATTTAAGAAGAGATAAAGTGGACATAGGGTTGGTTTGAGCCGAACCACTATAAAAACTCTGTGTGTTCCCCATTTTTACTGCTTTTTCTACATTCTGTGATCTGTGATATGCATTTGGGTGTTATGCCCAGATTTTGGTCTAACATTTTGGCTTGCTAGGAGGGAGGCACACGACAACTTCAATTTCTGCTTGTATTTTTGGCTATTGGATAAATGGAAACCAAAAGGAAGAAAACTGGAACTTCCGCTCATGCTGATGATGCTGACGCTGAAGACACAAGGAACGAGGCAAGCCAGGAAGCTTCCTCTCATGGAAATCCTTCTGCATACTTGACCAGAGACGAGATGGACTGAGTTCTCACCGAACTAAGAGATCATATGGCACGGCAAGATGATCTCCTCCAGAAACAGCAGGAAATGATCAACCAATTCTTCGCTCGGACAGATGGAAGGCCGAGCAACGCTCAAGTCACTGGAAAACAAAGCCATTGAAGCGGCTTGAGTATCACCCAGACTCGGGGGCAACCCTCCCTTTCAACAGCATCAACCATCACATGATACACCTCTAAATCGTGACCCGGATTGTGGTGCACCACCAGGCTCACGAGCCAATCCTAGTAACTCGCTACTGTTTGCTTAACAACAACCGGTTCGTGACCTACCTCCCGGACCCAGTCGGATCGTCCCTACTTCACGAACCTGCCTCACGAACCGATATACTCGATCCGTGATCCGTGATCCGCAATCCCCCGGATTTCAAACTCCCATGACTTGAGCCATACAACGACAGGATGGATCCTACCGTGCATCTCATGCGCTACAAACGGCATATGGAAGTTAAATCGGCGTCGGAAAACGTCATGGTAAAGTGTTTTCTCCTCTTTCTGACTGACATAGCCGCTATGTGGATTCGGCTGCTAGAAACGGAATCGATCAGCAGTTGGAACATGTTGGACGCACGCTTTATTGAACAATTTCGGGTTCACATCGCTTGGCCCAAGAACGTCATGTCGCTTACTACAATCAAGCAGAGGCTCTGAGAAACTCTACGTTCCTTTCTGGAAAGATTCAATGTTGCAGCAGCATCAGTTGACCAACCTGAACCATCGACGGTACTAATGGCAGCGGTATCCGGTGTCTTGGATAATACAGAATTCAAAAAAAAAATTGTACCAAGATCCACAGCGAAATCTCGGCGAATTCTACCTTGAAGCAAATAGATTTCTGCGGGAAGAAGATGCAACTTCTGAAAAATGCATTCTCGACATCAACATGGTTAAGGACAAAGAACCGTCCGATTCTGGAAATGGCAAAGGAAAAGCCTCCGGCAAGAATGATCGCAACACTCAGCCCCGGAGAGGGCCCAGATATGAAAAGTATATTGAGCTCATTGCTTCGCTTTCTGACATCTACATGGACACAAACGGTGTTGTCTCCTACCCATAGCCTCCAAGGAGGGAGCCATCACAAAGAGAACGCGATTCTGGAAAGCACTGCATATTCCACGATATGGACGGAAACGACACAAATGACTGCAGGCATCTTCGTGATTTGATTGAGGAACGGGTTAGACATGGAGAGCTTCCCTTGTATGTGGAACTACCAACAGCGCCTACACCTGCGCTGCTACCTCCTCCTCCCCGGAGAGGGAATGACCTTGGATCGATCTCTCGTTGGCTCATCATCAACAGATCTGGATGAGACCATCTTTCATTTTCTGCATTTCTTAGGCTTTAAGATTTTTTTTTTCTTTCACTAGGTTTTCCGATTGGTTGAATCGGGGTACACACGTTCAGGGTTAGGATGTAGCCCGAAAGCATGCTCTGGACTCGGTGTCAAACTAATGAGGATTTGCTTTGGTTTTGCATTTTGAATTGAATAAGGACTTTTCAAGCATGGATTATGTTTGGAGAATTTAAGTATCTTGTCAGGATGTGGCAGGATCCACAACTTCGATTAAAGTATGGCTTATACTTATTACAAAATTCTAGGTATGGATTATGCCTAGGGACGGACTATCTTGTCAGGCTGTGGCAAGTGTAGCTCTACTTCAGGTTTGAGTATGGTTTATACTCACTTTAGAATCTTAAGTATGGATTATAATTAGCAATGACAAATGGTATTGTTAGGATGTGACAAAAAAAATTGGGTATGGATTATACACGGTTTGAACTCTAGGGTATGGATTATGCCCTGCAAACGATCTTGTCAGGAAGTGACAAAAGAAATCGGGTATGGATTATACTCGATTTGGACTTCTGGGCATGGATTATGCCTGCAAATGTTGGCTTTTGCCAGGATTTGGTAGGATGACTCAAACGTCCCTAGAGTATGGTTTATGCTCATTAGATGCCGAAGCATGGCTATTGCTAAGAAAATTTGAACAATATCGCCAGGATTTGGCACGTTTGTTTTTCCTTTATCTCTTTACAGGTATGGATTATATCTGTAGCTGGCAGACCCGGCAAGGTCATGGCCTTATCGAATTTCTATGGCTTATAGATTTCTTGGACTATCCAGAACACATCTTCATTCAACCCGCAAGATATGTTCTGGGGGGCAAACTTGTTGACACACTTTTTTGGTAAAAGATGTCACACTGAATATCCGAATAGAATCGTGCTCGGATATGGAGAAAAACATCAGAAGACAGGCAGCGATTTGGTCAAAATCGCATCACGAACAAAGAAAGGACCGAAACTCCTATCAGACAACCTTTTTGGGCCTGAAAACAACGATTACTTAGTTGAGCTCTACAAATCTTGTAGATCTCTGAATTAGCTTCAGTTTGAGCATTGGTTTGTCTCAATCGTACTTACGGTTTGAAAGTTATGCCCGTTTCCGTAAACTGGTGTAATCTGGCAATTTCCTGGATAAAGCAATGAAGCGCCACACGATCGGAGTATGGCTCATGCACCCTCGGATCGCCCCTCATCGGATCACCCCCCTCGGCTCATGTTATAACTTCAGATCGTGACCTACTCTTAGTACACATGGAGACCACGACCCGATCGCCAACACTTCACTCCAGCTCGCAACCAGTCCCGGATCGTGATAGCCATATCAGGATCTGACCCATGACCACGAACCAATCTTTAGACTTGCAAATACGCGCACTATTTTGTCCTATTCTTAAGGCTATTCTTATCCTACTTTTCCGGATTGGATGCCACGTACCCCACCACGAACCGGTCCTCTTAGTAGCTCCTCTACGCCTATAAATACACCGAAACATGGCCATCTAAATGGACTTTGGCACTTGATCTTGAGGGCTGCAACCATTATCAACGCAAGGACTTTGCGAACAGCGGAAGGCCATTTCTAATCATTCTAACATGAGGTTATCATGTATAAAATCAGTTTCTAATCTCCATTTCTTCATTGTAAACATGAGGATTTCGTGTATAAACCGAGATAATTGTACTTGTAACTTCTTAGGATTTAAGAAGAGTTAAAGTGGACGTAGGCTTGGTTTGAGCTGAACCACTATAAATACTTTGTGTGTTCCCCATTTTTACTGCTTTTTCTGCATTCTGTGATATATGATCTGCGTTTGGGTGTTAGGCCCAGATTTTGGTCTAACATTTTGGCACGTCAGGAATGGGGTCACACGACAACTTCAATTTCTGCTCGGATTTTTTGGCTATTGGATAAATGGCAATCAAAAGGAAGAAAACTGGAACATCCACTCATGCTGATGATGCTGACGCTGAAGACACAAGGAACGAGGCAAGCCAGGAAGCTTCCTCTTATGGAGATCCTTCTGCATACTTGACCAGAGACGAGATGGACGGAGTTCTCATTGAACTAAGAGATCAGATGGCACGACAAGATGATCTCCTCCCGAAACAGCACGAAATGATCAACCAATTCTTCGCTCGGATGGATGGAAGGCTGAGCAATGCTCAAGTCACTGGAAACGAAGCCATTGAAGCGGCTTGAGTATCACCCAGACTTGAAGGCAACCCTCCCATTCAACAACATCAACCATCTCTTGATACACCTCTAGATCGCGATCCGCATCGTGGTGCACCACCGGGCTCACGAGCCGATCCTAGCAACTCGCTCTCGTTTGATCAATAACAACCGGTTCATGACCTACCTCCAAGACCCAGTCGGATCGCCCCCTACTTCATGAACCTGCCTCATGAACCTACCCCTTCGAACTGGGTCGGGTCGCCATCCTCAATCCGCGATCAGCGAGCCGCAATCCCCAGGCAACAGCTCACCAACAGCTTCCATTCTCTCCTGCACTCAACGTGGGACGCACCAGCTTTGATTTTGGCAATTTGCAACAAATTTTTGAAGGAAATCGGCTAGCAGAACTGATTGAACACGTCTCAAGAGGCCGTACTTATCAGAATGACTTGGATGACGTCAATCACAACCCATTCACTCAAGAAATCAGGAATTCCTGCAATCCCCTAGATTTCCAACTCCAACAACTGGAGCCATGCAATGGTAGGATGGATCCTACCGTTCATCTCATGTGCTACAAACGGCATATGGAAGTTCAATATGCATCAGAAAATGTCGTGGAAAAGTGTTTTCCCCTCTTTCTGACTGACATAGCCGCTATGTGGATTCGGTAGCTAGAAACGGAATCGATCATCAGTTGGAACATGTTGGTCGCATGCTTTATTGAACAATTTAGGGTTTACATCGCTCGGCCCAAGAACGTCATGTCACTTACTACAATCAAGCAGAGGCCCAGAGAAACTCTGCGTTCCTTTCTAGAAAGATTTAATGTTGCAGCAGCATCAGTTGACCAACCTGAACCATCGATGGTACTAATGGCAGCGGTATCCGGTGTCTTGGATAATACGGAATTCAAAAAATCTTTGTACCAATATCCACCACGAAATATCGGCGAATTCTGTCTTGAAGAAGATAGATTTCTGCGGGAAGAAGATGCAACTTCTGAAAAACACATTCTCGACGTCAATATGGTTAAGGACAAAGAACCGCCTGATTCCGGAAACCGCCCGAGTACGTGAAACTACCAATAGCGCCTACACCTGTGTTGCTACCTCCTGCTCCCCGGAGAGGGAATGACCCTGGATCGAGCTCTCGTGGGATCATCATCAACTGATCTGGATGAGACCAATTTTCATTTTCTGCATTTCTTAGGCTTTAAGATTTGTTTTTTTCTTTCACTAGGTTTTCCGATTGGTTGAATCGGAGTACACACGTTTGGGGTTAGGATGTAGCCCCAAAGCGTGCTCTGGACTCGGTGTCAAACCAGTCAGGATTTGCTTTGGTTTTGCATTTTGAATTGAATAAGGACTTTCCAAGCGTGGATTATGTTTGGAGAATTTAAGTATCTTGTCAGGATGTGGCAGGATCCTCAACTTCGATTAAAGTATGGCTTATACTTATTATGGAACGCTAGGTACGGACTATGCCTAGGGACGGACTATCTTGTCAGGCTGTGGCAAGCATAGCCCTACTTCAGGTCTGAGTATGGTTTATACTCACTTTAGAATCTTAAGTATGGATTATACTTAGGAACAACAAATTATCTTGTCAGGATGTGATAAAAGAAATCAGGTATGTATTATACTCGGTTTGAACTCCAGGGTATGGATTATGCCCTGCAAACGGTCTTGTCAGGTTGTGAAAAAAGAAATCGGGTATGGATTATACTCGATTTGGACTTCTGGGTATGGATTATGCTTGGAAATGTTGGCCCTTGCTAGGATTTGGAAGGATGACTCAAACGTCCCTTGAGTATGGTTTATGCTCATTAGACGCCGAAGCATGGTTTATGCTCAGAAAATTTGAACAATATCGCTAGGATTTGGCAAGTTTGTTTTTGATTTATCTCTTTACAGGTATGGATTATATTTGTAGCTGGCAGACCCGGCAAGGTCATGGCATTATCGAATTTCTGTGGCTTATAGATTTCCTGGACTATCTAGAACACATCTTCCTTCAACCAGCAAGATATGTTCTGGGGGGTAAACTTGTTGACACACTTTTTGGTAAAAGCTGTCACACTGAATATCCGGATAGAGTCGTGCTCGGATATGGAGAACAACATCAGAAGACAAGCAGCGATTTGGCCAAAGTCGCATCACAAATAAAGAAAGGCCCGAAACTCCAATCATATGACCTTTTTGGGCCCGAAAACAGCGATTACAAAGTTAAGCTTTGTAACTCTTGTAGATCTCTGAATTAGCTTTAGTTTGAGCTTTGGTCTGGCTCAATCGGAATTACAGTTTGAAAGTTATGCCCACTTCCGTAAACTGGTGTAATTCGGCAATTTCCTGGATAAAGCAACGAAGCACCACTTGATCGGAGTACGGCTCATGCACCCTCGGATCGCCTCTCATCGGATCGCCCCGCTCGGCTTAAGGTATACCTTCAGATCATGACCTACTCTTTGTACACATAGAGACCACGACCCAATCGTCAACACTTCACTCCAGCTCGCAACTAGACCCGAATTGTGACAGCCATATCATGATGCGACCCATGACCACGAACCGATCTCCAGACCTGCAGATACGCGAACTGTTTTGACCTATTCTTAAGGCTACTCCTGCTCCTACTTTTTCGGTTCGTGTGCCACATATCCCACCACGAACCGGTCCTCCCAGAAGCTCCTCTACTCCTATAAATACACCGAAACATGGCCATTTAAATGCACTTTTGGCACTTGATCTTGAGGGATTCAACCATTATCAATGCAAGGACTTAGCGAACAATGGAAGGCCATTTCTAATCATTCTAACATTAGGTTATCGTGTATAAAATCAATTTCTAATCTCCATTTCTTCATTGTAAACACGAGGATTTCGTGTATAAACCGAGATAATTGTACTTGTAACTTCTTAGGATTTAAGAAGAGATAAAGTGGACTTAGGCTTGGTTTGAGCCGAACCACTATAAAAAATTTGTGTATTCCCCATTTTTACCGCTTTTTCTGCATTTTGTGATCTGTGATCTGCATTTGGGTGTTAGGTCCAGATTTTGGTCTAACATTTTGGCGCACCAGAAAGGGGGGCACACGACAAGTTTAATTTCTGCTTGGATTTTTTGGCTATTGGATAAATGGCAATCAAAAGGAAGAAAACTGGAACTTCCGCTCATGCTAATGATGTGGACGCTGAAGACACGAGGAACGAGGAAATCCAGGAAGTTTCCACTCATGGAGATCCTTCTGCATACTTGACCATAGACGAGATGGACGGAGTTCTCACTGAACTGAGAGATTAGATGGCACGGCAAGATGATCTCCTCCAGAAACAATAGGAAATGATTAACCAATTCTTCGCTCGGATGGATGGAAGGCCGAGCAACGCTCAAGTCACTAGAAACGAAGCCATTGAAGTGGCTCGAGTATCACTCAGACTCGGGGGAAAACCTTCTGTTCAACAACATCAACCATCTCATGATACACCTCTAGATCGCGATCTGGATCGTGGTGCACCACCAGGCTCAAGAGCAGATCCTAGCAACTCGCTCCCGTTTGCTCAACAACAACCGTTTCGTGACCTACCTCCAAGACCCAGTCGGATCGCCCCTACTTCACGAACCTGCCTTACAAACCTAACCCCCTCGACCTGGGTCGGGTCGCAACCTCGATCCGCGATCCCTAGGCAACAACTCGACAATAGCTTCCATTCTCTCCTGCACTCAACGTTGGGCGCACCAGCTCTGATTTTGGCAATTTGCAACAACTTTTTGAAGGAAATCGACAAGTAGAACTGATTGAATGCCTCTCGAGAGGCCGTACTTATCAGAATGACATAGATGATGTCAATCACAACCCACTCACTCAAGAAATCAAGAATTCACGCAATCCCCCGGATTTCAAACTCCCACAACTGGAGCCATACAACGGCAGGACGGATCCCACCATGCATCTCATGCGCTGAAAATGGCATATATAAGTTCAATCGGCGTCGGGAAACATCATGGCAAAGTGTTTTCCCCTCTTTCTGACTGACATAGCCGCTATGTGGATTCGACAGCTAGAAATGGAATCGATCAGCAGTTGGAACATGTTGGTCGCATGCTTTATTGAACAATTTCGGGTTCACATCGCTCGGCCCAAGAACGTCATGTTGCTTACTACAATCAAGCAGAGGCCCAGAGAAACTCTTCTTTCCTTTCTGGAATGATTCAACGTTGCGGCAGCATCAGTTGACCAACCTGAACCATCGATGGTACTAATGGCAGCGGTATCCGGTGTCTTTGATAATACGGAATTCAAAAAATCTTTGTACCAAGATCCACCGCGAAATCTCGGCGAATTCTACATTGAAGCAGATAGATTTATGCGGGAAGAAGATGCAACTTCTGAAAAACACATTCTCGATGTCAACATGGTTAAGGACAAAGAACCGTCTGATTCTGGAAATGGCGAAGGAAAAGCCGCTGTCAAGAATGATCGCAACACTCAGCCCTGGAGAGGGCCCAGATATGAAAAGTATACTGAGCTCATTGCTTCGCTTTCTG
The DNA here is from genome assembly GCA_030737875.1 of Allium sativum. NCBI lineage: Eukaryota > Viridiplantae > Streptophyta > Magnoliopsida > Asparagales > Amaryllidaceae > Allium > Allium sativum. Next base: position 568,690,036 of record CM060923.1, on the reverse strand, counting down.
ACATCTACATGGACACAAACGGTGCTGTCTCCTACCCAAAGCCTCCAAGGAGGGAGCCATCACAAAGAGAACGCTATTCTGAAAAGCACTGCATATTCCACGATATGGACGGACACGACACAAATGATTGCATGCATCTTCGTTATTTGATTGAGGAATGGGTTAGACATGGAGAGCTGCCCGAGTATGTGAAACTACAAAATGCGCCTGCACCTACGCTGCTACCTCCTGCTCCCCGGAGAGGGAATGACCCTTGATTGAGCTCTCGTGGGCTCATCATCAACTGATCTGGATGAGACCAGCTTTCATTTTCTGTATTTCTTAGGCTTTAAGATTTGTTTTTTTCTTTCACTAGGTTTTCCGATTGGTTGAATCGGGGTACACACGTTCGGGGTTAGGATGTAGCCCCAAAGCGTGCTCTGGACTCGGTGTCAAACCAATCAGGATTTGCTTTGGTTTTGCATTTTGAATTGAATAAGGACTTCCAAGCATGGATTATGTTTGGAGAATTTTAGTATCTTGTCAGGATGTGGCAGGATCCTCAACTTCGATTAAAGTATGACTTATACTTATTATGGAACTCTAGGTATGGATTATGCCTAAGGACGAACTATCTTGTCATGCTGTGGCAAGCGTAGCTCTACTCCAAGTCTGAGAATGGTTAATACTTACTTTAGAATCTTAAATATGGATTATAATTAAACGAAAAATGGTCTCTTCAGGATGTGACAAAAGAAATTGGGTATGGATTATACTCGGTTTGAACTCCAGGTTATGGATTATGCCCTCCAAACGGTCTTGTCAGGATATGACAAAAGAAATCGGGTATGGAATATACTCGATTTGGACTTCTGGGTATGGATTATGCCTGGAAATGTTGGCCCTTGCCAAGATTTGGCAGGATGACTCAAACGTCCCTTGAGTATGTTTTATGCTCATTAGACGCCGAAGCATGGTTTATGCTCAAAAAATTTGAACAATATCGCCAGGATTTGGCATGTTTGTTTTTCCTTTATCTCTTTATAGGTATGGATTATATCTATAGCTGGCGGACCCGGCAAGGTCATGGCATTATCGAATTTCTAAGGCTTATAGATTTCCTAGACTATCTAGAACACATCTTCCTTCAACCAGTAAGATATGTTCTGCGTTGCAAACTTGTTGACACACTTTTTGGTAAAAGCTGTCACGCTGAATATATGGATAGAATCGTGCTCGGATATGGAGAACAACATCAAAAAACAGGCAGCAATTTGGTCAAAGTCGCATCACGAATAAAGAAAGGCCCGAAACTCCTATCAGCTGACCTTTTTTGTGCCCGAAAACTCTTGTAGATCTCCGAATTAGCTTCAGTTTGAGCTTTGGTTTGGCTCAATCGTACTTACAGGTTGAAAGTTATGCCCTTTTCCTTAAACTGGTGTAATCTGGCAATTTCCAGGATAAAGCAACGAAGCGTCACACGATCGGAGTATGGCTCATGCACCCTCGGATCGCCCCTCATTGGATCGCCCCCATCGGCTCGTGGTATACCTACAGATCGTGACCTACTCTTCGTACACATGGAGACCACGACCTGATCGCCAACACTTCACTCCAGCTTGCAACCAGACCCGGATCGTGATAACCATATCACGATCCGACCCATGACCACGAACCGATCTCCAGACCTGCAGATATGCGCACTTTTTTGACCTATTCTTAAGGCTACTCATGCTTCTACTTTTCCAGATCGTACGCCACGTACCGCACCACAAACCGGTCCTCCCAGAAGCTCCTCTATGCCTATAAATACACCGAAACATGGCCATTTAAATGGACTTTTGGCACTTGATCTTGAGGGCTTCATCCATTATTAACGCAAGGACTTTGCGAACAGCGGAAGGCCATTTCTAATCATTCTAACACGAGGTTATCATGTAAAAAATCAATTTCTAATCTCCATTTCTTCATTTTAAACACGAGGATTTCGCGTATAAACTGAGATAATTGTAATTGTAACTTCTTAGGATTTAAGAAGAGATAAAGTGGATGTAGGCTTGGTTTGAGCCGAACCACTATAAAAACTTTGTGTGTTCCCCATTTTTACTGCTTTTTCTACATTCTATGATCTGTGATCTGCATTTGGGTGTCAGACCCAGATTTTGGTCAAACATTTTGGTGCGCCAAGAAGGGGGACACATGACAACTTCAATTTCTGCTTGGATTTTTTGCCTATTGGATAAATGGCAATCAAAAGGAAGAAAAATGGAATTTCTACTCATGCTGATGATGCTGACGCTGAAGATACAAGGAACGAGACAAGCCAGGAGGCTTCCTCTCATGAAGATCCTTCTGCATTCTTGACCAGAGACGAGATGGACGGAGTTCTCACTGAACTAAGAGAACAAATGGCACGGCAAGATGATCTCCTCCAGAAACAATAGGAAATGATCAACCAATTCATCGCTCGGATGGATGGAAGGTCAAGCAATGCTCAAGTCACTGGGAATGAAGCCATTGAAGCGGCTCGAGTATCACCCGGACTCGGGGGCAACCCTCTCGTTCAACAGCATTAACCATCTCATGATAAAACTCTAAATCGCGATCCGGATCGTGGTGCACTACCAGGCTCACGAGACGATCCTAGCAACTCGCTCCCGTTTTCTCAACAACAACCAGTTCGTGACCTACCTCTAGGACCCAGTCTGATCGCCCCCTGCTTTACGAACCTGCCTCACGAACCGACCCCCTCGAACCGGGTCGGATCGCCACCCTCGATTCGCAATCCGCGAGCCGCGATCCCCAGGCAACAGCTTCAATTCTCTCCTACACTCAACGTTGGGCGCACCAGCTCTGATTTTGGTAATTTGCAACAACCTTTTGAAGGAAATCGGCTAGCAGAACTGATTGAACGCCTCCCATGAGGCCGTACTTATCAGAATGACGTGGATGACGTCAATCACAACCAATTCACTTAAGAAATCAGGAATTCCCGCAATCCCCCGGATTTCAAACTCCCACGACCTGAGCCATACAACGGCAGGACGGATCCTACCGTGCATCTCATGCACTACAAATGGAATATGGAAGTTAAACCGGCGTCGGAAAACGTCATGGCAAAGTGTTTTCCCCTCTTTCTGGCTGACAAAGCCACTATGTGGATTCGGCAGCTAGAAATGGAATCGATCAGCAGTTGGAACATGTTGGTCGTACGCTTTATTGAACAATTTAGGGTTCACATCGCTCGGCCCAAGAACGTAATGTCGCTTACTACAATCAAGTAGAGTCCCAGAGAAACTCTGCGTTCCTTTCTGGAATGATTCAACGTTGCAGCAGCATCAGTTGACCAACCTGAACCATCGACTGTACTAATAGCAGCGGTATCCGGTGTCTTGGATAATACGGAATTCAAAAAAAATTTGTACTAAGATCCATCGTGAAATATCGGCGAATTCTACCTTGAAGCAGATAGATTTCTAAGGGAAGAAGATGCAAGTTCTGAAAAACGCATTCTCGACGTCAACATGGTTAAGGACAAAGAACCGTCCGATTCAGGAAATGGCAAAGGATAAGCCGCCGTCAAGAATGATCGCAACACTCAGCCCCGGAGAGGGCCCAGATATGAAAATTATACTGATCTCATTGCTTCGCTTTCTGATATCTACATGGACACAAACGGGCTATCCCCTACCCAATGCCTCCAAGGAGGGAGCCATCACATAGAGAACGCAATTCTGGAAAGCACTGCATATTCCACGATATGGACGGACACGACACAAATGACTGCAGGCATCTTCGTGATTTGATTGAGGAACGGGTTAGACGTGGAGAGCTGCCCGAGTATGTGAAACAACCAACAGCGCCTGCACCTGCGCTGCGACCTGCTGCTCCCCGGAGAGGGAACGACCCTGGATCGAGCACTCGTGGGATCATCATCAACTGATATGGATGAGACCAGCTTTCATTTTCTGCATTTCTTAGGCTTTAAGATTTGTTTTTTGCTTTCACTAGGTTTTCCGATTGGTTGAATCGGAGTACACAAGTTCGGGGTTAGGATGTAGCCCCAAAGCGTGCTCTGGACTCGGTGTCAAACCAATCAGGATTTGCTTTGGTTTTGCATTTTGAATTTAGTAAGGCCTTTCTAAGCATGGATTATTTTTGGAGAATTTAAGTATCTTGTCAGGATGTGGCAGGGTCCTCAACTTCGATTAAAGTATGGCTTATACTTATTATGGAATTCTAGGTATGGATTATGCCTAGGGACAGACTATCTTGTTAGGCTGTGGCAAGTGTAGCTCTACTTCAGTTCTGATTATGGTTTATACTCACTTTAGAATCTTAAGTATGGACTATACTTAGGAACGACAAATGGTCTTGTCAGGATGTGGCAAAAGAAATCGGGTATGGATTATACTCGGTTTGAACTCCAGGGTATGGATTATGTCCAGCAAACGGTCTTGTCAGGATGTGACAAAATAAATCGGGTATGGACTATACTCGATTTGGACTCCTGGGTATGGATTATGCCTGGAAATGTTGGCCTTTGCCAGTATTTGGCAGGATGACTCAAATGTCCCTTGTGTATGGTTTATGCTCATTAGATGCCAAAGCATGGTTTATGCTCAGAAAATTTGAACAATATCGCCAGGATTTGGCATGTTTTTTTTCCTTTATCTCTTTACAGGTATGGATCATATCTGAAGCTGGCAACCCGGCAATGTCATGGCATTATCGAATTTCTATGGCTTATAGATTTCCTGGACTATCCAGAACACATCTTCCATCAACCAGCAAGATATGTTCTAGGGGGCAAACTTGTTGACACACTATTCGGTAAAAGCTATCACACTGAAAACAGGATAGAATCGTGCTCGGATATGGAGAACAACAACAGAAGACGGACAGCGATTTGGTCAAAGTTGCATCACGAACAAAGAAATGCCCAAAACTCCTATCAGATGACCTTTTTAGGGCCCGAAACAGCGATTATAGAGCTTTTCTATATCACTCCTGTAGATCTCTGAATTAGCTTCAGTTTATGCTTTGGTTTGGCTCAATCGGACTTACGGTTTGAAAGTTATGCCCGTTTCCGTAAACTGGTGTAATCTGGCAATTTCCTCGATAAAGCAACGAAGTGTCACATGATCGGAGTGTGGCTCATGCACCCTCGGATCGCCCCCATCGGATCGTGGTATACCTTCAGATCGTGACCTACTCTTAGTAGACATGGTGACCACAACCCAATCACCAACACTTCACTCCAGCTCACAACCAGACCCGGATCATGATAGCCATATCACGATCCGACCCATGACCACGAACGGATCTCTAGACCTGCAGATACGCGCATTGTTTCGAACTATTCTTAAGGCTACTCATGCTCAAACTTTTCCGGATCAGGTGCCATGTAACCCACCATGAACCGGTCCTCCCAGAAGCTCCTCTACACCTATAAATAAACCGAAACATGGCCATTTAAATGGACTTTTGGCACTTGATCTTGAGAGCTTCAACAATTATCAATGCAAGGACTTTGCAAACAGCGGAAGGCCACTTCTAATCATTCTAACACGAGGTTATCGTGTATAAAATCAATTTCTAATCTCCATTTCTTCATTGTAAACACGAGGATTTCGTGTATAAACTGAGATAATTGTACTTGTAACTTCTTAGGATTTAAGAAGAGATAAAGTGGAAGTAGGCTTTGTTTGAGCCGAACCACTATAAAAACTTTGTGTGTTCCCCATTTTTACTGCTTTTTCTACATTCTGTGATCTGCGATCTGCATTTGGGTGTTAGGCCCAGATTTTGGTCTAACAGTAGTGAAACCTTATAAATTAGAGAAAGGTTAAAACGTGGAAAATGGATTGGGAATATATATAGTTGAGAGAATGGACTTCGTAGGAGTGTCTAGGAAAGCCTAGTTGTGTTGGAGACCCACTTTGAGTCTGATCCTTTTTTTCTTCCTTTTAAGTACTTGGAATTGTGAATGTTTTTGGCAAAATAGTGTCGTGTGTTTTCAAGTTTTAATCTTAAAAGTATTATTGATGTTTGAAGAAAATATGTAGAAAAAAATATTTGAAAATGTATATTGGGTTTTAAAGTAAAGTGGGGTCTACTTTGTAAAATAATGATTTCTTGTTTTAAAAAGAAATTTTGTTCGGTGGACAAAATAAGTTGTAGAAAGTAAGAATAGAGTAGTTGTTTGCACCTTGTAGATAGCCGCCAAACTAACATCGTTAGTAGAAACATTGAAAACCCAATATTTATCCTTGTCTACTCCATTTTTGTGATAAGAAAAAAAAGAGGCCAAACCATGTTTTGAAAAGAGAGAAGTAGGTACGGATTAGTGCATAGAAAGAACGAGAAAAATTTGAGGCTATGAAGTAAATGGGAAGGACCATCTTGGAATAGTGGAAAATCCCCTTAGAATGCATCAGCATTGTGAGGCCTAGAGTTGTTGTTTGAAAAAAATGTAGGCTAGTAATACAAAGCCAGGACTAATATTGACTACTAGATAGTGGAAGGGCCAGTAAGTGTTGAGAGTTTATGGTTGGACTTTTTCTTTAGTGAAATCGTCTTATGATTCTTGGCCCTTAGTAGTAGCCGTGTGGGATATTGAAAGTTGTTATAGCTTATTGGGAAAAAAAATAGCCTAGCTAAAAAGAAAACAATAAATTCAGAGAAGCAACAAACATGACGGGAAAAGAAAATGAAAATCTTAAGAAAAGATGAATAAAAACGAAAATTTTCCAAGATAAGTTAAAAAAGAAAAAGAAGTTTTCTTATGTAGTTGTGCTTGGATATGAAAATAGTAAATCTTTATAGAATAGTTACACAAAATCCAAGTACAATTGGAAAAGATACGTAAAAGAAAAACGGAAGATGTATAATCTTCCATTTTAAACCTTTTTCTAACATAAGAAATCGAATTTAGAAAATTAGTTTTTTCTATAATTCGGAATTTAAAGATGGTTGTTAGGATTTTGGATGCCACAATTGGATGAACTACGCTCTTATTCGATAAGAGTGGGAAAATTTGGACGAAAAAGGTGTTTTGATTTTCAAAATATTGCATTCATATAGAACTGCCAGTATATTTAGGATGTGAGCATCATATTTTAAAAGGATTTTTGAAGAATTTGCATACATAAAGGAGGTACCGCTTAGGTATACATGTATTATTGTGATGTATTGCACTATGCACATTGCACAATGGTTGCAAAAATTGGATGTACACTTGATGGATGTATAATATGCAGGGGATTATTTGATTTTACCCTTACCATATTTCGGGGGAAAATTTCTTAAGGGTGGGAGAATATAACACCCTGCATTTTTAATGACAATTAAATATATACATATATGTATATATTGTATGCATAAACATATTTAAACGAAAAATTAAATAATATTAATATGATTGCATGTAATAAGTTCAAGCAGTGAAATAAAGAAAAAGATTAATAAAAGAAATTACATGCAATTATGAATAACAAGAAATGCAATGTAATGCATTTGAAATTACATGTGAACATTTAAAAAGAAATAAAAAGGAAAATTTGAAAAGCTTCCAGAATTTGGTCACAAGATTAGCGTCATTGCGTTAATGTCGATTTTCTGTTCAATTTTGACCTATGGTTTGTAGAAAACCGATTTAAAATGAAAGAGATATCTTTAATTTAAATAATGTAACAAAACGTGTAAAAGAGGAATAAGAAAAAGGATAATATCCAGCACTGTCATAAGCCTTGTTAACAAAAGGCTTAGTAGCTTAGTTGGTTAGAACATGTGACTTGTATACAAGAAGTTCTGAGTTTGATCCTCGCCAGCGCCATATTTTTTATTTTATTGGGGAATGGGTAAAAAAATGGCTTAGTGTGAAAGCAGTTAAAAAGTGGCTTAGTATGAAAAGGGTAAAAAAGGGGTTTAATTGAGAGAATGTTTCAAAAGAGGAAAAATGTACATTAGTTGGTTTAAAATTTGAAATTTTTCGCATATAAAAGATTATCATACGCGCAAGAGTTGAATACATATGAACATAATTCAAAAAAGAGGTTGCACGCGGACAAAGTAGCAAGTAAATAAAGGATGTTAGAAATTTGATTTATACACGAATAAATAAATTAAATTAAATAAATAAGTATATATATATATATATGGGGGACGACATCCCTGGGTGTCATAATGTACACGTGGACTGTTTTGGTTGGTGGAAGCTGCGACGTGTCCAATTCCGATTGGTTGGATGACGTGACTAGCTCTGATGGAGTTTTAAGTTAGATCTAAAGGCCTATAGCTTGCTAGCGCACTTATAAATAAACCATTAGACCTAACCCTAAACCTCACAATTTGGCGGCTACGGTGGAGCTCTGCCACGGCTTCCTCTCTCTCTCTCTTCCCAAATCTCTTCTTAAAATAAAAAGATAGATCTAGGATTCCTCTGCTCCAAAATAAAAGAAAATAACTCAGACGCCTAGATCTATGCTACACAAAAAGGGAGAAAATCATGGATCAGATCTAGAATTGGGAGAGCATACAAGTGAGTGGATTTAAAATACATTTTTGGTATGATAGTAAACTATCGTTCATCATTCCTCATTTACACACATAATAAACATATTGAAGAGCTAATCCAATAAAGTGAGTTTGTGGTACTCATAGATTAAAATGCCTAATAAGTAACTGAATCTAAGATTTGGAATAGAATCATATCAGTTCACCATAGTTATAGATTAGATCTAGTATTCACCTATGCCTAATTTTATCATCGTATATCTAACTTGTTATTATGAACAATTATTTTATGCCTATGCTTGTTTTCCTCCCTTCTTTCTTTTTTTAGCTAGGTAATCTTCGAGCCTAACATATCGCGATGAGATTTGCGTACGAATAGCGTTAGAATGATTGTTAAAAGTTAGGAAATATGTAATAAAATGAGATTTGGCATAAATTGTTCATGACTATGGATTGGGCCTAATTGAATATAACTTGTTTGCATGAGATTTGGCATAAATTATTTTGGGCATAATTGAGTATAACTTGTATACATGAGATGTGGTGCAAATAGTTAATAACTATGAAAATTGGTATGGGCATAATTTGGCATAACTTGTGCACATGGGATTATAGGCATAATTTTGATTTAAAATTGTAAATATACTTTAGATTGGAAATTATGGGTAATTGGAATATATTATAATCCAAGATTTGAAAGTGGGACTTGAATCAAGAAAGTGATTAAAAAACGCATAAGACACGAGGTTAGATTCGGATTGCGGTATAAGCCTGCTCGGAAGTGCCCGGCATATCCAGCAACCGCAATTTGGTAATCTAATGTGAGAGGTCAAATGAAGAAACTAGATGCATAATAATGCAAAGACACAAGGTTAGATTCAGATTGCGGTATAAGCCTGCCCGGAACTTCCCGACATATCCAGCAACCGCAAATGGTAATCTAATGTGGGAGGTCTTGCAAGATTACTATTATAATGAATTAATGAACACTTAACCAAGATAAAACATGTGGTAAAACATAGGAATAAAAAAGAGTTATGTGGGTGACATGGGTAGCATGTACAACATAAATAATAAGCACTTAACGAAGATAAGACATGTGGTAAGACATGGGAATAATAAAGGGTTAAGTGGGTAACGTAGGTAGCAAGGATAATTTGTTAAATTGGAATACTTAACATAACTAAATTTGTAGTGGTGTTATGAACCAATTCAATTGAGTAGGGGTTAAGTAAACTTGTTAAAGAAGTGGGAAGGATAAAGTAAATCTTAATTAATGCCAAAATGGGGAATGATAACAACCTATTATGAATGAACATGAATAAGAAGGCGAAAGATAATAAGTAGGCTTTTCCGTGGGATGAGTGGGAATTATAACTTAAGAACTAAGGTAATTTATAATGATTGATAGGGGAAGATGAAATTACTTATGTAATAAAATTGTACATAATCGAAGATTAAGTAATTAGAGAGAATAAGAATAAATCCACAAATGAGGATAACATAAGTTATACAAAAGAAAAGAGAAACATATTATTAAACCTTAATTAAGAGAACTAAGTTAATAAGTTAATTATGATAAATTGTAATGACGGTGTATGACGAGATTATAATTAAATGAGAAATAAGAAGGCGAACTTATGGAGATAAGTACGTTGTATTTAATCATAAATGTTGAATGACATGTTAATAGAAAACATATAAGTTAAGATGTATTTAATTACAAATTAAGTAGAACATGTTATGTAAACCATGAGATGGGAGAAAGTAGCGTAAAGAGAATGAATTATGAATTACAATGTAGAGAATAACATGTTGTAGGCTTGTTAATGAATTTAAATGAATTAAATTATGAATAAGGTTAATAAGCAAGAGAAACTTGGTAACTTGAAGAAGGAGTCAAGGGAAAATGGAAACAACCAACTTAATGGGAAATCTGTCGAAGTGGAGCAAGCGTGTAATTGGTGATTAGACATAGGATCTAATGACACAGTAAGCTGAGGCGCTTGAGATAGTCCGTATGTTAGTGGATGAATAAACAAATAGGGTAGATCATCGTGGTGTCGTAAGACACGAGGGGAGCGCACATTAATCTAATTATTCTGGCAGCTCCAACGGATTGGATGGGGAAGCACGCTGCTTCCTGAGACGATAAAGGTGCTCCTGGTAGTCCTCTGTGGTGGTGTAGTTTCGGATTGTTCTCACAGAGGTTGGGTCTGCACGTAACTATCTGTTGGGTGGGCCTTGACTGCATAAGTAGGGGGCAGTCAGAATGCTGTGACGTGGTGACATTAAGGGTTGCGCGGCGGCTGCCTCACTTCGGAGGCGGAGGGTCAGGACCAACAAAGATAGTATAGGTCGTCGAGAACCTGTCATTGGCAGCCAGCGAGATGCGGAAAGACTAGAGCTAAACCTAAGAGGCTACTGACCTTTCACTATCGAGGTGGTGGTTGAGGGTAGACGCCAGATGGATGTTTAGATTGTTTGCTTAGGGGCTTGTCGCTTAGCTCTTGTAGTCTTTACTAGTTAAGGGAGCGGCCGAGGTGGGGCCATAGCCACCATGGAAAAATAGACCCTAGGGATATTTGTGTGAGAGTCTCTTAAAGGCAGGCCTGCATAAATATAAGGAAAGCTCCCAATCGAGTTCCATGTGCAGCCTTGCCACGGAACTCAGGCATGCACACACGATAGGTGTGCCGGTTAAGCATCGAATACGTTTGGCTATACATATGTGGGAAAGTCTAGGTACACATATGTATGCTTTAGGTGGTGTATCATAGACTAGAGGGCATTTGATAATGGCAGTTATTACGCCTATGTAATATAATTATAGTGGTTCCATGCACACATAGCATCGTTATATACAAAGTTTCGTATGTCACTCGGATGTAGGATGAGGGACTACGTTTATTCCTGAGATGATACGGTGAAGACCATGCGAGTGGGGAACCATGGGGTGTACCTTTGGGGGTATCTACATATACACTATATTTGGTTAATCTACTAGGGAGTAGATGGGTACGACGTGTGTGTAAGCCTTGAGTGCAGTTAACACAATTAACTTAATAAATAGGAAAATGTAACAGAACGATATATATAGGATTATCGAAGATGTGAAGTTAAAATTCAGTCACACAGAACTTATGTTCTGACCCACTCCTCGTAACATTCGCAGGTTAGGTTTATGGTAGAGATGTTATAGCTTTGGATCCTAGCTAAGCAGTATTCTTACTACGGTAAGGCTATGTTTGATTATATTATATTTTATCTCTTCCGCTGTGAGATGTTTTTCTAAGCTCTGATATATTTTATTTCTTTGTCATTTCTGCAAGATACCCGGGCAAACCAACTTGGGTTTTGATAGATTGGAATTTTGAAAAAAAACTCGGTCTGTCTGAACCCGGGTTGTTACACTTGGTATCAGAGCTTAGGTTTAGGATTCCTGTATAGATAGTGAATGAATGTATTTGTATTTTCTAAAATATAAATATATTATATATAAACCTAGATCCATAAAGGAGCGCAGTAAATAGAAAGAGTATAATATGGAAAGATTTGGGACATTAGTTCTGTACACTAAAAGAATGAATATGGAAATTTGAGACCTTTAGGTAAGTTGGGTGGAAAGTGTACAAAATGATTGGTATAAGAGGAGGATGTATCCCATATGTTAGTAACTGAAATGTTTGTATTTCAGATTAGTGGGTTTGGTAGTGAAACCTTATAAATTAGAGAAAGGTTAAAAAGTTGAAAATGTATTAGGAATATATATAGCTAAGAGAATTGACTTCATAGGAATGTCAAGGAAAGCCTAGTTGTGTTGGAGACCCACTTTGAGTCTAACCCTTTTTTTCTTTTAAGAACTTGAAATTGTAAAAGTTTTTGGTAATATAATTTGGGGTATTTACAAGTTTTAATCTTAAAAGTGTTTTTGATGTTTGAAGAAAGTATGTAGAAAAACATATTTGAAAATGCATATTGGGTTCTAAAGTAAAGTGGGGTATAATGATTTCTTGTTTTAAAAAGAAATTTTGTTGGGTGGACAAAATAAGTTGTAGAAAGTAAGAATAGAGTTGCTGTTTGCACCTTGTAGATAGCCGCCAAAATAACATTATAAGTAGAAACAATGAAAACCCATTAGTTGTCATTGTCTACTCCATTTTTGTAATATGAGAAGAAAAGAGGCCAAACCATGTTTTGAAAAGAGTGGAGCAAGTAAGAATTAGTGCCTAGAAAGAACGAGAAAAAGTTTGAGGCTATGAAGTAAATAACAAGGACCATCTTGGAATACTGGGAAATCCCCTTAGAATGCATATGCATTGTGAGGCCTAGAGTTGTTGCTTAAAAGAAATGTAGGCTAGTAATACACAACAAGGACTAGTAGTGACTACTAGATAGTGGTAGGGGCAGTAAGGGTTGAGAGTTTGTGGTTGGACTATTTCTTTAGTGAAATAGTCTTATGATTCTTCGCCCTTAGTAGTAGCTGTGTGGGATATTGAAAGATGGTAAAGCTTATTTGAAAAAAATAAGCTAAGGAAAAAATAGCAAACTAAAAAGAAAACAGTAAATTTAGAGAAGAAACAAACATGATGAGAAAAGAAAATGAAAATCTTAAGAAAAGATGAATAAAAATGGAATTTTTCCAAGATAAGTTGAAAAAGAAAAAGAAGTTTTCTTATGTAGTTGTGCTTGGATAGGAAAATAGGAAATCTTTATAGAATAGTTACATAAAATCGAACTACAATTGGAAAAGATACATAAAAGAAAAACGGAAGATGTAAAATTTTCCGTTTTAAACCTTTTTGTAACATAAGAAATCGAATGTAGAAAATTAGATTTTTCTATAATTCAAAATTTAAAGATGGCTCGTAGGATTTTGGATGCAACAATTGGATAAACTACACTCCTATTCTGTAAGACTGGGAAAATTTGGACGAAATAGATGTTTTGATTTTCAAATTATTGCAATTCATACAGAACTGCAAGTATATTTAGGATGTGAGCATCATATTTTAAAAGGATTTTTGAAGAATTTGCATACATATAGGAGGTACCGCTTAGGCATACATGTATTATTGTGATGTACTGCACTATGCACATGTGCACAATGGTTGCAAAAACTAGATGTACTCTTGATGGATGACTATGTAGGGGATTATTTGATTTTACCCTTACCAAATTTAGGGACGAAATTTCTTAAGGGTGGGAGAATGTAACACCCCGCATTTTTAATGACAATTAAAAATATGCATATATGTATATATTGTATGCATAGATATATTTAAAGGAAAAAAATTAAATAATATTAATATGATTGCATGTAATAAATTTTAAAGGAAAAATTAAATAATAATAATATGATTGCATGTAATAAGTTCATGCAGTGGAATGAAGAAAAAGATTAATAAAAGAAATTACATGCAGTATATGAAATGAGAAGAAATGCAATGTAATGCAATTGAAATTACATGCGAACATTTAAAAAGAAATAAAAAAGAAATTTTGAAAAGCTTCCAGAATTTGGTCACGAGATTAGCGTCATTGCGTTCGTGTTGATTTTCTGGTCAATTTAGACATATGGTTTGTAGAAAACCGATTTAAAATGAAAGAGATATCTTTAATTTAATTAATGTAACAAAACGTGAAATAGAGGAATGAGAATAAGGATAATATCTGGCATACTGTCAACAAAAGACTTAGTAGATCAGTTGGTCAGAACATGTGACTTGTATACAAGAGATTCTAAGTTCAATCCCCGCTAGTACCATATTTTTTATTTAGTGGGGATGGCTAAAAAAGTGGATTAGTGTGAAAGCACTTAAAAAGTAGCTTAGCATGAAAATGGTTAAAAGGTGGTTTAATTAAGAGAATGTTTCAAAAGAGGAAAAATGTATATTAGTTGGTTCGAAATTTGAAATTGTTCGCATATAAATGATTATCATACGCGCAAGAGTTGAATACATATGAACGTAATTCAAAATAGAGGTTGCGCGCGAACAAAGAAGCAAGCAAATAAAAGATGTTTGAAATTTGGTTTATATGCGAAAAAATGAATCAAAATTCAAATAAATAAATAAGTAAATATATATATATATATACATACGGGGGACAACACCCTTGTGCGTCATACTGTACATGTGGATTGTTTTTGTTGGTGGACGCTGCGATGTGGCCAGTTCCTATTGGTCGGATGACGTGGCGAGCTCAGATGAAGTTGTAAATTAGATCTAAAGGTACATAGCTTGCAAGCACACCTATAAATAAACCCCTAGACCTTACCCTAAACCTCTCAATTTGGCGGCTACGTTGGAGCTCTGTCATGGCTTCCTCTCTCTCTCTCTCTCTCTCTCTCTCTCTCTCTCTCTCTTCTCTCAAATCTCTTCTTATAATAAAAAGATAGAACTAGGATTACTCTACTCCAAAATGAAAGAAAAGAATTCAGATGCCTAGATCTATGTTGCACAGTAAGGGAGAAAATCATGGATCATATCTAGAATTGGGAGAGCATACAAGTGAGTGGATGTAAATACCTTTTTTTGTATAATAGTAGATCTATCGTTCGCCCTTCCCCATTTACAAACATAATAAACATATTGAAGAGCTAATCCGATAAAGTGTGTTTGTGGTACTTATAGATTAAAATACCTAATAAGTAATTGGATCTAAGATTTGGAATTGAATCATATCAGTTCAGCATAGTTTGTATATCAGATCTAGTATTCACATATGCCTAATTTTATCATCATATATTTAACTTGTTATTATGAACAGTAGTTCATACCTATGCTTGTTTTCCTCCCTTCTTTCTTTTTATAGCTAGGCTATCATCGAGCCTAACATATTGCGTTGAGATTTACGTATGTACGAATAGCGTTAGAATGATTGGGAAAAGTTGAAAAATTTTGTAATAAAGTGAGATTTGGCATAAATCGTTCATGACTATGGATTGGGCATAATTGAATTTAACTTGTATACGTGAGATTTGGCACAAATTGGTTTGGGCATAACTGAGTATAACTTGTATACATTAGATTTGGAATAAATTGTTAATAACAATGAAATTTATTTTGGGCATAATTTGGCATAACTAGTACAAATGGGATTATAGGCATAATTTTGATTTAAAATTGTAAACATACTTTAGATTGGAAATTATGGGTAATTGGAATATATTATAATCCAAGATTTGAAAGTGGGACTTGAATCAAGAAAGTGATAAAAAACGACTAAGACATGAGGTTAGATTCGGATTGCGGTATAAGCCTACTCGGAACTGCCCGGCATATCCAGCAACCGCAATTTTGTAATCTAATGTGAGAGGTCAAAGGCAGAAACTAGATGCATAATAATGCAAAGACACGAGGTTAGATTCAGATTGCGGTATAAGCCGGCCCGAAACCGCCCGACATATCCAGCAACCGCAAATGGTAATCTAATATGGGAGGTCTTGCAAGATTACGGTTATAATGAATTAATGAACACTTAACCAAGATAAAACATGTGGTAAAATATGGGAATAAAAAGGGTTAAGTGGGTGACATGGGTAGCGTGGATTATATGGGTAGCATGTACAATATAAATAATAAGCACTTAACGAAGACAAGACATGTGGTAAGACATGGGAATAATAAAGGGTTAAGTGGGTAACGTAGGTAGCAAGGATAATTCCTTAAACTGGAATACTTAGCCTAATTAAATTTGTAGTGGTGTTACGAACCAATTCAATTGAGTAGGGGTTAAGTAAACTTGTTAAAGAAGTGGGAAGGATAAAGTAAATCTTAATTAATGCCAAAATGGGGAATGATAACAAGCTATTATGAATGAACTTGAATATGAAGAGGAAAGATAATAGGTAGGCTTGTCCTTGGGACAAGTGGGAATTATAACTTAAGAACTAAGGTAAGTTAAAATGAACGATAGGGGAAGATGAAATAACTTATGTAATAAAATTGTACATAATCGAAGATTACGTAATTAGAGAGAATAAGAATAAATCCATAAATGAGGATAACATAAGTTATATGAAGGAAAACAGAAACTTATTAGTAAACCTTAATTAAGAGAACTAAGTTAATAAGTAAATTATGATAAATTGTAATGAAGTTGTATGACGAGATTATGATTAAATGAGAAAGAAGAAGGCAGACTTATGGAGATAAGTAAGTTGTATTTAATCATAAATGTTTAATGACATGTTAATAGAAAAAATGTAAGTTAAGATGTATTTAATTACAAATTAAGTAGACATGTTATGGCAACCATGAGATGGGGCGAAGAGTAGTGTAAAGAGAATGAATTTTGAATTTTGAATTACAATATAGAGAATAACATGTTGTAGGCTTGTTAATGAACATAAATGAATTAAGTTATGAATGAGGTTAGCAAGCAAGAGAAACTTGGTAACTTGAAGAAGGAGTCAAGGGAAAATGGAAACAACCAAGTTATTGGGAAATCTGTCGAGGTAGAGCTAGTGTGTAATTGGTGATTAGACATAGGATCTAATGATACAGTAAACTGAGGCGCTTGGGATAGTCCGTATGTAAGTGGATGAATAGCCAAATAGGGTAGATCATCATGGTGTCGTAAGGCACGAGGGGAGCCCACATTAATCTGATTATTCTAGCGGCCCCAACGGGTTGGATGGGAAAGCACGCGGCTTCCTGAGACGTTAAAGGTGCTCCTGGTAATCATCTGTGGTGGTGTCGTTTTGGACTGTGCTCATAGAGGTTGGGTCTGTGCGTAGCTATCAGGTGAGTGGGCTTTGACTGCACAAGTAGGGGGCAGTCAGAATGCTGTGATGTGGTGACATTAAGGGAAGCGCGGTGGCTGCCTCACTTCGGAGGCGGAGGGTCAAGACCAACAAAGATAGTATAGGTCGTCGAGAACCTGTCATTGGCAGCCAACGAGATGCGGAAGGACTAGAGCTAAACCCAAGAGGCTATTGACCTTTCACCATCGAGGTGGTGGTTGAGGGTAGACGCCACATGGATATTTAGATTGTTTGCTTAGGGGCTTGTCGCTTAGCTCTTGTAGTCTTTACTAGTTAAGTTAGGGGCCGAGGTAGGGCCATAGCCACGATGGAAAAATAGACCCTAGGGATATTTGTGTGAGAGTGTCTTAAAGGCAGGCCAGCATAAATATAAGGAAAGCTCCCGATCGAGTTTCATGTGTTGCCCTGCCACGGAACTCAGGCATACGCACATGGTTGGTACGCGGGTTAGGCATCGAATACGTTTGGCTATACGTACGTGGGAAAGTCTAGGTACACTTATGTATGCTCTGGGTGGTGTATCGTCGACTAGAGGGCATTATTTGATGATGGCAATCATTACACCTATGTTATATAGTTACAGTGGTTCCATGCAGACATAGCGTCATTATATACAGAGATTCGTATGTCACTCGGACGTAGGATGAGGGACTGCGTATATTCCTGTGATGATATGGTGAAGACCATGCGAGTGGGGTATCATGGGGTATACCTTAAGGGGTATCTATGTATACACTATATTAGGTTAATCTACTAGGAAGTAGATGGTTATGACGTGTGTTTAAGCCTTGAGTGTTGTTAACACAATTAACCAAATAAATAAGAAAACGTAACTGAATGATATATGTAGGATTATCCAAGATGTGTAGTTTTAATTCAGTCACACAGAACTTATGTTCTGACCCCCTCCTCGTGACATTCGCAGGTCAGGTTTATGGCAGAGATGTTATAGCTTTGGATAGTGGCTAGGCAGTATTCTTACTACGGTAAGGCTATGTTTGATTATATTATATTTTATTTCTTCCGCTGTGAGATGTTTTTCTGAGCTCTGATATATTTTATATCGTTTTCTTTTCTACAGGATACCCGGGAAAACCAACTCGGGTTTTGATAGATTGGAATTTTGGAGAAAAAAAAATCGGCTTGTTTGAACCCGAGTTGTTACACTTGGTATCAGAGCTTAGGTTTAGGATTCCTATATAGATAGTGAGTGAACATATTTGTATATTCTAAAATAAAAATATATTATATATGAACCTAGATCCATAAAGGAGGCCCTAAATAGAAAGAGTATAATATGGAACGAGTTGGGATATTAGTTCTATACACTAAAATAATGAATACGGAAATTTGAGACCCTTAGCTAAGTTGGGTGGAAAGTGTACAAAATTGTTGTTATAAGAGGAGGATGCATCCCATATGTTAGTAACTGAAATGTTTGTATTTCAGATTAGTGGGTTTGGTAGTGAAACCTTATAAATTAGAGAAAGGTTAAAAAGTGGAAAATGGATTAGGAATATATATAGATGAGAGAATTGTTTTCGTAGGAGTGTCTAGGAAAGCCTAGTTGTGTAGGAGACCCACTTTGAGTCTAACCCTTTTTTTCTTTTAAGAACTTGATATTGTAAAAGTATTTGGTAAAATAGGTTGGGGTGTTTTCAAGTTTTAATCTTAAAAATATTTTTGATGTTTGAAGAAAATATGTAGAAAAACATAATTGAAAATGTATATTGGGTTTTAAAGTAAAGTGGGTTATACTTTGTAAAATAATGATTTCTTGTTTTAAAAAGAAATTTTGTTGGGTGGACAAAAAGATGTAGAAAGTAAGAATAGAGTGCCTATTTGCACCTTGTAGATAGCAGCCAAATTAACATTGCAAGTAGAGCAATGAAAACCGAATAGTTTTCCTTGTCTACTTCATTTTTGTGATATGAAAAAAAAGAGGCCAAACCATGTTTTGAAAAAAGTGGAGTAGGTAAGGATTAGTGCCTAGAAAGAATGAGAAGAAGTTTGAGGCTATGAAGTAAATAGCAAGGACCGTCTTGGAATAGTGGAAAATCCCCTCAGAACGCATAAGTATTGTGTAGCCTAGAGTTGTTGCTTGAAAAAAAAATGTAGGCTAGTAGTACATAGCAAGGACTAGTAGTGACTACTAGAGTGTGGAAGGGCCAGTAAGTGTTGAGAGTTTGTGGTTGGACTTTCTCTTTAGTTAAATAGTCTTATGATTCTTGGCCCTTAGCAGTAGCTATGTGGGATATTGAAAGATGGTAAAGCTTATTTGAAAAAAAATAACCTAATAAAAAAAATAGCCTAACTAAAAAGGAAAAAGTAAATTCAGAGAAGCAACAAACATGACCAAAAAAGAAAATGAAAATCTTAAGAAAAGATGAATAAAAATGAAATTTTTCCAAGATATGTTGAAAAAGAAAAGGAAGTTTTATTATGTAGTTTTGCTTGGATTGGAAAACAGGGAATCTTTATAGAATAGTTCCATAAAATCCAAGTACAATTGAAAAAGACACATAAAAGAAAAACGGAAGATGTAAAATTTTCCATTTTAAATATTTTTGTAACATAAGAAATTGAATTTAGAAAATTAGATTTTTCTGTAATTCGAAATTTATAGATGGTTGGTAGGATTTTGGATGCAACACTTGGATGAACTACGCTCTTATTCGGTAAGAGTGTGGGAAAAATTGGATGAAAAAGGTGATTTGGTTTTCAAAATATTGCATCCAGATAGAACTCCCAGTATATTTAGGATGTGAGCATCATATTTTAAAAGGATTTTAGAAGAATTTGCGTTCATATATGTGGTACCGATTAGGCATACCAGTATTATTGTGATGTATTGCACTATGCACATGTGCACAATGGTTGCAAAAATTGGATGTACACTTGATGGATGTATATTATGCGAGGGATCATTTGATTTTACCCTTATTAAATTTCAAGGACGAAATTTCTTAAGGTTGGGAGAATGTAACACCCCGAATTTTTAATGACAATTAAAAATATTCATATATGTATATATTGTATGCATAGACATATTTAAAGGAAAAATTAAATTATATTAATATGATTGCATGTAATAAGTTCATACAGTGAAATAAAGAAAAAGATTAATAAAAGAAATTACATGCAATATATGAAATGAGAAGAAATGCAATGTAATGCAATTGAAATTACATGCGAACTTTTAAAAAGAAATAAAAAGGAAAATTTGAAAATCTTCTAGATTTTGGCCACGAGATTAGCGTCATTGCGTTCATAGCGATTTTCTGGTCAATTTAGATCTATGGTTTGTAGAAAACCGATTTAAAATGAAAGAGATATCTTTAGTTTAAATAATGTTACAAACCGTGAAAAAGAGGAATGAGAAAAAGGATAATATCTAGCATTGTCATAAGTCTCGTTAACAGAAGACTTGGTAGCTCAGTGGGTTAGATCATGTGACTTGTATATAAAAGGTTCTGAGTTCGATCCCCGCCAATGCCATATTTTTTTTACTTTAGGGGCGAATGGCTAAAAAAGTGGCTTAGTGTGGAAGAAGATAAAAAGTGGCCTAGTATGAAAAGGGTTAAAAAGGGGTTTAATTGAGAGAATGTTTCAAAAGAGGAAAATTATATATTTGTTGATTTGAAATTTGAAATTGTTCGCATACAAAAGATTAACATATTCACAAGAGTTGAATACATATGAACTTAATTCAAAATAGAGGTTGCGCATGAACAAAGAAGCAAGCAAAGAATGGATGTTTGAAATTTGATTTAAACACGAATAAATAAATCAAAATTCAAATAATAAACAAGTAAATAAATATATATATATATGGGAACAACACCCCTGCCTGTTGTACACGTGGACTGTTTTGGTTGGTGGAAGCTACGACGTGGCCAATTCCTATCGGTCGGATGACGTGACTAGCTCTGATGGAGTTTTAAGTTAGATCTAAAGGCCCATAGCTTGCTAGCACACCTATAAATAAACCATTAGACCTAACCCTAAACCTCACAATTTGGCGTCTACGCTGGAGCTCTGCCATGGCTTCCTCTCTCCCTCTCTCTCTTCTCAAATCTCTTCTTAAAATAAAAAGAAAGATCTAGGATTTCTCTACTCCAAAATAAAATAAAAGAATTCAGATACCTAGATCTATGCTGCACAAAAAAGGAGAAAACCATGGATCAGATCTAGAATTGGGAGAGCATACAAGTGATTGGATTTAAAATACATTTTTTTTTACAATAGTAGATCTATCGTTCCCCATTCCCTATTTACACATATAATAAACATATTGAAAAGCTAATCTGATAAAGTGAGTTTGTGGTACTTATAGATTAAAATACCTAATAAGTAATTGGATCTAAGATTTAGACTAGAATCATATCAGTTCACCATAGTTTCTAGATCAGATCTAATATTCACCTATGCCTAATTTTATCATCGTATATTTAACTTGTTATTATGAACAATTGTTTTATGCCTATGCTTGTTTTCCTCCCTTCTTTCTTTTTTTTAGCTAGGCTATCTTCGAGCCTGTCATATTGCGTTGATATTTGCATACGAATAGCTTAAGAATGATTGGGAGAAGTTGGGAAATATGTAATAAAATGAGATTTGGCATAAATTTTTCATGACTATGGATTGGGCATAATTGAATATAACTTGTATACATGAGATTTCACATAAATTGGTTTGGGCATAATTGAGTATAACTTGTGTACATGAGATTTGGCATAATTTGTTAATAACTATGAAAATCGGTTTCGGCATAATTTGGTATAACTTGTACACATAGGATTATAGGCATAATTTGGATTTAAAATTATAAACATAATTTAGATTTGAAATTATGGGTAGTTGGAATATTTTATAATCCAAGATTTGAAAGTGGGACTTGAATCAAGAAAGTGATAATTAATGCCTAAGACATGAGGTTAGATTCGGATTGCGGTATAAGCCTGCCCGGAACAACCCGACATTTCCAATAACCACAATTTGGTAATCTAATATGAGAGCTCAAAGGTAGAAACTAGATGCGTGATAATGCGAAGACATGAGGTTAGATTCAGGTTGCGGTATAAGCCTGCCCGGAACAGCCCCGCATATCCAGCAACCGCAAACGGTAAACTAATGTGGGAGGTCTTGCAAGATTACTGTTATAATGAATTAATGAACACTTAACTGAGATAAGACATGTGGTAAGACATGGGAATAAAAAAGGGTTAAGTGGGTGACATGGGTAGCATGGATTACATGGGTAGCATGTACAACATAAATAATAAACACTTAACCAAGATAAGACATGTGGTAAGACATGGGTATAATAAAGGGTTAAGTGGGTAACATGGGTAGCATGGATAATTCGTTAAATTGAAATACTTAACCTAATTAAATCTGTAGTGGTGTTACGAACCAATTCAATTAACTAGGGGTTAAGTAAACTTGTTTAAGAAGTGGGAAGGATAAAGTAAATCTTAATTAATGCCAAAATGGGGAATGATAACAACCTATTATGAATGAACTTGAATAAGAAGAGGAAAGGCAATAGGTAGGCTTGTCCTAGGGCCAAGTGGGAATTATAACGTAAGAAATAAGGTAAGTTATAATGAATGATAGGGGAAGATGAAATAACTTATGTAACAAAGTTGTAATTAATCGAAGATTAAGTAATTAGAGAGAATATGAATAAATCCATAAATGAGGATAACGTAAGTTATATGAAGGGAAAAAGAAAATTATTATTAATCCTTAGTTAAGAGAACTAAGTTAATAAGTAAATTATGATAAATTGCAATGACAGCGTACGATGAGATTATGATTAAATGAGAAAGAAGAAGGCAAACTTATGGAGATAAGTAAGTTGTATTTAATCATAAATGTCGAATGACATGTTAAAAGAAAGCATGTAAATTAAGATGTACTTAAATATAAATTAAGTAGAACATGTTATGGCAACCATGAGATGGGGCAATGATTAGTGTAAAGAGAATGAATTATGAATATTGAATTACAATATAGAGAGTAACATGTTGTAAGCTTATTAATGAACTTAAATGAATTAAGTTATGAATGAGGTTAATAAACAAGAGAAACTTGGTAAATTGAAGAAGGAGTCAAGGGAAAATGGAAACAACCAAGTTAATGGGAATTCTGTCGAGGTGGAGCAAGCGCGCAATTGATGATTGGACATAGGATCTAATGGCACAGTAAAATGAGGCGCTTGGGATAGTCCGTATTAGAGGATGATCAACCAAACGGGGTAGACCACCATGGTGTCGTAAGACACGAGGGAAGCACACATTAATCAGATTATTCTAGCGGCTCCGACGGAATGGAAGGGGAAGCACGTGGCTTCCTGAGGCGTTAAAGGTTCTCTTGGTAGTCCTCTGTGGTAGTGTAGTTTCAAACTGTGCTCACAGAGGTTGGGTATGCGCGTAACTATTAGGTGGGTGGGCCTTGACTGCACAAGTAGGGGGCAGTCAGGATGTTGTAATGTGGTGACATTAAGGGTATCTCGGCGGCTGTCTCACTTCGGAGGCGGAGGGTCGGGACCAACAAAGATAGTATAGGTCATCGGGAACCTATCATCGGTAGCCAGCGATATGCGGAGAGACTAGAGCTAAACACAAGAGGCCATCGACCATTCACTATCAAAGTGGTAGTTGAGGGTAGACGCCACATGGATGTTTAGATTGTTTTCTTAGGGGCTTGTCGCTTAGATCTTGTAGTCTTTACTAGTTAAGGGAGGGGCCGAGGTGGGGGCATAACCACCATAGAAAAACAGACTCTAAGGATATTTGTGTGAGAGGCTCTTAAAGGCAGGCCTGCACAAATATAATGAAAGTTCCCGTTCGAGTTCGGTGCGTAACCCTTGCGCGGAACCCGGGAATGCACACATGACAGGTGTGCAGGTTATGCATCAAATACTTTTGGCGATACGTACGTGGGAAAGTCTAGGTACACATATGTCTGCTTTAGCTGGTATATTGTAGACTAGAGGGCATTATTTGATGATGGCAGTCATTACGCCTACGTAATATAGTTATAGTGGTTCCACGCAGACGTAGCGTTTTTATATACAGAGATCTGTACGTCACTCGGACGTAGGATGAGGGAATGCGTATATTCCTATGATGATACATTGACAACCGTGCGAGCGGGGTACCATGGGGTGTGCCTTTGGTGGTATTTATATACACACTGTATTAGATTAATCTACTAGGGAGTAGATGGGTACGACGTGTGTAAGCCTTGAGTGCTGTTAACACAATTAACTTAATAAATAAGAAAATGTTACTGAACGATATATGTAGGATTATCCAAGATGTGTAGTTTATATTCAGTCACACAGAACTTATGTTCTGACCCCCTCCTCATAACATTCACATGTTAGATTTATGGCAGAGATGTTATGGCTTTGGATACTGGCTAGGCAGTATTCTTACTACGGTAAGGCTATGTTTGATTATATTATATTTTATCCCTTCCACTGTGAGATGTTTTTCTAAGCTCTGATATATTATATATCTCTGTCTTTTCTGCAGGATACCAGGGAAAACCAACTCGGGTTTTGGTAGGTTGGAATTTTGAAAAAGAAATCGGTCTTTTTGAACTTGGGTTGTTACAATATTTATATAGTTTTGCTTCACTACAGCACTCAAACAACGGAAAACAAAAGTACTAGATAGTAGTAAAAATTGTATGCCAACCCCCTACTCGCCCCCGAGCAACAACAACGCCTTCACTAAGTAATCACATGTCACCTACCACCTAGTCTGCCCACCCAAACAATCGGATGAACAACCTAAGGTGATTAGAGGAAACATAAAACCTTGAGTCAGACAACAATCATAGTGAGCGGTAAAATAGCCAACAAACATCATCAATAAAGTATATGAGAATAGGTAGATAAATGAACTAATCCACCAAAACTGTAATGACCCAGGTTTTTGGCGATCTTGGTTATCCGATATACAACACATATCGAACATCCAAGGATCGAAAATACCGGATGATTAATGAAAGAAATTAGAGGGTGGGGATAGATAAGATAGAAACTTAGAATAAAAGAAGAAGAAGAACACAACATCATAGTAACACGAACCTCACAGCGGAACGAACAACACATAATAAATAACATATCTTTGAAATATAAATCTATACTTGAATATACATATCATTTCAAGGTACAACACTTACAACACAGCGGAAATAAATAATAGCTATATGATCCTGAAGCCTCCTGCTCCAAGCTCTCCAAGTATATTTGTAAATCCCGACTACATGATTGCCCGTACAAAATTGGGCACCCAAGAGTTTAGGGAAAACAAAATAAACTCCGGGTCAGTCATAGGACTGGTATGAGTAAAACAGTTTAAAACAGTTCGAACAAGTAAACGATATCTCATAAGACCACGCCGAATAACGGAACGGGTTTTTCCCTTATGAGAATCCAAAATATCTTTATATCAAAAACCTTTTGATATTATAATAATGTCTATCAACCACAATATAATAATCATCTTGTAGAAACGCTTTCGTCTTATGTTCTACATATATAGTATACATTCAAAACCGCAAGCACGTATTGGGTAATGTATTTCCAACTATGACAAGGTATGGAACCACCTTTCGCTAGTGTACCTCTAGAGAGGAGTACACTGGATTCAACAAGAACATCTTGCAACCCGGCCACACATGACCAACCACTCATTTCGCTTCAGTGTATCGAATGTATATCACCAACAGTTGGGATCAGCATCCGTTTCCCGAATGGGACAACATCAATAATAGATTTTTAGAAATAAATGAAACTCTAGATCAAGTGATTATAAACCCTACTTCGGACCGACCGACTTAGCTATGCTGCCTGGCCGATTTCTGTCATTTACCGGTTGATGAGGCTTGAGGTTACGCTTCATCATCACATCAGATTCACTTCGAATGCCACATTGTCAGATCCATCGAAAATCACTAATTCATGTCTACAACAGTACATTATTGTTAGCTAAAGAAGTTTCCTTCTCCGCTTCCACTCTTGGTACGGTTGAAGAAATCAATGTACGTGACGTTTCTAGAAATACTCTGTCAGACATTCATCCATACAAGTCATCCAGGAACAGGATGAACCGAAGGCACTATTCAGTACATCCATCTTAGGCACTGTTATTTAAGACTTATACAATAGCCCTTGCAATTTACTCCATCTTCAATTTTCTTTCGCATATATGGTTCGCAACACTTATGCCAATACGGAGTGGTTCTTTGGATAATAATCCAACCAGTCTTTCCATACTAAAAATGTTAAAATGGTCAAAACTTCAATAGTCTGTGATTTAACCATCAAAGAAAACAGGTGTGCAAACAACGATATTATTTCCAGATGGAAATTCTATCAATCAATCATCAATCATATATATATATATATCCTTATTTTCTATATTTAGAAAATATACGTTATTAACACTGGAAAACATTTCCATTGTTTACTTACATATCACTATCATTTCACAACTATCAGTCCCTGACTGTAAACTAGTAGGAGAACAATTCTCTAAGTATAAACCCCGAAGGCCGAAACCAACATCAGATCGATACTCAGAAAACTATTCAACTTAACTAATCTATAGTCAGTTTCTAATCTTGTTTAACTCTATTTATTTACATCTATTCGATTAACTCTATTTGATTAACTCAAATTCGAATAACTAATATTCGATTAATTCTTATTGATTTACTCTAACTGACTAACTCTAACTGATTTAACTCTTTTAACTCTATTTGATTAAACTATATTCGAATAACTCCCTTTTAACTTTATTTATTTAACAAATAAATATCTCCTTTTAATTCTGTTTATTTATACAAATACATATCTCCTTATCTCATCCTATTTATTTTACAAATAAATAATCCATTATCTTATCTTATTTACTTACTAAATAAATAATTCACTTTATAAATATTGTCTTTTTAGTATTCACTTTGACAAATTCCCCTTTTCTCCAAATCCTGGTATGTTATGGTGTTTAACATATCAAATTACGATGTCCAATATCATCCATACACACACAATCAACAGCAATTTATAATTCACATCATATATCAAAATATATGAAAAACAATAAAATAACTGTTGAGGAATCCAGTCGGATTCCTCCAACCTGTTTCCCTGCATCCACCGATGTTACACAATAAAATCCACATTACTTTCAGTTCCATATGATATATTCTGTTAAACAGAATCAATGTAGAAATTCAACTAACTGACTAGCTGTTTAATCAAACAGTCAACACACAGTCAATCAGACAATATTTAACAGTTCTAAAAATACAACATGAAATTATAAACTGTTCAGAGTTAGTGAGATTTACTCACATTTGCAGTTCATCGTTAAAGAACGTTAAACTGTTTGTTTGATTTGAATCAAACAATTTATTTCGCCATAAATTCAAACGAGCTCCAATCCACTCCCAGTCAGTTTCATGGTGTTGCTCCCGTCTATACGATCCTAACGGATCTTGTTTCGCTGAATTTCCTGAATGGAAATGTTATGGCGCAAAAATGATTGACCGTAAAATGAATTTAGGGTTTAGGAAAAATTGAGGTGTTTTTATAGTGTACAAGTATTATTTTTATATTCATTTATATTAAACTGTTGTTTTTATTTGTCCTTTAAAATTCCTGTGGTCACACACGATACCCAAAAATCACGAAACTGGACAAGTAGCTAGAGTTCGACATTACGGTCCCAACGAAACTGGTTTCGTCAGATTCCGACTTCGTATACTCACACAACGTATTTTTAACCGTCGAAATACTGACTGTTTCTCACTCTAAAAATCCGTACGACCACACAGTGACTCTAAAAATCATGAAACTGGAATTCTAACAGCTATTTGACATTGTGGATCCAACAAAATTAGTTTCATTGAATTCCGACTTCGTTTGCAAAAGTGGCTATTTTTAAAGCTCTAAATAGCCTATTTAAATATAATTAAATTTAATATTTAAAAATAAATATTATTGTATATATTCACAGTGGAATACCATACAGCTCTAGAATATTCCTATATGAATTTCTAACTTGATATTCACTTCTGGGTCAACCCGATATTCGATTTATATTGAAATTCCTTTTAAAAATATAAATAATTCCTTTATAAATTATAAAGGAATTCCACAGCGACTTTTCTAAAATTTGATTTGGACGTAAATCAAAATCTACCCGACGAAATCCAGATTTTTCTCTTCCACTAGAAAGATATACTCCACCAGCTCCACACATTTCTTGTTTCACAGAAATCCGGCTTAAAACGAATCCTGTACATGCAGTTGAAGTTCGAATCGCCAACTTATGAACTGCAACGCCATTTCGAGATCGATTTTAATTATAATATAATTATACGTTCAAACTGTCGTTCAAATAATATATTCGTTATTCAAATTCAATTCCAAGCTGAATTAAATATCACAGATGATCCAGTTCACACCATATCGCCTTTTCAGCCAATTCTGATTATTTCAGAATTAAATATAATATTTAATTTATTATTTTAATTAAATATTCACCATTATTTAATTCATCAACCATAAATCCTTTAATTCACTATTTAAATAATTAAATAAATATATTATAATACCTCTCCAAATGCGGGTCATTACAATCTTCCCCACTTTAAATAATTTCGTCCTCGAAATTGCTATGGTAGGAAACAAACCCTACTAACTGCTTAAAAATTATTTGTTCACTTCTTACACCAATTTCAACTGAATTAATTTAATTTCAATTTAATATTAATTTATTCTTATCAATGAAAATTTTCAAAAATCCTGAAAATTTTCTAACACCTGAATTTTTTTAAAATTTCGCCAACACCTCCATTGTACTGGTCAATACGTCAAACCACCACTCGCCTCTCTGGGCCATCTTCATCCCAAAAGAAAATCAAATAGCCAAGCGGCTTGCCAATTCGGCTCATAAATCTTATATCCAGTAGAAATATAAACTCGTACCTTTTGTCGGCATATCATTATATCCTTTCCACCTGTTATCAATTCAGCGGATATAAGGGCCATCCCAATCAAATTCCAATCTGCTTTTACCCACAACACAACCATTCACTTATATCCGAGCCAAATATCATTTCAATTCGAGTTTCTTCTTGATTCCCAACTCTTAACTTGATTATCACATTACACTTCAAATTTTAATCTCATAATCCAATTTGTCTTGATATCATTCTAATTCAATCTCAGTTACCGCTTTACTGGCTTTACTTTAATTCAAATTTTTTCCCAAATTTCTGTTAAATTTGTTTTTAATTCTAATAGTCTTTCCCTGGGAGTTTTAAATAGTTTAATCTTTTCAAAAACCAAATTTTCCTTTTTGAAATTCCACACAACTTGTCTTTCCCAAAACAAATTCAAAACAATATCTCTGGCAGTAATTCGTCACTTACAACTCGAAAATGAATACTTGTGATGCAGCTGTCATCATCAGGATCTATTTTCCAGCGATCGAAGTGAGTTCAATACTATAAAACCATTTCTAAACATTTCCACTTTGAAATTCATTTCAAAATATAATTCACACTGCTTGTAAAACAATTTAAAATCTCCCAGGATCTTAAATTTTCCTTATTTTTAATCCAAATTCATTTGCAAACACTTGACCAATTTTCCATAATTTTAATTCAATTTCTGGTTTAGATTCAGATTTAATTCATTTCGATTTCATATAATTCACTTATATGAATTCTGATCGATTATTTACATAACCATTTTACTTATAATCTTACTTGATTATAATCAAAACCAATATATCCAATATTTTATAATCATTCCAATATAAATTCTTTATATCAAAATATAATTTAGGGCAAAATTATTTCGTTTACCCTCTTTTTAAAACATACCATGATGGTTCATCGTATTCAAGTGTTTTGTAACTCCTACCGATACAGTGGATCGAACTGATCAACCAGAACTCATAAACGACTCAACCAATAAATCTCCACAATATAAAACAAAGTTTTATATCAATAACAAATATGTTCACTCGCATATATACACTCAACTCAATCTAGGGTATTACTAACCCCATCTCTACCGAGTCATGCCACAGAGCCAAGGTAATTTCTTAACTTAAGCTCTGATACCAACTGTAATGACCCGAAAATCCGATAGAATTTGAGCAGATAAATAACACAAGTCCAACAAAAATTGCACTTGAAATCAGGAAACTTATAGAAAGAAGACAAAGGGTGAGGAAAGATAAGATAGAAACCTAGAATAGGAGAAGAAGAAGAACACAACATCAGATTAACACGAACCTCACAGCGGAACGAAAAACATATAATAGATAACATATCTTTGAAATATAAATCTGTACTTGAATATACATATCATTTCAAGGTACAACACTTACAACACAGCGAAAATAAACAATAGCTATATGATCCCGAAGCCTCCTACTCCAAGCTCTCCAAGTATATCTGTAAATCCCGACAACTTGACTGCCCATACAAAATTGGGCACCAAAGATTTTAGGGAAAACAAAACAAAATAAACTCACGGTCAATCATGGGACTGGTATGAGTAAAACAGTTTAAAACAGTTTGAACAAGTAAACAATATCTCATAAGACCACGCCGTATAATGGAACGGGTTTTTCCCTTCTGAGAATCCAAAATGTCTTTATATCAAAAATCTTTTGATATTATAATAATGTCTATCAACCACAATATAATAATCATCTAGTAGAAACGCTTTCATCTCACGTTCTACATATATAGTATACAATCAAAACCGCAAGCACGTATTGGGTAATGGATTTCCAAGTATGACAAGGTATGAAACCACCTTTCGCTAGTGTACCTCTAGAGAGGAATACACTGGGTTCAACAAGAACATCTTGCAACCCAGCCACACATGACCGACCACTCATTTCGCTTGAGTGTATCGAATGTATATCACCAACGGTTAGGATCAGTAACCGTTTCCCGAATGGGACAGCATCAACAATAGATTTTTAGAAATAAATGAAACTCTAGATCAGGTGATTATACACCCTACTTCGGAGCGACCGACTTAGCCCTGCTGCCTGCCCGATTTCTGTCATTTACCGGTTGATGAGGCTTGAGGTTACGCTTCATCATCACATCAGATTCACTTCGAATGCCACATTGTCAGATCCATCGAAAATCACTAATTAATGTCTACAACAGTATATTACGTGTTAGCTAAAGAAGCTTCCTTCTCCGCTTCCACTCTTGGTACGGTTGAAGAAATCAATGTACGTGACCTTTCTGGAAATACTCTGTCAGACATTCATCCATACAAGTCATCCAGGAACAGGACGAACCGAATGCATTATTCAGTACATCCATCTTAGGCACTGTTATCTAAGACTTATACAATAGCCCTTGTACTTTACTCTGTCTTCAATTTCCTTTGGCATATATGATTCGCAACGCTTATGCCAATACAGAGCGGTTCTTTGGACAATAATCCAACCGGTCTCTCCATATTAACAACGTTAAAATGGTCAAAACTTCGATAGTCTGTGATTTAACCATCAAAGAAAACAGGTGTGCAAACAACGATATTATTTCCAGATGGAAATTCTATCAATCAATCATCAATCATATATCCTTATTTTCTATGTTTAGAAAATATACATTATTAATGCTGGAAAACATTTCCATTGTTTATTTACATATCACTATCATTTCACAACTATCAGTCCCTGACTGTAAACTAGTAGGAGAACAATTCTCTAAGTATAAACCCCGAAGGCCGAAACCAACATCAAATCGATACTTAGAAAACTATTCAACTTAACTAATCTCTAGTCAGTTTCTAATCTTGTTTAACTCTATTCGATTAACTCTATTTGATTAACTCAAATTCGTATAACTAATATTCTATTAATTCTTATTGATTTACTCTAACTGACTAACTCTAACTGATTTAACTCTTTTAACTCTATTTGATTAAACTATATTCGAATAACTCCCTTTTAACTCTATTTATTTAACAAATAAATATCTC
The DNA here is from genome assembly GCA_030737875.1 of Allium sativum. NCBI lineage: Eukaryota > Viridiplantae > Streptophyta > Magnoliopsida > Asparagales > Amaryllidaceae > Allium > Allium sativum. The sequence continues at coordinate 568,657,712 of CM060923.1, read as the reverse complement.
CTTTTAATTCTATTTATTTATACAAATACATATCTCCTTATCTAATCCTATTTATTTTACAAATAAATAATCCATTATCTTATCTTATTTATTTACTAAATAAATAATTCACTTTATAAATATTGTCTTTTTAGTATTCACTTTGACAAATTCCCCTTTTCTCCAAATCCCGGTATGTTATGGTGTTTAACATATCAAATTACGATGTCCAATATCGTCCATACACACACAATCAACAACAAGTTATAATTCACATCATATATCAAAATTTATGAAAAACGATAAAATAACTGTTGAGGAATCCAGTCGGATTCCTCCAACCTGTTTCCCTGCATCCACAGATGTTACACAATAAAATCAACATTACTTTCAGTTCCATATGATATATTCTGTTAAACAGAATCAATGTAGAAATTCCACTAACTGACTAGCAGTTCAATCAAACAGTCAACACACAGTCAATTAGACAATATTTAACAGTTCTAAAAATACAACATGAAATTATAAACTGTTCAGAATTAGTGAGATTTACTCAAATTTGTAGTTCATCGTTAAAGAACGATAAACTGTTTGTTTGATTTGAATCAAACAATTTATTTCGCCATAAATTCAAACGAGCTCCAATCCACTCCCAGTCAGTTTCATGGTGTTGCTCCTGTCCATACTATCCTAACGGATCTTGTTTCGCTGAATTTCGTTACCGTATGACGAAATTATGACTCTTTAAACTTAATATACAAAAATATAAAAACTTGGATTTTATTTAAACGGGCTAAACCCTTTTTTCATACCATCCCATTCCTTAGCCAACCTGACCCGCTTCGTTGCCTTCTCCCCAAAATACCAATTCACGCTTCCCTCTACCAATACCTCATTGCCAAACTTTCCACCACAAATACATCCTTCACCTCTCCACTAAAAATCACCATAATATCACCAAAATCCTTATCCTTCAACCCTCTTCAACCTCATCACCCAAAAGACCAACTCGCGCTCATACTTCACAGTCGCGACTTCGACTATGAGGTGCCCAGGTCCGGCACCCTACCTCACCGGAAGTCACGAAACCATCACACACGCTTCACCTCGCTACCACAAGTACGACGACCAACTCGGAATCCTCAATTGATGCTCAAATTTCGAACGATCCCTAACCCTAGCCCTTTCGCTGTACATTCCAGCGAACCAAAATTGAGTTCGAACCCGAGGAAACCCACCCCAGAAAGAAGAGCACCTCACCAGAAACTGAATACACTTAGTTTTGGATTTTTACAACTTTCTTTTGATTTTATAGGAATTTATAGAGATCGAACAAAAAGGGTTTTCCTGAATGGAAATGTTACGGCGCAAAAATGATTGACCGTAAAATGAATTTACGGTTTAGGAAAAGTTGTGGTGTTTTTATAGTGTATAAGTATTATTTTTATATTCATTTATATTGAACTGTTGTTTTTAATTGTCCTTTAAAATTCCTGTGGTCACACATGATACCCAAAAATCACGAAACTGGACAAGTAGCTAGAGTTCGACATTACGGTCCCAACGAAACTGGTTTCGTCGGATTCCGACTTCGTATGCTCACACAACGTATTTTTAACCGTCGAAATACTGACTGTTTCTCACTCTAAAAATCCGTACGACCACACAGTGACTCTAAAAATCACGAAACTGGAAATCTAACAGCTATTTGACATTGCGGATCCCACAAAATTAGTTTCATCGAATTCCGACTTCGTTTGCAAAAGTGGCTATTTTTAAAGCTCTAAATAGCCTATTTAAATATATAAATATATTTAAATATAATTAAATTTAATATTTAAAAATAAATATTATTGTATATATTCACAGTGGAATACCATACAGCTCTGGAATATTCCTATATGAATTTCTAACTTGATATTCACTTCTGGGTCAACCCGATATTCGATTCATATTGAAATTCTTTTAAAAATATAAATAATTCCTTTATAAATTATAAAGGAATTCCACGACGACTTTTCTAAAATTTGATTTGGACGTAAATCAAAATCTACCCGACGAAATCAAGATTTTTCTCTTCCACTAGAAAGATATACTCCACCAGCTCCACACGTTTCTTGTTTCACAGAAATCCGGCTTAAAACGAATCATGTACATTCAGTTGAAGTTCGAATCGGCAATTTACGAACTGCAGCGCCATTTCGAGTTCAATTTTAATTATAATATAATTATATGTTCAAACTATCGTTCAAATAATATATTCGTTATTCAAATTCAATTCCAAGCTGAATTAAATATCATAGATGATCCAGTTCACACCATATTGTCATTTCAGCCAATTCTGATTATTTCAGAATTAAATATATTATTTAATTTATTATTTTAATTAAATACTCACCATTATTTAAATCCACGACCATTAAATCCTTTAATTCACTATTTAAATAATTAAATAAATATATTATAATACCTCTGCAAATGCGGGTCATTACAAAAACACTAGAAGAGTACTCACAACCGCCTTCCCCACCTATGACAGTGATAGCCTTTACCATCCATACATCCAAAGGAACAACAATTCAATTCGAGCAACCACTAATGCATAGCAGTAGCAACTCAACCATCATTACAACCAAGCATTCAAACAAACATGACTGACTCTGGCCATCACAGCCAACCTCGCTTTGAAACCATCGTTAGTCGTTTGCTTGGCTAAAAATATTTTACATTAATTGTCAAGGGCCATACAGTGAAGCCCCGGTTCTAGCAAAAGCCCCACACACTATACTACAAAATGTGTCTAAACCATATGACGAAACCCCGGGTACTCGACCATACAACGAAATCGTGTAACCCCTGCTTTGAACCTGTTGGAACCTACGAGAATGATAATTCCTCGGCCTTCTCAACTCTAGTCGTTATCAATCATAACTATTCATAAGCTCAGAACACTTTCGAGCAACCACTTCACACGGACCTAATACATCCTTGAGTCGTCCCCACATTGATGGCATACGATGAACAACGAGCCAATTTACTTCACTCCGAACATCCTCATCTGGACTCTTATCAAAGCACTATAATTGCTCATGAACCAACAACATTATTGATTAACCCATCACTGACTGATCCCTCACTAACCGATCCTTCACTGACTGATCCCTCACTCGACCGACCCTTACTCGATCGATCCCTCACTTAACTGATCCCTCGCAGAATCGATCCCTCATTTGACATGCACCAGCAGACATGTAGAACCAAAAATGTAGGACCAGACATGTGCGACCTAAAATGTAGGACCAAACATGTGCGACCCAAAATGTGCGACTAGAAACGTAGGACCAAACATATGCCACCCAAAATGTAGGACCAGACACGTGCTACCCAAAATGTAGGACTAGACATGTGCGACACAGAATGTATGACCAGACATGTGCGACCTAGAATGTAGGACCAGAAGCGTGCGACCAGATACGTGTGACAAGAAGCGTATGACCAGAAGCGTACGACCAGACACCTATGACCAGAAGCGTGCGACTAGAAACCTGCACTTCTCCAATGCAACCTCAATTCCGACCAAAACTCATCCAATCGACACAATCGATGAAATATACTCATTTAACTCGTCCAATACCATCACAAGCATGTCATAGAATCACCAACAACATGAATATGACAATTCTAACCAAAATTATGCAAATCACTCCAAAATCATGGAAAATGAACAAATGAACATAAACTATAGGTCTAACTTACATAATCGTATGGAATAGCATAGAAATTATCAGTTTAACTTGGTAAAATAGATCACAAAGTGGTTTATACGACAATGCATAGATCTATGGAAAACACTTGAAATTGATGAAAAATATGATCAAACACTCTTACACTTCATTGAATCTATGTGAGAGATGCAAATCACTCACCGGTTCTCCAAAATAACTAAAATAAATGTAATAAGATTCCGGATAGCAAGCACTTCGCACCAAACCTCTTGATCCGATGAATTCCCGCTTCAGTTGATGTAGATCTAGCCTCCAATGGTGTAGATCTATGATATCCCATCTTAGATTTCGATTTTTAATGGTGGAAAGGTGTTAGAGGAAGGAGGAACATAGGCCACCAAATTAGAGAATAGAGAAACTAGACCATTTCTCCTACCTCTCACCCCCTATTTATAATTTCCACAAGCCAACTAATTGGGCCTTCCCAAATCAGCCCAACGTGGCTCTTAAAACCTGAACAGCCAACAGAAAAACATTAAAACAACGACTCCTCCCAAACCGCTGAGCCAAATGTTTAATGTAACCACTCTACGGAAAGGCAATCATCATTTCCTTTCCAATGGAACAGGTCTCCTTGTCAAATTCGACATGAGTCAAAATTTATGCCTTGTACAAAAATGTTAAGGGCAAAATGGTTGAAAACAAAATTGGTAAAAATTATGGACATGCCTCACATCCCCATAAGCAACATATTTAAATATGAGAATGATCCAACCCTTAGGGAATCAAATAATTTTTTTTATGATCTTCTGGTACGTAAAATGCGGGTTGTTACATCCCCTCCCCCTCTAAGAATTTCTCCCCCAAAATTCCAACAACCATAAACAACCAAAAAAAATTCTGCGTGCCTATCTTCCATAGGCGACCAATTCTATCACCCAAAATAGCAGTCATCAAACCATGCGTCCATATCGTTATACTAGCACGTAGAATTCTAACAGCAACAACAAAGATAACAACAATAATCACAAGTAACAATAATAGCAGCAAGTAATAATGGTGTAATGATGGCGCAATATCAATGATTTGTACGGACGAAAAGTTTTGGATAGGTCATCCTTATACTCTCCTCCGTATCCACGTACCATCTTCCCCCAAGCTATTTCTTGTCATTTGCCAGAAATGAAGTGGCATACGAGGTCTCGCAACCGCGGCCTTGAATTCTAGGTTTTCGTATTGTTCCGGAGATACTACCACATCCGGATCATGTGCACATTTCGTAAACAAGATTCACGAAAAGCGTTATGCACACACGACATCATCTCGAGTAACTCTAATCTATATACGAGCTTTCCATTTTGGTCGTCTATCGGAAATGGTCCAACAAACCTAGAAGTTAACTTTCTTTTACTTCCAAACCTAACCACACGCTTTAGTGGCGGGTCTTTTACGAAAACCATATTGCTAATGTCGAATTTGGAATCCTTACGACGCTTATCAACATGATTCCACTGACGATGTTGGGCCCGTCATTCGTTGCTGAACGATCTCGACATAATCCGATGTCTCTCTTATTATCTCTGGCCCAAGTACCAACTTATCTCTAGTTCTAACCAACATGTCGGATAATTGGACGGTCTACCATATAATGCCTCGTATGGTTCCATCCCAGTGCTCGATTGGTAGCTATTGTTGTATGCAAACCCAACAAAATGTAGATGGTCTTCCCATGATCCTCTGAAGTCTAACACATAGCTCTCAAGAGATCTTCCAAAACTCTATTGACTCTCTCGGTTTGACCATCAATTTGGGGATGTTAAGCCATACTTAAACACAACTCAATCCCCAATGCTTCCTGCAAACTCTTCTAAAATCCTCTCGTAAATAATGGATCTCGATCACTTACTATGCTTTTTGGGGTATAATGGAATCGAACTATCCATCTTATATAAAGTTCAGCCAACTTTGATCCGGTCCTAGTTGATTTGACAAGAATGAATCTTGCACTTTTGGTCAAATAATCCATGATGACACAAATCCCTTCATTTCCTGCCCTTGTTCTAGGTAGTCCATTGATAAAATTCATCGATAACTGCTCCCGCTCTCACATTGGAACTTCTAATGGCTTAAGCAATCTACTCGGCTTCTTCTGTTCAGCTTTTACCAACTGACAGTTTATGCACTTGAAATGAACTTTCCAATATCTCTTTTCATCCCTTCCAAGTAGTAGACTTTCTTCATGTCCCGATACATCTTATTTCCACCAGAATGAATTGTCAACTTAAAGTGATGATATTTCCATCTGAATCTCATATCTCCATCTGTTAATATCAATAACATCCAAACGTCCTTTTTTTCGAAGCCAGCCTTCTCGAGACCTTGAACTCCTTATCCTCTATTTCTAACTTCTAGATAAGCTCGACAAGCTTTTCCTTTTGCTTTTGCTCTCGACAATCCTTTCGATAAGAGTAGGTCTTATCGATAATCTGGCCAACATTTCAGGTTCCAATTCACATCATGACCTGAAATTGAATCTTGCCAAATACTCAAGGATCTTTCATTCTGAAATCATCGCTCCCAAAATTGCATGTTTTCAACTCAACGTGTCTGCAACTGCATTACCTTTGCCCGGAGTATAAGCTATACCAAAATGATACGATGCCAGAAATTTAATCACTGTTGCTGCCAAAGGTCCAAATCCTTTTAGGAAAAAATGCTTCAATGGCTTTCGATCTGTAAACAACTCGAATCAAAACTCCCAACAAGTAATGTCCCAACATCTTCAGAACAAACACAATTGTCGCCAACTAAAAATCATGAGTTGGGTAATTCCTTTCATGCGGCTTTGGCTATCGACTTCGTAGGGAACAACCTTATCCTTTGCCACTCTCAACTAGTGAAATCCAATTACCGAATCCTTCTTTAGAAAACACTTTGGCTTCGTGAAGCTGATCGAACAAGTCATCAATTCTTGGCAATGGGTACTTGTTCTTCTAGGTCACCTTATTCAGCTCACGTCCACACATAATCTTAACAAGCCATCCACCTTGGTTGCAAATACCACTAGTGCAACCCATTCTGAAACACTTCTCAGAATGAATCCCTTTCCTAGAAGGTCACGAACTTGCACCCCCAGCTCTCGCTGTTCTTTAGGTGTCATCCTCCTAAAAGGAAGAACGATAGGTTCAGCACCTTTGACCGAATCGACTCTAAACTAAATCTCACGATACCGCGACAACTCTTTAACTTTGTCAAAGACATCCTCAAACTCTCTTGTGATTAGCATAGATGACAAGTCTTCTTGTGGAATTACAAGCGAATATAGCAACTAACGAGAACACCATCTTCGGGTTACCCCGAATCAACACCATTCACCCTTCAACATCGCCGAATGTCATCTCTAGCTTTTCGCAACTCACTTTTACTGCCCATCTCCTGGGCCAAACCATACCTAAAATGATTTCAAACCCAGTGAAACTTATAACTAAGTGACCGCTCATAAATGAGCATCCATGATTAACAATACTCGATCCACAAAGTTTGCAAAGAGCAGATGAACCCATACTAGATAAGTAACAACCAAAGGTCTATTACAACTTCAAGTTCAAACTTATTCGGCGTACAATCTTATTATAGATAAAAGAAGACAATTCTCTAGTACCCAATAGAACTCAACAACTCCACTAGCAGAAAGCATATCTAAATTGGCAACATCTTCTTGTAATCCTCACTAGGATTGCAATAAGATATTGGAGTAACTTCCATAACACATGCTTCCTCGATTGCTTATTCTTTAGAAAATCCAGGCAGTGCTTCTTCTTATGTCCAGGCTTGCCACATTTAAAGCGATCCATTTCGGCTCTTGGCTTCTCACAATCCTTAGCATAATTGCCCTTTGAAGCATAGATCATTCTTCTTATTTTTCTTGTTCTTATTTTTCTTCTTTGTAGCACTGGAGAAAATAAAGGTTTCTTCATGAGTAGGAGAAAAGACCCTCTATCGCTTAGTAGAATCCTTTCTGGGTACTTACAAAGGAAAACCACAATTTACTGTCGCTTCTGGAATGGGTATCCTTATCATAGCTGCTGCCAGCATGGATGTCCCAAACAGAACCAGATATTCTGGTGCAACGGCTAAATCTCCTAATCGGCTTCCATCTCATACTCTTCCCATCTCAGGCTCACCCCTAGAGGTTTGAAGAATCATTCTAAATCTAAAATGGAAAGATTAGTCCAAATGTGAAATAACTGTAATAATGTTCAACCGCTAATATACTATACACTACCATATAGTACTATATTGTATTCACCCAACTGAAATCTAATATACGTCTCTCTTACGTAGTCCAAATGGAATTATTAGTCCAAATGCAAGGGGAACATGACGTAAACTCACAGCACAGGGATAAAATATATTAGAACATATATAATAGGCATTATTAGAGAAGCAGAGAAACACTAGACTTCCATAACGACTAGAAAGTGGTATCCATACACTTGGATTTCGCAATAGTATTTATACAATTTTGCCTCACTACAACACTCAAACAGCGGAAAACAAAAGTACTATATATTAGTAAAAATAGTACGCCAGCCTTCTGCTTACCTCCGAATAGCAACATCGCCTTCACTAAGAAATCACCTGCCGCCTAGTCTACTCATCCAAACAATCAAATGAAGAGCCCAAGGTGATAAGTGGAAATATAAAACCTTGAGTCGAACAACAGTCTTAGTGAGCGGTAAAACAACTAACAAACGTTATCAATAATGTATATGAGAATAGTTAGATAAACGAACTAATCTACCAAAACACCAGAGAACTACTCACAACCACCATGCCTACCTCTGACAATGACAACCTTTACAATCCATACATCCAAAGGAACAACAATTCAATTCGAGCAACCATTCATACATTGCAGTAGAAACTCAACCATCATTACAACCAAGCAATCAAACATCCATGATTGACTTTGGCCATCGCCGCCAACCTTGCTTTGAAACCATCGTTAGTCATATGACTAGCTAAACAATTTGCCATAAATTGTCAAGGGCCATCCATCGAAACCCCGGTTCTAGCTAAAGCCCCACACACCATACTACGTAATGTGTCTAAGCCATACAACGAAGCTCAGGGTACTCGACCATACAATGAAATCGTGTAATGCCGGCTTTGAGCTTGCTAGAACCTACGACAACGATAATATCTCGCCCTTCTCATCTCTAGTCGTTATCAATCATGACTATTCATAAGCTTAGAACACTATAGAGCAACTACTTCACAGGAACTTAATACATCATTGAGTCGTCTCCACATTCATTGCATACGATGAACAACGAACCAATTCACATCACTTCGAACATCCTTATCAAAGCCATATAATTGCTCATGAACCAACAACGTCATTGATTAACCAATCACTAACTGGTCCCTCACTAACCGATCCTTCGCTGACCGATGCCTCACTCGACCAATCCCTCACTCGAACGATCCCTCAATGAACCAATCCCTCACAGAACCGATCCCTCATTTGACATGCATGACCAGACATGTGCGACCCAAAATGTAGGACCAGACATGCGCAACCCAAAGTGTCTGACCAGAAATCTAGGGCAAGACATGTGCGACCCAAAATGGAGGACCAGAAATGTGCGACCCAAAATGTAGGACCAGACATGTGCGACCCAAAATGTGCAACCAGAAATGTAGCACCAAATGTGTGCAACCAAAATGTAGGAGCAGACATGTGCGACCCAAAATGTTGGACCAGACATGTGCGACTCAGAATGCAGGACCAGACATGTGCGACCCGTAATGTATGACTAGACATTGGCGACCCATAATGTAGGACCAGAAGCGTGCGACCAGACACACGCGATGTAACAACCCGCAAATTCTAAACCAATTTAAAAAAATTATTTTAGCTAATTAAACATATTTTGAATATTTAAAGTAATTTATTTTAAATAATAATGACTGAAAATTTATTTCAAATCGAAGTTAGAATTTATAAATTTATAATATTTATATTACGAGCTTGAAATGGCGCGGTACATTCAAAATTTGATTTTAAAATTTGGAAAATTATGTAAAATTAATTATAAGTCAGAATTGGACGAAAGAAGAAACGCTAGGATCATATTGATGATATCTTTCTAATGAATTTTAGAAATTGATATTTCAGTTTATTAATTGTAAGTTATGACAAAATTAAAATTCCTAGTCGCAATGGAATTTATAAATATAATATATATGGCCCAAAAGGCTACTTTTCACATACGAATGAATTTGGACTAAATCCACATCCATTGAGTTCAAAATGACGTTTTTGAATTCAAAAAGTATAAGCATTGATATATTTCGAGATTCAGAACTTATTAATATAAAATTGTATTTTTAATATAAAATATATACGCCTTAGAAACTGAAAATTTTCAAACGTTCTCCAAATTCAACAAAATTAATTTTATTAGGATTGTATCGTCAAAACAAAGCTAGAAATAATCTTTTTGTGGTTTTTAGAATAAGTATGTGGTCGTAATTGATTTTACAGTGTAAACTATCAATTTTCAGACTTTAAAAATTCATTATTAATGCATACGGTCTCAAAATTAGACGAGGCTAGATTCTTTGGATCCGTAATTTCAAAGAATAGTTGTTTTTCAATTTTCATCGAAAATGGAATCCCTGGGTGATCACACAGTTTTTTAAACCATGAAAACGGACCGAATTTGAGTATATTATAATATAATTAAATATACAAGGGCTAAAATAAAATCATTCACCACTATATATTATCCTAACTTTCTCATAACCCTAAAGGAAAACCCTAATCTACTTCTTTTTCTTTTCCATGGTGGCAGATTTCCTCCTCTCTAAAATTCTTTTGCAAATAAGACCATAGAAACTAAACAATTTTTATCTCACAATCCGTAGATAGTTAGACTAAACCATTTCTGGGTTTTAAAGATCATAAGAGCCACTATCTACCACAAAAATTCCATAGCATATTGTCGCATGGATTCGCCAGAATTGATGGTCAAAGACAGAAAATGACTTTCGAATTTTGGTGAATAACACTTAAACCGTGAAGAATTAGAAGGTGGCCCAGTTGAAGAAATTGTAGAGGAGAGATAGACGAATGACTTTGTTTTTGGGTGTTTGCCGGAAAGTGTTTGTGGAGGATGGAAAAATGAGATGATCGGAGATGGATGAATTTTGAAAGCTGAAAACGAACTTAGCCAAAATCCGGCCAAGTCCGACGTCGATGGGAGGAGGTGGCTGAAGATCAAACCTTCAGGGTGACGTGATGCGTCAGAGTGGTGGGCTCCGCGACCGCCACGTGTCCTCTAGCGGTCGGATTTCTCGACGAGGCGACTTGCGTTTGGTGCTCAATTTCTGGTCGATGGAGGTGTGAGGGGAGGCGGCGTTCGGCTAGGAGCCGCGGCAAGTGAAGGGGAAGTAGGTTGTGGTGCTCGGTTGGGCTCCGGCGGCCCACGGCGTTGGCAGCGATGATCCATGGAGGGGAAACGGCGGTATGCTGAATTGGGAGTAAATTTGGAAATTAATTTTAAAATTAATTATTTTATTTAATTATATAATGTTTATCATTCAATATCTTTCAGATACAAGGTCAGAATCTGACGATTTCAGATCCGCTACGATCGTGGCGTCGAGACCTTCGCGTGAGCACCAATTTCGTCTAATTTGGAGCAAGTAGAAATTTTGGGTAAAATCCATGATTTAATTAATTATTTTAAAACTTCGTAAATTAATATCTTTTTGCTACAAACTTGAAATCACGCAAAACAGGATTTGCTACGATCATTGAGTCGAGAGCTTCACGTGGACATCAATTTTGTTAATTTTGGAGCAAGTTGGATTTTGGACAATTTATTCTCTTGCTTAACACCCATCCCTGAGACGTATGTGCTCAGAGGTTATATATGTTGGCAGAAATCAATGGTATGGTATGGATTGACAATGTGGCATGCTAAGATGCATGGATCATGGCTTTCGTTGAAAAGCAGAGCCTTGTGGATGATGATCAAACCACAACTTTAATTAACATAGCTTTGTGTACAACGTTACTTGACTAATATACTTTATATATATATATAATATATATGTATCTCGTCGGCCGAGTTGTGCTGGGTGTGGTCGCAGCACACCTGGAGATTGGGATCGGTCATTTCAGCTGACCGAATTCCATGAGGATAGAACATATTGATGCTCATCCAAAGTGCGTAGTATACATAATACGGTGTTTTCTGGTGCCGAGACGTAAGCCATGGAGATACATTCACGATAGATCATTCGAATCTGCAGCCATCATGAAGGAAACCCAATTTTCCAATATGAGCTTTACGGTTTTAGTAGTATACCTATATGGTGACATAATATATTATGCCGCTTACATGATATATTATGCCATCTAGGATTGATACATTTATATTTGAAATTGACTTCTACACTATGAACTTATAGTATTATTGAAAAAGATGAATTCCTCGTATTAAGCATTTTTGACCATCATAAGGTAAAACTCTATCCTTCGCGTGCGTTGCATGAGACTTGAGTCTTATAATAGTTTCGTTTTTTCAAAGAGCATTGCGCTATTTATTTTATGCACTGGTATTCTTGGGAGGAAACCCGTTCCGTGTAATACAGCGTGGTCCGTTGATATACCTAACTTTAAAAAAACCAAATTAATAACTGTTTGGAGTTCTCATACCAGTCCCATGATTGACCTGGAGTTTATTTTTTTAACCAAAACTATGGGTGCCCATAATTTCCACACGGGCAGCTAGTAGTTTTGGTTTTGCAGATATTATGTTCGCAGGATCCTGGTCTACAACTGAAGCGATATTCGGAAAGCTCTATGTCCATGTATTTCTTTCAGTTGTATTTTATATTATTTTCCGCTGCTATTTAATTGTAATTTAAATCTCTGATATTATTTTCTGTTGTATAATTATTCATACTCTGAAATATTCTTGTACTTTGATGTAATTGTTGTAAAAAGCAATAAAATGTTCTTTTGTTTGTGTTCTAATTTTTGTTCAAAACAATTCGGGCTTTCCATTACACAGAAGTTTGGGTCATCACAATTGGTATCAGAGCTTTGGTTTACTGAGCTCGAGAACCAGACATGTTAGAACCGAACAAAAGAATTCGTTAGAGATACGATCAGTAGCATCCTATAAGAATGACTCGTTAGAGGTTGGATCAGCAGTATCCTAGAATGAGTCGGAAGAGTGTTATTTTTAAAATAAAAATGATAACAAAATTAGTTCAGAAAAATTAAAATCTTGTTATACGTATTTGAATATATTGTCTTACTATTGTGTGGCCCGTGCTACGCATATGGGCATCATCTATAAACAAATCGACGTTGAAAGTTGAAAAGAATATAATGTACGAAAATAAAGAAATTTATATAGCGCATGCAGACATATTTTTAGCTTACCATAATGAATGTGTGCTATTATTATTATTATTATATATGTATATATATATGAGAAAGTCTATTTAAACATAAATTTTTAACATAAGTTGTGACATTAATGAACTTCACCATTAGACCGCCTCATGAATTTCACTTCTCCATATAAAGACAAAACGATCTAACGGCTGAAACTCTTTGTCTCTCAGTTTGTGTCTAATTTTTTGTCCATATTGTCGCTTCCTATGTACATACAAATAATATTTATATTACATATTCATATTTTACACACACTTGTGCGTGTAGTTTGTAGAGGTTGTGTATTGCAATACTTTTTGTGGGAATATCCACATGCAGTACTTAATTTTTTATGCTGTGTAGTGGTCATTAAATATTTGAAATGTTGATCATAATAAATTTATCATCACCATAAAAATACCAGTTTATCAATAATAATTTTTATTGAACTCGGCATACCAGTTAAAAAGATATGATAACGGTGAATTTACCATTTTTAAAGGTCATTATTGGTAACATTTTTTCAATACCAGCGGTATCAATAATTTTACCAATCAATTTAAGACGTGTATTTTCTGATATGTTTTATTGCATGCATTTAAAACCAAATAAATTGTTAAAATATGTCAAATAATTGAGTGAAATAAATCCAAGCACACATATGGTCTTTTTATCTAAGTTTTTATTCACTAACATTTCACATATATTATAATAAAGATGCATTGTGTACAAAAAATATGTCAATCCAAAAAAAATTGATGGACAAATGTTAATTTACCATTATCAGTGAGATTATCGATATACCAATCGATGGATAACGATAGCGATACGCAATTCTGACTTACATGTAAAAGCAATATGATAATGATATTTTCTAAACGATCACGGTAATCATTACCATAACAACCCTATATCTTATATTGGTCCAAGTATATCCTATACACACGGGAAAGGTCACAATAGTGAAGCATCATAAAGCTTGTATATTGGATGTATGCAGAATTATGTATTGATGTCCCAAATTATTTATGGATAAGCTTAGGAAATAGAAATAGTTGTAGGGATATAAATGTAACAATAGCAGTGAAAAATTTATACATCATCCAGAAATTCTTAATTGCAAAATGCATACATGATTTGTTGTTCCAAGTCGATTTCGAAAGTGAATCAGCAGCTCACAACTCAAAAAACATTACAAAATTGATATCATTCAAACAAAAAATTGTGGACAAAATAACCCATTAAACCCACAGGAGGCCCATGCATCAAAATAAATAGCACATTGACACTTCACATAGTTTTTCATATTTTAGAGACCCTTGAACTTTTTTCCACAGTCGTTGATAACTAAGTAACAACATCCAGCAACCTTCCTCCAACTTTTCTGCAATCAATTTTGCAACGCCCAGCTCATTGGTCGATAGTTGTAGCAGTTAAAACTGTGACCAAATGCACACCAAATAATGCAAAGTGGAACAACTAATATATGTCTTATTGTCATCAATGATTTCTCTGTTGGAGCCCTCCAAGGAACGTAGTTATGCTAGGCATGGAAACATGAAGCCTAACAGCTATGTTTGTTCATTCCATCTTTTCTTTCTGAACTACTTTTATCTTCTGTTCACCATCATATATACACTTGATGGATACAGTATATAATGAACCTAATTTACTGATATGGGCTTTAGGACAGGATGTTGACCTAATATCATTGGGCTATTTGCATTTGTTCATTTTCAATGTTTTACTCTAAATATGTATTATTTTTGTACCAATCATATTTTTATTTACTAAGTAATTCCACGATGTACTGTTTTATAGTCCTTATTAGATGTAATCACTAGTTTGCATGTAATCATTTGCTAAAACTGTTCACATTGCACTAATTTATTGAGATGAATAAACACTACTGTGCTTTATCATGGTCTTTTTTAGTCATACTGGATATTTGACTAAAGCATGTCAATTCAATTTCAAGCTCTCGCTGACTTGGCTGTTGTGTATATTTTTATTTAGAAATATAGAAAAATAAATTATGTTAGTATTTGCAGGTTTTCTTTAGCTTTTCCTTGGATTAATATCAAATTCCGATGTTCACTTCCACCGAATTCCAAATTCTAACAGCAAATATAAATCCATCCACCAATGAAATTCTCGTTCTTCCGTATTTATGGATAGATATTAAAGCGAACTGATATATACATAAATACATACATGCATACATACATATATATACATATACATATATAAATATGTATATATGTATATATGTGCTATCTTCTTCAGAATCTTTAAAACAATTTTTTTGGGGGCTAAAACTATTTTTTTATCCGAGGTAATGCCATTATTTTCTGAATTTTATCCCTAAAAGGACTACCCAGCAATTTGCAAGCTAAACATCGAACTGTGCTATATATCGGATTTATATATGATTAAAACACATAAGTAAAATACCGTGCATCATAGCAAATGTTTGGTGTTAAATTTTGGTACTTCTAATTAATATATGATTAGTTGAGTAGCAAGTTTCGTCTTATAAATCATTTTAAACAGCGATTTGTTGTTAATGTATGTTCTAAAAGTTGGTTCCAGTAAATTTAATTTTTAAATTATAGGATAATTTTGGGAAAAAAGTTGACAACTCATTTTTAAAAAGTTCATAAGGTGGCTTCATGGGCGAAGCACGATTTCGTCGTAGCTAGTATTTAAAAGGCAAGATAGTGAGAATGTAGCTAAAGCATAGAATTGCAAAACAATACCAGAGTATCAGTGATGGAAGTTGAACATTGAAGTAACCTTGTACCTTCTTTGCATCAGTAATGCCGTATATTTGCAATTTGGCAACTTCTTTGATAGGTTGGTGCTAAAAATATACCTAAAATAGAATGAGATTAACAAGGTTTAGTAAAATCGTCCTTGTTCTGTAAGACCATGCAAAAAGAAATACATTATACTATATATACCTACTTTGATGGCAAATAGTCAAAAAGCAGAATAAAGATTGCAAATAGATGGTATATTATGAGTATCCAAATTACAGACGGAAAGATGTAATTTACACATTCATTTCCAAATAACAACATGAATTTGACCAAATATAGATAGAAATGTGATTGTTTTAGCAATATTTCATATCAACACATTTAAGCATTTTGATTATATAAAAAGTAATAATCGTGCAACCTATTCGGTATTTACTTAAAATAATTCAGTCAATTTAAAGTTAATATTTCAAAGGAATTCATGGAACTACAATTTACCATTGCACACGAACTTGTTGCTCTATTTGATCTTGTCCTCTCATCATGAATTAACAAATTCAAACTTCTCCTTTGATTTACGGTAAAGATGAATATGATGGTAATCCAACCAGGTACCAAACCGATTTAAATGAACAAACTGCTGACATAAGACAAGAAATGACTCAATGTTCCATAGTAAATAATTCATAATTCATTAACACAAATTTTAAAATGATCCAGCGCTACATAGCTGATAACTAACGGTTTCATATGATAACATATATACAAAGGCAGTGATCATAATGAAAGTATATGTTAAGGCCATGCACCTGTTGTCTTAAAGATAACCACCTTAATTGGTTCATCTATGGTCATGACCAACATAGGCATACATTTCAACAGATAGCAGGTCAAAAAATTGAATTTAACTCTAATCCTTTACCTCCAATCATTTCTCCTGATCTCCTCAGTAACTATAAGGAAAAAGTACTAAGAAATTAACAGAAAAAATCAGGACAACAATCAATCTTGTATGCATTTTGACAGATAGTAGGTCAAAGAATTGATTTTAACTCTAATCCTTTACCTCCAATCATTTTGCCTGATCTTCTCAGTAACTATGAGGAAAAAGTACTAAGAAATTAACAGAAAAAATCAGAACAATCAATCTTATTTGTGGGTAACAAAGCTAATTTGAAACCATAAAATAACATAGAGTACAAAAAATGAGACCATACCTCCAAAAGATGTCCACAACCAAATTACATGTGTTAAGCAAATACTTGTATGACGCAAGTGTTAGTGCATCGTTGACTTTGTCGCATGCAAAACATGTCTTGGTTACTGGAATAAACGAATAAAAACATATAAGGAACTATTTGAAACAGATTGGTTTATTATTTTCAATTGCATTGTTATCGACCGACACGTAGTGAGCATGAAAAGATGATGTCCATGTATAATGTAACAGTGTACATACGAAATCCAAATCACTATTGCAGGAGAATCAAGGTTGACTTCTCACATTTACTCTTATGCACTACTCTTTTGCACACAAAAAAGTTATTTCATATAGCAATAAAGTAGTTCAAATTATGTATGGCAAACAAATCGAGTACTATTGTTTTCTTTAAACAAATGAAAAAAAAAGTGGTTATACACATGCATATTTTGATAACATTGATAAATGAGCATTACAAATTACAGCAGAGGAACTGGCAGTAACAATGATGGTGAATGTACCGTAAGCTAGCAAATACTCAGAAATATTTTTTGAGACTAATGTTGAACTTATCATGGTAGTAAGTCACAATTAGAGACAAACATTTATGCAGTGATAACAAGTTTGTTAAAGAAGGAAAATTTTACTTAACAAAAATATCTTGACATGCCCATATGAGTGTACCAGATAACCAGGAAGAATAGTGTTTCATTCTCTTCGAATCAGACATACGGTTCAAGAATCAGTACAGTAAAGCCAAAGTATTTTAACTCAGTAAGCCGATGGAGAAGTTGATATGTAGTTTAAGTGTAACACCCCGCGAATTCTATAACTGTGAAATTCACAAATTAAAGTATAATTAATTTCAAATCAAAGAACTAAGGGAAACGGGATACGCCATTGCGTTCGTCTCGGAAAAATACGCGAAATAGAGTCCGAGTTTTCGAAAAACGGAGTCCGTATGAAGAAGATATGGCCTTCGGAAGTTTCTAAATTAAGTTTAAAATTCGAACAGAATAAAACAGCTCAGAAAAAAATTAATAATCGGGCCCAATTGGCCAGGCCGGGAAAATTCCCGCCTAAGACACCCAGGTCGACTGGGCTCTCGACCTGGTCTAGCCAGGTCGACAGGGCTGTCGACCTGGTCTAGAACCAGGTCGAACCCAGCCCAACCTGGCTGGCCTATTCTATGTTGGTCGATTTTCAGAAGTCTGCTTTGTCATTAGGGCTAGGTGGCAGGCTCTAATTGGTCTCTCTTTCGAATGAATGTCTACGATCAATCCAAGCAACATCGATGGTTCTAATCAGTTCATAACCCCTATAAAAATGACCCTAGACTCAACCTAATCTATTCATTCAAAAATAAGAACAAGGCCATCATGTTGCTGAGGAACGACTAGGAGTAGCCACCAATTGGAGAGAGGATTAGGAGGCAAATTCTAAAGCATAAAGCAACTTAATCAAATCAAATCAACAAGGAATCACATCTCCAAATCCCTAAATTGGAGAATTCGCCACACAATTGTAAGTAGAGTATTATTTTGGTATGAACAAATAACTGTGTTGGTTTGTATACTCGATTGTGGTGATAAATAATTCATATTTGTGCGATTCTATGATTCTTATCGATTTGGAATATTGTATACATTTGGATATTCTCGAATTATGTTATTCATTATAAAAAACTACATGTTTGCGGTAGTTTTATGCAAGTATACGTTTGGAATATTCGCAAATTATGTAATCCATGTTGAAGCTACATGTATGTAGTTGATTAATTGAAATTCATGCAAGTTTGGGGTTTTGCTACTATGCCATCATAATGTATATTTTTGTACATAAATCATTTTGTACAAATTTGGGTTATTATAGTTCATATGAAACTATGTTGAAATTTTGGCACCATGATCTATGTATTAAGCCATGCTTTTGTACTAGAAAACCTATTTGCGAACTTATGAATATGACTAGGCTATGATTGATATTTTGCATAAATTGAAATCCATGTTAAGTCTATATTGTTAACAAGAATTATATGATGACATATGTGGTACATAGCTAGGTTAGATTCAAAAATCCCTTTTGCAAGTTTGCATGACTAAAGTAAAAATCATGATTTCATGTTAGAAATATTTATGCCATGGTTATGTGAATAGATTTAAAACCATGATTAAGTTGAACTATACTTTTGTGTTAGTAACAAAAGTAAGCACCTTTGTAAACATGTAGTAATCTTATGAACATGATTTGCTTATGTTTGACATTATGCCTAAATAAAAATATAGGTTTATGTTGTAGTTAAGACTATGTGTCAATAATGATATCCAATTTAGATTCTTAACTTAACTACAAGTTTTGATTCATGTCACTTATGCTTTATGACCAAAGTATACGTTATTGCTATGCAAGTACACTAGTTTCTGATTTGTAGTTCCAACGTTATGTTGCAAGTTCACGCGTTCACATTCCCCTTTAGTGTATGAACGTTTTAAGCCTCCCCTTTTTCTCATGGCTAAGTTGGGCTTAAAAGCCTAAGCCCAACATATATAATAAATGAGCGTATTAAACGGGGGTAAATAACGTTGGGCCAAATTAATTAATAAATGAAAATATAAAAGGGGCCCAAATTCAAGTATGGGTTGGGCCCATGATTGGTGTAACCTTTACACCATTAACTTAATAATGGGCCGCAAATATTTACATATAAGAAAATAAAGAAGAAAGACAAAATATGTAAATGTAGAACATACGATGTGTTTAACCCGAGGTTGGATTGAGTTGTGATGTAAACCTGCCCGGAACCGCCCGGCTGTCCAGCAGTCACAACAATACCTATCCAATGTGGGAGGTTAAACATGGAGCCCAATAAGGACCCGAGGTTAGACTGAGTTGTGGCGTAAGACTGCCCGGAACCAACCGGCAACAGGCAGCCACAACAATACCTGTCTAATGTGAGAGGTCAAGGCTTTAATAAGACAATTAAGGCTGAGTCAGGATTGTTAGGATTAAGTGAACTAAAGACTTAATCAAAATGGAACATGCTAAACTAAACGGACTGGTGGGGGTTAGGTTAGAAAAACACTTAACCAACTTAGCATGGTGGCTAGAGATAGAAAACCTAGTAACGGGGGACCCTTTTCAGCAGTAACCCTAGAAAGTGTATCAGGATACCCTGAAACTAGGCAGGGTGGGGCACGATTACTGGGCTGATTGTAAGAGGTCAAATCGACGGCGGTGGTGTAGCAGTGTAGGTTCTAACGGGGTGCGGGCGTGCACACACTCCGGCGCAGAAAAATAAGGCACTGGGCACCAGTAGCATACCTGTGCATTCTAGGATTGTGTCGGGCCGCCACCATGGGACTTGATACACCCCATGGTGGGACCAGTATAGGTAACTACAACATCGGGGGCCGTAAGACACATGTAACTATGCGAGTAGGAGCCGATCATCATAGAATGGATCACTTCACCCTGATTATGGGGTGCCAGTTGGAAACTAGTTTATATGGGTACAGAGATTAATATGGGGTACGATAGTATATTCGACCCTAGACAACTTAACCAAGTTTATAGTGCTTTCCCCATTTCTTGTTTATACTTATCATACCCAGTTCTGTATTCATAGACAGAATAGTCCTAGACTTACTCAGGCTTTATGTCTGACTCTACTTTTCTTTCGTCTTCTTTTCTTCCGTTTCCCCCCCCCCCCCCAGGTCCACAGGGAGGGAATACTGCAGGTTGACCAGCCTTCATATCCAGCCTGAAGAGAAAGAATGTATTGCTTGGACCTTTCCGTTTTGAACTATGGCTTTGGACAACCACTATGGGGCTTTTGCAGTTTATTTATGTTTTCTTCATGCTTCTTTAAATAATGTAATCAAAGACAGATTGAAGGAGTTATGTTTTTTTGAAAGGATGTAAGACAATCATGGTGATGTTGCTGTAACACGTATTTGCTTTTATGAAATAAAAGTTACCACTTTTCTGCTGTTTACAAATATGTGTTTTTATATCTGTCTTGTATATCTGTGACTTATACTTATAAACCTCCACCAAAATTAGGGCATTCCCTTTGAGAGTGACCCTAACGGAGGTGGGGTGTTTCACTTGGTATCAGAGCAT
This sequence comes from Allium sativum, assembly GCA_030737875.1. NCBI lineage: Eukaryota > Viridiplantae > Streptophyta > Magnoliopsida > Asparagales > Amaryllidaceae > Allium > Allium sativum. The sequence goes on along the minus strand of CM060923.1, from coordinate 568,636,460 downwards.
AGGTTTACCAGATGAGATAATAAGTTCTAAAAATTTATTTTCAAAAAGGAAATTTAAAGAAGCATTTTTAAAAAGAAAAATATTATTTTATTTTAAAAAGGCAAAGTCCCCCCCAAAGCCATAGGTATTATCTCTTATCCTTCGTTTTGAATCTATCCTTTTTGTTTCAGCATGTCCGAAGAACTTAACTTGCCAGAAGGGGTGCCAATACCTGGTTGGTTTAGACGATTCTTAGAAGCAAGGGCCACTCAGCCAGGTCCTACTATTCCTCCTCCCCCAGCTGCCGGAAATCATCCTGCTGCAGCGGCACCTTTTCCTCCACCTCCTCCACGGGGAAACACTTTTGCTAAGATATGTAAAGATTTTAAAGCTATGGGAGGAAAGGATTTCCATGGAACTGAGTCCTTCGTGGCAGCTAGGAATTGGCTGAAAGAAACTGAGGACCTATTCATCATCTTTGAGGTAGAGGATAGACAAAAAGTACAATTGGCAGTGTGGCTATTGAAGGGCGAGGCTTCCTACTGGTGGGAAGTCACTAATGCTGAAAGACCAGTGGAGACATGGGAGGACTTTAGGGCAAGGTTTGAGACTAAATTTTTCTCAGATGCGGAAAGAAGTTTGCAGTTGGAAAAATTCTTATTTCTTAAGCAAGGGGACAAGACAGTCAGAGAGTATGTGAATCAGCTCGATGAGCTGGCTAGGTTTGGGCTTGACCTAGTCAACACCCCGTACAAGAAGGCTCTCCGTTTCGTCAAAGGGCTGAATGAGCCATTACACAGTTTGGCCATGACCCATATACCCATGGGAGCCACGTATGAAAGATTGGTGCAAATGGCATTGCTGAATGAAGAGGATAAGGGCAAGAAGGAGACAAAGGCAGAAAGCTCTCAAGGGAAGAAAGAGGGTTTGCAGCCTAAGAAGACAGACTTTAAGAAGGGCGGAAAAGGCAACAAAGAGAAGAGGAAGTGCAATTTCTGTGGCAAAGTGGGGCACTTAGTTAAGGACTGCCGGAAAAAGAAGGCCAAGGAGAATGGTGGGTGCTTTTCTTGCGGTGAGACAGGCCACAGGGCTAAGGACTGCCCAAAGAAACGAGGATAGGGGCAGAGGGCTGGATCCACCCCAGGGGCACAGGTTCATGTGCTGGAAGCGCCACCTCTGCAACAGCGAGGTATAAATACTTCTGTAGAAAGTGTAGTTTATCTTTATGATCACCCCGTTCGCACTTTATTTGATTCTGGCGCATCACATTCCTTTATCTCGTCTGCTTTAGTAGAATCTCTGCACCTAAAAACTAGTATGGTAGAGGACCCCTTAATTGTTTCAAACCCAATTGGGGGTCCAGCTCATTTGTCTATGATCTGTTTGGGATTGCAAAATTTCTATTCTAAGTGTAGAATTTCAATGTAGTGCCTTTGTTTTGGGCTTTTCGGGTTATGGTTTGATTTTGGGTATGGATTGGCTATCCAGTAATGGGGCCATCCTTGATTGTGAGAAAAGGGTTGTTAGGCTCCTAACCCAACTCGGTAATACTTTGGAAATTTCTTGTAATCCCTCATACGCGGTTATGCTTAATTACCTTGAATCGCTAGATGCCTCTGTTGAAAATTTGCAATCAGTTAAAGTGGTCCGGGAATATCCGGATGTCTTCGAAGAGGTGAAGGGCTTGCCTCCGAAGCGGGAAATAGACTTCCGCATATATCTTGTAGATAATGCAAAGCCCGTTGCGTTACCCGTTAGACACATGGCTCCACGGGAAAGGAAAGAGCTCAGTAAACAGATTAAAGAGCTTCTAGAAAAGGGGTTCATTAGGAGGAGCATTTCAGAATGGGGCGCTCCAGTGGTGTTCGCTACAAAGGCGGATGGATCACTCCGTCTATGTGTTGACTATAGGGAGCTCAACAAGCTAACGAAAAAGAATAGGCACCCTCTCTCTAGAATTGACGATTTATTTGACCAGCTTGTAGGAGCGTCTGTTTTCTCCCAACTCGATTTAGCAACCGGTTTTCATCAGCTAAGGGTGGCTGAAGATAGCATCGATAAAACGGCGTTCAGAACCCCAGACGGCTTCTTTGAATGGCTTGTCATGCCTTTCGGCTTGACAAATGCACCTGCTTACTTCGTGGACCTGATGAGTAGGGTATTTAGAGATTTCCTCAACAAATTCGTAGTGGTCTTCGTAGATGATATCCTTATCTTCTCAAAAAGTGAAGAGGAACATGCTCAGCACTTAAGGGCAATAATGGAAACTTTGCGAGTCCATCAACTAAAAGCCAAATTCTCCAATTGCCACTTTTGGAGAGAAGAGGTGAGGTTCCTTGGGCACATAGTATCCAAACAAGGGTTAGCAGTGGACCCTGCTAAGGTAGTGGCGGTACAGGATTGGAAGACACCAAGGAATGCAACTGAGGTCCGAAGCTTTCTAGGACTAGCAGGTTTCTATCGAAAGTTTATAAGGGATTTTGCGAAAATCTCAGCTCCACTCACGAAATTGACTAAGAAGAATCTAGTGTTCAATTGGGATTTGGATTGCGAATTTGCTTTCCAACGACTGAAAAGGGCTCTTACAACAGCCCCAGTTTTGACGCTGCCAGATGGGAGCAAGATGTTCACTGTTAATACGGATGCATGTGTGACAGGGCTAGGCGCCGTCTTAATGCAAGAAGGAAGGGTAGTAGCTTATGGCGGGAGGCAGTTGAAAGTGCACGAAAAGAACTACCCAACCCACGATCTTGAGTTAGCCGCCATCGTCTTTGCACTCAAGTCTTGGCGACACTATCTCCTAGGTGAGAAGTTCGAACTTTACACTGACCATAAATCGTTGAAATATCTTTTCTCGCAGAAGGATCTTAAATTGAGGCAACAAAGATGGATGGAGTTTCTTGCCTCGTACGATTTCGAAACCTCCTACACTCCGGGCAAAGGCAACGTAGTGGCAGACGCGTTGAGCCGAAAGAAATTGACCCTAAGCCCGTTGTTTGTTGAAAGACAAAGCCTAGAGTTTATAGCCAGCTTCGACTTTAGGCCTTCCTCCGATTTCGTACCAGGCTTGCTAGCATCTCTCGAGGTGCGCCCAACTTTAGTGGATTCAGTAGGGACAGCACAACGCGAAGACCCTCAGCTTGTGGAAACAATTGATAGGCTAATTAGGGGTGAGACTTCAAGTCACCTCGAGAGATACTCCATCGACGATAAGGGTTTGCTAAGGCGAGACGGAAGACTATGCGTCCCACAGACAAAAGATTTAATAAAGAAGGTTCTCGAGGAAGCACATCACTCCAAGATGACGATACACCCAGGCGGAGATAAAATGTACAAAGATATAAAAAGGACTTTCTTCTGGAACGGCATGAAAAAGGACGTGGCAGAGTTCGTTTCTAAGTGTATGGTGTGCCAACAGGTTATGGCGGAACAGAAAAAGCCTGGCGGACTGCTACATCCTCTGGAGGTCCCGCAGTGGAAGTGGGATAGCATCTCAATGGACTTCATCGATGGGCTGCCTAGGTCTAGGAGAGGCAACACTAGCATTTGGGTAATAGTGGATAGGCTTACTAAAAGCACCCACTTTTTACCTGTCAAAAGTAAGAGAACTGCCTCATCCCTGGCATCACTTTACCTCAAGGAAATCGTTCGACTCCATGGAATACCATCTAGCATTGTTAGTGACCGAGACCCCATCTTCACCAGTGAATTTTGGCGGAGTCTGCAAGAAGCAGTAGGAACGCAGTTATGCTTGAGCACAGCCTATCATTCCCAAACCGACGGCCAAACAGAGAGAGTGAACAGAGTTTTGGAAGACCTTTTAAGGCTATGCGTCCTCGACTTCGGAGGGACATGGGAAGACCACCTTCCTTTGGTGGAATTTGCCTACAACAACAGCTATCAAGCAACCATCGGAATGGCGCCCTTCGAAGCTTTATATGGAAGACCGTGCCGATCTCCCACTTGTTGGTGGGAATCTACTGATAAGCTCATACTTGGACCAGATATGATCCGAGAGACTTCAGAGAAAGTAGACTTAATACGAAGAAGGATGAAGACGGCCCAAGACAGACAAAAGTCCTATGCCGACAAGAGAAGGACCGACCTTGAATTTGAGGTTGGAGACAGAGTTTTTCTCAAGGTATCACCACTAAGAAACGTTGTTCGTTTTGGAACCACAGGAAAACTGGCACCAAGGTTCGTAGGGCCATTCCCTATCATCGAGAAATTTGGGAAAATGGCCTATAGATTAGAGCTACCCGAGAAGTTGGCCGGAGTCCACACCGTTTTTCACGTTTCACATCTCCGAAAATGTCTACATGAGTCAGCCGAGGTGGTAGAGCCAAACATCCTCGAAGAGGCCGAAGTGGAACGCGAAGCAACCATAAGAAAAGTTCCAACCCGCATATTAGGAACGGAAGTGAAGAAGCTACGTAACCGCGAAGTCAAACTCGTCAAAGTTCAGTGGAGCGACGCCGAGGGAGACGCGACTTGGGAAACTGAAGCTAGAATACGCACTGCCTAGCCTTTTCTGTTCGAGGGTACATCCTTGATCTTTCCTTTTCCTTAAGTTGCGCTTTTATCTATCTTATCTTTTAGGTAGAAACCCTTTGGATGGAAACATGTAATTGAAACATGTTATGGATGATGGTTGCAAGTGGTTGCAAGTGATTGCTAGTGGTTGCTCGTGGTTGCATATATACACACAATCTAGGTTTTAGATCGGCTCAGTCACTTCATATTGCATATGCATATATGTTTGCATTCGTATGTGGTTGAACTTTAATGTGTTGTCATATGGATGTTGCATATGTATTGAATGATTGTGCACTCATGTAGAATCATGAATAGGAAAATTTGCATACATAATGGATTCATGGCACTTACATAATTCGCATTAAGGAGGTCAACTGAATCAGTAGACCGCCAGATTTTACATTTGATAAGTACATGTACACACTCACTTCGCATATGATCATGAAGCATTAGAAGTCTTTTAAGGACAATGGATGCTCGTGTTTGATGGATGAGTAGATGGATGATTGGATGTTAGGATATACATTCCTCCTAGCTTGAAGATTTCGGGGACGAAATCCTTTTAAGTGGGGGAGAATGTAACACCCCGCGAATTCTATAACTGTGAAATTCACAAATTAAAGTATAATTAATTTCAAATCAAAGAACTAAGGGAAACGGGATACGCCATTGCGTTCGTCTCCGAAAAATACGCGAAATAGAGTCCGAGTTTTCGAAAAACGGAGTCCGTATGAAGAAGATATGGCCTTCGGAAGTTTCTAAATTAAGTTTAAAATTCGAACAGAATAAAACAGCTCAGAAAAAAATTAATAATCGGGCCCAATTGGCCAGGGCGGGAAAATTCCCGCCTAAGACACCCAGGTCGACTGGGCTGTCGACCTGGTCTAGCCAGGTCGACAGGGCTGTCGACAGGGCTGTCGACAGGGCTGTCGACCTGGTCCAGAGCCAGGTCGAACCCAGCCCAACCTGGCTGGCATATTCTATGTTGGTCGATTTTCAGAAGTCTGCTTTGTCATTAGGGCTAGGTGGCAGGCTCTAATTGGTCTCTCTTTCGAATGAATGGCTACGATCAATCCAAGCAACATCGATGGTTCTAATCAGTTCATAACCCCTATAAAAATGACCCTAGACTCAACCTAATCTATTCATTCAAAAATAAGAACAAGGCCATCATGTTGCTGAGGAACGACTAGGAGTAGCCACCAATTGGAGAGAGGATTAGGAGGCAAATTCTAAAGCATAAAGCAACTTAATCAAATCAAATCAACAAGGAATCGCATCTCCAAATCCCTAAATTGGAGAATTCGCCACACAATTGTAAGTAGAGTATTATTTTGGTATGAACAAATAACTGTGTTGGTTTGTATACTCGATTGTGGTGATAAATAATTCATATTTGTGCGATTCTATGATTCTTATCGATTTGGAATATTGTATACGTTTGGATATTCTCGAATTATGTTATTCATTATAAAAAACTACATGTTTGCGGTAGTTTTATGCAAGTATACGTTTGGAATATTCGCAAATTATGTAATCCATGTTGAAGCTACATGTATGTAGTTGATTAATTGAAATTCATGCAAGTTTGGGGTTTTGCTACTATGCCATCATAATGTATATTTTTGTACATAAATCATTTTGTACAAATTTGGGTTATTATAGTTCATATGAAACTATGTTGAAATTTTGGCACCATGATCTATGTATTAAGCCATGCTTTTGTACTAGAAAACCTATTTGCAAACTTATGAATATGACTAGGCTATGATTGATATTTTGCATAAATTGAAATCCATGTTAAGTCTATATTGTTAACAAGAATTATATGATGACATATGTGGTACATAGCTAGGTTAGATTCAAAAATCCCTTTTGCAAGTTTGCATGACTAAAGTAAAAATCATGATTTCATGTTAGAAATATTTATGCCATGGTTATGTGAATCGATTTAAAACCATGATTAAGTTGAACTATACTTTTGTGTTAGTAACAAAAGTAAGCACCTTTGTAAACATGTAGTAATCTTATGAACATGATTTGCTTATGTTTGACATTATGCCTAAATAAAAATATAGGTTTATGTTGTAGTTAAGACTATGTGTCAATAATGATATCCAATTTAGATTCTTAACTTAACTACAAGTTTTGATTCATGTCACTTATGCTTTATGACCAAAGTATACGTTATTGCTATGCAAGTACACTAGTTTCTGATTTGTAGTTCCAACGTTATGTTGCAAGTTCACGCGTTCACATTCCCCTTTAGTGTATGAACGTTTTAAGCCTCCCCTTTTTCTCATGGCTAAGTTGGGCTTAAAAGCCTAAGCCCAACATATATAATAAACGAGCGTATTAAACGGGGGTAAATAACGTTGGGCCAAATTAATTAATAAATGAAAATATAAAAGGGGCCCAAATTCAAGTATGGGTTGGGCCCATGATTGGTGTAACCTTTACACCATTAACTTAATAATGGGCCGCAAATATTTACATATAAGAAAATAAAGAAGAAAGACAAAATATGTAAATGTAGAACATACGATGTGTTTAACCCGAAGTTGGATTGAGTTGTGATGTAAACCTGCCCGGAACCGCCCGGCTGTCCAGTAGTCACAACAATACCTATCCAATGTGGGAGGTTAAACATGGAGCCCAATAAGGACCCGAGGTTAGACTGAGTTGTGGCGTAAGACTGCCCGGAACCAACCGGCAACAGGCAGCCACAACAATACCTGTCTAATGTGAGAGGTCAAGGCTTTAATAAGATAATTAAGGCTGAGTCAGGATTGTTAGGATTAAGTGAACTAAAGACTTAATCAAAATGGAACATGCTAAACTAAACGGACTGGTGGGGGTTAGGTTAGAAAAACACTTAACCAACTTAGCATGGTGGCTAGAGATAGAAAACCTAGTAACGGGGGACCCTTTTCAGCAGTAACCCTAGAAAGTGTATCAGGATACCCTGAAACTAGGCAGGGTGGGGCACGATTACTGGGCTGATTGTAAGAGGTCAAATCGACGGCGGGGGTGTAGCAGTGTAGGTTCTAACGGGGTGCGGGCGTGCACACACTCCGGCGTAGAAAAATAAGGCACTGGGCACCAGTAGTATACCTGTGCATTCTAGGATTGTGTCAGGCCGCCAACATGGGACTTGATACACCCCATGGTGGGACCAGCATAGGTAACTACAACATCGGGGGCTGTAAGACACATGTAACTATGCGAGTAGGAGCCAATCATCATAGAATGGATCACTTCACCCTGATTATGGGGTGCCAGTTGGAAACTAGTTTATATGGGTACAGAGATTAATATGGGGTACGATAGTATATTCGACCCTAGACAACTTAACCAAGTTTATAGTGCTTTCCCCATTTCTTGTTTATACTTATCATACCCAGTTCTTTATTCATAGACAGAATAGTCCTAGACTTACTCAGGCTTTATGTCTGACTCTACTTTTCTTTCGTCTTCTTTTCTTCCGTCCCCCCCCCCCCAGGTCCACAGGGAGGAAATACTGCAGCTTGACCAGCCTTCATATCCAGCCTGAAGAGAAAGAATGTATTGCTTGGACCTTTCCGTTTTGAACTATGGCTTTGGACAACCACTATGGGGCTTTTGCAGTTTATTTATGTTTTCTTCATGCTTCTTTAAATAATGTAATCAAAGACAGATTGAAGGAGTTATGTTTTTTTGAAAGGATGTAAGACAATCATGGTGATGTTGCTGTAACACGTATTTTCTTTTATGAAATAAAAGTTACCACTTTTCTGCTGTTTACAAATATGTGTTTTTATATCTGTCTTGTATATCTGTGACTTATACTTATAAACCTCCACCAAAATTAGGGCATTCCCTTTGAGAGTGACCCTAACGGAGGTGGGGTGTTTCATTAAGATAATAAATAAATCAAAGAAATGTATGCAACAAATGCATACAGAAAAGATTCTCAGATGTTTTAGAACTCCCCATACATATCACACTCATTTTCTCTTTCTCGTGCTTCAATCAGCATTAATGTCACAAAGGCTAAAATATCACACATATAATACTCATTTTCTCTTTCTTGTACTTTGGTTAGCATTATCGTTACAAATATCTTAATGTAGTATTCATATTACTATAACTCTCTTACATTGTGTTCACAACATATCTTCCTTGGAGTTCATTTAAATAAGTAATTTCATCCTAAGAATCACTGTAGCAAAATTGAAGGGGACTTAACTTAAAACATAATATATAAAAATATATTTGTGGATAAAACTAATGCGAACAATGGGTTTGATGTGTTATAGTGATTGTAAGCATAAAGCGAAACGCAACTCGAATTGTACGACTAAAACAAACCATAAATTTTCTTATCAAAGAGTTTAGATTATAACCATTATTACTACTGACCCAAATCTAAAGTCCATAATATATGAATTCATAAATCTCAATCCAAATAGAATCTAGACCAGAAAAAAAAAAAATAACTTCAAAACTAACCGACTCCACAGCAAGAAGTTGAATAACAGCTCATTACATGGTTAATATTAATTTAATATAAAGGTATAAGTAATGGACTAACACCATGTTCATTTCAAAAAAGAAAAAAGAAAGAAACAAACAAACAAACAAACAAAATGACAACCACCATATGTTAGTACTAATTTATACTTCGCAATCAATTATTGTTATATCATATATTCTAGTTTCTTGTTCGTTTTCATTACAGCGAAGTCAATTAACAGTGTGGTAGATGCAATATTACTCAAATTTACGTAAAACTAAACATAAGATAGATTCATATGAACAAATTATAAATAAAATTTGTAGTTACTATTAAATCAGTCAGTTTACAAATTATTGAAATTGCCTAAAGCTAGAAATACTAACACACGGTGACAACATACGTGAATACTTCATGTACATGGAATAAGCCAACATAGCTTAAAAGAAAGGTTGTGCTCAATATGAGTGGATGATATATCACCGAAGCTGCTCTGTCGACTATATCAAACCAATAGATATAAGAATTGTTCCCTCGAGTTATGCTACCTCACAACAAAGTGGCATAAAACATTTTAACCATGATGTTCAGCTAATGGTAGGCAGGCAACATAGCTCCACAAATTTTGTTCCAAAAATAATAGCGTTGCCAATGTAAGATATTTTCTATTATAATAAACGATGCAAACCTGCAAATGTTCAATTTAAAAACAAACTCACCATAATAATTTTTTAATGTCATCGTTAACGAAAGCAAGTATTAAATAATGAAAACCAAATGTCCTTCAGCATTATTGAAAAATGTACGTAACAAAATGAACTACCAATCCGCTGTCTTTCATGACAAATGAGGTGAATATATTTGTTGTTGCTCTACTGTTAATGTTATTGGAACAAAAATGTAATATTAGAATCCATAAACAGCAAGTACGACACAATTCTTCTTAAATAAACTAAATGGCCTACTTCAAAAGGCGGAAAAATATCCTTTCCTGTTGACAATGAATAAAAATAACTGCAATATGCACTTTTTATTATTATGGCTATAGCAATAAAGAAAAATGTATTGTGCATTAACTGAAGCAACTATAGTGCGTATCCATTACGAAACACACAACTTTATTTGTGATACCAATATTTCAGTTTTAAACTATCGTTACAAATGGATTCAAAACGAATTTATCAAAAGATTCAACAAAGTTCATTATATTGACAATAGATATAAACAAACGAATACTGCAAACTACAACATCAAATTGTTGGAAAATCACAAAAGTCGGCAATGTAAGTAAATATTAGCTACTCACACACATGGCGATCTTGGTGAGTAGGGGAGAAGAGGTAGAGCCAATTGTTAGCGAAATGAGAGTGTCAGAAAGGAGCAGATGTTGATTGGTGAGCATACGGCCTGATTTTAGAGCATAGAACTGCAATAAGATAGATTTATCAGAAATCAAGTAAAAATAATAACAATACTTGAGAAGGGTATCAAAGTACGGCGCTAATTGTAGAAATTTATTAATGGCGGAGAACGGTGAGTTGGTTATAATATTTTGAACCAAAATGACAGTTTTTTCTTTCTGAGGAAATTAAAAAATACATGAATATAATTTTAGTTTTGCAGGATTGTTAGTGAAGCCGTTAAATAGTCAAAAAAAATTCTTATCTTGTATCTATCAAAGCAAACGATCATATGTCAGCTTATAAATTAAATACAATCCATGGATATTAAAATAACATTACATTCTTTTGTATAAAAGATTTGAGTACGTCATAGACTTTATTGTGCCATAGGCTTTGACATATCCCCAAAGAGATTGTATTGGTTTGAGTATGCTAAAACCTAAGTTGATATCACCTTTGCCAGAAAATTATCAGACCATATTCTCTCTGTGTGTATATTGAGTGGTCCGCTTAAAAAAGGGATTGTCTTAGAGAAAAAGGTAAAAGAATAAAATAAGAATCCTTGTAATTTTGTTTCTTCATTGAAGGATATTCTTAATTTACTTAACTTATTAAAATAAGTAATAATGAGATTTTAATTTACAGTAGTCTTCTCTATTACTTTTTCTGTCAGAGTTATATAGAAAAAAATAAGTGTGTAGCACAGCGAGAAATGTCAAAATTATTTTGCGGCTGAACATATAAATTAATATTCTAATTGATTATTAGTAAGGGATGATCATCTAACTAAGAAAGTGTAAATTTAAGGTACAATCAAATAGGAATAATAAAGTGCAAAATACATCGCTTTACTAACCATGCACATAACGTACAAATGATATTAATTAAGTATAAAATCATATAAAGGAGGAAAACAAAAATTGCAAGGGGATCGGATAGAGGAGAAAAATTTATCTACATATTGAGACATAAAACAACCAAAAAATGAAGTCGTGTCCTTGATCTCAGTAACATGGGAATCTTCTCCACCCATTGAACTTTCATATTTCAAAAAGCATATGTTATGTATTTCTGGGTTTACTTAAATATAATTATGTAAATCGACTGGGCAACAGGTTGATGTAGGGTACTTATAGTTTGCATAATTTATTGATGCAGTTAGGTTAAGCTAATAATTAGTACGCGAGAGAGTTAAATAGAGTAAAATGAGGAATACCTGTGTTGATTGGGATCAAAGGACAAATACCCACAAGGAGGGAAAACATCCACAATCATTAAATCGTAGACCGGTAAATGTCAAATAATATGGAAGGGAAATTCTTTTTCACTTCATACTCAGTGGAACAATCCAAACATCTGAAATCGCATAGTAGTCCCAGAAACATCTAAATTAATAGGCAAGAGAAGCAGTTATAATTAAGTAAGAATTATAGTCGCTGAGACATCTGAAATCGAGAATACTAAAGTGAGGTAAATCAGTAAAGCTTACTTACCATTAAAACGCAAAGATCCAGGCACTGTGGACGGCTATGAGTCAGTAGCATCAGTGTAATGATCAACGTTGGTAGCGTACGTGATGAAGGAATTTACAGTCAGAACATTATTCAGACGGAAGTATCCCTTAAAGCAGTCTGCTTCAGCGATTTCCCTGGCGAAAGGTATGTCGCGACGGTATATTATCCGAGGTAGAGTTATTATAGGTGAAAAGGGTGTGAAATCGGAAGAGGTGAAAGGGAATGAAATCGATCGTCGAAGAAGGGAATGTCACAACTCGCAAGATTATCGTGTAACCGTTAGGGTTAGTCGTTCCGTAAATGGCATAAAACTAAAAAAGGAAGAGGAGTGAAACTGAAAACCGAAGAAGGAATAACGCAATAGAAATTGATAGAGGACACGTGTCATTGCACAAACGCTTTGGTTCCTTCTATTAAGTAATAGATTTTATTTTGGACAATCAAGCATACAGAGATTTGCATATACGCCTAGCAGTGTGTATCCAAAGTCTCAAATATACTGGATAGATATAGAATCACACTCTAGTCACCCAGAGATTTTCTGATGGTAGTTCGAAACATTATCAGAATTTTTGTTCGAGTTTCGAAGGTGGTTTATCTATATATTTCGATTGACTGGTGTGAGAACCAAAACTAGATAGGGTCTATTGCTGTGACTTGCACTAAAAAATATGTTTTTTGACTATATATAAAAATTATTTATATTTGAAATGTTAATCACCTAATTGATTGCTGGTCGTGATGTTAGATTATTAGCTAAAATATAAGAATGATAAATTTGACTAAATCGAATTTAATATTGAACTGAATGGAAAATTTGATTAGAATTGAAAGTTTAGTTGGTTAGCTGAACAACTTTCAGCTCCGTTCCTTTTCAAGGACGAAAAGATTTTAAGCGGAGGAGATTGTAATAACCCAGAAATTCTGAACCAATTTAAAATTTTTATTTTAGCTGATTTAACATATTTTGAATATTTAAAGTAATTTATTTCAAATAATAATGATTGAAAATCCATTTTAAATTGAAGTTAGAATTCATAAATTTATAATATTTATATTACGAGCCTGAAATGGTGCGGCAATTTCAAAATTTGATTTAAACTTTGGAAAATTACATAAAATAAATTATAAGTCCGAATTGGACGAAACAAGAAATGCTAGGATCATATTCACGATATCTTTATAATGAATTTTAGAAATTGAGATTTCAGTTTATAAATTGTAAGTTATGACAAAATTAAAATTCAGAATAGTCGCTATGGAATTTATATATATAATATATATGGCCCAAAAGGGTACTTTTCACATAGGAATGAATTTGGACTTGAAACCACTTCCATTGAGTTCGAAATGACGTATCTGAATTCAAAAAGTATAAGCACCGATATATTTCGAGATTCGAAATTTATTCATATAAAATTGCATTTTTAATATAAAATATATACGCCTTAAAAAGTGAAAATTTTCAAACGGTCTCCAAATTCAACGAAATTAATTTTGTTAGGACTGTATCGTCAAAACAAAGCTAGAAATAATCTTTCTGTAATTTTTAGAATCAGTATGTGGTCGTAATTGATTTTAAAGTGTAAAATGTTAATTTTCATATTTTATTAATAATGCATACGGTCTCGGAATTCGACGAGACCAGTTTCTTTGGATCCGAAATGTCAAAGAATAGTTGTGTTTTAATTTTCATCGAAAATGGAATCCGTAGGTGATCACACGGTTTTTTAAACTATGAAAACGGACCGAATTTGAGTATATTATAAAATAATTAAATATACAAGGGCTAAAATAAAATCATTCACCTCTATATATTATCTTAACTTTCTCATAACCCCAAAGGCAAAACCTAATCTACTTCTTTTTTTTTCCATGGGGGCAGCTCTCCTCCTCTCTAAAATTCTTTGGCAAATAACACCCTGGAAACAAAACAACTTTTCTCGCACAATCCGTAAACAATTAGACCAAACCTGTAATGACCAGCATTGTCCGGGGTATTATAATTAATTTATTTAATTATATATATCGTGATGTAGTGAATTAAATAGAGGTTTAATTAAATAATAAGGAATATTTAATTTAATTAAACAATTAAATAATATATTTAATTCAGAAATAATCAAAAATATTGGAAATCACAATATTCTGTGAAAGGGGTCGTCCCTTAGATTTAATTCAGCTTAGAGTTGAATTATAGTGACGAATATATTCAATCGACGTCAGTTTGAATGTATAATTGTATTATAATTAAAAATCCAGTTTGAAATGGCGCTGCAGTACGCTATTTGGCGATTTGAACTTCAACTGAATATGCAAGGTTCGTTTTAAATCGGATTTCTATGAAACAAGAAACGTGTGGAGCTGGAGGAGTATATCTCTCTAGTGGAAGAGAAAAATCGGGATTTCGTCATGTAGATTTTGATGTACGTCCAAATCAAATTTCAGAAAAGTCGCCGTGGAATTCCTTTATAATTTGTGATGCTTTATATACGTTATAAATGGATTTTCAATATAAACTGAATACCTAGATAATCTGGAATCTGAAATATCAAACTGTAAATTCTGATATGATATTCTGGAGCTGTACGATATCATATGTGAAGATATACGATAATATAAATTTATTTATATTTAATTTAATTTTATTTAAATATATTTATATATTTAAATGGGTCATCCAGAGCTTTAAAAATAGCCAGTTTTGCAAACGACCTCAGAATTCGACGAGACTAATTTTGTTAGATCCGCAATGTCAAATTATTGCTAGATGTCAGTTTCCGTGATATTTAGAGTCACTGTGTGGCCGTACGGATTTTTAGAGTGAAAAACAATCAGTATTTTGACAGTTAAAAATACGCTACGTGAACATACAGAGTCGGAATTCGACGAAACTAGTTTCGTTGGGACCGTAATGTCGTACTGTAGCTGCATGTCAATTTTCGTGATTTTTGGGTATAGTATGTGATCACGCAAAGTTTTTAGAAGTTAAAAACGAATTACCGATGGAGAATAAAAAGGGAATATTCCTTCTATGAAAAATATTTAGATATTTATGTCTTCTATAAATACCCCTCTAATTCTCCTAAACCTAAATTCTCATTTGCCTTGGTCAATTTCTTTCCGCCATCCTCTGTATGCTTACAGCAAAAATTCGATAGAAAGAAAAACCAAAGGAAATCAAAATAAAATGCTATAAATCCCATTTTATATACGTATGGACTCTACAAGTGATTCTCTTCAAGCTCATATCCTTTTTGGGGAGATCGACGGCAGTTTTTGGTGTTCAGGAATGCGATAGTAGACCTAGTGTTCCATTTTTTGTTCGATTGAAGGAGCAACGGCTTGAGTCGAGTTCATGGTTGGGTTTAGCATGGGGTTTCGCACCTACTGTTAAGGATTTGGTGGATTCCGCGATGAAGAAGTTCGAACTAAGCACTTTACTGGCTCGACGACGGAAGGTGGTACCTGGTTGCGAGCTCGGCGGAAGTAGGATGTATGTGAAGAGGAGATGAAGGAGAAGTTTGTGGTGATTTTTATTGAGTTGTTTGTTGAAGAATTAAGGGGAGATGGGAGCTTGAAACGTCGGCCATGGTTTGGAGATTTACTGGAGCATTTCGGTTTTGAGGTTGGGGGAGAAAACCATACGGGTTCGGGTCTGTTAAAAAGAAAGGGAGATGGGCCATTTAACAGGTTAAGCCCAAATGGTTAAGTCAAATAGAAATTTGTTTTAATTAAAACTATGTACACCACTTGTTAATATCCTATCTTTGTCATACGGTGGCAGAATCACGAACGGTTGGATCCGTTAGGACCGTATGACGAGAGCTTCACAATGAAGCTGACTGGAAGTGGATTGGGTCTTGTATGAATTTATGGTGAAATAAATTGTTTGATTCAAATCAAATAACAATTTATCGTTCTTTAACGATGAACATCAAACGTGAGTAAAACTCACCAACTCTGAGTATTTCTATTTTTACAGTGTATTCTTAGAACTGTTAAAAATTGTCTATTTGACTGTGTGTTGGTTGTTTGATTGAACTGTTAGTCAATTAGTAGAAATTATATATATATATATATATATATATGTATATGTATATATATATAAACTGCTAAACATTTATATGTCGATTCTGTTTACCAGAATATTTCACAGTAAAGTGAAATCGATGTTAGCTATATTGTCTAACATCTGTGATGCAGGGAAACAGGTTGGAGGAATCCCGCTGGATTCCTCAACATCTATTTTACTGTGATTTATATATATTGTGATATATAATGTGATGTATAATCTGAAGATTGATTATGTGTGTTTGGACGATATTTATCGTTGTTATATGGTGTGTTAAATACCATAAGAAAATACCAGAATGTAGAAAAGAGATTTTCAAAAGTATATGTTGAAAATGATTTATTTATATAAAATCACTGGATTTTATATATAAGAAAAAGGATTTTGATAAAAGAATTATATTTGATTATCAAATTAAAAGGAAATATATTTGTTAAACAAATATAAAGGAAATTATTTGTAAAACAAATAGGAGGAGGAATATTTGTAAGACATTTACAAATAGGAAATCAAAGGAAATATTTGTGGAAACATTTACAAATAGAATAATGGAAATATTTATTTGTTAGAATAAATAGAATTAAAAGGAGATATTTATTTAGTGGATAAATAGGATAAAGGAATATTTATTTAGTAAATAAATAGAATAAAGGAATATTCATTTGGAAAAAAATAAATAGGGTTATAAAGAGGAAAATTTGACAGGAGTTAATAAAAGAAAGAGTTAAACAACTAGAGTTAAATCGATTTGGGTCATTCGAATAGAGTCAAATCGAATAGAGTTATTCAAATATAAGTTATTTGAATAAGAGTTAAATCAAAGGGGGTTAATCGGATAGTGTTATTTGAAAGGAGATAATCGAATTAGTTATTCGAAGTGGAGTTAATCGAATTTAGTATTCGAAGGAGTTAATCGAATTTAGTTATTCGAAACGAATAAATCGAATATGGTATTCGAAAGTTAGTAAATCGAATATGGTATTCGAAAGTTAGTCGAGTTAAACGAGTAGAGTTAGTCGAACCATGGTTAAAGAGTTAGTCGAACCTAATCAAAAGAGTTAGTCGAACCTAATCAAATGAGTTAGTCGAACCTAATCAAATGGGTTAGTCGAACCTAATCAAATGAGTTAGTCGAACCTAATCAAATGGGTTAGTCAAACCAAGTCAAAAGAGTTAGTCGGACCTAATCAAATGAGTTAGTCGAACCATAGTAAAAGAGTTAGTCGAACCTAGTCAAATTAGTCAAAAAAGTGGGTTTGCCAAGTCGAGTAAATCAAATGGGTTAGCCAAGTCGAATCAGTGAATTTGAGTTATCAAGTTACGATAATCAAGTTAAGTTATTCAAATTGAGTTAGCATGTTAAGTTAATCAAAATGAAGTTATCAAGTTAAGAAAATCAAGTTAGGTTATCAAGTTGAGTTATTAAGATTAAGTTATCAAGTTAAGATAATCAAGTTAGGTTATCAAGTTGAGTTATCAAGATTAAGCAATCGAGTTAAGTTAACTAAATAGGAGTATTCGAACAGAATTAGAGGAGTTAATCGAATATAGTTTATGCGAATAGAGTTAGAGGAGTTATCGAATATAGTTTATTCGACAGGAGTTAAGTGAATAGGGTTAATCAAATAGAGTAAATCAAATAGAGTTAAGCAAATTGAGTTAACCAAAAGGAGTTAATCGAATATAGTTATTCGAAAGAAAGATTATCGAATGTAGTTATTCGAATGGAGGAGTTATCGAATATAGATTATTCGAAAGAGAATTTCGTAAGGAAGTTTGTTTAAGTTTTAAAGGATAAACCTTGTCTATCCCAAAGTTTAAACCGTTGTTCAGTTAAGGTCTAAGAGGTAATTATACCCCAACTTGATTGACTTCGTTTTTAACTAAGAAATGACTAAGGTTTGATAGTAAGTGGTGGTTAAGTGAATATAGTTTATAAGTGTAATGATTTGAGTTGGCATCGCGATGATATGTTTAAACATCCGCCTAAGTCCAATGTACGAGTTTTGGAAATGTTTTCCAATAAGAACCAGAAATGCTTTCTAATATAGAAAACAAGAAATGGAAATGTCCCCAATGTTAATAACGTATATTTTCTAAATTTAGAAAATAAGAAATATTGAATATTGGGAAACAGGAGATGAAAATGAACTAAAGAGATTAATGTTAAATGATGGTTGTTCGATATAATTTCCATCTGGAAATAATATCGTTGTTTGCACACTTGTTTTTCTTTGATAGTTAATTCATAGACTATCGAAGTTTTGACCATTTTAACGTTGTTAATATGGAGAGACCGGTTGGATTATTATCCAAAGAACCACTTTGTATTGGCATAAGTGTTGCGAATCATATATGCCAAAGAAAATAGAAGACGGAGTAAAATGCAAGGGCTGTTGTATAAGTCTTAGATAACAGTGACTAAGATGGATATACTGAATAGTGCCTTCGGTTTTTCCAGTCCCAGGACAACTTGTATGGACGAAGGTCTGACAGAGTATATCCAATGGATCGCGTAAGTTGATCTATTCAAACGTATTCACGTTTAGTGGCGGAGGAATTCGTTTCTCTAAGCTGTATACCCGTGTTATTTTTGGATAAATCAATTTGTGATTTGGCGGGTATGACGATGTGACATTCTAAGTGAATGAGGATGACTTGTGTGGATGAATGTCTGACAGAGTATTTCCTGAAAGGTCACGTACTTCGATTTCTTCAACCATACCAAGAGTGGAAGCGGAGAAGGAAACTTCTTTAGCTAACACGTAATGTACTGTTGTAGATGTCAATTAGTGATTTTCGATGGATCTGACAATGTGGCATTCGAAGTGAATCTGATGTGATGATAAAGCGTAGCTTCTAGCCTCATCAACCGGTAAATGACAGAAATCGGGCAGGCAGCATGGCTAAGTCGGTCGCACCGAAGTAGGGTGTATAATCACCTATCTAGAGAATATCCATTTGCTTCTTTGATCTATCAATGCTGTTCCATATATATACGAGAACGGTTGCTGATCCCAACCGTTGGTGATGTACATTCGATACACTCAAGCGAAATGAGTGGTCGGTCATGTGTGGCTGAGTTGTAAGATGTTCTTGTTGAACTCCGGTGTATCGTTCCTAGAGTACACTGATCGGAAGGTGGTTCCATACCTTGTCATAGTTGGAAATCCATTACCCAATATGAGCTTGTGGTTTTGATTGTATACCATATATGTAGAACGTGAGATGAAAGCGTTTTGCTAGATGATTATTATATTGTGGTTGATAGACATTATTATAATATCAAAAGGTTTTTGATATAAAGATATTTTGGATTCTCATAAGGGAAAACCCGGTTCCGTTATACGGCGTGGTCTTATGAGATAACGTTTACTTGTTCAACTGTTTTTAAATTGTTTTACTCATACCAGTCCCATGACTGACCCAGAGTTTACTTTGTTGTTTTCCCTAAACTCTTGGGTGCCCAATTTTGTACCGGCAGTCAAGTAGTCCGGATTTTACAGATATACTTGGAGAGCTTGGAGCAGGAGGCTTCAAGATCATATAGCTATAGTTTAATTCCGATGTGTTGTAAGTGCTGTACTCTGATAAGTGCTATTGTATACATAACTGTTATATTTCAAAGTTATGTTATCTATTATATGTTATTCGTTCCGCTGTGAGGTTCGTGTTACTCTGATGTTGTGTTCTTCTTCTTCTATTCTAAGTTTCTACCTTATCTATTCTCACCCTCTAATTTCTTTCATTAATTACCGGGATTTTTCGATGTTTTGGTTATCGACATCGAGCTTATGTCGTTAACCAAAGTCGCCAAAAATCCGGGTCGTTACAGTTGGTATCAGAGCTTAAGTTAAGAATTACTTGGCTTTGTGGCGTGACTCGGAAGAGATAGGGTTACTAATACCCTAGATTGAGTTTGAGTGTATATATACGAGAGCGTATTTGTTATTCAATATAAACTGATTTTATATTGTGGAGATTTATTGGTTGAGTTGTTTATAAGTTCTGGTCGATCAGTTTGATCCACTGTATCGGTAGGAGTAAATAAACACTTGAATACGATGGACCGACACGGTATGAATATGTGATATATTATCATATATAGGATGTGTTGGTAGTAATTATAATCAGATAAGATTATAAAATGTAAAATGGTTATATATAACCAATCAAAATTTATACAAGTGAATTATATGAAATTGAAATGAATTAAATATGAATTTAGATCAGAATTGGAATTTAAAATCCTAGAAATGGGAAAGGTGTTTGTAAATGAATCTGGATTTAATATATGTGAATTTTAAGATCTTGGGAGATTTTAAATATGTTTACAACATTGTAAAAGGATATTGGAATTGATTTCAAAGTGGAAATGTTTAAAAATGGGTTTTGAAAGTGCTATATTATTGAACTCACTTCGGTAGCTGGAAAATAGATTCCGATGTTGATCATGACATCATCGTTGTTCATTTTCGAGTGTGTATGTGACAGATTAATACCAAATATTTTGTTTTTGAATTGTTTTGAGAAAAACAAGTTGGTTTGAACCCCAAAAAGAAAGGTGAATTTTTGAGAAGAAAAACAAAGCTGTTTAAAACTCCTAGAAATAGATGGTTTAATTTAAAACAAATTAAATATGAATTTGTGAAAGCAAATTGAATTAAACCCAGTTAAGTGTAAAATTGAATGGGAATAGAATGATATCAAGAAAAATTTATCCTTGAATAAAATTTGATTGTCGAGATAAGAATCTGAAATGAAAATTTATTAGGAAGTTAAGAGTTGAAATCGAGAATGGAACTCGAATTTGAAATTTAATTTGACTTAGGTATAAGTGAATGGTTGGATCTGTGGATAAAAACACGTTAGAATTTGGTTGAGATAACACCGGTATATGTTGGATTGATAACAGGTGAAAGTGATAGAGTTGATATATCCGACAAAAAGGTACAAGTTTATATTTGATATAAGCATGAGATTTATGAGCCGAATTGGCAAGCCGCTTGGCTGTTCGATTTTCTTTTGGGTTGGAGAAAGCCTAGAGAGGCGAGTTGTGGTTTTACCGATAGGGCTGTACAAAGGAGGTTATGGCGAAATTTTCCAAAAATTCAAAGTGTTAGAAAATTTTCAGAATTTTTGAAAATTTTAGTTAGTCGGAATAAATAAATATTTTTGTCGATAATAATTGGTTCAGTTGAAATCAGAAATAAGGGGTAAACAAATCTTAGGAATTCCAATAGATAGGGTCGTCCTCTAAATTATCAATTTCGAGGACGAAATTATTTTAAGTGGGGAAGAATGTAATGACCCGCATTGTCAGGGGTATTATAATTAATTTATTTAATTATATATATCGTGATGTAGTGAATTAAATAGAGGTTTAATTAAATAATATGGAATATTTAATTAAATTAAATAATTAAATAATATATTTAATTCAGAAATAATCAAAAAATATTGGAAATCACAATATTCTGTGAACGGGGTCGTCCCTTAGATTTATTTCAGCTTAAAGTTGAATTATAGTGACGAATATATTCAATCGACGTCAGTTTGAACGTATAATTATATTATAATTAAAAGTTGAGCTTGAAATGGCGTTGTAGTTCGCTATTTGGCGATTTGAACTTCAATTGAATATACAGGGTTCGTTTTAAATCGGATTTCTGTGAAACAAGAAACGTGTGGAGCTGGAGGAGTATATCTCTCTAGTGGAAGGGAAAAATCGGGATTTCATCATGTAGATTTTGATGTACGTCCAAATCAAATTTCAGAAAAGTCACAGTGGAATTCCTTTATAATTTGCGAAGCTTTATATATGTTATAAATGGATTTTCGGTATAAACTGAATATCTAGATAATCTGGAATATGAAATATCAAACTGTAAATACTGATATGATATTCTAAAGCTGTACGATATCATATGTGAAGATATACAATAATATAATTTTTTTTTTATTTAATTTAATTTTATTTAAATATATTTATATATTTAAATGGGTCATCCAGAGCTTTAAAAATAGCCAGTTTTGCAAACGACCTCAGAATTCGACGAGACTAATTTTGTTAGATCCGCAATGTCAAATTATTGCTAGATGTCAGTTTTCGTGATTTTTAGAGTCACTGTGTGGCCGTACGGATTTTTAGAGCGAAAAACAATCAGTATTTTGACAGTTAAAAATATGCTATGTGAGCATACGGAGTCGGAATTCGACGAAACCAGTTTCGTTGGGACCGTAATGTCGAACTGTAGCTGCATGTCAATTTTCGTGATTTTTGGGTATCGTATGTGATCATACAAAGTTTTTAGAAGTCAAAAACGAATTAACGATGGAGAATAAAAAGGGAATATTCCTTCTATGAAAAATATCTAGATATTTATATCTTCTATAAATACCCCTCTAATTCTCCTAAACCTAAATTCTAATTTGCCTTGGTCAATTTCTTTCCGCCGTCCTCTGTATGCTTGCAGCAAAAATTCAGTAGAAAGAAAAACCAAAGGAAATCAAAATAAAATGCTATAAATCCCATTTTATATACGTATGGACTCTACAAGTGATTATCTTCAAGCTCATATCCTTTTTGGGGAGATCGACGGCAGTTTTTGGTGTTCAGGAATGCGATAGTAGACCTAGGGTTCCATTTTTTGTTCGATTGAAGGAGTAACGGCATGAGTCGAGTTCATGGTTGGGTTTAGCACGGGGTTTCTCACGTACTGTCAAGGATTTGGTGGATTCCGCGATGAAGAAGTTCGAACTAGGTACTGTTACTGGCTCGACGACATAAGGTGGTACCTGGTTGCGAGCTCGGCGGAAGTAGGATGTATGTGAAGAGGAGATGAAGGAGAAGTTTGTAGTGATTTTTATTGAGTTGTTTGTTGAAGAATTAAGGGGAGATGGGAGCTTGAAACGTCGGCCATGGTTTGGAGATTTACTGGAGCATTTCGGTTTTGAGGTTGGGGGAGAAAACCATATGGGTTCGGGTCTGTTAAAAAGAAAGGGAAATGGGCCATTTAAAAGGTTAAGCCCAAATGGTTAATTCAAATAGAAATTTGTTTTAATTAAAACTATGTACACCACTTGTTAATATCGTATCTTTGTCATACGGTGGCAGAATCACGAACGGTTGGATTCGTTAGGACCGTATGGACGAGAGCTTCACAATGAAGCTGACTGGAAGTGGATTGGGGCTCATATGAATTTATGGTGAAATAAATTGTTTGATTCAAATCAAATAATAGTCTATCGTTCTTTAACGATGAACTACAAACGTGAGTAAAACTCACCAACTCTGAATATTTCTATTTTTACAGTGTATTCTTAGAACTATTAAAAATTGTTTGTTTGACTGTGTGTTGGTTGTTTGATTGAACTGCTAGTCAGTTAGTAGAAATTATATATATATATATATGTATAAATATAAACCGTTAAACATTTATAGGTCGATTCTGTTTATCAGAATATTTCACAGTAAAGTGAAATCGATGTTAGTTATATTGTCTAACATCTGTGATGCAGGGAAACAGTTGGAGGAATCCAACTGGATTCCTCAACATCTATTTTACTGTGATTTATATATATTGTGATATATAATGTGATGTATAATCTGATGATTGATTATGTGTGTTTGGACGATATTTATCGTTGTTATATGGTGTGTTAAATACCATAAGAAAATACCAAAATGTAGAAAAGAGATTTTCAAAAGTATATGTTGAAAATGATTTATTTATATAAAATCACTGGATTTTATATATAAGAAATAGGATTTTGATAAAAGAATTATATTTGATTATCAAATTAAAAGGAAATATATTTGTTAAACAAATATAAAGGAAATTATTTGTAAAACAAATAGGGGGAGGAATATTTGTAAGACATTTACAAATAGGAAATCAAAGGAAATATTTGTGGAAACATTTACAAATAGAATAATGGAAATATTTATTTGTTAGAATAAATAGAATTAAAAGGAGATATTTATTTAGTGAATAAATTGGATAAAGGAATATTTATTTAGCAAATAAATAGAATAAAGGAATATTCATTTGAAAAATAAATAAATAGGGTTATAAAATGGAAAATTTGACAGGAGTTAATAAAAGAAAGAGTTAAACAAATAGAGTTAAATCAATTTGGGTCATTCGACTAGAGTCAAATCGAATAGAGTTATTCGAATATAAGTTACCTGAATAAGAGTTAAATCAAAGGGGGTTAATCAGATAGTGTTATTCGAAAGGAGATAATCGAATTAGTTATTCGAAGTGGAGTTAATCGAATTTAGTATTCGAAGGAGTTAATCAAATTTAGTTATTCGAAACGAATAAATCGAATATGGTATTCGAAAGTTAGTAAATCGAATATGGTATTCGAAAGTTAGTCGAGTTAAACGAGTAGAGTTAGTCGAACCATGGTAAAAGAGTTAGTCGAACCTAATCAAAAGAGTTAGTCGAACCTAATCAAATGAGTTAGTCGAACTTAATCAAATGGGTTAGTCGAACCTAATCAAATGAGTTAGTCGAACCTAATCAAATGGGATAGTCAAACCAAGTCAAAAGAGTTAGTCGGACCTAATCAAATGAGTTAGTCGAACCATAGTAAAAGAGTTAGTCGAACCTAGTCAAATGAGTTAACAAAGTGGGTTTGCCAAGTCGAGTTAATCAAATGGGTTAGCCAAGTCGAATCAGTGAATTTGAGTTATCAAGTTAAGATAATCAAGTTAAGTTATTCAAATTGAGTTAGCATGTTAAGTTAATCAAAATGAAGTTATCAAGTTAAGATAATCAAGTTAGGTTATCAAGTTGAGTTATCAAGATTAAGTTATCAAGTTAAGATAATCAAGTTAGGTTATCAAGTTGAGTTATCAAGATTAAGTAATCGAGTTAAATTAACTAAATAGGAGTATTCGAACAGAATTAGAGGAGTTAATCGAATATAGTTTAATCGAATAAAGTTAGAGGAGTTATCGAATATAGTTTATTCGACAGGAGTTAAGTGAATAGGGTTAATCAAATAGAGTAAATCAAATAGAGTTAAGCAACTAGAGTTAACCAAAAGGAGTTAATCGAATATAGTTATTCGAAAGAAATATTATCGAATGTAGTTATTCGAATGGAGGAGTTACCAAATAGAGATTATTCAAAAGAGAATTTCGTAAGGAAGTTTGTTTAAGTTTTAAAGGATAAACCTTGTCTATCCCGAAGTTTAAACCGTTGTTTAGTTAAGGTCTGAGAGGTAATTATACCCCAACTTGATTGACTTCGTTTTTAACTAAGAAATGACTAAGGTTTGATAGTAAGTGGTGGTTAAGTGAATATAGTTAATAAGTGTAACGATTTGAGTTGGCATCGCGATGGTTTGTTTAAACATCCGCCTAAGTCCAATGTACGAGTTTTAGAAATGTTTTCCAATAAGAACCAGAAATGTTTTCTAATATAGAAAACATGAAATGGAAATTTCCCCAATGTTAATAACGTATATTTTATAAATTTAGAAAATAAGAAATATTGAATATAGGGAAATAGGAGATGAAAATGAACTAAAGAGATTAATGTTAAATGTTGTTTGTTCGATATAATTTCCATCTGGAAATAATATCGTTGTTTGCACACTTGTTTTTCTTTGATAGTTAATTCACAGACTATCGAAGTTTTGACCATTTTAACGTTGTTAATATAGAGAGACCGGTTGAATTAATATCCAAAGAACCACTCTGTATTGGCATAAGCCTTGCGAATCATATATGCCAAAGAAAATAGAAGACGGAGTAAAATGCAAGGGCTGTTGTATAAGTCTTAGATAACAGTGACTAAGATGGATATACTGAATAGTGCCTTCGGTTTGTCTAGTCCCAGGACAACTTGTATGGACGAAGGTCTGACATAGTATATCCAATGGATCGCGTAAGTTGATCTGTTTAAACGTATTCACGTTTGGTGGCGGAGGAATTCGTTTCTCTAAGCTGTATACCCGTGTTATTTTTGGATAAATCAATTTGTGATTTTGCGGGTATGACGATGTGACATTCTAAGTGAATGAGGATGACTTGTGTGGATGAATGTCTGACAGAGTATTTCCAGAAAGGTCACGTACTTTGATTTCTTCAACCGTGCCCAGAGTGGAAGCGGAGAAGGAAACTTCTTTAGCTAACACGTAATGTACTGTTGTAGACGTCAATTAGTGATTTTCGATGGATCTGACAATGTGGCATTCGAAGTGAATCTGATGTGATGATAAAGCGTGGCTTCTAGCCTCATCAACCGGTAAATGACAGAAATCGGGCAGGCAGCATGGCTAAGTCGGTCGCACCGAAGTAGGGTGTATAATCACCTATCTAGAGAATATTCATTTGCTTCTTTAATCTATCAATGTTGTTCCATATATATATGGGAACGGTTGCTGATCCCAACCGTTGGTGATGTACATTCGATACACTCAAGCGAAATGAGTGGTCGGTCATGTGTGGCTGAGTTGCAAGATGTTCTTGTTGAACTCCGGTGTATCGTTCCTAGAGTACACTGATCGGAAGGTGGTTCCATACCTTGTCATAGTTGGAAATCCATTACCCAATACGTGCTTGCGGTTTTGATTGTATACCATATATGTAGAACGTGAGATGAAAGCGTTTCTGCTAGATGATTATTATATTGTGGTTGATAGACATTATTATAATATTAAAAGATTTTTGATATAAAGATATTTTGGATTCTCATAAGGGAAAAACCCGTTCCGTTATACGGCGTGGTCTTATGAGATATCGTTTACTTGTTCAACTGTTTTTAAACTGTTTTACTCATACCACTCCCATGACTGACCCGGAGTTTACTTTATTGTTTTCCCTAAACTCTTGGGTGCCCAATTTTGTACGGGCAGTCAAGTAGTCAGGATTTTACAGATATACTTGGAGAGCTTGGAGCAGGAGGATTCAAGATCATATAGCTATAGTTTAATTCCGCTGTGTTGTAAGTGCTGTACTCTGATAAGTGCTATTGTACACATAACTGTTATATTTCGAAGTTATGTTATCTATTATATGTTATTCGTTCCGCTGTGAGGTTCGTGTTACTCTGATGTTGTGTTCTTCTTCTTCTTCTATTCTAAGTTCCTATCTTATCTATTCTCACCCTCTAATTTCTTTCATTAATTACCGGGATTTTTCGATGTTTTGGTTATCGACATCGAGCTTATGTCGATAACCAAAGTTGCCAAAAATCCGGGTCGTTACAAAACCATTTTAGGGTTTTGAAGGTCATCATAGACTCTATCTACCACAAAAATTCCATAGCATATCGTCGCACGGATTCGCTGGAATCGATGGTCAAAGCCAGAAAATGAATTTCGAATTTCGGCGAATTACACGCAAACCATGAAGAACTAGAAGGTGGCCCAGTTGAAGAAATTGTAAAGGAGAGATAGACGAATGACTTTGCTTTTGGATGTTTGCCGGAAAGTGATTGTGGAGGCCGGAAAACTGAGATGGTCGGAGAAGGGTGAATTTCGAACGCTGAAAACAAGCATGGCCAAAATCCGGCCAAGTCCGACGTCGATGGGAGGAGGTGGCTGAAGGTCAAACCTTCGGGGTGGCGTGACGCGTCGGAGTGGTGGGGTTCGCGGCCGCCATGTGGCCTCTAGCGGCCGAATTTCTCAATGAGGTAGCTGGCGTTTGGGGCTCGATTTCTAGTCAACGGAGGCATGAGGGGATGAGGCGTTTTGTTGGGGGGCGCGGCAGGTGAAGTGGAAGCGGGTGGTGGTGCTCGGCTGGGCTTCGGTGGCCCACAGCGTTGGCAGCGACGATCCATAGCGGGGGAACGGTGGTATGCTGAATTGGGGGTAAATTTGGAAATTAATTTTAAAATTATTTACTTTATTTAATTATATATTTTTTATCATACAATATCTTTCACATACAAGGTCGGAATCTGACGATTTCAGATCCACTGCGATCGTGGCGTCGAGACCTTCGTGTGAGCTAAAATTTCGTCCAATTTGGAACAAACTGAAATTTTGGGTAAAATCCATGATTTAATTAATTATTTAATTATTTAATTATTTTAAAACTTCATAAATTAATACCTTTTTGCTACGAACTCGAAATCACGCAAAATAGGATTTGCTATGATCATTGAGTCGAGAGTTTCGCATGGACATCAATTTTGTCAATTTTGGAGCAAATTGGATTTTGGACCAAAATCAGGCTCGAACCGTCAATTAAAGACGAACATAATATAAATAAAGCTGAGAACTCTTTCTTACTCGATCTTTTAAACAATTATTTATTTTTATAACTGAAATGTAATAAATTGTTTGTGAATAAAATAGTCATCTGTTGATTATATCTATTGCCTGGATGATTGTGTTGTTATGTTATGATTGAGATTTGAAGAAAATAATGTTAATGTATTTATGATTGTTTAAATAAAATATTACACTGCCATTTACAAGTTACCTTACTTGTTTATGTGATTTGGACGATAATTTTCACACATCGCCCATGTGCACAAATAATAATAACATATTAGGTAATTATTTGTTGGTCGAAACCCCAAACAGGTCTTGAGATGATATTATGATCACATATCTCCTTTGTGATCGGCTGTAAAATGCACTCAGGTTGTTAATTGGACATGTAATTAACATTTATCGTTAGTTCAGAATTCATGCGATGTATGAAATCCATATAACTTAAAATTAAATTGTAATTGATTGGGCACATTCCAGTTTAGAAATAAACGACTATTTTAAAATAAAAAGTTATTCTTTTTATTTTATGTAGGAATATAAAAATTGTCAGAATTTGGTTTACAATAAAAATTATCCTTTTATTGTTATGAGCGAACATATGAATTATTAAAAATATGTTATAGAATAAAATTTACTCTTTTACTCACATTTAGAGACATGAATTTGACAGTAAATTGTTGATTCTTAAAATTAGTCTCTTATTACCATTTAGAAACATAAAAAATAATTTACAATAAAATTAATCTTTTTATTGTCATAAAGGACATTTTTATTGTAAATTATATAAAAACATTGTTATTTAAAATTAAATAAAGAACATTGTTATTGTAAATTATATAAAGAACATTGTTATTGCAAATTATAAAAGGATATTTTCATTGTAAGTATTATAAAAGAATATTTTTGTTGTAAAAGAATATTTTTGTTGTAAAAGAACATTTTTGATGTAAAGGGACATTTTTATTTGTAAAAATTACATTTGTACTGAAGTTTGTTTCCAACAAAAAATTGACCAATAAAAATTACATTTGTAGTGAAGTTTGTTTTCAATAAAAAGATTGAACAATAAAAATTACATTTGTATGGAAGTTTGTTTTGAATAAAAAGATTGAACAATAAAAGTTACATTTTTATTGAGGATTGTTTTCAATAAAAAGATTAAACATTAAAGATTACATCTTTATTGTTAGTTGGTTTCATTTAAAAGAAACCTGTTTTAAAATAAAAGACTTGACAATGAAAATTATGTTTTCGTTGTATGTTTGTTACGTAAAAAAAAGAATTATATATATATATAATTAAGAAGCTGAGTTAAGTAGCACCCGCCATTTTAACCAGAACGGGTTTATCGATCGACTTATTCATTTTATAATGAATATAAAAAGAAGTGATTTTAAAATCTGATGTTTTAAAAATATTATTTTAATATGATAAAATAATATAATATTCAATTTTTATTTGAAATTAAAAATGAAATTGGAATAGTTTTGAAGTGAAATTTTAAATAATTTAAAATAAGTTTAAAAGGAAATCGACGAAATATATATATATAATATATATTTATATATATATATATATATATATATATATATTTAATGGCCTGAATAGAACGCGCCGCGCAACGACTGTTCGCAAATTTCGACCATTAACTTCAAATAGACGTAACGAGAGATCCGACCGTCGGATTCTCCTAAAAACGGAACCGTTGGGTTCGTATCGATAAGAGCTTTCCAATGAATATAAGAGATTTGAATTCTAATGGTTAGGTTTGAAGACATGTGCAAATCAATTTCGAAAAAGGTCGCTATGGATGCAGTTCGGTGGCCGTTGTTGGAAACCGACTGTACGGGCGATGATAAAATTATTAAAAATTTGGAAAAAATATCTAAAATCCTAATAAATGGTTGAAAAGATTTTTTATGAAAAAATCCAATTTTATAAAGATAAGAATATATTTTTATCGAAATGAACTAGTTATTAACTAAAATAATATTTTAATTATATTTAGAAACAAATAAATGGGATTTGAAAATGGTTTTAAAATAACCAGCATTTTCTAAAGAAAATATTGGATTGGATTCAGAATGGAAATCACCCTCGGAATATTTCGATATTGGATTCCGTGATCATACGAATATTGTTATGGGAATTTGGAAGATATATATATATATCGTTATTCCCAATACAATATTTGTTGGTTTCAGAATTTGATGTTGAATATAAATCGATATAATTTCTATTCAGAACCTTATATTTAATAAGAATTGGATTTTTGGGTTTACTGTGAATGGTGTTTTAAATAACACTTGTTCTTCAACCCAACTAACAGTGAAGAAACAATTTGGAATTTATAAATCTTTTATTTAGATTTAATGGGAATTTTTCAAACATAAAGTTTTCCAATTTAATACATTAAATTGGAACTGAAGGGAATTTGATTTGGTAATAATCGAGTCGAGCTCCTGTGAGTGAAGACCGATACTATATATGGAATTTAAAAGGCTTTGTCGTTATCCCATTTATATTATTAGTCTGATACAGGAATTTATATCGATTATTTACTATTATGATTTCCGTGTAGATTTCATTTTAATGGAAGAAGATTTGGGTTTATCGTGAACTGTGTTTTAGAAGACATTATTTCCTTAACCCAGTTATTTATTTCTTAAAATTAGAATAATCATTAAGTAATGGTTTTTGAGATTAAAACTGAACTAGAGTTTTAATTATTCTTTAGTTAGATAAAAATGTCAATGTTTTATTAAAAGAATATTCTGAATTGGAATGATACGTTGGATGTGTTTTTATAGCACATGTTTATAAAGTACGCCAGTTATTCGGAAAGACCGAGTTGAATAATTGATACGAACGCCAGTTATCCCATTCGGAAAGTACGCCAGTTATAGCACATGTCAATGCTTTGTCGAAGAGATTGAAGACGGCACAAGACTGACGATCTTCACATCGAATGGATGAGTTGCTAATGATGCCCATGATTGGAGTAGCTACCTTGAAGGGGCTATAGTAGTAGCCGTCCGGACGTACTCGTTGATTGTTCGGATATGCGAGGGCCTCTCTTCCGTATTGGACATACGGGACAAGGAATAAGGTGCCTCCGGTTTCGTTCAAACCCAGAACGGACTTGTATATGGATGGTATGTCTGACGTTGTATTGCTTTATGCTGTATTCGTTGATCTCTGCGAAATATATATATCTGTTGGTGGCGGAGAATTAATTCTCTTACTTAACACCCTTCTCTGAGACGTATGTGCTCAGAGGTTATATATATTGATAGAAATCAATGTTATGGCATGGATTGACAATGTGGCATGCTAAGATGCATGGATCAAGGCTTTTGTTGAAAAGCAGAGCGTTGTGGACGATGATCAAAGCACAACTTTAATTAGCATAGCTTTGTGTACAAAATCACTTCGCAAGCCTTACGCCCCGGTATGATGGTGAACGATTTGTTTGACTAGTAGGTTTGACCAATATACTTTATATATATATATATATATATATATATATATATATGGATTTGGTCGGCCGAATTGAGCTGGGAGTGGTCACTCCACACCTGGAGATTGGGATTGGTCATTTCAGCCGACCGAATCCCATGAGGATAGAACATACTGATGCTCATCCAAAGTGCGTAGTATATGTATTACGGCGTTTTCTCTTGCCGAGACGTAAGCCGTGGAGATACACTCGCGTCAGATCTTTCAAATCTGCAGCCATCATGATGGAAACCCAATTTTCCAATATGAGCTTTACGGTTTTAGTTGTATACCTATATGGTGACATAATATATTATGCCGCTTACATGATATATTATGCCATCTAGGATTGATACATTTATATTCGAAATGTATTTCTACACTATGCACTTATAGTATTATTGAAGAAGATGAATTTCTCATATTAAGCACTTTTGACCATTATAAGGTAAAACTCTATCCTTCGAAAGGATTTTATGGGACTTGAGTCCTATAATGGTTTCATTTTTCTAAAGAGCCTTGCACTATTTATTTTATGCACTGGTATTCTTTGGAGGAAACCCATTCCGTGTAATACAGCATGGTCCCTTGATTCACCGAACTTTAAAAAAAAACCAAAATAATAAGTGTTTTGAGTTCTCATATAAGTCCCATGACTGACCTGGAGTTTATTGTTTTAACCTAAACTCTGGGTGCCCATAATTTCCACATGGTCAGCTAGTAGTTTTGGTTTTGTAGATATTATGTTCGCATGATCCTGGTCTACAGCTGAAGCGATATTCGGAAAGCTCTGTATCCATGTATTTCTTTCAGTTGTATTTTGTATTATTTTCCACTGCTATTTAATTGTAATTTAAATCTCAGATATTATTTTCTGTTGTATAATTATTCATACTCTGGAATATTCTCGTACTCTAATGTAATTGTTGTAAAAAGCAATAAAATGTTCTTCTGTTTGTGTTATTATTTGTAGTTCTAAAAACAAACCGAGCTTTCCTTTATGCGGAATTTTTGGTCGTCCCATGTGACCAGAAGCGTGCGACCAAAAGCGTATGACAAGATACGTGTGACCAGAAGCGTGTGACCAACAACCTGCACTTCTCCAACACAACCCCAATTCCAACCAATATTCCTCCAATCGACACAATCGATGAAATATACTCATCTAACTCCTCCAATACCATCATAAGAATGTTATAGAATCATTAACAATATGAATATGACAATTCTCACCAAAATTATGCAAATCACTCCAAAATTATGGTAAATGAACATATGAACAAAAAAAGTAGATCTAACTTACATAATCATATGGAATAGCATAGAAATTATCGGTTTAACTTGCTAAAATAGATCTTAGAGTCGTTTATATGAAAATAAACTTACCAATGCATAGATCTATGGAAAAAGACTTGAAATTGATGAAAAATATGATCAAACACCCATACACTTCATTGAATCCACGTGAGAGATGCAAATCACTCACCGATTCTCCAAAATAAGCAAAAATCGACGTAATAAGATTCCAAACAGCAAGCACTTCGTATTAAACCTCTTGATCCAATGAATTCCCGCTTCAATTGATGTAGATCTAGCCTTAGATGTTGTAGATCTATTGTTTCCCCTCTTAGATTTTGATTTTTAATGGTGGAACGATGTTAGAAGAAGGAGGATTATAGGCAACCAAGTGAGAGAATAGAGAAACTAAACCATGTCTCCTAACTTTCAACCCCTATTTATAGTTTCCACAATCGCACTAATTGGGTCTTCCCAAATTAGCCCAATGCGGCTCTCAAAACCTGAATAGCCAAGAGAAAAACCTTAAAATAGCGATTCCCCCCAACTGCTTAGCCAAATCATTAATCTAACCCCTTTACGGAAAGGAAATCATCATTTTCTTTCCTATGGCATAGGTCTCATTGTCTCATTCGACATTAGGTCAAAAGTTATGCCTTGTATAAGACTGTTAGGTGAAAAATTGCACAAACAAAATTCATAAAAATTATGGACACGTCTCACATCCCATAAGCAACATATTTAAATATGGGAATGATCCAACCCTCAGGTAATAAAATAAAAATATTTTACGATCTTCCGATACGTAAAATGCGGGCTGTTACATTGTTATTCAATTTGGATTTAAGATTTCTAGCCTTCTATTTTTCTTTTTTGAATTTGTTCACAAGGGAAACCAACCGGAACCGTAAATCCCTCTCTAATTCACCTAATCTACTCCCCGAGCACGACATAAGTGGTTGATCTTAGCGTATGCACTTGGTAAGCTCTTAGCATGCTATTCCGGGTTTTGAACCCACACCACTTTTACAATGGCACAAAGTTCTAAACCACTTTGCTACTACTTTGAACCTAGCCTTTTATTTTTCGATTATTCTTATGTTTAGATTCCTTGTTTCTATACGATTAGTTTCTGTTTGGATCACTAGTTTTCAATTATTGTGCATTTTTGGCCCAATGTTATTCCCATGTGTGAAATTCTTGACTTTTGAGTTTCTAAATAAGATTTCCTAGTCTTTTATTATTTCGGTCTTCCATATTCTTTGATAAGAAGTTTCAGTCATCCATTATGGTTTTTGATTTCCTTTTAATGTCAAATGTCATTTTTTAAGCGTCTATCACTACTAGAAGTGATATTTTGGCATTTTACTGTTTTGTAGGACTTTGTCGTTTCTCTTCTTATCCTCATGCGTTTTACACAAATTTTTAAGGTTCTAATTCAGCATGAGTTGCAAAAAGAAGAACCCAAATCATGATCATATTAATATACCATAACTATTGTTACTAGCATTATTTTCTAATTTTTGTTAATGTTTCAATGTGCATCATTGGTAGCCAATTTTTATTAGCTAATTACATTATTAAAAGACTAAATTTACAACAGGTATGTAATATTGTCATAAGCATAGATTTTCTATATAATATGCTATGTTACAGTATATAAAAGCACATTCTTTATTAAATATTTATAACACTTCATAAACTAACAACCTTTTAAGTTAATTTCTTAGAGGTTCAAATTTAGGAAAGGATTCTATAATGTGATTGATTGTCATCGATAAGACGTGTTTTAATCTTTTCCCCTTCTGTTGCATGAAGTTGGCATCATCAATTGAGAAAATCTAGAACTCCATCACATTATTAAAAGCCTAAGCCAACCCTTTTAAATCATTGATTCAAGTCTTCAGTTTTTTTGCACGTTAAGTAAGGAAAAATTTGTGCATCTCATAATATTAAGCCTATGCCATATGGAAATTGAAGCATTCTAAATGAGTTCCATTTTATTGCATGATAAGGTAATGCCTTATCTTAAGCCTCACTTTTTGGCACTAGCTGCCAATTGTTGCATCATTTAAGCTCTACGAGGGGTGATGAAATACAAAAAATGGATAACTTGCCAATATAGGAGTGGGACTAAGAAGGCTAGAACCACCTTAATCCTAAAGTTGTATACTTGTTTGTTTCTTTATTCACTCTACCTCTAAACTATTTATTTTTGATGAAGGGAAGCGATCTCGACATTAGTTCCTATATCCATAACAGATGGTTAAGATTGTAAAAAAAACCAATTCATTTTTTGAGTAATTCTTCTTTCCTGATGTCTTTATTTCCAATTCCTAAGGCATTTTTGTAGATTTATTCGTAACAGCATTTTTATGTGTAGTAAAGATTGTACTTTTTC
This sequence comes from Allium sativum, assembly GCA_030737875.1. Taxonomy (NCBI): domain Eukaryota; kingdom Viridiplantae; phylum Streptophyta; class Magnoliopsida; order Asparagales; family Amaryllidaceae; genus Allium; species Allium sativum. Next base: position 568,601,020 of record CM060923.1, on the reverse strand, counting down.
TAGGCCTTTGAATTGTTTGGAAATTGAAAGCCCATGATTGATCTTTTCCCAACATCTTCCGGAAGCCTACGTATAACTATTTCCAATCTAGCACCAATATTAGGTCTAATATCAACAAAATCGATGATATCTCTCAAAGAATGAAATAAAAATTAAAACCATCTGAACAAAGAAAACATGTTCTCATTCAATAAATCGAAGTTACAAAGCTTATGTTAAATTTCATCAACATCATATCTAATAAGTTCACCGCAAATTCAAAATAACATTATTGAAGGAAAAACATGTAACAACCCGAATCCCAACAGACCGTTTTTTTTCAAAATTCCAATCTATCGAAACTCAAGTTGTTGTGCTCTAGTATCCTGTAGAAAAGACAGAGACATAAAATATGTCAAAGTTCAGAAAATATCTCAAAGCGGAATGGATAAAATATAATATAGTCAAAGTATAGCCTTATTGTATTAATAATACTTCCTAACCAGTATCCAAGGCTATCATGTCTCTGCCACAAATCTAATGTAACACCCCACCTCCGTTAAGGTCACTCACAAAGGGAATGCCTTAACATTGGTGGAGTATTTTAGTAAACAGAACAGAATATTACAAGACAGATAAATGGTACTTGCAAAATTATAACTTTATTACAGCGAAAAACAGAAATCAGTATGGTTACATCTTTATCAAAAACTCAAGTACATAAATATCAGCTTTGTTCAAAACTATCAGTGTACAAAACTTTAAAAGCATAATCCCCACAGAACAGAAGCTATGAAGATCCAAGCCGTACTTTAAGCACTTCAAGCAGAAGGAATCCGGATCAAGCTAGAGTATTCCCTCCTTAGAAAACCTGGGGGGGGGGGGGGGGAGGGGAAACGGAAGAAAAGGGGCGAAAACAAGCAAGGTCAGACATAAAGTCTGGCAAGTCCAGTGACTTTCAGCCTATGAACAGCTAATAATAATAATGACATGAAAGCAAAACTGGATAAGAGATGGTAGTAACATGAGCAACAGATATACTTAGGTTAAACAGCAGAAACAGAATGATGTAGACTAAGCCATGCTTCTTATTTATATCTTACTTCTCTGCACTAATACTAGTATAACAGGATTAGGTGTCACCCTAATGTCTAAACTGAAACAGAAACAGGTATAGAATAATTTCCACAGAAGAGAATGCTAGTAATGGGCCTTTACCACCCCAACAAAAACAGACAGAAACAGAATGCTAATAATGGACCTTTACCATCCCAACAGAAGGTACAGAAACAGATTAATCCCTACGGAAACAGAATGTAGAATTAGGTGTACATTAGTAAATGGGCCTTTACCACCCGAATAGACGGCACCACGCAGAAACAGACAGGTGTTACCACCCAACAGAAACAGACGGTACCAACAGAAACAGATAGAACTAAGTGTACCCTAAAACCCTACCCCAAGCGATCGGCTCCCTAATACATAAATACCCTGTGTCAGCCCCATAGTAGGGTGTACCACTCCCTAAAGTGACAACCAATTGTCACAGACCTATTTACAGATGTCACGGCGTCTTACATCCTCAGAGGCAGACTGGGATCCATGCACGCACATGACCCAGTTGGAACGCACCATCAACACCCTTCGCCATTATCAGAATGAACCGCTTATAATTAGTTCAGTAAGCGTGCCCGAACCCTACCTACTGTTGGGTCAAAGTTTTGATACCAGAAAGGGTTACTGACTAATATGGGTCCCAAACAACAGATGACACAAGTATTTCCCCTCCTAACCTTGTGCCCCCAGACTAACAGATTTAAGATTAACTTGTTTACAAGTTCAGACATACAGAGTTCAGGTCAACTAGTTCACAGAGCAGACAAGTTTCAGACTAACGGATCAGATATACGGATTTAACAGATTTACAGATTTGTCTAACTTCGCAATTAGGCCTATAGATTCACGGAACATATAAATTAAATTCATCAGTCTAGTTGGTTTAATCTTATCCTCCCAACACGTTTTATACATCATATTTATCTCATATTTTCATTAATTAAATATTAATGCCCAGACCTCTCACATTAGACTGACAGTTTGCGGCTACAAGTTAGGCCGGTTGGTTCCGGGCAGATTTCTGCCACAAACTGAGTCTAAACTCGGGTTTCAAGCACGTTATGACTAACTTCCCACATTAGAACCTATTGTTTGCGGCCACTGGATGTGTCGGGCGGTTCCGGGCAGAATTACGCCGCAAACTCATTCTAACCTCGAGTCAGCCATGTTTATCTTTGCAGCCAATTAATTAATAATTTACCATTTATGCCCACGCCTAATATACATGTCAATTATTCATAGATAATTCAGATTATGTCAATAACAGACTGAATATATCAACTTAACAGATATAGCAGATAACAGATTTTCGCAGATTAGGCGACTTAACGGATTCAGCAGATTAAGTAATTTAGCAGATTTAGCATATAACAGATTTGGCATTTTCAGCAGACTCAGCAGATGACAGATTTGGCAGATGAACAGATCTAGTAGACTAGGCAGTAGAGCAGAACTAACAGATTAAGCAATATAACAGAACTAGCAGATTAGGCAATATAACTGAACTAGCAGATTAGGCAATATAACTGAACTAGCAGATTAGGCAAATATAGCAGAACTAGCAAATTAGGCAAATATAACAGATTTAATCATTCCTTAAGGTTTCACAAAAATATCTTGCCTAATTATAAATTTGGCCTAAGTTTGCATGCCTAGTTGTCATGATTCACACTATGATCATATACCCCACGTTTGCATTGAATTTACATGTCACAGATTATGGTCATAAATTACATGTCCGAATTTAGTTCAACTTGCCTAGTACAAAAGATTCACATATAAATTATACCAAATATAGCCATCGATTTCAATGCATGTCATATACTCAGAAATCTCCTACTTAGGTGTTATTCACATTTGACAGTTATCAAATCTTAATATAGATCTTCACACCTAAGTCATATTCTCTTTCAAATCATGAATTGTTATATAAACAATATGCCCAACAATCTAGTTATAACAGATCTTAATTCAAAATATGCATTATGTCAAATGTCTCAAGTCACATGTTAACATACCATGGTTCCTCTTCTTCCAATTCACAGAATATGCATAGATCTAAATCTAGTTTACAACCTATGTCCTTTTTCTTAAATCAGTCACAGATTAGCCATGTCCAATTATGCCACATTCATTATTTGTCCCAAACATTTTAGCATTCGTACGTTAATCTCTTAGGAGATTGGCGCAGGCTCGTAGTAGCCTGGCTATAGAACAGAATGAAGAAAGAGATACAGAATAAGATAAATCTAAACAGAACAGAACAAATATAACCTCAGTTTCAGATTTACAATTCATGTCACAATCAGAATTAACGTTTATATCGGAAAATAACTGTACTTTCCTTGGTTGGATTAAAGAAAGAACTTTAATTGTTGTAGAATCGTTGCAGAAGCTTTAATCTCTAGTTTGAATTGAGTTGCTTAGGTTGATGTTGATTAGCTTCTAGTTTTGATTCCAACGGAGTAGCGACGCCATTTTTATTTTTATATAGAACAGAGGCATAGCAGAAGCAGAACAGAATTGTGTGTAGAGAAGGCTAAGTTTGGGGCTGTTTAAATAGGTTTAGGCAGATGAATCTGGACAGAAATCGGACTGGAAACATCAGAACGAACACTGGCCCAAAAATGGGCTCGGGGACCTGGTCGACACCCAGGTCGACTGCCCAGTCGACCTGGTCTGGGGGGTCGACTGCCCAGTCGACTCCCCAGTCGACCTGGGTCTGGACGGGAAATTTCCCGCCCAGTCTGTTCTGCGTTTGAAATTCGAATTCGGAATTCGAATTCAAGCTGTTTTGAACTCTGAATATTTCTGAAACTTTGGAGGGCCATAACTTGGTCATACGGACTCCGATTCTCACAAACTCAGAATTTCGAGACGAACGCAATGGCGCAACCCGCTTTCCCTGATTCTTAATTTTTATTTTAATTACACTCAGATTTGTAGTTCTTAAATTCATAGAAAATATGGGGTGTTACATCTAACCTGCGAGTATGTTATGAGGAGCGGGTTAGAACACAAATTCTGGTGACTGGATTTAAATTATAAACTTTGGATAACAGTACATGTACCGTTTAATCATATTTTCTCATTTATTAGGTTACTTGGGTTAACGACACTGAAGACTTACACACTCATCGCACCCATTTACTTCCCAGTGGATTAACCTAATACACTATATATGTTGCTACGCCTCAATACTGAGGTACATCCCATGGTACACCACTCGTAGGGCCTTCACCGTAATGCCACAGAAATGAACGCAGTCCATCATCCTACGTTAGAGTGACATACGGATCTCTACATAACAATGTTATGTGACACATATATTTGTCATTACTACGCTAAGTAAGCGTACGGACTGAAATCGTCGATCGAATCAGATTTCATACTGGAGTAATGCCCTCAAGTATACGATACACCACCTAGAGCCGACATGCCTGTTTTTAGACTTTCCCACACACGTATTTTCAATTGTAGCTCGATGCCTTAGCCAAACGTCCACTAATGTGCACCAAGTTCCGTGGTAGGGCGATACAAGAAATATGGAACTCAGTCGGGAGCTTTTCCATATCTGTACAGGCCCTTCTTTTAGAGCCTCTATATAAAGATATTCCTAGGGTCTGTTTTTCATGGTGACAATGGCCCTACCTTGGCCACTCCCTCAACTAGCAAAGACTACAAGAGCTAAATGACTGGCCCCTAACAAACATTATAAACATCCAATTGTTGTCTTCCCTCAACCACCGTACCTTGATAGTGAAAGGTGAATGATCTATTGGTTTAAGCTCCAGTCTTTTTGCATCCCACTAGCGGCCGATGATGGGTATCCGATGATCAACTATCCTTGTTGGTCATGACCCTACACCTTCCCATTGAGGCGACCGCTGAATCACCTTGGTGTCATCACGTCACAGCATTTTGACTGCAAAGCTACTTTTGTAGTCAAGGCCCACCCACCTAGTAGTTACGTGCAGACCCAACCTCTGCGAGCATAGCCTACACATCCGCCACCGCACAAAGGACTACAAGGATTACCTTACATATCTCAAGAAGTCGCGTGTTTCCCCTTCAAGTCCTTCAGAGACGACAGAATAATCGAATGAATGTGCGCTTCCCTCATGCCTTATAACACCACGATGATCTACCCCCTTGGGTTATTCGCCCTCAAACGTGCGGACTGGTCCAAGCGCCTTACTTTAAATATGTTGTTAGACCCTATGTCTAAACATTCTTTTACGCACTTGCCTTGACTCATCAGGTTTCCATTTAACTTGGATATATTGAATTCTTAATCAAGTTACCAAGTTCCTCTTGCTTATTAATTTCAGTTATATAACTTAACTTATTTTTGTTTATTAATAAGCCCATAACATGTTATTGTCCAGATTGTGGTCCAAGATCTGTAATCCACAATCCCTTTTATATTCTTGTTTGATTTCATCATTACAATAACATGTTCTACTTAACATGTGATTAAGTATATCCCAATTCACATGTTTTCTGTTTAACATGTCAGTCATTATTTATAATTAAATATAAATTATTTCATAACTTTTCCTCATTCTTTCTCATTTAATCATAATTCCCTTTTACACCGTTACTACAACTTATCGTTGTTTACTTATTAACTTAGTTCTTCTAACTAAGGTCCACTAATAAGTTTCTCTACCCATTTATTATAACCTATCTTATAATTTCCTCATGTCCCTAGGACAAGTCTAAACATGTTATTATTATCAGCGGTTTTAGACTTCCAAGTTTACAGATTACTTAATTTATAAACAATTTCTTATATTTCATAAATTTTACCGCTATTCTCAATTGGTTTCAGGTTTTCCCCATTTACTGATTACTTGATTTACAATTATGTGTCCCTTATCTCATTTCACCAGTTATCCATTTTCTTTCTAGTTTATTGTAACCTAAGTTATAATCTTCACTTGTCCCTAGGACAAGTCTACCTATTATACAACATTCTCATTAATCTAATTTATTATAATAGGTGGTTATCAATCCCCATTTAAACCATGTACTGTTGTAACCATTATTCTTCATTCATTGTAATATATTTCCTTATTTTATAAAGGAAAACACTTTGTGCACCTTATCAGTTTGATTTATAGAAAGAATCACTGGTTTATTTTCGTAACATATTCCCATCTAAATCTGTGGTGGCAAGTAATTTCTTTCCTTTTTCTTACTTTATTCACTGTGGCTTACTTGCAACCACGATCTCAAAAATTGGTCATTTAGGGAAATACATCACTTTTCCTTCGCATCACACTAATCAATCCATTACATCCCTTCCATTCTTAGTTACTGAGTTAGAAATTTGATTACCATCATTGTCACTTATTCATATCTTATTATACACATATATTTGTATATATGCACTAGACCTGTCACATTAAGCCTACACTTGTGGATGCTGGATTTGTCGGGTAGGTCCGGGCAGACTTCTACCACAAATTGACTTAAACTCGTGTCTTAGTACCATTACATGTTTATGCATGCACTTAGACCCCTCACATTAGATTTACCACTTATGGATGTTGGACATGCCGGGCGGTTCCGGGCAGAGTTCTACCACAAGTGTAATCCAACCATATGTCAAAGTGCGTTACAATTTCTTATTTACTGTAAATTTTTGGCATGTTTTCCTTTCTAATTTACATGTCATCAAATTATGCCTATATTATGGAGCATGTCCTTTTTAACATGTGTTTAATTCTATTTTGACATGTAAACATTTAATCGGGCAATTGACCAAATCAAACAGGTTAACATTTCATTTACTCTATAATATGCCACAAGTGAATCATTTAATTATAACACCAGTAGTCATTACCCATAATCTACCAAGTTTGTTTTTCAACATGTAATCATTTCAACACTTTAATTGATTCAACATATGAATTATTCATATTAACGTCTCAACTTGTTGTAATAGTAATTCTTAATTATTCTGGCAAATTTACATGTAATACGGGGATGGTTTAAATGATAATATATCATTATCTAAAATGATATAGCTTAAATCCACTCACCTTGAAAGATTTCCAAATCCTGGATTTGGTCCAGATTTATCATTCCATGGTTTTCCCCTAATTGGATTCAGAACGTAACAACCATAGATTTATAATTTTTACTAAAAGACAAAGGGAAGAAAAGAGAAGGGAATTGAAAATAGATCAGATCTAGGAATTACCTCACTTCGATAAGAGGTCTAAAATTAACGTAGATTCGCTGTGATATAAGAAGGCTTGTAGATCTCTAAACTTGAATAACTTGATTGCAGAAGAATAAATGACTTGATTTAACCTGGGCAGAGGCAGCATCTAGTTCTCCATTATTTTTGGTGTGGAGAAACAAGTGAAATGAGGCCATATACATAGCCAAATACCCAAAACCCTAATCTGCCAAAATCTGCCGTAGGGGGGTCAATCTACCGCTTAGGGCGTCGACAACCCCATTATGGGGTGGACACCCCCCTTAGGGGGTCGATATCCCTAGGCGAGAAATCTGCCGCCTACACAAATTTCGAATTTTTTAACCGATTTTTGAATTTATGAACCTATTATATATATATATATATGTATATATATATATATTCTTCATGCACGTATACAAACTTCAAACCTTAATAACTTCTTCATATAGTGTCTGATTTACGCAAAGTAGGTGTTTATTTTGACCATAATTCCGAGACGAACGCAATGGTGCAGTCCATTTAACTTATTTCTGAATATTTAATTAAGTTATTACTATTTTATTATCTTAAGTTAAAAATGCGGGCTGTTACAAAATAATTGAAAATGTAAAGGAAATTGTTAAGCCTTCCTAATTCTTGAAGAACTTGTTTCACAACCTAACAAGTTAGCATGGTAGTTGTGGGTCATGTCTTGCCATGCATCTGTTTTCTAACCCAAAAAAAAAAAATCAAACCTAAGATTGTAAGTTATGGATATATTTCTTGTAAATACCTCAAAAGCAGTGCTTAACTAAGGGTAAGTGTAATGGCGCGTTTTGTAAGGTATAATAATTAAGTTATTTAATTATTTAAATAACGAATATATTAAATAAACGATAGTTGAACAAATAAATTATAATAATAATTATAATCAAGCCCGTAACGACGCGGCAGTTCGTTATTTGGCAAGTTGAACTTCAACTGAATGTACATGATTCGTTTTAAGCCGGATTTCTGTGAAACGAGAAACGTGTGGAGCTGGCGGAGTATATCTTTCTAGTGGAAGAGAAAAATCGGGATTTCGTCATGTAGGTTTTGATGTATGCCCAAATCAAATTTTAAAATAGTTGCTATGGAATCGTTTATCGACCGTAACGGTTTATTTGAAATAACTAGATATCAGGCGTGAATTTAGACAAGGTTCTTTTGGGACATAGCGATAATTTAATTTTTAGAATTTTATGGAAATTTTTAATTAATATATTAAGCAACTTTTTATTTGAAGTATTTTACACCCTATATCAGTATTCTGGGTTTTCACAATATAAGTTAATCTACCGATATTATTATATTTTTGGGATCGTGGTACACTACTGAGCCCGACGGTATATTTATTTCTGTGGATAGCGAGTCGTATGTGGATGGAATTGGTACGTTGAACATTAGAACTAAAAATCCGTTGGTCACTTTCACTAAAAACAAATCAAACAAAAAAAAAGAAAAGAAAACGTCAACCCTATTCTCTATCCACCTTAAGCCTAGAAGTAGAAAATGGAAATTATCGCTGGCGAACGTACAAACCAGAGACCGAATCCTATGGGTAAAGTGTAAATACTTAACGTACCAGAACAACTTTATAAATTCCATCTAGAAACCAAACCGAGATATTTTCCTCAGCCCATAGTAATTTACACCGCTACAATCCTGTAGCTCCATCCCTCAGTGTACACATTTTCTCCTCCCCCCATACCCTAACGTACACCTCCACCATACCCAATCAAATCTCATTTAAACGCCATACTTTCATTTAAAACTCTCCCATCTTTGCACTGAAAACAAAATAAATAAATATACAGCCATACTCTCATTAAAACCACGGCATGGACTGGCACCACAAACGAGAACAATGAAATATAGGAAAGTAATAAACAAAGTAAAAATATCCCCGTTTTTCCGCCTTATCACTTCTGAGGAAGGCTGCTCATTTCGTTGTTTATATATATACCTACCTCCCTCATTAGAAAAACAGCAGTAAACCGAAATGAACAACAAAACTTAAACCAAAATGAAATCAAATGCTTTTCGATCCATTGAACTGCTGGGATCGAGTGTTGCACTTCCAAGGTCTTCGTTTTGGGTGCGTTCGATATTTGCTGGAATGGGATTTTTAGGCAGCGAGGCTAGGGCAGAACTTCGTCGTCGACACGGAGGGAGTTGAGCCGAGGTGAGGTCACCGTGGTGTTTCTGGGTGGAAGTAGACGCGGACCGTGGTGGTTTGGTAGTGGTCGATGAAGGGAGGCGGAATCCGACGAGGAGGCAGCGAGTTTAGGAGCAGCAGGTGGAAGTTTTGAACGGACCTCGAGTTGGAGATGGGGGTGGCGATGTGGTAGCCGCTTCGAAGCTGAGTTGGACGGTGGTGGCCTTGGTCGAGGTTGGTGGCCGAGTCAGCGGTGGAAGATGGTCAAAGCAAAGGTCAACGGGTGGTGGGACAGGAGGGATACGCGATTTAATTTGGGGGAAGGAGAGTCTGTGGGCACGGGTTTTGATTTGAAGGATAATGGGCTGGAAAATAGAGGGGTAAGGCCCACTGAAAATAAAAGTCAAGTTTTATTTAAATTTAAATAGTATTCGAACTTGTTTAAGCTATAACTCTGTCATATAATATCAGAATCACGAACCGTAATTTGCGTTGGGATCGTATGGACGAGTACTCCACAATGGAACTGACCGCGAGTCAATTTGAGCACGACACAATTTATAGAAAAATAAATTGTCTGAATCAAGCGATGGTTATCGTCATTGACGATGATCGTCCAAATGTGAGTAAATCTCACAAACTCTAAAACAGTTTTATTTTCACGTGTATTCTTAGAACTGTTAAAATATTATCTGTTTGACTGTTTGACTGTATGTGGACTGTTTGATTGAACTGCTAATCAATTAGTAGAGATTTTATATATATATATATATTTACGTATATATATATATATATATATATATATATATATAAACCATCAAATAGTTATATGTTGATTCTGTTTATCAGAATATTATACTGGTGTTGTCTAACATCTGTGGTGCAGGGAAATAGGTTGGAGGAATCCAACTGGATTCCTCAACAGTTATTTTTACTGTGATTTATATATTATGACATAAAAATGTGATGTATATAATCCGTTGTGATTATGCGTGTTTGGACAAATATTCATCGTTGTTAGATGATGTGTTAAAAACCATAAGTTAACCAAAGCGAGCTAGTCGAGTTAAACAAAGTAATTGGTTAGGTTAACCAAAGCAAAGTTAGTCGAGTTAAACAGAGTAATTGGTTAAGTAAATCAAAGCAAGTTAGTTAAGTTAAACTAAGTGATTAATCGATGTGAATTAGTTAAGTTAAAATAAGTGATTTATCAAAGTGAATTAGTTAAGTTAAACTAAGTGATTTATCGATGTGAATTAGTTAAGTTAAACTAAGTGGTTAATCGAAGTGAATTAGTTAAGTTAACTAAGTGGTTAATCGAAGTAAATTAGTTGAGTTAAACTAAGTGAATCAGTTAGAGTTAATCAAAGTGAATTAACTAAGTTAAACTAAGTGGATTAGTTCAGTTAATCGAGACAAGTAAATCAAGTTAGGTTAAACCAGTTGAGTTGACCGGTTAGAGTTATCCAAGTAGAGTAAATCGAGTAGAGTTGTTGAATATCACTTATCCGAAGTAGAGTTATCGAATATAGTGTATTCGAGAGAAGAATTATCGAATATAGTTTATTCGAGTGGAGAGATCAAATGCTATTCATTTGAGAAGAGTTATCGGATATAGTTTATTCGAGTGGAGAAATCAAATGCTATTCATTTGAGAAGAGTTATCGAATATAGTTTATTCGAGTAGAGAAATCAAATGTTATTCATTTGAGAAGAGTTACCGAATATTATTTATTCGAAGAGTAGTTATTGAATATTGGTTATTCGAAGTTAGTTAATCCGAAGGAGTTAGTCGAAGAGTTAATCCAAAGGAGTTATTCGGAGTTAGTTAATCCAAAGGAGATATTCGAAGTTAGTTAATCCGAAGGAGTTAGTCGAACAGTTAATCCAAAGGAGTTAGTCGAAGAGTTAATCGAATATAGTTATTCGAAAGAAAGTGTTAATCGAATATAGTTATTCGAGTAAAGTTAAAAGAGTTAATCGAATATAATTTATTCGAATAGAGTTAGAGAAGTAAATCGAATATAGTTCATTCGAATAGTGTTGGAGGAGATATCGAATATAGTTTATTCGATAGGATAGAAGTGAATATAATTTATCAATTAAGTTATTCGAATTAGTTATTCGAATAGAGTTAAACACGTAAGAGTTAATTGAATATTAGTTATTCAATTTGAGTTAATCGAATTTAGTTATTCGAAAGGAGTTAATCAATTTGAGTTAAGTTAATCGATTTGAATTAAGTTGAATCGAAATGGAGTAAATCGATTAGAATTAAGTTAATCGAGTTAGAGTAAATCGAATATTGGTTATTCAAAGGTAAGTTATTCAAATTAGTTATTCGAAGGAGTTAATCAAATGAGTCGATCCAAAGGAGTTAGTCGAATATTAGTTATTCGAATAGAGTTAAAGGAGTTATCGATTTTAGTTTGATCGAAAGGAGTTATCGATTAGTAAATCGAAAGGAAATTTTCGAATATAGCATATTCGAAAGAAAGAGATCGAATATTGTTTATTCGAAAGAGAGAGATTTCGAATATGAGTTATTCGAAGTGAGAAAATCGAATATAGGTTATTCAAAGAAGAGTTAATCAAATAGAGATTACTCGAAGGAGAGTTATACGTCGAATTCGATTATAGCGAATTCGGGAAAGTACTATTTACTTTCTAGGGTTTAAATCAAGGTTTAGTTATTGATTTAGAAATTAGGTGTCTGTTAAATTATTCGAGTTAGGAGATAAAGTTATAATTTAGGTTAGACATTGCAGGAGTAGGATTATAACGTTATAGTTATAATCAAACACTGTCATATAAGAAGTGGATTCGTAACCTGAATCCGAGAATTTGCGTAAACAGATGATTGGAAAAAGTGAGTGATGAGCTTCATCTATTTCACAGTAAAGGACGTTGTTAAATTAAGGTCTGAGAGGTAATTATACCCCAACTTGATTGACTTCAGAATTGACAAAGGAATAGTTGTGGTTCGATAGAAAAGGTTGATTTGAAATATAGTTAAGTAATAAACGACTAATGGATTAAGCGTAACGATGTTTTATACAACGTTCATTTGAAATCCGTAAATGAGTTTTGGGAACGGTTTCCAAATATAGTCAGATATGTTTTCTAAACATAGAAAATGAAATGTTTTCATGATAAGAATTTAAGAAATAGAGTTAAGCAAATTCAGAAACTCACTGGAGAGGGTAAGTTGAACGGTTTTCTAAGTGACGATCTGATGTTGGTTTCGACCTTCCGGATTGATACTTAGAGAATTGTTCTCATACTAGTTACAGTTAGGGACTGATAGTTGCGAAATAATAGTGATGTGAAAATAAGCTATGGAAATATTTTCCAATGATTAATAACATATATTTTCTAAATATATGAAATAGAGAAAAATGAACATATGATGATTGATCGATCGAATTTCCATTTGGAAATAAGATCGTTGTTTGTACACCGACATGTTTTCATTTGATAGTTGAATCACAGACTATCAAAGTTTTTACCATTTTAACGTTGTTATTATGGAGAGACCGGTTGGATTATTATCCAAAGAACCACTCTGTATTGGCATAAGCGTTGCGAGCAATATATGCCAAAGATAAATTGAAGACGAAGTAAAGTGCAAGGGCTATTGTATAAGTCTTAGATAACAGTGACTAAGATGGATATACTGAATAGTGCCTTCGGTTTTTCCAGTCCCAGGACAACGTATATGGAAGAAGGTCTGACAGAGTATATCCAATGGATCGCGTAAGTTGATCTGTTCAAACGTATTCACGTTTGGTGGCGGAGGAATTCGTTTCTCTTAGCTGTATACCCGTGTTATTTTTGGATAAGTCAATTTGTGATTTGGCGGGTATGACGATGTGGCATTCAAAGTGAATGATGATCAGATGTTCTGAAGATAGACGTAGCTTCTAGCCTCACACCAGGAAGTAACAAAAGTTGGGCTAGGCAGCATGGCTAGTTGGGTCATCCCCAAGCAGGGTGTATTGTCACCGATCTAGTGAATATTCATATTTATACTTCTTTTTGATTTTGTATCTTCGGATGACGGTTTGATGGCCTATAACCGTGGTGGCAATATATTCGCGACACTCAAGCTAAATGAGTGAGCGGTCATGTGTGGCCGGGTTGCAAGACGTTCTTGTTGAACCTGCAGTGTATCACCTCTAGAGTACACTGATCAGAAGGTGCTCCCATACCTTGTCTGTTGGAATCCATTCTCCGTTAAGCGCCCTGCGGTTTATGATTTTATACTATGTATGTAGAACGTGAGATGCAAGCGTTTCTGCTAGGTTGATACCTATTTGTACTTAGACATTATTATAATATCACAATGATATTGCTTGTCAAAGTTGTTTAGATACTCATAAGGAAAAACCCGTTCCGTATTCACGGCGTGGTCTTATGATATATCATATACCTGTTTTAAACTATTTTACTCACACCAGTCCCATGACTGACCCGGAGTTTACTTTGTTGTTTTCCCTAAACTCTTGGGTGCCTAAATTTATACGGCAGTCAAGTAGTCGGGATTTACAGATATACTTGGAGAGCTGGGAGCAGGAGGCTGCAAGATTCTATAGCTATAGTTATTTCCGCTGTGCTGTAAGTGTTGTACTCTGATAAGTGCTATTGTATATATATAACTGTTTACTTCAAAAGTTATGTTATATATTATATGTTATTCGTTCCGCTGTGAGATTCGTGTTACTCTGATGATTCTGATGTTCTTCTTCTTCTTCTATTCTATTAGTTCTATCTTTTCTTTCTCACCTTCTAAATTCTTTCACTAACGTTCTCGGAATTTCCGACTCTCGAGGAGTCGGAAATTTCCAGCCGTTACAGTTGGTATCAGAGCTTAAGTTTAGAATTACTTGGCTCTGTGGCGTGACTCGGTAGAGATAGGGTTAGTAATATCCTAGATTGAGTTTGAGTGTATATATACGAGTGCGTATTTGTTATTTAATATAAAGTGATTTTATATTGTGGAGACTCATTGGTTGAGTAGTTTGTGAATTCTGGTCGATCAGTTTGATCCACTGTATCGATAGGGGTTACTAAACACTCGAATACGATGGACCGACACAGTATGTTTTGAAAGGAGGGTAAAAGAAATAATTTTACCCGAATATATTTTGATATAATATATTGGTAGTGTTGGTTGTTATTATAATCGAGTAAGATTATAACATATGAAATGGTTATATATAACTAATCAGAATTCATATAAGTAAAGTATATGAAATAAGATGAATTAAATATGAATTTAAATCAGAATTGGAATTAAAATAAGGAAATTTTAAGTTCCTGGGAGATTTTGAAATGTGTTCAAAATGGAAGTATTTAGTAATGGTCTTGAAAATAATATAGTATTGAAATCACTTGGGTCGCTGGAAAATAATTCCGATGATGACTGCGCAGTATCATCGGTGTGATTTTCGAGTTCTAAGTGGTGAATTACTACCAAAGATTTTAATTTGAATTGTTTTGAGGAAACAAGTTGTTTAGAAAATTCAAAGGCTTTGAATTGGCAGTATGGTTTCGAATTGATTTGAAATTTACCTAGGAATTTAAGTTCTAGAAATTAAAATTTAACTTGTGAAGTTAATTCGAATGGGATGGTAAAAGTAAATAATAAACCAGAATTTAACTTGAGATGATAGGTTAAGAAAAACTGGAAGTGATTTGAGAATAATATGGTTTTGGATTTGAAACGATTAGTTGAGAGTTTGGAATTTGAAACTCGAATTTGAAATGGAATTCGGCCTGAATAAGTAAATGGTTGTGTTAAGAATAAATTGGTTGGAGTTGATTGGGATGGCATTTGTATATGCCGAGTTGATAACAGAGGGTAGGGATATAATGATACGACCGACAAAAAGGTACAAGTTTATAATATATATGAGTTTGGATTTTATGAGCCGAATTGGCAAGCCGCTTGGCTGTTTGATTTTCTTTTGGGTTGGAGAACGCCTAGAGAGGCGAGGGGTGGTTTGTCATATTGACCAATACAAAGGAGGTTATGGCGAAATTTTTCGAAAATTCCAGGCGTTAGAACATTCTCATGATTTATGGAAATTCAGTTAGCCAGAATGAATTAATAATTTAATTGAAAATTTAATGGTTCAATTGAAACTGGAGCTGAGAAGTAAACTAAAAGATATTTGAATCTAGTTAGTAAAGTTGGTAGCATTTTCCTAGCTTAGCAATTTCGAGGACGAAATTATTTTAAGGGGGGAAGTCTGTAATGGCGCGTTTTGTAAGGTATAATAATTAAGTTATTTAATTATTTAAATAACGAATATATTAAATAAACGATAGTTGAACAAATAAATTATAATAATAATTATAATCAAGCCCGTAACGACGCGGCAGTTCGTTATTTGGCAAGTTGAACTTCAACTGAATGTACATGATTCGTTTTAAGCCGGATTTCTGTGAAACGAGAAACGTGTGGAGCTGGCGGAGTATATCTTTCTAGTGGAAGAGAAAAATCGGGATTTCGTCATGTAGGTTTTGATGTATGCCCAAATCAAATTTTAAAATAGTCGCTATGGAATCGTTTATCGACCGTAACGGTTTATTTGAAATAACTAGATATCAGGCGTGAATTTAGACAAGGTTCTTTTGGGACATAGCGATAATTTAATTTTTAGAATTTTATGGAAATTTTTAATTAATATATTAAGCAACTTTTTATTTGAAGTATTTTACACCCTATATCAGTATTCTGGGTTTTCACAATATAAGTTAATCTACCGATATTATTATATTTTTGGGATCGTGGTACACTACTGAGCGCGACAGTATATTTATTTCTTTGGATAGCGAGTCGTATGTGGATGGAATTGGTACGTTGAACATTAGAACTAAAAATCCGTTGGTCACTTTCACTAAAAACAAATCAAACAAAAAAAAAGAAAAGAAAACGTCAACCCTATTCTCTATCCACCTTAAGCCTAGAAGTAGAAAATGGAAATTATCGCTGGCGAACGTACAAACCAGAGACCAAATCCTATGGGTAAAGTGTAAATACTTAACGTACCAGAACAACTTTATAAATTCCATCTAGAAACCAAACCGAGATATTTTCCTCAGCCCACAGTAATTTACACCGCTACAATCCTGTAGCTCCATCCCTCAGTGTACACATTTTCTCCTCCCCCCATACCCTAACGTACACCTCCACCATACCCAATCAAATCTCATTTAAACGCCATACTTTCATTTAAAACTCTCCCATCTTTGCACTGAAAACAAAATAAATAAATATACAGCCATACTCTCATTAAAACCACGGCATGGACTGGCACCACAAACGAGAACAATGAAATATAGGAAAGTAATAAACAAAGTAAAAATATCCCCGTTTTTCCGCCTTATCACTTCTGAGGAAGGCTGCTCATTTCGTTGTTTATATATATACCTACCTCCCTCATTAGAAAAACAGCAGTAAACCGAAATGAACAACAAAACTTAAACCAAAATGAAATCAAATGCTTTTCGATCCATTGAACTGCTGGGATCGAGTGTTGCACTTCCAAGGTCTTCGTTTTGGGTGCGTTCGATATTTGCTGGAATGGGATTTTTAGGCAGCGAGGCTAGGGCAGAACTTCGTCGTCGACACGGAGGGAGTTGAGCCGAGGTGAGGTCACCGTGGTGTTTCTGGGTGGAAGTAGACGCGGACCGTGGTGGTTTGGTAGTGGTCGATGAAGGGAGGCGGAATCCGACGAGGAGGCAGCGAGTTTAGGAGCAGCAGGTGGAAGTTTTGAACGGACCTCAAGTTGGAGATGGGGGTGGCGATGTGGTAGCCGCTTCGAAGCTGAGTTGGACGGTGGTGGCCTTGGTCGAGGTTGGTGGCCGAGTCAGCGGTGGAAGATGGTCAAAGCAAAGGTCAACGGGTGGTGGGACAGGAGGGATACGCGATTTAATTTGGGGGAAGGAGAGTCTGTGGGCACGGGTTTTGATTTGAAGGATAATGTGCTGGAAAATAGAGGGGTAAGGCCCACTGAAAATAAAAGTCAAGTTTTATTTAAATTTAAATAGTATTCGAACTTGTTTGAGCTATAACTCTGTCATATAATATCAGAATCACGAACCGTAATTTGCGTTGGGATCGTATGGACGAGTACTCCACAATAGAACTGACCGCGAGTCAATTTGAGCACGGCACAATTTATAGAAAAATAAATTGTCTGAATCAAGCGATGGTTATCGTCATTGACGATGATCGTCCAAATGTGAGTAAATCTCACAAACTCTAAAACAGTTTTATTTTCACGTGTATTCTTAGAACTGTTAAAATATTATCTGTTTGACTGTTTGACTGTATGTGGACTGTTTGATTGAACTGCTAATCAATTAGTAGAGATTTTATATATATATATATATATTTACGTATATATATATATATATATATATATATATATATATATATAAACCATCAAATAGTTATATGTTGATTCTGTTTATCAGAATATTATACTGGTGTTGTCTAACATCTGTGGTGCAGGGAAATAGGTTGGAGGAATCCAACTGGATTCCTCAACAGTTATTTTTACTGTGATTTATATATTATGACATAAAAATGTGATGTATATAATCCGTTGTGATTATGCGTGTTTGGACAAATATTCATCGTTGTTAGATGATGTGTTAAAAACCATAAGTTAACCAAAGCGAGCTAGTCGAGTTAAACAAAGTAATTGGTTAGGTTAACCAAAGCAAAGTTAGTCGAGTTAAACAGAGTAATTGGTTAAGTAAATCAAAGCAAGTTAGTTAAGTTAAACTAAGTGATTAATCGATGTGAATTAGTTAAGTTAAAATAAGTGATTTATCAAAGTGAATTAGTTAAGTTAAACTAAGTGATTTATCGATGTGAATTAGTTAAGTTAAACTAAGTGGTTAATCGAAGTGAATTAGTTAAGTTAACTAAGTGGTTAATCGAAGTAAATTAGTTGAGTTAAACTAAGTGAATCAGTTAGAGTTAATCAAAGTGAATTAACTAAGTTAAACTAAGTGGATTAGTTCAGTTAATCGAGACAAGTAAATCAAGTTAGGTTAAACCAGTTGAGTTGACCGGTTAGAGTTATCCAAGTAGAGTAAATCGAGTAGAGTTGTCGAATATCACTTATCCGAAGTAGAGTTATCGAATATAGTGTATTCGAGAGAAGAATTATCGAATATAGTTTATTCGAGTGGAGAGATCAAATGCTATTCATTTGAGAAGAGTTATCGGATATAGTTTATTCGAGTGGAGAAATCAAATGCTATTCATTTGAGAAGAGTTATCGAATATAGTTTATTCGAGTAGAGAAATCAAATGTTATTCATTTGAGAAGAGTTACCGAATATTATTTATTCGAAGAGTAGTTATTGAATATTGGTTATTCGAAGTTAGTTAATCCGAAGGAGTTAGTCGAAGAGTTAATCCAAAGGAGTTATTCGGAGTTAGTTAATCCAAAGGAGATATTCGAAGTTAGTTAATCCGAAGGAGTTAGTCGAAGAGTTAATCCAAAGGAGTTAGTCGAAGAGTTAATCGAATATAGTTATTCGAGTAAAGTTAAAAGAGTTAATCGAATATAATTTATTCGAATAGAGTTAGAGAAGTAAATCGAATATAGTTCATTCGAATAGTGTTGGAGGAGATATCGAATATAGTTTATTCGATAGGATAGAAGTGAATATAATTTATCAATTAAGTTATTCGAATTAGTTATTCGAATAGAGTTAAACACGTAAGAGTTAATTGAATATTAGTTATTCAATTTGAGTTAATCGAATTTAGTTATTCGAAAGGAGTTAATCAATTTGAGTTAAGTTAATCGATTTGAATTAAGTTGAATCGAAATGGAGTAAATCGATTAGAATTAAGTTAATCGAGTTAGAGTAAATCGAATATTGGTTATTCGAAGGTAAGTTATTCAAATTAGTTATTCGAAGGAGTTAATCAAATGAGTCGATCCAAAGGAGTTAGTCGAATATTAGTTATTCGAATAGAGTTAAAGGAGTTATCGATTTTAGCTTGATCGAAAGGAGTTATCGATTAGTAAATCGAAAGGAGATTTTCGAATATAGCATATTCGAAAGAAAGAGATCGAATATTGTTTATTCGAAAGAGAGAGATTTCGAATATGAGTTATTCGAAGTGATAAAATCGAATATAGGTTATTCAAAGAAGAGTTAATCAAATAGAGATTACTCGAAGGAGAGTTATACGTCGAATTCGATTATAGCGAATTCGGGAAAGTACTATTTACTTTCCAGGGTTTAAATCAAGGTTTAGTTATTGATTTAGAAATTAGGTGTCTGTTAAATTATTCGAGTTAGGAGATAAAGTTATAATTTAGGTTAGACATTGCAGGAGTAGGATTATAACGTTATAGTTATAATCAAACACTGTCATATAAGAAGTGGATTCGTAACCTGAATCCGAGAATTTGCGTAAACAGATGATTGGAAAAAGTGAGTGATGAGCTTCATCTATTTCACAGTAAAGGACGTTGTTAAATTAAGGTCTGAGAGGTAATTATACCCCAACTTGATTGACTTCAGAATTGACAAAGGAATAGTTGTGGTTCGATAGAAAAGGTTGATTTGAAATATAGTTAAGTAATAAACGACTAATGGATTAAGCGTAACGATGTTTTATACAACGTTCATTTGAAATCCGTAAATGAGTTTTGGGAACGGTTTCCAAATATAGTCAGATATGTTTTCTAAACATAGAAAATGAAATGTTTTCATGATAAGAATTTAAGAAATAGAGTTAAGCAAATTCAGAAACTCACTGGAGAGGGTAAGTTGAACGGTTTTCTAAGTGACGATCTGATGTTGGTTTCGACCTTCCGGATTGATACTTAGAGAATTGTTCTCATACTAGTTACAGTTAGGGACTGATAGTTGCGAAATAATAGTGATGTGAAAATAAGCTATGGAAATGTTTTCCAATGATTAATAACATATATTTTCTAAATATATGAAATAGAGAAAAATGAACATATGATGATTGATCGATCGAATTTCCATTTGGAAATAAGATCGTTGTTTGTACACCGACATGTTTTCATTTGATAGTTGAATCACAAACTATCAAAGTTTTTACCATTTTAACGTTGTTATTATGGAGAGACCGGTTGGATTATTATCCAAAGAACCACTCTGTATTGGCATAAGCGTTGCGAGCAATATATGCCAAAGATAAATTGAAGACGAAGTAAAGTGCAAGGGCTGTTGTATAAGTCTTAGATAACAGTGACTAAGATGGATATACTGAATAGTGCCTTCGGTTTGTCCAGTCCCAGGACAACGTATATGGAAGAAGGTCTGACAGAGTATATCCAATGGATCGCGTAAGTTGATCTGTTCAAACGTATTCACGTTTGGTGGCGGAGGAATTCGTTTCTCTTAGCTGTATACCCGTGTTATTTTTGGATAAGTCAATTTGTGATTTGGCGGGTATGACGATGTGGCATTCAAAGTGAATGATGATCAGATGTTCTGAAGATAGACGTAGCTTCTAGCCTCACACCAGGAAGTAACAAAAGTTGGGCTAGGCAGCATGGCTAGTTGGGTCATCCCCAAGCAGGGTGTATTGTCACCGATCTAGTGAATATTCATATTTATACTTCTTTTTGATTCTGTATCTTCGGATGACAGTTTGATGGCCTATAACCGTGGTGGCAATATATTCGCGACACTCAAGCTAAATGAGTGAGCGGTCATGTGTGGCCGGGTTGCAAGACGTTCTTGTTGAACCTGCAGTGTATCACCTCTAGAGTACACTGATCAGAAGGTGCTCCCATACCTTGTCTGTTGGAATCCATTCTTCGTTAAACGCCCTGCGGTTTATGATTTTATACTATGTATGTAGAACGTGAGATGCAAGCGTTTCTGCTAGGTTGATACCTATTTGTACTTAGACATTATTATAATATCACAATGATATTGCTTGTCAAAGTTGTTTAGATACTCATAAGGAAAAACCCGTTCCGTATTCACGGCGTGGTCTTATGATATATCATATACCTGTTTTAAACTATTTTACTCACACCAGTCCCATGACTGACCCGGAGTTTACTTTGTTGTTTTCCCTAAACTCTTGGGTGCCTAAATTTATACGGCAGTCAAGTAGTCGGGATTTACAGATATACTTGGAGAGCTGGGAGCAGGAGGCTGCAAGATTCTATAGCTATAGTTATTTCCGCTGTGTTGTAAGTGTTGTACTCTGATAAGTGCTATTGTATATATATAACTGTTTACTTCAAAAGTTATGTTATATATTATATGTTATTCGTTCCGCTGTGAGATTCGTGTTACTCTGATGATTCTGATGTTCTTCTTCTTCTTCTATTCTATTAGTTCTATCTTTTCTTTCTCACCTTCTAAATTCTTTCACTAACGTTCTCGGAATTTCCGACTCTCGAGGAGTCGGAAATTTCCAGCCGTTACAGTAAGATATAAAAACTAAAGCATTTTCCTTGAACTCTCTTACATTTGACATATTTAGTCAAGAGCTCCGTGAGGTCAAGACTATTTGATGTTTCCTTGGTCTACATGGCACATTTAAAAGCCGGCTAATTTAAAAATAGGAAAAATCACTATGCCATAGATGGCCTTTTGCAATAGATTTGCAAGTCATTGCCAGCTAAAATGTCACGATAGATATAAAATTTTGGTCCTACTCTAAAGCACTTAGATCTCCAGTTTGCAGAGTTCCTTCAATTCAGTCAAGTTAAAGTTCATCAATTTGATTCACAGTTCGATCTCGTTCTCGGTTATAAATTTTAATTTTTTTCCTTTGAATTTTAACTTGAAGTTTGATGTTATTAGGCCGATGATAATTGTGGTGAATATATCGGTTTTTTATCCCTTAAAATGCAACTGATTTTCTGTTAAACTTCAACTCTTTGTGCAGCCATGACTTCAATTCTCCATATATTTTGAATATATTCGGATATATGTTGTTGATTTGTGGGTTTTGAAATTATAGTTATTTTTAACTATATATTTGGTTTTTGGATTTCTGAAAAACTATGTTACACTATCTACATTCTATATTTTTTATAATTTTGAACCTTCATGTTCACTTTAATACACTGTAGTTAATTTCCTTGATTAATATTTGACAATTGCCCTGTCTCTTGGTCGATTGCTTCTGTACTTGATCTGTCCATCTTCTTGAACATGTATAGTTGTTAAAAAAAGATTCATACACACAAATATACATGCATATATTCATATTCACAAATATGTGTATATGTATATGTGTGCGTGTATGTTCCATGAACCCTTTTCATACTGATTTGTACACACAAGTGCACCTGAACCTGGCATTGTTCATACAAATGATGTTGTGTAGTAGAACCATCCATTGTTCCCATTGTGCATGCTCATGCCATGTATGTGGTTTCTTTCATACCTATAATTATCCTCAAAAGCCTGATTATTGTCATATGGTTTAATGTACCTAAAGTATGATATTAGTTCTTCTCATGTGAAACTTTTCAGGAATCAATTCCAGGACCAGTACCTAGGATTTCTGTAGCTGTATTTGTGTTCAATTCTTCACTTCAGTTCTTTCTTCAATTCGAGTTCAACAACCAATAAATCAATTTCTACTTCAAATTCATCAATAGAGGCTGCAAGGGAGAACAGCCACCAAAAATCGCAATGAATATGAGGACTGTGAAGGTAGGGTCGAATGCGGGGAAGAAGTTTTTTTGGTTGCTCCATGTGGCCTAAATGTATAAATTAGGTTTTTTCGACTGCTTTGTCGATTATCATATCTTTTGGTGATGTTTTAGTCGAGAATTTATGATATGTGCAGAATGGCGATTATGGGTACTTTATGTGGCGTGATGAAGTGTATAGAATCAATAGCAATGCTGAATTAAATGATACTACTGTTAAATTATTGGAAAAAGAAAACACTATATCGCAATTGCTTATGGGAAAGAAGACAATTGAAGACAAGCTGTTAGAGCAAAAGCAAAAAGGGCAAAAGCCGATGAATTTATGACAGATATGAAGGAAGAGTTGGCCCTAATGCGCATCAAATGTGGAAAACACGAGAAAGGAGAAAAATTCCTTACAATAACTTTAGCTATATCCAAGATCATGTTTAGAATTGTATTTCGTATTACCATGGCAATGTAGTGCAGTGAACTTACATGAAATAGCAAGCATGGAAAGTTTTTCCGGTATAATTTTATGGTTTATCAAAGAATTTTTTCTCATTTTGTTCTTTCAAATCAGACAGATAAATATCTTTATTTCATGTTTATTTCATGTTTTTGCAGTCCAAGGACTTACAAATTCGGCAAATCAGAGATTGTATACATACACACATGTATGTTTTTTTATTTGCTTGATTAATATTTGTCCATTACCCTTACAAATTCCTCTCCTTATTTAGCAAAGTGATATGTGTTCCAAAATAAAAATAATAACTACATATTTTCAAACTCGAATGTAGTATCCTTGTTTAACTTTTGAATTGTAACATACCAAAATAATTCGATGCTCGAATTTTCGACACAATTGCATCCCATGTCCAATCTCGAGTATCGAACATGCAAATAGATATTAAAAAGAAGTTAGAAGGTGAGATTAGAAAGAAAGAAATACTAGAGTAGAAGAAGAAGAACCAACACAACATAGAGTCTCACATCGTAGCGGAACAAAATATAATATATGAATATATCTTTACTGAGAGCTTTAAAAATACTTAAAATAATTAGAGTATATAAACACATCTGGACACTTATAATAATCTGTCTTTATATACACCACACATCAGAATATAACCATATATGTATCATATGTCTAAACTCCTCAAGCATGTCTTCTGAATTTCAAACCATTCAAATCTAAACTTGTAAAACCCAGTCTAACCCGAGCATTGAAAACACCGGATCGGTCTTGTGAAATAGAGTAAGAAAAACACACTAAGTTTAAAGGTATCACAAAACTTGATTTTACAGTCAAAATGTTTTCGAAAGAAAAGGATAATAGTAATACCAAATCCACATGTTGATATCAAATTCGGTATCATCACCCCAAAAATGCAATCAACACTTTAAAGTATGAACAATTACAAGATAAAGAGTGAAAAGATGGGGAAGATTAAAGTGCACACTGCTTTTAAAGTGTTTGGCCTCTAAAAGAAGCCTACATCAACTTTGGAGGATGTTTTTAGTACGATCATGGCGATTACAAAGTACGCAGATTCCAAATTCAAACACACCTTCTCTTGTTTACAATAGATTTACGCAAACATCTTCAGGAATAGATAGATCTCACTTAGTGCAAGGACAAAGGATGATTCTCTTCAATGATTGAACACATGAGTGATTTGAACAGATTCCATGGATGATTTAGAGTTAGATCTTCGATTTGAGACAGCTGGAGGTGTTAGAATTGCTTGGAATTATTGAAGAAATTATTGGGTTTCCCTACGGGATCTTAGCATTCGGTCCCTAAAAGTGTGGAAGCCATGTCCTATTTATAGGGGGATTTTCATGAAGAAATGAGCTAGAAATCAAATATGTAGGTTTTGGATCGAGCGCGCAGTAATTACGAAAATGACACTACCAGATATCACCAAATGTTAACAGTTGTTTCTGGCTGTCTTGACCGATTGAGTTTAGGGTGTGCGAGCGACCGACCTAAACTGCATAGCTATTTGAAAGACAGGGGTACGACCGACTAGGAAATCGTGCGAACGACCAGAGCAACATGCGAGCCTTATCTTTCCTGGCCAAAATATGGTGCATGACTGTGCTTTTGTTCGATCGACCGCAAGATGATCAGAAAGATGTATGAACATGACATTGCACGACCAACCCTAACAATATTTGAGTTAATTTAGTGCATGACCGACCAGGATGTTGCTAACCAATTGTACTAGGTATTGCTTGACCCAAGGATACACGACCGACCAGGAGCTGTAATTTATATGCTGATTGTTCCTTGGATGCGCGACCGACCGGTCAAGGTAGTGATGTATGAACGAGCAGGGTATGACTGACCAAGCTTGTGCTCGAACATATGATGCATGACCAGCCTGACTGGTAATGTGCTTGTCCCACTGTTTTAGTATATACTCAATCTATCAATTGTGTGTAACTTTTAATGGATAAACATTTGCCCCTCGAAGTTTGTAGTTTTTTTATTTATAAAAGATACAAGCATTGAAATTAATGACTATAACACAATTTGATGGATTAAATAAGTTTTTTTGTATACGTAGCATGAATAGGTCAGATTCGAACTTGTCTTTTCCAGTCGGTCATACCTAGATGCGAACGGTTTGGTTTTGCGCATATTTCCAGTGGTCGGTCGCACATAAGGATGTGAACGACTAAGGCAGACTATGTTTATGGACCGAGCGAGCCCATTAGACCGGATCTGCCCCTTCGTCTTCTTTGCTTTATACATTGGCACATGTCCTTCATTTCCTCACTTTGTTCTTACTATGAACGAGAACGTTTAATGGAGGCAATTCTTTCTTGAGGAATCTCATTCTAACTAAAGCAATATCACTGCTTTTCCTATTAAATTGCCATCACCGATCATTTGGAGCCTCGAGTTCATCAGCGAATCTACCATAAACCCTTTCGAACCAATCAAAGCGCTTACTCTTAGATTTTGAGCACTGTTGAATTCAATCTAGCGGCAAAAGCTCGTCACCCCCAAGTTGAATCAAAATATCATCCATAAATTTGAAGCACTGTAGTCTCCCATAGGTAATTTTTACACCGAATTGGGTTGATAATTCATACGATTCAGAACCGAGTTGGATTTTGAATGATTTTTTTGATTGTGATGGTTAGGATATGGAATGTATTGGATTGGATTTGGTTTTAGAATTTTTTATGGATGATTGAGGTTTTCCAATCATAAGGAACCCCTCATACTTTTATTTGAATCATATGCACATGACTTGTTCAATGAAATGCTTGGAAGATGAGAATCTTCATGTTTCGATGCAGGAAGGGCATCGCCACTTTAGGAATTACAGTATGATATGTGCATGTTGATTTAGAACTTGGTGTAGCAATTTTCCATATTGATTCAATGCCTTTATTTGTTTTGATTTGGTCCCAGCATAAGAACTTTATTTTCAGGAATAACTTGTGCACATTGATAAGCATTTAAATCCATTGTTGTTGCAGTCCTATGCTCTGATCAATGTTGGAAAACTGATATTTGCATGCTTGAGTTGGAGTAGCTTTCGGAGCTCCAAACAAACCTGTAGCATCTTCATGTGTTTGTTTAACTCACTATGAGGTCGTTTCGCTTGAGCTAGAGTGGGTCGTTCCTGCTCGACCACTATATGGGATCGGTTACACGCGACCTTGCTGTGACCAAGTACATGCGGCCTTATAGTGAGTTAACCATACACAATTGCTTTGTTCGACAATGTACAACATTGCTTGTGGATTTTATTGTGTGTTATTCCGAACCTGTAACGGCTAGAATACTTGCACGTTTTTTTGGGCTTATATTTTATTGTTGACCGCTCATGTCAACAATAGTTAGCTTAAAAAGTCAAGAGTAGCTATATTTAGAAAAACTTATGATTTGAAACTGAATGTCATATTCATGCAGGGTTGTTTTTATTTAATCATTTATAACTAGATTAAGCACTCCCTGTAGAAATATATGATCGTTCTGCGAGTTAACCATTAACGATACCTGGGATTAGTTAATCAGTATATGCTGATTATGAATCCCGAGCCTCATATTTGAGACAACTCGTATATTATTCACTTTAAACTAGGAGGCGCTTACCTGCGATTTGCTTTTAAATATATCTATTTGTATAGAAATGGTAATTAGAAACCCGTATCGTCAAAATCCTAAAGAAGAAGCTATGTCTTGTAAGGTTGGAAATTCTGTTTAGGTAACTGAGACTACATCAACTGTTGTCCCCGGAGCAAACATTAGTCAGATTTTCACCAACCCCGACCTCTTGACAGTGCACCTTCCGGTAATCATAAAATAGCACTCCCTTTTAGTTCATATCGGCACATGTGTGCTCAGTTTGTATTCTCGGAAGATGAAGCTAAGTTTCCGGGGAAGGATGATTGGCCAGACCATCCACCTGCCGGGTATGTAATAGTCAATATCCATATTCTTTTAAGTGGCGCAATCCCTCCTTTTTGTCCGTATTTCAAATCAATTATGCGGTGCTTGGCTAATTCCCCTACCAATTGCATCCTATCGACTATTTTATTATAATGGAACTTTATGTGCTTTTTATGAAAGTCAAACAACGAGCGCCTACATTTCAGGATATCTGCTCTTTATATGCCTTTAAAAGAAGGAAGAAAGATTATCCCTCATTTATCTTTGTCAAAGGCAGGTATTCCAGAATTATTACCCGTTAATAGAAAGCGTTAGGGGATTCCCGGATTAATACTTTTATGTCCAGTGGCGTGGTAATTTTTATGGCCAATGGATGGAAGGAGGTAATCACTTTTGCTTGAAGTTTTCTATTTCTTTTTAAACATTGATTCTCAATTCCTTCTTTATTTTATGGAAATTCCTTCCGATCAAGGCGCTGCTTTTGATCAAACTCTTATTGATTCTTTGAAAGCCATCGATGAGACCGAGAGAAGCAGACAGTTCTCGCTTATGAAAAGATTCCTCTACTTGTACAAATTACTTCATCCCCCATGGTCTATCGAGATGAAACCCAGCTAATAATAAAAGCGTTACTGGTAAATCTTCCATTAAAAAATGATTCTTTGAAAAAATGTTCAGATCTTGCAAGTAGTAGCGAAACACCTCCCAAATCTAGTTTGATTCCTATCGAGGAAGAAGTACCAAAACAACATGAGGGTAAGAGCCTTATGACTTTATCCGACCAAATCGAGAAGGAAGGCACTATCCTGGGTCCTACAGAAGAAACCGGATAGGATGACGTGGATGGAATTACTTTGAGAACAACCTCAGACCCACGTATGAAAACTGAGGAGGTTGGAGAAACTGGAGTAACTTACAAGAATAACTTAAGTACTGAGAATCGTGATGAGAATCTTGTTATTCGAGATAGTCAAGGAGAAGGTATCTTAAACACTTTTTAAAACCTGAGTGACCTTAGCTTAGTTAAAAATCTTATCCCAGATGAAACTCTGACCTCGGAGCCAGCAGCATTAGTTACAAAGACAAAAACTGAAAAATATTCATCTCGAAATCCACCTCCTAGAAAAAAAAGCCGCAGACATAGGACTTTTCTTAGATGAGCCTCTTGAGATTGGTTCGTTATTAGACGTTCATAAGCAAATTCTTTTACTTATGCCATGCATTCCCAATGCTTTACATAAACCCTTTTTATTTTGTTTCAGTACCCTCTGATTTATGTACTGAGATTTTGCTCTTTCCTTTTTCCCTGTTCAGAAATGAGACCTTTATTTGCGGATAGCTTTGAAAAAGGTACCAAGCAATTCAATCCCAAAAACAACCTTAAACCTCATCCTTCTCAAAATTTAAAAGACTCGCAATGCTCGCAACCTGGTTACCAGCCTCAACGGATCAGTGATCTTATCGAGACTGAGAAACAGAGACAGTGGAGGCATGAGCACTTCGATATGCTGAAAAAAGAAGAGGAAAAGCAGAAGAGGAAAGCCAGGTGACAAGGGTAAAGGTGACTCATGGAAGCGCCAATAATCGGATAAGCTTCCAGTGCCAGATCTCTCAATGTTGGATATTCAAACTACTCGTGATCAAGTATCTTTGGCTTCTCCATCAGTCACTCCCACTCCTTCTGACCTTCAGATAATTATGAACATACCTTGCTACATTCCCCGACCGGTTGACTTGGTTCTTGCTAACCGATTCCTGGCCTGGAATTTAAGAGGGATGTGTCTCAATCTGGACATATATCCTTCTGATAAACAAGATATTCTTGAGGAATTTGATGCCTTGAAGGGTATTGTGTTCACATAGCCCGACACAGCTAAAAGTCAACCCAAAGTTCAGCAGGATAAAATTAACAGTCGTGTTGAGAAACAATTGGGCGAGTGGTATGCCTTTGCACACGAACTTCAAAGAGTTAATGGAATCAGCCTCTACCGCATTGCTATATTGGAAACTGATAAAACTGAGCTGATCAGATTTATTAATCATAGGGGAAAACCTTTGTATCTTCTGCTCAAAGGGATATGGAGGAGGCAGGTCTAGAGACTGAAATCAACAGACTCAAAGAGGAACTTGCCACTGCAGAATAGGAGGAAAGCACACTAGCTACGCAAGTTCAAGAGGCACAATCCACTCAGCATCTTGCCGAATCTCAAATAGCTACAGAAAGGAGTGCTTCATCTTCTTATCAATAAGAGATTGTGACTCTCCAACACAAGATTTCTTCCCAAAGTTTGGCTCTTGAAGCGCTAACTACCAATGTTAAATTCCTTGAAGAAGATAAAGCCAAAGTTGTGGATTCTTACAAGAAAGTTAAGGTAAAGACCGATGCTACCTTATTCTAATTCTATGTTTATAACGTCATGAGTCATTGTAGCTTGCAATATTTGGGAAAGGATTTCGTTGGAACTCTGGCTCTTATCTGGGAAGAGGTACTTAAAATTAATGGAGGCGATCGTGGTGAGGATGATCTTATTGAGGAGCTCCTAGATGAAGAATCCCATGAGGATTTAACCAAGGGGAATATTTTATTGCGGAAAAAACACGAATTGCTAAGTTACAATATCAGGTCTTCTAGAGAACAAGCCCAGGATGATAATGTTCCTACTTCTCCTACCATTCTTGAAGCTTCCGGTTCGTAGGATCCCATTAATCCTCCCCCGGTTCTCAAAAGAAAAGACATAGTTGCCAAAGAGTATACTGCTACGGAGAATGTCGCCGAGGAGCATGACGAAGATGACAAAGGTGTTGATAACATTAACGAATGGAAAATTGAGCACAAAATTATTTAGGAGAATCTTCTAGCTGCAAGTAGAATTGTAATCGATTTCACTGCGCCATACTTAGATTCTTTTTTAGTTCACCTAGATCTCTAGCCTTTTATACTCTTTGCTCCCATGCCCTAGGTTTAATCTCATCACAACCTTCCCCTGTTGTAGGCATGGTACCGACAACTAAGGCTATTATAACTAACTCAACTCTGATGTCAGTTCCTCTTGCCCCAGTTACCACTCCTCCTTCTAATGATGCGTCTCTTCTTGCTTTTACCACTTTGGGCTCCCAGGTTACTCAGATTCCCACAATCGCTGACTTTAGTGAAGATCCTGACTGCACCCCAAGTGAGGAGGATTCTGAAAAAACCAGTGAGACTCTAGAAAAGGAGACTAAGGACCCAAAGAAGTAGAAATCTAAGCCATCATCAACTTCCGGATGCAAAAGAATAAATTGTGTTGCTCAGAAGAAATGAATTATAACTTTATCATCCCAAGAAAGCCCGAACGGCCTAGCGGTCAATAATGGGAAACAACCAGCTATTACTCCTCCTTCCTCCACTGAACCATCCTTGAGGTCTGATAAGAAGTAGAAATATCTATGATTAGCTTGCTTTAGTTCTTTGATTACTTTCTTTTGCGTATTCCATTCAGATTGGTTGTATATGCTGGTGCCAGTCCCCGCTTATTACTGTATGCTTGTTACTTTGCGCACATTTATATCTGAAACTTTTGCTCTTGACGTGTGATTCTCTGATTTGACTCTGTGTTATTGTAATGAAGTTGTGCTTCTTGTTGTACTTAAGTTTTTTGTTTAGCTTCGTCGTTTTTTTTGGTTTTACACATCACACGTATCACGCTTGCATCTTAAACACTTTGTCGATTATAAGGTTGTTATGAACTTATGGTACGTAGAGCTGGCGTTGTTAGTTTGTTTTAATGCTATGGTTATACCCCATACCGAAGGTCGTCATAATCTCGTTTGGCTGTAAACAATCAATTTTTCCGAATTCTCTTGATTATTGCAAGAATGATGGAAGCTTTTGTTCCATTAATTAAGGCCTTTGACTTTATTATTGGATTTTGAGCTTACTGGCTTGCCTAGAGATAAAATTCGGTTTAGTTGGTTGATTCATGTCATTTTCCCTATGCCTCTACTTGAGAGGTTTTATATTTATAATGTATTCAATGATATTTCTTGCTAACCTGACAGTCCAGCCCTTCGAATATTATATTTGAATACATGCCCTGGGCAGATCTTCTTATTTATGCCTCCGAAGAGGTTTTCTTTTATTTTTATTTTATTGTTTTTACTTAATATCTTTTACATCTGGGATGACCAGATGTTACCCAGATAATTGAATGGCTTTCGGTCTTTTACTCAATATCGTTCACATCCGGGATAACCGGATGCTACGCAGATAATTGAATTTGGAAGACCTAGCCTAAGGTTGGGTGCCCCTAGAGAGGTCTTGGGTTTGAGTTTTAACCCAATTTCTATCTTGTCCATTCTGATTAATTCAGAATCAGAAAGATAACATTGGATACCCCATTCCGGTTTGGATGTTTGTTAATGCTTGTCCTTCCAGCTTGTTGCCAGTCCTTTCGGCCTAGGACTAGTACTTCTAATCTAAGTTTGTCGGTCCTTCCGAAATGGTGCTGGTCCTTCTAGCTTGGGTTGTAAGTCCTGTCGGCCTAGGATTGATACTTCCAGGCTATGTTTGTCGGTTCTTCCAACATGGTACTGGTCCTTCCAACTTTGGTTACCGGTCCTTTCGGCCTAGGATTGGTACTTCCAATTTTGGTTTGTCAGTCCTTCCGACTTGGTGTTGATCCTTCTAGCTTGGTGTTGCATCGTCCCACAAGGCAGACGTTAGTTTTTTTATCGAGAGTGATCACGATTTATAGAACTAAGGTCTCGTACCTTTTATTTAAGAAGGTGCCTATATAATGGAACTTGCGATTTTTTATTTGTTGGCCAGGTTTGGCTGCTTCCACCTTTGCATCATTTTTCGAGTTTGACGCCAATCCTTCCGCTGGACGCTTATCTTGGTAGGCGACCGTAACCGGGGATTTGACGTTTTGAACTTCCTTTGGAAGTGTTTTCTTTGATGAAAGGTGCAGCTTTCTGACTTGGTGCCCATTTGCTGCGCTTTTCACCATTTGACCTTGGATAGCTTGTTCCTTTTAGATTTGCAAGGTGGTGCATTTCATCGTCACGTTTAGTTTGCATGATACTTTTGGCACCCAACACTTGAGCTGTCTCAAACTGGATATGCTTAGGAAGCTTCCAAGTCTGGTTGTATTGTGAATGAGCTATTTCTCTTATATTACCTACATTCAAAAATTCAATTTTAGCAAGAGTTTGTAAATATACGATTCGTGCAAGCAAATAGACTTTCTCTTTCAAGACTTTTCACATGTACATAGCTCAAATATAAAGCTTGCAAATATTTACAACTTTTTACAACAAATTTGAACAATGTATTGTACAAAGTAGCGGTAAAGAAGCTCACTATTCCAAGCCTAGGAATCTGGATTCCATCTGTGGTGGATAACTTGAAGGTGTCATCTCGGAGATTTTGGCTTATAACATAAGGTCCTTCCCAATTTAGCTCAAAAACCCCAGTTCCAGTAATTACTTTTTTCAGCACAATGTCTCTGATCTCGAAAGTTCTATGTCTGACTTTTGAATTGAAATGTCTAGGTAACCTTCTTTGATGTGCAGCAACCCTGAGTTCTGCTTCATTTCTCTTTCCTTCAAGTAGATCGAGGGCTTCAAGCTGTAACTTCTCATTTACCTCCTGGTTGATATGAATCCTTCTATGAGTGGGAACTTCCAGCTCTATCGTGATCATAGCTTCAGAACCAAAAGCCAAGGAAAAGGGTGCATTCCCAGTCGCAGTTTTATGAGTTTCGCGGTATGCCCATAGTGCAACTGGAAGCTCATCTACTCAACCAACCTTGGATATCGCTAATCGCTTCTTGATGGTTGACTTTATGATCGTGTTTACCGTTTCTACTTGCCCGTTTTCCTACGGGTGGGCAACTGCTGCTAGGGCTGTCAATGGATATCCGAAAAATTCGAAATTCGTCCGCATCCGCATCCGAAAAGCGGATAAATATCCGATATTCGGGAAAGCAGATACAGATGCGGATATAGGCATATCCGCATCCGAAAATTATCCGTCCGCTTTTTTTCTCGATTACAGCTTAAATATGTGTATTTTAGCATAACTAAATATATTAATTTACTATTTTGCAAAATTAAAAGTCTACTAAATGCATGTTAATTGTTTAAAATATTATATTACCATCATATTTATTTATTTTCAGCACTTTAGTAATTAATTAGATTGAAAAAGCTTAATATTAAGCTAAAAAAATTCACTAATATTCATTGATTTATCGATTGTTGGCGGAGAGGATAATTATCCGATATCCGTCCGTATCCGTGGATGCGGATATCTGATATCCGAAAATGGTTCCGGATGCGGATACGGATATGGCACTATCCGCATACGAAAGTATCCGTTGACAACCCTAACTGCTGCGAAGCTTTTCTGGATTTTGTACTTGGCATAGAAGCCCTGGAATTCTTCACTTTCAAATTGGGTTCCATTGTCCATGATTATCTTTTGTAGTAGTCAAAACTTGCAAATGATGTTTTTCAAGACCAAGTTGATGACTTTCTTTGAGGTTATGTTAGATAATGGTTCTTTATACTTGAAGCCAAACTTTGCTATGGGAAGTGCTCCTATAAGATCGATGCCCTAGACAGCAAATGGCCATGGATTCAGCTTTTGAGTTATTTCTATGGATGGTACTCTCGGAATAATTGCAAATCTTTGACATCTGCCGCATTTTCTAGTGTATGCTTCAGAGTCTTAATTTACATCTGGCCAGAAATAACCATATCGCAATTTTTTTTGTCCTATGTCTGACCACCAGTATGGTCTTCACATTTACATTAATGTAATTCCATCATGATTTCCTTTGATTCCTGTTTTGTGACACAGCGAAGCAGATGCATGGAGAATACTTGCCTGTAGAGTCGTTTATCGGGAATGAGGTACATAGGAGCCTTCCGTAAGATCTTCCTTCGATTCTTAGCTTCTGTCGGGAGTGCACCAGTCAAGAGATGCTCTTTGATTGGTGTCGTCCATGGGTTTGTCTCATCAGTTGCCTCCATTACCAAATTCATTTCAATCTGCTTCGTGCGAGGGCTAGAAAGTACTTCCACAGGAACTAATCCCATTAGTTGTGCCTCTCCCGATCTTGCATATTTTGCTAGTGAATCCTCCTTGGTGTTCTCTTCCCTGGGAATGTAAGATATGGTATAATGTTCGAAGCTTTCCAGTAGTTCCCAAGCCTAAGATAGATAGGCTGGCAAGTTGCATACTTTATCTTGGAATTCTTCCTGAATTTGACAAACAACCAATTGTGAATCACTGAAGATCTGTAAGGTCTTTAGCTGTAGTTCACTTGCCAGCCTTATTCCCATAATGAGGGATTCATACTCGACATCATTATTTGTTGATGGAAACTTTAGTCTTAGCGCACAACATATAGATCTTCCTTCAGGGGTTTGCAGGACTACTCTTCCCCCTGAACAATAGTCATTTGATGCTCCATTAACAAATAGTTTCCATTGGACGTTGGCCTCGATAGTAGGTTCTTCTTCCTCGTCTCCTCGATCAGTGAACTTTGTGAAAAAATCTGCAAGTACCTATCTGTTAATTGCTCTCCGAGGGTGGTATGTAACATCATACAGACCGAGCTCGATATTCCATTTCATCAACCTCCTGGAAGTTTGTAACACCCCGTATTTTTAAGATAATAAAATAAGAATAACTTAATTTAAGTAAAACGGACTGCGCCATTGTGTCCATCTTGGAATTCTGGTCCAGATAGACACCTTGATAACGTAAAACGTACACCATATAAAGAAGTTATTAAGCCTAGAATTTTGTATACACACAAGAGAAATACACACATATATATATATAAACAAATTAAAATATAAAATAAAGAATAAATTAAGGATTGCATGTAATAAATACATGAACTGAAAAAATAAATGTAATGCGTGCATTGAAAGAAAGAAAGGATTGGTTGCATGCAATGTAAATATGTTGCATGCACTCCTTTGCAAACATAATAAATTAACATTAAAAGAAAAATAAAAGAAAAATATTCATGCAATGTTTTAATTTAAGTATTGTAACTAACATGAAAAAGAGAAGTAAGGAGAGAACAATAATTATCATTATTCTAAGACTTATTAACAAAAGACTTCATAGCTCAGTTGGTTAAGGCATTGGATTTGTAACATGGAGGTCGGAGGTTCGAACCCCTGCGGTGGCATAATTTTTATCTTTGTTTTAGAGAGGGCCAACTGAACATGCAAATATATGTATGTATACAAATTAAAATTTTGAAAGGATAAGAACGTACATATAAGGAAATAAAGAAAATATATGTATATATATGAGAATATATATATATATATATATGTATGCAGAAATATATGTATACAAAAGATAAAATTCAAGATAATGCTACAGTCAATGAAATATGATAAGAATCAAATAACGGTGCAACAACGTTTGAATTTTAAAAATAAAATGAAAATTATGCGTATATATATGCGTAAAATGGCAGGTAAAGGAATTGTATACATATAAGAAAATTTCATGTGAATAAAACAGTTAAATAAATTCCAAAAATTCAAAAGTTCTGAAATCAAATTTCTGTGCCAAAACAATTCAAACATTCGAAATTCAAATTTCTGTGCCAAAACAGCTTGCGGGACCCAATGCTGACACAGCACTACGTGTACGATAATATTTGGCTAGATTCATTTGCGAACGTAGACTATTTTTTTAAATGGGTTCAATGCTGACTCAGCGCTGCGTGTACGATAAGGTCTTGAGCATCTATATTTAAGACCCTAGACCTAACCCTAAACATCATAATTCGGCGGCTGCGCTAGAGCTCCGCCATGGTTCCCTTTCTCTCTCTTCTCAAATCTATTCTGAAATTAAAATGTTAGCCTAGGAGGATTATGAATTCAGATCTTGAGGAGGGAATCAACGTTAATAAAAAAAGATTATTGAATCATAAAAGTAAGGTAAACCTCCAAGAACCAATCTATTTAAATTATTTCTCTTTCCCTTCTCTTTTCATGAAATAATAAATCCATGGTCGTTAGGTCGTGAATAAAATTAAAGGGAAAAGGAAAACCATGGACGATAGAACAGATCAGATCCAAAATTTGGGGAAAGCTTAAAGGTGAGTGGGTTTAAGCTATAGCCGTTAGATAATGTTATGACTATCGTTTAGCATTCCCCCTTTTAATAAAGTTTGAAATGGCCAGTTTAATTATAAATTTTTGTTGTAACGAATTGAAATGTTGATATGAATATGTCAGTAAATTCCTTTGTCGAATTGGCTAAGTTATTGAATGTTTACATGTTAGAGAAAATAAACCTGTAAGGATGAGAATAGCCAATTCAGTGATTGTAATTTCATGCCTTACTTGTGACATATTATTGATTGAATGACATGTTAAAATAATTACCTGAATGAATGTTTACATGTCCTAGTAGAATTAAACATATGTTGAAAATGACATGCGACAAAATATAGGCAAAAATTGGACGACATGTAAATTAGATTACTGTAACTATATTATAGCAAAAAGGATAATATGTCTAAAATTTTCATGTAATGAACATAATGTATATTATGTTTTTGAGATTTTAATTTGGAAGCGCAATTTGATATGAACATAAGTGATTGAATGTAAATGAGTATGCCTAGGAATACAATTAGAAATTGTAAATACACTTATGGCACGAGGTTATGTTGCATTAGTGGCGGAAGTCTGCCCGAACCCGACCGGCATATCCAGCAGCCACTAATGTTGAACCTAATGTGAGAGGCCTAAGTGCAAGAATTAACAACATGTGCTAAGACACGAGGTTAAGTCAGCCTGTGGTAGAAGTCTTCCTAGACTCGCCCGGCAAATCCAGCGTCCACAAGTGTAGGCCTAATGTGAGACGTCTAGTGCTTATATATATATTAATAAATATATGTATATAACAAGATATGAATAAATGGAAAGGATGGTAATTAAATGTCTAACTCAGAAAATAAGAAAGGAAGGGATGTAATGAACTGAGTTAGTGTGAGAATAGGGAAAAGTTATGTATTTCACTAAATGACTTATTTCTGAAAACGTTGTTGCATGTAAGCCACAATAAATATAGAAAAGTAAAGAAATTACTTGCTACCACAGATCTAGATGGGAAAACGTTATGAAAATAGAACATTGATTCCTTCTATCAAACTGATATGGGGCATGAAGTGTTTTCCTTAATATAATAAGGAACATATATATTACAGAGAATCAAGAATAATGGTTTACAATAGTAAATTGTTTACAAAGAGGAATGATAATAACCTATTATAAATAAATAACATTAATGAAAATGTTGTATAATAGGTAGACTTGTCCTAGGGACAAGTGAATATTATAACTTAGGTTATAATAAACTAGTAAGAGAATGGGATAACTGGTGAATTAAATTAAGTGACACTTAATTTTAAATTAAGTAATCAGAATATGGGAAAACCTAAAACCAGTTACGAAAAGGGAAGAAAATATAATGTACTTAATTATAAATTAAGTAGTCTAGGAGTCTAAAACCCATTGGTAAGAATAACATGTTTAGTCTTGTCCTAGGGACAAGGGGAAATTATAACATAGGTTATAATAAATGTAACACCCCACCTCCATTAAGGTCACTCACAAAGGGAATGCATTAACTTCAGTGGGGGTCAAAAGAGTGTAGAACGGATAAAATTACAAAACAGACAAATTTAAGCTGCGGGAAACAATTAGAACTTTTATTCCATAGTAACATCATAGGATAAACTTTCATAAGGGTTGTTTCAAACGTCAACACCAAAACATCAAAACTCATTACATCAAATATCTGTCTTGCTTCTCAAAAGAAGCATAATACAAAATAACAAAACATAATTCTCCAATTAAGCAGTAGCCAACCATAGCATTAAAGCAAAGAGTCCAAAGCAATACATCACAATCTTCGAGCTTGAAAAGAATCTAAACTAAGCAGTGGTATTCCCTCCCTGTGGACCTTGGGGGCGGGGGAACGAAAGAAAGAAGGCAAAACAAAAACGAAGTCAGACATAAAGCCTGGTAAGTCCAGTGACTTTCAGCATGTAAAAAGGTAAAGGTATCATGACATTAATAAACAGGATACAAGACATAACCATGATAATAAGCATCGCAAGATAAAGAGATAAGCATAAGATAAGACTAGAACATGATAAGGTATCGTACTGATTCCTAATTTCTCTACACCAGCTAAGTAGTGTTCAACTAATGCCATTTGTTACAAAACAAGATAAGTGATCCCCATTTCCCACATGATAGTTTTATAGGTACATATCTCATGATGAGGGTCCCACCACATATTGATAGTTTACCTGTCCCCACCGTACCTATCTTAATTGATCGGCTCCTACTCATAACATTCTGCATGTGTTTGCATCAACCCGGCCCCTAATTGTAGATACCTGTGCAGGTTTAATCATAAGGTGTATCATTTCCTAGGGTGGCAACCCAATACAGTTCTAAAGTGAACATCTTTACACCTACTTGGTACTCAATGTCTAAATTTTCCCATACCGGTATTACGTGCATGCTCGTAATCCATCGGAACCTGCACTACCGTACCACCTGCTGCTATTTTGACAGCTTAAAATCAGCCCAGTAATCGTGCCCCACCCTGCCTAGCTCAGGGTCCCGTTGATACTTATTGTGAGTTGCTGCTGAAAAGTGTCCCGCTACTAGGGTTTTCCTAGGGTCTATTCATATACTACCAATATTGCTTAAGTGTCATCAATCAATCAATTCTAGTTTGCTTAACCAACCCATTCATCATGTTATATTGGCTAAATGTCATTAAGTAGTCGAGTCAATTAACCCACCCACTTGTCATGTCATATTGGTTATGTGTTGCATGTTGACTTAACCCTACCATACTAAACATGTTTGTTTAGCATTAATTATTTATTAATGCATCAACCTCTCACATTGGACTTATTTGCGGTAGCTGGATTGTGTCAGGCGGTTCCTGGCAGTCTTACATCGCAAACCCATTCCAACCTCGGGTTCAAGCATTCAGTGCGCTAACCTCTCAAATTAGACTTGTTGTTTGCAGTTGCTGGATGTGTCAGGCGGTCCCGGGCAGTCTTACACCACAAACTCATTCTAACCTCGTGTTATGCATTATTACCCATCTAATCTTCACCTTTGACCACTCATACTATAATTTTGTCGTTGCGGTTGCTGGATGTGCAGGGCGGTTTCGGGCAGCCTTACACCCCAACTCAAATCTAACCTCGTGTCTTAGGCGGCCATTAGATTTAATTAAATTATATACTTGCCAATTATGTCCAAGTTCCAATTTTTTACATGCTAATTATCGTATGCCCAATTATTGATTTATATGCCAATTTACATATGCCCAATTATTGATTTACATGACAATTTACATATGCCCAAATATTGATTTACATGCCAATTTACATATGCCCAAATATTGATATACATGCAAATTTACACAAACTTACATTATAATATTATTAATACCCTATATTCATCACAATTTATTCCCAATAATTCCACCAAACATGTTATCCTTTAAATTCACCCAAATAGGCAATACGCAATATTCCCCGTATTCCAAACGTTCATATTTCGCGATTTCAGCCTAGGTTCGAAGTTAACCCGGGTTCAATAAAAGAAAATAAATAGGGGGAGATAGAAGTTGCATAAAATAAGAACAGAGAGAAAATAGGCATGTAAATATCATAACAGGCATGAAGGCTATGACTTGATAAGAACATCGTCATGAACACGAAAAACTGATGTACAACAAGATTAATTGATGATAATAGCGTCAAGAGAATAAGAATAGAAGCAAAAGAACAACTTAGAATCACGCATAGTCTCAAATTCATCTTATTACATGTCAAGACTAGATTTAAGTGTTCAAATATAAAAATAACTAAACTTACAACGTTTGGATTAGAAAAGATAATTGAATCGCTTGTTTTTGTCGAAGAACTCTAACTTGATATTGATTAATCCTTTAGGTTGATGAAGAACTTTTTGATTTGATTTAGGTTTTAGTGGCGGCTAGGTTTAGATGAGAGCTTGGCGGCATGGAGGCACCATGAGAGTGAATAACAGAATTTGGGTTTAGGTTTGGATATGTATTTATAGGTGTGTTAGGCAAACCATGGCCTTTAGATTAGCATAGGAGTCATTAGAGCCATCTAAAACAAAGAGACGTGTCACCCAGCCAACCAACCATAGTGCGACACATAAGCCTTAAAACACAAAATTTCGTCACAGACCATTCTAGGCTTACGGGGTCGATTCCAAACACCCTGAGTTGACCCTGGGGTCGACGCAGCGGGGCACGGGTTGACCCAAAAAATAGGTCGGTTTGGCGTTTTTTCTTCCCACTTCCGCTGATTTGAATTTTTTTCCCTTGAATTTTAGGTTTATTTTATTAATTTTTATATATACATATATTTCCTTATATGGATACAAACTTCCAAGGTCCATAACTTTCTCATGCATTATCCGTTTAATGCAAACTTTGGGTCCATCTTGACCAGAATTTTGAGACGAACCCAGTGGTATAGTCTGTTTTACTTAATTCTCACTTTTAAAATTAAGTATG
Source organism: Allium sativum (assembly GCA_030737875.1). Lineage (NCBI taxonomy): Eukaryota > Viridiplantae > Streptophyta > Magnoliopsida > Asparagales > Amaryllidaceae > Allium > Allium sativum. The sequence continues at coordinate 568,559,815 of CM060923.1, read as the reverse complement.
CTTTTAATTCGTCTAAAAATATTCATAGGAAAATATGGAGTGTTACATTATCCCCTCCTTAAAAGATTCCGTCCCCGAAATCTCTAAGTTAAGAAGAATGCATCCTACCGTCCAACATCCATCTACTCAACCATCATTCACAAGCATCCATTGTCCTTAAAAAAAGATTTCTAATTCTAAATGAACTTATGCAAAAGTGTGCGTGTATATGTTCCTTATCTAATGCAAAATTAGTTGGTCTACTGATTCAGTTAACCTCCTTAATGTGATCTATGTTAGTGCCATGAGTCCAATTATGCATGCAATTATTCCTAATGTACTTCATAACCTCTACTTGAGTGCACAATCATTCATCCATAAGCAACATTCATATGATAACACATCCAATTTCAATCTCATCCATAACCAAACATATATATGCATATGCAATATGAAAGTGTCTTGAGTCGATCTAGTGCCTAAGATGTGTGCGTAAATGCATCCAAGAGAAACCACTTTCATCCACTTGCATCCACCAAACATAACATGTCTCAAACACATGTTTATAATCATAGGATATTCCTAGCTAAAGGTTGATGATATAATCAAGAGGACATCCTAAACAATAGAACAGGTATAAACAAAGCAGCAGAAAAAGGGGAAATTAAGTACATACCCTCAAAGAGAAAAGGATACAACGTATGCATCTTAGCTTCCGTCTCCCAAGTAGCACCTCCTTCATCACTTCCCCATTGTACTTTGACTAGCTTGAATTCTTTGTTGCGTAACCTCTTGACCTCCGATCCACGGATGCACGTAGGGGCTCGTCTAATCGTGGCGTCTCGCTCCACTTCAACTTCCTCAAGTATGCTCGGCTCCACCACTTCCACGGTGTCATGCAAGAACTTCCTCAAATGTGATACGTGAAACACATTATGTACACCACTAAGCTTCTCGGGCAACTCTACTCTGTAGGCCATCTGTCCAACTCTCTCTGTAATAGGAAACGGTCCTACGAAACTCGGTGCTAGCTACCCTACCAACCCAAAGCGAACAACATTCCTTAACAGTTATACTTTGACAAAGACCATGTCTCCAATACTGAGCTCAAGGTCGGTCCTTCTCCTGTTAGCATACGGCTTTTTCCTATCTTGCGCGGTCTTCATATGTCTTCGAATTAGATCCACTTTCTACGAAGTCTCTCTAATCATATCTGGCCCAAGTACTAGCTTATCTGTGGATTCCCACAAACAAGTTGGTGATCTACATGGTCGTCCATACAAAGCTTCAAACGGTACCATGCCAATGCTAGACTGATAGCTATTATTCTACGCAAACTCTACTAGTGGAAGGTGGTCCTCCCATGTCCCGCAAAGGTCCAAGATACAAAGCCTCAAAAGTTCTTCTAGAATCTGATTCACCCTCTCGATTTTGTCATCCGTTTGAGGATGATATGCCGTGCTCAAGCATAACTGGGTCCCTAGGGCTTCTTGCAAACTTTTCCAAAAGTCACTAGTAAAGATAGGATCACGATCGCTTACTATGCTAGAAGGTACCCCATGCAAATGAACTATCTCCCTAACATAAATAGGTGCTAACGATGATGTAGTCCTCTTTCTCTTGATAGAAATGAAGTGAGCACTCTTCGTAAGTCTGTCCACTATCACCCAAATACAGGTATTGCCTCTTCTAGACCTAGGCAACCCATCTATAAAGTCCATCGAGATACTCTCCGATCTCCATTGCGGAACCTCTACGGGATGAAGCAGTCCACCGGGCTTTTTCTGCTCAGCCTTGACTTGCTGACATACTAAGTATTTAGAAATGAACTCAACCACGCCCTTCTTCATTACGGCCCAAAAAGAGAACTCGCTTTACGTCTTTGTACATCTTTTCACCACCGGGATGTATGGTCATCTTAGAATGATGGGCTTCCTCAAGAACTGTCTTCTTTGAGTTCCCGTCTTGTGGTACACAAAGTCTCCCATCCTTATGTAACCAACCCTTGTCATCTAGGGTATACCTACCAAGATGGCTCGAAGACTCCCCTTATATGAGCTTTTCTACTAGCTCAAGCAACCGTGGGTCATCTCGCAGGGCATGTCCAATCCATCCCAAAAGCGTAGGTCTCACCTCTAAGGATGCTAACAGACCAGTCACATAATCGACAGAGTGTCTAAAGTCAAAGGCCGCTATGTACTCTAAGCTCCACCTCTCCCCAAACATAGGACTCAAAGTCAACTTCTTCTTACTCAAGGCATCGGCTACATTATTACCCTTACCAGGGGTATATGCGATCTCGAAATTATAGGATGCTAAGAACTCCATCCACCTTTGTTGCATCAAGTTAAGATCTTTCTACAAGAAAAGGTACTTCAATGATTTATGGTCAGTATACAATTCAAACTTCTCACCTAGGAGATAATGGCGCCAAGACTTAAGCGCAAAAACGATGGTAGCTAACTCTAGATCGTGGGTTGGGTAGTTTTTCTCATGTACTTTCAACTGTCTTCCACCATAAACTACTACCTTCCCTTCTTGCATCAAGACAGTGCCTAGTCCTGTACCGCATGCATCCATGTATACTGTAAACATTTTGCTCCCATCTGGCAATGTCAACACTGGGGCTGTTGTAAGAGACCTTTTCAATCGTTGGAAAGCAATGTCACAATCAATGTCCCAAGAAAAGGCTAGATTCATCTTCATCGGTCTAGTAAGTGGGGCTGATATCTTCGCAAAGTCCTTAATGAACTTCCTATAATAGCCCACTAATCCAAGAAAGCTTCGCACCTCTATTGCATTCTTTGGGATCTTCCAATCTTGCATTGCAACTACTTTTGAGGGGTCTATAGCTATCCGGTCTTTGGACACCACATGTCCTAGAAACCTTACTTCTTCTCTCTAAAAGTGACATTTGGAGAACTTCGCTTTAAGCTGATGTGCTCGAAGGGTATCCATGACTGCCCTCAAATGCAAAGTATGCTCTTCCTCGTTCTTTGAGAAAATCAAGATGTCTTCCACGAAGACTACCACAAACTTATTAAGGAACCCCCTAAACACCCTACTCATCAAGTCAACAAAATAGGCGGGTGCATTCGTCAAACCGAAAGGCATGACGAGCCATTCAAAGAAACCATCAGGGTCCTAAAAGTAGTCTTGTCTATACTGTCCGCAACCACTCTTAGCTGATGAAAACCGTAGCCAAATCTAGTTGTGAAAAAACGGATGCACCTACAAGCTGGTCAAACAAATCATCTATTCGTGGAAGTGGATGCCTATTTTACTTAGTTAGCTTTTTTAACTCTCTATAATCCACACATAAGCGAAGTTAACCATCCGCCTTAATAGCGAATACTACTGGAGCACCCCTTTTATAAATACTTCGCCTAATAAACCCCGTCTCAAGGAACTCTTTAACTTGTTTACTAAGCCCCTTCCTTTCCCTAGGAGCCATGTGTTGTACGGGAAAAGCAACTAGTTTGGCATTATCAACCAAGTATATGCGGAAATCTATTTCTCGCCTTGGGGGTAAACCCTTCACGTCATCAAAGACATTGGGATACTCACGGACTACTAGAACAAATTGCAAATTATCAAAAGATGCATCAAGAGATTCTAGGGAACTAAGTATGATAGAATCCTTGGGGTTACACGAGATTTCGAGGGTATTACCGAGACGAGTAAAAAGTCCAACTACCCTCCTTTCACAATCGAGAATGGCACCATTTCTGGATAACCAATCCATCCCTAGAATCAACCCATAGCCCATGAAACCAAGAACATATGCATTAAATCGAAACTCAACACTAAGTATAGATATTCCCAAATCCAAGAAAATCATAGATAAATGAGCCGAACCCCTAATCGGATTTGAGAAAACAATGGGATCCTCTACCATACATGTACTAAGGTGCAGAGAATCTACTATAGAAGCAGATATATAAGAATGCGATGCGCCAGAATAAAAAAGAGTGCGTATAGTGTAACACCCCACCTCCGCTAGGGTCACTCACAAAGGGAATGCAATAGTTTTGGTGGAGTATTATCTAGGTAAACATGCACAGAGATATCACAAGGCAGAACATAAATAAAGCAGCGGTAGAAATTAAAAACCAACATTTTATTATTTTCCAAAAAAGAGTCAAAAGCTCATATATCCAAGATACAAATTATTCCATTACATCAAATTCATAATAAAGAAGAATAAACTTAAAACAAAAGTAAATTTTTCCCGATAAATAGCAGAAGCAGCAATAGCATAGCCCAAGACCAAACCGTACATGAGCTGTTAGAAAGCAAGTTGAATCCAAGCTAAGAACTGGTATTTCCTCCCTGAGAACCTGGGGGGGATGGAATGAAAGGAAAATGGGCGAAAGAAAAAGGGTCAGTCATAAAGACTGGTAAGCCCTAGTGACTTTCAGTATGAAAAAAACTAGTAAAGGTAATATGATATGTGAAAACCGGAATTAAACATAAGGATGATAATAATACTAGTAGGATAATTAAGATAACAAGATAAGTCAAGTCTGGCATCACATGTTCAAGGTTTGCTGCACCATCTGTACTAGTGTTCTAACCCATGTCAAGTATTAACCATGAAATGATCCCTTAGCCCGGTGTCATGAAGTGACCCATTATGGGGTCCTACGGTACGATCTATTAGTCGATCGGCTCCCTACAAGCCCTAGCTCGTTATGTGTCTGTGTCATACGGCCCTATCCTGGAATGTAGTTACCTGTGCTAGGTCTACCATAGGGTGTATCAAGTCCTATGGTGCCAACCACCCCCACGAATCAAGCACGCACAGTGTAAATCTACGGGTGCCCAGTGCCTGCTTTTCAACTCCGGACTACGTGCACGACCATAGCCCGCCTGAACCTACAATGGCACACCTACTCAGCCGTCGTTCTGGTCGCTTACAATTAGCCCAGTAATCATGCCCCACCCTGCATAATCCTAGGGTATCGTGATACATCTAAGTGGGTTACAGCTGAAAAGGACCGCGTAACTAGGGTTTCTAATGGGTTAAGTGTTGTCATTCAAATTCGTGACTTAACCCTATCCAAATCATGTATCAAGTTGGTTAAGTGTGTTCAAGCAGTTCATGACTTAGCCCTATCAATTCATCGTGTCAAGTTGGTTAAGTATATTTAAGTGGTTCATGACTTAACCCTATCATGTGGCATTAATTCATTAGTGCACGCCAACCTCTCACATTAGACTAACTGTTGTGGTTACTGGATTTGTCGGGCGGTTCCGGGCAGATTTACACCACAACATAGTCTAACCTTGGGTTTTTACGTGCGATATGACCAGCTACCCACATTGGATCCTATTGTTTGCAGCCACTGGATTTGTCGGGCGGTTCCGGGCAGATTTACACTGCAAACTCAACCCAACCTCGAGTTGGCCATTCTCAAGTTTATCTAACTGTCATGCCCACTTTCAAGTTTTCATGTCTAGATTCATGTCAAGTTTTCAGGTCATGTTTCATGTCAAGTCGTGTCAAGTTCATGTCCATATTCAGGTTCAAGTCATAACAACGTTCATGTTCAAGTTTAAAGCTAATTTATGTTTTACCTAGTCTACCAAATCGTATTCCCATCGCACGTAAGTTCGAATCGATACAAATAAATCTAATAGGGAATAACATAAAAAGGAACGGGTATAATGTGGCAAAAGTGATTACTGGCATAGCATGATATGACTTGAAATAAAAGATTAAAATATTTCTGGCATATGAAATATTGGCCTCGAACATAAAGATTCCAAATCTAGCAAGATAAGGTACTAGTCAAACTAACAGTTGTCACAAGGTGATAGTATAGTCATGGTAACGACTGTCATAAGGTGATAGTATAGTCATAATACGACTGTCATAAGGTGATAGTATAGTCATGATAACGTCTGTCATAAGGTGATAGTCATAAACATGTGACTAATAACAGATTCAACATGATTCTAAGAGGGGTTTCTTTTGATTTACAGCATGAATAGGCCCCAAATCAATGTCATAGTAATATTCAAGAGTCAAGATCCAAGATGAACGAGAATGAATGTAAACAGTCATCATACATAGGTCTAATTTCAATTTACATCATATTCATAATACATTTATAGTTTAAATCTGAAAATAAATGGGGCTTACAGATCGTGGTTCGAGAATTAGAAAAAGAGAGTCGATGTTGAATATGCTTAGCCAAGTCCTAATAGAATTCCCCAAATCAGCAATTCCCTTAACGCAGTCTCAACGTAGTAGAAGCAGTCCCTCTCTCAAACTTTTCAACGAGAATTAGAGCAGCATAAGGTCAGAAAGAAATTTGGTGTTGAGAGACTGGTGTTAGGGGCTGTATTTATAGGGTCAGATCAACGAATGTGGACATAAATGAGGCCAAATACATCAGAGTGAATCCAACTTTAGAAATGGGCTCGGGCACCAGGTCAACCCCCAGGTCGACACTATGGTCGACCTGGTCCTGGGTAGGTCGACTACATAATCGACCCCCAGGTCGATCTGGTCCTGGGCGGGAAATTCCCCCCCCCCCCCCCCAGTCCATTTGGACGATTGAAATTCGAATTTTTGAATTCGAATTGAGTATGTTTTGAACTTGTAAATTTCTGAAAACTTCGAATGGTCATAACTTGGTCATACGGACTCCGATTTTCGAAAACTAAGACTAGTTTCCAAGCAGAATTTCGAGACGAATGCAATGGCGTAACCCGTTTCCCTTGATTCTAATTATAAAAATTAATTCTGCGCTTATTTATGGTTATTACACATTATAAAAACACGGGTTGTTACATTCTCCCCCCCTTAAAGGATTTCGTCCCCGAAATCTCTAAGTTAGGGAGGATGTGTCCTACCATCCAATCATCCATCTGCTCAAAGCATCATCCACAGGCAACCATTGTCCTTAAAAGACTTCTAGTGCTGTATGAACATATGCAGAAAGTGTGTGTATATGTACTTATCTAATGCAAAAGATCAGGTGGTTACTGATTCAGTAAACCTCCTTAATGCAAAATATGTTAGTGTCATGAATCCAACATGTATGCAAATTCCTAATATAGTTTATAATCTCTACATGAGTGCACAAACATTCATCCATATGCAACATCCAAGTGATAGCATAACAAGTTCCATCCATGTACAAGTATTAGCACTCATGCATGTGCAACATGAAAATGTGACTGAGCCGATCTAGTGCCTAATGTGTGTCATGCATCCACTAGCAACCACTTGCAACCATTTGCAAACATCAACCATAACTTGTTTCAATCACATGTATACATCCATATGGTTCTACCTAAGGTTCTCAAGATAAGATCGAGAAGATAACAAGACAAACATAGATAGTAGAAGCATGATACGAAAAGGTTTTCAAGGAAAAAGAGATCGAGAATGTACCCTCAAAAAGAAATGGGTAAAGCGCGCGTATCTTTTCTTCGGTTTCCCATGTTGTGTCTTCTTGGGCTTCACTCCACTGCACTTTAACTAGCTTGACTTCTCGATTCTTTAGCTTCTTAATCTCCGTTCCTAAGATACGAATCGGAACTCGCCTTAATGTTGCTTCTTTTTCCACTTCTATGTCTTCAAGGATGCTTGGCTCAACCACTTCGGCTGACTCATGCAAACACTTCCGGAGATGCGAGATGTGAAAGACATTGTGTACTCCAGATAACTTGTCGGGTAAGTCCACCTTACAGGGCATTCGTCCAATCCTCTCAATGATAGGGAACGGTCCTACGAATCTTGGTGCTAGCTTTCCAACTGCTCCAAAACGAACTACATTGCATAACGGAGAAACCTTTATAATGACCATATCTCCGACTTCGAACTCTAGGTCTGTCCTTCTCTGGTCCGCATAAGATTTCTGTATATCTTGGGCCGTTTTCATCTGTCTTCGTATCAACTCAATCTTCTCAGAAGTGTCCCTTATCATGACGGACCCAAGTATAAGTCTGTCGGTCATCTCCCACCAACAAGTTGGCGACTTGCACGGTCTTCCATATAGGGCTTCGAACGTTGCCATTCCGATGCTAGCTTGGTAACTGTTATTATACGCAAACTCCACGAGAGGAAGGTGGTCTTCCCAAGTACCACCAAAGTCAAGAATGCATAGCCTCAGGAGATCTTCTAGTACCCTATTTACCCTTTCGGTTTGTCCATCCGTCTGTGGGTGATAGGCCGTGCTTAAATTCAGTCGTGTTCCCATTGCTTCTTGCAGACTATTCCAGAACTGGCTAGTGAAAATTGGGTCATGATCACTAACTATACTAGAAGGAACTTCATGCAATCGTACTATCTCTCGAAGGTAAATAGTCGCTAGCCCTGATGCGGTCCCCTTGCTTTTCACCGGAATGAAGTGAGCACTTTTCGTGAGTCTATCAACTATGACCCATATGCTAGTATTTCCCTTCCTAGACCTAGGCAGTCCATCCACGAAATCCATCGAAATACTCTCCCATTTCCATTGCGGAACTTCCAAAGGGTGTAATAGTCCACCGGGCTTCTTCGACTCGGCCTTTACTTGTTTGCACACCATGCACCTCGAGACGAACTCTGCCACGTCCTTTTTCATTCCAGCCCAAAAGAAAATGCGTTTCATATCCCTGTACATCTTATCCCCTCCGGGATGTATAGTCATCTTCGGGTGGTGCGCTTCTTCGAGAACTTTCCTTACTAAGTCTCCCACTTGTGGGACACATAGTCTTCCATCGCGCCTTAGCCATCCCTTGTCATCTATGGCATACCTACTGAGGTTACTCGACGTCTCACCCCTAATCAGCTTGTCCATGATTTCAACTAACTGCGGGTCTTCCTTCTGTGAAGTCCCTACTTGATCTAGAAGTGTAGATGTTAGCTCAAGAGATGCTAACATAGCAGTCAATGACTCAACAGAAGGTGTAAAATCAAAGGTTGCTATAAACTCAAGGCTTTTCATTTCAACAAACAAGGGGCTCAAAGTCAACCTTTTTCTACTTAGCGCATCCGCCACCACATTACCCTTGCCAGGGGTATAAGCTATATCGAAGTCATATGATGCCAAGAACTCCATCCACCGCTGTTGTCTTAGATTCAAGTCTTTCTGTGAAAAGAGGTACTTAAGTGATTTGTGGTCGGTATACAGCTCGAACCTCTATCCTAGAAGATAACGTCGCCACGCTTTAAGTCCAAAGACAATCGCGGCCAACTCCAAGTCATGCGTGGGATAGTTTTTCTCATGAACTTTATGTTGTCTGCCCCCGTAGCATATTACTCTTCCTTCTTGCATTAGGACAGCGCCTAATCCCGTGCCGCACGCATCTGTGTACACAGTAAACATCTTACCTCCATCGGGTAATGCCAAAACTGGAGCTGTGGTGAGGGCTCTCTTAAGTCTAAGAAAAGCAGCGTCACATTCTATGTCCCATGCAAAAGGTAGGTTCTTCTTTGTTAACTTGGTAAGAGGGGCTGAAATCTTAGCGAAGTCCTTAACGAACTTCCTGTAGTAGCCCGCCAAACCGAGAAAGCTCCTCACCTCCGTTGCATTCTTAGGAATTTTCCAGTCCTGCACCGCAACTACCTTTGCGGGGTCCACGGCTATGCCTTGCTTAGAAACTACATGTCCAAGGAACCAAACTTCCTTCCTCCAAAAATGGCATTTGGAGAACTTAGCCTTTAACTGGTGTGCTCTAAGCGTTTCCATGACTTCCTTGAGATGTCTAGCATGCTCTTCTTCATTTTTTGAGAAGATCAAAATATCATCCACGAAAACTACCATAAACTTGTTAAGGAACTCCCGAAACACCCTGCTCATCAAATCTACAAAGTACGCGGGTGCATTCGTTAAACCAAACGGCATGAGAGCCATTCGAAGAACCCATCTGGAGTCCTAAACGCAGTTTTGTCAATGTTATCCTCAGCTACTCTGAGCTGATGGAATCCTGTGGCTAGATCGAGTTGAGAGAAAACAGATGCTCCCACAAGCAGGTCAAACAAATCGTCGATTCTTGGTAGGGGTGTCTATTCTTCTTTGTCAGCTTGTTTAACTCACGATAATCTACGCACAGACGAAGCGATCCATCCGCCTTAGTAGCGAATACCACCGGAGCACCCCATTCAGAAATGCTTCGTCTTATGAAATTTTTCTCAAGCAACTCGTTAATTTGTTTACTGAGCTCTCTTCTTTCTCGCGGGGCCATGTGCCTAACGGGCAATGAAACTGGCTTGGCATTATCAACAAGATAAATTCGGAACTCTATCTCGCGTTTAGGAGGTAATCCCCTCACTTCATCAAAGACATCTGGATATTCTCGGACCACTCTTACAGACTGCAAATTATTGTCGGACGAGTCAAGGGATTCAAGATAACATAACATGACCGGACCCTTAGGGTTACAAGAAATTTCAAGGGTATTTCCAAGGCGAGTCATGAGCCTCACTTCCCTTCGTTCACAATCAAGAATGGCTCCATAATCGGACAGCCAATCCATACCTAGGATCAAACCGTATCCCATGAATCCGAGAACATAAGCATTACACGTGAATTCTATGTTTAAGATAGAGATCCTGAAATCCACACACATCATAGATAAATGGGCGGAGCCCCCAATTGGATTTGAAACTATAACGGGATCCTCAACTAGACTAGTACTTAGGTGCAGATTTTCAACAATATCAGAGGAAATAAAAGTATGCGATGCGCCAGAGTCAAATAAGGTTCGAACAGGAAAGTCAGAAATGTAAACAAGGCTTTCTACGGAAATATTACTACCTCGGTCAAGAGTTGGAGTGGTGTTGAGAGCATTCAACTGCCCTCCAGAAGGTCATGCTCGCTGGGTCTACCCTTGCCCTTGCCCTTGCTTCTTAGGGCAATCCTTGCTGATTTGTCTAGTATCTCCACAATGAAAGCATTCACCCAAATTCCTCTTCTTCTTTCTACAGTCTTTAGCTAGATGTCCAGTAATACCACAGAAGTTGCACTTCCTCGTCTCACGTGATTTGTTGTTGCCCTTGTTATTCTTGTTATTCTTGTTGTTCCCCTTCTTGAAGTCAGCTTTCTTATTTTGAGTCTCGTTAGGCATAACCTCCTTCTTGCTATTCTTGTCTTCCTCATGAAGTAGAGCCGTATCCACCAAGCTTTCAAAGGTCGCCCCCATGGGTATATGAGTTAGGGCCAAGCTGTTAGTGGCTCGTTCAATCCTCGAGCAAAGCGTACAACCTTTTTTTGGGCTGTGTTGACCAAATCCAAACCGAATCGAGCAAGCTGATTAAACTTATTCACGTACTCCCTCACAGACATTTCCCCTTGCTTGAGCGCTAGGAACCTCTCCATCTGAAGGTTCTCTTCTGCTGACGATAAGAATTTAAGCCCAAACCTCTCTCTAAAGTCTGCCCAAGTCTCAATTGGCATGGTAGCATTGGTGACTTCCCACCAAAATGCAGCTTCCTCTTTCAGCAACCATGTTGCCAACTGAACTTTCCTATGGTCCTCCATATCAAAGATAATGAACAAGTCTTCAGTCTCCTTTAGCCAGTTTCGTGCCTCAACAAAGGTTTCAGTTCCAACGAAGTTCTTGCCGCCCATTGCTTTAAAGTCTTTGCATATTTTGACAAAGGCGGTACCCGGAGGAGGAGGAACCACAGCCACTGGGGGATGAGGAGGAGGGATGTCTGCCGTGCCTGCATCATTGGCCCTGGCTTCTAAGTACCTTCGGAACCATCCAGGCACGGGTATTCCCTCAGGAAGGTTAAGATCGGCCATACTAAAAAACAAAAAGAAAAAGATTCAAATGAGGAAACAAAGGAAAGTGCTAATGGCTTATTGGGGGATAACCTTTTTAAACATAAAACATTTCTTGAAAAATGCTTCTTTATAAATAGTTTTGAAAACAGTTTCGGAAGGTTTTTAAAACTTTTGCCCAGCCTGGTAACCTTCTGCTCTGATACCAAATTGTAACACCCCACCTCCGCTAGGGTCACTCACAAAGGAAATGCACTAGTTTTGGTGGATTATTATCTAGATAAACATGCACAGAGATATCACAAGGCAGAACATAAATAAAGCAGCGGTAGAAATTAAAAACCAACTTTTTATTATTTTCCAGAAAAGAGTCAAAAGCTCATATATCCAAGATACAAATTATTCCATTACATCAAGTTCATAATAAAGAAGCATAAATTAAAACAAAAGTAAATCATTCCCCATAAATAGCAGAAGCAGCCATAGCACAGCCCAAGGCCAAACCGTACATGAGCTGTCAGAAAGCAAGTTGAATCCAAGCTAAGAGCTAGTGTTTCCTCCCTGAGAACCTTGGGGGGGGGGGAATGAAAGGAAAAGGGGCAAAAGAAAAAGGGTCAGTCATAAAGACTGGTAAGCCCTAGTGACTTTCAGTATGAAAACTAGTAAAGGTAACATGATATGTGAAAACTGGAATTAAACATAAGGATGATAACAGTACTTATAGGATAATTAAGATAACAAGATAAGTCAAGTCCGGCATCGCATGTTCAAGGTTCGCTGCACCATCTGTACTAGTGTTCTAACCCATGTCAAGTATTAACCATGAAATGATCCCTTAGCCCGGTGTCATGAAGTGACCCGTTACGGGGTCCTACGGTACGATCTATTGATCGATCGGCTCCCTACAAGTCCTAGCTCGTTATGTGTCTGTGTCATACGGCCCTATCCTGGAATGTAGTTACCTGTGCTAGGTCCACCATAGGTTGTATCAAGTCCTATGGTGCCAACCACCGACACGAATCAAGCACGCACTGTGTAAATCTACGGGTGCCCAATGCCTGCTTTTTCAACTCCGGACTACGTGCACAACCATAGCCCGCCTGAACCTACAATGGCGCACCTACTCAGCTGTCGTTCTGGTCGCTTACAATCAGCCCAGTAATCGTTCCCCACCTTGCATAGTCCCAGGATATCGTGATACATCTAAGTGGGTTACTGCTAAAAAGTACCGCGTAACTAGGGTTTCTAATGGGTTAAGTGTTGTCATTCAAATTTGTGACTTAACCCTATCCAAATCATGTATCAAGTTGGTTAAGTGTGTTCAAGCAGTTCATGATTTAACCCTATCAATTCGTCGTGTCAAGTTGGTTAAGTATATTCAAGTGGTTCATTACTTGACCCTATCATGTGGCATTAATTCATTAGTGCACGCCAACCTCTCACATTAGACTAACTGTTGTGGTAACTGGACTTGCCGGGCGGTTCCGGGCAGATTTACACCACAACATAGTCTAACCTCGGGTTTTTACGTGCGATATGACCAACTACCCACATTGGATCCTATTGTTTGCAGCCACTAGATTTGCCGGGCGGTTCCGGGCAGATTTACACTGCAAACTCAACCCAACCTCGAGTTGGCCATTCTCAAGTTTATCTAACTATCATGCCCACGTTCAAGTTTTCAGGTCTAGATTCATGTCAAGTTTTCAGGTCATGTTTCATGTCAAGTCGTGTCAAGTTCATGTCCATATTCAGGTTCAAGTCATAACAACGTTCATGTTCAAGTTTAAAGCTAATTTATGATTTTCCTAGTCTACCAAATCGTATTCCCATCGCACGTAAGTTCGAATCGATACAAATAAATCTAATATGGAATAACATAAAAAGGAACGGGTATAATGTGGCAAAAGTGATTACTGGCATAGCATGATATGACTTGAAATAAAAGATTAAAATATTACTGGCATATGAAATATTGGCTTCGAACATAAAGATTCCAAATCTATCAAGATAAGGTACTAGTCAAAATAATAGTTGTCACAAGGTGATAGTATAGTCATGGTAACGACTGTCATAAGGTGATAGTATAGTCATGATACGACTGTCATAAGGTGATAGTATAGCCATGATCACGACAGTCATATGGTGATAGTCATAAACATGTGACTAATAACATATTCAACATGATAATAAGAGGGGTTTCTTTTGATTTACAACATGAATAGGCCCCAAATCAATGTCATAGTAATATTCAAGAGTCAAGATCCAAGATGAAAGAGAATGAATGTAAACGGTCATCATACATAGGTCCAATTTAAATTTACATCATATTCATAATACATTTATAGTTTAAATCTGAAAATAACTGGGGCTTACAGATCGTGGTTTGAGAATTAGAAAAAGAGAGCCGATATTGAATATGCTGAGTCAAGTCCTAATAGAAGTCCCCAAATCAGCAATTCCCTTAACGCAGTCTCAACGTAGTAGAAGCAGTCCCTCTCTCAAACTTTTCAACCAGAATCATAGCAGCATAAGATCAGAAAGAAATTTGGTGTAGAGAGAATGGTGTTAGGGGCTGTATTTATAGGGTCAAGTCAACGAATGTGGACAGAAATGAGGCCAAATACATCAGAGTGAATCCAGCTTCAGAAATGGGCTCAGGCACCAGGTCGACCCCCAGGTCGACACTATGGTCGACCTGGTCTTGGGTAGGTCGACTACATAGTCGACCCCCTGGTCGACCTGGTCCTGGGCGGGAAATTTCCTGCCCGGTCCATTTAGAGGTTTGAAATTCGAATTTTTGAATTCGAATTGAGTCTGTTTTGAACTTGAAAATTTCTGAAAACTTCGAATGGTCATAACTTGGTCATACGGACACCGATTTTCGAAAACTCAGACTCGTTTCCAAGCAAAATTTCGAGACGAACACAATGGCGTAACCCGTTTACCTTGATTCTTATTATAAAAATTAATTCTGCCCTGATTTATGGTTATTACATGTTATAAAAACACGGGTTGTTACATATAGGATGATCAAGAAGAAAAACTAAACTTTCAACGGAAATATTTCTACCTATCTCTTGAGTGGGTGCCATGAGAGCATGAACTTGCACTCCAGAAGGTCCTGCCCTTTGCCCTTTCTTCTTTGGGCAATCCTTAACCACATGTCCTGTCTTGCCACAATGGAAACGTCCACCAGTCTTCCTCTTCTTCTTTCTACAGTCTTTAGCGATATGGCCAATGATACCACAATAGTTACACTTCCTCTTGTCGCGTGTCTTGTTGTTCTTTCCACCCTTCTTATTGTCCACCTTTTTGATTTGAGGTTCATCCTTCTTCACTTCTTTCTTCCCACCCTTGTCTTCTTCATGTAATAGCGCCATGTCCACCGATCTCTGAAATGTTGCGCCCATTGGAATATGGGACATAGCTAGACCATGCAATGGTTCATTCAAGCCTTTAGCAAAACGTAAAGCTTTCTTGTGAGGTGTATCTACCAACTCCAACCTAAATCTTGCAAGAAAATTGAATTTTTTGACGTATTCCTTGACTGACATACTCCCATGTTTGAGTGTTAGAAACTTCTCCATCTGTAGGCTTTGTTCAGCTGACTAGAGGAACTTCATCTCAAACCTTCACCTAAAGTCCCCCCAAGTCTCAACTGGTTTCTTAGCACTAGTAGCTTCCCACCAGTAAGAGGCTTCTTCAATCATTAGCCAAGCAGCCAATTGTATCTTCCTCCTATCATCCACTTCAAAGATAGCAAACAACTCTTCTTTTTCCTTGAGTAAGTTCCATGCTTCAACAAACGTCTCAGTCCCTTTAAAGATCTTTCTGCCCATAGCACGAAAGTTCTCACAAATCTTAGCAAAAGCATCTACATGAGCAGCGACAGCAGCTGGGGGAGGAGGTGGAGGAGGAGAAGGAACGTTGGCAGGTCCCGAGGTAGTGGCCCTAGCCTCTGGGTATCGTCTGAACCAAGTGGGTATCGGAACACCCTCAGGTATCTCGGTTCCCGAGACATGCAGAAAAGAAAAAGGAAAGGATTCCAAACAAAGAAAAGAAGGATAGTGCATATGGCTTTGGGGAATACGCCTTTTTAAAATAAAAATATTTTTTCCTTGAAAATGCTTCTTTAAATCAAGGTTTTGAAAATAATTTCTTTAAAATATGCATTTGAAAATAGTTTTCAAAATCTTTTATCCGTTCTGGTAACCTTCAGCTCTGGTACCACGTGTAACACCCCACTTCTATTAAGGTCACTCACAAAGGGAATGCATTAACTTTAATGGGGTCATAAGAGTATAAAACATATAAAATTACAAAACAGACAAATTTAAGCAACTGAAAATAATTAGAACTTTTATTCCATAGTAGCATAATAGGATAAACTTTCATAAGGGTTGTTTCAAACATCAACACCAAAACATCAAAACCCATTACATCAAATATTTTTCTTGTTCCTCAAAAGAATCATAATACAAAATAACATAACATAATTCCCCAATTAAGCAGTAGCCAGCCATAGTAGTAAAGCAAAGAGTTCAAAGCAATACATCACAATCTTCGAGCTTGAAAAGAATATGAACTAAGTGGTGGTATTCCCTCCTTGTGGACCTTGGGGGGAACGAATGAAGGCGAAACAAAAACAGAGTCAGACATAAAGCCTAGTAAGTCCAGTGACTTTCAGCATGTAAACAGGTAAAGGTATCATGGCATGAATAAACTGGATACAAGACATAACGATGATAATAAGCATCGTAAGATAACGAGATAAGCATAAGATAAGACAAGAACATGATAAGGTATCGTACTGATTCCTAATTTCTCTGCACCACCTAACTAGTGTTCAACTAATGCCATTTGTTACAAAACAAGATAAGTGATCCCCATTTCCCACATGATAGTTTTATCGGTACATATCTCATGATGAGGGTCCCACCTCATATTGACAGTTTACCTGTCCCCACTGTACCCATCTTAATTGATCGGCTCCTACTCATAACGTTCTGTATGTGGTTGTATCAACCCGGCCCCTACTTGTAGATTCCTATGCTGGACCCACCATAAGGTGTATCATTTCCAACGGTGGAAAACCGATACAGCTGTAGAGTGCACAGCTTGATACATACTTGGTACTCAGTGTCCAAATTTTCCCATGCCAGTATAACGTGCACGCCCGTTATCTACCGGAACATGCACTGCCGTACCACCTACCGCTATTTAGATCACATATAATCAGCCCAGTAATCGTGCCCCACCCTGCCAAGCTCAGGGTCCCGTTGATAACTAATGTGGGTTATTGCTGAAAAGGGTCCCGCTACTAGGGTTTTCCTAGGGTCTATTTGTATACCCCCCATATTGGTTAAGTGTCATCAATCAATCAATTCGAGTTTACTTAACCCACCCATTCATCATGTTATATTGGTTAAGTGTCTTTAATTTAGTCGAGTTACATAACCCACCCACTTGTCATGTCATATTGGTTAAGTGTTGCATGTTGACTTAATCCTACCATACTTAACATGTTTGTTTAGCATTAATTATTTACTAATGTATCAACCTCTCACGTTGGACTTATTTGCGGTAGCTGGATTGTGCCGGGCGGTTCCGGGCCGTCCTACATCGCAAACCATTCCAACCTCGGGTTCAAGCATTCAATGCGCTAACCTCTCACATTAGACTTTTTTTTGCGGTTACTGGATGTGCTTGGCGGTCCCGGGCAGTTTTACACCACAAAATCATTCTAACCTCGTGTTAGGCATTATTACCCATCTAATCTTCGCCTTTGACCTCTCACAATAGATTGTTGTCGTTGTGGGTGCTGGATGTGCCGGGTGGTTCCGGGCAGCCTTACACCACAACTTAAATCTAACCTCGTGTCTTAGGTGGCCATTAGATTTAATTAAATTATATACTTGCTAATTATGTCAAAGTTCCAATTTTTCACATGCCAATTATCATATGCCCAATTATTGATTTACATGCCAATTTACATATGCCTAATTATTGATTTACATGCCAATTTAAATATGGCCAAATATTGATTCACATGTCAATTTACATATGCCCAAATATTGATTTACATGCCAATTTACACAAACTTGTGATTCTAATAATAGTACCCCATATCCATCACAAATTATGCCCAATAATTCCACCAAACATGTTATGTAACAACCCGAATTTTAATAACGTGTTAAAACCATAAATCAAGGAAGAATTAATTTTTAAAATAAGAATCAAGGGAAACGGGTTATGCCGTTGCGTTCTTCTCGGAATTCTGCTTGAAATAGAGTCCGAGATTGCGTAAAACGGATACCATACGAAGAAGATATGGATGAACGAATTTAGGCAGAAAAACTAGAAACGGGCCAGAATGCACTGGCGCACTTGGGAAGTGCGCCAGAACAAAATTGCACTGGCGCACTTGGGAAGTGCGCCCATGCAATTTTGCATTGGCGCACTTGGCAGGTGCGCCCATGATGAGCAGAAAACCTGCTGGTCAGGCCCTGGCTGGCCTGGTCGGGTTCTGGTCGAATTTGTGAGCTCTGCTGTGTCACTAGGGCTAACTTGTCACTTTCTGATTGGCTTCTCTTGAGATGTATGGCCTTGATTAACTCTAGCTTCATCGACGACTCTAATTAGTTTGAAACCCTATATAAACAGCCTCCTAGCCTCATTCTCTTTACACCATTCTTCTCTAACCTTATGCTGCTCAAGCCCTTGATGATCATGGATTCTTCTTCTTCCTCTAAAATAAATTAAATCAAAACAAATCACGAAGATTATTTCTTGAAGACTACGGCTAGGAATTTCTTATTGTTGATTTTCTTCTGCAATCAAAACAAGATTCAACGATTCAACAATTCAACGACAAATTTCTAGACTTAACTTCTGCATACAAATTTCTTAGACCACGATCTTTAAGTTCCAGTTACTTTTAGATAAAAACTATAAATCTAATATGAGCATGGTATAAATTGGAAGTGATTTATGTATTATTCATATCTATTCTTGTTTTCTTTCTGGATCTTGACTATTGGGAATATTGCCTATGACGTTGAAACTATTATTAATGGCCTAAGACTATGACGGTGAAAAGAAGACTGCTTATGCCAATGACTGTGAACATAAGACTATGCCTATGACTACGACTGTGAACATAAGACTATGCCTATGCCTACGACTATGAACATAAGACTATTGACTATGACAAGGACAATTGTGACTAATTAACTAAGTTTCATGACCATGAGGTTATTGCCTAGGATTATAACTTTGAAATTGGATCTAAGCTTGATTTTCTATTCAGACCTTTTCTTTATTTGTCCTTGGATCTTGATTTTTGGAATTTTTCTATTTAAATTAGATCTTTCCTTGTTCTTGAAACTAGATTATTATTCAAACCTTTTCATGATCAATAATGTTATCAGATCTACATGCCTGCGATATTTTAATCAATTTATTCAGCAATGTCATGCCTTAAAAATAGATCGATAATTGAATAATGTTGATTTGAATGATATTGATCTGTGCCTGTGGTTCCATTTTATTATCATGTTGAATTGGGAGTTAATGAATAAGTCTATTCATGTGTATATAAACTTGAAGCATAACCCGTTATGACAAGTTGTGTAGTTTATCATGGTAATGCAAGTTTTAGGTTGTAAAATCATATCACATATGTGACCAAATGTTAGATCTACATGTTTATGTGTATATGTTAAACCTATGTCATATTTCAAGTTCACACTTATTCATATGCTCGTGATTGATTTGCAAGTTCACATATATGTAAGTTGATTTAGTCTATGTTGCAAGTTCACATATATGTATGTTGATTTAGTCTACGTTGCATGATTCACACCTATGATATTCATGTTGACTATTTTGCTAGTTCACACCTATGATGTTCATATTGACTATGCCGAAAATGCCAAGTTTACACCTATGTCATGTTTATGTTAATGAATTTCTTTATGCCAATTTTGCGTACGTTAAATTAGTCTAAGTTTTTAGCATAATATCATATGTCAAAAATCATGCGGACTAGAAATTAGGCTAAGATTGTTAGCCTAATATTTAGACGGGGTAACGTTGGGAAAAATTGGTAATCATTGGAAGCTTGGCATGAATCTTGCCCCGAAACCTGACAAGAACTTGACATGAAACTTGCCTTGAAAACTTGACACGATCTTGACATGAATCTTGAACATGGACATGACACTATAATGGACATGAAAATGGCCAACTCGAGGTTGGGTTGAGTTTGCAGTGTAAATCTTCCCGGAACCGCCCGGCAAATCCAGTTACTGCAAACAATAGGATCCAATGTGGGTAGTTGGTCATATCGCGCTTGAAACCCGAGGTCAGACTAAGTTATGGTGTAAATCTGCACGGAATCGCCCGGCATATCCAGTGACCACAACAACAGGTCTGATGTGAGAGGTTGGGCTGCATTAATGAATTAATGCCACATGATAGAGTTAAGTCATGAACATGTAAGACAACACTTAACCAACTTGATACATGATTCGTAGGTGTGTTAAGTCATGAACTTGAATGACAACACTTAAACAACTTGACATGCTAGACTGATAGGGGTTAAATCACGAATTTAAATGACAACACTTAACCTATTGGATGGAAACCCTAGTTACGTAGTCCGTTTCAGCAGTACCCCCTAGATGTATCATGGTACCCTAGGACTAGGCAGGGTGGGGCACGATTACTGGGCTGATTGTAAGCGACCAGAACGATGGCTGTGTTGGTGCGCCAGTGTAGGTTCAGGTGGGCTATGGTCGTGCACATGTTCCGGAGTTGAAAAAGCAGGCATTGGGCATCAGTAGGTTTATCTGTGCATTCTTGATTCGTGTCGGTGGTTGGCATCATAGGGCTTGATACACCCTATGGTGTACCTAGCACAGGTGACTACATTCGTGATAGGGCCGTATGACATAGACACATGACGAGCTAGAACTTGTAGGGAGCCGATCGATTAGTGGATCGTTCCGCTGGACACAGTAATGGGTCATTTCATGATATTGGGCCAAGGGATCATTTCATGATTAATATAAGAAATGGGTTGGAATACTAGTACAGTCGATGCAGCAAACCTAGAATATGTGATGATATACTTGATTTATCATGTTATCTTAGTCTATCTTACCCATCTTGTCATCATCCTTATGTTTACTTCCAGTTTGTACATGTCATGTTACCTTTACTTGTTTTTATGCTGAAAGTCACTAGGACTTACCAGTCTTTATGACTGACCCGTTTTCTTTTGTCTCTTTTTCTTCCGTTCCTCCCCCCCAGGTTCTCAGGGAGGAAACTCAAGCACTTAGCTTGGATTTTGCTTGCTTTCGGTTCAGCTCTTGTACTGTTTGATCTTGGGCTATGCTATGGCTGCATTTCTGCTACCTTTAGGGAATTAAGCTACTTTTGATGTTTTAAGTCTATGCTTATTTATTTATGCAAGATAGAATTTGTTGTAATGGAAAATAATGACCTTGGCTATTTGATGTAAAAGGTTTTGACTCTTTTTGAAAGTAATGAAATTTATCTTTTGATTCTTCCGCTGTTTTACCAATGTTCTGTCTTGTAATATTTCTATGTTTGTTTACCTCGATAACGCCCCTCCAAAACTAGTGCATTCCCTTTGTGAGTGACCCTAGCGGAGGTGGGGTGTTACATTTGGTATCAGAGTAGAAGGTTACCAGACCGGGCAAAAGTTTTTAAAAATCCTTCTGAAATTATTTACAAAGAAGCATTTTTCAAGAAAAGTCTTGTTTTATTTAAAGGCTATTCCCCAAAAGCCATTATCACTATCCTTTGTTTCCTCGTTTTGAATCTCTTCTTTTTCATTTCAGCATGTCTGGGAATCTTAACTTTCAAGAGGGCGTGCCAATACCTGGCTGGTGCAGGAGGTACTTAGAGGCTAGGGCCAACGATGCAGGCCCAGCAGATATACCTCCTCCAGCAGCAGCGATTCCTCCTCCTCCGCCCCCTCCTCGTGCGATTGCTTTCTCAAAGATCTGTAAAGATTTTAGGGCCATGGATGGAAAAGATTTCAAGGGAACTGAATCATTCGTAGAAGCGAGGAACTGGTTCAAAGAAACTGAGGATCTGTTCGTTATCTTCGAGGTGGACGATATGCAGAAGGTACAGTTGGCGAAATGGTTGCTCAAAGACGAAGCTTCCTATTGGTGGGAAGTCACTAACGCTGAAAGACCTATTGACACATGGGTGGATTTCCGGACAAGGTTTGAGATGAAATTCCTCTCGCAAGCTGAACGAAGTTTACAGCTGGAAAAATTCTTATCTCTTAAGCAAGGAAGTATGACGGTCAAGGAGTACATCAATCAATTCAATCAGCTGGCTTGATTTGGACTAGACTTAGTGAATACCCCTCATAAGAATGCTCTCTGTTTCATCAATGGATTGAATGAGCCGCTTCACAGCTTGGCTATGACCCACGTACCTATGGGGGCTACTTGCGAAAAGTTAGTGGGCATGGCGCTCTTTAGTGAAGAAGACAAGAATGGCAAGAAGGAGGTCAAGGCGAATGAATCTCAAAACAAGAAGGTAGACTCCGAGAAAGGAGGCAAGAACAACAATAACAATAAAAAGACACGTGAGAAAAGTAAATGCCACTTCTGTGGTATTGAGAGGCATATAGTCCAGGATTGTAGAAAGAAGAAGATGAAGATGGGAGCATGCTTCCAGTGTGGTGAAACAGGACATATCAGCAAGAACTGCCCTAAAAAGCAAGGGCAAGCCTCACAAGCAGGACCTTCCAGGGGTACATCTTTAACTTCTTCTCCTTGATGCTTTGTTTTTTCTTGCTTATTTTCTCAATCCTATCTTGAGAACCTTAGGTAGGACCCTTTTGGATGTAAACATGTGATTGAAACATGTTATGGTTGATGTTTGCAAATGGTTGCAAGTGGTCGCAAGTGGTTGCTCGTGGTTGCATAACACACATTAGGCACTAGATCGGCTCAGAAACATTTTCATATTGCATATGCATGAGTGTTTATACTTGTTTATGGATGAAATTGAATGTGTTATCACGTGAATGTTGCGTATGGATGAATGTTTGTGCACACATATAGTGTTTATATGACCAGGACTATTTGCATACATGTTGGATTTATGGCACTAAACATATTTTGCATTAAGAAGATCAATCAGGTCTGATCATTTGCATTAGATAAGGAACATTTGCACACACTTTCTGCATGTGTTCGTATAGCATTAGAAATCTTTTAAGGACAATGGTTGCTTGTGGATGATGGTTGATAGATGGTTGATTGGATGATAGGATGCATTCTTCTTAACTTGAAGATTTCGGGGACGAAATCATTTAAGGAGGTAAGAATGTAACAACCCGAATATTAATAACGTGTTAAAACCATAAATCAAGGCAGAATTAATTTTTAAAATAAGAAACAGGTGAAACGGGTTACGCCATTGCGTTCGTCTCGGAATTCTACTTGAAATAGAGTCCGAGTTTGCGTAAAACGGATAACGTATGAAGAAGATATGGATGAACGAAGTTAGGCATAAAAAACAGAAACGAGCCAGAATGCACTGGCGCACTTGGGAAGTGCGCCAGAACAAAATTTCACTAGCGCACTTGGGAAGTGCGCCCATGCAATTTTGCATTGGCACACTTGTCAGGTGCACCCAGGACGAGCAGAAAACCTGCTGGTCTGGTCCGGGCTGGCCTGGTCGCGTTCTGGTCGAATTTCTGAGCTCTACTATGTCACTAAAGCTAAATTGTCACTTTCTGATTGGCTTCTCTTGAGATGGATGGCCTTGATTAACTCTAGCTTCATCGACGGCTCTAATTAGTTTGAAACCCTATATAAACAGCCTCCTGGCCTTATTCTCTTTACATCATTCTTCTCTAACCTTATGCTGCTCAAACTCTTGATGATCATGGCTTCTTCTTCTTCCTCTAAAATAAATTAAATTAAAACAAACCGTGAAGATTATTTCTTGAGGACTACGGCTAGGAAATTCTTATTGGGGATTTGCTTCTGCAATTAAAGCAAGATTCAGCGATTCAACAATTCAACGACAAATTTCTAGACTTGACTTCTGCATATAAATTTCTTAGACACGATCTGTAAGTTCCAGTTACTTTTAGATAAAAAATATAATTCTAATATGAGCATGGTATAAATTGGAAGTGATTTATGTATGATTCATATCTATTCTTGTTTTCTTCCTGGATCTTGACTATTGGGAATATTACCTATGACGTTGAAACTATTATTAATGGCCTAAGACTATGACGGTGAACATAAGACTATGCTTATGCCTATGACCGCGAACATAAGACTATGCCTATGACTATCCCTATGCCTATGACTGAGAACATGAGACTATGCCTATGCCTATGACTATGAACATAAGACTATTGACTATGATAAGGACAATTGTGACTAATTACCTAAGTTTCATGACCATGAGGTTATTGCCTAGGATTATAACTTTGAAATCGGATCTAAGCTTGATTTTCTATTCAGACCTTTTCTTTATTTGTCCTTGGATCTTGATTTTGGGAATTTTTTTATTTAAATTAGATCTATCCTTGTTCTTGAAACTAGATTATTATTCAAACCTTTTCATGATCAATAATGTTATCAGATCTATATGCCTGTGATATTTTAATCAATTTATTTAGTTATGTCATGCCTTAAAAATAGATCGATAATAGAATAATGTTGATTTGAATGATATTGATATATGCCTGTGGTTCTATTTTATTATCATGTTGAATAGGGAGTTAATGAATAAGTCTATTCATGTGTATATGAACTTGAAGTATAACCCGTTATGACAAGTTGTGTAGTTTATCATGGTAATGCAAGTTTTAAGTTGTAAAATCATATCACATATGTGACCAAATGTTAGATCTACATGTTTATGTGTATATGTTAAACCTATGTCATATTTCTAGTTCACACTTATATGCTCGTGATTGATTTGCAAGTTCACATATGTGTAAGTTGATTTAGTCTATGTTGCAAGTTCACATATATGTATGTTGATTTAGTCTACGTTGCAAGATTCACACCTATGATATTCATGTTGACTATTTTGCAAGGTCACACCTATGATGTTCATATTGACTATGCCGAAAATGCCAAGTTTACACCTATGTCATCTTTATGATAATGAATTGTTTTATGCCAATTTTGCGTACGTTAAATTAGGCAAAGTTTTCAGCCTAATATCATATGTCAAAAATCATGCGGACGAGAAATTATACTAAGATTGTTAGCTAATATTTAGACGGGGTAACGTTGGGAAAAATTGGTAATCATAGGAAGCATGGCATGAATCTTGCCTTGAAACTTGACAAGAACTTGACATGAAACTTGCTTTGAAAACTTGACATTAACTTGACATGAATCTTGAACATGGACATGGCACTAGAATGAACATGAAAATGGCCAACTCGAGGTTGGGTTGAGTTTGCAGTTTAAATCAGCCCGGAACCGCCTGGCAAATCCAGTTACTGCAAACAATAGGATCCAATGTGGGTAGTTGGTCATATTGCGCATGAAACCCGAGGTCAAACTGAGTTGTGGTGTAAATCTTCCTGGAACCGCCCGGCATATCCAATGACCACAACAACAGGTATGATGTGAGAGGTTGGGGTGCATTAATGAATTAATGCCACATGATAGGGTTTAGTCATGAACATGTAAGACAACACTTATCCAACTTGATACATGATTCGTAGGTGGGTTAAGTCACGAACTTGAATGACAACACTTAACCAACTTGACATGCTAGACTGATAGGCGTTATGTCACGAATTTAAATGACAACACTTAACCTATTGGACGGAAACACTAGTTACGCGGTCCGTTTCAGCAGTAACCCACTAGATGTATCATGGTACCCTGGGACTAGGCAGGGTGGGGCACGATCACTGGGCTGATTGTAAGCGACCAGAACGACGACTGTGTTGGTGCGCCAGTGTAGGTTCAGGCGGGCTATGGTTGTGCACGTAATCCGAAGTTGAAAAAGCCGGCAATGGGCATCAGTTGGTTTATCTGTGCATTCTTGATTCGTGTCGGTGGTTGGCACCATAGGTCTTGATACACCCTATGGTGGACCTAGCATAGGTGACTACATTCGTGATAGGGCCGTATGACACAGACACATGACGAGTTAGAACTTGTAGGGAGTCGATCGATTAGTGGATCCTTCCGCTGGACCCAGTAATGGGTCATTTCATGATATTGGGCCAAGGGATCATTTCATGATTAATATAAGTAATGGGTTGGAATACTAGTACAGTCGATGTAGCGAACCTTAAATATGTGATGCTATACTTGATTTATACTTGATTTATCATGTTATCTTAGCCTATCTTACCCATCTTATCATCATCCTTATGTTTACTTTCAGTTTGTACATGTCATGTTACCTTTACTTGTTTTTATGCTGAAAGTCACTAGGACTTACCAGTCTTTATAACTGACCCGTTTTCTTTCACCTCTTTTTCTTCCGTTCCCCCCTGGTTCTTAGGGAGGAAATTCACCACTTGGCTTGGATTTCGCTTGCTTTCAGTTCAACTCATGTACGGTTTGATCTTGAGCTATGCTATGGCTGCATTTCTGCTACCTTTGGGGAATTAAGCTACTTTTGATGTTTTAAGTCTATGCTTCTTCATTTATGCAAGATGGAATTTGTTGTAATGGAAAATAATGACCTTGGCTATTTGATGTAAAAGGTTTTGACTCTTTTTGAAAGTAATGAAATTTATCTTTTGATTCTTCCGCTGTTTTACCTATGTTATGTCTTGTAATATTTCTGTGTTTGTTTACCTCGATAACGCTCCTCCAAAACTATTGCATTCCCTTTGTGAGTGACCCTAGCGGAGGTAGGGTGTTACATGTTATGCCCATAAATTCACCCAAATAGCAATACCCAATATTCTCCATATTCCAAACGTTCGTATTTCACGATTTCAGCCTAGTTTCGAAGTTAACTCAGGTTCAATAAAATAAAATAAATCGGGAGAGATAGAAGTTGTATAAAATAAGAACAGAGAGAAAATAGGCATGAAAATATCATCATAGGCATGAAGGCTAAGACTTGATAAGAACATCAACATGAACATGAAAAAATGATGTACAACAAGATAAACTGATTATAATAGCACCATGAGAATAAGAATAGAAGCAGAAGAACAAAATAGAATCAGGCATAGTCTCAAATTCATCTTATTACATGTCTAGACTAGATTTAGGTGTTCAAATCTAAAAATACTGAACATACAGCGTTTGGATTAGAAAAGATAATTGAATCGCTTGTTGTTATTGGAGAACTCTAACTTAATATTGATTAATCCTCTAGGTTGATGAAGAACTTTTTGATTTGATTTAGGTTTTAGTGGCAGCTAAGTTTAGATGAGAGTTTGGTGGCATGGAGGCGCCATGAGAGTGAATAATAAAATTAGGGTTTAGGTTTGGATATGTATTTATAGGTGTGTTAGGCAAACCATGGACTTTAGATTAGCATAAGAGTCATTAGAGCAATCTAAGCCAATGAGACATGTCATCCAGCCAACCATAGTGCGACAAATAAGCCCTAAAACACTAAATTTCGTCACAGACCATTGTAGGCCGACGGGGTCGATTCCAAACACCCTGAGTTGACCCTGGGGTCGACCCAGCGGGTCTTTAGTCGACCTATAAAATAGGTCAGTTAGGCGTTTTGCCTTCCCGCTTCCGCTGTATTGATTTTTTTCTTGAATTTTAGGTTGATTTTTATTTTATTAATTTATATTTATACATATATTTCCCTTATATGTGTACAAACTTGCAAGGTCCGTAACTTTCTCATACATTATCCGTTTAATGCAAACTTTGTGTCCATCTTGACCAGAATTTTGAGATGAACGCAATGGTATAGTATGTTTTACTTAATTCTCACTTTTAAAATTAAGTATTCTTTTAATTCGTCTATTATTATTCATAGAAAAATATGGGGTGTTACAATAAATGTGTAGAGAAACTTATTAATGTGCCTAAGTTAATATAACTAAGTTAATAAGTAAACAACGATAAGTCGTACTGACGACGTAAAGTGGAATTATGATTAAATGAGAGAGGATGAGGAAAACTTATGAAATGGAATAAGTTATATATAATCATAAATGGTAAGTGACATGTTAATTGGTAACATGTGAATTAGATATACTTAATTACATATTAAGTAAAACATGTTATTGAAATCAAACAAGAATATAAAAGGGATTGTGGATCACGGACCTTGGGCCGCATTCTAGAGAATAACATGTTGTAAGCTTATTAATAAACTTAAATGAATTAAGTTGTATGAATGAAATTAATAAGCAAGAGAAACTTGGTAATTTAATAAGAATTCAATACGAATTAGAATAACCAAGTTAACTAGAAACCTGGAGAGGTGAGACAACCGCGTAAAAGAATGTTTAGACATAGGGTCTAACAACAAGTTAAAGTAAGACGCTTAGACCAGTCCGTACGGTTGAGTGTGAATAACCCAACATGGTAGATCATCAGGTGTTATAAGGCACGAGGGGAGCGCACATTCGTCTGATTATTTGGCGGCTCCAAAGGACTGGAAGGAGAAACACGCGGCTTCCGGGGACGTAGAGTACTCTTGGTATTCCTCTATGAGTGGAAGATGATCCGCCTGTACTCACAGAGTTTAGGTCTGCGTAGGCGAACCAATGAGTATACCTTGATTACAATAATAAGGGGCAATCAAAAGACTAAGATGCACCATCATGATTCGGCAAGACCAGTTAGTGCGCTGTGATAGCAACTCGTCGTCTACCTACCATCTTCAGTCATTACGTAAAGCGGAAAGGCGGAGGACTCCAAAAGACCATACACTTTACTCTCTAGTTATGGGTGAGGTTGGCCAATAGGTTTGAAGGGCATAGGGGGCCGGGGTTAAGTTCTCATTCTTGATATTCTTGGGTGACTTTCATTAGTTAAGGGAGGGGTCAAGTGGGACCATAGCAACTGTAAAAGTAGACCTTAGCATCTACAATCGGTAGGTATCTGAAAGCTTCTGACCGACTTCCTTGTTTCTTGATTAGCCCTGCCATGGGACTCGGGGGCACATATAGAGAACATGTGCAATAGACATCGAGAACGATTGACGATACGTACGTGGGAAAGTCTAGGTATACTCATGTTGCTCTAGGTGGTGTATCATAAGACTAGAGAGCATTATTCGAGCATGGAACCTAATTCGATCGAATGGTTCAAATATGGCAGTCCGAACGCTTACGTAATATAGAAGTATTGGTTCTTTGCAGACATAGCGTTGACATATATACCAAAATCCGTACGACATTCGGGCGTAGGATTAAGGACTGCTACATTCCTATGATGATATGGTGGAGACCGTGCGAGTGGGGTATCATGGGGTGTATCTCAATATTAGGAGATAACTACATATACCGTATTAGGTTAATTTGCTGGGAAGTAAATGGGTACGACGTGTGTGCAAGCCTTGAGTGTTGTTAACCCAAGTAACCTAATAAATAAGAAAATATGATTGAACAGTATATTTAAGATTATCCAAAGTGTATAGTTTAAATCCAGTCACCAGAACTTGTGTTCTGATCCCCTCCTCATAACACACTCGCAGGTTAGATTGTGGCAGAGACATGATAGCTTTGGGTATTGGTTAGGCAATATTAATAATACGGTAAGGCTATGTTTTGATTATAATATATTTTATCCTTTCCGCTGTGAGATATTTTTCTGAGCTTTGACATGTTTTATGTCTCTATCTTTTCTGCAGGATACTAAAGCAAACCAATCCGAGTTTCGATAGATTGGAATTTTGAAAAAAATTCGGTCTGTCGAAATTGGGGTTGTCAAATCTGGTATCAGAGCTTGGTTTAGGATTCCTATATAATAGTGAGTGAACATACTTGTATTTTTAAAAATATAAATATATTATATATATACCTAGATCCATAGAGGAACCCACTAAATAGAAAGAATATAATATGGTATGAAATGGGAAGTTTATTTTGTACACTAAAGGAATGAATAAGGAAATTTGAGACCCTCAGGAAGTTTGGTTGAAAAGTGTATAATATACTTTGTACGAAAGGAAAGTATACGGTTAGTATTTTGAGTTAGTTGGTTTGGCAGTAAAACCTTACAAATTGGAAAAGGTAGAACAGAGAAAAATGGATTAGAAATATATATAGTTGAGAGAATTGACCTTGGGGAGTGTCTAGGAGAACCTAGAAAAGTTGGAAACCCACTTTGACACTAACCCCATTATTAACTTTTAAGAACTTGAGACTATAAAAATTTTGGAAAAAAATGGTTTATGGTGTTTTCAAGTTTTAATCTTAAAAGTTACAGTTTTAAATTATGTAAAGCAGTATGTATTGAGTTTTAAAGTAACATTCTCTTAGTAAAAGGTGCATATTATAGAGCATGTATAGCTCGCTAGTTTTTCTTGTTATATTTCATACAAGAATTTTTAATCAAGAAAGGTTTGAAGTATCTATTCTTTTGACAATTATTTTTGATAAATTGTTTAAAAGAGAAATTTGTTGGGTGGACAAGATAAGTTGTAGAAAATGAGAATAGAGTGGATGTTGGAACCTTGTAGTAGGAGATTGAACTGACCTTATAGGTAAGAACAAGTCATAAACCCGATTAAGGAAAATAGTTGTCCGTATCTACTCTATTTTTGCGATTTGAAAAAAAGAAATTTTGCAAGATAAGACGAAAAAGAAAAGCTACAACAAAGAAAATTTTCTTATGTGGGATGTGCTTGGATAGGAAAATAGGAAATCTTTATACATTGTTTCATAAAATCCAAGTACGATTGGAAAATGGTATATAAAAGAAAATTGGAAGGTGTGAAATTTTCCATTTTCCACCTTTTTGTGACATAAGAAATCGAATTTAGAAAATTAGATTTTTCTGAAAATCAAAAAATAAAGTTGGTTGGTAGGATTATGGATGCAACAATTGGATGAACTATGCTCTTACTCAGTAAGAGTGTGGGAAAATTTGGATTAAAAAGCATTTTGATTTTCAAAATACTGCATTCATGTAGAACTGCTGGTATATCTCGAATGTGAGCATCATATATTAAAAAGGATTTTTGAGAAATTTGCATTCACATAGGAGGTACCGCTTAGGCATACATGCATTATTATGTTGTATTTCACTTTGCACAAGTGCACAATGTTTGCTAAAATTGGATGCACACATGATGGATGTATATTTTGCGAGGGGTTAGTTGTTTTTACCATTATTAATTTTCGGGGACGAAATTTCCTAAGGGTGGGAGAATGTAACACCTCATATTTTTAAGACAATAAAATAAGAATACTAAAATGGACTGCGCCATTATGTCCGTCTTGGAATTCTGGTCAAGGTAGACACCTAGTTTACGTAGAATATATATCATATGAAGAAGTTATTAAGCCTAGAAGTTTGTATATGCACAAGAGAATTATATATATACAAACAAATTAAAATATAAAATAAAGAATAAAATAAGGATTGCATGTAATAAATACATGCACTGAAAAAAAATGTAGTGCTTGCATTGAAAGAAAGAAAGGATTGGTTGTAAATATGTTGCATGCACTATTTTGCAAACATAATGCATTAACATTAAAAGAAAAATAAAAGAAAAAGATTCACGCAATGGTTTAATTTAAGTATTGTAACTAACATGAAAAAGAGAAGTAAGGAGTGAACAATAATTATCATTGTTTTAAGACTTTTTATCAAAAGACTTCATAGCTCAATTGGTTAAGGCATTGGACTTGTAGCATGGAGATCGTACCCTGGCGGCGACATAATTTTTATCTTTGTTTTAGTGAGGGCCAACTGAACATGCAAATATATGTACGTATACAAATTCAAAATTTGAAAGGATAAGAACGTACATATAAGGAAATAAAGAAAATATATGTATATATATGAGAATATATATATGTATACATATATATGCAGAAATACATGTATATGAAAGATAAAATTCAAGATAAGGCTACAGTCAATGAAATATGGTAAGAATCAGATAACGGTGCAACGTCGTTTGAAATTTTAGAATAAAACGAAAATTGTGCGTATATATATACATGTAAAATGGTCGGTAGAGGAATTGTATACATATAAGAATATTTCATGTGAATAAAATAGTTAAATAAATTCCAGAAATTCAAAAGTTCAAAAATCAAATTTCTACGCCAAAACAATTCAAACATTCGAAATTCAAATTTCTATGCCAAAATAGCTTGCGAGACCCATTGCTGACTCAGCACTGCATGTATGATAAGATTTTCCTAGATTAATTTGCAAACCTGGACTATTTTCTTAACTGGGTTCAATGCTGACTCAGCGCTGCGTGTACAATAAGGTCTTGAGCACCTATAAATAAGACCTTAGACCTAACCCTATACATCATAACTCAGCGGCTGTGCTGGAACTCTACCATGGCTCCCTCTCCCTCTTCTCAAATCTATTCTGAATTTAAAATGGTAGCCTAGGAGGATTATGAATTCAGATCTGGAAGAGGGAATCATGTGACAACAAGGAATTTCGCACGATCCGAATCAGTCGCTAAACCGATCTAGACCGTTCGAAACGCCTGATTGTTTTGAGAACACGACAAAATAGAACGCAGACGGTAGAACATTTCATTGTTTATTACAACAATGCATCAGATTACAAGAATATACAGAGTATAAACAAATATTACATAGAAATATCAGAGATTTAAACTACATTTAAATACATCGCAGCGGAAATAATACAATAGACAACTAGAAGAGATATACGGATACAAAACTTTTCGGATATCATTCCAGCTGTAAACCAGGATCCTGTGAATATAAATCTGCAAAACCAAAACTACTAGCTGCCCGTGTCAAAATAAGGGCACCCAGAGTTTAGGTTAAAACAATAAACTCCAGGTCAATCATGGGACTGGTGTGAGAACTAAAACCGTTATAAATCTTCATTTTAAAGTTAGGTAAATCAAGGGACCACGCCGCTAACGCGGAACGGGTTTCCTCCCAAAAATACCAGTGCATAAAACATCAGCGCAATGCTAAATAAAGAAAAATGAAGCTATTGTAAGACCCAGGTCCTATCACACAATGCAACGCAAGCCGGGGGATAGGGTTTTCCCTTATAATAGCCAAACATGCTTAGTACGTTTAAAACAAATCATTTGATACTATTATAAGTGTATAGTGTATAAAACAACTTCAAATCATAAGTATCAATCATAGACGGCATGGGTACCATATATCATGTCGCCATACTAGTTCTACAATTAAAACTGCAAAAGTCACGTATTTGGAAGTTGGGTTATCATTTATGGTATGAACCGAGGCTAGGGATCGTCCTCTACCGATTCGATACTATCTAGCCCGAGCCTCAGGACCCAGACTCAGGTGGGCCCATGGATCGTCAGGGCCGGTCCACACAGAGTGGATTAAAATGCCTGAACATGCGTTTCCCCGCCCTATGAGGCGTAGGTAAGCCAACTAAATGACTCCATCGGTTCGAGAACGACCGATATTTCCGAGGCGCCTCTCAGTAGCAACAACCACATAAGTCAAACTAGTCAGGGCATGTAAAACCACTGATGCCACTTCTAACTAGAAAGAAACGCATGCCCTCCCTGAGGACCTTCTCCCGTTTCTGGTTTATACCGGGTGTGAAACTCGCGAATCAAACGTTACACAAAGCTATGCCACAAAGGCCGTGCTTTGATCATCAACCACAAGACTTTGCTTTTCAACAGAATCCTTGATCATTTGCCACTTAGGCATGCCACACAGGCAATTCACTCCGTGCGATGGATATCCATCAATATATAACCCCTGAGCTCGTACGTCTCAGTGAAGGGCGTTAAGCAAGAGAATAAATTCTCCGCCGCCAAACAGATATATATTTAATAGAAATCAATCACACAGACTGAAATCCAATGTCAGACACACAATCCATTTACAAGTCCGTTCTGGGTCTAAACGAAACCGGAGGCTCCTAGTACCCTGCATATCCATCGATCTCCAAGTACGTCTAGACGATCACCAACTGTTTCCATCTTCTTGGGTGTAAATCCCAATCAAGATCGTCAGTAATCACCCAAACGACGTGAAGACCTCCGGTCTTCGACCACCGTCTTCATCTTCGACTTATCGTCGTATCAGTTATTCGGAATGGGATAAACCCGGTCTTTCCGAATAACTCGCGTATATTATAAACAAGTGTTACACAAACACAACATACGCCTCATTCCAATTCATCAGTCACTAACCGTAAATTAACAAGAGAATAATTCCCCAAATATTAACCTCGAAGGCCGAAACCAACATCAGATCAATATCCAGAAAACCATTCTGCTTAGCTAACCGACAGTTAGTTTCTAAATTTCACATTCATAGGGAATGGTTCCCATTAATTTTATCAAAGATAAATCCTTTAAATTTATTCTTTAATCTATTTTTGAATATCGATTCAAAATAGTCGGGATTAGCGAACCTTATCGAAGTAATCATTTGTTTTAATTTCCCAACCCCAACCTATTCATCCCATAAAGTAAAACTGGTAATACTTCATATCTAATACCACGGTGTTATCGGTAAATTCAATTACCATTTCACGTTCAAATCTAATTAAAGATTTAACTATCGCCTGGAGTAAAACTGGTGATACTCCATTCTCGATCTTTTCAATCTAATTAAAGATTCATTAAAACTCCACTTAGTTTTAATCTGTGACTAGGTTAAAGAATCAGTGTCATTTAAAACACGGTTCACTATAAACCCAAAATCACATCACATTTCAATCAGTCCCTAATCGTAAATTAGCAAGTGGGCAATTCCCTAAGTATTAACCCCGAAGGCCGAAACCAACATCAGATCAATACCCCAGAAACCATTCAACTTAACTAATCTTCAGTTAGTTTCTGATTTTCTTAACTCCTTTGGGTCTAAGAACAATATTATTGAAGATACCGTTCACGAAAACCCAAAATCCCATTCCATTAATTATCGGGTTAAAGAACAAGTGTTATTTAAAACACTGTTCACGATAAACCCAAAAATCAATATTAATATCAATTCAATTCCAATTAAATATTATTTAATTGGTACACTTCATTAAATCTAAATAAAAAGATTTAATCTTTCCTCAACTGGGTTCAAGAACAGTGTTAATGAAGACACCATTCACGACAAACCCAAATCACATTTGATATTAAATACAAGGCTCTGAATAGAAAATTTATTGGCTTATATTCAATATCAAATTCTACGACCAACAAATATCGTATTGGAAATAATGATATATATATATATATCTATATCTTTCAAATTTCCATAACAACATCTGTATAATCACGAAATCCAACAACGAAATAATACAAAGACAATTTCGATTCAAATCCATTCCAATTCAATTATTGTAAATTCTGGTTACTTATAAAACCCTTTTCAAATTCAATTTATTTATTTAAAAATAAATAGAACTATAATTCTAGTTCAAAACTACTTCATTTCGATAAAAATCAATTTTTATCTTTTCAAACATGG
Organism: Allium sativum; assembly: GCA_030737875.1. Classification (NCBI taxonomy): domain Eukaryota; kingdom Viridiplantae; phylum Streptophyta; class Magnoliopsida; order Asparagales; family Amaryllidaceae; genus Allium; species Allium sativum. The sequence continues at coordinate 568,524,484 of CM060923.1, read as the reverse complement.
ATTTTTTCATCACAAATCTACACAAATCATTTCTTATGATTTTACACAAATTATTACTATTTTTAATAATTTTATCAAGGCCCGTACAGTCGATTTCCATCAACGGCCATCGAACTGCACTTATAGCGACCTTTTCGAAATTTGATTTGGACATAATTCCAAATCCAACGTTAGATTTCAAATTTATAATATTTGTTAGAAAGCTCTTTTCGATACGAACCCAACGGTTCTGGTTTTAGGAGAATCCGACGGTCGGATCTCCCGCAATGTCCATTTGAAGTCAATGGTCGAAATTCACGAACTACCGCAGCGCGGCGCGTTCTATTCAGGCCATTATATTATATATATAATATATACTTCGTCGATTTCAATTCAAAACGTGCTTTATAAATCGTTTTAACATTCATTTTCAAAACAGTTTTGAACTTCATATTCAATTTCAAATCAAAATTGAATATTCCAATATAAATTCGTTTTAAATTCATTTCAAATCGATTTCAATTCAATTTTTATTCAAATTCAATTCGAATTCATTTCAAAACGATTTCAATTCTATTTCAATTTAATTCGAATTTCAATTCTATTCGAATTTCAAATCATTTCCGTTTATTTCCAATTTCAAATCAATTCAATTTAATACGAATTTCAATTTACTTTAATATTCATTTCAATTTGAATAAAATCGATATGAATATCGTTCACGTCAAAATGGCGTCAATCTAATCAACACGGCTTCATATATTTTTATTTCAAATATTCTATTTCAAATATTTCTTTTTCAAAACTGGAATGAGGCCCAATCAATTACCATATAATGTTAATTATATGGATTTTCTACACACATGTATACCATAACAACGATGAATAATCAACCATCATCCAAAGTGCATTCTACACTGTATAAGCATAAAATATTAATATTCAATGCTTATAACAGCCTGTCAATCAATCGATCGACATACAACTAAACAATCGGGATTAGTGTACGTCAAATATCATCCCAATACCCGTGTGGGGTTTCAAACAACCAAACACAAATTTTATTTGTGCAGTTGGGCGATTTGTAAAATTTATTGTCCCAATCAATATTAGTCAAATGTGTGTATATAAACAAATCGTCCGATTTGTTTATTTTTATTTCATTTCATATACACGTTAAAAATTCTATTTTTAACTATAAAATATTCTAACTATGTAAATATTTTATTTTCATTTCACATCACACAATCAACTACACATCAAGATCAAACAAACAAGCATACAAGCCGTCCATGGTCTGTGGACGACGGGTGTCGGGTGCTACTAAACACCGTCTGCATCCTAGTATATATTTTAACTAGAAAATGAAAGTTAAAGTGAGAAGTTCTCACAGAGGGTTCCACTCCGCCGTGCTTTGCTTTTGAACTGCTTAACTGTCTGGATTTGACTGAAATTCCAATGCAGTCTTTTCACGCTGTTCAAATAAAAATTATATTTTTATTGCTTCATTCTAACAAATAAAAATAATATTTTTACTTCATCTTCATATATATTTTCGACGCTTCATTCTATATAAAAATTATATTTTTATATCTCTACTTCATATACAAATATCGGATTTTTATTTCATTGCTATAAAAATCACATTTTTATAATTCTACAATATAAAAGATTATATTTTTATACTTCTACAATATAAAAGATTATATTTTTATACTTCTACAATATAAAAGATTATATTTTTAACTTTTACGTTTTAAATAATAAAAATCCTATCTTTCTATTTGTAAAAATCATACTTTTCCTATATAAAGATTCGACCTTTTCTAAAATAAAGATCCGACCTTTCTATTATGAAAAATATGAATTTTAAAGCAATACTAATTATATAAACATCTGTAAATAATTTCACTGTTAAAATAAAACAAAACTGAAAATAAAAATAGGAATCGATCTAAATTTACTTGCATTGATTATTAAGTGGAGGTGGGTTTCGCCGTTGACTGGGAGGTCATTGGGAGGTCGGCGTCCATCTGCAGGCGGTGGCCTCGGTGGCGCGGTCTCGGCGGCCCAGGGTAGTAGCGGTGGGTGATTTTTTGAAGTGGGTCGGGGTCTTGGGGATTTTGACTCGGCGGTTGTAATTAGGGAAGGGGGAGAGAGTGAGGGTAGGAGGAGAGAGAAGGGGCAGGTTGGACGATGGCGGTGGGGCTGGCGTTGGGCGAGGCGTCGATCGATTTAGGTCTGGGTGGGGGGCGGTTTTGGAATTAAAGAAGAAAAGGGGCGGAGGGAAGAGGAGATCGCCGGAGGAGGGTTTGGTGGAGGCGCCGGCAGCCCGACGGCGTCGTTGGAGGGGGGGCGCGGATCGCCACTGGCGACGGGGAGTCGGTCCTTTTCTCTTTTCTCTTCTTTTTTTATATTTTAAATCGACAGTTATGAGAGGAGAGAGAGAGAGAGAGAGAGTGAGAGAGTTTACTAATATATAGTTTAATTATTTAATTTAATTTATTTCTCCTTTTAAGTTGACTTTTCATTCAACCTCCGAACGAGACCCAACGACTGTCTCCGCTAGCTAATTACCCCCATTCCGAACACAATGGGGTATGTATCGTAAGCTGATTTGATCGTTTCGATCCGTTTTCGTCAAAATCAAAATATAACTCTATGTATTGAATTTGAACGCGCATTTCAATTTACTGGGGTCGCATACTAATTAGAAAAATTCCCGAAAAATATTTTCTAGCTTCGTATCGACGATACGGTCCTAACAAAATTAATTTCGTAGAATTCTGAGGTTGTTGGAAAAATGGCCATTTTCCAGTCGATTAAATTCAACTGAAACTGGTCAAACGCGTTTTCCTTTGCCACGCTCACATATTGATTCGAAAAATTACGAAATTTGAAACCGTGCAATAATTTGACATCGTAGATCCAACAAAAGTGGTTTCGTCGAAAACCGAGGTCGTTTGCCAAATGGCTATTTTTCAATGGCCAGAATTCTATAGCGACTATTCTGAAATTTCAACTGGACATATCTTTTGATTCCTGCTATGAAATTTCAATTTTCTGGATTCGTTGGAAATATATTCTCAATTTGATTCAATTATTTTTGGTTTTGCTAAAATCCGTTTTATTTTGCACCCGGTACATTCATTTGAATTTTGAAATCGAATTTTCAAACTACCGCGCCATTTTCAATTCCTTTATATATATATAAATAAATATTTATATTCTAACGACGACGTATATAAATATATACGTTCTAATTCTATTCAAAATAAATTTCTCGTCGTTATTATTTAAAATAATTCATTTTAAATAATCAAAACTCGCTAAAATTGCCGAAATAAAACTTTTAAACTGGCCCAGATTTCCGGGTTATTACAAATCAACGTTAATAAAAAAAGATTATTGAATCATAAAAGTAAGGTAAACCTCCAAGAACCAATCTATTTAAATTATTTCTCTTTCCCTTCTCTTTTCATGAAATAATAAATCCATGGTCTTTAGGTAGTGAATCAAATTAAAGGGAAAAGGAAAACCATGGATGATAGAACGGATCAGATCCAAAATTTGGGGAAAGCTTAAAGGTTAGTGGGTTTAAGCTATAGCCTTTCGATCATATTACGACTGTCGTTTAGCATTCCCCTTTTTAATATATTTTGAAATGGCCAGTTCAATTATAAATTCCTATTGTAACGAATTGAAATGTTGATATGAATATGTCAGGAAATTCCTATGTTGAATTGGATAAGTTATTTAATGTTTAAATGTTGGAGAAATAAATTTGTTAGGATATGAATAGCCAATTCAGTAATTGTAATTACATGCTTTACTTGGGACATATTATTGATTAAACAACATGTTAAATAATTAGCAGATTAAATGTTTAAATGTCCTAGTAGAATTAAACATATGTTGAAAATGTCATGCGACAAAATATAGGCAAACATTGGACGACATGCAACTTAGGTTACTGTAAGCTATATTACAGTAAAAAGGATAATATGTCTAAAATTTTCATGTAATGAACATAACATATATTATGATTTTGAGATTTTAATTTGGAAGCGCAATTTGATATGAACATAAGTGATTGAATGAAAATGAATATGCCTAGGATTACAATTAGAAATTGTAAATACACTTATGACACGACATTAGGTTGCATTAGTGGATGTCTTCCCGAACCCGACCGGCATATCCAGCAGACACTAATGTTGAACCTAATGTGAGAGGCCTAAGTGCAAGAATTAACAACATATGCTAAGACGCGAGGTTAAGTCAGCTTGTGGTAGAAGTCTGTCCGGAGCTGCCTGGCAAATCCAGCGTCCGCAAGTGTAGGCTTAATGTGAGAGGTCTAGTGCTTATATATATATAATAAGATATGAATAAATAGCAAGGATGGTAATTAAATGTCTAAATCAGAAAATAAGAAAGGAAGGGATGTAATGAACCGAGTTAGTGTGATAAGAGGGAAAAGTGATGTATTTCCCTAAATGACTTATTTCTGAAAACGTTGTTGCAAGTAGGACACAATAAATATAGAAAAGTAAAGAAATTACTTACTACCACAGATTTAAATGGGAAAACGTTATGAAAATAAATCATTGATTCCTTCTATCAAACTAATAAGGTGCATGAAGTGTTTTCCTTAATATAATAAGGAACATATATTACAGAGAATGAAGAATCATGGCTTACAGCAATAAATGGTTTAAAACGGGGAATGATAATAACCTATTATAAAAAAATAACATTAATGAAAATGTTGTATAATAAGTAGACTTGTCCTAGGGACATGTGAATATTATAACTTAGATTATAATAAACTGGTAAGGGAATGGGATAACTTGTGAATTAAGTTAAGTGACACTTAACTGTAAATTAATTAATCAGAAAGGGGAAAACCTAAAACCAGTTAAGAAAAGGGGGGAAATATATTGTACTTAATTATAAATTAAGTAGTCCGGGAGTCTGAAACCCGTTGGTAAGAATAACATGTTTAGACTTGTCCTTGGGACAAGGAGAAATTATAACATAGGTCATAATAAATGGGTAGAGAAACTTATTAATGGGACTTAGTTATTAGAACTAAGTTAATAATTAAAGAATGATAAGTCGTATTGACGACGTAAAATGGGATTATGATTAAATAAGAGAGGATGAGGAAAACTTATGAAATGGAATAAGTTATATATAATCATTAATGGTAAGTGACATGTTAGTTGGAAACATGTGAATTATATATACTTAATTACATATTAAGTAAAACATGTTATTGAAATCAAAGAAGAATATAAAAGGGATTGTGGATCATAGACCTTGGGCCACAATCTAGAGAATAACATGTTATAAGCCTATTAATAAACTTAAATGAATTAAGTTGTATGACTGGAATTAATAAGTAGGAGAAACTTGGTAATTTGAATTAGAATTCAATATGAATTTTAATAACCAAGTTAAATGGAAACCTGGTGATGTGAGACAAGCACGTAAAAGAATGTTTAGACATACGGTCTAACAACATGCTAAAGTAAGGCGCTTAGACCAATCCATACGGTTGAGGGAGAATAATCCAACAGGGTAGATCATCGAGGTGTTATAAGGCACGAGGGGAGCGCATATACATCTGATTGTTTGACGGCTCCAAAGAACTAGAAAGGGAAGCACACGGCTTCTGGGGACGTAGGTTACTCTTGCTATTCCTCTGTGCATGGCAGATGATCCTCCTGTACTCACATAGTTTAGGTCTGTGTAGGTGAACAAATGAGTATGCCTTGATTACAATAATAAGGGGAAATCAAAAGACTAAGATGGACCACGTGATTCGGCGAGACCAGTTAGTGCCCTATGATGGCAACTCGTTGTCTACCTACCATCTTCAGTCAGTACGTAAAATGGAAAGGCGGAGAACTCCAAAAGACCATACACTTTTCTATCTAGTTATGGGTAAGGTTTGCCAATAGGTTAGAAGGGCATAAGGGGCCGGGGTTAAGTTCTCATTCTTGATATTCTTGGGTGCCTTTCATTAGTTGAGGGAGGGGTCTAGTGGGACTATAGCCACTGTAAAAGTAGACCTTTGCATCTGCAATCGGCAAATATCTGAAAGCTCCTGACCGAGGACTATGTTTCCTTATTAGCCCTGCCACGGTACTAGGGCGCACATATAGAAAACATGTGCAATAAATATCGAGAACGATTGACGACACATACGTGGGAAAGTCTAGGTACACTCTTGTCGTTCTAGGTGGTGTATCATAAGACTAGAGGGCATTATTCGAGGATGGAACCTAATTCGATCGAATGGTTAAAAGATGGTTGCAGTCTGATCGCTTACGTAATATTAAAGTAGTGGTTCTTGGCAGACATAGCGTTGACATATATACGGAAATTTGTATGACATTCGGGTGAAGGATTAGGGACAACTATATTCCTACGATGATATGTTGGAGACCGTGCGAGTGGGGTACCATGGGGTGTATCTCAATATTGGGAGATAGCAACATATACTGTATTAGGTTAATTAGCTGGGAAGTAAATGGGTACGACGTGCGTGTAAGCCTTGAGTGCTGTTAACCAAAGTTACCTAACAAATAAGAAAATACAATTGTACGGTATATGTAAGATTATCCAAAGTGTATAGTTTAAATCCAGTCACCAAAACTTGTGTTCTAACCCCCTCCTCATAACACACTCGCGGGTTAGCTTATGGCAGAGACATGATAGCTTTGGATACCGGTTAGCAGTATTAATAATACGGTAAGGCTATGTTTTGATTATACTATATTTTATCCTTTCCGTTGTGAGATATTTTACTTTGCTCTGGCATGTTTTATTTCTCTATCTTTTTTGCAGGATACTGGAGCAAACCAATCCGAGTTTCGATAGATTGGAATTTAAAAAAAATTCGGTCAGTCGAAATTGGGGTTGTCACAAAGTCTCTGGGCGGAACAAGACTTGCTTCAAAGGCTGATCAGCGAGGACCTTAATAGGATGAGCCCGGAAGTAAGGTCGAAGCTTCTTTTAGGCAATAGGCTAGCAATAAATGAGTTTTCCCGGCTTTGGGTAATTCAACTCCGCCCTAGTTAACCTTTTACTAATGTAATAGGAAGGCCTCTGAACTTTCGAAGCCTCTTCCGTCAAAGCTACACTCAGAGCATGAGCGGTCACTGCCAAGTATAAGAACAAGTCTTCTCCATCACTAGGTTTGGAAAGCATTGGAGGTATCGCCATGTTCTAGATTAGTTCCTCAAAGCATTCTGGCATTCTAGAGTCCAATGAATATCTTTCTTTCCTTTCCAGGGGCCATCGAAGAAAGGAAGGCATCCGTTGCCCTTGATATGAGGCGACTCAAAGCTGCAATCTTCCCGTTTAAGCATTGGAGTTCCCTCTTTGTCCTTGGAGCGAGTATTTCCCTTAGAGCTGATATCTGAGATGGGTTGGCCTCTATGCCCGGGCGTTGACCATGAATCCCAGGAATTTTCCTGAAGCGACTTCAAAAGAGCACATTAGAGGGTTCAACTTCATACTGTACCGGTGTAGAATATCAAACATCTGGGCTTGACTTTCCAAATGATCACCAACCCTTTTTGACTTTACCAGCATATCATCAACATAGACCTCCATTGTTGTACCGATTTGTGTTATAAACATGACGTTCACAAGCTGCTGGTAGGTTGCCCCCACATTATTTAATCTGAATGGCATCGCTTTGTAGAAGTATACACCGGGATCATTGATAAAGCTTGTGTCTTCTTGATCTGGTCCATACATCATGATCTAATTGTAACCTGAATAAGCGTCCATAAAAGACAACAACTCATGCCCAGCTGTAGAATTCCACAAGCTGATATATCTTTGGGAGAGGGAAGCTATGCTTTGGACGGGCTTTGTTAAGATCTGAGTAGTCAATGCAAACTCACCAATTTCCATTCGATTTCGTCACGAGTACGGGGTTGGAGACCAAGTTTGGATAGGTAGATTACCTGAAGAAGCTGTTTTCCATTAATCTGTCGACTTACTCCTTTTGAGCTATATATCTTTCCGGCCCTTGGGTTCTCCTGTTCTGTTTGACAGATGGAACACGTGGATCAATATTTAGCTCATGAACTGCAACATATGAAGTTATGCCACACATGTCAGAATGGCTCCATGCGAACACATCTAAGTTGGCCTTAAAAAAGGCAATGAACTGATTCTTAAATTCTGGGCTCAAGTGAGATTCTATATTCAACACACGGTTTGGATCTTTTGGATTAACAGCAATAGGAATCGTGATCTCAGACGGAGACACTCTTCTGTCTACTACACTGGCCTTTCTAGGTCCACTTCTTTTTGTGCTCCGCTGTGTTGCCAGTGCAGGGACCCCGATCTAATTGCTATAAGGGGAGGTCGTGACTGTGGAGCGGAGCCTCCGCAATCTTTCCCATCTCTTTTTTTCTAGATTCATGCAGCTCGGTCATGTAGCAATCGCTTGCGGTAGTCTGATCCCCTTTAATTACACCAACTCCATTTACATTTGGAAACTTCATGGTCAAGCCTCATGGAGTTAATGCAATTTTAAACCCTGTCGCAGTTGGCTTTCCCAAGAACGCGTTGTAAGCGGACAGTTCGTCCACGAGGATGAAAGTCTGCATCATAGATACTTTGTGTTCTCCATCAGACAATTCTACGAGCAAGTCAATTAAGCCAATAGGCTGTGTAGGCTGTCCAGTGAATCCATGGTTCATGTTTAGACATGCCCGCACATCCGCCATGGATAGCTTTGTTTTCTAGAAGGCATTTATGAAAAGCACGTTAACGGAGGCCCTCGTGTCAACCAGGACTCTTCTCACAATCGCAGGACCAAGACCGACTATAATCACTATGGGATCAACAACTGGCGTAAGTAGTCCTTCAGAATCTTTATCTTTCAACTCCACATCTTCAGCTAAAGTTTTATGCATCTTCATTGGAAGCGTTTTACTCAAAATCAGGCACCTCTCTTCTACTTTAACACCTTTCAGCTTATTAGTATATTTCTCCATGTCCCTTCAGCTTCTTCGGGTTGGGTGAAGACCTATAGAAATTGTATTTATTATCAGTCTCAAGTCAGTAGGAGCTTGAGCCTTCTCTCCAGATTCTAGTTGATTGGTGGAATTACCCTGCCTCTGGGCAGTTTGAGCACCTTAGGGATTTCTTACATATTGATGAAGCTTGTTCTTTCTAATGAGCACCTCAATCAAACTCTTCGAGTGCCTGCATTCATTGGTATTGTGCCCTGGCTTATTATGAAAGCGCCATAATGTACCAGAATTAGCTTGCTGCTCTGTAATTTTCTATGGCTTTAATTCGGGAAAAATGCCCGAAAACTTTGTAGCGGAGCAAATTTTCGCTAGGGTTTCATTTAGGGGAGTCAACTCTGAATACTTGAAAAAACGCATCTTCTTATAAGATTTGTTATCCTTCCCCTCGTTCCACCTCTTCTGCCCAGAGTTATTTTATGGATCAGCTTGGGACTCACTACCTTTCCCTTCACCGATAGGACTACTCTCTATAGCATTTCGAACAATAGGAGGATCATCTTCGACACTCATATATTCTTCAGGTTTTTTATAGAACTTCTTCAGAGTTTTGGGTCTCTTCATCTAGAGCCATCTCCCAAATTTTGATTTCTTATCAATAGCACCCTTAAGAGATGCCAATACATACCAAGGTTCTGGTTCTTGGACTACGGCTGCCACAGCATGGAACCTTCTAAGAAAAGCCTTATCCATTTCTCTAGGCATTTGCTCCATTTCGCTAAGCGACATCACATCCCTTACTTTGGTAGTTTGTAGTCGGAAATGGTCTTGGAACTTTCTCGCCGAATCCACAAATTGATCCACATATTTAAGCGGTAGTCTACTGAGACATAGTGAAGCTACCACTTCTAGGCACACAGGGAAATATAAACACTTTATCTCATCAGTGGACCTAGCTCCGTTCATATGTTGATCATACTTGAACACGAAGATGTACGGATCTTCAGTCCCCCCATATGTTGCTATTGTCGGGGGTGTGAATTTCTTAGGGAATTTTGCTTGATGAATTCTTTTCGTGAATGGATTTTTGCTCGGCGAAAACTCCCATTACTTCACATCGTCATGATGAACCATGTTCTCTTTCATTATTCGTTGGATCATGTCTAAGATGTACTTCTCATCACCAGTTCATTCCATGAATCAGCCATCAGTCCTTTTAACTGAATGATCGCGGTTCAAGTTCCTATGCCCTGAACCTTACTTGGGAGGTGCCCCTTTAGTGGGATTAGTGGCGCTTCGAGTTGTACGTTTCTCGACATGCTGTCGTGTTTTGACTTTGGAGTCCTCGATGGTGGTCCCCCTTGTCTTCCACTTCAAATTGGGAGCGACTAGGCTCCGAGGTAGAAGAGTCCTCTTTTTCGTCAGCATTAACTATTACCTTCGGAGCAGAGGGATTGGCTTGAGCATTAAGCAAAGCATCAAGCTTTTCCATTATCATCTTGGTCATAGCATCCACTCTTTCATTCAAGCCAATTACCACCACGTTCAATTCTTCTTGAGTTACACCTGGTCTCGAGGACTCACCGACCTTCTAGTTCAAAGTCTGTGGTGTAACTACGTCATTATCAACATTTTCATTACTTGTAGTAGCTCTAGCAGATTTGCTGTTTTTCTTCGAAGCATCCATGATTTCTAAGAACCTTTTTGAACTTCCAAGAAAATTCTTTGATGCACCCACTTTTTAGGCTTTGAGAGCCTATCGTAGCAAGAAGACTTTAGCGCAACACTTTAGCAAACCCCCACAAAGGCTCTTAACCTTGTGGTCTTGGGTTCGAGCCCCATGATTGGCGCCAAAAATGTTGAAATCTAATTCAGTATCAACACCCCAAAAGTGCAATCAAACTTTAAAGTATAAAAAATTACAAGATCAAGAGTGAAAAGATGGGGAATAGTAAAGTGCACATAGCTTTTATAGTGGTTCGGCTCTAAAAGAAGCCTACATCCACTATGAAGGAATTTTTTATTATGATCATGGAGATTACAAAGTACATTGATTCCAAATTCATACACATCTTCTCTTGTTTACAATAGATTTACTCAAATCTTCTTTAGGAATAGCTCGATCTCACTTAGTGCAAGGACAAAGGATGATTCTCTTCAATGATTGGACATATGAGTGATTTGAACAGATTCCATGGATGATTTGGTGTTAGATCTTTGATTTGAGAGGATTGGAGGTGTTAAAATTGCTTGGAATAGTTGAAGAAATAGTTAGACAGCCCTTCGGGATCTTAGCAGTCGGTGCCTAAAAGTGTAGAACCCATGGCCTATTTATTGGGGAGCTTTCATGAAGAAATGAGCTGGAAATCATATATGCAGGTTTTGGGTTGAGCGCGTTGTAATTACAAAAATGCCGCTGCCAGCTTTCACCAGCTATTAACAGTTGTTTCCAGCTGTCTTGACCGCTCGAGCATAGGGTGTGCGAGCAACCGACCTGAATTTGTGACCGACCGACCTGAATAGCGGAGCTATATGATAGATCGGGGTATGATCAACTAGGAAATCGTGTGAACGACCATAGTAACATGCGCGCCTTATCTTGCCCAGCCAAAAGATGGTGCATGGCAATGTTTATGTTCGATTGGCCGCAGGATGATCAGAAAGATGTATGAACATGGTGTTGCACGACCGACCCTTACAATATTTGAGTTACATTAGTGAGCGATCGACCAGGAAGTTGCTAACCAATTGTACTTGGTATTGCTTGACCTAAGGATGCATGACCGACCAGGAGCTGTATATTATATGTTGCTTTTTCCTTGGATGTGCGACCGACCAATCAAGGTAGTGATGTACGAACGAGCAGGGTATGGTCGACAAGGTTTGTGCTCGAACATATGATGCACGACCGGCCAGACTGGCAATGTGCTTCTCCCACTATTTTAGAATATACTCGATCTGTCAATTATGTGAAACTTTTAACCAATAAACACCTAACGTAAATACGAATGGTTTTTACCTTACGACAACCCAAACATTTTTAAAATCAATATATCTTATGATATTATAATATTGTGTAAATACGAATAAATATCAATCTAACAGAACACTTGCATCTTAAGCTCTACATATATAGTATACAATCAAAACTGCGGGCTCTTATTGGAGAATGGATTTACATACCAAGGTATGGGCAACCACCTTTCCGACAATGTACCTCCGGAGATGAATACATTGGGGTTCAACAAGAACATCTTGCGGCCCAGGCTAAATATGACCGGCACCTCACTTCACTATCGAGTACCGAATATATCATTACCACGGTTGGGGGCCAACCAACCGAACCGATAGAATACATACTTGAATAAAAGGGACAAACTGTGGCATTTGATTTCTCTAGACCATGTAAATATATGCCCTTTTGATGGGTGCGACCCACATCGCCATGCGACTTACCCAATTTTGTGCTATTTCCAGGTTGATGAGGCTTGAGTTCATAAATCTTTTGGAATGTCTAGACACCATTCATTTTGAATGCCACATCGTCAAATCTGCCATAAAATCAATAATTGATCTCCACAAAATACTCTGGTAGTTAAGCTAAGAGAATGTGCACTTCTCCGCCATCAATGTAAAGGCCCGAAAATCTGTACCCATTTGAGCTGACTAATATCCTACACATTCAACCCAAAGTGTACGAAAATACAAATCTTTAATAAAAAGAAATAAGAGGATGATAAAGATAAGACATAACTATTTGAATAGAAGAAGGAGAACTAAAAAGAACATCAGATTCTCACAGCAGAATTTCACAAAATACATAATATATTACATAAGAGGGTTTGATACACATTGTACAATATCATAGTACATTATCATCACAATACATCATCATACTAGTTTAATACAGACTTTCAAACTAGATACTTAGAGATAGATATAGCTACTAGACGGGTGCTTGGTCTTGTACTCCACAATACTTCAAAGGATTCCATTTATCACCTAGATCACTTGTCTACCCACAACATATGTTATGAGTACCCAATAGTTTAGGAAAACACAGAAAATAAACTCTGGGTCAGTCGGGGGACTGGCATGAGCAAACAATTTAAAACACAGCTTGATTAGCGCAGTATATCTCATAACACCATGCCATTAAAATGGAGCGGGTTTTTCCCTCGTGAGATATAGAACAATTTGTTTAACTTTTCAAAAACGTTTTGAAAGAAAAGATAATAGTAAGACCAGCCCACACATAAACATGGACGGTTTTTACCTTACTATAACCCAAAATATATTTGATATCAAAATCATATGTTATTATAATAGTTCGTATCAAATAAACAACCATCTAGTGGAAAGCTTGCATCTCACGCTCCATATATAATATAAAAACCGAAAACCACGGGCTCTTATTAGAGATTGGATTCCAACAGACAAGGTATGGGACCACCTGCCAATTAGTGTACTCTAGAGGGATTACGCTGGGGTTCAACAAGAACGTCTTGCAACCCGGCCACACATGACCGACCACTCATTTAACTTGAGTGTATCGAATATATTGTCACCCTATGGCTTTTATTGCGTACCTGCCATAATTCCTAGGAGATACAGAATCGAAAGAAGAAAGAATAAGGATTTTATATCGATTGGTGATAATGCACCCATCTTGGGAATGACCCACTTAGCCATGATGCCTACCCGATTTCTGTCACTTCCAGGTTGTGAGGCTTGAGGTTATTTCCGTTCTTTTAACAGATCACTTCTTCCATAACTTTGGATGTCACACCATCATATCTGTCAGAAAACACAATTTATTTTCTCAAATGAATTATATGCATAAAGCTAAGAGAAACGAATTCCTCCGCCACCAACATAATATACTTCTGAAAAGTCAATATGTAAGATCTGATAGATATACATTTTCAAACACCCGATCATACAAGTTGTCCTGGGGCTGGACAAACAGAAGGCACTATTCTGTATAACTAAATAGCCCTTGATATCTCTATCTTCAATTATCATTAATAATCTCTGACACGTGAGGCAAAATCAAAACGAAGTGGAATATTAATTCCGGACTCTTCGAAATGATTAGCGTAATGTCTTTTATGGTTAAACGATACTTAAGAAGCAGATTTCAATATTCATTTATATCAAACATTTCTCGTTCAATGGAATAGTTATCAACTCAGCACAATTCATTTTATATACTCTTTAATTTATAAGCTTCGACCAAACATAATGGTATATGTCTGCATTGTTTAAATCCAGACAATTTATCTATCTTTCATAAATGATCGACTAAAGCGTGTGCGTCGCAAACGGTATTTTACTCTAAAATGTCAGCTTGTTCATACGACATTTTATACCTTTGTCAAATTATGTAAATTATCTGTTTATTTGTAATAACATTATTTACATAACTTTCTATTTTATATTTTTAATATTAACTTTTTTTTTAAACTTGTTAACCCTTTTTAAGTCAAGACACTACAATCCATTTCCCGTCTAATGTCCTTCCTCCCATCGCCAAAATGCTTGGCTTCCTTCCTTCTTCTTATTACACTAAAAATCTCTTTTTATTGTTTCTTTTTCTTCTTCTTTTTATTTTCTTCTGTCTACTTTTATTTGATTTTCTGTTTTTAATTAAAATCCCGCCCAAAAAAACTTTTGTCAAACCCATTTCTTTTGCACTTGCCGAGTACCACATCCCACTTCCAGAAATCATTGCCACATTTGCCTGCTCCATGTAAAATCCTCATGCCTGAACCTCATGCCAAAGTACCAATTTTCCAAAGTACCAAAGTTGCCATATTTTTCTGAGTCATGATTAATCACCCCTAATTAGTCGTAATTAGTGTAAAAGAATGTTAATCACTCAACTTAGCCATAAATTAATCTCAGATCTGAAACACTAACTGATTTGGTTCAAATTCCAATGCACTCTAACAACTCTTCCTTGATTTCCATGCTAATCCACCCTAATTTGATGTAGATTAGGCTAATACGTGATTAGAAAGTGATAAGAAGGTGATATAGGGGTTGGAGGCCATTGCTAGGGTTGGAGAAATGTAAATGGCAGCTAGAAAACTGAAATGATATGGTTTCCTAACTCATTGCAGCCTCCCTATAAGCCCAATCCCGAAATGAGTTATGGGCCCATCCACTAATTACCCCCATTAAGCCCGGTTAAGCAGTTTTTCACCTTCCAAACACTATTTCTGCCATATCTCCCAAACGGTAAGTCCGTTTAACAAATGTGACCACTCAACGGAAAGGTAAACCGTCATCTGAATCCAATGGAAGTGGTTTTAAGTCAGAACTCCTTACCAATCAAAAATTATAGGCCAAACAAGATTCACCAGGGGGAAAATGTTCATTTAAAATTCGACAAAAATCGTGAACATGGGAAATGATCCCATTATTCATTCCCCAAAGTTACACAACCATATGACTTCGTATGAAGATAAAATAAATATTCTACGATCCTCAGATGTGTTGAATGTGGGTCGTTGCTGTGAAAACCCGTAACTTCCCCAGTTAGGAAAGCCCGGATGATCTAGAGAACACGACAAAATAGAACGCAGACAGAAGAACATTTCATTGCTTATTACAACAATTCATCAGAATACAAGAATATACAGAGTATAAACAAATAATATACATTCGATAAATATCAGAGATTACAATACATCACATAGTAGTGGAAAATAATACAAAATACAACTGAAGGAGATATACGGATACAAAGCTTTCCGGATAACGTTTCAGCTGTAAACGAAGATCCTGTGAATATAAATCTGCAAAACCAAAACTATTAGCTTCCCATGTCAAAATAAGGGCACCCAGAGTTTAGGTTAAAACAATATACTCCAGGTCAGTCATGGGACTGGTGTGAGAACTAAAACAGTTGTAAATTTTTATTTTAAAGTTAGGTAAATCGAGGGACCACGACGTATAACACGGAACAGGTTTTCTCCCAAGAATACCAGTGCATAAAACAAACAGCGCAATGCTAAATAAAGAAAAATGAAGCTATTATAAGATCCATGTCCCATCACACAATGCAACACAAACCAGAGGATAGGGTTTTCCCTTATAATAGCCAAAGCATGTTCGATACGTTTAAAACAAATCATTTGATACTATAATAGGTGTATAGTGTCAAAACAATTTCAAATCATATATATCAATCATAGACGGCGTAAGCGCCCCATCCCACTATGTCGCCATACTAGGCTCTGCAATCAAAACCGCAAATGTCACGTATTTGGAAATTGGATTTCCATCTGTGAACCGAGGCAAAAGATGGTCCTCTACCGATTCGAGACGCTCTAGCCCGCCCCTCAGGAACAGAACGCATCGTCCCTTGGATCTTCAGGGCCGGTCCACCGATGTGGATTAGACGAAATCCTGAACACTACGTCTCCCCACCCTTTGGTGTGTCAATGAGTCAACGATTGACTCCATCGGCTTCACATAGTCACCGATATATCCGAAGCGCCTCGCAACAGCAACAACCACATAAGTCAAACTCGTCAGGGCGTGTAAAACCACTGACGCCACTTTTAGCTTGAAGGAAACGCATGCTCTCCCTACAGTCCTCTCCCGTTTTTGGTTCACTACCGGGGGGTGAGGCTCGCGAATCAATGTTACACAAAGCTATGCCACATAGGCTGTGCTTTGATCATCAAGCACAAGACTTTGCTTTTCAACAGAAGCCTTGATCATTTGCATCTTAGCATGCCACACAGGCAATACACGCTATGCAACCGATATCAATCACACAGAATGAAATCCGATGTCAGACACACATCCATTTACAAGTCCATTCTGGGTCTGAATGAAACCGGAGGCACCTAGTACCCCACATATCCATCGATCTCTAAGTACGTCTGGACGACCACTAACTGATTCCCTCCTCTTGGGTGTACGGCCCAATCAAGATCATCAGTAATTATCCAAACGACGTGAAGACCTCCGGTCTTTGACCACCGTCTTCATCCTCGACACCACGTCGAATCAGTTATTCAGAATGGGATAAACCTGGTCTTTCTGAATAACTCGCGTATATAATAAACAAGTGTTACACAAACACAAAATACGCCACATTCCAATTCATCAGTCACTGACTGTAGATTAACAAGAGAATAATTCCCCAAATATTAACCCCGAAGGCCGAAACCAACATCAGATCAATACCCAGAAAACCGTTCTGCTTAGCTAACCTACAGTTAGTTTCTAAATTTCACATTCTTAGGGAAAGGTTCCCATTAATTTTATCAAAGATAAATTCTTTTAAATTTATTCTTTAATCTTCCTTTGAATATCACTTCAAACTAGTCGGGATTAGCGAACCACACCGAAGTAATTATTTATTTTATTTCCCTATCCCAACTTATTCATCCCACGAAGTAAAACTGGTCATACTTCATGTCTAACACCACGGTGTTATCGGTAAATTCAATTAACATTTCACGTTCAAATCTAATTAAAGATTTAACTACCATTTGGAGTAAAACTGGTGGTAATCCATTCTCGATCTTTTCAATCTAATTAAAGATTCATTAAAACTCCACTTAGTTTAATCTTTGATAGGGTTAAAGAATTAGTGTCATTTAAAACACGGTTCACGATAAACCCCAAAATCACATTCCATTAATTATCAGGTTAAAGAACAAGTGTTATTTAAAACACTGTTCATGATAAACCCAAAAGTCAATACCAATTCAATTCCAATTAAATATTATTTAATTGGTACACTTCATTAAATATAAATAAAAAGAATTAATCTTTTTCTCAACTGGGCTTAAGAACGGTGTTAATGAAGACACCATTCAAGACAAACCCAAATCACATTTGATATTAAATACAAGGCTCTGAATAGAAAATATATCGGCTTATATTCAACATCAAATTCTACGACCAACAAATATCGTATTGGAAATAACGATATAAATATATCTCTTAAATTCCCGTAACAATACCTGTATCATCACAAAATCCTACATCGAAATATTCCACAGAGAATTTCTATTCACATCCCTTCCAATTCAATTATTGGAAATTCTGGTTACTTTTAAAACCCTTTTCAAATTCAATTTATTTATTTAAAAATAAATAGAATTATAATTCTAGTTCAAAACTAGTTCATTTCGATAAAAATCTATTTTTATCTTTTCAAATATGGATTTTTTCATCCCAATTTTTCACAAGTTATTTCTTATGATTTTACACAAATTATTACTATTTTTAATAATTTTATCAAGGCCCATACAGTCGATTTTCATCAACGGCCAGCGAACTGCACTTACAGCGACCTTTTCCAAATTTGATTTAGACATAATTACAAATCCAACCATTAGATTTCAAATCTCTAATGTTCATTAGAAAGCTCTTTTCGAAACGAACCCAACGGTTCCGGATTTAGGAGAATCCGACGGTCGGATCTCCCGTAATGTCCGTTCGAAGTCAATGGTCGAAATTGACGAACAGCTGCAGCGCATTCTATTCAGGCCATTATATATATAATATATTTATATTATATATATTTCATCGATTTCCTTTTGAAAACGAATTTTATAAATCGTTTCAAAGAATTTTCGAAAACAATTTCAACCTTCATTTCAAATTCAAATCAAAATTGAATTTTCCCTTATAAATTCTTTTTACATTCATTTCTATTTGATTTCAATTCAAATCGATTTCAATTCTATTTCAGTTCGTTTTAAATTGAATTCAATTCAATTCAAATTTTTTTTCTATTCAATTCAATTCAAATTCGTTTTCTATTCAATTCAATTCGAATTCGTTTTCTATTCAATTCAATTCGAATTCGTTTTCTATTCAATTCAATTCGAATTCATTTTCTAAATATTCGATTTTTTAATCTCTTTTCAATATTTATCATAAAACGAATATAATCGATATAAATATCGTTCGCGTCAAAATAGCGCATCTCTAATCAACACGGCTTTATATTTTTCAATAGCTTCATTATTCTATTCCACAAATGAATATTTATTCTGTTCAACAAATGAATCTATATTTCTTTCAACACATGACTAATATCAACAAATGAGTACTGTCAACACGCGACTATTTTTGTTATTTAATATATTTTATAAAATTTTGATTTCTATCGTTTAAATTCTAATCAGACTCCAACCGTAAATTGGTAAGAGAACGATTCCCTAAATATTAACCCCGAAGGCCGAAACCAACATCAGATCAATATCCAGGAGACCACTCATTTTATCTATTTTCCAGTTAGTTTCTAATTTTATATATGATAAAGATGTAAATTTTATTGTTAAAATATTTCTTTCAACACATGACTAATCTTAACGGATGAGTACTGTCAACACTTGAACCTTTATTTTATAATGTTCTTTATTTTCCCAATTGGAATGAGGCCCAATCAATTACCATATAATGTTAATTATATGGATTCCATACAACACATGTATATAATAGCAACGATAAATAATCAATCTTCATCCAAATTGCACTACACAACTGCATAAGCATCAAATATAAATAATTAACTCTCACACAACCTGTCGACCTACCGATCGACGTACAACTAAATAATTGGGATTAGTGTACGCCAAATATCATCCCAATAACCATGTGGGGTTTCAAACAATCAAACACAGATTTTATTCGTGCAGTTGGGCGATGTGTAAAATTTATCGTCCCAGTCAATATCAGTCAAACCAGTGTATATAAACACATCATCTGATTTGTTTATAAATATTTATTTATTCACATTCACGTTAAAAATCATTGTTTTAACGATAAAATATTTTTAACTATATAAAATTTTATTTTATTTCAATCAATTACCATATAATGTTAATTATATGGATTCCATACAACACATGTATACAATAGCAACGATAAATAATCATTCATCATCCAAAGTGCACTACACAACTGCATAAGCATCAAATATAAATAATTAACGCACACACAGTCTGTCGACCTATAGATCGCCATACAACTAAATAATTGGGATTAGTGTACGCCAAATATCATCCCAATACATGTGTGGGGTTTCAGACAATCAAACACAGATTTTATTCGTGCAGTCGGGCGATGTGTAAATTTTATATTTTTACAACGTTACTATATAGATAAAAATTCTATTTTTATACCGCTACTATATAGATAAAAATTCTATTTTTATACTGGTGTTCATATAATAAAGATCATATTTTTATTACGCTAACTTCATAATAAAAATTATATTTTTACTTCGCTAATGAAAATATAAAAATCGTATTTTTAACCTTTCTATGATATAAAAATTATATTTTTACATCAACAAAAATCATTTTTTTTCTTGTCTTTAAAATTCCATCTTTCATGTTATAAAAATTCAATCTCTTCATTGTAAAAAATATAATCTTTAACTACACAAAAATATAATCTTTCTATTAACAAAATACGGTCTTTTCCATAACAAAAATACGATCTTTTCTTTGACAAAAATAGGATCTTTTCACCTTTTTTCTTTTTTTTAAATTTAACCTTTAACATTAGAAAATTCAGTCTTTATTACAGTAAAAGAAAATCGGTTTATATTACTGTAAAGGAAAAAAGAAAATCAAGGGTTTCACCTTGTTCTTCCTCGCGAGGGGGGGGGGCTACTGATGTGCTATAGGTCGAGGGCGCGTCAGACCATCGAAGTTGGCGCTACGGTGGCGCGGCGCGGTGACCTCTGGTGGTCTGGGAAGAGCGCGGTCAGTCGGTGGGGCCACGCGGTGGTGGTTCTGGGCGGGTAAGGGCTTTGGGGTCGCAGGTTTTTGAAGGGGAAGGAGGGGAGAGAGGGGGACAGCAGGGAGGATCGGAGGACAGGGTGCGCGCGGAGGAGGCAGTGCTGGCACGCGGCGGAGTGATGGTGGCTGCTTCGTCGGCTTTTTTTTCTGCGTTTTAATGGTCAACGAGGAAGGGGAGAGGGTGATAAAGGGTGAGGTTTTTTTTTATTAATTTAATTTTAATATTAAATCCATAAAGTAACTTTTTATTTCGAACTCAAAACAAAACCCACCGCCTGTCGTCCCTAGCGTAATACCCCCATTTCCGAACACAATGGGACATGTTTTATAAGCTGATTCGATCGTTTCGATCAGTTTTCATTAAAATCAAAATATAACTCTATATATTGATTTTGAACACGCATTTCAATTTACTGGGGTCACATACGAACTCGAAAAATTCCCGAAAAATATTTTCTAGCTTCGTATTGATGATACGGTCCTAACAAAACTAATTTCGTCGAATTCTAAGACCGTCGGAAAAATGGCCATTTTCCAGTCGATTAAAATCAACTAAAATTGGTCAAACGCGTTTTCCTTTGCCACACTCACATATTGACTCGAAAAATTATGACAATTGGAATCTAACAATAATTTGACATCACGGATCCAACAAAAGTGGTTTCGTCGAAATCCGAGGTCGTTTGCAAAATTTCTATTTTTAAGGGCCTGAATTCCATAGCGATTCAGAGTTTTTAACTGGACATATCTTTTGATTCCCGCTATGGAATTTTGATTTTTCGGATTCGTTGGAAATATATTATCCAATAGATTCTAATATTTCCAGTTTCACTTAAATCCGGTTTATTTTGAATCCTATACGTTCATTTGAATTTTGAAATCGAATTATCGAACTACCGCGCCATTTCCAATTCCTTTTATAATTTAAAATAAATATTTATATTCTAACGACGATCTATATAAATATATATGTTTGAATTCTATTCAAAATAAATTTCTCGTCATTTTTATTTAAAATATTCATTTTAAATAATCAAAATTCGCTAAAATTGCCAAAATAAAAAATTTAAATTGGCTCGGATTTCCAGATTATTACAATCTCCCCCACTTAAAACTTTTCGTCCCCGAAAAAGAACCAAGCCGAAAGTCGTTTAACTAATCAACTCAACTTTCATTATTTTGACTACGGCTTAAGTTCTTCAACTTTTCAATTTCTAAGAACTTTTCAAATTTTTCAAAAATTTGGCTAACGCCCAAAACATTTGAAAATTTTCGCCATTACCTCCCCTGCACCGGGAGCACCGGGAAAATCCCGAAATTTCCATACAGGCCCTCTGATCTCAAAAAAGAAAAGAAAAAGCCAATAGGCTCATAAAATCATCACCACCCAAACAAAACAGTAAATTATGGTAAACATGTACCTATTTGTCGGGCATACAATTTTATTCTTCTGCTCTAGCCTCTTTGCTATGACTTGTTCAATGTAAGTACATGTATATGCAAGCAAATGCGATAAATTTCCCATACAATTCACTATTTGATTCAATTTGGCTATATGGTACAAATTTTAATTAATCAACCAATAATCAACAACACAACCATCAATCAATTAGTTGATTAGCTTTTGAAATTCATAACTTTGATACATAATCAAAAATCAGATTTTTGATGCCAAATCATAACAATAAGCCCTATCTAGTTTCGGTTCTCACACCAGTCAATTGGAAATATATAGAAATCTCACTTTTGAAACTCGAAAATAAATACTAGCGATGGTGCCCCGCCACCAGAATTATCCCCGGCAACTAGAGTGTGATTCTATAACTATCCAGTACATTAAAACTTTGAATACACGTTTTCAAGACATATATGCAAAAAATTTATATATTGGATTGTCCCAATTCAATATAAAATAAATAATCAAATACGAATAATTGATTTAAATTTTCAAAACAAAACATGTTTTCAATTTTAAAAATATACTCTTCACACTCGTTCTAGGATACTACTGATCCCATCTCTAACGAGTCATTCTAATTGGATATTACTAATCCAATATCTGATGAATTCTTTCGTATGGTTCTAATGTGTCTTGTTCTATGAGCTTTGTAAACCAAAGCTCTGATACCAACTGTGAAAACCCGTAACTTCCCCTGTTAGGAAAGCCCGGATGATCTAGAGACCACGACAAAATAGAACGCAGACAGAAGTTACTAGGTTGGAACCCATGCTACGCACACATGTTACGCACACGGTTAGCATAAGAAATTGTGTTGTGATGGCCATGCGGAATGATCAAAAGCGTTTGGATAACAGTAATGTATGGGTAGGGAGGAAAAAAAACTTCATTCGATAGGTAAGGGTGTGATGTTGTACGGTAGGAATATTGCTACGCAACCAGAATTGTTTTAGTTTGAACAGTCGTATAAAAGAAGATAAAAATTATGTAGGGTTAAGTTAGATTAAAATATAAATACATATTATGCGTAGTCAAGACCACGATTGATTTTCTGATTCAGTCTAGTAGTTTTATATCTAGATATTTGAGTTTTAGTTTAAGAATTAGTTTTAAGTGTAAACTGGGAGAGACTATGATCATGAAGTCTATATATGATGTCAATGGTTGGTAATGTTCATATACTTTGATTTTATCCTTAGTGCGTGCAGTGGATGGTCATTTAACATGATGACAAAGGCAATGTGATTTGGCCTAGAGGAAGACTCACAACTTATTTCACATCATGGTAATAGTTAAATATAAAGTCAAACCCGGTAGAAACTAAATATATAAAAGTAAAGTAGACAAAATGTTTAAATAGTAGATGTTAAGTTTGCAAACACAGATATAGTGAAGTGTACGTCGTGCGCATTGTTATGATACTTTGTTTTTGTATTACTCAGTGGTTAAGAAAGTCGGGGTTCTATTAATGAATCAGTGATCATCATGTATGAAACGATCATCGGACATGGACAAAGCAGTGAATGGGGTATCATAGCAGCAATACATAGACAATTCACAACTCACAATTTATCACGTTTACCATATTAGTCATTTACAGTCAAGGATTAGATACTTTCAGTCCCAGCAGAGAAAACTTATGAAATTAATTTGTGTTTAAAAGAAACAACATGTAAAATAACAGTTGGTAAAGGCCATGGAACGACATTACTTATATGATATACAATAAAGGACTTTCAAATGGATTGTTATTGTACACAAATAATAATAATAATAATAATAATAACAATAACAACAACAACAACAACAACTATTACTATTATTAGCATTATTATTACCAGTACGTTAGGCACGTCTACTGGACATATGCAGAAATAATCAAAAGTAAATTTATAAATTGTGAAATTTTAGCTATATGCATAGATAATGCAAAGATACTAATAAATATATGAGTTAACTTCTGTGTAGATAGTAATTTAATTCACTTTATTAGTTATTGGTCATATATAATCATACATTCAACTTGAAGTCCTGCATACTTATAAAATAATCGGTAATAAAAGAAAAAACAAAGTTATATATGATTTTCATCCGTATGCATTGACAATGTATAGATATGTTGGAAATGTTTACAAACATTATGTGAATTATTAAAAATGATTGAATAAGTGTATGAATGGCTCCTATGTTTGAGTAGTCCCACATCATGGGATTATAGGGAAGAGGCAAGGATTTATACTTGTTTCTAAGAAGTCATGTTGGGGCCTTGGGCTCCCAATACATGCATTGTTGTGAGGAGGGAGACCATGCATCATGACCACCACACACGCGCGCGCGACCGACCGACTCGACCCGGCCCGGTTCGGTTCGGTTCGGGCTTGGGCTTGGGCTTTGTGGTGTAGGCACTTATATTTTTGGACCATAAAACTTAGTTGTTTTCGAACCGTTTTTTTTATGGAAAAATTATTTTGTGCACCGATATTTATTCTGCAACGGAAAAGTTTTGCAACGGTAAAATAATTAATCCCCCCGAAATTTAGCAGATCCGATATTTTCTCCCAAAACCTAATTCTCGTTCTATATATACTATTTTATCAGACACGAGAAAAACACCGAATTTTATTTTCTCTTCTTCTCAGCCGCCATTAAAACTTCTAAGAAATTTCGAGCAGTATTTTTCCCGAAAGTGCAAATCTGCACTGATTTGTTTGTGCAAGCGAATCAGTTACTATTTTAGAGGCTGTTTTATCCTAGAGGCGGCGGCGAAGGAACGAATTGGTTTGCACCTCTGACCAAATCGCCGAATCGTCTTCAAGAAAGCGACCTAGTCCGCGACTCAGCCATTGTTTTCCAACAATTTGAAGACGAACTGAAACAATGGCCTCCAACTCAACCATGGACGATTCTGCTCCTCCCTCTGCTTTTCACGGCCCTCTGGTGACTGCTGCTCCTTTCAAGTTCGAAGGTCTGCATTTCAAGCGCTGGCGTCAGAAGATGGAGTTCTTCCTCACGATCAGGAAGGTGGTGGCTGCTCTGACTGCTGAAAAACCGCAGCTACCAGACAAGCCTGACGAGACTGATGCAGCAAAGATGGCATCATGGACTGAACAGTCAAAGCAACTGCAGACCTGGACTGAACAGGATTACTTATGCAAGAATTTCATACTGAATGGACTGAGCGATGATCTGTATGATTATTATAACTCAGATGAAAAGACGGCAAAGGAGATCTGGGAAGCACTAAGGAAGAAATATGACACAGAGGAGGCAGGGGCAAAGAAATACGCTGTAAGTCGCTACCTAAAGTACCAGATGACTGATGATAGATCGGTAGAGATGCAGTCTCATGAGCTTCAGAAAATAGCTCATGAAATCATCTCCGAAGGTATGGTCTTGGACGAACAATTTCAAATTGCTGTTATCATTGACAAATTACCCCCTAGCTGGAAAGATTTTAAGAACACTTTGCGACATAAGACTAAGGAATTTTCCTTAGAGAGTTTGATTACACGCCTCCGTATTGAGGAGGAAGCACGCAAGCAAGACCAGAAAGAAGAGGTGCTGATTGTGAATAACAGCAGTACTAAGAAGACCACTCCCGCTGTTCTGAAACCAAATCAGAAATCTTTTAAGAATCAGAACAGGCGCAACAAACAGAATGGGAATCCGCAAGGAAACCCAAAAGGACAGCAGAAACCAGCCCAAAAGAATGACTCTGGACAGTTGTTTCTTTGTTACAACTGTGGAAAACCAGGGCATATGGCACGAAAGTGCCGGAACAGGCCAAGCTCTGCACCGCAGGCTAACCTGACTGAGGAGCCTCTTACGGCTATGATTAC
This sequence comes from Allium sativum, assembly GCA_030737875.1. NCBI lineage: Eukaryota > Viridiplantae > Streptophyta > Magnoliopsida > Asparagales > Amaryllidaceae > Allium > Allium sativum. The sequence continues at coordinate 568,498,419 of CM060923.1, read as the reverse complement.
TGAGATTCACCTTGTTGGTGGATCAGAGGGTTGGTGGGTAGACACTGGTGCTTCTCGCCATGTCTGCTATGATCGTGGCATGTTCTCTACATACACGGCTGCTGAAAATCAGAAAGTGCTGTTGGGAGACTCTCACACCACTACAGTTGCGGGGATTGGAAACGTGGAACTCAAGTTCACCTCTGGAAAAACTGTAATTCTGAAAGATGTTATGCACACTCCAGAGATAAGAAAGAATCTGGTCTCTGGCTTCCTCCTTAATAAGGCTGGTTTCACTCAAGTTATTGGGGCTGATTTGTACACTCTTACTTATAAGGGAACTTTTGTGGGAAAGGGTTATGCTTGTGAGGGTATGTTTAAACTGAATGTTGAATCTAATAAAGTGACTTCTTCTGCTTATATGCTTTGTGATTTTAATATTTGGCATTCTAGATTGTGTCATGTTAATAAACGAATAATTCAAAACATGAGCACCCTAGATATGATACCTAAAATGACAGAATCTGAATCTGATAAATGTGAATTCTGTACACAAGCTAAAATCACAAAGAAACCTCACAAATCTGTTGATAGAGTTTCTGAACCCTTAGACTTGATTCATTCTGACATATGTGAACTTGATGGCACTTTAACTAGACAGGGACATCGTTATTTTATCACTTTTATTGATGACTGCTCTGATTTCACATATGTATATCTTATGAAAAATAAAAGTGATGCTTTTGACATGTTTAAAACATTCAAAACTGAGATTGAGAATCAAGCAAATAGAAAAATTAAGAGATTTCGTAGTGATAGAGGAACAGAATATGAATCTAATTCTATTCTGGATTTCTATAAACAACATGGTATAGTACATGAGAGAACTGCACCCTACTCACCTGAAATGAACGGTAAAGCAGAAAGGAAAAATAGGACCTTTACCGAGCTAGTAGTTGCCATATTATTAAATTCTGGTGCAGCAAAACATTGGTGGGGGGATATTTTATTGACTGTATGCTACGTTCTGAATAGAATCCCTAAATCTAAGAATAAAATTTCACCTTATGAAATTTTAAAGAATCATAAACCCAATGTCTCATACTTTAGAACTTGGGGTTGTTTAGCATATGTTCGCATTCCAGACCCTAAGAGAATAAAATTGGCAAGTAGAGCATATGAATGTGCATTTATAGGCTATGCTATTAATAGCAAAGCATATAGATTTTATGACCTTAATGCACATAATATAATTGAATCAAATGATGCCGACTTTTATGAAACTAAATTTCCTTTCAAATTAAGGAATAGTGGGGGCACTTCAAATATGCCTATTAGAACAGAACTTAATGAAAATTCTGAAGCTGAACCTAGAAGAAGTAAAAGAGCAAGAACCATAAAAGATTTTGGTTCAGATTTTTGTGCCTTTACTATTGAGGAGGATCCTATAAACCTCCAAGAAGCCTTATCTTCTTTAGATGCCGATTTCTGGCAAGAGGCTATAAACGATGAGATGGATTCTTTAGAATCCAATAAGACTTGGCACTTGGTAGATTTACCCCCTGGTTGTAAGTCTATAGGCTGTAAATGGGTACTTAAAAAGAAATTAAAACCTGATGGCACTATAGATAAATATAAAGCACGACTAGTAGCTAAAGGTTTTAAACAAAAGGAAAATATAGACTTCTTTGACACTTTTTCACCTGTAACTAGAATAACATCCATTCGGGTATTAATCTCACTTGCTTCCATTCATAATTTACTTATACACCAAATGGATGTTAAAACTGCCTTTTTGAACGGTGAATTAGACGAAGAAATTTATATGGACCAGCCTGAAGGATTTGTAGTACATGGTCAAGAACATAAAGTATGTAAATTGGATAAATCATTATATGGTTTAAAACAAGCACCTAAACAATGGCATGAAAAATTTGATAACTTAATCATTTCAAATGGTTTTAAAGTTAATGAAAGTGACAAATGCATTTATTACAAATCTGAGAATGACATTTGCACTATTATATGCCTTTATGTAGATGACCTACTCATTTTTGGGTCAAATATTCATGCCATAAACTCAGTCAAATCCTTATTAAGTGTCAATTTTGATATGAAAGATCTAGGTGAAGCGAGTGTAATCCTTGGTATTAAGATTACTAGATCAGAAAAGGGAATTTCTTTGGACCAATCTCATTACATTGAGAAGATACTAAAGAAATATAATTACTTTGACTGTAAACCTGCAAGTACGCCATATGATCACAGTGTAAAGTTATTTAAGAACACTGGTGAAGGTGTAAGACAGTCTGATTATGCGAGCATCATTGGCAGCCTTCGGTATGCCACTGATTGTACTAGACCCGACATTGCCTATGTCGTGGGATTATTGTGCAGGTTTACCAGTAGACCTAGTATAGAGCACTGGCAAGCTATTGAAAGGGTAATGAGATACCTTAAACGAACCATGAACCTTGGATTACATTATGAAAGGTTTCCAGCTGTACTTGAAGGGTATTCTGATGCAGACTGGAATACCTTATCTGATGATTCTAAAGCGACCAGTGGCTACATATTTAGCATCGCTGGAGGAGCTGTTTCTTGGAAATCCAAGAAACAGACTATTTTGGCTCAGTCTACTATGGAGTCTGAGATGATAGCACTAGCTACAGCTAGTGAAGAGGCAGAATATTTGAGAAATCTGCTAGCTGAGATTCCCTTATGGGAAAAACCGATACCAGCAGTGTTGATACATTGCGATAGTACCGCGGCTATTGCAAAAGTTCAGAACCGTTACTATAACGGTAAGAGACGACAAATACGTCGTAAGCACAGCACTGTTAGAGAACTACTTTCCACAGGTACCGTTAGAGTGGATTACGTACGTAGTGAGGAAAATTTGGCAGATCCTTTGACGAAAGGACTGTCTAGAGAGAAAGTCCATAACTCTTCTAAAAGAATGGGACTATTGCCCTTAGATTGTTGAGTCACGCACAATGGTAACCCGACCTAAATGACTGGAGATCCCAAGAACTAGGTTCAATGGGTAATAACAAGTTGTGTAGTGATATGAGTTGAACATGCTATTTAATAAACCAAGAAGCATGTATTCCTGAAGTGATTAGAGGATGAGTTAATAGAAACTCTTAATGAGATCTATACTCTATTTGGAGTGGAGTACCTACCTTCAGGAGTGCTCTTGATAGACTCACCTTTGTGAATGTGGAAATGTGGCCGTTTCCTATGGAGTTTGGGCAAAACTTCTAGAGCATTCACTAAACTGGGATAGACGTGCAGGGCCAAAAATGCACGGGCTTATCTGATTGCACTATAGAAAAGGTTGTGTGTGGTTTGATGTCAGGAATAGAGTTCAAGACTACGTGTCACTCTAGTAAAAACTGAATCTTACTCACTATGCAAAGGTTCAAGTCCTTGGACACCTTTGTTTATGCACAATCTTATGTTTTTTAAGAAACTGCTCTAAAATATTTTTAAAAATTCAAGTGGGGGATTGTTGGAAATGTTTACAAACATTATGTGAATTATTAAAAATGATTGAATAAGTGTATGAATGGCTCCTATGTTTGAGTAGTCCCACATCATGGGATTATAGGGAAGAGGCAAGGATTTATACTTGTTTCTAAGAAGTCATGTTGGGGCCTTGGGCTCCCAATACATGCATTGTTGTGAGGAGGGAGACCATGCATCATGACCACCACACACGCGCGCGCGACCGACCGACTCGACTCGACCCGGCCCGGTTCGGTTCGGTTCGGGCTTGGGCTTGGGCTTTGTGGTGTAGGCACTTATATTTTTGGACCATAAAACTTAGTCGTTTTCGAACCGTTTTTTTTTATGGAAAAATTATTTTGTGCACCGATATTTATTCTGCAACGGAAAAGTTTTGCAACGGTAAAATAATTAATCCCACCGAAATTTAGCAGATCCGATATTTTCTCCCAAAACCTAATTCTCGTTCTATATATACTATTTTATCAGACACGAGAAAAACACCGAATTTTATTTTCTCTTCTTCTCAGCCGCCATTAAAACTTCTAAGAAATTTCGAGCAGTATTTTTCCCGAAAGTGCAAATCTGCACTGATTTGTTTGTGCAAGCGAATCAGTTACTATTTTAGAGGCTGTTTTATCCTAGAGGCGGCGGCGAAGGAACGAATTGGTTTGTACCTCTGACCAAATCGCCGAATCGTCTTCAAGAAAGCGACCTAGTCCGCGACTCAGCCATTGTTTTCCAACAAGATATTAATAAATATATGAGTAAACTTATGTGTAGATAGTAATTTAGTTCACTTTATTAGTTATCACACCCGCATGTTTTGGTCATACGTAATCACGCATTCAACTTCAACTCCTGCATACTTATGAAATGTCAAATAATCGGTAGTAAACCGAAAAAACAAAGTTATATATGATTTTCATTTGTGTTGAACTAATCTATATTTGTATATATTTTCAATTATTCAAAAGTGTGAACATATACATTTTTAGTTACATAGCATAAATAGTTATTTTATGTCTATATAGTACAAAGATGAAAATAAAGATATGCTTACCTCAAATCTTAAGCGTATAGCTATTTTGTTGCCACATAGTACACATATTATTAGAAATAATACTAAAACATCTTTACCTTATTTCATAGTCTTGTATCATTCTATTATCTTTCCATGATTACCAAAGTAACCAGACCAAGATTGATATTTAACAATGATATATCATTAATAATGGTGTATTATTACTGTTATTTACTTACATAGATATTTAACAATGATATATTTAACAAAGTTAAAACATCATGCGCTATGACAATAGTTCTAGTGTCATTGTAACCATACTCTCCTTCAGTGGCGTAGCCAGGAATTTACCTTGGTGAGGTCACGATACAAGAAAATGTGGAGGTTTAAAGGCCGATAGTTCCCGAAATTTTTTTCAACTGCTGTTTGGATGGTTATAAAATATTGAAATTACCAAAATGGGAGTCGTGGAGACCATTTCAGCAATTGTTAAAATACTACCTGAGCAAGCTCTTCTTCTGCCCAGTTAAGCTCTTCTTCCATTTTCTGAAACGGCAGTAGCCTTTGCTGGATGAGTCGATGTAGTCCCTCTAGACCTCTCAATAGGATTATGCCGGTCATAATCTTTATTCATTTTCTGATTTCTTGTTGAAACAACCAATTGGAAATCATCAAAATTAGAATTTTGACCCTCGACTGCTGCACTTGAGTCAGGGTATTTCGGTGGAGGCGGGGATGTCATTTGCGAAGCCTGGCTGTAGGAAGGGTTTGGAGCTTTCGTCGGTGGCGCTGGAACGTTCGATTGGGAAAAGGTAGTCTTCGGCGGTGGCATGTCAGTGTAGCAATCCAGCATCTATCGGTCTCGAGAGTGGACCGAATTAGCTGTGAGGGACGCCGGAGATGCAGGGAAGGTCGGAGAAGACTTCGGCGGTGACTGGGTAGGCAGAGGAAACGGGGGTTCAAAAGGCGGTGGAGGATTTTGATTATTTTGCCATGCTAATTTCTTTGCCGCCATGGGAAACGAAAGTCGGTTTGTAAAACATTAATCCAGAACCATCTGAGAAATGAAAATTTGGAGGAAAGAGGGTAAAAACAGGACGATTTTTTTTCCTGGTGAGGTCAAGTGACCTCACCAACCATAACATGCCTCCGCCCCTGCTCTCCTTTGAACTCAAACTCATTGTCATCAACAAATAATTTTTCATTACCACTACATGGTCATGGCTTAGACAGTTAAAAGAGCATGAGGGGACAAAGAGAAGCTAAGTTTGTTACTAACAGAGGAGGAACAAAGATGAACGCAGGATCAGCAGTTGAAATGGGTTCACACAAAACCCAAACCAAAAAGTTTCCATTGTTAGCTGAGTTGAAAGAGAAGGCAACGAAATTGAAGCTTTTCTCTATGGCAGTGCCGCTCATGCTTTCATTTTGACCTATCTTGGTTCTTGTTTTTCACCTGCTTTTTTCAATCTTTTGGCTGCACCTTCTCTCTTGCCTATCATATGTGACAATCCTGGACTCAGTGCTACCAGTATAGTTATGCAGACATATAAACTTAACAGTTCCTCCCAATTCTATTGAAGGATTTTGATCCCTATAGATATGGCATTATTTTTATCTCCATATGCCGAGGTTCAAGCAATAATTTCTTATAAATTTAAACATATGACTGTCACAATGTCTAGCGGAATCAGAATTAAATGCACCATTTATGCATATCATTATGCAAATATTAGTTCAGCTATCAACAATCTTCCTGATCAGAATACTGCAAAAATGAAATCGAACTAATTTTCTGTTTGATTCCATTTCAGAATGATGTTAAAGTAATCTGCAATTCATGCGTAATTAACTACGGCGGACACGTCGTTGTGAGCATTGAAGAATGGAAATACTTCCTCTATTTCTGATTTTAAATACCAATACCTACAGCAGTTAACAATATAAAGACCTGATATGATTAATGATGATTCATCTAAATTAATACTTGAAAGATGATGTATCAGTAGCTGTAGTCTCATGATCAAATTTAATTCACGCTAGCGTAGTAGTAACACTTGAGTAGTAGATGTTACCTACTTTAAAACTTGAGTAGTAGATGTTAACACTACAAAAGAATTCTGAATTACATACGCCAATTTGGCGTAGGTATGGCGTAGGGAATCGAATTTACCTACGCCATCCCTACGCCAAAAAGGAAGTCGGAAAACAGCTCGTCGCAAATATTTCCCTACGCCATCCCTACGCCAAATTCCCTACGCCATACCTACGCCAACTTCCCTACGCCATACCTACGCCAAGTTCCCTACGCCATACCTACGCCAAGTTCCATACGCTATCCCTACGCCAAATTCTCTACGCCGTCCCTACATCACCCCTACGCGATGTTTCATATGCCTCCTTACCCCTTCCCTACGCCTTCCCTACGCATCCGTACACCAAAAATCAATATGGTAGTTTTATATTTATCTTCGTCTACCACAAATCATAACAAAACCGAACATATACAATATATATCAAAAAAAAAATTGATGTAAAATAAATTTCATGGTCGAATTACCATAAACTTGCTACAAATCATGTTCAACAAACAATAAAATAAAGTTGCTACATAATTTAAACATGATCGTTTCATCTAATTCAAACATCGTGTAATGTACCTTACACAAATAGAACATCAAACTCACTATCAAAACAAGATTAATTCATAAAGTACGCCATATTTGTTGTTCTTGCTCTCGCCGTAACCCTTGTAAAAACTCTTGTACAGAACTCATTTGTTCTTCTAGTTTGCTAACAGTGACACTCAATTCTTGATTTTTATCTCTTAACTCTTCTACTTCCTTCTCAAGCTTTTCTGTATGATCTGTACCTCCAAATCTAACGGTGTATGTGTTGTCTTTGTATATCTACACATAAAAATTATAACCCAATTAGTACAATAAATACATTTCAAATTACAATCAAGTAAAATGTTCATAAAAAATTTAACCTAATTAGTACAATAAATTCGTAAAAAGAGAATTCATGTGAAACAACAACTTGAGTTGTTGTTTCATAGCAACTGAGGTTGCTGTGTGCAACAGCAACTGAGTTTGCTGTGCACAGCAACTATGGTTGCTGCGCGCACAGCATGGTTGCTGCGCGCGCAGCAACCATGTTTGCTGCGCGCGCAGCAACCATGGTTGCTGCGCGCGCACGCAGCAACCATTGTTGCTGCGCGCGGAGCAACAATATTGCACTGCCATGAGGCAGTGCAATTTGCACTACCTAAGGCAGTGCAATTTGTTGCACTGCCTCATGGCAGTGCAAATTTGCACTGCCTCATGGCAGTGCAAATTTGCACTGCCTCCAGGCAGTGCAACAAATTGCATTGCCTTCAGGCAGTGCAAATTTGCACTGCCTCATGGCAGTGCAAATTTGCACTGCCACATGGCTGTGCTTGCACTGCCTCATGGCAGTGCAATATTGTTGCTGCGCGCGCAGCAACCATGTTTGCTGCGCTTGCTGCGCGCTCAGCAACCATGGTTGCTGCGCGCGCAGCAAACATGGTTGCTGCGCGCGCAACAACAAATTGTTGCTGCGCGCACAGCAACCATTGTTGCTGCGCGCGCAGCAACCATTGTTGCTGCGCGCGCAGCAACCATTGTTGCTGCGCGCGCAGCAACCGCGCAACAACAAATGGTTGCTGCGCGCGCAGCAACCATGTTGTGCGCGCGGCAACTGCATGGTTGCTGTGCGCGCAGCAACCATAGTTGTTGTGCGTGCAGCAACGTTTCACAGCAACTCGAGCTGCTGTTGCACAGCAACTTCAAGTTGCTGTTGCACGGCAACTCGGCTCAGCCGAAAATGAGCCTTAAAAATACATATGGTACAGTTTCGGCGAGTTCAAGCTCAGTTTCGGCGAGTCTACAGTATAGAGCATGAGCATAACTAGAAAATAAATAAATTAAGTTTTCAGTCAATACCCCAGGAATATTGCCGGTACCAGGTCTTTGTTTGCTTCTTGAAGAAGCACACGTCTCACCTTCTCCAATAAGCTGCATGTAAAGATAGTTTAGCTCGTCGTGAGAGAGCTCACCACCCTGACTCTCGGTCATTTTAGCAACCCGCTCATTGTATTTGGCCTGTAATTTACATAAAAATTAGATATTGTATTGTTTAACAGAATTAGAAAATTGTAAAGTATAATTTAAAACTTTTGTTGATTACATACAACAAACTGTTCCGAGTACTCATCAACCCATCCCCCATCTATAGAACCGTCCGGTTTCTCAACATAATGTGTTCGAATATAAACCTGCATGAATGTTGGTGTTCGGCCTTGCTCTTTCTCCTAAAAAATAAAAACAATTTATCATATCTTTATTTGAATTGTATACTATTATTAGTTCATAATTTAAACAATTACCATATCGTTCATCCATTGTGCCATTGACTTAGAACCACATCTATGTGGCCTTGGATTTTTTTTGCGAGCAGTTGAGTTTTTTTTAGAAAGCTCTTCACATCCTCCCTCTCCCAATAGGCTAAAAATTGTTGCCATACCTCATCTGTTATACAAGCATTTTTCTTTTTATTTCTTTTCATGTCTCCAACAATCCACCTATACTTCAAAGAACACTTTTGATTCCATAACAGTCTGACATCAGCAAAAGAAGTATTGGTATCCCAAGTGTACAATGCCTACACAAGATTTTAGGATCAAATAAACCGGAAAACTTAATCATGAATGAACTAAATATTGCAAGAACCTGAATTTCAAAATTATTCTACCTTAAACTCGTCAAACCAATGATCCTTAATATTAGCAGGAATCGTACTGAAACAAGGCCAAAATGATGTCCAACGGGCCTTAAGCATATTAGATAAAGTACGAGATGTCGAGTCACTATTCGCGAATTCCCACCTGTTAATGCAGAAATTAGAGTAAATTATGTAATGCATTATTGAAATACATAATAATTCGAAAATTTAAATTTTTTACTTACTCGCCACTATTCCTACAATAGATGTACATGGTACCGACTGAAGAAGTCGAGCCAGTCTGTGACACTTGTCCAGATAGCCCAGGGGTGTCTTCATCATGATCACATTCATCTGAAGGGGTGGATTGTTGATCGATAGAGGGTGGTGCTGGTTCGATCAAACCCAAACCACGTCCACTACCACTACGACCACTACCACTATGACCACCACATCCACTACCATTACGACCACCACTATGACCACCACGACCACCACCGCTACTACGGCCACCGCGACCACGAGAACTCATATCTATTACATGAATACGACATTTGCAACTATATACATAAGATAATCTAACATTTCATGAAAGTAGTGAACTTTATTTAAGACAAGGTTTGAAAAGATTCATCAAAGAGCATAGAATGTAAATCAACAACTGAAAATTTTACTGCTAACTAAACATAAACAACTTCATAAACATAAAAGCAACCGAGCAACTAAAAACCCATGCAAACAATCATAATTAAATATACATGCTACCAATCTTCATTATCATCGTCACTCTCAATGTTAACACTCTCGTCTTCAAGCTCACACTCATCTTCCTCTACTTCAATTTGCTCATCGACATCTCCATCTACTTCGACTCCATCATTGACGTCATTAATAAGAGATCCTATATCTTCTACTTGTTGCACAATCTCTAATAGCTCATTATGTTCTGGATCATTTTGATATGCCATATTATCGGTTATGATCGTATTTGAGTGAAATGACCATCTCGGTTTTGTTTTAATAACAGCCCACCAATCTGAACGACTGTTGTCGATAGCAGGATACGGTGTGAAATAAACTTGTGTAGCTTGTGCCGCCAACACAAATGGATCATACCCTAAATATTTTTTTTGTGGTTTACTTCAATAAGAGGGTAGTCCTTATGTATGCGTTTTACTCCAATATTCGGTCTACTATCAAACCATCGACATTTGAATAGAAACGTTTTTAACTCCGGCACCACCGAGTAAGTTAACTCGATTATTTCCTCTAGTACACCATAATAATCTGTTATGTCATCATCGTTGTTCCCACCTTTGATACAAACTCCACTGTTAACAGTTGTCTTTTTCTTTCCATATTCTTCTGTGTGGAACTTAAATCCATTTATAAACATTATTGGACATATTCTGTAACTAGTATGCGGACCAAACGCAAGTTTCCTATAGCAAATGTCGGTGATGTTGTTCGTATCAACCTATCAATTTGAATTAAATACACAAGTTAATATATAATGGTCGTGCAAGGTTAAAAAAACATGACTTATCATACTTACATATTGTTTAAACCATCCCTCGAATTCTTTACAGAGTTCAGCATTGGGATATTCACTTTCGAACTTGCTGTTTAAACGAAATACACATGTTAATATCTAAGTAGTATAGTGTGTAGCTTGAAGAGATTGACATTAATTTAGTTAATGAATAATCAAATTATTATAGTACCTTATAAGATCAGCCAATTCATTGCAATTAAGAAGCACAGTTGCATTGGCTAGATTGTAATCCTTTGTTGTAGTGAAGCCTTTAACATTCTTCCATTTACCAGATGGACGTCCTTGTTTTTTGAATACCGAGAGAATGTTATCGACTGACTCATCCACAATATCATTTTCATTGCGATGACCACGATTTAAATTTAAATTCACATGATCATCGAAATAATGACTAAAAAATATGGATGCTTCTTCAATAATGTACGCTTGACAAATAGAACCTTCAACACGTGCTTTCTGCTTCACCTTTTTCTTTAGGTGGCCCAAATACCTTAATAGGAAAACGTGTGAAATTAACTATGACATGTTCTATATTTAAACATTACGTAAATAAATATAATTATTACATACCTTTCAAAAGGATACATCCATCCATACTGCACTGGTCAACGTAGTAATGCTTCAGTTGGTAAATGTACTGGCAAATGTTCCATGCAGTTAAAAACTCCAGGAGGAAATATTTTCTCCAATTTACATATTAATTTGGGTATATCTCTTTCAAGCTTCTGCAAATGGCTTTTAGATAGAGTTGTCGAGCATATATCTTTAAAGAATAAACTGAGCTCTGTTATAGGCATCCAAACCTTTTGTGGTAAAAGCTCTTTAAATACTATCGGAAATAGAGTCTCTAAAAATACATGGCAATCGTGACTCTTCATACCTGACAGAATAAGATCCTTCATATTAACGCATCGTTTCATATTAGAAGCAATCCCATCGGGAAATCTCAAAGAATCGACCCACTCTAGTAATTTTATACAATGAGTCCTACCCAGCTCATAACAAGCAAGAACTTTGAAGTTTGGATGAATAGGATCAATCTTAAGCTCTGGACGACTGCAATAGTATTCGACATCTTTTCTTGATCTCAAATCATCTTTGGTTTTTCCTTTCGCATTCATGATTGTATGAAAGAAATTCTCAAATACATTTTTTTCAATATGCATCACATCTAAATTGTGTCGAATTTTTAGATCCTTCCAATATGGCAATTCCCAAAATATACTCTGTTTGCACCAATTGTGATAATCACCTTTGCCAGGAATTTTGGGCTCTTTGTTTCCTGTCTCATGTAATTTTGCATAATCTTGTACAATATCAAATATCTCTTCTCCATTCAAAAAAGTTGGTGGTTGCAAATTTACAGTTTTATTTCTTTCAAAGTTTTTCTTATCACGTCTAAATGTGTCATTTGTATGTAAAAATCGACGGTGGCAATCCCACCAACACTGTTTACCTCCATGCTTCAGTGTAAATGCTTTTGTTGAATCCATGCACACAGGACAAGATAATTTACCTCCCGTACTCCAGCCCGAAAGCATCCCGTACGCGGGAAAATCGCTTATCGTCCATAACAAACAAGCAAATAGTTTGAAATTTTTCCTTTTTGATACGTCGTATGTGTCAACACCCTCTACCCACATTTTCTTCAAGTCCTCGATTAAAGGTTGCAAATAAACATCTATTCCGTTTTTCGGATTTTTGGGCCCAGGGACAATTAGGGTTAAAAACATGTATGGATTTTGCATACACATCCAAGGAGGTAAATTGTAAGGTGTCAAAATAACTGGCCAAGTGGAGTATTTTTTACCATACTGGCTGAAAGGTTGGAAACCGTCAGTGCATAAACCGAGCCTAATATTTCGTGATTCATTGGCAAAATCAGGATATTTGTCATTGAAATGTTTCCATGCTTCTCCATCTGCAGGATGACTTAAAACTTCTTCCTCTCGAACCCGCTCACTATGCCATCTCATATGCTCCGCAGTGGCATAAGACGAATACAATCTTTGCAATCTAGGAATAATCGGAAGATAATGTAAACGAGTAAAAGGCACACCTTTACCGTTGCTTTTTTTTCTTTTCGTATCTTCCTAAGCCACAAAATTTACATTGTGAACGGTCTATGTCTTCTTTCCAATATAGCATACAGCCACTACGACATGTATCTATCTTTTCATACGGCAATCCGAATGCAGACACTTGTTTTTTTAGTTGATACCAATTTTCAGCCAATCTAGTTTGCAAACCGGATGGGACCACATCTCGAATTAAACTAAGAACGTCATTCATTAATTTTTGGGTACCGTTGTTTGTGGATTTTATTGCAACTAGCCTAGCAGTCGCTGCCAACTCTGTCATAGGACATCCATCAAAAAGCGGTTTTTTTGATGCTTCTAACAAATCAAAAAAAGATTTAGCTTTTGGATTTGGTTCTTCCTCTACATCCAATGAATTAGAAAACATGCTCGGACCAGCGGCATCAATAACCATTTCAGTCATTCTATTTTCTGTAGCACTAGATTCATCAAAATCAACACCAAAATTTACGTTATCATCCTCAACATGAACCGACGTATTAATAACATTCACCGCGTCTTCACCGTGATGTATCCACACATAGTAATCATCCATAAAACCGTTTTTAGTCAAATGTCTTTGAACATTTTCATGACGATGATGTTTTGTAGCTTTGCATTTCCTACAAGGACAACGGATTTCCGTCATATTTGTTCCATTGGAAGATGCCACTTGCATGAACTCATTTAAACCTCTTAAAAATTGAAATGGAATTGTTCGTCTATGTCCAACATTTTTGTACATCCAAGCACGACGAACTTTCAATTGTTCCATCTTATGCTACATAATTAGGACATGTTATATTATAAGATGAGTACTTATATTATTATTATGTAGAACTATAGTAATTTCATTATTTTAATACTTACCTAATTATTGTATTATTTTATTTAGATGGATAAAATTTCAAATTCGTACACATACAAATACAATATTAGATGTATGCTATTTTAACTTAAAAATTCTTATTCTTTTAAATGTTTAAATTCTTCCATTTATGCAAATTAGATGTATGCTTACGTTATTATACTTGTAAACTATTACATGTTTTCAATTTTTTTTTTAATTTCTTTTTACTTTGACGGCCGGTCTACCTACTTCCCATTACAAATATAATAACATTAGCATATTTTATAAATCATTTCAAATTAAACGGTTCAACAAAATTTCGGCAGCACTTCCCTTTGGTCCCTGTATCGTACACAAATGCGTGTACACAGGGAACAAAAAGGAAGTGCCATCAAAATTTTGTTAACCGTTTAAACTGAAATGATTTATAAAATATGCTTACGTTATTATATTTGTAACTTGTCCAATACTAGGACAAATCCAACGAATATTGTATCAGATGAATATAGATTTCCGTTTTGTGTAAAAACGAATATCCATATAACGATCATATACAATACTTATCGGACGGGGCCAAATTCATCTAAGGGGTTCACATAAGTAGTCAAAAAAACATTCAATCTAAGTTTAAAACAAAAAAAAAACATTTCGAATGAAAAAATGCGCTTTTTGCGCTTTGGGATTTTTTGCGCTTTAGGATTTCTCACTGCAAAGCTACTGTATTATCTGGAGAAGCTTAAGCAACGTAGGACAAGTGTTAAATGATTTTGGTAACGGGACTAAGACTCAAAATGTTCGGCTGTTGTGTTATCTGGAGAAGCTTAAGCAACGTAGGAAGAAAATTTAGAAAACAGTGTTTACACTGCCGCGTCAACAACTTAGACAAAATGGTAAAATATGCATATTTATGCCGCATGTGAACTACTTAGAAAAAAGCACAACAAACAATATTGACTTTCATGAGCATCAATAAGCACATCCTCATCAAACGACGATATATAACGCAAGTGAGACTACTTGCGCTCCCCTTCAATGAAATAGTACGATACTCTTCTATAGTAATGAGAGTATCAATACATTACAGATCCAACAAAGTTTTGACTAGATCAGTTCATATAATAAACAATTAAAATGGGAAAAAACGAGCCTATTATATTATAATTTATATTTGACTAAAACAATGCTGCATAGAAAACAAAGGCTATATGTGAAGATCAAGAAACTGTTGGGTTCTGTGATCATAAATGCAATGTTTCCCCAACATATCAGAGTATAGTAGTATGCACTATTATACATTCATTAAGAAAATGATGTTATTACAAGTTGTTCTTAGACTACTGGGATCGCATTAATGTACAAATAAGATGTGACATATGATACTTCTCCATCTAAAGATGTGACATATGATACTTCTCCATCTAACCTACAGTCAGGAGCATTAATGGCAACATAGCAATCTTAGCTAGGACTATTCATGGTACAATAGCTGCCGTAATTGTCACATAGCAAAATTTATGAGATACCCTAAGCTAACAGAAAAAGGAATTAGCACCACCATAGTATAGTATTGGTAACTCCTTTGTGTAACCTTGATATTGATTCATTATGTTCTTAATAAGAGCACATAATATAGCTATACATAGTACATAATATAGCTATACATAGTACAGAATCTGTAGCTGCAATCGATAGTCTAGGTAGATGATATCTAAAATTGAGGGAGAAAATGTGAATTTATACGAAGTATGGAAAAGGAACAAAAGATCATTCACATTCAAGACAATTAAAAAGCGAAATTTTCCTATTGATCGGTTTCACAGAGTTGAAAAAAATGCCACATTGTGAACAAAATTGGAACATCAGAAAAAAAAATACAACCTGATGGCGTGAGAGTACAGGAGGCTGGAGAGGCGCAGCGGTGCGGCAACGCGGTGGATGGCAAGGACGTTACGGCAACGCGGTGGATGGCAAGGGCGGCGCGACGGCTGTAAAGAGGAATTTAGGTTTTTTTTTTATGTGAAACGATGGAGACAATATAATAATGAAATAAAAGGGGAAGCGGTTGCAAACGATGGAACGATGTAGCCTCGGAACAATTAGCGATGGAACGGGTTTTGATTCAGCATAATTTCGAAGCCCGGTTAAATAAGTTAAAACCCGTTTAAAATATTCAGGTCTTCCTACACACTCCCTACGCCTTCCACTTTGTTTACGTTTTCCTCATGCCGTGCCTACGCCGCGTAGGGAATTCTAGGTTGGAAAAATGCCTCTTTTTTTTTAGTGTAATTACTTAAAATATGAGCGCAGTGTATATAAAAGCCTTCGGCCACTCCTATTTTTTCTCAACACCATCAAATACCATCTATCAAGTTTTTCATTTTCCAGTTTTGCTCTTGAAAAAGCATCCCCGTAATCTTGTTACCTCCATATTCCAGCGAATTCAGAATAGCTTCAAATCTTACAACTCCACAATCACCAGCCTACACATTGAGATCAAAATAAATTATATACAGTATATTAATTTTCAAGTATTAAATACATTATTTTCAAATGAATTAAAAATTATACTTACCAATAGATCAACCCATGTAACATCCTTAATCTCAATGATTATTAACCATGTCATAATTTTTAAGTATACTTTAAACAACTAAAAGAAGCATAAACCATGTCGTCTTGTATTATAGCAAAGCGCATATAGGCGTATAATTGCAAAATGGAAAGAATATCATGGTTCTTAATATTTACTTACATAGACAAGTACGAAAGTAGTAAAGTGTGAATGTTTTGCTTTGCGGATAAAAGCACGATGGAAATGCAAGGACAGACATCTTAAAATGAAAGGATTTAAAAAAACTGTAAAGAGTTTGTTACGCAGAGTGAAAAAATATTACATGATAGGGTAATACTGTAATCATCCTAAATATGCATTGTCATTTGAAATGCTGCTATATATGAGATTTTGTAAATCCTTTTCTACTGTATTGAAAAGGTGGTGGAAGCATGCAGTTTTTAATGTTTTTTGCTGCATCAAATCTAAAAATCAGGGACCATAATTGGAAGTACGGGGTAGGGGTTGAAGGAGTATTAAATATGTTTATTTGTTGGATGAAAGAGGATCCTATAGAGCTGAAATATCTACTGGGTCTCCTGCTCTTTAGCCTGCAATAAAAAGCAATTGAAACATTGAAATTAAGACAGAGGATGCCTGAAAAATGAATGAAAAATCCATGGAAGAAAAAAAAGTAAATGGTAATATACTGCAGATATTAACATAGTTTAATTTTTATTATGTTCCAAAACGATGTTCATAAGCAACACAATAATTCAACTCATTATTGTAGTATGTGCTATAGTAGTTGTGTGCTTGACTCATGGGAATGGTTATATGATTAGATATCTTTCCCTCTCCTCCTTTATCTAGGGGTTAGACCGACATCTACTTTCAAGAGTTAAAAACGTTATAAGTATTTCACGACCTAGTGCTGTAGCTTTAGCTGGTAAATATGTTGTCAAAGAAATACACTGGGCTGGATACTTCGTCCATAATATCCTTGTGAACAAAGTTGGAAATAAGTTTTAAATTAGGTTGTCATGACATTAGTATTTGGTTCATTATTTCCTAGGAAAATAATAAATGAAATAGAAGAAATATTCAAAGCATGAGATAGGGAAGCATAGTGACAATGACGACAAACGGGCTTGTAAATGAAACACCTTATAACCCAAAAGTTTCAAATAATATACCAGTAAGATATGCCATAAGAGATAAAGCTCTAAAGAAAGTTATCTCATGTTGTACTCCTTTTCTTTTCTGGTGTATAATCATCTCTAATGTTAAATATGACGCTCCTTCAAATAAAAGCGATTTTTCATTTATTTTTCTATATATAAAATCATCAGTTGGTTCACATTTCTCTATCAAGCTTCGCATGCAAGGGGAATATTCATAGCTACTACTTTGTTCTTCAAAAAATATGAACTGCTCCTCCAAATAATGGAAAGAGACATAAAAAAATATAATTTAGTTTAGTGATATTACTTTACTACACACATCTTCATAAAATGCAGTGTTTAATCCTATCTGAATCATCATAAAAGTAAATAACTGAGTGTACTATATGGAACAAATTGTGAGCTGTTAAAGACTTAAAACATTCAACCTCAAACTCTAAATGAGCGGAAGCGAGCCTCTAGCCTACAGGATAACGATAATGTGCAATTCCATAGTGAATCCAATAGGAAAAAGTTGACAGAACATTCAATGATGAATAAGATAATCAAATATGAAGATATCACACTGATAATAGAATAAAAAAATAAAAAGAGTAAAATTTGCATAAATGCCAATTTTTGTAAGTATTAAAATAAGAAATGATTAACTTTGGAGAAAATTAACATAGGACATACGTTGAATCTATCTTAAAACTCATATTTTCATCCACAACTCATTTCAAGTCAGAAGAAAATGATTCTTTCTGGAGGTAATATAGGATTGAACCTAACCAATTTTTATTTCTTTTTTTACCAACATGATTATAAAATTAATGACTTTGAAATAGATTGATGCACCTAGCACTCTAAAATTCCACGATTTTATTTTTTGCTGAACCAACCAATATGCGTAATTATGTTAGAAGCGCATAACATTTTTAAGTGCAAACCAAAATTTTAAAAACTGATATATACAGGAGACAACATTTGCCACACATGTGTAAATAAGGCAGAATATAATCTAATAGATAAAAGGGCAGAAAAGTGAAAGTTACATAATAATGACATAACCATTATAATTGGTGCAAACCAATGATTCTTATTGCAAGTTAATGGATATAGCATTAATTTATATCTAATCAACATCCATTATGGCAATAACTATATCTATAAAAGTTAGAAAATTTAAATAATGAATTTTGGATAAGGATGCCAACAATTAAGTTGCAGCATACATTTCAAGTAATGGGATGCCATGTTATCAAGATACAATATAACTTATGTTATTATATGATTTAAAAGGCATCAAATAAATTTCAAACATCTTTGATTTCATAAGATTAAATCAAATACCATTGAAAGTAAATCACATATATCACAAATATGAAACTAATAGTTGAACATATTAATTGAGTTCTTATAAGAAATAATTATAAGGAAAAACTAAAGAAGAAAAAAAAAATCTAGCTTTTCCCATCCTCCAAGTGCTGATGATATTGTGAAGCAGTTATTGACAAAGTTATAATTGTGCAATCAGTAGCTAAAGATTAGTAATAAGTCAAGGTGTACATATAGAGTTTTAAGTATCATCAACATGGGATGCTTATAGGAAATCAGAATAGTCAAATACAAACTTTAATCCATTTTTGAGATAGGATAAATCAAGACCATCATAGCCACAATCGAAATCATTAGAACTTCAAATCACCATAAAAATGACTAATTTAGTTTTTACAGGTATATAATACGTTTTTGCAAAATAATGTAATTATTTCATCTTTATCACCAAATGCACTTTGAAGTTCATTAGTTACCATGCTTATGGAAAAGGAAACTCATCCATAGTTAACACAAACAAAACACTTGTGCACATACTTTGTGAAGATTAATTGTTATCAACTTTGCAGTCTATCTAACGTAAAATGGATGACACTAACCTATTTGCAAACCATGTACCCTAGTTCCGGTATCAATCAGCTAATGAGGATAATTGATCTCATCCTTGGCACCATGATTCTTTGTTGATCCTAGCAGTGACAGTGGACCTTGAATGAGAAGGACATGTGATTAGTACTTCTTAATAGCTTTGACTGCATCATCAGAATTACAAAAATTACAATCAATAGATTGGACAACATTTATGAAATACACAATAAGTTTGGAAACAGTTAATTAAATTTGGAATAACTCAACAACCTTTCACTCCCATGTAAAAGTAAAAATGGGGCAAGGCAGTGTATCTCTTCTAAATTCCGAAGAAAAAACAGAACTACTGTGAAAAAATGCAAATTTTCAATTTCTTATAATAGATGATGTTGCTAGATAACTCCATGTTAATGGGGAAACATTGTATTAGGTGAATTTTTTTGATATGTATATGTAAGTAAAAAATATTTCAGTAGTTATGGGAAAATCTATATAGACTGGTTTGCTAATTTATGAAAATGGAAGATGATACATATCCAAGAACCAAAAATAGAAATGACCCCATACAGGTTAAGTACGCAAAAATTTCTTGTTTTGTTCCCTTTATTTTCTTTCATAAAAAGTTCTTAAAGCGTTAAAGACTGTAAGGTACGAAAAAGAAAAAGAAAAAAAATGCATCTGAATTCTTCAACACAAAGATAATATGCAATGGATATATAACTTTCTCACAATATATCTGTTCGCAGTAGCTAAACATTTCGGCATTCCTATAGGAATATTGATGTAGACAACATGAACAACCATTATAGCAATTGAAACCATTATAATTCATTTTTTATTTTTTATTTTGGTGGGATGGAAATCACCTGATACTGGACAATAATAATTTTACAAAATCCTATTTTACAAAACACAATGGCAATAGTAATTTAAAGAATAAACACAATAAGAGGAAAAATGGCTGACTACATACCTTCTTTAGATAACAAGATAGCTAGAAACCCAACTCTCAACCTTATCATTCATGTATAATGAAGCTAAACCAACTTTACACTCATCAACGGTCCTACACAAAGCAAAGTATCTATTGCATTTCTGAATCCAAATTCTGGAGTTTGTCCCATCAAATGTAGGGATTGCAGTTTAAGCACCAAACATCAAAATCTGTTGGAATTGACCACATTAGAAGAGTTTCTTGGAAACTCTGCGTCGCTGCTATTATCCTTCATCTCCTTTGCCTATTCGTCTCAGCTCTCCTACAACAAAATCCCCAAATCAATTTTAGGGTTTCTCCAAATCCGAAACCATTCTTAATTTTAAGCGAATCAAATATTGTTATAGCAGATCCATGGTGTTAATCGCCTGCTAAGGCGAGTCCACCCACTATTTGCTCCACTTTGTATGGAAACACGTAGCCGCAAGCGGGCCGAGGCCACCTCTTCCTCTTCCGACGCCACCGTCGCCGCTTCTTCCTTTGCTTCAACTTCCAAAACCAAGCTCCGTAGCCTCAACCCTAACTCTAATCCCGAATCTATCACCACTTCAGATACGATAAATCACGTACAGTCGCTTAAGAGAAAAATCCATGGTTAATCAGACGTTTTGGTCATTAAATCAGCAAGGAATTGAAATTAGAAGGTGTTGAAGAGGGATTAAATATGAGAAGAACTGAAATTAGATTTGGTTTTGGAGTTTTATTTGTGATTTCAGAAGAAAAAAAGTTGGGATCAAGAGGGTGAGATGGGAAGGGAGCGCTTTGATAGAGGGAGAGGACGGGTAAAAGTGAGAATGGGACAGATGGGAGAGGAAAAACCGGAATGGTTGGGAACGTGGGGAAAGTAAGATTTAACGAATGGATAAAAGGAACACCCTTTATTTTGAAATGAGAAGCATTAGAGATGCCACATCAGCAATGCTAGGATTGTTCTTTTATGTTTAAGTAATAGATTACAACAATTCATCAAAATACAAGAATATACACAGTATAAACAAATAATATACATTCGATAAATATTAGAGATTACAATACATCACATAGCAGCGGAAAATAATTCAAAATACAACTGAAGGAGATATACAGATACAAAGCTTTCCGGATATCGTTCCAGCTGTAAACCAGGATCCTGTGAATATAAATCTGCAAAACCAAAACTACTAGCTGCCCGTGTCAAAATAAGGGCACCCAGAGTTTAGGTTAAAACAATAAACTCCAGGTCAGTCATGGGACCGGTGTGAGAACTAAAACAGTTGTAAATCTTTATTTTAAAGTTAGGTAAATCGAGGGACCACGCCGTA
Source organism: Allium sativum (assembly GCA_030737875.1). Classification (NCBI taxonomy): domain Eukaryota; kingdom Viridiplantae; phylum Streptophyta; class Magnoliopsida; order Asparagales; family Amaryllidaceae; genus Allium; species Allium sativum. Next base: position 568,476,742 of record CM060923.1, on the reverse strand, counting down.
TAACACGGAACGGGTTTTCTCCCAAAGATACCAGTGCATAAAACAAACAGTGCAATGCTAAATAAAGAAAAATGAAGCTATTATAAGACCCAGGTCTCATCACACAATGCAACACAAACCAGAGGATAGTGTTTTCCCTTATAATAGCCAAAGCATGCTTGATACGTTTAAAACAAATCATTTGATAATATAATAGGTGTATAGTGTCAAAACAATTTCAAATCATAAGTATCAATCATAGATGGCATAAGCGCCCCATCCAAATATGTCGCCATACTAGGCTCTACAATCAAAACTGCAAATGTCGCGTATTTGGAAATTGGATTTCCATCTGTGAACCGAGGCAAAAGATAGTCCTCTACCGATTCGAGACGCTCTAGCCCATCCCTCAGGAACAAAACGCATCGTCCCTTGGATCTTCATGGCCGGTCCACCGATGTGGATTAGACGAAATCTTGAACACTACGTCTCCCCACCCTTTGGGGTGTCAACGAGTCAATAAATGACTCCATTGGCTTCACATAGTCACCGATATATCCGAGGCGCCTCGCAACAGCAACAACCACATAAGTTAAACTCGTCAGGGCGTGTAAAACCACTGACGCCACTTTTAGCTAGAAGGAAATGCATATTCTCCCTGCAGTCCTCTCCCGTTTTTGGTTCACTACCGGGGGGTGAGGCTCGCGAATCAACGTTGCACAAAGCTATGCCACACAGGCTATGCTTTGATCATCAACCACAAGACTTTGCTTTTCAACAGAAGCCTTGATCATTTGCATCTTAGCGTGCCACATAGGCAATTCACGCTATGCAATCGATATCAATCACACAGAATGAAATCCGATGTCAGACACACATCCATTTACAAGTCCGTTCTGGGTCTGAACGAAACCGGAGGCACCTAGTACCCTGCATATCCATCGATCTCCAAGTACGTCTAGATGACCACTAACTGATTCCCTCCTCTTGGGCGTATGGCCCAATCAAGATCATCAGTAATTATCCACACGACGTGAAGACCTCCGGTCTTCGACCACCGTCTTCATCCTCGACACCACGTCGAATCACTTATTCAGAATGGGATAAACCCGGTCTTTCTGAATAACTCGCGTATATAATAAACAAGTGTTACACAAACACAACATACGCCTCATTCCAATTCATCAGTCACTGACCGTAAATTAACAAGAGAATAATTCCCCAAATATTAACCCCGAAGGCCGAAACCAACATCAGATCAATACCCAGGAAACCGTTCTGCTTAGCTAACCTACAGTTAGTTTCTAAATTTCACATTTTTAGGGAAAGGTTCCCATTAATTTTATCAAAGATAAATTCTTTTAAATTTATTCTTTAATCTTCCTTTGAATATCACTTCAAACTAGTCGGGATTAGCGAACCACACCGAAGTAATTATTTATTTTATTTCTCAATCCCAACCTATTCATCCCATGAAGTAAAATTGGTCATACTTCATATCTAACACTACGGTGTTATCGGTAAATTCAATTACCATTTCACGTTCAAATCTAATTAAAGATTTAACTACCATCTGCAGTAAAACTGGTGGTACTCCATTCTCGATCTTTTCAATCTAATTAAAGATTCATTAAAATTCCACTTAGTTTTAATCTTTGACAGGGTTAAAGAATTAGTGTCATTTAAAGCACGGTTCACGATAAATCGCAAAATCACATTCCATTAATTATCAGGTTAAAGAACACGTGTTATTTAAAACACTGTTCGTGATAAACCCAAAAGTCAATACCTATTCAATTCCAATTAATTATTATTTAATTGGTACACTTCATTAAATCTAAATAAAAAGATTTAATCTTTTTCTCAATTGGGCTTAAGAATGGTGTTAATGAAGACACCATTCACGACAAACCCAAATCACATTTGATATTAAATACAAGGCACTGAATAGAAAATATATCGGCTTATATTCAACATCAAATTCTACGACCAACAAATATCGTATTGGAAATAACGATATAAATATATCGTTCAAATTCCCATAGAAATACCTGTATCATCACGAAATCCAACATCGAAATATTCCACAGACAATTTCGATTCACATCCCTTCCAATTCAATTATTGGAAATTCTAGTTACTTTTAAAACCCTTTTCAAATTCAATTTATTTATTTAAAAATAAATAGAATTATAATTCTAGTTCAAAACTAGTTCATTTCGATAAAAATCTATTTTTATCTTTTCAAATATGGAGTTTTTCATCCCAATACTTCACAAGTTATTTTTTATAATTTTACACAAATTATTACAATATTTAGTAATTTTATCAAGGCCCGTACAGTCGATTTCCATCAACGGCCATCGAACTGCACTTACAGCGACATTTTCCAAATTTGATTTGTACATAATTCCAAATCCATCCGTTAGAATTCAAATCTCTAATATTAATTAGATAGCTCTTTTCGATACGAACCCAACGATTCTGGTTTTAGGAGAATCCGACGGTCGGATCTCCCGTAATGTCCATTCGAAGTCAATGGTCGAAATTTACGAACAGCCGCGGCGCGTTCTATTCAGGCCATTATATATATAATATATTTATATTATATATATTTCGTCGATTTCCTTTTTAAAACGAATTTTATTTCAAATTTGTTTCAAAATCAATTTCAACCTTCATTTCAAATTCAAATCAAAATTGAATTTTCCCTTATAAATTCTTTTTACATTCATTTCTATTTGATTTCAATTCAAATCGATTTCAATTCTATTTCAGTTCATTTTCAATTGAATTGAATTCAATTCACTTCAATTCAAATTCGTTTTCTATTCAATTCAATTCAAATTCATTTTCTATTCAATTCAATTCGAATTCGTTTTCTATTCAATTCAATTCGAATTCGTTTTCTATTCAATTCAATTCGAATTCGTTTTTTATTCAATTCAATTCGAATTCGTTTTCTAAATATTCGATTTTTAAATCTCTTTTCAATATTCATTATAAAACGAATATAATCGAATAAATATCGTTCGCGTCAAAATAGCGCATCTCTAATCAACACAGCTTTATATTTTTCAATAGCTTCGTTATTCTATTCCACAAATGAATATTTATTCTATTCAACAAATGAATCTATATTTCTTTCAACACATGACTAATCTCAACAAATAAGTACTGTCAACACGCGACTATTTTTGTTATTTAACATATTGTATAAAATTTTGATTTCTATCATTTAATTTCTAATCAGACTCCAACCGTAAATTGGTAAGAGAACGATTGCCTAAATATTAACCCTGAAGGCCGAAACCAACATCAGATCAATATCCAGGAGACCACTCATCTTATCTATTTTCCAGTTAGTTTCTAATTTTATATATGATAAAGATGTAAATTTTATTGTTAAAATATTTCGTTCAACACATGACCAATCTCAACGGATGAGTACTGTCAACACATGAACCTTTATTTTATAATGTTCTTTATTTTCCCAATTGGAATGAGGCCCAATCAATTACCATATAATGTTAATTATATGGATACCATACAACACATGTATATAATAGCAACGATAAATAATCAATCATCATCCGAAGTTCACTACATAACTGCATAAGCATCAAATATAAATAATTAACGCTCACACAGTCTGTCGACCTATCGATCGACATACAACTAAATAATTGGGATCAGTGTACGCCAAATATCATCCCAATACCCGTATGGGGTTTCAGAAAACCAAACACAGATTTTATTCGTGCAGTTGGGCGATGTGTAAAATTTATTGTCCCAATCAATATCAGTCAAACCAGTGTATATAAACACATCGTGTGATTTGTTTATAAATATTTATTTATTCACATTCACGTTAAAAATTATAGTTTTAACGGTAAAATATTTTTAACTATATAAATATTTTATTTCATTTCAATCAATTACCATATAATTTTAATTATATGGATTCCATACAACACATGTATATGATAGCAACGATAAATAATCAATCATCATCCAAAGTGCACTACACAACTACATAGGCATCGAATATAAATAATTAACGCTCACATAGTCTGTCGACCTATCGATCGACATACAACTAAGTAATTGGGATTAGTGTACGCCAAATATCATCCCAATACCCATGTGGGGTTTCAGACAATCAAACATAGATTTTATTCGTGCAGTTGGGCGATGTGTAAAATTTATATTTTTACAACACTACTATATAGATAAAAATTATATTTTTATACCGCTATTATATAGATGAAAATTCTATTTATATACTGGTGTTCATATAATAAAGATCATATTTTTATTGCGCTAACTTCATAATAAAAATTATATTTTTACTTCGCTAATGAATATATAAAAATCGTATTTTTAACCTTTATATGATATAAAAATTATATTTTTACATCAAAAAAATCATTTTTTTCTTGTCTTTAAAATTCCATCTTTCATGTTATAAAAATTCAATCTCTTCATTGTTAAAAATATAATCTTTAACTACACGAAAATATAATCTTTCTGTTAACAAAATACGATCTTTTCTTTAACATAAATACGATCTTTTCTTTGACAAAAATAGGATCTTTTCACCTTTTTTTCTTTTTTTTTAAATTTAACCTCTAACATTAGAAAATTCAGTCTTTACTACAGTAAAAGAAAATCGGTTTATATTACAGTAAAGGAAAAAAGAAAATCAAGGGTTTCACCTTGTTCTTCCTCGCGAGGGGGGGGGGGGTGCTGATGTGCTATAGGTCGGGGGCGCGTCAGACCGTCGAAGTTGGAGCTAGGGTGGCGCGGCGCGGTGACCTCTAGTGGTCTGGGAAGAGCGCGGTCAGTCGGTGGGGCCACGCGGTGGCGGTTCTGGGCGGGTTAGGGCTTTGGGGTCGCGGGTTTTTGAAGGGGAAGGAGGGGAGAGAGGGGGACAACAGGGAGGATCGGAGGACGGGGTGTACGCGGAGGAGGCTGCGCTGGCCCGCGGTGGAGCGATGGTTGCTGCATCGTCAATTTTTTTATTTTTTATTTCTGCGTTTGAATGGTCAACGGGGAAGGGGAGAGGGGGATAAAGGGTGAGGTTTTTTTTTATTAATTTAATTTTAATGTTAAATCCATAAAGTAACTTTTTATTTTGAACTCAAAACGGAACCCACCGCCTGTCGACCCTAGCGTAATACCCCCATTCCAAACACAATAGGACAGGTTTCGTAAGCTGATTCGATCGTTTCAATCAGTTTTCATCAAAATAAAAATATAACTCTATTTATTGGTTTTGAACACGCATTTCAATTTACTGGGGTCACATACCAACTCGAAAAATTTCCGAAAAATATTTTCTAGCTTCGTATTGACGATACAGTCCTAACAAAACTAATTTCGTCGAATTCTGAGACCGTTGGAAAAATGGCCATTTTCCAGTCGATTAAAATCAAATGAAATTGGTCAAACACGTTTTCCTTTGCCACGCACACATATTGACTCGAAAAATTATGAAAATTGGAATCTAGCAATAATTTGACATCACGAATCCAACAAAAGTGGTTTCGTCGAAATCCGAGGTCGTTTGCAAAATTTCCATTTTTAAGGGCCTGAATTCCATAACGACTATTCAGAATTTTTAACTGGACATATCTTTTGATTCTCGCTATGAAATTTTAATTTTTTAGATTTGTTGGAAAGATATTATCAAATAGATTCTAATATTTACAGTTTCGCTCAAATTCGGTTTATTTTGAATCCTATACGTTCATTTGAATTTTGAAATCAAATTATCGAACTACCGCGCCATTTTCAATTCCTTTTATAATTTAAAATAAATATTTTTATTCTAACGATGATCTATAGAAATATATACATTTGAATTCTATTCAATAAAAAAATTCTCGTCGTTTTTATTTAAAATATTCATTTTAAATAATCAAAATTCGCTAAAATTGCCAAAATAAAAATTTTAAATTGGCTCGAATTTTCGGGTTATTACAGTTACAGACCGCGTTTTGTTATTTGTAACTATATAGGAAGACAATGAAATTGAATGAAGGCTCGCGGTCTATTTTTTGTTTGTAGATGATATAGGGAGAAAAGATTTGCATAAGTAATTGGATGCATTTGCATTGAAGCAATTTCCACGTGATGAAGGATATTAACGAGGAAAGGACTGAACGGTGGGATGGATCTTACCATGCACATTTGGTGGCTAAATGTCATAAATCCTTAAGGGAGGATTATGCACTGTATCGCTTAGAGTAGGCACCCGAATTTGATATAAAGGAATTCTATGCTTTACACAAAGTCGTCTTAACTTTGGTTCATCCATGTTGGAAGGATAAGAATCAACTGGATTGTCCCAGAAAACAACCTCAGCGAAGGTGTCTCGCACTCCTTCTTCAACAACCTCTTCCCCAGACAATGATGCTTATCCTGATAACGAATATTCAGCCGTTAGACCGCGAGGTCACTAAACCATATATGCTAATTAGGTTGTGTTCTGAGCCTTATCTAATACAATTAGGCACGGCTATAAATCGAATCAAAAAATGGCATGTTGTATTATTAGATACGGTTATAAATAGTATCTCACAAGTAATAACATACAGCTCTTAGCCTTATCTAAATGATTATTAGATATGAATTTAAACTGTATCTAAATAATCTGTATATGTATATGGTGTAATTCAGACATGGTCATGGACCGTATCTAATTATTTGTATATGTGCGTATATATATGGGTATATATATATATATATATATGTGTGTGTGTGTGTGTGTGTGTGTGTGTGTGTGTAAATATATACATGTATATATAAACAGAAACTACCTCACATATTTTTCATAACACAACATATAACAAAATTTATACAAAGGATAACACAATTTATACTCATAGCATACATAACAAGATTTTTCATAATACTAACAAAATTTATACAAAGCGTATACAATAAAAGGAAACTATCAATGATTTTTCATCAAACTACAAAGTAACAATCTTAAAGAAAAAATACAGATCAGTCCGAAAAAATCCAGGAGGACAGGAATATTGAGCATGCTGATCATGTTGATGAAACAAACGTTGTTGTAAATCAAAGAAGTGATGAGTAAGTTATATGTTGATATACAGAATGTATAAAATTTATATGTTTCAAAGAAGTGACGAGCATTATTAAGCTAATTAACCATTGACATGTGCACGAATGATTTGCACAGTTTGTGCATATTCATGAGAATACCAAACTACTCATTACATAAAATTCAAGTACAAAACGGTAATGGTAACAAATCAGGTTAGTAATGGTGACAACACGAAACAATACTATGTATAACATGAATTTATAGCAAAACATGTTCAATAAAGAAATAGCACAACATAAATACATGATAATGGAAGCATAGACAAGTAGATAAATGCCCAAATTTCAAACAAGCATAGTCACGCAATAATACAAGCCCTCATGTCTAACCCACACTAAATAAACACTGAACTGACTCGACGTACGAATCATGGTTTTGTGTTCGTGCGTGCATATCGTGTCGTTGAAACTAACACTAAACTCAAATTCTAGCATCCAGTCGGATAAATATTAATAAGGTAAAAATTATCAAATCTCAATACTACTTAAAAGCATAAACTAAAATATAATTCCCTTAATAATGTACTTAGCACTGAATATCAGTTACAAAAGGTATAGCACTGAATATCAATTCGGACTAGAATCATTGAAATTGGCAACCTAATCCTAAAAAGAATCTTCTTTACTATGGATAATTTTGTCCCACAACGGAAAAGATCTTACATCATCTAGCAGAGTCTCTTGGTTTCTCATATTCTTGGGTATTTTCTTATCCGTAGTACGATAGTTGTGATATGATAAATTTAAATATACAAGCGCAAAATACTAAAAAAAGATCAAATTACACATCCAATCTGAATGCATATAACTCGAGTGTCCAACCACCAATCCTTGTTTTAGGACTTGGTAGAATTGAAGTAAGCCTAATTGATGTCGAATGATTATAAATCTAAAGGCAAAATTCGACCATCGCACTTACATCACTACATGTGATGGGGCTAAGTACAAACACTTATAGTTTTGACCACACTGCCTAAACTCTAAGTCTACACGACTTAAGGCCACAAGTGAAAGGAAGCCATGATAGTGGAACTACCGATAATATAACATACAACATAAAGTTGTGGTCAAAAGGAGACTTTAGTAGGGGTCGATTTGAATGATGCTCAAACTTTAAAGCGACCAACTGATATGTGAGTGTAAGTGCCAGGGATGGATTCAAAGGTAAGGCTACCAAGGCTATAGCCCTAGTTAGTATTTGCAAAATAAGAACACTACACATTAGGCTACATAGTCCATGTTTATTTGTTATTCCATTTTCCAAATACTTCTTTTGTGTACTCGTACTCTTTCCTTTTATTTATTTGATTACGAACCTATATTAAATGAAATAATACAAAAGACTGAGCAAACTTTGATGTAAATTACCTTTTCAAAAATAGGAAGTCTGTTCCATTTTAGTGTTTTTCAACAACTTCACTATATTTTAGCCATTGTGTCATTAGTGTTAATTATTAAAAGGATTATTGTTTTCATATCGTGAAGTAATTTTATAGCCCAGGTCATGTTTGAATCCTAGCTTCGTCCCTGAGTGTAACTCACATGTAACTTAAAAGTGACGAACAAAAACTTAGAAAATACATTCAAGTTTTGTGTTCAACTATCTAAAAGTTAGTGTTATGCTTGCATAAATAGGGCTAAAAAAGATCAGAAATAAGTAAATATCGAGAATACAAATTTACTTAGTAAAACTTCATTCGTCCTTCCTGGATTTTTGCATGTCTTGCTTAGGAAGCTTTTGCCTTTACTCTTCCACGGGCTCCTCCTATGCTCGAGCATTGCAAGCAGCTTTCAATTTCACCCATGCCTTCCATGTCTGTCCAAATTCCTCCTCTTCCTTTTTAAGTATTCGTTGACCCTTCTGCAAAATAACTGGCACATCCCCTATTGAATACCTCATGACTAGGTCCTTCTTATTAATTGTAGCGCTATGGATCAAGTAACAATCTCAATCATCACAAGGCGCTATCAGATAATCATAAACCACGACAAAGCCAGATGAGGCATTGATTACTAGTTACAAAAGTTATAACGGTAAGAATTTGTCCTTAGTCTAGACAACATAAATTCATTGCAGTGGTGGATATGAACCCAAATCTATGGTAGTAGCAACATAGTTCATAATATACTTGTGCTTAAATACCATTAATTCTCTACTGTGCAACCACTAATAAATCATGGACTCTTGTTGATCAAAGAGCAATAATCTTGGACGTAACCAGCATTTTAAGGTCCAAGTTTATGACCACACACAATAAATATGGACACAATACAAATGCAAGTGTAAGAGTAAAATCAAACCACCGTATGTGCAGAATACATATGGATACCATTTTAGCAAGGCATAGTACAAGTGTAAACAACATGTCCATTCAATTCTTATGTAAGATACTACATAGAGTTAAGTGTAAAATTATATATACCTGCTTTAACGTCTAAAGATATCGAATCATCATCTTCGGATGTCCACAATACTCCACTTTCTAGTTAAGAATTTATTGGGTGATCCACCGTGTGGATGTATTTTAACTCACGTGCAGGGTCAGATATTCATGCTTATTAGCTTTATTCAAGTGTTGAATATTGCTTCACTCAACCTTTGGTAAAAGCTTCTTTTACTTGGAATTTGTGGTTTCTTTGAAGTAGACTATGTAGTGCAACTTACAGTAGTCCGTCTCTGCTACAAAGTAGGTGAAAGTTGCTAATGAAAACAACTTTTTACTAAACTTAAGTGAAGCAACATTTGATACTTGAATAAAGATAATAAGCATGGATAAGTGACATTGCACATGAGATAAAATGCATCCATGTGGTGGATCCGTATTAAATACTTAACCAGAAAGTCGAGTAATCATCCATCTTCCGAATTTTCAATAAACCTATTAATATATTTTCAGTAAACCACTTATCTCTCAAAACAGAGTAATCATTACAAAGTATGATATAATATGACAACATTATAACACAAAGTAGCAATCATGTGGAAATCATAGTATAACAACTTGCAATTTCTTGCCAAAAAGAATTCAAAACCTTCAAATAATACGTACCAATCGGAAGTAAAATAAAAATACACTAATTTATACTTGAACTTGTCACTATAAAACTAAAACTTATGACCGAACTAATTCAAAATCCTTCAGCTAACAAACTAATAAATACCAATTAAAACCATCATGATTTGTCATAGGAAGACTTCAACTAGTGCCTAACTATCAGGCATGCTCAACACAATTCCAATGAAACGCATACCGACACACTTCAGTTCAATTAACATTTCAAATTTCGTTTCATTTTTAACCTTAGAGACAATTAAAAAGAACAATTTTGGTGAAATTAGAGACACATACCTATTGTCGAAGGAAGGCTAGGGACCTAGGTTTGTTGCGAATCTATCGAAGTAGACGGTAGCTCATCTCTATGGGAGGAGGAGATTCCATAGAAACGTGGATGCACAATTTGTTGATTGAAAAACCTAATTTTGGGTTTTCGATTACCATTGAAGTAAAAAAGAGAGAAGAGGAGTGGCCGAGATGTTTATTCTAAGTGTCAAAGGTATGAACAATATGATACGCATTTAATTTGGCCCTAAGCCGTATCAAATTAACTGATCCGGAGCCTTGATGATGGACGACCAGATTTAAGGTGCTTGGGGTGGTGCAAATCACAAAATATTGTTTGATACAGATGTGAACAATACCAAATTTGATATGGCTTTAAGCCTTATTTTATCTCTGCATCCTTGTATGCCAAATTTGTTGTTTGGTGTAGTGGGTTGAGCTCTATAAGTTGAATCACCATCCGTATCTATCTCCTATTGGAATCAATGTTAGGTTTCTATGGAATTGTATTTCCTCTCCTTGCTTCATTGCCCTTTGTTTCACACTTTCTGGACGTTATATTGCTATGCTTTCTGATAAAACCATTCATGTTTAGTGCTAGTAACCTGAATCCCCCTGTGCGTGTTCTAATACAGTGCATGTAGTTATTGTGTGCCCGTATGGACAAAACCAAAGCATTGGAAGTATGCAAGTTATTTGAAGTCATATGTAGTCAAGTTTGTAAGGAAGTCCGGATGTCTCAGTAGGCTCTATCCTAACTGTCCAGATGCTTTTTGAATTAAGTTCATTATTGTCTTTGCGTCTGAAGTTATCACGATCATCAAAGTTCAATTAAATTGATGAAGGGTAGGTAGTCACTTCGGTTCGGCCTCATCCGGACCGGTATCTTCAGCAAGGCCTACCCCAGGTTGATGATACCGAACGAAGCTCGTGATACATAGCCAAATATTTAGCAAAATTCGAAACTGGCATAGACTCTGCTCGGACAATGCCAGCACTGTGCAGTTGAAGCACTATGCGGTTCTATAGCGTTGGAGGTGCAAAAAGGTGTAGCGGGGATAAAGCGGAGAAATAGCGGAGGCGCAAAAAGGTTCATTAGGCGTAAAACCAAATATTTGAAAATTAAATAATCATCATTCTCATGTTATATGTATGCAAGAAACTAATATTAATTAATCTTATATAACAACATCAAGGAATATCATAATTATACATGCTAAATTTGATGAGTGTAATTGATTACTACCATATATTAGGTAATTATACCTTAAATTTTTCCCTTTATGCTAAACGTACTAATTTTTCAAAAAAAGATATGTAGTCATATCAATGAAACACCCCACCTCCGTTAAGGTCACTCAATAAGGGAATGCCTTAACTTTGGTGGAGTATTATAGGTAAAAGACATAGAAAATTTACAAGACAGAGATATAAGCAGTGGAAAACAAACGTTTATTTCACACATGGTTCAATACAAAAACCATTACAGTAAATTTGTCTCAAAATAACTTCCAAAACATTTCATCATAATCTCTGTCTTGATTAAAACATAAAGAACCATATAAATAAAACTGCATAAATCCCCAAGTCTTGTGTGTCCAAAGACAAAGCCAAAGATAAGAGAGTCCAAGCCGTACATCACAGAGTCTTCAAGCTTAGAAAGATGAACGGTCAAAATCAAGCTGAGCTATTCCCTCCCGGGCTACCTGAGGGGGGGGGGGGGGGGAACGGAAAAAAAGAAGACGAAATAAATTCGGTCAGACATAAGTCTAGTGACTTTTCAGTGTGTGAATGAGGAAAAGGGTCATGATAGGAATAAACAGAAAAATAGGAGCATACCAGAATGACTAACTAACATAAACCAAGATAAGGCAATTTAAACCGAATTTACTATCGAACCCATGTCTAATTCTCTACACTTATTTATACTTGTCCCAACTGGCACCACGGATTCTTGGTGAAATGACCCCCTTATATCGATCGGCTCCTACTCGCATGAATTTATCACGTATGTCATTCGGCCCCCGCTTGACTGTAGATACCTGTGCTGGTCCCACCACGGGGTGTATCAAATCCTATGGTGGTAACCCGACATGATTCAAGATGCACAGTCCTAGTGTCTGCTTTTTTCACTCTAGAGTACGTGCACGCCCGTACTCCATCGTAACCTACACTAACGCACCCCCCGCCAATGGTTTTGACCGCTTGTAATCAGCCCAGTAATTGTGCCCCACCCTGCCTAGTTCAGGGTCCCATGATACATCTATGTGCGTTCCTGCAGAAATGGGTCCCCGTTACTAGGGTTTTCTAGCAAACATGTTAAATTGGTTAAGTTTCCTAACCCCACCCATCTGTTTAGTTAACATATTGAATTATTTAAGTGTTTCCTTGATTAACTTAACCCTACCAATCTTGACTTAGCTTTATTAAAGCAAGAACCACTCACATTAGACAGGTATTGTTGTGGTCACTGGATGTGCTAGTCGGTTCCGGGCAGTTTTACACCACAATTCAGTCTGACCTCGGGTCCTTTTTGGGTTCAAGGCACTAACCACCCACATTAGACAGGTATTGTTGTGGTCACTGGATGTGCCGTTCGGTTTAGGGAAATTTTACACCACAACTCAATCTAACCTCGGGTTAGGCATATTCGTCTTTTCTAAATTTACATATTTATCCTCTTATGCTTATATGTAAATTTGTCTACAATTTATTGTCGTGGCCCACTTTCTTTCTAAATTAAATTCATAATTTTTGGTAAGTAAATTATATCATTTCAATGCCATACCATTTATATGGTTATGAGCCAAATATGTCAATTACATGTAGTTTCATGTTTCCCCCCAACGTTACCCCCGTTGTACATTTGCAAAGTTTCATAGGACGTTAGGCTCGACGCTTTAGCCTAACTTATAAAACAAAAAGGGGAAAAAGAGGAACTTGCAACACTCCAACATCATACAAAAATATGGATCTAACTACAGATGTGTCACATGAACTTGGCATAGTATACTTTCAATTATGAACTTGCAAACTAGATCTATGCAACATGAATTATAAACTAATAGTATTACATAGAACTACCAAAATATAATTAGACATGTAGTGGTGAACTTGCATAGAGGTTAAATCAAGATAACATAGATCTAACATAAATGCATACGGATATAACATATAAAGTTGTAGATCTAAACATATAGGTTTACATAATCATGTTTTAAACCTATAAACTTGCATGTATTCATAACATGATAGCATCACCTTAGTTGCATAAACACGGCATAATTTCCAAATTGACATACAACATATAGATGTCATCACCAATTTAGACAAGGTCATAGATCTAAACATATATGCCTAATGGATCTAAACAATTGGGCATAAACGACATGACTTAGCCTAAAACTTGTATGTATCATAATATCACCAAACGTATATATGACAATTTCATTCCAAATTCCTATACAACATCATAGGTTTATTCACCAATTTCCGCATAACATGATAGGTTCGATTGACCACAATAGTCCATAGGCATATATGATAGAATAGACATGAATAAACATAAATCAGCATCACATACAACTTGATACAATTCTATTTTACAATTCATTACAAACCATGTCTTTAATTTATTCACATCTGAAAGATAACTACACTTAAAACCAAAAAGGAATTCTTGAGTTCTGGGATCTATATTCTGAAATTGAATTGCTCGCCTTTGATGTAGATCCTTTGAATTTTCTTATTTTAATTAGACTAGATTTGATTTTGACGTAGCTTCTATCTTGCCTTTGAGTTGAAAGAGATGACGGCTATTCTAGGTTCACCATTGATGGCATGGCGGCTCTTGGTATAAATATTTGGGATTTAGGGTTGAGAGTTAGGTTGCTTTTATAGAGGTTTAATTAATTTAGAGCCGTCAGATTAACCCTAGAAGTAATCAAGACCATTTAGTCAAGATAAGATAACACCTCAGCCCTAATGACTCAGTAGAGAGCCAGAATTCGTCATCTTTTCAGATCTACCCGAGGGGGGGGGGGGTTAGGTCGACCCTTAGGTCGACCCTAGGTCGGCCTGTAGGGTAGGTCGACACTAGAGGTCGACCCACTGGTCGACCTGGCCTGGGGCGAGAATTTTCCTTCCCTGCCCTCTTCTGTGTTTAAATTTAAATTTTGAATTTTTGAAACTTATGAAGGCTATCACATCTCCATACGGAGTCCAATTCATGCAAACTCAGACTCTATCTCAACAAGAATTCCGAGACGAACGCAATGGCGTAATCCATTTCCCTTAGTTCTCAAATTTAAAATTAATTATTCTTTAATTCGTTACTTTAAGGTTTACAAAAAATACGGGCTGTTACAATCAAGCTCTATATTTTAATTTTGCAAAAGAGGATATATTGCTCATTAGCATTAAATTGAGATAGCATAACTGTTAAAGAGCGCTATGGACTATAGCGGTGATCGCAGGGCTTTAACTACATAGTGCCAGCATCAAGTCGAGCACTTCGCTATCTTCTCTTTCAACCCCACCGCGGGTCCTATAGAAGACAAAATATGATGTAAACACCCAAGATAATTACTTAAGAATTATCGTTTCGTGTGGGAATATAAGTGCGGAAAGCCATAAATAACAGAAGAGACTTATAGTTTTTCGGTCTTGTCAGAGGCCTACGTCCACATTGGAAGAGTCGCTGGAATATTATTAATAACAAGGAGTTACAAGGTTTCAACTATCTCATGACTTCCTTTTACATACATCTCTAAGTAATATGAAGTCATAATGGTCATATGATAACATTAGGAAAAAGAAACTTTTTCCCTTCTTCTGCCTCAAAGCATGAATGCCGTTAAAATGGCTACTTGGAGCCTTCAAGAGATGTAAAATCACTAAATTCCAACCCCTTCGTAGTGTGAGCTTGTGGGGTATTTATAGTCGAGTAGTTAGGTGGGAGTAGGTAGGTGTAGGGGACCACACCAAAAATATCGGATCCCATGGACCAAGCCACTCCGAGCTCGGACCCCCTAATGAACATGCCAGAAATTTGTACTCCTCCATAAGTTACAAATTTCGTACCCCGTGGGGTACGAAGCTCGTACCCTATGGGGTACGAAATTCATACCTTGTGGGGTATGAATTTCGTACCTCAAAGGGTATGAAATTCAAACCCCGAAGGGTGCGAGGAATCCCAGAACGAACTTGGAAGAGACAAGGTAGCAAGGCTCGAGGCTTCTCCGGGTTCAGGTGTTGGTTTTGCGATGTTTTCAGGAGTGGTGAGGTCACTGTCTTTATGACCCCCTTCTTATCTCATCTCCTTTACTCCTTGGCGACAATCCCGGCTTAGCATCACGCGATACATTGAGTCGAGCTTGTGTTGCATACTTTTTGGGAGCCAGACCAAAAGGGAGGTTAACGTTTGCCCCTCAAAGTGCGTCTTATCTTGACATGATGTGCTTTTCATTGGTAGAAGTAGTTGTTGAGTCATCGATTTTTCTTATAAACTCATGAAAATAGACATTAGCTGTTAAGCTCGTGTGTGTTGTAATAGTAAACAGGCCGTTGTTTGTATCGCCGTTGGTATGACGTCCTGTTTACATTGTTAAGTACACACATTGCATCGAATTTGCGTGCTAATAATTGTTTGTATACATAGGCACGTCATGTGTGTGTGTATATATATATATACATACATATATATATGTAAGTAATGTCTTTTTCTACTCATACCCGCGCTTCAGGTACGAGTATTTCGTATGCCAAACAAGTTACGAGATCTTGAACTCTAACGTGGTACGAAATTTCGTACCCCACCGGAGTATGAGAAATCGTGTCCTGTGGGGAACATTGTGTCTTTTAAATATAAATATGAAAACCCCCCTCTTCTCTTTTCTTCTTCTTCTTGTTTTTGTCTCTACCGCCGTTGACCTTGAATTCTAAATTTAGAAACACTCAAAAACTCGAGCCGAACTCATGTAGGACTCAATGGCGACTCTCACTATTCACTTCCATTAGTGGGCTCCACCATGGCACTCGCTTGGGTCTCAGAGTGGGTTGACGCTGGTCGTGCCCCTCGACTTCGAATAGGGGGCTTTAAGGAGCTCGTGCCTAAGCTTCAACTAGTGGTCGAGACCACTCTTTGAATCCTTGACAGTACGGTGGAACTAGAGATGGGAGGAAAAGAAGAGTTGGGAAAGGAGAAGGAAGGAGGCCTAAATGCTTAGGCAATGGTTGGAGGGAGAGATGCGGCGTAGAGAGGGAGAAAGAGCTAAAGCCCTGTGCTTTCAGCAATGGGTTCGTACCCCCACAAGGGGCTCGGACTTTCGAACCCCGGAGGGGATTCTAATCTTCGAACCCTGGAGGGGTTTTATTTTCAAACCAAGAATAGGGTTCGGACTTTCGAACCCCGAATGGGGTTCGATTTTTTGAAACCCGAATGGGATGCAAATCCTCGAATCTTACGAGGGGTGAGAGTTTGCAGTTGGCCCGATTGTTTCGCATCATCCCTCTGTGCAGTACGGTATTCCTTGCTCAGGAAATAGACTCTTCGGCTTTTCCCTTCGGGACCTACATCAGTTTCGCGACATTTCGTGATTGGGTTGGCGCCTATGTTGGTCGTCTTACGGTTGGCGACCTTTCCTTGAACATAGGATTAGAGCATATAAACTTTGACTGTGACCGAACTTATACAACCATTGAACTTGTTCCTCCAATTCCAATCATGTCATAGTCGTGATTCCATATGAACTCTAGAGAGTTGGCTGATCGCGACGATGTCTATGGTCTTAAGGACTTGTAGGCACCATGCCCCACGTTCTTAAATTATAAACTGTATCAATTAGGCACGGCGCGCACATGTTAGTTTGCACCAACACGAGGGGTGCAATTTATTCAACTGCGATGTCTACTCCTAGTGTGTTAAAGTATAGCTAGCAATAAAGTGAAGATCTATGACATAATAGACTACAGAAGCTGAGATATCTTTACCGTCGTCGTACACTTCCGACTCATCTAGAAATGCTAGCTCGACAGGCAGCAAGCTTGAAACTTTCGAGAGATACACCCCTGCTTATGCAACGAGTCTATCAAAGGCATCTGTTCGTGGGGAACAACTAGAAAGACAACATTCTCCGGTCGTGCATGTGGAGATAGAGAATGTAGATATCGTCAAGGGAGATGCGCCAGTGGTTCCAAATACGTTGGCGGACGCGATTATACTCGAAAACCCACCGGATTCGGTGCCATCGCATATGGACAAGATAGCGGTTAAGAAAATGGCGTTGCGGTTTCGCATTCTCGAAAGAGATGTACGCGCAACAGGAGAAGGCGGCAGGGCTCGCACACCGCAAGAGGGATATAATGTTGGGAACATGCAAGTTTGGATTACTGGGTGCTTGCCCTTGGCCTTCGGAACATGCTGTATTACTTCTGTCTCGCGCCGTCGTAGCTCCATCCTAATGTGTACACCTCACTTTTAGGTACGTACATTCTCTACAGGGAGTACCTGCAGCGAGAACACATAGGAGAAGACATTCGGTATTTGTTTCAAGAAAAAGAGGGCCAACGTCTCGCCGTCTCTATATTTCTTGGAAGTTTTCCCCTCACCAAATTCCTTGTTGGGAAATGGCCTTAGTTAACCGTGTAAAAGCACGATTGGTTCTTCGTACGTTGTCCTCCCGTATTTTTCAGGAGATGGTTGGATGGAAGTAAGCATTGTTCTTTGCTTTTTATTTTCAGATTCATAGTTATGATAGTTAATGGTTGATTTTTTCTGCACGTGGCAGGAAATCCCGAGGCGCCTACCGTTGTCGATTATCAACAGCGGCTTGAGACCCTATTGGCGATTCTGGCTGAATCGCACTCTATGGAAATTGTTCTAAGTCAGGATAATCTCCGTCATGCATGGATACAACATGGAGATCGAGCGATAATTATACCTACCGTTATCGATGTTGGAATGGCGCCGGATATTGGAAAGAAGGAGATCTCCCTGAGTCGGAAGAGGAAGATTCCCCCTGCAGGGCATAAGCCACACAAGGCTACTAAGACTCGGGAGGGAAGCGGCGGAGGTGAGATTGGAGACAAGGAGGTAGTAGCTGGGGACGAGGGCCCACTGAATGCCCTTGTTTTGCCTTCGACAAACGAGGCGAGAGTAGGAGCGTCCACATGGTCGTAGTCTCTGCCAACTCCTTCGGAGGAGGCCATCTCACTCGAGAGAGGGACAGTTTGATGATCTTAATAAACTCCCTCTCGACTTGTCTCTTTGGCTGTGTACAATAAGTATGAAAGACCAAGCTTTAGTTGCGGAGTAGTTCACTCTTTCGGGCGGACCACGATCTGGTTTGTCGAGAGAACACTTAGGACATGCACTCATAAACACTGCATAAAACAACGTTTGATCGCACGTGCAAAGTATCTAACTTTGAGTAATTTCTTTGGCATGTGATATGGCAAGAGGACGTGGAGGACGATGCTACAGGCATGGGGGTCGTGGATTTCTTAGGAACACTTTTCTTGACATCTTTATGAGGGGGACTAGTCTGTATGGCGACTCTCCGTCTTCGTAGGATCGCAACAGTGAGAACTGCCATAGAGACTGACCTCGGCGATCTCCTCTTCCTCCTCGTATTCGATCATCCTTGACAGATTCTCGATTCGATGTAGCGGTTTAACGACACTCTTTATCGACAGCTCCTTCTCATGCTACATCTTTGGCTCCTGACCATACATCCAAAGGAAAGGAGCACGGGACCAATCATTCGAAGAAGAAGGAGCTGGAAAAGAAGATGAAGCAGGAGTTGGCAGTGCCTGAGTCCCAAGATCTTTCTGTAGAGTAGAGGAAAGCGATGCTAAAGGAGAAATCCCCCCATCATTACTTCGATGAGCTCGTATTTCTTCCTGACATCACTCCAATTCTTGTTGAGGATACCGAGGAGGTGGATGCTGGTAGGGGCTGCATACATTCAAATTAACGAGCTTCCTAAGTACTACTTCCACCTCTCGAAACTGATTAGGAGGAAGATCGTGGTGATCCTGAACCAGGGGCTAACTATTGATGCTGACTAGACCACTCTTCGTAACTTGGAGAAGAAAATAGGTAAATCTGCTTCTTATGCCGTAAACATTTTCCGTTTGCCTTTATACCTATGAATGCTAACTTTTCACCTTTTTCTTTCAACGGAGCTAAAGGACGTGCGTGAGTAGCTAAAGAAGTGGGCGGAACATGCCAGTTCAATTTCTAAGGATACCGTGGCCTCTCTAACAACTGAAAAAATGGCTTTGAAAAAGGTAAATGTCGACCTAGAAAGAGTAAATGCTGAACTGGGGAAAGACAACGAGCGGGTACCTCAGCTTCCGAAAGACAATGAGGCTATGAGGGAAGAGAATGAGAGGTTGAGAGCTAAGAATGCGGAGGTGGCCAAGATGAGAAGGCAGCTAGAAGTGGCAAGGAAAGAAAAGGAAGAAGCCGAGGCCAGTAGTAAGGATATACTGGGTTTGGTGGACTGATTGAAGGCTGAGCATTTGAGGGTGGTGGGACAATTGAGAGGAGAGATTGAGGATGCTGGGTTTCGGGTGGAGGCATCCTTAGTTGAACATATTCGAAATATGTACGATAAGGCTTTAAAGTTACGCGGACTCTCGTGGGTTGAGGATTACTCTCGAGTGTTGGCCCAGACATTGGAGGGACTGGTGACGTATGATGTTTGGCTATGCCATATGGATGTGGGAACTTTAGATGGGTGTCAACTAATGATAGAACTCCTGAATGTTGAGGAGCACAAGAAACTGGAGGAAGGAGATTGCTACAGGAGGAAGCGGAGAGCGAGAGATTGGCTAATCGGGCTGCCAAGATGGTAAAGTTCGTTCCTTCGGAGACTGTGGTTTTGGTTGAGACATTTGCAAAAGGAAGCTCTTATTAACCCCTAGTCCCCGAAGCCACCACTACTAGCAGTCTTAGTGTTCTAGTCCTAACCTTAGCTGAGTATAATCCCGAGCATTCGAGATTGGGAGTGACTAGATCTACCTTGACTGCCACAATGTGCACACTCCCTATCACACCTGCACCGCTTCTTTCCGAAGGTAAATTTTCTTTACCACGAATACCTTAAGATGATGTGATTACTGAATTTGCGAATCAGTGCAGGCCTAGATGACGCCATTAATATTCCAGGTCTTGACCCATGCTCCATCAAACAATGGAGTCTGGGTTAGGATTGCATGGGATGCTGTTTGGAGAGGTAGGCGGTCAGTTGGACACTTTGTTGGATGTCGAGCTAGGGCCCATAGAGGAAGGAGAGGTTGTGGATGGCTAGAGCACTCACGTGATGGATCCCATGGGGGCCGACATACCATCAATGTTAGCCTTGTTGAGGGCTCAAAAAGCCCAAATGGTGGCTAAGTCTGAAGAGAAGGAAGAGAGGAGGGGGCAGGACGAGGCTTTACATCAAGAGGCTCAAGAGAAGGCTAGGAAGGTTGCAGAGGATAGGACTGCTATTGTAGTTAAGAAGCGGAAGGCGACGCTGAGGCCGTGAGGGCTACCAAAGAGGCCTGGAAAAGAAAGTTGCTGATGAGGTGGAAAGGGAGTGGGATGCTGGAGAAGCCAGGAAGAAGAAGGAGAGGGCCATAAAGACCTTTGAGAAACTTAAAGCTGCTGACTCTTCGAAGCTGAAGTCCAAGAAACTAGCTGACTAGAAAGCTGCCAATGAGGCTAAGAAGAAAGAGGAGCTCGAATCCAAAAAAGCTCCGAGAATGGGTGACGTCGTGCTGGCGCTAGCTTCTGATGCTGCTCCTAAGCCATTGAAATTCATCGCCCCCACCGAGTTTACGGAGGTCACGAGTTGGGAGGATGATGGCGGAAGGCGCACCTCGATTTCCCATGAGTCGGTAAACCCACACAAAGGGTAGAGGAGGAGAAGCGGCGGCGGTTTTGGAAGAAAGGGATCCACTTCTAGCGATGTAACAAGTGTCGAATCTATCCAAATGAAGAAAAGGAAGAAGTGGTATGAGTAGTATTAGCAATTAGTATAGTTTTTACCGATATTTTGGTTATGTAGGCCGATAGTATACGCGATTACGGCCCTCGCTTTTAGCTTTTAACGGCACAATGTTGTTCTCATGTACACCCTGTCATTAGAAAGGAAAAATATTGGACACACAGTTTGTTTTTGTATGTGTGAAAGTAAATATCAGTAATTAGAAATTGCATTTCATGTTAAGTGTTCGAATGTTCTTCCCATGTTTTCCAGCATCCTGTACTTGCATAATCGTACATATTGTTACACCCATAGAAATGTGATCAAGGATCTCGCTCTGGGGCCTTTCTAATTGTGTGGAGATCTGGCATTGGTTTCGTTTTTGGGCTTCCTTCAGCTTAGGAACCTCGATAAGTGCGGAAACCAGGGCAGGTGCCTTCTTCATTGCATTGCCTGGAGTTAGTTTCAATTAGGTTGAAGACATGGACATTGCAATTCATCCGACTTTTGGCACTTCCGTCGTTCATTCGGGTTTAAAGCACGGAGGCATCGTTTATTCGCCTAAGGGTGTCCGTATCTAGACCCGGAGGTCGGATTGTGGCCGATGGGCTACCCTCAAGCCCTAGGGCTTAGGAGCGGGAACGATTTAAGATCAATCTCAGTGCTGGGCCGAGATACGACAAACACCCGGATCCTGAGCCAAGGGGTTGGATGGAGCCATGAGTGTAGTTAGTATCACACTAGGTTGGCAAGCGAGCTTCCCCCAACTCCAAGGACTTGAGAGCGGAATGATTTATACTCGGTCATGGTGTTGGGACAAGGTTCGAGTAGGGTTATTTATACTTGGTCGCATCACGGGCCGCATGACGACTTCGGATCCGTAGGTAAGGGCGAATGGAGTGTAGCAGGTTGCTGACTTGTGGGTGGTTTAGTAGGGCCAAAGGGCCAGAGAGAGTTGTATGCCCATAAGCCTCCGACTTTTACCAAACGCTTCTAGATGATGGGTTAAATCAATTTGTTGATAGTCTTGACTTGCCCATTGGCTTGAGGGTGAGCCACCACCGAGAATCTCTTCTCAATGTTGTGCCACTGACAGAAGGTTTTGAAATCTGCGCTCTCGAACTGAGTCCCATTATCTAAGATAACGTCCTGTGGGACTGCGTAAGGGGTGATGATGTTGTGGACGACGAAATTGATTACCTTCTTGGTGGTGATCATGCTGAGAGCTTCACCTTCTCCCCATTTAGGGAAGTAATCAACTCCAACAATGGAATAACGTGCCCCGCCTCTAGCCAATGGAAAAGTCCCAATAATGTCTATTCCCCACATGGAAAACGGCCAGGGACTGATCATTTGTGTCAACTCGATCAGCGAGGCTCTCGGAATCTTTAAGAAGAACTGGCGTTTTTCGCATTTGCGGGTATATTTCATGGCATATTGATCGAGCATGGGCCAAAAAATTAGCAATGTATGGTGATTTTTCTCGCTAAGGTTTTCCCCTAGTATGGTCGCCGCACTCGCCTTTATCTACGTTTGTTAGTACGCAGTTGGCATCGGCATGGGCTATGCCTCGGAGTAGCTGGATAGAGAAGTCCCTACAATAGAACACTCCATCCAGAATGATGTAGCGAGCCGACTGGCGAGTGAGCGCCCGTCATTCTTTGTAGCATCCCCGAAGGGCCACATGTTTTTATTGTTCTTGATTGGTGTCATCCAAGAGTCAGGTTCAGTCCTTGTGTTCATAACCGAATTAGTCTGCATCTAGCTGATGCTTGGTGAATTGAGCACTTCGAATGGGGCGAGCCTCATGAGTTGTGCATTCTTGGAGCTTTCTAACTTAGCTAACGATTTTTCTTTCTCATTCAGTTCTCAGGGAATACACGTGATGACGAAGTGGTCGAAGTTGGTGAGCAACTTCCGAACTCGGGTAACATAGGGAGCGAGCCGTGCGCCCTTGGCTTGGTATTCCCTCTGCACCTGATGCACAATGAGTTGTGAATCAGAGAAGATTTGATGGCCTTTACTTTAAGTTCGACTGTGATTTTAAGTACGGCTATCAAGGCTTCATATTCTGCATCGTTTTTTGTAGCAGGGATGTTGAGCTTAAAAGTGTAGCATATCGAGCGCTCTTCCAAAGTGATGAGCACAAATCTGGCTCTGGGGCATTATTATTGGAAGACCCATCTACAAATAGTTTCCATTTTACATCAGGGGCTTCGATTTCCTCTGTGGGGGTCTCCTTGGGAGCGGTGAACTCCACTATGAAATCGGCGAGAGCATGTCCGAGGGTGGCTCGATGAGGGATGAATCTTATTTCAAGCTAACTCAGTTCTATTTTACATTTTAATAGTCATCTGGATGCCGTGGGTCGTTGCAGGAACGACCCGCCGCAGTGGCTGGTCAGTGTATACCTTTATGGGGTGAGACTAAAAGTATGGTCGTAGCTTTCGGGAGTAGATCAACAAGTAATAGGCTAGTTTCTCGATCTTCATGTAACTCTTTTCTGCTCCCGTCAACCTTTTTTGATGTTTTATACAGATCGATGGTTATGCTCTTCGATGCATACCAACATTGAGCTAATTGTTTGCATGGAAACAGTCAAATAAACATATAAGTCCTCATGGTCCACAGGTTTGGAGAAGATAGTTGGTCGCTCTAAGTGATTCAATAAGTCCTTGAATGTGTCGACACATTCAGGGGTCCATACGAAGTTGCGCTTCCCTTTCTGAAGCAGGTTGAAATAGGGAATGCATTTGTTAGTGGCTTTGGAGATGAATGGACTTAAAGAGGCAATCTTCCTGTTTAAACTTTGGACATCTTTGATATTCTTAGGGACTTGAATATCCCGGATAGCTTTAATTTTTTTTTTCTAGCTTCGATGCCTCGGGAATTGACAATGAAATCCAATAATTTTCCAAAGGCGATTCCAAATGAGCATTTCAGAGGATTGGGTTTCATGTCGTACTAGCGGAGGAAATTGAACATTTCGGAGAGGTCTCTGATGTGGTTGATCACAACTTTAGATTTTACTCGCATATCATCCATGTATAACTTCATGGATTTCCCAATATGGTTCTTGAACAGGCGGTTTACCATTCGTTGATAAGTGGCACCAGCATTCTTAAGACCGAAAGGCATGACACGGTAGCAATAGATCGCAAGATCGGTGACTAAATAGGTGTTGTCCTTGTCGCGAAGATACATTGGAATTATGTAGTCTGAATAAGAATTCATGAAGGACAAGAGCTGGTATCCGCGGTTGAATCAATGAGTCAGTCGATTTTCAAAATTGGGAAGTTTTCTTTGGGACATGCCTTGATTAAGTCGGAGAAGTCGATGCATGTTCTCCACTTGTTGTCTGCCTTTTTGACCAGTACAGTGTTGGAGACCCATTCGGGGTAGTCTACTTCGCATATGAAGTTGTTGTTGAGTAACCCATGTACCTCTTCCTTGAGTGCATTGAATCTTTTAGGTCAAAAGAAACGACGTTTCTTTTTTACCGGAGGTAGCGTAGGGTCGATGTTTAACTAGTGGAATGCATTTGCATGGTCGATGTGCCTCATGTCCAAGTGGGTCCAAGTGAACATGTCTCGGTTGGCCCTTAGGAAATCCACAAGATCCTCACTTACTGCGGGGTGGAGATGCAATCTGATTTTCAAGACCTTCAATGGATCGTCGGGGTTTATCAGGACATCCACCGTAGGTTCAACTGGGGTAGCCCTCTCGTAGTTGGGCTCTTCATCCTTCCTTGGATCGAGGTCGTCGGACAGACTGTAGTGGCGCTTGGACCAATAACTCAGACGACGTTGATTGCTATGCGGAGATGGTCTTGGCGTAGGAAGGTAGAGGCACAACCTTCCCTTGCCCTTAATGTGAGCGTTCTTCCATCCTATTGCGTGACAATCTATTGCAGGATCTTGTTCACCTTTAATTGTGCCAATCCAGCTTTCTGTTGGGAAATTCATTAGGAGAGACCATGGTGACATGCAAATTCAGAATCTGTAAGGAAGGGATGTCCAAAGAAGACATTGTAGGGGGAGACAATGTCGATGGCCATGAAAGTGAAGACTCAGACTCAGCTCTGATCCCCATCACCAAGTTCAACGGGTAGGTCGATCATGCCCCCTGGGTGATTGGATGATCTGTTGAAGGCGTGGATTGTGGCATGGCAAGGTTTCAAATCCTTGGTTTCCAACTTCATCTAATTGTAGGCAGCTTTAAGTATGATCTTGACTGAAATCCCTGAGTCGATCAATAACCTTCGGACGGAAGCAAGACTGGTCTAAGCTGTGATCACGAGAGGGTTTGTGGTTGGGATCTCAATTCTTGTTGATCTCTTGTGCAGAAGACGATGTAATCCCGCATTGTTTTCAAGAGTTTGGCGAGGATAAATTCATCCGTATTGGAGCATGGTTCATAAGTGGTGTACTTTCTGGAGCTAACATATTCTTCCATTTTTTGAAAACATTCGTGCATGGGGTATGGCTCGCCACAAATGGTGTTGATCACAAAACCTCGCATTTGGTTGGACTGACTAGGGGCCGCCTTGGCAGGTGCTAGAGGTGCGGGCGCAGGAGGACCTGAGTTTTCTTTGGAAGTAAAAGGTTCTTGAACGTACTGCTTAAGGCGCTTTTCACATATAAGCTTTTTTATTGCATCCTTAAGTTGATGAAAGTCATTGGTATTGTGCCCATGCATATCGTGGAATTGGCAGTACTTGCCGCTGTTCTTCTCGCGATCAGTGGACTCTTCAGAGTGCAGTTTCTTATACTGGAGCATGTTACATGTTTCAGGTGGATTGTCTTAAAATCTTCATTCAACAGAGTGTATGTCCCGTAAGCTTAGTGCGGTAGCACTTCTTGGAATCTATTGGAACTTGGTTGTTGTTGTGGCTGCCCTTCCTGCCGTTACTCGACATTGATTTGTAGGGACCTCCCGCCATGACTTTACCGAAATGTTCTCCCACCTATTTCCCTTTGATGTTGTCATTAATGATATCAGCATGTAGGTTGTTGGAAGGGTTGGCCTGGGAAATTCGGTTACGACTTGCTTCTTTTTGACACAAGAACTGTCCGACCTTCTCTTAGAAACTATCGAGACTCTTCGGTTGCTTTCTGTCTATCCAGGCCCTGAATTCGGAAGTGGGGAGGATGCCTTTTGCATGTTAGAAAAGCACGGTACGAGGCTCTGGGTCGTCTTTCTCGGCAAGGACTGTATTATACCACGAGAGGAAGCTTTTAGGTGACTCAGTGGGTCCTTGGTACAAATTAGACATAGTGAAGGCATTTTTCAGAGTTGGGACATGCATTTTGAATTGCTTAACCATCTCCATGGCCAGTTGACCAAAGTTGTTGATAGATTGGAGCAAAAGGCGAGAGAACAAGCGCAAGGCAGTGCCAGACAAAAAAACCGGGAAACACTTGCATTTGACCGGGTTGGTGGCTCGACTAGAGTCCATTTTTCACTCATAGCGGTTTAGGAAGGTACATGGATCAATCATGCCATCATAAAGTGGCATCGACGAAATGTTGAAGCGTCGTGGCCATTTAGCTTCGTGTATAATCTTGGTAAAGGGATTGCACCTTATATGATTTTTCCATGAGCTGCTGGCATTCCCGCGCATTTTCCTCATGATCGTTCAGACCATGTCACGAGATATATCGGATGTGGATCTGTTGGTGGGATCCATTGGTTTTGACAAACTTCAAGGGATCTATTCCACGGATGCCGTCTATGATTCACATCTAGGTCATCCTCTTCCATGTCATCTACATCTATGGTTTCGTTTTGATATGGGTGGTGAGGTTGGGTAGGTTGGCGTGCTTCCTGATTAGGAAGTACTTGAGCTTGCAAGGCCATGGGAAGAGTAGGTTCCTGATTCTGAGCGGCAACAGCCGGATTTTTTTGGAAGAAACGGTCGCTTACTCGGACCTGGTTCCTCATTGATAACCAATGGGGAACGGTCGCGATACTGTGTTCCCCACTGTATTGACGGTGGTTCGGTTGCCATTCCCGTTTCCATTATGGCTACCATTGTCGTTGGTATGGGCGTTGGAATGGACGACACCAGTGTTGATGAGGCTAAGCCTTCTTCTTTTATGTGGGCCCCTTGACTCGAAACAGGAAGTTTTCGAGATGGTACATCGTGGTCAGGCGTTGTTCTTAGCGAGCTGATGTCGAGCGACGATGCACCAACTTTCTTGGAGTTGGCGCATGAGGTCGATGTTATATCTCAAAGCCTGATTGAGCTCGTTTGTCGTACCTTCATATTTTTCATTAAGCGCACGAATTTGCACTTGTGTTGCGAGAGCCTTGGGGTGCACATAAGGAAGGGTATCAGTTTCAGCAAGGATATCCACTAGTTGGGGTTGTGGAGATGTTCCCGGCGGCGGAGGAACAACTTATTATTGCATTCTTTGTTCATTTTTTTATCGTAAGCGGATTCGATAATAGGTTAATGAAGGAAACTAAAGCACGTTGGAGTCGAGATGGTGATGTGCGACAAAGAAGGGAATCCGAGTTTTCTTAGTGAAAGCACCAGAATGTTGATGACAAAATATGTCATAAACACCCAAGATTCTTAATTACTTAAAAATTATAGTTTCGCGTGGGAACATAAGGGCTGAAAGCCATAGATAACACAAGAGATTTATAGAGGTCGGTCTTTTGAGAGGCCTACGTCCACTTTGGAAGAGTCGCTGGAATATTATTAATAACAAGTAGTTACAAGGTTGAGACTATCACTTGACATCCTTTTACATACATCTTTAATTTATATGAAATCATAATGGTTATATGCAAACATTAGGAAAAAGACACTTTTTCCCTTCTTCTTCCTCAAAGCATGGATGCCATTAAAGAGGCTACTTGTAGCTCTAAAGAGATGTTAAATCACTAAATTCCAACACCTTTGAAGTGTGAGCTTGGGGATATTTATAGTGGAGTATTTAGGTGGAAGTAGGTACGAGTAGTGGACGATACCAGAAATCTCAGATCCCGTGGAGCAGGCTACTCCGGGTTCGGACCCCTAGTCAACAATCTAGAAATCCGTACCCCTCCATGGGGTATGAATTTCATACTTCATGGGGTAGGAGGAATCCCAAAACGAACATGGATGACACGAGGTAGAAGGACTCGAGGCTTCTCGGGGTTCGAGGTGTTGGTTTGGCGATGTTTTGAGGAGTGGTGAGGTTCCTGTCTATATGACCCACTTCTCGGCTCACCTCCTTTACTACTTGGCGATACTCTTGGCTTTAGCATCAAGCGATACACTGAGTCGAGCGTGTTTTGCGTACTTTTGGAAACCAGACTAAAAGGCATGTTAATAGGTTCCATGCTACGTCCACTTATATTCACCCATCTCCCCCGGAGCTCCAGGTCTGCTCGATTACGCCGAAGAAAGGCCACGACTTCCTTATTCTCCTCAATGAATCTAACCAATCATCACTACACCACTTCTTCGACGTCCTTTCCCAAGACTCCACGACCGCCGTGCCGCCACCCTTTTTGCCAACAGCAACGACGATAATCATGGCTGTGATTCTCGAATCGAGGAGCAAACGAATACAATAATGTAAGACGGAGGTCGAATTGTTCGAATTAACGTTGGAATCATTGAATTATAACCCACCTATGTAATTAAAAACGAGGAAATACGGAATAGCTGAAGGACCAGGCAATTTCGAGAACTTTTGACTCAGTATCAGAAAAGGTAAAAGAGGGAGAAGTGATGTGGGCTCGCTAGATATAACGAAAACCAGATACTCTTTGTCTTCCACTGATGTGGCCACTATAAGAAAAACCATAAATAGCTTCATATTTTAGCACTAGAAAATTTCATCTCGATTTAGAGACAGATTTTCGTGGAATCTATAAGTGGTATTCTCTAGGATTTTTTGTTTCAACTTGTCCTAAATTATAACCATCAGCTTTTGTATTCCGTCACTAAACCATAGCAATTGCAGTAATTTACCGTCATCTTTTTTTCGTTGCTAAATTCCACTGCAAATGGAAACAGTTTACCGTCTTGTATATTTTGAAGCTATTTTACAATAGATTTTCAAGGGATTTGCTAAGGACTGTTATACTTATTCTTCATAAAATGTTTACGGTTCTGTTTTTACTATGTAAATAGTAAGTAGAAATAAATTTTAAATAATTAATGTTAATAATAATATATTAATAACAAAAAAATAATAACTAATATTAGTAGTAAATAAAATTCAATAGATAGTACTGATTAATTAATAATTACAAAATAATTAAGAGGTAATAATAATTAATAATATAGATAATTAATTGTTTAAAATAATAATTAACAATATAGATAACTAAATAAGTAAGGATTTAGTAATTAATAATAAATTTTGCAACAAATAATAATCATCACTGTAAAAATAATTGTTATTAGTAATTAATTGTTTAAAATGATATGATTTATTATTAGTAATTAATTGGTAATTAAATTTATTATTATTAATTATTTGGTAATTAATATTTATTATTAGTAACTAATTAATACTATAAATGCATGTTGCAATAAATGTCTGTTATAATAAATGTGTAATTAATGTCCGTTGTAATAAATTTTTAGTAATTGTCTGTTGTAATAAATGTTTATTATTACTAATTAATTGGTAGTGATCAAAAAATTAATACAATATTTTGCAATGATCAAAAAATGCATGCTGTAATAAATGTTTAATATTTATCATTACTAATTAATTGTAATTAATAACTGTAATTAATATTTAATAAGAAAATAATAGATGATAATTAATATTTAATGTTTAGTAATAATTAACATTTAATAAGTAATTAATATTTAATACTTGCTAATTAATACTAGCAAATATAATCAATTAATAATCACTAATTAATTAGTTATTAAATTAATAATCAATAATAAGTAAATTAATACTAAATATCTAATTAATAATTTACAAATAAATCACTATTGAATAATAACAACCACCTCCGTCTTTGTCAATTACACTCTGTCTTAATTAATTAGCACCTACCAATTTAGAATCCAGCTATAAAAAGCCCACACTTTGCTCATTAGTATCATCCATTAATCCTAAACATCAGTTGATAACAAAATACTTGATTACCACACTCATAACAAAGAAAGAACAATCATGAGTTCAGGAAGCTGGAATGTAGAAATCACATCAACCGTTTCGCCTGCTCGTCTCTTCAAGGCAGCGATGCTGGACTGGCACAATCTCGGACCCAAAGTTGCTCCTGAAATCATCGAGAGCATTACAGTGCTGTCTGGCGAAGGAGTTGGAAGCATTTCTGAAATCAAATTCACACCAGGTCCCACCATTATTTTCAATATTTTTATATATTCTGTTTCCAATCACCTGTCCATGCTAACATGATATGTTCACTAAGATGTATACATATATGTTATAACAAGTTTACAATATATTGTAATCATATACGTGCATGCAGTTGTGCCAATTAGGTCCATAAAGGTACGCCTAGAATCTGTAGACCTCGAAAACTTTGAGATGAAAAGTTCTCTAATTGAGGGAGGTGACCTCGGAGTTAGGATGGAATCCTCAACCAGTCAATTCAAGTTTGAGCCTTCAGGCGATGGAGGATGCGTAGTAAAAGTGGAGGTAACATACAAGCTTCTTCCAAATGTGGAACACGATGAAAACGTGATTGCTATTGCAAAGGAAAAGGTTGTAGGTCACATTAAGGCAGCCGAAGCATACCTCATTGCTAACCCTACCGAATATATCTGATCCTTTTTTATACTTATCATGGATAATGGAGTTTATATTCCATGCGCGTTATTTGAATAAGATGAAGGTTTCCATTTTACCTAAGATGAACCATGTGAGCATTTTGCTATTTAATCTACAAGCATGATTATGCTTTTTGGCTTATTATAAAGTTATTATCGTATGGACAACTACACTGAGTTGTGTTTGGGGGATGATTTTTATGAAATTTGATTTCTTATACTCAATTTCTACTTACTGTATAATATCACAGATTGATTACTTTATAGAGATGTCTATTTATATATGTCTAGATCCCTCGAATGGCAATACTTGAAAGGCAAATCTGCCGAACTAATAGACGTAAGGGATCAGTTATGGCAGTTCATACTTCGATGTACGTAATGTAAAGAAATTGTGATTCCTAACTGGTTTAGTTATCTTCCTTTATGAAGACAAGTGCATAGTTTAGCATATGTAATAGTTATAATTAGGTGATCCGTCACAAATTGGCATCAAATATATGTGCACTCAACACACCGTTTCGCAAATATTCTAAGCTTTTACTCTCAACAATGGTTATTCTTCATTATCCACTATTAGTATAAACCTCATGTACAAGAAACTATTAAAAGAAACTACATTTCATTTGATAAAATATGTAACTCGATGAATGTATGTTGTAGATATCCAAATTTGATAATAATGGTAGTTAAAGTACACTGTAACTAATAGAAAATCCATGTATTCCAACAGGGGTCTTGATGGTTTTGGAGGCTTTCACTAGGCCATCAATAGTGCCGAAAATCGCAAAATATACAATAGCTCAAGGCCCTTTTCCATTTTTTCCCAGCACGAAAACAAATCCCCAAAAACCCTAAACCAAATTTCCAATATCAAAACCCCATTTTCCTCATATGCATATGTATTCTTATGTAACGACGATCGGATAAAAAGCCCCATTCTTTCTAGCTTATGGAAAATATATAGGAGTTGGCACACACATCATTGTAAGAAAAGGAATTCCTGATGTTACGTGCCTACCAACTCATATTTTTACTCCACTCCTTCAATCTATTCCGTGATGTGAGACTATTTATTCAAACTGACATTCCTACCTTAACAACATGCAAGACAATCATAACATGCAGAAATTTTTAAACTAGATGTATTTAGCGATCGCAATAGTTTCTAATTGTGTTGTAGAGGTTTATAGCATCTCCTTGGGTGCAAATTTCATATGACACTGTCAAACTGAAAAATGTGTGCAATTTGTGATTGTTTATGTATATGTAAACCGTTGTATATATGTGTCGGCATTACCATTGTACTATTTCAATTGGAATAAGATAAAATGCATGCACAAGTTAGGAATATTACATTGTACTCATCTTGAATTATGCAAAAAAGATGAATGCACGAGTGTAAAAGGGAGTTGAGTTTGTTAGGAAATGACAACAATACTAAAGAAAACTTAAGTTGGTGAAATAAATTGAATAAATATGACAAATTAAAAAAATGCCTAAATAAAATCATGTCTTTACTTATGTCTCTTAGATATTTTTGGCTCCGTCCGACGGGTGTTGTACATGATCGTGTATAAATAGTCGTTCTGGTCACAAAATGATCATTTATATTCATCTGGTACAATGCTTGTTGAATTTGCCCATGTATTTGGATAATTTATAAACAAAGTAAACAACTATATTTTTCATATTATTTCGTATAAACGGTCCACAAAATTTCATCTTAACTTTCCTGTTTTGTTTCTTGCTACATGCATTTGTGCATTATGCAAGAAAAAACGGAAAATGCTATTGAAATTTTGTTGAATCTTGAAATGAAATAATTTATAAAATGTAAGCTTTTAGTGTATTTGTAATGAAAAGTAGTATGGCTGACCATGGAAAAAAGATAACTTTTTGTATCGATATGGTAAAAAATAAAATGCGTCATATTTGAAAATATTTTTGAACTTGTGAACTAGTTATTTAAATTCAAATATTTTAAATATGTAATGCGACCATGAAAATAAGTTTTTCCAAATTTGTATTCCAAAGTGTAACTTTTTATTTGAACTTGTGACTCATTTCCTCAAATGGGAATTGGTTAATTATTTTGCTGATCGAAGAAGATGGTTGTATCAAAATAGGTGACTGGGAGGCTCAATTAAAGAATATTTAAATAATGGTACAAACTTATTTGTTGAATTTTGTTTATGTAATAATTGAAACAACCCAGAAATTTGGTGTCCGTATAGTAAGTGTAGACATTTGAAGTATTTGTTACCCGATATAGTGAAATTCTATAACACCCCGTAATTTTAAAGGACACTACCAACAATAAACTAAAGTGTATTTAATTAGATATTAGGAAATAAGTAACTTACCATTATGTTTTGTCTTAGAGTTCTTCTAAAGATATACTCTTAGTTCGTGTAAAATGGACATCATCCGAGGAAGATATAAAGGTTAAAAGTTTGTATACATATAAGTAGGATATATTATACGTAAATAAAACAACTCAGAATTAGAAATAAATCAAAGTGAGGAAGCGGAAAAGGAGGCGGCAATTGGACACGTTATGGATCGACATGTGCCTGGTCTGGGTCGGCCTATGGGTCGACCCAAGGTCTGGTGGGTCGATCCATCGGTCGACCCAGGTGGGGTTGGGTCAACCCACACAGGATCTGACCGAGTGATTCTAAACGAATTTGTTAACCAAGTTCATTATTTTCTGGATGGTTGGATTTAAAAACAGAGATCTAACGATCAACGATTGTTTTGAAATTCTATATAAAGGGATGCATTCCTATCAAATAAATCCTACTTCTTCATACTTCCTCCTCTAACTCTTGTTCTGAAAATATAAAATGAAGATAGGGAGATGCTGCCGAAACTTGGATTGAATCAAGACAATTCTTACCTAACATATATAAGAATCTCTTCTGCAACATCAGCATATTATTTTATGTTCTTTAAATCCAATATCTATGAGTTCACGTTACTTTTAGATATAAAGTTAATAATAACCTTGACATGTTTTTAAACCGGATCTGAACCAATGCCTGTTAAGAAACTGATTCATACCATAACAATTCTACTATAACTACACATGATTTTTTGTACACTTGTTCTGCTATTCAGTTCTTATATGCCTATTTCTGTTATTATATGCCAATTTCTGCTATTATATGCCTATTTTGTTCTTCTCCCTCTCTCATTCCCTTTTTATTTTATAAGCCAAGGCTACCTTCGAGCCAAGTCCAATATCGCTGAAACATGCATACGAACGAAATTGAGAGAATTTGGGAATGGCTGAGAATGATAATTTGGGGGCATATTTTGTACTGTGAATCATGATTGGAATTTAGGGGCATAATTTATAACGTGAAATATGACTGAAACTTGGGGGCATATCTTGTACCGTGAATTTGGACTAGAGATTTAGGGGCATATAAATCTGTAGGATTAATTCAAAGATTAAGCGGAATATGCTAACGAAAATGTAAGTAACCTGTGAAATTTGTTATTTTGTAACCTGTTTAATTCGTTGGGTTGTATGAACCTATTAACCTATTAATTTGTAACCTGTTTAATCTGTTGGGGCTGTATGAACCTGTTAATCTGTAACCTATTTAATCTGTTTTGGTTGTATTAACCTATTAATCTGTAACCTGTTTAGTCTATTAAGATTGTATGAACTTGTTAACCCGTTAATCTGTAACCTGTTTAATCTGTTAGGGTTGTATGAACTTTTTAACGCATGAATCCATAACATGTTCAATCTGTTGGAGTTGTATGAACCAGTTAACTAGTTAATATGCAACATATTTAATCTATTAGGGTTATGTGAACCTGTTAACCTATTAATCTATAACATGTTAAATGTGTAAGGTTAAGTAAACTTGTTTGATCTATTGGGGTTATATGAACCTATTAACCAGTAAAACTTAACTTATTAAATCTGTGGGGGTTATACGAACCTGTCAATTTGTAACATGTTAAATCTGTGAGGTTAAGTAAATCTACTTACTCTATTTGGGTTATATGAACCTGTTTACCTGTAAAACTAACCTGTTAATCTATGGGGTTAGGAAAACTTGTTAATCTATAAGGCTTAACTTGTTAAAAATCTGATTTGATTGGGGGACACAAGCTTAGGGGTATGGCTTATGTCATCTACTGTGTAGGGGCACATATCAGTTAGTAACCCATTATGATATCAAACAGGGACCCCGCACTAGGTAAGGGTCTGGGAACGCTTACTAAACTGATTATAAGAGGTTCATCTAGGAGGGGGTATTTGATAGCATTTTCCAATGGAGTCATGTGCGTGCATGAGTCTGGCTTGCCTGGGAAAATAAGTCATTGTAGCACCAGTAAATAAGTCTATGTCCTTCTGTAGGTTACCAGTTTAGGAAGTAATACACCCTACTGTGGGGCCGACATAGGGTATTTACGAGTTGGGGAGCCGATCACTTGGGGTAGTAATTAGGGTACATCTTGTAACACCCTGTAATTTTCACTACACTAAAGAGGAAAAATTAAAAAATAATTAATTTAATATTCAGAATTTAGGTAAAAGGACTACGTCATTGCGTCCGTCTCAAAATTCTGGTCAAGATAAACACTTGGTTTGCGTAAAACGGACAATGTACGAAGAAGTTATGATGGTTTGAAGTTTGTATATGCGCAAGAATATTATATATTTATATTATTAAATTCAAAAAATCGAATTTCAGTTCAAAAGTCGAATTTCCATGGGCGTAAAATTTCCGCCCAGGGCTGTCGATCCCTTAAGGGGGGTGTCGACCCCTACATCGACCCCTCAAGCGGTGTGTCGACCCAAAAAGAGGGGTCGAACCCCCTGCAGAAGATCCGAGTAGCTATGGTTTTGGGGGTTCGACTATAAATATGGTCTCATTTCTCTAGTTTTATCACACTGAAAATAATGGAGGACTAGATGGTATCGCTGCCCAGATTAAATCAAATCTTTTTCCTTCTTCTATAATCAAGTTAATCTTGTTTAGAGTTATTCAAGTGTAGATCTATGATTCAACATTTGTTATTCTCCTATTATTTTTCTATATCCAAACACCGGGAGTCCATGTTAATTTTACATCTGAATAATTAAAAGTAAAACTTGATATGACATTAACTTGGACCTATGCCTATGACCATTTGATTCAAATCAGATCTGCTATAACATGAGTATCTATGATGTTATGACATGATTATAACTTAAATCTAAACCTTTACCCATTTATCATGTCAGATCTGCAATTATTTCACTGTTTAGATCACCTTATACTTGTCCCTATCATGTTTGTGGTTAAATTGGATCTGTCATTAGTCGGATATCTAAACCATTGTTTAGATCTTATCTTATTTGTTATGACAACCCTACTATGTTAGAGTCACTTCTATTATCATATGTTCATCAAATATGCTCCTAACTTGTCATTATGCTACTATATGTTAATGCCATTATTTGTAATCTAGTTAATATGATCATTTCTATCATCTTCCCTTTATCTTTCTATATAGCCTGGCTACTTTCGAGCCTAGGCACGTCACTGAAATATATGGACACGTTAAACGGGGAACGAGGGGAAAAACATTGAAATCGGCCATAACTTGTAATCGGGAATTTGGGCATAACTTGAATAAACTGTAATAATATGAATTTAGGGCATATAATTTATTATGAACATAAATTTGGAAAAGGGGCATGGAAACCTATAACGATATAGGTAAAAATTGGTTAATAATCGAAATGCCTAGGATTACAGTAATTAGAAACTGTAACTGCGCCTAGACACGAGGTTAGATTACACTTGTGGTGGAAGTCTGCCTAGAACCGCCCGGCATATCCAATGACCATAAGTGGTGAATCTGATGTGAGGGGTCTAGGTGCACAAACACGAGACATGCTAAGACACGAAGTTAAGCCCGCCTTGTGAAAAAGGCTGCTCGGAACGCCCTAGCATATCCAGCATCAACAGGTGGTAGGCTTAATGTGGGAGGTCTAGCATATTATAACCATAAATGGACATGGTAATGAATTGGAATACTTAACCAAGTTGAATCCACATGGATTGTATGAACATGAGCATGAATAGGGGTTAAGTAAACTTGTTTGAACAGTGGGTGGGTTAAGTAAATCAAGGGTGGGTGGGTAATATTTATACATAGGCCCACAAACTTAACCTTACAGGATTATGTAATTAAAGACACCGATAGGTAAGCATAACATGTGGAAATCCTGGTGGGGATACAAAACAAAGGGGAGAGCTTGTATCATCTTGTGTATGGGACCCGTTTCAGTCATTAACCCATAGAATGATATCAAACGAGCACTCTGCCATAGGTCGGAGTTGGGACACTCTTACTGGGATGATTGTAAGATATCCAAACATGGGGATTGTATGGGCAGCGTAAACCGACCAGGGTCATGTGCGTGCATAGTCCGGGCAGAGGAGGATAAGACGACCGTGACACCTATAGATTTGGTTGTGCACATCAATGAAGGGTTTCCACTTTAGGAAGTGATACATCCTACTTTGGGGCCAGCACAAGGTATCTACAGAGTAGGGAGCCGATCGATTAGGGTAGTAGTTAGGGTACATCTAGACTCTAGTAAAATTTAGGAGCCTGTTAGGTTGGGATGCCTGTTGATTGTATGGGGTTAGAACCTCTCACTTGAAGTATGCCTTAGTCTACCATCTTATAGTTGTTAGGATCATATTATTATGATTATACAAGTATCAGTGCAGAGAAATCATTAGAGAAGCGTATACACTCTATCATGTTTACTGTGTCATACCTGCCTTTTATGATGTTACCTTTCTTATCCACTTTACATGCCTGTCATGATAATTTTACTTATCTATTTTCTAAAAGTAACTGCAGTTGCCAGATTTTATGTCTGACCATTTTTGTTTCCTCTTCTTTCTTCCTTCCATCCCAAAGGTTCTTAGGGTAGGAATACTCAAGCTTGATCAGGATTCTGCAATCATTATGCTGGAGCTGCTTAGATGTATAGCTCAACCTCTTAACTTGGCTACTATGGCTTTGTTTTATTTGGGGATTTTTGCTTCTTTCATTTTTGTACTCTGGTATTTTAAAGTGCAAGATAGAAGTTTTGATGATGTACAAGGTTTATGTATTTTCAGACATATGATGTTTTGAACCACGATGTTTTATGATTAATAAAAGTTTTTAATTCCGCTGTTATTTTATATCTATCTTGTAATGTTTCTGTTTCTGTTTAGCTATAACGCTTCACGAAACATAATTCATTCTCTTAATGAGTGAAATTAACGGACGTGGGGGTGTCACACTTGGTATCAGAGCTGAAGGTTACAAGATTAGATAAAAGTTTTGAGAATTATTTTCCATTAAAGGAATGCATTTTCAAAAAGGAAAGTCTATTTTGAAAAACATATTCCCTAAAGCCATATGTAATATCTCTCGATTCTCCACTTGATTCCTTTTTTCTTTTTGTTTGGGGAACTAAATCTTTCCGAAAGATGTCCCATTGCGGCATGGTTTGCGTAGGCACGTTGAAACTATGACACATGTGGAAGGGCAATTAAATGCCTAACCTCCATCTGTAGCCGCAATATTTTAACCTACGGCTAACTTTCTCGAGTTTCGTAAGGATTCTGTGCGATGGAGGCAGCTTTCGAGAGACTTGTTAGCTTGTTACGTAAGGATGGTAAAAAGGAAAATAAGGGAGTTAGGTCTTAGGAGCACAGCCCAAGGATGAGATAAATGATGGCCCAGGAAGGGAACATAGATAAATTTCAAATAATGGCAAGAAGAATTGTCTTGAGCACTTGGATCATTTGATTAAGGAATGCAAAAGAAGGAAGAATGTTTGCTTCCACTATGGAGACATCAGACACTTCGCTAAGAAGTGCCTGAAGAAATAAGGACAAGGTCAAAGGGAAGGAGCTTCTGGAGGGCAGGTGCACGCTTTCGCGACCAGTGCCCCAGATAGAGTTAGGAAAATTTCCGTGCAAGGTTTGATTTCTGTTTCCAGTCATCCTAGTAGAACTCTTTTTGATTCTGGCGCTTCACATTCATTTATATTTAGTTCAGTGGTTGAGTCTCTACACCTAAGTACTAGTATGGTAGTGGATCCCATAGTTATCTAAAACCCCATTGGTGGTTTAGCTCATTTGATCATGATTTTTCAGGGTTTGAGAATATCTGTATTACGCGTCGAGTTTGAGTGCGACGCATCTGTGCTCGGTTTTATGGGCTATGATTTGATTCTAGGGATGGATTGGCCAACCATGTATGGTGCCATTCTAGATTGTGAGAAGCGGGTCATTAGCCTTTTGACTTGCCATGGGAGGACCCTTGAGATTTTTTGT
This sequence comes from Allium sativum, assembly GCA_030737875.1. Classification (NCBI taxonomy): domain Eukaryota; kingdom Viridiplantae; phylum Streptophyta; class Magnoliopsida; order Asparagales; family Amaryllidaceae; genus Allium; species Allium sativum. The sequence goes on along the minus strand of CM060923.1, from coordinate 568,437,186 downwards.
GACCCGCAAGGGTCTGTCATGCTTAGAGTCCTAGAGTCTCTAGATGCAACTATCAATGATCTATGATTTGTGCTAGTAGTCCAAAATTATCCTGATGTTTTTGATGAGGTACGGGGCTTACCTTCGAGGCGCGAGATCCATTTTCATATATATTTGGTGGACAATGCAAATCTAGTTGCATTACCAGTGCGCCATATGGCTCCAAGTGAAAGGAGGGAGCTTAGAAAGGAAGTAGTGGAGCTATTTGAGAAAGGGTTTATTAGGCGAAGCATATTTGAATGGGGTGATCCAGTAGCATTCGCGACTAATGCGGATGTTTCGCTTTACTTATGTGTAGACTATGGGGAGTTGACTAAACTCATTAAGAAGAACAGGCACACACTTCCGAGGATAGATGATCTGTTCGACCAGCTTGTTGGTGCCTCGGTATTCTCTCAGTTAGACTTGGCCATGGGGTTTCATCAGTTAAGGGTGCCTGATGATAGTGAAGACAAGACCGCTTTTAGGAATCTAGATGGTTACTTTGAGTGGCTAGTTATGCCTTTTGGTTTGACGAATGCAGCTGCATATTTTGTTGATCCGATGAGTAGGGTGTTTTGGGAGTTTCTAAATTAATTTTTCATGGTCTTTGTTAATGATATATTGATCTTCTTAAAGAGCGAATAAGAGCATGCCCAACATTTGAGAGAAGTGTTGAAAACTCTCTGTTAGCATCAGCTTAAGGTAAAGGTCTCCAAATGCCATTTTTGGAGAAAAGAGGTCAGATTTCTAGGGCATGTGGTTTCTAAAGATGGGTAGCAGTAGATGTCGCAAAGTTAGTTAAATTTCGGGATTGGAAGATTCCAAAGAATGCAACGGAGGTGGGAAGCTTTCTGGGGTTAGCGGGCTATTATAGGAAGAACATTAAGGACTTCGCAAAGATATCAACCCCACTCACCAGGCTGACGATGAAGAATTTGGCGTTTTCATGGGATATAGAATGTGATGTTTCTTTCCAATGATTGAAGAGGGCTCTGATAACAGCCCCAGTCTTGACCTTGCCCGGTGGGAATAAAGTGTTTGCAATATACACTAATGCATGTGGTACAGGGCTTGGTACGGTTCTGATGCAAGAGGGGAAGGCAGTATGTTATGGGGGTAGACAGCTAAGGGTTCATGAGAAGAACTGCACGACCCATGACTTAGAGCTAGCTTCCATAGTATTCGCGCTTAAGACGTGGCATCATTATTTTCTTGGAGAAAAGTTCGAGTTGTACGCCGATCATAAATCTCTCAAGTACTTGTTCTCGTAGAAGGATCTTAATTTAAGGCAATAATGGCAGATGGAGTTCCTAGCTTCTAATAATTTTGAGATTGTTGTTACACCTGGCAAGGGTAGTGTTGTGGCAGACGCACTGAGTAGGCAGAGGATGGCCTTAATTCCTCTGTTTGTGGAAAGGAAAATCTTGGAGTTCATATCGACTTTTGATTTTAGACCCTCCACCGATTTTCTGCCAGGTATGTGTGCATCGCTAGAGATACTACCTACTCTTATGGATCAGATAGGAGCTTCACAGTGAGATGATCCACAGATGTCAGACATCTTGTATAGGCCCAGTAAAAGGAAGATTTCTAGTCACCTAAATCGATATTCCATAAACGATAAAGGGTGGTTCCAACGAGATGGAAGGCTTTGTGTTCCTCAAACTGGGAGCTTGTCGAAGACAGTCCTAGAAGAAGGCCATCATTCTATGATGGGTATTCATCCAGGCAGTGATAAGATGTATAGGATATAAAGAGGGTTTTCTTTTGTGCTGGGATGAAGAAAGATGTAGCAGAGTTTTTTTCTTAATGTTTAGTTCGTCAGCAAGTCAGAGCTGAGCAAAAGAAGCCTGGTGATCATTTGGAGGTTCCGCAGTGGAAGTGGAAGAGCATATCTATGGATTTCGTAGATGGTTTTCCTAGATCAAAGAAAGGCAATACCAGTATTTGGGTTATAGTAGACAGACTTAATAAGAACATTCATTTTATTCCACCTAAGAGTAAGAAGACAGCAGTTTGGTTACCAACATTTTACGTTCGTGAGATAGTCCATCTTCATGGAGTACCTTCCAACATCATAAGTGATCGTGACCCATTTTCGCCAGTGAATTTTGGAGGAGCTTGCAAGAAGCATTAGGTACACCGTTGTGTTTGAGCACCACTTATCACCAACAAACCAATGGACAGACGTAAAGGGTGAACATAATTCTTGAGGATCTTTTGAGACAGTGTATCCTAGACTTTGAAGGGACTTAGGAAGAGCATCCTCCTTTAGTAGAGTTCGCCTACAATAATAGTTATCAAGCTAGTATTGGCATGGCACCCTTCGAAGCATTACATGGACAACCATGTAGATCACTGAATTATTGGTGGGAATCTACAGAAAGGCTATTACTTGGACCGGATATGGTTAGAGAAATGTCCGTGAAGATTGATCTTAGTAGACGGCGATTGAAGACTGCTCAAGATAGGAAGAAATCCTACGCAGACAAGAGAAGGACTGACATTGAATTTGAAGTAGGGGACATGGTTTTCATTACGGTGTCCCCTTTGAGGAATGTGTTTCGCTTCGGATCTGTTGGGAAATTGGCACCAAGATTTGTAGGGCCATTTCCCATAATAGAAAGGATTGGCCAAATGGCCATTAGGGTAAAGCTACCAGAGAGACTATCCGGCGTTCATGATGTTTTCCACGTTTGCATGATACCACGTATGTAGTTGAGCCGAGTATATTAGAGGAGGTAGAAGTAGAATAGGAGGCGATAGTCGGGCGACTACCTACCTGTATTCTTAGATCAGAAGTTAAGAAGCGACGCAATAGAGAAGTCAAGTTGATGAAAGTTCAGTGGGGATATAATTCAGAGAATGCGACTTGAGAGACCGAAGACAAGATTTGCGCTTCGTACCCTTTTCTTTTAGAGGGTGTGTTCTTAACTTCCTTTTCAAAGCTTTTGTTTATGCTTGTTTCTATCATTTAAGTATGTCCTATCGATCGAATCTTCAACCTTTCGATAGGAAGCCTATGGATGTAAACATGTGTTTGAGACATGTTATATTTGATGGATGTAAGTTTTTGATAGTAGTTGCCTATGGATGCATATACACACACATTAGGCACTAGATCGACTCAATCACTCTCATAAAAAATATGGATGTGTGTGCATTTTTCTTCTTTAAATGGATGGAAATGGATGTATCATCATATGGATGTTGCATTTGGACGGATGGTTGAGCACACATATAGAATTTACATGTTATAATAGGATTATTGCATACATGTTGGATTCATGGCACTAACCTACATTCCATTAAGGAGGTCGATAGAATCAGTAGACTGCCCGATCTTTGCAATAGAATAACGACATATAAACACACCTTTGCATATGTTCATAAAATCATTAGTAGTCTATAAGGACAATGGATGCCTGTGATTAGTGGATGAGTAGATAGGTGATGGATGGTAGAATATACATTCTTCTTAACTTGGAGATTTCGGGGATGAAATCCTTTGAGTAGCGGAGAATGTAACACCTTGTAATTTTAACAACACTAAATAGGACAAATTAAAGAATAATTAATTTAGTATTCATAATTAACGTAAACAGACAACACCATTGCGTCTGTATCGATATTCTAGTCAAGATATACACTTGGTTTGCGAAAAACGGACATCGCATAAAGAAGTTATGAAAGTTTGAAGTTTTTATATGTGCAAGAGAATTATATATATGTATGTATGTATGTATGTATGTATGTATGTATGTGTATATAAACATAAATTCAGAAAATCAAATTTCAGTTCAAAAGTCGAATTTCAGTGGGCGGCAAATTTCCCACCTAGGTGTGTCGACTCCTCAAGGAGAGTTTCGACCCATAGGTCGACGCCATAAAGAGGGGTTGATCACCCTGCATCAGATCTAGGCAGTTAGGGTTTCAGAGGTTCGGCTATAAATATGGTCTCATTTCTCTAGTTTTCTTACACTGAAAATAACGGAGGACTAGATGCTGTCGCTGACCGGATTGAATCAAATCATTTTCCTTTTTCTACAATCAAGTTAATCAAGTTTAGAGTTATTCAAGTGTAGATCTGTGATTCAACATCTTCTATTTTCGTTCTATTTTTCTAGATCCAAACACTATGAGTACATGTTAATTTTTTATCTGTATAATTAGAAGTAAAACTTGATATGACATTAACTTGGATCTATGCCTCTGACCATTTGAATCAAATATGATCTTCTATAACCTATGCATCTGTGATGTTATGACATGATTATTACTTAGATCTAAATCTTTACCTATTTGTCATGTCAGATCTTCCATTGTTTCATCACCTTATACTTGTCCCTATCATGTTTGTGGTTAAATTGGTTCTGCTATTAGTTGAATATCTAAACCATTGTTTAGATCATATCATGCCTATTATGGCATCCCTATTATGCTAGAATCAGTTCTATTATCATATGTTAATCAGATCTGTTCCTATATGCCTATCTTGTCAGTATGTCACTATACGTTTATGCTATTATATGCCAATCTAGATTATATGATCATTTCCATCATATTCCCTTGATCATTCCTTTTTCATTTTATATAGCCTGGCAACTTTCGAGCCTAGGCATAGCGCTGACATATGTAAACGCGTTAAACGAGGAACAAGGGGGAAAACATTGAAATCAGCGATAACTTGTAATCGGGAATTTGGGCATAAACTGAATAAAGTGTAATAATATGTAATTAGGGCATATAGTTTATAACGAACATATCTTTGGAAAAGGGGCATGGAAACCTATAATGACATAGGTAAAACTTGGTTAATAATTGAAATTCCTATGATTACAATAGTTAGAAACTATAACCGCGACTATACACGATGTTAGATTATACTTGTAGTGGAAGTCTGCCTGGAACCACCCGGCATATCCAGCGACCACAAGTGGTGAATCTAATGTGAGGGGTCTGGGTGCACAAATACGAGACATGAGGCTAAGCCCAACTTGTGGAAGAAATCGGCTCGGAGCGGCCCTGCATATCCTACATCCACAAGTGGTAGGCTTAATATGGGAGGTCTAGCATATTATAACCATAAATGGACAAGGTAATGAATTTGAATACATGACCTAGTTGAATCCATAGTGATAGTATATACATGAACTTGAATAGGGGTTAAGTAAACTTGTTTGAATAGTGGGTGAGCTAAGTAAATCTGGGTGGGTGGGTAATATTTATACATAGGCCCGCAAACTTAACCTTATGGGGTTATGTAATTAAAGACAGAGAACTTGTTTGGACTTTTAAGGGTCGACGACTGTAGAAAGATAAAGTTGGCCGCATGGAAGCTTAAGGAAGAGGGTAAGGATGAGAAGTAGGTGGTTAAGACCGATGAGACGCAAAAGAAGAAAGTGTGGCCAAAGAAAGAAATGCAAAAGAAAGGCAGAAAGAACGACAAAGTTCAGGGAAAAAAGAAATGTCACGGTTGTGAGAGCTTGGTTCATTTGGTCAAGGATTGCAGAAAAAGGAAGAATGCATGTTTCAACTGTGGCAAAGTCGATCACTATACTAGGTAGTGCCCGGAGAAGCAAGGAGAGGGGCAAAGGCCAGGATCTTCTGGATGGAAGGTGCATGTTCTCGAGGCCAGTGGAGCAGATAAAGGTAGAAAAGTTTCTGTTGAAGGGTTGATTTCTCTTTCCAATCCTCTAGTTAGGACTATTTTTGATTCTTGCACTTCTCACTCTTTTTTGTCTGATTCTGTGGTTGATTCTCTACACCTTAGTACTAGTATTTTTTAATGATCCCGTTATCGTCTCAAACCCCATTGGGGGAATGATTCATTTGTCTATGATATGTCGGGGTTTGAGGATATCAGCGTTGGGCGTCGAGTTTGAGTGCGACACGTATGTGCTTGGGTTTATGGGATATGCTCTGATTCTTAGGATGGATTGGCGAGCCATGTATGATGTCATTCTAGACTTTGAAAGGAGGGTCGTTAGACCTTTGACTTGCCAAGGGAGGACTCTCGAGATTTCCTGTGACCCAAAGGGGTCCGTCATGCTCAGTTTCCTAGAATCACTTGACGCTTCTGCTGATGATTTGCGATATGTACCTATAGTCTATGAGTATCTGATGTTTTTGATGAGGTTAGGGGCTTACCTCCGAGGCTTGAGATTAATTTCCGGATATGCTTGGTGGATAATACGAAGCCTGTCGCATTTCCTGTGCGCCATATGGCTGCCAGGGAAAGCAGTGAGCCTAGCAAGCCAGTAGGGGAACTACTTGAGAAGGGTTTATTAGGTGAAGTATATTAGAATGGGGTGCTCCAGTTGTATTCACCACCAAGGCGGATGGTTCACTTCGTCGATGTGTGCATTACAGGGAGTTGTATGAGCTTACCAAGAAGAATAGGCATCCACTCCTGAGGATTGACGATCTGTCTGACCAGCTTGTTGGCACATCTGTTTTCTCGCAATTAGATTTAGCCCTGGGATTTCATCAGTTAAAGGTGGCCGAGGACAGTATAGATCAGACTGCTTTTGGAATTCCATATGGTTTCTATGATTGGCTTGTCATGCCTTTTGGGTTGACGAATGCACCCGCATATTTTGTGCATCTGATGAGCACGGTGTTCAGGGAGTTTCTGAAAAAATTCATTGTGGTCTTTGTGGATGACATTTTGATTTTCTCGAAGAGCAAGGAAGAGCTTGCCTTATATTAAGGGGAGGTTTTGAGGAATCCCCGAGCGCACCAGCTTAAGGTGAAATTCTTCTAGTATCACTTTTGGAGAAAAGAGGTTAGATTCCTAGGGCATGCGGTCTCTAAGGATGGAGTATCGATGGATCCCATGAAAGTAGTTGGAATTCAAGATTGGACGGTTCTAAAGAATGAAACGGAGATGAGGAGTTTTCTTTGTTCGGCGGGCTATTATAGGAAGTTTATCAAGGACATCGCAAAGATATCATCCTCACTCACCAAACTGATGAAGAAGAATCCGACCTTTTCTTGGAGCATTGACTATGAGGGTGCTTTTCAGCGATTGAAGAGGGCTCTGACAACATCCCCAGTTCTGCCTTTGCCTGATGGGAACAATATGTCCGCAGTATACACCGATGCTTATGGTAGAAGGCTTGGTGCTATCTTGATGCAAGAGGGAAGGGTGGTATGCTATGGAAGTGGACAACTAAGAGTTCAAGAGTGAATCTACCCCACCTATGATTTGGAGTTAGCGCTATATAGTTCGCACTAAAGAGTTGGCGACATTATCCACTTGGAGAGAGGTTCGAGTTGTGCACGGATCATAAGTCGCTCAAATATCTGTCCTTGTAGAAGGATCTCAATTTGAGATAGCAAAGATGTATGGAGTTCCTAGCATCCTATGACTTTGAGATTGCCTATAACTATGGAAAGGGTAATGTAGTGGTGGAAGCGTTGAGTAGACAGAGGATGACCTTGAGTCCTTAATTCGTAGAAGGGCGAATTTGGAATACATACCGCCCTTTGATTTTAAGCCATCTATGGATCTTACACCCGGTCTGTTGGCATATTTAGAGGTGCAACCTACTCTTATAGATCTGATAGGATCTTCGCAGTGAGAGGAACAACAAATATAAGAAATCTTGGATATGCTCAGTAGAAGTTGAGGTTACCGGAAAGAATGGCGGGTGTTCATGATGTTTTTCAGGTTTCTCATTTCCGGAAATGTCTTTACGATATAGCAAAGGTGGTTTAGCTGAGCATACTTGAGGAAGTAGGGGTAGAAAGGTCGGCAATAGTTAGACGAGTTCCTACTCATATACTTGGACCACAGATTAAGAAATTATGCAACAGAAAGGTTAAGTTGATGAAATGGCAGTGGGGAGAAGACCGTGAGGACGCAACTTGGGATACTGAAGACAACATTCGCACTTTGTACCCTTTTCTTTTCAAGCGCTTGTTCTTTACTTCTTTTTCCACACTTTTATTCATACCTGCTTCTATCTTTAATATATTCTATCGATCGAATCTTTGACCATTAGGTAGGAAACCAATGGATGTAAACATGTGTTTGAGACATGTTATTTTTGATGGACGCAAGTTTTTGCTAGTGGTCGCTCATGGATGCATATACACACATTAGGCACTAGTTCGGCTCAAAGCACTCTCATACTACACATGGTTGTGTGTGTATTTTTTAATGGATGGCACCGGTGTGTCATCATATGGATGTTGCATTTGGATGGACGATTGTGTACACTTATAGCGTTTACATTATATACTAGGACTATTTGCATTCATTTTGGATTCATGGTACTAACATACATTGCATTAAGGAGGTCGACTAAATTAGTAGACCGCCTGATTTTTCACATTAACATAGGGACATATACACACACCATTGCATATGTTCATACAAGCATTAGAAATCTCTTGTGGACAATGGATGCCTATGGATCATGGATGAGTAGATGATTGTAGGTGGAAGTACTAAACATTCTTCTTAACTTGGAGATTTCAGGGATGAAATCCTTTAAGTAAGGGAGTATGTAAAGCCCCGTGATTTTAAAGGACACTGTTAACAATAAACAAGAGGATACTTAATTAAATATTGGGAATAAAGTAAAATGGACTGTACCATTGCGTTCGTATAGGAGTTCTTCTTAAGATAGACTCCGAGTTTGCGTAAAATGAACATCGTATGAGGAAGATATGAAGGTTAGAAGTTTGTATACATATAAGTAGGATATATGTAAATAAAATAACTAAGAAATTCAAAATAAATCAAAGTGAGGAAGCGGGAAAATGTGGCGGCAATTGGACCCGTTATGGATCGTACCTTGCTAGGACTAGGTCAACCTATGGTCAACCCAAGGTCATGTAGGTCGACCAATGTGGGGGTGGGTCAACCCACATAGGATCTGGTTGAGTTCATTTTTCTGATTTTGGACAAATTTGTTAACCAGGTTCATTATTTTCTGGACGTTTGGATTTAAAAACAGAGATCTGATGGTCAGGGATTGTCTTGTAAACTCTATATAAAGGCATGCATTCCTATCAAATAAATTATACTTCTTCATACTTCTTCCTCCAATTATTGTTCTGAAAAATATAAAATGAAGATGAGGAGATGCTGCTGAAACTTGGATTGAATCAATACAATTCTTACCTAACATATATGAGAATCTCTTCTGGAATATGAGCATATTATTCTCTGTTCTTTAAATATAGTATCTACGGGTTCGTGTTACTTGTAGATATAAAGTTTAACAGTAACCTTGACACGTTTATAAACCTGGATCAAAACCAATATTTGTTAAGAAACTGATTCATACCTAAATATTTCTTCTATAACTACATCGGATTTCTGTACACCTGTTTTGTTGTTCAGTGCTTATATGCCTATTTCTGCTATTATATGACTATTTCTGCTATTATATGACTACTTCTGCTAATATATGCCTTTTTCTGTTCTTCTCCATCTCTCGTTCCCTTTTTATTTTATAAGACTGGGCTATCTTCGAGCCTAGGTCAACATTGCTAAAACATGCATACGAACGAAATTGGGATAATTTGGGAATGACTTGGAACGATAATTTGGGGGCATATTTTGTACATCGAATTATGACTGGAACTTAAGGGCATAAATTATACTGTGAATTATGACTGAAACTTGGGGGCCTATCTTGTACTGTGAATTATGACTGGAGATTTGGGGATATATAAATCTGTAGGGTTAATTCAAAGATTAAGTGGAACATGCTAATGGAAATGTAAGTAAACTGTGAAATCTGTTAATCTGTAACCTATTTGTTCTGTTGGGGTTGATGAACCAATTAATCTATAACCTGTTCAATCTCTTAGTGTTGTATGAACCCGTTAACTTGTTAATCTATAACCTATTTAATCTGCTAGGGTTAAATGTACCTATTAACTAGTAAATCTGTAACCTATTTAATCGGTTGGGGTTGTATGAACATGTTAACCTGTTAGTGTATAACCTGTTTAATCTGTTGAGGTAGTATGAACCTGTCAACCCGTTAATCTGTAACATATTTAATATGTTGGGGTCGTATGAACCTGTTAACCCATTAATACGTAACTTGTTTAACCATTAGAGGTTATATGAATGTGTTAACTTGTTAATCTGTAACATGTTAAACCTATGAGGTTAAGTAAACCTATTTGATCTGTTGGGGTTATATGAACCTGCTAACCAGTAAAACTTTACCTGTTAAATCTGTGGGGTTATATGAACCTGCTAGTTTGTAACATGTTAAATATTTAAGGTTAAGTAACCTGTTTAATCTATTGGGGTTATATGAACCTGTTTACCTGTAAAACTTAACCTGTCAATCTATGGGGGTTGGGTGAAACTGTTAATATGTAAGGCTTAACCTGTAAAAATCCTTGTCGACTGGGGGACACATGCTTAAGGGATTGTCTTATGTCATCTACTCTGTACAGCCCATATCATTCAGTAACCCATCCTGGTATTAAACGAGGACCCCGCACTAGGTAGTGGTGAGGGCACGCTTACTGAACTGATTGTAGAGGTTCATCTAGGAGGGGGTGTTTGATGGCACGTTTCAACGGAGTCATGTGCATGCATGAGTCCGACTTGCTTGGGAAAATAAGCCACTGTAGCACCGGTAAATAGGTCTGTGTCCTTCTGTAGGTTGCCAATTTAGGAAGTAGTACACCATACTATGGTGCCGACACAGGGTATTTACGAGTTAATGAGCTGATCACTTGGGTGTAGTAATTAGGGTACATCTACTTTTTCTATTTTCTATTGAGGTACCTATTATTTCTATTAGGGGTAACACCCGTTATTTCTGTTGAGGTGCCTGTTATTTCTATTTGGGTAAAACCCATTACTAGAGCACACCAAATCCTACCATTATATTTCTTTGTGGATCATTCTGTTTCTGTTAAGTAATTAGGTAATACCAAATCCTGTCACATATCCATTATACTAGTACTGGTGTAGAGATAAGTAATAAAGAAGCATAGATTGGTCCATATTATCCTGTTTATTCTGCTTATTCTATTCATCCAGTTTATACCACTTATATGATACTTTGGTCTTTCATCCATATTTATATGCCTATCATGATATTTGTACTTTTTATATGTTAAAAGTCAATGGACTCGCCATGCTTTATGTCTGACGCTTTTTATTTCGATTTCTCTCTTTCGTACCCCTCCCTCCACTGGTTCTCAAGGTGGGAACGATCAAGCATGATTAGTACTTCCTCTCTTCTCTGTTTCTGCTTGGATCTGCGTCTGCTTTGATGTATCACTTTTACTACTTGTAAACTTTGTTATGGCTATTATTGGGGAATATGATTTTACATTTCTGTACTCTAATGGTTTTTAGCACAAGACAGATGCTTTAGTATAATGTATTTGGTTTCAGTATTTTAGCCTAATCTTGTAACTGGTTTTGAGACTATGATATTTTTCGGTCGAATAATGAAATTTTAAATTTCCGCTGCTATTTTATATCTGTCTTGTGAGATTCTATTTCTGTTATCTATAACGCTTCAGGATACCTAATGCATTCTGATAAAGAGTGACATTATCGGACGTGGGGTGTCACAAATTCCATTTGTGCAAAAATGGTTTCCGACTTTAGTATTATGTTTGGAATCGTCATGGTGAAGTTGTAGTAAATATTTCTATAGGGTCTGAATTGGATAGTATTTTTAATGAAACTGTTACGATAACAGATGTTGAAAATATGATCAAAGTTGCAGCATGATCAATGTTTTCTGTGGTTGATGTTGACAAATATGATGGAAATATTGAAAAATCAAATATTGAAGCAAAAAAATTTATGGTGTACTGAATGCTGATAAGAAACTGATTTGGGATGGTTGTAAAAGTGGCACTTGACTGTCAGTAATTGTGACACCCCACGTCCATTAATGTCACTCACTAAGGGAATGCATTAAGTTTCGTGAAGCGTTTTAGGTAAACAGACATAGAATTTTACAAGATAGATATAAAATTTTGCAGCGGAATAAAACAAATTTATTAATAATAGGATACCGTGGTCCAAAACGTTGTTTGTCTAAAATATCAAAGCCCATTTCAACATAAAAAGCACTATCTTGTACTTCAGAAATATCAGAGTACATAAAAGAAATAAAATTCCCCAAGGACAAAATATAGCCATAGCAACAAGGATAGGAGATTAAGCCATGCATATCAGCAGCTCCAACAAAATAAGTAGAATCACGGTCAAGCCAGAGTGTTTCCTCCCTGAGAACCTAGGGGAAAACGGAAGAAAGAAGGAGAAACAAAAAGGGTTAGACATAAAGTCTGGCAAGTCTAGTTACTTTTAGCCAGTAAATAAATAAAAGTAACAGGATAAGCATATAAAGTGGGTAATAGAGATCACTACATAAATGGCAAGTTAGACAAGGTAGACATGATATGGTGTATATGCTTCTAATGAATACTCTGCCGATTCCCCTAACCAATACCAGTATAACAAGTATGAAACAGGATTACATACTCCCTAATTGCTTAACATAAATAGGATGATCCCAACAGAAATATAATGGTAGTTTTAGGTGTACTCTATTAACGGGTTTTAACCCAAACAGAAATAGCCGGTACGTGAACAGGAATAACGGGTGTTAACCCTGACAGAAACATAGGTACCCCACAGAAATAGATAGGACTAGATGTACCCTATTTACTACCCTAGTTGATCAGCTCCCTACTCCATAGATACTTCGCGTTGGCCGAACAGTCGGGTGTTTAATCCCTAATGTGTCAATCCTTCATTTCCTGGATGTGCACAACCATATCTACTGATGCCATAACATCTTGTTTTCCCGAGCAGGAGGAGTCATGCAAGCACATGACCCCGTTGGAACGCGCTATCCCTTCAAGTTTGGACCTCTTACAATCAGTTTAGTAAGTGTGCCCCAATCCAACCTAGTTCGGTGTACCCGTTTGATACCTATTTAAGGGTTGCTGACTAAAATGGGTCCCACACAAAATAATTCAAGCTCTCCCCTTTGTTTTGTATCCCCCACTAGGTTTTTATTGGCTATGTATACCAGTAGGTGTCTTTAATTACATGGCCATATCATTTCTACAAGTTATGCTTACCCTAAAGGTGTCTTTAATTACATAATTATATTATTTCCACGGGTTATGTATACCACTAGGTGTCTTTAATTACATAACCTTACCGGGTATAGTTTGTCGGCCTATATATATATATACACACACACACACACACACACACACACACTAATATTGCCCACCTACCCAAGATTTACTTAACCCTCCTACTAATCCAAGCATATTTGTTTAATGGTTAAGTTTGTGGGCCTATTTATACTAATATTACCCACCTACCCTAGATTTACTTAACACTCCCACTGATCCAAGCATGTTTTACTTAACCCTAACTTTAGTTCATATTCATAAAGTCCCTTATGGATTAGATTAGGTTAAGTAGTCCAATTTATTAACATGTGCATTTATGGTTTATAATGCGCTAGACCTCCCACATTAGGCCTACAACGTGTGGATGCTGTATATGCCGGTCGGGTCCGGGCAGTCTTATTCCACAGTTGGGCCTAACCTCATTTCTTAGCTCGATTCGTATTTACGTGCTTAGACCTTCCACATTAGGTTCAACACTAGTGGCTGCTTGATATGTCAGTCGGGTCCGGGCAGACTTCCACCACTAATGCAACCTAACCTCGTGTCATAAGTACAATTACAATTCCTAATTTTAGTTACTAAACATTCCATTTTTAATTAATTAATCATTTCCTTTTATAGGTGTTAATACCCATTTTACCAAGTAATTTGAATTATATGTTCGAAAATGTTCGTATTCAAATTATGCCAATATTAAACCTTTTTCCCCCGTTCCTTAACTAGCGCCCTCTCAAAATTGGCAGCAGGCCTAGGCTATATAATGGCCTAGTCATAAACGATAAAAGGGAAAAACAATAGGAATATAACAAAAGTGACCGTCTTGGCATAACATAGACTTAGCATGATAATGTGTACATACATACTGGCATGGACATGTAATTAACATCATAACAGGGTGGACATAAAACTGATGAACTGATGGCAGTCAATTGATTCCAACATAACTACGATGTCGCAATAAGCATAGTAAGATCTAAATTTGCAATTTATATGTCTAATTTGTTTAGATATAACAAGATAACACATGGTGGTAAATTAGATCACATCTAGAGGTTAAAATAGATCTAACATGATAACACTAGATGATAAATTAGATCGCATAATTTTGTATCTAAAGGCTAAAATAGATTTAACATGATAACACAAGGTGATAAATTACATCGCATAATTTTTATCTAGAGGTTAAAATAGATCTAACAGTTTCAATGTCCACATCGATTAGATCTACTGGTTTAGAAATAGATCTACACAAATCCACATCATAGCAAGTCATAGAAGTTACAATTAAGATCAAGATTTAGATCTAATACTAACCAATTCAAGGTGACATATGTTCATGATTTACATAAATGATTAGATCTATCCAATGATATAACTGTCTAAATAAACGGGTTTATATTAACCACAATATAGTTACAAACCAAGATCCATAATAATAACATAGTAGAATAATTATAATTGAAGTGGGATCTAGAGAAATAGATCGTATCATGACATAACATAAGATAGTATAATAGCATAGATTCATGGTTTACACATATCCAAATCACAGTATTTCATAATTTACTTTTAATTTCCTAAACCAAACAGCAACTAGAACTCATAGCATTAGGTATAGAGAATAGAGAGAATGGATCTTAAATTTCTGAATTTGATTTGCAAAGTATGTTTTGTAGAAAACAGTTCCGTCTCAGTTTGCACCCCGGCAGCATATGGCCTCCATGATTTCCAATGAAAAACAGGATAATAGGACACATATATATAGCTTTCATAACCCCTGAAATCGAGTGCCACATCAGCCACATGGGTGTCGACACCCCTTAAGGGGGTGGACCCCGGTGTCGACACCCCTTTAGGGCAATCGAGCCTCTAGAGCGGGAATTCTTCCGCTATTTCTCAATTTTCGAATTTGAATTGTTCTGGATAAAATTATGACTCATTTCTGACTCATACGTGTATACATAATATTTCTGCGTGTATACAAACTTCAAACCCTCATAACTTCTTCATACGGTGCCCATTTTACGCAAAATAATTGTCTATCTTGACCAGAATTTCGAGACGGATGCAATCGTGTAGTCTATTTCCTCTAATTCTGAATATTAAATTTATTACTATTTAATTTTCCCTCTTATAGTGTCGTTAAAAATTCGGGGTGTTACATTCTCCTCTACTAAAAGGATTTCATCCCCGAAATCTGTAAGTTGAGAAGAATGCATATCCTACCATCCATCATCCATCTAATCATCCACCAAACACTAACATCCATTGTCCTTAAATATTTCCAATGCTTATATGAGTATATGCAAAGGTGTGTGTATATGTCCCAATACTATTGCAAAGATCAGGTGGTCTACTGATTCAGTTGACCTCCATAATGCAACGTATGTTAGTGTCATGAATCCAATATGTATGCAAGTATTTCTATTATAACATGTATGTTCTATATGTATGCACACTCATTCGTCTCAATTCAACATCCATATGCTAGTACATCCATTTCCATCCATGAAAGAAAAGAAAATGTACACACGTTCATTTGCAATACGAGAGTGACTGAGCCGATCTAGTGCTTAATGTGTGTGTATATGCATCCACAGGAAACCACTAGAAAACACTTGCATCTATCAAACATAACATGTCTCAAACGCATGTTTACATCCATGGGTTCCCTACCTAAATGTCGAAGATTCGATCGATAGGATACAAACGAATGATAGAAACAAGTATGATTAAAAAGCTTTGAAAAAAGAAGTTAAGGACATAGTCCTAAAAAGGAAAGGGCATGAAGTGTGATCTTTGTCTTCAGTCTCCCAAGTCGCATCCTCGTTGTCTTCTCCCTATTGCACTTTTATTAACCTAACCTCTCTGTTACGTAGTTTCTTAACCTCTGATCCAAATATGCAAGTCGGAACTCATCCAATCATTTCTTCCTTCTCTACTTTCACTTCCTTTCGCAAGTTTGACTCCGCTACCTTTGACTTTATAAACTTTATCGCCGCTTGGATGAGTAGTCATCTTAGAATGATTGGACTCCTCAAGGGTTGTCTTCAATAGGTTTCCTCTCCTGATATAATTCACCTATCAAACCTCTTCTCAAGTAGCTATCAAGTTCCCACATTTCGCATAGGCAATGCAATTGGCTTTGCATTGTCTACCAAGCATATGCGAAAACCAATCTCGTGCCTCGAGGTAAACCCCAAACCTCATCAAAACATCAAGATACCCACAACTATTGGTATCGATCACAGGTCATCGATAGATGCCTGAATAGATCCTAGGAAACTAAGCATGACAGACCCTTGTGGATCACAAGAAACTTCGAGGGTCCACCCATGACAAGTTAGAAGCTTAACGACCCTCCCCTCACAATCCAGAATGGCACCATATGTGTTAAGACAATCCATCCCTAGAATCAAACCATTGCCCATGAAATGAGATATGCGTCGCATTCTAACTCGACGCCTAAAACAGATATTTTCAAACCTCGACAAATGATAAATGAGCCAAACCACCAATGGGGTTTTAAGCAACTATGGGATCCGCTACCATACTAGTAATTAAGTACAGAGATTCAACGATAGAAGTTGATATAACTGAATGTGAAGCGCCAGAATCAAAAAGTGTTCTAAGAGAAAGTAAAACTTCCACAGAAATTTTTCTACCTCCATCAGGAGCAACGATCGCGAGAGCATGCACCGTCCCTCTAGAAGTTCCTGCCCTTTGAACTTGTCCTTGTTTCTTCAGGCAATCCTTAATAAGATGCCCGACCTCTACACAAGCGAAGCAAGCATTCATCCTTTTCCTGCCGTCCTTGGCTAAGTGACCCTCTCAACCACATTAACCTTATCATTCTTTTTGCCTTTCTTCTGTTGTTGATGTTGCTGCTATTTTCCCTTCTTGGGCCATACCTTCTCATTTTGCGATGTCTCCTCAGCCTTCTTTTCTCCCTTGTCTTCCTCATGCATTAGGGCCATATCGACAAGCCTTTCAAAAGTGGCCCCCATTGGAATATGGGACATGGCTAAACCAAGAAGAGGCTCATTCGTTCTTTTAGCAAACCGCAATGCCCTTTTGTGCGGTGTATCCACCAACTCTAAACCGAACCTTGCTAGCTGGTTGAATTTATTCACATACTCTTTAACCTCAAGTTCCCTTCTTTGAGTGCTAAGAACCTCTTCATCTGCATGCTCTTCTCAGCTTGGGAGAGAAATTTCATTTCGAACCTCTGTCTAAAATCTTCCCAAGTTTCCACCGGACATCCAGCTTAAGTGACCTCCCACCAAAATGAGGCTTCGTCCTTTAGTAGCTAGGCGGCTAACTGGACCTTCCTTCTATCTTCTACATCAAAGATTACGAGCAAGTCCTCGGCCTCCTTAAGCCAATTCAACGCTTCTATG
Source organism: Allium sativum (assembly GCA_030737875.1). Classification (NCBI taxonomy): domain Eukaryota; kingdom Viridiplantae; phylum Streptophyta; class Magnoliopsida; order Asparagales; family Amaryllidaceae; genus Allium; species Allium sativum. The sequence continues at coordinate 568,419,604 of CM060923.1, read as the reverse complement.
AATGTCTTGTTCCCATGGAATGGCTTCTCTCCCATAGCAAGGAAGTCTCTGCAGATCTTGGCAAAGTTATCTACTCTTGGAGGGGGAGGATGAGGAATGACTAGTGCAGCTGGGGGAGGAACGTTTCCCAGGCTTTCGTTAGGCGCCATGGCCTCCAAATACCTTCGGAACCATCCGGGTATCGTAATGCCCTCTGGGATATTAGGAATGGTTTGTTCCCCAAACATGCTGAAAAGAAAAATATTTAGACAAAGGACCGAAGGGTATTACAGTTGGCTTTTTGGGGAATGTTTTTCAAAACTGATTTTTCATTTTTGAAAGTGCTTTCTTTTAAAACATTTTTGAAAATAATTTTCAAAAACTTTTATCTAATCTGGTAACCTTCAGCTCTGATACCAAGTGTGACACCCCAAGTCCGTTAATGTCACTCGCTAAGGGAATGCATTAAGTTTCGTGAAGCATTTTAGGTAAACAGACATAAAATATTACAAGACAGATATAAAATTTTGTAGCGGAATAAAACAACTTTATTAGTCATAGGATACCGTCGTCTAAAACATCATTTTTCTGAAATATAAAAGCCCATATCAACAAAAAAAAATTGTCTTGTACTTCAAAAATATCAGAATGCATAAAATTCCCCAAGAACAAAATATAGCAATTACAACAAGGTTAGGAGCTTGATCCATACATATCAGCTGCTCCAGCAAAATAAGCAGAATCACGGTCAAGCCTGGGTGTTTCCTCCCTGAGAACCTGGGGGGGAGGGGGTAAAGAAGAAAGAAGGAGAAACAAAAAGGGTCAGACATAAAGTCTAGCGAGTCTAGTTACTTTTAGCCAGTATGTAAATAAAAGTAACATGATAGGCATATAAAGTGGATAAGAGAGATCACTACATAAATGGCAGTTGTGACAAGATAGACATGATAAGGTGTATGTGCTTCTAATGATTACTCTATTTATCCTCTACACCAGTACTAGTATAACAAGTACGAAACAGGATTACATACTCCCTAATTGCTTAAGAGAAACAGGATGATCCCAACAGAAATATAATGGTAGTTTTAGGTGTACTCTAGTAACAAGTTTTAACCCAAACAAAATTAGCAGGTACCTAAACAGGAATAACGGGTGTTAACCCCAATAGAAAGATAGGTACCCCACAGAAACAGACAAGACAAGATGTACCCTATTTACTACCCTAGTCGATCGGCTCCCTACTCCGTAGATACGCTGTGTTGGCCCCACAGTATTGTGTATCACTCCCTAAAGTGGCAACCCTTCATTTCCCGGATGTGCACCACCATATCTATTGATGGCACATCGTCTTATTTTCCCGAGCAGGCAGAGTCATGCACGTACATGACCTCGTTGGAACGTGCCGTCATGACACCGTCCTCCACGTTTGGATCCCTTACAATCATTTCAGTAAGCATGCTCCACTCCGACCTAGTTCGCAGTTACCGTTTGATACCTATTTAAGGGTTACTGACTGAAATGTGTCCCACACAAGATGGTACAATCTCTACCCTTTATCTTGTATCCCCCATTAGGTTTTATTGGCTATGTATACCATTAGGTGTCTTTATTTACATAGTCCTATCATTTATACAAGTTATGCTTACCCAAAAGGTGTCTTTAATTACATAACTTTATTATTTCCACCGGTAATGTATACCACTAGGTGTCTTTAATTACATAACCTTATCGGGTATAGTTTGTGGGCCTATATATATACTAATATTACCCACCTACCCAAGATTTACTTAACCCTCCCTCTAATCCAAGCATGTTTGTTCAATGGTTAAGTTTGTCGGCCTATATATACAAATATTACCCACATACTCTAGATTTACTTAACGCTCCCACTGATCCAAGCATGTTTTACTTAACCCTTACTTTAGTTCATATTCATACAGTCCCTTATGGATTAGATTAGGTTAAGCAGTCCAATTTATTACCATGTCCATATGTGGTTTATAATGCGCTAGAACTCCCACATTAGGCCTACAACGTGTTGATGCTAGATATGCCGGTCGGGTCTGGGCAGTCTTATTCCATAGTTGGGCCTAACCTTTTGTCTTGGCCTAATTCATATTTACATACTTAGACCTCCCACATTAGGTTCAACATTAGTGGTTGCTGGATATGCCGGTCGGGTCCGGGCAGACTTCCACCACAAATGCAACCTAACCTCGTGTCATAAGTAAAATTACAATTTCTAATTGTTGTTACTAAACATTCCATTTTTAATTAATTAATCCATTCCTTTTATAGGTGTTAATACCCATTTTACCCAATAATTTGAATTATACGTCCAAAAATGTTCGTAGTCAAAGTATGCCAATATTAACCCTTTTTCCCCCGTTCCTTAACTAGCACCCTCACAAAATTAGCGGCATGCCTAGGCTAGATAGTGGCCTAGTCATAAACGATAAAAAGGAAAAACAATAGGAATGTAACAAAAGTGATCATATTGGTATAACATAGACTTAGCATGATAATGTGAACATACATACTGGCATGGACATGTAAGTAACATCATAACAGGGTGGACATAAAACTGATGAACTGGTGGTAGACAATTGATTCCAACATAACTACGATGTCGCAATAAGCATAGTAAGATCTAAATTAGCAATTTAGATGTCCAATTAGTTTAGATCTAATATGATAACACATGGTGATAAATTAGATCACATAATTCAGATCTAGAGGTTAAAATAGATCTAACATGATAAAACAAGGTGATAAATTAGATCACATAATTCAGATCTAGAGGTTATAATAGATTTAACATGATAACATAAGGTGATAAATTAGATCACGTAATTTAGATCTAGAGGTTAAAATAGATCTAACAGCTTTAATGTCCACATAGATTAGATATACTGGTTTAGAAATAGATGTACACAATCCACATCATAGCAAGTCATGGAAGTTACAATTAAGATAAAGATTTAGATCCAATCCTAACCAATCCAAGGTGACATATGTTCATGATTTACATAAATGATTAGATCTATCCAATGATATAACTATACAAATTAACAGATTTATATTAACCACAATATAGTTACAAACAAAGATCCACAATAATAACATAGTAGAATAATTACAATTGAAATGGGATCTATCGAAATAGATCTTATCATGACATAGCATAAGATATGATAATAGCATATATTCATGGTTTACACATATCCAAATCACAGTCTTTCATAATTTACTTTTATTTATCTAAACCTAACTACAACTAGAACTCACGGCGTTAGGTTTAGAGAATAGATAGAATGGATCTCAAATTTCTGAATTTGATTTTGAAAGTATGTTGTTGTAGAAAACGGTTCTGTCTTAGTTTGCACCCCGGCAGCATATGGCCTCCACGATTTCCAATGAAATATAGGTGAATAGGAAACATATATATAGCTACCAGATCCCCTAAAACCGAGTGCCACGTCATGCCTAGGGGTGTCGACACCTCTATGGTTGGGTCGACCCTAAGGTCGACATCCCTTAAGGGGGGCCGACCCCGATGTCGACACCCCTCTAGGGGGGTCGACCCCTAGAGCGGGAATTCTGCTGCTATTTTTCAATTTTTGAATTTGAATTGTTCTCGATATAATTCTGACTCATCTCTGACTCATATTTGTATACATAATATTTCAACGGGTATACAAACTTAAAACCCACATAACTTCTTCATACAGTTTTCGTTTTATGCAAATCAAATGTCTATCTTGACCAGAATTTTGAGACGGACGCAATGGTGCATTCTATTTCCTCTAATTCTGAATATTAAATTAATTAATATTTAATTTATCCTCTTTAGTGTCGTTAAAAATTTGGGGTTGTTACAGTAATTGTTGAATACATTGCGATGAAGTCAAATTACAAAATCCCTAAAGCAGGATTTATGGTTATTGTACAAGCTGCAAAAAGACATATTATAACAACCCGAATTTTAATAGCATGTTGAAACTAGAAATCAGGGTATAGTTAATTTTTAAAATAAGAATTAAGGGAAACGGGTTATGTCATTGCGTTCGTCTCGAAATTTTACATGAAATAGAGTCCGAGTTTTTGAAAATCGTAGTCCAGATGAAGAAGTTATGGCCTGTAGAAGATTCAGCAGATTTTAGGCAGCACAGGACCGGGCAGGTCGACCTGTGGGCCAGGTCGACCATGTGGTCGACCTTAGGGTCGACCTACACCCCAGGACGACCATGTGGTCGACCTCCCCCCCTTACAGGTCGACCTAGTCGGCCTGTTTTGACCTAGAATTCATTTTTGAGGCCTGAGACGTGTTTTGATGGTCCGGATTGATTCTAGGGTTAATCTAAGGGCCTAAACTAGTTGCTACACCTATAAAAACACCCTTAGACATAACCTAATTCACAACAAATCATTCTTACACCAAAATGCTGTTGAGGTCCCTCTTGATCATGGTCGCCGTCTCTAATCAATTTCCTAAGCTTTCATACACAATCCGATTAGAAGATTAAGGCTTCTACAATGATTCAAGACAATAAATCAACAACGTCACTGCAACATTCTACAATAAATTCTGTTCTTAATTCATTAGCCATGCTCTGTAAGTTCTAGTTGTTTTTAGATTTGAACATTCAATTATAATATGGCCATGGAATAAAGTGGAATTGGATTTAAGTATGTTTATTGATTCAGATCTATTTCTGTTGCTTCTTGAATCTTGAGACTTTTCTATATTCGTTCTCATGTCAAGCTTATGATCTATTCAGCCTGTTGAAAATCTGTTTTTCTTGATTCATATTGATATCATTATCAAGATCTATCTTTTATGCCAGAGATGATGTTTTAATGCCAGTTTTCTCTCTATGCTGATTGTTATACAAATTCTACCTTCCCCTATTTATTTTCTTTCGATGAACCTAGGTCAATTTCGGACCTAGGCCTACACCGCGATTTTCGTACGATTGAATACGGGTAAATATGGGAATGTTGTCTATATTGGATATACATTTTTGGTAAAATTGACGGCATAACATGAAATTGGAAATTTGGGGTATTGTCAATATAATTGAAATTGCAAGTTTGGCCATTGGCATAATTAAATTGGCATGAAGTGGGCATAATGAATTAGCATGTAAATCAAATCACGAGTACGGGCCTATGTAAATTAAATCAAAATATTAGGTTTATGATTGGACATAAGTAGAATTGGGACTTTGAACCTAAAAGCAATTGTAAACTTGATAATTGGCATAAATATGTATTATGAACTTAGGTAGTTGGCGTGTGCTGTAATAAAAAGATTATAGTTTGGGATAACTACATCATGAATCATGATTTGGGTTTATTTGGACATGAAACTTGATACATGTAATCTGGGCAAGAACTTGATATGGGTAAAATGGCATAAACCTGGCATACATGTAATAGGCAAGAATTGGGCGTATGTAAACTGACTTGAATTGGGTGTGTGTATATATATATATATATATATATATATATATATATATATAAATTGGCATGTAATTTTGGAACTTGGGCATATGTTTATTTATATGTAACGTTGAGAATTTGAAACATGAAAATGACTGTGTATTGGATAATTGACTTGAACACGAACATGAACATTTCTATATGTTAAACACATGACCTGATATTGGGGTTTTGGGGGAAATACGACCATTAATGAACCTTTGACACGAGGTTAGACTCGGTTTGTGGTGTAAATCTGCCCGGAACCGCCCAGCAAATCCAGTGGCCACAAAGTGTTAGTCTAATGTGAGAGGTCGAAGGTCGAATTGTAGACGTAACGATTCATGACACGAGGTAAGACTCAGTTTGTGGTGTAAAACAGCCTGGAACCGCCCGGAAAATCCGGTTGCCATAAAATGCACTGTCTAATGTGAGAGGTCATGATTTGCTCGTCATAATGAATGACTTAATACTAACCATAATAAGACGTGGGTATGGTTAGAGGGTTAGGTGGGATGACATGGAAATTTGACATGTAAATGTGGACCTAACTGGTATGGGTTAAGAACATGTAAAACTTATAAATGTAGGCTAAACCAACATAACTGTTAATCAGACCAATGGGTGGGTTAAGTAATATGACTAGACTAATGACACTTAACCAATTTGACACGTTTATTTGATAGGGTTAAGTCATGAACTGCTTGAATATACTTAACCAATTTGACACGATGATTTGATAGAGTTAAGTCATGAACCACTTGAATATACTTAACCAATCTGACATGATGATTTGATAGGGTTAAGTCATGAACCGCTTGAATATACTTAACCAATTTGACACGATGATTTGATAGGGTTAAGTCATGAACCGCTTGAATATACTTAGCCAATTCGACACGTTGATTTTATAGGGTTAAATCATGAACCGCTTGAATATACTTAACCAATTTGACGCGTTGATTTGATAGGGTTAAGTCATGAACCGCTTGAATATACTTAACCAATTTGACACGATGATTTGATAGGGTTAAGTCATGAACCGCTTGAATATACATAACCAATTTGACACGATGATTTGATAGGGTTAAGTCATGAACGGCTTGAACATACTTAACCAACTTGACACATGATTCGTAGGGCTAAATCATGAACTTGAACGACAACACTTAGCCAATTTGACATGACACCTAGACGGGTTAAGTCTCGAATTTAAATGACAACACTTAACCTGCTGGACGGAAACCCTAGTTACGCGGTCCTTTTCAGTAGTAACCCACTAGATGTATCATAGTACCCTAGAACTAGGCAGGGTGGGGCACGATTACTGGGCTGATTGTAAGCGACTAGAACGACGGCTGAGTTGGTGCACCATTGTAGGTTCAGGTGGACTATGGTCGTGCACGTAGTCCGGAGTTGAAAAAGTAGGCATTGGGCACCGGTAGGTTTACACTGTGCGTGCTTGATTCGTGTCGGTGGTTGGCACCCTAGGGCTTGATACACCCTATGGTGGACCTAGCACAGGTAACTACATTCGTGATAGGGCCACATGACACAGACACATGACGAGCTAGAACTTGTAGGGAGCCGATCGATTAATAGATCGTTTCATGGGACTAAGTAATGGGTCATTTCATGATATTGGGAAAGGGATCATTTCATAGTTAATACATGACACGGGTTGGGTTACTAGTACAGATGGTAAAGGCCCATTTCTGTTTCTGTTTCCGTCTCTGTTTAGACATTAGGATAACACCTAATCTTGTTAGACTAGTATTGGTGCAGAGAATATAGGAAATCAAAGAAAATAGTGGAATGGTGAAGCTTAGAAATCTTGCTATGTTATACTTAACAGAAACCTTTCATTGTGATACTTGGTAGGAACCTTGTGATGATACTCCTGATAGGAAGCATGGAATGTCATACTTGATTCATCGTGCCTGTAGCTTACCTTGTCATCATGCTTATGTTTACTTCCAGTTTATTCATGCCATATTATTGTCACATGTTTTTATGCTGAAAGCCACTAGGACTTACTCAGTCTTTATGACTGACCCAGTTTGTTTCGCCTCTTTTTCTTTCGTCCCCCCCCCTCCCCCCCCCCAGGTTCGCAGGTTGGGAATACAACTTAGTTCGGATCTTACCAAGCTCCAAGGCTCTTTCATGTACTGCTTGGATTTCTCTTGGCTATGGCTTGCTTTGCTTTATTGGGGAATAATACAATTTATTTTCATGCTTCTTTGTTTTTGAGAAAGACAGATATTTTAGCTATGTAATTGGGTATTTGAAAGTGATGGGATTTTATTGTAAACAATTATATTTAATAAATGATTTGAAGACCTTCCGCTGTTTTATATATGTTTGTCTTATAATATTTCTGTTCCAGTACCCATAATGCTCCATTGAAGTCAAGGCATTCCCTTTGTGAGTGACCTTAACGGATGTGGGGTGCTCCATTTGGTATCACAGAAGAAGGTTACCAGACTGGGCAAAAGCTTTGCAAAACTTTTACAAAGAAGCATTTTTCTAAGATAAGTTTTGTTTTACGAAAGGCATATTCCTTGAAGCCATATGCACTATCTTTTGATTCTCTCATTGAGTCTCTTCTCTCTTTCTTTTTCACCATAGTTTGTATGCATATAACGCATGTAGGAGGGCAAAGAAGTGCCCAACCTCCATCAAGAGCCGCAGTAGTTCCACCTGCGACTAATCTTATTTCAAGCTTTGTAGGGTTGCCATGCGATGGAGGTAGCTTTCGAGAAACTTGTCAACAAGCTATACAAGGATAGTAAGAACGAAGATAAAAGAACACAAGCCTAAGGATAAGAAACTTGTTGATAGGGCTTAATCCACGAAGGAGGAAAAGGTGAAAGAGGCCAAAGTGAGAGAATAATAAAACCCATGACAAGAGAGAGTATCTTTCGGATGGTAAAAAGGGACATGTAGTTAAGTATTATAGGACAAGGACAAGGGCAAAGAACAAGATCGTCGAGAGGGCAATTGTATGCTCTCACTACTAGCATACCTAAGAGAGGTGGTAACGTTTCTGTCAAAGGTTTAGCTTTTCTTTTCCATCATCCCGTTAGAACTTTGTTTTTGTATATCGCATCCTTTTGATTCTGCTTCGATAGTTGGAGTCTCTGCTCCTTAGAACTAGTGTAGTAAAGGATCCCATTTTTGTCTCAAATCCTGTGGGGAATCGGCTCATTTATTCATGACTTGTTTGGATTTGGGAATGTCTATGCTAAGTGTTGAGTTTAGAAGTAATGCTTATGTTTTTGGGCAATGGGTTGATTCTAGGGATGGAGTGGTTTTCCAAAAATGATACCATTCTCGAGTATGAAAAGAGGGTAGTTAGACTCTTGACTTGCCTCGGTAATGCCCTCGAAGTCTAGTCTAAACCTTAGGGTTCTGCCATGCTTAGTTACCTAGAATCTCTTGATATATTTATTGATCTGCTTGAGTAGTGTTCGCCACCAAGGCGGATGGTTCATCTCGCTTATGCATGAGTTATAGAAAATCACCTTAGTAAGTACACTTGGCAACATGGTTGGCATTTGTTTATTCTCAAGAGATAATTCATTTATGTGGAATACTTTTAGTAAGTGAACGAGATCCGAGATTCACTAGTGAATTTTGGAGAGCTTGCATGAAACCATGAGTACGCAGTTATGTTTAAGCCGAGTATACTAGAAAAAGAATAAGTGAAAGTGGAACGAGAGGCGACAGTGAAATGAGCTCCAACTCATATTTTGGAAATAGGAATTAAGAAGCTACGAAATTGTGAAGCTACAGAAAGTCCAAGCACAATGGAGATAAGCTCAAGGAAATGCGACTTAGAAGATTGAAGACTAGACACGCGCATCATACCTCTTTTTAAGAGTATATCCTTGATCCCTCTTTTCCTGCAGAGCTTATTTGCATGCTATCTTTTAAGTATAACCTCTCGGTCCTATTCTCCATCCTATTTCTGTTGCAAACCCCATAGGGAGTATGACTCATCTGTTAGTGATACATGTTGGGGCTTGAGGGTGTCCGTTGGGTTGACTAAACTTTTTGGGTTTTATAGGATATGGGTTGGTCTTAGAAAGGGATTCTTGCAACCAAAAAGGAGTCCATCATGCTTAGTTTCCAAGAAACATATATATTGGTTAGTTAATTCTTTGGGTGTCAGTCTGATATTGATTTCGGTCTTCGGGGATGGTGCTTAGGGAGTTCTTCTCCTAACCAGTATATATGTGACATAGATTTCCAATTTTGACATTGCCTAATGGGCACAAAGCTTTTTTACTTGCTTCTATCGTTCGACTATATCTTTAAGTAGGAACAATTGGGTGTAAACATGTGTTTGAGACATGTTATGATTGATGGTTGCAAGTGGTTGCAAGCGGTTGCTAGTGGTTGCTCGTGGATGCATATACACGCACCTTAGACACTAGATCGGCTCCGTCACCTTTCATATTGCATATGCATGAGTGTCTATACTTGTTTATGGATGAAATTAAAGGTGTTATCATGTGTATGTTGCATATGGATGAATGTTTGTGCACACATATAGTGTTTATATGGCTAGGACTATTCGCATACATGTTGGACTCATGGCACTAAAACATATTTTGCACTAAGAAGATCAATCAGGCCTGATGATTTGCATTAGATAAGGAACATATACACACACTTTCTGCATATGTTCATACAGCATTAGAAATCTCTTAAGGACAATGGATGCATGTGATTGATGATTGAGTATATGGATGATTGGATGGTAGGACACATTCTTCTTAACTTGAAGATTTCTGGGACGAAATCCTTTAAGGTGGGGAGAATGTAACAACCCGAATTTTAATAGCATGTTGAAACTAGAAATCAGGGTATAATTAATTTTTAAAATAAGAATTAAGGGAAATGGGTTACGCCATTGCGTTCATCTCGAAATTTTACATGAAATAGAGTCTCAGTTTTCAAAAATCGGAGTCCGGATGAAGAAGTTATGGCCTATAGAAGATTCAGTAGATTTTAGGTAGCACAGGACCAGGCAGGTCGACCTGGGGGTCGACCTGGGGGCCAGGTCGACCATGTGGTCGACCTTAGGGTCGACCTACCCACCAGGTCGACCATGAGGTCGACCTACCCCCCTTACAGGTCGACCTGGTCGGCCTGTTTTGACCCAGAACTCATTTTTGAAGCCTAAGACGTGTTTTGATGGTCCGGATTGATTCTAGGATTAATCTAAGGGCCTAAACTAGTTGCTACACCTATAAAAACACCCTTAGACCTAACCTAATTCACAACAAATCATTCTTACACCAAAATTCTGTTGAGGTCCCTCTTCATCATGGCCGCCGTCTCTAATCAATTTCCTAAGCTTTCATACATAATCCAATTCGAAGAGTAAGGCTTCTACAATGATTCAAGACAATAAATCAACAACGTCATTGTAACATTCAACAGCAAATTCAGTTCTTAATTCATTAGCCATGCTCTGTAAGTTCTAGTTGTTCTTAGATTTAAAAATTCAATTATAATATGGCCATGGAATAAAGTGGAATTGGATTTAAGTATGTTTATTGATTCAGATCTATTTCTGTTGCTTCTTGAAACTTGAGTTTTGGGACTTTTCTATGTTCGTTCTCATGTCAAGCTTATGATCCATTCAGCATGTAGAAAATCAGTTTTTCTTGATTCATATTGATATTATTATCAAGATCTATCTTTTATGCCAGAGATGATGTTTTTATGCCAGTTTTCTCTATATGCTGATTGTTATACAAATTCTACCTTCCCCTATTTATTTTCTTTCGATGAACCTAGGTCAATTTCGGACGTAGGCCTAGACCGCGATTTTCGTACGATTGAATACGAGGACATATGGGAATGTTGTCTATATTGGATATACATGTTTGGTAAAATTGATGGCATAACATGAAATTGGAAATTTGGGGTATTGTCAATATAATTGAAATTGCAAGTTTGGCCATGGCATAATTAAATTGGCATGAAGTGGGCATAATGAATTAGCATGTAAATCAAATCACGAGTACGAGCTTATGTAAATTAAATCAAAAGATAAGGTTTATGATTGGGCATAAGTAGAATTGGGACTTTGAACCTAAAAGAAATCGTAAACTTGATAATTGGCATAAATATGTATTATGAACTTAGGTAGTTGGCGTGTGTTGTAATAAAATGATTATAGTTTGGGATAACTACATCATGAATCATGATTTGGGTTTATATGGACATGAAACTTGATACATGTAATCTTGGCTAGAACTTGACATGGGTAAAATGGCATAAACCTGGCATACATGTAATAGGCAAGAATTGGGCATATGTAAACTGACTAGAATTTGGTGTATATATATATATATATATATTTATATTTATATATATAGAAATTGGCATGTAATTTTGTAACTTGGGCATATGTTTATTTATATGTAATGTTGGGAATTTGAAACATGAAAATGACTGTGTATTGGATAATTGACTTGTACACGAACATGGACATTTCTATATGTTAAACACATGAACTGATATTGGGGTTTTGGGGGAAATACGACCATTAATGAACCTTTGACACGAGGGTATACTCGGTTTGTGGTGTAAATCTGCCCGGAACCGCCCAGCAAATCCAGTGGCCACAAAGTATCAGTCTAATGTGAGAGGTCGAAGGTCGAATTGTAGGCGTAATGATTCATGACACGAGGTTAGACTCAGTTTGTGGTGTAAAGCTGCACGGAACCACCCGACAAATCGAGCGACCACAAAATGCACGATCTAATGTGATAGGTCATGATTCGCTCGTCATAATGAATGAATTAATACTAACCATAATAAGACGTGGGTATGGTTAGAGGGTTAGGTGGGATGACATGGAAATTTGACATGTAAACGTGGACCTAACCGGTATGAGTTAAGAACATGTAAAACTTATAAACGTAGGCTTAACCAACATAACTGCTACTCAGACCAATGGGAGGGTTAAGTAATATGATTAGACTAATGACACTTAACCAATTTGACACGTTGATTTGATAGGGTTAAGTCATGAACTGCTTGAATATACTTAACCAATTTGAAACGATGATTAGATAGGGTTAAATCATGAACCACTTGAATATACTTAACCAATTTGACACGATGATTTGATAGGGTTAAGTCATGAACCGCTTGAATATACTTAACCAATTTGACACGATGATTTGATAGTGTTAAGTCATGAACTGGTTGAATATACTTAACCAATTTGACACGTTGATTTGATAGGGTTAAGTCATGAACTGCTTGAATATACTTAACCAATTTGACACGTTTATTTGATAGGGTTAAGCCATGAACCGCTTGAATATACTTAAACATTTTGACATGATGATTTGATTGGGTTAAGTCATGAACCGCTTGAATATACATAACCAATTTGACACGATGATTTGATAGGGTTAAGTCATGAACCGCTTGAACATACTTAACCAACTTGACACATGATTCGTATGGCTAAGTCATGAACTTGAACGACAACACTTAGCCAATTTGACATGACACGTAGACGGGTTAAGTCTCGAATTTAAATGACAACACTAAACTTGTTGGACGGAAACCCTAGTTACGCGGTCCTTTTCAGTAGTAACCCACTAGATGTATCATGGTACCCTAGAACAAGGCAGGGTGGGGCACGATTACTGGGCTGATTGTAAGCGACCAGATCGACGGCTGAGTTGGTGCGCCATTGTAGGTTCAGGCGGACTATGGTCGTGCACGTAGTCCGGAGTTGAAAAAGCAGGCATTGGGCACCGGTAGGCTTACACTGTGCGTGCTTTATTCATGTCGGTGGTTGGCCCCCTAGGGCTTGATACTCCCTATGATGGACCTAGCACATGTAACTACATTCGTGATAGGGCCGTATGACACAGACACATGACGAGCTATAACTTATAGGGAGCCGATCGATTAATAGATCGTTTCGTAGGACCAAGTAATGGGTCATTTCATGATATCGGGCAAGGGATCATTTCATAGTTAATACATGACACGGGTTGGGTTACTAGTACAGATGGCTAAAGGCCCATTTCTGTTTCTGTTTCGTCTCTGTTTAGACATTAGGATAACACCTAATCTTATTAGACTAGTATTGGTGCAGAGAATATAGGAAATCAAAGAAAATAGTGGAATGGTGAAGCTTAGAAATCTTGCGATGTTATACTTAATAGAAACCTTGCAATGTGATACTTGGTAGGAACCTTGTGATGATACTCTTGATAGGAAGCATGGAATGTCATACTTGATTCATTGTTACTGTAGCTTACCTTGTCATCATGCTTATGTTTACTTTCAGTTTGTTCATGCCATATTATCTTCACCTGTTTTTATGCTGAAAGCCACTAGGACTTACTCAGTCTTTATGACTGACCCAGTTTGTTTCGCCTCTTTTTCTTTCGTCCCCCCCCCCACAGGTTCGCAGGGTGGGAATACAGCTTAGTTCGGATCATACCAAGCTCCAAGGCTCTTTCATGTACTGCTTGGATTTCTCTTGGCAATGGCTTGCTTTGCTTTATTGGGGAATAATGCAATTTATTTTCATGCTTCTTTGTTTTTTAGCAAGACAGATATTTTAGCTATGTAATTGGGTATTTGAAAGTGATGGGATTTTATTGTAAACAATTATATTTAATAAATGATTTGAAGACCTTCCGCTATTTTATATATGTCTGTCTTGTAATATTTCTGTTCCAGTACCCATAATGCTCCATTGAAGTTATGGCATTCCGTTTGTGAGTGACCTTAACGGATGTGGGGTGTTACACATATGCCTCTTGATATTTAATGTGTGAAAATCACTATGAAGATAAAAGAATTATGTTAACTTTTGGTTTACCTTATACAAAAAACAGGCAGAAATTTACATGACTGTGTGTTGTTTTGGAAAGAAGGCGTAAACCTTAGAAATTGTAAAATATGTAATCAGAAAGATATAAAACAAGAAACAAAGGGAAAGAAAGTTCCGTACAAGCGTATGCATTACTTACCCAATATTTCAAGTCTTCAAAGGTTGTATAAAACAATAACAACATCTCACATAATATTAATAACTTTAGAAAGGTGGAAAAGGGTACGTTGACACATCCGGCTAACAAAGAAGCATGGAAGAATTCCGATAAAACTTATCCCAATTTTGTCGTAGAGATTTGTAATTCTAGACTATAATATGTATGGATGGTTTTGTGCTATTTTCTCAATTGGGTTCTAAATATTCATCCTAGCCCATTATCATTGTGTTGTACAATTTATCTTCATGGATGTGTATGAATACGCAATATATGTTTCATACTGTTGTCGTTCCTGGCCCCCAAGATGACTATTCATCCAGGTGGTGATAAGATGTACAGAGACATGAAGAGGGTTTTCTTTTGGGCCGGGATGAAGAAAGATATGGCCGAATTTTTTTCTCAATGTATAGTTTGCCAGCAAGTTAAAGCTGAGCAAAAGTATTCCGGTGGTTTACTTCATCCTTTGAAGGTTCTACAGTAGAATTGGGAAGCATCTCCATGGACTTCATAGATGGTTTGCCTATATCAAAGAAAGGCAACACCAGTATTTGGGTGGTAGTGAATAGGCTGACTAAAAGCACTCATTTCATCCCAGTGATGAGCAAGAGGACGGCATCATGGTTGGCAGCGATTTATGTTCGTGAGATAGTCTGTGCTCATGGAGTACCTTCCGGCATCATAAGCTATCAGGACGCCATCTTTACCAGCGAATTTTGGAGAAGCTTGCAAGAAGCATTAGGCACACAGTTGTGTTTGAGCACCGCTTATCATCCACAGACCGATCGACAAACGGAGAGGGCGAACAGGATTCTTGAGGATCTTCTAAGGATGTGAATCCTAGACTTTGGAGGGACTTAGGAAGAGCGCATTCTTTTAGTAGAGTTTGCCAATAAGAACAGTTATCAAACCAACATCGGCATGGCAACCTTCGAAGCATTGTATGGACGACCCTGTAGATCACTAACTTATTGGTCGGGATATACAGAAAGATTATTACTTGGAGCAGATATGGTTAGAGAAACGTCCGAAAAGATTGACCTTATTCGACGACGGATGAAGACAGCTCAAGATAGGCAGAAATCCTATGCAGACAAGAGGAGGAATGACATCTAATTTGAAGTGGGAGACTTAGTTTTTATTAAAATATCACTTCTAAGGAATGTCTTTTTCTTCAGATCGATAGGGAAGTTGGCACCTAGGTTTGTGGGACCATTTCCCATAACCGAGAGGATCGGCCAAATGGCCTATAGAGTAAAGCTGCCAGAAAATCTATCTGGTGTTCATGACGTTTTCTACGTTTCTCATATGCTGAAGTGTTTGCATGACACCGCAGAAGTTGTTGAGCCAAGCATATTGGAAGAAGTGGAAGTAGAGCGGGATGCTAAAGTCAGACGAGTCCCTACGCATATTCTTGAATCAAAAATTAAGAAGCTATGAAATAAAGAAATCGAGCTGATAAAGGTTCAATGGGGAGAATACCCGGAGGATGCAACTTGGGAGACCAAAGGGAAGATTCGTGCTTCGTACCTTAACTTCTTTTCCAAAATTTATCTATTCTTGTTTCTATCATTTAAGTACGAGTATTCTCTACCTTTAGATAGGAATCCCATGGAAGTATACATATGTTTGAGACAATTAATGTTTGATGGATGCAAATGGATGCAAGTGTTTGCTAATGGTTGCATGTGGATGCATATACACACACATTAGGCAATAGATCGGATCAATCACTCTCATACTGCATATGGATGTGTGTGCATTTTTCTTTTCTTTTAATTATTGAAAATGGATATATTATCAAATGGATGTTGCATTTGGACGAATGAGTGTGCACACATATAGAACTTACATGTTATATATGTTTATTTGCATACATATTGGATTCATGGAACTAACATACATTTCATTGAGGAGGTCGACTGAATCATTAGACCGCCTAATCTTCGCATTAGTATTGGGACATATACACACACCCTTTCATATGCTCATACAAGTATTAGAAGTCTTTAAGGACAATGGATGCTTGTGATTGATGTATGAGTCGATGGGTGATGGATGGTAGGATCCTCATTTTTCTTGACTTAGAGATTTCGGGACAGAATCCTTTAACTGAGGGGGAATGTAAAACCTCATAATTTTAAAAGACACTAAAAGAGTATAAATTAAACAATAATTAATTTAATATTCGGAATTAAGGGAAACAGGCTGCACTATTGCGCCCGTCTCGAAATTCTGATCAAAATAGACATTTGGTTTGCATAAAACATACAACGTATGAAGAAGTTATGTAGGTTTGAAATTTGTATTCACGTAGAAGAATTGTATATATATATATAGGGTCCAGGAATTGAAATTTTAGTCCAAATTTCGAAAATCCCGTGGGCGGCAAAATTCGCGCCCCTGGCTGTCGACCCCTTAGTAGGGGGGTCGCCCCCATAGTAGGGGGGTCGACCATGGGATCGACCCCATAAAGAAGGGGTCGACCCCCCTAGGGCTAAGGTGGCAGTCGGTTTCAGAGGGCTGGAAGCTATATATAGAGGTCTATTTCTCCTGTTTTCTTCGTTGAGAATCCATGATGGCCAAACTCTACCATTGACTGAACTGAACCGAATCGTTTGTCCTCTACAAACAATCAAATATGGCTAATCAATTAGAGATTCAAGCATAGATCTACATCTCAATAAGCTTCTTTTTTAGTTCTCCTTTTCTAATTCAAACATTATGAGTTCTTAGTTGCTTTTAGATTTAAATATTTAAAAGTAAACCTGATATGGCTATAGTTTGGATTTGTTCATGTGACTAAATTATATTAGATCCATTGTAAATTATGAACATATGGCATTCTGTATTTGTTTTAACTTGGATCTTAATCTTTATCTTATCAGATCTATTACGGCTTCTTTGACATTCTATGATGTGGATATTAAACCTTAATTGTATTAGATCCACTTTTAACCATTAGATTTGAATTATGTGGACATCTAAATTATTAATCAGATCTAGCTTATTGTTTAGATCCCATTGTGCTTATCATAATAGATCTGAGCCTGTTGAACATATAAATTAAGATCTTGTCATGTTTGTCTTAATATCTTTGCCATGTTTAAACCAGTTAACTGCCGTAAGTTCATTGGACCTATGTTTATATGTTCACCTTATCACCATGCTAGTATATGTTTATGCCAATTATGTTAGGACAATCATTTTTGTCATATTCCCATCACCTTTCCCTTTTTATTGATTATGGCTAGGCTACTGTTTAGCCTAGGCATGCCACCTAAAATTATGCGAATGTGTTAGTTAGGGAACGAGGGAAAATATTAGAATTGGCATAACTTGGTTAATGAATGTAAATATGGATATATAATTAAATTGGGTAAAAAGGTCATGGAACCTATAATCTTTAACGATATAGATGAGAATTGGATAATAATGAAATTCCTAGGATTACAAATAGAAATTGTAATTGCACTTATGACACCAGGTTAGGTTGCAATAGTGGTGGAAGTCTGCCCGGACTTGACCGGCATATCCAGCAACCACTAATGTTGATCCTTATGTGACGGGTCTAAGTTCGCATATATGAGACAGGCTACGACACGAAGTTAGGCCTAACTTGTGGAAGAAGTCTACCTGGACCCAACCGGCATATCCAACATCCATAAGCTGCAGGCTTAATTTTGGAGGTCTAGCCCATTATAAACCATAAATGGACATGGCAACAAATTGGACTACTTAACCTAATTAAATCCATAGGGATTGTATGATTATGAACTAAAGTTAGGGTTAAGTTAGAAATGTTTGCACAGTGGGTGGGTTAAGTAAATCTGAGGGGGTGGGAAATATTTACATATAGGCCTACAAACTTATCTCTATAAGGTTATCAATTAAAGACACCTAGTGGTAAACATAACCTGTAACACCCGAATTTTTAACAAAAATAAAAAAGATAAATTAAATAATAATTAATTTAATATTCGGAATTAAGTTAAATGGACTACGCCATTGCGTCCGTCTCAAAATTTTGGTCAAGATAGACATTTGGTTTGGGTAAAACGGAAACCGTATGAAGAAGTTATAAGGGTTTTAAGTTTGTATACACGCAGAAAGAACATTATATATACATATGAGTCATATAGGAGTCAGATATGAGTCAGCACCTTATCCGAGATCATTCAAAAATCGAAATGGCAGAAGGCGGCAAATTTCCCGCTCTAGGGGTTCGACCCCCCTAGAGGGGAGTGGACATCGGGGTCGACTCCCTTTAGTGGGTGTCGACACCAAGGTCGACCCACCCACAGGGGTGTCAACACCTGTTGACGGCAAGAAATATCATAAACACCAAAGATTCCTAATTACTAGAAATTATAAATATGGTCGTATAGACAAGAACATAAAATAAAACATAAAAGTAAATAACACAAAAGATTTATAGTGGTTCAACCTCAGTGAGGGCCTACGTCCACTTTGAAGAGTTGTTGGAATTTTATTAATCACTTGAAAGATGACAAGGTTGAGACCCTCTCATTACATTTGTTGACCACGCTACATGAAGCTACAACGTCATATTTGCAAGAAATAGTAAAATTGACAATTTCGCCCTTCTTCTTCCTCAAAGAGGAGATGCCATTAACGAAGCTCTATAGAGTTCTCAAAGCTCAAGAATCTCTCCCTCTTGAAGTGTGAGGCCATGGGGTATTTATTTGAAGCGGTTAGGTAGGTGTTAGGTAGGAGTAGGTAGAAATGGGGACCATTCACAGGAAATTCGCGCCTCCACCTGTCGGCTACAAGAAATTCGCCCCTAGGTCGGGGTGCGAAATTTCGCACAGACCAGGTGTGAAATTTCGCACCTGCTAGGTGCGAAATTTCGCACCTGCTGGGCGTGGAATTTTGCACCCACCCGGTGTGAAATTTCGCACCTACAGGGTGCGAAAGTTCGCACTTAGTATATGCGAATTTTTGCACGTACCTGTACGAAATTTCGCACCTGGCTGGGTGCGAAGTGTATTGGGCGAGGGACGTGGTCGAGGTTCGTTGGTGCGATCTCTCTTCGATCTTCCTTCTGTGCTTCCTGAGTTTCGCCCTTGGCTCTGACCTCACGCGATAAGTTGATTCAAGCGTGTCTTGAGTACTTTTGGTAATCGGACCAAAAGGCCAGTTAACATTTGCCCCCCAAAGTACGTTTTGCCTTGACATGATGTGCTTTGTAATGAAAGTTGATATGATAGTTGGATTACGGATTTATCCTGCAAATTATAGGAAAAAACATGTTAGCTAGCGGGATCACTCGTTGGGGGAAAGTGAGCGAGTCGCTGTTGGTTTGGCGTCGCACTCGCGTTGCTGAGTATTCGCGTGCTGTCATTGCCGCATGTTTTAGGTAACTTGACATTTGCAGGGAATAGGCTTACGCGAGCGTGATGGTCGAGAGGGTTATATGTATATATATATATATATACACACACACACACACACACATATATGTATAATTTTTTTGAGGCATGAAATTCCGAACGACCGGGGTTCGAAATTTCGAACCGCATAGATTCAAATTTTTGAACCATAGTGGCTCGAAATTTCGTGCACTGGTGGTTCAAAATTTCGAGCCCGAATGTTTGAAATTTTGTGCCTAGGCTCGGAATACGACGGCACTTTTTCCATTTTTATTATAAATAGGCCCCTCCCCCCTCATTTTCCTTACGCCTTCTATTTTACGTCGTTGGCTACCACTATTCTAAAAGCTTCGTTACTCGATCCTTTTGACTAAAAAAATTTAGGTAGTGGACTCGGTCAAAGGAGGAGAGGAAGAAGTAAGGTTGAAGTACGACGGTTGGAAGAGGCTCGAGGTTTCGAGCCCGATGTGTGAGGTTCGGAAATTCGAACCTGATGGGGTTCGAACCTTCGGACCCTGCTGGATTCGAAATTTCGGGCCTTCGGGCTCAAATTTCCGAACCCTGATGGGTATGAACCCTCGACCCTCTGGGGTTCGAATTCTCGAACCTTGCGGGTTCGAACATTCGACCAGGGTTCGAATTCTCGAACCTTGGTGGTTCGAGCCTTCGACACCCGGGGTATAAATCTTCAACCCCCGGGGGTTCGAATTCTCGAAACCTAGTGGTTCGAGACATCAAACCACTGGGGCTCGAATTTTTGAACTTGAGGGGTTCGAATTTTCGAGCAGCCATGTTTCGAATTTTCGAACCCCAGAGGTTCGAATTTTCGAGGCACACTTGTATGGTCTTTCGAACCTTAAGTGTTTGAATCTTCGAGACCGGGGCAGGTTTGAGCGTATTGCCTTAGCCGGATGTCGGATTTCGCCGCTTCAAACTTTGATTTCCTGGTTGACTCCCTTCAAACTTATATACTGCCTGTTTGATTGTGTGAATCTACCAAGGCGCACACCGATAACTCAATGGACAGGGACTCAAATCTTTCACCTAGTATAGAGCATATCTTTGGACTGTAACTGAACTTGTTAGGATATTTAAAGTTTCTATGTACATTCTGATTTTTGCATGACACCGCACACACTTGTTAATTTTCACTAACGCGAGGGGTATAGTCTATTTCACTGTGATATCTAATACCGGTGTATTAAAAGTATAGCGAGCCACAAAAACAAGATCAAGGACTGGGAAACTTCTGGAAGCTAAGGCTTCCCCGCCATCGTCTCCCACAACTGACTCTATGGATAATGACAGCTCAAGCGGCAGCGAGCTTAAGACTACTGAAGAATCAGTTCCCTCCCAATCGGGCAGCTCGCCCAAAGTTTCTGAGCACGGAGATCACATTGAAAGAATACATTCTCCCGTCATATATGCGGAAATGGAAAATGTGAACATCATTGGTGCTGGCGAACCAACTGCCCCAGTTGCTCCAGACTCGCTGCCTGACGCGGTTATTTTAGACAATCCACCGGACTCGATGTCGTCGCGCTTGGATGCCAGGTCTATTAGAAAGTTGGCATTGCGATTTAGCATCCCGGAGGGAGATGCTCATTCCCTTGGAACTAGTCGAAGGGCACATGCACCGCCGGATGGTTTCACTGCTTAGAATCGACATACTTGCTTTGCGGGGTGCGTGCCGCCGGCCAATGACTTCATTCAGGAAATGTTATTCTACTTCCGCCTCGCACCTTCACAGCCGCACCCGAATGCTTATTCCTCACTTTTGGGTACTTGCGTTCTTTATCAAGAATTTCTATATCGGGATCCTACCGGAGAGGATATTCGGTATCTCTTTCATTTTAGGCGACCAACTGGTGGATCGTCCTCCAAATGGCTCTTGGAAGCATCTCCCGCTATAAATTTTTTGTTGGAAAGTGGCCCAGGCCGTCTGTGATTAAGCATGATTGGTTCTTCGTTCGCTGCCCTCCCGTGTTTGCGAGGAGGTGGATACAAGGAAGTGAGTACCTTCGATCTCTTTTTACAGCATTATCAGGCCCTGTGTCTCATTGTTTTCTTGTTGTAGCAGGAAATCTCTAGGCGCCAACTAGTGACTTGTATTGTCAACGTCACGATACACTTCGAGCCATCCCTGAAGACTCCCGCAAGACGGATATTACGGTAGATCAGGACCGCTTTCGGCGTGTTGGATCACTTCTGGTCAACAGGACCATAATCAGGCCTGCATTGGCCAGTGGTGTATTAACAGGGAAAGCGACAGAAGGCCCTGCTGATTCCGTTCTGAAGAGGAAGATAACTTCTACTGGGCTTGGACCAAAAAAGGCCGTTAATTTCCAAAAATATGTTGGCCATAACAAAGCTGGTAGCACGGAGACGGTTGCTCGGGATGAGGGGCTTTCCGACGCTTTTGTCCCGCCCCAATGGAAGGGACAGGGGAAGAAGCGTTGGCTAGTCCTCATTCTCCTGTGACCTCCCTAGAAGTTACCGCCTCCCTTGAGAAAGTGGATCAATTTGTTGGTCTGGGTACCGTTCCTGTGTACTTGTCTCTGTGTCCGAGCACAGCTAGTATGGAGGATTTAGATCGCGCCGCGGACGGGCTAACACCCTCAATTGAGGAACAATCTGGTCTGTTGAGAGAGCACTTTGGGCATACACCTATACACACTACATCGCATAGAAGAATTTCTGCGCATGCTGCTTGACTGATTTTACTTCACTTTATTTGACAGGTGACATGGCTAGAGGAAGTGGAGGACGAGGTCGTGAGGCCGCCATCGCCCCGAGAGTGCTTTTATCAGCTCCTTCAGGAGGGGGGCCAGCTTATATGGCAATGTTCCGCCCCTATGGGGTCGCGGCAGTGGGTGCCATCACTTGGATAGGGCTCAATCCTCAATGACTCCTCCCCCTCCTCCTTCGATTCGGGTGCCCAGAGGAGATTCACGGCTTGATCTAGGAGGGTCGAGTCATACATCGTCGACAACACCGCCCATCACTGCTCCGTTGGCTCCTGTTCAAATTTCCAAAGGGAGAGAGCCACCACTTGCCTAGCCGAGATCGGATAAGGCGACTGTCATAGAAACGCCAAATTTGACGGAAGCTGGAGTTCGGGATCTAGCCAATGAGGAGAAGATGGCATTAGTGAAACACCACTTCCTTCAGCTATACCTTGACGAGTTATGGTCTGTCCCTGAGCTTCGTCCGGCTCCTGATAGGGAATCTAGAGACGTATGAAAGCTGCATATCATTAGGCCGATCTGCTTACCAAGTACTCCCATCACCTGTCGGATCTGATTAGGAAAATAAATCAAGAACTCGCTAGTCGGCAGTCGATTATTGATGCCGAGCAGACTTCCATTGCTAATTTGAATGCAGAAATGGGTATGTTTTCTTATTCGCTCTAAGAATCATTTGCCTCTTGTATCTTTACATTGCTAACTTGCGGGCCATGCTATTTTCAACTGGAGGGAAGCATCGGTATGAGATGCTTAAGAAGGAGACCGACCATTCTTGTTCTGTTCTGAGGGAAACCATAGCTGAATTAACCACTCAGAACACTGCCTTAAAGAAGGAAAAAGCCAAGGCAAACAAGGTTTGCACTGAATTGAGAAAAGATAATACAAAAGTCCTGCAGCTTCAGGAAGACAACAAAGCTTTGAGATGGAGAATGCCCGCCTAGCAAGGGAGCTTGAGGCGGCAAAGAAGGCGAAGAAGGATGCTGAAGCCAGTAACTGGGATGTATTAGGCACCGCCGAGGGATTGAAAGTTGAACATCTGAGGGAGGTGGAGCGCTTAAGGGGCAAGCTAGTGGACACGGAATTCTGGGCACAATCGTGCGTGGAGGAAGATATTAAGGACATGCTTGTTAAGGTCCTAAAATTCCGTGGAATTTCTTGGATGGATGACTATTCCCGTGAGCTAGCTCAACTTAGGATAGGTTGGTTCCGTACGAGGCCTTCTTGCGCTGAGTGGATGGTAGGACCTTGAACAAGCGACCACTTATGATTGGCATCTTGACTGAGGAGGAGCGCGAGAAGCTGGAGGAAGGTAGAAGGTTGTTGTTGGAGGATGCGGAGAGGGAAAGGCTGGAGAGGCTTGCTACTAAAAAAGGTTAGTTTGATATGAGTGATAGTGTCACCGCAGCGGAGACTTTTGCGGAGGGAAGCTCCTACCGACCGCCAGTCCCTGGATTGGTTATAGTGAGTGATCCGACAGGTTTGACTCGGGTTTCAACCGAACATGATCTGGAGCCAAGAGGGACTGAATCTACATTGCTTGTTTCGTCAGGTGCCCCTTTCGCTCTCCCTACGCCATCCTAGGGCAGTGGTAAATTCCCTTTACAATGAATCCCAAGGGCTGATGTGGTCACCGAATTTGCAGACTAAAAGATTGAGTTTTCATTGTGCAGTCCCTTCTGGATTAACTACGACCTTTGATCCTACCCTCGCGATTCCCAAAGTGACCATGCCTGGGCCAATACATGAGGGGATTCAGCCTGGAGAGAGCGGAAATCATCTTGACACCCTCTCGGGGATAAGGTAACTCGCAGCCTCTACGAAAGCCTTGTTGATGAAGGAGAGGAGGTAGATGGGCGGTGTACGACTGGCCGAGTTCCGGTGGAGGCCGATGTGTCCTCGATGGCCGCCATGGTGAACACAGAAAGCTAGGTTGGTGGCCAAAAGCAAGGAGATGGAGGAAAAGTGGAGGCGTGATGAAGCTATTGTAAAGGAGGTCATAGCCAAGTCCAGGGAGGATGCTGAAAAGAGGGCTGTCGCGACAGTTGCTCAGAGGAAAGCTGATGATGAAGCGGAGAAGAAGAGGGCGGCGAACGAGGCTCAGAACAAGCGAGAGGATGAGGAGGCTCAGCGAAGGGTAATTGAAACTTGCGAGAAAACCAAGGCTGACAATCCAACGCATAAGTCCTAGAAACTCATTGAGCGTCAGGCCACCAAAGAAGCCAAGGAAAAAGCTAAGTAGGAAGGGAAAGTGATTCCGGAGGTGAGTTCTGCAGTGATAGGTCTAGCTGCCAGAGATGCCCCTAGGTATTTCCCGCCTGTTGCCCCTGCTGATGTCACCGAGATTTCCAGTGGCGATGGCGCTAACGAGAGGCATCTTCCAGCTTCTCACGAGTCAACCACTTCCCAAAAGTGCCGAAGTGGAAAAGGCGGGTCTGGCAAGAAAAGGCCCAGCTCCAAGGATGAGCCTTCGAGTGCCGAATCTGCAAAAAAGAAGCATAAAGACAAAAAGAAGAAGCATGGTTAGCGTTTGTCACTTAAGTATAAGTTTAGTGCTCATTTTGGCAGTTTAGGCCGATAGTTTACACGAGTTTGGCCCTCGCTTTTGGTTTTTCATGACATGGTGTAGTTCTCATGTACACCCTATCATTAGAAAGTAAGATATTAGCTATGTAGTAGATTGTAATCTGTGTGTGTGTTGTAATGAAATATGAATCAATAAAAATTGCATTTTCTGTTAAATGTTCGGATGTTCTTCCCATGTTTTCGGGCGTCCCGTACTTGTATAGGCCTACTTATCGTTACACTTAACAATGAAGTGATTGTGAGTGATGTGCCCTGGATCGACGGTTCCAAGGAGGAGTGATAGTGTGCAAGCTTCTAGTAAGTTTCCCTCAGCTCAGGAAACCCGTAGTTTGCAAAGCCAGGCTAAGTGCCCTGCTGTATTTGGGTTGCTCGGGGTTAATCCCAAGTGTAGCGAAGGCGTATGACGTCGCATTTTGCGGTCCGTCCGGCTTAGGCTCTCCCGTAGTTCATCGGGTAGAGGCGAGCTTATAGGCATCGTTGTGCGCCTGGGAAAAGAAGCCCGGATCATCAGGCCGTAGGGTCCGATCGTGGTCGTGGGCAACCCTTAGCCTTGAGAGCTTTGGGGAAGTAACGATTTAAGGGTCAGACTAGGTGCTGTGCCAAAATTCGACCATTACCCATAGTTCAGGGGTAGTTTGTATCGCCTCGTCTGGCTATTGGGTGGCCCCAAGTCGCGTGGGACTTGGGCGAACGATTTATCCTTGATCTTGGGCCTAGGTTCGAGTTAGAGTTTATTTATACTCGACCGCGCCACGGGCCGACGACTCGAGTAGCGTTGCCATCTTCCGTGCTTGGGGTGTCGGTCCGTGCCAATGGGGTTAGATTGTGAGTTTGGCTCGTGGCCTAGGCGGCGGTGTCGGCAACCATACTAGAGGTCGACACAGCGACCGACAGTTTACACGAAAGCTAACTGTCAGGATTAATCAAACATGTCACGCGAGGAGTAAACACAGAATAAAGGGTAGAAAGATGAACATCATTTCCACTAGTAACTTTTGGCATGAATAGCCTTTACAATGCCTTGAGTTGTTACAAAACATCATTGGAAAGCATAAAAAACCATGTACTAAGTTATGTGAAGTAGCGGCGGAGATATTCACTATTCCAAGCCGTTGGTAGTTCAGCTCCGTCCACGGTCACCAGCTTGAAAGCTCTATCACTAATTCTTCTTATTACAGAGTACGGGCCCTCCCAACGAGGAGCAAGGCCCATTGGTGGAGGGAATACCAGTTTTAGGACGAGGTCCCGATGTTAAGACCCTTGTAGCGGACTCGAGAGTTGAAGTACCAAGAGAATTGTTGTCCTTGGGCAGTGGCTCGATGATTGACTTCGTTCCTTTTTTCTTCTAGCAAGTCGAGTGACCTAAAAGCATGTCTTGGATCGTCTTTGGATTAAAGTAGGTGACTGATGAGATTAGAGCTCGACTTCGATGGGGATGATGGCTTCAGACCCGTAGGCGAGAGCGAAGGGAGTATGCCCGGTCGTTGTCTTGTTAGTCGTTCGATAAGCCCACAGTGCTAAAGGAGTTCATCTGCCCACATGCCCCCGGCTTTCTCGAGGCGTTTCTTGGTAATGGACTTGAAAACTTTGTTAACTACCTCAACTTGCCCGTTAGCCTGGGGGTGTGCTATGAACGAGAACCTTTTTTTTGATGTCGTGCCGCTGACAAAAGGATTTAAACTCTGCGCTCTCGAACTGAGTGTCATTGTCTGAAATGATGGCCTGAGGGACCCCGTATCGAGTGATGATGTTGCGTACAATGAAGTTGATCATTTTCTTGGTAGTGATTGTGGTGAGGGCTTTGGCCTATGCCCATTTGGTAAAATAATCAATAGCAACGACGACATATCGTGCCCCGCCTCTGGCCATGGCTAGAGTCCCAATGATGTCGATTCCCCACGTGGCGAATGGCCATGGGCT
This sequence comes from Allium sativum, assembly GCA_030737875.1. Taxonomy (NCBI): domain Eukaryota; kingdom Viridiplantae; phylum Streptophyta; class Magnoliopsida; order Asparagales; family Amaryllidaceae; genus Allium; species Allium sativum. The sequence continues at coordinate 568,392,454 of CM060923.1, read as the reverse complement.
AGTCATTTGCATTAGTTCTGTTGATAGGTCTCTCGGGATTTTTGAGAAGTGTTGACACTTGTCGCATTTGCGAGCATAATTGGTGACGTCCTGGGCGAGTGCGGGCCAGTAGTAGCCATGTTGGAGTATCTTCTTGGCTGGAGTTTGCCCCCTGGTGTGGTCATCGCATTCTCCTTCAAGTACGCTGACCAGAACCTTGGTGGCGTCGTCATGGGCTACACATCTAAGTAAGTGGACAGAGAAGCCTCTTCGGTAGAGTACCCCATCCATAAGGAGATAACGGGTTGACTAGCGGGTGAGCTCTCGCCTTTCTTTATGGCTTTCTGGGAGGATCCCCTGCCGCAAGTAGCTTTCGATTGGCATCATCCACGATTCTAGCTTGGGTTCAGCGCTCATGGCCGTGCTGGTTTGTGTTGGCTTAGTACTGGGGGAGTTGAGCACCTCGACGGAGGCGAACCCTAATAGCTGCGGATCTTTGGACTTGCTAATCTGGCCTGTGAGTTGGCGCTTTCATTTTTCTCTCGCGGAATTTGACTAATAATGAAGTGGTAAAAGTGAGTGAGTAGTTCCTTTACTTGAGTTAGGTATAGATCAAGTTGTTCCCTCTTAGTTTGGAATTCATCCTTCACTTGGCGCACGATAAGTTATGAGTTGGAGAGTATTTGAATAATCTTTAGATTGAGTTTGATCGCGATCCTTAGTCTGGCTATCTGTGCCTCATATTCTGCATCATTGTTGGTGGCGGGTAAGGTTAGCTTTAGTGCGTAGTGTATCGAGCGTCCCTCGGGAGTGATGAGTATGATGACGGCTCCCGAATACTTGTTGTTGGAGGACCCATCCACAAATACCATCCATCAACTGTCGAGGCCCTCAGCATTCTCTGTTGAAGTCTCCTCGGGGGTCATGAATTAGACTATGAAGTCGGCGCGGGCTTGCCCTAGGATGGCACGAAGGGGAATGAATGTGATGTCGAAATGACTTAGTTCCGTACTCCACTTTAGTAGCCGACCGGATGCCTTGGGTTGTTGTAGAACCGGACGAAGCGGCTGGTCGGTGAAGACCTTTATGGGATGAGCTTGGAAATATGGCCGAAGCTTCCGGGAGGAGACCAGCAAGCAGAATGCTAGCTTTTCGAGTTTCGGGTAGTTCTTTTCTGCCCCCGTCAATCGCTTGCTTATGTAGTAGACAGGTCGTTGAATGCGATCTTTAAGCCATATTTATGTCGAGTCGATTGCCTGTGAAGAAACAACCAAGTAAATATATAAGTCCTCGTGATCTACAGGCTTAGACAAGATGGGTGGTTGCTCCAAGCGATCCAGGAGTTCCTTGAATGCGGAAGCGCACTTAGGGGTCCACTTGATGTTGCGTTTCCCTTTTCAAAGTAAATCGAAGAAAGGAATGCACTTGTCGGTGACCTTTGAGATGAATCGAATTATAGCAGCAACCTTTCCATTTAAACTTTGAACATCATTGATATTTTCAGGGATTTGGATATCTCGAATGGCTTGGATTTTCTAGGGTTTAGCTTCGATGCCCTGGCCGTTGACGATGAAACTAAGAAACTTTCCTGAAGCGACGCCAAAGGAACATTTGAGAGGGTTGAGTTTCATGTCATACCGATGGAGGACATCGAACATTTCGGAGAGGTCGTGGACGTGGTCGCTAGACACTTGATTTAACTAGCATGTCGTCCACGTACACCTCCATGGATTTCCCGATTTGTTTTTTGAAGAGTCGATTAACCATCCCCTAGTATGGGGCGCCGGCATTCTTGAGGCCAAAGGGAATGACGCGATAGCAGTAAAGACCACTGTCGGTTATGAAGGAGGTATGGTCCTGGTCGTGGAGATTCATCGGGATCTAGCTGTAACTGGAGTAGACGTCCATGAAGGATAGCAATTGGTATTAGTCAGTTGAATCAACTAGCCGATCGATCTTCGGAAGTGCGAAGCTGTCCTTAGGACATGCCTTGTTTAGATCAGAGAAGTCGACACACGTCCGCCATTTACTATTAGCTTTTGGACTAGAACTGGATTGCAGACCCACTCAGGTTAGTCGACCTCACGGATGAAGTTATTGTTTAGAAGACGGTCTGCCTATTCTTTGAGTGCCTTGGATCTGTCAAGTCCCAGAAAGCGGCGCCTTTGTTTGATAGGAGGCATCGCAGGGTCTATGCATAAAGAATGGCAGGCGATTGCCAGGTCTATGCCTTTCATGTCGGAGTGAGTCCATGTGAATACGTCTAGGTTAGCCTTTAGAAAATCCACAAGATCGTCTTTGACCGCTGGTTGAAGGTGTGATCCTATCTTTAATACTTGTGACGGATCGCCGAGAATGACAGAAACATCTGCTGTCGGCACGACCGGAGTATGTCTCTCGGCCTCGGGCTCTTCGTCTTTCCTTGGATCGAGGTCATCGGAAAGACGAGAGTAGCGCCTGAGCCAGGGTCCCAACACCACTGATTGCTATGAGGATGTGGTCTTGGGGCAAAAGGCTACGGGCACTACTTTGCCCTTATCCCTATTGCGCGAGTTCTTTAATTCTATTGCATAACATTCTCCAACATTGACTTAGTTGCCTCTGATTGTTCCGATCCCGTTCTCTCTTGGAAACTTCATTCGGAGGGACCATGGTGATAGGAAGATGCGAAATTCTGTGAGGAAAGGACGTCCAAGGAATACGTTGTATGGCGAGATGATTTCGATAACCGTGAAGGTGAGAATTCGGACTCGGCTCTGATCCCCCGTACCGAGTTCGACGGGCAGGTCGATGACCCCTACCGGACAGCTGGATTCCCCATTAAAGCCGTGGATCGTGGAATAGCACGGTTTGAGATCTCTTGCCTCTAACTTCATCTGGTGATAGGCAGTTTTGAAGATGATGTTGACCGAGCTCCCTGAATCGACCAATATTTTTCAAAAAGTTGCAGTGCCAATTTGGGTCGTGGTAACCAAAGGATCGGTGGTAGGGATTTCAATTCCTGTGGATTCCCTTCAATTGAAGATAACGTCATCCCGCATGGTTTTCTAGAGCTTGGCCGGGATGGATTTGTCAGGATAGAGCAAGCCTTGTGGGTTCATGTTTAATGGACCCCACATATTCCTCCATCTTTAGGAAGCTGTCATGCGTGGGGCTAGGCCCACCGCATATAGTGTTGATCACGATTCCTCGCTTCGCGTTAGATGGTCCATGGCTATCTTGGCGGCCGTTTGCGGAGTTGGTGCTGGAGGTTTTGGATTAGTTTCGGGGGGGGGGGGGGGGAAGGCTATTTGCCGTATTGTCCAAGCTGCTTTTCTCGGATAAGCTTTTCAATTGCATCCCTTAGCTGGCGGCATTCATTCGTGTTGTGCCCATACATATCATGATATCGGCAATATCTCCCCGAGTTCTTCTCGGAATTGGTTGACTCCCTGACGTGGGGTTTCTTGTACGGCAAAGTGTTACATGTCTCTAGGTAGATAGTTTCCGGATCTTCATTCAGCGGAGTATATGTCTCGTAAGCTTCGTAAGGGCCAGGCTTCCTTGTCTCAGTTTGGACTTGACTGTTGCTTCGGCCACCTTACCCCCTAAGGTTTGGTCTTTGTCTATGGGGCCCTGCCCCGCGTTTGGATTAGAGGGTCCTCCCGCTTCTCGCCCCCTATAACGGTTATTAGCAGTGTCCGCTCGAGGGATATTGGAGCGAATTATCTCGAAGATGCGGTTCCATCTTGATTCTTCTTGGGATAAGAACTACCCCTCTTTCTCATAGAAAGAATTGAGGCTCTTCGGTTGCTTTTGGTCGATCCATGCCCCAAATTCAGAAGTAGGAAGGACACTTCAGCTAGCTGAAAGAGTATGGTGCCCAGATCCAGATCCTCGACCTTGGCGAGGGCGATGTTGAACCCAGAAAGGTAGCCTTTGAGCGACTCTGCGGGCCCTTGGTATAAGTTGGGAAGGGTGAGGGCATTCTTCGGCGTCGGGATATGCATCTTGAATTGCTTAACTGATTGCATCGCTAATTGGCCGAAGTTGTTGATGGAATTTAGCAGAAGGCGAGAGAACCATAATAAAGCGGTTCTTGACAGGAAGACTGGAAAGCATTTACACTTGACTGGATCGTCGCCTGTGCTCGAGTCCATTTGTCATTCATAGCGATTTAGGAAAGCACAAGGGTCAGAGGTGCCGTCGTAGAGTGGCATCTGCGGCATGCTGAAGCATTACGGCCATTCTGCTTCATTAACTCTTCGAGTGAAAGGGTTGTGCCTAATGTGCGCTTCCCATGAATCATGCACATTCCCTCACATCTCCCTCATGATCCTTCGGACCATGTCGAGAAGGTAGGTCGGATGGGGGTACGCCATTGGGACCCATGGTTTTTGGCGAGGTCCCGGAGTTCTGGCGTAAGGTCATCTTCTAGGGTGGATGTCTGGATCGTCTTCTTCCATGTCCTCGACATATATAACAGGATCCTGGTGTGTGTGATGATGTGGAGCGGGTCACGCGGATCCGGTTCCGGAAAGGCACGAGCCACCAAAAAATTAGGTTCGTCGTCTCCGCAGGTGGCCGTTGGGTCTTGTCGAGTAGGAGGCTGGTTAGTAGGAGCAGGTCCTTCATTGATGACTAAGTGAGAACGGTCCCGATATTGGGCGCCCTCGCTATAAGTAACCGTGGTCTGGTCATCCTTGTCGTTGGCATACCCCTTACCATTGCTGTTGTCGAGGGCGTTTTTTCGGACGGCGACGTTGTTGACGAGACTAAACCTCCTACTTTGATGCAGACCACTCGACTCGGAAGACGAAGTTTCCGATGTCGGTGGTCGGGGTCGAGCATTGTTCCGAGCTAATTGAAGTCAAGCGACGATGCGCTGACTTTCTTGAAGTTGTCGCATAAGGTCGATGTTGATCCTCAGTGCTTGGTTAAGATCAACTGCTGTATTTTCATATCATTCATTAAGTGTGCGGATTTCTGCTTGGGTTACGAGTGCCTCGGGGTCCGCAATTGGAGGTTCACTTTCATTAGTGGCCGGGATGTCCGCCGGTTGACGTTGTTGAGATGTACCGGCCTCGGCGGCGGCTGAGGAGCCGATCATTGCGTTCTTTGACCTTTTTAGCATCATAAGCAGACTCGACGGCAGTTCACGCAAGGAACCTTAAGCTTGGCGAAGATGAGACGGTAATGTACGAGAAAGACGCAATATCCGAGTTTTCTTAGTGAAAGGACCAAATGTTCACGGCAAAAAATGTCGTAAACAACAAATATTCCTAATTACTAGGAATTATAAATATGGTTGCGTAGACAAGAACATAAAATAGAACATAAGCAGTAAATAACACAAAAGATTTATAGTGGTTCGGCCTCAGTGAGGGTCTACATCCACTTTGAAAAATTGTTGGAATTTTATTAATCACTTGAAATATTACAAGGTTGAGACCCTCTCATTACATTTGATGACTATGCTACATGAAGCTACAATCGCCATATTCGCAAGAAATAGTAAAATGGACAATTTTTCCCTTCTTCTTCCTCAAAGAGGTGATGCCATTAATGAAGCTTTATGGTGGTCTCAAAGCTCAAGAATCTCTCCCTCTTGAAGTGTGAGGCCACGGAGTATTTGTAGGAAGCAGTTAGGTAGGAGCAGGTAGAAATGGAGACCATCTACAGAAAATTTGCGCCTCCAGTTGTCGGCCACCAGAAATTCGCATGTGGGTTGGGGTGCGAAATTTCGCACCCACCAGGTGGGTGCCAAATTTCGCACCTGCAGGGTGCGAAATTTCACACTTGGCTGGGTGCAAAGTGTATTGGGCAAGGGACGTGGTTGAGGTTCGTTGGCGCGATCTCTCTTTGTTCTTCCTCCTGTGCTTCTGTTGTATCGCCCTTAGCCCTGGCCTCATGCTATGAGTTGAGTCGAGCATGTCTTGCGTACTTTTGGTAACCGGACCAAAAGGGGGATTAACAACACCCCTAGGGCTGATGTGGCAGTCGGTTTCAGGAGGGCTGGAAGCTATGTATGCATGACCATTTCTCATATTTTCTTCATTGAGAATTCATGGTGGCCAAATCTGCCAGTATTTGAACTGAACTTGATACATTATCTTCTTCAACTAAAGAAAATCAACTAGAGATTCAAGATCCAATCTTTTCTAGTCCTATATTCTTATCCAAACTTTGTGAGTTTCTAGTTGCTTTTAGATTAGAATATTGAAAAGTAAATATGACACGACTATGATTTTGATTTGTTCATATGCCTAAATTATATCAGATCCATTGTAAATTATGAACATATGACATTCAGAATTCATTAGGATTTGGATCTAAATCTCTATCTCGTTGGATCTGTTTTAATCCCTATGACATTACATGACGTGAATCTTAAATCCTATTGTGTAGATCTACTTTTAAACTGTTGGATCTAAATTGTATGGACATTCAATTTTTTTCATCTGATCCAGTTTATCATCTTGTGCCTATTATGTTAGATCTAAATAATTTGACATCTAAACGATTAATTTAGATCTTATTATGCTCACTATGACATCATAGTTATGTTAGAGCTAGTAATTGCTACAAGTTTATCAGATTTATGCTCATATGTCCACCTAATCACCATGCCAGTTTATGTTTATGCCAAGTTATGTTAAAATATTCACTCTTGCCATATTCCTAATATTTTTCCCTTTTACCGTTTATGACTAGGCGATTATCTAGCCTAGGCATGCCACAAATTTTTTCAGTGCGCTAGTTAGGGAATAGGGGAAAAAGGTTAATACTGGCATAACTTGAATATAAACACGTTGGACATATAATTTAAATTATTAGGTAAAATGGGCATTAACACCTATAAGGCTTAGGTTTAATAAATTAATTAATAATGGAATGTCTTGTAATTACAATAAGGAATTGTAATTGTACTTATGACACGAGGTTAGGTTGCATTAGTGGTGGAAGTCTGCCTGGACGCGACCGGCATATCTAGCAGCCACTAATGTTGAAACTAATGTGAGAGGTCTAAGTGCGCAAATACGAATCGGGCTAAGACACGAGGTTAGGTCCAACTTGTGGAAGAAGTCTTCCTGAACACGACTGACATATCCAGCATCCACAAGTTGCAGGCCTAATATGGGAGGTCTAGCCTTTTATGAACTATAAATGGACATGGTAATGAATTGGACTACTTAATCTAATTTAATCCATAGGGATAGTATGTTTAAGAACTTAAGTTAGGGTCAAGTAAAATTGGTTTGACAGTGGGTGGGTTAAGTAAATCTAAAGGGTGGGTAATATTTACACATGGACCCATGAACTTAACCCAATAAGGTTATGTAATTAAAGAAACCTAGTAGTATACTTAACCCGTGGAAAATAAAAAAGTTATGTAACTAAAGGCACCTTTTAGGGTAAGCATAACTAGTAGAAATGAATAGGGCTATGTAATTAAAGACACCTAGTGGTATAAATAGTCAGTGAAAACCTAGTGGGGGATACAAGACAAAGGGGAGAGCTTGTATCATATTGTGTGGGACCAATTTTTGTCAGTAACCCGAAGTAGGTATCAAAAAAAGAACTCCGTACTAGGCGAAGAAGGGGATGTTTACTGATTGATTGTAAGAGATCTAAACGTGGAGTACGGTGTGGGCGGCACAAACCGACTGGGTCATGTGCGTGCATGAGCCGGGCAGAGGGGGATAAAATGACCATGACACTAGTAGATATGGGGTTGTGCATATAAGTGAGGGGTTGCCACTTTAGGATGTGATGCATCCTATTGTGATGTCGTCACATAGTATCTACGGTGTAGGGAGCCGATCTATTAGGGTAGTGGTTAGGGTACATTTGGACGTATGCCTAAGTCTACCACCTTATAGTGGAAGGGATCATCTCATTCTAGTTATACTAGTAATAGTGTAGAGTAATCATTAGGGAAGCATATACACCTTAACCTGTCTACCTTGTCACACCTGCCACTTATGTAATGATCTCTCTTATCCACTTTATATGCCTTTAATGCTACTTTTATTTATTTACTTGCTAAAAGTCACTAGACTCGCCAGAATTTATGTCTTACCCTTTTGTTTCTCATTCTTTCTTTCGTTCCCTCCCTACTCCCTCCCCTCACCCCCCCCCCCCCCCCCAGGTTCTCAGGGAGGAAACACTTAGGCTTGACCATGATTCTACTTATTTGGCGGAGCTACTGATATATATGACTCAAGGTCCTATCCTTATTGTTATGGCTATATTTTGTGCTTGGGGTATTTAACTTCTTTTATGTACTCTGATATTTTTGAAGCATAAGACAGTAAGTTTTATGTTGTAATGGGTGCTTCAGACATGTGATTTTTGTGGACCATGGTATCTTATGATAAATAAAGTTTTTATTCCGTTGTTATTCTATATATCTGTCTTGTAATATTCTATGTCTGTTTACCTATAACGCTTCACGAAACTTAATGCATTCAATTTGTGAGCGACATTAACGGATGTGGGGTGTCGCACTTGCTATAAGAGCTGAAGGTTACAAAATTGGATAAATTTTTTGAAATTTAAAGGTTTTTAAAGAAATAATTTCCGAAAAGAAAAGTCTATTTTGAAAAACATTCCCCAAAAAGACATATGTAATATCCTTCGGTCCTTTGTCTAAATCTTTTCCTTTTTCTTTTTAGCATGTCTGGGGAATAAAACATTCCTAATATCACAGAGGGCGTTACGGTAACCGGATGGTTCTGTAGTTATTTGGAGGCCACGACGCCTGCCGAAGGCCAAGGAAACATTCCTCCCCCAGCTGCACCAATCATTCCTCTTCCTCCCCTTCCAAGAGCAGATAACTTTGCCAAGATCTGCAAAGAATTCCATTCCACAGGAGGGAAGCCATTCCATGGGAATGAGACATTCGTAGAAGCAAGGAATTAGCTCAAGGAGAGCGAGGACTTATTCGCAATCTTTGAAGTAGAGGATAAAAGGAAGATTCCGTAAGCTGCTTGGCTATTGAAAGACGAAGCCTCATTTTGGTAGGAAGTCACCCAAGTTGGACGTCCGGTGGAAAGTTTGGAAGATTTTAGACAGATGTTCGGGATGAAATTTCTTTCCCAATCCGAGAGAAGAATGCAGATGGAGAGGTTCTTAGCATTCAAACAAGGAAACTTGACTGTGAATATGTCGCACAAAAAGGCTTTGCTATTTGCTAAAGGGTTGAATGAACCTCTGCATGGGTTGGCCATGTCCCATATTCCAATGGGGGCCACTTTTGAAAAGCTTGTCGATATTGCCCAAAAGCATGAGGAAGACAAGGGAGAAAAGAAGGAAATAATGGCTGAGGAGACATAGCAAAATATGAAGGTGTGGCCTAAGAAGGGACAACAGCAATAGCAACAACAACATAAGAATGATGGAAAGAATGACAAGGGCAAGGATTATAGTAAATGTCGCAGTTGTGAGAAAGGGGGTCACTTGATCAAAGACTGTAAGAGAAGGAAGAGCACTTGCTTTAATTGCGGAGAGGTCGGACACATCGCTAGAGAGTGCCCGAAGAAAAAGAGAGCACAGGGACAGGGTCAAAGTACAAGGACAGGGTCAAAGTACAGGGACTTCTAGAGGGCGGGTGCATGCTCTTACGATCAGTGCTCCTGATAGAGGTAGAAAAATTTCTATGGAAGGTTGAATCTCTCTTTCAAACCATCCTATTAGAAAACTAATTGATTGTGGTGCCTCACATTCATTTATATCTAATTATATGGTAGAATCTCTGCACTTAATTACTAGTATGGTAGTGGATCCCGTAGTTTTTTCAAACCCCATTGGTTGTTCAGCTCATTTATCTATGATTTATCGGGGTTTGAAAATATCTTTGTTAGGCGTCGAATTTGAATGTGATGCGTATGTGCTCGGGTTTATGGTCCATGGGTTGATTCTAGGAATGGATTGGCTTACCACATATGGTGCCATTCTGGATTGTGAAAGGAGGGTCCTTAGGCTTCTGACTTGTCAGGGGAGAACCCTCGAGATTACTTGTGACCCAAAAGGGTCGGTTATGCTTTGTTTCTTAGAGTCTCCCGATGCATCAATCGATGATCTACAATCTATTCCAGTAGTAAGAGATTATTTCGATGTTTTTTATGAGGTACGGGGTTTACCTCTAAGGTGCAAAATCGACATTCGTTACTGGACAACACAAAGCCAATTGCATTGCCAGTGCGCCATATGGCTCCAAGAGAAAGGACAGAGCTGAGTAAGCAAGTAGTGGAGCTACTTAAGAAAGGGTTTATCTGACGAAGCATATCTGAATGGGGTTCTTCAATAGTATTCGCGACTAAGGCGGATGGTTTGCTTCGTTTGTGTGTTGACTATAGGGAGTTGAATAATCTCACTAAGAAGAATAGGCACCGCTGCCAAGGATTGATGATTTATTTGATCAACTTATTGGTGCCTCGGTATTTTCTCAGTTAGACATGGCCACGGGGTTTCATTAGTTGAGGGTGGATGAGAAAAATATAGATAAGACTGCTTTTAGAACTCCACATGGTTTCTTTGAATGGCTAGTTATGCCTTTTGGGTTGACGAATGCACCCGCCTATTTTGTTGATTTGATGAGTAGGTTGTTTCGGGAGTTTATAAACAAATTTGTCGTGATCATTTTTGATGATATCTTAATCTTCTACCAAAGAGAAGAAGAACATCCCAACATTTGAGAGAAGCCTTGAAATCTCTCCGTGCACATCAGCTTAAGGCGAAGTTATCCAAACGCCATTTTTGGAGAAAAGAAGCGGGATTCTCAGGGCATATGGTCTCCAAAGAAGGCATAGCTGTAGATCCTGCGAAGGTGGTTGCAATGCAAGATTGGCAGATTCCTAAAAATGCAACCAAGGTGACTAACAATCTTGGGTTGGTAGGTTATTATAGGAAATTCATTAAGGACTTCGCAAACATATCAGCCCCACTCACTCGGCGGACGAAGAAGAACATGGCGTTTTCATGGGATATATAATATGATGTTGCTTTCCAATGTTTAAAGAGGGCTCAGACAATAGCTCCAGTCTTGACCTTGCCCGATGGGAGTAAAGTGCTTACTGTTTACACTGATGCATTTGGTACATGGCTTGGTGCAGTTCTGATGCAAGAAGGGAAAGTACTATGCTATGGGGGTAGACAGGTTTGAGTTCATGAGAAGAACTACCCCACCCATGATATAGAGCTAGCTTCCATAGTATTCGCATTAAACACATGGTGTTGTTATTTACTTGAAGAGAACTTCGAGTTATACACCGATCATAAATCTCTCAAGTATCTGTTCTTGCTGAAAGACCTCAATTTAAGGCAACAACGGTGGATGGAGTTCCTAGCTTCTTACGATTTTGAGATTGCTTATACCCCTTGCAAGGGTAATATGGTAGCAGACGCACTAAGTAGGAAGAGAATGGCCTTGAGTCCTCTGTTTGTGGAGAGGAAGAGCTTGAAGTTCATATCAGCTTTTGATTTCGGACCCTCCATTGAGATTTTGCCTGATTTTTTTGCATCCTTCGAGATACTACCAATTCTTATGGATCAGATAGGAGCTTCGCAGCAAAGTGACCTACAGATTTTAGACATCATGGAAAAGCTCAAAAGAGGGGAGACTTCTAGTCACCTCAGTATATATGCCATAGATGAAAAGGGGTGGTTGCGACGAGATAGAAGGCTTTGTGTTCCTCAAACAAGAAGGTTGATAAAGGAAATCCTAGAAGAAGCCCACCATTCTACGATGACCATTCATCCGAGTAGTGATAAGATGTATAGAGACATGAAGAGGGTTTCCTTTTGGGATGGGATGAAGAAAGATGTGGCCATATTTTTTTCTCAATGTTTAGTTTACCAGCAAGTTAAAGCTGAGCAAAAGAAGGCCGGTGGTTTGCTTCATCCTTTGGAGATTCCACAGTTGAAATGGGAGAGCGTCTCTATGGATTTGATAGATGGTTTTCCTAGACCGAACAAAGGCAACACCGGTATCTGGGTTTTGGTAGATAGACTCACTGAGAGTTCTCACTTTGTTCCAGTTAAGAGTAAGAGGACGACATCATGGTTAGCAGCAATTTATGTTCACGAGATAGTTAGTCTTCATGGAGTACCTTCCAACATCGCAAGCGATCGCAACTCTATCTTTACCAGTGAATTTTGGAGGAGCTTGCAAGAAGCATTAGGTACACAGTTGTGTTTGTTCATCGCTTATCATCATCAGATCGATGGGCAGACAAAGAGGGTGAACGGTATTCTAGAAGATCTTTTGAGATTGTGTATCCTAGACTTCAGAGGGACTTGGGAAGAGCACCTTCCTTTAGTAGAGTTTTCCTTTAAAAACGGTTATCAAGCCAGCATCGGCATAGCACCCTTCAAAGCATTGTATGGACGACCTTGTAAATCACTTACTTGTTGGTGGGAATCTACAGAAAGATTATTACTTGGATCCGATATGGTTAGAGAAACGTCCAAAAAGATTGACCTTATTCGACGGTAGAAATCCTATGTAAACAAGAGAAGGACTGACATCGCACTTGAAGTGGGAGAATTAATTTTTATCAAAGTATCACCTTTGAGAAATGTTGTTCGCTTCGGGTCATTAGGGAAGCTGGCACCCAGTTTTGAAGGACCATTTCCCATAGCCGAGAAGATTGACCAAAAGGCCTATAGAGTAAAGCTGCCAGAAAATCTATCCGGTGTTCATGATGTTTTCTACGTTTCCCATCTGCGGAAGTGCTTGGATGACACCACGGAAGTTGTTGAGCCAAGTTTATTAGTTGAAATATAAGTGGAACGGGAGGCGACAGTCAGGCGGATTCCTTTCCATATACTTGGATCAGAAGTTAAGAAGCTACGCAATAAAGAGATCAAGTTGCTAAAGGTTCAATGGGGAGATAACCCATAGGATGCGACCTGGTAGACCGAAGACAATATTTGTGCTATGTACCCTTTCCTTTTTGAGGGTATGTTCTTAACTCCTTTTTCCAAAATTCTATCAATTCTTGTTTGTACCATTTGAGTATATCCTATCCATAGTATTTTTCGACCATTAAATAGGAATCATATGGATGTAAACATGTGTTTGAAACATGTTATGTTTGATGGAAGCAAGTGGATGCAAGTTTTTGCTAGTGGCTGCCGGTGGGTGCATATACACAACATTAGGCACTAGATCGGCTAAATAACTCTCATATTGCATATGGATGTGTGTGCCTTTTCTCTTCTTTTATAGGTGGTAATGGATGAATTAGCAAATGGATATTGCATTTGGACGAATGAGTGTGCACACATATAGAACTTATATGTTATAATAGGATTATTTGCATACATATTGGATTTATGGCACTAACATGCATTGCATTAAGGTGGTCAACTGAATCAGTAGACTGCCTGATCTTCGCATTAGTATTGGTACATATAAACACACTTCTGCATATATTCATTTAAGCATTAGAAGTCTTTAAGGACAATGGATGTCAGTGACTGATGGATGAGTAGATGGATGATGGATGGTAGGATATGCATTTTTCTCAACTTAGAGATCTTGGGGACGAAATCCTTTGAGTAGGGGAGAATGTAACACGTTGAATTTTTAATGACACTAAAAGAGGATAAATTAAATAATAATTAATTTAATATTCAGAATTAACAGAAATAGACTATGACATTGCATCCATCTCGAAATTCTCGTCAAGATAGACATTTGGTTTCCGTAAAACGGACACTGTATGAAGAAGTTATGATGGTTTTCAGTTTTTATACACGCAGAAATAATGTATATACATATGAGTCACACAGGAGTCAGATATGGGTCAGCACCTTATTCGAGATCGTTCAAAAATCAAAACAGCAGAAGGTCGCAAATTTCTCGCTCTAGGGGGTCGAACCCCCTAGAGGGGTGTTGACACTGGGGTCAACCCCCCTTAAGGGGTGTCCACACCAGGGTTGACCCGCCCACAGGGATGTCGACACCCCTGGGGATGATGTGGAAGTCGGCTTCAGGAGGTCTGGCTGCTATATGTACATCTCCATTTCTGATATTTTCTTCATTGAGAATTCTTGGTGGCCAAACTCTACCGGTATTTGAACATAAGTGGATCCGTTATCTTCTTCAACTAAAGCAAATCAAATGGAGATTCAAGATTCCAATATTTTCTACTCCTGTATTCTTATCCAAACTTTGAGAGTTCCTAGTTGCTTTTAGATTTGAATATATAAAAATAAATGTGATGCGACTATAACTTGGATATGTTTATATGCCTAAATTATATCAGATCCATTGTAAATTATGAACATATGACATTCTGAATTGGTTAGGATTTGGATCTAAATCTCTATCTTGATGGATCTGTTGTAACCCCTATGACATTTCATGATGTGAATCTTAAATCCTATTGTGTAGATCTACTTTTAAACTGTTGGATCTAAATTATGTGGAAGTTTAATTTGTTCATCAGATCTAGTTTATCATCTTTTGACTATTATGTTAGATCTGAATAGTTGGACATTTAAATTGTTAATTTAGATCTTTTTATGCTCACTATGACATCATAATTATGTTAGAACTAGTAATTGCTACAAGTTCATCAGATTTATGCTCATATGTCCATCTTATCACCATGCTAGTTTATGTTTATGCCAAGTAATGTTAAAACATACACTTTTGACATATACATATTATTTTTTCCTTTTTTCGTTTATGACTAGGCTATTATCTAGCCTAGGTATGCCGCCAATTTTTTGAGTGCGCTAGTTAGGGAACAGGGGAAAAAGGTTAATATTGGCATAAATTGAATATAAACGTCGTTGGACATATACTTTAAATTATTGGGTAAAATGGGCATTAACACATATAGGGCATAGGTTTGATTAATTAATTAATAATGGAATGTCTAGTAATTACAATTAGGAATTGTAAATGCACTTATGACACGAGGTTAGGTTGCATTAGTGGTAGAAGTTTGCCCAAACCCGACCGGCATATCCAGCAGCCACTAATGTTGAACCTAATGTGAGAGGTCTAAGTGAGCAAATACGAATTGGGCTATGACATGAGGTTAGGCCCAACTTGTGGAAGATGTTTGCCAGCACCCGACTGAAATATCCAGCATCCACAAGTTGTAGGCCTAATGTGGGAGGTCTAGCCCATTATGAACCATAAATGGACATGGTAATGAATTGGACTGCTTAACCTAATTTACTCCATATGGATTGTATGATTATGAACTTAAGTTAGGGTTGAGTAAAATTAGTTGGCCAGTGGGTGGGTTAAATAAATCTGAAGGGGTGGGTAATATTTATATATTGGCCCATGAACTTAACCCAATAAGGTTATGTAATTAAAGACACCTAATGGTATACATAACCGGTGGAAAATATAAAAGTTATGTAATTAAAGACACCTTTTAGGGTAAGAATAACTAGTAGAAATGAATAGGGGTATGTATTAAAGATACCTAGTGGTATACATAGTCAATGAAAACCTAGTGTGGGATACAAGACAAAGGGGAGAGCTTGTTTCATATTGTGTGGAACCCATTTCGGTCGGTAACCCGGAGTAGGTATCAAACAAAGTACTCCGTACTAGGCAGAGAAGGGGCACACTTATTGACTGGTAGTAAGAGATCCAAACGTGGAGGACGATGTGGTGGCGCAAACCGACCGGGCAATGTGCGTGCATTTGCCGGGCAAAGGGGATAAGACAGCCGTGACACCAATAGATATGGAGCGGTGCATATCAGTGAGGGGTTTCCAATTTAGGACGTGATACATCATAATTTAGGGTCGACACAGAGTATCTACGGAGTAGGGACCCGATCGATTAGGGTAGTGGTTAAGGTACATTTGGATGTTTTCCTAAGTCCGCCACCTTATAGTGGAAGGGATCGTCTCATTATGGTTATACAAATAATAGTGCAGAATAATCATTAGGGAAGCATATACACCTTATCCTATCTACCTTGTCACACTTGCCATTTATGTAGTGATCTCTCCAATCCACTTTATATGCCTGTCATACTACTTTTATTTATTTACTAGCTAAAAGTCACTAGACACGCTAGACTTTATGTCTGACCCTCTTGTTTCTCCTTCTTTCTTCCGCTCCCCCTCCCACCCCCGCCGTGTTCTCAGGGAGGAAACACACAGGCTTGACCGTGATTTTGCATATTTTGCTGGAGCTTCTGATATGTATGGCTCAAGCTCCTATCCTTGTTGCTATGGCTATATTTTGTTCTTGGGGAATTTTACTTCTTTTATGTACTCTGATATTTTTGAAGTACAAGACAGTAACTTCTATGTTGTAATAGGCTTTTATGTTTCAGACATGTGATTTTTGTGGACTACGGTATCTTATGATAAATAAAGTTTTTATTCCGTTGTTATTCTATATATCTGTCTTATAATATTCTGTATATGTTTACGTATAACCCATCACGAAACTTAATGCATTCCCTTTGTGAGTGACATTAACGAACGTGGGGTGCCACATACCCACTAGAAATGATTGGGGTTATATAATTAAAGACACCTTTAAGGGTAAATATAACCTGTGGAAAACCTAGTTTGGGGATACAAGAACAAAGGGAGAGCTTGTATCACGTTGTGTGGGACAAGTTTTAGTCAGTAACCCAGAGTAGGTATCAGGCAGAGTACTCCAAACTAGGTCGGAGAAGGGGCACACTTAGTGAACTGATTGTAAGAGATCCAAACATGGAGTTTGGTGTGGGCGGCACAAACCGACCGGGCCATGTGCGTGCATGAGCCGGGCAGAGGGGGATAAGACGACTGTGACACTTGTAAATATGGGGCTACGAATATCAGTGAAGGGTTGCCACTTTAGGACGTGATACATCCTATGGTGGGGTCGGCACAGAGTGTCTACGCAGATTAGGGAGTCAATCGACTAGGGTAGTAGTTAGGATACTTTTGGACATATGCCTAAGTCTACCATCATATAGTGCAAGGGATCATCTCATTCTGGATATACTAGTAATAATGTAGAGTAATCATTAGAAGCAATACACCCTATCCTATTTAACTTGTCATGCCTGCCTTTTATGTAGTTATCTCTAACTTATCCACTTTATATGCCTGTCATGATAATTTTATTTATTTACTTGCAATACGCCATAGATGGCATACGGCAACCCCAAAGATGTGATGAGTATGTGCCATAAATGTTGGTATAGGCCAAAATTGATATGTGGCAACACTTTTTCAGAGTTGCCTACTGTTGTGTTGCCTTAGACTCAAAGGTAACATCTTTGAGACCCTTAGGCAACATCAATACAGGTGTTACCACATGTATCACTAGAAGAAAAAAAAACCTTTCACAACTGCCAAAAACAGTTGTAATATGTCTAGTACAGCTGGCAACCATAATAAAGTCAACCTTTTTTTACAACTGTTTCAAGTAGTTGTTAAAATTTGTTTTACAACTACTAAAGTAATTACACCTCAGCTACTATTAATCAAAGATTTCTTAATATTATAATAAATATTATTATAACACAGTATTTTATTCAAATAAATATTTTATTTCAACATTTTCAAATGATACAAATTTTTTGACTCCACTATTGTACATCCACTCGTATTTACATACATTCCTCAGTACATTGTCACTCGATTCACTCATATATAGACTTACTTACTACCATCTTAAAATCCCAAAGCTAGGTTGCTGACAGAACTAACATAGAAGCCAATATTATCCCAGTAGCACCTTACAAAAAAGCAATGACCAAGCCTACACCATAACATGACATGCAACAGTCACTAACCTCAAGCTACTTACCCACAACTCAACATTGATCTAATCAATGAATTACTTAATCATATACCAACATAGAAACTCCAGAGCAAGGTAAAAATCACACTATAAAGACTTTTTCATAACCATCCAAACAAGCATATCCATGGGGAACTAAAGAATGCAAACGCCAGTAACTTAGCAACCAAATAGCACTCCACCGTAGAAAGATATCGCCATGAGACACTATAGGCGAGACATAGCACTAATGATACACAGAACTATGAACCCAAAGCATACTTGTAGCTAACACCTAAATTACAACTAATGAAAATAATAAAAATTAAAAGAAATTGAAAAGGAGAAAAGATAACAGCGAAAAATTGTGTGTAGGTCAAAACAGGTTTTTGCATACACATAATCATCAAATGCATCGTCATTCTATGGGTTTTGATCTTTCATATGTTTTTTGAACAAAGTTGTCGTGTCTCCCCTCTCTAGCTGCCTGAATGAATTGTGACCAACTGCCTTTAAGTAATATGCTTCCGAAGCCTTTTCATGATACTGCATTAGGGAACACATATTTTAACGTTAACTATAAAATGACTAGCTGGAAGTAGTGTGGTTGGTCTTGAATGATTTAACATACCTCTAATAATTCAAGTTCATCTGCAGCTTGAGTGAAAGGCTCTAACACACTTTCAGGGTCATCGTGAACTGAAAGGAATGTTGTTTGAGGAAATCAGAAACAATACCCATTTAATGAAAGAGTGCTACTATTTTTGTAACACCCCGTATTATCTTTGAACATTAAAGTAAAGAATGCTTAATTTTAAAAGTAGGAATTGGGGGAAACGGGTTATGCCATTGAGTTCGTCTCGGAATTCTGCTTGAGATAGAGTCGAGTTTCGTGAATCAGACTCTGTATGAACAAGCTATGGATTTCAGAAGATTTCAAGTTTAAACAAAAATTAAGTATAAATAATAATTAAATCAAAAATCAGTTCAAATTCAAAAATTCCGAGACAAGCGGCTGGGCGGGAAAATTCCCGCCCATAGCGGTCGACTACCCCTGGGGGGGTCGACATAGGTGTCGACCCCCCAAGAGGGGTGTCGACTAGGGTGTCGACCCCCCTTTAGGGGTCGACCCCTTTGGCCAGATCTGGGCTGTTTTGTCCTGTGATGTTTTCTGATTCACTAGGGCTTATGTGGCGACTTCCGGTTGGCTCTATTTGGTCTGGATGGCTCTGATTTCTCCTAGGATGATCTAATGGCTCTCTTTAATCTAAACTTCTATATAAACAACCCCAACCCTCAACCCTAAAACCACATAAAATTGCTCTCTGAAACCGCCATGCTGTCCATGACCGAACTAGCGTAGCCTCCATTTTTCTCTAAACTACAAGTCAAGTTAGGAAGTCCCAAATCAAATCAAAACTAGAGAATCAGTAGTCTACATCAAAGGATAGCTTTTCAGTTTCAGAAATCATATCCTAGAAAACAAGATTTGTTCTTTTTTTTGTAAGTTTAGTTATTCTTTAGATTTGAATCAATAGAAGTCATGACTTGTAATGAAGAGAAACTAGAACTGTGCCTAGTCGTAAGATAATCGTATTCTGATTCATGTTGCAATTCTGAAATTACCTATGACTACGTGACTATTGTGATTGATACAACCTATCATGTTGTATATTAATTTGGTGATGAACCTATCATGTTGTATATTAATATGGTGATGAACCAATCATGTTGTATATAACTTTGGTGATGAACCTATCATGTTGTATATTTAATTGGTGATGGACTTAACATGTTGTATGTTAAATTGGCGATGAACCTATCATGTTGTATATAAATTTGGTGATTCCTTATGTTATGTTATATGCAAGATCATATGCTAAGTCATGTTCATATATGCTTATATGTCTAGATCTACATGCTTAGATGTTTAGATTAATGTTAATTTGGTCCAATTCAAATGCAAGTTCACATTTACATGCTTAATTAAATTTGTGTAGTGCTATGCCAAATTTATATTACAAATGCTTAGTTGATCTAAACTGTTTTATGCCGTTGGAATTTTACATGTCCCTTTTCTTTTTCCCTCTTTGTTTATGAGTTAGGCTAATTTACAAGCCTAACGTTCTATGTAATTTATGTGAACGAATAACGGGGGATACGTTGGGAAATATATTAAATTATATGCTATTGGCATAGGTTGGCTCATAATCATGTAAATGATTAATGGCATGAAAATGTATAATTTGTATACCTAAGAAGTACGACATAATTTAGGAGGTAAATGGGACATGACTTGAGTTGACAACATTGGTGGATAATTTACATATAAACATAAATAGTAAATTTGTAAATTAATTAAAAGATGATTGTGCCTAACCCGAGGTTAGATTGAGTTAATGTGTAAGACTGCCCGAAACCGCCCGACACATCCAGCAACCATAACAATATAGATCTAATGTGAGAGGTTAGCGCACTAAGCCTGACAAACCCGAGGTTAGATTGAGTTGCGGTATAAGACTACCCGGAACAGCCCGGCACATCCAGCGACCAAAATAATATAGATCTAATGTGAGAGGTTAGTGCTTTAATGAATGAATTAAAGCTAAGAAATAGGCAGGCTAAGAGTGGTAGGGTTAAATAAATTAAGGAAACACTTAACCAATACAACGCGTTAACTAAACTGATGGGTGGGGTTAGGTTAATTTGAGAACACTTAACCATTTTAACATGTTGACTAGCAAACTCTAGTAGCGGGGACCCATTTCAGCAGTAATCCACATAGATGTATTATGTTACCTTGAACTAGGCAGGGTGGGGCACGATTACTGGGCTAATTATAAGCGATCAAAATAATGGCGGGTGGTGCAGTAGTGTAGGTTCCAATGGAGTATGAGAGTGCACGTACTCCGGCATGGAAAAATCAGGCACTGGGCATTAGTAGTATATACTGTGAATCTTGAATTTGTGTCGGGTCGCCACCATAGGAATTGATACACCACATGGTGGGGCCAGCGCATGTATCTACAATCAAGCGGGGCTGAATGACACAGGTCATAAATGCTTGCGAGTAGAGGCTGAACGATAAAAGGGATCATTTTATCATGAACACATGTTGCTAGTTGAAAACACTTGTTAGTAGGTGCAGAGAAATAGAAATGAGTGCATTCAGTTTATCTTTCCTTATTTATTGTTCTCTTATTTATAGGTTATTATCCTAGGTTCAGTTTATTCATGTCATCATTCTTTTACCTGTTTACGTGCTAAATAATCACTGGACTTACCAGGCTTATGTCTTACCCGTTTTCTTTCGTCTTCTTGTCTTCTGTTTCTCTCCAGGTCCGTAGGAAAGGAATAATTCAACTTAGTCCAGACCTTTTCCAGCTTGAAGAAAGTAGACGTATTGCTTGGACTCTCTTTTCTTGGGCTATAGCTGTGGTTACACTCTTAATTGCGGATTTATGCCGCTTTATTATTGTTTATGCTTCTTTAAGTTCTAGTCAAAACAGAGGCTTTACTGTAATGATTTTGGAAGTAGGTTTTTAAGGCAGTTGTTGTAATGTTTTGAATGGACCACGTGCTTATGAATTAAAATTTAGTCTTTCCGCTGTTTATATGTCTGTCTTGCAAATTACTTGTACCTTTTACCTATAATACTCCACCAAAGTTAAGGCATTCCCTTTGTGAGTGGCCTTAACGGAAGTGGGGTGTTTACACTTGGGATCAGAGAAAATGTTTTACCAGATCAGATAAAAGGTTTTGAAAACTATTTTTCAAAAAGAAGTTTAAAGAAGCATTTTTGAAAAAAAATGTTGTTTTATTTTAAAGGCATAATCCCCAAAGCCATATGCACTATCTTTCTATCCTTTGTTTTGAACCTTTTCTTTTCATTTCAACATGTCTAGGGATCCTAATCTTCCTGAGGGTGTGCCCGTACCTGGTTGGTTCAGAAGGTACTTGGAGGCTAGGGCTAATGAGGTAGACCTAGTAGACGTTCCTCCTCCCCCAGTTGTAGTTGTTCCTCCTCCTCTTCCTCATGCAAATGCTTTCTCGAAGATATGTAGAGACTTTCGAGCCATGGGTGGAAAAAACTTTAACGGGACTGAGTCATTTGTAAAAGCAAGAAACTGGCTCAAGGAAACAGAAGATTTGTTTGTTATCTTCGAAGTGGACGATAGGCAGAAGATACAATTGGTTGTGTGGTTACTTAAGGACAAAGCCTCTTATTGGTGGGAAGTTACTAATGCTGAGAGACGAGTTGAAACCTTGGAGGATTCCAAAATGAGGTTTGAAATGAAGTTCCTCTCGCAAGCTGAACGAAGCCTACATATGGAGAAGTTCTTAGCTCTCAAACAGGGAAGCCTATCGGTCAAGGAATACGTCAACCAGTTCAACGAGCTGGCTAGATTTGGATAGAAATTAGTGAACACTCAACATTAGAAGATTCTCCGTTTCGTTAAAGGGTTGAACGAGCCACTGCACAGCTTAGCTATGACCCAAATACCTATGGGTGCGAATTATGAGAGACTAGTGGAAATGGCACTGTTACAGGAGGAAGATAGGGACGGCAAGAAAGAGACAAAGGTAGAAGTACCTCAAGACAAGAAAATGGAGGGATCATAGAACAAGAAGACGGATTCCATGAAAGGCGGGAAGAATAACAAACCCCGTGATAAGAGGAAGTGTAATTTTTGTGGCATACCTGGACATCTGATTAAGGACTACATAAAGAAGAATAGGAAGATGGGTGGTTCTTTTCAGTGTGGCGAGACAGGACATATGGCTAAGGAGTGCCCAGGAAAGCAAGGGCAAGGGCAGAGGACTGGATCTACTTCTGGAGGGAAGGTTCACGCTCTCATAGCACCTCCGCAAGAATGAGGTAGAAATATTTCTCTTGAGAGTTTAGTTTATCTTTTTGATCATCCTGTTCGTACTCTCTTTATTTCTGGCGCATCACACTCTTTTATATCTACTGCTTTAGTTGAATCTCTACACCTTGACACCAGTATAGTAGAGGAGCCCTTGGTTGTTTCAAATCTTATTGGGGATTCAGTCTGCTTATCAATGATTTGTTTGGATTTGGAAATTTCTATACTAAACATTGGGTTTAAATGTAATGCTTATGTTTTGGGCTTCACGAGCTATGGGTTGATTCTAGGCATGGATTGGCTATCCAGTAATGGTGTCGTCCTCCACTGTGAAAAGAGATTGGTTGTACTTATTACTCGCCTCGGTAACACTCTCAAAATCTCTTGTAATCCAATGAACTATGTTATGCTTAGTTACCAAGATTATTTGATGCATCTATCGAGAACCTACAATCTTTTAGAGTAGTCTGTGAATACTCGGATGTATTTGAAGAGGTGAAGGGTTTATCTCCGAAGCGGGAGATAGACTTCCGCATATAACTTGCTGATAATGCAAAACCCGTTGCTCTACCCATTAGACACATGGCTCCAAGGGAAAGGAAAAAGCTTAGTAAGCAAGTTAAAGAGTTGCTTGAAAAGGTTTTTATAAGGCGGAGTATTTCTGAATAGGGTGCTCCAGTGGTGTTTGCATCCAAAGCAGATAGTTTACTTTGCCTATGCGTTGACTATAGGATGTTAAACAAGCTGACCAAGAAGAATAGGCACCCACTTCCAAGAATAGACGACTTGTTCGATCAGCTTGTAGGTGCATCAGATTTCTCCCAACTAGATCTGGCTACCGGGTTTCATCAGCTAAGAGTGGCTAAGGATAGCATTGATAGGACCGCATTCAGGACCCCGGATGGTTTCTTAAAATGGCTTGTCATGCCTTTCGGCTTGTCAAAAGCACCTGCTTATTAAGTTTACTTGATGAGTTGGGTTTTCAGGGAGTTCCTTAATAAATTTGTTGTGGTCTTCGTGGACGACATTTTGATCATCTCAAAAAGTGAGGAAGAGCATGCTTTGCATTTAAGGGAATTCATGGTTATTCTTCCTGCACACTAGCTAAAAGAAAAATTCTCCAAATTCCATTTTTGGAGAGAAGAAGTAAGGTTTCATGGACATGTGGTGTCCAAAAAGGGGATAGTTATGGATCCTGCAAAAGTAGTTGTGGTGCAAGATTGGAAGGTCCCCCGCAACGCAACCGAAGTATGAAGTTTTCTCGGACTAGCGGGCTTTTACCAAAAGTTCATTAAAGACTTTGCAAAGATCTCAGCCCCACTTACTAGATTGACAAAGAAGAACCTAAATTTTGCTTGGGATTTGGATTGCGATGTTGCTTTCCAACGACTGAAAAGGGCTCTGACAACAGCCCCAGTTCTGACATTGCCTTATGGGAGTAAGATATTTACAGTATACACGGACGCATGCAGAACAGGATTGGGCATTGTTTTGATGCAAGAGGGCAAAGTAGTTTGTTCTGGAGGAAGGCGGTTGAAAGTACATGAGAATAATTAACCAACTCATGATTTGGAGCTAGCTGCCATTATTTTCGCTCTTGAGTCATGGCGTCAATATATACTAGGAGAAAGGTTTGAATTCTTTACTGACCATAAAACGTTAAAGTGCCTTTTCTCACATAAAGATCTTAACTTAAGACAAACAAGGTGGATGGTATTTCTGGCCTCATACGATTTTGAGATTGCTTATACCTGTAACACCCCGAATTTTCTATTAACACTAAAGTTGCTAAAATAATAATAAGTGTGTAGAAGAGGGGATGTATGTAATATGAATATAAAAATATTAATAAGTATGTAAGAGAGGGGATGTATCTATTATGAATATAAAAATATTAATAAGTATGTAAGAGAGGGGATGTATCTAATATGAATATAAAAATATTAATAAGTGTGTAAGAGAGGGGATGTATCTAATATGTATATAAAAACAATAATAAGTGTGTAAAAGGGGGGATGTATCTAATGTGTACATTGTAGAATATATATATATATATATATATATATATATATATATATATATATATATTGCTGAGTGTTTGCTGAGTCACTTCTGACTCATTGCTGAGTCAACAAGATAAACCCCATCTTGTCTGAACGGCTGCGGTTATTTCTAGGTTAAATCTAATGGCCTAAATGCATTCTAAAATCTATAAATAAGTGGGTAGACCCTAAACCTAAATCACTTGTAAAATTAGAGAAGCTACCGTCATGCTGCTGCCATGGAGTTCAGCGTAGCCGTCACAAACTAAGAAGAGGAAGCCTAATCATCTACAACTAAATCTACACAAATCAAATCAAAAGATCTCGCTTTCTCTAATTCTTTTCTTTTGTTGGTGAGTATGATGATTCTCACAAGACTATTACAAACTAATTTGACTCAGTTATGAATGGATCACAAGAAAGTGATGTGATTTGTAATTGTAAATTCTACATATTGTGGATCTCTTATTATGTTATTATGTTGTCGTATGATGTAAATTATATATGCTATGTCATGCTATGTTGTAAATTCTTTTATGCTATGTCGTGCTATGTTGAGAATCATGTCAAGCTATGTTATACTATCATACTATGCCATGTTATAAATCATGCTATATTATGTTGAAAAATCATGATGTTGTTGGATCATGCTTAAAGTTATGTTTTTTTTCTTAATTTAAATGGATCCTGTGTATGGGAATTTGCCTATTAGGTTAGGTGTACCCATAAACTTGAAACTATAATTAAATAAAACTTGATTATGGGAATTTGCCTATTGAGTTAGGTGTACCCATATAAAACCATGTTGTTAAAAAAATTAGATGATGTTGATTCACACATGTTCATATGTAAGTTTATGAAAATTGATTGAGATTATATTAGGTGAATTTTGAACAAGTTGACACCTTTAGGTCCATGACATGTATAATCTATGCAAGTTGGACATATGCAAGTTTCACCCCTTATTATGATTCATTTGGTCACATATACATGTTGTTATTATGATAATCTCTTTTATGCTATGAGTTAGGCTATTCGAGTCTAACATATATTTTGCGAATAAACGTTCAAACGTGGGGTAGGGGTAATATTAGGAATTAATAAATTGGGTGCAATTTTGTAAGATTTTGCATACCATGAATGGATGTCCATAATTGAGTCAATTATGGACATTGTTAAAAATTGGAAGTAATTAATAATTCAAGTAGGGAATTATTAAAATTGGGGGAAAGTGGATTATTATTAATAATCAATGCTTAGGACACGAGGTTGGACCCGTTTGTGATGTAAACCTGCCCGGACCCGCCCGGCAAATCCAGTAGTCACAAATGTCGGCCCAATGTGAGAGGTCCTAGGCCCAAACTAAAGCATGACAGTTGTAAAGACACGAGGTTAGACTCTTTTATGGTGTAAGACTGCCCGGACCCGCCTGGCAAATCCAGCTGCCATAAATGCCAGTCTAATGTGAGAGGTCTTTATGAGGTTATGGCCTTAATGAACAAAGAAATACTTAACCAGATAATCATGTAAGGTGGGACATGGGGGTTAAGTAGGTGCCTTGGGTGGCATGAGGAATCTGGTGGTTGCCTTTAGAGGCATTTGAAATACGATTAGACTTAACCAAACACACATGTAAATGAACATGACTAAGTGGGTTAAGTGGGATGGACTAATGGGGACAAGCTTAGGTGGAATGCTTGTGGTAAATAGTGGGGGCCCATTTCAACCAGTATCCCAAAACGTATCTTTGTGGGCTCGACCCAAGTCGAGGACGGGACACGCATACTAGGTTTGACTATAAGAGGCCAAAACAGGGAGCAGTGGCAACGCAAGTCCAACGGGTTTCATATGCGTGTGTGGACCCGGGCTGGTAGGTAAGACGTTGTTGCATCGTGTAGGTATAAGCCGTGCATGTCCGTTGTATCAGGTTGCCACTTTAGGGGAGTGATACACCCCACTGTGGGGCCAGCACGGGTATCTACGAGTTAAGGAGCCGATCGAATAATGGGAAGTAGGGTACACCTAGTGGAGATAGGGGCAGGCGGCACCTATGTAGTCAGCTAGGGGTACGTAAAGCCATTGGGAAAGTTTCTAAGTGAAGCTAAGTGGGATGAATCTTTAGGGTGACTGGTGTGGTGCAGTATAGTGTTTATCCTTTAGTATTTGGGAGCGCCTATAACGTTGCCTTTAGCGATTGTCTATGTCCTTAATCTGCTCTTCATAGACATTTTCTTGTTTTCCAGCTTATGCCTTAGTCCAGTTATTTTGGTAATAGTATTGTAGAATTATCATATTCACCAGACTTTATGTCTGACCCCCTCTTTTCCATCCTTTTTCTCCCTTCAGGTCCGCAGGTTGGGCCAAGTTCTAGTGGAGTCTAGTTGGATCGCTTATCTTCTGGAAAGCTTGGACTGCTGAAGTAAAGTCCAGCTTGTTATCTTTCTTTTTAATGGCTATTCATGTAATGGGATTATGTACTTGTTTTATCAAGATAGATATTGTACTTGACATTGAATATGGTGTTATGATGTAATCAAACATGTTTTGACTTCTGCTACAATGAAATAAAGTTTTTTGAATTTCCAAGTACTATTTTATATCTGTCTTGTTGTAATTTTACTGTTCTATATTCACTTAAAACCTCCATGGAAGTTAATGCATTCCCTTTGTGAGTGACATTAATGGACGTGGGGTGTTACACATGGTATCAGAGCATAAGGTTACCAGAACAGATAAAAAAAAATTTTACAAAAATATTTTTTTCTAAAGTTTTTTTGGAAGAAGTGCTTTAAAAAAAAAAAAAATCATGTTATTTAAAGAGAGTTTTTATGAAAAACATAATCCCAAATAGCCACATCCTTATCCTTATCTTTCGAATTCTCCATTTTGAATCTTTCCTTTTTTCGTTTCAGCATGGCTGAAGATCTTAATCTCCCAGAAGGTGTGACGATTCCAGGGTGGTTTAGGAGATACTTGGAGGCTAGGGCCACCACTGCAGGCCCAGCGGATACTCCTCCACCCCTAGTTGCACCCATTCCTCCTCCTCCTCCTCCTCCTCGTGTTGACACTTTTGCAAAGACGTGCAAGGAATTCAAGGCTATGGGAGGAAAAACTTTTCAAGGGACTGAGACGTTTGTGGAGGCCAGAGATTGGCTTAAGGAGACTGAGGAATTGTTGGATATCTTTGAAGTGGAAGATGGGAGGAAAGTCCGTTTAGCAGCTTGGTTAATGAAGGGAGAGGCCTCGTTTTGGTGGGAGGTCACTAACGGGGAACGTCCAGTTGATTCATGGGCGGATTTCAGACGAAGGTTTGAGGCAAAGTTTCTTTCAAGGGCAGAGGAGAACTTAAATATGGAAAAATTCCTGGCACTAAAGCAAGGGAGCTCATCGGTAAAGGAATATGTCAATAAATTTAATCAGTTAGCAAGGTTTGGCTTGGAGTTGGTGAACACGCCAGAGAAGAAAGCTTTGAGGTTCGTTAGAGGCTTGAATGAACCGTTGCAAGGGTTGGCTATGACCCACATCCCTATGGGAGCCACCTTTGAAAAGCTAGTAGAAATGGCACTTATGCATGAGGATAAGGCAGTTGAAAAGAAAGGGGATCAGAAGAAACCCCAACAGCAAAATAAGAAGGGTGGTAAAAACAATAATGGAAAAGGGAAGAAGAAATGCTTCAATTGTGGGACGCCTTGCCATCTCAGCAAAGATTGCAGAAAGAAAAAGAAGACTGGTTGTTTTCATTGTGGAGATGCGGGACATTTAGTGAAGGACTGTCCAAAGAAGGGGCAGAGGGCAGGGTCTACCTCGGGAGGACAGGTGCAGGCTCTTATGGCACCAGGGCAGGCAAGGGGGCAAGTTCAGGCTATTGCGGCCCCACCGCTGCAAGAAAGAGGTAGAACAATTTCTGTTGAAAGCTTAGTTTTTCTGTTTGATCATCCTGTCCGTACCTTATTCGATTCTGGCGCATCTCATTCGTTTATCTCTGCATCATTAGTTGAATCACTGCACTTGAACACCAGTTTAGTAGAGGATCCCTTGGTCGTTTCAAATCCAATTGGGGGTTCGGCTCATTTGACCATGATATGTTTGGATTTGAAAATCTCTATACTTAGCGTTGAATTTAGATGTGATGCTTATGTATTGGGCTTCACGGGCTATGGGCTAATTTTAGGAATGGATTGGTTGTCTAGAAATAGGGCCATTCTTGATTGTGAAAGGAGAGTAGTTAGGCTTGTGACTCGCCTTGTTAATGCTCTCGACATCTTTTGTAATCCCATAAATTCCGTTATGCTAAGTTATCTTGAATCGCTTGACGCGTCTGTAGAGAACCTGCGATCGGTAGAAGTGGTCCGGGAATATCCGGATGTGTTTGAGGAGGTGAAGGGCTTACCTCCAAAGCGGGAGATAGACTTTCGAATTTATCTTGTGGATAATGCTAAACCCGTATCTTTGCCAGTGCGCCACATGGCTCCTCGTGAAAGGAGGGAACTCAATAAGCAAGTAAAGGAGTTGCTTGAGAAGGGGTTCATAAGACGAAGTATATCGGAGTGGGGTGCTCCAGTAGTTTTTGCCACAAAGGCGGATGGGTCTCTTAGACTTTGTATGGACTATAGAGAACTAAACAAGCTTACTAAAAAGAACCGACACCCACTGCCGAGGATTGACGATCTCTTTGATCAGTTAGTTGGCGCCTCAGTGTTTTCGCAGTTGGACTTAGCCACTGGCTTTCATCAACTGAGAGTGGTTGAGGATAGTATAGATAAGACTGCTTTTAGGACTCCTGACGGATTCTATGAATGGCTAGTGATGCCCTTTGGTTTGACAAACGCCCCTGCATATTTTGTTGATTTGATGAGTAGGGTGTTTAGGGAATACCTTAACAAATTCGTGGTAGTCTTTGTGGATGACATCTTAGTCTTTTCTAAGAATAAAGAAGAGCACTCCCTACATCTTAGGGAAGTGTTGGAAACCCTTCGAGCGCATAACCTTAAGGCAAAATTTTCTAAGTGTCACTTCTGGAGGAAGGAAGTATGGTTCTTAGGGCACGTGGTTTCCAAAGAAGGGATAGCAGTGGATCCCGCAAAGGTGGTGGCCATCCAAGATTGGAAGGTCCCTAAAAATGCAACCGAAGTAAGAAGTTTCTTGGGGTTGGCTGGCTATTATAGGAAGTTTATCAAAGACTTCGCAAAAATATCAGCTCCATTAACACGGTTAACGAAGAAGAACCCGGTTTTTACGTGGGACAAAGATTGCGATGATGCGTTCCAACGTTTAAAGAGAGCCTTAACTTCAGCCCCAGTCTTAGTGCTGCCAGACGGGAATAAACCGTTTACCATCTATACTGATGCTTGTGGGACGGGACTTGGCGCGGTCCTCATGCAAGAGGGAAGAGTAATAGCCTATGGTGGAAGGCAGTTGAGGGTTCATGAAAAGAATTACCCCACGCATGACTTAGAGCTAGCCGCAATTGTTTTCGCGCTTAAGTCTTGGCGTCACTATCTTCTTGGTGAGAAATTCGAACTGTTCACTGACCACAAATCATTAAAATACTTATTCTCTCAGAAGGATTTGAATTTAAGGCAGCAACGGTGGATGGAATTCTTAGCCTCCTACGATTTTGAAATAGCATATACCCCGGGCAAGGGTAACGTGGTGGCAGACGCCTTAAGTAGGAAAAGGTTGTCCTTGAGTTCGTTGTTTGTTGAACGACAAAGCTTAGAATTCATCTCTATGTTTGACTTTAGACCCTCCGTTGACTTAGTACAAGGTCTGTTAGCATCCTTGGAGGTTAGACCTACACTTCTAGGACGGGTTGGTGAGGCACAGCGAGACGACCCACGGTTGGTTGAGATAGTAGAAAAGCTCAAAGGGGGGGAGTCGTCAAGCCATCTTCGTAGTTATACCCTAGACGATAAGGGTTGGTTACGAAGGGATAATAGACTTTGTGTACCGCAAGACGAAGACTTAAGGAAGGCCATTCTTGATGATGCTCATCGCTCAAAAATGACCATTCATCCCGGCAGGGATAAGATGTACAAAGATATGAAGCGGGTTTTCTTTTGGGCCGGTATGAAAAAGGATGTGGCCGAGTACGTCGCTAGATGCTTGGTGTGCCAACGAGTTAAAGCAGAACAAAAGAAACCCGGTGGGTTGCTTCACCCATTAGAAGTTCCACTATGGAAATGGGAAAGCATCTCATTGGATTTTGTGGATGGATTACCAAGATCAAGGAAGGGTAACACGGGGATTTGGGTTATAGTAGATAGACTTACTAAAAGCGCCCATTTTATTCCCGTGAAAAGTAAGAGGACTGCTCCGTGGTTGGCTTCTGTATACATTAAGGAGATAGTTCGTTTGCATGGTATTCCTTCTAGTATAGTAAGCGACCGTGACCCCATCTTTACTAGCGAATTTTGGAAGAGTTTACAAGAGGCGGTAGGGACTCAGCTATGTTTGAGCACCGCATATCATCCTCAGACAGACGGCCATACCGAGAGGGTGAATCGCATTCTAGAGGATCTTTTAAGGCTTTGTATCCTAGACTTTGTGGGTACATGGGAAGAGCACCTTCCGTTAGTAGAATTCGCATATAATAATAGCTTTCAGTCTAGTATTGGCATGGCACCTTTCTAAGCTCTTTATGGAAGGCCTTGCCGTTCGCCTACATGTTGGTGGGAATCTACCGATAAAATCCTACTTGGGCCCGATATGGTTAGGGAAACCTCGGAGAAGATTGAGTTGATTCGAAGGAGGATGAAAGCAGCACAAGATAGGCAAAAATCGTATGCTGATAAGAGGAGGACAGATCTTGAGTTTGACATTGGGGACATGGTTTTTATCAAAGTATCTCCGTTACAGAATGTTGTTCGCTTTGGGTCCTTGGGGAAATTAGCACCAAGGTTTGTAGGGCCGTTTCCTGTAAAAAAACAGGATTGGGAAGATGGCATATAGGGTGGAGTTGCCTGAGAAACTTAGTGGAGTACACGACGTATTCCATGTATCACATTTGAGGAAGTGTTTACACAAGACCGCGGAGGTGGTAGAGCCGAGCTTGCTTAAAGAGGTGGAAATAGAGCGTGATGCAACAATGAGACGAGCTCCTACATGCATTCTTGGGTCGGAGATCAAAAAGTTGAGGAATCGAGAGGTCAGACTGGTTAAAGTGCAATGGGGTGATGATGAGAGCAACGCAACTTGGGAGACAGAAGAGAAGATGCGTTCGTTGTACCCTTTTCTTTTTGAGGGTATGTCTTTTAATTTCTCCTTTATCGCTTAGCTTATCTTATCTTATTTTAGTATGTCCTCTCATTAGTATCTTTGACCTTTAGTTAGGATAATCCTATGGTTGAAACATGTGTTTGAGGCATGTTATGTATGATGGATGCAAGTGTTTGCTAGTGGTTGCTCGTGGATGCATATATACACACACTTTAGGCACTAGATCGGCTCAGTCACTACATATTGCATATTGCATATATATATGGATGTATTTAGTAAAATGGATGAACGATGGTTGTATTATCATGTGGATGCTGCATTCAGATGATGGTTGTGCACGCATATAGAAGTATTATGTAGCATTAAGAATCTTTTGCATACATAATGGATGCATGGCACAATCATAGTTGCATTAAGGAGGTCAACTGAATCAGTGGACCACCTGATTTTGCATTAGATACGGACATATACACACACTGTGCATTTAAACATGAAAGCATTAGAAGTCTGTAAGGACAATGGATGCCTGTGTATGATGGATGAGTAGATGGACGTTTGGATGGTAGGATATACATTCTTCCAGACTTGAAGATTTCGGGGACGAAATACTAAAAGGAGGGGAGAATGTAACACCCCGAATTTTCTATTAACACTAAAGTTGCTAAAATAATAATAAGTGTGTAGAAGAGGGGATGTATCTAATATGAATATAAAAATATTAATAAGTATGTAAGAGAGGGGATGTATCTATTATGAATATAAAAATATTAATAAGTATGTAAGAGAGGGGATGTATCTAATATGAATATGAAAATATTAATAAGTGTGTAAGAGAGGGGATGTATCTAATATGTATATAAAAACAATAATAAGTGTGTAAAAGGGGGGGATGTATCTAATGTGTACATTGTAGAATATATATATATATATATATATATATATATATTGCTGAGTGTTTGCTGAGTCACTTCTGACTCATTGCTGAGTCAACAAGATAAACCCCATCTTGTCTGAACGGCTGCGGTTATTTCTAGGTTAAATCTAATGGCCTAAATGCATTCTAAAATCTATAAATAAGTGGGTAGACCCTAAACCTAAATCACTTGTAAAATTAGAGAAGCTACCGTCATGCTGCTGCCATGGAGTTCAGCGTAGCCGTCACAAACTAAGAAGAGGAAGCCTAATCATCTACAACTAAATCTACACAAATCAAATCAAAAGATCTCGCTTTCTCTAATTCTTTTCTTTTGTTGGTGAGTATGATGATTCTCACAAGACTATTACAAACTAATTTGACTCAGTTATGAATGGATCACAAGAAAGTGATGTGATTTGTAATTGTAAATTCTATATATTGTGGATCTCTTATTATGTTATTATGTTGTCGTATGATGTAAATTATATATGCTATGTCATGCTATGTTGTAAATTCTTTTATGCTATGTCGTGCTATGTTGAGAATCATGTCAAGCTATGTTATACTATCATACTATGCCATGTTATAAATCATGCTATATTATGTTGAAAAATCATGATGTTGTTGGATCATGCTTAAAGTTATGTTTTTTTTCTTAATTTAAATGGATCCTGTTTCTGGGAATTTGCCTATTAGGTTAGGTGTACCCATAAACTTGAAACTATAATTAAATAAAACTTGATTATGGGAATTTGCCTATTGAGTTAGGTGTACCCATATAAAACCATGTTGTTAAAAAAATTAGATGATGTTGATTCACACATGTTCATATGTAAGTTTATGAAAATTGATTGAGATTATATTAGGTGAATTTTGAACAAGTTGACACCTTTAGGTCCATGACATGTATAATCTATGCAAGTTGGACATATGCAAGTTTCACCCCTTATTATGATTCATTTGGTCACATATACATGTTGTTATTATGATAATCTCTTTTATGCTATGAGTTAGGCTATTCGAGTCTAACATATATTTTGCGAATAAACGTTCAAACGTGGGGTAGGGGTAATATTAGGAATTAATAAATTGGGTGCAATTTTGTAAGATTTTGCATACCATGAATGGATGTCCATAATTGAGTCAATTATGGACATTGTTAAAAATTGGAAGTAATCAATAATTCAAGTAGGGAATTATTAAAATTGGGGGAAAGTGGATTATTATTAATAATCAATGCTTAGGACACGAGGTTGGACCCGTTTGTGATGTAAACCTGCCCGGACCCGCCCGGCAAATCCAGTAGTCACAAATGTCGGCCCAATGTGAGAGGTCGTAGGCCCAAACTAAAGCATAACAGTTGTAAAGACACGAGGTTAGACTCTTTTATGGTGTAAGACTGCCCGGACCCGCCCGGCAAATCCAGCTGCCATAAATGCCAGTCTAATGTGAGAGGTCTTTATGAGGTTATGGCCTTAAAGAACTAAGAAATACTTAACCAGATAATCATGTAAGGTGGGACATAGGGGTTAAGTAGGTGCATTGGGTGGCATGAGGAATCTGGTGGTTGCCTTTAGAGGCATTTGAAATACGATTAGACTTAACCAAACACACATGTAAATGAACATGACTAAGTGGGTTAAGTGGGATGGACTAATGGGGACAAGCTTAGGTGGAATGCTTGTGGTAAATAGTGGGGGCCCATTTCAACCAGTATCCCAAAACGTATCTTTGTGGGCTCGACCCAAGTCGAGGACGGGACACGCATACTGGGTTTGACTATAAGAGGCCAAAACAGGGAGCGGTGGCAACGCAAGTCCAACGGGTTTCATATGCGTGTGTGGACCCGGGCTGGTAGGTAAGACGTTGTTGCATCGTGTAGGTATAAGCCGTGCATGTCCGTTGTATCAGGTTTCCACTTTAGGGGAGTGATACACCCCACTGTGGGGCCAGCACGGGTATCTACGAGTTAGGGAGCCGATCGAATAATGGGAAGTAGGGTACACCTATTGGAGATAGGGGCAGGCGGCACCTATGTAGTCAGCTAGGGGTACGTAAAGCCATTGGGAAAGTTTCTAAGTGAAGCTAAGTGGGATGAATCTTTAGGGTGACTGGTGTGGTGCAGTATAGTGTTTATCCTTTAGTATTTAGGAGCGCCTATAACGTTGCCTTTAGCGATTGTCTATGTCCTTAATCTGCTCTTCATAGACATTTTCTTGTTTTCCAGCTTATGCCTTAGTCCAGTTATTTTGGTAATAGTATTGTAGAATTATCATATTCACCAGACTTTATGTCTGACCCCCTCTTTTCCATCCTTTTTCTCCCTTCAGGTCCGCAGGTTGGGCCAAGTTCTAGTGGAGTCTAGTTGGATCGCTTATCTTCTGGAAAGCTTGGACTGCTGAAGTAAAGTCCAGCTTGTTATCTTTCTTTTTAATGGCTATTCATGTAATGGGATTATGTACTTGTTTTATCAAGATAGATATTGTACTTGACATTGAATATGGTGTTACGATGTAATCAAACATGTTTTGACTTCTGCTACAATAAAATAAAGTTTTTTGAATTTCCAAGTACTATTTTATATCTGTCTTGTTGTAATTTTACTGTTCTATATTCACTTAAAACCTCCATGGAAGTTAATGCATTCCCTTTGTGAGTGACATTAATGGACGTGGGGTGTTACAATACCCCTAGAAAGGGAAATGTGGTGGCAGATGCCTTGAGTAGGAAAAAGCTGACCTTAAGTCCTCTCTTTGTAGAAAGGCAAAGCTTGGAGTACATAGCAAACTTTGACTTTATACCTTCCATTGATTTTGTACCTGGCTTGTTATCAACACTAGAGGTGCGGCCCATGCTTTTGGACTCAACAGGAACCTCGCAACGTGAAGACCCTCAGCTAGTTGATGTGATGGATAAGCTGATAAGAGGGGAGACTTCTAGTCAACTCAATAGATACTCCATCGATGAGAAGGTTTGGTTGAGACGGGATGGAAGACTATGCATCCCACAAGCAAGAGATTTGGTGAAAACCATTCTCGAAGAAGCACACCATTCTAAATTGACCATACACCCAGGCGGGGACAAGATGTATAAAGACATAGAAAGGGTTTTCTTTTAGAACGACATGAAGAAGGATGTAGCTGAGTTTGTCTCTAAATGCTTGATGTGCAAGCAAGCCAAAGCGGAGCAGAAGAAGTGTGGTGGTCTGCTTCATCCTCTAGAGGTCACACAGTGGAAATGGGATAGCATTTCGATGGACTTGATTGATGGGTTGCCTAGGTCCAGAAGGGGCAATACCAGTATTTGGGTAATAGTGGACAGGCTCAATAAAAGCGCTCACTTTATACCTGTTAAGAGTAGGAGGACTACCTCATCGTTAGCATCCATTTATCTTAAAGTGGTGGTTCGACTGCATGGAATACCCTATAGCATAGTAAGTGATCGAGATCGTGTCTTTATGAGCGGGTTTCGGAAGAGTTTGCAGGAAGCTGTAGGCACACAGCTATGCTTAAGCACTGCCTGTCACCCTCAAACTGATGGTCAGACAGAAAGGGTGAACATAGTATTAGAAGATCTTTTGAGATTATGCATTCTTGATTTTAGAGGGACATGGGAGGATGATATTCCTTTGGTGGAGTTCGCCTACAACAATAGTTACCAAGCCACCATAGGCATGGCACCCTTCGAGGCTTTATTTGGAAGACCATGCTGATCACCAACTTGTTGGTGGGAGTATACAGATAAGCTCGTACTTGGGCCGGACATGATTTGAGAATCTTCAGAGAAGGTGGACTTGATACGAAGACGAATGAAGACTGCACAAGATTGATAAAGTCCTATGCTGATAAAAGAAGGACCGACCTTGAGTTTGAGGTTGGAGATAGGGTTTTCCTTAAAGTATCTCCTTTGAGGAATGTCGTTCGTTTGGTTCTACAGGAAAATTGGCACCAAGATTTGTAGGGCCATTTCCTATCATTGAAAGGATTGGGAAGATGGCTTATAAAGTAGAGCTTCCCAAAAGATTGGCTGGAGTTCATAATGTTTCTCATGTCTCTCATATGCGAAAGTTCTTACATGAGTCGACAAAAGTTGTGGAGCCAAGCATACCAGAGGAAATAGAAGTGGAGCGAGAAGCGACGGTGAGGAGAGTTCCAACTCGTATCTTAGGGACAAAAGTTAAAAAGCTTCGCAACCGTGAAGTCAAGCTTGTTAAAGTTCAATGGAGTAACGCTGATGAAGATGCGAATTGGGAGACTGAGGACAAGATACGCGCAACCTACCCTTTTCTTTTTGAGGGTACATCCTTGATCTGTTTTCCATAAGTTTATGCAGGCTTATATCTATCTTTTATGTATATCTCCTCGGTTCTATTCCTGACCATTAGGTAGAAACCAATGGATGTAAACATGCATTTGAAACATGTTATGATTGATGGTTGCAAGTGTTGCTAGTGGTTGCTTGTGGATGCATATACACACACATTGGGTACTTGATCGGCTTAGCCACTTTCATATTGCATATGCATATATGTATTTGTATATGGATTGAAATTTGATGTGTTACCATTTGGACGTTGCATTTGTATGAATGATTGTGCACTCATGTAGAAAGAATGATTTGGAACAATTGCATACATAATATACTCATGGCATCATCATGATTTGCATTAAGGAGGTGAACTGAATCAGTAGACTGCCTGATTTTGCATTAGATAAGGACATATACACACACTATGCATATTTTCATGAAAAGCATTAGGTACCTTTTAAGGACAATGGATGCCTATGATTGAATGGCTGAGTAGATGGATGTTGGATGGTAGGATATAGATTCTTCTTGACTTGAAGATTTCGGGGACGAAATCCTTTAAAGAGGGGAGAATGTAACACCCTGTATTTTCTATTAACATTAAAGTAACGAATTAAAGAATACTTAATTTTAAAAGTGGGAATTAGGGGAAAAGGGTTAGGCCATTGCATTGGTCGCTGAATTCTTCTTGATATAGAGTCCGAGTTTGCGTGAATCGGACCCCGTATGATGAAGTTATGGAGTTTAGAAGATTTCAAGTTTAAACGGAAATTAAATATAAATAATAATTAAATCAAAAAGCGGTTCAAATTCGAAAATTCCGAGACAAGCGGCTGGGAGGGAAAATTCCCGCCTATAGGGGTCGACTCCACCTAGGGGATCGACATAGATGTCGACCCCTCAAGAGGGGTGTCGATCCCCCTGTAGGGGTTGACACCCTCGGCCAGATCTGGGATGTTTTGTCCAGTGGCATTTTCTGAGTCACTAGGGCTTATGTGGCGACTTTCGGTTGGCTCTGTTTTGTCTGGATGGCTCTGATTTCTCCTGGGATGATCTAAAGGCTCTCATTAATCTAAACTTCTATATAAACAACCCCAACTAACAACCCTAAAATCACATAAAATTGCTTTATGAAGCCGTCATGTTGTCCATGGCCAAACTAGCGTAGCCTCCATTTTTCTCTGAACTACAAGTCAAGTTAGGAAGTCCCAAATCAAATCAAAACTAGGGAATAAGTAGTCTACATCAAGGATAGCTTTTCAGTTTCATAAATTAGATCTCAGAAAACAAGATTTGTTCTTTTGTTTGTAAGTTCAGTTATTCTTTAGATTTGAACAAATAAAAGTCATGACTTGTCATGAAGAGAAACTAGAACTATGCCTAGTTGTAGGATAATCGTATTCTGATTCATATTGCAATTATGAAATTAACTATGCCTACGTGACTATTGTGATTGATACAACCTATCATGTTGTATATTAATTTGGTGATGAGCCTATCATGTTGGATATTAATTTGGTGATGAACCTATCATGTTGTATATTAATTTGGTGATGAACCAATCATATTGTATATAACTTTGGTGATGAACCTATCACGTTGTATATTAAATTGGTGACGGACTTATCATGTTGTATGTTAAGTTCGTGGTGAACCTATCATGTTATATAACAATTTGGCAATGAACCTATCATGTTGTATATTAATTTGGTGATTCCTTATGTTATGTTATATGCAAGATCATAAGCTAAGTCATGTTCATATATGCTTGTATGTCTAGATTCACATGCTTGGATGTTTAGATCTATGTTAATTTGATCCAAGTCAAATGCAAGTTCACATTTACATGCTTAATTAAATTTGTGTAGTACTATGCCAAATTTATATTACACATGCTTGGTTGATCTAAACTGTTTTATGCCGTTGGAATTTTACATCTCCCTTTTCTTTTTCTCTCTTTGTTTATGAGTTAGGATAATTTGTGAGCCTAACGTTCTATGTAATTTATGCAAACGAATAACGGGGGATACGTTGGGAAATATATTAAGTTATATGCTATTGGCATAGGTTGGCTCATAATCATGTAAATGATTAATGGAATGAAAAGGTATAATTTGTATATCTAAGAATTATGGCATAATTTAGGGGGTAAATGGGACATGACTTGACTTGACCACATTGGTGGATAATTTACATATGAACATAAATAGTAAATATGTAAATTAATTAAAAGATGATTGTGCCTAACCCGAGGCTAGATTGAGTTACGGTGTAAGACTGCCCGGAACCGCCCGGCACATCCAGCAACCATAACAATATAGATCTAATGTGAGAGGTTAGCGCATTAAGCTCGAAAAACCCGAGGTTAGATTGAGTTGCGGTATAAGACTGCCCAGAACCGCTTGGCACATCTAGCGACTGCAACATTATAGATACAATGTGAGAGGTTGGTGCTTTAATTAATGAATTAAAGCTAAGAAACAGGCAGGCTAATAATGGTAAGGTTAAGTAAATTAAGGTAACACTTAACCAATACAACATGTTAACTAAACTGATGGGTGGGGTTAGGTTAATTTGAGAACACTTAACCATTTTAACATGTTGATTAGGAAATCCTAGTAACGGTGACCCATTTCAGCAGTAACCCACATAGATTTATCATGGTACCCTGAACTAGGCAGGGTGGGGCACGATTACTGGGCTGATTATATGCCGTTAAAATAACGGCGGGTTCTGAAGCAGTGTAGTTTCCAAAGTAGTATGGGCATGCACATACTCTGGCATGGACAAATCAGACACTGGGCATCTGTAGTTTATATTGTGCATATTGAATTTGTGTCAGGTCGCAACCATAGGAATCGATACACCCCATGGTGGGGCCAGCAAAGGTATCTATAATCAAGCGGTGCCAAATGACACGAGTCATAAATGCATGCGAGTAAAAGCCGATCGATAAAAGGGATTATTTTATCATGAAAACATGGTGCTAGTTGAAAAAACTTATTAGTAGGTGCAGAGAAATAGAAATGAGTACATTCAATTTATCTTGCCTTATTTATTGTTATCTTATTTCTAGGGTATTATCGTAGGTTCAGTTTAGACATGTCATGATCATTTTACCAGTTTACATGCTAAATAATCATTGGACTTACCAGGCTTATGTCTGACCCATTTTCTTTCGTCTTCTTGTCTTCCATTTCCCCCACCCCCCAGGTTCGCCGGGAGGGAATACTTCAACTTAGTCCAGAACTCATCCAGCTTGAAGAAAGTAGATGCTTTGCTTGGACTCTCTCTTACTGGATTATGGCTGTTGTTACACTCTTAATTGGGGAGTTATGTTGTTTTATTGTTGTTTATGCTTCTTTATGTTTTAGTCAAGACAAAGGCTTTACTGTAATGATTTTGGAATTTGGTTTGTAAGGCAGTTGTTGTAATGTTTTGACTGGACCACGTGCTTATGAAATAAAATTTATTCTTTCCGCTGTTTATATGTCTGTCTTGTAAACTACTTGTACCTTTTACCTATAATACTCCACCAAAGTTAAGGCATTCCCTTTTTGAGTGACCTTAATGGAGGTGTGTTATTTACAATTTTTATAGCCAAAACTGCAAATCTATACATCTTAGAAATACTTGTAAGAGACTTGGAGAGAACTTGACTGAACATAGTAGGCTTTGTGGAAGGTTCACTTCAACCAAGCTCGTCACCAACATCATTCAGACCTGTTCGTCATCATCATTCATTCATTAGAGAGAACTAGACTATACATATGTATGAATTCTGTGTATATTCAGGAAACTTGGAATCTGATAATAAGAATATGATATATTTGCTCAACTTTCTCAGAACTGAAAATAAAATGTGTTGTTTTATTTAAGCAGTTGCTTACTTTTAGATCTTTTTTTTATTATATTATAAGTATCAGTATACAAATTGTAAAAATATCATTTTTATATAAACATCAATTTAAAAAATATTATTTTTAGATAGGAAGTTGCGGGAAAAGATAGCGATGGTATCGACTGAAATTAAAACGAAACCCAAATCGTTCAGAAATAGAGAATGGAGGAGTGGATCCCAAAGGTGAGAACTTCTCACTTTTATTTTATTTTCTAGTTATAATATATACTAGGATGCAGATGGTGCTTAGCAGCACCCGACACCCATCGTCCACAGACCATGGATGACTTGTTTGTTTGATTGATGTGTTTTTAAAATTTGATTGTGTTTTGTATTATTTTTCCGCTGCATTGTAATTTGTAAATCTCTGATATTTTTCTGATATATAATAAATATTTATTCTCTGTATATTCTTGTATTCTAATGGAATTGTTGTAATAAGCAATGAAATGTTCTTCTGTTTGGGTTCCGATGAGGCTTGTCCTCAAAGCAATCCGGGCTTTCCTTTACGGGGAAGTTCGTGTGGTGACACAAATATACCTTGGTTGTTTATAAAATGCAAAATACTAAAATTATGGTGCCAGTTTACATAATCTAGCAGGTAAATAATCTATTCTATCACCAACAGTGATGTGTAAATGGATTCTAGCAGGTAAATAATCTATATTTATCACCTGTATAACTATCCAATGTTATTAAAACTGATATTAGTATACAAATTACATAATAACATAAATGCCCATGTATTCATACATATTGAATCAGTCTTCCACAATACTAATAAAACCGAATGATCAATAATGTGAACATAGATTCAAGGTTTGATAAATTGATTTAATTGGTTCAATCAGGAGATAAACTAGCATTATCAATATGAATCAATACCAACTATGAATCTATTGATTCACTACATTATTTACATCAAATGGAAAAGATATTATTTTAGTAAAAGCACATCACACCATAAAAGTATATGAAAACACAACTTACAAATCAGATTTGTGAAATAAAATCATTAGTGTATCTTTATACACATAATCATTATACAAACAAATACATATGTGCATATGTATGTATTTTCTAAGTCACATTAATATATCTACATAGTCCTACATATTTGATCTCATGAAAAATAAAGGGCCTAGGAATTACAAATATATATTACCTAGATTTTAAACTTAACCATAAAAGGGTATCAATGAATCAAGGTTCGTCAGAGAGGTATCTTACTGATTCATTAGCCAGTAAAACCAATTTTAATTAATAGAGCTAATATATGATAAGTTCTATCTATATATACTTATTAGTCAAATATTACGATAATAAGTTTAGTACTGTTTACTCGTATAAACAAATTTATAGCCAAGCATAACAGGAAACTTCTAATAGTATTATGAAAAATGAACCAATATCATCTCAAATGCAAAAGGTCTTAAACCTTTAAATATAAACAATTTAGTTTATAATAAATGTATAGACATATGAATCAATTTGTCTTACATCTACAGCATTTATATATAATTTGATCAGCATCAATATGACCTTATATAGGATACTTATGAAATTTAACATGATTTCTTAAATCTGTTTCAATGCCCATATAATCTAAAATGTTGCAGATCAAAGTGAAACGTTTACAATGTAGTTGGCTTTAAAACATTCAGTTTATCAATATAAACTGCAGTAATGAAATATGTATCAATATAAACAGCAGTTTTGATCAACATGTATGTTAATCCCATTTTC
Source organism: Allium sativum (assembly GCA_030737875.1). Classification (NCBI taxonomy): domain Eukaryota; kingdom Viridiplantae; phylum Streptophyta; class Magnoliopsida; order Asparagales; family Amaryllidaceae; genus Allium; species Allium sativum. The sequence goes on along the minus strand of CM060923.1, from coordinate 568,349,724 downwards.
TGTCATCAACCTTTGATCGATAGATGGGCATAGTATACTTAATTTATATCTAAAATTTCATTGAACAAGTGAAGTTATTGTTTAAACCATACATGATTAACTTTTAATCATTAGTACCAAAATAAATTCTTGATCAAACAAGCATGGTCTTTTAGGATATTATAATCACCATTATAGCATTAGTATTGTATATATAAATTAATATGCCAGTCAATCGATTTTATAATTACAAAATCGAGTAGCATGGTCTTTTAGGATATTACAATACCTGTCTCAAATTATTAAAGTAGAGAAGTACTTACTCAGTCCAAAATCTTATCAGTCTAACCAATTATCCCTCTTTGACCTATTTCTTCCAACGCCTCAAGAATAATTAATGCTCATCACCTTTCCCCCATCTTCAATAGGCTGGAAAAGCACCACTAACATTTAATAGTAACTGAAGATTAAGAACGAATACACCCATAGCTGTTAACTAATAGGTTATCACATTTAAGTAAAACTCGAAATAAAAAGCCAGCCCTACAGATCAAATCCAAACTGACGTTGGACATCACTATCATACCCAAGTATGAACAACCGACCCAAAAAAAAAAGAGCAGATCCACTCAAAGTTAGCCTAAACTAGGCAGCTGAAATCATTCTCGCATGAGGCTTCACCAAACGATGACCAAGTAGAAAACCGATAAGGGCAAGTCACCGCGCTATATCCATCAGTCGAAGATCGCCGAAGCCAAGGATTAGGATAATGTGAATCTATGAAAACAAGATTTGAAATGTAGCAGTGTTTCGATTTGATAATTTGGGGTTGGGGATAGATGGAAAGGGGATGTAAAGAGGCAGAAAATGAAAATTAGGCATTCTGAAAGATTTAGGTAATTTTGGGAGCGGGAAGGTAATGAAAAGAAAATCGGGAGAATGGAAATAAAAGTGAGAAATAGAGTTGGATGAGGTGTGGATTGACGGTGTGGATGGACGGTTGAGGTTTGGTTTTAACTAATGGTGCGGATCGTTGAGGTGTAATTTATATATATATATATATATATATATATATATATATATATATATATATATACATACATATACATATATACATACATATACATATATATTTACTTAGAATATATCTATAGGTACTGCAACACATTGTTGATATCTATGCTAACACATTGAATCATGTGTTGCAATAGATAAGAAACAGCATAGCAATGACAACATTGTAGCTAGCAACACCATGGGTTTTCGTTGCGACAGACCATTTATGGCGTAGTGTTGCTAAAAGTTACTGGACTCACCAGAATTTAAGTCAGACCCTTTTTGTTACCTCTTCTTTCTTCTGTTCCACCCCCTCACTCACCCCAGGTTCACAGGGAGGGAATTCTTAGAATTAGTCAAGACTTAGTTATTATATATATATATATATATATATATATATATATATATATATATATACATACATATACATATATATTTACTTAGAATATATCTATAGGTACTGCAACACATTGTTGATATCTATGCTAACACATTGAATCATGTGTTGCAATAGATAAGAAACAGCATAGCAATGACAACATTGTAGCTAGCAACACCATGGGTTTTCGTTGCGACAGACCATTTATGGCGTAGTGTTGCTAAAAGTTACTGGACTCACCAGAATTTAAGTCAGACCCTTTTTGTTACCTCTTCTTTCTTCTGTTCCACCCCCTCACTCACCCCAGGTTCACAGGGAGGGAATTCTTAGAATTAGTCAAGACTTAGTTATTATCTTATTGGAGCTGCTTTTGAAGTATAGCTCAAGTTCTTATCTCTAATACATATTAACTCTTTTTCTTTGGGAATTATGATTTTTATATATTTATGTACTCTAATGGTACAAGACAGAGGTTATATTTATCTAATGGTTTTTGTGACTTACGGTATTTTGGACCACGATGTTTGATTTATGTTTGAAATAAAGATTTGATTTTCCGTTGCTATCTTATTTATATATGTCTTATAATGTTCTGTGTCTATCTACCTATAAAGCTTCACGAAACTTAATGCATTCCCTCAGTGAGTGACATTAACGGACATGGGGTGTCAGAACTAGTTACATTGGCTAATTGTATGACGCTCATGACTCGGATTTTACAGGTCATGGGTTTGAACTTCAAAAGATATTAAAATTACAGTGGTGTTCTGCCGAACAATTTTCAGCATTCGAATGAACTGGGTATGAGGAAATGTAAATTTTATTGGTTCTGTCTTTTGGAATCCAGTAGAACCAAGGAAACGTTGTGCCCATAGCAGTACTCTTCAAGCAAACTAGAGCAGGCTTCAAATATTGCAATTATCTACTAGTTAATCGTTATATTTAAATACCGAAAATGTGAACAAAAATTATGCAACATACTAGCAAGAAAAAGAAAAACAATAATGATAAATATTAAGGCAATGAGATAAGAAAATTAGGAAACAAAACTGCATGGCATGGCCAGTACCATGAAACAGAACCAATTAAAACTTGCCTTGCATTTGGCTAATAGTAAGAGTTATGCACAACATACGTATACAGTGAGCTTATAGGTAAGAATAAAGAGTTTTCATTAAAACTAAAAGTTGACAGTTGATGTAACCTTCATTAACTATGTTAAAATTCAAAGAAATTCATCCCACGTCTTCTCATGTGATATTCTCCTGTTAATTGTACCTGTTTCAATACTTACAATACAAATCTCATTCTTTAGCGATTTCACTATTAACCAAAGGCACACAATTTTCGAAGACGCACTTGAATTAACTCCATTGGTTAGTTGAAACCATTCAAATCCTATTTTTCTTCTTTCTTTCAATTCAAAAAGGATTTAAAAAGTTGACTTATCTAAAAATTGTCATTCAACACCAAATTGTTACACAATTTGGATCACATGTTCTTTAGTAGAAAGTGATGATTTTCTTTATTTGCCCTATACATCTCTAATTTCATATAATTTAATTCTCTTTAGGACATGTGCATATGAAAGCATCTAGTTTTGGTGAAAAGTAGAGCTAGCTCCATTTTCTAAAGTAACTATTAGCTGTTTTATCCAACTCTTCTTTTGCAGATAATCCTCGACACCACGATTCGATTGAAGATGATAAAAATAAAGTAATAATTAACATAGTGCTATAAGAATCCAATTCATTGCCATGAAAAAATATGCCTAAAAGAAAGTTGCCAGAAATTTTAAGGGTAGAAACAAACCTAATCCCCAAATTGCCAAGTCTAAAAGTCCATACGCATTAGTAAATACTAACCAAATATTAGACAAATTCAAAATGATATACACAACAGAAAATAGAGGGATCTCTACGAGCATTATGGTGTTTAATCACGATTTCATCTACGCCCCATTTTCATGAATTAATGTATGGATTAGAAATGGTTTGGCACAAGAATTGGTATGACAAGCAGAAGTTTATCTCCACTAGTGGAGGAAATAGGCTGATTTAGGATTAAATTTCCTTTATAAAGGAACGTAATTGGCAAGGAGCCTCACATGAAGAACACAATAGCGATGTGAAGTTAAAAATCAAGGTTTCATTAAGAGAGAAAAAAATGAAGGAATGCAATAGAGGGAAACAAAAAAGGTGATACGAAGCGAAATCAAAATCAAAATCAACCTACAGTCTGGTAGAAGGAGAAGTAGGAAGAGAAGCGGGGCATAGAGGGAAACATATATGAATATAAAACACGCATTCATTTTATCATGCAAGTATAAGAAGGATGGTTGTCACCAACGTTTTAACGAGTAAAAGAAAAAAGAAAAAAGAAAACAAATATCTTCTGATGCACTTAATTTACAAATGCTGCTAATATAAGAAACTAAAAGTAGTTTTTTTTGTAGTGATATTTCGATTTTCAAACCAAATATCATATGGTTTATATTATCCTAACAACCTCAATTACCTATTCATTTTCTTATGCAAACATATCTTCCTCTTCTTCATTCTCTAGGTTTTGTTCTGAAATAAAATTAAGAAAACGACGGGGTGCTACCAGAACATAGATTGAAGAGAAAATTCTTGTTATTCTACTTACTACAACAACTATTTCAAAGGCTTTTTCAGAACATACAAGTGAGTATTTCCATGATTTTCGGACTTGTTTTTTTAAGTTAAAGTAAAATAGATACAATAGTTGTTGAAGTAATCTAAATAAAAAGAATTTTGATGGTAAATATATATTGGACCTGAAAAGTAACATTGTTTATAAGTTTATTCTTTTATGTTATTATTCTTTTTATTACTATCAATTACCTATTCATTTTCAGTTATTATTTGTTTATATGCACATCGTTCTTCCTTATCCCATTTTTGGCGTTTGTTTTTTTACAATCTTATTATACCTTTACCGTTTGAGTTGCATAAAATTGGAATAATATGAAATATCATTACAAAAGGAAATTGGGCATATTAGAACTTGTACCATAAATTGGGATTGTTATAAAGGAAAAATATATAAACATGAATAGGCTAAACTTAATTTTATATTAAGTAGACATATCAATTGTAAACATTTGTTAGATACTAATTTGTTTGCACATTTATATAGCATTGACTTGGTGAGCATGTACTTGACACTAATTTGTAGGCACATTAGTATGACATTGATTTGGTGAGCATGTACTTGACACTAATTTATAGGCATGTTAATATGGCATTGACTGAAAAACATGTAATTGACATTAATCTGTTTATGTTAATTTGAGAAACATGTTGACATTAAGTAGAATATGTCAAAAAAAGTGTTAAGAAGAACATGTTAGAAACATAGTAATTTGTCATTCATGTTAATTGACATCAAGGAGAGTATGTAAATTTGAGAAACATGGTAATTCATGCAAACTGACATTAAGGAAGATATGTTAATTTGAGAAACATAATAATTAGGCATTCATGCTAACTGACATTAATTAGGGAGAATATGTTAATTGGAGAAAACATGTAATTTGTCATTTATGTCACTTATTTAATTGATGTTAATTTTGGAAAATATGTTAATTAGACGTTTATGTTCATTTGATGTTAATTTGGGAAAAACATGTTAATTAAACATTTACGTTCATTTCGAAAAGCATATTTTTTGGCATCAATCTGTAAACATGTTATTTGACATCAATTTTTAAATATGTAAATTTGGCACTAATATTGGAAAGCGTGTTATTAATTTTTAAACATGTTGGGTTGACATAAAATTGGAAAATATGTTCGATTGACATTTATTTGGGAAAACATGTAAATTTGTCATTTTGTTGATTTGATATTAAAACGGAAAATATGTTCAATTGATGTTAATTTATAGAGTACGTTAATTTGATGTTAGTATGGAAAACATGTTAATTATACTTAATATGACATTAAGTAATCTTGTGGGGAAATCATGTTAATCAAAATGAGTTATACTTAATATGACAATAAGTAATCTGTATGGGAAAACATATTAATTATAATTAATGGTATTTAATTGGAAATTAAAATGAAAAGGGGAAAACATGTGAATTATACTTAATTTAATATCGAGTAAATATGTCCTGGGAAAATACGAGGATCAGATGTAAATTTAGTAAAACATGTTACTGTAATTTATATATATATATGAGCATGTGCCTACCTATTTTGGGGAAGGGTTGTACACAAAATTACATTTACTAGGAAATGTCATTTACAACCATGCTTATTAATGAACTTAAACCTGCTAAGTTAGACATGTTTAATTAATAAGAAAGGAGGTTATGCTATTTATATTCGGTTTTGGGACTTGTAAAATCCTAGTTTACTTAGAGACCAATCCTAGGGGTGGTTTCTGTCAATTCTGTTGTTGCTTGGAACCCGTATCAGTCAGTATCCCTATTGGTATCATATCGGGGCCTCGCATTAGGTAGGAGCCAGGGCACGCTTTATTGATCTGGATTGTAAAAGGTTCAAAATCTTGGAGGTGGGTACGGTTGCGTTCCGGCGGAGATATGAGCGTGCATAGGTCCAATGGGGTAAACTAAGTTGTTGTAACACTGGCGGATAGTGGTTTTGTCTTTAAAATGACGTGTCAGGAACTGATATACCCTACTGTCTTGGTTGGCACAGGCTATTCGTGTCTATAGCGAGCTAATCAATGGGTTGCATTAGGAAAAATCTCTTCTAATTCTTGTTTCTATTTGAACTTGTAGAAGGGCAAAACAACCAATCTGCCTAATCTAATTTCTGTTAATATTGTTATCATCATTATCTTTTAATATGAATAGTCAGTCCTTATTAATAACTCATATCATTTATTGTTCACCTTTAGATATGTACAGATACTTACCTTTTTATGACACTAGAACCACTATTTATATGTTTTACTTAATTTAGAAAGTCGAGCTCGTAATCACAACAGCTCACCAGGCTTTATATCTAACTCATTTCCTCTCTTCCTTTCTCTATTATTTCCCCAGGCTTATAGGGAGAAAGTATATAGTCATATTTCTTTGTTAGCTTTATTGTGATGGATTTCTACTAGTTGGATTACTTCCTGTTCTCCTTCCAAGGTTAGGATGTATCTTTTTGACTATATTTGGGGGATAATATTATTTTGCTCTGATGTTGTTTTTGACTGAGATTTTCAGACATAGCATTTTGAAACTATTTGGTTAAATGAAATAAATATGGTTTTGTATTTTATAAATTGAAAGTTTCTTCTTCTGTTGCAAATTTATTTTTTTACGTGAAATCCCAGTCTTTCTGATGTTTTATGTCTTTATATCTACAGTGCTCCATACTTTCTAAATGTAATCCTGATTGGGTGACATTAAGGAATGTAGGGTGTTACAAGTAGCATCTTCGACTTCCTTCTAAGCATTTACCTTCTGCCAATCGCTCAGGCTCATCATTCCTCAAGAATATCTTCATTAACTCCACTTTATCAACAACTCCATTCTCCAACATACTCCTCTCCTCCTCGACTAGTTCGCTAGGCATCGGCTAAAGTGGAGGGGTAGTCGCCAACCCAAGTTTTGTCTTGATGTAGGAGGACTTGAAAGGAAAAGGACGTTATCACGAGGTCATAGCCATCCAATTCTTGTTTTTCCTTAGTAATCTCTTTCCCTAGCTTAACCTCTTCAAGATTATGTTGCAACTAACTCCGGAGCTATATTGGCATTTTCCTAAGCCTCCATCACCCTTTTCTCTACCTCGACTAGTTGGCCTTTAGGCCAGCATCTTCCCTTTCAAGGGAAGTATTCTCGTGTTTTCGGTCGAAACTGTCTTGCACTCCTCCTTGATGGGTTATTTCCTTACTAGTGATATCATGTTCTTTGTTAAAAATATTTTCCAAATCAGTATAAATTTTCTTATACTTCCCCGCATTCAATTTAGCTTAGGCGTCAGTAAGTTCTTTCACAATAGAGTCCAAAGCAAACTTATCACAATCCTATTGTTGCTTCTGATTTCATTGGCTAAGTCTAGCTCAAGGTTGCATATAATTTCAGAGAGCTTATATGAATATTTACATGCCACTTTGTAATGCCCTGTGATGAAGGCTATTTCATTTTTAAGCTTACCGCCAAGGTTCTTCGGCACAGGTCACATATTAGGGACAACGTGCATATGTCCAAAGTACTATTGAGGAAACTATCCTAACAAGATCTTCATTCTTTCCTTGGTAGAAGCATCAAGGACAATGGGTTGTGATGAACATATCTCGGTGGATCTACGCTTGCTTGAGATTACTACAGTTGGCTCATTATTTTTGTCTTGAGACAGAATACTTTTTGGAAGACTTCTCATGCGGTAACAAATCATTTGGAGGGATCGGGGCCTTGACAGCTGGTCTATCACCCTCGTGGATCTCATGATGACTTTTATGCTTGTTAGTGTCATGGCGGAGCGGAGAGTAGAAATGAGAATGAGGATGATACTTGTAATTATTGCGCTTATTCTTCCTCTCTCTCTCTCTCCTCACTATCATGATCATCTTTGTAATCTCGCTCTAAGTAAAAATAAGATTTTGGGGGAGCCCTCTCATTGCAAACGTTGTTTGGAAGTTTTCTAGTAACGTACCCATGAGTAGACCTAATTCCTACAAACCAAAACGAACAAATGTTAGATCTAAGGAGTTATACGGCAGACAAATGTTGTGATGTGCAGTGTAAGTGTCATAAGTATTCTAGTGCATTCCCCCAACAAACAACTAGTTGACGCGTTGGTGGTGGGCGTAACTTCTTCAATTGTGGTGCAGCATGTTCTTTCATGGGAATTGGAAAGAACGACTGAGAATCTACATCTGGAAAGAGGTATTGCTCTGATGGGAGCGACAAGTTTTTCAAGCTCATAAAGGGATCAACCGAAGAGAGCGATTCACCCTATTAACCCAGTCGATGCACCAGCAGATTTTGAAGGGACAGAATGCGTTCTAACTGTTATGCATGCTCACTCTGAATGGTTTTAGACTGCTCCGCTGCTGGCTTCTCTGGAAAAGGGGTCGTATGCTCTTCTTCAACCACCTTCTTAGGTGACAACTCCTTTTCTTGTCTTTCGGATTTTGGACTGGTCCTGGGGCTATCCCTCCTTCTATCAACTTGTCTTTTCTGACCTTTGGGGTGGGTGGCTATTAGTATTTTTTGTTGTTGTGTAGAATGAAATTTTGCACTATCTGCACCCCGGCCGGGGTACGACCTTCTCTCTTTGCTCCACGACAAGGATCATGCCAGCTGGCTCTTCGATTGGGGGCATTAATACTGGTGACACAATAACTAGAGTCTGATCACCGCCTACTTCCAAGGTCTGGTTGTTACTAAGTAGGTTAAATCGATAAAGGAATTCATCTGCTATACATCTCTTAATAGTCCTGCATTCGCCGGAATGCCTCTTACAGTGGCTAAACGAGCATGATATTTATTGTCGGTGGGTTTGGACGGATTCTCCCTTCTAAAGTAGCATCGATATTAGAATCTCTTCAGTAAAATTCCAAGAAGTAGGTACAGATCGAGAACTTATGACTTTCTATTAATTGTCGGGCACAATTTGCTTATTGTGGGACGTAGAACAAATCAGTCCTTATATTGCTCATCTTGCTAATCCCTTCCGTCATGTAACAACCCTAAATTTTGGGGTAAATTTAAAATTTTATTTTAATTTATTTTAATGAGTTTTGGTTATTTAAAATAATTTATTTTAAATAATCACGATTAAAAATTTATTTTTATTTGCAGTAAGACTTTAAAATTTGCATTAATTCCATTTCGAGCCCGAAATGGCGTGGTAATTTCAATATTTGATTTTGAACCTTGAGAAAATTATAATTGGGAGTTAATAATAAATAAACATAATTTATTTATAAATATGAATATAACAAAGATTTGACTGTAGCCTATGTTTGCATTAATAAAGTAGACTGAGAACGATAATAAACCTGAATAGTTTATTTATAAATATGAGCATGACTTTGACATGTAACAATTAGACTCAACATTGAAAAGGATATATATATAATAATATGCCATGACAAACAAATGTAAAAAAAAAAAAAAAACGTTTCATTATCTAATTCCGACTGCACCGTTCTAACTTCCCTTTTCTTTATCTTCTTAATGTTCAGCATGCTACTTAATGTGCTGCTTGTTTCATTATTTAATGTAGTCATTCCCTCTCTCCTAACCGTTACGTTTCTTTTCCCTTTATTTTTCCATTCATTCATTTCTTGTTCTAATTCTTTATTTTATTCATTTCATTACATGACTTGAAGCATTTATGGAAGAGAGAGAAAAAAAAGGGAAAGTCACCTTCCTTGTACATAAATAAGTTTTGAAACCTATTTAATGGAAATTAAAGACCTTTCATTCAATATATATATATATATATATATATATTCAAAACGTTAAGAATGGAATGAGTAAATGTGTACACGTATTTTGGTGCATGGTTTGTGGGATATACTGATTTATTACTAGGAATGAATATTTGCTTTCCTTTCCTTATTTTTGATGCGTGCATTCATGTTACGTTATATATACATATATAAATAAAATAAAAAACGCAAGCCACAATGATAAAAAGAAATGTTCCTTACCATATACACTTGCGCTATCCATTTTCTCTCAAGTTTTATGTTTTGGAATTTAAATATATTTTCTCCTGTGTTCATTTATTCCCAAGGCCATTCATTTATGGCGTTGCTCCTTTTGACTATTTATATTTAATACTTTTATCTCTTTCCCTTCACCTTCTTTTTTCCCCATTAATTACGAAATTATTTCTTTCCTTTAATCTATTAACTTCTTTTTCTTAATCCTATTAATTTATTTTCCTTCAATCTATTTTATGCATCCTATTTCATACTCTTATTCCTTAAATTTATATCCTTTGATTTCTCATTTCCACTTACTCCCTTCGTTGGTTCTCTCCAAAACTAATGAACCCACACATTTATTTCTATTCTATTTATCCTCGCCTGCTCACTGAATAGATTCATTAAATTACGAGATTTTAATATATCATGTTTTGAAATTTTAGAATTAAAAAAACTTTCTAACAATTAGCATGAATCAATTTATGACGCATTTATTTCTATCCGTTTGTTTTCTTTCGTTTTGTGATTTTGTTTTGAAACATAAATAGGAAAATAACTTATGTATTTATTCTTTCCTGTCTCTACTCATCTATTTATCATTCAAATCATTTAGAAATAAAACAAATTCCCTTTCAAACGTATAGCCGCTGCCATGTCCATTTCAGTGGCCAGAATTTCGAAACTCCTTCCTCTTTTTTTTCTTTCTTTATCCACTCAATCAATTTCAGTAATTCCAAAACCAAATCGAAGAGCTTCCTGAGTTCTATAAGTCGTAAGGTGATGGATTCACGGTGAACTTTGGGTTACGGCTAAATCCTGGAGAACGTGGAAGAAGATTTCAATATTTGAATTATTTATTTACTTAATAATATTTAATTTTTCCAATCTTTAAAAATCAATAACTCTCTCATACGAGGTCCGATTTACGAACCGTAAGTTGCGCTGGAATCAGAAAAATGAGATCTTCGCGATGGCGCAGACTAGAGCTGAAACCGAGCAATTTGAAAATTCAGCTATTTTGAATGCGAACGACTTCTGAAAACCAATCAATGTGAGAATTCTGATTTACTTAAAATAATTATAAATTAATGATAATGGTGAAATCATGATTGTGTATTATCGTTGCTGATCTACGATGTTGTGATATTGTATGATTGCTGAGATATGTTATGATGTCATAATGTAACCTGCTTGTTTAGATCTATATATATCTTGATGTAATCCCCATATAAGTTCTCATCTTTATTTATTTTATTTTTATTTTTATTTTCTTTTTATTTTTCTAAATAAAAAGGAAGAAAGGTTTGAATCTTTATTTTTCACAAAATAAAAGAAAGTTTGATTCTTTTTATTTTGATTTGCAAAATAAAAAAAATATAAGTTTGATTTTAATCTTTCATTTACAACATAAAAGAAAGTTGAATCCTTTATCTACAACATAAAAGACAAGTTTGTTTTGCATAATAAAAAGACAAGTTTTAGGTAACAAAATAAAAAAACAATTTTTATCCTTATTTTTGTCTACATAATAAAATGCCCATTTTTTTTATCTTTATTTTTGTGAACAAAACAAAATGGCAATTTTATCTTTAACTTTGTTAATAAAAAAAGGCAAGTGTTAATCCTTAATTCTGTTAACAAGTTTTACCTTTAATTTTGTTAACGTAATAAGATGTAAGTTTTTAAAGCTTCATTTTGTTTACAAAATGAATAACAAGTTTTCACCTTTATTTGTTTACAAAATAAAAGTCAAATTTTCACATTTATTTTGTGAACATAATAAAATGCAAGTTTAATCTTTATTTTTATTCACAAAATGAAATGTAAGTTTTAATCTTTATTTTTTACTTACAAATTAAAATAAAGATGACGTCTTTTATTGGGATTCTCCAAAATTATACACCCCATGTTATGTTAACCTTACTGTGATGACACCAATTTGCATGTCGTGTTAACCTTATTGTGATGACACCAACTTACATCGTTGTGTTAAAATAGTGATGATGACACAATATACACTGTTGTGTTAATTTAAGAATTATGACACAAATTCATCATTGTGATCAATTTTGCTGAACTGACATAAAATTCACCGTCATGTTATATAATTGAAATGAATCCAATATTTACATTAGAGGATATAATTATGTTGACATTATAAAGGATGTTTACGTTAGAAATAAAGTTCACCTTTACATTTGCATTCTACAATGCAAGTATTAAAGAAAAGTATAACATTGATTTTAGCAAAAAAATAAATAGAAATAGGAACTTACATTTTTAATGTAAAAGAAATAGAGATAGAAATAAGAAGTTTGCATTTTCTAATGTAAAGATAAAAAGTGAATTTACATTTTTCCAATGTAAATAGAATAAAAAGAGAAATTACATTTTCCGACGTAAATAAAAAGGAATAATGGGCATTTACATTTTTGCAATGTCAAATAAAAGGAAGTACATTTCTATGTAACAAAAATGAATACATAAAAGGTACATTTTATGTATTAAAAAAAAATGAATTAAGGAAAAAGGTACATTTTTTTATGTATTAAAAATGAAAAGGATAAAAGATAAAATAGACATTTTGTTAAAGTAGAAAAAGAATAAAAGACAAAATATATTTTGTTGAATGAGAAATAATATGTGTAACCAGAGGTTGGATTGAGTTGTGATGTAAACCTGCCCGGACCCGCCCGGCTGTCCAGTAATCACAACAATACCTATCCAATGTGAGAGGTTAAAGCATATGTAAATTACTTCAAAATATTTAGGGTAAATAAGACATATATATTTACATTAGATAAATAAGAGATTATTTAAATTACATTTTTATATGTAATTAAAAGAATATATTTTACACTGTAAAGAAATTTACATTTATATGTAATTAAGATTATAAGATATAAAATTACATTTTTATGTAATTAAGATTATAAGGAAGAAAATTACATTTATGTAATTAAGAATAAATAGAAAATAAAGAACAAATATGTGAATAAGAATTTATTTACATTTTCTTATGTAAATAAAAAGAATAAAAATAATAATTATGTGAATAGTATTTATTTACATTTTTCTTATGTAAACAAAAAGAATCAATTTGTAAATAGTAATTATTAACATTTTCTTATGTAAATAATAAAAAGAAAGGTTAGAAAAGAACTAACATAAGATATTCTTTTTATGTTAAAAGGGAATATTAGAAAAGAATTAAAGAAATACAATTATTTACATTTGCTATGTAAATAGGATTTGCAAAGGAAATTGAATACATTTATTTACAAATAGTGTAAATAAATATGAATAAGAAATTAGATACATTTATTTACAATTAATGTAAATAAATATAACAAAAGTAAAAGTAAAACATTTATTTACATTTAGGTAAATAAGTAAGAAAAAGATAAGAATATATTTATTTACATTTAGGTAAATAAATAGGGTAAGAAAAGAATGTAATTTATTTACATTTAGGGTAAATAAATTAAAACATATAAAGATATAATTTATTTACATTTAGGTAAATAAAACAAAATATAGAAAAAAAAGTATAATTTATTTACATTTAGTGTAAACGAAACAGAGTTATTAAAAGTGATATTTTTATCGTCATTTTAGATGCGATAAAAAGAATAGACTTTTGAAATTGGAATAGTCAAACGATTTATATTTATATATATATATATAAATTATAAATTAAACGGAACGCGCGCGGCAGTTCGCGTATCGGCAATCGTAACTTTAAACGGTTATACAGAGAGATCCGACCGTCGGATTTTCCCAAAACTGGAGCCGTTTGGACCGCTTTGGGAAGATCTTTCCAATGACATAAATTTCGCCAAAATCCAACGTTTAGATTTCAAAATATGTGTAAATCAAATTTGGTTGAAAACAACGCCAGGGTCGCCCATTTACCCGAAGCGTCGTTAAATTAATTTAGGCTATTTTTATATAAATAAAAACAGCGATATGTTGTTATCAAATATTAATAAACGATATGAAATGTTTTCAAATTGTATATATATATATATATATATATATATATATATATATATATATATATATATATATATGCGAGAATCATTTGAGAAGACCGAGTTCAATCTCATTTCAAATGATTATACGACGTTTTAAATCTAAGAGTTGAAGACGGCGATTGAAGACCGACGATCTTCACATCGAATGGGTAACTAGCGTTGAGGTCCTTGATTGATTTGCTCCCAAGACGGGGCTAAGATGGTAGTTATCCGGACGTAGTGTTGATTTGTACGGATTTGACTTTCGCTCAGACCCAGAGCATAAGTTTATAAATGGAATGTATGTCTGACGTTATAGTCCTTTATACTACATTCGTTGATCTTTGTTAATACATATCTGCTTGGTGGTTAACACCCTTATCTGAGACATATGAGCTTAGAGGTTATATATTGGTAGAAATCAATGGTATAGTATGGACTGACAATGTGGCATGCTAAGATGCATCGATCAAGGCTTTTGTTGAAAAGCAGGCCTTGTGGTTGATGATCAAAGCACGGCCTGTTTAGGCGTAGCTTTGTGTATAGCGTGACTTCGCGAGCCTCACACCCCGGTATGAGTCAAAAACGGGATACGGACTACAGGGAGTGCACACGTTTCTTTCTAGCTAGAGTGATGTCTGGGACCTACCAGCGCTGACATTTTACTTATGTGGATGATGGATTTTGAGGCGCCTCGTGTTTTATAGGCCGTTGGTGGTCATATTATAGGTCCAAAGGGACCGGGAAGCGTGTGTTCAGGCATAACTAATCCACTGCCCATAGGCGGGGACCAGCCCTGAAGATCCAAGGGTTCACTGCGGGGGATCCTGAGGCATTTGCTAGAGTGTCTCGAATCGGAGAGGAGCTTGCCCCTAGCCTCGACTCATGATGGAAATCCAATTTCCAATACGACCTTGCGGTTTTGATTGTAGAACTAGTATTGGCGACATGATATATGGTACCCATGCCGTCTAGGATTGATACTTATGATTGAAATGTTTTTATTTAAAACATATACACACTAGTAGTAATCCGTTTTACGTATTTAGCATCTTTTGACCATTATAAGGTAAAACCCTATCCTCTGGTGTGCGTTGCATTGTGTGATGGGACCTAGGTCTTATAATGGTTTCATTTTTCCAAAAAGACATTGCGTTATTTCTCGATTTACTTTGGTTTATGCACTGGCAATCCATAGGAGTAAACCCGTTCCGCGAAAGTGGCGTGGTCCTTGGATTTGTCTTATTAGTTATGTTAGTTTAGAATTCTCACACCAGTCCCATGACTGACTCGTAGTTTGTTTCACTTTGCAAACTCGGGTGCCCTCTTTTCCACACGGGCAGTCGAGTAGCTTTTTGCAAATATCTATTCTTTTAGCAGGATCCTGGATCGAAGCCTAAAGCTGTGTCCACAGCTTAGTAGTCTTCCGCTGTTTACTGTATTTTATTTAATGTATTAAATCTTTTGTAGTTTATCTTCCGCTGTAATTTTATTTCAATGTACTCTGATATATTATGTACTCTGATGTAACATTATTATAATGTAATAAAAGTCTGTTGTTATTGTTCTGATGTATTGTATTCCCAAAGTTAAAGTATTCGAAAATTTCCAACCTTTGGGTCAGACCTGTGTGGTTTATGGTCGATTCAAAGAGCGGGAATTTTCGGGTCTTTACACGTCACCACTCGAGTTTTCATGGAAATATCGAGGAAAAGGAAGGACAGAATGTCCTTTTGGTATTTATAATTGAAGAGGAAGACAATGACATTGAATGAAGGCTCGCGGTCTAGACGTTCTGTGTAGTTGATATACCGGGAGAAAAGGTTTGCATAAGCAGTTGGATGTAGTTGCATGGTACAAATTTCCACGTGACAAAGGATATTGATGAGGAAAGGACTAAACGGTTGGATGCTTCTTGCCGAGCACATTTAGCGACTAATGGTCATAGATCCTTCAGGAAGATTATGTGCGGTATCACTCGTAGTAGACACCCGAATTGGATCAAAAGGAAATCTACGCTTTGCACAAAGTCATCGTAATTTTGGTTATTCCATTATGGAAGGATGAGAATCTACTGGATTGTCCAGAAACACAACCTACGCGAAGATGTCTAGCGCTCCTTCTTCTACAACCTCTTCCCCAAACAATGATGCTTATCATGATGATGAAGAATCGGCCATTGGGTCGCAAGGTTGAACTCTATATGTTGAATCCCCATCGGTATCCATCTCCGATTAGAATCAGTGTCAAGATTTTATGAAATTGTCTTTCCTCTCCTGGCTTCATAGCCCCTAGTTTCATATGATTTGGATGTCGATATTGTTATGTTTCAATGAAAACAATTCATGGTTAGTGTCGGTAACCAGAATCTTCCTCTATGTATTCTAATACAGTGTATGTAGTGATTGTGTAAATGTTGAGACAAAGAAAAAGCATTAGAGGTATGTAGATTATTCGATGTCGTATTTAGTTAAGTTTGTACGGAAGTCTGAATGTCTCGGTAGCCTCTATCCTAACTGTCCAGATGCTTGTTGAATTTAGTTCATTGTTATCTTCACGTCTGAAATTATCACGACAGTCAAAGTTCAATTAAATTGATGAATCTAACCAATCTCCTCTAGAGCTCCAGGTCGACCCGATTACATAGAAGAAAGGCATCGACTTCCTTATTCTCCTCAATGAATCTAACCAATCATAACTACACCACCTCTTCGACATCCCTTCTCGAGACTCCACGACCGCCATGCCGCCATCCTCGTTGCCAACAACAATGATGATGGCCATGGTTGTGATTTTTGAATCGAGGACCAAACGAACGTAATAATATAAGATAAAAGTCGAATTGTTCGAATTATCATAGGAATCGTTGAATTATAACCAACATATGTAATTAAAGATGAGGAAACATGGAATAGCTGAAGGATTGGGCAATTTCGAGAACATTCGGCTTAGTATAATAAAAGGTAGAAGAGGCAGAAGTGATGTGGACATGCCATATATAAAGAAAACCAGAGACTCTTCATCTTACACTGATGTGACCACTACAAGAAAAACAATTAATAGCTGCAGATTTTATTAGTGGAAAATTCCATTGCAATTTAGCAATGGAATTTCGTGGAATCTATAAGTGATAGTATAAAGGATTTTTTATTTCAACTTGTTTAAAATTATTACCATCGACTTATGTTTTCCGTCATTAAACCATAGCAAATTGCAGCAATTTACTATCATCTTTTTTCCATTGCTAAATTTCGCTGCAAATAGAGATAGTTTAATGTCTTGTATATTTTGATGCTATTTTACAACAGATTTTCAAGGTATTTGCAAGGGACTATTATGCTTATTCTACATAAAATGATTTACTGTTATGTTTCTACTAAGTATTTGATAAGTAAAAATAAATTTTAAATAATTAATGTTAATAATAATATACTAGTGACAAAAAATAAATAATTACTATTAATAGTAAATAAATTTCAATAGTTAGTATTGATTAATTAATAATTACAAAATAATTAAGAGGCAATAATAACTAATAATATAGATAATTAATTATTTAAAATAATAATTAATAACATAAATGACTAAATAATTAAGCGCTTAGTAATTAATAATAATTTTTACAACAAATAATAATTATCACTACAAGAATAATTATTATTAGTTATTAATTATATAAAATGATGTTATTTGCTATTAGTAATTAATCAGTAATTAAAATTTATTATTAGTAATTGATTAGTAATTAAAATTTATAATAGTAGTTAGTTAATACTATAAATGTCTGTTGTAATAAATGTCTAATAAATGTCTGTTGTAATAAATGTTTATTGTTATTTGTAATCAATTTGTAATGGTCGAAAAATTAATATTTAGTATTTCGCAATGATCAAAAAATGCATGTTGTAATAAATGTATAATATTTATTACTAGTAATTAATTGGTAACTAAAATTTGTAATTAATATTTAACAAGAAAATAATAGATGGCAACAAATATTTAATGTTTAGTTACAATTAATATTTATAAAATAATTAATAATTAATATTTATGTAAACGCCCCACCTCCGTTAAGTTCACTCACAAAGGGAATGCCTTAACTTTGGTGGAGTATTATAGGTAAAAGGTACAAGTAATTTCCAAGATAGACATATAAACAGCGGAAAGACTAAATTTTATTTCACAAGCATGTGGTCCAGTCAAAACATTACAACAACTATCTTAAAAACCAACTTCCAAAATCATTACAGTAAAGCCTCTGCCTTGACTAAAACATAAAGAAGCATAAACAATAATAAAGCAGCATAAATCCCCAATAAAGAATGTAACCACACCCATAGCCCAAGAAAATAGAGTCCAAGCAATACGTCTACTTTCTTCAAGCTGGAAAAGGACTGGACTAAGTTGAAGTATTCCCTCACTGCGGACCTGGGGCAGGGCAGCGAAAGACAAGAAGACGAAACAAAACGGTTCAGACATAAGCCTGGTAGGTCCAGTGATTATTTTGCATGTAAACAGGTAAAAGGATCATGACATGAATAAACTGAACCTAGGACAATACCCTAGAAATAAGATAACAATAAATAAGCAAGATAAACTGAATGCACTCATATCTATTTCTCTGCACCTACTAACAAGTGTTTTCAACTAGCCATATGTTCATGATAAGATGATGCCTTTTATCGATCGACTTCTACTCGCATGCATTTATGGCTTGTGTCATTCGGCCCCTCTTGATTGTAGATTCATGTGCTGGCCCCACCATAGGGTGTATCAATTCCTATGGTGATGATCCGACGCAAATTCAAGATGCACAGTATATATTATTGATTCCGCGTCCCTGATTTGTCCATGCCGGAGTACGTGCATGCCCATACTCCGTTGGAACCTACACTGCGGCACCACCCGCTGTTATTTTGACCGCTTATAATTAGCCCAGTAATTGTGCCCCACCCTACCTAGTTCAGGGTACCATGATAAATCTATGTAGGTTACTGCTGAAACGGGTCCCCATTACTAGGGTTTCCTAATCAACATGTTAAAATGGTTAAGTGTTCTCAAATTAACCTAACCCCACCCATCAGTTTAGTTAACATGTTGTATTGGTTAAGTGTTGCCTTAATTTACTTAACCCTACCATTCTTAGCCTGCCTATTTAATAGCTTCAATTCATTCATTAAAGCACCAACCTCTCACATTAGATCTATACTGTTGCGGTCATTGGATGTGTCGGGTGGTTCCGGGCAGTCTCACACCGCAACTCAATCTAACCTCGGGTTTTTCGAGCTTAATGCGCTAATCTCTCACATTAGATCTATATTGTTATGGTTGCTTAATGTGCTGGGCAGTTACGGGCAGTCTTACACCGTAACTCAATCTAATCTCGTGTTAGGCACATTCATCTTTTAATTATTTTACGTATTTACTATTTATGTTTATATGTAAATTATCCACCAATGTTGTCAACTTTAAGTCAAGTCCCATTTACCCCCGAAATTATGCCATAATTCTTTGGTATACAAATTATACCTTTTCATGCCATTAATCATTTACATGACTGTGGGCCAACCTATGCCAATAGCATATAATTTAATATATTTCCCAACGTATTCCCCGTTATTCATTCGCATAAATTACATAGAACGTTAGGCTCGCAAATTA
Organism: Allium sativum; assembly: GCA_030737875.1. Classification (NCBI taxonomy): domain Eukaryota; kingdom Viridiplantae; phylum Streptophyta; class Magnoliopsida; order Asparagales; family Amaryllidaceae; genus Allium; species Allium sativum. Next base: position 568,329,981 of record CM060923.1, on the reverse strand, counting down.
GCCCAACTCATAAACAAAAATGGAAAAAGAAAAGGGACACGTAAAACTCCAACGGCATAAAATAGTTTAGATCAACTAAGCATGTGTAATATAAATTTGGCATAGTACTACACAAATTTAATTAAGCATGTAAATGTGAACTTGCATTTGAGTTAGATCAAATTAACATAGATCTTAACATCTAAGCGTGTAGATCTAGACATATAAGCATATATGAACATGACTTTTATGATCTTGCATGTAACATAACATAAGGAATCACCAAATTTATATACAACATGATAGGTTCATTGCCAAATTGTTATACAACATGATAGGTTCATCACCAATTTAACATACAACAGGATAAGTCCATCACCAATTTAATACACAACATGATAGGTTCATCACCAAAGTTAAATACAACATGATTGGTTCATCACCAAATTAATATACAACATGATAGGTTGTATCAATCACAATAGTCATATAGGCATAGGTAATTTTAGAATTGCAACCTGAATCAGAATATGATTATCTTACAACTAGGCATAGTTCTAGTTTCTCTTCATTACAAGTCATGACTTATGTTTGTTCAAATCTAAAGAATAACTGAATTTACAAACAAAAGAACAAATCTTATTTTCTGGGATCTGATTTCTGAAACTGAAAAGCTATCCTTTGATGTAGACTACTGATTCTCTAGTTTTGATTTGATTTGGGACTTCCAAACTTTACTTGTAGTTTGGAGAAAAATGGAGGCTACGCAGGTTTGCTATGGATAGCATGACGACTTCAAAGTGCAATTTTATGTGGTTTTAGGGTTGAGAGTTGGGGTTGTTTATATAGAAGTTTAGATTAATGAGAGTCGTTAGATCATCCTAGGAGAAATCAGACCTATAGACCAAACAGAGCCAACCAGAAGTCGCCACATAAGCCCCAGTGACTCAGAAAATGTCACTGGGAAAAACAGCTCAGATCTGGCTTAGGGGATCGACCCCTACGGGGGGGGTCGACACCCCTCTTTGGGGGTCTACACCTATGTTGACCCCCCTAGGGGGAGTCGCCCCCTATGGGCGGGAATTTTCCCACCCAGCTGCTTATCTCGGAATTTTCGAATTTGAACTGCTTTTTTATTTAATTTTTATTTATATTTAATTTCCGTTTAAACTTGAAATCTTCTGAACTCCATAACTTCTTCATACGGAGTCCGATTCACGCAAACTCGGACTCTATCTCAAGCAAAATTCTGAGATGAACGCAATGGCATAACCCATTTCCCCTAATTCCCACTTTAAAACTAAGTATTCTTTAATTCATTACTTTAATGTTCAGAGAAAATACAGGGTGTTAAACTCTCCCCTCCTTAAAGGATTTCGTCCCCGAAATCTTTAAGTCAAGAAGAATGTATATCCTACCATCCAACATCCATCTACTCAACCATTCAATCACAGGCATCGATTTTCCTTAAAAGGTACCTAATGCTTTTCATGAACATATGCATAGTGTGTGTATATATCCTTATCTAATGCAAAATCAGGCGGTCTACTGATTCAGTTGACCTCCTTAATGAAAATCATGATAGTGCCATGAGTCCATTATGTATGCAATTATTCCTAGTCATTATTTCTTCATGAGTGCACAATCATTCATATAAATGCAATGTCCATATGGTAACACATCAGGTTTCAATCTGTATACAAATACATATATGCATATGCAATATGAAAGTGACTGAGCCGATCTAGTACTAATGTGTGTGTATTTGCATCCACGAGCAACCACTAGCAACCACTTGCAACCACCAATCATAACATGTTTCAAATACATGTTTACATCCATTGGTTTCTACCTAAGGGTCAAGAATTGGACCGAGGAGATATACTTAAAAGATAGATATAAGCCTGCATAAACTTTTGGAAAAGAGATCAAGGATGTACCCTCAAAAAGAAAAGGGTAGGCTGCGTGTATCTTGTCCTCAGTTTCCCAAGTCGCGTCATCTTCAGCGTTACCCCATTGAACTTTAACAAGCTTGACTTCACAGTCGCGAAGCTTTTTGACTTCTTCCCCTAAGGTACGAGATGTAACTCTCCTCACCGTCGCTTCTCGCTCCACTTCTATTTCCTCTAGTATGCTTGGCTCCACAACTTCTGCCGACTCATGTAAGCACTTTCGTAGATGATGGACGTGAAAAACATTATGAACTCCAGCCAATCTATCGAGCAACTCTACTTTATAAGTCATCTTCCCAATCCTTTCAATGATAGGAAATGGCCCTACAAATCTTGGTGCCAATTTTCCTGTAGACCCAGAGCGAACGACATTCCTCAAAGGAGATACTTTAAGGAAAACCCTGTCTCCAACCTCAAACTCAAGGTCGGTCCTTCTTTTATCAGCGTGGGACTTATGTCTATCTTGCGTGGTCTTCATTCGTCTTCGTATCAAGTCCACCCTCTCTGATGTTTCTCTAATCATGTCTGGCCCAAGTACGAGCATGTCTGTGGACTCCCACCAACGAGTTCGTGAATGGCACGGTCTTCCATATAAAGTCTCGCAGGGTGCCATGCCTATAGTGGCTTGGTAGCTATTGTTGTAGGCAAACTCCACCAAAGGAAGATCATCCTCCCATGTCACTTCAAAATCAAGAATGCACAATCTCAAAAGATCTTCTAATACTCTATTCACCCTTTCCGTCTGACCATCGGTTTGAGGGTGTAGGCAGTGCTTAAGCATAGCTGTGTGTCTACAGCATCCTGCAAACTCTTCCAAAACTCGCTCGTAAAGATAGGATCTCGATCACTTACTATGCTAAAGCGTATTCCATGCAGTAAAACCACTCTTTAACATAAATGGATGCTAACAATGAGGCAGTCCTCCAACTCTTAACAGGTATAAAGTGAGCGCTTTTTTGTTAGCATGTGCATTATTAACTAAATACTGGTATTGCCCCTTCTTGACCTAGGAAACCCATCAATAAAGTCCATCGAAATGCTATCCCATTTCCACTGTGGGACCTCTAGAGGATGAAGCGGACCACCAGGCTTCTTCTTCTCCGCTTTGACTTGCTGGCATATCAAGCATTTAGAGACAAACTCAGCTACATCCTTCTTCATGTCATTCCAAAAGAAAACCCTTTTTATGTCTTTATACATCTTGTCCCTGCCTGGGTGTATGGTCAATTTAGAATGGTGTGCTTCTTCGAGAACGTTTTTCACCAAATCTCTTGCTTGTGGGACGCATAGTCTTCCATCCCGTCTCAACCAACCATTGTCATCGATGGAGTATCTACTGAGGTGACTAGAAGTCTCACCTCTTATTAGCTTATCCATAACATCAACTAGCTGGGGTATTCACGTTGCGCGGTTCCTATCGAGTCCAAAAGCGTAGGTCGCACCTCTAGTGTTGATAACAAGCCAGGTACAAACTCAAAGGAAGGTGTAAAGTCAAACTTTGCTATGTACTCCAAGCTTTGCTTTTCTACAAAGAGAGGACTTAAGGTCAGCTTTTTCCTACTCAAGGCGTCTGCCACCACATTGTCTTTGCCAGGGGTATAAGCAATCTCAAAATCGTATGAAGCCAGAAATTCCATCCACCTTTGTTGTCTTAAGTAAAATCTTTCTGTGAGAAAACGTACTTTAACGATTTATGGTCAGTAAACAATTCAAACCTTTCTCCTAGTAGGTAATAACGCCATGACTTAAGAGCAAAAACAATGGCAGCTAGCTCCAAATCATGAGTTGGGTAGTTCTTCTCATGTACCTTCATCTTCCTTCCTCCATACCAAACTACTTTTCCTTCTTGCATCAAGACAACACCCAATCCTGTTCTGCATGCGTCTGGGTATACTGTAAACATCTTACTCCCATCAGGCAATGTCAGAACTAGGGCTATTGTTAGAGCCCTTTTCAGTCGTTGGAAAGCAACATCGCAATCCAAATCCCAAGCAAAAGTTAGGTTCTTCTTTGTCAGTCTAGTAAGTGGGACTGAGATATTTGCAAAGTCTTTAACGAACTTTCTGTAAAAGCCCGCTAGTCCAAGAAAACTTCGTACTTCGGTTGCATTGCGGGGGACCTTCCAATCTTGCACCGCAACTACTTTTGCGGGATCCCCATCTATCCCCTCTTTGGACACCGCATGTCCAAGAAACCTTACTTCTTCTCTCCAAAAATGCCATTTAGAGAATTTTGCTTTTAGCTGTTGTGTACAAAGAGTATCTATTACTTCTGTTAAATGCAAAGCTTGCTCTTCCTCACTTTTTGAGAAGATCAAAATGTCGTCCACGAAGACCACCACAAATTTATTAAGGAACTCCCTGACCACCCGACACATTAAGTCAACGAAGTAAGCAGGTGCGTTTATCAAGCGAAAGACATAACAAGCCATTCAAAGAAACCATCCCTGGTCCTAAATGCGGTCTTATCAATGTTGTCCTCAACCACTCTTAGCTGATGAAACCCGATAGCCAGATCTAATTGGGAGAAAACCGATGCACCTACAAGCTGATCGAACAAGTTGTCTATTCTTGGAAGTGGTTGCCTATTCTTCTTAGTCAGCTTGTTTAGCTCCCTATAGTCAACGCATAGGCGAAGCGAACCATCTGCTTTGGTTGCATACATCAATGGAGCACCCTATTCAGAAATACTTCGCCTTATAAACCCCTTTTCAGGCAACTCTTTAACTTGCTTGCTGAGCTCTTTCCTTTCCCTTGGAGCCATGTGTCTAACGAGTAGAGCAACGGGTTTTGCATTATCAGCAAGGTATATGCGGAAGTCTATCTCCCGCTTCGGGGGTAAACCCTTCACCTCTTCAAAGACATCCAATTATTCATAGACTACTATAACAGATTGCAGGTTCTCAACAGACGCATCCCGAGATTCTAGGTAACTAAGCATAACAGAGTACATGGGAATATAAGAGATTTCGAGAGTGTTACCAAGGAAAGTCATAAGTCTAACCACTCTCTTTTCACAATCGAGGATGGCACCATTACTAGATAGCAAATCCATGCTTAGATTCAACCCAATTCCCGTGAAGCCCAAAACATAGGCATTACATCTAAACCCAACGCTTAGTATAGAAATTTCCAAATCCCAAAAAAAATCATCGATAAATAAGTCGAACCCCCAATTGGATTTGAAACAACCAAGGGGTCCTCTACTATACTGCTGTCTAGGTACAGAGATTCAAATAAAGCAGTAGATATAAAAAGTGCGATGCGCCAGAATCAAAGAGAATACTAACATGATGATCAAAAAGATAAACTAAACTCTCAACAGAAATATATCTACCTTGTTCTTGCGGAGGTGCTATGAGAGTGTGAACCAACCCTCAAGAAATAGATCCAGTCCTCTGCCCTTGCCCTTTCTTTCTTGGGCAGTCCTTAGCCATGTGTCCTGTCTCGCCACACTGAAAACAACCATCCATCTTCCTCTTCTTCTTACTGCAATCCTTAATCAGATGTCTAGGTATGCTACAAAAATTACACTTCCTCTTGTCACAGGGATTGTTCTGTGATCCCTCCATTTTCTTGTCTTAAGGTACATCCACCTTTCTCTCTTTCTTGCCATCTTTGTCTTCCTCCTGTAACAGTTCCATTTCCACTAGTCTCTCATAAGTCGCACCCTTAGGTATATGGGTCATAGCTAGGCTGTGCAGTGGCTCGTTCAACCCTTTAACGAAACGGAGAGCCTTCTTATGTGGAGTGTTCACTAATTTCAATCCGAATCTAGCCAGTTGGTTGAACTGGTTGATGTGTTCCTTGACCGATAGGCTACCCTGTTTGAGAGCTAAGAACTTCTCTATTTGTAGGCTTCGTTCAGCTCACGAGAGAAACTTCATTTCAAATCTCATTCTGAAATCCTTCCAGGTTTCAACTGGTCTCTTGGCATTAGTAGCTTCCCACCAATAAGAGGGTTCGTCCTTAAGTAACCATACAGCCAATTGTATCTTCTGCCTATCATCTAGTTCGAAGATAACGAATTAATCTTTTGTTTCCTTGAGCCAGTTTCTTGCTTCCACAAATGACTCAGTCCTATTAAAGTTCTTTACACCCATGGCTCGAAAGTATCTACATATCTTCGAGAAAGCATTTGCACGAGGAGGAGGAGAAGGAGGAACAGCTGCAACTGGGGGAGGAGGAACGTCTGCTAGGCCTGCGTCATTAGCCCTAGGCTCCAGGTACCTTCTGAACCAACCAGATACCGGTACGCCCTCAGAAAAATTAAGATCCCCAGACATGCTGAAATGAAAAGAAAAGGTTCAAAACAAAGGATAGAAAGATACTGCATATGGCTTTGGGGATTATGCCTTTAAAATAAAACAACATTTTTCTCAAAAATGCTTCTTAAAACTTCTTTTTGAAAAATATTTTTCAAAAACTTTTATCTGATCTGGTAAACCATTTGCTCTGATACCAAGTGTAAACACCCCACCTCCGTTAAGGTCACTCACAATGGGAATGCCTTAACTTTGGTGGAGTATTATATGTAAAAGGTACAAGTAATTTACAAGACAGACATATAAACAACGGAAAGACTATATTTTATTTCATAAGCATGTGGTCCAGTCAAAACACTACAACAACTATCTTAAAAACCAACTTCCTAAATCATTACAGTAAAGCCTCTATCTTGACTAAAACATAAAGAAGCATAAACAATAATAAAACAGCATAAATCCCCAATTAAGAGTGTAACCACAGCCATAGCTCAAGAAAAGAGAGTCCAAGCAATGCGTCTACTTTCTTCAAACTGGAAAAGGTCTATACTAAGTTGAAGTATTCCCTCCCTTCTGACCTGGGGGGAAAACAGAAGACAAGAAGATGAAATAAAATTAGTCAGACATAAGCCTGGTAAGTCCAGTGATTATTTGGCATGTAAAAAGGTAAAAGGATCATGAAATGAATAAACTGAACCTAGGACAATACCCTAGAAATAAGATAACAATAAATAAGGCAAGATAAATTAAATGCACTCATTTCTATTTCTCTGCACCCACTAACAAGTGTTTTCAACTAGCCATGTGTTCACGATAAAATGATCCCGTTCATCAATTGGCCTCTACTCGCATGCATTTATGACTTGCATCATTCGACCTCGCTTGATTGTAGATACCTGTGCTGGCCCCACCATGGTGTGTATCAATTCCTATGGTGGTGACTCGACACAAATTCAAGATGCACAATATATACTACTAATGCCCAGTGCTTGATTTGTCCATGCCGGAGTACGTGAACGCCCATATTCCATTGGAACCTACACTGCTGCACCGCCCGCCGTTATTTTGACCTCCTATAATCAGCCCAGTAATCATGCCCCACCCTGCCTAGTTCAGGGTATCCTGATACATCTATGTGGGTTACTGCTGAAGTCCCCGTTACAAGGGTTTCCTAATCAACATGTTAAAATGGTTAAGTGTTCTCAAATTACCCTAACCACACCAGTCAGTTTAGTTAACATGTTGTGTTGGTTAAGCGTTGCCTTAATTTACTTAACCCTACCAATCTTAGACTGCCTGTTGCTTAGCTTTAATTCATTCATTAAAGCACTAACCTCTTACATTAGATCTATATTGTTGCGGTCGTTGGATGTGCCGGGCGGTTCTGGGCAGTCTTACACCACACCAAATCTAACCTTGGGTTTTTCGGGCTTAATGTGCTAACCTCTCACGTTAGATCTATACTGTTATTGTTGCTGGATGTGCCAGGCGGTTCCGTGCAGTCTTACACCGTAAATCAATCTAACCTAGGGTTAGGCACAATCATCTTTTAATTAATTTGCATATTTACTAGTTATGTTTATATGTAAATTATCTACCAATGTTGTCAACTCAAGTCATGTCCCATTTATCCCCTAAATTGTGCCATAATTCTTAGGTATACAAATTATACCATTTCATGCCATTAATCATTTACATGATTATGAGCCAACCTATGCCAATAGCATATAATTTAATATATTTCCCAAAGTATCCCCCGTTATTCATTCGTATAAATTTCATAGAACGTTAGGCTTGCAAATTAGCCTAACTCATAAACAAAGAGGGAAAATGTAACGACCCAAGAATTTTCGGCCCCGAAAATCGACATAAATACCTTTACCGTAACTCATGCCGACCTTCCAAACACCAAAAACACTGGAACATTATTAGAAAGAATTTAGAGGGTGAGATAAGAAAGAAATATTAGAATAGAAGAAGAAGAAGGAACACCACAACACAGAATCAGAGTCTCACATCGTAGCGGAACAAAATATAATATGGAATAAAATTTACTGAGAGCTTTAAAAATACTTACATTATCAGAGTACATCACACAATGGGACAGTTATAATAACCTGTTCCCATATACAACACACAGCGAAATAGCAGGTATATAATATCATACGTTCGAACATCTCCAGCTCGTCTCTGAACTTCATGGCATTCGTTAACTTGAACCTGTATCTCGGGCTAACCCGAGCATTTACAAAACACCGGGTCAGTCTAATGAACCAGAGTGAGAAAAACTAGCACAATATTAAGGCAACACACAACTTGATTTTAAAGTTTAAAATATTTTCAAAAGAAAAGGATAATCGTAAGACCAAATCCACACATAAACACAGACGGTTTTTATCTTACTATAACCCAAAACACTTTTGGAATCAATATCTTTTCTGGTATTATAATAGTGTCTAAATACAAGTAAATAGAATATAGTTGAACGCTTGCATCTCATGCTCTACATACAGTATGCAATCAAAACCACGAGCGCTTATTGGAGATTGGATTCTGACCTAGACAAGGTATGGGACCACCTGCCGATAGTGTATCTCTAGAGGAAAATACACTGGTTTCAACAAGAACGTCATGCAACCCGGCCATCACATGACCGACCACTCATTTCGCTTGAGTGTATCGAATGTATATCACTAACGGTTGGGCTCAAACCACCGTTTCCTAAAAAGGGACAGCATCGAAATAGATTAAAGAGGCAATAGAAATTTCTCTTGATAGGTGATTATACACCCTAATGGGAGAGACCCACATAGCCATGCTGCCAGCCCGATTTTTGTCATTTCCCGGTTGGTGAGGCTATAGGTTTTAATTTCCTTTTGGAAACATCTGGTCTCCATTCACTTTGAATGCCACATTGTCAGATCCACCGAATATCACTAATTGACGTCCACAAAAATAATCTTAATTGATAAGTTAAGAGAAAGGCCTTTCTCCGCCACCAACCACGGTACGTTTGGAGAAATCAATGTACGTGATCTCTTTGGAAAAACTCTGTCAGACATCCATCCATACAAGTCATCCAGGAACAGGATGAACCGAAGGTACTCTCCTACTGCATCCAATATAGGAATCACCCCATGGATGAGTAGCGAGAAGTCCTTGCAACCCGTAGATTCCAACCACGCAGCATCACAGTTTATTTCAGGCCGCTAAGCCAGAGATTATAAGTAATCCTTCCGCTTAAGAAGATCCATGGTCTTCAATGCTCCATCTTGACCGTCTTCTGATATCTTCACGTATTTGTTGGTCGGAATGGTTTTCGAACCTAAGTTCGATCCCGGTCTTTCCTTACCAACAAATTGTAGGGGTTAGATTTGATAGTCGGTGATTTAACTATCAAAATAAACAGTGTTTCAAACATGACAATCCAATGGATTCACTGGTTCAGCATTCAACACCACTTGGCATTTCTAATTAAACAAAAATGTAAATTCAATTTCTTAAATATTTCGATATTATAAATACGTTTTCTCGCTTCTTTATTTATCATAAGACTTCTCTTTAAACCAATTCAATTTACTACTTAAGAAAGTTTTGTACATATCCAGATTTCTATTTAACTTTCAAAAACATTATCCACATTGTTGACAAATTTTGGGAGATCACATCAACTTATTTATATACCTAAAACAAAGTTACGACATGTCTTTTATTTATTTACTTGAAAACGATAATTCCTGCTTATTCTTATAGAATAAACTCATCTTTACATTTCCTTTTCAAATCTCGACAATATCATTATAATTTACGCAATTCCCTTTTTAATTCTTGTAACACCCCACGCCCGCTATGGTCACTCACTAAGGGAATGCCATAGCATCGGTGGAGTATTTTAGTGAATATAGAACAGAAAAATTACAACAAGACAGATATAATTAGTCCTTGAAATTTAAAAATATCATCTCACAACAGCGGAAATAAACATGTCTGGTTACATCATAAAACCACGATAAAAGTCAAGTACAATATCCATCAAAATAAAGAAGTACATATCCCACTCTCTCATACAATAGCCATAACAAAAGAAAAGATAACTGGATAACTGGAGCTTTACTTCTACCCAAGCTCCTAAAGACTGGAACAACAATCCGATCAAGCTCTACTACCGCTAGGATCCACCGTAGGACCTGAGGGTTGGGAAAAAGATAAAAACAACGGGGTCAGACATAAGTCTGAGTGAGTCCTATAACTTTAACAATACAATCATTAAAGTAACCAGAGAAGACATAAACTTGACCTACGGTAATATCTGGGGATGAATGGCTACACTAAGCAGCTTGGTAGACTTAGGATAAACTAAGATAACCATAAGGACGCATCTACCCACCCAAGGATAATTACTAACTGCACCACACCAGTCATCCCTAATTAAAGGTTGATCCCTTCCAAGGACTTAGAAAATTTCCCCAGTAGTCTCGTGTACCCCTAGCCCACTACATAGGTGCCGTCTGCCCCTATCTCCACTAGGTGTACTCAGTAATTCTTACCCAGTAGTTTCGTGTACCCCTACATAGGTGCCGTCTGCCCCTATCTTTATTAGGTGTACCCACTACTCCCCATCGATCGGCTCCCTACCGTAGATACCCGTGCTGGTCCCACAGTGGGGTGTATCACTCCCCTAAAGTGGCTACCCAATACTATCAACGGTGCACGGCTTTATATCTACACGATGCAACAACGGCTTATCTACCAGCCTGGGCCCACACACGCATATGAAACCCGTTGGACTTGCGTTGCCACCGCTAACCCGTTTTGGCCTCTTATAATCAAGCCCAATATGCGTGTCCCGTCACTCGACATGGGTCGAGCCCACAAAGATACGTTTGGGATATTGGTTGAAATGGGCCCCCAACAAGCTACCCACCTAAGCTTGTCATATATCTAGTGTATCCCACTTAACCCTTTAATCATGTTTAATTACATGTTTCCACTTGGTTAAGTATTCTAATCGTATTTTCTATTGCCACCCAAGGCAACCCACTAGATTCCACATGCCACCCAAGGCAACCATTAAATTTCCACATGCCACCCAAGGCACCCACTTAACCCCTCATGTCCCACCACATGCTAATATGGTTAAGTGTTACTTAATTAATTAAGACCGTGATCCCCTATAAAGACCTCCCACATTAGACTGGCTGTTATGACCGCCTGGTTAAGCCGGTAGAGTCCGGGCAGTCTTACGTCATAACAGAGCCTAACCTCGTGTCTTTATTTTAATCACGTATTTAATTCATGGCTAAGACCTCTCACATTGGGCTGACATTTGTAGCAACTGGTTAAGCCGGTCGGGTCCGGGCAGTTTTACACTACAAATGAGTCCAACCTCGTGTCTTAGTCGATTAATTACACCTAATTAATCACCCCCATATTAATTATCCCTAATTAATATCAAGTTTTCCATAACATGGGTAGACCTAACTCAATAGGTAAATTCCCATGGGGTAGACCTAACTCAATAGGTAAATTCCCACTTATGGTAATTTATTTTTATGGTATGCTTAATCATACCCAATCATTCATTTATTAACATATTTACCAACCCCATCGTTCCCCACGTAAATCGTTCTCATTTCATGACATAAATAAGGGGAAGATCATCACAAATATCATGGGTTTAGCATACAACTTTGTCATGGGCTAAGAGGATGTCAACTTGCATATATGAGCATATATTAACCCAACTACATATAACCCAAACTTGCATATTATCATACACATGATTTGCATAACATGTTGCATATGAGCTTGCATATTATCATACACATATCTTGCATAACATGTTGAACTTGCATATAGGCATTCTCATAACTTGCATAACATGTTAAACATGCATTTAAGCATACACATAACTTGCATAAGCATTCACATACTTGCATAAGCATCCACATACTTGCATAAGCATTCACATACTTGCATAAACATGCATAACTTGCATATCATGTCATTTAAGCATATACATATTTTGCATAAGCATTCATATACTCACATAAGCATGCATAACTTGCATATCACATAAATCTTGCATTTAAACATATATATGACTTGCATAAGCATCCATACACTTGCATAAGCATGCATAACTTGCATATCCCATTAAACTTGCATTTAAACATATACTTAACTTGCATAACTCACTTTGTTAAACATGCAAAATTCCACTCGTTAAATATGCATAAACCCACTTGTTAAACATGCATAAACCAACTTGTTAAACATGCATAAATCAACTTATTAAGCATGCATAAACCAACTTGTCAAACATGCATAAACATAGAACAACATAGAGTAACATATCATTATAAATGATTCAAACTCACTAATCCGCATTTAAGACCATAAGTCTCATTACACCCAATCTACTTACTTTAACAATTGATGTTAAAGTGATAGAAACTCACCAAACCCAAAATTAACCAACTTATGAAGAGGGATTAGTTGCTAATTATGAAGATGGTGATGATTAGAGAATGATATGAGAGGGATTAGCTTGAAACTTCCTTCTTAGATTAATGGAGACTCCTTCTAGGATTTAATTTGGCGGCATGAGGCCTTCATTTCTATTTTTAGTATGGATTAAGGTAGGTTTAGGGTGTATTTATAGATTAAGAGAGTGTTTTAGGCCCTTAGATTAACCCTAGATTAATTTAGGTCCGTTAGATTTAGGAAATCTCTAGAACCAAGCCCAGCCCTAGCCAGAAAACCAGATCTGGTGCACCCAAGCACCCTGGTTCGACACGCCGTGTCGACAGGCAAGTCGACACCCCTGTCGACAGGCCTGTCGACAGCCCTGTCGACATGCTTAGGGCGGGAATCTTCCCGCCTGGCCCCGCTGGTTCTAATTTAAAATCTAAATTTAAATTCCTAAATCTGTTTTTAGCTCTAATTTTTCTGCAAACTTCTTTGGGCCATAACCGGGCCATACGGACTCCGATTCTCGAAAACTCGGACTCTATTTCGCGTATTTTTCCGAGACGAACGCAATAACGCAGCCCGTTACCCCCAATTCCCACATCTGAGATTATTTATCCTGTAATTAGTGAATTTTAGTATTGACTAAAATTCGGGGTGTTACATTCTCCCCTCCTTAAAGGATTTCGTCCCCGAAATCTCTAAGCTAAGGAGAATGCATATCCTATCATCCAAACAACCATCTACTCAAATCATCAACCACGGGCATCCATTGTCCTTAAACAGTTTCTAATGATGTATGAGCATATGCAAACAGTGTGTGTATATGTTCCCTATCTAATGTATGAACATATGCAAACCATGATAATGCCATGCATCCATTATGTATGCGAGAAAACCCTATCGACACATACAATATCTACATGAGTGCACAATCATTCATCAAAATGCATCATCCATGTGATAACACAACCATTATACATCCATAAATATATTTTCCTACACACAATTTTATGCAATATGTAATATGAAGTGACTGAGCCGATCTAGTGCCTAGAGTGTGTGTATATGCATCCACGAGCAACCACTAGCAAACACTTGCATCCACTTGCATCCATCAACCATAACATGTCTCAAACACATGTTTCAACCATAGGTTTACCCTATCTAAAGGTCAAAGGTACTAACGAGAGGACATACCAAAGATAAGATAAGTACTAGACAAGTGATAAAGGAGAAAGTAAAGACATACCCTCAAAAAGAAATGGGTACAATGAACGCATCTTCGCTTCCGTCTCCCAAGTTGCGTTGCTCTCATCTTCTCCCCATTGCATCTTGACTAGTTGAACCTCTCTGTTTCTCAACTTCCTAGTCTCCGACCCAAGGATGCGAGTAGGAGCTCGTCGAATAGTCGAATCACGCTCTACCTCTACATCTCTAAGGAAGCTCGGCTCTACCACCTCTGTCGTCTCATGTAAGCACTTCCTCAGATGTGATACATGGAATACATCATGAACACCACTAAGTCTGTCGGGCAACTCCACCCTATATGCCATCCGTCCAATCCTTTCCTTGATAGGAAACGGCCCAACAAACCTCGGTGCTAACTTCCCAACGGATCCGAAGCGAACAACATTTCTCAACGGAGATACCTTAACAAAAACCATATCCCCAACCTCAAACTCAAGATCCGTCCTTCTCTTGTCCGCATAACATTTTTGCCTATCCTGCGCTGCTTTCATCCTTCTTCGAATCAAGTCAATCTTCTCAGAAGTCTCCCTAACCATATCGGGCCCAAGCAAGATCTTATCCGTAGATTCCCACCAACATGTAGGTGATCGACAAGGCCTTCCATAGAGAGCTTCGAAAGGAGCCATACCAATACTGGACTGAAAGCTGTTATTATATGCGAACTCCACCAATGGAAGATGCTCTTCCCATGTACCTCCAAAATCTAAGATACAAAGCCTCAAAAGGTCTTCTAGAACACGATTCACCCTCTCAGTCTGGCCGTCCGTCTGAGGATGATATGCGGTGCTCAGACACAATTGAGTCCCCACTGCTTCTTGCAAACTTCTCCAGAACTCGCTAGTGAAGATAGGATCTCGATCACTTACTATGCTAGAGGGTACCCCATGTAATCGAACTATCTCTCGAAGATATACTGAAGCTAGCCATGGAGCAGTCCTCTTACTCTTCACAGGTATGAAATGGGCGCTCTTAGTAAGTCTGTCTACCACCACCCAAATTCCTGTATTACCCTTCCTCGATCTGGGTAACCCGTCAATAAAATCCATCGAGACGCTATCCCACTTCCATTGCGGAACCTCCAATGGGTGAAGCAACCCACCTGGTTTCCTTTGCTCCGCCTTCACTTGCTGGCACACCAAACATCGAGCGACATACTCGGCCACATCTTTCTTCATACCGGCCCAGAAGAAAACCCTCTTCATGTCTTGGTACATCTTATCCCCACCGGGATGAATGGTCATCCTAGAACGGTGTGCGTCATCAAGAATAGCCTTCCTCAAACCCTCTTCTTGCGGTACGCAAAGTCTACCGTCTCTACGCAAGCACCCCCTATCGTCTAGGGTGTACCTACTCAAATGGCTGGACGACTCCCCCCTCATGAGCTTCTCTACTAACTCAACCAACTGTGGGTCGCCCCTCTGTGCTTCTCCAATCCGCCCCAAAAGAGTAGGCCTAACTTCCAAGGAAGCTAGCAAACCGGGTACATAATCAATGGAAGGTCTGAAATCAAACATCGAGATAAACTCCAAGTTTCGTCGTTCCACGAACAATGGACTCAAGGACAACCTCTTCCTACTCAAGGCGTCCGCCACCACGTTACCCTTGCCAGGGGTATACGCTATCTCGAAATCATAAGATGCTAAGAACTCCATCCACCTTTGCTGTCTTAAGTTTAGATCCTTCTGAGAGAACAAGTACTTCAAAGATTTATGGTCAGTGAACAACTCGAATCTCTCACCAAGAAGATAATGGCGCCAAATCTTAAGCGCAAAAACAATAGCGGCCAGCTCTAGATCATGGGTAGGGTAATTTTTCTCATGTGCCCTCAACTGCCTTCCACCATAGGCTATTACCCTTCCCTCTTGCATTAAGACTGCGCCAAGTCCTGTCCCACAGGCATCGGTATAGACAACAAATGGCTTGCTCCCATCTGGCAACACTAAAACTGGAGCCGTGGTTAAAGCTCTCTTTAACCGTCGGAACGCATCATCACAATCTACGTCCTATGCAAAAACAAGATTCTTCTTTGTTAAGCGGGTTAATGGGGCTGATATCTTCGCGAAGTCTTTAACAAACTTCCTATAATAACCCGCCAACCCCAAGAAACTTCTTACTTCGGTAGCATTCTTCGGAACCTTCCAATCCTGAATTGATACTACCTTCGCGGGATCCACAGCTATCCCTTCCTTGGAGACCACGTGCCCCAAGAACCGTACTTCCTTCCTCCAGAAGTGACATTTAGAGAATTTAGCCTTAAGGCTATGTGCTCAAAGAGTCTTCAACACTTCCCCAAGATGTAGGGCATGCTCTTCTTCACTCTTAGAAAATACTAAGATATCATCCACAAAGACCACCACGAATTTATTAAGGAACTCCCTGAACACCCTACTCATCAAATCAACAAAGTATGCAGGGGCGTTCGTCAACCCAAATGGCATCACCAGCCACTCATAGAAACCATCCGGAGTTCTAAAGGCAGTCTTGTCTATGCTATCCTCAGCCACCCTCAACTGATGAAACCCCGTGGCCAAGTCCAACTGAGAAAATACTGAAGCGCCAACCAACTGATCGAAAAGATCATCTATTCTCGGCAATGGGTGTCTATTCTTCTTTGTGAGCTTGTTGAGTTCTCTATAGTCTACACAAAGTCTGAGGGACCCATCCGCCTTCGTAGCAAATACTACTGGAGCACCCCACTCCGATATGCTCCGTCTTATGAACCCCTTCTCAAGTAACTCCCCTACTTGCTTATGGAGTTCCCTCCTCTCACGAGGAGCCATGTGGCACACTGGTAAAGATACCGGTTTAGCATTATCCACCAAATATATTCGGAAGTCAATCTCCCGCTTCGGAGGTAAGCCCTTCACCTCCTCAAACACATCCGGATATTCCCGGACCACTCTAATAGATTGCAAACTCTCGACCGAAGCGTCAAGCGATTCAAGATAACTTAGCATAACAGAGTCCATGGGATTACAAGAAATCTCGAGAGTGTTACCCAAGCGGGTCATGAGCCTAACAACTCTCCTTTCGCAATCAAGAACGGCACCATTACTGGATAACCAGTCCATGCCCAAAATCAACCCATAGCCCGTGAAGCCCAGTACAAAAGCATCACATCTAAACTCAATGCTAAGTATAGAAATCTTCAAACCCAAACGTATCATGGACAAATAAGTGGAGCCCCCAATTGGATTTGAAACAACCAAGGGATCATCTACCAGACTGGTGTCTAAGTGCAGTAACTCAACTAATGATGATGAAATAAACGAATGCGATGCGCCTGAATCAAACAATGTACGGACAGGATGGTCAAATAGAAAAACCAGACTTTCAACGGAAATAGTTCTACCTCTCTCCTGAATCGGTGGAACCGCGAGAGCCTGTACTTGCCCCCTAGCCTGACTCGGTGCCATAAGAGCTTGCACCTGTCCTCCTGAGGTAGATCCTGTCCTTTGCCCCTTCTTAGGGCAATCCTTCACTAAATGCCCTGCTTCGCCACAGTGGAAGCAGCCAGTTTTCTTCTTCTTGCGACAATCCTTGCTTAGGTGGCCAGGTGTCCCACAATTGAAACACTTCTTCTTCTTGCCCTTGCCACCGTTGCCTTTCCCACCTTTGCTTTGTTGTTGTTGCTGAGGTCTCTTTTGATCTCCCTTCTTCTTGGGTGCCTTATTAGCATTAGGACCCTTCTCTTCCTCATACATGAGTGCCATGTCAACTAGCTTCTCAAAGGTGGCCCCCATAGGGATATGAGTCATAGCCAACCCATGCATAGGTTCATTCAAGCCTTTCACGAACCGCAAAGCCTTCTTCTCCGGTGTATTCACCATATCTAGGCCAAACCTTGCCAATTGATTAAACTTGTTAACATATTCCTTCACCGAAAGATTTCCTTGCTTTAGAGTCAAGAATCTTTCCATATACAAGTTTTCCTCCGCCCTTGAGAGAAACTTTGCCACAAATCTTTGCCTAAAATCCGCCCAAGAGTCAACGGGGCGTTCTCCATTAGTGACCTCCCACCAGAATGAGGCCTCTCCCTTCATTAACCAAGCAGCCAACTTGACTTTCTTCCCTTCTTCCATCTCAAAGATATCTATCAACTCTTCCACCTCCTTAAGCCAATCTCTAGCCTCCACAAAAGTTTCAGATCCTTGAAAAGGTTTCCCTCCCATAGCTTTAAATTCCTTGCAAGTCTTAGCAAAAGTATCCGTGCGAGGAGGAGGGGGAGGAGGAAGATCGGGTGCTACGGTTGGTGGAGGAACATTTGCTGGACCCGTAGTGGTGGCCCTAGCCTCCATCAATCTCCTATACCATACTGGTACCGTCACACCCTCCGGAAGATTAAGATTCTCGGCCATGCTGAAACGAAAAAGGAAAGATTCAAAACGGAGAATTCGAAGGATATAGATATGGCTATTGGGGATTATGCTTTTCTTTCAAAAACTTTTCTCTTAAAAGACATGTTTTTGAAAATATCTTTTCCAAAAATGTTTTAGAAAAATAGTTTTCTAAAAATTTTATCTGTTCCGGTAACCTTTGCTCTGATACCACGTGTAACACCCCACGCCCGCTATGGTCACTCACTAAGGGAATGCCATAGCATCGGTGGAGTATTTTAGTGAATATAGAACAGAAAAATTACAACAAGACAGATATAATTAGTCCTTGAAATTTAAAAATATCATCTCACAACAGCGGAAATAAACATGTCTGGTTACATCATAAAACCACGATAAAAGTCAAGTACAATATCCATCAAAATAAAGAAGTACATAATCCCACTCTCTCATACAATAGCCATAACAAAAGAAAAGATAACTGGAGCTTTACTTCTACCCAAGCTCCTAAAGACTGGAACAGTAATCCGATCAAGCTCTACTACCGCTAGGATCCACCGTAGGACCTGAGGGTTGGGAAAAAGATAAAAACAACGGGGTCAGACATAAGTCTGAGTGAGTCCTATAACTTTAACAATACAATCATTAAAGTAACCAGAGAAGACATAAACTTGACCAACGGTAATATCTGGGGATGAATGGCTACACTAAGCAGCTTGGTAGACTTAGGATAAACTAAGATAACCATAAGGACGCATCTACCCACCCAAGGATAATTACTAACTGCACCACACCAGTCATCCCTACTTAAAGGTTGATCCCTACTTAAAGGTTGATCCCTTCCAAGGACTTAGAAAATTTCCCCAGTAGTCTCGTGTACCCCTAGCCCACTACATAGGTGCCGTCTGCCCCTATCTCCACTAGGTGTACTCAGTAATTCTTACCCAGTAGTTTCGTGTACCCCTACATAGGTGCCGTCTGCCCCTATCTTTATTAGGTGTACCCACTACTCCCCATCGATCGGCTCCCTACCGTAGATACCCGTGCTGGTCCCACAGTGGGGTGTATCACTCCCCTAAAGTGGCTACCCAATACTATCAACGGTGCACGGCTTTATATCTACACGATGCAACAACGGCTTATCTACCAGCCTGGGCCCACACACGCATATGAAACCCGTTGGACTTGCGTTGCCACCGCTAACCCGTTTTGGCCTCTTATAATCAAGCCCAATATGCGTGTCCCGTCACTCGACATGGGTCGAGCCCACAAAGATACGTTTGGGATATTGGTTGAAATGGGCCCCCAACAAGCTACCCACCTAAGCTTGTCATATATCTAGTGTATCCCACTTAACCCTTTAATCATGTTTAATTCCATGTTTCCACTTGGTTAAGTATTCTAATCGTATTTTCTATTGCCACCCAAGGCAACCCACTAGATTCCACATGCCACCCAAGGCAACCATTAAATTTCCTCATGCCACCCAAGGCACCCACTTAACCCCTCATGTCCCACCACATGCTAATATGGTTAAGTGTTACTTAATTAATTAAGACCGTGATCCCCCATAAAGACCTCCCACATTAGACTGGCTGTTATGACCGCCTGGTTAAGTCGGTAGAGTCCGGGCAGTCTTACGTCATAACAGAGCCTAACCTCGTGTCTTTATTTTAATCACGTATTTAATTCATGGCTAAGACCTCTCACATTGGGCTGACATTTGTAGCAACTGGTTAAGCCGGTCGGGTCCGGGCAGTTTTACACTACAAATGAGTCCAACCTCGTGTCTTAGTCGATTAATTACACCTAATTAATCACCCCCATATTAATTATCCCTAATTAATATCAAGTTTTCCATAACATGGGTAGACCTAACTCAATAGGTAAATTCCCATGGGGTAGACCTAACTCAATAGGTAAATTCCCACTTATGGTAATTTATTTTTATGGTATGCTTAATCATACCCAATCATTCATTTATTAACATATTTACCAACCCCATCGTTCCCCACGTAAATCGTTCTCATTTCATGACATAAATAAGGGGAAGATCATCACAAATATCATGGGTTTAGCATACAACTTTGTCATGGGCTAAGAGGATGTCAACTTGCATATATGAGCATATATTAACCCAACTACAAATAACCCAAACTTGCATATTATCATACACATGATTTGCATAACATGTTGCATATGAGCTTGCATATTATCATACACATATCTTGCATAACATGTTGAACTTGCATATAGGCATTCTCATAACTTGCATAACATGTTAAACATGCATTTAAGCATACACATAACTTGCATAAGCATTCACATACTTGCATAAGCATCCACATACTTGCATAAGCATTCACATACTTGCATAAACATGCATAACTTGCATATCATGTCATTTAAGCATATACATATTTTGCATAAGCATTCATATACTCGCATAAGCATGCATAACTTGCATATCACATAAATCTTGCATTTAAACATATATATGACTTGCATAAGCATCCATACACTTGCATAAGCTTGCATAACTTGCATATCACATTAGACTTGCATTTAAACATATACTTAACTTGCATAACTCACTTTGTTAAACATGCATAATTCCACTCGTTAAATATGCATAAACCCACTTGTTAAACATGCATAAACCAACTTGTTAAACATGCATAAATCAACTTATTAAGCATGCATAAACCAACTTGTCAAACATGCATAAACATAGAACAACATAGAGTAACATATCATTATAAATGATTCAAACTCACTAATCCGCATTTAAGACCATAAGTCTCATTACACCCAATCTACTTACTTTAACAATTGATGTTAAAGTGATAGAAACTCACCAAACCCAAAATTAACCAACTTATGAAGAGGGATTAGTTGCTAATTATGAAGATGGTGATGATTAGAGAATGATATGAGAGGGATTAGCTTGAAACTTCCTTCTTAGATTAATGGAGACTCCTTCTAGGATTTAATTTGGCGGCATGAGGCCTTCATTTCTATTTTTAGTATGGATTAAGGTAGGTTTAGGGTGTATTTATAGATTAAGAGAGTGTTTTAGGCCCTTAGATTAACCCTAGATTAATTTAGGTCCGTTAGATTTAGGAAATCTCTAGAACCAAGCCCAGCCCTAGCCAGAAAACCAGATCTGGTGCACCCAAGCACCCTGGTTCGACACGCCGTGTCGACAGGCAAGTCGACATGCAAGTCGACACCCCTGTCGACAGGCCTGTCGACAGCCCTGTCGACATGCTTAGGGCGGGAATCTTCCCGCCTGGCCCCGCTGGTTCTAATTTAAAATCTAAATTTAAATTCCTAAATCTGTTTTTAGCTCTAATTTTTCTGCAAACTTCTTTGGGCCATAACCGGGCCATACGGACTCCGATTCTCGAAAACTCGGACTCTATTTCGCGTATTTTTCCGAGACGAACGCAATAACGCAGCCCGTTACCCCCAATTCCCACATCTGAGATTATTTATCCTGTAATTAGTGAATTTTAGTATTGACTAAAATTCAGGGTGTTACAATTCTCTTTACATTGGAAATCCTTATTATATATATATATATATATATATATATATATATATATTTCAAATCTTTCCCAAAATGTTGCGTTGTTATTTCTCTATTGAAATAATGAATTTGGCTAACTCCTTTTACCATTACAACTAATATCATCCTGAGATAATCCTGAAGTCGTTCAAGTTGGGGTATTATAAATTACCTCTCAGACCTTGATCAACAACGTTCATATCTTAAGATAATACAAGTTGTAATCCACCATATACTTTACTTCAATATCACTATAAATTCCATTTCACTATTGTTTAAAATATGGTTTCATAAAACCTTCTTATCTCTTTGAGAATCTCCTGCTCGAATATATCGCTATTCCTTAATTTAATAATTAAGTAATTTCTTATAAACACCGCTTTTAAACCTTTACCCTTTTTAAACAATTTCATTTCACCATTTGGATTTTCTTACAAAATCCTACTTCCTTTACCACGTTTAGTTTCAAAAATTCCTTTTCAAATCCTTTTGGCCTTTTCCCGCTTTGAATCTCTTATTTTCAATTCCCCACCTTTACTTGACTGCATTATTAAGTAACATTAATTTAGAATTTACGATATAACACCTCATCGCTTTTATAAACCTTGTTTAAATCAGTTTTGATTTAATCTAAACCCTTCTCATCTATATTCCCCTTTTGATAAACTTTTATTCAAAATATATATTTCAAATCTATCTTTAGTTAAAAATAAATTTTATAATTTCACTCCTATCAATTCACCTGATGGTAAATCGATATAAATGAAACAATTTACTTTTAGGCCATTTACTGCTGATTACTTAACAAACATAGCCCATTGGTTAAAACACAACACATGTTGTTGTTTTCAATCAATGATCAATACCCAATTCCATTACACAAACATGACAGCTCATATGATGATATGAAAATAAATAATATATTTTGGGGAATCCCGTTGGATCCCTCCAACCTTTTCTTCCCTGTATACAAAGGGTTATTTCAAATCAGATCAATCCATTTAACTGATAATTATAAATAATGCCCATTTAACATCAACCACAAGCAATTCAAAACAATTCAATTAGTTCAACCAATTCAAACAAAACACGTTTATTTTATAAATGTGACCAACAAGGTAGGTTACCTTTATTGGAACCAATCGTTAGAATAACGATTTGGTATTTCACTGAAATTAAATGACAGTTTAATTTCATCAGTTAAATTAGCAAGAAAACAGTCAATCATTGGCAAGCAGAGCACACAAAATAAAAACCCAATTTATATAAAGTATAAATGGGGAAAAACTGAGTGAGTTTAACTCACCTTGATTTGAATTATCACCGAATCGGTTTGTTTACAGTTAAATTAAACAATTTGACTGTAAATCCCGGTGTCGCCATTCTGCTCAGGATAGCCCCAAAATGTCGAGCTTATTGCCATGATCCTGATGCGTTTTATTTGATTCAATTCTGTCCACGAGATACAAAGATATAGTCATGTTATAATATTATATTATCTTAATTTACTAATTAACCCATGATTAATAATTAAATTTTAAACTAATTACTTTTAGAATTTAGGAATTATCGACCGCCCCTCCTTGGTTCAGTTCATTCCTATTTCCACTCAACTGGCTTGAATCCTATCCAGAAACAATGCCCACCAACTAATTTAATATGACCAACTTAATTAAATAAAGCTTATAGATAAATTTTAATTTTAAACATATTTTAATTTAAAAAAAACAGGCCTTATCTTCGGCCCAAAAACCCAACCCACAGCTCTAACCCACTACCCTCTTCAAAATCCTCTATCGGATCCCTCTTTCACAAAACATCCGCCTCTATAAAAATGTTTTCCTATGGCCGAACCCTAATCCGCCTTTCCCCCTTTCCGTCCTCAGCAGAAATCAAAACAGCTACATCGCGTACCCCTTTGCAACCACCTCCCCGATCTCTCCTTCTCCCTCTTCCAACGATCGGCCAGAACCCAAAACAATTCACTCAGCATTCCATCATTCACACAGTTCTTCGATCAAACTGCAAACCTCTCAGCTCCACCACAGACAACAACAAGCCAATTTGAAATTCCTAGGCTAAGTTGGACCGAACCCTAAGCCCTCGGTTACGAACCAGATAAGTTTTGTCTGTGATTTTTAATTTTTATTTTGATTTTCTCTAGTGGTTTTAACGATTTCCTTACTGGTTCAATCTGTTTTTTATTGTGGAAATTGTGAGATACTAAATGCATATATAGTTGTGAATGATCCAGATAGGATCAATGTCAAAATCGAAATGGTAAAATCATAGGTTCAGATTTTTAGCTGCTAGTTTTTCTTAGGTGAGATATTTTTTTCCCACTTTACAACTATTTCTGTGGACATACCGAGCTGTATTGTACTGTGATTGGAGATTTTGATGGCTGCGTTGCTTGGCAGTGAAGTATCATGATTTGTATTGGATTTCACGTATGGTTTCTGCCTAAAAACGTGCATGGATCAACTGTTCCTATGTAGATTAGGTACATCCATGCATTGTTTCGCATATTATTTTATATGTTTTCAGTTCGAATTGTCTTGTTCATACTGTTTGGGTAGGAAGCTATTGAATTATTTATTCCCTTTTTAGATTTGAAACTGCGCTTGCATGTGTCTGGAAGAACATGGTTGCAACTGAGATTTACTGTTTCAGTTGCTATAGATCTGATGATATAGGAAGATGTCTTGTTTCAACTGCTGTTTTTAGTTTACTTCTTCAACTGCTGTAGATTTACTATTTACAATTGTTTGTAATTTATGGTATAAATATATGTACATGTGTTGTTTCCTTTAGCTATTCGGCTTGATGTGTAGATCTGATGAAAATATATACCTATATTTTGTTTCATTGTTTCATGCTGTTCATTGATTTTGTTGCTGGACATATAGCTGTTTGTGAAAATATATATGTGTATATCTATCTCTTTTGTTTATTGAGTTAGAAATTATCTATTAAATTGTTTACTTCTGGTATGCAATGTCTAGGATGTAAAAATGTACAATTGTTAAAAAAAAACAATTACTTGCCGAGCTTTTGAATTCATCTAGTCTTAAAGTTATGTATAAAATTATTTTTCCTGTTTAGCTTTGGATAATCTTATGTACAGTATCAACACTTTATACATAGGACGACTGACTATGGTCATGATAATAGCCATGATGGAAGCCATGGTTGCCGAGGCATTATTATGCTAAGTTAGGAAACCTTATTGCCAATAAGATTTTGATGGTTGTAGTTACCAGTTCCTGTTTGCTTTTCTTAGTATCTATTAACCCATGAAATTAGTTATATTTTCATTTTTATGTGTTTTTAAATAGATAATAAATGAGTGATGTTTCCAAACATTAAGCGGTGCCACTGAGAGTTTAACTATCCTAGACATATCGCATTTTGACTTATAAGTCTCATTAGATCCACATTATTTCTATCTAAAAGAAACGTTCTCTCCATTTTCACATATATTATTATTATCATAAATACCCAACTGGAAATATCATATAGCTTCAAATATAAATTATACAATTCAATACCATCAAATTACGAGTTAAACGATGTCCAAATTATATTAAAATCCTACTAAATATATTAAATAAACGTTATAATTTAATAACGTTTTCCATAGCGACTATTTTAAAATCTGAATTAGCCATAACTAACAACCTATAACACAAAATCTAGATTTTTCTCTTTCATACAAAAATTATCATCAATACAGTTCCAACGTTTCTCGTTTCACAGAAATCCGACCTATACCGGATCCTGTACGTTAAATTAAAGTTCAAAACTCCATATTACGAACTGCCGCGCTTTTTCGAGCTTGATTTATAATTATATAAATATATAACGTTCAAACTTCGTTTTTAGTAACGAATTAAATATTAAAATCCATTAATATTCCAAATAAAATATTAAATAAAATATTTGGCTACCAAAAATATGGGACGTTACAGAAAAAGAAAAGGGACATGTAAAACTCCAACGGCATAAAATAGTTTAGATCAACTAAGCACGTGTATTATAAATTTGGCATTGTACTACACAAATTTAATTAAGCATGTAAATGTGAACTTGCATTTGAGTTGGATCAAATTAACATAGATCTAAACATCTAAGCATGCAGATCTAGACATATAAGCATATATGAACATGACTTAGCTTATGATCTTGCATATAACATAACATAAAGAATCACCAAATTTATATACAACATGATAAGTTCATTGCCAAATTGTTATACAACATGATAGGTTCATCACCAATTTAACATACAACATGATAAGTCCACCAATTTAATATACAACATGATAGGTTCATCAACAAAGTTAAATACAACATGATTGGTTCATCACCAAATTAATATAAAACATGATAGGTTGTATCAATCACAATTGTCACGTAGGCATAGGTAATTTCAGAATTGCAACATGAATCAGAATATGATTATCTTACAACTGGGCACAGTACTAGCTTCTCTTCATTACTAGTCATGACTTTTGTTTGTTCAAATCTAAAGAATAACTGAACTTGCAAACAAAAGAACAAATCTTGTTTTTTGGGATTTGATTTCTGAAACTGAAAAGCTATCCTTTGATGTAGACTACTGATTCTCTAGTTTTGATTTGATTTGGGACTTCCTAACTTGACTTGTAGTTTAGAGAAAAATGGAGGCTACGCTAGTTTGGCCATGGACAACATGACGGCTTCAGAGAGCAATTTTATGTGGTTTTAGGGTTGGGGGTTGGGGTTGTTTATATAGAAGCTTAGATTAATGAGAGCCGTTAGATTATCCTAGGAGAAATCAGAGCCATCCAGACTAGATAGATCCAACCGGAAGTTGCCACATAAGACCTAGTGACTCTGAAAATGTCACTAGGCAAAATAGCCTAAATACGACCGAGGGGGTCGACCCCTACGGGGGAGGGGGATCGACACCCCAGCCGACACACCTCTTATGGTGTCAACACCTACGTCGACCCCCACGGGGGGAGTCGACCCCTATGGGCGGGAATTTTCCCGCCCAGCCGCTTGTCTCGGAATTTTCGAATTTGAACTGCTTTTTGATTTAATTATTATTTATATTTAATTTCCGTTTAAACTTGTACTCTTATGAACTCCATACTTCTTCATACGGAGCCGGATTCACGCAAATTGGGACTCTATCTCAAGAAGAATTCCGAGATGAACGCAATGGAATAACCCGTTTCCCCTAATTCCCACTTTTAAAATTAAGTATTCTTTAATTTGTTACTTTAATGTTCACAGAAAATACGGGGTGTTACATTTTGTTAATTAATACTAGCAAGTATTAATAAATAATAATCACTAATTAATTAGTTATTAAATTAATAATAAATAATAAATAAATTGATACTAAATATCAAATTAGTACTATATAAATAAATCACTATTTAATACCGACAACAACCTCTATCTTCGTCAATTACACTTTGTCTCACTTAGTCAATACCTACCAATTTAGAATCCAGCTATAAAAAGCCCACACTTTGCTCATCTGTATCATCCATTAATCCTAAACATCAGTTAATTATACATTTGATTACTAAATTTATTATAAATAAATAGTAATCATGAGTTCAAGAAGATGGAACATTCAAATCACATCAATTGTTTCGGATTCTCGCCTCTTCAAGGCAGCCATGCTGGACTGGCACAATCTCGAACCCAAAGCTGCTCCTTAAATCATTGGGAGATGTGCAGTGTTATCTGGCGAAGGAGTTGGAAGCATTCGTGAAATCAAATTCACAACAGGTTCCACATTATATTTGAAAATTTTATATATTAATTATGTCTTCAATAACCAGTTGCTAACATGATATATTTACCAAGATATATATATATATATATATATATATATATATATATATACACATACATATACATACATACATACATACATACATACATGTTATAGGAAGGTTATTATTGTAATCATGTGCATGCATGTCGTTGTGCCAATTAGGTCCATAAAGGAATGCCTGGAATTTGCAGACTTCCACAACTTTGAAGTGAAAAGTGCTCTGGTTGAAGGAGGTCTCCACGGAGTTAGCCTAGAATCCTTAACAAGTCAGTTCAAGTTTGAGCTTTCAGGCGATGGAGGACGCCTAGTAAAAGTGGAGGTAACATACAAGCTTCTTCCTAATATAGAACCATATGAAAATGTGATTGCTATTGTAAAGGAAAACGTGGCAGGTCACATTTAGGTAGTTGAAGCACACCGCATTGCTAACCCTGTCGAATATCGCTCATCCTTTTTTATACTTATCCTGCATATTGGAGTTTGCTTTCAGTGTGCGTCATTCGAATAAGCTGAAGGTTTACATTTTACCTATGAGGGATTGTGTAAGCATTTTTCTATTTAATCTACACAAGCGTGATTGTGCTTTTTGGCTTATTATATAAAGTTATAATCTATGGATAACTACACCGAGTTGTGTTTGTGGGATGATTTTTATGAAATTTGATTTCTAATAATCAATTTCTGCTTATCGTGTAAAATCACTGACTGATTACTTTGTAGATCTGTGTCTTTACATCTTTCTAGATTCCCCCAAATGCCCAGCTTTGATACTCAAATCTGTCGAACTAATAGATACAAGGGATCTGATTTGGAAGTACAGACTTCGATGTATGTAATGCAAAGAAATTGGGATTCCTAACCAGTTTAGTGATCTTCCTTTATGAAGACAAGTGCATAATTCATCATATATAATAGTTACAATTAGGTTATCGTCCACAAATTGGCATCAAATATATATCGACGTGAACTCCACACACCGTTTCACAAATATTCTAAGCTTTTACACTCAACGATCGTCATTCTTTATCATCCACTGCTAGTATAAACCTCATGTACATGCAATTATTAAAATAATTAATTTTCTTTGATAAAATATGTAACTGAATGAATGTGTGTTGTAGGTATCCAAATTCGATAATAACGGTTGTTCAAGTTCACTGTAACTACTAGAAATTTCTTGTATTTCGACGGGGGGATCGGCGGTTTTTGACGGCTTTCAATGGATCGTCGAAAGTGTCAAAAATCGCAAAACATACAGAAGCCCGAGCCTTTGTTTTTCCCCTTTTCCATTTTTCCAAGAACGAATATAAATCCCCAAAAACCCTAAACCTAAATTTCCAAAATCCAAATGGCATTTTCCTCATCAACATATGTATTGTTATGTAATCATGGTCGGCACAAAGCCCCATTCATTCTAGCTTATGGCGCATGAATAGGAGTTGTCACAAACATCTTTGTACCAAAAGGAATTACTGATGCTACATGCCTATCAACTCATATTTTCAGTCTGCTCCTTCAATTTATTCCATGATGTGGGACTATTTATTCAAACCTACATTCTTACCTTAACAACATGCAAGACAATAATAACATGCATAAATTGTTAAATTGGATGTATTTAGCGATCATAGTTGTTCCCAATAGCGTTGTGGAGGTTTATAGCATCTCTTTATGTAAAAAATTCATATGATATTCATCAAATTAAAAAATGTATGTGCAATTTGCGATTATTTGTGTATATGTAAACCGCTGTATATATGTGTCGGTGCTACCATTGTACTGTTTTAATTGGAATAAGATAAAATGTATGCACGAGTTAGAAATATTACATTATGCTTATCTTGAATTATGCAACAAAGATGAATGCAAGAGTGTAAAAGCGGGTTGAGTTTGTTGGAAAACGACAACAATACTAAAGCAAACTTAAGTCGATGAAATACGTTGAATAAATACAGTAAAATTAATATATGTATATATATATATATATAAATTAATCCACGAATTTACTTATGGCACTTGGAGAATTTTCGGCTCCGTTCGACGGGGGTTGTACATGATCGTTGTATAAATAGTCGTTTTGGTCACAAAATGACCATTTATATTCATCTGGTACAATTCTTGTTTGAATTTCCATTTATTTAAACAAGTTATAAACACAGTGAACAATAATATTTTGCATATTATTTCGTTTAAACAGTCAACAAAATTGCATTGTAACTTTCCTGTTTTGTTCCGTGTTATACGCATATTTGCATAATGTAGGAAATAAATAAAAAATGCCACTGAAATTTTTTGGATCTTGAAATGTAATAATTTACAAAATGTAGGTGTTTACTATATTTATAATGGAAAGTAGGATGACTGACCATGGAAAAAAGATAACTTTTTGTATCAATATGTTAAAATATAAAATGTGTCAAATTTTAAAATATTTATGAATTTGCGGAATAGTTATTTAAATTCAAATATTACAAATCTGTAATGCGACCATGAAAATAAGTTTCTCCGAATTTGTATTCTTGAATGTAATTTTTTTTAACTTGTGACTCATTTCTTCAAATAGGAATAAATTACTTATTTTGCTAATCGAAGATGATGGATGTATCAAAGTAGGTGACTGAGAGGCTCAATAAAAGAAGATTTTAATAATGGTATAAACATATTTGTTGAATTTTTTTTAAGTAACAACAGAAACAATCCAGAAATTCGTTGTCCGTGTAGTAAATGTAGACATTTGAAGTATTTGTTACCCAATACAGAGAAAGTCCATTTGTGAAAAAATGGTTTCCTACATGAGTATTATGTTTGGAATCATCATGGAGAAGTCATAGTAAATATTTATGTAGAGTCTGAATTAGAAATTGTTGTTAATGAAACTATTACGACGGACCATATAGAAAATATGATCGAAGATGTAGCATGACAAATATTTTTTATAATTGAAGTTGACGACGATGAGGGACATATTGAAAATCCAAATATTAAAGAAAAAAATTGGTGTACTGCATGCTGCTAAGAAACCAATTTGCTATGGTAGTAAACAAGGCACTCAACTATCAGTAATTCCTGAATACATTGCGATGAAGTCAAATACAACATCACTGAAGCCGGATGCAAGGCTATTGTACATGCAAAAAGACATATGCCACTTGATATTTAATGTGATAAAATCACTATGAAGTTAAAAGAATTATGTTAGCTTTTGGTTTAACTAATATGAAAATTGTAACGACCTGGCTTTTTGACCGCCTCAAGTCGGTAATTAAACCAACTCAAACCGTTCTTGTTATTGCTTATAAGTTGAAATACTAATCATTATAGAGCCACAGGCACAGAACACAGAATATCTCACAACAGAAGTAATATTACAAAAATCTTTAAATTTACATAATATCAGAGTATAGGAATAAATGTAGATACAGCGGAAGAATGAATATAAAATCATACTAAAGTTTGGTTATAAGCAGAGGTGGTCACGGCTGCATATGACATAGTAGATGGATGGCTGGATCTTCAACGAATCTCAAGCTCTAACAAACATAGTTCCAAGCTGAAATACTCGATCTAACTTGGGCATTTTGCAAGGAATAAAATAAACAAAATACACGAGCCAAAACTAACAGTCTCATATAAGTGAATTAACTCAAACGAAGTGTCCACTAAAATGCACAATAACTCAAAGGATGCTTAGGATTTCCATCCTCTAAGGATCCGCGAAACTAATATCTATATAATAGTACACTATTATTGTAATGTCTATTCAGTAAAGTAACTATAATGGAAATAGCGTAAGCATGATTACATTTTTACCCATATACCGTTTATAATATCGTAGTCTATACAGTACCGTAAACCCAACCTAACACGGATTGCATCAGAGGGCACTCCATAGGTACGATACAAATCAAAATCGTAGAGGCTCGATAAGGATAATATGACAAGGCACATAAGGAATACCGATGGTAGGAATACACAAAGAAGATAGGAGAAGAAAACTTACGGCATTCGCTGAACGGGATGCTGGACCTCGGTCTGATGGCTCGACTGGACGCGGAGCACAGGCACTGACCAGAAAGGAGTTGCTGCCTCGCCTGGTACACTTCCTCTGTCACTTTACTTTTTTCTCCTTTTTTTTCAACTCTTGCTGATGTAAAGAGGGTGAGCTCAGGCCCAACGAGGTGCAAGAGGCTTCATCATCGCAGGTGACTCGATTGGCGATATCAGCAGCAAAAAGAGCTCCAACATCCGTGCGTCCTTGTCCTTCCTTTTGCAAACAACTCGAGTTGTCTTAGTTAGTGGAAAACAAGGATTTATTTAGAGCTTATGGGAAGGTGGCAGCGGCCTGGAGCATGGGAGGACTAGCAGGATGGGTGCTGGTGGTCTAGCGGCGGCGTCAGGTGGCGGATGAGGTCTGGTGAGGCAGAGCGTGAGGTTAACAGTGCAGTTTTGTTTTTTTTGTTTTCTTTTCACGAGTTCAGCTGACGTCGAGAGCACTTATAATGGTGGGAGTTGATAAATGGAGACTAGGCGAGTGTGAGACAAGTGTTGGCAGCTTCGGCGCAAAGTGAAAGGAGGTGCGGTCTCCCTTTTGAAATGTTGGGTACTGATAAAAATGAAATACACTAAAATGGGGTAGGACGAAAATTTGGGTTAGGGTTTTAATGTTCTCTCTCACTTTAAGGCTCAGGGAAAAAAGGAAATGGAAGTGAGATAATGGGTTACTGGCTTGCAATGAAAAGGTGTGGAGTAAAGGAAATAGGGTCTGAGAAATATGGGTAAGGATGAAAGTAATCTTTTGTGTGAAGTGGAGGATGGGATAGAGAAGAATGGGTAGAAGAAAGAGTCATGCGTGAAGAAGAAAAGGCCGCTACACGAGGAAGGAAATGAAGCGCTTTTATCTATGCGGTTTGAATTATTATATTCCGATCATCGTTGGATTCTCTGTACATCATATAATTTCAAACCTTAGTGTACAGTTACCATATATTTGTTTCTAACAGAGAGAGAAATTTCTAAATTTTGAACAGTGGTTTCAAATATTAGCTACTGACATGTAGAGATATTGAAATCTCCATGCACTGTTTCACAAATCTTGTAGCTGACAGGGAAAAATATTTATTACTATTGATATATTTTTAGGAAAATTAAAATTACCAAATCAAGGAGCAACGTAGAGAATAAACCCTTATTAAAAGAGATAAGATTTAAAGTTGGCTGTAATTTTGTTGACATATGTATCAAAGCTTTGAAATTCAAATTTTTGTTTACACCATTTTTCCCTTCCTAGTTTGTTAACGTAGTTAAGGAAATTATATTTTTTTTCTTTCTTTTGTTTATTATTATTTATTTATTTATATGGCCATGAATGGACAACGCAGCAAACATTAAACCGTTCTACACACATTTAAATATATTTTAGTGAACGCGCACTATGAATAAACAATGCTGAAACTTGTTTAGCGAAAAATGTTTAACTTATCCAACGTCAAATTTTACAAATTTAATTAAAATAAAAATTTTGTTTTCAATATTTAAAATTATTAATTCATCATATTCCTTTTACAATTATTAGTTCATTCTTAGCTTTTATTACATCAACTGCATTACAAATGGTACCGTTTTGTCGTAAATTTAAACTTAGCGGTTTATTCGAAACAAAATTACTCACTATTTACATTAAACTTCAACTTTCATTTTGAAATTAAGTTTGCCAACGATAAAAAAATTCTTTCTAAATTAAATAGGATATGATTCAAAGTTAGATTTCCAAATATATATAACGTAAAGTTGATTAGTAAAGTAAACGTATTTATTAACAAAATGTTCACGTGAAATTTAATTTACAAATTAATCCATATATAAGCATATTCAAATTTTATTCAAAATAAATAACAATCCAATTTTTAAATTAAACTTCAAGTATAAGCATATTTTTCTTTTATAAACTAACTTACAAGATCAATATTAAAGTTACAAAATAAATAAAATGGTTGTAACTCTTGTTTCAATAGCTCCGTAATTTAAACAATAGAGACATTTTATCTTTAAATATTCAAATTGGTTTGAAATAGATAAAATTCCAAATTCTACAACTAAATCCAAATATTTATATATTCAAAGTCTACAATAATTTTGAGGACGGAACCCTAATTCCCAAATTCCCAAATAATCCAGTGATTTTCTAAATCGATTTCGAGAAGAAAATCGATGGCATCCTCTATTTCAGGTAATCCATCTAACATGGTCATTGAAAGAATTCTGTACAATGTTCATGGGATAAGTGTGTTTGATATTTGCCAAAGAGAAGGTCCCGTGAGGTTTAAAGCAGGTGTTAAAGAATCTAGTATTAAATTTCTCAGATCCGGCATGGTTTTATTAAAGAATTTCATAAGTCTTCGAGATCAGATTCAAATTGTTAAAATCTGCCAAGAACTTGGAATTGGCAAAGGTGGCTTCTATAGGCCAGGTTTTAACAATGGTGCCGAATTAAATCTTTTTATGATGTTTCTTGGAAGAAACTGGGATACGCAATCTAAAAAATATGTAGATAGGCGTTCATGTGATGGATCTACACCCCCTGGTATACCTGAAGATTTCAAAAAGTTGGTTTATGGTGCCATCGCCGCGGCTCATAAAGAAATAGAGGTGAATGGCGGCAGGGCTGATGAGGAAATACCACATATATCTCCAGACACATGCATTGTTAATTTCTACAACGAGGAAGGTAATCTAGGTATGCATCAAGATTTAGACGAATGTAAGGAATGCCTTATGGCTGGTATTCCGGTTGTATCAGTATCCATTGGAGATTCGGCTGAATTTGTTTACAGCGATGAGAGGGAGAAGAGTATGGTACAAAAAGTATTATTGGTATCGGGGGATGTTTTGATTTTTGGTGGTAAATCAAGGAAGATTTTACATGGTATTGCTAGTATTATCAAAAATACAGCTCCAGATTTGCTGATTAAGGAGTCCAATTTGAGGCCTAGGCGTTTGAATCTAACTTTCAGGCAGGGAGGATGTTCGAGATCATACGCGGAGGTGATCAAGCAATCTATTCCAAAATCTATTTCTGTTTCTAAGCGGCTTCTTTCTTCTTACAAGAGCAATGATAGAAAGTATATTTTCAGAAACCGTCTTTGCTTCAGATGTGCTGATTCTGATCATCTAGCAAGAGATTGTAGAAATGCTAGTCAATGTTTTAGTTGTAAAGGTGTGGGACATCAGAAGAGGAATTGCCCAGAGCATTTTAAAGGTAAATCTGTCTTTGAATTAATGAGCTTCAACTGTTTGATGATATGCCAGAAAATAAATGCTCTTTTGAATTTAGTTGTTTTGGAAAAGTTTAAGAATGATGGGGCGTATATATTACTTTGTTTGGGCTGGCATTTAGAGGGACTGGTTGATGGTGTATTGTGGCGGAAATTGAATCCAAATGGTTTGATCCCGGATGTGATTCCACCTTTGCCAAAGCCATTGGCGAGGAAGGAGCATGCCTTCTTCTTCAGTTTAAATCTCCTAAAATTACAGAGACTTTTCTCGGATTCTTCACGGTTTAGTAAGGAGAAGGCTTCTCTGCTATTAGGCGAAATATTGATTCACTTTGATACAATTAACACAGCTATTAATTGCGACCACAGTGTTCCGGAGTTTCAGTCTTTTCAGTTGAATGTGGAGGCTGTCGTATCAGAGCATGAGATTTCCACTTATGTTGTCAATATGAAAGAGAGTCCAAGGTTGGTGGACAAGTCTCTTATGGATTATGATTTTGACGATGGACAGATATGTCTTGAAGGAGATTTGAAAGGTCTGTTGGAGTGGAATTCGAAAGTACAGAGGCTGGATTCAATGATGCTCGATCCTTCGGTGTTGGAGTACCTAGGAGTACTTGATTCGTTGATGTTATAGGTGGAAAACATACTAGTTTTTGGAAGAGGAAGGATAGGATGACTAGTTGTGACAAAATAGACAAGCGGGATTGTGATGCTGATATTGTTCCTTATAACTCAAAAAGTTTTACATGCAACTCAGATGGTCAGGACTGGTTCGTGGCTGAGGATATCGGGCTGAGTAACAGTTTTGTTTCGTTAACGGAACTGGTGGATGATGTGGGGTCTCATTCGGAGGATAGATGTGGTTCTTCTGCCTCTCAAAATATGCCAGTAAAGTTAGCACATGCTAAGAAGTGGGCACTTAAGGTAGGAAGACACCACGTTAGATTGGCTGGCAGGCGTGGTAGGACTGTTTTCAAGGATGGTTTGGTTAGTTCCAGTGGGGGACTATACACTGATGATGGTGGAAAGGTAAGTTGTTTCTACTCTTCTGGAGGCAGCAATGTCTTTACTGTCTGTAGGGGTTAGTTGAGTGGTTGTTTGGTTAACGTTGGTGGAACTGGCAGAGGTGGGTGTGTGTTGGAGGGAGGTAACAGTGTGGAGCCGTTTTTGTGTTTGTTGTCTGATGGGCGGATGTGTGTTAATGCGAGAGATCATTATTTTTCATTTGAAATAAAGGATGGTCTGTGGCTATTGAGACTGGACGATGTTAGATTCTGTTCATTGTTAGTGCAGCCTGATCATGGGGTTCCATTTGTGGGGAGTGATTTGCCTTGGGTGTCGGAGGATTCATTTGTTCAGACCGGTGTTGTGATTATCGGTGAGTCGATTGAGTATAGTTGTGGGTCTTCTTCGTTCAGTGGCAGGTCAGCTTCTTTGTCTAGGAGGGGAGACGCATAAGAGCAACCCCAAATACGGGAGTGGTTCGTCGTAGTGCGAGGATTAGAGCATCTTCCTCTTCTTCTCAAGGTAGGTTCCCGAACGCGAGTGCTAGTAGTAGCAATTCGGGTTCGGGCCCAGGTATGTCCCCTATTTATGGTAGTGAATATTCACCTTTTGCTTTAGGAAGTCTCTCTACTAGGCAATTATTTCAGCTTGCAAATGATACTTCTTTTTCTTTTACGGATGTTGAATTGGATGCGGAGTACATTAGGAGTAGGGAATTAGAGAGAGTTAATTCAACTCGATGTTGAGGGTTGTTAGTTGGAATATTAGGGGTCTTAGCAAGCCCAAAAAATGTGATAAAGTTAGGGCATTTTTTAGAGATTTTCATATCGACATTGTTTTGCTTCAAGAAACAAAAATTGAGAATCTTGATTTTAATTTTTATCTGAGGTTAGGTGGTTCTCATTTTAGAAATTGGGTTTGTCTCCCATTTATTGGGAATGCGGGGGGCCTTATGACAGGTTGGAAGGATAACCATATAACTCATTCAAGAGGTTAAGAAATTGCATTCCTTACACAATGTTTTGGGTTCTCTTATTGATAACTCTGTTTAGGGCATTTCTAATGTGTACCATCCTCATACCAAAATAGATAGGAGGCTTTTATGGGTTGAATGCTCTGAGTTTAGAATTCTTATTCCCAATCATTGGATTGTGGGGGGGGGGGGATTTTAACGTCACTAGGTTTTTAGGGGAGAGATCACCCCGGGAAGGAGATTTCTCTACCATGGAGGAATTCAATGATTTTATTTTAGAAAATAATCTCATCGAGATTCCTCTCAACCATAGATCATTTACTTGATCTAACGTTAGAGATAGCCCTTCTTATGCTTTATTAGATTGATTTTTTATCAGCACTGAGGTAGAGGATAGATTCTCTATCTGTAGAGTTAAGGGTTTGCCTTTTTTATTTTCTGATCACTTTCCTATTGTCCTATCGTGTGACTCAAATATAGCTATTAGTAGTAGCTTTAATTTCGAGAAGATGTGGTTATTGGATGCCAGTTTTAGTAGTCTGATGTCCGCTAAGTGGAGATCGTTGTCTTATTTTATTAATTTGTATAGGGAAAATTCTGCGAAGATTTTTGTGGCAAAGCTTGGTAAGTTAAGATTTTTTCTCAAGCGTTGGCATAAGTATGTCTTTGGCAGTATTAGAATTAAAAAAGATAGAATTATGTGCGAATTGTGGGACTTAGATAAGATTGGTGAATCCAGGATCCTTAATCCTAATGAGCAGGATAGACTTTGTAATCTAAGAAATGATCTAAAGATGACCTTAGAAAAAGAAGAGATCATGTGGAAGCAAAGATCCCGAGTTCAATGGATTAAGGAGGGGGATAATAACACGAAATATTTTCATAGTGTGGCAAATAAGAGGAGGCGAGATAATTTGATTCACTATATGGGTATTAATGATGTGGAATTGACAGTTCAACAGGATTTAAATGAAGCTTTCACCAGATATTATAAAGAGATTTTTGGGACTAGGATCAAGAGAAGAATTAACGTTAATTGGAAGGACATCTATCCTAATGATATTAAGGATGAGTTAGTAGATTTAGATAAGCCTTTTGCCAAGAAGGAAATTTGGAAGGATATTAGTGATATGCCTAGTGACAAAGCTCCGGGTCCGGATGGTTTCTCTGTTCTTTTTTATAAGAAGTTTTGGGAGGTATTGAAATTTGATGTTATCAAATTATTCAATGATTTTTATAGCAGGGATTTGTGTCTAGGTATTTTTAATTTTGCTAATGTTATCCTTATTAAGAAGAGAGAGGGGCCTAAATTTTTAAAGGATTTTAGACCTATCTCCTTAATTAATGTTTCTGTTAAGATTATTTCTAAAGTTCTAGCAAATAGGCTTAGTAGAAAGATGAATGATATTATAGACAATGCACAAACGGCTTTTATTAAAGGTAGACAAATAGTGGATGGAGTGGAAGTTGTTCAGGAGTACATTAATTTATGTGTTAAAAATAATTTTACATGTACTACTTTAAAATTAGATTTTGAGAAGGCGCTTGATTCTATTGACTGGGATTTCATCTGCGAATTATGTCTTGCTAGAGGATTCAGTGCTAGATGGATTAACTGGATCATTCTCTTACTTAGGACTGGTAGTTCTAATATTGTTGTTAATGGGGTTATGGGAAAGAAGATCCAATCTAAAAGGGGTCTTAGACAGGGTGATCCCCTGTCACCTCTTCTATTTAATTTAGCGGCTGACGATTTTACTAGAATTATTAAGAGAGCTGGTAGATTAGGTGTTTTAGGCAATGTTAGTAATGAGGAATTTAACAATGAATTATCTATGCTT
This sequence comes from Allium sativum, assembly GCA_030737875.1. Taxonomy (NCBI): domain Eukaryota; kingdom Viridiplantae; phylum Streptophyta; class Magnoliopsida; order Asparagales; family Amaryllidaceae; genus Allium; species Allium sativum. The sequence continues at coordinate 568,291,224 of CM060923.1, read as the reverse complement.
CAATTTGCGGATGATACCTTATTATTTTCTTCTCACCTACCAAAGAACATTATTGCTCTTAAGTTTGTTCTTTATTGTTTTGAGATGTTATAAGGTCTTAGTATTAATTTTGACAAGAGTTCTATTATGTTCATTAATGATTTTGGTAATGTAGAGGCGAAGGTTGCTAGCACCTTAAACTGTTCTGTCATGAAATTTCCTTTTGATTATTTGGGTTTTAAGATTAGGCCTTCGAAACTAAAGAAGGAGGATTTGCTAGTCATAATTGATAAGATTAATAATAGACTATCAAGTTGGAATAATAGATTTTTGTCTAGAGCAGGTAGATTAGTTCTGTTTAATTCGGTACTATCTGCTATCCCTGTTTATTGGATGTCTGTTCATAGATTTCCTCAATGGGTTATTGAAAAAATTGATAGAATAAGGTGAAATTATCTATGGAGTGGGGGTGGTGATCCTATTTGTATGGGTTTCAAATGTTTAGTAAACTGGGAGGTTTGTTGTAAGCCTAAGAAAGATGGGGGTTTGGGGATCATTAATTTATATAATTTTAACTCTTCCTTATTAGCCAAATGGTTGTGGAGATTTAGGTGCCCTGAAGTGTCGACAACGTGGAAGGTTATTGTGTCTAAATTTTACTATTCAAAAGGTGAGTTTATTGTTGGATCTAGTGGGGGTTGGTATAATAGTTTATCTTACTTTTGGAAGTCAGTATTAAAGTGCTTTGATTTTTTAAGTTAGGTTATAAGGTGATTGTTCATTCGGGTAATTTTGCTTACTTTTGGCATGATATGTGGATTTATCGTTTAGCACTTAAAACTGAATTTAGAGAACTCTATAATAATTGTAGTTTTAAAAATGAGTTGATTAAAGATGTTTATAGAAGGGAATTGGATCCCCCATAGGAGTTTACTTTCGATAATATCTTAGAAGGGGAAATGTTAAGACAATTAGCTTTACTTGACGCTAATTTATCATTATATCACATTGATGAGTGCAGTGATTATATTAGTTGGGGTATGGATAAAAGTCAAGTTTATTCGGTTAATTCTATTTGTAACTTCATTAATTTTTCGGGAATTTCATCTCGGTCTTTTAAGTTTATTTGGAAATCCAATTCTCCCCCTAAAGCTAAATTCCTAATGTGGTTAATCACTCATAAGAAGCTTAATACGGTTGAGCTTCTAAAGAAGAAGAATATTATTTTTGACGTTAAGTGTTATTATTGTAATCTTCTGAATGAGGACGTTGATCATCTATTTTTCTCTTGCAATATCACCAATTTTATTTTTAATATGGTTTTAAGGATATTTGTATATGATTGTCCAATTTCTTTCAGTAGATGTGTTGATTATTGGGATTCTTATAGATTTGTTTATAATGTTAGTAAGAGATACGTTTGTGTTGATTATTGGGATTCTTATAGATTTTTTTATAATGTTAGTAAGAGATACATTTTAGATTCTTTAGTCACTATCATAAGTTGGTTCATTTGGTTAGAGAGAAATAAGAGATTTTTTTCATTCTTATTCTGTTTCTACGGATAATTTAGTTATTAAGATAGTTTATTTTTGTTTGGATTGTATGTCTAATTCGCATTACAAGCTATTCGGGAAATTGTGCTTTGAGAGTTTTTTGAATAAAGTTAGACTTAATTTGAGCTTATTTATGAGATTCAGCAGATTTTTTCGTAATAGATTTCGTATTGGTTGTTAATCCCTTCCACTAGTCTTTCCTTGTATCTTTTTCTGTAATGCATATATGTATGGTATAAACATATGTATGTTTATATATACATATATATGTTCAATAATATATATATATATATACATATATATTTCCACATATATATATATATATATATATATATATATGTGTGTGTGATAATTTACTAATAGTTTGTTGAGTTTCTTGCAGATTCAGGTTGTTGGTTAAGAGGAAGAACTTAGTGGATAGCTGGATGGATTGCTAGCAGTTGTTGGATGGGATGCTTTTATTGCGTAGTCTTGGAGTGTTGTACTTAGATGTTTTGATTCTTTTTGGCTATTTTGATGTGTTTTGTTTGTATTGGAGTAGATATACTTTAATATCGGGTGGTGGCCTTGCCGGAATTCGATATTGAAGTATGATGGGCGGTGGTCTATCCGGTGCTCATCTATCTACCTCCTATACATCTATATAGCAGAGTCCGTTATTATGTAGTTGGATTTTGTAGTTTTGGCTATATATATATGTATGTATGTATGTATATGTGTGTGTGTGTGTGTGCGCGCTCTCTTCTTTTCAGAAGATTACACATTTTTGTTTCAAAAAAAAAATCCAAATATTTATACTTATTTTATTATTAAATTTTAATTTAACTTATATTTAAATATGTCGAAGTTACCGGTTCGTTACATTCTCCCACACTTAGCGCTTTTCGTCCTAAAAAAGGAACGTTATATGAATTTAAGTCAACATATATAATGTCATAATATTTTATCTCAGTTTAAAACTTGTTAGGGAGAGAAATAAGTTATATATTTTAAAACTCAAAATTCTTCTTATCGTTCTTTTAAATCAAGTAAGCTTTAAAGGTTTAGGATAATTGTCTATAGCCTATAAGTCATTTCAATCCTTCTTTAGACCAAGTTCCAATTTGTTTCGAAAAACTTCCAAGATTTCCAAATAAATTTCATACTCCTATAATATAGAATTTCAAGTCCTTCAAATTCATACCTTATAAATCATTTATAATTCATGTAGTCGAATATTTTCTCTTTTTAACATTATTTCAAATATATCTCAATTCAAAATCCTTTGCACCATGATATAGGACTTCATATCCATTCTCATTTCAAATTTTAAATCGTGTTTGAAAAGGTCACATTTCCTATACTTGGAAAAATCTCTCAAAATATCATCATGCTTCCGCTGCGCTACTCTGATTAGCGTACATACATTTCAAACGGGTATTGTTCACGGGTTAATTCCAAAATATTAACTTCAAATATTTCGGAACCATATCCCCAAAATTACCATTTCCGAAATAAAATTTCTTGCATAAGTGATTACTTGTTAGGCCATTACCCTTCAATTCATTCTTGTTGGTTCCTTTAACAAAGACATATAATTCGATCTGTTTCATATGAATACATAGCCTATTTTGCCATATAAACCTTGTCGCTCAACTTGTCGTATCCCATTACATTTCATTTGATTCATTCATGTCATAACCATACTATTTCACTTATGCTTATTTATTTCTTCTTCCATTTTACTTTAAATCCTCATCACGGAAATTTTTCATATTCCATTTTCTTTGTACCCGATTTATTCCCCTCTTGTCAAAATTTTCCTTTTGAGTAAGATTTATATACAAAAAAAATCCAATTTATCACAAGTGATAACATTTGTCACATCCAATACGTTTACATTTCAATTTATTTAAAAAGTTTCAAATGGGGAAAATAGTCTTCTCCCCCACCTAGAACTTTAGCTCTGCTCGTAGTTGTAAACGTATACTATTCCAAATTTTAGAATATATAACGATACACATAACTTCTTAGCAAATCGGCCTTTCATTAAAGTTAAATTCATAGTTCCCTTAATTTTATAGATTGTGTATATAAATTTTCATACAACGTTTGTCTAAATATCAATATTCATACAGATAAAATTTTAAAATTTCATAAGCAATTTTATAAGTATCCCATTTGTATTTTAAATTTTTTTGATACAAAACTAACCTCCAATTCTGACACAATATCAAAATCAAATTTTCTTATTCTTTCAAAATGAGATTTAAGTTAATCCTACATCTTGACTGGAATTATACATCTTCGTCACTTTCGAAACTTGGAAATAAACACCAGTGATTTCGCGACAACCACTAGGTTTATTTTCAAGTGACTACAGTGTGAATCTATATTTATCTAGTACATGAAGAATTTAGTACATACGTTGGCCAGACGTATGTTCCAAAATCTCCAAATACCTGATATTTCAGCCTTGACGTCAACAGACTATTTGAAACTTTCCACTTTAGAGTACACACAATTTCTATATATAATTTTTCTAATATTCAGTTGAAAACATTTATTTAATTATACAATCGTAAAACTTATAATGGAAATCATGCAAAGTATTATTCTTAGCATATATTATATAGGACTTTACTTTTTCCCGAATACCCGTTGTTGCCCAAAATCTTAAGTTTATCGTTTGCCTACTTATAACCCTATAATATATAAATATTAATATTTCACTTACTCAAGAAATCCTATAATATACGTGCATATACAAATTATTAAGATGATTTTAGTTCCAAAGGTCGAACTACTTTTTTTTCTTTAAATCACATTATACTTATAACTTTTAATTTGTACTATACTTATTCCGGAAGCTTTTGTTGCCCTTTACAGGTATTCTCAAATGAGTTATTTTTATCATAGGTCTTTATTTCCAAATTTACAAGTTCTTATATTTAAATCATTGAATTTTATTTAATATATTGTTACAAGTCCACAACTAGCTCATTATTATTGAATTTTCAAATCAATTTATTCAATACACACGAGTGTCTAATACTTATTTCTTCAAGTTTTACTGAAAATTCCCATACCTAGGTTTAATCCTATTCGAGCTAACTTGGATTACAAGCTAAGGGCTGAACAACCGGACGAACAAGATGGATTTATCAAGGATTGGCAAAATGAATTAAGGAAGATTCAAGTTCTAAACACGATAATTCCAAGTTAAAAAAGGGGACAAAGCAAAATGAGACATAGATTTAGAAAAATTCTAACTTAAGGAGGATCCAGCAAGGGACGAGTTCAAAGGAATGGGATTAAAATGAGGATTTATCTTTAAAACAGGGGTAAAATTATAAATTATTCATATTTAGAAAAATTCTTTTGAAATCATTTTAAAATATTTTTAGTTTCAAAATACGCTCTCTCGGAATGATTCTATGTTGATTTCACTCATTCTAGGGTATTGCTACACCGTCTCTAATGAGTATCTCAACTTCATAATCTAAGCTTTGTGTAACCAAAGTCTGATGCCACATTGTAACGACATGACTTTATGACCGCCTCAAGTCGGTAATTAAACCAACTCAAACCGTTCAAAAGGACATAATGTTATTGCTTATGAAGTTGAAATACAAATCATCACAGAATCACAGGCACAGAATACAGAATATCTCACAACGGAAGTAATATTACAAAAATCTTTAGATTTACATAATATCAGAGTATAGAAATAAATGTAGATGCAGTGGACGAATGAATATAAAATCATACTAATGTTTGCTAATATACAAAGGTGGTCACGGCTACATATGACATATTAGATGGATGGGTGGATCTCCAACGAAACTCAAGCTCTAACAGACATAGTTCCAAGCTGAAATACTCGATCTGACTTGGGCATTTTGCAAGGAATAAAATAAACAAAATACACGAGTTAGGACTAGTAGTCTCATATAAGTGAATTAAATCAAATGAAGTATCCACTGAAATGCACAATAATTCAAAGGATGTTTAGGATTTACATCCTCTAAGGATCCGCGAAATTAATATCTATATAATAGTATGCTATTATTGTAATGTCTATTCAGTAAAGTAAATATAATGAAAATACGTAAGCAGGATTACATTTTCACCTTGACACTATTTATAATATCGTAGTCTATACTATACCGTAAACCCAACCTAACACAGATGGTATTAGAGGGCACTCCATAGGTACGATACAAATACTGACGGTAGGATTCTACCGGATTGCGACTCCTGGGTCGGTGGTAACGCATAGCAGCCACTACCACCCACTTCGAACAACACTCCGATAACAAAAAGGGTGCCCCAAATCAATCACATAGTAGTAGATATGGTATCGAAGAAGCGTGTTCGATCAAAGGTGCTACCTCACTTAAGCCGGGCATGGCTCTAGTTTTAGTAATTTTAATTATGACCTGAAGGTCAAGGCTAATACAATAGCATTCTCTTTCTTCAAATCCAGTAATAGCCTCCATACCATCCTACTTCTTTTCTGGAACTCCACCGTGTACACAGTTGTAAAAGTGGTATCGATATTGGCAGCGAGTATGACATCTACGACTCCGGTCTCTTTAATAGCCAAACGTTTACATTTTTCACACCGTGGCCATTAGATTTGAAATCATATTCAGAGTGTCGCAAATCGATTTATATCAAATATTGCCCCTAAATCAATTATCCGAATAAATTCATCATTTGGTTCAATTAAGATTATAAAACCAATATTCACCATTTCTTTGTCAACCATTGGATTTTAAATTTCAACTTCCATGAAATATCGTTATTGCTTGAAATCCTTTATTTCACCCTTTGGATACACTAGACTGGATTGGACATAGATTCTATTTGTATTTATAAAATATATTTAAAATAATTAAGTTGAAAATAGTATGTATGTATTAAATTTGAAAATAATGTATGCATGTATATAGGCTTGTGTAAGTAGTTGTGAAGTAGAATGAAAATCTCTTGTTTGCCAAATTCATCATAAGACATTATAATACGCTTAGAAATATTTTTTATAGTAATATATATATATATATATATATATATATATATGTAACACTCCGTAATTCTGTTAATATTAATATCCACAAATTAAAGAATAACTAATCTCAGACGTGAGAATTGTGGGAAACGGGTTGCGCCATTGTGTTCGTCTCGGAATTCTGGTCGAAATAGAGTCCGAGTTTGCGTGAATTGGACTTCGTATGAAGAAGTTATGGCCATCGGAAGTATCAGAAAATTCAAAACAGATTTCGGAAAAATTTAAATTTTAAATTCGGAGTCAAAACAGGCAGGCGGGAAAATTCCCGCCAGGCCCAGGTCGACCCTAGGGTCGACTAGGAAGTCGACCTGCCTACCAGGTCGACTATAGAGTCGACCTGGGGGTCAACCTGGCAGTCGACCTGCCTACCAGGTCGACTATAGAGTCGACCTGGGGGTCGACCTGGCAGTCGACCCCCCCTCCCCCGAGCAGTTTTTGTTCTGAGCCTGTTTTTGACTGAGTGATGACCCATTAGGGTTTTGACCTAATCTGGTTGGCTGGGATTAGTTCTGAACTGATCTAACGGTCTAAAATAAATCCTAACTCTATAAATACCTAGGTAGTCTCTCACCCTAATTCATAAGAAAAATAGAATAGTTACCGCCATACCGTCGCCATGGAAATCAATGAAGCCGCCACCAACTAAGAAGGAAGAAAAGCTAATTCAATTCTAATTCTCTCAACCCTAAAGCAAAGCAAAACTCTCTTTTCTTCTCTAAATAGTGAGTATTATAGTCTTAACAAGATTATTATCATTTTAATTAGGTTAAGTCATGAATGGATTGTGAGTAGATGATGTGAATTGTCATATGCTATCATGTATGTTATTAATCCTATGTTATGTGGTGATGATATCCTATATGTTGTAAATCATGCTATGATGATGTTATGTATGTTGAAGGTTTCTATGCTAAGTTGTGATGAATCATACATGTTAGAAAGCCATTTATGCTAGTTAGTTCATGTCAATTAAATCATCATGTTTGGGCTATGTTGATCTATATGACAAATTACATATGCAAGTTAGATTGATTAGAAAAGTTATGAACATATGCCATGACATCTATTATGACATCTAGAATTATGCTATGACATATGTGATATCCTATGCTAGTTCACACCATCATTATGTTGCCTAAAAACCCCATACGCAAGTTTATGTATAGATTTGGGCTATGATCATATCATGTAAATTGTGACATTTAACAAGTTGACACCTTTTGATCCTTAACATGTGTAGTTTATGCAAGTTTCACCCCTATTATGATTAGATTTATTTTAATTGTCTGTATGTTGTGATAATTTATCTTTGTGCAATGTGTTAGACTATTCAAGTCTAGCCTATATTATGCGTTGAATAAGCGAACGTATAAACGTGGGGTAGGGGTAATATTAAGGATTTAATAATAAGATGTTGGGGTGCAATTGATATGATTTTGCATACCATGAGTGGATGACCATAATTGAGTCAATTATGGACATCAATAAAAGTGGACTTAATTAATAATTTGGATAGGGAATTGTTAAAACTGGGGTAAAAGATTGAAAGTTGTCAATCAAGGCTTAGGACACGAGGTTGGACTCGTTTGTGACGTAAACCTGCCCGGAACCGCCCAGCAAATCCAGTGGTCACAAATGTCAGCCCAATGTGAGAGGTACTAGGCCTAAACTAAAGCATAACAGTTGTAAAGACATGAGGTTAGACTCTTTTATGGTGTAAGACTGCCCGGACCCGCCCGGCAAATCCAGCTGCCATAAATGCCAGTCTAATGTGAGAGGTCTTTATGAGGTTATAGCTTGAATGAATTAAGAAATACTTAACCAGATAAACATGTAAGGTGGGACATGGGGGTTAAGTAGGTGCCTTGGGTGGCATGAGGAATATAGTGGGTGCCCTTAGTGGCACGTGAAATACGATTAGTAAGACTTAACCAAACACACATGTAAATGAACATGACTAAGAGGGTTAAGTGGGATATATTAATGACAAGCTTAGGTGGGTAGCTTGTGGAGGTCCATTTCAGCCAGTATCCCAAACGTATCTTTGTGGGCTCGACCCAAGTCGAGGACGGGACACGCATACTGAATTTGACTATAAAGGCCAAAACGGGGAGCGGTGGCAATGCAAGTCCGACGGGTTTCATATGCGTGTGTGGACCCGGGCTGGTAGGTAAGACGTTGTTGCATCGTGTAGGTATAAGTCGTGCATTCTCAAGTTGTATCGGGTTGCCACTTTAGGGGAGTGATACACCCCACTGTGGGGCCTGCACGGGTATCTACGAGTAGGGAGCAGATCGAAAGTGGGTAGTGGGGTACACCTAGTGGAGATAGGGGCAGACGGCATCTATGTAGTCAGCTAGGGGTTCGTAAGGCTATTTATTTGTTTTTGTGTGAAGCAAGTGGGATCAACCTTTAGGGTGACTGGTGCGGTGCAGTGTAGTAATGTGTGGTGCAGTATAGTAATTATTCGTTAGTAATTAGGTATGCCTTTACCGTTATCTTTAATGTTATCTTAAACACTATCTTTATCTTCAAAATAGTTCATAGACATTTACTTGTCTTCCAGCTTATGCCTTAGTCTAGTTATTTTGATAATAGTATTGTTAGAATTATCATACTCACCAGACTTTATGTCTGACCCCCTCCATTTCTATCCTTTTCCCCCTCCAGGTCCTCAGGTTGGGCCCAGCTCTAGTGGAGTTTGATTGGATTGCTTCATCTCTCTTGGAAAGCTTGGACCCTTGAAGTAAAGTCCAGCTTGTTATCTTCTTTAATGGCTATTTGTGTAATGGGATTATGTATTTTGTTTTATGAAGATGGATAATGTACTTGACTCTGATTAATGGTTTTGTGATGTAATAAACATGTTTCCGCTGCAATAAAATGAAGTTTTAGATTTCCAAGTACTACTTATTATCTGTCTTGTTGTAATTTTTCTGTTCTATATTCAATTATAACCTCCATGGAAGTTAATGCATTCCCTTTGTGAGTGACATTAATGGACGTGGGGTGTTACACGTGGTATCAGAGCTTAAGTTTACCAGAACAGATAAAAATACTTTAGAAAAATAGTTATTTTTGGAAGAAATGTTTTCAAAAACATGTTTTAATGAGAAATTTAAAGAGGAAGTTTTTATGAAAAACATAATCCCCAAATAGCCATATATCTTTATCTTTCGAATTCTCCATTTTGAATCTTTCCTTTTTCGTTTCAGCATGGCTGAGGATCTTAATCTACCCGACGGTGTAACGATACCAGGATGGTATAGGAGGTTGTCAGAGGCTAGGGCCGCTGTGGGTCCATCCAATGTTCCTCCACCACCAGTTGCACCCATTCCTCCTCCTCCTCCTCCTCGCGTGGATACTTTTGCAAAGACGTGCAAGGCATTTGAAGCTATGGGTGGAAAACCCTTTTAAGGGTCAGAAAAGTTTGTGGAAGCTAGAGATTGGCTTAAGGAGGTGGAAGAATTGCTAGAAATCTTTGAAGTAGAAGAAGGGAAGAGGGTTCAATTAGCAGCTTGGATGATGAAGGGAGAGGCTTCGTTTTGGTGGGAGGTCACTAATGGGGAGCATCCTGTTGACTCTTGGGTGGATTTCAGACATAGGTTCGAGGCGAAGTTTCTCTCTAGGGCAGAAGAAAATCTATATATGGAAAGGTTCTTGACATTGAAGCAAGGAAGCTCATCAGTGAAAGAATATGTCAATAAATTTATTCAGTTAGCAAGGTTTGGCTTGGACTTAGTGAACACGCCGGAGAAGAAGGCGCTGAGGTTCGTGAATGGCTTGAATGAACCATTGCAAGGGTTGGCTATGACCCACATCCCGATGGGGGCCACCTTTGAGAAGTTAGTAGAAATGGCGCTCATGCATGAGGAGAAAAGCGCTAAAGCTGAAAAGGCACCCGAGAAGAAGGGTGATCAGGAGAAACCCCAACAGCAAAACAAGAAGGGTGGAAAAGACAATAACGGCAAGGGAAAGAAGAAGTGTTTTAACTGTGGGACACCAGGCCATCTCAGCAAGGACTGCCGAAAGAAAAAGAAGACTGGCTATTTTCATTGTGGCGATGCGGGACATTTAGTGAAGGACTGCCCAAGGAAGGGGCAGAGGGCAGGGGCTACCTCGGGAGGACAGGTGCAGGCTCTTATAGCACCAGGGCAGGCAAGGGGACAAGTTCAGGCTCTCGCGGTCCCACCGCTGCAAGAACAAGGTAGAACCATTTCTGTTGAAAGCTTAGTTTTTCTGTTTGATCATCCTGTCCGTACCTTATTCGATTCGGGCGCATCGCATTCGTTTATCTCTACATCATTAGTTGAATCACTGCACTTAAACACTAGTTTAGTATAGGATCCCTTAGTTGTTTCGAATCCAATTGGGGGCTCAGCTCATTTGTCCATGATGTGTTTGGATTTGAAAATTTCTATACTTAGCGTTGAGTTTAGATGTGATGCTTATGTGTTGGGCTTCACGGGCTATGGGCTAATTTTAGGAATGGATTGGTTATCCAGAAATGGGGCCGTTCTTGATTGTGAAAGGAGAGTAGTTAGGCTCGTGACTCACCTTGGCAACACTCTCGAAATCTTTTGTAATCCCATAAATTCTGTTATGCTAAGTTATCTAGAATCGCTTGACGCGTCTGAGGAAAATCTACGATCTGTTAGAGTGGTCCGAGAGTATTCAGATGTGTTTGAGGAGGTGAAGGGCTTACCTCCAAAGCGGGAGATAGATTTTCGAATATATCTTGTGGATAATGCGAAACCAGTATCTTTGCCAGTACGCCACATGGATCCGCGTGAAAGGAGGGAACTCGATAAGCAAGTGAAGGAATTGCTTGAGAAGGGGTTCATAAGACGTAGTATATCGGAGTGGGGTGCTCTAGTAGTATTTGCCACGAAGGCGGATGGGTCCCTTAGACTTTGTGTGGACTATAGAGTAATTAATAAGCTTACTAAGAAGAACAGACACCCACTGCCGAGGATTGACGATCTCTTCGATCAATTAGTCGGCGCCTCAGTGTTTTCGCAGTTGGACTTAGCCACTGGTTTCCATCAGTTGAGAGTGGCTGAGGATAGCATTGACAACACTGCCTTTAGGACTCCAGACGGTTTCTATGAATGGCTAGTGATGCCCTTCGGTTTGACAAACGCACCAGCATATTTTGTTGATTTGATGAGTAGGGTGTTTAGGGAGTACCTTAACAAATTCGTGGTAGTCTTTGTAGACGACATCTTGATCTTTTCTAAGGATAAGGAAGAGCATGCCCTACATCTTAGGGAAGTTTTGGAGACTCTTCGAGCGCATAGCCTTAAGGCTAAATTTTCTAAGTGTTACTTCTGGAGGAAGGAAGTACGGTTCTTAGGGCACGTGGTTTCCAAAGAAGGGATAGCCGTGGATCCCGCGAAGGTGGTGGCCATCCAAGATTGGAAGGTCCCTAAAAATGAAACTGAAGTGAGAAGTTTCTTGGGGTTGGCTGGCTACTATAGGAAGTTTATCAAAGACTTCGCAAAGATATCAGCTCCATTGACACGCTTGACGAAGAATAACCTAGTTTTCACATGGGACGTAGATTGTGATGATGCGTTCCAACGTTTGAAGAGGGCTTTGACCTCAGCCCCAGTCTTAGTGCTGCCAGACGGGAGTAAGCCATTTACCGTATATACTGACGCTTGTGGGACATGACTAGGCGCAGTCTTAATGCAAGAGGGTAGGGTAATAGCCTATGGTGGAAGGCAGTTGAGAGCGCATGAGAAAAATTATCCCACGCATGACCTAGAGTTGGCCGCTATTGTTTTCGTGCTTAAGTCCTGGCGTCATTATCTTCTTGGCGAGAGATTCGAATTATTCACTGACCACAAATCGCTAAAATACTTATTCTCTCAATAGGACTTGAACTTAAGGCAGCAATGGTGGATGGAGTTCTTGGCGTCCTACGACTTTGAGATAGCATATACCCCTGGCAAGGGTAACGTGGTGGCCGACGCCTTAAGTAGAAAAAGATTATCTTTAAGTCCTTTGTTTGTTGAGCGGCGAAGCTTAGAATTCATTTCTATGTTTGATTTTAGACCTTCCGTTGACTTTGTACCCGGTTTGCTAGCATACTTGGAGGTCAGACCTACGCTTTTGGGACAGATTGGCGAGGCACAGCGAGATGACCCGCAGTTGGTTGAGTTAGTAAAAATGCTCAAAGGAGGGGAGTCATCAAGCCATCTCCGTTGGTATACCCTAGATGATAAGGGTTGGTTACGTAGGGACGGTAGACTCTGTGTACCAAAAGACGATGACCTAAGGAAGACTATTCTTGACGATGCTCATCGGTCGAAGATGACCATTCATCCCGGCGGGGACAAGATGTACAAAGACATGAACCTAGTTTTCTTTTGGACCGGTATGAAGAGGGACGTGGCCGAGTATGTCGCTAGATGCTTGGTGTGCCAACAAGTAAAAGCGGAGCAAAAGAAACCCGGTGGGTTACTTCACCCATTGGAGGTTCCACTATGGAAGTGGGAAAGTGTCTCGATGGATTTTGTGGATGGCTTGCCAAGATCACGGAAGGGTAATACGGGGATTTGGGTTATAGTAGATAGACTTACTAAGAGCGCCCATTTCATTCCCGTGAAAAGTAAGAGGACTGCTCCATGGTTAGCTTCTGTATACGTCCGAGAGATAGATCGTTTGCACGGTGTTCCTTCAAGCATAGTGAGCAACCGCGATCCTATTTTCACTAGCGAATTTTGGAGAAGCTTACAAGAGGCGGTAGGGACTCAGTTATGTTTGAGCACCGCATATCATCCTCAGACGGATGGCCAGACCGAGAGGGTGAATCGCATTCTAGAGGATCTTTTGAGGCTATGTATCCTAGACTTTGGGGGTACATGGGAAGAGCATCTTCCGTTAGTGGAGTTCACATATAATAACAGCTTTCAATCTAGCATTGGCATGACACCTTTCGAAGCTCTTTATTGACGACCTTGTCGTTCACCTACATGTTGGTGGGAGTCTACGGACAAGATCTTACTTGGGCCCGATATGATTAAAGAGACTTCGGAGAAGATCGACTTGATTCAGAGGAGGATGAAAGCAGCGCAAGATAGGAAGAAATCATATGCGGATAAGAGAAGGGCGGATCTTGAATTTGAAGTTGGGGACATGGTCTTTGTCAAAGTGTCTCCATTACGAAACGTAGTTCGCTTTGGGTCCGTTGGGAAGTTAGCACCAAGGTTCGTAGGACCATTTCCTATTAAGGAAAGAATTGGACAGATGGCGTATAGAGTGGAGTTGCCGGAGAGACTTAGTGGTGTACACGACGTATTCCATGTGTCATAATTGAGGAAGTGCTTGCACGAGACCGCGGAAGTGGTAGAGCCGAACTTGCTTAGAGAGGTGGAGATCGAGCGTGACGCGACGATTCGACGAGCTCCTACATGCATTCTTGGGTCGGAGATTAAGAAGCTGAGAAATCGAGAGGTCAGACTAGTCAAAGTACAATGGGGAGACGACGAGAGCAACGCTACTTGGGAGACAGAAGAGAAGATGCGTTCACGATACCCTTTTCTTTTTGAAGGTATGTCTTTTAATTTCTCCTTTATCGCTTATCTTGTACTTATCTTATCTTTAGTGTATCCCTCGCTAGTATCTTTGACCTTTAGTTAGGATCATCCTATGGTTGAAACATGTGTTTGAGACATGTTATGTATGATGAATGCAAAGTGGATGCAAGTGTTTGCTAGTGGTTGCTCGTGGACGCATATACACACACTATTAGGCACTAGATCGGCTCACTCACTTCATACTGCATATTGCATATAAATGGTTGTATTTAGTAAAATGGGTGTATAATGGTTGTGCTATCATATGGATACCGCATTCGGATGATGATTGTGCACGCATGTAGAAATAATATGTAGCATTAGGGAACTTTTGCATACATAATGGACGCATGGCACTATCATGGTTTGCATTAAAGGAGGTCAACTGAATCAGTGGACCGCCTGATTTTGCATTAGATAGGGATATACACACACTGAGCATTTAAACATGAAAGCATTAGAAGTCTATAAGGACAATGGATGCCTGTGTTTGATGGTTGAGTAGATGGTTGTTTGGATGTTAGGATATACATTCTTCTTGACTTGAAGATTTCGGGGACGAAATCCTTTAAGGAGGGGAGAATGTAACACCCCGTAATTCTATTAATATTAATATCCACAAATTAAATAATAACTAATCTCAGACGTGAGAATTGTGGGAAATGGGTAGCGCCGTTGTGTTCATCTCGGAATTCTGGTCGAAATAGAGTTCGAGTTTGCGTGAATTGGACTTCGTATGAAGAAGTTATGGCCATCGGAAGTTTCAGAAAATTCAAAACAGATTTCAGAAAAAATTTAAATTTTAAATTCGGAGTCAAAACAGGCAGGCGGGAAAATTCCCTCCAGGCCCAGTCGACCCTAGGGTCGACTGGGCAGTCGACCTGCCTACCAGGTCGACTATAGAGTCGACCTGGGGGTCGACCTGGCAGTCGACCTGCCTACCAGGTCGACGATAGAGTAGACCTGGGGGTCGACCTGGCAGTCGACCCCCCCCCCCCCCACGAGCAGTTTTTGTTCTGAGCATGTTTTTGACTGAGTGATGACCCATTAGGGTTTTGACCTAATCTGGTTGGATGGGATTAGTTCTGAACTGATCTAACGGTCTAAAATAAATCCTAACTCTATAAATACCTAGGTAGTCTCTCACCCTAATTCATAAGAAAAATAGAATAATTACCGCCATACCGTCGCCATGGAAATCAATGGAGCCGCCACCAACTAAGAAGGAAGAAAAGCTAATTCAATTCTAATTCTCTCAAACCTAAAGCAAAGCAAAACTCTCTTTTCTTCTCTAAATAGTGAGTATGATAGTCTTAACAAGATTATTATCATTTTAATTAGGTTAAGTCATGAATGGATTGTGAGTAGATGATGTGAATTGTCATATGCTATCATGTATGTTATTAATCCTATGCTATGTGGTGATGATATCCTATATGTTGTAAATCATGCTATGATGATGTTTTGTATGTTGAAGGTTTCTATGCTAAGTTGTGATGAATCATACATGTTAGAAAGCCATCTATGCTAGTTAGTTCATATTAATTAAATCATCATGTTTGGGCTATGTTGATCTATATGACAAGTTACATATGCAAGTTAGATTGATTAGAAAAGTTATGAACATATGCCATGACATCTATTATGACATCTAGAATTATGCTATGACATATGTGATATCCTATGCTAGTTCACACCATCATTATGTTGCCTAAAAACCGCATACGCAAGTTTATGTATAGATTTGGGCTATGATCATATCATGTAAATTGTGACATTTAACAAGTTGACACCTTTTGATCCTTAACATGTGTAATTTATGCAAGTTTCACCCCTATTATGATTAGATTTATTTTAATTGTCTGTATGTTGTGATAATTTATCTTTGTGCTATGTGTTAGACTATTCAAGTCTAGCCTATATTATGCGTTGAATAAGCGAAAGTATAAACGTGGGGTAGGGGTAATATTAAGGATTTAATAATAAGATGTTGGGGTGCAATTGATATGATTTTGCATACCATGAGTGGATGACCATAATTGAGTCAATTATGGACATCAATAAAAGTGGACTTAATTAATAATTTGGATAGGGAATTGTTAAAACCGGGTTAAAAGATTGAAAGTTGTCAATCAATGCTTAGGACACGAGGTTGGACTCGTTTGTGACGTAAACCTGCCCGGAACCGCCCGGCAAATCCAGTGGTCACAAATGTCAGCCCAATGTGAGAGGTCCTAGGCCTAAACTAAAGCATAACAGTTGTAAAGACACGAGGTTAGACTCTTTTATGTGTAAGACTGCCCGGACCCGCCCGGCAAATCCAGCTGCCATAAATGCCAGTCTAATGTGAGAGGTCTTTATGAGGTTATGTCCTGAATGAATTAAGAAATACTTAACCAGACAAACATGTAAGGTGGGACATGGGGGTTAAGTTGGTGCCTTGTGTGGCATGAGGAATATAGTGGGTGCCCTTAGTGGCATGTGAAATACGATTAGTAAGACTTAACCAAACACACATGTAAATGAACATGACTAAGAGGGTTAAGTGGGATATATTAATGACAAGCTTAGGTGGGTAGCTTGTGGGGGTCCATTTCAGCCAGTATCCCAAACGTAACTTTGTGGGCTCGACCCAAGTCGAGGACGGGACACGCATACTGAGTTTGACTATAAGAGGCCAAAACGGGGAGCGGTGGCAACGCAAGTCCAACGGGTTTCATATGCGTGTGTAGACCCGGGCTGGTAGGTAAGACGTTGTTGCATCGTGTAGGTATAAGCCGTGCATTCTCAAGTTGTATCGGATTGCCACTTTAGGGGAGTGATACACCGCACTGTGGGGCCAGCACGGGTATCTACGAGTAGGGAGCCGATCGAAAGTGGGTTGTGGGGTACACCTAGTGGAAATAGGGGCAGACGGCACCTATGTAGTCAGCTAGGGGTACGTAAGGCTATTTATATGTTTCTGTGCGAAGTAAGTGGGATCAACCTTTAGGGTGACTGGTGCAGTGCAGTATAGTAATTATTCGTTAGTAATTAGGTATGCCTTTACCGTTATCTTTAACATTATCTTAAACACTATCTTTATCTTCCAAATAGTTCATAGACATTTACTTGTCTTCCAGCTTATGCCTTAGTCTAGTTATTTTGATAATAGTATTGTTAGAATTATCATACTCGCCAGACTTTATGTCTGACCCCCTCCATTTCTATCCTTTTCCCCCTCCAGGTCCTCAGGTTGGGCCCAGCTCTAGTGGAGTTTGATTGGATTGCTTCATCTCTCTTGGAAAGCTTGGACTCTTGAAGTAAAGTCCAGTTTGTTATCTTCTTTAATGGCTATTTGTGTAATGGGATTATGTATTTTGTTTTATGAAGATGGATAATGTACTTGACTTTGATTAATGGTTTTGTGATGTAATAAACATGTTTCCGCTGCAATAAAATGAAGTTTTAGATTTTCAAGTACTACTTATTATTTGTCTTGTTGTAATTTTTCTGTTCTATATTCACTTATAACCTCCATGGAAGTTAATGCATTCTCTTTGTGAGTGACATTAATGGACGTGGGGTGTTACAATATATGTGTCATTTCTATAAATAGTTGAAAACTAGGTATAAAATTTTATAAAAGAACTTTTGCAAAGCCAAGGAAAGTGAAAAGTTGCACTTTTAAAAAGAAATAGTTCTATGCACATAATGTTAATCCAATCCAATCCATGCGTCGCCATTTCTTTCCCATAGATTTTATATCAAATTCCTGTGTTGTATTTTATTTCAATACTTCCACGGTTAAACAATTCTCAAACCTTTATTTACCTTGCATTTTCATATCCCTTCCATATAATAAATTCCCAAATTACTTTCATATTGTTTGTAAATCAAAATGGTGGTTTGTTAAATTCAAAACTCATATTCACCATGAATGAAATAAGCATATTCTTCTTATACTTGAGTTCAACAATTTGTCATTTTTGACAAAATCCTTCTTACATCAAAATGGTGAGAATTTATGTGTTCCCAAAAGTTAACAAATCTTTGTGAAACCTTTGCATTATATTTCATGCCAAACATACATCTATATTACAAAAATCAAATTTTATGAAACCCAAAGTTTATGTCGAATATATTTATTTTTTTATTTTTTTGTAAGTGTTAACTCGTATAAGCAATTTTAAAACTAATTTTCACACGAAGAGAATTCTTATAAAATCCATATTAAATTTGAACAAAATTCTCTTTAACATTTCCTTATGCTATATGGAAATTTAATTAAAATGTCTGTCCACAAAATCAATATAAAAATATTAAAAATAATAAAAATCTAAAATATTTTTATTTTATTGACCACGGTGTCTGTATATAATTTTCTATCCTATGGTCAAGTGATACAGATCTTCACCATTTCGATCCGTTCTTTAAAATATTCGAATCCCGCGTATGTATATCATTTCAACTTGCATGCCAAACCGATTCGAACACACAAAGGGTTCGGTTATGTATCATTTCAACTCATTATGGTTTCTAATCTAAAGGGAACTTGCATGGTGAGAAAATAAACATAGCATATCATGCATACATCCATATTTGTCATATGAAATAATAGTGTGTGTCGCACGTGCGCAATCACAAAACCAACAAATCTAGAGCACCCTAACATTTCATTCAACATCTCATATATTCAATTCACTTAATAATCAGTTAGTCAATGAGTGAGAAAAACTCACCTTCCGTGGCAAAAGAGGAGACACGATATGAGTAGGAAGATGCTAACGGCTACAAGGAGAATTTCGTTACCTAGAACAAGGGAACGATTTTTTTATTTAAAAACAACGGTTATATTTCATGTATAAATTTTTTTTATGTATAAATTTCACTAAAAGATTTCAATCAAAAATGATGGACCAAAACCAAGTGGCTATAGCTGGTTTGAACTAGCAACCTCTCAATTATGAGTTGCATGTCAAACCACTCCACTATGTATTACTTTTGTTCAAAACAGAAAAGAGTGATCTTGTATGTACTAGCTAATCGTTGAAATGCCACAACCTCACTCATCAAGACTCGCATGTCTGCTTTGCTATTACAGAGTGCGCCGGGGCCAAATCTCAATGAGTGCAGTGTGTAAAAATCAGTAACTTGCCCTTATATGTGTTCAACATTGCCATATTTTTATAGACAACGAGGACAGTTAAGCTCAGAGGTTGAGACTACTCAAGTGGGTTTTGCTAAATAAGGTACAGTATACGTTTGGTCATATTTCAATTCAACTAGAAGGCACCCTATATAAACTCTGAATATACATGCATAAACTGAATATTGGTCCATACATTTATATACCTAAGCATTTACGCATGCGAACTGTCACGCCAACCAAAGTAGATAGGAGAAGAGAACTTACGGCATTCGTCGGACGGGATGCTGGACCTCGGTCTGATGGCTGGGCTGGACACCGAGCACAGGCGCTGACTAGAAAGGAGTTGCTGCCTCGCCTGATACACTTCCTCTGCCGCTTCACTTTTTTTTCTTTTTTTTTCAAATCTTGCTGATGTAAGGAGGGCGGGCTTAGGTCCAACGAGGTGCAGGAGGCTTCATCATCGCAGTTGACTCGATTGGTGATCTCTACAGCAAAAAGAGCTCCAATTTCCGTGCGTCTTTGGCTTTCCTTTCGCAAACAACTCGAGTTGTCCTAATTAGTGAAAAATATGGATTTATTTGGAGCTTACGGGAAGGTGGCAGCGGCCTGTAGCAAGGGAGGACTAGCAGCTTGGTTGCTTGTGGTCTAGCGGCGGCGCCAGCTGTCCGGTGAGGTCCGGTGAGGCAGAGCATGAGGTTAACAGTGCAGTTTTCTTTTCTTTTTTCTTTTCTTCCCACGAGTTCAGCTAACGCCAAGAGCACTTGTAATGGTGGGAGTTGATAAACGGAGACTAGACGAGTGTGAGACAAGTGTTGGCAGCTTCAGCGTGAAAGTGAGAAGGAGGTGCGATCCCCCTTTTGAAATGTTTGGTACTGATAAAAATGAAATACACTAAAATGGGGTAGGAGGAAAATTTGGGTTAGGGTTTTGATGGTCTCTCTTACGTTAAGGCTCAGGGGAAAAAAGGAAATGGAAGTGAGATAATGGGTTACTGGCTCGCAATGAAAAGGGGTGGAGTAAAGGAAATAGGGTATGAGAAATATGGGTAAGGATGAGAGTAATCATTTTCGTGAAGGAGGATGGGATGCAGAAGAATGGGCAAAAGAAAGAGTCATGTGTGAAGAGGAAAAGGCTGCTATTGACAAATCTCCATGTAGAGATATTGAAATCTCCATGCACTGAGGGAAAGATATTTGTCGTTGTTGCCATATTTTTAGGAAAAATAAAATTTCCAGATCAGAGAGCAACGCAGAGAATTTATTTCAAAGAGAGAATAGACCCTTATTAATAGAGATAAGATTTAAACTTATCTATAATTTTTTTTAGAGGTAATTAGGCAGTTGGACAAACTTTGCTGAAAAATTAGGCTGAAGTACAACAAGTTTTATTTTTAGTTTGAAGGACAAATTTTAAACCAAAATTAACCTGAAAGAAAATGCTAATTGTAATTAGCATTATATTCAGTTTTTTACACTGCACGAAAATGCTAGTTTTAACTAGCATTATTCAGTTTTACACGGCAGAAAATGCTAATTATATTTGGCATTGTCCTTCAACCTAATTTTTTTTCAAAGTTTGTGGTTAAGCCTACAAATAAAACTAGATGTCCTTCAAACTAATTTTTTTCCAAAGTTTGTCCTTATGCCTATTTTCCACTTTTTTTACATATGTATCAAAGCTTTGAAATTCAAATTTATGTTTACACCGTTTATTCCCTTCCTAGTTTGTTAACGCAGTTAAGGAAATTGTAATTAATTATTATTTTTCTTTCTTTTGTTTATTGTTATTTATTTATTTATATGGTCATGAATGGACAACGCAGCGAACATTAAACCGTTCTACGCACATTTACATATATTTTAGTTAACGCGCACTGCGGATAAACAATCCTGAAATTTGTTTAGCGAAAAATGTTTAACTTATCCAACGTTAAATTTTACAAATTTAATTAAAATATTTTTTTTTTCAATATTCAAAATTATCAATTCATCTTCTTCCTCTTTAAATTATTAGTTCATTCTTTGCTTTTATTACGTCAACAGTATTGCAAATGGTACCGTTTTGTCATAAGTTTAATCTTAGCGGTTTATTCCAAATAAAATTAATCACTATTTACATTAAACTTCAACTTTCATTTTGAAATTATATTTGCCAATGATAAAAAATATCTTTCTAAATTAAATAAGATATGATTCAAAGTTAGATTTCCAAATATATACATAACTTAAAGTTGATTAGTAAATTAAAAGTTTTTATTAACAAAATGTTCATGTGAAATTTAATTTACAAAATAATCCATATATAAGCATATTCAAATTCGCATATTCAAATTCTATTCAAAATAAATAATAGTCCAATTTCTAAATTAGACTTCAAGTATAAGCATATTTTTCTTTTATAAACCAAGTTACAAGAATAATATTAAAGTTACAAAATAAATAAAATGGTAGTAACTCTTGTTTCAATAGCGTTCGTATTTTAAACTGTAGAGACATTTTATCTTTAAAGATTCAAATTGGTTTAAAATAGATACAATTCCAAATTCTATATCTAAATCCGAATATTTATATTTATTTTATTGTTAAATTTTAATTTAACTTATATTTAAATATGTCAAAGTTACAATTTCGTTACAAAAATAGATACGTATTTATTTGGTTGCATGTTGTAACACCCCACTGTGATGACCCCAAACTTTCGTGGTTTGAAAGTATGGATAATCATTTTGGAATACAACATATTTACAACAAAAACAGATCTAGAATAATTATCATAACACATAAACCATTGCAGCGGAAATAGATGTCATCGACATCATAATATCCAATACATCAGAGTACGCAGTACAGGATACAACTTAGCCAAATAAAGAGTCTCAACAAAAAGGGAAATAAGTTTCAATGGAAAAGAAACAAGTCTCAAACTCCATCACATACATCAAAGCAACAGAAGATAAAATGTCTCAAAGCAGAAGTAAAAACTAGAGAAAAGGTCTTCTTCTTCTTCCGTCCAAGCAAGCTCCGATCAGAATGTATCACCTGAACCTGTCAATTGGTTGCCCTTGTGGAAAGAGGGCACCCAAGTTTGCAAAAGTGAAACAAACTACGAGTCAATCATGGGAGTGGTGTGAGAATTCTTAACTAAATTATCTAACAACGTGGAAAATCTCAGGACCACGCCGCTAACGCGGAACGAGTTTACTCCATTGGATTGCCAGTGCATAATTTTATTTAGTTTATATAAAACAGCGAAATGACTTTTGAAAAATGAAATCATCATAAGACTCAAGTCCTATCACACAATGCAACACACACAGGAGGATAGAGTTTTCCCTTATGACGATCAAACATGCTTAATACGTGAAAAATAATATTTTAATATTATTATTAGTGTTTAAGCAGTATTAAAATACTTAAATATAAATATATCAATCCTAGACGGCATAGGTACCGTATACTATGTCGCTGTATATAAGTTTACAATCGAAACCGTGATGTCGTATTGGAAATTGGTTTTCTGTCATGAAATCGAGGCTAGGGATCGTCCTCTTCCGATTCGAGACACTCTAGCAAATGCCTCAGGATTGCACCTATGGGCAACCCTTGGAACAGTAGGGCCGGTCCCCACCTAACGGTAGTGGATTGGCAATTCCTGAACATACGTTTCCCGGCCCTTTTGGACTTATAATATGACAACTTCCGGCCTATAAAAAAAACGAGGTACCTCAATCCATAATCCACATAGGGACGTGTTAAAGCCCAACACCACTTCTAGCTAGAAAGAAACGTATGCACTACCTACGGTCCATATCCCGTTTTTGACTCATACCGGGGTGTGAGGCTCGCAAAGTCACGTTATACACAGAGCTATGCCTAAACAGGCTATGCTTTGATCATCAGCCACAAGACCTGCTTTTCAACAAAGCCTTGATCATTGCATCTTGGCGTGCCACATTGACAATCCACGCCATGCGATCGATAACTATTACTATATATCCGGGTGTTAAGTAGAGAATAAATTCTCTACCATCAAACTGACATATATTAATACAAATCGATTTAATTACATGAAGTGAATTTCAACGTCAGACACGCATCCATTTACAAGTCCGTTCTAGGTCTGAACGGAACCAGAGTCACCAAGAGGCGCTCGCTTATCCGCACGACCAACGCATACGTCCGTACAACTACTGCTTCAACCCCGTCCTGAGAGCAAGTCAGTCCAAGGCATCAATAGTCGTCGTCCATTCGATGTGAAGATCGTCGATCTTCAACCATTGCCTTCTTACATCTTTGATTTAATCGCCGTGCAATTATTCGAAATGAGTTAAACTCGGTCTTTTCAAATAATTGTCACATAATTATAGTTTAAAAACATTTCACATATGTTTATAACTATCTATCGCAATTTTTATTTATTAAAAATAGCTCGAAATAAATAAACGACGCTTCGGGTCATTGGGCGGCCCTAGCGCTGTTTTTACCAAATTTTGATTTATACATATCTTGAAATCTGACCGTCAGATTTTGATGAAATTTATATCGTTGGAAAGCTCTTCCCAAAGCGGTCCTAACGGCTCCAGTTTTGGTAAAATCCAACGGTCGGATCTTTCAGAATAATCATTTGAAGTTACGATTGTCGATACGCGAACTACTGCTCTTGTTTCGTTAAATTTTATATTTATATTTATATATATAAACCACTTGGCGATTTCCCCTATTTAAAATCCATTCCTTTTTATTCTATAAAAACAATATTTTTTGTTTGCCAATTCTAATGCGACAAAAATGACGATTTCAACAATGTATATTTTTATATTCAATAAAATAACAATTTTGTTTGCCAATTCTTATGCGACAAAAATGACGTTTTCAACAATGTACATTTTTATATTTAATAAAATGATATTTTTGTTCGCCAATTCTAATGCGGCAAAAATGACGTTTTCAACAATGTACATTTTTATATTCAATAAAATGATATTTTTGTTCGCCAATTCTGATGCGACAAAAATGACGTTTTCAACAATGTACATTTTTATATTCAATAAAATGATATTTTTGTTCCCAATTCTAATGCGACAAAAATGACGTTTTCAACAATGTACATTTTTATATTCAATAAAATGAAATTTTTGTTCGCCAATCCTAATGCGACAAAAATGACGTTTTCAACAATGTACATTTTTATATTCAATAACATGATATTTTTGTTCGCCAATTCTAATGCGACAAAATGATGTTTTCAACAGTGTACATTTTTATATTCAATAAAATGATATTTTTGTTCGCCAATTCTAGTGCGACAAAAATGACGTTTTCAACAATGTACATTTTTATATTCAATAAAATGATATTTTTGTTCGCCAATTCTAATGCGACAAAATGACGTTTTCTACAATGTACATTTTTATATTCAATAAAATGATATTTTTGTTCGCCAATTCTAATGCGACAAAATGACGTTTTCAACAATGTACATTTTTATATTCAATAAAATGATATTTTTGTTCGCCAATTCTAATGCGACAAAAATGACGTTTTCAACAATGTACATTTTTATATTCATTTTAAAAACACAAACATGTTCTTTTTATCTAATTCATTTTAAATAACAAAAATGTACTTTTTATGTAATTCATTTTAAATACACAAACATGTACTTTTTATCTAATTCATTTTAAATACATAAAAATGTACTTTTTATGTAATTCATTTTAAATACACAAAAATGTACTTTTTATCTAATTCATTTTTATAACATAAAGATGTACTTTTTTTGTTTTTATAAAATGTAAATATTTTATCTCTTTTTCTTTTACAATGAAAAATGTAAATTCTTTTACCTTTACATTGAGAAATGTAAACCTTCCATTATTACGAAGAAAAATGGTAAATCTTTCATCTTCACATAGGAAAGAGTAAATCTTATATTTTTACATAGAAAAATGTAAATCATTTAATTATCTTTATTACATTAAAAAAATGTAAATTCTCTAATTATCTTTATTACATTGGAAAAATGTAAATTTTCTATTTCTCTTTATTACATTAGAAAAATGTAAATTTTCCATTTCTCTTTTTAATGCACATTTTTTTCTTATAGGGGGTATTTTCCTATCTAACTCACATGTCAATTTGGTGTCAAAGTATGATAACCAAAAGTAATGGTTTTTGTCTAACCATTTCTATCTACCCAACATCGTAGTTTCAAAGTCCACACATATAACACAGTATATGAGATGCATCACAATAAAAGGTCTCATCTTTATTTTATTTGTAAATCAAATAAAATATCAAACTTTATTTGTAAATCGAATAAAATATCTAATCTTTATTTTATATTGTAAATCAAAATAAAATATCTAATCTTAATTTATCTTTTATTTAAAATTTAAAAGATTTAAACTTTCTTTATTTTATAAATCATAAATAAAATAAAGATTCAATCTTTTTGTTTATTTTGCAAATCAAAATAAAGATTCAACTTTTGTTTTATTTGCAAATCAAAAATAAAGATCAAACTTATGTTCTATTTTGCAAATCAAAAATAAAGATGAAACTTATGTTCTATTTTGCAAATCAAAAATAAAGATCAAACTTATGTTCTATTTTGCAAATCAAAAATAAAGATCAAACTTATGTTCTAATTTGCAAATCAAAAATAAAGATCAAACTTATGTTCTATTTTGCAAATCAAAAATAAAAATTTACCTTTCTTTTATTTTGTTAATCAAAACAAAAACTCAACTTGTCATTTTAAGTGTTGAACCAAAAATAAAGATTTAACTTTTCATTCTTGTTGCTAAACAAACAAAGATTCAATTTTTCATTTTATTTTGTAAAAACAAAATAAAGATTCAAAATTTCATTTTTTGTTTGTAAAACTAACAAGATTTAATTTTTATATTCCTATAAAGGGATAAAAATAAAAATAGAAATCAAAATAAAAATAAAACCAATAAAGATGAGAACTTTATAGAGATTACATTAGATTTTAACAGATCTAAACTGACATGCTATATCATGATATCACAACGAATATTAACAACCATACAACAATCACCACATCACAGATCAGAAATAACATACAACGATTCACATAACAAATATAATTAAATTATTTAATTATTAAAATTTAGAAATACCACCGTCGTTGCAGATTTTGTCAAAATTTCAAGCAGTCCAGAATGGTCCCGTTTCAGTTCAGAGCCGTAGATCTTGACAATACGATTACAACGTAGCTGAAATCATCGAACTCCAAGTTGAAACGAATTAGTTATGATTAATTTAGCTATGGAACAATTTAATATTAATTAATGAATTAATTAATTGGGCAAAATACCTTTCTTCCTCCTTTAGTATAGCAGGCCGTAGGTTTTCACTTATAGTTCAAATCTAGGGTTCGGATTTACGGCCACTACAGGGTACGAGACACTGATCGGTCGGTGGCATGCCGGAGAGGGAAGTGGGGCACATGAGGGGGGCTGGTTTGGCTCAGCTCGGTCGAGCCTAGGGGGGCCGACGGCCGTGCGAAGCGGCGGTCTTTGGGGGCTCGGTCCCCCGATTTTAGGCGACGAGAGGTCGATCAACTCGTATGGGATTAAAGAGGGAGGAAAGGGCTTCAATTTGGTATATGTGAGTGGTTCTAATTCGAATAGATGAAGGAGAAATTAGGAGGAGAAGTTCAGACAATTTCGGCCATGGATTTAGGGGGTGGCGGCTGGAAGTAGAAAGTGAATAGAGTTTAGGGTTTAAGTCTCCTATTATTTATATAATTTAAATGGTAATTTTCAAATTGAATCCCTATCTTTTCAACCGGTCCAATTCCGGTCCAACAGAAGGTGTCCCCAGCCAATAGCCCATATTCTACATCCAATGGGACAGGTCCCGTCAGCCCAAACGGCTGTCTGTGGCCTGTATTATTTAATTTAATAATTAAATCCTTTATTAATTTAATTTGTCTGCATAAATAAATTCACCGAGGCCACATACGGACTCAGAAAAATCCAGAAAAAACATATTTGTCTTTGTTATGATGATACGGTCCTAACAAAACTAATTTCGTTGAATTCTGAGACTGTTTGAAAAATGGCTATTTTTCAGTCGATTAAATTTGACTTAAATCGACTAAACACATTTTTCTTCGCCACGCTCACATATTAATTCAAAAAATTCTAAAAATTGAAACCTAGCAATAATATGACATTCCGGTTCCAACAAATGTGGTTTCGTCGAAAACAGAGATCGTTTGAAAATTGACTATTTTCACTGGCTTTAATATTATTTAAAAATGAAATTTTAATTTCTGCCACATTTTTTCCATCAAATTATTTAAAATAAAAATTTTAAATTGGTTCGGATTTTCCGGGTCATTACAATCTCCCCCACTTAAGAGTTTTTCGTCCTCGAAAAGGAAACAAAAGTAAAGTCGGAAATAAGATCGAAAATGTAAATTGGGGTAAATGTACCTTAATACAAGAGTTACTCGGAGATGTCCACTCTGCACTTGGGGTAAGCCTTTTTGATGCTATCCTCTATCTCCCAAGTACAGTCTCAAGGATCCTCACTCCATTGAACCTTGACTAGGTTGATCCTCTTGTTCCTCAAAATTTTGGTTTCTTTTCCAATGATCTTAATCGGGTCTTTTCTCACTGTCAGATTTAGAGCAATATCTAGGACCTGTTGATTTTGTTCATCCTCAATCAGATCTGGATCATGCACATCCTTGCGGAGTTGAGACACATGAAATACATCATGCACCCCTGGCAACCGTCAGGCAGCTGCACTCTATAAGCGAGAGTACCAATCCTTTCGAGGATAGGGAATGGACCAATGAATCTCGGTGCCAACTTTCCCGTCTTCCCAAAGTGAATCACGCCTCTCAATGGAGAAACCTTCAAGTATACACGATCACCCACAGAGAATTTTAGATTTCTTCTCCGCTGGTCTGCATAGCTCTTCTGTCGGCTCTGAGCAGTCAGCAAGCGCTTCTTAATCAAGTCAACCTTATCCGATGCTTCACGAACCATGTCGGGGCCCGAGACTAGTCGATTGCCTGACTCCACCCAACATGCCGGAGATCTGCATGGCCTGCCATAAAGTAATTCAAACGGTGACATCTTCAAGCTTGCTTGGTAGCTATTATTATAGGAGAACTCCACCAAGTGCAAGTGGTCCTCCCATGAACAGCCATAATCAAGAATGCAAGCTCGCAACAAGTCTTCCAAAACACGATTCACCCTCTCAGTCTGGCCATCTGTCTGAGGGTGATAGGCAGAGCTCAGATTCAACTTGGTCCCAAGCTCTTCTTGAAAAGCTTCCCAGAATTTGCTGGTAAATAATGGATCCCGATCACTGACAATGCTTTTGGGAACCCCATGAAGTCTGACTATCTCTTTAAGATAAAGCTGCGCCAAACTACGTGCTGTTCTATTGGACCGAACCAGGATGAAACGGGCAGACTTTTGTTAAGCGATCCACAATCACCCATATGCTATCATTCCCTTTTTTGCTTCGGGGCAAGCCATCTATAAAGTCCATAGAAATTTCCTCCCACTTCCAACCTGGAACTCCCAGTGGTTGCAACAAACCGTCCAACTTCTGTTGATCACTTTTAACATGCTGACAAGTGGGACATCTAGCAACATAAATAGAAATATCTCTCTTCATCAACCTCCACCAAAATTTGCGCTTGAGGTCGTGATACATCTTGCTCACTCCAGGGTGAACACTAAGCTTAGATTTATGACATTCATCCATAACCTCCCTTCTGAGCTTAGAGTCGTATGGGACACAGATTCGGCCTAATAGCCTTAGACCCCTTTGTCGTCAATTTGGAAACTTGTGGTTTCGCCATCCTGAATTCTTTTGATAATCCTCTGAATAAATTTATCATTCTTCTGAAGAGTAGAGACTTTATCAATCAGAGTAGGAGTGATAATGAGATTGGCGATAATGAGATTGTTGCATTCTGCATTCTTTCTACTGAGCGCATCGGCTACAACGTTGGCTTTCCCGGAGTATATAGGATATCCAGATCATATGATGCGAGAAATTCAACCCAGCGTTGCTGCCTCATATTCAAATCTTTATGGGTAAAAATATTTTTAAAGGATTTGTGATCCGTGTAAATTTCAAGCTTCTCACCCAAGAGATAATGCCTCCGTATTTTAAGAGCAAACACAATGGCCATTAGCTCAAGGTCATGCGTGACGTAATTCTTCTCATGCGGTTTCAGCTGGCGGCTAGCGTATGCGACTACTCTGCCTCATTGCATCAGCACCGCACTAATACCTTAAATAAATAAGTGATAACATGTTAAAATGAGATTTAACATTAAAGGAAAATGTTATCTCTGACATGTTGATTTATAAAAGAAACAACCTTGTTTAGAAGCGTCGGTCCAGACCTTCAAATCCTGATTGCCATCAATGATGGTCAACACAGGAGCATTGGTCAACCTCTTCTTTAGCTCTTGGAAAGCTGTCTTGCATTCCGGTGTCCACTTGAATTTTGTACGTTTCTTGGTCAGGTTGGTCAATGGGCATGCTACCTTCGAAAAATCTTTGACAAATTTCCGATAATAGCCAGACAGTCCCAAGAAACTTCTGACCTCTGTGGGAGTTCTAGGCTGCTTCCATTCTTGGATGGCTGAGATCTTTCCTGGATCTACTGAGATGCTTTCCTTTGATACAACATGGCCGAAATTTCAACTCTTCTAGCCAGAATATGCATTTAGAAAATTTTGCTTTCAGCACATTTCTTCGCAAAATCTCTAAGACTTCTCTCAGATGCTGTTCGTGCTCAACAGTGGTTTTAGAAAAGATGAGGATGTCATCGGTGAACACGAGCACAAATTTATTTAAAACATCTCTGAACACTCTATTCATCAGATCAACAAATTATGCCGGAGCATTACATAGACCGAAGGGCATTACTAGCCATTCATAAAAGATATCCGGTCCTCTGAAAGCAGTTAAAGGCACACACTCTTCTGCAATGCGAAGTTGATGGAAGCCTGTAGCTAGGTCCATCCTAGAGAATGCTCACGCTCCATGCAAGCGGTCGAGCAAGTCATCTATACGACGCAGTGGGTATTTGTTTTTCAGAGTTTGTTTGTTGAGATCATGGTAGTCTACACATAGCCTGAGAGTACCGTCTGATTTTGGGACAAACACCACTGCTGCTCCCCATTCTGAGAAGTTGATCCTGATCAGACCCTTCCACAAAAGCTGCTTGGTTTGATTTTTCGGCTCCTCTCTTTCTTTTGGTGACATTCTCCGAATGGGATGTACGACATGCCTTACATTCGGAGCTAAATCAATTCGGAAGCTGATTTCTCTATGCGGAGGTAAGCCCTCTACTTCTTTGAATATATCAGCGTAATCTTTGACGACGGGGATTTCCTCAATAGAAGTAGGGGTAACTTCTAGAGAAGACCAAAATGTTTTCCTGTCGGTGGCTGAGCCGTGGCATGGGATACATACACTCCCGAGATTAGTTTTAACTTTAACAATTCTTTCGACACATTTGACTTCGGCCTCATATTTTGTCAGCCAATCTATCCCAATAATGACATCATAACCGGAGAAACTCATAACAATCAAGTCAAAGGGAAATTGCAGCGAGAATAAGAAACAGGTACTCTACAATACTTATCAAGAAAAAGAGAACCTCCTATCGGGCTATAAGCTCTAATCAAATTTTTGAGTTTCCTTGGTTTTAATTTCAACTTTTTAATTGCATGATTAGAAATAAAGCTTCGTGCAACACCAGTATCAAATAAGACAGTAATAGGGATGTTCTTAATATTAAGCGTACCTCCTAAGACATCGGGTTTACCAGGCCCCTCGGCAGAAGCTGGTGCATTTGCTCCCTCATAAACATGTGCCACTTCAATTTTCTTCAATAGGGGACAGTTTCTGGCAAAGTGCTCTGGCTTATGGCAGTTATTGCAATCCTGGGTGTTCCTGGGGTTCTGATCACGATTCTGAGAATTCTGACCACGGTTCTGACTAGGGCCTGAATCATTTCTCTTGACCTTTTTAGGTGCTCTACACTCATAATCAAAATGCCCAATCTTGCCGTAGTTATAGCAGGTCACCTTGCTCTTATCCCTCTTCTTCCCATGGGGCTTAGCGTTAGAAGAATTGCTCGCCTCCGGTTTCTTATTAGCCTGTTCCTTCTGGTTGTTGCTTTGACTTTTCCCTCTATCTTGCGGTCCAGACTCATCATTTTCCTCGTAGCGGCATGCCATCTCTACGACTTCATTGAAAGGAAGCTTGATATGGGCAATGACTCGGTTCAAATTTTTCTTGGACAGCCCCTTGATAAACATTTTATTCTTCTCTACCGGATCTTGAATCAAACCAGGAGCATATCTTGAAAGCTCATCAAACTTCCTCACATACTCAGAAACGGTCATATTTCGTTGTTGTAGGTAAACGAACTGCTCGCATAGGCGCTCTCTAGCTTGTGGGGGTATATACTTCTCATTGAAAAGTTCCTTAAACCTGGCCCAAGACATATTGGCCACATCATTGTAGATCTTGATCGTATCCCACCAATGCCCTGCTTCCTCTTTTAGTTGCCATACTGCCAGGTAACGCTTTCGCTAATCTTCCAGTTTTAAGCCCTCTAGGATCTTTTCACAATCTTTAAGCCATGCTTCTGCCTGAATCGCAGACTCTCGCCCCGTGAAAGGTACACCTCCTAGGTTTTTGAATTTCTCTCCAAATCGAAGGGCTGTGGAGGTAGAGGTGGTTCGGCTACGACCGCTGAAGTATGATGTTCCTGAGTGATGGGGGTCTCGTCTTTATCTTTCCCTCAAGCTCCTACTCGGGCACCTCCTTTAGCCCCGCCTCGAGCTCCACCTCGGGCTGTTCTTGCTCTAGTATCCATTTAATTCAGTCCGTGCCATCAAGGAAAGAGTCAGACCAACAAAAATGAGAATTTTCAAGAAAAGATAAGATAAGGACAAGGTGAAAAGATGATGATGTAGTGACTGATAAATATGTGTTATTCTGCTGTGCTCATTCTAGGACATTACTTGTCCTATCTCTAATGAGCTACTCGTCTTAGAATAATGTTGATTCTATCTTGACGAATTGTTCTAAATATGTTATATTCCGAAGCTAAGGTTAACCTTATGCTCTGATACCAACTGTGATGAACCCAAACATCCGTGGTTCGAAAGTAAGGATAATCATTTTGGAATACAACATATTTACAACAAAAACAGATATCAAATAATTATCATAACGCATAAACCATTGCAGCGGAAATAGATGTCATCAGCATCATAATATCCAATTCATCAAAGTACGCAGTACAGGTTACAACTTAGCCAAATAAAGAGTCTCAACAAAAAGGGAAATAAGTTTCAATGGAAAAGAAACAAGTCTCAAACTCCATCACATACATCAAAGCTACAGAAGATAACATGTCTCAAAGCAGAAGTAAAAACTAGAGGAAAGGTCTTCTTCTTCCGTCCAAGCAAGCTCTCATCAGAATGTATCACCTGAACCTGTCAATTGGTTGTCCGTGTGGAAAGAGGGCACCCGAGTTTGCAAAAGTGAAACAAACTACGAGTCAGTCATGGGACTGGTGTGAGAATTCTTAACTAAATTATCTAACAACGTCGCAAATATCAGGACCACGCCGCTAACGCGGAACGGGTTTACTCCATTGGATTGCCAGTGCATAATTTTATTAAGTTTATATAAAACAGTGAAATGACTTATGAAAAATGAAATCATCATAAGACTCAAATCCTATCACACAATGCAACGCACACAGCAGGATAGAGTTTTCCCTTATGATGATCAAACATGCTTAATACGTGAAAAGTAAAATTTTAATATTATTATTAGTGTCTAAGCAGTATTAAAATACTTCAATATAAATATATCAATCTTAGACGGCATAGGTACCATATACTATGTCGCCATATATAAGTTTACAATCAAAACTGTGATGTCGTATTGGAAATTGGTTTTCTGTCATGAAATCGAGGCTAGGGATCGTCCTCTTCCGATTCAAGACACTCTAGCAAATGCCTTAGGATCGCACCTATGGGCAACCCTTGGAACAGTAGGGCCGGTCCCCACTTTACGTTAGTGGATTGGCAATTCCTGAACATACGTTTCCCGGCCCTTTTGGACCTAGAATATGACCACTTCCGGCCTATAAAAAAAACGAGGTACCTCAATCCATAATCCACATAGTAAAATGCCGGGTCGTGTAAAAGCCTAAACACCACTTCTAGCTAGAAGGAAACGTATGCACTCCCTACGGTCCATATCCCATTTTTGACTCATACCGGGGTGTGAGGCTCGCAAAGTCACGTTATACACAGAGCTATGCCTAAACAGGCTATGCTTTAATCATCAACCACAAGGCCTTCTTTTCAACAAAGCCTTGATCATTGCATCTTGGCGTGCCACATTGACAATCCACGCCATGCGATCGATAACTATTACTATATATCCGGCTGTTTAGTAGAGAATAAATTCTCTACCACCAAACAGACATATATTAATACAAATCGATTTAATTACATGAAGTGAATTTCAACGTCAGACACGCATCCATTTACAAGTCCGTTCTGGGTCTGAATGGAACCAGAGTCACTAAGAGGCGCTCGCTTATCCGCACGACCAACGCATACGTCCGGACAACTACTGCTTCAACCCCGTCCTGGGAGCAAGTCAGTCCAAGGCATCAGTAGTCGTCGTCCATTCGATGTGAAGATCGCCGATCTTCAACCATCGCCTTCTTACATCTTTGATTTAATCGCCGTGCAATTATTCGAAATGAGTTAAACTCGGTCTTTTCAAATAATTATCGCATAATTATAGTTTAAAAACATTTCACATATATTTATAACTATTTATCGCTATTTTTATTTATTAAAAATAGCTCGAAATAAATAAACGATGCTTTGGGTCAATGGGCGGCCCTAGCGCTTTTTTTACCAAATTTTGATTTACACATATCTTAAAATCTGACCGTCAGATTTTGATGAAATTTATATCGTTGGAAAGCTTTTCCTAAGCGGTCCTAACGACTCCAGTTTTAGGAAAATCCAACGGTCGGATCTTTCAGAACAATCGTTTGAAGTTACGATTGTCGATACACGAACTACCGCTCTCGTTTCGTTAAATTTTATATTTATATTTATATATATAAACCACTTGGCAATTTCCCCTATTTAAAATCCATTCCTTTTTATTCTATAAAAACAATATTTTTTGTTCGCCAATTGTAATGCGACAAAAATGACGATTTCAGCAACGTATATTTTCATATTCAATAAAATAACATTTTTGTTTGCCAATTCTAATGCGACAAAAATGATGTTTTCAACAATGTACATTTTTATATTCAATAAAATGATATTTTGTTCGTCGATTCTAATGCGACAAAAATGACGTTTTCAACAATGTACATTTTTATATTTAATAAAATGATATTTTTGTTCGCCAATTCTAATGCGACAAAAATGACGTTTTCAACAATGTACATTTTTATACTCAATAAAAGGATATTTTTGTTTGCCAATTCTAATGCGACAAAAATGACGTTTTCAACAATGTACATTTTTATACTCAATAAAACGATATTTTTGTTCGCCAATTCTAATGCGACAAAAATGACGTTTTCAACAATGTTCATTTTTATATTCAATAAAATGATATTTTTGTTCGCCAATTCTAATGCGACAAAATGACGTTCTCAACAATGTACATTTTTATACTCAATAAAATGATATTTTTGTTCGCCAATTCAAATGCGAAAAAAATGACGTTTTCAACAATGTACATTTTTATATTCAACAAAATGATATTTTTGTTCGCCAACTCTAATGCGACAAAATGACGTTTTCAACAATGTACATTTTTATATTCAATAAAATTATATTTTTGTTTGCCAATTCTAATGCGACAAAATGACGTTTTCAACATTGTACATTTTTATATTCAATAAAATGATATTTTTGTTCGCCAATTCTAATGCGACAAAAATGACGTTTTCAACAGTGTACATTTTTATATTCATTTTAAAAACATAAACATGTACTTTTATCTAATTCATTTTAAATACACAAAAATGTACCTTTTATGTAATTCATTTTAAATACACAAACATGTACTTTTTATCTAATTCATTTTAAATACACAAAAATGTACTTTTTATGTAATTCATTTTAAATACACAAAAATGTACTTTTTATCTAATTCATTTTTATAACATAAAGATGTACTTTTTTATGTTTTTATAAAATGTAAATATTTTATCTCTTTTTCTTTATCAATGAAAAACGTAAATTCTTTTACCTTTACATTGAGAAATGTAAACCTTCCTTTGTTACAAAGAAAAATGGTAAATCTTTCATCTTCACGTAGGAAAGTGTAAATCTTATATTTTTACATAGAAAAATGTAAATCCTTTAATTATCTTTATTACATTAGAAAAATGTAAATTCTCTAATTATCTTTATTACATTGGAAAAATGTAAATTTTCTATTTCTCTATATTACATTAGAAAAATGTAAATTTTCCATTTCTCTTTTTAATGCACATTTTTTTATTATAGGGGGTATTTTCCTATCTAACTCACATGTCAATTTGGTATCAAAGTATGATAACCAAAAATAATGGTTTTTGTCTAACCATTTCTATCTACCCAACATCGTAGTTTCAAAGTCCACATATATAACACAGTATATGAGATGAATCACAATAAAAGGACTCATCATTATTTTAATTGTAAATCAAATAAAATATCAAACTTTATTTGTAAATCAAATAAAATATCTAATCTTTATTTTATATTGTAAATCAAAATAAAATATCTAATCTTAATTTATCTTTTATTTAAAATTTAAAAGATTTAAACTTTCTTTATTTTATAAACATAAACAAAATAAAGATTCAATCTTTTTTGTTTATTTTGCAAATCGAAATAAAGATTCAACTTTTGTTTTATTTGCAAATCAAAAATAAAGATCAAACTTATGTTCTATTTTGCAAATCAAAAATAAAGATCAAACTTATGTTCTAATTTGCAAATCAAAAATAAAGATCAAACTTATGTCCTATTTTGCAAATCAAAAATAAAAATTTACCTTTCTTTTATTTTGTTAATCAAAGCAAAAACTCAACTTGTCATTTTAAGTGTTGAACCAAAAATAAAGATTTAACTTTTCATTCTTGTTGTTAAACAAACAAAGATTCAATTTTTCATTTTATTTTGTAAAAACAAAATAAAGATTCAAAATTTCATTTTTGTTTGTAAAACAAACAAGATTCAATTTTTATCTCCCTATAAAGGGATAAACATAAAAATAGAAATCAAAATAAAAATAAAACCAATAAAGATGAGAACTTTATAGAGATTACATCAGAATTTTAACGATCTAAACTGACATGCTATATCATGATATCACAACGAATATTAACAACCATACAACAATCACCACATCACATATCAGAAATAACATACAACGATTCACATAACAAATATAATTAAATCAATTAATTATTAAAATTTAGAAATCTCACCGTCATTGCAGATTTTGTCAAAATTTCAAGCAGTCCAGAATGGTCCCGTTTCAGTTCAGAGCCATAGATCTTGACAATACGATCACAACGTCGCTGAAATCATCGAATTCCGAGTTGAAACGAATCAGTTATGATTAATTTAGCTATAAAACAATTTTATATTAATTAACGAATTAATTAATTAGTCAAAATACCTTTCTTCCTCCTTCAGTATAACAGGCCGTAGTTTTTCACTTATAGTTCAAATCTAGGGTTCGGGTTTACGGCCACTACAGGGTACGAGACACTGATCGGTCGGTGGCACGCTGGAGAGGAAAGTGGGGCGCACGAGGGGGGGGGGGGGGTGGTTTGGCTCAGCTCGGTCGAGCCTAGGGGGGCCGACGGCGGTGCAAAGCGGCGGTCTTTGTGGGCTCAGTCCTCCGATTTCAGGTGATGAGAGGTAGATCAACTCGTATGGGATTAAAGAGGGAGGAAAGGGCTTCAATTTGGTATATGTGAGGGGTTCTAATTCGAAGAGATGAAGGAGAAATTAGGAGGAGAAGTTCGTACAATTTCGGCCATGGATTTAGGGGGTGGCGGATGGAAGAAGAACATGACTAGTGTTTAGGTTTTAATTCTCCTATTATTTATGTAATTTAAATGGTAATTTTCTAATTAAATCCCTATCTTTCCAACCGGCCCAATTCCAGTCCAACAGAAGGTGCCCCTAGCCCATAGCCCATATTCCGGATCCAATGGGATAGGTCCCGTCAGCCCAAACGGCTGTCTGTAGCCTGTATTATTTAATTAATAATTAAATCCTTTATTAATTTAATTCGTCGGCATAAATAAATTCACCGAGGCCACATATGGACTCAGAAAAATCCAGAAAAAATATATCTGTCTTTGTTATGACGATACGGTCCTAACAAAACTAATTTCGTCGAATTCCGAGACTGTTTGAAAAATGGCTTTTTTTCAGTCGATTAAATTTGACTGAAATCGACCAAACACATTTTCCTTCGCCACGCTCACATATTAATTCGAAAAATTCTAAAAATTGAAACCTAGCAATAATATGACATTCCGGTTCCAACAAAAGTGGTTTCGTCGAAAACAGAGATCATTTGAAAATTGACTATTTTCACTGGCTTTAATATTATTTAAAAATGAAATTTTATTTTCTGCCACATTTTCTCCATCAAATTATTTAAAATAAAATTTTTAAATTGGTTCGGATTTTCCGGGTCGTTACACTCACACTTTTCTACGTCCCAATTTCGAAAAAAATGAAACTCAAACACATCCAAGCATGGAGCGTATAAATCTTGTACCTGCAAATAAAAGAGCATGAGCATAATCATAGTACAATAAGATAACTCACAATGAAAAAAAAAGGATAAACTAGTCTAAACTCAAGTAACTACCTTTTCAAAGTATGTCACTATGCCAATACCGAACCTGGAAGAGAATGAGAACCGAAAGCCAAACTTAAACACCTATGAAACCCCGACATTCCCCAAAAAATCTGAGTGAATGTAATAAGGAGGGAGGTCAGAACAACAAGAATCTGGTGAACAAGAAATGTACAACACATATTATAATACACAGATGTATCCCGTTTGGTTCAACCCAAGATGTATGCCTACTAAGGTTAATGATTCTAGCCTATCCTTGTAGATGTTTACACACGGTCCTTCTACTCTTTAAATTCCTTGCTATGATACAGAGATAGAATGTTCTCGCCTATATTTAGGAAGCCTATAAACAATAATTTAGCTGATAATTAAACCATTAAGTGAACCCTAAATCGCTTAGTTTATATATAATATACATATACATATACATATACATGTACATACATATCTTTCCATCCACTTACCCTATATTGTTTTCCGCCTCACTATCAATGATATATAAGGTGGATTCTCCCAACCACTTAAGAACCAAGGCAGACTTGTTGGTCACTTAGTACCTCTCGATAATTGTTCCACATTCGTACAAACTAGAGGGCATGGGCTACGGTCCCTACTAGTTAAGGCTTCCGTCATTCACGCATATACTCTTGCCCCGTATAAGGTGAGAGATGGTATTTTATCGCTTGCTATACCTTCAAGCTGAACTTATTGAATAACCCCTTAGTCACTTACTATTTCCCGTATGGTAGGCAGCCATAGCTGACGATATTAGTTTCCAAGTTTGGATAGGTAATACACACACATGACGTTTAATACCCCTATACTGAAAGACCTATCCCCAGATGGACTCTTCAACCTCAACCGCTTATGACCCAGGAAGCGGACTATACACGAAGGTTATTAGGTTCGTACCCCATTAGCCCTTGATACATTTCCCTAGTGGAATAAAGTGGGCTATGCCATTACGTCCTTTCTGTTTAGTTTCTCTCCACAGGATTTATTATCATCACGTGTTCCTATGGTTGAAAATATTTTAATTTATTAACCCACTAAGTCCAATTCTAACTTTTAATTATAAGTTCTATATTGACTAGTATAGATAAGAAAGTTATATCCTTCTTACCCTAGGATACATTCATTTACCTACCCTAATTCACTTATTATTCAAAATGGCAACCAATACCCATTAATCCACTTTTCATTTTATTTACTTCTATTCATAAGTTTCTTGCCATTTATGACCATAACGGTCATATTTTCTTAAGGCCAACATTTACATTGGATATCCTTATTTTATCAATCCCAAAATATCTATTTGTTATACCCCAACCGACAATCACTATTCTTATTTATTTATTTATTTATTTATTTGTTGACTGCTATATATGTATATATATTTATGCACCAGACCTCTCACACTAAGTTGACAACTTGTGGATGCTGGATTTGCCGGTCGGTTCCTGAAAGACTTCTATCACAATTGAACTTAACCTCGTGCCTTAGTACAGTTATATTTAGGCATTATACCTCTCACATTAAGCTGACTACATTTGGAAGCTTGTTTTGTCGGTCAGTTCCGGGCAGACTTCTACCACAAGTTAAGGTTAACCTCGTGTCTAAATGCGGTTATAATTCAAATTTGCTAATTCGGGTTTACAACATTTATCCTAATTAATTTAGGAATTGTAACCATTACCCTATTATATTTACTTTCCCAAGTCAACATTGGTTACAATTGTTATTTATTGATTTGCAGTTGCATTTATAGCAATAAATTATATTAGTTGCTAAAAGGGTCGCCACAAATATATTAATTCAATATGGATTATTTCATATAATTCCATAATTGAACATCATTCAAACATACAAACATTCAATACAATGTATGCTTTACCGTTTTACGCATATTTGGGCAGATAATATATATTTTATATTTATGTTTTTGCATAGTCAGCGTAGTTATCTTTTATTCTTATTATTATTTTTATTATTAAATTTTATGATTCGGTTTAACCAATATCCATGCATTTCTTTTTGCATTCAATCTTGCCATAAGGTTACCATTCTTACAAAAGACCGTTAGCTGTAATTATTGTAAATCATGCCTGATTTGTGGAATAGACATATTTCAAATTCACAAGAAATATATATGAAAATTTTGAAATAGTTGATGCAAATTACGCATAAATATGTATATTT
This sequence comes from Allium sativum, assembly GCA_030737875.1. NCBI lineage: Eukaryota > Viridiplantae > Streptophyta > Magnoliopsida > Asparagales > Amaryllidaceae > Allium > Allium sativum. Next base: position 568,250,759 of record CM060923.1, on the reverse strand, counting down.
GTGCGTACGTTTGCACCACTTTTCACTTTTTGTATCTTTTTGTCATATCTCTTGTGAATTCAAAATGATAACTTTTTGTTAAAAAAGAGAAAAATAACATATTTACAAAAACTAAGCTAAAACCCAATCAAATCGAATGCAAATAGGTATAATTAGTTTAAATTAAAATCACATAATTCACTAAATTAAACTAAAATTTGGGATTTGGAAGAAATTTACATCTAAACAATGTTATTGGGACTAATCTCCAAATCCTCAGTGTTTTACAACAAGTTACAATATATTTTACGTCACAATTATAAGAAATATGCATTAACAAATATAAGAATCCTACAATTAATATTATTCCTAACCACAACTCACAATTTACAAGTTCTAACAATGTTTACAATCGGATCTGATCTGTGTCACTTTAGTTACTACATATTATAAGCAGATCTGATGGGAACAGGTATATGCTTTGAGATCTATTTAAAATGAAATAAATAAGCTATTATACTATATATATAAATTCCACACTCACCTTAAATGCAAAGTTTGGAATATTCTTCAAGGCCAACTATTCCCAAATTCTTATAAATCTATAATTTATCTAAGAAGAGGATGATTTCAGATCTGTAGATATGCACGAAAATAGGAAGAGAGGGGTGAATCTGATTTGGAGCACCAATTCACATTATTTTCCAATGAATCTGATAATCTTCTCAATTCTATATGATTTTCTGTATAAGAATATGTTTTTAATTAAGAAATTAGGTTTGAGGAAGGAGGAAAATCACATAGCTTCATTGCTGCCCACAAATTTGTGTGGAAAAGAATGAGGTTTTAGTCCTTTATTTATAAGAGTGGAAATGGCCTTTAACCATTAGATTCATTTTAATTAACATCCGTCCATGCGATTAATATATATTATAATATAACCTTATTAAGCATAGCCGTCACTTGGCATTCTGACGCCTAGTGGGTCGACCGCTTAGGTCGTTAGTTGCCCGTAAGGCTAGTTAAACAAGGTATATAATATTTAATCATTCTGATTTATTTATTTCCATCCATTTTCGTATTTCATCCGCAACTCTTTCACATGTACTTCATTCGCGAAACTCTAAACATGAATGCTGACGAGAATTCCGAGACAAAGGCATCGGTTAAAGTTTCATGGTCAAATTACATCGTTTGTAGGAATCCCTATTTTTGAAATTCTAATAATAAATCCCTATTGCCTAAAATTCCGAGTTGTTACATTCTTCCCTCCTGAAAAGGAGTTTCGTTCGAAAATTTTGACACCTATTTTCCTATTCTACACAAATAATTTGTACATCCAGTTTGGAAACATGTGTATACGTGCACGGTAAACATAATGAAATTTCAACCATAAAACATGTATGCAATCTGATTCTACATCGTATCCTCCTATATGTATGCATTAAATTTTTGAAACATTTTTAAAATCATGATGCAAAACATCCTAAATATACTAGCATTTCTATATGAATGCAAATTTTTAAAACTCCTTTTCATCCATTAACTTTACACAATAATGAATAAAGTGTGAAGCAACCAATTTTGCATCTAAACCCTTCCATCCAAAACATCACGTAGTCTAATCATTTAATTTTTAATTTCTCCTAAACTAGAAAAAGGAAATTGAAGTGAAGAACTTTAACATTTTCCCATCTTACAAATGTTCTATTTCCTCCCTACTATGGAAATTTTCACCTCACTTACCGAAAATACTCCAAAAATTTGCATATGTAGACTGTAAAGGTGGCTTAAAACAAGCTCTATAATGTAAAATGAGTAAAGTAATAACCGGCGGGCATCATTGACAAGTTATGGAAATAACATTTCCAAGGCTAAAATTCCTTTTCCTTATTATCGTTAATGTTTTCAATGTATGGTCGGTATTATGACACCACTAAACATGCAAACAGAGCATCCAAAAATCTTCCTAACGCCGTTTATATGACTAAGAATTGTAAATTTTAATAAAATTAAATTTCCGCTTGGAAACTTCTTATGCTTTCTTTGAAAATTTCTTTTCAAAGCTGTTTCACTTTCCTACAAAAATAAGAAAATGAAAAAAAAATTCAGATATTGTTTTCCAAAAACTTTAAAAATGTGTTTTGCAGAAATGTAAACAATTCAAATCACATGTTGGCGGAAAAAGGAAGTCAGCCGCGCAAAAATGCAAAAACTAAAATCATACAAAAGATCAAAATAAATTTTAATTTTAACAAGGTGCAATTATTTATTTATTTATTTACCTGTGACATGGAACCGGTCCTTTACTAAAATTTATCCAACACGGAATTCAATTCTTTCCAGCTCTAGGACAAGTGCTAGTTTATGAATGAGGTTTCATTCAAATAAATATGCGTGAACGACAAAACAATCTTAAACATAGAATTCTCATTAACCAAAGTCGTGCAATTTTCAGTACTAGCAGTTACAACACTACAAAAACAACTTAGATAAAGAAAATGCTGGAAAGGGAAACACACGATATAAGATGCAATATGCGCAGGGCATACGCTAACAACGACTACCCACTGTATACTGGTTGACCTCCGCGGCTAAAGCCTGATTATTACCACGCCCGTTCCAAGAGCATAGTATAGAGGAGATGCAGCCTTTCTCATGCGCCTGTCGGCACTGCTCCTTGTGAAACTTTCGGATCTCGGCCTGGATGTTTAAAGGGCAGCCAGCTTTGGACTCTCCTATATAGGCTACTAGGGTTGTTGAGCTGGAGCGGGTGGTATGGGGATAGGAGAATCGGGCAGCTGAATGCCCATCTTCCGAAGCATAGTGCGGCTGATGGCAGTCGGCGCCTTCTTTACCAATGTCTCCCTAGAAAGTCTCACTTGGAAGTGTCGGAAGACACAGGTGAGGAAATGGCTCCATGGGTTGCCGACGAAGGGCTCATAAAGATGGATAATAAATACGCACGCACGATTGACGGGTTGCCACCAAGAACAACATAGATGGCGCGGCGAACAGAAGGATACATCTGCTTCAAGCTTCCAGTCTTCGGGATGATGTTGTGCTGTAAGATGCGCACAGCTACTCGGGCGATGGGTCACAAATTGGTGGCGGTCCACGCTCCGAAGGCTCCAGGAAAGATACGAAGAAGGATATGAGGGTCCTCCATCTCGACTGCATCAAGCTCAATTCCGACTGATGAGATGCCCAAAATCTGTGTTAAGACATCGTCAACGAACTCGATGAGGGTGCCCATAACCTTATATCTGATGAAGCGTGACTCATCATCAATGTCAGTATCCATCTGGGAATCAAATAGACGGACGCATCGCGGATATATGTCACGCTAAAAGGTGTCGAAGCGCAGGCTCGGTGTTTGGCCTACAGCGACTAAATGCTCCTCCAAACCGAAAGCGGCGAAACCGACAAACTTCACTGATCGACCACAATGAAACTCGTAGCCAACCGTGGCTAAGTAGTGCTTGATATTCACCTCATCGCTGTGTAACCTATCGGCTTCCTAAGGCGTGAGACATGGGTGTTGATTGCAAGGTGCCATGGAGGAATTGGAGAATTGGGCAAAGAAAATTGCAAAACTAGAAAATAACTGGGTAGAGACCTGCATGAGAAGTATTTTGGAGGTAGTTAAGGACGAAACTTAGTGGGAGTTACTCGGATTGGAACTTGGGAAGGAGGAGAGTTTGGGTTCGGTGAAAATTAGATTTGGGGGAGGGAGAGTCGGCTGGAAAGATATATATATCATTTCAGCCAAATAGTGTTGGGTTCCAGGTCACACTCATTAAGGGGGAGTAGTTGACCTGTCCCTAGAAGGGCGGTCGACCGCTTGCCCCATAATGGGCACAATATGAACCTTGGCCCAGCGATCTATATAAATTATATATAAATTAAAATAAAATTTCTATTACGTTGGAAAAACATCCGCTCCCAACCGAATTCTCGTATCAACTTCCACCACTCGTCGAGTTAAGAAAGTTTAATTTTCCAATGCCTTTTTCCATTCCTTAAAAAAGGTTGTGACCACCGAAACGAATGAAATTAATATAGGAAATCAGCGAGAAATCCGAAATAAAATTTAGAACAAATTTTACCCTTACAAGTTGACATAAACTAAGCAATTCGAAATCAAATACCCCAAAATCAGAATGAAGGATTTTCCTTAGTCTTTTCGAAGAAAAATTTAAAACTTTTCCAAAAATGGAATGTATTATAAATTAATGGTATTGCATGAATAAATCCAGTTTACTATCACTATTATTCTTTATACTCTACTTTAGATTATAAACTGAAAAATATTTTCCTATTCAAAAATGTTAGAGCATTTAAAAATCTTAATGATTAATCATGATAACTTGAATAAATTATCTAATATATATAGGGAGAGGGGTACTAAACATTAAAAGGATTGAATATTTATTATTCTTAAGTTTTAGTGGAACATTCCTTGTCATTTCTAATTCCTTACTACTAATATGATTATATTTATTAAAATAACACAATAGCCCTACTATATTTTGAAACACGAATATATTAAATTTAAAAGCCATATTGTAACACCCCGAGAATTCTATAACTGTGAAATTCATGAATTAAAGTATAATCAAATTCAAATCAAAGAACTAAGGGAAACGGGATACGCCATTGCGTTCGTCTCGGAAAAATACGCGAAATAGAGTCCGAGTTTTCGAAAAACGGAGTCCGTATGAAGAAGATATGGCCTTCGGAAGTTTTGAATTAAATTTAAAATTCAAACAGAATAAAATAATTAAAAATCGGGCCCAGTGGGCCAGGGCGGATAAACACCTGCCTAGGCCACCCAGGTCGACTGGGCTGTCGACCTGGGCTACCCATGTCGACAGGGCTGTCGACAGCCCTGTCGACAGGGGTGTCGACCTGGTCGAGCCCAGTCAACCTGGCTGGCCAGGTCTGTGTTTGGTCGAATTTCTGTGGTCTGCTTTGTCATTAGGGCTAGGTGGCTGGTTCTAATTGGTCTCTCTATCCAATGAATGGCTACGATCTAACCTAGCAACATCAATGGTCCTAATCAATTCCTAACCTCTATATAAACAACCCTAGACTAAACCCTAATCTATTCATTCAAATTAAGAACATAGCCGCCATGTTGCTGAGGAACGACTAAGAGTAGCCGCCGACTAGAGAGAGAATTAGAAAGAAAGTTCTAAAGCCTAAAGCAATTCAAGCAACCTAAAGCCAATCAATTCAACAAAGGAATCATATCTCTTAATTAGAGAATTCGCCGCAACCATTGTAAGTAGAGTATTACTTTGGTATGAATAAACAACTGTATTGATTTGTATGCTTGAATTGGGATAATAAAGTAATTCATATTTGTGCAAAATTATGTTATTCATTATAAAGAACTACATGCGGTAGTTCTATGCAAGTATACGTTTGGAATATTGCGCAAATTATGTAATCTATGTTGAAGCTACATGTATGTAGTTGATTGAAATTCATGCGAGTTTGGGGCTTTGTTATTATGCCATCATGATGAATATTTTTGTGCATAAATCATTTTGCAAGTAATTGAAACAAGTTTGGTTGTTATAGTTCATATGAAACTATGTTGGAATTTTGACACCATAATCCATGTATTAAGTCATGCTTTTGCAAAACTTATGAATATGGCTAGGCTATGAATGATATTTGGCATAATTGAAATCTATGATTAAGTCTATCTTGTTTAAAAGAATTATATGATGACATATGTGAGACATGGCTAGGTTAGACTCAAAAATCCCTTTTTGCAAGTTTAAAGTAAACACCATGATTAGGAATATTTATGCCATGCTTATGTTTGACATTATGCCATGTTTATGCTAGAAGTATTTATGCCATGCTTATGTTTGACATTATGCCATGTTTATGCTAGAAGTATTTATGCCATGCTTATGTTTGACATTATGCCATGTTTATGCAAGAAGTATTTATGCCATGCTTATGTTTGACATTATGCCTAAATAAAAATATAGGTTCATGTGTCAATAATGATATCTCAATTACAAGTTCACATGCTTTGATTCATGTCACCTATGTTTTATGACCAAAGTATATGTCACTACTATGCAAGTACACCAGTTTCTATTTTGTATTCCCATCGTCATATTTCAAGTTCATACGCTCACCTTCCCCTCTTTGTGTATGTAATCACGCTTTAAGCCTCCCCTTTCGCATGGCTAAATTGGGCTTTAAAAGGCTAAGCCAATATATATGAACGGACGTGTAAAACGGGGGAAAATAACGTTGGGTTAAAATTAATTAATGAATGAAAATATAAAATAGAAGGGCCCAAATTCAAGTATGGGTTGGGCCCGTGATTGGTGTAACCTTTACACCATTAACTTAATAATGGGCCGCAAATATTTACATATAAATAAAGAAGAAAGACAAAATATGTAAAAGTAGAAAATACGATGTGTTTAACCCGAGGTTGGATTGAGTTGTGATGTAAACCTGCCCGGAACCGCCCGGCTGTCCAGTAGTCACAACAATACCTATCCAATGTGAGAGGTTAAACATGGAGCCCAATAAGGACCCGAGGTTAGACTGAGTTGTGGCGTAAGACTGCCCGGAACCAACCGGCAACAGGCAGCCACAACAATACATGTCTAATGTGAGAGGTCAGGGCCTTAATAAGACAATTAAGGCTGAGTCAGGATTGTTAGGATTAAGTGGACTAAAGACTTAATCAAAATGGAACATGCTAAACTAAACGGACTGGTGGGGGTTAGGTTAGAAACACTTAACCAACTTAGCATGTTGGCTAGAGATAGAAAACCTAGTAAAGGGGGACCCTTTTCAGCAGTAACCCTAAAAGGTGTATCATGATACCCTGAAACTAGGCAGGGTGGGGCACGATTACTGGGCTGATTGTAAGAGGTCAAAGCGACGGCGGTGGTGTAGCAGTGTAGGTTCTAACGGAGTGCGGGCGTGCACACACTCCGGCGCAGAAAAATAAGGCACTGGACACCAGTAGCATACCTGTGCACTCTAAGGTTGTGTCGGGTTGCCACTATGGGACTTGATACACCCCATGGTGGGACCAGCATAGGTAACTACAGACATCGGGGGCCGTAAGACACATGTAACTATGCGAGTAGGAGCCGATCATTATTGAATGGATCACATCACCCTGATTATGGGGTGCAAATTGGAAACTAGTTTATATGGGTTCAGAGATTAATATGGGGTACGATAGTATATTCGACCCTAGACAACTTAACCAAGTTTATAGTGCATGCCCACTTCTTGTTTATACTTATCATACCCAGTTCTTTATTCATAGACAAAATAGTACTAGACTTACTCAGGCTTTATGTCTGACTCTATTTTCTTTCGTCTTCTTTCTTCCGTTTCCCCCCCCCCCCCAGGTCCTCAGGGAGGGAACACAGCAGCTTGATCAGCCTTGACATCCAGCTTGAAGTAGAGAAATGTATTGCTTGGACTTTCCTGTTTTGAACTATGGCTTTGGACAATCCACTATGGGGCTTTTGCAGTTTATCTACGTTTTATTTATGCTTCTTTAAATAATGTACTCAAGACAGAATATGAAAGTGTTATGTTATGTTTTTGGAAAGGATGTTGTTGTAACACGTATTTGACTTTATGAAATAAAGTTTGTTGTTCTTCCGCTGTTTACAAATATGTGTTCTTATATCTGTCTTGTATATCTGTGACTTGTACTTATAAACCTCCACCAAAATTAGGGCATTCCCTTTGAGAGTGACCCTAACGGAGGTGGGGTGTTTCACTTGGTATCAGAGCATAGGTTTACCAGATAAGATAAAAAGTTTTGGAAAAAAAAATTATTTTCAAAAAGGAAATTTAAAGAAGCATTTTTAAAAGAAAAATATTATTTTATTCTAAAAAGGGCAAAGTCCACCCCCAAAGCCATATGAACTATCTCTTATCCTTCGTTTTGAATCTATCCTTTTTGTTTCAGCATGTCCCAAGAACTTAACTTGCCGGAAGGGGTGCCAATACCTGGTTGGTTTAGACGGTTCTTAGAAGCAAGGGCCACTCAGCCAGGTCCTACCATTCCTCCTCCCCCAGCGGAAGGAAATCATCCAGCTGCAGCAGCACCTTTTCCTCCACCTCCTCCTCGGGGAAACGCATTCGCTAAGATATGTAAAGATTTTAAAGCTATGGAAGGAAGGGATTTCCATGGAACTGAGTCCTTCGTAGCAGCTAGGAATTGGCTGAAAGAAACTGAGGACCTATTCATCATCTTTGAGGTAGAGGATAGACAAAAAGTACAATTGGCGGTGTGGCTATTGAAGGGCGAGGCTTCCTACTGGTGGGAAGTCACTAATGCTGAAAGACCAGTGGAGACATGGGAGGACTTTAGGGCAAGGTTTGAGACCAAATTTCTCTCAGATGCGGAAAGAAGTTTGCAGTTGGAAAAATTCTTATTTCTTAAGCAAGGAGACAAGACTGTCAGAGAGTATGTGAATCAGTTCGATGAGCTGGCTAGGTTTGGACTTGACCTAGTCAACAGCCCGCACAAGAAGGCTCTCCGTTTCGTCAAAGGGTTAAATGAGCCATTACACAGTTTGGCCATGACCCATATACCCATGGGAGCCACGTATGAAAGATTGGTGCAAATGGCATTGCTGAATGAAGAGGGCAAGGGCAAGAAGAAAGAGGGTTTGCAGCCCAAGAAGACAGACTTTAAGAAGGGCGGGAAAGGCAACAAAGAGAAGAGGAAGTGTAATTTCTGTGGCAAAGTGGGGCACTTAGTAAAGGACTGCTGGAAAAAGAAGGCCAAGGAGAATGGTGGGTGCTTTTCTTGCGGTGAGACGGGCCATAGGGCTAAGGACTGCCCAAAGAAACGAGGACAGGGGCAGGGCGCTGGATCCACCCCAGGGGCACAGGTTCATGTGCTAGAAGCGCCACCATTGCAACAGCGAGGTATAAATACTTCTGTAGAAAGTGTAGTTTATCTTTATGATCATCCCGTTCGCACTTTGTTTGATTCTGGCGCATCACACTCCTTTATCTCGTCCGCTTTAGTAGAATCTCTGCACCTAAAAACTAGTATGGTAGAGGACCCCTTAATTGTTTCAAACCCAATTGGGGGCCCAGCTCATTTGTCTATGATCTGTGTGGGATTGAAAATTTCTATCCTAAGTGTAGAATTTCTATGTAGTGCCTTTGTTTTGGGCTTTTCGGGGTATGGTTTGATTTTGGGTATGGATTGGCTATCCCGTAATGGGGCCATCCTTGATTGTGAGAAAAGGGTTGTTAGGCTCCTAACCCAGCTCGGTAATACTTTGGAAATTTCTTGTAATCCCTCGTATGCGGTTATGCTTAGTTATCTTGAATCGCTAGATGCCTCTGTTGAAAACTTGCAATCAGTTAGAGTGGTCCGGGAATATCCGGATGTCTTCGAAGAGGTGAAGGGCTTGCCTCCGAAGCGGGAAATAGACTTCCGCATATATCTTATAGATAATGCAAAGCCCGTTGCGTTGCCCGTTAGACACATGGCTCCACGAGAAAGGAAAGAGCTCAGTAAACAGATTAAAGAGCTTCTAGAAAAGGGGTTCATTAGGAGGAGCATTTCAGAATGGGGCGCTCCGGTGGTGTTCGCTACAAAGGCGGATGGTTCACTCCGTCTATGTGCTGACTATAGGGAGCTCAACAAGCTAACGAAAAAGAATAGGCATCCTCTCCCTAGAATTGACGATTTATTTGACCAGCTTGTAGGAGCGTCTGTTTTCTCCCAACTCGATTTAGCAACCGGTTTTCATCAGCTAAGGGTGGCTGAAGATAGCATCGATAAAACGGCTTTCAGAACCCCAGACGGCTTCTTTGAATGGCTTGTCATGCCTTTCGGCTTGACAAATGCACCTGCTTACTTCGTGGACCTAATGAGTAGGGTATTTAGAGATATCCTCAACAAATTCGTAGTGGTCTTCGTAGATGATATCCTTATCTTCTCAAAGAGTGAAGAGGAACATGCTCGGCACCTAAGGGCAATCATGGAAACTTTGCGAGTCCATCAACTAAAAGCCAAGTTCTCCAAATGCCACTTTTGGAGAGAAGAGGTGAGGTTCCTTGGGCACATAGTATCCAAACAAGGGTTAGCAGTGGACCCTGCTAAGGTAGTGGCGGTACAGGACTGGAAGATACCAAGGAATGCAACTGAGGTCCGAAGCTTTCTAGGACTAGCAGGTTTCTATCGAAAATTTATAAGGGATTTTGCGAAAATCTCAGCTCCGCTCACGAAATTGACCAAGAAGAATCTAGTGTTCAATTGGGATTTGGATTGCGAATTTGCTTTCCAACGACTGAAAAGGGCTCTTACAACAGCCCCAGTTTTGACGCTGCCAGATGGGAGCAAGATGTTCACTGTTTATACGGATGCATGTGGGACAGGGCTAGGCGCCGTCTTAATGCAAGAAGGAAGGGTAGTAGCTTATGGCGGGAGGCAGTTGAAAGTGCACGAAAAGAACTACCCAACCCACGATCTTGAGTTAGCCGCCATCGTCTTTGCACTCAAGTCTTGGCGACACTATCTCCTAGGTGAGAAGTTCGAGCTTTACACTGACCATAAATCGTTGAAATATCTTTTCTCGCAGAAGGATCTTAACTTGAGGCAACAAAGATGGATGGAGTTTCTTGCCTCGTACGATTTCGAAATCTCCTATACTCCGGGCAAAGGCAACGTAGTGGCAGACGCGTTGAGCCGAAAGAAATTGACCCTAAGCCCGTTGTTTGTTGAAAGACAAAGCCTAGAGTTTATAGCCAGCTTCAACTTTAGGCCTTCCTCCGATTTCGTACCAGGCTTGCTAGCATCTCTCGAAGTGCGCCCAACTTTAGTGGATTCAGTAGGGACAGCACAACGCGAAGACCCTCAGCTTGTGGAAATAATTGATAGGTTAATTAGGGGTGAGACTTCAAGTCACCTCAACAGATACTCCATCGACGATAAGGGTTTGCTAAGGCGAGACGGAAGACTATGCGTCCCACAGACAAAAGATTTAGTAAAGAAGGTTCTCGAGGAAGCGCATCATTCCAAGATGACGATACACCCAGGCGGAGATAAAATGTACAAAGATATAAAAAGGACTTTCTTCTGGAACGGCATGAAGAAGGACGTGGCAGAATTCGTTTCTAAGTGTATGGTGTGCCAACAGGTTAAGGCGGAACAGAAAAAGCCTGGCGGACTGTTACATCCTCTGGAGGTCCCGCAGTGGAAGTGGGATAGCATCTCAATGGACTTCATCGATGGGCTGCCTAGGTCTAGGAGAGGCAACACTAGCATTTGGGTAATAGTGGATAGGCTTACTAAAAGCGCCCACTTTTTACCTGTCAAAAGTAAAAGAACTGCTTCATCCCTAGCATCACTTTACCTCAAGGAAATCGTTCGACTCCATGGAATACCGTCTAGCATTGTTAGTGACCGAGACCCCATCTTCACCAGTGAGTTTTGGTGGAGTCTGCAAGAAGCCGTAGGAACGCAGTTATGCTTAAGCACAGCCTATCATCCCCAAACCGACGGCCAAACGGAGAGAGTAAACAGAGTTTTGGAAGACCTCTTAAGACTGTGCGTCCTTGACTTCGGAGGGACATGGGAAGACCACCTTCCTTTGGTGGAATTTGCCTACAACAACAGCTATCAAGCAACCATCGGAATGGCGCCCTTCGAAGCTTTATATGGAAGACCGTGCCGATCGCCCACTTGTTGGTGGGAGTCCACGGATAAGCTCATACTCGGACCAGATATGATCCGAGAGACCTCAGAGAAAGTAGACTTAATACGAAGAAGGATGAAGACGGCCCAAGACAGACAAAAGTCCTATGCTGACAAAAGGAGGACCGACCTTGAATTTGAAGTTGGAGACAGAGTTTTTCTCAAGGTATCACCGTTAAGGAACGTTGTTCGTTTTGGAACCACAGGAAAACTAGCACCAAGGTTCATAGGGCCATTCCCTATTATCGAGAAAATTGGGAAAATGGCCTATAGATTAGAGCTACCCGAGAAGTTGGCTGGAGTCCACAGCGTTTTTCACGTTTCACATCTCCGAAAATGTCTGCATGAGTCAGCTGAAGTGGTAGAGCCAAATATCCTCGAAGAGGCCGAAGTGGAGCGCGAAGCAACCATAAGGAGAGTTCCAACCCGCATCTTAGGAACGGAAGTGAAGAAGCTACGCAACCGCGAAGTCAAGCTCGTCAAAGTTCAGTGGAGCGACGCCGAGGGAGACGCGACTTGGGAAACTGAAGCTAGAATCCGTACTGCCTACCCTTTTCTGTTCGAGGGTACATCCTTGATCTTTCTCTTTCCTTAAGTTGTGCTTTTATCTTTTTTTAGGTATATTTCCTCGACCGTATCTTTTAGGTAGATAGAATCTTTTTGGATGGAAACATGTAGTTGAAACATGTTATGGATGATGGTTGCAAGTGGTTGCAAGTGATTGCTAGTGGTTGCTCGTGGTTGCATATACACACACAATCTAGGTTTTAGATCGGCTCAGTCACTTCATATTGCATATGCATATATGTTTGTATTCGTATATGGTTGAACTTTAATGTGTTGTCATGTGGATGCTGCATTTGTATTGAATGATTGTGCACTCATGTAGAATCAAGAATAGGAAAATTTTCATACATAATGGATTCATGGCACTTACATAATTCGCATTAAGGAGGTCAACTGAATCAGTAGACCGCCTGATTTTGCATTAGATAAGTACATGTACACACACACTTTGCATATGATCATGAAGCATTAGAAGTCTTTTAAGGACAATGGATGCTCGTGTTTAATGGATGAGTAGATGGATGATTGGATGTTAGGATATACATTCCTCCTAACTTGAAGATTTCGGGGACGAAATCCTTTTAAGTGGGGGAGAATGTAACACCCCGAGAATTCTATAACTGTGAAATTCATGAATTAAAGTATAATTAAATTCAAATCAAAGAACTAAGGGAAACGGGATACGCCATTGCGTTCGTCTCGGAAAAATACGCGAAATAGAGTCCGAGTTTTCGAAAAACGGAGTCCGTATGAAGAAGATATGGCCTTCGGAAGTTTTGAATTAAATTTAAAATTCAAACAGAATAAAATAATTAAAAATCGGGCCCAGTGGGCCAAGGCGGATAAACACCCGCCTAGGCCACCCAGGTCGACTGGGTTGTCGACCTGGGCTACCCATGTCGACAGGGCTGTCGACAGCCCTGTCGACAGGGGTTTCAACCTGGTCGAGCCCAGTCAACCTGGCTGGCCAGGTCTGTGTTTGGTCGAATTTCTGTGGTCTGCTTTGTCATTAGGGCTAGGTGGTGGGTTCTAATTGGTCTCTCTATCCAATGAATGGCTACGATCTAACCTAGCAACATCAATGGTCCTAATCAATTCCTAACCTCTATATAAACAACCCTAGACTAAACCCTAATCCATTCATTCAAATTAAGAACATAGCCGCCATGTTGCTGAGGAACGACTAAGAGTAGCCGCCGACTAGAGAGAGAATTAGAAAGAAAGTTCTAAAGCCTAAAGCAATTCAAGCAACCTAAAGCCAATCAATTCAACAAAGGAATCATATCTCTTAAGTAGAGAATTCGCCGCAACCATTGTAAGTAGAGTATTACTTTGGTATGAATAAACAACTGTATTGATTTGTATGCTTGAAATGGGATAATAAAGTAATTCATATTTGTGCAAAATTATGTTATTCATTATAAAGAACTACATGCGGTAGTTCTATGCAAGTATACGTTTGGAATATTGCGCAAATTATGTAATCTATGTTGAAGCTACATGTATGTAGTTGATTGAAATTCATGCGAGTTTGGGGCTTTGTTATTATGCCATCATGATGAATATTTTTGTGCATAAATCATTTTGCAAGTAATTGAAACAAGTTTGGTTGTTATAGTTCATATGAAACTATGTTGGAATTTTGACACCATAATCCATGTATTAAGTCATGCTTTTGCAAAACTTATGAATATGGCTAGGCTATGAATGATATTTGGCATAATTGAAATCTATGATTAAGTCTATCTTGTTTAAAAGAATTATATGATGACATATGTGAGACATGGCTAGGTTAGACTCAAAAATCCCTTTTTGCAAGTTTAAAGCAAACACCATGATTAGGAATATTTATGCCATGCTTATGTTTGACATTATGCCATGTTTATGCTAGAAGTATTTATGCCATGCTTATGTTTGACATTATGCCATGTTTATGCTAGAAGTATTTATGCCATGCTTATGTTTGACATTATGCCATGTTTATGCTAGAAGTATTTATGCCATGCTTATGTTTGACATTATGCCTAAATAAAAATATAGGTTCATGTGTCAATAATGATATCTCAATTACAAGTTCACATGCTTTGATTCATGTCACCTATGTTTTATGACCAAAGTATACGTCACTACTATGCAAGTACACCAGTTTCTATTTTGTATTCCCATCGTCATATTGCAAGTTCATACGCTCACCTTCCCCTCTTTGTGTATGTAATCACGCTTTAAGCCTCCCCTTTCGCATGGCTAAATTGGGCTTTAAAAGGCTAAGCCAATATATATGAACGGACGTGTAAAACGGGGGAAAATAACGTTGGGTTAAAATTAATTAATGAATGAAAATATAAAATAGAAGGGCCCAAATTCAAGTATGGGTTGGGCCCGTGATTGGTGTAACCTTTACACCATTAACTTAATAATGGGCCGCAAATATTTACATATAAATAAAGAAGAAAGACAAAATATGTAAAAGTAGAAAATACGATGTGTTTAACCCGAGGTTGGATTGAGTTGTGATGTAAACCTGCCCGGAACCGCCCGGCTGTCCAGTAGTCACAACAATACCTATCCAATGTGAGAGGTTAAACATGGAGCCCAATAAGGACCCGAGGTTAGACTGAGTTGTGGCGTAAGACTGCCCGGAACCAACCGGCAACAGGCAGCCACAACAATACCTGTCTAATGTGAGAGGTCAGGGCCTTAATAAGACAATTAAGGCTGAGTCAGGATTGTTAGGATTAAGTGGACTAAAGACTTAATCAAAATGGAACATGCTAAACTAAACGGACTGGTGGGGGTTAGGTTAGAAACACTTAACCAACTTAGCATGTTGGCTAGAGATAGAAAACCTAGTAACGGGGGACCCTTTTCAGCAGTAACCCTAAAAGGTGTATCATGATACCCTGAAACTAGGCAGGGTGGGGCACGATTACTGGGCTGATTGTAAGAGGTCAAAGCGACGGCGGTGGTGTAGCAGTGTAGGTTCTAACGGAGTGCGGGCGTGCACACACTCCGGCGCAGAAAAATAAGGCACTGGACACCAGTAGCATACCTGTGCACTCTAAGGTTGTGTCGGGTTGCCACTATGGGACTTGATACACCCCATGGTGGGACCAGCATAGGTAACTACAGACATCGGGGGCCGTAAGACACATGTAACTATGCGAGTAGGAGCCGATCATCATTGAATGGATCACATCACCCTGATTATGGGGTGCAAATTGGAAACTAGTTTATATGGGTTCAGAGATTAATATGGGGTACGATAGTATATTCGACCCTAGACAACTTAACCAAGTTTATAGTGCATGCCCACTTCTTGTTTATACTTATCATACCCAGTTCTTTATTCATAGACAAAATAGTACTAGACTTACTCAGGCTTTATGTCTGACTCTATTTTCTTTCGTCTTCTTTCTTCCGTTTCCCCCCCCCCCCCAGGTCCTCAGGGAGGGAACACAGCAGCTTGATCAGCCTTGACATCCAGCTTGAAGTAGAGAAATGTATTGCTTGGACTTTCCTGTTTTGAACTATGGCTTTGGACAATCCACTATGGGGCTTTTGCAGTTTATCTACGTTTTATTTATGCTTCTTTAAATAATGTACTCAAGACAGAATATGAAAGTGTTATGTTATGTTTTTGGAAAGGATGTTGTTGTAACACGTATTTGACTTTATGAAATAAAGTTTGTTGTTCTTCCGCTGTTTACAAATATGTGTTCTTATATCTGTCTTGTATATCTGTGACTTGTACTTATAAACCTCCACCAAAATTAGGGCATTCCCTTTGAGAGTGACCCTAACGGAGGTGGGGTGTTTCACATATCTTTATAAAACTAGGCCTTTATAAAACCATTCTTCAAAACCGTAATTCTTAACTTTCAAAACCCATTCTTATTTTTCCAAAAGACAAAACCAAGAACTCTATTGAATACTTCAACAAAGATGTATTTGGATATTCAATGAAGCAACAAATGGATATACCTCGTAATTATATTTTTCGAAATAGATAAGACATACCAACGTGATCCTTTCCCATTTTAGATCGGGCAATTGTCTTATCTGAAATTGCCAACAAAACTAAAAACTAGAAATCGCGACTATCTCAGTTTTAGCTAGATTTTTATAATATATATATTATTCTAGCCTCCATACTCGAATCATCGGAATACACCATATGGTATCCTCATGCACTTCACGAAGACATCGCCAACGTACTGTAGGGTAAGACAGAATTGGCGAGAAACCCGAACTCAACATATTTCAACTCTTAGTCGCTTAAAGGCCATTTTCATCATAATTAGGCCCATAACTAATTCATTGTCAAAATAAATTTAAATCGAGTCAGAAAGACAAATAAAAACAGAAAATAAAAATGAATTACGTTCTCTCACGAGTTCTAATTTAACTAATTCCTGTGATCGTTTAACCTATGCTATGATACTAAAGGTAACCCCCACACTTTTCTACGCCCAAATTTTGACAAAAATCGAAACTCAAACACATCCCAGCACGGAGCGTATAATTATGGTAACTACAAATAATTGAGCATGAGAATAATCAAAGTACGATAACATTACTCACAGTGGAAACAAAATAGGATAAACTAGTATTAACTCAAGCAACTACCTTTTTAAAGTAAGTCACTTTTCTAATACCGAGCATGAGATAGAACGAGAACCGAAAGCCAAACCTAAACACCTGTGAGAACCCGACCTTCTCAAGAAAACCTGGGAGGTTGTAACGAGGAGGAGGGGGTCAGAATAACAATATTCTAGTGAAAAAGAAATGTACAACACATATTATGTACACTGATGCATCCCGTTTGGTTCAACCCAAGATGTATACCTACGAAGGTTAGTGATTCTAGCCTAACCATGTAAATGTTTAAGCACGACCCTACTACTCTTCACATAGAAGAGTTCAAAGCTATGATACCGAGATAGAATGTTCTCACATATATTTAAGAGGCCTTTAAACCATAATTTAGCCGAGAAGTGAACCCCAAATTTCAGGAGTTTTATATATACATTCCTTTCCATCCACTTACCCTTTATTGTTATCTGCCTCACTATCAACATATTTTGGTTTTTATGATCTTTTTTTATGCTTAACGAAAAGGTTAAAGTAGTGGTTATTTAATTGTTTGAGTTTTGGTTTTGCTAGTCTATGTTTGTTGACAACAAAATTGGCAATGCTTAGTCAACATAAACAAAAGATTGCCTCTTCATCTACATATGAACATGGTAATTAAACTGTGACTAAAATTCAAATTTGATACTCTATGTTACTAAATTAATTGTAAATAGAGTAAACTTAAGTAAATTTTAGTTTCACTTTTGTTGTCAATTCATGAAAGTATAATTGTGGATTAGAGAGTGTATTAGGGTTTGCCGGTTTAAGTGTGTTCCCTAATAACACAATTAGGAAGTACTTATAATAAATGCACTAACTTATTACACATAAGATCAAATGAGAGATCATGAAATCATTGTATGTTGTTTTTTTTGGTCATGAGAGGGAAGTTACCTCTAAATTGCTCTTAATCTCATATTTCTCTCTCAACCTAGTTTCTAGTTTTTGTTAGTTAAAGCAATTCAAAGTTTCGCATAATTTGATTGAGTAAGATTGAAGTTATTTCTTTCCTTGTAGATCGACCCATACTCGTCCCCGTACTAAAGATTATACGTCGTGCGCTTGCGGTTTTGTTACGATATTTTGTTGATGGTTTTTTAATTCGATAGAAAGTGTGTATGCAAACACGATGATGGAAACCCAGACGATTACGAAGTAGATATGCACAATAATTTCCTTGTCTTAGGTAAAACCAAGAATGAGCAAGTTATATCGAACTTCAACTATCTTTGTACTTCAGTAAGGTATATTGAATTCTTTGGTCATTGTTCATTTGTGTTAGGCATGGTGTCACCAAAGCCTTCTCCTGTAGTGGCCGAGACAAAAACTGGAGCTATTATGACGGCTTTGATCCTGGTGTCAACTACAACTTCTTCTTTTCTTGCCACTCCTCCTCTATGTGATTTCTCCTTAGTCCATTCCTCAACCATCACTTCTGTTTTTGAGTTCGGGTCACAAGAGAAGACTGCTGCTATTGCTCATTTAGATGACTCTCGTTATACTCCAGAAGGGGTAAAGGAAATTATGGACACGGACGAGTTCCCGAAGAAAAGTACTAAAGATTTCTCAGGGAAGCAAGTTAAGTCTCCATCAAAAAAATGCAAAGGAAGTGTAGTGTTTGCAAAAAGATACTTATACTCCCTTCTCTTGATGAACCGAAGGATGGTGAAGAAGCTAAAGACAAAATCCGGCCTGGAACCACACCTTCTCCTCCAAAGATTCCAAAGCCTATGCTAAGATCTAACAGTGCTTCGAAAAGATGGAAGAAGGACGCTTAAAGCTTTTGGCTATCTGCTTTGTTTCATGCAGCTTTGTTACTTGTCATTTTCTTTGACTGGATGTATATGCGGGTGCCAGCCCTAGTATGACTTTATAAAAGTTTGTACCTAAGACTTATGTCGCTATTGTGAAGCTACTTTTTCTTATTGTACATTAGCTTTTATGTTGGCTTTGTCATGCTTTTCTATGCGTTTGACTCTTTACTAATTACATGACTTTGGTTTGATACAACATTGTGATGGGCTTATGGCATGTATTATGAGCATTGGCCTATCTCGATGTGAAGGTGTAGCCCCCATACCATGAGTCATCACAAGTTGCTTGAGGTGATGTAGTCAACTTTGCTAAGTTCCTTTGTTTTGGATCAATGTAGTAGAAGCTCATTGTTTGCTGACATAGTTTTTTGTTTTTGCTAGTGTACTTTAAGCTTCTGAGTTTGCCAATTCTTTAAGAAACTTAGCTTTGTTGATTGATCTCGAGCTTCTTCTTGGGTAAGTCATTGATATTTGGGCCCCTGCTAAAGAGGTTTTTAGCCTTCATTGTAGGAAGTACTTTTAGCCTCTACTGCAGAGAGGACTTTTATTACCCCATATTCGTATACTACTACTGGTTAGTTCTGACATTAGAGACTTCATTGAGTGCCTTTATTATGAAGAGGTCGTTTATAACTCAACGTTGGTCTTCTCCCACTGACTGAACCAACATTGGAGACTTCATTGAGCGCCTCCAAAGTGGTATTTTTACCTCTACTTAAGAGAGGTTTCCTTCACTACGCAAAGGACTTTGGTAACCAAATGCTGGTATGCTCCCACTGATTAGTGCTGATGTCAAAGATTTCATTGAGTGCCACTACTGTGGAGGGGTCGTTTACAACTCCACTTTCGTCTTCTCCCGTCTACTGAATCGAGCATCGGAGACTCCATTAAGTGCACCTCTATTGTGCAGAGATGAACTCCACTACACAAAAGATTTTAGTTATTGCATCATTCCGTAGGACGAACATAAGTCCCTTTGTTGGATGCGCTTAACTGTGGTAAGCGATCATGGGTGGACCTCGAGGTACTTTTATCTCAACTATGATGAGGTTCCCCCTTGGCAGAACATTGTGGGGTTTGCGTCATTCAGCAGAGTGAGCATTAGTCCCCTTGTTGGATGCGCTTAACTTCGGTAAGCCATTGCAACTGGGTCGATGTCCTTATGGCCCCTTGGGCGAAACTCATAATTTCTAGTTTTTGCTTAGTGGCTGCTTGTTGAGCCTTTTGCCGTTTGACTTTTTGCGACTCTTTCCATTCACTCTTCAAGGCAATCCTCTGCATTTTTGCGTTTATGTGTATTGACGTTTATAGCACTCGACACTTGAGTTGTGTTGTTGGATCTTGAAGAAGCAAGCGTTCGTTGGATATCCTGTTGAGTCAAGGAATTCAAGGTGTTTTGATCAATGACAAGGAGAAATTCAAGATCGACAAAAAGAAGATATTCGATGGTATAGGTTGATTATTTAGAGTATGAGTGTAGTTAAATATGTTAAAATCTATCCTCAAATAATCATATTCCTATATGGTTTGAATATATATATATGTTTATACATGTATGCACATTCATTGTGCATACTAACAGAAACAGGTCGACCGGTTCATATATAGGCGGTCGACCGTTTCTGTGCAGAATGCACAATGAACGTGCACACATATATATAACGTGCATATATTCAAACACCTGTCTACTGGCCATTTTTTACCAGTCGACTGGTCTACGAACTGAAGCCATCTTTTCGAATAGACACCCTATTTCATCAATGGTTATGATCCTTTCTCTTGGCCAAAAATCATCTCTTTTCATGGTTTCTCTTCACCAATGATTACATCTCTCCATCCTCTATAAAAGTATCATGAAATCATCTTTTTTGAACATAACAATTCTTTCTATTCTTGCTATCTAAGTGCTGATTTCATTCTTACTCTTTAAAAGCATTCAAAAGCTCACTATTCTCATATATCATTATTTGAATCCTTGAATCTATATATTATTCTTTAGATTCAAACAACGATATCATCTTCCAAATCTTAATAATATCAAAATCATATTTGAGGATAAGATTATAGGAAGGTTGTACAAGAATTGACAAATTCGTGTTATTAAGAACACACATTGTCAAACTACAAGTTTATATCTTGTTTGAAGTCCTCGGTGTTGTAAGAGGCGAGTTTGTGAAGTCCTCGGTGTTGTAAGAGGCGAGTTGTGAAGTCCTCGGTGTTGTAAGAGGCAAGTTGTGAAGTCCTCGTGTTGATAGAGGCGTGAAATCCCGTTCGGCTGCTCGGGTGTTGTGAACCTGTTTTCCTCAGGGTTAAGTGAGGATAGTGTTTTGTGAAATTCCGGATAGGTGATCTGGGACTGGACGTAGGACGGTGCTCCGAACCAGTATAAAAATCCCTGATGTGATTTTTCTATTACTGCATTTACTTATCTGTGATATTGCTACTGTTAGATCTTTCTTAGTATATATTATATATTCCGCATGTCCATATTACTGATCCTGCCAAAAGTCGTCTATCGACACTTTCAATTGGTATCAGAGCTACGGTCATCTCATAACCGTAACACAGTTATTTGATATATTCTAGTAATATGGCAAATAACGCAAGCACTAGTAACACCACTTACACAGAAGGTCAGTCAACACAAAGACCTCCTTTTAATGGCCTAAACTATAGCTATTAGGCAACACGTATGGCTTTTTATATGCAATCAACAAGTTATGATGCTAGGAATGCTACTCAGAAAGAAATAGTCAATCCAACAACTGAGTATGCAGAATGGACAGCTGCTGAGAAAACCGCAGCTACTGTAAATGCAAAAGCAATAAATATGTTGTTTTGTGCATTAGATCAAAACGAATATAACCGTGTTAGTATCTGTACCTCTGCATATCAAATTTGGCAAGCGCTAAAAACCACTCATGAAGGTACTAACAAGGTTAAACAGGCAAAAATAGCTTTGTTGAAAAGTCAATTTAAAAATTTCCAAATGAAACCGAATGAAATAATCAATGAGATGTATTCAAGGTTTCAAACCATTCATCATGCTCTTATCGGTTTAGGACAAAAATATTCTGATTTTGATGTAGTTTCAACAGTCCTACATTCACTGACTAATGAATAGGAAGGAAAAGTATTAGCAATAGAAGAAGCTAATGATCTTTCCACCATGAAGCCAAATGAATTGATAGGAAATCTTATGTCCTATGAAGCAAACTTGCAGGCTCGAAAAGAACAAAAAGAAGAAAAGAAAAATGTAACTTTTCATGCTGAGAAAGATGAAGACGTCTCAGATATCGAAGATGAGGATCTAGCATTCATTGCAAAAGGATTCAAAAAATTCTTAAAGCAACGAAAAGCTAGTCGATACAACAGAAAGAAGTTCGGATCAAATAAGCCATCGTCATCAAATGTAGAAAGCTTTAACTGTCAAAAGAAGGGCACATGCAAAATGGTTGTCCAGAACAAAGAAGAAGACAGAAAATGACAAGTTCAAACATAAAAAGGACAAGTCAAAGAAACGGGCATTCTCAGTGACATGGGATGATTCAGACTCATCTTCATCTGATAATGAAAGTGACTCAGACAATGAACAAGCTAATGTATGCTTTATGGCTAAAGAAGATGAGGTACAAATTCCGACTTTTGAAGAAGTTCTAGATATAAATGCTGAGTTAATGTATAAATTTAAAAATGTAAAACGACAATGCAAGCAAGCTCAAGTTGATTTAAGTAGAGCAGAATTTGAACGAGATATGTTAAAAGATGAGAAGAAAATATTAGAGGAAGAACTTGAAAAAGCTCAAAAATCATCATCTAATATTGATTCTCAACTATCTCTTTTGAGTCAAGAAATTGAAACTCAAAAAGAGAAAAATGATGCTCTAACTACCGAAAATCACGAGCTTAAGGCAAAAGTCAAGATGTTAGACCTTGAAAAAGCTAGTTTACAAACAAAGTTAGACGACATTACTCAAAATGTTTCTAACTTTAACAAAGGTCGAGAAAATTTGACAAAAATTATTGAAAGTTCACAAACTGCTACAAATAAACAAGATTTGGGATATAAGAAACAAGTTATCAAGAAACATCTTGGTAAAAGAAAAAAGAAAAATAAGGAAATACGAGAAACCAAAGCAAAGAAAAATCTTAGTTTATTATATTCCAAACCAAAACCAATTGTGAAATTTCAAAAGAAGAATGTCAAATCTATAAAAATGTGGGTTCCTAAAACAAATAACAATTTGATTAGGAACAAGTACATTCAAAATTTTTTGAGTTCTGTGCATCATAATCCAAATTATGTATATAAAGGGGATACCGGACCCGTATGGGTTTGGACTCCTAAGACCTAACTCTTAAGACCCTATAAAAAGGTGGGTACCATGGACATAATTTTATTTTTTGCAGGTCCCACTTAAGAAAAGAGGAAAGTGGATACTAGACAGTGGTTGCTCGAAGCATATGACTGGAGACAAGAGCTTATTAACAAATATCACTTATTCGGATGGTGGCTCAGTCACTTTTGGAGATAACTCAAAAGGCTATATCATCAGCAAAAGCGATGTGAGCAATTACGGTACATCAAACTTACCTCTTATTACTAATGTCATGCTAGTTAGAAATTTGAAACATAATTTACTAAGTATCAGTCAATTGTGCGACAAAGGTTTTATCATTTCTTTTTCGGACAATAAATGTAGTATTTTAGATAAAGATCGAAATATAGTTTTTGAAGGATATAGAGACAGAAACATCTATATTCTGAATATGAATACCAATCATAATTCAGATATGTGTCTTGTAGCAAATGATAATGATCCATGGCTATGGCACAAACGTTTCTGTCACATAAACTTTAGAACTATTGACAAGCTAGCCAAGAATGATCTAGTTAAAGGACTACCCAAAGTAAGCTTTAAGGTTGACAATCTTTGTTATGCATGTCAATTAGGAAAATTGACCAAATCTACTTTCAAATCCAAGAAAGTCATATCAACGTTACAACCATTGGAGCTATTACATATGGATTTATTTGGACTAACAGAGGTTCAGTCAATAAATCATAATCGATATGTGTTTGTAATTGTTGACGATTACTCTCGATATACATGGGTAATTTTCTTGAAAAACAAAAGTGACACTTTCAAACATTTCAAATCCTTCGTCAAAAGAATTCAAAAATCAAAAGGGCTTAAACTTAAAAACATAAGAAGTGATCGTGGCGGAGAATTCAAAAATAATGATTTTTGCACAAAGAAAGGAATAAATCATAATTTTTCGTTTCCTAGAACTCCGCAACAAAACGGAGATGTAGAACGGAAAAATCAGACTTTACAAGAATGTGCAAGAACATTATTAAATGGATCCACTCTGGCAAAACATTTTTGGGCAGAAGCTGTTGCAACTGCATGTTATGTTTTGAATCGTATATCTATTCGACCTCTGACCAAAAATACATCCTATGAGCTATTTAATCAAAGAAAACCAAATATCTCATATTTCAAAGTTTTCGGTTCTAAATTCTTTATTTTAAATACGAAAGACCATCTTGGAAAATTTGATTCCAAATCCGATGATGGAATATTTGTCGGATACTCGGAACGAAGCAAGGCCTATCGTATATTTAACAAGAGAACTAAAACTATTGAAGAATCACCTCATGTTTCTTTTGATGAATTCTTTAAATCATCTCGTATCATATCAGATGACGAAGAAACCATAGTCATTGATAATCCTGTCATCACAAATAACGACTCTGACTCAGAAATTGGTGACGATATCCCTCAACCTGCTGTGATACCTTCTCCACCAAGATTTAGATCTCCTCCGAGAATTCTTAGAGATCATCCAGTTCAAAATGTTATTGGAGAAGTAACATCACAAATTAGAACAAGAAGTCAACTAAATCAAATGGGTCATGTCGAATTCCTTTCAAATATCGAACCTAAGAATCCGAAAGAAGCTGCTACTGATGATTATTGGATCATAGCCATGCAAGAAGAACTAAATCAGTTCGAGCGCAATGATGTCTGGGAACTTGTTCAAAGAC
Source organism: Allium sativum (assembly GCA_030737875.1). Taxonomy (NCBI): domain Eukaryota; kingdom Viridiplantae; phylum Streptophyta; class Magnoliopsida; order Asparagales; family Amaryllidaceae; genus Allium; species Allium sativum. The sequence continues at coordinate 568,225,981 of CM060923.1, read as the reverse complement.
CGACTGATCAATCAGTCCCTGGTATGAAATGGGTCTATAAGAATAAGGCTGACGAACGAGGAAATATAACCAGAAATAAAGCAAGATTAGTAGCACAAGGATATAATCAGGAAGAAGGTATCGATTATGAAGAAACCTTTGCTCCCGTAGCTCGATTAGAAGCTATTCGAATTTTACTGTCCTTTGCTTGTCACCATGATTTTAAACTTTATCAAATGGATGTCAAAAGTGCATTTTTAAATGGATTTATCAAAGAGAATGTATATGTCGAACAACCTCCTTTGTTCGTACATGAGAAATATCCTGATCACGTATATAAACTTAAGAAAGCTTTATATGGATTGAAACAAGCACCTCGTGCTTGGTATCAACAATTAAGAAGCTATCTTATCGATTCTGGATTTCAAATTAGTAAAGTTGATCAGACTCTATTCATTAAACATTCTCAAAAAGATATATTAGTTATCCAAATATATGTAGACGACATTATCTTTGGTTCAACAAACGACGAACTTTGCAAAGAGTTTGCAAATATTATGACCAAAGAATTTGAAATGTCTCGTATGGGAGAACTATCATATTTCCTTGGACTTCAAATCAAACAACTTTCTAACGGTATTTTTGTTAGTCAAGAAAAATACTGTGGAAACTTATTCAAAAGCTTCGGTTTAGAAAATACCTCTGGTAAACCAACTCCTATGAGTACGACCACACATCTTGAAAAAGATGAACATGGTAAGAATGTTGACCAGAAGTTATATAGAAGCATGATTGGTTTTCTCCTGTATCTTACCGCAAGTCGTCCTGATATTATGATGAGTGTTTGTTTATGTGCAAGGTTTCATGCTAATCCTAAAGAATCACATTTACGAGCTGTAAAACGAATAATACGATATCTTAATAACCCCAAAGGCTTTGGTCTTTTCTACTCGAAATATTGTCCATTTGAATTAGTATCGTATAGCGATGCTGATTTCTGTGGCTCTCGCACGGATAGAAAGAGTACAAGTGGAACGTGCCATTTTATGGAAAATCACTTGTCTCTTGGTTTAGTAAGAAACAAAACTGCGTTTCACTCTCAACATGTGAAGCTGAATACATATCAGCTACTCTAGCTTGTACTCAAGTTTTATATATGCAACAAACACTTCGAGATTTCGATATTCATTTATCAAAGTCCATCATATATTGTGATAACACAAGCCCAATCAATTTATCAAAAAACCCAGTCAATCATTCCCGAACAAAGCACATTGATATTCAACATCATTTCTTAAGAGATAATATTGAAAAAGGAACAATATGTCTCGAATATGTCCAGTCTGACAACCAATTAGCAGACATTTTTACCAAGCCGCTACTCGAATCTAGTTTTATCTCTTTACGTAGAGAGCTCGGCTTGATTTCTAGAAACGAACTTGGTGTATAATGTATATAAATATATATATATATATATATATATATATATATATATACACTATTGAGTTCTTCTCTAGCCGGTACATTAATTTGTTTTTTAACTTAGCTTATTAATATTCTTTTACTATTATTAGCAATTCATTTTGAGCTTTACAAACTTTGAGTGGTTCATATTCTCTGAATGATTTCCATCCATTACTTCCTACTTCATAAAAGCTATAAATACATACTCCTTCTTATTGTTTTCTGCATCACTTTCTTAGTGTCTAGTTTTAACATTCATACACAAGTCCATATACTCTTATGGCACACATATGTGATGAATGTGCTCAACGGTCTCACATCTCGATCACTAGCTCCGAACCGGAGGAGTACTACTCTCCGGAAACACCGAAAAGTAGACCGGAATGTTCGCATACTCCTAGACATACACCCAAACCCAAACGAGCTAAGAAAGCACTATTTTGTTCTCCGGGTACGAGAGAGAAGATCAATGAAATTCATCACTACCCGATACATCAGTTGGATCTCCAGTGTCAACTTCATTATGAACAAAAACTCACATCTGATCGTTTAACTCTCTTAGAACGAATGGTGTCATTTTTCTGTAGCACGGACAGACATGGGGTACACGAACCAATACCAATGCCACACCCTCCGTCTACATCTCGAAGTCCTAACTCATGGGACCATAATTATGCGAGAAATGAAGGATCAAGAGAAAATTGGTCGCCACGGATGCCGAGAGTTTTGAATATTCATGAAATATCTGAAGACAAGTCATCTACCTTTCATTAAGTTATGTTGTTTTCGTATTGCAAAATATTTTTTTATTGTTGTATTTGTTTTCAAGTTCTTCATTCGAATTCATTTTGAGTTAGAATAAATTTCAAGTTATATGAATGTATATAATCTTTTCAAGCCAGAAAAACAATTTTCAAGCAGAACGGTCAACCGTATTTTTGGACCAATCGACCATTTTTATCTCTGGAAAATGATCATATACTTGAAACGGTCGACCGTCTAAAAAATACCGGCCGATCGTTCAACTCTCTGGAAATTTTTCATCTCAAATGCTTACCAGTCGACCGTTTTATTTTCACCGGTCGATCGGTAAAGTCCTCTGGAATTAATTTCTTCCATGAACCAGTCGACCGTTTAAAATCAACTGGTCGACCGGCAAACTTCTCTGGAACATATTTACCCAGTAACCAGTCGACTGGTCCATAAAAACCAGTCGATCGGTCATGCGTTTTCCAGAATTTTTGCCCCCAATCGATACGTCGATTCATCTCCTATACACCCTTCACTTTGTTTTTATACTACCCTCTTCTCAAACACTTAGAAATCCAAATTCCTTTTTAATTTCTTCAAATTCAATGGCACTTCCTCAGAAGAAACAAAAGAAATCATCCTCCACTTCTCTCCAACCAATAGATTCCAACATAAAACAATGGCTCATGGATCCTATTGCTGTGACACGATGGAATGCCATGAAGGATTTCACAATCCATGAAGGTTCTTTCAAAAATCTCAATGCTTTTATCCTATATGATGTTGAAGAACAATTGGTTAAGGCCCGTATAAAATCTCTACTTACTTTGGATAAGAACAATGTAGAAATTAATCATATTATGATTAAATTGTTCTATGCCAACCTTAACCTACAAAAATTCAAGCCAGAAAATGCAGCGAATTGACTTTGGTCCGTAGTTTGTGGTCATCATATTTTCATTTCCAAGGAATGAATGGCTATGGTACTCGGTTCACCTAATAGCGGAAGAGAATTTTCTTCTGACTTTTGCACCGTTCATACTCATGATAGAATTAGTCATCAGTTCATCGAGGATCATAAAATTAGTACCAAGGCGATTAACTTACGTCCTACGGCTCGTGTTATTCATCATACCCTCATCCATTCTTTATTGCCGAGGGTTGGAAACTTTGATGCCGTTTACAAAGAAAATTTCAAGGCTTTGTATGCGATTTATGGAGATATTGAAATAAATTGGATAAACATGATCTTCAACGAGATTTTGGTTGTTAACGATCGCAAAAGGCCACATATATTTTACAATGAATATGTAATGCGGCTTTTAATCAATTGTGGAGTCCCGTCTTGTGATTCTAAAATCTCCAAGCCAAAGTGCATCGACAAAGCAACCCAAAAAAGGATGAAGCTCCCTGACCCTTGTATTAATATCACTCCGTTTGATCAATACCAACAACAAGGTCCTTCAGAAACCGCTCCTCCTACTACTCCCAAGCCTAAACCGGAGGAAGTTAAACTCCTTGAACCCTCTTTGTCAACTAAGTACTCACTTGCACAAATAGCACGAAACCAATTTCTTTTAGAAGCTAGACTTAAACGAACCAACACCAAACTCGACCGTTTAGACACAAAGCTCGATAAACGGTTCTCCAAGCTTAAGTCTTTCTTCGGTACTATTTGGGAAGCAATTTCATGTGTATCAACCTCTTCTTCCAATCAAATACAAGATCCGGGAAAACGACCCATGCCTCCAACATTTACATGGTCATCATCTGAGGAAGGCGCAAGTTCACGAACTAACACTGGACGTGGTCGTAGATCTCACAAGACCGAGGAGGAAGAAGACGACAACGATAACGAAGAAGACGTTCAAGATGAAGGAGACAAGGAAGGAGGTGGAAGAATAATGATTCATTCTGAATCTACGGAATCTGATTCTCCATCGCACTAGTTTGTTATCATTCATATATGCTTTATGTTTTATTTTGCAAAAAAACTTAAATGGCACTTGTATGTAAATAGTATCGTATTTATTTTGGGTGAGTACGTCATAAAACGTTTGGTACTTGACTTGCTTTTGGTATGCTTGGGTTTTATAATATGCTACTATGTTAAATGATTATCGTGTTGTTTATAACTTGTGTAATATATACTCCTTTTTGTCGATGACAAAGGGGGAGAAAATGTTACTAACATTGTGTTTTGCAGATATTTCTTAAATATGTATTTCAGGGGGAGTATACATTCAGGGGGAGTAATAAATTCTTTCAGATCTATATTGTCATCAATCAAAAAGGGGGAGAATGTTGAGTCAAGGAATTCAAGGTGTTTTGATCAATGACAAGGAGAAATTCAAGATCGACAAAAAGAAGATATTCGATGGTATAGGTTGATTATTTAGAGTATGAGTGTAGTTAAATATGTTAAAATCTATCCTCAAATAATCATATTCCTATATGGTTTGAATATATATATGTTTATACATGTATGCACATTCATTGTGCATACTAACAGAAACCGGTCGACCAGTTCATATATAGGCGGTCGACCGTTTCTGTGCAGAATGCACAATGAACGTGCACACATATATATAACGTACATATATTCAAACACCAGTCTACTGGTCATTTTTTACCAGTCGACTGGTCTACGATCTGAAGCCATCTTTTCGAATAGACACCCTATTTCATCAATGGTTATGATCCTTTCTCTTGGCCAAAAATAATCTCTTTTCATGGTTTCTCTTCACCAATGATTACATCTCTCCATCCTCTATAAAAGCATCATGAAATCATCATTTTTGAACATAACAATTCTTTTTATTCTTGCTATCTAAGTGCTGATTTCATTCTTTCTTTTTAAAAGCATTCAAAAGCTCACTATTCTCATATATCGTTATTTGAATCCTTGAATCTATATATTATTCTTTAGATTCAAACAACGATATCATCTTCCAAATCTTCATAATATCAAAATCATATTTGAGGATAAGATTATAGGAAGGTTGTACAAGAATTGACAAATTCGTGTTATTAAGAACACACATTGTCAAACTACAAGTTTATATCTTGTTTGAAGTCCTCGGTGTTGTAAGAGGCGAGTTTGTGAAGTCCTCGATGTTGTAAGAGGCGAGTTTTGAAGTCCTCAGTGTTGTAAGAGGCGAGTTGAGAAGTCCTCGTGTTGATAGAGGAGTGAAATCCCGTTCGGCTTGTAACACCCCGAATTTCGGTTAGTGCTAAAATTCAAAAATTAAAGAATAACTAATCCCGGATGTGGGAATTAGGGGAAACGAGTTGCACCTTTGCGTTCGTCTCGGAAAAATAAGCGAAATAGATTCTGAGTTTTCGAAAATCGGAGTCCGTATGAAGAAGATATAGACGAACGAAGTTAGGCAGAAAAACCGAAAACAAGCAAGAATGCACTGGCGCACTTGTGAAGTGCGCCAACAAAAAAATGCACTGGCGCACTTGTGAAGTGCGCCAACACATTTTTACACTGGCGCACTTGGGAAGTGCGCCCGTGTCGGGCCAGAAACCTGCACAGCTTTCTGGTTTGACCCTGGTGCACCATTTTAGGGTTTGGCTGTGTTTTGGGCTATTCTCTAGAAGCTTCCGAGATCTGATGGCCCTAATCTAATTTAGGGTTAATCTAATGGCCTAAAAAACTTACCTAATCTATAAATACACCCTAATACCACCCTAATTCATACTAAAAATAGAAATGATGCCACCATGCCGCCAAAATCAAACTTGAGAGGAGCCTCCACTAGCTTATGAAGAAAGTTGCAAGCTAATCAACCTCTAATCATCATCTTCTTCTTGTATAGCAACTAGTTCTACTACATAAGTTTGCTAATCTTGGTTTTGGTGAGTTTCTATCACTTTAATAACCAATTGCTAAATTAAGTAGATGAGATATGATGAGATCATGCGGTTTTGTATGCGGATTTGTGGGTTTTAAGTCATATGATATGATGTTAGTTTGCTAATCTATGTTTAATGTTAACCCTATGTTTATGCAAGTTAAGTATGAGGGTTTATGCAAGTTAAGTGATGGGTTTCATGCATGCTAAGCATTGGGTTTTATGCATGCTAAGCATTGGGTTTTATGCATGCTAAGTATTTGATTTTATGCATGCTAAGTATTTGATTTTATGCATGCTAAGTATTTGATTTTATGCATGCTAAGTGTTTGGTTTTATGCATGCTAAGTATTTGATTTTATGCGTGCTAAGTGTTTGGTTTTATGCATACATTATGACATGCAAGTTTAACCTTTTTCTAAATAAGATGCATACATATGCAAGATGACACCTTTGTATGCTATGCATACATATGCATGTTTACCCTATTATGATGCAAGTTCATATGCAAGTTTGTCTCTTTTTATGATATGCATAACATATGCGAGTTTGCCTCTATGTATGACATGTTATGCAAGTTCATATGCAAGGTTATGTGCAAGTTCATATGCAAGTTTATGTGCAAGTTCATATGCAAGTTTGTCACTTTTTATGACATGCATAATGCAAGTTTGGGTTAAATGCTAGTTGGGTTTAATGTATGCTCATATATGCAAGTTGACACCTTTTGAACCCATGATAAAGTTATAAGCTATTTTGGTTAAACCCATGACATTTGTGATGAATCTTCCCTTTTATTATGTCACGTTACGAGAACGAATTACGTGGGGAACGATGGGGTTAATATGCATGTTAATAAAATGATGTGGAATGGGTATGCTTAAGAATAACATAAATTAAATGGACATAATTGGGAATTTACCTATTGAGTTTGGTCTACCCATATTATGGAGTTGGGAATTTACCTATTGAGTTAGGTCTACCCATACTACGGAGTTGGGAATTTACCTATTGAGTTAGGTCTACCCATATTCTGGAAAACATGATTAATTAATTAGGGATAATTAATATAAATTATGAGGGTGATTAATTAGGTGTAATTAATCGACTAAGACACGAGGTTGGACTCAGTTGTAGCGTAAAACTGCCCGGACCCAACCGGCTTAACCAGTTGCTACAAATGTTAGCCCAATGTGAGAGGTCTTAGGCACAAATTAAATACGTGATTAAAGTAAAGACACGAGGTTAGACCCTTTTTATGACGTAAGGCTGCCCGGACCCAACCGGCATATCCAGCAGTCATAAAAGACGGTCTAATGTGAGAGGTCTTTATGAGGTCATGATCTTAATTAATTAATTAAGAAACACTTAACCATATTAGCATGTAGAGGGACATGAGGGGTTAAGTGGGTGCCTTGGGTGGCATGAGGAATCTAGTGGGTTGCCTTGGGTGGCAATAGAAAATACGATTAGAATACTTAACCAAAGTGGAACATGTAATTAAAAATGGTTAAAGGGTTAAGTAAGTGCTTTGGGTGGCATGTGGAAATCTAGTGGGTGCCTTGAATGGCAATTAAAATATGATTAATGACTTAACCAAAATTTATAACATGTAAGTGGACATGGTTAAAGGGTTAAGCGGGACTCACTAGAAATAACAAGCTTAGGTGGTAGCTTGTGGGGGCCCATTTCAACCAATATCCCAAACGTATCTTAGTGGGCTCGACTCTAGTCGAGTGACGGGACACGCATATTGGGCTTGACTATAAGAGGCCAAAACGGGTTAGCGGTGGCAACGCAGGACCAACGGGTTTCATATGCGTGTGTGGACCCGGGCTGGTTGATGAGTCGTTGTTGCATCGTGTAGGTATAAAGCCGTGCACCGTTGATATTATCAGGTTGCCACTTTGGGGAATGATACACCCCATGGTGGGGCCAGCACGGGTATCTACGTTAGGGAGCCAATCGAATGGGGGGTAGTGTGTACACCTAGTGGATTGTAGGGCCCCGTGGCGTCTACTTAGTCACCTAGGGGTACGCGAGAACTATTAAGTTAATTTTATAAGTCCATGGGTGGGATCAACCTTTAAGTTAGGGATGACTGGTGTGGTGCAGTTTAGTAATTTACCTTTGGAAGGGTAGATGCGTCTTTATCTTTTATCTTAGTTTAGTTGACTGCTTAGTGTAGCCATTCATCCCCATTAGTTACCGTATATCAGTTTATGTCTTCTCTGGTTACTTTAACGATTGTATTGTTAAAGTTATAGGACTCGCTCAGACTTATGTCTGACCCCGTTGTTTTTATCTTTTTTTTTCCCAACCCTCAGGTCCTACGGTGGAACCTAGCAGTAGTGGAGCTTGATCGGATTGCTGTTCCAGTCTTTAGGAGCTTGGATAGATGTAAAGCTCCAGTTACCCAGTTATCTTTTCTTTTGTCATGGCTATTGTATGAGAGTGGGATTATGTACTTCTTTATTTTGATGGATATTGTACTTGACTTTTATTGAGGTTTTATGATGTAACCATACATGTTTTACTTCCGCTGTTATGAGATGATGTTTTAAATTTCAAGTACTATTTATATCTGTCTTGTTGTAATTTTTCTGTTCTATATTCACTAAAATACTCCACCGATGCTATGGCATTCCCTTAGTGAGTGATCATAGCGGGAGTGGGGTGTTACACGTGGTATCAGAGCTTAAGGTTACCAAAACAGATAAAATTTTTAGAAAAACTATTTTCTAAGAATATTTTTGAAAGGAGTATTTTCAAAAACATGTCTTTTAAGAGAAAAGTTTTTGAAAGAAAAGCATAATCCCCAATAGCCATATCTATATCTTTCGAATTCTCCGTTTTGAATCTCTTCCTCACTCGTTTTGAGTTTCCCCTCCGCGTATAGATGACCTTTCTAAGATAGATAAGAACGGAAACCCACTTCAAGGGACTTAGACATTAGTCGGATTAGAAGTTGGTTCAAGAAGGACGAGGACTGGTAGGTATCTATTGGATAGACGATGGGAGGAAGGCTCAAATAGTTGTTTGGTTAATGAAGGATGAAACCTCATTGGTGGGAGGTTACGAGTGGAGAATGGGAAGAAGAAGGCGAGTAGTTATCCTTTTGGAGGAATGGGACACCGTATTAGGATTGTCCAAAGGGGCATGGGCAAGGTATGGAATCTCCTGGAGGGTAGTTGTATTCCCTCGCGGCTAGTGTACCAGATGGGGATAGGACCGTCTAGGTTGGAATTTGGATTTCTTTATTATCCGATTCGAACTTTATTAGATTTTGACGCATCGAGTTCGTTTATCTCATCATTGTTAGTTGAGTCACTGCACTTAGACACCAGTTTGGTAGATGATCCCTTAGTTGTTTCAAACCCAATAGGGGCTCCATGATGTGTTTGGGTTTGAAAGTTGCTATACTTAGCGTTGAGTTTAGATGTGATGCTTTTTGAGCTTCACGGGCTATGGGTTAGTTTGGGCATGGACTGGTTATCCAGTAGGGGTGCCGTTCTTGATTTTGAAGGGAGAGTTGTTAGGCTTATGACCCGCTTGGGTAACACTCTCGAGATCTCTTGTAATCCCATGGAATCTGTTATGCTAAGTTATCTAGAATCGCTTGACACATCGTTCGAGAGTTTGCGATCTGTTAGAGTGGTCCAGGAATACTCGGATGTGTTTGAGGAGGTGAAGGGCTTACCTCCGGAGCGGGAGATTGACTTTCGAATATATCTGGTAGACAATGCTAAACCTGTATCTTTACCAGTGCGCCACATGGCTCCTCGCGAGAGGAGGGAACTCCATAAGCAAGTAGGCGATTTACTTGAGAAGGGGTTTAGAAGACGAAGTATATCGGAGTGCGGTGCTCCAGTAGTTTTTGCTATGAAGGCGGATGGGTCCCTCAGACTTTGTGTAGGCTAAAGAGAACTAAATAAACTCACAAAGAAGAATAGACACCCATTGCCGAGGATTGATGATCTCTTTGATCAGTTGGTTGGCGCCTCAGTATTTTCGCAAGTTGGACTCAGCCACGGGGTTTCATCAGTTGAGAGTGGCTGAGGATAGTATAGAGAAGATTGCCTTTAGGACTCCGGATGGTTTTATGAGTGGCTGGTGATGCCATTTGGTTAGACGAACGCCTCCGCATACTTTGTTGATTTGATGAGAAGGGTGTTCAAGGAGTACCTAAATAAGTTCGTGATGATCTTGGTGGATGACATCTTGGTCTTTTCTAGGAGCGAAATAAGTTTTCGTATGTGCTCAATAGTTTGAGCAAAGCCCGTTATGGGATAAACGGTGGTTTTGGAGCAAGACTGGCAAGGACATCCAGAGTTGGACAAGGGCTTAATTATTTAGCCGTTTTTACTAGTATCATCTCACGTAGGTCGTCTGAATTCGAAGGAGGTATCCCTTGGGTGTTTGTCTGATATTGGTTTAGGCCTTTGGGGCTTGCATTTGGGGTATGTCGAGTTCGACTAGGGTGGTCTGCGTGAGAGATGGATAGTTGTGACGATTTTGCATGAGAAGAATTACCCTACCCATGATCTAGAGTTGGCGGCGATTGTTTTCGCACTTAAGTCTTGGCGCCATTATCTTCTTGGTGAGAGATTCGAGTTGTTCACTGACCATAAATCATTGAAGTACTTATTCTCTCAGAAGGATTTAAACTTAAGACAGCAAAGGTGGATGGAGTTCTTAGCATCCTATGATTTCGAGATAGCGTATACCCCTGGCAAGGGTAACGTGGTGGCGGACGCCTTGAGTAGAAAAAGGCTATCTTTGAGTCCATTGTTCGTGGAATGGCGAAGCTTGGAGTTTCTTTCTTTGTTCGACTTCAGACCTTCTGTTGACTTTGTACCTGGTTTGTTAGCATCCTTGGAGGTTAGACCTACTCTTTTGGGACGGATTGGCGAGGCTCAGCGAGACGACCCACAGTTGGTTGAGTTGGTAGAGAAGCTTATAAGGGGGGAGTCGTCCAGCCATTTGGGTAGATACACCATAGATGATAGGGGATGGTTGCATAGAGACGGTAGACTTTGTGTACCGCAAGATGAGGGTTTGAAGAAGGCTATTTTGGATGATGCACATCGTTCAAGAATGACTATTCATCCCGGTGGAGACAAAATGTACCAAGACATGAAGAGAGTTTTCTTCTGGGCCGGTATGAAGAAAGATGTGGCCGAGTATGTGGCTAGATGCTTAGTGTGCCAACAAGTTAAAGCGGAGCAAAGCAAACCCGGTGGGTTGCTACACCCATTGGAAGTTCCGCAATGGAAGTGGGATAGTATCTCGATGGATTTCATCGATGGGTTACCGAGATCGAGGAAGGGCAATACGGGAATTTGGGTTGTGGTAGACAGACTTACCAAGAGTGCCCATTTTATACCCGTGAAGAGTAAGAGGACCGCTCCATGGCTTGCTTCAGTCTATGTTAGAGAGATTGTTAGATTTCATGGCGTACCATCCAGCGTTGTGAGTGATCGAGATCCTATCTTCACTAGTGAGTTTTGGAGAAGTTTGCAAGAGGCGGTAGGGACTCAGTTGTGTTTGAGCACCGCATATCATCCTCAGACGGACGGTCAGACCGAGAGGGTGAACCGTATCTTAGAAGATCTCTTGAGGCTTTGTATCTTGGATTTTGGAGGTACATGGGAAGAACATCTTCCTTTGGTGGAGTTCGCATACAATAACAGCTTTCAGTCTAGTATTGGCATGGCACCTTTCGAAGCTCTTTATGGAAGGCCTTGTCGATCTCCTACATGTTGGTGGGAATCTACGGATAAGATCTTGCTTGGGCCAGATATGGTTAGAGAGACTTCAGAGAAGATTGATTTGATTCGAAGAAGGATGAAGGCAGCGCAAGATAGACAGAAATCTTATGCGGATCGGAGAAGGACGGATCTTGAGTTTGAGGTTGGGGACATGGTTTTTGTCAAAGTATCTCCGTTGAGAAATGTTGTTCGCTTTGGATCCGTTGGGAAGTTAGCACCGAGGTTTGTTGGGCCGTTTCCTATTAAGGAAAGGATTGGACGGATGGCATATAGGGTGGAGTTGCCCGACAGACTTAGTGGTGTTCATGATGTATTCCATGTATCACATTTGAGGAAGTGCTTACATGAGACCGCAGAGGTGGTAGAGCCGAGCTTGCTTAAAGAAGTAAAGGTAGAGCGTGATGTGATTATTCGACGAGCTCCTACCCGCATCCTTGGGTCAGAGATTAGGGAGTTGAGAAACAGAGAGGTTCGACTAGTCAAAGGGAAAAGGGGAGAAAGTGACAGCAATGCTACTGGGGAGACAGAAGCGAAGATGCGTTCGTTATACCCATTCCTTTTTGAGGGTATGTCCTTTGAACGTCTCCTTTATCGTTTGTCTAGTGCTTATCTTATCTTTAGTATGTCCTCTCATTAATACCTTTGACCTTTAGATAGGGTAAACCTATGGTTGAAACATGTGTTTGAGACATGTTATGTTTGATGGATGCATGTGGATGCAAGTGGTTGCTAGTGGTTGCTCGTGGATGCATGTATACACACTCTAGGCACTAGATCGGCTCAATCACTTCATATTGCATATTGCATAAAATTGTGTGTAGGAAGCTATATCTATGGATGTATAATGATTGTGTTATCATATGGATGATGCATTTTGGTGAATGATTGTGCACTCATGTAGATATTGTATGTGTCGATAGGGTTCTCTCGCATACATAATGGATGCATGGCACTATCATGGTTTGCATATGTTCATACATTAGATAGGGAACATATACACACACTTTTTGCATATGCTCATACATCATAAGAAACTGTTTTAAGGACAATGGATGCCCGTGTTTGATGGATTGAGTAGATGGTTGTTTGGATGGTAGGATATGCATTCTCCTTAGCTTAGAGATTTCGGGGACGAAATCCTTTAAGGAGGGGAGAATGTAACACCCCGAATTTCGGTTAATGCTAAAATTCACAAATTAAAGAATAACTAATCCCGGATGTGGGAATTAGGGGAAACGAGTTGCACCATTGCGTTCGTCTCGGAAAAATACGCGAAATAGAATCTGAGTTTTCAAAAATCGGAGTCCGTATGAAGAAGATATAGACGAACGAAGTTAGGCAGAAAAACCGAAAACAAGCAAGAATGCACTGGCGCACTTGTGAAGTGCGCCAACACAAAAATGCACTGGCGCACTTGTGAAGTGCGCCAACACATTTTTACACTGGCGCACTTGGGAAGTGCGCCCGTGTCGGCCAGAAACCTGCACAGCTTTCTGGTTTGACCCTGGTGCACCATTTTAGGGTTTGGTTGTGTTTTGGGCTATTCTCTAGAAGCTTCCGAGATCTGATGGCCCTAATCTAATTTAGGGTTAATCTAATGGCCTAAAACACTTGCCTAATCTATAAATACACCCTAATACTACCCTAATTCATACTAAAAATAGAAATGATGCCACCATGCCGCCAAAATCAAACATGAGAGGAGCCTCCACTAGCTTATGAAGAAAGTTGCAAGCTAATCAACCTCTAATCATCATCTTCTTCTTGTATAGCAACTAGTTCTACTACATAAGTTTGCTAATCTTGGTTTTGGTGAGTTTATATCACTTTAATAACCAATTGCTAAATTAAGTAGATGAGATATGATGAGATCATGCGGTTTTGTATGCGGATTTGTGGGTTTTATGTCATATGATATGATGTTAGTTTGCTAATCTATGTTTAATGTTAACCCTATGTTTATGCAAGTTAAGTATGAGGGTTCATGCAAGTTAAGTGATGGGTTTCATGCATGCTAAGCATTGGGTTCTATGCATGCTAAGCATTGGGTTTTATGCATGCTAAGTATTTGATTTTATGCATGCTAAGTATTTGATTTTATGCATGCTAAGTATTTGATTTTATGCATGCTAGGTATTTGATTTTTTGCATGCTAAGTATTTGATTTTATGCATGCTAAGTGTTTGGTTTTATGCATGCTAAGTATTTGATTTTATGCATGCTAAGTGTTTGGTTTTATGCATACATTATGACATGCAAGTTTAACCTTTTTCTAAATAAGATGCATACATATGCAAGATGACACCTTTGTATGCTATGCATACATATGCATGTTTACCCTATTATAATGCAAGTTCATATGCAAGTTTGTCTCTTTTTATGATATGCATAACATATGCGAGTTTTCCTCTATGTATGACATGTTATGCAAGTTCATATGCAAGGTTATGTGCAAGTTCATATGCAAGTTTATGTGCAAGTTCATATGCAAGTTTTTCTCTTTTTATGACATGCATAATGCAAGTTTGGGTTAAATGCTAGTTGGGTTTAATGTATGCTCATATATGCAAGTTGACACCTTTTGAACCCATGATAAAGTTATAAGCTATGTTGGTTAAACCCATGACATTTGTGATGAATCTTTACGAGAACGAATTACGTGGGGAACGATGGGGTTAATATGCATGTTAATAAAATGATGTGGAATGGGTATGCTTAAGAGTAACATAAATTAAATGGACATAATTGGGAATTTACCTATTGAGTTAGGTCTACCCATATTATGGAGTTGGGAATTTACCTATTGAGTTAGGTCTACCCATACTACGGAGTTGGGAATTTACCTATTGAGTTAGGTCTACCCATATTCTGGAAAACATGATTAATTAGGGATAATTAATATAAATTATGAGGGTGATTAATTAGGTGTAATTAATCGACTAAGACACGAGGTTGGACTCAGTTGTAGCGTAAAACTGCCCGGACCCAACCGGCTTAACCAGTTGCTACAAATGATAGCCCAATGTGAGAGGTCTTAGGCACAAATTAAATACGTGATTAAAGTAAAGACACGAGGTTAGACCCTTTTTATGACGTAAGGCTGCCCGGACCCAACCGGCATATCCAGCAGTCATAAAAGACGGTCTAATGTGAGAGGTCTTTATGAGGTCATGATCTTAATTAATTAATTAAGAAACACTTAACCATATTAGCATGTAGAGGGACATGAGGGGTTAAGTGGGTGCCTTGGGTGGCATGAGGAATCTAGTGGGTTGCCTTGGGTGGCAATAGAAAATACGATTAGAATACTTAACCAAAGTGGAACATGTAATTGAAACATGGTTAAAGGGTTAAGTAAGTGCTTTGGGTGGCATGTGGAAATCTAGTGGGTGCCTTGAATGGCAATTAAAATATGATTAATGACTTAACCAAAATTTATAACATGTAAGTGGACATGGTTAAAGGGTTAAGCGGGACTCACTAGAAATAACAAGCTTAGGTGGTAGCTTGTGGGGGCCCATTTCAACCAATATCCCAAACGTATCTTAGTGGGCTCGACTCTAGTCGAGTGACGGGACACGCATATTGGGCTTGACTATAAGAGGCCAAAACGGGTTAGCGGTGGCAACGCAGGACCAACGGGTTTCATATGCGTGTGTGGACCCGGGCTGGTTGATGAGTCGTTGTTGCATCGTGTAGGTATAAAGCCGTGCACCGTTGATATTATCAGGTTGCCACTTTGGGGAATGATACACCCCACGGTGGGGCCAGCACGGGTATCTACGTTAGGGAGCCGATCGAATGGGAGGTAGTGTGTACACCTAGTGGATTGTAGGGCCCCGTGGCGTCTACTTAGTCACCTAGGGGTACGCGAGAACTATTAAGTTAATTTTATAAGTCCATGGGTGGGATCAACCTTTAAGTTAGGGATGACTGGTGTGGTGCAGTTTAGTAATTTACCTTTGGAAGGGTAGATGCGTCTTTATCTTTTATCTTAGTTTAGTTGACTGCTTAGTGTAGCCATTCATCCCCAGTAGTTACCGTATATCAGTTTATGTCTTCTCTGGTTACTTTAACGATTGTATTGTTAAAGTTATAGGACTCGCTCAGACTTATGTCTGACCCCGTTGTTTTTATCTTTTTTTCCCAACCCTCAGGTCCTACGGTGGAACCTAGCAGTAGTGGAGCTTGATCGGATTGCTGTTCCAGTCTTTAGGAGCTTGGATAGATGTAAAGCTCCAGTTACCCAGTTATCTTTTCTTTTGTCATGGCTATTGTATGAGAGTGGGATTATGTACTTCTTTATTTTGATGGATATTGTACTTGACTTTTATTGTGGTTTTATGATGTAACCATACATGTTTTACTTCCGCTGTTATGAGATGATGTTTTAAATTTCAAGTACTATTTACATCTGTCTTGTTGTAATTTTTCTGTTCTATATTCACTAAAATACTCCACCGATGCTATGGCATTCCCTTAGTGAGTGATCAAAGCGGGAGTGGGGTGTTACACGGCTGCTCGGGTGTTGTGAACCTGTTTTCCTCAGGGTTAAGTGAGGATAGTGTTTAGTGAAATTCCAGATAGGAGATCTGGGACTGGACGGTGCTCCGAACCAGTATAAAAATCCCTGGTGTGATTTTTCTATTACTCCATTTACTTATCTGGGATATTGCTACTGTGGGACCTTTCTTAGTATATATTATATGTTCCACATATCCATATTACTGATCCTGCCTAAAGTCATCTATCGACACTTTCATATCCTGCAATATAAAATCGTATTTAAGGAAAATTTTGAATTAAAAATTTTTTTTGCAAGTAAGGGATTGGCTCAGGAAGGCGTGTTTTTTATTCATGGAGCTAGTGTTCATTGTAAATAGGAATAGTGTAACTCATTAGTAATCCTTGTCTACTCCAGTTTGTGATTTGAAAAAAAAAATTGCAATTTTACTTTGTAACATGTTTTTATGGTTTGGCAAAACAAGTTTTTGAGAAAAGAATAAAAGTTTTACCACTTTTAGTTTTAAGAAGAAGAATGTAATAAAAAGAAAGAATGCCAAACCATGTTTTAAAAGTGGAGTAGTTATGGTTTAAGGCTTAGAAAGAACAAGATAAAGTTAAAGCTATTAGAACGAACAAGCAATTGGTTGAGATGAGAAATTCTTTGAGTATCAATCTGATGTTGACTTCGGTGTTAGGGGTTGATACTTAGAGAGTTATTTTCTGGCCAATTTACAGTCAGAGATTAGATGATATTAAACTAATGAAAAAATTCCTGTAGAATGCATAATACTTATGAGTTTTAGATTGTTGCTTGAAAGAGAAGTATAGGCTAGTAATACACAGCATGGACTAGTAGTGACTACTAGATAGTGAAGGGCAAGCAAGTGTATATATCCTGTTGAGTGGACTCGTGACAAAGTCCCAGGATTCTTGGCCCGTAGTTGTAGTTGTGTAGGATACTGTTTGAGCTGAAAACAGAAGAGCTTGTTTGAAATAATAAACTTAAGAAGAAGACTAGCCTAACTAACAAGAAAACAACTAAATCAATCAAGCAACAAAACGTGACGGTAAAAGAAAATAAAAAAATCTTAAGTAAAAGATGAATAAATATGAAATTTTTCCCAGATAAGTGGAAAAAGAGACGAAATTTTCTCATGTGGTTGTACTTGGATAGGAAAATAGGAACACTTTATATAATAGTTATGTAAAAATCCAAGTGCAATTAGAAAAGAAAAACGGAGGATGTAAAATTTTCCGTTTTCATAACATAAGAAATCGAATTTGGAAAATTAGATTTTTATAAATTTCGAATTTAATGATGGTTGGTAGGGTTTTGGATGCGAAAATTGGATGAACTATGCTCTTACTCCGTAAGAGTGTAGGAAAATTTGGATGAAACACGTTTTGATTTTTCAAAAATATTGCATTCATATAGAACTGCAAGTATATTTAGGATGTGAGCATAATGTTTTGAAAGAGTTTTTAAAGTTTGCATACATATAGGTGGATCCAAATTAGGCATACGTACTTTACTATGATGTAACTCACTTTGCACATGTGCACAATGTTTGCAACAATCGAAAGCACACTTGATGGATGGATATTGCGAGGGGTTATCCATTTTAATCTTATCGAATTTCGGGGAAGAATTTCTTTAAAGGTGGGAGAATGTAAAACCCCGCATTTTTAATTAATTAAAAGATATGTAAAAATATGTAAAAATATGCGTATATGCATAGATAGGTAAATAATGGTGATGTACAATGAGAATTAATTAATACACGGAAGAGAAGGAAAAATGAATTCGATAACAGTGTAAGTAATAGAGAAGAGAATAAATTAAGGATACTTAATTTAAATATCAGGAATTAAGTAAAACGGACATTACCATTGCGTTCATCTCGAAATTCTGCTTGGAATAGAGTCCAAATTTTCGAAAATCGGGCTCCGTATGAAAGAGTTATGGCCTGCGGAAGATTCAACAAAAATACAGAAAAATACCCAGGGAGGTCGACCTGGGGGTCTAACTACCCAGGGAGGTCGACCTAGGGGTCAACCTTAGTGTCGACCTCCCCCCTGATTTTTCCAGATCTGGGCAGTGACGATTTTTGATGTGCTGGATGGACCGGATGGCTTCTAGGGCGATCTAACAACTCTAAAACACTCTCTACACCTATAAAATAGTGCCTAGACCTAACCTAATTCATAAACAATTCCTTCTGACGCTTCCATGCCGCTAAACTTCAACCAAACATGGCCGCCGCCCCAAAATGCAAAATTAATTTGCCAGTTCTTCATCAACTTTGGACTTTAATCAAATCAAGTAGCAAAGCTCTTCATCAACAATTCATGCTCTTCACCAATAATCAACTAAGAAGAATAAATCAGCATTCTACATCAACGACAAATCACTTATTCCTCTAATCCAGTCAATGTGAGTGGATTTGAACAGTATTTGTTGTATAATGTTGCTTCTATCGTTTACCATTCCCCATAATGAATATGATGTTAATTTAATAAGATCTGTTATTTTATTTATGCCTACGTTTGAGTTCTCTGCTTTTTGTCCTTTCCCCTTTTTATTTTAGGATCTAGGTTATCTCGAACCTAGATGAAATCTTATTATACAATATGCACGATTCGAGTACGGGGATATTGGAATATAATCTGAAATTTTGGGGTTTGTGGCATAACAATTGTTATTGCATATATTGGGCATAATCTATTTTATGCAGTAGAGGAATATAATCTATGTTGAATAGTGCGAAACTATGAATTTTGATTTATGATGTTAACATGAAATTGTGTAAATTTAATTGGAAATACTAGATATGGAATTGGTATAACTCAATATCAACAACATGTAATTGGATAACATGGATTGGTGAAATTTATTTGTGACTTGAAAAGTAAGCCTAGAGGGTGAATTAGATTATATGTATGAACGCGGGAATGTTGGGATATATATTGGGAAAATATTGATTATATGAAATTGGGTATAATTAGATATTGCAAATTGACATGTTTGGGTATGAAAAACATGGAATTAGTGAATTTGGCTATAATTGGATAATTTGGGTAACATGAAAATTGGCTACCTATTATGTAATTGGTGTAGTGAATGCAAAATTGGAAATAGCATAAAAATGAAATGTAATTAAGTTGAATTTGGAACATATGACATGAATTTGGGGTTTGGGTGAAAGACAATTGTTAATGAACGCCTATGACACGAGGTTAGACGCGTTTGTGGTGTAAGACTACCCGGAACCGCCCGACAAATCTAGCAACCACAAGCGGACGTTTAACGTGAGAGGTCAATGGCAAGAACTAGAGGCGTAACGTTTTATGACACGAGGTTAGGCGCGTTTGTGGTGTAAGACTGCCCGGAACCGCCCTGCAAATCCAGCAGCCACGAACGGATGTCTAATGTGAGAGGTCATACATGGTTACGGCATTTTAAATAAATTAAGAAATACTAACCATGATAAGACATGTGGGTGACATGGGTATGGTTAGAGGGTTAAGTGGGTGATATAAATGACATGTAAAGCATGACTAATGTGGACTTAACCGTTGTAAGACATGTGATGTGAAACATGACTAAGGTAGACCTAACCGTAGTAAGACATGTGTAAGATATGGAAACTATAATAAAGGGAGTTACGTGGGACACGTGTGACATGTGAAACAGAATTTAGTTATGCTTAACCAAATGGGACCCATAGCGATATCATAAATTAATTGAATTGGGTAAAGTTTAAGTAACGGGATAAGTAAAAGGAAGGGTTAAGTCAAATCTAAAATAAATGACACAGTAATAGGGGAATGATAATGACATATTATTAACTTGAGTTGCGGTGATGTAAAATTTAATAATAGGCAAACTTGTCATAGGAACAAGGGAAGGTTATGACTTAAGATGTAATACAAGACTTGAAGGGTGGGACGACTTATACTATGAAATAAGTTAATCTAAAATTATTGACAAGAAATGGGGAATGATAAATAACCTATTATGAATAAACTTGAATAAGGTAAGAAAGGATAATAGGTGGAAACTATAACTTATGGGACAAGATAAGTTATAGGAAACGATAAGGAAGACGAGATAACTTATATGTAAAGATATTCTTAAATTAAGTGGTTTCGAAAGGAGAAATGTGAAATTAAAAATGATATAAGTTATATGAGTGGAAAAGAAGTAAATTAGAATCATATTTGTTGGTTGGGTTGAGTAATTCTCTGGGTGCCAGTCTGATGTTGATTTCGGTCTTCGGGACTGGTGTTTAGAGGGTTTTTTTCCTAATCAGTATGTATGTTGAATGAGGTATACTTAACTATGAATTAAGTATAACATGTTGTTGTAACCCAAAAAGGAAATAATTTATGAGATTGGAAAATAACATGTTGTGGGCTTATTAATGGACTTAAGTGGGTTAAGTATATATTGAATTAATAAGCAAGGGTAACTTGGTAAATACGAAAAAAAGGAAGCTAATGTGAATAACCAAGTTAAATGAGAAAGTTGACGAGGTGGCACAAGCATGAAATAAATGGTTAGAATTAGGGTCTAATAACATATAAAACTAAGGCGCTTGAAGCAGTCCGTACGTTGTAGGATGAATAACCCAACGAGGTAGATCAAGATGGTGTCATAAGGCATGAGGAGAGCGCACGTTTGCTATATTGGCAGCTCAAACGGACTGGAAGGGGAAGCACGCGGCTTCTGAGACGTTAAAGGTGCTCCTGTTAGTCCACTGTAGTTGTTTAGCTTCAGGCTAGGATCACAGAGGTTGGGTCTGCGCGGAACTACCAGGTGGTGTGGGCCTTGACTGCACAAGTAAGGGGAAGTCAGAATGCTGTACGCGGTGGCATTAAGGGTGATTTGGCGATTGGCTCTGGCGGAGGTGGAGGGTCAAGACAAAACGATAGCAAGATCGTCGGATGTCTGTCACCAACAGCCTAAGGAATGCGAAAAGACAAGAGCTAACCCCTAGAGATCGTTAACCTTTGCTATCAAGGGATGGGTGCGGGGAGACCCAACATGGATGTTTAGATTGTTTTCTTGTTAGGGGTGGTTGCTTAGCTTGTGTGGTCTTTACTAGTTGAGGGTGGGGCTGAGTTGGGCTATAGCCACCATAGAAAAACCAGACCCGAGGGATATCTATAAATTGGACACTATTAGAGGCAGGCCCGTACAGATATAGAAAAGCTCCCGACCGAGTTCCGTGTTTTCTAGTGTAGCCCTGCCACTGAAGTTGGGTGCACAAGTAGAGGTTATCTGAAGTAGAAACATCGAGTACGATTGAAGATACGTATGTGGGAAAGTCTAGGTAAAACCATGTCAGCTCTGGGTGGTGTATCGTAGACTAGAGGGCATTACTCGGTGATGGAACCAAACTCGATCGAATAGTTCGAGGGTAGCAGTCAGTACGCTTACGAAGCACAGCGATGGTGGTTCTATGCGGATGTAGCATTGTACGTTACTATGGAATAGAATGAGGGATTGCGCATATTACTATGGCGATACGGAGGAGACCGTGCCAGTGGGGTATCACAGGGTGTACCTCGGTTTAGGGGTAGCTACATATACACTATATTAGGTTAATCTACTAGGGGGTAGATGGGTGTGACGTGTGTGTTTAAGATTTGAGTTCTAATAACACGTATAACCTAATAAATAAGAAACTGTAATTGAATGGTATATGTAGGATTATTCAAGAAGTGTAGTTTAAATTCATTCACATAGAACTCATGTTCTGACCCCCTCCTCATAACATTCGCAGGTTAGACAGAGTCTTACAGCTTTGGGAATACTGATTTAGCAGTATTGTGATTGAGGTAAAGCAATGTTTTAAATATACTATATTTTACTCCTTACACTGTGAGGTGTTTTCCGAACTCTAACATATCTCTTTTCTGTGTCTTTTTCTGCAGGTTACCAGAGCAACCAACTCGGGTTTCGGTGGATTGGATGTTTGAAAAAAATCGGTCCATCGGAATCTGGGTTGTTACATCTCCCATACTGCAAAGTTTTGTGATTGAGTCTGCCTTCAAATTTCCTTCTCGAGGAATATATGAGATAGTGTAGTAGTCCAACTTGTCGAGAAGTTCCCAGGCTTTTGATAGGTAAGCTGGAAATTTCCTTCCTTAACCAGAACTGCTGTAACACCCCAAATTTTGAATAATCGAATTAACTAATTTTAAGAACACTTAATTTTTAAAATAGAAATGAAGGGAAATGGTTGCACCATTGCGTTCGTCTCAAAATTCTGCATGGAATAGAGTCCAAGTTTTCGAAAAACGGTGTCCGAACGAAGGAGATATGACTCTCGGAAGATCACAAGAAAAAAAAATATGTTAGCAGGCCGACCAGGGAGGTCGACCTCCCAAGGGGGAGGTCGACCATGTTGTCTGTAACACCCCACCTCCGTTAAGGTCACTCACAAAGGGAATGCCTTAACTTTGATGGAGCGTTTTAGTAGACAGAACAGAAATTTACAAGATATATAAAATAGTACTTGAAAAATTAATAACTTTACTACAGTAGAAACCGAAGTAAGTTTGGTTACATCTTTTCAAATCACAATATCAGAATTCAAGTACAAAATATCAACCTTGTACAAAAGCCTTCATAATGCATGGTTTTTAAAATCATAATCCCCAACATAAACTGCTATGGAAAGATAGAGCTAGGGCCCAGCGGTACTTCAAGCAGAGAAAATCCGAATCAAGCTCCTATACTTCCACCATAAAAAACCTAGGGGGTAGGAACGAAAGAAAAGGGGCGAAAACAAGCAAGGTCAGACATAAAGTCTGGCAAATCCAGTGACTTTCAGCATATGAACAGTTAATAATATCATGACATGAAAATAAAGCTGGATAAGAGACAACAACAATAGGAGTAACTGGTATACTTAAGCTAAACAGAAGAAACAGAATGATATAGCCCAAGCTATGATTCTTACTTATATTTTACTTCTCTGCGCTAATACTAGTATAACAGGATTATGAGTTACCCTAATGTCCAAACTAAAACAGAAACGGAACAGAATAATCTATACAGGAACAGAATGCCAGTAATGGGCCTTTACCACCCCAACAGACAGAAGGTACATAAACGGAATCAGAGACAGAAACAGAATAATCCCTACAGAAACATAATGTTAGAATTAGGTGTACACTAGTAAATGGGCCTTTACCACCCCAATAGACGGTACCACGCAGAAACAGACAGGTGTTACCACCTAACAGAAACAGACGGTACCCCAATGGAAATAGACAGAACTAAGTGTACCCTAAATCTACACCAAGCGATCGGCTCCCTAATACATAAATACCCTGTGCCAGCCCCACAGAAGGGTGTATCACTCCCCAAAGTGGCAACCTTTAAATGACATAGACCTATTTACATATGTCACGACGTCTTACATCCTCAGAGGCAGACCGGGATCCATGCACGCACATGACCCCGTTGGAACGCACCATCAACAGCCCTCGCCATTAATCAGAATGAACCACTTATAATTAGTTCAGTAAGCGTGGCCGGACTCTACCTACTGTTGGGTCATAGTTTTGATACCAGAAATGGTTACTGACTAATATGGGTCCCAAACAACAGATGACACAAGTACTTTCCCTCCTATTCTTGTGTCCCCAAACTAACCGATTTCAGATTAACTTGTTTACAAGTTTTAGGCCTACAGAGTTCAGAATCAACTAGTTCACAGACTAAAAAATCAAGTCAACCAGTTTTCAGACTAACGGATCAGATGTATAGTTTTAACAGACTTACAGATTGTCTAACTTTGCATTGGGCCTACAGATTCACGAAACAGGTTTATTAATTCATCAGTCCAGTTGGTTTAGCCTTATCTACCCAACACATTTTAGACATCATATTTATCTCAGATTTGCATTAATTAAATACTAATGCGCAGACCTCTCACATTAGGTCGGTAGCCTGTGGCCGCTGGATAAGCCGGGCGGGTCCGGGCAGACTTCTGCCATAAGCCAGACCTAACCTCGTGTCTAAGCATATTTTAGTTATGCCTACGACCTCTCACATTAGACTAGCAGTTTGCGGTTGTTGGTTAAGCCGGTTGGGTCCGGGCAGGCTTCTACCGCAAGCATGAGTCTAACCTCGTGTCTCAGCATTTTTATTTTAACCCGTTTATTCCATTACAAATTATACAAATATCAGACTAATTATGTCAATTTAACAGATTTGACTTCTTTTCAAGTCGCAGCAGATTAAACAAATTAACATGTTTTACACAAATTGCAATCATTAAGCTTTTCAACAGATTTAGCAGCACCGGCGGTTCAACAAATTTAGCAGATTAGGCAACTCAATAGATTTAGCAGAATAGGAAAAATTAGCAGATTAGGCAATTCAACATATGTAACAGTTTAGGCAATTCAACAGATTAAACTGGTAACTGGTTTAGCAGATTAGGCAAATTTAACATAATAAGCAGATAACAGTTTTAGCCGATTTAAATATTCCTTAAAGTCCTATTCACATATCTTGCCTAATTCATACGGTAAGCCTAAACTTATATGCCCAAATTATGGTCATAATCCACCATATAACATATGTCCCAATTTTTAGTTAAACTTGCATAGTTCAGAATATTCTCCAAAAGTCTTACCTATAAATTATGCCAAATATAGCCATTGATAACAATGCATGTCACATATCCAAAAAAAACCCTCTTACTTAGGTGTATTCACACTTAATAATTATCCAATCTTAATATGGATCTTTACACCTAAGTTAAATGCAAATTAATTTTCTTTTTTCCAAATTTCAGACTACAATATATATGGTATGTCCAGATCTAGATCTTGAATTACAACTTGTACTATGCATCCAAATCAGTTACATGTTCACAGTTAAACTTTACGCCACAAATCCCAAGTCATATGTCCAATATTCTTTATGCCTCAAAACTCAAGACATATGTTAAATACACCTTATGTTTTAAATACAACATACCCAATTATATGTCTCAGATTTATGTTTTAAGTTCAACCTATGTTCTTTATGGTCTAAGTCACAATAATCCTCTCCTTCTAAGTCATAGATCGTCTTATACAATATGCCTCAAATTTATGTCCAGAATTACAACATGCATTGTATCCTCAAATTAGTAACAAATCAATTATGCCCAAATATTCCTCATTCAATATTCTTACCAAATTTATCGTTTATGCATTCATCTCTTATGAGATCTGGCTCAGGCTCGTGGTAGCCTGGATATCAAACAAAAAGAAAGAAAGGAGGAGGAAATACAGAACAAACAGAATAATAAAACAGAGGAACATATCTGATAAATAGAAAAAGGGCATACTCTCAGATTCAGTTTTATAATTATGTCAGGATAATGATTAAAATTCATATCGGAAAATAACTGCGGCACTTACCTTGATTGGATTATAGAAGAAGAGTTGCAGTAGTTCTCTTTTAATCTTATTCAGATTTGGAAGAAGATGCACTAGTTCTAGTTTTTATCCTAGCAGAGTAGCGACACCATTATTTATTTATTTATTATAGAGGCAGAGTATAGGCAGAATGAAATTGTGTGGAGATAAAGTGAGGTTTGGGGGTGTTTTTATAGGAGAATACCGTGATTTAGAGCCTTCAGATCAGTCCAGAAGTCATCAGAACCAACCAGCTCGAAGACAGGTCATCCAGCCACTCAGAAGAAGACACGTCATCACAGAACACTCCATAATTCTGTGCTGGATCGGTATTGGCGAACTTGGCAGGTGCGCCGGTGTATTTTTGTACTGCCGCACTTCACAAGTGCGCCAGTGTATTCTGGCCTGTTTCCGGTTTTTCTACCTAAATTCGTTCGTCCATATCTTCTTCATACGGTATCTTTTTTACGCAAACTCGGACTTTATCTCAAGCAGAATATCGAGACGAACGCAATGGCGCAACTCATTTCCCTTAATTCTTCTCCTAAAAATTAAGTATATTTTAATTTGTTACTTATACGTTCTGTAGTGACCCGAAAATCCGGTCCAATTTGAGCTGACTAAATAACAAAAGTCCAACCCCAAATTGCACTTGAAATTCAAGAAACTAATAGAAAGAAGATAGAGGGTGAGAATAGACAAGGTAGAACTAATAGAATAGAAGAAGAAGAAGAACATCATCATCAGAGTAAACACGAATCTCACAGCGGAACGAATAAAATATAACATAACTTTTGAAATACAAACAGTTATATATACAATTGCACTTATCAGAGTGCAGCACTTACAACAACAGTGGAAATAATAATAGCTATAGAATCCTGAAGCCTCCTGCTCCAAGCTCTCCAAGTGTATATGTAAAATCCTGACTACTTGACTGCCCTTACAAATTTAGGCACCCAAGAGTTTAGGGAAAACAACAAAGTAAACTCCGGGTCAGTCATGGGACTGGTATGAGTAAAACAGTTTAAAACTATTTGAACTAGTAAAACGATATCTCATAAGACCACGCCGTATAACGGAACGGGTTTTTTTCCCTTATGAGAATCCAACATCTTTGAAAAGTAGTATCACTGATATTATAATAATGTCTAAATACAATTAGATATCAATCTAGCAGAAACGCTTTCATCTCACGTTCTACATATATAGTATACAATCAAAACCGCGGGTGCGTATTGGATGATTGGATTTCCAGCTATGACAAGGTATGGAACCACCTTCCGATCAGTGTACTCTAGGAACGATACACTGGAGTTCAACAAGAACATCTTGTAACTCAGCCAGATATGACTGACCACTCATTTCGCTTGAGTGTATCGAATTTACATCACCAACGGTTGGGATCAGCAACCGTTTCCCGTATATATATATATATATATATATATATATATATATATATATATATATATATATATATATATATATATATATATATATATATGGGACAACATTGATAGATTAAAGAAGCAAATGAATATTCTCTAGATAGGTGATTATTCACCCTACTTCGGTGCGACTGACTTAGCCATGCTGCCTGCCCGATTTTTGTCATTTACCGGATGTGAGGCTAGAAACTACGCTTACTTTCCATTCATTGATAACACGATCACTTTGAATGCCACATTATTAGATCCGTTAATCATTAGTTGGATCTACACAAATAGATTCTGGATATTATGCGAAGGGAATAAATCCGTTGGCCACCATATATATTTGTACAGTCCAACTCTTTCGATCATTGGAACTATTCTGTCAGACATTCGTCCATTTACGTTCGTTCTGGGATTGAACGAAACCGAAGGCACTATTCTGTAAACAGGACAGCCCTTGCGCTTTACTCCGTCTTTAATTATCTTCATCGTATTTGATCACAACGCTTATGTTGATACGGAGTGGTTCTTCGGATAATAATCCAACCGGTCTCTCCATATTAACAACGTAAATATGGTCAAAACTTGATAGTCTGTGACTTAACTATCAATGAAAACATGTCGGTGTACAAACAACGATCTTATTTCTAGATAGAAATTTGATCGATCAACCATCATCATATATATATATACATATATATTCATATTTCCTTATTTTCTATATTTAGAAAATATACGTTATTAACATTGGAAAACATTTCCAATCCTCATTCACGCATCACTACCATTCCACAACTATTAGTCCCTGACTGTAAACTAGTAAGAGAACAATTCTCTAAGTATAAACCCCGAAGGCCAAAACCAACATCATATCAACACTCAGAAAAATATTCAACTTACCAATCTCTAGTCAGTTTCTAATATTGTTTAACTCTATTTGATTTACTCTTATTCGAATACTATAAGTCGATTAACTCTATTGATTTAACCCTATCAAATAACTAAATTCGATAAACTCCTTTTGATTAACTCTATCGAATAACTAAATTCGATAAACTCTTTTTGATTAACTCTATCGAATAACTAAATTCGATAAACTCCTTTTGATTAACTCTATCGAATAACTAAATTCGATAAACTCCTTTTGATTAACTTGTATTCGGTTACTAAATTCGATTAGCTAATATTAGACTATTCTTATTCGATTAACTAACATTAGACTAACTTAAATCAGGGTATTTCTAATTAAATGACTAATATTCAATTACTCTATTTCGATTATCTCTTTTATGTTTCATCAATTTCCTTTTTATAACGTTTATTTTCCGTTACAACTATTTCCTTTTTACAGCTTCTATTTACCGTTACAAATATTCCTTATTTACAACTTCTATTTACCATTACAAATATTTCCTATTTATAACGGTTTATTTATCTTCTAAATAAATATTCCTTATTCTATTTATTTTCTAAATAAATATTTCCCTTTTCAATTCTATTTATTTTATGAACATTTTTCCCTTTTATAAAACTCTATTCGTTTTATAAATACTTTCCTTTTATAAAACCGTGTTCGTTTTATAAATACTCTATTTTCAAATTGTTTCCTTTTATAAAATCGATTGATTTTATAAAATTCCTTTATTTCAAAATACATTGAAATATTCCTTTTTACAACTCAGGGTTTCTTATGATATGTAAAATATCGAATAACAATGATTAATATCATTCTAACACACATAACCCAGAACAGATTATATAACACATCATAAAACACTATATATGAAAACAGTAAAATAATTGTTGAGGAATCCAGTCGGATTCCTCCAACATGTCTCCCTGCATCCACAGATGTTACCCAATATAATATATATCATATTTCATTTTGAAATGAAATATCCTGTTATACAGAACCATATTTGATTAACTGTACATATATTAACTATAACTACGTTTTCAATCAAATTTATTTAACAGTCCAGTTTAACAATCAATATACAGCAGTCAATAAATAAAATACAATTTATATAAAAATATAAATTGAGGAGAGTTAGTGAGTTTTACTCACATTTTTGTGTTAACCGTTAAATACGATTTGCGTCGGCTCATCGCCCGAACTACCCGCTATTGTGCTTCCCTTCCGTTCAAACTTCATCTCCTTCCATTTTGATAAACCGAATCAGTCCCTCACCGCACTGTAAACCCCATGGCCGCATCTTCATAATTTCACTGCTCCCAAACACATTTCATGATTTTTAAAATTTCAACAAGCATTTTAACAGTGCACCCAACATGACCGCATATATCTTCCCTCCTGTTTTACCTCATCTCGACCACTACTCCTCACAACAAACATATACATACTGCTTCCTGCTCCTCACATTTACAGACATCACCGAACCCAACAAACTTCATCAACTCAACACACAACTTCTCCTTTCTTAACTCCACCGAAACCAGTGCCATCACTCAAACTCAGACAAACTGCATCACTGAAACTCCAGCACCCCACATAAAACCACTGAACTCAAATATCATAATATACCTCCAGGTTACGTCCCTCTCAGTACACGTTTAAAACTTACAAAGCCACTCATTTGAATGCCTCACCATCAACCAAAAATACACGCAGTCTTCACTGCTGACTCCATCGCCTTACAGACTTCCTACTGAACTACCTTTTGACCACTCGAGTCCCCTGCCAGCTACTTCTTTAGCTCGAACTCGAGCTCCTTCTCTGTCGCGTCCTCCACGCGTCCACAGGAGCTTTCCCGAGCCTCCATAATGCTTATCGACGTCAATTTGTGTCGTCCCTCTTCCTTACACTGACATGAAATCCAGGCACCCCAACAGAACACCATCGATCCCTCCTTTTGATTGTAAACCGCAGCCATAAGAGGCGCTGCCTCAAAATTATCGAACTCCAGGCAGAACTCGAGTTTAACAAAAAGGATATGAACTTGAACGGAAACTCAAGAGGATTTCGATTATATAACTTTCTAGATTTATGGATTTAAATTTTGATTTTATTTCGAATTGTTTTAGGAGCTTGGAAGAACGATTTCTGCTGTTGATGTTGGCGGCTAAGAATGGTAGAAGAGATTTAGGTTTAAAGTGGGAGGGAACTTATATATAAAGGATTTAATTTGTTGAGAGGCTTTCCTTTTGTCCACGTTTTCGGTTTGAGAACACACAAGACCTTGTGGCTGAGAAGGGAAGACTTGGCTTGTTAATAATCATGAATAGGTTTAGATATTTTAGATATAGCATTTCGGTGACCCTTCTATATTAAGTCCTGTTCTCATTCGGACGGCC
This sequence comes from Allium sativum, assembly GCA_030737875.1. Taxonomy (NCBI): domain Eukaryota; kingdom Viridiplantae; phylum Streptophyta; class Magnoliopsida; order Asparagales; family Amaryllidaceae; genus Allium; species Allium sativum. The sequence goes on along the minus strand of CM060923.1, from coordinate 568,195,474 downwards.
AACGACAGAAATAAAAATACTGTTGTGCTCAGCTCAGTGCCCCGATCCCAAAAATGTAATAATACCGGTAGATGAATTCATATTGTGAAAACCCAAAATATTGATTACAGGGTGCAAAGTACTCTAAATAAAAAGTTGCTTATTTAATTAAATAAAAATTACCATAAAATTCTAAAAATTAAATTATTACTATATCTCAAAAGAACCTTATCTATATTCAAACCCTAGCTCTAGTTATATCGAATAAACCGTTACGGTCGATAAACGATTCTATAGCGACTATTTTAAAATTTGATTTGGACATATCTCAAAATCTATACAACGAAATCCTGATTTTTCCCTTCCTCTAGAAAGATATACTCCACCAGCTCCACACGTTTCTTGTTTCACTGAAATCCGATTTAAAACGAGTCATGTACACTCAGTTGAAGTTTGAATCGCCAAATAACGAACTGCAGCGCCATTTCAAGCTCGATTTTAATTATAATATAATTATACGTTCTAACGTCGTCAATTAAATAATATATTTGTTATTTAAATAATTAAATACGTTAATTATTACACCGTCAAATATCCGGGTCATTACATTCTTCCCCACTTAAAATAATTTCGTCCTCGAAATTGCTAAGGTAGTGGACGACCCAATCTATTGGAATTCCTAAGATTTGTTTACCCTTTATTTCTGATTTCAACTGAACCAATTAATATTGACTAAAATATTAATTCCTTCCGACTAACCTAAATTTTCAAAAATTCGGAAAATTTTCTAACTCTTAAATTTTTCGGAAAATTTCGCCATAACCTCCTTTGTACAGCCCTATCTATAAAACCATAACTCGCCTCTCTAGGCCATCTCCAACCAAAAGAAAAATCAAACAGCCAAGCGGCTAGCCAATTCGGCTCATAAAATCCAAACTCATATATAAAATAAACTTGTACCTTTTTGTCGGGTATATCATTATATCCCTACCATCTGCTATCACTTTGCATATATCATGCCATCCAAATCAAAGTCCAGTCTGTCTTTATTCTCAACACAATTATTGGCTTGTACTCAAGTAAAATTCCATTCAAACTCTAATCTCAAATTTCAATCTCCCAACTTACCAACTCAATTTCATATTCACTTATTTCAAGTTAAATTCCAATTTATAATTCATTTTTACCAGTTCATCTATTTAACTCATAAGTTAATTTAATTTCCGAATTTAAATTCCTGGGTTTATTCAAATCACTTGAAATCATAATAACAATTCCTTTGAATTCCTGAATAACTTGTTTTTGCAAAACAATTTCAAAACAAAATCTTTGGTAGTAATCCATCACTTAGCAACTCGAAAATTACACTGATGATGTATCGATCCATCCTCGGAATTATTTCCCAGCGATCAAAGTGAGTTCAATACTATATTCCTTTCAAAACCACCTTTAAACACTTCCCATTTTGAAATCAATCCCAGATATCCTTATCAAAACAAATTTAAAACCTCCCAGGATTTTAAAATTCACGCATACTTAATCCAGATTCAATTACAAACACTGATCTGAATTTCCAGTTTTAAATTTCAATTCTGATTTTAATTTCAGATTTAATTCATCTTATTTCATATACTTTACTTATATGAATTCTGTTTAGTTATTTATAACCATTTCACCTTTATAATCTTATTCAATTATAATAACAACCAACACATTAATATTTCCAATATATATACTTGGGTAAAATTATTTTATTTACCCTCTATTCAAAACATACCATGTCGGTTCATCGTATTCAAGTGTTTAGTAACTCCTATCAATAAAGTTTGCATTACTGTATCGACCAAAATTCATAAACTACTCGACCAATAAATCTCCATAATATAAAACAATTTTTTATATCAAATAACAAATACGTTCACTCGTATATATACACTCAATCTCAGTCTAGGGTATTACTAACCCCATCTCTACTGAGTCACGCCACAGAGCCAAGGTAATACTTAACTTAAGCTCTGATACCAACTGTAGTGACCCGAAAATCCGGTCCAATTTGAGCTGACTAAATAACACAAGTCCAACCCCAAATTGCACTTGAAATTCAAGAAACTAATAGAAAGAAGATAGAGGGTGAGAATAGATAAGGTAGAACTAATAGAATAGAAGAAGAAGAAGAACATCATCATCAGAGTAAACACGAATCTCACAGCGGAACGAATAAAATATAACATAACTTTTGAAATACAAACAGTTATATATACAATAGCACTTATCATAGTGCAGCACTTACAACAACAGCGGAAATAATAATAGCTATAGAATCCTGAAGCCTCCTACTCCAAGCTCTCCAAGTGTATCTGTAAAATCCCGACTACTTGACTGCCCGTACAAATATAGGCACCCAAGAGTTTAGGGAAAACAACAAAGTAAACTCCGGGTCAGTCATGGGACTGGTATGAGTAAAACAGTTTAAAACTATTTGAACTAGTAAAACGATATCTCATAAGACCACGCCGTATAACGGAACGGGTTTTTTCCCTTATGAGAATGCAACATCTTTGAAAAGTAGTATCACTGATATTATAATAATGTCTAAATACAATTAGATATCAATCTAACAGAAACGCTTTCATCTCACGTTCTACATATATAGTATACAATCAAAACCGCGGGTGCGTATTGGATGATTGGATTTCCAACTATGACAAGGTATGGAACCACCTTCCGATCAGTGTACTCTAGGAACGATACACTGGAGTTCAACAAGAACATCTTGTAACTCAGCCACACATGACCGACCACTAATTTCGCTTGAGTGTATCGAATGTACATCACCAACGGTTGGGATCAGCAACCGTTTCCCGTATATATATATGGGACAGCATTGATAGATTAAAGAAGCAAATGAATATTCTCTAGATAGGTGATTATACACCCTACTTCGGTGCGACCGACTTAGCCATGTTGCCTGCCCGATTTTTGTCATTTACCGGATGTGAGGCTAGAAACTACGCTTACTTTCCATTCATTGATAACACGATCACTTTGAATGCCACATTATCAGATCCGTTAATCATTAGTTGGATCTGCACAAATAGATTCTAGATATTATGCGAAGGGAATAAATCCGTTGGCCACCATATATATTTGTACAGTCCAACTCTTTCGGTCATTGGAACTATTCTGTCAGATATTCGTCCATTAACGTTTGTTCTGGGATTGAACGAAACCAAAGGCACTATTCTGTAAATAGGACAGCCCTTGCGCTTTACTCCGTCTTCAATTATCTTCATCGTATTTGATCACAACGCCTATGTCGATACGGAGTGGTTCTTTGGATAATAATCCAACCGGTCTCTCTATATTAACAACGTAAATATGGTCAAAACTTGATAGTCTGTGATTTAGCTATCAATGAAAACATGTCAGTGTACAAACAACGATCTTATTTCTAGATAGAAATTCGATCGATCAACCATCATCATATATATATACATATATATTCATATTTCCTTATTTTCTATATTTAGAAAATATACGTTATTAACATTGGAAAACATTTCCAATCCTCATTCACGCATCACTACCATTCCACAACTATTAGTCCCTGACTGTAAACTAGTAAGAGAACAATTCTCTAAGTATAAACCCCGAAGGCCGAAACCAACATCAGATCAACACTCAGAAAAATATTCAACTTACCAATCTCTAGTCAGTTTCTAATATTGTTTAACTCTATTTGATTTACTCTTATTCGAATACTATAAGTCGATTAACTCTATTGATTTAACCCTATCGAATAACTAAATTCGATAAACTCCTTTTGATTAACTCTATCGAATAACTAAATTCGATAAACTCTCTTTGATTAACTCTATCGAATAACTAAATTCGACAAACTCCTTTTGATTAACTCTATCCAATAACTAAATTCGATAAACTCCTTTTGATTAACTTGTATTCGGTTACTAAATTCGATTAGCTAATATTAGACTATTCTTATTCGATTAACTAATATTAGACTAACTCAAATCAGGGTATTTCTAATTAAATGACTAATATTCAACTCTATTTCGATTATCTCTTTTATATTTCATCAATTTCCTTTTTATAATGTTTATTTTCCGTTACAACTATTTCCTTTTTACAACTTCTATTTACCGTTACAAATATTCCTTATTTACAACTTCTATTTACCATTACAAATATTTCCTATTTATAACGGTTTATTTATCTTCTAAATAAATATTCCTTATTCTATTTATTTTCTAAATAAATATTTCCCTTTTCAATTCTATTTATTTTATCAACATTTTTCCCATTTATAAAAATCTATTCGTTTTATAAATACTTTCCTTTTATAAAACCGTGTTCATTTTATAAATACTCTATTTTCAAATTGTTTCCTTTCATAAAATCGGTTGATTTTATAAAATTCCTTTATTTCAAAATACATTGAAATATTCCTTTTTACAACTCAGGGTTTCTTATGATATGTAAAATACCGAATAACAATGATTAATATCATTCTAACACACATAATCCAGAACAGATTATATAACACATCATATAACACTATATATGAAAACAGTAAAATAATTGTTGAGGAATCCAGTCGGATTCCTCCAACCTGTCTCCCTGCATCCACAGATGTTACCCAATATAATATATATCATATTTCATTTTGAAATGAAATATCCTGTTATACAGAACCATATTTGATTAACAGTACATAGATTAACTATAACTACGTTTTCAATCAAATTTATTTAACAGTCCAGTTTAACAATCAATATACAGCAGTCAATAAATAAAGTACAATTTATTTAAAAATATAAATTGAGGAGAGTTAGTGAGTTTTACTCAGATTTTCGCGTTAACCGTTAAATACGATTTGCGTCGGCTCATCGCCCGAGCTACCCGCTATTGTGCTTCCCTTCCATTCAAACTTCATCTCCTTCCATTTTGATAAACCGAATCAGCCCCTCACAGCACTGTAAACCCCATGGCCGCATCTTCATAATTTCACTGCTCCCAAACACATTTCATTATTTCTAAAATTTCAACAAGCATTTTAACAGTGCACCCAACATGACCGCATATATCTTCCCGCATGTTTTACCTCATCTCGACCACTACTCCTCACAACAAACATATACATACTGCTTCCTGCTCCTCACATTTACAGACATCACCGAACCCAACAAACTTCATCAACTCAACACACAACTTCTCCTTTCTTAACTCCACCGAAACCAGTGCCATCACTCAAACTCGGACAAACTGCATCACTGAAACTCCAGCACCCCACATAAAACCACTGAACTCAAATATCATAATATACCTCCAGGTTACGTCCCTCTCAGTACACGTTTAAAACTTACAAAGCCACTCATTTGAATGCCTCACCATCAACCAAAAATACACGCAATCTTCACTGCTGACTCCATCACCTTACAGACTTCCTACTGGACCACCTTTCGACCACTCGAGTCCCCTGCCAGCTACTTCATTAGCTCGAACACGAGCTCCTTCTCTGTCGCGTCCTCCACGCGTCCACAGGAGCTTTCCCGAGCCTCCATAATGCCTATCGACATCAATTTGTATCGTCCCTCTTCCTTACACTGACATGAAATCCAGGCACCCCAACAGAACACCATCGATCCCTCCTTTTGATTGTAAACCGCAGCCATAGGAGGCGCTGCCTCAAAATTATCGAACTCCAGGCAGAACTCGAGTTTAACAAAAAGGGTATGAACTTGAACGGAAATTCAAGAGGATTTCGATTATATAACTTTCGAGATTTAGGGATTTAAATTTTGATTTTATTTCGAATTGTTTTAGGAGCTTGGAAGAACGATTTCTGCTGTTGATGTTGGCGGCTGAGAATGGTAGAAGAGATTTAGGTTTAAAGTGGGAGGGACCTTATATATAAAGGATTTAATTTGTTGAGAGGCTTTCCTTTTGTCCACGTTTTCGGTTTGAGAACACACAAGACCTTGCGGCTGAGAAGGGAAGACTTGGCTTGTTAATAATCATGAATAGGTTTAGATATTTTAGATATAGCATTTCGGTGACCCTTCTATATTAAGTCCTATTCTCATTCGGATGGCCAACGACAGAAATAAAAATACTGTTGTGCTCAGCTCAGTGCCCCGATCCCAAAAATGTAATAATACCGGTAGATGAACTCATATTGTGAAAACCCAAAATATTGATTACAGGGTGCAAAGTACTCTAAATAAAAAGTTGCTTATTTAATTAAATAAAAATTACCATAAAATTCTAAAAATTAAATTATTACTATATCTCAAAAGAACCTTATCTATATTCAAACCCTAGCTCTAGTTATATCGAATAAACCGTTACGGTCGATAAACGATTCTATAGCGACTATTTTAAAATTTGATTTGGACATATCTCAAAATCTATACAACGAAATCCTGATTTTTCTCTTCCTCTAGAAAGATATACTCCACCAGCTCCACACGTTTCTTGTTTCACAGAAATCCGATTTAAAACGAGTCATGTACACTCAGTTGAAGTTTGAATCGCCAAATAACGAACTGCAGCGCCATTTCAAGCTCGATTTTAATTATAATATAATTATACGTTCTAACGTCGTCGATTAAATAATATATTCGTTATTTAAATAATTAAATAAGTTAATTATTACACCGTCAAATATCCGGGTCATTACACGTTCACAGAAAATACGGGGTGTTACATTCTCCCCTCCTTAAAGGATTTCGTCCCCAAAATCTTCAAATTATGAAGAATGTGTCCTACCATCCAATCATCCATCTACTCAACCATCATCCACAAGCATCCATTGTCCTTAGAAAACTTCTAATGTTGTATTAACATATGCAAAAGTGTGTGTATATGTCTCTTATCTAATGCAATGATCAGGCGGTCTACTGATTCAGTTGACCTCCTCAATGCGAACCATGTTGGTGCCATGAGTCCAATTATGTATGCAAGAAATCCTTTTTGATACGCTTCATTTCTATACGAGTGCAAAACCGCTCATTCATATGCAACATCCATGTGCTGAGTCACCCATTTTGCATCCATAAAAAAAATGCACACACATCCATATGCAGTATGAGAGTGTTTTTGAGCCGACCTAGTGCCTAGTGTGTGCATATGCATCCACGAGCAATCACTAGCAACCACTTGCATCCACTTGCTACCATCAAACATAATATGTCTCAAACACATGTTTACACCCATTAGTTTCTACCTAAAGGTCGAAGGACAAAGTCGAGTGATAGAAGCAAGTATAAAACTAAAGCTAGGTTCCCATTGGATATCGGTTTAAGAGAATAACTTCTAAGTATCAACCCAGAAGACCGAAATCAACATCAAATTAATACTCAGAGAATCACTCCCATTAAACAAATGCCCAACGGGAAACCTATTTCACATTTTGAGTAAAAACTCCTATCCTTTTCAAAAACCTACAGACTACTGATACAGATCAGATTACCAAATGATTCTTAGGAAACTAAGCATGATAAAAACTCAGAATGTATGCATCATGCCCAACACAGATGCCCTCAAATCCCAACTTATTACAAATAGAAGAGTCGTAACCCTCATTGTGTCTGAGACTAAAACAGAAACAGTAACAAGACTAGTATTAAAGTGCAGAGTTTCAATTACAGAATCAAAATGCCAGAATCAGAAAGAGTTTTTAACTCCTCAATCAGATAAGGAAACTAAACCTTATACATAAATTTTCTTATTTCTACCCTATCTACCAGTCACTTGAGCATTCGCCTGTCCTCCAGAAGTAGGTTCTGCCCTCTGCCCTTGCCACCGTTTCTTTGGACAGTCCCTTGTGAAGTGCCTCATTTCTCCATAGTTAAAGCAAGTGCCCTTCCTTTTTCTGCAATCCTTGTTCAGATGGGTCGAGCTTCCACAAGTAAAGCACTTCTTCTCTTTCTTATCTTTAGTCTTCTCATCCTTCTTTTGTGTTTCCTTTTTGGGCCCCGCCTTCTTGTTCTGTGGTCCTTCAAGCTTTTCCTCTTTCTTTTTACTTTCGGCTTCCTCTTCATGCATTAACGCCATGTCCACCAATTTTTCGAAGGTTGCCCCCATAGGAATGTAGGACATCGCAGATCCGTGTAGCGTCTCATTCAAACCTTCAGCAAACCTTAGTTCCTTCTTATGCGGTGTATTTACCAATTCTAAGCCGAATCTTGCCAATTGATTAAACTTGTTGACGTACTATCTCACTGATAAATCCCCCAACTTTAACGCTAAGAACCTTTCTATGTATAAACTCTCTTCCGCTTGTGAGAGAAATTTCATCTCGAACATATGCCTGAAATCCATCCATCTCTTTACCGGACGCTCTCCATTTGTGACCTCCCACCAAAAAGAAGCTTCGTCCTTGAGCAACCATACCGCCAACTGTACCTTTTGCCTATCGTCCACCTCGAAGATAACTAACAAATCCTCAGTTTCTTTGAGCCAGTTCCTTGCTTCCACGAAGGATTCAGTTCTATTAAAGTTCTTCCCACCCATGGCTCAAAAGTCTCTACATATCTTCGGGAAAGTATTCAAGCGTGGAGGAGGAGGAGGAACCGCTGCAGCTGGGGGAGGAGGGATGTTTGTTGGGCCCGCATCATTAGCCCTAGCTTCTAGGTACCTCCTGAACCAGCCAGGTATCGGTACGCCCTCCGGAAGTTTAAGATCCCAGACATGCTGAAAAGAAAGAAAAAGGAAAGATTCAAAACAAAAGATAGAAAGATAGGCTATGGCTTTGGGGATTATGTTTTTCAAAATAAACTCTACTTTGACAATAATTCCTTTTTAAAAACCGTTTTGAAAATAGTTTTCCAAAACTTTTTATCAAATCCGGTAACCTTCAGCTTTGATACCAAGTGTAACACCCCACCTCCATTAAGGTCACTCACAAAGGGAATGCCTTAACTTTGATAGAGCGTTTTAGTAGACAGAACAGAAATTTACAAGACAGATAATACAGTACTAGAAAAATTAATAATTTTATTACAACAGAAACCGAAGTAAGTTTGGTTACATCTTTTCAAATCACAATACCAGAATTCTAGTACAAAATATCAGCCTTGTACAAAAGCCTTCATAATGCATAGTTTTTAAAATCATGATCCCCAACATAAACTGGCATGGAAAGATAGAGCCAAGGCCAAGAGGTACTTGAAGCAGAGAAAATTCGAATCAAGCTCCTATACTTCCACCCTAAAAAACCGGGGGGGGGGGGGGACGAAAGAAAAGGGGCGAAAACAAGCAAGGTCAGACATAAAGTCTGGCAAGTCCAGTGACTTTCAGCATATGAATAGATAATAATATCATGACATGAAAATAAAGCTGGATAAGAGACAACAGCAACAGGAGTAACTGGTATACTTAAGCTAAACAGAAGAAACGGAATGATATAGCCCAAGTTATGCTTCTTACTTATATTTTACTTCTCTGCACTAATACTAGTATAACAGGATTAGGCGTTACCCTAATGTCCAAACTGAAACAGAAACGGAACAGAATAATCTATATAGGAACAAAATGCCAGTAATTGGCCTTTACCACCCCCACAGACAGAAGGCACATAAACGGAATCAGAGACGGAAACAGAATAATCCCTACAGAAACATAATGTTAGAATTAGGTGTACACTAGTAAATGGGCCTTTACCTCCCCAACAGACGGTACCACGCAGAAACAAACAGGTGTTACCACCCAACAAAAACAGACGGTACCCCAACGGAAAAAGACAGAACTAAGTGTACACTAAATCTACCCCAAGCGTTCGGCTCCATATTACATAAATACCCTGTGCCAGCCCCACAGAAGGGTGTATCACTCCCCAAAGTCGCAACCTTTAAATGACACAGACCTATTTACAGATGTCATGGCGTCTTACATCCTCAGAGGCAGACCGGGATCCATGCACGCACATGATCCGGTTGGAACACACCATCAACACCCCTCGCCATTATCAGAATGAACCACTTATAATTAGTTCAGTAAGCGTGCCCGGACCCTACCTACTGTTGGGTCAAAGTATTAATACCAGAAAGGGTTAATGACTAATATGGGTCCCAAACAACAGATGACACAAGTATTTTCCCTCATAATCTTGTGTCCCCATACTAACAGATTTCAGATTAACTTGTTTACAAGTTTTAGGCCTACAGAGTTCAGAATCAACTAGTTCACAGACCAGAAAATCAAGTCAACAGGTTTTCAGACTAACGGATTAGGTGTATAGTTTTAACAGACTTACAGATTATCTAACTTTGCATTAGGCCTACAGATTCACGAAACAAGTTTATTAATTCATCAGTCCAGTTGGTATAGCTTTATCTACCCAACATGATTTAGACATCATATTTATCTCAGATTTGCATTAATTAAATATTAATGCGCAGACCTCTCACATTAGGTCGGTAGCTTGTGGCCGCTGGATAAGCCGAGCGGTTCCGGGAAGACTTCTGCCACAAGCCAGACCTAACCTCGTGTCTAAGCATATTTTAGTTAAGCCTATGACCTCTCACATTAGACTAGCAGTTTGCGGTTGCTCGTTCAGCCTGTTGGGTCCGTGCAGGCTTCTACCGCAAACATGAGTCTAACCTCGTGTCTCAGCATTTTTATTTTAACCAGTTCATTCCATTAGAAATTATATAAATATTAGACTAATTACGTCAATTTAACAGATTTGACTTCTTTTCAAGTCGCAGCAGATTAAACAAATTAACATGTTTTACACAAATTACAATCATTAAGCTTTTCAACAGATTTAACAGATTTAGCAGCTCAGGAGGTTCAACAGATTTAGCAGATTAGGCAACTCAATAGATTTAGCAGATTAGGAAAAATTAGCAGATTAGGCGATTCAACATATGTAACAGTTTAGGCAATTCAACATATTAAACAGGTAACAGGTTTAGCAGATTAGGAAAATTTAACATAATAAGCATATAACAGTTTTAGCCGATTTAAACATTCCTTAAAGTCCTATTTACATATCTTGCCTAATTCAAAAGGTAAGCCTAAACTTATATGCCCAAATTACGGTCATAATCCACCATGTAACATATGTCCCAATTTTTAGTTAAACTTGCATAGTTCAGAATATTCTCCAAAAACCGTACATATAAATTATGCCAAATATAGCCATTGCTTACAATGCATGTCACATATCCAAAACCCCCCTACTTAGGTGTATTCACACTTAATAATTACCCAATCTTAATATGGATCTTTACAACTAAGTTAAATGCAAATTAATTCTCTTTTTTCCAAATTTCAGACTATAATATATATAGTATGTCCAGATCTAGATCTTGAATTACAACTTGTACTATGCATCCAAATCAGTTACATGTTCACAGTTAAACTTTACGCCACAAATCCCAAGTCATATGTCCAATATTCTTTATGCCTCAAAACTCAAGACATATGTTAAATACACCTTATGTTTTGAATATAACATGCCCAATTATATGTCTCAGATTTATGTTCTAAGTTTAACCTATGTTCTTTATGTTCTAAGTCACAATAATCCTCTCCTTCCAAGTCATAGATCGTCTTATACAATATGCCTCCAATTTATGTCCAGAATTACAACATGCGTTATATCCTCAAATTATTTACAAATCAATTATGCCCAAATATGCCTCATTCAATATTCTTCCCAAATTTAGCGTTTATGTGTTCATCTCTTATGAAATCTGGCTCAGGCTCGTGGTAGCCTGGCTATCAAACAAAAAGAAAGAAAGGAGGAAGAAATACAGAACAAACAGAATAATAAAACAGAGGAACATATCTGATAAATAGAAAAAGGGCATAACCTCAGATTCAGTTTTATAATTATATCAAGATCATGATTAAAATTCATATCGGAAAATAACTGCACTTGCCTGGATTGGATTATAGAAGAAGAGTTGCAGTAGTTCTCTTTTAATCTTATTCAGATTTGGAAGAAGATGCACTAGTTCTAGTTTTGATCCCAACAGAATAGCGACACCTTTATTTTATTTATTTATTATAGAGGCTGAGTATACGCAGAATGAAATTGTGTGGAGAGAAAGTGACGTTTGGTGGTGTTTTTATAGGAGAATAGGGTGATTTAGAGCCTTCAGATTAGTCCAGAAGTCATCAGAACCACCCAGCTTGAAGACAGGTCATCCAGCCACTCAGAAGAAGACACGTTATCACAGAACACTCTAGAAGTCTGTGCTGGATCAGTATGGGCGCACTTGGCAGGTACGCCAGTGTATTTTGAACTGGCGCACTTCACAAGTGCGCCAGTGTATTCTGGCATGTTTCCGGTTTTTCTGCCTAACTTCGTTCGTCCATATCTTCTTCAAACGGTATCTGTTTTATGCAAGCTTAGACTCTATCTCAAGCAGAATTTCGAGACGAACGCAATGGCGCAACCCGTTTCCCTTAATTCTTCTCCTAAAAATTAAGTATATTTTAATTTGTTACTTATACGTTCACAGAAAATACGGGGTGTTGCAGTGTCGACCTGGGTACCCCCAGGTCGACCTGGGGGGCGACCTCCCCCTTTCGGATGTCGAACCTGGTCGGCCAGTTTTGCTGCGTGGTCTGATTTTTGGGCCTGGGATGATTTTTGATGGTCCAAATCAGTTCTAGGTTAATCCTAAGGCCTAAATAACTTCCAACACCTCTAAATATGTCATCAACCTAACCCTAATTCATAAAATAATTTCTAAGACACCATTATGCTGTCAAACTCCCTCCTAAACCCTTGCCGCCGCCTCTAATCATGTAATAACATGGAAATCTGAGCCAATTTAAAATTTTTATTCTGGCAATTTTAGCGAATTTTGATTATTTAAAATGAATTATTTTAAATAATAGCAACGAGATTTTTTTTTGAATAGAATTCGAACGTATATATTTATATAGATCATTGTTAGAATATAAATATTTATTTTAAATTATAAAACGAGCCTGCAATGGTGCGGTAGTTCGAAAATTCGATTTCAAATTTCAAATGAATGTACAAAATTCAAAGTAGACCAGATTTTAGCGAAACCAAAAATATCAGAATCTATTTGAGAATATCTTTCCAACGAGTCCGAAAAATTGAAATTTCATAGCGGGGATAAAAAGTTATGCCCAGTTGAAAATTCAGAATAATCGCTATGGAATTCTGTCCCTTAAAAATGGAAATTTTGCAAATGACCTCGGCTTTCGACGAAACCACTTTTGTTGGATCCGTGATATCAAGTTATTGCTAGATTCCAAAATTCGTACTTTTCTGAATCAATATGTAAGCATGGGAAAGGAAAACGCGTTTGACCAGTTTCAGTTGATTTCAATCGACTGGAAAATGGCTATTTTTTAAACGGTCTCAGAATTCGATGAAATTAGTTTTGTTAGGACCGTATCTTCAATACGAATTTAGAAAATATTTTTCGTGAATTTATAGAGTCCGTATGTGGCCCTAGTAAATTTAAATGTGCGTTCAAATTCAATGTATAGAGTTATATTTTGATTTTGACGAAAACTGATCGAAACGATCGAATCAGCCTACGATACATATCTCGTTGTGTTCGGAATGCGATTAATTAGCCATGGACGACAGGTGGTGGGTTCAATTTCCAGGTCGAAATTAAAGGTTGATTTTGGAAATAATTAAATAAATAAAAAAATAGAAACCCTCTCTCTTTTCCTTTTATCTCAGCCCCCCCCCCCCGGTCGTTTTCATTTAAACGAAAAAAAATTAAAAAAATAATAGAAGGAGGACGGAGGCGGAAGAATTGCCATGCCCCCCCCCCCCCCGGGCGGTGCCTCCCACGCCAGAGTCCCCCCTCTCTTCCTCCTCCGCATCCTCCTCCCCTTCTTCTTCTCTGACCACGGCCCCCCTATTTCCCCCAAACCCCATGCACCTGAACCCTGTGCCACCACTGCACCCCACCTCCAGCCACCAGCGACGAACTCCGACGTCCCAAAGGCCACCGACCCAATCGTGAGCTCTTCTTCCCTCTTCTTCGGTAATCGACGTGAGTTTTTGATTTTAAATTTTATTTATTTATAGAAATAAAAATATGGTTTGCATGAAGGTTAAAAATATAATTTTTATATTATAAGAAGGTTAAAAACATAATTTTTATATTATAGGAAGGTTAAAAATATAATTTTTATATAAGTATGAGATTAAAAATATGATTTTTATATTATATAGGTAGTAAAAATTCGATCTTTTTATCATAGGAGGAATAAAAATATGATTTTTATTCCTGTAGATTAATCAAAATATAATTTTTATCTATGTAGTAGTGGTATAAAAATATAATTTTTATCTATGTAGTAGCGGTATAAAAATATAATTTTCGTCTATATAGTTGCGGTATAAAAATGTGATTTTTATCCATATAGAGAGAATTAAAAATTTGATTTTTATGTACATAGCTAAATATAAAAATGTGATTTTTATATATTTAGTGGCTACAGGCAACGAAAGTGACAAAAGGCGAGCACGACGAAGATTTCTACATATGAAGAATCGCGGTGTATTGGTTTAGCTATTCGATGAGAACTCCTCACTTTTATTTCCTTTTCTAGTTAAAATTATATACTAGGATGCAGACGGTGCTTAGCAGCACCCGACACCCGTCGTCCACAGACCATGGATGGCTTTTTTGTTTAATTAATGTTGGTGAAATTTGATTGTGTGATGTGGAATGAAATAAAATATTTTTTAGTGGAAAATATTTTATAGTTAAAAATATGATTTTTAACGTGTATATAAAATAAATATTTGTAAACAAATCGGAGATTTGTTTATATACACTGATTTGACTGATATTGATTGGGACGATAAATTCTACATGTCGCCCAACCTCACAAATAAAAATTTGTATTTGTTGATTCGAAACCCCACACGGGTATTGGGATGAGATTTGACGTACACTAATCCCGATTGTTTAGTTGTATGTCAATCGATGGATTGACAGACTGTGTAAGCCTTAATTATTTATATTTAATGCTTATGCAGTTGTGTGGCGCACTCTGGATGATGGTTGATGTAACGACCCGCATTCTACGCATCATAGGATCGTAGAATATTTATTTCTTTCACATACGAAGTCGTATGGTCATGTAACTTTGGGGGACGACTATTGGGGTCATTTCCCATGTTCATGATTTTTCCCGATTTTTAAATGACCATTTTACCCCTAGTTATCACCGTTTGGCCATAACTTTTGACTGGAAAGGAATTTTGACCTGAAACCACTTCCATTGGCTCCGGATGATGGTTTCTCTTTCCGTAGAGTGGTCACATTAGCCAAACGGACTCACCGTTTGGGAGATATGGCTGAAACAAGTTTCAGATGGTGAAAAACAGCTTAATTGGGCTTAAACGGGTGATTAGCAGCTAGGCCCAAGGGGAATTTCGGGTTTAGGGGTATGTAGGTGCTGATTAGGGTTAGAAAGCATTTCTTTAGACATTTTCCAGCCGCCACTTTCATTCCTCTTAACCTAGCCATGGCCTCCACTCTCTAAATCTCTCTAAAACACCCAAAATCACTTCCTAATCAAGGATTAAGGCTTAGAGGCAGCAAATCAAGGAGGGTTAGCACAAGGACCGAGGTAGAGCTGCTGTTATATATTGGAATTCATGCAAATCAGAGGTTCACTTCAGATTTGGAAGTTTTATTGTGGCAAAGGTGAGTGATTTGCATAATTTTTGCACTAATTACGGTAATTAAGGGTAATTAGTGAAGATTAGCGAATTTATACACTAATAAATTCTGGAAAAATGTTTAGAAATTCGAAAATAATATTTTATGCCTCTGTTAGAAATTTGGTTCCATTTGATTAAGTTTTGTTAACCCTATGATCAGTTTTACTTAAACATGCTTAAGGGAAAATAAGGAGCTTTGGCCACTTTTGATCCATTTTGATTCATTTGAGTGATTGTTTGCTGTTGTGGTTGCTATTACATGTTGCTATGACTCTATGGTGTGTTTTGTGATTGCTTAGAAGTGTTAGTTTGGTCAAAAACGCCGTCGAATGGCGAGAAACTGTCGCTGGAACGAAGTGCAGGAATTTATCCGGATCGGATCGCCCCCATGCCCACGAACCGACCCGCCTTCTCGAACCGCGCCACATGCCAGAGCTCGAAGCCACGAAGGGAAGACCACGATCCAACTTGGAGAGGAAGCGCCACGAGCTGATGAGGCGCCACGATCCAGATGGGTAGCTCGACCCGAACCAGTGGGTTGCCACGAACTGATAAGCCCGAACCGACCCGACAAGGCGCCACGAGCTGACGAGGTGCGATCCATATGGTGCGACACGATCCGACGCTGGCGAAGCGAACCAGGAATGCTTCCACGATCCGACCCGAGCGTGAAGGATGATCCGAACCGATCCGAGGTTGATGGCTACGAGCTGGTGACTGCGAACCGAACCAGGAAGTTACGAACAGAATGAAGACCGATCCGGAGGGTGATGACAGAAACCCGAGATGCAAAGGAAGCCCAAATGAGAAGTTAGAGCTCAAGATTCAGATGGGAATCAACGAGTTCGCTTCATGGTTGGGTTTTGCTGCGGGACGTGTGCCAAGGGGTTATCGACGTCTATAGCTTTGGACCACTATGGTAGGAGGTACGAAGGCGGATTCAGGGCCATTATGGCATCGGTAGAACCAAGGGCTACGACCAATGAAGTGGGTCATTGAAATGTTTGGTCATGACTCCAAGTGATTGGCTTGGTCACAGCAGGGTTTCTACAAGTCGGGATTCGTCGTTACCTCAGTTTGTCTAGTGTTCCAAAGTGGTAGATGTCGTATGCTTTACGCACTGAGTGAGAGATGTGAGGATGGTTGCTATGGATGGTTTGTTTGCTATCATTATGACATACACACCTCACCCCCGTATTCTTACACTATTTATTATGGCACCTTAGAGCAATGTACGGTATGTGGTACTAACTCTTTGGTTGCAGGTCCAGGTTCAGGTATGGTTTAGTATACCTGTTATTGTTCTGTTTAGATGCTTATCGCTCATACCAGGCTTTATGTCTGACCCAGAGTTTTATGTCTCCTCTTATTACTCTGGGTGCTCACACGAGCAGACTAGAGACAGGTTAGCTGGTGATGCACGGGTAGATGATCCGGAGACGAGCAGGAGGCTTCCACGTAAAATATATACATAATATTCTCCCTATATTGTTGAAGATCACTGCTTGGGTATTGGTGGTGCATCTTCTACTTTAGTTTTCTTTTGTTAGAGACAGTAAATTTGGAAAGTTGTAATAAGCTGTATTTGGATTTCCGCTGCTCTGATGTTGACATTGATTATTAGTTATCAGCTTATGCACTATCTCGCCTGTTTTATGTCAAGTATGTTATTATTATATTTTATCCCATGCACTGTGAGACATTCTACAGGTTCCTTGATTAGTTCACTCTCTTCTTTCCTTTCTCCTGACGACCGGCCCGCGCTAGTTGGGCATGTATACAGCGCACTTTCGGAGGAAATGCAGGCTGGTGCGGGGCGGGCCGTCACACTTGGTATCAGAGCTCTAGGTTGCGTAGTTAACCTAGGGAAGTTATCAGGGAGAGATAATATACGTATACGAGAGAGCGTATTTGTGATTACTTTGGTTTTTAAAAGCTATATATATATATACTATTACTATTATAAGGATGAGGTCGTACTGCACTAGCACCACTATGGAGTCGTTAATCGTTTCCTTTTTCAGATTGACGATGAGCCGATATACTAGAGGTACCAGTAGGGGAGCCAATAATGGGAATGCTGCTGATATGAGGACGATGTTTACTGACCTCATGAGAGAGATGCTTAGAGATGTACAGAGGGCAGCTCCCAATGGTGGAAATGGTGGTGGTCCAATAGTGCAGGCGCCGAGGGTCGACTTCGCCAAGCTAAACAAGGATTATACTAGCCTTGGTGGGAAGCCGTTTCATGGAATGGAGTCGGCCACAGATGTTCAAGATTGGTTGGATAGTTACGAACGTATCTTCGAGGATTTGGGTATCGAAGATGCGATGAAGAGAAAGCTAGCGTCCCGTCAGCTGCAAGGGCGGGCAATGAATTGGTGGAATGCTATAAAGGCAGCTACTCCCGAAGATCAGATTACTTGGGAGCAGTTTAAAGCTCGCTTCAGTGAGAAGTTCATTCCAGCTGCTCAGAAGTCAATGCTGTTTAAGAAATTCTTGGAGCTCAAACAGAATGGCAGAGCTGTCTCCGAGTATATTGCCGAATTTGACACTTTGTCAAAATATGGGTTATCTCTTATTGATACTGCCGAGAAAAAGAATGAGAAATTCATAACCAGTTTGGACCAGTACTTGGGGGAAAGACTTATTAACCACATCGATGAGTCGTTTGAGTCGATTGTAGGGAAAGCATTGAGGTCAGAAAGTCTCTACCCTAAGCCGAAAACTGAGGTTGCATCTGTAGAAGAGCCAAAACCACAAGCAAGTGGTGGGGGCAAGGGTGGTTCCCAGAATAAGAGAAAGCAGAATCAGCCTAAGGATGGCCAGAAGAAAAAGAACAAGCAAGATGTGGAGTGCTTCAGCTGTGGTAAGAAGGGACATTATGATAGTAATTGTCGGGCCAAGCCAGCAGATAGGAAGTGCTTCAACTGTGGCCAGATGGGACATCACAAGGACAAGTGTCCACAGCCTCCTAAGGAAAAGCAAATGGTGAAAGCCTACGCTCTTAATGCTATTCCTTCTTCGTCGAATGCCCCAACAGCGGCGGAGAAGGGAAAGAATGTCGTCATTCAAGGTATGCTTTCTGTTTATGATGTTCCTGTTAGAGTTTTGTTTGATACCGGAGCTTCCAGTTCTTTCATATCTAGTGACCTGGTAGATAGGTTGGGATTGGAGCCCGAGATTGTCGATAGACCTTTAGTAGTGACGAACCCGGTTGGTGGTTCGACTAGCCTTAGCATGATTTGTCGTAATGTGGTCTTATCGAGTCATGGATGCATGTTTGTTTGTGATTGCTTTGTTTTGGGCTTTACTGCGTTTGGCATTATTTTGGGAGTAGATTGGCTCCAAAGATACGGGGTGGTGGTAGACTGTGAGGGCTTGTTGGTGACAGCTAGAGCGGATGATGGGCGGAGGATAGTGTTTGGTGGTCTACCCAGTAAGTGGGTATTGGCTAGTTTTCTAAACTCCCTCGATATTCCGCATAGTGAGTTGTCAGGTTTGCCCGTGGTTGGCCAGTATCCGGATGTTTTCGAAGAAGTGACTGGACTTCCACCACACCGAGAGATTGAGTTCCGTATTGATTTGGTAAAAGATGCCAGGCCTATAGTGATGCCACTTCGTCGTATGGCACCAAGAGAGCAGCGAGAGCTCGAGGTGCAAGTCAGCGATCTTTTGAAGAAGGGATTTATCAGAAGGAGTGTTTCTGAATGGGGAGCACCAGTTGTGTTTGCTACCAAGGCGGATGGTTCCCTTCGTTTGTGTGTAGACTACCGCGAGTTGAATAAAGTGACGAGGAAGAACAAGTATCCTCTACCGCGGATAGATGATTTGTTTGATCAGTTGAGTGGCGCGAGAGTATTTTCTCTGTTGGATCTCGCGACAGGTTTTCATCAGCTTAGAGTGGAAGCTGAGAGTATAGCTAAAACGGCATTTCGGACGCCGTCTGGGTTTTATGAGTGGTTGGTCATGCCATTCGGGCTGACCAATGCCCCAGCATATTTTGTGGATCTTATGAATAGGGTATTCAGAGATCAGTTGAATAAGTTTGTCCTTGTGTTCGTTGATGATATTTTGGTCTATTCGAGGACATAGGAAGAACACAAGGAACATTTAAGAGTAGTGATGGAGGTGTTGAGAAAACACCAATTGAAAGCAAAGTTTTCGAAGTGCCACTTCTGGAAGAGGGAAGTGAGGTTCTTGGGTCATGTTGTATCAGAGAATGGTATTGCCGTGGACCCGGCAAAGATGGCTACGGTACAGGATTGGCCTACGCCCAAGAATGCAACAGATGTAAGAAGTTTCTTGGGGTTAGCGGGATATTATCGTAAGTTTATCCAAGGTTTCTTCAAGATAGCAGCACCATTGACCCAGTTGACCAAGAAGAATCAAGCTTTTGTCTGGGATGAAAGGTGCGAGAATGCATTCAAAAGTCTAAAGGACAAGTTGACAAGCGCACCAGTGTTAGTCATTCCTAAGGGGGATGAAGAGATGACGGTATACACGGATGCCTGTGGTACCGGACTGGGTGCTGTATTGATGCAAGGCGGTAGGGTTGTAGCTTACGCAAGTCAGCAATTGAAACCGCACGAGAGAAGATACCCTACCCATGATTTAGAATTGGCAGCAATCGTGTTCGCGTTAAAGATGTGGAGACACTATCTCTTGGGAGAAAGATTTGAGCTGTTTACAGATCATAAGTCGTTAAAGTATCTCTTCTCTCAGAAAGATCTGAATCTCCGTCAGCAGAGATGGTTAGAGTTCTTAGCTTCCTATGATTTTGACATCGCATACACACCAGGAAAGGGCAATGCGGTGGCTGATGCATTGAGTAGAAGACATGCCAGCTTAGGGGCTATGTTCCTTGAATGGAAGCAACTGGAGTTTATCGCGGGGTTTGATTTCAGACCAAAGTGCGAATTGGATCCAGAAATGTTAGCAAGTTTGACGATCAGACCCACTTTGATTGAGCGGATCGGCTCTAGTCAGAGGGACGATCCTAACCTATTGGAAATCATCTCCAAGTTAGAGATGGGTATCGATGAGGAGATGAACAAGTATGGGCTTGATCGAGATAGATGGCTTAGAAAGAATGGAAAGCTTGTTGTACCCAATGTCAATGGATTGAGGGATGAAGTGCTTAGAGAATGTCATCACTCAAAGCTGACTATACACCCCGGTGGTAATAAGATGTATAGAGACATGAAACAGACTTACTACTGGGAAGGAATGAAAAGAGACGTTGGGGAGTTTATATCCAAATGCATGAATTGCCAGCTAGTTAAAGCCGAGCAAAAGAAGCCTAGTGGATTGTTACAGCCATTGGAAATTCCCGAATGGAAATGGGAGCAAGTCTCGATGGATTTCATCGATGGTTTACCAAGGACTAGAACGGGACATGATAGCATTTGGGTGATTGTGGATCGATTGACTAAAAGCGCAAGGTTTATACCAGTCAAATCGACCAGAACAGCAGCTAAGTTAGCAGAGTTGTATATGAAGTGGGTAGTGAGATTTCATGGAGTACCTAAAGGCATTGTGAGCGACCGAGACCCGTTGTTCACTAGTGGGTTTTGGAAGAGCTTACAAGAGGCTCTAGGGTCAGAGTTACATCTCAGTACCGCATATCATCCTCAGACCGACGGTCAGACGGAGAGGGTGAACCGTATTTTGGAAGATCTCTTGAGAGCATGTATATTGGATTTTGGTGGATCATGGGATGACCATTTGCACCTAGTAGAGTTTGCATATAATAATAGCTACCAATCCAGTATCGGTATGGCTCCATATGAAGCTTTGTACGGAAGACCGTGCAACTCACCATCATGTTGGATAGAGACTGGCGAGAAGTTTATGCTTGGACCAGATGTGGTGTGGGAAACTTCAGATAAGATTAAGATCATTCAACAACGAATGAAGGCTGCCCAAGATAGGCAGAAGAGTTATGCTGATAAGAGGAGAAGAGACTTAAAATTCTCCGTTGGTGACTTGGTGTTTGTCAAGATCTCTCCGTTGAAGAGCGTAATACGATTTAGCAGGAGAGGCAAGTTGGCACCAAGATTCGTTGGCCCATTCCCCGTTCTTGAACTAGTCGGGAATTTGGCATATAGAATTGACTTACCGGAGAAGATGGCGGGAGTTCATAACGTATTTCATGTTTCCCAACTAAGGAAGTTCGTTCACGACTCAGATATGACTGTTTCACCTGATCAGTTGGAGGACTTCGAAGTAGAACCCGAGGCGGTTGGGAACCGCAAGCCGGTCCGTATTGTCGAGCACGACATGAAGCAACTTCGAAGGAAGGCGGTGAAGCTAGTCAAGGTACAGTGGAGCGAGAACGAGAATGATTGTACTTGGGAGACAGAGGATAACATTAGGAAGTCACACCCAAAACTCTTTGCCTGGTAAGATTTTGACTTCGATTTAGTTTTCCGCATGCTAGGATAGGCTTGTTCGCTTGTTTTGCATGATTGATTGTTGTATGTGGTTGTTAGGCATGCGGGATCCTTTGTATGTTTTGGGTTAAGGAATTTCGGGGGCGAAATTTCTTAAGGGGGGGAGAGTGTAACGACCCGCATTCTACGCATCATAGGATCGTAGAATATTTATTTCTTTCACATACGAAGTCGTATGGTCATGTAACTTTGGGGGACGACTATTGGGGTCATTTCCCATGTTCATGATTTTTCCCGATTTTTAAATGACCATTTTACCCCTAGTTATCACTGTTTTGGCCATAACTTTTGACTGGAAAGTAATTTTGAACTGAAACCACTTCCATTGGCTCCGAATGATGGTTTCTCTTTCCGTAGAGTGGTCACATTAGCCAAACGGACTCACCGTTTGGGAGATATGGCTGAAACAAGTTTCAGATGGTGAAAAACAGCTTAATTGGGCTTAAACGGGTGATTAACAGCTAGGCCCAAGGGGAATTTCGGGTTTAGGGGTATATAGGTGCTGATTAGGGTTAGAAAACATTTCTTTAGACATTTTCCAGCCGCCACTTTCATTCCTCTTAACCTAGCCATGGCCTCCACTCTCTAAATCTCTCTAAAACACCCAAAATCACTTCCTAATCAAGGATTAAGGCTTAGAGGCAGCAAATCAAGGAGGGTTAGCACAAGGACCGAGGTAGAGCTGCTGTTATATATTGGAATTCGTGCAAATCAGAGGTTCACTTCAGATTTGGAAATTTTATTGTGGCAAAGGTGAGTGATTTGCATAGTTTTTGCACTAATTACGGTAATTAAGGGTAATTAGTGAAGATTAGTGAATTTATACACTAATAAATTCTGGAAAAATGTTTAGAAATTCGAAAATAATATTTTATGCCTCTGTTAGAAATTTGGTTCGATTTGATTAAGTTTTGTTAACCCTATGATCAGTTTTACTTAAACATGCTTAAGGGAAAATAAGGAGCTTTGGCCACTTTTGATCCATTTTGATTCATTTGAGTGATTGTTTGCTGTTGTGGTTGCTATTACATGTTGCTATGACTCTATGGTGTGTTTTGTGATTGCTTAGAAGTGTTAGTTTGGTCAAAAACGCCGTCGAATGGCGAGAAACTGTCGCTGGAACGAAGTGCAGGAATTTATCCGGATCGGATCGCCCCCATGCCCACGAACCGACCCGCCTTCTCGAACCGCGCCACATGCCAGAGCTCGGAGCCACGAAGGGAAGACCACGATCCAACTTGGAGAGGAAGCGCCACGAGCTGATGAGGCGCCACGATCCAGATGGGTAGCTCGACCCGAACCAGTGGATTGCCACGAACTGATAAGCCCGAACCGACTCGACAAGGCGCCACGAGCTGACGAGGTGCGATCCATATGGTGCGACACGATCCGACGCTGGCGAACCGAACCAGGAAGGCTTCCACGATCCGACCCGAGTGTGAAGGATGATCCGAACCGATCCGAGGTTGATGGCTACGAGCTGGTGACTGCGAACCGAACCAGGAAGTTACGAACAGAATGAAGACCGATCCGGAGGGTGATGACAGAAACCCGAGATGCAAAGGAAGCCCAAATGAGAAGTTAGAGCTCAAGATTCAGATGGGAATCAACGAGTTCACTTCATGGTTGGGTTTTGCTGCGGGACGTGTGCCAAGGGGTTATCGACGTCTATAGCTTTGGACCACTATGGTAGGAGGTACGAAGGCGGATTCAGGGCCATTATGGCATCGGTAGAACCAAGGGCTACGACCAATGAAGTGGGTCATTGAAATGTTTGGTCATGACTCCAAGTGATTGGCTTGGTCACAGCAGGGTTTCTACAAGTCGGGATTCGTCGTTACCTCAGTTTGTCTAGTGTTCCAAAGTGGTAGATGTCGTATGCTTTACGCACTGAGTGAGAGATGTGAGGATGGTTGCTATGGATGGTTTGTTTGCTATCATTATGACATACACACCTCACCCCCGTATTCTTACACTATTTATTATGGCACCTTAGAGCAATGTACGGTATGTGGTACTAACTCTTTGGTTGCAGGTCCAGGTTCAGGTATGGTTTAGTATACCTGTTATTGTTCTGTTTAGATGCTTATCGCTCATACCAGGCTTTATGTCTGACCCAAAGTTTTATGTCTCCTCTTATTACTCTGGGTGCTCACACGAGCAGACTAGAGACAGGTTAGCTGGTGATGCACGGGTAGATGATCCGGAGACGAGCAGGAGGCTTCCACGTAAAATATATACATAATATTCTCCCTATATTGTTGAAGATCACTGCTTGGGCATTGGTGGTGCATCTTCTACTTTAGTTTTCTTTTGTTAGAGACAGTAAATTTGGAAAGTTGTAATAAGCTGTATTTGGATTTCCTCTGCTCTGATGTTGACATTGATTATTAGTTATCAGCTTATGCACTGTCTCGCCTGTTTTATGTCAAGTATGTTATTATTATATTTTATCCCATGCGCTGTGAGACATTCTACAGGTTCCTTGATTAGTTCATTCTCTTCTTTCCTTTCTCCTGACGACCGGCCCGCGCTAGTTGGGCATGTATACAGCGCACTTTCGGAGGAAATGCAGGCTGGTGCGGGGCGGGCCGTCACAGTTGATTATTTACCGTTGCTATTAGATACATATGTTGTAGAAAATCCATATAATTAACATTATATGGTAATTGATTGGGCCTCATTCCAAAATAGAAAATAAATTCATGTGTTGAATTGAAAATAAATTCATGTGTTGAATTGTAAAGTATTCATGTGTTGAATAAAAGACGTGTTGAATAGATGGACGCCATTTTGACGTGAACGATATTTATATCGATTTTATTCATTTTTATAATGAATATAGAAAAGGAAGTGATTTCATAATATAACGTTTTGAAAATATTATCATTTGTATATCGATGACGTGGAATATTCAATTTTGATTCGAAATTGAATATGAAGTTGAAATCGTTTTGAAAACGAATTTAAACGATTTATAAAATACGTTTTAAAAGGAAATCGATGAAATATATATAATATATATTATATATATATAATGGCCTGAATAGAACGCACCGCGCTGCGGCAGTTCGTGAATTTCGACCATTGACTTCTGATGGATATTGCGGGAGATCCGACCGTTGGATTCTCCTAAAACCAGAACCGTGTGTTCGTATCGAAAATAGCTTTCTAACAATATAAGTGATTTGAAATCTAACGGTTGTATTTGGAATTATGTCCAAATCAAACTTGGAAAAGGTCGGTGTAAGTGTAGTTCGATGGTCGTTGATGGAAATCGACTGTACGGGCATGGATAAAATTATTAAAAATAGTAATAATTTGTGTAAAATCATAAGAAATGAGTTGTGAAGAATTGGGATGAAAACCTCCATATTTGAAAAGATAAAAATAGATTTTTATCGAAATGAACTAGTTTTGAACTAGTGTAATAATTTATTTATTTTTAAATAAATAAATCGGATTTGAAATGGTTTTAAAAGTAACAAGAATTTCCAATAATTGAATTAGAATGGATTTGAATCGAAATTGTCTTTGGAATATTTTGATGTTGGATTTCGTGATGATACAGATATCGTTATGGGAATTTGAAAGATATATTTATATCGTTATTTCCAATACGTTATTTGTTGGTCGTAGAATTTGATATTGAATATAAGTCGATATATTTTCTATTCAGAGCCTTGTATTTAATATCAAATGTGGTTTGGGTTTATCGTGAATGGTGTCTTCATTAACACTTTCCTTAAGCCCAGTTGAGAAAAAGATTAAATATTTTTATTAAATTTAATGAAGTGTACCAATTAAATGGTATTTAATTGGAATTGAATTTGAATTGATTTTTGGGTTTATCGTGAACGGTGTTTTAAATGATACTTGTTCTTTAACCCGATAATTAATGGTATGTGATTTTGGGTTTATAGTGAACCGTGTTTTAAATGACATTGGTTCTTTAACCCAGTTAAAGACAGGAGGTGATTTCCCAAGTTAAATAATCATTGATATTAATTTTTAGGAAGATTAAAACCAAGTGAGGTTTTAATGAATCTTTAATTAGATTGAAGTGACCGGGAATGGAGTATCACCAGTTTTTATCCAGGCGATAGTTAAATCTTTAATTAGATTCGAACATGAAATGTTATTTAAATTTACCGATAACACTGTGGTGTTAGATATGAAGTATGGCCGGTTTTACTTCATGGGATGAATAGGTTAGGAATGGAAAATAAAATAAATTATTACTTCGGTGTGGTTCGCTAATCCCGACTAGTTTGAATTGATATTCAAAAGGAGTTTAAAGAATAAATTTAAGGAATTTATCATTGATAAATCTAATGGGAACCTTTCCCAAAGTACAAGAATATTTAAATAAAATAATATTCTGAATTGGAATGAGGCGCATGTTGTGTTTGTGTAACACTTGTTTATTATATACGCGAGTTATTCAGAAAGCCCGGGTTTATCCCATTCTGATTAGCTGATTCTATGTGGTGTCGAGAATGAAGACGGTGGTCGAAGATCGGAGGTCTTCAACATCGTTTGGATAATTGCTGATGATCTTGATTGGGCCGTACACCCAAGAGGAGGGAATCAGTTGGTGAACGTCCAGACGTACTTGGAGATCGATGGATATGCGTGGTACAAGGTGCCTCCGGTTTCGTTCAGACCCAGAACGAACTTGTAAATGGAATGTGTGTCTGACATTGGATTTTATTCTGTGTGATTGATTTCTATTAAATATATATCTGTTTGGCGGCAAAGAATTTATTCTCTTGCTTAACGCCCTTCTCTGAGACGTACGAGCTCAGAGGTTATATATTGATGGATATCAAACGCATGGAGTGAATTGCCTGTGCTGCATGCCTAAGTGGCAATATGATCAAGGCTTTTGTTGAAAAGCAAAGTCATGTAGTTGATGATCAAAGCACTGCTTGTGTGGCATAGCTTTGTGTAGCGTTGATTCGCGAGACTCACACCCCAGTTGTGAACCAGAAACGGGAGAGGACCTCAGGGAGGACATGCGTTTCTTTCTAGCTAGAGGTGGTGTCAGTGCTTAAACTGGCTGACATTTATATTATTTTCACCTGTGTGGTTGTTGCTGTTGCAAGGCGCCTCGGTTATATCGGTCGATCCGGGACTGATGGAGTCATTCGTTGGCTCGTTTACGCCCCCAAAGGGCGGGGAAACGTAGTGTTCAGGTATTTTAATCCACATCTGTGGACCGACCCTGTCGCTCCAAGGGCCCACCTGAGTCTGGGTCCTGAGGCTCGGGCTAGACAGTCTCGAATCGATAGAGGACGACCTCTGGCCTCGGTTCATAGATGGAAATCCAATTTCCAAATACGTGACTTTGCGATTTTGATTGTAGAGCCTAGTATGGCGACATTATATATGGTACCCATGTCGTCCATGATTGATATTTATGATTGAAATTGTTTTGACACTATACACTTATAATAGTATCAAATGATTTGTTTTTAACGTATCAAGCATGCTTTGGCTATTATAAGGTAAAACCTATCCTCCAGCTTGTGTTGCATTGTGTGATGGGACATGGGTCTTATAATAGCTTCATTTTTCTTTATTTATCATTGCGCTATTTGTTTTATGCACTGGTACACTTAGGAGGAAACCCGTTCCGTGTTATACGGCGTGGTCCCTTGATTTTACCTAACATTAAAAATATAGATTAATGACTGTTTTAGTTCTCACGCCAGTCACATGACTGACCTATAGTTTATTGTTTTAACCTAAACTCTAGGTGCCCTATTTTGACACGGGCAACTAGTAGTTTTGGTTTTGCAGATTTATATTCATAAGGACCTGGTTTACTGCTGGAATAATATCTGGAAAGCTCTGTATCCGTATATCTCTTTCAGTTTTGTTTTGTATTATTTTTCCACTGCGATGTATTTAAATGTAATTTAAATCTTTGATATTTTGTGACGTATAATATTTATTCTTACTCTGTATATTCTTGTATTCTGATGGAATTGTTGTAATATACAATGAAATGTTCTTCTGTTTGCGTTCTTTTGTGTGTTGTTCTCAAGGTATCCGCTCTTTCCTTACCGGGGAAGTTACGGGATACAATAGTGGTACCAGAGCTTTGGTTTACAAAGCTCAAAGAACAAGACACATTAGAACCATACGAAAGAATTCATCAGAGATTGGATTAGTAATATCCAACGAGAATGACTCGTTAGAGATAGGATCAGTAGTATCCTAGAACGAGTGTGAAGGGTAGTACTTTTGAAATAAAAAGTGAAAACAAATTTTGTTTTGAAAATTTAAATCAACTATTCATATTTGATTATTTATTTTATATTGAATTTGGACAATGCAGTATATAAAGATTTTGCGTATACGCTGATCCGTGTGTATTCGAAGTTTTAATATGCTGGATAGATATAGAATCACGTTCTAGTCGCCCGGAGATGGTACTGATGATAGCACGTCCACCATCAGTGTTTAAATTCGAGTTCCGAAAGTGTGATGTCTATATATTTCCATTAGACTGATGTGAGAACCAAAATTAGATAGATCCTATTGTTGTGATTTGGCACCAAAAATCTGATTTTTGGACTATTTGTCAAAATTATGAGTTCGAAAAGATAATCAACTAATTGATTGCGGGTTGTGTTGTTTGATTAGTGTTGTGATTAATTAAATGTTGAACCTTTAGCCAAATTGAACCAAAAAGTGAATTGTATTGAAAATTAGTCGCATTTACATGCATATACATGTACTTACATTGAACAGGTCATAGCAAGGAGGCTAGAGAAGATAAAATTGTTTGTTCGACAAATAGGTACATGTTTATTGTATTTCTTGGGTTTTGGATGATTTTATGAGCCGCTTGGCTTTTTCTTTTTCTTTTTCTTTTGGATTGAAGAAGGCCATGGGAGGCTATATGAAATATCCTGAAGACCCCGGTGCAGGGGAGGTTATGGCGAAATTTTCCGAAAATTTAAGGTGTTAGCCAAATTTTTGAAAAATTTGAAAAGTTCTTGGAAACTGAAAATTTGAAGAACTTAAGCCGTAATGGAACCGGTGAAAGTTAAGTTGGTTTGTGAAAAAACTTTCAGCTTCGTTCCTTTTCGGGGACGAAAAGTTTTAAGTGGGGGAGATTGTAATAACCCCGAAATCTGAGCAAATTTAAAAATTTTATTTTGGCAATTTTAACAAATTTTGATTATTTAAAATGGATTATTTTAAATAATAACGACGAGAAATTTATTTTAAATAGAATTCGAATGTATATATTTATATAGATCGTCGTTAGAATGTAAATATTTATTTTAAATTATAAAACGAGCCTGAAATGGCACGGTAGATCGAAAATTCGATTTCAAATTTCAAATGAATGTACAGAGTTAAAAATAGACCGGATTTTAGTGAAACAAAAAATATTAGAATCTATTTGAGAATATCTTTCCAACGAATACGAAAAATTGAAATTTCATAGCGGGGATAAAAAGTTATGCCCAGTTGAAAATTCAGAATAGTCGATATGGAATTCCGGTCCTTAAAAATGGAAATTTTGCAAAGGACCTCGGTTTTCGACGAAACCACTTTTGTTGGGTCCGTGATGTCAAGTTATTTCTTGATTCCAAAATTCGTAATTTTCTGAATCAATATGTGAGTGTGGCAAAGGAAAACCCGTTTGACTAGTTTTAGTTGATTTCAATCGACTGGAAAATGACCATTTTTCAAACTGTCTCAGAATTCGATGAAATTAGTTTTGTTAGGACCGTATCGTCAATACGAAGTTAGAAAATATTTTTCGAGGATTTTTAGAGTCCGTATGTGGTCCCGGTAAATTGAAACGTGCGTTCAAATTCAATGTATAGAGTTATATTTTGATTTAGACGAAAACTGATCGAAACGATCGAATCAACCTACGATACATATCTCATTGTGTTCGGAATGGGGGTAATTAGCTATGGACGACAGGCGGTGGGTTCGAATTCGAGGTCGAAATTAAAGGTTTATTTTTGAAATAATTAAAAAATATATTGAAAACCCTCTCTCTCTTCCTTTTATCCCCCCCCCCCCCGTCAGTTTCATTTTAACGAAAAAAATAGAAGGAGGACGGAGGCGGAAGAACGCCATCGCGCCCCCCCTAGGCGCCGCCGCCCACGCCAGAGTCCCCCCTCCCTCTCTTCCTCCTCCACTTCCTCCTCCCCTTTTTCTTCTCTGACAGCGCCCCCCCCCCATTTCCCCCAAACCCCACGCACCTGAACCTGTGCAACCACCGCACCCCACCTCCAGCCGCCAGCGATGAACTCCGGCGCCCCAAAGGCCACCGACCCAACCGCGAGCTCTTCTTCACTCTTCTTCGGTAATCGACGTGAGTTTTTGATTTTAAATTTTATTTACTTATAGAAATAAAAATATGGTTTGCACGAAGGTTAAAAATATAATTTTTATATTATAGGAAGGTTAAAAACATACTTTTTATATTATAGGAAGGTTAAAAATATAATTTTTATATAAGTATGAGAATAAAAATATGATTTTTATATTGTATAGATAATAAAAATTCGATCTTTATATCATAGAGGAATAAAAATATGATTTTTATTCATGTAGAGTAAAAAAAATATAATTTTTATCTATGTAGTAGCGGTATAAAAGTATAATTTTTATCTATGTAGTAGCGGTATAAAAATATAATTTTTATCTATATAGTAGCGGTATAAAAAAGTGATTTTTATCCATATAGAGCGAACTAAAATTTTGATTTTTATATACATAGCTACAATATAAAAATGTGATTTTTATATATGTAGTGGCTACGGGCAACGAAAGTGAATAAAGGCGAGCACGACGAAGATTTCTACATATGAAGAGTCGTGGTGTATTGGTATTGCTATTCGGTGAGAACTCCTCATTTTTATTTCTTTTCTAGTTAAAATTATATACTAGGATGCAGACGGTGCTTAGCAGCACCCGACACCCGTCGTCCACCGACCATGGATGGCTTGTTTGTTTAATTAATGTGGGTGAAACTTGATTATGTGATGTGGAATGAAATAAAATATTTTATAATGGAAAATATTCTATAGTTAAAAATATAATTTTTAACCTGTTCATAAAATAAATATTTATAAACAAATCAGAGATTTGTTTATATACACTGATTTGATTGATATTGATTGGGACGATAAATTTTACACATTGCCCAACCTCATAAATAAAAATATGTGTTTGTTGATTTGAAACCCCACACGGTTATTGGGATGAGATTTGACGTACACTAATCCCGATTGTTTAGTTGTATGTCAATCGATGGATTGACAGACTGTGTAAGCGTTAATTATTTACATTTAATGCTTTAGCAGTTGTGTGGTGCACTCTGGATGATGGTTGATTATTTACCGTTGCTATTAGATACATGTGTTGCAGAAAATCCATATAATTAACATTATATGGTAATTGATTGGGCCTCATTCCAAAATAGAAAATAAATTCATGTGTTGAATTGAAAATAAATTCGTGTGTTGAATTGAAAATAAATTCATATGTTGAATTGAAAATAAATTCATGTGTTGAATTGTAAAATATTCATGTGTTGAATAAAAGCCGTGTTGATTAGATGGACGCCATTTTGACGTGAACGATATTTAAATTGATTTTATTCATTTTTATAATGAATATAGAAAAGGAAGTGATTTCAAAATATAACGTTTTGAAAATATTATCATTTGTATATCGATGATGTGGAACATTCAATTTTGATTCGAAATTGAATATGAAGTTGAAATCGTTTTGAAAACGAATTTAAAACGATTTATAAAATACGTTTTATAAGGAAATCGACAAATTATATATCATACATATTATATATATATAATGGCCTGAATAGTTAGCGCCGCGCTGCGTTAGTTCATGAATTTCGACCATTGACTTTAGATGGATATTGCGGGAGATTCGACCGTCGGATTCTCCTAAAACTGGAACCATTGGGTTCGTATCGAAAAGTGCTTTCTAACAATATAAGTGATTTGAAATCTAAATGTTGGATTTGGAATTATGTCCAAATCAAATTTGGAAAAGGTCGCTGTAAGTGCATTTCAATGGTCGTTGATGGAAATCGACTGTACGGGCCTGGATAAAATTATTAAAAATAGTAATAATTTGTGTAAGATCATAAGAAATGATTTGTGAAGAATTGGGATGAAAACCTCCATATTTGAAAAATATAAAAATAGATTTTTATCGAAATGAACTAGTTTTGAACTAGAGTAATAATTTATTTATTTTTTAAATAAATAAATCGGATTTGAAATGGTTTTAAAAGTAACTAGAATTTCCAATAATTGAATTGGAATGGATTTGAATTGAAATTGTCTTTGGAATATTTCGATGTTGGATTTCGTGATGATAAATATATTGTTATGGGAATTTGAAAGATATATTTATATCATTATTTCCAATATGATATTTGTTGGTCGTAGAATTTGATAATGAATATAAGCTGATATATTTTCTATTCAGAGCCTTGTATTTAATATCAAATGTGATTTGGGTTTATCGTGAATGGTGCCTTCATTAACACTGTCCTTAAGCCCAATTGAGAAAAAGATTAAATATTTTTATTTAGATTTAATGAAGTGTACCAATTAAATGGTATTTAATTGGAATTGAATTTGAATTGATTTTTGGGTTTGACGTGAACGGTGTTTTAAATGACACTTGTTCTTTAACCCGATAATTAATGGGATGTGATTTTAGGTTTATAGTGAACCATGTTTTATATGACATTGGTTCTTTAACCCAGTTAAAGACAAGAGGTGATTTCCCAAGTTAAATAATCATTGATATTGGTTTTTGGGGAGATTAAAACCAAGTGGGGTTTTAATGAATCTTTAATTAGATTGAAGTGATCGAGAATGGAGTATCACCAGTTTTGCTCCAAGCGATAGTTAAATCTTTAATTAGATTTGAACGTGAAATGGTAAATAAATTTACCGATAACACTGTGGTGTTAGATATGAAGTATGACCAGTTTTACTTCATGGGATGAATAGGTTGGGATTAGGAAAAAAAATAAATGATTACTTTTGTGTGGTTCGCTAATCCCGACTAGTTTGAATTGATATTCAGAAGGAGATTAAAGAATAAATTTAAGGAATTTATCTTTGATAAAATTAATGGGAACCTTTCCCAAAGTATAAGAACATTTAAATAAAAGAATATTCTGAATTGGAATGAGGCGTATGTTGTGTTTGTGTAACACTGGTTTATTATATACGCGAGTTATTCAGAAAGACCGAGTTTATCCCTTTCTGAATAGCTGATTCGACGTGGTGTTGAGGATGAAGACGGTGGTCGAAGACCGGAGGTCTTCGACATCATTTGGATAATTACTGATGATCTTGATTGGGATGTACACCCAAGAGGAGGGAATCAGTTGGTGATCGTCCAGACGTACTTGGAGATCGATGGATATGCGAGGTACAAGGTGCCTCCGGTTTCGTTCAGACCCAGAACGAACTTGTAAATGGACTATGTCTGACATTGGATTTTATTCTGTGTGATTGATATCTGTTAAATATATATCTTTTTGGCGACGGAGAATTTATTCTCTTGCTTAACGCCCTTCTCTGAGACGTACGAGCTTAGAGGTTATATATTGATGGATATCAAACGCATGGAGTGAATTGCCTGTGTGGCATGCCTAAGTGGCAATATGATCAAGGCTTTTGTTGAAAAGCAAAGTCTTGTGGTCGATGATCAAAGCAGGGCCTGTGTGGCATAGCTTTGTGTAGCGTTGATTCGCGAGCCTCACACCCCGGTTGTGAACCAGAAACGGGAGAGGACCTCAGGGAGGACATGCGTTTCTTTCTAGCTAGAGGTGGTGTCAGTGCTTAAACTGGCTGACAATAATATTATTTTCACCTGTGTGGTTGTTGCTGTTGCGAGGCGCCTCTGTTATATCGGTCGATCCGGGACCGATGGAGTCATTCACTGGCTAATTTATACCCCAAAGGGCGGGGAAACGTAGTGTTCAGGCATTTTAATCCACATCGGTGGACCGGTCCTATCGCTCCAAGGGCCCACCTGAGTTTGGGTCCTGAGGCTCGGGATAGACAGTCTCGAATCGGTAGAGGACGATCCCTGGCCTCGGTTCATATATGGAAATCCAATTTTCCAATACGTGACTTTGCGGTTTTGATTGTAGAGCCTAGTATGGCGACATGATATATGCTACCCATGTCGTCTATGATTAATATTTATGATTGAAATTGTTTTGACACTATACACTTATAATAGTATCAAATGATTTGTTTTTAACGTATCAAGCCTGCTTTGGCTATTATAAGGTAAAACCCTATCCTCCGGCTTGTGTTTCATTGTGTGATGGGATCTGGGTCTTATAATAGCTTCATTTTTCTTTATTTAGCATTGCGCTATTTGTTTTATGCACTGGTATACTTGGGAGGAAACCTGTTCCGTGTTATACGGCGTGGTCCCTTGATTTACCTAACTTTAAAAATAAAGATTAATAACTATTTTATTTCTCACACCAGTCACATGACTGACCTGGAGTTTATTGTTTTAACCTAAATTCTGGGTGCCCCTATTTTGACACGGGCAGCTAGTAGTTTTGGTTTTGCAGATTTATATTCACAAGAACCTGGTTTGCAGGTGGAATGATATCCAGAAAGCTCTGTATCCGTATATCTCTTTCAGTTGTGTTTTTTATAATTTTTCCGCTGCGATGTATTTAAATGTAATTTAAATCTCTGATATTTTGTGATGTATAATATTTATTCATACTCTGTATATTCTTGTATTCTGATGGAATTGTTGTAATATACAATGAAATGTTCTTCTATTTGCGTTCTTTTGTGAGTTGTTCTCAAGGTATCCGCTCTTTCCTTACCGGGGAAGTTACGGGATACTACAAACCAAATCTCAAGTGTTCATACACAATTCAAATCAAAGTTTAGAGCTTCAACAACAATTAAAGAAGATCAATCAACATCACTGCAATGTTTCTACATCAATTTCAGTTTATACTTCTTTTCTTTAGCCATGAAAGGTGAGTACAGTTATTTTCACAAATTTAATGGGATTAAAGTAACATGAAAAAGTTGTAAAAAGGATTCATATATTTTTTTAATGAAAATCTCACCATGTCTTCGCCTTTTAGATTCATGTCATCATATGCCTATGTTTCTATGTAAAGTTCATACATTTTAACAGTTTATTCATGTTGAATCTGTCATTATGCCTCTACGCCAGTTTATATGCCCATTTATTTCATGTTGTTGTGTTAGTTCCAATTTTCTGTGATTTGATTCTCTCTTCTTATCCTTATTCCTTTTATTTTTGAATCTAGGCTACCTTCGAGCCTATGTTAAAAATACGCGCGAATGCGAATACGTGGGAACGATGGAGATATGTGAAATATGGAAAATTGGATATTTTGGATAATTGGATAATATGTGAAATTGGCATATTTGGGTATCAATTACATGGAATTGATGAAATTTCCTATAATTGAAAATGTGTAATTGAGGCTAATTAATATGTAATTAGTGACAAGTCGGAATAGGCAAAAAAGTGTAAACATAATTATATGTTGAAATGGAAACACATGACATGGAAATTGGGGTTTGGGTGAAATACGATCATTAATAAACCTTTGACACGAGGTTAGGCGCAACTATGGTGTAAGACTGCCTGAAACCGCCCGGAAAATCCAGCTTCCACAATTAGACGTCTAATGTGAGAGGTCAAAGGCATGAATTATAGGCGTAATGATGGGTGACAGGAGGTTAGACCCGGTTTGTGGCGCAAGACTACCCGGAACCGCCCGGCAAATCCAGCGGCCACAAAGTGTTTGGTCTAATGTGAGAGGTCATGCACCGTTCATCATAAGGAATTAATTAGGGAATACTAACAATAATAAGACATGGGTATGGTTAGAGGGTTAAGTAGGGAGACATGTAAATTATGACATATAAATACGGACTTAACCGGAATAAGATAAGGCATGTAAATCATGACATGTAAGTATGGACTTGACCGTAGCATGTGTAAGACATGGACATTTAAATTAAAATGGTTAAGTGGGGGAAAAACCTAGTGGGGGCCAAGCATAGGTGGGAGGCTTGTGTCGGATGGGGACCCGTTTCAACCAGTAAAGCGTTTGTGTATCTAATTGGGCCCGGTACTAGGCCGGGGTTGGGGCACGCTTACCGGGCTTGAATATATGTAGTCAAAACATGAATAACGGTGGCAACGCAAGTCCAATAGGTTCATGTGCATGCATGGGTCCTGGCTGTAGGTAAGATGTTGTTTCATCATGTAGGTATGGTCGTGCATTTTAGGTTGGTATCGGGGTTGCCACTTTGGGGAGTGATACACCCCACTGTAGGGCCAGCACGGGTGCCTACGGGATTTAGGGAGCCGATCGAATAGGTAGAGTAAGGGTACTTTAGCGGTGGTAAGAGCAAGTCGGCACCTACGATAGCAGCTAGGTACAAGTAACTGTGAAGTTTGTCATGTGGGTACAGTTAGTGGGAAGGGATCAACCTTGAGTAAAATAGACTAGTAGATGTGCGGTGTAATTAAGTAATGTGGTGTAACTTAGAAAAAGTGCAGTGTAACGAAATATATGTTGGTTGAGTTGGATAGTCCTTCGGGTGCTAGTCTGATGTTGACTTCGGTCTTCGGGGTTAGTACTTGGAGGGTTGTTCGCTTAGCCAAGGTGTAGGATTGTCTTAGTACTTAGTAACGAAATCATCTTGTCCATCCTTTTATCTACCTTATCTATGTTACAGCCATATCATGATGCTTATTTATGTCTTGATCATTTACCTTACCTATTATTTGTTAAAATTACTGGACTCGCCCGACTTTATGTCAGACCCGTTTGTTTCCACCTCTTTTCTTTCCTTCCCCCCCTCAGGTTTGCAAGGAGGGAATACTACAGCTTAGTGCCGATTTCTTTCAATTGCTTGAAAAGAGTAGATGTATGGTTTTGGAATCTCTCATCTTTATAGCTTTGCTTATGCTCAGTGGGGATTTATGCATTTATGTTATTTAAGTATTTGCTCCTTTATGTACTTTGAAGTTTTTGGAAAAACTATTGATCTTGTTTAATGGTTTTGGAAACTACTTATGTAAGATTTTTTTGAGTTATAAAGCTATGAAATAAGTTTTATCTTCCGTTGTGTTGTTTTATTTATTTATTCTTGTAATTTATCTGTTATATACAACAATATCGCTTCATGGACATTGATGCATTCCCTTTGTGAGTGACATTAATGGACATGTGGTGTTACACGTGGTATCATAGCTATGGTTACAAGAACAGATAAAAAGTTTTGAAAAGTGTTTTCAAAATTATTATTTTCCTAGAAAGTATTTTCAAAAACTTGTTTTAAAGAAGCTATTTTGAAGGAAAGTTTACTTTAAAAGAGCATAATCCCCGCAAGCTATACATCTCTCTTTCGCTTCCCTGGTTTTGAAACTCTTTCTTTTTCTTTTCAGCATGTCTGGAGCATCTGAGGTACCAGAAGGTGTTCATGTACCCGGTTGGTTTCGTTAATATCTCGAAGCTAGGGCCGCTGCCGCGGGTCCGGCCGACGTTCCTCCTCCTCCTTCCCCAGCTCCAGTCATTCCTCCGCGTGGAGATGCTTACTCCAAGATATGTAAAGACTTTCGTTCAATGGGTGGAAAACCTTTTAGTGGGTCTGAAACGTTCGTTGAATCTAGAAATTGGTTGAAAGAATTGGAGAATCTGTTTGGCATTTTCGATTTAGACGATTGTAAGAAGTTCCAACTGGCTGCTTAGTTGATGAAGGACGAAGCTTCGTTTTGGTAGGAGGTTACTAATGGAGAGCGTGCTGTAGAGACATGGGAAGATTTTATGGGAAGGTTTGAGTTGAAATTCCTTTCTTAAGCTGAGGAGAGTATGTACATGGAGAGGTTCTTGGCATTGAAGCAGAAAAACTTGACCGTGAAAGAGTATGTGACCGAATTTAATAAGTTGGCGAGATTTGGGCTAGAGTTGGTGAATACGCCTCGCAAGAAGGCCTTGAGGTTTGCAAAGGGCCTAAATGAATCGCTTCACAGTTTGGATATGTCCCACATTCCAATGGGGGCTACGTATGAAAAGCTTGTTGATATGTCATACATGCATGAAGAAGAGAAGGGTGTAAGTACTTTTAGGCCGCAAGATAAGGAGGATCCAAAGAAACCCCAACAACAAAAGAAAGGTCGTAAAGAAAAGAGGAAGTGTCGCAACTGTGGGAAACATGGCCATTTGAAGAAAGACTGTAGGAAGAAGAAGAAGTTCGCTTTTTATCATTATGGTGATGTGGGTCATGCTGTGAAGGATTGTCCTATGAAGCAAGGGCAGAGGGCAGGTTCTACTTCGAGAGGGCAGATTCACGCTCTCAAAGCTCCGGGACAGGAAGAAGGTAGAAAAAATTATGTCGAAAGTTTGATTTTCCTGTTTGATCATCTGGTCTGTACTTTATTCGATTCTGGCACATCACATTCGTTTATCTCTACATCATTAGTTGTAACACTGCACTTAAATACTAGTCTCGTTGTGGATCCCATTGTAGTCTCAAATCCTATTGGTGGTTTGGCTCATTTATCCATGGTTTGTAGGTATTTGAAATCATCTATCTTATGCATTGGTTTTGATTTTAATTCTTTTGTGCTTGGTTTCATGGGTTATGGGTTGATTCTAGGGATGGTTTGGCTAGCTAGATATAGTGCCATCCTAGATTGTGAAAGAAGGGTAGTAAAATTGTTGACTCGTAGTGGAAAGACCCTTGATATTTCTTGTGACCCTAGAGGATCGGTGATGCTTAGTTACCTTGAGTCACTTGACGCATCCAATGATGATTTACATTCTGTTCGTATAGTCCGTGAATATGTTGATGTCTTCGATGAGGTGAGGGGTCTACCCCCAAAACATGAGATAGACTTTCTTATTTGTCTTATAGAAAATACAAAACCAGTATCTCTGCCAATACGCCACATGGCTCCTCGTGAGAGGAGGGAGCTCAATAAACAAGTAGGGGAGTTGCTTGAGAAGGGATTCATAAGATATAGTATATCGGAGGAGTGGGGTGCTCCAATAGTATTTGCCACGAAGGCGGATGGGTCCCTTAGACTTTGTGTGGACTATAGAGAACTTAATAAGCTTACTAAGAAGAACTGGCACCCACTGCTGAGGATTGATGATCTCTTCGATCAGTTTGTTGGTGCCTCAGTGTTTTCGCAGTTGGACTTAGCCACTGGTTTTCATCAGTTGAGGTGGTTGATAATAGCATAGACAAGACTGCCTTTAGGACTCCGTACAGTTTCTATGAGTGGCTTGTAATGCCCTTCGGTTTGACAAACGCCCCTGCATACTTTGTTGACCTGATGAGTAGGGTCTTTAGGGAGTACCTTAATAAATTCGTGGTGGTCTTTGTGCATGACATCTTGATCTTTTCTAAGAGTGAGGAAGAGCATGCCCTACATCTTAGGGAAGTGTTCGAGACCCTTCGAGCGCATAACCTTAAAGCTAAATTTTCTAAATGTCAATTTTGGAGGAAGGAAGTGCGATTCTTAGGGCACGCGGTTTCCAAAGAAGGGATAACTGTGGATCCCGCGAAGATGGTGGCCATCCAAGATTAGAAGGTCCCTAAAAATGCTACCGAGGTGAGGAGTTTCTTGGGGTTGGCTGGCTACTAAAGGAAGGTTATCAAGGACTTCACGAAGGTATCAGCCCCATTGACACGCTTGACGAAGAAGAACCTGGTTTTCACATGGGACATAGATTGTGATGATGCGTTCCAACGTTTTAAGAGAGCTTTGACCACAGCCCCAGTCATAGTTTTGCCAGATGGGAGTAAGCCATTTACCGTTTATATCGATGCTTGTGGGATAGGACTAGGCGCAGTCTTAATGCAAGAGGAAGGGTAATAGCCTATGGAGGAAGGCAGTTGAGAGTGCATGAGAGAAATTACCCTACACATGACCTAAAGTTGGCCGCTATTGTTTTCGCGCTTAAGTCTTGGTGCCATTTTCTTCTTGGCAAGAAATTCGAATTGTTCATAAACCACAAATCGCTAAAATACTTGTTCTCTTAGAAGGACTTGAACTTAAGGCAGCAAAGGTGGATCGAATTCTTAGCGTCCTACGATTTCGAGATAGCATATACCCCTGGCAAGGGTAATGTGGTGGCAGACGCCTTAAGTAGGAAAAGGTTGTCCTTGAGTCCGTTGTTTGTTGAGCGACAAAGCTTAGAGTTCATCTCTACGTTTGACTTTAGACCTTCCATTGACTTTGTACCCGGTTTGCTAGCATCCTTAGAGGTCAGACCTACGATTTTTGGACGGATTGGTTGAGTTGATAGAGAAGCTCATAAGGGGGAGTCATCGAGCCATCTCAGTAGGCATACACTAGATGATAAGGGTTGGTTACGTAGGGACGGTAGACTTTGGGTACCACGAGACGAGAACTTGAGGAAGACCATTCTTGATAATGCACATCGTTCGAAGATGACCATTCATCTCGGCGGGGACAAGATGTACATCGACATGAGGCGAGTTTACTTTAGGGCCGGTATGGAGAAGGATGTGGTCGAGTTTGTCACTAGATGCTTTGTGTGCCAACAAGTAAAAGAAGAGCAAAAGAAGCCCGATGGGTTGCTTCACCCATTGGAGGTCCCACAATGGAAATGGGAGAGTGTCTCGATGAACTTTGTTGATGGGTTACCGAGACCGAGGAAGGGTAATACGGGGATTTGGGTCGTGGTAGACATACTTACTAAGATCGCCCATTTCGTTCCCGCAAAGAGTAAGAGGAGTGCTCCATGGTTAGCCTCCATATACATTCAAGAGATAGTTCGTTTGCATGGTGTTCCTTCTAGCATAGTGAGCGATCGCGATCCTATTTTTACTAGCGCGTTTTGGAAGAGCTTGCAAGAGGCAGTAGGGACTCGGTTATGTTTGAGAACCGCAAATCGTCCTCAGACGGAAGGCCAGACAGAGAGGGTGAATCGTATTCTAGAGGACCTTTTGAGGCTATGTGTTTTAGACTTCGAAGATACATGGGAGGAGCATCTTCCCTTGGTGGAGTTCGCGTATAATAATAGTTTTCGGTCTAGCATTGGCATGGCACCTTTCGAGACTCTTTATGGAAGGCCTTGTCGTCACCTACATGTTGGTGGGAATCTACGGATAAGATCTTACTTGGGCCCGATATGATTAGAGAGGCTTCAGAAAAGATCGATTTGATTTGAAGGAGGATGAAGACGGCGCAAGATAGGCAGAAATCGTATGCGGACAAGAGGAGGACAGATCTTGAATTTGATATTGGGGACATGGTCTTTATCAAGGTGTCTCCATTATGGAATGTTATTTACTTTGGGTCAATGGAGAAGTTAGCACCAAGGTTCGTAGGACTGTTTCCTATTAAGGAGAGGATTGGACAGATGGCGTATAGAGTGGAGTTGCCCGAGAGACTTAGTGGTGTACACGACGTATTCCATGTATCACATTTGAGGAAGTGCTTGCATGAGACCGCGGAAGTGGTAGAGCCGAGCTTGCTTAGAGAGGTGGAGATAGAGCGTGATGCAACGATTCGACGAGCTCCTACACGCATTCTTGGGTCGGAGATTAAGAAGTTGACGAACCGAGAGGTCAAGCTAGTCAAAGTGCAATGGGGAGATGATGAGAGCGACGCTACTTTGGAGATGGAAGAGAAAATGCATTCATTGTACCCTTTTCTTTTCGAGGGTATGTCCTTTAATTTCTCCTTTATCGCTTAGCTTGTACTTGTTCTATCTTTAATATGTCCTCTCGCTAGTATCTTTGACCGTTAAATAGGGTAGTCCTATGGTTGAAACATGTGTTTGAGACATGTTATGTATGGTGGATGCATGTGGATGCAAGTGTTTGCTAGTGGTTGCTCGTGGATGCATATACACACACTTTAGGCACTCGATCGGCTCAGTCACTTTCATATTGCATATTGCATATAAATGGATGTATTTAGTAAAATGAATGTACATTGAATGTGCGTATCATATGGATGTTGCATTTAAATGAATGGTTGTGCACACATGCAGTAATGATATGTATAGGGTTCTTTTCATACATGATGGATACATGGCACTATCATTATTTGCATTAAGGAGGTCGACTGAATCAGTGGACCGCCTGATTTTGCATTAGTATACGAACATATACACACACTATGCACATGTACATGAAAAGCATTAGAATTTTTGTAAGGACAATGGTTTCTTGTGGTTGATGGTTGAGTAGATGGATGATTGGATGGTAGGATACATTATTCCTGATTTAGAGATTTCGAGGACGAAATCCTTTAAGTAGGGGAGAATGTAACACCTCAAATTTTGAATAATCGAATTGACTAAATTTAAGAACACTTAATTTTTAAAAGAGAAATGAAGGGAAACGGGTCACACCATTGCGTTCGTCTCGGAATTCTGCATGGAATAGAGTCCAAGTTTTCGAAAAGAGGAGTCCGGACGAAGGAGATATGACCCTTGGAAGATAACAAGAAAAAAAATTATATGTAAGCAGGCCGACCAGGGAGGTCGACCTCCCAAGGGGGAGGTCGACCATGGTGTCGACCAGGGTACCCCCAGGTCAACCTGGGGGTCGACCTCCCCCTTTGGGAGGTCAAACCTGGTTCGGCCAGTTTCGCTGCGTGGTGCGATTTTTGTTCCTGGGACGATTTTCGATCGTCCAAATCAGTTCTAGAGTTAATCCTAAGGCCTAAATAACTTCCTACACCTATGAATATGCCATCAACCTAACCCAAATTCATAAAATAATTTCTAAGACACCATTATGCTATCAAACTCCCTCTTAAACCCTAGCCGCCGCCTCTAATCAAATCTCAAGTATTCATACACAATTCAAATCGAAGTTTATAGCTTCAACAACAATTAAAGAAGATCAATCAACATCACCGCAATGTTTCTACATCAATTTCAGTTTATAATTCTTTTCTTTAGCCACGAAAGGTACGTACAGTTATTTCCACAAATTTAATAGGATTAAAGTAACATGAAAAAGTTGTAAAAAGGATTCATATATGTTTGTAATGAAAATCTCACCAAGTCTTCACATCTTTGATTCATGTCATCATATGCCTATGTTTCTATGTAAAGTTCGTACCTTTTATCAGTTTATTCATGTTGAATCTGTCATTATGCCTCATTGCCAGTTTATATGCACATTTATTTCATGATGTTGTGTTAATTCCAATTTTCTGTGTTTTGATTCTCTCTTCTAATCCCTATTCCTTTTATTTTTGGATCTAGGCAACCTTCGAGCCTATGTTAAAAATACGCGTGAATGCGAATACGTGGGAACGATGGGGATATGTGAAATATGGAAAATTGGATATTATTGGATATTTTGGATAAGTGGATAATATGTGAAATTGGCATATTTGGGTATGAATTAAATGGAAATGATGAAATTGCCTAAAATGAAAAAGTGTAATTGAGGCTAATTAATATGTAATTAGTGATAAGTTGAAATATGCGAAAAAGTGTAAACATGATTATATGTTGAATTGGAAACACATGACATGGAAGTTGGGGTTTGGGTGAAATACAATTATTAATAAACCATTGACACGAGGTTAGGCGCAATTATGGTGTAAGACTGCCCGGAATCGCCCGGCAAATCCAGTTGCCACAATTGGAGGTCTAATGTGAGAGGTCAGAGGCATGAATTGTAGGCGTAACGATGGTGACAGGAGTTTAGACAGGTTTGTGGCGTAAGACTGCCCGGAACCGCCCAGCAAATCCAGCGGCTACAAAGTGTTCGGTCTAATGTGGGAGGTCATGCACCGTTCGTCATAAGGAACGAATTAAGGAAAACTAACCATAGTAAGACAAGGGTATGGTTAGAGGGTTAAGTGGGAGACAAGTAAATTATGACATGTAAATATGGACTTAACCGGAATAAGATAAGGCCTATAAATCATGACATGTAAGCATGGACTTAACCGTAGCATGTGTAAGACATGGACATTTAAATTAAAATGGTGAAGTGGGGGAAAAACCTAGTGGGGGCCAAGCATAGGTGGGAGGCTTGTGTCGGATGGGGACCCGTTTCAACCATTAACCCGTTTGAGTGTCTAATTGGGCCCGGTACTAGGCCGGAGTTGGGGCACGCTTACTGGGCTTGAATATAAGAGGTCAAAACGTGAAAAGCGGTGCAACGCAAGTCCAACGGGTTCATGCGCGTGCATGGGTCCGGGCTGGTAGGTAAGACGTTTTTGCATCTTGTAGGTATGGCCTAG
The DNA here is from genome assembly GCA_030737875.1 of Allium sativum. Lineage (NCBI taxonomy): Eukaryota > Viridiplantae > Streptophyta > Magnoliopsida > Asparagales > Amaryllidaceae > Allium > Allium sativum. Next base: position 568,151,011 of record CM060923.1, on the reverse strand, counting down.
CATTTCAGGTTGGTATCGGGGTTGCCACTTTGAGGAGTGATACACCCCACTGTAGGGCCAGCACGGGTGCCTACGGGATTTAGGGAGCCGATCGAATGTGTAGAGTAAGGGTGTGAAGACCCGTAACTTCCCCGTGAAGGAAAGAGCGGATAATTTGAGAACAAGCCACAACAGAACGCAGACAAAAGAACATTTCTTTGTATATTACAACAATACATCAGATTACAAGAATATACAGAGTATAAATGAATATCACACAGAAATATCAGAGATTTAAACTACATTTAAATACACAGCAGCGGAAAATAATACAATACACAACTAGAATGAGATATACGGATACAAAGCTTTCCGGATATCGTTCCAGCTGTAAACCAGGATCCTGTGAATATAAATCTGCAAAACCAAAACTACTAGCTGCCAGTGTCAAAATAGGGGCACCCAGAGTTTAGGTTAGAACAATAAACTCCAGGTCAGTCATGTGACTGGTGTGAGAACTAAAACAGTTATTAATCTTTATCTTTAAAGTTCGGTAAATCAAGGGACCACGCCGTATAACACGGAACGGGTTTCCTCCCAAGAATACCAGTGCATAAAACAACAGCGCAATGCTAAATAAAGAAAAATGAAGCTATTATAAGACCCAGGTCCCATCACACAATGCAACGCAGCCGGAGGATAGGGTTTTCCCTTATAATAGCCAAGAATGCTTGATACGTTTAAAACAAATCATTTGATAATATAATAAGTGCATAGTGTATAAAACGACTTCAAATCATTAGTATCGATCATAGACGGCATAAGCGCCGCATCCCTCTATGTCTCCATACTAGGCTCTACAAATAAAACCGCAAATGTCACGTATTTGGAAATTGGGTTTCCGTCATGAACCAAGGCAAAAGATAGTCCTTACCAAATTCGAGACTGCCTAGCCCGAGTCTTAGGATCAGAACGCATCGACCCTTGGATCGTCAGGGCCGGTCCACACGGAGTGGATTAAAATGCCTGAGCACTACGTTTCGCCGCCCTTTGGGGCGTAAGCGAGCCAACGAATGACTCCATCGGACCCGGATCGTCCGATCTAACCGAGGCGCCTCGCAACAGCAACAACCACATAAGTCAAACTCGTCAGGGCGTGTAAAACCATTGATGCCACTTTTAGCTAGGAGGAAACGTAGGCCCTCCCTGAGGTCCTTTCTCCCGTTTCTGGTTCATACCGGGGTGTGAGGCTCGCGATTCAACGTTACACAAAGCTATGCCACAAAGGCTTTGCTTTGATCATCAACCACAAGACTTCACTTTTCAACAGAAGCCTTGATCATTTTCCACTTAGGCATGCCACACAGGCAATTCACTCCATGCGTTTGATATCCATCAATATATAACCCCTGAGCTCGTACATCTCAGAGAAGGGCGTTAAGCAAGAGAATAAATTCTCCGCCGCCAAACAGATATATATTTAATAGAGATCAATCACACGGACTAAAATCCAATGTCAGACACACAGTCCATTTACAAGTCCGTTCTGGGTCTGAACGAAACCGGAGGCACCTAGTACCCCGCATATCCATCGATCTCCAAGTACGTCTGGACGATCACCAACTGTTTCCATCCTCTTGGGTGTACAGCCCAATCAAGATCATCAGTAATCACCCAAACGACGTGAAGACTTCTGGCCTTCGACCACCGTCTTCATCTTCGACTTATCGTCGTATCAGTTATTCAGAATGGGATAAACCCGGTCTTTCCAAATAACTAACGTATATTTTAAATAAGTGTTACACAAACACAACATACGCCTCATTCCAATTCATCAGTCACTAACCGTAAATTAATCAAGAGAATAATTTCCCAAATATTAACCCCGAAGGCCGAAACCAACATCAGATCAATATCCAAAAAAACCATTCTGCTTGGCTAACCGACAGTTAGTTTCTAAATTTCACATTCATAGGGAAAGGTTCCCATTAATTTTATCCAAGATAAATTCCTTAAATTTATTCTTTATTCTATTTTTGAATCTCAATTCAAACTAGTCGGGATTAGCGAACCTTACCGAAGTAATCATTTATTTTAATTTCCCCATCCCAACCTATTCATCCCATGAAGTAAAACTATTAATACTTCATATCTAACACCACAGTGTTATCGGTAAATTCAATTACCATTTCACGTTCAAATCTAATTAAAGATTTAACTATCGCCTGGAGCAAAACTGGTGATACTCCATTTTCGATCATTTCAATCTAATTTAAGATTCATTAAAACTCCACTTAGTTTTAATCTTCGACTGGGTTAAAGAATCAGTGTCATTTAAAACACGGTTCACGATAAACCCAAAATCACATCCCATTAATTATCGGGTTAAAGAACAAGTGTTATTTAAAACACTGTTCACGATAAACCCAAAAATCATTCCATTAATTATCGGGTTAAAGAACAAGTGTTATTTAAAACACTGTTCACAATAAACCCAAAAATCAATACCAATTCAATTCCAATCAAATATCACTTAATTGGTACACTTCATTAAATCTAAATAAAAAGATTTAATCTTTTCTCAACAGGGTTCAAGAACAGTGTTAATGAAGACACCATTCACGACAAACCCAAATCACATTTGATATTCAATACAAGGCTCTGAATAGAAAATATATCGGCTTATATTCAATAACAAATTCTACGATTAACAAATGTCGTATTGGAAATAACGATATAAATATATATCTTTCAAATTTCCATAACAACACCTGTATAATCACGAATTCCATCATCGAAATATTCCGAAGACAATTTCGATTCAAATCCACTCCAATGCAATCATTGGAAATTCTGGTTATTTTTAAAACCCTTTTTAAATTCAATTTATTTATTTAAAAATAAATAGAATTATAATTCTAGTTCAAAACTAGTTCATTTCGATAAAAAACTATTTTTATCTTTTCAAATATGGAGTTTTTCATCCCAATTTTTCCCAAATCATTTCTTATGATTTTACACAATTTATTATTATTTTTAATAATTTTATCAAGGCCCGTACAGTCGATTTCCATCAATGGCCATCGAACTGCACTTATAGCGACCTTTTTCAAATTTGATTTGGACGTATCTCCAAATCCAACTGTTAGATTTCAAATTTCTAATATTCGTCAGAAAGCTCTTTTCGATACGAACCCAACTGTTCCGGTTTTTGGAGAATCCGACGGTCGGATCTCCCGTAATGTCCGTTTGAAATAAATGGTCGAAATTCACGAACTGCCGCGGCGCGGCGCATTCTATTCAGGCCATTATATTATATATATATAATATATATAATATATATTTCGTCGATTTCTATTTAAACGAATTATATAGATAGTTTTAAATTCGTTTCAAAAACAATTTCAACTTCCATTTCAATTCAAATCAAAATTGAATTCTTCTTTATAAATTCGTTTTAAAATTCATTTTTAAAATTCATTTCTATTCAATTCAAATTTCAATTCAATTTGAATTCATTTCAATTCGCTTTCAATTCAATTTGAATTCGTTTTCAACTTAATTCAATTCCAAAGTCGTTTTCTATTCGATTCAATTCAAATTGGTTTTCTATTCGATTCAATTCAAATTGGTTTTCTATTCGAATCAAATTCGTTATATATTCAATTCATTTCGAAATCGTTTTATATTCAATTCAATTCAAATTCGTTTTAAAATATGTGTTTTCGAAATCACTTTTCAATATGCATTTTAAAAAGAATAAAATCGATATAAATATCATTCACGTCAAAATGGCGTCAATCTAACCAACACGGCTTCATATATTTCTATTTTCAAATATTTTATTCAACAAATGAATATTTATTTTTGTCAACACACGACTAATCTCAACGAATGAGTACTGTCCACGTGTGACAATTTTTGTTAAATTATTTCGTTCAACACATGACTAATCTCAACGGATGAGTACAGTCAACATATGAACCTTTATTTTATATTGATAAAGATGCATATTTTATTATTAAAATATTTCGTTCAACACATGACTAATCTCAACGAATGAGTACAGTCAACACATGAACTTTTATGTTATAATATTCTTTATTTTCTAAATTGGAATGAGGCCCAATCAATCACCATATAATGTTAATTATATGGATTTTCCTACATCACACGTATATAATAGCATTGCAAAATAATCAACCATCAACCAAAGTGCACTACACTGTATAAGCATCAAATATAGATATCTAACGCTTATAACAGTCTGTCAATCAATCGATCGACATATTTAATCATTCAGGATGAGTGAACTTCAAATTTCATCTCAAAACCCGTGTGGGGTTTCAAACAATCAAACACAGATTTTAGTTGTGCAGTTGGGCGATGTGTAAAATCTATCGACCCAATCAATGTCCTTCAAATAGGTGTACATAAACAAACCGTCCGGTTTGTAAATGAATATTTTATTTTATTCACTTCCACGTTAAAACTACATTTTTAACGATAAAATATTTTATTTAACTTATGAATGCTCTATCCAGTTCATTTATTCAATAAAATGATATTTTTATTTTTCTAACATATTTTAGAAAATTTCGGCGGCATAATGGCACGATACTAGAAACGGGACAAGGCCTAGCCTTATCCCCGGTCTAGTGAAGGCCCACACCATTCACATATCAATCAAATTTACCAAACAACCAAATTTCAATCAAATAATCTAACAAATTTTTGCAATCAAACAAACAAGTCCATGGTCTGTGGACGATTGTGTCGGGTGCTACTAAACACCGTCTGCATCCTAGTATATATATATATATATATATATATATATATATATATAACTAGAAAAGAAATTGAAAGGTGAGAAGTTCTCACAAATAGCTATCCAATCATCTTGACTCTTCTTTGATAGAAATCCTCATCGTTATCGCATCTTCGTCATCTTCGTTGCCCGTAGTCACTATATATATAAAAATCACATTTTTATTTCTCTATTCCATATATAAAAATCGAATTTTTACTTTTCTATTCAATATATAAAAATCAAATTTTTATTATGCTATTCAATATATAAAAATCGAATTTTTATTATGCTATTCAATATATAAAAATATAATTTTTATTATGCTAATCAATATATAAAAATCGAATTTTTATTATGCTATTCAATATATAAAAATCGAATTTTTATTATGCTATTCAATATATAAAAATCGAATTTTTATTACGCTATTCAATATATAAAAATCCTATTTTTACTTCGACGCTATATGGATAAAAATTCTATTTTATCACGCTATTCTCTATATAAAGTTTCCGCCGTTTCAAAAATAGATCTTTCACCTTTTCTACTATAAAGATTTCGCCTTTTCTAAAATAAAGATTTCGCCTTTTCTAAAATAAAGATTTCGCCTTTATAAAAATACAGATTTCATCTTTTCAAATATATCATTATAAAAAATCACATTTTTATTTTTTCTACACATATAAACATGCTATTTTTAATAATTCTATCATGTAAAAATTATATTTTTAATTCTTCTATATAGTAAAGACTATATTTTTAAAACTTTAAAAATATAAAAATCATATTTTTATTATTTTAAAAATATAAAGATCATATTTTTGATCCACTTCACATATAAAAGTTATATCCTTTACCTTTTTATAAATTAAAAACTGAATTTTAAAAATAAAAATCTTCTCTTCCTTATAAATAAAAATAGAAACTTTCATTAATAAAAATCCGACCTTTCATAAATAAAATCCTTATCTTTTCATTAGTAAAAATTCAATCTTTCTCCTTATTTTAAAATCAAATCTTTTCTAATTTTATATTGTTAAAAATCCTAATTGTTTTCTCTCTTTTTTTCTATCCATATTTTAATGAAAATGAAAATAAAATAAAATAAAATAAGAAATTAAAATAAAAATAACAACATACCAGCCAAGGGGGGTGATGGCCAGGCCCGGCGGCAGGATGAGGGGGTGGGGGGGGGGTCTTCGATCAGCGATTGCGAGAGAGGGGGGCTTCAGTCGATGGGTGGGGGTCTCGGGAGTCGCGCCGCTGGGGGGGGGGGGTTCTTCTCGAGGCGGCGGCGGCTTAAGGGGAGGGGCGATGCTCCTCTCTGTGTTTCCCTTTTTTTTATTTCTGAAAAATGAATTGAAATTGTCGGGGGGGGGGGGGGGGGGGTGGGCCTGGGTAGTTAAGGGAAGAAAGGGTTTTATTTTATTTTATTTTTATTATTTTATTTTCTAAAAAGTTGACTTTTACATACGCCCTCTAAACGAGGTCCACCGCCTGTCGTCCATAGCGTTTCACCCCCATTCCGAACCCAATGAGATATGTATCGTAGGTTGATTCAGACGTTACGATCAGTTTCCGTTAAAATCAATATATAACTCTATATATTGAATTTAAACGCGCATTTCAATTTACCGGGGTCACATACGAACTCGAAAAATTCCCGAAAAATATTTTCTAGCTTCGTATTGACGATACGGTCCTAACAAAACTAGTTTCGTCGAATTCTGAGACCGTTTGAAAAATGGTCATTTTCCAGTCGATTAAAATCAACTAAAACTGGTCAAACGCGTTTTCCTTTGCCACGCTCACATATTGATTCGAAAAATTATGAAATTTGGAATCTAGCAATAACTTTACAACTCGGACCCAACAAAAGTGGTTTCGTCGAAATCCGAGGTCGTTTGCAAAATTCCCATTTTTAAGGGCCCGAATTCCACAGCGACTATTCAGAATTTTCAACTGGACATAACTTCTGATTCCCGCTATGAAATTTTGATTTTTCAGATTCGTTGAAAAGATATTATCAATTAGATCCTAATGTTTTTGGTTTCACTAAAATCCGGATTGTTTTGCATCCGGTACATTCAATTGAAGTTTGAAATCGAATTATCGAACTACCGCGCCATTTTCAATTCTATTTATAATTATATATAAATATTTATATGCTAACGACGACGTATATAATATATACGTTTGAATTCCATTCTAAATAAATTTCTCGTCGATATTATTTAAAATAATTCATTTAAAATAATCAAAATTCGCTAAAATTGCCAAAATAAAAATTTTAAACTGGCCCAGATTTTCAGGTTGTTACAATCTCCCCCACTTAAAACTTTTCGTCCCCGAAAAGGAACAAAGCCGAAAGTGGTTTGATCAATTAACTCTACGTTCAATCTGGCTTCCATTCTCCAACTTTTCAGTTTCTGAGAATTTTCAAAAATTTCAAAAATTTGGCTAACACCCTAAATTTTCGAAAAATTTCGCCATAACCTCCCCTGCACCGGGAGCATCGGGGAATTTCAAATAGCTTCCCCGGTCCTTCTCTTCTCAAAAAGAAAAAGCCAAGCGGCTAGCCAATAGGCTCATAAAATCATCATCACCCAAACAAAACAGTAAATTATGTAGTAAACATGTACCTATTTGTCGGGCAAACAAATTTTATTCTCTGGCTCTAGCCTCCTTGCTATGACCTGTTCAATGTAAGTATATATATATATATATATATATATATATATATATATATATATATATGCAAGCAAATGCGACCAATTTTCAATATAATTCAATATTTGGTTCAATTAGGCATAATGGTTCAAAATTATCAAACAAATAAACAAACAACACAAACATCAATCAATTAGTGGATTAACGTTTCAAATTCATAAATTTTGATACATATACTGAAAATCTTGTTTTTGATGCCAATTCACAACAAAGTATTCTAGCTATATTAGTTTTGGTTCTCACACCAGTCTAATGGAAATATGTAGATATCACACCTTCGTCACTCGAAAATAAATACTGGTGATGGTATACTTCATCATCAGGACCATGTCCGGGCGAGTAGAGTGTGACTCTATATCTATCTAATATATTAAAACTTCGAATATACGTTCATGACGCGTACATGCAAAACCTTTATATACTAGATTGTCCAAATTCAAAATAAATAAATAATCAAATACGTTTTAAAATGGTTTAAATTTTCAAAACAAAGTTGTTTTCACTTTAAAAATTTACTCTTCACACTCGTTCTAGGATACTACTGATCCTATCTCTAACGAGTCATTCTCGTTGGATATTACTAATCCAATTTCTGATGAATTCTTTCGTATGGTTCTAATGTGTCTTGTTCTCTGAGCCTTGTAAACCAAAGCTCTGATACCAACTGTGAAGACCCGTAACTTCCCCGTGAAGGAAAGAGCGGATAATTTGAGAACAAGCCACAACAGAACGCAGACAAAAGAACATTTCTTTGTATATTACAACAATACATCAGATTATAAGAATATACAGAGTATAAATGAATATCACACAGAAATATCAGAGATTTAAATTACATTTAAATACACAGCAGCGGAAAATAATACGATACACAACTAGAATGAGATATACGGATACAAAGCTTTCCGGATATCGTTCCAGCTGTAAACCAGGATCCTGTGAATATAAATCTGCAAAACCAAAACTACTAGCTGCTCGTGTCAAAATAGGGGCAACCAGAGTTTAGGTTAGAACAATAAACTCCAGGTCAGTCATGTGACTGGTGTGAGAACTAAAACAGTTATTAATCTTTATCTTTAAAGTTCGGTAAATCAAGGGACCACGCCGTATAACACGGAACGGGTTTCCTCCCAAGAATACCAGTGCATAAAACAACAACGCAATGCTAAATAAAGAAAAATGAAGCTATTATAAGACCCAGGTCCCATCACACAATGCAACGCAGCCGGAGGATAGGGTTTTCCCTTATAATAGCCAAGAATGCTTGATACGTTTAAAACAAATCATTTGATACTATAATAAGTGCATAGTGTATAAAACGACTTCAAATCATAAGTATCGATCATAGACGGCATAAGCGCCCCATACCACTATGTCGCCATACTAGGCTCTACAAATAAAACCGCAAATGTCACGTATTTGGAAATTGGGTTTCCCTCATGAACCAAGGCAAAAGATAGTCCTTACCGAATTCGAGACTGCCTAGCCCGAGTCTCAGGATCAGAACACATCGACCCTTGGATCGTCAGGGCCGGTCCACACGGAGTGGATTAAAATGCCTGAGCACTACGTTTCGCCGCCCTTTGGGGCGTAAGCGAGCCAACGAATGACTCCATCGGACCCGGATCGTCCGATCTAACCGAGGCGCCTCGCAACAGCAACAACAACATAAGTCAAACTCGTCAGGGCGTGTAAAACCACTAACGCCACTTTTAGCTAGGAGGAAACGTAGGCCCTCCCTGAGGTCCTTTCTCCCGTTTCTGGTTCATACCGGGGTGTGAGGCTCGCGATTCAACGTTACACAAAGCTATGCCACAAAGGCTGTGCTTTGATCATCAACCACAAGACTTTGCTTTTCAACAGAAGCCTTGATCATTTTCCACTTAGGCATGCCACACAGGCAATTCACTCCATGCGTTTGATATCCATCAATATATAACCCCTGAGCTCGTACGTCTCAGAGAAGGGCGTTAAGCAAGAGAATAAATTCTCCTCCGCCAAACAGATATATATTTAATAAAGATCAATCACACGGACTAAAATCCAATGTCAGACACACAGTCCATTTACAAGTCCGTTCTGGGTCTGAACGAAACCAGAGGCACCTAGTACCCCGCATATCCATCGATCTCCAAGTACGTCTGGACGATCACCAACTGTTTCCATCTTCTTGGGTGTACAACCCAATCAAGATCATCAGTAATCACCCAAACGACGTGAAGACTTCTGGTCTTCGACCACCGTCTTCATCTTCGACTTATCGTCGTATCAGTTATTCAGAATGGGATAAACCCGGTCTTTCCAAATAACTCGCGTATATTTTAAATAAGTGTTACACAAACACAACATACGCCTCATTCCAATTCATCAGTCACTAACCGTAAATTAATCAAGAGAATAATTTCCCAAATATTAACCCCGAAGGCCGAAACCAACATCAGATCAATATCCAGAAAAACCATTCTGCTTGGCTAACCGACAGTTAGTTTCTAAATTTCACATTCATAGGGAAAGGTTCCCATTAATTTTATCCAAGATAAATTCCTTGAATTTATTCTTTATTCTATTTTTGAATCTCAATTCAAACTAGTCGGGATTAGCGAACCTTACCAAAGTAACCATTTATTTTAATTTCCCCATCCCAACCTATTCATCCCATGAAGTAAAACTGGTAATACTTCATATCTAACACCACAGTGTTATCGGTAAATTCAATTACCATTTCACGTTCAAATCTAATTAAAGATTTAACTATCGCCTGGAGCAAAACTGGTGATACTCCATTTTCGATCATTTCAATCTAATTTAAGATTCATTAAAACTCCACTTAGTTTTAATCTTCGACCGGGTTAAAGAATCAGTGTCATTTAAAACACGGTTCACGATAAACCCAAAATCACATCCCATTAATTATCGGGTTAAAGAACAAGTGTTATTTAAAACACTGTTCACGATAAACCCAAAAATCATTCCATTAATTATCGGGTTAAAGAACAAGTGTTATTTAAAACACTGTTCACAATAAACCCAAAAATCAATACCAATTCAATTCCAATTAAATATCATTTAATTGGTACACTTCATTAAATCTAAATAAAAAGATTTAATCTTTTCTCAACAGGGTTCAAGAACAGTGTTAATGAAGACACCATTCACGACAAACCCAAATCACATTTGATATTCAATACAAGGCTCTGAATAGAAAATATATCGGCTTATATTCAATATCAAATTCTACGATTAACAAATGACGTATTGGAAATAACGATATAAATATATATCTTTCAAATTTCCATAACAACACCTGTATAATCACGAATTCCAACATCGAAATATTCCGAAGACAATTTCGATTCAAATCCACTCCAATGCAATCATTGGAAATTCTGGTTATTTTTAAAACCCTTTTTAAATTCAATTTATTTATTTAAAAATAAATAGAATTATAATTCTAGTTCAAAACTAGTTCATTTCGATAAAAATCTATTTTTATCTTTTCAAATATGGAGTTTTTCATCCCAATTTTTCCCAAATCATTTCTTATGATTTTACACAATTTATTATTATTTTTAATAATTTTATCAAGGCCCGTACAGTCGATTTCCATCAATGGCCATCGAACTGCACTTACAGCGACCTTTTTCAAATTTGATTTGGACGTATCTCCAAATCCAACTGCTAGATTTCAAATTTCTAATTTTCTTTAGAAAGCTCTTTTCGATACGAACCCAACGGTTCCGGTTTTTGGAGAATCCGACGGTCGGATCTCCCGTAATGTCCGTCTGAAATAAATGGTCGAAATTCACGAACTACCGCGGCGCGGCGCGTTCTATTCAGGCCATTATATTATATATATATATAATATATATAATATATATTTCGTCGATTTCTATTTAAACGAATTATATAGATAGTTTTAAATTCGTTTCAAAAACAATTTCAACTTCCATTTCAATTCAAATCAAAATTGAATTCTTCTTTATAAATTCATTTTAAAATTCATTTTTAAAATTCATTTCTATTCAATTCAAATTTCAATTCAATTTGAATTCATTTCAATTCGCTTTCAATTCAATTTGAATTCGTTTTCAACTTAATTCAATTCCAAAGTCGTTTTCTATTCGATTCAATTCAAATTGGTTTTCTATTCGATTCAATTCAAATTGGTTTCTATTCGAATCAAATTCGTTATATATTCAATTCATTTCAAAATCGTTTTATATTCAATTCAATTCAAATTCGTTTTAAAATATGTGTTTTCGAAATCACTTTTTAATATGCATTTTAAAATGAATAAAATCGATATAAATATCATTCACGTCAAAATGGCGTCAATCTAACCAACACGGCTTCATATATTTCTATTTTCAAATATTCTATTCAACAAATGAATATTTATTTTTGTCAACACACGACTAATCTCAACGAATGAGTACTATCCACGTGTGACAATTTTTGTTAAATTATTTCGTTCAACACATGACTAATCTCAACGGATGAGTACAGTCAACACATGAACCTTTATTTTATATTGATAAAGATGCAAATTTTATTATTAAAATATTTCGTTCAACACATGACTAATCTCAACGAATGAGTACAGTCAACACATGAACTTTTATGCTATAATATTCTTTATTTTCTAAATTGGAATGAGGCCCAATCAATCACCATATAATGTTGATTATATGGATTTTCCTACATCACACGTATATAATAGCATTGCAAAATAATCAACCATCAACCAAAGTGCACTACACTGTATAAGCATCAAATATAGATATCTAACGCTTATAACAGCCTGTCAATCAATCGATCGACATATTTAATCATTCAGGATGAGTGAACTTCAAATTTCATCCCAACACCCGTGTGGGGTTTCAAACAATCAAACACAGATTTTAGTTGTGCAGTTGGGCGATGTGTAAAATCTATCGACCCAATCAATGTCCTTCAAATAGGTGTACATAAACAAACCGTCCGGTTTGTAAATGAATATTTTATTTTATTCACTTCCACGTTAAAACTACATTTTTAACAATAAAATATTTTATTTAACTTATGAATGCTCTATCCAGTTCATTTATTCAATAAAATGATATTTTTATTTTTCTAACATATTTTAGAAAATTTCGGCGGCATAACGGCACGATACTAGAAACGGGACAAGGCCTAGCCTTATCCCCGGTCTAGTGAAGGCCCACGCCATTCACATATCAATCAAATTTACCAAACAACCAAATTTCAATCAAATAATCTAACAAATTTTTGCAATCAAACAAACAAGTCCATGGTCTGTGGACGATTGTGTCGGGTGCTACTAAACACCGTCTGCATCCTAGTGTATATATATATATATATATATATATATATATATATATATATATATTTATATATAACTAGAAAAGAAATTGAAAGGTGAGAAGTTCTCACAAATAGCTATCCAATCATCTTGACTCTTCTTTGATAGAAATCTTCATCGTTATCGCATCTTCGTCATCTTCGTTGCCCGTAGTCACTATATATATAAAAATCACATTTTTATTTCTCTATTCCATATATAAAAATCGAATTTTTACTTTTCTATTCAATATATAAAAATCGAATTTTTATTATGCTATTCAATATATAAAAATCGAATTTTTATTATGCTATTCAATATATAAAAATCGAATTTTTATTATGCTATTCAATATATAAAAATCGAATTTTTATTATGCTATTCAATATATAAAAATCGAATTTTTATTATGCTATTCAATATATTAAAATCCTATTTTTACTTCGACGCTATATGGATAAAAATTCTATTTTATCACGCTATTCTCTATATAAAGTTTCCGCCTTTTCAAATAGATCTTTCACCTTTTCTACTATAAAGATTTCGCCTTTTCTAAAATAAAGATTTCGCCTTTTCTAAAATAAAGATTTCGCCTTTATAAAAATATAGATTTCATCTTTTCAAATATATCATTATAAAAAATCACATTTTTATTTTTTCTACACATATAAAGATGCTATTTTTAATATTTCTATCATGTAAAAATTATATTTTTAATTCTTCTATATAGTAAAGACTATATTTTTAATACTTTAAAAATATAAAAATCATATTTTTATTATTTTAAAAATATAAAGATCATATTTTTGATCCACTTCACATATAAAAGTTATATCCTTAACCTTTTTATAAATTAAAAACTGAATTTTAAAAATAAAAATCTTCTCTTCCTTATAAATAAAAATCGAAACTTTCATTAATAAAAATCCGACCTTTCATAAATAAAATCCTTATCTTTTCATTAGTAAAAATTCAATCTTTCTCCTTATTTTAAAATCAAATCTTTTCTAATTTTATATTGTTAAAAATCCTAATTGTTTTCTCTTTTTTTTTCTATCCATATTTTAATGAAAATTAAAATAAAATAAAATAAGAAAGTAAAATGAAAATAAAAACATACCAGCCAAGAGGGGGTGATGGCCAGGCTCGGCGGCAGGATGAAGGGGTGGGGGGTGCTGCGTCGGTCGAGCAAGAGGATTTGGGGGGGGGGGGTCTTCGATCAGCGATTGCGAGAGAGGGGGGCTTCAGTCGATGGGTGGGGGTGTCGGGAGTCGCGCCGCTGGGGGGGGGAGGGGGGGTGTTCTTCTCGAGGCGGCGGCGGCTTAAGGGGAGGGGCGATGCTCCTCTCTCTGTTTCCCTTTTTTTATTTCTGAAAAATAAATTGAAATTGTCGGGGGGGGGGGGGGGGGCTGGGTAGTTAAGGGAAGAAAGGGTTTTTTTATTTTATTTTATTATTTTATTATTTTATTTTCTAAAAAGTTGACTTTTACATACGCCCTCTAAACGAGGTCCACCGCCTGTCGTCCATAGCGTTTCACCCCCATTCCGAACCCAATGGGATACGTATCGTAGGTTGATTCAGGCGTTACGATCTGTTTCCGTTAAAATCAACATATAACTCTATATATTGAATTTAAACGCGCATTTCAATTTACCGGGGTCACATACGAACTCGAAAAATTCCCGAAATATATTTTCTAGCTTCGTATTGACGGTACGGTCCTAACAAAACTAGTTTCGTCGAATTCTGAGACAGTTTGAAAAATGGCCATTTTCCAGTCGATTAAAATCAACTAAAACTGGTCAAACGCGTTTTCCTTTGCCACGCTCACATATTGATTCGAAAAATTATGAAATTTGGAATCTAGCAATAACTTTACAACTCGGACCCAACAAACGTGGTTTCGTCGAAATCCGAGGTCGTTTGCAAAATTCCCATTTTTAAGGGCCCGAATTCCACAACGACTATTCAGAATTTTCAACTGGACATAACTTCTGATTCCCGCTATGAAATTTTGATTTTTCAAATTCGTTGGAAAGATATTATCAATTAGATCCTAATGTTTTTGGTTTCACTAAAATCTGGATTGTTTTGCACCCGGTACATTCAATTGAAGTTTGAAATCGAATTATCGAACTACCGCGCCATTTTCAATTCTATTTATAATTATATATAAATATTTATATTCTAGCGCTCTATTCCTATTGGAAGATCACACATATTAGCTCAAAAAAAAATTTATATTCTAACGACGACGTATATAATATATACGTTTGAATTCCATTCTAAATAAATTTCTCGTCGATATTATTTGAAATAATTCATTTAAAATAATCAAAATTCGCTAAAATTGCCAAAATAAAAATTTTAAACTGGCCTAGATTTTCGGGTTGTTACAATCTCCCCCACTTAAAACTTTTCGTCCCCGAAAAGGAACAAAGCCGAAAGTGGTTTGATCAATTAACTCTACGTTCAATCTGGCTTCCATTCTCCAACTTTTCAGTTTCTGAGAATTTTCAAAAATTTCAAAAATTTGGCTAACACCCTAAATTTTCGAAAAATTTCGCCATAACCTCCCTGCATCGGGGAATTTAAATTGCTTCCCCGGTCCTTCTCATCTCAAAAAGAAAAATTAAAAGCCAATAGGCTCATAAAATCATCATCACCCAAACAAAACAGTAAATTATGTAGTAAACATGTATCTATTTGTCGGGCAAACAAATTTTATTCTCTGGCTCTAGCCTCCTTGCTATGACCTGTTCAATGTAAGTATATATATATGCAAGCAAATGCGACCAATTTTCAATATAATTCAATAATTGGTTCAATTAGGCATAATGGTTCAAAATTATCAAACAAATAAACAAACAACACAAACATCAATCAATTAGTGGATTAACATTTCAAATTCATAAATTTTGATACATATACTGAAAATCTTGTTTTTGATGCCAATTCACAACAAAGTATTCTAGCTATATTAGTTTTGGTTCTCACACCAGCCTAATGGAAATATGTAGATATAACACCTTCGTCACTCGAAAATAAATACTGGTAATGGTATACTTCATCATCAGGACCATGTCCGGGCGACTAGAGTGTGACTCTATATCTATCTAATATATTAAAACTTCGAATATACGTTCATGACGCGTATATGCAAAACCTTTATATACTAGATTGTCCAAATTCAAAATAAATAAATAATCAAATATGTTTTAAAATGGTTTAAATTTTTAAAACAAAGTTGTTTTCACTTTAAAAATTTACTCTTCACACTCGTTCTAGGATACTACTGATCCTATCTCTAACGAGTCATTCTCGTTGGATATTACTAATCCAATTTCTGATGAATTTTTTCGTATGGTTCTATTGTGTCTTGTTCTCTGAGCCTTGTAAACCAAAGCTCTGATACCAACTGTGAAGACCCGTAACTTCCCCGTGAAGGAAAGAGCGGATAATTTGAGAACAAGCCACAACAGAACGCAGACAAAAGAACATTTCTTTGTATATTACAACAATACATCAGATTACAAGAATATACAGAGTATAAATGAATATCACACAGAAATATCAGAGATTTAAATTACATTTAAATACACAGCAGCGGAAAATAATACAATACACAACTGGAATGAGATATACGGATACAAAGCTTTCTGGATATCGTTCCAGCTGTAAACCAGGATCCTATGAATATAAATCTGCAAAACCAAAACTACTAGCTGCCCGTGTCAAAATAGGGGCACCCAGAGTTTAGGTTAGAACAATAAACTCCAGGTCAGTCATGTGACTGGTGTGAGAACTAAAACAGTTATTAATCTTTATCTTTAAAGTTCGGTAAATCAAGGGACCACGCCGTATAACACGGAACGGGTTTCCTCCCAAGAATACCAGTGCATAAAACAACAGCGCAATGCTAAATAAAGAAAAATGAAGCTATTTTAAGACCCAGGTCCCATCACACAATGCAACGCAGCCGGAGGATAGGGTTTTCCCTTATAATAGCCAAGAATGCTTGATACGTTTAAAACAAATCATTTGATACTATAATAAGTGCATAGTGCATAAAACGACTTCAAATCATAAGTATCGATCATAGACGGCATAAGCGCCCCATCCCACTATGTCGCCATACTAGGCTCTACAAATAAAACCACAAATGTCACGTATTTGGAAATTGGGTTTCCGTCATGAACCAAGGCAAAAGATAGTCCTTACCGAATTCGAGACTGCCTAGCCCGAGTCTCAGGATCAGAACGCATCGACCCTTGGATCGTCAGGGCCGGTCCACACGGAGTGTATTAAAATGCCAGAGCACTACGTTTCGCCGCCCTTTGGGGCGTAAGCGAGCCAACGAATGAGTCCATTGGACCCAGATCGTCCGATCTAACCGAGGCGCCTCGCAACAGCAACAACAACATAAGTCAAACTCGTCAGGGCGTGTAAAACCACTGACGCCACTTTTAGCTAGGAGGAAACGTAGGCCCTCCCTGAGGTCCTTTCTCCCGTTTCTGGTTCATACCGGGGTGTGAGGCTCGCGATTCAACGTTACACAAAGCTATGCCACAAAGGTTGTGCTTTGATCATCAACCACAAGACTTTGCTTTTCAACAGAAGCCTTGATCATTTTCCACTTAGGCATGCCACACAGGCAATTCACTCCATGCGTTTGATATCCACCAATATATAACCCCTGAGCTCGTACGTCTCAGAGAAGGGCGTTAAGCAAGAGAATAAATTCTCTGCCGCCAAACAGATATATATTTAATAGAGATCAATCACACGGACTAAAATCCAATGTCAGACACACAGTCCATTTACAAGTCCGTTCTGGGTCTGAACGAAACCGGAGGCACCTAGTACCCCGCATATCCATCGATCTCCAAGTACGTCTGGACGATCACCAACTGTTTCCATCTTCTTGGGTGTACAGCCCAATCAAGATCATCAGTAATCACCCAAACGACGTGAAGACTTCTGGTCTTCGACCACCGTCTTCATCTTCGACTTATCGTTGTATCAGTTATTCAGAATGGGATAAACCCGGTCTTTCCAAATAACTCGCGTATATTTTAAATAAGTGTTACACAAACATAACATACGCCTCATTCCAATTCATCAGTCACTAACCGCAAATTAATCAAGAGAATAATTTCCCCAAATATTAACCCCGAAGGCCGAAACCAACATCAGATCAATATCCAGAAAAACCATTCTGCTTGGCTAACCGACAGTTAGTTTCTAAATTTCACATTCATAGGGAAAGGTTCCCATTAATTTTATCCAAGATAAATTCCTTGAATTTATTCTTTATTCTATTTTTGAATCTCAATTCAAACTAGTCGGGATTAGCGAACCTTACCGAAGTAATCATTTATTTTAATTTCCCCATCCCAACCTATTCATCGCATGAAGTAAAACTGGTAATATTTCATATCTAACACCACAGTGTTATCGGTAAATTCAATTACCATTTCACGTTCAAATCTAATTAAAGATTTAACTATCGCCTGGAGCAAAACTGGTGATACTCCATTTTCGATCATCTCAATCTAATTTAAGATTCATTAAAACTCCACTTAGTTTTAATCTTCGACTGGGTTAAAAAATCAGTGTCATTTAAAACACGGTTCACGATAAACCCAAAATCACATCCCATTAATTATCGGGTTAAAGAACAAGTGTTATTTAAAACACTGTTCACGATAAACCCAAAAATCATTCCATTAATTATCGGGTTAAAGAACAAGTGTTATTTAAAACACTGTTCACAATAAACCCAAAAATCAATACCAATTCAATTCCAATTAAATATCATTTAATTGGTACACTTCATTAAATCTAAATAAAAAGATTTAATCTTTTCTCAACAGGGTTCAAGAACAGTGTTAATGAAGACACCATTCACGACAAACCCAAATCACATTTGTATTCAATACAAGGCTCTGAATAGAAAATATATCGGCTTATATTCAATATCAAATTCTACGATTAACAAATGTCGTATTGGAAATAACGATATAAATATATATCTTTCAAATTTCCATAAGAACACCTGTATAGTCACGAATTCCAACATCGAAATATTCCGAAGACAATTTCGATTCAAATCCACTCCAATGCAATCATTGGAAATTCTGGTTATTTTTAAAACCCTTTTTAAATTCAATTTATTTATTTAAAAATAAATAGAATTATAATTCTAGTTCAAAACTAGTTCATTTCGATAAAAATCTATTTTTATCTTTTCAAATATGGAGTTTTTCATCCCAATTTTTCCCAAATCATTTCTTATGATTTTACACAATTTATTATTATTTTTAATAATTTTATCAAGGCCCGTACAGTCGATTTCCATCAATGGCCATCGAACTGCACTTACAGCGACCTTTTTCAAATTTGATTTGGACGTATCTCCAAATCCAACTGTTAGATTTCAAATTTCTAATATTCGTTAGAAAGCTCTTTTCGATACGAACCCAACAGTTCCGGTTTTTGGAGAATCCGACGGTCGGATCTCCCGTAATGTCCGTTTGAAATAAATGGTCGAAATTCACGAACTACCGCGGCGCGACGCGTTCTATTCAGGCCATTATATTATATATATATATAATATATATTTCGTCGATTTCTATTTAAACGAATTATATAGATAGTTTTAAATTCGTTTCAAAAACAATTTCAACTTCCATTTCAATTCAAATCAAAATTGAATTCTTCTTTATAAATTCGTTTTAAAATTCATTTTTAAAATTCATTTCTATTCAATTCAAATTTCAATTCAATTTGAATTCATTTCAATTCGCTTTCAATTCAATTTGAATTCGTTTTCAACTTAATTCAATTCCAAAGTCGTTTTCTATTCAATTCAAATTGGTTTTCTATTCGATTCAATTCAAATTGGTTTTCTATTCGAATCAAATTCGTTATATATTCAATTCATTTCGAAATCGTTTTATATTCAATTCAATTCAAATTCGTTTTAAAATATGTGTTTTCGAAATCACTTTTCAATATGCATTTTAAAATGAATAAAATCGATATAAATATCATTCACGTCAAAATGGCGTCAATCTAACCAACACGGCTTCATATATTTCTATTTTCAAATATTCTATTCAACAAATGAATATTTATTTTTGTCAACACACGACTAATCTCAACGAATGAGTACTGTCCACGTGTGACAATTTTTGTTAAATTATTTCGTCCAACACATGACTAATCTCAACGGATGAGTACAGTCAACACATGAACCTTTATTTTATATTGATAAAGATGCAAATTTTATTATTAAAATATTTCGTTCAACACATGACTAATCTCAACGAATGAGTACAGTCAACACATGAACTTTTATGTTATAATATTCTTTATTTTCTAAATTGGAATGAGGCCCAATCAATCACCATATAATGTTAATTATATGGATTTTCCTACATCACACGTATATAATAGCATTGCAAAATAATCAACCATCAACCAAAGTGCACTACACTGTATAAGCATCAAATATAGATATCTAACGCTTATAACAGCCTGTCAATCAATCGATCGACATATTTAATCATTCAGGATGAGTGAACTTCAAAATTCATCCCAACACCCGTGTGGGGTTTCAAACAATCAAACACAGATTTTAGTTGTGCAGTTGGGCGATGTGTAAAATCTATCGACCCAATCAATGTCCTTCAAATAGGTGTACATAAACAAACCGTCCGGTTTGTTTATGAATATTTTATTTTATTCACTTCCACGTTAAAACTACATTTTTAACGATAAAATATTTTATTTAACTTATGAATGCTCTATCCAGTTCATTTATTCAATAAAATGATATTTTTATTTTTCTAACATATTTTAGAAAATTTCGGCGGCATAACGGCACGATACTAGAAACGGGACAAGGCCTAGCCTTATCCCTGGTCTAGTGAAGGCCCACGCCATTCACATATCAATCAAATTTACCAAACAACCAAATTTCAATCAAATAATCTAACAAATTTTTGCAATCAAACAAACAAGTCCATGGTCTGTGGACGATTGTGTCGGGTGCTACTAAACACCGTCTGCATCCTAGTATATATATATATATATATATATATATATATATATATATATATATATAACTAGAAAAGAAATTGAAAGGTGAGAAGTTCTCACAAATAGCTATCCAATCATCTTGACTCTTCTTTGATAGAAATCTTCATCGTTATCGCATCTTCGTCATCTTCGTTGCCCGTAGTCACTATATATATAAAAATCACATTTTTATTTCTCTATTCCATATATAAAAATCGAATTTTTACTTTTTTATTCAATATATAAAAATCGAATTTTCATTATGCTATTCAATATATAAAAATCGAATTTTTATTATGCTATTCAATATATAAAAATCGAATTTTTATTATGCTATTCAATATATAAAAATCGAATTTTTATTATGCTATTCAATATATAAAAATCCCATTTTTACTTCGACGCTATATGGATAAAAATTCTATTTTATCACGCTATTCTCTATATAAAGTTTCCGCCTTTTCAAAAATAGATCTTTCACCTTTTCTACTATAAAGATTTCGCCTTTTCTAAAATAAAGATTTCGCCTTTTCTAAAATAAAGATTTCGCCTTTATAAAAATATAGATTTCATCTTTTCAAATATATCATTATAAAAAATCACATTTTTATTTTTTCTACACATATAAAGATGCTATTTTTAATATTTCTATCATGTAAAAATTATATTTTTAATTCTTCTATATAGTAAAGACTATATTTTTAATACTTTAAAAATATAAAAATCATATTTTTATTATTTTATAAATATAAAGATCATATTTTTGATCCACTTCACATATAAAAGTTATATCCTTAACCTTTTTATAAATTAAAAACTGAATTTTAAAAATAAAAATCTTCTCTTCCTTATAAATAAAAATCGAAACTTTCATTAATAAAAATCCGACCTTTCATAAATAAAATCCTTATCTTTTCATTAGTAAAAATTCAATCTTTCTCCTTATTTTAAAATCAAATCTTTTCTAATTTTATATTGTTAAAAATCCTAATTGTTTTCTCTTTTTTTTCTATCCATATTTTAATGAAAATGAAAATAAAATAAAATAAAATAAAATAAGAAAGTAAAATGAAAATAAAAACATACCAGCCAAGGGGGGTGATGGCCAGGCTCGGCGGCAGGATGAGGGGGTGGGGGGGTGCTGCGTCGGTCGCGCAAGAGGATTTGGGGGGGGGGGTCTTCGATCAGCGATTGCGAGAGAGGGGGGCTTTAGTCGATGGGTGGGGGTCTCGGGAGTTGCGCCGCTGGGGGGGGGGGGGGGTCTTCTCGAGGCGGCGGCGGCTTAAGGGGAGGGGCGATGCTCCTCTCTGTGTTTCCCTTTTTTTTATTTCTGAAAAATGAATTGAAATTGTCGGGGGGGGGGGGGCCTGGGTAGTTAAGGGAAGAAAGGGTTTTTTTTATTTTATTTTTATTATTTTATTTTCTAAAAAGTTGACTTTTACATACGCCCTCTAAACGAGGTCCACCGCCTGTCGTCCATAGCGTTTCACCCCCATTCCGAACCCAATGGGATACGTATCGTAGGTTGATTCAGACGTTACGATCAGTTTCCGTTAAAATCAACATATAACTCTATATATTGAATTTAAACGCGCATTTCAATTTACCGGGGTCACATACGAACTCGAAAAATTCCCGAAAAATATTTTCTAGCTTCGTGTTGACGATACGGTCCTAATAAAACTAGTTTCGTCGAATTCTGAGACCGTTTGAAAAATGGCCATTTTCCAGTCGATTAAAATCAACTAAAACTGGTCAAACGCGTTTTCCTTTGCCACGCTCACATATTGATTCGAAAAATTATGAAATTTGGAATCTAGTAATAACTTTACAACTCGGACCCAACAAAAGTGGTTTCGTCGAAATCCGAGGTCGTTTGCAAAATTCCCATTTTTAAGGGCCCGAATTCCACAACGACTATTCAGAATTTTCAACTGGACATAACTTCTGATTCCCGCTATGAAATTTTGATTTTTCGGATTTGTTGGAAAGATATTATCAATTAGACCCTAGTGTTTTTGGTTTCACTAAAATCTGGATTGTTTTGCACCCGGTACATTCAATTGAAGTTTGAAATCGAATTATCGAACTACCGCGCCATTTTCAATTCTATTTATAATTATATATAAATATTTATATTCTAACGACGACGTATATAATATATACGTTTGAATTCCATTCTAAATAAATTTCTCGTCGATATTATTTAAAATAATTCATTTAAAATAATCAAAATTCGCTAAAATTGCCAAAATAAAAATTTTAAACTGGCCCAGATTTTCGGGTTGTTACAATCTCCCCCACTTAAAACTTTTCTTCCCCGAAAAGGAACAAAGCCGAAAGTGGTTTGATCAATTAACTCTACGTTCAATCTGGCTTCCATTCTCCAACTTTTTAGTTTCTGAGAATTTTCAAAAATTTCAAAAATTTCCCTAAATTTTCGAAAAATTTCGCCATAACCTCCCTGCACCGGGAGCATCGGGGAATTTCAAATAGCTTCCCCGGTCCTTCTCATCTCAAAAAGAAAAAGCCAAGCGGCTAGCCAATAGGCTCATAAAATCATCATCACCCAAACAAAACAGTAAATTATGTAGTAAACATGTACCTATTTGTCGGGCAAACAAATTTTATTCTCTGGCTCTAGCCTCCTTGCTATGACCTGTTCAATGTAAGTATATATATATATGCAAGCAAATGCGACCAATTTTCAATATAATTCAATATTTGGTTCAATTAGGCATAATGGTTCAAAATTATCAAACAAATAAACAAACAACACAAACATCAATCAATTAGTGGATTAACGTTTCAAATTCATAAATTTTGATACATATACTGAAAATCTTGTTTTTGATGCCAATTCACAACAAAGTATTCTAGCTATATTAGTTTTGGTTCTCACACCAGCCTAATGGAAATATGTAGATATAACACCTTCGTCACTCGAAAATAAATACTGGTGATGGTATACTTCATCATCAGGACCATGTCCGGGCGACTAGAGTGTGACTCTATATCTATCTAATATATTAAAACTTCGAATATACGTTCATGACGCGTATATGCAAAACCTTTATATACTAGATTGTCCAAATTCAAAATAAATAAATAATCAAATACGTTTTAAAATGGTTTAAATTTTCAAAACAAAGTTGTTTTCACTTTAAAAATTTACTCTTCACACTTGTTCTTGGATACTACTGATCCTATCTCTAACGAGTCATTCTCGTTGGATATTACTAATCCAATTTCTGATGAATTCTTTCGTATGGTTCTAATGTGTCTTGTTCTCTGAGCCTTGTAAACCAAAGCTCTGATACCAACTGTGAAGACCCGTAACTTCCCCGTGAAGGAAAGAGCGGATAATTTGAGAACAAGCCACAACAGAACGCAGACAAAAGAACATTTCTTTGTATATTACAACAATACATCAGATTACAAGAATATACAGAGTATAAATGAATATCACACAGAAATATCAGAGATTTAAATTACATTTAAATACAGAGCAGCGGAAAATAATACAATACACAACTAGAATGAGATATACAGATACAAAGCTTTCCGGATATCGTTCCAGCTGTAAACCAGGATCCTGTGAATATAAATCTGCAAAACCAAAACTACTAGCTACCCGTGTCAAAATAGGGGCAACCAGAGTTTAGGTTAGAACAATAAACTCCAGGTCAGTCATGTGACTGGTGTGAGAACTAAAACAGTTATTAATCTTTATCTTTAAAGTTCGGTAAATCAAGGGACCACGCCGTATAACACGGAACGGGTTTCCTCCCAAGAATACCAGTGCATAAAACAACAGCGCAATGCTAAATAAAGAAAAATGAAGCTATTATAAGACCCAGGTCCCATCACACAATGCAACGCAGCCGAAGGATAGGGTTTTCCCTTATAATAGCCAAGAATGCTTGATACGTTTAAAACAAATCATTTGATACTATAATAAGTGCATAGTGCATAAAACGACTTCAAATCAAAAGTATCGATCATAGACGGCATAAGCGCCCCATCCCACTATGTCGCCATACTAGGCTCTACAAATAAAACCGCAAATGTCACGTATTTGGAAATTGGGTTTCCGTCATGAACCAAGGCAAAAGATAGTCCTTACCGAATTCGAGACTGCCTAGCCCGAGTCTCAGGATCAGAACGCATCGACCCTTGGATCGTCAGGGCCGGTCCACACGGAGTGGATTAAAATGCCTGAGCACTACGTTTCGCCGCACTTTGGGGCGTAAGCGAGTCAACGAATGACTCCATCGGACCCGGATCGTCCGATCTAACCGAGGCACCTCGCAACAGCAACAACCACATAAGTCAAACTCGTCAGGGCGTGTAAAACCACTGACGCCACTTTTAGCTAGGAGGAAACGTAGGCCCTCCCTGAGGTCCTTTCTCCCGTTTCTGGTTCATACCGGGGTGTGAGGCTCGCGATTCAACGTTACACAAAGCTATGCCACAAAGGTTGTGCTTTGATCATCAACCACAAGACTTTGCTTTTCAACAGAAGCCTTGATCATTTTCCACTTAGGCATGCCACACAGGCAATTCACTCCATGCGTTTGATATCCATCAATATATAACCCCTGAGCTCGTACGTCTCAGAGATGGGCGTTAAGCAAGAGAATAAATTCTCCGCTGCCAAACAGATATATATTTAATAGAGATCAATCACACGGACTAAAATCCAATGTCAGAAACACAGTCCATTTACAAGTCCGTTCTGGGTCTGAACGAAACCGGAGGCACCTAGTACCCCGCATATCCATCGATCTCCAAGTACGTCTGGACGATCACCAACTGTTTCCATCTTCTTGGGTGTACAGCCCAATCAAGATCATCAGTAATCACCCAAACGACGTGAAGACTTCTGGTCTTCGACCACCGTCTTCATCTTCGACTTATCGTTGTATCAGTTATTCAGAATGGGATAAACCCGGTCTTTCCAAATAACTCGCGTATATTTTATATAAGTGTTACACAAACACAACATACGCCTCATTCTAATTCATCAGTCACTAACCGCAAATTAATCAAGAGAATAATTTCCCCAAATATTAACCCCGAAGGCCGAAACCAACATCAGATCAATATCCAGAAAAACCATTCTGCTTGGCTAACCGACAGTTAGTTTCTAAATTTCACATTCATAGGGAAAGGTTCCCATTAATTTTATCCAAGATAAATTCCTTGAATTTATTCTTTATTCTATTTTTGAATCTCAATTCAAACTAGTCGGGATTAGCGAACCTTACCGAAGTAATCATTTATTTTAATTTCCCCATCCCAACCTATTCATCGCATGAAGTAAAACTGGTAATACTTCATATCTAACACCACAGTGTTATCGGTAAATTCAATTACCATTTCACGTTCAAATCTAATTAAAGATTTAACTATCGCCTGGAGCAAAACTGGTGATACTCCATTTTCGATCATTTCAATCTAATTTAAGATTCATTAAAACTCCACTTAGTTTTAATCTTCGACGGGGTTAAAGAATCAGTGTCATTTAAAACACGGTTCACGATAAACCCAAAATCACATCCCATTAATTATCGGGTTAAAGAAAAAGTGTTATTTAAAACACTGTTCACGATAAACCCAAAAATCATTCCATTAATTATCGGGTTAAAGAACAAGTGTTATTTAAAACACTGTTCACAATAAACCCAAAAATCAATACCAATTCAATTCCAATTAAATATCATTTAATTGGTACACTTCATTAAATCTAAATAAAAAGATTTAATCTTTTCTCAACAGGGATCAAGAACAGTGTTAATGAAGACACCATTCACGACAAACCCAAATCACATTTGATATTCAATACAAGGCTCTGAATAGAAAATATATCGGCTTATATTCAATATCAAATTCTACGATTAACAAATGTCGTATTGGAAATAACGATATAAATATATATCTTTCAAATTTCCATAACAACACCTGTATTATCACGAATTCCAACATCGAAATATTCCGAAGACAATTTCGATTCAAATCCACTCCAATGCAATCATTGGAAATTCTGGTTATTTTTAAAAACCTTTTTAAATTAAATTTATTTATTTAAAAATAAATAGAATTATAATTCTAGTTCAAAACTAGTTCATTTCGATAAAAATCTATTTTTATCTTTTCAAATATGGAGTTTTTCATCCCAATTTTTCCCAAATCATTTCTTATGATTTTACACAATTTATTATTATTTTTAATAATTTTATCAAGGCCCGTACAGTCGATTTCCATCAATGGACATCGAACTGCACTTACAGCGACCTTTTTCAAATTTGATTTGGACGTATCTCCAAATCCAACTGTTAGATTTCAAATTTCTAATATTCGTTAGAAAGCTCTTTTCGATACGAACCCAACAGTTCCGGTTTTTGGAGAATCCGACGGTCGGATCTCCCGTAATGTCCGTTTGAAATAAATGGTCGAAATTCACGAACTACCGCGGCGCGACGCGTTCTATTCAGGCCATTATATTATATATATAATATATATTTCGTCGATTTCTATTTAAACGAATTATATAGATAGTTTTAAATTCGTTTCAAAAACAATTTCAACTTCCATTTCAATTCAAATCAAAATTGAATTCTTCTTTATAAATTCGTTTTAAAATTCATTTTTAAAATTCATTTCTATTCAATTCAAATTTCAATTCAATTTGAATTCATTTCAATTCGCTTTCAATTCAATTTGAATTCGTTTTCAACTTAATTCAATTCCAAAGTCGTTTTCTATTCAATTCAAATTGGTTTTCTATTCGATTCAATTCAAATTGGTTTTCTATTCGAATCAAATTCGTTATATATTCAATTCATTTCGAAATCGTTTTATATTCAATTCAATTCAAATTCGTTTTAAAATATGTGTTTTCGAAATCACTTTTCAATATGCATTTTAAAATGAATAAAATCGATATAAATATCATTCACGTCAAAATGGCGTCAATCTAACCAACACGGCTTCATATATTTCTATTTTCAAATATTCTATTCAACAAATGAATATTTATTTTTGTCAACACACGACTAATCTCAACGAATGAGTACTGTCCACGTGTGACAATTTTTGTTAAATTATTTCGTCCAACACATGACTAATCTCAACGGATGAGTACAGTCAACACATGAACCTTTATTTTATATTGATAAAGATGCAAATTTTATTATTAAAATATTTCGTTCAACACATGACTAATCTCAACGAATGAGTACAGTCAACACATGAACTTTTATGTTATAATATTCTTTATTTTCTAAATTGGAATGAGGCCCAATCAATCACCATATAATGTTAATTATATGGATTTTCCTACATCACACGTATATAATAGCATTGCAAAATAATCAACCATCAACCAAAGTGCACTACACTGTATAAGCATCAAATATAGATATCTAACGCTTATAACAGCCTGTCAATCAATCGATCGACATATTTAATCATTCAGGATGAGTGAACTTCAAAATTCATCCCAACACCCGTGTGGGGTTTCAAACAATCAAACACAGATTTTAGTTGTGCAGTTGGGCGATGTGTAAAATCTATCGACCCAATCAATGTCCTTCAAATAGGTGTACATAAACAAACCGTCCGGTTTGTTTATGAATATTTTATTTTATTCACTTCCACGTTAAAACTACATTTTTAACGATAAAATATTTTATTTAACTTATGAATGCTCTATCCAGTTCATTTATTCAATAAAATGATATTTTTATTTTTCTAACATATTTTAGAAAATTTCGGCGGCATAACGGCACGATACTAGAAACGGGACAAGGCCTAGCCTTATCCCTGGTCTAGTGAAGGCCCACGCCATTCACATATCAATCAAATTTACCAAACAACCAAATTTCAATCAAATAATCTAACAAATTTTTGCAATCAAACAAACAAGTCCATGGTCTGTGGACGATTGTGTCGGGTGCTACTAAACACCGTCTGCATCCTAGTATATATATATGTATATATATAACTAGAAAAGAAATTGAAAGGTGAGAAGTTCTCACAAATAGCTATCCAATCATCTTGACTCTTCTTTGATAGAAATCTTCATCGTTATCGCATCTTCGTCATCTTCGTTGCCCGTAGTCACTATATATATAAAAATCACATTTTTATTTCTCTATTCCATATATAAAAATCGAATTTTTACTTTTCAATTCAATATATAAAAATCGAATTTTCATTATGCTATTCAATATATAAAAATCGAATTTTTATTATGCTATTCAATATATAAAAATCGAATTTTTATTATGCTATTCAATATATAAAAATCCCATTTTTACTTCGACGCTATATGGATAAAAATTCTATTTTATCACGCTATTCTCTATATAAAGTTTCCGCCTTTTCAAAAATAGATCTTTCACCTTTTCTACTATAAAGATTTCGCCTTTTCTAAAATAAAGATTTCGCCTTTTCTAAAATAAAGATTTCGCCTTTATAAAAATATAGATTTCATCTTTTCAAATATATCATTATAAAAAATCACATTTTTATTTTTTCTACACATATAAAGATGCTATTTTTAATATTTCTATCATGTAAAAATTATATTTTTAATTCTTCTATATAGTAAAGACTATATTTTTAATACTTTAAAAATATAAAAATCATATTTTTATTATTTTATAAATATAAAGATCATATTTTTGATCCACTTCACATATAAAAGTTATATCCTTAACCTTTTTATAAATTAAAAACTGAATTTTGAAAATAAAAATCTTCTCTTCCTTATAAATAAAAATCGAAACTTTCATTAATAAAAATCCGACCTTTCATAAATAAAATCCTTATCTTTTCATTAGTAAAAATTCAATCTTTCTCCTTATTTTAAAATCAAATCTTTTCTAATTTTATATTGTTAAAAATCCTAATTGTTTTCTCTTTTTTTTCTATCCATATTTTAATGAAAATGAAAATAAAATAAAATAAAATAAAATAAGAAAGTAAAATGAAAATAAAAACATACCAGCCAAGGGGGGGTGATGGCCAGGCTCGGCGGCAGGATGAGGGGGTGGGGGGGTGCTGCGTCGGTCGCGCAAGAGGATTTGGGGGGGGGGGGGTCTTCGATCAGCGATTGCGAGAGAGGGGGGCTTTAGTCGATGGGTGGGGGTCTCGGGAGTTGCGCCGCTGGGGGAGGGGGGGGGGTCTTCTCGAGGCTGCGGCGGCTTAAGGGGAGGGGCGATGCTCCTCTCTGTGTTTCCCTTTTTTTTATTTCTGAAAAATGAATTGAAATTGTCGGGGGGGGGGGGGGGGGGGCTGGGTAGTTAAGGGAAGAAAGGGTTTTTTTTATTTTATTTTTATTATTTTATTATTTTATTTTCTAAAAAGTTGACTTTTACATACGCCCTCTAAACGAGGTCCACCGCCTGTCGTCCATAGCGTTTCACCCCCATTCCGAACCCAATGGGATACGTATCGTAGGTTGATTCAGACGTTACGATCAGTTTCCGTTAAAATCAACATATAACTCTATATATTGAATTTAAACGCGCATTTCAATTTACCGGGGTCACATACGAACTCGAAAAATTCCCGAAAAATATTTTCTAGCTTCGTGTTGACGATACGGTCCTAATAAAACTAGTTTCGTCGAATTCTGAGACCGTTTGAAAAATGGCCATTTTCCAGTCGATTAAAATCAACTAAAACTGGTCAAACGCGTTTTCCTTTGCCACGCTCACATATTGATTCGAAAAATTATGAAATTTGGAATCTAGTAATAACTTTACAACACGGACCCAACAAAAGTGGTTTCGTCGAAATCCGAGGTCGTTTGCAAAATTCCCATTTTTAAGGGCCCGAATTCCACAACGACTATTCAGAATTTTCAACTGGACATAACTTCTGATTCCCGCTATGAAATTTTGATTTTTCGGATTTGTTGGAAAGATATTATCAATTAGATCCTAGTGTTTTTGGTTTCACTAAAATATGGATTGTTTTGCACCCGGTACATTCAATTGAAGTTTGAAATCGAATTATCGAACTACCGCGCCATTTTCAATTCTATTTATAATTATATATAAATATTTATATTCTAACGACGACGTATATAATATATACGTTTGAATTCCATTCTAAATAAATTTCTCGTCGATATTATTTTAAATAATTCATTTAAAATAATCAAAATTCGCTAAAATTGCCAAAATAAAAATTTTAAACTGGCCCAGATTTTCGGGTTGTTACAATCTCCCCCACTTAAAACTTTTCTTCCCCGAAAAGGAACAAAGCCGAAAGTGGTTTGATCAATTAACTCTACGTTCAATCTGGCTTCCATTCTCCAACTTTTTAGTTTCTGAGAATTTTCAAAAATTTCAAAAATTTCCCTAAAATTTCGCCATAACCTCCCTGCACCGGGAGCATCGGGGAATTTCAAATAGCTTCCCCGGTCCTTCTCATCTCAAAAAGAAAAAGAAAAGGCCAAGCGGCTAGCCAATAGGCTCATAAAATCATCATCACCCAAACAAAACAGTAAATTATGTAGTAAACATGTACCTATTTGTCGGGCAAACAAATTTTATTCTCTGGCTCTAGCCTCCTTGCTATGACCTGTTCAATGTAAGTATATATATATGCAAGCAAATGCGACCAATTTTCAATATAATTCAATATTTGGTTCAATTAGGCATAATGGTTCAAAATTATCAAACAAATAAACAAACAACACAAACATCAATCAATTAGTGGATTAACGTTTCAAATTCATAAATTTTGATACATATACTGAAAATCTTGTTTTTGATGCCAATTCACAACAAAGTATTCTAGCTATATTAGTTTTGGTTCTCACACCAGCCTAATGGAAATATGTAGATATAACACCTTCGTCACTCGAAAATAAATACTGGTGATGGTATACTTCATCATCAGGACCATGTCCGGGCGACTAGAGTGTGACTCTATATCTATCTAATATATTAAAACTTCGAATATACGTTCATGACGCGTATATGCAAAACCTTTATATACTAGATTGTCCAAATTCAAAATAAATAAATAATCAAATACGTTTTAAAATGGTTTAAATTTTCAAAACAAAGTTGTTTTCACTTTAAAAATTTACTCTTCACACTCGTTCTTGGATACTACTGATCCTATCTCTAACGAGTCATTCTCGTTGGATATTACTAATCCAATTTCTGATGAATTCTTTCTTATGGTTCTAATGTGTCTTGTTCTCTGAGCCTTGTAAACCAAAGCTCTGATACCAACTGTGAAGACCCGTAACTTCCCCGTGAAGGAAAGAGCGGATAATTTGAGAACAAGCCACAACAGAACGCAGACAAAAGAACATTTCTTTGTATATTACAACAATACATCAGATTACAAGAATATACAGAGTATAAATGAATATCACACAGAAATATCAGAGATTTAAATTACATTTAAATACAGAGCAGCGGAAAATAATAAAATACACAACTAGAATGAGATATACAGATACAAAGCTTTCCGGATATCGTTCCAGCTGTAAACCAGGATCCTGTGAATATAAATCTGCAAAACCAAAACTACTAGCTGCCCGTGTCAAAATAGGGGCAACCAGAGTTTAGGTTAGAACAATAAACTCCAGGTCAGTCATGTGACTGGTGTGAGAACTAAAACAGTTATTAATCTTTATCTTTAAAGTTCGGTAAATCAAGGGACCACGCCGTATAACACGGAACGGGTTTCCTCCCAAGAATACCAGTGCATAAAACAACAGCGCAATGCTAAATAAAGAAAAATGAAGCTATTATAAGACCCAGGTCCCATCACACAATGCAACGCAGCCGAAGGATAGGGTTTTCCCTTATAATAGCCAAGAATGCTTGATACGTTTAAAACAAATCATTTGATACTATAATAAGTGCATAGTGCATAAAACGACTTCAAATCAAAAGTATCGATCATAGACGGCATAAGCGCCCCATCCCACTATGTCGCCATACTAGGCTCTACAAATAAAACCGCAAATGTCACATATTTGGAAATTGGGTTTCCGTCATGAACCAAGGCAAAAGATAGTCCTTACCGAATTCGAGACTGCCTAGCCCGAGTCTCAGGATCAGAACGCATCGACCCTTGGATCGTCAGGGCCGGTCCACACGGAGTGGATTAAAATGCCTGAGCACTACGTTTCGCCGCCCTTTGGGGCGTAAGCGAGCCAACGAATGACTCCATCGGACCCGGATCGTCCGATCTAACCGAGGCACCTCGCAACAGCAACAACCACATAAGTCAAACTCGTCAGGGCGTGTAAAACCACTGACGCCACTTTTAGCTAGGAGGAAACGTAGGCCCTCCCTGAGGTCCTTTCTCCCGTTTCTGGTTCATACCGGGGTGTGAGGCTCGCGATTCAACGTTACACAAAGCTATGCCACAAAGGCTGTGCCTTGATCATTTTCCACTTAGGCATGCCACACAGGCAATTCACTCCATGCGTTTGATATCCATCAATATATAACCCCTGAGCTCGTACGTCTCAGAGAAGGGCGTTAAGCAAGAGAATAAATTCTCCGCTGCCAAACAGATATATATTTAATAGAGATCAATCACACGGACTAAAATCCAATGTCAGAAACACAGTCCATTTACAAGTCCGTTCTGGGTCTGAACGAAACCGGAGGCACCTAGTACCCCGCATATCCATCGATCTCCAAGTACGTCTGGACGATCACCAACTGTTTCCATCTTCTTGGGTGTACAGCCCAATCAAGATCATCAGTAATCACTCAAACGACGTGAAGACTTCTGGTCTTCGACCACCGTCTTCATCTTCGACTTATCGTCGTATCAGTTATTCAGAATGGGATAAACCCGGTCTTTCCAAATAACTCGTGTATATTTTAAATAAGTGTTACACAAACACAACATACGCCTCATTCCAATTCATCAGTCACTAACCGTAAACTAATCAAGAGAATAATTTCCCAAATATTAACCCCGAAGGCCGAAACCAACATCAGATCAATATCCAGAAAAACCATTCTGCTTGGCTAACCGACAGTTAGTTTCTAAATTTCACATTCATAGGGAAAGGTTCCCATTAATTTTATCCAAGATAAATTCCTTGAATTTATTCTTTATTCTATTTTTGAATCTCAATTCAAACTAGTCGGGATTAGCGAACCTTACCGAAGTAATCATTTATTTTAATTTCCCCATCCCAACCTATTCATCCCATGAAGTAAAACTGGTAATACTTCATATCTAACACCACAGTGTTATCGGTAAATTCAATTACCATTTCACGTTCAAATCTAATTAAAGATTTAACTATCGCCTGGAGCAAAACTGGTGATACTCCATTTTCGATCATTTCAATCTAATTTAAGATTCATTAAAACTCCACTTAGTTTTAATCTTCGACTGGGTTAAAGAATCAGTGTCATTTAAAACACGGTTCACGATAAACCCAAAATCACATCCCATTAATTATCGGGTTAAAGAACAAGTGTTATTTAAAACACTGTTCACGATAAACCCAAAAATCATTCCATTAATTATCGGGTTAAAGAACAAGTGTTATTTAAAACACTATTCACAATAAACCCAAAAATCAATACCAATTCAATTCCAATTAAATATCATTTAATTTGTAGACTTCATTAAATCTAAATAAAAAGATTTAATCTTTTCTCAACAGGGATCAAGAACAGTGTTAATGAAGACACCATTCACGACAAACCCAAATCACATTTGATATTCAATACAAGGCTCTGAATAGAAAATATATCGGCTTATATTCAATATCAAATTCTACGATTAACAAATGTCGTATTGGAAATAACGATATAAATATATATCTTTCAAATTTCCATAACAACACCTGTATTATCACGAATTCCAACATCGAAATATTCCGAAGACAATTTCGATTCAAATCCACTCCAATGCAATCATTGGAAATTCTGGTTATTTTTAAAAACCGTTTTAAATTAAATTTATTTATTTAAAAATAAATAGAATTATAATTCTAGTTCAAAACTAGTTCATTTCGATAAAAATCTATTTTTATCTTTTCAAATATGGAGTTTTTCATCCCAATTTTACCCAAATCATTTCTTATGATTTTACTCAATTTATTATTATTTTTAATAATTTTATCAAGGCCCGTACAGTCGATTTCCATCAATGGCCATCGAACTGCACTTACAGCGACCTTTTTCAAATTTGATTTGGACGTATCTCCAAATCCAACCGTTAGATTTCAAATTTCTAATATTCGTTAGAAAGCTCTTTTCGATACGAACCCAACGGTTCAGGTTTTTGGAGAATCCGACGGTCGGATCTCCCGTAATGTCCGTTTGAAATAAATGGTCGAAATTCACGAACTGCCGCGGCGCGGTGCGTTCTATTCAGGCCATTATATTATATATATATAATATATATTTCATCGATTTCTATTTAAACGAATTATATAGATAGTTTTAAATTCGTTTCAAAAACAATTTCAACTTCCATTTCAATTCAAATCAAAATTGAATTCTTCTTTATAAATTCGTTTTAAAATTCATTTTTAAAATTCATTTCTATTCAATTCAAATTTCAATTCAATTTGAATTCATTTCAATTCAATTTGAATTCGTTTTCAACTTAATTCAATTCCAAAGTCGTTTTCTATTCGATTCAATTCAAATTGGTTTTCTATTCGAATCAAATTCGTTATATATTCAATTCATTTCGAAATTGTTTTATATTCAATTCAATTCAAATTCGTTTTAAAATATGTGTTTTCGAAATCACTTTTCAATATGCATTTTAAAATGAATAAAATCGATATAAATATCGTTCACGTCAAAATGGCGTCAATCTAACCAACACGGCTTCATATATTTCTATTTTCAAATATTCTATTCAACAAATGAGTATTTATTTTTGTCAACACACGACTAATCTCAACGAATGAGTACTGTCCACATGTGACAATTTTTGTTAAATTATTTCGTTCAACACATGACTAATCTCAACGGATGAGTATAGTCAACACATGAACCTTTATTTTATATTGATAAAGATGCAAATTTTATTATTAAAATATTTCGTTCAACACATGACTAATCTCAACGAATGAGTACAGTCAACATATGAACTTTTATGTTATAATATTCTTTATTTTCTAAATTGGAATGAGGCCCAATCCATCAGCATATAATGTTAATTATATGGATTTTCCTACATCACACGTATATAATAGCATTGCAAAATAAACAACCATCAACCAAAGTGCACTACACTGTATAAGCATCAAATATAGATATCTAACGCTTATAACAGCCTGTCAATCAATCGATCGACATATTTAATCATTCAGGATGAGTGAACTTCAAATTTCATCCCAACACCCGTGTGGGGTTTCAAACAATCAAACACAGATTTTAGTTGTGCAGTTGGGCGATGTGTAAAATCTATCGACCCAATCAATGTCCTTCAAATAGGTGTACATAAACAAACCATCCGGTTTATAAATGAATATTTTATTTTATTCACTTCCACGTTAAAACCACATTTTTAACGATAAAATATTTTATTTAACTTATGAATGCTCTATCCAGTTCATTTATTCAATAAAATGATATTTTTATTTTTCTAACATATTTTAGAAAATTTCGGCGGCATAACGGCACGATACTAGAAACGGGACAAGGCCTAGCCTTATCCCCGGTCTAGTGAAGGCCCACGCCATTCACATATCAATCAAATTTACCAAACAACCAAATTTCAATCAAATAATCTAACAAATTTTTGCAATCAAACAAACAAGTCCATGGTCTGTGGACGATTGTGTCGGGTGCTACTAAACACTGTCTGCATCCTAGTATATATATATATATATATATATATATATATATAACTAGAAAAGAAATTGAAAGGTGAGAAGTTCTCACAAATAGCTATCCAATCATCTTGACTCTTCTTTGATAGAAATCTTCATCGTTATCGCATCTTCGTCATCTTCGTTGCCCGTAGTCACTATATATATAAAAATCACATGTTTATTTCTCTATTCCATATATAAAAATCGAATTTTTACTTTTCTATTCAATATATAAAAATCGAATTTTTATTATGCTATTCAATATATAAAAATCGAATTTTATTATGCTATTCAATATATAAAAATCGAATTTTTATTATGCTATTCAATATATAAAAATCGAATTTTTATTATGCTATTCAATATATAAAAATTGAATTTTTATTATGCTATTCAATATATAAAAATCGAATTTTTATTATGCTATTCAATATATAAAAATCCTATTTTTACTTCGACGCTATATGGATAAAAATTCTATTTTATCACGCTATTCTCTATATAAAGTTTCCGCCTTTTCAAAAATAGATCTTTCACCTTTTCTACTATAAAGATTTCGCCTTTTCTAAAATAAAGATTTCGCCTTTTCTAAAATAAAGATTTCGCCTTTATAAAAATATAGATTTCATCTTTTCAAATATATCATTATAAAAAATCACATTTTTATTTTTTCTACACATATAAAGATGCTATTTTTAATATTTCTATCATGTAAAAATTATATTTTTAATTCTTCTATATAGTAAAGACTATATTTTTAATACTTTAAAAATATAAAAATCATATTTTTATTATTTTAAAAATATAAAGATCATATTTTTGATCCACTTCACATATAAAAGTTATATCCTTAACCTTTTTATAAATTAAAAACTGAATTTTAAAAATAAAAATCTTCTCTTCCTTATAAATAAAAATCGAAACTTTCATTAATAAAAATCCGACCTTTCATAAATAAAATCCTTATCTTTTCATTAGTAAAAATTCAATCTTTCTCCTTATTTTAAAATCAAATCTTTTCTAATTTTATATTGTTAAAAATCCTAATTGTTTTCTCTTTTTTTTCTATCCATATTTTAATGAAAATGAAAATAAAATAAAATAAGAAAGTAAAATAAAATAAAAACATACCAGCCAAGGGGGGGTGATGGCCAGGCTCGGCGGCAGGATGAGGGGGTGGGGGGGTGCTGCGTCGGTCGCGCAAGAGGATTTGGGGTGGGGGGGTTTCGATCAGCGATTGCGAGAGAGGGGGGCTTCAGTCGATGGGTGGGGGTCTCGGGAGTCGCGCCGCTGGGGGGGGGGGGGGGGGGGGTTCTTCTCGAGGCGACGGCGACTTAAGGGGAGGGGCGATGCTCCTCTCCGTGTTTCCCCTTCTTTTTTTCTGAAAAATGAATTGAAATTGTCGGGGGGGCGGGGGGGCCTGGGTAGTTAAGGGAAGAAAGGGTTTTATTTTATTTTATTATTTAATTATTTTATTTTCTAAAAAGTTGACTTTTACATACGCCCTCTAAACGAGGTCCACCGCCTGTCGTCCATAGCGTTTCACCCCCATTCCGAACCCAATGGGATATGTATCGTAGGTTGATTCAGACGTTACGATCAGTTTCTGTTAAAATCAACATATAACTCTATATATTGAATTTAAACGCGCAATTCAATTTACCGGGGTCACATACGAACTCGAAAAATTCCCGAAAAATATTTTCT
Source organism: Allium sativum (assembly GCA_030737875.1). NCBI lineage: Eukaryota > Viridiplantae > Streptophyta > Magnoliopsida > Asparagales > Amaryllidaceae > Allium > Allium sativum. The sequence goes on along the minus strand of CM060923.1, from coordinate 568,112,508 downwards.
AGCTTCGTATTGACGATACGGTCCTAACAAAACTAGTTTCGTCGAATTCTGAGACCGTTTGAAAAATGGCCATTTTCCAGTCGATTAAAATCAACTAAAACTGGTCAAACGCGTTTTCCTTTACCACGCTCACATATTGATTCGAAAAAAATATGAAATTTGGAATCTAGCAATAACTTTACAACTCGGACCCAACAAAAGTGGTTTCGTCGAAATCCGAGGTCGTTTGCAAAATTCCCATTTTTAAGGGCCCGAATTCCACAGCGACTATTCAGAATTTTCAACTGGACATTACTTCTGATTCCCGCTATGAAATTTTGATTTTTCAGATTCGTTGGAAAGATATTATCAATTAGATCCTAATGTTTTTAGTTTCACTAAAATCCGGATTGTTTTGCACCCGATACATTCAATTGAAGTTTGAAATCGAATTATCGAACTACCGCGCCATTTTCAATTCTATTTATAATTATATATAAATATTTATGTTCTAACGACGACGTATATAATATATACGTTTGAATTCTATTCTAAATAAATTTCTTGTCGATATTATTTAAAATAATTCATTTAAAATAATCAAAATTCGCTAAAATTGCCAAAATAAAAATTTTAAACTGGCCCAGATTTTCGGGTTGTTACAAAGGGTACCTTAGCCGTGGTAGGAGCAAGACGGCACCTACGATAGCTGCTAGGTACAAGTAACTACCAAGTTTGTCATGTGGGTACAGTTTGTGGGAAGGGATCAACCTTGAGCAGGGGTGAGCGCTTGGTCGGTTCGGTTTGTTTGGAGCTAAAAAAACTCAAACCGAATTGAAACCGAAAATTTTCCAAACAGAACCGAACCGAATTAATTTCGGTTAATTCGGTCGGTAACCGAATTAACCGAACTTGAAGGATGTATTTTTTTTCAAATGATGAATTCACTCAAGATATAATATAAATTCATGTTTAGAGAAATTTTACATAGTAAAATTTATGTTTACGATAAGATTTGATTTATTTGCAACAAATATCTTTGTATTATATAGCTAAACTAATTATATAAAGTACTACAATTTTGTAAAATTAGATGATAAATTAAAAGTTCGGTTAATCCTGTTTAGCCGATAACCAAAAAAAATTATTTTACAAATTGAATTCAAACCGATTTAGTTTTAAAACCGAACCGAACCGACCGAAATGAACCAGTTTGGTCGGTTAATTTGGTTTGAACCGAATATTGCTCACCCCTAACCTTGAGTAAAAGAGATTAGTAGATGTGTGGTGTAATTAAGTAATGTGGTGTAACTTAGCAAAAATGCGGTGTAACGAAAAACATGTTGGTTGAGTTGGATAGTCCTTTGGGTGCTAGTCTGATGTTGACTTTGGTCTTCGGGGTTAGTACTTGGAGGGTTGTTCGCTTAGCCAAGGTGTAGGATTGTCTTAGTACTTAGGAACGAAATCATCTAGTCCATCCTTTTATCTACCTTATCTATATTACAGCCATATCATGATGCCTATTTATGTCTTGATCATTTACCTTACCAATTATTTGTTAAAATTACTGGACTCGCCAGACTTTATGTCTGACCCGTTTGTTTCCTCCTCTTTTCTTTCCTTCCCCCCCCCCCCCTCAAGTTTTCAAGGAGGGAATACTACAACTTAGTGCCGATTTCTTTCAGTTGCTTGAAAAGAGTAGATGTATCCCTTTGGACTCTCTCATCTTTATGGATTTTCTTATGCTCAGTGAGGATTTATGCATTTATGTTATTTAAGTATTTGTTTCTTTATGTACTTTGAAGTTTTTTGAAAGACTATTGATCCTGTTGTAATGGTTTTGGAAACTACTTATGTAAGCTTGTTTTGAGTTATGATGCTATGAAATAAGTTTTATCTTCTGCTGTGTTGTTTTATTTATTTATTCTTGTAATTTATTTGTTCTATACAACAATAACGCTTCATGGACATTGATGCATTCCCTTTGTGAGTGACATTAATGGACATGGGGTATTACAACTTCCTTATAACTTGACACACACCACTAAATGCGAGTCGCTGAAGATGTGCAAGGATTTCAATTGTAACTCTTTCGCAATCTTCAATGCATCGATTAGAGTTTCATAATCTGCTTCGTTATTCATTGATGGAAATTCTAATTACAAGGAATAGGATATCGAATGTCCTTCCGGAGTCTCCAGCACTGTTCCTGCCCCCGTGCAATACTCACCCCATCAACGAATAGTTTCTAGCAAGTGATCACCTCGACCGTTTGTTCTTTCTCATCTCCCATATCCATAAACTTAGCATTGAAGTCTTCCAAAGCTTGTCCATTGATTGCCCTTCGTGTACGGTAAGTGATGTCATATTGGCTGAGCTCTATGTTCCACTTTAATAACCTTCCCGAATTATCTAGACAAAATATGACTTTTTTTAAAGGATGATTTATGAGAACCTTGATAGGATGAGATTGGAAGTATAGCCTTGAATTCTTCGAGGCAATGAGCAAATAGTATGCAAGATTTTCTAACATTTGGTAGTTTAGCTCTGCCCCGATAAGTCTATTGTAGATATAATATACCGGCATTTGAACCTTCGAATCCTCTCTAACCAATGTAGCGCTCAAGCCATGGGACAAAACCATCAAATATAGAAACAAGTTTTCTCCATTTTTGGCTTTGACAACAATGGTGGTGCTTCCATATGCTTGACTAACTCCGTAAAAGTCGTCTGACACTCTGGGGTCCATTGGAAATTTTTCCTTCCCATTTTCAATGCATTGAAAAGTGGAATGCACCTACTTGTTGCCTTAGAAATGAAATGACTAAGTGCAGCAACTTTCCCAAACAAACTTTACAGCTCTTTCTTCGTTTTGGGAGCTTACATCTCTCTTAAAGAAAAAATCTATGTAGGTTTGGCTTCGATGCCCATGGCGTTGAACATAGACCAAAGGAATTTCCCCGTTGCGACTCCAAACGAACATTTGAGAGGATTAAGTTACATGTCGTACTTTCTTAGAAAATCAAACATTTCCGCCAAATTTTATAATTGATCGTCTTCTCTTTTCGAATTCACCATCATGTCGTCTACATAAACCTCCATAGTCTCCCCTTTCTGAGATTTGATCATCGAATTGACAAAGCGCTGATAAGTCGCTCCAGCATTCTTTAACCGGAACGACATCATTTTATAGCAATACAAGCCAACATCTGTGATAAAGCTAGTGTTTTCTTCATCCAACTAATGCATTAAGATCAGATTATAGCCTAAGTTAGCTTCCATGAAAGATAAGAGTTCAAACCCTGTTGTCACATCAACAAGATGATCGATTCTAGGTAGCAGGAAACTGTCTTCGGACATGCTTTATTAAGGTCGTAATAGTGGATGCACACCTGCCATTTTCCATTGGGCTTTTTCACTAAAACAAGACATAGGATATATGGACTTTCGAACAAAGTGATTCTCCATAAGCCTATCCACTTCTTCCTTGGGTGTCGTTAACCATTCAGGGCCCTAAATCCGTCTTTTCTACTTCATTGGTGTGATTCTTAGGTCGATGTTGAATGCATGAACCACCATTTAGGGGGATATGTCGCACATATCAAAGTGACTCCAAGCAAACACGTCAAGATTAGCTCTATGAAACATAACCAAATCTTTCTACCACCTTTGGCAGAACTGAGACCCTATCTTCAGCATTTGACCAGTATCTTTTGGATGAATCGTTATTGTAATGGTGATCTCAGCTGGTGCCATTCGTTCATCCCCTGCACTAGCTTTATGAGGATCCATCTCTTTGTAAGCCCCACTATGCTCTCTAGTGCAGGGCTGCGCCCTAATTGCTATAAGATGTGGTCTTGAATACGGAGGGGAGCCTCCACATTCTATCCCTTGTATTATGTTTTGGCCTCTCACAGCTCTGTCGGTTAGCATTCTCGAGCAGCCTCTTGGTCTCCTTTGCTTACTACGGTGCCGTTCTCAGTAGAAAATTTCATGGTTAAGCACTAAGGCACAAGAGAAATTCTGAAATCAACTAGAGATGGTCTTCCCAAGAATGCGTTATCGGATGATAATTCATCAACTATCACAAAAATTTTCTTTAAGATGGCCATGTTGTCTCCCTCTCCCAACTCGACTAGCAAACCAATGGTTCAAATCGAATGCTTGTGAACTAATGGATTTTTGCTTGACATGCTTGGACATCTATCATTGAGAACTTCATTTGGTTGAATGTATTATGAAATAGAACATTGCATGAGGCACTACAATCTACAATCACCCTCTTGACCATCATCGGGCCTATTCCAACTGTTACAACCATGGGATCTAGAGTGGGAGCTACTATGCTATCTCCATCTTTTTCCTTGAAGATGATGTCCTCATTAGTGATCTTTTGGTGCTTAGTAGCAATTGTATTACTGAGTTTCAGACATTTCTCCTCCAGTGGTACTTACATTAGGGGTCTAGCATATCATTCAATATCCCCCAACTTCTTCCGGTTGGATGAGGACCTCCAGATATGGTGTTGATCATAGGTCTTTGATTGCTCTACAGCGAAGCACTTTTAACAGGACCTGATTGATTTGTGAGTGCACCTTGCCCCTGAGGAGCTAGAGTACAGTTCAGAGCTTGCCTCCTCGATCAACATCTTCAAATGCTTATATTCATTGGAGTTATGACCTAGCTAATTATGGAATTGACAGAATTTTCCTAACTTAGTTATGTGATTGCTTATCCTCATCTGCTTTTGGTCTGGGTAATCCTTCGCATCCATCGTTGCGAAATTGATGTTCTAAGGGGTATTAGTCAGAGGTGCCAATTCTACTGAGTCAAAAAGCCAAAACTTCTTATTAACTATGTTGGCTTTCCCATCACTAGCTTTCTTCTTCCCTTGAGTACTCTTTTGATTGATCTGGGTATCATCATTCTTTTGAGATCCAACAATGCTGCTTCCGCCAACATCCCGACCAGGAATAGGATCGTCGTCCACCCTAATGTACTCCTCTACTCTCTTATAGAATTTTTCAAGCATATTTGGTTCCTTCATATTTATCCATCTCCAGAACTCACTCTTCTAATCTATAGCACTTATTAGAGACATTAGGATCATGCATGGCTCCGGATTCCCACTTCGGACAAAGTAGCATTGAATCGATTGAGAAAAGCCTTAAGGATTCCCTTGGATTATTCTCCATTGATGTTAATGATATAACATCTTTGACCTTCGTAGCTTGCAGCCTAAACTGCTTTTTGAACTTCTTAGTCAAGTCAGCAAACTAATCTAAAGACTTAGGCGACAACTTTGTGAACCACAGCGATGCCACACCCTCCAAGTAAAGAGGAAGGTATAAGCATTTGATATCGTTTATCGCCTTTGCTGCATTCATGTGCTATTCGTACTTGTAAAGAAAGAAGTTAGGATCAGTAGTTCCGTTGTAAGGAGCCAAAGTAGGAGGAGTAAACTTTTTCAGGAAATCTTCTTTAAGGATCCTTTCAGTGAACAAATTTTTTCTGGGAGAGAAATCCCATTCCCTTTCATCGTCATTGCGAGCCATGCTATCGTTCATGATTTGTTTTATCATATCTGATATATACTCCTCAGTGTTACGTCATTCCGCAGAGCATACTTCAATCTCTTTGCCAGATGCTTGTCTTGGCGAGGGATTGCAGTTAGAGGATCGAGGTATTTTACCTCCACTATGGGAGGTGTCCCTTGGATGGACTAGCAACCTTGCGGGTAGTATTTCGATCAAAATGATTTTCAGCCTTTGGCTTTGAATCTTCAACATTAGCTTCGTCTTTATTACTCAACCTATCAACATCTTCCATGTTGCCAACACGATTATGATCAGAAGCCGATGAATTTGCATTCTCCTCAAGGTCGACATGGAAACTTTGAGGTGATGGATTGGTTTGAGAAGTAATAAGAGCATTCAACTTGTCTATCAAAGAATAGTTAGAAGCTTCCATCCATTGATTCAAATTGGCGAAAAATGCATCCAACTCATCTTTAGTTACACCAACTCCGCTTGCCCAACTTTGGCCAACTTCAAGGCAGTTGGTTTGTGGAGTAACTTCATTAGAAATATTATTGGAACCTCCTTTAACGGACTTAATTCTAGTCTTCTTTGGTGGAGCCATTATCTCAGACAAGCTTTTAAACTTTGAAGAAAATTTTTCAACCATCCTGAATTTTAGACTTTGTGAAACTATCGTAGAGAACATGCTTCAAACTTTGATGTCCCCTACAAAGTACTTGACCATTAGATGTGGATGTGGCCCCATGGTGGGCACCAAAAATGTTAGTTCCAAAAATTGAACACAAACACCCTGGAAAGTGTGAATACACATTCAAACAATTTAGATCTAGATTATGGGCAACTACAAACACAAAAGTAATAAAAAGACAGAGCTTTTTTGAGGGATTTCATTATCATTATCAACATTAAAAGGTACACATTTTTTATGACTTTGCTCATCTTTTCTCTTTACAATGATTCTCTCTGCTTTTTCTCTTTAATCACTTGATTCTCTCAATTTCATCATGGAAATTATTAGATCTTTTTGATTGCGAAGATTGTTGAACAAGATATTCAATAATCGAGCACTTCGGCAATCTTTGACAATTTCATAATGATTGAGATGTTGAATCGGAGCTTGAAAGAGGTTTAACGGAGGTTTAGATGGTTTGGAGTTGTTGAGAAATGAAAATGGAAGCACATCAAGGTTGGAGAAATTGGTCACTTGAATGTGGGAAATGGTGGGGTATTTATATGTGTGGAAGTGAGGTGGCGAGGCTGGAAATAGTTCGGGTCGTTCGAACGCCCTGCCTGCTTTGGTCATTAGCGACCTAACTTTTTTCGTGACCTCCAAGAAACGACTTAGCTTCCCAGGCCGTTGAATGATCTAACCTTATTTTACCGGCCTGACTCGAACATATGGGAGAACTACCCGTCCTTACACAAGCTTAGTCGACTCGCCTTCATGCACATGCGAACGACCTGACTTAGCTACGCACAGACGATCCACTTCTGATGTTCGAAGTTGACCTAATACTTAAAAGACCTAAAAGCACCTGATGAAACCATGATCTAATGCGGCGACGAATTATTTCCATTTGGTTTTTCCCGAATGACCCGATTGCATGTATGGTTCCAGCGACCTAAGTTTTAACGACTCATGCTGCCAATGTGTAAATGATCCATCTTATGTAATCTTGATGCATCACTCATAAACCATATTTTTATGGGTTAACAAATAAGGTATGTAATATTTAATTATTCCGATTTATTTATTTTCTGTCCATTTTCATGTTTCATCTATAACATTTTCATATCGACTTCGTTCGCAAAACACGAAACCTATGTTATATTAAGCGCTAAGTGAGATGAGGCGATGGAAGCCTTGCTTCGCTTTATGGCACTTAAGCGATGCTTAAGCACTACTTAAGCTCTAAATCCATCCGGAGTCCAACAATGCCTAATGGCTCTTAAATAAAGCTTAATTAGCTCTTAAGCAACAACTAAGTAATGTTTAATCAATGCTTAATTATTACATATCACATAATAATTTGCATAATGCTGAAGTTTAGGAGATGCACTACTAAGCGTTGGAATAAGCATGCTTTAGCGCTAAAAAAGCATAATTAAGCGCTAGTCTCTTAATGCCTTCTGCTTTTTTAAAATTAAGCGATGCATTTGCTAAAGCTTAAGCGCCGCTTAATTGCGCTTTTCATAACATATCTCTTAACATGAAAGTTGACCAGAAATTGGAGACAAACGCATTGAATAAAGTTTCGTGGTCAAATTCCATCATTTGCAGAAATCCCTATTTTTGATATTCTAATAATAAATTCCTATTGCCAAAAATTCTGGGTGGTTACACATGTTTTGGAAAGAAGACGCAAACCTTTGAAATTGTAAATTATGTAATCAGAAAGATACAAAACAAGAAAAAAAATGGAAAGGAAGTTCCGTACAAGTGTACGCATTACTTACACATCATTTCAAGGCTTCAAAGGTTATATACATCTTCAGTAACTACATCTTACATAATATTAAATAGCTTTAGAATGGAGGAAGTGGATACGTTGACACATCCTCTTGATACAGAAGCATGGAAGCATTTCGATAAAATTTATTTCTATTTTGCTGTGGATATGCGTAATATTAGACTATGATATATATATGGATGTTTTTTTAATATTTTCTCAATTTGGTTCTAAATATTCATCATAGCCCACTATCACCATACCGTACAATTTATCTCCATGGATGATACACAATATAAATTTATTACTATTGTTGTTCCTGGACTCAGAGATCTAACATAAGGAATCAATGTTTATTTACAATCGTTGATTGATGAGATAAAAATACTATGGAATGAAGGAGTAGAAACATATGATATTTCAAAGAAGAAGAAATTTCATAAGTTTGATTCTCTATTATGGACTATAAGTGATTTCCTGCCTATGCCATTCTTTCAGGATGGAGAACTTCCGGTCATCTAGCATATCCATATTGCATGGAAGAAACGTGAGCATTTTCTTTACTACAAGTTAAGAAAATTTCATAGTTTGACTATCATCGATGTTTTCTCCATTTATTTTTTTGACACGCCTTTTAGCCAGGTTGTTACCTCTTAGTTTTCTGAAAATCGAAGTGTTCGGGATTTGGACATAAGCTTATGAGAGCCCATATATGCTTGGTTAAGGCATCAAAGTACCCAAAAAATTGGAAACATGGAAATTTGGATTTTCGCTTGGTTAGTCCAAATCGGCCTTCCTCCATAATTTTTTACATTAGCTCGACATTCATGGATCGGCCAAACTCGGATCGTTGGACCTCTGCTTGGTGAGGCCGCATCACCAGTATCATGAAGAAGCATCTTTGGATCAAATAACCCGATCTGACTATGTCGAATCGGGCTAAGTGAAACCAGATGCTACACATATTTTTTAGACCTCTTCCTCTACCTAAAAGCAAGATCAACCCTCATCTATCGAATCAAATCATGAAACATGTGTCGTAGGTTTTTCGACCTGGATATTTCCACAACTCCCGTTCATCCAGATTGAGCACCACGTGGCTATGTCGTATTGGGCTTGTGCACTGCTATAAATAGGCCTCCAGGGCCTCATTTCTAGAGGATCAAGCTACGGAATTCTGAACCTGTAACACCTCCACCTCCGTTAAGGTCACTTACAAAGGGAATGCCTTAACTTTGATGGAGCATTTTAGTAGACAAAACAGAAATTTACAAGACAGATAAAACAGTACTTGAAAAATATATAACTTTATTACAATAGAAACCGAAATAAGTTTGGTTACATCTTTTCAAATCACAATATCAGAATTCAAGTACAAAATATCGGTCTTGTACAAAAGCCTTCAAAATGCATAGTTTTTAAAGTCATAATCCCCAACATAAACTGCCATGGAAAGATAGAGCCAAGGCCAAGCGATACTTCAAGCAGAGTAAATCCGACTCAAGCTCCTATATTTCCATCCTAAAAACCTGAGGGGGGAGGAACGAAAGAAAAGGGGCGAAAACAAGTAAGGCAGACATAAAGTCTGGCAAGTCCAGTGACTTTCAGCATATGAACAGATAATAATATCATGACATGAAAACAAAGCTGGATAAGAGACAACAACAACAGGTGTAACTGGTATACTTAAGCTAAACAGAAGAAACAGAATGATATAACCCAAATTATGTTTCTTACTTATATCTTACTTCTCTGCACTAATACTACTATAACAGGATTAGGTGTTACCCTAATGTCTAAACTGAAACAGAAACGGAACAGAATAATCTATATAGAAACAGAATGCCAGTAATGGGCCTTTACCACCCCAACAGATAGAAGGTACGTAAACGGAATCAGAGATAGAAACAGAATAATCCCTATAGAAATAGAATATTAGGTGTACACTAGTAAATGGGCCTTTACCACCCCAACAGACGGTACCACGCAGAAACAGACAGGTGTTACCCCCCAACAGAAGCAGACGGTACCCCAACGGAAACAGACAGAACTAAGTGTACATTAAATCTACCCCAAGCGATCGGCTTCCTAATACATAAATACCCTATGCGAGCCCCACATAAGGGTGTATCACTCTCTAAAGTGGCAACCTTTGAATGACACAGACCTATTTACAGATGTCACAGCGTCTTACATCCTCAGAGGCAGACCGGGATCCATGCACGCACATGACCCGGTTGGAACGCACCATCAACACCCCTCTCCATTATCAGAATGAACCGCTTATAATTAGTTCACTAAGCGTGCCCAGACCCTACCTACTGTTGTGTCATAGTTTTGATACCAGAAAGGGTTACTGACTAATATGGGTCCCAAACAACAGATGACACAAGTATTTTCCCTCCTAACCTTGTGTCCCTAGACTATTGGATTTCAGAATAGCTTTTTTTGCATGTTTTCAGACCTACAGAGTTCAGATCAACCTGTTCATAGAACAGAAAATCAAGTCAACAAGTTTTCAGACTAACGGATCAGATGTACAGTTTTAACAGACTTATAGATTGTCAAACTTTGTATTGGGCCTACAGATTCACGAAACAGGTTTATTAATTCATCAGTCCAGTTGGTTTATCCCTATCCACCCAACACGTTTTAGACATAATATTTATCTCAAATTTGCGTTAATTAAATATTAATGCGCAGACCTATCACATTAGGTCGGTAGCTTGTGGCCGCTGGATAAGCCGGGCGGTTCCGGGAAGACTTCTGCTACAAGCCAGACCTAACCTCGTGTCTAAGCATATTTTAGTTATGCCTACGACCTCTCACATTAGACTAGCAGTTTGCGGTTGCTGGTTAAGCCGGTTGGGTCCGGGAAGGCTTCTACCGCAAACATGAGTCTAACCTCGTGTCTCAGCATTTTTATTATAACCAGTTTATTCCATTACAAATTATACAAATAACAGACTAATTATGTAAATTTAACAGATTTGACTTCTTTTCAAGTCACAGCAAATTAATCAAATTCACATGTTTTACTCAATCTTAGATCGAGCCTACGGATTTTCATACACGAATTACAATCATTCAGCTTTTCAACAGATTTAACAGATTTAGCAGCTCAGGCGGTTCAACAGATTTAGCAGATTAGGCAACTCAATAGATTTAGCAGATTAGGCAAATTTAACATATTAAGCAGATAACAGTTTTAGCCGATTTAAACATTCCTTCAAGTCCTATTCACATGCCTAATTCATAAGGTAAGCCTAAACTTATATGCCCAAATTATGGTCATAATCCACCATATAACATATGTCCTAAATTTTAGTTAAACTTGCATAGTTCAAAATATTCTCCAAAAGTCCTAATCATGATTCACATATAAATTATGACAATATAGCCATTGATTACAATGCATGTCACATATTGAAACCCCCCTTACTTAGGTGTATTAACACTTAATAGTCATCAAATCTTAATATAGGTTTTTACACCTAAGTCATATGCAAATTAATTCTCCTACTTACAAATGACAAACTATCTGATTTAATGTGCCCAGATCCAAATCTTAAATTATGAAATATGTTCTTTATGTTCTAAGTCACTGCAATCCTTTTCTTCCAAGCCATAGATCATCTTATGCAATATGTCTCAAATTTATATCCAGAATTACAACATGCGTTGTGTCCTCAAATTAGTTACAAATCGATTTTGCCCAAATATGCCTCATTCAATATTCTTCCAAATTTAGCGTTTATGCATTTATCTCTTATGAGACTTGGCTCAGGCTCGTGGTTACATGGCTATCAAGCAAAAAGAAAGAAAGGAGGAAGAAATACAGAACAAACAGAATAATAAAATAGAGGAACAGATCTGATAAATAGAAAACGGCCTAGTCTTAGATTCAGATATATAATTATGTCAAGATCATGATTAAATTTCATATCGGAAAATAACTGCTCTTGCCTTGGTTGAATTATAGAAGAAGAGTTGCAGTTGTTCTCTTTTAATCTTATTCAGATTTGGAAGAAGATGCACAAGTTCTAGTTTTGATCCCAGCAGAGTAGCGACACCATTATTTTATTTATTTCTATTATTTCAGAGGCAGCATAAGGAGAGAAGAATGGTGTAAAGAGAATGGGGCTAGGGGGCTCTTTATATAGGATTAGGAGGGCGAATCTAGAATGAAAACGAGACTAGATATATATTAGAATGAACCCAGGCTCAAAACTGGGTTCTGGCACCAGGTCGACCCCCAGGTCGACCTAGTCCCTGGGAGGTCGACCATAGTGTCGACCCCCAGGTCGAACTGGTCCTGGGCGGGAAAATTCCCGCCCAGTCTATGCTGGGGTTTGAATTCGAATTTCGAGTTGTTTTTGATTCTGAAAATTCCTGAAACTTCGGAGGGTCATATCTCCCTCATACGGACTCAGTTTCTCGAAAACTCGGTCTCGTTTCCAAGTAGAATTTCGAGACGAATGCAATGGTGCAACCCATTTCCCTTGATTCTGAATTTAAAATTTAATTCTGCCTTGATTTATGGTTTTAACATGTTATTAAAATTCGGGTTGTTACAGAACCGGACATTGCAAGGCTATTGCAATTGCTAATTCCAACCCTTTTCTCTATTTTATTTCATAAAATCAACTGTTTCTTGTAACATAATAGTATAAACAATATATTATTTGAGTGGACGTAGGCACATTGCCGAACCACTACAAATTTTGCGTGTGCTCTTTACATAATTTCACTTTGTGTGTAACAACCCGGAATTTGGGGCCAATTTAAAATTTTCATGTTAGGGATTTTAGGGGTGTTTAAAAATTTAAAATAAATTATTTCAAATAATTATGAATGGAAATTTACTTCGAGCAAAGTTAATGCAAATATATTCAAATAAATTACAAAAAGAATTAGAAATAGGAAGGTAGTTTGAAAAGTCAAACTTGAACTTTGACTAATTACCCAGGGTGCAGAATAAACCGGATTTTGTTGAAACGAAAATATTTAAATCTGTTAAGGAATATCATTCTAACAAATCTGAAAAATCAAAGTTTCATAGCAGAAATCAAAAGTTAGGGCCAAATGAATTTTCAGAAAGGTCGCTATAGAGAATATATCGCCATTTAAAATGGTCATTTTTCAAACGACCTCGGAATTCGACGAAACCACTTTCGTTGGAACCGGAATGTCTAATAATGGTTAAGTTGAATTTTCCAGAATTTTTCATATTAATCTGTGACTGTGGCAGAGAGATATGTGCTCTGTAAATTACAGTCGATTTTTAATCGACTAAAAAATAGCCATTTTTCAAACAGACTCAGAATCGAACGAAATAAATTTGTTGCGATCGTATCGTCAAAACAAAGCCAGAAATAATTTTTCTGAGCTAGTATGTGGCCTCGGTGGAATTAACAAGTACGTTCGAATTTAAATTAAATGATTTATTTTAAAAAATAAAAGAAACATGCTTATGACTTCAGAATTGGATTTCGGCAATAGCGCCATTGCGTTCAGAAGACGTCAAAACGTATTGTTCGACAGTCGTTGGGCTCCATTTGGTGATCGGACGAAAAGCTCTAATTTTCTAGAATTAATTAAATTAAAAATTAAAAAACAAAACCCTAGAATACGCGTATAAATACGCTACAGTACATCGTCCTCTCCCCTTTCATTAGCCGCCGAAACCCATGAACTGCTCGAATCTTTGAGCTCGATTTTCAACCCTTTCCACTCAAAATTAGAACACCCCACTGTGGAACTTTTTGTAGAGTTTCTTCCACTCTACGTTTCTACACCGGAATCAGATCTTCTCGTGCCCCGCAGCCACCGCCCCGACGCCCAGAAACACGCCGCCGCCAAGCTCAACCGGGCCCCACCACGCCGATCGCACGCCACCCCCCTCTGGCTGAACCTGCGCCTCACCTAGCCCGACCACCTCCCGCAATCCGCTCCTCAATCCGTGGATCCGAACTCGAGATAAATTGATCCAAAGATTTCAACAAAACTGAAAGTATTAAGGTATTATCTATTTCAGATTTTGCGACACTTATTTCCGTCGCCGCGACAGTTGTTAAAAGTCGTATTTTGATTTTCATATGTATCTGTATTCGAATCGTTCCAGATCTGAAATCTATTTGACTACGAACACTGAATCAGATCGAACCTGAATCATCTTCTCAGACCAGACCACTGTGAGAATTTATTTTTAATTTAATTTAATTTATTTAATTATTATTTCCATGATTATTAATAGTAGATCTAATATGACATGATATCTAAAACATGGATCTGAACTGTTCATACCGTATGATATTGAATCTGAATTGCCTATAATGACATGATATAAAATCTGAAATTTTATCGTTAAATATGAATAGATTGATTAATTAGAATTAATTATGTGTTAATTTATTTAATCCTGCCTTGTTGATTTGCCATATGTCAAGTTATACCTCATCTTCGAAATTGCCTTGAGGTTAATTATTGGATTTGATCATGTTGGCTTGTTTGGATGTTGTTGTTATGGGATTTGACATGAAATACGTTAATGAAAATTTACATTTTTGTTAATGTAAATAATATAGAAATATTCACCGTAATGAAAGTTTACATTTTATTAAATGTAAATAAAATAAGAATGCGACATGTAATGAAAGTTTACATTTTATTAAATGTAAATAAAATAAGAATGCGACATGTAATGAAAGTTTACATTTTATTATTGTAAATAAAATAAGAATGTGACATGGAATATAAATTTACATTTTTGTTAATAAGAATTACACCGAATGAGGAATTTACACTTTTATTAATGTAAATATATAGAATTTCACCATATGTTAAAATTTACATTTTTCTTAATGTAAATATATAGAATTTCACCATATGTTAAAATTTACATTTTTCTTAATGTAAATATATAGAATTTCACCATATGTTAAAATTTACATTTTTCTTAATGTAAATATATAGAATTTCATCGTATGTCGAAATTTACATTTTTCTTAATGTAAATATATATAGAATATTCACCGTAGGAAAAATGTACATTTTTGTTAATGTTAATAAAGGAATTTTCACCGTATGTAAAGTTTACACTTTTATTAATGTAAATTAAGAAGAAATTTTCACCGCATGAAAATTTGCATTCTTATTAATGGAAATATATATGATTTACACCGTATGTAAAATCTACATTTTTATTAATTGTAATTAAAATAAGAATGTACACCGTAGGATAATTTTACATTATTTTTAATGTAAATATAAAGAGGATTTACATCGTAGGAAGTTAGCATTATTTTTATTGTTAGTATTAAAATAATTTCACCGTAGGATAATTTTACGTTATTTATAATGTAATTGAAAAGTAATTTACACCATAGGAAGTACATTATTTTATAATGAAATTAAAGTATGAAATTTTGTATGAAATTAAAGTATGAAATTTTGTATGAAATTAAAGTATGAAATTTTGTATGAAATTAAAGTATGAAATTTAGTATGAAATTAAAGCATGAAATTAAAGTATGAAATTTTGAATGGAATTTTCAATATGTTAAGAATGGATTTTTCAATATGTTAAAAGTGAAATTTTTAATATGTTAGAAGTGAAATTTGCAATGTATTGAAATGATTTTTTTTTTTCAATGTATTAGAAGTGAATTTACATTGTTTACAATATGTTAAGAATGAAATATACACAGTTGTAGAAATTTACATTTTTATAATATAATTAAATGGAATTTTCATTGTAATTGGGAAAAGGTATATTTTTATTAAGTGATGAACATGGAATTACACTATAAATGGAATTACACTAATTTTTAATGTGATTATGACAAGCATTTACATGGTTATGAATGTACATTAAGCTTTAGTGTACTAAAGATATGGGATTTTGCGGTGGAATAAAAATTACATTTTTATATAAGATTTTACATTGTAATAAAATTTACCTTTGTAATGAAGATTAAAAAGTATTAGACTTTGCACTGCAAAGAGATTCACATTTTCAATGTAATGTAAAGGAAGTATTTTTACACTGAAATATTATTATATTCTCTTAAAGATAATAAAAAGAATATTTAATTATGAAATATTATTTTTCATTTTTAAATAAGGTTAAAGGAATAGATGTTTTGAAATTTGTTTAGGGAAGTTGAAATTAACGTCGTTAATATAGTTAAACGATTTATATTTATTTAATTATATTTAAATATAATTAAAATTAAACGAATAGAGCGCGGTAGTTCGCGTTTTTAAATCGTATCTTTAAACGAATGTACCGGAAGATCCGACCGTCGGATTTTCCCAAAACTAAAAACATTAGGATTGTCTCGGAAAATTCTTTCCAACGATATAAGATACATTATGATCCAACGGTTTAATTTTTAGGAATGTGTAGATCAAAATTTGTAGAAAGCAGCGCCAAGGTCGTCCATTGACCTGAAGCGCCGTTAATTAAAATTTAATTATTTTAAATAATTAAAATAGGAATGAATCGTTAATATTATTAACGAATAAGAATGATTTTCAATATATATATGTATATACGAGGATTATTTGGAAAGCCTGAGTTCTCTCATTCCAAATATTCAAGCGACGTAAATGGAAGTATGAAGATGGCGTATGAAGACCGTAAATCTTCCCTCGAATGGACGATGATCGAGGCCCTGATTTGACTTGCTCCCAATTCAAGGGTCATGGTCGTTGCCCAAACATACGTGTTGATTTCACGGATTTGACTTTCGTTCAGGCCCAGAGCTTAAGTTTAAATGGATGGTGTGTCTGACATTGTACCCCGTTAAATATCATGTTGTTGATTTTCTATTAATAGGTAAATGATTGGAGGTAAAGAATTTATTCTCTACTTAACACCCGTTTATATATTGACGGACGATCGATGACACGGCATGGAGTGACAGTGTGGCATACTAAGATGCAATGATCAAGGTTTCTTGTTGAAAAGCAGAACCTTGTGGTGACGATCAAAGCATAGCTTGAATAAGCATAGCTTTGTGTATTACGTGACTTCACGAGCCTCACAAACCGGTGGAGTCTAAAACGGGGGAAGGCAACGCAGGGAGAACATCACGTTTCTTTCTAGCTAGAAGTAGTGTCGGTGCTTAAAACTGGCTGATATTTTACTTATGTGGATGATGGAATGAGACGCCTCGGATAGGTCCTATAGGATCGAGAAACGTGTGTTCAGGAATAACTAATCCGCAACTCGTATGGTGGACTGGCCCTGCAGCTTTCCAAGGGTTCTCCGCGGGGAATCCTGAGACACTAGCTAGAGTGCTAGAATCGGTAAGGAGCTCCTCCCTTGCCTGGACTCATGATGGAAACCAAAATCCAAATACGACCCGATGAATTTGATTGTATTACTAGTATGGAGGCATAGTATATGGTAGCTATGCTTCCTAGGATTAATACATTTACCTTGAAATGTTTTCATATACACTAATGATAATATTGGATTTGTATTTGCCGTATTTAGCATGTTTAATCACCATAAGGTAAAATCCTCTCCTCTGGTGTGCGTTGCATTGTGTGATGGGACTTGGGTCTTATGGTGATTCCATTTTTCCAAAAGCATTGCATTGTTTATGATGTATTTAATTATTTGTTATGACACTTTAAATTATGCACGACAATCCATTAGAGTGAACCCGTTCCGCATTAGTGGCGTGGCCTTTGGATTTGCCTTATTACTAGTAGTTAATTTTAGTTAAGAATTCTAACACCAGTCCTACGACTGACCTGTAGTTTGTTTCACCTTTTTGCAAACTCGGGTGCCCTCCTTTCTACATGGGCAGCCAAGTAAACATGTTATCTTTCGCTTGGAGCCTTTCCTTGGAGCTGCTTATTATTTCTCCTGGATTTGCTTGTGGAGAGGTGATGACTAGGAGTTTGAAGACTTATCATTCGCTGCTCTTACATTTTTATCTTTCCTTTTATTTCAGACATGAAACTTGGTTATTTCCACGTGTTTGAGTTGGAGTTGGAACTTATTTCTTTTCTGCGAATTTGATGTAATAATGTAGAATTCTGTGACTGTGGATTTTCTGTGGATTGATGACATTATATTTCCACTGCTATGATGTTGTTACTCTATGAATTTCCTATGCTATTTTGTATCTGTGATATGTATTATTGTATTTATGTTGTATTCCAAATGATCATCTCTTACTTTCACTCCGTGGAAGTTCGGGGTCATCACATTGTGACTCTTATTCCCTACAAACTACTATGATTGATTGGTTTTTGGATGTTGGTCGTAGAAGTATCAGCTTCTATGTCAACATTTTAGCGTTCCAGGAAGTGGGTTCTAGCTTAAAGGAAATCACTCATTTTAGGATTTGATGATAGTGAGGAGAAAGATGGATGGAACATCCACTCGTTCAGAAGATGTAGGGTATGCAGGCACTAGAAATGAAGGAAGTCAAGAAGCTTCCTCTCATGGAGATCCTTCCATCTACTTAACCGTAGAAGAAATGAACGAAGTAATGAAAGATTTAAGTCACATATGGAGCAACTGTACGAACTCAGGGAAGAGGAGATGATGAATAACTTCTTTGCATGATCAGATGGAATAGGAAGGCTGAAAGATCAGAACTCTCTTATTGGGGATGGACCTAGTAACGCAGCTACGAAACGAACAAAGGATATTCCACAGCTTGGATCGGTGGTAGCTTCGGTTCGACTAAGCTCCAATGTCATACGGGATCAGGAAGGGACAACCGCCCCGAAAATGATTATCTACATCATGACGCTTCCGTTCACGATGTCATAAATTGTGGTACTGAAATGTTGGTTAGCATCGACCACACACAACTACAAATAGAAATGGTGCAGAATAAGTGAGGGTTCGGTTCAACTACACCGAATCGGAGACTAAGGCCATGGTCGAGCTCGATATTAATGCCATAAACATGTTTCAAGCTACTACTAGAACAGATGCATGGGGCAGCAACACTGGAATGGAAGATTGGAAAAAATTGCTTGAATATGGAAATCCAATTGTGAATATGATTCTTTGCTTTACGAGAGGCGGGGAACCCTAGGCCGGTGTGGACAACGTCAATTGCATCCCCTTAACGCAGGATGTCAAAAGTTCGTTTAACCCACCAGACTTTAAATTGTCTGTCTTGGAGGCACACGATGGTAGAAAGGATCCTACCGTACACTTGATTTGCTATTTGCGCCATGTGGAAGTACTATCAGGATCGGAAAACGTCGTGGACTAATGCTTCCCACTCTTTTATACACTAGTATCAATGTTATGTGGTTTATGGAACTCGAATCCGAATCGATCAACAGCATAAGCATATTGGTGACGCGGTTTATTTAACAGTTTAGGGTACTCATCGCAAGGCCTAAGAATTTGATGATTCTTACAACAATCAAGCAAAGACCTGGTGTGACTCTACGTTCAATCCTAGAAAGATTTAGTGTGGTGGTTGCATCGGTAGATCGACCCGAACAGAAGCGAACTATTTCTCAAGGATCTGCCAAAGGGACCTTAGCAAAATCTATTTCGAGGCAGATATATTCTTACGTAAAGATGAGGCTATAATCGTGTAGAAATTTCTCAAGGACAATATGGCTAAGGATGGAGGACCATCTGTATATGGAAAAAACAAGGATGGTGTGCCATCCAACAAAGCGAAACGCAAGGCTAAAAATGAACAAAGTCCAGAAAGTAGGTTCACGAGATGGCCTAAGTACGACTCGTATACAAAGCTAAACGCAAGTCTGGAAGATATCAATGACGAAATCGAAGGTATACTCCCAGCGAGGTTATACTGGACTTCTTGTTTTAGCGATTTATGTTCTTTTTTGTTGTTTATTATTATATTGGGCTTTTTTTTTCGTGCTCAGTATTGTTCCTCGGTCAGAGTTGCTAGGCTATCACTACTACACTGATTTTTGTGAGCCATCAAAGAAAGTTAGTCTCCTTTTGTTAGTATATATGTTTTCACTTCTATGAAAGAAGATCAAGAAATAGACAAATTCCATTTGGAAAGCATGACCCCTTTGAAAATTGGCAAAAGGAAAAACGTCGTTACGGACATTCAAATTTTGGATAAGGTGGACGCAATTGAAATTCAACAAGGTGTCGTCGAACTTATCAATCGAATTTGGTGGAGGTGTGTCGAGTTTAGGTCTGCAAGTCGACAATGGATTGTTGAAAATGATTATCATCGAAAAACGGTGGGGATATACTGAATTTTCATTTTTGAACATAAGGCCCCATATCTAACACTGGAGTGTCAGTTGCAACACCCATCAGACAAAATATATTATTAAAGTGTCAAAAGAACAAAAAATTGATGAGTAAAATACAATTATTGCTTATGTTATGTTAGCAAAACATTATGTAATAACCCGGAAATTCTGAACCAGTTTAAAATTTTTATTTTGGCAATTTTAGCGAATTTTGAATATTTAAAATAGATTATTTTAAATAAAATCGACGAGAAATTTATTTTGAATATATTTAGAACGTATATATTATATACGGCGTCGTTAGAATATAAATAATTATATATAATTATAAATAGAATTGAAAATGGCGTGGTAGTTCGATAATTCGATTTCAAACTTTAATTGAATGTACCGGGTGCAAAACAATCCGGATTTTAGTGAAACCAAAAACATTAGGATCTAATTGATAATATCTTTCCAACGAATCTGAAAAATTGAAATTTCATAGCGGGAATCAAAAGATATGTCCAGTTGAAAATTCGGAATAGTCGCTATGGAATTCAGGCCCTTAAAAATGGAATTTTTGCAAACGTCCTCGGATTTCGACGAAACCACTTTTGTTTGATCCGGGATGTAAAGTTATTGCTAGGTTTCAAATTTCATAATTTTTAGAATCAATATGTAAGCGTGGCAAAGGAAAACGCGTTTGACCAATTTCAGTTGATTTTAATCGACTGGAAATTGGCCATTTTTCAAACAGTCTCAGAATTTGACAAAACTAGTTTTGTTAGGACCGTATCGTCAATACGAAGCTAGAAAATATTTTTTTGGAATTTTTCTAGTTAGTATGTGGCCCGAGTAAATTGAAATGTACGTTTAAAATTCAATATAATGAGTTATATTTTAAATTTAACGAAAACTGATCGAAATGATCGAACCAGCTTGCGATACATATCCCATTGTGTTCGGAATGGGGTAATTAGCTAGAGGCGACAGTCATTGAGTTCGATTTGGGGTTCGTACGTAAAAATATCATTTTCGAATTAAATAATATTAAATATAATATATATATATAACCAAATAAACCCTATTTCTCTTTCATCTTCTGATCAGCCGGCCCTAGCAAAACAAATGGCCACGAAAGCTCTGAAATAAATCCCCAAAATCTTTAGATCTATCGCGAATTCGATCGTCAAACTAAAGTGAAGATTATAGAGAATTATTTCCTATTTAATATCATATGGTAATGATGGGTTCTAATCGACTAAATGGTTCGAAATCGAGTGCTGAAGACAGCACGTTCGCAGCGGTCCTCTGGCCACCAGGGACGTTCGAGTTCGCCGTCCTCCCAGGTGATAGCAGCAGGCGTTCCAGCGGTTCAGGCGGCGACCCCTGATGGCTCTCCGATCAACTGTGGCGGCGGCAAATCCATGCCCTAGGGTGCGAGCTCAGTTCAGCGGCTTCCAGAGAGAGGGATGCAGTGTAAATTTCTCTTTTTACTAGTATATTAGTTCGTTAATTAGGTAAAATCTAAATTGTATATTTTATATCTATATATCATTGATTTTTTTTTTTGTATTTAAATATGTTTCAAATTTAAATATACCCCTTTGTCTTTAAAAATAAGAATAGTTTTAAAAATAGAAAGGGGAATGGAATAGAAAAATAATAATAATAATAGAAATATACTTTTTTTAAAATACAATTGCTTTGAAAATAAATATGTTTTTAAAATAAAATTAACTTTTTTTTGAAATGGTTATCAATAGTATAGAAATTCAATTTCTTTATACATTCGCATAATGAAGAAAAAATATGATTTTTATATTTTTAAAGTATTAAAAATATGATTTTTATATTTTTAAAGTATTAAAAATATAATCTTTATTAAGTAGAAGATGTAAAAATATGATTTTTGTTTATGTAGAGAATTAAAAATATCATCTTTGTATATGTAGCAAAATAAAAATCTGATTTTTATTTTATATACGTTGAAATAAAATGTGATTTTTATAATATAATTTTTGAAAAGGCGAAATCTTTATATAGATAATAGCGAGGTAAAAATATAATTTTTATCTATATAATAGCAATGTAAAAATAGAATTTTTATCCATATAGCGTGGTTGAAAAATAGGATTTTTATATATTGAATAACAAAGTAAAAATTCGATTTTTTATATATTGGATAGCAAAGTAAAAATTCGATTTTTATATATTGAATAGCAAAGTAAAAATTTGATTTTTTATATATTGGATAGCAAAGTAAAAATTCGATTTTTACATATGTAGTGAATACGGGCAACGAAAAGGCGAGAACGATGAAGATTTCTCTAAATGAAGTGTCGTTAAGTTGGATAGCTATTGGTGAGAATTTCTCACCTTTCAATTTCATTTTCTAGTTATATGTATATACTAGGATGCAAACGGTGTTTAGTAGCACCCGACACCCGTCATCCACAGACCATGGATGGCTTGTTTGTTTAATTGTTTGGTTGTGTAGTTGGTTAAATTATTTGGTTTGAATTGAATTGTTTGGTGAAATGAATGGATTTGATTGATGTGTGAATGGCGTGGGCATTCACTAGACCGGGGATAAGGCTAGGCCTTGTCCCGTTTCTAGTATCGTGCCGTTATGTCGCTGAAATTTTCTAAAATAAGTTAGAAAAATAAAAATATCATTTTATTTAAAGAAATGAATTGAATATAAAACGATTTCGAAATGAATTGAGTACAAAACAATTTCGAAATGAATTGAATATAAAACGATTTCGAAATGAATTGAATATAAAACGATTTCGAAATGAATTGAATATAAAACGATTTCGAAATGAATTGAATATAAAACGATTTCGAAATGAATTGAATATAAAACGATTTCGAAATGAATTGAATATAAAACGATTTCGAAATGAATTGAATATAAAACGATTTCGAAATGAATTGAATATAAAACGATTTCGAAATGAATTGAATATGAAGCGATTTCGAAATGAATCAAATAGAAAACGAAATGAATTTGATTCAAATGGATAACGAAATGAATTGGATTCAAATGGAAAACGAAATGAATTTGATTCAAATGGATAACGAAATGAATTGGATTCAAATGGAAAACGAAATGAATTTGATTTGAATAGAAAACGAATTCGAATTGAATTGAAACAAATTCGAATTGTATTGAAAAAGAAATGAAATGAATTCAAATTGAATTAAAATTTGAATTGAATAGAAATGAATGTTAAAACGAATTTATAAGGAAAAATTCAACTTTGATTTGAATTTGGAATAAAGGTTGAAATGTTTTTGAAACGAATTCAAAACTATTTATAAAATTCGTTTTGAATAGTTATCGACGAAATATATATTATATATATAATATAATGTCCTAAATGGAACGCGCCGCGCCGCGGCAGTTCGTGAATTTCGACCATTTATTTCAAACGGACATTACGGGAGATCCGACCGTCGGATTCTCCTAAAACCGGAACCGTTGGGTTAGTATCGAAAAGAGCTTTCTAACGAATATTAGAAATTTGAAATCTAACGGTTGGATTTGGAGATACATCCAAATCAAATTTGGAAAAGGTCGCTGTAAGTGCAGTTCGATGGCCGTTGATGGAAATCAACTGTACGGGCCTTGATAAAATTATTAAAATATCAATAATTTGTATAAAATCATAAGAAATGATTTGGGAAAATATGGGATGAAAAACTCCATATTTGAAAAGATAAAAATAGATTTTTATCGAAATGAACTAGATTGAACTAAATTTAAAACCCGATTTATTTTTAAATAAATAAATTAGATTTAAAAAGGTGTTTTAAATAATCGGAATTCCAAATATATTTGACTTAAATTAAATAGAATTGATTCATGGGTTTATCGTGAACTGTGTTTTAAATAACACTAGTTCTTTAACCCGATAATAAATAGAGTGTGATTTGGGTTTGTCGTGAACTATGTTTTAAATAACACTAGTTCTTTAACCTAGTAAAAGGAGTTTTAACGAATCTGCAATTAGGTTGAAATGTGAATCTATAATCTAAATTATCAAATTTAGAAATGAGCGAGAATGGAGTATCGCCAGTTTTGCTCCAAAGCGATAGTTAAATCTTTAATTAGATTTGAACGTGAAATGGTAATTGATTTTACCGATAACACCATAGTATTAGATATGGAGTATTACCAGTTTTGCTTCATGGGATGAATAGGTTGGGATTGGGAAATAAAATAAATAATTACTTCGGTGTGGTTCGCTAATCTCGACTAGTTTAGAAAACCATAATTTGGTTTGAAATGACATCCAAAGGAAGATTAAAGGATAAATTTTAAAGAATTTATCTTGGATAAAATTAATGGGAACCTTTCCCAAAAAATGTGATTTTGTGAATAAAAGAATATTCTAAATTGGAATGAGGCGTATGTTGTGTTTATGTAACATTTGTTTTAATATATGCGGGTTGTTCGGAAAAGCCGGGTTCATACCCATTCTGAATAACCGCTTCGACGATATGTCAAAGATGAAGACGGTGGTTGAAGACCGGAAGTCTTCACATCGTTTGGATAATTACTGACGATCCTGATTGGGCTGTACACCCAAGAGGATGGAAATAGTTGGTGGTCGTCCAGGCGTACTTGGAGATGGATGGATATGCGAGGAAAGTGCCTCCGGTTTCGTTCAGACCCAGAACGGACTTGTAAATGGATTGTGTGTCTGACATTGGATTTTATTCTGTTTTGATTGATTTCTATTAAATATACATCTGTTTGGCGGCGGAGAATTTATTCTTTTGCTTAACGCCCTTCTCTGAGACGTACGAGCTCAGAGGTTGTATATCGATGGACATCAGTCGCATGGCATGAACTGCCTGTGTGGCACGCTAAGATGCAATGATCAAGGCTTTTGTTGAAAAGCAAAGTCTTGTGGTTGATGATCAAAGCACGCCTACGTGGCAGCTTTGTGTATAATGTGAATTCGCGAGCCCGCACCTCGGTATGAGTTAAAAACGGGATACGGACTGCAGGGAGAGCACGACGTTTCTTTCTAGCTTTGGTGGTGTCAGTGTCTTACCAGCCCTGACATTTATATACTTTTCCCCTTTGTGGTTGAAAGAATTGGCTGGATTGATAAAATGGAGGTTGTCTGCATGCTTCAGGTAGGGCAAAACCTCCAACTCAGGTAGGGCAAGTGCTTGGGGTTGGCCCTCTCATGCCTGATATCCACTTCCTAGTACTGCGACATAGTGGGATGGGGCACTCATGTCATCTATGATTTATATTTATGATTGAAATTGTTTTGACACTATACACTTATTATAGTATCAAATGATTTGTTTTAAATGTATCAAGCATGTTTGGCTATTATAAGGGAAAACCCAATCCTCCGGCTTGCGTTGCATTGTGTGATGGGACCTGGGTCTTATAATAGCTCCATTTTTCGAAAAAGCATTGCGTTGTTTATTCTATGCACTGGTATTCTTGGGAGGAAACCCGTTCCGTGTTATACGGCGTGGTCCCTTGAATTACTCTCTTTTAAAGTAAAGCTTTAAATCACTGTTTTAGTTCTCACACCAGTCACATGACTGACCTGGAGTTTATTGTTTTAACCTAAACTCTAGGTGCCCCTATTTTCCGCATGGGCAGCTAGTAGTTTTGGTTTTGCAGATTTATATTCACAGTATCCTGGTTTACAGCTGGAATGATATCCGGAAAGCTCTGTATCCGTGTATCACCTTCAGTTGTGCTTTGTATTATTTTCCGCTGCTATGTAATTTATTGTAATCTCTGATATTTATCGAATGTAATTTATTCATTTATACTCTGTATATTCTTGTATCTGATGGAATTGTTGTAATAACAATGAAATGTTCTTCTGTTTGCGTTCTGATTTGTCCTGTTCTCAAAACAATCAGGGGTTTCGAACGGTCTAGATCGGTTTAACGACTGATTCGGATCGAGCGAAATTCCAGGTCGTCACATTTGGTATCGGAGCTTTGGTTTACAGTGCTCGAGAACGAGACACATTAGAACCATACGAAAGAATTCATCATATATTGGATTACTAATATCCAATTAGAATGACTCGTTAGAGATGAGATCAGTAGTATCCTAGAACGAGTGTGAAGAGTATATTTTTCAAATGAAAACAATTTTGTTTTAAAAATTTAAATCGTTTTATACGTATTTGAATATTTATTTATTTTGAATTTGGACAATCCAGTATATAAAGGTTTTGCATATACGCGTCATGAACGTATATTCGAAGTTTTAATATATTAGTTAGATATAGAGTCACACTCTAGTCGCCCGGAGATGATTCTACTGATGACTATATAGCATCAGTAGTGTGTGTTCGAGTTTCGAAGGTATGATTTTCTATATATTTCCATCGGACTGGTGTGAGAACCAAAACTTATATAGATAGATTTATTTGTTGTGATTGGCATCAAAAACATGACTTTTTGTATATATATTAAATTTATGAATTTGAAACTCTAATTCACTAATTGATTGATGTTTGTGTTGTTTGTTTATTTGTTTGCTGATTTTGAACCATTATGCCTAATTGAACCAAATATTGAATTATATTGAAAATTGGCCGCATTTGCTTGCTATACATATATTTACATTGAACAGGTCATAGCAAGGAGGCTAGAGCAGAGAATAAAATTTGTTTGCCTGACAAATAGGTACATGTTTACAATATAATTTACTGTTTTTTTTTGGGTGATGATGATTTTATGAGCCTATTGGCTAGCCGCTTGCCTTTTTCTTTTCCTTTTTGAGATCAGAAGGCCTATATGGCAATTTCAGGATTTTCCCGTGGCTCCTGGTGCAGGGGAGGTTATGGCGAAATTTTTCGAAAATTTAGGGTGTTAGCCAAATTTTTGAAAATTCTCAGAAACTGAAAAGTTGGAGAATGGAAGCCAGATCGAACGTAGAGTTGATTAATCAAACTACTTTCGACTTTGTTCCTTTTCGGCGACGAAAAGTTTTAAGTGGGGGAGATTGTAATAACCCGGAAATTCTGAACCTATTTAAAAATTTTATTTTGGCAATTTTAGCGAATTTTGAATATTTAAAATAGATTATTTTAAATAAAATCGACGAGAAATTTATTTTGAATATATTTAGAACGTATATATTATATACGGCGTCGTTAGAATATAAATAATTATATATAATTATAAATAGAATTGAAAATGGCGCGGTAGTTCGATAATTCGATTTCAAACTTCAATTGAATGTACCGGGTGCAAAACAATCCAGATTTTAGTGAAACCAAAAACATTAGGATCTAATTGATAATATCTTTCCAACGAATCCGAAAAATTGAAATTTCATAGCGGGAATCAAAAGATATGTCCAGTTGAAAATTCGGAATAGTCGCTATGGAATTCAGGCCCTTAAAAATGGAATTTTTGCAAACGACCTCGGATTTCGACGAAACCACTTTTGTTGGATCCGGGATGTAAAGTTATTGCTAGGTTTCAAATTTCATAATTTTTAGAATCAATATGTAAGCGTGGCAAAGGAAAACGCGTTTGACCAATTTCAGTTGATTTTAATCGACTGGAAATTGGCCATTTTTCAAACGGTCTCAGAATTTGACGAAACTAGTTTTGTTAGGACCGTATCGTCAATACGAAGCTAGAAAATATTTTTCTGGAATTTTTCGAGTTAGTATGTGGCCCGAGTAAATTAAAATGTACGTTTAAAATTCAATATAATGAGTTATATTATAAATTAAACGAAAACTGATCGAAACGATCGAATCAGCTTGCGATACATATCCCATTGTGTTCGGAATGGGGGTAATTAGCTAGAGGCGACAGTCATTGAGTTCGATTTGGGGTTCGTACGTAAAAATATCATTTTCGAATTAAATAATATTAAATATAATATATATATAACCAAATAAACCCTATTTCTCTTTCATCGTCTGATCAGCCGGCCCTAGCAAAACAAATGGCCACGAAAGCTCTGAAATAAATCCCCAGAATCTTTAGATCTATCGCAAATTCGATCGTCAAACTAAAGTGAAGATTATAGAGATTTATTTCCTCTTTAATATCATATGGTAATGATGGGTTCTAATCGACTAAATGGTTCGAAATCGAGTGCTGAAGACAGCACGTTCGCAGCGGTCCTCCGGCCACCAGAGACGTTCGAGTTCGCCGTCCTCCCAGGTGATGGCAGCAGGCGTTCCAGCGGTTCAGGCGGCGACCCCTGATGGCTCTCCGATCAACTGTGGCGGCGTCAAATCCATGCCCTAGGGGGCGAGCTCAGTTCAGCCGCTTCCAGAGAGAGGGATGCAGTGTAAATTTCTCTTTTTACTAGTATATTAGTTCGTTAATTAGGTAAAATCTGAATTGTATATTTTATATCTATATATCATTGATTTTTTTTTTGTATTTAAATATGTTTCAAATTTAAATATACCCCTTTGTCTTTAAAAATAAGAATAGTTTTAAAAATAGAAAGGGGAATGGAATAGAAAAAAAGTAATAATAATAGAAATATACTTTGTTTTAAAATACAATTGCTATGAAAATAAATATGTTTTTATAATAAAATTAACTTTTTTTTGAAATGGTTATCAATAGTATAGAAATTCAATTTCTTTATACATTCACATAGTGAAGAAAAAATATGATTTTTATATTTTTAAATTATTAAAAATATGATTTTTATATTTTTAAAGTATTAAAAATATAATCTTTATTAAGTAAAAGATGTAAAAATATGATTTTTGTTTATGTAGAGAATTAAAAATATCATCTTTGTATATGTAGCAAAATAAAAATCTGATTTTTATTTTATATACGTTGAAATAAAATGTGATTTTTAAAATGATATTTTTGAAAAGGCGAAATCTTTATATAGAGAATAGCGAGGTAAAAATATAATTTTTATCTATATAATAGCAATGTAAAAATAGAATTTTTATCCATATAGTGTGGTTGAAAAATAGGATTTTTACATATTGAATAGCAAAGTAAAAATTCGATTTTTTATATATTGGATAGCAAAGTAAAAATTCAATTTTTATATATTGAATAGCAAAGTAAAAATTCGATTTTTTATATATTGGATAGCAAAGTAAAAATTCGATTTTTACATATGTAGTGAATACGGGCAACGAAAAGGCGAAAACGATGAAGATTTCTCTAAATGAAGTGTCGTGATGTTGGGTAGCTATTGGTGAGAATTTCTCACCTTTCAATTTCATTTTCTAGTTATATGTATATACTAGGATGCAGACGGTGTTTAGTAGCACCCGACACCCGTTATCCACAGACCATGGATGGCTTGTTTGTTTAATTGTTTGGTTGTGTAGTTGGTTAAATTATTTGGTTTGAATTGAATTGTTTGGTGAAATGAATGGATTTGATTGATGTGTGAATGGCGTGGGCCTTCACTAGACCGGGGATAAGGCTAGGCCTTGTCCCGTTTCTAGTATCGTGCCGTTATGCCGCCGAAATTTTCTAAAATAAGTTAGAAAAATAAAAATATCATTTTATTTAAAGAAATGAATTGAATATAAAACGATTTCGAAATGAATTGAATATAAAACGATTTCGAAATGAATTGAATATAAAACGATTTCGAAATGAATTGAATATAAAACGATTTCGAAATGAATTGAATATAAAACGATTTTGAAATGAATTGAATATAAAACGATTTCGAAATGAATTGAATATAAAAAGATTTCGAAATGAATTGAATATAAAACGATTTCGAAATGAATTGAACATAAAACGATTTCGAAATGAATTGAGTATAAAACGATTTCGAAATGAATTGAATATAAAACGATTTCGAAATGAATTGAATATAAAACGATTTCGAAATGAATTGAATATAAAACGATTTCGAAATGAATTGAATATGAAGCGATTTCGAAATGAATCAAATAGAAAACGAAATGAATTTGATTCAAATGGATAACGAAATGAATTGGATTCAAATGGAAAACGAAATGAATTTGATTCAAATGGATAACGAAATGAATTGGATTCAAATGGAAAACGAAATGAATTTGATTTGAATAGAAAACGAATTCGAATTGATTTGAAACGAATTCGAATTGAATTGAAAACGAAATGAAATGAATTCAAATTGAATTTAAAATTTGAATTGAATAGAAATGAATGTTAAAACGAATTTATAAGGAAAAATTCAACTTTGATTTGAATTTGGAATAAAGGTTGAAATGTTTTTGAAACGAATTCAAAACTATTTATAAAATTCGTTTTGAATAGTAATCGACGAAATATATATTATATATATTATATATGTAATATAATTGCCTGAATAGAACGCGCCGCGCCTCGGCAGTTCGTGAATTTCGACCATTTATTTCAAATGGACATTACGGGAGATCCGACCGTCGGATTCTCCTAAAACAGGAACCGTTGGGTTCGTATCGAAAAGAGCTTTCTAACGAATATTAGAAATTTGAAATCTAACGGTTGGATTAGGAGATACGTCCAAATCAAATTTGGAAAAGGTCGCTGTAAGTGCAGTTCGATGGCCGTTGATGGAAATCGACTGTACGGGCCTTGATAAAATTATTAAAAATATCAATAATTTGTGTAAAATCATA
This sequence comes from Allium sativum, assembly GCA_030737875.1. Taxonomy (NCBI): domain Eukaryota; kingdom Viridiplantae; phylum Streptophyta; class Magnoliopsida; order Asparagales; family Amaryllidaceae; genus Allium; species Allium sativum. The sequence goes on along the minus strand of CM060923.1, from coordinate 568,081,707 downwards.
AGAAATGATTTGGGAAAATATGGGATGAAAAACTCCATATTTGAAAAGATAAAAATAGATTTTTATCGAAATGAACTAGATTGAACTAAATTTAAAACTTGATTTATTTTTAAATAAATAAATTAGATTTAAAAAGGAGTTTTAAATAATCGGAATTCCTAATATATCTGATTTAAATTAAATAGAATTGATTCATGGGTTTATCGTGAACTGTGTTTTAAATAACACTAGTTCTTTAACCCGATAATAAATAGAGTGTGATTTGGGTTTGTCGTGAACTGTGTTTTAAATAACACTAGTTCTTTAACCCGGTAAAAGGAGTTTTAACAAATCTGCAATTAGGTTGAAATGTGAATCTATAATCTAAATTATCAAATTTAGAAATGAGCGAGAATAGAGTATCGCCAGTTTTGCTCCAAAGCGATAGTTAAATCTTTAATTAGATTTGAACTTGAAATGGTAATTGATTTTACCGATAACACCATAGTATTAGATATGGAGTATTACCAGTTTTGCTTCATGGGATGAATAGGTTGGGATTGGGAAATAAAATAAATAATTACTTCGGTGTGGTTCGCTAATCTCGACTAGTTTAGAAAACCATAATTTGGTTTGAAATGACATCCAAAGGAAGATAAAGGATAAATTTTAAAGAATTTATCTTGGATAAAATTAATGGGAACCTTTCCCTAAAAATGTGATTTTGTGAATAAAAGAATATTCTGAATTGGAATGAGGCGTATGTTGTGTTTATGTAACATTTGTTTTAATATACGCGGGTTGTTCGGAAAAGCCGGGTTCATACCCATTCTGAATAACCGCTTCGACGATATGTCGAAGATGAAGACGGTGGTTGAAGACCGGAAGTCTTCACATCGTTTGGATAATTACTGACGATCCTGATTGGGCTGTACACCCAAGAGGATGGAAATAGTTGGTGGTCGTCCAGGTGTACTTGGAGATGGATGGATATGCGAGGAAAGTGCCTCCGGTTTCGTTCAGACCCAGAACGGACTTGTAAATGGATTGTGTGTCTGACATTGGATTTTATTCTGTGTTGATTGATTTCTATTAAATATACATCTGTTTGCAGGCGGAGAATTTATTCTTTTGCTTAACGCCCTTCTCTGAGACGTACGAGCTCAGAGGTTGTATATCGATGGACATCAGTCGCATGGCATGAACTGCCTGTGTGGCACACTAAGATGCAATGATCAAGGCTTTTGTTGAAAAGCAAAGTCTTGTGGTTGATGATCAAAGTACGCCTACGTGGCAGCTTTGTGTATAACGTGAATTCGCGAGCCTGATACCTCGGTATGAGTTAAAAACGGGATACGGACTGCAGGGAGAGCACGACGTTTCTTTCTAGCTTTGGTGGTGTCAATGACTTACCAGCCCTGACATTTATATACTTTTCCCCTTTGTGGTTGTTGGATGAGGCGCCTTGATTATAGGTCTGTAAGGACCGGGAAACGTGTGTTCAGGCATAACTAATCCTCTAACGTAAGTGAGGACCGGCCCTGAAGCATCCAAGGGTTGCCCAGAGTGCGCAGCCCTGGGACATTTGCTAGAGTGTCTCGAACGCGGAGAGGAGCTTGCCCCTTGCCTCGACTCATGACGGAAATCCAATTTCCAATACGTGTATTTCGGCTTTATTTGTAGAGCCTAGTATGGCGACATAGTGGGATGGGGCACTCATGCCGTCTATGATTTATATTTATGATTGAAATTGTTTTGCCACTATACACTTATTATAGTATCAAATGATTTGTTTTAAACGTATCAAGCATGTTTGGCTATTATAAGGGAAAACCCTGTCCTCCGGCTTGCGTTGCATTGTGTGATGGGACCTGGGTCTTATAGTAGCTTCATTTTTCGAAAAAGCATTGCGTTGTTTATTCTATGCACTGGTATTCTTGGGAGGAAACCCGTTCCGTGTTATACGGCGTGGTCCCTTGAATTACTCTCTTTTAAAGTAAAGCTTTAAATCACTGTTTTAGTTCTCACACCAGTCACATGACTGACCTGGAGTTTATTGTTTTAACCTAAACTCTGGGTGCCCCTATTTTCCGCACGGGCAGCTAGTAGTTTTGGTTTTGTAGATTTATATTCACAGGATCCTGGTTTACAGCTGGAAGTATATCCGAAAAGCTCTGTATCCGTGTATCACCTTCAGTTTTGCTTTGTATTATTTTCCGCTGCTATGTAATTTATTGTAATCTCTGATATTTATCGAATGTAATTTATTCATTTATACTCTGTATATTATTGTATCTGATTGAATTGTTGTAATAACAATGAAATGTTCTTCTGTTTGCGTTCTGATTTGTCCTGTTCTCAAAACAATCAGGGGTTTCGAACGGTCTAGATCGGTTTAACGACTGATTCAGATCGAGCGAAATTCCAGGTTGTCACACATTATTTCATTTATTTTAAAGCATGTATTAATATGGCTTGTAAACCGTTAAGCGAATTTTGCTGCATTTTCTAGTGAGAATAAGTTGTCCTTAATCAATTTTCGGACATCATCGAATCTATACTATATTATAATTAATGAGTTAGCAACTGAGCTCTCAGAAGCCATCCTGGATTTTGGCACTTATCTAAAGCTGAACCGTCTTATTTGTGATTTTTTTTTCTATTCTGCTACCACTTAACCAATCCCTACGCATTCCCGATCTTCCACCTTTTCCATCTTCCTCCTTCTAGCCCGTCGTCTTGAACTTCTGTATCAGCAACCCAAAGCGTTTGTTTTGTCGACCTCCCCCGCCAACAGTAACACTTAAACCCAGCTGGTATCTTTCCATCCTTATTCCTTATCTTCTCAGCACATCGACGACGTAATTGAGGGAGAATAAATCTTGTTGCATGCGTTGTTCGCTGGCATGTTTTAGGGGAAAACCACCATCGCCTAATTGGGATTCCTCTTCGCCTCTTCAAACGACAGTTGCCTCTTCCCATATTGTTCTTTCGAAACGCTGATGCTTCGAATACATTCAATTCAATTTGCTGTTGGATGCAACCATTTGGAACCACTTTCTTTCTAATTCAACATGCAAAGGTATCAATTTTCTGTCTAACCCTATTTTCTTAGTCCAATGCTTTTTTGTTTAGTTATTGGTTGTGTTGGTAGATTCTACGCGATTTAATTAGTTCTGGCTGTTAGGTAATACTTATTCATGGTTTTGCTAATACTAAATTAGCATCTCTTTTTTTCCTATCGCTGTTACAAGTTATGTTTCATTCAGCGTGGTTATGTTTTTTTATTATGCTTATAAGGAATATGTATGTAGGAGTTTATTATTCTATGTTACTGTGTAAGCCTAATTTCTTAGTCCAACGTTTTTTGTTTAGTTGTTGGTTGTGTTGGTAGATTCTAAGCAATTTAATTAGTTCCGGCTGTTAGGTAATACTTATTCATGGTTTTGCTAATAATAAATTAGCATCTCTTTTTTTCTATCTGCTGTTACAAGTTATGTTTCATTCAGCGTGGTTATGTTTTTTTAATACGCTTATAAAATCCCTAAATGAAGGAATATGTATGTAGGAATTTAGGCAACTTATTTCTTACAAATAAAAGGATCAGGTTTCAAATTTACACATTTCTCACGGTTGCTTTATTGAGGTTTTCATTCAATTTTGATGATGCAAGTTTTCTGCTTTTAATTAAAAAAAGGATTTACTGAGTCGTCGTTCTATTTAGAGTTTCACCCTTGGACAATTTGCACGGTGCAAAAGCTTTTCAGATCAAATCTCAAATCGTATGTTTTGTAATGTTTAGTTTACACTTGAAGAAGATTACAAGGTGGACCGATTGCAATAATAGTTCATTACCTTTAAGGTTTAATATTTTGGAAGGGAATTTTTTAGGATTTATGAATTAGTGTTTTTTTTTTTACTGGAGAATACTTACAGCTTGGATGTGGTGTACGTTTTGAGGACATTTATTGAATTCTTTTCCCACCAAATTGTTATAGCTATGCGAATTGGATAGGCATCCCTATCTTAAATTTGTAAATGAAGGTTTTGAAATCTTGGCTTCAGTCAAATTTTAAAATGCAAGTTTGAACTTGCTAATGCGTCCTCCTCTTTAATATTTCAAACTTACAAAATGTGTACAACTTAAGATGGATTTCTTAACCAAATTTAAGTTGTGCTCTCATTGGCATTTAGTTTTGCAATCTATCATATTTAATTATATTTGCAGAGTGAAGTTATTATATTATAGTTTATTAGTATTAAGATTTGATTTTTATGAAGGATATTTTCTTATATTTATGGTTGTTTACATTATTTTTAATTATACAATATATGGAGGAAAGTTAGCACTTTTATCTATGCTTTGCATCCTTGCTTTGTATTTTTATTGCAATTAAGTTCTCTATTTGGTGTTAAGGGTCAACATTGCAAAGAAATGGTTAGGGGAGAAAACACAGGCATGTATGCAAATTGTAAGCATATTGTTTTAGTATTTTAACTAAATTAAATTTGTGCAATTTGACTAGTGTCTTAATTCGCTAATGCTACATAAGAAAATTATAAAATCCTTACTTTTTTTAAAATATACGATGTAATAAGTACATGTTTTGGTTTTTTTTCCCCATGACAATTTGTTGGCGCCATTTGTTGGAAATGCTTGATTATAGTTGTTGCTACCCTAAATTCGAAAATAAAGGATTTAAAAGTTTGCTTTATTTCGGATACCAAAATAAGAATTTGAACCTACTACTGTATTGTTCGATTTAAATTTTAAATTTACAAAATTTATACAATTCAATTTTTTCCTAAACGAAATTTAAGTGGTGTGCTCTTTTGCATACAATTTTTGCAACTTATCAGATCTAATAATGTGTACAATTGAAGTGATTTTATTTATAGTTTATTAGAATTAAAATTAGTTGCTTTAGAAGGATATTTTCCAACCTTTATGGATGATTGCAGTGGAGACCTTTATTTTGTTTTAAGGGTTTGTAATACCCATATATGGCAAGAGGAGGAAAAAAATTCTTATGCATTGACGGTGTTGTATGTATTGCAAATGCAAATGACTGATACACAGCTTTATTACACAAACTAAATGAGAATTAGAGTTGTGCATTTGGATTAGTATCTCAGTCCACTAATGTAATGGAAAAACTATAAAATCATTTCTTTTTGTGAATAAATGATGTAACATGTACATGCAACGGTTTTTTCCATGATGTCCTTAATGATAGATATATGATAAGTTTTCCTTTGTACATCTTTCGGTACATACATAATTGATATCAAAGCTATCTGGTGATATCATCACCTATGTATATACTCGTATTCTATGTATGAATTAACAACTTATGATATCAAAGCTACTGCTTTTTGTTTATTGAACGGTAAACAATGTGCTACACACAGAGCAGTGCTTTGTTTTTTTTAATGATAAATATAATTTTTTACTAATAGTTTCTAATGTATATAATGCATTACAACTTTAGAATTTAGTATCTCTCTAAATTATAGTGGATAATGATAAACACGTGTTAAACCAAAGTAGAAACATAACCATTCTTAAAATGCCCAAGCTGAAAATTTGTTTCACTATAAGTCAAATGTTATGATTAAACCACCCTGCGGTTGTATTCTACTCAAACACACTGAAATGTCATTGGTTTATAATCCATTGTATATAAATATATAATTACTGAGTTAGCAACTGAGCTCTCAGAAGCCTTCCTGGATTTTGGCACTTATTTAAAGCTAAACTATCTTATTTGTGATTTTATTTTCTATTCCGCTACCACTTAACCAATCCTTATGCATTCCCGATCTTCCACCTTTTCCATCTTCCCCCTTCCAGCCTGTCGTCTTGAACTTCTATATCAGCAACCCAAAGCGTTTGATTTGTCTACCTCCTCCGCCAACAGTAACTCTTAAACCCAGCTGGTATCTTTCCTTCCTTATTCCTTCTCTTCTCAGCACATCGACGGCGTAATTGAGGGAGAATAAATCCTGCTGCGAAGACTGGCAGTTAGCCCTGCGTTGTTCGCCGGCATGTTTTAGGGGAAAACCACCATCGTCTAATTGGGATTTCTCTTCGCCTCTTCAGACAGCGGTTGCCTCTTCCCATATTGTTCTTTCGAAACGCTGATGCTTCGAATACATTCAATTTGCTGTTGGCTGCAACCATTTGGAACCACTTTCTTTCTAATTCAACATGTAACGGTATCAATTTTCTGTCTAACCCTAATTTCTTAGTCCAATGCTTTTTTGTTTAGTTATTGGTTGTGTTGGTAGATTCTAAGCGATTTAATTAGTTCTGGCTGTTAGGTAATACTTATTCATGGTTTTGCTAATACTAAATTAGTATCTCTTTTTTTCCTATCGCTGTTACAAGTTATGTTTCATTCAGCGTGGTTATGATTTTTTAATATGCTTATAAAATCCCTAAATGAAGGAATATGTATGTAGGAGTTTGTTATTCTATGTTACTATGTAAGCCTAATTTCTTAGTCCAACACTTTTTTGTTTAGTTGTTGGTTGTGTTGTAGATTCTAAGCAATTTAATTAGTTCTGGCTGTTAGGTAATACTTATTCATGGTTTTGCTAATACTAAATTAGCATCTCTTTTTTTCTATCTGCTGTTACAAGTTATGTTTCATTCAGCGTGGTTATGTTTTTTTAGTACGCTTATAAAATCCCTAAATGAAGGAATATGTATGTAGGAATTTAGGCAACAGATTTCTTACAAATAAAAGGATCAGGTTTCAAATTAACACATTTCTCACGGTTGCTTTACTGAGGTTTTCATTCAATTTTAGTGATGCAAGTTTTCTGCTTTTAATTAAAAAAAAATGATTTACTGAGTTGTCGTTCTATTTAGAGTTTCACCCTTGAACAATTTGCACGGTGCAAAAGCTTTTCAGATCAAATCTCAAATCGTATGTTCTGTAATGTTTAGTTTACATTTGAAGAAGATTACAAGGTGGACTAAATGCAATAATAGTTCATTACATTTAAGGTTTAATATTTTGGAAGGGATTTTTTTAGGATTTATGAATTAGTGTTTTTTTTACTGGAGAATACTTACAGCTTGGATGTGGTGTACATTTTGAGGACATTTATTGAAGTCTTTTCCCACCAAATTGCTATAGCTATGCGAATTGGATAGGAATCCCTATCTTAAATTTGTAAATGAAGGTTTTAAAATCTTGGCTTCAGTCAAATTTTAAAATGCAAGTTTGAACATGCTAATGCGTCCTCCTCTTTAATATTCAAACTTACAAAATGTGTACAACTCAAGCTGGATTTATTAACAAAATTTAAGTTGTGCTCTCATTGGCATTTAGTTTTGTAATCTATCATATTTAATTATATTTGCAGAGTGAAGTTATTCTATTATAGTTTATTAGTATTAAGATTTGATTTTTATGAAGGATATTTTCTTATATTTGTGGTTGTTTACATTATTTTAAATTATACAATATACGTAGGAAAGTTAGCACTTTTATCTATGCTTTGCATCCTTACTTTGTATTTTTATTGCAATTAAGTTCTCTATTTAGTGTTAAGGGTTAACATTGCAAAGAAATGGTTAGGGGAGAAAACACAGGCATGTATGCAAATTGTAAGCACATTGATTTAGTATTTTAACTAAATTAAATTTGTGCAATTTGATTAGTGTCTTAATCCGCTAATGCTATATAAGAAAATTATAAAATCCTTACTTTTTTCAAAATATACGATGTAATAAGTACATGTTTTGGTTTTTTTCCCATGACAATTTGTTGGCGCCATTTGTTGGAAATGCTTGATTATAGTTGTTGCTACCTTAAATTCGAAAATAAAGGATTTAAAATCTTTGCTTTATTTCGGATACCAAAATCAAAATTTGAACCTACTATTGTATTGTTCGATTTAATATTTAAGTTTACAAAATTTATACAATTCAATTTTTTCCTAAATGAAATTTAAGTGTTGTGCTCTTTTGCATACAGTTTTGCAATTTATCAGATCTAATTATGTGTACAATTGAAGTTATTTTATTTATAGTTTATTAGAATTAAAATTAGTTGCTTTAGAAGGATATTTTCCAACTTTTATGGATGATTGCGGTGGAGAGCTTTATTTTGTTTTAAGGGTTTGTAATGCCCATATATGGCAAGAGGAGGAAAAAAAATCTTATGCATTGACGGTGTTGTATGTATTGCAAATGCAAATGACTAATACACAGTTTTATTACACAAACTAAATGAGAATTAGAGTTGTGCATTTGGATTAGTATCTCAGCCCACTAATGTAGTGGAAAAACTATAAAATCATTTCTTTTTGTGAATAAATGATGTAACATGTACATGCTACGGTTTTTTCCATGATGTCCTCAATGATAGATATATGATAAGTTTTCCTTTGTACATCTTTTGGTACATACATAATTGATATCAAAACTATCTGGTGATATCATCACCTATGTGTATACTCATATTCTATGTATGAATTAACAACTTATGATATCAAAGCTATTGCTTTTTGTTTATTGAATGATAAACAATGTGCTACACACAGAGCAGTGCTTAGTTTTTTTTTAATGATAAATATAATTTTTTATCAATAGTTTCTAATGTATATAATGCATTACAACTTTAGAATCTAGTATCTCTCTAAACTATAGTATGGATAATGATAAACACGTGTTAAACCAAAGTTGAAACATAACCATCCTAAAAATGCCCAAGTTGAAATTTGTTTCACTATAAATCAAATGTTATGATTAATCCACCCTGCGGTTGTATTCTACTCAAACACACTGAAATGTCATGGGTTTATAATCCATTGTATACAAATATAAACTCAACTCAAAAGCAACGTGAAATAACATAAATAAGAGCAGACTCTTTTTTCCTTCATGACCAAATGTCGCCAAATCTGGTCCAAGTTTAGAAAGGTAGGTGGACATTCTTCTCTTTATAATCCTCTGACTTTATACAAAAATAAGTAGTAAACTCCATTATCATTGATGTACGCACTTTTTCTCCATAATCATTGCTTTACATCATTTCTAATATACACACACATGCACATAAACACACATGCACATATACACATACACACAAATGTTGGTTATTCCAGCCCATATTTGGCATAATTTTATGCAAGCATATTTGGCATAATTTTATGCAAGCATATTTGGCATAATTTTATGCAGGCTTATTTGGCATAATTTCATGCAGGCATATTTGACATAATTTTATGCAAGCATATTTGGCATAATTGTATGCATGCATATTTGGCATATCTTTTTATGCAGGCCATGCTAAATTTGTGGGAGAGATTTATTAGTTTTGTCTTTTTTCTAGATTTGTTGTGCAAGCATGCCTTTTGTGCAACAATATCTTTTCTTTTAAGGAAAGACATTTGGGAGATTACTCACAATTTTGGTATGCACATTAAAAGAAAAAAGGTTAATATAACCAGATCTGGTCACATAAGACAGCAGCAGTTTTTGGTCATTTATCATCTTCTTCAAGGTGTTTTGGTCTTCAAGATTGAGCTTCATTCTTGCTCGATACACCGCTGGCCTGAAGTGCACACATAGGGTGTTCTCTTACACCTTTTTTCATCTCTTATTGTTTTTGGATTCCGGTGATTAGAAGAGAATCTTTTGTAAACATTTTGGGGCTGTTTTCCCCTTTTGGTTTATCAATAAGAGAAGAGGGTAGACTCCTTAAGAGGTCTCGTGGTTTTTACTCTTCACATCGAAGAGGTTTTCCACGTATAAAAATCTTGTGTCTTGCTATTTTACTTTCATCGTATCTTTTTTTTATTTGAATGGTGTGTTGATTGATTGTCTTGTGTGTGATATTGTGGGTGTAGCTTGAAGTAACCCCTAATCGATCCTATCAAATTGGTATCAGAGCTTGAGGTTGGTTATTTATCACACTATGGAGTCGAGCAGTCATAGCTCAATGATTAAGTTGACATCAACCAACTATTCTATTTGGAGACCTATGATGGAAGACTTGTTATATTGCAGGGATTTACATGACCCAATTGAAACCGTCACTAGTTCGAGTGGTATTATCTCTAAACCTTCTAAACCCGATAAAATGGAAGAGAATGAATGGATAAAGTTGAAAAGGAAAACTTTAGGAACCATTAGACAATGGGTTGACATTAGCATTTTTAACCATGTGTCACAAGAGACCGATCCATATGATTTGTGGAAGAAATTAGAAGGTTTGTATGAGAGGAAAACCACCCATAACAAAGCTTCATTGATTAAAAGGCTTGTTAATCTAAAGTTGAAAGGTGGAAAGTCAGTTACTGAGCATCTTAGTGATTTCCAAGATATTATTAACAAGTTGACAACTATGAAGATCATTTTTGGTGATGAATTGCAAGCTTTGTTCTTATTGAGTTCTTTGCCAGATAGTTGGGAAACTTTAGTTGTGACCATTAGTAATTCAGCTCCAGATGGTGTGCTATCTTTGGATGTGATCAAAGAAAGCATGTTTAATGAAGAAATTAGAAGAAAAGAGATTGGAGTTGACAATTCACAAGCTCTTGTTGTGGAGAATAGAGGAAGAAGCAAGAGCAAAGGACCCAAAGGCCGTGATAACTCAAGAGGAAGATCCAAGTCTAGTGATGGAAAGAATCACTTCATATGCAACTATTGCAAGAAGCCTGGCCATATTAAAAAGTATTGCTTTTGTTGGAAAAGAGAACATGGGAAGAAGAATGATTTTCAAAAAGAAGGCGATGATAAAAATGTTGCAGCAGTAGCCTCTAAAAGTGATGATGATGTCACTTTAATTTGCGCAACTAGTGAATGTCATCATGTTAGCAGTACAGATTCTGAGTGGCTGGTTGATACAGGTGCTTCATATCATTGTGTTCCTAAGAGAAAGTATTTTTTGAATTATCAAGCAGGTGATTTTGGCAGTGTCAAAATGGGTAACCAGAGTTCAGCAAGCATAGTTGGGATTGGTGATATTCGTGTGAAGACTAATGTTGGATGCATGCTTACATTGAAAGGTGTACGTCATATTCCGGATTTGCGTCTTAATTTGCTTTCAGCTCATATTCTTGATCAAGAAGGCTTTCGTCACACATTTGAGAGTGGCAAGTGGAAATTATCCAAGGGATCCATGACAATTGCAAGAGGCGAGTTGTGTTGTTCTTTGTACAAGACATATTTGACTGTATGTTTTGGTGAGCTCAATGCAGTGGAAGAAAAAGATTCTCCTAATTTGTGGCATCGAAGATTGGGACACATGAGTGAAAAGGGTTTGAAATATTTAGCAGGTAAATCTCTTATTCCTGTCAATTCTACAATTTCACTTAACCCTTGTGATCATTGCTTAGCAGGAAAACAACATAGAGCTTCTTTTGCTAGAAAGTCTAAAAGAAAGCAGGCTAAGTTGGAGCTTGTACATTCGGATGTATGTGGTCCTATTGAGGTTGAATCCAATGGTGGCAACAATTATTTTGTCACTTTTATTGACGATGCTACTAGAAAGACATGGATTTACATTTTGAAGACCAAAAGCCAAGTGTTTGAAACTTTTCAGAAGTTTCATGTTATGGTGGAAAGGGAGACAGAAAGCAAGTTGAAGTGCCTTCGTACAGACAATGGTGGAGAGTATACCTCACATGAGTTCAAGAATTATTGTGCGCAATATGGTATTCGACATGTGAAGACAGTTCCAGGCACTCCCCAACACAATGGTGTAGCTTAGAGGATGAATAGAACCATTGTGGAGAAGGTGTGATGCATGTTGAAGATGTCTGATCTACCAAAGTCATTTTGGGCTGAAGCAGTGAATACAGCAGTTTATCTGATCAACCGTTCTCCATCTATTCCATTGGGGCTTGACATTCCAGAGAGAGCATGGAAGGGATGTGATCCTGTATATACACATCTTAGAGTATTTGGATGCAAGGCATACATGCATGTGCCAAAAGACCAAAGGTCAAAGCTGGATTCCAAGACTAATCCATGTGTTTTTGTTGGCTATGGTGATGAAGAGTACGGGTTCAGGCTATATGATCCAGAAAAAGGAAAGGTAGTAAGAAGCAGAGATGTAGTGTTCTTTGAGCATGAAAAAGGTGCAGAACTTTTGAGTGCAAGGTATCATACTAGCTCAGATTTTTTTATTGATACTACTTATGTTTCCTTGTCCCCTACTCGTGGGTTTGTTGAACAGCCAATACAGGCTGATATTGATGCAACACATGAAGGTGTTGATGATGCACAGCTTGATGGTGCACATTTTGATGATGTTCATGATGATGTTCATGATGAAGCTCAACCAAATGGAGAAGTGGCTTGTGAGCAGGGGGAGCAAATTGCCCCACAAGTGGATGATGCTCAAGTTAGAAGGTCAACCAGAGAACATAAACCATCTACAAGATATCCAAGCACAGATTATATCTTAGTTACAGCTGATGGTGAGCCCGAGAGCATCCAAGAAGTGTTGTTTAGTCAAGACAAGAATCTTTGGCTTGAGGCTATGAAAGAGGAGATGGATTCTTTGATGAAGAATCAGACTTTTGAGCTAGTGAAACTTCCAAAAGGCAAGAAGCTTTTGAAAAACAAATGGGTTTTCAAGAACAAGAAAGATGGTGAGAAGATAGTAAAGCGCAAAGCTAGATTGGTAGTCAAAGGATGCAATCAGAAAAAAGGCATTGATTTTGATGAGATTTTTTCACCAGTTGTCAAGATGACTTCTATCAGAACCATTTTGGGTTTAGCAGCAAGTTGTGACCTTGAATTGGAACAACTTGATGTAAAAACCGCATTTTTACATGGTGATTTGCAGGAAGAAATCTACATGGAACAACCTGAAGGATTTGAAGAAAAGGGAAAAGAAAAACTTGTTTGCAAGTTGAAGAAGAGTCTTTATGGACTTAAGCAAGCACCAAGGCAGTGGTATCACAAATTTGATTCATTTATGACAAGCAATGGTTACAAGAGGACTGTTGCAGATCCTTGTGTGTATTTTAGAAAGTTTCCTGGTGATATCTTCATTATTCTTCTTTTATATGTGGATGACATGTTGGTAGTTGGACAAAACTTAGAATTGATTAGCAACTTGAAGAAAGAATTGTCCAAGTCATTTGACATGAAGGACATGGGTCCTGCAAAGCAAATCTTAGGCATGGAGATTGTTCGTGACAGAAAAGCTAGGAAGTTGTGGCTATCTCAAGAAAAATATATTGAACGTGTGCTTGAAAGGTTCAATATGAAGCATGCTAAGCCGGTTTGTACACCACTCGCATCTCATTTTAAGCTAAGTAAGAGGGATTGTCCAACAACAGAGAAGGAAAAAGCAAGTATGTCTTCTATTCCTTATTTATCTGCAGTTGGTTCATTGATGTATGTTATGGTGTGCACTAGGCCAGATATTGCACATTCTGTTGGTTTGGTGAGTAGATACTTATCCAATCCTGGTAAAGTTCACTGGGATGCAGTAAAGTGGATTTTCAGATATTTGCGTGGTACTTCTAGATTTTGCTTATGTTTTGGAGGTAGCAAACATGTTCTTGAGGGGTATACAGATGCAGACATGGCTGGTGACATTGATAGTAGAAGATCTACCTCAGGTTATGTGTTCACATTTTCAGGGGGAGCCATTTCTTGGCAATCCAAGTTACAAAAGTGTGTGGCTTTATCTTCAACCGAGGCAGAGTATATAGCAGCTGTGGAAGCAAGTAAAGAGATGCTTTGGTTGAAGAGGTTCCTTCAAGAGTTGGGTTTGCAACAAGAAGAGTATATAGTATTCTGTGACAGTCAGAGTGCTATGGATTTGAGCAAGAATTCCATGTATCATGCACGCACTAAGCATATTGATGTTCGGTATCATTGGTTAAGAAATGTGATTGAAGAAAATATGCTCAAGTTAAAGAAAATTCATACAAACAAGAATGGTGCAGATATGTTGACTAAAGTGGTTCCAGGAAACAAGCTTGATGTTTGTAGCAAGCTTGTGGGAATGAGTTTCAAATGATGATTGAAGCATGCATATCTTCCCCAAGTTGGGCTGGAGGGGGAGATTGTTGGTTATTCCAGCCCATATTTGGCATAATTTTATGCAAGCATATTTGGCATAATTTTATGCAAGCATATTTGGCATAATTTTATGCAGGCTTATTTGGCATAATTTCATGCAGGCATATTTGACATAATTTTATGCAAGCATATTTGGCATAATTTTATGCAGGCATATTTGGCATATCTTTTTATGCAGGCCATGCTAAATTTGTGGGAGAGATTTATTAGTTTTGTCTTTTTTCTAGATTTGTTGTGCAAGCATGCCTTTTGTGCAACAATATCTTTTCTTTTAAGGAAAGACATTTGGGAGATTACTCACAATTTTGGTATGCACATTAAAAGAAAAAGGGTTAATATAACCAGATCTGGTCACATAAGGCAGCAGCAGTTTTTGGTCATTTATCATCTTCTTCAAGGTGTTTTGGTCTTCAAGATTGAGCTTCATTCTTGCTCGATACACCGCTGGCCTGAAGTGCACACATAGGGTGTTCTCTTACACCTTTTTTCATCTCTTATTGTTTTTGGATTCCGGTGATTAGAAGAAAATCTTTTGTAAACATTTTGGGGTTGTTTTCCCCTTTTGGTTTATCAATAAGAGAAGAGGGTAGACTCCTTAAGAGGTCTCGTGGTTTTTACTCTTCACATCGAAGAGGTTTTCCACGTATAAAAATCTTGTGTCTTGCTATTTTACTTTCATCGTATCTTTTTTTTATTTGAATGGTGTGTTGATTGATTGTCTTGTGTGTGATATTGTGGGTGTAGCTTGAAGTAACCCCTAATCGATCCTATCAACAAATGTATTCATAATGTCTTCGATGATAAATTTTGAAAAATTATCATTGAACTTAAGATTTTGCCCGCTTTCCACATGCACATTGAATTTCAAACTTATACAGATTTTAATGATAAAAGGATAGAGTAACTTAATTAAAGGAATATTTTTTTTAAATAACTTTGTTAAAACAGAGCAATATTCATGTTTTCTGTATTTAATTAATTATATCAGCATGTGTATTTTGTTTGAATTGATCTATTGAAAAGTCATATTTGGTATTGTACTGTTTAAGACGTAAAACGAGAAAAACACCTATTATTTTGCTGCTTTCTCCAATTCATATGATTTTGGAGTTGTATAAATATGTTTAGTTTATTTAGATGCTTTTATGTAAATTTGTCATATTTTAGACATAGGATGGGCGACTCTAGACATAATATGGAATCTAATAACAGCTATGGTTACCAAAGCCCTGAAACATTTTAGTATGATAGCCGACACGACTGCCAATAAAAATTATGGTGGTGAACATTAGCAGTATTGTTTGTTCCATTTAGTTTGAGGTTGGCATTTCTTCAACCATTGCCTTAATTAATTGTTTTCTTTACATGTTTAACGAATACACAACCTATGATATAAAATGTAGAAAACAATACTTACAACAGGTAATGTTTTATGGTGAGCTCTCTACATTTCATGTAACAGCTTGCCTTTTGATTTGGTACTTTTAGAAAGATAAAATTGTTGAAATATTGGTTTTTTTAATTCATAATTATAACTGACAACTAAACATATACCATTTATCTACATCAAATAAAACACAAGCCGTCTTATTTAGTGCTCCAGTTCTATATTATTGTTTTTAGTTTTTTTAATCATTTTAATATTACTCGAATTGTGACCTTTTTTTGATTAAGTTGTTGAGGTATGGGGATTGGAAGTGTTATTATTTGAAATATCATTGTTATTGCATAATCTTTTTTCTCTATCATTTCTGTCTTATTTATAGATTGATTTTAAAGTGTAATTTGATAACTAATTTTGCTTCCTACATTCTTAGTTCTATATCTTTTGAGTTTTAATTTGAGGCATGCTATTTTTTCCATTTCTTCTTAATTAGTAGGATTTTTTTTTTCCAATGTTGTTTATTTCACTGGTGCTTATATTATTTTATTATTATGACAACAGATATTTTTCTATTCAACACAATTTTCTATATGTGTGTGTGTATTAAGTATATGTATAAATAATTTGGACACTGAAAACATAGGAAATATTAAGGATGTGGTTACTACTTGCACCTTTAACAGTTAGTTATAAAACTTCTGTTCTTGATTATTCAACTTTTTTTGGATTGAGAAAACGGTTAATTATAAAACTTCTCTTTAACAGTTAATTATAAAACTTCTGTTCATAATTAAAACATTTTTAGATATGTACGGAGGGATTGACTATTTACAATTCATTTTACGAGTATTACCAAAAAGAGTAGAACTGGCACTTGGTGTAGATGTGCTTAGGTAGCTTCAGTTTCGAAAAGGTTGGTTTAGTAAGTTAAGCTAAAATTTAAACCGCTTTTTGGTTTGAAATAAGCTAATGGAACTTACATACGCTTTATTGCTATTAATCATGGAATTTAATTAAAGCACGACAACTCATAATGAATAGCTACATATATTACCACTTTCAGTAAGATTCACTAGAGTAGTAGTTTTACGAAAGTTTATGCCTTATACTTTTCCGCTATCGTTAGACTGATGAAATTTAGGCAAGGGAAAGAAGGTAATAGGGGAACTTAGAATTGAAAAGCCTGGAGTCTGAAGATAAATTAAAAATACAGGGAATAGAGAATAGACTGCTACCCCAAAGCGAAGCACATGGTCAGTAGAATGTGTTTAAAAAGAATTTGATTAGGACCCCGGCTCGATTGACAATAAGTTAGCTCTACTAAAGATTTCAAAACATTATTGCTTTGAGTTTTAAAATCATCTATGATGTATATGTATGCTTATTGTTGTTTTGATGTATAATGTATTCATCATGGAATCATGTTTAATGCAAGTAGTTTATTACATTAGTTGCAGTCACCAGGTATGTAGTTATTTATAATACAGTTTTTCTATAGTGGAATCCTAGAGCACATATTTTATGTTTTGCGTTATTGTGAATTTCATATTGCATGATTTTTGCATCATCTTTTACCTACTCATTATATTGTTTGTTTTCCATACCAATTTTTTTCTTCCTCGGCATCGTAACTTTCTTTTTCGTACCTGCGTTAAACTGAAACGTGTGTGGGGATGACAAGCATCCTTATTCATGTATGATTGATATATCTTCGATTTTTGTAGATCAAATGATATATTGGTTTGCCATACATTACTTGCACTTTAGTAGGGATTGTTGCTTTCTTGCACTATAAGTAATATGAACTCACAGACTTAACTTTGATTGTAAATAAATAAATATGGATCGTTGATTTCCTACCAGACTTAACTTTGATTATACTTTGTTTGAAGTTGAATTTTTGTTAGATCGTTCATTTGGAAATCAAGTAAAAGAGTATGTCCTATGTGTAAATATTAAGAAAATTAAATGCACTTTATAAAATCAACTGATATACATGACTTATTACGCAATTTGTTTCATTAGCGCTTATTGAAACCTGCAACAATATTTTTATAATTCAGTCATTGCTTCTTTTTTCAACAATATGTACAAATTAAAATTTGATTTCATTTTTATATAGTATATTGGTTTTGGACATAACTAACATGAAATTGTTCAGGAGGTAGATATGTAATTTATGAATATTTGACAATTAGCTCAAGCATTAATTTGTTATAGAGCATAATTTTAATATTGATGGTATCTTCATTGGAAAATATTATAGTCACACTTCGTTGAGTTATCATAAAGCACAATTTTTACATATAATAAAAGTATCAAATTCCATGTTACTACTACAAGTGACAACATCCTTTGTCCCCAAGAATATATTCTCTTATCCAATTAATAATAACTTCTTGGTAGGTAACTGAGATATGGGCAAAAATAAGAGTGGCAGCCTTCATGTATTGAAGTTCATGAAATTGATTAATGCTGTTATACATATTATAGTTACTGATCATTGTACATCATATCGATGTTACAGACTGAAGATTAAATAAAGATGCAGCAGCTAAGGCTTTAAAGAATATAAAAGAGACCTGAGATCAGATCAGGAGGTAAAAGTTTGTCTGTAAATTTAACTTTATATCTTAAAGTATAATAAGTTGCTACAGTTATTTAGTTCTCTTTTGATTCAACCTTCCATAATTTTTGAGTTGATTTGAAGGAATTTCATTTTTCTCATATGGTTAGCAATAGTTTATATACATATAACGTTGGCTTAATAATGCACAATTATAACATATTATAAGAGGACTAAACTCCATGTTATTGCAAGTGACAACATCCTATGTCTCTATGCATGTATTAATTATCTTTTTCTTTAACGATAATAACTTCTTGGTAGGTTATTGAGGGATTGACAAAACTAGAATAGCAGCCTTCAAGTATTGGAGAACATGAAATTTATTGAAGATGGATAAATTATATAATCTACATTAGAATTTCAAGCTATCATTGTTTTGGCTTCTCAGTCTAGGTTATCTAATTTTTTTTTTATTTCAACTGTTGTGGCTTCTCTTTGTTCATTCAACCTGTCTTTCCTGTTTCTAAACTTTTGTTCCTGCATTCTTCAATTTTTGCTATATAGTAAATAACTTTTATAATACTAGGATCAAGCATTATCTACAAACGTGCTTATCTACTTCAACTTCACTAAACCTCTATATTTTTGCTTATTCCTTATGTGTGTGAGTGTGCGTGTGTGTGTGGCCGCGCGTGCATGCGTGTTGCGTGTGTGTGCATGCTCCATCATCTAACTAGCATTTTTTTATTTAGTCCATTTCCCGATTTTTCAAAATTTCATGAGTAAATCTATCATGTTCTCATAAACTTTAATATATATCCCCTTAGTTTCTACTTTATTCAGAAATAATTAAACCATCGATGGGGATTGGAGATGAATCTTCAGGCCTTTATTCTAATAAACTACCCAAATTTTCATTTCCAATTCATTATGCTATCCTAGATTCTTCAGGTCTATCAAATGAATCAATATGTGATTCTTGGAGAATACACAGGTAAGTTTTTCCTTCTCCTTACATATATAATTAATTCATGTCTATGAATATTTACTCAATTTCATTTTCACCTAGCCATCCCCAATTTTACAAGCAATTGATTTTTTCCCCCCATAACTGATCTTAATATCACCATTTTTCATATCAACAACATCTCTGTATTAGATAAAATATCATCGAGACTTAAATCCACATCGGTTATCAATTTGAACAGGAGTTCGATGATTTTAGATCTGTTCTATAAAATGAGGATTTCCATTCGTACATGATCGAGTTCAACCTTGAACTATGTTAATTTCATATTATAAGATGTCTAACATAAAACTAAATGTTCTTCCACTTGCACGATTTTTGTAATTCCTATGATATTTTGGTTGATTATGAATAAAATGCCTCAAATAGCCGATGCGGTACAGGTAGACAATAAACGTGTGATAGTAAATTTCATGGAAAACTGTAATCTTTCAATTCGCATTATTTGTTCTTCCAACAAACAATACTCAAAAAACAAAATTGTAAAATAAAGGTGATATTCTTCAGCCTTTGTTTATGTTAAGTTTTTGTTTCTCATTATCCCAAGAGACTATTCGGTGAAGATGACTGACAACAATTGGTGTGATTTCCAGGTTGTAGCTGTTAGACATATAATGATATCATTATTATGATCTGTGACGACCCCATTTCCCGTACAGATGGAGACAAGGGTAATCTTTGGAATATAACACAGAAACAAATAATAGCAGAACAGAATTAAATAAATACACCAGATATTGTACAATAGAATACACTGGATAAACATAATCATCAGACTTACACAGTATACCGGATCATACTTAGTACAAATACTGTTCAGCTATACATTAATGTCTACAGCGAAAACAAACAAAATATGTACAATAGGAGCTGAACAGCATAAAAAGAGATAAATAATAGAATCCATCTTCAGCTCCAGCTATCCGGACAAAGCCTGCTGAACCTGAATACAAGGTTGCCCGTGCAGAAAAAGGGGCACCCAAGTTTGAAAGTGAAACAAACTACGAGTCAGTCATGGGACTGGTATGAGAAATCTACTCAACACAGTTAAAATATGGCTAATCACAGGACCACGCCACTTTCGTGGAACGGGTTTACACCATTGGATTGCCAGTGCTTTAAAAACAAATCATTCCTTTAAACATCGCAATGCTTTTTATCAAAATGAAGCCAATATAAGACTCAGTTCCCATCACACAATGCAACGCAAACCAGAGGATAGAGTTTTACCTTATAATGGCCAAAATATGCTTGATATGAATAAAACAAAAGCATTTGATATTATTACTAGTGTTTATATGTTTCAAAAACAATTTCAATCATAACTATCAATCATAGACGGCATGGGTACCATATATCATGTCGCCATATATATATATATATATATATATATATATATATATATATATATATACAATCAAAACCGCACAGTCACGTATTTGGAAATTAGATTTCCGTCATGAACCAAGGCAAAAGATAGTCCTTACCGACTTCGAGACGCTCTAGCCCGTGTCTCAGGCAAGTACTCAGTCAAGCCTTTGGATCGTCAGGGCCAGTCCACCGATGTGGATTAAAATTCCTGAACAATGCATTTCACCGCCCTATGGGGCGTAAGTGAGCTAACGAATGACTCCATCGGACGTGGATCGTCCGATCAAACCGAGGCGCCTTGCAACAGAAACAACCACATAAGTCAAACTCGTCAGGGCGTGTAAAACCACTGACGACACTTCTAGCTAGAAGGAAACGCATGCCCTCCCTAAGGTCCTTCCTCCCGTTTCTGGTTCATACCGGGTGTGAGGTTCGCGAATTCACGTTATACACAAGGCTACGCCACACAGGCGGTGCTTTTATCATCACCACAAGAGTTTGCTTTTCAACAGAAGCCCTGATCATTTGCCACTTAGGCATGCCACACTAGCAATTCATGTCATGCGACTGATGTCCATCGATATACAACCTCTGAGCTCGTGCGTTTCAGAGAAGGGCGTTAAGCAAAAGAATAAATTCTCCGCCGCCAAACAGATGTATATTTAACAGAGATCAATCAACACAGAATAAAATCCAATGTCAGACACACAGTCCATTTACAAGTCCGTTCTGGCTCTGAACGAAGCCGGAGGCACTATATACCTTGCAAACCCATCGATCACCACGTACGTCTGGACGATCACCACTCATTATCCATATTTCGGGATGCCTCCGAATCAGGACTTCAGTTACCATCCAAACGAGGTGAAGACCTCCGGTCTTCGACCACCGTCTTCATCTTCGATTGCTTATCGTCGATTCAGTTATTCAGACTGGGATCAACCAGGTCTTTCTGAGCAACTCGCGTATATAATAAACAAGTGTAACACAAACATACACACACATCATTTCAATTCATTAGTCACTAACCGTCAATCAGTAAGAGAACGATTTAGCCAACCTTCAGTTAATTTCTAAATTCACATTCATATCGTTTTTAATATTTTATAACGATTTCTCGCTATTTTTATTTATTTTAGAATAGCCAATTTATTTAAAACGACGCTTCAGGCCATAACGCTACCATGACTCTGTTTTTCTTCAGATTTGATTTACACATATCTGAAAATCTAACCGTTGGATCTTCACAAAATTTACATCATTAGAAATATCTTTTAAAAACGAATCCAACGGTTCCAGTTTCGGGAAAATCCGACGGTCGGATCTCCCGGTATAATCGTTTGAAGTTTCGATTTCAAAATACGAACTGCAGCGTCGTTATTCGATTAAATATATATATATATATATATATATATAATCGATTCTGGCGCTGTTTTTCTTCATATTTGAATTAAACATACTAGACAATCCAACCGTTGGATATTTACAAAGTTGGTGCCGTTGGAAAGATATTTCCAAAGCGAACCCAACGGTTGCGATTTCAGGATAATCCGATGGTAGGATCTCCCGGTATAACCGTTTGAAATCACGGTTTCAAAATATGAACTGCAGCGTCGTTATTCGATATATTTCAATTCTATTTATATATATATATATATATATATATATATATATCGATTCTTCGATTTCAAAGCTACATTCTTTTCATACATTTGATAAAAATGATATTTTTATCTAACGGTCTTCTATTTCAACACTTCACTATATTTAACAATTCATGTATATAATAAAAATGTGATTTTTATTGCAAAACAATTCATTTCAAAACACTATTATTTTAGATAG
Organism: Allium sativum; assembly: GCA_030737875.1. Classification (NCBI taxonomy): domain Eukaryota; kingdom Viridiplantae; phylum Streptophyta; class Magnoliopsida; order Asparagales; family Amaryllidaceae; genus Allium; species Allium sativum. The sequence goes on along the minus strand of CM060923.1, from coordinate 568,059,467 downwards.
TTCATATAGGTAATAAAAATAGGATTTTTATTATAAAACAATTTCTTTCAAAAGGAGATTATTTTATATAGTTCATATAGATGATAAATATGTGATTTTTATTATAAAACAATTTATTTCAAAATATGAATACCATTCAACACATGAGTTCCTATCCAACGAATGAATATCGACTCAACACATGAAGGTTTTATATTCAACGAATAAATATAGTTTAAACAAATGAAAATAATTCAATCACGTGAATATTATTCAAAATTTCGGTAGCATAACGGCAGGGTAGTTAAAACCGGGACCGTCCCTAGTACGGCTCCTCGCTCTACCTTAAAACCTCGCGGTTTTTGACAAAGGGGAATCATGCATCTAGTTCGCACGCAGGCAGCATGTATATATTTATTTCATTTCCACAAACTAATCCAATGTGGTTTCAACCAAATATTTTTCAACCACAAACGGGTATTTTTCAACCACAATCAATCAATATCAACCACAAACAATTCCAATCAACCATTCGCTATCAATCAATTTTTCACACCAATCACAACCAATAAATATCGTCCATGGTTTGTGGACGAGGGGCGTATATATATATATATATATATATATATATATATATATATATAGTAATTCATTTCCATTTCAACACATATATAATTTTTTCAACGCATATACAACTTATACATCGAACGTACAACTTATACAACGCTTATACAAGAGGTGTACAACGCTTATATAACTCATACATCGACTATATAATTTATACATTGTCGTTTTCCATATCGTTTATAATTTAGAAATCTCACATTGTGTTCCACTCCACCAAAAATAGCAGAAGGCTCAGAAAAATATGCGGTCGCTTCTAGAACGTAGATGACGTCCACACGAGTCCACTGTCTCTTGTTTCACTGAATTTCGTCAATAAACGAAGAAGATATGATTTTTACAGTGAAATCAAAAACCGTAGCGCTTAGAACTGCTATAATATAGTTTAAATTATTTTTAGCCGTACCTTTTCAAAATTCTTCAAAACAATGTCTGGACTGTTCCTCCAATCCACGCAGCTAGACGAAGATCGGTCGATGCCACATAATTGAGCTCGGAGAGGTGCACCCGCGGATCCCCTCTCTGATGAACTCGACGGCGTGTAGGGGTCTCGGCGGTGAGCTAAAGGCGGCGACTTCCCAGCCTCCAAACTTTTCAAATACTCAACGAAAAAAATCCCAACCTTGCATTGATTCGAAGCTCGTGAGAGGTTCTTCAAATTACTCCAAAGGAGCAGGTGGTTTTATTGATTGGATTTGCCAGAAATTGAGGAAGAAAAATCGAGCTTCAGCCGCCGTTCGTCGCTTACGGGGAGAGAGAAACTATCGGGGGGCTGACGTGGGCTAATGATGTTTTTTTTTTATTTATAACTTTTAAAATTCCAAAAATACCCTCTTTAACACACGAACCCCAATCCAAACCCAACGACTGTCGTCCCTAGCATTTTACCCCCATTCTGAACACAATGGGATATGCTTCGTAGTCCCATTCGACTGTTTCAGTCAGTTTTCCTTCAAATTAAAATATAAAACATTTAATATTTGATTTGAACGTACATTTCAATTTGCCAAGGCCACAAACTGATTTGAAAAATTCCAGAAAAATAAATCTGGCTATGTTTTGATGTTATGGTCCCAACAAAACTAGTTTCATCGAATTCCGAGACGGTTTGCAAAAAGGCCCATTTCTGGTCGATCCAATTTAACTATAATTGACCAAAACACGTTTTCCTTTGCCCCGCTTACATACTAGCTTCAAAAATTATGAAATTTGAAACCTAGCAATAACTTCACATCCCGGATCCAACAAAAGCGGTTTCGTCGAATTCCGAGGTCGTTTGCAAAATAGCCAATTTCACGGGCTATATAAATTCCATAGCGACCTTTGTAAAAATTCATTTGGCCATAACTTTTGCTTCCCGCTATGAAACTTCGATTTTTCAGATTCGTTAGAAAGGTATTCACTAACATATTTAAATATTTTTGGTTTCACTCAAATCCGTTTTGTTTTGCACACGGTACAGTCCGACAAAGTTTGAATTCAATTTTTGAAACTGCAGCGCCTTTTCAGGCCTTGTTTATAATTAGAATTAATTATATTCATTTTCAAATGTCGATTCAAACTCACTTTTCATTGCTATTATTTAAAATATTTATTTAAAATATTTAAAATCTATTATTTTAGCCAATTTAAAATTTTTAAATTGGTTCAGATTTTCCGGGTCATTACAATCTATCCCACTTAAAACTTTTCATCCCCGAAAAGGAACAAACTCGAAAGTGGTTTGATTAATCAACTCTACGTTCGATCTGGCTCCCATTCTCCAACTTTTCAGTTTCTGAGAATTTTCAAATTCTTCAAAAATTTGGCTAACACCAGGAATTTTCGAAAAATTTCACCATAACCTCCTTTGTACGGAGAGAGGTTTGGAAATTTATTGGGCCGTATTAGGTGCCCAATAAATCCTAATAAGCATACACATATTTATAGTGATATATTCTGGTGTTTACAGGGGAGCGTGTATTGATAATAACTCCAGAGAATAAATTCTCGTCACCTTGTCAAAGCCTGAGGGAGTGTGTATTTTAAATTCTCCAGAGGATAAATCCTCGTCACCTCGTCCCGTGTGGGAAATAAATAGTCCATGTGCCGTATCTAATAACTAGAGAGACGTGATTATTGTCAACTCTAGACCCATGTGGGGTTTTTATTAATCTGGCAATTTTATCGTTACAATTTAAATAGTCCATATCAGTCATCAGTTCAACCTGTAAAATTTAGTCATCGCCATACAAGCCTCTCGCTCGTATGGTAAATCTTCCACCTCGTCACACAAGCTCCAAATACTTATGTGGTATATGATGAAGTATGTCTATCTTCAGAAGTATGCCATGTAATGTAGTTCAAAATTAATTGTTACTATCCTATGGCGATGTTTATTGTTTCACACAGAACAACCAGCAATCCGCATCCAATGACATTCACAGGAGTTGATATAATAATATTTCGCATCCAACTCATTAAGGTTTACCTAATTGTCGGGCACGCAAATAAAATCTTAACTCAACAGCTATCCATTTACCTGTTCAAACGTATATAATGCACATGTATATATATTTAAATTAGTTCAATGTGTGATTTAATCGAATAAATTCTACCATTATTCTCTTATTGATTAGATTAACTATCGTTCTGATAATTTAATTAATCAAATTTACTATCACACAACACAAACAACAATCAAATTGTTTTTAACTTTTCAAATATATATCTTTTATATATGTTCAAGAATCATATTTCTAAAACCAGAATATAATCACAAATACGTTATTTATAAACATATAACTCTCGACTCGTTCTGGGGCACTTCTGACCCTATGTCTAACGAGTTTTCTGACTCTGCTTTACTCATACTAGGATATTACTGATCCTATCTGTAATGAGTTATTCGTCCTAGAACACTACTGGTTCTATCTTGGACGAGTTCGTTAATGTGTTATACCCCAGAACTAAGCTTAACCAAAGCTCTGATACCACGATTTGACGACCCCATTTCCCGTACAGACGGAGACAAGGGTAATCTTTGGAATATAACACAGAAACAAATAATAGCATAACATAATTAAATAAATACACCAGATTATGTACAATAGAATACACTGGATAAACGTAATCATCAGAGTTACACAGTATACTGGATCATACTTAGTACAAATACAGATCAGCTATACATAAATGTCTACAGCGGAAACAAACAAAATATGTACAATAGGAGCTGAACAGCATAAAAAGAGATAAATGATAGAATCCATCTTCTGCTCCAGCTATCCGGATAAAGCCTGCTAAACCTGAATACAAGGTTGCCCGTGTAGAAAAAGGGGCACCCGAGTTTGAAAGTGAAACGAACTACGAGTCAGTCATGGGACTGGTATGAGAAATCTACTCAACACATTTAAAATATGGCTAATCACAGGACCATGCCACTTTCGTGAAACGGTTTTACTCCATTGGATTGCCAGTGATTTAAAAACATATCATTCCTTTAAACATCGCAATGCTTTTTATCAAAATGAAGCAATTATAAGACTCAGTTCCCATCACACAATGCAACGCAAACTGGAGGATAGAGTTTTACCTTATAATGGCCAAAATATGCTTGATACGAATAAAACAAAAGCATTTGACATTATTACTAGTGTTTATATGTTTCAAAAACAATTTCAATCATAACTATTAATCATAGACGGCATGGGTACCATATATCATGTCGCCATATATATACACAATCAAAACCGCACAGTCACGTATTTGGAAATTGGATTTCCGCCACGAACCAAGGCAAAAGATAGTCCTTACCGACTTCGAGACGCTCTATCCCGTGTCTCAGGCAAGTACTCAGTCAAGCCTTTGGATCGTCAGGGCCGGTCCACCGATGTGGATTAAAATTCTGAACAATGCGTTTCCCCGCCCTATGGGGCGTAAGTGAGCCAATGAACGACTCCATCGGACCCGGATCGTTCGATCAAACCGAGGTGCCACGCAACAGCAACAACCACATAAGTCAAACTCGTCAGGGCGTGTAAAACCACTGACGCCACTTCTAGACATAAGGAAACGCATGCCCTCCCTGAGGTCCTTCCTCCCGTTTCTGGTTCATACCGGGTGTGATGTTCGCGAATTCACATTATACACAAAGCTATGCCACACAGGCGGTGCTTTGATCATCACCACAAGACTTTGCTTTTCAACAGAAGCCCTAATCATTTGCCACTTAGGCATGCCACACTAGCAATTCATGCCATGCGACTGATGTCCATCGATATACAACCTTTGAGCTCGTGCGTTTCAGAGAAGGGCGTTAAGCAAAAGAATAAATTCTCCACCGCCAAACATATGTATATTTAACAGAGATCAATCAACACAGAATAAAATCCAATGTCAGACACATAGTCCATTTACAAGTCCGTTCTGGTTCTGAATGAAGCCGAAGGCACTATATACCTCGCAAACCCATCGATCACCACGTACGTCTGGACGATCACCACTCATTATCCATATTTTGGGATGCCTCATAATCAGGACCTCGGTTACCATCCAAACGAGGTGAAGAACTCCGTTCTTCGACCACCGACTTTATCTTCGATTTCTTATCGTCGATTCAGTTATTCAGATTGGGATCAACCCAGTCTTTCTGAGCAACTCGCGTATATAATAAACAAGTGCAACACTGACATACACACGCATCATTTCAATTCATTAGTCACTAACCGTCAATCAGTAAGAGAATGATTTAACCAACCTTCGGTTAATTTCTAAATTTCACAACCATATCATTTATAATGTTTTATAACGATTACTCGCTATTTTTATTTATTTTAAAATAGCCAATTTATTTAAAACGACGCTTCGGGCCATAACGCGATCATGGCGCTGTTTTTCTTCATATTTGATTTACACATATCTGAAAATATAACCGTTGGATCTTCAAAAAATTTACATCATTAGAAAGAGCTTTTCAAAACGAATCCAACGGTTCCAGTTTCGGGAAAATCCGACGGTCGGATCTCCCAGTATAATCGTTTGATGTTTCGATTTCAAAATACGAACAGCAGAGTCGTTATTCGATTAAATATAATTATATATATATATATAACCGATTCTGGCGCTGTTTTTCTTCAGATTTGAATTAAACATTTCAGACAATCCAACCGTTGGATTTTTACAAAGTTGGTGCCGTTGGAAAGATATTTCCAAAGCGAACCCAACGGTTGCGATTTCAGGATAATCCGATGGTCGAATCTCCCGGTATAATCGTTTAAAATCACGGTTTCAAAATACGAACTACAGCGTCATTGTTCGATATATTTTAATTCTATTTATATATATATATCGATTCTTCGATTTCAAAGCTACATTCTTTTCATACATTTGATAAAAATGATATTTTTATCTAACGGTCTTCTATTTCAACAATTCACCATATTTGACAATTCATGTATATAATAAAAATGTGATTTTTATTGCAAAACAATTCATTTCAAAACACTATTATTTTAGATAGTTCATATAGGTAATAAAAATAGGATTTTTATTATAAAACAATTTCTTTCAAAAGGAGATTATTTTATATAGTTCATATAGATGATAAAAATGTGAATTTTATTATAAAACAATTTATTTCAAAATATGAATACCATTCAACACATGAATTACTATCCAACGAATGAATATCGACTCAACACATGAAGGTTTTCTATTCAACGAATAAATATACTTTCAACAAATGAAAATAATTCAATCATATGAATATTATTCAAAATTTCGGCAGCATAACGGCAGGGTAGTTAAAACCGGGACCGTCCCTAGTACGGCTCCTCGCTCTACCTTAAAACCTCGCGATTTTTAACAATGGGGAATCATGCATCTAGTTCGCACGCAGGCGGCATGTATATATTTATTTCATTTCCACAAACTAATCCTATGTGGTTTCAACCAAATATTTCTCAACCACAAACGGGTATTTTTCCACCATAATCAATCAATATCAACCACAAACAATTCCAATCAACCATTCGCTATCAATCAATTTTTCATACCAACCACAACCAATAAATATCGTCCATGGTTTGTGGACGAGGGGCGTGTGTATATATATATATATATATATATATATATATATATATATAGAAATTCACTTCTATTTCAACACATATATAATTTTTTCAACGCATGTACAACTTATACATCGAACACAACTTATACAACGCTTATACAAGAGGTGTACAATGCTTATATAACTCATACATCGACTATATAATTTATACATCGTCGTTTTCCATATCGTTTATAATTTAGAAATCTCACATTGGGTTCCACTCCACCAAAAATAGCAGAAAGCTCAGAAAAATATGCGGTCTCTTCTAGAATGTAGATGACGTCCACACGAGTCCACTGTCTCTTGTTTCACTGAATTTCGTCAACAAACGAAAAAGATATCATTTTTACAGTGAAATCAAAAACCGTAGTGCTTAGAACTGCTATAATATAGTTTAAATTATTATCGGCCGTACCTTTTCAAAATTCTACAAAACTAGGTCTGGACTGTTCCTCCAATCCGCGCAGCTAGACGAAGATCGGCCGACGCCACGTGAGAGAGCTCGGAGAGGTGCACCCACGGATCCCCTCTCTGATGAACTCGACGGCGTGTAGGGGTCTCGGCGGCGAGCTAAAGGCGGCGACTTCCCAGCCTCCAAACTTTTAAAATACGCAACGAAAAATCCCAACCTTGTATTGATTCGAAGCTCGTGAGAGGTTCTTCAAATTACTCCAAAGGAGCAGGTGGTTTTATTGATTAGATTCGCCAGAAATTGAGGAAGAAAAATCGAGCTTCAGCCGTCGTTCGTCGCTTACAGGGAGAGAAAAACTATCGGGGGGGCTGACGTGGGCTAATGATTTTTTTTTATTTATAACTTTTAAAATTCCAAAAATACCCTCTTTAACACTCGAACCCCAATCGAAACCCAACGACTGTCATCCCTAGCGTTTTACCCCCATTCTGAACACAATGGGATTTGTTTCGTAGGCCCATTCAACTGTTTCAGTCAGTTTTCCTTCAAATTAAAATATAAAACATTTAATATTTGATTTGAACGTACATTTCAATTTACCAGGGCCACAAACTTAATCGAAAAATTCCAGAAAAATAAATCTGGCTATGTTTTGACGATATGGTCCCAACAAAACTAGTTTCGTCGAATTCCGAGACTGTTTGCAAAAAGGCCCATTTCTGGTCGATCCAATTTAACTATAATTGACCAAAACATGTTTTCCTTTGCCCCGCTTACATACTAGCTTCAAAAATTATGAAATTTGAAACCTAGCAATATCTTCACATCCTGGATCCAACAAAAGTGGTTTCGTCGAATTCCGAGGTCGTTTACAAAATGGCCAATTTCACGGGCTATATAAATTCCATAGCGACCTTTCTGAAAATTCATTTGGCCATAACTTTTGCTTCCCGCTATGAAACTTTGATTTTTCAGCTTCGTTAGAAAGGTATTCACTAAGAGATTTAAATATTTTTGGTTTCACTCATATCCGTTTTGTTTTGCACCCGGTACAGTCCAACAAAGTTTGAAATCAATTTTTGAAACACAGCGCCTTTTCAGGCCTTGTTTATAATTAGAATTAATTATATTCGTTTTCAAATGTCGATTCAAACTCACTTTTCATTGCTATTATTTAAAATATTTATTTTAAATATTTAAAATCTATTATTTTAGCCAATTTAAAATTTTTTAATTGGTTTAGATTTTCCGGGTCGTTACAATCTCCCCCACTTAAAACTTTTCGTCCCCGAAAAGGAACAAAGTCGAAAGTGGTTTGATTAATCAACTCTACGTTCGATCTGGCTCCCATTCTCCAACTTTTCAGTTTTTGAGAATTTTCAAATTCTTCAAAAATTTGGCTAACACCAGGAATTTTCGAAAAATTTCACCATAACCTCCTTTGTACGGAGAGAGGTTTGGAAATTTATTGGGCCGTATTAGGTGCCCAATAAATCCTAATAAGCATACACATATTTATAGTGATATATTCTGGTGTTTACAGGGGAGCGTGTATTGATAATAGGGGAGCGTGTATTGATAATAACTCCAGAGAATAAATTCTCGTCACCCTGTCAAAGCCTGAGGGAGTGTGTATTTTAAATCCTCCAAAGGATAAATCCTCGTCACCTCGTCCCGTGTGGGAAATAAATAGTCCATGTGCCGTATCTAATAACTAGAGAGACGTGATTATTGTCAACTCTAGTCCCGTGTGGGTTTTTTATTAATCTGGCAATTTTATCGTTACAATTTAAATAGTCCATATTAGTCATCAGTTCAACCTGTAAAATTTAGTCATCGCCATACAAGCCTCTCGCTCGTATGGTAAATCTTCCACCTCGTCACACAAGCTCCAAATGCTTATGTGGTATATGATGAAGTATGTCTATCTTCAGAAGTATGCCATGTAATGTAGTTCAAAATTAATTGTTACTATCCTATGGCGATGTTTATTGTTTCACACAGAACAACCAGCACTCCGCATCCAATGGCATTCACAGGAGTTGATATAATAATATTTCGCATCCAACTCATTAAGGTTTACCTATTTGTCGGGCACGCAAATAAAATCTTAACTCAACAGCTATCCATTTACCTGTTCAAACGTATATAATGCACATGTATATATATTTAAATCAGTTCAATGTGTGATTTAATCGAATAAATTCTATCATTATTCTCTTATTGATTAGATTAACTATCGTTCTGATAATTTAATTAATCAAATTTTCTATCACACAACACAAACAACACTCAAATTGTTTTTAACTTTTCAAATATATATCTTTTATATATGTTCAAGAATCATATTTATAAAACCAGAATATAATCACAAATACGTTATTTATAAACATATAACTCTCGACTCGTTCTGGGGCACTTCTGACCCTATCTCTAACGAGTTTTCTGACTCTGCTTTACTCATACTAGGATATTACTGATCCTGTCTGTAATGAGTTATTCGTCCTAGAACACTACTGGTTCTATCTCGGACGAGTTTGTTAATGTGTTATATCCTAGAACTAAGCTTAACCAAAGCTCTGATACCACGATGTGACGACCCCATTTCCCGTACAGACGGAGACAAGGGTAATCTTTGGAATATAACACAGAAACAAATAATAGCAGAACAGAATTAAATAAATACACCAGATAATGTACAATAGAATACACTGGATAAACGTAATCATCAGAGTTATACAGTGTACCGGATCATACTTAGCACAAATACAGTTCAGCTATACATAAATGTCTACAGCGGAAACAAACAAAATATGTACAATAGGAGCTGAACAGCATAAAAAGAGATAAATGATAGAATCCATCTTCAGCTCCAGCTATCCGGATAAAGCCTGCTAAACCTGAATACAAGGCTGCCAGTGTAGAAAAAGGGGCACCCGAGTTTGAAAGTGAAACGAACTACGAGTCAGTCATGGGACTGGTATGAGAAATCTACTCAACACATTTAAAATATGGCTAATCACAGGACCACGCCACTTTCGTGGAACGGGTTTACTCCATTGGATTGCCAGTGCTTTAAAAACAAATCATTCCTTTAAACATCGCAATGCTTTTTATCAAAATGAAGCAATTATAAGACTCAGTTCCTATCACACAATGCAACGCAAACTGGAGGATAGAGTTTTACCTTATAATGGCCAAAATATGCTTGATACGAATAAAACAAAAGCATTTGATATTATTACTAGTGTTTATATGTTTCAAAAACAATTTCAATCATAACTATTAATCATAAACGGCATGGGTACCATATATCATGTCTCCATATATATATATATATATATATATATATATATATATATATATATATATATATACACAATCAAAACCGCACAGTCACGTATTTGGAAATTGGATTTCCGCCATGAACCAAGGCAAAAGATAGTCCTTACCGCCTTCGAGACGCTCTAGCCCATGTCTCAGGCAAGTACTCAGTCAAGCCTTTGTATCGTCAGGGCCGGTCCACCGATGTGGATTAAAATTCCTGAACAATGTGTTTCCCCACCCTATAGGGCGTAAGTGAGCCAACGAATGACTCCATCGGACCTGGATCGTCCGATCAAACCGAGGCGCCTCGCAACAGCAACAACAACATAAGTCAAACTCGTCAGGGCGTGTAAAACCACTGACGCCACTTCTAGACAGAAGGAAACGCATGCCCTCCCTGAGGTCCTTCCGCCCATTTCTGGTTCATACCGGGTGTGAGTTCGTGAGTTCACGTTATACACAAAGCTACACCACACAGGCGGTGCTTTGATCATCACCACAAGACTTTGCTTTTCAACAGAAGCCCTGATCATTTGCCACTTAGGCATGCCACACTAGCAATTCATGCCATGCGACTGATATCCATCAATATACAACCTTTGAGCTCGTGCGTTTCAGAGAAGGGCGTTAAGCAAAAGATTAAATTCTCCGCCGCCAAATAGATGTATATTTAACAGAGATCAATCAACGCAGAATAAAATCCAATGTCAGACACATAGTCCATTTACAAGTCCGTTCTGGGTCTGAACGAAGCCGGAGGCACTATATACCTCGCAAACCCATCGATCACCACGTACGTCTGGACGATCACCACTCATTATCCATATTTCGGGATGCCTCCCAATCAGGACCTCGGTTACCATCCAAACGAGGTGAAGACCTCCGGTCTTCGACCACCGTCTTCATCTTCGATTTCTTATCGTCGATTCAGTTATTCAGAATGGGATCAACCCGGTCTTTCTGAGCAACTCGCGTATATAATAAACAAGTGCAACACTAACATACACACGCATCATTTCAATTCATTAGTCACTAACCGTCAATCAGTAAGAGAACGATTTACCCAACCTTCAGTTAATTTCTAAATTTCACAACCATATCGTTTATAATATTTTATAACGATTTGTCGCTATTTTTATTTATTTTAAAATAGCTTATTTATTTAAAACGACGCTTCGGGCCATAACGCGACCATGGCGCTATTTTTCTTCAGATTTGATTTACACATATCTGAAAATATAACCGTTGGATCTTCACAAAATTTACATCATTAGAAAGATCTTTTCAAAATGAATCCAACGGTTCCTGTTTCGGGAAAATCCGACGGTCGGATCTCCCAGTATAATCGTTTGAAGTTTCGATTTCAAAATACGAACTACAGCGTCGTTATTCGATTAAATATAATTATATATATATATATATATATAATCGATTCTGGCGCTGTTTTTCTTCAGATTTGAATTAAACATTCCAGACAATCCAACCGTTGGATTTTTACAAAGTTGGTGCCGTTGGAAAGATATTTCCAAAGCAAACCCAACGGTTGCGATTTCAGGATAATCCGATGGTCGGATCTCCCGGTATAATCGTTTGAAATCACGGTTTCAAAATACGAACTACATCGTCGTTATTCGATATATTTTAATTCTATTTATATATATATATATCGATTCTTCGATTTCAATGCTACATTCTTTTCATACATTTGATGAAAATGATATTTTTATCTAACGGTCTTCTATTTCAACACTTCACTATACTTAACAATTCATGTATATAATAAAAATGTGATTTTTATTGCAAAACAATTCATTTCAAAACATTGTTATTTTAGATAGTTCATATAGGTAATAAAAATAGGATTTTTGTTATAAAACAATTTCTTTCAAAAGGAGATTATTTTATATAGTTCATATAGATGATAAAAATGTGATTTTTATTATAAAACAATTTATTTCAAAATATGAATACCATTCAATACATGAATTCCTATCCAACGAATGAATATCGACTCAACACATGAAGGTTTTCTATTCAACGAATAAATATAGTTTTAACAAATGAAAATAATTCAATCATATGAATATTATTCGAAATTTCGGCAGCATAACGGCAGGGTAGTTAAAATCGGGACCGTTCCCAGTACGGCTCCTCGCTCTACCTTAAAACCTCGCGGTTTTTGACAATGGGGAATCATGCATCTAGTTCGCACGCAGGCGGCATGTATATATTTATTTCATTTCCACAAACTAATCCTTTGTGGTTTCAACCAAATATTTCTCAACCACAAACGGGTATTTTTCAACCACAATCAATCAATATCAACCACAAATAATTCCAATCAACCATTCGCTATCAATCAATTTTTCACACCAATCACAACCAATAAATATCGTCCATGGTTTGTGGACGAGAGGCGTATATATATATATATATATATATATATATATATATATATATATATATATATATAGCAACTCACTTCTATTTCAACACATATATAATTTTTTCAACGCATATACAACTTATACATCGAACGTACAACTTATACAACGCTTATACAAGAGGTGTACAACGCTTATATAACTCATGCATCGACTATATAATTTATACATCGTCATTTTTCATAGCGTTTATAATTTAGAAATCTCACATTGGGTTCCACTCCACCAAAAATAGCAGAAGGCTCAGAAAAATATGCGGTCTCTTCTAGAACGTAGAAGACGTCCACACGAGTCCACTGTCTCTTGTTTCACTGAATTTCATCAAAAACGAAAAAGATATGATTTTTACAGTGAAATCAAAAACCATAGCACTTAGAACTGCTATAATATAGTTTAAATTATTTTCATCCGTACCTTTTCAAAATTCTTCAAAACTAGGTCTGGGCTGTTCCTCCAATCCGCGCAGCTAGACGAAGATCGGCCGAAGCCACATGAGAGAGCTCAGGGAGGTGCACCCGCGGATCCCCTCTCTGATGAACTCAACGGCGTGTAGGGGTCTCGGCGGTGAGCTAAAGGCGACGACTTCCCAGCCTCCAAACTTTTCAGATTGTCAACGAAAAAATCCCAACCTTGTATTGATTCGAAGCTCGTGAGAGGTTCTCCAAATTACTCCAAAGGAGCAGGTGGTTTTATTGATTGGATTCGCCAGAAATTGAGGAAGAAAAATCGAGCTTCAGCCGCCGTTCATCTCTTACGGGGAGAGAGAAACTATCGGGGGGGGGGGGGGGGCTAACGTGGGCTAATGATTTTTTTTATTTATAACTTTTAAAATTCCAAAAATACCCTCTTTAACACACGAACCCCAATCCAAACCCAACGACTGTCGTCCCTAGTGTTTTACCCCCATTCTGAACACAATGAGATATGTTTCGTAGGCCCATTCGACTGTTTCAGTCAGTTTTCCTTCAAATTAAAATATAAAACATTTAATATTTTATTTGAACGTACATTTCAATTTGCCAGGGCCGCAAACTGATTCGAAAAATTACAAAAAAAATAAATCTGGCTATGTTTTGACGATACGGTCCCAACAAAACTAGTTTCGTCGAATTCTGAGGCCGTTTGCAAAAAGGCCCATTTCTGGTCGATCCAATTTAACTATAATTGACCAAAACACGTTTTCCTTTCCCACGCTTACATACTAGCTTCAAAAATTATGAAATTTGAAACCTAGCAATAACTTCACATCCCGGATCCAACAAATGTGGTTTCGTCGAATTCCGAGGTCGTTTGCAAAATGGCCAATTTCACGGGCTATATAAATTCCATAGCGACCTTTCTGGAAATTCATTTGGCCATAACTTTTGGTTCCCGCTATGAAACTTCGATTTTTCAGATTCGTTAGAAAGGTATTCACTAACAGATTTAAATATTTTTGGTTTCACTCAAATCCGTTTTGTTTTGCACCCGGTACAGTCCGACAAAGTTTGAATTTAATTTTTGAAACTACAGCGCCTTTTCAGGCCTTGTTTATAATTAGAATTAATTATATTCGTTTTCAAATGTCGATTCAAACTCACTTTTCATTGCTATTATTTAAAATATTTACTTTAAATATTTAAAATCTATTACTTTAGCCAATTTAAAAAATTTAAATTGGTTCAGATTTTCCGGGTCGTTACATGATCTTAGGTTAAGTTTCCTTCTGTAGCATGTAAATATTATCCTTATTGCATTTTCTTCATTCATTAGCACAAAGAAAACATAATGGGAAAGTAAAATGAAATGGTACTTTGTCCACTATAATTAGTTCAGAGGTGATCTAGGTAAAATTGCTCAAGTTTTCTTCTGCTTCGTGGAGCGTTCTTGGTAAACAAATTAGTTGCTTTCTTAGTAAAACATGTCCGAGAGCTTTGTCCATGAGTAGCTCTTAATTAGTTTAGAACTCATACCAGTTTCCACTTTACATTTACCTTCAGATTGAGTATTATATTCTAGCTTATCTTTTGTTAATTCATATTGGGTTACTATCATTCTGCATACTTCGTATTATAGTGGGTATGCTATCGCTTCTTCAAACTTCATGATTAACCTCTATAGGACATGCTTCCCCATGCATATCCTTGCACTTATTGAAATATAAAGTTTACAGAAATTGTGAGATATCAACTTTTAAAGGATCTTTCTGTTTACTTTTAAATCACCTATACGTTGACAATGGCTATCTGAGGAGTAATGCTGGCAATTCTAAAAAAGGGAGAAAAAAAATTGTTTTGTGTGTCTTTATATGTATATGCCTAAGCATGAGTGTGTAATAGGTAGAACTAACTACTCCTAAACTCAAAGGTTGGATATAGTAGTGTTACGTTTAGTGTAATTTGGGAGATGAAAACGATACTGAAGAGCCAATGTGGAGAAAATTCAATAGGCTAATCAGTGACAGGCTAATCAAGATAAAGGCTAATCACATTATGCTACAAATACCATGATGTGAAATAATGAAAAAAAATGTAAGGGAATGAAGATGAGTAAGGATACTATTTTTAGCTATAAATAACATTATGGGATGATGCATAAATTTTTAGATATAATTTTATTATTATATATAAGGGTGACAAATTATATATGTCGATACCAATATGATGACTTGTGCTTATACAAGAATGTATATAGTAACTACATAATTATATTATTTAGTTGCATAATTTTATCTCAGCTTAGTGTTGTGTTCTTAGTCATCTAACTAGCATTTTAACATTTAGTCCCTCGGCCCATTTTTTTTCATGAATACAACTATCATGTTCTCATTGGTCATGCTAAACTTTAACATCTATCCCCTTTGATTTCTGCTTTATTTAGAAATAATCAAATCATTGACGGGGTTTGGAGATGCATCTTCCGGCCTTTGTTCCCTGAAACTGCTCAAATTTTCATTTCCCCTTCATCATGTCATCCTAGATTCTTCTGTTTTGTCAAATAAATCAAACTCTGATTCTTCTTGGTCAGTATACAGCTAGGTTTTTCATTACCCTTATAGATATACTTAATACGTGTGTCTATGAATATTAACTCAAGTTTATTTTCACTTAGCCATCCACAATTTTTGAAAACACTTCATTTTTTTCCCAGCTGATCTCAGTATCACTACTTTTCATATGACAACATCTCAGCATTGGATAAAATATCATTGAGACTTGAATCCACATCGTTTATAAATTAGGTTTAGGTAATTTGGTGGTTTTCAGGATAAAGGGAAGTTTCTTTTAAACTATGTAGCTTATTTGCAACGGATTAAAATAAAAATCAAGTATCACATATAAGTGGTAAAACTTGCCTTTATTGAAATTAATAAACACTAGCTAGTAAGCTTTATTCTTTGCTTATTATTTCTTTATTTCTCTTCTTTATGTTAGTTGCTGAGTTTCTGTTCTATACAGCCATTACACATATCTATATGATTCATTTTTGTGTCAAATTCAATTATTATAAATTGAGTTATAATATATAGTTAGTTCTTTGTTAGATAAATTTAAAATAATATGGCAGTCGAATAGTCACATATACAAGCAAGTGGCAACAATATGATTTTCATATTCAACACTTACATTCACCTTTGGTCAATATTCTTCAGTATCACACTTCCTAAGTTTAGCGACATGGATTAGTGAGAACAATAACTAGAAGGAACATTTTGGCAAATCTTTATCTGCGTATTTATTATTTTTCTTTTCTCCATTAATTTAATTGTATTTTTTTTTCACAATCCAATCTTGGAAGCAAGTTTTGTTTATCACGTCAAAGTGAAAGTTTCAGTTTTATACCTATTTTACAAGGAACATTTGCCTCTCTCTCATCTTTTTCTACCAGTTCCTTTGCTTTTGCATGCATGAATTTTATATTTTGCAATCAATACTTTGATAATCAAGTTAGCCATGTCATGATTTATTTATATGCTTACTGGTTCTTATCTAATTCAAGTACATATGGCTTTCGTTACTTGAAGTCAAATGGTTTTTTTTATGTCATCCTTGATCAAAATTCATTGAGTGTTAAGGCTTGGTGTTTGAATCAATTAGTATTTTTTGAATATGCACTACCCAGGATCTTTGCACTTGAGTTTAATAGTAATTAGCATCATATATGAGATATGTTTTTTGATTGGTATTCTTAGTGATTTAAATAAAAAATTATATTATGTATGCTAGCTGAATTTCATTTAGTGATTTTCACAAATATATGAAATTCAAATTACTTAATGTCGATGTTCACATATGGTTCACATATTATTTTCATAGACCTAATTTGGATTAGTTTATAAAAAAACAGTGCATATTATTTAGTGTTATGCTAATATCATTCTGTATATGCTTATAAACAATATATTCATAGACATCTTATGAGCATGTGCAAATTTGTTTGCCTGCCAGAGCTGCAAAGCATCAAATATAATCTTATACTGTCTTTTTAGGCTTATCAGGATACACAAATATACCTTAAGCTTACCATGCTATAATATATTTAATGATTCAATTTTCAATCCAAACTCCAATATTAGCCGTCAATTAATCCATTAACTTGGTTTGATTAGTGCTTTGTTCATCTAATAACTTTGTGATTTGGAGAATTATGATGATGAAACTATGTTTTTTTAATCGCTAATGTACTCACGATCCTCTCTTCGATCACTGCATTTGCTACAGACTGAAACTTTTTAAAGAATCAAGCTATATTTAATCAGTTCTCTAATAAGTCTCCAATTTATTTATGCAGGCAATTGAGTGCCTTATTGAACAAGAAAAATTTCACATGGTTACTATTGGTGTATTTTTGATGGTACTTTCTGAAGTCGAGGGAGATCGAGAGGCGTGTTGTTCTTATATATAGTCAACTATTTCATAGTATCATCTGTATGCTTCTTCCTTTAACATGTTGACCTGTGGTTAACTGTTGTCATTTGATTTAGGTTATTTGACTATTTTATCATATAAAGTAATTTCATATTGATCTTACAGAAGATGTTTATTCAAATATTTGAATTAAAACTCATACAGTTGACCAATGGGTGATTAGCTATTATCTATCGTGCAGTAAATATTTCAACACATCCTGTGGTGCTTGATGAATTTAATGCTGTGCAAGTAAATATTTTTGGCAATGCATCATTGGCGTTATATAAAACTTTTGTTTGAGTTAGTATGTGTTTTCTTTGCATGGAGTCCCTGCCCGAAACAATGATTGAACATGTGTGTTTGTTTCAAATTTCAATTAGTAGAACCCAAAAATGTGGGCTCAAACCTTTGGAAGCTTCCTGAAGCAAGTAATGGTAACCGTGTTGTTTTGTTCCTGTTGACGAATGGAGCCTTTTTGCATTAGAATGTTATGTGCAATATGATTTAGAATAAAAATAGTTTTCATCCAGTACGTGTAGCACTGGTTCGTATAAACATACACTACAATTAATAACTACATCACAAATCAATATTTCAAAGGAGGATACCCAGTACCAAAGGCTCCCGTACTCAAGTGCAAGAGGACTTCCCTGGTCAGTCTCCCGTCCCGGTACTATTCTCACGGCTTTCCAGGTTCTGCGGGTGGTCAGTCTTCCGTCGCAGGTCACAAACCAATATTTATTTTTTAAATGTTTAAATAGACAAAAATTTGTGTTTACATCTATATTACTAGCTTTTTTGGGATTTTACGATTTACATATTACTTGCGGATCATAAAAAATTAAACTGCTTCTTACTAAAGCTATAAAACGAATGCCTTGTGCGAAGCACAAGTTCACACTTTTTGTATTAGAATTCCCAAAAGAAACGTCTTTTTACGGCTAATGATTCATCATAATGACAATGCAGTCTAAAGTGTAATTTCTCACCCTTCCTAATACTCAAAAATTTATACCTTATAGTATGACCTTACTTTCAAATGTCATAAAAGGCAAAATATCAAGGTAAAATTAGAACAAAACGCTAAACCAGGATATCGATAAGGTCTCACAATGGAATAACAACATATTTTACACAAAATATACATGAATAGAAATTTAATAATATCATATAAGAGGACATACAAACAGAAGCGAATGATAAGTATATACATCAACTCCAAAAGAATGAAGTTGTAAGTAAATATCTGATAAAACAATCACAAATATAAATTATAGTTGGTCATGTACTATGATAAAGAAACTATATACATCGATATCATTCCTTCAAATGCTCCATTGGTGCACTTTGATATCATATCTCTAAAAGCACTTGACTGCTGAACTACTCTAACGAGCTTCCAAGGGTAGTAATGACGTAAAAAGACAAAAAACGTGGGTCAAACATGAAGTCTGTTCTGAAGTAAACCATCTCAAAGAACTCTATATTAAAACTATATATAAATAAGAAGGAACTACTAAGTCACAGTCAAACCACTTCACAAACATGGTTCAAGGGAATTCTGGACTGCCTATAAAAAATATAGTAAATTCATCACAAATATGTAGGATCACACCACAATCCGTTCTTCTCCTGTAATAACATATTACCATAATACTCTCCATTGCATTTATACTAGCCTAAAAAATCTAATAATATTGTATTAATATACACAGGTCATGCTGCAATCCCAAAATCTAGTCGCTACCGCTATGATCGATAATATGCACCTAACTTGTATAGTCCCTATAGTTAAATCTGAAAAGTTATGGCACAATGCGTATGGTTACTACTACTAAGACTAAACCGTAGGTGACTTGCAACTAGCAAACTTCATGTCCCAACATGCCATCATCATATCTAGATGACTCGCTACCGGAGGACTCTATGTCTTAACCTGCTATCATCAAAATTATAGATGACTTACAACATAGGAAGCTCGTGTCTTAAACATAAAAATAGTAGGTGACATGCTATTGAGGAACCCTAAATCTCTACCAGCTATTACCAAAATACTAGATGACACATTGTTGAGTAACATCGTATTCCAAGCCATTATCATAAAAATCCTAGATGACTCGCTACCGCGGAACTTCACATCTCAGTCTGTTATGATCAAAATCGTATATAAATCACCACTCAGAAAATGCTAACTCAATGCGCTATCAAAAAAAATCACACAAGATTGACAAGCACAACTCTAGTCATAATAGCTTAAAACCGAGCAGGCAAAACTAATAAAAACCTCATAATAAAACAAGTTGCATTCCAAGTCAAACCCATGACCTCAATGTCATATCTTTTCAGTACACCCTCCTGGTTTACCTCAAAATCTTTAATTTTGGAATATATGCCATGGTTGACGCCGCATAAACTACGAAATCAAAATACTCAAAAATCGATCAACAATGTCAGATTGTGGCCTAAAATACGATGAAAAATGTTTAAATCCACATATCAATCCAAATTTTTATGCCAAAGTAATAACGTTTTGAAGTTTCAATCAAATGAAATGATCGAGCATCATATTAGATGTGTGGAACGTCAAACAAAGTCTAGTTCATCAGGTTAGATGTCTGACCAAGTTTCCTATGTTTCCTAAACTAGGTCAGACATCTTCTTGATAAAAATTAGATGTTTATAGGCGTAAGCAACCTTTGAAAGCCCATTACTTTTGATCTATAGATCAAAATGGTTATCGTCTTCTCCTTACGGTAAAGGCAAATTATCTTCAGCCTCCAGACTTCAAGCCATGAAATTCCATAGTTTCTAAAATTGTTGCTTCCCTTTAAACGATAGTGATATATGGCTCTATATAAGCAAAATACATTGCTGGAATATGGGTTTGGATCTTCTCAACATACTTGTTACCAGTAACTTGGTTCCTACCACCACATCATAATCGTTCTTAATCGATATCGTATAGTCAATGAATTCAACAAGCAATGAACAACAATGGCAGTATTTTGATGAATTTCATCACGGAATTCAAAATGTGCACAAAATGGTCATTTTGACCCTAGTGTTACCAAAGTATATATTGAATACAATATTCGAATATTTCGGACCCAAAATCTATGACTTTGTTATTGATCATTCGAAAAATGGAGTTATTGACGTCAAAAGTTATTTTGGAATCAAGTTATTTTGGAAATATGGAATACTCCAAAATTAGGATATTTTGAAATGAGAAACATTTTAAAATAATATTTTTAATGGAACAATTATAATGGTTAATTAAAATTGTACTTGGACCCGAGGTTAGGTCACATTTGTGGTGGAAGTCTGCCCGGATCCGACCGGCATATCGAACAGCCACAAATGTTGGGCTTAATGTGAGAGGTCCAAGTGCGCAAATACAAATTGGGCCAAGACACGAGGTTAAGCCCAACTTGTGGAATAAGTCTGCCCGGAACCGACCGGTCTATCCAGCATCCACAAGTTGCAGGCCTAATGTGATAGGTCTGGCCTATATTAAAATACAAATAGTTAAATAGAAGATGAACATTATTTTCACCGTCGTGTTTAAAGAAGAGAAAATTACATATTTTATGTAATTAGATTAAAAGAAGAAATTTATATTTTTATTTAAAGAAAGAAAGGAAATTACATCTTTATGTAATTAAAACCAAAAGTAAGAAATTTACATTTTTTTGTGAAATTAAGATTAAAGGTAAAAGCTACATTTTTTATGTAAATTAGATTAAAAGGGAATAATTATATTTTTCATGCATGTAGATTAAAAGTGAAAATTACATTTTTTATGTAATTGGATTTTAATTAAAAAGAATAAGGATATAAAATTACATTTTTATGTAATTGGATTTTCATAAAAATAAAAATAAGGATATGAAATTTATATCTTAATGAATTAGGTTTTCA
This sequence comes from Allium sativum, assembly GCA_030737875.1. Classification (NCBI taxonomy): domain Eukaryota; kingdom Viridiplantae; phylum Streptophyta; class Magnoliopsida; order Asparagales; family Amaryllidaceae; genus Allium; species Allium sativum. The sequence goes on along the minus strand of CM060923.1, from coordinate 568,037,777 downwards.
TTAAAAAGATTAAAGATATGAAAAATATATTTTCACGTAAATAGATTAACACACAAAATTATCGTTTTGTTTGTAATATAAAATCATTATTTTTGTTTTGCATTAGAAAGATAATAAAATTATCAATTTTGTTACATTGAAATTAACAAACGAAAAAATACTCATTCTTGTAGAAGTAAAGGTTAATGAACAAAAAAAATATTCGTTTGTTGAAATTGAAATGAAACGCAAAAATGCTCATTTTTGTTGGAATTGGTAGGATAAACAAAATATAGATTTTGTGTAATTCGAAAGATGAAACAAGAAAATGTACATTGTTGTGTATAAGATGTGTATGTGTATGAAAATAAATGGTGTGTACATTGTACGCTAATATTGTATATACGAATGGGAATATTTTTCGCTAGCAAAATGTAATGAAATAAAATACATTTCATTACACATTCTAAACATTTCGATAGGTTGTGAAACAAAACATTCACTACTTGTTATATAATTACATTAATAGAAGGGAATTTAAATATTTTTTTTATATATATAAAAATAAAGGTTGATCGTTCTAAATTATTATCAACGACATGAAATGATTTTTAAATATATATATACGAGGATCATTTGAAAAGTCCGAGTTCAATCTCATTTCAAATGATCATACGACGAATGAAAGTAGAAGATTCGAAGACGGTGATTGAAGGCCGGCGATCTTCACATCGAATGGACGACAACTTCTGATGCCTGTGATTGGAGTAGCTACCTTGAAGGGGCTACAGTGGTGGTCGTCTGGACGTAGTGTTGATTAGTACGGATTTGGCTTTCGCTCAGACCCAGAGCATAAGCTTATAAATGGAATGTGTGTCTAACATTGTACTCCTTTATATTGTATTTATTGATTTTCTGTCGAATGTATGAATGTTTGTTGGCGGAGAATTTATTCTCTTTCTTAACACCCTTTCATATATTTCGGCAAAGGATTGGTAGTGTGATATGGAGTGACGATGTGGCATGCTAAGATGCATATGATCAAGGCTTTGTTGAAAAGCCGGCCTTGTGGGATGATCAAAGCATAGCCTGTTTAGGCACAACTTTGTGTATAGCGTGACTTCGCGAGCCTCACACACCGGCGGAGTCTAAAACGGGAGAAGGGAACGTAGGGAGAGCAACACGTTTCTTTCTAGCTAGAAGTGGCGTTTGGGTTTTAACCCGGCCCGGCATTTTTCTTATGTGGATGATGGAATGAGGCGCCTCAGATGATAGGTTTTATAGGATCGGGAAACGTGTGTTCAGGAATTGCCAGTCCACGAAGCTGTATGTGTGGACCGGCCCTGCAGCTATCCAAGGGTTCACTGCGGGGGATCCTGAGACATTAGCTAGAGTGTCTCAAATCAGTAAGGAGCTCCTCCCTAGCCTTGACTCATGATGGAAATCCAAACTTCCAATACGAACCCACGGATTTGATTGTATTACTATTTTGGAAGCATAGTATTATGTGTCCTAGGATTGATACATTATGATTGAACTGTTTTTGAAAAGTTATATACACTAATAATAATATCAAATTCGTTTTTATCGTACCAAGCATGTTTAATCACCATAAGGTAAAACTCTATCCTCTGGTGTGCGTTGCATTGTGTGATGGGACCTGAGTCTTATGGTGATTCCATTTTTCCAAAAAGCATTGCGTTGTTTTGACGATTTACTTTAATTTATGCATGACAATCCATTGGAGTAAACCCGTTCCGCGTTAGCGGCGTAGTCCTTGGATTTGCTTTATTACTATTAGTTAAATTAGTTAAGAATTCTCACACCAGTCTCATGAGTGACCCGTTGTTTGTTTCCACCTTTGCAAACTCGGGTGCCCACTTTTCCACATGGGCAGTTGAGTAGTTTGTCTACAGGTCCTTATCTCTTTAGCAGGATCCTGGGTTGAAGCTTAAAGCTGTGTCCAGAACATTGGAAGTCTTCCGCTGCCTTAGTTATTTTGTTTCTGCTGCAATGTATTAAAATAATCTTCCGCTGTAATTATTAGTCAATGTATTCTTATATTATGTACTCTGATGTAACATTTATTATTGATGTTATAAAAGTCTGTTTTTTTTTGTTCTGATGTGTTGCGTTCCCAAAGTTAAAGTATTCGTGGATTTCCAACTTTTGGGTCAGACTTGTGTGGTTTATGGTTGATCCGAAGAGCGGTAATTTACGGATCTTTTCATTTTGGTATCAGAGCTCTGGTTAGCTCAAGTCTTTGGGATACAACTCATTAGAACTAAACAATAGACTCATCAGGTATTGGATTATTAATATCCAATAAGAATACTCATTAGAGATAGGATCAGCAGTATCCTAGAATAAGGAAACTCATTAGAGATGGGGTTAGTAATGCCCTAGAATGAGTTGAGATTGCCAAGCCTATAATTAACGTATTTGTGATTATATATAATCTATTTTAGGAAATATGATTTTTGAATATATAAAAGTTATAAATATTTAAAAAAAAGCTAAACAACTATTGATTAATGATTTTGTAGTATAATTATTAGTTCAACTAATAAAATTATAAAATTATAGAAACGAATTAAAGAATGAAAGATAAGTTAGTTGAATAAACACTTTTTAGCTTCGTTCCTTTTCGAGGACGAAAAGTTTTCAAGTGGGGGAGACTGTAACAACCCTGAATTTTGGGGGTAAATTTAAAAATTTATTTTAAGTAATTTTAATGAGTTTTTGATATTTAAAATAATTTATTATAAATGATCACGATTAAAAATTTATGTGATTTGTAAGTTTAATTTTCACAAAAATAAACTAAACACAATTGTTGACATTAATTAATTTAATATTGTATATTGGAATTTACATTCCAATATAAGTGGCTAAGAACAATAATAGAAACCATATAAAGGACATTTATTAGTGGTTCACAATATTTAGTCTAAGCATTGCACATAAGGTAAATTCTTAGTTGTATTATTTAATTTCTTTCCCTACTCAAGTTCTTTTCTAGATCTACAAATTTTTATTATGTAAACATATTCCCTTTTGTACATATCATATATCTATTGGGATTTTAAATCATAGCAACTCGAAATATAGAAAGGTTGTTCTTGTCACCCGTTTGGACTACCATGTAAATTACTTGGAGTTAAGAAATTTTGTAAATGAATGAATATGAAAATAAAAAAAATACACCAAAGAAAATATATGTTAATACTATATCCATCCAAAAAAAACATGTGTAGATATTTTGAGTAATTGCATTAGACAATTTAGTTTGTAATGTCCCGCAGTTTTATCGGTTTGTATTTGAATATTTAATCAGTTTAAATATAGAATTCGTAATATAAATGGATTTATATATTAATTAAAACAAAGTTGAACATATAAATATATATATCCATTTATATTCGAGCTCGTAATATCGCGACAGTTCGTAATTCAATGTTTTGAACTTCAACTGAGTGTACAGGACCCGTTATTAGTCGGATTTCTGCGAAACAAGAAGCGTTGGAATCTGTTGAACTGTATCTTTCTAACAGAAGTGAAAAATCAAGATTTTGTGTTATTGATTGTGAGTTACGTCCAAATCAAATTTTCAAATAGTCGCTATGAAATCGTATATCGACCGTAACAGTTTATTTGAAATAACTAGATATCAGTTTCGAATTTGGACAAGGTTCTTTTGAGGAGTAGTTATAATTTAATTTTTAGAATTTTACTGTAATTTTTAATTAATTAAATACGCAACTTTTTATTTGGAGTATTTTGCACCCTATATGGATATTTCGGGGTTTCACAATATAATTTAAACTACTGATATTATTATATTTATAGGATCATGGCACCTCGCTGGACACGATCGCATTTGTATTTTTGTCTATAACAGTTTATAACTAAGTGTAATTCTATAGAACGAGTACCGCGTAAACAACTACTTTTCAAAACAAGTGTAAACTGACGTACATTTGAAACATCTAAGAACTATGTTCACAGCTATTTGGAAGGTAAGCCTCCCTAAATTCTAAAACATAACATATATATAGTACGAATGTATGGTTTGCCACTAAGATTTACCAAGCCTAGTAGTATACTAGCGGTGTACAGACTTGTTTTTTTTTCATGTCCCAACTTTTACCGGACATTTCCATACATCTTTTCAGACGTATAAAAGAAATGATACAGCCACATTTTTCTTCCTTAGGAACTGACGCAGACTACACGATAGAAGACAGTAGCCCAACCCTTTTGCTTGCATTGATGAACAATGTTCAAAGCCTATCCATGCTGCTATCTTGCCTACACCGTGTATTTTTATATCATTAAGCTTCATGCTTAGATAGCTACCCTATAAGGGAGATTGAAAGATTGATATGAGCTGCACCTACCCTTGCGAAAGTCTACAAGCTTTATATATATAAAAAAATTCCATTTCTTGGTAGCCAAGGGTATCGTACTGCCTTCTTTCAACCCCTACTTCACCTGTCTGGTATGAATTCACTAGTCTGTCTCCTCAAAGTAAATACTCTGCTTGTATCTTCAAATCGCACATATGGTCCAAGTCCTTTTTCACATGTCTGCTGCCTTCCTACCCTATCAGCTTACCTCCTATTCCTTGCGTATAAAGTAATATGTCCGTGTGCGCCAAGTAATTGACCCTATAAATAAACACACCAGCTTCATTCTTTGCTTCAATGAAATATAAGCTAAGTAATGGCTTCAACAGAAAAATATATATAGTAGGCTTCCATTCTCAAATAAAATACGATGAGTACTCAACTAATTCCCTTTCTTCTCGGACCCTTTTCCACTCCTCTTATATTTATTAATACTTGCGAAAATAATGGTAGCTGCGAACTAAAGTATGGTCTCACTCATTTAAAATCACGTTTTAGAGGATGGATGGTACGGTGGGATGTATGTGCGAGTATGAATGGGGAGTGCGTGCGTTATATGAGAGAAGTGGTGAGTACATGCAGTAGGGAAGTAATTTAACGTGAGTGGTATTGTCAAAATGAAATGGCGCATGCCATATTGGGTGGAAGGAAGTTGGTGTGACTGTGTTGGGTAATACAGGCGTGTAGAAAGTAGTGTTGCATGTAAGAGGTGGGGGGGTTGAGTTGGCGGTAGGCAACTGCAGCAAGAAGAGGACGGGGAAAAGCTGGAAGGGAGTGGGATGCCAACGCTTTGGTTTCATACGGTTGCAGGCATGCGAAGATTAAAAAAAAAAGGAAAAGGTAGAGAGAGTGGGAGTAGGTGCTGATCACAGAGAGGGACGTGAATATAATATGAAGTATGAAATGAAGGTGGTGTGGGCGAGATATGTATGCGCAGGTACGCTTTAATATATTGCATGGCATAAGTTATTTTGGTTGGCACATACTTGTTCGGCAGCAAGGGGATGCATTCTTGTTCGGACAGTTTGGCGTTGGGAGTATTGGGTTGAAGTGATGGTCTGTAGTGTTGGAGCACGGACTGATTTGTGTCACACCAATGGTGCCGGTTGCGAGAGAAACGAGGGAGGATGCCAAGTGATGAAACTGTTTTAATGGAGTTGGTATTTGAGGAAAGGTTCAAGTATTCATGATGGTAGTACATAGCAAGCTCGCAAGTTTTATATGAAGAAGACAGTGAGTTTGGGTTAGTTCGGTCAATGTTTGTGCAGATTTCATTTGCTAAGGATGGATCTGGGTTCACCACTGTAAGGAGCAAAAGCAGGTAGAGTTCGGCACAGTTGCATGATGAAACTTGATGGTCACTGTGTATTGTACTTCGGCGAGCAGGTATATGGGTGCGAAGGTAATTTGTTTTCACTGGAAGTCATGTTTTCGGTGAACGGATACTGGAAGTTGCCATCTCCCTTGGCGCTTGAGTGGAGATGAACGGTGAGGTTAGGATGCGTTATTGAGGGGAATAACACGGGTCACTAAAATGAAAGGGGAGCTTTGCTTTCATGGATTCAACTAAAGGGAGAAAGCCAAGCGGATCAGCGGAGTGTGAACCGGTCAGGAATGGATCTTAACATCGCAAGTTACGTACTAGAACCAGTGAAAGGATTTGGAGGCCGTTACAATTCTGGGCAAACAGACCACTCGATTGAATAAATCGACGTAAATCGTTATTTAACGGTTAACGCGCAAAGGTGAGTAAATTCACTAACTCTGTTGTATTTTCAAATATTATAATTATATTTTAAATATTGGTTGAATGTTGTGTGATGGTCGTTTAGGTAGATTACAATTAAATTGGGTTGAATGATATATCGTTGCATATATATACACATCATTGGTTGGACTGATTCCATCGATTATAATATTTCCTGGTATGGAATCAGTGTTAATTTTTGACTAACATCGGTGGATGCAGGAAACCGGTTGGAGGAATCCAACCGGATTCTTCAGTATTTATATGTACTGTTTGTTTTATATAGATGCACTATTTGAACCCAAATGACTTTTGAAACCTTGTGTTGATATTAGCATTGAATGGAAATTCAAACATTATTTTGATTTAATCAATAGATGATATCGTTTAAGGAAGTGGCAACAACCAACCATAAATGTCTCATTTGTTTTAACCGCTATTGTTTACCAAAATACCACCGTGTGTGAAGCACGTGTTTCACCATACTTACTAAATGATTTGGTAAAGTGGATTCTTATATTAATAAGATTAATAAGTAAGTAGGCGGAGATTAACTTGATGATTAATAACAAGAATTTATTGTTTTAATAACAATTAAATGAGATATTTACAAATAGATTATGGTTGATTTCATATTAAGTAAGATTAGTTAGAATCGATTATTGTTTATTTAATAGTAGATGAGATATTTAGAAATAAATTATTATTTTTATAGTAGTCGATACAAGTGAAATTATTTGGATTAATAAATGTTATTTATTCAAAATGAAAAGATTTGTTAGAATTGATTAGTGGATTAATCATGGCTTAATATTTACCAAGCAAACTGTTTTGATCAATAATTGGTTATTTAATTAAATTAGATTGGGCTGATTAATCTAATGTAATAAATTAACGAATAGTTGATTTAGTTTAATAAGGGATTTGTCTAAGAAAGACGAAGTGGAGAGAAACGTTTAAAAAATGGATTTGTATAAACTAATGTAAATAACCGAGTTTTCAAAATAAGGATGTGGCGTCATAAAACCATATTTAAAATATAACAAGAAGCACGTTTACTGATTTTAAAGTATAAGGGGTTAGAGTTACGAACTTATATCTATTCTAAGATAAGAACGTCGTCGATCAAGGTCTGAGAGGTAATCAAAACACCCCAACTTGAACGGCTTCACAATTATCGAGGGATGGTATTTGTTTTGTAACAGAAGGAGATGTTAATATTTTGTAATAGAAAGAGATGTCAATATTTTTGTAACGGTAAGAGATGTCAAGATTTTGTAACTGAAAGAGATGTCAAGATTTTGTAACAGAAAGAGATATCAAGACTTTTGTAACGAAAAGAGATGTCAAGATTTTTGTAATGGTAAGAGATGTCAAAGATCAGTATAAGGTGGAATATAGCAGCGTATTTCAAGTATTTGAACTATAGCGATAAAACAACACTGTTGACTAGGCTTAAGCGTGACTGTTATGTCGAGATTTGTTATAAAAGGGGAATATCACAGCGTATGACGAGTTTTGAACTATAACGTTAAATTAACGCAGTTGGCTGAGCTTAAGCATGATTTTTATATAGCACTACTCCCTAGGGAATGTAAACAGTTTGTTTTGAAATCCACTTATTCTAAAGTAATAAGTAACGATGATTGTCCAAAGAAATATAAGAACGAGTAGTGGAGAATCGTTTCAGAAAACGATGACATCATTTCGATGTTTGAAATATGATTAGAGTTAAATAACACTATTAGAAATAGGAACTATAATTCGACGATTATGAATGTTAAATAAAAGTGCCCATGGTTGTGTGATGATAGTTATACATTTGATTGGATGTTTGTTTTTACTTCGATAGTTAAATAACCGACTATCGAAGTGTTTAACCATCGTTGTCAATACGGGGAGACCGGTTGGATATATTATCTGAAACCACTCCGTATAGGCATAAGCGTTGCGAATTCATTATGCTAAAGGCAATTGAAGAAGGAGTGAAACGCAAGGGTCGTTCTGTTTCAGAATGGTGTATTCTGTTTGTCCAGTCCCAGGACAACTTGTATGGACGAATATCTGACAAAGTATTCTTAACGGTCACATAAGACGATCTTGTCAAGGTATTACGTCTGGTGGCGGAGAAATTCGTTTCTCGTAGCTTTTATACCCGTAATATTTTTGGGAAGATCAAATAGTGATTTGACGGGTTTGACGATGTGGCATTCAAAGTGTATGGTGGCCAGATGTTCTAAAAGATAGACGTAGCCTCAAGCTTCACAACCGGGAAATGACAAAAAATCGGGCAGGCAACATGGCTATGTGGGTCGCTCCCATTAGGGTGTATAATAACCTATCTAGAGAAATTCCTTTTGTTTCTTAATCTATCGATTCTGCCCATTCGGGAACGGTGATTTGAGTCCAACCGTTGGTGGTATACATTCGATACACTCAAGCGAAATGAGTGGTCGGTCATGTGTGGGTCGGGTTGCAAGACGTTCTTGTTGAACCCAGGTGTATTTGCCTCTAGAGATACATCATCGGGAGGTGGTCCCATACCTTGTCATAGTTGGAATCCAATCTCCAATAAGCGCCCTGCGGTTTTTGATTTTATACTATGTATGTAGAACGTGAGATGCAAGCGTTCTGCTATTTGGTTATTTACTTGATTAGACATTATTATAATATCACTGTATTTTGATATCAAAATATTTTGGGTTATAGTAAGGTAAAAACCGTCCATGTTTATGTATGGTTTGGTCTTACTATTATCCTTTTGTTTCAAAAGGATTTTCAAAGTTAAACCGTATGGTTGGAATTTACTCACACCAGTCCCATGACTGACCCAGAGTTATTTTGTTGTTTTCCCTAAACTCTTGGGTGCCCAAATTTGTACGGGTAGTCAAGTGTTCAGGCTTTTACAAATACACTTGGAGGAGCTAAAAGTAGAAGGCTTCACCGTTAGTATTTAGAGATTATTTTCGCTGTGATATGATGTATTGTACTCTGATAATGGTATGTATATACAAAACAGATTTGTATTTCAAAGTTATGTTATATAATATATTTTATTCGTTCCGCTGTGAGATTCGTGTTTACTCTGATTCTGCCCAGTTGTGTTCTTCTTCTTCTTCTTCTATTCTATTAGTTCTATCTTTTCTATCTCATCCTCTAATTTCTTTCTATTAATGACCTGGTATTTTCGATGTCTGAACAGTCGATGCTGGGTTTTGTGTCGATTTTCGGAGTCGAAAATCCCAGTTCGTTACATAGTTTGTCTTGGGAATGGCATAAGCATGATAGGTTGGAATTTACAGTAATGTGAAAAATAAAATTTGGAATAAAAAGATGATTACTCGATTAGTAAACATATTAAATACATTCCTTGTCATTAAATTAAGCAAATGGGACTTTTATGGCAGACATTAAAAATGACTGTTGTTATATAAAAATGCTTGTACATTGCAATTGACATTTTTAATGAAAAAAAAACGAAATTATAAAAATGTCTATTACTACAGGAAATGTATTTACATTGGATTTTTCATTCTAGATGTTTTATATTAAAATGAACATTGTTATGATAATAATGTTTTACATTAAAGTTTTACATTCTTATGTAAGTGAACCTTTTTAAAATGGTCACTGCACTAAATAAAATAAAAATTAAAATGTTATTTAGGTATGATTTGAAATTTATGTCTAATAAACATTTATTTGTAATTAGATAAATAGTGATTTATTACAACTGAAATTAATATCAAGTTGTATGTATATTTGTAATAATTAACTTCAAACAATTGATAATAAAAGAAAACAGTAGTTGAGTTATTGTTTTGTTAAAAAAAACTTTAATATAAGAGTTTTATGATAATTAATAATAAAATCAAAACATAATTTCTTCCATTAATTACGCATTCATTTCTTTTATTTATCTATTAATTTATTACTCTTCATTCTATTTTCACACACGTATTCTTATTACTTAAACCTACATCCTTCTATTTTCTTTGTTCTTCCTTTCCTTTTATTATCTCTCCTCAAAAAACAAATCAACTCCATTTATGTATATTCATTTATTTATTCTTACATAAGCATTGAATAGGTTGATTTGAAATAATATGTAGATTCTAAATAAATTATGACAACATGTCATGATGTTATAATATGTAAACATGTCATTACGTTATTTAATATTGCATGTTTTGAAATTTAAAAGGTTGCATAACTTAAACAATTCGGGAAAAAAGCAAGCATTTAATTTTTTATAAATACAAAGAGGCATATAGGGGAAATAACTTGTGCATTTATTCTCTGCTCTCTCTCCTCTTCTATTTATCATTCAAATTCATTTATAGATATGAAACTATTCCTTTTATTCCCCTTTTGTTCTCTCTTCTTTTTATATATTTATAATCTTCAGACCACATATATAAATAAATAAAAATATTAATTAAATAAAAGAATAAAGATAATAATTTCCTCCATATATAATCTCATTTTTACTTCCTTAACCCTAATCCCATTTCTTATCAGCCGCCGCCCTAATCAATGGTCGCCGCCCATTTCTAATCGAAGGCCAGCGATCTCCAATTTTGATTCCACATTTTCTCTCAATCCACATGATTTCATGAATTCTATAAAACAAAAATAAAAGAGCATGTCAAGATCAATATATTCAGCGGACATGATCATCTCTGGTGGCTCCAATCGACTGTGGCGGGTTTGCAAAAGCGGCGTTTTTCTAGTGAACGATGGGTCGAATTTTTTCTGGAAGTATAAATGAGGAAGAGGAAGGAGAGAAATTCCAGTTGCGTTATAATCGCAGAAACGAGATCTACGAGATGGAACTGACCAAGACCAGAACATGGCACCTTGAAAATCCAACCAAATTTGAACACGAACGATTTCTGAAAACCGATCGATGTGAGATTTCTCTATTTTTAAAATTTGAAATTTATTATCTATTCTACTGTGTAATGTATATTTATTCTATATGAAAATCATGTTGATGTTGTGTATATATTATTTCAGTGTTAATTGTTGTATGATTGCGATGTATCGTTGGATGGATTTGTGTGTCTCATGTCTGTTAAATTTAGTTTATAAATAAAATCTCTTTTGTATGTCATATTAGAATAAAGAAATTGTTTTGATAAATAAAATCTCTTTTATTTGTCATATTAGAGTATAGAAATTGGTTTACAAATAAAAATCCCTTTTATTTGTTATTGAAATGCTTAGAAAATATTGACATAGGAAATACTCTTTTATATGACATTGAAACACATAGAAAAGTTTAAACCAATAAAATACTCTTTTATATGTTGTTAGTGTACATAGAAAATGTACACACATGAAATACTTCTTTTTATGTTATAAGTATATTTAGAAAAAATGTAATCACATAAACTATTCATTTGTGTCAAAATATGTTATGGAAACAAGTATTACACATCTCGTGAAATAGAATTAGCATTTTCATTGCTAAGTTAGCTAAAATTTTTTGACAAATAGATTGTTCTTTTATTTGTTATAAAAGAAAATGGTTACATATAAATTATTCTTTTATATGTTATTAAAATACATAGAGGAATGTATACATATGAAATATTCTTTATATGTTATTAGGATACGTAGAAAGATGTAAACATATGAAATTCTCTTTATATGTTATTAGAACACATAGAAAAATGTAAACAAATAAAATATTCTTTTATTCGTCATTAGAATACATAGGAAATTGTCGTCAAATTAATGTGCCACCTGGTTATGAATTGTTATATCTAAAATTTAGATTTCAATAAAAGGTTCATTTTTATTGTTTTCATTAAAACATGGTTTTTGTCCAAATATAGTTATTAAAATAAAAACATTCCTTTTTGCCACTTTAAATGAATGAATTGAAAATGTTTCATTTTTTTCATTGAAGAAAATGAATAGCTAAACATTCCTTTTTATCATTTAAGTCAAAGTAGACAAAAATACTCATTTTTGTCTAAATTAAAAGAATGAAACAAGATATAGTACTTTTATATTATATTAGAATTGAAATAGAAAATAAGCACTTTTGTTAATTTATGCTAGTTGAAACAAATTATGCAAATTTTGTCAAATATATTAGTTGAGACAAAAATGTACATCTTGTCAAATTAAGATGGTTGAAACAAAAAGAACATTTATGTTAAATTTAGAGAGAACATTTATGTTAGATATAAAAGGACATTTATGATAAATTTAAAAGAACATTTATGATAAATTTAAAAGAACATTTATGACAAATTTAAAAGAATATTTATGTTAAATTAGAAAGAACATTTATGTTAGATTAGAAAGAACATTTATGTTAGATTAAAAGACATTTATGTTAGAAATTTGAAAGAACATTTATGTCAGATTAAAAAGTAGTCATTAAAAATATATAAGGAAGAATGAAATTGGGTTAACATAAAAATGAATGTCTTTTTAATTGTGCTCCTTAACACAAAAACAACATTGGAAAATGAATGGTCCTTTTATTTGTGTCCTCTAACACATATATAACTTAGAAAAATAAAAGATCTTTTTATTTATGTTCTATAATGTAATTAAAAATTAGATTTGACATGTAATCAAAATCACATTTTTTATATGTAATTAAAGAAATTGAGAAAGTCCCAAGTTTATTTAAGTTTTGAAAAGGTAGGTCATAATATTTGGAATCAAGTTATTTTGGAAATATGGAATACTCCAAAATTAGGATATTTTGAAATGAGAAACATTTTAAAATAATAGGTTTAATGGAATAATTATAATGGTTAATTAAAATTGTACTTGGACCCGAGGTTAGGTCACATTTGTGGTGGAAGTCTGCCCGGACCCGACCGGCATATCCAGCAGCCACAAATGTTGGGCCTAATGTGAGAGGTCCAAGTGCGCAAATACAAATTGGGCCAAGACACGAGGTTAAGCCCAACTTGTGGGATAAGTCTGCCCGAAACCGACCGGCCTATCCAGCATCCACAAGTTGCAGGCCTAATGTGGGAGGTCTGGCCCATATTAAAATACAAATAGTTAAATAGAAGATGAACATTATTTTCACCGTCGTGTTTAAAGAAGAGAAAATTACATATTTTATGTAATTAGATTAAAAGAAGAAATTTATATTTTTATTAAAAGAAAGAAAGGAAATTACATCTTTATGTAATTAAAACCAAAAGTAAGAAATTTACATTTTTTTGTGAAATTAAGATTAAAGGTAAAATCTACATTTTTTATGTAAATTAGATTAAAAGGGAATAATTATATTTTTCATGCATGTAGATTAAAAGTGAAAAATTACATTTTTTATGTAATTGGATTTTAATTAAAAAGAATAAGGATATAAAATTACATTTTTATGCAATTGGATTTTCATAAAACTAAAAATAAGGATATGAAATTTATATCTTAATGAATAAGGTTTTCATTAAAAAGATTAAAGATATGAAAATTATATTTTCAAGTAAATAGATTAACACACAAAATTATCGTTTTGTTTGTAATATAAAATTATTATTTTTGTTTTGCATTGGAAAGATAATAAAATTATCAATTTTGTTACATTGAAATAAACAAACAAAAAAATACTCATTCTTGTAGAAGTAAAGGTTAATGAACAAAAAAAAATATTCGTTTGTCGAAATTGAAATGAAACACAAAAATGCTCATTTTTGTTGGAATTGGTAGGATAAACAAAATATACATTTTGTGTAATTCGAAAGATGAAACAAGAAAATGTACATAGTTGTGTATAAGATGTGTATGTGTATGAAAATAAATGGTGTGTACATTGTACGTTAATATTGTATATACGAATAGGAATATTTTTCGTTAGCAAAATGTAATGAAATAAAATACATTTCATTACACATTCTAAACATTTCGATAGGTTGTGAAACAAAACATTCACTACTTGTTATATAATTACGTTAATGAAAGGGAATTTAAATATATTTTTTTATATATATAAAAATATAGGTTGATCGTTATAAATTAATATCAATAACATGAAATGATTTTTAAATATATATATGCGAGGATCATTTGAAAAGTCCGAGTTCAATCTCATTTCAAATGATCATACGACGAATGAAAGTCGAAGAGTTGAAGACGGTGATTGAAGACCGTTGATCTTCACATCGAATGGACGACAACTGCTGATGCGCGTGATTGGAGTGGCTACCTTGAAGGGGCTACAGTGGTGGCCGTCCGGACGTAGTGTTGATTAGTACGGATTTGGCTTTCGCTTAGACCCAGAGCATAAGCTTATAAATGGAATGTGTGCCTGACATTGTACTCCTTTATATTGTATTTATTGATTTTCTGTCGAATGTATGAATGTTTGGTGGCGGAGAATTTATTCTCTTGCTTAACACCCTTTCATATATTTCGGCAAAGGATTGGTAGTGTGATATGGAGTGACGATGTGGCATGCTAAGATGCATATGATCAAGGCTTTGTTGAAAAGCAGGCCTTGTGGGATTATCAAAGCATAGCCGGTTTAGGCATAGCTTTGTGTATAGCGTGACTTCGCGAGTCTCACACACCGGCGGAGTCTAAAACGGGAGAAGGGAACGCATGGAGAGAAGCACGTTTCTTTCTAGCTAGAAGTGGTGTTTGGGTTTTAACCCGGCCCAGCATTTTACTTATTTGGATGATGGAATGAGGCGCCTCGGATGATAGGTCCTATAGGATCGGGAAACGTGTGTTCAGGAATTGCCAATCCACGAAGCTGTATGTGTGAACCGGCCCTGCAGCTATCCAAGGGTTCACTACGGGGGATCCTGAGACATTAGGTAGAGTGTCTCGAATCGGTAAGGAGCTCCTCCCTAGCCTTGACTCATGATGGAAATCCAAACTTCCAATACGAACCCATGGATTTGATTGTATTACTAGTATGGAAGCATAGTATTATGTGTCCTAGGATTGATACATTATGATTGAACTATTTTTGAAAAGTTATATACACTACTAATAATATCAAATTCCTTTTATCGTACCAAGCATGTTTAATCACCATAAGGTAAAACTCTATCCTCTGGTGTGCGTTGCATTGTGTGATGGGACCTGAGTCTTATGGTGATTCCATTTTTTGAAAAAGCATTGCATTGTTTTGACGATTTACTTTAATTTATGCACGACAATCCATTGGAGTAAACCCGTTCCGCGTTAGCGACGTGGTCCTTGGATTGCTTTATTAATATTAGTTAAATTAGTTAAGAATTCTCACACCAGTCCCATGACTGACCCGTTGTTTGTTTCCACCTTTGCAAACTCGGGTGCCCTCATTTCCACACGGGCAGTCGAGTAGTTTGTCTACAGGTCCTTATCTCTTTAGCAGGATCCTGGATTGAATCTTAAAGCTGTGTCCAGAACATTGGAAGTCTTCCGCTGCCTTAGTTATTTTGTTTCCGCTGCAATGTATTAAAATAATCTTCCGCTGTAATTATTAGTCAATGTACTTTGATATTCTATACTCTGATGTAACATTTATTATTGATGTTATAAAAGTCTGTTGTTTTTGTTCTGATGTGTTGCATTCCCAAAGTTAAAGTGTTCGTGGATTTCCAACTTTTGGGTTAGACTTGTGTGGTTTATGGTCGATCCGAAGAGCGGGAATTTACGGGTCTTTACAAACTTAGCCAATAATATATAAGTGTATAGGGTTAAGTCCAACTTGACCAATGATATATAAGTGGATAGGGTTAAGACTAGATTAATCAATATATATATATATATATATATATATATATATATATATATATATATATTGATCTGATAAGCGGATAAGGTTAAGACAAGTTTAACCATTAACTCATGTTGATTTGATAAGTGGGTAACACGGGTGACATGTGGGATATAATTATAAACACTTAGCCATGTTGAAAACATGTAAGATGACATGAATAAGAAGGGGTTATGTAGGAAATCTTAGTGGGGACCAAGCATAGGTGGAAAGCTTGGGTCAAGTATGGGGGCCCTTTTCAAACCAGTAACACATTAAGTATCTTTGTGAGCTCGAGTTAGATCTAGGACGGGACACGCTTACTGGGTTTGATTATAAGAGGTCAAAACGGGTTAGCGGTGACAACGCAAGTCCAATGGGGTCATGTGCATGCGTGGGCCCGGGCTGGTAAGTAAGACGTTGTTGCGTCGTGTAGGTATAAGCCGTGCATCTTTAGTGGTATCGAGTTGCCACTTTGGGAAGTGATACACACCATTGTGGGACCAGCACGGGTATCTACAAGTTAGGGAGTTGATCGAATGAGAAGGTAGTGGGTACGACTAGTGGAGATAGGAGCAGGCAGCACCTATGAAGATAGTTAGGAGTCCAACTACCATATTATGAATAAATGTTGTAATTAGAATGGGTAGGGTAGTGGGTACAACTAGTGGAGATAGGAGCAGGCGGCATCTATAAAGACAGCTAGTCGTACACGAAACTACCATTATGATTATTATGTTCAGTAGGCGGGACCAACTTTTTACGGTGACTAGTAATGGTGCTGTATAGTAGTTATCCTACAGTTATTAGGAGCGCAATTAACGTTAGCATATTCCTCTTGTTTGTTTTATTTTGCCCACTTGCTTCACAGTCATTCCTTATTTTACCAGTTTATGCCTTGTCCTGATTACTTTAATAATTATATTGTTAAAGTTATTGTACGTGCCAGACTTTATGTCTAACCCCCTTTGTTTTCGCCTCTTTTCTTCCTTTCCCCTCCCCCCAAGGTTCTCAGGGTGGGACTAGTGCTAGTGGAGCTTGATTTGGATCTTTCTCTCTCTTTTGGAAGTGCTTGGATTGCAGAAAGTAAATTTCAGCTTATCTCTTTTATGGCTACTTATGTTGGGTTATGCTTTTTACTTTATGTACTCAGAAAATAATTTGTCAAGATGGATATTAAGTGTACTTGGTTTTATTATTTGATGTTGTTGTAACCAAACTATTTCTCCACTGCAATAAAAGTTGTTTAAAATTTTTCAAGTAACAATATATGTATATGGCTTGTTATATTCTGTTCTATACACCAATAGTACTCCATGAAAGTTAATGCATTCCCTTTGAGAGTGACATTGATGGATGTGGGGTGTTACACGTGGTATCAGAGATGAAGGTTACTAGAACAGATACGAGATTTTGAAAAACCGCTTTCAAAAACATTTTATAAAGAAATACTTTCAAAAATAGGTTTTAACGAGAGTATTATTAAGAGAAAAGTTTATTTTGAGAAACATAACCCACAAGAGCCATATATCTTTCCTTCGATTCTCCGTTTTAAATCTCTTCCTCTTTCCTTTTTGAATTTCTTCCTCCACGTATAGACGCTTTTTCTAAGATATGTAAGTACTTCCGTACGATGGGCGGAAAACCGCTTCATGGGACTACAACGTTTGTCAAAGCTGGAAGGAAGTAGAGGACTTGTTGGTACCTTTAAGATAGACAACGGGAGGGAGGTACAATTAGTTGCTTGGTTAATAAAGGACGTAGCCTCATTTTGGTGGGAGGTCACGAATGGAGAATGTACAGGAGAGACATGGATACGACACACGATAAAAAGGTAGATCCAAAGAAAGACGGTAAGGATAACAAGGGGCCAAGAGAAAAGGAAGGGTCACACTTGTGAAATACCTGACTACTTAAATAAAGACATTAGAAATAAGAAGAAGACTAGTTGTTATCGTTACGGAGAAACATGACATCTTATTAGGATCGTTCAAAGAAGCAAAAGGCAAAGGTAAGGACAAAGTAAAGGATATTCTGGAGGGCAGACGCGTTCCCTTACCGCTGGCATACCTGATAGAGGTAGAAATATCTTGGTTGGAAGTTTGGTTTTTCTTTTTGATCATCCTGTTCGAACCTTGTTTGAATTCTGGCGCTTCACACTAGTTTGTATCTGCTTCGTTAGTTGAAACACTGCACCTAAATACTATTCTAGTTACGGATCCCATAGTGGTCTCAAATCTTATTGGTGGTTCGGCTCATCTTTCGATGATTTGTCGGGATTTGAGAATGTCTATCTTGGGCATTGGGTTTGAATGCAACGCCTTCGTTCTTGGCTTCATGGGCTATGGCTTGATTCTAGGCATGGATTGGCTAGCCAGATACGATGACATCCTGGACTGTGAAAGAAGGGTAGTTAGATTGTTGACTCGTTGTAGAAAGACCCCCTATATTTCTTGTGACCCTAGAGATCCGGTGATGCTTAGCAACCTAGAATCTCTTGAAGCGTCCAATGATGATTTGGAATTTGTTTGTGTGGTCCATGAATATGGTGATGCCTTCGGTGGAGTTCGAGGTTTACCCCCGAGGCGCAAGATAGACTTTCGTATACACCTTGTAGATAATGCAAAGCCAGTTGCATTACTGGTGCACCACATGGCTCCGAGAGAGAGTAGAGAACTCTGTAAGCAAGTAAAGGAGTTGCTTGAGAAGGGGTTCATAAAAAGAAGCATTTCGGAATGGGGTGCTCCTGTTGTTTTTGCTACAAAGGATGATGGTTCCCCTAGATGGTTCGTGGACTAGAGAGAGCTGAATATGCTCAGAAAGAAGAACAGACACCCATTGCCAAGGATAGATGATTTATTCAATCAGTTGGTTGGTACTTCAGTTTTCTCGCAGCTGGATTTGGCTACAGGATTTCATCAGCTAAGGGAGGCTGAAGACAGCATAGATCAGACTGCATTTAGCACTCCTGGCAGTTTCTATGAATGGCTCGTCATGCCTTTTGGTTTGACGAATGCACCCGCATACTTCGTTGACTTAATGAGTAGGGTGTTTAGGGAGTTTCTAAACAAGTTTGTGGTAGTCTTTGTGGACGATATCTTGATTTTCTCTAGAAGCGAGGAAGAGCATGACCTACATCTTAGGGAAGTCTTAGAGACCCTACGAGCGCATCAACTCAAAGCTAAGTTCTCAAATGCTATTTTTGGAGAAAAGAAGTGAGGTTCTTAGGACACGTGGTCTCTAAGGAAGGGATAGCTGTGGATCCCGCAAAGGTGGTGGCAATCCAAGATTGGAAGATTCCTAAGAACGCAACAGAAGTAAGAAGCTTTTTAGTGCTGGCTGGTTATTATAGGAAGTGCATTAAGGACTTCGCGAAGATATCAGCCCAACTTACTAGGTTAACAAAGAAGAACTTGACTTTTGTTTGGAATGTTGACTGTGACGATGCTTTCCAGCATTTGAAGAGGGCTTTGACGACAGCTCCAGTATTAGTTTTGCCAAATGGGAGTAAGTCATTCACAGTATATACCGATGCTTGCGGGACAGGGTTTGGAGCAGTTTTGAATGCAAGAGGAAAAGGTATTATGAAAAAGGCGGCAAGTACGAGCATCTCTTATCATCCACAGACGGATGGACGGAAAGAAAGCGGTGAATAGAATCCTTAAAGATCTTTTGAGGTTATGTATCCTAGATTTTGGAGGGATATGAGAAGAGGCAACGAGCTTAGTGGTGTCACGACATGTTTCATGTTTCGAATTTGCGTAAGTGTTTACGTGATACGGCGGAAGTGGTGGAGTCGAGCACGCTCAAAGAAGTGGAAGTAGAGAGAAATGCCATTGTTAGACGAGCTCCTACACGCATTCATGGACCAAAGGTCCAAATAAAAGAAGCTACGCAACCGTGAAGTCAAGCTTGTTAAAGTTCAATGGAGTGACGCTGAGGAAGATGCGACTTGGGAAATTGAGAGGAAAATACGTGCAGCCTACCCTTTTCTTTTTGCGGGTTCCTCCTTGATCTCTTTTTCCATAAGTTTATTCATGCTTCTATCTACCTTTTAAGTATATCTCCTCGGTCCTACTCTTTTACCTTAGGTAGAAACCAATGGATGCGAACATGTATTTGAAACATGCTATGATTTACGGTTGCGAGTGGTTCCAAGTGGTTGCGAGTGGATGTATGTACACACATATTAGGCACTAGATCGGCTCAATCACTTTCATATTGCATATAAATGTGTGTGCATATTTAAATTAATGGTTGTGTTATCATATGGATATTGCATTTTGATGAATGGTTGTGCACACATGTAGAAGTAATATGTAACATTAGGATTCTTTCGCATACATAATGGACGCTTGGCACTATCATGATTTGCATTAAGGAGGTCAACTGAATCAGTGGACCGCCTGATTTTGCATTGGATAAGTAACATATAGACACACTTTTTGCATATGTTCATATGACATTAGAAATCTTGTAAGGACAATGGATGTCGGTGTTTGATGGTTGAGTATATGGATGATTGGATGTTAGTATATACATTCTCCTTAACTTGGGGATTTCGGGGGTGAAATACTTTAAGGAGGGGAGAATGTAACACACTGAATTTTCTATGACTATTAAAATTAACAATTTTAAGAACACTTAATTTTTAGGAGAAGAATTAAGGTAAACGGGTTATGCCATTGCGTTCATCTCGAAATTTTTCTTGGAATAGAGTCCTAATTTTCGAAAATCGGACTTTGCATGAGGAAGTTATGGCCCTCGGAAGTTTCAGTAATTTAAATAAATTAATAATAGTTCAGAATTAAAGTTTAAAATTCAAACGAGGGAGCGGGCTGGGCGGGATTTCTCCCGCACAAGGCCAGGTCGACCAGAGGGTCGACCAGGGAGTCGACCTCCCCTATACAGGTCGACCAGGGGGTCGACTTGGGGGTCAACTTGGGGGTCGACCTACCCCCCCGGGCAGATCTGAAACGAGACGATTCTAACTTGTTGCTGAGTCTTTCCTGACCTGTTGCTAAGTCACTAGGGCATATGTGGCAATTTTGGATAACTCTAACTAGTCTGGACGATTGTGATTGCTCCCATGATAATCTAACGGCTTATGTTGAATCAAAACTCTATATAAGCACGCATAGACTCAAGCCCTAAATCTAAAATAAATTAGTCTCTTGGCCTCCATGTTGCTGCTAGGATAGTTCTTCTTTCTAAAGCTTAGGGATTTGCAAGTCAGAATTCTAATACAAAACGATGAACGAATTATTCTCTTCTCTAAACTGTCTTTGTTAGTACGATTTCTTTCACAAAATAATTAACAAATTAATTATGATGAGTTATAATTTGAATTATGAGAACACGCCTATTGAATCATGTGATGTTACTTAATTTTGTTATCGTCTGTTTGTGAACATATGATAGTTTTGTTAATTTATGTTAGTAGATCTATTTCATATGTCCAATAACATATGTTTAACTCGATTCATTTTATGACATCAGTTTATATGCAAGTCTGTATGCGAATTATACACAAGTTTATATGTGAATCAAGTGTGTATATATATACATGCGAGTTTATATGTAAAACATGTGATATTAGTTTACATGTTTAAATTCGTGATGTTGGTTCATATGTCTAAACACATATGCTTGATTTGATTCATTTTGTGACATTTACATGTCTAAATCATATGCTAGTGTAATTGTAAATCTTAATTTACATGTCTAAATTATATATGCATGTTTATATATAAGTTTGGATGTGAATCATATGTTAGTTTATATGTAAGATTGTATGCGAATCATATGTAAGTCTTAATTTACATGTCTAAATTGCATATACAAGTTTGTATGTAGATCATATGCAAGTTTATGCGAAAACCATGTTCATATATGCAACTTCACCTTTATGTGTATAGATCTATGCAAATCATATCTTATATAATTTGATCCATGCTAGTTTGTAGTTTATGCAAATTATGCCTATTGCCTATGCAAGTTGTTGATTACGCAAATTTATAATTATATAAATTATAATCATGCAAGTTTTAATCGATGCTAGCCTATTTTTATTTGCAAGTTCGATCTAGTTTTATGTGTTATGCAAGTTGTGATGTTTTTGTGAGTTAGGCTATTTGCTAGCCTACGTATTATATGTATTACATGTACAAACAACGTGGGGGAAATAGGAAAATATTAAATATTAATATTGTGAAAATTGGCATAAAGTGGCATAAAAACATATAATAAATTTGAGACATTAATTGGTCTAATGCATAGAAATTATGGACATAATTTAGGTGACAATTATGGACATAGATTAATTTGGAATTTATTGACAATTTGAAATAGGGATATTAATTCAAATTGGGGTTGAATAATAATGTGTAATAATAAATGCCTAAGACACGAGATTAGACTCGTTTGTGGTATAAGACTGTCCGGAACCGCCCGGCACATCCAGCGACCACAAACGGTAGTCTAATGTGAGTGGTCAAAGGCATAAATTAAATGAGTATTAAATGCCTAAGATATGAGGTTAGACTCGTTTGTGGTATAAGACTGCCCTGACCCGCCCGGCAAATCCAGCAACCGCAAACGGCAGTCTAATGTGAGAGGTCGAAGGCATAATTAAAAGATGCTTAGACACGAGGTTATGTCTGGCTTGTGGTGGAAGTCTGCCCGGAACCGCCCGGCATATCTAGCTGCCACAAGCAATCGACTTAATGTGAGAGGTCTGTGTATTAATAATTAATTAATGCTAATCAAAGAGGAATATGAATGACAAACAGAAGTTTGGTTGAGTTGAGTAATTCTCTGAGTACCAATCTGATGTTGATTTCGGTCTTCAGGGTTGATACCTAGGGAGTTATTCTCTTAACCAATGTATCTGTGAACTAAGATGTACTTAATCATAAATTAAGTAAAACATGTTATACGATATATATATATATATATATATATATATATATATATATATATATATATATGGTACATAAAACATGATAAGTGGATAGGGTTAAGACCAGCTTAACCTATAATCTGATAAGTAGTTAGGGTCAAGACTAACTTAACCAATAATATATATTAATTTAATAAGTGGGTAGGGATGAGACCAGCTTAACCAATAATATATCTGATAAGTGGATAGGGTTTAGACAAACTTAACCAATAATACATATTGGTCTGATAAGTGGAAAGGGTTAAGACAACCTTAGCCAATAATATATAAGTGGATAAGGTTAAGAACAACTTAACCAATAATATATAAGTGGGTAGTGTTAAGACTAGCTTAACCAATAATATATATAATGACCTGACAAGCGGGTAGGGTTAAGACAAGCTTAACCAATAACACTGTTGATTTGATAAGTGGGTAACATGGGTGACATATGGGATAAAATTATAAACACTTAACTAAGTTGAAAACATGTAAGAAGACATGAATAAGAAGGGGTTAAGTGGGAAATCATAGTAGGGTCCAAGCATTGGTGGAAAGCTTGTGTCAAGTATGGGGGCCCTTTTCAAACCAGTAAACCATTAAGTGTCTTTGTGAGCTCGAGTTAGTTCAACGACGGGACACGCTTACTGGGTTTGATTGTCAGAGGTCAAAACGGGTTAGCGGTGACAACGCAAGTCCAACGGGGTCATCTGCGTGCGTGGGCCCGGGCTGGTAGGTAAGACGTTGTTGCATCATGTTGGTATAAGCCGTGCATCTTTAGTGGTATCGGGTTGCCACTTTCGGAAGTGATACACCCCATTGTAAGACCAGCACGGGTATCTACGAGTTAAGGAGCCGATCGAATGGGGAAGGTAGTGGGTACGAATAGCGGAGATAGGAGCAAGCGACACCTATGAAGATAGCTAGGAGTCCAACTACCATATTATGAATAAATGTTGTAATTAAAATGGGGAGGGTAGTGGGTACGACTAGTGGAGATAGGAGCAGGCGAAACCTATGAAGACAGCTAGGGGTACAAGAAACTACCATTATGATTATTACGTTCAGTAGGCGGGATCAACTTTTAGGGTGACTAGTAATGGAGCAGTATAGAAAATATCCTATAGTGATTAGGAGCACAATTAACGTTAGCATATTCCTCTTGTTTGTTTTGTCTTGCCCACTTGCTTCACATTCATTCCTTGTTTTACTAGTTTATGCATTATCCTAATTACTTTAATAATTATATTGTTAAATTTATTGTACTCGCCAGACTTTATGTCTGTCCCCCTTTGTTTTCGCCTCTTTTCTCCCCTCCTCCCCTCCTCCACAGGCTCTCAGGGTGGGACTAGTGCTAGTGGAGCTTGATTTGGATCTTTCTCTCTCTTTTGGAAGTGCTTGGATTGTTGAAAGTAAAGTTCAGCTTTTCTCTTTTATGGCTACTTATGTTGAGGTTTTGCTTTTTTACATTGAGTACTTAGAAAATAATTTGTCAAGATGGGTATTAAGTGTACTTGGTTTTATTGTTGGTTTTTGATGTTGTTGTAACCAAACTATTTCTCCGCTGCAATAAACGTTGTTTAAAATTTTTCAAGTACCAATATATGTATCCGTCTTGTTATATTCTATTCTATACACCAATAATACTCCATGAAAGTTAATGCATTCCCTTTTGAGAGTGACATTAATGGATGTGGGGTGTTGCAAGTCATCTCTCTACTGTAGCTATTCAGTAAAGAAACCAATCAGCAGGCAGTACATTCGATGTGAAGAACCTCGGTCTTCAATTGTCGCCTTCGTGTCTCCATTTATTACTGTTAGCCTGCTTTGTGACCAGACTATCCAAAGCCGAAGAACTCTATCAGGAAGGCCACTCAAGAATTGAGTATGAACTAGCAGAGATCGGCATCTGTTTTGACGAAGTAACAAAGGATGGAAAACTCGTATTTCTATGCACATAAGCCTTGGGTTGGATTCCACCATTTTGGATCAAGCTAAAGCGAATATTTTTGACCGACCAAACCGGATCGGGTAAACCGGATCGGGTCAACCGAATCGGGTCAACCGGATTGGGTCATCTGGATCGGGTCATCCGGATCGGGCCATCTGGATCGGGTCACTCACCCTAACTGAATTCTGGGCAGTTAAAGACCATTTCACCATTTTCTCCACTACTGTCGAGATTTACTCTGAAGCTGCCACGTGGCCACTCAACCCTAACCGAATTTCTACCTATAAATACACATATAACGCATCATTTTGGGGGACTTTTTTGCACTTCATTTATTCATGGTAGCATGGCTGAATTCCTCCATAAATAACCACCTTATTCTCCAATGAAAATAATGAATTCGGAGAGAATGGTTCATTGTATTTGAGTGTTTGATTGTAAATATTCGGTGTAATTGTAATTCCGGAATGAAACGAGGAACTATAAAGTGGATGTAGGCTCATTAACGCCGAACCACTATAAATCTTGTGTGTTGATTGATTTCTCTTGCTTTTTCATACATGATTTCTTATTATTCTCTGCAAAACATGATCAATTGGGTGTTAATGCCATTTTTTTGGTCTAACATTTTGGTGCTTTCACTGAGAACGGATTGATTCTCAAACATAGATCTCCTTATCTACTAATGGATGTCATAGTTCATTGAGGGGAGATCCGTATTCAATTCTGAAAGAGTCGCTTGCTGCTTAGACGGGCTAAAAGAGTTGGAGATGTGATGAACAAACATCGTTTTGATTGGAAGTCAAAGTTGGATATACCGAAGTAGATTTTAAAAAAGCTGCACAGTCCTTGCGGATCGGATCGAGCAAAAGGTCGGATCGGATGGAAATTGGTGTGGACGCAGTAGATAAACATACCACCGGCTCAGATCGATGTAACCAGCTCGGATCGAAGTAACTGGGATCAAAGTAACCGGTTTAGATAAGGCAGATGAGTATACCACCAACCCAAGGGTGACACCACGATCCGACCTGGAAGAGTGAACCCGAGCCAAACCGTAGGAGGGGCGCCCGAACCGATCAGCTGACAATGCTCCGATCGGAGGAACTGGTCCGATCCGACCCAACGTGAAGAAATCTCCGAACCGCCACTTGAAGGCATGATCCAATCCGACCCGAAACAGTTGTTTTTGGGAAAAAATGCATTTTTCTGATCATTTCATAAAAGGCTCCACCTTCCAAAATCGAAAAAATCGTGCGGTGCCCACATTTTCGACCTAACCGGTTAGGTCGATCGCCGCCGGGACTGTGGGGCCCCGGACCCCCACCGGCGCTGCGCCTGAACCCGCTGACGGTCTCGCCTTCGGCTTGAAGCACGGCTCGCCTTCGGCTCGGAGCACGGCTCACCTTCGACTCGACGTATATTTTGGCCAATAGTAGTCATCAAAGCTTGTCAATGAAGATTAGACGGATAGTCAAAGAATATGACAACTAAATGGCAACGACTGGGATTCCTCCAGAAGCCATGACCTCTATTTGTCGATGTTATTCAATGTGAGGACATTAGATTCAGCCTTCTATCAATGACAATATATGAGATAATGATTGTCTAATAGTAGCCTCCTCTTTTTGAACTCCGATAGTGTATAGATTTCAGCAATGCAACTGATGTTTTTCCCTAATGAGTAGTGACCACCTCATTTATGCGACTTAAACCTGTCCAATCGGCTGAGCATCGAATGAAGGTTATATAGAACAGTCTGAGCACTGCTTCAAAGATAATTCATATGATCTTAGTGACCATGATTGTAAATAATGGGATACCAGAAAGCAGCTAAGGATCCCAACATCCCAAAGCTACACTTCAGTTGTAAGATGTGATGAATGACATATGTCCTGCAGTTCACCTCCCGATAAACTCGGCTAACCTTTGCAATGGCTATTTGCTATCAACCGCATCGACAAAGACTGATTTCCATCGAATAAGGGGTCAACATACTTTGGTTCCCAGAGTTAGGTACTAGTTGAACCACCACACGCTATGATTGGACATATGGATCCTTTCCCGGATTATAATAACTTGACTGCTCATCAGCTACCATACGATCTTGGTCAAGTAATCAGAGCTCGAGATTAAAGCAAATATGAATCAACCATCAGCTCTCTACTTCTTATTTCCATTGTGACATAACGCATGAATATTACTAAAATCTTGCAAATTATGATGTCATAATCAAGCTTATCTGATCAAGGTCTAGACCGACCAGCTCCAATAGAATTCGGAACTTAAACTGTAGCCTAATGTTTATTGCTCAAAATTCCCAACCGAAACTGGAGTGGGAACGAGATGGAATATGCTACACATCAGAGACAGAACCCAAATACACTTCAACTCCTGATGAGATGGAGTGTAAAGGAGGCATTGGCTTAGTAAGCAAAGGAAACATCACACAAAGAGTTGCCCGATGATCTGCCCGAAGACGTGGATCTTAGATAAGATGAAGATTCAGGATATAGAGGGAGACATATAATGAAGCAACTGCCCAAAGATCAAAAAGCTTTCTTACAGTTTGATGATTGCTTCGAGGAAACTCCACCACTATTTCCAAGTTCATCTAATTGTGATACACACTGATTGGCCAATACGATAGGTCCTACAACGACCCAAGGCATCTGGATGATTGCTCGAACGAAACATCAAACTGAGCCAGTTTGACCATAATTCCCTCCTATAGAAGTCCATATGGGGGAAGTAATAACCGACTTCATCATTAAGTTTACCATTCCCGAAGAGGGCGTAATAGATGAAGAAGATGGCCCCTCAAAATGAAAGATGAAAACCAAGCACATGGATGTTGTATACAGACGGTGCAAAGAATAATTGACAGTCCAGCATTGGAGTTGTATTGATTCGAAGGACGTCCCAAATGAAAGGACTACGACTCGCAGCTTACATAGAATAGGTAGAAGAGCTGTTAGATGGATGGGAACATTACAACATGTCTCGAATTCTGCACACAGAAAATTAGAAAGAAAATTACCTGGCCAAGTTAGAATGTTCCGACAATACAGAAGAGATGAAGATAATCCCAATCAAGACATTACAAACTCCGACCATTAATCTGATGGAAGTTGATCCAGTGTTGGAGACCGAACCCGAAAGAGATTCAAGGACAACCCCCATAAAGAATTTCCCGTGGCATGGACTGCATCTAGCAAGGCGACATTTCTTACTTCCCTTGGAAGGTTGTCCTAAGATTGACGGCAACGAGTCATATTGCTAAATAAACCAACCTGAATGATTAGACAAAAGCACTCATCAACTTCCCACTAGATGGGAGATGTACACGAATGAAACTTCTGACGAAAGACATCTTGGAGTTAGAAAATAAGATTCACAATTCCACCCCCATTGATTGATTATCTGCCAAGTAACTCATGCTCCAAATGTTGGGGGCAATAGGAGACTCAAACACGGATTGCTCATGATTACATCATCTAATTCAATGCTGATACATCATAAGCCTGCATGACCAATTGCCCTAGTCTTTCCGGAAGAGTGGCGAGTTGAGGGATTGGAACACTTAAACCTAGATGATGATTGATTGTTTGTGTATAAGCTTTTATCTTCGGCATGGGATCGAAAGCATATCTACAGACGGATGATGCATATTTATCATTATGGCTCCCGAACCAACTTCCTGACATAGCAGGGGAAAAAATCCTTTAAGCATGGAACCATTTTCAGCCATGTCCTACCTCATAGCATGGAGAGTGCAAAGTTCCTCTAAACGTAGACCTATTGTTCTCATGCCAACCACCGTCCTAGAACCAATATGATGATGTGCTACTACTAGCAGTACAGATGTGACTCCCTGACAATCAATCCTTGCCTTTGGCATGAGGGCAAGAAGGAGATTCAAAGGAGTTGCAACCGCGTCATTCACTTATAGTGTTTACCTAGCTGCCTTTGTCGCTCCAAGACCCCAATCAAGCCATCCCCTGGCAAAGATTAGGCAAGGCAAAATGGAACTACAAAGAACCTACAGTGCCATTTTTGCTTCGAATGATATTCATCCCTTTAAGAGGATTACTCTTTAACCATGACTGTTATATTTTCATGCTTTATAAGTTATTGATGTAATTGACTCAGATGAATTAACATGTGAATGGTATAGGTACCTCGGTTTTGACATCGATCAAACTTCTAGCACCCGCATATGGAGTTATGGAATAAACCCATAATGGGCTCGACTGAACTTCTCGTATACAAAGCCGCGCCCTCCGCCTGAAAGAGGTTGTATAGCTCAAGGTGGATCTGAGATGACCATTCACTCCTAGGATCATACGTGGCAGAGCTAAAGATAATTATGCATTGACTTTTGCATTTCAAAGTTGGAATCCGATTTCAGATGGATGCAGTTCGACCGTCTACATGGCTCGATCCTATATTTGATGCCACCAAATTACATGAATCCAAATAAAGGAGGCATCACTGCCCCTTGATATGCTTACTTTTCAATCATGCAATTTACTCTTACATGCTTCCCAAGTTATTGACATAACTAACTCATGCAATATAAGTGATGTAGGTACCCAAAGTCCGGTGCCAATCACTCCTCACATGGATTGATTGAAGGAACGCAGAGCCTTGGCAAACATTTTCTGACTGTTTTCCCAATTAACTCTAATCCTCAGAGCTTGGATAGATGTATGAACCTAGGACGGGTGTGAGGGTCACCCAGGATTAAAGACCAATCGATCCATGACACTAACTCTTATGATTTGAGAGAGCGTTTAAAGGACGATACTGCAATGTCCGATCAAACTCCATCCCACGGGTCGACGGGACAAGAGAGACTTGATTATTGCAAATGGCTACCTTTACCCATGAATCAGGGATTATGAGGTAGCGCCCCGACGAGTGTGGTCCGACCGCTTGCCCGAAAAAACTCCATCCGCTAGAGTGAAGCATGGAGTAAGGACTAAAACCGAGTTTGAGAATGACACTCGACACGGTGGACTCCCACTCTTGGAAATAGATTGTAGAAGGAGCGCCGGGGTGAATGATGCGACTGTTCGCCTAATTAACTCTAACTCTCATGATTCGAGAGAGAGAGAGTATAAAGGACGGGAAGACGACGTCCTCAAGCCGTGATGGTGCACCACGATTAAAGACCGCCTTGATTACACTCTAACCTGGGCTTACGTCAGGAGATTATAAAGGTGCTAAGATTAAGTACCGAAGACAACAGGCTCCTACCCCACTGAAGGATTGGGGATAAGATTGAAAGCTGAGCCGATGTCCCCGCGGAAGGATTGGGGGCAACACAATGTCGAACAAGCCCTGACTGGGCACTTTATCCATGATTGATTGGGGGCACACACACATCAACCCCTTTAGATAAATTCTATATGATTTGCTAGATATTATTTGATTGCATGGATTCTGAATTAGAACCCTTACTTGATTGTGATGTGCTTTATTACCTATTACTTATAGATTCGCTTTGTTTACAAAGTGCAAGCTTGTACCAAATAACGAGACAAGAATGCGAGGGATGCACTCATGACAACCACAACAAACTAGTGGAAAACAAACAAAGGGCAACGCCCAGAAAGCTGACACTGATGCCCAATACTAAACTTCCCTTGCGAATCAAGACGACGACCGAAAGGAGGCCTTGAGAGTGAATTAGTTTAACGATGTATCACATGACTTAAGGCAACAACCAAAAGGAGGCCCTAAGAGTGATGTATCAAATCAACATACATGCCTACGTGTGACTGACCATAGCACAAGTGCAATGATGAGTGCCACCTCGCAAATACACAAAATGAAAAACGCATCGACTCGAGCACTTGGATAACTCAATCACTTGATCTTTGAAAGCCACTCGAGGACCATGGAATGGATGCAGACTGAGCGTCCATTTGCTAATCCTAACCAACTTCCCGATTGAAAGACCCTGGATAAGGGGGGCACCACATTACTTTGACTTCTAGCTTGCAAGGAAGCGATCTACTTGATACTCCGACTCAAAGGATAAGAAGAAGGAAGATATAAATTTCTTTCGTGCTGAGGATATTGGCGCACAAGGCGCTAGGAACAAACGAAGTCAGCTGATTTCTTCTTACGATGATCCCTCAGCATGTCAAGCTAGATATGAAATGGATGGTACCCTTGCTGATTTGAGAACTCAGATGGTTCAGCGGGATGAACTTCTCCGGAAATGATAGAAAAAGGTGGATAACTTCTTTACTTAGATAGATGGAAGGCCAAGTAACTACGACTTACTTGCTGGAGCGAGCACCATGGAAATTCAAGCGACAATGAACTTGGCTCAAACACTTCTTGCTCCATGGTCCAGATCATATGATGCCCTAGGGCAAGTTGGCATAGCCATCTTTAATGAAACAAGATGCAACCAACCTCCTCCCAGGCATTTGTAGCATGCAACTTCTGGCCATAACATCTTGGATGAAAACGATGGATATGCAAGAGTCACTGAGAACTTAAATGGAGCTCGACCAACCTTTGCTCCAATTCAGATGAATGTTTAAAATCCAGCTCAACCTCAACATGAGGCTCCCCATGTAAGGGGCAAACGAGCGCATTTGATACAACTATAATCTGACTTTATCGCTACCCGACTCCGAACCTTAGAGATTGGATAGGAGATCGAAGACTAACATGGGATGGACACGAACAAATCATTTTGTATCAATCTCTAACTCACAGCTTGATGAGGGAGTATGAATTCAGAGAATACGTGGATTTGATGATTACCGTTTAGTAAAATTCTCGTGGCTGGGGAGTGCGGGATACTAGCTTCGAGCACATAATTTGACTATCCGCCAACTTTATGAACATTTTCTATTATCGGAGTTCTGCAAGATCCCAGACTATAACCAAAAGAACGGCTCCTTAAGGACAACCTACATACATCCGAGTAGCGGATCACCATCAATAATTAAAAGACAGAAGCCTGATTGACGGCTATTATACATGCACAACCAAGAAGCCAGAGACTGGCTTCCACCCACTTCAAGACTTCATACCGGGGACACCAGCGCTAAATTGGACAATTGGCGACAACTTCTCAAAGGCGAGGGCTAGATTGCCAACATTAATTGATGCTTCAACAGAGCTCCGGCGAGGCCCTGCGTGCGTTGCTTGAAAGATTCAACGCTGTAGTGGCATCGGTAAATCGACCTGGACCATATATGGTGTTGATCGCAGAAGTATCCGGCATTATGGATATCTCAAACTTCAAAATCTCTCTACAACGAGACCCACCAAGAGGACTTGGCAAATTCACTTCTGAAACAAACCTCGGTATCTCTCTACCATGAGATTATCCTAGAAACATTGGAAAATCCTATCCTGAGATAGACAGATTCATGCAACAAGAGGGTGCTAATGTTGAAATGGATGATCTCAATGTCTTCACGACAAAATGGAGCAGCATCTGACTCTTGAAATGATAAAGGAAAAAGAAAAGCCCCAGGAATAACTGACAGGAATTCACAATTCTAGAAAAGACCAATTTCATTAATCAGGCCCACGATTTTGATTGTCGAGCTTAATGGAACCAAGAATGGGAGATAGACTCAACAAGACTATGATGGCTATTACGGATCATGCCAAAGTATAAACGAAAGAGCTTGATTAACTCACAAACGACATTCGCTCGCTTGCAAGATTGACGAGCTTACTCAACTTTGTGGCTGATGCAAGGAGAGTATCTAAGTTCGCTAATACTCAATAAGGCGATCACTGCTTTCTGACTAAACAGATGGGATGACCCCGACATGAATATAATTTGACCATTCGTATATATAACTCCAACCCTTGATGACTTGGGAAAGTGCACAAAACGACACAGGGTGATTGAGATTGCTGAACCTGCATCTCTAACCCAATGCGGTGGAAAAAAGTATAAAGGCTAAAAGACTGGATGTCCGATTGACCTTGCATAACCCCCACCGATGCTGAGGGCACAAGCACTAACATCGCTCGTCCTCCACTGATGCTGGGAGCATCACCTTAAACCGACATATTGACTTTGAACATGACCTTGACTCAATGCATGATTCAGAACGTACACATTATATCTTTAGAATATGACGTGATTCATCTCGACCATCTTAGTGAGCCAACTAACGAATCAAGCATAAATCCAAAGACTTGATCTGTAACTGCATCAAATGGAGAGTATGATGAACTCCTCTGCTGCCTTACGATTGTGATAATCCTACCAGCTATTGGCTTGCAAGTTTTCAATAACATCTCGTATTGACTCATATGTGATCACGGGATTGTAAAACGATCTGGAGTGATCATGGCTTTCGGATACCCTATTGTTATGATTAGACGCAATCATGGAGTACTAGATTAATATCCTGATATCGAGATAATCCAAATCCAAGAAAAAATGACAGATTCATATGCCAACTCTGATGCGCTTTGTCCCAACGATCCAGATGCTAGCTCAAAACACGAAGATTCTGACACCACCCTATGACTTGGATGGCTATTTTATACATTGACTTATACATAAAAGAAAAACTAGCTTAGTAATGCACTTGACTAGTTTAGGAAGACGGTGTCGTTTGGCATTAACTTGTGCATGTACAATCTCACACGGGAGCCAATGATATTGCATGACCTATGATGAAGGAATTCAACCTCTTGATTCGACGAGGTCTAAACGATTACTTGATCATCTTAACCACTCTAGCCATGGAATTTGGCCTGATAAACATCAATGGAAGCAATGAGGTATATGACAAGCCATTTATACAGGAAAAGATCCATACGACGGAACTACTCAATACTCAATAGGACACAACAGTCTGATAAAGCCTCCTCAAGGGTGGATGACGTTCCAAAAAGATTCAGCTCGACTTATTCAAAGCCATCTCATTTGCAATAAGATGTACTTTGGGGGGCAAAATGTTAGCCTGCTTTATGACAAGACTATCCAAAGCCCAAGAACTATATCATGAAGGCCACTCAAGGATTGAGTATGAACTGGCAGAGATCGGCATCTGCTTGGACGAAGTAACAAAGGATGGAAAACTCGTATTTCTGCGCACATAAGCCTTGGGTTGGATTCCACCATTTTGGATCAAGCTAAAGCGAATATTTCTGACCGACCAAACCGGATCGGGTAAACCGGATCATGTCAACCGGATCGGGTCATCCGGATCGGGTCATCCGGATCGGGCCATCCGGATCGGGTCACTCACCCTAACAGAATTCTGGGCAGTTAAAGACCATTTCACCATTTTCTCCACTACTTTTGAGATTTAATCTGAAGTTGCCACGTGGCCACTCAACCCTAACCGAATTTCTACCTATAAATACACATATAACGCATCATTTTGGGGGACATTTTTAAACTTCATTTATTCATGGCAGCATGGCCGAATTCCTCTATAAATAACCACCTTATTCTTCAATGAAAATAATGAATTCGGAGAGAATGGTTCATTGTATTTGAGTGTAAATATTCGGTGTAATTGTAATTCCGGAATGAAATGAGGAACTATAAAGTGGATGTAGGCTCATTAACGCCGAACCACTATAAATCTTGTGTGTTGATTGATTTCTCTTGCTTTTTCATACATGATTTCTTATTATTCTCTGCAAAACATGATCAATTGGGTGTTAGTGACATTTTTTGGTCTAACAATTACGTCGTATGGTTCTTTCGAATGGTTTTCGGAAAATAAATTCTAGTCCCGAACTTTCCAAGTAACCAGCACTTCAGATTTCAAACAAATGCTTACCATCATATATATATATATATATACACATACATCTCTTAAACTTTTCTAAATCTACAAATGGTTGTTTAATAAATGATCGTTTATAGATGGTCTTTTTCTTAATGCCTTACTTTCGAATAATCAATATAAACCAAGGATCACGATTTCAATATTTCCTTAATTCACATTCATTGAAATCATTCAAAACGGTTTCATTATATTTAAATCAAAGGATTCAGGACCGAAACAATTCCAAATTATAAATAAATAAAATATTTGAAAATAATACATTTGCTATAAACTAATTTTATATATAAATATAGAATACTTTAAAATAGAAATGGTTAAAATAATCACTTAACATATATTAAACTTTGAAGAAGTATACTAATGAAGTATTTTTAAATATATGCATATCATTTAAATCAATAAGTTTTATTTAAATATCTTTGCAAATTAACATACCAAGTTTAAATATTTGAAACTCATATAATTGTACAAAATATTTTAAACTAGAATTGTTTCCTTGCCATGCCGATGACTTGCATTCATATTCATACTCGAAGAGTATACTAGTTCCGAAAATCTTAAGTTAATCTAATTGATTCGAAAACATTCACTTTCTCTTTCGTTCACTTAGTTCCATAACAACTTCCATAATTGACCTAATCATATTCAAATAACTCAATGACATTATTATATCTTTCAAGTTATTCTAACCGATTTACATTTGATATATATATATGATTGGTTAGAAATCGAACTACTTATATCAAATATATGTTTCCATATTAAACTGATACTATAAGCGAAATTACAATATTCCCACTATTTAATTCCACAAGTATTGGTCATCATCCATAGAAATCATATCAAATATCTGAAGATCATTTTTATCTAACCAAGTTTAACCAAATTTTACATTATATTTAGCGCTTCACAATATTTGATATTCACTCCAATTTCAAAACTAGTAACGAAATTGAAACTTAAGGTATATTTAAACTTTAAATCCAAATCATTACTCATAGCTATTTATAATATATTATTATAAATATTTCTCTAAACTTGCATCAAATTTCAAAACAAAATAATTCAAGTTCCAACATATTTCGCAACAAATTTTCTAATATTATTCCAAATTGTCATCTAACGTCATACTAGATTTGAAATCAGAAATTTTGAGTTTGCCAATTTTCCAGTCATTCATCAATTATTGTTGTAGCAAAGTTCGAATTCGAAAATTCTATATTAATGAACTAGAAAATTTGTTTACACTGATAATAACATACTAATTTGTTTTCAAAAACCAAATTATTTTTATTATTATCAAAATACAATTTTCCTAAATACTGTTCTAACCATTATTTCATTATATGCTATTAGCACAACTTAGTAAATAAACCATTTAATAATCCCATAAAATTCAATTTCATTAACAAAATGTTACTTTGAAATTTACCTATATAATCGATTGTTACTTACTTACATAATATTATCAAATCAAAGAATGATAGTAACATTGTTGGCTTAATAAAGATTATTAAATCGATAGTTATCCCATAATCATTCGAAGGTTTTTATCATAAATGGCATTTAATTAAATTTAAGGAATTACCAAATTGTCGCCGAAATCGGTACATTTACACATTCAACAATCATTTCATGCATTCTTCACTTATCAAAACACAATAAAAAATTTGTGAACACGCGTTATACACTAACGCACTCCGACAACATTAAATATCGGCAACCATCTTCACAATAGCCATATTATCTACAAATATCATACCCATACTTATGCAATCAATAATTTCGTGTTTTAAAAATAACGTGTGTTCATAGGCGAGGTTTAATGCATATTTCCAATGATCTTAGATTTAACTTGTATGCACTATCACCGTTAATTGTCAACACATGACACTATATCTACTCTAATCAATCCGATAAACCAATATTTATGGTATTAAATCAATCACATTAAATTTGGATGTTATCACCAGAATGCTTTCCAACAAAGGCAATGTTTATCCTTCTTCCAAACAATGTGTTCCCATCTCCTAAACATTCTTTCTTTTATCTTTCTCTTCTTGTTTTTCTTACGTCACTTTTCTTTCTCTGGTCCTCTATCTTCTTCTTTTTCCTTACAAAGGCCCCTTTTTTCTTCCTCACTCCACAACAAATACAATGCGCATGAGAGGTGCTTGGTGCAAGAACTTTTTGGCGTGAGTAGGCTGTCAGGTGAGTATGCCCAACAGGCTTTTTTTTCTCTTTCTAAGCTTTTTCTCTTGAACCAAGGTGCATGAGAATGCATGCAAAGATTGGAGAAGGCCAGAAAATGGATTCACTAATGGATGCTCTCGATTTGCCAGCGCGTGCACTCACATTAAAACAACATTTTAAAACAAAGGCCCAGGCGGAAGCTAAAATGAGGTGGATATCAGTGCCTGATTTAGTGAAGGGTGAAGTTTGCAAAATCACAGTGGAGAGAGTCTCCGGTCTTTGCATGCGATGGAGGAACAAGAGTGGAGAGAGCTGCAGTGCTAACTGGAGATAAGATAGGAGAGGTGGAAGAGCATGTGGGCTTCTCGTTTTCATTGTTTCTATTTATTTATTTTATTTTTATTTTTTTGCTTGGCAGAACTTGTAGGAAAAGGAGAGGGAAGATCAGATGTGCGTGGAGCCAAATGGTGAAAGGAGGAAACAAAATGAATGTTAGAGGGGAGGAGAAGCTTGTCGTGGAAGGCATATGGAAGAGGCAACGTGTGTCTCTACGTGTTTCAAAAAACAAGTGGCATTGCCCCCTTCACATGTTCAATACGTTCCCCCTTTTTTCTTTTTTCTTTTTCTTTTTTCATTTTTTTTCGTTTTCTCAAGAGTGAAAACATTATAGGAAACAGAGAAACTAGTAGTATAAGGGTAAGGAATTCATATTGAATATTAACATATTACGGTAGATTAATAGGAGGAAAAGAGGAAAATGAGATACAAAAAATAAAGTTGTATATTTTCACATTTTCTTTTATTATTAATTATCCTTAATCGATAGTAGCAAACTAATAATATATTCACATTCAGTAAGGTGCCACGATCGAAAAACAATAATAAAATAGACCGGTTGGTTGTTTCTGTAAAATGTCAAATGGGACCGCAGTTACCCTAAAATACGTTAGAAAAATATATGCGTATTTTCCAAAGTAAAAATTACAGAAAAATTCTGTAAAATAATTTAAGACTACGTAAACAGAAACTGAACAAAAATTTGAAACGACTATTTAATTATAATTTAATTTCAAATCATAATCGCCTTTCTTGACTGAACTACAACTAAATTTTGAAAATTCGATTAACGACAAAACATTTTCTCTAAACAAAATTAGTTATAACTAATTTCACAATAAAATTTAAACTTTCAGTCCGTTAAAATACTATTATTGCATTAAAATTTGATTCAACAATAATTTAAACCTTTTAAACTTTATTTAAAATTCATATTAAATTCAAATTTGATTTTCAGAAATCTTAGATCGTTACGGATTTCTACCACAAGTTGACTTAACCTCATGTCTTAGTACATTACATGTTTATTCATGCACTTAGATCCCTCACATTAGATTCTCCAATTGTGGATGTTGGACATGCCAGGCAGTTCCAGGTAGACTTCAACCACAAGTGTAATCTATCCTCATGTCTAAGTGCATTACAGTTTCTTATTTACTATAAATTTTTGGCATGTTTTCCTTTCTAATTTATGTGTCATCAAATTATGCCTATATTATGGAGCATGTCCTTTTTAACATAAGTTTAATTCTATTTTGACATGTAAACTTTTAATCAGGTAATTAATCAAATCAAATAGGTTAACATTTCATTTACTTTATATTATGCCATAAGTGAATCATGTAATTATAACATCAGTAGTCATTACTCATATTCTAACAAGTTTGTTTTTAAACACGTAATCATTTCAACACTTTAATTGATTCAACATATCAATTATCCATATTAACGTCTCAACT
This sequence comes from Allium sativum, assembly GCA_030737875.1. Classification (NCBI taxonomy): domain Eukaryota; kingdom Viridiplantae; phylum Streptophyta; class Magnoliopsida; order Asparagales; family Amaryllidaceae; genus Allium; species Allium sativum. Next base: position 567,999,226 of record CM060923.1, on the reverse strand, counting down.
TGTTGTAATAGTAATTCCAAATTATTCTGGCAAATCCACATGTAATAACGGGGAATGTTTTAAAGGATAATATATCATTATCTAAAATGATATAGCTAAAATCCACTCACCTTGTAAGCTTTCTAAATCTTGGATCTGGTCCAGATTTATCATTCCATGGTTTCCCCTAATTGGACTCAGAACCTAACAACCATGGATTTATAATTTTTACTAAAAGAAAAAGGGAAGAAAAGAGAATGGAATTGAAAAATAGACCAGATCTAGGAATTACCTCACTTCGATAAGAGGCCTAAAATTAACGTAGATTCACTATGATAGAAGAAGGCTTGCAGATCTCTAAACTTGAATAACTTGATTGCAGAAGAAGAAAAGACCTGATTTGATCTGGGCAGAGCTAGCATCTAGTTCTCCATTATTTTTAGTGCGGAGAAACAAGTGAAATGAGGCCATATATATAGCCAAATCCCCAAAACCCTAATCTTCCAAAATCTGTCGTAGGGGCATCGACCTACCCCTTAGGGGGTCGACACTCCCCTTAGGGGGTCGATACCCCTGGGCGGGAAATCTCCCGCCTCTCCAAATTTCGAATTTTAAACGATTTTTGAATTTCTGAACCTATTATATATATATATATATTCTTCCTACGCGTATACAAACTTCAAACCTTAATAACTTCTTCAAACAGTGCCCGATTTATGCAAACCAGGTGTTTGTTTTGACAAAAATTGCGAGACGAACGCAACGGTGTTGTCCATTTAACTTAATTCTGAATATTTTGATTAAGTTATTATTAATTTATTATCTTAAGTTAAAAATGCGGGGTGTTACAAAACAATTGAAAATCTAAAAGAAATTGTTATGCCTTCCTAATTCTTGAAGAACTTGTTTCACAACATAGCAAGTTAACATGGTAGTTGTGGGTCATGTCTTGCCACTCATCTGTTTTCTCACCCAAAAAAAAATCTAACGTAAGCTAGTAAGTTATGGGTATATTTCTTGTAAATACCTCAAAAGCAGTGCTTAGCTAAGGGTAAGATATTAAAACTGGAGCATTTTCTTTGAACTCTCTTACATTCGACATATTTAGTCAAGAGCTCCTTGAGGGTAAGACTATTTGATGTTTCCCTGGTCTACATGGCACATATAAAAGCCGGCTAATTTAAAAATAGGAAAAATCACTATTCCATAGATGGCCTTTTGCAATAGATTTGCAAGTTATTGCTAGCTAAAATGTCACAATAGATATAAAATTTTGGTCCTACTCTAAAGCACTTAGATCTCCAGTTTGCACAGTTCCTCTGATTCATTCAAGTTGAAGTTCATCAATTTGACTCACAGTTCTGTCTCCTTCTCGGATATGAATTTTTCGTTTTAATTTTCTTTGGATTTTAACTTGAACTTTGATGTTATTAGGCCGATGATAATTGTGGCGAATATAGAGGTTTTTTATCCCTTAAAATGCAACCGATTTTCTGTTAAACCTCAACTCTTTTTGCCGCCACGACTTTGATTCTCCATATATTTTGAATATATTCGGATATATGCTGTTAATTTGTGGGTTTTGAAATTATAGTTATTTTTAACTATATATTTGGTTTTTGGATTTCTAAAAAACTTTTTTACACTATCTAGATTCTGTATTTTTTATAATTTTGAACCCTCATGTTCACTTTAATACACTGTAGTTAATTTCCTTGATTAATATTTGACCATCGCCCTGTCTCTTGGTCGATTGCTTCTGTACTTGATATGTCCATCTTCTTGAACATTTATAGTTGTTAAAAAAAGATTCATACACACAAATATACATGCATATATTCATATTCACAAATATGTGTATATGTGTGTGTGTGTGTATGTTCTATGAAACCTTTTCATGCTGATTTGTACAAACAAGTGCACCTGACCCTGGCATTGTTCATGTAGATGATGTTGTGCAGTAGAAAATGCCATTGTTCCCATTGTGCATGCTCATGCCATGTATGTGGTTTCTTTCATACCTATAATTATCCTCAAAAGTCTGATTATTGTCGTCTGGTTTAATGTTCCTAAAGTATGATATTAGTTCTTCTCATGTGAAACTTTTTCAGGAATCAATTCCAAGACTAGTAGCTAGGATTTCTGTAGCTGTAGTTGTGTTCAATTCTTCACTTCAATTCTTTCTTTAATTCGAGTTCAATGACCACTAAATCAATTTCTACTTCAAATTCATCAACAGAAGCGGCAAGTGATAACCGCCACCACAAAATCCCAACGAGGATGAGGACTGTGAAGGTAGGGTCGAATGCGGAGAAGAAGTTTTTTGGTTGCTCCAAGTGGCCAAAATGTATAAATTAGGTTTTTTCAGTTGCTTTGTCGATTATCATATCTTTTGGTGATGTTTTAGTCGAGAATTTATGATATGTGTAAAATGGCGATTATGGGTACTTTATGTGACATGACGAAGTGTATGAAATCAATAGCAATGCTGAATTAGATGATACTACTGTTAAATTATTGGAAAAAGAAAAGACTATACCACAATTTCTCATAGAAAGGAAGACAATTGAAGACAAGCTGCTAAAGGAAAAGAAAAAAGGGCAAAAGCCGATGAATTTGTGGTAGATATGAAGGAAGAGTTGGCCCTATTGCGCATTTAATGTGGAAAACACGAGAAAGGAGAAAAATTCTTTGCAATAACTTTAGCTATATCCTCGATCATGTTTGGAATTGTATTTTGTATTACCATAGCAATGCAGTGCGGTGAAGTAACATGGAATAGCATGCATGGAAGGTTTTTTTGATATAATTTTAGGGTCCATCACAGAATTTTTTCTCGTTTTATTCATTCAAATCAGACAGACAAATATCTTAATTTCATGTTTTTGTAGTCCAAGGACCTTACAAATTCCGCAAATCGGAGATTGTATACATACACACATGTATGTTTTTTTTGCTTGGTTAATATTTGCCCATTACCCTTACAAATTTCTCTCCTTTTTTAGCAAAAAGATATACGCTCCAAAATAAAAATAAAAATAACTACATATTTGCAAACTCGAATGCAGAATCCTTGTTTAACTTGAAAATTGTAACCTACCAAAAAAATTCGACGCTCGAATTTTCGATACGATTGCATCCCGTGTCCAATCTCAAGTATCGAAATGCAAATAGTTATTAGAAAGAAGTTAGAAGGTGAGATAAGAAAGAAAGAAATACTAGAGTAGTAGAAGAAGAAGAACCAACACAACACAGAGTCTCACATCACAACGGGACAAAATATAATATATGAATAAATCTTTACTGTGAGCTTTAAAAATACTTACAATAATCAGAGTATATCAATACATCGAGACAGTTATAATAATCTGTCCTTATATACAACACATAGCGGAATACACACCATATATATCATACGTCTAAACTCCTCCACCATGTCATCTGAAATTCGCAGCATCCAAATCTAAACCTGTAAAACCCGGTCTAACTCGAGCATTGAAAAGGTCAGATCAGTCTTGGGAAACAGAGTGAGAAAAACATACTAAATTTAAAGGTATCACAAAACTTGATTTTAAAGTCAAAATGTTTTCGAAAGGAAAGGATAATCGTAATACCAAATCCACATGTTGATATCAAATTCGGTATAACCACCCCAAATATGCAATCAACACTTTAAAGTATGAACAATTACAAGATCAAGAGTTAAAAGATGGGGAAGAGTAAAGTGCACACAACTTTTAAAGTGTTTCGGCTCTAAAAGAAGCCTACATCCACTTTGGTGGAACTTTTTATTATGATCATGATGATTACAAAGTACATTGATTCAAATTCATACAACCCTTCCTTTGTTTACAATAGATTTACGCAAACGCCTTTAGGAATAGCTTGATATCACTTAGTGCAAGGACAAAGGATGATTCTCTTCAATGATTGAACACATGAGTGATTTGAACGGATTCCATGGATGATTTGGAGTTAGATCTTCGATTTGAGAGAATTGGAGGTGTTAGAATTGCTTGGAATTGTTCAAGAAATTATTAGGCAGCCCTACAGGATCTCAGCATTCAGTCCCTAAAATTATGGAAGCCATGGCCTATTTATAGGGGGGCTTTCATGAAGAAATAAGCTGGAAATCATATATCCAGGTTTTGGATCGAGCGTTCAATAATTACGAAAATGCCACTGCCAGCTGTCACTGTATGTTAACAATTGTTTCTAGCTATCTTGACCGATCGAGTTTAGGGCGTGCGAGCGACCGACCTGAACTTGCGAGCGACCGACCTGAACTGCAGAGCTGTTTGAAAGACAGGGGTATGACCGACTAGGAAAGCGTGCGAACGAACAAAGCAATTGCGAGCCTCATCTTTCCTAGCCAGAAGATGGTGCATCACTGTGCTTATGTTCGATCGACCGAAAGACGATCATAAAGATGTATTAACATGACGTTGCACGAGCAAACCTAACAACATTCGAGCTACATTAGTGCACGATTGACCAGGATATTGCTAACAAATTGTACTGGGTATTGCTTGACCCAAGGATGTGTAACACCCCGTAATTTATATATTGAAATTAACAATTTTAAGAATTCTTAATTATTAAAGTGAGAACTAAGGGAAATGGGTTACGCCATTGCGTTTGTCTCAAAATTTTGCTTGGAATAGAGTCCAAGTTTTCATAAATTGGAATTCGTATGAGGAAGTTATGGCCCTCAGAAGTTTCAGGAATTTATATAAATTAAAAAAGCTCAGAATTAAATTCAAAATTTCGAATTCAAACAAAGAAGCGGGTTGGGCCGTACTTTTCCTGCCAGGGCAGGTCGACCTCCCCTATACAAGTTAACCTGGGGGTCGACGTACCCCTTCCGGCAGATCTGAACTATGACGATTCTGACTTGTTGCTGAGTCTTCTCTGACCTGTTGCTAAGTCACTAGGGAATAGATGGAAACTTTGGATAACTCTATCTAGTCTGGATGGTTGTGATTGCTCCTAGGATGATCTAACAGCTTATATTGATTTAAACTTCTATATAAGCACGCATAGGCTCAAGCCCTAAACATAAACTAAATTAATCTCTTAGCCTCCGTGCTGCTACTAGAATAGTTCTTCTTCTTAAAGCTTAGAAATTGCAAGTCAGGATTCTAATACAAACGACGAACGAATTATTCTCTTCTCTAATCCGTCTTTGTGAGTACAATTTCTTTCACAAAATAATTAATAAATTAATTATGATGAGTTATAATTGGGATTATGAGAACATGTCTGTTGGATCATGTGATGTTACTTAACATTGTTATCGTCTGTTGGCGAACATATGACAGTTTTGTTAGCTTATGTTGGTAGATCTATTCATATGTCCAATCACATATGTTTAACTTGATTCATTTTATGACATCGGTTTATATGCAAGTTTGGGATGTAAATCATATGCTAGTTCGTATGTAAATCTTATGCAAGTCTGTATGCGAGTTATACACAAGTTTTTTTGTGAATCAAGTATATATATACATATGCGAGTTTATTTGTAAAACATACGATATTAGTTTACATGTTTAAATTCATATGCAAGTTTGTAGGAATCCATATGCAAGTTTAGGTGAAAACCATATTCACATATGCAAGTTTAGGTGAAAACCATATTCACATATGCAAGTTTAGGTGAAACCCATATTCATATATGCAAGTTCACAATTTCATGTTTAGGTCTATATTTAGATCCATGGTAGTTTAAGCAAATTATGTTCTATATGTCCATTGCCTATGCAAGTTATTGGCTATGCACACTTATGTTATAATTCTTATTCGCAAGTTAGATTTATTTTATGTGTTATGCAAGTTGTGATGTATCTTTTGTTTTTATGAGTTAGACTATTTGCGAGTCTAACATATTTCAAATTAAACGTACAAACGGCATGGGGACAATGGGAAAATATTAATTATACAAATTGTGAATTGGCATAAAATGGCTTTAATGGCATATAATTGATTTGAGACCCTAATTGGTATAATTTATATACCTGAAAAGTATGGACATAATTTAGCTGACAATTATGGACATAGATAAATTTGGAAATTATTGACAATTTGAATAGGGATAATTAATTCATATTGGGTTGAAATAATTATGTGTAATAATAAACGCCTAAGACATGAGGTTAGACTCATTGTGGTATAACTGCCCGGACCCGCCCGGCAAATCCAGCAACCACAAACAGTAGTCTAATGTGAGAGGTCGAAGGCATAAATTTAATGCGTAACAATTGTAAAGACATGAGGTTAGGATCGTTTGCGGTATAAGACTGCCTGGACCCACCCGGCAAATCCAGCAACCACAAATGATAGTCTAATGTGGGAGGTCTTACAAGGTTACGGTTATAATGAATTAAGTAACACTTAACCAAGATAATCATGTGGTGGGACATGGCGGTTAAGTGGGTCACATGGGTGACATGTGAAATACGATTAGAAGCACTTAACCAAATTGAAACATATAAGAAGACATGAATAAGAAGGGGTTAAGTGGGAAATCTTAGTGGGGACCAAGCATAGGTGGAAAGCTTGTGTCAAGTATGGGGGACCTTTTCAAACTAGTAACCCATTAAGTATATTTGTGAGCTCGTGTTAGATCGAGGACGGGACACGCTTACTGGGTTTGATTGTAAGAGGTCAAAACGGGTTAGCGGTGGCAACGCAAGTCCAACGGGGTCATGTGCGTGCGTGGGCCCGGGCTGGTAGGTAAGACGTTGTTGCATCGTGTAGATATATGTCGTGCATCTTTAGCGGTACCAGGTTGCCACTTTGGGGAGTGATACACCACACTGTGGGACCAGTACTGGTATCTACGAGTTAGGGAGCCGATCGCATGGGGGTAGGGGGTACAACTAGTAGAGATAGGGGCAAGCGGCATCTACGAAGACAACTAGGGGTACACGAAACTACCATTATGATTATTATGTTCAGTAGGCGGGATCGACTTTTAGGGTGACCAGTAATGGTGCAGTATAGTAATTATCCTATAGTGATTAGGAGCGCGGTTAACGCCAACATATTCCTCTTGTTTGTTTTATCTTGCCCATTTGCTTCACAGTCATTCCTCGTTTTACCAGTTTTTGCCTTATCCTAATTACTTTAATAACTATATTGTTAAAGTTAATGGACTCGTCAGACTTTATGTCTGACCCCCTTCCTTTTCGCCTCTTTTCTTCCTCCCCCCCCCCCCGGTTTCTCTGGGGGGACTTGTGCTAGTGGAGCTTGATTTGGACCTCTTTCTGTCTCTTTTGGAAGTGCTTGGATTGCTGAAAGTAAAGTTCAGCTTGTCTGTTTTCTGGCTGCTTATGTGGGGTTATGCTTTTTTACTCTATGTACTCAGAAAATAATTTGTCAAGATGAATATTAAGTGTACTTGGTTTTATTTTTGGTTTTTGATGTTGTTGTAACCAAACTGTTTCTCCGCTGCAATAAAAGTTGTTTTAATTTTTTTAAGTACCAATATATGTATCTGTCTTGTTATATTCTGTTCTATACACTAATAATACTCCATGAAAGTTAATGCATTCCCTTTTAGAGTGACATAAATGGACGTGGGGTGTTACACGTGGTATCAGAGCTGAAGGTTACCAGAACATATAAGAGATTTTGAAAAAATGTTTTTCGAAAGCATTTTATAAAGAAATACTTTCAAAAAATATGTTTTAAATAGAGTATTTTCAAGAGAAAAGTTTGTTTTTAAAAACCATAACCCCCAAGAGCCATATATCTTTCCTTCGATTCTCCATTTTGAATCTTTTCCTTTTTCTTTTCAGCATGCTTAGGGTACCCGAGATACCCGAGGACATACCGATACCAACCTGGTTCAGAAGGTATCTGGAGGCTAGGGCCACTGCCGCAGGCCCAGCAGACATTCCTCCTCCCACAGCTGCAGCCTCACCTCCCCCTCCCCGCATTGATACTTTTTCGAAGGTATGCAAAGACTTTCGGGCAATGGGCTGGAAACCTTTTCACGGGTCAGAGACGTTTGTTGAAGCTCAAAATTGGCTTAAGGAGGTGGAAGATTTGTTTGGTATCTTCGAGGTAGAAGATAGAAGGAAGGTCCAATTAGCTGCTTGGTTAATGAAGGACGAAGCATCGTTTTGGTGGGAGGTCACGAATGGAGAGCGTCCAGTGGAGACATGGATGGATTCCACGCATAGATTCGAGATGAAATTTCTCTCACGAGCAGAAGAGAATTTATACATGGAGAGGTTCTTGGCCTGGAAGCAGGGGAATTTATCAGTAAGGGAGTACGTCAAAAATTTCAATCAGTTGGTGAGATTTGGCTTAGAATTGGTTAACACACCTGAAAAGAAGGCCCTGAGATCCGTTAAAGTTTTGAATGAGCCGCTATATGGGTTGGCTATGAACCACATTCCTATGGGGGCTACCTTTGAGAAACTGGTTGACATGACATTTATGCCTGAAGAGGAGAAAGGCGCTAATGCTAATAAGGCATCAGAAAAGAAAGGGGATCAAAATAAGTCACAGTAGCAACCTAAGAAAGGTGGTAAGAATAACAATAGCAAAGGAAAGAAAAGGTGCTTTAATTGTGGAACACCAGGCCATCTGAGCAAGGACTGTAGGAAGAAGAAGAAGACTGGTTGTTTCAAATGTGGTGAGGCAGGACATCTGATTAAAGACTGCCCGAGAAGACAAGGGCAAGGGCAGAGGACAAGGTCTACTTCTGGAGGGCAGGTTCAGGCTCTCATGGTACCAGAGCAGGCAAGAGGGCCGGTTCATGCTCTCATGGCACCAGGATAGGAGAGAGGTAGAAACATTTCTGTTGAATGTTTGATTTTTCTGTTTGATCATCCTTTTCGTACTTCGTTTGATTATGGCGCTTCACACTCGTTTTTATCTGCTTTGTTAGTTGAAACACTGCAGCTAAATACCAGTCTAGTTACGGATCCCATAGTAGTCTCAAATCCTATTGGTGGTTCGGCTCGTCTTTCAATGATTTGTTGGGATTTGAGAGTGTCTATCTTGGGCGTTGGGTTTGAATGCAACGCCTTCATTCTTGGCTTCACGGGCTATGGTTTGATTCTAGGCATGGATTGGTTATCCAGTAATGGTGCCATCCTCGATTGTGAAAAGAGAGTGGTTAGACTTATGACTCACCTCGGTAACACTCTTGAAATCTCTTGTAATCCCATACATTCTGTTATGCTTAGCTACCTAGAATCTCTTGATGCGTCTATTGAAAACTTGCAATCTGTTAGAGTAGTCCATGAATACTCAGATGTATTTGAAGAGGTGAAGGGCTTACCTTCATAGCGGGAGATAGACTTCCGCATATACCTTGTTGATATTGCAAAACCCGTAGCTCTACCCGTTAGACACGTGGCTCCAAGGGAGAGAAAAGAGCTCTGCTAGCAAGTCAAAGAGTTGCTCGAAAAAGGATTTATAAGGCGGAGTATTTCTGAATAGGGTGCTCCAGTAGTATTCGCAACCAAAGCTGATGTTTCACTTCGCCTATGCATTGATTATAGGGAGCTAAACAAGCTGACCAAGAAAAATAGGTACCTACTTCCAAGAATAGACGACTTGTTTGATCAACTTGTAGGTGCGTCGATTTTCTCCCAACTAGATCTGGCTACTGGGTTCCATCAGCTAAGAGTAGCTGAAGACAACATTGACAAGACCGCATTCAGAACCCCGGATGGTTTCTTCGAATGGCTTGTCATGCCTTTCTTCTTGACAAACGCACCCGCTTACTTATTGACTTGATGAGTAGGGTGTCCAGGGAGTTCCTTAATGAGTTTGGTATGGTCTTCGTAGAGGATATTTTGATTTCTCGAAGAATGAAGAAGAGCATGCTTTGCATTTAAGGGAAGTCATGGATACTCTTCGTGCACATCAGCTGAAAGCCAAATTCTCCAAATGCCATTTTTGGAGAGAAGAACTGAGGTTTCTTGGATATGTGGTGCCCAAAGAGGGGTAGCTGTGGACCCCGCAAAAGTAGTTGCGGTGCAAGATTGGAAGGTTCCACGGAATGCAACCGAAGTCCAAAGCTTTCTCGGGCTAGCGGGCTTTTACCAAAAGTTCATTAAAGACTTTGCAAAAATCTCAGCCCTACTCACAAGATTGACAAAGAAGAACCTAACTTTCGCTTGGGATTTGGATTGCGATATTGCTTTTCAACGTTTGAAAAGGGCTCTAACAACAGCCCCAGTTCTGACATTGCCTGATGGGAGCAAAATGTTTACCGTATACAAAGACGCATGCGGTACAGGGTTGGGCACTGTCTTGATGCAAGAAGGCAAGGTAGTTTGTTATAGGGGAAGGCAATTGAAGTTACATGAGAAGAACTACCCAACTCATGGTTCGGAGCTAGCTGCCATTGTTTTCGCTCTAAAGTCATGGCGTCATTACCTACTAGGAGAAAGGTTTGAATTGTTTACTAACCATAAATCATTAAAGTACCTTTTCTCACAGACAGATCTTAACTTAAGACAACAAAGGTGCATGGAATTTCTGGCCTCATATGGTTTTGAGATTTCCTTTACCACTGGCAAGGGCAATGTGGTAAGCAGACGCCTTGAGTAGAAATAAGTTGACCTTAAGTCATCTCTTTGTAGAAAGGAAAAGCTTGGAATACACAGCAAACTTTAACTTTAGACCCTCCTCTGAAATTGTACCTGGTCTGTTAGCATCGCTAGAGGTGCGGCCTACTCTTTTGGACTCAATAGGAACCGCGCAACGAGAAGATCATCAGCTAGTTGATATGATGGATAAGCTAGTTAGGGGAGAGACTTCTAGTCACCTCAATAGATACCCCATCGATGATAAGGGTTGGTTGAGACGGGATGGAAGGCCATGCATTCCACAAATAAGGGATTTAGTGAAGATGGTTCTCGAAGAAGCACACCATTCTAAGCTGACCATACACCCAGGCGGAGATAAGATGTATAAAGATATAAAAAGGGTTTTCTTTTGGAATGGCGTGAAGAGGGATGTAGCTGAGTTCATCGCTAAGAGCTTGATATGCTAGCAAGTCAAAGAGGAGCAGAAGAAGCCTGTTGGTCAGCTTCATACTCTAGAGGTCCCATAGTGGAAGTGGGATAGCATTCCAATGGACTTCGTTGATGGGTTGCCTAGGTCAAGAAGGGGCAATACCAATATTTGGGTAATAGTGGACAGGCTCACTAAAAGCAGTCACTTTATACTTGTTAAGAGTAGAAGGACTGCCTCGTCCCTAGCATCCATTTATCTTAAAGAGATAGTTCGACTCTATAGGATACCCTCCAGCATAGTGAGTGGTCGAGATCCTATCTTTACGAGCGAGTTTCGGAAAAGTTTGCAAGAGGATGCAGGCACACAATTATGCTTAAGCACGGCCTATCACCCCCAAACCAATGGTCAGACGGAAAGGGTGAACAGAGTATTGGAACACCTCTTGAGATTGTGCATTCTTGACTTTGGAAGGACATGGGAGGATTATCTTCTTTTGGTGGAATTCGCTTACAGCAATAGCTACCAAGCCACCATAGGTATGGCTCCCTTCGAAGCTTTATATGGAAGACCATGTCGATCACCAACTTGTTGGTGGGAGTCTACAGACAAGCTCGTACTTGGGCCAGACTTGATTAGAGAAACCTCAAAAAAGGTGGACTTGATAAGAAGACGAATGAAGGCTGCACAAGATAGGCAGAAGTCCTACGCAGACAAAACAAGGACCGACCTTGAGTTTGTGGTTGGAGATAGGGTGTTCCTTAAAGTATCTCCTTTGAGGAATGTCATTCGCTTTGGGTCCGTAGGAAATCTAGCACCAATATTTGTAGAACCATTTCCTATCACTGAAAGGATTGGGACGATAGCTTACAGTGTAGAGCTACCCGAAAGACTGCTTGGAGTTCATAATGTTTTTCATGTTTCTCAACTACGAAAGTGCTTACATTAGTCTGTGGAAGTTGTGGAGCCAAGTATACTATAGGAAGTAGAAGTGGAACGAGAAGCAACTGTGAGAAGATTTCCAACTCGTATCTTAGGTACGGAAGTCAAAAAGCTACGCAATCGTGAAGTCAAGCTTGTTAAAGTTCAATGGAGTGATGCTGAGGAAGACGCGACTTGGGAAACTGAGAGAAAAATACGCGCAGCCCACCCATTTTTTTAGGGTACCTCCTTGATCTCTTTTTCCATAAGTTTATTCATGCTTATATCTATCTTTTAAGTATATCTCCTCGGTCCTATTCTTTATCCTTAGGTTGGAACCAATGGATGTAAACATGTATTTGAAACATGTTATGATTTATGGTTGCGAGTGGTTGCAAGTAGTTGCTAGTGATTGCCCGTGGATGCATGTACACACACACTAGGCACTAGATCGGCTCAATCACTTTCATATTGCATATAAATATGTGTGCATATTTAAATTAATGGATGTATAATGGTTGTGTTATCATATGGATGCTGCATTTTGATGAATGGTTGTGGAAAATGTAGAAGCAATATGTATTGTTTGGATTTTTTCGCATACATAATGGACGCAGGGCACTATCATGATTTGCATTAAGGAGGTCAACTGAATCAGTAATCCGCCTGATTTTGCATTGGATAAGGAACATATACACACACTTTTTGCATATGTTCATACGACATTAGAAATCTTGTAAGGGCAATGGATGTCTGCGTTTGATGGTTGAGTAGATGGATGATTGGATGTTAGGATATACATTCTCCTTAACTTGGAGATTTCGGGGGCGAAATCCTTTAAGGAGGGGAGAATGTAACACCCCTTAATTTTAAATATTAATATTAACAATTTTAAGAATGCTTAATTGTTAAAGTGAGAATTAAGGTAAATAGGTTACGGCAATTCTGCTTGGAATAGAGTCTAAGTTTTCGTAAATTGGACCTCGAATGAGAAAGTTATGGCCATTAGAAGTTTCAGGAATTTATATAAATTAAAACAGCTCAGAATTAACTTCAAAATTTCGAATTCAAACAAAAAAGTGGGCTGGGCGGGATTTCTCCCGCCCTAGGCCAGGTCGACCAGGGGGTCGACCTCCCCTATACAGGTCGACCTGGGGGTCGACCTACCCCCTCGGCTAGATCTGAACCGTGACGATTCTAACTTGATGTTGAGTCTTATCTGACCTTTTGCTAAGTCATTAGGGCATAGGTGACAATTCTGGATAACTCAATCTAGTCTGGACGGTTGTGATTGCTCCTAGGATGATCTAACAGCGTATATTGATTTGAACTTCTATATAAACACGCATAGACCCAAGCTCTAAACCTAAACTAAATTAATCTCTTAACCTCCATGCTGCTGCTAGAATAGTTCTTCTTAAAGCTTAGAAATTACGAGTCAGGATTCTAATACAAATGACGAATGAATTATTCTCTTCTCTAATCTGTCTTCATGAGTACAATTTATTTCACAAAATAATTAAAAAATTAATTATGATGAGTTATAATTGAGATTATGAGAACATGTATGTAGAATCATGTGATGTTACTTAACTTTTTATCATCTATTGGTGAACATATGACAGTTTTGTTAACTTATGTTTGTAGATCTATTTCATATGTCCAATCACATATGATTAACTTGATTCATTTTATGACATCAGTTTATATGCAAGTTTGGGATGTAAATCATATGCCAGTTTGTATGTGAATCTTATGCAAGTATGTATGCGAAATCAAATATATATATATACATATGCGAGTATATATGTAAAACATAAAATATTAGTTTACATGTTTAAATTCATATGCAAGTTTGTAGGAATCCATATGCAAGTTTAGGTGAAAATCATATTCACATATGCAAGTTTAGGTGAAACCATATTCACAGATGCAAGTTTAGGTGAAACCCATATTCACATATGCAATTTCACAATTTCATGTTTAGATCTATATTTAGATCCATGGTAGTTTATGCAAATTTATGTTTTATATGTCCATTGCCTATGCAAGTTATTGGCTATGCAAACTTATGTTATAATTCTTATTCGCAAGTTAGATCTATTTTATGTGTTATGCAAGTTGTGATGTTTCTTTTCTTTTTATGAGTTAGACTATTTGTGAGTATAACTAATTTCATATTAAACGTACGAACAACATGGGGACAATGGTAGAATATTAATTATACAAATTGTGAATTGGCATAAAATGGATTTAAAGGCATATAGTTAATTTGAGACACTAATTGGTATAATTTATATACCTGAAAGTATGGAAATAATTTAGGTGACAATTATGGACATAGATTAATTTGGAAATTATTAACAATTTGAATAGGGATAATTAATTCATATTTGGGTGAAATAATTATGTGTAGTAATAAACGCCTAAGACACGAGGTTAGACTCGTTGTGGTATAAGACTGCCCGTACCCGCCCGGCAAATCCAGCTACCACAAACGGTAGTCTAATGTGAGAGGTCGAAGGCATAAATTAAATGCGTAACAATTGTAAAGACACGAGGTTAGGCTCGTTTGTGGTATAAGACTTCCTAGACGCGCCCCCGCAAATCCAGCAACCGCAAACGGTAATCTAATGTGGGAGGTCTTACAAGGTTACCGTTATAATGAATTAAGTAACACTTAACCAAGATAAACATGTGGTGGGATATGGGGGTTAAGTGGGTGACATGGGTGACATGTGAAATACGATTAGAAACATTTAACCAAATTCAAACATGTAAGAAGACATGAATAAGAAGGGGTTAAGTGGGAAATCTTAGTGGGGACCAAGCATAGGTGGAAAGCTCGTGTCAAGTATGGGTTTTATTGTAAGAGGTCAAAACGGGTTAACGGTGGCAACGCAAGTCCAACGGGGTCATGTGCGTGCGTGGGCCTGGGCTGGTAGGTAAGACATTGTTGCATCGTATAAATATAAGTCGTGCATCTTTAGTGGTATCGGGTTGCCACGTTGGGGAGTGATACACCCCACTGTGGGACCAGCACGGGTATCTACGATTTAGGGAGCCGATCGCATGGGGGTAGTAGGTACAACTAGTGGAAATAAGGGCAGGCGGCACCAATGAAGACAGCTAGGGGTACACGAAACTACCATTGTGATTATTATGTTCAGTAGGCGGGATAAACTTTTAGGGAGACAAGTAATGGTGCAGTATAGTGTTGGAGGCGCAAATTAACGTTATCTTATTCCTCTTGTTTGTTTTGTCTTGCCTATTTGTTTCATAGTCATTCCTTGTTTTACCAGTTTATGCCTTATCCTAATTACTTTAATAATTATATTGTTAAAGTTATTGGACTCGCCAGACTTTATGTCTGACCCCCTTTGTTTTTGCCTCTTTTCTCCCCCCTCCCCCCCCCCCCCAGGTTCTCAGGGTGGGACTAGTGCTAGTGGAGCTTGATTTGGATCTTTTCTCTCTCTTTTGGAAGTGCTTGGATTGTTGAAAGTAAAGTTCAGCTTATCTCTCTTAAGGCTACTTATGCTGGGGTTATGCTTTTTACTTTATGTACTCAGAAAATAATTTATCAACATGGATATTAAGTGTACTTGTTTTTATTTTTGGTTTTAAATGTTGTTGTAACCAAACTTTTTCTCCGCTGCAGTAAAAGTAGTTTTAATTTTTCAAGTCCCAATATATGTATCTGTCTTGCTATATTCTGTTCTACACACCAATAATACTCCATGAAAGTTAATGCATTCCCCTTGAGAGTAACATTAATAGACATGGGGTGTTACATGTACCACTTTCACTTTTGCGAGATCATCACCAAAAATTTCTGCTCTATCTTTCTTCTTCTCTGTTGTTTCTATATAGTGCACCACCGTGCCATGGTGCACGCGCACACCTGCTTCGGCCACTGACTAACCACTGGAACACCTTCTGCAAATTTTGTTCGACTTACTGATCCCATTTCCACCTCCAATTTCAACTCCGATCATCCACATCCAAATCTGGTTGTTCATCTCGAGTTCTTTCATCAACCACATCCACTAATCCACCTCACACCATCACATCGGCAGCTCAGTCACCGTTAAACTTCACCTCATCGTGCCAGCATCCACCTCCTACTTCCCCCCTTTGACCGTTCACCTTAAACTTCCCAGCGTCGGTGCAGTTTGTCAATGAATAATGGTTTCAAAAATGAACCCAAAAACCCTATTTTCCTATCGTCCTCACAGTCCACTCAACCGAAAAATGTTCTATTATTTTTCCTATGATCCTCTATTCTAAACGTTGCTTTCCTCCTCACGCCATGGATTCCGACTGCTTCGGTCGTCGGAAATTGCTCCCACAACATTTTCTGATCATCACATCATATCTCGTCAACCCCAACGTTAAAAATCATGAAATGACCACCAAAAATCATCGTTTTGTCATACAATTCCATTTATATACTTAAATCATGTTACTGAGTTGTTTGAAATTTCAAGTTATAAGTTGGTTTATAGAGAACACAATGATTTTTCTAGTTTCTTATACATATATTTATTTCATTATTTCCCCTTATATTCTGATGTATAACAGACAGATCGTTTGCTATTTAAATGGTTTAAACTTAGCATCGATCCTAGCAAACACACTGAGTCATCTAACATGGTTATTGTAACAACCCAAAAATCTGAGCCAGTTTAAAAATTTTATTTTGGCAATTTTAGTGAATTTTGAATATTTAAAATAGATTATTTTAAATAATATCGACGAAAATTTATTTTGAATATAATTCGAAAGTATATATTATATACGCCGTCGTTAGAATATAAATAATTATATATAATTATAAATAGAATTGAAAATGGCGCGGTAGTTCGATAATTCGATTTCAAACTTCAATTGAATGTAACGGGTGCAAAACAATCCGGATTTTAGTGAAACCAAAAATAATAGGATCTAATTGAGAATATCTTTCCAACGAATCCGGAAAATCAAAATTTCATAGCGGGAATCAAAAGATATGTCCAGTTGAAAATTCTGAATAGTCGCTATGGAATTCAGGCCCTTAAAAATTGACATTTTGCAAACGACCTCGGATTTCGACGAAACCACTTTTGTTGGGTCCGTGATGTCAAATTATTGCTAGATTTCAAATTTCATAATTTTTCGAATCAATATGTGAGCGTGGCAAAGGAAAACGTGTTTGACCAGTTTAAGTTGATTTTAATCGACTGAAAAATGGCCATTTTCCAAACGGTCTCAGAATTCGATGAAACTAGTTTTGTTAGGACCGTATCATCAATACGAAGCTAGAAAATATTTTTCGGGAATTTTTCGAGTTAGTATGTGACCCCGGTAAATTGAAATGCACGTTCAAAATCAATATATAGAGTTATATGTTGATTTTAACGGAAACTGATCGAAACGATCGAATCAGCTTACGATACATATCCCATTGTGTTCGGAATGTGGGTGAAACGCTATGGACGATAGGCGATGGGCCTCATCTAGAGGTCGTATGTAAAAGTCAACATTTTGAAATTAAAATAATTAAAAATAAAATTAAAATAAAAACCTCTCTCCCCTTATAAACCGTTGCCCCCCCTTTCCTTCATTTTCGTTCAGAACAAAAATTAAAAAAAAAAAAGAAGAAGACGCAGCCGTAGCTGCGATCCACCACCACCGAGCTCCCCCTCAGGCGGCGCGCCTCCACAAACCCCCCTCCTCCTCAGCCTCGATCGAAACCCCCCCCCCCCTCTCTGCTGCCTCGCGATCGAATCCCCCTATCCTGATGCCGACCGCGCTACCCTCCCCCCCCCCCCTCCTATTGCTGACCGACGCCAAACCCCCCTACCATCTGCCTCGGCCGCGATACCCCCCCCCCCTCCGATAGTGAACGCTGCTCTTCCCCCTTCTATTTCTATGCAAGTTTTTATTTTATTTTTCTATTTTCAGTTATCATTTTATTTGATTTTTAAAACTAAATTTATTCGATAGGAAAATTAGAGATAGAATTTTTATTCGATCGGAGAGTTAAAGATATGATTTTTATATGATAAGGAAGTTAAAAATATAATTTTTATCGTATGTAAAGGTTGAAAATATAATCTTCATACTATATAAATAACAAAAATATAATCTTTTATATTGTAGAAGTATAAAAATATAATTTTTATATAGGTAAGATAGTAAAAATATCACCTTTATATATGTAGTGAATAAAAATTCAATCTTTATATTAGGAGTAGAAGTTAAAGGCGAAATCTTTAAATTTGAAAGGGAGAAATCTTTAAAAATGAAAAGGCAAAATCTTTATATTTAAAAAGACGAAATCTCTTTGTAGAGTATAGCGTGATAAAAATAGAATTTTTACCTATATAGTAACGAAGTAAAAATTCGATTTTTATATATTGAATAACGAAGTAAAAAAATTCGATTTTTAAATATATGAAGTGATTATAAAAATATGATTTTTAAAATTGAAAGTAAACAAATAAAAATGAGATTTTTATTTTAAAAAGACAACAATATAAAAATGTGTGATTTTTATATATGTAGTGGCTACGGGCAACGAAGGTGACAAAAAGGCGAGAACGACGAAGATTTCTATAAATGAAGTGTCGTGGAGTTGGAATAGCTATTGGTGAGAACTTCTCACCTTTTAAATTTCTTTTTCTAGTTATATATATATATACTAGGATGCAGACGGTGTTTAGTAGCACCCGACACCCGTCATCCACAGACCATGGATGGCTTGTTTGTTTAATTTTTTGGTTGTGTAGTTGGTCAGATTATTTGGTTTGAATTGAATTGTTTGGTGAAATGGAATGGATTTGATTGATGTGTGAATGGCGTGGGCCTTCACTAGACCGGGGATAAGGCTAGGCCTCGTCTCGTTTCTAGTATCGTGTCGTTATACCGCCGAAATTTTCTAAAAAAAAAGTTAGAAAAATAAAAATATCATTTTATTTTGTAAATGAACTGAATAAAAAATCATGTGTTAAAATAAAATATTTTATCGTTAAAAATATAATTTTTAGCATGAATGTGAATAAATAAATATTTATAAACAAATCGGACGATTTGTTTATATACACACATTTGACTGATATTGATTGCGACGATAAATTTTACACATCGCCCAACTGCACGAATAAAATCTGTGTTTGATTGTTTGAAACCCCACACGGGTATTGGGATAAAATACAGAATACACTAATCCCAATAATTAGTTGTATGTTGATCGATTGATTGACAGGCTGTTATAATTCGAACGTAAATATTATATACGCCGTCGTTAGAATATAAATAATTATATATAATTATAAATAGAATTGAAAATGGCGCGGTAGTTCGATAATTCGATTTCAAACTTCAATTGAATGTACCGGGTGCAAACCAATCCGGATTTTAGTGAAACCAAAAATAATAGGATCTAATTGAGAATATCTTTCCAACGAATCCGGAAAATCAAAAGTTCATAGAGGGAATCAAAAGATATGTCCAGTTGAAAATTCTGAATAGTCGCTATGGAATTCAGGCCCTTAAAAGTTGACATTTTGCAAACGACCTCGGATTTCGATGAAACCACTTTTGTTGGGTTCGTGATGTCAAATTATTGCTAGATTTCAAATTTCATAATTTTTCGAATCAATATGTGAGCGTGGCAAAGGAAAACGCATTTGACCAGTTTTAGTTGATTTTAATCGACTGGAAAATGGCCATTTTCCAAACGGTCTCAGAATAAGACGAAACTAGTTTTGTTAGGACCGTATCGTCAATACGAAGCTAGAAAATATTTTTCGGGAATTTTTCGAGTTAGTATGTGACCCCGGTAAATTGAAATGCGCGTTCAAAATCAATATATAGAGTTATATGTTGATTTTAATGGAAACTGATCGAAACAATCGAATCAGCTTACGATACATATCCCATTGTGTTCGGAATGGGGATGAAACGCTATGGACGACAGGCGGTGGGCCTCGTCTAGAGGTCGTATGTAAAAGTCAACTTTTTGAAATTAAAATAATTAAAAATAAAATAAAAATAAAAACCTCTCTCCCCTTATAAACCGCTGCCCCCTCTCCCCCTTTCCTACATTTTCGTTCGGAACAAAAATTA
Organism: Allium sativum; assembly: GCA_030737875.1. NCBI lineage: Eukaryota > Viridiplantae > Streptophyta > Magnoliopsida > Asparagales > Amaryllidaceae > Allium > Allium sativum. The sequence goes on along the minus strand of CM060923.1, from coordinate 567,979,234 downwards.
AAAAAAGAAAAGAAAAGAAGAAGACGCAGCCGTAGCTGCGATCCACCACCGTCGAGCTCCCCCCCAGGCGGCGCACCACCGCAAACCCCCCCTCCTCCTCAGCCTCGATCAAACCCCCCCCCCCTCTCTGCTGCCTCGCGATTGAACCCCACCCCCTATCCTGATGTCGACCGCGCTACCCCCCCTCCTGTTGCTGACCGACGCCAAAACCCCCCTACCCTCTGCCTCGGCCGCGATACCCCCCCCCCCCTCCGACAGTGAACGCTGCTCTTCCCCCTTCTATTTCTATGTAAGTTTTTATTTTATTTTTCTATTTTCAGTTATCATTTTATTTGATTTTTAAAACTGAATTTATTCGATAGGAAAATTAGAGATAGAATTTTTATTCGATTGGAGAGTTAAAGATATGATTTTTATATGATAAGGAAGTTAAAAATATAATTTTTATCGTATGTAAAGGTTGAAAATATAATCTTCATACTATATAAATAACAAAGATATAATCTTTTATATTGTAGAAGTATAAAAATATAATTTTTATATAGGTAAGATAGTAAAAATATCACCTTTATATATGTAGTGAATAAAAATTCAATCTTTATATTAGGAGTAGAAGTTAAAGGCGAAATCTTTGAATTTGAAAGGGCGAAATCTTTAAGAATGAAACGGCGAAATTTTTATATTTAAAAAGACGAAATCTCTATGTAGAGTATAGCGAGATAAAAATAGAATTTTTACCTATATAGTAACGAAGTAAAAATTCGATTTTTATATATTGAATAGCAAAGTAAAAAATTCGATTTTTAAATATATGAAGTGATTATAAAAATATGATTTTTAAAATTGAAAGTAAACAAATAAAAATGTGATTTTTATTTTAAAAAGACAGCAATATAAAAATGTGTGATTTTTATATATGTAGTGGCTATGGGCAACGAAGGTGACAAAAAGGCGAGAACGACGAAGATTTCTATAAATGAAGTGTCGTGGAGTTGGAATAGCTATCGGTGAGAACTTCTCACCTTTTAAATTTCTTTTTCTAGTTATATATATACTAGGATGCAGACGGTGTTTAGTAGCACCCGACACCTGTCATCCACAGACCATGGATGGCTTGTTTGTTTAATTGTTTGGTTGTGTAGTTGGTTAGATTATTTGGTTTGAATTGAATTGTTTGGTGAAATGGAATGGATTTGATTGATGTGTGAATGGCGTGGGCCTTCACTAGACCGGGGATAAGGCTAGGCCTCGTCCCGTTTCTAGTATCGTGCCGTTATGCCGCCGAAATTTTCTAAAAAAAAGTTAGAAAAATAAAAATATCATTTTATTTTGTAAATGAACTGAATAAAAATTCATGTGTTAAAATAAAATATTTTATCGTTAAAAATATAATTAGCGTGAATGTGAATAAATAAATATTTATAAACAAATCGGACGATTTGTTTATATACACACATTTGACTGATATTGATTGGGACGATAAATTTTACACATCGCCCAACTACACGAATAAAATCTGTGTTTGATTGTTTGAAACCCCACACGGGTATTGGGATAAAATACAGAATACACTAATCCCAATAATTAGTTGTATGTTGATCGATTGATTGACAGGCTGTTATAATCGTTAGAGATTTATATTTGATGCTTATACAGTGTAGTGCACTTTGAATTGAAATGGAAGTTGAAATTGTTTTTGAAACGAATTTAAAACTATTTATATAATTCGTTTTAAATAGAAATCGACGAAATATATATTATATATATAATATAATGGCCTGAATAGAACGCGCCGCGCCGCGGCAGTTCGTGAATTTCGACCATTTATTTCAAACGGACATTACGGGAGATCCGAATGTCGGATTCTCCTAAAACCAGAACCGTTGGGTTCGTATCGAAAAGGGCTTTCTAACGAATATTAGAAATTTAAAATCTAACGGTTGGATTTGGAGATACGTCCAAATCAAATTTGGAAAAGGTCGTTGTAAGTGCAGTTCGATGGCCGTTGATGGAAATCGACTGTAAGGGCCTTGATAAAATTATTAAAAATAGTAATAATTTGTGTAAAATCATAAGAAATGATTTAGGAAAAATAGGGATGAAAAACTCCATATTTGAAAAGATAAAAATAGATTTTTATCGAAATGAACTAGTTTTGAACTAAAATTAAACCCGTTTATTTTTAAATAAATAAATTGGATTTGAAACGGGTTTTAAATAGAATTGATTTGTGGGTTTATCGTGAACGGTGTTTTAGATAACACTAGTTCTTTAACCCAGTAAAAGGATTTTTTAATGAATCTGCAATTAGATTGAAATGTGATTTGATAATCTAAATGATCAAATTTAGAAAATGAGCGAGAATGGAGTATTACCAGTTTTGCTCCAAAGCAAAAGTCAAATCTTTAATTAGATTTGAACGTGAAATGGTAATTAATTTTACCGATAACATCGTGGTGTTAGATATGGAGTATTACCAGTCTTGCTTCATGGTATGAATAGGTTGGGATTGGGAAATAAAATAAATAATTACCCCGGTGTGGTTCGCTAATCGCGACTAGTTGGGAAAACCATAATTTGGTTTGAAATGACATCCAAAGGAAGATTAAAGGGTAAATTTTAAAGAATTTATCTTGGATAAAATTAATGGGAACCTTTCCCTAAGGATATGAAATTTGCGGTTAGTAGCTGCTGAATTGGAATGAGGCGTATGTTGTGTTTGTGTAACATTTGTTTTTAATATACGTGGGTTGTTCGGAAAGACCAATTTTATACCCATTCTGAATAACCAATTCAACGTTATGTCGAAGATGAAGATGGTGGTTGAAGACCAGAAGTCTTCACATCGTTTGGGTGATTACTGATGATCTTGATTGGGCTGTACACCCAAGATGAGGGAATCAGTTGGTGGTCGTCCAGACGTATCTGGAGATCGATGGATATGCGAGGAAAGTGCCTCCGGTTTCGTTTAGACCCAGAACGAAATTGTAAATGGATTGTGAGTCTGACATTGGATTTTATTCTGTGTTGATTGATTTCTGTTAAATATATATCTGTTTGGCGGCGGAGAATTTATTCTCTTACTTAACGCCCTTCTCTGAGACGTACGAGCTTAGAGGTTATATATCGATAGATATCAATCGCATGGCATGAATTGCCTGTGTGGCACACTGAGTTGCATGGATCATGGCTTCTGTTGAAAAGCAAAGTCTTGTGGTTGATGATCAAAGCACAGCCTTTGTGGCGTAGCTTTGTGTATAGCTTGAATTCGAGAGCCTCACACCTCGGTATGAGTCAAAAACGGGATAAGGACTACAGGGAGAGCACGACGTTTCTTTCTAGCTTTGGTGGTGTCAGTGACTTACCAGCCTTGACATTTATATACTTTTCACCTATGCGGTTGTTGGATGAGGCGCCTCGATTTTAGGTCAGTAAGGACTGGGAAACGTGTGTTCAGGAATTGCCAATCCTCAAACGTAAGAGAGGATCGGCCCTGAAGATCCAAGGGTTGCCCAGAGTGCGTAGCCCTGAGACATTTGCTAGAGTGTCTCAAAAGCAGAGAGGAGCTTGCCCCTTGCCTCGACTCATGACGGAAATCCAATTTCCAATACGTGTATTTCGGTTTTATTTGTAGAGCCTAGTATGGCGACATGATAGATGGTACCCATGCCGCCTAGGATTGATATTTATGATTGAAAATGTTTTGACACTATACACTTATTATAGTATCAAATGATTTCTTTTAAACGTACCAAGCATGTTTGGCTATTATAAGGGAAAACCCTATCCTCCGGCTTGCGTTGCATTGTGTGATGGGACCTCGGTCTTATAAAAGCTTCATTTTTCGAAAAAGCATTGCGTTGTCTTTTCTATGCACTGGTATTCTTGGGAGGAAACCCGTTCCGTGTTATACGGCGTGGTCCCTTGAATTACTCTCTTTTAAAGTAAAGTTTTAAATAACTGTTTGAGTTCTCACACCAGTCACATGACTGACCTGGAGTTTATTGTTTTAACCTAAACTCTGGGTGCCCCTATTTTCGACACGGGCAGCTAGTAGTTTTGGTTTTGCAGATTTATATTCACAGGATCCTGATTAACAGCTGGAACGATGCTTGGAAAGCTCTGTATCCATGTATCACTTCTAGTTGTGTTTTGTATATTTTTCCACTGCTATGTAATTTATTGTAATCTCTGATATTTATCGAATGTATAATATTCATTTATACTCTGTATATTCTTGTATTCTGATGGAATTGTTGTAATAGCAATGAAATGTTCTTTAGTCTGCGTTCTGATTTGTCTTGTCCTCACAGTAATTCGTTCTTTCTCATCTCTTCGGAGACCGGGGAAGTTCGGGTCGCTTCATTTGGTATTAGAGCTTTGGTTTACAGAGCTCGAGAACAGGACACATTAGAACCATATGAAAGAATTCATTAGATATTGGATTAGTAATATCCAATTAGAATGACTCGTTAGAGATAGGATCAGTAGTATACTAGAACGAGTGTAAAGAGTATATTTTTCAAATGAAAACAATTTTGTTTTGAAAATTTAAACCATTTTATACGTATTTGAATATTTATTTATTTTGAATTTGGACAATCCAATGTATAAAGGTTTTTCATATACGCGTCGAAGTTTTAATATACTGGATAGATATAGAATCACATTCTAGTAGCCCGGGGATGATTCCACTGATGACGTACGGCATCAGTGGTTTATTTTCGTGTTTCGAAGGTGTGATATCTATATATTTCCATTAGACTGGTGTGAGAACCAAAACTTATATAGATAAAATTTATTTGTTGTGAATTGGCATCAAAAACGTGATTTCTGTATATGTATCAAAATTATGAATTTGAAACGTTAATCCACTAATTGATTGATGTTTGTGTTGTTTGTTTATTTGTTTGATAATTTTGAACCATTATGCCTAATTGCACCAAATATTGAATAGTATTGAAAGTTGGTCGCATTTGCTTGCATATACATATACTTACATTGAACAGGTCATAGCAAGGAGGCTAGAGCAGAGAATAAAATTTGTTTGCCCGACAAATAGGTACATGTTTACTATAATTTACTATTTTGTTTGGGTGATGATGATTTTATGAGCATATTGGCTAGCCGCTTGGCTTTTTCTTTTTCTTTTTGAGATCAGAAGGCCTATATGGAAATTTCGGGATTTTCTCGTGGCTCCCGGTGCAGGGGAGGTTATGGCGAAATTTTTCGAAAATTTAGGGTGTTAGCCAAATTTTTGAAGAATTTGAAATTTCTCAAAAACTGAAAAGTTGGAGAATGGAAGCCAGATCGAATGTAGAGTTGATTAATCAAACCACTTTCGACTTTGTTCCTTTTCGGGGATGAAAAGTTTTAAGTGGGGGAGATTGTAACAACCCGAAAATCTGAGTCAGTTTAAAATTTTTATTTTGGCAATTTTAGTGAATTTTGAATATTTAAAATAGATTATTTTAAATAATATCGACGAAAATTTATTTTGAATATAATTCGAACGTAAATATTATATACGCCGTCGTTAGAATATAAATAATTATATATAATTATAAATAGAATTGAAAATGGCGCGGTAGTTCGATAATTCGATTTCAAACTTCAATTGAATGTACCGGGTGCAAACCAATCCGGATTTTAGTGAAACCAAAAATAATAGGATCTAATTGAGAATATCTTTCCAACGAATCCGGAAAATCAAAAGTTCATAGAGGGAATCAAAAGATATGTCCAGTTGAAAATTCTGAATAGTCGCTATGGAATTCAGGCCCTTAAAAGTTGACATTTTGCAAACGACCTCGGATTTCGATGAAACCACTTTTGTTGGGTCCGTGATGTCAAATTATTGCTAGATTTCAAATTTCATAATTTTTCGAATCAATATGTGAGCGTGGCAAAGGAAAACGCATTTGACCAGTTTTAGTTGATTTTAATCGACTGGAAAATGGCCATTTTCCAAACGGTCTCAGAATAAGACGAAACTAGTTTTGTTAGGACCGTATCGTCAATACGAAGCTAGAAAATATTTTTCGGGAATTTTTCGAGTTAGTATGTGACCCCGGTAAATTGAAATGCGCGTTCAAAATCAATATATAGAGTTATATGTTGATTTTAATGGAAATTGATCGAAACAATCGAATCAGCTTACGATACATATCCCATTGTGTTCGGAATGGGGATGAAACGCTATGGACGACAGGCGGTGGGCCTCGTCTAGAGGTCGTATGTAAAAGTCAACTTTTTGAAATTAAAATAATTAAAAATAAAATAAAAATAAAAACCTCTCTCCCCTTATAAACCGCTGCCCCCTCTCCCCCTTTCCTACATTTTCGTTCGGAACAAAAATTAAAAAAAGAAAAGAAAAGAAGAAGACGCAGCCGTAGCTGCGATCCACCACCGTCGAGCTCCCCCCCAGGCGGCGCACCACCGCAAACCCCCCCTCCTCCTCAGCCTCGATCGAACCCCCCCCCCTCTCTGCTGCCTCGCGATTGAACCCCACCCCCTATCCTGATGCCGACCGCGCTACCCCCCCTCCTGTTGCTGACCGACGCCAAAACCCCCCTACCCTCTGCCTCGGCCGCGATACCCCCCCCCCCCCCCTCCGACAGTGAACGCTGCTCTTCCCCCTTCTATTTCTATGTAAGTTTTTATTTTATTTTTCTATTTTCAGTTATCATTTTATTTGATTTTTAAAACTGAATTTATTCGATAGGAAAATTAGAGATAGAATTTTTATTCGATTGGAGAGTTAAAGATATGATTTTTATATGATAAGGAAGTTAAAAATATAATTTTTATCGTATGTAAAGGTTGAAAATATAATCTTCATACTATATAAATAACAAAGATATAATCTTTTATATTGTAGAAGTATAAAAATATAATTTTTATATAGGTAAGATAGTAAAAATATCACCTTTATATATGTAGTGAATAAAAATTCAATCTTTATATTAGGAGTAGAAGTTAAAGGCGAAATCTTTGAATTTGAAAGGGCGAAATCTTTAAGAATGAAACGGCGAAATTTTTATATTTAAAAAGACGAAATCTCTATGTAGAGTATAGCGAGATAAAAATAGAATTTTTACCTATATAGTAACGAAGTAAAAATTCGATTTTTATATATTGAATAGCGAAGTAAAAAATTCGATTTTTAAATATATGAAGTGATTATAAAAATATGATTTTTAAAATTGAAAGTAAACAAATAAAAATGTGATTTTTATTTTAAAAAGACAGCAATATAAAAATGTGTGATTTTTATATATGTAGTGGCTATGGGCAACGAAGGTGACAAAAAGGCGAGAACGACGAAGATTTCTATAAATGAAGTGTCGTGGAGTTGGAATAGCTATCGGTGAGAACTTCTCACCTTTTAAATTTCTTTTTCTAGTTATATATATACTAGGATGCAGACGGTGTTTAGTAGCACCCGACACCTGTCATCCACAGACCATGGATGGCTTGTTTGTTTAATTGTTTGGTTGTGTAGTTGGTTAGATTATTTGGTTTGAATTGAATTGTTTGGTGAAATGGAATGGATTTGATTGATGTGTGAATGGCGTGGGCCTTCACTAGACCGGGGATAAGGCTAGGCCTCGTCCCGTTTCTAGTATCGTGCCGTTATGCCGCCGAAATTTTCTAAAAAAAAGTTAGAAAAATAAAAATATCATTTTATTTTGTAAATGAACTGAATAAAAATTCATGTGTTAAAATAAAATATTTTATCGTTAAAAATATAATTAGCGTGAATGTGAATAAATAAATATTTATAAACAAATCGGACGATTTGTTTATATACACACATTTGACTGATATTGATTGGGACGATAAATTTTACACATCGCCCAACTGCACGAATAAAATCTGTGTTTGATTGTTTGAAACCCCACACGGGTATTGGGATAAAATACAGAATACACTAATCCCAATAATTAGTTGTATGTTGATCGATTGATTGACAGGCTGTTATAATCGTTAGAGATTTATATTTGATGCTTATACAGTGTAGTGCACTTTGGATGATGGTTTATTATTTATCATTGCTATTATATACATGTGTTGAATGGAATCCATATAATTAACTTTATATGGTAATTGATTGGGCCTCATTCCAATCGGGAAGATAAAGAATATTATAAAATAAAGGTTCATGTGTTGACCGTACTCATCCGTTGAGATTAGTCATGTGTTGAACGAAATATTTTAACAATGAAATTTACATCTTTATTATATATGAAATTAGAAATCAACTGGAAAATAGATGAGATGAGTGGTCTCCTGGATATTGATCTGATGTTGGTTTCGGCCTTCGGGGTTAATATTTAGGGAAGCATTCTCTTACTAGTTTACGGTTGGAGTCTGATTTGAAATCAAACGATAGATACCATAATTTTTATAAAATATATTGAATAACAAAAATAGTCACACGTGGACAGTACTCATTCGTTGAGATTAGTCATGTGTTGACAAAAATATAGATTCATTTTTTTGAATAGAATAACGGAATTATTGAAATATATAAAGCCGTGTTGATTAGAGATGCGTTATTTTGACGGGAACGATATTTATATCGATTATATTCGTTTTTAAATTTGATTTGAATAGAAAATGAATTGAAATTGAATCGAATAGAAAACCAATTTGAATTGAATCGAATAGAAAACCAATTTGAGTTGAATCGAATAGAAAACCAATTTGAATTGAATCGAATAGAAAACCAAATTGAATTGAATTGAAAACGAATTCGAATTAAATTGAAAACGAATTGAAATGAATTTAAATTGAATTGAAATTTGAATTGAATAAAAATGAATTTTAAAACGAATTTATAAGGAAAATTCAATTTTGATTTGAATTGAAATGGAAGTTGAAATTGTTTTTGAAACGAATTTAAAACTATTTATATAATTCGTTTTAAATAGAAATCGACGAAATATATATTATATATATAATATAATGGCCTGAATAGAACGCGCCGCGCCGCGGCAGTTCGTGAATTTCGACCATTTATTTCAAACAGACATTACGGGAGATCCGACCATCGGATTCTCCTAAAACCGGAACCGTTGGGTTCGTATCAAAAAAGGTTTTCTAACGAATATTAGAAATTTAAAATCTAACGGTTGGATTTGGAGATACGTCCAAATCAAATTTGGAAAAGGTCGTTGTAAGTGCAGTTCGATGGCCGTTGATGGAAATCGACTGTACGGGCCTTGATAAAATTATTAAAAATAGTAATAATTTGTGTAAAATCATAAGAAATGATTTGGGAAAAATAGGGATGAAAAACTCCATATTTGAAAAGAAAAAAATAGTTTTTTATCGAAATGAACTAGTTTTAAACAAAAATTAAACCCGTTTATTTTTAAATAAATAAATTGGATTTGAAACGGGTTTTAAATAGAATTGATTTGTGGGTTTGTCATGAACGGTGTTTTAAATAACACTAGTTCTTTAACCCAGTAAAAGGAGTTTTTAATGAATCTACAATTAGATTGAAATGTGATTTGATAATCTAAATGATCAAATTTAGAAAATGAGCGAGAATGGAGTATTACCAGTTTTGCTCCAAAGCGAAAGTCAAATCTTTAATTAGATTTGAACGTGAAATGGTAATTAATTTTACCGATAACATCGTGGTGTTAGATATGGAGTATTACCTGTCTTGCTTCATGGGATGAATAGGTTGGGATTGGGAAATAAAATAAATAATTACTCCGGTGTGGTTCGCTAATCGTGACTAGTTGGGAAAACCAAAATTTGGTTTGAAATGACATCCAAAGGAAGATTAAAGGATAAATTTTAAAGAATTTATCTTGGATAAAATTAATGGGAACCTTTCCCTAAGGATATGAAATTTGCGGTTAGTAGCTGCTGAATTGGAATGAGGCGTATGTTGTGTTTGTGTAACATTTGTTTTTATTATACGTGGGTTGTTTGGAAAGACCGGGTTTATACCCATTCTGAATAACCGATTCGACGTTATGTCGAAGATGAAGACGGTGGTTGAAGACCAGAAGTCTTCACATCGTTTGGGTGATTACTGATGATCTTGATTGGGCTGTACACCCAAGATGAGGGAATCAGTTGGTGGTCGTCCAGACGTACCTGGAGATCGATGGATATGCGAGGAAAGTGCCTCCGGTTTCGTTCAGACCCAGAACGAACTTGTAAATGGATTGTGAGTCTGACATTGGATTTTATTCTGTGTTGATTGATTTCTATTAAATATATATCTGTTTGGCGGCGGAGAATTTATTCTCTTACTTAACGCCCTTCTCTGAGACGTACGAGCTTAGAGGTTATATATCGATTGATATCAATCGCATGGCATGAATTGCCTGTGTGGCACACTGAGTTGCATGGATCAAGGCTTATGTTGAAAAGCAAAGTCTTGTGGTTGATGATCAAAGCACGGCCTTTGTGGCGTAGCTTTGTGTATAGCGTGAATTCGCGAGCCTCACACCTCGGTATGAGTCAAAAACGGGATAAGGACTACAGGGAGAGCACGACGTTTCTTTCTAGCTTTGGTGGTGTCAGTGACTTACCAGCCCTGACATTTATATACTTTTCACCTATGCGGTTGTTGGATGAGGCGCCTCGATTTTAGGTCTGTAAGGACCGGGAAACGTGTGTTCAAGAATTGCCAATCCTCAAACGTAAGAGAGGACCGGCCCTGAAGATCCAAGGGTTGCCCAGAGTGCATAGCCCTGAGACATTTGCTAGAGTGTCTCGAAAGCGGAGAGGAGCTTGCCCCTTGCCTCGACTCATGACGGAAATCCAATTTCCAATACGTGTATTTCGGTTTTATTTGTAGAGCCTAGTATGGCGACATGATAGATGGTACCCATGCCGCCTAGGATTGATATTTGTGATTGAAAATGTTTTGACACTATACACTTATTATAGTATCAAATGATTTGTTTTAAACGTACCAAGCATGTTTGGCCATTATAAGGGAAAACCCTATCCTCCGGCTTGCGTTGCATTGTGTGATGGGACCTGGGTCTTATAATAGCTTCATTTTTCGAAAAAGCATTGCGTTGTCTTTTCTATGCACTGGTATTCTTGGGAGGAAACCCGTTCCGTGTTATACGGCGTGGTCCCTTGAATTACTCTCTTTTAAAGTAAAGTTTTAAATAACTTTTATAGTTCTCACACCAGTCACATGACTGACCTAGAGTTTATTGTTTTAACCTAAACTTTGGGTGCCCCTATTTTCGACACGGGCAGCTAGTAGTTTTGGTTTTGCAGATTTATATTCACAGGATCCTGATTAACAGCTGGAACGATGCTCGGAAAGCTCTGTATCCGTGTATCACTTCTAGTTGTGTTTTGTATATTTTTCCGCTGCTATGTAATTTATTGTAATCTTTGATATTTATCGAATGTATAATATTCATTTATACTCTGTATATTCTTGTATTCTGATGGAATTGTTGTAATATCAATGAAATGTTCTTCAGTCTGCGTTCTGATTAGTCTTGTCCTCACAGTAATTCATTCTTTCTCATCTCTTCGGAGACCGGGGAAGTTCGGGTCGCTTCAGTTATTAATTGTCAATAAATCATCAACTTTGGAAAAACAGAGAGTATTATTTAGCACAGAATATTTATAAGGTTTCTGTGTATCGTAGCAGGGTTTTTACAGAGGTTATACAATTGTAAATATGTGTCTACATGAAGTATACATCCAACTGATGTACTCAAACAGTCTAAAACTATTGCATAGCAGTAATTAAAAAGATCAATATTAAAACTAGAAGATAGTTTACTCACACTACAGTTAAGCATTGTTTCTAGCATTTCATTCATAGCAGCATATTTCTATTCAGATGGTTTTAAAACTTAACAACAGATCATACATACTAATGTGATATACATATCTAAAACTACACAACCACTAGCATTTATAAAGGAAGACAGAACTTTAAAACAGAGAGTACAAAACAAAGTTTACTCACCTATAACGCTTTTTTTTCCTGCTAGTCCAAACTCCGTATTTTGGTGTGGAGAAAGATGCATGGTTTAAGTCCATATTTATAGACAAGACTTCATATTAAAAAATCTATTTCTCTTCATATTTGCTACAGTAAGTGTACCATTTAGGTTTACTCCTTCTATATGCTATACAACTTGCTTATGCATGAAGAAAAGAATTGTTTTATTGAGATATTTCCTATTTCACTTGTCCTTGTCTATCCTTCTAGAACCTTTATCCATGACTACATTAATTGCTACGAATGGTCATATATCCTCATATTTTATTTCCAATTTACAATGATTTACTTCCCTATAAGTATTAGATATTTTGCTAATAATAGGTATTACATTTGCAAATTGTACAGCCTTCTTTTAGAGGAATGGTTTAGGCTCATATTTAGCTATACTATTTGAGGTTAAATCAATTTAAGATATTTGACTTGGCTTCTTACTTTTGTTTTGACATGCATCCCTTGATATTTTCTATTGATTCATTCAACCAAACGTGTTGGGTGCAAGGTCCTATTATATGTTTCATGTGTATGTGATGGACGAATTGTCTTCCTGCATATGTTTACTTAAGACCTTTTTTGTATTAAAGTCCCCTTACATTTTTAAAACAATAGGATGCCCTATTTTTCCTTGTCTGAACTTATGTTATCATTTTTGTGTTTTAGTGTTGCATACTTAGATTATGTTTTCAAATTTAAAACATAACCAAACATACAAATTATTAATGTATATACAGACTTATATCTTTACAAATATATTTCTAATTGTTTTAGTTTGTTAAGTAAATCTATTTTATGATTTAATTACCTTATTAAATCAATATCAAAAGTCAGAAAAAAAGCTGGGACATTACAATCAACTTGGTACGTTTTAAGAAATTAACGTATGTGACTCTTATGGAAATACTCTATCAGACATCCGTCCATACAAGTCATACAGAAATAGGATGAGCCGAAGGCACCCTCCTAGTACATCCTAGGTAACACCCTATGGATTAGTAGCGAGTAGTCCTTGCACTCTGTCGATTTCATCCACAACAGAATCAACATTAGAATATCTCCGGGCGTGACTCTAGAAAATTCGACAAGTAGCCCTCCTGCTTGTGAAGATCCACGGTCTTTGCTGCTCCATATTTAATCAGCAACTTCCACGTATTCATTATATCGAAATAGTTTTTGAATATAAATTCGATCACGGTCTTTCCGTGCCAACAATCGTATTGTCCAGATTTGGTAGTCTGTTATTTAACTATCAAATAAACAATAACGATAATAAATTGAGTTCACATATTTAGTACTTCGCCTCTTTAATTTAAAGTAATTAAATAAGTTCATTTAAAACTCTTGAATCTTTCAATATTACGAATATAGGTTTTCACTCCTTATTTAACATAAGATTTATTTTCAAAACTCTTTTATTGTAGTACTTAGGAAAATATCCTATAATCATACCCAAATTTCTATTTTTCTATCATTTCAACACATTTTTTATCTCATTACTCATTATCTAATATTGTGAGAAAATTCATCTTATCGCTCATAAACAATGTTACAAAATCTTTCATGTTTTATTCTTTGAAATAATAATCAACTCTAATTCTTTAGACTAAGTCCATTCCAAAAATCCTTTTTCCCATTTCCTTTTTATCTTAAAAATACCATTATCATTTCATGCGATCTCCTTTTATTTCTCTTACTTCTGGAAATTCATTTTATATATACATATTTCCTCAAATCTTGCCACTTCCGTTACCCTTGGAAATATCATTATACATAATTCAAATCCTTTTATTTCCGTTACTTTGGAAATCACATTCTATATATATATATATATATATATATATATATATATATATATATATATATATATATATATATATTCAAATCTTGCAAATTTCACTGCGTACTATTTCACATATGGAAATAGTAAATCAATCTATAACTCTTTCCCATTACAACTAATATCATCCTCAGATAATCCTGAAGTCGTTCAAGTTGGGTTATTTTAATTACCTCTCAGACCTTGATCAACAACGTTCTTATCTAAGATACAAATGAGTTGTAATTCAAAAACCGATATTTATTTAAATATCAACACAAATCCTATTTAATTATTTTACTTAAACCATGATTTTATAATCCATTTCTTATTTTCGAAAATCTCCTTTTCTAGTACGACCATTATTACTTAATTTGCTTGTTAAGTAAATGCTTATTAAAATCTCCCTTTTACTTTAAATTCTTTTAACAAATTTGTTTTATAACATGGATTTTTCTTACAAATTCTTATTCTTAAATCCTTTACCAAATTCACTTTTAACAACCGCTTTTCTAATCCATTCAACCATTTCCCGCTTGAAAATATTATTTCAATTTCCTTCATTTTACTAAGTTCAATTATTAAGTAACATTAATTTAAAATTAACGCTTTTACTCCACATCTCTTTTATAAACCTTGTATAAATAAATTCTGGTTTAATATAAACCCTTTTCATCTCAATTTTCTTTTAATTTAATTCAAATATTAAGAACATAATTTAAGCTATCGTATAAATTCCTTTTGTAACTTCGTTGTAAAACTCGGGTTTTATATAAAATCCTTTTATAAACTCTTTTCATAATTCAATTAAATTTCACTTCAACTTCGATTAATTTTTAATGAGTTCCAATTAAAAAAAATCTCTTAAATTATTATTAACTGAAATAAATATTTACATCAATCATTAACTACTACTGAAGTAGTGAATTCCTTTATTAGCTAAAATAAATAGTTTTTTTGAAGTAGAATGTGTGATCTTCTATAAAGAAAAGAGCACACACACACACACAAATATATATATATATATATATATATATATATACATATATATATATATAAACAAATAGTCTACAAAAACTGCCAACATGCATGGCAGGTATCCTAACAAATACAAACTACACGGACTATAACTATATATATGCGTAGAATGGTGTATAGATGAGCTTCGGATAAACCACCGCCCATCATACTTCAAAATCGAGTTCCGGCGAGGCCACCACCTGATAATGAAGTATATCTACTTCTACAAAATATAATAATCTCTCCAAACAAACAAAAATATACAATACAAGTGTAAAGTATAACTCAAAAAGCTCCAAAACATATATCAACTGCTTATAATCTACAAGTGAAACCGAAATCCAACAAGCTCTTCGTCCAGAACCAATCTCCAATATACTCCTCATCAAAAAACAAACCTACATGTAAACTGGAAATAAACTAAACAAAGCATAAGCTAACAACACACCTATGTGAATGTATATATTTATAGAAATATATGCATACATAAATGTGTTTAAAAAGACAATAAAGAGAAAAAAAATAATTATAGAAACACAAAGACAAAAATCAATAACAAATTATATTATATGTAAAATATTTAGTGATTCTAAGAAACAAATTCAAATTATTCCTAACCATAATCAGGAGTCAGTCAAACCAGAGCACCCTACGCATTTATAATACTAATTAGACATCCAATCCAAACAAAAAGAAACAATCTTAACACTAAGTTTGTCTCCGGAATCAGAATCTGAGTGAAACAATTTCTGTTTTCTATCAAACCAAATAAACCAACTAATAATGGTGTTAGAAGGGTATCAAGAATATATCTATTCTTAGAATTTAAACTAAATCTGAAAGAATTCCAGTAACAATCACAAATAATAAAATTATGAGAGAAACTAAAAACAAACATTCTTAGAACCATAATTAAAATATATGAAGTTTTAATACAAGTAAAAAAGAGATGATCAATATTTTAATCAAATGGATTACAAAAATAACATTTACTATCAAAAAAAATATTTTTCTTGCTCAGATGCTCTAAAGTGTTTAATTTCTTGTGCATAATCAGCCACATATGAAATTTGGCTTTGGGTGGAGCATATGTGTTCCAATTAAATTTGTATATTAAAACCTTAATGCCCGTAAAATTTAGGAACTTATACATAGATCTAGAAGAGAATTTCTGACTTCTATAAAAGCCCCAATATATACCATAACTATTATTATCAATATGATATAGTGATAGTTTAGCATATAACAAAGAAAATTGTTTGAAGACTAAACCATCCAAAATATTTTAGAAAGTAAATTCCTATGGAGGATTAGCATTATCTTTATAAACATCCTTAACCAAGGCATTCTCAAAGCAACAAAGCTAATATAATTCTGTAAATTCAATTTTAAGGGGAAGTATAGAAATCCACGTATCATGCCAAAAAAATTGTATTATCTCTCGAGTGGGCAATCAGATTAAATCCTAAGTTAAAAAAATCGAGACAATTCAGAATAAACTTCCAAAAATAAGAAAACCTAATGTTCCTAATATAGTCAGTATTAAAAAAAAAAATCATTACCGCCATAATAAAATTTATAAACTATGTGTTTCCAAGTAGACAACACTTTAGGATTCCTATAATTCCATAACCATTTAGTAAGAAAAGACGAGTTAAAGTTATGTAAATTGATAACCCCAAGACTCCTTCCATCTTTGATCTACAACAAACTTCCCAATTAACTAAACATTGATAACCTCCACAAATGTTATCACCATTCTAAAGAAAGCTTCGTCCAATTCTGTCAATTTTATCAATAACCCATTTAAGAAAACGATGCATAGCTATCCAATACATAGGAATAGTTGATAACACCAAATTAATAAGCACTAATATACCTGCTCTTAAAAGCAATCTATTGTTCCAACTAGATAATCTATTATTAATTTAATCTATAATAAACACCCATTCCTCCTTTTTAAGCATCGAAGGTCTAATCTTAAAACCCGAATAATCGAATGGGAAATTCATTAGAGAATAGTTTAAGGTATTAACAACTTTCTCCTCAAACTTATCAAAATCATTTAAGACCATAATCGAGCATTTATCAAAATTAATTTTGAGACAAGAAAGCATCTCAAAACCGTAAAGAATAAATTTCAAGTTAATAATATTCTTAGGTAAATGGGAGGAAAATAATATTGTTTCGTCCACAAATTGAATAATTGATAATTCATTACTGAAATCTCTATTACCTACGAAACCTAGAATATCTTTGCCAACTGCTCTCTTAATAATTTTGGTAAAGACATCAATAGCAAGGTTAAACAACATAGGCGATAAAGGATCGCCTTGTCTAAGCCCCCTCTTAAACCAAATTTTCCTACCTAAATTAAAATTAACTATTATATTCGAACAACCTAATTTAACTAAAATAAATAGTAAAATTCCTTTCTTAAAATATTACTAAAAATGAAAACAAATATATGTTAACCTATTTCATTAGAATAATTTAAAACAAATTAATTAAATAACCAATCTCAGTTAAAGCGGTTAACTTAGTTAACTCAACACGATTAATTTGTTATCGATTGCAATTACTTTACACTTTAAGTTAATTAATAATATAATTAATTTAAATAATTCCATTTAATTATTTCTTAAAAACAATTATCTAATCCTTAACCGTTAGGTTAATTTTCTAACCTCTTGCTATAAATCCAATTAATATCAAAGCTTGCTTTATAAAATCATTTAATAATTAAATATAAGCTTAAATAATAAATAGCAAATATTCATTTCCTCTTAATAACTTTTGTTTAAAATAACAGATTTAAAATCTATCTTCACTTATAAAAATAAATTTTATAAATTCACTTCTATCAATTTACATGACGGTAAATCCATATTTAGAAAACGTTTGATTTATAGGCCATATACTGCCAATTACTCAACCAATATTGCCCATTGGTTAAAAAAAACGACCGTTGAATTTCAGGTCAACAGTCAACTATCAAATAAATCATTCAATTAGAACAGTTCATCTAATGACAATATGAAAATGAATAACATTAAATATTTTTTAGGAAACCCGTTGGATCCCTCCAACTTGTTCTTCCCTGTATCAAAATAGATTATCTCACATAAACTCATCTAATTCAATTTAACTGATAATTTCTATAAAAGCAAATAATGATTATTTAATATCAATCAATTAATGTGACACCCCATGTCCGTTAATGTCACTCACAAAGGGAATGCATTAAGTTTCATGAAGCGTTATAGGTAAACAGACACGGAACATTACAAGACAGACATAAAAAAGATAGCAGCGGAAATTCAAATTTTTATTTCAAACACAATACATACAACGTGGTTCAAAATACCATGAGTCAAAAACAGTTACAACAACATAACTTCTGTCTTTTAACATCAGAGTACATAAATACTTAAAAGAAAACATAATTCCAAAGATAAAAGAGACAGCCATAATAAAGATAAAAACTTGAGCCATACTTTGAAAGCAGCTCAAACAAGATGATATTTGAGTCCTGACTAAGCCTGAGTGTTTCCTCCCTAAGAACCTGGGGGGAAATGGAACAAATGAGGAGAAACAAAAGGGTCAGACATAAAGTCTGGCGAGTCTATGACTTTTAGCAAGTAAATAAATAAAAGTAGCATGACAGGCATCTAAAGTGGATAAGAGAGATCACTACATAAATGGCAGGTGTGACAAGGAAGATAGGATAAGGAGTATACACTTCTCTAATGATTACTCTGCACTATTATTAGTATAACCAGAAGGAGATGATCCCTTCCACTATATGGTGGTAGACTTAGGGAATTTATCCAAATGTACCCCAACCACTACCCTAATCAATTGGCTCCCTACTCTGTAGATACTTTGTGTCGGCCCCACGTTAGGTTTTATCACATCCTAAAGTGGCAACCCCTCAATGATATGCACAGCCCCATATCAACCGGTGTAACAATCATCTTATCCCCCTCTCCCGGGCTCATGCACGCACATGGCCTGGTCGGTTTGCGCTGTCCACACCGTCCTCCACGTTTGGATCTCTTACAATCAGTCAGCAAGCATGCCCCCTCTCCGCCTAGCACGGAGTAATTTATTTGATACTTACTCCGAGTTACTAACTAAAATGGGTCCCACACAATATGATACAAGCTCTCCCCTTTGTCTTGTACCCCCCCCCCCCACTAGGTTTTCAATGATTATGTATACCACTAGGAGTCTCTAATTACATAGTCCTATTATTTCTACAAGATATGCTTACACAAAAAGGTGTCTTTAATTACATAACTTTATTACTTCCTCTGGTTATGTATACCACTAGGTGTCTTTAATTACATAACCATATCGGGTTAAGTTTGTGGGGCCTATATGTAAATATTACCCATCCCCGCCAGATTTGCTTAACCCATCCACTATCCCATTAATTTACTTAACCCTAACCTTAGTTCACATTCATACAATCCCTATGGATTAGATTTGGTTAAGTAGTCCGATTCATTACCATGTCCATTTATGGTTCATAATGGGCTACACCTCCCACATTAGGCCTATAACGTGTTGATGCTGGATATGCCAGTCGGGTCCGGGAAGTCTTATTCCATAGTTGGGCCTAACCACGTGTCTTAGCCCGATTCGTATTTGCGTACTTAGACCTCTCACATTAAGTTCAACATTAGTGGCTGCTGGATATGTCGGCCGGGTCCGGGCTGACTTCCACCACTAATGCAACCTAACTTCGTGTCATAAGTGCAATTACAATTCCTAATTGTAATTACAAGACATTCCATTTTAATTAATTAAACCTATACCTTTATAGGTGTTAATGCCCATTCTACCCAACAATTTGAAATATATGTCCAAGGATGTTTATATTCAAATTATGCCAATTATTAATCTTTTTCCCCCGTTCCTTAACTAGCGCCCTCACAAAATTGGCAGCATTCCTAGGCTAAATAATAGCCTAGTCATAAACGATAAAAGGGAAAAATAATAGGAATTTGGCAAAAATGATTGTTTAACATGACTTGGCATAAACGTAAACTAGCATGGGGATAAGGTGGACGTATAAGCATAAAACTGTTGAACTTGTGGCAGTCAATTGATTCTAACATAACTATGATGTCACGATAAGCATAATTAGATCTAAATTAACAAATTAGATGTCCAACTGGTTTAGATCTAATATGATAAGCATGAGGTGATAAACTAGATCAAATTAACAATTTGAATGTACACATAATTTAGATCCAGTGATTTAAAAGTGGATCTACACAAATATGGTTTTCGGTTCAAACCATAGCATGTTATAGAAGTTACAATAGATCCAACAAGATAGAGATTTAAATCCAAATCCTAACCAATTCAGAATGTCATACGTCTATGATTTACAATGGATCTAATATAACTTATGCATACGTACAAATCCAAGTCATAGTCATGTCATATTTGCTTTTAAATATTCAAATCTATAAGAAACTAGAAACTCACAGTGATGGGATTAGAAAATAGATAAAGAATGGATCTTGACTCCCTAGATTTGATTTGCAAAACAGATAGTTGAAGAAGATAATGGGTTCAGTTTAGACACCGGTAGAGTTTGGCCACCATGAATTCTCAACGAAGATAATATGAGAAATTGCCACGTATATATAGCTGCAAAACCCTCTGAAACCGACTTCCACCTTAGCCCTAGGGGCTTCGACACCCCTGTGGGTGGGTTGACCCATGGGCCGACACCCATTAAGGAGTTCGACCCCGTCGACCCCCTAGAGCGGGAAATTTGCCGCCCTGATGAATTTTTGATTTTCGAACTGTCCTGGATAGGGTCTGACTCATACATGACCCATATATATATATATATATATATATATATTCTTTTTATGCGTATACAAACTTAAAACTCTTATAACTTCTCCGTACAGTGTCCGTTTGTGACGATCCCAAAATCCGAGGGGCGGTATTAAGGATAATCATTGGAATATAACACATTAATCACCATAGCAGAGTACAGATAATAGAGAAAACAATAAATAGAATAATTTTACATGGATATGACAGCGGAATCACAACATGTAACAACATCAGAATAGCACAGCGTAGGATATAACTTAGTAAATAAAAGGGAAGTGATCAGTCATCATCGCCAGAGGCGGAATACATACATGCAGTGAGACATAATAAGGGTATCAGTCTACATCGCCGAAGGCGGTACATATATATACAATAAGAAGTACTGAAAGTAAAGCAGTCTGCATCGCCAGTGGCGGAATCATAATATAAGTACAATAATGGCGGAAAATGTCAAAGTCATCTCTGTGGAGTCAGCCTCGCCATGAGCCAAAATGCACTCTATGCAACAGTGCAGAGCCAAAAACAACCTGTCACCTGTGAACTAGGCTGCCCGTGTGAAAATAAGGGCACCCGCGTTTGCAAAGTGAAACAAACAACGAGTCAGTCATGGGGACTGGTATGAGGAATCTATTTAACAGTTTAAACAACAGTAATAAGCAAATCATAGGACCACGCCACTTTCGCGGAACGGCTTTACTCCAGTGATTGCTAGTGCATTTAAAACAAAGTAAATTCCTTTAAAACAACGCAATGTTTTTTTTAAAAGAATGAAGCCATTATAAGACTCAGGTCCCATCACACAATGCAACGCAAGCCGGAGGATAGAGTTTTACCTTATAATGGCCAAATATGCTTGATACGTATAAAGCAAAATCAATTGATATTATTACTAGTGCATATATGTTTCAAAGCGAATAGCATCATAAATATCAATCATAGACGGCATAGCTACCATATACTATGTCGCCATACTAGTTCTACAATCGAGTCCGTTATTTCGTATTGGAAATTGGATTTCCGTCATGAGTCGAGGCAAGGGGCAAGCTCCTCTCCGCTTCGAGACATTCTATCAAATGCCTCAGGACTACACACTCTGGGCAACCCTTGGATCTTCAGGGCCGGTCATCTCTTACGTTTGAGGATTATTTATTCCTGAACACACGTTTCCCGGTCCTTACAGACCTATAATCGAGGCGCCTCGCATTCCAACAACCACATAGGTGAAAAATAGATATATATGTCAGGGCTGGTAAGTCACTGACACCACCATAGCTAGAAAGAAACGTCGTGCTCTCCCTGCAGTCCGTATCCCGTTTTTAACTCATACCGAGGTGTAAGGCTTGCGAATCCACGCTATACACAAAGCCAGGCCACGTAGACCGTGCTTTGATCATCATCCACAAGACTTTGCTTTGCAACAGAAGCCTTGATCACATCATCTTGGCATGCCGCATAGGCAGTCCACTCCATACGATTGATTTCTATCGATATATAACCTCTGAGCTCGTATGTCTCAGAGAAGGGCGTTAAGCAAAATAATAAATTCTCCACCGCCAAACAGATATATATTTAACAGAGATCAATCAGTATAGAACAAAAATCCAATGTCAGACACACAGTCCATTTACAAGTCCGTTCTGGGTCTGAAAGAAACCGGAGGCATCAAATTCCTCGTATATCTGTCCAATCAACACATACGTTCAGACGGCTACTACTTTCGTCCCTTTCCGGTAGCTACTCCGGTCAGGAACCTCAGCAGCGCCCATCCAACCGATACGAAGATCGTCAGTCTTGAATCGTCCTTGTATTTTCAAATTCGAATTGCTCGATAAATTATTTGAAATGAGGGTTAGCTCGGCCTTTTCAAACAATTCACGTAATTAGAATTTAAATCAATTCTTTCCATGGTTATATTATTCGACATCCATATTTAAGTTCTTTTAGTGTTATTTTCGTGTCAAACACATACAACCATCAAATATTAAACAATTCAAGCCCAATTGGTTTATTTGCAATCTATGTTGCTTATAATATTTTATAACGATTCTTCGCCATTTTAATTTATTTAAAAATGGCCATATTTAATTAAACGACGTTCCAGGTCGTGCGGTGGCACTGGCGCTGTTTTTCCCCTAATTTGTTTTACACATATCGGAAAATCTAACCGTTGGATTTCTACAAAGTCTATATCAATGGGAAGATATTCCCAAAGCGAACCCAACGGTTCCAGTTTCGTGAAAATCCGACGGTCGGATCTTCCACACTAGTCGTTTGAAGTTACGGTTTCAAAATTCGAACTGCAGCGTCGTTCTTTGATTTAATTTAATTATATTTATATTTATATATAAATATAAATGATTCTGGCGCTGTATTTCTTCAGATTTGAATTAAACATTCCGGACAATCCAACCGTTGAATTTTTACAAGGTTGGTGTCGTTGGGGAGATATTTCCAAGGCGAACCCAGCGGTTGCGGTTTCGGGAAAATCCGATGGTCGGATTTCTCGTACTAATCGTTTCAAATTACGATTCCGAAACACGAACTGCACGGCTTTGATTCCTTTTAATTATATTTATATTTATATATATAAATATAGTTCATTCTATAATTCCAACTATAGTTCATTCTATATTTTCAACTTCGTTTTTCACTTCAAATATTTCACTAACGCCTTAATATTTCGAAAAATTTCGCCATAACCTCCTTTGTACGGGGAGGGGTTTGGAAATTTATTGGGCCGTGTTAGGTACCCAATAAATCCTAAAAAGCATCCACATATTTATAGTGATATATTCTGGTGTTTACGGGGGAGCACGTATAGATAATCACTCCAGAGAATAAATTCTCGTCACCCCGTTTCCGTGTGGAAATAAATAGTCCATGTGTCGTATCTAATAACTAGAGAGACGTGATTATTGTCAACTCCAGACCCGTGTGGGGTTTTTATTAATCTGGCGATTTATCGTTATATTTTATATAGTCCATACCAGTCATCAGTTCAACCTATAGTATATAATCATCGCCATACAAGCCTCTCGCTCGTATGGTAAATCTTCCACCTCGTCACACAAGCTCCAATTGCTTATGTGGAATATGATGAAGTATGCCTATCATCAAGAAGTATGCCATGTAGTGTAGTTCAAAATTAATTGTTACTATCCTATGGCGATATTTATTATTTCACACAGAATAACCAGCACTCCGCATCCAATGGCATTCACAGGAGTTGATATAAAAATAAAATTTCGCAGCCAACTCATCAAGGTTTACCTATTTGTCGGGCACGCAAATAATTTCTTTACTCTACAGCTAATCCATTTTTCCTGTTCAACACATGTATATATATGCAGAACAAAGCTAATGATAATATTTCTAGCAAACTATTATTTATTTCAACACGTGTGTATTTTTATCAAAGTGTATACATGATAAAAGAAAAATTTTTATCATCAAAAATATTTATTCAACACGTGAATGTTTTTAACACTTCATATTCACAATAAAAATGTAGTTTTTATTGTCGATTCATTTTATTTTTAAAATACGATAACATTCAACACATGAATTTCAACCCGACGAACGAATTTCAATTCAACACATGAATATTCTCTATAGTTTGTATATATATAAAAATGTGATTTTTATCGCTAAAGCTATTTGTTTAAATTCAAATAATATTCAACACATGAATTTCAACTCAACGAATGAATTGCAACTCAACACATGAATATTCGCTATAGTTTGTATATATATAAAAATGTGATTTTTATCGCTAAAGCTATTTGTTTAAATTCAAATAATATTCAACACATGAATTTCAACTCAACGAATGAATTGCAACTCAACACATGAATATTGGTTTCAATATATGTAATTTATTTCAACGAATGAAAATTATTCTAATACATGTATATTTCAGAAAATTTCGACAGCATAACGGCAGGGTAGTTAAAACTGGGACCGTCCCTAGTACGGCTCCTCGCTCTACCTTAAAACCTCGTGGTTTTTGACAATGGGGATCATGCATCTAGTTCGCATGCAGGCGGCATGTTTTATTTTCAATTCCACAATCCTATTCTAATTTGTTTCAACCACAAGACGGTATTTTTCAACCACAAAGGTATTTTTCAACCACAATATCAACCACAAACAATTATTTCCAACCATTCGTCATACCATATAATATCACGCCAATCACAAGCAATAAATATCGTCCATGGTCTGTGGACGAGGGGAGTATATATACATATATATATTATATTATAATTCACTTGCATTCCATCACAATTCAAAGCATATATGTTTCATACAACGCTTGTATATTTTATACATCGCTAATATAACTTATACAACACATGTACATGAGGTATACAATGCGTATATAATTTACACTTCGCTTATATAATTTATACAACGCTTGTATAATTTATACATCGCTAATATAACCTATACAACACATGTACATGAGGTATACAATGCGTATATAATTTACACTTCGCTTATATAATTTATACAACGCGATTCCATTCACACAATTCAGTTTAGATTCCTCACATTGGTTTGTCCCTTTGCTAAAAATAGATACGAGCTCAGAAAAATCCGCTGTCTCTTCTAGAATGTAGAGAGCCTCCTTGCGGTCACGATGTCTCCTGTTTCATCGAATTTCGAACCCATAGCAAAAAGATATGATTTTTATATTAAAATCATGATTTGCAACACTTAAGAGTGTCATAAACAGTTTAAATATAATAGGTCGTATACCTTGCTTTGTTGTTCAAAATTAGGTCCTGCTTTAATCTCCAATCCGCTGCTCGATGTTGAAATCGGGCTTCACCACGTTGTTCAGCTCGGAGGCGCGCACCCGAGGGTACCAGTCGCCGCCGTTCGAAGTCAGGTCGGGGGAGAAAACTGGGCGCGAACGGCGGGTGTTCACGGGCTTCAAACTCGAGAAAAACACAACGATAATTTCCACAACCGGTATAGATTTGGAGAGGGTGTTGAGAGCTTCAAAATGGATCCAAGAACGCTCGATTTCACTGAGAAACTAGAGAGAAATCTCTCCGGGAAGATTTGAAATCACTACCGCTATGCGCCTGGAGCTCTCGGCTTTGAACGATGGGGAAGAAGAAATCTGATTGGCCGGCCTTTTTTTATTTTAATTTTTAATTTAATTAATTCCAAAAATACCCCCTTCCACACACGAACTCGAAATCAAACCCAACGACTGTCGTCTCTAGCGAAATACCCCCATTTCGGACACAATGGGATATGTTTCGTTGGCCAATTCGACTGTTA
This sequence comes from Allium sativum, assembly GCA_030737875.1. NCBI lineage: Eukaryota > Viridiplantae > Streptophyta > Magnoliopsida > Asparagales > Amaryllidaceae > Allium > Allium sativum. The sequence continues at coordinate 567,953,228 of CM060923.1, read as the reverse complement.
CGGTCAGTTATTTTTCAAATTAAAATATAAAACATTCAATATTTAATTTGAACGTACATTTGAATTTGCCAGGGCCACAAACTGAATCAAAAAATTCCAGAAAAATAAATCTAGCTTTGTTTTGACAATACGGTCCTAACAAAACCAGTTTCGTTGAATTCTGAGCTCGTTTGAAAAATGGCCATTTTTAGGTCGACCCATTTTAACAGAAATTGACCAATCACATTTTCTTTTGCCCCGCTCACATACTAGCTTCAAAAATTAAGAAATTTGAAACCTAGCAATAGTTTGACATCCCGGACCCAACAAAAGTGGTTTCGTCGAATTCCGAGGTCGTATGCAAAATATCAATTTTCAAGGGCTATATATGCTATATAGCGACCTTTCTGAAAATTCATTTGGCCATAACTTTTGATTCCCGCTATGAAACTTCGATTTTTCAGATTCGTTAGAAAGGTATTCATAAACAGATTTAAATATTTTCAGTTTTGCTAAAATCCGTTATATTTTCCACCCGGTACAGTCAGACAAAGTTTGTATTCAAAATTTCAAACTGCCTTACTATACCCAATTCTTTATTTTATTGAAATATGCTATTTCAATTATTCAAATTCTTTGGTAATAACCAATTTTAAAAATTTTAAATTGGTTCACATTTTCCGGGTTATTACATCGTTTTACGCGAACCAAATGTCTATCTTGACCTGAATTTCGAGACGGACGCAATGGCGCAGTCTGTTTTCCTTATTTCCGAATATTAAATTGAATATTATTTAATTTATCCTTTGTTAGTGTCGCTAAAATTTCAGGGTGTTACTTTCTCCCCTACTCAAAGGATTTCGTCCTCGAAATCTCTAAGTTGAGAAGAATGCATATCCTACCATCCATCATCCATATACTTATCCATCAATCATTGGCATCCATTGTCCTTTTATGTGTATATGTCCCAACACTAATGCAAATGATCAGGCGGTCTACTGATTCAGTTGACCTCCTTAACGCAATGTATGTTAGTGCCATGAATCTAGTACATTTGCAAATAATCCTATTATAACATGTAAGCTCTATATGTGTGCACACTAATTCATCCAAATGCAACATCCATATGCTAATACATCCATTTCCATCCATAAAAGAAAAGAAAATGCACACACATCAATATGCAGTATGAGAGTGATTGAGCCGATCTAGTGCCTAATGTGCAAATACAAGTATTGGGGAAAAAGATAGCATGTGATTTCGTTGATAAGCTTCTGTCTATTCATAAGATAAGAATGTTGTCGTCTCAAGGTCTGAGAGGTAAATAAAATACCCCAACTCGTAACGACTTCATGATTATCCAAGGATGATATTAGTTTAGAAACGAGGATAGTGGAAGTGATTAAAATAAGTACTTCTGTAAAGAATATCATGAACGATAATTCAAAGGATTTTAAGGTTTCTGGGAATAAGTGAATGAGTATAATTTATTTTCTATTCTATGATCTTTAACCAACAGGAAGGGTATATGACTATATTGTTTAAACCCAAAGGTTTTGTTATCTTTTATAAACGAACAACTTAAGTGTGTGCGTCGCACACGGTAAATTATTCAGTTGTGAATGTCCTTTGTAAATGAACAATTAAAGCGTGTGCATCACACAAGGTATTTTACTCCGTTTGTTAGTTTGTTTATACGATATTTATTTGAAATTTATAACCTTTGTCACACTTTGTAAATTATCATTTTATTTATAAGTCTGTGCAATTCTATATTTATGTGAATTAAAAATATGTTTGAAATGCAAATTTGAAATGATAAGCGCCATTACTTGTATGAATATAATAAGATTAAATATGCAAATAAGATTTCCAACTTAGATTGTCCATTTTCTATTTCAGAAAATATCATAGGTTATATTTAGAGAATAATTCCGAAATCATTTACTTCGTTAATTTGAATTAAACCTATTTAAACTTATTATAAGTTGAATAAAAATTGGAAAGGCGGTAATCCAAATGTCGAAAGTTTTAAAATTCAAATTAACGACTTTTTAACTAAAGAGGCCAATTGACGCTATATACTAGACCAGTGAATCCATTTTTCTCTGTGGATGATGGTTGTTTATTCTGATAGTTTAAAACACCAACTATCAAAATCTAGCAAATCGATTATTGGTTCGGGAAGACCGGGATCGAATTTATATTCGAAAACCATTCCAACCAATAAATACGTTAACGTTGACGATGTTCAGAAGATGGTCGAGATGGAGCATTGAAGACCATGGATCTTCATAAGCGGAAGAATTGTTGTTGAATTCCTCTGGCTAACTACCAGAGGTTTATAAACTGTGATTCCATCATGGTTGAAACCTGTGGATTGACAAGGACCACTCGCTACCAATCCATAGGTTGATTACTAGGACGTGATAGGAGGGTGACTTCGGTTCATCCTGTTCCTGGATGACTTATATGGACGAGTGTCTGACAGAGTATTTCCAGATGGTTATATACACTGATTTCTTCAAACATGCCAGTGTATTTTTGAGGGCGTTAGTTAGTGATTTGACGGATTTGACGATGTGGCATTCAAAGTGATGTGCTGATAAGTAAACGTAGTCGCAAGCGTCATCAACCGGTAAATGACAAAAATCGGGCCAGCAGCATGGCTATGTGGGTCGCTCCCATAAGGGTGTATAATCACCTATCTAGAGAAAATCCATTTCATTATTTAATCTATTTCGACGTTGTCCCTTTTTGGGAAACGGTTGCTGATCCCAACCGTTGGTGATATACATTCGATACACTCAAGCGAAATGAGTGGTCGGTAATGTGTGGGCCGGGTTGTAAGACGTTCTTGTTGAACCCAGTGTATTCGCCTCTAGAGATACACTATCGGCAGGTGGTTCCATACCTTGTCATAGTCGAAATCCAATCTCCAATAAGTGCCTTCGGTTTTAATTGTATACTATATATGTGGAGCGTGAGATGCAAGCGTTCCGCTAGATTGTTATTTATTGTATTTAGACACTATTATAATATCAAAATAATATATGATTTCAAAATGTTTTGGGTTATAGTAAGGTAAAAACCGTCCGTGTTTATGTGTGGGTTGGTCTTACTATTATCCTTTTCTTTCAAAAGGATTTTTGACTTCAAAATAAATATGGATGTTATATAAACTTAGTGGGTTTCTCACTCTGGTTCACCAGACTGACCCGGTATTTGAAATTCTCGGGTTAGCCTGGGTTGTACAGGTTCAAGTTATTGGACACTACGAAAATCAGAGGACGTGCTGTAGGAGTTTAGACATATTGGTAATTATTCCGTTGTGTGGTGTATATAAGGACAGGTTATTATAACTGTCCAGATGTATTGATGTACTATGTTGATTGTACGTATTTTATAAACTCTCAATAAAAGTTATTTCTATATTATACTTGTTCCGCTGCGATGTGAGACTCTTATTCTGTTGTATTATCTTCTTTTGTTTCTTCTATTCTAATATTTCTTTCTCTCTTATCTCATCCTCTAACTTCTTTCTATTAGCATCTGGGTTTCCAGTACAATTTGGGTTGGACTGGTGTTGTTTGGTCATCCTAAAAGGTACCGGAAATTTTGGGTCGTCACATTTGGTATCAGAGCTATTGGTTTAGTAATAACCTTGGCTCTATGGCGTAACTTAGTAGAGATAGGATTAGTAATATCCTAGATTGAGTTTGAGTATATATACGAGAGAGTGTATTTGTGAATTTTATATAAAATGTTTTGTATTGTGTCATTGATCGGTTCAAGTGTTGGGGAACCATATTGAACTGGTATTTGATGCAATATTGTTTAATAAAGAGGGTAATGAAATAATTTTGCCCAAATTATATTTTTATAGAAAAAGGAAAGAATTTTCTATATCATAGTACTGATGTTTGCTTGGTTGTTTTGATTGATCAGATTGGCATTCAAACTATTTTATGAAAAGAAACTGAATTGGTTAAAACCCAATTGGTTAATTGAATATGGAAAATGAAACTAGTTAAGTTTATTTAGACAAAATTCAAATGGAATTGAATAATATAAATTTGAGATTTTGAAATCAAATGGATAATAATAGAAATCGATCGAATATTAATCGTGTATATTCAACCAAAGTGAAAACAGATCGGTTAGTATCAATTGTTGAATACAGTTCAAATGATTTGGTTATTTGCTATTTGAATGATGGATTTGTTATATGAAATCCATCAAGCAGGGTCGATAAATAAGTTAAATGAATTGGGATTAAAATTCTAGTATAGTGAATTGGGAATAACATTATTTATGAAACGAAATAGGAATATTTAACACCGTATTTGTTACTTGCATTATATGTTGAGTTTAGTGCATATTCCAGAAAGCTATGGAATGGATTTGGTTACATAAGTTGGAAGTACAGACGAAGAGCAGATAAATGATTTGCTTGGAAATGGGAAATTGGGTTGTCCGACAAAATGGTAAACCTTAAAATATAGATTGGAGTTATTGATTTATACCCCTGAGTTGGGTAGCCATTTGGCTTTCGGTTTTCTTTTGGGGAAGTTGAGCCCGGAATGGCATTTGTGGTTGTTGTGATCGAGCCATGCAGTAGAGGTGTTGGCGAATTTTTTTGGTAACGTTTAAAGAGTTTGAATTTTTTGGTAGTAATTATTTTAAAATAACCGTGTTCGGAACATGCTTCTTATCTTGTAATTTCGGGGACAAAATTCTTTTAAGGGGGGAAGAATGTAACGTCCCAGATTTTTGAATGTTGATTACGAATATTTAAATCCGTTTAAATATTGATTTGGCGATATTAGCAGATTTTATATCAAATTTATTTTATAAAATCGAGTTCAAAAATATATAATTTATAATATAATTAAAACGAGCTCGAAAATGACGCGGTTGTTCGTAATTTTCGATCTGAAGTTTAATTGAATATACATAATCCGTTTTAGGTCGGAACTCTATGAAACAAGAAACGTTTGAATCGATTTGATTTTATTTTTCTAGCGGAAAAGAAAAATAGAGATTTCATACTATGGAATGTAAGATATGTCTAGATTAAAATTTCCAATAGTCGCTATTGAATCGTTCATCGACCGTAACATTTTATTTGAAATAACTGCATACTGATTTCGAATTTAGATAAGATTCTTTTGAGACGTAGTGTTAATTTAATTTTTAGAATTTTACTATAATTTTTAATAAATTAAATATGCTGCTTTTTATTTGAAGTATTGTGCACCCTGTATCAGTATTTCGGGGTTTCACAATATAAGTTAACCTAATGATATTATTATATTTTTGGGATAATGACACCTCATTGGACACGACTATATTTTTATTTCTGTCCATAGGGGTCTATATATAAACAAAGTATTATATGACGCGGTACATTGAACGTTGCCTATCTTGGTTCGTCATACCATAACCTAGACACGCACACGCTGATGACAATTTATACCAAGAACAATTGTGAAATAAAATAACATGGAACCAATTCCTTTCCTTGTAAGCTGACAGCAACCCAACTTTTCCTTCACAGTTGCACTTTGCTCAACTACTTTTCTTGCACACCACACCACCGACAACTTTCCTTGCACGCTAGGATACTGTGATACGCACGTTAACTTGCTCGACACACATCCATTCCTGTATATATACCCGTGCTGCTTTTCTTTCTCTCGCTCACCAGAAAATCGAACCGCATAGAAGAAAGAAAAAAAGAGAGTTGCGTGAAGCAACAACTATGGAGCGAAGCATTTTAGAAGCCGCATGTTAGAGGAAGGGGGTGCGGTTCTTATTTTCGTGTAAAAGGGGAGTATGTAAAAGAAAAAAAAGAAAAAGAAAAGGAAAACAGAATGTGAAGGAGCGTTCGAGAGAAAGGGGGAAGGAGAACATGAAGGGCGGAAAGGAGAATGTGCCAAGAAGTAATAAAGCATGATTGTTTAATGGTTGTTTAAAGGTTGGCCAAGGGGCTACCAGTTTGAAAGAAAAAAAATTGCGTGAGGTAGAACGGAACAACAGAGAGAAGAAGGAAATACTGTAGCGGGGTAGAAAGGAAGGAGATAAAAGTGTAAGTACATATCAATATATGCATTCATTTCCTAATGGTATCAGTAGGCCTAACCCAGACTTTGCGCTAAATTATATTACTATATATTGCCTAAGTATATATGTTAATGTGTCCATGTCATTTTGAATGTTGCCAAACCTGTTATAAAACATTGCGCCCAAATGATGTAATGTGCCTAACTGCGTAGTTAAAATATGTCAAATCTTAATCTAAAGTGCCATGTATTTAACTGTTTATTTAACGTACTGATTATGCAATGAATATGGCCGACTAGATTTTATGTGGCCATTTCTTTTTATTATGTCAGTTAAAATTTTTGAACTTGCCTAATCATGGCTTTAATTAACTTATGGATTTTTTAATTAACTATATAAATAAATTTATCAGTTCTGCAAATAGTTAAATTGTTAAGGATGCCTATCCCAGTTATTTTTATGTCGGGCCAAGAAAATTAGACGTTGAATGTAAATAAGTGCATGTAATTCAACCCGACAACAAACTATTTACATTTGAATATACACAGGAAATAATGATCAAAGGCGTATACATGAACACACGGTTAATTATAAATAAATAAATAAATGGATTAAATAATTATTATTAAATTTTAATAATATTAATTTATAAAGTGAATACCGTATTTGATTTATAACTGGTCGTGCAGCAACTGAATGGGATGGAACAAGTGACGGTGGAACTATGCCGACGGACACAACACGATGAAGCGATTTGGTCAGAGTTGGTAGCTACATTGTTTTTAATTAAATTGAACGATCGTTTAACTTAATTAATACGAATGGGTTCGGCAACAAAACGAATCAAGGTGAGTTATTTCACTCAGTTTATCCCATTTATATTTTATATAAACTGGGTTTTTATTTTGTGTGCACTGTTTGCTAATGGTTGATGATTATATGACTGTCTGTTTGTACGTTAAATATTATTTAATATTCATGGATTAAATTAAGCGTTTGTTTAATTTAATTGAATTACATCGTTATTTTACCAGTTATATTCCCAACTGAGATAACTTATCTAGTTGGTTACGTTTAAATAATAAACGTATTAAAACAAATCATTTGATGCTTGAATGGCCGTTATAAATTGTTTGTTGACTATTATTGTTGAACTATTTATCATGTTGGAGTTGAAGTAACCCATTTTGTTGTAGGGAAGGACAGGTTAGAGGGATCCAACCGGATTCCTCAAATATGTTGTTTATTTATAATCTATTTAATCAATCTAATTGACTGCTGATTGTTGAATCCAAACTGAACACCTATGTGATATTAAACAATGGATGATATTGGTTGGGAAATTATTGGCAGAATGCCTGTAAATGAACCATTTTATAAAAATTGATTTACCGTCAGGTAAATAAATCAAAAGAAAGTTATAATGTTTGATTTATAACAAAAGACAGGTTTTGTAAATCTATTTTTTTATAGACTATTTTTAAAATAAAGTTATTAAAGGAAATAATTATTTTTATCTTGACATTACAAAACGAGTATATAAAGCAAGATTCGCATGTTAATGAGTTTTGGGACCAAATAGACGGCGATTAATCAAATGGTTAAAGGTTGAATTATTTATTAAATGAGATTATTTAATTAGACTGTTAATTCAATCAAATGGAATTATTTGATTTAATTTTATTTACTAACATAAAAGAAATTACCATATGGAAATGTTTAACAAAGTAACCTTGTTTTGAGATGACCGAGTCGACTGCTGGCATAAGATTTGATTATTAGAAACTATTATTGGATTATTAATTATTATTGAAATAAAATATCATTTTAGAATAACCTTTCAGAAAGATTAATCATTTTATTTATAATTGATAATGTAATAAACTATTCGAGGTAAATGATGTTAGACAAGTAACAAGGAGTTGATCTGTAACGGTATTTTAAAAGTATAGTATGAATATGAATGTATAAAGTGACTCGATAGACAAGATTTGGATATACTGTAATGTTTCCAAATGAAACCAAGATGTTTTAATATATCGAGTCGAGATTTCTGTAAAGAGAATAATATTAAGTTTAAATTGAAAATGTTGAAATGGAAATGGTGATAAAGGGGATAAGTTGAGTAAAACCTCGTTCATGATTAAAAAGGATTTTTTAACAATTTTGCTCATTTTATATGAGTTAGATTTTTGATTCATTCCCCGAAAGGAGTTATATAAAAGGAAAGTTTGAAACAAGATTGATGTGAATTGAAATCGAACGTAAACTTTAGTCGATTGAACTTGGTTTTAAAAGTAAGAATCAAACGGTAAAGATCTAAAGATGAATATTTCAAATATGAAAGGAGTTGTTGAACAAAACTAAGATAAGTGGTTATTTAAAAAGGGATTCTAAATCAAATATAAGTATTGGGGAAAAAGATAGCATGTGATTTCGTTGATAAGCTTCTACCTATTCAGAAGATAAGAATGTTGTCATCTCAAGGTCTGAGAGGTAAATAAAATACCCCAACTCGTAACGTTTTCATGATTATCCAAGGATGATATTAGTTTAGAAACGAGGATAGTGGAAGTGATTAAAATAGGTATTTCCGTAAAGACTATCATGAACGATAATTCGAAGGATTTTAAGTTTTCTGGGAATAAGTGAATCAATATAATTTATTTTCTATTCTGTGATCTTTAACCAACAGGAAGGGTATATGACTATATTGTTTAAACCCAAAGGTTTTGTTATCTTTTATAAACGAACAACTAAAGCGTGTGCGTCACACACGGTAAATTATTCAGTTGTGAATGTCCTTGTAAATGAACAATTAAAGCGTGTGCGTCGCACGCGGTATTTTACTTCGTTTGTCAGTTTGTTTATACGATGTTTATTTGAAATATATAACCTTTGTCACACTTTGTAAATTATCATTTTATTTATAAGTCTGTGCAATTCTATATTTATGTGAATTAAAAATATGTTTGAAATGCAAATTTCAAATGATAAGCGCCATTACTTGTATGAATATAACAAGATAAAATATGCAAGTAAGATTTCCAACTTAGATTGTCCATTTTCTATTTTAGAATATATCATTGGTTATATTTAGAGAATAATTCCGAAATCATTTACTTCGTTAATTTGAATTAAACTTATTATAAGTTGAATAAAAATTGGAAAGGTGGTAATCCAAATGTCGAAAGTTTTAAAAATCAAATTAACGACTTTTTAGCTAAAGAGGCCAACTGACGCTGTATACTGGACCAGTGAATCCATTTTTCTCTATGGATGATGGTTGTTTATTCTGATAGTTTAAAACACCGACTATCAAAATCTGGCAAATCGATTGTTAGTTCGGAAAGACCGGGATCGAATTTATATTCGAAAACCATTCAGAACAATAAATACGTTAACGTTTAAGATGTTCAGAAGATGGTCGAGATTGAGCATTGAAGACCATGGATCTTCATAAGCGGAAGAATTGCTGTTGAAATCCTCTGGCTAGCTACCAGAGGTTTGTAAACTGTGATTCTATCGTGGTTGAAATCTATGGATTGACAAGGACCACTCGGTACCAATCCATAGGAGGATGCTTCGGTTCATCCTGTTTTTGGATGACTTGTATGGACGAGTGTCAGACAGAGTATTTCCAGATGGTCATATACACTGATTTCTTCAAACATGCCAGTGTATTTTTGAGGGCGCCGGTTAGTGATTTGACGGATCTGACGATGTGGCATTCAAAGTGATGTGCTGATAAGTAAACGTAGCCGCAAGCCTCATCAACCGGTAAATGACAAAAATCGGGCAGGCAGCATGCCTATGTGGGTCGCTCCCATAAGGTTGTATAATCACATATCTAGAGAAGATCCATTTCATTCTTTAATCTATTTCGATGCTGTCCCTTTTCGGGAAGCGGTTGCTGATCCCTACCGTTGGTGATATACATTCGATACACTCAAGCGAAATGAGTGGTCGGTCATGTTTGGGCCGGGTTGCAAGACGTTCTTGCTGAATCCAATGTATTCGCCTCTAGAGATGCACTATCGGCAGGTGGTTCCATACCTTTTCATAGTCGGAATCCAATCTCCAGTAAGTGCCTTCGTTTTCGATTGTATACTATATATGTGGAGCATGAGATGCAAGCGTTCCGCTAGATTGTTATTTATTGTATTTAGACACTATTATAATATCAAAATAATATATGATTTCAAAATGTTTTGGGTTATAGTAAGGTAAAACCGTTTGTGTTTATGTGTGGGTTAATCTTACTATTATCCTTTTCTTTCAAAAGGATTTTTGACTTCAAAATCAATATGGATGTTATATAAACTTAGTGGGTTTCTCACTCTGGTTCACCAGACTGACCCGGTATTTGAAATGCTCGGGTTAGCCCGGGTTGTACAGGTTCAGATTATTGGACACTACGAAGTTCAAAGGACGTGTTGTAGGAGTTCAGACATATTGGTAATTATTCCGTTGTGTGGTGTATATAAGGACTGGTTATTATAACTGTCCAGATGTATTGATGTACTCTAATGATTGTAAGTATTTTATAAGCTCTCAATAAAAGTTATTTCTATATTATATTTGTTCCGCTGCGATGTGAGACTCTGATTCTGTTGTATTATCTTCTCAATGTTTCTTCTATTCTAATATTTCTTTCACTCTTATCTCATCCTCTAACTTGTTTCTATTGGCATCTGGGTTTCCAGTACAATTTGGGTTGGACTGGTGTTGTTTGGTCAGCCTAAAAGGTACCGGAAATTTTGGGTCCTCACAGAAAGGGAAATTAAACCTTCCATAGAAATTTTTCTAACTCTATCTGGAGCACTGATCGCGAGAGCCTGCACCAGCCCTCCAGAAGTTCCTATCCTTTGACCTTGTCCCTGTGATCCCTGTTTCTTCGGGCACAACCTTGCAAAGTGCCCGACCTCTCCACAAACAAAGCAAACATTCTTCCTTTTCCTGCAGTCCTTGGCCAAGTGACCCTCTCACCCGCAACTATGGCACTTCCTCTTACCCTTAGCCTTGTCATTCTTTTCTCCCTTCTTTTATTGTTGTTGCTGTCCTTTCTTGGGCCATACCTATTTATTTTGTGTTTCCTCAACCTTAACTTCTATCTTTTCAGATTTGTTTGAAATTTATCTGTGTTCCCTTCATGGGCCATCATTTTTCTCATCCTTGGGTTGTGCTCCTTAGCCCTAACTCCTTTGTTCTCCTTTGTACCATCCTTGTGTAACAAGCTAACAAGTCTCTCAAAAGTTGCCTCCATCGCATGGAAATCCTTACAAAGGTCGAGAAAATTAACTGTAGGGGATACTACTGCAGCTACAGATGGACATTAGGCACTTCATTGCCCTTTGACATGCTCTGCAGAGTCTCTCGAAAGTTGCCTCCATCACATGGAAATCCTTACAAAGGTCGAGAAAATTAGCCGTAGGCGATACTAATGTAGCTACAGATGGAGGTTATGCAATTCATTGCCCTTCAACATGTTCCGCACTTTAAACATGCCTACGGTATCATGCCAGAATGGGGACACCTTTCGAGAAGAATCGGTTCCCCAAACAAAAAGGAAAAACGAATCAAGCGGAGAATTGAGAGATATTACATATGGCTTTGGGGAATATGTTTAGACTTTTCTTTTTGAAAATTCTTTCTTTTAAAACCTTTTTGAAAATAATTTTCGAAACCTTTATCCAATCTGGTAACCTTCAGCTCTGATACCAAGTGTGACACACCACGTCCGTTAATGTCACTCACAAAGGGAATGCATTAAGTTTCGTGAAGCATTATAGGTAAACAGACACAGAATATTACAAGACAAACACAAATAAGATAGTATTGGAAATTCAAATTTTATTTCAAACACAATCCATACAACGTGGTTCAAAATACCTGAGTCAAAAACCATTACAATAACATAAAATTTTTCTTTTAACATCAGAGTACATAAATACATAAAAGAAAACATAATTCCCAAAATAAAAGAGACAAAGCCATAGTAGAGATAAAAACTTGAGCCATACTTCGAAAGCATCTCCAACAAGATTATATATTAGTCCTCACTAAGCCTGAGTGTTTCCTCCCTGAGAACCTAAGGAACGAAAGAAAGGAGGAGAAACAAATGGGTCAGAAATAAAGTCTGGCAAGTCTAGTGACTTTTAGCAAGTAAATAAATAACATTAGCATGACAAGCATATAAAGTGGATAAGAGAGATCACCACATAAATGGCAAGTGTGACAAGGTAGACAGGATAAAGTGTATACACTTCTCTAATGATTACTCTGCAATGTTACTAGTATAACCAGAATGAGATGATCCCTTCCACTATAAGGTGGTAGACTTAGGGCATTCATCCAAATGTATCTTAACCACTACCCTAATCGATCGGCTCCCTACACCGTAGATATTTTGTGTCGGCCCCATGATAGGATGTAACACGTCCTAAAGTAGCAAGCCCTCACTGATATGCACAACCCCATATCTACTGGTGGCACGGTCGTCTTATCCCCCTCTTCCCAGCTCATGCACGCATATGGCCCGGTCGGTTTGTGTCGCCCACAACGTCCTCCACATTTGGATCTCTTACAATCAGTCAGTAAGCGTTCCCCCTCTCCGCCTAGCACAGAGTACTTCATTTGATACCTACTCCGGGTTACTGACTGAAATGGGTCCCACACAATATGATACAAGCTCTCTCCTTTATCTTGTACCCCCCACTAGGTTTTCACTGACTATGTATACCACTAGGTGTCTTTAATTATATAGCCCTATTATTTCTACAAGTTATGCTTACCCTAAATGGTGTCTTTTATTACGTAACTCTATTATTTCCTCCGGTTATGTATACCACTAAGTGTCTTTAATTACATAACCTTATTGGGTTAAGTTTGGGGGCCTATATGTAAATATTACCCACCCTCTCCAGATTTGCTTAACCCATCCACTAGCCAATCGATTTACTTAACCCTAACTTTAGTTCACAATCATACAATTCCTATGGATTAGATTTTGTTAAGTAGTTCAATTCATTACCATGTCCATTTATGGTTCATAATTAGCAAGACCTCCCACATTAGGCTACAACGTGTGGCTGCTGGATATGTCGGTCGGGTCTGGGCAGTCTTATTCCACATTTGGGCCTAACCTCGTGTCTTAGCCTGATTTGTATTTGCGCACTTAGACCTCTCACATTTAGTTCTACATTAGTGGCTGCTGGATATGTCGATCGAGTCCGGGCAGACTTCCACAACTAATGCAACCTAACCTCGTGTCATAAGTGCAATTACAATTACTAGTTGTAATTACTAGACATTCCATTTTAATTAATTAAACCTATACCTTTATAGGTTTTAATGCCCATTCTACCCAATAATTTGAATTATATGTCCAAGGATGTTTATATTCAAATTGTGCCAATTATTAACCTTATTCCCCCGTTCCTTAACTAGCGCCCTCGCAAAATTGGTAGCATGCCTAGGCTAAATAATAGCCTAGTCATAAAAGATAAAAGGAAAAAATAACAGGAATATGAAAAAGTGATTGTTTAACATGACTTGGCGTAAACATAAACTAGCATGGTGATAAGGTGGACATATCAGCATAAAACTGATGAACTTGTGGCAGTCAATTGATTCTAACATAACTATGATGTCACGATAAGCATAATTAGATCTAAATTAATGAATTAGATATCCAACTGGTTTAGATCTAATATGATAAGAACAAGGTGATAAACTAGATCTGATTAACAATTTGAATGTTCACATAATTTAGATCCAATGGTTTAAAAGTGGATCTACACAAATAAGGTTTTCGGTTCACATCATAGCATGTCATAGAAGTTACCATGGATCTAACAGGATAGAGATTTAGATCAATAGTTAAAATAGATCTAGCAAAAATCATAGAATGTCACAAAGGTTACAATAGATCCAACAAGATAGAGATTTAGATCCAAATCCTAACCAATTCAGAATGTCATGCGTTCATGATTTACAATAGAGCTGATATAACTTAGGCAAATGAACAAATGCAAGTCATAGTCGTGTCATATTTACTTTTAAATATTCAAATCTAAAAGCAACTAGAAACTCACAGCGTTAGGATTAGAAAATAGAGAAAGAATGGATCTTGAATCCCTAGATTTGATTTTCAAACCTGATAGTTGAAGAAGATAACAGGTTCAGTTCAGACACCGGTAAAGTTTGGCCACCATGAATTCTCAATGAAGAAAGTATGAGAAATGGCCACGTATATATAGCTGTAAAACCCTTTGAAACTGACTACAACCTTAGCACTTGAGGTACCGACACCCCTATGGGTGGGTCGACCCATGGGTCGACACCCCATAAGGGGTTCGACCCCAGTGTCGACGCCCCTTTAGGGGGTCGACCCCCAAGAGCGGCAAATTTGCCGCCTTAACGAATTTTTGATTTTTGAACTGTCCTGGATAGGGTCTGACTTATATCTGACCTATACGTGACTCATGTATATGCATTCTTTCTGTGCATATACAAACTTAAAACCCTCATATCTTCTCCATACAGAGTCCGTTTTACGCAAACCAAATGTCTATCTTGACCAGAATTTTGAGACAGACACAACGGCGTAGTCTGTTTTCCTTAATTCTCAATATTAAATTTATTATTATTTAATTTATCCTCTTTTAGTGTCGTTAAAACTTCGGGGTGTTACAATTAACAAAACAATTCAAACAATTAAACACATTTATTCAATAAGGGTGACCAACAAGGTAAGTTACCTTCAATGGTTCCAATCTTCAGAATAACGACCTGGGTTTCCGCTGAAATTAAACAAACGTTTAATTTCATTAGTTCAATCAATATATGAATATATATTTAACAAACAAACAACCAGTAGCAGTCATAACACACAAAATAAAAACCCAACCTATATAATATAAGTGGGGAGAACTGAGTGAGTTTAACTCACAATTATTTACGATATTGCTAAGCTATGCAATTTCATTAAATTAAACTAGTGTTTAATTTAATTAAAATGGTCAAATGGTTCCATATCTGTCCAGACTGATCCAAGAATGTAAGGTATGTTGATGCAGTCCCAACGCCTTTTATTTCGTTCCATTCTATAAACAGATGCGACAATTATAATTATATGATTTAATTAATATGACTTGTTTCCTTAATTATAAAATTAAGTTATGCTAATTACTTTTTGTTATGACAAAGATAGTCTGATAACTGTCTTTTTCCTCTCATTCTTGTTCCCTTCTTCTTTGTTACTGCTCATGTTCGAAAACCCTACATCGATTATAATTATTTTTGTTCATGAATTTAAATTAAACAGTTACAATTTTATTACTCACTAATGAATATAATTAAAATAATTTCTTTTTATCTGAAATGGTCTTATTCCGTCTCGTTCCTTATCGATCTCCCAAGCACTTATGAAATATGGCCCGCTCTTTTGTACGCTACCGTTTTTGTGCTCAACATCATGTACTGTTAAACCATTACAGTAGTTTTAAATAATCAAAAATAGGATTAATTAGTCTTTAATTAAACTTAAAATACATTTAATTGCTTTATTAGACAAAAATAAGGCCCGACCCCTTCTTCACGCACGAGTCTTGTTCACACAATATAGGCACGATTAACTTCGTTACTCCCTCACGTAGCTTTACTTCTCCATCCCTTCTCATGCAAGCTGCTCCATTATAGAACCCATCACTGCCGAATTCCACCACAGTTGAAAAACCCCCGGCCCAACTTCTGGTATAGCTTCATTTATCCCATCTTTAGATTTTCTCCTCATTCCAGAACACCATAACCCATGTTGGTTCCCACCAACCTCACACAGCCGCATGCTCACCCCATCCACCAGCAGATGATCGGACAACTTTATGCGGTGCGCCTCAGCCCCCTTATCCTATGCCATGAGTCTTAGGCGACTCGAGATCATCAAGCTCCGACTAACCACCAGAAATCGCAAAAAAAATTGATTTCGTTTTCTTGCCATCCGCCAGCTCCAAAAATTATCGCCGCTGATCAAGTCGTTGGTCTCACATAGCTGAATATTTTGCTAGTTTAAAGATTCTTGGGTAGAATAATAGTTTAAAAGAAAATTGATCTATAAAATTTGAGTTTTGGGGCTGTGTATTCTTTTAGGTGGCGGCAGATTAGCATTGACCACATGGAACGAAGAAACTTCATATTGACCAAAAATGGAGTTAATATAAGGAAACAAATCTTTTCAAATATTATTTAATTATACTCCATCGTGAAGTAACTTGTAAAAATAAGCACATATGATCTCTAATTCGAGATGAAACCCCTAATCCTAGCATAAAAAATATTCCAGACCTGATGGGACGGGATTCGTCGAATTCTGAGGTCATTTTTAAAAAGTCCTTTATAAATCACAGGCTAAAAATCACGCGTTTAAATTTCCCACGATCACAAAATAAATCTAATCAACTTGAAACTTTGTAATTATACTAGACCTTTTCCTTGTGGATCCAATGAAATTTATTTTGTTCAAATCGGAGTTCGTTTGGCCAGCCGTTTATTCCTTTAGAATTACCCTTGTTGTAAAGGCCCGCAAATTCGTACCCTTTGAGCTGACATATTACAACCACGTCCAACCCAATTGCATGAAATTATGAATCTTTAATAGAAAGGAAATAGAGGATGAGAAGTAGGAAGAAAGAAATATTAGAATAGAAGAATAAGAAGAACAGAGTCTCACAGTGGAACGAACAAAATATAATATATCAAAATACTTTATACCAAAGAACTGTATATATATGATTACAGCATCAGAGTATACATTCAGATCAATACAATACACAGCGGAAATAAACTAGTACCGGTGAATATATGGAATACGTCTCGACTTCAACTCCACATCTGGAACTCCAAGCGAAAACCAAACCTAGAAATATACTCGGTCTGACCCGAGCACATTTGAAGCAAAGCAAAATTCACCCGGATCAGTCTGGAATACTTTCGGTGATAAATTCATATGGCAAACAACTTGTTTAACTTTGGAAATTCTTTTGAAAGAAAAGGATAATAGTACGACCAGTCAACACATAAATACGGCGGATTTTACCTTACTATAACCCAAACCATTTTGAAATCAATATCTTATTCTGATATTATAATAGTGTCTAAATACAAATAAATAGAATCTAGTAGAACGCTTGCATCTCATGCTCTACATATATAGTATACAAACAAAACCGTGGAAGCTTATTGGAGATTGGATTTCAATTATGACAAGGTATGGAACCACCTGCCGATAGTGTATCTCTAGAGAGGAATACTTTGGGTTCAACAAGAACGTCTTGCAATCCGGCCCACACATGACCGACCACTCATTTCTCTTGAGTGTATTGAATATATTGTCACCTCATGACTGCAGCCACCATAGTCCGCGGACATACAGAAAATGAAATAAGTAACAAAATGAATATTCTCTAGATCGTGATAATACACCCTGATCGGTGCGACCCACATAGCTATGTTGCCTGCCCGATTTTTGTCATTTCCCAGTTGTGAGGCTTGAGGTTAAAATCGACTTTTGAAACATCTGTCCACCATTCACATAGTCCATACAGTCATCCAAGAAAAGGATGAACCGAAGGCACCCTCCTACCATATCCTAGGAATCACCCTATAGATTAGTAGCGAGTAATCCTAACAATCCGTAGATTCCAATCACGACAGAATCATTGTAAACTCTAGGGATCGGCCAGAGGTGTTTAACAATAGTTCTTCCGCTCATGAAGATTTACAGTCTTCATTGCTCCATCTTCGATCAGCATCTTTGACGTATTCGAATTTATTGGTCGGAGTGGTTTTCAAGTATAAATTCAATTCCGGTCTTTCCATACCAATAACGTTGGGTCAAATTTTGATAGTCGGTTATTTAACTATCAAAATAAACAACCATAAAAGTAAAACAGATCCATTGGTTTATACATAGCATCACTTGGCCATTTAAAAATAATTATCAGTTGAACTACCCAAAAATAATATATTGGTTTAATATGTTAATATTCTCAAATCCTTTTACTTAAATACCCAGGAAATATCTTAAATCATATCTAATTTAATCTTCAACTAATCATTCCAAAACGTTGTTCTAACATTTCTTTTTATCTTATCAATTCAACCTATCACTCGTAAAACAATCATTACGACATCTCCTTTGGCTTCATTATTTGAATACCAAAGTCACCCCTCATCTTTTTAGAATAATCCCATTTAAATCGCATTGCTTCACTTTAAAATTACCAATATATTTCCACCAATCTCCTTTTTATTTCTTTATTAATGGGATATCATTTCGTACCATCAAGCCCCTTTTCATTTTTATTTTCAGAATATCATTATATATATATATATATTTCCAAATCCTTTAAATAATGTTACACTATACTTTTCCAAAATATTTTACTCTAACATCTTCACCAGTACAACTGAGATCATCCTTTAATAATCCTGAAGTTGTTCAAGTTGGGGTAATTTAAGTACCTCTCAGACCTTGATCAACAATGTTCTTATCCTAAGATAGATATTAGTTGTAATACAAAAACCGATACTCATTTCATACCATAACAAATCCCATTTTAATTCCATCTTGATGAAATATTATCTCTTCTTTAAAATGGTGGTTCTATATCGTATCTTGATAACTTATTTCATTTAACTGCTCTAATTCAACTTGGGTTTACGTTTGATTTCCCATTTCAGCTCTCCCTGGTTCCTAACTGTAAATCAATCAGGAAATAATTCTCTAAATATTAATCCCGAAAGATCAATATTCAGAAAATCTGTTATCCCAGCAGGTTCTCAATTAAGTTCTAATTTGTAAAAACTCGGAAAATCTAAGCCAATTTAAAATTTTTAATTTGGCTATTTTAGTGGATTTTAAATATTTAAAATAAATTATTTTAAATAATAACGACGAAAATTATGTTTGAACCGATGTTTGAAAATAAATATAATTATTTTAAATTATAAACAAGGCCTGAAATAGCGCGGCAGTTTCAAAATTAGAATTCAAACTTTGACTGACTGTACCGGTTGCAAAATAAAACTGATTTTAGTGAAACCAAAAATATTTAAATCTGTTTATGAATATCTTTCTAACGAATCTGAAAAATCGAAGTTTCATAGCGGAAATCAAAAGTTATGGCCAAATGAATTTTCAGAAAGGGCGCTATAGAATTTATATAGCCCGTGAAAATAGACATTTTGCAAACGACCTCAGAATTCGACGAAACAACTTTTGTTTGATTTGGGATATCAAATTATTGCTAGGCTTCAAATTTCATAATTTTTGAAGTTAATATGTGGACATGGCAAAAGAAAATGTGTTTGGTGAATTTCTGTTAAATTGGATCGAGCAGAAAATGGCCATTTTTCAAACGGTCTCAGAATTCGACGAAACTAGTTTTGTTGGCACCGTATCATCAAAACGTAGCTAGATTTATTTTTCTGGAATTTTTGGAAATCAGTATGTGGACCCGACAAATTGTAATGTATGTTCAAATCAAATATTGAATGTTTTATATTTTAATTTGAAGAAAAACTGACGGTAACAGTAGAATGGGCCTACGAAACATATCCCATTGTGTTCGGGATGGGGGTGTTTAGCTAGGGACGACAGTCGTTGGGTTTGGATTGGAGTTCGTATGAGATAAGGGGTATTTTTGGATTTTTGAAAATATATAAATATAAAGAAAAAAATATGATTGGCCAGTCAAACCTTCTCTCTCCCGATCCTTCATCTCGACGCACGGCGGTTGTTCTTCATTCCTTCCCTCCTCATTTTCTCCTCCTCCATGCAATAAATTCATCCACTCCAGTTGGGTTTTTTTGTAGAGCGTCAAGAGGGCTTTAAATCAAGATAGGAATCGGATTTTTCGTCGAGGATTCAGGGAGAATCGACGCCAGGAAGTCCTGACGTTTGGACCGCCGCCGCGCCTCCTACAGGCCGTCGATCTGAGCATGGTAGCCGGCGCGTGAAGCCCACTCCACCCCCGACAACGTCATGCCATCCGATCGTCCTATAGCTACGTGGATTAATCGAAAAAGCTAGACCTAGATTTGAACATTTCAGAAAGGTAATCGGCTTTATTATTTAAGCTATTCTATAGCACTTTAAAGCGCTACGGTTTTTGATTTCACTGTAAAAATCATATCTTTCTCGTTTGTTGACAAAATCCAGCGAAACAAGAGACAGTGGACTCGTGCGGATGTTTTTTACATTCTAGAAGAGACCGCATATTTTTCTGAGCCTTCTGCTATATTTGTTGGAGTGGAACCCAATGTGAGATTTCTAAATTATAACCGATATATGCATTGTAAAAAATAGATATGTGTTGAAATAAATTGAAATGAAATTGAAATATTGTTATATACGTATATCTATATATATATATATACTCCCCTTCTCCATAGACCATAGACGATATATATTGGTTGTGATATTGTTTGGATTATTGGTTGATGTGAAATTTGGTGAATATCATGAATGGTTGATTTGAAATGATTGATTGTGGTTGAAATCCCATTAGGATTAGTATATGGGAAAATTCATCTACGTACAAACTAGATATTGAAAATCCCCATTGTCAAAAACCGCGAGGTTTTATGCTAGAGCGAGGAGCCGTACTAGGGACGGTGCCGGTTTTAACTATCCTGCCGTTATGCTGCAGAAATTTTCAATAATATTCATGTGTTAGAATTATTTTCATGTGTTGAAATTATATTCAAGCGTTAAATAGAAATTCCTGTGTTGAGTAGAAATTCATGTGTTGAATGAAGTTCATGTGTTAAATAAATTCTTCGAAAGATAAAAATAACATTTTTATTATATATATAGCCTAAATAAAATATTAGTATTTTAAATAAATTGTTTTAACACCAAAAATAACATTTTTTGCAATAAAAATAATCATGTTTTGAAATAAATTGTTTTACAATAAAAATCACATTTTTATTATATATATAAACTATAGAAAATATTCATGTGTTGAATAAAGGACTAGATCGATAAAAATCATATTTTTATCATATGTATGAAGTCAAAAACGTTCATGTGTTTAATATATAGATTAAACAACAAAATCTACATTTTTATTGTAAATATAAAGTGTTAAAAATGGTGATGTGTTGAATAAATATTTTTGATGATAAAAATAGCATTTTTATCAAATATATGAAGTGGATATGGTTTTGAAATCGAAGAAGGAAATATATATATATATATATATATATAATTAAAATATATTGAATAATGAAGTTGCAGTTCGTGTTTTGAAACCGTGATTTGAAACGATTAGTGCGAGAGATCCGACCAACGGATTTTCCCGAAACCACAACCATTGTGTTCTCTTTGGAAATATCTTTCCAACGATACCAACTTTGTAAAGATCCAACGGTTGGATTGTCTGGAATGTTTAATTCAAATCTGAAGAAAAACAGCGCCAGAATCGATTATATATATATAATTAAATTAAATCGAATAACGACACTGCAGTTCGTAATTTGAAATCGTAACTTCAAACGATTGTACTGGGAGATCCGACCGTCAGATTTTCCCAAAACTAAAACCGTTGGATTCGTTTCGAAAAGATCTTTCTAATGATATAAAATTTGTGAAGATCCAACGGTTAGATTTTCAGATATGTGTAAATCAAATCTAAAGAAAAACAGCGCCACGGTCGCGTTATGGCCTGAAGCGTCGTTTGAATGAATTGGCTATTTTTAAATAAATAAAAATAGCGATAAATCGTGATAAAATATTATAAACGATATGGAATGGTAATAAACTGAATTTGCTCGGTTTATGTGATATTTGATGGTTGAATGTGTTTGGCGTGAAAATTACATTAAAGAATAGAATTAGTGATATCGAATAATTTAACCATTGAAATGAATTGATTTGAAATTCTAAATATATGCGAATTATTTGAAAAGGCCGAGTTGATTTTCATTTCAAATAATTGATCGAAGAGTGAAAGTCGAAGATATGAAGATGGTGCAAGACCGATGATCTTCACGTCGAATGGAGGGGTGCTACTGATGCTCATGATAGGAGTAGCTACCTCGAAGGGGCTGAAGTAGTAGCCATCCGGACGTTGTAAGGATATGCGAGGTATTGAGTGCCTCTAGTTTCGTTCAGACCCAGAATGAACTTGCAAATGGACTTTGTGTCTGACACTGTATTTTGTTTGTGCTGATCAATCTCTATTAAATATATATCTGTTTGGCGGCAGAGAATTTATTCTCTTGCATAACGCCCTTCTCTGAGACGTACGAGCTCAGAGGTTATATATCGATAGAAATCAGTCACATGGAGTGAATTGCCCGTGTGGCATGCCTAAGTGGCAGACGATCATGGCTTCTGTTGAAAAGCAAAGTTTTCTGGTTGATGATCAAAGCACGGCCTGTGTGGCATAGCTTTGTGTATAGCGTTGTTTCACGAGCCTCACACCCCGGTATGAGCCAGAAACGGGAGAAGACATCAGGGAGGACATGCGTTTCCTTCTAGCTAGGAGTGGTGCTTTGGGTTTTGCACGCCCGGGTATTTTACTTATGTGGATGATGGAAAGCGAGGCCTCGGTTAGTTCGGTATATTTGGAACCGATGATTTGGTCGGATATGACCAGTGATGCCCCATAGGGCAGGGAAACATAGTGTTCAGGAATTTTAATCCACATCGGTGGACCGGTCCTGACGATCCAAGGGTCACTCGAGCTCTGATCCTGAGGGGCGGGCTAGAGCATCTCGAATTCGTTAAGGACTATCTTTTACCTTGGTTCATGATGGAAATCCAATTTCCAAATAAGACACCGTGCGGTTTTGATTGTATATATATATATATATATATATATATGGCGACATGATATATTGTACCCATGCCATCTATGATTGATAGTTATGATTGAAATTGTTTTTGAAATATATATACACTAGCAATAATATCAAATGATTTGTTTTGCTCGTATCAAGCATATTTTAGCCATTATAAGGGGAAACTCTATCCTCTGGTTTGTGTTGCATTGTGTGATGGGAACTGAGTCTTATAATTGCTTCATTTTTATAAAAGCATTGCGATGTTTAAAAGACTTACTTGGTTTAAAGCACTGGCAATCCAATGGAGTAAACCCATTCCTCGAAAGTGGCGTGGTCATGTGATTGGCCATATTATGAAATGTAGATTTCTCATACCAGTCCCATGACTGACTCGTACTTAGTTTCACTTGCAAACTCGGGTGCCCCCTTTTTCTACGTGGGCAGCCTTGTATTCAGGTTTTAGCAAGCTCTTTCTGGATAGCTGGAGCTGAAGATGGATTCTATCATTTATCTCTTTTTACGCTGTTCAGCTCCTACTGTACATATTATGTTTTCTTTTCCGCTGTAGACATTTTTTGTATAGCTGAACTGTATTTTGTACTAAGTATGATCTTATATACTGTGTAACTCTGATGATTATGTTTATCCAGTGTATTCTATTGTACATTATCTGGTGTATTTAATAATTTCTGTTATTATCTGTTTACGTGTTATATTCCAAAGATTACCCTTGCCACCGTCTTATGGGGTTCAGGGTCGTCACAAACGTGGTATCAAAGCCTTGGTTAAGCTTAGTTCTGGAATAAAACATATTAACGAACTCGTCAGAAATAGAACCAGTGGTGTTCTACGACGAATAAATCATTACAGATAGGATCAGTAATATCCTAGTATGAGTATCGCAGAATGAAATACACCTCGATAGACACATTTACATTCAAGTATATGTCTCTATGTTTTAAAATTACCTTTTCTGTTGGCCTAACACTTTGTCTGCTATTTGCAGACATTTAAAAATGAGTGGTAGAAGTAGAAGAGGTAGCTTGGAACCAGATGTTGAAGCTCTACTTAAGAAATATAGAAACATGGGTGAAGTACCATTCTTAGGCGAAGAATCTATTATTAAAACACAAGCTTGGATTCGTTCTACTGAGAAAATATTTGAAGGTTTAAAGCTGAGGGATGACTAGAAAAGATTACTGGCATCTTGGGCACTCAAAGACGAAGCTTTGTTCTGGTAGGATTCAATTGTTAAAGATAATACAGAAGGTCATATCACCTAGGATAGATTCAAAGAGATTTTCAGTGAAAAATTTATTCCTCCAGAAGCAACTGAGCGGTTATGTGATGAATTCTACTATTTGATACAAGGAGATATGAATATCCCAGAATATCATAAGAGATTCAATGAACTTTCTCATTTTGCCTATGACGGCCTTCCCTGCACCAACCGACATTTACTCCAAAAGTGCGCTATACACATGTCTAGTTAGCACGCGACGGTCGTCAAAAGGAATGGGAGAAGACGAAGTATCAACAAGGAACCAGTAGAATGTCTCACAGCGCATAGAACAAAATATAATAACAACATACTTGACATAAAACAGGTGAGATAGTGCATAAGCTGAAAACAAACTATCATAGCAGTGGAAAATCCAAATACAGCCTATGTTCTACATCATCATTATTACAACTTTTCAAACTATCTCTAAAGGTAAAAGCAAGATAAGGGAGGTACACTACTAATGCCCAAGTAGTGACCACCAACGACACAGGGAGATTATCTATATATATCATATGTGGAAGCCACCTGCTCGCCTCCGGATCAGCTATTCGTGCATCACCAGCTAACTTGTCTCTAGTATGCTCGTTTAGAAGCACCCAGAGTAATAAGAAGAGACATAAAACTCTGGGTCAGTCAAAAGTCTGGTGTGAGTGATAAGCAGCTAAACAGAACAATAACAGGTATGGAAAACCATATCTGAACCTGGACCTGCAACCAAAGAGTTGGCACTACATACTGTACAACACTCTAAGGTGCCACTTATATATGGTGTACAAGCACACGGGGGTGGTGGGTGTGCATGTCATGGTGATGGCAAACAAATCAAACATAGCAACCATCCCCACATCTCTCACTCAGTGCGTAAAGTATACGATATCCACCACTTCGATCACCCAACACTTCGCTATGATCACTCTGCCCCATGAAGTCACAATGGCTTCACTGCACTGATCCATAGCCACTAATCCTTCGCTATGTCCACTCTGCCCCATGGAGTCGTACACACCCCACTGCACGGGCTCATAGCCTTACTAATCCTTTACTATGTCCACTCTGCCCCATGGAGTCACAATGGCTCCATTGCACTGGCTCATAGTCTTACTACGATCACTTTGCCCCTCGAGTCACGGTGACTCTACTGCACTGATACGTAGTCCATCATTCCTTTTCAGTGGTGAATCGAAGTTATGAACATCGACAACTCCTTAGCACACGTCCCGCAGCAAAGCCCAATCATGAAGTGAACTCATTAGTTCCCAACTGGATCCTGAGCTCCAACTTCCATTCGGAATAACTTTTGCATCTGGGGTTATTGGTCATCACCGGATAGGTCTTCATTTATTTCATGATTATAATATAGGCTAGGGTTCATCTCAATTCGTAGCACCCTCTTCAGATCGGTTCGGATTGGATGACCTTCCCCCATCGGTTCGGATCGGATGGCCTCTCCCATCGGTTCGGATTGGATGACTTCCTCCCATCGGTTCAGATCCTTCTCCCCAAGCACTCCAGATCGGGTCGAGCCTCTCGAGCTTCTCCATAGTGTATTGGTTCGGGTCAGAGTGGCACACAAGGGCAGGTCGGGTCGGGGTTCGGGTCCAGATCGTCTCATGGATACAACAACTTGGAGGGCGGTTCGGTTCGGGCTCCTTTTCTCCGATCTGATCTGGATCGACCAAATTCCTGCACTTCTTTCCAGCGACTGTTTCGCCACTCGGCGGCGTTTTCGACCACCCTAACTATTCTAATCAATCACAAAGCATACCATACAGTCATAGCAACATGTATAATCAACCACAAACATCAAAACAACAATATGATAGGTTAAAATGGATCAAACATAGCCAAAGACCCATATTCTCCCTTAAGTGTGCTTAAGCAAACCTAATGATATGATTAGTAAAACTTAATCAAATTAACCCAAATTTCTAATAGAGGTCTAAAACATCATTTAAGAATTTATAAATATTTTTCCAGAATTTATTAGTGTATAAATTTGCTAATCATCATTAATTACCCTTAATTAACCATAATTAGTGAGGAACTATGCAAATCACTCACCTTAGCCACAAATAAACCTTAGATCTGAAATAAATCTCCGATATGGCGCGAATACCAATGCCAAACAGCAGCTCTAATCTTGATTTGATGTTGATCTCCCTTAATTTGATGTTGCTAAGCTTAATCCTTGATTAGAAAGTGATTTGGAGGTGATTTAGAGGTTGGAGGCCATTTTTAGGGTTTCTAAGAGGTGAGTGGAGGCTAGAAAACTAAAATGGAACGAAACCCTAACTCTTTTCAGCCTCCCCATAACTATAATTCCGAAATGGGTTATGGGCCCATTCACTAATCACCCTATTTGGGCCAGTTAAGCTGTTTTTCACCTTCCAAACCTTATTTCCGCCATATCTCCCAAACGGTAAGTCCGTTTAGCTATTATGACCACTCTACGGAAAGGTAAACCATCAAACGAATCTAATGAAAGTGGTTTCAAGTAAAAATTCCTTTCCAATCAAAAGTTATGGCCAAAACAGTATCAGCTAGGGGCAAAACGGTCATTTAAAAATCGAAAAAAATCATGAACATGGGAAATGACCTCGGTGGTCGTTTCCCAAAGCCACATGACCATACGACTTCATTTAAGAAAGAAAGAAATATTCTACGATCCTCCGATGCGTAGAATGCGGGTTGTTACATTCTCCCCTCCTTAAGAAATTTCGCCCCCGAAATTCCCTAACCAAAACACACAAAGGGTCCCGCATGCCTATCAACCATAAAACAACAATCAAACATGCAAAACAAGCAAAACAAGTCTATCCTAGCATGCAGAATAACTAAATTGCAAAGTAAATCTTACCAGGCATAGAGTTCTGGATACGTTTTCCTAATGCTCTCCTCTATCTCCCAAGTACAGTCATTCTCGTTCTCGCCTCACTGAACCTTGACTAGCTTCACCGCCTTCCTTCCAAGTTGCTTCGTATCATGCTCGACAATATGAATCGGCTTGCAGTTCCCAACCGCCTCGGGTTCCACTTCGAAGTCCCCTAACTGATCAGGTGAAATAGTCATATCTGGGTCGTGCACAAACTTCCTTGGCTGGGAAACATGAAATACGTTGTGAACTCCCGCCATCTTCTCTGGTAATTCAATTCTATATGCCAAATTCCCAACTTGTTCGGGAACTGGGAATGGGCCAACAAATCTTGATGCCAACTTGCCTCTCCTGCCAAATCGTATCACGCTCTTTAACGGAGAAATCTTTACAAACACCAAGTCACCAACAGAGAATTTTAAGTCTCTTCTCCTCTTATCAGCATAACTCTTCTTCCTATCCTGGGTAGCCTTCATCCGTTGTTGAATGATTTTAATCTTATCTGAAGTTTCCCTTACCACATCTGGTCCAAGCACAAATTTCTCACTGGTCTCTATCCAACATGACGGTGATTGCATGCTCTTCCGTACAAAGCTTCATATGGAGCCATACCGATACTGGATTGGTAGCTATTATTATATGCAAACTCTACTAGATGCAAATGGTCATCCCATGATCCACCAAAATCCAATATACAAGCTCTCAAGAGATCCTCAAATATACGATTCACCCTCTCTGTCTGACCGTCGGTTTGAGGATGATACGTGGTACTGAGATATAATTCTGACCCTAGAGCCTCTTGTAAGCTCTTCCAAAACCCACTAGTAAACAAAGGGTCTCGGTCACTCACAATGCTTTTAGGTACTCCATGAAATCTCACTACCCACTTCATATACAATTCTGCTAACTTAGCTGCCATTCTGGTCGATTTGACTGGTATAAATCTTGCACTCTTAGTCAATCGATCCACAATTACCCAAATGTTATCATGTCCCGATTTAGTCCTTGGTAAACCATCAATGAAATCGATCGAGACTTGCTCCCATTTCCATTCGGGAATCTCTAATGGTTGCAACAAACCACTAGGCTTGTTTTGCTCGGCTTTAACTAGCTAGCAATTCATGCACTTGGATATAAACTCCCCAACGTCTCTTTTCATCCCTTCCCAGTAGTAAGTCTGCTTCATGTCTCAATATATCTTATCACGACCAGGGTGTATAGTCAGTTTCGAGTGATGACATTCCCTAAGCACTTCATCTCTCAAACCATTCACGTTGGGTACAACTATTCTTCCATTCTTTTGAAGCCATCCTTCACGATCAAGCCCATACAAATTCATATCCTCACCGTCGATATTCATCTCTAACTTGGAGATGATTTCCAATAAATTAGGATCATCCCTCTGGCTGGAACCAATCCACTCAATCAAAGTGGGTCTGATCGTCAAACTAGCTAACATCTCTGGATCCAATTCGCACTTTGGTCTAAAATCATACCCTGCGATGTACTCCAGTTGCTTCCATTCAAGAAAATAGCCCCTAAATTGGCATGTATCGTACTCAAGGCATCGTCTACCGCATTGCCTTTACCAGGTGTATATGCGATCTCAAAATCATACAAAGCCAAGAACTCTAACCATCTTTGTTGTCGGAGATTTAGATCCTTTTGAGAGAAGAGATACTTTAACGATTTATGATTGGTAAACAACTCAAATCTCTCTCCCAGGAGATAATGTCTCCACGTCTTCAATGCGAACACGATCGCTGCCAGTTCCAAATCATGGGTAGGATACATTTTCTCATGCGGCTTTAGTTGCCGACTACCATAAGCTACAACCCTACCTCCTTGCATCAATACAGCACCTAGTCCGGCACCACAAGCATCCGTGTAAACCGTCATTTCTTCATTCCCTTTAGGAATGACTAACACTGGCGCACACGTCAAATTTTCTTTTAGACTCTTGAATACTTTCTAACACACTCCGTCCCAGACGAAGGCTTGATTCTTCGTAGTCAATTGAGTCAACGGTGTTGCTATCTTGAGAAGTCCTGGATAAACTTACGATAACATCCAACTAACCCCAAGAAGCTTCTCACGTCTGTTGCATTCTTGGGCGTAGACCAATCCTGTATGGTAGCCACCTTCGCAGGGTCCACGGCAATACCATTCTCTGAAACAACGTGGCCCAAGAGTCTCACTTCCCTCCTCCAGAAGTGACACTTAGAAAATTTCGATTTCAATTGGTGTTTTCTCAACACCTCCATCACTATCCTCAAATGTCCCTTGTGTTCTTCCTCTGTCCTCGAGTAAACAAGGATGTCGTCTACGAACACAAGAACAAACTTATTCAACTGATCTCTGAATACCCGATTCATAAGATCCACGAAGCATGCTGGTGCATTGGTCAATCCAAATGGCATGACCAACCACTCATAGAATACAGACGGCGTCCTAAATGCCATTTTCGGAACACTCTCAGCTGCTACTCGGAGCTGATGAAATCCTGTCGCGAGGTCCAACTGGGAGAACACTCTTGCTCCTTCCAGTTGATCAAACAAATCATCTATCCATGGTAGAGGATACTTATTCTTCCTCGTCACCTTATTCAACTCGCAATAGTCCACATACAAACGAAGGGAACCACCTGCCTTAGTGGCAAACACAACTGGTGCTCCCCACTCGGAGACACTTCTTCTAATAAACCCCTTCTTCAAAAGATCGCTTACTTGCACCTCGAGCTCTCACTTCTCCCTTGGTGCCATGCGACGAAGTGGCATCACTATAGGTCTGGCATCTTTCACTAAATCAATACGGAACTCAATCTCTCAGTGTGGTGGAAGCCCGGTCAATTCCTCGAAGACGTCCGGATACTGACCAACCACGGGTACGTTTGACAACTCATCATGCGGGATGTCGAGGGAATTTATAAAACTAGCCATTACCCATCACTAGGTAGACTACCAAACACTACCCTCTTCCCATCATCCGCTCTAACTGTCACCAAAAAGCCCTCACAGTCTACCACCACCCCGTATCCCTGGAGCCAGTCGACCCCCAATATAATGCCATACCCAATAAAGCCCAAAACAAAGCAATCACAAACAAACATACATCCATGACTCGATAAGACCAAATTTCGGCAAATCATACTAAGGTTAGTCGAACCACCAATCGGGTTCGTCACAACCAACGGTCTATCGACTATCTCGGTTCCAGTCCCAACCTATCTACCAGGTCTCTAGATATGAAGGAACGGGAAGCCCCAGTATCAAACAAAACTCGAACAGGTACATCATGAATAGAAAGCATACCTTGAATGACGACATTCTTTCCTTTCTCCGCCGCAGTTGGGGCATTGGACAAAGAAGGAATAGCACCGATAGCATATGCTTTCACAATCTGCTTCTCCTTAAGAAGTTGTGGACATTTATCCTTATGATGTCCCACTTGGCCACAGTTGTAACACTTCCTATCCGCTGGCTTGGCCCAACACTCTTTGGCATAATGGCCCTTTTTACAACAGTTGAAGCACTCAACATCTTTCTTGCTCTTTTTCTGGCTATCCTTAGTTTGGTTCTGTTTCCTCTTGTTCTGAGTGTTATTCTTGCCTCCACCGCCTGCTTATGGCTTCAGCCCTTCTACAGATGCAACCTCAGTCTTTGACATAGGGTAAAGACTCTCTGATCTCAAAGATTTCCCCACAATCGATTCAAAAGTCTCACCGATGTGGTTGATAAGCCTTTCCCCCAAGTGTCCATCCAAACCAGTAACGAACTTATCATTCTTCTTCTCAGGAGTATCTATAAGGGATAACCCATATCTCGACAAAGTGTCGAACTCAGCAATATGTTCCGAGACTGCCCCACCATTCTGATTAAGCTCCAAGAACTTCCTAAACAATTCCGACTTCTGAGCAGCTGGGATAAACTTGTTGCTAAAGCGATCCTTAAACTGATCCCAAGTAACCTGATCCTCTGGAGTGGCTGTCTTAATAGCATTCCACCAATTCATCGCTCGCCCTTGCAGCTGACGAGACGCTAGTCTTCTCTTCATCGCATCCTCGATACCCAAGTCGTCGAAGATACGATCACAGCTATCCAACCAATCCTGAACATCCGTGGCCGACTCCATTCCATGGAATGACTTCCCACCAAGGTTAGTGTAATTCTTGCACAGCTTGGCGAAATCGACCCTAGGCGCCTGCACTATTGGACCACCACCATTACCGGCATTGGGAGCTGCCCCCTGCACATCCCTAAGCATTTCTCTCATGAGGTCAGTAAACATCGTCCTCATGTTAGAAGCATTCCCATTATTGGCTCCTCTACCAGCACCTCTTGCGTATCGGCTCATCGTTCAATCTGTAAACAGAAAACGATTAACCATCTCCATAGTGATGTTAGTGCAGTGCGACTTCATCCTTAGCTATACTAATAGTATATATATAGCTTTTGAAAACCAAAGTAATCACAAATACGCAATCTCATATACGTACTTTCTCTCCTTAGTGTCTTTTCCTAGGTTAACTACGCAACCTAGAGATCTGATACCAAATGTGACGACCCGCCCCGCACCAACCGACATTTACTCCAAAAGTGCACTGTACACATGTCTAGTTAGCACGGGATGGTCGTTAGAAGGAAAGGAAGAAGACGAAGTATCAATACGGAACCTGTAGAATGTCTCACAGCGCATAGAACAAAATATAATAACAACATACTTGACATAAAACAGGTGAGACAGTGCATAAGCTGAAAACAAACTATCATAGCAGCAGAAAATCAAAATACAGCCTATGTTCTACATCATCATTATTACAACTTTTCAAACTGCCTCTAAAGGTAAAAGCAAGATAAGGGAGGTACACTACTAATGCACAAGTAACGACCACCAATGACATAGGGAGAATATATATATATATATATATATATATATATATATATATATATATATATATATATCATACATGGAAGCCTTCTGCTCGCCTCCGGATCAGCTACTCGTGCATCACCAGCTAACTTGTCTCTAGTCTGCTCGTTTAGGAGCACCCAAAGTAATAAGAAGAGACATAAAACTCTGGGTCATACAAAAGTCTGGTGTGAGCGATAAGCAGCTAAACAGAACAATAACAGGTATACTAAACCATACCTAAACCGGGACCTGCAACCAAAGAGTTAGTACTACATACTGTACAACACTCTAAGGTGCCACTAACATATGGTGTACAAGCATACAGGTGTAAGCGGTGTGCATGTCATAGTGATGGAAAACAAATCAAACATAGCAACCATCCTCACATCTCTCACTCAATGCGTAAAGTATACGATATCCACCACTTCGATCACCCAACACTTTGCTATGATCACTCTGCCTCATGAAGTCACAACGGCTTCACTACACTGATCAATAGCCACTAATCCTTCGCTATGTCCACTTTGCCCCCATGGAGTCGTACACACCCCACTGCACTGGCTCATAGCCTTACTAATCCTTTACTATGTCCACTCCGCCCCCATGGAGTCACAATGGCTCCATTGCACTGGCTCATAGTCTTACTACGATTACTTTGCCCCTCGAGTCACGGTGACTCTACTGCACTGATACGTAGTCCATCATTCCTTTTTAGTGGTGAATCGAAGTTATGAACGTCGACAACTCCTTAGCACACGTCCCGCAGCAAAGCCCAATCATGAAGTGAACTCATTGGTTCCCAACTGGATCCTGAGCTCCAACTTCCATTTGGAATACCTTTGAATCTTGGGTTATTGGTCATCACCGGATCGGTCTTCATTTAGTTCATGATTATCATATAGGCTCGGGTTCATCTCAATTCGTAGCACCCTCTTCAGATCGGTTCAGATTGGATGACCTTCCCCCATCGGTTTGGATCGGATAGCCTCTCCCATCGGTTCGTATCGGATGACTTCCTCCCATCGGTTCGGATCCTTCTCCCCAAGCACTCCAGATCGGGTCGAGCCTCTCGAGCTTCTCCATAGTGTAATGGTTCGGGTCGGAGTGGCACACCGGGCAGGTCGGGTTGGGGGTCGGGTCCGGATCGTCTCGTGCATACATCAACTTGGAGGGCGGTTCGGTTCGGGGTCCTTTTCTCCGATCGGATACGGATCGGCCAAATTCGCGCACTTCTTTCCAGCGACTGTTTACGCCACTCAATGGCGTTTTAGACCACCCTAATTATTCTAATCGATCACAAAGCGTACCATATAGTCATAGCAACATGTATAATCAACCACAAACATCGAAACTACAATATGATAGGTTAAAATGGATCAAACATAGCTAAAGACTCATATTCTCCCTTAAGTGTGCTTAAGCAAAACTAATGATATGATTAGTAAAACTTAATCAAATTAACCCAAATTTTTAACAGATGTCTAAAACATCATTTAAGAATTTATAAATATTTTTCCAGAATTTATTAGTGTATAAATTCGCTAATCATCACTAATTACCCTTAATTAACAATAATTAGTGAGGAACTATGCAAATCACTCACCTTAGCCACAAATAAACCTTAGATCTGAAATAAATCTCTTACATGGCGCGAATACCAATGCCAAACAGCAGCTCTAATCTTGATTTGGTGAAGATCTCCCTTAATTTGATGTTGCTAAGCTTAATCCTTGATTAGAAAGTGATTTGGAGGAGATTTAGAGGTTGGAGGCCACTTTTAGGGTTTCTAAGAAGTAAGTGGAGGCTAGAAACTGAAATGGAATGAAACTCTAACTCTTTTCAGCATCCCCATAACCCTAATCCCGAAATGGGTTATGGGCCCATTCACTAATCACCCTATTTGGCCCGGTTAAGCAGTTTTTCACCTTCCAAACCTTATTTCCGCCATATCTCCCAAACGGTAAGTCCGTTTAGCTAATATGACCACTCTACGGAAAGGTAAACCATCAAACGAATCTAATGGAAGTGGTTTCAGGTCAAAATTCCTTTCCAATCAAAAGTTATGGCCAAAACAGTATCAGCTAGGGGCAAAACGGTCATTTAAAAATCAACAAAAAAGATGAACATGGGAAATGGCCCCAATGGTCGTTTCCCAAAGCCACATGACCATACAACTTCATGTAAGAAAGAAATAAATATTATACGATCCTCCGATGCGTAGAATGTGGGTTGTTACATTGCCCCTCATCAAATTCAAGATCCAAAGAGGAAGAATTTGAGGTTTATTAATGGTCTACAAAGAAAATATCAGAATAAAGTAATGGGGCATGTGAAGCTTCCTTTTTCTGAAATGATATACATGGCTTATCAGTATGAAGATCTAAATAATCGAGGTCTTTTAGTCGATGAAGAGGAAGTCAGTTCGAGCAACAAAAGGAAAACTGGAACTGATAGCCCAGAGACAAGTACACAGGTTGAGCCAAGTATGACGTCTAGAGTCAGAAAGAAGCCTCGATTCAATAGGAGAAAGGTTAAATCTGAGGAAGTGCCAATAACGACTGCCACTTGCTCGAGCTGCAATAGGCGAAGACATTTGGCGATAAATTGCAAATCTTGGAACGAAAGAAATAAGGATAAATCTGAACACAAGGGCAAGTTTCGAGAGAATAGAAAATGCAGTCAGTGCCAAGGGACTGGTCACCTCTCAAAGGCATGCCAGCTATTCAAGAAATCTGAAGTGGTTCAGGTAAATGAAGTAGCAGTAACTTCTGAACCCTCGGCTAGTCAGGCAAGACCAGATGTGTTAGAAGGCACGCTTACTGTCAAAAACACTCCAGTTAAAGTACTATTTGATACAGGCGCATCGCGAAACTTTGTTGCAAAGAATGCGATTTAGAAACTAGATTTGAATTTGAAAAAGCTCAGAGAACCCATGACTGTTCATAATCCGGTTGGGGGTTCTGTCGACCTTAGTTGGGTTTGTGGGGTTCCAGTTTCCTTTTCCTGCTATTGATTCCCTACCATCGCGATCGTCATGAATTTTACAGAGTTTGATCTTATTCTGGGAATGGATTGGTTAACCAAATATGAAGCTGAAGTTAAATGCGCCGACAGTGTTAGGCAATTATATAACCATTCCATGTGAAGGTTCGAATTCTGATAGAAAGGACTTCTGGGCAGCTCTAGATGTTTCTTCTGCTCAATTAGAACCTATTCCTGTCGTGACGGAGAATATTCCGGTCGACATTGAAAATATTCCTGTTGTCAAGAACTATGCGGATGTGTTCGAAGAAGTTGTTAGCTTACCTCCCCAGAGACAAATTGATTTTAAAATCTCTTTGGTTCCGAATGCAAGGCCAGTAGTTCATGCTATTCGAAGAATGACCTTGAAGGAGAAAGAAGAGTTAGACAATCAAACCCGAAAGCTTGTATGGAAAGGTCTAATCAGGCCTAGTTTCTCTGATTGGGAAGCAGTTGTGTTATTTATTCCAAAGTCAGACAGTACTCTCAAACTATGTGGGGATTATCGTGACTTAAATAAGCAGACGCTAAAGAATAAATATGCATTGCCGCGGATTGATGATTTGTTGGATCGATTGAATGGCGCACAAGTGTTTTCACGAATGGACCTAGCTACAGGTTTCCATCAGCTTCGTATTGCCGAAGAACGTGTTCCTTTGACAACATTCAGAGGTCCAGACTTATTCTACGAGTGGTTGGTAATGCTGTTCGGCTTATGTAACGCTCCAGCTTATTTTGTCGATCTAATGAACCGGGTATTCAGAGGAGTACTGAATAAATTTGTTCTGGTTTTCATTGATGATATATTGATCTTCTCTAAATAAAAAAGCGAACATGAAAAACATTTGGAACAAGTGTTAGAAATTCTGAGAAAGAATGTGTTGAAAGCAAAGTTTTCCAAATGTATATTCTGGCAAGATGAAGTCAAATTTCTTGGCCACGTCGTGTCAAAACAAGGAATTTCAGTGGATCCCAGTAAAATCACTGCTATTTAGAATTGGAAACAGCCTCGTACGCCCATAGAAGTTAGAAGTTTTCTCAGATTGGCTAGTTATTATCGGAAGTTCATTAAGAATTTTTCGAAGATATCTAGTCACGTAACAAAACTTACTAAGAAACATTCGAGATTCACCTGGACTCCCGAATGTGAGGCAGCTTTCCAGGAGCTGAAGTTAAAATTGACGACTGCTCCAGTGCTCACAATTATTGACGGCAACCAGGATTTAAAAGTCTGGATTGATGCTTCTAAAGAAAGCCTTGGCGCAGTGTTAATGCAAAGAGGCCATGTAGTCGCTTATGCTAGCCGTCAATTGAAACCACATGAAAAGAATTATGTTACTCACGATCTTGAATTACTAGCTATCGTGTTTGCTATGAAAATTTGGAGGCATTATCTATTGGGTGAGAAGTTCGAATTATACATTGATCATCAATCATTGAAATATTTATTCACCCAGAAAGATCTGAATATGAGACAGCAGCGTTGGTTAGAATTTCTCACGGCATATGATCTTGATATCTTATATACACCAGGGAAAGCTAATGTTGTGGCTGATGCCCTCAGCAGAAAGAATGTAATTATCGCCAGTCTTATCATCACGTCTTCGTTGATTGATAACATATCTGCTCTTCAGAAGGATGATCACTTCATTCAAAAGATCAGAAAGAGAATTCAGAAAGACGAGCCCTCGAGTTTTCAAATAGATAACGAGGGGATTCTTAGGTTAAAAAGCCAAATATGTGTGCCAAACATTCCTGAACTCTGGAGAGAAGTATTAGATGAATGTCACAAAGCCAAGCTTAGTATCCATCCAGAGGTGAGCAAAATGTATAATGACATCAAACGCACTTTCTGGTGGAAATCTATGAAACGAGACATTTCTTTATATGTTAGCCAGTGTTCTTTTAACAGGTCAAAAGCGATCAGCAGAAGCTCGCTGGATTGTTGCATCCTTTGGAAGTTCCAGGTGGAAAGTGGTAATAGATTTATATGGATTTCATAGATGGCTTACCCAGAACCAGGAAAGGAAATGACAGTATTTGGGTGATCGTAGATCGTTTTACGAAGACCGCCCATTTCATAAATGTCAAATCGAATAGAAATGCTCAGAGTCTGGTGCAGATTTATTTTATAGAAATTATAAGACTGCACGGAGTTCCCATGAGCATCGTGAGTGATCGTGACTTGATTTTTGCTAGTAAATTCTGGGAAGCATTCCAAGAAGAATTGGGAACGAAATTGAATTTGAGCACTGCATATCATCCTTAAACAGATGGTCAAATTGAGAGGGTGAACCGTATTCTTGAAGACTTATTGCGGGCATGTATTATTGATTTTGGCGGATCATGGGAAGACCATTTGCATTTGGCCGAGTTCTCATACAACAACAGCTACCAGGCGAGCCTGAAAATGTCTCCATTCGAAGTATTGTATGGTAGGTCGTGCCGATCCCCTGCTTGTTGGGTAGAACCTGGCTATAGACTCGTATTGGGGCCTGATATGATTCGTGATGCTGCGGACAAAGTCGATTTCGTTAAGAAACAATTACTCGTTGCTCAAAGCCGATAGAAAAGCGATGCAGAAAAGAGAAGAAGAGATATATCATTTGTTGTTGGCGACTATGGATATTTGAAGGTATCTCCGATGAGAGGAGTCATCCGATTCGGTAAAACGAGGAAATTGGCGCCCAAATCCATTGGTCTATTTCCTATTCTTGAACGGATTGGAACTCTTGCATATAGGGTTCAATTTCTTGATTGGTTGCTTGGAGTTCATGATGTATTTCAACTGCGAAAGCATGTCCATGATCCAGATCTGGTTGTAGAAGAAGCCGCACAACAGGATTTGGAAATCACTCCAGAATTGGCAGTTAGAAGAGAGCCGATGAAGATCATTGGCAAAGAAACAAAAGAGCTGAGGAACAAAAAGGTTCACTTAGTCAAAGTGCAATGGAGTGGAGATCCGCGAGATTGTACTTGGGAAACAGAGGAGAGTATTAAGAAAGCCTATCCTAAGTGCTGGGTGGATGTCTTTGATTGACTCTGGTGCAAGGTTCATTTACCATATTTTGCATTTCCATTCTGTTCTTTACTTTGCTATTGTTTTCTTTGCATAGATGTATACTTTTTAAATATATAGTCTGATTAATCTAAAAAGAGTATATGAATTAATTGGTATATTTTTGAAAAGTTAAAGACAAATTGGTTGTTGTTTGTGTTGTGTGATTGAGAACTTGATTAATCAAATTATTAGAATGATAGCTAATTTAATCAATAGAGGAATGAATGGTAGATTTATGCTCACTCATTGAATAGATACAAATATATACATGTGCATTATATCTGTTTGAACAGGAAAATGGGTTAGCTGTTGAGTAGAGAATTTATTTGTGTGCCCAACAAATAGGTAAACCTTAATGAGTTGGATGTGCAATTTTATTATTATATCAACTCCTGTGGATGCCATTGGATGCGGAGTGCCGGTTGTTCTGTGTGTATTAATAAATGTCGCCATAGGATAGTAACAATTAATTTAGAACTACACTATATGGCATACTTATGGAAGATAGGCATACTTCATCATATACCACATAAGCATTTGGAGCTTGTGTGATGAGATTGAAGATTTACCATACGAGCGAGAGGCTTGTATGGCGATGACTATATTTTACAGGTTGAACTGATGACTGATATGGACCATATAAAATATAACGGTAAATTGCAAGATTAATAAAAATCCCATATGGGTCTGGAGATGACAATAAACACGTCTCTCTCTCTCTGGTCATTAAGGCACAAAAACCATTTATAGGGTGACAAGAATTTATTCTCTGGAGTTACGATCTATATACACTCCCCTGTGGACACCGAAATATATCACTATAAATATGTGCATGCTTATTAGGATTTATTGGGTACCTAATACGGCCCAATAAATTTCCAAACCCCTCCCCGTACAAAGGAGGTTATGGCGAAATTTTTCGAAAATTTAGGGTGTTAGCCAAATTTTTGAAGAACTTGAAAATTCTTAAAAACTGAAAAGTTAAAGAATGGAAGCCAGAATGAAAGTTGAGTTGGTTTGTTAAACAACTTCTGACTTCGTTCCTTTTCGGGGACGAAAAGTTTTAAGTGGGGGAGATTGTAACAACCCGGAAAATCTGAGCCAATTTAAAAATTTTAATTAGGCTATTTTAGTGGATTTTAAATATTTAAAATAAATTATTTTAAATAATAACGACGAAAAGTATGTTTGAAACGATGTTTGAAAATAAATATAATTATTTTAAGGCCTGAAATGGCGCGGCAGTTTCAAAATTTGAATTCAAACTTTGACTGATTGTACCGGGTGCAAAATAAAACGGATTTTAGTGAAACCGAAAATATTTAAATCTTTTTACAAATATCTTTACTAACGAATCTGAAAAATCGAAGTTTCACAGTGGGAATCAAAAGTTATGGCCAAATGAATTTTCAGAAAGGTCGTTATAGAATTTATATAACCCGTGAAAATAGACATTTTGCAAACGACCTCAGAATTCGACGAAACCACTTTTGTTGGATCCGGGATATCAAATTATTGCTCGGCTTCAAATTTCATAATTTTTGAAGTAAATATGTAAGGCAAAAGAAAATGTGTTTCGTGAATTTCTGTTAAATTAGATCGACCAGAAAATGGCCATTTTTCAAACGGTCTCAGAATTCGATGAAACTAGTTTTGTTGGGACCGTATCGTCAAAACATAGCTAGATTTATTTTTCTGTAATTTTTAGAATCAGTATGTGGCCCCAGCAAATTAAAATGTACGTTCAAATAAAATATTGAATGTTTTATATTTTAATTTGAAGAAAAACTGACGGTAACAGTAGAATGGGTCTATGAAACATATCCCATTGTGTTCGGGATGGGGGTATTTAGCTAAGGATGACAGTCGTTGGGTTTGGATTGGAGTTCGTATGAGATCATGGGTATTTTTTGTATTTTTGAAAATATATAAATATAAAGAAAAAATATGATTGGCCAGTCAAACCTCTCTCTCCCGATCCTTCATCTCGACGCACGATGGCTGTTCTTCATTCCTTCCCTCCTCATTTTCTCCTCCTCCATGCAATAAATTCATCCACTCTAGTTTGGTTTTTTGTAGAGCGTCAAGAGGGCTTTAAGTCAAGATAGGAATCGGATTTTTTCGTCGAGGATTCAGGGAGAATCGACACCTGGAAGTCCTGACGTTTGGACCGCCGCCGCGCCTCCTACAGGCCATCGATCTGAGCATGGTAGCCGGCGCCGTGAAGCCCACTCCACCCCCGACAATATCATGCCATCTGATCGTCCTATAACTTCGTGGATTAATCGAAAAAGCTAGACCTAGATTTGAACATTTCAGAAAGGTAATCGGCTTTATTATTCAAACTATTCTATAGCCCTTTAAAGTGCTACGGTTTTTGATTTCACTGTAAAAATCATATATTTCTCGTTTGTTGACGAAATCCAGTGAAACAAGAGACAGTGGAATCGTGCGGGCGTCTTCTACATTCTAGATGAGACCGCATATTTTTCTGAGCCTTCTGCTATTTTTGGTGGAGTGGAAACCAATGTGATATTTCTAAATTATAAACGATATATGCATTGTAAAAATTATATATGCTTTGAAATAAATTGAAATGATATTGAAATGAAATTGAAATATAGTTATATACGTATATCTATATCTATATATATATATATACTACCCTCATCCACAGACCATGGACAATATATATTGGTTGTGATATTTTTTGGATTATTGGTTGATGTGAAATTTGGTGAATATCATGAATGGTTGATTTGAAATGATTGATTGTGTTTGAAATCCCATTAGGATTAGTATATGGGAAAATTCATCTGCGTGCGAACTACATATTGAAAATACCCATTGTTAAAAACCGCGAGGTTTT
This sequence comes from Allium sativum, assembly GCA_030737875.1. Lineage (NCBI taxonomy): Eukaryota > Viridiplantae > Streptophyta > Magnoliopsida > Asparagales > Amaryllidaceae > Allium > Allium sativum. Next base: position 567,912,310 of record CM060923.1, on the reverse strand, counting down.
AAGGTAGAGCGAGGAGTCGTACTAGGGACGGTGCCGGTTTTAACTACCCTACCGTTATGCTGCCGAGATTTTCAATAATATCCATGTGTTAGAATTATTTCCATGTGTTGAAATTATATTCAAGCGTTGAATAGAAATTCCTGTGTTGAGTAGAAATTCATGTGTTGAATGAAGTTCATGTGTTGAATAAATTCTTTGAAAGATAAAAATAACATTTTATTATATATATAGCCTATATAAAATATTAGTATTTTAAATAAATTGTTTTAACACCAAAAATAACATTTTTTACCTTATGTATAGACTATATAAAATAATCGTGTTTTGAAATAAATTGTTTTACAATAAAATCACATTTTTATTATATATATAAACTATAGAAAATATTCATGTGTTAAATAAAGGATTAGAACGATAAAAATCATATTTTTATCGTATGTTTTAAGTCGAAAACGTTCATGTGTTGAATATATAGATTGAACAATAGAATCTACATTTTTATTGTGAATATGAAGTGTTAAAAATGGTGATGTGTTGAATAAATATTTCTGATGATAAAAATAGGATTTTTATCAAATATATGAAGTGCATATGGTTTTTAAATCGAAGAAGGAAATATATTTATATATATAATTAAAATATATTGAATAATGAAGTTGCAGTTCGTGATTTCAAAAGATTAGTGCACGAGATCCGACCATCAGATTTTCCCGAAACCACAACCGTTGGGTTCGCTTTGGAAATATCTTTCCAACGACACCAACTTTGTAAAGATCCAACAGTTGGATTGTCTGGAATATTTAATTCAAATCTGAAGAAAAACAGCGCCAGAATCGATTATATATATATAATTAAATTAAATCGAATAACGATGCTGCAGTTTGTATTTTGAAATCGTAACTTCAAACGATTGTACCGGGAGATCCGACCGTCGGATTTTCCCAAAACTGAAACCGTTGGATTCGTTTTGAAAAGATATTTCTAATGATAAAAAATTTGTGAAGATCCAACGGTTAGATTTTCAGATATGTGTAAATCAAATCTAAAGAAAAACAGCGCCACGGCCGCGTTATGGCCTGAAGCGTCGTTTGAATGAATTGGTTATTTTTAAATAAATAAAAATAGCGATAAATCGTGATAAAATATAACAAATGATATGGGATGGAAATAAACTGAATTTGCTCGGTTTATGTGATATTTGATGGTTGAATGTGTTTAGCGTGAAAATTACATTAAAGGACAGAATTAGTGATATCAAATAATTTAACCATTGAAATAAATTGATTTGAAATTCTAAATATACGTGAATTATTTGAAAAGGCCTAGTTGATTTTCATTTCAAATAATTGATCGACGAGTGAAAGTCGAAGATATGAAGACGGTGCAAGACCGATGATCTTCACGTCGAATGGAGGGGTGCTACTGATGCTCATGATAGAAGTAGCTACCTTGAAGGGGCTGAAGTAGTAGCCGTCCGGACGTACATGTTGATTGTACGGATATGCGAGGTATTGAGTGCCTCCGGTTTTGTTCACACCCAGAACAAACTTGTAAATGGAGTGTGTGTCTGACATTGGATTTTGTTCAGTGCTGATTGATCTCTATTAAATATATATATGTTTGGCGGAGGAGAATTTATTCTCTTGTTTAACGCCCTTCGTTGAGACGTACGAGCTCAGAGGTTATATATCGACAGAAATCAGTCACATGGAGTGAATTGCCTTTGTGGCATGCCTAAGTGGCAGATGATCAAGGCTTCTGTTGAAAAGCAAAGTCTTGTGGTTGATGATCAAAGCACGACCTATGTGGCATATCTTTGTGTATAGCGTTGTTTCACGAGCCTCACACCCCGGTATGAGCCAGAAACGGGAGAGGACATCAGGGAGGACATGCGTTTCCTTCTAGCTAGGAGTGGCGCTTTGGGTTTTGCACGCCCCGGTATTTTACTTATGTGGATGATGAAAAGCGAGGCCTCGGTTAGTTCGGTCTCTTTAGAGCCAATGATTTGGTCGGATATGACTAGTGACGCCCCATAGGGCGGGGAAACACAGTGTTCAGGAATTTTAATCCACATCGGTGGACCGGCCCTGACGATCCAAGGTTCACTTGAGCTCTGATCCTGAGGGGCGGGCTAGAGCGTCTCGAATTCGGTAAGGACTATCTTTTTCCTTAGTTAATGATGGAAATCCAATTTCTAAATACGACACCGTGCGGTTTTGATTGTATATATATATGGCGACATGATATATGGTACCCATGCTGTAACAACCCGAAAATCCGAGCCAGTTTAAAAATTTTATTTTGGCAATTTTAATGAATTTTGAACATTTAAAATGAATTATTTTAAATATTATCGACGAGAAATTTATTTTAAATAGAATAGAACGTATATATTATATATATCGTCGTTAGAATATAAATAATTATATATAATTGTAAATAGAATTGAAAATGGCGCGGTAGTTCGATAATTCGATTTCAAACTTCAAATGAATGTACCGGGTGCAAAACAAACCGTATTTTAGCGAAACCAAAAATAATAGGATCTAATTGATAATATCTTTCCAACGAATCCGACAAATTGAAATTTCATAGCGGGAATCAAAAGATATGTCCAGATGAAAATTCTGAATAGTCGCTATGGAATTCAGGCCTTTAAAAATAGCCATTTTGCAAACAACCTCGGATTTCAACGAAACCACTTTTGTTGGATCCGTGATGTCAAGTTATTGCTAGATTCTAATTTTCGTAATTCTTCGAATCAATATGTGAGCGTGGCATAGGAAAATGTGTTTGACCAGTTTCAGTTGATTTTAATCGACTGGAAAATGGCCATTTTTCCAACGGTCTCAGAATTCGATGAAATTGGTTTTGTTAGGACCGTATTGTCAATACGAAGCTAGAAAATATTTTTTTTGGAATTTTTAGAGTTCGTATGTGACCCCGGTAAATTGAAATACGCGTTCAAGTTCAATATATAGAGTTATATGTTGATTTTAACGGAAACTGATCGAAACGATCGAATCAGCTTACGATACATATTCCATTGTGTTCGGAATGGGGGTGAAACGCTATGGACGACAGGCGGAGGGCCTCGTTTAGAGGTCGTATGTAAAAGTCAACTTTTTGGGATAAGAAAAAAAAATTAAATAAAAAATTAAAACCCTCTTCCGCTTTATCTTCTTCAGATCCCCCCCCCCCTTTCATTTATAAATCGAAAGGAAAAAAAACTGCGCCGTAATTCCCCCGTCGCCCTCGTAGTCATCCGCCACCACCACGCCGGAGGCGCGCCTCCCCAGCCGCCGGACCTCGTCGACCCTCCCCCTCGCGCTTCTCCCCTCCACCGTCACCAATTTCGAGCCCCAGACTCCCCCCCCAAACTGCCTCGCCGACCCCCTCCCTCTGGCCATAGACCCGCCACCGTTCGCCTCCTCCACCCTCTTTCCGCCTCTGACCACAACACGCCACCCTCCTACGAACCAATCGCCTCCCTTCGACAGTGAATTCCGGCCCCATCCTCCCTCTTCGGTCAGCAAACACCAGCGCCAGAGCTCCGTTCAGGCGACAGTCAGCGGGAAATAACAGTAATTTTTAAATTTAATTTATATTTTCTTAGTTAATATAAAATATGATTCTTACATTATAGAAGTGTTAAAAATTTGATCTTTATATATGTAGTGAATCAAAAATATGATTTTTACTGGTGTAGAGTATTAAAAATATGACCTTTATATAGTAGAAGATATAAAAATACTATTTTTATATAAGTAGTATATTGAGAATGAAATTTCTATACAATAGAGAATATAAAAATATAATCTTTATATTTGAAATAGCAAAATCATTATATATAGAATTTTTATCTATATAATAGCGTTGTAAAAATAGAATTTTTATCTATATAATAGCGTCGTAAAAATAGAATTTTTATCTATATAATAGCAAAGTAAAATAGAAAAGATTAGATTTTTAAAATAGAAAAGATTAGATTTTTAAAATAGAAAAGATTAGATTTTTAAAATAGAAAAGATTAGATTTTTTAAAATAGAAAAGATTAGATTTTTGAAATGAAAAAGGCGAGATCTTTATATTTGAAAAGACGAAATCTTTATATTTGAAAAGGCGAAATCTTTATATTTGGGAAGGAAAAATCAGCATATAGAGAATAGCGCGATGAAAATATGATTTTTATATATTGAATAGCGTAGTAAAAATTCGATTTTTATATATTGAATAGCATAGTAAAAATATGATTTTTATATATTGAATAGCGTAGTAAAAATTCGATTTTTATATATTGAATAGCGTAGTAAAAATTCGATTTTTATATATTGAATAGCGAAGTAAAAATTCGATTTTTATATATTGAATAGCGTAGTAAAAATTCGATTTTTATATATTGAATAACGAAGTAAAAATATGATTTTTATATATGTTGTGGCTACGGGCGACGAAAGTGATAAGAGGCGAGAATGACGAAGACTTCTACATTTGAAGTGGTGTGAAGTTGGAATAGCTATCGGTGAGAACTCCTCACTCTAAATTTCTTTTTCTAGTTATATATATATACTAGGATGCAGACGGTGTTTAGTAGCACCTGACACCCGTCATCCACATACCATGGATGGCTTGTTTGTTTAAATTGTTGTGTTGTGAATTTGTTTGTGTTGTTGATGTGAAATCGATAATAAAATGTAGATGTGTTGAAATAAATAAATTATCGTTAAAAATATAATTTTTAACGTGAATGTGAGTAAATAAATATTTATAAACAAATCGGCTGATTTGTTTATATACACTGATTTGACTGATATTGATTGGGTCGATAAATTTTACACATCACCCAACAGCACAAATAAAATATGCGTTTGATTGTTTGAAACCCCACACGGGTATTGGGATAATATATGATATACACTAATCCCAATAATTAGTTGTATGTCGATCGATGGATCGACAGGCTGTTATAAGCGTTAGATATTTATATTTGATGCTTATACAGTGTAGTGCACTTTGGATGATGGTTGATTATTTATCATTGCTATTATATACATGTGTTGAATGGAATCCATATAATTAACTTTATATGGTAATTGATTGGGCCTCATTCCAATCGGGAAAATAAAGATCATTATAAAATAAAGGTTCATGTGTTGACTGTACTCATCCGTTGAGATTAGTCATGTATTGAACGAAATATTTTAACAATAAAATTTACATCTTTATTATTATAAAATAAAGGTTCATGTGTTGACAGTACTCATTCGTTGAGATTAGTCATGTGTTGAACGAAATATTTTAACAATAAAATTTACATCTTTATCATATAAAATTAGAAATTAACTGGAAAATAGATGAGATGAGTGGTCTCCTGGATATTGATCTGATGTTGGTTTCGGCCTTCGGGGTTAATATTTAGGGAATCGTTCTCTTACTAGTTTACGGTTGGAGTCTGATTTGAAATCAAACGATAGATACCATAATTTTTATAAAATATATTAAATAACAAAAATAGTCACACGTGGACAGTACTCATTCGTTGAGATTAGTCGTGTGTTGACAAAAATATAGAGTCATGTATTGAAAGAAATATAATATTCATTTGTTGAATAGAATAACGGAATTATTGAAATATATAAAGCCGTGTTGATTAGAGATGCGCTATTTTGACGCAAACGATATTTATATCGATTATATTCGTTTTTGAATTGAATCGAATAGAAAACAAATTTGAATTGAATCGAATAGAAAACAAATTTGAATTGAATCGAATAGAAAACAAATTTGAATTGAATAGAAAACGAATTTGATTTGAATTGAATATATAACGAATTTGATTTGAATTGAATATATAACGAATTCGAATTGAATTGAATAGATGACGAATTCGAATTGAATTGAATAGATAACGAATTCGAATTGAATTGATTAGATAACGAATTCGAATTGAATAGCTAACGAATTCGAATTGAATTGAATAGAAAACGAATTTGATTTGAATTGAATATATAACGAATTTGAGTTGAATTGAATAGGAAACGAAAATGAATTGAATTCGAATTGAAAAGAAAATGAATTCGAATCGAATTAAAATCGATTTGAATTGAAATCCAATAGAAATGAAAGTAAAAAGGATTTATAATAGAAAATTCAATTTTGATTTGAATTTGAAATAAAGGTTGAAATTGTTTTTGAAACGAATTCAAAACTATTTATAAAATTCGTTTTAAATAGAAATCGACAAAATATATATTATATATAATATAATGGCCGGAATTGGACGCGCCGCGCCGCGGCAGTTCGCGAATTTCGACCATTGACTTCGAACGGACATTACGGGAGATCCGACCGTCGGATTCTCCTAAAACCGGAACCGTTGGGTTCGTATCGAAAAGAGATTTCTAACGAATATTAGAAATTTGAAATCTAATGGTTGGATTTGGAGATACGTCCAAATCAAATATGGAAAAGGTCGTTGTAAGTGCAGTTCGATGGCCATTGTTGGAAATCGACTGTACGGGCCTTGATAAAATTATTAAAAATAGTAATAATTTGCGTAAAATCAAAAGAAATGATTTGGGAAAAATTGGGATGAAAAACTCCATATTTGAAAAGATAAAAATAGATTTTTATCGAAATAAACTAGTTTTGAACTAAAATTAAAACCCATTTATTTTTAAATAAATAAATTGGATTTGAAATGGGTCGTAAATAGAATTGATTTGTGGGTTTATCGTGAAGGGTGTTTTGAATGACACTTGTTCTTTAACCCGATAAATAAATAGAATGTGATTTGGGTTTGTCGTGAACTGTGTTTTAAATGACATTAGTTCTTTAACCCTGTAAAAGGAGTTTTAATGAATCTGCAATTAGATTGAAATGTGAATTGATAATCTAAAATATCAAATTTGGGAAATGGGCGAGAATGGAGTATCACCAGTTTTGCTCCAAAGCGATAGTTAAATCTTTAATTGGATTTGAACGTGAAATGGTAATTAATTTTACCGATAACACCGTGGTGTTAGATATGGAGTATTACCAGTTTTGCTTCATGGGATGAATAGGTTGGGATTGGGAAATAAAATAAATAATTACTTCGGTGTGGTTCGTTAATCTCGACTAGTTTAGAAAACCATAATCTGGTTTGAAATGACATCCAAAGGAAGATTAAAGAATAAATTTTAAAGAATTTATCTTGGATAAAATTAATGGGAACCTTTCCCTAAGAATTGAAATTTAGAAACTAGCTGTAGGTTAGCTAAGAAGAATGGTTTCCTGGGTATTGATCTGATGTTGGTTTCGGCCTTCGGGGTTAATGTTTGGGAAATTGTTCTCTTGGTGATTTACGGTTAGTGACTAATGAATTGGAATGAGGCGTATGTTGTGTTTGTGTAACATTTGTTTACTATATACGCGGGTTGTTCAGAAAGTCCGGGTTTATACCCATTCTGAATAACCGATTCGACGATAAGTCGAAGATGAAGACGGTGGTTGAAGACCAGAAGTCTTCACATCGTTTGGGTGATTACTGATGATCTTGATTGGGCTGTACACCTAAGATGAGGGAATCAGTTGGTGGTCGTCCAGACGTACTTGGAGATCGATGGATATGCGAGCAAAGGGCCTCCGGTTTCGTTCAGACCCAGAATGAACTTGTAAATGGATTGTGTGTCTGACATTGGACTTTATTCTGTGTTGATTGATCTCTTTTAAATATACATCTGTTTGGCGGTGGAGAATTTATTTTCTTGCTTAACGCCTTTCTCTGAGACGTACGAGCTCAGAGGTTGTATATCGATGGATATCAGTCGCATGGCATGAATTGCCAGTGTGGCATGCCTAAGTGGCAATTGATCAAGGCTTCTGTTGAAAGGCAAAGTCTTGTGGTTGATGATCAAAGCATGGCCTACGTGACGTAGCTTTGTGTATAATGTGAATTCGCGAGCCTCACACCTCGGTATGAGTTAAAAACGGGATACGGACCGCTGAGAGGACACGACGTTTCTTTCTAGCTTTGGTGGTGTCAGTGACTTACCAGCCCTGACATTTATATACTTTTCACCTTTGTGGTTGTTGGAATGCGAGGCGCCTCCATTATAGGTCTGTAAGGACCGGGAAACGTGTGTTCAGGAATAACTAATCCTCAAACGTAAGAGAGGACCGGCCCAGCCGATTCCAGGGGTTGCCCAGAGTGTGTAGTCCCGAGGCATTTGCTAGAGTGTCTCGAAGCGGAGAGGATCTTGCCCCTTGCCTCGACTCATGACGGAAATCCAATTTCCAATACGAGATATTTCGGCTTTAATTGTAGAGCCTAGTATGGCGACATGATAGATGGTACCCATGCCGCCTATGATTTATATTTATGATTGAAATGTTTTGACACTATACACTTATTATAGTATCAAATGATTTGTTTTAAACGTACCAAGCATGTTTGGCTATTATAAGGGAAAACCCTATCCTCCGGCTTGCGTTGCATTGTGTGATGGGACCTGGGTCTTATAATAGCTTCATTTTTCGAAAAGCGTTGCGTTGTTATTCTATGCACTGGTATTCTTGGGAGGAAACTCGTTCCGTGTTATACGGCGTGGTCCCTTGAATTACTCTCCTTTAAAGTAAAGTTTTAAATAACTGTTTTAGTTCTCACACCAGTCACATGAGTGACCTGGAGTTTATTGTTTTAACCTAAACTCTAGGTGCCCTTATTTTCGACACGGGCAGCTAGTAGTTTTGGTTTTGCAGATTTTTATTTACAGGATCCTGGTTTACAGCTGGAATGATATCTGGAAAGCTCTGTATCCGTATATCACCTTCAGATGTGCTTTGTATTATTTTCCGCTGCTATGTAATTTATTGTAATCTCTGATATTTATCGAATGTATTTTATTTATTATACTCTGTATATTCTTGTATCTGATGGGATTGTTGTAATAACAATGAAATGTTCTTCCGTGTGCGTTCATTTGTGTGTTGTTCTCACAGTATCCGCTCTTTCCCTCACGGGGAAGTAACGGGTCACCACATTTGGTATCAGAGCTTTGGTTTACAGAGCTCGAGAACAAGACACATTAGAACCATACGAAATAATTCATCAGATATTGGATTAGTAATATCCAATTAGAATGACTCGTTAGAGATAGGATCAGTAGTATCCTAGAACGAGTGTGAAGAGTATATTTTCCAATTGAAAACAATTTTGGTTTGAAAATTTAAATCGTTTTATACATATTTGAATATTTATTTATATTGAATTTGGACAATCTAGTATATAAAGATTTCGCGTATACGCGTCATGAACGTATAGTCGAAGTTTTAATATACTGGGTAGATATAGAATCACATTCTAGACATCCAGGGATGATTCTGAGGATGATGCATCATCATCAGTATTCATATTCGAGTTTCGAAGGTGTGATATCTATATATTTCCATTAGGCTGGTGTGAGAACCAAAACAAATATAGCTAGTATACATTGTTGTGATTTGGCATCAAAAACATCATTTTTGGATATGTATCAAAATTATGAATTCAAAATTCTAATTCACTAATTGATTGATGTTTGTATTGTTTGTTTATTTGTTTGATAATTTTGAACCATTATGCCTAATTGAACCAAATATTGAACTGTATCGAAAATTAGTTGCATTTGCTTGCATATACATGTACTTACATTGAACAGGTCATAGCAAGGAGGCTAGAGCAGAGAATAAAATTTGTTTTCCCGACAAATAGGTACATGTTTACTATATAATTTACTGTTTTGTTTGGGTGATGATGATTTTATGAGCCTATTGGCTAGCCGCTTGGCTTTTTCTTTTTGGGATCAGAAGGCCTATATGGCAATTTCGGGATTTTCCTGTGGCTCCCGGTGCAGGGGAGGTTATGGCGAAATTTTTCGAAAAATTAGGGTGTTAGCCAAATTTTTGAAGAATTTGAAAATTCTCAGAAATTGAAAAGTTGGAGAATGGGAGCCAGATCGAACGTAGAGTTGATTAATTAAACCACTTTCGACTTTGTTCCTTTTCGGGGATGAAAAGTTTTAAGTGGGGGAGATTGTAACAACCCGAAAATCCGAGCCAGTTTAAAATTTTTATTTTGGAAATTTTAATGAATTTTGAACATTTAAAATGAATTATTTTAAATATTATCGACGAGAAATTTATTTTGAATAGAATAGAACGTATATATTATATACGTCGTCATTAGAATATAAATAATTATATATAATTATAAACAGAATTGAAAATGGCGCGGTAGTTCGATAATTCGATTTCAAACTTCAAATGAATGTACCGGGTGCAAAACAAACCGGATTTTAGCGAAACCAAAAATAATAGGATCTAATTGATAATATCTTTCCAACGAATCCAACAAATTGAAATTTCATAGCGGGAATCAAAAGATATGTCCAGTTGAAAATTCTGAATAGTCGCTATGGAATTCAGGCCTTTAAAAATAGCCATTTTGCAAACGACCTCGGATTTCGACGAAACCACTTTTGTTGGATCCGTGATGTAAAGTTATTGCTAGATTCCAATTTTCGTAATTTTTCGAATCAATATGTGAGCGTGGCATAGGAAAACGTGTTTGACCAGTTTCAGTTGATTTTAATCGACTGGAAAATGGCCATTTTTCCAATGGTCTCAGAATTCGACGAAATTAGTTTTGTTAGGACCGTATCGTCAATACGAAGCTAGAAAATATTTTTCTGGAATTTTTAGAGTTCGTATGTGACCCCGGTAAATTGAAATACGCATTCAAATTCAATATATAGAGTTATATGTTGATTTTAACGGAAACTGATCGAAACGATCGAATCAGCTTACGATACATATCTCATTGTTTTCGGAATGGGGGTGAAACGCTATGGACGACAGGCGGAGGGCCTCGTTTAGAGGTCGTATGGAAAAGTCAACTTTTTTGGGATAAGAAAAAAATAATTAAATAAAAAATTAAAACCCTCTTCCCCTTTATCTTCTTCAGATCCCCCCCACCCCACCCGTTCATTTATAAATCGAAAGAAAAAAACCAAATAAAACTGCGCCCTAATTCCCTCGTCGCCCTCGTAGTCGTCCGCCACCACCACGCCGGAGGCGCGCCTCCCTAGCCGCCGGACCTCGTCGACCCTCCCCCTCGCGCTTCTCCCCTCCACCGTCACCAATTTCGAGCCCCAGACCCCCCCCAATCGATTTGAACTGCCTCGTCGACCCCCTTCCTCTGGCCATAGACCCGCCACCGTTCGCCTCCTCCACCCTCTTTCCGCCTCTGACCCCAACACGCCACCCTCCTACGAACCAATCCCCTCCCTTCGACAGCGAATCCCGGCCCCATCCTCCCTCTTCGGTCAGCAAACACCAGCGCCAGAGCTCCGTTCAGGCGACAGTCAACGGGAAATAACAGTAATTTTTAAATTTAATTTATATTTGCTTAGGTAATATAAAATATGATTTTTACATTATAGAAGTGTTAAAAATTTGATCTTTATATATGTAGTGAATCAAAAATATGATTTTTACTGGTGTAGATTATTAAAAATATGACCTTTATATAGTAGAAGATATAAAAATGCTATTTTTATATAAGTAGTATATTGAAAATGAAATTTCTATACAATAGAGAATATAAAAATATAATCTTTATATTTGAAATAGCGAAATCTTTATATATAGAATTTTTATCTATATAATAGCGTTGTAAAAATAGAATTTTTATCTATATAATAGCGTTGTAAAAATAGAATTTTTATCTATATAGTAGCAAAGTAAAATAGAAAAGATTAGATTTTTAAAATAGAAAAGATTAGATTTTTAAAATAGAAAAGATTAGATTTTAAAATAGAAAAGATTAGATTTTTTTAAAGTAGAAAAGATTAGATTTTTGAAATGAAAAAGGCGAGATCTTTATATTTGTAAAGACGAAATCTTTATATTTGAAAAGGCGAAGTCTTTATATTTGGGAAGGCAAAATCAGTATATAGAGAATAGCGCGATGAAAATATGATTTTTATATATTGAATAGCGTAGTAAAAATTCGATTTTTATATATTGAATAGCGTAGTAAAAATATGATTTTTATATATTGAATAGCGTAGTAAAAATTCGATTTTTATATATTGAATAGCGAAGTAAAAATTCGATTTTTATATATTGAATAGCTTAGTAAAAATTCGATTTTTATATATTGAATAACGAAGTAAAAATATGATTTTTATATATGTAGTGGCTACGGGCGACGAAAGTGATAAGAGGCGAGAATGACGAAGACTTCTACATTTGAAGTGGCGTGAAGTTGGAATAGCTATCGGTGAGAACTCCTCACTCTAAATTTCTTTTTCGAGTTATATATATACTAGGATGCAGACGGTGTTTAGTAGCACCCGACACCCGTCATCCACAGACCATGGATGGCTTGTTTGTTTAAATTGTTGTATTGTGAATTTGTTTGTGTTGTTGATGTGAAATCGATAATAAAATGTAGATGTGTTGAAATAAATTAATTATCGTTAAAAATATAATTTTTAACGTGAATGTGAGTAAATAAATATTTATAAACAAATCGGCCGATTTGTTTATATACACTGATTTGACTGATATTGATTGGGTCGATAAATTTTACACATCGCCCAACTGCACAAATAAAATATGCGTTTGATTGTTTAAAACCCCACACGGGTATTGGGATAATATATGATATACACTAATCCCAATAATTAGTTGTATGTCAATCGATGGATCGACAGGCTGTTATAAGCGTTAGATATCTATATTTGATGCTTATACAGTGTAGTGCACTTTGGATGATGGTTGATTATTTATCATTGCTATTATATACATGTGTTGAATGGAATCCATATAATTAACTTTATATGGTAATTGATTGGGCCTCATTCCAATCGGGAAAATAAAGATCATTATAAAATAAAGGTTCATGTGTTGACTGTACTCATCCGTTGAGATTAGTCATGTGTTGAACGAAATATTTTAACAATAAAATTTACATCTTTATTATTATAAAATAAAGGGTCATGTGTTGACAGTACTCATTCGTTGAGATTAGTCATATGTTGAATGAAATATTTTAACAATAAAATTTACATCTTTATCATATAAAATTAGAAATTAACTGGAAAATAGATGAGATGAGTGGTCTCCTGGATATTGATCTGATGTTGGTTTCGGCCTTCGGGGTTAATATTTAGGGAATCGTTCTCTTACTAGTTTACGGTTGGAGTCTGATTTGAAATCAAACGATAGAAACCATAATTTTTATAAAATATATTAAATAAATAAAATAGTCACACGTGGACAGTACTCATTCATTGAGATTAGTCGTGTGTTGACAAAAATATAGAGTCATGTATTGAAAGAAATATAATATTCATTTGTTGAATAGAATAACGGAATTATTGAAATATATAAAGCCGTATTGATTAGAGATGCTCTATTTTGACGCGAACGATATTTATATCGATTATATTCGTTTTTGAATTGAATCGAATAGAAAACAAATTTGAATTGAATCGAATAGAAAACAAATTTGAATTGAATCGAATAGAAAACAAATTTGAATTGAATCGAATAGAAATCAAATTTGAATTGAATCGAATAGAAAACAAATTTGAATTGAATCGAATAGAAAACAAATTTGAATTGAATCGAATAGAAAACAAATTTGAATTGAATCGAATAGAAAACAAATTTGAATTGAATCGAATAGAAAACGAATTTGAATTGAATTGAATAGAAAACGAATTTGATTTGAATTGAATATATAACGAATTTGATTTGAATTGAATATATAACGAATTTGAATTGAATTGAATAGATAACGAATTCGAATTGAATTGAATAGATAACGAATTCGAATTGAATTGAATAGATAACGAATTCGAATTGAATTGAATAGAAAACGAATTTGATTTGAATTGAATATATAATGAATTTGAATTGAATTGAATAGGAAACGAAAATGAATTGAATTTGAATTGAAAAGAAAATGAATTCGAATCGAATTAAAATCGATTTGAATTGAAATCCAATAGAAATGAAAGTAAAAAGGATTTATAATAGAAAATTCAATTTTGATTTGAATTTGAAATAAAGGTTGAAATTGTTTTTGAAACGAATTCAAAACTATTTATAAAATTCGTTTTAAATAGAAATCGACGAAATATATATTATATATATTATATATATAATATAATGGCCGGAATAGGACGCGCCGCACCGCGGCAGTTCGCGAATTTCGACCATTGACTTCGAACGGACATTACAGGAGATCCGACCGTCGTATTCTCCTAAAACCGGAACCGTTGGGTTCGTATCGAAAAGCGCTTTCTAACGAATATTAGAAATTTGAAATCTAACGGTTGGATTTGGAGATACGTCCAAATCAAATATGGAAAAGGTCGTTGTAAGTGCAGTTCGATGGCCATTGTTGGAAATCGACTGTACAGGCCTTGATAAAATTATTAAAAATAGTAATAATTTGCGTAAAATCAAAAGAAATGATTTGGGAAAAATTGGGATGAAAAACTCCATATTTGAAAAGATAAAAATAGATTTTTATCGAAATAAATTAGTTTTGAACTAAAATTAAAACCCATTTATTTTTAAATAAATAAATTGGATTTGAAATGGGTCGTAAATAGAATTGATTTGTGGGTTTATCGTGAAGGGTGTTTTGAATGACACTTGTTCTTTAACCTGATAAATAAATAGAATGTGATTTGGGTTTGTCGTGAACTGTGTTTTAAATGACATTAGTTCTTTAACCCAGTAAAAGGAGTTTTAATGAATCTGCAATTAGATTGAAATGTGAATTGATAATCTAAATTATCAAATTTGGGAAATGAGCGAGAATGGAGTATCACCAGTTTTGCTCCAAAGCGATAGTTAAATCTTTAATTGGATTTGAACGTGAAATGGTAATTAATTTTACCGATAACACCGTGGTGTTAGATATGGAGTATTACCAGTTTTGCTTCATGGGATGAATAGGTTGGGATTGGGAAATAAAATAAATAATTACTTCGGTGTGGTTCACTAATCTCGACTAGTTTAGAAAACCATAATCTGGTTTGAAATGACATCCAAAGGAAGATTAAAGAATAAATTTTAAAGAATTTATCTTGGATAAAATTAATGGGAACCTTTCCCTAAGAATTGAAATTTAGAAACTAGCTGTAGGTTAGCAAAGAAGAATGGTTTCCTGGGTATTGATCTGATGTTGGTTTCGGCCTTCGGGGTTAATGTTTGGGAAATTGTTCTCTTGCTGATTTACGGTTAGTGACTAATGAATTGGAATGAGGCGTATGTTGTGTTTGTGTAACATTTGTTTACTATATACGCGGGTTGTTCGAAAAGTCCGGGTTTATACCCATTCTGAATAACCGATTCGACGATAAGTCGAAGATGAAGACGGTGGTTGAAGACCGGAAGTCTTCACATCGTTTGGGTGATTACTGATGATCTTGATTGGGCTGTACACCCAAGATGAGGGAATCAGTTGGTGGTCGTCCAAACGTACTTGGAGATCGATGGATATGCGAGCAAAGGGCCTCCGGTTTCGTTCAGACCCAGAATGAACTTGTAAATGGATTGTGTGTCTGACATTGGACTTTATTCTGTGTTGATTGATCTCTATTAAATATACATCTGTTTGGCGGTGGAGAATTTATTTTCTTGCTTAACGCCTTTCTCTGAGACGTACGAGCTCAGAGGTTGTATATCGATGGATATCAGTCGCATGGCATGAATTGCCAGTGTGGCATGCCTAAGTGGCAATTGATCAAGGCTTCTGTTGAAAAGCAAAGTCTTGTGGTTGATGATCAAAGCACTTCCTATGTGGCGTAGCTTTGTGTATAACGTGAATTCGCGAGCCTTACACCTCGGTATTAGTTAAAAAGGGATACGGACCGCTGGGAGGACACGACGTTTCTTTCTAGCTTTGGTGGTGTCAGTGACTTACCAGCCCTGACATTTATATACTTTTCACCTTTGTGGTTGTTGGAATGCGAGGCGCCTCGATTATAGGTCTGTAAGGACCGAGAAACGTGTGTTCAGGAATAACTAATCCTCAAACGTAAGAGAGGACCGGCCCAGCCGATTCCAGGGGTTGCCTAGAGTGTGTAGTCCCGAGGCATTTGCTAGAGTGTCTCGAAGCGGAGAGGATCTTGCCCCTTGCCTCGACTCATGACGGAAATCCAATTTCCAATACGAGATATTTCGGCTTTAATTGTAGAGCCTATTATGGCAACATGATAGATGGTACCCATGCCGCCTATGATTTATATTTATGATTGAATTGTTTTGACACTATACACTTATTATAGTATCAAATGATTTGTTTTAAACGTACCAAGCATGTTTGGCTATTATAAGGGAAAACCCTATCCTCCGTCTTGCGTTGCATTGTGTGATGGGACCTGGGTCTTATAATAGCTTCATTTTTCGAAAAGCATTGCGTTGTTTATTCCATGCACTGGTATTCTTGGGAGGAAACCCGTTCCGTGTTATACAGCGTGGTCCCTTGAATTACTCTCCTTTAAAGTAAAGTTTTAAATAACTGTTTTAGTTCTCACACCAGTCACATGACTGACCTGGAGTTTATTGTTTTAACCTAAACTCTGGGTGCCCTTATTTTCGACACGGGCAGCTAGTAGTTTTGGTTTTGCAGATTTATATTCACAGGATCCTGGTTTACAGCTGGAATGATATCCGGAAAGCTCTATATCCGTATATCATCTCCAGTTGTGCTTTGTATTATTTTCCGCTGCTATGTAATTTATTGTAATCTCTGATATTTATCGAATGTATTTTATTTATTCATACTCTGTATATTCTTGTATCTGATGGGATTGTTGTAATAACAATGAAATGTTCTTCCGTGTGCGTTCATTTGTGTGTTGATCTCACAGTATCCACTCTTTCCCTCACGGCGAAGTAACGGGTCACCACACATGCCGTCTATGATTGATAGTTATGATTGAAATTGATTTTGAAATATATATATATACACTAGCAATAATATCAAATGATTTGTTTTTCTCGCATCAAGCATATTTTGGCCATTATAAGGGAAAACTCTATCCTCTGGTTTGTGTTGCATTGTGTGATGGGAACTGAGTATTATAATGGCTTCATTTTTATAAAAGCATTGCGATGTTTAAAATATTTACTTGTTTTAAAGCACTGCCAATCCAATGGAGTAAACCTGTTCTGCGAAAGTGGCGTGGTCCTGTGATTGGCCACATTATGAAATGTGTTAAGTATATTTCTCATACTAGTCCCATGACTGATGCGTAGTTTGTTTCACTTGCAAACTTGGGTGCCCCTTTTCTACACGGGCAGCCTTGTATTCAGGTTTTAGCAGGCTCTTTCTGGAGAGTTGGAGCTGAATATGGATTTTATCATTTATCTATTTTTATGCTGTTCATGAAACACACCACCTCCGTTAAGGTCACTCACAAGGGGAATGCCTTAATTTTGGTGGAGGTTTATAAGTAAAAGCTACAGATAAACTCAAGACAGTTATAAATACACATATTTTAAACAGCGGAAACCAAATAGACTTTTATTGCACCAATACGTGTTCAAACAAAACATTCCACAATTGTCTCAAAATACTTTCAACATTACAACATCATTTCTGTCTTGATTATTAAAGAAGCATAAAACATAATTAATGTGACAAAAATCCCCATCGTGATAACCAAAACCATAATCCGAGCAAAAGAGATCCAAATCATACATCTACGGTCTTGGAGCTTGTAAAGAGCTTGGCTGAGCTGAGATGTTTCCTCGATGTGGACCTGGGAGGAAACGAAAGAAAAGAAGACGAAAAGAAAATAGAGTCAGACAAAAAACCTGAGTAAATCTAGTAACTGTTTAGTATATGAATTAAAAAAGGGCATGATAGATATATACTGAAAATAGGAAAGTGTCACAAGCTAAGGAAGTGTCGAATGTACTATCGCACCCATGCTATATCTCTGCACCTACTTGAGTTTATTCCAACTGGCACCCCATGTTGAGGGTGAAGTGATCCCCATTTTCTAAAGATAGGCTCCTACTCGCGTTAGTATGTGTCATACGACCCCCAAGAATTGTAGATACCTATGCTGGTCGCACCATGGGGTGTATCAAGACCCATGGTGGCGGCCCCGACACAAATCTAGAAGGCATAGGTTATACTACAGGTTTCCCCAGTGCCCTGGTTGTCTGCTCCGGAGTGTGTGCACGCCCACACACCGTTAGACCTACATTGTGCACCCACCGCCGTCGTTTTGACCGCTTACAATCAGCCCAGTAATCGTGTCTCACCCTGCCTAGTTTCAGGGTACCGTTGATACCTAACTTGGGTTACTGCTGAAATGGGTCCCTCATTACCAGGATTTTCTAGTCAAACATGTTAAGTGGTTAAGTGTCTATATTTACCTAACCCCACCCATCAATTCTTGTTAACATGTTGAATTTGGTTAAGTGTTATAGTTGACTTAACCCTACCATCTGTCCTTAGCCTCTTAGGAGCACCTGACCACTCACATTAGACAGGTATTGCTACGGTTACTGGATATGCCGGTCGGTTCCGGGCAGGTTTACACCGTAGCTCAGTCTAACCTCGGGTCACTCAATGCTTAACCACCCACATTGGATAGGTATTGTTGTGACTACCGGATAGCCAGGCGGGTCCGGGCAGGTTTACATCACAACTCAATCCAACCTCGGGTTAAGCATATCGTGTTTTCTAAATTTACATATTTTATTACTTCTCAATTACATATGTAAATGTCATGTCTTTTAATCTTGTGTATAACAATTCATACCGCTTCAAATGTCATTGTCGTTGGCATGTGCCAAACATGCCAACATATATTTTCATGTTTTACACCCAACGTTATTACCCCAGTTTATACGTTCGCAACGTTATAACAAATGTTGGGCTCGACACAATTCAGCCCAACTTTATAAGCGCAAGAAAAGGGGAAATCAAGAACATGTAATATTTTACAACATATAAGGGTGTGTGGCACATGAACTTGCAATTTAGCGATAATAACATAAACGATGGCTCATGTGAACTTGCATTAAAATCAAAGTATAACTAAGTAGGTGACATATGAAATGGCATAGTTTTGGTTTATACAAACTTGTGTTTAAACATGTTTAACTTGGCATAATGTCAACCACAAAACTAGCATGTTGTATATTCACCAAAATGTCCAATTATAACATCTAATCATATAGCCTATTTCAACATGAACTTGCATAGTTTATGCAACCCAAACGATACTTAACAAAGATCCAATTATACTTGCAAATAAACATAAGAATGATATCATAGATTTTGGGTCATGTAGGCATAAAAGGTCTATAACATGTTTACATGAATTCTAACTTAGACTAAGGGACTGTATATAGTCCATGCCATCGACATAAACATAAAGGGATAAATTTCTAGTTTTTGCCACAAACTTTCAAGTGCCATTGTTTTCGTATACAATTGTTCAATAGGCTTGCATCAATCAATTTAGGCCACAAATATCAATACACAAGTCATGATAGAATCATTACAATACAGAATTTGTATCATATTCATACAATAACACAATTCTATTTTCAGTTACATCGAATCACATCACAATTTTTATTCATATTCTGAAAGGTCACTATACTTACAACGAATGCAGAATCTTGAATTCTGGATTCTGGATTCTGAATTCTGAAATTGAGATGCGCTCCTTTTGGTAGACTAACGTTGCGTTGATTAATTTGATTAAACTTTAATCTTCTTCTTAATTTGATTCGTCTCTAGGCTTTTCTCTCTTGACGGCTATGTTCAATTCCTCCCTAGCAGCATGACGACTCCTTTCTTAATTTTTTTTTTTTTTGTGAATTTTCAGTTTAGACTTAGGGTGTATTTATATATTTTAATTTGTTTTGAGCCGTCAGATGAAGATAGGAGGAATCTAGGCCATACAAAGTTCAAAGAGCCAATCAAGAGATGACAAGTCAGCCCTAGTGACACATAGAGCCACAGAAATTCGAGCCAGAGCCAGACCTAGCTAGCCAGGTCGACCAGGCAAGTCGACTGGCAGGTCGACACCCAGGTCGACACTATGGTCGACCTAGGGGGGCCAGGTCGACACTATGGTCGACCTGGGGAGGCCAGGTCGACACCATGGTCAACCCTATGGTCGACCTGGTCTCTGGGCGGGAATTTCCCCCCAGCCCAGTTTGAACCTGAAATTTGAGTTTTGAAATTTAAACTGAGCTGTTTGAATTTAAATTTTATTCTGAAACTTCCGAAGGCCATAACTTCATAATACGGAGTCCGTTTCATGCAAACTCGGACTCTATCTCAAGCAGAATTCCGAGACGAACGCAATGGCGTAACTCATTTCCCTTAATTCTTTTATTTAGAATTAATTACACCTTAATTTGTGAAGATTAACGTTATAGAATTCACGGGGTGTTACATTCTCCCCTCCTTAAAAGGATTTCGTCCCCGAAATCTTCAAGTTTGGAAGAATGTATATCCTACCATCCAATAGTCCATCTACTCAACCAAAAAACACAGGCATCCACTGTCCTTAAAAGACTTCTAATGCTTCGTGATCATATGCATAGTGTGTGTATATGTCCTTATCTAATGCAGAAATCACGCGGTCTACTGATTCAGTTGACCTCCTTAATTTGAATCATGTAAGTGTTATGAATCCATTATGTATGCAAAATTTTCCTACTCATAATTCTACATGAGTGCACAACCATTCATACAAATGCAACGCCCATATGACAGCATATCAAGTTTCAACCATATACAAATGAGAATACATATATGTACATGCAATATGAAGTGACTGAGCCGATCTATAACCTAGGGTGTGTGTGTATATGCATCCACGAGAAACCACTAGCAACCACCAGCAACCATTTGCAGCCATCATCCATAACATGTTTTCAAATACATGTTTGCATCCATTTGTTTTCTACCTAAGGAGTTAGGAAAAGGACCAAGGAGATATACCTATAAAGATAGATAAAGCATAACTTAAGGAAAAAGAGAGATCAAAGATGTACCCTAAAAAAGAAGAGGGTAGGCAGCGCGTATTATGTCCTCAGTTTCCCAAGTCGCGTCTTCCTCGGTGTCGCTCCACAGAACTTTAACGAGTTTGACTTCGTGGTTGCGTAGCTTTTTCACTTCAGTTCCTAAGATGCGGGTTGGAACTCTCCTCACAGTTGCTTCACGTTCTACTTCGGCTTCTTCTAGAATGTTAGGTTCCACCACTTCCACAGGCTCATGCAAACACTTCCGGAGGTGAGAAACATGAAAGACGTTGTGAACTCCGGCCAGTCTCTCGGGTAGCTCTAATCTATAGGCCATCTTTCCAACCTTCTCGATGATAGGAAACAGTCCTACAAATCTTGGTGCTAGCTTTCCTGCGGATCCAAAACGAACGACGTTCCTTAAAGGAGATACCTTAAGGAAAACCCTGTCCCCAACCTCAAACTCAAGGTCGGTCCTTCTTTTGTCGGCGTAGGATTTCTATCTGTCTTGGGCTGTCTTCATCCTTCTCCGTATCAAGTCCACTTTCTCTGTAGTCTCTAGAATCATATCTGGCCCAAGTATAAGCTTATTTGTAGACTCCCACCAACAAGTTGGTGATTTGCATGGTCTTCCATACAAGGCTTCGAAGGGCGCCATACCGATGGTTACTTGGTAGCCGTTGTTGTAGGCAAATTCCACTAAAGGAAGGTGATCCTCCCAAGTCCCTCCAAAGTCAAGAACGCAAAGTCTCAAAACATCCTCTAAAACTCTATTCACCCTTTTCGTCTGGCCATCGGTTTGGGGGTGATAGGCCGTGCTCAAACATAACTGTGTGCCCACAGCTTCTTGCAGACTCCGCCAAAACTCGCTTGTGAAGATAGGGTCTCGGTCACCAACAATGCTGGAGGGTATCCCATGGAGTTGAAATATATCCTTGAGATAAAGAGATGCTAGAGATGAGGCAGTCCTTCTACTCTTGATAGGTATGAAGTGGGCGCTCTTAGTAAGCCTATCCACTATTACCCAAATGCTAGTATTGCCTCTTCTTGACCTAGGTAGTCCATCAATGAAGTCCATTGAAATGCTATCCCACTTCCACTGTGGGACCTCTAAAGGGTGAAGTAGTCCTCCAGGTTTCTTTTGTTCCGCCTTGACCCGTTGGCAGGTCATGCACTTAGAGACGAAATCTGCCACGTCTTGCTTCATGCCGCTCCAAAAGAAAGTCCTTTTTGTATCCTTGTACATCTTATCACCGCCAGGGTGTATAGTCATCTTGGAATGATGTGCTTCCTCGAGAACCTTCTTTGTCAACTCCCTTGCTTGTGGGACGCATAATCTTTCATCTCACCTCAGCCAACCCTTATCGTCGATGGCGTATCTACTGAGCTGACTAGAAGTCTCACCCCTAATAAGTCTATCAGTCACATCAACAAGCTGGGGGTCTTCACGTTGTGCAGCCCCTATTGAGTCTAAGAGAGTAGGGCGTACTTCGAGAGATGCTAACAAACCCGGTACAAAATCTGATGTGGGCCTAAAGTTAAAACTGGCTATATACTCCAAGCTTTTCCTCTCTACGAAGAGTGAGCTTAAGGTCAGTTTCTTTCGGCTCAACGCGTCTGCTACTACGTTGCCTTTGCCGGGAGTATAGGAAATTTCAAAGTCATATGAGGCAAGAAACTCCATCCATCTTTGTTGCCTCAAGTTAAGATCCTTCTGCGAGAAGAGATATTTCAATGATTTATGGTCAGTGTATAATTCAAAATTCTCACCTAGGAGATAATGGCGCCAAGACTTAAATGCAAAGACGATGGCGGCTAACTCGAGATCGTGGGTTGGGTAGTTCTTTTCATGAACTTTCAATTGTCTTCCACCATACGCTACTACCCTTCCTTCTTGCATTAGAACAATGCCTAGTCCCGTTGCACATGCATCCGTGTATACTATGAACATTTTGCTTCCATCTGGTAAAGTCAGAACTGGGGCTGTTGTGAGAGCCCTTTTTAACTATTGGAAAGCAAACTCGCAATCCAAATCCCAAGTGAATGCCAGATTCTTCTTTGTTAGCCTTGTGAGTAGGGATGAGATTTTCGCGAAATCCCTAATAAACTTTTGGTAAAAAACCGGCTAGCCCAAGAAAGCTTCGAACTTCGGTTGCATTTCTTGGTGTCTTCCAATCTTGCTCTGCCACCACTTTCGCGGGGTCCACGGCCAACCCCTCTTTGGACACTATATTCCCCAGAAATCTTACTTCTTTTCTCCAGAAGTGACACTTGGAGAATTTGGCTTTTAGCTGATGAGCTCGAAGAGTTTCCATGATTTCTTTCAGATGCTGAGCATGCTCTTCCTCATTCTTTGAGAAGATTAAGATATCATCTACGAAGACAACCTCGGATTTGTTGAGGAATTCTCTGAACACCCTGCTCATTAGGTCTACGAAATAAGCGGGTGCGTTTATAAAGCCGAAAGGCATGACAAGCCACTCGAAGAAACCATCTGGGTTCTGAACGCCGTTTTATCAATACTATCTTCAGCTACTCTTAGCTGATGGAACCCAGTTGCCAGATCAAGTTGGGAGAAGACCGTCGCACCAACAAGCTGATTAAACAAATCGTCGATTCGGGGAAGAGGGTGCCTATTTTTCTTGGTCAATTTGTTTAACTCCCTATAGTCGACGCAAAGGCGAAGCGAACCATCCGCTTTGGTTGTGAACACCACTGGAGCACCCCATTCCGAAATGTTCCGTCTAATGAACCGCTTTTCGAGAAGTTCTTTAATCTGCTTACTGAGCTCCTTTCTCTCCCTTGGAGCCATGTGTCTGACAGGTAAAGCTACAGGCTTTGCGTTATCCACAAGATATATGCGGAAGTCTATTTCCCGCCTCGGAGGTAAGCATTTCACCTCCTCAAAGACATCCGGATATTCCCGGACTACTCTTACTGATTGCAAATTCTCATCAGAAGCATCAAGCGACTCTAGATAACTAAGCATAACAGCATTCAAGGGATTACAAGAAATTTCTAGAGTGTTACCAAGCCGAGTTAAGAGTCTAACTACTCTTTTCTCACAATCAAGAATGGCACTATTACTGGATAACCAGTCCATGCCTAAGATCAAACCATATCCTGAGAAGCCCAAGACAAAGGCATTACAGCTAAACTCAACGCTGAGAATAGAGATTTTCAAACCCAAACAAAGTATTGACAAGTAAGCGGAGCCCCCAATTGGATTTGAAACTACTAAGGGATCTTCTACCATACTAGTGTCTAGATGTAGAGATTCTACTAAGGCAGATGAAATAAAAGAGTGTGATGCGCCAGAGTCAAAAAGTGTGCGAACTGGATGATCTTAAAGATAGACTACACTTTCTATAGAAATATTACTACCTAAAGTTCTCAAGATAGGATTGAGAAGATAAGCAAGATAAAACAAAGCATCTAGGAGAAGAGGTTAAACAGGTACCCCCCAGAAGGTCCTGCTTGCGGGCCTTGCCCTTGCTTCTTAGGGCAGTCCTTAGCCATGTGTCCAACATCACCGCAATAGAAGCAAGTAGCACTAGTCTTCCTCTTCTTCTTTCTACAGTCGTTCACCACATGTCCAACAATGCCAAAGAAATAACATTTCCTTTTCCCACGTGTCTTGTTATTATTGTTGTGGTCCTTTCCTCCTTGACTATTATCCGTCTTCTTGTTCGGCGATTCTCCCGTTTGCTGGTTCACGTAGAGGAGGAGGAGGAGGAGGAGCAAAAGCATATGCAGCTGAGAAGTAGGGTCCCCAGACATGCTGAAACAGAAAGGAAAGATTCAAAACGAAGGATAGAGAGAGATAGATAGGGCACATGGCTTTGGGGGATTTTGTCTTTTTATAAACATAACACTTTTCTTGAAAAATGCTTCTTTAAAATTTCTTTTGAAAACAATTTCAAATTTTTTTATCTTATCTGGTAAACCTATGCTCTGATACCAAGTGAAACACCCCACCTCCGTTAAGGTCACTCACAAGGGGAATGCCTTAATTTTGGTGGAGGTTTATAAGTAAAAGCCACAGATAAACTCAAGACAGATATAAATACACATATTTTAAACAACAGAAACCAAACAGACTTTTATTGCATCAATATGTGTTCAAACAAAACATTCCATAATTGTCCCAAAATACATTCAACATTACAACCTCATTTCTGTCTTGATTATTAAAGAAGCATAAAACATAATTAAAGTGACTAAAATCCCCATCGTGATATCCAAAGCCATAATCCGAGAAAAAGAGATCCAAATCATACATCTACGGTCTTGGAGCTTGTAAAGAGCCTGGCTGAGCTGTTTCCTCCCTGTAGACCTGTGGGGGGGGGAACGAAAGAAAAGAAGACGAAAAGAAAATAGAGTCAGACATAAAGTCTGAGTAAATCTAGTAACTCTTCAATATATGAATAAGAAAAGGGAATGATAGATATATACTGAAAATAGGAAAGTGTCACAAGCTAAGGAAGTGTCGAATGTACTATCACACCCATGCTATATCTCTGTACCTACTTGAGTTTATTCAGACTGGCACCCCATGTTGAGGGTGAAGTGATCCCCATTTTCTAAAGATCGGCTCCTACTCGCGTTAACATGTGTCATACGGCCCCCAAGAATTGTAGATACCTATGCTGGTCCCACCATGGGGTGTATCAAGACCCATGGTGGCGGCCCCGACACAAATCTAGAAGGCATAGGTTATACTACTGGTATCCCCAGTGCCCTAGTTGTCTGCTCCGGAATGTGTGCACGCCCGCACCCCGTTAGACCTACACTGTGCACCCACCGCCGTTGTTTTGACCGCTTACAATCAACCTAGTAATCGTGCCCCACCCTGCCTAGTTTCAGAGTACCGTTGATACCTAACTTGGGTTACTGCTGAAACGGATCCCTCGTTACCAGGATTTTCTAGTCGAACATGTTAAGTGGTTAAGTGTCTGTATTTACCTAACCCCACCCATCAATTCTTGTTAACATGTTAAATTTGGTTAAGTGTTATAGTTGACTTAACCCTACCATCTGTCCTTAGCCTCTTAGGAGCACCTGACCACTCACATTAGACAGGTATTGTTACGGTTACTGGATATGCCGGTCGGTTTCGGGCAGGTTTACACCGTAGCTCAGTCTAACCTCGGGTCACTCAATGCTTAACCACCCACATTGGATAGGTATTGTTGTGACTACCGGATAGCCAGGCGGGTCCGGGCAGGTTTACATCACAACTCAATCCAACCTCGGGTTAAGCCTATCGTGTTTTCTAAATTTACATATTTTATTACTTCTCAATTATATATGTAAATGTCATGTCTTTTATTCTTGTGTATAACAATTCAAACCGCTTCAAATGTCATTGTCGTTGGCATGTGCCAAACATGCCAACATATATTTTCATGTTTTACACCCAACGTTATTACCCCAGTTTATACGTTCGCAACGTTATAATAAATGTTGGGCTCGACACAATTCAGCCCAACTTTATTAGCGCACGAAAAGGGGAAATCAAGAACATGTAATATTTTACAACATATATGGGTGTGTGGCGCATGAACTTGCAATTTAGCGATACTAACATAAACGATGGCTCATGTGAACTTGCATTAAAATCAAAGTATAACTAAGTAGGTGACATATGAAATGGCATAGTTGTGGTTTATACAAACTTGTGTTTAAACATGTTTAACTTGGTATAATGTCAACCACAAAACTAGCATGTTGTATATTCACCAAAATGTCCAATTACAACATCTAATCATATAGCATATTTCAACATGAACTTGCATAGTTTATGCAACCCAAACAATACTTAACAAAGATCCAATTATACTTGCAAATAAACATAAGAATGATATCATAGATTTTGGGTCATGTAGGCATAAAAGGTCTATAACATGTTTACATAAATTCTAACTTAGACTAAGGGACTGTATATAGTCCATGCCATCGACATAAACATAAAGGGATAAATTTCTAGTTTTTGCTACAAACTTGCAAGTGTCATTGTTTTCATATACAATTGTTCAATAGACTTGCATCAATCAATTTAGGCCACAAATATCAATACACAAGTCATGATAGAATCATTACAATACAGAATTTGTATCATATTCATACAATAACACAATTCTATTTTCATTTACATCGAATCACATCACAATTTTTATTCATATTCTGAAAGGTCACTATACTTACAACGAATGCAGAATCTTGAATTCTGGATTCTGAAATCTGAAATTGAGATGCGCTCCTTTGGGTAGACTAACGTTGCGTTGATTAATTTGATTAAACTTTAATCTTCTTCTTAATTTGATTCGTCTCTAGGCTTTTCTCTCTTGACGGCTATGTTCAATTCCTCCCTAGCAGCATGACGACTCCTTTCTTATTTTTTTGTGTGAATTTTCAGTTGAGACTTAGGGTGTATTTATAGATTTTTAATTTGTTTTGAGCCGTCAAATGAAGACAGGAAGAATCTAGGCCATACAAAGTTCAAAGAGCCAATCAAGAGGTGACACGTCAGCCCTAGTGACACACAGAGCCACATAAATTCGAGCCAGAGCCAGACCTAGCTAGCCAGGTCGACCAAGCAGGTCGACACTATGGTCGACCTGGGGAGGCCAGGTCGACACCATGGTCGACCCTATGGTCGACCTGGTCTCTGGGCGGGAATTTTCCCGCCCAGCCCAGTTTGAACCTGAAATTCGAATTTTGAAATTTAAACTGAGCTGTTTGAATTTAAATTTTATTCTGAAACTTCTGAAGGCCATAACTTCTTCATACGGAGTCCGTTTCGCGCAAACTCGTACTCTATCTCAAGCAGAATTCCAAGACGAACGCAATGGCGTAACCCATTTCCCTTAATTCTTTTATTTAGAATTAATAATACTTTAATTTGTGAAGCTTAACGTTATAGAATTTACGGGGTGTTACAATTCAGCTCTTGTTGTACATATTATGTTTTCTTTTCCGCTGTAGACATTTTATGTATAGCTGAGCTATATTTTGTACTAAGTATGATCCTATATACTGTGTAACTATGATGATTATGTTTATCCAGTGTATTCTATTGTACATTATATGGTGTATTTAATTATTTCTGTTCTGCTGTTATCTGTTTATGTGTTATATTCCAAAGATTACCCTTGCCACCGTCTTATGGGGTTTGGGGTCGTCACATAATTCTTAAATTTCCATTCCTGGCTTTTACTTTATTCGAAGGTCACTTCTAATAACTCGTTTCATTTATATTTTCAACAAAATTGGGTTTTATAACTTCGTACAACATGGATTCATAGAATCCAATTAAATATAACTCTGTAAGAATCAAGTTAAAACTTAGATTAAATATTAAATCGTTTTATTTACTGTAAACACGGCTTTAAACTCCACAAACCTTTCTTACTATATTTTACATTCCAAATTTATCACCTCGGTTATTATTAAATGACAAGTAATCAAATTTCAACATTTATTAAAATAAATCTGGGTTACTTAACCATTAACTACTCTCTTTAAATTAATGAACTAATTTATTAAACAATTCCAGCTAACGTCGTTAACTTATTCAACTCTAAGCACGATTAACACGTTAGTCAATCATTATTGATCTTTCCATTTAAATTAATTAATAGTTAATTAATCTATATAATTCTATTTACTTTGATTTTTATTAAATCAATATCAATATAAACCCCTTCTAATTGTTACGACAATTCTAGTCACTTGAATTAGGTAAATAAAATCATTTAATGAGCACGTGCTTCGCGCACGGTATATTTTGGTTAAACTAATCAATGTATATATGTGGTTGGTTTATTCCCTTTCATTCAAAATAATATATTTAAAAATATATATTCGGTTGTAAAATAAATCCCATAACTTTATTTCTAACGATTCACCTGACGGTGAATCGATCTTTATAGAACAATGTATTTCTGGGCCATCTGCTATTTATTCCGTAATCAATACTATATATTGATTCAAAGCTCTACCACAATCAACAATCAACTAGGTTTTAAAGTCAATGGGTTTAAACAGTTCATATAAAATATGAAATAATAGCATACTAAATATTTGAGGAATCCGGTTTGATTCCTCCTACCTGTTCTTCCATGCATCATAGATCAACATATAATTTATAATAGCACATGTTTTTAATTTGAATATATTAACTGACAATATAATTCACATCAACCATATAAATCAACCATAGGCATTCAATGCATCCAATCAACCAATTATCAATGATTTAATCTAATTATATGAATTTAGCATATCCTAGTATTTCAGAAATGTGTGAGAATTAACTCACCTTTCGTTTTTGACGATCGGTATGCGTGTTGCTTCATTTAATTTTAAACAGTCGTTTAAAACTAAATGGAAAATCAGATTGCTTCCGGTTCTGTCTGAAACCGCTCAGCAGCGTAACCTCCATCGATATGATCTCGTTGATTCCTATTTTGTTAAAGACAGTTCAAGAACGAGCAAACTATATCGATTACAGAGTTGAACGTATTTTTAAATATAAATTGACTCCCCTAATTAGTTACCTTAGTGGCGGTGGCTAAGGGAATAAATTCTTTGTGCCTATTGCCATAACCTCGACACCCTCTGGTCGAAGAAACACGCGTGTCTTCTCCCCATTTGTCTGCTTTGTCAAATCTTTGAAATCCCGATACGCAAACAAATGGCGTGCCACCTTGACCACACGCACCTTCACCTATCGCCCATGCCTCCTATTTATATTATTTTTCTTCTTGAAAAATACGGTTCTTTAAACCCATGTGGTGATTTTACTTTCCTTCTTCATTTACACAGTTACACCGCACCTTGCTTTATATGCATCTTCTTCCACCTTTTCTTCTTGCTGAAACCGCCCATACTCCCTGTAAAGTTCCCCATCCCCAACTTTCACACTTCAACAGTCCCCCTTTTATCACGTTTCTTCTTCCAGTACACAAGCTTCTACACAAAACCCCGGAACGACTGCTCCATCCTTGCATGCCCAACATTGCCCGAACTCACCTGCCATGCCTTGCAAACACCACCACCTCATATTTTAAAGCCTCCTTTCATTTCCAACTGCTCCATACTTTTTTTTAATCTATTTTGTTTTCTTTTTTTAAAATTAATAAGGCCACAGGCCCACATCCAATACGCTCCTTCTCCCCGCCAGTTTCTTCTCTTCTACAGTATTTTTCAGGTAACATGCACCATCCCAGAAAAAGGAATGAGCACACACCCCTGTTTGCATGCCACACAAACACTCCCTTGCTCCAGTATATTCCGTTTGTTCCACCCTTCAACAGCAAAGAACCGCCTGTACCATAACCGACAACCTCAAATATTATTGTTTCCCTGTAAAACACCATTCCAGCTTCTTTCACTCATGACAACTCAGTGAACCGTCGCCGGAAGCCCTGAGCTCCTCGTCCACCTTGTGTTGCTGTCACGTTTCCCCAAGGCAACCCCCTTGCTAGTTCGCACTCCCCTCTTCCCACTTTCTCTTTTATATCATTCCCTCCACCATACTCGTATATTCCTTTTTCCATGTAAATCCATATGTAGACATCTCCTCTTTATTTAGTCCTTCACGGCAATGATGCCAGTAGCTCCCCAGCCTATAAAAACTCCTCCACTCTCTCCCTTAAAAACGAAACTCATGCTCAGTCCATACATTAATGCTTCATTTTTTGTTTATATATCTTCACCGACCCAAACATTGTCAACACCAACCACCGCACCACTTAACATCTCGCACGAGTTCCCAAGCTCCACGCCACAGCAGCTCCGACCAACGACAGTAAGTAGTAACCTCACGTGGTGACCTTCCTTGAACGCAAGTGGTTTGAGCAGATATCTAATTGGTATGTGGAGATGGGTTCAGTTTGATCTTACTGGGAAGGGCGTGTAAATTTATAGGGGAATGGATGCATGATTGGCACGGTTTCTAGTGCACCCTTGGTCGTCACGTTTCTTGGATAGGTGCAGTTTTAGTGTAGGGTAGGAAGTACGGTAATGTAGAAAATTGGTTAGAAAGCATGTGTGTAGTCGCTAGGGTAGGTTCGCAGCACGTGTACTTCCATGTGCCAATGTTTGTGATGTTAATTTAGATGGATACATTTGTATTTTTTAGGGTAGGCAGCTGTGTCTTTGAACATTCAGCAGTGTTATTTGAAGAAGGCAAGAATTAATTAGAGTAGTCGCGTACTTGTATAGGGTAGGAATATATGGGTTGGTCTCACGTTACACGGTCACCGCTATTTCAAACTCTATCCGTATACGATGTGCTATTGACAGAAATAAACAAACTGACGTTCCCAGCAGTGTGCTACGATCACAAACATATAATAAAATAAGCCAGTTAATTAATTCTGTAAAACCCCAAAATGTTGATATAGGGTGTAAAATACTCCAAATAAAAAGTTGTTTATTTTACGAATTAAAAATTTCATTAAAATTCTAAAAATTAAACTATGACTACGTCTCAAAGATCTTGTCCAAATTCGAGACCGATATTTATTTATATTAAATAAACCGTTATGGCTTATAAATGATTCTACAACGACTATTCTAAAATTTGATTTGGACATAAAACGAAATCTGTAACACGAAAACTCGATTTTTCTCTTCCATTAGAAAAATATAATCAACTAGATTCAGACCTTCTTGTTTCACCGAAATCCGGCTCAAAACAGATTCTGTATAATCAATTGAAGTTCAAACTCGATTTTTCAAACTACTGCATTGTTTCGAGTTCGTTTTATAATATAAGTATAAATGTAAATGTTCAGCCGTCGTTACATTAACGAATTTGATATTAGATTTCATAAATAATCCAAACAAACTATTTAAATTAATTTAAATATTCGAATTAAATAGCCGAAAACCACAGGTCGTTACATTCTTCCCCCCTTAAAAGAATTTCATCCCCGAAATTACTAATTAAGAAGAATGCTTCAAACCCAATTAATTTCAGAATAATTAATTTAAAATATCATCAAAAATGTTTTCTAAGTTCCAAAAAAATTCGAAAAATTCGTCAGCACCTCCTCTGCACTGTACGATCCAAACAACTACAATTCGCTACTCCGCACCTTACAATGATTCAATAAACCAAGCGACAACCCAATATAAAATCAATCACCAAACCAATATAGTAAGGTTTACCAATTTATCCGGCAACTCGATTCCAATTTCGAAGAAAATAGACCAACAGTTTTCCTCTTCCAACCTGCACTAATTCAATATCCCATGCCTATAACAAATACAAGGTTAAATCCCTTTAGTTTCATTTCATATTGATCCTATTCATTTTATTGAAATTTACTTCCTTAATTCTATTGTTGACGAATTCTCATATTTGATCAATCTAGCAACCAATAAACAGACAATTCACAATAACCAATCACTTTAACCAAATCATTTTATTTTCCTTTTTAATTTTTATGTAACTTGCCTTTAGTTAAATATTTAATCCCATATTCAAATTTTATCCACCAATACTATAATTTATATTTCCTTCTAGTTTTATCAAACCATTTAAATTTATTACCCCTGAATCTCATTTTAACAACCCCAACTCATTCATTGGTTCTAAACCCAATTCAAACCCATATTTCAATCATACCATTCAGTTCCCCTTATATTTTATTCATAACTAACTCTTGTATATATTCCATTCAAATTCAGCATATTTGAATTTTATTTCAATCTATTTACTCCAAATCAGTCCTCAGTCAAGTTCAAATCCATATTCAGATTGATACAATCCGACAAATTCCCATTTATTTAGTTTGGATTCATTCACTTTTTATTTTACCTAACACAAGTCAAATTCTAGTTGGCTTATCTCAATTCCAATTCAAAGGATTCATTATAACTTATACAAGTTAAAATTTATTCCCATTTCATATTTGAAATGTTTCCAACTCTATACAAGTTTTGAATTACATAATAATTTGAGAAAAATATAAATTTTACCTTCTTATAAAATATATTGGGTCAAAACGATATAAAAATAATTTTATATTCAAATTACAAATACGCGCTCTCGTATTTATATACACCCAACTCAATTTAGGGTATCACTAACCACAACTCTATTGAGTAACGCCACAGAGCCAAGGTTATTAATAAACCATCACGCTGATACCAACTGTAAAGGCCCGCAAATCCGTGCCCTTTGAGCTGACGTATTACAACCCACGTCCAACCCAAATTGCACGAAATTACGAATCTTAAATAGAAAGGAAATAGAGGATGAGAAGTAGAAAGAAAGAAATATTAGAATAGAAGAATAAGAAGATCAGAGTCTCACAGTGGAACGAACAAAATATAATATATGAAAATACTTTATACCAAAGAACTATATATGTATATATATATATATATATATATGATTGCAACATCAGAGTATACACTCAGATCAATACAATACACGGCGGAAATAAACTAGTACCGGTAAATATAAGGAATACGTCTCGACTTCAACTCCACCTCTAGAACTCCAAGCGAAAACCTAACCTGGAAATATACTCGGTCTGACCCGAGCACATTTGAAGCAAAGCAAAATTCACCCGGATCAGTCTAGAATATTTTCAGTGATAAATTCATATGGCAAACAACTTGTTTAACTTTGGAAATCCTTTTGAAAGAAAAGGATAATAGTAAGACTAGTCCACACATAAATAAGGGTGGTTTTTACCTTACTACAACCCAAACCATTTTGAAATCAATATCTTATTCCGATATTATAATAGTGTCTAAATAAAAATAGATGAAATCTAGCATAACGCTTGCATCTCACGCTCTACATTTATAGTATACAAACAAAACCGCGGGAGCTTATTGGACACTGGATTCTGACTGTGACAAGGTATGGAACAACCCGCTGATAGTATATCTCTAGAGAGGAATACACTGGGTTCAACAAGAACGTCTTGCAACCCGACCCACACATGACCGACCACTCATTTCTCTTGAGTGTATCGAATATATTGTCACCTCACGCCTGCAGCCACCATAATCCGTGGAGATACAGAAAATGAAAGAAGTAGCAAAATGAATATTCTCTAGATGGCGACAATACACCCTAATGGGTGCGACCTACATAGCCATGCTGCCTGCCCGATTTTTGTCATTTCCGAGTTGTGAGGCTTGAGGTTAAAATCGACTTTTGAAACATCTGGCCACCGTTCACATAGTCCATACAGTAATCCAGGAACAGGATGAACTGAAGGCACCCTCCTACCATATCCTAGGAATCACCCTATAGATTAGTAGCGAGTAGTCCTTGCAATCCATAGATTCCCATCAAGATAGAATCATTGTTAACTCTGGGGATCAGCTAGAGGTGTTTAACAATAGTTCTTCTACTCATGAGGATTTACGGTCTTCATTGCTCCATCTTCGATCAGCATCTTTGACGTATTCGTATTTATTGGTCGGAATGGTTTTCGAGTATAAATTCGATTCCGGTCTTTCCGTACCAATAACATTGGGTCAGATTTTTATAGTCGGTTATTTAACTATCAAAATAAACAACCATAAAAGTAAAAAAGATCCATTGGTTTATACATAGCATCACTTGGCCATTTAAAAATAATTATCAGTTGAACTGCCCAAAAATAATATATTGGTTTGATATGTTAATATTCTCAAATCCTTTTACTTAAATACCTAGAAAATATCTTAAATCAAATCTAATTTAACCTTCAACTAATCACTGCAAAACATTGTTATAACATTTCTTTTTATCTTATTGATTCAACCTATCACTCGTAGAACAATCATTACGACATCTCCTTTGGCTTCGTTATTTGAATACCAAAGTCACCCGTCATCTTTTTAGAATAATCCCATTTAAATCGCAGTGCTTCGCTTTAAAATTACCGTTATTTTTCCACTAATCTCCTTTTTATTTCTTTATTTATAGGATATCATTTCATACCATCAAGCCCATTTTCATTTTTATTTTCAGAATATCATTATATATATATATATATATATATATATATATTTCCGAATCCTTCAAATAACGTTACACTATATTTTTCCAAAATATTTTACTCTAACATCTTCATCATTACAACTAAGATCATCCTTTAGTAAACCGTAAGTTGTTCAAGTTTGGGTATTTTAAGTACCTCTCAGACCTTGATCAACAACGTTCTTATCATAAGATAGATATTAGTTGTAATACAAAAACCGATACTCATTTCATACCATAAAAAATCCCATTTTAATTCCATCTTGATGAATTATTATCTCTGTAACACCTCGTATTTTTGGTGAATGTATAAGTAACAAATCAGAGAATAATTAATTTTTAATATAATAATCAAGGGAAACAGGTTGCGCCATTGCGTCCGTCTCGAAATTCTGCTAGGAAACGAGTCCGAGTTTGCGAGAATCGGAGTCCGTATGAGGGAGATATGACCCTCCGAAGTTTCAGGAATTTTCAGAGTTCAAAACAGTTCGAATTCGAGTTCAAATTCGAATTTCAAAACCCAGACAGACTAGGTGTGAAATTTCCCGTCCAGCACCCAGGTCAACTGGGAAGTCGACACCCCCAGGACCAGGTCGACTACGCAGTCGACTTGGGTGTCGACCTGGTCCCCGAACCTGGTTTTGGGCCTGGGTGCGTTCTTATGTATCTGGTCTCGTTTTCTGCCTAGATTCATCTACCTAAACCTATTTAAACAGCCCCAAACCTAGCCTTCTCTACACACAATTCTATTATGCTTCTACTCAGCCTCTGTTCTAAATAAAAATAAAAATGGCGTCGCTACTCTGCTGGAATCAAAACTAGAAGCTAATCAACATCAACCTAAGCAACTCAATTCAAGCTTGAAACTTCAACAACGGTTAAAGAAGATCAACTAACGTCGCTCCAACTATCTTTCTTTTAGAATCCAATCAAGGCAAGTACAGTTATTTTCCGATATAAACGTTAATTCTGATTGTGACATGAATTGTAAATCTGAATCTGAGATTATGTCTGTTTTGTTCTGTTTAGATCTACCTTATTCTGTATTTCTTTCTGCTTTCTGTTCTATAGCCAGGCTACCACGAGCCTGAGCCAATCTCATAAGAGATTAACATACGCTAAAATATTTGGGACAATAAAATGAATAATGCATGAAATGGGCATGACCGATATGTGAGTGATTTGAGGAAAGAACATAGGTTGAACTTGGAACTTAGGACATAAATCTAAGGCATATAATTGAACCTGTGACTTGAATTTTGTGGCATAAAGAATATTGAACATACGACTTGTGAAGTTGAGGCATAAAATTTACATTGGACATATGACTTAGGAATTGGGGGCATAAATTTGACCGTAGGCATGTAATTAGTTTAGATACATATTACATGTTGTAAACTAGATCTGGATCTGAGCAAGCTATGTATGATAATCTGTGATTTGGGGACATAATTCAATATCTGATTTTAAGAATATGATACATGATTAAACCTAGATTTGTGGCACATTTTAAGAAGGGGAAGAAATGTGACTTAGGTGTAGAAATTAAAATCTATAATAAGATTTGAGGACTATTAAGTGTGAATACACCTAAATAGGGATTTTTGGATATATGGCAT
This sequence comes from Allium sativum, assembly GCA_030737875.1. Lineage (NCBI taxonomy): Eukaryota > Viridiplantae > Streptophyta > Magnoliopsida > Asparagales > Amaryllidaceae > Allium > Allium sativum. The sequence goes on along the minus strand of CM060923.1, from coordinate 567,875,638 downwards.
GCATTGTAATATTTGGTATAATTTATAGATGAATCTGTTGTACAATGATAGTTTAACCAAAAGGGGAACATATGTTATATGATAAATTATGTCCATATTCTGTGTTATGTAAATTTAGGCAAACATGGGGTATATGATCATATTGTGAATCATGACAATTATTTAGGCCTAATTTATGATTAAGCAAGGCATGTAAATAGAACCTTTAGAAATATTAAATCTGCTAAATCTGTCATCTGCTAAGTCTTTTGAAAATGCCAAATCAGCTAAACCAAATCTGTTGAGATGCCTAAACTGCTAAATCTGTTGAGATGCCTGAACTGCTAAATTTGTTGAGATGCCTAATCTGTTATCTGCTAAATCTACTAGTTTGTGTAATCTGCTAAATCCGTTAATTTGCCTAATCTGCAAAATCTGTTATCTGCTATATCTGTTGAGTTGATATAATTAGTCTGTTATTGACATAATCTGAATTGGCTATAGTTATGAATAATTGACATGTATATTAGGCGTGGGCATAAATGGTAAATTATTAATTAATTGGCCGCAAAGATGAACATGGCTAACTCGAGGTTAGAATAAGTTTGCGGCGTAATCCTGCCCGGAACCGCCCAGCACATCCAGTGGCCGTAAACAATAGGTTCTAATGTGAGAAGTTAGTCATATTATGCTTAGACATGAGGTTAGGTCTGGCTTATGGCAGAAGTCTGCCCGGAACCGCCCGGCCCATCCAGCGGCCACAAGCTAGCGACCTAATGTGAGAGGTCTGTGCATTAATAATTAATTAATGCAAATCTGAGATAAAAATGATGTCTAAAACGTGTTGGGTGGATAGGGTTAAACCAACTGGACTAATATATATAATAAACCCGTTCATGAATCTATAGGCCCAATACAAAGTTAGACAAATCTGAAATTCTGTTAAATCTGTACATCTGATCCGTTAGTCTGAAAACTTGTTGATTTGATTTTCTGATCTGTGAACTAGTAAATCTGATCTCTGTATGTTTGAACTTATAAATAAGTTAATCTGAAATCTGTTAGTCTGGGGACACAAGGTTAGGAGAGAAATTACTTGTGTCATCTGTTGTTTGGGACCCATATTAGTCAGTAACCCTTTCTGGTATCAAAACTTTGACCCAATAGTAGGTAGGGTCCAGGCACGCTTACTGAACTAATTATAAGCGGTTCATTCTGATAATGGCGAGGGGTGTTGATGGTGCGTTCCAACCGGGTCATGTGCGTGCATGGATCCCGGCCTGCCTCTGTTGATGTAAGACGCCGTGACATTTGTAAATAGGTCTGTGCCAATTGGTTGTCACTTTAGGGAGTGATACACCCTACTGTGGGGCCGACACAGGGTATTTATGTATTAGGGAGCCGATCGCTTGGGGTAGGATTTTAGGGTACACTTAGTTCTGTCTGTTTCTGTTGGTACCGTCTGTTTCTGTTGGGTGGTAACACCTGTCTGTTTCTGCGTGGTACCGTCTGTTCGGGTGGTAAAGGCCCATTTACTAGTGTACACCTAATTCTACATTCTGTTTCCATAGGGATTAATCTGTTTCTGCTTCTGTCTGTTTCTGTTCGGGTGGTAAAGGGCCATTATTAGCATTATGTTTCTGTCTGTTTCTGTTGGGGTGGTAAAGGCCCATTACTAACATTCTCTTCTGTGGAAAATTATTCTGTACCCGTTTCTGTTTCAGTTTATACATTAGTGTGACACCTAATTCTGTTATACTAGTATTAGTGCAGAGAAGTGTAAATAGCTTACATTATTCTGTTATACCTGCTACACCTGTTATTGTTATCCCTCATCCAGTTTTATTTTCATGTCATGTTATTATTATCTGTTCATAACTGAAAATCACTAGACTTGCCAGACTTTATGTCTGACCTTGCTTGTTTTCGCCCCTTTTTCTTCCGTTCCCCCCCCCCCCCAAGGTTATCCAAGGAGGGAATACTTTAGCTTGATCCGGATTCCTTCTGCTTGAAGTACTTAAAGTATGGCTTGGCTCTGTATAGCTTCTGTTTCTGTAGGGATTATGATCTTAAAGTTTTGTACTTTGATGGTTTTGAACGAGGCTGATATATATATATGTACTTGAGTTTTTGGTAAAGTTGTAACCAAACTGATTTCTATTTTTCCGCTGTAATAAAGTTATATAATTTCTCAAGTATTGTTTATCTGTCTTGAAATTTTCTGTTCTGTTTACTAAAATGCTCCACCAAAGTTAAGGCATTCCCTTTGTGAGTGACCTTGACGGAGGTGGGGTGTTACACTTGGTATCAAAGCTGAAGGTTACCAGATTGGGTAAAGTTTTTGAAAACTATTTTCAAAAAGGTTTTGAAAGGAAGTATTTTCAAAAATAAAGCTTATTTTGAAAAACATAATCCCCAAGAGCCATATATCTTTCCTTCAGTCCTTTTTGTATTGAATCTCTCCTTTTTCGTTTCAGCATGTCTGAAACATCTGAGATACCAGAGGGTGTTCATGTACCCGGTTGGTTTCGTCAATATCTTGAGGCTAGGACCGCCGCCGCAGGTCCAGCAAATGATCCCCCTCCTCCGCCCCCTCTTTGTGAAATTTCTTTCTTAAAGATCTATAGAGATTTTAGGGCCATGGGTGGAAAGGATTTCAAGGGAACTGAATCATTCGTAGAAGCGAGGAAATGGCTCAAAGAAACTGAGGATCTATTCGTTATCTTCGAGGTGGATGATAGGCAGAAGGTACAGTTGGCGGTATGGCTGCTCAAAGACGAAGCTTCCTATTGGTGGGAAGTAACTAACGCCGAGAGACCGGTTGAAACATGGATGGATTTCAGAACAAGGTTTGAGACAAAATTCCACTCGCAAGCTGAATGAAGTCTACACCTGGAAAAGTTCTTATCTCCTAAGCAAGGAAGTATGACGGTCAAGGAATACGTCAACCAGTTCAACCAAGTGGCTAGGTTCGGATTGGATTTATTCAACACCCAGGATAAAAAGGCTCTCCGCTTTGTTAAAGGATTGAACGAGCCACTGCACAGCCTAGCCATGACCCATGTACCTATGGGGGCGACTTATGAAAAATTGGTGGATATGGCACTACTGCACGAGGAAGACAAGGGCCCGAAAGAGACAAAGAAGGAAGAACCACAGAATAAGAAAGCAGGGCCCAAAAAGGAAACACAAAAGAAGGATGAGAAGCCTGAAGATAAGAAGGGGAAAAGTGCTTTACTTGTGGAAGCTCGACTTATCTGAACAAGGATTGCAGAAAAAGGAAGGGTACTTGCTTCAACTGTGGTGAGATGGGACACTTCACTAGGGACTGCCCGAAGAAACGAGGGCAAGAGCAGAGGGCAGAACCCACTTCTGGAGGACAGACGAATGGATATGATAGAAATAAGAAAATTTGAGTAGAAGGTTTAAGTTTCTTATCTGATTGTTGAGTTAAAACTCTTTCTGATTCTAGCATTTTGATTCTGTAATCGATACTCTGCACTTTAATACTAGTATTGTTTCCGATTCCGCTGTAGACTCAAACCCATAAGGGTTATGACACATCTGTTTGTGATAGATTGGGGTTTGAGAGATATCTGTGTTAGGCGTCAAGTAGGACTCATACATTCTGGGTTTTATCATGCTTAGTTCGGTAACCTGATCTGTACCAGTAATATGTAAATATCTGAATAATTCCGATAAGGTTAAGATTTCCAGTTTTGACATTATCTAAAGAGGGTAATCCTAGGGGTGTCAATTTGATGTTGGATTCGGTCTTCGGGGCCGATACTCAGGACCTATGTCTAATGGGAACCAAGTTTTTGTTTTATCTGTACTCGCTTCCATCATTCGACTGTATCCTTTCGATCGAATCTTCGAACTTTAGGTAGAAACTAATGGGTGTAAACATGTGTTTGAGACATGTTATGTTTGATGGTTGCAAGTGGATGCAAGTGTTTGCTAGTGGTTGCTCGTGGATGCATATACACACACTAGGCACTAGATCGGCTCGAAAACACTCTCATACTGCATATGGATGTGTGAGCATTTTCAATTTTTTTGGATGCAAAATGATTGACTCAGCACATGGATGTTGCATATGACTGAATGGTTGTGCACTCATATAGAAATGATATGTATCAAGTAGGAAAATTGCATACATGTTGGACTCATGGCACTGGCATAATTCACATTAAGGAGGTCAACTGAATCAGTGGACCGCCTGATCTTTGCATTAGATAAAAAACATTTACACACACTTTTGCATATGTTCATACAACATTAGAAGTTTCTAAGGACAATGGACGCCAGTGATTGATGATTGAGTAGATGGATGTTGGATGGTAGGACACATTCTTCCTAACTTGAAGATTTCGGGGACGAAATCCTTTAAGGAGGGGAGAATGTAACACCCTGTATTTTCTGTGAACGTATAAGTAACAAATCAGAGAATAATTAATTTTTAAAATAAGAATCAAGGGAAACAGGTTGCGCCATAGCGTCCGTCTCGAAATTCTTCTTGGAAACGAGTCCGAGTTTCCGAGAATCGGAGTCCGTATGAGGGAGATATGACCCTCCGAAGTTTCAGGAATTTTCAGAGTTCAAAATAGTTCGAATTCGAGTTCAAAATTGAATTTCAAAACCCTGACAGACTGGGCGGGAAATTTCCCGCCCAGCACCCAGGTCGACTGGGGAGTCGACTGGGCAGTCGACACCACCAGGACCAAGTCGACTGTGCAGTCGACTTGGGTGTCGACCTGGTCCCCGAACCTGGTTTTGGGCCTGGGTGCATTCTTATGTATCTGGTCTCGTTTTCTGCCTAGATTCGTCTGCCTAAACCTATTTAAACAGCCCCAAACCTAGCCTTCTCTACACACAATTCTATTCTGCTTCTACTCTGCCTCTGTTCTAAATAAAAATAAAAATGGCGTCGCTACTCTAATGGAATCAAAACTAGAAGCTAATCAACATCAACCTAAGCAACTCAATTCAAGCTTGAAACTTCAACAACGGTTAAAGAAGATCAACTAACGTCGCTCCAACTATCTTTCTTTTAGAATCCAATCAAGGCAAGTACAGTTATTTTCCGATATAAACGTTAATTATGATTGTGACATGAATTGTAAATCTGAATCTGAGATTATGTCTGTTCTGTTCTGTTTAGATCTACCTTATTTTGTATTTCTTTCTGCTTTCTGTTCTATAGCCAGGCTACCACGAGCCTGAGCCAATCTCATAAGAGATTAACATACGCTAAAATATTAGGGACAATAAAATGAATAATGCATGAAATGGGCATGACCGATATGTGACTGATTTGAGGAAAGAACATAGGTTGAACTTGGAACTTAGGACATAAATCTAAGGCATATAATTGAACCTATGACTTGAGTTTTGTGGCATAAAGAATATTGAACATACGACTTGTGAAGTTGAGGCATAAAATTTACATTGGAAATATGACTTAGGAATTGGGGACATAAATTTGACCGTAGGCATGTAATTAGTTTAGATACATATTACATGTTGTAAACTAGATCTGGATCTGAGCAAGCTATGTATGATAATCTGTGATTTGGGGACATAATTCAATATCTTATTTTAAGAATAGGACACATGATTAAACCTAGATTTATGGCACATTTTAAGAAGGGGAAGATATGTGACTTAGGTGTAGAAATTAAAATCTATAATAAGATTTGAGGACTATTAAGTGTGAATACACCTAAATAGGGATTTTTGGATATATGGCATGCATTGTAATATTTGGTATAATTTATAGATGAATGTGCTGTACAATGCTAGTTTAACCAAAAGGGGAACATATGTTATATGATAAATTATGTCCATATTCTGTGTTATGTAAATTTAGGCAAACATGGGGTATATGATCATATTGTGAATCATGACAATTATTTAGGCCTAATTTATGATTAAGCAAGGCATGTAAATAGAACCTTTAGAAATATTAAATCTGCTAAATCTGTCATCTGCTAAGTCTGTTGAAAATGCCAAATCTGCTAAACCAAATCTGTTGAGATGCCTAAACTGCTAAATCTATTGAGATGCCTGAACTGCTAAATCTGTTGAGATGCCTAATCTGTTATCTGCTAGTTTGCGTAATCTGCTAAATCCGTTAAGTAGCCTAATCTGCAAAATCTGTTATCTGCTATATCTGTTGAGTTGAAATAATTAGTCGTTATTGACATAATCTGAATTGGCTATAGTTATGAATAATTGACATGTATATTAGGCGTGGGCATAAATGGTAAATTATTAATTAATTGGCCGCAAAGATGAACATGGATAACTCGAGGTTAGAATGAGTTTGCGGCGTAATCCTGCCCGGAACCGCCCAGCACATCCAATGGCCGCAAACAATAGGTTCTAATGCGAGAAGTTAGTCATATTATGCTTAGACACGAGGTTAGGTCTGGCTTGTGGCAGAAGTCTGCCCGGAGCCGCCCGGTCCATCCAGCGGCCACAAGCTAGCGACCTAATGTGAGAGGTATGTGCATTAATAATTAATTAATGCAAATCTGAGATAAAAATGATGTCTAAAACGTGTTGGGTGGATTGGGTTAAACCAACTGGACTAATATATATAATAAACCCATTCATGAATCTGTAGGCCCAATACAAAGTTAGACAAATCTGAAATTCTGTTAAATCTGTACATCTGATCCGTTAGTCTGAAAACTTGTTGATTTGATTTTCTGATCTGTGAACTAGTAAATCTAATCTCTGTATGTTTGAACTTATAAACAAGTTAATCTGAAATCTGTTAGTCTTAGGACACAAGGTTAGGAGAGAAATTACTTGTGTCATCTGTTGTTTGAGACCCATATTAGTCAGTAACCCTTTCTGGTATCAAAACTTTTACCCAATAGTAGGTAGGGTCCGGGCATGCTTACTGAACTAGTTATAAGCGTTTCATTCTGATAATGGCGAGGGGTGTTGATGGTGCATTCCAACCGGGTCATGTGCGTGTATGGATCCCAGCCTGCCTCTGTGGATGTAAGACGCCGTGACATCTGTAAATTGGTATGTGCCAATTGGTTGTCACTTTAGGGAGTGATACACCCTACTGTGGGGCCGACAGAGGGTACTTATGTATTAGGGAGCCGATCGCTTGGGGTAGGGTTTTAGGGTACACTTAGTTCTGTCTGTTTCTGTTGGTACCATCTGTTTCTGTTGGGTGGTAACACCTGTCTGTTTCTGCATGGTACCGACTGTTCGGGTGGTAAAGGCCCATTTACTAGTGTACACCTAATTCTACATTCTATTTCCGTAGGGATTAATCTGTTTCTGCTTCTGTCTGTTTCTGTTCGGGTGGTGAAGGCCCATTATTAGCATTCTGTTTCTGTTGGGGTGGTAAAGGCCCATTACTAGCATTCTCTTATGTGGAAAATTATTCTGTACCCGTTTCTGTTTCAATTTATACATTAGGGTGACACCTAATTCTGTTATACTAGTATTAGTGCAGGGAAGTGTAAATAGCTTACATTATTTTGTTCATCTGTTATACCTGCTACACCTGTTACTGTTATCTCTCATCCAGTTTTATTTTCATGTCATGTTATTATTATCTGTTCATAACTGAAAATCAATGGACTTGCCAGACTTTTTGTCTGACCTTGCTTGTTTTCGCCCCTTTTTCTTCCGTTCCCCTCCCCCCCCCCCCCCCCAAGGTTATCCAAGGAGGGAATACTTTAGCTTGGTCCGGATTCCTTCTGCTCGAAGTACTTAAAGTATGGCTTGGCTCTGTATAGCTTCTGTTTCTGTGGGGATTATGATCTTAAAGTTTTGTACTCTGATGGTTTTGAACGAGGCTGATATATATATATATATATATATATATGTACTTGAGTTTTTGGTAAAGTTGTAACCAAACTGATTTCTGTTTTTCCGCTGTAATAAAGTTATATAATTTCTCAAGTATTGTTTATCTATCTTGAAATTTTCTGTTCTGTTTACTAAAATGCTCCACCAAAGTTAAGGCATTCCCTTTGTGAGTGACCTTAACGGAGGTGGGGTGTTACAATCTCTTCTTTAAAATAGTGGTTCTATATTGTATTTTGATAATTTATTTCGTCTAACTGCTCTAATTCAACTTGGGTTTACGTTTGATTCCCCATTTCTTCTCTCCACTAGTTCCTAACTGTAAATCAATTAGGAAATAATTCTCTAAATATTAATCCCGAAGGCCGAAACCAACATCAGATCAATATTCAGAAAATCAGTTTTCCTAACGGATTCTCAATTAAGTTCTATTTCTTAAATTTCAAATCTTGGCTTTTACTTTATTTGGAGGTCACTTCTAATAACTCGTTTCATTTATATATTCAATAAAATTGGGTTTTATAACTTCGTACAACATGGATTCATAGAATCCAATTAAATATAACTCTGTAAGTATCAAGTTAAAACTTCAATTAAATATTAAATCGTTTTATTTATTATAAACACGGCTTTAAACTCCACAAACCTTTCTTACTATATTTTACGTTCCAAATTTATCGCCTCGATTGTTATTAAATGACAAATAATCAAATTTCAACATTTATTAAAATAAAACTGGGTTACTTAACCATTAACTACTCTCTTTAAATTAATGAACAAATTTATTAAACAATTCCAGTTAACATCGTTAACTTATTCAACTCTAAACATGATTAACACGTTAGTCAATCGTTATTGATCTTGCCCTTTAAATTAATAATTAATTAATCTAAAAAATTCTATTCACTTTGATTTTTATTAAATCAAGATCAATATAAACTCCTTCAAATTGTTACGTTAATTCTAGTCACTTGAGTTAGCTAAATAAAATCGTTTAATAAGCACGTGCTTCACGCACGGTATATTTTGGTTAAACTAATCAATGTATATGTGTGGTTGGTTTATTCCCCTTCATTTAAAATAATATATTTAAAAATATATATTCGGTTGTAAAATAAATCCCATAACTTTATTTCTAGAGATTCACCTGACGGTGAATCGATCTTTATAAAACGATGTATTTCTGGGCCATCTTCTATTTATTCCGTAATCAATACTATATATTGGTTCAAAGCTCAACCACAATCAACAATCAACAGGGTTTTAAAGTCAACGGGTTTAAACAGTTCATATAAAATATGAAATAACAGCAAACTAAATATTTAAGGAACCTGGTTTGATTCCTCCTACCTGTTCTTCCTTGCATCAAAGATCAACATATTATTTATAACAACATATGTTTTTAATTTGAATATATTAACTGACGATATAATTCACATCAACCATATAAATCAATCATAGGCATTCAATGTGTCCAATTAACCAATTATCAATGATATAATCTAATTATATGAATTTAGCACATCCTAGTATTTCAGAAATGTGTGAGAACTAACTCACCTTTCGTTTTTGACGATCGGTACGCGATTTGCATCATTTAATTTTAAACAGTCGTTAAAAATTAAATGGAAAAATCTGATTGCTTCCGGTCCTATCTGAAACCGCTCAGCAGCGTAGCCTCCTTCGATACGATCTCATTGTTTCCTGTTTCGTTAAAGGCCGTTCACGAATGAGCAAACTATATCAATTACAATTTGAACATATTTTTAAATATAAATTGACTCTAAAACTTTTAATTAATTATTTATACCCCTAATTAGTTAGCTTAGTGGCGGTGATTAAAGGAATAAATTCTTTGTTCCTATTGCCATAACCTCGACACCCTCTGGTCGAAGAAACACGCGTCTCTTCTCTCCATTTGTCTGCTTTGGCAAATCTTTGAAAGCCCGATACGCAAACAAATGGTGTGCCACCTTGACCTCATGCACCTTCACCTATCGCCCGTCCCTCCTATTTATATTATTTTCCTTCTTGAAACATATGGTTCTTTAAACCCATGTGGTGATTTTACTTTCCTTCTTCATTTACACGGTTACACTACACCTTACTTTATATGTATCTTATTCCACCTTTTCTTCTTGCTGAAACCGCCCATACTCCCTGTAAAGTTCCCCATCCCCAACTTTCACACTTCAACGGTCCCCCTTTTATCACGTTTCTTCTTCCAGTACACAAGCTTCTACACAAAACCCTAGAACGACTGCTCCATCCTTGCACGCCGAACATCGCCCGAACTCGCCTTCCATGCCCTGCAAACACCACCACCTCATCTTTTAAAGCCTCCTTTCATTCCCGACCGCTCCATACTTTTTTTTTTAATCTATTTTGTTTTATTTTTTTTTGAAATTAATAAGGCCCAAGGCCCACATCAAATACGCTCCTTCTCCCGATCAGTTTCTTCTCTTCTACAGTATTTTTCACGCAACATGCACTATCCCAGAAAAAGGAATGAGAACACACCCTTGTTTGCATGCCACACAAACACACCCTCGCTCCAGTATATTCCGTTCGTTCCACCCTTCCACAACAAAGAGACCGCCTGTACCATAACCGACAACTTCAAATATTCTTGTTTCCCTGTAAAACACCATTCCAACTTCTTTCACTCATGAAAACTCAGCGAACCATGGCTGGAAGCCCTGAGCTCCACATCCACCTTGTGCTGCTGTCACGTTTCCCCAACGCATCCCCCTTGCCGGTTCGTAGTCCCCCTCTTCCCACTTTCTCTTTTATATCATGCCCTCCACCATACTCCTATATTCCTTCTTCCATGTAAATCCATATGTAGACATATCCTCTTTATTTACTTCTTCACGGCAATGATGCATGCAGCTCCCCAACCTATAAAAACTCCTCCACTCTCTCCCTTAAAACCGAAACTCATGCTCAGTCCATACATCAATGCTTCATTTTCTTTTTATGTATCTTCACCGACCCAAACATTGTCAATACCAACCACCACGCCACTTAACATCTCGCACGAGTTCCCAAGCTCCGCGCCACAGCAGCTCCGACCAATGGCAGTAAGCAGTAACCTCACGTGGTGACCTTCCTTGAACGCAAGTGGTTTAAGAAGATATCGAATTGGTATGTGGAGATGGGTTCAGATTGATCTTAATGGGAAGGGCGTGTAAATTTATAGGGGAACAGATGCGTGATTGGCACGGTTTCTAGTACACCCTTGGTTGTCACATTTTTTGGATAGGTGCAGTTTTAGTGTAGGGTAGGCAGTACGGTAATGCAGAAAAATGGTTAGAAAGCATGTGTGTAGTCGCTAGGTTAGGTTCGCAGCACATGTACTTCCATGTGCCAATGTCTGTGATGTTAATTTAGATGGGTACATTTGTATTTTTTAGGGTAGGCAGCTGTCTTTGAAAGTTCAGCAGTGTTATTTGAAGAAGGCAAGAATTAATTAGAGTAGTCGCGTACTTGTATAGGGTAGGAATATATGGGTTGGTTTCACGTTACATGGTCACCGTTATTTCAAACTCTGTCCGTATAAAACGCGATATTGACAGAAATAAACATACCATCGTGCCCGGTATTGTGCTACGATCAAAAATATATAATAAAATAGGCCGGTTAATTAATTCTGTAAAACCCCAAAATGTTGATATAAGGTGTAAAATACTCCAAATAAAAAGTTATTTATTTTACGAATTCAAAATTTCATTAAAATTCTAATAATTAAATTATGACTACGTCTCAAAGATCTTTTCCAAATTCAAGACCGATATTTATTTATATTAAATAAACCATTATGGCTTATAAACGATTCTACAGCGATTATTCTAAAATTTGATTTGGACATAAAACGAAATCTATAATACGAAAACTCGATTTTTCTCTTCCGTTAGAAAGGTATAATCAACTAGATTCAGACGTTCTTGTTTCACCGAAATCCGGCTTAAAACGGATTCAGTATAACCAATTGAAGTTCAAACTCGATTTTTTGAACTACCGCGCTGTTTCGAGTTCATTTTATAATATAAATATAAATATAAATGTTCAGTCATCGTTACATTAACGAATTCTATATTAGATTTCATAAATAATCCAAAAAAATATTTAAAATAATTTAAATATTCAAATTAAATAGCCGAAAACCTCGGGTCGTTACACTTGTCTAAATTGGCCAAAATAAAATAAACGATTAAATAAAACAAGGGCGTTTGACGCTGCCACGATCACATGGTTAACTGGATTGCTACCAAATTTGAACTGTAACAATAACTTACTAATACGGATCCAATAAAAGTCGCTTGGTCGAAATCCGACTCCGATTGGAAAACGACGATATTTTATAATTTAAATTGTTTGTCGGTTTACAATTAAATTCCGTACACTCACATATTAACTCCATTTGGCCCCAAAATTTGCAACACGTTATTTTTGATGTTCTAGATCCAATAAAATTCATTTCATCGTGAATTGAGGTCGTTTGAAAATTGGCTATTTCTATGACCTTTAAAATATCGATTAATTACTATAAAATTTTAAAATAATTCAATTAAATAATAATAAATTATTATTATTGTAAATCCACATAAAATATATGGTTAGTTTTAAATATAAACAATATGGATTTTACAACTCAATATCATAAATTTCGAGTCAGGACGGTATTTAAAGTATGTTAAAAAACCTTAAATTATTAAATAAACGGTATCGTTTATTAACAAATTCCATTGAGACTATTTTAAAATTTGAATTGGACATAACTAACATCTATGACACGAAATCCGGATTTTTCTCTTTCGGTAGAAAATTATAATCAACTAGATTCCAAGGTTTTTTGTTTCACAGAAATCTAACATAAAATGGATTCGATTTATAATTATATATAAATTATACGTTTAAATTTCGTATTAATAAACGAATTCAATATTAAAATCCATTAATATCTCAAATATAATATTTAAAATAATAAAGTAAATTAAGTATTTGACTACCAAAAATACGAGATATTACATGAATACACTAAAATTTTGTGTTAGGTGATATGTTGAGGTTTACACAGTTTAATCCTTAATTTATACATTTGAACTTCACTTATGATTCCAACATCCGTCATTAATATTTTTTTAGTATATACTTGTAATGACCCGGATTTTTAGATGTTTTTGGATATCGACATCGAGTTTATGTCGATAACCAAAGTCGCTAAAAATCTGGGTCATTACAGTTGGTATCAGAGCTTAAGTTAAGAATTACTTGGCTCTATGGCGTGACTCGGTAGGGGTTAGTAATACCCTAGACTGAGATTGAGTGTATATATACGAGTGAGCGTATTTGTTATTGATATAAAAATTTGTTTTATATTGTGGAGATTTATTGGTTGAGTTGTTTATAGGTTCTGGTCGATCAGTTTGATCCACTGTATCGGTAGGGATTTTGTAAACGCTTGAATACGATGAACCGTCACGATATGTTTTGAAAAGAGGGTAAGTTAAAATAAGTTTACCCAAAGTATATCTTGATATAGAGAAGATATATATATATATATATCAAAATTATAATATATTGGATATATTGGTTGTTATTATGATCGAGTAAGATTATAAATTATATGGTTATGTAAATAACCAATCAGAATTCATATAAGTGAAATGCGTGAAATCAGATGAGTTAAATCTGAAATTTTAAACCAAAAATTGAGTTAAAATTCTGGAGAATTGGATGAGTGTTTGTAAATGGATTTGGATTAAAAATTAGGAAAATTTAAGATCCTGGAAGATTTTAAATTGTTTTACAAGCAGTGTGAATTATATTTTGAAATGAATTTCAAAGTGGAAATATTTAGAAATGGTTTTATAGTATTGAACTCACTTCGATCGTTGGAAAATAGATTCTGATGATGACAACTGCATCATCAGTATTCATTTTCGAGTTGTAAGTGACGAATTACTACCAGAGATACTGTTTTGAATTTGTTTTGGGAAAGACAAGTTGTGTTGAATTTCAAAATGGGATTTTTAAATAGATTTGAAATATTAACTTGTTTTAAAAGAAATAAAACGAGAAGTTCCTTTATAAACGAAGTTTATAAATAGTTCTTTTATAAACGAAGTTTATAAATGAAGTGAAGAAAATTATCATTGGATAATTCAGAAATAAAAATACAAGTGTGAAATTGAAAGGGAAATTTATTTTCCAAAGGTAGAAATATCGATTTCAAAGGGAACTGAAATCGAGACTTATGTAAAGAATGAATAAAGAAAGTTTGAAAAGGAATTTGAATAAAGGAAGTTCATACATAGAATTTAAATAAGAAAATTCAAAGGGGATTTGAATATAGAAATTCAAATGAGATTTGAATAAAGAAGATTTAAAAAATGGAAAATTGAATATAGAATTCATATAGAGTAATAATGAAATTTGAATATAGAATTCAAATAGTTTGAAATGAAATTTGAATATAGAATTCAAATAGTTTGAAATGGAATTTGAAAATAGAATTTCAAAATAGAATTTGAAATAGGAATTCGAATATAGAATTCAAATAGAGTTGAAATGGGAATTGGAATATATAATTCAATGGAATTTGAAAATATAGGATTTGAATATCGAAAGTGAAATGGAATTTGAATATAGGAATTCAAATGGAATTTGAATATAAAATTCAAATGGAATTCAAATATAGGATTAGAATATATGGAATTTGAATATAGAATTCAAATGGAATTTAAACTATAGAATTTCAAATATAGATTTTGAATATAGAAAATCAAATGGGATTTATAATATAAAATTTGAATAGAATTAACTAAGTCGAAGAGGAATTAGTTAATTGAGTTTTGAATTCGAAGTTGAACTTTGAAAGGTGGATTGGATTTGTAAATGGATATTCGAAATCGAATATAGAACTTAAATTTGAAATTTGGATTCAAATTAGTTAATAAGCAAGTTAAAATATATTTGAATATGTCATGTTCAAATATAAAAGTGAAATAGACTAAAGAGTTAATTAACAAATTAATTAACGAATTGCGTTAAAACGATCAGGTATAGTTAAAATAGATGGGGCAAGTATAAATATACATGAGATAGGTACGGATAAGGTATGAAGGTATATAAATAGAATGCTCGACGAAAAGGTATGTGTTTAATTCATATATGAGATTTTTTGCGCCGTATCGGCTAGCTGCTTGGCTTTTTCTTTTTCTTTTGGATTGGTGAGGGCCATGGGAGGCTATTTGAAATATCCCGATGCTCCTGGTACAAAGGAGGTTATGGCAAATTTTTCCGGGAATTTAAGGAGTTAGAATATTTTTAGGATAATTTGATAGTTAGAAATCAACGTATCGATATATATATAGAAGCCGATAAGGAAGCGAACTTAAAAATAGAATAGTATGAACAAAAAGGAAGACTAAGAATAAAATCTAGTAAGAATAGAAAGAGGAAGCGTATACGTGTTTAAAAGTGAATAAGTAGTTGTATGGTATTGATTATTCGAGTAAGTAGTCATATCTGTTTTGACGTTATAAATGTTATTCAATCAAGGTCTGAGAGGTAGTTATACCCCAACTTGATTGATTTCATTATTAACAAATAAATGGTAAGATTTCAGGCTCGAAGATCAATGTTGAATAAGAGTTAGTTGAATATAGTATTTGGGTTGTCGTAGCGATGTTTTACACAACATCCGTTTTAACCCAAATAAGTGTGAACTTGGAAATAGAATAACAAATATTTCCTAAGTATAGAAATAAACGAGATCGGAAAAGAGATAAGTAATTGGAGTATTTTCCAATTATAAATAGGATTATAAAGGTTATTGATTTAGAAAATAAAGGAAGGCGATATCCGGAAATGTTTTCCAAATAACATAAAAAGACCAATATGGTTATTGAAAATATTTGGTTAACAAATATTGATAAAGAAATAGAGAAGTAATTTAACTAATGGAATATTAATTAAGGGCTCAGTGACATGTTCAAAAAGGAAAATTTGATTTTTGAAAAGAGTGAACTGTTTAAAAACTCCCAGAAAGACTGTTTGAATTAAAAACAAATTTAACAGAAATTTGTGAAAGCAAAATTGAATTAAAGTAAAGCCAGTAAAGTGGTAACTGAGATTGAATTAGAATGATATCAAGACCAACTGGATTGTGAGATTCAAATTTGAAGTGTAATGTGATAATCAAGTTAAGAGTTGGGAATCGAGAAGAAACTCGAGTTGAAATGATATATGGCTCGGATATAAGCGAATGATTGTGTTGTGGATTAAAGCAGATTGAAATTTGATTGGGATGACCCTTGTATCCGCTGAATTAATGGCAGGTGAAAGTGATAGAGTTGACATGCCGACAAAAGGTACAAGTTTATATTTCTATTGGATATAAGATTTATGAGCCGAATTGGCAAGCCGCTTGGCTGTTTGATTTTCTTTTGGGATGGAGATGGCCCAGAGAGGCGAGTTGGAGTTTGACCGATTGACTGGTACAAAGGAGGTGCTGGCAAAAAATTTCGAAGAGTTAAGGTGTTAGAAAATTTTCAGGATCTTTGGAAATTTTCGTTGATAAGAATTAATTAATATTTAAATAAAATTAAATTGGTTCAGTTGAAACTGAAGTTAAGAAGTGAACAAATATGTTCTAACCAATCGATAGGGTCGTCCCCTACCTTTTAGCAATTTCGAGGACGAAATTATTTTAAGTGGGAAAGATTGTAATGACCCGCATTGGTAGAGGTATTATAATAATCTATTTAATTATTTAAAAGGTAATTAAAAGAATATATTTGTCGTGGAATTAAATAATAGTGAATATTTAATTAAAATAATAATTAAATAATATATTTAATTCTGAAATTATCAGAATTGGCTGAAATGGCGATATGGTGTGAACTGGATCATCTGTGATATTTAATTCAGCTTGGAATTGAATTTGAATAACGAATATATTATATAAACGACAGTTTGAACGTAGAGTTATAATATAATTAAAATCGAGCTCGAAATGGCGCTGCAGTTCGTAAATTGGCGATTCGAACTTCAAACGAATATACAGAAGCCGTTTCAAATCGGATTTCTGTGAAACAAGAAACGTGTGGAGCTGGTGGAGTATATCTTTCTAGTGGAAGAGAAAAATCGGGATTTCGTCGGACAGATTTTGATTTACGTCCAAATCAAATTTCAGAAAAGTCGCTGTGGAATTCCTTTATAAATTGCAATGCTTTATTTACGTTATAAAAGGGTTTTCAAAATATTTGAATATCGGGTTTGAATTTAGACGAGGTTCTTTTGAGACATAGTGATAATTTAATTTTTAGAATTTTACTGTAATTTTTAATTAATTAAATAAGAAACTTTTTATTTGGGGTATTTTGCACCCTGTATCGACATTTTGGGGTTTCACAATATGACTTGAACTACCCGTATTATTATATTTTTGAGATCCTGACACATTGCTCGTTAGGATGGTATTTTTAGTTCTGTCAGTAGCGGTTCGTACGAGAACATAATTGGGAACATTGGGGTACTTAACTTTACAAAATAAAAGGGTAAAAAGAAGGCCACGATATCCTTTCTTTCCTGCCACCAAGTCTCTGTGTCCTCAAAACCCACGATGTGGAGCTCCCATGATCCACAAGAAAATCCTTGGCAATGAAGACAACACCTCCTTTTACTTAACTTCGAAGTATGTTACCGTATGTATATATATATATATATAGGAAGCTGGCTCGTTCATTCGTTGTTTCAGAGAAACCCAAACAGTTCCGTCCATAGAAAAAGCAAAATAAAATCAAAGATTAATCTCTAGAATGATAAATAAGTATATTTGGATCCTCTTCAAACTTCTCTACACCCCATATGCTTTTTGAATGGATCGACAAATCTTTTGTTCGCTGTCCAGTTGAAGTCGATAGCGGTTTGGGGCTGTGAGACTTGAATCCGCAAAGTCAATGATGTTTTTGGGTTCCTGAACGAATTCCGAACCCTGGTTGCCTCTTTTTGTGGGATTCTATGATGAAAAGGTTCGAACTGGTAGATGGAGCATGTCGTTCAGATGTAGGAGAAGGCGGCTTCGAGCCGAAGCCGTGATAGGTGATGAGCGTTGGCGCACAGAAACTTGGTGAAGGCGTCAAGCTGGAGTTCTGGGTGTCGGGATTGTGAAGAGGGGGACGGGAAGGCCAACCGTGGTGAAAGTTTTGGTGTTCGTGGAGGATTTGGGTTGATCGATAAGGGGTTAGCGGCTTGAAGTCTTGTCGTGTTCTGATTTTTGAGGAGTTGGGTTCGAATTTCATTTGGGAAGGAGAAGGTCCGGTTTCTTTTCACGTGAGCAGGGTTAGGGGAGATGTTTTTGGGCGGGCCTGGGAACTTTGTGGATGGGTATGGGCCTTGTGTTAAAATGGTGAGCCCAAGAATAAATTTTATTCTAAAGTTTATTTAAATTAAAATAAGGTAATGGAATTTGTAAATATAACATCTTTATCATACGGTATCGAAATTCAGCGAAACAAGACCCGACAGGATCGTATGGATGAGCACTCCACAATGAAACTGACTGGAAATCCATTAGAGCTCGTTTGAATTTAGGGAGAAAGAAATTGTTTGATTCAAATTTAACAAACAGTTTATCTTTCTTTAACGATGAACTGCCAATGTGAGTAAATCTCACTAACTCTGAACAATTTATAATTTCATGTTGTATTTTTAGAACTGTTAGATATTGGATGATTGACTGTGTGTTGACTGTTTGATTGAACTGCTAGTCAGTTAGTGGAATTTCTATATTGATTCTGTTTAACAGAATATATCATATGGAACTGAAAGTGATGTTATCTATATTGTTTTAACATTTGTGATGCAGGGAAACAGGTTGGAGGAATCCAACTGGATTCCTCAACATTTATTTTACTGTGATTCATATACTGTAATATATGATGTGGTATAATCTGTTGTCGATTATATGTGTTCGAACGATACTGATCATCGTGATTTGATATGTTGAATACCATAACATACCGAATGTTGATAAAGGAATATTTTCAAAGTGTATTTTGAAAATGAATTATTTATATAAAATCGATGGATTTTATATAGAAAAGGAAAATGATTTTTACAAAAAGAAATATTTATAAAATCAAAGGATAAGTTAGAATAAAAGGAAATCATTTGTAAAAGTGAAGAACCGTTACTAAAAGTAAATCTTTATAAATGAATAGTTTATTCGAAAAGGAGTTAATCGAATTAGTTATTCGAATAGAATAAAGGAAGTAATCGAATAAAGTTTAAAGGAGGTATTCAAATATAGTTTAGCCAAGAGGAGTTATTCGATCAGAATTCATCGAATAGAATTAATTGATTATAGTAAATCAACCAGAGTTAATCAGTTAGGGCTAACCACTTAGAGTTAATTGGTTAGAGTTTATCAGTTAGAGCTAAACCAAAAAGGAGTTAATCGATGTTAGTTAATCGATTAGAGTTAAAGTAAAAGGAGTTAATCGATGTTAGTTAATCGATTAGAGTAAAAGTAAAAGAAGTTAAACGATGTTAGTTAATCGATTAGAGTTAAAGTAAAAGAAGTTAAACGATGTTAGTTTAATCGATTGGAGTTAAAGTAAAAGAAGTTAAACGATGTTAGTTAATCGATTAGAGTTAAAGTAAAAGGAGTTAATCGATGTTAGTTAATCGATTAGTGTTAAAGTAAAAGGAGTTAATCGATGTTAGTTAATCGATTAGTGTTAAAGTAAAAGGAGTTAATCGATGTTAGTTAATCGATTAGTGTTAAAGTAAAAGGAGTTAATCGATGTTAGTTTAATCGACTAGAGTTAAAGTAAAAGGAGTTAATAGAATATAGTTTATTCGAATAAAGTTAGTTAATCGAATATAGTTTATTCGAAAGGGGTTAAGTGAATAGAGTAAATCAAATAGAATAAATCGAATAGAGATTTATTCGAACGAGAGTTAAGTAAGGAAGTTAGTTAAAGGGATATAAAGTGAACTTTGTCTATTTCAAAGTTAGAAATGTTGTTCAGTTAAGGTCTGAGAGGTAGTTCTACCCCAACTTGATTGGCTTCGTTTTAACTAGGGAATAGTTAAGGTTCGGCAGTAAAGGGAATGGTTTGAGTTGGCATCGCGATGGTTTGTTTAAACATCTGTCTAAGTCCAATGAAGAAGCTTTGGAAATGTTTTCCAAATAAGAAAACCAGAAATGTTTTTCTAATAAAGAAAACAGGAAATGGAAATGTTTTCCATTATTAATAACGTATATCTTCCAAATTTAGAAAATAGGAAATATGGAATATAGGGAAACATGAGATAAGTAAATTAATGGAATAAAGAGATAAATGTTGAATGATGTTTGATTGATATAAATTTCCATTTGTAAATAATATCTTTGGTTGCACACTTGTTTTTCTTTGATAGTTAACTCACAGACTATCGAAGTTTTGACCATTTTAACGTTGTTAATATGGAGAGACCGGTTGGATTACTATCCAAAGAACCACTCTGTATTGGCATAAGCGTTGCGAATCATATATGCCAAAGGAAATTGAAGACGGAGTTATGCAAGGGCTATCCTGTTTACAGTATAGTGCCTTCGGTTCATCCTGTTCCTGGATGACTTGTATGGACGGATGTCTGACAGAGTATTTCCAGACGATCACGTATATTGATTTCTCTGACTGTACCAAGAGTGGAAGCGGAGAAGGAAACTTCTTTTAGCTAACACATAATGTATGGTTGAGGACGTCAATCGGTGATTTGATGGATTTAACGATGTGGCATTCAAAGTGAATCTGGTATGATGATAAAGCGTAGCTTCTAGCCTCACCATCCGGTAAATGACAGAAATCAGGCAGGCAACATGGCTAAGTCAGTCGCACCGAAGTAGGGTGTATAATCACCTGATCTAGAGTTTCATTTATTTCCAAAAATCTATTGTTGATGCTGTCCCATTCGGGAAACGGTTGCTGATCCCAACCGTTGGTGATATACATTCGATACGCTCAAGCGAAATGAGTGGTCGGTCATGTGTGGCCGGGTTGCAAGATGTTCTTGTTGAACCCAGTGTATTCCTCTCTAGAGGTACACTAGCGAAAGGTGGTTCCATACCTTGTCATAGTTGGAAATCCATTACCCAATACATGCTTGCGGTTTTGATTGTATACTATATATGTAGGACGTGAGATGAAAGCGTTTCTGCTAGATGATTATATATACTGTGATTAATAGGCATTATTATAATATCAAAAGGTTTTTGATATAATGATATTTGGATTCTCATAAGGGAAAAACCCGTTCCGTTATACGGCGTGGTCTTATGAGATATCGATTACCTGTTTGAACTGTTTTAAAATGTTTTACTCACACCAGTCCCATGACTGACCCGGAGTTTACTTTGTTGTTTTCCCTAAACTCTTGGGTGCCTAAATTTGTACGGGCAGTCAAGTAGTCGGGATTTTACAGATACACTTGAAGAGCTGGAGCAGGAGGCTTCAGGATCATATAGCTATAGTTTATTTCTGCTGTGTTGTAAGTGATGTACTTTGATAATGATATGTATATTCAAGTATAGATTTATATTTCAAAGTTATGTTATGAAATATATTTATTCGTTCCGCTGTGAGATTCGTGTTACTCTGATATTGTGTTCTTCTTCTTCTATTCTAAGTTTCTATCTTATCTTTCCTCACCCTCTAATTTCTTCCACTAATTACCAGGATTTTTCGATGTTTTTGGTTATCGGCATCGAGTTTATGTCGATAACCAAAGTCGCTAAAAATCCGGGTCATTACAATACTTGCTAAATTTAGGTGCGAAATCTTATCTTATGAATGATTTTTATAGTATTATGGGGAATGAATGCTTTACATCTAATTTTATGCAGATAACCTATTCTTTTGTTTTAACTTGTATCCTCTTTTTTCACAACATACTTGCTGAATTTAGGCTCGAAATATAAACTTATGAGTGAATTTAGAAATATCAATGAAAAATAAGACAGAGAAGTTATTTTACTGTCTAACTTTTCTAATATTAGTGATATATATTCGGGAACAATTGGTTTAATATCCTTTTACTATTTAACTTTTTTAATTTAATTTGTATTAGTCTAACAAATCAAATTTAGTACTTTTTGTTAAAACTTATGTTGTGTTATAGGACATCTAGAATTTAAAAAAATATATTTCAGGATCTTTTACTAAGGATTTCAGTGGACTAATACAGTTTCTTTAAGGAATATGCTTCCCTATAATGATACTTGATTTATTTGTATTTCAATCATTTTTTTATGGGATTATTGCATCAATATAGTCGGAGTACTCTTTTAAGCAAGTAGCTAAGGCTTTGCCACGTTTAGTAATTAAGGCATTTACTCAATTTACACTTGTATCATACTGAAGCATGTGTTAGTTTGTAACTGAAGCAATGCCTCGGTTCGTAATTGAACCACGTGGCATGTCTAAATTTTTACTAAAGTAAAAGAGGCATTGCCTCAAACCGTATCACATTGAAGCACTGCCTCAGTTATACTATGGCATCATTCATGCTTTGAACAAATTGGGTCATTGCATCAATTTGCAACTGAGGCATGCATGCCTTTTGGATTGTGATGAAATGCAACTGAGGTATGCAGGCCATAGTTTGTTTTGAAATGTCTTTGTGCATTGCCTTTGTTTGTAAGTGGGGCATGCATGCATGCCTCTCATTTTGTATTGAAATATAAACGAGGCATTGCCTCATTTTGTAACCAAGGCGTACATAACTTTGGTTGTGCTGAAATAGTGTATTCACTTTGAGAACATTAGTTGTACTGAAAAATTACTCGGATTTTATTCACTAACAATGATGATCTTTTACTATAGGTTTCGGTGTGTTATAGGCCACAATTCTTGTTTAAGAAACTTGTTTCAAGATTGTTAATTTTATTTAATGTCACATTTCGAAACTTCTTTATTTTGCAGGAGAAGATTGAAAAAGCAATAGGTGAAGGAGGCAGTGATGGAGTCTTTCAAGAACTTGTTTCTTTTTGCTATTTAATAGAACTTAGTACGTATCAGTTGTGTTTCTAAGTACTGGCTGTAAACATGAATTTACTAACTATGCTTTTAAGTATATTTATTATTTTGTGGTTGACTAAGTACTACTTGTGTTGTCGGTTAATCTGAAATGAAAAGTTCTTTATTGTAGTATAATGATGCAGTATAATGTTGCAGTAGTATATTGTTGCATTACATATCCAATTTAAATTACAAAAGGTGTTGCCATAGCTATAATATAATGTTGCAGTATGTGATGTTAAATGTTGTAATAAACTAGCAAAGTGTTGCCATCGAATGGTAAAAGTGTTACCATAGATTAATGAATATTGCCCCCACAACAGGATTCTGTAAAGGTAGGCTACAGATTTTAGTAGGCCTCACAATGTGGGCTCTACATGTTAGACCCTAGATTGTGGGGCCCATTTTTTTAGTAAATTTAGTACATGTGGCAACAGCAGTACAATGTTTCCCTAATGTCGCAAAGATGTTGCCTTTGACTCTAGGGCAACGCGGCAAAATGCAACATTGAGAAAATGTTTCCTTTGATCTTTTTTAGCCTATATCAACACTTTTTGGCACTTCCTACATCACTTCTCTTGTGTTGCAGTAGGTCATCTGTGATGTAGTGAATAATGTATATAAAGTTCATAAACTAATAAATGTATTAATATTTGTTCTTCATCAGGATTCATAAAAATGGATTTTTTTTTCAAATATTCAAGAACAAACCTTTTCCAATAATACTTAAGCATCTCAAAGGAAATGGCGCAGTCCGAAGAGGGAACTAGTTTCATCTTGGGATGATTCTAGCATTCACCATTGTGAGGTTCCAAACCCTTCTCATTTTGGTATCTTAATTTAAAGTGCCTAAGTAAGCCTATATATTCATTTCCCAATAGTGAAAGTTTACCATTAACCCCATGTAGTAAACTTTGTAAAAAGTCTTTATCAGGATGTACCTATCTCTAATTAACATAAAATTGTTATGTGCTCGGAATTCTCATTTAATAACTGATGCTGGTGTGGGTTTGATTTCTTTAAAAATGGGAATACTCCCTGTTCCTTCTATCTCCTTTAGTTGGAATCCCTTGGATTAAGTTTTCAGTGCTTTCACTAAATTTGTTGTGCTTCTTTGTTACATGTCCAATTACTTATTCAATTGATCAACCTTTTCTTATTTCCTCTCAAGCAAGGATTTAAATTGTTATTTTGATTTATTCTTTGCTTAGGGATTTAAAAGTTAACTAGAAATATGAGACGAACTTAAATACTTAAATAATGCATAACATACTTGAGTAAGTGGAATTAATGCCTCTAGAGTCTTTTATTTTCTATGGAATTCCCTTTGTAAGAAAGCCTATCATGGATAGAAGTTTTTTCATATAATGTCAATCACTTTAGAATCTATATCATCCTTTTCTCCACCTTGATTTCTAGAAGGACCTTCTCCATGTGTATCTTCTGCTTTATCTCCCTACGTACCACTAAGTCCATGATCTTTGTGCCTGTCAACACCATGATCATCCCCATTATTATTACCATTATGGTTGTCACTTTTTCCCAAGTAACTGTTCTCCCCCTCTTCATCCCTTTTTTATATAACTAGATAACTTCATATATAGGCATTTCATCAAATGCTTATATCTCTACAACATTAACATCCTTACCTTCATCATAAGCATCCACAATCACGGCATTAAATTTCCTCTTGAGTACCTCATTAAATCGTGGTAGGAAAATCAATATCTGGATATTTCTTAATTCTATTCCTATAGGTGAAGAATAGGGCTTTCTCAAATGATCATTCAATGATTGTACTAAGAGGAGCCTTTATGAACCTTTTGCTTAAAATCTTTATGTTTTCACCAAAAAATGGCTCAAACACCAATGGGACGTGAACCGTACTTCACCAATGTGGTTAGAAAGTAAAATGGAGTCGCACTCAACAAAAAATAAAAATAAAAATGTGAGGAATGTAGAATGGAAACAAGGTTTAGAGTGGTTCATACCTAAGATAGGATTACGTCCACTATGAAGGTAGTTTGCATTATCATGATGGTTACAAAGAATGTAAATTCTCTTTGTTTATACATCTTCTCATTCTCTCAACTCTCAACTATTCCCACTCTTAAGTACAAATCTTGCTTAGATTCACAGAATCAATGGAGGAATGGTTGAATCCATGGAGGAGAAGGACGGATGAGTGACGGAGAAGGAGGATGTCTCTAACCTCTTTCACTTATAAGGTCTTAACGGACACCATCGCCAAATCGATGAAGATCCTTCAAGTGGATAAGATGATGATGTGGTTGTGAACGCTTAAGGAATGGTGGAAGAAAGAATTTTGCAGCACTTCGTGGTGGCCAGCAGTCCCCCTTTTTGGTGGACACCATGGCCTGTTTATAGACGGACGCCCTTAAAGAAATGAGTTGAAACCCGTATATGCAGGTCAGGGATTGTTCGTCTAATTAATTATGAAAATGCATCTGCCTAACTATAGACAAACTGTCGATAGTTGTTTCCAGCTGTCCAGTGCAAGCAACTTTATAGGAGCGAGCGACTTTATAGGTGCGAGCGTCTTTGTGGGAGCGAACGACTGCATAAATCAGAGCAGTTTGGACGAGCGATCAAGCGATGGGTACACAAGCGACTGAGCGGAGTTCTTGGATTGGTGTATAGGCGAACGATCAAAGCTTATAGATCAAAATGTAAGTGCGACCATTCAGGAGATGGTATCTGATTGACCGGTGGGTAGTATCTAATTGAAGCATTAGCAACTGATTGAGGAATGAGCGGGCTACTGTGATCGCAATCTATGAGCGAACATGGGAGTTATGTGCGGCCTCTGGCTTCATCATGTTTCTTGCTAGGATCGATCGATCGGGGTAGCATGAACGAACGACTTCAAAGTGGAGCATGCGACTAGAACCAATTCTTCCCTTTGTCTTGTACGACCAGTTTCTTTGATACAAGGATGAGTGACTTCTTCAAATATGGATCATCTTTGCAGGATGCACGAGCCTTATTGACTTTGCGTCATCCCATTCTTGAACTAGCTTCGTGTGTGTGACCTCTCTGTATGGTTGTGTCGTGTTGTATGACTGATCCTGATTATGCTAAGCGGACAACCCATCTTGTTCTGATGTTCAAGTGACTTTGTTTGACACAAATGACCGATCTATGCTCTTATAACACCCCTAACTTTTAATGACATTAAATAGAATAAATTATATAATAATTAATTTAGTATTTAGAATTAGAGGAAAACGACTACACTATTGCGTCCGTCTCGAAATTCTGGTCAAGATAGACATGTGTTTTGCGTAAAACGTACACCGTATGAAGAAATTATATGGGTTTTAAATTTGTATATGCACAGAAAAATTATATATATATATATATATATATATATATATATATATATATATATGCATGTGTCAGAGATGAGTCAGAATTTTATCCAGAATGATTCAAATTTGAAAAATTCGTCAGACCGGCAAAATTCCCGCTCTAAGGGATCGATCCCCCTAGAGGGTTGTCGACGTAGGGGTCAACCCCCTTAAGAGGTGTCGACCTAAGGGTAGAGCCACTTACAGGGGTGTCGACACCGCCAGGGCTGACATGGAACTCGGTTTCAGGGGGTCTGACAGTTATATATATGTGTCTTATTCTTCTATTTTCTTCATTGGAAATCATGTAGGTCATATGCTGCCGGGGTGCGAACTGAGACGAAACCATTTTCTACAACAACATACTTTGCAAATCAAATTCAGAAATTCAAGATCCGTTCTTTATCAATTCTCTAAACCTAACGTTGTGAGTTTCTAGTTGATTTTAGGTTTAGATAAATAAAAGCAAATTATGAAAGACTGTTAATTGGATATGTTGTAAACTGTGATTCTATGCTAGTGTTAAATCCTATACTATGTCATGATAGATCTATTTCCCTAGATCTAATACAATTGTGGTTATTCTATTATGTTGCCCATGTGGATTTTGACTTGTAACTATGTTGTGGTGAATGTACATCTATTAAATTGGACAGTTGTAACATTGGCTTGATCTTGTTCAAACTGTGATTCTATGCCAGTGTTAAATCCTATACTATGTCATGATAGATCTATTTCCCTAGATCTAATACAACTGCGGTTATTCTATTATGTTGCCTATGTGGATTTTGACTTGTAACTATGTTGTGGTGAATGTACATCTATTAAATTGGACAGTTGTAACATTGGCTTGATCTAGTTCTTTATGTAAATCCTCTTTTCACATGTCATATTGTGATCATTCTGGATACTTTGTAAACTTGACATGTGAAGCCATCTTTATATCTAAACATGTTACTATGTCACCCTAATTATGCTAGATCTAAATAGTTCGACATCTAAATGGTTAATTTAGATCATATTATGCTTGCTTTGACAACGTAGTAATTGCCACAAGTTCATCAGCTTTATGTCCACCCTTTTATGATGTTAATTACATGTCCATGCACCTTGTTATCATGCTAGTTTATGTTTATGCCAAGATATGTTGAAACTATCACCTTTTTCATATTCCCTTTTCATTGTTATGGTTAGGCTACTTTATAGCCTAGATGCCGCCAAAATACGTGCGAACACGTTGGTTAGGAAACGGGGAAAAAGGGATTTATAATTGGCATAATTATGTAATATTTATATGAATTGGACATATAATTCAAATGGCGAAACATAGAAATAATCACCTATAATGACATAGGTAGATTTGGATAAGGTGGAATGTTTAGTAATTACAATTAGGAATTGTAATTGTACTTATGACACGAGGTTAGGTTGCATTAGTGGTGGAAGTCTGCCCGGACCCGATTGGCATATCCAGCAACCACTAATGTTGAACCTAATGTGGGAGGTCTAAGTACGTAAATACGAATCGGGCTAAGACACAAGGTTAGGCCCAACTGTGGAATAAGTCTGCCTGGATCCGACCGACATATCCAGCATCCGCATGTTGAAGGCCTAATGTTGGAGGTCTAGCCCGTTATAAACCAAAAATGGACATGGTAAAGAATTGGACTACTTAACCTAATTTAATTCATAAGGATTGTACGATTATGAATTTAAGTTAGGGTTAAGTAAAATTGGATGGTTAGTGGGTGGGTTAAGTAAATTAGAGGGGGTGGGTAATATTCACATATAAGCCCACGAAATTATCCCAATAAGGTTATGTAATTAAAGACACCCTTAAGGGTAAGCATAACCGACATAGGGCAATGTAATTAAAGACGCCTAAGGGTATACGTAGTCGGTGAAAAACCAAGTGGGGATACAAGACAAAGGGGAGAGCTTGTATCATATTGTGCGGGACCCATTTCAGTCAGTAACCTGGAGTAGGTTTCAAATAAAAAACTCCGTACTAGGCGGAGAAGGGGAACGCTTACTGATTGATTGATTGTAAGAGATCCAAACGAGACGGACGGTGTGGGCGGTGCAAACCGACCGGGCCATGTGCGTGCATGAGATGGGCAAAAGGGGATAAAATGACCGTGACACCAGTAGATATGGTTGTGGACATCTTGGGAAATGAAGGGTTGCCACTTTAGGGAGTGATACCATCTACTATGGGGCCAACACAGGATATCTACGGGGTAGGAAGCCGATCGATTAGGGTAGTGGTTAGGGTACACTCGGACGTATGCCCTAAGTCTACCAACTTATTTTGGAAAGGATCATCTCATTTTAGTTATGCTAGTAATAGTCAAGAGTAATCATTAGAGAAGTGTATACACCTTACCCAGTCTACCTTGTCATACCTGCCATTCATGTAATGATCTCTCTTATCCACTTTATATGCCTATCATGTTACTTTTATTTATTTACTGGTTAAAAGTAACTACACTCGCCAGACTTTATGTCTGACCCTTTTGTTTCTCCTTCTGTATTCCGTTCCCCCCTCCCCCCAGGTTATCAGGAAGGAGACACCCAGGCTTAGTCAGGACTCAGATATCATTTTGCTAGGAGCTACTTCTGAAGTATAGCTCAAGTTCTTGTCTCTACTATGGCTTAAATCTTTCAATTGGGGAATTATGCTTTTTATTTACTTATGTACCTTGATATTGCAAGACAGAAGTTATTTTACTGTAATGGTTTTTGTGACTTATGGTATTATGGACCACGGTATTATGATTTATGTTTGAAATAAAAATTCATATTTCCGCTTCTATCTTATTTATATCTGTCATGTAATTATTATTTTTACCTATAACGCTTCATGAAACTTAATGCATTCCCTTTGTGAGTGACATTAAGGGACGTAGGGTGTCACACTTGGTATCAGAGCTAAAGGTTACCAGATTAGATAAAAGTTTTTGGAAATTATTTTCAAAAAGGTTTTAAAAGAAAGCATTTTCAGAAGAAAAGTCTGTTTTGAAAAACATTCCCCAAAATGCCATTTGTTGTATCCTTCAGTCCTTTATCGAAATCTCTTCCGTTTTCCTTTTTCAGCATGTCTGGGGAACAAAAGTCCTGTAACACCCCACATCCGTTAAGGTCACTCACAAAGGGAATGCCTTAACTTCAATGGAGCATTATGGGTACTGGAACAGAAATATTACAAGACAGACATATATAAAACAGCGTAAAGTAAAGTGGAAGTACTTCAAATCATTTATTAAATATAAGTGTTTACAAGAAAAGCCCATCAACTTCCAATACCCAATTACATAGTTAAAATATCTGTCTTGCTCAAAAACAAAGAAGCATAAAAACAAACTGTAGTATTCCCCAATAAAGCAAAGCAAGCCATAGCCAAGAGAAATCCAAGCCATACATGAAAGAGCCTTGGAGCTTGGTAAGATCCGAACTCAGCTGTATTCCCACCCTGTGAACCTGGGGGGGGGGGGGACGGAAGAAAAAGAGGCGAAACAAAACAAGTCAGTCATAAAGACTGAGTAAGTCCTAGTGACTTCCAGCACAAAAATAGGTAAAGATAATATGGCATGAGTAAACTGAAAGTAAACATAAGCATGATGACAAGATAAGCAAAAGGCAAGATAACTAAGGATAACATGATGTGATTTTTGTCAAGTAACATCGCAAGGTTCCCATTCAAGATAAACTAAGTATAATTTCGTAAGATTCCTATCAAGCATATCACGATTCCTCTGCTTCGCCAATAAAAGATTTCTGTGACATCTATTTGCTCTGCACCACCTAACTAGCATCCTCACAAGTGTCTTACAAGGAATGATCCGTATTCTTACTAGTACTCCAACTAGTGTCCTATGTAACAAGGATCCTTACCCTCTACTAGTGTCCCAACTAGTAGCCCGTGTTATATAATAAGGTGATCCCACCCACTACTTAGAAATCATAATACTAGTCTTATATACCCCTAGCTGACTACATAGGTGCCGCCTGCCCCTATCCCCACTAGGTGTACCCACCAATCCCCATGCGATCGGCTCCCTAACTCGTAGATACCCGTGCTGGCCCCACAGTGGGGTGTATCATTCCCCAAAGTGGCAACCCGATACAACGGAGATGCACGGCTTATACCTACACGATGCAACAACGTCTTACCTACCAGCCTGGGCACACGCACATGAAACCCGTTGGACTTGCGTTGCCACCGCTTAACCCGTTTTGACCTCTTACGATCAAACCCAGTATGCGTGTCCCGTCCTCGACATGGGTCGAGCTCACAAAGATACGTAATGGGCTACTGGTCTGAAAAGGGTCCCCTTTCCTCGACACAAGCTTCCCACCTATGCTTGGTCCCCTCTAGTAATTCTTACTTAACCCCTTCTTATTCATGTCCACTTACATGCTTAAATTTTGGTTAAGTATACACCAGTTATGTTTACATGTTACCCATGTCCTCCACTTAACCGCTGCATCATCCTCATGTCTTAATACATGCTTTATCTTGGTTAAGTGCTTATAGGTTATATTTTACATGTCATTCATATTACCCCCAACGTCTGGGTTTAACCAAGCGCCTTGGCTTTATCTGCCATTAGACCCTATGTCTATCCATTAACTATGCGCTTGTGCTACCTCATCAGTCTTATCATTTAACTTAGTTATTTCCATTTATACCAACATTCAACTTGCTTATTAATTCAATTCTTAACTTGAACTATACTAAGTCCATTAATAAGCCCACAACATGTTATTCCTATGATTCATACATTAACCCCTGTTATGGTACAATAACATTTTCTTATTCAATCTTTACAACCAAGTACCCCTTAACTTACAAGCACACTGGAGAGAGAGAATAATTCCCTAAATACCAACCCCGAAGACCGGAATCAACATCAGATTGATACTCAGAGGATTATCCAACCTAACCAATGTTTTGTTCCTTTTTATAATATAACTTATGTCGCCTTCAATTGTAAATTCATTATTGTCTTTACATATTGCTTAATCTACAATGAAGCACATCTTTCCTTATTACATAAGTTATCTCATCTTATCTATTGTTCCGCCTAACTTACTTTATTCCATAAGTTATCATTCCCACTTAGGCATTAATTAAGATTTACTTAACTCAACCATTCATGTCATAACAGTAAAGTGTCATTAGCCTGGTCATATTACTTAACCTACCCATTCATAGCATATTCGTTAAGTGTCATTAGCCTAATCATATTACTTAACCCACCCACTCATACCATATTGGTTAAGTGTCATTAGCCTAATCATATTACTTAACCCACCCACTGGTCTAATTACCATGTTATGTTGGTTAAGTATTACTATTCGTATTTCCACATGTCACCCACTTAACCCCCATGTCCCACCACATGTTTATCTGGATATGTATTTCTTAATTCATTAAGGTCATAACCCTATAAAGACCTCTCACATTAGACTGACATTTATGGCAGCTGGATTTGCCGGGCGGGTCCGGGCAGTCTTACACCATAAAAGAGTCTAACCTCGTGTCTTTACAACTGTTACGCTTTTAATTTGGGCCTAGGACCCCTCACATTGGGCTACCATTTGTGACTACTGGATTCGCCGGGCGGGTCCGGGCAGTTTTACGTCACAAATGAGTCCAACCTCGTGTCCTAAGCATTGATTATCACTTATAATCATTTATCCCAGTCTTAATAATTTCCCTATTCAAATTATTAATTAATTCCTAATTTAACGATGTCCATAATTGACTCAATTATGTTCATCAATTAATGGTATGCAAAATCATACCAATTTTACCACAATTTATCTTATGCCATTAAAGGCAACTCAATTTATATTTATCCCTCCTTTAAGGCTATTACATTCCAACTACCAAAACCCTCTTAGGCGTGTTCATATTAGCCCCTTTTCAAGACATAAATTATCATATGTGTTTCAACTACAGATCTCACATAATTAACATATGCCCAAGTTCTAGCTTACATATCAGTTTTACTTATGCCCAATTCATACCAAATCTACATATGTTCAGTTCATGCCGTTTTATACGTATGCCAATTTTAATGTCAATTTACACATATCAAGTTCTAGCCAAAAATTACATATGCCAATCCCAATTCTTACAATTACCAATTTAATAGCAATACCCAATTATTCAATTCTATATTATGCCTTCGATTCTACCAAACACACATATATCTAACTAGGCGATATCCCGGTATTTCCCCCGTATCCAATCGCACATAAATCGCAGTTTTGGCCTAGGTCCGAAATTGACCTAGGTTCATCAAAGAAAAATAAATAGGGGGAGGTAGAAGTTGCAATGAAACAAGATCAGGGAGAAAAAAGCATAGATCGTCATGATAGGCATAAAGATTAGATCTTGATAATAATATCAACATGAATCCAAGAAACTGATTTACAACAACTGAATAGAGCATGAACTAGACACAAGAATGGAGATGAACAAGTCTCAAAACTCAAGGTTCAAAGGTAAATAGGAATAGGTCTGAATTGATAAACATGCTTATATCCAATTACACATTATTCCATAGCCATATTAAAATTAAGTATTTTAATCTAAAAAGTAACTAGAACTTACATAGCATGGCTAGCGAATTTAAGAACTGAAATCGATGTTGTAGCGTTGTTGATTCATCTCCTTGAATCGTTGTAGAAGTCTTCATCTTTGCATTGGATTGCGTATGAGAGCTTAAGAAGAAGATTAGAGACGGCGACCATGACCAAGAGGGATTTCATTAGCATAACGGTGGCTAGACGTGTTGTAGTGAATTAGGGTTTAGGCATCAGGGGGTTTATATAGGATTAGGTAGACGAATCTGGACAGAAAACGAGGCTAGAAACATTAGAATGCACCCAGGCCCAAAAGTGGGCTCGGGGACCAGGTCGACTCCCAGGACGACTACCCAGTCGACCTGGTCAGGGGGGGGGGGTCGACTACCCAGTCGACTCCCCAATCGACCTGGGTCTGGGCGGGAAATTTCCCACTCAGTCTATTCTGGGTTTTTAATTCGAAATTTGAATTCGAATTCGAGCTGTTTTGAACTCTGAAAATTCCTGAAACTTCGGAGGGCCATATCTCCCTCATACGGACTCCGATTCTCGCAAACTCAGACTCGTTTTCAAGTAGAATTTCGAGACAAACACAACGGCGCAACCCGTTTTACCTTATTCTTATTTTAAAATTTAATTCTGCCTTGATTTTTGTATTAACATGTTATTAAAATTCGGGTTGTTACATTCTCCCCTCCTTAAAGGATTTCGTCCCCGAAATCTTTAAGTTAAGAAGAATGTGTCCTACCATCCAATCATCCATCTACTCAATCATCAATCACAGGCATTCATTGTCCTTAAGCAATTTCTAATGCTGTATGAACATATGCAAGAAGTGTGTGTATATGTTCCTTGTCTAATGCAAATGATCAGGCCTGATTGATCTTCTAGATGCAAAATATGTTTAGTGCCATGAGTCCAACATGTATGCAAATAGTCCTAGTCACATAAACACTGTATGTGTGCACAAACATCCTTCCATATGCAACATCCACATGATAACACATTCAATTCCATCAATAAACAAGTGTAAACACTCATGCATATGTAATATGAAAGGTGACTGAGCCGATCTAGTGCCTAATGCGTGTAAATGCATCCACGAGCAACCACTAGCAACCACTTGCAACTACTTGCAACCATCAATCATAACATGTCTCAAACACATGTTTACACCCAATTGTTCCTATCTAAGGATATAATCGAATGATAGAAGCAAGTAAAAACTTTGTGCCCGTTAGGCAACGTCAAAATTGGAAATCTACGCCACATATATATTGATTAGGAGAAGAACTCCCTAAGCATCAGCCCCGAAGACCGAAATCAACATCAGATTGACACCCAAAGAATTACTCAACCCAACCAATATATATGTTTCTTAGGAAACTAAGCATGATGGGCTCCTTTTAAGTCATAAGAAATCCCTTCCTAAAACTAACCCATATCCTATAAAACCCAAAAGGTTTAATTAACCCAACGGACACCCTCATGCCCCCAACATGTATTACTAACAGATGAGTCATACTCCCTATGGGGTTTGCAACAGAAATTGGATTGAGAATAGGACCGAGAGGATATACACAAAAGATAGCATGCAAGTAAGCTCTACAGGAAAAGAGGGATCAAGGATATACTCTTTAAAAGAGATATGATGCACGAATATAGTCTTCAATCTTCTAAGCCACATTCCCTTGAGCTTAACTCCATTGTGCTTTGACCATCTTTAACTTCACAATTTCGTAGCTTCTTAATTCTTGTTTCCAAAATATGAGTTGGAACTCATTTCACTATTGCCTCTCGTTCCACTTTCACTTATTCTCCTTTTAGTATACTCGGCTTACACATAACAGCGTACTCATGGTTTCACACAAGCTCTCCAAAATTCACTAGTAAATCTTGGATCTCGTTCACTTACTAGAAAGTATTCCACATAGATGAATTATCTCTTGAAAATAAACAAATGTCAACCATGTTGCCCAATGTACTTACTTAGGTGACTCTCTACAACTCATGCATAAGCGAAATGACCCATCCGCCTTAGTGGCGAACACTACTCGAGCGGATCAACTAATGTATCAAGAGATTCTAGGTAACTAATCCTAATAGAACCCTAAAGGTTACACGCGACTTCGAGGGTATTACCGAGGCAAGTCAAAAGTCTAACTACCCTCCTTTCGAAACCGAGAATGGCACCCTTATTGGATAACCACTTCATCCCTAGAATCAACCCATAGCTCACAAAAACATGAGCATTCCTTCTAAACTCAACACTTAGCATAGACATTCTCAAATCCTAACAAGTCATGAATAAATGAGCCGATTCGCCAATAGGATTTGAGACAAAAATGGGATCCTCTACTACGCTAGTACTAAGGTACAGAGACTCAACTATCGAAGAATAATTAAAAGGATGCGATGTACAAAAACAAAGTTCTAGCGGGATGATAGAAAGAAAAGCTAAACCTTTAACAGAAACGTTACCACCCCCCTTAGGTACGCTAGTAGTGAGAGCATACAATTTCCCTCTCGACGATCTTGTCATTTGCCCTTGTCCTTGTCCTACAATACTTAACTACACGTCACTTCTCACCAAATTAAAGATACTCTCTCTTGTCATGGGTTTTACTATGCTTTCACTTTGCCCTCTTTCCTTTCACCTTTTTCCCCTTTCTTACTATCCTTGTATAGCTTGTTGACAAGTCTCTCGAAAGCTGCCTCCAACGCACGACAACTCTACACAGCTTAAAATAAGTTTAGACGCAGATGGAACTACTGCGGCTACAGATAGAGGTTGGGCACTTCTTTGCCCTCTGACATATGTCGGATGCCTACGAAACTATGGTGAAAAGAGAGAGAATAGATTTCAAGAGAGAATCAAAAGATAGTGTATATGGCTTTGGAGAATATGCCTTTTTAACAAAAGTTTCTTGAAAATTTGCTTCTTTGTAAACGTTTTGAAAACTAGTTTTAGAAGATTTTTGAAAACTTTTGCCCAGTCTGGTAACCTTCTGCTCTGATACCAAATGTAACACCCCACATCCGTTAAGGTCACTCACAAAGGGAATGCCTTAACTTCAATGGAGCATTATGGGTACTGGAACAGAAATATTACAAGACAGACATACATAAAACAGCGGAAAGTAAAGTGGAAGTACTTCAAATCATTTATTAAATATAAGTGTTTACAAGAAAAGCCCATCAACTTCCAATACCCAATTACATAGTTAAAATATCTGTCTTTCTCAAAAACAAAGAAGCATAAAAACAAACTGTAGTATTCCCCAATAAAGCAAAGCAAGCCATAGCCAAGAGAAATCCAAGCCATACATGAAAGAGCCTTGGAGCTTGGTAAGATCCGAACTCAGCTGTATTCCCATCCTGTGAACCTGGGGGGGAACAGAAGAAAAAGAGGCGAAACAAAACGGGTCAGTCATAAAGACTGAGTAAGTCCTAGTGACTTCCAGCACAAAAATAGGTAAAGATAATATGGCATGAGTAAACTGAAAGTAAACATAAGCATGATGACAAGATAAGCAAAAGGCAAGATAACTAAGGATAACATGATGTGATTTTTGTCAAGTAACATCGCAAGGTTCCCATTCAAGATAAACTAAGTACAATTTCGTAAGATTCCTATCAAGCATATCACGATTCCTCTGCTTCGCCATTAAAAGATTTCTGTGACATCTATTTGCTCTGCACCACCTAACTAGCATCCTCACAAGTGTCTTACAAGGAATGATCCGTATTCTTACTAGTACTCCAACTAGTGTCCTATGTAACAAGGATCCTTACCCCCTACTAGTGTCCCAACTAGTAGCCCGTGTTATACAATAAGGTGATCCCACCCACTACTTAGAAATCATAATACTAGTCTTATGTACCCCTAGCTGACTACATAGGTGCCGCCTGCCCCTATCCCCACGAGGTGTACCCACCAATCCCCATGCGATCGGCTCCCTAACTCGTAGATACCCGTGCTGGCCCCACAGTGGGGTGTATCATTCCCCAAAGTGGCAACCCGATACAACGGAGATGCACGACTTATACCTACACGATGCAACAACGTCTTACCTACCAGCCCAGGCCCACACACGCACATGAAACCCGTTGGACTTGCGTTGCCACCGCTTAACCCGTTTTGACCTCTTACGATCAAACCCAGTATGCGTGTCCCGTCCTCGACATGGGTCGAGCTCACAAAGATACGTAATGGGCTACTGGTCTGAAAAGGGTCCCCTTTCCTCGACACAAGCTTCCCACCTATGCTTGGTCCCCTCTAGTAATTCTTACTTAACCCCTTCTTATTCATGTCCACTTACATGCTTAAATTTTGGTTAAGTATACACCAGTTATGTCTTACATGTTACCCATGTCCTCCACTTAACCCCTACATCATCCTCATGTCTTAATACATGCTTTATCTTGGTTAAGTGCTTATAGGTTATATTTTACATATCATTCATACTACCCCCAACGTCTGGGTTTAACCAAGCGCCTTGGCTTTATCTACCATTAGACCCTGTGTCTATCCATTAACTATGCGCTTGTGCTACCTCCTCAGTCTTATCATTTAACTTGGTTATTTCCATTTATACCAACCTTCAACTTGCTTATTAATTCAATTCTTAACTTGAACTATACTAAGTCCATTAATAAGCCCACAACATGTTATTCCTATGATTCATACATTAACCCCTGTTATGGTACAATAACATGTTCTTATTCAATCTTTACAACCAAGTACCCCTTAACTTACAAGCACACTGGAGAGAGAGAATAATTCCCTAAATACCAACCCCGAAGACCGGAATCAACATCAGATTGATACTCAGAGGATTATCTAACCTAACCAATGTTTTTTTCCTTTTTATAATATAACTTATGTCGCCTTCAATTGTAAATTCGTTCTTGTCTTTACATATTGCTTAATCTACAATGAAGCACATCTTTCCTTATTACATAAGTTATCTCATCTTATCTATTGTTCCGCCTAACTTACTTTATTCCATAAGTTATCATTCCCACTTAGGCATTAATTAAGATTTACTTAACTCAACCATTCATGTCATAACAGTAAAGTGTCATTAGCCTGGTCATATTACTTAACCTACCCATTCATACCATATTCGTTAAGTGTCATTAGCCTAATCATATTACTTAACCCACCCACTCATACCATATTGGTTAAGTGTCATTAGCCTAATCATATTACTTAACCCACCCACTGGTCTAATTACCATGTTATGTTGGTTAAGTATTACTATACGTATTTCCACATGTCACCCACATGTCACCCACTTAACTCCCATGTCCCACCACATGTTTATCTGGTTAAGTATTTCTTAATTCATTATGGCTGTAACCCTATAAAGACCTCTCACATTAGACTGACATTTATGGCAGCTGGATTTGCCGGGCGGTTCCGGGCAGTCTTACACCATAAACGAGTCTAACCTCGTGTCTTTACAACTGTTACGCTTTTTAATTTGGGCCTAGGACCCCTCACATTGGGCTACCATTTGTGACTACTGGATTCATCGGGCGGGTCCGGGCAGTTTTACGTCACAAATGAGTCCAACCTCGTGTCCTAAGCATTGATTATCACTTATAATCATTTACCCCAGTCTTAATAATTTCGCTATTCAAATTATTAATTAATTCCTAATTTAACGATGTCCATAATTGACTCAATTATGTTCATCAATTAATGGTATGCAAAATCATACCAATTTTACCACAATTTATCTTATGCCATTAAAGGCAACTTATCTCAATTTGTATTTATCCCTCCTTTAAGGCTATTACATTCCAATTACCCAAAACCCTCTTAGGCGTGTTCATATTAGCCCCTTTTCAAGACATATATTATCATATGTGTTTCAACTACAAATCTCACATAATTAACATATGCCCAAGTTCTAGCTTACATATCAGTTTTACTTATGCCCAATTCATACCAAATCTACATATGTTCAGTTCATGCCATTTTATACGTATGCCAATTTTTATGTCAATTTACACATATCAAGTTCTAGCCAAAAATTACATATGCCAATCCCAATTCTTTCAAGAGTGAATAAGCAAAAGGACAAAGTTATTTTAAAATTAATTCTCTGGGCCGCAACTTTTGATAATTGGGCTGAAGGACCCGAGGAATAAAATAAGAAAATAAAGCAAACCCGCTAAATCGATTTAGCAAATTCCTCTTTCCACATTCTATCATTTCATTTCTTCAGTTGTTCAAAGTCA
This sequence comes from Allium sativum, assembly GCA_030737875.1. NCBI lineage: Eukaryota > Viridiplantae > Streptophyta > Magnoliopsida > Asparagales > Amaryllidaceae > Allium > Allium sativum. The sequence continues at coordinate 567,836,523 of CM060923.1, read as the reverse complement.
GTTAGGGTTTCGTCGAGAAAAAACAATTCGAAATCGAATTCAAATTCAATCGTCTAATGGAAAGTCGTCGTTTAAGGTCATCGTCATCAGAGAAATCTCCAAATTCGCCACCGAGAAAAGAAACTAGGGCTTCGTCGAAACTATCACTATCAGCGATAAAGGCTAGAAAGACGATGGCGAAGGAGAAGGAAAAACGAGATTAGGTATAAGAATATTTTGACAAAATGAAACTTAATTACTTAAATTGAGTGTGTATAGTTAATGTAGCTGTAGTTATAAATTATGTACAGGTTAATTGGGGAAAACGAACAGAAATATATTATAAAATGCTAGATTACTTTAGGATTGATGTGTAGTGCATAATATGCCACTTTAATTTATCTGTATTTGGTGCTGAAAGTACTACGTTACCCTAGCATTATGGCATATTACCAGGGCCTTAACTAGTGAATGAAAGTGCTAAATTCACCTGTCATTACATGGCACGACCAAGCTGTTAACCAACATATGTAAATGACAGGTGGACCTAGCACTATAGCGAGTGGCCGAAACCTTTACAAGTTTACAAAAATGCTAGGTTACCTGTCATTACATGGCACGACCGAGCCGTCAACCGACATATGTAAATGACAGGTTGACCTAGCACTATAGCGAGTGGCCGAAACCTTTACAAGTTTACAAAAGTGCTAGGTTAACTTGTCATTACATGGCACGACCGAGCCGTCAACCGACATATGTACATGACAGGTTGACCTAGCACTATAGAGAGTGGCCAAAACCTTTACAAGTTTACAAAAGTGCTAGGTTAACCTGTCATTACATGGCATGACCGAGCCGTCAACTGACATATGTAAATGACAGGTTGACCTAGCACTATAGCGAGTGGCCGAAACCTTTACAAGTTTACAAAAGTGCTAGGTTAACCTGTCATTACATGGCACGACCGAGCCGTCAACCGACATATGTACATGATAGGTTGACCTAGCACTATAGAGAGTGGCCGAAACCTTTACAAGTTTACAAAAGTGCTAGGTTAACCTATCATTACATGGCACAACCGAGCCATCAACCGACATATGTAAATGACAGGTTGACCTAGCACTATAGCGAGTGGCCGAAACCTTTACAAGTTTACAAAAGTGCTAGGTTAACCTGTCATTACATGGCACGACCGAGCCGTCAACCGACATATGTAAATGACAGGTTGACCTAACACTATAGCGAGTGGCCGAAACCTTTGCAAGTGTACAAAAGTGCTAGGTTAACCTGTCATTACATGGCACGACCGAGCCGTCAACCGACATATGTAAATGACAGGTTGACCTAGCACTATAGCGAGTGGCCGAAACCTTTACAAGTTTACAAAAGTTCTAGGTTAACATGTCATTACATGGCACGACCGAGCCGTCAACCGACATATGTAAATGACAGGTTGACCTAGCACTATAGCGAGTGGCCGAAACCTTTACAAGTTTACCAAAATGCTAGGTTAACCTGTCATTACATGGCACGACCGAGCCGTCAACCGGCATACGTAAATGACAGGTTGACCTAGCACTATAGCGAGTGGCCAAAACCTTTACAAGTTTACAAAAGTGCTAGGTTAACCTGTCATTACATGGCACGACTGAGCCGTCAACCGACATATGTAAATGACAGGTTGACCTAGCACTATAGCGAGTGGCCGAAACCTTTACAAGTTTACAAAAGTGCTAGGTTAACTGTCATTACATGGCCCGACCGAGCCGTCAACCGACATATGTACATGACAGGTTGACCTAGCACTATAGAGAGTGGCCGAAACCTTTACAAGTTTACAAAAGTGCTAGGTTAACTTGTCATTACATGGCACGACCGAGCCGTCAACCGACATATGTAAATGACAGGTTGACCTATCACTATAGCGAGTGGCCGAAACCTTTACAAGTTTACAAAAGTGCTAGGTTAACCTGTCATTACATGGCACGACTGAGCCGTCAACCGACATATGTAAATGACAGGTTGACCTAGCACTATAGCGAGTGGCCGAAACCTTTACAAGTTTACAAAAGTGCTAGGTTAACCTGTCATTACATGGCACGACCGAGCCGTCAACCGACATATGTACATGATAGGTTGACCTAGCACTATAGAGAGTGGCCGAAACCTTTACATGTTTAAAAAAGTGCTAGGTTAACCTGTCATTACATGGCCCGACCGAGCCGTTAGCCGATATATGTAAATGACAGGTTGACCTAACACTATAGCCAGTGGCCGAGCCCTTGAAAATTGTATGAAAATGCTAGGTTAACCTATCATTATAGTGCATTACCCAGCCTTAACCAATATATGAAAATTCCAGTTTAACCTAGCATTATAATGTATGAAAATGCTAGATTAATCTAACATTATATTGCACAAAATGATTTCTTTAATATTGTATTATAATACAGATCTATATTTTAAAAAAATTAATATTATTTTGTTATCTCTGTCTTGTAGGAAATATCAGATTCTTCTCCTGAGAATAAGAAAAGCAAAAGGCGAAAAATAGCTGCAAGCCAAAAAAGGAAAAAAGAGACTGTCCAATACCGGTGTGGTCTAGTATCACTGGTTAAAATTCTTGAAAAAATTAAAAAAAAATGGTTTTTCAAGTAATCAATTAAATTTTCTAAAACTGACTCCTTTTTTTGAATTTATAAATGCTTTTTTTTCAACTAACATTGGACCAAAGCAAATTAGAAAATCTTCTAAAAGTTTAGATGATTTAATAAGCTGTTATTCAGTTAAGGAGGAATGTTTTTTGACTGGGGGGAAACAATTAAAATTATCAATGAAAGATATTTCATTAATTTTTGGTTTGCCTATGAGTGGGAAAAATATTTTTCCATTACCTAATGTGTCTTTATCATGCACTCCTGAAAACTGTCAAAGATTTGTTTCAAGAAATTTTATTAACATAGATCATATAACCAAAGATCTTGTTATTAAAAGAATAGAAATAGAAATTGAAAAAGAGATTCCAGAAGAGGAAAATGATTTGCCAAGATTTATTCTAATTCTTCTTTTTATAACATTTCTTTTCCCTGACAATCAAAGAATGCTCAATTGGGGTTATCTTCAATACACCGTTGATCCCAAAAAAATGAATCAAATTTTTTGGCCTAAAAGTATTCATTATCATTTAACTAAATCATTAAATTTTTTCAAGGATAAACCAAGAAATATGTCTGGCTGTTCCATTCTTCCGCTGGTAAGAATAAATCAATGATAATTTATTCATTATAATATAGTATGATAATTTATTCTAACTAATATTTTGTTCTTTTTTTTAGTATTTTCTATGTGAACATGTGGATATACTTAAGCCAAGAAAAGACTGGATAAGCGGGGCTCCAAGATTTGCAAAATGGTCGCTTAACTTGATGAAAAACAATGTGTCAAAGGAAATCCTAGCCAATATGGATGGTAAAAAGGTATAATAATATTTTATTTTGTTAAAATTTTAATAATGCAACTGCTTTTGTAATTTTTTGTTTAATACTGGAAACACAGTAGTTAACACTGATTAATGTAAATGTTTTTCTCCTAGCATTATTTTAATTTTTTTTTTATTACAAAAAGTTGTTCAAAAAATGCTTAGCTTCTAAAAGCATTTTGATTTTTAGTTGACCAGTCGACATGCTATTACAAAATTGCTAACCTCTCCTATTATTTTGATTTTTTTTATTTAAGCAATTTGCTGTTAATAAAATGCTAGACTATCCTACCATTATAATAATTTTTCTACATAAACAAAACACTGTAAGTGAAATGCTAATTCTCCTAGCATAATGAAGTTTTTTTTTTTTTTTTTTTGGATTACGAAAAGTTGTTCAAAAAATGCTTAGCTTCTAAAAGTATTTTGATTTTTAGTCGACCAGTCGACGCGCTATTACAAAAATGCTAACCTCTCCTATCATTTTGATTTTTTTTTATTTAAGCAATTTGCTGTTAATAAAATGCTAGACTATCCTACCATTATAATAATTTTTTACATAAACAGAACGCTATCAGTGAAATGCTAATTCTCCTAGCATAATGAAGTTTTTTTTTTTTGGATTACAAAAAGTTGTTCAAAAAATGCTTACTTCTAAAAGTATTTTAATTTTTAGTCAACCAGTCGACATGCTATTAAAAAAATGCTAACCTCTCCTATCATTTTGATTTTTTTTTATTTAAGCAATTTGCTGTTAATAAAATGCTAGACTATCCTACCATTATAATAATTTTTCTACATAAACAAAACACTATAAGTGAAATGCTAACTCTCCTAGCATAATGAAGGTTTTTTTTTACTACAAAAAATTGTTCAAAAAATGCTTAGCTTCTAAAAGCATTTTGATTTTTAGTCGACCAGTCGACATGCTATTACAAAAATGCTAACCACTCCTATCATTTTGATTTTTTTTTATTTAAGCAGTTTGTTGTTAATAAAATGCTAGACTATCCTACCATTATAATAATTTTTTACATAAACAGAACACTGTCAGTGAAATGCTAATTCTCCTAGCATAATGAAGTTTTTTTTTTTTGGATTACAAAAAGTTGTTCAAAAAATGCTTAGCTTCTAAAAGCATTTTAATTTTTAGCCAACCAGTCGACATGCTATTACAAAAATGCTAACCTCTCCAATCATTTTGATTTTTTTTTATTTAAGCAATTTGCTGTTAATAAAATGCTAGACTATCCTACCATTATAATAATTTTTCTACATAAACAAAACACTGTAAGTGAAATGCTAATTCTCCTAGCATAATGAAGTTTTTTTTTTACTTACAAAAAGTTGTTCAAAAAAATGCTTAGCTTCTAAAAGCATTTTGATTTTTAGTCAACCAGTCGACATGCTATTACAAAAATGCTAACCTCTCCTATCATTTTGATTTTTTTTTATTTAAGCAATTTCCTGTCGATAAAATGCTAAACCATCGTACCATTATAACAATTTTTTACATAAACAGAACACTGTCAGTGAAATGCTAATCCTCCTAGCATTTTTTTTGTGTGTGATTAATATGGTTATTGGAAAATACTAAATTCTGGTAGCATTTCAACAATGCACTTAGTTTTGTAACAATCCCTTTACCACTCCAAACTTAGTAATCATATTTCAGTAAGTAATTATAATTTTTTTCATGTGCACATATTAATATACTAGAACATCCTAGCACTTCAAAATATTATAAATGATATATGAATTTATGACTGAAAAATTCTTATGTTCGCCTATTACAGATTTCACTTGGAATTAAGAAAATAACATCTAAAGAGAAGATGTTACTTGATGAATCGAAGAACAAAGCACTTATGCAAACAAAAGAGATTACAAGTGAAGGTGAAGATGAAGAGTTAGGAGTTGATGAAAAAGACAGGCAAATCGAAATGCAAAATTTCCAAATTAGGCAATTAGAAAAAAAATTGAAGGATGTGAAAACAAAGTTGGAGGAAGAAAAGCAGCTAAGGAAAAAAAGAGAAGAAGAATTACTTCAAAAAGAAAAAGAAATTAGCATGCTAAAATCAGTGCTCCAAGAATCTGATAAGGAACAGCGAAATCTGATTGTTCAGAAGTTTATAGAGCAACTTACCCCTCCTTCTTTCGACCTTCTAACCACACCAGATAATGTGACTCAGGAATATAATGCGACTCAGGAAGATAACAAGAATCAAGAAGATAATGAGACTCAAGAAGAGTACAAAAAAGTGGAAAACAAAGAAGAGAAGGATGTGAGAAGAAGAAGCCAGCGGCTTCAAAAAGTAACACCAAGTTCAATGATTGAAAGATTAAAAGGGAAAAAGAGGAAGCCAAAAGTTGATTCTCAATTTCAGTATAAAGTAGTACACCGCAAAAAAACCAAATACGATGAAAAAGACATTGGAATGGTGGAGGAAAAAAATGATGAAATAGAAAATGAGAATGAAGAAGAAAGTGAAGAGAATAAAAGAGAAGATAAAACACATGATGAAGAGAATGAAGATGAAGGTGAAGAAGAGGACAATAAAAAAGATGTAACCGATGGTGAAGTAAATATTGAAAATACAAGCAATGAAGATGATGATGAATATGAAGATGAAGCTGAGCATGAAGATGGAAGTGACGAAAGTTATACAAAATTCGAAGAAACTGAAAAAGAAAAAGAACTGGTCGAAGAAGAGAAAGAAGAATCCAATACAGATGATGAAGCTCAAGATGTAGAACCTATGGATGTTGACAAGTATTCTCCAAGAAAGAAAGTATATCGCCAAAGAAATATTTTAAAGAGTCTGATATTACAACTCCTAGATACTCACAAACAAAACACAATCAGGGCATTCTTCGCATGCGCAGACAAAACAAAGTAAGTTTTTTGTACTCGTTAAAATCTGAATTTCTTTAAATGAATCTGTGATATTTTAATATTATTAAATTAAAATATAAATATAGCACGATAGCATCGCAAAATGATGATACTGGAAGAGGAGGGATAACAATTGTACAGTCCATGCAAGAAGAACTGCTATTTGAAGAATTTACAGATGGTCAGGTAAATGTAAATTGTAATAGGTATTTTTTTTAATTATTAAGCAATATTCTGTTCCTAAGATGCTAACTTGTAGCATTATGATTGTTATTTTTTTAAATTCTAGCCTTCACTAGCATTTTGGAATTTTTTTTATAAACCATTATGTTGTTCCAAAAAGACTTTTTTTCCGCTACCATTATGATCAATTTTTAAATAAACAACAATGTTCGTGAAATGCTAATTCTCCAAGCATTATGATTTTTTTTAATAACATGGTGATTGAAAAATACTAAATTCTGCTAGCATTATAATGAAATTTATGATAATACAAAATGTTGTTCAAAAAATGCTAGCTTCTACCAATATTTTAATTTTTAATTGGGTAGTCAACATGCTATTACAAAAATGATAAACTCTCCTATCATTTTGATTTTTATATCACACAACATACTGGTAATAAAATGCTATCTCCCCCTAGCATTATTTATATACAATGCAACATCCTGGTAACAAATTTATATAGAAGCAAATTTCATGTTAAAATAATATACTAAGCTAACATTATTTTTATAATGCAGGTTATTGACTGGTTTACTTCAAATGCAAAAACATATGAACACAACTACATATTCAGTACAATCATGACGGTAAACAAAACTTTTACTTTAAAATTGTAAATATCATAAGCAAATTAATATTTTTAATGTTTATTTGCAGCATGCCATACAAACAGATGTTGAAAATGTTGTTCGAACATTGGTTAACCCAATGGTCCAAAAAATTGTCAAAGACGAAGTTGTAGAAACCATATTCTTTCCCTTACATTACATCAACCATTGGACTTTACTAACTTTGGACTATGTTAAAATGCAATGGAACCACTATGATTCATTGAGGCCCAGAAGATCAACCTCTGTATCAAATAAACACTATAAGGAAGCGCTGAAGATGGTAAGATTGTTATTATCATATATAAATATATATTTGGATGTAAATTGAAAAAAAGCCATGTATTTTTTTTTCTGATACAGAGAAAAAAGATTGAAATGATCATCTATGAGAAATTGGCTGAAAACAACATTATAAACAAAAATATTGGAACAAAGCCGATGAAACAGCCACAATGCCCACAACAAAATTTCGACTCGTAAGTAAACATTAACAGTTTTTTTTTAATAGATACTAAATGCTCAAACCATTATATTTTTGTACCAATACTGCCTTTTACCAAATAATCATCAGTTCATATTCTGCGACTGACAAACTAAATAAAATCATCAGTTCATTCTATTATGCAATAGTTTACTTGAGGGGAAAGTTGATGTACCATGCAATAATGTTTCATTTCATAAAATCCTAGGAAAATAAAATATAAACCGGAGAAATTGAATGATATTCGACGATTATGTGTTCCTTCCTGGAAATTGGATAATATTTGAACACAACACATGGTTTTTGCCAAATAATCCATTGGCAAAAAGCTAAATGATCATAGCATTGTATTTCTTATACCGATCCTTATTTATTTATTATTTTGCAGTTGTGACTGTGCATTATTTGTGATGAAATTCATCGAAAAATTGGACAAAGACAAAAATCTACCACAGGAATATAAAAAGGAAGATATCAGTCTTCTCCGTGCTAACACAGTGTTCAACATATTGAATGACCCACCAAGAAGTTGGGATGTTATGAGTTACTTTGCAAACTCGTCCCCAAAAGAAATTGAAAACGCTGTGAAGAAGAAAGAACATGAACGGAGGAAACACTGAATTGTTGATGTAGCGCCTGTTTTAATTCAATTTGAATTTGCTGTTTAGACATTTAGTTGCTAATTGTAATTGAGTCTTAGTAATTTGAATTGATGTTAAAGTAGTGACTGAACCTAGATTAAAAAATTATGGTACGGACATAATTGTACCTGTACAAATTTCATACCTACACGTGGTTAATTGCTCTGTTTTAATTTCATACATAGTAGTTGAAGCTGAATTGATTGTGACTTGCTGTTTTAATGAAAATTCAGGTTGTAGCCTGTTGTTCGGATTGGCTTATGTCTGATGTTTTTGTGCAATAAGAATTTTGGGAAAATTGTTATTTTATGGCAACTGTATATTGGCTTTTTGAGATCTTTGTGATGGTTTGGTGATTACTGTTATACGAATGTGTTGAGTTATGCTTGTCTTTGAGATCTTTGTGATCATTTGGCTTTTTGATATCTTTGTGATGGTTTGGTGGTTACTTTTATGTGTATGTGATGGTTTGGTGGTTACTGTTATGCTTATGGTTTGGTGGTTACTGTTATGTGTTACTGTTCGATCAACCATTATGTGTATGGGTTGGGTTATGTCTGATGTTATGTGATGAAATGTATAAATTAAAGTTCTATAAACAAATAGCATTATTATAAATAATTGTTTAGGCATACCAATCTAAAATAAAAATAAATTATTTAATCAACCTAACCATAAATGAATCTACTGTATCCTAAATTAAAAATGCTATAACAAATAACATTTTTATAACTAATTGTTTATGCATATCAATGTAAAATAAAAATAAATTATTTAAACAAAATAACCATAAATGAATCTATAACCAAAATATTTCATTCAACCGACCAAACCCAGAAACGCAAACGAAATTCAGACTCCAAGTTATGTCGGGTACGTATGGATATAAAAGAAGACAATATTCAAAACTTAATCAGATACCCATGCAAATAAATAGACACCAAACAAAAAAAACGATTGTAAAGGACAACCAAATTCAAACCTAATCGAGTACATACGAGATTCGAATGACACGTAAAACACATCCGCACCCGAGGCCTAATTGGGTACCTATGACATGTAAAAAGCTTCTAGACGCAAGGCCTAATCGGGTACTCCAGCAATGATTCTGCACCTAGTAGGGATTGTTTAACCAAGCGGGTACCCATGACACGTAAACGACATTTAGACACAAGGCCTAATCGGGTACCTATGACACATAAAAAGCTTTCGAATGCAAGGGCTAATTGGGTCATTCAGCAACAATTCTGCACCCAGTAGGGATTGATTAACCGAGCGAGTACCCATGATACGTAAAAGGCATTCAAACACAAGGCTTAATCGGGTACCTATGACATGTAAAAAGCTTCTAGATGCAAGGCCTAATCGAGTCGTTCAACAACGATTCTGCACCTAGTATGAATTGCTTAACCGAGCGGGTATAATGACACGTAAAACACATCCGCACCCAAGGCCTAATCGGGTACCTATGACACGTAAAAGACTTCTAGATGCATGGCCTAATCGGGTACTCCAGCAATGATTCTGCACCCAGTAGGATTGTTTAACCGAGCGGGTACCCATGACACGTAAACGACATTTAAACACAAGGCCTAATCAGGTACCTATGACACATAAAAAGCTTCCGAACACAAAGCCTAATCGAGTCGTTCAGCAACGATTCTGCACCTAGTAGGGATTGTTTAACCGGGCGGGTACCCATGATACATAAAAGACATTCGGACACAAGGCCTAATCGGGTACCTATGACATGTAAAAAGCTTCCGGACGAAAGGTCTAATCGGGTCGTTCAGCAACGATTCTGCACCCAGTATGGATTGCTTAACCGAGCGGGTACAATGACACGTAAAACACATCTGCACCCAAGGCCTAATCAGGTAACTATGACACGTAAAAGACTTCTAAATGCAAGGCTTAATCAGGTACTCCAACAATGATTCTACACCTAGTAGGGATTGTTTAACCGAGCGGGTACGCATGACACGTAAAACACATTTAGACACAAGGCCTAATCGGGTACCTATAACACATAAAAAGCTTCCGAACGCATGGCCTAATCGGGTCGTTCAGCAACGATTCTGCACCCAGTAGGGATTGTGTAACCGAGCGGATACCCATGATACATAAAAGACATTCAGACACAAGGCCTAATCGGGTACATATGACATGTAAAAAGTTTCCGGAAGAAAGGCCTAATCGGGTCGTTCAGCAACGATTCTGCACCCTGTATGGATTGCTTAACCGAGCGGGTACAATGACACGTAAAACACATCCGCACCCAAGGCCTAATCGGGTACCTATGACATGTAAAAATCTTCTGAACACAAGTCCTAATCGGGTACTCCAGCAATGATTCTGCACCCAGTAGGGATTGTTTAACCAAGAATGTACCCATGACACGTAAACGATATTTAGACACAAGGCCTAATCGGGTACCTATGACACATAAAAAGCTTCCGAACGCAAGGCCTAATCGGGTCGTTCAGCAACAATTCTGCACCCAGTAGGGATTGATTAACCGAGCGGGTACCCATGATACATAAAAGACATTCAGACATAACGCCTAATCGGGTACCTATGACATGTAAAAAGCTTCTAGATGCAAGGCCTAATCGAGTCGTTCAACAACGATTCTACTCCCAGTATGGATTGCTTAACCGAGCAGGTACAATGACACGTAAAACACATCCGCACCCAAGGGCTAATCGGGTACCTATGACACGTAAAAGACTTCTAGATGCAAGGCCTAATCGGGTACTCCAGTAATGATTTTGCACCCAGTAGGGATTGTTTAACCAAGCGGGTAACCATGACACGTAAACGACATTTAAACATAAGGCCTAATCGGGTACCTATGACACATAAAAAGCTTCCGAACACAAGGCCTAATCGGGTCGTTCAGCAACGATTCTGCACCTAGTAGGGATTGTTTAACCGAGCGGGTACCCATGATACGTAAAAGACATTCAGACACAAGGCCTAATCGGGTACCTATGACATGTAAAAAACTTCCGGACGAAAGGCCTAATCGGGTCGTTCAGCAACGATTCTGCACCCAGTATGGATTGCTTAACCGAGCGAGTACCCATGATACGTAAAACATATTCAAACATAAGGCCTAATCGGGTACCTATGAAATGTAAAAGACTTTTGGATGCAAGACTTAATCGGGTACTCCAGCAATGATTCTGGACCTAGTAGGGATTATTTAACCAAACAGATACAATGACACGTAAAACACATCCTGACACAAGTCCTAATCAGATACCTATGACACGTAAAAGTCTTCTGGATGCATAGTTATAATGTACATAATTGTATGCTTTAGCTTCAATTACCATAATATAATTGTTTTAGAAATTAACTATATTTCAAAAATTAATTAGCAGAAAATGCTATATTGAAATAGCATACGGCATTACCCAAATAACACATAAAGTAGCATCACATAGTTTATTATTACACAACTACTAATCAAATAGGTCAATCAGTTTAACATCATACAAAACAAAACACTAAATCAATATAGCATTAGTCTGTAGAATTAATGTAGAAAATAGCTGGTAAAAACATGCCACAAACAACAAACATAACTATGCATGCTTTACAAATAAAATACATAAAACAAAATAAATGAAAGCAAACACATAAATGTGGCATTAGTCTTTATAAATGATATAGAAAATAGCAGATAAAAAATACCAACAATCACAAACACAACAGTGCATATTTTACACAAAATATGCAAAAAAAAAAAAAAAAGCAACCACATAAGTTTCACAAATACAAGTTAAATTTATATTAATAAAGTTACCTAACCACTTTTACTTTATACAGCAAATAATCTAATCAGCCAATTACTTTTACAATATACACAACAAAATGCTAAATTAATATAGCATTATACTGTTTAATTGATGTAAATAATAACAAGTGATAAAATGCCAGCAACCACAGACACAGCACTTCATAATTTTAAAAAAAAAAAATGAAAGCAGAAATACAAGTTAGATTTATATCAAGAATAACAACTCAACATGTCCCAATAATCAATAAAAAGTAACAACAACATACTAAGTATATAGTAATGTATCCAATGGAAAAAAAACTGAAAAATAAAATTCAAATTTAAATCTTCTTTGAAGCTTGACAATTCCTCTTGTTATGTCCAACTTGATCACACTTGCTGCATTTATTCCGCTTATTCCGAGAATAAGAAAAGCCACCATGTCTTTTAGTACAAGGTCTTCCAGCACCTCGAATTTCTTTAGGCGGTCTAATTACAATTTCATCTTCAGTAACAATTGGCTTACCGACAGTTGGAATTGGATTAATAGCATGTGTATAACTAGCTCTAAAAGCATTAGCTATAAAATAATATTCCACAAATTCATATACCGATAGCCTTGATTTATTCATACACTTAACAGCATGTGCACATGGAAATCCGGTAACTTTCCACTGATTATAGCTACACAATCTTTTTTTAAGATCAACATGATGTGAAATAGGATATCTAACTTCAAAAATATTTTCATTAGACCTATATGCATTCCATCCAAACCCATCTTTAACTAACTTTGACAATCGTTGCTCCATGACTGGACATAAAACAGTAGTCCACTTATGGCATTCTTCCCTTCGCTTTGCCATTTGTTCCATTACTTTCACTCGAATTCCATCTAGACAAGAGGTAATCGGCATAAACCTATCATCCACAATCCAAGAGTTAAAGCTCTCAGCCACATTAGAAGAATATTCTCCATACCTTCTACCTTGAAAAAACAAATATGCCCAATGTTCTAAAGGTTTATCTTTAAGGAAGTTGATTGCGGCAGCACCTCCAATTTCTTTAAATTTTAACATATAACGTTCAAAATCTGATAGATTGGAAGCTTGAGTTATAAGTTTAAACAAATCAACAATTGATGTATCACCCTTGCAAGCTTAAACCACTAAACCAATATTTTGCTCCATATGAAATGTGCAATAACTATGAAAAGAAGATGGAAACACTTTCGGAACACCTAAGAGCAAACCCCATTGACGATCAGACATAAAAACTAATTCACGATCTTCATGAAGCATCTCTTTAAGATTCTCTAAAAACCAAAACCAATTTGATTCATTTTCATGTGAGACGACTCCCATAGCTAGTGGAAAGAAACCTGAAAAAATGCAATACAAATTAAAATGCTAACATAGAAAAAAAAACTGATATACCATAACTATATACAAAATATAAATCAATTCAATTTCTTACATATACCATGCTATATGGAATTAAAAAATGCTAAAGTAAACTATAATAATATATGTCATGACTAAATCACTGAAATAAATAAAAAATAAAAGCAGCGATATGAAGTAGAACAAAAAAGGGTAAAGCAAAAAAGCATAATGTATCTTTGGATGAAAACTGAGAAACAAGTATGATAAACTTGCAGTCATATGATATACAGGAGTCGTACAGTACACAAGGATTTAAAAATGCTAATGTAACCTAGCATAATGAATTTCATGACCAAATTAATGAAGCAAATAGAAAAAAAATGAAACAATATGATAAACAAAAAAAATTGCTAAAGGAAAAAGAGTATCATGTACTTTAGTATTGCAACTATTAAATTAATAGGAAAAAAAGTAGTCTTATAATATTTCTATGTCAATCTCTCTCTCTCAAAAAAAAAAAAGAACAACACTGACGCACAGAATAACAGACAAAGCAAAAGGGAAACAAAATAAGCAATATAATACACAGGAAAAATTCTAAAAAAAAAAAAAACTTAATGTGCTTCAAATTCATAGCAGTGATTTTTTTTAATACACTCTTATAAGAAACAAAGATTAAAATGCTAATGCAAACTGTCATAATATATTTCATGAATGCTTAAAAAAAAGCAATAATATACAATACAATGAAAAAAAACCAGCATTATGTATTCCATAGTATTAAACAAACAAAAAATGCAGCAGTAAAATAAGAAAACAGAACATCCAGTATTTCAATATCTGTTTGAAAATTGAATTTGTACAACTATGAACAAAAAATGCTAACTAGATTAGCATTATCAAATATAATGCAAATGAAATGCAATATTCAGTGTTAAAAATATATGCAATATGTTACCCATATAATGGCTCCTGGGCCGTCACACTAGCTAGTAGCCCTGGCACAGAAATGTACAGCATGTACGGCAACCTTACACCAATGAAAGGCAGCCTCTAATGGGGATTGTAGCATGCATGCCAACATGCATTAATTAGTTACAAACCCAAACCTATTACAGTGAACGAAACCTAATGTTATATTGTTATACAGCATGAAAAGCCTATTGTCAATTCCAGAGCAGCCAAGGGAAACCAGAGATATATCATCAACTGAAGGCAACAAGTAGAATTTTTTTGTAAAGAAATACTTTTCAGTAACAATATTTTTCAGTAACAATATTCTTCCCATAAAATACACGAACTTCACCAAAAATCGCATACTAAAGAATTCAAAAACAAAATACTAAACAAATTAAAAAAATAAAAGACAATGACCAAAACTCAAACCTTGGTTTCCATTTTTTGCAGTGGCTGCTAATAAAACTCCTGGTCTACCCTTTAAAAATGCTGCATCTAGAAATATAAGAGGACGACAATGTCGAAAACCAACTAAGCAAGCATTAAATCCAATACAAACTCTTTCAAATTGCTGACTCGACGGATCAACATCCAAAGCAACATAACTTCCTGGATTAGTTTTCTTCAAAGTCTCCAAATACCAATTTAATTCATTGTATGACATAGCATCATCTCCATTATTTTCCTTCAAAGCCAATTGTTTTCCGGAGTATGAAAAATAATAAGAAAGATCAAAATTAAACTCTCTTCTAAATTCAGTGATAATATCTTTCGGCTTCTTCATAGGGACATCTCTAATTTGATCAATAATCAAAGATTTAATAAATTTACTAGAAATTTGGACTTTCTTAACATCCCTTAATCCAGCACCACACGAATGTTCAAAGTTGTAAGTTCTAATAAAGAAACGAAGAGGCTGTCTAGGATCCGAAGAAGCATTTAAATTGAATTTACAACCTTCCTTATTCCAAGAGCATATGACAGATATTCTTTCAGGACAGTTTTTAACAAAAATCAATTCATGTCCTTCTTTTATTTGATAAGCCATTAGAAACTCCCTAAAATCTTCAGCACCACTAAAACAATAACCAATAAAATCCATAAGATTCAACTGAAACCCTTTCTTCATAATATCTTTCAAATAAGAACTTGATTCACCAGAAGCCTTGATGCTATAAGAACCAGAACAAACTGAAATACTCTGCTGATTAGAATTTACTGAAAAATCACTGTCAACATTGAGCTCCAGAGCATGATGGCACAACTTAACAGTGAAAACAAAAAAAGGACTCTTCTTATAAATTTGAAAGCACAGTATTGTATGCAAATCCGAATCAGTATCAACTATGATAATCTTACTTTCCAAATTATATGATATTTCAATAGAACTAGGAGTAAGATGTGTCCAATATTCACGTATGCTATTCTTAACAGCAAGTAAAGAACAACTCATGTCCAGTTGAATAGAGTAACTACACTCATCAAGTAAAAATAAAACTAAAATGCTATTCCCAAGACTGCTCCTGCCAAAAATTATACAAATTCAGATATAAATAACAAATGATATTATAAGATGTCAAAAAACCATGTACAGTCAAAATAAATATTAAACAGCAAGAAAATGCTAAATGCACATAGCATTAAAATCTAAAAAAATCATAACATCGTATCCAAATACATACCCTTGTTCTTCTCTACTGATTAAAATCAAATCAGACATGACGCAAATAACCTGTAAATTCATAAGAAAATAAGATCAACAAAACATAACGAAAAAAACAGTAAATAATAGATCGAATCGATCCAAAATAAAAACCTAAATTAGGGTAAAATTACCTGCTGAGATCGATTTAATAAAAGAATCGAAATAATCCAATTAACGATATAAAATGCACGTAATCAGTGAACGATTCGAATTTCCATTTGAATTGAAAGAAAATCGAAAGAGGGAAGGAGAAAATTAAAAACGTAGCATTATTCACTTAGGCCTAAAAATAAGCTGAAGTTTGGCCTTTACGTGAAAATATCTGAACCGCGTTTTTTGGGCCAAAAAAATTTAAAAGTTTGTCCTCCAGCCCATTTTCCACTTCTTACAATTACCATTTTAATAGCAATACCCAATTATTCAATTCTATATTATGCCTTCAATTCTACCAAACACACATATGTCTAACTGGGCAATATCTCGGTATTTCCCCCGTATCCAATCGCACATAAATCGCAGTTTAGGCCTAGGTCCGAAATTGACCTAGGTTCATCAAAGGAAAATAAATAGGGGGAGGTAGAAGTTGCAATGAAACAAGATCAGGGAGAAAACAGCATAGATCGTCATGATAGGCATAAAGATTAGATCTTGATAATAATATCAACATGAATCCAAGAAACTGATTTACAACGACTGAATAGAGCATGAACTAGACACAAGAATGGAGATGAACAAGTCTCAAAACTCAAGGTTCAAAGGTAAACAGGAATAGGTCTGAATTGATAAACATGCTTATATCCAATTACACTTTATTCCATAGCCATATTAAAATTAAGTATTTTAATCTAAAAAGTAACTAGAGCTTACATAGCATGGCTAGCGAATTTAAGAACTGAAATCGATGTTGTAGCGTTGTTGATTCATCTCCTTGAATCGTTGTAGAAGTCTTCATCTTTGCATTGGATTGCGTATGAGAGCTTAAGAAGAAGATTAGAGACGGCGACCATGACCAAGAGGGATTTCAGTAGCATAACAGTGGCTAGACGTGTTGTAGTGAATTAGGGTTTAGGCATCAGGGGGTTTATATAGGATTAGGTAGACGAATCTGGACAGAAAACGAGACTAGAAACATCAGAATGCACCCAGGCCCAAAAGTGGGCTCGGGGACCAGGTCGACTACCCAGTCGACCTGGTCAGGGGGGGTCGACTACCCAGTCGACTCCCCAGTCGACCTGGGTTTGGGCGGGAAATTTTCCACCCAGTCTGTTCTGGGTTTTTAATTCGAAATTTGAATTCGAATTCGAGCTGTTTTGAACTCTGAAAATTCCTGAAAATTCGGAGGGCCATATCTCCCTCAAACGGACTCCGATTCTCGCAAACTCGGACTCGTTTTCAAGCAGAATTTCGAGACAAACGCAATGGTGCAACCTGTTTTCCCTTATTCTTATTTTAAAATTTAATTCTGCCTTCATTCTTGTATTAACATGTTATAAAAATTCGGGTTGTTACAAGTCCCTAATATCCCATAGGGCGTCATAATACCCGGATGGTTCCATAGGTATTTGGAGGCCATGGCGCCTGCCGAAGGCCAAAGAGACGTTCCTCCCCCAGTTGCACCTGTCATTCCTCCTCCTTCCCCTCCAAGGGCTGTTAACTTCGCCAAGATCTGCAAGGACTTCCGTGCTATGAGAGGGAAGCCATTCCATGGGAACGAGACATTCGTAGAAGCTTGGAATTGGCTAAAAAAGATTGAGGACTTATTTGTAATCTTTGAAGTGGAGGATAGAAGGAAGGTTCAGTTAGCCGCCTGGCTGTCGAAGGACAAAGCCTCATTTTGGTGGGAAGTCACTCAAGCTGGACGTCCGGTGGAAACTTGGGAAGATTTTAGATAGAGGTTCGAAATGAAATTTCTTTCCTAAGCTGAGAGAAGCATACAGATGGAGAGGTTCTTAGCACTCAAACAAGGAAGCTTGAAGGTGAAGGAGTATGTGAACAAGTTCAACCAGCTGGAAAGGTTTGAGTTAGAGTTGGTGGATACACCACACAAAAGGGCTTTGCGGTTTTCTAAAGGGATGAATGAGCCTCTGCATGGTTTAGCCATGTCCCATATTCCAATGGGGGGCACTTTTAAAAAGCTTGTTGATATGGCCCTAATGCATGAGGAGGACAAGGGAGAAAAGTAGGAAGCAACAACTGATGGGACATCACAGAATAGGAAGGTGTAAACCAAGAAGGGGCAGCAACAACAGCAGCAACAACAGAAGAAAGGAGGGAAAGACGACAAAGGCAGGGATAAGAGAAAATGTAACAATTGTGGAAAGGAGGTTCACTTGATCAAAGACTGTAAGAGAAGTAAGGGAAATTGCTTTAATTGCGGAGAGGTCGGACACTTCTCTAAAGAGTGCCCAAAGAAACCGGGATCGCAAGGACAAGGTCAAAGAGCAAGAACTTCTGGAGGGCAGGTGCATGCTCTCGTGATCAATGCTCCTGAAAGATGTAGAAAATTTTCGATAGAAAGTTTAGTTTCTCTTTCAAACCATCCAGTTAGAACACTTTTTGATTCTGGTGCTTCACACTTGTATATATCTAGTTCTATGGTTAAATATCTGCACTTAATTACTAGTATGGTAGTAGATCCTGTAGATGTTTCAAACCCCGTTGGTGGTTCGGCTCATCTATCGATGATTTTTCGGGGTTTGAAAATATCTGTGTTAGGTGTTGAGTTTGAGTGCGATGCGTATGTGCTTTGGTTTAGGGGCTATGGGTTGATTCTAGGAATGGATTGTCTTACAACGTATGGGGCCATTCTGGATTGTGAGAGGAGGGTTGTAAGACTCCTAACTTGTCATGGGAAGACCCTCGAAGTTTCTTGTGACCCCCAAGGATCTGTTATGCTTAGCTTCCTAGAGTCTCTAGATGCATCCATAGATGATTTGCAATCTGTTCGAGTGCTTCGAGATTATTCCGATGTTTCAGATGAGGTATGGGGTTTACATCCATGGCGCGAGATTGACTTCTGCATATATCTGGTGGAAAATGCAAAGCCAGTTGCATTACCAGTGCACCACATGGCTCTAAGGGAATGGGGGGAGCTAAGTAAGCAAGTAGGGGAGCTACTTGAGAAAGGGTTTATCAGACGAAGCATATCTGAATGCGGGGCTCCAGTATTATTCGCAACTAAAGCGGATGGTCCACTTCGTTTGTGACTATAGAGAGTTGAATAAGCTCACCAAGAAGAATAGGCACCCGCTTCCGAGGATTGATGATTTATTTGATCCGCTTGTTAGTGCCTTGGTATTTTCGTAGTTGGACTTGGCTATGGGGTTCCATCAGTTGAGAGTGGCTGAGGACAGCATAGATAAAACTGCTTTCAGAACTCCGGACGGTTTCTTAGAATGGCTATTTGTGCCTTTTGGCATGACAAATGCACCCGGCTATTTTGTTGATTTGATGAGTAGGGTGTTTAGGGAGTTCCTAAACAAATTTGTCATAGTCTTTGTAGATGATATTTTGATCTTCTCCAAGAGTGAAGAAGAGCACTCCTAGCATTTTGGAGAAGTTTTAAAAACTCTCCGTGACCATCAGCTAAAGCCAAAGCTCTCCAAATGCCATTTTTGGAGAAAGGAAGTGAGATGCTTGGGGCATGTAGTCTCTAAAGAAGGGATAGTTGTAGATCCTACGAAGGTGGTATTAGTGCAGGATTAGTAGATTCCTAAAAATGCAACCGAGGTGAGAAGCTTTCTTGGGTTGGCAGGTTATTATAGAAAGTTCAACTTCGCGAAGATATCAACCCCTTTCACCTGGCTAACAGAAAAGAATTTGGCATTTTCATGGGACATAGACGGTGATGTTGCTTTCTAACGACTGAAGAGGGCTCTGACAATAGCCTCAGTCTTGACCTTTCATGATGGAAGTAAAGTGTTTACTGTTTACACTGATGCATGCGGTACAGGGCTTGGTGCGGTTCTGATGCAAGAAGGGAAAGTAATGTGTTATGGGGGTAAACAGTTGACCATTCATGAGAAGAACCACTGCACCCATGATCTAGAGCTAGCTGCCATAGTATTCGCATTAAAGACGTGGCGTCATTATTTACTTGGAGAAAAGTTCGAGTTATACACCGATCATAAATCTCTCAAGTATCTATTCTCACAGAAGGATCTCAACTTAAGGAAACAACGGTGGATGGAGTTCTTAGCTTCATACAAATTTGAGATTGCTTACACTCATGGCAAAGGTAACGTGGTGGCAGATGCACTAAGTAGGCAGAGGGTGGCCCTGAGTCCTCTGTTTGTGGAAAGAAAGAACTTGGAGTTCGTATCAGCTTTTGATTTTAGACCCTCCATCGAGGTTTTGCCTGATTTGTTTGCATCCTTGGCTATACGACCGACTCTTATTGATCAAATAGGATCTTCGCAACAAGGTGACCCACAGATTCTAGACATCATGGATAAGCTCAGAAGAGGGAAGACTTCTAGTCACCTCAGTAGATATGCTATAAATGAAAAGGGGTGGTTGCAGCGAGATGGAAGGCTTTGTGTTCCTCAAACTGGAAGCTTGATAAATGCAGTCCTAGAAGAAGCCTACCATTCTAAGATGACCATTCATCCTGGCGGGGATAAGACGTACAGGGACATGAAGAGGGTTTTCTTTTGGGCTAGGATAAAGAAGGATGTGGCCGAATTTGTTTCCCAATGTTTAGTTTGCCAGCAAGTCAAAGCTGAGCAAAAGAAGCCATGTGGATTACTTCATCCATTGGAGGTTCGGCAGTGGAAATGAGAGAGCGTCTCTATGGATTTCATAGATGGTTTGCCTAGATCAAAGAATGGAAACACTAGTTGCTGGGTTGTGGTGGATACACTCACTAAGAGCGCTCACTTTGTTCCAGTGAAGAGTAAGAGGACGGCATCACGGTTGGCAGCAGTTTATGTTCGTGAGATAGTTCGTCTTCATGGAGTACCTTCCAGCATCGTGAGAGATCGTGACCCCATCTTTACCAGCGAATTTTGGAGAAGCATTAGGTACATAGTTGTGTTTGAGAACCGCTTATCATCCTCTGACCGATGGATAGACGGAGAGGGTGAATAGTATTCTTGAGGAGTTTTTGACGCTGTGTATCCTAGACTTCGAAGGGACTTGGGAAGAGCATCTTCCTTTAGTAGAGTTTTCCTATAATAACAGTTATCAAGCTTGCATTGGCATGGCACCCCTCGAAGAATTATAAGGGCGACCCTGTAGAACGCTAACTTATTGGTGGGAATCCACAAAAAGATTAATACTTGGACCAGATATGGTTAGGAAAACGTCCGAAAAGATTGACCTTATTCAACGGCGGATGAAGACAGCTCAAGATAGGCAGAAGTCCTACGCAGAAAAGAGAAGGACTGACATCGAATTTAAAGTGGGAGACTTAGTTTTTATGAAAGTATCGCCTTTAAGGAATGTGGTTCGCTTCGTATCAGTAGGGAAGTTGACACCTAGGTTTGTGTGACCATTTCCCATAACCAAGAGGATTGGCCAAATGGCCTACAGAGTGAAGCTCCCAGAAAATCAATCCGGTTTTCATGATGTTTTCCATGTCTCTCATCTGCGGAAGTGCCTGCATGACACCGCAGAAGTTGTTGAGCCGAGTGTGTTGGAAGAAGTCGAAGTGGAACGGGAGGCGACAGTCAGACGAGTCCCTACCCGTATTCTTGGGTCAGAAGTGAAGAAGCTGCACAATAACGAGATCAAGTTGCTAAAGGTCCAATGGGGAAATAACCCAGAAGATGCGACATGGGAGACTGAAGACAAGATTCGTGCTTTGTACCCTTATCTTTTCGAGGGTATGTTCTTAACTCCTTTTTCCTAAGCTTTATTAGTACTTGTTTCTATCATTTAAGTATATCTTATCCACAATATTTTTCGACCTTTAGATAGGAATCCTATGGATGTAAGCATGTATTTGAAACATGTTATGTTTGATGGATGCAAGTGTTTGCTAGTGGTTGCCTGTGGATGCATATACACACACATTACATGCTAAGATCGGCTCAATCACTTTCATATTGCATATGGATGTGTGTGTGCATTTTCTTTTCTTTTATGAATGGAAATGGATGAACAAGCATATGGATGTTGCATTTGAACGAATGGGTGTCCACACATATAGAACTTATATGATACAATAGGTTTATTTGCATACATACTGGATTCATGACACTAACATACATTGCATTAAGGAGGTCAACTGAATCAGTAGACCGCCTGATCTTCGCATTAGTGTTGGGACATATACACGCACCTTTGCATACACTACAACAAAATGACATTTTTATGACGTTTAAAAACCGTCATGAAAAATTTCTATGACGATTCTATAAACGTCATATATCAACATGTTATTAAAAGTCTGGTAGATACCATGACGAGTAATTATTGCAATAGAAAACGTACTTTTGTTGCAATCTTAAAAGGGCCGTATTGATGCAAGTGCTTTTCCATAACGTTATAAAACGTGCTATAGAACTTTTATGACCCCATTTGGTTGCTATAATATGTTAGCATGTCATATTATTATGGCATCTGAACATGATAGACTATAGAAAATTCATTACTGTCTACTACAGCATCGTTTTGTTGCTATGAAAACTGTTTACTTCCTGCAAAATATTTTCTATAGCACTAGCATGATGCTATAGCATAACAAAGCTAATAAAAATATTTCTATTGCACGTTTTTGCTATCATAACATTCAAAGTTTATAATTTTCAATTCTACTAAGAGGTAATTAGGGAGAAGGACAAACTTTGCCAAAAAAATTAGGCTGAAGGACACCAAGTTTTATTTTTAGTCTAAAGGACAAACTTTAAACCAAAATTAAACTAAAGGAAAATGCTAAATTTAACTAGCATTATATTTATTTTTTACACTATAAGAAAATGCTAAATGTAATTAGCATTATTCAGTTTTACACTGCAGAAAATGCTAATAATATTTAGCATTGTCCTTCAGTCTAATTTTTTTCAAAGTTTGTCTTCCAGCCTAAAAATAAAGATTGACGTCTTTCAGACTATTTTTTTTTTCAAAGTTTGTCCTTATGCCTATTTTCCACTTCTACTAATATATTATATCAATTTAAAAAACCACAATAATCACATTAATGTACACAGACAAATGGAGTCATAAGCCAAATCACAAAAAAAAAAAAAAAAAAAAAAAATCCATAGTATTTCATACATAAAGAAACAAACATAGATATATATTATAAAAATTAACAATACATACGACTGTAGCAAACCAAAACGGATACGTACTAAAAACATTTTCATAAACATGGACAAGCACGACAAGAAGATGGAGTGACATCTTGTATCAACCTCAAAAAGTGTCATACAACACCTGCCAAAGAAAAAGCACAACCATACGTATGTTAGTAAGTATATGTAAAATAAAAAAGAACTAAACACATATAGTTTGATGATCTAAACACATATAGTTTGATCTAAACACACACACACACACACACACACACACACATACGTGTGTGTGTGTGTGTGTGTATATAATTGCACATGTTTGATGATCTATGTGCATTTAATTTAATGATACATGCTACATCAAAAGGGCAAAATAGTTTGATTGCAAGGTATCTATAACGACAGGCAGCATCACATAAATCCTCCCTATCTACCACCTTCAACTCAACATCTGCACTCAAACTTCAACCAATCATAAATGGGTAATTTAATTTAGGTTCAAAAATTCCATTCATGTTAAACTTCCTACTTAATAATGGTAAAAACTGAAAAAGGACAAAACAGTCAAATTGATGTATGAGAATGCTTGGCACCAATTCATTGATTACCCAAAAATACAACTTCCTTAGGAGAAAACGGTGAAATAGATAGTATCCGATGCATTCTAAAAAATCTCATATCTAAAAAAAGCTTGAATTATACTTACTAGAAATTGATGCCACACTAACGCAACTCTTCTCCATTCCTGCCATTCAAGTGGTTTCAGCTTATTCATGCAAGCTGCAACACAACACTAGAGCAATATTAGTTATCCTCCATGCCTTTACACCATCATATGAATGGTTTGTAATCATTGCAGCCAGCAGTGCAACTCTGCTCAAATATGAACTCCTACTAAACCAACTCACAATCTGCATCATCCATGCTTCTCGTGTTTGCTCATGTTCAAGCAGTAAAAATGGATTGCTAATTCTCTTTAGCAGTTGCAGTGCAAAGCAACATCAAGCCCACCATCAATGCTTCACAACACAACGATCTGCATATATGTAAGTTTAGCATTATATCATTTTTTTTATCATAGGCAATCTAAACTGTCGGTCGCTTAATAACATATACTCATTAGCATTGTATACTATGTATTTCTTGTTGTGTCATCTATTAGGCATGTTCATAGCTTCTTATATTGATAGCTAACAAAAAATTTCCATAAAGATAGTGTGTAGGGTAATATTTTCTTATAAACAAAGGCCATCATCAATTTCATTTTTCAAACAAGGTAGGAGTCTTAGGACCAAATATAACAAAATTTTAGTTGAGCATATTGTGAATGAATCAACACTGCAAACACAGGTTAAAGGCCTAAAAAAAGTGAAATAATACTAAAACATCAGCTACGAGGATAAGTTCAGTGTCCCCTGAATGAAGTCAGTAACCAATTCTCTTGTAGTATCAACAGAGATAGTAACCTAGTATGCTCGATATCAAACCCAAATCTGAAATATGGAATATAATGCTAATAGATAAGCCCAAGTACCATTTTGTAAAGCAAAAAAATGTGAAGACAGGAAGTTACTCGCCATGGACATGCACCCTTGACTTTTTCAATTTACGCATGATTCTTCCATCATCATCTCCCCCCTCCTCTCTGTTGACTTCACTTTCAATTCCATTAATAGCCACATTTGATTTACCTTCAATTAACTTCTATGATTTGCAGACGCATTATCCATCAGAAAGAGTGTTTGGCTGTCCTAATATAGAGCGCTACCGATAATAGTTAGATGAAAGCTCCAGTGTCAAAAGGTCAGTGTTTTAATCCCAATGTACCATGTGATTATATTGTTTATTAGTTTTAGAAACTGAACATTACATTCAAAATACTAATTTTAGGCTATGAAATGCAATAAGCTGATATTTCTCAAATGTGGTCAATATAAACTGGTCTAGAAATTAGTTTGAAAGGATGGTGAAATTAGTATGGAGAAGATAACCATTATCTATAAATCTGCCAGGAGTGTAATTTTTTTAATATATGAATAAATACACTTATCCTAATTAAGCTTATGAACACCTCAGATGACTTAATTAAGTAAGGTCTCAGGTTATAAAATATCTAAACTATGCATTTTGATCTTCTCGACAATAATATACCAATGTTTTAGATTTGCAAGTAGCACCTGAAACATTGGGAACTATGTGCTACTTGCAAATCAAGAACAAAGGTAATTTTGTGAAAGATCGTTGTTAATTCAAGGTCAAACATTGGTTGTATCATTTCCAGAAACGGTGAAGAGAAATTATGAGCTCACGTATCAGGATTCCGATGTTTGAGAAGCATATTGATATGGATGGTGTTTCAAACACCAATCAATGCAGTCTATTTACCTATATAGATGGTGTTCTAAACAGGCCTATTACCTTCTTTATTCATATCAGCATGGGAAGTAAAGAAAAATTGTAGGATGTCAATTTTATGTGGTGGTTTTTTAATGTGCTTACTGCATATTCTGTGAATATAGATAATCAGATACAGCATAACTGCCAAACCATACATGGTACTCCAGTTTTCAACTATTTATCCAAAACCGATGAATCATTTAAGTGTAGGGAGCTCCTTTTACCCATGAGAATATTAAATTGAAACAAAATATGTTACTAAACCTGAGGCAGTTAATAAAATCCTTAATTCAACATTAATGTAAGGTGGTTTCTATTAGTAATTTTTTTAGATGATAATATAGGGTTGCAATATGTATCGAAGGCTTATATTGATAAATTGAGATAATTATGAAGGTTGTGCAGATAACAAGGATAACGAGCTTCAAAAATACAATAACACATTTAACCCAACCTCCATGTCTTGGAATTGGTTCTATTGATGCTTTAACTTAGAAATTAACTGCATCTATAAGAATTTTCTACATGCTTTGCTAAACGAATGAGGATAAAATTGATTTGATAGAGGCGATGGCCACTCTAATTCCTTAAGCCAAACTTGCTTAATCATGTTTTGTAATTCCATATTTGGCTCTTTTACACCTATTTTGCTTTGTAATTACATTACTGTCAGCTTTATTAAAAATTTCTTTCAAGGTACTTACAACTAGCTAAATAATCGCTGGGTAAAATTTGATTCAAAAAACATTCTTGCAAATTAAAATAACTTACAAAAAGGGACCTTCTTTTTTAGATATATTTTCCTTCATTTTTCATGGTTTAGAAGGTCAACTTTATGTTGCTAGATTGATTTCTGCTGGT
Source organism: Allium sativum (assembly GCA_030737875.1). Lineage (NCBI taxonomy): Eukaryota > Viridiplantae > Streptophyta > Magnoliopsida > Asparagales > Amaryllidaceae > Allium > Allium sativum. Next base: position 567,809,882 of record CM060923.1, on the reverse strand, counting down.
TCCATGTTCGACAGTTCTATGTTTCGTTTTGCTGCTACACACCTCGAACATGAATTTGTCGGTCCTTTTATGTGAGTTTTTTATTTACGCATCAATAATAGTGGGTCTTCTTTCATACCAGCCAAAATTAATATCAAACGTTATTCAGTCTGTTATACTGTTTGTTTATTTCAATAGTACAAAAACATAAGTTTTCAATGACTGTCAACAATCTCTTCAACTGTTAATATATTTGTATTGTGTTTGAATTATAGGTGTAGTTCATTCCAACAAATTTATTTAATTTTGCATTTGTAAAAAAAATGACATGAAATCGTTCAACCTATATGATATTACATTTAACATGAAAAATAAACCAAAAAATTGTAAGCTTATTCAAGATATATTCTTTTTTGTTATTCCAGCAAGAATGAAGTTGTTATCTTAATGTCTAGGTATAGGTGGATTTTTTGTACCTTTTTTCTTATCCAACAGGTTGGATCAAGCTAACAAATCATTGGATGAATTTTTATACAAAATGTGATTTACTAGGTGTAACCTAAGAAAAAAGCACTTCATCTGATTTATTTATATTTTCTTTTAGTTTTCATGATTTACAAGATCAGGTTTAAGTTGGTATATTGATTTACCATGTTTCCATGTTCAACAGATCTATGTTTCAGTTAACTGCTGCATGCCTACATCAACCATCATAGTTCTTTCTTCATTATATGTATAAATTGCTTTTCAGTTCGCATAAAAATTCAATCGGCCAACAATAGAATTTTCCGCCCCATATTGTTGCAAATGCCAGCATGATTTACAATGTTTGCTTTTGATGTCTAAATTGATTTAGACGTTTTGACATAAGTTCATGTAGTCCATAAGTTATGCATTTTATTTCAATGTCTTTTTATGTCCAAATAAGCTGCACTATGTCAATGTACATTTAGCATGTTAATTTACAGACTCGGAAATTTTATTTGCTACTTGAAGGATAACATTAATTGATCAAGCACAACAACACAATATAGTTAATTTAATGTGGTGAAAAATTATCTGGTTCGGTGTTATATCAGTTCAGAGTCATGGTCCAAAGCACGAGTATATCAGCTTTGCATATCTTATTTTATTAACGTTAACAAATAAATATTATATTTTGATTCATATTTTTTTTAATCTGTTTAATTATTTTAGATTTTATTTCACTTTTATTGAACTTTTTTACTTTTTATTACTATTTTAGACTTTATTTCACTTTTATTAAACATTTTTACTTTATTATTATTATAATTATTATTTTAAAAAAAACCTTTATTAGACGACTTTTCATCTGTCTAGTTACTTTAAACACTTTTAATATATATATATATATATATATATATATATATATATATATATATATATATATATATATTATCATTATTATTTATTTTATTTTATTTTAATTTTGGGTTTAATATCTAGCCTACTCCAACTTGTTTGGGATATATGACTTTGTTATTGTTGATTCGGCATACCTCAACACACAAAATATAAATCAAGACTTAAAGCTGATACTTACTTTAGGGACAGTCACTATTTCCATTATTTGAGTTGAAATTGTATACACATTCTTTGCAAGATCTCTTTACTTCAGTCACTATTTCCTTTATTTTCTATGGTTTATTTCATCTTATTTGCATGACAACTACAACTTGATCTTCGCTAACATTGGTTTGACTTTATTTGGAGGCTTACACTGTCTGCATTAACAATTACTTTGTCCATTTGTATGCCATTTTACTTGCATACAATAGACACAACCTTTTTTAAATTTGTTCAAAGATATGCATTGTACATTAATCCTCTGTTCAATTCTTTACATCACACTGCTTGATCCTCATTGATGTTTGACGTTTTGCGATTTAATTCTTAAGCATACTGCTTTTTATTTTGGTCATCAATAGACAAATTGCAGCTTACGTAACAGCTATATTTATTATGATTAAATACAAGATCTGCATGCATTTTTAACATACATCGTTACTGCATAGATGTATGAAACACATTAATTTATGGCGTCTAACTTTGGTGTTTAAACTTCTTAATGAATTGAATTTTAACGCGCATCAATTAGTATAAACGTTGTTTCACCTGAAATTGAGACAGTAATGAATGCACTGACTTTTCAAACATATAAAATAAATGAAATAAAATATGTTGATATATGGATATCTACAGTAAAAACTTATGGCAATTCACTTACTGATATGCCCAAGATGTATTAGTATTCCTTGATTTTGATGTGTTTTATTTCAAAGAACCTAAAACGTTCATAATTTGTTAGGCTTTTGGACAGGGGCGGATGTACATATGGCCGAGATAGGGCCGCAGCCCCATCTGGCAATGTGAAAACCTGGCAAGCAAAATTGTATTTTAGCACTTCGCCCTAGCTGGATTCTCCTAGTTCGCCTACCTAATGGCTTCACATGCTCATACAAGTCCAAACTTTGCCACGTTTCAGTCCCAGCACCCTTGCTTACAGCCATTTCAACCTGATTTTGCACTTATATATATATATATATATATATATATATATATATATATATATATATATAGAGGATAACTTATTCTATTTTAGTGATGCGGGACAAAAAAAAAAAAAAAAAAATTGGCCCTAGCTGTGTTACAATGCTGGCTCCGCCACTGCTTTTGGAGACGCACTGTCAAAAATACGTCTTTCTCAAAAAAAAAAAATGATAACAATAATAAAGATTTTGTTATTCTTTTGAAAAACGAATATTAATATTTTGGAAAGCCAAATTTCAAATTCCAATTTTATACACATTCTTTAAAAAAAAAAAAAATTGAATTTGCTGCTTTATACTCTAAGATACCCTTATGATTCCCAAGTATACACTGCCTATGACTATATGTATCAATGCGACCTTTGGTTCAATCCAGTCACATTGATGTAAACATATATGCTGCTTTCTCATTATCGATATGATAATGTGTATCATTATAAGTTGTTAACACCAAAAACATCGTTGCTTCTTTAAAATACGCCTATCCATGTGACATACTATTACAAACTATCATAATTTCATGAGGTCTTGCAATACACAAGCATGTAGATGGAGTGGTATCTAAAACAAAATAGTTGGAAAACTGTGTTCCACACCATGATAAGAAGCTTTAAAAACTGCGTAAACAAAGCATCTAACTTCACCAAACAAAACACTACAGTTAACATACATAGGCTATAACTTCACTAAACATAATAATTAGTATTATTATTATTATAAATTTGTTATATTCATAAACTTAGTTAACTTTTTAAATATTTGATAATTTATTATTATTATTATAAGCTTAGTTAACTATTATTATTATCATTATTATTATATATATTCCCATAATCAAAACAAAATTTGATTAACATCATATATAACAGTATATGATTCATGATGACATACATATTAAACGCATAAAACAAAATCGGTTCACAGTGGACATATCTTTTACAGCCAAACAACATCGACTCGATTAATGTCACTTAGCTTTAGTCACACAACATCTCATCGCCTGCATTCCTATATTCCATGATGCGCTTCACTTGCAACTTAATCATATAACATCTTCATACTTCATGATGAAGTTTAGAGCCAGCTCCTGTATTTCAATGACGTCATTGCTTCAGTTCTTTCTTGCATTTCTATGACTGTACATTTCATGTAATAAACATTCAGGCTTTAAATTTAATTTAATTTTCAAAAGAATACTAATTGATCACATGGTATATACACAACTTATCTTCGATTATGTGAGCAAGTTGAGCTGATGAACATGGAAATGTCTCAATTTTGCTAGAACTGTGACGCTTACCAGAAGTAAATCATGTACAAATACAATTCAATGCTCAAGCATATTGACCGCCAGACAGTTATTAAGTTACTAGATATTTAGAAGAGTCTATGAATTCTTGATATAAAATATTGAATCTTATTCTGTTTTCATTCATAATCACTTTGTTTTTACTGTTAACAAAAGTTATGTTTCGTACATTTACCCGTGATTTGTTCTAATGCTTTTTGATTGAGTTACAAGGCTATGTCGTTTACACTAAACCAAATGCAGAGAAATAAGGATTGTCAAAGCTCATGGTAAGCTTTTACTTATTATTCTTTAGGTAACCCTGGGATTGAAATTGACGGCTAGTACATGGGCATCATTCTATTTAATACAAGAACACATACCTCTTCCGGGGGCAGATGATGACAAATTTCTATCAAATAGTTAGGAAATTCAAATTGACGACCACTTTTTATACATCCAGCAGATTTGAAGTACTGGCTGTTAAGTAACAACTCCATCTTCATTGAAAAGAATAGCCTGTCATTGAGATGATATACATATAAGTTACGAAGTTGTGATAAAAATTAGATCACATGATTATTGACAAAAGAAATTCGGTCAGCATATACATAAATGCAACTTTCTAAGCTCAAGTTTCACATATAATATCATAAAAATTTCAATTAACGTATATCTCAATATAGGCTTGCAAAATAGAGTGAAACTGTGTGCAGCTTTTCCTGAATTTCACTCTTTGATATTTGTATAATACATGTTGGGTAAATTCTATTCATACACACTAAATTGATATACATGCATTAGAATTTTGTCAAAATCATACACATCAGTTGTTGCTTAAAACACACCACATATATTACATAAACGTACCTCCTGAGGTCAAGATTTGAATGGTTGGTACTTCACTTTGCCTTGTCCTTTTTAATTCTTCTTTAGTCCAATCTAAATCTAAAACAATTGACTGAATATGGATTAAAAATGTGAAATTGTATAAACTGAGATAAATTTAGCTTGCATTTGTTTCCTGTGTTTGGTCTATTATCAACATATCAAAGCATTTGTAGCCTCATGCACATCGGTGCGCTTAAGATATAAAAAGTTTAATATTTAAGTTCACTTTTATTGTTTAAAGAACCATGTTATGGAAGTTAATTAGATATTTATACTATTTAGCAATGTTCTAGAGCAAGGAAGAATAAATATAATGATATTCAAAGTGTGTGGAAGATCCAAACAAAAACAAACTATCTTTTAACTAAAGCATGGTTTTCTTTTCAAATTATGTTCCCTGAGGTTTTATGAAATATTGTCGCATAACTTTATATACTAACATGCATGCTCCTTATTTCTGATCCAGCATTTGACGTAAACCAAAATCCTAAGACAGAAACAAACATACCTGAAGTAATTTGAAAAAATAAATTATACGTTTTATATTAAATCTTAAAAGCTTCAAATTTGCACAATGTTAATGCAACTATAACATAATTTAAAAGACAAAGTATACAAAAATACATTTTCCATGAATAGCAAATTTGAAAAAAAAAAAGAAAAAAAAAAAAAAAAAAAAAACTGGTGATGCTAGTATGAGTATCACAAAGAGAGCTATATACTTCCTGAAATTGAGATAACTAAGTATTTCAATTTTGCCAGAAATTTGAACTATATTAGTAGTTAAATTGCTGGAAAAACTAAGTATGACTGGACTTTTGAGGACTGGAAAAACTAAGTTTTGCAAGAAAATTAAGTTTTTCAATGTGTACAGTTAGAACCATTTTCCCTTTTAAATTTGATATACAGAGGGTTTTAACTTAAATTTAAAAGCCCATTCAAACCTATTAAATGAGCATATAAATGTAAAATTTAAATTGATATGTTAGATGAAGTCTAGGAAACACGTTTCGTTTGAGAATGCCAGTAACGAAATAGTTTTCACGTTTGGAAGACATGAAGTAAAAACAAACTTAAATCACCATGAAGTTCTTATCTGTGGAAAAAGAAAATATAGTATTGTAAATCAGATAATATTAAATCTAATGTGTAATTTTTTAAGAGATTAAAAGACCTCGAATGAAATTTAACTTTTCTAAAATCAACAAGAAAAATGTAAATTTTCAAATACGACTGCTAAGTGAACTCCTTGCATTGATTTCTCTATATATAATGCTTTTAATGAAAGTTAACTATCTTAGAGTATTACCATTCGAAGAATGTGAGTGCAATTGTGGCTGAAACCCCAAATAAGCGGTAAAGATGCTAAAAATAGCATAATTTGTAGAAATAAACATGGAAAACATAAACTATTTGCTAAACCATTAGACTATCTTATAAAAATTCAAATTCATCTGAAATACAATCAACCATATACCAAGGAAAACTAGCATACAATACATTCCAAAGCTACATATGAAACGTTGAAAATGGATGATCAAACAGAAACAACAAACAGCAAGTTAAATTAAGAAACCAAACTAAAGTCGAAAAACAAACCTGAAACGCAGTTGAAGTAAGTTGCTGAAGCAACATCAGTTATAAGTTGAAATGGAAGAAGGCATAACAGAATTCCAATATAAAAGAGCTTCAATATTGTAATTAAGGAGTTAGACTAAAATATTGCAATCGATTACAAAAAGGAAGACAAGGGATTCGAAGTTACCTTTTCAAATAAATCAACCTGATGGCATGGTTGCAGATAATCAAACGGAGAAGGAAGTCACATAACCTAGATTTCACACACAAAATTTGTTGGTGCAGGGAAGGTTTATAAGAGAGGGGAGGAGAAATCAGAGGAGAAAGCTGAAATGAAGGGTCAAGGGTTAGGATTATAGTTAGATTCATGACGAAAGTCAATTTTGAACAAAAATTTAGGGATTTCGATATTAGGAAAAGCGGGAGGGGAAAATATTTCGCCGCCTATATTTTAAGGTATGTGTGACAGCACGTGAATTGCATTGTGTTCAACCCTTTTGCCTTAAAAATAAATAAGATGACAAGTTGCTTTGCGCACGTCATGCTGGGCTGCTGTCAGTACACATTTTTGTTGTAGTGATATGTTCATATAAACATTATAAATCTTTAAGGATCAGTGACTGGTGGATAAGTAGATGAATGATGGACGGTAGGATATGCAATCTTCTCAACTTATATATTTCGGGACGAAATCCTTTGAGTAGGGAGAATGTAACACTCCGAATTTTTAACGACATTAAAGAGAATAAATTAAATAATAATTAATTTAGTATTCAGAATTAGAGGAAACGAACTACACATCGCGTCTATCTCGAAATTCTGGTCAGAATAGACATTTGGTTTGTGTAAAACGGACACCGTATGAAGAAATTATGAGGGTTCTAAGTTTGTATACGCACAGAAAAAATATATATATACACATGAGTCAGGGATGAGTCAGAATTTTATCCAGTACGATTCAAATTTGAAAAATTCGTCAGAGCGGCAAAATTCTCGCTCTAGGGTGTCGACCCCCCTTGAGGGGTGTCGATCTATGGGTCGACCAATCCACAGGGATGTCGACACCCCTAGGGCTGACTTGGAACTCGGTTTCAGGGGGTCTGGCAGCTATATATGTGTGTCCTATTGCAACAACACGGAAAATCCGAACCAATTTAAAAATTTTATTTTGACAATTTTGATGAATATTGAATATTTAAAATGATTTATTTTAAATAATAACGACGAGAAATTTATTTTGAATAGAATTAGAACGTATATATTTATTTGAATCGACGTTAGCATATAAATATATTTTTTAATTATAAAAGGAATTGAAATGGCGCTGTAATTTGAAAATTCGATTTCGAATTTCAAATGAATGTACAGGATTCAAAATAAACTGGATTTTAGCGAAACCAAAAATATTAGAATTCATTTGAGAATATCTTTCCAACGAGTCTGAAAAATAAAAATTTCATAGCGGGAATAAAAAATTACGCCCAGTTGAAAATTCTTAATAGTCGTTATGGAAAATATAGCCCTTAAAAATGGAAATTTTGCAAACGACCTCCGTTTCACTTTTGTTGGATCCGAGAAGTCAAATTATTGCTAGATTCCAAAATTCATAATTTTTGGAATCAATATGTGAGTGTGGCACAGGAAAACGTGTTTTGACAGTTTTAGTCAATTTGGATCGACCAGAAAATTGTCATTTTTCAAAGGATATCCAAATTTGACGAAATAAGTTTTGTTAGAACCGTATCGTCAATACAAAGCTAGAAAATATTTTTCGGGAATTTTTAGAGTCCGTATGTGGCCTCGGTAAATAGAAATGTTTGTTCAAATTCAATATATAGAGTTATATTTTGATTTTCAGGGAAACTGATCGTAACGGTTGAATTGGTTTACTAGACATATCCCATTGCATTCGGAATATGGGTAATTAGTTATGGACGACAGTTGGCGGGTTCGGTTTGGAGTTCGAAAATGAAAGTTGCTTTTTAGAAATTTAAAAGAATTAAATATTATAAGTTATATAATCTCCTTAATCCTCTCCTCCCATACCCATTGACCAAATCAGAAATAAAAAAAGGGAAAAACCATCGACCCGTCGCTCCCTCGATCGATGCCCTCCCCCAGGCGGCGTCGCCCAGTCCGGCCGCCCCCTCCTTGTTAACGCCGCCTCCATCTTCGTCAGCTCGAGAATCCGCACCCCCCTTTTTTCTCCAGCACCGCGAGCACCAGCCTCCCCCCCCCGACGCCTCAGCAAACCAATTCCGACGTCCCCCCCCCCCCCCATCAGCCGCCACCTCGCGACGCCACTCCCTCTTTCCAAGGATCGAACCCCTCCTCCCCTGCTGCTTAAAACCGAAGTCCACCCTCCTTCGCCCCTTTGAACCACCGTTGCCTCCTGTATCCACCTGCGCCGCCCCTCCTTCGATTGCAGCTCGACCTGAGATGAAGCAGTAAGGTGCTTTTTGATTTAAATAACTATTTTTGTTGTTGTTTTCAAATTATATAAAAATCTGAAAATTATTGTTAAAAATCTAAAATTTATATATAGGTTATTGTTTTAAAGCTGAATTTTTATTATAGAAATAACATTAGTATAAAAAATTGGATTTTTAATTTAGTAAAGATAAAAAATTTAGTTAAGAAAAGATTAGATATTTATGTTAACCGGCCTTTTGGTCCGGTCACCAAAAGTACTCAAGACACGCTCGACTCGACATATCGCGTGATATTACAGCCCGGAGGTGTCGCCAATATCATCCGGGGGCCAGTATCAGAAGACTCGAGTCTGGCCACTAGCAGGATTTCGCATCCCTCGGACGCAACCTCCATCAGTTTCTGTTCGCATCTGAGCCGAAGGCGAGCCGTGCCCCGAGCTGAAGGCGAGCCGCCAAGCGGGTCTGGGAGCAGCGCCGGTGGGGGTCCGAGGCCCCACAGTCTCCGCGGCGATCGACCTTACCGGTTAGGTTGAAACTGTGGGCACTGCCCGATTCATTCGATTTTCTCCATGCCGGAAGCTCAGATTCCTTCACTTCGGACCAGCTAAATGATGGATTTCTTCACTTCGTGCTGAGGAGCTTCGACGCCCCAAAAGAACCAACATGCCGCACCAACGAACTTCGGCCACGTCCCCTCCAAACAAACTTCGCACCCTGCCAAGGTGCGAAATTTCGTACCTCCTAGGTACAAAATTTCGTACCTCCTAGGTACGAAATTTCGTACCTGCTAGGTGCGGAATTTCGCACCTCCACCCAGGTACGAATTTTCCGTGGCCTACAGCTAGAGGCCCGAATTTCCTGAAGATGGTCCCCATTTCTACCTACTCCTACCAAACCTCTACCTAACCACTTCCTATAAATACCTCACTACCTCACACTTCAGAAGAGGGAGATTCTTGGGCTTTGAGACCTCCATAAAGCTTCATTAATGGAATCTCCTCTTTGAGGAAGAAGAAGGGCAAACTTGTCCATTTTACTATTTCTTGCAAATATGACTTGTAACACCCCGTATTTCTGTTAATACTAATATTCACAAATTAAAAGAATTAATATTGAGAATTTGCACGAAATAGCCTTAAAAAGGCATATAACAAATTTGAGATATGTGAATTGCCTTAAAAGGCGAAAAATGGAATTAAGACATTAATTGGAAAATTAATGTGTAGAAATGGTCATAAGTTAATTATGGATTAATTTGAATTCATGAATAGGTGTGTGTGTATATATATATATTTATATATATGGGCAGTTAATGTAAACATGAATAGAAGTTTATTAATTTGCTGAGTGTTTGCTGAGTCACTTCTGACTCATTGCTGAGTCAATAAGATAAACCCCATCTGGTCTGAATGGCTGCGGTTATTTCTAGGTTAAATCTAATGGCCTAAATGAATCCTAACATCTATAAATAAGTGGGTAGACTCTAACACTAAATCACTTGAAAAATTGGAGAGCTACCGACATGCCGTTGCCATGGAGTTCAGCATAGCCGTCACAAACTAAAGAAGAAGAAGGCCTAATCTACAAACTAAATCTACTCAAATCAAATCAAAAGCTCTCTCTCTTTCTATTTCTCTTCTTTAAAATTGTGAGTATGATGAATCTCACAATATTATTATAAAATAATTTGATTAAGTTATGAATGGATCACAAGAAAGTGATATGAATTGTTATGTATTTGTAAATTATGTTGTGATCTCTTGTTATGCTATTATGTTATCATATATATGTTGTTATGTTGTAGTGATTATGTTGTAAATAATCCTATGCTATGTCATATGTGATTAATCATGTTATGCTATGTTGTAAATCATATCATGCTATGTTGCAAATTATGATATGCTATGTTGTAAATCTTATATATGTTGTAGATCTCATATTATCACATATGTTGAAATACTTATGTTATGTGATATGATGTCATGTTAAGTTGTGTTGAATCATACAAGTTGTAAAATCATGATGTTAGTATTTATGCGAATTGGATCATGTTTAAAGTTTATGTTTTTTTTATAATAGATCTTGATTATGGGAATTTGCCTATTGGGTTAGGTGTACCCATATACATGAGTCTACAAATTAATTGGATCTTGAATATGGGAATTTGCCTATTAAGTTAGGTGTACCCATATACATGAATCTATGATTAAATGAATTTTGATTTTTGGGAATTTGCCTATTGAGTTAGGTGTACCCATATAAAACCATATTGTTAATGATGTTGATTCACACATGTCCTATACAAGTTTATGAAATTTGATCAAAATCATATTATGTGAATTATGAATAAGTTGACACCCTTAGATCCATGACATGTATAACCTTATGCAAGTTGTAATGTATGCAAGTTTTACCCCTTGTTATGATTTATTTAGTCACACATATATGTTGTTGTTGTGAATATTTTCTTTTATGCTATGAGTTAGACTAATCGGGTCTAGCATACATTTTGCGAATAAACGTTCAAACGTGGGGTAGGGGTAATATTAGGAAATTAATAAATTGGGGTACAATTGATATGATTTTGCATGCCTTAAATGGATGTCCATAATTGAGTCAATTATGGACATTGTTAAATTTGGAATTAATTAATAATTCAAGTAAGGAATTATTAAAATTGGGGAAAGTGGATTATTAATAATAATCAATGCTTAGGACACGAGGTTGGACCCGTTTGTGACGTAAACCTGCCCGGACCCGCCCGGCAAATCCAGTAGTCACAAATGTCGGCCCAATGTGAGAGGTCCTAGGCCCAAACTAAAGCATAACAGTTGTAAAGACACGAGGTTAGACTCTTTTATGGTGTAAGACTGCCCGGACCCGCCCGGCAAATCCAGCTGCCATAAATGCCAGTCTAATGTGAGAGGTCTTTATGAGGTTATGGCCTTAATGAATTAAGAAATACTTAGCCAGATAATCATGTAAGGTGGGACATGGGTGTTAAGTAGGTGCCTTGGGTGGCATGAGGAATCTAGTGGTTGCCTTTAGAGGCATTTGAAATACAATTAGACTTAACCAAATACACATGTAAATGAACATGACTAAGTGGGTTAAGTGGATGGACTAATGGGACAAGCTTAGGTGGAATGCTTGTGGGAAATAATGGGGGCCCATTTCAACCAGTATCCCAAAACGTATCTTTGTGGGCTCGACCCAAGTCGAGGACGGGACACGCATACTGGGTTTGACTATAAGAGGCCAAAATAGGGAGCGGTGGCAACGCAAGTCCAACGGGTTTCATATGCGTGTGTGGACCCGGGCTGGTAGGTAAGACGTTGTTGCTTCGTGTAGGTATAAGCCGTGCATCTCCGTTATATCGGGTTGCCACTTTAGGGGAATGATACACCCCACTGTGGGGCCAGCACGGGTATCTACGAGTAGGGAGCCGATCGAAAAATGGAAAGTGGGGTACACCTAGTGGAGATAGGGGCAGGCGGCACCTATGTAGTCAGCTAGAAGTACGTAAAGCCATTAAGAAAGTTTCTAAGTGAAGCTAAGTGGAATCAATATTTAGGGTGACTGGTGTGGTGCAGTATAGTGTTTATCCTTTAGTATTTAGGAGCGCCTATAACGTTTCCTTTAGCGATTGTCTATGTCCTTAATCTGCTCTTTCATAGACATTTCCTTGTTTTCCAGCTTATGCCTTAGTCCAGTTTTTTTGATAATAGTATTGTAGAATTATCATACTCGCCAGACTTTATGTCTGACCCCCCCCCCTCTTTTTCATCTTTTTCTCCCTTCAGGTCCTCAGGTTGGGCCAAGTTCCAGTGGAGTCTGATTGGATTGCTTATCTCTTGGAAAGCTTGGACTGCTGAAGTAAAGTCCAGCTTGTTATCTTTCTTTTTAATGGTTGTTTATGTAATGGGATTATGTACTTGTTTTATCAAGATAGATATTGTACTTGACTTTGATTATGGTGTTATGATGTAATCAAACATGTTTTGACTTCTGCTGCAATTGAAATAAAGTTTTTAAATTTCCAAGTACTATTTTATATCTGTCTTGTTGAAATTTTACTGTTCTATATTCACCTAAAACCTCCATAGAAGTTAATGCATTCCCTTTGTGAGTGACATTAATGGACGTGGGGTGTTACATGTGGCATCAGAGCATAAGGTTACCAGAACAGATAAAATTTGTAGAAAAATATTTTTCTAAAGTAATTTTGGAAGAAGTGCTTTCAAAAACATGTTATTTAGAGAAAGTTTTTATGAAAAACATAATCCCAAATAGCGAGATCCTTATCTTTATCTTTCGAATCCTCCATTTTGAATCTTTCCATTTTCGTTTCAGCATGGCTGAAGATCTTAATCTCCCAGAAGGTGTGATGGTTCCAGGGTGGTTTAGGAGATATTTGGAGGCTAGGGCCACCACTACAGGCCCAGCAGATGTTCCTCCACCCCCAGTTGCACCCATTCCTCCTCCTCCTCCCTGTGTTGACACTTTTGCAAAGATGTGCAAGGAATTTAAGGCTATGGGAGGAAAAACTTTTCAAGGGACTGAGACGTTTGTGGAGGCCAAAGACTGGCTTAAGGAGACTGAGGAATTGTTGGATATCTTTGAAGTGGAAGATGGGAGGAAATTCCGTTTAGCTGCTTGGTTAATGAAGGGAGAGGCCTCGTTTTGGTGGGAGGTCACTAACGGGGAACGTCCAGTTGATTCATGGGCGGATTTCAGACGAAGGTTTGAGGCAAAGTTTCTTTCAAGGGCAGAGGAGAATTTAAATATGGAAAAATTCCTGACATTAAAGCAAGGGAGCTTATCAGTGAAGGAGTATGTCAATAAATTTAATCAGTTAGCAAGGTTTGGCTTGGAGTTGGTGAACACGCCAGAGAAGAAAGCTTTGAGGTTCGTTAGAGGCTTGAATGAACCGTTGCAAGGGTTGGCTATGACCCACATCCCTATGGGAGCCACCTTTGTAAGGCTAGTAGAAATGGCACTTATGCATGAGGATAAGGCAGTTGAAAAGAAAGGGGATCAGAAGAAACCCCAACAGCAAAATAAGAAGGGTGGTAAAAACAATAATGGCAAAGGGAAGAAGAGATGCTTCAATTGTGGGACACCTGGCCATCTCAGCAAAGATTGTAGAAAGAAAAAGAAGACTGGTTGTTTTCATTGTGGAGATGCAGGGACATTTAGTGAAGGACTGCCCAAAGAAGGGGCAGAGGGCAGGGTCTACCTCGGGAGGACAGGTGCAGGCTCTTATGGCACCAGGGCAGGCAAGGGGGCAAGTTCAGGCTATTGCGGCCCCACCGCTGCAAGAAAGAGGTAGAACAATTTCTGTTGAAAGCTTAGTTTTTCTGTTTGATCATCCTGTCCGTACCTTATTCGATTCTGGCGCATCTCATTCGTTTATCTCTGCATCATTAGTTGAATTACTGCACTTGAACACTAGTTTAGTAGAGGATCCCTTGGTTGTTTCAAATCCAATTGGTTGTTCGGCTCATTTGACCATGATATATTTGGATTTGAAAATCTCTATACTTAGCGTTGAATTTAGATGTGATGCTTATGTATTGGGCTTCACGGGCTATGGGCTAATTTTAGGAATGGATTGGTTATCTAGAAATGGGGCCATTCTTGATTGTGAAAGGAGAGTAGTTAGGCTTGTGACTCGCCTTGGTAATGCTCTTGACATCTTTTGTAGTCCCATAAATTCCGTTATGCTAAGTTATCTTGAATCGCTTGACGCGTCTGTTGAGAATCTGCGAACGGTAGAGGTGGTCCGGGAATATCCGGATGTGTTTGAGGAGGTGAAGGGCTTACCTCCAAAGCGGGAGATAGACTTTCGAATTTATCTTGTGGATAATGCTAAACCCGTATCTTTGCCAGTGCGCCACATGGCTCCTCGTGAAAGGAGGGAACTCAATAAGCAAGTGAAGGAGTTGCTTGAGAAGGGGTTCGTAAGACGTAGTATATCAGAGTGGGGTGCTCCAGTAGTATTTGCTACAAAGGCGGATGGGTCCCTTAGACTTTGTGTGGACTATAGAGAACTAAACAAGCTTACTAAAAAGAACCGACACCCACTGCCGAGGATTGACGATCTCTTTGATCAGTTAGTTGGCGCCTCAGTGTTTTCGTAGTTGGACTTAGCCACTGGCTTTCATCAACTGAGAGTGGCTGAGGATAGTATAGATAAGACTGCTTTTAGGACTCCTGACGGATTCTATGAATGGCTAGTGATGCCCTTTGGTTTGACAAACGCCCCCGCATATTTTGTTGATTTGATGAGTAGGGTGTTTAGGGAGTACCTTAACAAATTCGTGGTAGTCTTTGTGGATGACATCTTAGTCTTTTCTAAGAATGAAGAAGAGCATGCCCTACATCTTAGGGAAGTGTTGGAAACCCTTCGAGCGCATAACCTTAAGGCAAAATTTTCTAAGTGTCACTTCTGGAGGGAAGAAGTACGGTTCTTAGGGCACGTGGTTTCCAAGGAAGGGATAGCAGTGGATCCCGCAAAGGTGGTGGCCATCCAAGATTGGAAGGTCCCTAAAAATGTAACCGAAGTAAGAAGTTTCTTGGGGTTGGCTGGCTATTATAGGAAGTTTATCAAAGACTTCGCAAAAATATCAGCTCCATTAACACGGTTAACGAAGAAGAACCTGGTTTTTACATGGGACGAAGATTGTGATGATGCGTTCCAACGTTTAAAGAGAGCCTTAACTTCAGCCCCAGTCTTAGTGCTGCCAGACGGGAATAAACCGTTTACCGTCTATACTGATGCTTGTGGGACGGGACTTGGCGCGGTCCTCATGCAAGAGGGAAGAGTAATAGCCTATGGTGGAAGGCAGTTGAGGGTTCATGAAAAGAATTACCCTACGCATGACCTTGAGTTAGCCGCAATTGTTTTCGCACTTAAGTCTTGGCGTCACTATCTTCTTGGTGAGAAATTCGAACTGTTCACTGACCACAAATCATTAAAATACTTATTCTCTCAGAAGGATTTGAATTTAAGGCAGCAACGGTGGATGGAATTCCTAGCCTCCTACGATTTTGAAATAGCATATACCCCGGGCAAGGGTATCGTGGTAGCAGACGCCTTAAGTAGGAAAAGGTTGTCCTTGAGTTCGTTGTTTGTTGAACGACGAAGCTTAGAATTCATCTCCATGTTTGACTTTAGACCCTCCGTTGACCTAGTACCTGGTTTGTTAGCATCCTTGGAGGTTAGACCTACACTTCTAGGACGAGTTGGTGAGGCACAGCAAGACGACCCCCAGTTGGTTGAGATAGTAGAAAAGCTCAAAGGAAAGGAGTCGTCTAGCCATCTTCGTAGGTATACCCTAGACGATAAGGGCTGGTTACTAAGGGATAATAGACTTTGTGTACCACAAGACGAAGACTTAAGGAAGGCCATTCTTGATGATGCTCATCGCTCAAAGATGACCATTCATCCCGGCGGAGACAAGATGTACAAAGATATGAAGCGGGTTTTCTTTTGGGCTGGTATGAAAAAGGATGTGGCCGAGTACGTCGCTAGATGCTTGGTGTGCCAACGAGTAAAAGCGGAACAAAAGAAACCCGGTGGGTTGCTTCACCCATTGGAAGTTCCACTATGGAAATGGGAAAGCGTCTCAATGGATTTTGTGGATGGATTACCAAGATCAAGGAAGGGTAATACGGGGATTTGGGTTATAGTAGATAGACTTACTAAGAGCGCCCATTTTATTCCCGTGAAAAGTAAGAGGACTGCTCCGTGGTTGGCTTCTGTATACATTAAAGAGATAGTTCGTTTGCATGGTATTCCTTCTAGTATAGTAAGCGACCGTGATCCCATCTTCACTAGCGAATTTTGGAAGAGTTTACAAGAGGCGGTAGGGACTCAGCTATGTTTGAGCACCGCATATCATCCTCAGACGGACGACCAGACCGAGAGGGT
Organism: Allium sativum; assembly: GCA_030737875.1. Taxonomy (NCBI): domain Eukaryota; kingdom Viridiplantae; phylum Streptophyta; class Magnoliopsida; order Asparagales; family Amaryllidaceae; genus Allium; species Allium sativum. The sequence goes on along the minus strand of CM060923.1, from coordinate 567,793,208 downwards.
GAATCGTATTCTAGAGGATCTTTTAAGGCTTTGTATCCTAGACTTTGGGGGTACATGGGAAGAGCACCTTCCGTTGGTAAAATTCGCATATAATAATAGCTTTCAGTCTAGTATTGGCATGGCACCTTTCGAAGCTCTTTATGGAAGGCCTTGCCGTTCGCCTACATGTTGGTGGGAATCAACCGATAAAATCCTACTTGGGCCCGATATAGTTAGGGAAACCTCGGAGAAGATTGATTTGATTCGAAGGAGGATGAAAGCAGCACAAGATAGGCATAAATCGTATGCTGATAAGAGGAGGACAGATCTTGAGTTTGACATTGGGGACATGGTTTTTATCAAAGTGTCTCCGTTACGGAATGTTGTTCGCTTTGGATCCGTTGGGAAATTAGAGCCAAGGTTTGTAGGGCCGTTTCCTATAAAAGACAAGATTGGGAAGATGACGTATAGGGTGGAGTTGCCTGAGAAACTTAGTGGAGTACACGACGTATTCCATGTATCACATTTGAGGAAGTGTTTGCACAAGACCGCGGAGGTGGTAGAGCCGAGCTTGCTTAAAGAGGTGGAAATAGAGCGTGATGCAACAATTAGACGAGCTCCTACATGCATTCTTGGGTCGGAGATCAAAAAGTTGAGAAATCGAGAGGTCAGACTAGTTAAAGTGCAATGGGGAGATGATGAGAGCAACGCTACTTGGGAGACAGAAGGGAAGATGCGTTCGCTATACCCTTTTCTTTTTGAGGTTATGTCTTTTAATTTCTCCTTTATCGCTTAGCTTATCTTATCTTATCTTTAGTATGTCCTCTCATTAGTATCTTTGACCTTTAGTTAGGATAATCCTATGGTTGAAACATGTGTTTGAGACATGTTATGTATGCTGGATGCAAAATGGATGCAAGTGGTTGCTAGTGGTTGCTCGTGGATGCATATATACACACACTTTAGGCACTAGATCGGCTCAGTCACTATATATTTCATATTGCATAAATGAATGTATTTAGTATAATGGATGTATAATGGTTGTACCATCATATAGATGCTGCATTCGGTTGAATGGATGTGCACGCATATAGAAGTAGTTTGTAAGCAATTAGGATCTTTTGCATACATAATGGATGCATGGCACTATCATGAATTGCATCAAGGAGGTCAACTGAATCAGTGGACCGCCTGATTTTGCATTAGATACGGACATAGACACACACTGTGCATTTAAACATGAAAGCATTAGAAGTCTAAAAGGACAATGGATGCCAGTGTTTGTTGATTGAGTAGATGGTTGATGATAGGATATAAACTTGAAGATTTCGGGGTCGAAATCCCTTAAGGAGGGGAGAATGTAACACCCCGTATTTCTGTTAATACTAATATTCACAAATTAAAAGAATTAATATTGATAATTTGCACGAAATAGCCTTAAAAAGGCATATAACAAATTTGAGATATGTGAATTGCCTTAAAAGGCGAAAAATGGAATTAAGACATTAATTGGAAAATTAATGTGTAGAAATGGTCATAAGTTAATTATGGATTAATTTGAATTCATGAATAGGTGCATGTGTATATATATATATATGGGCAGTTAATGTAAACATGAATAGAAGTTTATTAATTTGCTGAGTGTTTGCTGAGTCACTTCTGACTCATTGCTGAGTCAATAAGATAAACCCCATCTGGTCTGAATGGCTGCGGTTATTTCTAGGTTAAATCTAATGGCCTGAATGAATCCTAACATCTATAAATAAGTGGGTAGACTCTAACCCTAAATCACTTGAAAAATTGGAGAGCTACCGACATGTCGTTGCCATGGAGTTCAGCATAGCCGTCACAAACTAAAGAAGAAGAAGGCCTAATCTACAAACTAAATCTACTCAAATCAAATCAAAAGCTCTCTCTCTTTCTATTTCTCTTCTTTAAAATTGTGAGTATGATGAATCTCACAATATTATTATAAAATAATTTGATTAAGTTATGAATGGATCACAAGAAAGTGATATGAATTGTTATGTATTTGTAAATTATGTTGTGGATCTCTTGTTATGCTATTATGTTATCATATATATGTTGTTATGTTGTAGTGATTATGTTGTAAATAATCCTATGCTATGTCATATGTGATTAATCATGCTATGCTATGTTGTAAATCATATCATGCTATGTTGCAAATTATGATATGCTATGTTGTAAATCTTATATATGTTGTAGATCTCATATTATCACATATGTTGAAATACTTATGTTATATGATAATGATGTCATGTTAAGTTGTGTTGAATCATACAAGTTGTAAAATCATGATGTTAGTATTTATGCGAATTGGATCATGTTTAAAGTTTATGTTTTTTTTATAATAGATCTTGATTATGGGAATTTGCCTATTGGGTTAGGTGTACCCATATACATGAATCTAGAAATTAATTGGATCTTGAATATGGGAATTTGCCTATTAAGTTAGGTGTACCCATATACATGAAGCTATGATTAAATGAATTTTGATTTTTGGGAATTTGCCTATTGAGTTAGGTGTACCCATATAAAACCATATTGTTAATGATGTTGATTCACACATGTCCTATACAAGTTTATGAAATTTAATCAAAATCATATTATGTGAATTATGAATAAGTTGACACCCTTAGATCCATGACATGTATAACCTTATGCAAGTTGTAATGTATGCAAGTTTTACCCCTTGTTATGATTTATTTAGTCACACATATATGTTGTTGTTGTGAATATTTTCTTTTATGCTATGAGTTAGACTAATCGGGTCTAGCATACATTTTGCGAATAAACGTTCAAACGTGGGGTAGGGGTAATATTAGGAAATTAATAAATTGGGGTGCAATTGATATGATTTTGCATGCCTTAAATGGATGTCCATAATTGAGTCAATTATGGACATTGTTAAATTTGGAATTAATTAATAATTCAAGTAGGGAATTATTAAAATTGGGGAAAGTGGATTATTAATAATAATCAATGCTTAGGACACGAGGTTGGACCCGTTTGTGACGTAAACCTGCCCGGACCCGCCCGGCAAATCCAGTAGTCACAAATGTCGGCCCAATGTGAGAGGTCCTAGGCCCAAACTAAAGCATAACAGTTGTAAAGACACGAGGTTAGACTCTTTTATGGTGTAAGACTGCCCGGACCCGCCCGGCAAATCCAGCTGCCATAAATGCCAGTCTAATGTGAGAGGTCTTTATGAGGTTATGGCCTTAATGAATTAAGAAATACTTAGCCAGATAATCATGTAAGGTGGGACATGGGGGTTAAGTAGGTGCCTTGGGTGGCATGAGGAATCTAGTGGTTGCCTTTAGAGGCATTTGAAATACGATTAGACTTAACCAAACACACATGTAAATGAACATGACTAAGTGGGTTAAGTGGATGGACTAATGGGACAAGCTTAGGTGGAATGCTTGTGGGAAATAATGGGGGCCCATTTCAACCAGTATCCCAAAACGTATCTTTGTGGGCTCGACCCAGGTCGAGGACGGGACACGCATACTGGGTTTGACTATAAGAGGCCAAAACAGGGGGCGGTGGCAACGCAAGTCCAACGGGTTTCATATGCGTGTGTGGACCCGGGCTGGTAGGTAAGACGTTGTTGCATCGTGTAGGTATAAGCCGTGCATCTCCATTATATCGGGTTGCCACTTTAGGGGAATGATACACCCCACTGTGGGGCCAGCACGGGTATCTACGAGTAGGGAGCCGATCGAAAAATGGAAAGTGGGGTACACCTAGTGGAGATAGGGGCAGGCGACACCTATGTAGTCAGCTAGAAGTACGTAAAGCCATTAAGAAAGTTTCTAAGTGAAGCTAAGTGGAATCAATCTTTAGGGTGACTGGTGTGGTGCAGTATAGTGTTTATCCTTTAGTATTTAGGAGCGCCTATAACGTTTCCTTTAGCGATTGTCTGTGTCCTTAATCTGCTCCTTCATAGACATTTCCTTGTTTTCCAGCTTATGCCTTAGTCCAGTTATTTTGATAATAGTATTGTAGAATTATCATACTCGCCAGACTTTATGTCTGACCCCCCCTCTTTTTCATCTTTTTCTCCCTTCAAGTCCTCAGGTTGGGCCAAGTTCCAGTGGAGTCTGATTGGATTGCTTATCTCTTGGAAAGCTTGGACTGCTGAAGTAAAGTCCAGCTTGTTATCTTTCTTTTTAATGGCTATTTATGTAATGGGATTATGTACTTGTTTTATCAAGATAGATATTGTACTTGACTTTGATTATGGTGTTACGATGTAATCAAACATGTTTTGACTTCTGCTGCAATTGAAATAAAGTTTTTAAATTTCCAAGTACTATTTTATATCTGTCTTGTTGAAATTTTACTGTTCTATATTCACCTAAAACCTCCATAGAAGTTAATGCATTCCCTTTGTGAGTGACATTAATGGACGTGGGGTGTTACACGACTATTGTAGCTTCATATATCATAGTCAATAAATGTAATGAGAGGATCTCAACCTTGTAATCTTTTAAGTGATCAATAAAATACCTACGACTCTTCAAAGTGGACGTAGACCCTCCCTGAGGCCGAACCACTATAAATCTCTTGTGTTATTTACTGTTTATGTTCTATAATATGTTCTTGTCTATGCGACCATATTTATAATTCCTAGTAATTAGAAATCTTTGGTGTTTACGACATTTTTTGCCGTCAATATTTGGTGCTTTCACTGGGAAAACTCGGATTTTGCTCCTTTTGTCGCACCTTGTCATCTCGACCCCTAATGAGCTTAAGGTTCCTTGCTAAACCTGTTGTCGAATCCGCTCACGATGGCAAAGCGACCAAAGAACGCAAAGTTCGGCTCTTCAGCCGCAGTTGAGGACGAGACATCCCAACAACCTCAACCTCGAGCCCCGAACCTCTCGCCTCGACCTCGAGCCTCGAGCTTCCCACGGGGTTCGAAACTCGCACCTCACGGGCTTCGAAGCTCGAACCCTACCAGGTTCGAAACTCGAACCCTACGAGGCTCGAAAACTCGAACCCCCACGGGGTTCGAAACTCAAACTCCACGTGGTTCGTACCCTCGAGCCCCAAGAGGTTCGAAAGTCCCTCGCCTCGGCCTCGAGCCTCCACTCCACTACTTAGGATTCCTCGACTCCGCATCCCGCCTCACTCAGCCTCGACTTCGTCTCACTTGGCCTCGACTCCGCCTCACTCGGCTGCGCTATAACATCGGCAACTCCCCGACCACTCTCGCCCAGCAAGGAAGATCAATCACAAGGACTAGGAGGCTCGGCCACTAATGAAATCGTCCCTCCTACTATGGACCCCAAAGCGCTCGCAACACAAGCTCAAATCCGCGCACCTAATGAAAAATATGAGAACACGGATGTCGAGCTCAACCCATCATTAAGGAATAACATTGACCTTATGCGACAACTTCAAGAAAGTCAGCACATCGTCGATCGACTTCAACTAGCTCGGAACAACACTCGACCTCGACCAACGGTCTCGGAAACTTCCTCTTTCGAGTCGGTAACGACGTCGCCACTTGTTCCAACGCCCTCGATAATGGCAACGGCGATGGTCACGACAATGACAATGGCGACCGAACTACAGTCACATATAGCGAGGGGGCACACTACTGAGACCTCTCTCGCTTGATTATCAATGACGGACCAGATCCTACGAACCAACCTCTTCCTCGACACAACTCGATGACCGCTAATCAGGATGATGGGCCCGCTATTCCAATGGCCCGCTCTCTTCCAGAACAGGATCCGCATCAATCCGCTCTTCATCAAGGTCCGCTTATAGATGTCGAGGACATGGAGGAAGACAATCCGGACGTCCATCATAGGAAACGCCCTCGCAATGGGACCTCGGAACCTCGCCAAAACCCATGGGTCCCGATGGTGGATCCCCATCCAACATACCTTCCCGACATGGTCCGAAGGATCATGAGTGAGAGGCAAGGAAACATGCATGATACATGGGAAGCGCACATTAGGCGCAACCCCTTCACCAGGAGGGTAAATGAAGCTGAATGGCCACGCCACTTCAGCATGCCACAGATGCCGCTCTATGATGGCACAACTGACCCTTGTACCTTCTTAAATCAATATGAATGGAAAATGGACTCGAGCCGGGGCAATGATCTGGTCAAATGCAATGCCTCCCAGTCTTCTTATCAGGAACCGCTTTGTTATGGTTCTCTCGCCTCCCACTCGATTCCATTAACAACTTCAGCCAATTAGCAGCAGAATTGGTCAAGCAATTCAGAGTGCACATCCGACTCCGAAGAATGCCCTCACCTTGTATAACCTATGCCAAGGACCCGCCAAGTCGCTCAAAAGTTACCTCTCTCGGTTCAATGTTGCACTCGCCGAGGTCAAGGATCCAGATCCTTGCACCGTACTCTGTCAACTAGCCAAAGGTGTCCTCCCTCCGAATTCGGGGCAAGGATCGATCGGAAGCAGCCAAAAAGCCTCGACGCTTTCCATGAAAAGGCTAGGCAATACTTATGTCAAGAAGAGGCGAGACGAAACCAACTCCCCAGGGCCGGTCTTCCCAACAATCCACATGCGGGTGCCATAAATGACAACGTCAAAGGGAAACAAATAGTAAAGCTCTTTGATAAGGACACGGGGGCAGGCCCCTACAAACAAAGACCGAATAACAGTAGGCAAGGCGGCCGCAACAACGGCCAAGTTTCTACGGAACCCAAAAAGCCCAGCTCTCACCGGACATACAAGATCTACACCCCGCTGAATGAAGACTTGGAAGCAATCTACCAGCAAACGTGCAACACGCTTCAATACAAGAAACCATACAACAGGGAATCCACTAATCATGAGAAGAAGACCGGCAAGTACTGTCTGTACCACGACATGTACGGGCACAATACCAATAATTGCCATCAATTCAAAGTTGTAATCGAAAGGCTTGTCCGCGAGAAGCGCTTTGAGCAGTACGTCCGAAAAGCATCATGACTCTCGCCGGCACTAAGCGGAATTCCGGCAAAACCTAACATTGGCCGCAATTGACACTGGTACCTCTCACCCGCCCCGAGTGGACCCACTGGAAACGGATCTCCTTCCACTTTTGGACCCCAAAGCACCTACGGCTCAAGCACAGATTCACACGCTTAATAAGAAATATGAGAATGCAGCTCTTGTGCTAGGCGTTGAAGATCAACATCAACTTTATGCGCCAACTTCAAAAAAAGTCAATGCATCGTCGTTCTACATCAGCTTGCTTAGAACCGCGCCCGCTAGTGGCATGCTGCATCAAAAATTTCCTCTTTCGAAGCTAATGGCCCATGGCGAGGAAGGAGATTCAGCCTCATTAAAAACATTGCCATCCACTCCAACATTCGCATGGTGACAGCAACAATAACAGAAAGGAAATGATGATCAAACAATCGTCACTTACGGCCAAGGAACACGGTAACAAACCGGGTTCGTGTAACCAACCTTCTACTCGGAAGAGCCCAACTATCGCCGATCGCAACCAAAGTCCCGCTCTTTCAGCAACTCGTCAGACCAAAGTACCTCCGAATTCGGGTGCACACCAGCTCGCCCAAACTCGACAGCTATACCAAAACCAGACCTCCATCGAATTACGTCACTCGAGGGGAGCATCAAAAGAATGATCAAGAATCCTTCCACCGATTTGAAAGCTTGACTCGAGCGGTAGGAGGAAGCTTTCAATACCTTTCTCACCAGATAAGAAGCACTTCAGATCCGACTGGCCAAGCATACATTATGGAGGCAAGTACCGATGCTCCTCCACCATCAACCCAGGACTTTGAGGCAGCCCCGCAAACTAACCGACTAGCCGACGTCACTCCTCGGAATGGTGCTGGTCCCGCTACACTCGGGGGCACCCCTAATCCTGACATCACTCCAGCTTGATGCGCTTCGATTGGTCAGGCTTTGCAGTTGGAAATGTTGCTCTAGCACCAACACATGCAGCTTTGGATGGCACTCGTCCCATGGTTTCATGAGTCAGAATTACGCTCGATGTGGCCCCTCCAATTGGAATCCAACAAGACTTTCCTCTCAATCAGCCGATTCCCAACTTGGACTTAAGCACTAGGGGCACCAGTGCCACTATGGGCAATCGAAATCAATTGCTTGCTATCGAAAATGGGCTAGAGATCGCAGGTGTCATCCATCGGTACACTCCAGGAATTATCTATTCACTAGGATCGCACGCAAAGCTGAGTGACCCTGACACTCCAACACACCACATGTGGCATTCCATGAAGGCACGACTGACCTCTAACCTCGGCAATATCAGGGTCACCACGAGAAATGGAACGCGTCATCCCAGCCGTCCCCGGCTTTGACGCTCAAGCCTCCGCTAGCAGACTCAGGCTGCTATGAATCCATACTTATCGCCTACGCTTCTAGCATCCAACTGAGCTCAAGTTCACTTCAACCGACTTTCACAACGTCATGCAACCGAAGTTAGAGACTCACGGAGTGCCAAAGACCTACCGCCAAGAAGGTTCGCTAGGCTCCAAAGTCCTGGACTAGATCACGACCTCTATAATGCAGCGGGAGCCCAACATCCGATTGTCGCCGACACGATCCGTGGGATTGTAAGGAAATCGCGGGGGAACGCCCACGACGTCTGCGAAAGTAGTACGAGGCGTAACCCATTCACTTCGGCAATCCATAATACCAAATGGCGCCAGTGGCGCCAGCACTCTGACATGCCGACGCTTGCCCCATACTTAAAGAAGCCATGATTCTCGAAGTTTTATTAGCCGCCACAAGTGGCATATGGGTTCATTACGCATCACCGATGCCGCAAAATGCAAGTAGTTCCCCGTCCTTATCCAAGACGGCTCTATTATGGTTCCCTCGACTTCCACCTTGAACTATCTCAACTCTCGACTAAACCGCCAAAAGAATGGTCCCGCAATCCAGGATGCACGTCGTGATACCCAGAGACATCTTCTTAGTCTCGAACGATTATCAAGGCATCTGTGAACTCTTAAAGGCCTCCTCGCAAAATCCAACACTACCTTTGCCGAAGTCAAGGAACCCACTTCTCGAGTAACGCTTGTCCAGCTTACAAAGGGCATGCCACCTGGTTCCATACTTGGGGCATGGACCGATCAAAAACAATCAAGGATTCAAATGATCTTCCACATGAATGCCGACTAATTCCTATGCCAAAACCTAGCATAAAGGAATCAAGCTCCTACCCTCAACATCCTACCTCGTGATGACGCCCAGAACTCCAACAACTCTGATTCCACCATTATGCACAATCTTGCTCCCGTCGGTAGCGTCAAAGGTAGCTGCAACAATAAGGGGAAGCGCCTTCGACTTCCTTCTTTCCGCAGCATACTACTTTTAGGGACACCCCCGGGAAAATCCATCTCGCAGCCTGCAATCCCCAACCGTACAAAAGGCCAGGACCTAAATGTCCGACGAGCGCACCAAGGGACTCTACAGGATATTGTCGGTTCTACAGCATCCGCAGATACAACATGTAATGAACCAGATTTCCGTAACATCGGAGTTGACTATATACATCATACGTCCAACCCAAATATCACGAAAATACGGAACATTTTTTTTAGAAGAAAGAGATAGAAGAAGAACATAAATAACAACACAGAATCTCACATCGCAGCGGAACAAAATATAATATATCATATCTTTGAAATACAAAATCTTCACTATATAACATACACTTATCAGAGTACAACACTTACAACACAACGGAACAACTATAACTGGATAACGCTGAAGCCTCCTGCTCCAAGCTCCTTTAGATATATCTGAAAAATCCTGAACTACTTGACTGCCCGTACAAATTTAGGCACCCAAGAGTTTAGGTAGAACAAAACAAAATAAACTCCGGGTCAGTCATGGGACTGGTATGAGTAAAACAGTTTAAAAACAGTTCGAACAAGTAAACGATATCTCATAAGACCACGCCGCATAACACGGAACGGGTTTTTTCCTTATGAGAGTCCAAACACTTGATTTAACTTTCAAAATCCCTTCGAAAGGAATAATAATCTTTATATCAAAACTCTTTTGATATTATAATAATGTCTAAATCAAGTAAATAACAATCTAGTGGAACGTTTGCATCTCACGTTCCACATATATATACAATCATAAACCGCAAGCACGTATTGGGTATTTGATTTCCAACTATGACAAGGTATGGAACCACCTTCCGCTGGTATATCTCTAGAGGAGAATACACCGAGTTCAACAAGAACATCTTGCAACTCAGCCACACATGACCGACCACTCATTTCGCTTGAGTGTATCGAATGTATATCACCAACGATTGGGATCAGCAACCGTTTCCCGAATGGGACAACATCGACAATAGATTTTTAGAAGTAAACGAAACTCTAGATCAGGTGATTATACACCCTAATAGGTGCGACCTACATAGCCATGTTGCTTGCCCGATTTCTGTCATTTACCGGTTGATGAGGCTAGAAGCTACGCTTTATCATCACACCGGATTCACTTCAAATGTCACATCGTCAAATCCATCAAATCACCGATTGACGTCCTCAACAGTACATTACGTGTTAGCTAAAAGAAGTTTCCTTCTCCGCTTCCACTCTTGGTACGGTTGAAGAAATCAATGTACGTGACCATTCTGGAAATACTCTGTCAGACATTCATCCATACAAGTCACCCAGGAACAGGATGAACTGAAGGCACTATTTCTATTAATAGAAAAAGTCCTTGCACTCTACTCCGTCTTCGATTATCTTTATATAATCTGATTCGCACGCTACTGCCGATATAGAGTGGTTCTTCGGATAATAATCCAACCGGTCTCTCCATATTGACAACGATGGTCAAAACTTCGATAGTCCGTGATTTAACTATCGAATAAAAACAAGTGTTTCGGTAGTCGATGATTTAACTATCGAATAAAACAAGTGTTCATCCAAACATCCAACAATCACTGAACTTTAATTAATATTCCGTTAATTAAATCTATTCTCTATTTCTTTATCAATATTTGTTAAACAAATATTTTCATATATCGCCTCCTTTATTTTCTAACTTTAGAAATATTTATTATTCTATTTCCAAGCTTACATTTATTTGGGTTAAACCGGATGTTGTGTAAAACATCGGTACGACAACCCAAATACTATATTCAACTAACTCTCATTCAACATTGATCTTCGAGCCTGAAATCTTACTGTTTATCTGTTAATAATGACATCAATCAAGTTGGGGTATAACTACCTCTCAGACCTTGACTGAATAACATTTATAACGTCAAAACAGATATGACTACTTACTCGAATAATCAATACCATACAACTACTGATTCGCTTTTAAACACGTATACTCTTCCTCTTTCTATTCTTACTAGATTTTATCCCTAGTCTTCCTTTTTGATTATACTATTCTATTTCTAAGTTCGTTTCCTTATCGACTTCTATATATTTTGATATGTTAATTTCTAACTATCAAATTATCTTAAAAATATTCTATCTCCTTAAATTCCCAGAAAAATTCGTCATAACCTCCTTTGTACCGGGAGAATCGGGAAAATCTCCAAACTGCCACACAGGCCTTTTCCAATAAAAAAGAAAAAGAAAAGCCAAGCGGCTTGCCGATACGGCGCATAAAATCTCATATATGAATTAACTACGTACCTTTTTGTCGGACATTCTATTTATTTCACTTCTATACTTTATTCCAAACCTGTCTCCTGTATATTTATACGTGTCCAATCTATTTTAACTATACCAATCGTTTTAACTCAATTTGTTAATTAAATCTGTTACTTAACTTTTCAGTCTATTTCACCTTCATATTTAAACATGACATGTTCAAATATATTTTAACTTGTATATTAACAAATTCTAATTATACCCATACTCTCGTCTCCTTATCGACTTCTTATTCAAATTCCAATTCAATTCTATTTGAATTCTCTTTATTTAAACTTCATTTGAATTCTATTTTCAAATTCTATAGTTTAAAGTCCATTTGAATTCTAATATTCAAATTCTATAGTTTAAAGTCCATTTGAATTCTATTATTCAAATTCTATATTCAAAGTCTATTTGAATTCTCTTTTCAAATTCTATATTCAAAGTCTATTTGAATTCTATATTCAAATTCTATAGTTTAAAGTCCATTTGAATTCTCTTTTCAAATTCTATATTCAAAGTCTATTTGAATTCTCTTTTCAAATTCTATATTTTAAAGTCCATTTGAATTCTCTTTTCAAATTCTATATTCAAAGTGTATTTGAATTCTCTTTTCAAATTCTATATTCAAAGTCTATTTGAATATCTATGCATTTATTTATAAACAACGTTTATAACTTTACTTAAAATCCCACATTATATATTTATAAAAAAAGTTTATAAATTCAATTCAAATCCCATCTTTTCTATTTATAAACAGAGTTTATAAATTCAATTCAAATCCCATCTTTTCTATTTATAAACAAAGTTTATAAATTCAATACTCGTTCATATATATTCAAAACAAGTTAATGTTTTCTATAGTTCATTTAAAATTCAAATTCTATTTATAAAAATAGAATTCCCTTTTTAAATCTCAAATACCCTTTCGGGGTATTTTTATAAATCAATATTCAAGCCCCAGTGATATTTTTAAACAATCAAATCAACCAATTTTCAATCATTTGATTTTCAACACATCATATATGAATATATATGAAATCAAACAAACAAACAGATAATATATATTTTTGAGGAATCCAGTTGGATTCCTCCAACCTGTTTTCCTGCATCCACAGACGTTAGTCAACATAGTAATACCCATCCTGCTTCGAGGCAGGATATCGCGGTATGAAGGTCATCCACTATCATAGCGTGGGGCGTATAGGGTAATCATCCGCTATGGTACCGCGGGCATCCGCTAATGAAACTGCGGGAATCCAACCAATCGTCAACCCAATATATATATATATATATATATAATAGTCAACCAATCCTAAATAACTATATATATTTTAAAACAATCAGACATCATTCAAACAAGCACAGACAATTATTTTTAACTATATAAAAATAATTTCAAAATAGAAGGTGAGATTTACTCACATGATTTTCCTTTTGCCGAATATCCTGTTTAATTTCCAAATCATCTCGGCTATGAATCGTCTTGAAATAAAGTTAATTTTGATTGATTCCAAATGCGTTACTTCTTGCTTTTACAACCTCGTATAAATTTAATACATCGCATTATAAAAATATTTTGATTATATAAACTTAAGTGAATAAATAAATTAATTATTAAATTTATACCTTATCCCCTTTGAATTTAGTATTCTACCATCTGATCATAGGGGTGAGCATTTGGTTGGTTCGGTTTATCCGATGATCAAAATTGTCAAACCAAACTAAAACCAATAAAAATGAAAACCAAACCAATCCAACCAAATTAAGTTTGGTTGGTTCGGTTGGTTATCCGATTTAACCGAACTAAAAATATTTTATACCTTACGTTTGTAGTATTAACTATAATTTGAAATATATCATAAATATATGATCATAGTATTACTGTTTGTGATTCTTTTGCTTTTTAGAAGTAATTTTGACACATATGTGATGGTTAAAATTTACTTGGATAACTAATCTAACCTAAAATATTTATTAAAATATTGATAATTTTGAAAATATAATAAAAGTTCGGTTAATTTGGTTAAACTGATAACCAAATTAAATATTTTTCCAAACCGATCTTGTTTCAAAACCAAACCAAACCGACCAAAATAAATTGGTTCGGTCGGTTTATTTGGTTTAACCAAATAATGCTCACCCCTATCTGATCACCCAACATCACATTGTATTGCCTCAGCTTCTACCGCAGACAAGCCTTCCATTGGTATCATTTTCAGTCTCACTTCACCTACTTCACCCCAAATATGCAGATTATTCATCCATAAAAATCCAACGCCACTTGCTCAAACTTCATTCCCGTCTTCCATATTGACCTAGTCCAAGCATTAGTCGATCAAACTCCATGCGCCTCTTCTGACATCGCACTTTCCCTCGATTCAGTCGCATCACCTTTCTTAACGCTCGAACGACTCAGCGCTGTCGAACTCCCCCTTATCCTATTCGAATCACCATTCACACCAGTACAAGCCACTGTTGTACATTTCTCCAACCAGCGAACATCAGATCCACTCCATTCATTGCTGTACATCGCACCTACAACATCATTGCCACAAATCACTACCGTAACTGCATTGAACAGTGATGATGAAATACCACTATGTCAAGCTCCTTTCCACCTGAAACCAACGCTACCTCAAATTCACCTCTGGCCACCCACAACTTACATCGATAGCCTCAAATCTTCAATCGCCAGAACAAGCATCGCGCGCCCTCACATCCACTAACTCCACTTGAAATCGCAGCTACATCCATCGATGCCAGTGTCGACGACATCCAATCCAAGTTAATGAGTTTGAAGTCGCGCTCCTTTGTTTACTGTCGAACTCCAGCAAAATCCAATCGCGGTCCTCAACAGGCAATCGCCGCGCTTCCTATACCCTCGTCGGACCACCCTTGCTGATAACAACCCATCGATGATGACGAACCCCCTTCCTCTCTACACGAGCGTCGATGTCGAGTTTTAAGGGACTAACGGACTTTGATTTCAATGGTAAAGAAAACGAAATGGGAAATCCTGATTTAAAAGGAACGGCCATTTTAATTTGTGAAGCTTTTGATTTTGATTCCTACTGAGGAATGGAAACGTGATATTATAAAGGGGAAGGTGCGGCTAAAATGGGTTTGCGTGGCCCCTTTGATTTTCCCCTTGGTGTTTTGATTTTGTCCACTAAATTAGATAATTTATTTTAATTTGGTATCCTCTAATTAAAATTCCCTATGATTCTGAACTCCTCTCTGAACCCAACAACTGACAATTCTAGGGTAATACCACTATTCCGAACCCATTGGGATAGGTGATGAAATCCAATTCGATCATCTGTAGAAGATATTAGTTTAAATTGTTTTTAAATTAATTATAAAACAATTCATTTTTCGATAATCAATTAATATTTTTATTCTGATTCAAACAGAAGTCTAAACTGTATTTAATTCAGTTTTAAATCTCGAACTGAATTATATTTTCGCATAACGATGATTTAATATATTCGATATAAAATCGAAATTGATTATTAAATTAATAACTTAATATAAAAATTCACTTATATTATCAAATCAATATTTAAATTAAATAATAAATATTCAAAAATTAACCCATAAGGATCCGGGCCGTTACACAACACGAACATGTTCTGCTGCTTGCGGAACAACATCAAGGAACTCATCTGCACGGGATCTCCGAGCCACTCAACGCTCATCGAAGATTCCTACTGCACAGGATCTCCGAGCCACTCGACGATCATCGAGGGTTCCCACTACGTGGGGCCTTCGAGCCACTCGACGTTCATTGGAAATCTGCACTACATGGGATCTCCAAGCCACTCGACGCTCATCAAAGATTCCCACTAAACATAACTTCAACCGACAATTAATCCCACAAGATCATCCCCCGTCCTCGTCAGGACTATGGCAACAGTAAGCATCCATGCCTCACAACTCGCCGCACGTGGGTCGCCTTTTGCGCCGATCTAGTTGATATCAGGCCTCAAGTGCTGTAAGCCTTCCAAATGGCTTTTGTCCGACCTATAGTCTACCAATACGACTAATTCATATACACGGGCACACTGCACTGGATCAACATCTCCGACCCGGGAACCGGTCCCTTGGATCAAGCTTTAATCAGCAACGAGTACCCCGATACTTCAACTCTGGAGTCCGCCATAAGGACCTCAACGTCGACAACCTCATCTTACAAAGGGTCCTTCCTCCACAAGCAGGCCTCGCCCCTCGATAGGAAGGCCCACACTCATACAACGGAAGCTCAGCGATGGAACTTTCAAACCCTCAACCATGGATGGAGCCGAACTCCCAAGGGCATGGAACAACGAACATCTTCACCTCTACTCTACGTAACTTAGTGTACAATCAATTCAGGCCTTTCAACATTGTTTTGCTTTCGTGCAATTCGAGGCATTGCAAAGGCTACTAATACCAGAGATATCCGTAGAAGTGATGTTCAGTTTCTTGTCTCCCTTCCATGTTTGCTCCATGCATGACATGTTTGGTTAATCCTAACAACCAGCTTGCACTCAAACTTCCGACTGCCGTACCCGCCCCTAACATTAGGGCCGGCACCGCCGTCTCAACCGCGAACCAACCCCACGGCCTAACAACATTGCAATGACCGGCGCCCCAAGCACGGCAGCCGGCCACGCCATTTGAGTCGCCGGCCCGCGACACCACTGAGTATAAATAACCTCTAACTCGAATCGTTCGCCCAAGTCCCAAGCGACTTGGGGCCGACCAACACACAGCCGGGAGCGATGTACATTTCCCCTGGCTATGGGTACATGTCGAATCTCGACACAGCACCGAGACCGATGTCAAATCGTTTCCCCGAAGCCCTAAAGGCTTAGGTGCAACTCATGGCCACGATCGGACCGTACACGCTGATGATCGGAGCTTTTCTCCGGCGAATAAATGATGATGTCACTCACTCGAACCCTATGAACGACGGGAGAGCCACCCTTTGGATGGACCGCATAACGCGATGTCATACGCCTCTGCTACTCTTGGGATTAACCCCGGGTAACCCAAGAAAAAACAACAGGCGCTCTAGCCTGGCTTCACAAACTACGGGTTTCCTAAGCTGAAGGAAACTTACTAGAAGCCTACGCTCTATCACACTCCTCTGGAACAACAACCCAGAGCGCGGTACTCTGTCTCACCCCTCTTGAACAACAACCCAGAGCGTGGTTCTCTGTCTCACCCCTCTGGAACAACGACCCAGAGTGCGGCACTCAATTCCACCGCTCTGAAACTACAACCCGAAGCGCGACACTCATTCACACCCCTGGAATCACCAGCCTTGGGCACAACACTCACAATCGCTTTTTTGTTAAATGTAACGATAAGTATGCCCATGCAAGTAATGGACGCCCGAAAACATGGGAGGAACATCCGAACAGTTAACAAAAAATGCAATCTTTACTAATTCATTTTCCATTTCATGCACACGCAAGACAAAACTACACGTCAAACATCTCTTCTCTCTGATGAGTGGGTATTCATGAATACCACACCATGTCTTTGAGCACCAAAAGCGAGGACCGCACTCGCATATACTATTGGTTCACTTAACCCAAGGCATCATTAATTCTTTTAACAGTTACTGATGCTACTCATCCTTTTCTTTTCTTTTCTTTTCTTTCGTTTATACAGGTTCGATACCGGCAGGTCACCACCAATGATGGGCCTTTTCCTTCTAGAACCGCCCCCTCCTCCTCTACTCCACACAAGAGTAATGGATTCATGAGGCATCGATGCGCGCCTTCCGCCATCATCCTCGGCGCTTGTAATCATCATTGCCTCCCCAAGAGCAACACATGGCAACGGCTTAGGGACGATGTAAGAAGCAAGGACCAATCCAGCATGGGTGTCTCCCCAAGCCTTCTTGGCGCCTAACTCCGCTCTCTTCTCAGCATCTTCGGCGGTCTTCTGATCAGCTAAGTGCCTGGCCCGGAGCCACATAATGGCATCCGCTACAAGTGTGCTAAGGGTCCTCTTGCCCTCTTCTAGCGCGTGTCACCGGCGGCTCTCCTTATTCCTAGCCTACTCAGAGGCCCTCCCCTTCTCCGCCTCAGCATCGGCCTACCTCCTCACCACCACGGCAGCAGATATCTCCTGCGCATCCTAACTAGACTTTGCTCGGGCACCTTGTATGGCAGCCTCATCCTGTTCGTCCTCCCCACTGACTTTGCCACCATCCGGACTTCCTGATTCTCCACCCCAGCTTGCATTGCTTGCCCGTTTACACCAGCTACAACCGTTGCATGAGCACTTCTACCAGCCACAAATTCTCCTCCTCCAGGGAGGATCATATAAACATGGGACCCCAAAGGCATGGGTTCTCCTACTTCTCCAGATTGTTCCCGCTGTGACTACAACTGGGACCCGAATGCTTGAGGAAGTACGGGGGCAAAGGCTAGCATCACCTCCGCTCAAAGGGCAAGTATATGAGCATGGGGGCAGTTTCCTACCCATCTCCACACCGCTTTACTCATCACAGGACCTGTGGAGTATCTCCACCAGCTTCCGCGCTGGCATTTCCATCGCCACAGCCATGGAGGCAACCATTCTAAGGTGGAACGTACACCTCGCCAAAAGAAGGACCCGAACCCAAAACCTTGGGCCTCGGAAACTTCTAACCTCCCGGTAGTACTGGGCAGACCAGGCATAGAGGCCCAAACCGAAGGGCAGAGGAAGCAATACGATTGCAGTTCCCCGAGGAACTGGAGAACTTGGATAAATTCTCAATATGCAAATTAAAAAAATCCATATTTCAGTGCAAGTTCTCGGGTTTCCATGGCCTATTCATTGGGTTTGCAAGGTCTCAGCGCCCTGCAAGCAAACTCATACTTAAACGCAACATGAAGCTAACTCACAACCCTCAATGCATACCTACAAGCGCATCGAAACGCGGCGACGACACCTAGTTTGGATAACTATGGCAGTAGTTACCGGTAGACGTCAGAACCATTTTCCGAATCGGATAACGACCCCGACATAATTGGGTTGGAGACTAATGACTCGACCATATGCCCGCATCGTGTGCACATATCCGAGTAATCGGTCTGAATAAGTTCATTTCCAGAATCATTCGCCAACCAATTGTGTTAAGTTCAACTTCAATTACTAACCAGGCATGAAACATTGAGCAGCGATTTGAGCCTGCTAGCTTGTATCTAACGTCGAGAAGAATCTGGCGGGTACCTGGGCCTAGGCCAACCCTCTACGGATTGTCACACCTGCCTGGCAATCTCATGACCCGATCAAATCCTTTAAATTCTCTGCGCTGGCATCATCTTCACAGCATCCTACGGAACCACCATCTTTAGAGCACCTTCACCTTGCAACGAAGGAAATCCGGAGCTAGAGTTCAGGCCCTGGAGGCTTCTCGGCTTCCATCATTACCCGGACTCCACAAAAAGCTAACGCTCCAGAACATGGTGGCAGCCTTTAGCCTTAACAACTAACACCACGGCCATCACCAACCGCTAGTGTAACGCCTAAGTTAAGATGCGACCGCCTCATGGTTAGGTTATTGATCGGATCCCAAGACTAACCGCTTAACTATGTGTCGATATCTTACACGAGAATTCAAACTGACAATCCAAGCAGGTCCGTTCCTTGAGGACCACGTCGTGAAAAATCACTAATCACTATCCGCTCATATGGCGCCATGCAAAGGTTCAAGTTTACTAACTCGAGATCGAAGACAGGGTTTGACAAAGTCTTGGGAGTGTGAAGTTATGTCCCATGCTCCTACGCATCGGCTTAGTTGTCATCTCCTCAACCAAGATTCAAACTCCTAAAGAGCGTGAAAGACTTAATAAGCATCTGGGACACAAAGCCCAATCCCGTATTCACACATGCTTGGCAACCTTTATCCAAATTCCTGATCCCGTTTGCCAAGATCCGCCGCTCCACGTTCTTGGGCACCAGATCCGAAAGCCCTATCACTTTCCACATGTCTCTTCCTTTCTTCCAAAAACCTAACAATACCTCGAACAACCAAAGTTCAAAAGAAGTATTTTGGCATCCTCCAAGCCCTACAATGATTTTCTATCCGGAGAAGAGGAGAAAGGAACTAACTACAATCAAGGGATCAGTATGCCCTAAACGAACGTTCCAAGGTCGGAATTCGAGATCGTACACCTAAATATGGCTGCATCCACTTATCTTTGAAGCACTAGCTACCAAGTCAATCACGACTCAACAACCACTTGCATACTCACCAAATGCTCAATTATCAAAGCGCCCGCGTATGCACATCCCCCGCAAGTGTCAAGTCGCCTAAAACGCGCGACGAGGGCACTATGCGGCTACTAAGCAATGCGAATGCGACACCAAACTAACCGCGGCTCTCTCACGATTCCCCAACGAGCGTGCCCGCTAAATAACATGTCTTTCCTATAACTTGCAGGATAAATCTGCAACCCAACTATCATCTCAACTTTCATTCCAAAGCACATCATGTTAAGACAAGATGTACTATGGGGGGAAATGTTAACCGGTCTTTTGGTTCGGTCACCAAAAGTACTCAAGACACGCTCAACTCAACATATAGCGTAATATTTCATCCCGGAGGTGTCGCCAATATCATCCGGGGGCAAGTATCAAAAGACTCGAGTCTGGCCACTAGCAGGATTTTGCATCCCTCGGATGCAACCTCCATCGGTATCCATCCGCATCCGAGCCGAAGGCGAGCCGCCAAGCAGGTCCGGGTGCAACGCCGGTGGGGTCCGGGGCCCCACAGTCCCGGCGGTGATCGACCTAACCGGTTAGGTCGAAACTGTGGGCACCGTCCGATTCATCTGATTTTCTCCACGTCGGAAGCTCATATTCCTTCACTTCGGACCAACTAAATGATGGATTCCTTTACTTCATGCTGAGGAGCTTCGACACCCAAAAAGAACCAACATGCCGTGCCAACGAACCTCGGCCACGTCCCCTCCAAACAAACTTCACACCTTGCCAAGGTGCGAAATTTCCTACCTCCAAGGTACGAAATTTCGTACCTTGAAGGTACGAAATTTCGTACCTGGGAGGTGCGAAATTTCGCATCTCCACCCAGGTACAAATTTTCCATGGCCGACAGCTGGAGGCGCGAATTTCCTGAAGTTGGTCCCCATTTCTACCTACTCCTACTTAACCCCAACCTAACCACTTCCTATAAATACCCCACTACCTCACACTTCAAAAGAGGGAGATTCTTGGGCTTTGAGACCTCCATAAAGCTTCATTAATGGCATCTCCTCTTTGAGGAAGAAGAAGGGAAAACTTGTCCATTTTACTATTTCTTGAAAATATGACTATTGTAGCTTCATATATCATAGTCAATGAATGTAATGAGAGGATCTCAATCTTGTAATCTTTCAAGTGATCAATAAAATTCCTACAACTCTTCAAAGTGGACGTAGGCCCTCCCTAAGGCCGAACCACTATAAATCTCTTGTGTTATTTACTGTTTATGTTCTATAATATGTTCTTGTCTATGCGACCATATTTATAATTCCTTGTAATTAGGAATCTTTGGTGTTTACGACATTTTTTGCCGTCAACAATTTATAATAGGAAAGACGAGATTTTTATTATAGAAAAGATTAGACTTTTAAAAGTAGAAAGATTTGATTTTTTTTAAAAGCGAAAAGGTTTGATTTTTAACAATCTAAAGTTATGGTTTTTATTAAAATAAAAATATGATTTTTAGATAGAAAAAGATTAGATTTTTGAATAGGAAAAGTTAAATTTTTTAACAAGAAAAGATACAATTTTTATGATTATAAAAATATAATCTTTATATAGAAGATAGCGTTATAAAAAAATAATCTTTATATAGAAGATAGCGTTATAAAAATATAATCTTTATATAGACCTAGCATTATAAAAATATAATCTTTGTATGGAAGATAGCGTAATAAAAATATGATCTTTATATAGAAAATAGCGTAATAAATAAAATATGATTTTTAGAGCGTTGAAACAAAAATGTGATTTTTAACATATATTCTTCAAACAGATCTCGTTGAGAACGCGATGGAGATTTTCTACATATGAAGAGTCGTAACATTTGGTTTAGCTTCTAGGTGAGAACTTCTCACATTAATTTTATTTCTAGTTAAAATATATACTAGGATGCAGACGGTGCTTAGCAGCACCCGACACCCGTCGTCCACAGATCATGGACGACTTTTTTGTTTGTTCGACTGTGTTGTGAAAATTGATTGTGTGTGGTGGAATAGAATAAATATTTTATAGTTAAAAATATAATTTTTAACGGGTATATGAATAAAATGAATATTCATAAACAAATCGGATGATTTGTTTATGTACACACATTTGACTGATATTGATTGGGACGATAAATTTTACACATCGCCCAACTACATAAATAAAATTCATTATTTGTTGATTGAAACCCCACACGGGTATTGGGATGATATATGATATACACTGGTCCTAATAATTAGTTGTATGTCGATCGATTGATTGACAAGCTGTGTAAGCGTTAAATATTTATATTTGATGCTTATGCAGTGTAGAATGCACTTTGGATGATGGTTGACTATGTTTGATAGTTGTTGTGTACATGTTTGTATGAAATCCATATAAATCACATTATATGGTAATTGACTGTGTCAGATTCCAGTTCAGAAAGAATAAATATTTTTAAAATAATAAATATTTTAAAATAATATGCTGTAATGGATCAAAATAAGATTTTGATGTCCGATTTTGGATGAACACGAATATATTTAAATATATAAAGCCGTTAGATTAGATTAACGCCATTTTGATGTGATCGATGTTTATATCGATTTTATTCATTTCTATAATGAATATCGAGAAGGAATTGATTTCAAAATATAATGTTTTGAAAATACTATCATTTATATATCGATGATATGCAATATTCAATTTTGATTTGAAATTGAATATGAAGTTGAAATCGTTTTGAAAACGAATTTAAAACGATTTATAAAATACGTTTTAAAAGGAAATCGATGTAATATATATAATATATATTAATATATAATGGCCTGAATAGAATGCGCAGCGCCGCGGCAGTTCGTGAATTTCGACCATTGACTTCGGATGGACATTACGGGAGATCCAACCCGTCAGATTCTCCTAAAACCGGACCGTTGCGTTCGTATCGAAAAGAGCTTTTTAAGAAGATCATAGATTTGAAATCTAACGATTGGATTTGGAGTAATATCCAAATCAAATTTGGAAAAGATCGCTGTAAGTGCAGTTCGATGACCGTTTTTGGAAATCGACTGTACGGGCCTTGATAAAATTATAAAAATATCAATAATTTGTGTAAAATCATAATAAATGATTTGGAAAGGATTAGGCTGAAAAATTTCATATTTGAAAAGATAAAAATATGATTTTATCGAAATGAGCTAGTTATGAACTAGAATTGAAATCCAGTACTTTCAAAATACATAAATTGGATTGGAAATGGTTTTGAAAATAACCAAAATTTCCAATGTATGAATTGGAATGGATCGGAATCGAAATTACCTTTGGAATATTTCGATATTGGGTTTCGTGATTATACGGATATTGTGGAGGAATATGGAAGATATATATATATCATTATTCCAATACGAAATTTGTTGGTTTCAGAATTCGACATTGAATATAAGACGATATGTTTTCTATTCAGAGCCTTGTATTTAATATCGAATTGGATTTTGGGTTTGTTGTGAATGGTATCTTTAATAATACTGTTCTTAAACCCAATGGAGTTAAGAAAACTAGAAACTGATTGGGGATTAGTTGAGTTGAATGGTTTCCGATGTATTGATCTGATGTTGGTTTCGGCCTTCGGGGTTAATACTTAGGGAATTGTTCTCTTACTAATTTACAGTTAGAGACTGATGGAATGTGAATTGGGTTTATTGTGAACTGTGTTTTTAACGACATTCGTTCTTTAACCCGATTTACAGTGAAATCTGTTTTGGAATTTATAAATCTTTTTATTAAGATTTAACAGGAATTTTCCAAAGTAAAGTTTTCCAATTTAATATGTATTAAATTGGAATGGAATGGAATTCGATTTGATAATAATCGAAATGAAATTATGTGAAGGAAGACTATTAATACAAATGGAATTTAAAAGGTGTTGCCGATATTCCATTTATATAATTGGTCAGATAGGGAAATGGATATCGATTATATATTGATTTGTTCTTCCATGAAAATTCTATAATTAATGGAATGTGATTTGGGTTTATCGTGAATGGTATCTTTAATAATACTGTTCTTAGACCCAATGGAGTTAAGAAAATTAGAAACTAACTGGAGATTAGTTAAGTTGAATGGTTTCCTGGGTATTGATCTGATGTTGGTTTCGGCCTTCGGGGTTAATACTTAGGGGATTGTTCACTTGCTAATTTACGATTAGAGGCTGATGAAATGGAATGTGATTTTGGGTTTATCATGAACCATGTTTTAAATGACATTGGTTCTTTAACCTAGTTAAAGACAGGATATGGTTTCCCAAGTTGACATCCAAAGGGAGATTAAGGAATAAATTTAAAAGAATTTATCTTTGATAAAATTAATGGGAAAAAATCCTTAAAAATGCGAATATTTAGATAAATGAGTATTCAGAATTGGAATGAGGCGTATGTTGTGTTACTATAGGACTTGTTTATTATATACGCGAGTTATTCGGAAAGGCCGGGTTTATACCCATTCTGAATAACTGATTCGATGATATGTCGACGATGAAGACGGTGGTTGAAGACCGGAGGTCTTCACATCGTTTAGATGATTACTGATATCTTGATTAGGCTATACACCCAATACGAGGTAATAAGTGGTGATCGTCCAGACGTACTTAGAGATCGACGGATATGCGAAGACCTCTCTCCTGTATTGGACATACGGGAGAGGAATAAGGCGCCTTCGGTTTCGTTCAGACCCAGAACGGACTTATAAATGGATTGTGTGTCTGACATTAGTTTTTATTCTGTGCTGATTGATTTCTATTAAATATATATCTGTTTGGCGGCAGAGAATTTATTCTCTTGCTTAACGCCATTCTCTGAGATGTACGAGCTCAGAGGTTATATATTGATAGATATCAGTCGCATGGCATGAATTTCTTGTGTGGCATGATGAGATGCAGTGATCAAGGATTTTTTTGAAAAGAAGAGTCTTATGGTTGATGATCAAAGCACGGCTTTGATATAGCATAGCTTTGTGTATAGCGTTAATTCGTGAGCCTTACACCTCAGTATGAGTCAAAAACTGGATCATGACTGCAGGGAGCGCACGACGTTTCTGTCTAATTACGGGTGGCGTAAATGTTTTACAAGCCCTTACATTTATATTATTTTTACCTATGTGGTTATTGGAATGCGCGGCGCCTTGGATATATCGGTCTGTACGGAGCCGACGGATGGGTCTGATAGGACCGAGAAACGTGTGTTCAGGAATAACTAGTCCTCAAATGTAACCGAGGACCGGCCCTAAAGATCCAAGGGTTACCCAGAGTGTGTAGTCCTGAGACATCTGCTAGAGTGTCTCGAAGCGGTGAGGAGCCGTCCCTGGCCTCGACTCATGACAGAAATCCAATTTCCAATACATGATATTTCGGTTTTATTTGCAGAGCCTAGTATGGCGACATAGTGGGATGGGGCACCATGCCGTCTATGATTGATACATTTATATTTGAAGTTGTTTTCATACACTTTACATTATAATAGTATCAAAATGATTTTTTTTAAAACGTACCAAGCATGGCTGGCTATTATAAGGTAAAACTCTATCCTCCGGCTTGCGTTGTATTGTGTGATGGGACCTGAGTCTTATAATTGCTTCATTTTTCCAAAAAGCATTGCGCTGTTTATTCTATGCACTAGTGTTCTTGGGAGGAAACCCATTCCATGTTACATGGCGTGGTCCCTTGATTTAGTCTCTTTTAAAGTAAAGATTTAATAACAGTTTTAGTTGTCACACCAGTCACATGATTGGCCTGGAGTTTATTATTTTAATCTAAACTCTGGGTGCACCTATTTTCCACATGGGCAGCTAGTAGTTTTGGTTTTTTAGATTTATATTCACAGGATCCTGGTTTACAGTTGGAACGATATTTGGAAAGCTCTGTATCCGTTTATCTCTTTCAGTTGTGTATTGTATTCTTTTTCCGCTTCGACGTAATGTACTGATATTAATCGAATGTATTTTATTTATTCATACTCTGGAATATTCTTGTATTCTGATGGAATTGTTGTAATAAGCAATGAAATGTTCTTTTGTTTGTCTTCTTATTCGTCTTGTCCTCAAAGCAATCTGTGCTTTCCTTCACAGGGAAGTTCGGGTCGCCACACATATTCTCCTATTTTCTTCATTAGAAATCACGGAGATAATATGCTGCCGGGGTGGGAACTGAGACGGAACTGTTTTCAACAACAACATACTTTCCAAACCAAATAAATAAATTCAAGATCCGTTCTTTCTCAATTCTCTAAACCTAACGCTGTGAGTTTCTAGTTGCTTTTAGGTTTGGATAAATAAAAGTAAATTATGAAAAACTGTGATTCTATGCTAGTGTTAAATCCTATACTATGTCATGATAGATCCATTTCCCTAGATCTAATACAATTGTGGTTATTCTATTATGCTGCCTATGTGGATCTTGACTTGTAACTATGTTGGGGTTAATGTATATCTATTAAATTGGACAGTTGTAACATTGGCTAGATCTAGTTCTTTATGTATATCCCGTTTTCACCTGTCGTATTGTGATCAATCTAGATATGTTGTAAACTTGACATGTGAAGCCATCTTTAGATCTAAACATGTTACTATGTCACCCTAATTATGATAGATCTAAATATTTGGACATCTAAATGGTTAATTTAGATCTCATTATGCTTGCTTTGACATCGTAGTAATTACCACAAGTTCATCATTTTTATGTCCACCTTGTTATGATGTTAATTACATGTCCATGCACCTTGTTATCATGCTAGTTTATGTTTATGCCAAGATATGTTTAAACTATCACCTTTGTCATATTCCCTTTTCATTATTATGGCTAGGCTGCTTTATATCCTAGATGCTGCCAAAATACGTGCGAATACGCTAGTTAGGAAACGAGGAAAAAGGGATTTATAATTGGCATGATTTATGTAATATTTATATGAATTGGACATATAATTAAAATGGGGAAACGTAGAAATAATCACCTATAATGACATAGGTAGATTTGGATAATATGGAATGTAATTACAATTAGGAATTGGAATTGTACTTATGACATGAGGTTAGGTTGCATAAGTGGTGGAAGTTTGCCTAGACTCAACCGGCATATCCAGCAGCCACTAATGTTGGACCTAATGTGGGAGGTCTAAGTATGTAAATTCGAATCGGGCTATGACACGAGGTTAGGCTCAACTGTGGTATAAGCCTGCCCGGATCCGACCGGCATATCCATCATCCACATGTTGTAAGCCTAATGTGGGAGGTCTAACCCATTATAAACCATAAATGGACATGATAAAGAATTGGACTACTTAACCTAATTTAATCCGTAAGGATTGTATGATTATGAATTTAAGTTAAAATTAAGTAAAATTGGATGGGTAGTGGGTGGGTTAAGTAAATTAGAGGGGGTGGGTAATATTCACATATAAGCTCACGAACTTAACCCAGTAAGGTTATGTAATTAAAGACACCCTTTAGGGTAAGCATAACTGACATAGGGCTATATCATTAAAGACACCTAAGAGTATAGATAGGTAGTGAAAACCCGGTGGGGATACAAGACAAAAGGGAGAGCTTGTATCATACTGTGTGGGACCCATTTCAGTCAGTAACCCAGAGTAGGTATCAAATAAAGAACTCCGTACCAGGCAGAGAAGGGGCATGCTTACTAATTTATTATAAGAGATCCAAATGAGATGGACGGTGTGGGTGGCGCAAACCGACCCGGCTGTGTGCGTGCATGAGCCGTGCAGAAGGAGATACGACGATCGTGACACTAGTAGATATGGTTATGAACATCTTGGGAAATGAAGGGTTGCCACTTTAGTGAGTGATAACTCCTACTATGGGGCCAACACAGGATATCTACAGGGTAGGGAGCCGATCGATTAGGGTAGTGGTTAGGGTACACTCGGACGTACTCCCTAGGTCTACCAACTTATAGTGGAAGTGATCATCTCATTTTAGTTATACTAGTGATGGTGCAGAGTAATCATTAGAGAAGTGTATACACCTTATCCAGTCTACCTTGTCACACCTGCTATTCATGTAGTGATCTCTCTTATCCACTTTATATGCCTATCATGTTACTTTTATTTATTTACTGGTTGAAAGTAACTAGACTCGCCAGACTTTATGTCTGAACCTTTTGTTTCTCCTTCTTTCTTCCGTTCCCCCCTAGGTTCTTAGGGAAAAAACACCCAGGCTTAGTCAGGACTTAGATATCATCTTGCTAGGAGCTACTTCTGAAGTATAGCTCAAGTTCTTGTCTCTACTATGGCTTAACTCTTTTAATTGGGGAATTATGCTTTTATTTACTTATGTACTCTGATGGTGCAAGACAGAAGTTATTTTATTGTAATGGTTTTTGTGACTTATGGTATTGTGGACCACGGTATTATGATTTATGTCTGAAATAAAAATTCCAATTTCCGCTACTGTCTTATTTGTAACTGTCTTGTAATTATTCTGTGTTTGTTAACCTATAGCGCTTCATGAAACTTAATGCATTCCCTTTGTGAGTGAAATTAACGGACGTGGGGTGTCATAGCTCCCATGCTCGTGCCATGGCCTATGTTTGACCTTGTTGTGTATGAACGACCTTGGTTGAGGCATGAGTACACGAACTTCGTGGGTGCTCGTCTTATAGTTCTTCTAACACAGACTTAATCCTTTAATGTACATATGATTTTTAAGGGATAAACATTTGCCCCTCGAAAAAGGTAATTTTTAATTTCTAAAGATTACATGCTTCGAAATAATGAAATATAACACCATTTGATGGATTAAGTCCAGCTTTCTGTAACACGAGCATACTTACTAATGTCTCGTGCTTATACAAAATTGAATATCCTCATGGTCGCTTGTGCACAGACATAGTTGTTTGTTAACTAGATCTGATGGGCTATTTTTCGGGTATAGTTAAGCGGGTTATCCAGACCTGACCGAGATGTCGTGTCACTTTAATCTGAAAGGGTCTTTTAGTCTTCTCTAAATACCATCTCTTCATTTTCCCGATCTTTATATATTTCATCTTTCTAAAAAAAATCACTTTAATGGCAGTTTTGCTATAGGCGATTCCCTACTTCCTCTGATTACTCCCAGAATTCGGCTGCATTACCTTCCTCAATTTGTTGTTGCACCTGATCTTTCTGGCTGAGTTTCCTCAACTTCGAAATCAACTAGAGCATTTCTTCTTTAAAATTGAACCTGCCTACTCGTTCGTATGTGAATTTTCTTCTTTGAATTTTGTTTTTAAGTTAATCCAGTTAGCTTCATAAAAGTTCCCGGTTAGCAAAAGCTAAATTATTTGAGCATGTATTTGAAGTTTTCGGTAGCTTGCTGTGATTGTTATGACTGAAAAACATTGATTTGGCTTAGTATGCTCTAGGGTTTTGTGTGTAATCATTTGATAGATCTAATTCACAAAAAAGCCCTTTGGTTTTCTGATTTCAATAAAATGTCTGCAAGTTGCCCATCGAAATGTCTTTGAAACGACATTTTTAATTTATGATGCCTTCGTCAAATGAATGCCCGTGTCATAGAACCTTGATATTGTTGTTATCACTTCATGTTCTTTTTGTTGCTAATAGCATCAATTTATTATGCGCGACTAGTAGTTATTGATAACCGACCGGGCCAGAAACTTTGTATATGTAGGGGTCATGTGCGACCGGTCGAAACTAGTTTGTTTTTGTTGGCTGAATTTTCCTTGTAATACTTAATCTGCACACACTTTTAAGCTTGCAATTTTACCTTCATTCGCTTACACTACCAGTAGATTTTGAGGACTAGGTATAGTTGAAGGTTTTTAGTTTGAATGGCACACTTATTCAGAGTTGCTTTCCTTTAATTATTAGCAACTAGCTGTAACTCGTTTCTCAAATATACCTACATATGCAGAAATGCAAACCAAAAACCAATCTAGTCAAGATCCCAAGGAGGGTACCACGTCTGGAGAGCCCAAAGGTTCCGGCCAGGTGACTGAGGCTGCCCCGGCTGTTGGTCCTAGAGTGAACGCTAGCCAAATTTACCCCCCGCACCCCGAATCCTTGACTGGGTGCCTTCTGATAGTCGTAAATCGACGCTCCCATTTGGCTTGTACCAGTAAACGTGTGCTCGTTTCAGACATTTAGAGGATGAAACCAAATTTCCAAGGAAAGAAGATTCAGCTGATCGTCCGCCCCCTGGGTATGTAGCAGTCAATCATCATATGTTGTCCAGTGCAGCGGTTCCTCCTTTTAACTCCTATTTAGAGTCCGTTTTGCAGTGTCTGGCCATTGCCTCATAGCATTTGTATCCCAATGGATACCATATTTTATTAGGGCTATACATACTCTTTATGAGATTCAAGCAACAAGCACCTACGTTCTTGGACATCTGTTCCTTATATGCTTTCAAAAGAAGGGAGGCGGGCGGTCCCTCTTTTATTTTTATGGAAGGCTAGTATTGTAGAATTATTACTGGCTTAACAGACTGTGTCAAGGGGTTTCCAGAACAATATTTTTAAGTTTGATGTCCTAGTAACTTCTACGGGCGGTGGATGGAAGGAGGTAACTGCCCTTGCTTTGGAATTTTTTCTTTTTTTTATATTGGTTATCCTTCTATTTTGCAGTGATTCCTTCCAATGAAGGCCTTGTCCTTGACCAAGTTCTTCTCGAATCTTTGGTTGCTATTAGCAAGACTGAGAGAAGTAGATAGGTGTTGCTTTCAGAGGGAAACCTTTGTAAATATCAGTTACTCCATCCTTCACGACCCCTTAAGAAAACATTGGCTTGTACACAAAGTACCATTGGCATGCTTGTGATAGTAGTCAATCTTCACCGGGATCTTCGTTGCCTTTAATGGCTGAAGGGAGTGTTAAAAGAGTAGATGAAAACATAGATGGTAGAAGAGTTAATATAATTTCTAAAAAGATTATTGAAAATCCCGCTTCCCTTATTATTCAATAAGAGAGTTCCACAGGAACTTTTGGAGGCTTTGGAGATTTAGACACCGTCAATCCACCTAACGGCCTGGGAAAGCGTTTGACTTAGGAACTCCCCTTCAAATTGGTTTACTATTGGATGTGCGCTAAAATACAATTATTATAAGCACTTTATGCTTCCCCGCAAATCTTCTAATTTCTTTGGTCATGCTTGTTGAAATTATGCTTTTGTTCCCTTTGCCAGGTGTAAGTATAAAACACTCGTTAGTAGACGGTGCTTAGCAGCACCCGTCGTCCACAGATCATGGACGACTTATTTGTTTGATTGTGTTGTGCAAATTGATTGTGATTGTGTATATGAAGTAAATAAAATATTCATATGTTCAATAAATTGTTTGAACGATAAAATTCACATTTTTTCGTATATATGAAGTAAATAAAATATTCATATGTTGAATAAATTGTTTGAACGATAAAATTCACATTTTTATCATATATATGAAGTAAATAAAATATTCATATGTTGAATAAATTGTTTGAATCATAAAATTCACATTTTATCGTATATACGAAGTAAATAAAACGTTCATATGTTGAATAAATTGTTTGAGCAATAAAAATAACATTTTTATTGTACGTATGAAGTATATGAAATATTCATGTGTTGAAAAATAATTCTTTGAATGATAAAAATAACATTTTTATCACGTATGTGAAGTAATAAAAATAGCCGTTCGTTGAAATGAATTCTAGTTTGTTAAAAAATAACATTTTTAACACATATATGAGTATATAAAATAGTCACCCCTTGAAATAAATATTAGTTCGCTAAAAATATCATTTTTAGCATATATATATGGAATATATAAAATTGTCATACGATGGAAATATTATTAGTTTGCTAATAATATTATTTTTGGCTTATATATGGGTTGTGTGAAATTATACATGCGTTGAATGAATATATGAAAGCGTTATATGAAAATGTATATATAGGCGTTGTATGAAAATATAAATAAACAATATGTTGAACAGGTCATAGCCAGGAGGTTAGAGAAGAGGAATAAAATTGTATGCCTGACAAATAGGTACATATTTACTGTTTTGTTTGGGTATGATAGTTTTATGAGCCGATTGGCTGGCCGCTTGGCTGTTTCTTTTTCTTTTTGGATTGGGAAGGCCTGTATGGCAATTTCTGGATTTTCCCGGTGCTCTCGTGCAAGGGAGGTTATGGCTAGTATTTTTGAAAACTTAAGGTGTTAGCCAAATTTTTGAAAAATTTGAAAAGTTCTTAGAAACTGAAAGCTTGAAGAGCTTGAGTCAGAATAGAAATTGAAATCATTTTCAAACGAATTTCAAACAATTTATAAAATACGTTTTGAATTGAAATCGATGAAATATAATATATATATATATATATATATATATATATTATATGGCCTGAATAGAACGTGCAGCGCCGCGGCAGTTCTCGAATTTCGACCATTGACTTCGCATGGACATTACGGGAGTTCCGACCGTCGAATTCTCCTAAAACCGGAACCGTCGGGTTCGTATCGAAAAGAGCTTTCTAAAAAATACAAGAAATTAGAAATCTAATGGTTGGATTTGCAATTATGTCCAAATCAAATTTGGTAAAGATCGATGTAAGTGCAATTCGATGGCCGTTTATGGAAATCGACTGTATAGGCCTCATTAAAATTATTAAAAATATTGATAATTTGTGTAAAATCATAATGAATGATTCAGAAAGAATTAGGATGAAAAATTCCACATTTGTAAAGATAAAAATATATTTTTATTGAAATGAACTAGTTATTAACTAGAATTATAATCCGATTATTTTTAAATAAATAAATTGGATTGAAACGGTTTTAATATAACCGGAATATTTCAATGTATGAATTGGAATGTAGATAATATTCGGAATATTTCGATATTGGATTCCGTGATTATACGGATATTGTGATGGGAATTTGGAAGATATCGATATCGTTATTCCCGATATGATATCTGTTGGTTTCAGGATTTGATGTTGAATATAAGTCAGTACTATCTCTATTCAAAACCTTATATTTAATGTCAAATTGGACTGATTGATTGTTTGGATTGTGCTCGACCAGTTTATGAGCAAAATATGCTTTTACAGTTAGCATTGGGTTGGGTAAGAATATCTGTGTGCTAACACCTTGTGAAACACTTCATGATTCAACGATAAGGTGTTTAGCGAGTTGTGTTCATTTCAAATTTAATGAATGATTTTGAAATGATGTTTTTCTTGAGTGAAAAGAAATATATTCCCGATTTTGGTAGGGAATGTTTTATAAAAATGTTTTATAAAACAGAAAGGATTTCGAGGCCTAAACCCATTGATTTCTAAAATGATTTAGAAATGTATTATGTTTTACATTGTGATTCATCGCGTATTCGATTAGTTGCTATTGATAACATATCTGTTTGGTGGCGGAGAATTTATTCTCTTGCTTAATACCCTTCTTTGAGATGTACGAGCTCAAAGGTTATGTGATTAATAGTGATTGATCATATGTGTGAATTGCTAATGTAAAGTACTATAGTTTGAAAGTACTTGTGATTATTATGTTGTGAAATGATTTTCCCTACTTCAGGATATGAAATGATTTGGTATGTGGCTAAAGATTTGGTAACCCGGTCTACTAAAAGTATGGGTGGGATCCAATGCCTTAGGGTGAGTGGTCAGTGTGTAGCCTGCTCCATGTGTGGGAGGTGCATATATATATATATCGAGTTGCTTAGGTACGTTCCCTTTGCCTTGTCTGAGTGGAGCCTGATATTTGGTTGCATCCTTATTTGTATGCATTGTTATGTTTTGAAATTCATATTTCCAAATAATTTGATTTCAGATCCCGAAGTGAAATCTACTTTGATATAAAAGCTAAATATGTATTTCAAATGATTTGAAATAGATATCGTAAAATAAAGTCCAAAGGAATAATTTCTGTAAATTAAATCGGATTTGGAAAATCTAAGTGTGGCGATTAATCTAAATGGGTAGATTGGGATATTGCATGTTGATTGATGCATAGTAGATCCATTTATCTATATTGATTATTGTTTATACGCTGGCATTCATGGGGGTAAACCCGTTCCGCGTTAGCGGCGTGGTCCCGTGATTTACCTTATCATTTTGATAAGTTAATTTTAACTGTAGAGTTTCTCACACCAGTCCCATGACTGACCTGTAGTTTGCTTTTCCCTTGCAAACTTGGGTGCCCCTATTTTCAACACGGGCGGTCGAGTAGTTTATGTTGTAGATATATGAGCATGATTCTGGATTGAAGCTTAAAGCTATCTAGAGCGTTGATAGTCTTCCGATGTGTTCGTTTATTTGTTTCAACTGCATTGTATTACATTTATTGTAAATAAATCTTCCACTGTATTACATTTCGATGTACTCTGATATTCTGTACTCTGATGTTACATTATTATGATGTTTATGGAAGTCTTTGGTTATTTGTTTTGATGTGTTGTATGCCCAGAGTTAGCGTATGCGGGATTCGAACGGTCTTGGTCGGTTTAGCGATCGAATAGGTCCAAGCGAAATCCGTATCGTTACAAGACGCTTATGCGCGCGAGCCCGACAAATCATAAACTTTTATTCATTTAAAATTTTTGTATTTATATTCATTCTTCCGCTGTATAAAAATGATTCATAAAACTCTTTTATATATATATATATATGAAAATTTTTCACTGCTCTTATTGTTTCTGTCTGTGATTCTGTGTGTTATTCTGTTAAACCCGCTAAGCTAAATAATTACTTGTCGATTTGAACGTTCTAAGTTGGTTTAATTACCGACTTGGAGTGATCAAAAAGGTAGGTCATTACAGTTGGTAGCATAGCTTTGGTTTGACAAAGCTTAGCTTATCAGGTTTAAAAGCTCATTAGAGATAGAGTAGCAATACTCTAGCATGGGTGGAATTATCACTAGAATTACTATGGAGATAGCGTATTTTGAAATTAAAATTATTTTGAAATTAAATAAATCATTTTGAAAGCGTAATTATTTTGAAATATAACTTATGATAAGAGCTCTAAATATATTTTTGACGTCGAAGTTGGACTGTCAAGTATGTATGAATTTTGAATATACGCCTAGCTAATGTATATGCGAGATCCAATTTATATTTGATAGATATAGAATCACACTCTACTCGTCCGAGGATGATTCTGATGATAGTTCGAACATCATCAGAAATTTATTTTTGAGTTTTGAAAGTGGGAGTACTATATGGTTTCGATTTAAACATCGAGAAATATTTGAAACCGTATAGATAAGTGGTTAAAAATATTTTGTAAAATTTTAAAAAGATGTTTTGATAGATTAATGTGAATGGGAATAGATAAATGAAGTTTGAGTAAATAACATTTTCATTGTTCGTAAAGTATAAATTGAAATTGAAAAATGAATTGAGATAGATAAGGGAGAATTTGAATGAAATTTGAGTAGGTAATAAATGTTCGAAATATAAAATCTGCCTCTTCATGGGTTGTTGCATTTCGCTTTCCTTGATTCGCCATCATCTGTTGCCTATCATTATCGATTTGAACCATTCATACATGATTTTTTTTAAAATGTCCAATCTTGATCCCATTCGAACCCCATCGTTGAGTTATTGTCGCTTGTCGAGATATACGAATGTAATACTAGTAGATTAATACAAATTAATTATTCACTAATTGGAAATTGACTCAAATATATGGAAAATGCTTGTAGCAAGAACAAACGGTTGTTGAAATCTAGGAAGCGTTAACTAGTAAAGTATATTTGATGAATGGACGAATAAAGTTGAAGAATGATAAAAATCGTTGAAATGTAATAAGAAGTGTATTCCAATTACAGATAAATTGTGGAATATGATGAAGGAAGTCATAACAAAGGATATCGTTTTGACTAAACTTTGAGAATTGAATTCCGGAAAATTTCGATATTGATTTCTAGGGTTATGTAAGAAAAACTTGTGGTGTATACTAGTATTTCGGAAAAAATTGTTTGAAGTGATTTTCTGAAATATTTTCAAAAAGGAAAATCCGAGTGGAGAACACACTTTTGTCATTAGAAAATAATTTCAATGATAATTTTACGTCATTGGAATTTATTTTCGAGTCTCAAAGTGGGGAGACCACTTCGGTAGC
The DNA here is from genome assembly GCA_030737875.1 of Allium sativum. Taxonomy (NCBI): domain Eukaryota; kingdom Viridiplantae; phylum Streptophyta; class Magnoliopsida; order Asparagales; family Amaryllidaceae; genus Allium; species Allium sativum. Next base: position 567,757,235 of record CM060923.1, on the reverse strand, counting down.
TTTGTTCAAACAAAGTTGGATTTGTGAAACATGATGTGATATGTGAATATGTATATTTGTGAATAGTTGAAAGAAAAAAAAAACAGAATTGAATCTCGAGTATGAGTTTAACGATATCCATCCTATTGTATGTATACCTTGAATGAATATCCCGCAATAACTACCGAATCTAAATCTCCAATGAATTGAGTAGAAGTTCGATTTTTCGACTTGTTGAATAAATTCGATTATTTTGAGCGAAATTCGAATTTTGAGTTATATCTTTGTAAGATCAAAAGGAATTTGAATGTAAATTTGAATAATTAATTCAAATTGGAGTATAACTGAAATCGAGATTTAAGTTCTGAACTTGATTTAAATCGAAAATGCGAATGGAAACTCAAGTATTGAGCTAAGATGAATCTTGAGTCCAACTCGAAATGTAATGAATTGACTGTGAGGTTAAAGTGAGTTTAATCTCGAAATTGGAATCGATAATGGTTAAGATTTTGAATTTTGGATAAATTGTTTTGGATTGGATTATTTTTGAAAGTAGTAATTATTATAAAGCTATTTTATTTAAAATTATGGTTTTAGAATATTCATATTATTTTGTTACAAGCTTACTTATCTTTGTTTTCATGCAAAATTTTCAAACATACTTTTCCAAGCCTAGTTATTTATTTCAAACCATTTTCAAAACCTATATAACCATTCAACTCATTTTTTTTCAAAGCTATCAATTTATTTAAATCTATTATATATCAAGTTAGTTATTTTACAAAGCATATCTATTTTTTTTCAAACCCATTTTAAAATCTATCTATTTTCTCAAGTTAATTTTATATTAAGATATTACTTTTCCAAAATTACTACTATGTAACTTAGTTATTTTGATAAACGTATGTATCTAATATGAACAAATTAAGATCCAAATTAATTGAATGTAAAGACTCAATTGAATATCACTTGTTGTAATGTGAAATCCAAATTGAGTATGATTGTTGATAATGAATAAAATTGTGAATACGAGCTTAAATTTTGAAATGATATTGAATGCTCGAATAGTTTTGAAATTAATTTAATTTGATCTTGAAAAGAGAATTTTGAAGATTATCGATATACGAATACTTTGATATGAGACTTGAAACTTATATTTAAAAATTATATAAGTATGAGGTTCGAAAACTATTGATTTGGAATATAATTGATGTGAAACTAGTAATCTTATATAATGGAATTATATAAGAATGATATACTTGAAAAATGATTTTGAGATTTAGGTGTAGATTTCAAGATATGGAAGCTTTCAAAACTTATATATATACCAATTTATATAAGAACAGCGATTAATTCAAAAACTATTGCTGGAAGGAAATTGAGGTGAATATGAAATCTTATACAAAGGAAGGTATACAAGAGTGATATATTTGAGAACATGATTTGGAAATCTCATGAAAATAGACACTTATGTTGAAACATGAAATGAAGTACTATGTATACATATCCTATGTTTTCAAATTAAGATACGGGAAGTACCTTCTTGCGAGTAACGAACCTATTTGGTAGGTATTTTATGCGATGATTGGGTTGTCCGGACGTAAAATTTGTATGTTCCCTTCGGCTGCATAACGAAATTCGCAGGGCTAGGAGCGCCTACGGCAACGGATGTTTCCTAGGGGATCCAGGCGAAACCATTGTGTTTGCTGCGATTTATGGTCGGTTTGCGAGGGCGAAATCCACAGGGCTGGGAGCGCCTACGGGTACGGATGTTTCCTGTGGGATCCAGGCGAAATCATTGTGTATCTGCGGTCCAACTTGAGATATAAGAGCATAAGGTGGCAGTGATTGTCTTAGCCTGGTAGTGTTCTGTGAGTATCTCAGGTTTTTCGATTTCTTTTTAGATGTCTTCTGTTAATTTACTCGTGACGAAATTTGCAGGGAAGCTATTTCCTACAGATACGGATGCTACCTAGGGGACCCAGGCGTAACCATTGTGTATTTGCGGTTCGTGAGTAGTCTTGACAATTGGCATCGGTTGGAACATCCAATATCTATTTTTTAAAGATTTTAATTTTTTTCACTGGAAGTTGAAACAAGTATATTTAAGTACTTGGAGATTTTAGTCATTCGCCTGGATAGCGTTTGCCTAACGTCTGTAAGAACGATAATAAGTTGTTAACTTTGTGTTATCAAGTATTTTCGAACTTTAAATAACAAATCAATAGTCGGAAATTTAATCTTATATAACTTCAACAAAAGAACTAAGAAAGAGGATTTTGAAGGTTTTGCAAGTCCACAGCTTTGAAATATATGAGAATTGCAAGTTCAAATTTAAGGTTTTATAAAAAAAAGAATTTCGATCTTTAAATAGAATTTTTGAAAGCTTAATAAAAAAGTTGAATAGCAAATGAGTATTGTAAAATTTATAAAACCAAACGAACATGGAAAAAACAATTCACTAACGAATTCTAACATTTAATAGAAATATGAATTATGGATTAAAAAATCAATCGAAATGAATTCAAATGAGATAAATCCGGATTTACGTGGTGAATGGATAATGCAATGTATGAAGATGTGAATTCGATGAATGCAAGTGCATTAGCGACCAAGTAAATAAAAGATGAAACTTTGGTAAGAAAAACGAAAAGGAACCAAGACGGAATAAATAAAATAAAGGTATGTATGTGAATATATATTAATGGAAGTAAGTTGAAGATGAATGATTTGGAAGTGAATAAATTGTATGTATTAAAGTGAATAAATACAATACAAATGGGAACAACATGATATAGATTTAAGGTGAATCAAAATAATTGAACTAGTACAAACTAAATGACAAATAGATTGAATGTTAATAAATTGTGTAAACTTGAACAAAACTTGACATGAGTTTAAATGGGATGTTGAAAGGAAATGAAATTTAAAATCGATGAGCATATGATAAATAACATTGGAAGGTTGACTGGAATGAAATTTAATATAAGAAAAATAAATGGGAATAGTTTGAAAGTAAATAAGTTGTATGCTAACGAATCGAATGATAATAAAAACAAAAATAAGTAATTTAATGTTAAGCATTGTGTGTAAGAAAATGAACATTAATAAAGTGAATGGAAATAATGAGTGTATCATGTAATGAATATAAATAAAATGAGCATTAACAAAATGAACGCTAATAAGAAATGCGTGTATAAACATAATGAAAATCAAAGTAAATCGAATTTACATGACTTAAATGAAAAATAAACTGAATATAAAAGAAGGAAATATGTATTTGTATATGAGTTTCTGTTTCGTGTATGAATCTGGGTTCATGTATGCTTTTGTTGTTGCCATGACACGCTATAACTTATGTTATTTATCGTTTGTAATATGTATGTTAAGTTAAAGCATATATGTTTGATTTTAATTTATTTTTTTAGTGTTTTAGTAGGAAGCAATGGCGTGCGCTTCGCATAAGAGCTCACTTTTCTGGTAAAAATTAAACATGAAGCAAACATGCTTATAAAACGCTAATAAATGGTACGCATATTGATTTAATACCATATTTGGGTTTTTTTTTTGTTTCCCCAGGTTCAGGGATGCCTCATCGTATAGACGAGATGTATATTTTGTGTTTTGTTGTTTTCGTGTATGGGAAAATTTTCCCGATCGAACCGTGCAAGGGAGATGGTGCCGAAATTTTCCGTAAATCCGGGCATTAGAAAAATTTTCAAGTCTTAAAATTATATAACTTACTTTGTTCTAATAAGTTGTAATAAGGAACAATTTGAATAAAATTAAAATAGAACTAATATCTTAAAAATAATATTCCAGTCATGCACCGCACCTTCTTCTCGAAGTCCACCTGTGACCCAGTCAGTCGTCGCTCCAACGAGTTGAAGCCGCCACGTTGAACCTGTGACCATCGCCCTGCTCCTTTTCGTTGTTTCCTCCCGCATGTTCTGTCGTTGACCAAAAGTAAGTAAGCTTACGATTAAACTTATTTTAGCTTCGCTACTTCCTTTTTTTGGCATTTTAGTGAATATGCTTGTTGTGTGCTGATTCATTTGACGCCTTGGTTTGGATTTATGTGCTAGTTGTTGCTTGTTATTGTTCTTCCATGTTGGAATTTAACCGTCATGTGTAGCTATATATAGGGTTCCATGCGTTCTTGCTTCGTTATTTGAGAGAGAGAGAAAAAACCGAGTTTTAAAATCCAATTTGTAGACCGTCTTGCAACATATGTATGAAGAAATGGTTTGGGCTTTGAAAATTTTGACTAATGCGGTTTATGGGAAAAAAAGAAAATTGCTTGAACTGAGCTTGAAACTATGGGAGTAAACCCTTTGTTTTTCCCAGATAAATCTGTTATTAAGTGATAGGTATAATGTTATATATATATATATATATTTAAACTATACCAGCATATGCTTCGAAGTTTGAAATATATATCTATAGCTTACTCCATTCTGCATGGGTTGTTACCTTAACAAAACGATACCTAGGTTATTGCATGAACTTGATTATGCCCCTTTATATTTATGGTTGCTGCATGTGTGAATTTACTTGCTGGTCTTACTATTTTAATGGCATGAGCACCATCCTGACCAATGTGCATGCATTATAGGATAGTTGGGCTATCTTATATAAATGGATATTTTACAATCTTAAGCCTGTTTTAATAGTTTATTACATGATTAGCCATGTTTCAGAAATAATTACAAATATAGACCTGTTTTGTCAGGGGCGGGATATAGGCGCCTTTTGAAAACTCGCCTTCATGCGCATTTTCAAAACCCGCCTGTGTATTTGGAGTAATATCAAAACTTTATATATACTCACCATTCTTCTCATAATTCTGATTCATACTCAACCACAGCTTCACAGCTTCGAATATTTTCAAAATGTCTTCTCAAATAATGGTTTAACCAAAGGTTAACTCGTATCCAGTTTGCTGTCACTGTGGATATATGGCTGAAGTTGTCGTCTGTGATGATGGCGAAAACATTGGTCATCGAAGTCTTCTTTGTTGCAATTATCCTCACGGATGCAATTTTTTAGAATGGATTGACGAACCGCTTTGTCCCAGGGGCATAGCATATGCGAATGAGCTGGAGCAAGAAATTAGACGTCTCAAAAAACTCCTAGAGGACTTGCAATTTAAATCTAACCACTAGTTTTTCTATTATTCGTTGTCGTTGTAGGTTTCTAAAGATTAGTTTGAATTATTGTATTATCCGTTGTCATTGTATGTTTCTGAAGTTTAGTTTGAATTATTGTATTATCCGTTATCGTTGTATGTTTCTGAAGTTTAGTTTGAATTATTGTATTATTTGTTGTCGTTGTATGTTTCTGAAGTTTAGTTTGAATTATTGTATTATCCGTTGTCATTGTATGTTTCTGAAGTTTAGTTTGAATTATTATTTGTGTGTTTGTAGGAGTTGGAAGATCAGTACGAAGTATTGGATGTTTCTGTTTTTCTAATGAATTATTTTATGCTTATGAAGTTTGAATTAAAGCTTTGTATGTTTACTGGTTTGTACAGTGTACATTATGACATAAATAAGAATTGACAACTCGCTGCCAGAAATTAAAGCTGGGTCAGTCTGTTTCTGTACAGTACGATCTGTTGCAAATCAGGTGATTTGACTAGACATGGGCATAGGACAATTGATTCTGTAAAGCTGGGTCAGTCTGTTTCTGTACAGTACGATCTTTCAATTCTGACGCATAGCTTGTTTTTTGTGATCAGGACGAGCATAGGACAATTGATTCTGATTCTGCTTTATTTTGAAATGGGTGACATGATTAAAGCTCTGTCAATTCTGACTTGACAACGACCGAACACTGAGTTGAATAAAGTTGATTTGATGGTAACGTTGCTTAGTTGGTTCCCTATTTCATAGCTCTTCAGCACATTATTTCTCATACACTTCAATCTTTTCTTCAAATAACTTCAAAAAAATAAACACAGTCAACAATGGCGCCTCCTTTTATTAATACACTTATCTACTACGACGGTGAGTTGGTCGTGGATGGGCACCAAAATGGAAGATATGTGGGAGGATTATGCAAACTAGGGAGAGTTCGAAGGGGTTGCACACTTGGTGCTTTGAAAGACATAGTTTTCCAAGCAACCAGAATTAACCCTCTTGAATATGATATCGAGTTGTCAGTTAGCTGGCCTACTGAATCAGGCTCGAGAGCCGTAGCACTTTCAGACGATGAAGATGTACAAGTAATTTTTTCCACTGTGAAGAAATCGTTTGAGTTGTTTGTTGGAAAAACAGCAAAAGAAATCGTGGACGATGTCGTGGAAGAAATAATCACACCTCCTATAGTGAGTAGCGATTTCAGTTATTTCACAGAAATGTTGCAAACTCATGATCCATCAGTCAACATTAGTTCTCCTTTATACACCAATCCGTATTGTCCACCAAATGTGGCTGAGCAACAGCAACAGCAACAACAACAACAAGAAGAACAACAGACTGATCAGTCAGAATTGTTAGATATGAGCCAAAGGTAGTTAATCCAAATCAAGTTAGTTTTATAACTACCCATTGAAATGTAAGATCTAACTGAAATGCATTTATTAACAGATTGACTGTAGAAGCCAAAGCAGAATGGGGTGTAGGTCCTTCACAACAGGCCGAACATATTGACAGCATGGCGGTTGCCATGACAACAGTTGATGATACATGCTGGACCGGAGTCAACAATGAACCATTGAACTATGACTATGATACAAACATAGTAGATCCTGAACAAGATGGTGACGAGGTTCAAATGGAAGTACCCATGGACGATGATCTCCGTTCGGCGCAAATGATGGCCAGATCCGTAGTGGCTAATCTAGAGTTTTCTAGCGAAAAATTCTCGGCTGCCTGCATACAAAATGGTTTTGATGTTGGGATGGTATTCCAAAGCAAGGAACAATTTCTCCATCAACTTACGGAATGGTCTATTCTGCACGATGTTTCATACAAGGCAGTCAAGTCGAATAAAATACCGCTGTATGTTGTGTTGACGATACTTGTCTGTGGCGAATACATGCTATAGTGTCGAAGAAATCAGAAAATGGATTGTGGGAAATCAGAAAGTTGCCTCACGAACATAGCTGTGTCAACCCTACGATTAATTCAAACCACAAGCAAGCCACTTCTGCGTTTCTTGTATCCAAAATCATGGCTTTTGTGAAGGCCAATTTGGATATCTCAGCTGGGACAGTGCAAGTGCTTGTCGACGAGGAACTCTTCATCAAAATCAGTTACATGAAAGCTTGGCGAACATTGAACTAAGCTTTGGAAAAAATATACGGTGACTGGGCCGAATCGTATTCATATTTGCCTCAGTATTTTGAGGAAATAAAAAGATGCAATCCAGGTTCAGTAGGACATGTAGTATACGATGAGCATGGGGTATTTCAGCGTGCTTTTTGGGCATTTAGTCCTTCCATTGCAGGTTATGTACACTGCCATCCAGTGCTCTCTATTGACGGGACATATTTGTACTGTAAGTACAAAGGAATACTGCTTGTTGCTACCGCTGTAGATGCGGACGACTGCCTTTACCCATTAGCTTATGGGGTGGTCGAGTCCGAATCGTATGATAGTTGGGCATGGTTCTTTTCATGCATGCGTGAGTTCATTTATAGTGTACAAAATCGACACATTACATTTATATCTGACAGAATGAAAGGGATTCCATGCACTTTGCAGGATAAATGGCGACAACCGCACAAACATAGGTTCTGTGCAAGGCATCTTAAAGCAAAATTTCAAGCTGCAGGTCATCGAGACAAGCGACTTGTAGGCTTGTTTTACGCTGCTGCATGTGCTTCAGAAGTGGTTGAATACAATAAACTTAGAGAAGAGATCAAGACAACTAAGCCGGAGGCGCATGACTGAATTAAGCGAAGCCTGGGGAATTGCGAAGAAAACTGGGCTCTTTGCAAAGACGACGGCGACCGCTTCCATATTATGACGACCAACGCATCTGAAAGTTTTAATGGCATACTGAAAGGCGCCAGATCCTTGCCTATAAAGGCGTTGGTTGCAAGAACGTTCTTTTGATCAGTTGAGTATTTCTATAAGAGACGAGAAAAAGGGGCGGTCTGAATTCGAAACTTACTCCAAAATGGGAAGCTAAAATTGAAGGTCGTGCTATTGATGCATGGCGTTGTAGGCTGGTTTGATTTGGTCGATATAAAGGGTAAGTGATTAACGGTTACGGCGATGAATATGATGTTGTGATCGATGGTTCTGATGTCACATGTACATGCAGAATCCCACTTCTGCAGAAGATACCATGTGCTCATGTGATGGCGGCTTGTTCAGCACAGGATTTTGGTGGTAATCTGGCACATCACGATTTCGCTTCTGAATGGTACTCCGTCCAAAGTTATAGAGCTACATACGACCCAGAGTTTAATCCTATATGCGATAAGAAATACTGGGACCCGTACAACGGTCCACTATACACGCTCCGCATGTCCGAAGACTAGCTGGACGACCCAAATCAACGAGGTTCAAAAATGTTATGGACGAGCATCAAACACCCAAAACAAACAGGTGCAGCAAATGTGGATCGTTGGGCCATAACAGAAAGCGGTGTACTTCAGTAGCTTAAAATGGAGATGTATGTTTGTTGATGCAACGTCAGTGTGTTGCATTTCGTGTATCTGTATTTCTTATGTTTCGAACTTATCTGTCCTTAACCGGACTATGTATCTCTCTTGTATTTGAATATTAGAATTTGGTATTTGTTTTACGTTGTTTGGTTAGGCTATATATACTATTCAAATGTTGTGGTAGTTCAAAGTTTAATGTTTACACCTACATTCGAGTATATAGGAATCGTTATCTGTCGGTTTTCATTGAGACACAAAACGTTCGAATCTATAGAACTATATTTCAGTAATGAAAAAGAAAAAGGGGAATTTTATATTACAAATATCGAGTTATGTCCAAATCATATTTCAAGGAAGTCACCATGTCCAAATGTGATAGTGCCTAAGTATATATAATTCTGTAGTATATAATTGTTAGAATACATGGGCGAGTTTTCAGAACGCGCCTTTGTGCGGGTTTTCAAAACTCGCCTTCGTTAGTCCAAAATAGGTCTATATTTGTAATTACTTTTGAAACATGGCTAATCAAGTTATAAAGTTTTAAAACAGGTCTAACATGGTAAAAACTCCTATATAAATATATACATCTAGTCTTTGGTTTAGAAGTACTGTCAAAAAAAAGGGAGAAAAAAATACATTTTTGTTCCATCTTGTAAATTGGTCCAGAAACCACCACTTGGTTCTGATTTGCTTGAACAAATGCATTATGGATTTACCTATTGTAGGGTTAGGTGCTATTTGATTTTGTCTTGCCAAACAAACCTTTGAGACCGCTTATGCATAAGATGTATGCAGACATCCCATCAGTAGCTGTTTGATTTTTTTTGCTTGAACATCTTATGCATACTTTGTGTTGTCTACTAGGTTACCTTACGCGACTCAAGTTGAATACTCTGTGCTCCTATTCAGTTTGTCTATTTTGTTTCAATATAAGCTTTATGCAGTTATGGTTTCTCTTATACTATGGCATGGCCACTTGCATGTTTTGTACTGTCCCGATTATTTATATGCAGCAAAAAAATAATAATAATAGAGAAATTACTGGAACATGTTATCACTCAATCCATATACCATTCTTTTGTCTCCACGCGTCTAATTTGATGCATGCAGGGTACTCGACCTACTTTGGATTGTATTTCGGTAGTTCATAGATTTTTATGCTCGAATGATTTAAATAATTTGTAGGGCTTAAATCTATTATATGCATGTGTTTATCGAGGTTTGATAACTTGAAATAAGTTTAATCCTGACTCAGATATTTTGAGTTTTGCATGGGACACTCGAGTCAGGTCCTATGTGTTCCAGGCTTAGAGTTCATCTTGCAAAAGAGGAGAGGAACAAGAAGACACAAGACGCTTATGAGTGTGCAATCCCGACAAAACGTAAACTTTTATTCATTTAAAATTTATGTATTTATATTCATTCATCCGCTGTATAAAAATGATTAGTAAAACTCGGATATATATATATATATATGAAAATTTTCTGCTGCTCTTATTGTTTATGTCTGTGATTCTGTTTGTTATTATGTTAAACCCGCTAAGCTAAATAACTACTTGTCGATTTGAACGTTCTAAGTTGGTTTAATTACCGACTTGGAGCAATCAAAAAGGCAGGTCGTTACATAAGGCTATCACTGGAATAAAAAGCTTGGAATTTCATCGAATACTTTGAGTTTCCCTGAGGAAGAAGCGAATCTGCTACTCTCTAAATTCCTTAAGAAAGATAAGCTTACAGATATTGCCTTCGAATCTTTTACTGCTATAATATATCTTCTCTAGTAGGAGCGGAATGGCAGAATATTTAGTAATAGACGTACTCACTCAATGGCATTAGCTCAAATAATTGAAAAACAGGTTAACTTCCTGGTTCGCAACAATGGCACTGCATCTGAGAGAGCGAGAGAGTACATCCTTTTTCTGTAGGAATAGGGAGCCGAATTGCGAGATTGTGGAAAGCGGGAATAGATAGATACAGTGAATTTGAATTGTATTGGTAATGGACCTTGGGCCAGGTGGTGATGTATTTTCATTTGTTGATTCTTTTTTCATATTATATTTTGTTATATATTTGTTTAATGCAATAAAAGTGAAGCAGTTTTCAAGAAAAAAGTACTAAATGAAGTAAGGGAGATTAGGAAAAAGTAAGCATAAGAAAACTAAAAAAAATACTTTAATAAAACAATACCATGCACTTACACACGCTCTACTCTTACATATACATGGATATATCTTGTTACTCTTACATACATATATATGTCACCATTGATCAAATCAAATTTAAAGAAAAAGAATCTCAAAACATATACATGTATATATATGCATATATAAACTCATTATAAATATGTGTGTCCGTGTGCAAATTTCACCTTTAAATTAAGAATTCAAATCGAGCAGACAAGGATTATGGAAAAAGGAAAAAATGACATGGAAAATCATGGTGATGGACGGGCAACGTGTGGAGGTAAAGGGGTAAGGAGGTATACATGTAAAGTGACATGATATTGTTTGGCTTAATATATTTTATTTGAATATTCCTATAAATTTATACTCCCTCTCTTCACAAATTCACACACTCACTTCTCTTCCTTCTTTCTCTTCTTAAGCTCCAAAATGCTCTTCACTAATAACTTTCAAGCCTTAGAAAAAGTTTACAAATTTATGAAAAATGATGTAAAATATATATGTTGATCCACTTCAAAATCAAGTGCAAACCTCTTCTTGTCATCCTCACTATCTATGGCCACACCATCTTTCACCCTAGCTAGAGAGAAAATAAGTATGCAAGGAGGTTACCAAGCCCACTAATGGAGAAGGAGCTAGTTCAAGATGCTTCAATACGATTGCAGCCGAGCCATAACAAATTTTACGGATCCTAGAAACCAATGGAGGTGAGAAAACAACTTTAAATAATCCTAACTATCTGTATACTAATGAAGTAATATGCTTCTATTAACTGATGTTTATCTATGTCGTGATGATCATTTATCAAATTAGATGGTAATATATTGATTGTATGGATTCTTTAACAAGTCACGTTAAATACACATTGATAAGCAAACATGAAATCACTTTCATTTATTTAATGAAATGGTGAAAATGTAATGGTTAAACCTTTTGGAAATGGTTTGTAATGTTTTAGAAATAAATTATAAAATCTTCTAAGTGTAAATATGAAGTCTGAAAAGAAATTAAGTTTGAAGAAATTTTGACGTGTCATGAAAGAGTAAATCGTAATGTCACTCCTTAAAAAGTGGATCTTTTTTATATAGAAAATATGAATCTAAATTCTTTGAAGTAACATTTTTGTGAATCTTTTGACAATAGCTTTGCAACGAATTGACAGAATCAATAATTCCATTGAGGAAATTATGAAATATGAGTAAAACAAGTTTTAATAAACATTGTGGCTTTGACGTTCAAAATCCAATAAATAAAATTATTTGAAAATGAAGTTTTAAATTCATGAAAATTAGGGAATAAATGTTATAATTCATTTAAAATGTTTGAAAAGCGATTTAAGTTGAATATATATTGACTTTCCAATGATAGAAAAATCATTTTAATGACTTAAACTAAAACAATATTTCCATAACACTTTTCAATAATGATTAAAACTGAAATTTAAACATAACCAGTATTCTCCACTTCTTTAGTAAATGCTATTTAAATGATTAATAAATTAATTTGAACCTTGTATGGAGGTTCTTTAAATTATTTGAAGATATTAAATAATTGAACCAAATCAAAAAGCTGTAATAAGCAATTGATTTAATCCTGACTCTAATAAGTCGACGAGTAAACCTATTTTCTGTTTCTAAGATTCGGATTTGATTTCCTAACCAAGTATATGTTCAAGATCAACCGGTGCCCTAGTTTACCTGGTCTTTTCTTTGTCTAAGGATATATAAGGTTGAAATGTCGGAAATGAATTAAGTATTAAAGATTAAATTTTCTAAAGATAAATAAATCGAAATTCTTAAAGATTATCTTGTTGTATTTAGTGTAAAATTCCAATGTGGGAATCCTTAGTATGCATCAAAATCTAATAGTTTTATACCACTATTTAATGAATAGTAGAGACCGAACAAAAAAATTGATATTAAGTAAGATGAGTATGATTTATTTGGATCTACAATACTAAATGGACATGCCATCTAAGACGACTAAATGAATGAGGTTTAATGATTCAAACTATATATATGAAGAGTATTTAAAGTATACATCATTAAAGATGTTGAATTAAGAAATGAAGAACACCCAACATCCAATACTACTAAAACATTATTTTTACGATGATTGAGTCGAGGAGATTGGGCAAGATCTAGGTGATTCCTAATTGAAAACTATTTTCGGTTAATTAAATGTTTCAAAGTAATGATGATCAAAGAAATAAGAACGATGGAGATTGAAAGAAGAGTTGTTTTCACTAACCTTAGGGGAATTTTCCTCTATTACAAATCAATAGCGGTTCTGCATTCGGTTCTTTAGTGCAAGGGATACTCTTTACTAGATCACACGATCTAGCAGGAGTAGTGTCTTCGGTTTGTCCATGAATGACCTTTATTTAGTGGTCTAGGAAGTAACTCTATTGCACTATATACACTTTCTCTGAAATGTACAAGCTTAGAGGTTGTATATTACTGGAAATGTAAAGGCCCACAAATCCATAACCTTTGAGTTGACTAAATACACTACACGTCCAACCCAAATTGCACGGAAATACAAATCATTATGAAATAAAGAAGAAAAAGATAGAAGAAGAACAGAAATAACAACATAGAATCTCACATCGCAACGGAATAAAATATGATATAATATTATATATACATAACAGCTTTTGGAGTATAAAATTTTAACTATATAAACATACCATTATCAGTGTACAACATTTATAATGCAGCGGAAATAACAAAAGATAACTCCAACCACTTAGTTTAACTTTTACTTTTAAAAGAAAGGATAATCGTAAGGTCGATCCACAAATAAATACAAATGGTTTTTACCTTACGATAACCCAAAACATTCTATGAATCAATACTATTCTGATATTATAATAGTGTTTAAATCAAGTAAATAACAAGAAAGTCAAACAGTTACATCTCACGCTCCACATACATAGTATATTATCAAAACCACAAGCTCTTATTAAAGAATGGATTCCAAATGTAGCAAGGCATGGAACCACCGTCCGACAGTGTATCCCTAGAGAGGAATACACCGTGTTCAAAAAGAACATCCTCTAACCCAAGCTAAGCATGATCGACTACTCGCTTTGCTTAAGTGTTCCGAATGTATTATCACCAATGGTTAGGATCAGCAGTCGTTACTAAAGCATACAGCAGCAATAGAATAAAGAAGCAAATGGATTTTCTCTAGATCTGGTGACAATACACACTAATGGAAGCGACTCACTTAGCCATGCAAACTACCCGATTTTACACCATTTCCCAGTCATGAGGCCTGAGGCTACGTCTTGCCTTTTTGATACTACGTCATTCATTTACTTTGAACGCCACATCATCAAACCCGCCTAATCATTAATTGATTTCCCCAAAAATATCATGGGTATAAAGCTAAGAGAAACGAATTCCTCTACCACCAAACGTAAATACTTTTGAAAAGATCAACATATATGAACTGTTAGGCATAGTCTGTTAGACATTAGTCCATACAAGTTGTTGGGGACTGGACGAACCGAAGGCACCATCCCATCGATCCGTCTTAGGAAATTTCTACCCAGTATTAATAGAACAACCCTAGCACTTTACTCCTCAGTTATCTTCACCATAATCTGATTCGTAATGCTTGTGTCTATACAAAGTGGTTTTCAAATAATAAAATTGATCCCGGTCTCTCCGTATTATTATATGGAATAAATAATATTAAATCTAATAATTAAATATATATTTTACCCTAGAAAATCTCTAAACCTAGTTCATTCCTACAGGTCATCGCGTTTACAAAATCAAGGGTGATTATCGCTATGTTCTTCATCCCCTTCGATATCAACATCCACACAATGAAATTCAAAATTTCCAATTGGAAATCTAAGAGCTTCTTTAGCTCTATAGCTTGAGCGGTCAATGTCATATATTATTTCATGTTTGGTGGGAATTTTGGACCAAAAGTCGCGGTGTTTGGGGGCATTTTTCTGGCCATCGAGGGGATCTGATTTCGAGAGGCTGGGCACGGTGGGTAGAGGCTTAGACGGCGCAGAGGATATCGATGTCAGATCATGGTCAAGGAGTGTGGTGGCTGCCGTGCTCCACCCTAGGAGGCGCGATATTGGGTTTCTCGTACAGGCAAAAGGATGAAGAAGGATAAAGTGATGGTAACACTTCGCTAAACATTATTAAAGTAAATTAATTATATTTAATTATATTAAAATTGTAATTAATGAATATTGCTGTAACTTCTTCATACGAGTTCAGAATTCGACGATCTTGGGTCCGTTAGAACCGTCTCGACAAGAATACGCAATGACACTGACTAGGACAGAAACAGAGCCACTTAGAATTGGAGGCAAATTTAAATCCGAACAAAATAGAAATTCAGAAATAAATACTGGCGAAGTGGAAACTAATGTGAGAACTCCTTCTCACTCAAAATTATATTTTGTCATATTATTCTATTCATGTATAAAAATATGTAGAATTGCCAATGTAGATTTTTATCAGTTTTAATCATTACAAATTGTGTACGCTGCCTATTAGCTCACCTCCCTCGTCCACGGACCATGGATGATTTAATTGATTGTATTGTGTGTTGATTGTGTTGTTGAAATGCTTAATGTATTAAAAATAATGTTAACATTAATATGGTAATTGAAATTAAATTATAAATATTTATTTATAATTTAAAAAGTGAAAATTGGTAACTCAGAAAAATAATTCAAATCGAATTAGAACTTGTTAAATTAATTAACCAGTGAATATTTTGAATAGACTGTTGTTTGAAAACCCCACATGGGACTAGGGATGGTAATTTATTCACATCTTCCCTGAATTTAATTATATGTCAATCGATGGGTTGACAGACTTTGGTGAGCGTTATTTATTTATTTTAACGCTTATATAGTGATAGAATGCACTCTGTATGATGTGTGGATCTTTAATGATTATTTATCATTATTGTGAATACATGCGATGTATGGAATTCCATATAAATATATTTATATTGTAATTGATTGAGTCTAATTCCAATTCAGAAATAACTGATAGTTCTAAAATAATATATAGTATAGTTTTCAAATATTATTAAATATAGCTTTAAATTAATATTTTGTATAGTTTTAAAATAATATTCAGTGAAGGATCAAAATATGATTTCGATGCCCGATTTGGGATGGACACGAAAATATTGAAATATGGAAGCTGAGTTAAGTATATATGCTATTTTTATCTCGTGCGGATATTTATATCAATTTTATTATTTTTCTAAATGAATATCGAAAAGAAATGATTTCAAAATCTGATATTTTGAAAATATTATCATTTAAATATTATAATGACAAAGAGTATTCAATTTTGACTTAATTTTGAAACGAAAGTGGGAATCGTTTTTAAACCGATTTTATAAAAAAACGTTTTGAATGAAATATTATATATATATATATATATTAATGGCTTGAATAGAACGCGCCGCACCACGACCGTTCGCGAATTTCGACCTTTGACTTCAAATTGCCATTACGGGAGATCCGACCATCGGATTCTTCTAAAACCAGAACCATTGGGTTAGTATCGAAAATAGCTTTCCAATGAATATAAGAGATTTAAATTTGAGTGGTTGGATTTGGAATTATGTCCAAATAATTTTTGAAAAGGTCATTGTAAATGCAGTTCAGTGGCCGTTATTGGAAACTGAACGTACAGGCCTTGATAAAATCATTAAAAATATTAATAATTTGTGTAAAATCATAAAAAATGATTTGGATAGAGTTGGGATGAAAAATTCCATATTTGAAAAGATAAAAATATATTTTATATCAAAATGAACTAGTTATTAACTAGAATATTAATTCAATGTTTTTAAATAAATAAATTGGATTTGAAGTGGTTATGATATAACCAAGATTTTCCAACATATGAATTGGAATGGATTTGAATAGAATCATCTTCTGGATATTTCGATATTGGATTCCATGACTGTGCGGATATTGTGGATGAATTTGGAAGATAGATATGTATATAGTTATTCCCTATACGATATGTGTTGGTTTCAGAATTTGATATTGAATATAAGCCGATATAATTTCTGTTTAGAGCCTTATATTTAATATCAAGTTGGATTTTGGGTTAGTCGTCAATGGTGTCTTAAATAACACTGTTCTTAAACCTCGTGTGAAAAGAATAAATTTTTTAATTGAGATTATTAGAGTTTCCAGTTACATTTAGTAATTGGAATAAAATGGAATGCGAATTGGATTTATTGTGAACTTTGTTTTTAATGACATTCGTTCTTTAACCCGATTAACAGTGAAATGTGATTGGGAATTTATAAATCTTTTTATTAAGATTTAATGGAAATTTTCCAAAGTCAAGTTTTCTAATTCAATAAAATAAATTGGAATGGAATGGAATTCGATTTAGTAATAATCGAAGTGAGCTTCTGTGAAGGAAGACTGTTAATATATATGGAATTTTAAAAGTCTTTATCGTTATTCCATTTATATTATTAGTTAGATACGAAAATTGATCTCGACTATATATTGATTTGTTTTCTGTGAAGATTCCATAATTAATGGAATGTGATTTTGGGTTTATCGTGAACTGTGTTTTAAATGACATTGGTTCTTTAACCCAGTTAAAGACAGGGTTACATGTCTAACATTGTATTTCGGACTGTATTATTGATCTCTACTAAATATATATCTGTTTGGTGGCTGAGAATTTATTCTCTTGCTTAACACCCTTCTCTGAGACGTATGTGCTTAGAGGTTATATATCGGCAGAAATCAATGTTACGGTGTAGATTGTCGATGCGGCATGTTTGATTTCCCAAAGTTAAATAATCATTAATAATTATTTTTGGGAAGATTAAAACTAAGTGAAGTTTTAATGAATCTTTCATTAGATTGAAATGTGAATGTTATAATTTAAATTATCAAATTTGGGAAATGATCGAGAATGGAGTATCACCAGTTTTTCTCGAAGCGATAGTTAAATCTTTTATTAGATTTGAACGTAAAATGGTAATTAATTTTACCGATAACACTGTGGGTCTTAGATATGGAGTACCACCAGTTTGCTCCATGGGAAGAATAGTTTGGGATTGGGAAATAAAATAAATGATTACTTCGGTAAGGTTCACTAATCCCAACTAGTTTAGAAAACTTTAATTTGGTTTAAATTGTGAAAATAATATTTGAATAAAAGAATATTCTGGATTGGAATGAGGCGTATGTTGTGTTTGTGTAGCACTTGTTTATGAGATACGCGAATTATTCGGAAAGACCGGGTTTATACCCATTCTGAATAATTGATTCGATGATAAGTCAACGATGAAGACGGTGGTTGAAGACCGGACTTCTTCACATCATTTGGATGATTACTAATGTCTTGATTGGGCTATACACCCAAGACAAGGTAATAAGTGGTCATCGTCCAGACAGAATTGGAGATCGACCGGATATGCGAGGGCCTCACTCCTGTATTGGACATTTAGGACGAGGAGCAAGGTGCCTCCAGTTTCGTTCAGACCTAGAGCGAACTAGTAAATGGATGTGTGTCTGACACTGGATTTTATTCTATGTTGATTGGCCTCTATTAAATATATATATCAGTTTGGTGGCAGTGAATTTATTCTCTTGCTTAACACCATTCTCTATGACGTACGAGCTTAGAGATTATATATTGATAGGCATCAGTCGCATGACGTGAATTGAAACACCCCACCCTCCATTAAGGTCACTCACAAGGGAATGCCTTAACTTTGGTGGAGGTTTGTAAGTAAAAGTCACAGATAAAAAACAAGACAGATATAAACACATATATATAAGCAGCGGAAACCAAACAGACTTTTATTTCATAAATACGTGTTCATACAAAACATTTCCATAACTGTCATATAATAACTTACAAAACATTACAACATCATTTCTGTCTTGGTTATTAAATAAAGAAGTATAAAACATAATTAAAACTGCATAAATTCCCATAGAATGTGTCCAACAGCCATAGCCAAGGGATGAGAGTCCAAACCGTACATCTACTATCTTGAAGCTTGCAAAGAGTCTGACTAAGCTGGGTTGTTTCCTCCCTATGGACCTGGAGGGGAAACGGAAGAAAAGAAGACGAAAGAAAATAAGGTCAGACATAAAGCCTGGTAAGTCTAGTGACTCTTCAGTATGTGAATAAGAAAAAGGGCATGAAAAGTATAAACTGGAAATAGGAAGTATCATAAACTAAGGTAAAGCAGTTTTTGAATCGAATATACTACCGCGCCCCACACTATATCTCTGCACCTACTAGTACTGTCTTAACTGGCACCCCATGATCAGGGCGAAGTGATCCCCTTTCTAAGGATCGGCTCTTACTCGCATAATCATCTGTGTCTTACGGCCCCCGATGATTTGTAGATACCTACGCTGGTCCCACCATGGGGTGTATGTAGTCCCATGGTGGTGCATAGGTTATACTACTGGTGCCCCCAGTGCCCTGTTTGTCTGCTCCGAAGTGTGGGCACGCCCGCACTCCGTTAGAACCACACTATTGCACCCACCGCCGTCGCTTTTGACCGCTTACAATCATCCCAGTAATCGTGCCCCACCATGCCTAGTTTTAGGGTACTATGACACCTAATTGGGTTACTGCTGAAATGAGTCCCCGTTACTAGGGTTTTCTAGTCAAACATGTTAAGTGGTTAAGTCTCTGTATTTACCTAACCCCACCCATCAGTTTAATTAACATGTTGAATTGGTTAAGTGTTTTAGTTAACTTAATCCTACCATCCTGACTTGTCTGTCCTTAGCTTTTTAAAGCGCCGACACTCACATTAGACAGATATTGTTACGGTTACTGGATGTGCCGGTCGGTTCCGGGCAGGTTTACACCGTAACTTAGTCTAACCTCGGGTCCTTATTGGGCTCAATGCGTAACCACCCACATCGGATAGGTATTGTTGTGACTACTAGACAGTCGGGCGGGTCTGGGAAGGTTTACATCACAACTCAATCCAACCTCGTGTTAAGCATATTCGTATTTTCTAAATTTACATATTTGTCTTTATTACTTGTTATATTTAAATTTGTCAAAAATTAAATGTTGTGGCCCACTTTCCAAGTTTAACATTTTTGGTGTAAGAATTTATACCATTCAAGTGCCACCAATTTGGGCATGTGACAAACAAGCCAATTTCATATATTTTCACCAATTTATCTCAAGTTACCAATTTTCCCAACGTTACCCCGTCTAAATATTAGGCTAACAATCTTAGCTTAATTTTTGTTCGCATGGTTTTTAACATATATTATTAGGCTAAAAATTTAGCCTAATTTAGCGCACACAAAATTGGCATAAGGGAATTCATAAACATAAACATGACATAGGTGTAAACTTGGCATTTTTGGCATAGTCAATATGAACATCATAGGTGTGAACTTGCAAAATAATCAACATGAATATCATAGGTGTGAAGTTGCAACATAGGCTAAATCAACTTACATACATGTGAACTTGCATTGAAATAGGGGTCTAACCAATTTGGTGTCACATGAATTAACATATGATTTAGACAACATAAGCCTAAACATGTTTAGATCTAGGCATAACATCGAACATTACTAGCATATGACAAGAATATGACATGTTCATAAAGTATATATAATTTTATCACATGTGAACTAGATCCAAATCATATGTCCAACTACAACATGAAACATGTATTAAAGTGGATCTTGGCATGAATCCAATTAGGAACTTGCAACTTTTGTATAGACATATAAGCATGTATATGAACTTAGGCACAGAGGTTTTAGCATAAAGTATGTACATGAGATCTTAGCTTAGTCATAACACATACAACCTATATAATCACATAAACATATAGGTGTAGATTACAACATGAACTATACAACTTGCATGTGATTCTAAATGTACAATAGGACCAATGTCAACTCAACTATACCACAAACATCACAATACCACAATCATTTTAATACATAGATGTGAATTAACATCGTTGTTACACAATAACACAATTCCATTTCCATTTTACATCAAATCAAATCGTAACTTTTATTCACATCGGAAAAATCACTATACTTACAACAAACGACGGTCTTGTTTTCTGATTTCTGAGTTCTGAATTTGAATTGCTTTCCTTTGGGTAGACAAACGCTGATTTGATTCTTGTTTTAACTTTAATTTGGCTCGTCACTAAGATTTTCTACAAGTGGAGGCTCCTCTCAGTTTTCAACCGAAGGCATGGCGGCTCTAGTTCTATATTATTTGTGTGAATTTAGGTTGAGTATTGAGTTATATTTATAGAATTTCAGATTGATTTGAGTCGTAAGATGATCATAAATGAATCTAGACCATTCACTTCGAGAGGGGCCAACTAGAATGTGACAAATCAGCCCTAGTGACATAGCCAAGCTCAGAAATTCGACCAGAAACAGACCAGGCCAGCTAGGGCCAAAACAGGTCGACTGGGCAGGTCGACCCCCAGGTCGACCCTCACCCAGGTCGGCCCTATGGTCGACCTGGTGCTTGGGCGGGAATTTTCCCGCCCAACCCAGTTAAGGTCTGAATTTAAAATTTGAACTGAATTTTGAACCGTTTGAATTTTAAATTGAATTCTGAAACTTCCGGAGGTCATAACTCCTTCATACGGAGTCCGATTCCCGCAAACTCAGACTCTATCTCAAGCAGAATTTCGAGACGAACGCAATGGCGTAACCCATTTCCCTTAATTCTTTCATTTAGAATTAATTATAATTTAATTTGTTAATTTACAGTTAACATAAAATTCGGGGTGTTACATTCTCCCCTCCTTAAAGGATTTCATCCCTAAAATCTTCAAGTCTGAAAGAACATAAGTCCTAACATCCAATCGTCCATCTACTCAACCATCAAACATAGGCGTCCATTGTCCTTAAAAGACTTCTAATGCTTCATGATCATATGCATAGTGTGTGTATATGTCCTTAACTAATGCAA
The DNA here is from genome assembly GCA_030737875.1 of Allium sativum. Taxonomy (NCBI): domain Eukaryota; kingdom Viridiplantae; phylum Streptophyta; class Magnoliopsida; order Asparagales; family Amaryllidaceae; genus Allium; species Allium sativum. The sequence continues at coordinate 567,735,474 of CM060923.1, read as the reverse complement.
AATCAGGTGGTCTACTGATCTAGTTGACCTCCTTAATGCAAATCATGTAAGTGTTATGAATCCATTATGTATGCAAATTTTTCCCTACTCATAATTCTACATGAGTGCGCAACCATTCATACAAATGCAACATCCATATGACGACATATCAAGTTTCAACCACACACAAATATGAATACATATATGCATACGCAGTATGAAGTGACTGAGCCGATCTAAAACCTAGGGTGTGTGTGTATATGCATCCACGAGCAACCACTAGCAACCACTTGCAACCACTTGCAGCCATCAACCATAACATGTTTCAAATACATGTTTACATCCAAAGGGGTTTCTACCTAAGGATAAAGGATAATATCGAGGAGATATACCTAAAAAGATAGATACAAGCACAACTTAAGGAAAAAGAGAGGTCAAAGATGTACCCTCGAAAAGAAAAGGTAGGCCGCGCGTATTCTGTCCTCAGTTTCCCAAGTTCCGTCTTCCTCGGCGTCGCTCCACTGAACCTTAACGAGCTTGACTTCGCGGTTGCATAGCTTTTTCACTTCAGTTCCTACGATTCGAGTTGGAACTCTCCTCACAGTTGCTTAGCGTTCCACTTTGGCTTCTTCTAGAATGCTTGGCTCCACCACTTCCACAGATTCATGTAGACATTTCCGGAGATGAGAAACGTGAAAGACATTGTGAATTCCAGCCAACCTCTCGGGAAGCTCTACTCTATAAGCCATTTTCCCAATCTTCTCGATGTTTGGGAATGGTACTAAAAATCATGGTGCTAGCTTTCCTGCGGATCCAAAGCGAACGATGTTCCTTAAAGGGGATACCTTAAGGAAAACCCTGTCCCCAACCTCAAACTCAAGGTCGGTCCTTCTTTTGTCTACGTAGGATTTCTGTCTATCTTGGGCAGTCTTCATTCTCCTTCGTATCAGGTCCACTTTTTCCGAAGTCTCTCTAATCATGTCTGGCCCAAGTATAATCTTGTCAATAGATTCCCACAACAAGTTGCTGATTGGCAAGGTCTTCCATACAAAGCGTCGAAGGGTGCCATGCCGATGGTGGCTTGGTAACTGTTGTTGTAGGCGAATTCCACTAAAGGAAGATGATCCTCCCAAGTCCCTCCAAAGTCAAGAATGCATAGTCTCAAAAGGTCTTCCAATACTCTATTCACCCTTTCTGTCTGACCATCAGTTTGGGGGTGGTAGGCCGTGCTGAAGCATAACTGTGTGCCTACAGCTTCCTGCGGACTCCGCCGAAATTCGCTCGTAAAGATGGGATCTCTGTCACTTACTATGCTGGAGGGTATTCCATGGAGTTGAACTATTTCCTTGAGATAAAGAGAAGCTAGAGATGAAGCAGTCCTTCTACTCTTGATTGGTATAAAGTGGGCGCTTTTAGTAAGCCTGTCCACTATTACACAAATGCTAGTATTGCCTCTTCTTGACCTAGGCAGCCCATCAATGAAGTCCATTGAAATGCTATCCCACTTCCATTGTGGGACTTCTAAGGGATGAAGCAGTCCTATAGGCTTCTTTTGTTCCGTCTTGACTTGTTGGCATGTCACGCACTTAGAAACGAAATCTACCACGTCCTTCTTCATGCTGCTCCAATAGAAAGCTCTCTTTACGTCCTTGTACATCTTGCCTCCACCTGGATGTATTGTCATATTGGAATGATGTGCTTCCTCGAGAACCATCTTTACTAAATCCCTTGTTTGTGGGACACATAGTCTTCCATCCCGTCTCAGCCAACCCTTATCATCGATGGATACCTATTGAGGTGATTGGAAATTTCACCCCTAATTAGTTTATCCATCATATCAACAAGCTGAGGGTCTTCGCATTGTGCGCCCCCTATTGAGTCTAAAAGAATGGGCCGTACTTCTAGGGATGCCAATAAACCAGGTATAAAATCTGAGGAGCGCCTAAAGTCGAAACTAGCTATATACTCCAAGCTTTTCCTTTATACAAAGAGAGGGCTTAGGGTCAGCTTCTTTCTGCTCAACGCGTCTGCCACTACGTTGAATTTGCTAGGAGTATAGGAAATCTCAAAGTCATATGAGGCAAGGAACTCCATCCACCTTTGCTGCCGCAAGTTAAGATCTTTCTGCGAGAAAAGATACTTCAACGATTTATGGTCAGTATATAATTCGAACTTCTCACCTAGGAGATAATGGCGCCAAGACTTAAGCACAAAGACGATGGCGGCCAACTCAAGATTGTGGGTTGGGTAGTTCTTTTCATGAACTCTCAATTGTCTTCCTCCATAAGCTACTACCCTTCCCTCTTGCATCAGAACAGCGCCTAGCCCCGTACCACAAGCATCTGTTTATACTGTGAACATCTTACTTCCATCCGGCAAAGTCAGAACTAGGGCTGTTGTGAGAGCCCTTTTTAATCGTTGGAAAGCAAACTCGCAATCCAAATCCCAAGCGGACGCCAGATTCTTCTTTGTTAGCCTTGTGAGTGGAGCTGAGATTTTCGCGAAATCCCTAATGAACTTTCGGTAAAAACTGGTTAGCCCAAGAAAGCTTTGGACTTCGGTTGCATTTCTTGGTGTCTTCCAATCTTGCACTGCCACTACTTTCGTGGGTTCTACAGCTAACCCCTCTTTGGACACTATATGCCCAAGAAACCTCACTTCTTCTCTCCAAAAGTGGCACTTGGAGAATTTGGCTTTTAGCTGATGAACTCGAAGGGTTTCCATGATCTCCTTCAGATGCTGAGCATGTTCTTCCTCATTCTTTGAGAAGATCAAAATATCGTCTACAAAGACAACCACAAACTTGTTGAGGAATTCTTTGAACACCTTGCTCATTAGGTCCACGAAATAAGCGGGTGTGTTTGTCAAGCCGAAAGGCAAGACAAGCCACTCGAAGAAACCGTCTGGGGTTCTGAACGCCGTTTTATCAATACTATCTTCAGCTACCCTTAGCTGATGGAACCCAGTAGCCAAATCAAGTTGGGAGAAGACCGACGCACCTACAAGCTGATCAAACAAATCGTCTATTTGGGGAAGCGGGTGTCTATTCTTTTTAGTCAGCCTGTTAAGCTCCCTATATTCCACACAGAGACGTAGTGAACCATCTGCTTTGGTGGCGAACACCACCGTAGCACCCAATTCCGAGATACTCCACCTTATAAATCCCTTCTCTAGAAACTCCTTAACTTGCTTACTAAGCTCCTTTCTCTCCTTTGGAGCCATATGTCTAACAGGCAGAGCTACGGGCTTTGCATTATCAATAAGATATATGCGGAATTCTATTTCCCGCTTCGGAGGTAAGCTTTTCACCTCTTCAAAGACATCCGGGTATTCCCGGACCACTCTAACCGACTGCAAATTCTCAACAGAAGCGTCAAGCGACTTTAGATAACTAAGCATAACAGCATTCAAGGGATTACAAGAAATTTCTAGAGTGTTACCGAGCCGAGTCAAGAGTCTAACCACAATTTTCTCACAATCAAGAATGGCACCATTACTGGATAACCAGTCCATGCCTAAGATCAGTCCATATCCCGAGAAGCCCAAAACAAAGGCACTACACCTAAATTCAACACTTAGAATATAGATTTTCAAATCCAAGCAAACCATCGACAAATAAGCCGAGCCCCCAATTGGATTTGAATCAACCAAGAGATCTTCTACCATACTAGTGTTTAGGTGTAGAGATTCTACTAAGGCAGATGAAATAAAGAAGTGTAATGCACCAGAATCAAAGAGAGTGCGAACTGGATGATCATCAAGATAAACTAAGCTTTCTACAGAAATATTTCTACCTCATTCCTGTGGAGGTGCCACCAGTGCGTGAACCTGTCCCCCTGAGGTGGATCCAGTCCTCTGTCCCTGCCCCCGCTTCTTTGGGCAGTCCTTAGCCAAGTGTCTAGTCTCTCCACAATGGAAACAACCACCATTCATCTTTGCCTTCTTCTTCTTGCAGTCTTTTGCTATATGTCCCACAATGCCACAGAAATTACACCTTTTTTCACGGGTTTTGTTGTTCTTCCCGCCTTTCTTGAAGTTTGTCTTCTTATCCTATAAACCCTCTTTCTTTTCTTGAGGCACTTCCACCTTTGCCTCTTTCTTGCCTTTATCTTCCTCGTTTAGCAGCGCCATGTCCACCAAGCTTTTATAAGTCGCTCCCATGGGTATATAGGTCATAGCAAGGCTGTGTAGAGGCTCATTCAGACCTTTGACGAAATGAAGGGCCTTCTTATGCTGGGTGTTTACTAAATCCAGCCTGTAACACCCCACTCCCGCTATGATCACTCACAATGGGAATGCCATAACATCGGTGGAGTATTTTAGTGAATATAGAACAGAAAAATTACAACAAGACAGATATAAATAGTACTTGAAATTTTAAAACATCATCTCATAACAGCGGAAGTAAAACATGTCTGGTTACATCATAAACCCACAATAAAAGTCAAGTACAATATCCATCAAGATAAAGAAGTACATAATCCCATTCTCATACAATAGCCAAAACAAAAGGAAAGATAACTGGATAACTGGAGCTTTACATCTACCCAAGCTCCTAAAGACTGGAACAGCAATCCGATCAAGCTCCACTACTGCTAGGATCCACCACAGGACCTGAGGGTTGGGAAAAAGATAAAAACAACGGGGTCAGACATAAGTCTGAGCGAGTCCTATAACTTTAACAATACAATCGTTAAAGTAACCAGAGAAGACATAACTTGATATACGGTAACATATAGGGATGAACGGCTATACTAAGCAGTCAACTAAACTAAGATAAAAGATAAAGACGCATCTACCCTTCCTAAGGTAAATTACTAAACTGCACCACACCAGTCGTTCCTAACTTAAAGGTTGATCCCACCCATGGACTTATAAAATTAACTTAATAGTACTTGCGTACCCCTAGGTGACCAAGTAGGCGCCACAGGGCCCTACAATCCACTAGGTGTACACACTACCCCCCATTCGATCGGCTCCCTAACGTAGATACCCGTGCTGGCCCCACCGTGGGGTGTACCATTCCCCAACGTGGCAACCTGATAAAACTAACGGTGCACGGCTTATATCTACACGATGCAACAACGGCTTACCTACCAGCCCGGGCCCACTCACGCATATGAAGCCCGTTGGACTTGCGTTGCCACCGCTAACCCGTTTTGGCCTCTTATAATCAAGCCCAATATGCGTGTCCCGTCACTCGACATGGGTCGAGCCCACAAAGATACGTTTGGGATATTGGTTGAAATGGGCCCCCACAAGCTACCCACTTAAGCTTGTCCAATATCTAGTGTATCCCACTTAACCCTTTAATCATGTTTAATTACATGTTTCTCTTGGTTAAGTATTCTAATCGTATTTTCTATTGCCACCCAAGGCAACCCACTATATTTCACATGCCACCCAAGGCACCCACTTAACCCCTCATGTCCCATTACGTGCTATTATGGTTAAGTGTTTCTTAATTAATTAAGACCGTGATCTCCCGTAAAGACCTCCCACATTAGACTGGCTGTTATGACCGCCTGGTTAAGCCGGTAGAATCCGGGCAGTCTTACGTCATAACAGAGTCTAACCTCGTGTCTTTACCTTAATCACGTATTTAATTTATGGCCAAGACCTCTCACATTGGGCTGACGTTTGTAGCAACTGGTTAAGCCGGTCGGGTCCGGGCAGTTTTACACTACAAATGAGTCCAACCTCGTGTCTTAGTCGATTAATTACACCTAATTAATCACCCCCATATTAATTATCCCTAAATTAATATCAAGTTTTTCTTAACATGGGTAGACCTAACTCAATAGGTAAATTCCCATGGGGTAGACCTAACTCAATAGGTAAATTCCCAACACATAGTATGGGTACACCTAACTAAATAGGCAAATTCCCATACTATGTTCATTTATCTTATATTATGCATAATTATATTAATTTCACATAATCTTATTAACCTATGCATTTAATTACCCCATCGTCCCCACGTAATTTCGTTCTCATGATATAACACATGCAAAAGGTGTCAACTTGCATATGAATGAACATGTTTCGAAGGTGCCATCTTGCATATTAACAAACACATAACTTGCACATGCACTTGCATAACATGTCACATAACTTGCATATAATATGTCACATAACTTACATATTCACTTGCATAACAAACTTGCATATTAACTCATAGACTTGCATAATGTGTCATCATGAACTTGCATATTTACAAACATGTAACTTGCATATTTACTTACATGTGACTTGCATATTAACAAACATGAATCTTGCATATTAACAAACATGTAACTTGCATATTAACAAACATGTAACTTGCATATTAACAAACATGTAACTTGCATATTTACATACATGAATCTTGCATATTAACAAACATGTAACTTGCATATTAACAAACATGTAACTTGCATATTAACAAACATGTAACTTGCATATTTACATACATGTAACTTGCATAGCATATCACCATGAACTTGCATAACATGCATATGATTACATAGCCCACAACTTGCATATTTAGCATCATGCAAACATAACATACATCATATTAAACTTGCATAAACTTACATACTCAACATGCATAAACATACATACTCAACATGCATAAACATAAGATTAATGCTAACATCATATCATATGATTCAAAGCTCATTCACCCACATACAAAACCATAAATCTCATCACATCTCATCTAATTAGTTTACCAAAAGATCATCAAAGTGATAGAAACTCACTACTAGCAATTTTGCACACCAAATGAAGAAGATTAAGATGCTAAGAAGGGATTTGAGGTTGATTAGAGAGTGATTAGCATGCAACCCTCTTCATTGATTTGTGGAGGCCATGATCAAGTTGCATTTTGCCATAGTTTAATTACAAGGTTTAATTATGAATGAATTAGGGTAGGGTTGGGGTCTTATTTATAGGATTAGAAAGTGTTTTAGGCCCTTAGATTAACCCTAGATTAGATTAGGACCCTTAGATTTCGGAACCCTCTAGAACATAGCCCTAGACTCAGCCAAGACCAAACCTGGTGCACCCAGACCAGCAGGGCCGACACCCTGTGTCGACACCCCTGTCGACAGGGCTGTCGACACCCCTGTCGACACCCCTGTCGACATGGCTGTCGACACGGGGCTAGGCGGGAATTTTCCCCCCCTTTCCTCTTTTGGCTCCAAACTTGTTTTTTCAAATCTGAAATTTAAATTTAAATTTCCTAAAACTTCTTTGGGCCATAACCGGGCCGTACGAACTCCGATTCTCGAAAACTCGGACTCTATTTCGCGTATTTTTCCGAGACGAACGCAATGACGCAGCCCGTTTCCCCTGGTTCTTCCATCTGAGATTAATTATACTTTAATTTCTAACCATTAGCGTTAATTGAAATTCGGGGTGTTACATTCTCCCCTACTTAAAGGATTTCGCCCTCGAAATCTCTAAGTTAAGAAGAACGTATCCTACCAACCAAACAACCATCTACTAAACCATCAACCACAAGCAACCATTATCCTTAGAAACTTCTAATGATGTATGAACATATGCAGAAAGTGTGTGTATATGTCTGTATACTAATGCAAAATCAGGCGGTCTACTGATTCAGTCGACCTCCTTAATGCAAACCATGATAGTGCCATGCATCCAATATGTATGCGAAACCCTATTGACACATACAAATTTCTACATGCGTGCACAACCATACACAAAAATGCATCATCCATATGATAACACAGCCATGATACATCCATCAATACTAACTACCACATCCATTTATGCAATATGCAACATGAAGTGTCTGAGCCGATCTAGTGCCTAATGTGTGTGTATATGCATCCACGAGCAACCACTAGCAATCAATTGCATCCACATGCATCCATCAACCATAACATGTTTCAAACACATGTTTCAACCATAGGTTTTACCCTATCTAAAGGTCATAGGTACTAGCGAGAGGATATACTAAAGATAAGATAAGTACTAGACAAGCGATAAAGGAGAAGTTAAAAGACATACTCTCAAAAAGAAATGGATACAAAGAACGCATCTTCGCTTCCGTCTCCCAAGTAGCATTGCTTTCGTCATCTCCCCATTGCACTTTAACTAGCTGAACTTCTCTGTTCCTTAACTTCCTAGTTTCTGACCCAAGGATGCGAGTACGAGCTCGTCGAATCGTCGCATCACGCTCTACCTCTACATCTCTAAGCAAGCTCGGCTCTACCACCTCTGCGGTCTCATGTAAGCACTTCCTCAGATGTGATACATGGAATACATCATGAACACCACTAAGTCTGTCGGGCAACTCCACCCTATATGCCATCCGTCCGATCCTTTCCTTAATAGGAAACGGCCCAACAAACCTTGGTGCTAACTTCCCAACGGACCCGAAGCGAACAACATTTCTCAACGGAGATACTTTGACAAAAACCATGTCCCCAACCTCAAACTCAAGATCCGTCCTTCTCTGATCCGCATAAGATTTCTGTCTGTCTTGCGCTGCCTTCATCCTTCTACGAATTAAATCAATCTTCTCTGAAGTCTCTCTAACCATATCTGGCCCAAGCAAGATCTTATCCGTAGATTCCCACCAACATGTAGGAGATCGACAAGGCCTTCCATAAAGAGCTTCGAAGGGTGCCATGCCAATACTAGACTGAAAGCTGTTATTGTATGCGAACTCCACCAAAGGAAGATGTTCTTCCCATGTACCTCCAAAATCCAAGATACAAAGCCTCAAGAGATCTTCTAAGATACGGTTCACCCTCTCGGTCTGACCGTCCGTCTGAGGATGATATGCGGTGCTCAAACACAACTGAGTCCCTACCGCCTCTTGCAGACTTCTCCAAAACTCACTAGTGAAGATAGGATCTCGATCACTCACAATGCTGGATGGTACGCCATGCAATCTAACAATCTCTCTAACATAGACTGAAGCAAGCCATGGAGCGGTCCTCTTACTCTTCACGGGTATAAAATGGGCACTCTTGGTAAGTCTGTCCACCACAACCCAAATTCCCGTATTGCCCTTCCTCGATCTCGGTAACCCATCGATGAAATCCATCGAGACACTATCCCACTTCCATTGCGGGACTTCCAATGGGTGTAGCAACCCACCGGGTTTCCTTTGCTCCGCTTTAACTTGTTGGCATACTAAGCATCTAGCCACGTATTCGGCCACATCTTTCTTCATACCGGCCCAGAAGAAAACTCTCTTCATGTCTTGGTACATTTTGTCTCCTCCGGGATGAATAGTCATTCTTGAACGATGTGCATCATCCAAAATAGCCTTCTTCAAACCCTCATCTTGCGGTACACAAAGTCTACCGTCTCTATGCAACCATCCCCTATCATCTATGGTGTATCTACCCAAATGGCTGGACGACTCCCCCCTTATCAGCTTCTCTACCAACTCAACCAACTGTGGGTCGTCTCGCTGAGCCTCGCCAATCCGTCCCAAAAGGGTAGGTCTAACTTCCAAGGATGCCAACAAACCAGGTACAAAGTCAACAGAAGGTCTGAAGTCGAACAAAGAAAGAAACTCCAAGCTTCGCCGTTCCATGAACAATGGACTCAAAGATAGCCTTTTTCTACTCAAGGCGTCTGCCACCACGTTACCCTTGCCAGGGGTATACGCTATCTCAAAATCATAGGATGCTAAGAACTCCATCCACCTTTGCTGTCTTAAATTTAAATCCTTCTGAGAGAATAAGTACTTCAATGATTTATGGTCAGTGAACAACTCGAATCTCTCACCAAGAAGATAATGGCGCCAAGATTTAAGTGCGAAAACAATCGCGGCCAACTCTAGATCATGGGTAGGGTAATTCTTCTCATGCACTCTCAATTGTCTCCCTCCATAGGCTATTACCCTTCCCTCCTGCATCAAGACTGCGCCCAATCCTGTTCCACAAGCATCGGTATAAACAACAAACGGCTTACTCCCATCTGGAAGCACTAAAACCGGAGCGGTGGTCAAAGCTCTCTTTAACCGTCGGAAAGCATCATCACAATCTACGTCCCATGAGAAAACCAGATTCTTCTTCGTCAAGCGGGTTAATGGGGCTGATATCTTCGCGAAGTCTTTGATGAACTTCCTATAATATCCTGCCCACCCCAAGAAACTTCTTACCTCGGTAGCATTTTTAGGAACTTTCCAATCCTGGATAGATACTATCTTTGCGGGATCCACAGCTATCCCTTCCTTAGAGACCACATGCCCTAAGAATCGCACCTCTCTTCTCCAAAAATGACATTTAGAGAATTTAGCTTTAAGACTATGTGCTCGAAGAGTCTCCAACACTTCCCTGAGATGTAAGGCATGCTCTTCTTCACTCTTGGAAAAGACCAAGATGTCATCCATAAAGACCACTACAAACTTATTCAGATACTCTCTGAACACTCTACTCATTAGATCAACAAAGTATGCAGGGGCGTTTGTCAACCCAAATGGCATCACAAGCCACTCATAAAAACCATCCGGAGTCCGGAAAGCAGTCTTCTCTATACTGTCCTCCGCCACTCTCAACTGATGAAACCCTGTAGCTAAGTCCATCTGCGAAAATACCGAGGCGCCAACCAACTGATCAAAGAGATCATCTATCCTTGGTAATGGGTGTCTATTCTTCTTCGTGAGCTTATTAAGTTCTCTATAATCCACACAAAGTCTGAGGGACCCATCCGCCTTTGTGGCAAATACCACTGGAGCTCCCCACTCCGATATACTCCGCCTTATGAACCCCTTCTCAAGCAACTCCCCTACTTGCTTATGAAGTTCTCTTCTCTCACGCGGAGCCATGTGGCGCACTGGCAAAGACACTGGTTTGGCATTATCCACCAAATAAATTCGGAAATCTATCTCCCGCTTCGGAGGCAAACCCTTCACTTCTTCAAACACATCCGGATATTCCCGGACCACTCTGACAGAACGCAAACTCTCAACCGAAGCATCGAGCGATTCAAGATAACTTAGCAAAACAGATTCCATGGGATTACAAGAGATCTCGAGAGTATTACCCAAGCGGGTCATAAGCCTGGCAACTCTCCTTTCACAATCAAGAACGGCACCATTACTGGATAACCAGTCCATGCCCAAAATCAACCCATAGCCCGTGAAGCCTAATACAAAAGCATCACATCTAAACTCAATGCTAAGTATAGAAATTTTCAAACCCAAACATATCATAGACAGATATATGGAGCCCCCAATTGGGTTTGAAACAACCAAGGGATCATCAACTAGACTGGTGTCTAAGTGCAGTGACTCAACTAACGATGATGAGATAAAAGAATGCGATGCGCCAGAGTCAAACAAAGTACGAACTGGATGATCACACAGAAAAACCAGACTTTCAACGGAAATAGTTCTACCTCTCTGCTGAATCGGTGGAACTGAGAGAGCCTGAACTTGCCCCCCTGACTGAGGTGGTGCTATAAGAGCTTGCACCTGACCTCCTGAGGTAGACCCCGTCTTCTGCCCCTTCTTTGGGCAGTTTTTCACAAGATGCCCTGCTTCACCACAATGAAAGCAACCGGTCTTCTTCTTTTTGCGACAATCCTTACTGAGGTGCCCTGGTGTCCCACAATTAAAGCACTTCTTCTTTGTCTTCTTCTTGTCACCATTGCCTTTTCCACCCTTGCCCTGTTGTTGTTGTTGCGGTTTCTTCTGATCCCCCTTTTTCTCTGGTGCCTTAGAATTCTTATCATCCTCATGCATAAGTGCCATGTAGACAAGCTTCTCAAAGGTGGCCCCCATAGGAATGTGAGTCATAGCTATTCCTTGCAATGGTTCGTTCAAGCCTCTAACGAACCTCAAAGCCTTCTTCTCCGGTGTATTCACCAACTCTATGCCAAACCTTGCTAATTGATTGAATTTGTTGACATATTCTTTCACCGTGAGATTCCCTTGCTTCAAATTCAAGAACTTCTCCATAAACAGATTCTCTTCCGCCCTCGAGAGAAACTTAGCCCCAAACCTTTGCTTAAAATCTGCCCAAGAGTCAACAGGGCGTTCTCCATTAGTGACCTCCCACCAGAATGAGGCCTCTCCCTTCATCAACCAAGCCGCCAACTTGACTTTCTTTCCCTCTTCCACTTCAAAGATATCTAGCAACTCTTCCACTTCCTTAAGCCAATCTCTAGCCTCTACGAAAGTCTCTGAACCTAGAAAAGGTTTTCCTCCTATAGCCTTGAACTCCTTGCAAACCTTAGCAAAATTATCCACTCTAGGCTGAGGAGGAGGAGCGGTTGTCTCTGGTGTAGTAGCATTGGCTGGACCCGCAGCCGCGGCCCTAGCCTCTTGCAACCTCCTTTACCATAGTGGTATAGCTAAACCCTCCGGGATGTTAAGATCTTCAGCCATGCTGAAACGAAAGAGGAAAGATTCAAAAAGGAGATTCCGAAAGATAAAGATATGGCTATTGGGGATTATGCTTTTCTTTTTCAAAAACTTTTTCTCTTAGAAGACATGCTTTTGAAAATACTTTCTTCGAAAATACTCTTAGAAAATAATTTTTCTAAAAAAAAATTATCTGTTCTGGTAACCTTAAGCTCTGATACCACGTGTAACACCCCACTCCCGCTATGATCACTCACAATGGGAATGCCATAACATCGGTGGAGTATTTTAGTGAATATAGAACAGAAAAATTACAACAAGACAGATATAAATAGTACTTGAAATTTTAAAACATCATCTCATAACAGCGGAAGTAAAACATGTCTGGTTACATCATAAACCCACAATAAAAGTCAAGTACAATATCCATCAAGATAAAGAAGTACATAATCCCATTCTCATACAATAGCCAAAACAAAAGGAAAGATAACTGGATAACTGGAGCTTTACATCTACCCAAGCTCCTAAAGACTGGAACAGCAATCCGATCAAGCTCCACTACTGCTAGGATCCACCACAGGACCTGAGGGTTGGGAAAAAGATAAAAACAACGGGGTCAGACATAAGTCTGAGCAAGTCCTATAACTTTAACAATACAATCGTTAAAGTAACCAGAGAAGACATAACTTGATATACGGTAACATATAGGGATGAACGGCTATACTAAGCAGTCAACTAAACTAAGATAAAAGATAAAGACGCATCTACCCTTCCTAAGGTAAATTACTAAACTGCACCACACCAGTCGTTCCTAACTTAAAGGTTGATCCCACCCATGGACTTATAAAATTAACTTAATAGTACTTGCGTACCCCTAGGTGACCAAGTAGGCGCCACAGGGCCCTACAATCCACTAGGTGTACACACTACCCCCCATTCGATCGGCTCCCTAACGTAGATACCCGTGCTGGCCCCACCGTGGGGTGTACCATTCCCCAACGTGGCAACCTGATAAAACTAACGGTGCACGGCTTATATCTACACGATGCAACAACGGCTTACCTACCAGCCCGGGCCCACTCACGCATATGAAGCCCGTTGGACTTGCGTTGCCACCGCTAACCCGTTTTGGCCTCTTATAATCAAGCCCAATATGCGTGTCCCGTCACTCGACATGGGTCGAGCCCACAAAGATACGTTTGGGATATTGGTTGAAATGGGCCCCCACAAGCTACCCACTTAAGCTTGTCCAATATCTAGTGTATCCCACTTAACCCTTTAATCATGTTTAATTACATGTTTCTCTTGGTTAAGTATTCTAATCGTATTTTCTATTGCCACCCAAGGCAACCCACTATATTTCACATGCCACCCAAGGCACCCACTTAACCCCTCATGTCCCATTACGTGCTATTATGGTTAAGTGTTTCTTAATTAATTAAGACCGTGATCTCCCGTAAAGACCTCCCACATTAGACTGGCTGTTATGACCGCCTGGTTAAGCCGGTAGAATCCGGGCAGTCTTACGTCATAACAGAGTCTAACCTCGTGTCTTTACCTTAATCACATATTTAATTTATGGCCAAGACCTCTCACATTGGGCTGACGTTTGTAGCAACTGGTTAAGCCGGTCGGGTCCGGGCAGTTTTACACTACAAATGAGTCCAACCTCGTGTCTTAGTCGATTAATTACACCTAATTAATCACCCCCATATTAATTATCCCTAAATTAATATCAAGTTTTTCTTAACATGGGTAGACCTAACTCAATAGGTAAATTCCCATGGGGTAGACCTAACTCAATAGGTAAATTCCCAACACATAGTATGGGTACACCTAACTAAATAGGCAAATTCCCATACTATGTTCATTTATCTTATATTATGCATAATTATATTAATTTCACATAATCTTATTAACCTATGCATTTAATTACCCCATCGTCCCCACGTAATTTCGTTCTCATGATATAACACATACAAAAGGTGTCAACTTGCATATGAATGAACATGTTTCGAAGGTGCCATCTTGCATATTAACAAACACATAACTTGCACATGCACTTGCATAACATGTCACATAACTTGCATATAATATGTCACATAACTTACATATTCACTTGCATAACAAACTTGCATATTAACTCATAGACTTGCATAATGTGTCATCATGAACTTGCATATTTACAAACATGTAACTTGCATATTTACTTACATGTGACTTGCATATTAACAAACATGAATCTTGCATATTAACAAACATGTAACTTGCATATTAACAAACATGTAACTTGCATATTAACAAACATGTAACTTGCATATTTACATACATGAATCTTGCATATTAACAAACATGTAACTTGCATATTAACAAACATGTAACTTGCATATTAACAAACATGTAACTTGCATATTTACATACATGTAACTTGCATAACATATCACCATGAACTTGCATAACATGCATATGATTACATAGCCCACAACTTGCATATTTAGCATCATGCAAACATAACATACATCATATTAAACTTGCATAAACTTACATACTCAACATGCATAAACATACATACTCAACATGCATAAACATAAGATTAATGCTAACATCATATCATATGATTCAAAGCTCATTCACCCACATACAAAACCATAAATCTCATCACATCTCATCTAATTAGTTTACCAAAAGATCATCAAAGTGATAGAAACTCACTACTAGCAATTTTGCACACCAAATGAAGAAGATTAAGATGCTAAGAAGGGATTTGAGGTTGATTAGAGAGTGATTAGCATGCAACCCTCTTCATTGATTTGTGGAGGCCATGATCAAGTTGCATTTTGCCATAGTTTAATTACAAGGTTTAATTATGAATGAATTAGGGTAGGGTTGGGGTCTTATTTATAGGATTAGAAAGTGTTTTAGGCCCTTAGATTAACCCTAGATTAGATTAGGACCCTTAGATTTCGGAACCCTCTAGAACATAGCCCTAGACTCAGCCAAGACCAAACCTGGTGCACCCAGACCAGCAGGGCCGACACCCTGTGTCGACACCCCTGTCGACAGGGCTGTCGACACCCCTGTCGACACCCCTGTCGACATGGCTGTCGACACGGGGCTAGGCGGGAATTTTCCCCCCCTTTCCTCTTTTGGCTCCAAACTTGTTTTTCAAATCTGAAATTTAAATTTAAATTTCCTAAAACTTCTTTGGGCCATAACCGGGCCGTACGGACTCCGATTCTCGAAAACTCGGACTCTATTTCGCGTATTTTTCCGAGACGAACGCAATGACGCAGCCCGTTTCCCCTGGTTCTTCCATCTGAGATTAATTATACTTTAATTTCTAACCATTAGCGTTAATTGAAATTCGGGGTGTTACACAGCCCAAATCTGGCCAGCTGATTAAATTGATTGACATATTCCTTGATCGTCATACTTCCTTGTTTAAGAGTTAGGAACTTCTCCATCTGCAGGCTTCTTTCAGCTTGGGAGAGGAATTTCATCTCAAACCTCATCCTGAAATCTTCCCAAGTTTCCACTGGCCTTTCAGCATGGGTAACTTCCCACCAATATGAAGCTTCTTCTTTAAGCAACCACATTGCTAGCTGTATCTTTTTGCTGTCGTCAACTTCGAAGATGACAAACAAGTCTTCAATCTCCTTCAGCCAGTTCCTTGCTGCCACAAATGACTCAGTTCCATAAAAGTCCTTTCCATCCATAGCCTTGAAGTCTCTACACGTCTTAGCGAAAGTATTTCCACGAGGAGGAGGAGGAACCGCTGCCACTGTTGGAGGAGGAATGTCTGCTAGGCCCGCACCATTGGCCCTAGCCTCTAGGTACCTTCGGAACCAACCAGGTATCGGTACTCCTTCCAGAAGGTTAAGATCTCCAAACATGCTGGAACAAAAAGGAAAGTATTCAAGACAAAGGATATAGAGATAGTGCATATGGCTTTTGGGGAATTATGCCTTTTAAAAACAATGCTTTTTCTTGAAAACAATGCTTCTTTAAACTTCTTTTTGAAAATAGTTTCAAAAACTTTATCTATTCTGGTAAATCTGTTCTCTGATACCAAGTGAAACACCCCACCCTCCATTAAGGTCACTCACAAGGGAATGCCTTAACTTTGGTGGAGGTTTGTAAGTAAAAGTCACAGATAAAACACAAGACAGATATAAACACACACACACACACACACACACACACACACACACACACACATATATATATATATATATATAAGCAGCGTAAACCAAACAGACTTTTATTTCATAAATACGCGTTCGTACAAAACATTTCCATAAATGTCATATAATAACTTCCAAAACATTACAACATCATTTCTGTCTTGGTTACTAAATAAAGAAGCATAAAACGTAATTAAAACTGCATAAATTCCCAAAGAATGTGTCCAACATCCATAGCCAAGGGATGAGAGTCCAAATCGTACATCTACTATCTTGAAGCATGCAAAGAGTCTGACTAAGCTGGGTTGTTTCCTCCCTGTGGACCTAGGGGGGAAACGGAAGAAAAGAAGATGAAAGAAAATAGGGTCAGACATAAAGCCTGGTAAGTCTAGTGACTCTTCAGTATGTGAATAAGAAAAAGGGCATGACAGGTATAAACTGGAAATAGGAAGTATCATAAACTAAGGTAAAGCAGTTTTTGAATCGAATATACTACCGCACCCTACACTATATCTCTGCACCTACTAGTATTGTATTAACTGGCACCCCATGATCAGGGCGAAGTGACCCCCTTTCTAAAGATCAACTCCTACTCGCATAATCATCTGTGTCTTACGGCCCCCAAAGATTTGTAGATACCTATGCTGGTCCCACCATGGGGTGTATCAAGTCCCATGGTGGCGGCCCGACACAATCCTTAGAATGCAAAGGTTATACTACTAGTGCCCCCAGTGCCCAGTTTGTCTGCTCCGAAGTGTGTGCACGCCCGCACTCCGTTAGAACCCACACTGTTGCACCCACCGCCGTCGCTTTTGACCGCTTACAATCAGCCCAGTAATCATGCCCCACCCTGCCCAGTTTCAGGGTACCATGATACCTAATTGGGTTATTGCTGAAATGGGTCCCTGTTACTAGGGTATTCTAGTCAAATATGTTAAGTGGTTAAGTGTCTATATTTACCTAACCCCACCCGTCAGTTTAATTAACATGTTGAATTGGTTAAGTGTTTTAGTTAACTTAACCCTACCATCCTGACTTGTCTGTCCTTAGCTTTTTAAAGCACCGACCACTCACATTAGACAGATATTGTTATAGTTACTGGATGTGCTGGTCGGTTCCGGGCAGGTTTACACCGTAACTCAGTTTAACCTCGGGTCCTTATTGGGCTCAGTGCTTAACGACCCACATTGGATAGGTATTGTTGTGACTACTGGACAGCCGGGCGGGTCCGGGCAGGTTTACATCACAACTCAATCCAACCTCGTGTTAAGCATATTCATATTTTCTAAATTTACATATTTGTCTTCATTACTTGTTATATGTAAATTTGTCAACAATTAAATGTTGTGGCCCACTTTCCAAGTTTAACATTTTTGGTATAAGAATTTATACCATTCAAGAGCCACCTATTTTGGCATGTGACAAACATGCCAATTTCATATATTTTCACCAATTTATGTCAAGTTACCAATTTTCGCAACGTTACCCCGTCTAAATATTAGGCTAACAATCTTAGCCTAATTTTCGTTCGCATGGCTTTTAACATATAATATTAGGCTAAAAACTTAGCCTAATTTAGCGCACACAAAATTGGCATAAGGGAATTCATAAACATAAACATGACATAGGTGTAAACTTGGCATTTTTGGCATAGTCAATATGAATATCATAGGTGTGAACTTGCAAAATAATCAACATGAATATCATAGGTGTGAACTTGCAACATAGGCTAAATCAACTTACATACATGTGAACTTGCATTGAAATAGGGGTCTAACTGTTAGACCAAAAAGTGGTTCTAACACCCAGATTGATTAAAAGCAGAATGAAATAAGATCAAAAATAAAATAGAGACATAGAATTTATAGTGGTTCGGCGAAGAAATGCCTACGTCCACTTGTCAATCACTATTTTCAATGATGTAGTTGCAATTACAATGAAATATTCACTCAATTTCTCTCAGAACTCACTTACATTCACCCAATTGTCTAAAAACAAATGTTGAAAGACGATTTGGATTATCCGCGAGTGCTGGAATTCGGTTTATGAAAGTGGTTGAACTCTCAAAGTGCCCAGAAAAAGATCCTCTTCATTGTCTCCAGATAGGGTATTTATAGGTGAAAATTCGCTCAGAACCCGATCCGGATCGGAGCCACGTGTCATCCATCCCATCAGCCTCGGGTTCGGATGGATTTCTATGTTGACAACGCATCAGAGCAGTGGACGTTATGGGTAGGAACTTGTCACAACCACTCCGCATCTTCAGGCGATCATGGGGGAAAGTGATGCGGATTACTGGTTCGGTTCGGAAGAGCCTGCACAGGGGGTTCGGATCGGAGTACCCGATCCGACCCGGATTAACTTAGGTCTAATTCTTTATTTACTTTGCTCCACTCCGTTCCGATCTATCTCTGTAGAAAGTGGGTGGCCCTCCGCTCCGATTAACAGTAAGCAACGCTCCGATCCGGATAGCAGTGCCTTCTTGAACCAAATAGTAGCGGCACTCCGATCCGATCAGCAACGTATCTCCGATCCGACCCGCTACATTCCTCCGATCCGATCCGCTATAATGCTCTCTGATCCGATCCGCTATAACGCTTTCCAAGTTCTTCAATGTTTCACATCTCGACTTTGTGTTGCCCAGTTCACAAAGTGGGCTAACATTTTGCCCCCTCAAAGGATGCTTCTGTTGGAGACGGAGCATGCTTTGATTATCATTGCATATTGCCTGCTAGGTCATCTTTCCTTCGACTTTCCTCATGCTTTCATCCTCTTCTTTAAATTTCAACTTAATTCGCTGCTGAGCTACAGAATTCGGTTCGGTTCAGATTCCGATCCGAACAGACCCCTTCTTCTTGCTATTTTTCATTGGACTATTGGGCCAAGCTCTGCTATTGGACTGTCATTCCGATCTGAACGGGGAGATGAATAGTCACTCTACTTCTCTATATAAACTGAGTCTTCTTCCTTCTCTCATTTCCTTTTATTGTTTTACCGCTTTTGCTTCGGAACTCCAAGAAAAAAGAAAAAAGAACTTTTCACCCTTTTCGTGCAAATTTCCAAGCTACATACTCTGGTAGGTTTGAATCCGTCAATTAATTTTGTAACAATGGGTTTCAATGGAAATTTGCGGTTGATTTTGAACGATTTGAACATGACTCCTCTCTTGCTTCGATATCGTGTCTCCCTCCTTCCCTGTCGTCGTCGTGGGTGGTTCTACCACCGTCTCGAGGCGCTGGGAGGTTAAATGAAGCATGCGCTCGTCGTTAACTGGAGCTTTGGAGAGGGACGTGGATTTGCTGGTGGTTGAGTAAGGGGAAAAAGAAGAAGAGGATTGAGGGGATCGGTTCGGGTTGGAGGACAAGAAGGAAAGAAAGGGAGATTCACAAGTTCGGATTGGGTCGGGGCAAAGGTCAGAGGTGGAAACAGAGCTCATTTGACCGGATCGGGTCGGAGAGGATTCTCAAAATCGAATCGAACTGGAAAGTGAAAAGGAGGAGAAGTGTGTTCACCTAACCGGATCGGGTCGGACTGGGAAATAAAGGAGGAGAAGCATGACTACATGGTCCGATCCGAACCGTTTGGGGAATCTACCTCCGATCCGATCCGACTTTGATTTCTGAGTTTCAAAGCTTATCTGAACCCAAACCAAGGCCACGCCCCCGATCCGATCCCAATGAATGCACCCGAACCGAACTGAAGGGCAGTCCATCTTAATGCATAAAAACTTGTTTAACTGGTCCAATCAACTTTTGGCATAATCTTCAACTTAATGGACAGTTAGGATAGTGCCTTGCGAATGTAACTGGACATCAAGAAATACTTCAATTCTTTACACTTTGCCAAACTTTTGCGTCGCACTTTTAAACATTTACTTTACACTTTCCGCATACACTATTTACACTTTAGCTCACACACATGCACGGGGGGATACGGGCTAATTTGCTCTAATTTATGCTATTGCTTCTTCAATAGTTTTATGACCATGAGACCCAGACGCTCTTCCAGACTAGCTGAGAAGAAAGAGGCCCCGGAAACCTCCAACAAAATTACTCTCGAGGACATATCTTCTCCGTCGGATCCAGAGTGGAATAATGAGGGTTCAGACTACGAGGTTGGAAATCGCGAAAGTGACAATGTGTCTTCGGAGGATGAAGTTTCTCTAGGTTTTGAAGAGGAAGGAGGGATTGGTGACGACCGGGCTCCTGATGAGTTTGAATCGGCTGTCATATTGGATCACCCCAAGATTCTGTTGAATCAACCATCGACAACGACAGACTTATCCGAATTTGTTTAAAATACGGGATAATGAAAAGGGACACCCTGGTGCCTTCGAGAACTGACCGTCCCCACAACCCTCCAGAAGGGTATATGGCGATTACTCGGTTGATGTGCATGGTCGGTGCTATTCCTCCATTTTCTCCCTTCATCGTTGATTTTCTAAGACAAATGCGGATTGCCCCCATGCAGCTGCATCCCAATTCTTATGTGTACTTACACACCTTATATATAGCATACCGTGAGATCTTAGGCATAGAGCTCACTTTCGATAACGTTCATTTCTTCTACAACTTCAAGCATCAGACTCGAGAGACTCCTTCTTTCTGCTATTTTGAATCTGTTCCTAAGAGGAAGATAATTTCAATGCCATTCAGTAGTAAAGCTGGAGATTCCAGACTGGAATGGTTTTATGTGAAGCGACAACCTGGGTGTGCCAAGAGATGGACGAAATCAAGTAAAGCACTGATTATCTACATCTTGGCTCTTTACATTCAAGTCATCGCCTTAACTCGTTTTTCTTTTTGTTTGCAGTCGACAATCCAAAACAAATATCAGACCAGGTGTTCATTGACCGGATGCACCAGCTCCTCAATGGCGATCAGAAGTTCCTGACTATCGGTGAAGTCCTTAAGGACGAATATCTTCATTTTCATGGGCTGCTATCCGTTTTTCGTAGTATCGGTCATGGGACGGCTCCATACGTATATATTCCTCCAGTGGATGTAGTCCCAGAAACAGGAGAAGGTTTGGGAGCTCCTACAGTGCCTCTTCAAACTTCACCTTCTCCATCTTCTACTCAAGATGACGATTGGCTGAAAAGCATCATGAAGGGTATACTGCTCCTGAGGATGCCATTTCTCCAGAAAAGTCAACGTCTTCTAAAGAGTCGCCAATTGATGCTTCCGAGGGAGATGTCCCTAGTACTGATGACCCATTATTTCAGGGTTTAGGCGATCTCCCCTTACCTGAAACTACAGAGGATTTTAGGAAGGATCCTTTAGTTTTCACCTCTTCTGAAGAGACCACTCCTGCTAAGGCCAAAGAGCCTGCCCGTACTAGTCTAGCTTTGGACTCGGGTTGGTTGGGGGGAAACACACCACTTAGGACACACTTTACACAATAGCATTACCACTCATTGCACCTCTCTCTCTGTGATACTATTGATTCTGAATTTCATTTGTCTTATTGTGCAGGCACGATGTCCCGATCTTACTATGATATCAGGAAGCTCCGTCGCAGCATGTCCAATCCGCCTTATGACACTGAGTATGATCGCCGCGACGATCGCAGTAGGGAGGAAAGGAGGCCTTATGAACCCTATCGCTCTCGAACCTCGCGTTCTCGCTCTCCCGTTCGGTCGGACCAAGAGAAATATAAAGGTTATCAATGTCGTAGGGAAGAGGACAGGCCATAATCAAAAGACTCCACCTCTTCCCAAGAAAAGCGCAGCAGAGAGAGAAGTCCTCCAAAAGATACTGAGTCGCGAAGGAAACGCAAGGTCCCTGCTAAACGGCCTAGAACAGATAAAGACACTATTGAATCCTCCACACACAGGGACACTGAATTGACGATCCCTGCCCCTCCACCACTAGATGCTGAAACTGCAATCAAGCGGGCGTATTTGGAGGAGCAATTTCCCGAACATTACTTTGAGACTTTGACTTTTTTACCTGCCCTCGAACCTATTTCTTCCAGGTGGGCGGACAAGGCCAAAGCAAAGATAGATGCGGTTGAAAAACAGTATTCTGAAATGTTCAAATATTCACGCAACCTTTCCAGAATTATCCGAACTCTAATCACGAATGCTGATTCAATGCAAAAAACCGCGGAAGAAGATGCAAAGGCCTTAAAGAATCTAGGAAAAGATTTAGAGGACACACAGGCCCAGCTTGCTGTTGCTCAAAGGGACGCCACTAACTTCAAACAACAATTTGAAGATATGCAAAAACGTTATCATGATTTGCTTGAATCTCACACTCAAGAGCGTTCTGAGTTAAAAAAGCAAGCTGAAGATGCTAGGTCGGATGCCACTAAAACGCGCCTTGCTTACGCTGACCTTGAACGGAAAAATGCCGAATTAGCAAAGAGGAATGCTGAGCTAGAAAAGAAAAATGCTGACTTGGCTTCTAAGCTAATGGAGACGGAGAACAGAGCTGCCCTGGCGGAGGGTAATGTGGAATGTGCTATTAAATCCGCTGAGGAGGCACGCAAACAATTATCAGAGGCGGAGGCTGAGATTCAGGGTTTCGGCGAATTAATGATTGAATTCTTTGCACATATCATCCGTCACCGGAACATTTCTTGGATTGAGGATTATCCATCTACTCTAGTCCAAGTATGGAGTCAGATCGTCGAGTGGGAAAAAGAGGAGCTCAAGGTTGATTCCATTGATGAGGACAAGCTGATGGAGAAATACTTAAGGGATGATGAGCCAGAACGCCTAGCTGAAGGGCGCCGCCTCATTGCTGATGCTATGGAGGAAGAGAGGCGAAGGACTAAACAGAAGAATATTCCCGAGGCTGGTTCCTCTTCTACTGCCCCCGCAACTTCTGAAGTAGAGGGGTATGATCCTGTAAACCCGGGAATCCCTCGAACAACTCTACTATCCCCTATTCCCGAAACGGCATCAGAGACAGCAGTTACCCCTGCCGAGAAGTCTTCGAAAGGTATCCCTACCTTTTCTCCTCAATTCGTCAAGGCTATGTCTACCTTTCGCCACGTGATTGAGCAATCGATGAAAAACCCATTATTTTCTCCTGAGTTGATAACTGTTGCTTCTCACTCTGTAGGTATTGAGCCATCCGAAAAGACAGATGTGACTCAAGGAGCCGTGTCTGGGGAAGAGCCTACGGAGAAGGCAAAAGAGGGGAAGGACAAGGCTGCACCTATAGATTTGGGAGAAGGAAGCGAACCGTCTAAGGCTGACACTCCCCATGATGAAGAAATGATAGCAGCCTTAAAGGATGATGGCGGCGACGGAGGACATGAGGAAGATCCAGAGGTGGCAATAGTCGGGGAATCGAAAAGTGCAGATGATGTTACTTTGGCTGCAATGAAAGCTGACCAAGATAAACGCTTGCAGTTAAAACCTAAAGACTTAGACCCTGAAATCCTCAAGCCTCTCGAAGTTGTGGATGCGGGATCAAGGTTAGTTGTTAAGCTTTCAACTAGATCTATTACAGAGGAACTCGCTAAAAAATCTTCTCTTGATTCCAGCGCTCCGCCCTCCGGGAAGAAGTCAACCGATTCCAGCGCCGCATCTTCGGGAAAGAAAAAATCAAAGCACATCTTGACGGAGGCCGAGAAAGAGGCAAAGGATGCGTAGAAAGCCGCCAAGAAGTCCAAGCCACACTCGAAATCAAAATAGTGGGTTGTCTTGCGTTGTTTTGGTATTTGGTAGATCAACAATTGCGGCTGTAAGGGTGGCTCTTGCACCTTCTTTTTGGCTGTTTTCCTGTACAAATTCATTCATTCGTAAATAAAAAATAATTCATTTTCCGCAATGTTTGTTAGTCACTAGTTCTGCACTTATGTAAGAATGCATGTTTCACTGTAGTTGTGTAATGAAGTTACGGTGGGAGGAAATATGTGTATACATATATGCCCCCAGTCAATCTAAAAAAACTATTCAAGGCTTAATCAAGTAATCTGAATGCTCCCGATTTTCTGACGGGATTGCATTTTCTGTGTCATCAATGCCTGTCGTTTTTTCTGGCATTTCTTTTATACTCTCCTGTCTTATACTCAGGTTAGAGTTCTTACTGAGGCGGTCTCTTGTCTGGGTGCACCTTCACGCCTCAGAGGACGTCGTCTTCCCGTCCTTTTATACTCTCTCTCTCTCTCTCTGGAGAGTTAGAGTTCGAGCTCAACAATTTATTCACTCCCCGATCTTTCAGCGGGGAGGATCTCTTTCTCAGCGCCTAATCGGAGACGCTTTTATACTCTCTCTCTCTCTGGAGAGTTAGAGTTAAGAATGTCGTTTTCTCATTCTTTTATGTCTTGTCGCACAAATAGTCGTTGTGCTTTTTCTTACGTTTAAACTGTTTTCAACCTCTCAGGTTTTGAATCATCTTATATTCCATAATCACAACAGAATAGTCGATGAATGTATATATACAATGCATAAAAGTAAATAACACATGATATTTTTATAGTGGTTCGGCTAAGTCGTAGCTTACATCCACTTTATAGTCTTTTATTCATATCATCAGATTTTCCTAAGGCAAGTCGTGCCTTATTACAGAGTTCATAAGAAAAGTAACAAAGAGTACAACATTTCTAATCCAAGTATCGCATAAAGTGTTGGGCATTCCATGCCCTAGGGACCTCTTCGCCATCTACGGTCGTTAACTTGAAGGCTCCTTTTTCAAGTTTCCGTTGGATGACAAAGGGTCCTTCCCACTTTGGACCGAGGTGAGGAAGGGATGGAAAGACTCTCTTTAGCACCAAATCTCCTGGTTCAAAAGTCCTAAGGCGAACTTTTTTGTCGTAATAGCGTGCCATCTAACGTCGATGTCTTGCCGCACGCAAATCTGCTTCGTCCCTTTTTTCTTCGATTTCATCAAGAGACTCGAGTAAGAGTGCCCGATTCGTCATCGGGTCATAATACGTCACCCGGTGGGAAGGGACTTCAAGCTCTACTGGAATTACTGCTTCTGAACCAAAACAGAGAGAGAAAGGGGTATGACCAGTAGCCGTCTTAAATGTTGTTCGATATGCCCACAAAGCTAAAGGCAATTCGTCAACCCATTTTGCCTTTGCGCGCTCTAACCGTTTCTTGAGGATGGATTTTATTAATTTGTTTATTGGTTCAACTTGCCCGTTTGACTGCGGATAAGCAACCGCAGTGTATCGTTTGTCGATCTTATACTTCTGGCAGAAATTTCTGAATTCAGCACCATCGAACTGGGTTCCGTTGTCAGTTATAATGGTCCTTGGGATCCCGAATCGGCATATAATATTTCTAACCACAAAACTTATCACCTTTCTCGCCGTGATCTTGGTTAAGGGCTCAGCTTCCACCCACTTCGTGAAATAGTCCACAGCGACTATTGCATATTTCGCTCCTCCTTTAGCAATCGGTAGAACTCCGATGATATCAATTCCCCATGTGGCAAAAGGCCAAGGACTCACCATCGATTTGAGTTGGGTCGACGGTGCTCCGGAGATTTTGGCAAATCTCTGGCACTTATCGCAGCGTCGTGAATAATCAGCTGCATCTTTATTAATTGTGGGCCAGAAGTATCCATAACGCAATATCTTTTTCGCTAAAGTCTGACCTCCTGTATGATCTCCACACTCACCTTCGTGCACTTCTCTTAGTACATGTTTGATGTCGTCGTGTGCTATACATCGTAACAGGGGCATAGAAAATCCTTGCCTATAAAGAGTATCATCTTGCATGACATATCTGGTAGCCTTGCGAACTATAGCCCTTTTCTCACTCTTCTTTGATGGGAGTGTCCCATTCTTAAGGAAGTTCTTAATTGGGGTCATCCACGACTTCTTCTCCGGTTCCGCTTCGAAAGCGAACTCAATTTCCATTGACTCAAAGCTTAGCGATTCCAACGTTTCAATTGGAATTATTTCAGTTTCTTCTGGAATGTCGGAACTAGCTAGCTTTGCCAGCCTGTCTGCCTTCTGGTTCTCGGCTCTTGGGATATGTGTTATATTGTACCGCTCCAGGTTGCTCAATAGCTTTCTCACTTTCCTGAGGTAGGCGATAAGTCGAGGCCCCCGAGCCACAAATTCCTCTCGCACTTGGCAAACAACGATCTTGGAGTCACAGAATATGTCCAACATCTTTATTCCGAGGTCTTTAGCAAGCTTCAGCCCGGCAATCAGGGCTTCGTATTCAGAGTCATTGTTAGTCGCCGAGAACTCTAATCGTAGAGCGTAATATAACGACCGTCCTTCAGGAGTGACTAAGACGATTCCAGCTCCGGACCTTCGGTCGTTCTTGGCTCCATCTGTGTATAGCCTCCATGGATCTATCTTTAACTCATCTTCGGACTTGACCACTCTGTCATCGATTACTTCCTCCTCTGGGATGGTGAATTCTGCTATAAAGTCTGCCAGAGCTTGCCCCCTGATCGATCTTCGTGGTTGAAAATTTAAATCAAACTGACTTAATTCAATATTCCATTTAATTAACCGTCCCGATGCTTCGGGTCTTTGCAACACCTGCCTCAGAGGCTGGTCAGTGTATATGGTTATTGGATGAGCTTGAAAATAGTGACGAAGTTTTCGGGATGCGATTAGGAGGCTATAAGTGAGCTTCTCAATCTTTGGGTAGTTGCGTTCCGCCGCTGCCAATTTCTTGCTTACATAATATACTGGCCTTTGCACTTTGTCTTCTTCTCGAACCAAGGCTGTGCTAACGGCGTAAGCCGAAACTGCCAAGTAAACAAATTACTCTTCGTGATCTACCGGTTTTGATAAAATCAGTGGTTTTTCTAGCAATTCCAATAAATTTCGAAAGGCCTCGACACAGTCCGGAGTCCACCCGAAGTTTTTCTTTCCCCTTTTAATTAAATCAAAAAACGCGACGCATTTGTCCGTGGCTTTGGAGATAAACCTACTCAACGCAGCTACTTTCCCCGCAAGACTTTGGACGTCTTTAATTCTCTTCGGCTCTTCAATGTTTCTAATCGTTGCTATTTGGCTGGGATTGATTTCGATTCCTCGGGAACTCACAATGAAGCCTAGAAATTTCCCTGATGCCACTCCAAATGAACATTTCAAAGGATTCAACTTCATCCGATACTTTCGCAGGATACCAAACATTTCTGCCAAGTCTTGCGTATGACTCGAGGACTGTTTCGATTTGACAAGCATATCATCCACATAAACTTCCATAGTCTTCCATATTTGATTATAAAACATTCTGTTCACCAGGCGCTGATAAGTGGCTCCGGCGTTTTTCAACCCGAACGGCATGACCACATAACAGTATAACCCCAAATTTGTAATGAAGCTCGTATACTCTTGATCTGGCACATGCATAGAAATTTGGTTGTACCCGGAATATGCGTCCATGAAAGAAAGAAGTTCGTGTCCTGTTGTCGAATCTACAAGCTGGTCATTCCTGGGAAGTGGGAAACTATCTTTCGGGCAAGCTTTGTTCAAATCTGAAAAATCAACGCAAGTCCGCCACTTTCCATTCGGCTTCTTTACTAAGACGGGATTCGATATCCAGTCGGGATACGTCGAATCTCGAATAAATCCGTTCTGTTTCAGCTTCTCCACTTCTTCTTTGAGAGCAGCCGACCTCTCTG
This sequence comes from Allium sativum, assembly GCA_030737875.1. Lineage (NCBI taxonomy): Eukaryota > Viridiplantae > Streptophyta > Magnoliopsida > Asparagales > Amaryllidaceae > Allium > Allium sativum. The sequence continues at coordinate 567,707,416 of CM060923.1, read as the reverse complement.
GGCCCAGCATACGTCTCTTTTGCTTCACAGGCGAGTGTTTCGGGTTTACATTTAGGGAGTGACTTATGATGGATGGCGATATCCCACACATGTCTGCGTGGGTCCAGGCAAACACGTCCAAGTTCGCCTTCAAGAAATCTGTTAGTTCTTCGGCCCGACGTGGATCCAACTGAGATCCAATCTTCAAAACTCTTGTTGGATCAGCTTCATCGATGGGAATGTCCACTGTCGCTTCATTAGGAGTTGCATTTCTAGTCTCTGGTTCCTCGTCTTTTTTGGGATCCAGGTCTTCAGGCGTTCCTTTGGGCAACTCCTTCGGGGTTGATCCCTCTAATTGCTACGCCGAGCCCTCCTTTGGAGGAGGCGAAGCATCTTTACTCTCGATGTTAAGTCCTTTCATCAACATCTTCAATTCGGCAACATAGCAGGCCCGTCCAGAGACTTGATCCCCTCTCATTACCCCAGTTCCGGCTTCAGTTGGGAACTTAAGCAATAAACACCAAGGGGTGATGCAAGCCCTGAATTCAGCAAGGGCAGGCCTTCCCAAAAATGCATTATAAGGTGAGTCTACGTCCAACACTACGAATTGAAGCATCCGTACTCTTCGGCGTTCACCTTGCCCCAAGGTTACGGGCAATTCTATGTACCCTATGGGAGCTATTGACACCCCGTTGAAGCCTCGGATCCAACCTTCACACGGCTTCAAATCTTCAAATTCAAGCTTCATCTGATCGAATGACTTTTTAAATAAAATATTAACAGAGCTTCCGTTGTCTACTAACACCTTATGAACCAAGGCCGGCCCAATGGTGGTAGTAATGACCAATGGATCATCGGTGGGTGACTCGATCCCGGTATTATCTATGCTACGGAATACCACGTCGTCAAACATTGTCTTCTGTTGTTTTATGGGGGCGATATCTTCCAAATCATCACCTTTATTCACATCTACGTGCTTGGCAGTATTTACATATTGATCCATTGCTCTAAAACTACGGATTGCTGGGTGGGGTCCACCCACTATGGAGTTGATAACAATTCCCTTGCCTTTCTGCTGCGCTGTAGGCTTGGGAGCAGATTGAATCTGTTTTGGAGCCTGCTCTCCTTGTCCCCTGTCCCTCGGGGCAACCTTATATTCATCCAGTTTCCCTTCGCGCAGCAGCTTCTCAATCACATCTCTCAATTGCCGACATTCATTGGTTGAATTCCCATGAGTTCCATGAAACAAACAAAATTTCCCAGTTGCCATTTCTTTCTCTGTTGAGTCGCGAGGTGGCGGTCTTTTATATTGCAAAACATTGTATGTGTCCAAGTAAATGTTCTCTAGAGTGTCGTTCAACGGTGTATAATTCTCATAAGTCTGGAATCGGGGTCTTTTGTTAGGATCACTTCCTCTATTTCTATTCCTTCTGTTACCATTCGCATTACGGTTATTGTTATTGCCCCCGTTTCCAGAATTGTTGTTTCCACCCTTATTTCCCACATTTACTTCAACTTTTCCGGAACTTTCCCCAGACTGCTTCACGACGACGTTACTCTGAACATTTTCTTTTGAAGCCGCTTCAGACTTTCTCTTTCGGTTTGCCCTGGCCTCCTCTCGTCTTAAATAAATATCGGCCTTTTCATAGAATATCTCTCTCGTGGAGGGTGTCTTCCCAGAAAGGTAATCTCCAAACTCAGATTCAGGATCGACTCCTTCCTTTAATGCCATCAAGATGGTGGGCTCATGCGGGTCACTAACTTCAGTCACAACTAAGTTAAAACGGTCAAGATATGACCTCAAAGACTCTCCTGGCGCCTGCTTAATTCTTGATAATTCAATAACACTTTTGGACTTTCGGGTATGGAGTCGGAACTGATTCATAAAACATTCGCTCAATTCCCTATAATTCGATACCGAACGAGGGGGAAGTCGGGTAAACCATAATAGCGCCACATCTTCTAAATAGATCGGGAATGCTTTACACTTCACTGCATCAGGAGCAGCAGCAGCATTCATGAGCCACGAGTATCGCATCAAATGCTGTCCCGGATCAGTTCTCCCATTGTACTTGTCCACCTGCGGCAGGTTAAAACATCGGGGAAATTGAAAATTGAGGATGTCGTCAGTGAAAGGAGTATGGCTTCGCTCAATGCCATAATCTTCATTGGTATAGTTCCGGCTCTCGGACATAATCTGGCGTACCATTGCCTGTACATCAGCATTAGTTAGGGGCCGTTCAGGCTCCATGGCCCTGGTATCCGGGTTGCTTCTGGGCTCTTGTTCAGGAGATGCCCTTCTTCTTTGAGCTGCTTCTGCTCTACTTCGTTACCTACGCTCCCGGTCGATCTCGGGAGGAGGGGACTGGAGCCTTTGCCCCTGAGTGGGATCATTGTTTCCTAGTGCTCGTGCAATATCCTCGCGAGACCCCAAAGATCCGAATGTCAGCCGCTCCAAATTCTGAGGTCGTTCGAGTGGCCTTCGTTCACGGGGCCGCTCTTCCTTGGAAGAAGAAGACTGATCCATTGGTGTGTAACGAACCGGGGATGGGGTTCTCTGCCTACGGAGTTCGCTAATTTCCCTGCTCATGAGTCTCATATTTTCTTGCATCATGAGATTGGTACGCTCGTGGATTTTCATAGCCTCCCTAGTACTCTCAAGCATGTCAAGTAGGCGCGAGAAATCTCCTTGAGTAATAGGTGCGGATGGATTGACCTGATCATTGACCCTGGTGGCTGGAATCGGAGCATTTGTAGGGGCTCGAGTAGAGGTTCCAACATCACCAAGTGTCGGATCGGTTCGGAGATGGGAAATCGGGTCGGTTCGGAGCTGGGAAGCCTGTTCGGGTCGGAGCTGGGACGCCAGGTCGGGTCGGTGTATGGCAAGTTGCTCGGGTCGGTTCAGGTTGGGGGAATGCACTGCTTCAGATTCTCCTACCCGAATTGGATCGGAGCTCTTCCCCTGAAGGCGGTTCGTGTTTCCTGCATCGGTCCGTCCTGCTGCTGAGCTCTGCCCACGAGACCTTGTCACGACCGCATTTTGCTGATCTTCGCCAACTCCATTTCCTCGACTAGATTGAACTTCTTTGCCTTTTCCTTTGGCCATGGTTCTTCAACAATCAATTCAACAAATATCCAAGAGCGTCAAAACTTGAGGATTAACTTCTTTGAACTCAACGGTCCAAAAAGTAGAACGATAATCCCGAAAAACGGAGAATTCAGATGATTCTCAGTGAAAGCACCAAAATGTTAGACCAAAATGTGGTTCTAACACCCAAATTGATTAAAAGCCGAATGAAATAAGATCAAAAATAAAATAGAGACACAGACTTTATAGTGGTTCGGCGAAGAAATGCCTACGTCCACTTGTCAATCACTATTTTCAATGATGTAGTTGCAATTACAATGAAATATTCACTCAGTTTCTCTCAGAACTCACTTACATTCACCCAATTGTCTAAAAACAAATGTTGAAAGACGATTTGGATTATCCGGGAGTGCTGGAATTCGGTTTATGAAAGTGGTTGAACTCTCAAAGTGCCCAGAAAAAGGTCCTCTTCATTGTCTCCAGATACGGTATTTATAGGTGAAAATTCGCTCAGAACCTGATCCGGATCGGAGCCACGTGTCATCCATCTCATCAGCCTCGGGTTCGGATGGATTTCTATGTTGACAACGCATCAGAGCAGTGGACGTTATGGGTAGGAACTGGACACAACCGCTCCGCATCTTCAGGCGATCATGGGGGAAAGTGATGTGGATTACTGGTTCGGTTCGGAAGAGCCTACACAGGGGGTTCGGATCGGAGTACCCGATCCGACCCGGATTAACTTAGGTCTATTTCTTTATATACTTTGCTCCACTCCGTTTCGATCTATCTCTGTAGCAAGTGGGTGGCCCTCCGCTCCGATTAATAGTAAGCAACGCTCCGATCCGGATAGCAGTGTCTTCTTGAACCAAATAGTAGCGGCACTCCGATCCGATCAGCAACGTATCTCCGATCCGACCCGCTACATTCCTCCGATCCGATCCGCTATAATGCTCTCTGATCTGATCCGCTATAACGCTTTCCAAGTTCTTCAATGTTTCACATCTCGACTTTGTGTTGCCCAGTTCACAAAGTGGGCTAACACTAACCAATTTGGTGTCACATGAATTAACATATGATTTAGACAACATAAGCCTAAACATGTTTAGATCTAGGCATAACATCGAACATTACTAGCATATGGAAAGAATATGACATGTTTATAAAGTATATATAATTTTATCACATGTGAACTAGATCCAAATCATATGTCCAACTACAACATGAAACATGTATTAAAGTGGATCTTGGCATGGATCCAATTAGGAACTTGCAACTTTTGTATAGACATATAAGCATGTATATGAAATTAGGCATAGAGGTTTTAGCATAAAGTATGTACATGAGATCTTAGCTTAGTCATAACACATACAACCTATATAATCACATAAACATATATGTGTAGATTACAACATGAACTATACAACTTGCATGTGATTCTAAATGTACAATAGGATCAATGTCAACTCAACTATACCACAAACATCACAATACCACAATCATTTCAATATATAGATGTGAATTAACATCGTTGTTACACAATAACACAATTCCATTTCCATTTTACACCGAATAAAATCCTAACTTTTATTCACATCAGAAAAATCACTATACTTACAACAAACGACGGTCTTGTTTTCTGATTTCTGAGTTCTGAATTTGAATTGCTTTCCTTTGGGTAGACAAACATTGATTTGATTCTTGTTTTAACTTTAATTTGGCTCGTCGCTAAGCTTTTCTACAAGTGGAGGCTCCTCTCATTTTTCTCCCGATAGCATGGCGGCTCTAGTTCTATATTATTTGTGTGAATTTAGGTTGAGTATTGAGTTATATTTATAGAATTTCAGATTAATTTGAGCCATCGGATGATCATAGATGAATCTAGGCCATTCACTTCGAGATGAGCCAACTAGAATGTGACAAATCAGCCCTAGTGACATAGCCAAGCTCAAAAATTCGACCAGAAACCGACTAGGCCAGCCAGGGCCAAACCAGGTCGACTGGGCAGGTCGACCCCCAGGGCGACTATATGGTCGACCTGGTCACCCAGGTCGACCACCAGGCCGACCCTATGGTCGACCTGGTGCCTGGGCAGGAATTTTCCCGCCCAGCCTTGTTTGGGTCTGAATTCGAAATTTGAACTGAATTTTGAACCGTTTGAATTTTAAATTGAATTCTGAAACTTCCGGAGGTCATAACTCCTTCATACGGAGTCCGATTCCCGCAAACTCGGACTCTACCCCAAGTAGAATTTCGAGACGAACGCAATGGCATAACCCATTTCCATTAATTCTTTCATTTAGAATTAATTATACTTTAATTTGTTAATTTACAGTTAATAGAAAATTCGGGGTGTTACATGAATTGTCAGTGTGGCATGTTGAGATGCAAATGATCAAGGCTTATGTTGAAAAGCAGAGACTTATGATTGATGATCAAAGTATAGCTTTAACTAGCATAACTTTGTGTATAGCGTTAATTCGCGAGCCTCACACCCCGGTGTGGACCAGAAACGGGAGAACGACCCCAGGGAGGACATGCGTTTCCTTCTAGCTAGGAGTGTGTTAGGGACTGTGGAATGGATCTTTAAGGCAAAGCAAACACTAAAGGGGGGCGTTAAATAGTGTTTGTTAGAATTTAAACAAAATCTATAACTAATGTCAACTATAGGATGAATCAAACACCATAAACAAAATCACAGACACAGATTCAAATACAAATAAGATAAACAGAAATAAAAATGCAGAAAAGGAAAGAACACACCGTATTTTATATCGGTTCTGATTACTCCTACGTCCAGTCCCGCACAACGCTGGATTTTGCAGAGTTTTTTTATTCTTTCAATATTCAATTACACCCTCCCCGATTTGACGACTCACAAGGAGACACCGATTCCTACTTTCTTGATTTCACGGCTCATAAGAACACACCGACTCATATTTCCTTGATTTCATAGCCCACAAGGACACACCGACTCCTCTTTGAATCACAGCAAGGTTTATTCAACCAAACCAATTACAAAACAACCTTATAACTCTTCAATAGCAATTGATTCAAAGAGTAGATAGTTGAGAGTGCAGAGTGAAGAAGTTTTATCAAAACAGAATTGAATTCGGTAGAGTATAAGTGTAAAAACCATAAGAATGATTAAGAATAATGGTGGAGAGAAAGAGGATGAAGTTAGAGAAGAAGATATGTTAGAGTATGAACGGTTGCAACGGTTCTGAAGCATTTCAAATAGTGAAAATACACTTCCCTTCAAAATTAGAAAAAAAAATAGCAGTTATATGTCGACATACATTTTTTGCTTTGTCAACATACTTATGTGTATTTTTGATTTTCAAAGCATTTTTCAAGTGTTTTCATATAAAACTAATTCCGGAAATTCTTGAGTAAAATTCCAGCGTTGTAAATTAATATTATATGACAGAAAATCATATGAAAACATACTTTTAAACTATATATATATATAATTATAAGGTTTGAAACTATATAAAGTATAAATATAAAGTATATAAAAAATTTAGATTTTGAAAACAAATAAAAATAGAAACAAATAGGAAAATAAAATAGAGAGGATTCAGAATAAAAAATAGAATTGAAAATCAGAATTTGAAAATTAGAGTTTGAATATGGAACTAGAGTGCTATTTAGAGTCTTACAAAATCTAATGTAATGTCCCGTATTTTTCTGGCCATTTTATTGAAATATTTTATTTATTTAAAATATTGGTTTGAATTTAAATAATCGATTTTAACCATTTTAATTTGAATATTTATTTATTTTGAATATTATAATAATATTTTATTTTCGACAATATTGGAAAATGTTGATTTTTGCTGCATAATGTGAACGAGCGATTTAAAGTTGTCTAAATATGGTTTTATTGAAATTATCGTGGTGATTTCGTTTATAAAACGACATTATAACGTTTAATTTATAATTTAATTATAAAACGAGCTGCAGTGGCGCGGTATTTCGTAATTTGGCGTTTTGAAGTTTAAACAACCATATAGGGCTCAAAATGAGTCGGATTTTCTCGAAACTAGAAACGTCCGAATCTTTTGGGCAATATTTTTCTATTGAAAGAGAAAAATCGAGTTTTCGTGTTGTAGATTTTATTTTATGTCCAAATCAAATTTTGAAAAAGTCGCTATGGAATTTCAAATATATATTATAACGTTATTTATATCAAATAAAGGGGTTTTTAAATTTTTATAAGTTCGATTTGGCTTGAAATTCAACTCGGAATATTTTATTGTGGTAGTATACGATATTCTAGTCGTATATGGCCAATTTCAATATTTTAATATTATTATATTGAGGTACTTTAAAATTGGTTTATTTTATTTGAATTGGCCAGTTATAAAAGGACATTTATTCAAACGACCTCAGTTTTCAACGAAACAAATTTTATTGAGACCACAACAGTAAATGATTGCTAGATTTCAAGTGGCACATCAATCGGGGTTAATTTGTGAGCGTGGCAAAATAAAATGTAAATAAAAACGATCGTTTAAACATGATCGAGGGCCATTCGAGCAAACGAACTCGGAATTCGGCGAAACAAGTTTCATTAGGATCATATCGTCAAATTATACTATGCCGTCCATTCGCGTCTCGAACGGGGTTTGTATGTGAGCACAGGAGTGAATAAACAATGTTCGAAAATGCGATAGACACGAAATAAAAATCGTTAGTCAACATCGCTTATCACGTCAACTTAAAATATATTATTTCCACACTATATATACACTTAAAAATCAGAATTTCCATTCACAATATTTTTCCAGCAACCAAAAATTTGCTGAAAAGTCCTCGAACACAAAACAATTTATATCTTCGATTCTGTCAAGAATTTGAAGGGGGTTCCCACACGAAAGTTGTAGATCTGGCCGAGAGGAAGCTATTGACAAAAATTTGGGGTCATTGGGCGACTGTGGTGGTTAGAATCGGCTGAACAGTGGAGAAAATCAGTTTCGTTCTTTTTAGAAATTGAGGAGATTGGTTTGATTTGAGGAGACGGGACTTGGGGAAATTGTAGAAGAGAGTTCAGGCTTCGTTTTAGCGGTGGCGGCGTGACCTCTAGTGGTCGGAATCATCGAAATTGTGAGATGAACGGAGAACTGATTTCTGGGTTGATTTTTCGAAGTGGCATATGGGTTTTGGGGTTTTCTGGCGATCTGGGTGGCCAAGGGGAGTCGCGGTCGGTGCGGATAGGTGCTGGGTGGCGGCACCGTTCCTCTGGCGGTGGTCCGGCGTTCCAGTTCGTGGTGTGGTGATTGTAGTTCGTCAATGAACGGATCTCGTTCATCGCCATTTTTTGCGTCGTCGAGGATGAGAGGGAAGGGGATGCTCAGGCTGACGGGGGTTTCAGGCTGGGGCGGTGCTGATGATGTCGACGTGGGTGTCTCCAGCGGTCTAGATCGATGTGGGGTATGAACGGAGTGGCTGTTGCTTTAGTCGAGGTCATCTGGAAGAAGTCGGGGTTCAGGGATTTACAAAAGAGAAAACGCTTTTTTTGTTTTGGGACGCTGATGACACGAACAACGGTTTTAATTAGTAATTAAGGTAAGGTTTAAACTAATTAATTAAATAGTTAAGTTATAATCGTATTTATATATCAAGCTTTAAATAAGCATAACTTTTGCATACGTTAACGGATTTCAGCGAAACTGGATCCGTTGGGATCGTAGGGACGAGTCCTAGGTGATGCACAGATTAGGCACTGATCTGACACAATTAAAATTTCAGTTAATTTTGAACGTCCGTTCAAGATTAAAAGGAACAAACGCGTCAACCATCAACCGTATTGAACTGGTGAGTTAATTCTCACACCTTCTGGAATTCTGTGATGTGGTAAATCCATATTAAAAATATAATTTACCTTTAAAATTATAAATTGGTTGATTGGCTGCTATTGGCTGATTATTGTTTGAATGGTTGCTGTTATTTCATCGTTTTAAATTAGTAGATCATATGAAATTTATTTCATTTATTGTTATGAAATGTATAACGAGCTGTGATGCAGGGAAGAAAAGGTTGGAGGGATCCGACCGGATTCCTCGAATAAATATATGTTGTTAGTTTGTTTATATCGTTGATATTTGAACTCATTGAACCCCATATGGTTGAATAACCTGTTTGAGCGTGATGGTTGAATAGATATTAACCTGTGTTGTGTTTAAAATCAACCGATAGTGTTGATTGGGTAATTGGCATTGAATGGCCTAAAATGTGTTGTTTTAGTCGTTGTTTTACCGGTCGGTGAATTGACACAGTTTTAAGGTTATAAATTATTTTATAACTGAACTGAAGTTTTTCAGTCATTTTATATAGTTAATTAAATTAGAAAATTTATAAATGAATATTTTATTCAAGTTTATAAAAGAATTATTTAAATGGTTTGAATAGCCAAAACCGTATGATGTAAACAAGTTATAATGCAGAAAATCCAAAGAAATTACCTAGGGGTTGGTAAAATAAAATAATTATTTTTAAAACAATTAAACGGTGATTTTAAATTAATTAAGTTATTTGATTAAGTTAAAAAGGGAAATGACAAATGAAATTCAGTTAATGGTTAACTGAGATATACGGTTGATAAAATCAACCGTGTTTAACTAGAATTGGTAATGGTTTTAAAATAAAAAATAGGAAGTTGTTTAAATGCTTAACGGGTTTTTATAAGTCATCGGGGAAGGAATCCAAACAAGGTTTAAAAAAGGTTTAAAAAGGTTTTTAAACCAAAATGATGAGTTAAGTGTTGAAAAATTTAATTAAGCAAAATGCTGTAATCGAAATAAGGAATTCAATAAAAAGGAAAAATACATATGATTGAATAGTGTTGAATATTAATATATGGCTTTTGGGAATAACATCCAAGTGACGAGGGATTATGGTAGGAAGGTAGTAAACAAGATAAATTTATTTTAAGAATGCCAATAGGTGGAAAAATATTATTTAACGTGGGATTTTTATATAAACCCAAAGGGTTATAAATGGAATCAATGCTTTAAGGGTAAAGTTGTGGGTTTAATGAATATTTACTTGATTAAAGGAATTAAGAGGATGTTTGAAAGAGGATTTCAAATATAAGAGAAAACGATGTTGTAAAACTAGATTTTGAAATCAAAGTGGTAAACGGGATTTGAATATCAATGGTTAAGTGACGAACCGATATTACTCTGAGATAAGGACGTTGTCGATCAAGGTCTGAGAGGTAAATAGAATACCCCAACTTGAACGGCTTCGTTATTATCGAGGAATAGTATTAGTTGAAATGAGGAAAAAAGGTAATTGGTTGAGGAATATTAAACATGAGTACGAGGTTTTTGAATATAAATGTTAGTTATAAGATCAATAAGGATAGTGATTTTAAATTATATAACTTTGACATTTGATTTGTCATATCAAATTGGTAATTTGGTTTATTTCATTAAGTATATATATATATATATATATATATATATATATATAGATCGTGAGGCCAGGATTTAAGGAAATGGAAAAGTGATTTGGAAGAATACAATGACATTTCCAATGGTAATTGAAACGGAAAGTTAGGTATATGTATTCATATTCTAAAACATAAAATAGTTTTATTATATTGAAATAAGGATAACTAAAGGTTTCAATTATATTAGAAGAATTAAAGGTTGGTTAACCAATATGTTAAATATTTTTTTTAAAGAGGCCAAGTCATGCCAAGTACTTGATCATTGAAATCATTTTATGAACACATTTATTATTTGATAGTTAAAACACCGACTATCAAACCTGACCAATATGATTGTTGGTATGGAAAGACCAGGATCGAATTTATATTCGAAAACCATTCCGACCAACAAACAGGTGAAGACGTCAATTGAAGACGGAGGAAGTGAAGACCGTGGATCTTCATAAGCGGAAGGACTACTTGTCGAATTTCTCTGGCTTGCAACCAGGGTTATTTGGTTTGTGATTCTGTCGTGGTTGAAATCTATGGATTGCAAGGACTGCTCGCTACTGATCCATGGGGTGATTCCTATATGAGATGCAGTAGGAAAGTGCCTTCGGTTCATCCAGTTCCTGGATGACTTGTATGGACGAGTGTCTGACAGAGGATTTCCAAAGGACCACGTACGTTGATTTCTTCAAACGTATTATAGTTGGTTAGCTCCTAACTAGAGTATTTTTGTGGACGTTAATTAGTAATATCCAGCGGATTTGACGAAGTGGCATTCAAAATGAATTAAGGCTAGATGTTCGAAAAGGAATTCTAGCCTCAAGCCTCATCAACTGGGAAATGACAAAAATCGGGCAGGCAGTATGGCTATGTGGGTCGCTCCCATTAGGGTGTATGATCACCTATCTAGAGAAGAACCATTTGCTTCTTTGATCTATATTCGATGCTCTTCCTTTTCGGGAGGCGGTTGCTGATCCCAACCGTCGATGATATGCATTCGATACACTCAAGCAAAATGAGTGGTCGGTCATGTGAGGGCCGGGTTGCAAGACGTTCTTGTTGAACCCAGTGTATTCGCCTCTAGAGATACACTACCGGCGGGTAGTCCCATACCTTGTCAAGGTTCGAATCCAATATCCAATAAGCGCCCGTGGTTTTGGTTTGTATACTATATATGTGGAGCGTGAGATGCAAGCGTTCCACCAGATTGTTATTTACTTGTATTTAGACACTATGATAATATCAGAACAAAGTATGATTTCAAAGATGTTTTTGGGTTATAGTAAGGTAAAAACCGTCCGTATTTATGTGTGGGCTAGTCTTACTATTATCCTTTGATTTCAGAAAGGATTTTCCAAAGTTAAACAAGTTGTATGTGCGCTGTGAATTTATCACTGATAGTATTCCAGACTGACCCGATGTATTTTGCTTTGCTTCAAATGTGCTCGGGTCAGACCGAGTATGTTCCAGGTTAGGTTTCGCTCGGAGTTCAGGAGCTAGAAGAAGGAGGCTTTACTGCTAGTTATATATAGATATATTTATGCTGTGACTGATATATGTTGTACTCTGATGATTGGTAGGTATATACTGTTCTTTGTATAAAGAGATTTGATATTATATTTTATTCGTTCCGCTGTGGGATTCTGATGTGTTTTTCTTCTTTCTTCTATTCTAGTATTTCTTTCTTTCTTTTCTCACCCTCTAACTTCTTTCTATTGACAATCTGGGCGTCCGATACTTGGGTTTTTGGAAAGTGATACAGGTTTATGTATTGTTGTCAAAAATTCGAGCATCGAGTTTTCCCCCGGATCATTACCGTGGTATCAGAGCTATTGGTTTAGTGATCACCTTGGCTCAGTGGCGTGACTCAATAGAGATGGGGTTAGCAATACCCTAGATTGAGTTTGAGTATATATATGAGAACGCGTATTTGTAATTTGATATAAAATTATTTTTGAAATTAGTTTTGCCCAATTTATTTTATAATAAAATAAAGAATTATTGCAATATGGGCAATCGATTGATTTGTTTGTGTGATATGTTTGGATTGTGTTGTTGATTGCTTGAATATAAACCTGAAAATGATAAGACTTGGTTTAAAACCCAATATGAAATAAATAATTCGAATAAATCAATCCAGATAAATAAATTTGAATGGATAATCAAGGATATAAATGAAGTAATTATAAATAATTACAACCTCGTATGGATAGAATTGTGTGTAAATTGGTTAATATGAATGATATGGATGTTTTAAACATAACTGACATTTGTTTGATGACTATTGAATTCGTTTGAGTTGAGAAACAGGTGCAGAAGTGCCACTTCAGCTTTAAAATCTATCTAAGAAAGAATTATGGATTTAATTGAATCCAGTTTGAATAGAGCTGCAAAATGATTAAGCAAGCTCAAGTATAAATTATCGCATATCGCGTAATAATGCTCGCAAAAAGGTACGCCTATGAAAATTTGGTTTTTGTTTGGATTTTGGGTTTTGAGTTTGGATTTTTGATTTTCCGATCATGAGAGTCGATGTATATATATTTCTTGAACCTGCGATTTTGCAGATGTCCTCCTTACAGGGGAGACTCTGCCAAAAATTTCCCAAAATTTAAGGTGTTAGAATTTTTTTTGAAGATTTTTGGAAAATTCTTTAATTTGAATTAATTTGGTTTTACGACCAATTATATTTATTTTGAAAATAAATCGAGTTTTAAAATTAAATATTTTTATAAAGATAATGGATTGTAACGTTCTTTCTACCCTAGCAATTTCGAGGACGAAATTATTTTAAGGGGGAAGGAATGTAATGTCCCGTATTTTTCTGGCCATTTTATTGAAATAATTTATTTTTTTAAAATATTGGTTTGAATTTAAATAATCGATTTTAACAGTTTTAATTTGAATAATTATTTATTTTGAATATTAAAATAATATTTTATTTTCGGCAATATTGGAAAATGTTGATTTTTGCTGTATAATGTGAACGAGCGATTTAAAGTGGTTTAAATATGGTTTTATTGAAATTATCGTGGCGATTTCGTTTACAAAACGACGTTATAACGTTAAATTTATAATTTAATTATAAAACGAGCTGCAGCGGCGCGGTAGTTCGTAATTTGGCATTTTGAACTTTAAACGACCATATGGGGCCCAAAATGAGTCGGATTTTCTCGAAACAAGAAACGTCCGGGTAATATTTTTCTAATGAAAGAGAAAAATCGAGTTTTCGTGTTGTATATTTTATTTTATGTGCAAATCAAATTTTGAAAAGTCGCTGTGGAATTTCGTTATATATTATAACGTTATTTATATCAAATAAAGGGGCTTTTAAATTCTTATAATATCGATTTGGCTTGAAATTCAACTCGGGATATTTTATTGTGGTAGTATACGATATTCTAGTCGTATATGGCCAATTTCAATATTATTATATTGAGGTACGTTCAAATTGGTTTATTTTATTTGAATTGGCCAATTATAAAAGGACCTTTATTCAAACGACCTCAGTTTTCAACGAAATAAATTTTATTGAGACCGCAACAGTAAATTATTGCTAGATTTCAAGTGGCACAGGAGTGAATAAACAATGTTCGAAAATGCGATAGACACGAAATAAAAATCGTTAGTCAACATCGCTTGTCACGTCAACTTAAAATATATTATTTCCACATATATATACACTTAAAAATCAGAATTTTCATTCACAATATTTTTCCAGCAACCAAAAATTTGCAGAAAATTCCTCGAACACAAAACAATTTATATCTTCGATTCTATCAAGAATTTGAGGGGGGTTCCCACACGAAAGTTGTAGATCTGGTCGAGAGGAAGCAAAAATTTGGGGCCATTGGGCGACTGTGGTGGCCGGAATCAGCTAAACAGTGACGAAAATTAGTTTTGTTCTTTTCAGAAATTGAGGAGATTAGGTTGATTTGAGGAGACGGGACCTTGGGGGAATTGTAGAGGGGAGTTCAGGCTTCGTTTTGGCGGTGGTGGCGTGACCTCTGGTGGTCGGAATCATCGGAAATTGTGAGATGAACGGAGAACTAATTTCTGGGTTGATTTTTCGAAGTGGCATATGGTTTTTGGGTTTTTCCGGTGATCTGGGTGGCCGAGGGGAGTCGCGGTCGATAGGGATAGGTGCTGGGTGGAGGTGTCGTTCCTCTGGCGGTGATCTAGCGTTCCAGTTCGTCGTGTGGCGATTGTAGTTCGTCAATGAACGGATCTCGTTCATCGCCAGTTTTTGCGCCGTCGAGGATGAGAGGGAAGGGGATGCTCAGGCCGACGGGGGTTTCAGGCTGGGGCGGTGCTGATAACGTCGACGTGGGTGTCTCCGGCGGTCCGGATCGAAAGTGGGGGATGAACAGAGTGGCTGTTGCTTTAGTCGAGGTCATCTGGAAGAAGAAGTCGGGGTTCAGGGATTTACAAAAGAGAAAATGCGTTTTTTGTTTTGGGACGCTGATGACGTGGGCAACGGTTTTAATTGGTAATTAAGGTAAGGTTTAAATTAATTAATTAATTAAATAGTTAAGTTATAATCGTATTTATATATCAAGCTTTAAATAAGCGTTACTTTTGCATACGTTAACGAATTTCAGAAAAACTGGATCCTATGGGATCGCCGGGACGAAACCTAGGTGATGGCATTGACTAGGCACTGATCTGACGCAGTTGAAATTTCAGTTAATTTTGAACGTCCGTTCAAGATTAAAAGGAACAAATGCGTCAACCATCAACCGTATTGAACTGGTGAGTTAATTCTCACACCTTCTGGAATTCTGTGATGTGGTAAATCCATATTAAAAATATAATTTACCTTTAATATTATAAATTGGTTGATTGGCTGCTATTGGCTGATTATTGTTTGAATGGTTGCTGTTATTTCATCGTTTTAAATTAGTAGATCATATGAAATTTATTTCATATATTGTTATGAAATGTATAACGACCTATGATGTAGGGAAGAACAAGTTGGAGGGATCCGACCGGATTCCTCAAATATTATATATGTTGTTTGTTTGTTTATATTGTTGATATTTGAACTGATTGAACCCCATATGGTTGAATAACCTGTTTGAGCGTGATGGTTGAATAGATATTCACCTGTGTTGTGTTTAAAATCAACCAACAGTGTTGATTGGGTAATTGGCAGTGAATGGCCTAAAATGTGTTGTTTTAGTCGTCGTTTTACCGGTGGGTGAATTGACGCAGTTTTAAGGTTATAAATTATTTTATAACTGAACTGAAGTTTTTCAGTCATTTTTTATAGTTAATTAAATTAGAAAATTTATAAATGAATATTTTATTCAAGTTTACAAAAGAATTATTTAAACGGTTTGAGTATCCAAAACCGTATGATGTAAACAAGTTATAAAGCAGAAAATCCAAAGAAATTACCTACGGGTTGGTAAAATAAAATAATTGTTTTTAAAACAATTAAATGGTGATTTTAAATTAATTAAGTTATTTGATTAACTTAGAAAGGGAAATAACAAATGAAATTTAGTTAACGATTAACTGAGATATACGGTTGACAAAATCAACTGTGTTTATTTAGAATTGGTAATGGTTTTAAAATAAAATATAGGAAGTTGTTTAAATGCTTAATGAGTTTTTATAAGTCATTGGGGAAGGAATCCAAACAAGGTTTAAAAATGGTTTAAAAAGGTTTTTAAACCAAAATGATGAGTTAAGTGTTGAAAATTTTAATTAAGCAAAATGCTGTAATCGAAATAAGGATTTCAATAAAAAGGGAAAACACATATAATTGAATAGTGTTGAATATTGGTATATTGCTTTTGGGAATAACATCCAAGTGATGAGGGCTTATGGTAGGAAGGTAGTAAACAAGATAAATTTATTTTAAGAATGTCAATAGGTGGAAAAATATTATTTAACGTGGGAATTTTATATAAACTCAAAGGGTTATAAATGGAATCAATGCTTTAAGGTTAAAGTTGTGGGTTTAATGAATATTTACTTGATTAAAGGAATTAAGTAAGAGGATGTTTGAAAGAGGATTTCAAATGTAAGAAAAAACAATGTTGTAAGACTAGATTTTGAAATCAAAGTGGTAAACAGGATTTGAATATCAATGGTTAAGTGATGAACCAATATTATTCTAAGATAAGGACGTTGTCGATCAAGGTCTGAGAGGTAAATAGAATACCCCAACTTGAACGGCTTCGTTATTATCGAGGAATGGTATTAGTTGAAATGATGAAAAAGGTGTTGTAATTGGTTAATTATTCCATATGAGGAATATTAAACATGAGTACGAGGTTTTTGAATATAAATGTTAGTTATAAGATCAATAAGGATAGTGATTTTAAATTATAGAACTTTGACATTTGATTTCATATCAAATTGGTAATTTGGTTTAGTTCATTAAGTATTTTATATATATATATATATATATATATATATATAGAGAGAGAGATCGTGAGGCCAGGATTTAAGGAATTGGAAAAGTGATTTAGAAGAATACAATGACATTTCCAATGGTAATTGATATGGAAAGTTAGGTATATATATTCATGTTCTAAAACATAAAATAGTTTTATTATGTTGAAATAAGGATAACTAAATGTTTTAATTATATTAGAAGAATTAAAGGTTGGTTAACTAATTTGTTAATTTTTTTTTAAAGAGGCCAAGTCATTCCAAGTACTGGATCATTGAAATCATTTTATGAACACATTTGTTATTTGATAGTTAAAACACTAACCATCAAACCTGACCAATACGATTGTTGGTATGGAAAGACTGGGATCGAATTTATATTTGAAAACCATTCCGACCAACAAATACGTGAAGACGTCGATTGAAGACGGAGCAAGTGAAGACCGTGGATCTTCATAAGCGGAAGGACTACTTGTCGAATTTCTCTGGCTTGCAACCAGAGTTGTTTGGTTTGTGATTCTGTCGTGGTTGATATCTATGGATTCCAAGGAATACTCGCTACTGATCCATGAGGTGATTCCTATATGAGATGAAGTAGGAAAGTTCCTTCGGTTCATCCTATTCCTAGATGACTTGTATGGACGAGCGTCTGACAGAGTATTTCCAAATGACCACATACGTTGATTTCTTCAAAAGTATTATAGTTGGTTAGCTCCCAACTAGAGTATTTTTGTGGACATCAATTAGTGATATCCAGCGGATCTGACGATGTGGCATTCAAAGCGAATGAGGGCCAGATGTTCGAAAAGGAATTCTGGCCTCAAGCCTCATCAACTGGGAAATGACAAAAATTGGGCAGGCAGCATAGCTATGTGGGTCGCTCCTATTAGGGTGTATGATCACCTATCTAGAGAAGATCCATTTACTTCTTTAATCTATATTCGATGTTGTTCCTTTTCGGGAGGCGGTTGCTGATCCCAACCGTCGATGATATACATTCGATACACTCAAGAAAAATGAGTGGTCGGTCATGTGAGGGCCGGGTTGCAAGATGTTCTTGTTGAACCCATTGTATTCGCCTGTAGAGATACACTACCGGCAGATGGTCGCATACCTTGTCAAGGTTGGAATCCAATATCCAATAAGCGCCCGCGGTTTTGGTTTGTATACTATATATGTGGAGCGTGAGATGCAAGCGTTCCACCAGATTTTTATTTACTTGTATTTAGACACTATGATAATATCAGAACAAAGTATGATTTCAAAAATATTTTTGGGTTATAGTAAGGTAAAAACCGTCCTGTTTATGTGTGGGCTGGTCTTACTTTTATCCTTTGATTTCAGAAAGGATTTTCCAAATTAAACAAGTTGTGTGTGTGCTATGAATTTATCACTGATAGTATTCCAGACTGACCTGGTGTATTTTGCTTTGCTTCAAGTGTGCTCGGGTCAGACCGAGTATGTTCCAGGTTAGGTTTCGCTTGGAGTTCAGGAGCTAGAAGTAGGAGGCTTTACCGCTAGTTATATACAGATATTTTTCCGCTGTGACTAATATATGTTGTACTCTGATGATTGGTAGGTATATACAATTCTTTGTATAAAGAGATTTGATATTATATTTTATTCGTTCCGCTGTGAGATTTTGATGTGTTTTTCTTCTTTCTTCTATTCTAATATTTCTTTCTTTCTATTCTCACCCTCTAACTTCTTTCTATTGACAATCTGGGGGTCCGATACTTGGGTTTTTGGCAAGTGATACGGGTTTATGTATTGTTGTCGAAAATTCGAGCATCGAGTTTTTCCACGGGTCATTACATCTAGACTTTATAACTATATTGATCTTAAACTCTTGAACTCTTGAAATCTTGATTACTCATGAGTCTTGAAATTTCTCTGATCTTTGAATCTCTATCATCTTTATAACTGTACAGTCTTCAGTAATATTTCCTACATATAATTCCTGCACACACATATATATTATATATATATATATATATTCTATACAAAAATTGTTAGCATATATTTTATAATCATTGATAATTGAAATAAGGTTGTTGTCATCAAAACTCCATTCTCCAACAATCTCCCCCTTTTTGATAATGACAACCTGAGTTTATAAAATATCATACCTGTATATACCTGATTGATGATGTTCGTCCCTCTATTTGTAAGAATCCTATAAAATATGCCTATATTTTATAATTTCTCCCCCTTTGGCATTATCAAAAAGAAATTTTAAGGATACTCCCCCTAAGTTATAGAACCTTAGAACCTAAATAAAATTCCTTTAAAATACCCCCCTTAAATTGTATAATACTCTGAATAGAACATAAGAAACTATCCCTAATAAAAATACTCCCCCTTAATTTGATATTTATTTATGTTTGAGAAGGTTATAACTATATTAACCATAAATGACAATTTTATTAAACATTCACGTGTACATGGATTTATACATATAAAATATAACATAAGAACGTAATAAAATAAAATCTAAAAAATCCTTAAACACTTATTTATTTGACAATGGGAATTTGTGAATTGGACAATTTGGATAATGGAAACAAAATTCTCCATTCTTTTCAATCGCATTCCCATTTTCGTCAAATATAATTTCTCCTACGCACTCAACGTTATCATCTTCATCTGTAATGGTTGGTTGAGTGTTTTGTTGTTCTCCTTCCTCCATCATTTCTTATTCCTCTTCTGGTTCTTCTTCTGGGTCATCCTCTTCTTCCATTGGTTGGTTATCATCATTGATGATAATCGGATTAGTCTCGTTATCCATTATAAACTTTAAGAGACTTCTCATTACTTTTCCTTGCCTGTTTTTCTCTTGAATTGGTCTAATTTGAAGCACTTGCATCTCAGCCACAATTTGCAGTAATACATTATTATTTCTTTGATTTTGATCACTCTAGAAAGCGTAGATCATTGAAATGGACTCTCAGATGGTCCAATGTATGAATCGGAGTTGTTTTGAGTATTTGGATTAGTGGAATCCATTGAATTTTTTTTACTTTAGAGTTTTTACAGGGAAGAAGAATTAAAATAAAGAAGAAAAGTCGAATTAATAGATTTATATAGTTGAAATAACTTACTTTTTATGGGAATTAATTAAAAAAAAATCAGTTATATGTCGACATAGCAAAAACTTCATGTCAACATGGTATTATTTTAAGTTTTATTATTCTAATTTCTTATTTATTATATATATATATATATATTATTACTTGATTATTCTAATCCACTTAATGAACATACACCTAATTCTCTCCTAAATTTAGTGAATGTTGCTTCATTTAATGGTTTGGTTAATATATCAGCTATTTGTTTATATAATTTCTATAAATTCAAGTGAATTATTTTTCTTTATTTACATTATCTCTTAGAAAATGATGTCGCACATCAATATGTTTAGTTCTTGAATGATGAGTAGGATTTTTAGAAATATTTATAGCGCTAGTATTATCACAATATATAGGTGATTTACTTATACTTAAATCAAAATCGTATAAAGTTTGTTGCATATAAATTACTTGTGAACATGCCAAAGCAGCAGATATATATTCTGCTTCAGTTGTTGATAAAGATATGGTATTTTAATTTTTACTAAACCAAGATACAAGGGAATGTCCTGGAAAATGACATGCTTCACTAGTACTTTTCCGATTAGATTTACATCCAGCGTAGTCAGCATCACAATACAAAACTAATACGAATGTACCATTTTTAGGATAAAATAATACAAAATCTATTGTATGCTTTACATATCTCAGAATACGTTTTACGGCTATTAAATGAATTTCCTTAGGTTGTAATTGATATCTTGCACAGACATAAACTATGCATTATATCAGGTCTATTAGCGGTTATATATAATAATGATCCTATCATTCCTCTATATAATTTTTGATCAACATCTTTTTATGTATCATCTTTACTTAAAGCAATATTAGTTGCCATAGGTGTTGGTCTACCATTTGTTGTTGTTAGATTGTATTAATTAATTAAATCTCTCGCATATTTTTCTTTGCCATTCTTTAGTTATCGAATTTGTAACCTAAAAAGAATGATAATTCTCCCATATGGCTCATTTCAAATTCCTTGGTCATAATATCCGAAAATTATATATTCATTTTTTCATTTGTTGAACCAAAAATTATATCATCAACATATTTTTGAACTAGTTTTATAGCTTTGTTATTTTTCTTAATAAATAAAGTATTATCTAATTTTCCTATTTCAAAGTTTGATTGTAATAAATAATTTCGTAATCTATCATACCAAGCTATAAGAGCCTGTTTTAATCCATATATGTTACGACCCACTATTTCAAACCATTCAAATCGACAATAAACCACACATGTTAGACTTAAATTTCTTAAAATAGTGAATTGTTATTTTAACTAATGAGGTAAATGCAAATCAGAACACAAAATCACAGATACATAAGCAGAGTAACTCCAGCGGAAACATAATAGTACATAGGTTTTTACATAATAAATGATACATATTAGTGCTTAGTGAGTCGTAAGCTCATATAATAGATAGAGTACGTAGAAATACTGATAATAAGACTGGATAATAGATAACTAGATAGCTGATAACTGGAGGATCGAAATGAAATGCCAACCTCCCAAAGTGCGTCACGAACGGCTATGGTGCTCAAGCTGACCCAGGCATACAGTCAAAGAAACAATATACAAGGGTCAGGACTAACAGTCTCATATAAGTGAATTAACTCAAATGAAGTGTTCACTGAAATGTATTGTAACTTAAAGGATGTTTGGGATTCCCATCCTCTAAGGATCGGTGAAACTAATATCTATATAATAATACGTTATTACTATAATGTATATTCATTAAAGTAAACATAATGAAAACAGCGTAAGCGGGATTACATTTTTACCCTTACACCATTTATAATACCGTAGTCCATACAGTACCGTAAACCCAACCTAACATGTATGGCATCAGAGGGCACTCCATAGGTACGATACAAATCAAAATCGTAGGTTTGTCGATAAGGATAATATGACAAGGCACACGAGGAATACCCACTGCAGGACTCTACCAGTTTGCGGCTCCCGGGGCGGTGGTAACACATAGCAGCCACTACCGCCCACCTCGAACAACACTCCCATAATCAAAAGAGGAATCCCAAATCAATCTCATAGTAATAGAGATGGTATCGAAGAAGCGTGTTCGATCAGAGGTGCTACCTCAATTAACCCGAGCATGGCTCCTGTTTTAGTCATTTTAATTATGACCCGAAGGTCAAGGCTAATCCATTAGCGCTCTCTTTTTTCAATCCTGTAATCGCCCCCATAGCATTCTACTTAGGTTTTGTAACCCCACTGCATACACAGTTGTTAAAGCGGTATCGGTATTGACAGTGAGTATGACATCTACCGACTCCGGTCTCTTTTAAAAACCAAACGTTTACATTTTTCACACCATGGCCATTAAATTTGAAATCATATTCCAACTACCGCAAATCGATTTATTTCAAATATTGCCCCCAAAATCAGTTACTTAAATCATTTATCATTGGTTCAATTAAGATTATAAACCAATATTCATCATTTCTTTGTCAACCAT
Organism: Allium sativum; assembly: GCA_030737875.1. Lineage (NCBI taxonomy): Eukaryota > Viridiplantae > Streptophyta > Magnoliopsida > Asparagales > Amaryllidaceae > Allium > Allium sativum. The sequence continues at coordinate 567,684,893 of CM060923.1, read as the reverse complement.
TGGAGTTTAAATTTCAATTTTCATGAAATATTGGTATTGCTTGAAAATCCTTTATTTCATCGTTTGGATTTACTAGACTGGACCGGACATTAGAGTTCTTTTAAATTTATAAAATATATTTAGAAAAGGGTGAGTTTTGAAAAATAGTATGTGTGTATTAAATTAAAAATAATGTATATATGTGTATATATATAGTTGAAATCTATTGTAAAATTTGTATAGTTAAATTGATCAAAATATATTATAAAAGAATGTTTATAAAATCAAGTAATGCGGAAAATTACTTTTACGAAATTATAGTTTTATTCAAAATATTAATCCAGTCCAATCTTAGATCCATGTCTCGCCATTTCTTTTCAACTAGATTTCATAATCAATTGGATTCCCTTTTAATATAATTCCCAACAATTTCAAGTTAAGTTATTAGCCAAAGAATGGTTTGTTAAATTCCAAATTCATCAACAAAACTCAAATTCACTATGGCTTAGATAAGCATATTCCTCTTATACTTAAATTTAACAAATTTATATTTTGACAAATCTTTTTACAATGAAATGGTAAGAAATCATTTAACAAATTATGTATAGTAAAATAAGTTCTAAAGCATATAACAAGTTTAAAACCTTTTACATTGAAATACCATCTTTTAAATTTATGTTATAAAATTTATTATATGATCAAAAAATTTATGCAGAATTCATTTAAAATAAATTTTAACTTGAGGTTTGAGCTTACAACATCATCTTTACAACAAATTTATATGCAAATTATAATTCTTATAAAATTCACAGTTTCCTTTTAAATCCTTCTTTACGCTAAATGCACATATCATAAAACAATTCTTTTTAGAAAATTGATATAATTACTTTAAAGTAATTTATTTTTATTGACCACGGTGTCCATATATAATTTTCTACCCTATGGTCAAGTGGTATGGATATTTATCATTTCAATTTGTTCTTTAAAATATTTGAATCCCATGTATATATCATTTCAACTTGCATCCCAAACCGATTCGAATATATACAGGGGTTCGGGTATGTATCATTTCAACCCGTCATGTTTCTAATCTAAGGGGGATGAGAAAATAACATACATATCAAGTATACATCCATTTGTGTCATGTGAAATAAACGTGTGCGTCGCACATGCAAAATCACAAAGCAAGCAAACTAGAGCACCCTAACATTTCATTCAACATCTCTTGCTTTTAATTCACTTAATAATCGGTTAGTCTATCATTGAGAAATACTCACCTTCCGTGGCAAAGCGAGAAGACACGATATGAGTCGAACCATGCTAACGGCTACAAGGAGGAACTTCTACTACCTAGAACAAAGGCACGATTTTTATTTAGAAAAGCAAACAAAATTTTATGCATAAATTTGCGCCAAAAGATTTCAGTGAAAATAATTGACCAAAACCAAGTGGCTATAGCCAGGTTCGAATAGTGATCTCTCCATTACAAGCCACGCACCAAACCACTCAGCAATATATTCCTTTTGTTTGAAACAGAAAGATGCGGTCTTGCATGCACTAGCAAATTGACTGAAATGAAACACAACACTACTTGTTGAGGTCCGCATGTGAACTCCGCCATTACAGCGATGTACAGAGCCAAGTGTCAACGGACGGTGCATGTATTTTAGTCAACAACTTTCTTTTGCATATTTTATCAATACCATGAACACCAATCCAAGATTACCAAGCTCAAAAATTTTTCCTTTTTAATTTTCTTTTTTTCTTTTCATTCAGAACCGGTATGAATAAATAAATACTATGGGTTGCTCCTTGACCGCAAGCTACACACTTATGTCTGCATTGAAGTACATATTCATGCGAGCCTACTGTCAACCGTAACAAGAGATGGTAGGCAACTCACGCAACCTTTAATTGATTAGAATAGTGCCCTGGTAAAGGCACGCATGTATGCTTTCTATGCGTGTACCCTTATTTGCTACATGTTGGAAATAATCTTGGCTTTTCAGGAAACAAATAATTGTATTGCTAAATTAGCAATTGTATTAATGAATTGAATAAAAGGCAAAATCTAGAATATCCTATTTTAGATATTCTAGATAAGGTATTCCTAGAATACTCTAGAGAATACAATGCATTATAAAAGCAAGGCAATAATGTTGATGTATGTAGGCAATCAAATTTGTAATCAAAAGAAAATCAATGAAAAGTTCCTCCCCATTAAAATAATCTTCTCAAAAATTCCTTCTTATTCTCTTAAAAAATATTCCTAACAGTGGTATCAGAGCCCTAGATCCTTGCAATTAAAAAAAAAAGTGCAAAGTAATGGCTTCTCCAAGCAATGCTTTAACAAGCATCAACTCCACCTATAGCAATGTCCAAGTTCCTTTATTTGAAGGAGAAAATTATGATTTTTGGGCAGTAAAAATGGAGACTTTGTTCATTTCCTTGGATGTCTTGGAGTTCATCAAACAAGGATATGAAGACTCAACAGCTACGGCAGAACGTACAGCAGCTCAAACTGAAGTATTAAAAAAGAAAAGAATCACAGATGCTGGAGTTCTTGGAATGATTCAAAGAGGAGTGTCAAACACCATATTCCCAAGAATTATGAGAGCAAAAACAGCCAAGGAAGCATGGGAAATCTTGCAACAAGAGTTTGAAGGGGATTCAAAGGTGAGAACTGTCAAACTTCAGTCTCTAAAGAGAGATTTTGAAAATGAAAAAATGAAAGAAAATGAAAGTTTGAATGAGTATTTTAATAGGCTGTCCGAATTAGTGAATCAAATGAAGTCTCATGGAGATATAATTGACGATCGTAGAATCGTTGATAAAATTTTGATAAGCTTAACTGAAAAATTTGATCCTATGGTGGCTGTTATAGAAGAAACCAAAGATTTGTCAAACATGACTGTTCAAGGCTTGATGGGTTTACTTAGATCCTATGAGCAAAGATTGTTATGCCGTATGGAAAAGACGGTTGAAAACGCATTTCAGTCCAAATTCACCACTCAATGCAACAATGACAAAACAATGAAACAAAATAATGGCGAGTCTTCTAGAGGTGGCAGATTTGGCAAAGGAAGAGGAAGAAATTCACGCGGAAGAGGTCGAGGCACCTATGGCGGAAGAGGAAGAGATGAAGGAACAAATAAATGGTGTGGAATTTGCCAAAATAGCTCTCATGAAGAAAAGGACTGCTGGAAGAAAGGAAAGCCACAATGTCATAATTGCAAAAGGTTTGGGCACATTTGAAAGGACTGTCGCCTTGGTAAGCCACATAACACAGCATTTGCCGGAGCGGAAGATATGGAAGGGAGCTTGTTCTTTGCTTGTCAGAAGGCAACTGAAGAATATAAGAATATATGGTACCTGGACAGCGGATGTAGCAATCATATGACATGAGACAAAAGTGCATTCATTGACATATATTCTTCATTTGGTTCGAAAGTAAAACTTGGCAATGGAGAGTATGTTGAAGTTGAAGGCAAAGGCAGCATTGGAGTTGCAACAAAGCAAGGAGGTAAAGTTATTCATGATACCTTTTATGTTCCTAAATTAGATGAGAATTTGTTGAGCATTGGACAACTTTTAGAGCATGATTATTCTCTTCAATTTGAGAATCGAGAATGTAAAATTTTTGATTCAAAAGGAAAAGTTGTTGCTGTAATAAAAATGACACAAAACAGAAGCTTTCCCCTTCATCTCAATTATGAGAAAAATCATAACTTCATGGCAAAAAAGGAAGACGACACTATTTTATGGCATAAGAGACTTGGGCACTTAAACTACAATAGTCTCACATTGCTTTCACAAAAGAAGATGGTGTACGGGTTGCCAACAATAAAAAAAGAAGAACATGGAGTATGTGAAGGCTGCGTACTTGGCAAACATCATCGGCAACCGTTTCCAAAAGAAGGATCAAGGAGAGCCAAAGAAGTGTTGGAATTAGTACACACGGATGTATGCGGTCCTATGAGCACATTATCTCATGCTCAAAACAGGTACTTTATTTTATTCATTGATGATTTGACCCGCATGACATGGGTTTATTTTATGAGACAAAAATCTGAAGTGTTTGTTATATTTAAGAAGTTTAAAGCTTTTGTTGAGAAACAAAGTGGCAGGTCCATAAAAGTTTTGAGAAGTGACAGGGGAAAGGAGTATAACTCCAATGATTTTGATAAATTTTGTGAAGAAGAAGGTGTGGAGAGGCAACTAACCGTTAGGTATACACCTCAGCAAAACGGTGTATCTGAAAGGAAGAATCAAACAGTGATGGAGATGGCTAAATCAATGTTGTTTGAGAAAGGCATGCCTAAAGAATTTTGGCCCGAGGCTGTAAATACAGCTGTGTATTTGCTGAATAGATGTCCAACAAAAGCTGTATGGAACATGACGCCGTTTGAAGCGTGGAGTGGAAGAAAGCCTTCAGTGAATCATCTTAGAGTCTTTGGGAGTATTTGCTATGCTCAAATTCCTAAAGAAAAAAGGACAAAGCTTCAAGAAGCAAGTGAAAGATGCATTTTTATTGGCTATAGTTCTGTGTCAAAGGGCTATAGACTTTACAACTTGAAGACAAAGAAAGTAATCATCAGTAGAGATGTTGCATTTGATGAGAAGACATCTTAGAATTGGCAAAAGGAGAAAGTGGAGGATAAAACTGTTCCAGCAATAATTTTAGAACAAAATCCAACTACACTTGCAAATAACCAATGTGATTCATCTACACCAAGTTCTCCATCTAGCACTTCATCCACAACAAGCCATAATTCATCATCTCCAAGCTCATCCCCAATAAAAATGAGGAGTTTGGATGATATTTTTGCTAGGTGCAACTATTGCGCAATGGAACCAGAAAATTTTGAAGAAGCGGTTAAAGAAGATGCTTGGAGGAAGGCAATGCAAGAAGAGATGGATGCACTCGAAAGGAACAAAACATGGATGTTGGTTGATAAGCCAAAAGATAAAGAAACCATTGGAGTAAAATGGATCTACAAAGTGAAGCATAATCCAGATGGTTCAGTTCAAAAGAACAAAGCGAGACTTGCTGCAAAGGGCTATTCTCAACAGCCCGGTATTGACTACGAAGAGACTTTCGCTCCAGTGGCACGTCTTGACACCATTAGAGCTTTAATATCACTTGCAGCCCAAAAAGGATGGAAGCTATATCAGCTAGATGTAAAATCGGCATTCTTGAATGGAGAATTGAAAGAAGATGTGTACGTGGAGCAGCCTCAAGGATTTGAGATTAAAGGACAAGAAGGAAAAGTTTACAAACTAAAGAAAGCGCTTTATGGGCTAAAACAAGCACCACGAGCATGGTATAGCAATATTGACAACTACTTTCGCTCCAGTGGCACGTCTTGACACCATTAGAGCTTTAATATCACTTGCAGCCCAAAAAGGATGGAAGCTATATCAGCTAGATGTAAAATCGGCATTCTTGAATGGAGAATTGAAAGAAGATGTGTACGTGGAGCAGCCTCAAGGATTTGAGATTAAAGGACAAGAAGGAAAAGTTTACAAACTAAAGAAAACGCTTTATGGGCTAAAACAAGCACCACGAGCATGGTATAGCAATATTGACAACTACTTCATGGAGAAAGGCTTTGAGAAAAGCAAAAATGAGGCAACTTTGTATGTCAAACGACAAGAAATCTCTCAAGGTGATGATGGAGTTTTTATTTGTCAAAAGAAATATGCTGAGAAAATATTGAGAAAGTTTGGGATGCTTGGGTGTAATCCGGTTGATACACCGCTAGTTGTGAATGAAAAGCTAAAAAAAGAAGATGGGGGAAGGAAGATTGATGCTAGTTACTACAGAAGCCTAGTTGGTAATTTATTTTACCTTACTAATACAAGACCTGACATCATGTTTGCAGCCAGCCTACTTTCTCGTTTCATGAATGATCCTAGTCATATCCATCTAGGTGCAACAAAAAGGGTGCTGAGATATATTCAAGGCACTTTGGACTATGGGATCAAATATGAAAATAATGTTGAAACTAATTTAATTGGGTTTTGCGATAGTGACTGGGCAGGAAGTATAGATGACATGAAAAGCACTTCTGGATATGTGTTTTCTCTTGGATCAGGAGCATTTTCTTGGTGTTCGAAGAAGCAGCAAACAGTTGCTCAGTCTTCTGCAGAAGCTGAATATATTTCAGCTGGCCTAGCTACCCAACAAGCAATATGGTTGAAGAAAATACTAAATGATTTTGGTGAGAAACAAGAAGCTGTGACTATCCATTGTGATAACAAATCAGCCATTGCTATAGCTAAGAATCCAGTCCATCATGGAAGAACAAAGCATATAGCCATCAAACATCATTTCATTCGAGAAGCAATTGAAAATGAAGAGGTGCAGCTGAATTTTTGCAAAACAAATAATCAAGTTGCTGATATTTTCACAAAAGCATTAAATCCTGATAATTTTAAAAGATTGCGAGATCTTCTTGGAGTTCAAAAACCAAGCTTACGGGGGAATGTTGGAAATAATCTTGGATTTTCAGGAAACAAATAATTGTATTGCTAAATTAGCAATTGTATTAATGAATTGAATAAAAGGCAAAATCTAGAATATCCTATTTTAGATATTCTAGATAAGGTATTCCTAGAATACTCTAGAGAATACAATGCATTATAAAAGCAAGGCAATAATGTTGATGTATGTAGGCAATCAAATTTGTAATCAAAAGAAAATCAATGAAAAGTTCCTCCCCATTAAAATAATCTTCTCAAAAATTCCTTCTTCTCTTAAAAAATATTCCTAACACTACAGCAAGTATCAACAAGGATATTTCCCGCGGCAAAGGGTGGTTCAAACATATGTTATATTTTAATATACATGCATACCATAAAGAGAAAACAAAGGAAAATGGGAAGGAACACTCACGGCGACTACGGATACTGGTGGTGCTATAGTGCGAGAGCAGAAAGGTTTCAGGGTTCGTCAGAGCGACTGTTTGATGCTGGAATAGACAGAAAGGCGCGGCTCTGGAAAGAATGGGTTCAGTGTGGATTGAGCCTGACACAGGTGGCTGAAACGTTGGGGAGGATCTTCTCGGTTGGAACGAGGTATGGGAATGCGGTTTCTAGAGTGTACACTTGCGGTTTGCAAAGGAATGGAAGGCGCTGGATTGGTTCAAGAGTGATTCTTTAGTTTGAGCAAATGGGGTTGGTAGGAGGAAGTACGATTTTCGGCAGAAGAGGAAGTGGGTGAAGGAAAAGAGGGTACTGACAAGAATGTAGGAAGGTAGAAAGTAAAGCCTTAGGCAAAATGGAAATCCTTGTTTTCTGGCATTCCAAGAACTTCCTTTTTGAACTGAGAATGGAGAAGGGGTACGGTGCCCAGCACTGGTCCTTCACGCAACAGAAATGCATCACATTTCGCAAGTTTTTTTCCCTTTCCTTGTTATGAGTATAGTAGAAATTAGGCTGAAAAAATGAGCTACGAGAAGAAGAACTTGAAGCGTGGAGATAGAAATCCGTAAGAAGAAATATGGTCACACGAAGGAGAAGAGAGCCGCTTTTATCTGTGCGGTCCTCATTATTTTATTTTGAGCACAACAGTGGTGTCTCACAGTACCCAGATATTCTCTACCGACAGGTGAATTTTTTTCCAGAGGGAGAGAGATTTTCAAATCTTGAACAATGTTTGGAAATATTTGCTCTGACATGATATGATATTATTGTTTGCCACAAATTAAGGAGATTTGAAATTTTATCTTAGAAGTAATGTGTGAGGCTATTTTAAAGGCAAGAGGGATCCTATTCAATGGTAATGAATGTCAAAATTGGTTGAACCTTTCTACCGTTACTACACCATTCAAATTTGCGTTGAATGTTTGTTTTCTCTCCTATTTGTTAACGCAGTTTAGGAAATAAAAATAATTTTTTCTTTTATTTATTTATTTCTTTTAATTATTATTATTTATTTATGAACGGACAAAGCGATGAATGCGAAAACAAACGCACGCATTGCGCATGAACAACATTTAAATTTATGTAACGAAAATAATGGAACTTATCCTATGTTAAAATTTTAGAAATTTAATTAGAATAAAATTTTGTTGCTATATTAAAACAATTATTTTAAATCTTCCTTCTTTTTTAAAAATTATTAATTTGTTATTATTTTTCAGTTTTAAACTTATTAATTCATTTTTAAATGTTAAATTTTCAAGACCATTACAATATAATGCTTTCTTCAGTTTATATACATGATCTGGTAATTTTTCGTCTTTAAATAGTGTTGGTTGCTCAACATATACATCTTCCTTGACAAATCCATTAAGAAATGCGCTTTTGACATCCATCTGATATAATTTGAAATTATTATAATTTGCAAAAGCTAGTAAAATTCTAATAGCCTCTAGTCTTGCTACTGGGGCAAAAGTCTCATTGCAATCTATTCTTTCTTATTGAGTATACCCTCGTGATACTAGTCTTGCCTTATTTCTTACTACTTCACCGTGTTCATTCATTTTATTTTTATATACCCATTTGGTTCCTATTATTGTTTTATCCTCTGGTCTAGGAACAAGTTCCCATACTTTATTCCTAGTAAACTGATTCAATTCTTCTTGCATAACAAGTATCCATGAATCATCAGAAGAAGCTTCCTTTGGATTTTTGGGTTTGATAGTTGATATAAATGCAGTATTGCTCATATTATTAAATTGATTATGAGTTCTAACAACTGATTCAATATCGCCTAAGATATTTTCTACAGATGGTCTCTAAGTAATCTAATTGTTTTATTTAGTAGGTTATCTTCATTATTTATTTCATTAATTTCATCCTCACGATCGTCTTCATTGTTTTGATTTATACTTTTATAATTTTCATCAAAAGATACGTTTAAAGTTTCTTCTATAGCGTTGGTTCGAGTATTAAAAACTCTATAAGCATTGCTTCTTTCTGAATATCCAATAAAAATTCCTTTATCTAATTTTGAATCAAATTTGTATAAATTATCTTTTGTATTAAGTATAAAACATTTGCTTCCAAATATTTTAAAATATGAAACTTTTGGTTTCTTGTTGTATAAAAGTTCATAAGGAGTTTTATGAGTCAAAGGTCTAATTGGAATTCTATTAATAATATAGCAAGCTGTTGCTACTGCCTCAGCCCAAAAATTCCTTGGTAAGTTACTATCGGATAACATAGTTCTTGCACATTCTTGTATCATTCTATTTTTATGTTCAACTACTCCGTTTTTTTGATGAGTTCTTGGAATTTAAAAATTGTGGGTTATTCCCTTTTTATTACAATATTTTTCAAAATTCTCATTTTCGAATTCTCCACTATGATCGCTACATATTATTTTAATTTATAGTGATAATAAATTTTGAATTCTTTTAGAGTAAGTTTTAAATGGATCGAAAGCATCACTTTTATTTTGAAGAAACAAAGTCCAAGTGTATCTAGAACAATCGTCAACTATTACATACACATATCTATTATGATTTATGGATTGAGTTTGAGATGGACCAAATAAATCCATGTGTATTAACTCTAATGGTTTTGAAGTGGTAATTTCTTCTTTTGATTTAAATGAACTCTTCTTTAGTTTTCCGAATTGACAAGCATCACACAAGTTATTAACTTTGAATTTCATTTTAGGTAATCCTCTAACTGAATCTAATTTAGAAACTCTAGAAATATGTTTGAAATTTATGAGACCGAATCTCTTATGCCAAATCTAGGGATCACTTGTATTGGCCATAAGACATAAATTATCATTGGAAATTTTCATACTTAATATATAAATATTTTTCTTTCTGTCTCCTTCGAATATAACTTTTGAATTCCTATCTTCTATGAAACATTTATTCTTTTCAAAATTTATATTATATTCTTTATCGCAAAGTTAACTTATACTTAGTAAATTGTGTTTTAAATTCCTAATTAATAAAACATCAGAAATAATAGGAGTTTTAGAATTACCGACATTGGCAATTCCAATGATGTATCCTTTAGAATTATCTCCGAAGTTTACCAATCCACCATCTTCATATTTCAGATTATTGAGTAATACAGGATTTCCAGTCATATGTCTCGAACAGCCAGTATCCAGTATTGTAATAACCCGGAAATCTGGGCCAGTATAAAAATTTTTATTTTGGCAATTTTTAGCGAATTTTGATTATTTAAAATGAATTATTTTAAATAATATCGACAAGAAATTTATTTTGAATAGAATTCGAATGAGTATATTTTTATATATCGTCGTTAGAATATAAATATTTATTTTAAATTATAAAAGGAATTGAAAATGGCGTGGTAGTTCGATAATTCGATTTCAAATTTCAATTGAACGTACAGGATTCAAAATAAACCAGATTTTAGTGAAACCAAAAATATTAGAATCTATTTGTGAATATCTTACCAACAAATCCGAAAAATCAAAATTTCATAGCGGGGATCAAAAGATATGTCCAGTTGAAAATTCAGAATAATCGCTATGGAATTCAGGCCCTTAAAAATGGAAATTTTGCAAACGACCTCGGATTTCAACAAAACCACTTTTGTTGGATCTATGATGTCAAGTTATTGCTAGGTTCCAAATTTCAGAATTTTTCGAATTAATATGTGAGTGTGGCAAAGGAAAACGCGTTTGACCAGTTTCAGTTGATTTTAATCGACTGGAAAATGGCCATTTTTCCAACGGTCTCAGAATTCGACGAAATTAGTTTTGTTAGGACCGTATCATCAATACGAAGCTAGAAAATATTTTTTTGGAATTTTTAGAGTTCGTATGTGACCCCGGTAAATTTAAATGTGCGTTCAAATTCAATATATAGAGTTATATGTTGATTTTAACGGAAACTGATCGAAACAATCGAATCAGCTTACGAAACATATCCCATTGTGTTCAGAATGGGGGTAATTAGTTATGGACGACAGGCGGTGGGTCTTGTTTCGAGTTCGAATAAAAAAGGTAACTTTTCGAAATAAAAATAAATAAAATTAATTGAAATATATTGGCTCCCTCCTTTATCTTTCTCTCTCTTCCCCATTTAGCAGAAATCGATCGAAATAAAAAAAAAGAGAGAACGAAGGGAGAGTAGCCTCCTCTCCTCCCACCGTCGCGCCCACCCAAGGTGGCGCTGACCACCGCAGCCCCCCCTCGCGCCTCCTCCTCCTCCCTGGCACCACCGCCTGCCCTACTTCTTCCACCGCGACGCAGCCGGCCACCACCACATCGACGCACTCACTAACCTCGTCACCTCCGCCTCCTGCCCCTCCCCTCCTCCAACTCGCGCAACACCCTCCACCCTCCATCGAGCCAGTCGAGTCCCCCCCTCTCAGCAGAAGAACCGTGACACCCCCCCTTCTGCGAATGCATAGCGTTTACCCCTCCCCTTCCACCTTCGAGCGCAAACATCCCATTTTCTCCAACGACAGTGAGTTTTATAACTATTTTTATTCATTTGTTTATTTGCAATTGTTTTAATTTCAGATCCCATGTAAATAAAATTGTTTTAGACTTCGGATTTTTCATATATAGCTTTTTAAAGGGTTTGATTTTTGTTTGTTTAAAAAGATTAGGTTTTTAGAAATAGCAAAGTACGATTTTTTAGTGATTAGAGAATGAAGATAATAAAAGAGCTATTTTTATAGGTATGTAGAGTAAGCAAGTTTAAATTTTTATAGTCATAAAAATTAGATTTTTCCTTATGAAAAGGTTGAGTTTTTAGAATGTAAAAGATTGAATTTTAAAATGTAAAAATATAATCTTCATTGTCTAAATAGCGAAGTAAAAATTCGATTTTTATATATTGAATAGCGAAGTAAAAAATCGATTTTTATATATTGAATAGCGAAGTAAAAATTCGATTTTATATATTGAATAGCGAAGTAAAATTTGATTTTTATATATTGAATAGCGAAGTAAAAATTTGATTTTATATATTGAATAGCGAAGTAAAAATTCGATTTTTATATATTGAATAGCGAAGTAAAAATTCGATTTTTATGAATTGAATAGCGAAGTAAAAATTCGATTTTATATATTGAATAGCGAAGTAAAAATTAGATTTTTATATATTGAATAGCGAAGTAAAAATTCAATTTTATATATTGAATAGCGAAGTAAAAATTCGATTTTTATATATTGAATAGCGCAGTAAAAATTCGATTTTTATATATTGAATAGCGAAGTAAAAATTCGATTTTTATATATTGGATAGCGAAGTAAATTCGATTTTTATATATTGAATAGCGAAGTAAAAATTCGACTTTTATATATTGAATAGCAAAGTAAAAATTCGATTTTTATATATGTAGTGAATACGGATGACGAAGGTGATGAAAGAAGAAACGACGGAGATTTTCTACATATGAAGAGTCGAGATGTTTGGATTAGCTATCTGTGAGAACTTCTCACCTTTTAATTTTGTTTTTCTAGTTAAAATATATACTAGGATGCAGACGGTGTTTAGTAGCACCCGACACCCGTCGTCCACAGACCGTGGACGGCTTGTATGCTTGTTTGTTTGTTTTTGATGTGTAGTTGATTGTGTGATGTGAAATGAAATAAAATATTTATATAGTTAAAAATATTTTATAGTTAAAAATAGATTTTTTAACATGTATATGAAAAGAAATAAAAATAAATAAATCGGACGATTTGTTTATATACACACATTTGACTGATATTGATTGGGATGATAAATTTTACACATCGCCCAACTGCACAAATAAAATCTGTGGTTGATTATTTGAAAACCCCACACGGGTATTGGGATGATATATGACATACACTAATCCCAATAGTTAGTTATATGTCGATCGATTGATTGACAGACTGTTATGAGCGTTAAATATTTATATTTGATGCTTATACAGTGTAGAATGCACTTTGGATGATGGTTGATTATTCATCGTTGTTATTGTATACATGTGTTGTAGAAAATCCATATAACTAAAATTATATGGTAATTGATTGGGCTTCATTCCAGTTTGGAAAAAAGAAATATTTGAAAAAGAAATATTTGAAATAGAATATTTGAAAATAGAAATATATGAAGCCGTGTTGATTAGATTGACGCCATTTTGACGTGAATGATATTTATATCGATTTTATTCATTTTATAATGAATATCGAAAGTAATTTCAAAATCTGATATTTTGAAAAGAATTAGAACTCGAATTGAAAGTAAATAGAAATGAATTCGAATTGAAATTGAATAGAAATGAATTCGAATTGAAATTGAATGAAATTACAAATGAACTAAAATTGAATTAAAAATCGATTTGAATTGAAATCAATTTGAAATGAATTTAAATCGAATTTATAAGGAAAAATTCAATTTTGATTTGAATTTGAAAAGGAAGTTGAAATCGTTTTAAAAACAAATTCAAAACGATTTATAAAATACGTTTTAAAAGGAAATCGACGAAATATATATTATATATATTATATATATAATATAATGGCCTGAATAGAACACGCCGCGTTGCAGCAGTTCGCAAATTTCGACCATTGACTTCGAACGGATATTACGGGAGATCCAACCGTCGGATTCTCCTAAAACCGGAACCGTTGGGTTCGTCTCGAAAAGAGTTTTCTGATGAATATTAGAAATTTGAAATCTAACGGTTGGATTTGGAATTATGTCCAAACCAAATTGGGAAAAGGTCGCTGTAAGTGCAGTTCGATAGCCGTTGATGGAAATCGACTGTACGGGCCTTGATAAAATTATTAAAAATAGTAATAATTTGTGTAAAATCGTAAGAAATGATTTGTGAAGAATTGGGATGAAAAATTCCATATTTGGAAAGATAAAAATAGATTTTTATCGAAATGAACTAGTTTTGAACTAGAATAGTAATTTATTTATTTTTTTAAAATAAATAAAGTGAGTTTGAAATGGTTTTCAAATATAACCAGAATTTCCAATAATTGAATTGGAATGGATTTGAATCGAAATTGTTTTTGGAATATTTCGATGTTGGATTTCGTGATTATACAGATATTGTTATGGAAATTTGAAAGATATATATATATCGTTATTTCCAATACGATATTTGTTGGTCGTAGAATTTGATATTGAATATAAGCCGGTATATTTTCTATTCAGAGCCTTGTATTTAATATCAAATGTGATTTGGGTTTGTCGTGAATGGTGTCTTCATTAACACTGTTCTTAAGCCCAATGGAGAAAAAGATTAAATATTTTTATTTATATTTAATGAAATGTGCCAATTAAATGATATTTGATTGGGATTGAATAGGGATTGATTTTTGGGTTTATCGTGAACGGTGTTTTAAATTACGCTGGTTCTTTAACCCGATAATTAATGGAATGTGATTTTGGGTTAACCGTGAACCATGTTCTAAATGACACTGATTCTTTAACCCAGTTAAAGATTAAAACTAAGTGGAGTTTTAACGAATCTTTAATTTGATTGAAAAGATCGAGAATGTAGTATCACCTGTTTTACTCCAGGCAATAGTTAAATCTTTTATTAGATTTGAATGTGAAATGGTAATTGAATTTACCGATAACACTGTGGTGTTAGATATGAAGTATTACCAGTTTTACTTCATGGGATGAATAGGTTGGGATTGGGAAATAAAACAAATGATTACTCCGGTGTGGTTCGCTAATCCCGACTAGTTTGAATTGATATTCAAAAGTAGATTAAAGAATAAATTTAAAGAATTTATCTTTGATAAAATTAATGGGAACCTTTCCCAAAGTAGAAGAATATTTGAATAAACGAATATTCTGAATTGGAATGAGGCATATGTTGTGTTTGTGTCACACGTGTTTATTATATACGCGAGTTATTCAGGAAGACCGGGTTTATCCCATTTTGAATAACTGATACGACGTGGTGTCGAAGATGAAGACGGTGGTTGAAGACCGGAGGTCTTCACGTCGTTTGGATAATTACTGATGATCTTGATTGGGCCGTACACCCAAGAAGATGGAAACAGTTGGTGATCGTCCAGACATACTTGGAGATCGATGGATATGCGGGGTACTAGGTGCCCCCGGTTTCGTTCAGACCCAGAACGGACTTGTAAATGGACTGTGTGTCTGACATTGAATTTTAGTCTGTGTGATTGATTTCTATTAAATATATTTCTGTTTGGTGGCGGAGAATTTATTCTCTTGCTTAACGCCCTTCTCTGAGACGTACGAGCTCAGGGGTTATATATCGATGGATATCAAACGCATAGAGTGAATTGCCTGTGTGGCATGCCTAAGTGGCAAACGATCAAGGCTTCTGTTGAAAAGAAAAGTCTTGTGGTGATGATCAAAGCACCGCCTGTGTGGCATAGCTTTGTGTAACGTGAATTCGCGATCCTCACACCCCCAGTTGTGAACCAGAAACGGGAGAGGACATCAGGGAGGACATGCGTTTCTTTCTAGCTAGAAGTGGCGTCAGTGGTTTTACACGCCCTGACGAGTTTGACTTATGTGGTTGTTGTTGTTGCGAGGCGCCTCGGTTTGATCGGACGATCCGGGTCCGATGGAGTCATTCGTTGGCTCATTTACGCCCCATAGGGCGGGGAGACGCAGTGTTCAGGCATAATAATCCACATCGGTGGACCGGCCCTGACGATCCATGGTGCAGTTGCGGCTGTTCCTGAGGCTCGGGCTAGAGAGTCTCGAATTAGCATAGGACGATCCCTTTGCCTTGGTTCACATACGAAAATCCAATTTCCAAATACGTGACTTGCGTTTTTTATTGTAGAGCCTAGTATGGCGACATAGTGGGATGGGGCGCTTATGCCATCTATGATTGATACTTATGATTTGAAGTTGTTTTATACAATATGCACTTATAATAGTATCAAATGATTTGTTTTAAACGTATCAAGCATTCTTGGCTATTATAAGGTAAAAACCCTATCCTCCGGCTTGCGTTGCATTGTGTGATGGTACCTGGGTCTTATAATAGCTTCATTGTTCTTTATTTTGCATTGCGATGTTGTTTTATGCACTGGTATTCTTGGGAGGAAACCCGTTCCGTGTTATACGGCGAGGTCCCTTGATTTACCTAACTTTAAAATAAAAATTAATAACTGTTTTAGTTCTCACACCAGTCCCATGACTGACCTGGAGTTTATTGTTTTAACCTAAACTCGGGGTGCCCTTATTTTGAAATGGGCAGCTAGTAGTTTTGGTTTTGCAGATTTATATTCACAGGAACCTGGTTTACAGCTGGAACGATATCCGGAAAGCTTTGTATCCGTGTATCTTCTTTAGTTGTATTTTGTATTATTTTCCGCTGCTATGTAATGTATTGTAATCTCTGATATTTTCTGCGTAATATTTATTCATTTATGCTCTATATACTCTTGTATCTGATGGAATTGTTGTAATAAGTAATGAAATGTTCCTCCGTCTGCGTTCTGATTTGTCATGTTCTCACAGTAATTCGTTCTTTCTCTTCTCTTCGGAGACCGGGGAAGTTCGGGTCGCTTCATTTGGTTTCAGAGCTTTGGTTTACAAAGCTAGAGAACAAGACACATTAGAACCAAACGAAAGAATTCATCAGAAATTGGATTAGTAATATCCAACGAGAATGACTCATTAGAGATAGGATCAGTAGTATCCTAGAACGAGTGTGAAGAGTAGTGTTTTTGATAAATAAAAGTGAAAACAATTTTTGTTTTGAAAATTTAAATCAATTATACGTATTTGAATATTTATTTGTATTGAGTTGGACAGTCCAGTATATATAGATTTTCCGTATACGTCTGATCCGCGTGTATTCGAAGTTTTAATATACTGGATAGATATAGAATCACACTCTAGTCGCCCGGGGATGATACTGATAATTGTGATCACATTACCAGTATTTAGGTTCGAGTGACGAAAGTGGACTTTCTATATATTTCCTATTGACTGGTGTGAGAACCAAAATTAGATAGGGCCTATTGTTGTGATTTGGCATCAAAAATGTGATTTTTGACTAATATAACAAACGTATGAATTTGAAAAGCTAATCAACTAATTGATTGATGGTTGTGTTGTTGATTATTGGTTGATTAATTAAAATTTGTACCTTATGGCCAAATTGAATCAAATAGTGAATTGTATTGAAAATTTGTCGCATTTGCATGCATATACATGTACTTACATTGAATAGGTCATGGCAGAGAGGCTAGAGCAGAAGAATAAAATTGTTTGCCCGACAAATAGGTACATGTTTACCATAATTTACTGTTTTGTTTGGGTGATGATGATTTTATGAGCCGATTGGCTTTTTCTTTTTGAGATCAGAAGGCCTGTATGGCAATTTCGGGATTTTCCCGTGCTCCCGGTGCAGGGGAGGTTATGGCGAAATTTTTCGGAAATTTACGGTGTTAGCTAAATTTTTGAAAAATTTGAAAAGTTCTTAAAAACAGAAAAGTTGAAGAACTTAAGCCGTAGTGAAAACACTGGAAGTTGAGTTGATTTGTGAAACAACTTTCGGCTTTGTTCCTTTTCGGGGACGAAAAGTTTTAAGTTGGGGAGATTGTAATAACCCGGAAATCTGGGCCAGTTTAAAATTTTTTATTTTGGCAATTTTTAGCGAATTTTGATTATTTAAAATGAATTATTTTAAATAATAACGACGAGAAATTTATTTTGAATAGAATTCGAACGAATATATTTATATAGATCGTCGTTAGAATATAAATATTTATTTTAAATTATAAAAGGAATTGAAAATGGCGCGGTAGTTCGATAATTCGATTTCAAATTTCAATTGAACGTACATGATTCAAAATAAACCGGATTTTAGTGAAACCAAAAATATTAGAATCTATTTGTGAATATCTTTCCAACGAATCCGAAAAATCAAAATTTCATAGCGGGGATCAAAAGATATATCCAGTTGAAAATTCAGAATAATCGCTATGGAATTCAGGCCCTTAAAAATGGAAATTTTGCAAACGACCTCGTATTTCGACGAAACCACTTTTGTTGGATCCGTGATGTCAAGTTATTGCTAGTTTCCAAATTTCAGAATTTTTCGAATTAATATGTGAGCGTGGAAAAGGAAAACGCGTTTGACCAGTTTTAGTTGATTTTAATCGACCGGAAAATGGCCGTTTTTCCAACGGTCTTAGAATTCGACGAAATTAGTTTTGTTAGGACCGTATCGTCAATACGAAGCTAGAAAATATTTTTCTGGAATTTTTAGAGTTCGTATGTGACCCCGGTAAATTGAAATGCGCGTTCAAATTCAATATATAGTTATATGTTGATTTTAACGGAAACTGATCGAAACGGTCGAATCAGCTTACGATACATATCGCATTGTGTTCGGAATGGGGGTAATTAGCTTTGGACGACAGGCGGTGGGCCTTGATTCGAGTTCGAATAAAAAAGGTAACTTTTCGAAATAAAAATAAATAAAATTAATTGAAATATATTGCCCCCCTTTATCTTTCTCTCTCTTCCCCATTTAGCAGAAATCGATCGAAATAAAAAAAAAAGAGAAGGAAGGGGGAGGAGCCGCCGCTCCTCCCACCGTCGTGCCCACCCAAGGTGGCGCTGACCATTGTAGCCCCCCCTCGCGCCTCCTCCTCCTCCCTGGCACCACCGCCTGCCCTACTTCTTCCAACGCGACGCAGCCGGCCACCACCACATCGACGCAACCACCAACCTCGTCACCTCCGCCTCCTGCCCCTCCCCTCTTCCAACTCGCGCAGCACCCTCCACCCTCTATCGAGTCAGTCGAGTCCCCCCACCTTCTCTGCTGAAGAACCGTGACACCCCCCTTCTGCGAACGCAATAACGCTTACCCCCTCCCCTTCCTCCTTCGAGCGCAAACATCCCATTTTCTCCAACGACAGTGAGTTTTATAACTATTTTTATTCATTTGTTTATTTGCAATTGTTTTAATTTCAGATCCTATGTAAATAAAATTATTTTAGACTTCGGATTTTTCATATATAGCTTTTTAAAGGGTTTGATTTTTGTTTGTTTAAAAAGATTTGGTTTTTAGAAATAGCAAAGTACGATTTTTAGTGATTAGAGAATGACGATAATAAAAGAGCTATTTTTATAGGTATGTAGAGTAAGCAAGTTTAAATTTTTATAGTTATAAAAATTAGATTTTTCCTTATGAAAAGGTTGAGTTTTTAGAATGTAAAAGATTGAATTTTAAAATGTAAAAATATAATCTTCATTTTTTAAATAGCGAAGTAAAAATTTGATTTTTATATATTGAATAGCGAAGTAAAAATTCGATTTTTATATATTGAATAGCGAAGTAAAAATTCGATTTTATATATTGAATAGCGAAGTAAAAATTCGATTTTTATATATTGAATAGCGAAGTAAAAATTCGATTTTATATATTAAATAGCGAAGTAAAAATTCGATTGTTATATATTGAATAGCGAAGTAAAAATTCGATTTTTATATATTGAATAGCGAAGTAAAAATTTGATTTTATATATTGAATAGCGAAGTAAAAATTCGATTTTTATATATTGAATAGCGAAGTAAAAATTCGATTTTATATATTGAATAGCGAAGTAAAAATTCGATTTTTATATATTGAATAGCGAAGTAAAAATTCGATTTTTATATATATTGAATAGCGAAGTAAAAATTCGATTTTTATATATTGAATAGCGAAGTAAAAATTCGATTTTTATATATTGAATAGCGAAGTAAAAATTCGATTTTTATATATTGAATAGCGAAGTAAAAATTCGATTTTTATATATGTAGTGAATACGGATGACGAAAGTGATGAAAGAAGAAACGGCGGAGATTTTCTACATATGAAGAGTCGAGATGTTTGGATTAGCTATCTGTGAGAACTTCTCACCTTTTAATTTTGTTTTTCTAGTTAAAATATATACTAGGATGCAGACGGTGTTTAGTAGCACCAGACACCCGTCGTCCACAGACCATGGTCGGCTTGTATGTTTGTTTGTTTGATTTTGAGGTGTAGTGATTG
Organism: Allium sativum; assembly: GCA_030737875.1. Taxonomy (NCBI): domain Eukaryota; kingdom Viridiplantae; phylum Streptophyta; class Magnoliopsida; order Asparagales; family Amaryllidaceae; genus Allium; species Allium sativum. The sequence continues at coordinate 567,664,979 of CM060923.1, read as the reverse complement.
TGTGATGTGATGTGAAATGAAATAAAATATTTATATAGTTAAAAATATTTTATAGTCAAAAATAGAATTTTTAACGTGTATATAAAAGGAAATAAAAATAAATAAATCGGACAATTTGTTTATATACACACATTTGACTGATATTGATTGGGATGATAAATTTTACACATCGCCTAACTGCACAAATAAAATTTGTGGTTGATTGTTTGAAAACCCCACACGGGTATTGGGATGATATATGACATACACTAATCCCAATAGTTAGTTATATGTCGATCGATTGATTGATAGACTGTTATGAGCGTTAAATATTTATATTTGATGCTTATATAGTGTAGAATGCACTTTGGATGATGGTTGATTATTCATCGTTGTTATTGTATACATGTGTTGTAGAAAATCCATATAACTAAAATTATATGGTAATTGATTGGGCTTCATTCCAGTTTGGAAAAAAGAAATATTTGAAATAGAATATTTGAAAATAGAAATATATGAAGCCGTGTTGATTAGATTGATGCCATTTTGACGTGAACGATATTTATATCGATTTTATTCATTTTATAATGAATATTGAAAGTAATTTCAAAATCTGATATTTTGAAAAGAATTAGAATTCGAATTGAAAGTGAATAGAAATGAATTCGAATTGAAATTGAATAGAAATGAATTCGAAATGAAATTGAATGAAATTGCAAACGAACTGAAATTGAATTAAAAATCGATTTGAATTGAAATCAATTTGAAATGAATTTAAATCGAATTTATAAGGAAAAATTCAATTTTGATTTGAATTTGAAAAGGAAGTTGAAATCGTTTTGAAAACGAATTTAAAACGATTTATAAAATATGTTATAAAAGGAAATCGATGAAATATATATTATATATATATAATATAATGGCCTGAATAGAACGCACCGCGCCGCGGCAGTTCGCGAATTTCGACCATTGACTTCGAACGGATATTACGGGAGATCCGACCGTCGGATTCTCCTAAAACCGGAACCATTGGGTTCGTATCGAAAAGAGTTTTCTGATGAATATTAGAAATTTGAAATCTAATGGTTGGATTTGGAATTATGTCCAAATCAAATTGGGAAAAGGTCGCTGTAAGTGCAGTTCGATAGCCGTTGATGGAAATCGACTGTACGGGCCTTGATAAAATTATTAAAAATAGTAATAATTTGTGTAAAATCGTAAGAAATGATTTGTGAAGAATTAGGATGAAAAACTCCATATTTGAAAAGATAAAAATAGATTTTTATCGAAATGAACTGGTTTTGAACTAGAATAGTAATTTATTTATTTTTTTAAAATAAATAAAGTGAGTTTGAAATGGTTTTGAAATATAACCAGAATTTCCAATAATTGAATTGGAATGGATTTGAATCGAAATTGTCTTTGGAATATTTCGATGTTGGATTTCGTGATTATACAGATATTGTTATGGAAATTTGAAAGATATATATATATCGTTATTTCCAATATGATATTTGTTGGTCGTAGAATTTGATATTGAATATAAGCCGGTATATTTTCTATTCAGAGCCTTGTATTTAATATCAAATGTGATTTTGGGTTTGTCGTGAATGGTGTCTTCATTAACACTGTTCTTAAGCCCAGTGGAGAAAAATATTAAATCTTTTTATTTAGATTTAATGAAATGTGCCAATTAAATGATATTTGATTGGTACTGAATAGGGATTGATTTTTGGGTTTATCGTGAACGGTGTTTTAAATAACGCTGGTTCTTTAACCCGATAATTAATGGAATGTGATTTTGGGTTTACCGTGAACCGTGTTTTAAATGACACTGATTCTTTAACCCAGTTAAAGATTAAAACTAAGTGGAGTTTTAATGAATCTTTAATTAGATTGATAAGATCGAGAATGGAGTATCACCAGTTTTACTCCACGTGATAGTTAAATCTTTAATTAGATTTGAACGTGAAATGGTAATTGAATTTACCGATAACACTATGGTGTTAGATATGAAGTATTACGAGTTTTACTTCATTGGATGAATAGGTTGGGATTGGGAAATGAAACAAATGATTACTCCGGTGTGGTTCGCTAATCCCGACTAGTTTGAATTGATATTCAAAAGTAGATTAAAGAATAAATTTAAAGAATTTATCTTTTATAAAATTAATGGGAACTTTTCCAAAAGTAGAAGAATATTTGAATAAGCGAATATTCTGAATTGGAATGAGGCGTATGTTGTGTTTGTGTCACACTTGTTTATTATATACGCGATTTATTCGGAAAGACCGGGTTTATCCCATTCTGAATAACTGATACGACGTGGTTTCGAAGATGAAGACGGTGGTTGAAGACCGGAGGTCTTCACGTCGTTTGGATAATTACTGATGATCTTGATTGGGCCGTACACCCAAGAAGATGGAAACAGTTGGTGATCATCCAGACGTACTTGGACATCGATGGATATGCGGGGTACTAGGTGCCTCCGGTTTCGTTCAGACCCAGAACGGACTTGTAAATGGACTGTGTGTCTGACATTGGATTTTAGTCTGTGTGATTGATTTCTATTAAATATATTTCTGTTTGGCGGCAGATAATTTATTCTCTTGCTTAATGCCCTTCTATGAGACGTACGAGCTCAGGGGTTATATATCGATGGATATCAAACGCATAGATTGAATTGCCTGTGTGGCATGCCTAAGTGGCAAATGATCAAGGCTTCTGTTGAAAAGCAAAGTCTTGTGGTGATGATCAAAGCACCGCCTGTGTGGCATAGCTTTGTGTAACGTGAATTCGCGAGCCTCACACCCCCAGTTGTGAACCAGAAACGAGAGAGGACATCAGGGAGGACATGCGTTTCTTTATAGCTAGAAGTGGCGTCAGTGGTTTTACACGCCCTGACGAGTTTGACTTATGTGGTTGTTGCTGTTGCGAGGCGCCTCGGTTTGATCGGACGATCCGGGTCCGATGGAGTTATTTGTTGGCTCGTTTACGCCCCATAGGGCGGGGAGACGCAGTGTTCAGGCATAATAATCCACATCGGTGGACCGGCCCTGACGATCCATGGTGCAGTTGCGGCTGTTCCTGAGGCTCGGGCTAGAGAGTCTCGAATTAGCACAGGATGATCCCTTTGCCTTAGTTCACAGACGGAAATCCAATTTCCAAATACGTGACTTGCGTTTTTGATTGTAGAGCCTAGTATGGCGACATAGTGGGATGGGGCGCTTATGCCGTCTATGATTGATACTTATGATTTGAAGTTGTTTTATACAATATGCACTTATAATAGTATCAAATGATTTGTTTTAAACGTATCAAGCATTCTTGGCTATTATAAGGTAAGAACCCTATCCGCCGGCTTGCGTTGCATTGTGTGATGGGACCTGGGTCTTATAATAGCTTCATTGTTCTTTATTTAGCATTGCGATATTGTTTTAAGCACTGGTATTCTTGGGAGGAAACTCGTTCCGTGTTATACGGCATGGTCCCTTGATTTACCTAACTTTAAAATAAAAATTAATACCTGTTTTAGTTCTCACACCAGTCCCATGACTGACCTGGAGTTTATTGTTTTAACCTAAATTCTGGGTGCCCTTATTTTGACACGGGCAGCTAGTAGTTTTGGTTTTGCAGATTTATATTCACAGGAACCTGGTTTACAGCTGGAACGATATCCGGAAAGCTTTGTATCCGTGTATCTTCTTCAGTTGTATTTTGTATTATTTTCCACTGCTATGTAATGTATTGTAATCTCTGATATTTTCTGTGTAATATTTATTCATTTATGCTCTATATATTCTTGTATCTGATGGAATTGTTGTAATAAGAAATGAAATGTTCCTCCGTCTGCGTTCTGATTTGTCGTGTTCTCACAGTAATTCGTTCTTTCTCTTCTCTTCGGAGACCGGGGAAGTTCAGGTCGCTTCAAGTATCCATTTGTCCTTTTTCATTTCCACCAATTGCTCTCCATAATTTGAATTTTCAATAACCATGTAACACACCAATTCATGATTTGAATTTCCAATAGCCACCTTTCCTGAATTTGAATTATCAATAACCACTTTATCCATCTTTTCTACTTTCGAATTTTCAAAAGTCATAGAAATCATCCTTTTCTGTATTGAAGAATATATCAGTAGATCATATTCTTCTTCAGTATGAATATATGCAGACTCTTTTAACATTGATACAATGCATGGATTGACACTAGTAATATCCGAGATTATAAAATTTCCTATTTTACCGAAATTTCAAAAATCAGATTATAATCGTTTTGAAAGACCTTGCTCTGATAAATTGTTAGGGACTATCACTAAGGTAAAGCAAACACTAGAGTGGGGTGAATACTGTTTGTTAGAATTTAAACAAAATCTAAAACTAATATGAACCATGGGATGAATCAAACACCACAAACAAAATCACAGATATGGATTTAAACACAAATAAGATAAACAGAAATAAAAATGCAAAAAAGGAAAGAACACACTGGATTTTATACTGGTTCGGATTACTCCAACGTCCAGTCCATCACAACGCCAGATTGTGCAGAGTTTTATTACTCATTCAATAGTCAATTACACCCTCCCTGATTTCACGGCTCACTAGGAGACATCAATTCCTACTTTCTTGATTTCACGGCTCACAAGAACGCACTGACTCCTATTTCATTGATTTCACGGCCCACAAGGACACACTGACTCCTCTTTGACTCACAACAAGGTTTATTCAATCCAACCATGTGACGACCCCAAACTCCATTCCACGGTGGCAAGGGTAATCTTTAGAATATAACACATAAACAAATGACAGCAGAACAGAAATAAATAAATACACCAGAAAATATACATCAAAATATACTGGAAATAATAATCATCAGAGTTACACAGTATACAGGATCATACTTAGTTCGGAATACAGTTCATTTTTACATAAAATGTCTATAGCGGAATCAAAACATAATATGTACAACAGGAGCTGAGCAGCATAAAAAAGAAAGAAATTATAGAATCCATCTTCAGCTCCATAACTATCCAGAAAGATCCTGTTAAAACCTGAATACAAGGCTGCCCGTGTAGAAATTGGGGCACCCGAGTTTGCAAGTGATACAAACTACGAGTCAGTCATGGGACTGGTATGAGAAATCTGCTTAACTTATTTTAATAATAAGGCCAATCACAGGACCACACCGATAACGCGGAACAGGTTTACTCAATTGGATTGCTAGTGCTTTAAACAAGTAAAACTTTTAAACATCGCAATGCATTTTACAAAAATGAAGCCATTATAAGGCTTAGTTCCCATTACACAATGCAACACAAACCGGAGGATAGAGTTTTACCTTATAATCACTACTACAAAACAGAGTATTTGCGTCTGCCTTTTTCCACCATTTGCGTCTAATTCAGATCAGATGCAAATAAGATGGACGCAAATGTAAAAAAATAATTGCATCCGACTTTCTTCCGATGCAAATACTATGTATTTGCATCCAACATGACCCGAACCAGACGCTAATTCTGTACATATTTGCGTCTGCTTGTTAGTACATTAGATGCAAACTGCTTATAACAATTGTATTAATTCAATGCATTTGCGTCCACTTTGTTACTGGAACAGATGCAAATTGTTTATGAATTTGCATCTTCTCTGCCAAACACCAGACGCAATTTAAAAAAAAAAAAAATTGAGCCTTTTAGGCTGCCACAACACAAATATACAAGTATGAATACAATCGAATAGAACAACACAAATATACAAATCTCTAAACGTCAGCAGCTAAGTTGGTTTCATACAAAGTTCAGTTGAGGTCAGCATGCTAGAAGGGGACTTGATAGCGGTTAACATGCCTTCTAAGAGGAAATCACCTGTCCCCAACGTCACATGTCTCGGTGTGTCCCGCCAATCATAACCTGTTTCCAGTGATTAAGCTCATTTCGCACTTTATATCGCATTGCGAAAAAGCTGACTATTGAAATGGGGAATCTATCACCTGTAAGGGCAGCAAGCAACATGAATATTAAATTTTTGTCCTATAAAGGGTTTAGAACAAGCAACATGAACACAGGGTATTTCTGTAAATAGGAAAAAATAAAATAGTTGCACCAATTTTCTAAAGTGACTCGCAGCAAATGTAAGGCTAGAAAAAATAAAATAGTTGCACCAATTGGTAAATTACAAACCAGATTGATTTCACTGATCACTAGTAGGCCTTGATGTTTTACTACTTTTCCATGTTATCCAAGTACCCCTGTTTAAAATGGAATTATATTGGAATTGAGTCATGAAAAACCAATTTTGAGATAATTGCAAGAAAAGCGTTCAATGAGAGCGCCAGGAATATGAATATTAAAATTGGTTGCCTACAATTTTACATGAAATATCATAAGCTTTTCAAGTATGTTTTTTCAGGAGTTCTTTGTTGCAATTTAAAACGATGTTATCATGACTCAAATTTTGCATTACTGGCTTTTCTTTTTCAAGTATGCGTTTGTCTATTCCTATTCAAATAACCCTCACGCTTTAGGTCTTTACGTGAAAATACAATTTAGTTTTTAGAGACAGTTGTTCCGTAAGAACAAACAGTCCAAAGAAGAACAAACCTGTGTAGCATCAGTTCCACTTGTCCATGCACAATACTGGAACCCCCGACTGAGCAGTCTACCAATACTGAGAGTTCCTTGGCTCCGTCTTCAATGTAAATTCCAAGGTTAATCTGAAAACAATGTTTATAAAATTTAAAATAGAAAAAGGAAGGAGGAAACGAAATGACCGTCCAGACATAATTGCATATATGCTACGTCTCAACTTGTAATGGGGGAGGAGCCAACTCCAGAATATGTTACTAAGAAATTTCTTAAATATACAGTTTCCTCTCCTAATGATACATCAGTAGAATAAATTAAGTACTTAAAGGATAATAATTCCCAGCAACTGGCTGATGGACTTCCAATTCCTAATCAGATCTGTAGTCACGGATCTGTTAAAGATCTAGCATTAGATCTTGAAATGAGAGGAATACATGGATCAGATTGTTAATCACTAACTGTATGTTCTGTACATGAAGCATGTAAAAACATATGGAACATCTTAGAAAGCAACAAAAGCATTTGGAAAGAACATGTATCAAAATACAAGCCCAAGAAATATAATACCCTTTTCAGAAAATCACGGCCACTTGAATCTGTGTAGAATGTTTTGTTGGTGACCATAGCAGTTGTTATTTGCATGGCAACTTCTTTTCAGATTCTATCTTCTACTGGTATTGGCCCAACCTAAAATGTTTGAATTTGGTTTAAATGAAATAGAAGAAAATTTCGGAGCCAGGTTTCTCGAGTTATGTGCCTAATGATAACCATTTGATAGTTAAAAACATTAGAGAATTTACTTACTACAAACCCAACTTCAACATGTTCTCTTGCTTTGTATGCTCTTGAAATCTGTACTAGCAAATCAATTTTATGAACACGAATTCTACTAATTTTGCATGGTTTACTGGATATATCTTTGGAGTAATTTAGTCTGTCTTGAGATCTATCTGTTGAGCGCAAAATGAAAAAAGAAATGTCGATACTCATGATACCTGATATATCCATGGATTTATCCGTTGCTGCACTTCATCAACAAGTGGTCCCCGTAGAACTGTTGAATCCTGCAAAAAGAAAGAATGAGAAAAAAATATACTCTTGTTACCTGATAGTCAAAATTCAGAAATAATTTTACCCATTAACTCGGCAATAACAGATTTCATGGAGAACCTGATATTTAGACTTTATGGGGAACTTATCATCTGGGTGGAATATGTATGCTTCTGATGCCCGTAGCGAGCATGACATGCTATTTACTAAGTTATTAACACATAAATGCTGCATTTCTCCAAATAACAGCCATTATAGTATTTACCTGAGGATCGCCCCCCATTCCATTATCTTCAGTGTAATAACTGTATGACTACAGTATTTCACTTTTCACCTGAATAGAAAAAAATTAAGGTTAATCATGAATTATTTAGCAAAGTGGACGAAAAAGTAGTTGTTCTTTTATGCATAGCCCCGATGCAAATAAGCAATTTTATATCTTACCAAAGTTCTAGAGTTAGAATAATGATACAGCTTGCCTTGCTTTGCATCAAAAGAAAGTCTCAGGTTCTACCTGACGAGTGTAACACAGTAGATATTTTTTGCTTGGCCTACAATTTCAACACCGTAAAAACTGGTAAATTGATATGCAAATATGTTAGTGGTTGCTAGCAAAATAAAAAAATGAAACCAACTTGTCCTTTTTGCAGTGGAGACGTATGTGTTGAACCCGAGAGGGGGTATAGAAATGGGAAAAATTAGCCAATACTTTGGAGCTACTTTTGGAGATGTGCCTAAATATGCCTTGACATAGTGCCTTCTTAATTTAAGCGAAGCTTCCATTATATGTAATAGCTGAGATTCTATTTCTTTCCCTTCAGAATCATGGACAACAATAGCTTTGCTGACCACCTGTGACAATTTATTACTGAATTAGTGAACTAGCTTGTAATTATTATGAAGACAAGGAAAATAATTTTTATTACTGAATTAGTGAATATATTTTTTGATAGAGAAGATGGTGAAAAACTTGGCGATGAAGAAGAAAAATAAATACAAACAGAACTTGGCGATGAAGAAGAAAAATGAATACAAATAGGTAGGAAGTACACAAACCAATCATCCTGATGATCTTCACGTACTCATTGGTTCTTCGGATCTGCTGTGTCCCCCGGATGATTGTATTTCCCTGCCATGAATTACACAATATCTAAGCATTCTGACCAAACAATAGTTCTAGTTAAGAGTCAAATTACTATGGTATATTTCTCCAAATTAAGACTAGGTTTCAACTTTGGAACATTAATTAGATGAAAGCAAGTCAAATTCCACACCATGAACATAGAGATGGTGGAGCTCAAAACATATCATAAAATAATTAATAAGTGTTCATCAAATGCACAATTTGGTTTGCCAGAGCTTCAACTTGGAATCATTCCTGGCTTTGGAGGAACATAAAGATTACCACGACTTGTCGGCCTTACTAAAGCGCTTGAAATGATACTGATGTCCAAAGCAATCATAGGAGATGAAGCTCATTCTTTGGGTTTTGTTGATGCCATAGTATCGCCCGACGAGCTAGTTATTACTGCTCAGAGGTGGGCTTTGGATATAGCTGAATGTAGAAAACCATGTGTTAGCATATTTAATAGGCCATCGTGTGTGCCCATACTAAAACGTGTGTGTGCCCATACTCAAACGTGTGTGTGTCCATACCGTAGTATGGTATGCTTATATTATAAGTAGCTGCTTTATCTTGTACCTTTAACAGCAGGTTCTTGCATTCAATAAAATGATTATCGCATTCCTCTCTTAATGTTTACATGGTATCAGAGCCAATTTCTTCCCCGTAGCTACTCTTATCCTTTCCGATCTAACCCGCGTCCGTAGCATCCCCACTCCATCGACGAGTCTCAAATCCACTCCAAACCCTAATTCGGTTGAAATCAGTACTAGGGTTTCGGGCTTCTTCCGGTTCGAGCAAGCTTCTTCCTGTTCGACCTCAGCGAAAAGGGTATCAGAAAAGAAAAATCGGTGCGACATGGCTATCTTTAAATAAGAGGAGTTAATTTGGATTTGCTGTTAGCGTATTGGAGTTTGATGTTAGCATATTGGAGTTTGCAGGAGTTACTTTTAGCGTGTTGGAGTTTGCAGGAGGTACTTACTTTGCTGTTTGGAGTTACTTACTTTGCAGGAGGTATCTTTAAATAAGAGTAGTTAATTTATGCGTATTGGGGTTACTTGCTTTGCTGTTTGGGTTTAAATAAGAGGAATTGGGTTTGCTCTCTCTGTTTGGTTAATTCAAGTTGTTAGTTTTTTTTTTGTTGATTTCTTTCAATATGGCTGAAACCAGAGATGATTCGCTTCAAGCAGTTAGTGTTCAGTTAGATGGTAAAAATTATGCGTATTGGAGTTATGTAATGAAAAATTTTCTGAAAGGTAAACAAAAGTGGGGTTATATTTCGGGTGCTTCTGTCAGGCCTGAGAATGGCACAACTGTTGATTCTGTGTCCTTGTTAGATAAGTGGGAAGTTGCAAATTCTAAGATCATTACTTGGATCAATAATTCTGTCAAGCACTCGATTGGTACCCAATTAGCAAAATATGAGACAACTAAGGAAGTTTGGGATCATCTAGCTAGACTGTATACACAGTCTAACTTTGCAAAACAGTATCAGTTGGAGTCTGATATTCGTGCTCTGCAGCAGAAAAGCATGAGTATTCAGGAATTTTATGACGCTATGACAGATTTGTGGGATCAGCTGGCGCTCACAGAATCTGCTGAATTACGAGCTTTTTTGCCTTATATTGCACGAAGAGAGGAGCAGAGATTGGTACAGTTTTTAATGGCTCTTCGTGATGAGTTTGAAGGACTTTGTGGGTCCATTCTGCATCGTCATCCGCTGCCCTCTGTTGATTCTGTTGTTAGTGAACTTTTGGCTGAGGAAATTCGTCTTAAGCCTTCTGTTGCAAAGGAAGTCTCTACTCCATCAGTCTTCGCCATGCCTCCACGACCAAATTTCAATTCGCAAGTCAGGTCTTCTGGAACTGTTGCTCGTGATGAATGCAGTTTTTGTAGACAGAAAGGTCATTGGAAATCTCAATGCCCAAAGTTGAGTAAAGGAAAGCAGCAGTATGCTCAATAACAGCCCCATCAGCAGCCTCGGCAATGGAGTTACCGACCACCGGCTCCTCATATTGGACCTCCTCTTCTTCCTCGCCCTCACAATGCTCTTACGACTTCTTCTTTAGATCCATCAATGGTTGAACAGTTTCAGCAGTTCCTCGCATCTCAACCGCATGCCATGACAGCTTCATCTCAATTGGGTTTGTCATCTAGTTCATCAGGTATATCTTCTTCCACCTGGATCTTAGATTCTGGTGCTTCGAATCATATGTCACCTAATTTTTCCTCTTTTACTTCTTTGTCCCCTAAAGTTTCTGTTCCTGTCATGAGTGCTAGTGGTACACCTATGCCCTTGCAAGGTGTTGGTTCAATTATTACGCCTTCCTTGTCCTTATCTAATGTTTATCACATTCCCAGTCTTACATTAAATCTTGCTTCTGTTGGTCAAATTTGTGATAATGGTTGCTTGGTCTCCTTTTCTTCTTCTGCTTGTTATGTTCAGGATCCACAGTCTCAGGAAGTGATTGGGACCGGCCATAGGGAAGGAGGACTTTATATATTGGATCAACTCAAAACTCCTAAGATTGCAGCTGCTGCTCCTGGTGTTGATGTTTCGTCTTTTCATTTGAGTCAGTCTTCTTCTGTGTTTTATTTGTGGCATTCTCGCCTTGGTCATGTCTCTAGGTCTCGATTACAATTTTTAGCGTCTACAGGAGTTTTAGGAGATTTGAAAACTCATGATATTTCTGATTGCAGTGGTTGTAAATTTGCAAAATTCTCTGCTTTGCCTTTTCCTAAAAGTAATACGTTTTCAATTGCATCTTTTGATCTTATTCATTCTGATGTTTGGGGACCCTCTCCTGTTTCTACAAAGGGAGGTTCTCGTTATTATGTCTCTTTTATTGATGACTGCACTCGTTATTGTTGGATTTATCTTATGAAACGTCGCTCAGACTTTTTTGGTATTTATAATGAGTTTCGATCTCTTGTTAAAACTCAACATGCAGCTGTTATTAAATGTTTTAGATGTGATTTGGGAGGTGAATATACTTCTCATGCTTTTAAGGAACTTCTTGCCTCAGATGGCACACTTTATCAGACTTCGTGCACTGACACTCCTGAACAAAATGGGATTGCTGAAAGGAAACATAGGCATATTCTTGAGACTGCTAGGTCACTTTTATTGTCTGCTAGTGTTCCTAGTGAATTTTGGGGGGAGGCAGCTCTTACTTCTGTTTATTTGATTAATAGAATTCCTACTTCCCATAATTCTGGCTTGTCTCCTTATGAGAAATTGTATGGTTGTCCACCAGATTATTCTTCTCTTCGTGTTTTTGGTTCCACGTGCTTTGTTCTTCTTCCTCATGTCCAACGGAGTAAGTTAACTTCACGGTCTGCTATATGTATCTCGTCATGTTGTGTTTCTTGAACATATTCCTTATTTTACAAGTCCTGACCGTTCTCACAGTATATCTATGTCTGATCTTGTTTGTATTGATCCTTTTACTGCTGATGATGATGAGCTACCTCCTGCTGAGAATCCGGACACTCCTATTGGCCCTTCAACTACCCAGTCATCTTCTGAGACAGCGGATACTACTGAACATCGATATCCTGTCCGAAATCGTAAGTCTACTAGACAACCTGATTTTGAATATTCTTGTCTTTCCAGTTCATTTTCTTCATTCCTTACTTCTATTCATTGTCTTTCCGAGCCTTCATCTTTCAAGGAGGCAGTTCTTGATCCTCTTTGGCAACGTGCTATGGCTGAGGAACTAACTGCTCTTCATCAAACCCATACTTGGGATTTAGTGTCTCTTCCTGCAGGAAAACGTGCTATTGGTTCTCGTTGGGTCTATAAGATTAAAACTAAGGCTGATGGATCCATTGAAAGATATAAAGCTCGTTTGGTTGCTAAGGGTTATTCTCAAGAATATGGTATGGATTATGAGGAGACTTTTGCTCCTGTTGCAAAAATGACTACAGTTCGAACTCTTATTGCGGTTGCTTCTGTTCGCCGTTGGGATATCACTCAGATGGATGTTAAAAATGCCTTTTTGAATGGCGATCTTCATAAAGAAGTCTATATGGTTCCTCCTCCTGGTATTGATCATCAACCTGGTGAAGTCTGCAAACTTAGGAAAGCTCTTTATGGTCTCAAACAGGCTCCCCGTGCTTGGTTTGAGAAATTCTCTACTGTGATTACTTCTCTTGGTTTTTGCCCGAGTAACCATGATTCTGCTTTGTTTGTCAAGTGTACCTCGGCTGGTAGAATTTTGCTTTCTCTTTATGTTGATGATATGATTATTACCGGTGATGATGTTGTTGGGATTAGCTTGTTGAAATCTGAGTTGATTCGAAGTTTTGCTATGAAAGACTTGGGTCCTCTTCGTTACTTCTTGGGTATTGAAGTTGCTTCTTCTTCCAAAGGGTATCTTCTTTCTCAATCTAAGTATATTTCTGATATTTTTGAGCGCACCCGCCTCTCGGATAATAAGACTGTTGATACTCCAATTGAGCTCAATGCTCGGTACTCTATTTCTGATGGGTCTCCATTGCCAGATCCGAATCTTTATAGAACGGTTGTTGGAAGTTTGGTTTATCTCACTATCACTCGCCCTGATATTGCATATGCTGTTCACATTGTCAGTCAGTTTGTTACTTCTCCTACTACTGTTCATTGGGCTGCTGTTATTCGCATCTTGAGATATCTCCGTGGCACTCAGTTTCAGACTCTTTTGCTTTCTTCTACTTCATCTTTAGAGTTATGTGCTTACTCTGATGCTGATTGGGCTGGTGATCCTACTGATCGCAGATCCACTACTGGCTTTTGTATTTTTCTAGGTGATTCTCTAATCTCTTGGAAAAGTAAGAAGCAGGATGTTATATCTCGGTCTTCAACAGAGGCTGAATACCGTGCTATGGCTTCTACTACTTGTGAAATCGTTTGGCTGCGACGGTTGCTTGCTGATATGGGCGTTTCTTTGCGGCGACCAACTCCTTTGCACTGTGATAATAAGAGTGCTATTCAGATTGCTCATAACTCGATTTTTCACGAAAGGACCAAGCATATTGAGATTGACTGTCATATTACTCGCCATCACCTTCAGAATGGCACACTGACATTGCCATTTGTTTCTTCCTCCTTACAACTTGCAGATTTGTTTACTAAATCATTGTCCTCTTCGCGCTTTCGTTTTTTGACTGACAAACTCTCGATGCTTATTGCTATCGCATCATGAGTTTGAGGGGGGATGTTAGCATATTTAATAGGCCATCGTGTGTGCCCATACTAAAACGTGTGTGTGCCCATACTCAAACGTGTGTGTGTCCATACCGTAGTATGGTATGCTTATATTATAAGTAGCTGCTTTATCTTGTACCTTTAACAGGAGGTTCTTGCATTCAATAAAATGATTATCGCATTCCTCTCTTAATGTTTACACCATGCATCAGAAGCCTTTATAGAACAGATAAAATAGAGCCTCTCGGATAAGCTAGGGAAATTTTAAATTTTGCAAGAATGCAGGCAAGAAAACAGGCTGCCAATCTGCTGCATCCATTAGTTTGTATTGATATTATAGAAACAGGCATAATCTCAGGCCCTCGTGCTGGACTTCGGAAGGAAGCAAATGCCTTTGAACAATTAGTCCACTCTGACACATGCAAAAGTTTACTCTATGTATTTTTTGCTCAGCGTGCAACATCCAAAGTTCTTGGGGTCACTAACCTTGGTCCCCAACCTCGAAAGATATCTAAAGTTGCTGTTATTGTTGGTGGTCTAATGGGTTCTGGACTTGCTACTATATTGATTTAGAGAAAATTTCCTGTGATACTGAAGGAAGTAAATAACTATGGAGTGTGATTATAATTTTACCTCAAATGCACACATTTGAAGAAAATAAAAATTGAATGGATTCAAGTGAATGACAGGTTTGAAAACATATAACTGTAACACAACAGGTGATTAATCTTAACATAATTCACCAAGAGATAGGAACCTACAATTTGGAAGAAGGTTGAATCAGTGTGCAAAGAAGAATGCCTCCATTATGGCATCCTCCTTTGTTCTTCTCCAGCCACTAAGAGTAAACCATCTGAACAAACATAAAAGATAAAGATAGTTCGTTTCACATTAGCTCAATGACCGCAATTTTATTATGATCTATACCCATATAAGGAACCTTCTAGGCAATTTTATTATGATCTATACCCATACAACGAACCTTCTAGGCTTAAAACATCAAGATAGTTCGTTGTTGAAGACTTCTCTTTCCAATAATTCAATGTCAGCATCTTCCATTTATGTATTATCTACAACTTCAACCAGACTTCTCTTTACAAAAGCGTGAAACTTCATAAAATTAGAACCATATTTCTTTATTTCGTGCAGGCCTATGCCTGTAGGATCTAGACCGAAACTATTTTTGTGCATGCTTAGGCCATGCCATTTCAAATGCTTGGTTTTGGAAAACCTGCTACCATAATATATTTACATGGATCCACTGATTAATTACAACCAAGTTAAACACTGAAATAAACATACACATAAATTTAATATATATTGTTTCTTACAAATAAATATACATACGTTTGGTGTATAGTGGGCAGTAGCACATATTTTCTTCTTTGTATGCATAAGTGAGTTAACATACCCGTAGTTAGCAGTTGCAAATAAAAATGTGTGTGTTGTGCATTTATAAGTGGATTGTCTATTATGTATCATGTAATGTCATATCTATTATGTATGATGTAATGTTGGGCAAAAACTGCAAGTGCATTACTAATAGAACCAAATTTAGCTTATATAGATCCAACTAATTGATAAAATAGCGGAAAAAATATTTTTCCATAATTACCTTCATATTTACTTCCACTCTTCAATCCTGATAACTCTCTTCATCCATTTTATAATGCATAATAGAGACCAACATTATTTAATACTGAAGCTTTGAATCATAATCTGCAAATCAAATCGATATATTATAAATTCTCAGACTCAAAGCAAAAATATCCCCTTGATTTACAATCGATCAATAATCAATTTATATGCAATCGCTTTTGTTTCGCAACAATAAGGTCTACTTCTTCAATTTCCTTATATGTACATGTATAGTGTGACCAAGCAATGAATTATTATTTTTAGTTCACAAATTTACATGTAATCAATGAAAATTTATTTCAAACTAATCAGTGAAAGTAAATCACATATTTAAATGCAAACAAAATTTTGAATTAATTTGAAATAGTTTCAAAAAAATAACACAGCTTGAGATTTATTTCCGAATTTTGCAATGAAGAATCCACTTAGTTAAATACTATGGACCTAAGGATGATATTACTGTAAAAACTTACAAAAACATAAGGGAACCCCTTGAGTATGTTTTAAGTAGCGAGTGGTGCATGCATTATCGTGTATCAAAATATGAATTGGTAGGATGTACTGCATAGCCTCTAATTCAGTAACAAAGAATGAAAAGCTAAAAAAAGTCACTCTTTTCCTATGTTGTCCTCTCCATTCACACTTAAAAGGAAATAATGGTCACTTCTATTAGTACACAATATAAATGAACTAAAAAAATTTATATGCGGTCACTTTAGTATTGCAAATTTCTTAAGTTTAGGGGAAGTTTATCCCTGATAAAGTAGAAAACAGAAAAGATGAATGGAAATAGCTCAAGTAAACACAAGAAAAATGTCAAATCAAATGCTAAGTTGCAGCAGGACCAGGAATGTTCATAAAACAATGCATGTGATATTAGTTATAGATAGTATGGCTACAATTTACAGTATGAATATGATGATAGTGTTACGTGCATAAACATCTTATTCTATCAAGCTACATAGAGGATTGACCATGCAGCAGGCAAAGTTTAAGAGATGGAAAATATGCCATGAAATTGTATCAGTATATTATTTATATCTTTTAATCGTTATTCGGTGAAGTAATTATTTTATTCTTCTAACTGGAAGATAAATGTATAAAAATAGGAACCTGCTGTATGCCAATTTTTGCAACATGAAAATTTACGAATTGGTAACTAATTTTGAAATAATAGTCAAATCAAGTGAAGTCACTAATACAAACATTTAGGCTACAAACCAACAGTGAAGGGTATGTGTTACACGATACCATGCTGGCACCTGTTTGAGTAGTTAAAACCGAAATCATGTGTACCTACGTCATTTTAATATATGGAAATACAGGGTGAATCAAATTCATTTGTGCAGTAAGTGGTCTAAATTTAAGATTAACTAACCAATTCAAAAGAACCAAATTGCTACAACTAAATAGTGGACCAAAACCAGTTTAAATCTAACACAATTATGCAATGGATATTCTTAAATTTGAAAGCTTTTACCCATAATGATGCAGAACAGGAAACATTCCAAACGCTCTAAAATATTCTTCTGGTGATAAAATATTTTTGGTTCACAATTTATAACCTTATATGTAAGCATGTTTAAACCACTAACAGCAAATGTTCAATAATTTTAAAAGAGATCATTGATGGCCAAAATATTCTTGATACGTTAAAACAAATCATTTGATATTATTACTAGTTATTATATGTTTCAAAAAGAATTTCAATCATAAGTATCAATCATAGACGGCTTAAATACCCCATTACACTATGTCGCCATATATAGGTATACAATCAAAACCGCATGATGTCGTATTTGGAAATTGGAATTCCGTCATGAACCAAGGCAAGGGATTGTCCTTACCGCTTCGAGACGATCTAGCCCGCCCCTCAGGATCAGAACGCATCGACCCTTGGATCTTCAGGGCCGGTCCACACGGAGTGGATTAAAATGCCTGAACAATGCGTTTCCCCACCCTATGGGGCGTCAATGAGCCAAATGACTCCGTCGGTCCCGGATCGACCGATATAACCGTGGCGCCTCGCTATCCATCGTCCATATAAGTAAAATGTCACGCCATGTAAAAACACTGACACCACTCCTAGCTAGAAGGAAACGCATGTTCTCCCTGCAGTCCTCTCCCGTTTCTGGTCCATACCGGGGTGTGAGGTTCGCGAATCAACGCTAAACACAAAGCTAGATATTTAAAAACATGTTTTGATCATCAACCACAAAGCTCTGCTTTTCAACAAAAACTTTGATCACAGCTTCTCTGTATACCACGTTGTCAATATACAACGTTAGACACACATCCATTTACAAGTCCGTTCTAGGTCTGAACGAAACTGGAGGATCATTATTCCTCGCACATCCAAGCGATCAACAAGTACGTCCGGACAACCACCACTGTAGCCCCGTCAGGGCACCAACACCCATCAAAGGCATCAGTAGCCATCCATTCAATGTGAAGATCATCGGTCTTGCACCGTCTTCATATCTTTGACTTCTAATCGTCGATCAATTATTTGAAATGAGAATTAACTCGGCCTTTTCAAATAATTCACATATATTTAGAATTCAAATCAATTCATTTCAATGGTTAAATTATTCGACATCAATAATTCAGTTCTTTAATGTAATTTTCGCTTCAAACACATTCAACCATCAAATATCCAATAAACCAAGTAAATTCAGTTTATTTCCATGCCATATCGTTTATAATATTTTATAAAGGTTTATCGCTATTTTTATTCATTTAAAGATAGCCAATTTATATAAACGACGCTTCAGGCCATAACGCGGCCGTGACGCTGTTTTTCTTTAGATTTGATTTACACATATCTGAAAATCTAACTGTTGGAGCTTTACAAATTTTATATCATTGGAAAGATCTTTTCAAAACGAATCTAATGGTTCCAGTTTTGGGAAAATCTGACGGTCGGATCTCCCGGTACAATCGTTCGAAGTTACGATTTCAAAATACGAACTGCAGCGTCGTTATTTGGTTTATTTTAATTATATATATATATATATATATATATATATATATATAAAATCCGTTCTGGCGCAGTTTTCATTCAAATTTGAATTAAACATTCAAGTCAATCTAACCGTTGGATCTTTGCAAAGTTGGTGTCGTTGGAAAGTTATTTCAAAAGCGAACCCAACGGTTTCGGTTTCGGGAAAATCCGATGGTCGGATCACTCGCAATACTCGTTTGAAATCACGGTTTCAAAATACAAACTGCATCTTCGTTATTCAATTTATTTTAATTTTAATTATATATATATATAAATATAATCCGTTCTTCGATTTCAAAACCATTTCATTTCATATATGTGATTAAAACGATATTTTTATCCAACAAATATTTATTTCAACACATGACTATTTTTAACAATTCATATATATAATAAAAATGTGATTTTTATTGTCAAAACAATTTACTTCAAACACGATTATTTTATATACTTCATATAGATGATAAAAATGTGATTTTTATTGTTAAAACAGTTCATTTCAAACATGATTATTTTATATACTTCATATAGATGATAAAAATATGATTTTTATTGTTAAAACAATTTATTTCAAAAATGTAGATTTTTAGCTATTCATATATATTATAAAAATGTGATTTTTATTTGTAAAACAATTTATTTCAAACATGTGATAAAAATGTCATTTTTATCGTTCAAACCATTTTATTTCATACATTCGATAAAAATGTTATTTTTAACGTTCAAACCATTTTTATTTCATACCTTGATAAAAATGTTATTTTTATCGTTCAAACCATTTCATTTCAAAAATGAATAATTTTCCCATGCATGAGTATATTTCAATACATGAATATAAATCAAACACAAGATTATTTCAGAAAATTTCGGCAACATAACGGAAGGGTAGTTAAAACCGGCACCGTCCCGAGTATGGCTCCTCGCTCTACCTTAAAGCCTCGCAGCTTTTGAAAATGGGGATTTCAATATCTAGTTCGTACGCAGATGAATTTTCCCATATGCTTATCCTACTGGGATTTCAACCACAATCAGTCATTTCCAATCAACCATTCATGATATTCACCAAATTTCACATCAACCAAATCCAAACAATCACAACCAATATATATTGTCCATGGTCTGTGGACAAAGGGGGTATATATATATACGTATATAAATATATTTCGATTTCATTTCAATTCACTTCAATTCCATCAACGCATACATAATTTTTACAACGCATATATAACTTATACATCGTACATACAACTTATACATCGCCTATACATGAGTTGTACAATGCTTATATAACTCATACATCGACCGTATATGTAACACCCCGTAATTTGAACATAAAAATTCACAAATTAAAGTATACTTAATTAAGTGAAATGGGTTGCGCAGAGAAATATATATATATTGATATATATATATATATATATATATAATTGAAAATTTAATAAATAAATATGCAAAAATGTTCAAAACAGCGAATTGGGAGAGGGGAATAACCGAACCGGCCGATTTTTGAGGTCGACCCGAGCTCGCTGGGTCGACTAGGGGTTAATCCAGGGTGTTTGGCTGTCAACCCGTGGGCCGATTCACTCGAATGCCGATTTTGCATTTGAATGGTTCTCATGGTTCAGCTTTAATCTAAAGGCCCTAAATGGTTCCTACATGTGACTTCTTCCCCAAGACATGCTTTAAAGGCTAGGATTGGTTCTAGGGTTTATCCTATGGCTAAAACTATCCTTGTCTTCTATAAAAAGACCCCTAACCCTCTCCTAAAACCCTCATAAATTGATCCTACAACTAAACTATGCCAAAATGATTCCTCATCATGGCCTCCACTTCAACCCATGGCCTCCATCTTCTTCTTCATGATAGCTTAAGTGTTCTAAGCTAGTTTCAAAGTAAAGGAGCCTCTTTTCTTCATTCATGAGAGATTCTATGATCATTTGAGTGATTTCATGTTTGTATGAGAGTTCATAAGTTGCATTCTAGCCAAAGTTGCAACCTTTTCTTGACCAAAAAGCAAGGATCTTGCATGAGAGCTCATAAGCTTCATTCAAAGCCAAAGTTGAAACCTTTCTTCTTCAAAGCAAGGATTTTTATTGATATTTGCTCAAGGGTTTCATTTGGAGCTTGTTCTTTTGGGGTTTTTGGGTGATAGCATGAATGGCTTCGTCTCAATCTTTGTTTTATATGTTGATTTGTGCCTTCATAGCATTGTAAGCCCCCTCCTACTCTTAGATATTAACTATAAAGTTAAATGAATGTTGCAAGTTTGGGTTTGATCATTAAGTATGATACATGCTATCATGTTATGCAAGTCTATAAAGTCATTACCTTGATCTTGTGGGTTAAAAGCTATAACCATTATGTTGAAATGTTGCATTATGCAACATGAGAACCCTCATAACCTTTAGGTTAACTTGCATATGAAGTCATAACCCTTATGTGATGTTATATGCGAGTTACTTGTCATCATTTTATGTCATCTATGACCATGTATCACCTATTTGCCAAGTTTGAATGTTATGCATGTTTTTGAGGCTTGACAATGTAACATGCAAGTTTGTGAGCACATTTATGCCTCATTTCCACCATGTTTAACTTGTGGCCTTATACCCATTTTGTCATGCCTTTGTCAAGTTCCTTCTTTTAATCCATTATGTGTTGTTGCGAATGTATATGCGAGTTTGAAAGCGTTGGGTTACGTTATGGGTAAAACTTTAATGACGTGAAACATGATTTGGGTAAATGGGTATAAACATGAAAACATGTAACTTTGGCTATGAGCATGGGACTTGAAAACTTGACACGTATGGGTTGTAAGTGTAACAAGACACTAGACCAAACATGAAAATGGCCAACTCGAGGTTGGGTTGAGTTTGTAGCATAAATCTACCTGGACCCGCCCGGCTTAACTAGTGGCTACAAACAATAGGATCCAATGTGAGAAGTTGGTCATGTCGCGCTTAAGACCCGAGGTTAGACTAGGTTGTGGTGTAAAACTACCCGGACCCGCCCGGCTTAACTAGTAACCACAACAAGGTCTAATGTGAGAGGTTGAGAGTGCATTAATCAAATTAATGCCACTTGATAAGGTTAAGTAAATTTGATTAATGACACTTAACCGATATGACACGAATGGGTAGGTTAAGTGGGACCGGGTTTGATTTCTTAATGACACTTAACCATACAAGATGATTAGGGGATGGGGTTAAGTAATTTACACTTAACTAATCCAACTTGGTAATTAGATGGGGTTAAGTAATTAAGGCTTAACTAATCTAAACACGGTAATTAGACGGGGTTAAGTAATTAAGGCTTAACTAATCTAAACACGGTAATTAGACGGGGTTAAGTAATTAAGGCTTAACTAATCTAAACACGGTAATTAGATGGGGTTAAGTAATTAAGGCTTAACTAATCTAAACACGGTAATTAGATAGGGTTAAGTAACCTATACTTAACTAATCTAAACACGGGAATTCGAGGGGGTTAAGTTAAACACTCAACCAATCTAAACTTGGTAATTCAGTGGGGTTAAGTAACCAATACTTAACTAATTTAATATGATAATTTAATGGGGTTAAGTAACTTATACTTAACCAATTATACATGATGATTTGATGAGGTTAAGTAACCTATACTTAACCAATCTAATAGGTGGACCTGATAGGGTTAAGTCACAAGACCTTTTAAAATTAGGCTTAACCATTGTAATACGATTAGTGGATGGGGTTAAGCTAACCCATACTTAACCAATACGACTCGATAATCTGATGGGATTAAGACAATCCATGCTTAATCAATCTAACATGAAAATCTGATAGGGTTAAGGCAAATAAATACTTAACCAATTTGACTTGATAGGGTTAAGTCATGAGCTTCTTGGTACACTTAACCAACTTGTATGGCTAAGCCTTGAACTTGAGTACTTAGCCAATCTTGACATGATTTGTAGGCGGGTCAAGTCACGAACTTGGATAACAACACTTAACCCATTTGACAAAACCCTAGCTCAAAGGACTAGGTTGGAAATCGTAGTTAACAAGGATAGCGGAAAGAGGGGCTAAGTGGTAAACCTTAGTTAAGGGTAACTAAGTAATAATTCTTAGCTAAGGACATGGGACTAGTTCATAAAGAGATGAGTAACCCGGTACGGTAGGTCATCGCTTAGTATACGAGGAGGAGCAAGTTATCTGACTAGGATAAAAGCTCCAGCGAACTGGGTGACGAAGTGAAAGCTTCGGGGAACGTGAGGGTACTCTTGGTATCCCTCTGTGAGGTGGCGAGTGGTCCATGAAACTCGGCCTCACAGGGGTTAAGGTCTGCGGTAGAAGAGCCAAGAGTATGCCTTGGTTGCTATGCGAGCGACCTAAAGACTGGGATGGATTAGCGTGGAGTCGACGATACTTGATTTTGCCCCGGGATAGCATGTCGCCGACTACCTACCATCTTTAGTCAATCATGTACGTACGGAAAGGTAGGGAACTCCCAAAAGACCATATACTAGCTATCAAGTTATGGGTGAGGTTGGCTATCTGGATGTGGGCATCGATGGGCCTTAGTGTAGTTCTCATACATGATTTTTCTTGGATTGCCTTTCAGTAGTTGAGGGAGGGGTCACGTGGGACCATAGCCACGGGTACAAAAACAGATCTTGATATTTGCATCAGCAGACGACTTAAAGCTCCCGACCGAGTCCTGTATTTCTTGATTTGCCCTGGCACGGAACTCGGATGGCACATTGGGGAACATGTGCATCTAGACATGGAAAACGATTCACGATACATACGTGGGATAAAGGGCGCGGTTGACGGGTGGCATAATCCCTAGTGGCCCTAGGTGGCTGAACCCAAACCGAGACACGAAAACGTTCATTAGGTAGCATAATCCCTAGTGGTCCTAGGTGGCATAAATCCTAAGTGGACACGCGATAGTTCATGGTAAGAAAACATAACTAGATCAAGGGTAGCAGTCCAAAATAACTTCAAGGATAAGACGTTTACATGGGAAAGCCCGTATGGCCTACGGAAAAGGACTAAACTTATACATGGAAAGAAACATACGAGTTGGGAAAACCTACATATGCTATATATTAGGTTGACATGGACCATTACATGACATTGGGCAAGGGACATTCATAGTTAACACATGACGCGGGTTGGGATACTAGTACGAGAGGTGCAGAGCAAATATACATGTTAGAACTAGGGGAAATATACGTGATAGATACCGTGGGATGTTATATAGGATAGATACCTTGGGATAGTATACTTGACAGAAACCTGACAAGGTGATACCTTGATTTATCTTGACACCGTTGTTTAACATGACACACTCGTGTATCGCGGTACAGTAGTTCATCCTGTTATTTTGGTTTAGCTTATATATCTTGTCATCATACTTATGTTCATCTCAGTTCCTCATGCCAGTTAACTTTACTAGTTTATATACTGATAGTAGATAGGGCTTACCAGTCTTTATGACTGACCCCGTTTTGTTTCGCCTCTTGTCTTCCGTTTCCCCCCAGGTTACAGGGAGGAAATGCTATTGTTAGTTTGGACTTCTTCTGCTTGAAGGTCATCACGCATGGCTTGGACTTTTCTTGGCTATGACTACTTTACTGTTTTACTTGGGGAATAATTTACGAAAAGGTTTTATGCTTCTTTACTATTGCAAGACAGGTTTTGATGTATTCTAATGTAAAAGGCTTTGGACCTTATTTTATATGGTAATGAAATTTGTTTTACTTCCGCTGTTTTATATATGTTCTGTCTTGTAATATTTCTGTGCATGTTTACCAATAATACCCCTCTAAAGCTAGTGCATTCCTTTGCGAGTGACCCTAGCGGAGGTGGGGTGTTACAAGAATTGTCAGAAAATGAAGTCCAATTATGTTCATTTAGAAATGTCATTTATGATTGTCAAAGATAAAATTAACATTTTTATATGTCATGTATACAATAATTTTGTATACATATTAAAATTTACATTTTTATATGTCATGTAGATTAGAACATATTTGTCGGATAAATATGTCATGTAGATTAGAACATATTTGTCAAATAAATATGTCATTTAGATTAGAACATATTTGTCGAATAAATATGTCATTTAGATTGGAACATATTTGTCAAATAAATTTGTCATTTAGATTAAAGCATATTTTTAAATAAATATGTCATTTAATTAGAAATGTCATTTTATTAGAAAATTTATCATAAGTTAAAATATGATTTGTGCTAGATTTAAAACATTATCATTGTAATGTTATTATGGTAGTGAAATTAAATTATAAATATTTATTTATAATTTAAACAAATGAAAATTCGTTAAATAGAAAATAATTCAAATTGAATTTGAATTGGTTAAATTTATTAACCAATGATTTATTTATATAAATTGTTGTTGTTTGAAAACCTCACATGGGTATTGGGATGACATTTGTCACAAACTAATCCCAATATTTAGATGTTGTTAATCGATGGATTGACAGTTTGTGATGAGCGTTATTTATTTAATTATTTTAATGCTCACACAATTATAAAATTTCACTTTGGATGTGAATGGATTGTTTATTGATTATTTCTCATTATTGTTATGTACATGCGATGTATGAAATCCATATATGAAATTATAATGTATTTGATTGAGTCGCATTCCAATTCAGAAATAAATGATATTTAAAATTAAGAATATTTTAGAATAAAGATATTTTAAATAAAGAATAATTTAAAATAATGAATATTTTTCAGTAATATAATTACAATTATAAATTATAGTTGCACTTTTAACACGAGGTTAGGTTGCATTTATGGTGGAAGTCTGCCCGGACCCGAGTGGCATATCCAGCAGCCACTAATGTTGAACCCGATGTGAGAGGTCTAAGTGCGCAAATACGAAGCGGGCTATGACACAAGGTTAAGCACAACTTGTGGGATAAGTCTGCCCGGACCCGTACGGCATGTCCAGCATCCGCAAGTTGTAGGCCTAATGTGGGAGGTCTAGCTCATTATTGTAACAACCTGGAAATCCGAACCAATCTAAAAATTTTATTTTTGCTATTTCAGTAAATTATGAATAGTTAAAATAATTTATTTTAAATAATAATGATTAAAATTTGTTTTAATCGAAGTTAGAGCGAATATATTTATTTTGATTTCTAAAGGAATCAGAAAGATTACGATAGTTTGAAAAGTCAAACCTGTACTTTGACTGAATGTACCGGATTCAAAATCTAACGAATTTTAATGAAACCAAGAATATCTAAATCATTTTTGAAAATATCTTTCAACGAATTCGAAAAATTGAAATTTCATAGCAGGAAGCAAAAGTTATGGCCAGTTGAATATTCAAAACGGTCGCTATAGTATAATTTATAGCCCGTATAAAAGGCCATTATGACAACCCGGAAATTCTGGGCCAGTTTAAAATTTTTATTTTGGTTATTTTAGTGAATTTTGAATATTTAAAATGAATTATTTAAAATAATAACGATGGAAAATTTATTTTCAATGAAGTTAAAACGAATAAATTTATTTTAATTATATAACGAGCCTGAAATGGCGCGGTAGTTTGAAATTTCGATTTTGAATTTTAAATGAATATACAGAATTCGTTTTAAGTCGGAATTGGACGAAACCAGAAATATTTGAATCTGCTCGATCATATCATTCTAATTGATCTAAGAAACTGAGATTTCACTTTTTAGAGTGAAAGATATGTCCAATTTAAAATTCAGAAAAGTCGATGTGGAATTTATATATATTTTAATATATATATATATATAAAGGCCTTTAAAAGTAGCCATTTTGCAAACGATCTCGGAATTCGACGAAACAACTTTTGTTGGATCCGGATGTCAAATTATTGCTAGGTTTCAAATTTCATAATTTTTGAAGCTAGTATGTGAGCTTGGCAAAGGAAAATATGTTTGGTCAATTTCTATTAAATTGGATCAATCAGAAAATGGCCATTTTTCAAACGGTCTTAGAATTCGATGAAACTAGTTTTGTTGGGACCATATCGTCAAAACATAGCTAGATTTATATTTGGGGAATTTTTAGAATCAGTATGTGGCCCCGGCAAATTGAAATGTACGTTCAAATTAAATGTTGAATGTGTTATGTTTTAATTTGAAGGAAAACTGACTGAAACAGTCGAATGGGCCTATGAAACATATCCCATTGTGTTCGGAATGGGGGTAATTAGCTATGGACGACAGTCGTTGGGGTCGATTTTGAGTTCGTATCAACCTGAGGGTATTTTTGGTTTGAAAATATTATAATATAAATTTCTATAAAACCCCTCCCCAACCCTAATTTCTTGCGGCTCCGCCGCCTTCACTAAATCGAAGGCCCAAATAGCTCGATATTAAATCCGCTTGGATCTCACAAAATAATCAATGAAATTTGAAAATTCAAGAGCGAAAATTGAAGAGGATTTCAAGATCTTTCTATCTGTACTAGTATGATCGGTTATTGTTGCCTGGACGTGGAGATTTTGTGGCTAAAAGCCAGTCAGTTTGAGCGCGTTTTTCTGGCTACTGACGTCACCGAAGTGGACGTGGTCGAGGCGACGGGTGGCGCACCTGGAGACGCGTGGGGTGGCATCAGTCGATAATAGTCTGGTCGACGCTGGTGGTGGCGCACGACGGATTTCATTTGGCAACAATGGGTTTCTCGATACAGTAGGGGTTCAAAGGAAGAAGGTTATTTTTAATTAAATTAATTCTATTTTAATTAATTTGAAAAATAATTAACGCGTTGTTTATCATATCTTGCTAATACAAGGTCGAAAAGACGAGCGGTCAGTTGCGTTGAACTCGTGTCGGTGAACTCTAAAATTCAGAACTGACCAGAGCTGAAATGGGGAAAAACAGAATTTCAAAAAAATTCAAATCGAAACAGAACAGAAATTTAGATAAAACTGATGGAGTGGATCCCAATGTGAGAATTTCTCACTAAAATATTTTCTGTACAGTTATTTATTGTATAACTGCATATCTGAACTGCTCCCCGTCATCCACAGACCATAGACGACTTGTTTGATTGTATTCTGTGTGAAAATTGATCATGAAGTGAAAATATTATATATTGAAAAGTGAAAATATTATATATTGAAAGTGAAGATATCGTATATATTGAAAAGTGAAAATATCGTAGATATTGAAAGTGAAGATATCGTATATATTGAAAAGAGAAAATATCTTATATATTAAAGTGAAGATATCGTATATATTGAAAGTGAAGATATCGTATATACTGAAAGTGAAAATATTATATATATGAAACGTGAAAACGATATATATAAGAAATGAAAACGATATATATATATGAAATGTGAAAATGATTTGATTGTTAAAAATATAATTTTTTTAACATATATATACACTGTATAAAATTGTCGTGTATATGGAATATTCAATTTTGATTAGAAATTGAATATGAAGTTGAAATCGTTTTGAAAACGTATTTAAAATGATCTATAAAATATGTTTTAAAAGAAATCGATGAAATATATATTATATATATAATATAATGGCCTGAATAGAACGCGCCGCGCTGCGGCAGTTCGCGAATTTCGACCATTGACTTCGAATGGACATTAAGGGGGATCCGACTGTCGGATTCTCCTGAAACCAGAACCATTGGGTTCGTATCGAAAAGAGCTTTCCAATGAATATGAGAAACTTGAAATCTAACAGTGGATTTGGAATTATGTCCAAATCAAATTTGGAAAAGGTCGCTGTAAGTGCAGTTCGATGGCCATTGGTGGAAATCGACTGTACGGGCCTTGATAAAATTATTAAAAATAGTAATAATTTGTGTAAAATCATAAGAAATGAATTGGGAAGAATTGGGATGAAAAATTCCATATTTGAAGAGATAAAAGTATATTTTTATCAAAACGAACTAGTTATTAATTAGAAAAATAATCCAATGGTTAAAAATAAATAAATTGGATTGGATTTGAATTGAAATTATCTTTGGATATTTTCGATATTGGATTCCGTGATTATACATATATTGTGATGGGAATTTGAAAGATATCGATATCGTTATTCCCGATATGATATCTGTTGGTTTCAGGATTTGATGTTGAATATAAGTCGATACTATCTCTATTCAAAACCTTATATTTAATGTTAAATTTGATTGATTGATTGTTTGGATTGTGCTCGACCAGTTTATGAGCAAAATATGCTTTTACATTTAGCATTGGGTTGGGTAGAAATATCTGTGTGCAAACACCATGTGAAACACTTCACGATTTGACGATAAGGTGTTTAGCGATGTTGTGTTCATTTAAAATTTAATGAATGATTGTGAAATGATATTTTCTTTAAGTGAAAAGAAATGTATTCCCGATTTTGGACAGGGAATGTTTTATAAAACAGAATGGATTTCGAGGCCCAAAACCCGATGATTTCTAAAATGATTTAGAATTGTATTATGTGTTACATTGTGGTTCATCGCATATTCGATTAGTTGCTATTGATGATGTATCTGTTTGGTGGCGGAGAATTTATTCTCTTGCTTAACACCCTTCTTTGAGACGTATGAGCTCAAAAGTTATGTGATTAATAGTGACTGATCATATGTGTGAATTACTGATGTGAAGTACAATATTTTGAAAGTACTTGTGATTACTACGTTGTGAAATGATTTTCCCTACTTCGGGATATGAAATGATTTACAGTGTGGCTAAAGATTCGGGTAACCCTGAGACTAAAAGTATGGGTGAGAGGTCGATGTAGCCTACTCCTGTGTGGGGTAGGTGCATCGTCGGTGTAGCCTGCTCCTATGTGGGGTAGGTGCACATTTATATATCGAGTTGCGAGGTGCGTACCCTTTGCCTTGTCGATGGGGATCACGATATTTGGTTGCATACTTGTTTGTATGCATTGTTATGTTTTGGAATTCATATTTCCAAACGATTTGATTTGAGATCCTGAAGTGAAATCTACTTTGATATAGAAAGTTAGATAGGTATTTCAAATGATATGAAATAAGAAATAGGGAATAAAATCCAAAGGAATAATTTCTGTAAATTGAATTGGATTTGGAAAATCTAAGTGTAGTGATTAATCTAAGTGGGTAGATTGGGATATTGCATGTTGATTGATGCATAGTAGATCCATATATCTATATTGATTGTTGTTTATACACTGGCATTCATGGGGGTAAACCCGTTCCGCATTAGCGGCGTGGTCCCGTGATATGCCATATTATTAAATAAGTTAATTAAAACTGTTTAGAGTTTCTCACACCAGTCCCATGACTGACCTGTAATTTGCTTTTCCCTTGCAAACTCGGGTGCCCTTATTTTCCACACGAGCAGTCTAGTAGTTTTATTTTGCAGATATATTGAGCAGGATTCTGGTTTGAAGCTTTAAGCTGTGTCCAGGCATTTATAGTCTTCCGCTGTGTAGTTTATATTTCCGCTGTGCATTGTATTACATTTATGTAAATTTATCTTCCGTTGTGTATTATTTTCAGTATACTCTGATATTCTTTGCTCTGATGTAACATTATTATGATGTTTATAAAAGTCTTCTGTTATTTGTTCTGATGTGTTGTATGCCCATATTTAGCGTATGCGGGATTCGAACGGTCTTGGTCGATTTAGCGATCGATTAGGTCCGGGCGAAATCCGTGTCGTTATAGCTGGTATCAGAGCTTTGGTTAACTCAAATCTTTGGGATACAACTCATTAGAACTGAACAAAAGACTCATCAGAGATAGGATTAGTAATATCCTATAGAAGAATCCTCATTAGAGATATAATCAGTAGCATTCTAGAATGAGTGACTCGTTAGAGATGGGGTTAGTAATGCCCCAGAATGAGTTGAGTGTTATATGTTTATAAATAACGTATTTGTGATTATATATATAATACGGTCTTAGAAAATTTGATTTTTGATTATATAAAATTATATGTTTGAAAATTTAATCAATAAATTGATTGTTGGTTGTGTTGTGTGATTATTAGTTCAACTAATCAGAATATTGAATTGATAATACCAATAAGAGAATGTAAGGTGAATTAACCAATTTGAATCAAATATAGAACTGAATTGAAAATTGTATGGAATTGCATGCATATACATGTGTATCCATTGAACAGGTCATAGCAAGGAGGCTAGAGCAGAGAAATAAAATTGTTTGCCCGACAAATAGGTACATGTTTACCATAATTTACTGTTTTGTTTGGATGATGATGATTTTATGAGCCGATTGGCTAGCCGCTTGGATTTTTTTCTTTTGGATTGAAGAAGGCCATGGGAGGCTATATGAAATATCCCGAAGTCACTGGTGCAGGGGGAGGTTATGGCGAAATTTTTCGAAAATTTAGGGTGTTAGCCAAATTTTTGAAAAATTTGAGAAGTTCTTAGAAACTGAAAAGTTGAAGAACTTAAGCCGTAAAGAAAATAATGGAAGTTGAGTTGATTTATTAAACAACTTTCGGCTTCGTTCCTTTTCGGGGACGAAAAGATTTAAGTGGGGGAGATTGTAACAACCCGGAAATTCTTGGCCAGTTTAAAATTTTTATTTTGGTTATTTTAGTGAATTTTGAATATTTAAAATGAATTATTTTACATAATAATGATGGAAAATTTATTTTCGACGAAGTTAAAATGAATAAATTTATTTTAATTATACAACGAGCCTGAAATGGCGCGGTAGTTTGAAATTTCGATTTCGAATTTCAAATGAATATACAGAATTCGTTTTAAGTCGGAATTGGACGAAACTTGAAATATTTGAATCTGTTCGATGATATCTTTCTAATGGATCTAAGAAACTGAGGTTTCACTTTATAGAGTGAAAGATATGTCCAGTTTAAAATTCAGAAAAGTCACTCTGGAATTTATATATATTTTAATATATATTTAAATGCCTTTAAAAATAGCCATTTTGCAAACGATCTCGGAATTCGACGAAACCACTTTTGTTGGATCCGGGATGTCAAATTATTGTTAGGTTTCAAATTTCATAATTTTTGAAGCTAGTATGTGAGCGTGGCAAAGGAAAATGTGTTTGGTTGATTTCTATTAAATTGGATCGACCAGAAAATGGCCATTTTTCAAACGGTCTTAGAATTCGATGAAACTTGTTTTGTTGGGACCGTATCTTCAAAACATAGCTAGATTTATTTTTGGGGAATTTTTAGAATCAGTATGTGGCCCCAGCAAATTGAAATGTACGTTCAAATTAAATATTGAATGTGTTATATTTTAATTTGAAGGAAAACTAACTGAAACAATCGAATGGTCCTACGAAACATATCCCATTGTGTTCGGAAAGGGGGTAATTAGCTATGGACGATAGTCGTTGGGGTCGATTATGAGTTCGTATCAACTTGAGGGTATTTTTGGTTTGAAAATATTAAAATATAATATAAATTTCTATAAAAACCCTCCCCAACCCTAATTTATTGCGGCTCCGCCGCCTTCACTAAATCGAAGGCCCAAATAGCTCGATATTAAATCCACTTGGATCTCACAAAATAATC
Source organism: Allium sativum (assembly GCA_030737875.1). Taxonomy (NCBI): domain Eukaryota; kingdom Viridiplantae; phylum Streptophyta; class Magnoliopsida; order Asparagales; family Amaryllidaceae; genus Allium; species Allium sativum. The sequence continues at coordinate 567,632,898 of CM060923.1, read as the reverse complement.
AACGAAATTTGAAAATTCAAGAGCGAAAATTGAAGAGGATTTCAAGATCTTTCTATCTGTACTAGTATGATCGGTTATTGTTGCCTGGACGTGGAGATTTTGTGGCTAAAAGCCGGTCAGTTTGGGCGCGTTTTTCTGGCTACTGACATCACCGAAGTGGACGTGGTCGAGGCGGCGGGTGGCGCACCTGGAGACGCGTGGGGTGGCATCAGCCGATAATAGTCCGGTCGACGCTGGTGGTGGCGCACGGCGGATTTCATTTGGCAGCAATGGGTTTCTCGATACAGTAGGGGTTCAAAGGAAGAAGGTTATTTTTAATTAAATTAATTCTATTTTAATTAATTCGAAAAGTAATTAACGCGTTATTTATCATATCTTGCTCATACGAGGTCGAAAAGACGAGCGGTCAGTTGCGTTGAACTCGTGTCGGTGAACTCTACAATTCAGAACTGACCAGAGCTGAAACGGGGAAAAACAGAATTTCAGGAAAATTCAAATCGAAACAGAACATAAATTCAGATAAAACTGACGGAGTCGATCCCAATGTGAGAATTTCTCACTAAAATATTTTCTGTACAGTTATTTATTGTATAACTGCATATCTGAACTGCTCCCCGTCGTCCACAGACCATTGACGGCTTGTTTGATTGTATTCTGTGTGAAAATTGACCGTGAAGTGAAAATATTATATATTGACAGTGAAGATATCGTATATATAGAAAAGTGAAAATATCGTATATATTGAAAGTGAAGATATCGTATATATTGAAAAGTGAAAATATCGTATATATTGAAAGTGAAGATATCGTATATATTGAAAGTGAAGATATCGTATATATTGAAAGTGAAAATATTATATATATGAAATGTGAAAACGATATATATATGAAATGAAAATGATATATATATATATTGAATGTGAAAATGATTTGATTGTTAAAAATATAATTTTTTTTAACATATATATACACTGTATAAAATTGTCGTGTATATGGAATATTCAATTTTGATTAGAAATTGAATATGAAGTTGAGATCGTTTTGAAAACAAATTTAAAATGATTTATAAAATACGTTTTAAAAGGTAATCGATGAAATATATATTAAATATATATTTTATATATATATATATAATATAATGGCCTGAATAAAAGGCGCCGCGCTGCGGCAGTTCGCGAATTTCGATCATTGACTTCGAATGAACATTACGGGAGATCCGACCGTCGGATTCTCCTGAAACCAGAATCGTTGGGTTCGTATCGAAAAGAGATTTCCAATCAATATGAGAAATTTGAAATCTAACGGTTGGATTTGGAATTATGTCCAAATCAAATTTGGAAAAGTTCGCTGTAAGTGCAGTTTGATGGCCATTGGTGGAAATCGACTGTACGGGCCTTGATAAAATTATTAAAAATAGTAATAATTTGTGTAAAATCATAAGAAATGAATTAGGAAGAATTGGGATGTAAAATTCCATATTTGAAAAGATAAAATATATTTTTATCGAAATGAACTAGTTATTAACTAGAAAAATAATCCAATGGTTAAAAATAAATAAATTGGATTGCATTTGAATTGAAATTATCTTTGGATATTTTTGATATTGGATTCCGTGATTATACAAATATTGTGATGGGAATTTGAAAGATATCAATATCGTTATTCCCGATATGATATCTGTTGGTTTCAGGATTTGATGTTGAATATAATTCGATATTATCTCTATTCAAAACCTTATATTTAATGTCAAATTTGATCGATTGATTGTTTGGATTGTGCTCGACCAGTTTATGAGCAAAATATGCTTTTACATTTAGCATTGGGTTAGCTAGAAATATCTGTGTGCTAACACCATGTGAAACACTTCACGATTTGATGATAAGGTGTTTAGCGATGTTGTGTTCCTTTCAAATTTAATGAATGATTGTGAAATGATATTTTTCTTAAGTGAAAAGAAATGTATTCCCGATGTTGGACAGGGAATGTTTTATAAAAATGTTTTATAAAACAGAAAGGATTTCGAGGCCCAAAACCCGATGATTTCTAAAATGATTTAGAATTGTATTATGTGTTACAGTGTGGCTCATCGCATATTCAATTAGTTGCTATTGATGATGTATCTGTTTGGTGGCGGAGAATTTATTCTCTTGCTTAACACCCTTCTTTGAGACGTACGAGCTCAAAGGTTATGTGATTAATAGTGACTGATCATATGTGTGAATTACTGATGTGAAGTATTATATTTTGAAAGTACTTGTGATTATTACATTGTGAAATGATTTTCCTACTTAGGGATATATAATGATTTAGTGTGTGGCTAAAGATTCGGGTAACCCTGAGACTAAAAGTATGGGTGAGAGGTCGGTGTAGCCTACTCCTGTGTGGGGTAGGTGCATCGTCAGTGTAGCCTGCTCCTTTGTGGGGTAGGTGCACATTTATATATCGAGTTGCGAGGTGCGTACCCTTTGCCTTGTCGATGGGGAGCACGATATTTGGTTGCATACTTGTTTGTATGCATTGTTATGTTTTGGAATTCATATTTCCAAACGATTTGATTTGAGATCCCGAAGTGAAATCTACTTTGATATAGAAAGTTAGATAGGTATTTCAAATGATTTGAAATAAGAAATCGGGAATAAAATTCAAAGGAATAATTTCTGTAAATTGAATTGGATTTGGAAAATCTAAGTGTAGTGATTAATCTAAGTGGGTAGATTGGGATATTGCATGTTGATTGATGCATAGTAGATCCATATATCTATATTGATTGTTGTTTATACACTGGCATTCATGGGGGTAAACCCGTTCCACATTAGCAGCGTGGTCCCATGATATGCCATATTATTAAATCAGTTAATTATAACTGTTTAGAGTTTCTCGCACCAGTCCCATGACTGACCTGTAGTTTTCTTTTCCCTTGCAAACTCGGGTGCCCCTATTTTTCACATGGGCAGTCGAGTAGTTTTATTTTGTAGATATATTGAGCAGGATTCTGGATTGAAGCTTTAAGCTGTGTCCAAGCATTTACAGTCTTCCGCTGTGTAGTTTATATTTTCGTTGTGCATTGTATTACATTTATGTAAATTTATCTTCTGCTGTGTATTATTTTTGATATACTCTGATATTCTGTGCTCTGATGTAACATTATTATGATGTTTATAAAAGTCTTCTGTTATTTGTTCTGATGTGTTGTATTCCCAGAGTTAGCGTATGCGGGATTCGAACGGTCTTAGTCGATTTAGCGATCGATTAGGTCCGGGCGAAGTCCGTGTCGTTACGGTCGTTTTTCAAACGACCTCCGTTTTCGATGAAACAACTTTTTTTGGATCCGAAATATCAAATTATTTCTAAGTTTAATTTTCCGGAATTTTTGGAATTAATATGTGAGCATGGAAAAAGAAAATGTATTTTGTCAATTTCAGTCAAATTTAATCGACTTGAAAATGGCCATTTTTCAAACAGTCTCATAATTCGATGCTATTAATTTTGTTGGGACCGTATCATCAAAACGAATCCAGAAATAATTTTTCTGGAAATTTCTGAGTTCGTATGTGGCCCCGGTGGATTTAAATATACGGCCGAATTAATTTATTAAAGGATTTAAATATTAAATTAAAGATTTCAGGCCACAGACAGTCGTTTGGCCTGACGAGACCTAGCCCATTGGACCCGGAACGGGGGCTATTAGGCAGGGTCAACTCTGGTTGGACTGAAATCAGAGTTGTTAAGAGTGTATGGATTTAATCGTAAAATTTACATTAAAATATTATAAATAATAGGATAATCATTTTCAAAACCCTAATCCTATCTACTGTTGTCGCCGCCTCTTCTTTGAATCCATGGCCAGAAAACTCCCGTTTTCCCTCCTCAAATTCTTTCAATCCACAGCAAATTAGACTTCCCTCCTTTAGGAAATATCGAAGAGATTTTCTTGCTCTTCATTTCTATACGGCTTGATCGTTCTTTAGTGGCCCGATCTTCAAGGAACAGCACCTTAAAGCCGCCGCCGTTAAGCCATCGCAGAGCCACCTCTGCGCCACCGAGCTCCATCCCCTCGCAGATGCACGTGCGCCACACTCCCCCCTCCGACGTCCCACTCTCCGATCGTCAAACCATATCACCGTTTGAACAAAAATTGGAGACCTAGAATCGAAGGAATTGGGTTTGCTTACGGCCTGTTATTGTGTTGAGGAAGAAAGGACTAATACTTTTTTTTTTATATATTTTAATAATTTAATTTAAAACTATTATCAATTTTGTTTAAATCCTAACTAATTCATACGACATCGAAAATTAACGATTTCATATCTGTACGATCGTAGAGACGAGATCTACGACTCTAGGCTGAAAAGGAGCGATTCCGAGCTGTTTGAATTCTAGACGAATTTGCAGATCCAAACAATTCAGATTCACGACTATGAGATTTCTGATTCTAATTAATCAATCAATTTAATTATTTTTCTCGCTGTTAAATAATTGTATGTATGTTAATGAATTAGTTCTGCGATGTGGTGAAATTTTGGATGATTGATTTATTTGTGATGTATAAACATAGATCTGTTAGTTAAATTGTAGATCTGTATGTGTTGGTTAAAATAAATAATTTTTGTCAATATTTTGTGAATCATGCATATCACTTAAAAATATTATTTTGTCATGTTTATTGAGTTGAATTAGTTTGTCAATTCAATTAAAAATATTATTTTGTCATGTTTATGGAATTGAAACAGAATTGTCAATTCAATTAAAAATATTATTTTGTCATGTTTATTGAATTGAATTAGTTTTTCAATTCAATTAAAAATATTATTTTGTCATGTTTATTGAATTGAAACAGAATTGTCAATTCAATTAAAAATATCATTTTGTTATATTATTGAATTGAATTAGAACTTTCAATTCAATATAAATTATATCACCTGGTTGTTGATTAATAAAAACATTGATTCAAAATTTACATTTTTATTTGCATTTTAGATGCAAATAAAAGCATTGATTTAAAAGTTGTATTTTTGTTTGCATCTTAGATACAAACAAAAACATGAAACAAAAACATGTAATAAAAACATGAATTAAAAAAGTTGCATTTTATTTACATATTAGATGTAAATAAAAACACAAAATAAAAAAAAATACATTTTTATTTACATTGTAAATGTAAATAAAACCATAGAATAAAAGTTACAATTCTTTTATTTGCAAATTTAGATGCAAATGAACACCATATAAGAAGTTACATTTTTTTTAATTTGCAAATTTATATGCAAATGAACATCATATAAAAGTTACATTTTTTTTATTTGCAAATTTAGATGCAAATGAACACCATATAAAAAGTTACATTTTTTTTATTTGCAAATTTAGACGCAAATGAACATCATATAAAAAGTTAATTTTTTTTTATTATTTGCAAATTTGGATGCAAATGGACATCATAGAAAAAGTTACATTTTTTTATTTGCAAATTGAGATGCAAATAAAACATCGTAGAAAAAGTTACATTTTTTATTTGCAAATTTAGATGCAAATAAACATCATAGAATAAAATGTTTCAATTTTTATTTGCATTCTTTGATGCAAATAAAACATGAAATTAAAAGTTGTATTTTTATTTGCATTCTTTGATGCAAATTAAACATGAAATTAAAAGTTGCATTTTTATTTGCATTGCATTCTTTGATGCAAATAAAACATGAAATTAAAGGTTGTATTTTTATTTGCATTCTTTGATGTAAATTAAAGATGGAATTAAAAACTGTAATTTTATTTTCATTCATTGATGCAAATAAAACTTGCATTCTTTGACGCAAATAAAACATGAAATTAAAAGTTGTACTTTTATTTGTACTCTTTGATGCAAATTAAACATGGACTTAAAAGCTGCATTTTTATTTGCATTCTTTGATGCAAATAAAACATGGAATTAAAAGCTGTATTTTTATTTGCATTCTTTTATGCAAATAAAACATGGAATTAAAAGCTGCATTGTTATTTGAATTCTTTAATGCAAATAAAACATGAAATTAAAAGCTGCATTTTTATTTGCATTCTTTGATGCAAATAAAACAAGGAATTAAAAGCTGCATTTTTATTTGCATTCTTTGATGCAAATAAACATGAAATTAAAACCTGCATTTTTATTTGCATTCTTTGATGCAAATTAAACATGAAATTAAAAGTTGTATTTTTATTTGCATTCTTTGATGCAAATTAAACATGGAATTAAAAGATATATTTTTATTTGCATTCTTTGATGCAAATTAAACATGGAATTAAAAGTTGTATTTTTATTTGCATTCTTTGATGCAAATAAAACATAAAATTAAAAGTTGCATTTTTATTTGCATTCTTTGATGCAAATAAAACATGAAATAAAAAGTTGCATTTTAATTTGCATTCTTTGATGCAAATGAAACTTGAATTTAAAGTGCATTTTTATTTGCATTCTTTGATGCAAATAGAACATGAATTAAAAAGTTACATTTTTATTTGCATTTTAGATGCAAATAAAAGCATAATTTAAAAAGTTACATTTTTATTTACAGTTTCGATGTAAATAAAAGAACAGGATTACAAGTATCATTTTTATTTTTAAATTAGAGACAATAAAAAGATTGGATTTAAAAGTTAGATTTTTAGTTACATTTAGTTGTAGCAAAAATGATAAGGATTGAAGTATCATTTTTATTGTCAAATTATATGTGAATAAGAGAATACATCCAAAATTACATTTTTATTGAAAATTTAGATGTAAAGTCAAAAGTTACAATTTTAATGACATTTTAGACAAGCAATTAAAAGGATAGAATTACAAGTTACATTTTATTGTCATTTTAGAGACAATAAAAAGAATAGATTTAAATGTCATGTTTTTATTATAAATTTAGATGCAATAAAAATAGTACAATTAAAAATCGTGTTGTTGTTGTCATTTGGTTTCAGCTAAAAGAGGGAACAATGGGAATACATATTTTTAATGTAACTTAGTTACCATTGGAAATAATTAGTCATTAAAACATGATTTATTTCAAATCATCATTTTTATCATGTTAGTAGAATTATGAAAATCATATATAAAATCTCTAACATGAATATGGACTATGTTTGGCTTGCATGTGATTGATTGAAATTAGTTGAAATCACCAAATTATATATATATATTAAAAATAAATCGAATCGCGCGCGGTAGTTCGCATTTCTGCAATCATAAATTCAAATGATTATTCCGTAAGATCCAACCGTCGGATTTCCCCAAAATTGGAACCGTTAGGACCGCTTTGGGAAGATCTTTCTATTGATATGGACTTTGTTAAAATCCAACGGTTAGATTTCAAGATAAGTATAAAACAAAATTTGGTAAAAACAACGCTAGGGCCGCCCCTCGACCCGAAGCATCGTTAAATAAATTTGGCTATTTTTATATAAATAAAAATAGCGATTAATCGTTATTAAATACATTAACAATATGAAATGATTTTAATATATATATATATGTGTGTGAGGATCATTTGAAATGTCCGAGTTAAAACTCATTTCAAATGGTCATACGACAGTCTAAATTGAAGATCTCAAAGACGGCGATTGAAGATCGACGATCTTCACGTCGAAAGGATAACTACTGATGCCTGGCATTGGCTAGCTACCAATAAAGGGTTAAAGTGGTAGTTGTCCAGACGTACTTGTTGATCGTCCGGATATTGCAGCACCTCAGTTTCGTATTGGACATACGGGACGAGGAATAAGGAAACTTCGGTTTCGTTCAGACCCAAAACAGACTTGTAAATGGATGTGTGTCCGACATTGAATTTCGTGTTGTGTAATTAAATTGATTTATATTAATATATATCTGTGGTGGCGGAGAATTTATTCTCTTGCTTAACACCCTTCTTTGAGACGCATGAGCTCGAAGGTTATATACTGGTGGTTATCCATCGCATGGTATGGACCGTCAACGTGGCATGCCAAGATGCAATTGATTGAGGTTTTTGTTGAAAAACAGAGTCATGTGGATGATGATCAAAGCATAGCCTATTTAGGCATAGCTTTGTGTATTTCGTTACCTCATGAGCCTCACACCTCGGTAGAGTCAAAAAGGGACAAGGGAACGCAGGGGGTGCACACGTTTCTTTCTAGCTAGAAGTGGTGTTTGGGTTTTCACAAGGCCCGACATTTTTTACTTATGTGGTTGATGGAATGAGGCACCTCGGATTTTTATTGGTCGATAATGGCCAATTTATAGGTCCAACAGGATTGGGAAGCGTGTGTTCAGGCATAACTAATCCACGAAAGTATTTTTGGACCGGCCCTGTTGTATCGAAGGGTTCGCCAGCGTCCGAATCCTGAGACATTGCTAGACTGTCTCGAATCAGTTAGGATATCGTCCCTAGCTTTGACTCATGACGGAAATCCAATTTCCAATACGACATTGCGGTTTCGATTGTAAACCTATATATGGCGACATAGTATATGGTAGATATGCCGTCTAGGATTGGTACATTTACTTTGAAGTATTTTTGAAACATTTTAGACAATAATAATAATAGTAAAAATATTATTTTCTACGTATCAAGCATTTTTTATCAATATAAGGTAAAACTCTATCCTCCGTTTGCGTTTCTTTGTGTGATGGGACTTGAGTCTTATAATGGTTTCATTTTCTAAAAAGCATTGCGTTGTTTTGACTTAAAATTTATAAAACTTATGCACTGACAATCCAATGGTGTAAACCCGTTCCGCGTTAGTGGCATGGTCCAGTGATTAGCCATATTATTAATTTAGTAAGATTTCTCATATCAGTCCCATGACTGACTCGTAGTTTGTTTCACTTTGCAAACTCGGGTGCCCTCTTTCCACACGGGCAGCCAATTGACAGGTTTCAGGTAGGGATGTTTTATGGACTAGAGCTTGCTGATGAAGATGATGAAGGATCTTTTCTTTTTATCTTTTTTTATTTCTCGTGACATTGAGGTAGTATTGAGTATTGATATATTTTGGGAGATTGAGACTTTATTTTTTCCCCAGCTTTAAACATCTATTTTGCTAAGTGTATCCTGTACTGCGCACTCTGATGTTCTGTGATGATGTTTTGTGATGTCATTTCCATTTCCATTGCAATGATTTATATGTTCTGCTATTATCTGAGATCTGTAATTGTTTTAATTATGTTATGCTCCTATGATTATCCTTACTTTCGTACCACGGAAGTTTGGGTCGTCACAGTTATAAACCATAAATGGACATGGTAATAAATTGGACTATTTAGCCCATTATAAGTTGAAACGCCCTTTTAACCCGAACGGGTTTATCGTTATTATTCATTTTATAACTGATAGAATAAAAAGTAGTGATTTTCAAAATCTAATATTTTGAAAACATTATTTTAATAACGAAATAAAATAAATCTTTAATCAAGATTTAATGAAGTTTTCCAATTAATTAATATTTATTTGTAATTAAATAAATTGGATTACTGGGTTTATCGTGAATGGTGTCTTAAATAACACCGTTCTTAAATCCAGTTGAGAAAAGAATAAATCTTTTAATTAAGATTTTTAGAGTTTCCAATTATATTTAGTAATTAGAATAAAATGAAATGGGAATTGTGTTTATTGTGAACTGTGTTTTAAGCGATATCTGTTCTTTAACCCAATTAACAGTGAAAATGTAATTTGGAATTTATAAAAAAAATTATTTAGATTTAATGGAAATTTTCAAAAGTAAAGTTTTCTAATTTAATATATTAAATTGGAATTGAATGGAATTCGATTTAATAGTAATCGAGATAAGCTTCCGCAAAAGAAGACCAATACTATATATGGAATTTAAGAGGCTTTGCCGTTATTCCATTTATATTATTGGTCTGATACATAAATTTATATCGATTATATATTGATTTGATTTCTTTGAAAATTCCATATTAAATGGAAGATGATTTTTGGGTTTACCGAGAACTGTGTTTTAAATGACATTAGTCCTTTAACCCGGTCAAAGATAAGATTAATTTCTTAAATTTAAATAATCATTAAATAGTGATTTTTGATATTAAAACCAAATTAGAGTATTAATATATCTTTAAAGAAAGATTTAAGAATAAATTGAAAGAATTTATCTTTGATAGAATAATGTGAATATTTTATTAAAAGAATATTCTGAATTGGATTGAGGTGTTGAAGTGTTTTATAACACTTGATTTTTGATTACAAAATACACGAGTTATTTGAGAAGACTGGGTTTAACCCATCCTGAATAATTAATGCGATGATTAAACGTCGAAGATGAAGACAGTGGTTGAAGATCGGCGATCTTCACATCGAATGGATGACTACTGATGCCTTTGATAGGAGTTGTGTGATGACCCCAAACTTCCGAGGACCGAAAGTAAGGATAATCATTTGGAATACAACATATTTATAACAACCACAGATCTCAAATAATATCATAACACATAATTTTTGCAGCGAAAAGATATAAGTCATAAACATCACATCAACATAACCAAAGAGTACGCAGTTTACAGGATACAACTTAGCAAAATAAAAGTCTAAACCAAAGGAAATAAGTTCCAACTCCAAACGTACATCAGAGTCCAAGATAAAATAAAGTCTCCAAAAGCAAAAGATAAAGATAAAAGAGAGTCTTCGCCTTCTCCTTCCAAGTAGTCTTCAATACAGAAAATGTCTCCCTAAGAACTTGTCACTTGGCTGCCCGTGTAAATAGAGGGCACCCAAGTTTGCAAAGTGAATCAAACATCGAGTCAGTCATGGGACTGGTATGAGAAAACTTTCTATACTAGCTAACATTATGGCGAATCACAGGACCACGTCGCTAACGCGGAACGGGCTTACTTCATTGGATTGCCAGTGCATAATTGAGTAAAGTTTATACAAAACAACGAAATGACTTTTGAAAAAAATGAAATCATCATAAGACTCAACTCCTATGACACAATGCAACGCACACAGGAGGATAGAGTTTTTCCCTTATGATGATCAAACATGCTTAATACGTGTAAAGTAACATTTTAATATTATTATTAGTGTCTAAGCAGTATTAAAATACTTCAATATAAATATATCAATCCTAGACGTCATAGTACCCCATCCTACTATGTCACCGTATATAAGTTTATAATCAAGACCGAAATGTCGTCTTATTGGGAATTGGTTTTCTGTCATGAAATCGAGGCTAGGGATCGTCCTCTTCCGATTCGAGACACTCTAGAAAATGCCTCAGGATCCCCCGCAGCGAACCCTTGGAGCGGTAGGGCCGGTCCCCACCTAATGGTAGTGGATTGACAATTCCTGAACACACGTTTCCCGGCCCTTTTGGACCTATAGTATGACCACTTCCGGCCTATAAAAACCCGAGGTACCTCAATCCGTCATCCACATAAGTAAAATGTCATCCAGTTTAAGCACTCACACTACCCCTAGCTAGAAAGAAACGTGTGCACTCCCTACGGTCCATATCCCGTTTTTGATCCATACCCGGGCGTGAGGCTCGCGAAGTCACGCTATGCATAAACAGACTATGCTTTGATCTTCAACCACAAGGCCTGCTTTTCAAAAAAAGCCTTGATCTTTGCATCTTGGCGTGCCACATTGATAATTCAACGCCATGCGATCGATAACTATTACTATATACCAGGGTGTTAAGTAGAGAATAAAATCTCTACCACCAAACAGACATATATTGATACAAATTGATTTAATTACATGAAATGAATTACAATGACAGACACGCATCAATTTACGAGTCCGTTCTGGGTCTGAACGAAACCGGAGACACCAAAAAGGCGCTCGCTTATCCGCACGACTAACACACACGTCCGGACAACTACTGCTTTAACCCCTCCCTGGGAGCAAGTCAGTCCAAGGCATCAGTAGTCGTCGTCCATTCGATGTGAAGATCGTCGGTCTTCAACCATCGTCTTCTTACTTCTTTGATTTAATCGTCGTGCAATTATTTAAAATGAGTTAAACTCGGTCTTTTCAAATAATTGTCGCATAATTATCATTTAAAACATTTCATATATATTTATAACTATCTATCGCTATTTTTATTTATTTGAAAATAGCTAAAAATAAATAAACGACGCTTCGGGTCAGTGGGCGGCCCTGGCGCTGTTTTTACCACATTTTTATTTACACATATCTTAAAATCTAACCGTCGGATTTTGATGAAATTTATATCGTTGGAAAGCTCTTCCCAAAGCAGTCCTAACAGTTCCAGTCTAGGGAAAAACCAACGGTCGGATCTTTCGGTATAATCGTTTAAAGTCACAATTGCCGATACGCGAACTACCGTGCGCGTTTCGTTTAATTTTATATTTATATATAAATATATATATATATATATATATATATAATATTAAGGGATTTCAACTATTAAAATTATCCTTTTATCGCGCCTAAACTGACGATAAAAGTATTGCTTTAATTTCACTCTTTTTCTCTATTCCAGTTTTATTTCATAAAAAACGTATTTTTTCCCCACATTCATTTTTAATACATAGAAACGTACTTTTTCACCTATTCGTTTTTAATACATAAAAATGTACTTTTTATCCTATTCATTTTTAATACATAAAAATGTGCTTTTTATCCTATTCATTTTTAATACATAAAAATGTGCTTTTTATCCTTTTCATTTTAAATACATAAAGATGTGCTTTTTATCCTATTCATTTTTAATACATAAAAATGTGCTTTTTATCCTATTCATTTTAAATACATAAAAATGTACTTTTTATCCTATTCATTTTTAATACATAAAAATGTACTTTTTTATGTTTCTTTATAAAATGTAAATATTTTATATCTTTTTCTTTTATATTGAGAAAAATGTAAATTCTTATCCCTTTCTTTTATATTGAGAAAATTGTAAATTCTTATCCCTTTTTCTTTTATAAAAAAAATGTAAATTCTCTAATATTACATTAAAAACATATCTTCTTAATAAAATGTGATTATTCTACTACTCTTTTTATTTCATGTTATATTTGTGTTGTGAACACAACAACAAAGAAAAATGAACTTATTTGTCTATGTAATATTTGCATTGAAAAATATAAATAAAAAGGTGAACTTTTTATTTCTAAGTTTTATTCACATTAGAGAACTCAAATGAAAAGTTAATTTATTTTTCTATGTAATATTTGCATTGTAAAATGCAAATAAAAAGGTGAACTTTTTATTTCTAAGTTTTTAGTGTCAACTTACATGTTAAATATGATATCTCATTCTAAATTTTGGTGTCAACCTACATGTGATTTGGTGTTTAAGTTTTCATGTCAACACAACGATGGCAAACTATGATTCGGTGTCAGGTTTCATGTCAACACACACATCAACAACATATGATTTGGTGGATAATTCTCATGAATCAAAACAAAGGTCTCATCTTTAATTTATTTTGCAAATCAAAACAAAATATCTAATCTTTATTTATCTTTTAATTGAAATTTTAAAAGATTTAAACTTTCCTTACTTTATAAATCATAAAACAAAATAAAGATTCAACTTTTTTGTTTATTTTGCAAATCAAACAAAAATTCAAACTTTCATTTATTTTGTGAATCAAGAGTAAAGATTTACCTTTCTTTTATTTTGTTAATCAAAATAAAAATTCAACTTTTCATTTTCTGTTGTTAATCAAAAAAAAAGGTTTGAACTTTCTTTATTTACAAACCATAAACAAAATAAAGATTCAACTTAAATTTTGTTAATCAAAATAAAGATTCACTTTTCTTTTATTTTGTAAATTAGAATATAAATCCAACCTTTTTATTTTCATTTTATTTCAAAATATTCTAACTTTCCTTTATTTTGTAGAATAAAAATTCAAACTTTATTTAGTAAATCAGAATAAAATTTTGATTTTTCATTTCTAGAAAGAAATAAAAATAAAATAAAAATAAAATAATAAAGATGAGAACTTTATAGAAATTACATCAGAATTTATAGATCTAAACTAATATGGCTATATCATGACATCACACATCATCTTAACAACCATACAACAATCACAACATCGTAGATCAGAAATAATAACATACAGATCGTGATTTCATAATTATAATTAATTTAATAAATCGAATTCTCACAGAAATGTTGCTTCTCTTTGAATTTGACCAAAAATTAGTCTGGCTTGGAACTGTGCTTAATCAGTATAGAAAAATAGCCCTCTGAATTACAATCCTAACGGTCCTGAAATCATCGAATTTCGAGTTCAAACGAAGGAGTTATGATCAAATTAAGATGAATGGTATTTATATTAATTAATTAATTAGTTAAAGAGATAACCTTTCTTCCTCCTTCTGTTTTACAGGCCGCCACTTCCGGAAATTGTTCAAACTTAGGGCTTAGGTTTGCTTGCGGATCGAGGCTTGAGAGGTCGATCAAACAGGGGGTGCTGGGGAGGAACGGCCGGCGCTTCGATGGGGGGTGGTGGCGGCGAGCTCGGTGCACCCTGGTGGGCCCGGCAGTGGTGCAAAGCCATGGGTTTTGGGGTGGAAATTCTCGGGGCTCGGGCTACTAGGGATTGATCAGGTGGTATGGAAATGAAGAGGGAGAGAAGAGCTCCGATGTGGTGTTTGGGTTGAGTTCTAATTCGTAGGGATGAAGGAGAAATTAGGAGGAGAATTTTCGAGCTCCCATGGCCATTGAACGAAGGGGGCGGCGGCTACAGAAGTGAATAGTATTTTAGGTTTTAATTTTCCTCTATTATTTATAATATTTAATCGCTATTTTACAAATAAGTCCGTAACTTTTAAACCGATCCAGTTCCAGTCCAGCAGAAAGTGACCCTAGCCAATAACCCATATTCCGGATCCAATGGGCCAGGTCCCGTCATCCCAAATGGCTGTATGTGGCCTGAATTATTTAAATTAATAATTAAATCCTTTATAATTTAATTCGTCTGCACAAATAAATTCACCGAGGCCACATACTGACTCAGAAAAATACAGAAAAAGTATATTTGGCTTCGTTATGACGATACGGTCCTAACAAAATTAATTTCGTCGAATTCTGAGACTATTTGTAAAATAGCTATTTTTCAGTCGATTAAATTTGACTAAAACCGACAAAACACATTTTCCTTCGCCACGCTCACATACTAACTCGGAAAATTCTAAAAATTGAAACCTAGCAATAATTTGACATTCTGGTTCCAACAAAAATGGTTTCGTCGAAAACATAGATCGTTTGAAAATTGACTATTTTCACTGGCTTTAACATTATTTAAAAATGAAAATTTTAATTTCTGCCACATTTTTCCACCAAATTATTTAAAATAAATTTTTTAAATTGGTTCGGATTTTCCGGGTCGTTACAATCTCCCCCACTTAAGAGTTTTTCGTCCTCGAAAAGGAAACAAAGTAAAGTAGGAAACAAGATGGAAAATGTAAATTGGGGTAAACGTACCTTAATACAAAAGTTATTTGGAGATGTCACTCTGCACTTGGGGTAAGCCTTTTTGATGCTATCCTCGGTCTCCCAAGTACAGTCTCTAGGATCCCCACTCCATTGAACCTTGACCAGGTTGATCCTCTTGTTTCTCAAAATTTTGGTTTCTTTACCAATGATCTTTATCGGGTCTTTTCTTACTGTTAGATTTGGAGCAATATCTAGGACCTGTTGATTTAGTTCATCCTCAATCAGATCTGGATCATGCACATGCTTGCAGAGTTGAGACACATGAAATACATCATGCACCCCTGGCAACTGTAACACCCCACCTCCGCTAGGGTCACTCACAAAGGGAACGCACTAGGTTTGGTGGAGTATTATCTAGGTAAACATGCACAGAAATATTAAAAGATAGAACATATAAAACAACGGAAGAAAACATGATTTTATTACTTTATAAAAGTAGTAAGGTCTAAAACCTTTTATGTAACACCCCGTATTTTCTGTGAACTTAAGAATTACAAATCTGAGTATAATTAAAATATAAAATCAGAATCAAGGGAAATGGGCTGTGCCATTGCGTTCGTCTCGGAAAAATACGCGAAATAGAGTCCGAAATTTCGTAAATCGGAGTCCATATGACCAAGTTATGGCCTTCCAAAGTTCAGAAAAAAATTAAACAGCACAGACCAGGTCGACTGGGGGGTCGACCCTAGAGTCGACCTGCCCCCAGGGGGTCGACCCTAGAGTCGACCTGCCCCCAGGGGGTCGACCCTAGAGTCGACCCTAGAGTCGACCTGGGGGTCGACCTGCCTCCCGAATCTGCTTTTCTGCCTAGGTGCGTTCTGATGTATCTGGTCTCGTTTTCTGTCTAGATTCGTCTGCCTAAACCTATTTAAACAGCCCCAAACCCAGCCTTCTCTGCACACAATTCTATTCTGCTTCTACTCTACCTCTGTTCTAAATTAAAAATAAAAATGGCGTTGCTACTCTGCTGAAATCAAAACTAGAAGACCATCAACATCAACCTAAATTCAATTAGAGATTAGAGCTTCTGCAACGGTTCTACAACAACTAGAGTTCTTTCTTTAATCCAATTAAGGCAAGTACAGTTATTTTCCACTATAAACGTTAATTCTGATTTTGACATGAATTGTGAATCTGAATCTGAGATTATATCTGTTCTGATTTGATTTATCTTATTCGGTACCTCTTTCCTCTTTCTGTTCTATAGCCAGGCTACCACGAGCCTGAGCCAATCTCATAAGAGATTAACATGCGCTAAAATGTTTGGGATAGTAAAATGAATGATGCATGACCAATAGGTGACTAATTTGAGGAAAGAACATGGACTGTAGCTAGAACATGAATCTGAGACATATGATTGGACATGTTATATTTATAACATAAAAAGGTATTGAACATATGATTTGTGGACATGACATAAAAAGGTATATAATTGAACGTAAATATAGACTGTATTAAACACATGATTTAGGATAAAGAGAATATGGCCTAGGTATAAAGATTTACATGAAAGTAGGATATCTATTAATGTAAATAAACACCTAAGTAAGGGACCTTTGGGATATATGACATGCATAGTAATCTATGGCTATATTTGGTATAAATTATATGGATCTTCTGTACTATGCAAGTTTAATAAAAATTTGGAACATATGATATATGGTAAATTTATGACCATAATCTGTGCTATGTAAATTTAATACAAACATAGGGTATATGATAATATTGTGAATCAAGACTATTATTTATGCACGTGAACTTAGGCAAGGTTTATAATTAGGCAAGGTATGAAACTTTAAGAAATAAGTAAATTTGTTATATTTGCCTAATTTGCTAGTTGTGTTACATTGCCTAATCTGCTAGTTCTGTTATATTGCTTAATCTGCTAGTTCTGCTCTACTGCCTAGTCTGCTAGATTTGTTCATCTGCCAAATCTGTCATTTGCTAAGTCTGTTGAAAATACTAAATCTGCTAGTTTGCTTAATCTGCTAAGTCGCCTAACCTGAGGAATCTGTTATCTGCTATATCTGTTGAGTTGGTATAATTAGTCCGCTATTGACATAATCTTAATTGGCTATAGTTATGAATAATTGGCATGTATATTAGGCGTGGGTATAAATGGTAAATCATTAATTAATTGGCCGCAAAGATAAACATGGCTAACTCGAGGTTAGAATGAGTTTGCGGCGTAATTCTGCCCGGAACCGCCCGTCATATTCCAGTGGTTGCAAACAATAGGTTCTAATGTGAGAGTTATTCATAATGTGCTTGAAACCCGAGGTTAGACTCAGTTTGCGACAGAAACCTGCCCGGAACCAACCGGCTTAACCAGTAGTCGCAAACTGTCAGTCTAATGTGAGAGGTTTGGGCATTAATACTTAATTAATGAAAATCTGAGATAATTATGATGTCTAAAACGTGTTGGGTAAGGTTAAACCAATTGGACCAATGAATCTGATAAACCCGTTTCGTGAATCCGTAGGCCCAATACAAAGTTAGATAATCTGTAACCAGTTAATCTGTAAGTCTGTTAATCTGTAACAAGTTAATCTGAAGCCTGTTAATCCGAACATCTGATCCGTTAGTCTGAAAACCTGTTAACTTGATTTGTCTGATCTGTGAACTAGTTAATCTAAATTTTGTATGTCTGAAACTTGTAGACAAGTTAAGCTAAAATCTGTTAGTCTGGGGACACAAGGTTAGGAGGGGAATTACTTGTGTCATCTGTTGTTTGGGACCCATATTAGTCAGTAACCCTTTCTGGTATCAAAACTTTGACCCAACAGTACATAGGGTTCGGGCACGCTTACTGAACTAATTATAAGCGGTTCATTCTGATAATGGCGAGGAGTGTTGATGGTGCGTTCCAACCGGGTCATGTGCGTGCATGGATCCCGGTCTGCCTCTGAGGATGTAAGACGCCATGACATCTGTAAATAGGTCTGTGCCAATTGGTTGTCACTTTAGGGAGTGATACACCCTACTGTGGGGCCGACACAGGATATTTATGTATTAGGGAGCCGATCGCTTGGGGTAGGGTTTTAGGGTACACTTAGTTCCGTCTGTTTCTGTTGGTACCGTTTGTTTCTGTTGGGTGGCAACACCTTTCTGTTTCTGCATGGTACCGTCTGTTCGGGTGGTAAAGGCCCATTACTAGTGTACACCTAATTCTACATTCTGTTTCCGTAGGGATTAATCTGTTTCTACTTCTGTCTGTTTCTGATCGGGTAGTAAAGGCCCATTATTAGCAATCTGTTTCCGTTAAATTATTCTGTACCCGTTTCTATTTCAGTTTAGACATTAGGGTGACACCTAATTCTGTTATACTAGTATTAGTGCAGAGAAGTGTGAAGCAATAGTTTATGTCATTCTGTTCTTCTGTTATATCTGCTACACCTGTTACAGTTATCTCTCCTCCAGTTTTATGTTCATGTCATTTTATTATTATCTGTTCATATGCTGAAAGTCACTGGACTTGCCAGATTTTTTGTCTGACCCTTGTTGTTTCGCCTCCTTTCTTCCGTTTCCCCCCCAGGTTATCCAAGGAGGGAATACTTTAGCTTGATCCGGATTTCTCTTTGCTTGAAGTGCTTAAAGTATGGCTTGGCTCTGTATAGCTTCCGTTCTATGGGGATTATGATCTTAAACCATGCATTTTGAAGGCTTTTGTACAAGACTGATATTTTGTACTTGAATTCTGAAATATGAAAGGATGTAACCATATTGATTTCCGTTTCCGCTGTAATAAAGTTAAAAATTTTCAAGTACTGTTTTATCTATCTTGTAAGTTTCTGTTCTGTTTAGTAAAATGCTCCACCAAAGTTAAGGCATTCCCTTTGTGAGTGACCTTAACGGAGGTGGGGTGTTACACTTGGTATCAGAGCTGAAGGTTACCGGATTTGATAAAGAATTTTTGAAAACTGTTTTCAAAAAAGTTTTGAAAAGGAAGTATTTTCAAAAGTAAAGCTTATTTTGAAAAACATAGTCCCCTAAGCCATATATCTATCTTTTGATCCTCTGCTTGAATCCTTGTTTCCTTCTTTCTTGAGTCTCTGGGGCTCCCGGCTTTCTGGGAGGTAACCTCGTCGAAGGGCAAAGTAGTGCCCGACTTCCATCGATAGCGTAGTAGTTTCACCTGCGGCTAGTTTTCTTTAGAGCTTTGAAGGATTTTTCCGGGCGATGGAGGCAGCTTTCGAGGGATTGGTCAACGTGTTACACAAGGATAGTAAAGATGAGAATGATGAGGTTTGGCTAAGGAGCACAACCCAAAGGTGAGAAACTCATATAGACTTAGTTCACAATGGAGGCAAAAGGGAAACACAAAAGAAGGAAGGAAAGTTTGAAGATAAGGAGGAGGAAAGTGTTTTACTTATGGAAGCTCGACTCATCTGAATAAAGATTACCGAAAGAGGAAGGGGAGGGTGCTTGCTTCAACTGTGGTGAGATGGGGCACTTTACTAGGGACTGCCCGAAGAAACGAAGGCAAGGACAGGACCAACTTCTGGAGGGCAGGCAAACACTCTCAAGGCTAGTGGATAGGATAGAAATAGGGAAAATTTCTGTAGAAGGTTTAATTTCTTTATCTGATTATGGAGTTAAGACTTTTTCTGATTCTGGTATTTTGATTTTGTAATCGATACTCTGCACTTTAATACTAGTATTATTTCTGAATTCCGCTGTAGACTCAGACCCATAAGGGTTATGGCTCATCTGTTTGAGATTGTGGTTTGAGGGATATTTGTGTCAGACGTCAAGTATGACGCATACATTATGAGTTTTTGTGGGATATGATTTTTATCATGCTTAGCTTCCGAAGAATCATTAGGGAACCTGATCTGTACCAGTAGTCTGTAAATATCTGAATACTTCTGATAAGATTTCCAGTTTTGACATTGTCTAAAGAGGGTAACCCTCTGGGTGTCAATCTGATGTTGATATTGGTCTTCGGGGTTGACACTTAGGGGAATTATTTTCTCAACCAATGTCTGATAGGAATCAAGTTTTTGTTTTATCTGTACTCGCTTCCATCACTCGACTGTATCCTATCGATCGAGTGCTCAACTTATAGATAGGAATCCTAATGGGTGTAAACATGTGTTTGAGACATGTTATGTTTGATGGTTGCAAGTGGATGCAAGTGGTTGCTAGTGGTTGCTCGTGGACGCATATACACACACTAGGCACTAGATCGGCTCGAAAACACTCTCATACTGCATATGGATGTGTGAGCATTTTAAATTTTTATGGATGCAAAATGGTTGAATCAGCACATGGATGTTGCATATGAGTGGATGGTTGTGCACTCATATAGAAATGATATGTATCAAATAGGAAAATTGCATACATATTGGACTCATGGCACTGACATAATTCACATTAAGGAGGTCAACTGAATCAGTAGACCGCCTGATCTTTGCATTAGATAAGGAACATATACACACACTTTTGCAAATGTTCGTACAGCACTAGAAATTTCTAAGGACAATGGATGCTTGTGGATGATGACTGAGTAGGTGAGTGATTGGATGGTAGGACACATTCTTCTTAACTTGAAGATTTCGGGGACGAAATCCTTTAAGGAGAGGAGAATGTAACACCCCGTATTTTCTGCGAACTTAAGAATTACAAATCTGAGTATAATTAAAATATAAAATCAGAATCAAGGGAAATGGGCTGTGCCATTGCGTTCGTCTCGGAAAAATACGTGAAATAGAGTCCGAAATTTCGTAAATCGGAGTCCATATGACCAAGTTATGGCCTTCCAAAGTTCAGAAAAAAATTAAACAGCACAGACCAGGTCGACTGGGGGGTCGACCCTAGAGTCGACCTGCCCCCAGGGGGTCGACCCTAGAGTCGACCTGCCCCCAGGGGGTCGACCCTAGAGTCGACCCTAGAGTCGACCTGGGGGTCGACCTGCCTCCCGAATCTGCTTTTCTGCCTGGGTGCGTTCTGATGTATCTGGTCTCATTTTCTGTCTAGATTCGTCTACCTAAACCTATTTAAACAGCCCCAAACCCAGCCTTCTCTGCACACAATTCTATTCTGCTTCTACTCTGCCTCTTTTCTAAATTAAAAATAAAAATGGCGTTGCTACTCTGCTGAAATCAAAACTAGAAGACCATCAACATCAACCTAAATTCAATTAGAGATTAGAGCTTCTGCAACGGTTCTACAACAACTAGAGTTCTTTCTTTAATCCAATTAAGGCAAGTACAGTTATTTTCCACTATAAACGTTAATTCTAATTTTGACATGAATTGTGAATCTGAATCTGAGATTATATCTGTTCTGTTCTGATTTGATTTATCATATTCGGTACCTCTTTCCTCTTTCTGTTCTATAGCCAGGCTACCACGAGCCTGAGCCAATCTCATAAGAGATTAACATGCGCTAAAATGTTTGGGATAGTAAAATGAATGATGCATGACCAATAGGTGACTAATTTGAGGAAAGAACATGGACTGTAGCTAGAACATGAATCTGAGACATATGATTGGACATGTTATATTTATAACATAAAAAGGTATTGAACATATGATTTGTGGACATGACATAAAAAGGTATATAATTGAACGTAAATATAGACTGTATTGAACACATGATTTAGGATAAAGAGAATATGGCCTAGGTATAAAGATTTACATGAAAGTAGGATATCTATTAATGTAAATAAACACCTAAGTAAGGGACCTTTGGGATATATGACATGCATAGTAATCTATGGCTATATTTGGTATAAATTATATGGATCTTCTGTACTATGCAAGTTTAATAAAAATTTGGAACATATGATATATGGTAAATTTATGACCATAATCTGTGCTATGTAAATTTAATACAAACATAGGGTATATGATAATATTGTGAATCAAGACTATTATTTATGCACGTGAACTTAGGCAAGGTTTATAATTAGGCAAGGTATGAAACTTTAAGAAATAAGTAAATTTGTTATATTTGCCTAATTTGCTAGTTGTGTTACATTGCCTAATCTGCTAGTTCTGTTATATTGCTTAGTCTGCTAGTTCTGCTCTACTGCCTAGTCTGCTAGATTTGTTCATCTGCCAAATCTGTCATTTGCTAAGTCTGTTGAAAATACTAAATCTGCTAGTTTGCTTAATCTGCTAAGTCGCCTAACCTGAGGAATCTGTTATCTGCTATATCTGTTGAGTTGGTATAATTAGTCCGCTATTGACATAATCTGAATTGGCTATAGTTATGAATAATTGGCATGTATATTAGGCGTGGGTATAAATGGTAAATCATTAATTAATTGGCCGCAAAGATAAACATGGCTAACTCGAGGTTAGAATGAGTTTGCGGCGTAATTCTGCCCGGAACCGCCCGACATATTCCAGTGGTCGCAAACAATAGGTTCTAATGTGAGAAGTTAGTCATATCGTGCTTGAAACCTGAGGTTAGACTCAGTTTGCGACAGAAACCTGCCCGGAACCAACCGGCCTAACCAGTAGTCGCAAACTGTCAGTCTAATGTGAGAGGTTTGGGCATTAATACTTAATTAATGAAAATCCGAGATAATTATGATGTCTAAAACGTGTTGGGTAAGGTTAAACCAATTGGACCAATGAATCTGATAAACCCGTTTCGTGAATCCGTAGGCCCAATACAAAGTTAGATAATCTGTAACCAGTTAATCTGTAAGTCTGTTAATCTGTAACAAGTTAATCTGAAGCCTGTTAATCCGAACATCTGATCCGTTAGTCTGAAAACCTGTTAGCTTGATTTGTCTGATCTGTGAACTAGTTAATCTAAATTTTGTATGTCTGAAACTTGTAGACAAGTTAAGCTGAAATCTGTTAGTCTGGGGACACAAGGTTAGGAGGGGAATTACTTGTGTCATCTGTTGTTTGGGACCCATATTAGTCAGTAACCCTTTCTGGTATCAAAACTTTGACCCAACAGTAAGTAGGGTCCGGACACACTTACTGAACTAATTATAAGCTGTTCATTCTGATAATGGCGAGGGGTGTTGATGGTGCGTTCCAACCGGGTCATGTGCGTGCATGGATCCTGGTCTGCCTCTGAGGATGTAAGACGCCGTGACATGTGTAAATAGGTCTATGCCAATTGGTTGACACTTTAGGGAGTGATACACCCTACTGTGGGGCCGACACAGGATATTTATGTATTAGGGAGCCGATCGCTTGGGGTAGGGTTTTAGGGTACACTTAGTTCCGTCTGTTTCTGTTGGTACCGTCTGTTTCTGTTGGGTGGCAACACCTGTCTGTTTCTGCGTGGTACCGTCTGTTCGGGTGGTAAAGGCCCATTACTAGTGTACACCTAATTCTACATTCTGTTTCCGTAGGGATTAATCTGTTTCTGCTTCTGTCTGTTTCTGATCTGGTAGTAAAGGCCCATTATTAGCAATCTGTTTCTGTTAAATTATTCTGTACCCGTTTCTGTTTCAGTTTAGACATTAGGGTGACACCTAATTCTGTTATACTAGTATTAGTGCAGAGAAGTGTGAAGCAATAGTTTATGTCATTCTGTTCTTCTGTTATATCTGCTACACCTGTTACAGTTATCCCTCCTCCAGTTTTATGTTCATGTCATATTATTATTATTATCTGTTCATATGCTGAAAGTCACTGGACTTGCCAGACTTTTTGTCTGACCCTTGTTGTTTCGCCTCCTTTCTTCCGTTTCCCCCCAGGTTATCTAAGGAGGGAATACTTTAGCTTGATCCGGATTTCTCTTTGCTTGAAGTGCTTAAAGTATGGCTTGGCTCTGTATAGCTTCCGTTCTATGGGGATTATGATTTTAAACCATGCATTTTGAAGGCTTTTGTACAAGACTGATATTTTGTACTTGAATTCTGAGATATGAAAGGATGTAACCATATTGATTTCTGTTTCCGCTGTAATAAAGTTAAAATTTTCAAGTACTGTTTTATCTGTCTTGTAAGTTTCTGTTCTGTTTACTAAAATGCTCTACCAAAGTTAAGGCATTCCCTTTGTGAGTGACCTTAACGGTGGTGGGGTGTTACATTTTACATCAAAGTGCCATTAAATTACTTACATCGAAACCTGTCTTGCAATAATAAAGAAGCATAAAACCACAGTCATAAATTATTCCCCAAGTAAAATAGTAAAATAGCCATAGCCAAGAAAAAGTCCAAGCCATAGATGATGATCTTGAAGCAGAAAATCCGCACTAAGTAGCAACATTTCCTCCCTGTAAACCTGGGGGGGTGGGGGGGGGGGGACGGAAGACAAAGAGGCGAAACAAAACGGGGTCAGTCATAAAGACTTGTAAGTCCTAGCTACTTTCAGCCTAAAAACAGGTAAAGGTAACATGACATGTATAAACTAAAAGTAATCATAAACATGATGACAAGATAAACAGATCAAACTAAGATAACAAGATAAACTCAAGTAACAAGATAACCAAGGTAACAGGATAACAAGATAAACTCGGAATAGCATCGCATGTCTAACGTTCTCTGCACCAACCGTACTAGCCTCCTAACTCGTATCATCCCTTCCATGTATATGTATAGTCCCTTGCCGTATATCGTACGGGTTCCATCACGTTATTCTGTACCACTACAACATTGTGTCACCATCCTTGAAATCGCTCGGATTGCCATCCTTGTTCTGGCCAGATTCCCTTGTCATGAATTATCGCGTGTTCATCTAGGATTTACGCCACCTAGGACCACTAGGGATTATGCTACCTATTGGACGTTTTCTAGATTCGACCAGGGTTTATGCCACCTAGGACCACTAGGGATTATGCTACCTATCGAACAACGCTCTTTTCCCACGTAACGATCTAATCGATCGGCTCCCTACAAGTCCTAACTCGTCGTGTGTTTGTGACATATGGCCCAATCACGAATGTAGCTACTCTGTGCTAGGTCCACCATAGGGTGTATCAAGCCCTAGGGTGCCAACCACCGACACGAATCAAGCACGCACAGTGTAAACCTACTGGTGCCCAATGCCTGCTTTTTCAAATCCGGACTACGTGCACGACCGTAGTCCGCCTGAACCTACAATGGCGCACTAACTCAGCCGTCGTTCTGGTCGCTTACAATCATCCCAGTAATCGTGCCCCACCCTAGCCTAGTCCCTAGGATATCATGATACATCCAAGAGGGTTACTGGTGAAAAGGACCGCGTAACTAGGGTTTCCGTCCAGTAGGTTAAGTGTTGTCATCTAAATTCAAGACTTAACCCCTATCAGTCTAGCATGTCAAGTTGGTTAAGTGTAGTCATTCAAGTTCGTAACTTAACCCATCTACATGTCAAGTCAAGTTGGCTAAGTGTTGTCATTCAAGTTCATGACTTAGCCCTATGAATCACGTGTCAAGTTGGTTAAGCGTATTCCAACGGTTCATGACTTAACCCTATCCAAATCATCGTGTCAAATTAGTTAAGTATATTTAAGCTTAACCCCATCAAATTACCGTGTTGGATTGGTTAAGTATACTCAAGCTTAACCCCATCAAATTAGCGTGTTAGATTGGTTAAGTATATTCAAGTGACTCATGATTTAACCTCATCAAGTTATCATGTTAGATTGGTTAAGTATATCCAAGCGATTCATGACTTAACCCCGTCAAGTTACCATGTTAGATTGGTTAAGAATATTCAAGCGATTCATGACTTAACCCCGTCAAGTTATCATGTTAGATTGGTTAAGTATATTCAAGCGATTCATGACTTAACCCCATCCACTAGTCAAATTATAATGGTTAAGTGTTACCCTCGTGAGTTTACTTAACCTTACCATGCATCGCTTTATACTAGTCGGGTGTTATCGACCCATTCAGGTTAAACTAACCCATCCTCTAATCGTGTTATATGGTTAAGTGTCATCAATAAATCAAGTCCGGTTTTACTTAAACCACCCATCCACGTTATATTGGTTAAGTGTCATTAGTCTAATCAAGTTACTTAACCCACCCGTCTGTGTCATGTTGGTTAAGTGTCATTTGTCCAATCAAGTTACTTAACCCACCCGTCTGTGTCATGTTGGTTAAGTGTCATTTGTCCAATCAAGTTACTTAACCCACCCGTCCATGTAATATTGGTTAAGTGTCATTAGTCTAATCAAGTTACTTAACCCACCCGTCTATGTAATATTGGTTAAGTGTCATTAGTCTAATCAAGTTACTTAACCCACCCGTCCATGTCATATTGGTTAAGTGTCATTAGTCTAATCAAGTTACTTAACCCACCCGTCCATGTCATATTGGTTAAGTGTCATTAGTCTAATCAAGTTACTTAACCCACCTGTCTATGTAATATTGGTTAAGTGTCATTAGTCTAATCAAGTTACTTAACCTTATCATGTGGCATTAAGTAAATTAATGCACCCCAACTTCTCACATTAGACTTTGTTGTGGTTACTGGTTACGCCGGGCGGGTCATAGCAGTTTTACACCACAACCTAGTCTAACCTCAGGTTTTGAGCGCGATATGACCAACTTCTCACATTGGGTCTTATTGTCTGTAGCTACTGGATTTGCCGAGCGGTTCCGGGCAGATTTATGCTACAAACTCAACCCAACCTCGAGTTGGCCACTTTCATGTTTTCCTACTTATCATGTTCATGTCAAATTTAGGCTACGACAAAGTCCACGTTTTACACTTATGCCCATTTTCCCCTTTACTTAATTCATGTTAAATTTCATAACTCAACTCATGTTTTCCTAAACTACCCAAGGCGTATTCCCAACGCAAGTGAAAGCGAGTCAACATAGTAGGAATAATATGACAACATATTGGCCACAAACATGTATGATAGCATAAAGGGATTGGCCTCAAACATGTATAATAGCATAAAGGGATTGGCCTCAAACATGTATAATAGCATAAAGGGATTGGCCTCAAACATGTATAATAGCATAGCACTAGGTTCATCATCATAGGCATGTAAATGGTCATGAGGGGTTTAGGTTCTTTTACATGCATAAGCCTCAAGTCAAGTTCATATGAATGTTCCACAAGTCAAATTGTTCTAAGGGTTCATGCCAACATTCTACAAGTCAAGATTCAATTTTGCATGATAAACTAGGTCAAACACAACATGAGTGGCATGATTTAATCAATAAGAAATAGCCCAAAGTCATAGGTTCAAGAGAGGGGCAAGACTAGATTCACATAGACTAACATACTTAGGTTTCATCTCATTTTATTCCATGTAAACATTAAAACGACCGTTTAAATCTAAAAGTGGCTAGAACTTACATATCGTGGCTAGAGGATTAAGAGAAAGAATTTGTCGTAGAACGGTGTTGGAATGATGCTCTACTCCCTTGATTTGATGTAGAAAGCTTGCTCCTTTGACATGGATCTAGTTTGAATGCTCAAGCCTTTGAAGTTGGAGATGGAGGATATGATCAAGAGAGATTTGGGCAGCACTTTGTTGCTAGGATGATTTTTTAGTGATTTAGGTTAGGTCTTAGGGTGTTTTTATAGAAGTTAGGACTAGTTTAGGCCCTTAGATTAACCCTAGTTTAGATCTGAACCGTCAAAATCGTCACAGGCCCCCAAAACAGAGCCAAAAGACCATGGAGGTGCACCCAGGCCGACCTGGCTCGACCAGGGAGGTCGACCCCAAGGTCGACACCCAGGTCGACTGGCCAGTCGACCTGGTCCCTGGGGGGTCGACTACCCAGTCGACCTGGGGCTGGGCGGGAAATTTTCCCGCCCAGTCTGTTTGGGGCTAAATTCGAATTTCGAAAATCTGTTTTCGTTTCTGATTTTTTGTGAAACTCCTAGAGGCCATATCTCGGTCATACGGACTCCGATTTACGAAATTTCGGACTCGTTTCCAACCAGAATTCCGAGACGAACGCAATGGCGCAATCCATTTTGCTTGATTCTTATTTTAAAATTTTATTCTGCCTCGATTCTTGTCTTAACATGTTATTAAAATTCGGGTTGTTACAGCAACCAGTCAGGCAGCTACACTCTATAAGCGAGAGTACCAATCCTTTCGAGAATAGGAAATGGACCAATGAATCTCGGTGCCAATTTCCCATCTTCCCAAAACGAATCACGCCTCTCAAAGGAGAAACCTTCAAGTATACTCGATCACCCACACAGAATTCTAAATTTCTTCTTCGCTGGTCTGCATAGCTCTTCTATCGGCTTTGAGCAGTCAGCAAGCGTTTCTTGATCAAGTCAACCTTATCCGATGCTTCATGAAGCATGTCGGTGCCCAAGACTAGCCGATTGCCTGACTCTACCCAACATGCCGGAGATCTGCATTGCCTGCCATATAGTAATTCAAACGGTGACATCTTCAAGCTTGCTTTGTAGCTATTATTATAGGAGAATTCCACCAAGTGCAAGTGATCCTCCCATGAACCGCCATAATCAAGAATGCAAGCTCGCAACAAGTCTTCCAAAACACGGTTCACCCTCTCAGTCTGGCCATCTGTCTGAGGGTGATAGGCAGAGCTCAGATTCAACTTGGTCCCAAGCTCTTCTTGGAAAGCTTCCCAGAATTTGCTGGTAAATAATAGATCCCGATCACTGACAATGCTTTCAGGAACCCCATGTAGTCTGACTATCTCTTTAAAATAAAGCTGTGCCAAACTACGAGCTGTTCTATTGGACCAAACAGGGATGAAATGGGCAGACTTTGTTAAGCGATCCACAATCACCCATATGCTATCATTCCCTTTTCTGCTTCGAGGCAAGCCATCTATAAAGTCCATAGAAATTTCCTCCCACTTCCAACCTGGAACTCCCAGTGGTTGCAACATACTGGCCAACTTTTGTTGATCACTTTTAACTTGCTGACAAGTGGGACATCTAGCAATGTAAATAGAAATATCTCTCTTCATCGCTTTCCACCAAAAGGTGCGCTTAAGATCATGGTACATCTTGTTTACACCTGGATGGACGCTGATTTTAGATTTGTGGCACTCATCCATAACTTCTCTTTTTAGCTCAGCAATGTCTGGCACACAAATTCTCCCTTCTAATCTAAGGGTCCCATTATTGTCAATCTGGAAACTTGAGGCATTGCCCTTTCGAACTCGCTCACAAAGCTTCTGAATAAATTTATCATTCTTCTGAAGAGCGAAAATTTTATCAATCAAAGTAGGAGTGATAATGAGGCTGGCGAGAATGAGATTGTTGCTATCTGCATTCTTTCTACTGAGCGCATCGGCTACAACGTTGGCTTTTACTGGAGTATATAGGATATACAGGTCATATGATGCAAGAAATTCAACCCAGCGTTGCTGCCTCATATTCAAATATCTTTGGGTAAAAAGATGTTTCAAGGATTTGTGATCCGTATAAATTTTGAACTTCTCACCCAAGAGATAATGCCTCCATATTTTAAGAGCAAACACAATAGCCATTAGCTCAAGATCATGCGTGGCGTAATTCTTCTCATGCGGTTTCAGCTGACGGCTAGCATATGCGACTACTCCGCCTCTTTGCATCAACACCGCACCAATACCTTAAATAAATAAGGGATAACATGTTAAAATGAGATTTGACATTAAAAGAAAATGTTATCTCTGACATGTTAATTTATAAAAGAAACAACCTTGCTTAGAAGCGTCGGCCCAGACCTTCAAATCCTGATTGCCATCTATGATGGTCAACACAGGAGCATTGGTCAACCTCTTCTTTAGCTCTTGGAAAGCCGTCTCACATTCCTGTGTCCAATTGAATTTCGTATGTTTCTTGGTCAGGTTTGTCAATGGACAAGCTACCTTCGAGAAATCTTTGACAAATTTCCGATAATAGCCAGCCAGTCCTAAGAAACTTCTGACCTCTGTGGGAGTTTTAGGCTGCTTCCACTCTTGGATGGCTGAGATCTTTCCTGGATCTACTGAGATGCCTTCCTTTGATACAACATGGCCGAGGAATTTCACCTCTTCTCGCCAGAATATGCATTTAGAAAATTTGGCTTTCAGCACATTTCTAAGCAAAATCTCCAAGACTTCCCTCAGATGATGTTCGTGCTCAGCAGTGGATTTAGAAAAGATGAGGATGTCATCGATGAACACGAGCACAAATTTATTTAAAACATCTCTGAACGCTCTATTCATCAGATCAACAGAGTATGCTGGAGCATTACATAGACCGAAGTGCATTACTAGCCATTCATAAAAGGTATCCGGTCCTCTGAAAGCAGTTAAAGGCACACATTCTTTTGCAATGTAAAGTAGATGGAAGCCTGTAGCTAGGTCCATCCTAGAGAATACTCGTGCTCCATGCAAGCGGTCAAGTAAGTCATCAATACGCGGCAGTGGGTGTTCATTTTTCAGTGTTTGTTTTTTGAGATCACGGTAATCCACACATAGCCTGAGTGTACCGTCAGATTTTGGGACGAACACCACCGCTGCACCCCATTCTGAGAAGCTGGGCCTGATCAGACCCTTCCACAAAAGTTGCCTGGTTTGATTTCTCAGCTCCTCTTTTTCTTTTGGTGACATTCTCCGAATGGGATGTACGACAGGCCTCGCATTCGGAGCTAAATCAATTCTGAAGCTGATTTCTCTATGCGGGGGTAAACCCTCAACTTCTTTAAATACATCAGCGTAATCTTTTACAATAGGGATATCCTCAATAGAAGTAGGAGTAACTTCTAGAGAAGACCAGAATGTTTTTCTGTCGGTGGCTGAGCCGTGGCACGATATAGATATGGTATCTCCAAACTTGGGTTTGATCCTAACTATTCTTTCAGCGCATACTAACCTAGCCTCATACTTTGCTAGCCAATCCATACCAAGTATGACATCATAGTCGGGGAAACTCATAATGATCAAATCAAAGGGAAACTGGTTGCGAGAATAAGAAACAGGTACTCTACAATACTGATCAAGAATAAGAGAACCTCCTATCGGACTATTAGCTCTAATCAAATTTTTGAGTTTTCTTGGTTTCAGTTTCAACTTTTTAATTGCATCATTAGAAATAAAGCTTCGCGCAGCACCAGTATCAAATAAGACAGTAGGGATGTTCTTAATATTAAGAGTGCCTCCTAAGACATCGGGTTTACTTGGCCCCTCAGTCGTAGCTGGTGCATCTGCTCCCTCATAAACATGTGCCACCTGAGCATTCTTTAGCAGTGGGCAGTTTGCCTTAATGTGCCCCTTTTGATGACAATTGTAGCATTCCCTCTTGTCTTGAGAACTCTGGCGACGATTCTAGGAACTCTGACCACAGTTCTGACTAGGGCCCGAATCATTTCTCTTGAACTTTTTAGGTGCTCTACACTCGTAATCAAAATGTCCAATCTTGCCACAGTTATAGCAGGTCACCTTGCTCCTGTCCCTCTTCTTCCCTTGGGGCTTAGCGGTAGAAGAATTGCTCACCTCTGGTTTCTTGTTAGCCTATTCCATCTGGTTGTTGCGTTGGCTTTTCACTCTATCCTGCGGTCCGGACTCGTCATTTTCCTTGTAGCGGCACGCCATCTCTGCTACTTCATTGAAGGGAAGCTTGATATGAGCAGTGACTCGGTTCAAATATTTCTTTGACAGACCCTTGATAAATTTTTTATTCTTCTCTACCGGATCTTGAACCAAACCAGGAGTATATCGTGAAAGCTCATCAAACTTCCTCACATACTCAGAAACGGTCATATTCCCTTGCTGTAGGTTAACGAACTGCTCGCGTAGGCGCTCTCTAGCTTGTGGGGGTACATACTTCTCATTGAAAAGTTCCTTAAATTTGGCCCAAGACATATTGGCCATGTCATTGCAAATCTTGATCGTATCCCACCAATGCCCGGCTTCCTCTTTTAATTGCCATAATGTCAGGTAACGCTTTCGCTGATCTTCCAGTTCTAAGCCCTCTAGGATCTTTTCACAATCTTTAAGTCATGCCTCTGCCTGAATCGCAGACACTCACCCCGTGAAAGGTACACCTCCTAGGTTTTTGAATTTCTTTGACATTCTCTCCAAATCGAAGGGCTGTGGAGGTGGAGGTGGTTGTGCTACGACCTCTGAAGTATGCTGTTCCAGAGTGATGGGGGTCTCGTCTCTGGCTTGACCTCCAGCTCCCACTCGGGCTCCTCCTCTGGCCCCGCCTCTAGTTCCACCTCGGGCTCCGCCCCGGGCTGTTCTTGCTCTAGTATCCTGTAACAACTCGCAAATTCTGGACCAATTTAAAAAAATTATTTTAGAAAATTTTAATGAATTTCGAAAATATAAAGAGATTTATTTTTAATAATAATGGCTATAATTTATTTTAATTGAAGTTAAAATGAATAAATTTAGTTTAAATATAAAAGGAGTTAGAAATGGTGCGGTAGTTTGAAAATTTGATTTTGAACTTTAACTGAATGTACATGACTCAAAATAAATCAGAATTGAGTGAAACCAGAAATATTTAAATCTGTTTAACCATATCTTTCTAACAAATCTGAAAAGTTGAAATTTCATAGTGGAAATCAAAAGTTATGGCCAATTCAATTTTTAGAAAGGTCGCTGTAGAATTTATATATACATTATATAGGGCCCGAAAGGCTAGTTTTCACATATTTAGGAATTTCGAATCGAAACCACTTCCATTGAGTTCGGAATGACGTTTCTGCATTAAAAAACAGTAAACACTTATATATTTTGAGTTTCGAAATTTATTTGTTTAAAAATGTATTTTTAATATTAAATATATAGCCCTTGAAAATAGTCATTTTTCAAATGGCGTCTGTTTTCGACGAAACCAATTTTGTTGGAACCGGAGTGTCAAATTATTGCTAGATTTCAATTTTCAGAATTTTTCGAATTAATATGTGAGCGTGGCAAAAGAAAATGTGTTTTGAC
The DNA here is from genome assembly GCA_030737875.1 of Allium sativum. Taxonomy (NCBI): domain Eukaryota; kingdom Viridiplantae; phylum Streptophyta; class Magnoliopsida; order Asparagales; family Amaryllidaceae; genus Allium; species Allium sativum. Next base: position 567,599,695 of record CM060923.1, on the reverse strand, counting down.
TATTTCAGTTAAATTTAAACGCCTTAAAAATAGCCATTTTTAAAATAGTCTCAGAATTCGACGAAAATAATTTTGTTGGATTCGTATCTTCATAAGAAAGCTAAAAATATTTTTTTTAGAAATTTTTAGAGGTCGTATGTGGCCCCGGCATATTTTAATGTACAGTCAATATTTAATTAAGCAGGCCCAAATCAGAGAAAGTCCGAAAATCCACCCTTTAAGCACAATTTTCGAGATTTAATATTAAAATATTATTAAATTTTCAGGCCGAAACCCTAATTTCAGCTGCCGCTTATGGCTGTTTCGATGGCCAGAAATCTCCTAACTTTAAACATCAATTTCTCTCAATCCATTCAGTGAAAATCTACAAATAATATACCAAATCGAAGCTCTCGGAAAGATCTTTCAATCCATATGGTCAAGATCGGGATTTAATTCACGGATTTCACGAATTCTGGGTTGAAACGTGATGGGTTCGATTAGCGAGGCAAGGCGGAGGCCGAGTTGGGTGGCTTTCTGGGCGGTGGTGGATCGCGAGCGGGGCGTCAGAGGGGCGGTGTCTGATCGGCGCCTGGGTGGCCGAGGTGGCACGCGCAGGGGGGGTTGCGCGGTTGAATGGGTGCGGCTGATTCACGTGCGATGAGAAAGAAGGTCTCCTATTTTTTTTATTAATTAAATATTTAATTTATCCGATCTTTAAAAATCAATATCTCTTTCTTACGAGGTCCGATTGACGAACCGTAAGTTGCGTTGGACTCGTCTTTCCGAAATCTTCGCGATGGCGCGGACCAAAGCTAATTCCGAGACAGTAAAATTTTCAGTAAAAATCAATGTGAGAATTCTAATTTTATTTATTTAATTAATTATTAATTATTTTCTCGTGTAAAAATGATTGTATTATCATGCTAATTCAAATCTGAAATGTTTGTGTTGTTTGAATTGTTAATTGTTGCTTGTTGTATGTTTTGTTGTTCATAATATGCTAAATCCGCATTGGAATTTAACATATTGTTGAATTTATTTGCATTTAGAGATTAGATCGAAAATTTGATCTAAATCATATTATATTCATATTTAAATCATACTTATTTCAGATCCAGTTGTAAAAATTTATTTTATGTTATTAAAACATAATTCTTATTTTTCTGAAATGAACAATAAAATTGAAACAACAAATAAAAACTCATTTTTATTTGTTGATATAACAAAAGAAATTGAGCGCCAAGTAAAACATTATTTTTATTTGTTTATATTACAACAAAGACTAGTTAACAAATAAAATCTTATTTTATTTGTTTATTTTTCAACAGAATTTGGATGTCGAATAAAATATTATTTTTGTTGTTTATTTACAATAGAATTTGAACAACGAAAGAGAAAAAAGATTACATTTTTAATGTGAATTTGTGTATATTAAAAAGAATGTATTTTTAATGAGAATTTCTTTATATTTTTAATGAGAATTTGTTTACATTAAGAAGAAGGATTAAAAGAACATATTCTTAATGTGAGTTTGTTACATTAAGAAGAGTGGATTAAAAAGCATGTATTTTTAATATGGAATAGTTTCATTTAAAAAAAAGAATAAAATTAAAAGATTACATTTTTAGGTAATCTTAGAATTGAAATTAAAGATTAGATTTTTATTGTCTACTGTTTTCAATAACAGGGATTGAAATAAAGGTCATATTTTATTTGTCACTTTGATTTCAATAAAAGTTGTAACATTTAAAAATCTTACCAATGCAAATATACATTAAAAATAAACTTGTTCTTTTATTTGCATTTACCAATGGAAGTGTACGTTAAAAATAAACTTGTTCTTTTATTTGCATTTACCAATGCAAGTGTACATTAAAAATAAACTTGTTCTTTTATTTGTATTTACTGATACAAAGATATATAAAATATATATTTACAGATACAAACATATATAAAATTTGTTCTTTTATTTGCATTCACCAATGCAAATATATTTTGAAAATAAAATTTATTCCTTTATTTACATTCACAAATGTAAATATACATTGAAATAAAATTTATCCTTTTATTTATATCCACAAATGTAAATATATGTTGAAATCCGAGTTTATCCTTTTATTTACATTCACCAATGTATAAATGCATTGAAATTAAAATTTGTTCTTTTATTTGCACTCATTAAGGCAAATATATCTTGAAAAGAAAAGTTGTTCTTTTATTTGCATTCACGAATGCAAACAATACATGAAAATAGAAAAAAAAATATTTTTGTTTGCATTCTACAATGCAAACGAAACATAGAAAATACATTTTTATTTGTATTCTATCATGCAAATAAAACAAGTAGATAAAAATTACATTTTTTGTTTACAACTTTAGCTACAAACAGGAAAATAAAAATTACATTTTTGTTTGCAAATTTAGATGCAAACAAATTTATTTAAAAAGAATAGTTACATTTTTTGTCGCATGATTTTAAAATGCGAACAAAACATTAAAATAAAGGTTACATTTTTATTTATTTATTTACTTCATTTGATGTAAATAGACATAAAATAAGGAGTTGTTCTTTTATTTACATTTCTTGATGTAAATAAAACTAGAAATTAAATATTACATTTTTATTTGCATTACTCAATGCAAATAAAACATGAGAATAAAAGATACATTTTCATTTGCAATCCTTAATGCAAATAAATTATGAAATGAAAAGTTATAATTTTTATTTACATTCCTGTATGTAAATAAACATCAAATTAAAAAGTTGAATCTTTATTTTCATTCTTTATTGCAAATAAAGAATGAAATGAGAAGTTATATTTTTGTTATTATTTGTATTCCCTATTACAAATGGAATTAAAGAATATATTCTTCTTCCCACTTATTTACAATAAAAGAATAGAAATATAGATTACATTTTTATTGACATTTTAGATGCGATAAAAGAATAGAAATAAAGATTACATTTTATTGACATTTTACATGCGATAAAAAGAATAGAAATAAAAGAGGCATTTTTATCCTCGTGTGATATATTGTGTATTACACTGCCATTCACAAGTTACCCGACTTGTGTATGTGATTGGGACGATAATTTTTCACACATCGCCCAAGTGCACAAATTAGCTTATTATTTGTTTGTTGGTTGAAACCCCACATGGGTGTTGGGATGAAAATTTATATACACTAATCCCAATATGTAGTTGTATGTTGATCGTTAGATCAACAGGCTGCGATGAGCGTTATTATTGAACTTTAACGCTTACACAGTGGAAATTACACTTTGGATGTAGATGGATAATTTGATGGTTTACTGTTATTATCATATATATGTGTGTGAAATCCATATAATCCAAATTATATGGCAAATGTTTGAGTCGCATTTCGATTCAGGTGTTCTTTTAAATAATGATATTTTTACATTGGAAATCCTTTTTATATAAAGTGCATATGTTTTCATAATATATTTTTAATCAACTATATGTTAAAACAAAGAGTATTTGTAAAAGATAAGAATTTGTAATATAAAGAATACCTCTCATTTAGAGTCTTTATATAAAGAATATTTTTATGATTGTTAAAAAAAAATATGTTTTTAAAAGATTACTAGCAATTGCAATTATATTTTGTGATATGAAATCAATTGAGATGTGAAGTGGATTTATCGTGGACGGTGTTTTTAAACGACATTTGTCCTTTAATCCAATTTAAGTTGAAGTTATTATTTGGAATTTATAAATCTATTTTATAGATTTAAAAAGGCATTTTCTAAAAATCAAGTTTTTCCAATTTAATATATTAAATAGGAATTAAGTGGAAATTCGATTGGTAATAATCGAAATGTGCTTCTATAAAAGAAGACCGATATTATATATGGAATTTAAGAGGCTTTGTCGTTATTCCATTAATATTATTAGTCAGATACAAAAATCTATATCAATTATGTATTGATTTGATTTCTGTGGAATTCCATATTTCGGAAATTGATTTATAGATTTTATTTTCAGAGTTTATCTTTGATAAAATTAATGAGAATCTTTTAAAACGAATATCTTATTAAAAGAATATTCTGAGTTGGAATGTGACGAAATGTGTGATTTTCCAATATTTGTTTACTTATCCCAAAATACTCGAGTTATTCGGAAAGACCGGGTTTAACCCATTCTGAATAATCATCACGACGATCAAGAGTCGAAGATGAAGATAGTGATTGAAGACCGAAAGTCTTCACATCGTTGAGATGATGATGACTGGTATCTTGAATTGGGATTGGCCTTCCAAGGCAAGGTATTTGGTAATGATCGTCCAAACGCATTTGGAGATTGATGGACACGTTGTTTTGCTCAGACCCAGAGCGGACTTGTAAATGGATTATGTGTCCGACATAGTATTCATTTCTGCTGTATTTGTTGAACTCTACTGATTATATATTTCTGTTTGGTGGTGAAGAAATTATTCTTTACTTATCACCCTTCTCTAAAACGTATGAGCTTTGAGGTTATATATATTGGTAGATGATCAATAATATGGTAGGGTTTGACAATGTAACGTGCTAAGATGCAAATGATCAAGGCTTTGTTGAAAAGCAGGCCTTGTTGTTGATGATCAAAGCACAGTCTCTTTATGCATAGCTTTGTGTATAACGTGACTTCGCGAGCCTCATACCCCGGTATGAGTCAAAAATGGGATTAGGACTGCAGGGAGTGCACACGTTTCTTTCTAGCTAGTGGTGTTTGGGCTTTAACACGGCCCGACATTTTACTTATGTGGATTTGGATTGAGGTACCTCGGGTTTTTATAGGCCGGAAGTGGTCATACTATAGGTTCAAAGGAACCGGGAAACGTGTGTTCAGGAATTGTTAATCCACTACCGTTAGGAAGGGACCGGCCCTGAAGATCCAAGGGTTCACTGCGGGGGATCCTGAGGCATTTGCTAGAGTGTCTCAAATCGGAAGAGGACGATCCCTAGCCTCGATTTCATGACAGAAAACCAATTTCCAATACGACATCACGATTTTGATTGTAAACTTATATATGGCGACATAGTATATGGTACCTATGCCGTCTAAGATTAATACATTTATATTGAAATGTTTTAAATGTATATATACACACTAATAATAATATCGTTTTTACGTATCAAGCATCTTTTGACCATTATAAGGTAAAACCCTATCCTCTGGTGTGCGTTGCATTGTGTGATGGGACCTGGGTCTTATAATGGTTTCATTTTTCTAAAAAGCGTTGCGTTATTTGAGGATTTACTTTATTTATGCACTGGCAATCCAATGGAGTAAACCCGTTCCGCATTAGCGGCGTGGTCCTGTGATTAGCCTACTTATTAGATAAGTTAAGTATAGAATTCTCACACCAGTCCCACGACTGACCTGTAGTTTGTTTCACTTTGCAAACTCGGGTGCCCTCTTTCCACACGGGAAGTCGAGTAACTTTTGCAGATGTAGTTTAGCAGGATCCTGGATTGAACTCTGAAGCTGGGTCCAGAATATTGATGGCCTTCCGCTGAGATTAGTTCCACTGCAATGTATTTAATTTATTGTAAATGTATCTTCCACTGTATTATTTATTGATGTACTCCGATATATTATGTACTCTAATGTAACATTTATTATTGATGTTATAAAAGTCTGTGTTGTTGTTCTGATGTGTTGTATGCCCAAAGTTAACGTACGCGGGTTTTGAACGGTCTTAATCGATGTTGCGATCGATTGGGGTCGGGCGAAATCCTAGTCGTTACAGCTGGTATCAGAGCTTGGATTAGCTCAAATCTTTGGGGTACAACTCGTTAGAACTAAACATAAGACTCATCAGAGGTTGGATTAGTAATATCCAATAAGAATACTCGTTAGAGATAGGATCAGCAGTATCCTAGAATGAGAATACTCATATGGGGTTAGCAATGCCCTAGAATGAGTCAGAGTGGAAAATTCATAATTAACATACTTGTTATTTTATATATAATTCAATTTCAAAAAATATGACTTTGAATATATAAAAGTTATATATTTTGAAAATTTAATCTACTAATTAATTGATTGATGATTGGGTTGTGTGAATATGAATTCAACTAATAAAATTATTAAACAATTAAAGAATGAAAATTAAATTAGTTAAATAAACAACTTTAGCTTCATTTCCTTTTCGAGGACGAAAAGATTTTAAGTGGGGGAGATTATAACAACCCGCAAACTCTGGACCAATTTAAAAAAATTTATTTTAGAAAATTTTAATGAATTTTGAAAATATAAAGTGATTTATTTTTAATAATAATGGCTAGAATTTATTTTAATTGAAGTTAAAACAAATAAATTTAGTTTAAATACAAAAGGAGTTAGAAATGGCGCGGTAGTTTGAAAATTTGATTTTGAACTTTAACTGAATGTACATGACTCAAAATAAATCAGAATTGAGTGAAACCAGAAATATTTAAATATGTTTAACCATATCTTTCTAACGAATCTGAAAAATTGAAATTTCATAGCGGAAATCAAAAGTTATGGCCCATTCAATTTTTAGAAAGGTCGCTACAGAATTTATATATATATTATATAGGGCCCGAAAGGCTAGTTTTCACATATGTAGGAATTTCGACTCGAAACCACTTCCATTGAGTTCGAAATGACGTTTCTTCATTGAAAAACAGTAAACACTTATATATTTTGAGTTTCAGAATTTATTTGTTTAAAAATGTTTCTTTAATATTAAATATAGTGAATATTAGGCTCACGTCCCTATTTTGAAACTTAATTATGCTCACATCCGGTCAAAAACTTAATATAAATTGGGTCCCTGTTTTCAAAACTTATAAAATAGTAATTAAAAAAAATAAAAAAAAATCGTAAATTAGTAATAAAATAAATTATGCATTACACAATAAATTCAGTTCAAAAAACAACAAAAATAATGTCAGAAAGAAGAAAACAGCAAAAAACAGAAAAAACTGCAGTTAAATGCATAATATTATGCACCTTTTTGATTTTATTGCATGCATATATGCAATTATTGCAGTTCTTCCAGCGGATAGATTTAACTTAATATTTCAGTTCATTTTTATTTGCGTCCAAATGTGCAAATTTCTCAAAAAAATGCACACATGTGTGCAACATTTTTATAGGATAAAAGTAGGGACCTAATTTATATATATATAAAAAAAGATTTGAAAAATTTAAACCCGCCCCTTATTTTATTACTTCCACCTTTTTTATTTTATTTTTAAAAAAGTACGTTCCTTCATAAAAAAAAAGTTCTAAAATATGGAAATAATTTCAGGATTCTACGGAAATAAAAAAAAATAGCTGCATACATTTATGCAATTATTACTGATAATTGCATATATGTATGCAACTTTTCCGTAAGCTTTGTTCGGTTTGAAAATTTGAAACTAAACCTACACAAATGTGTGCAAATATTGGGCATATTTGCACACATGTAAGCATGTTTCTGTATGAATAAAAATCAACGAAGATGTATGTAGTGAAAAATATGCACGGATGTATGCAGGAAAAGGATATATGTGCATACTATTATGCATTTAACTGGAAATTTCGTTTTTTTTCTGTTTTTCTGTTTTTTTTTTTTTTTTTGACGCCTTCTTTGATGGTTTTTTGTTCTGAATTTTTTAGTGTTTACATGTTTTATTTAAATACGAATTTACGTGATTTTTTTATATTTTTTTTATGACTTTTCAAAAAATAGGGACCTAATTTACAACAAGTTTATGACCGGGTTTTTTTCATATTTTGAAACTTAATAGGGACCTCTAAAAAACGCACCCTTAAATATATAGCCCTTGAAAATAGTCATTTTTCAAACGACCTCTGTTTTCGACGAAACTACTTTTGTTGGAACCAGAATGTCAAATTATTGCTAGATTTCAATTTTCAGAATTTTTCGAATTAATATGTGAGCGTGGCAAACAAAAATGTGTTTTGACTATTTCAGTTAAATTTAAACGCCTTAAAAATAGCCATTTTTCAAACAGTCCCAGAATTCGATGAAAATAATTTAGTTGGATTCGTATCGTCATAAGAAAGCTAAAAATATATTTTTTTATAAATTTTTAGAGGTTGTTTGTGGTCCCGGCATATTTTAATGTACAGTCAATATTTAATTAATTAATTTTTAATGCAATTTTAAATAAAAATCGTACAGATTTTGGAATTGGGCCATGGGACCTATCCCATTGCGTTCAGAAGGTGTCAAAACCTTAAGAACGACAGTAAGCAGGCCCAAATCAGAGAAAGTCCGAAAATCAACCTTTTAAGCACAATTTTCGAGATTTAATATTAAAATATTCAGGCCGAAACCCTAATTTCAGCCGCCGCCTATGGCTGTTTCGATGGCCAGAAATCTCCTAACTTCAAACATCAATTTCTCTCAATCCGTTCAGTGAAAATCTACAAATAATATACCAAATCGAAGCTCTCGGAAAGATCTTTCAATCCATATGGTCAAGATCGGGTTTTGGTTCACGGATTTCACGAATTCTGGGTTGAAACATGGCGGGTTCGGGTTCGATTTGCGAGGCAAGGTGGAGGCCGAGTTGGGTGGCTTTCTGGGCGGTGGTGGCTCGTGAGCGGGGCATCGGAGGGGCGGTGTCTGATCGGCGCCTGGGTGGCCGAGGTGGCGCGCAGGGGGGTTGCGCGGTTGAATGGGTGCGGCTGATTCATGTGCGACGAGGAAGAAGGTCTCCTATTTTTTTTAATTATTTTATTAATTAAATATTTAATTTATCCGATTTTTAAAATCAATATCTCTTTCATACGAGGTCCAATTGACAAACCGTAAGTTGCGTTGGACTCGTCTTTCCGAGATCTTCGCGATGGTGCAGACCAAAGCTGGTTCCGAGACAGTCAAATTTTTAGCAAAAATCAATGTGAGAATTCTAAGTTTATTTATTTAATTAATTATTAATTATTTTCTCGTGTTAAAAATGATTGTATTATCATGCTAATTCAAATCTGAAATGTCTATGTTGTTTGAATTGTTAATTGTTGCTTGTTGTATGTTTTGTTGTTCATAATATGCTAAATCCGCATTGGAATTTTACATATTGTTGAATTTACTTGCATTTAGAGATTAGATCTAAAATTTGATCTAAATCATATTATATTCATATTTAAAGCATACTTATTTCAGATCCAGTTGTAAAAATTTATTTTATGTTATTAAAACATAATTCTTATTTTTATGAAATGAACAATAGAATTGAAACAACAAATAAAAACTCATTTTTATTTGTTGATATAACAAAAGAAATTGAGCGCCAAGTAAAACATTATTTTTATTTGTTTATATTACAACAGAGACTAGTTAACAAATAAAATCTTATTTTATTTGTTTATTTTTCAACAGAATTTGGATGTCGAATAAAATATTATTTTTGTTGTTTATTTACAATAGAATTTGAACAACGAAAGAGAAAAAAAGATTACATTTTTAATGTGAATTTGTGTACATTAAAAAGAATGAATAAAAAAAGAATGTATTTTTAATGAGAATTTGTTTATATTTTTAATGAGAATTTGTTTACATTAAAAAGAAGGATTAAAAGAACATATTCTTAATGTGAGTTTGTTACATTAAGAAGAGTGGATTAAAAAGCATGTATTTTTAATATGGAATAGTTTCATTTAAAAAAAAGAATAAAATTGAAAGATTACATTTTTAGGTAATCTTAGAATTGAAATTAAAGATTAGATTTTTATTGTCTACTATTTTCAATAATAGGGATTGAAATAAAGGCCATATTTTATTTGTCACTTTGATTTCAATAAAAGTTGTAACATTTAAAAATCTTACCAATGCAAATATACATTAAAAATAAACTTGTTCTTTTATTTGCATTTACCAATGCAAATATACATTAAAAATAAACTAGTTCTTTTATTTGCATTTACCAATGCAAATATACATTAAAAATAAACTTGTTCTTTTATTTGTATTTACTGATACAAAGATATATAAAATATATATTTACAGATACAAACATATATAAAATTTGTTCTTTTATTTGCATTCACCAATGCAAATATATTTTGAAAATAAAATTTATTCCTTTATTTACATTCACAAATGTAAATATACATTGAAATAAAATTTATCCTTTTATTTATATCCACAAATGTAAATATATGTTGAAATCCGAGTTTATCCTTTTATTTACATTCACCAATGTATAAATGCATTGAAATTAAAATTTGTTCTTTTATTTGCACTCATTAATGCAAATATATCTTGAAAAGAAAAGTTGTTCTTTTATTTGCATTCACGATTGCAAATAATACATGAAAATAGAAAAAATTATATTTTTGTTTGCATTCTACAATGCAAACGAAACATAGAAAATACATTTTTATTTGTATTCTATCATGCAAATAAAACAAGTAGATAAAAATTACATTTTTTGTTTGCAACTTTAGCTACAAACAGGAAAATAAAAATTACATTTTTGTTTGCAAATTTAGATGCAAACAAATTTATTTAAAAACAATAGTTACATTTTTTGTCGCATGATTTTAAAATGCGAACAAAACATTAAAAGAAAGGTTACATTTTTATTTACTTATTTACTTCACTTGATGTAAATAAACATAAAATAAGGAGTTGTTCTTTTATTTACATTTCTTGATGTAAATAAAACTAGAAATTAAATATTACATTTTTATTTGCATTACTCAATGCAAATAAAACATGAGAATAAAAGATACATTTTCATTTGCAATCCTTAATGAAAATAATTTATGAAATGAAAAGATATAATTTTTATTTACATTCCTCTATGTAAATAAACATCAAATTAAAAAGTTGAATCTTTATTTGCATTCTTTATTGCAAATAAAGAATGAAATGAAAAGTTATATTTTTGTTATTATTTGCATTCCGTATTACAAATGGAATTAAAGATTATATTCTTCTTCCCACTTATTTACAATAAAAGAATAGAAATAAAGATTGCATTTTTATTGACATTTTAGATGCGATAAAAGAATAGAAATAAAGATTATATTTTTATTGACATTTTACATGCGATAAAAAGAATAGAAATAAAAGAGGCATTTTTATCGTCGTGTGATATATTGTGTATTACACTGCCATTCACAAGTTACCCGACTTGTGTATGTGATTGGGACGATAATTTTTCACACATCGCCCAAGTGCACAAATTTGCTTATTATTTGTTTGTTGGTTGAAACCCCACACGGGTGTTGGGATGAAAATTTATACACACTAATCCCAATATGTAGTTGTATGTTGATCATTAGATCGACAGGCTGCGATGAGCGTTATTATTGAACTTTAACGCTTACACAGTGGAAATTACACTTTGGGTGTAGATGGATGATTTGATGGTTTACTGTTATTATCATATATATAATGTGTGTGAAATCCATATAATCCAAATTATATGGAAAATGTTTGAGTCGCATTTCGATTCAGGTGTTCTTTCAAAATAATGATATTTTTACATTGGAAATCCTTTTTATATAAAGTGCATATGTTTTCATAATATATTTTTAATCAACTATATGTTAAAACAAAGAGTATTTGTAAAAGATAAGAATTTGTAATATAAATAATACCTCTCATTTAGAGTCTTTATATAAAGAATATTTTTATGATTGTTAAAAAAAATATGGTTTTAAAATATTACTAGCATTTGCAAACATATTTTGTGATAGGAAATCAATTGAGATGTGAAGTGGATTTATCGTGGACGGTGTTTTTAAACGACATTTATCCTTTAATCCAATTTACATTGAAATTATTATTTGGAATTTATAAATCTATTTTATATATTTAAAAAGGCATTTTCTAAAAATCAAGTTTTTCCAATTTAATATATTAAATAGGAATTAAGTGGAAATTCGATTGATAATAATCGAAATGGGCTTCTATAAAAGAAGACTGATACTATATATGGAATTTAAGAGGCTTTGCCGTTATTCCATTTATATTATTAGTCGGATACAGTAATCTATATTGATTATGTATTGATTTGATTTCTGTGGAATTCCATATTTCGGAAATTAATTTATAGATTTTATTTTCAGATTTTATCTTTGATAAAATTAATGAGAATCTTTTAAAACGAATATCTTATTAAAAGAATATTCTGAGTTGGAATGTGACGAAATGTGTGATTTTCCAATATTTGTTTTCTTATCCCAAAATACGCGAGTTATTCAGAAAGACCGGGTTTAACCCATTCTGAATAATCATCACGGCGATCAAGAGTCGAAGATGAAGACGGTGATTGAAGATCGAAGGTCTTCACATCGTTGGGATGATGACGACTGGTATCTTGAATTGGGATTGGCCTTCCAAGGCAAGGTATTTGGTAATGATCGTCCAAACGCATTTGGAGATCGACGGACACGTTGTTTCGCTCAGACCCGGAGCGGACTTGTAAATGGATTGTGTGTCAGACATTGTATTCATTTCTGCTGTATTTGTTGAACGTTACTGATTATATATTTCTGTTTGGTGGTGAAGAATTTATTATTTACTTATCACCCTTCTCTAAGACGTATGAGCTTAGAGGTTATATATATATTGGTAGATGATCAATAATATGGTAGGGTCTGACAATGTGACATGCTAAGATGCAAATGATCAAGTCTTTGTTAAAAAGCATTCCTTGTGGTTGATGATCAAAGCACAGTCTCTTTAGGCATAGCTTTGTGTATAACGTGACTTCGCGAGCCTCACACCGCGGTATGAGTCAAAAACTGGATTAGGACTGCAGGGAGTGCACACGTTTCTTTCTAGCTAGTGGTGTTTGGGCTTTAACATGGCCCGGCATTTTACTTATGTGGATTTGGATTGAGGTACCTCGGGTTTTTATAGGCCGGAAGTGGTCATACTATAGGTTCAAAGGAACCGGGAAACGTGTGTTCAGAAATTGCCAATCCAATACCGTTAGGTAAGAACCAGCCCTGAAGATCCAAGGGTTCACTACGGGGGTTCCTGAGGAATTTGATAGAGTGTCTCGAATCGGAAGAGGACGATCCCTAGCCTCGATTTCATGACAGAAAACCAATTTCCAATACGACATCACGATTTTGATTTTAAACTTATATATGGCGACATAGTATATGGTACCTATGCCATTTAAGATTAATACATTTATATTGAAATGTTTTAAATATATATATACACACTAATAATAATATCGTTTTTACGTATCAAGCATATTTTGACCATTATAAGGTAAAACCCTATCCTCTGGTGTGCGTTGCATTGTGTGATGGGACCTGGGTCTTATAATGGTTTCATTTTTCTAAAAGGCATTGCGTTATTTGACGATTTACTTTATTTATGCACTGGCAATCCAATGGAGTAAACTCGATCCGCGTTAGTGGCGTGGTCCTGTGATTAGCCTACTTATTAGATAAGTTAAGTATAGAATTTTCACACCAGTCTCACGAATAACCTGTAGTTTGTTTCACTTTGCAAACTCGGGTGCCCTCTTTCCACACGGGCAGTCGAGTAACTTTTGCAGATGTAGCTAAGCAAGATCCTAGATTGAAGTCTGAAGCTGGGTCCAGAATATTGATGCCCTTCCGCTGAGATTAGTTCCGCTGGAATGTATTTAATTTATTGTAAATGTATCTTCCGGTGTATTATTTATTGATGTACTCCGATATATTCTGTACACTGATGTAACATTTATTATTGATGTTATAAAAGTCTGTGTTGTTGTTCTAATGTGTTGTATGCCCAAAGTTAACGTACACGGGTTTTGAACGGTCTTAATCGATCTTGCGATCGATTGGGGTCGGGCGAAATCCTGGTCGTTACATATCCATTTAAATCAGTCTGTACCATCAACGAAAGAGTCAGACCAACCGAAATGAAAAATCTCTAGAAAAGATAAAGTAAGGACAAGATGGAAAGGCAATGATGTAACGACTTATAAATATGTGTTATTCTGTTGTGCTCATTCTAGGACATTACCAGTCCTATCTCTAATAAGCTACTCGCCTTAGAATAATGTGGATTCTATCTAGATGAATTGTTCTAAATATGTTATATTCCGAAGCTAAGGTTAACCTTAAGCTCTGATACCAACTGTGATGACCCCAAACTTCCGAGGACCGAAAGTAAGGATAATCATTTGGAATACAACATATTTATAACAACAACAGATCTCAAATAATATCATAACACATAATTATTGCAGCGGAAAGATATAAGTCATAAACATTACATCAACAGAACAACAGAGTACGCAGTTTACAGGATACAACTTAGCAAAATAAAAGTCTGAACCAAAGGAAATAAGTTCCAACTCCAAACGTACATCAGAATCCAAGATAAAATAAAGTCTCCAAAAGCAAAAGATAAAGATAAAAGGGAGTCTTCGCCTTCTCCTTCCAAGTAGTCTTCAATGCAGAAAATGTCTCCCTAAGAACCTGTCACTTGGCTGCCCGTGTAAATAGAGGGCACCCGAGTTTGCAAAGTGAATCAAACATCGAGTCAGTCATGGGACTGGTATGAGAAAACTTTCTATACTAGCTAACATTATGGCGATTCACAGGACCACGCCGCTAATGCGGAACGGGCTTACTTCATTGGATTGCCAGTGCATAATTGAACGAAGTTTATACAAAACAATGAAATGACTTTTGAAAAAATGAAATCATCATAAGACTCAAGTCCTATCACACAATGCAACGCACACAGGAGGATAGAGTTTTTCCCTTATGATGATCAAACTTGCTTAATACGTGTAAAGTAATATTTTAATATTATTATTAGTCTCTAAGCAGTATTAAAATACTTCAATATAAATATATCAATCCTAGACGGCATAGTACCCCATCCTACTATGTCGCCGTATATAAGTTTACAATCAAGACCGAAATGTCGTCGTATTAGGAATTTGTTTTCTGTCATGAAATCGAGGCTAGGGATCGTCCTCTTCCGATTCGAGACACTCTAGCAAATGCCTCAGGATCCCCCGCAGTGAACCCTTGGAGCGATAGGGCCGGTCCTGACCTAACGGTAGTGGATTGGCAATTCCTGAACACACGTTTCCCGGCCCTTTTGGACCTATAGTAAGACCACTTCCGGCCTATAAAAACCCGAGGTACCTCAATCCGTCATCCACATAAGTAAAATGTCAGCCAGTTTAAGCATTGACACTACCCCTAGCTAGAAAGAAACGTGTGCACTCCCTACGGTCCATATCCCGTTTTTGATCCATACCGGGGGGTGAGGCTCGCAAAGTCACGCTATACACAAAGCTATGCCTAAACAGGCTATGCTTTGATCTTCAACCACAAGGCCTACTTTTCAACAAAAGCCTTGATCATTGCATCTTGGCGTGCCACGTTGACAATTCAACACCATGCAATCGATAACTATTACTATATACCAGGGTGTTAAGTAGAGAATAAGTTCTCCACCACCAAACAAACATATATTAATACAAATCGATTTAATTACATGAAATGAGTTGCAACGTGAGACACACATCCATTTACAAGTCCGTTCTGGGTCTGAACAAAACCGGAGACACCAAAAAGGCGCTCGCTTGTCCGCACGACCAACACACACGTCCAGACAACTACTGCTTCAACCCCGCCCTGGGAGCAAGTCAGTCCAAGGCATAAGTAGTCGTCGTCCATTCGATGTGAAGATCGCCGGTCTTCAACCATCGTCTTCTTACATCTTTGATTTAATCGCCGTGCAATTATTTAAAATGAGTTAAACTCGGTCTTTTAAAATAATTGTCGCATAACTATCATTTAAAACATTTCGTATATATTTATAACTATTTATCGCTATTTTTATTTATTTGAAAATAGCTCAAAATAAATAAACGACGCTTCGGGTCAGTGGGCGGCCCTGGCGCTGTTTTTACCACATTTTGATTTACACATATCTTAAAATATGACCATCGGATTTTGATGAAATTTATATCGTTGGAAAGCTCTTCCCAAAAGCGGTCCTAATCGGTTCCAGTTTTGGGAAAAACCAGCAGTCGGATCTTTCGGTATAATCGTTTAAAGTCACAATTGCCGATACGCGAACTGCCGTGCACGTTTCGTTTAATTTTAAATTTATATATAAATATAAATATAAAATATTAAGGGATTTCAACTATTAAAATTTACCCTTTTACCGCACTTAAACTGACGATAAAACTATTGCTTTAATTTCACTCTTTTTCTCTATTCCAGTTTTATTTCATAAAAAACGTACTTTTTCCCTACATTCATTTTTAATACATAAAAACATACTTTTTCCCCTATTCATTTTTAATACATAAAAATGTACTTTTTATCCGATTCATTTTTAATACGTAAAAATGTACTTTTTATCCTATTATTTTTAATACATAAAAATGTACTTTTTGTCCTATTCATTTTAAATACATAAAAATTTACTTTTTATCCTATTCATTTTAAATACATAAAAATGTACTTTTTATCCTATTCATTTTTAATACATAAAAATGTACTTTTTATCCTATTCATTTTTAATACGTAAAAATGTACTTTTTTATGTTTCTTTATAAAATGTAAATACTTTATATCTTTTTCTTTTATATTGAGAAAAATGTAAATTCTTATCCCTTTCTTTTATATTGAGAAAATTGTAAATTCTTATCCCTTTTTCTTTTATAAAATAAATGTAAATTCTCTAATATTACATTAAAAACATATCTTCTTAATAAAATGTGATTCTTTTACTACTCTTTTTTATTTCATGTTATATTTGTGTTGTGAAAACAACAACAAAGAAAAATGAACTTATTTGTCTATATAATATTTGCATTGAAAAATGTAAATAAAAAGGTGAACTTTTTATTTCTAAATTTTACTCATATAAGAGAACTCAAATGAAAAGTTAATTTATTTTTCTATGTAATATTTGCATTGTAAAATGCAAATAAAAAGTTGAACTTTTTATTTCTTAGTTTTTAGTGTCAACGTACATGTTAAATATGATATCACAATCTAAATTTTGGTGTCAACCTACATGTGATTTGGTTTTTAAGTTTTCATGTCAACACAACGATGGCAAACTATAATTCGGTGTCAGGTTTCATGTCAACACACACATCAACAACATATGATTTGGTGGATAATTCTCATGAATCAAAACAAAGGTCTCATCTTTAATTTATTTTGCAAATCAAAATAAAATATCTAATCTTTATTTATCTTTTAATTGAAATTTTAAAAGATTTAAACTTTCCTTACTTTATAAATCATAAAACAAAATAAAGATTCAACTTTCTTGTTTATTTTGCAAATCAAACAAAAATTCAAACTTTCATTTATTTTGTGAATCAAGAGTAAAGATTTAGCTTTCTTTTATTTTGTTAATCAAAATAAAAATTAAACTTTTCATTTTTTGTTGTGAATCAAAAATAAAGGTTTGAACTTTCTTTATTTACAAACCATAAACAAAATAAAGATTCAACTTAAATTTTGTTAACCAAAATAAAGATTCACATTTCTTTTATTTTGTAAATCAGAATATAAATCCGACCTTTTTATTTTCATTTTATTTCAAAATATTCTAACTTCCCTTTATTTTATAGAATATAAATTCAAACTTTATTTAGTAAATCAGAATAAAAATTTGATTTTTCATTTCTAGAAAGAAATAAAAATAAAATAATAAAGATGAGAACTTTATAGAAATTACATCAGAATTTATAGGTCTAAACCAACAGGCTATATCATGACATCACACATCATCTTAACAACCATACAACAATCACAACATCGTAGATCAGAAATAATAACATACATATCGTGATTTCATAATTATAATTAATTTAATAAATCAGAATTCTCACAGAAATGTTGCTTCTCTTTGAATTTGACCAAAAATTAGACTGGCTCGGAACTGTGCTTAATCAGTATAGAAAAATGGCCCTCTGAATTACGATCCTGACGGTCCTGAAATCGTCGAATTTCGAGTTCAAATGAAGGAGTTATGATCAAATTAAGATGGATGGTATTTATATTAATTAATTACTTAAAGAGATAACCTTTCATCCTCCTTCTGTTTTATAGGCCGACACTTCCAGAAATTGTTCAAACTTAGGGCTTAGGTTTGCTCGCGGATCGAGGCTTGAGAGGCCGATCAAACAGGGGGGTGCTGGGGAGGAACGGCTGGCGCTTCGATGGGGGGTGGTGGCAGCGAGCTCGGCGCACCCTGGTGGGCCCGGCGGCGGTTCAAAGCCGTGTGTTTTGGGGCAGAAATTCTCGGGGCTCGGGCTACTAGGGATTGATCAGGTGGTATGGAAATGAAGAGGGAGAGAAGAGCTTCGACGTGGTGTCCGGGTTGAGTTCTAATTCGTAGGGATGAAGGAGAAATTAGGAGGAGAAGTTTTGAGCTCCCATGGCCATTGAACGAAGGGGGCAGCGGCTACAGAAGTGAACAGTATTTTAGGGTTTAATTTTCCTCTATTATTTATAATATTTAATTGCTATTTTACAAATAAGTCCGTAACTTTTAAACCGATCCATTTCCAGTCCAACAGAAAGTGACCTTAGCCAATAACACATATTCCGGATCCAATGGGCCAGGTCCCGTTAGCCCAAACGGCTGTCTGTGGCCTGAATTATTTAAATTAATAATTAAATCATTTATAATTTAATTCGTTCGCACAAATAAATTCACTGAGGCCACATACGGACTCAGAAAAATCCAGAAAAAATATATTTGGGTTCGTTATGACAATACGGTCCTAACAAAATTAATTTCGTCGAATTCTAAGACTGTTTGAAAAATGGCTATTTTTCAGTCGATTAAATTTGACTAAAACCGACAAAACACATTTTCCTTTTCCACGCTCACATACTAACTCGGAAAATTCTAAAAATTGAAACCTAGCAATAATTTGACATTCTGGTTCCAACAAAAGTGGTTTCGTCGAAAACAGAGATTGTTTGAAAATTGACTATTTTCACTGGCTTTAATATTATTTAAAAATGAAAATTTTAATTTCTGCCACATTTTTACCAAATTATTTAAAATAAAATTTTTAAATTGGTTCGGGTTTTCCGAGTCGTTACAAGTTGCCTGCCTTGAAAGGGTTATAGTGGTAGTCGTCCAGACGTACTTGTTGATTGTCTGGATAAACAAGCACATGTCTTCCGCATTGGACAAACGGGATGAGGAATAATGTGACTCCGATTTCATTCAGACCCGGAACGAACTTGTAAATGGATGTGTGTCTGACATTGGATTTCATTCCATGTGACTTAAATTGATTTCTATTTAATATATATCTATGGTGGCGGAGAATTTATTCTCTTTCTTAACACCCTTCTCTGAGACGCACGAGCCCAGAGGTTATATATTGGTAGTTTATTGATCGCATGGCGTGAATTGTCAATGTGGCATGCCAAGATGCAATTGATCAAGGTTTTATGTTGAAAAGCAGAGCCTTGTGGGAAGATCAAAGCACAGCCTATTTCAGTGTAGCTTTGTGTAAATGTTACCTCGCGAGCCTCACACCCCGGTAAGAGTCTAAAACGGAGCAGGGGGACGCAGGGAATGCACACGTTTCTTTCTAGCTAGAAGTGGTGTCAGCGACTTAGCAGCCCTGATATTTTACTTATGTGGTTGATGGATTATGAGGCGCCTTGGATTTATTGGTCGCCAATGGCTAAATTATAGGTCCAATAGGATCGAGGAGCGTATGTTCAGGAGTTGCCAATCCACTAAAGTATTTGTGGGCCGGGCCTGCAGGATCCAAGGGTTCGCCAGCGTTCGAATCTTGAGACATTGCTAGAGTTTCTCGACTCGGTTGAAAAATCGTTCCTAGCCTTGACTCATGATGGAAATCCAATTTCCAATATGACATCATGCGGTTTTGATTGTAGAACTAGTATGGCGACATAGTAGGATGGGGTACTATGCCATCTATGATTGATACATTATGATTGAAATTGTTTTGAAACATATATAGACTAATAATAATATCAAATCCGTTTTATCGTATCAAGCAATTTTGACCATTATAAGGTAAAACTCTATCCTCGGGTTTGCGTTGCATTGTGTGATGGGATTTGAGTCTTATAATGGTTTCATTTTTCGAAAAAGCATTGCGTTATTTAATGATTTACTATATTTATGCACTGACAATCCAATGGAGTAAACCCGTTCCGCGTTAGCAGCTTGGTCCTGCGTTAAGCCTTATTATTAGATAAGTTAAGTTAGATTTCTCATACCAGTCCTATGACTGACCCGTAGTTGGTTTCACTTTGCAAACTTGGGTGCCCTCTTTTGCACACGAGCAGTCGAGTAGCTTATTTTGCAGATATATTGAGCAGGATTCTGGATCAAAGTTTAAAGTTGTGTCCAGAGCATTGATGGACTTCCATTGTGTCAGTTTATTCATTTCCGCTGCAATGTATTAAATTATTGTAAATTATCTTCCGTTGTAATTTACCAGTGTACTCTGATATTCTATATTATGACGTAGCATTATTGTAATGTTTATAAAAGTCTTATGTTATTTGTTCTGATGTGTTGTATTCCCAGAGTTAGCGTATTCGGGTTTTGAATGGTCTTGGTCGATTTAGTGATCGATTAGGTTCGGGAAAAATCCGAATTGTTACAGTTAGTATCAGAGCTCTGGTTAGCTCAAATATTTGGGATTCAACTCATTAGAACTGAACAAAAGACTGTTCAGAGATTGGACTAGTAACATCCAATAAGAATACTCATTAGAGATAGTATTAATAGTATCCTAGATTGAGAAAACTCGTTAGAGACGGGTTAGAAATGCCCTAGAATGAGCTGAGAGTGACAAGTTTAAAATTAACATATTGGTGATTATATAAATAATCCGATTTTATAAAATTTGATTTTTTGAATATATAAAAGTTATATATAATTGAAAGGCTAACCAACTAATTGATTGATGATTGGGTTGTGTGATTATTAGTTTAACTAATAAAATTAGTGAAACCAATAAAAGAATGAAAATTGAATTGGTTAGTTAAACAACTTTCAGCTCCGTTCCTTATCGAGGACGAAAAGATTATAAGTGGGGGAGATCGTAACAACCTGGAAAATCAGAACCAATTTAAAATTTTATTTTAAGAAATTTTGACAGAAAATGCGTCAGAATTTAAAAATTCCATTTTAAATTAAAATTATTAAAAAAATCTTTTAAATAAAATTACGATGTTATTTATGTATGATTTGAAATTTATTTCTAATAAACAATTATTTGTAATTAGATAAATAGTTATTTATTACAACTGATATTAGTATCAAGTTATAAGTATATTTGTAATAATTAACTTCAAACAATTGATAATAAAAGAAAACAGTAGTCGAGTCATTGTTTTGTTAAAAACTTTAATATAAGAGTTTTATGATAATTAATAATAAAATCAAAACATAATTTCTTTGCTCATTCACATTTCATGCAAGTCTATTTAGTTTTCCTTTCTTTTTCTAACTTCATCAAATTCACTACCTCTTTTCTCACCACTCTCCATTAATTACACATTCATTTCTTTTATTTATCTATTACTCTTCATTCTACTAACTTATTTCTCTTCAATTTTCACACATGTATTCTTATTTCTTAAATTTACATCCCCTTATTTCTTTTTCTTTTCCTTTTATTATTTCTCTCCAAAAACAAATCAACTCCATGTATGTATATTTCTTTTTATTTGTGCTTGCATGAGCATTGAATAGGTTCCTTAAATTTTGAAACGTTAATATTATATGTTTTGAAAATTAAGAAGTTGTAAACTTTCTAACATTTGGCATTAAACAATAAATCATGCATTAATTACATTCTCGATTTTTCTTTCCTTATGTTTTTCTTTTGAATTTTTGAATAGGAAATAAACGTTAGTAGATTAACACTTGCCTAGTCAGCTAAATTAATTCCTTTATAAACTACTAATTGTGAAGAGACACATTAGGGTAATGAAATAAATGTTTATTCATTAAAAATAATAATGATAATTTTATATATGTATATATATATATATAATGGATAAAATTTACATGCTACGGAGTAGTTATTGGTTAGTTAAAAATATAATTTTTAACTAATGTAAGTGATGAAAATAAGAAATAAAGATGCCACCTCAGCCAATTTATTTCCCTTGTAACATAAAACATATGTAGGGACATAAGTAAGGAATAAAGTAAAATATATAACCAAATAAAGAAAGAAAAAAGGGAAAGTCGCCTCCTTCATAAAATAAATAAATAATATTTGAAATTATAATCAATGGAAATTAGAGGCATGTCATTCATTGCAAGAAAAAAAATAAAGAAGGAAAAAGAATAATGAAAATGATAACAATAATGGCCTCTTGCGTTTCATTTATATTCTTTATTTCTTTTACGTTCTCTCTCTTCTTCTCATATGCATATATGCCATATTTTATCCCTTTTATAAATACAAGAAAAAAAGATAAGATAAACATCTATTATATTAAATATTATTTAATATATGTATAACCTAACATATATGGTCAATACTAAACCCTAATTCTTATTCCAAGCCGCCGCCATGTTCTTTATCAATGACCCTAACACTCCTAAATTCCTTTCCCCTTTTCTTTGAATCCATTCATAAGATTCAAAATTTCCAAAGAAAAAACCAAAGAGGGTCTCGAGAACTTTGGGTTGTGCAGTGGAGGTCATATATTATGAAGAGAAGGGTTTGAATTTCAGCAGCAAACCCGATCCGTTCGCACCCCTTTGTGGACGTATGGGGACCACCAAACTGGTGGTGAATGCGGGCGACAGTGGCACACGGTAGGGGCTCTGACGTGGTGAAGACAGATACGATCCAAACTTCAGTAATGGCAGCGTGACGTGAATGTTTGATGGGAGCAAATGGGTTTCAGGCTACGGCTGTAAACGATAAAGGGAAGATGGTAATTGAAGGATAATTAATTAATTAATGATTTTAGTTTTGAAATCAATGTTTGTAAAATACGTATCTTTTTATATGAGATCCGTTTTTCGAATCGTAAGTTGCGTTGGAATTGTCGTGAAGAGTATTACAACACAGAACTGACTGAAAAAGATTTAGATCTCATCTCAATTTTTGGCAAAGTGGAAATCTTTCGATGAAATTTCTTATTTTTAAAATTTAAAATTAAAACAAATTGTTATGCATTGGAAATCTGTATTTATTTGCTGTTAAAATTCATGTTGTTTGTGGTACATGATCTAATTGTTTGATGCTATTTGTTGTTCAGTTGATATGATGGAATATTGTTGTTGTATTAGAATTAACAACATAAAAGTGTAAACTTTGTTGTAAAAAAATTGACAAAATAAAAATGTCAATTTGTTAAATTGGATTATTGCCAAAACTAAAATAACATTTTTGGTTATAGATGTTATGCATTAGGATTAAAGTAGCATATTTGTTGTAAATGTTATGCATTAGAATTAAGATAACATTTTTATTAGAAATGTTATGCATTAGAGATTAAGATAACATTGTTGTTATACATGTTATACATTAGGGAAAAGGTAACATTTTTGATAGAAATTTGCTATGTAATAAAAATAACATTTTTGTTCAGAAGTGTTTATTTAGATTAAAAATGTCACCAGTTATGTCATCTATTTAAAAATGTCATTTATTTAAAAATGTCATAATAAAGATACCATTTTGTTTAGTAATGTCATGTTAGAATAATATCATCATTTATGTAAGAATAATGTCATGACATGTAAAAATGTCATTTTAGTAAAATATGTCATATTAGAAAAAAAATAACATTTTAGTTATAAAATGTTGCATTAGATTAAAATTGTCATTTAGTTATAAAATGTTATTTTTTTATTTTTATGAATAAAATACAAAAAAATATTCATATAACATAAATTTGTCATTTATGTTAGAATTTAAATTGGCCATTTATGTTAGAAATTAAATTGGTCATTTATGTTAGAAATTAAATTGGTCATTTATGTTAGAAATTAAATTGGGCATTTATGTTAGAAATTAAATTGGTCATTTATGTTAGAAATTAAAATTTTCATTTATGTTAGAAAATAAATTTGTCGTCCTTTGTTAAATTCGAATAGACGATATAAATTTGTCATCTTTTGTTGAATTTGAATTGACAATATAAATTTGTCATCTTTTATTCAGTTAGGATTGACAATATTAAATTGCCATTTATTAGAATAATGATACGTCATGTTATAAATGTCATTTATTTAAAATGTTATGTTAATATAAAAATATCGTTCATTTTGGAGTGTCATGTTAGAAATGTCATTTAGTTAGAAAATGTACATTAGAGTAAAAAGAACATTTTGCTAGAAAATGTACATTGAATAAAAAGAACATTTTGTTAGAAAATGTACAGTAGAATAAAAAGATCATTTTAGATAGAAATGTCATTTAGATTAAAAATAACATTTTAGTTAAAAATGTGTATTTAGACTAAAACATGTCATTTTATTAGGAATGTTTATTTAAATAAAACATGTCATTTACTAGCATATTGTTCATTAAATAAAACATGTCATTCTATTAGTATATGTTATGTTAAAACAAAACATGTCATTTTGTTAGTATTTGTTGTGTTAAATAAAACATGTCATTTTTTTAGTATATGTTATGTTGAAATAAACATGCCATTATATTAGGATTATGTTTTATAAAATAAACATGACATTTATTTTGGATCATGTTTTGTAAAATAAAAATGTCATTTTTATTGTATTAAAATTTTCAAAAATATAAGTATCATTTATGTTCATTTAGAATTATCAGAAATGAAGTATCGTTTATGTTCATTTAGAAGTGTCAATTTTATTCTTCAGAAATGTCATTTATATTCATTTAGAATTGTTAGAAATGTAGTATCATTTATGTTCATTTAGAATTGTCAGAAAATGAAGTTCAATTATGTTCATTTAGAAATGTCATTTATGATTGCAGAGATAGAATTAACATTTTTATATGTCATTTATACATTAGTTTTGTGTGCATATTAAAATTTACATTTTTATATGTCATGTAGATTAGAACATATTTGTCAGACAAATATGTCATTTAGATTAGAACATATTTGTCAAGTAAATATGTCATTTAGATTAGAACATATTTATCAAATATATATGCCATTTAGATTAGAACATATTTTCAAATAAATTTGTCATTTAGATTAAAACATATTTTGTAAATAAATATGTCATTTAATTAGAAAAGTCATTTTATTAGAAAATATATCATAAGTTAAAATATGATTTGTGTTAGAGTTAAACATTATCATTATAATGTTACTATTGTAGTGAAATTAAATTATAAATATTTATTTATAATTTAAAAAAATGAAAATTCGTTAAATAGAAAATAATTCAAATTGAATTAGAATTGGTTAAATTTATTAACCAATGATTTATTTATATAAATTGTTGTTGTTTGAAAACCCCACATGGGTATTGGGATGACATTTGTCACACACTAATCCCAATATTTAGATGTTGTCAATCGATGGATTGACAGAGGGTGATGAGCATTATTTATTTAATTATTTTAATGCTCACACAATTAGAAAATTTCTCTCTAGATGTGAATGGATTGTTTATTGATTATATCTCATTATTGTTATATACATGCGATGTATGAAATCCATATAACTGATATTATATGGTATTTGATTGAGTCGTATTCCGATTCAGAAATAAAGGATATTTTAAATTAAGAATATTTTAGAATAAAGATATTTTAAATAAAGAATAGTTTAAAATAATGAATTTTTTTCAGTAAAATAATTACAATTACAAATTATAATTCCACATTTGACACGAGATTAGGTTGCATTTGTGGTGGACGTCTGCCCAGACGCGACCGGCATATCCAACAGCCACTAATGTTGAACCTAATGTGAGAGGTCTAAGTGCGAAAATACGAAGCGGGCTATGACACGAGGTTAAGCACAACTTGTGGGATAAGTCTGCCCAGACCCGACCGGCATGTCCAGCATCCGCAAGTTGTAGGCCTAATGTGGGAGGTCTAGCCCATTATAAACCATAAATGGACATGGTAATGAACTGAACTATTTAGTCCGTTATAAGTTGAAACGCCATTTCAACCCGAATGGGTTTATCAATCGTTTTTATTCATTTTATAATGAATAGAATAAAATGTAGTAATTTCCAAAATCTAATATTTTGAAAACATTATTTTAATAAAGAAATAGAATAAATCTTTAATCAAGATTTAATGAAGTTTTCCAATTAATTAATATTTATTTGGACTTAAATAAATTGGATTTATGGGTTTGTCGTAAATGGTGTCTTGAATAACACCATTCTTAAATCCAATTGAGAAAAGAATAAATCTTTTAATTAAGATTTTTAGAGTTTCCAATTATATCTAGTAATTAGAATAAAATGAAATGGTAATTGGGTTTATTGTGAACTGTGTTTTAAGCGACATATGTTCTTTAACCCAATTGACAATGAAAATGTAATTTGGAATTTATAAATCTTTTTATTTAGATTTAATGGAAAATTTCCAAAGTAAAGTTTTCCAATTTAATATATTAAATTGGAATTGAATGGAATTCGATTTAATAGTAGTCGAGATAAGCTTTTGTAAAAGAAGACCGATACTATATATGGAATTTAAGAGGCTTTGCCGTTATTCCATTTATATTATTGGTTTGATACAGAAATTTATATCGATTATATATTGATTTAATTTCTATGAAAATTCCATATTTAATGGAAGATGATTTTTAGGTTTACCGTGAACAATGTTTTAAATGACATTATTCCTTTAACCCAGTCAAAGATAAGATTAATTTATTAAATTTAAATAATGATTTTTGATATTAAAACCAAATTGGAGTATTAATAAATCTTTAAAGAAGGATTTAAGAATAAATTTAAAGAATTTATCTTTGATAGAATAATGTGAATATTTTATTAAAAGAATATTCTGAATTGGAATGAGGTGTTGATGTGTTTTATAACACTTGATTTTTGATTACAAAATACGTGAGTTTTTCGGGAAGACCAGGTTTAACCCATTTTGAATAATTACTGCGACGATTAAACGTCGAAGATGAAGACGGTGGTTGAAGTCTGACGATCTTCACATCGAATGAATGACTACTGATGCCTTTGATAGGAGTTGCCTGCCTTGAAAGGGTTACAGTGGTAGTCGTCCAGTCGTACTTGTTGATTGTCCGGATAAGCAAGCACCTTTCTTCCGTATTGGACATACGGGATGAGGAATAAGGTGACTCCGATTTCATTCAGATCCATAATGGACTTGTAAATGGATGTGTGTCTGACATTTGATTTCATTCCATGTAACTTAAATTGATTTCTATTTAATATATATCTGTGGTGGCGGAGAATTTATTCTCTTTCTTAACACCCTTCTTTGAGACGCACGAGCCCAGAGGTTATATATTGGTAGTTATTGATCGCATGGCTGAATTGTCAATGTGGCATGCCAAGATGCAATTGATCAAGGCTTTTATTGAAAATAAGAGCCTTGTGGGATGATCAAAGCATAGCCTATTTCGGCGTAGCTTTGTGTATAACGTTACCTCGCGAGCCTTACACCCCGGTAAGAGTCTAAAACGTAGCAAGGGGACGCAGGGAGTGCACATGTTTCTTTCTAGCTAGAAGTGGTGTCAATGACTTACTAGCCCTGACATTTTACTTATGTGGTTAATGGATTCTGAGGCGCCTCGGATATATTGGTCACCAATGGCCAAATCATAGGTCCAATAGGATCGGGGAGCGTGTGTTCAGGAATTGCCAATCCACTAAAGTATTTATGGACCGGCCCTAACAGGATCTAAGGGTTCGCCATCATCTGAATCCTGAGACATTGCTAGAGTTTCTCGACTCGGTAAGGAGATCGTTCCTAGCCTTGACTCATGATGGAAATCCAATTACTTCCAATACGACATCATGAGGTTTTTATTGTAGAACTAGTATGGCGACAAAGTTGGATGGTGTACTATTTGTCTATGGTTGATATATTATGATTGAAATTTTTTTGAAACATATATACACCAATAATAATATCAAATCCGTTTTATTGTATCAAGCAATTTTGACCATTATAACGTAAAACTCTATCCTCCGGTTTGCGTTGCATTGTGTGATGGGACTTGAGTCTTATAATGGTTTCATTTTTCTAAAAAGCATTGCGTAGTTTAATGATTTACTTTATTTATGCATTAGCAATCCAATGGAGTAAACCCGTTCCGCGTTAGCGGTGTGGTCATGTGATTAGCCTTATTATTAGATAAGTTAAGTTAGATTTCTCATACCAGTCCCATGACTAACCCGTAGTTTGTTTCACTTTGAAAACTTGGGTGCCCTTTTTTCCACACGGGCAGTCGAGTAGCTTATTTTGTGGATATATTGAGCAGGATTTTGTATCGAAGCTTAAAATTGTGCCCAGAGCATTGATAGACTTCCGCTGTATCAGTTTATTCATTTCCGCTACAATGTATTAAATTATTGTAATTATCTTCCGCTGTATTTTACTGATGTACTCTGATATTCTGTATTGTGATGTAACATTATTATAATGTTTATAAAAGTCTTCTGTTATTTGTTCTGATATGATGTACCCCCAGAGTTAGCGTATTCGGGTTTTGAATGATCTTGGTCGATTTAGCGATCAATTAGGTCCGGGCAAAATCCGAATCATTACAGTTGATTTGGACATGATTCCAAATCCAGCCATTAGATTTCAAATCTCTCATATTCATTAGAAAGCTTTCGATTTTAGGAGAATCCGACAGTCGGATCTCCCGTAATGTCTATTCGAAGTTAGGCCATTAAATACATATATATTATATTATATATATTTCGTCGATTTCCATTTAAAACGTATTTTATAAATTGTTTTAAATTCGTTTTCAAAACGATTTCAACTTCATATTCAATTTCAAATCAAAATTGAATATTGCATATCATTAATATATAAATGATAATATTTTCAAACATCAGATTTTGAAATCAATTACTTTTCGATATTCATTATAGAAATGAATAAAATCGATATAAATATCGTTCACGTCAAAATGGCGTCAATCCAATCAACACGGCTATATATACTTAAATATATCCGTGTTCATGCCAAATCGGAAATCAGAATCAGATTTTGATCTTTTACCGAATATTATTCTAAAATATTCATTATTTTAAAATATTCATTATTTTAAAATATTCATTCTTTCTGAACTGGAATCAGACAAAGTCAATTACCATATAATTTGATTCATATGGATTTCATACAATACATGAATACAACAATATCAAACACATCAACCATCATCCAAAGTGCATTCAACACTGCATAAGCGTTAAATATGAATATTCAACGCTTACACTGCTTATCAACCAATCTATTGACATACAACTAAATATTGGGATTAGTGTATGTAAAATATCATCCCAATATCCGTGTGGGCTTTTCAAACAACAAACACAGATTTTGAAACACCCCACCTCCGTTAAGGTCACTCACAAAGGGAATGCCTTAACTTTGATGGAGCATTATAGGTAAAAGACACAGATAATTTACAAGACAGAAATATAAGTAGCGGAAAACAACATTTATTTCATAAGTGGTTCATAATAAAAGCATTACAACAAACTGTCTTAAAGCAACTTCCAAATCATTACATCAAAATATATGTCTTGCTTAAAACATAAAGAAGCATAAAACATAAATAAAACTGCATAAATCCCCAAGTCTAGTGTGTCCAAAGCCATAGCTAAAGATAATAGGTTCCAAGCCGTACATCACAGAGTCTTCAAGCTTGGAAAAATGAACAGTCCAAATTAAGCTGAGCTATTCCCTCCCTGGCTACCTGAGGGGGGGGGGGAATGGAAGAAAAGCAGACGAAATAAAAATGGGTTAGACATAAGTCTGAGTAAGTCCGGTGACTTTTCAGTGTGTGAATAAGGAAAAGGTCATGATAGGAATAAACTGAAAATAGGACAGTACCAGAAAAACAAACTAACATAAAACTATATAAGGCATGATAAACCGAATATACATCGCACCCATGTCTAATCTCTGCACCTACTTATACTTGTCCAACTAGCACCACGTGTTCATGGTGAAATGATCCCCTTATATCGATTGGCTCCTACTCGCATGCATTTATCACATGTGTCATTCGGCCCCCGCTTGATTATAGATACCTGTGCTGGTCCCACCACGGGGTGTATCAAATCCTATGGTGGCAACCCGACACGATTCAAAATGCACAGTGTATGACTACTGATGCCCAGTGCCTGCTCTTTCCACTTCGGAGTACATACACGCCCGTACTCCATCGGAACCTACACTAACGCACCACCCGCCAACGTTTTTACCGCTTACCATTCAGCCCAGTAATCGTGCCCCACCCTGCCTAGTTCAGGGTTCCATGATACATCTATGTGGGTTATTGCTGAAATGGGTCCCCGTTACTAGGGTTTTCTAGCCAACATGTTAAATTGGTTAAGTGTCCTAACCCCACCCATCAGTTTAGTTAACATGTTGAATTGGTTAAGTGTTTCCTTAATTGACTTAAACCTACCAATCTTGACTTAGCTTTATTAAAGCACCAACCACTCACATTAGACAGGTATTGTTGTGGTCACTGGATGTGTTGGTCGGTTCCGAGAAGTATTACACCACAACTCAGTCTAACCTCGTGTCCTTTTTGGGCTCAATGCACTAACCATCCACATTAGACCGGTATTGTTGCGGTCACTGGATGTGTCGGTCGGTTCCGGGCAATTTTACACCATAACTCAGTCTAACCTCAGGTTAGGCATATTCGTCTTTTCTAAATTTACATATTTATCCTTTTATGCTTATATGCAAATTTTTCAACAATTTATTGTCATGGCCCACTTTCCTTCTAAATCAAATTCATAATTTTTGGTATGTAAATTATACCATTTCAATGCCATACCGTTTACATGGTTATGAGCCAAATATGTCAATTACATGTAGTTTCATGTTTTCCCCCAACGTTACCCTCGTTGTATGTTCGCAAAGTTTCATAGAATGTTAGGCTCGACATTTTAGCCTAACTTATAAACTAAAAGGGGAAAAAGAGGAACTTGCAACATTCCAACATCATACAAAAATATGGATCTCACTACAGATGTGTCACATGAACTTGGCATAATATACTTTTAATTATGAACTTGCAAACTAGATTTATGCAACATGAATCATAAAATAATAGTTTTACATAGAACTACCAAAACATAATTAGCCATGTAGTGGTGAATTTTCATAGGGTTTGAATCATGCTAACATAGATCTAACATAGAGGCATACGGATCTAACATATGAAGTGTAGGTCTAAACATATAGGTTTACATAATCATGTTTTTAACCTATAAACTTACATGTATTCATAACATGATAACATCACCTAACTTGCATAAACATGGCATAATTTCCAAATTGACATACAACATATAGATGTCATCACCAAATTATACAACATGACATGTCATCGCCCATTTAACATATAACACATAGGTTCATTGCCAAGCCTTTAATAATGGTAGCTTTATCTTCAAACTACATACAACATGATCGCAAATTCAACATGATAAAGCACAATAGCTCATAGGAAAACATGATAGAATGGACATGAATAGACATGAATCAGCATCATACATAACTTGGTTCAAATTCTATTTCACAATTCATTACAAATCATGTCTTTAATTTATTCACATCTAAAAGGTAACTACACTTACAACCAAAAAGGAATTCTTGAGTTCAGGGATCTGTATTCTGAAACTGAATTGCTCGCCTTTGATGTAGATCGTTGAATTCTCTTAGTTGAATTAGATTTGATTTGATTTTGATGTAGCTTCTATCTTGCCTTTGAGTTGAAAGAGATGACGGCTATTCTAGGTTCGCCATTGGCGGTATGACGACTCTAGGAATATTTTTGTGTGGCTTAGGGTTTGGATTTAGTTGCTTATATAGAAGTTCGATTTATTTAGAGCCATCAGATCAACCTAGAAGTGATCAAAACCATCCAGACAAGATAGAATTGTTACATCCCGCTACATAGCGTTTTGACTATGACAACTATACATAAACGTACATATTATTATCTAACCTTGTTTGGCAGGAAGCCATTTGACAAACGAATTCAAGAACACAATAAATGAAGAATAAATATGTTATAAAGGTCTGTTAGTCTTAGATATTAATGTTAAAGTCTTCCTTGATGATCACACACACACACACATTTTATATGTATATAGCTTTTCTTATATAAATTAAGCAAGGAATAATCTGATAACAGAGAACAGATGTCTGGTCTGAAAATTTCAGACGTCTGTTTGCTGAAACATATTATTTTCAAAAGACAATACTCAGACGTCTGTTTCATATATTTCAGACGTCTGAATTTTGTCAGAAACATATTGTTTCCTTTCGGCTTTAAAATTCAAACTATAAACAGACATCTGAAAACTATTCTCAGACATCTGATTCTGAAAGGTTGCAACTTTTATAAAGAGTCACAACCATTTTTCTTCATCAAAACCTTTCATGATCAGTTGTATCTTTTTATATATTTTAAATAGAGGGTTGATTAATTGTTTCAATCACCAATTCTTATTTTAATTCTATCTTATATTCTCAAAGCTCTCTGAATTCTAAAAACTATCTATTTTCATATTTGAGACCTTTTAACTTCCATATTCCTTCACGTACTTCACAATTATCATCAAGGAAAGGCTATAGGAAGGGTGTACTTAATATTCGACAAACCGTGTTATCAAGAACACAAAAGAGTCAACAATTATTCTGTATTAGTGAAGACCTCTTCAGTGGTTGAGGCAAGAAATCCCGTTCGGCTGTTCGGGTAATTGTGAACCTATTCCTCCGGGTGAAGTGAGGGTTTTAGTGTTAGTGAAACACCAGAAGTGAGTCTGGGACTGGACATAGGACAGTGGTCCGAACCAGTATAAATTGACTGTGTGATTTACTGCTTTCTACTCTGCTATACAAATATTATATCCTATTCTCCATACTACACGATCCTATACAGCTGCATAGCCTCTTTCAATTGGTATCAACATCTTCCTCTTAGTATAATATCTCCCTCTATCAATATACACATGAATTTCTCCCCCTTTATCATTATCACTAAGAATGATGGAATGTAATAAATATCACCGTCTTCTCTTTATTTTCTTCCCTTGAATGTGTGATATATGAATATTTCTCCCCCTAAGTATGTGATTATTATTTTCCCAAATTCCCTGATTTAGCTTTGAGCTTAGTTTTCAAAGATATTAGAGATACTGAAATACCCTCCTTTTTGTTGTGATGTACCTGCAACAAATATTATATATATACTTTGGTACCCACTTTCTCTGTTAGGGTCCAGGGGTTAGAGAGAAGGTAACCATACCCACAAGGGTTTAATGGTACCTTTGAAAATAAAAGTTTTTATTTTTAACTACTGAATCAAAATAATCATCAATATATTTTTCTTTGTTTTTTCAATTTACAGGAACCCAAATACTTAGATAATTTCTATTAATATTTCCATTTGTACTTCTATTATAAATGTTTCTAGTCATAGAAGCATTTGAATTTCTATAGAAATTTGATCTTCGAGTTACACGTGCTTTAGTACTAGCAGTTAAATTTTTGTAATACATGAAAGCATTTCTACTACTGGTTCTATGATTAGTTTTATTATATCCTAAGCCACTTTTACTGTGTAAAGGTCTAAAGCAAGATAAAACATTATTTAAATTATTTTGACCTTTATTAATTTTTGCGAACTTATTTGTACGTTTTTCAAATTTGATTCCAAAGTCGCGATTGAAATTTTCAAAAGAAGTCTTGCAATCTTTTAAACCAATTTTCTTATATAATTCAGAATTCTCCCTTTTTAAAGTACTATTCTCATTTTCGAGACGACAAATTTGTGATCCTGAATTAACTAAAGAAGAGTGTAATTTTTCAAAATTTTCATTCGAATCAGACGTTTCATTTTGTAAAGTATTATTATTAACCTTTAAAAACTCATATTCTTTAGATAATTCTAAATTCTTTTCAGTTAAAGCTCCATTCTCTTTTTCAACAGACAAAACTAAAGAATTAGAATTATTTAAAGAATCTTCTAATGATTCATTTCTATTTTTCAAGAGATCGATTTCCTTTAAAAGAACGTTGTTTTTATCTTCTAGTCGCTCATTTTCTTTTTGAAGGAAATATTTTTGAAAAACAAGCTCTTCTAAGTTATTTTCAAAACATTTGGCTTGTTTGACTAAAAAATTGTTTTCTTCTTTTAATTTGGAATTTTCTTGCTCACAATCTTTAGACTTGGCTAAAACAATTGCATTAAGTTTACCCAAACTTTTAAAATCTTTTAATAATTTTTCGTGGTCTAATAAAAGATCTTTATATAATGAATCCTCACATACCGATTGTGATCTCACTTTAGCCATTAAACATTTGCTCTCTTGCTCCTTCGCATCTGCTTTGTTGTTCTTCCACTTTCTAATGCCTTTACTAGATTTCTTTATTGCCATTTATTCTAGGATGTTGTTACGATCTCTAAAATACCAAGCTTTGATACCAACTGAAAGAGGCTATGCAGCGGTATAGGATCGTGTAGTATGGAGAATAGGATATAATATCTATATAGTAGAGTCCGGTAGGCTTTGCAACCATCCCTTCATCCCCCAAGCAGCAGGTAATACCCACCGTGGCTCCCACATGGTCCCCCAGTCCCTTGTTTTACGGCGACCCTCTCGAGTCTCGCGCCTATTGGCGAACCAACGCCCTCCCCGGCGCCATGTAGGGGTAAGAGTCTCCCGTTCGCCACCAAACCGCGAAGCGAGAACCCCCTATCATGTGTACCCGGCCTACTCAGGGCCAGCAACAAGAACTGGTGATACTCCATTCTCGATCTTTTCAATCTAATTAAAGATTCATTAAAACTCCACTTAGTTTTAATCATTATCTGGGTTAAAGAATCAGTGTCATTTAAAACACGATTCACGATAAACCCAAAATCACATTCCATTAATTATCGGGTTAAAGAACAAGTGTTATTTAAAACACTGTTCACGATAAACCCAAAAATCAATACCAATTCAATTCCAATTAAATATCATTTAATTGGTACACTTCATTAAATCTAAATAAAAAGATTTAATCTTTTCTCAACTGGGTTCAAGAACAGTGTTAGTGAAGACACCATTCACGACAAACCCAAATCACATTCGATATTTAATACAAGGCCCTGAATAGAAAATATCCCGGTTTATATTCAATATCAAATTCTACGACTAACAAATGTCGTATTGGAAATAACGATACAAATATATATCTTTCAAATTTCCATAACAACACCTGTAATATCACGAATTCCAACATCGAAATATTCCGAAGACAATTTCGATTCAAATCCACTCCAATGCAATCATTGGAAATTTTGGTTATTTTCAAAACCATTTCAAATTCAATTTATTTATTTAAAAAAAAATAGAATTATAATTCTAGTTCAAAACTAGTTCATTTCGATAAAAATCTATTTTTATCTTTTCAAATATGGAGTTTTTCATCCCAAACTTTCACAAATCATTTCTTATGATTTTACACAAATTATTACTATTTTTAATAATTTTATCAAGGCCCGTACAGTCGATTTCCATCAATGGCCATCGAACTGCACTTACAGCGACCTTTTTCGAATTTGATTTGGACGTATCTCCAAATCCAACCGTTAGATTTCAAATTTCTAACCCTCTTTAGAAAGCTCTTTTCGATACGAACCCAACGGTTCCGGTTTTAGGAGAATCCGACGGTCGGATCTCCCGTAATGTCCGTTTGAAATAAATGGTCGAAATTCGCGAACTGCCGCGGCGCGGCGCGTTCTATTCAGGCCATTATATTATATATATAATATATATAATATATATTTCGTCGATTTCTATTTAAAATGAATTATATAAATAGTTTTAAATTCGTTTCAAATTCTATTTCAACTTCTATTTCAATTCAAAGCAAAATTGAATTCTTCTTTATAAATTCGTTTAAAAATTCATTTCTATTCAATTCGAATTTCAATTCAATTTGAATTCATTTCAATTCGCTTTCTATTCCATTCGAATTCGTTTTCAATTCAATTCATTTCGAAATCGTTTTCAATTCAATTCATTTCGAAATCGTTTTCAATTCATTTTGAATTCGTTTTCAATTCAATTCATTTTGAATTCGTTTTCAATTCAATTCATTTCGAAATCGTTTTCAATTCAATTCATTTCGAAATCGTTTTCAATTCATTTTGAATTCGTTTTCAATTCAATTCATTTTGAATTCGTTTTCAATTCATTTTGAATTCGTTTCCAATTCAATTCATTTTGAATTCGTTTTCAATTCATTTCATTTCGAAATCGTTTTCAATTCAATTCATTTTGAATTCGTTAAAATCGATATAAATATCGTTCACGTCAAAATGGCGTCAATCTAATCAACACGGCTTCATAAAGTTCTATTTTCAAATATTCTATTTCAAATATTTCTATTTTAAAACTGGAATGAGGCCCAATCAATTACCATATAAAGTTAATTATATGGATTTTCATACAACACATGTATAATAGCCTTGAAAAATAATCAACCATCAACCAAAGTGCACTACACTGTATAAGCATCAAATATAGACATTTAACGCTTATAGCAGCTTGTCAATCAATCGATCGACATATTTAATCAATCAGGATGAGTGAACTTCAAATTTCATCCTAACACCCGTGTGGGGTTTCAAACAATCAAACACATATTTTATTTGTGCAGTTAGGCGATGTGTAAAATTTATCGACCCAATCAACGTCATTCAAATAGGTGTACATAAACAAACCGTCTGGTTTGTAAATGAATATTTATTTATTCACATTCACGTTAAAAATTATATTTTTAACGATAACACATTTTATTTTAACATATGAATTTCTATTCAGTTCATTCGTTAAATAAAATGCTATTTTTATTTTTCTAACTTATTTTAGAAAATTTCGGCGGCATAACGGCACGATACTAGAAACGGGACAAGGCCTAGCCTTATCCCCGGTCTAGTGAAGGCCCACGCCATTCACACATCAATCAAATCAATTCGTTATGCAAACCCCAAACTTTGAAGTAAGGATCTAACCTAGCCTTACTCCTTCGCCTTATAACGGCGCACGTCTAATCCTAACCAATTTATCGATTCGATTTTTCACACCACAAACCACATTCAAACCAATATCGCAATCAATCACCAAACAGTCAAACAAACAAGTCCATGGTCTGTGGACGATTGTGTCGGGTGCTACTAAGCACCGTCTGCATCCTAGTATATATATATAACTAGAAAAGGAGAATTAAGAGTGAGAAGTTCTCACCTATAGCTATCCTAGCTCCACGGCTCTTCTTTTGCAGAAGTCTTCGTCGTTTCGCCTTTTTGTCACCTTCGTTGCCCAAGGCCACTATATATATAAAAATCGAATTTTTATTTCTAAGTTCAATATATAAAAATCGAATTTTTATTTCAAAGTTCAATATATAAAAATCGAATTTTTATTTCAAAGTTCAATATATAAAAATCGAATTTTTATTTCAAAGTTCAATACATAAAAATCGAATTTTTATTTCAAAGTTCAATATATAAAAATCGAATTTTTATTTCAAAGTTTCCGCCTTTTCCATTTCAAAGATCTAATCTTTTCTTTTACTTTTTAAAGTTCAAATCCTTTTACCTTTTAAAAATTCAAATCTTTTACCTTTTAAAAATTCAAATCTTTTTAAACCTCTTAAAAACAAAAATCTTCTTAAACCTTTTAAATTTCTTTACAATCACAGAAACTTATTTTTCCAAAAATCAAAAATCATATATGTAAAATTCATATTTTTATATTTCTATTAATCATATAAAAATCATATTTTTATATGTTAGAAACCATGCTATTCTTATTTTAAAACCAAATCAGTTTTTATTTTTATAATTTTACAAAATCAGTTTTAAATTACTTTAAAAAAAATTAGTTTTAAATTACTAAAAAAAACAGAAAAAGTAAATAATAAAAATAAAAAAAACAGAAAGGGGACTTACAGGGGGGAGGCTTCTCCGTTCGTCAGTGGGGGGGGCTCGTGGCGGAGGGTGGTCGGAGCAGCTCCTGGGGGGGGCGGTTGTGGGTTTCGCGGCGCCTGGCGCCTGGAGGGGGGGGGTCGGGCTTGAGGGTCTCGCGTCGGAGCAGGGCGGAGATGAAGGGGGGGGGAACTGTGCGAGAGGGAGGCGGCGCGGTGGATGGTGGGGCGGCGCTCCGCCCCCCTGTCGCCCTTTCTTTTTTTTTTTTTTCTTTTTTTTTTTCTGTTCTGTTTGAAATGAATGGACGGGGGGGGGGCCAGAGTGTTTTAAGGAGGGAGAAGTTTGTTTTTTTTTTTTTTTATTATTATTATTATTATTATTATTATTTAATTCATTAAAGTAGGTTTTTGCGTATGAACTCGAAACCAAACCCAATGACTGTCGCCCCTAGCTAATTACCCCCATCCCAGACACAATGGAATATGTTTCGTTAGCCAATTCGACTGTTTCAGTCAGTTATCCCGCAAATTAAAGTATAAAACATTTAATTTTCAAATTTGAACGTACATTTCAAATTACCGGGGTCACATACTGACTCGAAAAATTCCAGAAAAAATATTTTCTAGCTTCGTATTGACGATACGGTCCTAACAAAACTAGTTTCGTCGAATTCTGAGACCGTTAGAAAAATGACCAATTTCCAGTTGATTAAAATCAACTGAAATGGTCAAAACACGTTTTCCTTTGCCACGCTCACATATTGATTCGAAAAATTATGAAATTTGAAACCTAGCAATAACTTTACATCCCGGACCCAACAAAACTGGTTTCGTCGGAATCCGAGGTCGTTTGCAAAATGTCCATTTTTAAGGGCCTGAATTCCATAGCGACTATTCAGAATTTTCAACTGGACATATCTTTTGATTCCCGCTACGAACTTTGGATTTTTCGGATTCGTTGGAAAGATATTCACTATTAGATTCCATTATTTTTGGTTTCACTAAAATCCGGATTGTTTTGCACCCGGTACATTCAATTGAAGTTTGAAATCGAATTATCGAACTACCGCGCCATTTTCAATTCCTTTTATATTTATATATAATTATTTATATTCTAACGACGACGCGTATAATATATACGTTCGATTTATATTCAAAATAAATTTATTGTCGATATTATTTAAAATAATTCATTTTAAATAATCAAAACTCGCTAAAATTGCCAAAATAAAAATTTTAAACTGGCCCAGATTTTCCGGGTTGTTACAATAGCAGTAAATCACACAGTCGATTTATACTGGTTCGGACCACTATCCTACGTCCAGTGCCAGACTCACTTCTGGTATTTTACTAACGCAAAAACCCTCACTTCACCCGAAGGAATAGGTTCACAATTATCCGAACCACTGAAGGGGATTTCTTGCTTCAAACACTGAAGAGGACTTCAGAATTACAAAGGTTTATGACTTTTGAATGTTCCAAACAACACTGAGTAGTCACAATATAGTACAACACTCCTATAGCCCTCACAAATGGTATTTTAGTGGATGTGCAAAGGCTATGATTAATAGTAGATCGATTATAAATGATGGGAATGAAAATAATCGATCGCTTTGATAGAATTTGAGAAAATAATAGTTGTAGAGCAATTTTAGAGCAAAATCAATAAATTTGATTAAAGTAATTCTTGTGTGATCAATGGAGGTGTTTGGGGCTTTTATAATGATGAAGAGATATCATTAGAATAGTCACAACTCTTCCGAAAGATCAAAAAATTTGAAGAGATGCGATGAAAAACGAAGTGTCTTTTCATAAAATATAGCCGTTATTTACAGCACTTAAGACAGCACTGTTCGGCAGCGTTTTACCCAAAAAGCGCTATAAATGTCTATTCAGAATATAGCCGTTATACTCTTTAATAGCATTTCTGGACAAAAACGCTATCAAATGTCTGTTCAGAATATAGCCGTTAAACCCTTTAATAGCGTTTCTGGACTCAACGCTATGGTTTTCTGCTGTGAAAAATTCTGGTAAACAGCCTTCTATATTCATCATTTTTTTGACCTTTTTTCGTTTTTCTTGCAATAAAAAATTCCAAAAAATTATGAAAAATGCTTTATGACATGTTAGATGTTATGTAGAAATTTGAAGTGATTTGAAGTTAATTTGTGGGCTTTAACATTTCTAGACTATAATGACTTTATGTAAACTCAACATATGATATAAGTTCTTCTGAAGCTCTTGAGTACGTTTCTTCTTGTCTTCTTCCATCGTTAGATCCCAAATAGATTTTTAAGCGCCATTATAGATATTTAAATGCTCGAACACTACATAATTGGTTAGCATCCTTCATATATATGCTTTTATCCTCTTTTGTACTGTGTATCTTCATATTGAACTTATTTCTTTTTCTCTTTTTGATACCCATGCACCTGCAAGTTAGCTTAGAGGTTCTTTGGTGTAATTTTATAGTTGTTGTCATCAAAATCAAAAAATAGAGTTTCTAACAAGAACAGCCAAATCATCCCTAATGACTCAGTAGGGAGTCAGAACACATCAGTTTTCAGATCTGCCTGAAGGGGTAGGTCGACCCCCAGGTTGACCTGTATGGGGGGAGGTCGACCCTCTGATCGACCTGGCCTTAGGCGGGAAATTTACCGCCCAGCCCGTTTCTGTGTTTGAATTTTGATTTTCGAATTTCTGAACTATAGTATGAACTATTTATTTAAATTACTGAAACTTCTGAAGGCCATAACTCTTACATACGGAGTCCAATTCACGTAAACTCGGACTCTATCCTAAGCAGAATTCAGAGACGAACGCAATGGCACAACCCGTTTCCAATAATTCTCATATTTGAAATCAAATATTCCTTAATTCGTAACTTTAATGTTAAAAGAAAATACGGTGTGTTACAGATTTATTTGTGCAGTTGGGCGATGTGTAAAATTTATCGTCCCAATCAATATCAGTCAAATCAGTGTACATAAACAAATTGTCTGATTTGCAAAATGAGTATTTATTTTATTTATATACACATTAAAAATTGTATTTTTAACTATAAAATATTTTATTCCGTTCTACATCACACAATAGATTTTTACAAGACAATCAAACAAATAAGTCGTCCATGGTCTATGGACGACGGGTGTCGGGTGCTGCTAAGCACCGTCTGCATCTTAGTATATATTTTAACTAGAAAATAAAATTTAAGTGAGAAGTTCTCACCTTTGGGATCCACTCCGTCATTTTTATTTCTGAAATTCAGAACAGTCTGGATTTGCTCGTAGTTCCAACATAGTCTTCTCTACGCTGTTCATATTAAAAATCACATTTTTAATATGATGTTAATATATTTAGAAATCGCTATTTTTATACTGCTACTCATATAAAAATCATATCTTTTTATTTTGAAAATTCGTATCTTTTTTGATTCAAAAATCTGATCTTTTATATTCCAAAAATTCGATCTTTTATATTTCAAAAATCCGATCTTTCATATAAATAAAAATCCGACCTTTCATATAAACAATTTACATCGCCACTTCATATATAAAAATTGTACCTTTGCAACATAAAAATCATATTTTTGTTATCTCTATAATATAAAAATCATATTATATTATCTCTATAATATAAAAATCATATTTTTATTATCTCTATAATATGAAAGTCATATTTTTATTTTCTTAAAAAATCTAATCTTTATCATCCTATTCTAGTCCTCGATAATTAACATAAACGAATAAATTAATTAACTAAATAAAATTACCTTTTCTTTGGGGGGGGTTCACTGGCCGGAGAGGGCGGTGTAGGGTCAGGAACGGTCTGAGATGGTGGCGGATGGCTCAGGCGACGACGGTGGGGCCTACCCTCGCTGGCGGCGACGGTTGCGTCATGCTTTTGGGGATTTGGGGGTTTATGGGCTAGGGATCTCGGGACGGGGAGGGAAAAGAGGAGGAGGAGAGGGCAGCGGGGTGGTTGATCGGAGGGGCGGCGCGATGGCTGGGGCGATGCGGTGGAGGTTGGAGGGAGGCGAAGGTGAATAGCTTCAGTGCGATTTATTTTTGTTTTTTATTCTGAAATGAATTTGAACGTGTAAAAGAAAAGGGGGAAGGAGGGGATTTTATGTTAATATATATATATATATAGTAATTTAATTTCCAACTTGGTTGACTTTTTATTCGAACTCAAAATCGAACCCACTGACTATTCCCCTTAACCAAATAACCCCATTCCGAACAGAATGGGATATGTCCGGTAAGATGGTTCGACTGTTTCGATCAGTTTCCATCGAAATCAAAATATAAATCTATATATTGAATTTGAACGCACATTTCAATTTACCGGGGCCACATATAGACACCAAAAATTTCGAAAAATTAAATCTAGCTATGTTTTGATGATACGGTCCTAACAAAACTAATTTCGTCGAATTTGGAGACCATTTGAAAAATGGTCATTTTCTGGTCGATCCAAATTGACTGAAATTGTTATAACACGTTTTACTTCGCCACGCTCACATATTAATCCCAAAAATTATGAATTTTGGAATCTAGAAATAACTTGACATCCCAGATCCAACAAAAGTGGTTTCGTCAAAAACAGAGGTCGTTTGCAAAATTTCCATTTTAAGGGCTATATTTTCCATAGCGACTATTCCGAATTTTCAATTGCACATAACTTTTTATTCCCGCTATGAAATTTGGATTTTTCAGATTCTTTGGAAAGATATTTTCAAATAGATTCTAATATTTTTGGTTTTGCTAAAATCTGGTTTATTTTGAATCTTGTACATTCATTTGAAATTTGAAATCTAATTTTCAAACTACCGCGCCATTTTCAATTCCATTTATAATTAAAGTAAATATTTATATTCTAACGTTGATTCAA
The DNA here is from genome assembly GCA_030737875.1 of Allium sativum. Classification (NCBI taxonomy): domain Eukaryota; kingdom Viridiplantae; phylum Streptophyta; class Magnoliopsida; order Asparagales; family Amaryllidaceae; genus Allium; species Allium sativum. Next base: position 567,556,707 of record CM060923.1, on the reverse strand, counting down.
ATAAATGTATATGTTCTAATTCTATTCAAAATAAATTTCTTGTTGTTATTATTTAAAATAATTCATTTTAAATATTTAAAATTCATGAAAATTGCCCAAATAAAATTTTTAAATTGGTTCTAATTTTTCGGGTTGTTACATTCTCCTCCACGTAAAATCTTTTCGTCTTCGAAAAGGAGCAGAGGAGAAATTTGTTTTACTAATCAACTCAACTTTCAGTTTGGCGTTCATTCTTCAACTTTTCAATTTCTAAGAATTTTCCAATTTTTCAAAAATTTGGCTAACACCCTAAATTTTCGAAAAAATTCGCCATAACCTCCTTTCTACGGGGAGCATCGGGATAATCCCCAAACCACTACACAGGCCCTCTCATCTCAAAAAGAAAAAGAAAATGCCAATCGGCTCATAAAATCATCCAAATCCAATAAAATTAGTAAACATGTACCTATTTGTCGGGCATACAATTTTATTCCTCTTCTTTGGCCTCCTTGCTATGACCTTTTCAGTGTATATACATGTATATGCATGCTGTTTCAAACAATTTTCAATTCATTTCAAATTTTGATTCGATTTGGTTATATGTACAGTTCTTTCACATAATGGTTTTATTAGACAACAAATAATCATACAACATAATCAGCAATCGATTTGTTGATTAGCTTTTCAAATTCATAACTTTGGTACATATATACAGAAAATCATGTTTTTGATAATAATTCACAACAATAAGCCCTATCTAGTTTTGGTTCCCACACCAGTCAATTGGAAATATATAGTTATCCCACTTTCGACACTCGAACACAAATGTTGATGATGCCGCGGCATCAACAGAATCATCTCCGGGCGACTAGAGTGTGATTCTATATCTATCCAGTATATTTGAGGCTTCGAATACACGCTAGCTAGGCGTATATGCAAAATCTTTATATATTGGATTGTCCAAATTCAATACAAATAAATATTCAAATACGTTGAATAAGGTTTAAATTTTCAATCCAATATTTGTTTTCATTTTTATTTTAAAAATAACACTCTTCACACTCGCCCTGGGATACTACTGATCCTCTAATGAATCATTCTCATTGGATATTACTAATCCAATCTATGATGAATTCTTTCGTTTGGTTCTAATGTATCTAGCTCTTGATCTTTGTAAACCAAATCTCTGATACCAAATGAGACGACCCGAACTTCCCCACAAAGGAAAGCCCAGATTGCTTTGAGGACAAGACGAATCAGAAAACAAACAGAAGAAAATTTCATTGCTTATTACAACAGTTTCATCAGAATACAAGAATATTCCAGAGTGTACATGAATAAAATACAAAACAAAAATATCATATATTTACAATTTACAATGCAGCGGAAAACATTACGAAACACAACTGAAAGAGATAAACGGATACAGAGCTTTCCGAGTATCATTCCAGCTGTAAACCAGGATCCTATGAATATAAATCTGCAAAACCAAAAACCACTAGCTGTCCGTGTTGAAAATAGGGGCACCTAGAGTTTAGGTTAAAATAATAAACTCCAGATTAGTCATGTGACTAGTGTGAGAACTAAAATAGTTATTGCTTTCATTTTAAAGTTTGGTAAATCAAGGGACCACGCCGTATAGCACAGAACAGGTTTACCCCCAAGAATACCAGTGCATAAAACAAACAGCGCAATGCTAAATAAAGAACAATGAAGCTATTATAAGACTTAGGTCCCATCACACAATGCAATGCAAGCCGGAGGATAGAGTTTTACCTTATAATAGCCAAATATGGTTGGTATGTGAAATTTCATCTTTTATTATTGCTATAAGTGAAGAAATCAACTTCAAATATAAATGTATCAATCATAGACGGCATAGTGCCCCATCCCACTTTGTCGCCATACTAGGCTCTACAATCAAAACCGAAAATCTCACGTATTGGAAGTTTGGATTTCCGTCTGTGAAACAAGGCAAGGGATCGTCCTTACCGCTTCGAGACTATCTAGCCTGAGCCTCAGGAATGGCTGCAACTGCACCTTGGATCGTCAAGGCCAATCCAACATGGAGTGGATTAAAATGCCCGAACACTGTGTTTCCCCGCCCTATAGGGCGTAAAATTAGTCTGTATAAAGACCATACCATCCATCAGCTCCATAGAGATCGATATAACCGAGGCGCCTCGCTATCCATCATCCACATATGTAAAACGCCTGGGCGTGCAAAACCCAGACACCACTCCTAGCTAGAAGGAAACGCATTCCCTTCCTGATGTCCTCCCCCGTTTCTGGTTCACACCGGGGTATGAGGCTAGCGAATTAACGCTGCACAAAGCTATGCTATATTAAAGTTGTGCTTTGATCATCAACCACAAGACTCGGCTTTTCAACAGAAGCCTTGACCATTTGCATCTCAGCATGCCACACATGCAATTCACTCTATGCAACCGATGTATATTAATCACACAGAATAAAATCCAATGTCAGGTACACATCCATTTACAAGTTCATTCTGGGTCGGAACATGTAACACCCCGTAATTCTGTTACACTAAGATTCACAAATCAAGTCAGAATTAAAAGTTAAATTCAAAATCAAGGGAAACGGGCTGCGCCATTGCGTTCATCTCGGAATTCTGCATGAAAACGAGTCCGAGTTTGCGTAAATCGGAGTCCGTATGAGGGAGATATGGCCTCCGAAAGATTCAGCAAAGTTCAAAATTCAAAACAGGTCAAGTTCAAAATTCAAAACGGGCCGAATTGGCCAGGGCGGGAATTTTCCCGCCCAAGACACCCAGGTCGACTGGGTAGTCAACCTGGGCTACCCAGGTCGACTGGGTAGTCGACCTGGGGCACCCAGGTCGACTACATAGTCGACCTGGGGGTCGACCCCCCTATTTTTCCAGCCTTCTACACCCTGTTCGTTCTGATGTATCTGGACGCCATCCTGACCAGGTTCGTCCGCCTAACACTATATAAACAGCCCTAGTCTTCTTCTCTATTCACAATTCTCCTCTACCCTTATGCTACAAAGATTCTTGGTGAAACATGGCCTCTTCCTCTCCTCTTAACTAAATAAATAATATATATAAAATAAATCAAGACGACGAAGTGCTGCTAAAAGATTTTCTAGAAGAGGTTCGAGTCAAGCTAGGATTCAAGAGGAGGTTCAAACGACTTCAACGACTGTTTTTCTACGAATCTTAGCAACGCCATCTTTCTGTTCTGATCTAATCTCTGTAAGTCAGTTATTTCTAGATTTGAACGTTTTTCTTTGTTCGTGACATGAAATTAAAGGAATAAAAGAATATGCCAATTCTCTCTCTCTATTCGAATCAGTGCCTATACTCTTGAACCTAATTAAGAACTGTTATGATTCGAGGACAAAATAGACCATGACTATGAAACAATGGACCTTAAAACCATAAGCCTATGACCATGAACATTTGCCTATGACTATGAACATTGCCTATGACTATGGACATTGCCTATGACTATGAACATTGCCTATGACTGTGACTGGGACTATGAGGATTATTTCCTTGACTAAGCCTATGCCTTTTATTAGGAAACATAAACTATTGCCTATGACAAAACAAGGATATTTGTGATTAAACACCTATGATTCATGACTAGGAAAGCGTTGCTTGAGTTCTGTGATTATGAGATTGGGTCTAAACCCGATTATTTATTCTGCTTGTCCTTGGTTTTTGACCTTGGGAATTTACCAATTAAGTTAGGTCTACCCATATTCTTGAACCTACTCTGTCTATTCTTAGTTTCAGACCTTGGGAATTTACCTATTAAGTTAGGTCTACCCATGTTCTTGAACCTATGCTATTCAACTCTTTTCATGTCGTAATATTGCCATGTCTGTGAATTGTCATCTTATGCCAATTGTTATGTCCGTTCTTTGATGGCATTTTGGCTCATCCCCTTCTATCCACGAATCCAGTTTTATTTATAATCTAGGTTTAACCACGATTATGCAAACGATGGGAATACGTTTTGGGGAAAAACATGAAATTGACTAAACTTAGAAATTGGCATAATTTGATGAAAATCAGAACAACAAGTCTAGTTTTGGTAATTAACTGAAATTAGAATATTAAACCAGAATTGGGTGGCTAAATTAAGCAGGATAAGTATGTTAGCATAATTTACAAACGTCGGGCGTAAATGGAAAAGGGTTTAGTGGGCCACAAAATAGGTGGTTGGTATGCAAATTAAGTTTTGGGCATAAACGGTGAACTAGAATATGAAATCTAGTTCGGCATAAACTGTAAACTAGAATGTAAAATCTAGTTTTGGCACAAACTGTAAATGGGGGGTGTTGAACCTAAATTATTATAAACTGTAAGATAGGCAAATAAAGATTTGGGCCTAGAATACAAGTCTATTAGTGATCATGATAAATGAATATGGTATAGGCCAAAAGTTATTCAGAAAGGGATAGTGGGCTTTGAGGATAAGTAGTTAACAATTTATTTGTATACAAAAGAAAGGTTTATTAACGATAACTCTTTTAATAACATGCCAGAAAGTTCTAGGGTGATAGAGAGGATAGTGTCTAGGCTTGGGTTTGGAAAATACAAGTTTCCTGCTCTCCCTGGCTATCCCTAACTGATCCGATGAACGGGATGGTTACTTTCAAAACCTGATTTGAAAATTAGTCAAAACCCTTGAACTAGATAACACGAATAGGCCTAACCCGAGGTTAGACTGAGTTGCGATGTAAATCTGCCCGGAACCAACCGGCACATCCAGTAATCGCAACAATATCTGTCTAATGTGAGTGGTCGTGGCTTTAATCTATTAATTTAAAGCTAGAACAAGAATGGTAGGGTTAAGTTCACTAAGACACTTAACCAATTCAACATAATAACCAGACTAGTGGGTGGGGTTAGGGCCATATAGTTAAACTAGAAAGGGAAGGTTAAGTCCATAGGAACACTTAACCAATTTAACACAGTTAAGCTAGGATGGGAGGGCTAAGTCCATAGGGACACTTAACCAACTTCACATGGTAACAAGACAAGATTTGTAGGGGTTAAGTAACTAAGGAAACACTTAGCCAAATTAAAATGTTAACTAGCCTAGAGGTTGGGGTTAAGTAAAATTTAATACACTTAGCTAATTTGATATGTTAGCTGGACAAGACCGTAGGGTTAAGTTAACTTGAACACTTAACCGTCAGATTGTAATAAAGGAATAGGGCTAAGTCTAAAACATGAAGGGATAATGCTTAACCATTAATAACATGTTAGTTAAAACAGACGGGCAAGGTTAAGTTAAAAAGGAACGCTTAACCGATACAGGGTGAACGGGTAGGGTTAAGTAATACTTAACCAACATAACGTGGTTTGTGGTCGGGTTAAGTCAACGTGAATTACTGATAACACTTAACCAGTTTAACAGGATAAAGGAAGAGGGTTAAGTTGGCTTGAATTGACCAATGACACTTAACCAATCCAAATTGACGGGAAAGGGAACTAAGTAGTAAACCTTAGAAGGCAATGATTCTGGAAACTAAGTGGTAAATCCTAGTTAGTAAAACTAGGTAGTAATTCTTAGTGTAACACGGGAAGGAACGAATGTCCGCCTGAGTAGAAAGAAGGCTCCAACGAATTGGGTTACGAAGCCCGAGGCTTCGAGGTGACATGAGGGTACTCTTGGTATCCCTCTGTGAGGCTGCAGATGATCCGCCTGGGCCCACAGAGGTTAAGGTCTGCGTAGAAGAACCAGGGGTATGCCTTGGTTGCAATACATGGCAAGCTAAAGACTAGGATGGACCGGCGTGATTCGGCGAGTAAACGGTAGCCCTGTGATAGCGACTCGTCGTCTACCATCCATCCTGAGTCAATCGAGATACGTGAAGCGGAAAGGCGGAGAACTCCAAAAGACCATATACTTGCTATCTAGTTTTGGGTGAGGATGGCCATAGGATAGTCAGGCACCGGGGGCCGGCGTATAGTTCTCATTTTACAAGGTGTGCCTTTCATTAGTTGAGGGAAGGGTCAAGTGGGACCATAGCCACTGAAATAAAAACAGACCTTAGCATCTGCATCGGCAGATATCTGAAAGCTCCCGACTGAGTTCTGTATTCCTTGATTTGCCCTGACACAGGACTCGGACCGCACGTTATGGGACATGTGCATCTAGACAAGTGATAATGATTCGCGATACATGCGTGGGGAAGTATAGGAACATATACCGCTGTAGGTAGTGTGTCCTAGACTTGGGGGCATCGTTCGACAGGTAGCATAATCCCTAGTTGAACTAGGTGGCATAAATCCTGAATCCGAGAAGCATTCAGCAGACAGCGTAAACTCTAGTTGAATCTAGAAGGCACTTGGTAGAAAACCCTGGATTAAATCCAGGCAACAAATAAATAAATGGATGCCTGAAGGCGATGGAAAATACAGGGATTGGGATCACGTTAGCGTTACTAGTTGGGACATTAGTTAGGTGGTGCAGAGATAATAGAAATCCGTATAACAAGGAAATGGCGAAGCGGCGAAAGTATTAGAGAACATCCAGTTTATCTTATCTTAGCATATCTTGTGTTGATCTTGTCTAATCTTGCTGACCCTATCATCATGGTGTTATCTTGTATTCAGTTAATTCATGTCGTTATGTTTTCCATGTTCACATGCTAGAAATTACTAAACTTACTCAGGCTTTGTGTCTGACTCTGTTTTTCTTTCGTCTTCTTTTCTTCCGTTCCTCCCACCCCTCCCCCCCAGGTAGTAGAGGAGGGAGTAGTATAGCTCAGGTTAAGTTGGACTGTCACTCTTTCCCAGCTTGAAGATTTGTTGAAGTTTTGCTTGGACTCTCTTTTCAGATGCTATGGCTGGCTCTTACTAAAACTGGGGAATATAAATATTGTGTTATGCTTCTTTATTTTGTAAGAAAGATGATACTCTGATATTAAAAAGAATTCTTTGTACAAACTATTTTATAAATAAAGCAAAGTTTTATTTTCCGCTATTTAATTTCTGTCTGTCTTGTAATTTATCTGCATCTTTTACCCTAAATGCTCCACATAACTTAGTGCATTCCCTTTGTGAGTGACACTAACGGGCGTGGGGTGTTACACGTGGTATCAGGGCTGGAGGTTACTGGATCAGATAAAGATTTGAAAAATTATTTCTCAAAACAGTTTTTAAAGAAGCATTTTCAAGAGAAAAGATTTGTTTTAAAGACATATTCCCCAAAGCCATACGCACTATCTTCTCTTCCTCTATTTGAATTCTTGTCTCCTTCTTTCTTGAGTCTCTGGGGGCTCCTGGCTTTCTGGGAGGTAACCTCATCGAAGGGCAAAGTAGTGCCCAGCTTCCATCCGTAGTCGTAGTTGTTTCATCTACGGGCAGTTTTCTTTCGAAGCTTATAGGGTTTTTCGGACAATGGAAGCAGTTTTCGAGAGATTTGTGAACATGACTACACACGGAAGGGGATGAGGAGTTTGGCTAAGGAGCACAACCCTAGGATGAGGAATTCATGGATGTAGGTTTAGCTCACGAAGGAGGAAGAAATTGTAAAATCTAAGACAAGAGGAAGTATTTTTACTAGGGTAGGATAGGGCGTATAATAAAAAGGACAAGGGCAAGAACGAGGACAAGATTTTCAGAAGGACAAGTACATGCTTTCGCCACCAAGCGTGCCTAGGAGAAAGGTAGTCTGGTTGGAAGAGTCTAGTTTTCTGTTCGTACTATTTCCTTAAGTTCTAGCGCTTCTCATTTGTTCATATCCACTTCCACTATTGAGTCTCTGCACCATATTATAGTAGAAAGATCCCACTAGAGTCTCAAATACAATTGGTGGTCCGACCAGCTTATTTTGGTTAGTAGGGATTTGAGAATAGCTATCGAGTTTGCTTATATCATCTCACGTAGATCGTCTAAATTCGGAGAAGGTATTCCTTGGGTGCTTGTCTGATATTGGTTTAGGCCTTTGGGGCTTGTACTTGAGGAATGTCGAGTTCGACTTGGATGGTTTGCGTGAGAGATGAATAGTTGTGGCAGGAACTTTAAAATGTGCATAGTAACCTTTCGACCCTTATAGTTATGGCATGGCGGATAAGAGGGAAACCTCTAATCATCTTAGTACGTATACTTGGTACCGTGATTGTCATCTGTTTATTTTGGAAATGGAGATCCGGAACTTCACAATCGTGAAGTTAAATTAGTTAAGATACAGTGGAGTAAAGCTCAAGAAGGCTAGATACTAGCATCATACCCTTTTCCCTTGAGGGTGCATTCTTGATTTCTTTGTTTTAGGAGCTTTACGCATAGTTGTTTCTCTCTTTCCAAAGTATATCACCTAGGTCGTATCTTCGATCCTTAGGTAGAAGCCAATGGATGCAAACATATACTTGAAACATGTTATGGTTGATGGTTGCAAGTGGTTGCTAATGGTTGCTCGTGGATGCATATGCATACGTATTAGGCACTAGATCAGTTCGGACGCTTTCATATTGCATTTACAGGAATGTATTTGTTTGTAAGTTGAGTCTGATATGTTATCATATGGATGTTGCATATGGATGAATGGCTGTGCACACATGTAGCATTTACATAACTAGGGATGCTTGCATACATGATTGGACGCATGGCAATGACATGATTCGCATTTAGGAGGTCGACTGAATCAGTAGACCGCTTGATTTTTCATTAGATAAAGACATATACACACACTATGCATACGAGCATGAAAGCATTAGAAATCTTTTAAGGACAGTGAACGCCTGTGATTTAATGGTTGAGTAGATGGGTTATTGGATGGTAGGGCACATTCTTCCTAACTTGGAGATTTCGGGGACGAAATCCTTTAAAGTGGGGGAGAATGTAACACCCCGTAATTCTATTACACTAAGATTCACAAATCAAGGCAGAATTAAAAGTTTAAATCAAAATCAAGGGAAACGGGCTGCGCCATTGCGTTCGTCTCGGAATTCTACATGAAAACGAGTCCGAGTCTGCGTAAATCGGAGTCCGTATGAGGGAGATATGGCATCCAGAAGATTCAGCGAAGTTCAAAATTCAAAACAGGTCAAGTTCAAAATTCAAAACGGGCCGGATTGGCCAGGGCGGGAATTTTCCCGCCCAAGACACCCAGGTCGACTGGGTAGTCGACCTGGGCTACCCAGGTCGACTACATAGTCGACCTGGGGGTCGATCCCCTGTTTTTCTAGCCTTCTGCACCCTGTTCGTTCTGATGTATCTGGACGCCATCCTGACCAGGTTCGTCCGCCTAACACTATATAAACAGCCCTAGTCTTCTTCTCTATTCACAATTCTCCTCTACCCTTATGCTGCAAAGTTTCTTGGTGAAACATGGCCTCTTCCTCTCCTCTTAACTAAATAAATAATATATATAAAATAAATCAAGACGACGAAGTGCTGCTAAAAGATTTTCTAAAAGAGGTTCGAGTCAAGCTAGGATTCAAGAGGAGGTTCAAACGACTTCAACGGCTATTTTTCTACGAATCTTAGCAACGCCATCTTTCTGTTCTGATCTAATCTCTGTAAGTCAGTTATTTCTAGATTTGAACATTTTTCTTTGTTTGTGACATGAAATTAAAGGAATAAAAGAATATGCCAATTCTCTCTCTCTCTCTCTATTCGAATCAGTGACTATACTTTTGAACCTAATTAAGAATTGTTATGATTCGAGGACAAAATAGACCATGACTATGAAACTATCGACCTTAAAACCATATGCCTATGACCATGAACATTTGCCTATGACTATGAACATTGCCTATGACTATGGACATTGCCTATGACTATGAACATTGCCTATGACTGTGACTGGGACTATGAGGATTATTTCCTTGACTAAGCCTATGCCTTTGATTAGGAAACATAAACTATTGCCTATGACAAAACAAGGATATTTGTGATTAAACACCTATGATTCATGACTAGGAAAGCGTTGCTTGAGTTCTGTGATAATGAGATTGGGTCTAAACCCGATTATTTATTCTGCTTGTCCTTGGTTTTTGACCTTGGGAATTTACCTATTAAGTTAGGTCTACCCATGTTCTTGAACCTACTCTGTCTATTCTTGGTTTCAGACCTTGGGAATTTACCTATTAAGTTAGGTCTACCCATGTTCTTGAACCTATACTATTCAACCCTTTTCATGTCGTAATATTGCCATGTCTGTGAATTGTCATCTTATGCCAATTGTTATGTCCGTTCTTTGATGGCATTTTGGCTCATCCCCTTCTATCCACGAATCTAGTTTTATTTATAATCTAGGTTGAACCACGATTATGCAAACGATGGGAATACGTTTTGGGGAAAAACATGAAATTGACTAAACTTGAAAATTGGCATAATTTAATGAAAATCAGAACAACAAGTCTAGTTTTGGTAATGAACTGAAATTAGAATATTAAACCAGAATTGGGTGGCTAAATTAAGCAGGATAAGTATGTTAGCATAATTTACATACGTCGGGCGTAAATGGAAAAGGGTTTAGTGGGCCACAAAATAGGTAGTTGGTATGCAAATTAAGTTTTGGGCATAAACGGTGAACTAGAATATGAAATCTAGTTCGGCATAAACTGTAAACTAGAATGTAAAATCTAGTTTTGGCACAAACTGTAAATGGGGGGTGTTGAACCTAAATTATTATAAACTGTAAGATAGGCAAATAAAGATTTGGGCCTAGAATACAAGTCTATTAGTGAGCATGATAAATGAATATGGTATAGGCCAAAAGTTATTCAGAAAGGGATTGTGGGCTTTGAGGATAAGTTGTTAACAATTTATTTATATACAAAAGAAAGGTTTATTAATGATAACTCTTTTAATAACACGCCAGAAAGTTCTAGGGTGACAGAGAGGATAGTGTCTAGGCATGGGTTTGGAAAATACAAGTTTCCTGCTCTCCTTGGCTATCCCTAACTGATCCGATGAACGGGATGGTGACTTTCAAAATCTGATTTGAAAATTAGTCAAAACCCTTGAACTAGAAAACACGAATAGGCCTAACCCGAGGTTAGACCGAGTTGCGATGTAAATCTGCTCGGAACCAACCGGCACATCCAGTAATCGCAACAATATCTGTCTAATGTGAGTGGTCGTGGCTTTAATCTATTAAATTAAAGCTAGAACAAGAATGGTAGGGTTAAGTTCACTAAGACACCTAACCAATTCAACATAATAACTAGACTAGTGGGTGGGGTTAGGGGCATACAGTTAAACTAGAAAGGAAGGTTAAGTCCATAGGAACACATAACCAATTTAACACAGTTAAGCTAGGATGGGAGGGCTAAGTCCATAGGGACACTTAACCAACTTCACATGGTAACAAGACAAGATTTGTAGGGTTTAAGTAACTAAGGAAACACTTAGCCAAATTAACATGTTAACTAGTCTAGAGGTTGGGGTTAAGTAAAATTTAATACACTTAGCCAATTTGATATGTTTGCTGGACAAGACCGTAGGGTTAAGTAAACTTGAACACTTAACCGTCAGATTGTAATAAAGGAATAGGGCTAAGTCTAAAACATGAAGGGATAAGGCTTAACCATTAATAACATGTTAGTTAAAACAGACGGGCAAGGTTAACTTAAAAAGGAACGCTTAACCGATACAGGGTGAACGGGTAGGGTTAAGTAATACTTAACCAATATAACATGGTTTGTGGTCGGGTTAAGTCAACGTGAATTACTGATAACACTTAACCAGTTTAACAGGATAAAGGAAGAGGGTTAAGTTTGCTTGAATTGACCAATGACACTTAACCAATCCAAATTGACGGGAAAGGGAACTAAGTAGGTAACCTTATAAGACAATGATTCTGGAAACTAAGTGGTAAATCCTAGTTAGTAAAACTAGGTAGTAATTCTTAGTGTAACACGGGAAGGAACGAATGTCCGTCTGAGTAGAAAGAAGGCTCCAACGAATTGGGTTACGAAGCCCGAGGCTTCGAGGGGACGTGAGGGTACTCTTGGTATCCCTCTATGAGGCTGCAGATGATCCTCCTGGGCCCACAGAGGTAAAGGTCTGGGTAGAAGAACCAGGGGTATGCCTTGGTTGCAATACATGGCAACCTAAAGACTAGGATGGACCGGCGTGATTAGGCGAGTAAACGGTAGCCCTGTGATAGCGACTCGTCGTCTACCATCCATCCTGAGTCAATCGAGATACGTGAAGCGGAAAGGCGGAGAACTCCAAAAGACCATATACTTGTATCTAGTTTTGGGTGAGGATGGCCATAGGATAGTGGGGCACTGGGGGCCGGCGTATAGTTCTCATTTTACAAGGTGTGCCTTTCATTAGTTGAGGGAGGGGTCAAGTGGGACCATAGCCAATGAAATAAAAACAGACCTTAGCATCTGCATCGGCAGATATTTGAAAGCTCCCGACCGAGTTCTGTATTCCTTGATTTTCCCTGGCACAGGACTCGGACCGCATATTATGGGACATGTGCATCTAGACAAGCGATAACGATTCGCGATACATGCGTGGGGAAGTATAGGAACATATACCGCTCTAGGTAGTTTGTCCTAGACTTGGGGGCATCGTTCGACAGGTAGCATAATCCCTAGTTGAACTAGGTGGCATAAATCCTGAATCCGAGAAGCATTCAGCAGACAGCGTAAACTCTAGTTGAATCTAGAAGGCACTTGGTAGAAAACCCTAGATTAAATCCAGGCAACAAATAAATAAATGGATGAATGAAGGCGATGGAAAATACAGGGATTGGGATCACGTTAGCGTTACTAGTTGGGACATTAGTTAGGTGGTGCAGAGATAATAGAAATCCGTATAACAAGGAAATGGCGAAGCGGAGAAAGTATTAGAGAACATCCAGTTTATCTTATCTTAGCATATCTTGTGTTGATCTTGTCTAATCTTACTGACCCTATCATCATGGTGTTATCTTGTATTCAGTTAATTCATATCGTTTTGTTTTCCATGTTCACATGCTAGAAGTTACTGAACTTACTCAGGCTTTATGTCTGAATCTGTTTTTCTTTCGTCTTCTTTTCTTCCGTCCCCCCCCCCCCCCCAGGTAGTAGAGGAGGGAGTAGTATAGCTCAGGTTAAGTTGGACTGTCACTCTTTCCCAGCTTGAAGATTTGTTGAAGTTTTGCTTGGACTCTCTTTTCAGATGCTATGGCTGGCTCTTGCTAAAACTGGGGAATATAAATATTGTTTTATACTTCTTTATTTTGTAAGATAGATGATACTCTGATATTAAAAAGAAATCTTTGTACAAACTATTTTATAAATAAAGCAAAGTTTTATTTTCCGCTGTTTAATTTCTGTCTGTCTTGTAATTTATCTGCATCTTTTACCCTAAATGCTCCATAGAACTTAGTGCATTCCCTTTGTTAGTGACACTAACGGACGTAGGGTGTTACAGAACAAAACTGGAGGATCCTTATTCCTCGTCACGTATGTCCAATACAGGAGAGAGGTCCTCGCATATCCGATCAATCTCTGTAACAACCCGGAATTTTGGAGCCAATTTATATTTTAATGGATTTTGAATAGTTAAAATAATTTATTTTAAATAATAATGACTAAAAATTTATTTAAATTGAAGTTAGAACAAATTTTTTTATTTTAATTATAAAAGGAGTTAGAAATAGCGCGGTAGTTTGAAAATTTGAATTTGAACTTTGACTGACTATACAGGATACAAAGTAAACCGGAATTTAGTGAATCAAAAAATATTTAAATCTATTTAAAATTATCATTCCAACGAATCCGAAAAATTGAAATTTCATAGCGGGAATCAAAAGTTATGTCCAGTTTAAAATTCAGAATACTCGTTGTAGAGTGTATATATATTTGTTAATATTAAAAATAGCCATTTTTCAAATGACCTTCGTTTTCGACGAAATTAGTTTTGTTAGGACTGTATCGTCAAAACATAGCTAAAAATAATTTTTCTGGAATTTTTAGAGTTCGTATGTGGCCCGGTGAATTTAAATGTAAGATTGAATTAATTAAATAAATGATTTAAATATTAAATAAAACTGGCTGAAGACATTCGTTTGGGCTGACGGGTCCTAGCCTATTGCGACCAGAACGTGGGCATTTGTCTAGGGACAACTTTCATTGGGCTGGATTTGGAGTTCTTATAGGTTAACGGGTTTTTGTTTGAATTAAATAATTAAATAAAATATAAAATATACTTTAAATACGGTTCCAATACTTAACCCTAAAACTCAAAGAGAGCAGCTGCCATCTTTTTCTCCAATGGCCAGAAAGCTCCCATTTTGATTCTTCAATTACTTCCGATCTGCTTCATACATAATCAAACTTCCAAGACTAATACCGAAGAGATTTCTGTAAGCTTTCATTCTATACCGCTATGATCGAAAATTGAAGCGACCCAAACTTCCCCACGAAGGAAAGCCCGAATTGAATTGAGGAAAAGATGAATCTGAACACAAATAGAATAAGATTTCATTGTTATTACAACAATTCCATCAGAACACAAGAATATAACAGAGTTTAAATAAATATTATACGTTTAGAGATTTACAATTTACAATGCCGCGGAAAATAATACAGAACACAACTGAAAGAGATAAACAGATACAGTGCTTTTCGAATATCATTCCAGCTATAAACCAAGATCTTGTAAATATAAATCTACAAAACCAAAACTACTAGCTGCCCGTGTGGAAAATAGGGGCACCCAGAGTTTAGGTTAAAACAATAAACTCCAGGTCAGTCATGTAACTGGTCTGAGAACTAAAACAGTTATTAATCTTTATTTTAAAGTTAGGTAAATCAAGGAACCACGCTGTATAACATAGAACGGGTTTCCTCCCAAGAATACCAGTGCATAAAACAACAGCTCAATGCTAAATAAAGAACAATGAAGCTATTATAAGACCCAGGTCCCATCACACAATGCAACACAAGCCGGAGGATAGGGTTTTACCTTGTAATAGCCAAAGAATGCTTGATACGCTAAATTTAATCTTTTATTATTACTATAAGTGTGTAGTGTCAAAACAATTTCAATCATAAATATTAATCGTAGACGGCATGGGTACCATATATCATGTCGCCAATACTAGGCTCTACAATCAAAACCGCAAATGTCACGTATTGGAAGTTGGATTTCCATCTGTGAACCAAGGCAAGGGATCGTCCTTACCGCTTCGAGACGCTCTAGCCCGCCCCTCAGGAACAGAACGCATCGTCCCTTGGATCGTTAGGACCAGTTCACCGATGTGGATTAAAATGCCTGAACACTGTGTTTCCCCACCCTATGGGGTGTCAATGAGTACAATGACTCCGTTGGTCCCGGATCGACCGATATATTCGAGGCGCCATGCAATCAAACAACCACATAAGTCAAACTCGTTAGGGTGTATAAAATCACTGAAGCCACCGCTAGCTAGAAGGAAACGCATGCCCTCCCTGATGTCCTCTCCCGTTTCTGGTTCACAACCGGGGTGTGAGACTCGCGAACTAACGCAACATAAAGTTGTGCCACACAGGCAGTGCTTTGCTCATCAATCACAAGACTCTGCTTTTCAACAGAAGCCTTGATCATTTGCATCTTAGCATGCCGCACAGGCAAACCACTCCATGCAACCGATATCCATCAATCACACAGACTGATATCCAATGTCAGACACACAGTCCATTTACAAGTCCGTTCTGGGTCTGATCGTAACCAGAGGCACCTTGTACCTCGCATATCCATCAATCTCCAAGTACGTCTGGACGATCACCAACTCATTCCCTCCTCTTGGGTGAATAGCCCAATCAAGATCATCGGTAATCATCCAAACAATGTGAAGACCTCCGGTCTTCAACCACTGTCTTCATCTTCGACTTATCGTTGTATCAGTTATTCAGAATGGGATAAACCCGGTCTTTCCGAATAACTAGAGTATATTATAAACAAGTGCTACACAAACACAACATACGCCTCATTCCAATTCAGAATATTCTTTTATTCAAATATTCACATCTTTAAGGAAAGTTTCCCATTAATTTTATCAAAGATAAATTCTTTAAATTTATTTTTTAATCTTCTTTTGAATACCAATTCAAACCAAATTATGGTTTATCCAAGCTAGTCGAGATTAACGAACCATACCGAAGTAATCATTTATTAAATTTCTCAATCCCAACTTATTCATCCCATGAAGTAAAACTGGTAATACTTTATATCTAACACCACGGTGTTATCTGTAAATTCAATTACCATTTCACGTTCAAATCTAATTAAAGATTTAACTATCGCCTGGAGCAAAACTGGTGATACTCCATTCTCGATCATTTCAATCTAATTAAAGATTCATTAAAAATCCACTTGGTTTCAATCTTCCCAAAATTCAATATTAATGATTCTTTAATTTGGGGAATCATATCTTATCTTTAACTAGGTTAAAGAACCAATGTCATTTAAAACACGGTTCACGATAAACCCAAAATCACATTCCATTTACAGTGGAATCTTCATGGAAAACAAATCGATATATATAATCGATATAAACTTCCATATCTGACTAATAATATAAATGGAATAACAACAGAGCCTTTTAAATTCCAGATATATTAGTTGTCTTCCTTCATAGAAATTCACTTCGATTATTACCAAATCGAATTCCATTCCAATTTATTTTATACAATTGGAAAACTTTACTTTGGAAAATCTCCTTTAAATCTTAACAAAAGATTTATAAATTCCAAATCACATTTCACTGTAAATCGGATTAAAGAATGAATGATGCTAAAAGACAGTTCACGATAAACCAATTCACATTCCATTAATTACTGGGTTAAAGAACAAGTGTTATTTAAAACACCGTTCACGATAAACCCAAAAATCAATTCAAATTCAATTCCAATTAAATACCATTTAATTGGTATACTTCATTAAATCTAAATAAAAAGATTTAATCTTTTTCTCAACTGGTTTTAAGAACAGTGTTAATGAAGACACCATTCACGACAAACCCAAATCCCATTTGATATTAAATATAAGGCTCTGAATAGAAAATATATTGGCTTATATTCAATATCAAATTCTACGACCAACAAATATCGTATTGGAAATAACGATATAAATATATCTTTCAAATTTCCATAAAAATATCTGTATAATCAGGAAATCCAACATCGAAATATTCAAAAGACAATTTCGATTCAAATCCATCCCAATTCAATTATTGGAAATTCTGGTTACTTTTAAAACCCTTTCAAATCCTATTTATTTATTTTAAAAATAAATGGATTATAATTCTAGTTCAAAACTAGTTCATTTCGATAAAAATCTATTTTTATCTTTTCAAATATGGTGTTTTTCATCCCAATTCTTTCCAAATCATTTCTTATGATTTTACACTAATTATTGATATTTTTAATAATTTTATCAAGGCCCGTACAGTCGATTTCCATCAACGTCCATCAAACTGCACTTACAGCGACCTTTTCCAAATTTGATTTGGACATAATTCCAAATCCAGCCGTTAGATTTCAAATATCTAATTTTCATTAGAAAGCTCTTTTCGATACGAACCCAATGGTTCTGGATTTAGGAGAATCCGACGGTCGGATCTCCCGTAATGTCCACTCGAAGTCAATGGTCGAAATTCGCGAACTGCCACGGCGCGGCACGTTCTATTCGGGCCATTATATATATATATATATATATATATATATATATATATATATATATATATATATATTTCATCGATTTCCTTTCAAAACGTATTTTATAAATCGTTTTAAATTCGTTTTCAAAACGATTTCAACTTCGTATTCAATTTCTAATCAAAACTGAATATTCCATATCGTCGATATATAAATGATAATATTTTCAAAACGCTATATTTTGAAATCAAATCCTTTTTCGATATTCATTATAAAAATGAATAAAATCGATATAAATATCGTTCACGTCAAAATGGCGTCAATCTAACCAACATGGGTTTATATATTTCAATAACTTCGTTATTCTATTCAACAAATGAATATTTTCTTCAACACATGAATATATACTTTATTCAACACATGAATATTCTTTTATTCAACACATGAATATATATTTTATTCAACACTTGAATATTTATTTTATTCAACACTTGAATTTTCTTTTATTCAACACATGAATATATATTTTATTCTATATTTTATTCAACACATGAATTTTCATTTATTCAACACATGAATATATATTTTATTCTATATTTTATTCAACACATGAATTTTCTTTTATTCAACACATGAATATATATTTTACTCAACACATGAATATATACTTTATTTAACACATGAATATTTATTTTATTCAACATATGAATTTATATTTTATTCAACACATGAATTTATATTTTATTCAACACATGAACATTCTTTATTTTCCAAATTGGAATGAGGCCCAATCAATTACCATATAATGTTAATTATGTGGATTCCCTACAACACATGTATACAATAGCAACGATAAATAATCAACCATCATCCAGAGTGCATTCTACACTGCATAAGCATCAAATATAAATATTTAACACTTATAACAGCCTGTCAATCAATCGATCGACATACAGCTAATTATTTGGGATTAGTGTACACCAAATATCATCCTAACACCCGTGTGGGGTTTTCAAACAATCAAACACAGGTTTTATTTGTGCAGTTGGGCGATGTGTAAAATTTATCGTCCCAATCAATATCAGTCAAATGTGTGTACATAAACAAATCGTCCGATTTGTTTATAAATATTTATTTTATATACACGTTAAAAATTGTATTTTTGACTATAAAATATTTATTCATTCCACATCACACAATCAATTTTCACAACACATCTATCAAACAAACAAGTCATCCATGGCCTGTGGACGACGGGTGTTTGCATCCTAGTATATATTTCAAACTAGAAATTAAAATAAAAGTGAGGAGTTCTCACTGAGGGTTCCACTCCTCCTGGCTTTCCTTCTGAGCTGTTGGGATTTTGTTTTGATTTCAGTCGATACCATCGTCATCTTTTCCCGCTGTTCACAGTAAAAACCATATTTTTATCGCTGTATCCCAATAAATAAAAATCATATTTTTATTTCAATTTCATATATTTTACAACGCTTCTTTCTA
This sequence comes from Allium sativum, assembly GCA_030737875.1. Taxonomy (NCBI): domain Eukaryota; kingdom Viridiplantae; phylum Streptophyta; class Magnoliopsida; order Asparagales; family Amaryllidaceae; genus Allium; species Allium sativum. Next base: position 567,537,636 of record CM060923.1, on the reverse strand, counting down.
TATAAAAATTATACTTTTATATTTCTACTTCTTATATAAAGATCGAATTTTTACTACTCTACATAAATAAAAATCATATTTTTTTATCTTCTATATAATAAAAATTATATTTTTATTATCTCTAAAATATAAAAATCATATTTTTACTTTGCTACATATATGATAAAAATCACATTTTTATATCATCAATTCATATATAAAAATCGTACTTTTATATCTCTACTACATATATAAAGATCAAATTTTTATTATCTATATATTATAAAAAATCATATTTTTATTGTTTCTATAATATAAAAATCATATTTTTATTATTTCTATAATATAAAAATCATATTTTTATTGTTTCTATAATATAAAAATCATATTTTTATTGTTTCTATAATATAAAAATCATATTATAAAATTTGGTAAATTAAGTGACCACGCCGTATAACACGGAGCGAGTTTCCTCCCAAGAATACTAGTGCATATTACAAAATAACGCAATGCTTTTTGGAAAAATGAAGCTATTATAAAACCCAGGTCCCATCACACAATGCAACGCAAGCCGGAGGATAGAGTTTTCCCTTATAATAGCTAAACATTCTTGGTACGTTTAAAACAAATCATTTGGATACTATAGTGTAAAATGCATAAAACAACTTCAAATAGAAATGTATCAATCCTAGATGGCATGGATACCATATATCATGTAACTGATACTAGGCTCTACAATCAAAACCGCAATTGTCACGTACTGGAAGTTAGATTTCAGTCTGTGAACCAAGGCAAAGGATCGTCCTTACCGCTTCGAGACTCTCTAGCCTGAGCCTCAGGCAAGTACTCAGTCAAGCCTTTGGATCATCAGGGCCGGTCCACACTGAGTGGATTAAAATGCATGAACATTACGTTTCCCTGCCCTATGGGGCATAAACTGGTCATATCCCGACCAAACTATCGGCCCCGGAATGACCGATATAACCGAGGCGCCTCGCAATCCATCATCCACATAAGTAAAATGTCCGAGCTTGTAAAACGCTGACACCACTCCATTCTAGAAAGAAACACATGTCATCCCTGAAGTCCTCTCCCGTTTTTGGTTCACACCAGGGTGTGAGGCTCGTGAATTAACGCTACACAAAGTTACGCTATATTAAAGCTGTGTTTTGATAATCAACCACAAGACTCTGCTTTTCAACAGAAGCCTTGATCATTTGCATCTCAGCATGCCACATTGGCAATTCACGCTATGCAACCGATGTCTATCAATCACACAGAATGAATCTGATGTCAGACACACATCCATTTACAAGTTCGTTCTGGGTCTGAACGAAACCGGAGACACCTTATTCCTCGTCCCGTATGTCCAATATAGGAGAGAGGCCCTTGCATATCCGGTCGATCTCCAAGCACGTCTGGACGATCACCACTTATTACCTTGTCTTGGGTGTACAGCCCAATCAAGACATCAGTAATCATCCAAACGATGTGAACACCTACGGTCTTCGACCACCGTCTTCATCCTCGACACATCGTCGAATCAGTTATTCAAAAAGGGATAAACTTGGTTTTTTTGAATAACTCGCGTATATAATAAACAAGTGCTATAAAAACACAACATACACCTCATTCCAACCCAGAATATTCCTATATTCAAATATTCTTATACTTTGGGAAAGGTTCCCGTTAATTTTATCAAAGATAAATTCTTTATATTTATTCTTTAATCTTCTTTTGGATTTCAGTTCAAACCAAATTATGGTTTATCCATACTAGTTGGGATTAACGAACCTTACGAAGTAATTATTTGTTTAATTTCTCAATCCTAACCTATTCATCCCATGAAGCAAAAATGGTAATACTTCATATCTAACACCACGGTGTTATCGGTAAATTCAATTACCATTTTACGTTCAAACCTAATTAAAGATTTAACTATCGCCTGGAGCAAAACTGGTGATACTCCATTCTCGATCATTTCAATCTAATTAAAGATTCATTAAAACTCCACTTGGTTTTAATCTTCCCAAAAATCAATATTAATGATTTTTTAACTTAGGAAATCATATCCTGTCTTTAACTGGGTTAAAGAACCAATGTCATTTAAAAACACGGTTCACGATAAACCCAAAATTACATTCCATTCCATTAGCCTTTAACCGTAAATTAGCAAGTAGAAATTCCCTAAGTATTAACCTAGAAGGCTGAAACCAACATCGGATCAATACCCATGAAACCATTCAATTTAACTAATCTCCAGTTAGTTTCTGATTTTCTTAACTACATTAGGACTAAGAACAGTATTATTAAACATACCATTCACGACAACCCAAAATCTTATTCCTGTCTTTAACTGGGTTAAAGAACCAATGTCCATTAAAACGCGGTTCACGATGAACCCAAAATTACATTCCATTCCATCAGCCTTTAACCGTAAATTAGCAAGTGAACAATTCCCTAAGTGTTAACCCCGAAGGCCGAAACCAACATCTGATCAATACCCAGGAAACCATTCGACTTAACTAACCTCCAGATAGTTTCAAATTTTCTTAACTCCATTGGGTCTAAGAAAAGTATTATTAAGATACCATTCACGACAGCCCAAAATCTTACTCCTGTCTTTAACTGGGTTAAAGAACCAATGTTCTTTAAAACAAGGTTCACGATAAACCCAAAATCACATTCCATTCCATCAGCCTTTAACCGTAAATTCGCTAGTGAGCAATTCCCTAAGTATTAACCCCGAAGGCCGAAACCAACATCTGATCAATACCCAGGAAACCATTCAACTTAACAAATCTCCAGTTAATTTCTGATTTTCTAAACTCCATTGGGTCTAAGAACAGTATTATTAAAGATACCATTCACGACAACCCAAAATCTTATTCCTGTCTTTAACTGGGTTAAAGAACCAATGTCCATTAAAACACGGTTCACGATGAACCCAAAATCACATTCCATTCCATCAGCCTTTAACCGTAAATTAGCAAGTGAACAATTCCCTAAGTGTTAACCCCGAAGGCCGAAACCAACATCTGATCAATACCCAGGAAACCATTCGACTTAACTAACCTCCATATAGTTTCAAATTTTATTAACTCCATTGGGTCTAAGAACAGTATTATTAAACATACCATTCACGACAGCCCAAAATCTTATTCTTGTCTTTAACTGGATTAAAGAACCAATGTTCTTTAAAACAAGGTTCACGATAAACCCAAAATCACATTCCATTCCATCAGCCTTTAACCGTAAATTCGTTAGTGAACAATTCCGTAAGCATTAACCCCGATGGCCGAAACCAACATCTGATCAATACCCAGGAAACCATTCAACTTAACTAATCTCCAGTTAGTTTCTGATTTTCTAAACTCCATTGGGTCTAAGAACAATATTAATAAAGATACCATTCATGACAACCCAAAATCTTATTCCTGTCTTTAACTGGGTTAAAGAACCAATGTCCTTTAAAACACTATTCACGATAAACCCAAAATCACATTCCATTCCATCAGCCTTTAACTGTAAATTAGCAAGTGAACAATTCCCTAAGTATTAACCCGAAGGCCGAAACCAACATCATATCAATACTCAGGAAACCATTCAACTCAACTAATCTCCAGTTAGTTTCTAATTTTCTTAACTCCATTGGGTCTAAGAATAGTATTATTAAAGACACATTTACGGCAACCCAAAATGTAACAACCGGCATTCTACGCATCGGAGGATCGTAGAATATCTATTTCTTTCTTATACAAAGGCGTATGGTCATGTAACTTTGGGAAACAACTAATGGGGTCATTCCCCATGTTCATGATTTTAGCCGATTTTTAAATGACCGTTTTGCCCCTAGCTAATACTGTTTTGGTCATAACTTTTGACTGGAAAGGAATTTTGACCTAAAACCACTTCCATTAGATTTGTTTGATGGTTTACCTTTCCGTAGATTGGTTATAATAGCCAAACGGACTTAACATTTGGGAGATATGGCTGAAATAAGGTTTGGAAGGTGAAAAACTGCATAACCGGGCCAAATAGGGTAATTAGTGAATGGGCCCATAACCCATTTTGGGATTGGGGTTATGGGGAAGCTGAAAAGAGTTAGAGATTTATTCCACTTCAGTTTTCTAGCCTCCACTGACCTCTTAGAAACACTAAAAATGGCCTCCAACCTCTAAATCACCCCCAAATCACTTCCTAATCAAGGATTAAGCTTAGCAACATCAAATCAAGGGGGGTCTTCACCAAATCAAGATTAGAGCTGCTGATTTGCATTGTTATTCGTGCTCAACCAGAGATTTATTTCAGATCTAAGGTTTATTTGTGGTTAAGGTGAGTGATTTGCATAGTTCCTCACTAATTATGGTTAATTAAGGGTAATTAGTGAAGATTAGCGAATTTATACATTAATAAATTCTGGAAAAATACTTATTAATTCTTAAAAAATGTTTTAGACCTCTTTTAGAAATTTGGTTTAATTTGATTAAGTTTTTCTAACCATATCCTTAGTTTTTCCTAAACATGCTTAAGGGAAAATATGGGGTTTTGGGTAGGTTTGATCCAAATTACATGCTATGGTTGTTGTTTTGATGTCTATGGTTGATTCTCTACGTTTCTATGACTGTATGGTATGTTTTGTGACTGATTTGAACTGTTAGATTGGTCGAAAACGTTGTCGTATGGCGTAAAACAGTGGCTGGAAAGTCACAGGAAATATGTAGGGTTCCAAACCGGATCAGATCGGATAATTGGGCTCGGATCGGATAGGAGAACTGGGCGAGAGGACTCGATTCGGATCGGAACTTAGCATTAGAGGCTTGGCAAGAAGGAAGGCCATATGCTCAGAGTTGGAGTTGGGCAGGGGATCAGTTCGGGGAAACTAAAAGGGGGATCGGATCGGAGAGACCAGAAAGGGGATCAGATCGGGCAAATGGAGAAGGATGGGATCGGATCGGGAAACCTAGAAGGGAGCAACCACTGAACCGAACAGAGGATGGGCACTATATTTCCGAACCGAACAGAGGATGGGCACTATACTTCCGAACCGAACCGAGGAGGGATGGAGCACCGATCCAGGCATGGACTAGGACCACTAAACCGAACCGACCTAGAAGGTTACACCGAACCGAACCGAGCTAGAAGGGGAACACCGAACCGAACCATACGTGTGTTATTACTACTACGAGACGACTCTTTTGAAGACCAACTCCAATTCGACCAAAACACGAGATGCAAAGGAAGTCCAAATGAGGAGCTTTGACTCAGGATCCAGTTGGGAACCAATGAGTGGGCTTCATGAGTCGGGCTTTGCTGCGGGACATGTGCTAAGGGGTTGTCGATGTACGTAACTTTGGATCACTATGTGTAGGAAGTATGTGAACGGATTCAGGGCCATAGTGGCCTAGGTACGACTAAAGGGCTATAGACCAATGAAGTGGGGTCATTTGTAAAGATTTGGTCATGACTCCATGTGGTAAGCTTGGTAGTAGCAGTAGTTGTACAAGTTGAACTCCGTCACTACTTCGATGGGTCTTGTGATTAACAGTGGTGGACATCGTATGCTTTATGCACTGAGTGAGAGATGTGATGATGGTTGCTATGTTTGATTTGTTTGCCATCACTATGACATGCACACCCCCATCCCCGTATACTAGGACAGCATATGCTAGTGGCACCTTAGAGTGTTGTTGTAACAACCCTGATTTTTGAGGCCAATTTAAAATTTTATTTTAAGTAATTTTAATGAGTTTTCGATATTTAAAATAATTTATTTAAAATAAAAATGATTGAAAATTGATTTAAATAGAAGTTAGAACGAATAGTTTAATTTTAATTATAAAAAGAGTTAGTAATAGCGCGGTAGTTTGAAAAGTCAAACTTGAACTTTAACTCATCGTACAGGATGCAAAATTTAACGGATTTTAGTGAAACCAAAAATATTAGAATCTATTTAAAAATATCTTTCTAACGAATCCAAAAAATCGAAATTTCATAGCGGAAATAAAAAGTTATGGCCGATTCAATTTTTAGAAAGGTTGCTGTAGAATTTATATATATTATATATGGCCCGAAAGGCTACTTTTCACATATGAAGGAATTTCGACTCGAAACCACTTCCATTGAGTTCGGAATGACGTTTCTGCATTGAAAAACAGTAAACCCTAATATATATTGAGTTTCGGAAATTATTTGTTTAAAAATGTATTTTTAATATTAAATATATTGGCCTTAAAAATAGTCATTTTTCAAACGACCTCCATTTTTGACGAAACCACTTTTGTTGGAACCGGAATGTCAAATTATTGCTAGGTTTCAATTTTCAGAATTTTTCGAATTAATATGTGAGCATGGCAAAAGAAAATGTGTTTTGACTATTTTAGTTAAATTTAAATGCCTTAAAAATAGCCATTTTTCAAACAGTCTCAGAATTCGACGAAAATAATTTTGTTGGATTCGTACCGTCAAAAGAATGCTAAAAATATTTTTTTTAGAATTTTCTGAGATCGTATGTGGCCCCGGCATATTTTAATGTACGGTCAATATTTAATTAATTAATTTTTTTATGCAATTTTAAATAAAAATCGTACAGATTTCGGAATTGGACCACGGGACCTATCTCATTGCGTTCAGAAGGTGTCAAAACCTTAAGAACGACAGTAAGCAGGCCCAAATCAGAGAAAGTCCGAAAATCCACCTTTATAACACGTTTTTCGAGAATTTATATTATTAAATAATAATAAAATAAAACCCTAACCCTAATTTCAATGGCCAGCCACCGCCAGGTCTGTTCAAGGGCCAGAATTGTCCGAATTTCAAACCTTAATATCTTCCAATCCACTCGACGAAAATCTACAAATTATATACTAAATCGAAGCTCTCTTCCTCCTCTTCGATTCTATACGGAGATGAATATTTTCACCGTTACTAAAGTATTTTGCCTGAATTCTTCCTCCAAACCCATGCCCAAAAATAGCCGCCGCACCCACGTGGACCCCACCGCACCCCCCACCATGGCCGGCGAACAACCCCCTCTCCTCCCTCTTCGATTTGCCACCTTCCGATCGACTTCTAGTTGCACCAATTTCGAGATAAATGCAAACCTAAAATTGAACAAAATGGGTTCAAAAATACATAGGTAACGGCCGAACATGATCAAGGAGGAAGATGATTAAGGGTGGGTTGACTTTTCCTAATTACAGTTGACTAATTAAATTAATTCAATTTTGTCAATCCAAATTAATTTGTATCTTGCTCGTACGAACTCAGATTTGAACGATTTCAGGTTCGCCATGATCATGAGACCGAGAGCTTCGCGATGACACTGACTAGGCATGATTCTAAGCAAGTTGAATTTTGGCTCTAAACAGCGCAAAACTCAATATCAATGTGAGATTTCTATTTTTTTTAAATAAAATTTAATTATTTATTTCAGATATGAAATTATATTTATTTCATGTTTATGTTGTATGTATAATCGTTGAAATGTTGATTTGTGTTGTAATTGCTTGAATCGCTGAATTGAATTGTGTGTAATCATGTTTGACATGACTTTGTGTGTACGACGAAACAACATTAATATTCATGTTCTCAAAAATTTGCGTATGAAATAGAAACAACATTTTTATTTGAAATGTGTTATGCCAATCAAAATAACATTTTTGATTAGAAATTTGCTAGAAAAATATGAGCGAACATTTTTATCTCATTTTGTTGAACTAGTTTTTCAACAGAATATGTATACATATTTTTGAGTAATATTGTTTATGTTAAAAAAAACCCGCTTGTTTAGCAAATATGATATGAGAATAAAAATGCACATTTTGTTAGTAACGTCATATGAGAATAAAAATGCACATTTTGTTGGTAGCGTCATATGAGAATATCATTTTTATGTCAACATGTTAGAATATCATTTTTATGTCGACATGTTAGAATTATCATGTTAATGTTAACATAGTAGAATTGGTCATTTTAAGGTTGATATTATAGAATTATCATTTTGTGAAATGCCAACATAAAATATTCATTTTAGGTTATGTTGGAACCGTCAACGTAAAATATTCACTTTATGTTATATTAGAACCGTCAACACAAAAATCACAATTTAGTTAGAATATTTTTGTGTATAGAAAAAGTATATTTTTAATATAAAATGTTGCACTAGATAATAACGTCATGTTATATTATTTAGAAATGAATATTTTCACCGTTATGTTGTGTTAATTAGAAAAACAATATTATTATTTTACCGTCACGTTATGTCAGATAGAAATGAACATTTTTGCCAATGTGAAGTAGTAGCGACAAATATCATATTTTTGTCAATGTAAAATGGTAGCAAATGAGATTTACATTTTTATTATGTAAACAAAGGTAAGAACTTGTATTGTAAATAAAATTTACATTTTTATATGTAAACAAAAGTAGGAATGTGCATTGATAATAAAGATTACATTTTTATTTTGTAAATTAGGATGAGAACTTGCATTACAAATAAAAATTACATTTTTATTTGAACCAAAGATATAATATTTTCTATGCAAATAAAAATTACATCTTTATTTGAAACTATGATATGCAATTGGCGATGAAAATGAAAATTATATTTTTATTTGTAACTATGATATGAAATTCTATTATAACATTCTTGAAAAATGTTATTTACATTTCCCAATGTAGCTATGATATGAAATTTGGCAAGCGAACAAAAATTACATTTTTTTTATATGTAACTATAAATGAGAATTTGCACTGTAAATTAGAATTACATTTTTATTATGTAATTAAAGTATGTTATTACATTGTAAATTAAAATTACATTTTTATGATGTCACCTAAGAATAGAATTTACATTGCCATTCAAAATAGTCAAGATCGTTTTGGTTTTGCATTGAAAGAGATAAGAAAATCATTAATTTTGTTTGACATTAAATGAATAGCAAAATTATTATTTTTGTTGCATGTAAATTAAACAAACAAAAATATATTCATTTGTATAGAAATGAAGTTGACACCAAAATATATTGCATTTTTGGTTAGGAGTTGAATGACACAAATATACTCATTTTTGTTAGATTATAAGTGACATACAAAAAAATTCATTTTGTTGTAATTGGAATGACACACAAAATATACATTTTGTGTATATGATATGTATAAAAAAAAAAAAATCTTTTTGTCAAATGTGAAAGAATGATAAAATATACATTTTACCGAATGTAAAAGAATGACAAAAATATTCATTTTGTCAAATGTGAAAATGATAAAAATATACATTGTTATCAAATGTAAATAGAGGATAAAAATATTTATTTTGTCAAATGCAAAGAATGAAATAAAACACATTCATTTTTGTTCGTAATAAAAAGAATACATTCATTTTGTTTGTGTTTTGAAAGTTAGCACACAATTTTCATTTTTGGTGAAAGTTAAAAAGAATATTTTTAATATTCTTTTGTTAAAAATGAAAGGTCATGTTGTTTATCACCGTTTTTGTCAAATTAAAAGATTTAACTTTTGTTTATACTTAAAAAGATGGAAGTTCACATTTTTGATGTAAAAAGAAGAGATTTACATTTTAATCAATTGAATTTTTATTAAAAAGGATAACGGTATGAAATTTACATACCCATGTAAAATAATTTCAGTGTAGATTATAACGATGAAATTTATATGTTAATGAATTAGATTTTCATTAAAAAGATTTAAGATATGGAAATTTCATTTTCATGTAAATAGATTAGCACACAAAATTATCGTTTTGTTTGTAATGTAAAATTATTATTTTTGTGTTTTGCATTGAAAAGATAACAAAATTATCAATTTTGTTACATTGAAATAAACAAACAAAAATACTCATTTTTGTAGAAGTAAAAGTAGATGAACAAAAATATTCGTTTGTTGAAATTGAAATGAAACACAAGAATGCCTATTTTTGTTGGAATTGGTATGATACACAAAATACATTTTGTGTAATTTGAAAGATGAAACAAGAAAATGTACATTGTTATGTATACGATGTATATGTGTATGAAAATTAAGATAAACATTATGGTGTGTACATTGTACATTAATATTGTATATACGAATATGAATGTTTTCGTTAGCAAAATGTAATGAAATAAAATAAATTTCATTTCACATTATAAACATTTCGATAGGTTGTGAAGCAAAACATTCACTACTTGTTATGTAATTACGTTAATGAAATGGAATTTAATTCTTTTTATATATATAAAAATAAAGATAAATCGTTACAAATTACTAATAACGATATGAAATGATTTCAAACTTATATATATAAAAGAATTGTTTGGAAAGTCCGAGTCTATATCATTCCAAATAATTTGAACGACGTTTAAAATTCAAGAGTTGAAGACTGCGATTGAAGATCGACGAACTTCATATTGAATGGACGACGACTGCTGATGCCAGTGATTGGAGTAGCTACCTTGAAGGGGCTACAGTGGTGGCCGTCCGGACGTAGTGTTGATTAGTACAGATTTGGCTTTCGCTCAGACCCAGAGCATAAGCTTATAAATGGATTGTGTGTCGGACATCGTACTCCACTAAATATCATGTTATTAATCTTCTGTCGAATGTATGGATGTTTGGTGGCGGAGAATTTATTCTCTTGCTTAACACCCGTTCATATACTTCGGCAAAGGATTGATAGTATGATATGGAGTTACGATGTGGCATGCTAAGATGCATATGATCAAGGCTTTTGTTGAAAAGCAGGCCTTGTGGTTGATGATCAAAGCACAGTCTGTTTAGGCATAGCTTTGTGTATAGCGTGACTCCGCGAGCCTCACACACCGGCGGAGTCTAAAACGGGAGAAGGGAAAGCAGGGAGAGCAGCACGTTTCTTTCTAGCTAGAATTGGTGTTTGGGCTTTAACATGGTCCGATATTTTACTTATGTGGATGATGGAATGAGGCGCCTCGGATGATAGGTTCTATAGGACCGGGAAACGTGTGTTCAGGAATAACTAATCCGCAACTCGTATGGTGGACCGGCCCTGCAGCTATCCAAGGGTTCACTGCGGGGGATCCTGGGACATTGTCTAGAGTGTCTCGAATCGGTAGGAGCTCCTCCCTAGCCTTGACTCATGATGGAAACCAAAATCCAAATACGACCCTACGAATTTGATTATATTACTAGTATGGAGGCATAGTAGTATGGGATACTATTCTTCCTAGGATTTATACATTTACTTTGAAATGTTTTGATATATACTAATAATAATATTAAACTCGTATTTGCCGTATTTAGCATGTTTAATCCTATAAGGTAAAACCCTATCCTCTGGTTTGTGTTGCATTGTGTGATGGCACCTAGGTCTTATGGTGATTCCATTTTTCTCAAAAGCATGACGTTGTTGTACGATTTACTTATTATTTGTTCTGACACATTTATGCACGGTAGCCCATTGGAGTAAACCCGTTCCGCATTAGCGGCGTGGTCCTTGGATTTGCCTTATTACTATTAGTTAAATTAGTTAAGAATTCTCACACCAGTCCCATGACTGACCTGTTGTATGTTTCCACCTTTGCAAACTCGGGTGCCCTCTTTTCCACACGGGCAGTCGAGCAGTTTGTCTACAGGTTTATCTCTTTAGCAGGATCCTGGATTGAAGCTTAAAGCTGTGTCCAGAACATTGGAAGTCTTCCGCTGCCTTAGTTATTTTATTTCCGCTGCAATGTATTATAATATTTTGATTTATCTTCCGCTGTAATTTATCGATGTACTCTGATATTCTGTACTCTGATGTTACATTATTATAATGTTAATAAAAGTCTGTTGTTGTTGTTCTGATGTGTTGTATTCCCAAAGTTAACGTAGGCGGGATTTGAATGGTCTTGGTCGATTTTGCGATCGATTAAGGTCGGGCAAAATCCGACTTGTTACAGTTGGTATCAGAGCTTTGTTAGCTCAAATCTTTGGGGTACAACTCGTTAGAACTGAACAAAAGACTCATCAGAGATTGGATTAGTAATATCCAATAAGAATACTCATTAGAGATAGGATCAGCAGTATCCTAGAATGAGAAAACTCATTAGAGATGGGGTTAGTAATGCCCTAGAATGAGTTGAGAGTAGCAAGCCTATAATATACGTATTTGTAATTATACTCTATTTCGGAAAATATGATTTTTGAATATATAAAAGTTATATATATTTTAAAAGCCAATTAACAAATTGATTGATGATTGTGTAGTGTAATTATTAGTTCAACTAATAAAATTATAAAATTATAGAAACGAATTAAAGAATGAAAGATTAGTTAGTTAATTAATCAACTTTTAGCTTCGTTCTTTTTCGAGGACGAAAAGTTTTTAAGTGGGGGAGACTGTAACAACCCTGATTTTTTGGGCTAATTTAAAAATTTATTTTAAGTAATTTTAATGAGTTTTCGATATTTAAAATAATTTATTTAAAATAAAAATGATTGAAAATTGATTTAAATAGAAGTTAGAATGAATAATTTAATTTTAATTATAAAAAGAGTTAGAAAAAGCGCGGTAGTTTGAAAAGTCAAACTTGAACTTTGACTGATCGTATAGGATGCAAAATTTAACGGATTTTAGTGAAACCAAAAATATTAGAATCAATTTAAAAATATCTTTCTAACGAATCTGAAAAATCGAAATTTAATAGCGGAAATCAAAAGTTATTGCCAATTCAATTTTTAGAAAGGTCGTTGTAGAATTTATATATATATATATATATATTATATGGCCCGAAAGGCTACTTTTCACATATGAAGGAATTTCGACTCGAAACCACTTCCATTGAGTTCAGAATGACGTTTTTGCATTGGAAAACAGTAAACACTTATATATTTTTAGTTTCGGAAATTATTTGTTTAAAAATGTATTTTTAATATTAAATATATTGGCCTTAAAATAGTCATTTTTCAAACGACCTCCGTTTTCGACGAAACCCCTTTTGTTGGAACCGGAATGTCAAATTATTGCTATGTTTCAATTTTCAGAATTTTTCGAATTAATATGTGAGCGTGGCAAAAGAAAATGTGTTTTGACTATTTTAGTTAAATTTAAGTGAAAATTAGGCTCACATCCTTAAAACTAAACTTAATTAGGCTCACATCCTCCCCTTTTGAAACATGTAAAATTCATCCCTATTTTCAAGCAGCGGCTCTTTTTTTACCCGAAATGCCCTTTTCCTCTAATTAACGATGTAATTAAGTTTTGGTCTAAACACGTATTAGGGTTTCATTTTTTTCATCGTTAATATTTTTCTGAGTCATGGCGGCGCCATCATCTTCACCTTTCTCCTTTCTAGAATCAATTAGTGATCCCTTCGCTCTCCTTGGAAATCAACAATGGACAACGTCCGTCCGCTCTTTTATCTTCAGGCAGTGCAACTACAAATAGGGCACAAAACAAAACATGAAGAATGAGGTGTCACGATTTTTTTTACGAGCTACAAATCTAAGAAAAAAGACGTCGGATGGACTGCGAGGGATATTGTTCGAGCTCTAAGGCAATTGATTCATCAAACGTCGGATTTAAGGTATTTGTATCTAGGGGTACGATTTTCAGTTTTCTTCGATTATGATTGTTCAATGTTTTTTCTGTTGTTAGATTTTGTAGTTACTGAAGAAGTTTGGTTGGAAAGAAGGCACTGGTCTCGGCGTTTCAGAGCAGGTTCATATCTACTTTTTTTTTGCTGAATTTGTGTTTTTTCATATTTCATTTTTAAAAAATTGGATGTTTTCCGACAAATTCACGCATGAAATTATTGTCAGAACATTTGGGTTTGCATGTGATCAGAAAAGTTGAGTATAAGTATGCATATATTATTGATATATGCAGACAAATATGCATATATTTTAAAGATCTATTTTCAACATTTCTGTTAAAAATTTGCCTACAAATATGCATATATTCTAAATATATGCATATCTGTATGCAACTTTTTACCAGACACGAAGAAAAACATATTGTTAGAACATTATTGTTATTTTGCTGAATTGTACGCATATAAATATGCAGATATTATTGTTATTTTGCTGAATTTTAAGCATATATTTATATCAATCTAATTTGATCGATCATACATTTAAAAAATTGCATGTTTCTCGACAAATTCAAGTATGAAACTGTTGTTAGAACATTTGGGTTTGCATGTGCTCAGAAAAGTTGAGTATAAGTATGCATATTTTATAGATATATACATACAAATATGCATATATTTTAAAAAATTGGATGTTTTCCGACAAATTCACGCATGAAATTATTGTCAGAACATTTGGGTTTGCATGTGATCAGAAAAGTTGAGTATAAGTATGCATATATTCTTGACATATGCATACAAATATTCATATATTTTAAAGATCTATTTTCAACATTTCTTTTAAAAATTTGCCTACGAATATGCATATATTCTAAATATATGCATATCTGTATGCAACTTTTTACCAGACACGAAGAAAAACATATTGTTAGAACATTATTGTTATTTTGCTGAATTGTACGCATATAAATATGCAGATATTATTGTTATTTTGCTGAATTTTACGCATATATTTATATCAATCTAATTTGATCGATCATTCATTTAAAAAATTGCATGTTCCTGCGATTATTGGTGTATTAATGTTGTTGAAGCTTAGGAATGGTAGCTGTTATATTCGTCTTTTTTTTATAGTTCTGTTGCTATCGCTATTATAGCTCCTCCGAAAGATACATGAATGCCTGGTCGTCCATTTTCATCAAAAAATTAAAATCTGCAGGTGATTTTACAAGGAGTACTAGAAGTGGTTTGTGGAGTAAGCTGGGCCATAACAAAAGAACTTGTTCTTCAAAAGACCATTAGTTCTGCTACATTAGTTCTGTTACATTTGTTGTAAACTTTTACCATTTGTTGTAAACATTTACGTGATGTAATACAATCAATTCAGTATTTTGTTGTAAATTTGTTTTAATTTACCAGTCATTTATTCAAGCTGAAATGTATGCAAATATTTGTTATATCTGAATAAATGTATGCAGTTTTTTTGAACGTTCATTTGCCTCATTTGTACAAAAAAATTTGCATGTCTATCCTGTAAGAAACAAGTAGTACCTGCAAAATATTAAAATGTAAATATGCTTATTAGGAAACTACTACTGATCATTTTTGCATATAAGTGTGCAATTTTTTTTGAATATTTGCATGATCTTCATTAAAATTATGACCAACGGCTTTTGAGTGTTCAACGCGTTTTTAAAAAAAAAATTGAAAAGTTCAACAGCGATTTTTTTATTGATGGTTTTGCAGAATCATGGAAATAGTGTTTTGAGCGAGATTAAAGGTATGTTTTGAATGATTAAATGATGACAAATCAAAGTTGGAAAGTTTTTTAATTGCGCAAGGGTAGAGTTGGAATGTTTTTAGTGGAATTTCAAAAATAGGGATGTATTTTATATTGTTTTTATCAACGGGTTTTTTTTCTATTTTGAAACTTAATAGGGACCTGTAAAAAACGCACCCTAAATTTAAACGCCTTAAAAATAGCCATGTTTCAAACTGTCTCAGAATTCGACGAAAATAATTTTGTTGGATTCGTATCATCATAAGAAAGCTAAAAATATTTTTTTTAGAATTTTCTGAGATCGTATGTGGCCCCGGCATATTTTAATGTACGGTCAATATTTAGTTAATTAATTTTTTATGCAATTTTAAAAAGAAATCATACAGATTTCGGAATTGGACCACGGGACCTATCCCATTGCGTTCAGAAGGTGTCAAAACCTTAAGAACGACAGTAAGCAGGCCCAAATCAGAGAAAGTCCGAAAATCCACCTTTATAATACGTTTTTCGAGAATTTATATTATTAAATAATAAAAAATAAAACGCTAAGCCTAATTTCAATGGCCCGCCGCCGCCAGGTCTGTTCAAGGGCCAGAATTGTCCGAATTTCAAACCTTAATATCTTCCAATCCACTCGACGAAAATCTACAAATTATATACCAAATCGAAGCTCTCTTCCTCCTCTTCGATTCTATACGGAGATGATGAGCTTTACTAAAGTATTTTGCCTGAATTCTTCCTCCAAACCCGCACCCAAAAACAGCCTCCGCACCCATGTGGACCACACCGCACCCCCCA
Source organism: Allium sativum (assembly GCA_030737875.1). Classification (NCBI taxonomy): domain Eukaryota; kingdom Viridiplantae; phylum Streptophyta; class Magnoliopsida; order Asparagales; family Amaryllidaceae; genus Allium; species Allium sativum. The sequence goes on along the minus strand of CM060923.1, from coordinate 567,521,535 downwards.
CCATGGCCGGCTAACAACCCCCTCTCCTACCTCTTCGATTTGCCACCTTCCGATCGACTTCTAGTTGCACCAATTTTGAGATAAATGCAAACCTAAAATTGAACAAAATGGGTTCAAGAATACAATGGTAACGGCCGAACATGATGAAGGAGGAAGATGATTAAGGGTGGGTTGACTTTTCCTAATTACAGTTGACTAATTAAATTAATTCAATTTTGTCAATCTAAATTAACTTGTATCTTGCTCGTACGAACTCGGATTTGAACGATTTCAGGTTCGCCACGATCGTGAGACCGAGAGCTTCGCGATGACACTGACTAGGCATGATTCTGAGCAAGTTGAATTTTGGCCAAATTTTGGCTCTGTACAGCGCAGAACTCAATATCAATGTGAGATTTCTATTTTTTTTAAAATCAAATTTAATTATTTATTTCAGATATGAAATTATATTTATTTCATGTTTATGTTGTATGTATAATCGTTGAAATGTTGATTTGTGTTGTAATTGCTTGAATCGCTGAATTGAATTGTGTGTAATCATGTTTGACATGACTTTGTGTGTACGACGAAACAACATTTTATTATATGTATAAAATATACAATATTCATGTCGTCAAAAATTTGCGTATGAAATAAAACAACATTTTTATTTGAAATGTGTTGTGCCAATCAAAATAACATTTTTGGTTAGAAATTTGCTGGAAAAATATGAGCGAACCTTTTTATCTCATTTTGTTGAACTAGTTTTTCAACAAAATATGTATACATATTATTGTGTAATATTGTTTACGTTAAAAAAAAACCGCTTGGTTAGCAAATATGATATGAGAATAAAAATGCACATTTTGTTAGTAACGTCATATGAGAATAAAAATGCACATTTTGTTGGTAGCGTCATATGAGAATATCATTTTTATGTCAACATGTTAGAATATCATTTTTATGTCGACATGTTAGAATTATCATGTTAATGTTAACATAGTAGAATTGGTCATTTTAAGGTTGATATTATAGAATTATCATTTTGTGAAATGCCAACATAAAATATTCATTTTAGGTTATGTTGGAACCGTCAAAGTAAAACATTCACTTTATGTTATGTTAGAACCGTCAACGCAAAAATCATAATTTAGTTAGAATATTTTTGTGTAGAGAAAAAGTACATTTTTAATATAAAATATTGCATTAGATAATAACATCATGTTATATTATTTAGAAATGAATATTTTCACCGTCATGTTGTGTTAATTAGAAAAACAATAATTTTTTTTACCGTCACGTTATGTCAGGTAGAAATGAACATTTTTGCCAATGTAAAGTAGTAGCGACAAATATCATATTTTTGTCAATGTAAAATGGTAGCAAATGAGATTTACATTTTTATTATGTAAACAAAGGTATGAACTTGCATTGTAAATATAATTTACATTTTTATATGTAAACAAAAGTAGGAATGTGCATTGATAATAAAGATTACATTTTTATTTTGTAACTTAGGATGAGAACTTGCATTGCAAATAAAAATTACATTTTTATTTGAACTAAAGATATAATATTTGCTATGCAAATAAAAATTACATCTTTATTTGAAACCATGATATGCAATTAGTGATGAAAATGAAAATTATATTTTTATTTGTAACTATGATATGAAATTCTATTATAACATTTTTGAAAAATGTTATTTACATTTCCCAGTGTAGCTATGATATGAAATTTGGCAAGCGAACAAAATTTACATTTTTTTTATATGTAACTATAAATGAGAATTTGCACTGTAAATTAGAATTACATTTTTATTATGTAATTAAAGTATGTTATTACTTTGTAAATTAAAATTACATTTTTATGATGTCACCTAAGAATAGAATTTACATTGCCATTCTAAATAGTCAAGATCATTTTGATTTTGCATTGAAAGAGATAAGAAAATCATTATTTTTGTTTGACATTAAAAGAATAGCAAAATTATTATTTTTGTTGCACGGAAATTAAACAAACAAAAATATATTCATTTGTATAGAAATGAAGTTGACACCAAAATATATTGCATTTTTGGTTAGGAGTTGAATGACACAAATATACTCATTTTTGTTAGATTATAAGTGATGTACAAAAAAATTCATTTTGTTGTAATTGGAACGACACACAAAATATACATTTTGTGTATATGATATGTATGAAGAAAAAAAAATCTTTTTGTCAAATGTGAAAGAATGATAAAATATACATTTTATCGAATGTAAAAGAATGACAAAAATATTCATTTTGTCAAATGTGAAAATGATAAAAATATACATTGTTATCAAATGTAAATAGAGGATAAAAATATTTATTTTGTCAAATGCAAAGAATGAAATAAAACACATTCATTTTTGTTCGTAATAAAAAGAATACATTCATTTTGTTTGTGTTTTGAAAGTTAGCACACAATTTTCATTTTTGGTGAAAGTTAAAAAGAATATTTTTAATATTCTTTTGTTAAAAATGAAAGGTCATATTGTTTATCACCGTTTTTGTCAAATTAAAAGATTTAACTTTTGTTTATACTTAAAAAGATGAAAGTTACATTTTTGATGTAAAAAGAAGAGATTTACATTTTAATCAATTGAATTTTTATTAAAAAGGATAACGGTATGAAATTTACATACCCATGTAAAATAATTTCAGTAAAGATTATAACGATGAAATTTATATGTTAATGAATTAGATTTTCATTAAAAAGATTTAAGATATGGAAATTTCATTTTCATGTAAATAGATTAGCACACAAAATTATCGTTTTGTTTGTAATGTAAAATTATTATTTTTGTGTTTTGCATTGAAAAGATAACAAAATTATCAATTTTGTTACATTGAAATAAACAAAAAAAAATACTCATTTTTGTAGAAGTAAAAGTAGATGAACAAAAATATTCATTTGTTGAAATTGAAATGAAACACAAGAATGCCTATTTTTGTTGGAATTGGTATGATACACAAAATACATTTTGTGTAATTCGAAAGATGAAACAAGAAAATGTACATTGTTATGTATACGATGTATATGTGTATGAAAATTAAGATAAACATTATGGTGTGTACATTGTACATTAATATTGTATATACGAATATGAATGTTTTCGTTAGCAAAATGTAATGAAATAAAATAAATTTCATTTCACATTATAAACATTTCGATAGGTTGTGAAGCAAAACATTCACTACTTGTTATGTAATTACGTTAATGAAATGGAATTTAATTCTTTTTATATATATAAAAATAAAGATAAATCGTTACAAATTACTAATAATGATATGAAATGTTTTCCAACTTATATATATACAAGAATTATTTGGAAAGTCCGAGTCTATCTCATTCCAAATAATTTGAACGACGTTTAAAATTCAAGAATTGAAGACAGCGATTGAAGATCGACGATCTTCATATCGAATGGACGACGACTGCTGATGCCCGTGATTGGAGTAGCTACCTTGAAGGGGCTATGGTGGTAGCCGTCCGGACGTAGTGTTGATTAGTACGGATTTGGCTTTCGCTCAGACCCAGAGCATAAGCTTATAAATGGATTGTGTGTCGGACACGTACTCCATTAAATATCATGTTATTAATCTTCTGTCGAATATATAGATGTTTGGTGGCGGAGAATTAACACTCGTTCATATATTTCGGCAAAGGATTGATAGTGTGATATAGAGTGACGATATGGCATGATAAGATGCATATGATCCAGGCTTTTGTTGAAAAGCAGGCCTTGTGGTTGATGATCAAAGCATAGTCTGTTTAGGCATAGCTTTGTGTATAGCGTGACTTTGCGAGCCTCACACTCCGGCGGAGTCTAAAACGGGAGAAGGGTGCGCAGGGAGAGCAACACGTTTATTTCTAGCTGGAAGTGGTGTTTGGGCTTTAACACAGCCCGACATTTTACTTATGTGGATGATGGAATGAGGCGCCTCGGATGATAGGTTCTATAGGACCGGGAAACGTGTGTCCAGGAATAACTAATCCGCAACTCGTATGGTGGACCGGCCCTGCAGCTATCCAAGGGTTCACTGCGGGGGATCCTAAGACATTAGCTAGAGTGTCTCGAATCGGTAGGAGCTCCTCCCTAGCCTTGACTCATGATGGAAACCAAAATCCAAATATGACCCTACGAATTTGATTGTATTACTAGTATGGAGGCATAGTAGTATGGGATACTATTCTTCCTAGGATTTATACATTTACTTTGAAACGTTTTGATATATACTAATAATAATATTAAACTCGTATTTGCCGTATTTAGCATGTTTAATCACTATAAGGTAAAACCCTATCCTCTGGTTTGTGTTGCATTGTGTGATGGAGCCTGGGTCTTATGGTGATTCCATTTTTCTCAAAAGCATGACGTTGTTGTACGATTTACATATTATTTGTTCTGACACATTTATGCACGGCAGCCCATTGGAGTAAACCCGTTCCGCGTTAGAGGCGTGGTCCTTGGATTTGCCTTATTACTATTAGTTAAATTAGTTAGGAATTCTCACACCAGTCCGATGACTGACCCGTTGTTTGTTTCCACCTTTGCAAACTCGGGTGCCCTCTTTTCCACACGGGCAGTCGAGCAGTTTGTCTACAGGTTTATCTCTTTAGCAGGATCTTGGATTGAAGCTTAAAGCTGTGTCCAGAACATTGGAAGTCTTCCGCTGCCTTAGTTATTTTATTTCCGCTGCAATGTATTATAATATTGTAATTTATCTTCCGCTGTAGTTTATCGATGTACTCTGATATTCTGTACTATGATGTTACATTATTATAATGTTAATAAAAGTCTGATGTTGTTGTTCTGATGTGTTGTATTCCCAAAGTTAACATAGGCAGGATTTGAACGGTCTTGGTCGATTTTGCGATCGATTAAGGTCGGGCAAAATCCGACTCGTTACAGTTGTATGGTATGTAGTGCTAACTCTTTGGTTGCAGGTCCAGGTTCAGGTATGGCATAATATACCTGTTATTGTTCTGTTTAGCTGCTTATCGCTCATACCAGACTTTTTGTCTGACCCAGAGTTTTATGCCTCTTCTTATTACTCTGGGTGCTCACACGAGCAGACTAGAGACAGGTTAGCTGGTGATGCGCGAGTAGCGGATTCAGAGGCGAGCAGGAGGCTTCCACGTATGATATGTATAGATATTCTCCCTGTGTCATTGCTGGTCACTACTTTGGGCATTAGTAGTGTACCTTTCTTGTTTAGCTTTATGAGACAGTTTTAAAAAGTTGTAATAATGTTGGCTTTGGATCATAAGCTGTACTTTGAATTTTCCGCTGCTATGATAGTTTGTTTCAGCTTATGTACTGTCTCAACTGTTTTACGTCAAGTATGTTATTATTATATTTTGTTCTATGCGCTGTGAGACATTCTACAGGTTCCTTGTTGGTTCTTCATCTTCTTCCTTTCCTTCTGACGACCGTCCCGTGCTAACTGGACATGTGTACAACGCACTTTTGGAGTAAATGTCGGTTGGTGCGGGGCGGGTTGTCTCATTTGGTATCAGAGCTTTAGGTTGCATAGTTGACCTATGGAATTCATCAGGGAGATATAGTACGTATATGAGAGAGTGTATTTGTGATTACTTTGGTTTTTAAAAGCTATATATATTATTAGTATAGCTAAGGATGAAGTCGCACTGTACTAGCACCACTATGGAGATGGTTAATCGTTTTCTCTTTACAGATTGAACGATGAGCCGATACGCAAGAGGTGCTGGTAGAGGAGCCAATAATGGGAATGCTGCTGACATGAGGGCGATGTTTACTGACCTCATGAGAGACATTCTTAGGGATGTGCAAGGGGCAGCTCCCAATCCCGGTAATGGTGGTGGTCCAATAGTGCAGACGCCTAGGGTCGATTTCGCCAAGCTATGCAAGAATTACACTAGTCTTGGAGGGAAGCCGTTCCACGAAACAGAGTCAGCCACGGATGTTCAGGATTAGTTGGATAGCTGTGGTCGTATCTTCGACAACTTGGGTATCGAGGATGCGATGAAGAGAAGGCTAGCGTCTCGTCAGCTGCAAGGGCGAGTGATGAATTGGTGGAATGCTATTAAGACAGCCACTCCAGAGGATCAGATTACTTGGGAGCAGTTTAAGGCTCGCTTTAGTGAGAAGTTCATTCCAGCTGCTCAGAAATCAGTGTTGTTTAAGAAATTTTTGGAGCTCAAGCAGAATGGCAGAGCTGTCTCGGAGTATATTACAGAATTCGACACTTTGTCAAAATATGTGTTATCCCTTATCGATACTCCTGAGAAGAAGAATGAGAAATTCATTACTGGTTTGGATGGATACTTGGGGGAAAGGTTCATTAACCACATCGATGAGACTTTTGAATCGATTGTTGGGAAAGCTTTGAGATCAGAGAGTCTTTACCCTAAGTCAAAGACTGAGGTTGCACTTGCAGAGGAGCCGAAACCATAAGCACGTGGTGGAGGCAAGAGTGGTTCTCAGAATAAGAGGAAGCAGAACTAGAACAAGGATGGCCAGAAAAAGAATAAGAAAGATGTGTAGTGCTTCAGCTGTGGTTAGAAGGGCCATTATGCTAGTAATTGCCGGGCCAAGCCAGCGGATAGGAAGTGCTTCAACTGTAGCCAAGTGGGACATCACAAGGACAAGTGTCTGGAACCCCCTAAAGAAAAGCAGACGGTGAGAGCATATGCCCTTAATGTTATTCCTTCTTCGTCGAATGCCCCAACCGCGGCGGAGAAGGGAAAGAATGTCATCATTCAAGGTATGCTTTCTGTTTATGATATTCCTGTAAGAGTTTTGTTTGATACCGGGGCTTCCAGTTCTTTCATATCTAGTGACCTGGTAGATAGGTTGGGATTGGAACCCGAGATTGTCGATAGACCTTTAGTAGTGACGAACCCGATTGGTGGTTCGACTAGACTTAGCATGATTTGTCATAATGTGGTCTTATCGAGTCATGGATGCATGTTTGTTTGTGATTGCTTTGTTCTGGGCTTTACTGGGTTTGGCATTATTTTGGGAGTCGATTGGCTCCAAAGTTACGGGGTAGTGGTAGACTATGAGGGCTTTTTGGTGACAGCTAGGGCGGATGATGGGCGGAGGTAGTGTTTAGTGGTCTACCCTGTGATGGGGCAATGGCTAGTTTTCTAAATTCCCTCGACATCCCGCATAGTGAGTTGTCAGGTTTGCCCGTGGTTGGCCAGTATCCGGACGTTTTCGAGGAAGTGACCGGGCTTCCACCACACCGAGAGATTGAGTTCCGTATCGATTTAGTGAAAGATGCCAGACATATAGTGATGCCACTTCGTCGTATGGCACCAAGGGAGCAGCGAGAGCTCGGGGTGCAAGTCAGCAATCTTTTGAAGAAGGAATTTATCAGAAGGAGTGTTTCTGAATGGGCAGCACCAGTTGTGTTTGCTACCAAGGCGGATGGTCCCCTTCGTTTGTGTGTAGACTACCGCGAGTTGAATAAAGTGACGAGGAAGAACAAGTATCCTCTACCGCGGATAGATGATTTGTTTGATCAATTGAGTGGCGCGAGAGTATTTTCTCAGTTGGATCTCGTGATAGGCTTTCATCAGCTTAGAGTGGAAGCTGAGAGTATAGCTAAAACGGCATTTCGGACGCCGTCTGGGTTTTATGAGTGGTTGGTCATGCCATTCGGGCTGACCAATGCCCCAGCATATCTTGTGGATCTTATGAATAGGGTATCCAGAGATCAGTTGAATAAGTTTGTCCTTATGTTCGTGGATGACATTTTGGTCTATTCGAGGACAGAGGAAGAACACAAGGAACATTTAAGAATAGTGATGGAGGTGTTGAGAAAACACCAGTTGAAAGCAAAGTTTTCTAAGTGTCACTTCTAGAGGAGGGAAGTGAGATTCTTGGGCCATGATGTTTCAGAGAATGGTATTGCCGTGGACCCTGCGAAGGTGGCTATGGTACAGAATTGACCTACGCCCAAGAATGCAACAGACATAAGAAGCTTCTTGGGGTTAGCTGGATATTATCGTAAGTTTATCCAGGACTTCTCCAAGATAGCGGCACCGTTGACTCAGTTGACTAAGAAGAATCAAGCCTTCGTCTGGGATGGAGTGTGTGAGAATGCATTCAAGAGTCTAAAAGAAAAGTTGACGCGTGCGCCAGTGTTAGTCATTCCTAAAGGGGATGAAGAAATGACTGTATACACGGATGCTTGTGGTACCGGACTAGGTGCTGTATTGATGCAAGGAGGTAGGGTTGTAGCTTATGCTAGTCGGCAATTAAAGCCGCATGAGAAAAAGTATCCTACCCATGATTTAGAACTGGCAGCGATCGTGTTTGCGTTGAAGAAGTGGAGACATTATCTCTTGGGAGAAAGATTTGAGTTGTTTACCGATCATAAATCGTAAAAGTATCTCTTCTCTCAGAAGGATCTAAATCTCCGACAGCAGAGATGGTTAGAGTTCTTGGCTTCGTATGATTTTGATATCGCATATACACCTGGGAAAGGTAACGCGGTAGCCGATGCCTTGAGTAGGAGACATGCCAGTTTAGGGGCTATGTTTCTTGAATGGAAGCAACTAGAGTATATCGCAGGGTATGATTTCAAACCAAAATGCGAATTAGATTCAGAGATGTTAGCTAGTTTGACGATCAGACCCACCTTGATTGAGCGGATTGGTTCCAGTCAGAGGGACGATCCTAATATATTGGAAATCATCTCCAAGTTAGAGATGAACATCGACGGTGAGGAGATGAATTTGTATGGGCTTAATCGAGAAGGATGGCTTCAAAAGAATGGAAGACTTGTTGTACCCAACGTGAATGGTTTGCGAGATGAAGTGCTTAGGGAATGTCATCACTCAAAACTGACTATACATCCCGGTGGTGATAAGATGTATCGAGACATGAAGCAGACTTACTATTGGGAAGGAATGAAAAGAGACGTTGGGAAGTTTATATCCAAATGCATGAAATGCCAGCTAGTTAAAGCCGAGCAATAGAAGCCTAGTGGCTTGTGGCAACCATTAGAAATTCCTGAATGGAAATGGGAGCAAGTCTCAATGGATTTCATTGATGGTTTACCAAGGACTAGATTGGGACATGATAGCATTTGGGTAATTGTGGATCAATTGACTAAGAGTGTAAGATATATACCAGTCAAATCGACCAGAACGGCAGCTAAGTTAGCAGAATTATATACGAAATGGGTTGTGAGATTTCATGGAGTACCTAAAGGCATTGTGAGTGACCGAGACCCGTTGTTTACTAGTGGGTTTTGGAAGAGCTTACAAGAGGCTCTAGGGTCGGAAGTACATCTCAGTACCGCGTATCACCCTCAAACTTATTGTCAGACAGAGAGGGTGAATCATATATTGGAAGATCTCTTGAGAGCTTGTATATTGGATTTTGGTGGATCATGGGATGACCATTTGCATCTAGTAGAGTTTGCATATAATAATAGCTACCAATCTAGTATCGGTATGGCTCCATATGAAGCTTTGTACGGAAGACCGTGCAACTCACCATCATGTTGGATAGAGACTGGCGAGAAGTTTATGCTTGGACTAGATGTGGTGAGGGAAACTTCAGATAAGATTAAGGTCATTCAACAACGGATGAAGGCTGCCCAGGATAGGCAGAAGAGTTATGCTGACAAGAGGAGAAAAGACTTAAAATTCACCGTTGGTGACTTGGTGTTTGTCAAGGTTTCTCCATTGAAGAGCGTGATACGATTTGGCAGGAGAGGCAAGTTGGCACCAAGATTTGTTGGCCCATTCCCAGTTCTCGAACAAGTTAGGAATTTGGCGTGTAGAGTTGACTTACCAGAGAAGATGGCGGGAGTTCACAACGTGTTTCATGTTTCCCAGCTAAGGAAGTTCGTACACGTCCCAGATATGACTATTTCACCTGATCAGTTGGAGGACTTCGAAGTGGAACCTGAGGTGGTTAGGAACTACAAGCCGATCTGTATTGTCGAGCACGACACAAAGCGACTTCGAAGGAAGGCGGTGAAATTAGTTAAGGTTCAGTGGGGCGAGAACGAGAATGACTGTACTTGGGAAACAGAGGAAAGGATTAGGAAAACGTATCCAAAACTCTTTGCCTGGTAAGATTTACTTTGCAATTTAGTTATTCCGCATGCTAGGATAGACTTGTTTTGCATGTTTGATTGTTGTTTTATGGCTGATAGGCATGCGGGACCCTTTTGTGTGTTTTAGTTAGGGAATTTCAGGGACGAAATTTCTTAAGGGGGGAAGAATGTAACAACCCGCATTCTACGCATCGGAGGATCGTAGAATATTTCTTTCTTTCTTATATAAAGGCGTATGGTCATGTAACTTTGGGAAACGACTATTGGGGTCATTCCCCATGTTCATGATTTTTGCTGATTTTTAAATGACCGTTTTGCCCCTAGCTGATACTGTTTTGGCCATAACTTTTGACTAGAAATGAATTTTGACCTTGAAACCACTTCCATTAAATTCGTTTGATAGTTTACCTTTCCGTAGAGTGGTTATAATAGCCAAATGGACTTACCTTTTGGGAGATATGGCTGAAATAAGGTTTGGAAGGTGAAAAACTGCTTAACCGGACCAAATAGGGTGATTAGTGAATGGGCCCATAACCCATTTCGGGATTAGGGTTATGGGGAGGCTGAAAAGAGTTACAGATTCATTCCACTTCAGTTTTCTAGCATCCACTTACCTCTTAGAAACCCTAAAAATGACTTCCAACCTCTAAATCACCCAAAATCACTTCCTAATCAAGGATTAAGCTTAAAAACATCAAATCAAGGGGGATCTTCGCCAAATCAAGATTAGAGCTGCTGATTTGCATTGTTATTCACGCCCAAACAGAGATTTATTTCAGATCTAAGGTTTATTTGTGGCTAAGGTGAGTGATTTGCATAGTTCCTCACTAATTATGGTTAATTAAGGGTAATTAGTGAAGATTAGTGAATTTATACATTAATAAATTCTGGAAAAATACTTATAAATTCTTAAATAATGTTTTAGACCTTTGTTAGAAATTTAGTTTAATTTGATTAAGTTTTGCTAATCATATCCTTAGTTTTTCCTAAACATGCTTAAGGGAAAATATGGGGTTTTGGGTAGGTTTGATCCAAATTACATGCTATGGTTGTTGTTTTGATGTCTATGGTTGATTCTCTACGTTGCTATGACTGTATGGTATGTTTTTTGACTGATTTGAACTGTTAGATTGGTTGAAAACTTCGTCGTATGACATAAAACAGTCGCTGGAAAGTCACAGGAAATATGCAGGGTTCCGAACTGGATCGGATCGGATAATTGGGCTCTGATCGGATAGGAGAACTGGGCGAGAAGACTCGATTCGGATTGGAACTTATCATAAGAGGCTTGGCGAGAAGGAAGGCCATTTTCTTAGAGTTGGAGTTGGGCAGGGGATCGGATCGGAGAGACAAAAAAGGGGATCGGATCGGAGAGACCAGAAAGGGGATCGGATCGGGCAAATGGAGAAGGATGGGATCGGATCGGGAAACCTAGAAGGGAGCAACCACCGAACCGAACAGAGGATGGGCACTATATTTCTGAACCGAACAGAGGATGAGCACTACACTTCCGAACCGAACTGAGGAGGGATGGAGCACTGATCCAGGCATGGACTAGGACCACCGAACCGACCTAGAAGGTTACACCGAACCGAACCGAACTAGAAGGGGAACACCGAACCGAACCGTACGTTTGTTATTACTACTACGCGACGACTCTTTTGAAGATCAACTCCAATTCGACCAAAACCCGAGATGCAAAGAAAGTCCAAATGAAGAGCTTTGACTCAGAATCCAGTTGGGAACCAATGAGTGGGCTTCATGAGTCGGGCTTTACTGCGGGACGTGTGCTAAGGGGTTGTCGATGTCCGTTACTTTGGATCACTATGTGTAGGAAGTACGTGAACGGATTCAGGGCCATAGTGGCCTAGGTACAGCTAAAGGGCTATAGACCAATGAAGTGGGGTCATTTGTAAAGATTTGGTCATGACTCCATCTTGTATGCTTAGTAGTAGCAGTAGTTGTACAAGTCGAACTCCGTCACTACTTCGATGGGTCTAGTGATTGACAGTGGTGGACATCGTAGGCTTTATGCACTGAGTGAGAGATGTGAGGATGGTTTCTATGTTTGATTTGTTTGCCATCACTATGACATGCACACGCCCACCCCGGTATACTTGTACACCATATGTTAGTGGCACCTTAGAGTGTTGTACGGTATGTAGTGCTAACTCTTTGGTTGCAGGTCCAGGTTCCGGTATGGCATAGTATACCTGTTATTGTTCTGTTTAGCTGCTTATCGCTCATACCAGACTTTTTGTCTGACCCAGAGTTTTATGTCTCTTCTTATTATTCTGGGTGCTCACACGAGCAGACTAGGGACATGTTAGCTGGTGATGCGCGAGTAGAGGATTCGGAGGCGAGCAGGAGGCTTCCACGTATGATATGTATAGATATTCTCCCTGTGTCGTTGCTGGTCACTACTTTGGGCATTAGTAGTGTACCTTTCTTGTTTAGCTTTATGAGACAGTTTTAAAAAGTTGTAATAATGTTGGCTTTGGATCATAAACTGTACTTTGGATTTTCCGCTGCTATGATAGTTTGTTTCAGCTTATGTACTGTCTCACCTGTTTTATGTCAAGTATGTTATTATTATATTTTGTTCTATGCACTGTGAGACATTCTACAGGTTCCTTGTTGATTCTTCATCTTCTTCCTTTCCTTCTAACAACCGTCCCATGCTAACTGGACATGTGTACAGCGCACTTTAGGAGTAAATGTCGGTTGGTGCGGGGTGGGTTGTCACACAAAATTTTATTCCATTGTTAATCGGGTTACAGAACAAGTTTTATTTAAAACATCGTTCATGATAAAACCAAAGACCAGTTTCAATTTCATTCCAATTAAATATCAATTAATTGGTATACTTTATTAAATCTAAATAAAAAGATTTAATCTTTTCTCAACTGGGTCCAAGAATAGTGTTAATGAAGACACCATTCACAACAAACCCAAAATCACATTTAATATTAAATACAAGGCTCTGAATAGAAAATATATCGGCTTATATTCAATATCAAATTCTGGAATCAACAAATACTGTATTGGAATAACGATATATATATATAATATATATCTTCCAAATTCCTCTACAATATCCGTATAATCGTGGAATCCAATATCGAAACACCCCGAAGATGATTTCAATTCAAATCCTTTCCAATTCATATATTGGACATTCCGGTTATTTTTAAAACCATTTCAAATCCAATTTATTTATTTAAAAATATTGGATTTCATAATTCTAGTTCATAACTAGTTCATTTCGATAAAAATATATTTTTATCTTTTCAAATATGAAATTTTTCATCCTTATTCTTTCCAAATCATTTCTTATTATTTTACACTAATTATTGATATTTTTAATAATTTTATCAAGGCCCGTACAGTAGATTTCCGTAAACGACCATCGAATTGCACTTACAACGACCTTTTTCAAATTTGATTTGGACATAATTCCAAATCCAACCGTTAGATTTCAAATATCTAATATTCATTAGAAATCTCTTTTCGGTACGAACCCAACGGTTCTAGTTTTAGGAGAATCCGACAGTCGGATCTCCCGTAATGTCCATTTGAAGTCAATGGTCGAAATTCGCGAAATATCGCAACGTAGCGCGTTCTATTCAGGCCATTATATATATATATGTATGTATGTATGTATGTATGTATAATATGTATATATTTCATCGATTTCCTTTTAAATCATATTTTATAAAAAAAATTAACTTCGTTTTCGAAACGATTTCAACTTTGTATTCAATTTCAAATCAAAATTGAATATTCCCTATCATTAATATATAAATGATAATATTTTAAAAAGATTAGATTTTGAAATCAATTCCTTTCCGATATTCATTATAAAAATGAATAAAATCAATATAAATATCGTTCATGTCAAAATGACATTAATCTAATCCACACGGCTTTATATATTTAAGTATATTCGTGTCCATCCCAAATCGGACTTCAAATTCAAATTTTGATTTTTACTGAATATTATTTTAAAATTATTCATTATTTTTAAATATTTTTTATTTTAAAATATTCATTCTTTCTGAATTGGAATCAGACACAGACAATTACCATATAATTTTATTTATACTGATTTCATATACACATGTATACAACAACAATCAAACACAGTCAACCATCATCTAGAGTGCATTTTACACTGCATAAGCATCAAATATGAATATTTAATGCTTACATTAGCCTGTCAGTCAATCGATCGACATACAACTAATTATTGGGACTAGTGTATATCATATATCATCCCAATACCCGTATGGGGTTTCAATCAACAAATACAGATTTATTTGTGCAGTTGGGCGATGTGTGAAATTTATCGTCCCAATCAATACAGTCAAATGTGTGTGCATAAACAAATCATCCGATTTGTTTAAAATATTTATTTTATTCACATACACATTAAAAAAAAATGTATTTATTACTATAAAATATTTTACTCCATTCCACATCACACAATCAATTTTCACAACACAATCAAACAAACAAATAAGCCGTCCATGGTCTTTAGACGACGGGTGTTGGGTGCTGCTAAGCACCGTCTGCATCCTAGTACATATTTTAACTAGAAAATAAAATAAAAAGTGAGAAGTTCTCACCTTACAGTTCCACTCCTCCATTTCATTCCTGAATTTCAGATTTGCCCACTTTTCCAACACAATCCTTTTCACGTTGTTCATAGTAAAAATCACCTTTTTATTTCAACGCTATAAAAATTATATTTTTATTTCATCGCTATAAAAATTATTTTTTTATTTCATCACTATAAAAATTATATTTTTATTTCATCGCTATAAAAATTATATTTTTATTTCATCACTATAAAAATTATATTTTTACTTGCTAACTTCATAATAAAAATCTCATTTTTATTATATCCCTTCAAGTATAAAAATCAAATCTTTATCGTATATAAAAAAAAAAAATTTCATGTTAAAGATCAAATCTTTTTACCTTTAAAAATCTCATCTTTATTGATTTAAAAATCTAATATTTTCTAGTTATAAAAATCTAATTTTTATAACATATATCATAATATGTAAAAATTGTATTTTTCCTTGACTAAAAAACATATTTTTGTATGAATAAAAATCTCATCTTTAGACTTCTAAAGATCTCATCTTTAGACTTCTAAAGATCTTGTCTTTATAGAAATAAAAATCAAATCTAAATCAAAGGTCTAATCTTTTCTATAAACAAAAATATGATCTTTCTCTCTTTAAAAACCATAGCTTTCTATATTATTAAAAAACCTATTTTTAATTCGATAAAAATCATAGCTTTGTTTAAAAAAAACTAATCTTTTGTAATGACCCTGAAATCCGAGCCAATTTAAAATTTTTATTTTGGCAATTTTAGCGAATTTTGAGTATTTAAAATGAATTATTTTAAATAATAACGAAGAGAAATTTATTTTGAATAGAATTTGAATGTATATATTTATATAGCTCGAAGTTAGAATATAAATATTTATTTATAATTCTAAAAGGAATTGAAAATGGCGCGGAAGTTCGAAAATTCGATTTCAAAATTCAAATGAATGTACATGATTCAAAATAAACCAGATTTTGGCGAAACCAAAAATATTTGAATCTAATTGATAATATCTTTCCAAAGAATCCAAAAAATCGAAATTTCATAGCGGGTATCAAAAGATATGTCCGGTTGAAATTTCAGAATAATCGCTATGGAATTCGGGCCCTTAAAAATGGGAATTTTGCAAACGATCTTCGTTTTCGACGAAACTACTTTTGTTGGATCCGTGATGTCTAGTTATTGCTAGATTTCAAAATTCGTAATTTTCTGAATCAATATGAGAGAGTGGCAAAGGAAAACGCGTTTGACCAGTTTCAGTTGATTTTCATCGACTGGAAAATGACCATTTTTCAAACGGTCTCAGAATTCGACGAAATTAGTTTTGTTAGGACCGTATCGTCAATACGAAGCTAGAAAATATTTTTCGGGAATTTTTAAAGTCCGTATGTGGCCTCGGTAAATTGAAATGTGCGTTCAAATTCAATATTTAGAGTTATATTTGGATTTTGAAGAAAACTGATCGAAACGATCGAATCAGCTTACGATACATATCCTATTGTGTTCGGAATGGGGGTAATTAGCTATAAACGACAGTCGGTGGTTCGATTCCGAGTTCGAAATTAAAAGTTGCTTTTTTGAGAAATAATTAAATAAAATAATAAAATTTTATAACTAGCCCCCCTCTCTCCTTATATCTTCTCAGCCCCATTTACTTTTTTGAAAGGGATAAAAAAAAAGGAGCGACGGGGGGTGGGGGGAAACGCCGCCGCCACTCCATTGCGACCCCCCCAGGTGGTGGCGTCGCCCACCGAGGTCACCCCCTCTCTCCTCCCCTTCTCCTTCTCCCTCTTCCCTCCCTTTTCTCCTTAAACCGCCGCAACCCAAACCCTCGAATCCCTTGGCCTCTTCCACCTCGCGACAGAACCTCCCCCCTCGCGCTCTACTCTCCTCTTTCCTGCCTCTTCCTCCTTCCCTTTGCACCGAAAAACCCCGCCTCCTCAGTCGAAGACCCTGACGCCAAGGAGCCACCCTACCCCTGCCTAGCCGACGGCTCCGGTGAGCCACCCACCAGCACCACGAGCGCGAACCCCCCACTCTCCAATTAACACAGTAAGTCTCTTTTGCCTCCTTCTGTCTGATTTTGATTGTTTTTATTTATTTCTATGATCAACAATGTGATATTTATCATCTAGACAGTGTAATAAAAAAAGGGGATTTTATACATATGATTGGAGGATAAAGATTAGATCTTTAACTTTACGAAGATATGATTTTTAACTTTGCAAAGATACGATGTTTAACATGAAAAGATTTCAGTTTTAATTAGAAAAAGATTTCATTTTTAACATGTAAAAATGAGATTTTTAATTAGAGAAGGATGAGATTTTTAGTTAGAAAAAGATTTGATTTTTATGGTATGAACAACATTAGAAAATATGATTTTTACTTATGTAGAGTATTGATAATATGGTTTTTATATTTTTAGAAAAATAAAAATATGAGCTTTATTTTTATCGTGAAATAGTGAGAATAAAGATTCGATTTTTACATCAGTTGCGGATTAAAATATGATTTATATATAGTAGAGATTATAAAAATATGATTTTATATAATGTAGAGTAATAAAGATGTAATCTTTATAGAAGTAGCAATGTAAAAATATGATTTTTATAGTATAGAAAGAATAAAAATGCGATTTTTATATTATATAGATAGTCAAAATTTGATCTCTATATATGTAGCGAATTTTTTTTTGATTTTTATTATATATATGTTGAAATAAAAATGTATATAAAAATTCGATCTTTATATTAGAAGTAGATGTATAAAAATATAATTTTTCTATAGAGAATAGCGTGATAAAAATAAAATCTTTATTATATGAACACCGGTGTAAAAATAGAATTTTTATTTATATAGTAGCAGTATAAAAATGTGACTTTTATCCATATAGAGTGATTATAAAAATGTGATTTTTATATACATAGCAACAATATAAAAATGGGATTTTTATATATGTAGTGGCTACGGACAATGAAGTGACAAAAGGCAAGAACGACGAAGATTTCTACATATGAAGAGTCGCGGTGTATTGGTTTAGCTAGTCGGTGAGAACTCCTCACCTTTAATTTATTTCTAGTTGAAATATATACTAGGATGCAGACGGTGTTTAGTAGCACCCGACACCCGTCGTCCACAGAACATGGATGACTTGTTTGTTTGATTGCTGTGTTGTGAAATTTGATTGTGTGATGTGAAATGAAATAAAATATTTTATAGTGGAAAATATTTTATAGTTAAAAATATAACTTTTAACGTGTATACAATATAAATAGTAATAAACAAATCGGAGATTTGTTTATATACACCGATTTGACTGATATTGATTGGGACGATAAATTTTACACATCGCTGATTAACATAGAAATGTGTTTATTTTATGCTCGTATATTTTATCTTTTGTAAATAAATAAATGATACTTTGGTTACTTTTGTGTGTTTTTACAGGATGTCAAGAAATGCCTCCTTCGTTTCAAATTAAAGCCAACTACAGATAAAAAGCTACTTCCCCGTATTAAAGCCATCTCAATCACAAAAGACGTTGTAGCTCACTGGTAATTGCATGGAAATTTGTACTGAGAGACTTGAGTTCGATCCCCGTCGAGCTCACTTTTTGCCAAAGAACAGAACGCGTTCACAGTGCCCCTTTGCTATGAAGATTAGTGTTATATATATACATACTCATGTGTATGTATGATATTCACTAATGGACCTTTCAGGAGTAGTCATGGAAATCAATTCAAAACATTCATTTTTCAATTTCCAATTAGAAGAATTTCTGATTGATTTATTGCCAAGAAAAGATCAATTTTGAGAATTTCATCCTTTGTTGCCTTTGGAGTTTGATGGGCATCCTTGTTGGAATAATTAATCGCATGCAATTTAATCACCAAGCAACTAGCCATATGGAGGATTTGGAAGATATTCACCAAGATATGCATCAGATATTCTTAAAAGAATTATTTCCAAACAAGCCTAGTCAAGGAAGGCAAGAGATATGATATTACTTCTTGGGAAAAGAGACTCATTTATTCATAGACTTAATTAGGATTTTTCCTATCTCCTCTATAAATATACGTTGTAACCATTGTAAGATATCCATTCTTCTGTACTCTCTTTTAGTTTTAATAAAGCTCTTCTTCGTCTAGTTTATTTGCTTTACTTTCATAACAATTTGTGTTCTACTCAATTAGTTTTGGTAGACAGAAATTGTTATTGTTATTTCTATTGCTTATTAGTGATTAGTCGTTGATTAGTTTCATCGACAATCCTAATTTACTTTTTGTTGTTCTTCTTTTCCTGCAATTTTAATTTCTGCATTTTATTTCTGTTTTGCATTTTAATTTCCAATTGATAATTGTGATTTTATCATCGGTTCAATTAGATTTGTTCTGAATCGGATCACAGTTTCAATTTCGTTTGCTTTCAAAACTGTAACACCCCGCAAATTCTATAACTGTGAAATTAACAAATTAAAGTATAATTAATTTGAAATCAAAGAACTAAGGGAAACGGGATACGCCATTGTGTTCGTCTCGGAAAAATACGCGAAATAGAGTCCGAGTTTTCGAAAAACGGAGTCCGTATGAAGAAGATATGGCCTTCGGAAGTTTTGAATTAAATTTAAAATTCAAACAGAATTAAACAATTAAATATTCCGAAGTGGGGCCCAATGGGCCAGGGCGGATAAACACCCGCCTAGGCCACCCAGGTCGACTGGGCTGTCGACCTGGGCTACCCATGTCGACAGGGCTGTCGACAGCCCTGTCGACAGGGGTATCGACATGGTCGAGCCCAGTCGAACCTGGCTGGCCAGGTCTGTGTTTGGCCGATTTTCTGTGGTATGCTTTGTCATTAGGGCTAGGTGGCAGACTCTAATTGGTCTCTCTTGCGAATGAATGGCTACGATCAATCCAGGCAACATCGATGGCTCTAATCAATTCATAAACCCTATAAAAAGGACCCTAGACTAAACCCTAATCTATTCATTCATAAATAAGAACAAAGCCGCCATGTTGCTGAGGAGCGTCTAGGAGTAGCCACCAAATTGGAGAGAAGATTAGGAGGAAAGTTCTAAGGCCTAAAGCAATTCAAGCAACCTAAACAAATCAAATCAACAAGGAGTCGCATCTCTAATTAGAGAATTCGCCGCAACGATTGTAAGTAGAGTATTACTTTGGTATGAACAAATAATTGTGTTGGTTTGTATGCTTGAATTGTGGCAATAAAGTAATTCATATTTGTGCGTTCTTATCAATTTGAAATATTATATACGTTTGGATATTCTTGACTTATGTTATTCAATTATAAAGAACTACATGCGGTAGTTCTATGCAAGTATACGTTTGGAATATTTCGCAAATTATGTAATCCATGTTGAAGCTACATGTATGTAGTTGATTTAAATTCATGCAAGTTTGGGATTTTGCTACTATGCCATCATAGTATGTATTTTTATACAAACATCATTTTTGTGAAGTAATTGGAATAAGTTTGGGTTATCATAATCCATATGAAATTATGTGAAAATTTGGCAACATGATCTATAGCCATGCTTTTGTACTAGAAAACCTATTTGCGAACTTATGAATATGCCTAGGCTATAGTTGATATTTTGCATAATTGGAATCTATGTTAGGTCTATATTGTAACAAGAATTATATGATGACATATGTGGTATATAGCTAGGTTAGATTCAAAAATCCCTTTTTGTAAGTTTACATGACTAAAGTAAAAATCATGATTTCATGTTAGAAATATTTATGCCATGGTTATGTGAACAAATTTAACTATACCTATGCCATGCTTATGTTTGACATTATGCCATGCTTATGTTAGAAATATTTATGCCATGCTTATGTTTGACATTATGCCTGAGATAAAAATATAGGTTCATGTTGTAGTTAGGCCTATGTGTCAATAGTGTTATTCTTAACATAACTACAAGTTTACATGCTTTGATTCATGTCACCTATGCTTTATGACCAAAGTATATGTCACTACTATGCAAGTACACCAGTTTCTATTTTGTATTTCCAACGTCATATTGTAAGTTCATGCGCTCACATTCCCCTCTTTGTGTATGTAATCACGCTTTAAGCCTCCCCTTTTCGCATGGCTAAATTGGGCTTTAAAAGGCTAAGCCCAATATATATAAACGGACGTGTAAAACGGGGGAAAATAACGTTGGGTTAAAATTAATTAATGAATGAAAATATAAAATAGAAGGGCCCAAGTTCAAGTATGGGTTGGGCCCATGATTGGTGTAACCTTTACACCATTAACTTAATAATGGGCCGCAAATATTTACATATAAGAAATAAAGAAGAATGACAAAATATGTAAATGTAGAACATACGATGTGTTTAACCCGAGGTTGGATTGAGTTGTGATGTAAACCTGCCCGGAACTGCCCGGCTGTCCAGTAGTCACAACAATACCTATCCAATGTGGGAGGTTAAACATGGAGCCCAATAAGGACCCGAGGTTAGACTGAGTTGTGGCGTAAGACTGCCCGGAACCAACCGGCAACAGGCGGCCACAACAATACCTGTCTAATGTGAGAGGTCAGGGCCTTAATAAGACAATTAAGGCTGAGTCAGGATTGTAAGGATTAAGTGAACTAAAGACTTAATCAAAATGGAACATGCTAAACTAAACGGACTGGTGGGGGTTAGGTTAGAAAACACTTAACCAACTTAGCATGTTGGCTAGAGATAGAAAACCTAGTAACGGGGGACCCTTTTCAGCAGTAACCCTAGAAGGTGTATCAGGATACCCTGAAACTAGGCAGGGTGGGGCACGATTACTGGGCTGATTGTAAGAGGTCAAAGCGACGGCGGTGGTGTAGCAGTGTAGGTTCTAACGGGGTGCGGGCGTGCACACACTCCGGCGCAGAAAAATAAGGCACTGGGCACCAGTAGCATACCTGTGCATTCTAAGGTTGTGTCGGGCCGCCACCATGGGACTTGATACACCCCATGGTGGGACCAGCATAGGTAACTACAACATCGGGGGCCGTAAGACACATGTAACTATGCGAGTAGGAGTCGATCATCATAGAATGGATCACATCACCCTGATTGTGGGGTGCCAGTTGGAAACTAGTTTATATGGGTTCAGAGATTAACATGGGGTACGATAGTATATTCGACCCTAGACAACTTAACCAAGTTTATAGTGCTTGCCCACTTCTTGTTTATACTTATCACACCCAGTTCTTTATTCATAGACAAAATAGTACTAGACTTACTCAGGCTTTATGTCTGACTCTACTTTTCTTTCGTCTTCTTTTCTTCCGTTCCCCCCCTCCCCCCCCCCCAGGTCCACAGGGAGGGAACACAGCAGCTTGACCAACCTTAACATCCAGCTTGCAGAAGAGAAATGTATTGCTTGGACTTTCCTGTTTTGAACTATGGCTTTGGACAATCCACTATGGGGACTTTTGCAGTTCAACTATGTTTTATTTATGCTTCTTTAAATAATGTACTCAAGACAGATTATGAAAGTGTTATGTTATGTTTTTGGAAAAAAGATGTAAGACAATCATGGTGATGTTTTGTAACACGTATTTGCTTTGATGGAATAAAAGTTGTTGTTTTTCCGCTGTTTACAAATATGTGTTCTTATATCTGTCTTGTATATCTGTGACTTATACTTATAAACCTCCACCAAAATTAGGGCATTCCCTTTGAGAGTGACCCTAACGGAGGTGGGGTGTTTCACTTGGTATCAGAGCCCAGGTTTACCAGATAAGATAAATAGTTTTGAAAAATTATTTTCAAAAAAAAAAAAAAAAAGGAAATTTAAAGAAGCATTTTTAAAAGAAAGATATTATTTTATTTTAAAAAGGCAAAGTCCCCCAAAAGCCATAGGTACTATCTCTTATCCTTCGTTTTGAATCTATCCTTTTTGTTTCAGCATGTCCCAAGAACTTAACTTGCCGGAAGGGGTGCCAATACCTGGTTGGTTTAGACGATTCTTAGAAGCAAGGGCCACTCAGCCAGGTCCTACCATTCCTCCTCCCCCAGCTGAAGGAAATCATCCAGCCGCAGCGGCACCTTTTCCTCCACCTCTTCCTCGGGGAAACACGTTTGCTAAGATATGTAAAGATTTTAAAGCTATGGGAGGAAGGGATTTCCATGGAACTGAGTCCTTCGTGGCAGCCAGAAATTGGCTGAAAGAAACGGAGGACCTAATCATCATCTTTGAGGTAGAGGATAGACAAAAAGTACAATTGGCAGTATGGCTATTGAAGGGCGAGGCTTCCTACTGGTGGGAAGTCACTAATGCGGAAAGACCAGTGGAGACATGGGAGGACTTTAGGGCAAGGTTTGAGACTAAATTTCTCTCAGATGCGGAAAGAAGTTTGCAGTTGGAAAGATTCTTATTTCTTAAGCAAGGGGACAAGACAGTCAGAGAATATGTGAATCAGTTCGATGAGCTGGCTAGGTTTGGGCTTGACCTAGTCAACACCCCGCACAAGAAGGCTCTCCGTTTCGTCAAAGGGTTGAATGAGCCATTACACAGTTTGGCCATGACCCATATACCCATGGGAGCCACGTATGAAAGATTGGTGCAAATGGCCTTGCTGAATGAAGAGGATAAGGGCAAGAAGGAGACAAAGGCAGAAAGCTCTCAAGGGAAGAAAGAGGGTTTGCAGCCTAAGAAGGCAGACTTTAAGAAGGGCGGGAAAGGCAACAAAGAGAAGAGGAAGTGCAATTTCTGTGGCAAAGTGGGGCACTTAGTAAAGGACTGCCGGAAAAAGAAGGCCAAGGAGAATGGTGGGTGCTTTTCTTGCGGTGAGACAGGCCATAGGGCTAAGGACTGCCCAAAGAAACGAGGACAGGGGCAGAGGGCTGGATCCACCCCAGGGGCACAGGTTCATGTGCTGGAAGAGCCACCTCTGCAACAGCGAGGTATAAATACTTCTGTAGAAAGTGTAGTTTATCTTTATGATCACCCTGTTCGCACTTTGTTTGATTCTGGCGCATCACACTCCTTTATCTCGTCTGCTCTAGTAGAATCTCTGCACCTAAAAACTAGTATGGTAGAGGACCCCTTAATTGTTTCAAACCCAATTGGGGGCCCAGCTCATTTGTCTATGATCTGTGTGGGATTGAAAATTCCCATTCTAAGTGTAGAATTTCAATGTAGTGCCTTTGTTTTGGGCTTTTCGGGTTATGGTTTGATTTTGGGTATGGATTGGCTATCCAGTAATGGGGCCATCCTTGATTGTGAGAAAAGGGTTGTTAGGCTCCTAACCCAACTCGGTAATACTTTGGAAATTTCTTGTAATCCCTCGTATGCGGTTATGCTTAGTTATCTTGAATCGCTAGATGCCTCTGTTGAAAATTTGCAATCAGTTAGAGTGGTCCGGGAATATCCGGATGTCTTTGAAGAGGTGAAGGGCTTGCCTCCGAAGCGGGAAATAGACTTCCGCATATATCTTGTAGATAATGCAAAGCCCGTTGCGTTGCCCGTTAGACATATGGCTCCACGAGAAAGGAATGAGCTCATTAAACAGATTAAAGAGCTTCTAGAAAAGGGGTTCATTAGGAGGAGCATTTCAGAATGGGGCGCTCCGGTGGTGTTCGCTACAAAGGCGGATGGTTCACTCCGTCTATGTGTTGACTATAGGGAGATCAACAAGCTAACGAAAAAGAATAGGCACCCTCTCCCTAGAATTGACGATTTGTTTGACCAGCTTGTAGGAGCGTCTGTTTTCTCCCAACTCGATTTAGCAACCGGTTTTCATCAGCTAAGGGTGGCTGAAGATAGCATCGATAAAACGGCGTTCAGAACCCCAGACGGCTTCTTTGAATGGCTTGTCATGCCTTTCGGCTTGACAAATGCACCTGCTTACTTCGTGGACCTGATGAGTAGGGTATTTAGAGATTTCCTCAACAAATTCGTAGTGGTCTTCGTAGATGATATCCTTATCTTCTCAAAGAGTGAAGAGGAACATGCTCAACACTTAAGGGCAATCATGGAAACTTTGCGAGTCCATCAACTAAAAGCCAAATTCTCCAAATGCCACTTTTGGAGGGAAGAGGTGAGGTTCCTTGGGCACATAGTATCCAAACAAGGGTTAGCGGTGGACCCTGCTAAGGTAGTGGTGGTACAGGATTGGAAGACACCAAGGAATGCAACTGAAGTCCGAAGCTTTCTAGGACTAGCGGGTTTCTATCGAAAATTCATAAGGGATTCTGCGAAAATCTCAGCTCCGCTCACGAAGTTGACAATTGTTTATTTTCAAGAGATAATTCATCCATGTGGTATACCTTCTAGTAAGTGAACAAGATCCAAGATTCACTAGTGAATTTTGGAGAGCTTGCATGGAACCATGAGTACGCAGTTAGGCTTGAGCCAAGTATACTAGAAGGAGAATAAGTGGAAGAGGGACGAGAGGCAGCAGTGAAAAATGTTCCAACTCATATTTTGGAAACAAGAATTAAGAAGCTACGAAATTGTGAAGTTAAAGACGGACAAAGCATCATGGAGTTAAGCTCAAGAAATGCGACTTAGGAGATTGAAGACTAGATTCGTGCATAATATCTCTTCTTAAGAGTATATCCTTGATCCCTCTCTTCCTGTAGAGCTTACTTGCATAGTATCTTTTCTATATATCCTCTCGGTCCCATTCTCAATCCAATTTCTATTGCAAACCCCATAGGGAGTATGACTCATCTTTTAGTAACACATGTTGGGGCTCGAGGGTGTTCATTGGTTTGACTAAAGTTTTTGGGTTTTTTTAGGATACAGATTGGTCTTAGGAAGGGACTCCCTTGTGACCTAAAAGGAGTCCATCATGCTTAGTTTCCTAGAATCATATATGGTGGTTGGGTTGAGTAACTCTTTGGGTATCAGTCTGATGTTGATTTCGATCTTCGGGGCTGATGCTTAGGGAGTTCTTCTCCTAATCAATATATATGTGGCATAGGTTTTCAGTTTTGACATTGCCTAATGGGCACAAAGTTTTTACTTCGACTATACCTTTAGATAGGAACAATTGGGAAAATTTCCTATAGATTAGAGCTACCCGAGAAGTTGGCGGGAGTCCACAACGTTTTTCACGTTTCACATCTTCGAAAATGTCTACATGAGTCCGCTGAAGTGGTAGAGCCAAATATACTCGAAGAGGCCGAAGTGGAACGCGAAGCAACCATAAGGAAAGTTCCAACCTGCATATTAGGAACGGAAGTGAAGAAGCTACGCAACCGCGAAGTCAAGCTCGTCAAAGTTCAGTGGAGCGACGCCGAGGGAGATGCGACCTGGGAAACTGAAGCTAGAATCCGTACAGCCTACCCTTTTCTGTTCGAGGGTACATCCTTGATCTTTCCTTTTCCTTAAGTTGCGCTTTTATCTATCTTTTTAGGTATATTTCCTCGACCTTATCTTTTAGGTAGAAACCTTTTGGATGAAAACATGTAATTGAAACATGTTATGTATGATGGTTGCAAGTGGTTGCAAGTGATTGCTAAGTGGTTGCTCGTGGTTGCATATACACACACAATCTAGGTTTTAGATCGGCTCAGTCACATCATATTTGCATATGCATATATGTTTGCACTCGTATATGGTTGAACTGTAATGTGTTGTCATATGGATGTTGCATTTGTATGAATGATTGTGCACTCATGTAGAATCATGAATAGGAAAATTTGCATACATAATGGATTCATGGCACTTACATAATTCGCATTAAGGAGGTCAACGGAATCAGTAGACCGCCTGATTTTGCATTAGATAAGTTCATGTACACACACACTTTGCATATGATCATGAAGCATTAGAAGTCTTTTAAGTACAATGGATGCTCGCGTTTGATGGATGAGTAGATGGATGATTGGATGTTAGGATATACATTCCTCCTAACTTGAAGATTTCGGGGACGAAATCCTTTTAAGTGGGGGAGAATGTAACACCCCGCGAATTCTATAACTGTGAAATTAACAAATTAAAGTATAATTAATTTGAAATCAAAGAACTAAGGGAAACGGGAAACGCCATTGCGTTCGTCTCGGAAAAATACGCGAAATAGAGTCCGAGTTTTCGAAAAACGGAGTCCGTATGAAGAAGATATGGCCTTCGGAAGTTTTGAATTAAATTTAAAATTCAAACAGAATTAAACAATTAAATATTCCGAAGTGGGGCCCAATGGGCCAGGGCGGATAAACACCCGCCTAGGCCACCCAGGTCGACTGGGCTGTCGACCTGGGCTACCCATGTCGACAGGGCTGTCGACAGCCCTGTCGACAGGGGTATCGACCTGGTCGAGCCCAGTCCAATCTGGCTGGCCAGGTCTGTGTTTGGCCGATTTTCTGTGGTATGCTTTGTCATTAGGGCTAGGTGGCAGACTCTAATTGGTCTCTCTTGCGAATGAATGGCTACGATCAATCCAGGCAACATCGATGGCTCTAATCAATTCATAAACCCTATAAAAAGGACCCTAGACTAAACCCTAATCTATTCATTCATAAATAAGAACAAAGCCGCCATGTTGCTGAGGAGCGTGTAGGAGTAGCCACCAAATTGGAGAGAAGATTAGGAGGAAAGTTCTAAGGCCTAAAGCAATTCAAGCAATCTAAACAAATCAAATCAACAAGCAGTCGCATCTCTAATTAGAGAATTCGCCGCAACGATTGTAAGTAGAGTATTACTTTGGTATGAACAAATAATTGTGTTGGTTTGTATGCTTGAATTGTGGCAATAAAGTAATTCATATTTCTGCGTTCTTATCAATTTGAAATATTATATACGTTTGGATATTCTTGACTTATGTTATTCAATTATAAAGAACTACATGCGGTAGTTCTATGCAAGTATACGTTTGGAATATTTCGCAAATTATGTAATCCATGTTGAAGCTACATGTATGTAGTTGATTTAAATTCATGCAAGTTTGGGATTTTGCTACTATGCCATCATAGTATGTATTTTTATACAAACATCATTTTTGTGAAGTAATTGGAATAAGTTTGGGTTATCATAATCCATATGAAATTATGTGAAAATTTGGCAACATGATCTATAGCCATGCTTTTGTACTAGAAAACCTATTTGCGAACTTATGAATATGCTTAGGCTATAGTTGATATTTTGCATAATTGGAATCTATGTTAGGTCTATATTGTAACAAGAATTATATGATGACATATGTGGTATATAGCTAGGTTAGATTCAAAAATCCCTTTTTGTAAGTTTACATGACTAAAGTAAAAATCATGATTTCATGTTAGAAATATTTATGCCATGGTTATGTGAACAAATTTAACTATACCTATGCCATGCTTATGTTTGACATTATGCCATGCTTATGTTAGAAATATTTATGCCATGCTTATGTTTGACATTATGCCTGAGATAAAAATATAGGTTCATGTTGTAGTTAGGCCTATGTGTCAATAGTGTTATTCTTAACATAACTACAAGTTTACATGCTTTGATTCATGTCACCTATGCTTTATGACCAAAGTATATGTCACTACTATGCAAGTACACCAGTTTCTATTTTGTATTTCCAACGTCATATTGTAAGTTCATGCGCTCACATTCCCCTCTTTGTGTATGTAATCACGCTTTAAGCCTCCCCTTTTCGCATGGCTAAATTGGGCTTTAAAAGGCTAAGCCCAATATATATAAACGGACGTGTAAAACGGGGGAAAATAACGTTGGGTTAAAATTAATTAATGAATGAAAATATAAAATAGAAGGGCCCAAGTTCAAGTATGGGTTGGGCCCATGATTGGTGTAACCTTTACACCATTAACTTAATAATGGGCCGCAAATATTTACATATAAGAAATAAAGAAGAATGACAAAATATGTAAATGTAGAACATACGATGTGTTTAACCCGAGGTTGGATTGAGTTGTGATGTAAACCTGCCCGGAACCGCCCGGCTGTCCAGTAGTCACAACAATACCTATCCAATGTGGGAGGTTAAACATAGAGCCCAATAAGGACCCGAGGTTAGACTGAGTTGTGGCGTAAGACTGCCCGGAACCAACCGGCAACAGGCGGCCACAACAATACCTGTCTAATGTGAGAGGTCAGGGCCTTAATAAGACAATTAAGGCTGAGTCAGGATTGTAAGGATTAAGTGAACTAAAGACTTAATCAAAATGGAACATGCTAAACTAAACGGACTGGTGGGGGTTAGGTTAGAAAACACTTAACCAACTTAGCATGTTGGCTAGAGATAGAAAACCTAGTAACGGGGGACCCTTTTCAGCAGTAACCCTAGAAGGTGTATCAGGATACCCTGAAACTAGGCAGGGTGGGGCACGATTACTGGGCTGATTGTAAGAGGTCAAAGCGACGGCGGTGGTGTAGCAGTGTAGGTTCTAACGGGGTGCGGGCGTGCACACACTCCGGCGCAGAAAAATAAGGCACTGGGCACCAGTAGCATACCTGTGCATTCTAAGGTTGTGTCGGGCCGCCACCATGGGACTTGATACACCCCATGGTGGGACCAGCATAGGTAACTACAACATCGGGGGCCGTAAGACACAAGTAACTATGCGAGTAGGAGCCAATCATCATAGAATGGATCACATCACCCTGATTGTGGGGTGCCAGTTGGAAACTAGTTTATATGGGTTCAGAGATTAACATGGGGTACGATAGTATATTCGACCCTAGACAACTTAACCAAGTTTATAGTGCTTGCCCACTTCTTGTTTATACTTATCACACCCAGTTCTTTATTCATAGACAAAATAGTACTAGACTTACTCAGGCTTTATGTCTGACTCTACTTTTCTTTCGTCTTCTTTTCTTCCGTTTCCCCCCCCCCAGGTCCACAGGGAGGGAACACAGCAGCTTGACCAACCTTAACATCCAGCTTGCAGAAGAGAAATGTATTGCTTGGACTTTCCTGTTTTGAACTATGGCTTTGGACAATCCACTATGGGGACTTTTGCAGTTCAACTATGTTTTATTTATGCTTCTTTAAATAATGTACTCAAGACAGATTATGAAAGTGTTATGTTATGTTTTTGGAAAAAAGATGTAAGACAATCATGGTGATGTTTTGTAACACGTATTTGCTTTGATGGAATAAAAGTTGTTGTTTTTCCGCTGTTTACAAATATGTGTTCTTATATCTGTCTTGTATATCTGTGACTTATACTTATAAACCTCCACCAAAATTAGGGCATTCCCTTTGAGAGTGACCCTAACGGAGGTGGGGTGTTTCAAAAACCAACCTCAAAGATTTGTCTAACTCGCCCAAGAGATTATTTAAATAATTTGATTGAATTTGCCTCCCTGTGTTCGACCTGTATGCTACACACCTGTATGCTTGCAGTAATTTAATTTAAATATCGCGCTTTTCTAATTCATAGGAAAGTGACGAACAAGTTTTTGGCGCCGTTGCCGGGGAAGTAACAATTGAATTTTATTATTTATTTAATTTCTGATTCGTGTTAGTTTTTATTTTATTTTTGTTTTTGCTTTCTTGTGTATATAAAAAAATCTTGATTAGTAATGTGGTGTATCAATTACAGTGGTACTCTCATGAACTAACCAAGAGAAAAAAATACTTGTCAAGTTTCCTTGATTTTATTTCTTTAATTTTCATTTATTTCTTTCCTCTTTTCGGTCTGCTTTCCAATCCTTACTTTTCTTCTTCTACAAGGTTTGAAAGAAAAAAAAACAAACAAAAACAAATTTCTTTTTATTTCTTTTCCTTTTTTTCTTCTCTGCCTTAATTCTCCCTCTGCCTTGACTCTCTTCCCTTGTCTCAAATTTATTTCTTTCCAGATTCTCTTTACAATTATTTCCTTTTTCAAAAAAAAAAACTTGCATTCTTTTTATATTTCCAATTACAACTCTCTCTAATTTCTCTTTTCGTTTATTTTCAATTGTTTCTTTCCTATTCTCCCTTTCTCAATAAAAATAAAAATAAAAAATAAATTCCTGTTTCCTATTTCCTTATTTCTTCCCTTAATTTTGTTTTTCTTCTTTATAAAAGACCTTTTCATTCATCTACCATCATCGACCATTTTCTTCCTTAACCAACCTCCTGCGCCGACAATTTCTTCAACGTCCTCTCCTCCAATACCGTGCCATTCACGCACCAATAACCTTCATCATCCCACTCCCCTGTCTAGTGCCGATCAGCACAACCAATCACTCAGACCCCAAAAACCAAAACAACTTTAACTTTCACCACAACCATTACCAATTCCACAGCTATTCAGACGGTCACTGAATCCACTCCAGATCGCAGCCCCTCACCCTAGCAAATTCACGAACCCAGTTGAAGTTACGAACAAAAAGAAAAAAGAAAATTGAAACGCTAAGCCCAGACATCACAGTTCGAAATCTTCATCTCCACCACGTGAACAACCAATCTGCCATAGCCCTCAACCTACCACAGTCCACGCAAGCTCCAGCTTCCCCTTCTTTCAACTGCAATTCTTCCATCACGTCCTCTTCTACAAAACTATCCTAAGCTCCACGCAATTCACAAAGCCCAGAACCCCGACCATCTTCACGTCCAACACCTTGCCACATACACAAACCATAGCCTCAGCCACGTTCCCTTGCCAAACATCTCCCTCGCCAACATCAACTTTAACCCAGTTCACAGAGAAAGAAACACCTCGCACCAATCTGAAGTATACCATCCATCTTCATCAACAACGGGAAATTCATCAACATCCATCGCAAACAGCTGACCTCCGACATCACACGTTCGTGAACATCACCTCCACCCAGCTCGCCCAAACCAGTTGCCACCAAAAGCCACACTTCTACACCCAACATCAAATCGCTTCGAGAACCAAATTCTAACTCATCTTCCCCAAAATCCACAATCGCCAACCGCGTCTCCCCTGTCCAAACAGCCCAGACACCATCAACAGATCGAAACCCAAACCTCTTGCACCGAATTGAACAACCAAAAATCACACCGATACCCTAATTCATTTCACAAATTTTTTGTTTTTTATTTTTCCTGTCATTGAAGGGGTTTTGGAGATTTATTTCCAAAGAAATTTGGGTGTGAGATCTGCTTTTGTTTGGGTTGAATATCTTTCCTTTTGCGGGTCTGATTAGAAACAAGAGTTTGGGTGCATTTGTTTGGTACACTGAGTTGAGTGCGTCGGTTTGCTGAAAATATATATTTGTGGCTTCAGTCAGTGCATGAATTTTCTTTTATTTTTCATTTTCTTTTATACACGTGAGAAACAAAGTGGACTGGTTGAGTTTGGGTAAGTTACTTCAGCGTTGAACCGGTCTCTGTTTTCTTTAGTAGACTAGTTTTTGTTTTTTTCATTTTGTCTGATTAATTTGCTTCAATAAAAAAAAAGAAAAAAAGAAAAAAAAGAGAGAGAGAGAGAGACTTGAGTTTGAATTTTTAGGATTAATTTTTATTTCTTTTTAACTGAGTAGTTTGTCTGTTTCATTTCTTTTAGCTGAGTCAGTTGTTAGATTGTTTCTAGTTTTGTTTGTTTCATTTGCTTTTCTTTTTAAAAAAAAAGTCAAGGTCAATTGTCAAAGCCAAAGGAAGAATAGAGTTGAACAAATCAATCAAGTAATTCAGAGATCAGTCAAACGGTTGCAAACAGTTGAAGTTGACTTGTTGGAGCGGTTGCACACCAAGTGGGGTATCAACGCGCTAGCGCTTCCCAAATTCACTGGACGGACTGCCGATCAAGGTGAGAAATTTTTAAAACACTACAGGTGCTCTGCTGCAAAAGAAAAAAAATATATAGACAATTGTTGTAAAAAAAAATCTGTAGGGACAATGGCTTGAATGTAAAAATTTTAATTTCTGCAATTAAACTGTGTGATTGTTATTATTTCTGCACTTTTTATTCATTTTGTTAAGGGCAATACCCCAATTCACATAAGGTGAGGGATTTCATCACCCTTTCCTTAGCCCACAAATTGCATTTCATCGTAGAATCTGACTAATAATAACGGTTAGACATTGGACTTAAGTGAGTCACGGGCTCACCTAGGGCTTAATTGTATTGTGATAGTTAATTCATTTGGAACGAATTATTTCTTGGTGTCTAGACTACGGCAGAGAAATAGCCGTTTATAAATATTACGGTGACTCGTAAATATTATATCGGTTGTTACTCTGAAGGTACTTAAACCTTCGGCTGCATTGCTAGGGTGATTCCTGGTGCACGATAACTCCTGTCCGTTAATTGGCTGAGAAATCTTTTGATCTAAGTAATCAAACGCATCACTTTATAATTTTGGGTTAGGAGCCTATAAGGACAGAAAATTTCATTGTAGCAGATTTTTGTGCTTGCATTTAACAACAATGAGTGAAAAAAGTGTTAGCCAACAAAATTCTCCTAGGGGTTCTCGAATCAACCAAAATTTTCCAACCGAGTTGGATCAAAATCAATTGAATCACAACTTTCCAAAATTTGGAGATCAAAATCAAATAAATCAAAATTTTCAAAATCTTAATATCCAAATGGATAGACCCTTGTCTCTTCGTGATCGATGTTATCCAACTAGGACCGTTCAACCCTCTGTCATCGTGTTCCCACCAGCTGAAGGAAACAATTTTGAGCTAAAACATTCTTTTATCCAAGGGGTACCAAAATTTACTGGGTCTGAAAATGCTTATGAATTTCTGAGTGAATTTGAATTGTATGGGTCCACAACAAAAATGCAACAATTATCTAACGAATCGATCAAGCTAAGGCTAATTCCATTTGCACTACTTGAAAGCGCCAAAAGATGGCTAAATTCTCTTCCAAGACATTCCATAAGAAGTTGGGATGAATTTGTTACTGCATTCTTGAAAAAGTTTTTCCCTTTCTATAAAACTCTAAAAATCCGAATCGAGATAAATCAATTTTGTCAAAATGAGGGGGAAACTTTTTCAAAATACTTTGAAAGATTCCACCAACTATTATATAGTTTCCTTATCATGGAATTCTAAAAGATCACTTATGTCAAATTGCATATGAAGGGCTAAACTATCAGACTAGAACTCAACTAGAATCAATGTGTGGAGGAGACTTTATGTCTAAAACAGCCGATGAAGCTTGGCGGTTCTTAGAAGATTATGCTGAAAAGGACATGCAATGGAAATCAATTCGTGTTCCCATTCGTACTACTACTAGAGGAGTGCATGTCGTGGACCCAAGTCAAATTCCCTTAGAAAATCAAACTCCTCAAGACGGAGAAGGGCTACCCCACTATTACTCTCAGGACCAAGCTAATGTCATAGCTCAAAATAATCCTTACTCATCCACATACAATCCTGGTTGGAGGAACCACCCAAATTTTTCTTGGTCAAACCCCAATAATTCAGCTAACCCATCTCACGTGCAACCCTTTATTCCCAACCTAAATTATCAAGCTCCACCTCCAATTTCTCAAACCTCTCAAACAACATCTCAATCCAAGCAACCTTACAGGCACCCCAATTTTCAACCATCAAACCAATCCTCTTAATCTTCTCAATCGTCACCATAAATTGTGCGTTTAGAAAAAAACATGGAACAAATGATGAATATGATAAAGGAACTAGCGAAAAATAACGAGAAAGGAAAGTTGCCGAGTCAACCTGAGGTGAATCCAAAATATAACTCTCGTGCTGTGAATTCTTGTGAGGACGAAAACCATAATCCAGTCAATGCTATTACAACCCTTCTATCTGGAAAGAG
The DNA here is from genome assembly GCA_030737875.1 of Allium sativum. NCBI lineage: Eukaryota > Viridiplantae > Streptophyta > Magnoliopsida > Asparagales > Amaryllidaceae > Allium > Allium sativum. The sequence continues at coordinate 567,487,183 of CM060923.1, read as the reverse complement.
GATTGATAATAACGTGGGCGACCCTGACGAACCATCTGACTCGACCCCAAACCCTAATCTTGATGATCACCCATTGGCTTCGAATACCAATTCCTCTATACCTCAAGTTTTCCTAAATGTTGGCAATCCCAACAGTTCTTCTCCCAGTGTCGGCAAACCCGACCCACCTTCGAAAGTTAATGTTGGCAATACCAACATTCCATCTTCTACGCCCTTACCACCTTCTGTTTCCTTGGATAAACCTTCTTCTTCGAATGATGAAACTCATCACAGAGTTGAAAAACCAATAGCTCCATTTCCTCATAGACTCAATAATAAGAAGAAAGCGGCAAATTTCGATAAAATTTTGGAAATTTTCAAACAAGTCCGTGTGAACATTCCTATTTTAGACACCATTGAACAAATTCCTCAATATGCTAAATGTCTTAAGGAATTGTGCACACAAAAACGTGCGACTAATGTCCCAAATAACGCCTTTCTAACTGCGAATACAAGCTCTGCTCTTGCGAATCTTACCCCAGTCAAGTACAAAGACCCTGGCTGCCCTACTATTGACTGTAAAATAGGAAACACCCATATATCTCGTGCCCTACTCGACCTTGGTGCCAGTGTCAATCTTATTCCTTATACTGTTTATTGTCAACTTGGGTTAGGGGAAATTAAACCAACAAACATCACTCTTCAGCTAGCCGATCGATCTGTCAAAAAGCCATTGGGAATTATCGAAGACGTCTTGATACAGATTGAACAGTTTTACTTCCCTGTCGATTTCATAGTTTTAAACACAGAGCCTGTCTCAAATCCCAAAGTTCAAATACCATTGATTTTAGGATGACCCTTCTTAGCAACCTCAAATGCTGTGATTAATTGTAGGAACGGTCAACTTCGACTTTCCTTCGGGCACCTAACCATTGAGTTAAACATCTTCAATCTCAACAAACAACCTAGGGATTTTGAGACTGATGAAATCGACATGATTCAAACCATAGTTGACGAAACCTCTAAAGACACTTCTGAAGCCTTGAAAATGTGTCTGGAACATTTCGACTCCTATTTCGATGAACTGGAATACATTTCTGAACTGAATGAATTTCTTGACTCAAATCCTTCGTCCTCTGACTCTGACCAAGGAATGTTAACCAATGATAACACTCAAGAACATCCTAAGTTAGATCTCAAACCCTTGCCACATGACCTTAAGTACGCATACTTAGACTCCTCAGAAACTCTTCCCGTAATCTTGGCCTCTGATCTTACCGAGGACCAAGAAGAAAAACTCTTAGAAATTTTGCGGGAAAATAAAGACGCCTTGGGGTGGGAACAGAGCGATATAAAAGGAATTAGCCCATCAACTGTGGAACACCGCATACATTTAGTTGATGAGGCTAAACCCACCCGTGAAGCTCAAAGGCGATTAAACCCAAACATGAGAGAAGTGGTCAAGGAGGAGATAATCAAATGTCTAGACAATAACATCATCTATCCCATCTCTGATAGTACCTTGGTGAGTCCGGTACAAGTCGTACCAAAGATATCGGGAGTCGCAATGATCAAAAATGAAAGTAATGAGCTTGTCCCAACTAAAATCAAAACAAAATGGCGTGTGTGTATCGACTATCGAAAGATCAACGCAGCCACACGAAAAGACCATTTTCCCTTACCTTTTATTGACCAAATGCTCGAACACTTAGCGGGTCATGAGTACTACTGTTTTCTCGATGGATACTCTGGCTATAACCAAATCCCTGTTGCTTTAGAGGATCAACACAAGACCACCTTTACTTGTCCCTTTGGAACCTTTGCTTATCGTCGCATGCCTTTTGGTCTTTGTAATGCCCTCGCGACTTTCCAAAGGTGTATGATGAGTATCTTCTCTGACATGGTGGACGAATTCTTGGAAATATTCATGGATGATTTTTCAATCTATAGATCATCTTTTTCCCAATGCCTCACTCATTTAGAACTCGTCCTAAAACGTTGTAAGGAAAAATCCCTCGTGCTTAATTGGGAAAAATATCACTTCATGGTAAAAAGGGGGATAGTTCTAGGTCATGTCGTCTCCAAAGATGGCCTTGAAGTCGATAAATCTAAAATCGATTTGATTGCTAATCTGCCTCCTCTTAAGTCTGTTAAAGATGTTCGTTCATTTCTTGGCCACGCCGGATTCTATAGAAGATTCATTAAGGATTTCTCGAAAATTTCAAAACCTCTCTCAAATTTACTTGCCAAAGACGTTAAGTTTGAATTCTCCAATGACTGCAAAACATCTTTTGAAACTCTTAAGTCAATCTTGACCACAGCTCCCATCATTCAACCTCCTGATTGGACTCAGCCCTTCGAACTTATGTGCGACGCTTCTGACTTTGCAATTGGAGCCATCTTAGGTCAGCATATCAATAAACTCCCTCGAGTCATTTATTACGCTAGCAAAACCTTAAACGAGGCCCAATTGAATTACTCAACTACTGAAAAGAAATTTTTGGCAGTTGTCTTCACTCTTGAGAAATTCAGACCATATCTCATAGGATCCAAAGTCATAGTTTACATTGATCATGCTGCCCTACGATATTTGCTTTCTAAGAAAGATGCTAAGGCCCGCTTGATTCGTTGGATCCTTCTTCTTCAAGAATTCGATATAGAAATACGAGATAAAAAGGGTTCTGAAAATGTTGTAGCTGATCATCTCTCTCGAATGGTGCACGAAAATGTTGATGACACCCAAATCGATGATTATTTTCCTGACGAACAAATTCTTTTCATCTCTAACACCCCTTGGTACGCTGACATTGTGAATTATCTTATCACACAACAAATGCCCGCTGAATGGTCGAAACAAGATAAACAAAAATTTCTCTCGAAAGTTCGAAACTTCTATTGGGACAACCCATATCTTTTCAAATACTGTCCAGACCAAATCATTCGAAGGTGTGTGCCCGATCATGAACACCAAAGTATTCTCTCCTTCTCACATGACCATGCTTGTGGCGGTCATTTTGGAGCAAGAAAAACTGCTGCAAAAGTTCTGCAAAGCGGTTTTTATTGGCCCACACTCTTCCGTGACGCTTTCGAATTTTGCTCTAAATGTGAGCGTTGTCAAAGAACGGGTCGAATCTCTAAGCGAAACATGATGCCTCTCAACCCCATTTTAGTGATTGAGTTATTCGATGTTTGGGGCATCGATTTCATGGGACCATTCCCTAATTCATTTGGGAATCTTTACATCTTGCTTGCGGTAGATTATGTCTCAAAATGGGTTGAAGCCATTCCGACCAAAACCAATGACAACAAGGTTGTTGTCAAATTCCTCAAAGAACACATCTTTTCACGCTTTGGCACACCTCGAGCTATCATTAGCGACAATGGCACTCACTTCTGTAATCGTGCTTTTGAGTCCTTGCTCCAGAAATATTCAATCACACACAAGCTGTCAACCCCTTACCATCCACAAACTAGTGGGCAAGTAGAAGTCTCCAATAGACAAATCAAACAAATTCTTGAAAAAACTGTGAATTCCAATAGAAAAGATTGGTCCGTAAAACTGATTGATGCACTTTGGGCTTTTCGCACTGCTTATAAAACCAATCTAGGGATGTCACCATATCGATTAGTCTTTGGAAAGGCTTGCCACTTACCTCTTGAATTAGAGCATCGTGCTCTTTGGGCCATAAAATTTTTGAACTTTGACTTAGAGAAAGCCGGCTCTCATAGGAAGTTACAAATTTCGGAATTAGAGGAATTAAGAAATGAGGCGTATGAAAATGCGAAAATCTACAAAGAAAGAACTAAAGCCCAACACGACAAAAACATACTTCGTAAGGAATTCAACATAGGTCAAAAGTTCTTTTATACGACTCTAGACTTCACTTGTTTCAAGGAAAACTCAGATCTCGATGGACTGGACCTTATGTTGTGAAAACAATATATCCTCATGGAGCGGTTGAAATTGAAAATCCTAGGGATGGAAAAGTCTTCAAAGTAAACGGTCATTGACTGAAACCATTTTTGGAATTCCAGCAATATGACGAAGATGACCCTATCAATCTGCATAAGCCTGATCATCCACCATGAAATCAGGTGGTACACGTTTTTTTTCTTTTATTTTTCTTTTTTCATTTTATTTTTGTTTTTCTGCCTTAGACAGTTGGGACACCGTCTCAATCAAGTGTGGGGGGGGGGGAGTCTGTATTGAATTCTTTTGATTTTTCTTTAATTTTTCTTTCTTTCTTTTTCATGTAGGACCATCATACATTTTATATCGTAGTAACATACCATAAAAAATTTTTTTTGGAAAATATGACTCATTTTCAATTGATACAACAAAATAAGTTTACAATTATTAGCCAGTTGATAGTATTTTTTTCTCTCTCAACGTAGATCGAATAAGAAATATAATGAAAAGTTAATTTGAGGGATAATAGTGTAACCGGTACATAGGGAGATTCTTAGGTGATGGCCATGAAATCTATTCTATATTGTAGACTTTGTTTAAATAAGTGGAGGACTTAAAATACTTATAATGGCTTGTCAAACCTTTAAAACTAAGTTGTGTTAAGTTGAACCCGCGTAACTCTCTTTTTGTGCTTATAAATTCAATAATAATAATAGTAATCCAAGGGTATCCAACATCACTTGTATATCGAGCGTTGGTGTGCAAACCCGCCAAGCTCTATCCGACACGTTGTTGACAAAGTCAGCGTTGGAATATCTTGGTCTCATTTTATGAGATTGGACACCTAAGGATTACCGACACGTTGTTGACAAAGTCAAAGTCGACCTGCACAATCCGCCAAGCTCTTTACCCACTCTCCGTTAGTCCGCAAGGCAGTGCATGGGTGGTAAAACTTGGTCTTCTAAGTTAGGTGTATGTACTTAATCATAAATTTTAAAATTTTATAGAATAAAGAATAAGCGATGATGCCCAAACACTTCTTGACCTTATTGGTTTGACTAGCCATACATGAGAAAATTCGAATACCACTTTGCAAACTGTGCCAAGCAAACTAAGAATTTATTTCATGGCTGCACTATATTATCAACCGAACTAACTGGCCAAACTGGAATTTAACATTTGAAAACTTGATTTATATTGAAAATTTGTGATAAGTCGAGGTATCTAAAATCAAATCAACTGATTAGAAATTATTTACTTAATTTGCTGTACCACTTTCCTGAAATAAGTCGTATTTTCATTTTTCGTTTTTATTTGCATATGTCCATTGCATTCATGTAGTTTCATTAGAATCATAGCATACTGCATTTGGATTTTGTGGGTAGTATCCGCTGAAAACCCTCACGAGACACGACTCGTCCTACTAGGGACACCTAGAGGTTTAACGGCTTGTTGCATACGCTAAATGCAATCGTGTTTCCTACGAAAGTGCGACCTATCTAGTTAGTTTTTCATTTTCTTTTTACTCGAGGACGAGTAAAAGATAAGTGTGGGGGTATTTGATTAACATAGAAATGTGTTTATTTTATGCTCGTATATTTTATCTTTTGTAAATAAATAAATGATACTTTGGTTACTTTTGTGTGTTTTTACAGGATGTCAAGAAATGCCTCCTTCGTTTCAAATTAAAGGCCAACTACAGATAAAAAGCTACTTCCCCGTATTAAAGCCATCTCAATCACAAAAGACGTTGTAGCTCACTGGTCATTGCATGGAAATTTGTACTGAGAGACCTGAGTTCGATCCCCGTCGAGCTCACTTTTTGCCAAAGAACAGAACGCGTTCACACTGCCCCTTTGCTATGAAGATTAGTGTTATATATATGCATATTCATGTGTATGTATGATATTCACTAATGGACCTTTCAGGAGTAGTCATGGAAATCAATTCAGAACATTCATTTTTCAATTTCCAATTAGAAGAATTTCTGATTGATTTATTGCCAAGAAAAGATCAATTTTGAGAATTTCATCCTTTGTTGCCTTTGGAGTTTGATGGGCATCCTTGTTGGAATAATTAATCGCATGCAATTTAATCACCAAGCAACTAGCCATACGGAGGATTTGGAAGATATTCACCAAGATATGCATCAGATATTCTTAAAAGAATTATTTCCAAACAAGCCTAGTCAAAGAAGGCAAGAGATATGATATTACTTCTTGGGAAAAGAGACCCATTTATTCATAGACTTAATTAGGATTTTTCCTATCTCCTCTATAAATATACGTTGTAACCATTGTAAGATATCCATTCTTCTATACTCTCTTTTAGTTTTAATAAAGCTCTTCTTCGTCTAGTTTATTTGCTTTACTTTCATAACAATTTGTGTTCTACTCAATTAGTTTTGGTAGACAGAAATTGTTATTGTTATTTCTATTTCTTATTAGTGATTAGTCGTTGATTAGTTTCATCGACAATCCTAATTTACTTTTTGTTGTTCTTCTTTTCCTGCAATTTTAATTTCTGCATTTTATTTCTGTTTTGCATTTTAATTTCCAATTGATAATTGTGATTTGATCTTCGGTTCAATTAGATTTGTTCTGAATCGGATCGCAGTTTCAATTTCGTTTGCTTTCAAAACCAACCTCAAAGATTTGTCTAACTCGCCCAAGAGATTATTTAAATAATTTGATTGAATTTGCCTCCCTGTGTTCGACCTGTATGCTACACACCTGTATGCTTGCAGTAATTTAATTTAAATATCGCGCTTTTCTAATTCATAGGAAAGTGACGAACAATCGCCCAACTGCACAAATAAAAATGTGTGTTTGTTGATTTGAAACCCCACATGGGTATTGGGATGATATTTGGCGTACACTAATCCCAATTATTTAGCTGTATGTCGATCGATGGGTCGACAGACCGTGTAAGCGTTAATTATTTATATTTAATGCTTATTCAGCTGTGTGGTGCACTCTGGATGATGGTTGACTATTTATCATTGCTATTATATACATATGTTGTAGAAAGTCCATATAATTAACATTATATGGTAATTGATTGGGCCTCATTCCAATTTAGAAATTAAATTCATGTGTTGAATTGAAATTAAATTCATGTGTTGAATTGAAAATAAATTTAGGTGTTGAATTGAAAATAAAATTCATGTGTTGAATTGAAAATAAAATTCATGTGTTGAGTAAAAGCCGTGTTGATTAGATGGACGCCATTTTGATGTGAACGACATTTATATCGATTTTATTCACTTTTATAATGAATATCGAAAAGTAATTGATTTCAAAATATAAGGTTTTGAAAATATTACAATTTATATATCGATGATGTGGAATATTCAATTTTGATTCGAAATTGAATATGAAGTTGAAATCGTTTCGAAAAACGAATTTAAAACGATTTATAAAATACGTTTTGAAAGGAAATCAACGAATATATATATATATATATATATATATATATATATATATATATATAATGGCCTGAATAGAACGCGCCGCACCGCGGTAGTTCGCGAATTTCGACCATTGACTTCGAATGGATATTGCGGGAGATCCGACCGTCGGATTCTCCTAAAACCGGAACCGTTGGGTTCGTGTCAAAAAGAGTTTTCTAATGAATATTAGAAATTAGAAATCCAATAGTTGGATTTGTAATTATGTCCAAATCAAATTTGGAAAAGGTCATTGTAAGTGCAGTTCAATGACCGTTGATGGAAATCGACTGTACGGGCCTTGATAAAATTATTAAAAATAGTAATAATTTGTGTAAAATCATAAGAAATGAATTATGAAGAATTGGGATGAAAAAATCCATATTTGAAAAGATAAAAATAGATTTTTATCAAAATGAACTAGTTTTGAACTAGAATTATAATTCAATTTATTTTTAAAATAAATAAAGTGGATTTGAAATGGTCTTGAAAATAACCAGAATTTACAATAATTGAATTAGAATGGGTTTGAATCGAAATTGTCTTTGGAATATTTCGATGTTGGATTTCGTGATGATATAGATATTGTTATGGGAATTTGAAAGATATATTTATATCATTATTTCCAATACGATATTTGTTGGTCGTAGAATTTGATATTGAATATAAGCCGATAGATTTTCTATTCAGAGTCTTGTATTTAATATCAAATGTGATTTGGGTTTGCCGTGAATGGTGTCTTCATTAACACTGTTCTAAAACACAGTTGAGAAAAAGATTAAATCTTTTTATTTAGATTTAATGGAGTGCACCAATTAAATGGTAATTAATTGGAATTGAATTGGAATTGATTTTTGGGTTTATCGTGAACGGTGTTTTAAGTAACACTTGTTCGTTAACCCGATAATTAATGTAATGTGATTTTGGGTGTATAGTGAACCATGTTTTAAATGACATTGGTTCTTTAACCCAGTTAAAGATTAATACTAAGTGGAGTTTTAATGAATCTTTAATTAGATTGAAATGATCGAGAATGGAGTATCACCAGTTTTGCTCCAGGATAGTTAAATATTTAATTAGATTTGAATGTGAAATGGTAATTGAATTTACCGATAACACCATGGTGTTAGATATGAAGTATTATCAGTTTTACTTCATGGGATGAATAGGTTGGGATTGGGAAATAAAATAAATGATTACATTGATGTGGTTCGCTAATCCCGACTAGTTTGAATTGATATTCAAAGGAGATTATAGAATAAATTTAAAGAATTTATCTTTGATAAAATTAATGGAAACTTTTCCCAAGAGGTAAGAATATTTGAATAAAGGAATATTCTAAATTGGAATGAGGCGTATGTTGTGTTTGTGTAACACTTGTTTATTATATACGCGAGTTATTCAAAAAGACCGGGTTTATCCCATTCTGAATAACTGATTCGACGTGGTGTCGAGGATGAAGATGGAGGTTGAAGACCGGAGATTTTAAACGTCGTTTGGGTGATTACTGATGATCTTGATTGGGCCGTACACCCAAGAGGAGGGAATCAGTTGGTGATCGTCCAGACGTATTTGGAGATCGATGGATATGCGAGGTACTAGGTGCCTCCAGTTTCGTTCAGACCCAGAACGAACTTGTAAATGGACTGTGTGTCTGACATTGGATTTTATTTTGTGTGATTGATTTCTATTAAATATATATCTGTTTGGCGGCGGGGAATTTAATCTCTTGCTTAACGCCCTTCTCTGAGATGTATGAGCTCAAGGGTTATATATTGATGGATATCAATCGCATGGAGTGAATTGCCTATGTGGCATGCCTAAGTGGAAAATGATCAAGGCTTCTGTTGAAAAGTAAAGTCTTGTGGTTGATGATCAAAGCACGGCCTGTGTGGCATAGATTTGTGTAACATTGATTCGCGAGCCTCACACCCCGGTTGTGAACTAGAAACGGGAGAGGACCTCAAGGAGGACATGCGTTTCTTTCTAGCTAAAAGTGGCGTCAGTGGTTTTACATGCCCTGACGAGTTTGACTTATGTGGTTGTTGCTGTTGCGAGGCGCCTCGGATATATCGGTGACAGTGTGGAGCTGATGGAGTCATTTGGCTCATTTACGCCTCAAAGGGAGGGGAAACGCAGTGTTCAAGCATTTTAATCCACATCGGTGGACCGGCCCTGATGATCCAAGGGTCACTCGAGCTCTGATCCTGAGGCTCGGGCTAAAGAGTCTCGAATCAGTGAGGACTATCTTTTGCCTCGGTTCACAGGTGGAAATCCAGCTTCCAATACGTGACAATTGCAGTTTTGATTGTATACCTATATATGGCGACATAGTGGTATGGGGCGCTTATGCCGTCTATGATTGATACTTATGATTTGAAGTTGTTTTATACACTATACACTTATAGTAATAATAAAACCATGAAATTTCATGTACCAAGCATTCTTGGCTATTATAAGGTAAAAACCTATCCTCCGGCTTGCGTTGCATTGTATGATGGGACCTGGGTCTTATAATAGCTTCATTGTTCTTTATTTAGCATTGCGCTGTTGTTTTATGCACTGGTATTTTAGGGAGGAAACCTGTTCCATGTTACATGGCGTGGTCCCTTGATTTACCTAACTTTAAAATAAAGATTGATAACTGTTTTTTGTTCTCACACCAGTCACATGACTGACCTGGAGTTTATCGTTTTAACTTAAACTCTGGGTGCCCTTATTTTGACACGGGCAACTAGTAGTTTTGGTTTTGCAAATTTATATTCACAGGATCCTGATTTACAGCTGTAACGATACTCGGAAAGCTCTGTATCCGTGTATTACTTCTAGTTGTGTATTATATTATTTTCCGCTGCTATGTAATGTATTGTAATCTCTGATATTTTTTGTGTAATATTTATTCATACTCTATATATTCTTGTATTCTGATGGGATTGTTGTAATATACAATGAAAAGTTCTTCTGTCTGCATTCTTTTGTGTGTTGTTCTTGGAGTAACCGGGCTTTCCTTACCGGGGAAGTTACGGGTCGTCGCATCTTTGTTTAAAATAAAAATCTAATCTTTGACCTCAAATAAAAAAATAACCTTTTCTATTTAAAACTCTAATCTTTTCTTATATAAAAATTTCAGATTTTACTTATATAGATAATTTCCAATTTTACATAATAAATAAATAATTACATAAAAGGGTAGTAATAAAAAAACTCACTATTCACGTTCGGCAGAGGATGAAGCTTGCTGTAGGCAGAGAGAGGCGGGCGCAGGGGCTGTGGGAAGCGTCAGGGGGTGCAGTGGTCAGATCGAGGTGGTGGCGGTGGTTTGGTGGAGGACTGGTGGCTGTTAGGGCATTAGGGCGCGAATTTTAGCGGAGGAAGAAGAGGGGGATGACCAAGGGCTCCGGCGAGGTGGCGCCGGTCATGGGGAGGGTGATGGCATCAGGCGCCGGGGGCAGCGGTGCGGTTACAGCGATCCTCGATCGCATTTTTTTAATTTAATTCTAACTGAATCGGGTTTGACTTAGAGGAGAGAGAGGAGGGAAAGGTGAGGGTATATAATTAGTATATATATATTAATCTCCATATAGTAACTTTTTCATTCGATCTCAAAACGAGACCCAACGACTGTCGCCCCTAGCTAATTACCCCCAGTCCAAACACAATGGGCTATGATTCGCAAGCCAATTCGGCTGTTATTGAAACGACCCAAACTTCCCTATAAAGGAAAGGCTGGATTGTTTTGAGAACAACACACATCAGAACACAAACTGAAGAACATTTTATTGCTGATTACAACAATTACATCAGAGTACAAGAATGTAACAGAGTATGAACTTATGATATACATTGGAAATACAATAATATCAGAGTTTAAATTACATTTAAATAGCAGCGGAAAAATAATACAAATATACAACTGAAAGGAATACACAGATACAGAGCTTTCTGAATACTGCTTCAGCTGTGAGCTAGGATCCTGTAAATATATCTGCAAAAAGCTACTCGACTGCCCGTGTGGAAAATATGGGCACCCGATTTTGCCAGTGATACAAACTATGGGTCAGTCATGGGACTGGTGTGAGAAATCTTGACTTAACTTATCTAATAATAAGGCTAATCACAGGACCACGCCGCTAACGCGGAACGAGTTTACTCCATTGGATTGCCAGTGCAAAAAATAAAGTAAAACGTTAAACGACTGCAATGCTTTTTAGAAAAATGAAACCATTATAAGACCCAAGTCCCATCACACAATGCAACGCAAACCGGAGGATAGGGCTTTACCTTATAATGGTCAAAAGATGCTTGATACGATAAAATGTATTTAATATTAGTGTGTATTTCTATGAGTAAATATATTTCAAAAACAATTTCAATAATAATGTATTAATCATAGACGACACAGTACCCCATCCTACTATGTCGCCATACTAGTTCTACAATCAAAACTGCAAGGTTGTATTGGAAATTGGATTTCCATCATGAGTCGAGGCTAGGGCAAGCTCCTCTCCAATTCGAGACACTCTAGCAAATGCCTCAGGATCACGCCTATGGGCAACACTTGGAGCGGTAGGGCCGGTCCCCGCCTATCGGCAGTGGATTGGTTATGCCTGAACTCACGCTTCCCGGTTCCTTCGAACCTATAATATGACCACTATCGGCCTATAAAAATCCGAGGCACCTCAAAATCCATCATCTACATAAGTAAAATGTCAGGCCGTGTTAAAGCGCTGACACTACCACTAGCTCGAAAGAAACGTGTACACTCCCTACGGTCCATATCCCGTTTTTGACTCATACCGGGGTATGAGGCTCGCGAAGTCACGATATACACAAAGCTATGCCGTAATAGGCTATGCTTTGATCATCCCACAAGGCCCTGCTTTTCAACAAAAGCCTTGATCATTTACATCTTGGCGTGCCATATTTACAATTCACGCCATGCGATCAATCACTATTAATATATACCAGGGTGTTAAGTAGAGGACAAATCCCTTACCACCAAACAGACATACATTAACAGAAATCGATTTAATTCACACGGAATGAAATCCAATGTCAGACACGCATCCCTTTATTAGCTTATGCTCTGGGTCTGAGCGAAAACCAAATCCGAACAATCGACAATAGTCCGGATGGCTACCAATGAAGCCCCTTCAAGGTTGCTACTCCCTTCAGGGTCTCTGTAGCAACACATCCATTCAATGTGAAGATCGTTGGTCTTCAACACCGTCATCATCTTCGACTCTTCATCGTCGTAGTCATTATTCGGAATGGGTTAAACCCGGTCTTTTCGAATAACTCGCGTATTTTATAATAAAAATCAAGTACTATAAAACACATCCAACGTCTTCTTCCAATTCAGAATATTCTTTTAAATAAAATATTCAAATTATTCTATCAAAGATAAATTCTTTAACTCTTAAATCTTTCTTTTAAAAAGGTTTATTAAAATCTCAATTTGATTTTATATATTAAAAATCATTATTCAATGATTATTTAAATCCAAGAAATTAATCTTATCTTTAACTGGGCTAAAGAACTAATGTCATTTAAAAACATAGTTCACGTTAAACCCAAAATAATCTTCCATGAAATATGGAATCTTCACAGAAATCAAATCAATATATAATCGTTATAAATTTCTGTATCGGACCCACAATATTAATGGAATAACGGCAAAGTCTTTTTAATTCCATGTAGTATCGGTCTTCTTTTACAGAAGCTTATCTCGGTTATAATTAATTCGAATCCTATTCAATTACAATTTAATGTATTGAATTGGAAAACTTTACTTTTCGAAAATTTCCATTTAAATCTTAATAAAAGATTTATAAATTCCAAATCATAATTTCACTGTCAGTTGGGTCAAAGAACATATGTCGCTTAGAAACACAGTTCACAATAAACCCGACTCACACTTCATCTTATTTCAATTACTAAATGAAAACTTTAATAATCTAAATTAAAAGATTATTCTTTTCATATGGGGTTTAAGAACAGTGTTATTTAAGACGCTATTCACGACAACCCAAAATCTAATTTATTTAATTTAACTTCAATTAAATCTTAACAAATTGGAAAACTCATTAAATCCAAATTTTATGATTTATTCTATTTTATAACTAGTTTATTTCGATAAAAATATATTTCCTTAAAATATATTCTTTTTCTAAAATATTCTTTTCAAAAGTATATTTTCTGAAATATTCTTTTCCTAGAATATTCTTTATTGGAATGTGACTCAACCAACAACCATATATTTTGTATGGAATCAACAATCATGATAAATAATTATCAAACATCCAAATGATGACCAAAGTGGAATCTATAACTGCGTGAGCATAAAAGTAAAGAACTGACGCTCATCACAGACTGTCAATCCATCGATTGATAGATAATTTAACATTGGGATTAGTGTGTATCCAATATCATCCCAATACCCGTGTGGGGTTTCATCCAACAAACAAATAACAAGTTATTTGTGCACTTGGGCGATGTGTAAAATTATCGACCCAATCACATAAACAAGTCGGATGACTTGTAAATGGAAGTGTAGTATTCAGTTTTGAATGCACTAACTTTATATTAAATACATCAAACACTTCGTCAACACATACATAAATTCTAAGCCATCATTAACATCATATTTTTAACATATGGTCATTTGACTAATCGATAACTAAAAATATTAACCTTCCTATCTTTTGTGTAATCCTTTTTCAATGACCCAGAATGTATATTTTGGTGAAATCCTTTCAAGTGACCTAAAGTGAATATTTTGGTCACTTTCTTTTAAATATGACAAAAATGTCCATTTTATTCATTCTTTTAAATATGACAAAAATGTCCATTTTATTCATTTATTTAAATATGACAAAAATATCCGTTTTATTCATTCTTTTAAATAAGACAAAAATGTCCATTTTATTCATTCTTTTAACTATGACAAAAATATCCATTTTATTCATTCTTTTAAATATGACAAAAATGTCCATTTTATTCATATTTACATTTTCTAACAAAAATGTATACTTTATTCTAATTCTATTAAAGTGACAAAAATTGTAAATTTGTCCAATTCCTTTTTAATATATAAAAATGTTCATTTTCATTTAACTAACCATTCTTTTGACAAAAATGTTAATTCTTCACTAACCGTTCTTTTTACACAAATGTTAATTCTTATTCAAAAATCATGTTTTGACTGAAAGGTGTTAATCTTATTGACTAATCAAGTTCTGACAAAAAATGTGATTTTTGTAAAATCCTTATTAAATGACCAAAAATATATGTTTTTGTTTTATTCCTTATAAATGAAAAAATGTGTATTTCGACTTCATACTTTTTTAATGTGACAAAAATTTACGTTACTAATTCATTCTTTTTAGTGTATAAAAATATACATTTCCAATTCATTCTTGAATTCTAACATAAATGTATATTCCTAACATAAACGTATATTTCTAACATAAATGTATATTTATAACATAAATGTATATTTCTAACATAAATGTATACTTCTAACATAAATGTATATTTATAACACAAATGTATATTTATAACAAAAATGTTATTTCTTTCTAATGACAAACAAAAAAGAATATCTTGTTTGCATAACTAGTTCAATGTTTCTAATTTAACCAAAAGTGATATTTTATATGTTTATTCTTAATTTGACAAAAGCAACAAATTTACATGTCAATTCTAAATTTAACCAAAGTGACCAAAATTATATGTTTGCACTAAATTTAATCAAAGTGACAAAATTAGTCTAATATGACATTTCTAGTGAAACGGTGTCTTTATTTTGATTTTACATTTGCTAACAAAACGGTGTTTTATTCTACTATAACAACTAAAAATGTACTTTTTTATATTTTATTTTAGTTCAACATGATATAAAAATGAGTATTTTTATGCTGACGGTTCTATTTCAACATAATATAAAAATGAATATTTTTACGTTGACGGTTCTAGTTCAACATAATATAAAAATGAGTATTTTTATGTTGAAAAGATCTTTTTATGAAAAAAGATATTTTTATGTAAAAAGAAATTTTTATCTAATATTACCTTTTACCCCAAAATGATGCTTTTATTTTAATGTAACCTTCCATAACAAAATGGTTCTTTTTATCTAGAAAAGAAAAATATGATAACAAGTGATTCTTTTTATTCATAAAAGAAATGATAACAAAATGACTTCTTTTCTTGTCCTAAATAGAAATGTAAACAAGAATGTTTCCTTTTTAATTCTAAAAGAAATGCAACATAAATATTCTTTTTAGTAATAAAAGAAATGCGACATAAAAAAATGCTTCTTTTTATTTATAAAAAGAAATGATGACAACAATTGTTTCTTTTTATTTCTAAAAAAAATATGAGCACAAAATAGTATTTTTATATCGAATTGACAATCTATTCCAACACAACGAACAAAATGCTATTTCAATATTACTTGGCATTTCTATATCAACTTATACAGATCTAAAACATCAACAACCAAATTGGCGTTTATACAATCCAAACAAAATAGATAAATCACTCCATATACATCACATCACAGAATTATTTAATTACACACAAGCAATTATTTAACAGCAATAAAAATAATTAAATTAATTATTTAATTAAATAAATTCAGAAATCTCACATTGCCTTTAATTCTGATCTGAAATTTTCTCAAATTTCTGACGTCCTCTGTTTAGTCCTAGTCTGTACCATGTTGTAGATCTCGTCGGTTCTAACAAACCTGAAATCATCGAATTTCAATTTGATTTGAATGAGATATGATCGTTTAAACTTTCAAAACCAATTAATTATTTAATTAATAAATTAATTACATTATTTACCCTCTTCTACCTTACAGGTAATAGGCCGATGCTTTCAGCCTCTTGTTCGTTCCTAGGTCTAGAGTTTCCGATCCAACTGTGGGCTTTCGCGATGATCAGAGGATGGCACGCGCTCCAACTCCGAGAGGCGCCCCTGGGGGACCCTAAATGGCGGAGTTTGGTCGTGGAGGGGGGGAATTCAGGCGGTGCGAATGGTGGCTGTTGGCGGTCCCTATCCGAGCGAACCACTACCCCAGATCCAATCTCCTCCGTTGAATCGCAAGGCCTCACCAAGTTCTTCCATTTGCTTTTGGTAGATCCGAAATCCATTAAGGAAATTAGGAGAAATCGTGTGAGGAAGTTGGGAGTGTGAGGGCCATTGAAAATCTAAGGTGGCGGCTACGAAATTTGGTATTAGGGTTCTACGTATATGGGCCGTATTTACACAGTATATCGCCGTATTTTCTATATTATTTTAATTCATTTATTTCGAAAATTCAAGTTCATCAATACGAATTCCAAATCTAACCCAACGAGTGCCGCCCCTAGCTAATAACCCCTATCCCGGACACAATGGAACATGTTTCGTAACCCAATTCGGCTGTTATGATATGTTTTTCTTTAAATTAAATTAAAAATCATTTAATTATTAAATTCAAACGTATATTTTAAATTACCTGGGCTACATACAGACTCTAAAAATTACAGAAATTGGCTATGTTTCGACGATACGGTTCTAACAAGACTAATTTCGTTGAATTCTGAGACCGCTTGAAAAATGGTCGTTTTCAAGTCGATTAAATTTGACCGAAACTGACAAAACCCGTTTTCCTTTGCCACGCTCACATATTGATTCAAAAAATTATGAAAATTGAAACTTAGCAATAATTTGACATTCTGGTTCCAGCAAAAGTGGTTTCGTCGAAAACCGAGGTCGTTTGAAAAATGACTATTTTTAAGGCCAATATATTTAATATTAAAAATACATTTTTAAACAAATAAACTATGAAACTCAAAATATATAAGTGTTTACTATTTGTTAATGCAGGAACGTCATTCCGAACTCAATGGAAGTGGTTTCGAGTCGAAATTCCTTCATATGTGAAAAGTAGCCTTTCGGGCCCTATATAATATATATATATATAAATTCTACAGCGACCTTTCTTAAAATTGAATTGGCCATAAATTTTGATTTTTAAAACGGAATTTCTGTTTTTCAGATTCGTTGGAAAGATATGATTAAACAGATTTAAATATTTTTGGTTTCGTTCAATTCTGATTTAAAATGAATCCGGTACATTCAGTCAAAGTTCAAATTCAAATTTTCAAACTACAGCACTGTTTTAAACTCCTTTTTATAATTAAATTGAATTTATTCGTTTTAAAGTAAATTTTTAGTCGTTATTCTTTAAAATAGTTCATTTTAAACATTAAAATCCATTAAAATTTCCAAAATAAAAATTTTAAATTGGCCCCAAAATTCCGGGTCGTTACAATCGCCCCCACTTAAAATCTTTTCGTCCTCGAAAAGAAACATAGCTAAAAGTTGTTTTAATTAACTAACTTAATTAAATTCTTTATTTATTGGTTTAATTAATTATTATTTTAATATTTGAATTAGTGAAACTAATTATCAAACATCACAACTAGCAATCAATTAGGTGGTTAACTTTTCAAATATATTACTTTTATATATAGTCAAAAATCATATTTTTAGTGCAAATCACAGCAATGTGTAGCAATGTGTACCAACTAAGTTTTGGTTTCTCATACCAGTCAATGGAAATATATAGAAATTCCACTTTCGAAACTCGAACATAAATACTGGTGATTGTGCACCGATCATCAGAATTATCTCCGGGTTACTAGAGTGTGATTCTATATCTATCCAATATATTAAAACTTCGAATATCCGTTAATTACTCATATATTCAAAATCTTTATATACTCGATTGTCCACATTAAAAATATAATAATATACTCAAATATGTATATTAGGATAAAATTTTCAAAACTAAATTTGTTTTCATTTTTATATTAAAGAAAATAATATTCTTCATGCTCGTTCTAGGATGCTACTGATCCCATCTCTAACGAGTTATCCTTATTGGATATTACTAATCCAATCTCTGATGCATTCTTTCGTTCGGTTCTAATGTGTCTTGTTCTCGAGCTCTGTAAACCAAAGCTCTGATACCAACTGAAACGACCCAAACTTCCCTATAAAGGAAAGGCTGGATTGTTTTGAGAACAACACACATCAGAACACAAACTGAAGAACATTTTATTGCTGATTACAACAACTACATCAGAGTAGAAGAATATAACAGAGTACGAACTTATGATATACATTGGAAATACAATAATATCAGAGTTTAAATTACATTTAAATAGCAGCGGAAAAATAATACAAATATACAACTGAAAGGAATACACGGATACAGAGCTTTCCGAATACTGCTTTAGCTGTGAGCCAGGATCCTGTAAATATATCTTCAAAAAGCTACTCGACTGCCCATGTGGAAAATATGGGCACCCGAGTTTGCCAGTGAAACAAACTACGGGTCAGTCATGGGACTGGTGTGACAAATCTTAACTTAACTTATCTAATAATAAGGCTAATCACAGGACCACGCCGCTAACGCGGAACGGGTTTACTCCATTGGATTGCCAGTGCATAAATAAAGTAAAACGTTAAACGAAGCAATGCTTTTTAGAAAAATGAAACCATTATAAGACCCAAGTCCCATCACACAATGCAACGCAAACCGGAGGATAGGGTTTTACCTTATAATGGTCAAAAGATGCTTGATACGATAAAATGGATTTAATATTAGTGTGTATTTCTATGAGTAAATATATTTCAAAAACAATTTCAATCATAATGTATTAATCATAGACGGCATAGTACCCCATCCTACTATGTCGCCATACTAGTTCTACAATCAAAACCGCAAGGTCGTATTGGAAATTGGATTTCCATCATGAGTCGAGGCTAGGGGCAAGCTCCTCTCTGATTCGAGACACTCTAGCAAATGCCTCAGGATCACACCTATGGGCAACCCTTGGAGCGGTAGGGCCGGTCCCCGCCTATCGGTAGTGGATTGGTTATGCCTGAACACACGCTTCCCGGTTCCTTCGAACCTATAATATGACCACTATCGGCCTATAAAAATCCGAGGCGCCTCAAAATCCATCATCCATATAAGTAAAATGCCAGGCCGTGTTAAAGCGCTGACACTACCACTAGCTAGAAAGAAACGTGTGCACTCCCTACGGTCCATATCCCGTTTTTGACACATACCGGGGTGTGAGGCTCGCGAAGTCACGATATACACAAAGCTATGCCTTAATAGGCTGTGCTTTGATCATCTCACAAGGTCCTGCTTTTCAACAAAAGCCTTGATCATTTACATCTTGGCGTGCCACATTGACAATTCACGCCATGCGATCAATCACTATTAATATATACCAGGGTGTTAAGTAGAGGATAAATCCCTTACCACCAAACAGACATACATTAACAAAAATCGATTTAATTCACACGGAATGAAATCCAATGTCAGACACGCATCCCTTTATTAGCTTATGCTCTGGGTCTGAGAGAAAATCAAATCCGAACAATCAACAATAGTCCAGACGGCCACCACTGAAGCCCCTTCAAGGTAGCTACTCCCATCAGGGTCTCTGTAGCAACACATCCATTCGATGTGAAGATCGTCGGTCTTCAACACCGTCTTCATCTTCGACTCTTCATCGTCGTAGTAATTATTCGGAATGGGTTAAAC
Source organism: Allium sativum (assembly GCA_030737875.1). Classification (NCBI taxonomy): domain Eukaryota; kingdom Viridiplantae; phylum Streptophyta; class Magnoliopsida; order Asparagales; family Amaryllidaceae; genus Allium; species Allium sativum. The sequence goes on along the minus strand of CM060923.1, from coordinate 567,467,227 downwards.
CCGGTCTTTCCGAATAACTCGCGTATTTTATAATAAAAATCAAGTACTATAAAACACATCCAACGTCTTCTTCCAATTCAGAATATTATTTTAAATAAAATATTCAAATTATTCTATCAAAGATAAATTCTTTAACTTTGCACTTAAATCTTTTTTTTAAAAAGGTTTATTAAAATCTCAATTTGATTTTAGATATTAAAAACCAATATTCAATGATTATTTAAATCCAAGAAATTAATCTTATCTTTAACTGGGTTAAAGAACTAATGTCATTTAAAAACATAGTTCACGTTAAACCCAAAATAATCTTCCATGAAATATGGAATCTTCACAGAAATCAAATCAATATATAATCGTTATAAATTTCTGTATCTGACCCATAATATAAATGGAATAACGGCAAAGCCTTTTAAATTCCATATGTAGTATCGGTCTTCTTTTACAGAAGCTTATCTCGGTTATAATTAATTCGAATCCCATTCAATTCCAATTTAATATACTAAATTGGAAAATTTTACTTTTGGAAAATTTCCATTTAAATCTTAATAATAGATTTATAAATTCCAAATCATAATTTCACTGTCAGTTGGGTCAAAGAACATATGTCGCTTAGAAACACAGTTCACAATAAACCCGACTCACACATCATCTTATTTCAATTACTAGATGAAAACTTTAATAATCTAAATTAAAAGATTATTCTTTTCATATGGGGTTTAAGAATAGTGTTATTTAAGACGCTATTCACGACAACCTAAAATCTAATTTATTTAAATTAACTTCAATTAAATCTTAAGAAATTGGAAAACTCATTAAATCTAAATTTTATGATTTATTCTAATTTATAACTAGTTTATTTCGATAAAAATATATTTCCTCAAAATATATTCTTTTTCTAAAATATTCTTTTGAAAAGTATATTTTCTAAAATATTCTATTCCTTGAATATTCTTTATTGGAATGTGACTCAACCAATAACCATATGTTTTGTACGGAATCATCAATCATGATAAATAATTATCAAACATCCAAATGATGACCAAAGTGGAATCTATAACTGTGTGAGCATAAAAGTAAAGAACTGATGCTCATCACAGACTGTCAATCCATCGATTAACAGATAATTTAACATTGGGATTAGTGTGTATCCAATATCATCCCAATACCCGTGTGGGGTTTCATCCAACAAACAAATAACAAGTTATTTGTGCACTTGTGCGATGTGTAAAATTATCGACCCTATCACATAAACAAGTCGGGTGACTTGTAAATGGAAGTGTAGTATTCAGTATTGAATGCGCTAACTTTATATTAAATACATAAAACACTTCGTCAACACATACATAAATTCTAAGCCATCATTAACATCATATTTTTAACATATGGTCATTTGACTAATCGACAATTAAAAATATTAACCTTCCCATCTTTTGTGTAATCCTTTTTCAATGACCCAGAATGTATATTTTGGTGAAATCCTTTCAAGTGACCTAAATTGAATATTTTGGTCACTTTCTGTAACACCCCGCGAATTCTATAACTGTGAAATTAACAAATTAAAGTATAATTAATTTGAAATCAAAGAACTAAGGGAAACGGGATACGCCATTGCGTTCGTCTCGGAAAAATACGCGAAATAGAGTCCGAGTTTTTGAAAAACGGAGTCCGTATGAAGAAGATATGGCCTTCGGAAGTTTTGAATTAAATTTAAAATTCAAACAGAATAAAACAAAAATGGGGCCCAATGGGCCAGGGCGGAAAAAGTCCCGCCTGACGCACCCAGGTCGACTGGGCTGTCGACCTGGTCTAACCAGGTCGACAGGCCTGTCGACAGGGGTGTCGACCTGGTCCAGAGCCAGGTCGAGCCCAGTCTAACCTGGCTGGCCTATTCTATGTTGGTCGATTTTCTGTGGTCTGCTTTGTCATTAGGGCTAGGTGGCAAGCTCTAATTGGTCTCTCCTTAGGATGAATGGCTATGATCAATCCAGGCAACATCAATGGCTCTAATCAATTCATAAACCCTATAAAAAGGACCCTAGACTAAACCCTAATCTATTCATTCATAAATAAGAACAAAACCCGCCATGTTGCTGAGGAGCGTCTAGGAGTAGCCACCAAATTGGAGAGAAGATTAGGAGGAAAATTTTAAAGCCTAAAGCAATTCAAGCAAATCAAATCAAACCGCATCTTCTTATTCCTAAATTAGAGAATTCGCCGCAACCATTGTAAGTAGAGTATTACTTTGGTATGAACAAATAACTGTGTTGGTTTGTATACTTAGTTGTGGTGAAAAATAATTCATAATTTGTGCGTTACTATCGATTTGGAATATTGTATACGTTTGGATATTCTCGAATTATGTTATTCATTATAAAGAACTACATGCGGTAGTTCTATGCAAGTATACGTTGGGAATATTTCGCAAAATATGTAATTCATGTTGAAGCTACATGTATGTAGTTGTTAAATTGAAAATCATGCAAGTTTTGGGGCTTTGCTATTATGCAATCATAATGTGTATTTTTATACAAACATCATTTTGTGAAGTAATTGGAATAAGTTTGGGTTATCATAATCCATATGGAATTATGTTGAGAATTTGGCATCATGTATTAAGCCATGCTTTGTATTAGAAAACCTATGTGCAAACATATGAATATGACTAGGCTATGATTGATATTTGACATAATTGAAAACCATGTTAGTTCTATATTGTTAGCAAGAATTATATGATGACATATGTGAGACATGGCTAGGTTAGACTCAAAAATCCCTTTTTGCAAGTTTACATGACTAAAGTAAGAATCATGATTTCATGATTTATGCCATGGTTATGTGAACAAATTTAACTATACTTGTGCCATGCTTATGTTTGATATTATGCCATGCTTATGTTTGACATTATGCCATGCTTATGTTTGAGATATTTATGCCATGCTTATGTTTGACATTATGCCTAAATAAAAATATAGGTTCATGTGTCAATAATGATACCCAATTTAGATTCTTATCTCAACTACAAGTTCACATGCTTTGATTCATGTCACCTACGCTTTATGACCAAAGTATATATGCAAGTACACCAGTTTCTATTTTGTATTTCCAACGTCATATTGCAAGTTCATGCGCTCACCTTCCCCTCTTTGTGTATGTAATCACGCTTTAAGCCTCCCCTTTTCGCATGGCTAAATTGGGCTTTAAAAGGCTAAGCCCAATATATATGTAATAACGGACGTGTAAAACGGGGGAAAATAACGTTGGGTTAAAATTACTAATGAATGGAAATATAAAATAGAAGGGCCCAAATTCAAGTATGGGTTGGGCCCATGATTGGTGTAACCTTTACACCATTAACTTAATAATGGGCCGCAAATATTTACATATAAGAAAATAAGGGAGAATGACAAAATATGTAAATGTAGAACATACGATGTGTTTAACCCGAGGTTGGATTGAGTTGTGATGTAAACCTGCCCGGAACCGCCCGGCTGTCCAGTAGTCACAACAATACCTATCCAATGTGGGAGGTTAAACATGGAGCCCAGTAAGGACCCGAGGTTAGACTGAGTTGTGGCGTAAGACTGCCCGGAACCAACCGGCAACAGGCAGCCACAACAATACCTGTCTAATGTGAGAGGTCAGGGCCTTAATAAGACAATTAAGGCTGAGTCAGGATTGTTAGGATTAAGTGAACTAAAGACTTAATCAAAATGGAACATGCTAAACTAAACGGACTGGTGGGGGTTAGGTTAGGAAACACTTAACCAACTTAGCATGTTGGCTAGAGATAGAAAACCTAGTAACGGGGGACCCTTTTCAGCAGTAACCCTAGAAGATGTATCAGGATACCCTGAAACTAGGCAGGGTGGGGCACGATTACTGGGCTGATTGTAAGAGGTCAAATCGACGGCGGTGGTGTAGCAGTGTAGGTTCTAACGGGGTGCGGGCGTGCACACACTCCGGCGCAGAAAAATAAGGCACTGGACACCAGTAGCATACCTGTGCATTCTAAGGTTGTGTCGGGCCGCTGCCATGGGACTTGATACACCCCATGGTGGGACCAGCATAGGTAACTACGACATCGGGGGCCGTAAGACACATGTAACTATGCGAGTAGGAGCCGATCATTATAAAATGGATCACTTCACCCTGATTATGGGGTGCCAGTTGGAAACTAGTTTATATGGGTTCAGAGATTAACATGGGGTACGATAGTATATTCGACCCTAGACAACTTAACCAAGTTTATAGTGCTTGCCCACTTCTTGTTTATACTTATCACACCCAGTTCTTTATTCATAGACAAAATAGTACTAGACTTACTCAGACTTTATGTCTGACTCTACTTTTCTTTCGTCTTCTTTTCTTCCGTTTCCCCCCCCCCCCAGGTCCATAGGGAGGGAACACAGCAGCTTGACCAACCTTAACATCCAGCTTGCAGAAGAGAAATGTATTGCTTGGACTTTCCTGTTTTGAACTATGGCTTTGGACAAATCACTATGGGGGCTCTTGCAGTTTATCTATGTTTTATTTATGCTTCTTTAAATAATGTACTCAAGACAGATTATGAAAGTGTTATGTTATGTTTTTGGAAAAAGATGTAAGACAATCATGGTGATGTTTTGTAACACGTATTTGCTTTGATGAAATAAAAACTGTTGTTTTTCCGCTGTTTACAAATATGTGTTCTTATGTCTGTCTTGTATATCTGTGACTTATACTTATAAACCTCCACCAAAATTAGGGCATTCCCTTTGAGAGTGACCCTAACGGAGGTGGGGTGTTTCACTTTCTTTTAAATATGACAAAAATGTCCATTTTATTCATTCTTTTAAATATGACAAAAATGTCCATTTTATTCATTCTTTTAAATATGACAAAAATGTTCATTTTATTCATTCTTTTAAATATGACAAAAATGTCCATTTTATTAATTCTTTTAAATATGACAAAAATGTCCATTTTATTCATTTTTTAAATATGAGAAAAATGTCCATTTTATTCATTCTTTTAAATATGACAAAAATGTCCATTTTATTCATTCTTTTAAATAAGACAAAAATGTCCATTTCATTCATATTTACATTTTCTAACAAAAATGTATACTTTATTCTAATTCTATTAAAGTGACAAAAATTGTAAATTTGTCCAATTCCTTTTTAATATATAAAAATGTTCATTTTCACTTAACTAACCATTCTTTTTCCAAAAATGTTAATTCTTCACTAACCGTTCTTTTTACACAAATGTTAATTCTTATTCAAAAATCATGTTTTGACTGAAAGGTGTTAATCTTATTCACTAATCAAGTTCTGACAAAAATGTGATTTTTGTAAAATCCTTATTAAATGACCAAAAATATATGTTTTTGTTTCATTCCTTATAAATGACAAAATGTGTATTTCTACTTCATACTTTTTTAATGTGACAAAAATGTACATTACTAATTCATTCTTTTTAATGTATAAAAAATATACATTTCCAATTCATTCTTGAATTCTAACATAAATGTATATTCCTAAAATAAACGTATATTTTTAAGATAAATGTATATTTCTAACATAAACGTATATTTCTAACATAAAAGTATATTTATAACATAAATGTATATTTATAACAAAAATGTTATTTCTTTCTAATGACAAACAAAAAAGAATATCTTGTTTGCATAACTATTTCAATATTTCTAGTTTAACCAAAAGTGATATTTTATATGTTTATTCTTAATTTGACAAAAGCAACAAATTTACATGTCAATTCTAAATTTAACCAAAGTGACCAAATTTATATGTTTGCACTAAATTTAATCAAAGTGACAAAATTAGTCTAATATTACATTTCTAGTGAAACGGTGTCTTTATTTTGATTTTACATTTGCTAACAAAATGGTGTTTTATTCTAATATGACAACTAAAAATGTACTTTATTTTTAATTTTAGTTCAACATGATATAAAAATGAGTATTTTTATGCTGACGGTTCTATTTCAACATAATATAAAAATTAATATTTTTATGTTGACGGTTCTAGTTCAACATAATATAAAAATGAGTATTTTTATGTTGAAAAGATCTTTTTATGAAAAAAGATATTTTTATGTAAAATATATTTTTATCTAATATTACCTTTTACCCCAAAATGATGCTTTTATTTTAATGTAACTTACCATAACAAAATGGTTCTTTTTATCTAGAAAAGAAAAATATGATAACAAGTAATTCTTTTTATTCATAAAAGAAATGATAACAAAATGACTTCCTTTCTTGTCCTAAATAGAAATGTAAACAAGAATGTTTGCTTTTTAATTCTAAAAGAAATGCAACATAAATATTCTTTTTAGTAATAAAAGAAATGCGACATAAAAAAATGCTTCTTTTTATTTATAAAAAGAAATGATGACAACAATTGTTTCTTTTTATTTCTAAAAAAAAATATTAGCACAAAATAGTATTTTTCTATCGAATTGACAATCTATTCCAACACAACGAACAAAATGCTATTTCAATATTATTTGGCATTTCTATATCAACTTATACAGATCTAAAACTTCAACAACCAGATTGGCGTTTATACAATCCAAACAAAACAGATAAATCACTTCACATACATCACATCACAGAATTATTTAACTACACACAAGCAATTATTTAACAACAATAAAAATAATTAAATTAATTAATTAAATAAATTCAGAAATCTCACATTGCCTTTAATTCAGATCTGAAATTTTCTCGAATTTCTGACGTCCTCTGTTTACGTCCTAGTCTGTACCATGTTGTAGATCTCGTCAATTCGGTTCTAACGAACTTGAAATCATCGAATTCCGATTTGATTTGAATGAGATATGATCGTTTAAACTTTTAAAACCAATTAATTATTTAATTAATAATTTAATTACATTATTTACCCTCTTCTATCTTACAGGTAATAGGCCGATGCTTTCAGCCTCTTGTTCATTCCAAGGTCTAGAGTTTCCGATCCAACTGTGGGCTTTCGCGATGATCAGAGGATGGCACGCGCTCCAGCTCTGAGAGGCGCACCTGGGGGACCCAAAATGGCGGAGTTCAGTCGAGGCAGGGAGTAATCCAGGCGGTGCGAACGGCGGCTGTTGGTGGTCCCTATCCGAGCGAAACACTACCCCAGATCCAATCTCCTCCGTTGAATCGCAAGGCCTCATCAAGGTCTTCCATTTGCTTTAGGTAGATCCGAAATCCATTAAGGGAATTAGGAGAAATCGAGTGAGGAAGTTGGGAGCGTGAGGGCCATTGAAAACCTAAGGAGGCGGCTACGAAGTTTGGTATTAGGGTTCTACGTATATGGGCCGTATTTACACAGTATATCGCCGTATTTTCTATATTATTTTAATTCATTTGTTTCGAAAATTCAAGTTCATCAATACGAATTCCAAATCTAACCCAACGAGTGTCGCCCCTAGCTAATAATCCCCATCCCGGACACAATGGAACATGTTTCGTAACCCAATTCGGCTGTTACGATATGTTTTTCTTTAAATTAAATTAAAAATCATTTAATTATTAAATTCAAACGTATATTTTAAATTACCTGGGCTACATACGGACTCTAAAAATTACAGAAAAATTATTTTTGGCTATGTTTCGACGATACGGTTCTAACAAGACTAATTTCGTTGAATTCTGAGACCGTTTGAAAAATGGCCATTTTCAAGTCGATTAAATTTGACCGAAACTGACAAAACCCGTTTTCCTTTGCCACGCTCACATATTGATTCGAAAAATTATGAAAATTGAAACATAGCAATAATTTGACATTCCGGATCCAACAAAGTGGTTTCGTCGAAAACTGAGGTCGTTTGAAAAATGACTATTTTTAAGGCCAATATATTTAATATTAAAAATACATTTTTAAACAAATAAACTCCAAAACTCAATATATATAAGTGTTTACTATTTTTATAATGTAGGAACGTCATTCCGAACTCAATGGAAGTGGTTTCGAGTCGAAATTCCTTCATATGTGAAAAGTAGCCTTTCGGGCCCTACATAATATATATATAAATTCTACAGCGACCTTCTAAAATTTGAATTGGCCATAACTTTTGATTTTTAAAACGGAATTTCAGTTCTCAGATTCGTTGGAAAGATATTATTAAACAGATTTAAATATTTCTAGTTTCGTTCAATTCTGATTTAAAATGAATCCTGTACATTCAATCAAAGTTCAAATTCAAAATTTCAAACTGCAGCGCTGTTTTAAACTCCTTTTTATAATTAAATTGAATTTATTCGTTTTAAAGTAAATTTTTAGTCGTTATTCTTTAAAATAGTTTATTTTAAACATTAAAATCCATTAAAATTTCCGAAACAAAAATTAAAATTGGCCCTAAAATTCTGGGTCGTAATAGTTATGGTCAGTTTCTATCAAAATCAAAATATAAATCTATATATTGAATTTGAATGCACATTTCAATTTACCGGAGCCGCATACGGGCCCCAAAAATTCCCGAAAAATATTTTTTAGCTTCGTATTGCCGATATGGTTCTAACAAAACTATTTTCATCAAATTCGAAGACCGTTTGAAGAATGGCCATTTTCTGGTCAATCCAAATTGACTGAAATTGACAAAACACGTTTTTCTTCACTACGCTCACATATTGATTCAGAAAATTATGAATTTTGGAATCTAGCAATAACTTAACATCCCGGATCCAACAAAAGTGGTTTCGTCAAAAATGGAGGTCGTTTGCAAAATTTCCATTTTTAAGGACCAAAATTCCGTAGCGACTATTCTGAATTTTCAACTGGGCATAACTTTTTTGCCCCGCTATGAAAATTTCAATTTTTCGGATTTGTTGGAAAGATATTCCTAGATAGATTCAATATCTTTGGCTTCGTCAAAATCCGGTTTATTTTGAATCCTATACATTCATTTGAAATTTGAAATCGAATTTTCAAACTATCGCGCCATTTTCATTTCCTTTTATAATATAAATTAAATTTTTATATTCTAACTTCGATTCAAATAAATTTATACATTCTAATTCTATTCAAAATAAATTTCTTATCGTTATTATTTAAAATAAATCATTTTAAATATTCTAAATTCACTAAAATTGCCAAACTAAAAATTTTAAATTGGTTCAGATTTTCCGGATTGTTACAAAAATCATGCCATGGGGTCCTCGATTTTTGCGCTCAAAGGCGCTGTGGTTAGGCTCAAATAGCGAAGCATGGCGGGGTGCGAGCTGAGAGCCGCTTCGGTGGTGACGGAGCAGACCAAGGCGAAGGGAGGGGCGGTCATTGATTGGCCACTGGTTTGCCATAGGACGGTGCGCAGGTGGAGGTACCAAGTCGAAGTCGGGTTCTGTAGTCACGAAGAAGAAGGATTATGAAACGACCCAAACTTCCCAGTAAAGGAAAGGCTGGATTGCTTTAAGAACAACACACATCAGAGTACAAACTGAAGAATATTTTATTGCTGATAACAACAATTGCATCAGAGTACAAGAATGTGACAGAGTATGAATACTTATTACATAATAGGAATACAATAATATCAGAGTTTTAAATTTCATTTAAATAGCAGCGGAAAAATAATATAAATATACAACTGGAAGGAATACACGGATACAGAGCTTTCCGTATACCGCTTCAGCTATAAGCCAGGATCCTGTAAATACATCTGCAAAAAGCCACTCGACTGCCCGTGTGGAAAATATGGGCACCCGAGTTTTCCAGTGAAACAAACTACAGGTCAGTCATGGGACTGGTATGAGAAATCTTAACTTAACTTATCTAATAAATATAGCCAATCACAGGACCACGCCGCTAACGCAGAACGGGTTTACTCCATTGGATTGCCAGTGCATAAAATAAAGTAAATCGTTTAACAATGCAATGCTTTTTAGAAAAATGAAACCATTATAAGACCCAAGTCCCATCACACAATGCAACGCAAACCGGAGGATAGGGTTTTACCTTATAGTGGTCAAAAGATGCTTGATACGATAAAAACGGATTTAATATTAGTGTGTATATATATGGGTATATTTATTTCAAAAACACTTTCAATCATAATGTATTAATCATAGACGGCATACAACCCCATCCTACTATGTCGCCATACTAGTTCTACAATCAAAACCGCAAGGTCGTATTGGAAATTGGATTTCCATCATGAGTCGAGGCTAGGGGCAAGCTCCTTTCCGATTCAAGACACTCTAGCAAATGCCTCAGGATCCCCCGCAGTGAACCCTTGGATCTTCAGGGTCGGTCCCTGATCGTCGCTAATCTATGAATCAGAAAAGCGCGAATTTTAAATTGAATTCTGCAAGCGTACAGGTGTGTAGCATACAGGTCGAACACAGGGAGGTAGATTAAAATCAAATTATTTATTTAATCTCTTGGGCGAGTTAGACGATTTTCGAGGTTGGTTTTTGAAAACAATAAAAATTGAAACTGCGATCCGATTCAGAACAAATCTAATTGAACCGACGATCAAAAAACAATTATCAATTGAAAATTAAAATGCAAAACAGAAATAAAATTGCAGGAAAAGAAGAACAACAAAAAGTAAATTAGGATTGTCGTTGAAACTAATCAAACGACTAATCACTAACAAAAAATGTAAAATACAATTGGTGCTCTTCCAAAACTAATTGTGAAGACAACACCGATTGCTAAGAAAGAAAAATGCAGAAATAATAAAAAGAAGAACTTTTATTAATGGAGAAGAGAATATAGAATAGGATAGGATGGTGGCTACAATGACATTACAAGGGTATTTATAGGGGATAACCAAACCCTAACTCTAATACAATGATAGATTGGCCTTATGGAATTCACAAAAGAGTTTACAATGAGAGTTTCAAATGGGCCTTAGTTAAATCTATTAATTTTTGGCCTTTCTTCTTTTCCTCTTGGTTCTTTGACAAGCTTCCCTTGATTTGAGAAATTCTTGGTCTTTCTACCAATCATTTTCTTGTCCAACAACAACTAGATGTGAGATCTTCATCTACAATTCTTCAAAATGTAAAATGTATACCAATTGATCTCCATTTCTTTACTTTTCTGGTTGCATGCGGGCTGGGTTGGAATATCTGTAAAAGTAACAAAACAATACCCAAGTAATATTCATTTATATACAAAAGATAAGATATAAGAGCATAAAATAAACACATTTCTATGTTAATCAAATACCCCCACACTTATCTTTTACTCGTCCTCGAGTAAGACAAGAAATGAAAAACTAAACTAGATAGGTCACACTTTCGTAGGAAACACGATTGCATTGAGCGTATGCAACAAGCCGTTAAACCTCTAGGTGTCCCTAGTAGGACGAGTGGCGTCTCTTGAGGGTTTTCAGCGGATACTACCCACAAAATCCAAATGCAATATGCTATGATTCTAATGAAACTACATGAATGCAATGGACATATGCAAAATAAAAAACAAAAATGAAAAATGAAAACACGACTTATTTCAGGAAAGTGGTACAAAAAATTAAGTTAATAATTTCTAATCAGTTGATTTTATTTTAGATACCTCAACTTGTCACAAATTTTCAACATAAATCAAGTTTTCAAATGTTAAATTCCAGTTTGGCCAGTTAGTTTGGTCGATAACATAGTGCAGCCATGAAATAAATTCTTAGTTTGCTTGGCACAGTTTGTAAAGTGGTATTATTATTTTCTCATGTATGGCTAGTCAAATCAATAAGGTCAAGAAGTGTTTGGGCATCATCGCTTATTCTTTATTCTATAAAATTTTAAAATTTATGTTTAAGTACATACACCTAACTTTGAAGACCAAGGTTTTCAAACCATGCACTGCCTCGCGGACTAACGGAGAGTGGGTAAAGAGCTTGGCGGATTGTGCAGGCCGACTTTGACTTTGTCAACAACGTGTCGGTAATCCTTAGGTGTCCAATCTCATAAAATGAGACCAAGATATTCCAATTCTGACTTTGTCAACAACGTGTCAGATAGAGCTTGGCGGGTTTGCACACCAACGCTTGATATAGAAGCAATGTTGGATACCCTTGGATTACTATTATTATTATTGAAAATATAAGCACAAAAGAGAGTTACGCGAATTCAACTTAACACAACTTAGTTTTAAAGATTCGAAAAGCCAATATAAGTATTTTAAGTCCTCCACTTATTTAAACAAATTCTACAATATAGAATAGATTTCATGGCCATCACCTAAGATTCTCCCTATGTACCGGCTGCACTATTATCCCTCAAAATTTAACTTTTCATTATATTTCATATTCGATCTAAGTTCAGAGAAAAAAATACTATCAGCTGACTAATAATTGTTAACTTATTTTGTTGTATCAAACTAAAATGAGTCATGTTTCAAAAAAAAATGGCATGTTAGTACAGTCTAAAATGCATGATGGTCCTATTTAAATGGCTGAAATTGAAAAAGAAAGAAAAATAAAGAACAAAACGAAAATGAGTGAAATGCAGACTCCCCCCCCCCCCCCACACTAGAACTAAACAGTGTCCACACTATAAACGTTTCCTAAATTTGAAAGATCGTACCCAAAGGTGAATGAGATGCAAAATTATTTGTAGAATGAAATGCAATCTAACTATATGTAAGAATGGATCATATGTACAATGATATATGTGTTTGCGGTGCACGCGATGCAAAGAATACCACCATCTTTTTTCCCCCACACTTGGTTCTAGCCCTATGAGTCCCATTCCCACTATGTCTAGGCATGTTTTGTAACAAGCAGGAGTTTTTGAAAACCACCTCATCTTTAAACCTAGATTTATAGTCCAGGAGATAAATATCCAGGGTCGTCCTAACATGAAGTTTTTCAATTAAGCTAGCATTCCAAAAATAATTCATGTGTTTAACAAATTTATCAGTGTAATTGTCCAAAAAAATTTGATCGTATATAAATTCAGTGAAATTTGAATTCTAGTGTTGTTCAAGAGTATGTGATCACATTTCTCATCATTAATCGATAACATATTTTCGACACTGACAATTTCAAGTTCGTTGGAAGTTTCCTGATTTGGCAACTCACCCTCATACAATTCAAAAAATTCATGTTCAGTAAAATCCATCCCCAAATTTGAATTGAAAAATTCATCATTTCTATTCTGTTCAGTATCAAAAATTTTGAGTTCCTTGCAGCCCAGAAGAGGAAGATCAAAATCTAAGCTTACATCTTTTTCCTGAAAAGAATTGAAGTCCAAATCATTTACTGAATTGTGAACAACTTCATTTAGATCGTTATTCTCAAATTTGAAAGTTGTTATTTGAAAATTTTCACTATCAGTAAAGAATGGATTATTTTCTGAATCATCGCATGTTTGAATTTGATTTTGTTGTTCAAGTTGTTCTTTAAAAGATGTCATTAAACAAAGAAGTTCATCAAGCTGTCTATCTTGCTTTTCTACCCTCTCTCTAAGAACGTTAAGATGATATCCTTCAGAATCGTTGATTTCAGAGCTCTCATTTTGGATTTCTTGATTCTCAAAATTATAGTCCACATCAATTTCACAATCAAAATTATTTCCAATGTGATAGTTATTTGAAATTTCAGAAAAATGATATTGGAAATCATTTTGATCATAGTAATTATGTTCGTAACCAAAACTGTTGAAATTCGAGGGAAAATTGCAATTTTGGTTATTTTCAAGATGTTGATATGAGCTATAATTTTGAAAATTTTGGTTTTCAACCCCACATTGATGTGGGTCAAAACCATATTGAGATTCAGAGCTATTTTGATATGGATGTGGCCCATAATCGAAATTATTGAAATTTGAATTGAAGTCGCCATTTCAATCATAACTTTGAAAATGTTGGTCATTTTGAAAATTTTGAAAACTGTTGCCATTTGGGTCGCGAAATTTTGGAAAATCTTGCTTCATGAGTTGTAATTCAAAATCATACTCTTCATTAGGACGTCTACTCCAATTATTATCCCACATATCTCTTAATGATTTTTTTGAATCAGACATTTTAAATGAAATCACGGCAAGACAGAAATTATTCTCAATTCAAAATAATATAAAATAATGAGTTGTGCTCTATTAATTAACTGACTCAATTAGAAGGGGGAAGAGGGTCTTATGGTCGTTCACGTATAGTATAAATACTAAGGGATACGACCAATGTTTTACGGGTAGTATGCAACCCCTTTTGCTAATAGTTCAATAAATTGAACTACTATATATCCGCGATCCAATTATACGAGACAATCAACTTCACAAAGCACCACTTTTCAGTTATATTATTTTGAAAAATCAAAATTTTATTATTGAAAAACGATGAGAGTGATGGCTGTAATTATAGAAATTCGTTCCTCACCAAATGTATTCAGAAATTTCAGTCACAGAACAATCACAGAATAATAACAGAAAATTAAAATATTGTACAAGCAAGCCGCTACTCCTGCAGAAGATTTTTACAAGCAATTTCAATATATTTTTAAGCAGCTTCAGCACCTGTAGAGTTTAGAAAATTTTACAGTGGTGTATGGCTGTCCGTCCAGAATAATTGACTAGTGCTAGCAACTCAAATCCACTATTTGGAATTTGCTTGACCTTTGAAATTTTGGTTATTGCTCGATTCTTTTTCCTTCACTGCTGCTCTTTGATTTGAAACCTTTTTCTTTTTCTTTTTCTTTTTTGTTGTCGGAAGAAAATAAAATAAAATAAGAAAAAAAACTAAATTGGAAGTAAAACAAAAAACTAGACTAAAAAGAAAAAAAAATCGAGGAAAAATAACTAAACTAATGACACTAAAGTTCCTACTTAAAGAAAATAGAAAAGAAAAAGAAAAAGAAAAGCAAAATAAAAATAAAATAAAATCTCAACCAACAACTCGTGTATTACAGAAGACTTGGCCAAATCAAAACCAATCTATCACGTTCGCGGATACTAAATATCAACAAGTACCCATCCAATTGTTTCTAAATGGAAGAAAACGCAGTCAAAAACTAAAAGAAAGGAAAGAATCAAAAATCAAGTTCCCAGAAGAGAAATAAGATCTCACGCCCCTTTGTTTCTTCTTCTTCCTTTTTTTTTAACAAACGCACCCTCTTTATTTTCAGTACTTTTTCCTTGTTCCCAAAGCAAAGGAAGAATAAAAGCAGACCCTCACAAATAAAGGAACCGCAAGTCCCAAGTTATCACACCCAAACAAAGAATAATCGCTCCCCCCCCCCAAATATAATCAAACAGGCCTCCTTTGTTTTAGAAAATTAATGCTGATTCCCCTTTTGTTCAAAATTGTTGCAGATCCGAACTGATTCGATTTGGGATTGCTGCGTGGGTCTTTGATTCTTCGAATTGCGATCTGGTTTTAGATCGGGTTTTGGGTGGTTGCGATTGTGGTGAGAGGGAGTAGTGTGAATTGATGGTCTGATGTTGATGTGGTGCGTGGTTGAAGATGAGGGAAGGGTGTTAAGGAGCGGTAGAAGATGGTGAATTCGGTGGGAGGGAATAATGGCTGCGAACGTGGTAGGTGGGTTGGTGAAGTCTGTGGCACACAGGGAGTTGTTCGGTACTGTGTTGGTGATCGGGAACCTGTGCGTTTGGGTGATGTTGTGACTGAACTGTGTTGTTTGAAGGGGAATGTTCAGGTTGGTGGATTTTTGGGTGAAGTGCTATGCGGGTTCGGTTATTGGTCGAGGGGTTGAAGGAGTATGATTTGTGAGAGAGGGAGTGGGAAAGATGGTCTGAATTGTGGTGGAAGGTTGCGCGATGAAGAATTTCAGGTGCGTGGATGGTCAGGGTTAGGCGATGAAGGGTGGGCGAACTGACTGCTGTTTTGGGAAGGAATTGAGCGTGGGTTGTATATTGGGTTTTGAAGTTTGTGGAGTTGCGAACCAGTATGGACGATGACTGTGAAAATGGTTCAGGCAGTAGAGAACTTGAAGGTGTTTGGTAGGATGAGGAGATGGAGTGCTGAACGTGGTTCAGTGCTATTATGGAATTCGAACATGATTTTGCTTCGATTTGGGATTGGACATGGGTTTTGTTTTGTCTGGTGCAAATTCAAGTGCTGAAATCAAATCACGGTGGTTGTGGTGTTCATTGATTATGGACTGTTGTTTTTTGTATGGACGATGATGGTGGATTGATTTGGGTTTCTGCGGTTTTCGAAAAGGGCTTGGGATGGTGATGATTTCGGGGGCAGTGTTGGTAAAGGGATATTGTGGTTACTGGGCACTGGTTTGGGTGCCAGAGCAGTGAGATGGCGTGTGAGTGGGGATGAGAGGGTTGGTCAAAAGGTGGGTTTGAAGAAGATATTGGGGCAGATGATATTGGAGCATGGTATGCTGTTGTGAAGCTTATTTGATTTACGTCTGTTCAAAGCGAGAAGGGTATAAATGTCGGTTGTGGCTGATGGAACTTGGAAGAGGCTTGGGTGGTGTGTGGTTAGACGTGGAGTGACGTGAAGTGATCTAGTTTATGGATGGCAGGGGAGAGGATATGGTGTTATGGATTGGGTACTTGCCTTTGACTGTGTGAAAGTGGTTCGGAGATGTTATGGTTGGGGGGGGGGGGGGCTGATCTTTGATGTGATGGAGTATATTGACATATGGTGGAGTTTGCAGCAAAAGCTTGATGCGAGTGATTTTTGGTTGCGGTCATTTGGGTAGTTTGGTGGTAATGAAAATTTGGTTGGAGTTTTGGTGAAGATGGTTTGCAAAAGACAATAACAGAATAGATGGAAAATAACGGCAAGAAGGAAAATTTCGTGTATATATATATATTAGAACTTGTAAAAGAGGAAAAAGAAAGAAAGAAACAAATGTAAAAAAAAAATAAGGATTTGAAAAGAAATGAAGAAAGGAAAGAAATAGAAAAGAAAGGCAAGCTATTATTTATTTTTCTTGTTTATGTAGTGAGTCACAGAAGGAAAAGAATATTAAAGAGGATTCTGGTTTTTAGGATGTTGAAGAAGGAGAAGTAATTGTAAGAATTGGAAAGGAGGCAAAAAAAAGGGCAAGAAATCTGAGAAAAAGAAGATTTTTTTTTAATAATATATGAAAGAAATAAAAAAATGAAAATAAAAACTAACACGAATCAGAAATTAAATAAATAATAAAATTTAAATATTGCCTCCCCGGCAACGGCACCAAAAACTTGATCGTCGCTAATCTATGAATCAGAAAAGCGCGAATTTTAAATTAAATTCTGCAAGCGTACAGGTGTGTAGCGTGCAGGTCGAACACAAGGAGGTAGATTAAAATCAAATTATTTATTTAATCTCTTGGGCGAGTTAGACGATTTTCGAGGTTGGTTCTTGAAAACAATAAAAATTGAAACTGCGATCCGATTTAGAACAAATCTAATTATACCGACGATCAAAACACAATTATCAATTGGAAATTAAAATGCAAAACAGAAATAAAATGCAGAAAATAAAATTGCAGGAAAAGAAGAACAACAAAAAGTAAATTAGGATTGTCGTTGAAACTAATCAAACGACTAATCGCTAACAAAAAATGTAAAATACAATTGGTGCTCTTCCAAAACTAATTGTGAAGACAACATCGATTGCTAAGAAAGAAAAATGCAGAAATAATAAAAAGAAGAAGAACTTTTATTAATGGAGAAGAGAATATAGAATAGGATAGGATGGTGGCTACAATGACATTACAAGGGTATTTATAGGGGATAACCAAACCCTAACCCTAACCCTAATACAATGATAGACGGGCCTTAGGGAATTCACAAAAGAGTTTACAATGAGAGTTTCAAATGGGCCTTAGTTAAATCTATTAATTTTTGGCCTTTCTTCTTTTCCTCTTGGTTCTTTGACAAGCTTCCCTTGATTTGATAAATTCTTGGTCTTTCTACCAATCATTTTCTTGTCCAACAGCAACTAGATGTGAGATCTTCATCTACAATTCTTCAAAATGTAAATATATACCAATTTGATCTCCATTTCTTTACTTTTCTGGTTGCATGCGGGCTGGGTTGGAATATCTGTAAAAGTAACAAAACAATACCCAAGTAATATTCATTTATATACAAAAGATAAGATATAAGAGCAAAAAATAAAAACATTTCTATGTCAATCAGTCCCTACCTAAGGGTAGTGGATTAATTATGCCTGAACACACGCTTCCCGGTCCCTTTGGACCTATAGTATGACCACTAACGGCCTATAAAAATCCGAGGCGCCTCAAAATCCATCATCCACATAAGTAAAATGCCAGCCAGTTTAAGCACTGACACCACTCTTAGCTAGAAAGAAACGTGTGCGCTCCCTGTAGTCCTAATCCCATTTTTGACTCATGCCGGGGTGTGAGGCTCGCGAAGTCACGCTATACACAAAGTTATGCCGTAATAGGCTATACTTTGATCATCCCACAAGGCCCTGTTTTTCAACAAAAGCCTTGATCATTTGCATCTTGGCGTGCCACATTGACAATTCACGCCATGCGATCAATCATTATTAATATATACCAGGGTGTTAAGTAGAAAATAAATCCTCCACCACCAAACAGACATACATTAATAGAATCGATTTAATTCACATGGAACGAAATCCAATGTCAGACACGCATCCATTTACTAGCTTATGCTCTAGGTCTGAGCGAAAACCAAATCCGAACAATCAACAATAGTCCGGACGGCCACCACTGAAGCCCCTTTAAGGTAGCTACTCCCATCAAGGGTCTCTGTAGCAACACATCCATTCCATGTGAAAATCATCGGTCTTCAACCACCGTCTTCATCTTCGACTCTTCGTCGTCGTAGTAATTATTCGGAATAGGTTAAACCCGGTCTTCCCGAATAACTCACGTATTTTTATAATTAAAAATCAAGTACTACAGAAGCACATCCAACGCCACATTCCAATTCAGAATATTCTTTTAAATAAAATATTCACATTATCTTATCAAAAATAAATTCTTTACATTTATTCTTAAATCTTTCTTTTAAAGATTTATTAAGAACCCAGTTCGGTTTTAAATATCAAAAATCATTATTCAATGATTACTTAAATTAAGAAATAAATCTTATCTTTAACTGGGTTAAAGAACTAATGTCATTTAAAACATAGTTCACGGTAAACCCAAAATTGTCTTCCATAAAATATGGAATCTTCACAGAAATCAAGTCAATATATAATCGTTATAAATTTCTGTATCCAACCAATAATATAAATGGAATAACGGCAAAGCCTCTTAAATTCCATATGTAGTACCGGTCTTCTTTTACAAAAGCTTATCTCGGTTATTATTAATTCGAATTCCATTCAACTCCAATTTAATATATTAAATTGGAAAACTTTACTTTTTGGAGAATTCCCATTTAAATCTTAAATAAGGATTTATAGATTTCAAATCATATTCTCACTGTCAATTGAGTTAAATAACAGATGTCGTTTAAAGGCATTGTCCACGATAAACTCAATTCACAAATCATTTTTATTCCAATTACAAAATATAGTTTGAAACTCTAGTAATCTTAATTAAAAGATTTATTCTTTTCAACTGGGTTTAAAAAAGGTGTTATTGAAGACACCATTCATGACAAACCCAAAATCCAATTTATTAAATTTAATTTCAATTAAATATTCACTAATTGGAAAACATCATTAAATCTTACTTTAATGATTTATTCTAGTTAATAACTAGTTCATTCAATAAATATATTTTTCTAAAATATATTCTTTTCTAAAATATTCTCTTTTTTCTCTTCTAAGACATTTTCTAAAATATTCTTTTTCTAGAATATCTTTTATTGGAATATGACTCAATCAACAACCATATATTGTATGAAATCAACAAGCATAATAAATAATTATCAAACATCCAATAAATCAACCAAAGTGGATTCTACACTAAATATTGGGACTAGTGTAGATCAGATATCATCCCAACATTTCATCCAGCAATCAGATAATAAATTATTTGTGCACTTGGGCAATGTGTAAAAATTATCAACCCAATCACATAAACAAGTCGGGTAACTTGTAAATGGAAGTGTAGTATTCAGTTTTGAATATACTAACATTATCTGTAATACGTTTAACACTTGAACATCGCAGACATATATTTCACACATATGAATGACATGGTTTTTAATTATTCTTACAATAAAATGTAAATCCTATTACTAACATTTTTGTAGCAAAATGTTATTTTATTTTCATACGACCTTTTGTGACAAAATGTATCAAAATTTCAATGCGACATTTTATGCATGTTTTATTTGCAACAAGGAATGCAAATAAAAATGTGACTTTTCATTTCTAATTTTACTTGCAACAAGCAATGCAAATAAAAATGTATAACTTTTCGTTGCAATAAACATTTTCTAACAAAAATGTCCTTTCCATTCTAATTTACATTTTCTAACAAAAATGCATATTCTGCTTCGCTAACACGTTTTAACATAAAATGAATATTTTCCTCGCTAACATGTTTCAACACTGTTGTTGATCTTATTACCACTAACATGTTCTAATACAAATGTGATCTTTTTATTCACTAATCATGTTTTAATAAAAATGTGATTCTTTTTCGCTAATCAAATTTTGACAAAAATGTTGTCCTTTTTATTTCATTCTTTCAAAGTGACAAAAATTCTCTTTATATTTCATTCTTTAAAAAGTGACAAAAATTGTCCATTTCTAATTCATAAAAATATACATTTCCTAGTTCATTCCTTTAATGTATAAAAATATACATTTTCTAGTTCATCCCTTTAATTTTCCTTTACATAAAATGTTAACAAAATGTGAATTTTGTTATAATCCTTTTATTATTAACAAAATGTGAATTTTAATCAAATCCTTTTGATGTTAACAAAAATGTTAATTTAATCAAATCCTTTTTATGTTAACAAAAATGTTAATTTAATCAAATCCTTTTTATGTTAACAAAAAATGTTAATTTCTGTATTATTCATTTAAATGTAAACAAAGGTGAAAATCTTGTTTAATTCTTTCATTGTAAACAAAAGTGAAAATCTTGATTCTCTAATCTTTTCATTGCAACAAAATGAAAATAAAAATATAATATCTCCATTCTAATCTTTTCAATGAAATCTAAATTGCATTAAAAGTGTCATTTTTAACGTACAATCCTTTTTCTGAAAACAGTGGACAATAAAAATATTATCCTTTACCTTCTTCCCTTTTATTGACAACAGTGGTGCATTAAAAATATGATTTTTAATGTTACTTCTTTTTGTTGAAAACCAAGTGACAATACAAATATGACCTTTTCTAACTATCCTTTTATTGTAAATAAATCACAATTAAAATTTATCCTTTAATAACTATTCTTCTAATGACAAAATAAAAAGAAGATTTTGTCTACATAACCTGTTATATAATTCTAATGTCAAAAAGGAATATTTCATTTGTATACATTTTTCTATGTGCTCTACTGACAAATAAAAGAATAATTTATTTGTACAAATTTTCTAACTTTATCATAACAAATAAAATGAGTATTTATCTGTTTACAATTTCTAATCTGATCTTGACAAATAAAAATTGTAATGTTATATGTCAATCCTAAATTTAACCAAAGTGAGAAATTTTATTTTTCAACTTTTCTAAACAAAATGGCCATTTTGTTCTCATATTTACATAATGAATGTTTTGTTTTCATATTAACCAAATGAATATTATTGTATTATTATTAGTCTAATTTTAATCACTGATGACGTATTAACAATAAAAATAAGATTTTTATTATTAATCTAAATTTGACCAACAATGACATGTTTAACGATAAAAGTGAAATTTTATCGTTAATCCAAATTTAACAAACATGGCAATCAACCATCAACCATTCAACTTTAAAACATCGCAGAATCAATCAACATCGCAGCGAATATACATACAATATCACCTTGAATTTTATGAATATAAATTACACAATGAAATAAATAATTGATTTTATTTTATAATAGAAATCTCACCAAACCATTTAGATCTGAAATTTTGTCTGAACTCTAATTTGTTATGTTTCAGCTCTGGTCAGTTTCATAGCGAAGCCCTTGTCAATATGAGTTCAACGAACCATGTTTCGTTTAATTCCGTCCTGTTTTGAAGAAGTTATAGACGTTTTAAACTTTAATTACTTTGATAATATAATTAGGAATTAATTAAATTTTATTTCCTTTAAACCTTATCTTCCATCGATCAATATACTGGAACAACCGAACCCATCAGCCGATTGCTTCCTCCTCGTCATTCACCGTCCATACGCCGCCGAAGTCTGATCGAACCACCTCACCTCAAAGCCGCCAACACCACCTCCCATCGCCAGCATCAGGGGCTAGCTCGCACTCGTCTGGCGCCGGAAATCGAGCCCCAAAGTCCGCCGCTTCCTCCTCCAATTCTGGCCACCACCGGCGACTGTTCATGATCACCACCATTCATCCCCTCAAGCTCGATGGCCTCTTCAATTCTGTGTTGGAGTTGTTGAAATCCATTGAGTATTTAAGGAGATCGAAGGGGAAGAAGGAGGGAGCATGGATAACTTTCATTTGTTAACGGCGGCTCTGAAATATGGATTAGGGTTAGGCGTATTGCTTCTATATTTATACTGTATTTTATACCGTATTTTATACTATTTGTTTATTTACTCAAGAAAAGGTTTGTTCATTGATACTAACTCCGAATCGAACCCAATGAATGTCGCCTCCAGCCAAATACCCCCGTCTCGGACACAATGGAATATGTTTCGTAACGCAGTTCGGCAATTACGATATGTTTTTCTTTAAATTAAAATATAAATCATTTAATTATTAAATTCAAACGTACATTTTAAATTACCGGGGCCACATACGAACTCTAAAAATTCCAGAAAAATTATTTCTGGTAATGGTTTGACGATACGGCTCTAGTAAGACTAATTTCATCGAATTCTGAGACCGTTTGAAAAATGGCCATTTTCAAGTCGATTAAATTTTACTGAAACATTCAAAACACATTTTCTTTTACCGCGCTCACATATTAATTCAAAAAATTATGAAAATTGAAACTTAGCAATAATTTGACATTCCGGTCCCAACAAAAGTGGTTTCGTTGAAAATCGAGATCGTTTGCAAAATGGCGGAGGCAGATCCGTAGGACGAGGGGATGGAACACGTCGGAGGTGGGAGAGGGACAGGGTCGCGGTGGTTACATAAGGCGGAGGGAGGTCGCGGTGGGTCTCTTCTTTTCTTTTTTTTATTTTATTTTAATGGGTTGACTTAAAGGGAGAGAATGGGGAGAGAGGGGTGAGGTAGAGAGATTATATCATAATTTAATATTTTAATTAATTTGTTCTCTGAAAGATTGGTTTTTCATTCGACATCCAAACTAGACCCAATTACTGTCGCTTCTAACTAATCAACCCCATTCTGAACACAATGGGATATATCACGTAGGCCAATTCGATCGTTACGATCAGTTTTCGTTACATTTACAATATAAATCTATATATTGAATTCGAACGCACATTTCAATTTACCAGGGCCACATGAAAACTCTAAAAATTCCCGAAAAATATTTTCTTTCTTCGTATTGATGGTACGGTCCTAACAAAACTAATTTCGTCCTGAAATCGTTTGAAAAATGGCCATTTCTGGTCGATCAAAATTGACTGAAACTGTCAAAACACGTTTTCCTTCTCCACACTCATATATTGATCCCAAAAATTATGAAAATTAGAATCTAGCAATAATTTGACGTCTGGATCCAACAAAAGTGGTTTCGTCGAAAACCGAGATCGTTTGCAAAATTGCTATTTTTAAGGGCCAGAATTCCATAGCGACTATTCTGAATTTTCAACTGGACATATCTTTTGATTCCCGCTATGAAATTTCAATTTTTCGGATTCGTTGGAAAGAAATCTTCAAATAGATTCTAATATTTTTGGTTTTGCTAAAATCCGGTTTATTTTGAATCCTGTACATTCATTTGAAATTTGAAATCGAATTTTCAAACTGTTGTGCCATTTTCAATTCCTTTTATAATTTAAAATAAATATTTATATTCTAACAACGATCTATATAAATATATACATTCTAATTTATTCAAAAAATTTCTTGTCGTTATTATATAAAATAATCCATTTTAAATATTCAAAATTCATTAAAATTGCCAAAATAAAAATGTTAAATTGGCTCAGATTTCCGGGTTATTACAGTTGGAGAAGGTAGCTGCCATTAATGAAGCTTTTAGAACTCTAAAAGACCAAAATTCCAAGGGACCAAGATCCAAATGAAGGCCAAACTTAGGGCTATTTATAAGTGAAGGTTGGTAGTGGAGTATGTAGGAGTGGGAACTATGCAGCAGAAATTTGGATCCCAGAAGAGGCCAAAAACAAAAAATCGTTTCCCTCAGGTGAGGGACATGAAATTCGTACCCCTTCAGGGAATACGAAACGTATCCCTCCAGGGGATACGGAATTTCGTATCCCTTTGAGGGATACAAAATTTTGTATCTGTCTAAGGCATATGAAAAAATAAGAGGGGAAGCCGAAATTCTGAGTGGTCCGAAGCATATGAACTTGGAGGTGAGGGATCCAAAGTAGAGAGGGATCCGAAATTATTGAGTTGACCAACATGCGTGTGAAAACCCTTAACTTCCCCGGTGAGGAAACCCCGGATGATCTTGAGAACATGACAAAATAGAACGCAAACGGAAGAACATTTCATTGTAAATTACAACAATTCCATCAGGATACAACAATATACAGAGTATGAATAAATATTACACAATAGAAAATATCATAGATTACAATAAATTACATAGTAGCGAAAAATAATACAATACACAACTAGAAGTAATACATGGATACAAAGCTTTCCGAGTATCACTCCAGCTGTAAATCAGGACCATGTGAATATAAATCTGTAAAACCCAAAACTACTAGCTGAACGTGTCAAAATAAGGGCACCCAGAGTTTAGGTTAAAACAATAAACTCCAGGTCAGTCATGTGACTGGAATGAGAACTAATACAGTTATTAATCTTTATTTTAAAGTTAGGTAAATCAAGGGACCACGCCGTATAACACGGAACGGGTTTCCTCCCAAGAATACCAGTGCATAAACAACAGCGCAATGCTAAATAAAGAACAATGAAGCTATTATAAGACCCAGGTCCCATCACACAATGCAACGCAAGTCGGAGGATAGGGTTTTACCTTATAATAGCTAAAGAATGCTTGATACGCTAAAACAAATCATTTGATACTATAATAAGTGTATAGTGTATAAAACCACTTCAAATCATAAGTATCAATCACAGACGGTATGGGTACTATATATCATGTCACCATACTAGTTCTATAATTAAAACCGCAAAAACATGTATTTGGAAATTAGATTTCCATTTGTGAACCGAGGCAAAAGATAGACCTTAACCGATTCGAGACGCTCTAGTCCGCCCCTCAGATCCGAGCTCGAGTGACCTTTGGATCGTCAGGGTCGGTCCACCGATGTGGATTAAAATGCCTGAACACTGCGTTACCCCACCCTTTGGGGTGTCAATGAGCCAAAGAATGACTCCATCGGACCTGGATCGTCCGATCTAACCGAGGCGCCTCGCAACAGCAACAACCACATAAGTCAAACTCCTCAGGGCGTGTAAAACCACTGATTCCACTTCTAACTAGAAAGAAACGCATGTCCTTCCTGAGGTCCTCTCCCGTTTTTGGTTCACCACCAGGGTGTGAGGCTCGCGAATCAACGTTACATAAAGCTACGCTACACAGGCCGTGCTTTGATCATCAACCACAAGACTTTGCTTTTCAACAGAAGCCTTGATCCATTGCCACTTAGGCATGCCACACAGGCAATTCATTCCATGCAATGGATATCCATCAATATATAACCCCTGAGCTCGTACGTCTCAGAGAAGGGCGTTAAGCAAGAGAATAAATTCTCCGCCGCCAAACAGATATATATTTAATAGAAATCAATCACACAGACTGAAATCCAATGTCAGACACACAGTCCATTTGCAAGTTCGTTCTGGGTCTGAATGAAACCGGAGGCACCTAGTACCCCGCATATCCATCGATCTCCAAGTACGTCTTGACGATCACCAACTGATTCTCTCCTCTTAGGTGTACGGGGCAATCAAGATCATCAGTAATTATCCAAACGACGTGAAGACCTCCGGTCTTCAACCACCATCTTCATCTTCGACACCACGTCGAATCAGTTATTCAGAATGGGATAGACCCGGTCTTTCTGAATAACTCGTGTATATAATAAACAAGTGTTACACAAACACAACATACACCTCATTCCAATTCAGAATATTCTTTTATTCAAATATTCTTATACTTTGGGAAAGGTTCCCATTAATTTTATCAAAGATAAATTCTTTAAATTTATTTTTAATCTTCTTTGAATATCAATTCAAACTAGACGAGATTAGCGAACCACACCGAAGTAATCATTTGTTTGCCAATCCCAACATATTCATCCCATGAAGTAAAACTGGTAATACTTCATATCTGACACCACGGTGTTTTCGGTAAATTCAATTACCATTTCACGTTGAAATCTAATTAAAGATTTAACTATCGCATGGAGTAAAACTGGTGATACCCCATTCTCGATCTTTTCAATATAATTAAAGATTCATTAAAACTCCACATAGTTTTAATCTTTAACTAGGTTAAAGAATCAGTGTCATTTAAAACACGGTTCTCGATAAACCCAAAATCACATTCCATTAATTATCGGGTTAAAGAACAAGTGTTATTTAAAACACTGTTCACGATAAACCCAAAAATCAATACCAATTCAATTCCAATGAAATATTATTAATTGGTACACTTCATTAAATCTAAATTAAAAGATTTAATCTTTTTCTCAACTGGGCTTAAGAACAGTGTTAATGAAGACCCCATTCACGACAAACCCAAATCACATTTGATATTAAATACAAGGCTCTGAATAGAAAATATATCGGCTTATATTCAATATCAAATTCTACGACCAACAAATACCGTAATGGAAATAACGATATAAATATATCTTTCAAATTCCCATAACAATACGTGTATCATCACGAAATCCAACATCGAAATATTCCAAAGACTATTTCGATTCAAATCCATTTCAATTCAATCACTGTACATTCTGGTTACTTTTAAAACCCTTTTCAAATTCAATTTATTTATTTAAAAATAAATAGAATTATAATTCTAGTTCAAAACTAGTTCATTTCGATAAGAATCTATTTTTATCTTTTCAAATATGGATTTTTTCATCCAAATTCTTTCCAAATCATTTCTTATGATTTTACACAAATTATTACTATTTTTAATAATTTTATCAAGGCTCGTACAGTCGATTTCTGTAACAACCCGTATTTTCAATAATCTGTTATAACATAAATTGAGGCAGAATTAAATTATAAAATCTGAATCAAGGGAAACGGGCTATGCCATTGCGTTCGTCTCGGAAAAATACGCGAAATAGAGTCCGAGTTTTCGAAAATCGGAGTCCGTATGACCCAGTTAAGGCCCATTGAAGTTTGCAGAAAATTTCTAAGTAAAAACAGATTTAAATTTGAAATTAAAAACATGGGCTAGGGCAAACTGGGCAGGCGGGAAAAATTCCCGCCCAGGACCCCATGTCGACAGGCCTGTCGACAGGGGTCTAGGCATGTCGACTGCCCTGTCGACAGCCCTGTCGACAGGGGGTAGCCAGGCAGATTAGCCTGGCGCACCACTTTGGTTTGGGCTTGGTTGTGTGGTCTGGTTCTAGAGAATTCTGAAATCTGACGGGCCAAAACTATCCTAGGGTTAATCCTAGGGCTAAAAACACTCTAATCTTCTATAAATAAGCCTCTAATCCTACCCTAAAACCCCATTAATCATTCTTGCAACCAAACTATGCCAAAATCCATCCTCTCATGGCCTCCACCCTCTTCATACAATTCCTAATGTAATTCCTAGGTGATTTTCCATGCATACAAGCATATTTAGGCTTGTATGATCCTCCTTAGCTTGCATTAAAGGCTTGTTTTTCAATTGGCATCAGAAAGGAGGAGTCTTGATCAAGTTTGCTTGCATTTGGGGGTTTTAATTAGTTGCATAAGGGGTTTCTTGCATTTGTTATACTCATTTGAGTCCGCATAAGCATTGTAAGCCCTCTTACCTTCACTTTACAAACTCTAAAGTTAATATGTGGTGAAAGTTGAGATTTATGTGAGTTTAGTTGATTATGCATGCTTATGCGAACTCACTATACCATGTTTTACATGTTTCCTAAGTTGTGCATGCATATGCGAGTTTACTATGCCATGTTCTACATGTTTAATGGATTATGCATGTTTATGCAAGTGTACTAAGCCATGTTTTGCAAGTTAATTGAGTTATGCATGTATACTAAGCCATGATTTGCAAGTTTAACAAGTTGTGCATGTTTACGCAAATTTAAAATGACAAGTTGTGCATGTTTATGCAAATTTAAAATGACAAGTTGTGCATGTTTTAACAAGTTGTGCATGTTTATGCAAGTTTAAAATGACAAGTTGTGCATGTTTTGACAAGTTGTGCATGTCTTGACAAGTTGTGCATGTTTTGACAAGTTGTGCATGTTTATGCAAGTTTAAAATGACAAGTTGTGCATGCTTTGACAAGTTGTGCATGTTTTGACAAGTTGTGCATGTTTTGACAAGTTGTGCATGTTTATGCAAGTTTAAAATGACAAGTTGTGCATGTTTGACAAGTTATGCATGATTAAGGTAATATGCAAGTTCACTATGCTAAGTTATGCAAGTTTAACATGTTATGCATGTTTATGGTAATATGCAAGTTCACTATGCTAAGTTGTGCAAGTCTAACATGTTATGCATAATTGTTGTGCAAGTTTATCATGTATGTTGTACCAAATTCCCTCTTCCTATCCTTTATGCGTTACTACGAATATGTAAGCGATAGAATGACGTTGGGGGTTTTGGGGTAAATTTAAAATACATGAAAATATAAGATTGGGAATTTACCTATTAAGTTAGGTCTACCCCTTGGGAATTTACCTATTAAGTTAGGTCTACCCAAGTAATTGTTTGACTTGTGATTATGTTTTGAAATGAAGTGGACATGACACTTAGAAAACAAAAGTGTGGCCAACTCGAGGTTGGGTTGAGTTTGTAGCGTAATTCTACCCGGAACCGACCGGCTTAACTAGTGGCTACAAACAATAGGACCCAATGTGAGAAGTTGGTCATGTGGTGCCAAAACCCGAGGTTAGACTAAGTTGTGGTGTAAACCTACCCGGACCCGCCCGGCCTAACTAGTAACCACAACAAGGTCTAATGTGAGAGGTTAAGGTGCATTAAGTTAAACAAATGCCTCATGGTTAGGGTTAAGTCAGGGTCCACTAATACTTAACCAATTTGGGGATTCAAGGGATGAAAATGGGGTTAAGTTACACTTAACCAATTTAATCAATTTGGGAATACAAGGGATTGGATGGGGTTAAGTGGTGAACCGTTGATTACACTTAACTAATTTAATCCATGATTAGTGAAGGGTTAAATCACACTTAACCCTCTTAGAAACCCTAGCAGCGTGGTCTGTTCCAGCGGTAATCCCAGTTTGGTATCATTCACAACCCTAGAGGCTAGGCTAGGGCGGGGCACGATTACTGGACGGATGTAAACGACCAAAGGGCGATGGCCGAGTGGTACAGCGGTGCGGGTCCGGCGGGCTACGGACGTGCACGTAGTCCGATGTTGGACAAACTCGAGACACGGGTACCAGTAGGTTAGGGCTGTGCATTATTGCTTAAGTGTCTGGGGTTGACATCCGAGGGCTTGATACACCCAAAGGGGGGGACCCAGCACAGTCTAACTACAACCATACGTGGGCCATATGGACAGCAACACTTGACGTGTTAGGTTTATAGGGAGCTGATCGACTAGACCGTTGGGCTGGACCTTGTATTAAGGTCACCTCATGTTATTGGGCCAAAGCTTGGGCCAAGGGATCAATATCTGTTATGTTGGGTTGCTAGTACACCGTGGTGCAAAAACTTAACCATGTTTATGCGATGACACCTCTATCTATCTTGTAGTTAATTTACCATGCCAGTATGTTGTTATCTATGATCATCTCAGTTTCCATCATGATGTTAACTTTAATAGTTTATAGACTGATCGTAGCAGGGCTTACTCAGTCTTTTTGACTGACCTGTTTTCTTTCGCCTCTTTTCTTCCGTTCCCCCCCCCCCCCCCAGGTTCTCAGGGAGGGAATACAGGAACCTAGCTTGGATCTTGCTGCTTTCTTGGATAGCTCATGTATGCTTTGGACTTGAGCTCGCTATGGTTTCTTCCACTTTGGGGATAGCTACTTTTATGTTTTCTTTTTCAGTATCAGATGATGTTATTTTATGTACTAGACTTGTTTACTTGGGAAATTGACATTATGATGTAGCAGACTTGTTTTTGAAATAGTTTAAAAGTCGTCCGCTGTTTTATTTACTTACTCTGTTTATTTACATATATTTATATGTCATGTCCTGCCTTGCTATATCATTATGCATGTTTACCAATAATGCCCCTCCAAAGCTAGTGCATTCCTTTGCGAGTGACCCTGGCAGAGGTGGGGTTTTACATTTGGTATCAGAGCATATGGTTTGCGAGAAGGGATAAAAAGGTTTTTAAAACTTTTGAAAAACTATTTTCAAAACCAAGTATAAAGTATTTTCCAAAGAAAAGTCTAGTTGTTTTAAAAAGGCTATTCCCCAAAAGCCATTAGCACTATCCTTTGACTCCTCATTTAAACTCTTTTCTTTTCGTTTCCAGCATGTCTGATAATCTCATCTTGCCTGAAGGAGTAACGATACCCGATTGGTTTCGTCGGTACTTGGAAGTCACGGCACCGGTCCCGGGTGTCTCTAATGTTGTCTCCCCAGTCGAGGCCGCCGTTCCTCCTCCTCCCGTAGTTGATATTCCTCTTCCTCCTTCCCCTCAGCATCCTCAAATTGACTTCGCCGAGATTTGCCGAGATTTTAAGGCGATGGGTTGCAAGAATTTCTTTGGAACCGAGACTTTTGTAGAGGCAAGGAATTGGTTGAAAGAGACCGAAGATCTTTTAGCCACCTATGATATAGGTGACCGCAGGAAGGTTTTATTGGCAGTATGGTTGCTAAAGGAAGAAGCTGCACGTTGGTGGGTAGTCACCACCGCGACCAGGCCAATTGAGACTTGGGATGATTTTAGAGGAAGGTTTGGACTGAGATTCTTATCACTAAAGCAAGGGGACATGACGATTAGGGAATACATAGATAAGTTTAATCAATTGGCTCGTGTCGATTTAGACTAGGTTAATACAGCTCAGAAGAAGGCCCTACACTTTGCTCTAGGATTAAACGAGCCATTACACGGTTTGGCCATGTCTCATATACCCTTGGGGGCGACTTTCGAGAGTTTGGTGAATTTGGCCCTACTTCAAGAAGAAGATAACAATGACAAGAAAGAGGTCAAGGCGAATGAGTCTCAAGACAAGAGAGTAAATTCCGGGAAACGGGGCAAGAATAACCACAACCGCAAGAACAAGCCAAGAGGGAATATGAAATGCAACTTCTGTGGTAAAATTGGACATATAGCCAGGGAATGTAGGAAGAAGGAAAAGAGAAAGCGGGGCAAATGCTTCATTTGTGGTGAGTTTGGACATTTCAGCAAGGATTGCCCGAGGAAACAAGGGCAAGGTCGGACTCAGTGTGCAGGACTATCTGGAGGGCGAATTCATCCCCTCAACCCCGTTCTTCCAGCTCATGATAGAGGTAGTGTTTCTGTTGAAAATCTTGTTTACATTTCCTGATTTTCCCTGTTCGAACTTTGTTTGATCCTGGCACATCGCATAGTTTTATTTCATCTGATCCAGTTGAAAGTTTTGCACCTAAGTACTAGTGTAGTTGATGATCCCGTATGTGTTTCAAATCCAATTGGGGGTTCTGCCCGTTTGTCTGTGGTCTGAGTGGATTTGAAAATTTCTATTTTGAGTATAGAATTCTCGTGGGATGTTTTATTCTCAGTTTCAGGGGATATGGGTTGGTTTTGGGCATGGAATGGTTGTCCGATTTTGGAGCCATTCTGGGTTTTTGTATATAGGGGTGTGAGGCTCATGACTCGCCTCGGTAATACCCTAGAAATTTCTAGCAACCCTATGGGTCCCGTCATGTTATGTTATCTTGAATCCCTCAATTCGTCTATCGATAGTTTGCAATCGGTGAGGGAGGTCCGAGAATATCCTGATATCTTGGGTGGAGTGAAGGGGTTACCCCTGGACGTGGGATAGATTTCCGCATTATCTGGTTGGTAATACCAAGCCAGTTTCGTGGCCGGTTAGGCACATGACCTCACGAGGTGAGAGTTAAGAAAGCAAGTCAAGGAGTTGCTTGAGAAGAACTTCCTGAGACGAAGCATTTTCGAGTAGGGTGCTCCAGTAGTATTCGTTACTGATGTGGACAGTTTGTTTTGCTTATGTGTTGATTATCGTGAGAGGAATAGATAACCGTTACCAAGGATCAATGATTTGTCTGATCAGCTTGTAGGAGCATCTGTTTTCTTTTGATCTAGCTACCAGATTCCATCAGCTTAGGATGGCTGAGGATGGAATTGACAAGACTGCGTTTAGGACTCTAGATGGATCTTTTAGGATGGCTAGTCATGCTATTTGGCTTGACTAACGCACCCACATATTACGTAAACTTGATAGGTAGGGTGTTTAGGGAGTCCTTGAACAAGTTTGTCGTGGTCGTCATAGACGATATTTTGATCTCCTCAAAAGAACGCGGAAGAACATGCTATACATCTCAAGGAGGAGATGGATACGCTTAGAGCCACCAGTGGAAGGTCAAGTTCTCCAAATGTCATTTTGGAGGAAAGAAGTTGGATTTCTTGGGCACATAGTTCCTAAGTAAGGCTTAACGGTGGATCCCGTTAAAGTGGTTACGGTCTAAGACCGGAAAACCCTGAGGAGGGCAATTGAAAGCTTTCTCCGTTTGGCTAGTTAGTTAGCATTCCCTGAGCTTAGACTTACTCTTCTGGATCAAGAAGGGGGTTCCACAGGGAGAAGACCCGCAGTTAGTCAAGAACGTGGACCAGTTGATTCGAGGCGAGATGTTAAGTCACTTCGCTAGATATATCATGGATGACAAAGGAAGACTAAGGCGCGATGAGAGAGTATGTGTTCCTCGAGTGGAAGACTTGGTAAAGAAGGTTCTTGAAGATGCGCATCACTCGAGGAGGTGGCCGAGTTGGTCCCAGGATGCCTGTTGAGCCACCAGGTTGAGGCCAGGTCATAGAAGCCCAGTGGGCCATTACCTCCATTGGAAGTTTCGCAAGGGGACTGTGAAAACATCTCGATAGATTAGGTGGATAAATTACCTAGATCAAAGAAAGGGGATACGGGTAGGCGGGTCATAATAGGTAGACTCACGAAGAGTTCTCATTTCAGAGCGAGAGAACTGCATCATGGTTAACAGCGGTTTACCCTCAAGAAGTTGGCCAGTTTTGAAATAGCCTACAAGAATCCATGGGTAGGCAACTGAATCTAGGTATGGCCTATCACTCATAGGCGGATGGTTCATTTCGATTAAGCACGAGTTATAGAAAATCACGTTTTTAAGGGCAATTGGTATTTTCAAGAAAAATTCTGCTGCATGGAATACTTTATAGTAAGTGGACGAGATCCAGGATTCACTAGTGAATTTTGGAGAGCTTGCATAAAATCATAAGGTTATAGTATGGTTAAGCCAAGTATACAGAAAGAAGAATAAGTGGAAAAGAAAGACGAGAGGCGATAATGAAATGAGTTCCAACTCGAATTTGGGAAATAGGAGTTAGGAAGCCAAGGAATCATGAAGTGAAAGATAGTCAAAGCATAGTTGAGTTAAGCTCAAGGAAACGTGACTAAGAAGAGTGAAGACTAAGAGTGCATCCTTGATCCTTGTTTTCCTGTGGAGCTTGCTTGCAAGTTATCTTTTGTATATATCCTCTCGGTCCCATTCTCGATCTTATTTCTGTTGTGAACTCCATAAGGGGGTTAAGACCCATCGGTTAGTACTATATGTCAAAGTTTGAATGGATTTCTTGTAATCCAAAAAGGAGTTTGTCTAGTTTATCTAGTTTATCGTGTCTATCTTGTCATGAGAACCTTAGGTAGAAACCCTTTTGGTTGAAACATGTGTTTGAAACATGTTATGCTTGATGGTTGCAAGTGGCTGCAAGTGTTTGCAAGTGGTTGCTCATGGATGCATTATACACGATTAGGCACTAGATCGGCTCACACACTCTTCATGTTGCATATGCATGAGTGTTTATGCTTATCCATGATTGAAACTTGTTGTGCTACCACATGGATGTTGCATATGGATGAATGTTATGTGCACTCATATAGATACCATAAATTATGGTAGGAATTTGCATACATATGGATTCATTTCACTGACATACATATGCATTAAGGAGGTTTACTGTATCAGTAACCGCCTGATCTTTGCATTAGATAAGTACATATACACACACTTTTGCATATGTTCATACCACATTTAGAATCTTTTAAGGACAATGATTGCTCGTGGATGATGCTTTGAGTAGGTGGATGATTGGATGGTAGGATACGTTCTTCCTAACTTGAAGATTTCGGGGACGAAATCCTTTAAGGAGGGGAGAATGTAACAACCCGTATTTTCAATAATCTGTTATAACATAAATTGAGGCAGAATTAAATTATAAAATCTGAATCAAGGGAAACGGGCTATGCCATTGCGTTCATCTCGGAAAAATACGCGAAATAGAGTCCGAGTTTTCGAAAATCGGAGTCCGTATGACCCAGTTAAGGCCCATTGAAGTTTGCAGAAAATTTCTAAGTAAAAACAGATTTAAATTTGAAATTAAAAACATGGGCTAGGGCAAACTGGGCAGGCGGGAAAAATTCCCGCCCAGGACCCCATGTCGACAGGCCTGTCGACAGGGGTCTAGGCATGTCGACTGCCCTGTCGACAGCCCTGTCGACAGGGGGTAGCCAGGCAGATTAGCCTGGCGCACCACTTTGGTTTGGGCTTGGTTGTGTGGTCTGGTTCTAGAGAATTCTGAAATCTGACGGGCCAAAACTATCCTAGGGTTAATCCTAGGGCTAAAAACACTCTAATCTTCTATAAATAAGCCTCTAATCCTACCCTAAAACCCCATTAATCATTCTTGCAACCAAACTATGCCAAAATCCATCCTCTCATGGCCTCCACCCTCTTCATACAATTCCTAATTTAATTCCTAGGTGATTTTCCATGCATACAAGCATATTTAGGCTTGTATGATCCTCCTTAGCTTGCATTAAAGGCTTGTTTTTCAATTGGCATCATAAAGGAGGAGTCTTGATCAAGTTTGCTTGCATTTGGGGGTTTTAATTAGTTGCATAAGGGGTTTCTTGCATTTGTTATACTCATTTGAGTCCGCATAAGCATTGTAAGCCCTCTTACTTTCACTTTACAAACTCTAAAGTTAATATGTGGTGAAAGTTGAGATTTATGTGAGTTTAATTGATTATGCATGCTTATGCGAACTCACTATACCATGTTTTACATGTTTCCTAAGTTGTGCATGCATATGCGAGTTTACTATGCCATGTTCTACATGTTTAATGGATTATGCATGTTTATGCAAGTGTACTAAGCCATGATTTGCAAGTTAATTGAGTTATGCATGTATACTAAGCCATGATTTGCAAGTTTAACAAGTTGTGCATGTTTATGCAAATTTAAAATGACAAGTTGTGCATGTTTATGCAAATTTAAAATGACAAGTTGTGCATGTTTTAACAAGTTGTGCATGTTTATGCAAGTTTAAAATGACAAGTTGTGCATGTTTTGACAAGTTGTGCATGTCTTGACAAGTTGTGCATGTTTTGACAAGTTGTGCATGTTTATGCAAGTTTAAAATGACAAGTTGTGCATGCTTTGACAAGTTGTGCATGTTTTGACAAGTTGTGCATGTTTTGACAAGTTGTGCATGTTTATGCAAGTTTAAAATGACAAGTTGTGCATGTTTGACAAGTTATGCATGATTAAGGTAATATGCAAGTTCACTATGCTAAGTTATGCAAGTTTAACATGTTATGCATGTTTATGGTAATATGCAAGTTCACTATGCTAAGTTGTGCAAGTCTAACATGTTATGCATAATTGTTGTGCAAGTTTATCATGTATGTTGTACCAAATTCCCTCTTCCTATCCTTTATGCGTTACTACGAATATGTAAGCGATAGAATGACGTTGGGGGTTTTGGGGTAAATTTAAAATACATGAAAATATAAGATTGGGAATTTACCTATTAAGTTAGGTCTACCCCTTGGGAATTTACCTATTAAGTTAGGTCTACCCAAGTAATTGTTTGACTTGTGATTATGTTTTGAAATGAAGTGGACATGACACTTAGAAAACAAAAGTGTGGCCAACTCGAGGTTGGGTTGAGTTTGTAGCGTAATTCTACCCGGAACCGACCGGCTTAACTAGTGGCTACAAACAATAGGACCCAATGTGAGAAGTTGGTCATGTGGTGCCAAAACCCGAGGTTAGACTAAGTTGTGGTGTAAACCTACCCGGACCCGCCCGGCCTAACTAGTAACCACAACAAGGTCTAATGTGAGAGGTTAAGGTGCATTAAGTTAAACAAATGCCTCATGGTTAGGGTTAAGTCAGGGTCCACTAATACTTAACCAATTTGGGGATTCAAGGGATGAAAATGGGGTTAAGTTACACTTAACCAATTTAATCAATTTGGGAATACAAGGGATTGGATGGGGTTAAGTGATGAACCGTTGATTACACTTAACTAATTTAATCCATGATTAGTGAAGGGTTAAATCACACTTAACCCTCTTAGAAACCCTAGCAGCGTGGTCTGTTCCAGCGGTAATCCCAGTTTGGTATCATTCACAACCCTAGAGGCTAGGCTAGGGCGGGGCACGATTACTGGACGGATGTAAACGACCAAAGGGCGATGGCCGAGTGGTACAGCGGTGCGGGTCCGGCGGGCTACGGACGTGCACGTAGTCCGATGTTGGACAAACTCGAGGCACGGGTACCAATAGGTTAGGGCTGTGCATTATTGCTTAAGTGTCTGGGGTTGACATCCGAGGGCTTGATACACCCAAAGGGGGGGACCCAGCACAGTCTAACTACAACCATACGTGGGCCATATGGACAGCAACACTTGACGTGTTAGGTTTATAGGGAGCCGATCGACTAGACCGTTGGGCTGGACCTTGTATTAAGGTCACCTCATGTTATTGGGCCAAAGCTTGGGCCAAGGGATCAATATCTGTTATGTTGGGTTGCTAGTACACCGTGGTGCAAAAACTTAACCATGTTTATGCGATGACACCTCTATCTATCTTGTAGTTAATTTACCATGCCAGTATGTTGTTATCTATGATCATCTCAGTTTCCATCATGATGTTAACTTTATTAGTTTATAGACTGATCGTAGCAGGGCTTACTCAGTCTTTTTGACTGACCTGTTTTCTTTCGCCTCTTTTCTTCCGTTCCCCCCCCCCCCCCCAGGTTCTCAGGGAGGGAATACAGGAACCTAGCTTGGATCTTCCTGCTTTCTTGGATAGCTCATGTATGCTTTGGACTTGAGCTCGCTATGGTTTCTTCCACTTTGGGGATAGCTACTTTTATGTTTTCTTTTTCAGTATCAGATGATGTTATTTTATGTACTAGACTTGTTTACTTGGGAAATTGACATTATGATGTAGCAGACTTGTTTTTGAAATAGTTTAAAAGTCTTCCGCTGTTTTATTTACTTACTCTGTTTATTTACATATATTTATATGTCATGTCCTGCCTTGCTATATCATTATGCATGTTTACCAATAATGCCCCTCCAAAGCTAGTGCATTCCTTTGCGAGTGACCCTGGCAGAGGTGGGGTTTTACAATTTCCATCAACGGCCATCGAACTGCACTTACAGCGACCTTTTCCAAATTTGATTTGGACATAATTCCAAATCCAAACGTTAGATTTCTAATTTCTAATATTCATTAGGAAGCTCTTTTCGATACGAACCCAAAGGTTCCAGTTTTAGGAGAATCCGACGGTCCGATCTCCTGCAATATCCATTCGAAGTCAATGGTCGAAATTCACGAACTACCGCAGCACGGCGTGTTCTATTCGGGCCATTATATTATATATATAATATATACTTCGTCGATTTCCTTTTAAAACGTATTTTATAAATTGTTTTAAATTCATTTTCGAAACGATTTCAACTTCATTTTCAAATTCAAATCAAGATTGAATTTTTCAATATAAATTCGTTTAAATTCATCTCGAATTGATTTCAATTTAAATCGATTTTTAATTCAATTTCAGTTCGTTTTCAATTCAATTCCATTTCAATTCGAATTCATTTCTATTCAATTTCAATTCGAATTCATTTCAAATTGATTTCCATTCAATTTCAATTCGATTCGAATTCCTTTTCAAAATATTCGATTTTGAAATCACTTTTCAATATTCATTATAAAAATGAATATAATTGATATAAATATCGTTTGCGTCAAAATGGCGTCAATCTAATCAACACGGCTTCATATATTTCTATTTTCAAATGTTCTACTTCAAATATTTCTTTTTCAAATATTTCTATTTTCAAATATTCTATTTCAAATATTTCTTTTTCAAATATTTCTATTTTCAAATATTCTATTTCAAATATTTCTTTTTCAAATAATTCTTTTTTCAAATATTTCTTTTCAAAACTGGAATGAGGCCCAATCAATTACCATAGATTTTATTTCTATGGATTGTCATACAACGCATGTATATATCAACAATGACAAATAATCAACCATCATCCAAAGTGCATTCTACACTGTATAAGCATCAAATATAAATATTCAATGCTTATAACAGTCTGTCAATCATTCGATCAACATACAACTAATTATTGGGATTAGTGTATGTCATATATGATCCCAATACCTGTGTGGGGTTTTCAAACAATCCAACACAGATTTTATTTGTATAGTTGGGCGATGTGTAAAATTTATCGTCCCAATCAATATCAGTCAAATGTGTGTATATAAACAAATCGTTCGATTTGTTTATATTAATTTATTTCTTTTTAAATACACGTTAAAAATTCTATTTTCAATTATAAAATATTTTAACTATATAAATATTTTATTTCATTTCACATCAAATCACACAATCAACTACACATCAAAATCAAACAAACAAGCATACAAGCCGTCAATGGTCTATGGGCGACGGGTGTCGGGTGCTACTAAACACCGTCTGCATCCTAGTATATATTTTAACTAGAAATAAATTAAAAGTGAGGAGTTCTCACCGACTAGTTAAACCAAACGCCACGACTCTTCATATGTAGAAGTCTTCACCGTTCTCGCCTTTCGTCCATTCCACTGTCCGTAGTGACTACATATATAAAAATCACATTTTTATACTGCTGTCCTTAAAATAAAAATCACATTTTTATTTGTTCACTTTCAATTTAAAAATCATATTTTTCCTTAACCATTCTAATGATCAAAATCGAATTTTTTCTTTGCTATATATATGATAAAAATTCTATTTTTACATCGCTACTTCATACAAGGAAAAATTATATTTTTACAACGCCACTTTCTATATAAAAAGATTATATTTCTACAATGCTATTCTATGTAAAAAGATTATATTTTTACCATTAAAAATCATAGCTTCTCTTTTCTTTTTTCCTTTTCCCAAATTAAAGACCACATCTTTACTCTATGTTATCATACATGAAAATCAGATTTTAACTTCGCTACATATATAAAGATCAAATTTTTTTACTATCTATATAATATAAAATCGTATTTTTATTCTTCCTATACTATAAAAATCAAATCTTTATATTCGCTACTATATAAAAATTATATCTTTGCTAATGTCATATATAAAAATTAGACCTTTCTTACGTATTTTCAAATATAAAAATCTGATCTTTCTTATGTATTTTCAAATATAAAAATCCGAACTTTTTTATGTATTTTCAAATATAAAAATCAAATCTTTCTATACTAAAAATCCTATGTTTTCTATATTAAATATCAAGTGTTTTATAATCTAAAACATCAAATAAATGAAGAATAATGAAGTACGAAGGCTTACATTTTGAATCAGGAGTGGTAGGGGCTGCTGTTCGTCAGACGGGGCATTTGGAGGTCGGCGCAGGTGGTTGCCTTAGTGGTGGGAGGCTGCGGCAGAAGGCGGGGTGGGCTGTCGCGTGGAGGAAAAAAAGGGGGGTTGCGTCGATCTTCAATCAGGTAAGGGGGGGGGGGGTTCGCGTTTGGCCACCGCGAGGAAGGGGGTGTCGATCTGCGAAGGCGCAGGTATGGGGGGTTTCGCGGTTGGCCACCGCGAGGAGGGGGTGTCGATATGCGGTGGCGCAGGTATGGGGGGAGGGGCGGCGACCGATTTGAGAGATTTTTTTTCTTTTTTTTCTTTCTGATATACTGAAAGGGGGTAGGAGAAACTAGAGGGGGGTTTATATAAATAATATATATATTATTATTTTAAAATTTCATAAAAGCAACTTTTTATTTCGACCTCTAAACGAGACCCACCGCCTGTCGTCCATAGCTAATTACCCTCATTCCGAACCCAATGGGATATGTTTCACAGGCTGAATCGACTGTTTCAATCAGTTTTCGTAAAAATCAAAATATAACTCTATATATTGAATTTGAACGCACATTTTATTTTACCGGGACCGCATACTAACTAGAAAAATTCCCTGAAAAATATTTTCTAGCTTCGTATTGACGATACGGTCATAACAAAACTAATTTCGTCGAATTCTGAAATCGTTTGAAGAATGGCCATTTTCCAGTCGATTAAATCAACTGGAACTGGTCAAACGCGTTTTCCTTTGCCACGCTCACATATTAATTCGAAAAATTACGAATTTTGAAACTTAGAAATAACTAGACATCATGGATCCAACAAAAGTGGTTTCATTGAAAACAGAGGTCGTTTGCAAAATTCCAATTTTTAAGGGCCAGAATTCCATAGCGACTATTCTGAATTTTCAACTGGACATATCTTTTGATTCCCGCTATGAAATCTTGATCTTTCGGATTCGTTGGAAAGATACTCTCAATTAGATTCAAATATCTTTGGTTTCACTAAAATCCGGTTTATTTTGCACCCGGTACATTCATTTGAAATTTGAAATCGAATAATCGAACTACTGCGCCACTTTCAATTCCTTTTATAATTGTAAATAAATATTTATAATCTAACGACAATTCGAATGAATATATACGTTCGAATTCTATTCAAAATAAATTTCTCGTCGTTATTATTTAAAATAATTCATTTTAAATAATCAAAATTCACTAAAATTGCAAAAATAGAATTTTTAAATTGGCTCAGATTTCCGGGTTATTACAATGCGTTTAAGGAAACAGGCATAATTTTCAAACCTTAAGTTTGATTGGGCTAAACAAAAGTCATCACAGAAGCTAATTCAGAGATCTACAAGTGTTACGGTGCTTAGCACTGGAAATGATGTTTTCGAGCCAAAAAGTGGTCATCTTATAGGAAATTCGGGCCATTTTGTGTTTGCGATTTTAACCAAACCGCTTTGTGTTTGTTAGCAATGTTATTGATGCTTGAACGTGTTGCTAGTTGAAAACTTGACGTGTGATAGTTTTGACAAAAAATCATATCAACCACCTGTCATACTGCAAAACCGAGTTTCCGCAAGGCTACCACCCGATAGTGAAGTATATCTACTTCTATACAAGACAATAATGTCTCCACAAATCACTACACCAGAAAAGACCTTTGGCAGCGTATAAAAAACGCTACCAAAGCCTTTGGTATCATTTTAAAGAACGCTACTACAGATCCCGCAACTAAGAGTCTGTAATTTTTTGTTGCATTTCCATAAACGCTGCCAAACTAAAGCAACCAAAAAATTACTGCAGTGTTTAAAAAATCATACCAAAACTAACATTTTTTTTGTTGCATTTTTGCTTTGTGCTTTTCTTTGATTTTCTGTAGCGTTTATTTTATGTAACTAAAAACTTTTCGTTGCATTTATTTTATGCCACTATAAATTCAGATAATACTTTACGTTTGTTTCAGTAGCATTTCTGAAACGCTGCCGAAATGTATTGATTGTTTTGTAGCATCTTTTAAATGCTACTATATACAACTAATGGCTTACATTGTTTCCAGCAAGCAGCTTTGTAATAGTCATACCGAAATAAAAAACAATCATATACTTATCATATTCAAACCAACAAACAACCAATCATAAAATCAACATATTCAAATAATTGATAACACATTAATTACATAAGGACCATCCATAACTTTTTAGATAATAGTTGTTTGACAAAATGAGCAAGTTCACATACCACAAACATTCTCAAAGAGTTTTACTTAAGTACCGACTAGTAGCATAATACATATAACAGTTGAAGTCACGTCCATTGTTGGTGATGGTCTTTACTTCGGAAAAGCTAATTACCAATAAACACATTCGATAATAAACAATAAGTATTTGTCATGAATTATCAAATAACATTCAAATAATGTTAATTGATTGTTATTAAAACAAACACATAAATAATCAAGTTGAATATCAAATAACATTCAGACAATACTGTACATTTTGATGATAGATATGGTGCATTTAAAATATGGTGTTCCCATGTGTTCCTATGCAATCATCTACAAAACACCAAATAGGATAAACAGCAAATAGATAGATATGGTGCATTACATACAGGTACAGTTGCTAGAAGCTCAAAAGAGCAACTTGTATCATATAAATATAATCATTTAGTTAACTTAGTTAATTTTTCTATTATTATTAAAAATTAATTACCTTTTATAAACTTAATTATTTTTTATAAATCAAATTAGTTTATCATGATCATCATTATTATCTATGAAAATTTGTTAACTTAATTATATTATTACTATTTAGAAATTTTTAGTTAACTTAAACTTAGTTGGCTGTATAAAACCTGAGTAATTTTAACAAACTTAGAAAAAATGATTTTAACAATCATAAACTATTTATACTTTCAATTTTAACAAAACTTAGCAAAAATTGATAGAACTATTATAAACTATTTATACTTTTAATTATTCGAATGTATACCATGATCAATTAACCACTGAGTTAGAAATTGAAATTGAATGTGAAATTCATATAAAATAAGGTAGGAATATCCAATATTTCTTTAAGTTATTTTAACTAGGGCAATAATTTAGAAATGCAAGGTGTAAAACATGCTTTAACACATCCCCCAACCCCTTAAAGTTATTCTAACAGTGGGTGTTAACAATTGAGAATATAAATTTAAAAACTAACAATTATATAAGAAGTAATTTTAAATAATTTTAGTAAATGATTACCATTGATCATAATCTTCGTTGCCTATTGATACAATAATTAATCATCATCTGGAAAATCTCCATGCTGATCTGGTCAAATCATATTTCCAGCTGAATACAATAAGGAAAAATAATACTTAAGAGAGATCCATCACTGAACAAAGAAACACTAACCTTTACCCAATTTTCATCCACTGCGTCCAACCATATATCCTGCAATGTCATCAAAGCCATTCGCTAGCATTCTCCTCTAATCAGCAACCACACACTCCTATAAATCATACATAAACAATTTTCCCTTTACATTATCAACAATCGTACACTACACACAAATTAACATTTAAACAC
This sequence comes from Allium sativum, assembly GCA_030737875.1. Classification (NCBI taxonomy): domain Eukaryota; kingdom Viridiplantae; phylum Streptophyta; class Magnoliopsida; order Asparagales; family Amaryllidaceae; genus Allium; species Allium sativum. Next base: position 567,423,523 of record CM060923.1, on the reverse strand, counting down.
CAACAACTAGCCTACACCATGGCAACTGAGCACATCAGCTACAACTTCCTTAACTGTCATAACAATCTCCATCCCCTGCTGCCTTCATCACCTCTAAGTCTAACATATGCAACACTTTTCCATTGCCCACAAACTTCAACTTCTATCCATACCACAATACTATCCCTCTGTAGTCACAAGTACTCAATTGCACTTCATCTTTATCAAAATTTTCAAACTCATAGCAGCACCACCCAATACTATCTCCACCCAAACCCATTAGACCATTTAACCTTCTTATTTCAAATGGAACTTCAACTGCGCCTTATTCACATGCACCACAAAAACTGCATCGCAATCCCATAACCACTCTCTACAACCAACCTTCACTAAACACAATCTAGAAGAAAAATATATCTGTGAAGCTACACAGGGCTCAACTGAGCAACCAGATGGTCAAAATAAGGCATAAGAGGGAGTTTATAGTTTAACATATGCATCTTTAAGGTAACGGGAAATGCCAAAAGTAAGCATGCTTGCAAATTCTATTCATCTACATTTGGAAAACTATGATTCCTGCTAAATTTGATGTATACAAAAATAAACACCTTAAGGTTGAAGAAAAACTAGTGTTAAAAGCACCGATTAACTGGATAGAATAGAATATTGTAAAGAGGTTACCTTTGCACTATCCATCCAAATTCTAGTAAGCTGTTTAAGCAGGTAAGGACTACCATCCCATAGTCTTTGGTGTACGAATTTTGCAAGAAGAATTGAACTGAACCGCTTATAACTCTTCCTATTCATAACACACTCTTTCATGCATTCGGATGTCTGCAACCATTTGTGCAAACTAAATCAATATCCTGCAAATATAATATATTTTGCGATGATAGTAATAAAGCACTACCCATAATGTGGAAGCTGAGTCCATGTCCTGCATACGTAGTTACCATATTGTCTTCTGCAGCCTTCACTCTTCTGGATAATTCAGAGAGCGTTTTTGTTTCAAGTTGGCATCAGTTAAGAGAAAACTAATAGACACATAAATAGAATGTACTAATATATATTTACTAGCATAAATCTCACCATATCGTGTTACAGACCCTTGTGAAATTGAATGTGAAATTCATGTATTAGGCTTGCTCTTTTTTAACTTTTGTTTCAGTCTTTGGTGTTTCTTCCATGCCATTAAAAATTGCAGAATCTCCTCCATGGATTTAGCTTTAGATACACTCAATTTGTCGAGCAATTCAAATGCAGAATTCGTTTCAATGTTGCTTTTGTCCTCGGTCTTTGCTAATGATTCAGCTATAGTTTTACTCATTTTCATGATTCTTTTTCTTAATTTCAACAGAGCCAAAACATATATAAAACATTTGTTCCTTAACCTCCCCCTCTGAATAGTCAATTGCATGCCAAATGGGAAACTTTTCGCTGTCAGCATTCTCCTATGCCTCAGTAGCAGAAAACACCTAATTATTAGCATAGATCATGAAATGAAATTATATGACAAACTTGCCTAACAAATAACTAAACCTAGAAGTTTAAACTATGATTCCAGTTGATAATAACGGTAACTTTTTTTGCATCAAGTCATACAAAATAAATGATCGTAGACCACGGCTAATGCAAATTACACAGATTTAAATGGTAAAGGAAATCCCTGTAAAAAATATAAGCACATCATTTGGAATAGAAAATGTAAGCCGACCACACTTGCACATAAAACATCAAAACATACCACAAAAATAAATGAGCCAAAATGATAAGTGATTGATCATAAAACATTAAGCCTTCTATCTAGAAAAAGACCGGAGCTAGACACATCAATTACTTGCCACAATGCCCGACTATTACTGTACCTATATCAAAAATTTCAGTTTGTAAAACAAATAAATTCACCAAGCATAACCAACAAAGTCCTTCCTAGTCCCATAATATGCATATATGCCACTAGTAAATGTAACTAGCACATACACCTTCTTTTTTTCCTCTGATGGAATCGAACTTGCCAGTTGAGCTATAACTCAATGGCCCTACCTGTTTTAAGTCATATAGCACAAATATTGACGTGCATGTGCATGTGGCTTTTTCATCTTAATTTTATTGTCTTATTTTCCTTTTTTGTTTTTATTTTGTGAATAAAATGGATTGCTAAGATTCTGAACTAATAATTTACAAGCATTTCAGGTAAAAAAAATAACAAACTAAAAGTGACAATGAAATAGAGTAATCACTCACTGAATATGGGTTCAATTAAGATTTTGTTCATCGGGCATATGTTCATAGCATGAAAAAAGACGTTAGCACTCCAAATTCATTTGGTAGAATATTGGGAAGGGGGGATATAAATTTGGAAACATACTACCATTTTAAATTTTGATTTCAAGCACAAATAAATAATACCCTACAATACAAAATAGATAATTATTGTAAAATGTGGTAATATTATGTAATGAAGGAAATATACAACTATGTATCAGATAAATCTTAGGAGCAGGCAATGATATAAATGCTTCTCTAAAAGTACGTAAACAAATCAAAATTTCCCGATCCGTCTTGTAAATGCAAGATATCATACATTTTATGCATGCATCAATATTTCTTTACCTAAATCATGATTAACGGCAGGAAATAAAGTAGAATAGATTTTATTTGGATTGCATTCCATTTCTCAATATTAATTATATCTTGGCTTTAGAAAACATGATAACATTGATGATGGTTGATCCGTATATGCTAATATGAATGGCAATAAACTACAATTTACACTTGGTTATTTCAATTAAAAACTTAACCTGTAGAAAACTATAATGAACCTTATATTAGCTCCTTGTTTCCAGCAGCTAAACCTAAAACCCATCAGAATCCTGTTTTCCTCAAAACTTAAATTTCAGAAATCCAAATGAACGGTAGTGCATTCAGCACCTTCAAATCGAAAGTTCCAATCCAATGGAGCCCTAAACTTTACGTAACCCTAGTACGTGGACTGCCAGGTACACGTAAGCTCCATCGTCCTACATTGGATGCCATGCGTCTCCGACGCTGCCACCGAACGGTCGTTTATCGCAATACGCCTTCTCTCTTAGGAATGCTCAATCAGGTGAAGAGGCTGGTTGTGGTGGAGACGGAGGCCATATATAATACTCGGAAACAAAACGAAGAGGAACACAAAGCTTTACACCCTCCAATTGTTGTCAGCCATTCTCATCCTCCCTCTGCTCTTGCTGCGCAGTAGGTTGTTTCTCTTTTACTCTACTGCCCATAATGCAAGATGTATTGAAGGGCACTGGTTGCGTAATATGCCTGTCCTTTGTTCTTCTCATCTGATCTCTCCTCCATGAATCAAACATTCTACTTTGTATTATGTTCAATTAATGCTTGAAGGTTGTGCTTTTAGGTAATTGCACTCCGTAATGTGCAACTATATGTCTACTTTAACCTGTCATTTCTATAAATACACTTCAACATTACTGACAAAAAAAAACCTTATATTAGCTGCATAATATAAAATTAAAATTCTAAATTGAGGTTTGAAACTTCTTATAAATCGTAGGTACTATAAAAATAGAAAAGTTGTTTGCCTTTTTTTAACAAATTTACTTCGTAAAATTTGATTTAAGCCCATCAAAAATACCAATCAATGTACGGGAATGTGCAATGGATGATGTAGGCATATAAAGGGAATGTGCACTGAAACATTTATATTTCCGACTATGTAGGTTTTGGATATAACTAAATGAAATAATGGAATGCGAGCAAAAACAAAAAGAAAGTGAAACCATACAAATGAATAAATCTAAGTCTCATCAGCTAAATCCAGGTGCAAAATGAGTAAAATTTACCAATTGGTGTAAGCCATTGCAAATAAATACCAAAAACAAAAAGTTTGCAAATGGAACAAATACTATTTGGTTCCATGTACGAGAACATTGTTTCATAATGATTTGCGTGTAATATTGAAATTGCAAACGAATTTTAAATATCAACTCTCAAATTGGCCTATACACAAGAAACACATAAATCCTATAATATCAAGAAGACTAATCAGTAGGTTATCATTAAAAGGTTGAACACAAAAATATCGCTTATCAACTCATATTTGTGCGCCGGAAGATTATATAAAAATAAACAAACAAAAAAGCCATTTTACATGAACATATACAGAATGAAATGTGAAATCACATAGAAACATGAATATACACTATGTAGAAGTCATAAACTATTTTTTGATAATGCACAATGTTTTTGTTATAGACAAATTTGTGCAGCATCTGAAATTAACAACAGAACAAGACCACTAGCTTAAGACATTATAAAAAAATAATGACTGGCAACAATATAAAGATTGTGTCTAAAATGTTTTTTCAGTTAGTAAAAATAACATGGATGAATTTACAAGTTTTATTCAGGGTACTTTGAATATACACGAGTCATATCAGATATGTCTGGGTTTTCAGAGCTTATCAACTAAACATGTACACTGTTTCATGCAGTCAAAGTGAGTATCATGAGAATAGGATATTTGATTTAATTGCATTCACTAATTTTAATCTACCATTTTATAATATTTTCTGGCTGCTAATATGTCATTGAACAAATTTAGTCATCACATTTGCAGAACACAAATGATATGTACCAGAGCTTATGTGAAGAATGCAATTTGCTCTGTTTTAGTTTAAAAAAAACTCGTTCCAAAAAGCTATGACTGAGGTGTGCACACAAATAGTCAATGATCACAAATAGCCGCGATAATGACAAACAAAGAAGAAGAATGCCCATTTGGAAGCATTTATGGAGCCAAACAGATGGTTGCCATATCAAGGGCGTATCTCAAAAACACACAAGCACACACAATTTTGTGAGATAATCTAGTTTACTAATATTGAAAAACACAGATAGTAAGTCTGAAAAGATGCAATGTCACATGCTTAAGCAAACATACTGCATATATGCAAAGTTAAAGGAAATGGAAAATAACCTCAAGGCGCAAGCCACAAACTAACTGAGAATGTAATCTGAAGTTTGATAGCTCCATACACAGCACAAATCCATGCAAGTTCAGAGAATGCTATAGACAACAGGTCAAACTTTGATGATGTCAAACAAGCATAAATTCTTGATGTGGCGTGTGTTTACAAATCTTCAAGTTCTTTTTCGTAATAATAATAATATTATTATCATTTATGACAACTTCAGATTTTACTACTACAAAATGTATAAAAACTTACAAAAGCTTCTTTGTTTGTTATTTCCAAAAGCTTCAGCAATAATATCTCGTCCAATATCTTCTATATTAATTACTCCATTACCATTGACACTAGCTTCCGATCTTTTCTTTTTCGCAACTGCTATTAAAGCCAGCATATTCGCAAAGGTTACTCATTTTAAAACAAAAAAAGAAAAAGGAAAAATGAAACAATCCATATTTTTATATTAAAATCAAGCAATCTTCATTTTTAACAAACTGACACAATCCAAGTTTGCTTGGTTTTAAAGACACTGGTTAATTTATTAAATTAGCAAACTAAAGGTAAGCTTGGTTAAGAAACTTAGTTGCTTGCTCAGATAGGAAACTGAGTTGTTCCCTCTTGTTTGAAACAAAGGTGAGCTCAGTTAGGAATCTGAGCATTCTCAGTATTTAGCTCCGAACTGAGTGAACCGTGCACGCGCTCAGTTAAAAAACCAAGCTCAGTGAGAAACTAAGATTATCTGCTCAATTAAGGAACTGTGCTCGGTTTCTAACTGAGTTGTTCTCTTAGTTTACAGTTGAGTTGTTTGCTCAGTCTGCAACTGGTAAATATTCAGCTTCAAACTGAGCACAATTCAGTTACCAACTATTCCAAAAGCATGGTTTCACACTTAACGAAAATGAGCTTAAAAGTTATTTCTTCGATTGTGACACTTCGTCAAAATAACTATATATTTTTCGTGAACATTTATAACTATATAACGTTTAAGAATCACCTTGAATTTTGTTCAAACATACAAAAATTAGGTGGCAATCATCAAATAATTAACATTATTAAAAATAATATTTATGGTTAAGGCTCATAAAGCTAACCTTCATTTATTACATTGAATAACTGAGGCCTCCAGTTGTAAGCATGCAAGCAAGAGGGAAGTTGCGACTAATGGTATATATCAAGCACTCTACCTTTTGGACTAGATATATAGGCACAAATTGCTCTTTTCATTTTATGTTTTATATTTTATATTATATACTTCCAGGTGCCAAATAATTTCTAATGTCTCACACTACATGTTTATGACTTATCAGCTCAAGCTTTGTGTCCAGTAATATTTTTTATATTTAAAATACTTATAATGTTAATTTGCTGTCTGCTCGTTGAGTGGATTCATGAATTGGTAAACTAAACATTGGGACTACATGAGTAAGCCCATGAGAACCTATTCTCAAAATTAATTGAATTAGGTTTCCGTTATTATATATAGCCCATTGATTTCTTTGTCAAATCTGTTACTCTCCATAAGACTTTTTGTCCAAATTTTCCTTTAATCTTTAAAAGTAACATAGGCATCAAATTAAGTGGTCATGCTCATACTTATGTCATGAGCTATGTTTAACTTATCAATAGACGTAACAACTATATTGCCTTTTTATTCACTCTCACAACTTCGTTCCAGAATTTCATGAGCATGGTTTCCAATGCTTTTGCACACAAATACACACACACACACGTACATACATACACACACACACACACACATATAGCAATGCTAGACTGTAAAAGAGAAGTAAACCTTGCTTATTACCACTGACATTAGGGCTAATAGGGATGTCCAGATTGTGCGTGCAGATTTGAACAACTCGAGCAGAAAATTCAAGATGCACTCCAAAAGAAAGCAAGTAGACTTTGGACAGTTGATGCCTACTCTGATTAGAAGTGGCCTCTCCCCTCGATTTATGAGGCTGCACTCAGATCAGACTCTTCTCCACTAAGCTATCAAACCTCTATCCTCGAGCAAGCACATTATTAATTATTTTATGCTGCAAGGACAATATTTTCTTCAAATAAACTATTTTACATTAATATATTGAATGTTTCTCATTCGTATTTATGCTACACTCTGGGGTAATTTGACTTTCAACTTACATCGCCAAAACACCAACCAAGCTTTATTTCATGTCAGGGTAAAAATGAATCAAAACATCATAATTGGTAATTAGTTAAATGACGAACGAGTCAATACCTAGGTTGTATATTGCTTGAATTCTGCAAATTAATAAAACTTGAGTTGCTATGTGAGTTTGACATTTCAAACTTGGGTTTTGCAAATTATTAGAACTTAAGTTGTGTGCTTCTAAGCTCAAATATGGGTATTGAATGTTATATATAATTTGGTCCTAAACGTCAGCATGCACTATAAGATTCACAGAATAAAACATCATTAGTTTACTCTGCTTAATGCATCAAACTCTTTGAGTAAAATAGTATTAAACTCTCTTTCACTTACACCATCTCTGGAAAAAGTTTAGTGTTGGAGGCTCGATACATTTAGATAATATTAGCAATTCAGTACCTGTAAAAGATACTAATGGGGCTTAAGGCCTGTAGATCGCCTAAAGGATATAAGTTGCTCTCTACAAAAGAGGAAAATAGATGCACAATCGTTAGCAGCTTGGAAACTTTGTTAGTAAGAATTTGCAATACGTGAATATAGTAGCAGGTTCTTACTAACAAAATTCTAACTAACAATGACAAAAGCCTAGTTTAAATATGAATTTGTTTCCATAATTGAACAAAGATCGAAAGCAACACTTCGAAATGGAAAATTGAAGGAATAGATTAAAAATGGCAATAATAACAGTAGAAATTAAAACCAAATAAAAGCCAATTACCTGTGAAATCTGAACAGTACATGATAAACTTTGAATTATACGATTAAACAAAAAAATCGATTTAGGTTCGACAAACTTCAGATCAAATAAAGAATAAATCAAAGCATGTATCAAAAAAGTTACCTATGCAAAGCAATCCAAGTTTATCCTCTTTTCTAGGGCTTTCATGATACACGTGAAAGCGGTGGAAGAAAAGGGTAAAGTTACATACAAACCCATACAGCAAGTGGTATTTAAACGATGAACCTCCTCGTTGTAATTGACTAATTTTCTTGTAGTTATGGCAGATGTGAGAAAAACAGGGAAGATGAGAAAGGAGGAGAGTAATTTAGGGAAGGCGGGGAGGAAAGTAATTTAGGTGGAAAAATTGGAAATAGTGGACGGAAAGGAAAAGTAACGGGAGGGAAGGGCTAAACATAACACGTTATTTTGGACAATGTTAAATAAATGTAACCAAAACTCTTAAATACAAAATTAAAAACCACACTGGTCGCATTTACATATCAACGCAACCAATGAATGTAACCATATGTATATTTTCTTGTAGTGAATACCACAATACAAAATACATGCAAACAGAACAACATAATGAAAGAAAGATCTCCAGATCTGCTTCCTAATATTCTCCATAATATAAATCAACTAGCTTTATCCTGAAAAAGACTAGTCAAAAGTTAGCTAACACGCGCGCACACACACGCACACATATATATGTATGTATATATATATATATATGTATGTATATATGTATGTATGTATGTATGTAATATATATATATCATATATATGTGAATAAAATAATGCTATAAGATAGCATGTAACAACTATAATACTTATTAAAATTTGATATCAATAACAAATGCAAATTCTGTTGGAACTAAAATACTTATTAATCCAAATAAACAAACTCCCAATTATTTCTAACTTAGCCTAGAAATCTTTCAAATATAGAATCTCTAATTAACTTACAGTGTGGGTTAGACATTCAGTCTAGACTAAAAGCTACTATCTTAATAATAAATTTATATATAGAAACTGTATTAGAATGAAACATACACTGATTCCTATCAAACCAAATAAACCAACTAATAATAGTTACTAACGTATCTAGTACTTATCAATATTTAAAATTAAAATCAAATCTAAAACAATTCCAATAATAACCACAATTCCTAAAAATATTGGAACATTTAAAAACAAAAAAATTTAAAACAATTTTTAATATATAGAAAGACTTATTACAAGAGAAAAATAAATGATCCACACTTTCATCAAATATATTACAAAAAAAACACTTAGAATCAAACATAATATTTTTCTTTCTTAATTGCTATACAGTATTTAGTTTCTTATGGATAATCAACCCTATATTAAATTTGGCTTTAAGAGGAACATTAGTCTTCCAAATACACTTAAATTTTAAAATTGAAATACCTGTGAAATTAAGGAACTTATACATAGATTTAGAAGTGTATTTTAAACTCTTATCAAGCCCCAAATAAATAGTATCACCATTATTATCAAAATGATACATGGACAGCTTAGCTCATAATAAGGAAATTTGACTGAAAACCATGTCGTATAATATATTCTCAAATGTAAATTCCCACGGGGGAACTAAATTTCCTATATAAACATCCTTAATCAATTCATTCTTAAAACAGCAAATCTCAAATAGTTCTTTAAACTCTATTCTAAGGGGCACTCTACAAATCCAAGCGTCATGCCAAAAGAAAGTAATATCTCTCGAATGCACAATCAAATTACAACCTAAATTTAAAAATCAAAGCTTCTCAAAATGGAATTCCAAAATGAAGATAATATATTATTCCAAAAATAACTAGTATTCAATATAATTTTGTCTCCATCATAGTAATATTTAGATACTAATTTCTTCCAAGTAGCTGATACTTTTGAATTTTTAAACTTCCAGAGCCATTTGCTAACAATGAAGAGTTAAAATTATATAGGTTGATGATCCTAAGACCCCCATCCATCTTGGATCTACAACAAGCTTCCTAATTAACTGAACATTTGTAACTTCTATAAATGTTTTCTCCAGAGAAAATTACGTCTAATTCTCTTAATTTTATTGATCACCCATCGAGGAAACCGTTCAAACCAAGCATGTCACCATCCCATTCCCACGCACGCCGCCACCAACAGGCGAACGACGATTAGACCTTCCACCTTAAAGCCTGTTCTATCCTCCACCCATGCCTAGTGTTGTGGCTAGTTCGATCAAGCACTCCGGCCCAAACTGCCTTACGAACGTCGGCAGCCTCAACCCCAATTCTGGCCACGATAGGTCACTAAAACGAATATCCACCGTCTAGAATATCGAGCTCTCGTCACCCTCAACATTTTCACAGTTGAACATTTCGGCTATAAATGAACGGATTTAATTTCCAAGAGGAGTAAATATGAAGGAGAACCTTTGTTGAAGCGACGAAGAAAATAAAGGGGATTGGGATTTGTAAGGGTTATTTATACCATAATAATATTATTATTTTATTCCTTCAATTACTTTTTTGTGAAATTTCACGTCCGAACCCCAAACAAAGCCCAACAACTTTTGCCCCTAACCAAATACCCCTATTCCGAACACAATGGAATATGTTTCGGGAGCTAATTCGATTGTTTGAGTCATTTTTCTTTAAATTAAAATATATGTCAATATAACATAAAATAATGAATTTGAACATACGTTTTGATTTACCACGGCCACATGCTAACTCCAAAAATTATGAAATTTGAAGTCTAACTATGTTTCATAAATATGGTTCTAGTGAACCTGGTTTCGTCGAATTTGGAGACCGTTTTGAAAAATGGTTGTATTACTAGCTTACTGAATTTTTACTAGATTTGAACATACATTTATATTTACCGCGCTTATGTATGAATTTCAATTGACTTGAAATTTTATACCTGACAATAACTTAACGTTCTGAATCCGATAAAGTTAGTTTCATCGAAAACGGAGGTCGTTTGCAAAATGGATGTTTTAAGGACTATGTAATATTATTATAATATTATAAAATTCCAAATTATTCAATTAATAATAAAATAATTATTATTATCGTACATTTATCCAAATGAAATATCCTATAGTTATAAAATAAACGTACTTGGGTTTAAAACTCTATATTTTAGTTTTCTAGTTAAACGGTGTTCAATTACTTGAAAATCCTTTTGTTATATTTTAATAAATCATTATATTTTATAAAAGATTTCATAACGACTATTTGAAATTTTAATTTGGACATAACTTACAATTTATGCTATCAAATCTATTTTTTCACATTCATTAAAAACACATTATCAAATAGATCCAAACATTTCTTGTTTTACAGAAATCCGACTTATTTTGAATTATGTACATTCATTTAAAGTTCAAAACTAAATTTTCAAACTACCGTTATGTTGCGAGTTCGTTTTAATTAAATTTTAAATTTATACATACAATCTTCCTTTTAAATAAATTCTAAGTCATAAATTCTCAAAATAAATCGTTTTAAATATTTAAACCCATTAAAATCGATTAAGAATCAAAATTTTAAATTGGCCAAAATTACGAGTTGTTATGATAATGGTTCCATATATAGTTTAAAATGTCAGGAACTTGTAGTGTGATAATAGGGATGATGTTAAAATAAATATACAACAACATAAAAACAAACATATAGTAACATAAGGAAAAATATATTGTTGCATACAAACAACCAATATCGATCAAATTGCATATGAATATTTGTCGTGAGCGAAATGCTCACCGTGTGTGGTTTAGATGGAGATACAAGCACGAACACAAGAAAAGCAATTACAAATCAAATCACTAGCCAACTATTTTGATTTTTCTTCTTTATATTAAGAATAGAATAAGGTAATCGGGTTTTGGCTAGGGAGACAGGCTTACATTTTCATAGAATTTAATGAAATAGAACCGAAAATCGGTCATTTTGAAACTGAGTTTTAGATATGTTAACCATCGAATTTAAAAAATGATCAATATATAGAAAAGTTCTTGAAAATTCTTTCTCTACAATTTTAAAGAATAAAAACGGAATTAAGGTTGTTTTCAAGGGAGATATGAATGGAATACTAAAGAATGTTTTTGGACCTAAAAATATAGACCCGAAAACAGGTTTGAAAGATCAGCATTTTTGACACTGTAAAACTTAAGTTTTATGAACTGATCAAAACGAAAAATGTATCCTACTTATCTCAAATTTAAATAAAAAGAAAACGTAAATTTAGAGCTTCTTAGAGGGATTTGTGGCCATGGAAAGTTTATGCAAAAATATAAAAAAAAACAGAAATGTTAAAGCATGAAATTTGGACATTGAGGTTAGGTTTTGGGAATAAGAGGGTTGTTTCAGGTAGGGCCACAAGACAAAGGGTGAGATATAGGTAGATGGTGGTGGCCAGAGGTGATGGTGATGGTGTTTAGGTTGATTGTGAGTACAGGGTTAGATTAGGATTAAGCATAAGAAGAAATTTTAGATTTAGGGTTTGGAAATTTGAGAGGAGGAGGGAAAATGTTTATGGAGAGAACAACAGAGAAATTGAGAAGATGAGAAGAAGGGACGGAGGTTTAGGATAAGAAGGAATTTAGGTTTAAGGTTTTGAAGAAGTGGGGAGAAATGAAGGCTATAGAAAAATCTGAAATGGGGGATGAGAAATGAAAAGAGACATAGAAGAATCATGATTTATTTCTCACTGTTGTCTTTTCGAAATATAACATAGGAAAACCCAAGAAACAATTTAACAACAAAAAATTCACAAACCCGAAAAGAGAACAAACACCGCTATGAAGAAAGGGGAAGAGAGATGTAAAATACACACATAAACACAGTTAGCTTTTGTCCTTTTTGTGGTGTAAATCGCAAACTCGGAGCTCTAAAAGTCTGATTCTTATGAAACGAAAAGTGGTAAAAATCTTATCATTTAGTTTAGTATTCAAAAATGTTTCAAAATTTTTAGTTTTTAATTTTTTAACAAAAAATCAAACTTTGACAAAATTTGACCAAAAATTAGTATTATAGAAATTTTCTCCTTTTGTTATATTTACTACAACATACTACTCAAAATAACAAAGTTCATTATTTAAATTGAATTTCTTTACATTGAATTAAATTCAACTAATCATACTATTAAAATTTCGTACTTGAAAAGAAACGACGTAAAAAATCATACTTAGATCTAATTTAAATATTCCACTTCTAGAACTTTTACTTAGTTTTCAATTCATAAAAAATGTGATATAGGATTTTAAAGTCTCAAAAAGTTTCTAACACCCGAATTTATGGAAAACTCTTGTAGGTCTCCTATGCACGACTCAATCGGATTTTATTTTACAATGTATAATATAACAAGGGTGCAACTTATCTCAATGACGAGGCATCCCAAAACATGGGGAGATAATATACAATCCCAAGTATGATATGTAATACGAGATATGTACCTTTTTTGTTTTTAGGAAGCATATTTTAGCGACTTAGCGCAAAAGTGTACCCTAAAAGTGAAGCACACGTCATTGATACCTACTAGACACTTAATAGTAAGTGAAAGCAAGTAAACGAGAAGGAAGAATATACATAGCATAATCAATACAAATCCACAAGCAAATATAGCAAAAGCATAAGTAATATAATAGTCTAACAATAACATTCATTTTATTTCTATTACCTTATTTTATTAATAGTTATTTCACTTTTTTAATTTATTTAATTTCAAGTTATTCGCTTTCAATTAACGTAAGTTAAATGGATTGACATTAAATTCATTTACTTTTGAATTGTTTTCATTATGTTATCAACCTTCATTTTCTTAATCAGTGATGGATTTACATTTTCTAAAACCAATTTTTCTTACATTGAACTATTAATATTCATTTTACATCTTAAATTCATTTCTTATTTCAACATGGATATAATTTTACTTCTAATTTCTTAAAGTTAATTTCAGTTTATAAATCATATTTTCCATTTAATACAACTTTCATTAGTGAATCGCTACATTTATCATTCTTGTATTTATATTGTTTTCAAAAGATCATTTCTCTTTTACTACATTAATTTATTTATAAAAAAGTTCTAGTTTGAACTGCTATTATTATATTCCAACTTGTATAATATCATAAAATTTCCATGTTGTTATAATCTGAAAAAGGAACAAAGTATGGAAACTAGCATTTAATCGATGCACCATTTGTGCGCATATCAAATTCTATTGCTTGTTCGAGTTCAAAATTTTGTTTACAACTAGTGCAAGTAACCTAATCATTCTAGTACGGCCCTAATTTGACTTGTTTATTAGAACTTCCATTATCCTTGCATAGCAATAAATTATGATAGAGAACTTCATATTCGTATTAAAAACTCAAAGTCAGATTACTAGGTAACATGTTAGATACCTCTCAAATGGATACATCCATCCATATTGGACGGTAACTTGAAGTTGTGCTTCAGATGGGAGATCAACAGATAAATGGTCAATTACATTAAAAAACTAGATGAGTATATTTTCCCTAATTTGTAGAGGAATATAGGAATATCTACTTCAAATTTACGTAAACGTTGCACTTTTGAAGTAGTCGAACAAAGCTATTTGCAAAGATACTAAGCTCTATTACCACCTTCCAAACTTTTAACGGTAGTAGTTCTTTGAACAAACAGTACTAAATTTTTCTTCATTATGTGACAATCGCGGTTTTTCATTCCGCTCAACTTAGAACTATTGAAGTCAACGCATCTACGAAGATTTGATGAAATCATATCAGGAAATCTTAACCCTTCCACACATTTTAACACAACTTTAACTTGATTGTTATATAATTCATAGCATGCTTTCGGTTTTTTACTATCATTCGGTTTTATATAAAGCCCAGAACGTTTTCATAATTCTTCTATATTGCATCTTGACTTACAATCATCTATAATCTTCCCTTTGACATTCAGCATTGTGTTAAAGGCATTATCAAATACATTTTTCTCATTATGCATCATGTCAATATTATAATGAAGCAGAAAATGTTTCCAATACGGCAATTAGATGTGCATATTTTACCAAAAAATACAGTTTTACTAACTGTTAAAATTTATGATTTTTTTACCACATTTGCTCGACGTATTACATCAACTTAAAGTTGATTTAGCATTATTGCCATTTCAATAGGCTCAAGTAGATCTTAGACTCATCCATTTTTTTGTGTATAAGTCAAAACATGCACAATATATTATTCTTAGTTTCTACGTTCAATTTATCTTATTTCAACTAACATGATATAACGATCACACATGTACAATGGTGCACATATACACAAATAACCACAATTATACAATGGGCCAAAAACATGCTAAGGGACATGTCATATGAAATATGCACTTTCCAATTTCATTATATCATATGAAATATGCACATAAGAGGATGCTATAATCCACTATAATGCTATTATACCATTAGCATTCGATAAATAATTTCAGTTTACCAATTTAAGAAAATGTAGGTTTAGGTAAAAACTTGATTTTTATTAAAAATAAGAGATTATACCTTAAGTGGTTGCTCTAGAAACTGATGTTGAAGCCGGGGGGTTCCAAGAAGAAGAAACTGATTGGAGGTTAAAATTTCGAATTTCGGTTTTTTTTAGGGATTTGGGTTCGTGGTGAGATAAAAGGGAAATGGGGAAGAAGGGTTATAATTCAATATTTTACGACAGCTTCCGACGGCCGTCGACAGCCCATCGAAAGCATTGGAAACTTGCCGTTGGAAACTGTTAATGCCCCCATTAGAAAAAGCACATTTCCTAGTAGTGGACATAATTGTAAATTCTGATTGGAATTTAGTGGTATCTCTCCTTAAAGGGAAAAAGAAAAAAGTGAAGAAGTTTAATTAATTGAAATTTATATTTTTAGATGGTCTAGCTAGTTCTGATAAATGTTAAGGCTGGGGGTGAGCATGGTTTGGTATGGTGCGGTTTGGAGTCCCAACCGCATCAAACGATTGACCAAAAATATAAACCATTCAAATGGTTCGATTTGTCAGTTTTGAACCCGTATTAATTATGAAATAAGAGGATTACTTACTTCAACAATCAATTTACAATTGTATGACATTGTGTTACTTAAAGCTTAAAACATATTATTATCCTAAATTGAAAAATTAGTTTATAGCTGTATGAATAATTCGATTTTACAATTAATGAAAAATGAAATTGTCTTACTACTTTGACCAAACATTAACGTAAATCAATGCACAAACATTAAGTAAGATAACTTAAATAAAATTATAATTGGCATTATCCAAAAAATGATGTGGAAGTTAATATACTAAAACTATAATTTTTCCATTGTGATAACGATTATTATTATAATATAACAACTTCATGCACTGAAAGTAGAATATATATTGTTAAAATAAAAATTTAAATAGGAATTAGTTATATTTTTATCATAACATTACAAATGTAGGTATGCGTTTCAGTCCGATTCAATACGGTTGTGTCAACAGTTCAAACTGCAAATGAACTGTATCGTTTTGAATCGGTTCTGTTTGGAGTATTGCATTAGAAAGAGAGTTCGATTTGATTTTCCACACAGTTTTTATGGTTCGGCCTCGGCGATTTCCGCATTGAGGTGCAATTTATGCCCACCCCTAGTTAAGGTAGTTATTTTATGCTCTATTTGTACATTATTCCAAACCAACTTAATAGTACTGCATTTCTTTGTTTACGCACCTATTAGCCTATATATAGCAGGACTAACATGTTTAGGATGATATTAGACTATGTACAGCTCACTGAATACAAAACCATTCATTTAATTAGTTTTTACGAAGTTGATATAATTTTATCTTTAATTTTTGCGTAGTGCAGTGTAGAGCAATTGCTAGCTCAACACTTCCTTGCCTGCTTTGCACTAAAAAACAGTTACCTATATGGTCAACATTTAAACTAAGATTTAATGTAAATCGGAAGCTTCTTATGAAAAACTAATCCACAATATAATATAAGTCGATTTATTTAGTTTCCCTTGCACTTTCACACATGCATCTTGGGACAAACCGAAGCATAAAATAATCAAAAATAGTGCATCTATGCTCATAAGAACATAATTGCCTTATCCAATTTAGAAATTCAATTTTTTTTAAAGAATGGGCACATTTCATGCTCTTATCGTCAAGTTATAGTAGATTTAACAAAAAATATAATGCTTCATAAACCAAAGCCCCACAACCAACATACATATAGAAAGATTAAAAATTCACAAAGTATGTACTGTCAAACCGGGCCTATGACCGAGCTACAACATAAGAACCGTCATCAGTCCAATTATATATGATTTTTTATTTAATGAATTGTACAAGTCCCAATTAATGGAAAGTTGTATTCGAGGATAGGTTGTCTTTATTTGGTCCAACCTAGTTAGCATTTGGGGATGAGAAATAACAACTAGTTGTTTTAATTTATTTAAAGTATATGTGTTAGGTTTATTATTGTATATGTCACACATAGATGATTTGTTACGCTCACGAATTTTTGTATTAGATTGTGAAAATGAGCACAACATCTACTAAGTAGAATAAACCCATGTCTCGCACCACTATGCCATAAAAGGCCTAATGAAATAGAAAAAAATGTTGGCACAAGCCCAAAAAATGTTGGCAGAGGTCTTTGACAACACTTTGCTATGATGCAATTTTCACTATTTCCGCGGACATCAAAGGCAACATTTGACTATCTACGACAACATACCAAATTTTGTTACAATAGAACCCTATTTAGTTCTATAGCAACATCCTTAGGTGTCTGTAGTAATATTCCAAAATGTTGCTACAGATATTAACTTTCTGAATTTGTTTGGGTCTACATCTTCGCGGGGCACATAGTGCACATGGATGCTTCAGCAACATGCATAATACATCATTTGCAAATATCATATACAACACTACAATATCATATATAACAATACAATATCATATAGACCACTTGCATAATACACCATTCATAGATTCGTTTCAAAACATACAACAGTTTACATCACAATTCATAGTTAACAACTCCAAAAAGACAAATATCTGCCACAAAATGATTTACAACTGTTTACATTGTCATAACAATACACAAAACAATCCCAAACATGATCTAGGACATAGCTAAAGCTATTGCAAAGAGTTTTTCACCTTTCTCGTGTTTTCCACATTCAACGCGCATTAGGGCCAACTCTTCCTTCATATATGCCACAAATTCATCGGCTTTTGCCCTCTTTTGCTTTTGCTTTAGCAGCTTTTCTTCAATTGTCTTCCTTTCCACTAGCAATTGTGTTATAGTCTTTCTTTTTCCATCAATTTAACATTTGTATCATCCAGTTCATAATTGCTATTGATTTCATACACTTCGTTATGCCACATAAAATACCCACAATCGTCATTCTGCACATATCTTAAATTCTCGACTAAAACATCACTAAAAGATATAATAATCGACAAAGCAACCAAAAAAACTTAATTTATACTTACATGCCACTTGGAGCAACCAAAAAACTTCTTCCTGCAGTCAACCCTAATTTGATAGTCCTCTTCTTCGTTGGGCTTTGATGGTGGCAGTTCTAACTTGTTTCCATTGTTGATGAAGTTGAAGTAGAAATTGATTAAGTGGTCATTGAACTCGAATTGAAGAAATAATTGAAGTGAAGAATTGAACGCAACTACAGCTATAGAAATCCTAGCTACTGTCCTTGGAACTGATTCCTGAAATAGTTTCACATGAGAACAAAAAATATCATATTTCAGGAAAATTAAACCAGATGATAATAATCAGATTTTAGAGGATAATTATAGGTATAAAAGAAAACATATACATGACATGAGCATGCACAATGGGAGCAATGTCAGGTTCTAGTGCACCAGGTGTATGAATGATGATAGGTTCAAGTGCACTTGTGTGTACAAATCAGCATGAAAAGGGTTCATAGGACATACGCGCACACATAGATATACACGTATATGTAAATATGAATATATGCATGTGCATTTGTGTGTATGAATCACTTTTTTAACAACTATACATGTTCAAGAAGATGGACAGATCACATACAGAAGCAATCGAACCAGAGACATGGCAACAGATAAATATTAGTCAAGGAAATTTACTCTAGCGAATTAAAGTGAATAAGAAGGTTCAAAATTATCAAAAATCCGGAATGTAGATATTGCAACAAAGTTTTTCAGAAATCCGAAAACCGAATATATATTTAAAAGTAACTATAATTTCAAAATCCAACAAATTAACAACACATATCCAAATATATTCAAAATATATGGAGATTCGAAGTCATGGCAACAAAAGAGTTGAGGTTTAATAGAAAATCAGTCGCATTTTAAGGGATAAAAACACTATATATTCACCATAATCATCATCGGCCTAATAACATCAAAGTTTGAGTTAAAATCCGAAGGAAA
Source organism: Allium sativum (assembly GCA_030737875.1). Taxonomy (NCBI): domain Eukaryota; kingdom Viridiplantae; phylum Streptophyta; class Magnoliopsida; order Asparagales; family Amaryllidaceae; genus Allium; species Allium sativum. Next base: position 567,404,221 of record CM060923.1, on the reverse strand, counting down.
TTAAAACAAAAATCATACCCGAGAACTAGATCGAACTGTGAATCGAATTGAAGAACTTCAACTCGATTGAATCGAAGGAACTCTACAAACTGGAGATCTAAGTGATTTAGAGAAGGAACGGAAGTGTGGAATTTTAGGAATCAAAGGAAATTGCAAAACCCTAGGCAAGCCACCACCATTATTTTCTCCAGAGAAATAGAGAAGGGTTAGCGATTCGGAGGGACAACGAAATGAAAAGGAAGCGCGTGAATGAAAATGTTAACGAGAAATAGAGGAATCGTAGTAGATAGTGGATAGATGGTTGAGATGTTATTTTAGCTAATGGTGTGGATTGCTACGTAAGACATGTAAAAGATTGCTATAGCAACACCTTATCAAAATGTTGCATCGTGTTACACTTGTTTAGCTAGAGCAACACATTTTATGGCTAAGGTAACATTAAAAATAGAATGTTGCAATAAGACCAAAATATCATAGCTATTGAGACATTTTAGCTGGCAAAACCTTGCAAATCTGTTGCAATAGGTTGTTTACGATGTGATGTGCATTTCAAGAAACATGATAATTTTTGGAATTGATCGATGTCAGGTTCTATTAAACTAGATAGATTGTTTAACAATTTATGTTTTTAAGAGTGGCATAAGTTTTGTGATAATCGCAGGATTTGAACCCCTGACCTTAACAAAAAGCAGCATCACACACTAATCACATTGCTAAAAAGATCTTTGTGTTAGCTTTTCGAAAGGGGCGTTACAGACTATCCCTTTAAAGAGCCCAACATCCTCATTGACTCCTATCATTCACCACCTAAACATTGAACATGTCACCTAAATTAGTACAACACCGACTAACATCCATAGCGTTATGCGCACAATTCCAGCTGGGTATAATCTCTGGTACCAAATGTGACAACCGCGGGACTCGAATCCCTGACTTTCCAAAAAGCAACACCACACATTAACCACTATGCTAAAAGATCTTTGTTTTAGCATTTTGAAAGGGGTGTTACAGTTATACTACGAGCCCACATTGTTTAAAACTATACATAATTAGCATTTAAAAAAAATTGTTAATGAAATTAACAACTAACACTAAAGTTATATACAAATGTGTTATGTGAAGAATACATTATTTCAGTGTTGTATGCATTCCAAAATAGAAGTGACCAAATAATGTTGAGAAAAATCAATACTAATTTTTTTTTGATGATAGAGTGAACTAAATTGAAATTGAAATTGAAATTGAAATTGAAATCGAGGAACAGATCTATAAAGCATAACATCTAGCAACCAAACGAGTTATGCTGATTTCGTCCCTGTTGGACAAGTTGAGCCATTCGTAAAGTGGTGAGTATAACAATACAAATATAAATAGCCCAAATGAATAGCCAAGGCCCAATTCACAATCGATATGGGTAGCAAAGTGTAGTCATGGATGATGGATATATTAGTTTGCAACAACCCGCCTTTTCGAGACTGTTCAAGTCGCCAATAAATCGCATATGTCCAACACAAACCATACAAAAATAACAAATTATTAAAAGAGTTTAATACAAGAAGAGAAGGAATTAAATAATACACAGAATCTCACTGCAGAATGATAAAATATAATAATAACATAAACAGTTCGTAAAACTGTAAATAGTATTCACTTGATTTTAGTTTACAATATCAGGGTTTTTCATTTAACCTAACAGACCAATAATGCAGTGAAAATAAAATAGTAGAAAATACAGCCTTCAAACTCTAGCTTCATCTTTAGAAAAGAGGTCTTCGAAATACTGAGTTACTTAGTCTAACACGAGCATAAAGTAAAACAAAACACTCAAGTCAGGAATAACTTTCATACATAGTAAAATCAACTCAAGCGAAATATTCAAGGAAACATAAAAGTAATTCAATCATTGTAATATCAATTTTAAATAAACATCCTATTTCATGTCACAATTTGGTTCAGTTCAAGTACTAATTTTCATTATCATTTCTCAAATCAATTCAATTTGAAAATTTCAAATACAAAATCAAATTCAACTTCAACTATTGGATTCAAATTTACGTTCAAATTCACATATTTAAGATAATTTGTTTTCAAAGACTAACTTCGATTTGAATTTTCTATGTCATAAATATCATTATTACATGAAATCTTTATATTTAATCAATTCATACTAAATTGCTCGGTTTGGAAATATGCTTTTATTTTAAAATAGTTAAATTTAGTATAAAAATTGAAATAGTTATAAATATGTGTATAATAGTTAAATTTTATAAAGTAGTTTGATTAAAATAGCTATAAAATGCATATAATGATAAGGATTGACATAATCTATATCAATCTCTGCATATATGGTATGCCACTGAAATAAAATAAATATCATGATAAGGATTGACTGCATGTATTTGTAACTTTATATATTTGTGATTCATGAATAAAAAATGTATCCTTCTTTTCAACTCTTCATCATGGTATCAGAGCCTTGATCCAAAATAGTCCAACTTCCTCTTCTTCAGTGGCTGTCATTCACCAAACTTCATCCTATCAAATTCTTAATGGTAGTGATCCCACAAAGCCCTACACTTTTCTAGGCAAAGATCAATGGTGTTGAGAACAAGGACATGTGATTGCTCATTGTCCTTTATTTAAGCAAAAGTTTCCTAATGCCATTCCTTCTTCTTCAAGTTATCAACCGCCGTCAAACCTATTCACACCAAAACCTCAAGCAAACATCGTAAATCCCTCTGCCTCTTCATCCTCTTCAACATGGCTTCTTGATTGTAGTGCTTCCCACTATGTCATGACAGATCTAAATAATATATCCCTCCATGCTCCTTATGATGGAACCGAAGAGTAGATCATTGGTGATGGCAAAGGCCTTGAAATCACTCATGTCAGTTCTTTTTCTTTATCATCACTCAAACAAAATAATGTCTTAGTTGTCCCTTCCATATCTAAAAATATAATTTTTGTTTCTCAACTTTGTCATGATAACAATATCTCAATTGTCTTTTCTTCCACCTCTTTTCATATGAAGGATCTCAAAATCGGGGAATCTCTATTCCAGGGGTTAGTTGCAACAAACATTTATTAGCTCAAATCCGCAACCCCTACAGTCTATGCAAACACAACTAGTTCACTTGATTGGCATCATCTTTAGGGCATCCGTCTCATATTTTTTTAGGAAAATTATTTCCAAAAATAAACTTCATGTTCCTTTTTAGATTGTAATTAATGTGCTTGCAATAGAAGTCATAAACTTCCTTTTTCTACTTCCTCTGTTGTGCCTACTGCCCCATTTGAGTATGTTTATTATGATCTTTGGACATCACCAATTTACTCTTATGATGGCTTTAAATATTATCTTATTTTCATTGATCATTTTTCTAAATACATTTTCTTGTATAATTTGAAATGAAAATCAGATGCAAAACATATATTCATTCGCTATAGTTGAAAAATACTTTCGACTGCCTCTCAAAACTCTCTACGCAGACAACGGTGGTGAGTATGAAAGCCTACATAACTACTTGTCCATCAATGGAATTTCGCATCTCACAACTCACCCCATACCCCTCAAGATATTCGGAGCAACGACATCGACACATTGTTGAGACATTTCTATCTCTCTTAACTCATGCTAAAATGCCCCTTGAATATTGGACAAATGCTTGTTCAACAGCTATTTACTTGATTAAAGGACTTCCCACTTCAACTCTAAACAATGTCTCTCCCTACTTTAAATTATTCGGCCAACATCCTAATTACTCCAAGCTTCGAAGTTTTGGATGTCTTTGCTACCCATTACTTAAACCCTATAATTCTCACAGACTTGAACTCAAATATCAACCATGTATTTTTGTTGGTTATTCACTTACTCAAAGTGCATATTACTATCTCGAATTAAACACTTATTGTGTTTATGTTTCACGTCATGTTCACTTTAAATAGAACATTTTTCCTTTTTCTAAACTTAAAAATTCAACTGCCTCTTTGTCTGACCTAGTGGAACAATGGACACCTCTCACATTATCTATATTATCAAATACTCAATCTTCCTCCTCTCATTCATTGCAAACTAACTCACCTTCCAGCACACCTCCTACCTCATTCCCCACTTCACCCCTTTCATCTCCTATGTCCGTAACAAACTCATCTCAACATCCTAATACCACTGTTGAGCTTTCCTCTACTTCATCTCAGTCAAACCTCGATATATCGACATCTACAAATTCAACATCCGATAATCATGTACATTCTTCTCAAATGACCACAAGACTTGAACATGGCATTAGGAAACCAACTAAGAAACCAATTAGTAAACTGAATTTAAATGCGGAGTTCCATGAAATGGAGATCCCAAAAAATATCACCCAAGTGTTGAAAAGACCTATTTGGCATAAAGCTATGGATGAAGAGATTAATGCATTAGTGAAAAATAGAACTTGAGATCTTGTACCTTCATCTATGTCACAAAATGTAGTGGGATGCAAATGAATTTTTCAAACTAAAAAGAATAAGGATGGTGACATTATTCGGTACAAGGCTCTCTATGTTGCAAGAGGTTTTAATCAGAGAGCTGGCATTGACTACAGTAAGACTTTTAGCCCTATAGTTAAACTCGCCACGGTTCGTCTTGTGCTCTCACTTGCGGTTAGTCAAGGTTGGTCATTGTGCCAACTTGACAAAAACAATGCTTTTCTATAGGGCACACTCACTGAAGATGTATACACCATATAACCTCCTGGCTACACAATTCCTATACATCCAACACATGTATGTAAATTAAACAAGGCACTGTGTGGGTTGAAACATGCTCCAAGAGCTTGGTATAAAAAATTACAACAATATTTAATTGAGTTGGGCTTCAAGAATACGGTCTCTGATTCATCCTTGTCCATATTGCACAAAATGGTGACATCATTTATCTGTTGGTTTGTGTGGATGATATTATTGTTACAATTAATGCAAACCATGCACTGGAAGCTTTTATAAAAAAATTGGCGTTATGTTTCTCGCTAAAAGACCTTGGAGAATTGTCTTATTTCCTCGGAGCAGAATTAATGCCTCATCCAAAAGGTATTTTCTTGAGTCAAAAGAGGTATATTGCTGATATTTTGTGCAAAGATAATATGGACGATGCAAAACCAGTTGCAACACCATTAGCAACTCATCCTCCATTAACTGTACATGGAAATCTTCTCAACGATCTGACTGAGTATCGTATTTTGATAGGAAGTTTACAATATCTAAGTCTTACAAGGCCTGATGTGGCATTCACAGTGAAAAAGTTAGCTCAATACATATAGCGTCCTACTGAGGAACACATGCAACCTCTACATTGTCTTCTTCGGTATCTAAGTGGTACATCTAATTTGGGTTTAATTATACACAAAGATTCACCTCTCACTCTCCATGCTTATTCTGATGCGGATTGGGCTTGTGACAAAGACGACTACATTTCTACAGCAGCTTATATAGTCTGTTTGGGCAAGAATCATATCTTATGGATGTCAAAGAGGAAGCGTACAAGAGCTAGATCATCTACCGAGGCTGAGTACAGGGCAGTGGCAAATGTTGCTGCCAAAATTCTTTGGTAGGAAATTTATTCAAGGAGCTTGGTCGTAACCTCACTCTCGCGCCAGTCATCTATTATGATAATGTTGGAGCTACATATGTGAGTGCTAATCCGATTTTTCATTCAAAAATGAAGCCTCTAGGATTGGATTACCATTTTGTCTAAGAAATTATGGAAAGTGGAAATTTGAGAGTCTCTTACATCTCCACTAATGACTAGCTTGCGGATGCCCTCACCAAGCCACTACCACGTACCTCCTTTACAACATTGGTTAGCAAAATTGGTCTTTCATCTGGGCCGCCCGTTTTGAGGGGGCGTGATAAGGATTGACATAATCTATGTCAATCTCTGTATATATGGTATGCCATTGAAATAAAATAAATATTATGATATGGATTGACTGCATGTATTTGTAACTTTATATATCTCTGATTCATGAATAAAAATGTATCCTTATCTTTAACTCTTCATCATATAATAGTTAAATTTAATTTATTTACTAGTTTTATTAAAATAGTTGCAAAATATCTTTCAGTTATGAAAATAAATAGTAAATGAAATTAGTTTAGATAAGTAATCTAATTTAAGATAGTGCTAATTAGATTTGATTTATAATCCAATCCGAACCAAAGATCCACCTTTTTAAATGTTTACTTAACATTAATTCAGGTTTCAAATTTAATTTCAAATCAACTTAAAGTTTAAACGCTTCATATTTAATAGATACAGTCAAATTTTAATTCTAAACCGTTTTCATAAAACAATTCAACTTAGTGGTTTAAATTAATTATTCACGTTGATTAATTAAAATTAATAATTTATTTCAATTATTAATTTTTATCCATTTTGACTCATATCCAAATTTGACTACATAATGGTTCCACATACATTTTAAAATATCGGGAACTTGTAGTGTGGTAAGAGGGATGATGTCAAAATTAATATGCAAGAACATAAAAACAAACATATAGTAATTTAAGAAAAAATTTACAGTAACATACAAACAACCAATATTGATCAAATTGCATATGAATGTTCATCATGAGTGGAATGCTCACCATATCTGGTTTAGGTGGAGACACAAGCACGGTGTTAGCCTGCTTTTTGAACAGGCTACCCAAAGCCAAGGACCTGAGTATGAACTTACGCTGATTGGAGATCACTTGGATGGAGTGATAGAAGGTTGGAAAACTTGAATTATACATGCAGATGTCACTGGACCGGATGCTCCTTCCGGATCAGATCCCTCCTTTTGGATTGGATCGGATCGGATCCCCCTCTCCGGATCGGATCGGATTGGATGGCCCAAGTCGAATTGTATTGGAGAGTACACAACAAGGAGATTTAGCAAAAATGAGCATCGGTTCGGATCGTAAATAGCTGACCCGATCCGCTCGCCTAAAGAACGCAACTGTCCTTCAAAGAAGACCTACTCTCGTGCCTACTATCATGGACCCGGTTCGATGTGTCAACCCTCGAAATGGAAGCAACTTCCCCACGTTTTCCACTACTTCCACTAAGTTTCGAGATCCCCTCTCCAGCCTCCACGTGGCCACTATTCCCTAACCGAATTTCTGCCTATATATACATGAACTCGCAGACATTCAAGGGACTTTTTGGACGAGGAAAAGATGTAGACATTTCGGCCATGGCTACTCACGACCAACCATCTTCTTCAACAAAATCAATGAATTCGGAGAGAATTATTCATTGTATTCGAGTGATTGAATGTTTATATTTCTTGTAATTGTAATTTCTGAATGAATTGAGAAACTGTGAAGTGGATGTAGGCTTGTTAATGCCGAACCACTATAAATCTCGCGTCTCTACCTGATTTTCTGTGTTTTAGATCATTATTCTTCATAAATCCTAGCCAACTGGGTGTTAGTGCCATTTTTCGGTCTAACACACGGACATAAGCAAATCAATTTCAATTTAAAGCACTAACCAACTATTTTGATTTTTTTCTTCTTTATATTGAGAATATAAGAAGGTAATCAGGTTTTGATTAGGGAGACGGGCTTACATTTTCACAGAATATATTTATTGAAATAGAACCAAAATTAGCCATTTTGAAACCAAGTTTTAGAAAATTAACCACCGAATCTAAAAATGTGATCAACACAAAAGTTCTTGAAAATTCTTTATCTACAGTTTAAAAGAAGAAAAACTAAAATACGGTTATTTTTAAAGGAGATAAGAATGAATAGTAAAAATTGTTTTCGGACTTAAAATCTAGACTCGAAAGTAGAACTTGAAATTTTATAAAGTGATCAAATTACAAAATGTAAACTAATTTATTTTTCTAAATTTGATAAAAAAGTAAAAGTAAAATTATATCTTTGAAACGACCCAAACTCGCCCTTATAGGAATGCCCGGATTGAGTTGAGAACACGACAAATCGAAACGCAAACGACAAAACACTTCATTGCTATTACAACAATTACATCAGAGTACAAGAATATAACAGATTATGAATAAATAATATACATCAAAAAATATCAGAGGTTTAAATTACAAAGCAGCAAAATATTTATACAATGCTAGCAAAAATGTACTAACAAATACAACTGAAATGAATACACGGATACAGAGCTTTCGAAATATAGCTTCAGCTGTAAACCAGGATCCTGTAAAATAGAAATTTGCAAAGACAAAACTACTAGCTGCCCGTATGGAAATTAGGGGCACCCAGAGTTTAGGCTAAAACAATAAACTCCGGGTCAGTCATGGGACTGGTGTGAGAACTAAAATAATTATGAACATGGTTTCAAAGTAGGGTAAATCAAGGGACACGCGGTATAATATGGAACGGGTTTTCCCCAGGAATACAAGTGCAAAAACAGTTTACAAACACCGCAATGCTAAAATAGAAAAATGAAGTTATTATAAGACTCATGTCCCATCACACAATGCAACGCAAGCCTAAGGATAGAGTTTTCCCTTAAATAGTCAAACATGCTTGATACGTTTAAAACAAATCAATTTTTATTTTTATTTTTTTGCAAGTCTTACGGGGTTGAGTGGACCCCTACCACTTTTATTAAAGAACTGAAGAAACAAAGAAAATACAATGCACACGGAAAAACATAGAAACATTGTCCTTTAAATGCTATAAGACAAACACAACACACAAATAGATTAGTTACTTCAGTGTGGCCAAGATCCCCGGGTCAAATGTGAAGCTTAAGAGTTTGATACCTTCTTTGATGTCCATTCGCACACAACTTCTGAGTTGAGCTTTAGTCTTCACATTACAACTGTTAAACACTAAGTTATTTCTTTCTTTCCACACATTATACATATACTTTTTAAGCACATAGTTCAGTAGTCTTCCTTTTATACTTTTCCTACCTATTTGATTCTGCAAGATTCTCCACTGTATTTTAGCATTTTGATTTGCATCATTTCTACCAATATAAACATTAGTTCACTCCAAATAGAGAAAAGAAACCGGCATTGAAAGAATAAGTGACATATGGTTTCAGTTTCTTATCTGCGGTAAACACATAAGTGATCGCATTGCACTCCCTTCATGATTAGCTTGTCTTTAGAAAAGATTGCACCACATAAAGCTTTCCACTTCATTAAATTCTCACGTTCACTGTTATATTTAAACCAGATTCTCCGGCTCAAATTACAGAACGATAAGGAATCGATACCTGTAAAACTTTCATATAATATTTTAACCCGAAAATTTTGTCCACTGTTGCACGAAGATACATGATCATCAGTACTTCCAAGCTTCAGACGATTTGCATGAATCCAAATTGGATTAATACTTGAAATGCAGGAAGGTGGGATGCAAATTTTGCCATCATGCACATGATCGATGGCTTTTGCATTAATATTCAATCCAGAACCCATAATTTCAAGAGGCGAGAAAACTTTACTGAGAATCAAGCCGGTCTCTAACCATGGATCATCCCACAAATGTACATGAGAATTAAGAGTAATGGTATACCTAAAGAAAGGGAGAATAATTGCTCCTAACTTAAATATGCATCTCCATGTCCAACTTAACTTTTGGAGCTGAACCATGATCTAGAAGTTTTTATCTTTGACGACATTAGCCTTTGACCATTTAACCCATAAACCGACAGTATCGTTGAGGAATTCATCGATATGTTGAATGAACGCAGCTCTATTCCATTGTTTGATGTTGACAATACAGAAGCCACCTTTATGCAAAGGAGTCTCAACCTTTTTAAATGCGATTGGAGCTAAATATTTTCCATCATCTTTGCCTTTCCGTAAGAAGCGCATAAAAGCAGAGCAAATCATCGTGATTAACTTAGGAGGCAAAACAAAAGTCCTGGACCAATAAACTTGCATCGAAAAAATAACCGACTTTATCAACGTTAGTTTTCTAGCTTAGCTTAATAGTCGTGAAGGCCAAGTGCTAAGCCTAGTAGTGGTCTTGTTAAAAAGGGGTAAGCATTGACAAACTAGAATGTTTACTGTCGTAAGAGGAAGACCAAGGTATGAAGTAGTTTCAAAGCTGTTAGTTAAACCAGTTCTCCCTTGAGTATCATGGATTTGCTCTTCTGAAATACCAGCAGCCATCATACTTGACTTCTGCGAATTAACTCTAAGTCCAGTCAGTTCATAGAACTCATTCAAAGTTTCAAAGATTGCATCAATTGTCTGCACAGGAAGGTTACAAAAAATGACATTATCGCCAACAAACATTAAAGAGGAGACCCTAGGCGCACGACACTTTGGGTGCAGTTTGAACAGGCCACTGTCAATCTTCTTGTTAAGCATTTGATTAAGAAGCTCCATTAAAATAATGAATATATAAGCTGAAATCGGATCACCCTGACATATGCCACGCTTTCTTTTTAAATACCCAACGACGGATCCATTTATAAGCAGCGAGAAGTGAGCAGTGAAAATGCAAGTCAAAATCCAAGCAACAAAGTGGTAAGGAAAATTCATGTAACCTAAAATTCTCACAATGGAATCCCACTGAATCAAGTCAAATGCTTTCATTATGTCTAGGTTAAACATTGCTCTCGGACTAATATTAGAGTGAGTATAACCGTTCAAATATTCATAAGAGAGAAGTACGTTGTCTAAGATATTACGACCAGGCAAGTAAGCAGCTTGATTAGAGGAGATTATTGATGGAAGAACCCTTTTGAGCCTATTCGCAATAATATTGGCTATGCATTTGTAGAGAGTATTGCAACAAGATATTGGTCTAAAGTCAGAGACAGTGGTTGCATTTTTCTTCTTAGGGATAGTGCAATATTAGTGGTGTTGAAAGAAGGTAACATTCTTGATTTAAGGAAAACATGCCTTATCGCTTTACGTACATCCCGACCAACGATCCACTAGCAAGTCGAGTAAAAGAAGGCGTTAAAGCCATCAGGTCCACCTGCAAAAATTTTGTTGAGAGAGAGCATCGCTTTTTTGACTTCGAGATCTGATACTTCAATGCACAGATAATGGTAATCAAATGTAGATAATTTAGGAAGAATATAAGGATCAACCAATTCCAGGTCAGGGATGAAGTGGTCAGAGTTTCCGAAAAGCTGAGAAAAATGCAACAAAAATGCGTTTTCAACATCACTTTGATTTTCCATGGTTACACCATTAATGTCAATGATGTGGACAATATTATCTTTGCATTACTTATTCTTAAGCCTTGCATGGAAATAAGCACTATTTTTTTCGTTGTCTATCTTCCATCTGATTCATGCTTTTTGTTTAATCACTGCGCCTTCAAGGCTAAGAGCTTCTCGAAATTGTTTTGCTACGTGACTTTCATTTTGTGAATGCACAAGGTTAGTAGGATCCTCCATCATCTTTATTAGAATTTGTCTAAGTTTCTCTCTCCACAAAGAGCTCTGCTTGTACCATATTTCTGTTTTGCCCAATCTCTAAGAATATTCTTCATTTCCCTAAGCTTAGCCTGCATAATAATAAGAGGATTACCAAACAAGGGTTTCTCCCAAATTCCTTTAACAAGGCTAAGGAACTCAGGGTCACTAACCCAATTATTATAAAACTTAAAACTTGAATTTCCTTTCATGTCAAGCTCACTAAGGTGAAGTATGATTGGAGAATGGTCGGAGAGAAGTGGTGGCGGCAAGGTACTGTGGAGGGCTGGCTAAAAAGTGAAGGATATGGCATTACAGAATGCGTGATCTATCAGCGAAAAGGTTCTAGGACTACAATTATATAATTCTACAATATCAAAACAAATCATTTTGATGTTAATATAGGTGTATAGTGTCAAAATCAACCTCAAATATAAATGTATCAATCATAGACGGCATGGGTACCATATATCATGTCGTCATAACTAGTTATATAATTAAAACCGCAAGATGTCGTAGTGGAAGTTGGATTTCCATCATGAACCAAGGCAAGGGATCGTCCTTACCGAATTCGAAAAAATCTCGCCCATGTCTCAGGATCAGTCGCAACTGCACCTGGAGCGAAAAGGCCGGTCCACACTTACGTTAGTGGATTATAATTCCTGAACAATACGTTTCCCTTCTCTATGGGGCGTAAATCTGGTTAATATATCGACCATAGCATCCATCAGCCCCCTAGTGGCCGATATATCCAAAGTGCCTCGCTTTCCATCATCCACATAAGTAAAATGTCAGGGATCTATACCATGACACAACTCCTAGCTAGAAAGAAACGCATGTCCTCCTTGAGGTCCTCTCCCGTTTCTGGTTCACACTGGGGTGTGAGGCTCGCGAATTAATGCTATATACAAAGCTATGCTATTTAATGTCGTATTTTGATCATCAATCACAAGGCCCTGCTTTTCAACAAAAGCCTTGATCACATGCCACTCAGCTGCCATACTGTCAATCCATACCGTAAGACTGATTTCTACCGATACATAACCTCTAAGCTCATACGTCTCACAGAAGGGTGTTAAGCAAGAGAATAAATTCTCCACCACCAAACAGATATATATTTAGCAGAGATCAGCGAATACAGTATAAAGGAATACAATGTCAGACATGCCACCTGTTTGCAAGTCCGTTCTTTGTCTGAACGAAACCGAGGCACCTTATTCCTCGTCCCATATGTCCAATACAGGAGAGAGGTCCTCGCATATCTTGTCGATATCCAAGTACGACTGGACGATTCCAAATTTGATTTGGACATAATTCCATATCCAACCGTGCAAATTTAAAACAATTATATTCGTTGGAAAGCTCTTTTCGATAAAAACCCAATGATTCCAGTTTTAGGAGAATCCGACAGTCGGATCTCCCATAATGTCCATTAGAAGTTAATGGTTGAAATTTGCAAATGGTCGCAGCGCGACGCGTTCTATTCAAGCCATTAATATATATATATATATATATATATATATATATATACATAATATTTATATATACACCATCGATTTCCATTTAAAACGTACTTTATAAATTCGCTTATAAATTCTTTTCAAAATGATTTCAACTTCATTTCAATTTTCAAACCAAAATTGGATATTTCTCAATAAATTTGTTTTAAATTCATTTTAAAATGATTTCTGCTTCATTTCAATTTCAAACCAAAATTGAATATTTCTTGATAAATTAGTTTTAAATTCATTTTAAAACGATTTCTACTTCATTTTAATTTTCAAATCAAAATTGAATATTTCTTAATAAATTTGTTTTAAATTCATTTTAAAGCGATTTCTACTTCATTTAAATTTTCAAATCAAAATTGAATATTTCTTATCATTAAAATATTAAAATGATAATATTTTCAAATTATCTGATTTTGATTATACATCGAATATTATTTAAAAATATTCATTAATTCTGAACTGGAATCAGACTCAATCAATTACCATATAATTTTATTTATATGGATTTCATACATCGCATGTATACAACGATAATGATAAACAATCATCAAAAATTCATACAACATCCAGAGTGCATTTTACCACTTTATAAGCACTAAAATAAATCACGCTTATATAGTCTGCCAACCCATCGACGGACATACAGCTAAACAATTGGGATTAGTGTATGTCAAATATCATCCCAATACCCGTGTGAGGTTTAAATCAACAAACACATATTATATTTGTGCAGTTGGGCGATGTGTAAAATTTATCGTCCCAATAAATGTTAGTTAAATGGGCGTACATAAAAAAATCATCTAATTTGTAAATGAATATTTATTTCAACACATGACTATTTTATATAGTTTTATTACATATTAAAAATGATATTTTTGATGATTAAACATTTTATTCAATCACATGAATATTTTTAATCCCAATTCAATCAATATCACAACCACAATCAACCAAACAAACATCCATGGATTGTTTAATAAATAGTGTCAGGAGCTACTAAGCCCCGTCTACAGCCTGGAATATTTTTAACTGTAAAATAATTTGAGTGAGATGGAGTTCTCACCTTTGGTTTCCACTCCGCCATTCTTTATTTGTTGGTCCTAAATTCTACAGGGATCCCGCAAGTCTATTTTATAAATAACATACATAAGTTAAAAATGATATTTTTATCTATCGAATAATTATTTCATATGTAACAACCCGGAAAATCAGAACCAATTTAAAATTTTTATTTTAGCAATTTTAATGGATTTTGAATATTTAAAATGATTTATTTTAAATAATAACGACTAAAAATTTATTTTCGATGAAGTTAGAACGAAGAAATTTATTTTAAGTGGACGAAATGATTTATTTTAACCTAAACTCTAGGTGCCCTTATTTTCCACACAAGTAGCTAGCAGTTGGGTTTTACAGATATTATATTCACTGGATCCTGGTTTACAGCGGAAGCGATATTCGAAAAGCTCTGTATCCATGTATTGCTTTCAGTTGTGTTTTGTATTATTTTTCAACTGTTATTTAAATGTAATTTAAATCTCTGATATTTTTTGATGTATAATACTTATCCAAACTCTTTTATACTCTTGTACTCTAATGTAAATTGTTTTAATAAGCAATGAAACATTCATCTCTTTGTGTTCTGATTTGTCTTGTTCTCAAAGCAGTCCGCCTTCTTGTTTGGTTTAGGCCGGCCGGTGTAACACCCCGTATTTTCTGATAATTTTAAAAGAACGAATTAAAGAATTAATTTTTAAACTGAGAATTAAGGGAAATGGGTTACGCCATTGCGTTCTTCTCGGTATTCTGCTTGGAATAGAGTCCGAGTTTTCGTAAATTGGACTTCGTATGAAGGAGTTATGGCCTTTAGAAGATTCAAGAGAAATTCAGAAAATTAAATAGTAAAATAACCTAGACAGGTCGACCTAGAGGTCGACCTATAGCAAGACAGGTCGACCTGGGGATCGACCTACCCTAGGACAGGTCGACCAGGGGGTCGACCTGGGGATCAACCTACCCCCCTTGCCCAGATCCAAAACTGTGACGATTCTGACTAGTTGCTGAGTCCTTTCAAACCTGTTGCTGAGTCACTAGGGCTGAGGTGGCAATTCTGGATAACTCTATCTAGTCTGGACGGTTGTGATTGCTCCTAAAACGATCTAACAGCTCACATAAGATTTAACTTCTATAAAAGTAACCCTAAACCTCCTACCCTGAATCACACAATTTCATTCCAAGGGGCCACCATGCTATCCATGCTCATTCTAGCCTAGCCACCATTCCTTCTTCAATTAGAAAACGAGTCAAAAGCTATGAATTAAAACTAACTTAAAGAAATTGATAGTCTTCTTTAAGGGATTGCTTTTCAAATTCAGAAAACAGATCCCAGAAAACAAGACTTTCTTTTCTTTGTAAGTCCCGTTATTTTGTAGATGTGAATGATTAAAATTTATGATTTGTAATAAAATGAAAACTAGCATTATTCCTAGTTGCAAGATAATGATGATGTTGATTCATGCCTATTCTTGCAACGATTCTATCGTATATGCTTATGAGATTATTGTGGTTATTATTTTGGTGTTAAACCAATCATGTATTATTTAAAGTTTAGTGATTTATTCATGTTATGTTACATGCAAGTTGTTAGGATATGTGGTTTTATGTTGATGTAAACCAATCATGTAAAATTGGTGATTCATTCATGTTATGTTACATGCAAATTATTAGGCCAAGACATGTATTATGTTTAGATTTACATTTAGATCTGTGAAAATTGGATCCAAGATTAAAGTTTATATTTACATGCCTTGTTAAACTTGTGTAAAACCATATGCTTAAGATTCATGTTTGTTGGATCAAAAATAAAAAGTTCAAATTTACATGCCTTGTTAAACTTGTGTAAAACCATATGCTTAAGACTCATGTTTGTTGGATCCAAAATAAAAAGTTCATATTTACATGCCTTGTTAAACATGTGTAAAACCATATGCTTAAGATTCATGTTTGTTGGATCCAAAATAAAAATTTCATATTTACATGCCTTTTTAAACCTGTGTAATTCCATATGTTTAAGATTCATGATTATTGGATCCAAATTAAAAGTTCACATTCACATGTCTAGTTGAACTTGTGTAATTCTATATGCTTAAGGTTTATGTTCATTGGACCCAAAATAAAAGTTTACATTTACATGCCTTGTTGGATTTGGGTAATTTTATATGATTAAAACTTATGTTGATTGGATCCAAAAATGCAAGTTCATTGTTTTATGCCAAAATTTGTATGACACATGTTTAGTTAGATCCTTATTATGTTGTATGAATGGCATATGTTCTCTTCTTTCCCTTTTGTATATAATTTAGGCTAAGTTACAAGCCTAACATTCTGTGTGAATTTCGCGAACATATGACAGGGATAACGTTGGGAAAAATCTTTAATTTATATTATTGGCACAATTTGGCCCATAAATATATGAATGATTAATGGCATAAAAATGGTATAATTTATGTACCAAAAATCTTGAATATGATTTAGAGGAAAAAATCGGGCATGGCTTGAATAGCAATAATTGTGGAAAATTTACATATAAATGTGAAAAGTAAATATGTAAATTAAGTAAAAGACGAACATGCCTAACCCGAGGTTAGGTTGAGTTGTGCTGTAAAACTGTCCGGAACTGCCCGACACAACTAGTAACCACAACAACACCTATCTAATGTGAGAGGTTAGTGCATCATGCCCAAGGAAAACCCGAGGTTAGATTGAATTGTGGTGTAAAACTGCCCGGAACCACCCGGCACATCCAGTAACCGCAACAACACATATCTAATGTGAGAGGTTGGTGCATTATTAAATCAATTAATGCTAATGAATAAGATGAATGACTAGGGTTAAGTTCATAGGAGCACTTAACCAATGTAACATGAATGACTAAGGTTAAGTTAATGAGAAACACTTAACCAGTATAACAAGATGAATGACTAGGGTTAAGTTAATGAGAAACACTAAACCAATATAATAAGATGAATGACTAGGGTTAAGTTAATAGGACACACTTAACCAGTATAACATGATGAATGGGTATGGTTAAGTAATAAGAACCACTTAACCAATATGACTTGATTTGTGGTAAGGTTAAGTTAAATCAAGGGGGCAACACTTAACCAATGTAACTTGATTTGTGGTAAGGTTAAGTTAAAACAAGAGGGCAACACTTAACCAATATAACTTGATTTGTGGTAGGGTTAAGTTGACACAAGAAGGCAATACTTAACCAAAGTAACGTGACAAGTAGGTGGGTTAAGTAACTTGAATTGATTAATGACACTTAACCAATACAACATGATGAACACGTAGGGTTAAGTTAACAAAAAAACACTTGACCAATACAACTTGATGGACGAACGGGGTTATCCAACATGATAAGTGAGGAGGGTTAAGTTAATAAGAAACACTTAACCAACATGACATGATGAATGGGTGGGTTAAGTTAACATGAATGGATAACACTTAACCAATATTGCATAATGTGCGGGAGGGTTAAGTACATACCAAGTTGGGTGGGTAATATTAGTAAATATTGGCCCACAAACTTAACCATTAAATAAACATGCTTGAATCAGTAGGAGGGTTAAGTACATATCGAGTTGGTGGGTAATATTAGTAAATATAGGCCCACAAACTTAACCATTAAATAAACATGCTTGAATCAGTGGGAGGGTTAAGTACATATCGGGTTGGTGGGTAATATTAGTAAATATAGACCCACAAACTTAATTAGTAGGAAACCCTAGTAACGGAGACCCATTTCAGCAGTAACCCACATAGATGTATCATGGTACCCTAAATTAGGCAGGGTGGGGCACGATTACTGGGATGATTATAAGCGGTCAAAACAGCGGCAGGGGTATGTTTGTCTAGGTTCCGATGGTTTATGGGCGTGCACGTACTCCGAAGTGGGAAAAAGCAGACACTGGGTACCAGCAGTTATACATCGTGCATCTTGAATCATGTCGGGTTGATATCATAAGGATTGATACACCTTATGGTGGGACCAACACAGGGTATCTACATGCAAGAGAGGGCCGATTGACACAGACACAAAGAAAAATTAATACGAGTAAGGAGCCGATCAATAGAGTAGTAAGTGTACATCTAACATGTTCATGACAATTAGACAGATTTAGGTGGAATCCTCACGATAGATGTACACCTGAAGGCTACCACAATTGCGGGGATTGAGATCACGTTACAATATGATCATTCTATATAGATTACTAGTTGGGACACTAGTTAAGTGGTGCAGAGAAGTGAAATGTGTGTGATAGCATATTCAGTCTTATTATCTTATTTCTAGGGTATTGTCCTAGATTCAGTTTATTCATGTCATAACCTTTTTTCTTGTTTACATACTAAATAGTCACTGGACTTACCAGACTCATGTCTGACCCATTTTCTTTCGTCTTCTTTTATTCCATTCCCCTCCTCCTCCAAGGTCCACTGGGAGGGAACACTTCAGCTTAGATCGGAATATTTCCATCTTGAAGAGAGTAGATTTACTGCTTGGAATCTTTTTCCTTGGGGTATGGCTTTGGATACCCTCTTATTGGGGATTTATGCTGCCTTATTGTTGTTTTAATGCTTCTTTATGTTTTAATTCAAGGCAGAAGTTCTATGTATTACTTTTAAATATGATTGAGACAACTGTTGTAAAAGCTTGACTGAGCCACATTGTTTATAAAATGATTTTTATTTTCCGCTACTTTATTTGTCTGTCTTGTAATTCATCTGCATCTTTTACCTATAATGCTCCACCAAAGTTAAGGCATTCCCTTTTTGAGTGACCTTAACGGAGGTGGGGTGTTACACTTGGTATCAGAGCTGAAGGTTACCGGATCAGATTAAAGATTTGAAAAATTATTTTCAAAATGGTTTTAAAAGAAGCATTTTCAAAAGAAAAGTTTTGTTTTAAAGGCATATTCCCCATAGCCATAAGCACTATACTTGGATCCTCTGTTTGAATCCTTGTTTCCTTCTTTCCTGAGTCTCCGGGGCTCCTGGATTTCTGGGAGGTAACCTCATCGCGGCATGGTTCCGTAGGCTCAATGAGACTACGACACCTGTCAAAAGGCGAAGAAGTGCCCAACCTCCATCCATAGTCGTAATAGTTTCACCTACGGCTAATTCTCTTCCAAACTTTGTAGGGTTTCCAGTGCGATGGAGGCAACATTCGAAAGGCTTGTCAACATGGTTCACAAAGGAGGTAAAGAGAAAGAGGGAAAAGGGGAAGAATCACAAGGTATTGGAATATAAGAAGGGCAGAGGAAATAATAGATCTCGCAACAAGAGGAAGCATCTTTTCTGCGGTATAGCGGGTCATTTAATTATAGGAAGTAAAAGACAAGTGGTTGTTTTCATCATGGTCGGGCAGGGCATCTAATCAAGGATTTCCCAGAGGACAAGGACAAGGACAAAGGACAGGATTTTCAGGTAGGCAAGTGCATGCTTTCACCGCCAGCGTACCTGAGAGAAAGATAGTAAAGTTTAGCTTTTCTTTTTGATCATCCTGCTAATACTCTTTTTGATTTCAAGGCTTCACATTTGCTCATATCTGCTTCCGTAGTTGAGTCTCTGCACCTTAGTACTAGTATAATAGAAGATCCATTATTTTCTCAAATCAGGTTGGTGGTTCGGCTCATTTATCTTTGGTTTGTAAGGATTTGAGAATATCTATATTAATGATTGAGTTTAAGTGCAATGCTTATGTTTTTGGTTTCATGGGCTATGGGTTGATTCTAGGCATGGATTGATTAGCTATTAATTGTGAAACGAGGGTAGTTAGAATTTTTACTTGCCTCGGGAATACCCTCGAGATTTCGTGCGATCCTGAGGGGATCAGTTAGGCTTAACTACCTAGAATCACTTGATGCATCTATAGACGATTTGCGATCTGTTAGAGTAGTCCATGAGTACGCAGATGTTTTTGATTAGGTTAGGGATTTTCCCCTTAAAACTTGAGATAATCTTCCGCATATATCTAGTAGACAATGCAAACCCAGTTTTGCGATCAGCGATAGTTTTGGACCAAGACTGGCGAGGATAGCCAGAGTCGGTTAAGTGCTCAATTTTGGTTGTTTTGCTAGTATCATCTCACATAAATCATCTAAATTCGGAGGAGGTATTCCTCGGGTGCTTTTCTGATATTGGTTTAGGCCTTTGGGGCTTGTACTTGAGGGATGTCGAGTTCGACTAGGATGGTTTGAGTGAGAAATAAATGGTTGTGGAAGGCGCCCTAAAGTAAAACTGATCTTAAGAGAGGTAAAAAGTACATAACAATCTTTAGCTTTAGACCCTCAGATTTGTGACATGATGGATAAGCTAAGTAGAGGACCGACCTCTAATCATCTTAGTATATACGCTTGGTATCATGGCTCGCACCTTTTTATCTTGGAAAGATAGCTTGACTACATTGGATACCCTCTAGCATAGTAAGTGATCGAGGTCCTATCTTTACTAGTGAGTTTTGGAAATGGAGGTCAAGAAGCTTCACAACTGTGAAGTTAAATTAGCTAAGGTGCGGTGGAGTGAAACTCAAGAAGACGCGACGTGGAAGACTGAAGATAAGACACGTGCATCATACCCTTTTTCTTGAGGGTATATCCTTGATTTCTTTTTCTAGGAATTCTATGCATGTTCGTTTCTATATTTTTAGGTATATCCTCTAGGTCATATCTTCAATCCTTAGGTAGAATCCAATGGATCTAAACATGTGTTTGAAACATGTTATGATTGGTGGTTGCAAGTGGTTGCTAGTGGTTGCTCGTGGATGCATATACACACATTAGGCACTAGATCGGCTCAGTCACTTTCATATTGCATATGCATGAGTGAATTTTTTTATATGAACTGAAACTTGATGTGTTATCATATGGATGTTGCATTTGTATGAATGATTGTGCACTCATGTAGAAGTTATAAAGTACGATTAGGAATAATTGCATACATGATTGACTCATGGCACTGACATAATTCGCATTGAGGAGGTCAACTAAATCAGTAGACCGCCTGATTTTGCATTAGATAAGGACATATGCACACACTATGCATATGATCATGAAAGCATTAGAAATATTTTTAAGGACAATGGACGCCTGTGATTGAATGGTTGAGTAGATGGATGTTGGATGTTAGGATATGCATTCTTCTTAACTTAGATATTTCGGGGACAAAATCATTTAAGGAGGGGAGAATGTAACACCCCGTATTTTTTGATAATATTAAAAGAATGAATTATAGAATACTTAATTTTTAAAGTGAGAATTAAGGGAAACAGGTTACGCCATTGCGTTCGTCTCGGAACTCTGCTTGGAATAGAGTCCTAAGTTTTGGTAAATCGGGCTTTGTATTAAGGAGTTATGGCCTTCGGAATATTCAAGAGAAATTCAGAAAATTAAATTGTAAAATAACCCAGACAGGTCGACCTATACTAAGGCAGGTCAGCCTGGGGGTCGACCTACCCCATGCCAAGTCGACCAGGGGGTCGATCTGGGTGTCGACCTGGGGGTCGACCTACCCCCCTCGCCCAGATCCAAAAATGTGATGATTTTGACTAGTTGCTGAGTCCTTTCTAACCTGTTGCTGAGTCACTAGGGCTTAGGTGGCAATTCTGGATAACTCTATCTAGTCTGGACGGTTGTGATTGCTCCTAAAACGATCTAACGGCTCACATAAAATTTAACTTCTATAAAAGCAACCCTAATCCTCAAACCCTAAATCAAACAAATTCATTCCAAGGAGCCACCATGTTGTCCATGCTCGTTCTAGCCTAGCCACCATTCCTTCTTCAATTAGAAAACGAGACAAAAGCTACGAATCAAAACTAACTTAGAGAAATTGATAGTCTTCTTCAAGGGATTGCTTTTAAAATTTAGAAAACAGATCCCAGAAAACAAGACTTTCTTTTCTTTGTAAGTCCTGTTATTATTTAGATGTGAACGATTAAAGTTATGATTAGTAACAAAATGAAAACTAGCGTTATTCCTAGTTGTAAGATAATGATGATGTTGATTCATGCCTATTCTTATAACGATTCTATCGTATATGCTTATGAGATTATTGTGGTTATTATGTTGGTGTTAACCCAATCATGTATTATGTAAAGTTTGGTGATTTATTCATGTTATGTTACATGCAAGTTGTTAGGCTATGTGGTTATTATGTTGATGTAAACCAATTATGTAAAATTGGTGATTCATTCATGTTATGTTACATTCAAATTATTAGGCCAAGACATGTATTATGTTTAGATTTAGATTTAGATCTATGAAAATTGGATCCAAGATTAAAGTTCATATTTACATGCCTTGTTAAAATTTTGTAAAACAATATGCTTAAGATTCATGTTAGTTGGATCCAAAATAAAAAGTTCATATTTACATGCCTTGTTAAACTTGTGTAAAACCATATACTTAAGATTCATGTTTGTTGGATCCAAAATAAAAAGTTCATATTTACATGCCTTGTTAAACTTGTGTAAAACCATATGCTTAAGATTCATGTTTGTTGGATCCAAAATAAAAAGTTCATATTTACATGCCTTATTAAACCTATGTAATTCCATATGTTTAAGATTCATGATTATTGGATCCAAATTAAAAGTTCACATTCACATGTCTAGTTGAACTTGTGTAATTCTATATTCTTAAGGTTTATGTTCATTGGACCCAAAATAAAAGTTTACATTTACATGCCAAGCTGGATTTGGGTAATTTCATATGATTAAGACTTATGTTGATTGGATCCAAAATGCAAGTTCATTGTTTTATGCCAAAATATATATAACACATTTTTAGTTAGATCCTTATTATGTTGTATGAATGGCACATGGTCCCTTTTTTCCCTTTAGTATATAAGTTAGGATAAGTTACGAGCCTAACATTCTATGTGAATTTTGCGAACGTATGACGGGGGTAACGTTGGGAAAAATCTTTCATTTATATTATTGGCATAATTTGGCCCATAAATATATGAATGATTAGTGGCATAAAAATGGTATAATTTATATACCAAAAATCTTGAATATGATTTAGAGGAAAAAATCGGGCGTGGCTTGAATGACAATAATTGTGGAAAATTTACATATAAATATGAAAAGTAAATATGTAAATTAAGTAAAAGACGAACATGCCTAACCCGAGATTAGATTGGGTTGTGGTGTAAAACTGCCCAGAACCGCCCAGTACATCCAGTAACCACAACAACACCTATCTAATGTGAGAGGTTAGTGCATCATGCCCAAGGAAAACCCAAGGTTAGATTGAGTTGTGGTGTAAAATAGCCCGGGACCGCCCGACACATCTAGTAACGACAACAACACATATCCAATGTGAGAGGTTGGTGCATTAATAAATCAATTAATGCTAATGAACAAGATGAATGACTACGGTTAAGTTCATAGGAACACTTAACCAATGCAACATGAATGACTAGGGTTAAGTTAATGAGAAACACTTTACCGATATAACAAGATGAATGACTAGGGTTAAGTTAATGAGAAACACTTAACCAATATAACAAGATGAATGACTAGGGTTAAGTTAATAGGAAAACTTAACCAGTATAGCATGATGAATGGGTAGGGTTAAGTAATAAGAAACACTTAACCAATATGACTTGATTTGTGGTAAGGTTAAGTTAAATCAAGCGACAACACTTAACCAATGTCACTTGATTTGTGGTAAGGTTAAGTTAAAACAAGAGGGCAACACTTAACCAATATAACTTGATTTGTGGTAGGGTTAAGTTGACACAAGAAGGCAACACTTAACCAAAGTAACATGATAAATAGGTGGGTTAAGTAACTTGAATTGATTGACGACACTTAACCAATACAACATGATGGACATGTGGGGTTATGTTAACAAGAAACACTTGACCAATACAACTTGATGGACGAACGGGGTTAAGTTAATAGGAAACACTTAACCAATCCAACGTGATAAGTGAGGAGGGTTAAGTTAATAAGAAACACTTAAACAACAGGACATGATGAATGGGTGGGTTAAGTTAACATGAATGGATAACACTTAACTAATATGGCATAATGTGTGGGAGGGTTAAGTACATATCAAGTTGGGTGGGTGATATTAGTAAATATAGGCCCACAAACTTAACCATTAAATAAACATGCTTGAATCAGTAAGAGGGTTAAGTATATATCGGGTTAGTGGGTAATATTAGTAAATATAGGCCCACAAACTTAACCATTAAATAAACATGCTTGAATCAGTGGGAGGGTTAAGTACATATCGGGTTGGTGGGCAATATTAGTAAATTTAGGCCTACAAACTTAACTAGTAGGAAAACCTAATAATGGGGAACCATTTCAGCAGTAAACCACATAGATGTATCATGGTACCCTGAACTAGGCAGGGTGGGGCACGATTACTGGGCTGATTATGAGCGGTCAAAACAGTGACAGGGGGTATGTCAGTGTAGGTTCCGGCGGTTTATGGGCATGCACGTACTCCGGAGTGTGAAAAAGCCGGCACTGGGTACCAGTAGTTATACACTGTGCATCTTGAATCGTGTCGGGTTGCTATCATAAGGATTGATACACCTTATGGTAGGACCAGCACAGGGTATCTACACGCAAGAGAGGACCGATTGTCACATACACAAGGAAAAATTAATATGAGTAAAGGGCCAATCGACAGAGTAGTAAGGGTACATCTAACATGTTCATGGCAATTAGGCAGATTGAGGTGGATTACTCACGATAAATGTACACCTGAAGGCTACCACAATTGCGGGGATTGGGTTCACATTACAATGTGATCATTTTATATAGATTACTAGTTGGGACACTAGTTAGGTGGTGCAGAGAAGTGAAATGAGTGCAGTAGCATATTCAGCCTTATTATCTTATTTCTAGGGTGTTGTCCTAGATTCAGTTTATTCATGTCATAACAATTTTTCTTGTTTACATACTAAATAGTCACTAGGCTTACCAGCCTCATGTCTGGCCCATTTTCTTTTGTCTTCTTTTCTTTCGCCCCCCCCCCCCTCGGTGCATAGGGAAGAACACTTCAGCTTAGATCGGATCATTTCCAGCTTGAAGAGAGTAGATGTATTGCTTGGAATCTTTTTCCTTGGGCTATGGATTTGGATACTCTCTTGTTGGGGATTTATGCTGCCTTACTATTGTTTTAATGCTTCTTTAAGTTTTAATTCAAGGCAGAAGTTCTACATATTACTTTTAAGTATGATTGAGACAACTATTATAAAAGCTTGGCTGAACCACATTGTTTATAAAATGATTTTCATTTTCCGCTGCTTTATTTGTTTGTCTTGTAATTCATCTGCATCTTTTACCTATAATGCTCCACCAAAGTTAAGGCATTCCCTTTGTGAGTGACCTTAACAGAGGTGGGGTGTTACAGCCGGGAAGCTCAGGTCCTACATCATAGCATGACTATTTTATAAATAGTATACATACGATAAAAATCATATTTTTATCTTACTAAAAATTATATTTTTATCTAACTAAAAATCGTATCTTTATATAATTAAAAATCAGATTTTAATCTAACTAAAATCATATCTTTATATAATTAAAAATCGGATTTTTATCTAACTAAAAATCCTATCTTCGCATAATTAAAAATCATAAAAAGCTCATTGTTTTCGAATGGAGGAGGGGATGCTTGCGCGGTTCGTCTGAGGTGGGGTGCTGGTGGGGTGTAGGTAGCTCAGGAGACGGGCGCTGGTGGGATAGTGGCCGGAGCAGCAGTTTGGGGGCTAGGGATTCGTAGTTGGTTAGCTGGAGAAAGGAGGGAGGCATGGGGAGCATCGAAGGGGTGTCGACGGCCTGAGAGGTAGGTGGCGGCGAAGGGGTGGTTGTGGGGTTGCGAGGGGGGCTAAGCAAAGGCGACGGGGGTTCGATCGTTTTTTCCTCTCTTTTTTCGGTTTGACTGAGTGGAGGAGATAAAGGGTGTTTGACCTCCTTTTATATATTTAATTTTATTTTAATTATTTTTCCAAAAGTTAAAATTTTCATTCGAACTCCAATTCACACCCAACGACTGTTGCCACTAGCTAAATACCCTCATTCCGGACATAATGGGATATGTTTCATAAACCAATTCTATAGTTTTGATCAGTTGTTTTGTAACAACCTACTCATTGCACGATAACAGATTTAAATACTTTATTTAAATATGTCGTCGTATCCGATGTGTGTCCAAAAAGTCACATTTTGCATACGGTTGAATTTGGATTCGGTACCACTTCCATTAGGTCTGAATCATTATTTACGAGCTTTTTGACTATAAGCGTCGATACATTCGGGGTTAGGTAAAATTTGGTCATTTTCTCATTTGAGTGTATGACAAAAAATATCACTTTTTGCATATGGATGAATTTGGACTTGAAACTACTTCCATTCAGTTCAAAACGTCGTTTAGGATTTCAAAAAGTATAAACTTCGATATATTCCGAGCTTTGGAATTTTGGCACCTTGGTTAGGGCTTGGTTAGCCAACTAGCCCACTTCCTTTAAGTGCCAATCATCCCTCTCCCGTTCATTCATTCCAAACTTAGAAGAAAAAAGAAAAATGGAGAGTGAAATGGGAAATTAAAACTCCCTAAGCCCTAGCTTGATCTTGTAGCTCCAATTCTTGAGGAAATCAAGTGTAGAGACTTGTGTAAGCTTCTCCATCTTCATCTTTATCTTCCCCAACCCTATTCCTCTTGAATTTGTATGATTTCCTAAACCTAACTCTTAGGAATCTTGTTGATATGCTCTTGGATTGGAAATTCATGAGTATTGATTGAAGAGAGGTTGATTCAGCAAAGCTTTGGATTGATTTCTTGCTTCTAGAAAGCAAAGGTGAGTTCTTTTTGAACTCACGTCTATGCCACAAGCCATTGGCTTGTACAAGTGTAATTTAGCGTTCCTATGTGTTTGCATGTACTAGTGAATTGGATATGTTGGTGTAACTTAGCCGATTCCATATGTTTATGTTCCATTGAGTTGAAATTATAAGTAGGATTGTTTACACGATCTTGTGTGTATGTTTTGAGTTGATTTGGTGATGTTGTGAAGCTCTGTTGTCCCCTGACATAGTTCTAAGCCTTCACAAGTCGCTTGAACCGTATTTGATTGCTTTGGTTAGAAAATTCACCCGTTTTGGAATTTAAAATCAAAACCATTGCTAATCTCTTGTACGAACGTTTGTGCATGCATATTTGGGTATTATAAGTTGTTTTGGCAAGTCCTTGAAGCCTCATATACATATGCATAACATCATAGGCCTTCCGGCATTCGTCAATATCGTTTTGAACATGTTTTCAAGGCAAATTGTGCTCTGGAATAGGATTCAGACATCTGAATATTTTTGGGCAGACGTCTGACCTGCTCCAAATAATTATAGTTTCAACCAACAGAATTCAAAAGTCTAAAAATTATTGCTCAGTCGTCTGAATTGTAGTTCAGGCGTCTGGCCGGAATAATTTAGACGTCTGAACTGGGGTCAAAATGAACTAAAATCTTGCTGGCCTAGAAAATTACAAAGTCAGACATCTGACCTAAATGATTCATATGTCTGAATCTGTTTTCTTGTGTGGACCAGAGGGAACCTCGGTCCACATACTACCCCCATCCATGCTCTTTCCCGGCCAGAGCTCGGGCCGTTCGGACTGTGTTTGTGAACTTCAGCTTCATGAATTTACAGATTTCAGCAGCTCAATTCATCGGCTTTGATTCTTGCAATGTTGATTCTTCTTGGCCTATTCACATTGTTTAGGATGTGAATCTCTATGTTGTATATCAAATTTATTTGATACTCTTGTTAATATGATTCACGACTCTGGAACGTGAGTTATCGACTCGATATCTTTCGAGTTTATTTTGATATAGTTTAAAACCTTCAAGTGCTAGTTTGGGATTTCGATTAGTTCGTTGATCAAAATTACAATCGTTATCCCTTTGATTTATTATATGATTGTTGTAATGTGAATTACGAGTGATCGATCACCTTGGGGATCGTACTTTGATCCGTGGCACCCAGTTTTTTGTCTTGTTTCCTGTCGCTCAAAGTGATTTCTAATCGTTCCTTAACGTCATTTGATTCACTAATGAGCTATATATTTATTCGATCTATCGAATTTATATTTGATGATTTATGAATTGAATTTACGTTATTGCAACATGAATTCCCTTGGTCGATTCGCTTCGGCAATTGTGCTTGTGTACATTGTCACGTCGGACTTATGTGAGGGTTTATATATTATTAATGGGCTACGAATCCTTCTACGGATTCCAATCTACTAGTGTGTATGGATCGTCTTTACTCGATCGGGCGAGAAACTTAGTTCATTTACCTTAGTAAAACTGAGGACTATGACCGCTTATATGTTTACTTCGGCGAATAACTCTTGGACTCGTACGTTCAAAAACATTGTGACGATTCTTGTAGTTTTTATTATGAATCAACAACGATTTTGTAAATATTTGAGAATAGCAAGTGGTCATGGTACATTTAGCTATTTTATTATATTAACTATCTCGGTGTAATTTATACTCACCGGACCGATGCGGTCCTTTGAAGATATATGTTTTATGCTCCTCGATTGCCCGAGTGGGATTTACGATTCTTGGATTTCACATGGGGGACTTCGACCCAACTTTCTACAATTTTCTATGATTTATGGTGTTTTCTAGGTATTTCACGATTATGTGTTTTCTCTCTTCCGGGGTCACGACCCAGCTTCGTGGGGAGCTTCGGCTCAAACTTGTGGGTTCGCTACCTAGAGATCGTATCTCATCTATGAACAGACATGCCCCCTCTTTACTGTGCTTTCTAGGGATTTCACAATTTATGTGTTTTCTCTCTACCAGGATCACGACTCGTCATCGTGGGGAGCTTTGGCTCAAACAAATGAGTTCTCTACCTAAAGATCGTATCTCATCAATGAACAGGTCTGTACCTTTATGATGTCTTGATGATTTATGATGACTTTAATGATTTATGACGTCTTGATGATTTATGATGACTTTGATGATTTATGATTACTTTGATGCGAAGCACGTCAATTTGAGAAATGATTTATTATTCATGATTTACTTTGATGCGATGGTCATCAATTTGATGTGTATTTGGCATTCCGCTGTCATTTCCTGTTGTGTGCTATTATTTGAATGTTGCATTCTATATTAGCTAGGAGATTATTTAGAGATATTTGTGCGCTGGCATTCCAGTGTCATTTCCTGATTGTGTCGACATGCCATGTTCATGTCATCCTGTGTTATATCTCTTGTTATCTCGGTTTGTTTGATAAGTACAGCTAGACTTATCTGTTTATTGTTTATTTTCTTATAAATAATACTCGGGTCAGGCTGAGTCATTTTAGGTACTCCTCTGGGACTCCTCGCAGGATTGATCTTCCGCTTTCAGCTTGCTACTCTGTTTCTGCAGCTTTATGTACTTTGGTACCTATGACATTATCTATCGTTGTATATATATTTTTGTTTAGATCATGGTACATGTACCTATTCTTTTGGGATTAGTGGATCTTTGTTGACCACTATCTTGTTGTACACATTGTTGGTTTATTAATATCTATTCCTCCTTTGTGATATGATTATTCTGTGTATGGCTATGATATATATTATTATTGTTGTCTATTTTATACTGCCTTCCAGATTATTTATAGCCATTGTGTAGTTGCCCTATGTGTCGAATGGTCATGTCAAAATTTTAATCGATATCAGAATTTGATGTGCATTCCTCATGTGGAGCAATCATACGTCGGTCTATCTTCACAAACCTCATTCTCCATTATGGTCTACGACATTTCTCTGAAATGAACTGGACGATGTTGGGTATAGAGCGGGGCGTTACAGTTGGTATCAGAGCCACTTTACGGAACAGTGTAAGATAGTATGATGATGGTATTGTCTTAAGCCTCTCTCGGGAATCGTGCTTTAGGGTTTTAGTTAGAGTCTTAAGACTTGTCATAGATTATCTTCCTATATGATTCCATTTTGATAGAATTCGCATTGTTTGATTTCAACTTGAGACTAACTTTTTCCTCCTTCTTTTTCCTTAAAGAAGCGAAATAGTTGGTCGCAGCCATGCAAGTGCCGGTTCACCCAGTGTACCTCCTATGGAGGGGTGTTTGAGTATCTAGTGACCTATTTTTGGTCCTTTAGAATAGTTATCAACTTGTTCTCCTTTAGGTTGATTTCTATAGTCCATCTAGGGCACGTGTGCTCTAGTGGTGCTTCTGTTTCATTCTATAACTCGAATTGCTAATCGATGTCTGTTTGGCCTATTGTGTATCACACTTGTCTTGTTGATCATTTATGATCCTTGTAGTTGATTGATCATTGGATATCTTGCCCGTGCATCGTTACACACGTTGTAAGCGTCTTTGATCCTGATATTTCTTGATTTTTAGTTAAGATTGTTTTGAACGTCGTTACGTACCTAGCATGGTCTATTGATCACTTGTCGGTCCATATGGAGATACCATGTCTTTGTGACTAAATTTACTCCCTTGTTCTCAGCTATACAGTTCCAGTTCGGTGTGAGATCACCAAGCCTTCGGGCTAAAACAACTCATTTGTTACCTCGTTGTGCCGGTGTGAGTCACGAAGCATTTGTGCTAAATTCACTCAACGAATGTATCGTGTGGTCCAAACTCAAGATCAAGAACGACAGAAAGCATCTCGCTTCTTGTGATCCCTCTTCTTAAGTCAGGGTACATGTCATTAATTCCTTAATGTCATTTACCTTGTTCAGAGATTATTTTATTTGTGTTCTTTTGATATACGTCGATCATGTTCTTCATTATCAAAGGACATCAATTATGTTTTATTCGTAAGTTGATAAAGGAATTTTATTTCCTTTATGCTATCTCGAATGATTTATTGAATTCTTATATTTTCATGAGTTCTGCGTGAACATTATAAATTGTGAGGACTTTCTTGTATTAACTTGTCCATCGGGTGCGTTAAGGATCTCGAACGAGACGTGGGACACTATGTTGTAGTTCGGAATTCCTAAAACCATTATGTGACAATCCAACATTCGAAATGAATCCTGAAATTAATATACACTCCTAATAAGTTAATCAAAATAATAATATTTTGAGGATTTTTGCGATTTTTCGTAATCGTTTGTTATTTTTCTAGATAATTTATTTCTAGATTTCCTTGGAGCAATTCCAAGAATTTGAGTGGTTCAAGATTTTTAGTTAGAAATTATCTTGAATCTTTTCTTTGAGTAAAGTGAATAACTCCAGGAACAACCCAAAAGTTATTTATTTATGTCTCTTGTTTTTGAATTTCAAATCTTTGATTTTCAAGAATTCTTAGTGATTAAGAATCTCGCCTAATTCTTAATCCTTGTTTCGATTTGCTAAAGAAAATTTAGTATTCTTGTGATTCCATGGGTCTTCTTATTTTTTTTACTGAACGATACTCAAGAGAATGGAAGCTCCATTAGGGAGGGAAGATTTGGGTTTTGCGATCCGCGGCGAACTCAATAATTCTTTTCTTCGAATCTATGATCTATTTGATCACCCGGAAGTGCTATAGTCAATTCACTTATGGACTTAGCCTTGCGTTTTTCTTAGAAATGAATATCGAAAGGATGAGCTCTTTTGATATTCCTCCTTTGTTTGTTTGAATCATTTGGATTGACAATTGTCTCTGCACGATTGTTAACCTTTTTCAATCAAAATTTTGGGGTTTACGACCTCTTTGGTTTAATCTCATCTTGTTGTAGAAATTGTCTATTGCTTCTTTGATTGATTGTTGATGTTCGTGCGATTTAGATTTTTGGCGGAAAATTATCTTAAATCATGTTGTTCCGAAGGGGTAAGTTGTGCACTACTTATCTATCGCCTTCTCGATGTTTCTGATTTTCTAAAATTGATACTCGAGTTTCTGAATATTGGGAATTTCGTATTATTCCTAACTATTTGTCTTTATGGTTGCTAAATGAGATTTAGTACCTAGTCAGAAATCGATTTCCCCGAATAGTTCATTGGCATTCCATTACCAATATTTGATTATCGATTTGTGGTTCATTGGTATTCCGTTACCAATATTTTTTTATCGGTTTCTAGCTCGTTGGTATTTCGTTACCAACCTTGAATCGTTGATATTAAAATTGATTATTCCATCAAGAATTGCTCTCCTTAGTTAAATTCGTTGGAATCTCTGTGTTGTGCTTTTGTTGGTGTCAGCCACCTTATCGCAAGACTAAAGTGCTCAGGTTCGGTGTTCACTACATTGTTGTGATTGAGTTTTGGGAAGGGAATGGTCAATCACCGTAATTTCCCATTTCGTATCCTAAGAGAAATATCTATTATTGATATCTCGCGTCTGTAGGACCCAGTCCCGTTGCTCCTTGAAATTCCAAATCATATTCGGTTGGTTTTTGTGCATTCTATTGATTCTCATTCCCTTGAGAATCATACGAAGGAAGGCGAGTCTTTTTGAATTCATAGCGCTTATGAAATTTTCTGGAATTATTTTACCAGTTTGGGATGACTATCTTCATGGGTAATGAAGTTCGAGATTGAACTCTAGTTTTTATGATCTTGTGAAACGAAATTGGGATCTCACCTAGCCGTTGGTGTGACCGTTTCATTTCGCATCGATTCTTGTGTTACCACTCCGTGGTATTATTTTTGGTTGTTACTTATTACTTCAATCTTAAGGAATTGCGGGGTTGCAATTCTTTTAAGGGGGAAGTCTGTAACAACCCGCTCATTATACGATAACAAATTTAAATACTTTATATAAATATGTTGTCGTATCCGATGTGCGTCCAAAATGTCACATTTTGCATACGGTTGAATTTGGATTCAGTAGCTCTTCCATTGGGTCCAGATCATTCCTTACGACCTTTTTTTACTATAAGCGTCAATACATTCGGAGTTAGGTAAAATTGTTCGTTTTATCATTTGAGTGTATGACCAAAAATATCACTTTTCGCATACGGATGAATATGGAATTGAAACCACTTCCATTCAGTTCAAAACGTCGTTTAGGATTTCGAAAAGTATAAACTTCGATATATTCCGAGCTTTGGAATTTTGGCATCTTGATTAGGGCTTGGTTAGCCAACTACTCTACTTCCTTTAACAGCCAATCATCCCTCTCCCATTCATTCATTCCAACACTTAGAAGAAAATAGAAAAATGGAGAGTGGAATGGGAAATTAAAAATCCCTAAGCCCTAGCTTGATCTTGTGGCTCCTATTCTTGAGGAAATCAAGTGTAGAGACTTGGGTATGCTTCTCCATCTTCATCTCTATCTTCTACAACCCTATTCCTCTTGAATTTGTATGATTTCCTAAACCTAACTCTTAGGAATTTTGTTGATATGCTCTTAGATTGGAGATTCATGAGTATTGATAGAAGAGTGGGTGATTTAGCAAAGCTTTGGATTGATTTCTTGCTTCTAGAAAGCAAAGGTGATTTCTTTTTGAATTCACATCTATGCCATAAGCCATTGGCTTGTACAAGTGTAATTTAGTGTTCATATGTGTTTGCATGTGCTAGTGAATTGGTTGTTTTAGTGTAACTTAGCCGATTCCATATGTTTATGTTCCATTGAGTTGAAATTATAAGTAGAATTATTTACACGATCTTTTGCGTATGTTTTGAGTTGATTTGGTGATGTTGTGAAGCTCCATTGTCCCCTGACATAGTTCTAAGCCTTCACAAGTCGCTTGAATCGCATTTGATTGCTTTGGTTAGAAAATTCGCCCGTTTTGGAAATTAAAATCAAAACCATTGCTAATCTCTTGTATGAACGTTTGTGCATGCGTATTTGGGTGTTATAAGTTGTTACGGCAAGTCCTTGAAGCCTCATATACATGTGCATAACATCATAGGCCTTCGATCATTCGTCGATATCGTTTTGAACATGTTTTCAAGGCAAATTCTGCTCTGGAACAAGATTCAGACATCTGAATATTTTTAGGCAGAGGTCTGCCCTTCTCTAAATAATTATAGTTTCAGGCAATAGAATTCAGAAGTCTGAAAATTATTGGTCAGACATTTGAATTGTAATTCAGACGTCTAGCCGGAATAATTTAGGTGTCTGAATTGGGGTCAAAATGAACTAAAACCTTGCTGGCCCAGAAAATTGCAAAGTCATACGTCTGACCTAAATGATTCAGACGTCTGAATCTTTTTTCTGCTGTGGACCAGAGGGGACCTCGGTCCACAGTCCACACCCATCCATGCTCTTTCCCAGCCGGAGCTCGGGCCGTTCAAACTCCGTTTGTGAAATTCAACTTCACGAATTCACATATTTCAGTAGCTCAATTCATCGGCTTTGATTCTTCAAATGTTGATTCTTCTTAGCCTATTCACATTTTTTAGGATGTGAATCTCTATGTTGTATATCGAATTTATTCGGTACTCTTGTTAATATGATTCACGACTCTAGAACGTGAATTATTGACTCGATATCTTGTGAGTCTATTTCGATATTGTTTAAAACCTTCGGGTGCTAGTTTGGGATTTCGATTAGTTCGTTGATCAAAATTACAACTGTTATCCCTTTGATTTCTTATATGGTTGTTGTAATGTGAATTACGAGTGATCGATCACCTTGGTGATTGTACTTTGATCCGTGGCACCCAGTTTTGTGTCTTTGTTTCCTGTCGTTCAAAGTGATTTCTAATCCTTCCTTAACGTCATTGGATTCACTAACGAGATATATATTTATTCGATTTATCAAATTTATATTTGATGATTTATGAATTGAATTTACGTTATTGCAACATGAATTCCCTTGATCAATTCGCTTCGACAATTGTGCTCGTGTACATTGTCACGTCGGACTTATGCGAGGGTTTATATATTATTAATGGACTACGAATCCTTCTATGGATTCCAATCTATTAGTGTGTACGGATCCTCTTTACTCGATCAGGCGAGAAACTTAGTTTATTTACCTTAGTAAAACTGAGGACTATGACCCCTTATATGTTTACTTCGGCGAATAACTCTTGGACTCGTATGTTTGAACACGTTGTGACGATTCTTGATATTTTTAGTATGAATCTACAACGGGTTTGTAAATATTTGAGAACAACGAGTGGTTATAGGACATTTAGCTTTTTTATTATATTAACTATCTCGGTGTAATTTATACTCACTGGACTGATGCAGTCCTTTGATGATTTATGTTTTGTGGTCCTCGATCGCCCGAGTGGGATTTACGATTCTTGGATTTCACCTGGGGGACTTCTCTACGATTTTCTATGATTTATGATGTTTTCTACGGATTTCACGATTATGTGTTTTCTCTCTTCCGGGGTCACGACCCGACTTTGTGGGGAGCTTCGGCTCAAACTTATGGGTTCGCTACCAAGAGATCATATCTCATCTACAAACAGACTTGCCTCCTCTTTATGATGTTTTCTAGGGATTTCACAATTTATGTGTTTTCTCTCTACCGGGGTCACGACTAGGCTTTGTGAGGAGCTTCGGCTCAAAAAAATGGGTTCACTACCTAGAGATCGTATCTCTTCTATGAACAAGTCTGCCCCTTTATGATGTCTTGATGATTTATGATGTCTTGATGATTTATGATGACTTTGATGATTTATGATTACTTTGACATGAAGCGCGTCAATTTGAGAAATGATTTATGATTCCTGATTTACTTTGATGCGATGGTCATCAATTTGATGTGTATTTGGCATTCTGCTATCATTTCCTGTTGTGTGCTATTATTTGAATGTTGCATCCTATATTAGCTAGGAGATTATTTAGAGATATTTGTGTGTTGACATTCCATTATCATTTCCTGATTGTGTCGACATGCCATGTTCATGTCATCCTGTGTTATATCTCTTGTTATCTCGGTTTGTTTGATAAGTACAGCTAGACTGATCCGTTTATTGTTTATTTTCTTATAAATAATACTCAGGTCAGGCCGAGCCATTTTAGGTACTCCTCTGGGACTCCTCGCAGGATTGATCTTCCGCTTTCAGCTTGCTACTCTGTCTCTGCAGCTTTATGTACTTTGGTACCTATGACATTATCTATCGTTGTGTACATATTCTTTTGTTTAGATCATGGTACATGTACCTATTCTTTTGGGATTAGTGGACCTTTGTTGACCACTATCTTGTTGTACACATTATTGGCTTATTCATATTTATTCCTCTTTTGTGATATGATTATTCTGTGTCTGGCTATGATAAATATTATTGTTGTTGTCTATTTTATACTGCCTTCCGGATTATTTATAGTCGTTGTGTAGTTGCCCTATGTGTCGAACGGTCATGTCGAAATTTTAATCGGTATCTGAATTTGATGTGCATTCCTCATGTGGAGCAATCATACAATCAGTCAATCTTCACAAGCCTCATTCTCCGTTATGGTCTACGACATTTCTCTGAAATGAACTGGACGATAGTGGGTATAGAGGCGGGGCGTTACATGTTCTTTAAATTAAAATATAAATCAATATATATTGAATTTAAACGTACATTTTAATTTATCGGGGTCACATACTGGCTCCAAAAATTACAGGAAAATTATGTCTAGCTTTGTTTTGACGATACGGTCATAACAAAACTAATTTTGTCAAATTTGATGACCGTTTGAAAAATGACCATTTTCTGGTTGATTCAGCTAAAATTGACGAAACATGTTTTCTTTCGCCACGCTCACATATTAATTCAAAAAATTATGAAAATTGGAATATAGCAATAATTTGACATTCCGGATCCAAAAAAAAGTGGTTTCATCGAAAACGGAGGTCGTTTGCAAAATGGCTATTTTTAAGGGCTATATATATTATTTAAAATATATATAATAGCGACTATTTTAAATTTTAAACTAGACATAACTTTCAATTTATATTATGAAATCTCAGTTTTTCACATTCGTTAGAAAGATATAATTAAACAGTTTCAAATATTTCTTGTTTTACTGAAATCCGATTTATTTTGAATTATATACATTCAATTAAAATTTAAAATCGAATTTTCAAACTACCATGCCATTTCCAGTTCGTTTTATAGTTAAAATAAAATTATACGTTCTAACTTCGTTTTAAATAAATTGTAAATCATTATTATTTAAAATAAATCTATTTTAAATATTCAAAATCTGTTAAAATAGCTAAATAAAAATTTTTAATTGGTTCTGAAAATTCGGGTTGTTACAATCTCCCTACTTAAAATCTTTTTGTCCCCAAAAGGAATGGAGCTGAAAGTTGTTTAACAAACCAACTTAACTTTCATTTTGGCTTTCATTCTTCAACTTTTCAGTTTCTAAGAATTTTCTAATTTCTCAAAAATTCTGTTAACGCCCTAAATTTTTGAAAAATTTCGCCATAACCTCCTTTGTACGGGGAGACCTTAAAACCATAGCTAGCCTCACAGGGTCCTCATCCATCCAAAAGAAAAAGAAAAGGCCAAGCGGCTTGCCAATCGACTCATAAAATCATCAATACCCAAGAAATACAGTAAACGTGTACCTATTTGTCAGGCAGGCAATTTTATTCCTCTTCTTAGCTTCTATGCTATGACCTGTTCATGTATACACATGTACATATATGCAATTTCAATCAATTTTCAATTCAGTTTAGTATTTGATTCAATTTGGCTAAATTTACTTTTCACTGTCATATTGGTTTTATTAGTGGAATTAATAATCATCCATCACAACCCACAATCAGTTAGTTGATTAAATTTTCGAACACATAACTTTTGTGTGTGTGTATATATATATATATATATATATATATTCAAAAATCATATTTTGATGCCAAATCACAACAATAACCCTATCTAAGGTTTTGGTTCTCACACCAGTCAGTTGGATTCATATAGATATATCACTTTCGAAACTCGAACATAATACTAATAATGATGCATTATTATCAGTATTATCCCCGAGTGACTAGAGTGTGATTCTATACCTATCCACTATATTTGGGACTTCGAATACACGTTAATAACACATGTATTCAAAATCTTCATATACTTGATAGTCCAATTTCAACATAAAATAAAATATTCAAATACGAATAATTGATATAAAAGTTTAAAACTAAATTTGATTTTAAAAATAACACTCTTTGAAACTCATTCTAGGATACTACTGACCCCATCTCTAACAAGTCATTCCTATTGGATATTACAAATCCAATATCTGATGAGTTCTTTCTTTTGGTTCTAAGTGCCTTGTTCTCGAGCTATGTAAACCAAAACTCTGATACCACAAATGAAACGACCCAAACTCACCCTTATAGGAAAGCCTGGATTGAGTTGAGAACATACAAATCGGAATGCAAACGATAGAACACTTTATTGCTATTACAACAATTACATCAGTGTACAAGAATATAACAGAGTATGAATAAATAATATACATTAGAAAAATATCAGAGATTTAAATTACAAAGCAATAGAAAATTAATACAATGCGTAGTTGAAATACATTAAAAATAAATCTGAAAGAAATAAACAGATACAGAGCTTTCTGAATATAGCTCCAATTGTAAACCAGGATCCTGTAAAATAGAAATCTGCAAAACCAAAGCTACTAGCTGCTCATGTGGAAAATAGGGGCACCCAAATTTTATGTTAAAACAATAAACTCCAGGTTAGTCATGGGACTGGTGTGAGAATTGCAACAGGTATTAACTTGATTTTAAAGTTGGGTAAATCAAGGGACCACGCCGTATAACACGGAACGGGTTTTCCCTCAAGAATACAGGTGCAAAAATAGTTTATAAACAACGCAATGCTAAAATAGAAAAAAGAAGCTATTATAAGACTCAGGTCCCATCACATAATGCAGCACAAGCCGGAGGATAGAGTTTTCCCTTATAATAGCCAAACATGCTTGATACGTTTAAAACAAATCATTTTGATATTACTATAAGTGTACAGTGTCAAAATCAACCTCAAATATAAATGTATCAATCATAGACAGCATGGGTACCATATATCATGTCGCCATACTAGTTTTATAAATAAAACCTCACGATGTCGTATTGGCAGTTAGTTTTCCATCATGAACCAAGGCAAGGGATCATCCTTACTGAACCCGAGACAATCTAGCCCATGTCTTAGGATCAGTCACAACGGAACCTAGAGAGACAAGGTCGGTCCACACTTATGTTAGTGGATTACAATTCCGGAACAATATTTTTCCCCACCCTATGGGGCATAAATCTGGTCAGTATATCGACCATAGCATCCATCGGCCCCATAGTGACCGATATATCCTAGGCGCGTCGCTTTCCATCATCCACATAAGTAAAATGTCTGGGCTCCATACCATGACACAACTCCTAGCTAGAAAGAAACGCATGTCCTCCCTAAGGTCCTCTCTCGTTTCTAGTTCACACCAGGGAGTGAGACTCGCAAATTAACGCTATACACAAAGCTATGCTATTTAAAGCCATGCTTTGATCATCAACCACAAGGCCCTGCTTTTCAACAAAAGCCTTGATCACATGCCACTCAGCATGCCACGTTGTCAATCCATACTGTACCACTGATTTTTGCCGATACATAACCTTTAAGCTTATACGTCTTAGAGAAGGGTGTTAAGTAAGAGAATTGTAACGCCCCACGTCCACTAATGTCACTCACTAAGGGAATGCATTAAGTTTCATGGAGTATTATAAGAGTATAGAACAGAATATCACAAGACAAATATATAAAATCGTACTTAAGAAAATTCAAAATTTATTCATTGCAGCGGAAAAGCAAAACATGTTTGATTACAACATCAAACCACATACTAGAGTCAAGTACGTATATATCCATCTTGAACAAAATTATTATCAGAGTATATAAAATTAAAATCATAATCCCACTCCAAATAGCCATAATGAAAAGAGATAAAGCTGAGCATTACTCTCAAAACTTCCAAGCATTTCAAGAAGAAAGAAATCCAAGTCAAGCTCCACTAATCCCACCCTTAGGACCTTGGGGGGGGGGGGAGAAAGAGAAGAAGCGAAACAAAAGGGTCAGACATAAGTCTGGAGAGTCTAGTGACTTTAACAATATAATCAGTAAAGTAACAGGATAAGAATATAAACTGGATTTAAGAGATGACTGTAATATAAGCAGATATGACAAGGTAAACAAGATGAACAAAATATAACTTTGATTTCTCTTCTAATCACTATAAGATAATTCCTACACCGCACCAATACAAGTTACACCACACCATTACTAGTCCCATATTGAAAAAATGATCCCTCTTACTAATCATAATGATAATAATGATGGTAGTTTTGTGTACTCCTAGCTGCTGTCATAGGTGTTGCCTGCTCCTATCTCCACTAGTTGTACCCACTACCCTCCCCATTCGATCGGCTCCCTAACTCGTAAATACCCATGCTGGTCCCATAGTAGGGTGTATCACTCCCTAAAGTGGCAACCCGATACTACTTAAATGCATGGCTTATGCCTACACGATGCAAAAATGTCTTACTACCAGCCCGGACCCACGCGCGCATGACTCCATTGGACTTGCGTCGCCACCACTAACTCTTTATTGAACTCTTACAATCAAACTAGCAAGCGTGTCCCGTCCTCGACCTAGTTCGAGCTCACCCAGATACTAAAATAGGTTACTGGTTGAAAACGGTCCACGCATTTGACACAAGCTTCCCTCCAAAGCTTGGTCCCCACTAGGAATTCCCACTTAACCCCTCTTTATTCCCATGTCTAATCACATGTTTCACCTTGTTTAAGTGCTTCTAGTTATATTTCACATGTCACCCAAGTCACCCACTTAACTCCATGTCTCACTACATGTCTTACCTTGGTTAAGTGTTTATTAATTCATTATAACCGTAATCTTGCAAGACCTCCCACATTAGATTACCATTTTGCGGTTGCTGGATTTCCCGGGCGGTTCCGGGCAGGCTTATACCACAATATGAATCTAACCTCATGTCTTTGCATTATTATGTATCTAATTTCAACCTTTGACCTCTCACATTAGATTACAAAATTGCAGTTGCTGGATGTGCCGGGAGGTTCCGGACAGTCTTATACCACAATTCGAATCTAACCTCGTGTCTTAGGAGTTCATTATTACCTTCTTGATTTAAGTCCCAAATTTAAATATTGGATTAAATTATATCCCCATTACCCATAATTTCCGATCTAAATTATGTTCATAATTTTAATACAAATTAGGCCTATAATCTTATGTATACATATTATGCCAAATTATGCTCAAATTAATTTGCGTTAATTGTTATTAACAATTTATGCCAACCCTTATGTATACAAATTATATCCAATTATGCCCACATCGAACTTATACCAAATCTCATGTACACAAGTTATACATGATTATGCCCCAAATCAACTAAGTGATTACAAATCAATTTATGCCAAATTACATATTATTCAATATTTTCCCAAACTTTTCCCACAACGTTCCCACGTCATTTGTACGTATAATTCAACATAATATGTTAGGCTCGAAGTTAGCCTAATCTCATAAAAAAAGGAAAAGAAGAGGAGAAGAGAATCAACATCAAAACTGGCATAAAATAGGCATATGAATTATGAACTGGCATTGAACAATAAAATAGATCCAATAGACATATGGAATATGAACTGACATAGAACAAATAGATCTAATAGGCATATGATAGTAGAAATTTAGGGTATGAATAAGAATTTACACAACTTGATATGATTCATCTTACAGGCATGTTCATATAGTCCAATTTACAATCCTATCACAATCACTTTTTAATTAATTATATGCGAAAGTAACTTAGACTCGCAGTGATAGAATTTAGAATAGAGAATAGTTCTGAATTCTGAATTCCGAATTTGATTAGCTAAACCAATGTTGTAGAATTTGATTCTTATCTTCCAATTTGAATACTCCTATTCTGATTTGCTTTGAAGAAGAGAAGAGAGGCTAGTTTAAATTTAGATCAGAGCAGCATGGAGGCACCATGGATTAGTGTAATGAAATTAGGGTTAGGTCTAGGTGTGTTTTTATAGGTGTAT
Organism: Allium sativum; assembly: GCA_030737875.1. Classification (NCBI taxonomy): domain Eukaryota; kingdom Viridiplantae; phylum Streptophyta; class Magnoliopsida; order Asparagales; family Amaryllidaceae; genus Allium; species Allium sativum. The sequence goes on along the minus strand of CM060923.1, from coordinate 567,362,262 downwards.
TAGGTGAATTATGGCCTTTACATTAGATTAGAGATCATCAGAACCACACAGCTCAAATGACACGTCATCCAGCTAATCCCTGAAGGACACGTCATCAGAGAACTCCCTAAAATTCTGTGCAGGTTTTGCCTTGGCATGGGCGCACTTCCCAGGTGCGCCAGTGCAATTTTTTTCTGGCGCACTTCACAAGTGCGCCAGTTATCCCAGACTATTTTCTGATTTTTCTGCCCAACTTCTATCGTCCATAACTTCTTCATACGTATCTGTTATATGCAAACTTGGACTCTATCTCACGTAGAATTCCGAGATGAACGTAATGGCGTAACCCATTTCACCTAATTCTTCTTTTAAAAATTAATTATTCTTTAATTACCTCTTAATTCATGTTTTAAAATTACGGGGTGTTACATTCTCCCCTCCTTAAAGGATTTCGTCCCCGAAATCTTCAAGTTAAGAAGAATGTATCCTACCATCCAATCATCCATCTAGTCATACATCATCCACAAGCATCCATTGTGCTTAAAAGATTTCTAATGCTATATGAACATACGCAAAAGTGTGTGTATATGTTCCTTATCTAATGCAAAGATCAGGCGGTCTACTGATTCAGTTGACCTCCTTAATGAAAAACATGATAGTGCTATGCATTCATTATGTATGCAAAAGAATCCTAATGATACATATCATTTCTATATGAGTGCACAACCATTCATTCAAATGCAGCATTCATATGATAACACATTCAATATACATCCATTAACTTAAATATGCACACTCATTCATATGCAGTATGAAAGTGATTGAGCCGATCTACTGCCTAATGTGTATGTAAATGCATCCATGAGAAACCACTAGCAAACGCTTACATCCACTTGCATCCACCAAACATAACATGTTCCAAACATGTGTTTACAACCATAGGATTTTCTACCTAAAGATCGAAGATATAATCGAGAGGATACACTAAACGATAGAACAAGTATAAACAAAGCGGTAGAAAAAGGAGAAGTTAAGAACATACCCTCAAAAAGGAAAGGGTATGACGCGCGTATCTTGTCTTCAGTCCCAAGTCACGTCTCCTTGATCATCTTCCCATTAGATTTTAACCAACTTGACCTCTTGGTTGCATAACTTCTTGACCTCCGATCCAAGGATGCATGTGGGAGCTCATCTAATCGTGGCATCTCGCTCTACTTCCACTTCTCTAAGCATGCTCGGCTCTACAACTTCCGCGCTATCATGCAAACACTTCCGCAAATGCGACACATGAAATACGTCATGAACACCACTAAGCTTCTTGGGCAACTTCACTCTATAGGCCATCTGTCTGATTCGCTCTGTAATAGGGAATGGCCCTACGAACCTTGATGCCAATTTCCTTACAGATCCAAAGTGAACTACTTTCCTCAAAGGTGACACTTTAATAAAGACCATGTCTCCAACATTGAAATCAAGATTAGCCCTTCTCTTATCAGCATATGACTTTTGCCGGTCTTATGCCGTCTTCATGCGTTTTCGAATCAAATCTATCTTTTCCGAAGTTTCCATAATCATCTAGGGTCCAAGAAAAATCTTATCCGTAGACTCCCACCAACAAGTCAGTGATCGGCAAGGTTATCCATATAGAGCCTCAAAAGGTGCCTTTCCAATACTAGTCTGATAGCTGTTGTTGTAGGCGAACTCTACTAATGGAAGATGTTCCTCCCATGTCCCTCTGAAGTCCAAGATGCATAATCTCAAAAGGTCTTCTAGAATCCACCTCACTCTTTCTGTTTTGTCGTCCGTCTGAGGGTGGTAAGCGGTGCTCAAACACAATTGCGTTCCTACCGCCTATTGTAAGCTCTTCTAAAACTCACTAGTGAAAATGGGATCTCGATCGCTCGCAATACTAGAAGATATGCCATGTAGACAAACTATCTCTCGGAGATAAACAGATGCTAACCATGCTGCTATTCTTTTACTCTTAACGGGAACGAAATGGGAACTCTTGGTAAGTCTCCTACTACTACCCAAATCCCCGTATTACCCTTCCTTGACCTCGGCAACTCGTCGACGAAATCCATGGAAACACTTTCCCATTTCCACTGTGGAACCTCTAAAGGGTAAAGCAAACCACCAGGCTTCTTTTTCTCAGCCTTTACTTGATGGCACACTAAGCATCTAGAAATGAACTCAGCCACAACCTTCTTCACTCCGGGCCAAAAGAAAATTCGCTTCATGTCCCTATACATCTTGTCACCACCGGGATGTATGGCCATCTTAGAACGATGTGCTTCTTCAATGATTGCCCTTCTCAACCTCTCGTCTCGTGATACACAAAGTCTCTCATCCCTACGCAACCAACCTTTCTCATTTAAATATACCTACTAAGATGGATTGAAGACTTCCCTCTTATGAGCTTGTCTACTATCTCTATCAACTATGGGCCATCTCGCTATGCCGCTTCTACCTATCCCAAAAGTGTAGGTCGCACCTCCAATGATGCCAACGAACCGGGTACATAATCAATAGAGGTTCTAAAGTCAAAGGTAGAGATATACTCTAAACTCTGCCACTCGACAAACAAAGGACTCAAAGTCAACTTCTTTCTACTCAAGGCGTCAGCTACAACGTTATCCTTGCCAGGGGTATATGCAATCTCAAAATCATAGGATGCTAAGAGCTCCATCCACCTTTGTTGCCTTAAGTTTAGATCTTTTTGAGAGAACAAGTATTTCAGTGACTTATGGTCTGTATACAACACAAACCTCTCTCCAAGAAAATAGTGATGCCAAGACTTAAGCGCAAAAACTATGGCAGCTAACTCTAAGTCGTGGGTAGGGTAATTCTTCTCATAGGCCTTTACCTGCCTTCCACCATAGCATATCACCCTTCCCTCTTGCATCAAAACTGCGCCAAGCCCCGTCCCACAAGCATCGGTATACACTGTGAACGGTTTACTCCCATCAAGCAAAATTAAAATTGGAGCTGTCGTCAATGCCCTCTACAAACATTGGAAAGCATATTCACAGTCAACATCCCATGAAAAGGTCAAATTCTTTTTCGTCAACCGTGTAAGTGGGGCTGATATCTTAGAAAAGTCCTTGATGAACTTTTTATAATTGCCCACCAAACAAAGAAAACTTCTTACTTTTGTAGCGTTCTTAGGAATCTTCCAATCTTGGATTGCTACTACCTTTGTGGGATCCACTGCTATCCTTTCCTTAGAGACCACCTACCCTAAGAACCTCACTTCCTTCCTCCAAAAATGACATTTGGAGAACTTAGCTTTAAGTTGATGTGCTCGAACGATCTCTAAGACTTCCCTAAGATGTAGGGCATGCTCTTCCTCGCTTCTAGAATATCAAGATGTCATCCACAAAGACTACCACGAACTTGTTTAGAAACTCCCTAAACACCCTACTCATCAAGTCTACGAAATATGTGGGTGCATTCGTCAAACCAAAAGGCATGAAGAACCATTCGAAGAAACCATCGGGAGTTCTAAATGTAGTCTTATCTATGTTGTCTTCAGCCATCCTTAGTTGATGAAATCTTGTAGCTAAGTCCAACTGCGAGAAAACCGAAGCACCAACCAACTGATCAAACAAGTCATCTATCCTCGGCAATGGGTGTTTGTTCTTCTTCGTGAGCTTATTCAGCTCCCTATAGTACACACATAATCTAAGCGAATCATCAGCCTTCATAGCCAAAACAACTGGAGCACCCCACTCCGAGATACTTCTTTTTATGAACTCTTTCTCAAGCAACTCTTTCACTTTTTTACTAAGCTCCCTCCTTTCTATAGGAGCCATGTGGCACAACGGCAATGCAACTGGCTTTGCATTGTCCACCAAATATATATATATATGGAAATCTATCTCGTGTTTTGGAGGTAAGCCCTTAACCTCCTCAAAGACATCTGCATACTCACAGACTACTCGAACAAATTGCAAATCATCAATAGAAGTGTCAAGAGATTCTAGGTAGCTAAGCATAACAGAACCCTTAGGGTCGCATGAGATATCGAGATTAGTCCCCAAACTAGTCAACAGTTTAGCTACTCTCTTTTCACAGTCGAGAATGGCACCATACCTGGCTTGCCAATTCATTCCTAGAATCAACCCATAGCCTGTGAAACAAAGCACAAAAGCGTTGCATTCGAACTCAACGCCGTACACATATATTATCAAATCCCGACATAACATAGAAAGATGGGTCGTACCCCCAATAGGATTTGAGAATACAATGGCATCCATAACTAGACTAGTATTTAGGAGTAGTGTTTCAACTAACGAATCAGGTATAAACGAATGTGAAGTGCCGGAATCGAACAAAGTTCGAACAGGATGATCAAAAAGGAAAATCAAACTTTCAACAGAAATGTTTCTACCTTTCTCCTGTCCTGGTGCCAGAGAGCGTGAACCTGCCCTCCAGAAGTAGGTCCTGTCCTCTTCCCTTGTGCTTGCTTCCTCTGGCAGTCTTTAAGCATGTGCTCTGCCTCACCACACTAGAAGCAACCCGTCTTCTTCTTCTACCTACAGTGCTTGCTTAAGTGGCCCGGTGTTCCACAATTAAAACACCATTTCTTCCCTTGGCCCTTGTTATCCTTACCACCTTTCTTTTGTTGATGTTGTGCTGCTTTCTTTGGATCCACTTTCTTATCTTGTGCCTTAACTACATTAGCACCTTTCTCCTCTTCATGCATCAGCACCATATCAACAAGTTTCACGAAAGTAGCCGCCATAGGAAGGTGGCACATAGCTAACCCGTGTAATGGTTCATTCAGACCCTTGGCAAATCTCAAGGCCTTTTTATGCGATGTATTAACTAATTCCATACCAAATCTTGCTAACTAGTTAAACTTGTTAACGTACTCCTTCACAGACAAACTCCCTTGTTTCAAAGCCAAGAACCACTCCATGTATAAAATCTCCTCTGCTTATGAAAGAAATTTCAACTTAAACCTTTGTCCAAAATCCATCCACGTCTCCGCTGCACGTCCTCCATTAGTTACTTCACACCAAAATGAGGCTTCGTCCTTCATCAACCAAGCAGCTAGCTGAACCTTCCTTACATCGTCTACCTCAAAGATACCAAACAATCCTCCACTTCCTTGAGCCAATTCTGATCTTCAACAAACATCTCAGTTCCATAAAATGGCTTTCCACCCATCGCACGGAAGTCTTTGCATATCTCAAAAAAAGCGTCTACACGGGGAGGAGGAGGAGGAGGAGCGGCTACTGCTGGGTGAGGAGGAACGTCTGCTAGGCCTGACAGCCCTAGCCTCCAGATACCTTCTGAACCAGCCTGGTATCTGTACGCCCTTGGGTACAACAGGTTCCCCAGACATGCTGAAAGGAAAAAAGGGAGAGATACAAAGCAGAGAATTGAAAGATAGATATATGGCTTTTAGGGATTATGTTTTTCATAATAAACCTTCCTCTTGAAAACACCTTCATTAAAACATGTTTTTGAAAATACTTCTAAAAAAATGATTTTGAAAACAGTTTTCAAAACCTTTCATCAGTTCTGGTAACCTTCAGCTTTGATAACACGTGTAACACCCCACGTCCATTAATGTCACTCATTAAGGGAATGCATTAACTTTCATGGTGTATTATAAGAGTATATAACAGAATATCATAAGATAGATATATAAAATGGTACTCAAGAAAATTTAAAATTTATTCATTGCAGCGGAAAAGCAAAACATGTTTGGTTACAACATCAAAACCACATACTAGAGTCAAGTACATAAATATCCATCTTGAACAAAATTATTATCAGAGTACATAAAAGTAAAATCATATTCCCACTCCGAATAGTCATAATGAAAAGAGATAAAGTTGAGCATTACTCTCAACACTTCCAAGCACTTCAAGAAGAAAGAAATCCATGTCAAGCTCCACTAGTCCCACCCTGAGGACTTGGGGGAAGAAAGAAAAGATGCGAAACAGAAGGGTCAAACATAAGTCTGGCGAGTCTAGTGACTTTAACAATATAATCAGTAAAGTAACAGCATAAGAACATAAACTGGATACAAGAGATGACTATAACATAAGCAGATATGATAAGGTAAACAAGATGAACAAGATACAACTTTGATTTCGCTTCTAATCACTATAAGATAATTCCTACACTCCACCAATACTAGTTACACATTACTAGTCCCATACTGAAAGTTGATCCCTCTTACTAATCATAATGATAATAATGATGGTAGTTTCATGTACTCCTAGCTGTTGTCATAGGTGTCGCCTGCTCCTATCTCTACTAGTTGTACCCACTATCCTCCCCATTCGATCGGCTCCCTAACTCGTAGATACCCGTGCTGGTCCCACAATAGGGTGTATCACTCCATAAAGTGGCAACCCGATACTACTTAAATGCACGGATTATACCTACACGATGCAACAATGTCTTACCTACCAGCCCGGACCCACTCACGCACATGACTCCGTTGGACTTGCGTTGCCACCGCTAACTCTTTATTGACCTCTTACAATCAAACTAGTAAGCGTGTCCCGACCTCGACCTACTTCAAGCTCACATAGATACTAAAATGGGTTACTGGTTGAAAAGGGTCCACCCACTTGACACAAGCTTCCCTCCTAAGCTTGGTCCCCACTAGGAATTTACACTTAACCCCTCATTATTCCCATGTCTAATCACATGGTTCACCATAGTTAAGTGCTTCTAGTTATATTTCACATGTCACCTATATCACCCACTTAACCCCCATGTCTCACTACATGTCTTTTCTCGGTTAAGTGTTTATTAATTCATTATAACCGTAATCTTACAAGATCTCCCACATTAAATTACCTTTTTGCAGTTGCTGGATTTGCCGGGCGGTTCCGGTTAGGCTTATACCGCAATCTGAATTTAACCTCGTGTCTTTGCATTATTACGTATCTAATTTCTGCCTTTGACCTCTCACATTAGATTACAAAATTGCGGTTGCTGGATGTGCCGGGCGGTTCCGGACAGACTTATAATGCAATTAGAATCTAACCTCATGTCTTAGGCGTTCATTTTTACTTTCTTAATTCAAGTCCCAATTTTAAATCTTGGATTAAATTATATCCCAATTACCCATAATTTCCAATCTAAATTATGTTCATAATTTTAATCCAAATTAGGCCTATAATCTTATGTATACATGTTATGCCAAATTACGCCCAAATTAATTTGCGTTCATTGTTATTAACAATTTATGCCATACCTTATGTATACAAATTATATCCAATTATGCCCACATCCAACTTATGCCAAATCTCATGTATACAAGTTATACATAATTATGCCCCAAATCAACTACGTGATTACAAATCAATTTATGCCAAATTACATATTATTCAATATTTTCCCAAACTTTTCCCACGACGTTGCTACGTCATTCGTATGTATAATTCAGCGTAATATGTTAGGCTCGAAGTTAGCCTAATTGTGACGGCCTGCCCCGCATCAGCGGCATTTCCTCCGAAAGTGCGCTGTACACATGCCCACTAGCATGGAACGGTCGCCAAAGAAAAGGAAGAAGAGAATGAACTAATCGAAAACCTATAGAACGTCTCACAGCGCATGGAACAAAATATAATAATAATATACTTGACATAAAGCAGGCGAGACAGTGCATAAGCTGATAATTAAAACCAACATCAACATCATCATCAGAGTAGCGGTAATCAAAATACAGCTTATTACAACTTTCCAAATTACTGTCTCTAAACAAAAGAAAGAAAAGGTGCACTACTAATGCCCAAATTATTGACCAGCATCGACATAGGGAGAATATCTATATATCTTACGTGGAAGCCTCTTGCTCGTCTCTGGTACAGCTACTCGTGCATCACCAGCTTACCTGTCTCTAGTCTGCTCGTGAGAGCACCCAGAGTGATAAGAAGAGACATAAAACTCTGGGTCAGACAAAAAGTCTGGTATGAGCGACAAGCAGCTAAACTGAACAATAACTGGTATACTAAACCATACTTGAACTTTAACCTGCAACCAAAGAGTTAGCACTACATACCATACAATACTCTAAGGTGCCACAAACATAGGTGTAAAGAAATACGGGGTGGGGGTGTGCATGTCATGGTGATGGCAAACAATCAAGCATAGCAACCATCCTCACATCTCTCTCTCTCAGTGCGTAAGGCATACGATATCCACTACCTTGGTCACCTAATCCTTTGGGCCATGATGGAATCAAATCCCGTACAACTATCACTACAAGCCCACTATACGTCTCTCAGTGGTGAACCAAAGTTATGAATACCGACAACCCCTTTGCACACATCCCGCAGCAAAGTCCAATCGTGAAGTTAACTCGTTGGTTCCCAACTGGATCGTGAGTACAAACTTCCCATTTGGACTACCTCTGCACCTCGGGTTTTGGCCAGCATCTCTGGATCGGTTCGGTTCTTCCCTACTCGTACTCAACATCTCGACTCGTGACAAGCCCCTTCGGATCGGTTCGGAGAATACCCATTGGGTTCGGGTCGTGCTCCACCTTCTCTAGGTCGGATCGGTTCGTGAAGGGTCCTCCGGTTCGGATTGTGAGTCTCTTCAGATCGGGTCGAGTCCCTCAAACCCATTCGTGGTACATGGGTTTGGTCTACCTCTTCAACTTTGGATCGTGACTTCATGGCGTACTCCAGGAGAACGGGTCGGATCGGATGAAGCAATTTGTGAGTGGCAGCGGCTCAGATCGGAGTCCCTTCTCTCCAGCAGGTCGGGTCGTATGCTTCAAGTGCAAGCAGTTCGGATCGGGGTTCAGGGGATCCGATCTGATCCGATCTCTGCACATTTCCTGCACTTTATCCAGCGGCCTGTTTTATGCCAATGACGGCGTTTTCGACCCTTCTAACTGTTCTAAACAATCAAAAAGCATACCATACAGCCATAGCAACATGTGTAATCATCCACAAACAGCATTACAACAATCATAGCATGTAAAATGGATCAAACATACCCAAAACACCATATTTTCCCCTAAGCATGTTTTAGCAAAACTAATGATATGATTAGCAAAACTTAAGAAAATCAACCCAAATTTCTAATAGAGGTATAAAACATTATTTCCGAATTTATAAATATTTTTCCAAATTTTTAACATGTCTAATTTCGTTAATCTTCACTAATTACCCTTAATCAACCGTAATTAGTGCAAAACTATGCAAATCACTCACCTTGGCCACAAATAAAACTCAGATCTGAAATAAATCTCTGTCTGGCACGAATACTGATGTCTAACAGCAGGTCTAACCTTGCTTTGGTGCTATCTCTTCTTAATTTGACGTTGCTAAGCTTAATCCTTGATTAGAAAGTGATTTGAAGATGTTTTAGATGTTTTAGATGGCAGCTAGAAAACTGAAATGAAATGAAACCTAACTCATTTCAGACTCCTCATAACCCTAATCCCGAAATGGGTTATGGGCCCATTTGCTAATCACCTCATTTGGCCCGGTTAAGCAGTTTTTCACTATCTGAAACTTGTTTCAGCCATATCTCCCAAATGGTGAGTCTGTTTGGCTAATATGACCACTCTACGGAATTGTAAACCATCGTCCGGATCCAATGGAAGTGGTTTCAGGTCAAAACTCCTTTCCAATCAAAAGTTATGGCCAAAACAGTATCGGCTAGGGGTAAAACGGTCATTTAAAAATCGGCAAAAATCATGAACATGGGAAATGACCCCAATAGTCGTCTCCCAAAGTTATATGACCATATGACTTCGCATGTGAAAGAAATAAATATCCTACGATCCTGTAGTGCGGAGAATGCGGGTCGTTACACTCTCCCCCCTTAAGAAATTTCATCCCCGAAATTCCTTAACCCAAAACATACAAAGGATCCGGCATGCCTACTAGCCACAAACAACAATCAAACATGCAAAACAAACAAAACCAATCTGTCCTAGTATGCGGTTTACTAATAAGGGAAGAATCATCGCCGCTAAAATCTTACCAGGCAAAGAGCTTTGGGTATGACTTTCTTATGTCATCCTCTACTTTCCAAGTACAGTCGTTCTCTCGCCATCGATTCCCATCTCTACCGTAGAGGTGATTTCCAACAGGGTAGGATCGTCCCTCTGACTGGAACCGATCCACTCAATCCAGATCGATCTAATCGTCAAGCTTACTAGCGTTTCTGAATCAAATTCGCACTTAGGTCCGAAGTCATCTCCCGTGATATACTCTAGTTGCTTCCATTCCAGAAACATAGCCTCTAAACTGCCATGTCTCCTACCCAATGCATCAGCTATCGTATCCAGTCCGGTACTGTGGCATCCGTCTATACTGTCATCTTCTTAGGTAATCCAACCCTATATGCCAAATTTCCAACTACATTCCAAATGTCCTTTCAAGTCCAACTTGATTCCTTCCTACATTTGTACTGCATGTCCAACAAACATTCACCTCCTAGAGGCAAACTAGACCCATCCAATGAACCTAGGTACTCCACTTATACTTGTATTGCACGTCCAATGTACATTCACCTTCTAAAGGTGAACTAGACTCATCCAATGAATCTAGGTACTATACCTTCGGGTCTAAGTCCAACTTGGAGCTCCAATATATGCTGAATCTCCAAGGTCAACGGACGCTCCACAATGCCCAACATACTTCAAGTCTAACGTAAAGTATCTTTTACCCGTCATATCACCATGATCAACGAACTTATACTATTTCCATTCAACAGGATCCTACTGGTGGTACTCAAGAGAAGAAAGGTAGGAACAAACACAACAACCATAGCATCCATCAAACAAACCCTATCTATCACCTGCTAAAGCCAAGAATACGTCGATACCTGTATGTCCGGTCCAACCAACACCAATAACTAATGGAAGCTCTGCCTCCAAACGGACTACCATACGTCCAACGTACGTTTATCCTCCAAGGATAACTAGATCACGTCCAGCGGATCCAAGGTTAGTGGGTGTCCCTAAATACCCATGTTTTTAGTCCGCCTGAAACACTCGAGTCCCACCCATGTCTATCCATTATTTTGCTGCCCTCTTGAGTTCAACTCGAGCCAATCCAATTCCTTGCAGCCTTCTCGAGTCCAACTCGAGTCAATCTATTACCCATAAACTCAGACCTAGTCTTGAGTATCCATTACCTACAAACCCTAGTCCAACGTGAGTGGTCTCCCTATTCGTTGCATCTCCAAGATCAACGAACACCCATTTTCTTTTACGAGTTCAAGTCCAACTTGAATCGTCCTAATCTTCGTTGCATCTTCCATGATTGACGAACACATCCTATTTCTTCAAAGTTCTACTATCCAAAGAGAACATCAGTATAGGGTCCTAAACAATCCATTACTTTGTATCTTTCTCGAGTCCCACTCGAGTCATCTCATAACCCTATCGAGTTTAACTCGGGGCAGTCCATACCATCGAATAGTCTTATCCTGTCACAGCTGCCCATTACTCCTTGTGTAAACCAAGATATCATCCAAAGAAAATCACAACAACTACTTATCTCTCACGCAAACCATCTTAGTCGACTTCGACATTCCCCGAGTACAAGCCCCAAAGGCCTAAACAAATATCAGACAAGCACCCAAGGAAATATCTCTCTCGAGTTCAGACAATCTACGTGAGTTGATATAAGCAAAACATCCAAACACTCAAGCATCCATAACTAACTCTGGCTATCCTTGCCAATCTTGCTTGAGACTATCGTCGATCGCTTGGCCAAGTCCTGACCAAACTAATGTACATCCAATGTACATTTGCTTCTCTAACTCCCGTTATCGTCTTCATCATAAGGTAGGCAATCCAATACCACCTTTCGTCCATCATCCATTATAGTGGTCGTCAAAGACTCTTCACAATCTACTATCACTCTATACCTTTGGAGTCAATCAGCTCCCAAAATCAAGCTAGACCTAGTAAAGCTCAAAATAAAGCAATCACAACAAGCATACATCCATGACTCGATAAGATCAAATTACGACAAATCCTACAAAGGCCAATCAAACCACCTATCGGGTTTGTCACTACTAAAGGTCTATCGACTACCTCGGGTTCCAATTCCAACCTACCTACCAGGTCACTAGGTACGAAGGAATGGGAAGTCCGGTATCAAACAAACTCGAACACAAACATCTTAAATAGGAAGCATACCTCGAATAACGATACCTTTTTCCTTCTGCGCCGCATTTGGGGCATTCGATGAAGAAGGAACAGCGTTGATAGCATATGCTTTCACGATCTGCCTCTCCCTAGGAGGTCGTGGACATTCATTCTTGTGATGTCCCACTTGGCCATAATTAAAGCACTTCCTTTCCCCAGGCTTTTCCCGACAATCTCTGGCATAGTGGCCATTCTTGCCACAACTAAAGCACTCGCCATCTTTCTTATTTTTCTTATTTTGAACATCCATGGTTTGGTCTTGTTTCCTCTTATTCTGGGAATTATTCTTGCCTTCACCGCCTATTGGCGTCTTTGGCTCCTCTGCAGATGCAGTAGCAACCTCAGTCTTTGGCTTAGGTTAAAGACTCTCTGACCTTAATGCCTTTCCTACAATTGACTCAAACGTCTCATCGATGTGGTTTATAAGTCTTTCCCCCAAGTACCCATCTAAACCAGTTATGAACTTCTCGTTCTTCTTCTCGGCAGTATCTATAAGGGATAATCCATATTTCGATAAAGTATCGAACTCAACAATATACTCCGAGACTGCCCTACCATTCTGCTTAAACTCCAATAACTTCCTAAACAATTCTAACTTCTGAGCAGCTGGAATAAACTTATCACTAAAACGAGTTCTAAACTGATCCCAAGTGACTTGATTGTAACACCCCGTATGTTGAATAACTTGTTATAATATAAATCAGGGCAGAATTAAATTTAAAAATCTGAATCAGGGGAAACGGACTATGACATTACGTTCATCTCGGAAAAATACGCGAAATAGAGTCCGAGTTTTCGAAAATCGGAGTCCGTATGACCCAGTTAAGGCCCGAAGAAGTTTTTAGAAAATTTAAATTTCGAAAATAGATTTCAAATGCAGAAATGGAGCAAGGCGGGAAAATTCCCGCCAAGCACCAGGTCGACCCCCGTGTCGACTGGGGAGTCGACATCCAGGTGGGTGTGTCGACAGTAGTGTCGACACCCCTGTCGACACAGGGTGCAACCTGGCTTGCTCGGCCAGATTGGCCTGGGTGCACTGTTTTGGGGTTTGGTCTGTGTTTTGGGGCTGTGACGAAATCTGACGGCTCTAACCTAAATTAGGGTTAATCTAAGGGCCTAAAACACTTAACTAATCTATAAATACACCCTAAGACTACCCTAATCCATACTAAAAATAGATACAACGTCATCATGCCGTCAAAATGCAACTTAGAAGGAGCCTCCACAAATTAAAGAGGAAGATAGCTTCTCAAATCAACTTCTAATCAACTCTAGCAACTTAATCTTCTTCATAGGAGTGCTAATCAAAAAGTTGTGAGTTTCTATGCCTTTAGCAAGCAATTGCTAAACTAATTATGATAGGATATAATGAGGTTATGGTTATGAATGTGGATCAATGCAAGTTATGTTATCATATGCTATGTGCTCATGATGTTAGTTATGCAAGTTTTATGCTATATGTTCATGATGCTAGTTATGCAAGTTTTATGCTATATGTTCATGATGCTAGTTATGCAAATCACTATGATAAGCATTGATCCATTATGGCACCATGTTATGCAAGTTTAGTGTTTGATTATATGCAAGTTCATATATGATATGTTATGCAAGTTTGGTGTTTGATTATATGCAAGTTCATATATGATATGTTATGCAAGTTTGGTGTTTGATTATATGCAAGTTCATATATAACATGTTATGCAAGTTTGGTGCTTGATTATATGCAAGTAACATGTGCAAGTTTACACCTTTGTATGATATGCATACATATGCAAGTTTACCCCTTTGTATGATATGCATACATATGCAAGTTTACCCCTTTGTATGATATGCATACATATGCATGTTTACCCTTTTTTTATGATATGAGTAACATATGCAAGTTCATCCCTTTTTAGACCTATGACATGTATGCAAGTTTATCCCTTTATGATAGGTCTATGACATGAACATCTATGCAAGTTACCCTCTTTATGACATATGTGATTCATGCAAGTTTGGGTTGGTTATTTATGCTAGTTTGGTTTGATGCTATGGTCATATATACAAGTTGACACCTTTAAAACCCATGTTGATGCTAATGTTATGCTAAGTTGAACCCATTGTATTTGTGATGAATCTTCCCTTATTAAGTATGTCATGTTAGCGTATTATGTGGGGAACGATGGGGTTAATATTCATGTTAACAAAATTGTGGTGAAATTGGTATGAAGTTGCATACCATAAGCGGATGGACATAATTGAGTCAATTATGTACATCATTAAGTTGGAATTAATTAGGGAAAATTAATTCAAAATATGGGGGTGATTAATTAGGTGTAATTAATCGACTAAGACACGAGGTTGGACCCTTTTGTAGCATAAGACTGCCCGGACCCGACCAGCAAATCCAGCGGCTACAAATGATTGGCCCAATGTGAGAGGTCTTAGGCATAAACTAAATATGTGACAAGTGTAAAGACACGAGGTTAGACTCTGTTATGGCGTAAGGCTGCCCGGACCCGACCGGCAAAAGACAGTCTAATGTGAGAGGTCTTTACAAAGGTTACGTTCTTAATCAATTAAGAAACACTTAACCAGATAAGCATGTTGTGGGGCATGAGGGGTTAAGTGGGTGCCTTGGGCGGCATGTGGAAATCAAGTAAGTGCCTTGGGTGGCATGTGGAAATCTAGTGGGTTGCCTTGGGTGGCAATAGAAAATACGATTAGAATACTTAAGTGGAAACATGTAATTAAACATGATTAAAGGGTTAAGTGGGATGCACTAGAAAAGGGACAAGCTTAGGTGGGTAGCTTGTGGGCGCCCATTTCAACCAGTAACCAATATGTGTCTTTGTGGGCTCGACCCATGTCGAGGACGGGACACGCGTACTGGGCTTGACTATAAGAGGCCAAAACGGGTTAGCGGTGGCAACGCAAGTCCAACGGGTTTCATATGCGTGTGTGGACCCGGGCTGGTAGGTAAGACGTTGTTGCATCGTGTAGGTATAAGTCGTGCACCGTTGGTTGTATCGGGTTGCCACTTTGGGGAGTGATACACCCCACTGTGGGGCCAACACGGGTATCTACGTTAGGGAGCCGATCGCTTGGGGAGTAGTGGGTACACCTAGTGGAGAAAGGGGCAGACGGCACCTATGTGGTCAACTAGGGGTACACGAAACTACTAGTTATATTTTCTAAGTCCATGAGTGGGATCAACCCTTGAGTAGGAATGACTGGTGTGGTGCAGTTTAATAATTGTCCTTGGATGGGTAGATGCGTCTTTACCGTTATCTTCGTTCTTCCTATGTCTAGTTGGCTGCTTAGTGTAGTCATTTATCCCCAGTCATTACCGTACCAAGTTTATATCATACCCTAATTACTTTAATGATTGTATTGTTAAAGTTATAGGACTCGCTCAGACTTATGTCTGACCCCGTTGTTTTTATCTTTTTCCCCCTCAGGTCCTCAGGTTGGGCCTAGCACTAGTGGGCTTTGATCAGATTTCTTTATCTATCTTTTGGAGCTTGGACCATTGATGTAAAGCCCAGCTTATCTTTTCTATTATGGCTATTAGTTATGTAGTGGGATTATGTACTTATGTTTTTATCAGGATGGATATTTAGTACTTGACTCTGGTTTTATGGTTTTGTAACCAAACATGTTTACCTTCTGCTGCAATGAAATGATGTTTTAGTTAACAAGTATTATTTATATCTGTCTTGTTGTAATTTTTCTGTTCTATATTCACTTAAAATACTCCACCGAAGTTAAGGCATTCCCATAGTGAGTGACCGTAGTGGGTGTGGCGTGTTACATTGATCCTCTGGAGTAGCTGCCTTAATAGCATTCCACCAGTTCATTGCCCGTCCTTGTAGCTGTCGGGATGCTAGCCTTCTCTTCATCGCATCCTCGATACCCAAGTCTTCGAAGATATGCTCACAGCTATCCAACCAATCTTGAACATCCGTAGCCGATTCCATTTCATGGAACGGCTTCCCACCAAGACTAGTATAATCCTTATTCAGCTTGGAAAAATCGGCCCTATGTGCCTGCAGTACTGGACCACCACCATTACTAGCATTGGGAGCTGCCCTCTGCACATCCCTAAGCATCTCTCTCATGAAGTTGGTGAACATCGCCCTCATATCAGGGTCACTCCTATTGTTAGCACTTGACCCATGTTCCTCAAGTTTCGGCTCATCGTTCAATCTGTAAGGAGAAAACGATTAACCATCTCTTCAGTGGTGCTAGTGCAGTGCGACTCCACCATTAACTATACTAATAGTATATATATATAGCTAGCTTTTGAAAACCAAAATATAACAAATATGCGCTCTCATATATGTATACTATCTCTCCCTGATGTCTTCCCCTAGGTTAACTACACAACCTAGGCTCTGATACCAAGTGTGACGGCCCACCCCGCACCAGCCGGCATTTCCTCCGAAAGTGCGCTGTACACATGCCCGACTAGCACGAAACGATCGCCAAAGAAAAGGAAGAAGAGAATGAACTAATCGAAAACCTGTAGAATGTCTCACAGTGCATGGAACAAAATATAATAATAATGTACTTGACATAAAACAGGTGAGACAGTGCATAAGCTGATAACTAAAACCAACATCAACATCATCATCAGAGTAGCAGAAATCAAAATACAACTTATTACAACTTTCCAAATTACTGTCTCTAAACAAAAGAAAGAAAAGGTGCAGTAGTAATGCCCAAAGTAGTGACCAGCATCGACACAGGGAGAATATCTATATATCATACGTGGAAGCCTCCTGCTCGTCTCCGGTACAGCTACTCGTGCATCACCAGCTAACCTGTCTCTAGTCTGCTCGTGAGAGCACCCAGAGTGATAAGTAGAGACATGAAACTCTGGGTCAGACAAAAAGTCTGGTATGAGCGATAATCGGCTAAACAGAACAATAACAGGTATACTAAACAATACCTGAACCTGGACCTGCAACGAAAGCATTAGCACTACATACCGTACAATACTCCAAGGTGCCACTAACATAGGTGTAAAGAAATACGGGGTGGAGGTGTGCATGTCATGGTGATGGCAAACAATCAAGCATAGCAACCATCCTCACATCTCTCGCTCGGTGCATAAAGCATACGATATCCACTACCTTGGTCACCTAATCCTTTGGGCCATGATGGAATCCAATCCTATACAACTATCACTACAAGCCCACTATCCGTCTCTTAGTGGTGAACCAAAGTTATGAATACCGACAACCCCTTTGCACACGTCCAGCAGCAAATTCCAATCGTGAAGTTAACTCGTTGGTTCCCAACTGGATCGTGAGTACAGACTTCCCATTTGGACTACCTCTGCATCTCCGGTTTTGGCCAACATCTCCGGATCGGTTCGGTTCTTCCATACTCGTACTCAACATCTCGACTCGTGACAAGCCCCTTCGGATTGGATAGGAGAATACCCATTTGGTTCGGGTCGTGCTCCACCTTCTTTAGGTCGGATCGGTTCGTAGAGGGTCCTCTGGTTCGGATCGTGAGTCTCTTCGGATCGGGTCGAGTCCCTCAAACCCATTCGTGGTACATCGGTTTGTCTCCCTCTTCAACTTTGGATTGTGACTTCATGGCGCACTCCAGGAGAACGGGTCGGATCGGATGAAGAAGTGGCATCGGCTCGGATCGGAGTGCCTTCTCTCCAGTAGGTCGGGTCGTGAGCTTCAAGTGCAAGCGGTTCGGATCGGGGTTCAGGGGATCCAATCCGATCTCTGCACATTTCCTGCACTTTATCCAGCGACCTGTTTTACTCCACACAACGGCATTATCGACCCTTCTAACTGTTCTAAACAATCAAAAAACATACCATACAGCCATAGCAACATGTATAATCATCCACAAACAGCAAAACAATAATCATAGCATGTAAAATGGATCAAACATACCCAAAACACAATATTTTCCACTAAGCATGTTTAAGCAAAACTAATGATATGATTAGCAAAACTTAAGCAAATCAACCCAAATTTCTAACAGAGGTATAAAACATTATTTCTGAATTTATAAATATTTTTCCAGATTTTTAACATGTCTAATTTCGTTAATCTTTACTAATTACCCTTAATCAACCGTAATTAGTGCAAAACTATGCAAATCACTCACCTTGGCGACAAATAAAACTCAGATCTGAAATAAATCTCTGTTTGGCACGAATACTGATGTCTAACAGCAGCTCTAACCTTGCTTTGGTGCTATCTCTTCTTAATTTGATGTTGCTAAGCTTAATCCTTGATTAGAAAGTGATTTGGAGATGTTTTAGAGGTTAGAGGCCATTATTAGGGTTCTTAGGAGGTAGACGGCGACTAGAAAACTGAAATGAAATGAAACCTAACTCATTTCAGTCTCCCCATAACCCTAATCCCGAAATGGGTTATGGGCCCATTTGCTAACCACCTCATTTGACCCGGTTAAGCAGTTTTTCACTATCTGAAACTTGTTTCAGCCATATCTCCCAAAAGGTGTTTGGCTAGTATGACCATTCTACGGAATTGTAAACCATCGTCCAGATCCAATGGAAGTGGTTTCAGGTCAAAACTCCTTTCCAATAAAAAGTTATGGCCAAAACAGTATCGGTTAGGAGCAAAATGGTCATTTAAAAATCGGCAAAAATCATGAACATGGGAAATTACCCCAATAGTCATCTCCAAAAGTTACATGACCATACGACTTCGTATGTGAAAGAAATAAATATCCTACGATCCTGCGATGCATAGAATGCGGGTCGTTACACAAATCTCATAAAAAATGGAAAAGAAGAGGAGAAGAGAATCAACATCAAAACTGGAATAAAATAGGAATATGAGTTATGAACTGGCATAGAACAATAAAATAGATCCAATAGGCATATGGAATATGAACTAACATAGAACAAATAGATCTAATAGGCATATGATAGCAAAAATTTGGGGTATGAATAAGAATTTACACAACTTGATATGATTCATCTTACAAGCATGTTCATATGGTCCAATTTACAATCCTATCACAATCACTTTTTAATTAATTATACGTGAAAGTATCTTAAACTCACAGCGACTGGATTTAGAATAGAGAATAGCTTTGAATTCTGAGTTCTGAATTTGATTAGCTTAACAGTTGTTGTAAAATTTGATTCTTATATTCCAATTTGAATACTCCTATTCTGATTTTCTTTGGAGAAGAGAAGAGAGGCCAGTATTAATTTAGATTAGAGCAGCACGGAGGCGCCATGGATTAGTGTAATGAAATTAGGGTTAGGTCTAGGTGTGTTTTATAGGTGTATTAGGTGAATTAGGGCCTTTAGATTAGATTAGAGATCATCATAACCACACAACTCAAAAGACACGTCATCAAGCTAATCCCTGAAGCACACATCATCAGAGAACTCTTCAGAATTCTTTGCAGGTTTTGCCCCGGCATGGGCGCACTTCCCAGGTGCACCAGTGCATTTTTGTTCTGGCGCACTTCACAAGTGCGCCAGTTATCCCAGCCTATTTTCTGATTTTTCTGCCCAACTTCTATCGTCCATAACTTCTTCATGCGGTATCCGTTTTACGCAAGCTCAAACTCTATCTCACGTAGAATTTCGAGACTAACGCAATGGCATAACCCGATTCACCTAATTATTCTTTTAAAAAATAATTATTGTTTAATTACCTCTTATGTCATGTTTTAAAATTATGGGGTGTTACAAGAATAAATTCTCCACCACCAAACAGATATATATTTAGCAGAGACCAACGAATATAGTATAAAGGAATACAATGTCAGACATACCATCCATTTGCAAGTCTTTTCTGGGTCTAAACGAAATCGGAGGCACCTTATTCCTCTTCCTACATGTCCGATACAGGAGAGAGGTCCTCGCATATCCGGTCGATCTCCAAGTATGTCTGGACAATCACCACTTATTACCTTGTCTTGGGATGCCTCCCAATCAAGACATCAGTAATCATCCAAACGATGTGAAGATCTCCGATCTTCAACCACCGTCTTCATCATCGACTTATCATCGTACCAATTATTCAGAATGGGATAAACCCGGTCTTTCTGAATAACTCGCGTATCTTATAAACAAGTGCTATAAAAACACAACATACGCCTCATTCCAATCTAAAATACTCATTTATTCAAATAATCTTTTCACAATTTAAACCAAATTATGGTTTTCCAAACTAGTCGGGATTAGCGCACCATACCGAAGTAATCATTTGTTTTATTTCCCAATCCCAACATAGTGATCCCATGGAGCAAAACTGGTAGTACTCCATATCCAACACCACAATGTTATCGGTAAAGTTAATTACCATTTCATGTTCAATTCTATTTAAAGATTTAACTATCGCCTAGAGTAAAACTGGTGGTACTCGATCATTTCCCAAATTGGATAATTTGAATTATCACATTCACATTTCAATCTAATTAACGATTTATTAAAAATCCACTTAGTTTTAATCTCCAAAAATCATTATGTAATGATTATTCAAATTTAGGAAATAAATCATGTCTTTAACTTTGTTAAAGAACCAATGTCATTTAGAACACAGTTCACGATAAACCCAGAATCACATTCCGTTAGTTATGAAATCTTCACGGAAAACCGATCAATATATATAATCGATATAAATTTTCGTATCCAACTAGTAATATAAATGGAATAACAACAAAGCCTTTCAAATTCCATTGATATTAACAGTCTTCCTCAAAGGAAGCTCACTTCGTTTATTACAAAAATCGAATTCCATTTCATTCCAATTTATTTGATTGAATTGGAAAGCTTTACTTTGGAAATTCTATTAATCTTAATTGAAAGATTAATATATTCCAGATCACATTTCACTGTTAATCAGGTTAAAGAACGAATGTCGTTAAAACACAGTTCACAATAAACCCAATTCACATTCCATTTTATTCCAATTACTAAATATAACTAGAAAGTCTAATAATCTTAATTAAAAGATTTATTCTTTTCACACGGGGTTTAAGAATAGTGTTACAGAAGACACCATTCACGACAAACCCAAAATTCAATTTGTTTTTAAATATAAGGCTCTGAACATAAATTATATCGGCTTATATTCAATATCAAATTCTGAAATCAACACATATCGCATGGGGAATAACGATATATATCTATCTTCCAAATTCCTCCACAATATCTGTGTAGTCACGGAATCCAATATTGAAATAACTCGAAGTTGATTTTTATTCAAATCCATTCTAATTTATACATTGGAAAATTCTAGTTAGATTAAAACCATTCCCAAATCCAATTTATTTATTTAAAAGCAATGGATTATCATTCTAGTTATTAACTAGTTCATTTTGATAAAAATATATTTTTATCTTTCCAAAACTGGAATTTTTTATCCATAATCTTTCCAAATCATTAATCATGATTTTACACAAATTATTAATATTTTTAATAATTTTATTAAGGCATGTACAGTCGATTTCCAATAACGGCAACCGAACTGCATCCATAGCGACCTTTTTCAAATTTGATTTGGACATAATTCTAAATCCAACTGTTCAAATTTAAATTACTTATATTCGTTGGAAATCTCTTTTCGATACAAACCCAATGGTTCTTGTTTTAGGAGAATCTGACGGTCAGATCTCCCGTACTGTCCATTAAAAGTTAATGGTTGAAATTCGCGAACGGTCGCAACACAACGTGTTCTATTCAAGCCATTAATATATATATACATATTTATATTATATATTATATATTCCATAGATTTCCATTTAAAATGTATTTTCTAAATTCGTTTATAAATTCATTTCAAAATGATTTCAACTTCATTTGAATTTTCAAATCAAAATTGAATATTTCTCAATAAATTCATTTTAAATTCATTTTAGAACGATTTCTACTTCATTTCAATTTTCAAGTCAAAATTGAATATTGCTTTATAAATTCGTTTTAAATACATTTTAAAATGATTTCTACTTAATTTCAATTTTCAAATCAAAATTGAATATCTCTTAATAAATTCGTTTAAAATACATTTTAAAACGATTTCTACGCCATTTCAATTTTCAAATCAAAATTGAATATTTCTTATAATATTACAATGATAATATTTTCAAAATATCTGATTTTGATTATACACTGAATATTATTTAAAAATATTCGTTAATTCCGAATTGGAATCGGACTCATTCAATTACCATATAATTTCAGTTATATGGATTTCATACATCGCATGTATACAAAGATAATGATAAACAATCATCAAAAATTCATACAACATCTAGAGTGCATTTTACCACTGTATAAGCATTAAAATAAATAAATAACGCTTATACAGTTTGTCATCCCGTCGATGGACATATAGCTAAATAATTGAGATTAGTGTACGTCAAATATCATTCCAATACCCGTGTGGGGTTTAAATTAACAAACACATATTTTATTTGTGTAATTGGGCGACATGTAAAATTTATCGTCCCAATCAATGTCAGTTAAATGGTTGTACATACACAAATCATCCGATCGTAAATGAATATTTATTTCAACACATGACTATTTTATATAGTTTTATTACAAATTAAAAATGATATTTTTCATGATTAAACATTTTATTCAATTACATGAATATTTTTAATCACAATACAATCAATTTCACAACCACAGTCAATCCAAACAAACATCCATGGTTTGTACAATAAATAGTGTCAGGAGCTACTAAGTCGCGTTTGCAACCTAGAATATTTTTAACTGTAAAATAATTTGAGTGAGAAGAAGTTCTTACCTTTGGTTTCCACTACGCCATTCTTTGATTATTGATCCTAAATTCTCTAGGAATCCTGCATGTCTATTTTATAAATAACATACATAAGTTAAAAATGATATTTTTTATTTATCGAATAATTATTTCATAGCTTGACTATTTTATAAATAGTATGCGTACGATAAAAATCATATTTTTTTCTTACTAAAAATTATATTTTTATCTAACTAAAAATCATATCTTTATATAATTAAAAATAAGATTTTGGTCTAACTAAAAATCATATCTTTATATAGTTAAAAATCATATTTTTATCCAACTAAAAATCATATCTTCATATAATTAAAAATAAAAAAACTCATTGTTTTCAATCGGAGGAGGGGATGCTTGCACGGTTCGTCGTAGGTAGGGGTGCTGGTGGGGTGTGGGTAGCTTAGGCGACGGCAGGTGGTGGGATGGTAGCCGGAGCAGCAGTTTGGGGGCTAGGGTTTTGTGGTTGGTTAGCTGAGAAAGGAGGGAGGCGTAAGGAGCATCAGAGGGGGGTCGGCAGCCTAAAAGGGAGGTGGTGGTGAAGGGGTGGTGGCGAGGGAGGCTGGAGCGACGGTGATGGGGGTTCAATCGTTTTTCTATCTTTTTTTCGGTTTGACTGAGTGGAGGAGATAAAGGGAGTTTGACCACCTTTTATATATTTAATTTTATTTTAATTATTTCACTATGCCATAGATGGTCTATTACAACGAAAACCCATGGTGCTGCAAGCTACAATGTTGCCATTGCTACGATGTTTTTTGTCTATTGCAATGCACGCTTCAATGTGTTAGTATAGATATCAACATGTGTTGCAGTAGCCGCATGAATAAAATTAGCAATCCGCGTCAACACGATCCAATGGTCCAGATTAATGATCCGCATCGATCTGATTTCCTTCAACACCGCAGCGATCTTTTACCCAAATTTTCATTTTCCCACTGAAAAATAATTCTCATTGTTTTCACTTGAGAAAATTATGACCGACTTTCTTTTCCCTAAATTTTCATTTTACCGCTGAAAAATAATAAAATAATTCTCGTTATTTTCACTTTTCCATTTTCAACCCTAAATCGTTCGAACCCTAAACTAAAATCCCAATTCTTATCGCAGGGAATCCCAATTCTTGTTGCCCTTCTTCTTCCCTAAATTCTCCTTCCTCTAAAACAAAAACCACTTCTTCCTTCTCCTATCATTTTAGTTCTCACTGCAGCAAAATTCGACGAGCCAACCACTAATTATGTTGTTCGCTACCAAATAAAGATCCGATTTTGCACGAAATTGCTTCGCTGCTGATCTGCTTTCATTACCCTAAGGTATTGTAAATGAATTTTTTGATCTCAAATTACCTTTTTTCGATGATCCATAGTGTTGTACTTCGTCAGTCTGTACATTCATTTTTTAGGCTAATCGGTTTTAGGCTTAACATGAAGGTATTCCCTAGCCATTTAGGTCTTTTTTTCCTTAAACCTACATCATTAAATATGTTGTTTCACAAAAGTAATTCTTTTGGGTTATGCCTATCATTCCAACTTGCGAGCACAAGTAGAAATCGTGGGTGGTTGATTTTGTTGTCCACCATAGTGCATGGTGGGACAATATCCGGAGAATAGAAGTAGAATGTGGCAAGGCTTGTGAGTACAAAAGTTCTCTGGATAATGTTCGACTAGGCAATATGTGACAATGCCAAATTCAGAGAGGAACTTTCACTTCCAAGGCCCATATGGAAGTGAATTTTTTCACTCGGGCAGGATGCAAAGCAAATTTAGGTGATCCAGGAAGCCTTGTTTTGATCGGATCAGAATCATAACCATTGCTCTTTAAAGCCGAGCTTAACGCCCTTATTCTTTTTTGGGGTTTGTACATTTAGTTCTCAACCAGTGGGATCTCCTTCGATGTAGTAAGTGTTTAGCCTTGTTAGACGTCATATAGTACACACTACATTTATCATATCCACATTTATGCAAATTTCAGGAATGTAATTGATGTTTCATCCTATAGTTTATGTTTATTCGTTATAAATATTATGGAATCTTTGTTGGTACTTACAAGAGTACACATTGTCACGAATTTGTTTTATGTTGATTTTTAGAGATAAAAACTCATGAAGAATGTCCGCTAATAGATTTTGGGAGGAAAACCATGACTTAAGTCTCGGACTGCGGACATCACCGAATATTGCATGATGCGGACATCAATTTCTACTTCAAATTCGTCAACAGCGGCTGCGAGAAAGAACTACCGCGACAATATCCCTGCGAAGATGAGGATTGTGAAGGTAGGGTCGAATGCCGGGAAGAAGTTTTTTGGTTGCTCCATGTAACACCCCATATTTTCTGTAAATGTATAAGGAACAAATCAGAGAATAATTAATTTTTAAAATAAGAATCAAGGGAAACGGGTTGCGCCATTGCGTTCGTCTCAAAATTCTGCTTGGAAACGAGTCCGAGTTTTCGAGAAACGGAGTCCGTATGAGGGAGATATGACCCTCCGAAGTTTTAGGAATTTTTAGAACCGAAAACATCTTGAAATTCGAATTAGAAATTCGAATTCAAACGCCAGCGCAGACTAGGCGGGAATTTTCCCGCCCAGGACTAGGTCGACACTATGGTCGACCTCCCAGGGACCAGGTCGACCCTATGGTCGACCTAAGGGTCGACCTGGTGACAGAACCCAGTTCTGAGCCTGGGTTCATTCTGATGTATCTGGTCACGTTTTCTGTCTAGATTCGTCCGCCTAATCCTATTTAAACAGCCTCCTAGCCTCATTCTCTCTACACCATTTTATTCTCTCCTTATGTTGCCTCTGAAATATTATAAATAAATAAAATAATGGCGTCGCTACTCTGCTGGAATCAAAACTAGAAATAGTGCATCTTCTTCCAAATCCGAATTAGGTTAAAAGAGAACTACTGCAACTCTTCTTCTATAATCCAATCAAGGCAAGCACAGTTATTTTTATATATGAATTTTAATTATGATCGTGACGTTGTTGTAAATCTGAATCTAAGGTTATGCATATTATGTTCTGTTTAGATCTATCCTATTGTAACTATTCTGTATCTCTCTTATTTTGTTCTATAGCCAGGCTACCACGAGCCTGAGCCAAATCTCATAAGAGATTGACACACGAATGCCAAACTTTTGGGGCAAATAATGAATGATGCATATATTGGGAATGACTGATCTGTGACTGATTTTAGGAAAGAATATAGGCTGTAGCTAGAACATAAATCTGAGACATATGGCTAAACATGTTTGAAACATAAAGTGTATTGAACATATGACTTGAGGCATAGAAGAATATTGGACATATGACTTAGGATTTGGGTATAAAGATTTAACTGTAAATAAGCAATTGATTTAGATACATAGCACATGTTGTAATTCTGGACATAAGTTGGAGGCATATTATATGAGATTGTTTATGACTTAGAATATAAAGGACATAAGTTGTAATTCTAGATCTAGACATACTTTATATATTATAGTCTATAATTTAGAAGAAGGAGGACTATTTTGTGTATAACTTGGCATAAGGACCTATATTAAATAGGATAACCATTAATGTGAACACGCCTAAAAGTGGGTTTCTGGATATATGACATGCACTGTAATCCTATATTTGGCATAATTTATATGTAAGGTTTTTGGAGAATATTCTGAACTTTGCAAGTTTAACTAAAATTTGGGACATATGTTATATGGTGGATTATGACCATAATTTGGGCTTATAAGTTTAGGCTTACTTTATGAATTAGGCAAGATATGTGAATAGGACTTTAAGGAATGTTTAATCAACTAAAACTGTTATCTATTTAATATGCTAAATTTGCCTAATCTGCTAAATCTGTTACCTGTTTAATCTACTGAATTGCCTAAACTGTTAAATATGTTGAATCACCTAATCTGCTAATTATGCCCAATCTACTAAATCTGTTGAGTTGCCTAATCTGTTGAACCGCCTGAGCTGCTAAATCTGTTAGATCTGTTGAAAAGCTGAATGATTGTAATTTGTGTAAAACATGTTAATTTATTTAATCTGTTGCGACTCGAAAAGTAGTCAAATCTGTTAAATTGGCATAGTTAGTCTGATATTTGTTTCATTTGTAATGGAATAAATAGGTTATAATAAAAATGCTGAGACACAAGGTTAGACTCATGTTTGCGGTAGAAGCCTGCCCGGACCCAACCAGCTTAACCAGAAATCGCAAACTACTAGTCTAATGTGAGAGGTCGTAGACATAAATAAAATATGCTTAGACACAAGGTCAGGTATGGTTTGTGGTAGAAGTCTGCCCGGAACCGCCCGGCTTATCCAGCGGCCACAAGCTACTGACCTAATGTGAGAGGTCTGCGCATTAATATTTAATTAATGCAAATCTGAGGTAAATATGATGTCTAAAACGTGTTGGGTAGATAGGGATAAACCAACTGGACTGATGAATTAATAAACCTGTTTCGTGAATCTGTAGGCCCAATACAAAGCTAGAAAATCTGTAAGTCTGTTAAAACTGTACATCTGATCCGTTAGTCTGAAAACCTGTTAACCTGATTTTTCTGATCTGTGAACTAGTTGACTTGAACTCTATATGTCTGAAAACTTGTAAACAAGTTAATCTGAAATCTGTTAGTCTGGGGACACAAGGTTAGGAGGGAAAATACTTGTGTCATCTGTTGTTTGGGACCCATATTAGTCAGTAATCCTTTCTGATATCAAAACTATGACCCAACAGTAGGTAGGGTCCGGGCACGCTTACTGAACTAATTACAAGCGGTTCATTTTGATAATGGCGAGGGGTGTTGATGGTGCGTTCCAACCGGGTCATGTGCGTGCATGGATCCCAGTCTGCCTCTGAGGATGTAAGACGCCGTGACATCTGTAAATAGGTCTGTGCCATTTAAAGGTTGCCACTTTGGGGAGTGATACACCCTTTTGTGGGGCTGGCACAGGGTATTTATGAATTAGGGAGCCGATCGCTTGGGGTAGATTCAGGGTACACTTAGTTCTGTCTGTTTCGGCCGGGTACCGTCTGTTTCTGTTGGGTGGTAACACCTATCTGTTTCTGCGTGGTACCGTCTGTTGGGGTGGTAAAGGCCCATTTACTAGTGTACACCTAATTCTAACATTTTGTTTCGAAAGAATTATTCTGTTTTTGTACCTTCTGTTCAGGTGGTAAAGGCCCATTATTCTGTTTCTGTTTGGACATTAGGGTAACACCTAATCCTGTTATACTAGTATTAATGCAGAGAAGTAAAATATAAGTAAGAAGCATAACTTGGGCTATATCATTCTGTTTCTTCTGTTTAGCTTAAGTATATTAGTTACTCTTGTTGATATTGTCTCTTATCCAGCTTTATTTTCATGTCATGATATTATTATCTGTTCATATACTGAAAGTCATTGGACTTGCCAGACTTTATGTCTGACCTTGCTTGTTTTCGCCCCTTCTCTTTCATTCACCCCCCCCCCCCCCCCGGTTTGTAGGGTGGAAATCTTGTTGCTTGATTTGGACTTTCTTTGCTTGAAGTATCGCTTGGCCTTGGCTCTATCTTTCCATGGCAGTTTATGTTGGGGGATTATGATTTTAAAAACTATGTATTCTGAAGGCTTTTGTACAAGACTGATATTTTGCACTTGAATTCTGATATTGTGATTTGAAAAGATGTAACCAAACTTACTTCTATTTCTGTTGTAATAAAGTTATAAATTTTTCAAGTATGGTTTTATCTGTCTTGTAAATTTCTGTTTTGTCTACTAAAACGCTCCATCAAAGTTAAAGCATTCCATTTGTGAGTGACCTTAACGGAGGTGGGGTGTTACACTTGGTATCAGAGCTGAAGGTTACCAGACTTGATAAAAAGCTTTTGAAAAACTATTTTCAAAAGGGTTTTAAAAGAAAGTATTTTCGAAAAGGGAAAGCCTGTTTTGAAAAACATAATCCCCAAAGCCATAGCATATCTTTCTATCCTTTGTTTTGAATCTTTCCTTTTTCTTTTGTTTCAGCATGTCTGGGGATCTTAACCTTCCTGAGGGCGTACCGGTACCTGGCTGGTTCAGGAGGTACTTAGAGGCTAGGGCCAACGATGCAGGCCCAGCAGACATTCCTCCTCCAGCCGCAGTGATTCCCCCTCCTCCGCCCCCACCTCATGCAATTGCTTTCTCAAAGATCTGTAAAGATTTTAGGGCCATGGGTGGAAAGGATTTCATGGGAACTGAATCATTCGTAGAAGCGAGGAACTGGCTCAAAGAAACTGAGGATCGGCTCGTTATCTTCGAGGTGGATGATAGGGAGAAGGTACAATTGGCGGTATGGTTGCTCAAGGACGAAGCTTCCTATTGGTGGGAAGTCACTAACGCCGAGAGGCCGGTTGAAACATGGATGGATTTCAGAACAAGGTTTGAGACGAAATTCCTCTCGCAAGTTGAACGAAGTCTACAACTGGAAAAGTTCTTATCTCTTAAGCAAGGAAGTATGATGGTCAAGGAATACGTCAACCAGTTTAACCAACTGGCTAGGTTCGGACTAGATTTAGTCAACACCCAGCATAAAAAGGCTCTCCGCTTTGTTAAAGGATTGAACGAGCCACTGCACAGCCTAGCCATGACCCATGTACCCATGGGAGCAATTTACGAGAGATTGGTGGATATGGCACTACTACATGAGGAAGACAAGGGCAAGAAAGAGGCAAAGAAGGAAGAACCACAGAACAAGAAAGCATGGCCCAAAAAGGAAACACAAAAGAAGGATGAAAAGTCTGAAGATAAGAAGGAGAAAAAGTGCTTTACTTGTGGAAGCTCGACTCATCTGAACAAGGATTGCATAAAAAGAAAGGGCACTTGCTTCAACTGTGGTGAGATGGGACACTTCACTAAGGACTGCCCGAAGAAACGAGGGCAAGGGCAGAGGGCAGGACCAACTTCTGGAGGGCAGGCGAACACTATCGAGGCTGGTGGATAGGATAGAAATAAGGAAAATTTCTGTAGGAGGTTTAATTTCTTTATCTGGTTGTTGAGTTAAAGCTCTTTTCTGATTCAGGCATTTTTTCTGTAATCGATACTCTGCACTTTAATACTAGTATTGTTTCTGATTCCGTTGTAGACTCAGACCCATAAGGGTTATGACTCATCTAATTGTGATAAGTTGGGTATCTGTGTTAAGCGTTAAGTTGACTATGACGCATACATTCTGAGTTTTTATCATGATTAGCTTCCTAAGAATCATTTGGTGATCTAATCTGTATCAGTAGTCTGTAGGAGTTTTTACTCAAAGTTTGAAATAGATTTCCAGTTGGGCATTTGTTTAATGGGAGTGATTCTCTGAGTATTAATCTGATGTTGATTTCGGTCTTCGGGGTTGATACTTAGGGAGTTATTCTCTTAAACCGATGTCTAATGGGAACCAAGCTTTAGTTTTAATTATACTTGCCTCTATCACTCGACTTTATCCTTCGACCTTTGGGTAGAAACTAATGGGTGTAAACATGTGTTTGAGACATGTTATGTTTGATGGTTGCAAGTGGATGCAAGTGGATGCAAGTGGTTGCTAGTGATTGCCAGTGGATGCATATACACACACTAGGCACTAGATCAGCTCAAAAACACTTTCTTACGGCATATGGATGTATGTGCATTTTTTTTATGGATGCGAAATGGTTGCCTCAGCACATGGATGTTGCATATGAATGAACAGTTGTGCACTCACATAGAAATATATGCATCAAATAGGAAAATTGCATACATGTGGAACTCATGGCACTGACATAATTCGCATAAAGGAGGTCAACTGAATCGGTAGACCGCCTGATCTTTACATTAAATAAGGAACATATACACACACTTTTGCATATGTTCATACAACATTAGAAGTTTTCTAAGGACATTGGATGCTTGTGGGTGATGGTTGAGTAGATGGATGACCGAATGGTAAGACACATTCTTCTTAACATGAAGATTTCGGGGACGAAATCCTTTAAGGAGGGGAGAATGTAACACCCCGTATTTTCTGTAAACGTATATGTTAATATAAGAATCAAGGGAAGCGGGTTGCACCATTGCGTTCGTCTCGAAATTCTGCTTGGAAATGAGTCCGAGTTTTCGAGAAACGGAGTCCGTATGAGGGAGATATGACCCTCCGAAGTTTTAGGAATTTTCAGAACCGAAAACATCTTGAAATTCGAATTCGAAATTCGAATTCAAACGCTAGCGCAGACTGGGCGGGAATTTTCCTGCCTAGGACCAGGTCGACCTGGGGGTCGACACTATGGTCGACCTCCCAGGGACCAGGTCGACCTGGGGGTCGACCTGGTGACAGAACCCAGTTCTGAGCCTGGGTTCATTCTGATGTATCTGGTCACGTTTTCTGTCTAGATTCGTCCGCTTAATCCTTTATAAACATCCTCCTAGCCTCATTCTCTCTTCACCATTTTATTCTCTCCTTATGCTGCCTCTGAAATATTATAAATAAATAAAATAATGGTGTCGCTACTCTGCTGGAATCAAAACTAGAAATAGTGCATCTTCTTCCAAATCCGAATTAGGTTAAAAGAGAACTACTGCAACTCTTCTTCTATAATCCAATCAAGGCAAGCACAGTTATTTTTAGATATGAAATTTAATTATGATCGTGACATGGTTGTAAATCTGAATCTGAGGTTATGCATATTCTGTTCTGTTTAGATCTATCCTATTGTAATTACTCTGTATCTCTCTTCTTTCTGTTCTATAGCCAGGCTACCACGAGCCTAAGCCAAATCTCATAAGAGATTGACGCACGAATGCCAAACTTTTGGGGCAAATAATGAATGATGCATAAATTGGGCATGACTGATCTGTGAATGATTTGAGGAAAAAATATAGGCTGTAGCTAGAACATAAATCTGAGACATATGGCTAAACATGTTTGAAACATAAAGTGTATTGAACATATGACTTGAGGCATAGAAGAATATTGGACATATGACTTAGGATTTGGGTATAAAGATTTAACTGTAAATAAGCAATTGATTTAGATACATAGCACATGTTGTAATTCTGGACATAAGTTGGAGGCATATTATATGAGATTGTTTATGACTTAGAATATAAAGGACATAAGTTGTAATTCTAGATCTAGACATACTTTATATATTATAGTCTATAATTTAGAAGAAGGAGGACTATTTTGTGTATAACTTAGCATAAGGACCTATATTAAATAGGATAACCATTAATGTGAACACGCCTAAAAGTGGGTTTCTGGATATATGACATGCACTGTAATCCATGGCTATATTTGGCATAATTTATATGTAAGGTTTTTGGAGAATATTCTGAACTATGCAAGTTTAACTAAAATTTGGGACATATGTTATATGGTGGATTATGACCATAATTTGGGCTTATAAGTTTAGGCTTACTTTATGAATTAGGCAAGATATGTGAATAGGACTTTAAGGAATGTTTAATCGACTAAAACTGTTATCTGTTTAATATGCTAAATTTGCCTAATCTGCTAAATCTGTTACTTGTTTAATCTACTGAATTGCCTAAACTGTTAAATATGTTGAATCGCCTAATCTGCTAATTGTGTCCAATCTGCTAAATATGTTGAGTTGCCTAATCTGCTAAGTCTGTTGAACCGCCTGAGCTACTAAATTTGTTAGATCTATTGAAAAGCTGAATGATTGTAATTTGTATAAAACATGTTAATTTGTTTAATCTGCTGCGACTTGAAAAGAAGTCAAATCTGTTAAATTGGCATAATTAGTCTGATATTTGTATCATTTGTAATGGAATAAATGGGTTATAATAAAAATGCTGAGACACGAGGTTAGACTCAAGTTTGCGGTAGAAGCCTGCCCGGACCCAACCGGCTTAACCAGCAACTGCAAACTACTAGTCTAATGTGAGAGGTCGTAGGCATAAAAAAAAATATGCTTAGACACGAGGTTAGGTATGGCTTGTGGCAGAAGTCTGCCCGGAACCGCCCAGCTTATCCAACGGCCACAAGCTATCGACCTAATGTGAGAGGTCTGCGCATTAATATTTAATTAATGCAAATCTGAGGTAAATATGATGTCTAAAACATGTTGGGTAGATAGGGCTAAACCAACTGGACTGATGAATTAATAAACCTGTTTCGTTAATCTATAGGCCCAATACAAAGTTAGACAATCTGTAAGTCTATTAAAACTGTACATCTGATCCGTTAGTTAGAAAACCTGTTAACCTTATTTTTCTGATCTGTGAACTAGTTGACTTGAACTCTGTATGTCTGAAAACTTGTAAACAAGTAAATCTGAAATCTGTTAGTTTGGGGACACAAGGTTAGTAGGGAAAATACTTGTGTCATCTGTTGTTTGGGACCCATATTAGTCAGTAACCCTTTCTGGTATCAAAACTATGACCCAACAGTAGGTAGGGTCCGGGCACGCTTACTGAACTAATTATAAGCGGTTCATTCTGATAATGGCAAGAGGTGTTGATGGTGCGTTCCAACCGGGTCATGTGCGTGCATGGATCCTGGTCAGCCTCTGAGGATGTAAGATGCCGTGACATCTGTAAATAGGTCTGTGTCATTTAAAGGTTGCCACTTTGGGGAGTGATACACCCTTCTGTGGGGCTGTCACAGGGTATTTATGTATTAAGGAGCCGATCGCTTGGGGTAGATTTAGGGTACACTTAGTTCGGTCTGTTTCTGTCGGGGTACCGTCTGTTGTTGGGTCGTAACACCTGTCTGTTTCTGCATGGTACCATTTGTTGGGGTGATAAAGGCCCATTTACTAGTGTACACCTAATTCTAACATTCTGATTCCGTAAGGATTATTCTGTTTCTGTACCTTCTGTTCGGGTGGTAAAGGCCCATTATTCTATTTTTGTTTAGACATTAGGGTAACACCTAATCCTGTTATACTAGTATTAGTGCAGAGAAGTAAAATATAAGTAAGAAGCATAACTTGGGCTATATCATTCTGTTTCTTCTGTTTAGCTTAAGTATATTAGTTACTCCTGTTGATATTGTCTCTTATCCAGCTTTATTTTCATGTCATGATATTATTATCTGTTCATATGTTGAAAGTCATTGGACTTGCCAGACTTTATGTCTGACCTTGCATTTTTTCGCCGCTTCTCTTTCGTCCCCCCCTCCCCACCTCCCCACCTCCCAAGTTTGTAGGGTGGAAATCTAGGAGCTTGATTTGGACTTTCTCTGCTTGAAGTATCGCTTGGTCTTGTCTCTATCTTCCCATGGCAGTTTATGTTGGGGGATTATAATTTTAAAAACTATGTATTCTGAAGGCTTTTGTACAAGACTAATATTTTTGTACTTGAATTATGATATTGTGATTTGAAAAGATGTAACCAAACTTACTTCGGTTTCTGTTGTAATAAAGTTATAAAATTTTCAAGTATTGTTTTATATGTCTTGTCAATTTCTGTTTTGTCTACTAAAACGCTCCATCAAAGTTAAAGCATTCCCTTTGTGAGTGACCTTAATGGAGGTGGGGTGATACACTCCATGTGGTCGGTAAGTATAAATTAGTTTTTTTTTTTGGTTGCTCAATGTCGATTATCATATCTTTCATTGATTTTTTGCTCGAGAATTTAATATATGTGCAGATTGGCGATTGCGGGTATTTTATGTGGCATGACGAAGAGTATGAAATCAACAACAATTCTGACTTGGATGATACTACTGTTAAGTTGATGGAAAAAGAAAAGACTATATTGCAATTGCTTGTGGAAAAGAAGACAATTGAAGAAAAGCTGCTAAAGCAAAAGCCAAAGAAGGCAAAAGCCGATGAATTTGTGGTAGATTTGAAGGAAGAGTTGGCCCTAATGCGCATTGAATGTGGAAAACACGAGACAGGAGAAAAATTCTTTGCAAAAGCTTTAGCTATGTCTTGGATCATGTTTGGAGTTCTTTTGTGTGTTGTTATGGCAATGTAGAGCAGTGAAGTAACATGAAATAGCATGCATGGGCAGTTTTTTAGGTATAATTTTAAGTTTTGTCACATTGTATATTAGTGATATTTTTTGCCATATTGCATATCAGTATACACTTGTATACACATTGTTTAGATCAGTATACACTTGTATACACATTGTATAGATCAGTTATGTAACTCAGTTATGTTTAGATCAGTACACTTGTATCCACATTATGCCTCTCTTATGTAACCCAGTTATGTAAATGAAACGCAAATGCAAATGAAATTCGGTTATGTTTAAATCAGTATACACTTGTATACACATTGTTTAGATCAGTTATGTAACTCACACATTGTTTGGATTAGTACTCTTTTATACACATTGTTTAGATCAGTATACTATGTTATACTGATGCAAATGGAATTCAGTTATGAAACTCAGTTTGTGCTGAAAGGAAACTCAGTTATACTATGACCATAGTTTGTGCTGAAATGCAATTGAGGCATGCATACCTCTTATTTTG
The DNA here is from genome assembly GCA_030737875.1 of Allium sativum. Classification (NCBI taxonomy): domain Eukaryota; kingdom Viridiplantae; phylum Streptophyta; class Magnoliopsida; order Asparagales; family Amaryllidaceae; genus Allium; species Allium sativum. The sequence continues at coordinate 567,326,933 of CM060923.1, read as the reverse complement.
TGCTAAAATGCAACTGATGTATGCAGGTGAAGGAGGCAGTGATGAGGATTTTCAAGAACTTGTTAATGAAGGCACTAGAGGTACACGATGCAGTAGAGGCATTGAATGCATTAAAGGCTTGCGCTATATTTTGAAACTGTTTTAGTTTTATGTAAACATGAATTTAGGACTTGCCGTGTTTGTTTTTGAAATGTTTGTAAAATTGAATTTAATGGCTACGTTTTTTTTATTTTGTAGTTGACTAAATACAACTTGTGTTTGCTGGTTAATTTGAAATAAAAAGTTCTTTGTTAATTTCAGTTTGATGTTATGTTATGTAATGTTGCCATATATATGATATAATGTTGCAGAATGTGATGTTAAATGTTGCCTAACTATGATATAGTGTTGCCATTGGGTGGTAAAATTGTTGCCATAGATTTATGCATGTGGGCCCCACAATTGGATTCCGTGAACTCGGGCTACAAATTTTAGTGGCGATTCCGTAAACCCGGGTTATAGATTATAGTGGGTCCCACATTTTTGTAAATTTAGTACATGCGGCAACACCTGTGCTAATGTTGCCTTAGGATCGAAAATGTGTTGCCTTTGACTCTAAGGCAATGCGGCAAAAGGCAACCCCAAAAAAGTGTTGCCACAGATCATTTTTTGCCTGCAGCAACACTATTTGGCACCTACTGCGTCATTTCTCTGGGGTTGGCATAGGCCATCTATGGCGTAGTGTTTCTCCAAAAGTTAAATTTTCCATTCGAACTCCGATTCACACCCAACGATTGTCATCTCTAGCTAAATACCCCTATTCCAGATACAATGGGATATGTTTCATAATCCAATTCTATTGTTTTGATCAGTTGTTCTTTAAATTAAAATATAAATCAATAGATATTGAATTTAAACGTACATTTTAATTTACCAGGCTCACACGCCGACTCCAAAAATTACAGAAAAATTATATCTAGCTTTGTTTTTATGATACGATTCTAAAAAAGCTAATCTCGTTGAATTTGGAGGCCATTTGAAAAATGGCCATTTTCTGGTCGATCCAATTCAAATGAAATTGACAAAACACGTTTTCTTTCGCCACGCTCGCATATTAATTCCAAAAATTATGATAATTGGAATGTAGCAGTAATTTGACATTTCGGATCCAACAAAAGTGGTTTCGTCGAAAATGGAGGTCGTTTGCAAAATGACTATTTTTAAGGGCCATATATATTATTTAAAATATATATATTCCATAGCGACTATTTTAAATTTTAAACTGGACATAACTTTCAATTTATATTATGAAATCTCAGTTTTTCACATTCGTTAGAAAGATATAATTAAACAGATTCAAATATTTCTTGTTTTACTGAAATTCGATTTATTTTGAATTCTATAAATTCACTTGAAATTTAAAATCGAATTTTCAAACTACTGTGCCATTTTCTATTCGTTTTATAATTAAAATAAAATTATACGTTCCAACTTCGTTTTAAATAAATTTTAAATCGTTATTATTTAAAATAAATCATTTTAAATAGTCAAAATCCATTAAAATAGCTAAAATAAAAATTTTAAATTGGATTTGAAAATCTGGGTTGATACAATCTTCTTAGAGGGATTTATGGCCATAGAAAATTGACGAAAAGATAAAAAGACAGAAAACTCAAAGCATGAAATTTGGGGATTAAGATTTGGTTTAGGAATAAGAGGGTTGTTTCAGGTGTGGCCGCAAGCCAATGGGAGAGAGATAGGTAGATGGTGTCTTGTAGAGGTGATGGTGGTCGTGGTGTTTAGGGTGACTATCGGTAGAGGAAAGAAGGTAGGTCAGGTTAGGGATTAAAAGAAATTTTAGATTTAAGTTTTTGAAAACGAGAGGAAGAGGGAAAATGTTTATAGAGAGAACAACAGAAAAGTTGAGGAGATGAGGAAGAAGGAAAGGAGTTTTAGGGTAAGAAGTAATTTAGGTTTAAGGTTTTGAATTAGAGGAGAGAAATGGAGGCTATAGAAAAATCTAAAACGAGGAACGAAAAATGAGAAGAGACATAGAAGAATCGTGATTTATTTATCACCGGTGACTTTTCCGAATATAACAAAGAAAAATCCAAGAAACAATTTGCATGGAAAAATTAAAAAATCACAAATCCCAAAAAGAGAACAAAGATCACTATGAAGAAAGGGAGAAGAGGGATGTAAAATACACACATAAACACTGTTAGCTTTTGCCCTTTTTGTAGTGTAAACCATAAAATCAGAGCTCTAGAAATCTGATTCTCATGAAACGAAAAGTGGTAGAAATCTTATAATTTGTTCTAGTATTTAAAAAATTAGTTTTAAATTTTTCAACAAAAATTCAAACTTTAATGAAATTTGACCAAAAGATAATATTTTATAACTTTTCTCTTTTTGTTATATTTAGTCGAACACTACTCAAAATAACAAGTTCATTATTTAAATTTAATTTTTTTTACTTTTAAATTAAATTCAACTAATCATACTATATAAATTTTGCAAGTCGTTACGCTCTTCTCCATCATAACTATTTGTCCTCGAAAAGAAAGAACGTAAAAAGTCATACTTAAGTATAATTTAAATATTCCACTTATAGAACTTTTACTAGTTTTCAATTTATAAAAAATGTGTTATAGGATTTTTAAAGTCTCAAAAAATTTCTTACACCCGAACTTGTGGAAAATTTATGTAGGTCTCCTTTGCACGACATAATCGGATTATTTTTTACAATATATAGTATAATAAAGTATGCATCTTATCTCAACGACTAGGAATCCGTGATGTATACCTTTTTGTCGTTTTTAGGAAGCATATTTTAGCGATTTAGCGCAAAAGTGAACGTTAAAAGTGAAGCACACGTCATTGACACCTAATAGACACTTAATAGCAAGTGAGAGTAAGTAAAAGGAAGGAAGAATATACATAGCACAAGCAGTACAGATCCATAAGCAAATATAGCAAAGGAATAAGCAATACAATTGTATAGCGGTAACATTCATTTTATATACACATTCAATTTATTTTTATTACATTCATTTTATTAACCTTTATTTTGCTTTCTTTAATGAAGCGACCCGAACTTCCCCGGTAAGGAAAGAGCGGTTACTTTGAGAACAAGACATATCGGAACGCAGACAGAAGAACATTTCATTGTTAATTATAACAATTCCATCAGAATACAAGAATATACATAGTATAAACAAATAATATACATCAGAAAAATATCAGAGATTATAATACATTACATAGCAGCGTAAAATAATATAATACACAACTAGAAGATATATACGGATACAGAGCTTTTCGGATATCATTCCAGATGTAAACCAGGTTCCTGTGAATATAAATCTGCAAAACCAAAACTACTAGCTGCCTGTGTCAAAATAAGGGCACCCAGAGTTTAGGTTAAAACAATAAACTCCAGGTCAGTCATGTGACTGGTGTGAGAACTAAAACAGTTATTAATCTTTATTTTAAAGTTATGTAAATCAAGGGACCATGCCGTATATCATGGAACGGGTTTCCTCCCAAAAATACCAGTGCATAAAACAACAGCGCAATGCTAAATAAAGAACAATGAAGCTATTATAAGACCCAGGTCCCATCACACAATGCAACGCAAGCCGGAGGATAGGGTAATTTTACCTTATAATAGCCAAGAATGCTTGATACGTTTAAAACAAATCATTTGATACTATTATAAGTGCATAGTGTATAAAACAACTTCAAATCATAAGTATCAATCATAGACGGCATAAGCGCCCCATCCCACTATATCGCCATATATAGGATTACAACTAAAATCGAAATGTCACGTATTGGAAGTTGGATTTCCATCTGTGAACCAAGGCAAAGGGATCATCCTATGCTAATTCGAGACAATCTAGCCCATATATCAGGAACAGCCGCAACTGCACCATGGATCTTCAGGGCCGGTCCACACGGAGTGGATTATAGTGCTGAACAGTACGTCTCCCCGCCCTATGGGTCGTAAATGAGCCAACGAATGACTCCATCGGCTTTACATAGTCACCGATATATCTGAGGTGCCTCGCAACAGCAACAACCTCATATGTCAAACTCGTCAGGGCGTGTAAAACCACTGACGCCACTTCTAGCTAGAAAGAAACGCATGTCCTCCCTGAGGTCCTCTCCCGTTTCTGGTTCACAACAGGGGTGTGAGGCTCGTGAATCAACGCTAAACAAAACTATGCCACACAGGCCGTGCTTTGATCATCAGCCACAAGACTCTGCTTTTCAACAGAAGCCTTGATCATTTGCATCTTAGCATGCCACACAGGCAAACCACTCCATGCAACCGATATTCATCAATCACACAGAATGATATCCAATGTCAGACACACAGTCCATTTACAAGTCCGTTCTGGGTCTGAATGAAACCGGAGGTACCTTGTACCTCGCATATCCACCGATCTCCAAGTACGTCTGGACGACCACTAACTGATTCCCTCCTCTTGGGTGTACTGCCCAATCAAGATCATCAGTAATTATCCAAACGATGTGAAGACCTCCGGTCTTCAACCACCGTCTTCACCTTCGACTTATCGTCGTATCAGTTATTCAGAATGGGATAAACCCGGTCTTTCCGAATAACTCGCGTATATAATAAACAAGTATTACACAAACACAACATATGCCTCTTTCCAATTCATCAGTCACTAACCGTAAATTAGCAAGAGAACAATTCCCCAAACATTAACCCCGAAGGCTGAAACCAATGTCAGATCAATACCCAGGGAACCATTCTTCTTAGCTGACCTTCAGTTAGTTTCTAAATTTCACATTCTTAGAGAAAGGTTCCCATTAATTTTATCAAAGATAAATTCTTTTAAATTTATTCTTTAATCTTCCTTTGAATATCAATTCAAACTAGTCGGGATTAGCGAACCATACCAAAGTAATTATTTATTTTATTTCCTAATCCCAGCCTATTCATCCCATGAAGTAAAACTGGTAATACTTCATATCTAACACCACAGTGTTATCAGTAAATTCAATTACCATTTCACATTCAAATCTAATAAAAGATTTAACTATCGCCTGGAGCAAAACTGGTGATACTCCATTCTAGATCTTTTCAATCGAATTAAAGATTCATTAAAACTCCACTTAGTTTTATTCTTTAACTAGGTTAAAGAACTGATGTCCTTTAAAACATGTTTCATGATAAACCCCAAAATCACATCACATTTCAATCAGTCCCTAACCGTAAATTAGTAAGAGAACAGTTCCCTAAATATTAACCCCGAAGGCTGAAACCAACATCAGATCAATATCCAAGAAACCATCTAACTTAACTGATCCCCAGTTAGTTCTTAATTTTCTTAACTCCATTTGGGTTTAAGAACAGTATTATTAAAGATACCGTTCACAACAACCCAAAATCCCATCTGATATTAAACACAAGGCTCTGAATAGAAAATATATCGGCTTATATTCAATATCAAATTCTAAAACCAACAGATATCGTATTGGAAATAACGATATAAATATATCATTCAAATTTCCAAAACAACATCTGTATAATCACGAAATCCAACATCGAACTATTCCAAAGACAATTTCGATTCAAATCCATTTCAATTCAATTATTGGAAATTCTGGTTATTTTCAAAACCATTTCAAATCCAATTTATTTATTTTAAAAATAAATAAATTTTTATTCTAGTTCAAAACTAGTTCATTTCGATAAAAATCTACTTTTATCTTTTCAAATATGGAGTTTTACATCCCAATTCTTCACAAATCATTTTTTATGATTTTACACAAATTATTACTATTTTTAATAATTTTATCAAGGCCCGTACAGTCGATTTCCATCAACGGGCGTCGAACTGCATTTACAAAAACCTTTTCCAAATTCGATTTGGACATAATTCCAAATCCAACTGTTAAATTTCAAATCTCTAATATTCATTGGAAAGCTCTTTTCGATACAAACCCAATGGTTCCAGTTTTAGGAGAATCCGACAATCGGATCTCTCGTAATGTCCATTCGAAGTCAATGGTCAAAATTCGCGAACTGCTGCGACGCGGCGCGTTCTATTCAGGCCATTATATATATATATATATATATATATATATATATATATATATATATATATTTCATCGATTTCCTTTCAAAACATATTTTATAAATCGTTTTAAATTCGTTTTCAAAACGATTTCAACTTCCATCTCAAATTCAAATCAAAATTGAATCTTTCCAGTATAAATTCGTTTTAAATTCGTTTCAACTCGACTTCAATTCAAATCGATTTCAGTTCAATTTCAGTACTTTTTAAATTCAATTCAAAACGATTTCAATTCTATTTCCATCTACTTCGAATTTCAATTCTATTCAGTTTAATTCGAATTTCAATTCTATTTCAATCTAATTCGAATTTCAATTCTATTCAATTTAAATCGAATTTCAATTCTTTTCAAAATATCAGATTTTGAAATCACTTTCAATATTCATTATAAAATGAATAAAATCGATATAAATATCGTTCACGTCAAAATGGCATCAATCTAATCAACACGGCTTTTATTCAACACATGAATGTTTTCAATTCAACACACGAACTTATTTTCTAAATTGGAATGAGGCCCAATCAATTACCATATAATGTTTATTATATGGATTCCCTACAACACATGTATATAACAGCAACGATAAATCATCAACCATCATCCAGAGTGCACCACACAACTGCATAAGCATCAAATATAAATAATTAACGCTCACACAGTCTGTCGACCAATCGATCGACATTCAACTAAATAATTAGGATCAATGTACGTCAAATATCATCCCAACACCCGTGTGGGATTTCAATCCACAAACATTGAATATTATTTGTGCAGTTGGGCGACGTGTAAAATTTATCGTCCCAATCAATATCAGTCAAATCAGTGTATATAAACAAATCGTTTGATTTGTTTATAAATATTTATTCATTCACATACACGTTAAAAAATTATATTTTTAACGATAAAATATCTTTAACTATATAAATATTTTATTTCATCACGCATCACACAATTAATTTTCACCATAACAAACAATCAAACATACAAGCCATCCATGGTCTGTGGACGACGGGTGTCGGGTGCTGCTAAGCACCGTCTGCATCTTAGTATATATTTTTAACTAGAAAAACAAGAATTAAAGTGAGAAGTTCTCACCAAGGGATCCACTCCTCCATTCTTTATTTTTGAAATTCAGAATAGTCTGGATTTGCCCGTACTTCCAACACAGTCTTTTTCATGCTGTTCACATTAAAAATCACATTTTTATTTCAACGCTATAGAGATAAAAATCACATTTTTATGTTATCACTTCTTCTATAAACATCTCATCTTTATATATTTATAAAAATCTTATCTTTTTGTTGTTATTCATACGATAAAAATTATATTTTTACATAACAAAAACTATATTTTTATATTGCTTTTGAACTAGTAAAAATCACATTTCTATTTCGCTTCACATATAAAAATTCTATTTTTATCGAAGTAAAAATCATATTTTTACTTCTCTAGTGTATATATAAAAATCCAAACTTCCTTTATATAAAAATTCTATCTTTCCTTTATATAAAAATTCAATTTTTATTCTTCTTCTACATATAGAAAAAAATTGATTTTTATTCCTACCTTTTTATTTTTATTAACACCTTAATAAAACTTTCATACAAAACTGATTTCAAATCAAATGCTAAATATGTGTGTAAAAATTCGATTTTTTTCTCTATAAAAATTCATATGTTTTCTCTACTGATTACAGTCATAGAATAAAATAAAATAAAAAGAGAAAAAGAAATAAAATAAAAGAAAATAGGAATGCTCACTGTTCATCCGAGTTGAGGGGGGTTTCAGTCGTTCGCCGGTGGCCAAGGGGGTCTGGGGCGCTCGAGATCGTCAGGGGGGGTAGGGGAAGTGGCGGCGCCGACTCTGGAATGGGGCGGTGGACCTCGGCTGATTTGGGGCGATTTTGGTGTGAGAAGAGGGAGAGAGGAAGGGGAGGGCGTAGCAGGAAGATGGGCTTGCGGAGGGAGGCGGCGCAGTTGGTGGCAGGTCCGACGATGATGAACGGCGGCGGGGCGATCTGGGTAGGGCTACAGTGCGGGAGCAGGTGTTTTGATTTAGATCGGGTTTTTTTTCTTTTTAACTGAGGGTGTAGAGAGAATGGCAAGGAATTTATATATATATATAATTAATTTATTTATTTATTTTATCTCATAAAGCAACTTTTTTCTTCGATCTAAAAACGAGACCCAACGACTGTCTCCCCTAGCTAATTACCCCTATTTCGAACACAATGGGATATGTTTCATAGGCCAATTCGATCATTACGATCAGTTTTCATTATAATCAAAATATAACTCTATATATTGAATTTGAACGCGCATTTCAATTCGCCGGGGCCACATACTAACTCTAAAAATTCCAGAAAAATATTTTCTAACTTCGTACTGATGATACGGTCCTAACAAAACTAATTTCGTTAAATTCTGAGACCATTTGAAAAACGATCATTTTCCAGTCGATTAAAATCAACTAAAACTGGTCAAATGCGTTTTCCTTTGCCACGCTAACATATTGATTCAGAAAATTACGAATTTTGAAACCTAGCAATAACTTGACATCACGGATCCAACAAAAGAGGTTTCATCGAAAACCGAGGTCGTTTGCAAAATTTCCATTTTTAAGGGCCAGAATTCCATAGCGACTATTCTGAATTTTCAACTGGACGTATCTTTTGATTCCCGCTATGAAATTTCGATTTTTCGGATTCGTTGGAAAGATATTCTCAATTAAATTCAAATATTTTTGGTTTTGCCAAAACCCGGTTTATTTTGAATCCTATACATTCATTTGAAATTTGGAATCGAATTATCGAACTATCGCGCCATTTTCAATTCCTTTTATAATTATAAATAATTATTTATATTTTAACGATGATTCAAATATATATATTCGTTCTATTTCTATTCAAAATAAATTTATCATCGCTATTATTTAAAATATCCATTTTAAACATTCAAAATTCATCAAAATTGCCAAAAAGAAAATTTAAATTGGCTCAGAATTTCCGGGTTATTACAATTAATTTATTTAATTTCAAGTTATACGCTTTCAGTTTACACAAGTTAAATGGATTTACAATAAATTCGTTTACTTTTGACTTATTTTCATTATGTTATCAACATTCATTTTCTTTATCAGTCGATGGATTGATTTACATTTTCTAAAATCAAATTTTCTTACACTGAACTATTAATATTCATTTTACACATTATGTTCATTTTTATTTCAACTCAAATTTAATTTACATCTAATTTCTTTAAGTTAATTTCAGTTTATAATTCGTATTTTTCATTTAATACCAATTTCATTAGTGAATCACTTCATTTATCATTCTTGTGTTTATATTAATATTGAAAGATCATTTCTCTTTTACTACATTAGTTTATTTATAACAAAGTCTAGTTTGAACTGCTAGTATTATATTCCAATTTGTATAATATCATAAAAATTCCTGGTTGTTACAATCTCAAAAAGGAACAAAGTAGGGAAACTAGCATTTAAAAGATATATCATTCGTGCACATATCAAATTCAATTGCTTGTTCGAGTACAAAATTTTGTTTCCAACTTGTGCCCGTACCCTAATCTATCTAGTACGGACACTATATTGTCTTCTTAGTTAGAACTTCCATTAAACTTGCATAGCAACAAATTATGATATAGAACTTCGGATTCGTATTAAAAACTCATATATGCGTTCATCGTCAAGGATTGAGCGAACAACCCTATTTGCAATCAAAATCATATATATATATATATATATATTAAAAGAACTATCATGTGAATAAAACAATTTACGTAGCACTTACGCGTATTTATGCCATTGGTTTATTTATTGTACCTGTAACGACTCGGGTTTTTGCGATCCTGCGAAATCGACATATAACCCAATGTTGACTATCAAGCATCGGAAATACCGGATAGTTAATGAAAGAAAATAGAGGGTAAGAATGGATAACATAGAAACTAAGAATATAAGAAGAAGAAGAACATACAACATCAGAGTAAACACGAATCTCACAGCAGAACGAATAATATATAATAGATACATATCTTTGAAATAAAAATCAGTATATGTGTACAGTAACATTATCAGAGTATAACACTTACAACACAGTGGAAATAACAATAGCTATATAATCCTAAAGCCTCCTGCTCCAAGCTCTTCATGTATATCTGTAAAACCTGACTACTTGACTGCCCGTACAAATTTGGGCACCTAAGAGTTTAAGGTAAAACAAAACAAAATAAGCTCTAGGTCAGTCATGGGACTGGTATGAGTAAACAAATTAAAACAGTTTGAGAAAATAAATGATATCTCATAAGACCACGCTGTATAACGGAATGGGTTTTTTTTCCTTATGAGAATCCAAAACACTTGATTTGACTTTCAAAATCCTTTTGAAAGAAACGATAATCTTTATATCAAAACTCTTTGATATTATAGTAGTGTCTATCAATCACAACTAATAATCATCTAGTGGAACGATTTCATCTCACATTCCATATATATAATATATAATCAAAAACCATGGGCGCTTATCGGGTACTGGATTCCAACCGGTAAGATAAGGGACCACCTTCCAATAGTGTATCTCTAGAGGGAAATACACCAGGTTCAACAAGAACATCTTGTAACCCAGGCTAAACATGACTGGTCACTCATTTCGCTTGAGTGTACCAAATGTATTATCACCAACTGTTGGGATCAGCAACCGTTTCCCGAAAGGGACAGCATCAAAATAGATTATAGAATTAAATGGAATTTCTCTAAATCAGGTGACAATACACCTTAATTGGCAGCTAACCACTTAGCCATGCGACCTACCCGATTTTATACCATTCCGTGTTGTGAGGCTAGAGCCCGTAACGTAGAGATCACACCTTTATTTACTTTGAATGTCACAACGTCATACCCGCCAAATCACAAATTGATTTCCCCAAAAATACCACGGGTATACAGCTAAGAGAAATGAATTTCTCCGCCACCAAACGTACATACGTTTGAAGAGAACAACTTACGTGATCTATTAAATATACTCTATCAGACATTCTTCCATATAGGTCGTCCTGGGACTGCACAAACCGAAAGCACTATTTTGTAAATCTATCTTATGCAATTTCTACCTAGGATTTGAAAGAACGACCCTTGTGTAACGACCCGGGGAATTTGCGATCCTGGTTATCGACACCAAACACGATGTCGACTAATCAAGCATCGGAAATACCGGATAGTCCATGGAAGAAATTAGAGGGTGAGAATAGATAAGATAGAAACTTAGAATATAAGAAGAAGAAGAACATACAATATCAGAGTAACACGAATCTCACAGCGGAACAAATAATAAATAATAGATACGTAACTTTGAAATAAACTAGTATATGTATATAGCAACATTATCAGAGTACAACACTTAGAACACAGCGGAAATAAACAATATTTATAAAAACGCTACTGAAGCCTCCTGCTCCAGCTCCTTCTAGTCCATTTGTAAATCCTGACTACTTGACTACTTGTACAAATTTGATCACCCAAGAGTTTAGGGAAAACAAAAACAAAACAAACTCCGGGTCAGTCATTTGACTGGTATGAGTAAACAATTTAAAACAGTTTGGGAAAATAACGATATCTCATAAGACACGCCGTATAACGGAATGGGTTTTTCCCTTATGAGAATCCAAATCAATTTGATTTAATTTTAAATCATTTTGAAAGAAACAATGATCTTTTATATCAAAGCTCCTTTGATATTATAATAGTATCTATCAACCACAATATAGTAATCATCTTGCAGAACGCTTTATCTCACGTTCCACATATATAGTATACAATCAAAACCGTGAGCACTTATTAGGTAATGGATTTCCAACTATGACAAGGTATGGAACCACCTTCCGATAGTTTACCTCTAGAGAGGAATACACTGGGTTCAACAAGAACATCTTGCAACCCGGCCATACATGACCGACCACTCATTTCGCTTGAGTGTATCGATTGTATATTACCAACGATTTGGATCAACAACCGTTTCCCGAATGTGACAACATCGACAATAGATTATAGAATGAAATGAATATCTCTAGACAGGTGATAATACACCCTAATTGGCAGCCAACCACTTAGCCATGCTGCCTTCCCGATTTTTTCATTTCTCGGTTGTAAGGCTAGAGGCCACGCTTATCCCTGACAGTGTAACACCCCACGTCCATTAATGTCACTCACAAAGGGAATGCATTAACTTCCGTGGAGGTTTTAAGTGAATATAGAACAGAAAAATTACAACAAGACAGATAATATGTAGTATTTGGACATCTAAAACTTCATTTTATTGCAGCGGAAATTAAACATGTTTGTTACATCATAAAACCATAAATCAGAGTCAAGTACAATATCCATCTTCATAAAACAAAATACATAATCCCATTATACAAATAGCCATTAAAGAAGATAACAAGCTGGACTTTACTTCAATGGTCCAAGCTTTCCAAGAGAGATAAAGCAATCCAATCAAACTTCACTAGAGCTGGGCCCAACCTGAGGACCTGGAGGGGGAAAAAGGATAGAAATGGAGGGGGTCAGACATAAAGTCTGGCGAGTATGATAATTCTAACAATACTATTATCAAAATAACTAGGCTAAGGCATAAGCTGGAAAACAAGGAAATGTCTATGAACTATTGGGTATGGAATGAGCAGATAAAGATAACGTTAAAGGCACACTAATTACTAACGAATAATTACTACACTACACCGCACCAGTCACCCTAAAGGTTGATCCCACTTGCTTCACTCAGAAGTTATATAAATAGCTTCGCGTACCCCTAGCTGACTACATAGGTGCCGTCTGCCCCTATCTCCGCTAGGTGTACCCCACTACCCACTTTCGAACGGCTCCCTACTTGTAGATACCGTGCTGGCCCCATAGTGGGGTGTATCACTCCCCTAAAGTGGCAACCAGATACAAATTGAGAATGCACGGCTTATACCTACACGATGCAACAACGTCTTACCTACCAGCCCGGGTCCACACACGCATATGAAACCCGTTGAACTTGCGTTGCCACCGCTACCCCGTTTTGGCCTCTTATAGTCAATCCCAGTATGCGTGTCCCGTCCTCGACTTGGGTCGAGCCCACAAAGATACGTTTGGGTTACTGGTTGAAATGGGCCCCCACAAGCTACCCACCTAAGCTTGTCACCACTAGTATATCCCACTTAACCCTCTTAGTCATGTTCATTTACATGTGTGTTTGGTTAAGTCTTACTAATCGTATTTCACATGCCACTAAGGGCACCCACTAGATTCCTCATGCCACCCAAGGCACCTACTCAACCCCCATGTCCTACCTTACATGTTTATCTGGTTAAGTATTTCTTAATTCATTCAGGCCATAACCTCATAAAGACCTCTCACATTAGACTGGCATTTATGGCAGCTGGATTTGTCGGGCGGGTCCGGGCAGTCTTACACCATAAAAGAATCTAACCTCGTGTATTTACAACTGTTATGCTTTAGTTCGGGCCTAGGACCTCCCACATTGGGCTGACATTTGTGACCACTGGATTTGCCGGGCGGGTCCGGGCAGGTTTACGTCACAAACGAGTCCAACCTCGTGTCCTAAGCATTGATTATCACTTATAATCTTTTACCCCAGTTTTGAATATATCCCTATTCAAATCATTAATTATTTCCAATTTTAATGATGTCCATAATTGACTCAATTATGGCCATCCATTCATGGCATGCAAAATCATATCAATTGCACCCCAACTTCTTAATATTAAATCCTTAATATTACCCCTACCCCACGTTATACGTTCGCTTATTCAACGCAGAATATACGTTAGACTCGAATAGTCTAACTCATAGCACAAAGATAAATTATCACAACATATAGACAATTAAAACGAATCTAATCATAATAGGGGTGAAATTTGCATAAAACTACACATGTTATGAATCTAAAGGTGTCAACTAGTTAAATGTCACAATTTACATGATATGATCATAACCCAAATTCATGTATAAACTTGCATATGGTGTTTTATGCAACATAATGATTGTGTGAACTAGCATCTAACCATAGAACTCACCCATGTCATAGCATAATTCTAGGTTTAAATAGATGTCATGGCATATGTTCATAATCTTTACTAATCAACCTAAACTTGCATACATGATTTGTCATCAACATAGCCCAAATAACATTAACATGAACTAATTAGCATAGATAATAACATCATGACTTTATAACATGTATGATTTATCACAACTTAGCATAGAAACTTACAACCTATACATTATCATCATAGCATGATTTACAACATACAGGATATCATCATCACATAACATAGGATTTACAACATAAATGATAGCACAAGGTTTACAACAACATATATGATAATCCACATCATTCACTTATAATCCATTCATAACTTAATCTAATTAGTTTAATAATAATCTTGTTAAGATCATTATACTCACAATTAGAAGAGAAAGAGAGTCTTGATTTGCTTTAGAGTTGAGTAGAATTAGGGTTTTGATTAGCTTTCTTCCTTCTTAGTTGGTGGCGGCTAGACTAAGTTCCATGGCGGCGGTATGACGGTGGCTATTCTATTTTTCATGTGAATTAGAGTGAGGGACTACCTAGGTATTTATAGAGTTTAGGATTTAATTAGACCGTCAGATCAACTCAGAATTAAACTGAACCGTTAAATTTGCCAACTCAACCCTAAAAACACATCAGCAGCTCAAGATTGGGCTCAGTCAAACCCTAGCCGCCTGGACAGGTCGACACCCAGGTCGACTTCCCAGTCGACTGCCCATTCGACCTGGGGGGGTGTCGACTGCCCAGTCGACCTGGGGTGCTGGGCGGGAATTTTCCCGCCTAGCCTGTTTCACTTCGAATTTTGAATTTTAAATTTTCTGAAATCTGTTTTGAATTTTCTGAAACTACCGATGGCCATAACTTCTTCATACGAAGTCCAATTCACACAAACTTGGACTCTATTTCAACCAGAATTCCGAGACGAACACAATGGCGCAACCCGTTTCCCACAATTCTCACGTCCGAGATTAGTTATTCTTTAATTTGTGAATATTAATATTAACAGAATTACGGGGTGTTACATTCTCCCCTCCTTAAAGGATTTCGACCCCGAAATCTTCAAGTCAAGAAGAATGTATATCCTAACATCCAATCGTCCATCTACTCAACCATCAAACACAGGCATCCATTGTGCTTATAGACTTTTAATGCTTTCATGTTTAAATTCACAGTGTGTGTATATATCCATATCTAATGCAAAATCAGGCGGTCCACTGATTCAATTGACCTCCTTAATGCAAATCATGATAGTGTCATGCGTCCATTATGTATGCAAAAGTTCCTTAATGCTATATATTATCTCTATATGCGTGCACAATCATCATCTGAATGCGGCATCCATATGATAAAAACAAATACTCATACATCCATTTTACTAAATACGTCCATATATATGCAATATGCAATATGAAGTGACTGAGCCAATCTAGTGCCTAATAGTGCGTGTATATGCGTCCACGAGCAACCACTAGCAAACACTTGCATCCACTTTACATCCATCATACATAACATGTCTCAAACACATGTTTCAACCATAGGATTATCGTAACTAAAGGTCAAGAATACTAGCAAGAGGATACTCTAAAGGTAAGATAAGTACAAGATAAGCGATAAAGGAGAAATTAAAGGACATATCTTCTCTTCCGTCTCCCAAGTAGCGTTGCTCTCATCATCTCCCCATTGTACTTTGACTAGTCTGACCTCTCGATTTCTCAGCTTCTTAATCTACGACCCAAGAATGCATGTAGGAGCTCGTCGAATCGTCGCATCACTCTCTATCTCCACCTCTCTAAGCAAGTTCGGCTCTACCACCTCCGCGGTCTCGTGCAAGCACTTCCTCAAATGTGACACATGGAATACGTCATGTACACCACTAAGTCTCTCAGGCAACTCCACTCTATACGCCATCTGCCCAATGCTTTCCTTAATAGGAAACGGCCCTACGAACCTTGGTGCTAACTTCCCAACGGACCCAAAGCGCACAACGTTCCGTAATGGAGACACTTTGATAAAGACCATGTCCCCAACATCAAACTCAAGATCTGTCCTCCTCTTATCCACATAAGATTTCTGCCTATCTTGCGCTGCTTTCATCCTCCTTCGAATCAAGTCGATCTTCTCCGAAGTCTCCCTAATCATATCGGCCCAAGTAAGATCTTATCCGTAGATTCCCACCAACATGTAGGTGAACGACAAGGTCGTCCATAAAGAGCTTCGAAAGGTGCCATGCCAATGCTGGACTGAAAGCTATTATTATATGCGAACTCCACCAATGGAAGATGCTCTTCCCATGTACCCCCAAAGTCTAGGATACATTGCCTCAATAGGTCCTCTAGAATACGATTCACGCTCTCGGTTTGGCCATCCGTCTGAGGATGATATGCGGTGCTCAAACATAACTGAGTCCCTACCGCCTCTTGTAAGCTTCTCCAAAATTCGCTAGTGAAAATAGGATCGCGGTCGCTCACTATGCTAGAAGGAACACCGTGCAAACGAACTATTTCTCGGACGTATACAGAAGCTAACCATGGAGCAGTCCTCTTACTCTTCACGGGAATGAAATGGGCGCTCTTAGTAAGTCTATCCACTATAACCCAAATCCCCGTATTACCCTTCCTTGATCGCGGTAATCCATCCACAAAGTCCATCGAGACACTTTCCCACTTCCATAGTGGAACCTCCAATGGGTGAAGCAACCCACCAGGTTTCTTTTGCTCCGCTTTTACTTGTTGGCACACTAAGCATCTAACGACATACTCGGCCACATCCCTCTTCATACCGGCCCAAAAGAAAACTCGCTTCATGTCTTTGTACATCTTGTCCCCGTCGGGATGAATGGTCATCTTCGAACGATGTGCATCATCAAGAATGATCTTCCTTAGGTCATCGTTTTTTGGTACATAAAGTCTACCGTCCCTACGTAACCAACCCTTATCATCTAGGGTATACCTATGGAGATGGCTTGATGACTCCCCTCCTTTGAGCTTTTCTACTAACTCAACCAACTGTGGGTCGTCTCGCTATGCCTCGCCAATCCATCCCAAAAGCGTAGGTCTGACTTCCAAGGATGCTAGCAAACCGGGTACAAAGTCAACGGAAGGTCTAAAGTCAAACATCGAAATGAGTTCTAAGCTTCGCCGCTCAACAAATAAAGGACTTAAGGATAATCTTTTTCTACTTAAGGCATCTGCCACTACGTTACCCTTGCCAGGGGTATATGCTATCTCGAAGTCGTAGGATGCTAAGAATTCCATCCACCTTTGCTGCCTTAAGTTCAAGTCCTTATGAGAGAATAAGTATTTTAAAATTTTGTGGTCAGTGAATAATTCGAATTTCTCGCCAAGAAGATAATGATGCCAAGACTTAAGCGCGAAAACAATAGCGGCCAACTCTAGGTCATGCGTGGGGTAATTCTTCTCATGCGCTCTCAACTGCCTTCCACCATAGGCTATTACCCTACCCTCTTGCATTAAGACTGCGCCTAGTCCTGTCCCACAAGCGTCAGTACAAACAGTAAATGGCTTACTCCCGTCTGGCAATACTAAGACTGGGGCTGAGGTCAAAGCTCTCTTTAAACGTTGGAATGCATCATCGCAATCTACGTCCCATGTGAAAACTAGGTTCTTCTTCGTTAGGCGTGTCAATGGAGCTGATATCTTTGCGAAGTCTTTGATAAACTTCCTATAGTAGCCAGCCAACCCCAAGAAACTTCTCACTTCGATAGCATTTTTAGGGACCTTCCAATCTCGGATGGCCACCACCTTCGCGGGATCCACAGCTATCCCTTCTTTGGAAACCATGTGCCCTAAGAATCGTACTTCCTTCCTCCAGAAGTGACATTTGGAAAATTTAGCTTTAAGGCTATGCGCTCGAAGAGTCTCCAACACTTCCCTAAAATGTAGGGCATGCTCTTCTTCATCCTTAGAAAAGATCAAGATGTCGTCTACAAAGACCACCACGAAATTATTAAGGTACTCCCTAAACACCCTACTCATCAAATCAACAAAGTATGCGGGGGCGTTTGTCAAACCGAAGGGCATCACTAGCCATTCATAGAAACCGTCCGGAGTCCTAAAGGCAGTCTTGTCAATGCTATCCTCAGCCACTCTCAACTGATGGAAACCAGTGGCTAAGTCCGACTGCGAAAACACGGACGCGCCAACTAACTGATCAAAGAGATCGTCAATCCTCGGCAGTGGGTGTCTGTTCTTCTTAGTAAGCTTATTAAGTTCTCTATAGTCCACACAAAGTCTAAGGGACCCATCTGCCTTCGTGGCAAATACTACTGGAGCACCCCACTTCGATATACTTCGTCTTATGAACCCCTTCTCAAGCAACTCCTTCACTTGCTTATTGAGTTCCCTCCTTTCACGAGGAGCCATGTGGCGTACTGGCAAAGATACTGGTTTTGCATTATCCACAAGATATATCCGAAAATCTATCTCCCGCTTCGGAGGCAAGCCTTTCACCTCCTCAAACACATCCGAATATTTTCGGACCATTCTAACAGATAAGATAGAAACTTTGAATAAAAGAAGAAGAAGAAGAACATACAACATCAGAGTAACACGAATCTTATAGCGGAACGAACAATATATAATAGATACATAACTTTAAAATAAACTAATATATGTATATAGTAACATTATCAGAGTACAACACTTACAACATAGCGGAAATAAACAATAGTTATAAAAATGCTGCTAAAGCCTCCTACTCCAGCTCCTTCTAGTGCATCTATAAATCCCGACTACTTGACTGCTCGTGCAAATTTGAGCACCCAAGAGTTTAGGGAAAACAAAAACAACTCCGGGTCACTCATGGGACTGGTATGAGTAAACAATTTAAAACAATTTGGGAAAATAAGATATCTCATAAGACCACGATGTATAACGGAACGGGTTTTTCCCTTATGAGAATCCAAATCAATTTGATTTAACTTTTAACTCATTTTGAAAGAAACAATGATTTTTTATATCAAAACTCTTTTGATATTATAATAGTGTCTATCAACCACAATATAATAATCATCTTACAGAACGCTTTCATCTCACGTTCCACATATATAGTATACAATCAAAACCGCGAGCACTTATTGGTTAATGGATTTCCAACTATGACAAGGTATGGAACCATCTTCCGATAGTGTACTCTAGAGAGGAATACACTGGGTTCAACAAGAACATCTTGCAACCCGGCCACACATGACCGACCACTCATTTCGCTTGAGTGTATCGAATGTATATCACCAACGGTTGGGATCAGCAATCGTTTCCCGAATGGGACAGCATCGACAATAGATTATAGAATCAAATGAATATCTCTAGATAGGTAATAATACACCCTAATTGGTAGCCAATCACTTAGCCATGTTGCCTAACCGATTTTTGTCATTTCCCGGTTGTGAGGCTAGAGGCCACACTTATCTCTGACAGATCACACAATTATTCCTTTGAATGTCACATCGTCATACCTGCCAAATCACAAATTGATTTCCCTAAAAAAACAACGGGTATACAGCTAAGAGAAACAAATTCCTCCACCACCAAACGTACATACGTTTGAAGAGATCAACTTACGTGATCCACTAAATATACCCTGTCAGACATTCTTCTATACAGGTTGTCCTGGGACTAGACAAACCAAAGGTGCTATTCTGTAAACAGGACAGCCCTTGCATAACTCCGTCTTCAATTATCTTCATCATATTTGATCGCAATGCTAACGCCCATATAGAGTAGTTTTCAGATAATGAATCTGATCCCGGTCTCTTCGTATTGACAATGGGAAAATGGTCAAAAACTTCGATAGTCGGTGAGTTAACTATCAAATAAAAACACGTGTGCAAACAACGATATTATTTCCAGATGGAAATTATATCAATCAATCATCATTTAACATTTTTCTCTTTAATTCATTTTTCATTTCCTGTTTCCATATATTCAAGATTCCTTATTTTCTAAATTTAGAAAATATATGTTATTAATCATTAGAAAACAATTCCATCTCTTTTTCACGTATCATTGTCATTCCAGTATTCTGTATCTTCAACGTTTCATTTTCTATGATTAGAAAATATCTCTGACTATATTTGGAAAATGTTTCCAAAACTCATTCATTGGATTTAAATAGATGTTCTAATAAAACATCGCTATGCCAACTCAAACCATTACCTTCATTAACTAAATTCACTGAACCAACCTTCATTAGCGAACCTTAACCATTCCTTAGTTAAAAATGAAGTCAATCAAGTTGGGGTATAACTACCTCTCAGACCTTAACTGAACAACATTTCTAACCTCGAAATAGACAAGTACGCCCTTTAAATCTATAACAAACTTCCTTACGTAACTCTCGGATTCTATTTACGAATCCACTTCTTTATTGAAAACACTGATTATAACTATAGCGTTATAATCCCTACTTCTGAAATATGTAACTTCAAAGTATAACTTTTATTCCTTAATTTAACTAAATAACTTAAACAACTAATTTATTAATAAATAAGTAAATCTTGATTATAAATGGAAAGTAAATATTACTTTCCCGAATTCGATATAATCGAATTCAACGTATAATTCTCGAAAAATCTCTATTTGATAACTCCTTTTTCGAATAAACTATATTCGATAACTCTTTCTTCGAATAACTACATTCGAATCTCTCTTCGAATAACTATATTCGATAATCTCTCTTCGAATAACTATATTCGATTAACTCTCTTCGAATGATCATTCGATTAACTCTCTTCGAATGATTTACATTCGATTAACTCTCTTCAAATGATTTACATCCGATTAACTCTCTTCGAATGATTTACATTCGATTAATCTCCTTTTGAATGATTTACATTCGATTAACTCCTTTTAACTCTATTCGAATAACTAATATTCGATGACTCCTTTTAACTCTATTCGTATAACAAGTATTCGATAACCTCTTGTTCGATTAACTCAATTTGAATAACTCTAGTTCAATTTAACTCTAATCGATTAACTCTAACTGATTAGCTCTAGCTGATTAACTCTAACTGGTTAACTGTAACTGGATAACTCTAATTGATTAACTCTAATTGATTAACTCTAACTGGTTAACTCTAACTGGTTAACTCTAACTGGCTAACTCTAACTGGTTAACTCTATCTGGTTAACTCTAACTGGTTAACACTAACTGGTTAACTCTAATTGATCAACCCTAATAGATTAACCCTAACTGATTAACTCCAACTGGTTAACTCCAACTGGTTAACTCCAACTGGTTAACTCCAACTGGTTAACTCTAACTGGTTAACTCTAACTGGTTAACTCTACTGGTTAACTCTAACTGATTAACCCTAACTGGTTAACCCTAACTGATTAACTCTAACTGATTAACCCTAACTGGTTAACCCTAACTGGTTAACCCTAACTAGTTAACCCTAACTGATTAACCCTAACTGGTTAACTCTAACTGATTAACCCTATCCAATTTACTATTCGTCCATATTCGGTTTCAAATATCGATGTTGAAATCGATTCTTACTTCTCTATATAAGTCTTGACTTATATATTCTATTTATCCAACGATAAATATTTTACTTAATTTATAAAACCTTATTTATAAATTAATCTTCTTACTTTATCTGTTAAAATAGATTTCTCTTAGATGTTCACTTTGAATTCATATTTTGTTATACCCGTGTGCGAAGCATAGGTCTAAACCTTCCTAGTGTAAAATTCACTTTTTATACAATTCTATTCATTTTTCAAGTATTTCCTTTTATAATCTATTTATTTTCTAGATAAATATTCCCTTTTCAATTCTATTTATTTTAAAAATGTTTCTTTTTATAAAATCTTTTGATTTTATAAATATTTCTTTTTCAATATAATACTGAAAACTTCCTTTTTAACATTCCAGTATTCCTAATGGTATTTAACGTACCATGTAACAATGATCGGTATCACTCAAAAATATATATAATCACAGCATATTTCATATCACATCGTATAACACAATACATGAAAAAAAACAGCATTTTATATATTGAGGAACCCAGTTCGGTTCCTCCAACCTGTTTCCCTGCATCCACCGACGTTAAACAATATAATTAACATCAACTTCATTTCACTATGAAATATTCTGATAATAGAATCGATATTCGATTAACGATTTATGTATATATCGTTATCTATAATTTCAACCAATACATAAGCAATTCAACCAAACAATCATCACACAGCAGCCAATCAGCATTTATCATTACTAGATTATATTTATAAAAATATAAACTGATAGAGTTAGTGAGTTTTACTCACATTGGTGGTTTATTGTTAAATATCGATAACCATTATGGATTCAGATTGAACAATTTATTTTGCTATAAATTGTAACGGACTCCAATTCACTCCCAGTTATTCCCATTGTGAAGCCACCGTCAATACGATCCCAACGGATTTTGTTTCGCTGAATTCTTACCATGTACGCATAAGATATTAATTTCCTAAGTTGATACATTAAATAAACTAAATAAAAACTTATGTTTAAATTATTCATGGGCTTACTATTTAAACAAGGCCCACCACCGCAATTAAAATACTAGGCCCATCGGTTTTCTTTATCTTCCCCAAAGTAAAAATCTCGTCCTCCTTCTTACTTTATTGTTCTCCAAAATTTCCAGATTATCAACCTCAAATTTCCAAGCTTCCTACTCCACCCTCTAATACCCCACTACCTCAACACCGCTCCCTTCCTCACGTCCATTCTTCCATTAGCAAGCTTTATCCCCCAACAGACTTCAACATGCATCCCAAAAGCAACAACACTTCTACCCTTTGCTTTCCGTCCATCCACCTTCGTGTATGACTCGACCATTATTTTACTGCACCCACCTTCATCACGTTGATCACAAACAACCCGACTAAATTCCAAAACCTAACCCACTATCCACGTTTCCTTCTCATAATTCAAAGGAGAACGTTGCTACTCCACTTAACAGTACGTCGTGGCCAAACCCCATCCCTCCCTTCGTGCATTTTCATCATCCCAAAAGTGTAACCATGATCTCCAGACCCTATCTTCCCATTCGCACTCTCCTAGTTCGAAGGCGGCTTCAGCTCGCCACATCTCGAACTCCATAAAAGAAAAAGAACCCGTCGCCCCATCGCTACAGTAGCTCCACGAGGCTACATGACTTGCGGTTGTATTTATTTTTTCAGTTTAGATTGCCATTTAAAAAAACTCGGCTTTGAGAAAAACTGAAAACAAAACGAAGGAGAACGGTGGTGTTTAAATATAGCTTTTAGAAATCTTCAGTACGAAGTAATAGCATGAGTAGGTTTGCAGAGAAGTAATAAGTGTAGTTGGCAAAGGGTATGAGTAGGATGGGTGACAATACATGCTAGCTTATTATTTAAATCACAAATTTGTTGTCTTTTTTATAAAACTTAGAGGCTAAGGGACTGAGCAAAGAAGGACAGTACACGTATTGATTTCAATACACACGCAATATCTTAGGCACTAAGCTTTTTAGTACACTTCTGAGTTTTGCACAATATATATATGATCATACATACATGTATATCTCGCTACTGACTGAAATATTATTTCAGAGGGTTACCATTACTTCATTATCTAATCTAACATATCTAGTACAACCGAACAACTATAACATTACTTTGTACAGTCTCTTAATACAACTTTCTGTTTGCATTTACCCCTTATCATAAATTTGTTATTTTATTACAAGTGTTGATTGATATTGTTTTAAATAGTAGACAAGCTAGTTTATGGGATAGCCTCAAAGATAGTTATCACGTTAGTAAAATATCCACAACACTTTGGCCTGTTCCCTTTAAACATCAGAAGTTAGAACCCATCATTTGACATGAATTGCGTGGCTTATATTCGAACGGAACTTGAACTAGTATTGGCAACTCATCATAGTTTAAACCCTGTACCGCACTAGTGTACTTAAAACTTTATTAATGTACCGACCGCTATCGACATATATAAATATTTCATTGTAACGGACAATGTGTCACGGTTCCAAAAATATAATAATATAGGTCCGTTAACATATTCTGTGAAACCCGAAATGTTGATATAGAGTGCAAAATACTCCAAAATAAAATTTTCTTATTTTTCAAAAATAAAAATTATAGAAAAATTCTAAAAATTAAATTATAACTACGCCTCAAAGACCTTGTCTAAATCTGAAGCTGGGGTATAACTACCACTCAGACCATAACTGAACAACATTTTTAACCTTGAAATAGACAAAGATCACCTTTTAAATCTTTAACAAACTTTCTTAAGTAACTCTCTTTCGAATAATCTGTATTCGATAACTCTTTACTTCGAATAAACTATATCCGATAATCTCTCTTACGAATAACTATATTCGATTAACTTATTCAATTAAATCTATTCGATTAACTCTTATCAATTAACTCTATTTGATTAACTCTATTCGATTAAATCTAATCAATTAACTCTATTGAATTAACTCTATTTGATTAACTCTAATCGATTAACTCTATTGGATTAACTCTATTTGATTAACTCTAATCGATAAACTCTATTTGATTAACTCTAATCGATTAACTCTTATCAATTAACTCCTTTCGAATTAACTATATTCGATTAACTACTTTCGAATAAACTATATTCCATTAACTCCTTTCGAATAAACTATATTCGATTAACTCCTTTTGAATAAACTATATTTGTAATAACCTGAAAATCTGGGCCAATTTAAAATTTTTCTTTTGGCAATTTTAATGAATTTTGAGTATTTAAAATGAATATTTTAAATAAAAACGACGAGAAATTTATTTTGAATAGAATTCGAACATATATATTATATAGATCGTCGTTAGAATATAAATATTTATTTTAAATTATAAAAGGAAATGAAAATGGTGTGGTAGTTCGATAATTCGATTTCAAATTTCAAATGAATGTATAGGATGCAAAATAAACCGGATTTTAGTGAAACCAAAAATATTTGAATCCATTTGACAATATCTTTCCAACGAATCCAAAAAATCGAAATTTCATAGCGGGATTCAAAAAATATGTCCAGTTGAAAATTCAGAATAGTCGCTATGGAATTCTAGCCCTTAAAAATGGGAATTCTGCAAACGACCTCGGTTTTCGATGAAACCACTTTTGTTGGATCCGGGACTTCAAATTATTGCTAGATTCCAAAATTCGTAATTTTTCGAATCAATATGTGAGTGTGGCAAAGGAAAACGCGTCTGACCACTTTTAGTTGATTTTAATCGACTGGAAAATGGCCATTTTTCAAACGGTCTCAGAATTTGACGAAATTAGTTTTTTAAGGACTATATCGTCAATATGAAGCTAGAAAATATTTTTCGGGAATTTTTAGAGTCTGTATGCGGGCCCGGTAAATTGAAATGTGCGTTCAAATTCAATATATAGAGTTATATTTTGATTTTGATGAAAACTGATCGAAACAGTCAAATCAGACTGCGATACATATCCCATTGTGTTCGGAATGGGGGTAATTAGCTATGGACGACAGTCGGTGGGTTCGATTTCGAGGTCGAAAGTAAAAGTTGCTTTTTGAAATAATTAATTAAATAAATAAAAATAAAATAAAATATCTCCCTCCCTCCTATACCCTCAGCCCCCCCCCCCCCCCCCTCGTTCTATTTCATTTCAGGAAAGAAAAAAAACAAACCTAATCGCGCGTCGCCCCCCCCCCCCCCCCCCACCTGTTAGAGCCGCCGCGCCTGGCCAGACCCCGCCCCTTCCTCTCTTCCTCCTCCCCTTCTTCTTCTCTGATCGATGGCGCCCCCCCCCCCCCATACCTCCGCCGCCGTGATGACAGACGCCCCCTCCCCCCCTCCCCCCCAAGGCGAGCGTCGATCGATGGCGCCCCCTTCTCTCCCCTCTTCAATTCCCAACATCTCAGCCCCAATCCGCAACAGACCACCGCCGGCCAATGGAAGACCCCCCCCCCCTCCGACCACGACAGGCCACCCTTCGCCCAAATCCGATCGATGTGAGTTTCTATATTATTTTATTTAGTTTTATTAATTTAAAACCTGACTTTATATATATAACACTTTAAAAATAGGGCTTTTTGTATAGTTAATCGAATAGAAAAGGTCGGATTTTTATATAGTTAATCGAATAGAAAAGGTCGGATTTTTATATAGCTATCGAATAGAAAAGGTCGGATTTTTATATAGTTAATCGAATAGAAAAGGTCGGATTTTTATATTAGAAAAGTTTGAATCTTTATATAGTTGAAATGGTGAAGTAAAAATGAGATTTTTATATATGAAGACATAGAGAATAAAAATATAATTTTTATATAGTGAGAAGAGTAAAAATAGAATTTTTATCTATATATTAGCGGTGTAAAAATGTGATTTTTATATATGTAGTGGCTACGGACAACGAAAGCAAAAAAGGCGAGTACGATGAAGATTTCCTATATATGAAGAGTCGTGGTATTGGATTAGCTAATTGGTGAGAACTCCTCACTTTTAAATTTTTTATTCTAGTTAAAATATATACTAGGATGCAGACGGTGTTTAGTAGCACCTGACACCCCTCGTCCATAGACCATGGACGGCTTGTATGCTTGTTTGTTTGATTTTGATGTGTAGTTGATTGTGTGATGTGACGTGAAATGAAATAAAATATTTATATAGTTAAAATTATTTTATAGCTGAAAATAGAATTTTTAACGTGTATATGAAATAAATATTTATAAACAAATTGGACGGTTTGTTTATATACACACATTTGACTGATATTGATTGGGACGATAAATTTTACACATCGCCCAACTACACAAATAAAATCTGTGTTTGATTGTTTGAAACCCCACACGGGTATTGGGATGATATATGACATACACTAATCCCAATAATTAGTTGTATGTCGATCGATTGATTGACAGACTGTTATGAGCGTTAAATATTTATATTTGATGCTTATACAGTGTAGAATGCACTTTGGATGATGGTTGATTATTTTTCATTGTTGATAGATACATGCGTTTTACGGAAATCCATAGAAATAAAATCTATGGTAACTAATTGGGCTTCATTCTAGTTTTGAAATAGAATATTTGAAGAGAAATATTTGAATGAAACATTTGGGAAGAAATATTTGGAAAGAATTATTTGAATAGAACATTTGAAATAGAAATATATAAAGCCGTGTTGATTAGATATGCGCTATTTTGACGCGAACGATATTTATATCGATTATATTCGTTTTTATAATGAATATCGAAAAGTGATTTCAAAATCGAATATTTTGAAATGAAATTCGAATTTAATTTAATTGAAACGAATTAGAATTCGAATTGAAACGAATTAGAATTCGAATTGAAACGAATTAGAATTCAAATTGAATTGAAAATAAAATGAATTTGAATTGAATTGAAAATAAAATGAATTCGAATCGAATTGAAATTGAATGGAAATCAATTTGAAATGAATTCGAACTGAAAATGAATTCGAATTGAAATTGAAAACGAATTAAAATTGAATTAAAAATTGATTTGAACTGAAATCAATTTGAAATGAATTTAAAATGAATTCATATTGAAAAATTCAATCTTGATTTGAATTTGAAAAGGAAGTTGAAATAATTTTGAAAACGAATTTAAACGATTTATAAAATACGTTTTAAAAGGAAATCGACGAAGTATATATTATATATATTATGTATATAATATAACGGCCTGAATGGAACGCGCCGCGCCGCGGCAGTTTGCGAATTTCGACCATTGACTTCGAATGGATATTACGGGAGATCCGTCCGTCGGATTCTCCAAAAACCAGAACCGTTGGGTTCGTATCAAAAAGAGATTTCTAATGAATATTAGAGATCTGAAATCTAACGGTTGGATTTGGAATCATGTCCAAATCAAATTTGGAAAAGGTCGATGTAAGTGCAGTTCGATGGCCGTTGATGGAAATCGACTGTACGGGCCTTGATAAAATTATTAAAAATAGTAATAATTTGTGTAAAATCATAAGAAATGATTTGGGAAGAATTGGGATGAAAAACTCCATATCTGAGAAGATAAAAATAGATTTTTATCGAAATGAACTAGTTTTGAACTAGAATTATAATTCTATTTATTTTTAAATAAATAAATTGAATTTGGAAAGGGTTTAAAAGTAACCAGAATTTCCAATAACTGAGTGGGAATGGATTTGAATCGAAATTGTCTTTGGAATATTTCGATGTTGGATTTCGTGATGATACGGGTATTGTTATGGAAATTTGAAAGATATATAGATATCGTTATTTCCAATATCATATTTGTTGGTCATAGAATTTGATATTGAATCTTAGCCGATATATTTTCTATTCAGAGCCTTGCATTTAATATCAAATGTGATTTGGGTTTGTCGTGAATGGTGTCTTCATTAACACTGTTCTTAAGCCCAGTTGAGAAAAAGATTAAATCCATTTTTTAGATTTAATGAAGTGTATCAATTAAATAATATTTAATTGGAATTGAATTGGTATTGATTTTTTTGGGTTTATCATGAACAGTGTTTTAAATGACACTGATTCTTTAACCCAGTTAAAGATTAAAACTAAGTGGAGTTTTAATGAATCTTTAATTAGATTGAAAAGATTGAGAATGGAGTATCGCCAGTTTTGCCCCAGGCTATAGTTAAATCTTTAATTAGATTTGAACATGAAATGGTAATTGAATTTACTGATAACACTGTGGTGTTAGATATGAAGTATGACCAGTTTTACTTCATGGGATGAATAGGTGGGAATTGGGAAATAAAATAAATGATTACTCCGGTGTGGTTCGCTAATCCCGACTAGTTTGAATTTATATTCAAAGAAGATTAAAGAATAAATTTAAAGAATTTATCTTTGATAAAATTAATGGGAACCTTTCCCAAAGTATAAGAATATTCGAATAAAAGAATATTCTGAATTGGAATGAGGCGTATGTTGTATTTGTGTAACACTTGTTTATTATATACGCGAGTTATTCAGAAAGACTGGGTTTATCCCATTCTGAATAACTAATTCGACGTGGTGTCGAAGATGAAGATGGTGGTTGAAGACCGGAGGTCTTCACGTCGTTTGGATAATTACTGATGATCTTGATTGGGCCGTACACCCAAGAGGAGGGAATCCGTTAGTGATCGTCCAGACGTACTTGGAGATCGATGGATATGCAAGGTACAAGGTGCCTCCGGTTTCGTTCAGACCCAGAACGAACTTGTAAATGGACTGTGTGTCTGACATTGGATTTTATTCTGTGTGGTTGATTTCTACTAAATATATATCTATTTGGCGGTGGAGAATTTATTCTCTTGCTTAACGCCCTTCTCTGAGACGTACGAGCTCAGAGGTTATATATTGATGGATATCGAACACATGGAGTGAATTGCTTGTGTGGCATGCCTAAGTGGCAATTGATCGAGGCTTCTGTTGAAAAGCAAAGTCTTGTGGTTGATGATCAAAGCACCGCCTATGTGGCATAGCTTTGTGTAACGTGAATTCGCGAGCCTCACACCCCGGTTGTGAACCAGAAACGGGAGAGGACCTCAGGGAGGGCAAGCGTTTCCATCCAGTTAGAAGTGGCGTCAGTGGTTTTATACGCTCTGACGAGTTTGACTTATGTGGTTGTTGTTGTTGCGAGGCGCCTCGGATATATCGGTGACTGTGTGGAGCCGATGGAGTCATTTGGCTCATTTACGCCCAAAAGGGTGGGGAAACGCAGTGTTCAGGCATTTTAATCCACATCGGTGGACCGACCTTGACGATCCAAAGGGTCACTCGAGCTCTGATCCTGAGGCTCGGGCTAGAGAGTCTCGAATCGGTAGAGGACTATCTTTTGCCTCGGTTCACAGATGGAAATCCAACTTCCAAATACGTGACTTTGCGGTTTTATTTGTAGAGCCTAGTATGGCGACATAGTGGGATGGGGTGCTTATGCCGTCTATGATTGATACTTGTGATGTGAAGTTGTTTTATACACTATGCAATTATAATAGTATCAAATGATTTGTTTTAAACGTATCAAGCATTCTTGGCTATTATAAGGTAAAAACACTATCCTACGGCTTGTGTTGCATTGTGTGATGGGACCTGGGTCTTATAATAGCTTCAATTTTCTTTATTTAACATTGCGCTGTTTGTTTTATGCACTGGTATTCTTGGGAGGAAACCCGTTCCGTGTTATACGGCGTGGTCCCTTGATTTACCTAACTTTAAAATAAAGATTAATAACTGTTTTAGTTCTCACACCAGTCACATGACTGACCTGGAGTTTATTGCTTTAACCTAAACTCTAGGTGCCCTTATTTCGACATGGGCAGCTCGTAGTTTTGGTTTGGCAGATTTATATTCACAGGATCCTGATTTACAGCTGGAACGATGCTCGGAAAGCTCTGTATCCATGTATTACTTTCAGTTGTGTTTTATATTGTTTTTCCACTGCTATGTAATTTATTGTAATCTCTGATATATCTGTGTAATATTTATTCGTACTCTGTATATTCTTGTATTCTGATGGAATTGTTGTAATTAACAATTAAATGTTCTTCTCTTTGCATTCTAATTTGTCGTGTTCTCAAAACAATCATGCGTTTCAAACGGTCTCGATCGGTTTAGCGACTGATTCGGATCGAGTGAAATTCCCGGTCGTTACAATATTCGATTAACTCGTTTTGAATAAACTATATTCGATTAACTCTATTCGAATAACTAATATTCGATTAACTCCATTTCCTATCTTATTCAAATTCCCATCTAAATTCCTATTTCAAAACCCAATTTCCCTCATAAATGATTTACTTTTAAAAAATAACTATTTTAATCCATTAGTCACATCAAATGAGAATAATATTTCTTTTATATATCAATTCAATTTGATTTTGTATTTTAAAATAATATTCCATTTCCAAATTCTATTTATACTTCTATTTATAGAATTGTTCATACAAAATATCCTTTTTATTTCTAAAAACTTAATCTCAATTATAATTCCCTTTATAAATGTTGAGTTTACATTCTACTTAACATATTGGTGTCAAAAACGATTTTCTACTCCTCTATATAAGTTCAGACTTATATATCTAATTTATCCGATGATAAAATAATTTTCTTAATTTATAAAACATATTTATAAATTAATCTTCCCAATCTATTTATTAAAACGGATTTCTATTTAATTCCACTTAAAATAAATCTTTTCCATTTCCTTTATATCCTGCCAATTTTCCTTTTTATTCCATTTGTTTTCCAAACATTTTGATGAAATTCTATTTATTTTCCAAATAAATATTCCTTCTATATAATTCTATTTATTTTCTAAATAAATATTCCGTTTATATAATTCTATTTTGAAATTCCTTTTTATAAAACCATTTGATTTTATATAAATATATTTTAATTTCAATATACACATTGAAAATTCCCTTTTAAATTCCAGTATTTTATATGTTATTTAAAATACCAAATAACAATGATCGATATCATTCAAACACACATAAACAACAACAGATTATATATCACATCATATATTACAAAATATGGAAATAAACAGTAATAATATTTGAGGAATCCAGTTGGATCCTTCCAACCTGTTTCCCTGCATCCACAGATGTTAAACAATATAACTAACATCAATTTCATTTCACCATTAAACATTCTAATCAATAGAATCAACATTTGATCAATGATTTATATATATATATATATATATATATATATATTTATATTTTGAGCAAATAAATTTGCACTTCATCCAAACAGTCAACACACAACAATCAATCAACATTTATCAGTTCTAAAAAATTCGTTATAAAAATATGAACTGGTAGATTTAGTGAGTTTTACTCACATTGGACGATCATCATTAAATAACGATAATTGTCGGTTGATTCAGATAGACAATTTATTTCACTATAAATTGTAATGAGCTCTAATTCACTCCCAACCAGTTCCATTGTGTAGCCATCGTTGATACGATCCCAACAGATCTTGTTTTACTGAATTCTGATATCGTATGGCAAAGATATATAATTTACAAGTTAATACTATTTTTATTTAAAATAAATTAAATTCCCTTTTTTGAATGATTGGGCTTAACCTTAAATTCTTGTCGCGTCTCCATATTCAAACACCCAGACCCATTTCCTTCAACTCCTCCAACCCACACTCACGCCCTTCGCTCCTCACAGCAGATATTTCCGACTTCCTCCATTCCAGTAAAATCCACACATCAATTACCATTATTCCGCTCTAAGTTTCCTCTCCAACTTCATATCGAAAGCATTAAACTCTAGCTCCTCAACCCTCCCGCGACCTGAAGCTTCCATCGCACACGTACAGTGAAGAATGCAACCTTTATAACATTTATTTCCTCCACTAAACTCCACCAGACAATTGCTAATGACTTTGTCTTTTCGAGTACTTCGCATCCATCCCCAAATTGTAGAACTCGACCCTATTTTTCTCAAATGCGACTCCAGGCTTAAATCCGCCTTTACAGTAGACTACCGAACACAATGATCATGGAAATTTCCAAAAGAATCAAATTTTGAAGCTCCTTAACCTCCTAAACACAAATATGAACCCGATCTCGCAAATTGATGCTTGAAACATGAGGTTACTTGAACCCTAGCCTACGCTGAAAGTTTACAGCGAGCAGAAAGGTTTTACGAGCTTCCAGAAATTCGTACCAGGACATAAAGAATACTCTCAATAACTCCAAAATATAAGTTTGAGGATTTTTGGTATTTTACACGATTCATTTCAGATTTTTGAAGGATTGAGTTTCTCACGTTTTCAGAAGAAATAGTAACGGCGGAAGAAAAAAATGTTGACTACCTGATGCCAAGTTTTAGGGTTAGAGATTATTAAGGGACATTTATAGAGATTTTTAAATATTTTTATATTTCTTATTTTATCGATTTCTAGTCCACCGCTATTTCATTTGTCAATTAAAAATCTATGCGATCACATACAATACCCAATTTTGATGAAAATTGCCATGCAGCTATGGTTTGATACTACGGACCCAACGAAACTGGATTCATCAAATTCCAAGTCCGTTTTCTCACACAACGTATTTTTAAAGTCAAAATATTGACTGTTTTTCACATTAAAATCACGTACGGCCACATACTGACTCAAAAAATCACAAAATTGAAATCTAACAATAATTTAATATTTCGAATCCAAAAAGATTAGTTTCGTCGAAAACGGAGGTTGTTTGCAACACTAGTTATTTTTTAATGCTCTAAATAAACCTATTTAAATATTAATATACTTAAAGATAATTAAATTTAATATTAATAAATAAATATAATCGTATATATATTCACATCGATATCATATAACCGCAAAATAAATATATCGGGATTTATAACTCGATATTTCAAAATTCCAGATTATATCGATATTCAATTTATATTAAAATACTTTTATAATATAGATAAATCGTTATAAATTATAAAGGAATTCCATAGTGACTTTTCGAAAATTTGATTTGGACATATCTCACAATCTACACGATGAAATCTCGAATTTTCTCTTCCATTATAAAATTATCGTTCACCAGCTCTGAACGTTTTGTGTTTCACAGAAATCCGAGTTAAAACGGGTTCTGTATATTCGTTTAAAGTTTGAATTGCCAAATAACGAACTATCGTGCCATTTGGAGATCGATTATAATTATACAACATAATTATACGTTCAAACGACATTTATACATAAATTCGTTGTTATAATAAAATTCTAAACTGAATTACATATTATAAATAATCCAATTCACACAATATTATGAATTCTACTATTTACGACTATTTTAGAATTTAAATATATTATTTATATTAATTAAATATTCAATATTATTATATTAAATAACCATTTAACTCTCTAAACACTATTTTAAATAATTAAATAAATTAATTATTATACCATAAAAATACGGGATGTTACATTCTTTCACCCTTAAAATAATTTCGTCCTCGAAATTGTTAAGGTAGAAAACAAACACTATTAACTGGGTTAAAAATTATTGATTTACTTCTTAAGTCCAGTTTCAACTGAACCAGTTTAATTTCAATTAAATATTTATTTATTCCTACTAACGAAAATTTTCAAAAATCCTAAAAAATTTCTAACACCTTAATTTTATGGAAAATTTCGCCAGTACCTCCTTTATACTGGTCAATAGCTCAAACTCCAACTCGCCTATCCAGGACTTCTTTAACCTAAAAGAAAATCAAACAGCCCAACGGCTTGCCATTTCGGCTCATCAAAATCTCAAACCCATATATAATATAAACTGGTATCTTTTTGTCGGGCATATCAATATATCCTTTCCAGGTGTTACCAATCCTACATATACCAATGTCATCCCGGTCATTCGGTTATACCCAAGTCGAATTATGTTCTCAACTTAGATTCCATTATTAATTTCAACTCTTAACTTACCAGTCCAATTCCATTTCGGATTATCTTTAATCCAATCTAATTTGATATTTTCTATCTCAATTCATTTTCCACTTAACTAGTTTCAATTCAATTTCTATTTCTATTTCTATTTGCTTTTACAAATTCTAGTTTAATTTGTTTTAATTCAAATAATCTATTTCTGGGAGTTTTTAAACAGCTTAGCCCTTTCCAAAAATCAAAATATTCATTTGGAATATAAAAACAACTTGTTTTCTCAAAACAATTCAAATACAAAAACTTCGGTAGTAATCCGTCACTTACAACTCGAAATGAACACCGATGATGTCATGATCATCATCGGAATCTATTTTTCAGCAATCGAAGTGAGTTCAATACTATATCAGTTTCAAAATCATTTCTAAACACTTTCATTTTGAAATCCATTCCAAAATATCCTTTGTAACAAATTTAAAATCTCCCAGGATTTTAAAATTCACATATATTTAACCCAGATTCATTTACTAACACTTTTATAACCTTCCAGGGTTTTATTTCCAATTCTGATTTAAATTCAGATTTAATTCATCTGATTTCACGTATCTCACTTATATGAATTATGATTGGCTATTTACATAACCATTTCACATTTTATAATCTTATTCGATTATAGTCACAACCAACACATCCAATATACTATAATACTTCAAATATCTATACTTTGTTTATATCAAAATATAATTTGGGTAAATTTATTTCATTTACCCTCTTTTCAGAACATATTGTGTCGGTTCATCGTATTCGAGTGTTTATAAACCCTTACCGATACAGTGGATCAAACTGATCGACAAGAACCCATAAACAACTCAATATATAAAATCATTTTATATTGAACAACAAATACGCACTCATATATATACACTCAAACTCAATCTAGGGTATTGCTAACCCTATCTCTACTGAGTTACGCCACAGAGCCAAGGT
This sequence comes from Allium sativum, assembly GCA_030737875.1. Lineage (NCBI taxonomy): Eukaryota > Viridiplantae > Streptophyta > Magnoliopsida > Asparagales > Amaryllidaceae > Allium > Allium sativum. The sequence continues at coordinate 567,291,331 of CM060923.1, read as the reverse complement.
AATTACTTAACCTTCAGCTCTGGTACCATTGTAACGACCCGGATTTTCGTGATCCTATGTAATCGACATTTAACCTAATGTCGACTATCAAGCATTGGAAATACTGGATAGTTAATGAAAGAAAATAGAGGGTGAGAATTGATAAGATAGAAACTTAGAATAGAAGAAGAAGAAGAACATATAACATCAGCGTAAACCCAAATCTCACAGCGGAACAAACAATATATAATAGATACATATATTTGAAATAAAAATTAGTATATGTATACAGTAACATTATCAGATTATAACACTTACAACACAGCGGAAATAACAATAGCTATATAATACTGAAGCCTCCTGCTCCAAGCTCTTCAAGTATAGCTGTAAAACCCGACTACTTGACTGCCTGTACAAATTTGGGCGCCCAAGAGTTTAAGGTAAAACAAAACAAAATAAACTTCGGGTTAGTCATGGGACTGGTACGAGTAAACAATTTAAAACAGTTTGAGAAAATAAACGATATCTCATAAGACCACGCCGTATAACGGAACGTTTTTTTTTTCCTTATGAGAATTCAAAACACTTGATTTGACTTTCAAAATCCTTTTGAAAGAAACGATAATATTTAATAAAACTCTTTGATATTATAGTAGTGTCTATCAATCACAACTAGTAACCATCTAGCGGAACGCTTTCATCCTACGTTCCACATATATAATATATAACCAAAAACCGTGGGCGCTTATTGGGTAATGGATTCCAACTGGCAAGGTATGAAACCACCTTCCGATAGTGTATCTCTAGAGGGAAATACACAGGGTTCAACAAGAACATCTTGTAACCCAGGCTAAACATGACAGGTCACTCATTTTGCTTGAATGTACTGAATATATTTTCACCAAAGGTTGGGATCCGCAACCGTTTCTCGAAAGGGACAGCATCGAAATAGATTATAGAAGTAAATGGAATTTCTCTAGATCAGGTGACAATACACCCTAATTGGCAGCTAACCACTTAGCCAAGCGACCTACCCGATTTTATACCATTCCTGGTTGTGAGGCTAGAGCCCATAACGTACAGATCACACCTTTATTTACTTTGAATGTCACATCATCATACCCGCCAAATCACAAATTGATTTCCCCAGAAATACCACGGGTATACAGCTAAGAGAAACGAATTTCTCCGCCACCAAATGTACATACCTTTGAAGAGATGAACTTACGCGATCTATTAAATATACATTGTCAAACATTCTTCTATACAGGTCATTCTGGGATTGGACAAACCGAAAGCACTATTCTGTAAATCTATCTTAGGAAATTTCTACCTAGGATTTGACAGAACGACCCTTGCATAAACTCTGTCTTCAATTATCTTTATCATATTTGATTCGCAGCGCTAGTGCCTATACGGATTGGTTTTCTGATAATAAATCTGATCCTGGTCTCTCCGTATTGACAATGGAAAAATGGTCAAAAACTTTGATAGTCGGTGATTTAACTATCAAAGAAAAACATGTGTACAACAACGGTAGTATTTCCAAATGGAAATCTTACCAATCAATCATCAATCAACTTTTTCTCTTTTTAATTTAATTTATCATTAATTTATTCAGTTACCCATTCCCATATCTCCATAAATTCTTATTTTCTAAATTTAGAAAATATACATGATTAATCATTGGAAAACATTTCCATATTTACTCTCATTTCTATTTTATTTTATATTAGAAAAACATTTCTGATTCTTATTTGGAAAACATTTCCAAAACTCCTTCATTGGATTTAAATAGATGTTTAAGTAAAACATCGCTATGCCAACTCAAACTATTACACTCATTAACTAAATTTACTTAACCAACCTTTACTATCGAACCTTAACCATCCCTTAGTTAAAAATGGAGTCAATCAAGTTGGGGTATAACTACCTCTCAGACCTTAACTGAACAACATTTTTAACCTCGAAATAGACAAAGATCACCTTTTAAATCCTTAACAAACTTCATTAAGTAACTCTCTTTCGATAACTCTTTCCTTCGAATAAACTATATTCGATAATCTCTCTTTCGAATAACTATATTCGATTAACTCTATTCACTTAACTCTATCCGATTAACTCTAATCGATTAACACTTATCGGTTAACTCTATTTGATTAACTCTATTCAATAAACTCTATTAGATTAACTTTATTTGATTAACTCTAATCGATTAACTCTATTGGATTAACTCTATTTGATTAACTCTAATCGATTAACTCTATTCGATTAACTTTAATTGATTAACTCTTATCAATTAACTCCTCTCGAATAAACTATATTCGATTAACTCCTTTCGAATAAACTATATTCGATTAATTCTTTTCGAATAAACTATATTCGATTAACTCCTTTCGAATAAACTATATTCGATTAACTCCTTTCGAATAAACTATATTCGATTAACTCCTTTCAAATAAACTATATTCGATTAACTCTATTTGAATAACTAATATTCGATTAACTCCATTTCCTATCTCATTCAAATTCCCATCTAAATTCCTATTTCAAACCCTATTTCCCTTATAAATGTTTTACTTTTAAAAAAATAACTATTTTAATCCATTATTCACATCGAGTGTGAATAATATTTCTTTATATATCAATTCAATTTGATTTTGTATTTTAAAATAATATTCCCTTTCCAAGTTCTGTTTATACTTCTATTTATAGAATTATTCATACGAAATATCCTTTTTATTTCCAACAACCAAATCTCAATTATAATTCCCTTTATAAATGTTGAGTTCACATTCTACTTAACATATTGGTGCCAAAACCGATTTTTTACTCCTCTTTATAAGTTCAGACTTATATATCCAATTTATCCAATGATAAAATAATTTGCTTAATTTATAAGACATATTTATAAATTAATCTTCCCAATCAATTTGTTAAAACAATTTCTATTTAATTCCACTTAAAATATGTCTTTTCCATTTCTTTTATATCCTGCCAATTTTCCTTTTTATTCTATTTGTTTTCCAAATATTTCCTTTATGAAATTTTATTTATTTTCCAAATAAATATTCCTTTTATATAATTCTATTTATTTTCTAAATAAATATTCCTTTTATATAATTCTATTTTGAATTTCCTTTTTATAAAATCATTTGATTTTATATAAATATATTTTATTTTCAATATACACATTGAAAATTCCTTTTAAATTCCAGTATTTTATATGGTATTTAAAATACAAATAACAATGATCGATATCATTCAAACACACATAATCAACAACAAATTATATATCACAACATATATTACAACATGTGGAAATAAAAAGTAATAATATTTGAGGAATCCAGTTGGATCACTCTAACCTGTTTCCCTACATCCATAGATGTTAAACAATATAATTAACATCAATTTCATTTCAACATGAAATATTCTAATCAATAGAATCAACATTTGATCAATGATTTATATATATAACTGTATTTATATTTTCAGCAAATAAATTCGCACTTCATCCAAACAGTCAACACACAGCAATCAATCAACATTTAGCAGCTCTAAAATACGTTACAAAAATATGAACTGGTAGAGTTAGTGAGTTTTACTCACATTGAACGATCATCTTTAAATAACGATAATTGCCGGTTGATTCAAACAAACAATTTATTTATCTATAAATTGTAACGAGCTCCAATTCACTCCCAACTGGTTCCATTACGTAGCCACCATTGATACAATCCCAATGGATATTTTTTTACTGAATTCTGATATCGTATGACAAAGATATATAATTTACAAGTTAATACTATTTTTATTTAAAATAAATTAAATTCCCTTTTTTGAATAATTGGGCTTAACCTTAAATTCTTGGCCCATCTCCATATTCAAACACCCAGACTCGTTTCCTTCATCTCCTCCAACCCACAATCACGCCCTCCGCTCCTCACAGCAGATATTTTCGACTTCCTCCATTCCATTAAAATCCACACAACAATTTCCATCGTTCCTCCCTATGTTTCCTCTCCAACTTCATATCGAAAGCATTAAACTCGAGCTCCTCAACCCCCCGCGACCTGAAGCTTCCATCGCACACATACAGTGAAGAAAGCAACCTTTATAACATCAATTTCCTCCATTGAACTCCACCAGACAATTGCTAATGACTTTCTCTTTTCGAATGCTTCACATCCATCCCTAAATTGTAGAACTCGGCCTTGTTTTTCTCAAACGCGACTCCAGGCTTAAATCCGCCTTTACAGAAGACTATCGAACACAATGATCATGGAAATTTTCAAAAGAATCACATTTTGAAGCTCCTTAACCTCCTCAACACAAATATGAACCCGATCTCACAAATTGATGCTTGAATCATGAGGTTACTTGAACCCTAGCCTGCGCTGAAAGTTTATAGCGAACAGAAAGGTTTTGCGAGCTTCCAGAAATTCATACCAGGACATAAAGAATACTCTCACCAACTCCAAAATATAAGTTTGAGAATTTATTGGATTTTACACGATTTTTAAAGGATTGAGTTTCTCACGTTTTCAGAAGAAATAGTAACAGTGGAAGAAAAAAAATGTTGACTACCGAATGCCAAGTTTTAGGGTTAGAGATTATTGAGGGATATTTATAGAGATTTTTAAATATTTTTATGTTCCTTATTTTATTGATTATTAGTCCACCGTTATTTCAATTGTCAATTAAAAATCCACACGATCACATGCAATACCCAATTTGGATGAAAATTGCCATGCAGCTATGGTTTGATATTATGGACCCAACGAATCTGGTTTCATCCAACTCCGAGACCATTTGCTCACACAACGTATTTTTAAAGTCAAAATATTGATTGTTTTTCACACTAAAATTCCATACGGCCACATACTGACTCTAAAAATCACGAAAATTGAAATCTAACAATAATTTAATATTTCGAATCCAACAAAATTAGTTTCGTCGAAAACGGAGGTTGTTTACAAAACTGGCTATTTTTTAAAGCTCGAAATAAACCAATTTAAATATTAATATTTTTAAAAATAATTAAATTTAATATTAATAAATAAATATTATCATATATATATATATATTCACATTGATATCATATAACCCCAAAAAAAATATCAGGATTTATAACTCGATATTTCAAAATTCCAGATTATATCGATATTCAATTTATATTAAAATCCTTTTATAATATAGATAAATCGTTATAAATTATAAAGGAGTTCCATAGCGACTTTTCAAAAATTTGATTTGGACATATCTCACAATCTACACGATGAAATCTCGATTTTTCTCTTCCATTAGAAAATTATCGTTCACCAGCTCTGAACATTTCGTGTTTCACATAAATCCAAGTTAAAACGGGTTCTGTATATTCGTTTAAAGTTCGAATCGCCAAAATACAAACTGCCACGCCATTTGGAGCTCGATTATAATTATGTAATATAATTATACGTTCAAACGACATTTATAAATAAATTCGCTATTATAATAAAATTCTATACTGAATTAAATATTATAAATAATCCAATTCACACAATATTGTGAATTCTACTATTTCCGACTATTTCGGAATTTAAATATATTATTTATATTAATTAAATATTCAATATTATTATATTAAATAACCATTTAAATCTCTAAACACTATTTTAAATAATTAAATAAATTAATTATTATACCATAAAAATACATGATGTTACATTCTTTCCCTCTTAAAATAATTTCATCCACGAAATTGTTAAGGTAGAAAACAAACCCTTTTAACTAGGTTAAAAATTATTGATTTACTTTTTAACTTTAGTTTCAACTGAACCAATTTAATTTCAATTAAATATTTATTTATTCCTACTAACAGAAATTTTTCAAAAATCCTAAAAAATTTCTAACACCTTAATTATATGGAAAATTTTGCCAGTACCTCCTTTGTACTGGTCAATAGCTCAAACTCTAACTCGCCTCTCCAGGCCTTCTTCAACCTAAAAGAAAATCAAACAGCCAAGAGGCTTGCCAATACGGCTTGTCAAAATCTGAAACCCATATATAATATAAACTGGTACCTTTTTGTCGAGCATATCAATATATCCTTTCCATGTGTTACCAATCATGCATATACCAATGTCATCCCGATCATCCGATTATACCTAAGGCGAATTATGTTCTCAACTTAGATTCCATTATTAATTTCAACTCTTAACTTACCAGTCCAATTCCATTTCGGATTATCTTTAATCCAATCTAATTTGATATTTTCTATCTCAATTCATTCTCCACTTAACTGGTTTCAATTCAATTTCTATTTCTATTTGCTTTTACAAATTCTAGTTTAATTTGTTTTAATTCACATAATCTATTTCTGGGAGTTTTTAAACAGCTTAGCCTTTTCCAAAAATCAAAATATTCATTTGGAATATTAAAAACAACTTGTTTTCTCAAAACAATTCAAAAACAAAAACTTTGGTAGTAATCCGTCACTTACAACTCGAAATGAACACCGATGATGTCATGATCATCATCGGAATCTATTTTTCAGCTATCGAAGTGAGTTCAATACTATATCACTTTCAAAATCATTTCTAAACACATACATTTTGAAATCCATTCCAAAATATCCTTTTCAATGCTTGTAACAAATTTAAAATCTCCCAGGATTTTAAAATTCACATACATTTAACCCAAATTAATTTACTAACACTTTTATAACCTTCTAGGGTTTTATTTCCAGTTCTGATTTAAATTCAGATTCAATTCATCTGATTTCACGTTTCTCACTTATATGAGTTATGATTGGCTATTTACATAACCATTTCACATTTTATAATCTTATTCGATTATAGTCACAACCAACACATCCAATATACTATAATACTTCAAATATCTATACTTTGTTTATATAAAAATATAATTTGGGTAAAATTATTTCATTTACCCTCTTTTCAAAACATATTGTGTTGGTTCATCATATTTGAGTGTTTATAAACCCCTACCGATACAGTGGATCAAACTGATCGACCAGAACCCATAAACAACTCAATCAATAAATCTCCACAATATATAAAATCATTTTATATTAAACAACAAATATGCGCTCATATATATACGCTCAAACTCAATCTAGGGTATTGCTAACCCTATCTCTACTGAATTACACCACAGAGCCAAGGTAATTACTTAACCTTCAGCTCTGGTACCACTGTAACGACCCGGGTTTTCGCGATCCTACCTGATTTTATACCATTCCTGGTTGTGAGGCTAGAGCCCATAACGTACAGATCACACCTTTATTTACTTTGAATGTCACATCGTCATACCCGCCAAATCACAAATTGATTTCCCCAGAAATACCACGTGTATACAGCTAAGAGAAACGAATTTCTCCACCACCAAATGTACATACGTTTGAAGAGATGAACTTACGCGATCTATTAAATATAAATATACACTGTTAGATATTCTTCTATACAGGTCGTTCTGGGATTTGACAAACCGAAAGCACTATTTTGTAAATCTGTCTTAGGCAATTTCTACCTAGGATTTGACAGAACGACCCTTGCATAAACTCCGTCTTCAATTATCTTTATCATATTTGATTCGCAGCGCTAGTGCCCATACGGAGTGGTTTTCAGATAATAAATCTGATCTCGGTCTCTCCGTATTGACAATGGAAAAATGGTCAAAAACTTTTATAGTCGATGATTTAACTGTCAAAGAAAAACATGTGTACAACAACGGTCGTATTTCCAAATGGAAATCTTACCGATCAATCATCAATCAACTTTTTCTCTTTTTAATTTAATTTATCATTAATTTATTCAGTTACCCATTTCCATATCTCCATAAATTCTTATTTTCTAAATTTAGAAAATATACATGATTAATCATTGGAAAACATTTCCATATTTACTCTCATTTCTATTTTATTTTATATTAGAAAAACATTTCTGATTCTTATTTAGAAAACATTTCCAAAACTCCTTCATTGTATTTAAAAAGATGTTTAAATAAAACATCGCTATCGCAACTCAAACTATTACACTCATTAACTAAATTTACTTAACCAACCTTTACTATCGAACCTTAACCATCCCTTAGTTAAAAATGGAGTCAATCAAGTTGGGGTATAACTACCTCTCAGACCTGAACTGAACAACATTTTTAACCTCGAAATAGACAAAGATCACCTTTTAAATCCTTAACAAACTTCCTTAGGTAACTCTCTTTCGAATAATCTTTATTCGATAACTCTTTCCTTCGAATAAACTATATTCGATAATCTCTCTTTCGAATAACTATATTCGATTAACTCTATTCACTTAACTCTATTTGATTAACTCTAATCGATTAACTCTTATCAGTTAACTCTATTTGATTAACTCTATTCGATGAACTCTAATCAATTAACTCTATTGGATTAACTCTATTTGATTAACTCTTATCGATTAACTCTATTGGATTAACTCTATTTGATTAACTCTAATCGGTTAACTCTATTCGATTAACTCCTTTCGAATGAACTATATTCGATTAACTCCTTTCGAATGAACTATATTCGATTAATTCCTTTCGAATAAACTATATTCGATTAATTCCTTTCGAATAAACTATATTCGATTAACTCCTTTCAAATAAACTATATTCGATTAACTCCTTTCGAATAAACTATATTCGATTAACTCTATTCGAATAACTAATATTCGATTAACTCTGTTTCCTATCTTATTCAAATTCCCATCAAATTCCTATTTCAAAACCCAATTTTCCTTATAAATGTTTTACTTTTAAAAAAATAACTATTTTAATCCATTATTCACATCGAGTGTGAATAATATTTCTTTTATATATCAATTCAAATTGATTTTGTATTTTAAAATAATATTCCTTTTCCAAATTATGTTTATACTTCTATTTATAGAATTATTCATACGAAATATCCTTTTTATTTCTAACAACTAAATCTCAATTATAATTCCCTTTATAAATGTTGAGTTCACGTTCTACTTAATATATTGGTGTCAAAACCGATTTTCTACTCCTCTATATAAGTTTAGACTTATATATCTAATTTACCCAATGATAAAATAATTTGCTTAATTTATAAAACATATTTATAAATTAATCTTCCCAATCAATTTGTTAAAACAATTTCTATTTAATTCCATTTAAAATAAATCTTTTCCATTTCTTTTATATCCTGCCAATTTTCTTTTTTATTCTATTTGTTTTCCAAATATTTCCTTTATGAAATTCTATTTATTTTCCAAATAAATATTCCTTTTATATAATTCTATTTATTTTCTAAATAAATATTCCTTTTATATAATTCTATTTTGAAATTCCTTTTTATAAAATCATTTGGTTTTATATAAATATATTTTATTTTCAATATACACATTGAAAATTCCCTTTTAAATTCCAGTATTTTATATAGTATTTAAAAGACCAAATAATAATGATTGATATCATTCAAACACACATAATCAACAACAGATTATATATCACAACATATATTACAATATGTGGAAATAAACAGTAATAATATTCGAGGAATCCAGTTGGATCCTTCCAACCTGTTTCCCTACATCCACAGATGTTAAAAAATATAATTAACATTAATTTCATTTCAACATGAAATATTCTGATCAATAGAATCAACATTTGATCAGTGATTTATATATATAACTATATTTATATTTTCAGCAAATAAATTTGCACTTCATCCAAACAGTCAACACACCGCAATCAATCAACATTTATCAGCTCTAAAAAAGCGTTATAAAAATATGAACTGCTAGAGTTAGTGAGTTTTACTCACATTGGACGATCATCTTTAAATAACGATAATTGTCGGTTGATTCAGATAGACAATTTATTTGTCTATAAATTGTAACGAGCTCCAATTTACTCCCATCCGGTTCCATTATGTAGCCACCATTGATACAATCCCAACGGATCTTGTTTTACTAAATTCTGATATCGTATGACAAAGATATATAATTTACAAGTTAATACTATTTTTATTTAAAATAAATTAAATTCCCCTTTTTGAATAACTGGGCTTAACCTTAAATTCTTGGCCCATCTCCATATTCAAACACCCAGACCCGTTTCCTTCATCTCCTCCAGCCCACACTCACGCCCTCCGCTCCTCACAGCAGATATTTTCGACTTCCTCCATTCCATTAAAATCGACACAACAATTACCAACGTGCCCCCCTAAGTTTCCTCTCCAACTTCAAATCGACAGCATTAAGCTCGAGCTCCTCAACCTCCCGCGACCTAAAGCTTCCATCGCACGCATACAGTGAAGAAAGCAGCCTTTATAACAGCGATTTCCGCCACTAAACTCCACTAGAAAATTGCTAATGACTTTCTCTTTTCAAATGCTTCACATCCATCCCCAAATTGTAGAACTCGGCCCTGACTCTAGGCTTAAATCTGCCTTTACAGTAGACTACCGAACATAATGATCATGGAAATTTCTAAAAGAATCACATTTTGAAGCTCCTTAACCTCCTCAACACAAATATGAACCCGATCTCGCAAATTGATGCTTGAATCATGAGGTTACTTGAACCCTAGCCTGCGCTGAAATTTTATAGCGAATAGAAAGGTTTTGCGAGCTTCCAGAAATTCATACCAGGACTCAAAGAATACTCTCAGCAACTCCAAAATATATGTTTGAGAATTTATTGTATTTTACCCGATTTATTTCAGATTTATGAAAGATTGATTTTCTCATGTTTTCAGAAGATATAGTAACGGCGGAAGAAAAAAAAATGTTGACTACCGAATACCAAGTTTTAGGGTTAGAGATTATTAAGGGATATTTATAGAGATTTTTAAATATTTTTATATTCCTTATTTTATTGATTATTAGTCCACCGTTATTTCAATTGTCAATTAAAAATCCATACGATCACATACAGTACCCAATTTTGATGAAAATTTCTATGCAGCTATGGTTTGATATTATGGACCCAACAAAACTGGTTTCATCAAATTCTGAGTCCGTTTGCTCACACAATGTATTTTTAAAGTCAAAATATTGATTGTTTTTCATATTAAAATTCCGTACGGCCACATACTGACTCTAAAAATCACGAAAATTGAAATCTAAACAATAGTTTAATATTTCAAATCCAACAAAATTAGTTTCGTCGAAAACGGAGGTTGTTTACAAAACTGGCTATTTTTTAAAGCTCGAAATAAACCCATTAAAATATTAATATATTTAAAAATAATTAAATTTAATATTAATAAATAAATATTATCATATATATATATTAACATCGATATCATATAACCCCAAAAAAAAATCAGGATTTATAACTCGATATTTCAAAATTCCAGATTATATCGATATTCAATTTATATTAAAATCCTTTTATAATATAGATAAATCGTTATAAATTATAAAGGAATTCCATAGCGACTTTTCGAAAATTTGATTTGGACATATCTCACAATCTACACGATGAATCTCGATTTTTCTCTTCCATTAGAAAAATATCGTTCACCAGCTCCGAACGTTTCTTGGTTCACAGAAATCCGAGTTAAAACAGGTTCTGTATATTCGTTTAAAGTTCGAATCGCCAAGTTACGAACTGCCATGCCATTTGGAGCTCGATTATAATTATGTAATATAATTATACGTTCAAACGACATTTATAAATAAATTTGCTATTATAATAAAATTCTATACTGAATTAAATATTATAAATAATCCAATTCACACAATATTGTGAATTCTACTATTTCTGACTATTTCGAAATTTAAATATATTATTTAATTATTTATATTAGTTAAATATTCAATATTATTATATTAAATAACCATTTAAATCTCTAAACACTATTTTAAATAATTAAATAAATAAATTATTATACCATAAAAATACGGGATGTTACAGTACCAATGTATTTTTTCAAGGGTTTTATTTTATATTCAATTTTAAATGATTTACAATAAAATTCTTTTAATATTGAAAATACTTTTATAAAGAAAACTTTTGATAACTCGATGTTTCTGTAAGTATTTCCTCATTCTTAAAAAATTATGGTAATAATTTGATCCAGCGCAAGACTAGAAATCTCTAAGTACTTAGTAAACTCATTTCAACATCTAATGAAAATACTTGGAAAACTTAAAGACTAGGTACATGAAGTGCCATCAGTTAAAACCGATGAAACTATTCATAAATCACAGATACACAATGGTATTGGTACCTATAGAAAATCTCTTTCCCACGAATTTCGTCATGAACAAATCAACGGAACAAATAAATAGAATAAACCTAAGATCATCATGGAATACTATGCATAAGGTCACTTTATCATTAAGTTGAGAGGACAAAACACTGTAGCCTTAGGTAACTAGGCAATCATTGCCCTATGAATTTCTCCATATCTCCTCAAAAACCAAACGCACAGATCATAATCTACTTTTAGTAACATCGGCGGTTAAGTCTCTATTCCCCATAGATTCTAGGCAATCACAGCCCCTCAAATTATGCCATGTGGACTGAAAATACACAATGGTTATATTCGTATCACCCAGAAAACATCTGTCCTTGTATGGTTCTTTCCTCTATGGATTTCACTAAAATCGAAAATAGATCGCAGTTATATAATGGCTATGCCTGGGGCCTACAATAAACATCTACAACTGTAAGTCTTAGTAGCCCTCCGAATTCTTCTATACAGTCGATTCAAAGGAAAGTCATGGGTATTATGTCTAGACAACCAAGAATAAAAAAATATCGACATATGTTACTACCGAGTAGGACCCCGATTTCCGATGGACACTCCCGCCAAATGAAGCCCCAATGCAGCCCCTACCGAGTAGAATAGCGATTCCCGAAGGTATGTGCTTCACTTACCTCAATTTTAAAATTTTACATCATGATGATATATTTCAAATCATAATTTCAAATATATTACTCATCTATAAATTCCGTTATACATAAGATTATCATTTCATATCAGCTACATTTTAAATTAATAGTTTTCAAAATAACTTCATTCTTATGTAAATCACATATATGTAAATTTGAAAGTTTTCGTACCAAAATATTCATAGAAACAAAGGATCTCAAATTTTATTTATTTCAATATCAGTTCGATTTCAAATTCACATATGGTTTCAACAATCATTTAATTCAATTTCAAATATCATTCAATTCCAATGTTCTAAATTTGAAATCAATAATTTGAAATATACATAACATTCAACAAAAACTCAAGAATCAATTTTTTTTCAATTATATGTGTATATATATATATATATATATATATATATTCTTTTATATTAAATCAAAGTTATTTCATCACAAGGAGCAAAGTTACATTAGTAGTCTCCCCCACTCTAAGACTTGTAAATGAATTTTGATGACATGGCTATTATAACCGAAATTATTTCCCAATGATCGAAGTGGGTGCTCCGCCCTTTATTTCTTTCGAAAACATTTTAGAAAATCATTTTGAAACTTTTCTATTCGAAAAATATTGTCACATACTACTAGTATCAATTTTCAAAGTTTGAGAAATCAAGTTCAAAATTTTCGGAATTAAATTCTCAAATTTTAGTCAAATAATCTATTATTTATAACTAAATAAATATGTCTTCTTCTCATAAATTTTGTTTCACAATTCCTATTTCAACAGTTTAATGTTATCAAGTTATAGTTCATTTAACATATACACTTCATTAGTTAACATCCTGATTTTTTAACCTTAAGAATATTATCAATGGAGACAAAACTGATTAAATATTTTCTATATAGATATTCCTTCGATTTATATTTTAATAGTTTTAGCTTATCAACCAATTCATTTATCTTAAATCATAAAATCCAGGTTTATAATATACTCAACTTATAATTATTTTAATTTGATTCAGGATTTTCCTGATTATAATGGTTAATCAAAATCTTAGTATATACTTATAAAATTACAAATATGTTGTCGCAATACTTTTAATTCATTATAGAATTACAAATATGTTGTCGCAATACTTTTAATTCATTATAGGGTACTACTGACGCTAAAACCAATGAGTGTACCCTGAACATGCTTGTTATTTGTTCAACCCTACTCTGATACCAACTGTAACAACTCGCCTTTTTGGATGGCTCGAGTCTGTTGGAAAATGGAATCACTACAACAAAATAGGATTCTGATAGCACAAACGCATAGCGTTTGCATGAGATATGCATAAAGATATACAGTTTAAAATCTCTAACGCTGTTAGGTAACTGAGACATGTACTCAACTCTATCCAATGAAAAGGCGGGGCGAATTATTTGTGTGAGAATAAAAATGCTCTATTCACTGGTTGCTTCCCTCTAAAAAATATCATTTCTTTTGGTTGTCTCTATCCCCAAATTATCAACAGTCGACTGAATCACCAAATACATAACCTTTGTCATCCGCAGTCCCCAATTTTAAATCGCGAAACCCTAGCTTCTGTCGTCATTATCAACATTCAATCGAAATCCCCAAACGCGGGGAATTTCAACTACTTAAACCCCTAAATTCGTGCTTCACCAATTTGAACTGTGGTGAAGGTACTACATGATTTACTTAATTTTTCAAGCGATCGCTCTTCGTTTGGTTCAATGTTTATGCTTTTTCTCAGCTTATGCATGCTCTGCGATTCGTCTAATTATTATTCATTTTGCTTTTAATCTGCAGTCTTTGAGGCATAGTAATAGTATTCGTCTAATTAATATGTGTAATTCGTCCCTTAGCTTCTTATTTTTTCTAATCTGTTGTATCGTTTGATGCATCTGTACTAGTCTATTTAGGTCTGAGTTGTTTGGTTGCAAAAAAAGGTTGATTTTAAAACCTTCCTTTCTACTCTATAGTGAATTTATATGTTGAGAACTTTTATTTGGTATTTCTTGATTGGAGTTCCAGTGCTGTAATCCAGTTGTTGGTAATAGCCGAGTGGGTTGAAGTATTACTTTGAAGCTTATCATAGTAGGTAGGAAGCAAAATTAATGTTTGACACATTTGTATGTTGTCTTTTTGAAAAAATGAATCCTAGTTATGTATGATCGGTTGTTATCATTTGATCCACTGTCCTGTTTAATACATTTTTGTTGCTCCGTTTACTTCTGAGTTTTCGCTTGGTTGTAAAGTTTTTTGTCTTAAAAAAAATTCTTTCTTCTCTTTAGTGAATTTTTTTTATAACTTTTACTAGATATTTCTAGCTTGGAACTCTAACCCTGCAATTCAGTTGCTGATTATAGCTGACCAGGTTTACTAAATCACCATTGTGTTGGTTTGTTTGGTCTGTTTCCCCTTTTCTCAAGTATACTATTTTAGCTGCATGCTAACCTCCTTTTATGTCTATATCATTTTTTAGTTAGGATAAGGGATGCATGATTTCATAACTTCAGCTGGTAAAAAGTTGTAAAAGAAGATGAAAAAGAATATGAACTAAACAGCACTTGCGCTGCTAATAACAATTCCCTCACTGAATATTATAAAATATGAGCATCGGCTTTATTTTAGTCGTACTAGTACCATAGATGAGAAACAGTCCCTATGTTTAATAACATATGTGCTAGATCTCAAGCTACTAATGGTGCAGACCATTTTCCCTCTTATAAACTTCATCTACTCTTCGGATTTTTGTCAATGCCAGTTAACCATTTGTATGTCAGTTGCTGACTTTTTATTCTTAGTTTAACCCATAATTTCAAGTTTGAACAGTTGCTACCATTGTAGATGTATGAATTTCTGTTTAGTTACGGCTATTTACTTTGATTTCATCCCAAGAACAATTGGGCACTCATTGCTTTGTTATTGATATCAAGTTTGTTGTCACATTTGTATGGACTATTAAGTGCATGATATTAAGTACGATGCTTGTCCATATATCTATTGTTTGTGCTATCACCTGTAATATGCTCTCATTCAATTTTACCAAGATACCGAGGTAGTGCTTTGTTTCTTTTATCGTACCAGGTTGAAACATAATCAAATGTCTCCTTCAATGATATTTTCTTGTTATGTTACATGCTTGTTGACTCAATATCATGCTTCCCTCATTTTATATTAGGCTTATTTTCATAATTTGCTCATGTATGCAGTTTACATATCCCCCTTTTAAAATATATCTTTGACACAAAGAATTACAATGATAGGAGAAATCAAAAATTTCCCGTTAAATGATAAAGAAGCTTATACATTTATATCAGTAAAGCATATCATGCAACTTGCTGATTTCATGATATTCATGATTTTATTGAAATTATGGAATGATGACCCTCCTCTTTTACTTCTACTTACAAATTCTTTCAACTTCCGTACTCTTTCACTAAATCATCATCCCCTAATAATTCTTCCAACAGTTTTACTTTAAGCTTCTTAACCACATCAATTTCCTATGCTAAGATTTTATCTCTGACCATCCTGTGGTTTTACCCATTGCTCTCAGTTTTTATATGGATAAACACTTTCTAGAAAAGCTCATAACTCTATGTTTTTGAAACAGTAATGCATGTTGTTTTGAAACGTACACAACAGATGATATATGGGTAGCATCTATATAGAGTTGTAAATATTTATGCTATATGTACATTATTATCTACATGAACATTACTATTTGCTAAATATATAGCTAAATATATGCTGTATGTACATTATTATCTATATTAACATGAAAATATATATGTAACATCTAAATTGAATTGTAAATATAAGGAAAAACTATGCAACATATAGATGGATACTGAAACTTGAGTTATGGAAGCTACTTTCATCATACAGTCTTCATTGATGGGTTTGATAATTGTTATTCTCTTTTTTTTTTTTTTTTGTAATTGTATCAAATTCTCGTTGAATAAACCGACTGCAGTTTATACATGTGGCCGAGAACTTTTCAGTGCCACTGTTTTGATGAAACTAGTAGGCCTAGAGAGGATGAATTAAACCCATGATTAGGTGCAAACACATGGTAATAAGAACTATTATATGCTTTAGAAATTTGAAAATTTGATCTAAACAAACGTTTTGAGATGCTACAAATAGGAAAAGGCTTAGGCACAGAACCATGCATAGAATTAGTCAACAGTCTGAGCTCTCAATCAGGTTTTTAGAATAGACTAATTATAGGCATTAATCTCTACATATTTAAAAGTGTAGGTAATCCTGTCAGCATCTACTTAATAAAAAATTCTCTAAGTATTTGGAGGAAAAGAAAAAGGTTTGTATGGGACATGTTGGTAAAATCAAAGAAAGTTCGCAATCATTTGCAGGATCTTAGAGAAATCGTCTCCACCTTAATGAAATAAAATATGATGCTTGGTCACTTTTGTAATACAGTTAGGAAAGTTCTTTGCGATACATGGCAAATGAAAGAGGAATTGATTCTGATCCAAAGAAAACTGCCATAAGATTTAGAGTTGCTCCCATAAAGTAGAAGGATGTGAATTTAGACTAAAGATATATACCCTGAGCAGGTTTATATGAATAACAACTGATAAATGCTTTTCCTTTTTGATCAGTTGAAAAGGGGAGGTATTTGAATGGAATGAGGAGTGTAAGCTTAAATTTCAAGTACTCATAACACGTAGTTTCCTTTTATTATATCAAAATAGATGAAGAACCGTACTTCTACTCTGTGGTTGAGCTGGTAATTAGTGCAACTTTGATTAGGGATGATGACAGAATGCTAAATTTGTATACCATGCCAACAAGCGATTGTTGAAGTTGAGTTAAATTATCCATAACAGGAAAATAAAACTGCAGTCTATCACACATAGCTCAAATACTATGCTCATATTTTAAGCTCATGCAATCAAGGTGTTTACAGATCAATCTCCAACGCAGTGGTCTAATGAGACGTAAAAGTTCTACCAAAAAGAGCTACTTTAATATTATTGTAGTGATTCCATCCTTTTTTATGTTTGAGATTGCTTAAACTATGTTATCTGCATTGTATTAATTTTCCAAAATAGCCAGCGTTTGGATATTATTATGCAGAATAGTATTATTGACCCCTGTTTGCCTTGCTTTATCATTTCCTCTCCTGATATTCCACAATTCTATGTTGTCAATCATGGAGAAATTTGTTATGGAGAATAATGGGAGATGTATATTGCATGGTGCCATGGTAATTGAGTCCTTGTTGTTAAGCTTGTCCTTGTTTAGTAAGTACTATGCACTGAGAGCTTGCAGTGGAGCGACAGGGGAATTCAAACAATGAAATCTGAGAATAATATGCTTTTGCTTGAACTGAAGGATACATGAAAGAAAAGGAATAATCTGTAAAGGAAAAAGCTTGAGAGAACGTCTTAGCGAATGTATTTTCTTGTCGTCCTAGCGAATGTAATGAGAAAATGAAGCACACATCAGTTTTATCATATAAATGTATTCTCCTTTTTACTTTTATTTATCATATAAAAGTGTAATGTACATGTTTACGTATATAGGTGGTGCATTTCAATAATCTGGCTTCTCCTTGGTCACATAATTTCCCAAATTGGTGCAAACTGTGGAATTACACGAGGTCCGAACATGAAGATTTGTGGAAGTGGACCTAAAATTTCTACATATGACAAATGAAATAGCTGCTCTTATTGGCATATCATCTATTAATCTGTACTATTTGTGCAAGAACTTTATTTTTGAAATATAAGAAGAGCAGTAACATGTGAAAGAGAGATGGGACAGCTTCAAAGCAAAAATGTTCGTCAGTTGGTCACGGCAAGTGCATTAATCATATATCAAACGGTTCACGTAGTCGCATTAAAATAGTACTGAAGATTAGACATATACTTAAATTTTCATAATTCTAATTTTTAAGGATATGATAGAAGGTTATGATAGAATGCACGTATATACCTCAGCCTGCTACACATGCTAATTTCATAATTCTAGCCAACTTTAGATAGCTCAATATGTTAGTGTTGACGGGCAAAATTGTCGTATGCCAACACCCAAATGTGTATGTCTGTGTGTGAACAATTATCCAAATAAGCGGTAAAGTATATAAATGCGGAGAGACACGACTTTATAGTGGTTCGGCACTAACGCCTACATCCACTTTATAATCGTTATTCATCGTATCTTTGGTTGATTACAATGTTGTACAAGTTTGGACAATAGCTAATTTCAAAGTGTTACAATGGAATAACAAAATATAGGCTTGTTCTACACTTCGACTAAATTTCCCTTTTTCTTCTTTGTTGAAAAGCGTTGACTTGGTCAACAATATCCAAATTTAGTGTTCATGTCCATGAAGTTCAAAAGTAGCATAACAATCCTTGTTAATGTTCATGTATTGAAGGAAAACATGCATGTCATGTTTTAATTATCCATGTCATCTTCCATGGTCATGGTGGAGGTGTTGGAAGTCATTAATGAGTGTTTAGAGCTCTTAAGGTCCAAAAATTCCAAGGGAGAAGGATCTTAATGAAGGCCAAGACTTGGGGTATTTATAGGAGGAAGGCTAGATGAGAGTAGGTGAGCAGCGGGACTCACAAGAGCAAATTTCGCACCCCCAAAACAAGCGATATGCAGAAAATTCGCACCCCTGGTGCGGGTTTGAAATGTCGACCCCACAGGGGGGTTTGAAATTTCGAACCCATCCGTGAGTTCGAAATTTCGCCCCCACTGGTGGGGTTCGAAATTTCGACCACGCAGGTGGGGGTTTAAATTTCAACCCCACCGGTGGGGTGCGACATTAACAGTGGATGAGGCGAAAATTATGATGCGGATGAAGTCAAAATTCCTGAGCTTAACATAAGGGAATCCGCGGTTTTGCTGGTTCGAAGTGAAGGAATCTGAGCTTCCGGCATGGAGAAAATCGGATGAATCGGGCGGTGCCCACGGTTTCGACCTAACCGGCTAGGTTGATCGCCGTCGGGACTGTGGGACCCCGGACCCCCACCGGCGCTGCGTCCGGATCCGCTTAACGGCTCGCTTTCGGCTCGGTGCACGGCTCGACTTAGAGTTCCTCGAGCCCGACAGAGGCCACTTGATATAGACTTCGGGTCTCCTTGCGTTTGCGACGCGACTTTGACCCTGCTGCTTCGTGTTTTTTGACTTTTGAGCGCGTTGCTCAGCAAATACTTGAAATGTGACAGCTTCGACAAAAAAGCGTGTCAACAGTTAGAATAACATGTGAATTCTTTGGCTTCATCTCTAAGATTTGAACTTGTGAATTGAGTCCGTAATTCAAACGTTTCAATTTGTTATTTAAGATTGAGTTTGAACATGTAGCTTAATGATACATAATCTATATATAATAATGTAGTTGTCAGGTTCTGTTTAAGGAAAAAAAAGGGCCTTACACCTCACTGATACTTTGGTTGCAAGAGTTCCAGCTAATGATTATAAAATTAGCTCTAGTTCTCGCCTGGTAAACTCATAAAATGGAGAGATAAAAACAGTTGACTTAAGTTTTTTTTTTTTTTTTTCAAAGCTTCTACCGTGTATTATGTTTGATTAATGTTAATATGCAATACGTTTTCATGTGCTGAAAACATTGATAGAGGCTAAGGGAAAGTTGGCATTAAAGCACAATAAGATCGACAAGTCGATAATATAAATACAAATATTACTGATTTTTTTTTTTCAAATGATTATCAGTAAAGTAAAAAATAATTAAAAAATAAAAAAAAAGGCTGTGGGGCTGCTGCTGCTGCGTTAGCAACAGCAGTAGAGGAAAGGGAAATTATTTTTAAAGGTTACTCATTTTGCAAATGATGTGATGACAGCTAGTGTCAACATTTTCTACTATTGATCAGCTAGGCTGGTGCTTCCTTTTTACCTCTAGCATTTCAGACTGCATCTCATCTCCATTATTATTGTTTGTAGGAAGCAAATCAAGTCTTGATAATGAAAATATACATAGGACTGGAGGCCAAGATGATGCAAATGATTTTGGTGAAGGAAGACCAAATTAAAGAAACATCAAACACAAGGTAAATAACCTATGATATGCATATGTTTATAAGTAACTATTTTATTGGTGGCAAATGCAGTGATAAGTTATTGTTTTTGCTGATAAGTAATAAATACCTCCTTTTTTTTCTATTTTGTTTGTTCTGATTGTCTACTTTTGCACGTTTGAGGTGATTCAACATTTGTATGCCTGATGTGCATCTTTTTCCACTTTTTATTTTTTTATTTCCTTAAAAAGTTGATAGGACAAGCTTATGAAAAAATGCAAACAAATATGTTTTCACTAGTCATGTGTTCGGTTTCCTGGAATAGCCTTTTGAAATACTATCTATTAAAAGATAGACTAGTTTACAGTTTGAGTTTGCCAAACTAAAATGAAGTAAATACTTTAGCATAATTTACAACTTGAGGCTTGAGATTGCCAAATTGAAATAAAAATTACTTGTCATACCAGTGGTGAACCAACATAAGGCTTGAGATAGGGCAGCTTAAAACAAAGAGATAAGGCGACAGGGGCTATGGTTTGTAGTGCAGTTAGGCATAGAAGCCACCAAATCGACTGCATGTGAAATTGCCAAACTGAAATGAAGTTAATATTTCAACATAATTTATAGGTGAACTCATCATTTTCAGCTAGTTTGTGATTGGGTTGAAATCTGAATATGATGAGTTCAATCCCATTATTGAATGCATTTATTTTGGCCATTTATTGAATATAACGAGTTTAGTCATTTTATAGAATGCATTTCCTATGCGCACTCAGGTATTTGTTGTTGTTAGGGGATTGTAGAGATGTATTCATTTTGACCTATTATTGAATGTGTGCTCACTGTTTTGTTTAGTTATATGCAGTTTGCATATGGGAAGCACACAAAAAGATGTTGCAATTAAAAATGAGACATAATTTGTGAAATATGCAACCTGGGCTGTTTTTTGTTTATAATTCAATGGAAAGTCCAGACTCTTTATGTTATCAGATAGGGCGTCAGTAAGTTTTTTGGTCCTTGGTCCCTTCCAGGTTGTATAGCGTGAAGGAGACAAATGAAAAAAATCCCCGTCTGAGAATTAGTTAAGAAAGTCGAGGATCTTTTGCTGTGTCAAGAATTCCTTTGGGAAAAGAACAATCTGAGCTTCTTTTTGCAATTGAATACGGTGAGTTTTTTTAATGTTTGCTAATAATATTCATGGATTCATCCATTGTGCTTGATAATTATGTATAGAATATGATAAACAGTAGGAAACATATTTTTCTACATGAATATTCAATACATATTCAGTTAAACCACTTTCTATGGCAAGTATTTTGTTCTCTATTGAACACTAAGGGCCCATTTGGCAACTCAAAGCAAAAATGCTTTTGCTTATATCACAAGTGCTTCCACTTTTAAAAAGTTAAAAAGTTTATTTGACACAATAACAACTTATATAAGTCAAAAAAGATAAAAGTCAATATGAATAAGTACAAAATTTCACAATAGTTTTTTCGCTTTTGCGTTGAACAAATCACAAAATAGATACATGTTGATCTTTTATACAAACTTCAAGCATTATAATAGAAAAATTGAAAATTTCTAAAAGCATAATGAATAAAATGATAAATGATAAAATGTTGCCACACTTAGATGAATTGGTTTCCCTTTGCTGCGGAAATCTTGTCTCCCTCTGAGTTAAATTCACTCCAACGATCTAAAATAATGAATGTGAAATCTGGAGTTGCAGTAACTTCTTTAGCAAATCTGCATAAAGCCATGGAAGGTGTGAATACTGGATTGATTATATTTGATATACAAATCTTATATATTTATCTGCAAAAATGTATGGCCCGTGATATGATAATAAACAAATGCATAAAGCTAATCTGGATCATAAACATGCATAACTGTATAATTTGATCATAGATATGCATAATTGCAACTCAGTGATTCTGAGTAACTGCTATACACGATTATAACTCATTGAAGTTGGGTCAAAGCTATTATATTTTTATCATTCTATTTGTAACTATTTTTTCAAAAGAGTTCCATATTCATTTGATCATTCTTTTGGCTCAATATACAGTAAATCCACTGTGTATTTCAACAAATATGCGACTAAACGTCTGGAAAAAGAACAATGCATACAAAATGTGTTAGATTGTTGTTTTAACAATTACTATTTTCAAATGTTGAAAATAAACCCAATTTATTATTCTCTCGTAATTTGTTATGTCTATTAGTTTAAGTGTCATGTCACTTCGTTTAATGTTGTGTCTATTAATCAATCAGTGTCTATAGGTATGTGTAAGGGTGTGTCTAGTCTACTATATAAGGGTTGTCATATTTTGTTGTAAGAAATAAAATGCAAGCAAGTAAGTAAGAAAATTAAGCCTCCTCCTCCTCTTTCAATCTAACAATTGGTATCAGAGCGTCAGGTTGAAACTATGGCAATGCTATTTTTCTCACTGTTTGTTCTCACAAAAGAAAATTTCAAAGAGTGGAGTGATAAAAAGAAAGAAGAGTTGATCTCTAAAGGGCTTTGGGAGATCGTTGAAAGTGGCTACGAATGACCAAAAGACGTCAAAAATATGACGGAGAAAGAGAGTGAGGCATTCACCAAGTTAAGATGGAAAGATCGTTGTGCACGTGCAGCAATGAGTGAGAACATAGATGAAGAAGCTTTCGACCATATTATTGGAGAAAATCCGCAAAGAATTCGTGGAATTTGCTGAAAGAGGTGTACGCAAACGAGGAGGTTCTAATGGAAAATAAAGAAGATGAGGCTACCGATGAGAAGTCAGTAAAAATGATCATTGCAGATCAGGTTGATGAGGCAAAAATGGAAGAAGAGGACGAAAACAAAGGAGACGATGATGAAGTATATAGTAGTGAAGGAGTTATCAATGAAGATAATGTGACACTGGACACCATAAGCATGTCCGTTGAATTCAACATGGATGAAGGGGAGGAAAAGCATGACTCCCACCAGATCCTAGAGAAACCGCATCAAGATGATATGAAAAAGGCAAAATGCGCCATTGGTATGCAAATGAGTGGCATAGATGCCGCTGAGATTGAAATAAAAAACTAAAGAAAGCTTCACGGTAAACGTTCAAGGCATAGAGGCCTGTAGCATCGATGGAGAAATAGAAAAGAGTAGGGTTGTTATCAATAGAGACTCTCGGAGCAATGGATGGGCTAAAGGGCAAAGACAGCATCTTGATCTGAAAAGTATCGCATTCCAGGAAGCATCCATGTTTAAACCACTTGAGCAGCGTAGTGAGCTTGTAAAAATAACTGGGCTTCCTGAATGGGCTCGACCGGCTTTTGCTAGGATGAATCAGTTGAATGAAGTACAAAATAGAGTGTACGAGAGTGCTTTCTTGTCACATGAAAATGTGCTTCTATGTGCTCCAACTGGTGTAGGAAACAATGACCAGAAAGTTCTTATTTTGGCTGAAACAAATACACCTTATGCGCCGGATCAGGCTATTCGAAGACGTTTCGATAAGCGAATTACTATACTTCTACCAAAACATGTGAGGTATAAATCAATCGAAGCCGAAGATATTCTAAGAAACTTTGAACTTTGAAGAAAGGTTCAAAATGCTTAAAGAATTCGGTTTAAGGGGGGATTTTGAAAATAAACCCAATTTATTATTCTCTCGTAATTTGTTATGTCTATTAGTTTAAGTGTCATGTCACTTCGTTTAATGTTGTGTCTATTAATCAATCAGTGTCTATTGGTATGTGTAAGGGTGTGTCTGGTCTACAATATAAGGGTTGTCATATTTTGTTGTAAGAAATAAAATGCAAGGAATGCAAGCAAGTAAGTAAGAAAATTAAGCCTCATCCTCCTTTTTCAATCTAACATCAAATGGTTACAAGAAGGTATCTAACCAAACGATGAAGATTTCAAGATGGTGTGTTTCCTTTTCATGATGTGTTTCCTTTTCAGATGATTCTTATTTTCAACTAAATTCAGGAATTTTACAATTTACAAATTATCTCAAAGTCTTATTCTAATCCAAAACAAGGAGACGAGTTGTATGAAATCATAGTTGATTAGAACACCGCTTGAAAGTTTGTTTCAGGTGAAGAACATGGTAAATTTACAAAGCTTGCCAGTAAAGAAATCCCATCTAAGCATAACTGTATTTCTTAACTCGTACATTAATGCTTCATTATATCATCTTATAATTTTAAAATAGAATGGAGCAATACATTAGTTTTTAAGTCTCTGAATATGATATGATTAATTATACTATATTGTAGTTTGTGATTGCAGGTGGGAAAGCAAGTATATTTCCTCCTCTAACATGGTTACATAATAATTCACCTTTTAATTTAAATCATCACATTGACGAGCATACATCACCAGGATTGATAAACAATGAAGATATAATTCCCAGCAACTTAGAACACATAACAATAATGAGCTGAATTGGAACTCAACAAAAGATATATTGGGCATAAATCGAGGGAAAAGCGCATATTGAAATTTGCAGCATAGTATGATAATGAAGGTATACAGAAATGCATACAAATATTTATACTTCACTCAATAAATAAAATAATGTGCATAAAAATGAGAAATGACTGTTGTTTCTATATACATGTGCATATTTTTGACATAAAAATCCACCATAACAAGGCTTTCAGGAACTCAATGCACCATACATTTTTTGTTTGTAAAACTTATTATTTATATAGGTAGTATTAACATAAAATAGTGTGAAAACAAAAAATAGAATTGTATTTCTTGATTACATAATTACATAATTACCTATTTATAGATGGGAGAGAACATTCTAGAATAGAATATTCTAGAGCATATTTGAATCTATACCAAATATAGACCAAATTAATACAATCCTAATATAACTCATAATTAATACAATCCTAATATAACTCATAAATAATGCAATCCTAATACAACTCATAAATAAAAGGAAACATATTTGATGATTATCTCTAACATAGCTCACGTTGTTTAACACCCCCCGTCAAGTTGGAGACGGGAGAGAAATGTCGAACACGCCCAACTTGCTAAGCAATCGTTTGAAATTATCAGCACCTAGTGGTTTTGTGAAAATATCCGCTAGTTGGTCGCAAGAACGAATATAGGAAGGAGTAATAATACCGGAGAGAATCTTTTCACGAACGAAATGACAATCTATTTCGATGTGCTTAGTTCGTTCATGAAAGACGGGATTTGATGCAATATGAATTGTAGCTTGGCTATCGCAATGTATTGATATAAGAACAGATGGTGGAAAACCAAGTTCGGATAAGATTGAATGTAACCATTGGACTTCAGCGGTAATAGCAGCAAGAGACCGATACTCAGCTTCAGCAGATGATCGAGAAACAGTCGGTTGTTTCTTTGATTTCCAGGAGATGGGACTAGAACCAAGCATTGTAAAATAACCGGTAGTAGAACGGCGAGTGACGGGGCAACCTGCCCAGTCAGAATCAGCAAAACCGACCAGAGAAAAAAAACTCGTTGCCGATAGGAATAAACCTTCACCAATAGAACCTTTGAGATATCGAAGGACTTTATTTGCAGCATCAAGATGTGTGGAACGAGGGCTTTGCATAAATTGGCTAAGTTTGTTGACAACATATTGAATGTCAAGACGAGTAACTGTAAGATATAAGAGACGACCGATGAGTCGTCGATAAAGAGAAGGATCAGACAAGGGATTGCCGTCATCTGGAAGAAGTCGACAATGTTGTTCCATAGGAATTGGAATTGTACGAGAACCAAGCATACCTGAATCCTTTAATATGTCAAGTGTGTACTTACGTTGACACAAAAATAATCCCTTTTTGGAACGAGAAACTTCAATACCAAGAAAATAACTTAGACGCCTAAGATCTTTAATGGAGAAAGATTTGGCGAGAAATTGTTTTGTCATGGAAATAAAAGATTCATTGTTTCCTGTAATGATAATATCATCTACGTAAATAAGAACAAATACTGAAATATGATTACGAATATACGTAAAGAAATTGTAATCGGAATTAGATTGACGAAAACCACGTTGAATTAAAGTAGAAGAAAACTTAGAGAACCATTGACGCGAAGCTTGTTTAAGTCCATAAATAGATTTATGGAGCTTACAAACTTGATTGTCGCCATGACGAAGAAAACCAGGAGGAAGTTTCATATAAACTTCCTCATTTAGATCACCTTGGAGAAAAGCATTATTTACGTCTAATTGATGAAGAGACCAATTTTTAATTGTAGCAATAGAAAGAAGTAGACGAACGGTGATCAATTTTGCTATCAGAGTAAAAGTATCATGGTAATCAATTCTTTCAACTTGGGTGTAATCTTTGGCTACTAAACGTGCTTTATATCGTTCAATAGAACCATCAAAGTAATATTTAGTTTTATATACCCATTTGCAACCAATTGGTGTTTTATTTGGTGGTAATGAGCAAACAGACCATGTTTTTTTTGCTTTGAGAGTACGAATTTCAACAGACATTGCATCACGCCAAGCAAAAGATTGAACTGCTTGAGAATAAGTTTGAGGTTCATCATGATTAATAATTTTGGACAAAAAAACATGATGAGAAAGACTAAACTTTTCCAAAAAGAAATATTTGGATAAAGGAAAAGAAGTAGATGAAGGAGAGACGTTGCATGCATAATCATTGAGATGTAATGGTCTTCGTCAAATTCGCTGAGGACGATTTAAATCAGCAGTATTCGTGCGAATTGTAATTGAAGAATTATTATTAGTTTGCTGAGACTGATTTGAATCAGCGATTTCTGTTGGAATCAGATTTGGAGAATGATTTTGACACAATTAATACAATCCTAATATAACTCATAAATAAAAAGAAACATATATGATGATTATCTCTAACATAGCTCACGTTGTTTAACAAATAGAAATAAAAAAACCACCTACTAACATTGACACAACAGCAAAAGCCTTACAGCATGAACACTTACCAAAATATTCACGCATAAACACTTAGATTCACACTTATCCATTTCAAATAGTTCCAATTCTTCTTCTTGTCCAAGCATGTACATCTATATTTAGGAATGCAAACAACAAACGCACCCCAAACATACACATGCACCCTTTATACTACACACATGTACAAACACCTCCTTAGCTTTGATGCTACACACATCTATATTGATCGTATGTTTTAATTTTGATGCTATATGAAATCTGACGACAGACTTTGATGAAAAACGCTAAAAAAACTCAGGGTATGAAAATTTATATCTAACGTGATACATCACAAAATGTGTTGACATAATCTTTGCAGAAAACACATTCAAGAGTAAAAACCTTCAATTTTCTGAGATCCTAAACATGTCATCAAATTATCAGAAAAAAACAGAGCTTTACTAAGTATAAACATTTGTGTGTTTAACTATTTACGCAACAATGTATACGTCAATATGGTAGAATATGTGTTGGCCCAACATTTCAGTTTCAAAGTTATTTAGAATTGGTTATCATTTTTGGCAAATTCTATTTCAATCCGTAAAAATGCTGAGTAGCCCCCAAAGCATGAAAAAACTGGTATACCCCCTAATTTGTTGAGTAGCCCCCCGCTAATTTAAAAAAATCCGAAAATACCCTCCCACGTAGAGAGAACGCGTGGTTTATCAGTGTACCTCGTAGCAGCCCTACGTGGTTACTTAGTGTACCTCGTAGCAGCTCTCCGTGGTTCTTTCAAAGACCACGTAGTGCTGCTACGAGGTACACTGATAAACCACGTAAGGGGACTACGAGGTGTTCAGAAAACTGGAAAAAAAATATAATATAAAAAGGGCATTTTGGTCTTCGTATTTTTAGGTTAAAATGGGGGGTTACTCAGCATTTTTACGTGTTGAATTTGCCATCATTTTTTACAGTTGGAAGCGACACCATATCACATCACCACTTAGCGTTTTGAAATTTTCTCAAAGTTTCCATTGATTATTTCTAGAGGAAACCCACTGAACTTAAAGTTTATTTATTCTCGTAATTTCATATTCCCAAACTTTCTTGATTGAGGTTGACAGCTTGTTTCTGATTTCACCAATTCAAAAAACAATTTTTTTTGCCGCAACTCATTATCTGATAAGGAGTTGTTTTAAACCCAAGCAGCGCAGGTGTGCATCCAATGTATTAAGATAGGAATAACTGTATTCTTCATTAAATGCAGAAAAAACACTAATAGAAAAAGCGTTGGTATCTCAGCATGATGCTATATGAAATTTGATCGACAGACTTTGATGAAAAACGTTAATAGAAGATTGGAAACGATTAAAACGAATTGAAGAAGAAATAAAGTACCTTTGTCGAAAGTGCTGAAGAGAATTCAGCATTTCCAACGAAGGAAGTAACAAAAAAAATCACCTCTACTACTCAGGAACCCTAATTTGAACAAACGCAGCCAGAAAGTCGAAACGGTATCTTGGGCTTTTGAAAGCAAAAAGCATAAAAAACTGGCTACTAAAATAAGGAGAAAAGTGACATATAGAAGCCCGATTATCTATTGGATCCATATGGACTTATTATCTTTTGCTTTTTAAAAGCAAAAAAAGCTGCTTATTTGTGACTATCCAAACAGGCCATGGGCATTTGGTTGTTTGCTTGACACATAATTGTACACATTTCCAACAATTTAATAAGCTGAGGACATTTACTTGTTAACAGAAAGCCTAGGAAACTCCACCACTTTTTTTGTTGCTATATTATTGTTATAATTCACAGATATTAATACTGGGTATAGTTACTTTTATTTCTTCTGTTTATACTTGTTACTTCTGTACAACAACAATCATAACATGATTGTTAAAATTTTCAATGAATTCTATGCTGGTACGCTGAGATTGGATGTGTTGGGTTATGCGAATGTTGTGTTGATACCCAAAAAGAAAGGGAACGCTTCGGCAGTAGATTTTAGACCAATTAGCCTCTTGAACTCCAGTTTCAAACTGATAACTAAAGCGCTTGCGAATCGGCTAAAGGTGAAGATGGATGCACTCATTGATGAATCACAATCAGCGTTTATCAAGGGGCGCTATATTCTGCATGGTGTTGCGCTTGTTCAAGAACTTATTTCTCACAGTGAAAGGCATAATGTACCGTGTGCTATTTTAAAGTTGGATTTCGCTAAGGCATTCGACACTATTGATTGGAGATTCATTATGGATTTGCTTTAAGGCCAGGGGTTTTCCAGTGAGATGGATTGGTTGGATAGACAGTATTTTAACGTCAAATCGAACTAACATATGTGTTAATGGAGTGGTTGGCACCACCATTGTCTCTAAACGTGGTTTGCGACAAGGTGACCCTCTCTCCCCTTTTCTCTTTGACTTGGCAGTGGACGTTTTTTGTCGAATCTTGAAAGTGGCAAACGCTAACAACATCATTCAAAGCTTTGGCAGAGATCACATAATTGGGGGTATCAACTCTTTGCAGTATGCTGATGACACTATTATATTTAGCAACCCTGACTGCAAATACATTGTCTCTTTAAAAAATTTGCTTTATGATTTTGAAAGTTTGTCGAGTTTAAAAACTAATTTTCATAAGAGCAGTGTCTACACTTTGGGTTGTAGTATTGATGTTAACAGAAAATGTGCCGATTTGCTTAACTGCAAGGCTGATTCTTTTCCTCTCAATTATCTTAGGGCTTACATTTGTCCAAAGCGTTTAATGAAGAGAGACTGGCAGCTTGTCATTGACAAAGTTGATCGGAGACTGGCAAGGTGGAAAGGACATTGTCTCTCAAAGGCTGGACGTTTGGTGTTGGTGAACTCTGTTCTCACAGCTATTCCGCTATACTGGTTATGGTTCTATTCATGTCCAGGATGAGTGATTGAGAAGATTGATACGATTCAAAGGAATTTCTTCTGGACTGGCACAAAGGACACTCGCAAAACTTGTTGCCTTGTGTCATGGAATCAGGTCTGTAAATCCAAAAGCCAAGGCGGTCTGGGTGTTTTGAATCTGCGAAACATGAACTTGGCTTTGCTTTGCAAATGGTTATGGATAATGTTAAGCGACAAAAAGGTTTTCTGGAAGGAATGGATCATTAACACTTGTTATGGTGGTTCTTTCGATTGGAATGCAGACGTGTCTCATTGTTCAGTCTTTTGGCGTGGGGTTATGAAAAATATCCATTGGATCAAGATTGGAGCTAGCATTGTGGTTAAGAGTGGATGTAGCACTTCTTTTTGGTTCGACTGTTGGCTGCTGCCTATCCCATTGAAATTCGAATTTGAGGATTTGTTTGCTATCGCTTGCAATCAGAATTTTACCGTACACGAGATGTATGATTTTGGTGATGCCACTTTCAGATGGAGACTGTCCTTCTTTCGACTTGTAGCTGGGAATGCTCTTATACAATTGGGTAATCTGGTTAGATTGTTGGATAACGTTCAGCTATCATAGGATGGGGATGATGCTTTTGACTAGAAGATTGATGGAAACAATAAGACTTTTCGGGTTAGAAGTTTATATAAGTTGATGAACTTTGCGGGAAGAAGATATACTGGTTTCGACAATATGTGGAGTTTTAAAGTAGTGCCCACCAAAGTGAAAATTCATATGTGGACTATCATGCACAATCGACTCAACGCGGTGAGTAGATTACGTCAGAAAGGAGTTTACATCAATGATGGTTGTGTCTTTTGTGGGGAAGATGATGAGAACTACTTACACCTGTTCGTTGACTGTGACTTCGCGTTCTATGTTTGGACTAAATGCCTTGTTAGCCTCAACATTATCTTAGACTGGGCTGATCTTATCACAGACCAATTTCATTTTTGGCATAATGATTTCACCTCATTACCTAATACCCGCCTGCGTTTTATGTTTGCTGTCTTGAATTTTGCATATGTTTGGATTCTATGGCATGAGAGGAACTCTAGAAAGTTTAAATGTAAAATGAAACAGCCCATTTTTGTTATACACTGCATTCTTAAATTTGTTTCTATATGGTCAGGCAGCGAGGAAGTGAAGTTTGTGGACTCTATTGGTGCTCGGGTCAGGGATAGGGCTCGCGGCAGGTGTGCTTGAAGGCTTCAGCTCTATTTGTTTTATTTTGGTGTTATGCTATGTACCCTATTTTTTTGGCCACTGTTTACCGTGCCTGCGTGCATGTGTTTGGGGCTGTAAATATTGTTGTAAATACACGTATGTATCAGACTTCTATGTATTAGACTAGTATGGTTAATGAAGTAAGGCGTGAATCTCGCGATTCACCACCTTTTGCATCAAAAAAAAAAAAAAAAACAATCATAACATGATTTCAATGCAGTTATCGTTCTTCGTGATGGATGGTGAAGCTTCATGGGATGCGCCCCTGTTTGTAGTCATGTCGTAACTTTATTTTCTTGCTTCTGAATATATTTGCTTCTTATTTTGGGAAGAAATCCTTCGATCTTACCTCATAAATTAATAGTTTACTTAGAGTAGCATATCTTTTGTCTATATTTGAAATAAAGGAATCATTGACAGATCGAGCGACAGATCTTTCTCCCGAACAATAAGGGAGAATGGCCGATAAAGAGCAACTCCAATGCAAGTCATTTTAATGTCTGATGCCATGTAACAGCCCGCATTTTACGTATCGGAAGATCGTAAAATAATTTTATTTTATTCTCTGAGGGTCGGATCATTCTCATCTTTTAATATGTTGCTTATGGGGATGTGTGACATGTCCATAATTTTTACTGATTTTGTTTGTGACCATTTTGCCCCTGTCAGTCTTGTACTGGGCATAACTTTTGACTCAGGTCGAATCAGAGGGTGAGACCTGTGCCATTGGAAAGGAATTGATGATTCTCTTTTCGTAGAATGGTTACATTAAGGATTTGGTTCAGCGGTTTGGGAGAAATCGTTGTTTTAAGGTTTTTCAGTTGGCTGTTCAGGTTTTGGAAGGCTAATGGGCTGATTTGGAGAAGGCCCATTAAGGGGTTGGTGGAGGCTATAAATAGGGGGTAAGGGATATGGAGAAAGGTTGGAATTTTCCATTCTCTTATGGGGAGGCTTTGATTTCCTTCTTCCTCTAACACCTTTCCACCATTAAAATTCCAAATCCAAGGAGGGAAATCGAAGATCTATACCATTCGAGGCTAGATCAACATCGTTTCAAGGGCGAATTCATCGGATTGAAGAGTTTGATTCGAAGTGTTCGCTGTCCGGATTGCTTTTTCATCGTTTTAGCTTTGTTTTGGATAATCGGTGAGTGATTTACATCTCTCATTCGGATTCATGAAAGTATGTGAGTTATAGAATGTTAATTTCATCATTTTCATGTTATTTTCTTTAGATCTACACCATGCTAAGTCCATTTTTACATATGAATCACCTTAGGATCTGATCTAGATAATTTAAATGGTTAATTTCATGATTTTTCACAAGTGTATGCAAGTTAGATCCGTTTTTATGTTCATATGATTCACTTATCATGTTTTGGGAAATTTATGTGTTTTGATGGAAATTGTTAAATTGATGATATTGTTGGTTGCATAACATGTTTGTGGTTGCGTTTGGATGAATCGGATAAGCTAGTTTCGTCGAATTCGTCGTTTAGCGAAGTTTTGGTCGAAATCGAAGTCGAAAAGGAGCTGTGGAGGTTTCTAGTCGGTACAGAAGGACCAGAAAAGGTTCTGGTCGGTCCAGAAGGACCAGAAAAGGTTCTGGTCGGTCCAGAAGGAGCAGAGAAGGTTCTGGTCGGTCCAGAAGGACCAGAAGGGAGTCTGGGTGGTTCAGTAGGATTCTGGTCGGTCCGGAAGGACAAGAAGAGGGTCTGGTCGGTCCAGAAGGACCAGAAGGGGGTCTTCCCAGGAAGAGCAGATTTTGGGTCTTCCCAGGAAGGGTCGGTTTTGGGTCTTCCCAGGAAGGGTCGGTTTTGGGTCTTCTCAGGAAGGGTCGGTTTTGGGTCTTCCCAGGAAGAGTAGGTTTTGGGTCTTCCCAGGAAGAGCAGGTTTTGGGTCTTCTCAGGAGGGGTCAGTTTTGGGGTCCTCCCAGAGGGCTCGTTGATGGTGTAGCTTCGAGGTGGTTCAAGTAGGAAGGCTTGAAGTGATGAATGTGTTTGGTGACAACTCAAAGGTCGTGAGTTGATGGATAATGGCTGCTCGAGAAGGTTGCTTGAGCTATGAAACATCGTCAAGGTTGGACGACTAGAGATGCGAAGGCCGAGAGGTCATCGTTGTCGTAAGTTCTAGCAAGCTCAAAGCAAGGGTACGATGAGGGCACCCAAAAGACTAGAAGGTTGCTGGTCGAGTACCCTGGGTCTTGGAGAAAGGCCTAGTGTCAAGGTTGGACATTGTCAAGGTTGGACATATGGAGTTCATGCTAGAACTGGGGTTACCATTAGCCCTTGACATATGGCAAGGTTGGCCGTCATACGATTAACGATGGTTTCAAAGCAGGATTGGCGGTGATAGCAAAAGTCTGTCATGTATGCTGGATGTTTTGCATGAGATATATAATCTTGATCCCATGATTGCTATTGTTGATTGTTTATGTTTGCTATGAACAAATGGTTGTTCTGGTTTCTATGGATTAATGGTTGAAATGCTTGGTGTAAAGGCTATCACTGTACGATGTGGGGAAGATACGGTTGAGTTCTTCTCTGGTGTTGTGGGTAGACAAGTTGTTCGTTTACCCATTCTTATATACTTTCTTGTTGAAGTTTGTTAGTTGTTTTATCGCTCACTAAGACTATTGTCTGACTCAAGGTTTTATGTTCCCTCTTATTACCTTGGGTTGTTCATCCGGTTGTGGATGGGCAGACTAAGTAGCAGGTTACAGGTAATGGAGCTTAGTGAGACGAGGAAGCTGAGCGATGACGAGCAGGAGGCTAGCGTACCAGTTTTATTACTATCTAGTATTTCTGTTTCCGCTGTTTGAGTTGCTTGAGAGTTATAGTGAGGCCTTTTGTACAAACTTTGATATCAGTTGGATAATCTTTCTGGATGTTGAGAAAGTTTCAAAAGTTTGTTATATGATACCTCATTGCTATTACCTGTTGTATATGTTCTATTATATTTTATCCTTGCGCTGTGAGCTCTACGACAGGTTTCGATGTGTTTACCTACTCTGATGATCGTCCATAGCAGTCTGGCACACCTTTCAGCGCATTTTCCACTTGTTTAGTGCGGGGATTATGGACGGTCGTCACATTTTGTATCAGAGCTCTGGTCAACGATTTTGGCCAAAGTTCAAAGACGTAATTACGTAGGAGAGACGTATTTGTAGATTTCTGTTGGATGTTTACTATATGTATATTAACATATATAGTAGTAGCAGTTGTATCTCTTTAGCAGTTTTCTTGGAAGTGGCTAATTATTCTAGATTGCAAATTTAGAATGAGTAGACGACCATCAAGACACGCTGCTAGGAGAGCTAATACTGGAGTGGGAAATGGTGACGAACCAGATTACCCGGCCATGTTTGAAGCCATGGCAGAAGCAATTATGCGAAGGGTACCCGCTCCAGTGGCGGCTACGGTAGATGTAGGTGTGCGAGTTCCTAGAGTAGATTTTGCAAAGATGTGCAAGGACTTTACATCTCTAGGAGGGAAACCATTCAAGGGAACTGAACCAGCTGAAGAGGTTCAGAGGTGGATGGATTCATGTGTTCGAATCTTTGGAGACTTGGGTATTGAGGATGCAATGAAGAGAAAGCTTGCATCAAGGCAGCTGCAGAGCAGGGCTATGGAATGGTGGAATTCTGTCATACTCGAGACTCCGGAAGAGGAGATTTCATGGGAGCAATTCCAAGCTAAGTTTGAAGCAAAGTATATCTCCACTACTCAAAAGTCCATTCTCTTCAAGAGGTTCATAGAGTTGAAGCAGAATGGAAGAACAGTTCTTGACTACATTTCTGATTTTGAGGCTTTGTCCAGATATGCTCGTTCATACATTGATATGCCCTATCAGAAGAACGAGAAGTTTGTCTTGGGTTTGGATGCTCATATTGGAAAACCGCTTGTGGACCATCTTGATGATTCATTTGAAAAGATTGTGGAAAAAGCTATTCGCCATGAGAGCTTGTTTCCCAAGGAAGCAAATGTTGTCGCTGCAACCAAGGAAGCTCAAAAACCACAGCAGGGTGGTAATAATAAAAAGAGGAAGCAGCAACAACAGAAAGGAAAGGATGGCCAAAAGAAACCCAAGAGTGAGGTAGTTTGCTTTAACTGCCAACAGAAGGGTCATTATTCAAATGAGTGTAAGAATCCCAAAGCTGAGAAGAAGTGCTTTAAGTGTGGAAAGCCTGGGCATGAGAAGAAAGATTGTCCAGAATCAGCTAAGGGCAAATAGATTGTGAAGGCATATGCTTTAGAAGCCGTGCCATCTTCTTCAAGAGCTCCTACTGCAGAGGAAAAGGGAAAAGGTGTCGTGGTGCAAGGTACTTTTTCTGTTAATGGTGTTTCAGTTCGAGTTTTGTTTGATACTGGAGCATCACATTCATTCTTCTGCAACGAGCTTGTGTGTCGCTTGGGTTTGGAACCCGAGATTTGTGATAGACCATTGATCGTGACTAATCCAGTTGGGGGTTCGTCCAGTTTGTGCATGATTTGCCGTGGTCTAGTGTTATCGAGTCATGGTTGCTCTTTTATGTGTGATTGCTTTGTTCTTAACTTCGCTGGGTATGGGATCATCTTGGGCATGGATTGGCTCAAGAGATATGCGGCAAGGGTGAATTGCGAGAAGCTAGAGGTGAGGGTCGGGGATGTGGAAGGGCGAAAGGTGTTGATTAGATGTAAGCGCGAAGACGGGGTCTTCGTGAGTTATCTATATTCGCTTGGGATTCCACAGGAAGACCTATCATCAGTGCTGATCGCTAATGAGTATGTAGATGTCTTTGACAAGGTCAAAGGGTTGCCGCCGCATCGTGAGATCGAGTTTGGGATCGATTTGGTTGAAGGTGCTAGAACAATTGTTATGCCCCTTAGGTGGATGGAGCCTAGGGAACAACTAGAGTTAGAGGTGCAAGTTCGTGACCTTTTGGGAAAAGGATTCATTCGGAGGAGTGTTTCCGAGTGGGGTGCACCAGTCGTGTTTGCAACTAAGGCAGATGGCTCGTTAAGATTGTGTGTGGACTATCGTGAGCTGAACAAGGTGACTAAGAAGAACAAGTATCCGTTGCCAAGGATTGATGACTTGTTCGATCAGCTTCACGAAGCCAAAGTGTTTTCTCAGATGGATTTGGCAACGGGATTTCACCAACTGAGAGTGGCTAAGGATAGTGTGCCAAAGACTGCTTTTAGGACACCGTCCGGGTTTTTTGAGTGGTTGGTGATGCCATTCGGGTTGACTAACGCGCCAGCGTATTTTGTGGATCTTATGAATAGAGTGTTCAGAGATCAGTTGAGTAAGTTCGTGCTGGTATTCGTGGATGATATACTGGTTTACTCCAGAAATGTGGAAGAACATAGGACGCACTTGAGAGTTGTGTTAGAGATCTTGCGAAAGCATTAGCTTAAGGCTAAGTTCTCAAAGTGTCACTTCTGGAAGGATGAAGTGAGGTTCTTAGGTCATGTTGTTTCTGGAAAAGGTATAGTGCTTGACCCCACTAAAGTTGCAGCAATCCAGGATTGGGATAGACCTAAGAATGCGACGGATGTTCGGAGTTTCCTTGGGTTGGCTAGTTATTACCGAAGGTTTATCAAGGATTTCTCCAAGATAGCTGCACCATTAACAGGATTGACGAAGAAGAATCAAGTATTCGCATGGGATGCGAAGTGTGAACAAGCGTTCGGAATTTTGAAAGAGAGATTGACGAGGGCACCTGTGTTGACCATTCCAAGTGGGAATGAAGAGGTGGTGGTATATACTGATGCGTGTGGTACTAGACTTGGAGCAGTGCTAATGCAGAAGGATAAAGTAGTGGCTTACGCAAGTCGACAGCTAAAGCCACATGAGAGAAAATATTCGGCTCATGATTTGGAGTTGGCAGCGATTGTGTTTGCTCTGAAGATGTGGAGACATTACCTGTTGGGAGTACGATTCGAGTTGTTTACGGATCACAAGTCGTTGAAGTATCTTTTCTCCCAAAAGGATTTGAATCTTCGGCAGCAACGATGGTTAGAGTTTCTGGCATCGTATGATTTTGGGATAGCCTATACTCCAGGCAAAGGCAATGCAGTTGCAGATGCATTGAGTCAAAGACACGCAAGTTTGGGAGCGATGTTTTCGGAATGGAAGGGCCTCGAGTAATTGGCAAGGTTCGATTTCATGCCAAGGTGTGAGTTGGAACCTGAGATATTGGCAAGCTTGTCGATAAGGCCTACTCTTATCAAAAGGATTGGCAAGGGCCAAAAGAAAGATACGAAGCTTGTCGAGTTTATTCAGAAACTGAAACCAGAGGATAAAGAGTTTGAGGTCGACCGAGAAGGTTGGCTTCGAAAGCAAGGACGATTAATTGTTCCTGATGTCGACGGATTGAGGGATGAGGTTCTGAGAAAATGTCATCACTCGAAGCTAACGATTCATCCTGGTGGTAATAAAATGTATCAGGACATGAAGCCAGCCTACTACTGGGAAGGGATGAAAAGAGATATTGGAAAATTCATTTCCAAGTGTATGAACTGTCAGTTGGTGAAAGCTGAACAGAAGAAGCCGAGTGGTTTACTTCAGCCATTAGAGGTTCCTACATGGAAGTGGGAGCAGATATCGATGGATTTTATCGATGGACTACCTAGAACTAGGACAGGGAATGAAGGGATCTGGGTCATTGTAGATCGTTTGACCAAAAGTGCAAGGTTCATTCCTATCAAGACGACTAGGACAACATCAAAATTGGCTGAGCTTTATGTGAAATGGATAGTTCGATTCCATGGTGTTCCAAAGAGTATAGTAAGTGACCGGGATCCATTGTTCACGAGTGGATTTTGGAAAAGTTTACAAGAAACTTTGGGAACCGAATTGTGTTTAAGTACGGCATATCATCCCCAAACTGATGCTCAGACTGAGAGAGTCAACCGAGTTTTAGAAGATCTCCTGAGGGTTTGTGTGTTAGACTTCGGAGGACCATGGGAGGACCATCTACATCTAGTTGAGTTTGCGTATAATAATAGCTACCAGTCGAGTATTGGGATGACACCATACGAGGCGTTGTATGGAAGGTCGTGCAATTCTCCAGCTTGTTGGTTAGAAACTGGAGATAAGTTGGTACTTGGGCCTGAAATGATTAGAGAAACCTCGGGTTGTATCAAGATTGTTCGACAACGAATGAAGGCGGCCCAAGATCGTCAGAAAAGTTACGCCGATAAGCGTTGTAAGGATTTGGACTTCGACGTAGGAGATATGGTTTTCGTGAAGATTTCACCGTTGAAGCATGTGGTTCGATTCGGAAGTAAAGGGAAGTTGGCTCCTAGGTTTGTTGGACCATTTCCGATAGTCGAGCGAATAGGAAAGCTCGCATATAGGTTGGAGTTACCCAAGAAGATGTCGAGTGTGCATAATGTTTTCTATGTGTCATTTCTACGGAAGTTTGTGCACGACTCGAATGTGGTGGTATCTCCAGAACAGTATGAAGATTTAGAAGTCGAGACCGCAGTTGTGAAACCTCATAGGCCACTTAGTGTTGTGGGGAATGACACGAAACAGCTTAGGAGGAAGACGGTTAAGCTAGTCAAAGTACAATGGAGTGAAGATGACGACGATTGTACATGGGAGACGGAAGAGAGCATGAGGGCGACTCATCCAGAACTTTTCATCGGTAGAACCCTTAGATTGTATCGTCGTTATATCGTTGTATCTTGTTGTTGTTTGATAGAATTCCGCGTGCTAGGATAAGGCTATGGATGCATGGCTTGATGGTTGCTAGTTTGGATGATAGGATTGGCTTCTCATAGATGATAGGCATGCGGAATTGTTGTGGTTGCTTGTATTTGCTTGGAATTTCGGGGGCGAAATTCTTAAGGGGGGGAGAATGTAACAGCCCGCATTTTACGTATCGGAAGATCATAAAATAATTTTATTTTATTCTCTGAGGGTTGGATCATTCTCATCTTTTAATATGTTGCTTATGGGGATGTGTGACATATCCATAATTTTTACCGATTTTGTTTGTGACCATTTTGCCCCTATCAGTCTTGTACTGGGCATAACTTTTGACTCAGGTCGAATCAGAGGGTGAGACCTGTGCCATTGGAAAGGAATTGATGATTCTCTTTCCATAGAGTGGTTACATTAAGGATTTGGTTCAGCGGTTTGGGAGAAATCGCTGTTTTAAGGTTTTTCAGTTGGCTGTTCAGGTTTTGGAAGGCTAATTGGCTGATTTGGAGAAGGCCCATTAAGGGGTTGGTGGAGGCTATAAATAGGGGGTAAGGGATATGGAGAAAGGTTGGAATTTTCCATTCTCTTATGGGGAGGCTTTGATCTCCTTCTTCCTCTAAAACCTTTCCACCATTAAAATTCCAAATCCAAGGAGGGAAATCGAAGATCTATACCATTCGAGGCTAGATCAACATCGTTTCAAGGGCGAATTCATCGGATTGAAGAGTTTGATTCGAAGTGTTCGCTGTCCGGATTGCTTTTTCATCGTTTTAGCTTTGTTTTGGATAATCGGTGAGTGATTTACATCTCTCATTCGGATTCAT
Source organism: Allium sativum (assembly GCA_030737875.1). Lineage (NCBI taxonomy): Eukaryota > Viridiplantae > Streptophyta > Magnoliopsida > Asparagales > Amaryllidaceae > Allium > Allium sativum. Next base: position 567,250,865 of record CM060923.1, on the reverse strand, counting down.
GAAAGTATGTGAGTTATAGAATGTTAATTTCATCATTTTCATGTTATTTTCTTTAGATCCACACCATGCTAAGTCCATTTTACATATGAATCGCCTTAGGATCTGATCTAGATAATTTAAATGGTTAATTTCATGATTTTTCACAAGTGTATGCAAGTTAGATCCGTTTTTATGTTCATATGATTCACTTATCATGTTTTGGGAAATTTATGTGTTTTGATGGAAATTGTTAGATTGATGATATTGTTGGTTGCATAACATGTTTGTGGTTGCGTTTGGATGAATCGGATAAGCTGGTTTCGTCGGATTTGTCGTTTGGCGAAGTTTTGGTCGAAATCGAAGTCGAAAAGGAGCTGTGCAGGTTTCTGGTCGGTCCAGAAGGACCAGAAAAGTTTCTGGTCGGTCCAGAAGGAGCAAAGAAGGTTCTCGTCAGTCCAGAAGGACCAGAAGGGCGTCTGGGTGGTTCAGAAGGATTCTGGTCGGTCCGGAAGGACCAGAAGAGTGTCTGGTCGGTCCAGAAGGACCAGAAGGGTGTCTTCCCAGGAAGAGCAAGTTTTGGGTCTTCCCAGGAAGGGTCGGTTTTGGGTCTTCCCAGAAAGGGTCGGTTTTGGGTCTTCCCAGGAAGAGCAGGTTTTGGTTCTTCCCAGGAAGGGTCGGTTTTGGGTCTTCCCACGAAGGGTCGAGTTTGGATCTTCCCAGGAAGGGTCGGTTTTGGGTCTTCCCAGGAAGAGTAGGTTTTGGGTCTTCCCAGGAAGAGCAGGTTTTGGGTCTTCCCAGGAGGGGTCGGTTTTGGGGTCCTCCCATAGGGCTCGGTGATGGTGTAGCTTCGAGGTGGTTCAAGTAGGAAGGCTCGAAGTGATGAATGTGTTCGGTGACAACTCAAAGGTCGTGAGTTGATGGATAATGGCTGCTCGAGAAGGTTGCTTGAGCTATGAAACATCGTCAAGGTTGGACGACTAGAGATGCGAAGGCCGAGAGGTCATCGTTGTCGTAAGTTCTAGCAGGCTCAAAGCAAGGGTACGATGGGGGCACCCAAAAGACTAGAAGGTTGCTGGTCGAGTACCCTGGGTCTTGGGGAAAGGCCTAGTGTCAAGGTTGGACATATGGAGTTCATGCTAGAACTGGGGTTACCATTAGCCCTTGACATATGGCAAGGTTGGCCGTCATACGATTAACGATGGTTTCAAAGCAGGATTGGCGGTGATAACCAGAGTCTGTCATGTATGCTGGATGTTTTGCATGAGATATATAATCTTGATCCCATGATTGCTATTGTTGATTGTTTCTGTTTGCTATGAACAAATGGTTGTTCTGGTTTCTATGGATTAATGGTTGAAATGCTTGGTGTAAAAGCTATCACTGTCCGATGTGGGGAAGATAAGGTTGAGTTCTTCTCTGGTGTTGTGGGTAGACAAGTTGTTCATTTACCCATTCTTATATACTTTCTTGTTGAAGTTTGTTAGCTGTTTTATCGCTCACTAAGACTATTGTCTGACTCAAGGTTTTATGTTCCCTCTTATTACCTTGGTCTGTTCATCCTGTTGTGGATGGGCAGACTAAGTAGCAGGTTACAGGTAATGGAGCTTAGTGAGACGAGGAAGCTGAGCGATGACGAGCAGGAGGCTAGCGTACCAGTTTTATTACTATCTAGTATTTCTGTTTCCGCTGTTTGAGTTGCTTGAGAGTTATAGTGAGGCCTTATGTACAAACTTTGATATCAGTTGGATAATCTTTCTGGATGTTGAGAAAGTTTCAAAAGTTTGTTATATGATACCTCATTACTATTACCTGTTGTATATGTTCTATTATATTTTATCCTTGCGCTGTGATCTCTACGACAGGTTTCTATGTGTTTACCTACTCTGATGATCGTCCATAGCAGCCTGGCACACCTTTCAACGCATTTTCCACTTGTTTAGTGCGGGGGTTATGGGCGGTCGTCACATGCAATGTGAACATGTAATGTTTTTTTATCCTTTGTAGATTCATAATTTGGCAATGCATACTTGCACAAGATTCCAGAAACTTTCTTTGAGTTATATGGAAAGAACAAAACATTCTTATTCTATATTTTTAATGTCTTCCATCGAGGCATTGGTTTTCTTTCAAGGTGAGTCTTCAATTGCAACTAGCATGTTCGATTATATGCTCTTTCGAATCATATGCATCAAGTTTAATCTGTTTTAAATAGATTATGCCATTCACACTCTCCGTATATACATGTATATTCTGAATATTTGTTGATCTGAAATTCTAATCAAAAGGTTTTCGTTAAATTGTTTCTTTATTTCGTTGATATGCAATACCTGCTGATATGTGATATCTATAAACTTCTTATCTCTAAAAGATCTATCTCTAGTAATTTTTTTAAATGGTAAATTGATTCGGATCTGTGTTGAGAGAAGAGAAAAGTGCAGCAGGAGGAACACTGAGAAGAAATGGAGTAAAAGGGGAAGAATGGTGTAAGATTTCAGAATTTAAGTTTTGCATATCTATTCCTTTCTTCGTACAAATATATAGAGAATTACTCCACAACTATGCCTACGTAGCCTACTACCCTAGTAACAACTTTTTAGCAATTGAAAACCAAAAATAACAACTAAAGAAAGAAAATAAAGGAGTGCGGTCTGTTTATACTAACAGAATAGCAGCATGCTGCATGCACTTGGTAACCACTTTTCCTGCACTTGTATCACCCTCGTGTACTTGTATATTTAATATTGTGTTGCTGATGTATCTCACTCCGTATCATTACCACGACCTCGAAATCGACCTTATCCTCAAGGTCGGAAGTTGATGATGGCATGAACAACCTCCAAATTCTAGCAACCGTGGATGATATACTCCATATGATGGCGACGATCATCGCAACGACAACTTTCTTATGTGTGCATGGATACCATCCATCTCTGAATCTTTCCAACCAAAATTTACCATCTGTAATCAGCTGATCGTGGTAAGAAGAGACAGCCCTAGGAAGGGGCCGATCTACCCTAAGCTCAGATAGGGCAGAAGCCCTACCTGACATGTTTGAATTCAATGATAAAAAGTTAAGTTTTAAACTTGTGCCCTACCTCAAACCACCATGTTGCCCTATGTCAACACACTATTTAGCCAACTCAGCCTATTAAAGCAACTAAATAATACTATATCATTGCTGTAGCCTATAAGATAGACATAAATTATTATTAGTTTTGGTTGTTTACATGAATAAAAAGGTAAAAAAATTGTTTCTTTTCTTATACTTTTTGGCCTTACCTAGTATTAAAAGCTGAGTCCGCCACTGGCCCTAGGGACAGTGAAAATTCCAAAGAATGCTATTTTTGCCGATGTCCAAATGGTTATATAGTTTCCATACCTTGCCATAACAAATAGAGGTATTACTTGCTTAAATGTTGTTGAATCTCCGGAAAAGAGGGCTCTGAGCTTAAATAGTACTTCATTGATGTAAGGAAGTAAAATTTCTAGAATTTTCACGGCTTCGTTTTCCTCTATAATGCACTTATCTTCTTGATATATGGATTCAACCATTCCCATATTCAGAATGAACTTGTAAAACAGAAAGGCAAGGGCAAAATAGGATAATGCTGATGGGAGGCTGAAATTTAGATCTTTGGTGAAGGAAAAGGATACAATAAAAAAAGAACCAAACCTGAAAACAAATGCAGACTTTGATATATTTTTTCACATAATGATCTTAACTATATTCTGCAATCTTCTTGAACTAAACTCAGATTCTACATCAATAAACTCATCTGGACCTTCATAAATATCCAACTCTTCACATTTTTGCAAACAGGAAATCTCTTCAACTCCATTACACTTCTTAAATTCGTTATTTTCGACTGGTAAATCAATTTCTTTATCATCAAAATCTTCAATTTCGTTTTCTACCACAACCCTATCTGATACGGAGCTAAGCATCACCATGCAACCGCATCACCACAAACATTTAGAATCAATTTTGCCACCCGGATCAAATACAAAAACTTTCCTTTCACAGTTTGGTATGTGCATTTCAACAAACATGACCTGCGCATCATCCCGTTGTTGTATTTGTGACCATGTCGAATCTAATGCTTTTCTCATGCATAAATCTGGACTGATCTGATGTGACATGGCACTGACTAGTTTGATGCCGAAAAGAAACTCGATGTGGAAGTCGGAGAAGTGCTCAAGTATATGATGGGTGCGACTGTCGGTGTGGTGGTCCTTGGCATGGATCAATAACTCTCTTGTTGGGGTTTTCATGTAGGGTTTTAGTGATGCCATTGTGAAGGATTTACTGCTTTGCGAGCCAGTATTTATGGATAAAGAGACCGATGGAGCATCTAGTGCAAAATAAGTAGGGCATGTAGGGGCTCTAGCAGCAGGAAAAGTAGCAATAACTCTATTATAAACTTGAACAGATTCTGAATCAACAAATGTTGTAGCAACCTCTAAACTGAACATCTTTATTGAATCCGAATTTGATGGATGTGAGACTGTTTCGGATCTGGTGCAAGGAACAATAGTGATGACAGATGAAACACCCCACCTCCGTTGGGGTCACTCTCAAAGGAATGCCCTAATTTTGGTGGAGGTTTATAAGTATAGGTCACAGATACACAAGACAGATATAAATACACATATTTTCGAACAGCGGAAAACAACAGCACTTTTATTCCATCAAAATACGTGTTTACACAAACCATGCCATAATTGTCTTACAATACTTCCAAAAACCATTACATTTTCATAACTGTCTTGATTTCATAACTTAAAGAAGCATAAAAACAAAAGTAAACTGCATAAGTCCCCATAGTTGCAATCCAAAGCCATAGTCCAAAACGAAAGGGATCCAAGCAATACATTCTTTCTCTTCAAGCTGGATGTGAAAACTGGTCAAGCTGCGGTATTCCCTCCCTGTGGACCTGGGGGGGGGGGGGGAATGAAAGTAAAGTAAAGTCAGACATAAAGCCTGAGTAAGTCTAGGACTATTCAGTCTATGAATAAAGAATTGGGCATGATAAGTATAAACTGGAAATGGGAAAGCACTATAAACTAAGTTAAGTTGTCTAGAGTCGAATATACTATCGTACCCCATATTAATCTCTGCATCCATATAAACTAGTTCCCAACAGGCACCCCATAATCAGGGTGAAGTGATCCATTTCTAATGATCGGCTCCTACTCGCATAGTTACATGTGCCTTACGGCCCCCGATGTTGTAGTTACCTATGCTGGTCCCACCATGGGGTGTATCAAGTCCCATGGTGGCGGCCCGACACAATTTCTAGAATGCACAGGTATACTACTGGTGCCCAGTGCCTAATTTTTCTGCTCTGGAGTGTGTGCACGCCCGCACCCCGTTAGAACCTACACAGCTGCACCACCGCCGTCGATTTGACCTCTTACAGTCAGCCCAGTAATCGTGCCCCACCCTGCCTAGTTCAGGGTATCCTGATACATCTTGTAGGGTTACCGCTGAAAAGGGTCCCCCGCTACTAGGTTTTCTATTTCTAGCCAACATGCTAAGTTTGTTAAGTGTTTTGTAAACCTAACCCCCAATCAGTCTGTATAGTTTAGCATGTTCCATTTTGATTAAGTATTAATTCAATTTACTTAATCCTATCAATCCTGACTCAGCCTTAATTGTCTTATTAAAGCCTCGACCTCTCACATTAGACAGGTATTGTTGTGACTGCCTGTTGCCGGTTGGTTCCGGGCAGTCTTACGTCACAACTCAGTCTAACCTCGGGTCTTTATAGGGCTCAATGTTTAACCACCCACATTGGATAGGTATTGTTGTGACTACTGGACACCCGGGCGATTCCGGGCAGGTTTTCATCACAACTCAAGCCAACCTCGGATTAAACACATCGTATTTTCTAAATTTACATATTTTGTCTCTTTTCTTTTTATATGTAAATATTTGCGGCCCATTATTCAAATTCATCTTTATTGGGTAAAATTAATTTGTACCACTTAATTGTTTTCAAGGTCGTTGGCATGCGTCAAACATGCCAACACATATGTTTATATTTTTAACCCAACGTCACTACCCCCGTTTTATACGTTCGCTATAATATAACATATGTTGGGTTTAACATTTAAGCCCAACTTAGCCACATGAAAAAGGGGAGGCTTAGATCATGGTGTTTATATATTCTAAGTAACATCAAAAAGGGGAGTGTGGACGCATGAACTTGCAACATAACGATCTAATTAACATAAATTAGGCACTTGTAAACTTGCATTGTAATAGCATATAATCTTGACATGAAACATACCTAACATGAATCATGGTTTTAATCTAGTCATGTAAACTTGCATTTAAAAATGTGAATCTAACTTAATTATGTGTCACATATATTATCATATGATTTTGATAACAACATAGGCCTAAAACATGTTTTCAATTAGGCATAACACCAAACATAGTCTAGTCATGTTCATAGAGTCAACACAAGTTCACAAAGATGCTTACTTTTGTCTCTAATACAAAAGTATGGTTTTACACTTGAATCATGATGCCAATTCCAATATAAATTCATATGAGTCATAATACCCAAATGGATCCAACTACACTAAAAGTGATTATAAAAAATATACATCATGTTGGCATAATAGTGAACCATATACTTGCATGAATCTCAAATAAACTACCACAAACATATAGTCGTTAATTTTCAACATGAATCATATACTTGCAATTATCCAATAGGTGTTGTAATAAACTACCACAAACATATAGTTGTTAACTTTCAACATGAATCACATACTTGCAAATATCCAATAGGTCTAACATCGTTATACCACAACATCCCAAATCGATTAGAATCATAGCAACATACAATTATGAATTATTATCACCACAAATTAAGTACAATTCCATTTCTCATTTTACACAAATCAAAACACAATTATTCATTCACATCGGAATAGCACTCTACTTACAACGTATTACGACTCTTCAATTCAGGTTTCTGAATTCTGAATTTGGAGATGCTATCCTTTGTTGTAGGCGTTGTTTTGATTTAGTTGTCGTTGCTTTAAGCTTTTGAATTGTCTCCTAATCGTCTCTCAATTTTGACGGCTACTTCTAGTCTTTCCTCAGCAGCATGACGGTCTCATTCTAATTTTTATTTGTATGAATTAGGTGGAGTCTTAGGTCCTTTTTATAGAGTTTGTGAATTGATTAGAACCGTCGATGGAGCTTGGATTAATATTAGCCGTTCGTTTGAAGGAGAGACGAATCAGGAGCTGACACCTAACCCTAGTGACAAGGCAAGGCTCAGAAATTCGGCAAAGCACAGACCAGGCCAGCCAGGAGGGGCTGGGTTCGACCTGGCTCCGGGGCCAGGTCGACTCCCCAGTCGACCCCCAGGTCGACTCCCCAGTCGACCCCCAGGTCGACTACCCAGTCGACCTGGGTGCCTTGGGTGGGAAAATTCCCGCCCAGCCCAATCGATTTTTTTGAAATTCGAATTTTGTTTCTGAGCTGTTTCTGTCTGTTTGAATTTTAAACTGAATTCTGAAACTTCCGGAGGCCATATCTTCTTCATACGGAGTCCGTTTTACGCAAACTCGGACTCAATCCCAAGCAGAATTTCGAGACGAACGCAATGGCGTATCCCGTTTCCCTTTATTCTTTAATTTGAAATTAATTATACTTTAATTTGTGAATTTCACTGTTATAGAATACACGGGGTGTTACATTCTCCCCCACTTAAAAGGATTTCGTCCCCGAAATCTTCAAGTTTAGGAAGAATGTATATCCTAACATCCAAACGTCCATCTACTCATCCATCAAACAAGAGCATCCATTGTTCTTAAAAGACTTCTAATGCTTCATGATCATATGCGAAGTGTGTGTACATGTATTTATCTAATGCAAAATCAGGCGGCATACTGATTCAGTTGACCTCCTTAATGCAAATTATGTAAGTGTCATGAATCCATTATGCATGCAACCACGAGCAACCACTAGCAATCACTTGCAACCACTTGCAACCATCATCCATAACATGTTTCAATTACATGTTTTCATCCAAAGGGTTTCTACCTAAAAGATAAGGTCGAGGAGATATACCTAAAAAGATAGATAAAAGCACAACTTAAGGAAAAAGAAAGATCAAAGATGTACCCTCGAAAAGAAAAGGTTATGCTGCACGTATTCTATCTTCTGTTTCCCAAGTTGCATCTTCCTCGGCGTCGCTCCACTGAACTTTGACGAGCTTGACTTCGCGGTTGCGTAGCTTTTTCACTTCCGTTCCTAATATGCGGGTTGGAACTTTCCTCACGGTTGCTTCGCGTTCCACTTCAGCTTCCTCAAGGATGTTTGGCTCTACCACTTCAGCAGATTCATGTAGACATTTTCGGAGGTGCGAAACATGGAAAACGTAGTGAACTCCGGCCAGCTTTTCGGGTAGCTCTAATCTATAGGCCATTTTCCCAATTTTCTCGATGATAGGAAATGGCCCTACGAACCTTGGTGCTAGCTTTCCTGTGGTTCCAAAACGAACAACGTTCCTTAGCGGAGATACCTTAAGAAAAACTCTGTCCCCAACCTCAATTTCAAGGTCGGTCCTCCTCTTGTCGGCGTAGGATTTCTGTCTGTCTTGGGCTGTCTTCATTCTTCTCCGTATTAAGTCTACTTTCTTTGAAGTCTCTCGGATCATATCTGGTCCAAGTATAAGCTTGTCAGTAGACTCCCACCAACAAGTGGGCGATCGGCACGATCTTCCATATAAAGCCTCGAAGGGCGCCATTCCGATGGTGGCTTGGTAGCTGTTGTTGTAGGCAAATTCCACCAAAGGAAGATGGTCTTCCCACGTCCCTCCGAAGTCAAGGACGCACAGTCTTAAAAGGTCCTCCAAAACTCTGTTCACTCTTTCCGTCTGGTCGTCGGTTTGGGGGTGATAGGCTGTACTCAAGCATAACTGTGTGCCTACCGCTTCTTGCAGACTCCGCCAAAACTCACTTGTGAAGATAGGGTCTCAGTCACTAACAATGCTGGATAGTATTCCATGGAGTCGAACAATTTCCTTGAGGTAAAGAGATGCTAGGGATGAGGCAGTTCTTTTACTCTTGACAGGTAAAAAGTGGGCGCTTTTAGTAAGCCTATCCACTATTACCCAAATGCTAGTGTTACCTCTTCTAGACCTAGGCAGCCCATCAATGAAGTTCATTGAGATGCTATCCCACTTCCATTGTGGGACCTCTAGAGGATGGAGCAAACCGCCAGGTTTCTTCTGTTCCGCCTTAACCTGTTGGCAAACCATACACTTTGAAACAAATTCTCCCACGTCTTTCTTCATGCTGCTCCAAAAGAAAGTTCTCTTTATGTCCTTGTACATTTTATCTCCGCCTGGATGTATCGTCATCTTGGAGTGATGTGCCTCCTCGAGAACCTTCTTTACTAAATCCCTTGTCTGTGGGACGCATAGTCTTCCGTCTCGCCTTAGCCAACCCTTATCATCGATGGAGTATCTGTTAAGGTGACTTGAAGTCTCACCCCTAATTAGCCTATCAATCGTCTCCACAAGCTGAGGGTCTTCGCGTTGCGCTGTCCCTATTGAGTCCACTAAAGTCGGGCGTACTTCGAGGGATGCTAGCAAGCCTGGTATAAAATCGGAGGAGGGCCTAAAGTCGAAGCTGGCTATAAATTCTAGGCTTTGCCTTTCAACAAACAGCGGGCTTAGGGTCAGTTTCTTTCGGCTCAACGCGTCTGCCACTACGTTGCCTTTGCCCGGAGTGTAGGAGATCTCGAAATCGTACGAGGCAAGAAACTCCATCCATCTCTGTTGCCTCAAGTTAAGGTCCTTCTACGAGAAGAGATATTTCAACGATTAATGGTCAGTGTAAAGTTCGAACTTCTCACCTAGGAGATAGTGGCGCCAAGACTTAAGCGCAAAGACGATGGCAGCTAAATCAAGATCGTGGGTCGGGTAGTTCTTTTCGTGCACTTTCAACTGTCTCCCGCCATAAGCTACTACCCTTCCTTCTTGCATTAAGACAGCGCCTAGTCCTGTCCCACATGCATCTGTATAAACTGTGAACATCTTGCTTCCATCTGGCAACGTCAGAACTAGGGCTGTTGTAAGAGCCCTTTTTAGTCGTTGGAAAGCAAACTCGCAATCCAAGTCCCAATTGAACACTAGATTCTTCTTTGTCAGCCTTGTGAGTGGAGCTGATATTTTTGCAAAGTCTCTGATGAATTTTAGATAGAAGCCTGCTAGCCCGAGGAAGCTTCGGACTTCGGTTGCATTCCTTGGTGTCTTCTAATCCTGTACCGCTACTACCTTAGCAGGGTCCACAGCTAACCCTTCTTTGGATACTATGTGCCCAAGGAACCTCACTTCCTCTCTCCAAAAGTGGCATTTGGAGAATTTGGCTTTTAGCTGATGGACTCGCAGAGTTTCCATGATTGCCCTTAAGTGCTGAGCATGTTCTTCTTCACTCTTTGAGAAGATCAAGATATCGTATACGAAGACCACTACGAAATTATTGAGGAAATCTCTGAACACCCTACTCATTAGGTCCACGAAGTAAGCGGGTGCATTTGTCAAGCCAAAAGGCATGACAAGCCACTCAAAGAATCCGTCTGGGATTCTGAAAGTTGTCTTATCGATGCTATCATCAGCTACCCTTAGCTGATGAAATCCGGTCACCAAATCGAGTTGGGAGAAAACCGACGCTCCTACAAGCTGATCAAACAGATCGTCAATTCTGGGGAGAGGGTGCCTATTCTTTTTCGTTAGCTTGTTGAGCTCCCTATAGTCTACACACAGACGGAGTGAACCATCCGCCTTTGTAGCGAACACCACTGGAGCACCCCATTCTGAAATACTCCTCCTAATGAACCCCTTCTCTAGAAGCTCTTTAACCTGTTAACTGAGTTCCTTCCTTTCTCGTGGAGCCATGTGTCTGACGGGCAACGCAATGGGCTTTGCATTATCTACAAGATATATGCGGAAGTCTATCTCCCGCTTCGGAGGTAAGCCATTCACCTCTTCGAAGACATCCGGATATTCCCGGACCACTCTAACCGATTGCAAACTTTCAATAGAAGCATCTAGAGATTCAAGATAACTAAGCATAACCGCATACGAGGGATTACAAGTAATTTCCAGAGTGTTACCGAGTTGGGTCAGAAGCCTAACCACCCTTTTCTCACAATCAAGGATGGCACCATTACTGGATAGCCAATCCATACCCAAAATCAAACCATATCCCGAGAAGCCCAAAACAAAGGCACTACATCTAAATTCTACGCTTAGAATAGAAATTTTCAATCCCACACAGATCATAGACAAATGAGTCGGGCCCCCGATTGGATTTGAAACAATTAAGGGGTCCTCTACCATACTAGTTTCTAGGTGTAGAGATTCTGCTAAAGCAGATGAAATAAAGGAGTGTGATGCGCCAGAATCAAATAAAGTGCGAACCGGGTGATCATAAAGATAAACTACACTTTCTACAGAAGTATTTATACCTCGCTGTTGCAGAGGTGGCACTTCTAGCACATGAACCTGTGCCCCTGAGGTGGATCCAGCCCTCGTTTCTTTGGGCAATCCTTAGCCATGTGGCCTGTCTCACCGCAAGAAAAGCACCCACCATTCATCTTGGCCTTCTTTTTTCGGCAATCTTTCACTAAGTGCCCCACTTTGCCACAGAAATTACACTTCCTCTTCTCTTTGTTGTCTTTCCCGCCCTTCTTAAAGTCTGTCTTCTTAGGCTGTAAACCCTCTTTCTTCCCTTGAGAGCTTTCTGCCTTTGTCTCCTTCTTGCCCTTATCCTCTTCATTCAGCAATGCCATCTGTACCAATCTTTCGTACGTAGCCCCCATAGGTATATGGGTCATGGCCAAGCTGTGTAATGGCTCATTCAATCCTTTGACAAAGCGGAGAGCCTTCTTGTGTGGAGTGTTGACTAGGTCCAGTCCGAACCTATCCAGCTGATCGAACTGATTAACGTACTCTTTGATTGTCATATTCCCTTGCTTGAGAAATAAGAATTTTTCCAATTGAAGACTCCTTTCAGCTTCTCAGAGAAATTTAGCCTCAAACCTTGCCCTAAAGTCCTCCCAAGTTTCCACTGGTTTTTCTGCATTGGTGACTGTAACACCCCACCTCCGCTAGGGTCACTCTTTCGGGGGCACTAGCTTCTGGGGGGCGTTAGAACTGGGTAAGCATGCATAATGATATATCAAGGCAGAACAGGAACATAAATATATATGTAAAACAGAGTAAATGAGAATAAAACAGCGGAATATCTCAAACCATCTCAAAACAAGTCTAGTACATCATAAAGTCATCTGCCAAAATAAATATGTCTAGTACAACATAAACAGAAATACTGAAATACATAGTGCTATCCCCAAAAATAAAAGTGATAAACCATAGCGAGCTCAATGTCCAGACATACATGAGCTATCCAGCGAACAAGCAAGCGATCCAAGCTAAGCACCACTGTTCCCTCCCTGAGAACCTGGGGGGGGGGGGGGAACGGAAGAAAAGAAGCGAAAGAAAACAGGTCAGTCAAAAAGACTGGTAAGCCCTACTACGATCAATCTATAAACTAATAAAGCTAACATCATGATGGAAACTGAGATGAATATACTGGCAATAGATAAAGGTGTCATCACATAAAGAAGATTAAGCTTTGCACCACAGTGTACTAGCAAACTAACATAACAGGTATTGATCCCTCAGCCCAAACTTTGGCCCAATAGCATGAGGTGACCTTAATACAAGGTCCAGCCCAACGGTCTAGTCGATCGGCTCCCTATAAACCTAACACGTCAAGTGTTGGTGTCCATACGGCCCACATATGGTTGTAGTCAGACTGTGCTGGGTCCACCTTCGGGTGTATCAAGCCCTCGGGTGTCAACCCCAGACACCTAAGCAATAATGCACAGTCTAAACCTACTGGTACCCGTGCCTCGAGTTTGTCCAACACCGGACTACGTGCACGTCCGTAGCCCGCCTGGACCCGCACCGCTGTACCACTCAGCCGTCGCTTTGGTCGCTTACATCAGTCCAGTAATCGTGCCCCGCCCTAGCCTAGCCTCTAGGGTTGTGAATGATACCCAACTGGGATTACTGCTGGAACAGACCACGTTGCTAGGGTTTTCTAAGAGGGTTAAGTGTGGTTTAACCCCTCACTAATCATGGATTAAATTAGTTAAGTGTAACCAACAGTTCACCACTTAACCCCATTTAATCCCTCGTATCCCCAAAATTGGTTAAGTATTAGTGGGCCATGACTTAACCCTAATCATGAGGCATTAATTAATTTAGTTGTGCCTTAACCTCTCACATTAGACCTTGTTGTGGTTACTAGTTAGGCCGGACGGGTCCGGGTAGCTTTACACCACAACTTGGTCTAACCTCGGGTCCAAGGTACACATGACCAACTTCTCACATTGGGTCCTATTGTTTGTAGCAACTAGTTAAGCCGGTCGGTTCCGGGTAGGTTTACGCTACAAACTCAACCCAACCTCGAGTTGGCCACACTTATGTTCTCTAAGTGTCATGTCCACTTTATTTTCAAACATAATCACAAGTTTAACAAATACTTGGGTAGACCTAACTTAATAGGTAAATTCCCAAGGGGTAGACCTAACTTAATAGGTAAATTCCCAATCTTATATTTTCATGTATTTTAAGTTTTACCCAAAAAACCCCCAACGTCATTCTATCGCTTACATATTCGTCATAACGCATAAAGGATAGAAAGAGGGAACTTGGCACAACATACATGATAAATCTTACATATCATAATAAGCATGCATAACATGTTGGACTTGCATAACCTAGCATAGTGAACTTGCATAAACATGCATAACTTGTTAAACTTGCAAATCATGACTTAGTGAACTTGCATAAACATGCATAACTTGTTAAACTTGCAAATCATGGCATAGTGAACTTGCATAAACATGCATAACTTGTTAAACTTGCAAATCATGGCATAGTGAACTTGCATAAGCATGCATAACTTATCAAACATGTGTAACATAGCATAGTGAACTCGCATAAGCATGCATAACTTATTAAACATGCATAACATAGCATAGTGAACTCGCATAAGCATGCATAACTTATTAAACATGCATAACATAGCATAGTGAACTCGCATAAGCATGCATAACTTATTAAATATGCATAAATCCCAACTTTCATCACATATTAACTTTAGAGTTTCTAAAATGAAGGTAAGAGGGCTTACAAATATTATGAAGACACAAATCTACTAATAAAGATTGAGAAGCCCTTTTATGCAAGCATATAAAAACCCAAAACAAAGCTCCAATTAACAAAAATCCCAAAAACTCTAGCTTTAGCAATTAAAGCTTGCAACTTGATGATGTATGCAAGCTAATGATCATTCATACAACTTAGAAATGCTTGTATGAACATCAAAACCTTCATAGAAATGATTTTTGAAGAGGGTGGAGGCTAGGGTTCTTAGGTGGAGGCCATTTGAGAATTCAATTTGACATAGTTTGGTTGCTAGAGTGAATAATGAGGTTTTAGGGTAGGATTAGGGGCTTATTTATAGAAGATTAGAGTGTTTTTAGCCCTAGGATTAACGCTAGGTTAGTTTAGGTCCGTCAGATTTAGGAATTCTCTAGAACCAAGCCACAAGACCAAGCCCCAAATCAAAATGGTGCGCCAGGCAAAACCGCCCGGCCACCCCGTGTCGACAGGGCTGTCGACAGGGCAGTCGACACCCTAAGACCCCTGTCGACATGCCTGTCGACATGGGGGTCCTGGCGGGAGTTTTCCCGCCTGACGCCAATTAGCCCTAATCCTTGTTTTTAATTTTGAAATTTAAATCTGTTTTTAACATGGAAATTTCTAAAAACTTCAATGGGCCTTAACTGGGTCATACGGACTCCGATTTTCGAAAACTCGGACTCTATTTCGCGTATTTTTCCGAGACGAACGCAATGGCATAGCCCGTTTCCCTTGATTCAGATTTTTGAATTAAATTCTGCCTTGATTTATGTTATAACAGGTTATTGAAAATACGGGTTGTTACAGTGACTTCCCACCAGTAGGAAGCCTCGCCTTTAAGTAGCCATACTGCCAGTTGTACCTTCTACCTATCTTCTACCTCAAAGATGACGAACAAGTCCTCGGTTTCCTTTAGCCAATTCCTGGCTGCCACGAAGGACTCGGTTCCATGAAAGTCCTTCCCTCCCATAGCTTTGAAATCTTTACATATCTTAGCAAAAGTATTACCTCGCGGAGGAGGTGGAGGAAGAGGTGCTGCTGCAGCTGGATGATTTCCTGCAGCTGGGGGAGGAGGAACAGTAGGACCTGGCTGATTGGCCCTTGCTTCTAAGAATCGTCTAAACCAACCAGGTATTGTTACACCCTCTGGCAAGTTAAGTTCTTCGGACATGCTGAAAAAAAAGGATAGATTCAAAACGAAGGATAAAAGATAGTACCTATGGCTTTGGGGGACTATGCTTTTTTTTTAAAATAAAATAAAATAACATTTTATCTTTAAAAATGCTTCTTTAAATTTTCTTTTTGAAAATAAATTTTTGAAACTTTTTATCTTATCTGGTAAACTTCGCTCTGATACCAAGTGAAACACCCCACCTCCGTTAGGGTCACTCTCAAAGGGAATGCCCTAATTTTGGTAGAGGTTTATAAGTATAAGTCACAGATACACAAGACAGATATAAATACACATATTTTTGAACAGCGGAAAGCAACATCACTTTTATTCCATCAAAATACGTGTTTACACAAACCATGCCATAATTGTCTTACAATACTTCCAAAAACCATTACATTTTCATAACTGTCTTGATTTCATAACTTAAAGAAGCATAAAAACAAAAGTATACTGCATAAGTCCCCATAGTTGCAATCCAAAGCCATAGTCCAAAACAAAAGAGATCCAAGCAATACATTCTTTCTCTTCAAGCTGGATGTGAAAAATGGTCAAGCTGCGGTATTCCCTCCCTGTGGACCTGGGGGGGGGGGGGGACGAAAGAAAAGAAGACGAAAGAAAAGTAGAGTCAAACATAAAGCCTGAGTAAGTCTAGGACTATTCAGTCTATGAATAAAGAATTGGGCATGATAAGTATAAACTGGAAATGGGAAAGCACTATAAACTAAGTTAAGTTGTCTAGAGTCGAATATACTATCGTACCCCATATTAATCTCTGCATCCATATAAACTAGTTCCCAACAGGCACCCCATAATCAGGGTGAAGTGATCTATTTCTAATGATCGGCTCCTACTCGCATAGTTACATGTGTCTTACGGCCCCCGATGTTGTAGTTACATATGCTGGTCCCACCATGGGGTGTATCAAGTCCCATGGTGGCGGCCCGACACAATTTCTAGAATGCACAGGTATACTACTGGTGCCCAGTGCCTAATTTTTCTGCGTCGGAGTGTGTGCACGCCCGCACCCCGTTAGAACCTACACAGCTGCACCACCGCCGTCGATTTGACCTCTTACAGTCAGCCCAATAATCGTGCCCCACCCTGCCTAGTTCAGGGTATCCTGATACACCTTGTAGGGTTACTGCTGAAAAGGGTCCCCCGCTACTAGGTTTTCTATTTCTAGCCAACATGCTAAGTTGGTTAAGTGTTTTGTAAACCTAACCCCCAATCAGTCTGTATAGTTTAGCATGTTCCATTTTAATTAAGTATTAATTCAATTTACTTAATCCTATCAATCCTGACTCAGCCTTAATTGTCTTATTAAAGCCTCGACCTCTCACATTAGACAGGTATTGTTGTGACTGCCTGTTGCCGGTTGGTTCCGGGCAGTCTTACGTCACAACTCAGTCTAACCTCGGGTCTTTATTGGGCTCAATGTTTAACCACCCACATTGGATAGGTATTGTTGTGACTACTGGACACCCGGGCGATTCCGGGCAGGTTTTCATCACAACTCAAGCCAACCTCGGATTAAACACATCGTATTTTCTAAATTTACATATTTTGTCTCTTTTCTTTTTATATGTAAATATTTGCGGCCCATTATTCAAATTCATCTTTATTGGGTAAAATTAATTTGTACCACTTAATTGTTTTCAAGGTCGTTGGCATGCGTCAAACATGCCAACACATATGTTTATATTTTTAACCCAACGTCACTACCCCCGTTTTATACGTTCGCTATAATATAACATATGTTGGGTTTAACATTTAAGCCCAACTTAGCCACATGAAAAAGGGGAGGCTTAGATCATGGTGTTTATATATTCTAAGTAACATCAAAAAGGGGAGTGTGGACGCATGAACTTGCAACATAACGATCTAATTAACATAAATTAGGCACTTGTAAACTTGCATTGTAATAGCATATAATCTTGACATGAAACATACCTAACATGAATCATGGTTTTAATCTAGTCATGTAAACTTGCATTTAAAAATGTGAATCTAACTTAATTATGTGTCACATATATTATCATATGATTTTGATAACAACATAGGCCTAAAACATGTTTTCAATTAGGCATAACACCAAACATAGTCTAGTCATGTTCATAGAGTCAACACAAGTTCACAAAGATGCTTACTTTTGTCTCTAATACAAAAGTATGGTTTTACACTTGAATCATGATGCCAATTCCAACATAAATTCATATGAGTCATAATACCCAAATGGATCCAACTACACTAAAAGTGATTATGAAAAATATACATCATGTTGGCATAATAGTGAACCATATACTTGCATGAATCTCAAATAAACTACCACAAACATATAGTCGTTAATTTTCAACATGAATCATATACTTGAAATTATCCAATAGGTGTTGTAATAAACTACCACAAACATATAGTTGTTAATTTTCAACATGAATCACATACTTGCAAATATCCAATAGGTCTAACATCGTTATACCACAACATCCCAAATCGATTAGAATCATAGCAACATACAATTATGAATTATTATCACCACAAATTAAGTACAATTCCATTTCTCATTTTACACAAATCAAAACACAATTATTCATTCACATCGGAATAGCACTCTACTTACAACGTATGACGACTCTTCAATTCAGGTTTCTGAATTCTGAATTTGGAGATGCTATCCTTTGTTGTAGGCGTTGTTTTGATTTAGTTGTCGTTGCTTTAAGCTTTTGAATTGTCTCCTAATCGTCTCTCAATTTTGACGGCTACTTCTAGTCTTTCCTCAGCAGCATGACGGTCTCATTCTAATTTTTATTTGTATGAATTAGGTGGAGTCTTAGGTCCTTTTTATAGAGTTTGTGAATTGATTAGAACCGTCGATGGAGCTTGGATTAATATTAGCCGTTCGTTTGAAGGAGAGACGAATCAGGAGCTGACACCTAGCCCTAGTGACAAGGCAAGGCTCAGAAATTCGGCCAAGCACAGACCAGGCCAGCTAGGAGGGGCTGGGTTCGACCTGGCTCAGGGGCCAGGTCGACTCCCCAGTCGACCTGGGTGCCCCAGGTCGACTATCCAGTAGACCTGGGTGCCTTGGGCGGGAAAATTCCCGCCCAGCCCAATCGATTTTTTTGAAATTCAAATTTTGTTTCTGAGATGTTTCTGTCTGTTTGAATTTTAAACTGAATTCTGAAACTTCCGGAGGCCATATCTTCTTCATACGGAGTCCATTTTACACAAACTCGGACTCTATCCCAAGCAGAATTTCGAGACGAACGCAATGGCGTATCCCGTTTCCCTTAATTCTTTGATTTGAAATTAATTATACTTTAATTTGTGAATTTCACTGTTATAGAATACACGGGGTGTTACAGCAGAGTTAGCAGCAGCATTACGGAACGAATTTGATGAATTCATTATTTTTATTCTATCTTGCATTCGCTCATGCATTTTCTCTTAACAACCATCATCTCATGAAGTTTATTTCATACGAAATCCAGATCTTTTGTAAATTCATTCTCCACCAATATACTCCCTGTTTGATTCACATTATCAAATTCTTTATAAAAGTGAATATCAAGTTGACAACAACTATAATATATATATCTCTTCCTTGCAACTGACTCTTTGCCTAACTAGAATTTTGACATGAATCAAATCGAATACTTGCTTGCACCAATTCACTTGCTTGTGACATATCAATTATCTCCACATATCCATATGGATCAAACACTCGATGGAGTACGTATTCAGTAATCAGATAGATAACATTATAGATTACAACCAATAGAAATTGATTAGACTCATTAGTAAGAAATCCAACAACATCCAAATTAATTATGTTACCAGAAATTTCCAAAATCCACAGCAAACATACTTGATTTGAAATCGGATCTAAGCTATATGGTTGTGCCTTATTATTATTATTATTATTATTAAGGAGAAATAGATGAGAAAGTGAAGAAATCAGAACTAAGGAAAGAGCAGAGAAGGGAACTGAGATAAAGGAGTAGATCGAAGGAGAGAATTAAGATAGAGGAAGTGAGAACATCGATAAAGCACTGGTGATACGGATCTGTGTTGAGAGAAGATAAAAGTAGCAGCAGGAGGAATATTGGGGAGAAGAAATGGAGTAAAAGGGGAAGAACGGTGTAAGATTTCAGAATTTAACTTTTGCATATCTATTCCTTTCTTCGTACAAATATATAGAGAATTACTCCACAACTTTGCTTATGTGGCCTACCACCCTAGTAACAACTTTTTAGTAATTGGAAAGCAAAAATAACAACTAAAGAAAGAAAATAAAGTAAAAGGGTGCGGTCTGTTTGTACTAATATAATAGCAGCATGCTGCATGCACCTGGTAACCACTTTTCCTGCACTTGTATCACCCTCGTGTACTTGTATATTTAATATTGTGTAGCTGATGCATCTCACTCCGTATCATAAACGGTACTTTTACATAACATGTATGCTAAATCCTCAATTTGTATGTTTGATCTGAAATGAGTCTGAATATTTATTTCAATTCTAAATTCTGGATAGTTATATCGAGTATGAAATTTGCAAAATCTTCGTAAAGAATAATTTGTATTTACATTAGCATATGTAGCATTTCGATTGAAGTAATATAGTGCTAAACCAAATATAAACCCCAATTACAAATAAAAATAAAAATGAATAATGGATGTCTGATTGCTTATGCATTAACACATTTTCTTTTGTAAATGCGATAATAAGAATATAGTTGCTTAGAGTTTTAGTGTTGTGTTTTCCACAATAAAAATAGAAGAAAGTCGATATAATTTATGCAAACTTATAACTTAAAACTAATAGGTTTGCTTTTATTTTGAAAATTGTAGCATGTTCGAATGCACAATTGCATTTATCCCCTGCATAAGTGCATTATAATTTTTTGTTCTAGTTGCATTTTTTTCCTGTTTCTTTTACTTTGTCAATATATGATATAATAATCACTAACATCTTGATTGTTTATTTGACATTAACAGGGCCACTATTGTTGATGCTTAGAAGAAAATATCAGAAGCGAAGAAAGATTAAGTCTACTGTTTGTCTATTTTGTAAGTAATTTGTTAATACAAAAATGTATGACATTATATGTGGACATAGAAAAGTTGAGAAAATGATATGTATGAAATATTATGTGGTAATTTATATAATTGTTCATGAAAAATTGCTTCGTTTATATGCAGATAACAAATGTTTAGATGTGTATATATACATGGAAGAAATTGAAATGACTATAATTAAAATATAAAAATTAATAATATAGGCAATAGCGTTTCAAAAACACAATAGAAACAAAGCTGAGAATGATATAAACGCTGTAGAAACTTAAACATAAACGCTATAGAAACTTACATAGAAACGCTATAGAAACTTACATAAAAACACTATATGAAGCAAGTATTTGATGGTATGTATTTATAGCGTTTTTGTTTTATAGCAAATAAAAACGCTATACAAAGTTCGTTTTGCATAGCGCTTTTGTTAATGCTATTTAAACTAGGGGGCCTTGTAACGACCCGGAAAATCTGAACTAATTTAAAAATTTTAAATTGGCTAAAATAGTGAATTTTAAGTATTTAAAATAAATATTTTAAATAATAATGATGAAAAGTAAGTTTGAATCGAAGTTGAAAATAAATATAATCACTTTGAATTATAAACAAGGCCTGAAATGGCGCGGTAGTTTCAAAATTTGAATTCAAACTTTGACTAACTATACCGGGTGCAAAGCAAAACGGATTTGAGCGAAACCAAAAATATTTAAATCTGTTAGTGAATATCTTTCTAACAAATCTGAAAAATCGAAGTTTCATAGCGGGAAGCAAAAGTTATGGTCAAATGAATTTTCAGAAAGGTCGCTATAGAATATATATAGCCCGTGAAAATGGCCATTTTGCAAATGACCTCAGAATTCGACGAAACCACTTTTGCTAGATCCGGGATGTTAAACTATTGCTAAGATTCAAATTTCATAATTTTTGAAGCTAGTATTTGAGCGTGGCAACGGAAAATGTGTTTGGTCGATTTCTATTAAATTGGATCGACCAGAATAGGGCCATTTTTCAAACGGTCTCGGAATTTGACGAAACTAGTTTTGTTGGGACCGTATAACATAGCTTGATTTATTTTTCTAGAATTTTTCGAATCAGTTTGTGGCCCTGGCAAATTGAAATGTACGTTCAAATCAAATATTGAATGCTTTATATTTTAATTTGAAGGAAAACTGACTGAAACAGTCGAATGAGCCTACGAAACATATCCCATTGTGTTCGGAATGGGGGTAAAACGCTAGGGACGACAGTCGTTGGATTCGGATTGGTGTTCGTGTGTGACAAGAGGTATTTTCGGATTTTTAAAATATATAAATAAACAAAAAAATCTGATTGGTCGTTTAAAGCTTTCTCTCTCCCCGATTAAGCCCAGGCGACGATGGAAGATGATCCAAACCTTCTCTCTTCGATTTCTCATCAACCACTCAATGAAAAATCGTGATTCTTGATTCATTTTATAGCTCTAGAGCTCCTCTTCAAATCCATCCCAGATTCGCCCATCCTCGTGTTTTATTTGTCGAGTTACGGGTCCCTGAAGTTGGCGCCTTTGAAGGGCCGCCGCCGCCACCTGGGTGGATCGAATTGGGTCCCCTCCTCGGCGTACGTGCGCCTCACGTAGGCCTTCGACACTGCGCATCCCGATCCTCGCATCGATTCACGGTTTGGCTGAAAATCTGAAACCTAGTTTTGAACAGGTTTGAAAAGTATACGGCTTTGGTTTATTTAAACTAATTTTGACAAATAAAAGCGTTGCTAACTTAGAAAAATCATATCTTTTTGCTATGCGGTTGAAATTCAGTGAAACAAGGGACACCGGGACCGTGAGGACGTCTTCTACATTCTAGAAGAGACCGGATATTTTTCTGAGCCTTCTACAATTTTTGGCAATGCGAAAACCAATGTGAGATTTCTAAATTATAAATGATATGGAAAACGATGATGTGTAAATTATATAGTCGATGTATGAGTTATATAATCGTTGTACACCTCTTGAATAAGCGTTATATAAGTTGTACGTTCGATATATAAGTTAGATATGCGTTGTAAAAATTATTTATGTGTTGAAATAGAAGTGAAATACTTATATAAATATATATATATATACGCCCCTCGTCCACAAACCATGGACGATATTTATTGGTTATGATTGGTGTGAAAATTGGTTGAATACGAATGGTTGATTAGAATTGTTTGTGGTTGAAAAATACCCGTTTGTGGTTGAAAATTATTTGGTTGAAACCACATAGGATTAGTTTGGGTAAAAGAAATAAAAATATACATGTCGCCTGCGTGCGAACTAGATGCATGAAATCCCCATTGTCAAAAGCTGCGAGGCTTTAAGGTAGAGCGAGGAGCCGTACTAGGGACGGCCCCGGTTTTAACTACCATGCCGTTATGCTGCCGAAATTTTGAATAATATTCATGTGTTAGAATTATTTTCATGTTCTGAAACTATAATTCGTGTGTTGAATAGAAAACCTTCATGTGTTGAATAGAAATTCATTCGTTGAATAGAAATTCATGTGTTGAATGGTATTCGTGTTTTGAAATAAATTGTTTTATAATAAAAATCATATCTTTAACATCTATATGAACTATATAAAATAGTTGTGTTTTGAAATGAATTGTTTTACAATAAAAATCACATTTTTACTATATATATACAAACTATAGAGAACCTTCATGTGTTGAATAGAAATTCATTCGTTGAATAGAAATTCATGTGTTGAATGGTATTCGTGTTTTAAAATAAATTGTTTTATAATAAAAAAATCATATTTTTAACATCTATATGAACTATATAAAATAATCGTGTTTTGAAATGAATTGTTTTACAATAAAAATCACATTTTTACTATATACATGAATAGTTGAAAATAGCGAAGTGTTGAAATAATTGTCGGTTTGATAAAAATATCATTTTTATCAAATGTATGAAAAGAATATAATTTTGAAATCGAAGAATCGATATATATATAAATAGAATTGAAATATATCGAATAACGAAGCTGCAGTTCGTGTTTTGAAACCTTGATTTCAAACGATTAGTGCGGGAGATCCGACCACCGGATTTTCCCGAAACCAAAACCGTTGGGTTCGCTTTGGAAATATCTTTCCAACGACACCAACTTTGTGAAGATCCAACGGTTGGATTGTTTGGAATGTTTAATTCAAATCTGAAGAAAAACAGCGCCAGAATCGATTATATATATATATGATAATATTAAATCGAATAACGACGCTGCAGTTCGTATTTTGAAATCGAAACTTCAAATGATTGTACCGGGAGATCCGACCGTCGGATTTTCCCAAAACTGGAACCATTGTGTTCGTTTTGAAAAGATCTTTCTAATGATATAAATTTTGTGATGATCCAACGGTTAGATTTTCAGATATGTGTAAATCAAATCTGAAGAAAAACAGCGCCACGGCCGCGTTATGGCCCGAAGCGTAGTTTGAAAAAATTGGCTATTTTAAAATAAATAAAAATAGCGATAAATCGTTATAAATTATTATAAACGATATGGAATGTGAAATTTAGAAATTAACTGAAGGTTAGCTAAGTCGAATGATTTCCTGGGTTTTGATCTGATGTTGGCTTCGGCCTTCGGGGTTAATATTTGGGAAATCATTCTCTTACTGATTGACGGTTAGTGACTAATAAATTGGAATGAGGCGTATGTTGTGTTTGTGTAGCACTAGTTATTTATATACGCGAGTTGCTCAGAAAGACCGGGTTTATCCCATTCTGAGTAACTAAATCGACGATAAGAAATCGAAGATGAAGACGGTGGTCGAAGACCGGAGATCTTCACCTCGTTTGGATGGTAACTGATGTCCTGATTTGGAGGCATCCCAAAATATGGATAATGAGTGGTGATCGTCTAGACGTACGTGGAGATCGATGGGTATGCGAGGTATATAGTGCCTCCGGTTTCGTTCAGACCCAGAATGGACTTGCAAATGGATTGTGTGTCTGACATTGGAATTCAGTCTGTGTGATTGATAGCCATCAGTTGCATGGTGTGAATTTCCTGTGTGGCATGCTAAGATGCAGTGATCAAGGCTTCTGTTGAAAAGCAAAGTCTTGTGGTGATGATCAAAGCACCTCCTGTGTGGCGTAGCTTTGGGTATAACGTGAATTCGCGAGCCTCACACCCCGGTATGAACCAGAAACGGGAGAAGGACCTCAGGGAAGACATGTGTTTCTTTCTAGTTAGAGGTGGTGTCGGTGCTTGAACTGGCTGACATTTATATTATTTTCACCTATGTGGTTGTTGCTGTTGCGAGGCACCTCAGTTATATCGGTTGATCCGGGACCGATGGAGTCATTCGTTGGCTCACTTACGCCCCAAAGGGCGGGGAAACGCAGTGTTCAGGAATTTTAATCCACATCGGTGGACCGGCCCTGTCGCTCCAAAGGCTTGACTGAGTGCTTTCCTGAGGCTTGGGCTAGAGAGTCTCGAAGTCGCTAAGGACTATCTTTTGCCTTGGTTCATAACGGAAATCCAATTTTCAAATACGTGACTGTGCGGTTTTGATTGTATACCTATATATGGCGACATAGTGGTATGGGGCATTAATGTCGTCTATGATTGATACTTATGATTTGAAATTTTTTTTGAAACATATAAACACTAGTAATAATATCAAATGCTTTTGTTTTATTCGTATCAAGCATATTTTGGCCGTTATAAGGTAAAAACTCTATCCTCCGGTTTGCGTTGCATTGTGTGATGGGTAATGAGTCTTATAATGACTTCATTTTTATAAAAAGCATTGCGTTGTTTAAAAGAATTATTTGTTTTAAAGCACTGGCAATCCGATGGAGTAAACCCGTTCCGCGAAAGTGGCGTGGTCCTGAGATTAGCCATATATTAAATGTGTTAAGTAGATTTCTCATACCAGTCCCATGACTGACTCGTAGTTTGTTTCACTTGCAAACTGGGGTGCCCCTATTTCTACACGGGCAGCCTTGTATTCAGGTTTTAGCAGACTCTTTCTGGATAGCTGGAGCTGAAGATGGATTCTATCATTTATCTATTTTATGCTGTTTAGCTCCTATTGTACAAATTATGTTTGTTTTCCGTTGTAGACATTTATGTATAGCTAAACTATATTTGTACTAAGTATGATCCTGTATACTGTGTAACTCTGATGATTATGTTTATCCAGTGTATTGTTGGTACATTATCTAGTGTATTTATTTATTTCGGTTCTGCTATTATCTGGTTATGTGTTATATTCCAAAAGATTACCCTTGCCACCGCCAGTACGGGGTTTGGGGAGGTCACAGGCCTAGCATAGCATGTCGTTACAATCGATTTCTGAAACTCTATATTAGGATATAATAGCGTTTTTCAAACACTATTAAATCCTCGTTTTGTCGTGGTGAATTTTGATGACAACCTTATTTCAATATTAACTGATTATAAAATATATACTAACACATTTATTTGGAATATATATATATATATGTCTACATATGCAGGATTATGCAGGATTTATATATAGGAATGATTACTAAAGAATGCACAGTTTAAAGATATTAGAGATTCAGAATTCAGAGATGATTCAAGACTCATGAGTAATCAAGATTTCGAGAGTTCAAGATAAATAAAATAATAGAGTCTAGTTTATGTAAGACTCTGAATAGCACTCCAGGTTCAAATTCAAATTCTGTTTTTCAATTTTTGATTTCAAATTCTATTTTCAGCTTCTATCTTCAATCTATATCTTCTCTATTTTACTTTCTTTACTTTACTTTTGATTTTAAACTCAAATTTTATAGTTTATAAGTTTTATATATTATATAGTTTATATACTTTATATATGGGTATTTAGTTTTAAGGACACATTCCAATAAAAAATTAGATCAAAGGACAACTAAGTTTCATAATTAAATTAAGGACAAAGACCAAATTGAACTATATCAACATGAAATTCACTTTGTTTCTCATCATTACTAAATTAATTAAAGAATAAAAAATAACCTTCAAAATTTTTGTTAAAAATAATGTAATTTTAAAATTATTTTAGTCTATTAATGTAATTATAAACATATAAAATAATCAACTTGGAAAGCTAAATGAATATAGCTTTATAACTTAAATATATAGCTTTATATTGTATCACGTAAACACAGAACCAAGTCATTTTAAAGCTAATGTCGTTTACACCCAAAAAAAGTTATATGTAAAAAAGCGAAGCTATATTCATTTAGCTTTCCGTCCTAAATTGTCCTATATTCATTTTTTCTATATTTGTAAATTAAAAAACATTTTCTAATTAAATTTTATTAATTTTTAATGCAATAACCATAGAAAAACATTTTTTTATTAATTTTTATTATTTACAAGATGTCAATGTGTGTCCTTAATTTAAAATATATGGACTTTTTTCAATTAAAACATAAAAGTTGTCCTTGATTTAGGTAGTAAAAGTTGCTTGTCCTTGGATCTAATTTTTTGCTGAAATGTGTCCTTGAAACAAATATCCACTTTTATATTTATATAGTTTTAAACTCTATAATTTTATGTTCATATATCTTATATTTATGGTTTCATATGATTTTCCACTTTATAATACTTATTTATAACACTATGTTTTAATTCAAGAATTTCCAGTATAATCTAAATCAAAACACTTGAAAATTGCTCAAAATTCAAATTTACATAGTGATATATCGACATACATATATTTCTATGTCGAGATATAACTGTCACATTTTTTATATTAAAAGGAAGTGTCTTTTCACTGCTTGTTATGTTCCAGAAACGTTGCAACCTTTCAAATCTTATAAATAGGAGCTGATTTCGAAAAAACTCATAATTCTTCTTCTCCATCTTCATCCCCTTTCTTTACACCATTATATTTTCTTAATTTATGATTTCTACACTTATACTTTGCCGAATTCAATTCTATTTACATAAAACTTCTTCTCTTCTCACTCTCTACTCATTACTCTCTAAATCGAAATGTTATTGAAGAGTTATAGGGCTATTGTAATCTAGTGGGAAGTGTTTGGGTAATCGGTGTTTTCCTTGTAGCCGTGAAATCAAGGAACGAGAACGGTGTTACCCTTGTAGCTGTGAAATCAAGGAGGTTGGACTTGGTTATTGATATATTAATAAAACTCTGTGCAATCCAACGTTGTGTGGGACTGGACGTAGAAGCAATTTCAAACCAGTATAAAATCTGGTGTGTTCTTTCCTTTTCTGCATTTTATTTTTGTTTATCTTTGTGTTTTATTCTGTGATTGTTTACGTGGTGTATGATTCATATAGTAGATTATATAAATTTTTGATTTTGTTTAAATTCTCAAGAACACTATTCACTCCCCTATATTGTTAGTTTTGCCATAACGATCCATTCCTCAATCGCTAACAATTGGTATATGGCAACCAATGCTGGTAGCAATAATAGTTCTTTTGTAGAGGTTCAGTCCACTGTTACACCACCACTGTTTAATGGTAGTTATTATTCATATTAGGCATATAGAATGAAAACATATTTACAATCCGTAGGATTAGTGCACAAAATGAGTTTGTTGAACCCACAACTGTTTTTGCACAATGGACAAATGAACAAAAGACTATTGCACAAAGCAATTCTAAAACCATGAATATGTGTTATTTTTTTCATTGGATAGGAAAATAGAGTGTTAGAATGTAAAAATGCTTATGAAATTCGAAGAACTTTACAAGTTACTCATGAAGGAACTAGTAAAGTTAAAAAAAACTCAGATATTAATGTTAGTTAATCAATTTGAGTTATTCAAAATAAACGATAATGAGTCCATCTCCGATATGTATTGCAAAGTTCAAGAGATAGTGCATTCATTAATGGCACTTGGAAAAACTTATTCAAAAGAAGATCAAGTCAAAAAAATATTGAATTCATTGACTCCAGAATGGGATCGGAAAAATTTGGCAATTGAAGTAGCCAATAATGTTGGTGAAATGAAGATTGAGGAGTTAATCAGAAATCTGATGTCTTTTGAAGTCCAATTACAGAAAAGAAAGGAAAACATGTCAATTGATAAGAAATCCATTGCATTTAAAGCAATAATAAATGATTCTGACTCGAGTAGTGAAGACGATGAAGAAACGACCCTAACGATAAGACATTTTAGGAGATTTCTGAAAAATAGAAAGAAGAATTATTTTCAAAATAATAATCAAATAAATTCAAGAAGAAATGATGATCAATAACTGCAACAAACCAGGCCATATAAGGATAATGTATCCATATCCAGATAAATCGACTCAACAAACATACAACAACAATTCGTTAAGGAAGAGAAAGAAAGCATACGCAACAACGTTAGATGATTCAGATTCATCATCAATTGATGAAGATTCAGAAACCAGAACTTCAAATATGCGCTTCACGACAATTCAGTATTCAGAAAATTTCGAAGAAAAGGATCTAAAAACTGGGTACGCCTTAGTTAATTTTTAAATTTTCTTTGGTTGAATGGTTGCTTTGTTGTGAAATTAAAATTTAAAACTTTAAAATTCAAACTTGAAATTTGAAATTTGAAATTCAAAATAATATAATAATAATAAATAATAAAATATGGATGTTTGTAAGAATTAGAATTATTTCAGGAAATCGTTAAACCTGAAATATAAATCGATAATTTAAATCACATGTCATAAAAAACAAATTTCCTTTGAAAATAGGTACATATGTCGACATACATATGTTTATATGTTGACATATATGACCAGAAATTTGAAATTTAAAATTTGAAATTCCAAGGTTTAAACTTTTAAACTTCCCTCCAACTTTTCACTTACTCCCAAGGTCTGAAAAGGTGTCATTGACTTCTGAAAAGTTGTGCCTATTTAATTGTATCCCTTTAATTTATATATATACACTTATTCTCTCTACCTTTCATTCACAATTCAAAACAATATTCTTCGTATCTATTCTCTTCAAAACTATCAATTCAATGGCTTCCTCAAGTTCAACTAAAAATTTAAAGTTAACCAAAACCATTAAAGGTTATCTTCATAATGACAAAGAAGCTATCAAAACCTATGTTATTTATGTAGCAAATGCTAAATTTAACATATGTGTTTTTGCCGTCTTTAGCGTTGTTCCTTCTTATGATCTCATCTCTCTCTTTCAACACAATGAAGTCTTGCTCATGGGATGATGGCTAAGTGTGTTATCCTAAACTTGTCAAGATGTTCTATGTGAATCTTAATCGCGGATTTTACGAAGGCAACGAAGACCAAATTTGTATTAGCGTCATAGGCACGTAGATTGTTCTTGATGACGAACTCTTAGGCACAATTTAAATTGTAGAAGCACGGGCTTGGATTTTTCAGATTTCATTATCGATGAAACCAATTTAGAGACTTATCATGACATATTTGAAGACGATGCTCAAATGGATTTCAAAAATCGTTTTTTCCGTCCAAAAACATGAATTGTTAACCTTCTTCTCCAACATACCATCACTCCTCGTTTTCGAAATTTTAACAACCCAACTCTCAAGGTCCAAAAGGCTCTATTTGCTATTATTGGTGGCTATAACATCACACTATGCCATAAATGACTTAATGCAACGAATTTGTAGGCTGTTGATAGCAAAATATAACGATAGCTTTACTATTTTGGTTCTATTACAATGTTCTATTTTTTATGTTACCTTAGCCATAAAAATGTGTTGCTCTAGATAAACAAGTGTAGCACGTGCAACATTTTGTACAGTGTTGCTATAGTAGCCTTTCCATATCCTACGTGGCGATCCGCATCAACACGATCCAATGGTCCACATTACTGGTCTGTTTCATTATGATTTTCCTTCATCTTCTTAGCTTCTTTGCCCTAAATTTTCATTTTCCCGCTGGAAAATAATTCACGCTATTTTCACTTGAGAAAAAATACAGTCGGCTTCCACTTTAATCGCCAATCAAAAACTAGGGTTTTGCCCTCTTTAACAAATTGTGACTTTAGCTCTAATTTCTTCGAATTACAACTTCTCCTCCCATCATCAATTTTTCGGATGTTACTGGTGCTCAATAATCTTCGATTCTGTTCTTGTTTAGATGAAATCGATCTCTGCAATTAGTATGTGATTTTGCCCCTTTTACTTTTGATTATTATTTTGTTGTTCGATTTCAATCCCGCCTTGACCTGTGATGAATTCGTGCGAATTTATAGGGTTTCGAATCCCTAAATAATCTATGATTTCAACATTAGATTTGGTTGTGATTTGTAGATCTGATTTTATCGAGTTTGAAATATTCAAATTTTCTGGAATTTAATTTTGTGATGAATGACTTGGCTGAAATTAAATTTTCTGGGAATAAATGTCTGGAATCAGATTTGTGTCCCCGATTTTGTTGTGATTTTTAGCTCTGATTTGGTTGTGAATTTTTAAGATGAAATCCGATTTGGTTGTGATTTTCTTATTTATGTTGTAACATGGTATATTGGCCTTCAATTGCTAGAAAATGGATGTCAAAGGCAATTCGTCAAAGAAAATATTAGAGAATTGAGAGGATGATTATGCCAAACTAGGGTTCTTGCACCGTGGACTGTGCCGATAGAGATAGACTGAGATCTTCATGTTAAAAGGCCTCAGACTGAAACTAGCCATGAATTAGTAAAAGGTGATTGTATTTTTTGTTAATACTTATATGGTTATTAGATTATTTGTCATTCACTTAGTCTGTTGTAATCCATACATCATGTTGTTTTAAGGAGACCAAAACTCATCATAGTATGTTATGCAATCTAACAAAGTTATAGTACCATGACACAACACAGTTTATAATGCAGTTCAGTGATCATATGATCTCAACACTTGTTTATCTTCGTGTCTAATCCTAATGGAGAGGTTTGATATATGTACAACATATTTTGTCTAAATCTAATCTCAAATTGTGTTGTTTTAGGTAGAAGTTGTGAATAACAGACTTGTTACAGAAGTGGAAGTTTAAAAAAAAACGTCGTTTCAAAGAAGGCTTGGTCCTCCGAAATCGAATGAATCGGGAGGTGCCCACTTGTTCGACCTAATCGGTCAGGTCGATCGCCGCCAAGACTGTGGGGCCCTGGACCCCCACCGGCGCTACGCCCAGACCCCCTGACGGCTCGCCTTCGGCTCGGAGCATGGCTCGTTTTCGGCTCGGCATATATTTGTCAGTGTTAGTGTTTGTATAAATTGAAACTGCATATGTAATGAGTGAACTGAGCGATGTAGTGAGGAATATCCATATATGTGATCGACTATGTTATTATCAGTGAATTGTAAATAGTAGAGATAGAAATATGCACGATTTCAAATGTTGAAATAAAAAACTTATTTGAATGAAAATTCTGTTCGAATATTTAATTTTATGCAGTAGCATTTAATTCTCCTTTTTGTTATATATTTTAAAAAAAATTATCTATAGCAACATTTTGGAATGTTGCTACAGACACCTAAGGATGTTGCTATAGACCTAAAGAGGGGTCTGTTGTAACATTATTGTTATATTGCTATAGATGGCCAAAATATTGCCTTTGAGGTCTAAGGAAATGGTGAAAATTGCATCACTCCAAAAATGTTGCCAAAGACCTATGCCAACATTTTTTGGGCCTGTGCCAGCATTTTTTTTGCGTTGCGTTAGGCCGTTTATGGCGTAGTGTCAATTGGGCCGATATGATCTTAAAAGAGGTCAAACCCATCGAATTGTCATCAAGAGAAAACACTCTCGGCTATGGAGTTTATCTCACCCGCATTTTAAAAAACTTTGGAGTTGATCTTCACGGAAAAAAATTTGTGCCAAGGAAAGTGTTTGACTCTTCAAACATACATCTCATGCAAATTCCTCTCACTTTCCAACCATATGAGACATTCGAAGCCAAACAAGCCTGAATGCAACAAGAACAAGCACCAATGGAAGCCGAAGAAGTAGAAGAAGAAGAGACTTCTTTAGAAAGTGTTGAGTGCCCAACCAACGCTAGACACATTTCCAAAGAAATGATTGTTCAAAATCAAGTAAAGATTGTCAACAATCAAAAGAAGCTTAAGAATATCTTTTCAAAAATGACCAAGTTCATGGTCAAGATTGGAAGAAAGCTTGGAATCTTACCTCCCTCCTCATCATACGCTGAAAACTAGTCAATTTAGTTTAATTCATCTTTATGTATTCACATGTATTTGCTTATATTTGCTTTCGAATCTCGTATTTAGTGTGTCTTAATTAGTTGGATGTATTTTCTTTTATGAAGTAATGAATGGAATTTTATTTTACATCAAAATCATCCTTAAGTTATTGTAAAAACTTTAGAATTAATTATAGTTTAATATAAGATCAAAAGGTTCAAAATTTGTAAATTTCCAAAAAAAAAATTAATAGGATATGTCGACAAACATTATTGTATATGTCGACGTATAACTACCATATTTTTAAAACTTTTCAAATTTTAAAATTAAATAACTAACTCATATCCATTCAAAATCCAATGAAATCCAAACCCTATTTAAGCCTATTTCTTCCATAAAATTTTATTATTCCATTTCTCCTTCTCCTCTATTCATTTCTTATCAAAAACATGGAAAATCCAATTCATAACATAAGTGAAAATCTTGAAGATTCTTTGAATTCTTTCAAGAAAATCCTCACCACAGTATTACGTAATCAACGCCATCTAGAGTTAATTCAAATGAGAATGGTTGAATATCAAGAAAAACATTTTAGTGTAATTTGTTGGTCAATCTCTTCTCATTTCAGAGATGAAAACAACAAAGCATCATTTAACGATGAAGAAGAATGGAAGGACGTCAAGAAGAACCCAATCACTAGACAAGATGAACGGGTTGAAGACCCAAGAAACGTTTAATTGCTTGGTATGATTGATATGATTGATTTGTTTGAATTTGTTTGATTCTGTGACTTAAAACTTGTATATACTAAACATATGGTGTGGTGTGCTTAATTTGGTTTGTATAAATAACTTATAACATAAGTAATTATATTACTTGATTGGTTTGTTTATATGATTATTGTATAATCATAAATTTAGGGGGAGTATTCTATTTTAAGTATAAGGAATATATACTTTTATTTAGAATTAAGGGGAATACAATATTTTAGATAGATTTAGTACTTAGGGGGAGTACTTTACTTTAATATAAGAATCATTTAGATAGTTACAAGATTTAGGGGGAGTAGTTTTTGATTTTTTTTTGATAATGCCAAAGGGGGAGAAACATTAAAATGGTTCCGTTTGGTAAAGGTCCCTATTAAGTTTCAAAATTAGGCTCACATCCTGTCATAAACTTATTATATAATACATCCCTATTTTTTGAAAATTCAGTAAATAAATGAAAAAATATTAAAAAAATCATGTAAATTCATATTTAAATAAAACACGTAAACGTTAAAAAATTCAGATAAAAACCCATCAAAAATCACGTCAAAAACGGAAAAAACAAAAAAACAACGAAACTGCAGTTAAATGCATAATAGTATGCATATATTTGAAATATCTTGCATACATCTGTGCAAGTATTCCATTCATGCATCTGTGTTGATTTTCTTGCATACATCTGTACAAGTTTGCAGAATTCTTGCACAAAAGTGTGCAAGTATTCAAATGAATGTGTATCAGTTCACATTTATTTGCATACATGTATGTAGTAAAAACAGAAAAGATGCACACATGCGTGCAACAATATGCAGGGAAATGTTAGTTCAATTTCCTTTATGCAATACTTGCATATAGGTGTGCAAGTATTTCTAATAGTTGCACACACGTATGCAAGTTATGGTCCAGATTTTCAAAAGAAACAACTTATGTAATAGTTGCACACATCTATGCAACTATTGGTAATAGTTGCATACATGTATGCAACTTTTTTTTTGTAATTTCCGTAAACTTCTGAGAAAGTTTGCAGATTTTTTTTTTTTTTTTTTTACTCTATAGCATTTTTTTCTGGCCAAAACACGTAAGTATAAAAATAGGGACCGGTTTGAAACAAAACTTAGGGAGGGATGCCATTTATATTTAAACTGTAATTGGGGGCGCAACCTAATTTCCACTTATAAAATATAGAATTTGTTTATAGGATTCATGTAGACAGTGGGAGTGTTAGAAGGATCACCATCAACAGGTATGAACAAGTATAATATTTTACAAACTAAGGTTGTCATCATCAAAAAGAGGGAGATTGTTGAATAATAGAGTTTTGATGACAACAACCTTATTTCAATATTAATTGATTATAAAATATATACTACCGTTTTTATCTAGAATATATATATATATATATACATACATACAAATGCAGGATTATGTAGGATTTATATATAGGAATTATTACTGAAGACTGTACAGTTTAAATATGTTAGAGATTCAGAATTCAGAAATGATTCAAGACTCGTGAGTAATCAAGATTTCAAGAGTTCAAGATAAATATAATAATAAACTCTAGTTTATGTAAGACTCTGAATAGAACTCCAGGTTCAAATTCAAAATCTATTTTTCAATTTCTGATTTCAAATTATATCTTCAATCTTTATCTTCTCTAATTTACTTACTTTACTTTTTATTTTAAACTCAAATTTTATAGTTTATAAGTTTTATATATTATATATTTTATACACTTTATATTTATATAGTTTTAAACTCTATAATTTTATGTTCATATATCTTATATTTATGTTTTCATATGATTTTCCACTTTATATACTTATTTATAACACTATGTTTTAATTCAAGAATTTCCAGAATAATATATATCAAAACACTTGAAAATTTCTTAAAATTCAAATTTACATAGTGATATGTCGACATACATATATGTCTATGTCGACATACATATATGTCTATGTCGACATATAACTGTCACATTTTTTATTTTCAAAGGAAGTGTCTTTTCACTATTTGTGACATTCCAGAAACGTTGCAACCTTTCAAATTTTATAAATATGAGCTGATTTCAAAAAAAAATCATAATTCTTCTTCTCCCTCTTTATCCCCTTTCTTTACACCATTATATTTTCATTTTTTTATGATTTCTACAATTATATTCTGCCGAATTCAATTCTATTTACATAAAACTTCTTCTCGTCTCACTCTCTACTCATTACTCTCTGAATCAGAGTGCTATCGAAGAGTTATATGGCTATTGTAATCTTTTGGAAAGTATTTGGGTAATCAGTGTTTTCCTTGTTGCCGTGAAATCAAGGAACGGGAGCGGTGTTACCCTTGTAGCCGTGAAATCAAGGATGTTGTACTTGGATATTGATATAGTACTAAAATTCTGCGCAATCCAGTGTTGTGTGGGACTGGACGTAGAAGTAATTCCAAACCAGTATAAAATCTGATGTGTTTTTTCCCTTTCTGCATTCTATTTTTGTTTATCTTTGTGTTTGATTCTGTGTTTGTGATTGTTTATGTGGTGTATGATTCATTTAGTAGATCATATAAGTTTTTGATTTTGTTTAAATTCTCAAAAACACTATTCACCCCCTATATTGTTACTTTTGCCCTAGCGATCAATTCCGCAATCGCTAACAATTGGTATATGGCAACCAATACTGGTAGCAATAATAGTTCTTTTGCAGAGGGTCAGTCTACTATTACCCCACAACTGTTTAATGGTAGTAATTATTCATATTGGGCATATAGAATGAAAACATATTTACAATCCGTAGGATTAGTGCACATGGACTAGTACACAAAATGAGTTTGTTGAACCCATAACTGCTTTTGCACAATGGAGAAATGAACAAAAGACTATTGCACAAAGCAATTCTAAAGCCATGAATATGTTATTTTGTTCATTGGATAGGAAAATAGAGTGTCAGTATGTAAAACTACTTATGAAATTTGGAGAACTTTACAAGTTACTCATGAAGGAACTAGTAAAGTTAAACAAACCACTACACCAGAAAACGTCTTTGGTAGCGTTTATAAAACGCTACCAAAAACTTTGGTAGCGTTTTAGAAAACGCTACTACAGGTCCCGCAACTAAAAGTCTGGATTTTTCTGTTGCGTTTCCATAAACGCTGCCAAACTAAAGCAACCAAATATTTTCTGCAGCGTTTAAAAAATCCAACCAAAACTAACATATTTTGGTTGCATTTGTGCTTGGCTCTTTTATTGAAGTTTCTGTAGCGTTTATTTTATGTAACTAAAATCTTTTCGTGGCATTTAATTTATGCCACTATTAATTCAAATATTATTTTACGTTTGTTTCAGTAATGTTTCAGAAACGCTGCTGAAATGTATTGATTGTTTTATTGCATAATTTAAATGCTACTATATATTGGTAATGACTTACATTGTTTCCAGCAGCCAGCTTTGTAATAATCATACCAAAATCATTAACAATCATAAAAATATCATATTTAAACCAACAATCAACCAATCATATAATCAACATATTTATATAATTGAAAACAAGTAATTACAAAACTACTATCCATAACCATTTAGATAATAATTTTTTGGCAAAATGAGCAAGTTCACATACCACAAACATTTTCAAAGAGTTTTACTTAAGTACCAACTAATATCATAATACATATAACAATTGAAGTCACATCCGTGTTGGTGATGGTCTTTACTCCGGAAAAGCTAATTACCTGTAAACACATTCAATAATGAACAATAAGTATTTGTCATGAATTATCAAACAACATTCAAATAATGTTAATTGATTGCTATTAAAACAACACATAAATAATTAAAATGAATATCAAATAACATTCGGACAATACTGTACATTATGATTCATTTCAAACGAAAGTACAATCAATAAAATGCTAACTAACTGGAATAACGCTAACAAAATTATCGAAACTAGAAACAAAATCTGTGCTAACACTTCCAAAACAAGTGAAAAAAAATCTATGTTAACAGCCATCTTCATTTTAGATATAATTATTTTTGGTAGTTAAAACTGTGGAGAATATAAGATGCAAAGACAAAAGCATATTTAGTAGTCAAAACTGTGGAGAATATATGTAGTCAAAGCTTTGCCGCAGTTGCATTGCAAGCTTTGCAGTGCAAAGCTATGCAGTGCAAGCTTATGCATTGCAAAGCTTGCACTGCATAGCTTGCACCGGCAAGCTTGCCGCGACAAAGCTTTGCCTGCAAGCATGCGGCAAGCTTATGCAGTGCAAAGCTTGCACTGCATGCAAAGCTTTGCAGTGCAAGCTTATGCAATGCAATGCTTTGCTTGCATTGCAAAGCTTTACACTGCATAGCTTGCACTGCAAACTTTGCCGCAGTTGCATTGCAAGCTTTGCAAGCTTTGCAGTGCAAAACTATGTAGTACAAGCTTATGCAGTGCAAAGCTTGCACCGGCAAGCTTGCCGCGGCAAAGCTTTGCTTGTAAGCACACAGCAAGCTTTGCTTACAAGCTTATGCAGTGCAAAGCTTTGCACTGTATAGCTTGCACTGCAAAGCTTTGCCGCAATTGCATTGCAAGCTTTGCAGTCCAAAGCTATGCAGTACAAGCTTATGCAGTGCAAAGCTTGCACTGCATAGCTTGCACTGGCAAGCTTGCCGCGGCAAAGCTTTGCCTACAAGCTTATGTAGTGCAAAGCTTGCACTGCATGCAAAGCTATGCAGTGCAAGCTTATGCAGTGCAAAGCTTTGCATTGCATAGCTTGGACTGGCAAGCTTTGCACTGCAAAGCTTTGCCGCAGTTGCATTGTAAGCTTTGCAGTGCAAAGCTATGCAGTGCAAGCTTATGTAGTGCATAGCTTGCACCGGCAAGCTTTGCGCAGTGCAAATAGCTTGCACCGGCAAGCTTTGCAGTGCAAATCTTTGCACTGCAAATAGCTTGCACAGCAAAGCTTTGCAAAGCTTGCACTGCAAGCTTTGCACTGCAAATAGCTTGCACCGGCAAGCTTCGCAGTGCAAAGCTTTGCACCGGCAAGCTTTGCAGTGCAAAGCTTTGCACTGCAAACCATATTTTTTTTATTTGTAGTGCCAACCATATTTGCAGTGCTAACCATATTTTTTTGCAGTGCTAACCATATTTTTGCAGTGTTAACCATATTTTGCAGTGCTAACCATATTTACAGTGCTAACCATATGTTTGTAGATTTTTTTTCCGGATATGTTTGCAGTGCTAACCATATTTACAGTGCTAACCATATTTACAGTGCTAACCATATTTGCAGTGCTAACCATATTTTTGCAGTGCTAACCATATTTTGCATTGCTAACCATATTTACAGTTCTAAGCGTATTCCTACATTCACAAAGTGTGATTTACTGTTATGCTAACTTTTCAAATGCTAAAGAAAATGATAGCTCTTGAACAGTCTGATAGGAAGAATTCATTAAAAAAAAATTTGTTAAACTGAAAAGTAGAACTTACTTGAACTTGATTCCCCAATGACACAGGCCGTCGGCCAAGCTACGGTAGTTCCAAAAGCATCTTCCATGTATGTGCACTCCGATGTAGGTCTCCACAGTAATGCGTCATTAACTCTCAAAAAGTCTACCCAAACTTTTACCGCATCTTTTCCTAAAGGAACATAGTGCACCGTTGATGTTGGATCAGTTGAAGTGATAGTTCCTTCGGCCACTACTCGTCCAGTTTCAGCCACATCAATCAACTTGCATTTATTATTTGCTACCAGAATCGAGCCAAGCTGGATAAGTAAACCAAAATAACATTTTTTTACAAGATAGATCAGTCAAAATATTATGTAATTTGTTATGAAAACTGAAATGAAGCATTTACAACATAAATGCAATATATTTTACCACTTTACCATGATGATTTAGTGTCCAATAAATTACCTGATGAGTTGATTTAGCCTTGCAAGGAGAAGTTGAAATGTTTGTTGCAGCCTTGAAAGGAGAAGACACAAAGCTTGTTTTTTCAGCTACAACTTTTGACTTTGGCCATGCTATTTTCTTGCGAACGGCCTCTTTGATGCATGACATATCTACTGTGGGGCGGCACAAGTAAGCATCCTCTTTTTTTGCGTAGTCTACCCAAACCACCACGGCTAACGGACCAAGCAGAATACCGATCACAATCATGTTTGAATCACTCGAGCAAAGTCTTCCTTCGGCAACCAACACCTCATCCTCATACCAATCATAAAGCTTGCATTTGTTGTTAATGCTACTAGTTTTACTCTAAAAAGAACAATAAATGTATTTAAAGGAAAATATATGTATATATAATCACAAATAGTTACCGTGAATCATAAATTTTACCGTAAGGTCTTCTATCATGTGTCCTCCCAGAGCAACAACACGATTTGCAGGCCATGCCACTGACTTATCCTTAGCTTCTCCTAATATTGATAAACCTAGATGTTGGCCTCCATAAATAAGCATCTGGTCTCTTTATGCAACTTACAACAACTTTCACAACATTTGGTCTAATACGGATGTCATTGACAACTTCATTTGGATCGGTGGACACCACTCTCCCTTCGGCCACAATTTCATCGGTTCCATCCCAATTCAACAGCCCACATACGTTGTCATTATTCTACAATCATTCAATCAAAAATTATGTTGATTATTGAATTTAAAACTAAACTCTAAATGGTGTTATATCAATATAAATGATTTATACCATTTCAGCTATGCTTCCTTCTTTTGAACATTCGTTACCCTGCCAAATTGTCAAGGTAAAATACATGTTAACATTCATAGAAAACCAGCAAAAAGAAAAAGTTGTTTGGCTAATGAAATTCGAATAATGATTTAGAACGATCAGAACTCTGGATAATTGAAGACCAGGACTTGCAGATAGATTTAAATCACAATAGAGACACTATTGTTAAATATAATAAAGTTTCGAATAGTATATGGTAGTGTATATCAACCATTGTGTATCTATATCCATTGATCAATATTTGATGGTGCTCTGCAAATAATGAATGAACACATAATTTCAAATCATCAAATTATTGCAAATCAGTGCTCAATGTATTTGATGAAACTATAGAAATAACTTAATATGACAAGTCCGAAAATATCAAAATTTGAATACAGCAGCAGATGATTCTACAAAATGCCAAAAAAAAGTCTTATTGGTTTGAAAGACTCAACTGAAGCCCAAAAATCATCGAATAATAAACATTGCAAAGTCCACTCAGATAATACATTCATTTCTCTTCAAAATTCAAAAGAAAAGAGTTTCAGAAGCTTGTAGGAAAAAAACGAAAAATACACATTGGTGCTTAGATTACTATTTGACAACATCATTGAAAATGTGGCATCAAACCAAAGTCACAACATTGAAGATAATTATGTTTGATAAGGTAGAATGCCAAAAGGACATGGTTAGACAAAATGCAAGATGTGATTAAATACCAATGACAACAAGGGTTGGCTTTGATGATATTTGGTTGGGTGTGTGTTGTTCAGGGTGGTTGGATGATGTACTACGTCTAATTATATGGTTTTGCATGTACGTACGTAACTTAGCTCCATGCTACTGCTATCGCTTTTTTGAGCCTGTATATTATTTATGACTAGCAACTAGGTATGTTAGTCAGATGTACTACTATTATTTTTATGCATATCGCTTTCCAACTCTGAGTCGTATATCCTTTCTCTCTAAAAGTTAGAAAAGTATTCAGCTCTCCAGGAAGTTGCTCATCATTAGCCTCAAATCTAAGAACGCACAAGCGTATTTCATGACTTGGAAAATTCAGCATTTCCAAACAAGAGGCGTCTAAACATAAGATTCAAATCTGTCAATTCACATTGTGTGTTTTTATGGAGTGCAATTTTGTTAATTCAAATCTGTCAATTCATCATTTGGTAAAAGTGGAGTAATTAAAGCGGAGTACTTTATTGCATAAAGCTTTGTAATCCATCTTCTTCCAAGAGAATAATTGTATGGAATATGCATATAGATATTTTATTAACCATTCAGTTGTTGTATTTCATTTTATGAGCTGGTTGTTTAATATTTATTTTAGCCATTCTTAATTTTTTTCCTTGATTGTCCACATCTTTCGCCTTTCAGAATTTTCTTTCGAGTTTAATCAATTACCATTATGGTAACCATATGCCAATATGGATTTGTTATATTGAAGAGGATCAGAAATCAATCAAGCTACATTATATGATGTTACTTTACTGTGAACAACTAGTAGCAGAAATAAGATCTTGCATTGTTGAAACCTAACTGAAGAAAGCATAAAATACTTGATGTTAAGCATGATTAGTATCTGGAAAAATGACCGATTTCAAATCAATACAACGATAATATATTCTTAATCTTAAGTTGATGCACATATAAAATTCAGTTTAATTGGATTTTTACTTTTTCAATTACTTCGGTTTTCCTTTAAACTATACTATATTTTTTTGAATAAAATCTAATTTGAAATAAGTTTTATATATTGCATATTGAACACCATAAGGGTCGGTTTTTCCACCGTTGTGCAGTGGTACTAGTATCATCTTATATCTAATATATAATTTCAAATTTAACATCATAGATATGTGCTTCCATAATAGATGGCCCATATCTAATGCTTTTTTTCAGACTATTTATACTGTGATCAGGTGCTTAACATACAATTGTACACGGTCTATTTTCTTTGGAGGTGGGGAGTCTTATTATTCATCTCTCTGTTTTTATTGAGAAAACCAATATATAAAACAGTAAACAAATAAAACTCCTTTAATTTTTGTCTCTATTTATGACCAGTAATCT
This sequence comes from Allium sativum, assembly GCA_030737875.1. Classification (NCBI taxonomy): domain Eukaryota; kingdom Viridiplantae; phylum Streptophyta; class Magnoliopsida; order Asparagales; family Amaryllidaceae; genus Allium; species Allium sativum. Next base: position 567,208,727 of record CM060923.1, on the reverse strand, counting down.
TATAGTACAATTTAGTAGGCTATAAAAAAATATGCTACCGTAATTCCTAAAGTCAAAACCTTTTTAAAATAACTAGATTAGTTTGTCGACGTTTGCCAAATCAGATGGTTTCTGTGACTTTTTATGCAGGGTACGCATTCATTAGATAGTTATACAATTATCATTTTTACATATGCTAATACTGATAATGTAACCACTAAAAATATATTTATTTTTCACGTTTCACTATTAATTAACACAGACCGACCGCGTCCACCCCTACTTTCTTCTATTAATTTTCTAAGAAAATCTGCTGGAAAATATTCACATAATCTCGTCTTAAAATCCGATTGCCAATTGAGTGTCACCGGATGAAATTATCTCACAAACGTCAACTATTTGAAAACAAGATTGATCATTTACTAACTCTATTATCTTTTCAATAGCTATTTAAATTTAAATTTGCTATACTTTCAATAGAGAATAAACATCTTTTAGGAATCATATTAAATATATTTTCAACGTAACTTTACCTTTAGTCGTAATTTTCTACCCACAACACGTTCAAACTGGTACAATAAAGTTTTTATGGATACTATCATGGATATGCCACTTTTGGCTGCCAGAATTTGGAGAGCAAGTCTAAAGAAGACAACACTGATTTAAAGAATTTGCAAGATAAGAATAAAGAGCATGAAAATCAGTTGAGTCCAAAGTGCAATTACAAGATTTTTTGTTAATGATAGAATCAAATTTGATGTTGTAGCACTATAAGACTGGAGCATGGGAACAAATGCAGTGACATGATGTCCATATTCAATTAGCATACAGTCTGAAGTCAAAATAACACAAAATGCATAAATAAAAATATTGTACATTTAAAAGTATACCTGTTTTTTATTAGAAAGCGAACCATATTCTCCAAGTATGAAATTCTTTTATGACATTGAGTTATTTGGGTATCCCTTGATTGAGACAAAGTTAATTTGGTTTTGGTATACCCCGTTCCTAGTGCTCTTATACGTCAGGTTTATCTTGTCCCAAAATTTGTACAATCACATCTTCTTGGATATTCTTTGTTGAGTCAGATTGTTTCGCATTTTCAATTTTTTTAATCTCTTCCTATTTAAATTAACATACATGTATGTTATATACAATGGTAAAAATGTCACAATATTCAATTATTGACCAAGAAAACCAAAATACTTACAATAATATTTGCAACATCTGTATTCACTGGTTCACCATTCTTTTGGGTATGAGATTTAATCCAAATATCCATTCTACATATGGAAGATGAATCTTGACTATGCTTTTTCTAAATTTAAAAACACAAAAAATAAATCAATCGATATCTATTAACTAGCTAGATAAATAATGCTATGTTTAATTAACTAACCAAATCGTCGGTAAATCTAGCCAGTCCTCTTCGTCTTGTTGTGTGTGGCAATTGCTTTTGCCTAATGGATCTATATTTCTCACTTTTTGCCTGAAAATACATAATTTAGCCTTAGACTCTAAACATAATTTAATCCACAATTTAGCTTTATAGTAAATAAGCATACTTTAAACTCCAAACTTAATTTCTCCTTTACAAACAATCTCCACTCGTTCATGCTTTTTATATTGTACGGTTTCAAGCTAAGGCTTTCCTCTTCCTCTGTTGCATTAACTAATTTTCGGACCAATTTGCTTTTTGACGATCTCCAAATAGTTCCCATTTGTTGAAATGTGGATTTTTTTTGCCATTCTTCCACTTTGAATCTAGCCTACAAGTAAAAAAATAAGAAGAAACTAATCAAGCAATTTGATAACATGCATTATTTTCAGTTTAGTGACTATTAGCAACTGAAATTAAAAGAAATTAGTAATATCTAAACTGGACTAAATTGTGATGTGATTTAAAGTTTAAGAGGGTTTTTTGTGAAGTCTGCATTTACACTAAATGTGAAGTCTGTATTTGGTAATGATGTTTTTTGTTGTTTGGTTATTGTCATATTAATAAACTTCATTATAGTTAGTAATCTTTCAACAGTTTTGTGTATCCAGTTCAGTTCAGTTCAGGGTTATGTATATCAAGTATTCCAATTCATGAATGCATACAAACTAAAGTGAGTAGCATGGGCGTCAAAGTTCTAGCAAGGTAACAGGATGTGTACCAATATGTACATGCCGGATTTTCAAACAAGGCACATTCATGCATTTTAGTAAAGTAAACAGGTAGGAACTGAGGTATACATGCCAACCAATTCACGGTCATGTAGTTTGCCTAACTACTATTATCAGTTTATAAGGTGGACCGTCCACCACCTTATAACACATGTGACCAATGAAGATCTAGCCTAAACAGTTGCCTACGGCAATCTCATTTACTCCACGTAGGAAAATAGTAACTCGATCAAATTACCAACATACCGACTTAACAAACTGTATTGGGTAAAGCTACGACGACATTATGTACAAAGTAACAACCTACAATATGACTTACTACAAAGCAGTGCTATTGACTTGAGGACCATGACACAACATACTGAAAACTAGTACAAATGACATACTGCTACACAGTACTATTGCATGAGGGTCATCACCATAGCTACTGACATACTGTAAAGCAGTACAAATACTATTGCAGGCATTACAATTGACATGAGGCCATCCTAGGGAAAACTACCAACCATTTCTCACTAAAGTAACTTAAGGAGGAGAAAGATGTCAAAAATAGATAGCACCCACAAGTTTCAGCAAGAAACAAGAGAAAAAGCTTCACCATGTTTGTTGTAGACGGCGTAGGTGCATCAGCGAGGACAACATGTCCAACATCATAACACTAAACACCCCATAAACCAGATTAAACAAGGGAAAGCAAAACCAAACCACCACCACAACAGCTTCCACACAACATGAAAATCACTCAACCACACAAACAACACCCAAGTCGGCCCACTCTCCAGAAAAAACCAAAACCCCATCACTGCAAAAATAAAAAAAATGACCAACAAGCACCAGAACGAAAACCAGCCCTATGACATAGTACTCACCAAGCCCAACCAACATGTCGTAATTAAACGATCAACAACCAAAAGGCCTGCCATTCGGTAGACTGAGTAAGACAGTGTGAAAGGGTACAGGGGATCGTAAAAGGAAGTCACGAACATCAGTTGAAATGACAACGAACATGCAAGGAGTTAGGAGAGGAGACATGGCCGAGTAGTTAGGAGAATATTGTGTGAAAAAAGGAATAGGCAAACGGGATCAAAAATGGAAGGAGACGAGTGGCGAATGTGGCAAAACAAGTCAAGTTAGCAGCAAAAAAACGGATCTGGGTTGACTATTGCATTCATAAATTATCAACCCTTACCCCAAAAATTAATTAACTACATCTCAGTGTGTAAATCTTGTTCCATAGACCTCAACCATGTGTATGTATACATTATCCAAATTAATTACTCTATTTTTTGTAACCCTTGCCACAACACAGTTTTTGCTTATCAAATAAACTGTGTGAATACGTCCAATTGTTTATGGTGTCGCAGCTTCTGTTTCATTTATGTCGTATCTAGAATCAAAATCATGATGTTTTGCCACTGTGCACATATATAGTAAAAGAATACGACGAATGATTAATTTGCAAAATATCTTAGAACCAACTTTTATCACAAAATAAATTCACAATGTTAAAGTGTGGTCTTTTCAATTCAAAAAGTAAAGTAAATTCCGTAAGTTTGGATGCATTATCAGTCAAACACGTGATGATTTAAGCAGAATGATTAATAAAGATTGTAGATCCATTAATAATTCGCTTCATGCTGCTATGATTAATGGTTCCATATTGTTCCATTTATGAGCGCAAATGTACTATGTTAAATGAAATGATATTGGTTGATCACAGATCTAGTTTGCAAATTAGGTAGGGATGAATAAATATAATGTGGTAGCTACGTATGTTTTTTTGCTCATTAAGATCCCATACCTGAATTGACTCCCAAAATAAAACTTTCAAGTCAACGCTTAGAAGCCTCCAATCGACAAGTGTAACCGGTACACGTTCTCGTACAAGCGGCCCAAGAAAGGTAGATAAATGTACTGAGCCCTCTCTTATGGGTATGACTACCTCATTGACTTCAACTTCAATTCGATTACCAGGACATAACGGAAGTTTTTTTGCTCTTGTTGGACCTCTAGGACGTTTTTTCACATCCATATTTGCAGTTTGAACTTCAGTTGATCCATTGATTTCCTCCTCGGCATGAACATTTTCTTCGGAAGCTATTTCAACTTCTTTACGTATTTCATTTTCTTCACGTATTTCGTTTTCTTCACGGAGCGTTTCAGTTTCCTCATGCATTTCAGTTTCTTCACGAGCCATTTCAATTTCCGCACACGACATTTGTATTGTCTTGTGCCGTAATTCTTGTTCTTTGTCTACATTACAAGCTTCAACGGTTGACTTGTTATATTTGACTTTTGGCTTATACTTTCGGGATTTCTCGTTCTTCAATTGTTGGCGAGTATGTATTGAGCTTATGTGCGTATCCTTATCCTTTGGCTGTGAAAACAATATCGACAAACAAAACAAAATTAGATGAGCACTCAATTAACATTTATTAACAAACACTACATACACTCCCATATAAGTCTAATATTCTCTGAATAAGTCTAATATTTTCTGTAATATGCAAATAATTAGCAAACACTACATGCGCCTTTTCCTTTGAAACTACTATGAATGTATTCAATTTTTTTTAACTTATAATACATGTTGCTCAGCTGTGGCACCACCTCTTTTGTTTAAATTCAATTCGAGAGCCAGACCATAAAACTGTGAAAAAGAACCGGATAAGAGAGAGGCTCCAAATTTTGACCTTGGCGTCACGCAGATTCTAGCTATGCATATGTACAAGTAGAGAAAAGTTGTATAAAATAATATGGTGAGAAAGGCAGACAACACTAATTATAAAACATATTGCTTAGGAAACATAATGCTAGTGTTAAATGAGATTTACCATGTGGTTGTATAATAATGTTTACATAGTATTGCTTAGGAAACAACTAGAGATTCAATGCTATTAAATGATAAACTAACTTGACATATTTCACCAGAAAAAAAAATGATTTAAAACTAACTTCATACCTTCATGATCAAGATTACGAGCGTCTTCAAATATGAAAATCTCTATGATAACCAATAACTCGATGCCTGCATATATGAAATAATAAATTTTATGAGATATATAACTCAATAACTCCTCTAGTGATCACCATTTTTTTTATAATTAAATGTATCTTATTGATTTAGATATTGAAATGGAAAAGATGAAGTCAAAATCATTTATATAAATCAACACATATCAAACACAATAATTATTGCATAAAAACTAAAATACTGAAATATAACTAAACAAAAATTGCCTTGCGTGAAGGGTAGCTATACCTCTCTTAAATAATGCATGTAACAATATTTATTAACTCTCCATAGGGTAACAAATTCAGCAATATTGAGTTATTCGAGTATGCCTTCGCAGTCCTCTCTAACATAGCTAACATTGTCAACTTCCATATCGACTACATCGAGATCTTTTGGAATATTGATAGTTTCTTCTACATAATCATTTGTTTCTAAATCAAGAAAACCTCTTGGCGGTGTTTCATTACGACGTACGAACTTGAAGAATCGTTTTCTCTTGAATAAAATACTTGTTTCGCTTGAGATGCAAGAATGTATGGATCTTTTGAAAATGATGCTTGGTTTTGATGTAAATTGACAACGGTGAAACCATCTTCATCAACTTTTACTCCATTTCCAACATGCGCCCAATGACACTTAAAAATAGGAATACAAAACACGTGATAATCTAATAAAATTATATCGGTCAATATTCCAAAATAAGTGACCACATCGGCTACTTGAGAAATATCTTTTGCACTTGCTCTACACAAAGTAGTCGCATTGTAAGTCACTCCACTATTCTGAGTTTCTCTCGCTACATCTTTTGTGTGTAACCATTGTCCATTGATGGCATATCCTTTGTAAGACAAAGCATCGTTTTTCAGACCATATGCAATCCACCTCAGCATTTCATCGTGATCATTGGAGTTAATAGGTATCTATAAAATATTTTGAATTACATTGGCTATTTTAGAATAATATTCTTAAAAAAAAGTGTATGCTTAAAAAATTCATTTTACCTTATTTTTAATCCAATCAGCAAAAAAACTTGTATGCGTTTGCCAAAGCAAAGCTGAATTTCTCTCCAAGTGCTTGTTTGAATTTTGTAATTCCTCTAAGTGCAAACTAGTATAAAACAAGGAATTTAATGTTATATTTACTTGCAGAAACATATTAAAATAGTTGAAACATAATATAATATATACTTACTCTAAAAATGGTTCAACCGCGGCCATATTCATTAACACGGCTAAATGAGCACTTTCTTTCTCATTTGAGGATAATGTAATTGTCTTAGACGCTGAAATTGGACGTCCCTCGAGTATTACATTGCTTTCGTAATCTTCATTTCGACCATCTGTCTCCTCAATGTGCCCAGATTTTTTCAAGAATTCACTAAAAAAATTCATGCATTCCCCCGCAAGATAAGATTCTGCAATACATCCCTCTGGTCGTGAGTAGTTTCTTACATAATCTTTGAGTGTTTTCATATATCTTTCAAAAGCATACATCCAACGAAATTGAACCGGTCCACATATAAGTGCTTCTCTACCAAGATGAATTGACAAATGCACCATTATGTCAAAAAATGAGGGTGGAAAATATTTTTCAAGCTCACATAAAATTTCTATAATCTCAATGTTCATTTGTTGCAATTTTTCTCTATGAAGGACACGTTGACATAATTTGTTGAAAAATGAACATAAGTGAATTATTGATTTTCTTGCCTTTTTTGACAATAACCCTCTTACTGCTATAGGTAACAAGTGTTGCATTAAAACATGATAATCATGTGATTTCAAGCCACCGATTTTACAATTCTCTAACAATATACGATTTTTTCAAACTTGAGCAGTAACCATTGGGTCCTTCGAAATCATACAGTCTTTTCCAGAATATTTTTTTCTTTGAATTTAACAACGTATAAGGTGCCGACGGAAGATATGTTTTCTTCCCACGAGGTTGTGCATGAAGCTCATGTCGAATTCCCCAATCCTCTAAATCCTTTCTAGAGTTCGTTCCATCTTTTGATTTGTTATCATGCAACATTGATCCTAAGATGCTTTCACCGATGTTTTTCTCCATATGCATTACATCTAAATTATGTCGTAACGGAAGTTCCTATAAAAATCAATAATGTAACTCATAATTATATTGTATTATAATTTTAAATTTAAAAAAAAACTACCACTAACCTTCCAATATGGCAATCAAAGAAAATCGATCTCTTTTTCCACCATGTTAACTCCAGTTTAATTGGATCTTTATCTTCATCATATTCATCTTCTATACCATGGACAATCTTCCTCTTTTTCAACTTGATGGATTTTATCTTAATGGCTTTTTTCTTATTATTCCTTTTCTTCCTTTTCTTTTCTTTCTCTTTTCCAAAGTTATTTGGATAATCTTTTAACAATTCAAAAATATTTCTTCTAGTTAAAATTCAAGGCGCGTTTCCATTCTCCACGGTGTTATCAAACAATGTTTTGTTTCCTACGTGCATCATCTACAGATAGATATCTTCTGTGACCCATGTAGACATTCTTTCGACTATAATTCAACCAACGATGGTGAGTGTTAACACCACACAATGGGCAAGCTTTTTCTCCCTTCACACAACATCCAACTAGATTTCCATAGGCTAGAAAATCATTTATTATCCAAAGCAAGATTGCGTTCAGTTTAAACAACGTTTTACTAAATGCGTCATATGCATCAATTCCATCACTCCATTCAGGACGGGAATAAGTAATGTTAACAAAATATTTTCCTTCTTCGTACACAACGTAGGTGAGAGGTTGTATATCACAAGCATTACTGGCCAACAAATATACTTAGAATTTAACATAGAAAATGGATTAAATCCATCCGTAACAAGACCGAGTCTAAGATTGCGTGGATCGGCAGAAAAAGGTTTCCATCGTTCATCCACCATATTACATGCCATAGAATCCGCATGATGACGCATTTTTCCATCATTGCTTCTATTATTTAAATGCCATCTTAAATTTTCTGTCATTTTCTGAGATCTAAAAATTCTTCTAAATCTTGGATTTATCAGAAAATATCTCAAGACTTTAACTGGAACACCTTGTACAGTCTCTTTTGTATCTTGATTTATTTTCCATCTTGAAGAATCACATTTTGGACAAGCATTTAAATCTTTGTATTCTTTTCTGAAAAGACAACAGTCATTCTCACAAGCATGTATCTTTTCAAATCCCATGTCAAATGCTTTAATAATTTTTTTTACTTCATATAAAGTCTTAGGAAGTACGTTGTCTTTTGGCAAAAACAATTGTCGCACATTTAAAAGCTTGTCAAACCCACTATCCGATAGACCAGTCTCACATTTAAGATTATACAAGATAGTGATGGCTGATAATTTTGTATGATCTGTGCAGCCAGGATATAATGGAGTTTCCGCATCTTCCAATTTATTAAGCAACTCATCCTCTCTTCTTTCAAAATCAACATCATCTTTATCATCAGCAAGAGAATCATGATCCACAAAATCTTCATCTTCATAGTGAATCATCTTGAATAAGCCATACGTGTCGGACGAATTTGTCTTTTCATCTACATTCACTTGATCGCCATGGCTATACCACCTACTTCTCTTATATTTAGGATACGTTCCTTTTATAACTAAAAGCTCAACAGTGATGTGGTCACCATGACGTCTAAGATTTCGACAATCCTTGCACGGGCACAAAATTTTCTCCACATTTCTTAGATTTTCCTTTGCCACACGCACGAAATTCAAAACTCCTTGCCGATACTCTACACTAGTCCTATGAAAAAAATAAAAAACATAAAAAAAATAAATTTTAATATTAACATATATGTGCTAATTCTTAAAATAAATTTAAGTATCATATACTTACCTGTTTAAATTCACCCAATCCTTTTCCATCGGCGATATATACAAGTGCACTTAAATCTGCACTGGTTTAACAAAAATCTGCACTGGTTTAACAAAAAATCTGCACTGTGTTTAATTTTCTGAAGCTGCACTCCTTTAGAATATAGCTCTTGTTAAAAAAAAAACTGCACTGGTTTAACAAAAAATCTGCCCTTGTTTAACAATAAAAAACTGTATTTCTTTAACAATAATAAAATGCATTTGTTTTTCTTGAAAACTGCAGTTGTTTTATAATTATAAAAAAACTGCATTTAAAAAAACATTGATATATACAAGTGCTGCTAATTTGTACATCCTGCAAATCTAGGATCAGTATATACAATTGCTTTAAATTTTTTTTTATATATCAAAAGGGTAGGATGCTAATTTCACTACATAGACCTAACATTAACATGTACATATAGTCATCAATAAAAAAAACATTGTGTATTGTAGGTAGGCCTGCACATCTGATTGAATCAAATCAAATAGAATCGAAGAAATAAAGATCATATCATTATGGGTAAAGTGGAAAACTTTTCCTATTTGGACCGCTACACAACACACTACAGTCATCCTTCCCTTCCAATACATCATGATCCAGTACACGAACCATACACTAGTCCTCATGTCAACTTCACAGCTTCACTATTACACAACCTAGGATCCACCGCGTCACCTACATGCTCCACGTCAAAGTGGTGAACCGAACCCGTGAGATACATCAGCTCCATCTTCTTCCTATTCTTTTGGAACTTTCCAGTCCCACTGTGTTGCTTCATCGGACTTTCCATACGCTGATAGTAATTCTTCTCGAATCACTACACTCACGCTCCACACCTCAACCCCCAACAACGGCCTTCTCTTCCCCCTTCCCAAAAACTGCACTTACTTTCTGTGTAAACGAACTCGTTTCTTTCATCATGACCATCACGTACTTTCTTATACCCTGCGTTTCAACTCCCTCCTTCACCTCATATTTACACATCAACTTCACCATTTCATACGCCCATTCACGTCCACTTCCCTGATTCTACACCATTAACCACACTTCATGCCTACATTACTACAAATGGATACTACCCAGAATGCAACTCCCCTCCATTCTTCTAGATCCATACACTTACTTGTTTCTCCACCAATAACAAGACAGTAATACTCCTCCTTCCTCCATATTTTCATGCGTTTCCTTCCCTAGCGAGAACTTATTGCTTCCTATTTCTCGTCAATATCCCATGCTCAGATTCATAGCCTCCCTCCCACACGTTACTTCATTGCACACTGATCTTCGCTTTCCTATGAAATAGAAAAGCGTGAATTTTGAAATAAATACTACAAGCGCACAGATCGTGTGTAACACCCCACATCCGTTAGTGTCACTCACAAAGGGAATGCACTAAGTTCTGTGGAGCATTTAGGGTAAAAGATGCAGATAAATTACAAGACAGACAGAAATTAAACAGCGGAAAATAAAACTTTGCTTTGTTGATAAGATAGTTTGTACAAAGATTTCTTTACAATATCAGAGTGTCATCTGTCTTACAAAATAAAGAAGCAAAAAAATACATTTATATTCCCCAATTTTAGCAAGAGCCAGCCATAGCATCCGAAAAGAGAATCCAAGCAAACTTCGATAAATCTTCAAGCTGGGAAAGAGTGACAGTCCAACTTAACCTGAGCTATACTATTCCCTCCTTTACTACCTGGGGGGGGGGGGGAACGGAAGAAAAGAAGACGAAAGAAAAACAGAGTCAGACATAAAGCCTGAGTAAGTTCAGTAACTTCTAGCATGTGAACATGGAAAAACAAACGACATGAATTAACTGAATCCAAGATTACACCATGACCATAGGGTCAGCAAGATTAGACAAGATAATCACAAGATATGCTAAGATAAGATAAACTGGATATGCTCTAATACTTTCGCCGCTTCGCTATTTCCTTGTTATACTAGTTTCTATATCTCTGCACCGCCTAACTAGTGTCCCAACTGATAACGTGATCTCAATCCCTGTATTTTCCATCGCCTTCAGGCATCCATTTATTTATTTGTTGCCTAGATTTAATCTAGGGTTTTCTACCAAGTGCCTTCTAGATTCAACTAGAGTTTACGCTGTCTGCTGAATGCTTCTCGGATTCAGGATTTATGCCACCTAGTTTAACTAGGAATTATGCTACCTGTCGAACAATGCCCCCAAGTCTAGGACACACTACCTAGAGTGGTATATGTTCCTATACTTCCCCACGCATGTATCGCGAATCGTTATCGCTTGTCTAGATGCACATGTCCTGTAATGTGCGGTCCGAGTCCTGTGACAGGGCAAATCAAGGAATGCAGAACTCGGTCGGGAGCTTTCAGATATCTGCCGATGCAGATGCTAAGGTCTGTTTTTATTTCAGTGGCTATGATCCCACTTGACCCCTCCCTCAACTAATGAAAGGCACACCTTGTAAAATGAGAACTATACGCCGGCCCCCGGTGCCCCGCTATCCTATGGCCATCCTCACCCATAACTAGATAACAAGTATATGGTCTTTTGGAGTTCTCCGCCTTTCCGCTTCACGTATCTCGATTGACTCAAGATGGATGGTAGACGACGAGTTGCTATCACAGGGCTACCGTTTTCTCGCCGAATCATGCTGGTCCATCCTAGTCTTTAGGTTGTCATATTTTGCAACCAATGCATACCCTTGGTTCTTCTAATGCAGACCTTAACCTCTGTGAGCCCAGGAGGTTCATCTGCAGCCTCACAGAGGGATACCAAGAGTACCCTCACGTCCCCTCGAAGCCTCGGGCTTCGTAACCCAATTCGTTGGAGCCTTCTTTTTACTCAGACGGACATTCGCTCCTTCCCGTGTTATACTAAGAATTACTACTTAGTTTTGCTAACTAAGGTTTACCACTTAGTTTCCAGAATCGTTGTTTCCTTAACTAAGGTTTACTACTTAGCTCCTTTTAACTAAGGTTTACTACTTAGTTCTCTTTCTCTCCAATTTGGATTGGTTAAGTGTCCTTAGTCAATTCAAGCTAACTTAACCCTCTTCATTTATCTTGATAAACTGGTTAAGTGTTATTAATAATTCATGTTGACTTAACCCTACCACAAGCCAAGTTATATTGGTTAAGTATTTCTTATTACTTAACCCTACCCATTCACCCTGTATTGGTTAAGTGTTCCTTTTTAACTTAACCTTGCCCGTCTGTTTTAACTAACATGTTATTAATGGTTAAGTATTATCCCTTCATGTTTTAGACTTAGCCCTATTCCTTTATCACAATCTGACGGTCAAGTGTTCAAGTTTACTTAACCCTGCGGTCTAGTCCAGCTAACATATCAAATTGGCTAAGTGTATTAAATTTTACTTAACCCTAACCTCTAGTCTAGTTAACATGTTAATTTGGCTAAGTGTATTAACTTTACTTAACCCCACCTTCTAGTCTAGTTAACATGTTAATTTTGATGAGTGTTTTCTTAGTTACTTAACCCCTACGAATCTTGTCTTGTTACCATGTTAAGTTGGTTAAGTGTCCCTATGGACTTAGCCCTCCCATTCTAGTTTAACTGTGTTAAGTTGGTTAAGTGTTCCTATGGACTTAACCCTCCCATTCTAGCTTAACTGTGTTAAGTGTCTGTATGAACCTAACCCCACCCACCGGTCTGGTTATCATGTTGAATTGGTTAAGTGTCTTAGTTAACTTAACCCTACCATCCTTGTTCTAGCTTTAACTAAATAAATTAAAGCCGCGACCACTCACATTAGACAAATATTGTTGCGATTACTGGATGTGCCGGTTGGTTCCGGGCAGGTTTACATCGCAACTCAGTCTAACCTCGGGTTAGGCATATTCGTGTTTTCTAAGTTCAAAGGGTTTTGATTAGTTTTCAAATCAGGTTTTGAAAGTAACCATCCCGTTCGTCGGATCAGTTAGGGATAGCCAGGGAGAGCAGGAAACTTGTATTTTCCAAACCCAAGCCTAGACACTATCCTCTCTGTCACCCTAGAACTTTCTGGTGTATTATTAAAAGAGATGTCGTTAATAAACCTTTAATTTGTCTAAATTTACATTTTCTCATTTAGGACAAATTCTATAAGTAAATCATTCCTAATTTACTTATTTCCTAATTACTCTTTTAATGTAAATTGTCAACATTTATTCTTATGGCCCATTTTCCCCTCTATATCATATTTATGCCTTTTTGGTATGTAAACTATACCAAATTAAGTGTCACTAACCATGATTTTTGCCAAACATGACAATTACTCGCAATTATGGCCAATTTCAAATTTATGCCAATATATATATTATGCCAAATTAGCTAATCCAATTCTGATTTAACATTCTAATTACAGTTCATGTCAAACTAGACTTATTATTCTAGTTCACAGTTCATGTAAATGCTAGATTTACAAGTCAATACTAGATTCAGATTACACATCCTATAATTCATGTCAAATTTATCCAATTTGCATTTCTATGAACATGCCATAATACATGTTCCCAATTTATGCCAATTTCCAAGTTTAAAACTACGTTTTAGTAAATTTCATATTTTGCCCAAATCGCATTCCCATCGTTCGTATAATCGTGATTCAACCTAGATTATAGATAAATCTAGATTCGTAGAAAATAGGGAATGAACCAAAGATGCTATGAAAAAGATAGACATAATAACTGGCATAAAATGATAATTTACTAATTACAGACCTACACTGAAATTGATCTAAAACATCGAAGGCCTATAGGTCTGAAAATGTTATGACATAAAAAGGGTTGAATAACGACGTAGGTTCAAGAACATGGGTAGACCTAACTTAATAGGTAAATTCCCAAGGTCTAAAACCAAGAAAACCAAGAATAGACAGAATAGATGATCGGGTTTAGACCCAATTTCATAGTCACAAAACTTAAGCAACACTTTCCTAGTCATGAATCACAAGTGTTTAATCACAGATGTCATTGTTATGTCATAGGCAATAGTTTATATTTCCTAATCAAAGGCATAGGCTTAGTCAAGGAAATAATCCTCATAGTCACAGTCACAGTCATAGGCAATTTCATAGTCATGGGCAATGTCCATAGTCATAGGCAATGTTCATAGTCATAGGAAAATGTTCATAGTCATAGGCATATGGTTTTAAGGTCCATAGTTTCATAGTCACGGTCTTATTTGTCCTCGAATCATAACAGTTCTTAATTAGGTTCAAGAGTATAGGCACTGATTCGAATAGAGAGAGAGAGAGATTTGGCATATTCTTTTATTCCTTTAATTTCATGTCACGAACAAAGAAAACATTCAAATCTAGAAATAACTGACTTACAGAGATTTAGATTAGAATAGAAAGATGGCGTTGCTATGATTCGTAGAAAAACAGTCGTTGCAGTCGTTCGAATCTTCACTTGAATTCTAGCTTGAATCTCCTCTTTGAAAGTCTTTGAGCAGCACCTCCTTGTCTTGATTTATTTTATATATATTATTTTATTTATTATTTAATTAAGAGGAGGAGAAGAAGCCATGTTCACTAAGAATCTTTGCAGCATAAGGGTAGAGGAGAATTGTGAATAGAGAAGAAGACTAGGGCTGTTTATATAGTGTTAGGTGGACGAATCTGGTCAGAATGGCGTCCAGATACAGAAGAACGGACCAAGTGCAGAAAACTGGAAAAAGAAGGGGGGTCGACCCCCGGGTCGACTACCCAGTCGACCTAGTTGCCTTGGGCAGGAGAATTCCCGCCCAGCCCATCCTGGGTCTGATTTCGAATTTGAATTCGCCCTGTTTTGAATTTTGAACTTCGCTGAATCTTCCGGAGGCCATATCTCCCTCATACGGACTCCGATTTACGCAAACTCGGACTCGTTTTCATGCAGAATTCCGAGACGAACGCAATGGTGCAGCCCGTTTCCCTTGATTTTGACTTTAGCTTTTGATTCTGCCTTGATTTGTGAATCTTAGTGTTACAGAACTACGGGGTGTTACATTCTCCCCCACTTAAATGGATTTCGTCCCCGAAATCTTCAAGTTAGGAAGAATGTTTCCTACCATCCAATCACCGGCATTCATTGTCCTTAAAAAATTTCTAATGCTTTCATGTTTATATGCATAGTGTGTGTATATGTCCTTATCTACTGTAAAATCAGGCGGTCTACTCATTCAGTCGACCTCCTTAATGCGAGTCATGTCAGTGCCATGCGTCCAACCATGTATGCAAGCATCCCTAGTTATGTAAATACTATATGCGTGCACGGCCATTCATCCATATGCAACATCCATATGATAACATATCAAGCTCAACTTACAAACAAATACATATCTGAAAATGCAATATGAAAGCGTCCGAACTTGATCTAGTGCCTAATACGTAAGCATATGCATCCACGAGCAATCATTAGCAATCACTTGCAACCATCAACCATAACATGTTTCAAATACATGTTTACATCCATTGGCTTCTACCTAAGGATCGAAGATACGACCTAGGTGATATACTTTGGAAAGAGAGACAATTATGCGTAAAGCTCCTAAAACGAAGAAATCAAGGATGCACCCTCAAGGAAAAGGGTATGATGCTAGTATCTAGCCTTCTTGAGCTTTACTCCACTGTATCTTAACTAATTTAACTTCCCGATTGTGAAGTTCCTGATCTCCATTTCCAAAATAAACAGATTTCAATCACGGTACCAGGTATACGTACTAAGATGATTAGAGGTTTCCCTCTTATCCGCCATGCCATAACTATAAGAGTCGAAAGGTCACTACGTGCTCTTTGGAGTGCCTGCCACAACTATTCATCTCTCACGCAAACCATCCAAACCGAACTCGACATTCCTCAAGTACAAGCCCCAAAGGCCTAAACCAATATCAGACAAGCACCCAAGGAATATCTCCTCCGAATTTAGACGATCTACGTGAGATGATATAAGCAAACTTGATAGCTATTCTCAAATCCCTACTGACCCAAAAATAAACTGGTCGGACCACCAACTAGATTTGAGACTCTAGTGGGATCTTTCTACTATACAAGTACTATGGTGCAGAGACTCAACTATGGAAGTGGATATGAACAAATGAGAAGCGCTAAAACGAACAACAAAACTAGACTCTTCCAACAGAACTTTACTACCTTTCTCCTAGGTACGCTTGGTGGTGAAAGTATGTACTTGCCCTTCTGAAAATCTTGTTCCTCGTTCTTGCCCTTGTCCTTAATTATATACCCTATCATACCCTAGCAAAGATACTACCTCTTGTCTTCGGTTTTATAATTTCTTCATCCTTCGTGAGCTAAATCTACATCCATGAATTCCTCATCCTAGGGTTATGCTCCTTAGCCAAACTCCTCATCCCCTTCCGTGTGTAGTCATGTTGACAAATCTCTCGAAAGCTGCCTCCATCATCCGGAAAACCCTATAAGCTTTGAAAGAAAACTGCCCGTAAGTGAAACAACTACGGCTATGGATGGAAGCCGGGCACTACTTCGCCCATCGATGAGGTTATCTCCCAGAAAGCCAGGAGCCCCAGAGACTCAAGAAAGAAGGAGACAGGAATTCAAAAAAAGGAAGAGAAGATAGTGCGTATGGCTTTTGGGGAATATGCCTTTAAAACAAAACTTTTCTTTTGAAAATGCTTCTTTTAAAACCGGTTTGAAAATGATTTTTCAAATCTTTTATCTGATCCGGTAACCTTCAGCTCTGATACCACGTGTAACACCCCACATCCGTTAGTGTCACTCACAAAGGGAATGCACTAAGTTCTGTGGAGCATTTAGGGTAAAAGATGCAGATAAATTACAAGACAGACAGAAATTAAACAGCGGAAAATAAAACTTTGCTTTATTGATAAGATAGTTTGTACAAAGATTTCTTTACAATATCAGAGTGTCATCTGTCTTACAAAATAAAGAAGCATAAAAATACATTTATATTCCCCAATTTTAGCAAGAGCCAGCCATAGCATCTGAAAAGAGAATCCAAGCAAACTTCGATAAATCTTCAAGCTGGGAAAGAGTGACAGTCCAACTTAACCTGAGCTATACTATTCCCTCCTTTACTACCTGGGGGGAGGGAACGGAAGAAAAGAAGACGAAAGAAAAACAGAGTCAAACATAAAGCCTGAGTAAGTTCGGTAACTTCTAGCATGTGAACATGGAAAAACAAACGACATGAATTAACTGAATCCAAGATTACACCATGACCATAGGGTCAGCAAGATTAGACAAGATAATCACAAGATATGCTAAGATAAGATAAACTGGATATGCTCTAATACTTTCGCCGCTTCGCTATTTCCTTGTTATACTGGTTTATATATCTCTGCACCGCCTAACTAGTGTCCCAACTGATAACGTGATCTCAATCCCTATATTTTCCATCGCCTTCAGGCATCCATTTATTTATTTGTTGCCTAGATTTAATCTAGGGTTTTCTACCAAGTGCCTTCTAGATTCAACTAGAGTTTACGCTGTCTGCTGAACGCTTCTCGGATTCAGGATTTATGCCACCTAGTTTAACTAGGAATTATGCTACCTGTCGAACGATGCCCCCAAGTCTAGGACACACAACCTAGAGTGGTATATGTTCCTATACTTCCCCACGTATGTATCGCGAATCGTTATCGCTTGTCTAGATGCACATGTCCTGTAATGTGCGGTCTGAGTCCTGTGACAGGGCAAATCAAGGAATGCAGAACTCGGTCGGGAGCTTTCAGATATCTGCCGATGCAGATGCTAAGGTCTGTTTTTATTTCAGTGGCTATGGTCCCACTTGACCCCTCCCTCAACTAATGAAAGGCACACCTTGTAAAATGAGAACTATACGCCGGCCCCCGGTGCCCCACTATCCTATGGCCATCCTCACCCATAACTAGATAGCGAGTATATGGTCTTTTGGAGTTCTCCGCCTTTCCGCTTCACGTATCTCGATTGACTCAAGATGGATGGTAGACGACGAGTTGTTATCACAGGGCTACCGTTTTCTCGCCGAATCATGCTGGTCCATCCTAGTCTTTAGGTTGCCATATTTTGCAACCAAGGCATACCCTTGGTTCTTCTAACGCATACCTTAACCTCTGTGAGCCCAGGAGGATCATCTGCAGCCTCACAGAGGGATACCAAGAGTACCCTCACGTCCCCTCGAAGCCTTGGGCTTCGTAACCCAATTCGTTGGAGCCTTCTTTTTACTCAGACAGACATTCGCTCCTTCCCGTGTTATACTAAGAATTACTACTTAGTTTTGCTAACTAAGGTTTACCACTTAGTTTCCAGAATCGTTGTTTTCTTAACTAAGGTTTACTACTTAGCTCCTTTTAACTAAGGTTTACTAATTAGTTCTCTTTCTCGCCAATTTGGATTGGTTAAGTGTCCTTAGTCAATTCAAGCTAACTTAACCCTCTTCATTTATCCTGATAAACTGGTTAAGTGTTATTAATAATTCATGTTGACTTAACCCTACCACAAGCCAAGTTATATTGGTTAAGTATTTCTTATTACTTAACCCTACCTATTCACCCTGTATTGGTTAAGTGTTCCTTTTTAACTTAACCTTGCCCGTCTGTTTTAACTAACATGTTATTAATTGTTAAGTATTATCCCTTCATGTTTTAGACTTAGCTCTATTCCTTTATCACAATCTGACGGTCAAGTGTTCAAGTTTACTTAACCCTGCGGTCTAGTCCAGCTAACATATCAAATTGGCTAAGTGTATTAAATTTTACTTAACCCTAACCTCTAGTCTAGTTAACATGTTAATTTGGCTAAGTGTATTAACTTTACTTAACCCCACCTTCTAGTCTAGTTAACATGTTAATTTGGATGAGTGTTTTCTTAGTTACTTAACCCCTACGAATCTTGTCTTGTTACCATGTTAAGTTGGTTAAGTGTCCCTATGGACTTAGCCCTCCCATTCTAGCTTAACTGTGTTAAGTTGGTTAAGTGTTCCTATGGACTTAACCCTCCTATTCTAGCTTAACTGTGTTAAGTGTCTGTATGAACCTAACCCCACCCACCGGTCTGGTTATCATGTTGAATTGGTTAAGTGTCTTAGTTAACTTAACCCTACCATCCTTGTTCTAGCTTTAACTAAATAAATTAAAGCCGCGACCACTCACATTAGACAGATATTGTTGCGATTACTGGATGTGCCAGTTGGTTCCGGGCAGGTTTACATCGCAACTCAGTCTAACCTCGGGTTAGGCATATTCGTGTTTTCTAAGTTCAAAGGGTTTTGATTAGTTTTCAAATCAGGTTTTGAAAGTAACCATCCCGTCCATCGGATCAGTTAGGGATAGCCAAGGAGAGCAGGAAACTTGTATTTTCCAAACCCAAGCCTAGACACTATCCTCTCTGTCACCCTAGAACTTTCTTGTGTATTATTAAAAGAGATGTCATTAATAAACCTTTAATTTGACTAAATTTACATTTTCTCATTTAGGACAAATTCTATAAGTAAATCATTCCTAATTTACTTATTTCCTAATTACTCTTTTAATGTAAATTGTCAACATTTATTATTATGGCCCATTTTCCCCTCTATATCATATTTATGCCTTTTTGGTATGTAAACTATACCAAATTAAGTGTCACTAACCATGATTTTTGCCAAACATGACAATTACTCGCAATTATGGCCAATTTCAAATTTATGCCAATATACTTATTATGCCAAATTAGCTAATCCAATTCTGATTTAACATTCTAATTACAGTTCATGTCAAACTAGACTTATTATTCTAGTTTACAGTTCATGTAAATGCTAGATTTACAAGTCAATACTAGATTCAAATTACACATCCTATAATTCATGTCAAATTTATCCAATTTGCATTTCTATGAACATGCCATAATACATGTTCCTAATTTATGCCAATTTCCATGTTTAAAACTACGTTTTAGTAAATTTCATATTTTGCCCAAATCGCATTCCCATCGTTCGTATAATCGTGATTCAACCTAGATTATAGATAAATCTAGATTCGTAGAAAATAGGGAATGAACCAAAGATGCTATGAAAAAGATAGACATAATAACTGGCATAAAATGATAATTTACTAATTACAGACCTACACTGAAATTGATCTAAAACATCGAAGGCCTATAGATCTGAAAATGTTATGACATAAAAAGGGTTGAATAACGACGTAGGTTCAAGAACATGGATAGACCTAACTTAATAGGTAAATTCCCAAGGTCTAAAACCAAGAAAACCAAGAATAGACAGAATAGATGATCGGGTTTAGACCCAATTTCATAGTCACAAAACTTAAGCAACACTTTCCTAGTCATGAATCACAAGTGTTTAATCACAGATATCCTTGTTATGTCATAGGCAATAGTTTATATTTCCTAATCAAAGGCATAGGCTTAGTCAAGGAAATAATCCTCATAGTCACAGTCACAGTCATAGGCAATGTTCATATTCATAGGCAATGTCCATAGTCATAGGCAATGTTCATAGTCATAGGCAAATGTTCATAGTCATAGGCATATGGTTTTAAGGTCCATAGTTTCATAGTCACGGTCTTATTTGTCCTCGAATCATAACAGTTCTTAATTAGGTTCAAGAGTATAGGCACTGATTCGAATAGAGAGAGAGAGATTTGGCATATTCTTTTATTCCTTTAATTTCATGTCACGAACAAAGAAAACATTCAAATCTATAAATAACTGACTTACGGAGATTTAGATTAGAATAGAAAGATGGTGTTGCTATGATTCGTAGAAAAACAGTCGTTGCAGTCGTTCGAATCTTCACTTGAATTCTAGCTTGAATCTCCTCTTTGAAAGTTTTTGAGCAGCACCTCCTTGTCTTGATTTATTTTATATATATTATTTTATTTATTATTTAATTAAGAGGAGGAGAAGAAGCCATGTTCACTAAGAATCTTTGCAGCATAAGGGTAGAGGAGAATTGTGAATAGAGAAGAAGACTAGGGCTGTTTATGTAGTGTTAGGTGGACGAATCTGGTCAGAATGGCGTCCAGATATTGAAGAATAGACCAAGTGCAGAAAACTGGAAAAAGCAAGGGGGTCAACCCCCGGGTCGACTACCCAGTCGACCTGGGTGCCCAGGTCGACTACCCAGTCGACCTGGGTGCCCAGGTCGACTACCCAGTCGACCTGGGTGCCTTGGGCGGGAGAATTCCCGCCCAGCCCATCCTGGGTCTGATTTCGAATTTGAATTCGCCCTGTTTTGAATTTTGAACTTCGCTGAATCTTCCGGAGGCCATATCTCCCTCATACGGACTCCGATTTACACAAACTCGAACTCGTTTTCATGCAGAATTCCGAGACGAATGCAATGGCGCAGCTCGTTTCCCTTGATTTTGATTTTAACTTTTGATTCTGCCTTGATTTGTGAATCTTAGTGTTACAGAACTACGGGGTGTTACATCGTGGAGTATGCAGGTCGTATCACAGAAAGGAAAATTAAATTATTTATAAAAATTCTTGGGCAAGTTAGACAAATCTTCGAGGTTGGTTTTGAAAACAAACGAAATTTAAACTGCAATTAAACTATTATTGAATTGAATCAAATCTGAATCTAATCAAATCTGTATTCAATCCAATTGACCTAAGGAAACAGAAATTGGAATTGCACAAAAATTAAAATAGCAAACAGAAAATAAAATTAGGATTGCCGCTGAATCTAATCAGACGGTTAATCACTAATGAAAAAGGCAAATAGTGTCCTACCAAATATAATTGTGTAAACAACACTAATTGCTAAGAAAATAAAAAAAATGCAGAAAAGAGAAGAAGAAGAAGACTTTATTAATTCTGGGATGATCCTTTACAATGAGAATACAAGGGTATATATAGAGTAGATAGCCAACCCTAACCCTAATACAATGATAAATGGGCCTTAGGGAAATCACAAAAGAGTTTACAATGAGAATTACAAATGGGACTTAGTGAAATCTAGTAAATTTGGGCCTTTCCTCTTTTCCTTTTGATTCCTTGACAATTCTTCATTGATTTTTGATATGCATAGCCCTTTTTCCAATTATTTTCTTGTCCAAAAAGCAATTTGATGTAAGATCTTCATCCGCAAGTCTTCAAATATATATCCACAACAATTTGACCTCTATTTTTATATTTTCTAACTGCATGTGGCTAAGTCGGCATATCTGTAAAAGTGATAAAATAATACCCAAGTAATATTTATTTATATACAAAAGATAAGATATAAGAGCATGAAATAAACACATTTCTATGTTAATCAAATACCCCCAAACTTATCTTTTACTCGTCCTCGAGTAAAACAAGAAATTAAAAACTAACTAGATAGGTCACAATTTCGTAGCAAACATGATTGCATTGAGTGTATGCAATAAGCCGTTAAACCTTTAGGTGTCCCTAGTAGGACGAGTGGTGTCCCATGAGGGTTTTCAGCAGATACTACCCACAAAATCCAAATGCAGTATGATATGGTTCTAATGTAACTACATGAATGCAGAGGACTTATGCAATTGAAAACAAAAAATGAAAAAACGACTTGTTTCAGGGAAGTGGTACAATAAATTAAATTAACAATTTCTAATCAGTTGATTGTACTTTAGATACCTCAACTTGTCACAAATTTTCAATATAATTCAAGTTTTCAATGTTAAACTCTAGTTTGGCCAGTTGGTTCGGTCAATAACATAGTGCAGCCATGAAATAGATTCTTAGTTGCTTGGCATAGTTTATAAAGTGGTATTCTAATATCCTTGTGTATGGCTAGTCAAATCAATAAGGTCAAGAAGTGCTTGGGCTTCATCGCTTATTCTCTATCTCTATAAAAATTGAAATTTATGATTCATTACATACATCTAACTTAAAAGACCAAGGTATACCACCCATACACTGCCTTGCGGACTGACGGAGAGTTGGGACAGAGCTTGGTGGATTGTGCAGACCGACGCTGACTTTTTCAACAACATGTCGGTAATCCTTAGGCGTCCAATCTCATAAAATGAGACCAAGATATTCCGACGCTGACTTTGTCAATAACATGTCAGATAGAGCTTGGCGGGTTTGCATACCAACGCTAGATATACAAGCAATGTTGGATACCCTTGGATTGCTATTATTATTATATTGAAAATATAAGAACAAGAGAGAGTACGTGAATTCAATTTAACACAACTTAGTTTCAAAGATTCGAAAAGCCAATATAAGTATTTTAAGTGCTCCACTCATTAAACAAAGACTACAATATAGAATAAACTTCATGGCCATCACCTAAGAATCTCCCTATGTACCGGTTACACTATTATCCCTCAAAATTCAACTTTTCATTATATTTCATATTCGATCTTAGTTGAGAGAAAAAAATATTATCAGCTGACTAACAATTGTAGACTTATTTTATTGTATCAATCAAAAATGAGTCATGTTTCAAAAAAAAAGGCATGTTACTACGATCTAAAATGCATGATGGTCCTATATGAAAAGTAAAGTAAAATTAAAGAAAAATAAAAGGATGTAATGCAGACTCCCCCCATACTAGAACTAAACAGTGTCCACACTGTAAACACGTTTCCTAAATGTGAAAGATAGAACCCAAAGATGGATTAAATGTAAAATGATTTGTAAAATAAAAAGCAATTTTGCAGCTATATGCGTGTGCAAATTAAATGCAGAATGAAGTCTACGACGATGATGCATGTTTGGCGAAGAATGATGTTTCCATTTCTCCCCACACTTTCCTTTATCAAAAATGATGTATGATGATTTTGTATTTGATTTTTGGGGTACAAAAGGCATGTCAATAAAGTCTGAAATCAAAATATTCCCTATGAGAAGTTTATTGTGACAATGATTTGCGTCATTTAGTAGAAGATTATCAAAACCAATTAAATTTGACTGTTTAACCACAATTTCTTTTGATGATATGGAAGTACGATTATCTTTGAGACGTTCCATATTTTCATTCTCATCATTTAAAAGTTTAAGCTCATCTTCGAATAATTCTTCAAAAGACATAATGGATACGTCTACTGAGGAAAGTGATGTTTTCTAAGGAGATAAATCAGACGTTGCATCTAAAACTGTTTATATTATTTTGACTTCTACTATTTCGATCTCTTTGGGTTGATGGAAAATATTCAATTCAATGGTTAAGTGCCCAAACGATAATCGAAATTGGCCGCTCCTACAATTTATGATAGCATTCGAGGTGGCTAAGAAGGGACGACCCAAAATTAATGGAATTTGACTATCACGTTTCGAAACAGGCTTGGTTTCTAGGACTATGAAGTCCACGGGAAAATAGAATTGCTCAATTTGAATCAAGACATCTTCAATTATACCCAATGGCTTTTTGACCGATCGATCGGCTAGTTGAATTGTTATGTTCGTGGGTTTCAATTGCCCTAGTTCATGTTGACGATAAACAGTGTAGGGAAGAAGATTGAAACTTGCACCAAGATCAAGTAGGGCATGACTGATGTGAGTATTTTCTATTTACAACCGTTTGTAGGGCAACTGGGGTCCTTATGCTTGATTGGTGATGGATTTGAGAAAATAGAGCTAGTCTTCGCAGTCAAGAAGGCAGTTTTAGGAACAATAGTGGCTCGTTTTTAAGTGCATAGCTCTTTCAAACACTTAGCATATTGAGGAATTTGTTCGATGGTGTTTAAGAGTGGAATGTTGACATGAACTTGTTTGAAGATTTCAAGAATTTTTTCAAAATTCGCATCCTTCTTATTGTTAAGTCTATGAGGATATGGAGCTACTGGTTAATATACTCGTTCAGAATTTGGTTCGTTCGAAAAAGAAGGTTTCGATATAGGAAGTGAAGGAGGTAGGAGCATAGAAGACGAGATGTTGGGATTGCCAACATTCGAAGAAGATATAGTGTTGGGGTTGCCGACATTAGAAGAAGAGATGTCGGGATTGCCAACATTTGAAGAAGATGGAGATTTGGAAGGTTTAGAAGAATTAGCCTTAGTTGTCAACGGAAGAGTGTCAAGCCTTTCGATTGGGGTCGAAATCGAATAATTGTCGGGATTGCCAACATTGTTATCAATCATTTTTCCGAATTTGAGGGTGGTGACAACGTTAATCGAATTAAAATTTCGTTCCTTACAAGAATTCACAGTACGAGAATTGTATTTTGGATTCACCTCGGGTTGACTAGGCAATTTTCCTTTCTCGTTACTTTTCACTAGTTCTTTATCATATTCATCATTTATTCGAGTTTAACATCTTGATTATTTATTTGTTTCTCTAATCGAACAATATCTTGTGGCGGTTGAGAAGATTGAGAGGATTGGTTTAATGGTTGAATGTTGGGGTGCCTATAAGGTCGTTTGGATTGAGGTGTAGCTTGAGGAGTTTGAGGACTAGAAGAAAATGGAGTTTGGTAATTCGAATTCGGCATCAAATGAGATGGATTCGCGACATTTTTGGGATTATACCACGAGAAATTTGGATGATTTCTCCGACTAGGGTTATCTGAGGATGAGTACGGATTGTTTTGAGCGATGGCATTGACTTGGCCTTGAGGGTAATTCTGGGGTTGTCCTTCGAATTGAGGAGTTCGAGATTCTAAGGGAAATTGATTTGGATCCACGACATGCACTCCTCTAGTAGAAGAACAGATTGGAACACGAATTTACTCCCATTGCATGTCCTTTTCAGAATAATTTTCTAAGAATTCCCAAGCTTCGTCGACCGTTTTAGACATAAATTCTCCTCTACACATTGATTCTAGTTGTGCTCGAGTCTGATAGTTTAGCCCTTCATATGCAAGTTGACACAGATAATATTTTGGAATTGCATGATGAGGACAACTATACAGAAGTTGGTTGAATCTCTCAAAATATTTTGAAAAAGTTTCCCCCTCATTTTGAGAAAACTGATTTATTTCAGTTCGAATTTTTAGAGTTTTATGGAAAGGGAAAAACTTCTTCAAGAATACAGTGACAAATTCATACCAACTTCTTATGGATTGTCTTGGAAGAGAATTTAGCCATCTTTTAGCGCTTTCAAGTAATGCAAATGGAATTAGATTTAGCTTGATTGATTCATTAGACAATTGTTGCATTTTAGTTGTGGATGAATACAATTCAAATTCACTTAGAAATTCATAAGCATTTTCAGAACCAGTACATTTTGTCACTCCTTGAATAAAATAACGTTTAAGCTCAAAATTTCCTTCAATTGGTGGATATACGATAACAAAAGGTTGGACAGTACAAGTGGGGTAACATTTTTCTCGAAGAGATAAGGGCCTATCCATTCTGACATTGAGATTTGGAAAGTTTTGATTAATTTGAGAACCCCTAGGAGAGTTATGGTGGCTAACACTTTTTCACTCATCGTTGTCGAATATAGAAAATCCAAGACTTAAAATTGACACAAGTAGCCGTCATTACAAAATAGATAACATACTCAGGTATATCCTATTAGTTGATAATCTCGATTTGAAGGGGGGAGAGGGTCTTATGGTCGTTCACGTATAGTATAAATACTAAGGGATACGACCAATGTTTTACGGGTAGTATGCAACCTCTTTTGCTAGAAGTTCAATAAATTGAACTA
Organism: Allium sativum; assembly: GCA_030737875.1. Taxonomy (NCBI): domain Eukaryota; kingdom Viridiplantae; phylum Streptophyta; class Magnoliopsida; order Asparagales; family Amaryllidaceae; genus Allium; species Allium sativum. The sequence continues at coordinate 567,182,157 of CM060923.1, read as the reverse complement.
ATATATATCCGCGATCAAACTGTTGAGAGAATCAATTTCATAAAATACACTCTTGTAGTTAAATATTTTGCAAATCATTCAAGTTTAATGACAAGAGTGATGATTTTAATTATGGAAATTCGTTCCTCACCAAATCTATTTAGCAATTTCAGTCAACACAACAGTCAAACAATAATAATTGCAGAAAATTAAAATATTGTACAAGCAAGCGGTTTCCCCTACAGAAATTTTTTACAAGCAATTTCTATATTTTTACTTTGTAGTAGAGCACCTGTTAGAGTTTAGAAAATTTTATAGTGGGTTATGGTTGTCCGTCCAGTGCAATTAACAGCTTTAACAATTCAAATCAAACATTTGCTTTGCTTTGCTCGACTACTATACCGTTGCTTGAACATATCCTTTCTTTGTTCCTTTATCCTTTAGCCTTGACTTGATTTCTAATCTTCGCTTTGGCCTTTGAACCCCTTTTTTGGACCCTAATTCTTAGCTTTGCTTGACTGTGATTCTTTGACCCTTGAGTTGATTTTTTTGTGATTTTTTTTAAGAAAACAATTGCAACAAGAGGAGATGAAACAAGAAAATTAATTGAAAACCAAATATGATCTAGATTAAACTTATCCTACATAAAAAACAAAAACAAAAACAAAAAATAAAAAACAATTGGAACAATTAAATAGTTGCAAACTAAAGGAATTATAATAAGAAAGAAAAAGGAAACAAAAGACATAGTCAATAGAAACTAAAGCAAAAACAAATAAAAAGGAAGAAACAAATCAGGCAAGTACCCCCACACCAATATGAATAACCACCATAGTCGCGTTTTGCCACAAACTAGTCTATATTTAACATCAAAGCAAAAGGAAGTATGCATTCAAAATTCAGGCCACTCAAATACTCAAAGGTCAAAGCCGTTCCCAAAAACAACGCCCCTGTTATACCCTTTTTTCTTTTTTCTTTTTTTCCGTTTATAAAATACAGCTAAACCCAAAGTATCTCGCATACAACAGAAGAATTGAATTGAACGAAAAACTCTCTCCCTTTTTTCTCTATATTCTTTTTTTTTCTTTGAAATCGAGTTAGGGTTTTGCGAGATGGGGGTTTGAGGAAGTTGTGGATATGGGTTTGTAACAGAGTTGGTGAAGATATTTGGTAAGGGAGGTCTGGTGATGGCATTATAAGCAGGAAATTGATGTCTTAGAACTTGTGGTTTGCGGCCTTGAGAAGAGTATGTGATGGTGAATTTATTTGGTTGTACAGGGTTTGGGCGGAGAGGTAGTAGGGAAATTTCAGCAGGAAGGTGGTTTTGTTGGAGAGCTTTTGAAGGAGGTTTCGATTGAAGTTAATTTGCGATGACGAAGGGGAGATTGTTGGCTTGCGGTGGATTGTGGTTAGGGTAGGGGTTTGGATTGACTTTGGTAATGAACGAGAGGGTAATGGCCCAAGCAGATGGTTGAAAGGGGTGTTGATGGAAGAATTATGGTGGAAGGAAGGAAATTGTTTTGAAGCTGTATTTGTGGATAGTTGGTGAGATTAGAGATGAAGGATCGATGGATGATGTTCACGGCAGAGAAAGGGGGAAAAAGAAGTGGGATAAAAATGTCAACAAGAAATATCTTTTAAAAAAAATTTGTTGAAAGTAGAAATGAATTTGTAAGAAGGAAGAAAATAAAAGAAAGAAAGGAGAAAGAGAATGAAATCAGGAAAGAAATAAAAGAAAAAATGGAAAGATATATTTTTTCCTTTTTTTTAGTAGAAAGGAAATCAGATTGTGTACAATGTAAAAGGGGAAGAGAAGGAAAAAAAGGTATGGAATGGCCTTGAAAAGAAAGCAAAGAATCTATAAAAAGTGGCAAGTTTTTTTCTTGGTTAGTGGATGATTGTACCAATGATACTGATATATCAAATCACAAACAAGATTTTTTTTTGTATTTTTTTTATATATACAATAAAACAAAAGAAAAATAAAATAAAATAAAAACTAACACGAATCGAAAATTAAATAAATAATAAAATTTAATTGTTACCTCCCTGGCAACGGCGCCAAAAACTTGATCGTCGCTTCCCTATAAACTAAAAAAAGCGCGATTTATGGAATAATTAATGCAAGCGCACAGATCATGTAGTATGCAGGTCGAATCACAGGGAGGTAAATTAAAATCAAATTATTTATCTAATCTCATGGGCGAGTTAGACGAAGTTTGGAGATTTGGTTGAAATAAAAACAAGTTAAAATTGCAAAATTAGGAATATCGTTGAATCTAATCAAATTATTAATCACTGATGAAAAAAAAATAGCAAAGACAACTTGAGCTCTATCAAATCTAATTGAATAGATGGCACAAATTGCTTGGAAAATAAAATGCAAAACACAAATAAAATGCAGAAATTAAAATTGTAAAAAAAGAAGAACAACAAAAAATAAAATTAGGATTGTCATTGAAACTAATCAAACGACTAATCGCTAATAAAAAAATGTAAAATACAATTGGTGTTCTACCAAAACTAATTGTGAAGACAACACTAATTGCTAAGAAAACGAAAAATACTAGAAAATAAAAGAAGAAGAAGAAGAACTTTTATTAATGGACGTTAAGATAGAAAAAAAGGATGGTGGCTACAATGATATTACAAGGGTATTTATAGGGGATAACCAAACCCTAACCCTAATTACAAATGGGCCTAGCTATTTCAAGTAAGTTTTAGGCCTTTTGTCATTTGGAACAAGTTCTAGGCCTTTTCTCCTTTTTTCTTGCAAGCCTCCTTTTATTTGAGATGTGCATGGTCTTTTCATCAATCATTTTCATGTCCAACAGCAACTAGATGTGAGATCTTCATCTACAATTCTTCAAAATGTAAATATATAGCAATCTGATCTCCATTTCTCTACTTTTCTGGTTGCATGCGGGCTGGGTTGGAATATCTGTAAAAGTGACAAAACAATACCCAAATAATATTTATTTATATACAAAAGATAAGATATAAGAGCATAAAATAAACATATTTCTATGTTAATCAAATACAAAAATTTGATCGTCGCTTCCCTATGAACTAAAAAAAAGAGCGATTTATGAAATAATTACTGCAAGCGCACAGATCATGTAGTGTGCAGGTCGAATCACAGGGAGGTAAATTAAAATCAAATTATTTATCTAATCTCATGGGTGAGTTAGACAAAGTTTGGATATTTGGTTGAAATAAAAACAAGTTGAAATTGCAAAATTAAGAATATCGTTGAATCTAATCAAACGATTAATCACTAATAAAAATAAAATAGCAAAGACAACTTGAGCTCTATCAAATCTAATTGAATAGATGACACAAATTGCTTGGACAATAAAATGCAAAACACAAATAAAATGAAAAAAATTAAAATTGCAGAAAAATAAGAACAACAAAAAGTAAAATTAGGATTGTCATTGAAACTAATCAAACGACTAATCGCTAATAAAAAATTGTAAAGTAAAATTGGTGTTCTACCAAAATTAATTGTGAAGACAACACCAATGGCTAAGAAAAAGAAAAATGCTAGAAAATAAAAGAAGAAGAAGAAAAACTTTTATTAATGGACGTTATGATAGAAAAAATAGGATGGTGGCTACAATGATATTACAAGGGTATTTATAGGGGATAACCAAACCCTAACCCTAACTACAAATGGGCCTAGCTATTTCTAGTAAGTTTGAGGCCTTTCGTCATTTGGAACAAGTTCTAGGCCTTTTCTCCTTTTTTCTTGCAAGCCTCCTTTTATTTGAGATGTGCATGGCCATTTTATCAATCATTTTCATGTCCAACAGCAACTAGATGTGAGATCTTCATCTACAATTCTTCAAAACGTATATATAGCAATCTAATCTCCATTTCTCTACTTTTCTGGTTGCATGCGGGCTGGGTTGGAATATCTATAAAAGTGACAAAACAATACCCAAATAATATTTATTTATATAAAAAAGATAAGATATAAGAGCATAAAATAAACACATTTCTATGTTAATCAAATACCCCCACACTTATCTTTTACTCGTCCTCGAGTAAAACAAGAAATTAAAAACTAAAGTAGATAGGTCACAATTTCGTAGGAAACACGATTTCATTGAGCATATGCAACAAGCCGTTAAACCTCTAGGTGTCCCTAGTAGGACGAGTGGTGTCTCGTGAGGGTTTTCAGCGGATACTACCCACAAAATCAAAATCAGCGAAAACCACCAGATCCTTTGTAACAACCCGTATTTTCAATAACCTGTTATAACATAAATGGAGGCAGAATTAAACTGTAAAATCTGAATCAAGGGAAACGGGCTATGCCATTGCGTTCGTCTCGGAAAAATACGCGAAATAGAGTCTGAGTTTTCGAAAATCGAAGTCCGTATGACCAAGATATGGCCTCGCGAAGTTTCACAAAAAAATTCCCAAATTAAAGTATACTTAATTAAGTGAAATGGGTTGCGCAGAGAAATATATATATATTGATATATATATATATATATATATATATATAATTGAAAATTTAATAAATAAATATGCAAAAATGTTCAAAACAAAGAATTGGGAGAGGGGAATAACCGAACCGGCCGATTTTTGAGGTCGACCCGAGCTCGCTGGGTCGGCTAGGGGTTAATCCAGGGTGTTTGGCTGTCAACCCGTGGGCCGATTCGCTCAAATGCAGATTTTGCATTTGGATGGTTCTCATGGTTCATCTTTAATCTAAAGGCCCTAGATGGTTCCTACACTTGACTTCTTCCCCAAGACATGCTTTGATGGCTTGGATTGAATCTAGGTTTAATCCTATGGCCTAAAACACTTGCCTAATCTATAAATAAGACCCTAACCTATCCTAAATCCTCATTATTCATTCATGCAACTAAACTATGGCAAAATTGCTACTCTCATGGCCTCCACTCAACTATCCTAGCCTCCACTTCATTTCTATGAGAGGTTTCATGATCATGAGAGTATTAGAGAGTCCCTATGTTAGTATGAGAGCTTCTCAAGTTGATCTCAAGGCTAAAGCTTTGATCTTCGTTCATAAAGATGGGGTTTTTATTGATTTGGAGTGTTCATCTTTGGGTTTTTGGGTGATGGCATGCATAGGCTTCATCACAATCTTTGTTTTGCATTTCGATTTGTGCCTTCATAACAATGTAAGCCCTTTCCCTACTCTTAGATATTAACTATGAAGTTAAATGTTCATGTTGCAAGTTTGGGTTTGATCATTGAGAATGATACATGCTATCATGTCATGCAAGCTTATGAAGTCTTTATCTTGATCTTATGAGCTAAAAGCTACAACCTTTATGTTGAAATGGTGCATTTTGCAACATGAGAACCTTCATAATCTTTATGTCAACTTGCATATGAAGTCATAACCCTTATATGATGATACATGCGAGTTTCTAGTCATCATTCCATGTCTTTTGTCACCATGATTCGTTTATGTGCCAAGTTTGGGTTTATGCATGATTTTGAGGCTTAAGAATGTAACATGCAAGCTAATGAACACATTTGTGCCTCATTTGCCACCATGATTAACTTGTGGCTTAATATCCCTTTTTGTCATGCCTTTGCCAAGTCTCTTCTTTTAATCCATTAAGTTGTTGTGAACGTATATGCGAGTTTAAAAGCGTTGGGTTATGTTATGGGTAATTTCTAATGACATGAAAATACAACTTGAAAACATGACTTGAATCATAACATGGAAGTTGACATGTAAGTATGCATAAAAACATAAGCTTGGGAATTTACCTATTAAGTTAGGTCTACCCTTTGGGAATTTACCTATTAAGTTAGGTCTACCCAAATGCTTGAAAACTTGTAACATGTTTTGGGAAACATGATGGACATGACACTTAGATAATATAAGTGTGGCCAACTCGAGGTTGGGTTGAGTTTGCAACGTAAAACTACCCGGAACCGACCGGCCTAACTAGTAGTTGCAAACAATAGGACCCAATGTGAGAAGTTGGTCATGTTGTGCTTGAACCCGAGGTTAGACCAAGTTGTGGTGTAAAGCTACCCGGAACCGACCGGCTTAACTAGTAACCACAACAAAGTCTAATGTGAGAGGTTGGGGTGCATTAAGTAATTAATGCCACATGATAGGGTTAAGTTAATTTGATTAATGACTCTTAACCAAATATGACATGGGTAAATGGGTTAAGTAAATTGGTTAGGCTAATGATACTTAACAAAACATGACAAGGTTGGGTAGGTTAAGTGATTTGATTTGCCTAATGACGCTTAACCATTTTTATACGACTAGTGGACGGGGATTAAGTTAACCAACACTTAATCAATCCAACATGATAATTTGGCAAGGTTAAGTAAGTTTTCCTAATGACACTTAACCATACAAGATGATTAGGGGATGGGGTTAAGTAATTTGCACCTAACTAATCCGACACGGTAATTAGATGGGGTTAAGTAATCCACACTTAACTAATCTAAACACGGTAATTCGATGGGGTTAAGTTAAACACTTAACCAATTTAAACTCGGTAATCCAATGAGGTTAAGTAACCAATACTTAACCAACTTAACGTGATAATTTAATGGGGTTAAGCAACTTATACTTAACCAATTATACATGATGATTTGATGGGGTTAAGTAACTTACACTTAACCAATCTAATACGCGGACCTGATAAGGTTAAGTCACAAGACCTTTTTAGAATATACTTAACCATTGTAGTACGATTAGAGGATGGGGTTAAGCCAACCTATACTTAACCAATCCGACTCGATAATTTGATGGGATTAAGATAATCTATGCTTAATCGATCTAGCAAGATAATCCGATAGGATTAAGGTAAGCTAGTACTTGACCAATTTGACTTGATAGGGTTAAGTCATGAGCCTCTGGGTACACTTAACCAACTTGTGGGACTAAGTCTTGAACTTAAATACTTAGCCAATCTTTGACGTGATTCGTGGGCGGGTTAAGTCATGGACTTGAATGATAACACTTAACCCAATAGACAAACCCTAGCTAGAAGAACTAGGTAGAAAACCGTGGTTAATCAAGGATAACGGGAAAGGAAGCTAAGTGGTAAACCTTAGTTAAGGGTAACTAAGTAATAATTCTTAGCTAAGGACATAGGACTAATTCTCAAAACGATGAGTAACCTGATACGGTAGGTCATCGCTTAGTATACGAGGGGGAGCAAGTTATCTGACTTGGATAAAAGCTCCAGCGCACTGGGTGCCAAAGTGGAAGCTTCGGGGGACGTGAGGATATTCTTGGGATCCCTCTGTGGGCTGCCAGGTAATTATACTAGGCCCATGAGAGGTTAAGGTCTGCGTTAGAAGGACCACGAGTATGCCTTGGTTGCTATGCGAGCAACCTAAAGACTGGGATGGATTAGCGTGGAGTCGACGATTCTTGTTTTTGCCCTGGATAGCACATCGCCGACTACCTACCATCTTTTGTCAATCGTGTACGTGCGGAAAGGCAGGGAACCCCCAACAGACCATGTGCTTGCTATCGAGTCATGGGTGAGGTTGGCCCGTAGGAAAGTGGGCTATAGTGGGGCCGTGGAGTGGTTCTTATACATGATTTTTCTTGGATTGCCTTTCAGTAGTTGAGGGAGGGGTCACGTGGGACCATAGCCACGGGTACAAAAACAGACCTTGATATCTGCATCGGCAGACGATTTAAAGCTCCCGACCGAGTTCCGTATTTCTTGATTTGCCCTGGCGCGGAACTCGGATGGCACATTGGGGAACATGTGCATCTAGACATGGAAAACGATTCACGATACATACGTGGGATCAAGGGCGCGGTTGACGGGTGGCGTAATCCCTAGTGGTCCTAGGTGGCTAAAACCCAAACCGAGACACGGAAATGTTCATTAGGTAGCATAATCCCTAGCGGTCCTAAGTGGCATAAATCCTAAGTGGACGCGCGATAGTTCATGGTAAGGAAACACAACTAGATCAAGGGTTGCAGTCCAAAACAACTTCAAGGATAAACCGTTTACATGGGGAAAGCCCGTACAGCCTACGGCAAAGGACTGAACTTATACATGGAAAGAAACATATGAGTTGAGTACCCTATATATGCGGCATATTAGGTTGACATGGACCATTACACGACTTTTGAGTAAGGGTCATTCACGGATAACACGTAATACAGTTGGGATACTAGTACGGTAGGTGCAGAGCGGATATACAGGATAGATGCCATGGGACGTTATACGCGATAGATATCTTGGGATATTATACTTGATAGGAACCTGACAATGTGATACCTTGTTTTATCTTGACATCGTAGTTTATCACGACACCCTAGTTTATCTGAGTTTAGTAGTTCATCCTGTTATTTTGATTTAATTGACCTATCTTGTATCATGCTTATGTTCATCTCAGTTTCTCATGACAGTTAACTTTACTAGTTTTTATACTAATAGTAGATAGGGCTTACTCAGTCTTTTTGACTGACCCGTTTTGTTTCGCCTCTTTTCTTCCGTTCCCCCCCCCCCCCAGGTTACAGGGAGGAAACACTGCTGTTTAGTTCGGACTTCTTCTGCTTGAAGGTCATCATGGATGGCTTGGACTTTTCTTGGCTAATGGCTACTTTACTGTTTTTACTTGGGGAATAATTTATGAAAATGTCTTTATGCTTCTTTACTATTGCAAGACAGGTTTTGATGTACTCTGATGTAAAAGGCTTTAGACCTTATTTATTCATGTTATGAAAGTTTGATTTTACTTCCGCTATTTTTATATGTTCTGTCTTGTGATATTTCTGTGCATGTTTACCAATAATGCCCCTCCAAAACTAGTGCATTCCTTTGCGAGTGACCCTAGCGGAGGCGGGGTGTTACATCCTTCCTTCATCATCAAGCAATCTCAACACCTCGTCTAAACATCAACCTCAAACAATCAATCCGGCAATTACTTCGGATCCTGAAACCCCAAAGACCCTCTTATCCGAAACCCGTGCTTGCCATTCCCAGTTGTTTTGCTTTGCTAGTGGGCTGCGTTGCAATTGTTTCAATGAGAAAAATTAATGGTCTGATATGAGGAGTGTTTCCTGCGTTTTTTTGTTTGTTTTTGTTTTTTCGGTTTCGATTTAGGTTATAAAAAAGGAGAGCGTGAAAGTAATAATTCCTAGAATTGCTTGATTGTTTGTTTGATTGGTTTACTTCAGGCTTGGTGAGTGTTCGTGAGGAATTATATAACAGGTTTGTGAGTGGCCAGTAGTTTAGCACGGTTGTTTTCAATTGGTTAAGAGGCAAGTTTTCTCTCTCTTTTCTTCACTGCTTTAGCAACTGAGATTGCTCTAAAAAACCATGTTCATGCATGAGCGGTTTTGACTATTCTAGTACTTATTGGCCTTGTTTGAGTGCGCGGTTTTTTGATTAAGGATTAATCTCCTACTGAACTGAGTTTGTGGCCTCCCCGGCAACGGCGCCAAAAACTTGCTTTCCTATGAAATAGAAAAGCGCGAATTTTGAAATAAATACTACAAGCGCATAGATCGTGTAGTATGCAGGTCGTATCGTAGGGAGATAAATTAAATTATTTATAAAATTTCTTGGGCGAGTTAGACAAATCTTTCAGGTTGGTTTTGAAAACAAACGAAATTGAAACTGCAATTAAACTATTATTGAATTGAATCAAATCTGTATTCAATCCAATTGTCCTAAGGAAATAGAAATTGGAATTGCAGAAATTAAATTAACAAATAGAAAATAAAATTAGGATTACCGCTGAATCTAATCAGACGGTTAAACACTAATAAAAATAAATGAAAAAGACAAATAGTGTTCTACCAAATCTAATTGTGTAGACGACACTAATTGCTAAGAAAATAAAAAAATGCAGAAAAGAGAAGAAGAAGTCTTTATTAATTCTGGGATGATCCTTTACAATTAGAATACAAGGGCATATATAGAGTAGATAGCGAACCCTAACCCTAACCCTAATACAATGATAAATGGGCCTAAGGGAAATCACAAAAGAATTTACAATGAGAATTACAAATGAGCCTTAGTGAAATCTATTAAATTTGGGCCTTTCCTCTTTTCCTCTTGATTCCTTGACAATTTTTCATTGATTTGTAATATGCATAGCCCTTCTTCCAATTATTTTCTTGTCCAAAAAGCAATTTGATGTAAGATCTTTGAGACGACCCCGAACCCCGTACGGACGGCGGCAAGGGTAATCTTTGGAATATAACACAGAAACAGATAATAGCAGGACAGAATTAAATAAATACACCAGATAATGCACAATAGAATATACTGGATAAACGTAATCATCAGAGTTACACAATATACAGGATCATACTTAGTACAAATACAGTTCAGCTATACATAAATGTCTACAGCGGAAAACAAACATAATGTACAATAGGAGCTGAACAACATAAAAAGAGATAAATAATAGAATCCATCTTCAGCTCCAGCTATCCAGAAAGAGCCAGCTAAACCTGAATACAAGGCTGCCCGTGTAGAAAAAGGGGCACCCGAGTTTGAAAGTGAAACAAACTACGAGTCAGTCATGGGACTGGTATGAGAGATCTACTTAACACATTAGACAATATGGCCAATCACAGGACCACGCCACTTTCGTGGAACAGGTTTACTCCATTGGATTGCCAGTGCTTTAAAACAAATCATTCTTTTAAATATCGCAATGCTTTTTATAAAAATGAAGCCATTATAAGACTCAGTTCCCATCACACAATGCAACGTAAACCGGAGGATAGAGTTTTACCTTATAATGGCCAAAATATGCTTGATACGAATAAACCAAAAGTATTTGATATTATTACTAGTGTTTATATGTTTCAAAAACAATTTCACATCATAACTATCAATCATAGACCGCATGGGTACCATATATCATGTCACCATATGTATATACAATCAAAACCGCACGGTGTCATATTTGGAAATTGGATTTCCGTCATGAACCAAGGCAAAAGATAGTCCTTACCGACTTCGAGACAATCTAGCCCATGTCTCAGGAATAGCCACAACTGCCCCCTGGATCGTCAGGGCCGGTCCACCGATGTGGATTATTATGCCTGAACACTACGTTTCCCTGCCCTATGGGGCGTAAATGAGCCAACGAATGACTCCATCGGTCCCGGATCGACCGATATATCCGAGGCACCTCGCTATCCATCATCCACATAAGTAAAATGTCAGGCCGTGTAAAAACACCGACACAACTCCTAACTAGAAAGAAACGCATGCCCTCCCTGAGGTCCTTCTCCTGTTTCTGGTTCATACCGGGGTGTGAGGTTCGCGAATTCACTTTATACACAAAGCTACGCTACACAGGCGGTGCTTTGATCATCACCACAAGACTTTGCTTTTCAACAGAAGCCCTGATCATTTGCCACTTAAGCACGCCACACTAGCAATTCATGCCATGCGACTGATGTCCATCGATATACAACCTCTAAGCTCGTGCGTTTCAGAGAAGGGCGTCTAGCAAAAGAATAAATTCTCCGCCGCCAAACAGATGTATATTTAATAGAGATCAATCAACACAGAATAAAATCCAATGTCAGACACACAGTCCATTTACAAGTCCGTTCTGGGTCTGAACGAAACCGGAGGCACTATATACCTCGCATACCCATCGATCTCCACGTACGTCTGGACGATCACCACTCATTATCTATATTTCGGGATGCCTCCCAATCAGGACATCAGTTACCATCCAAACGAGGTGAAGATTTCCTGTCTTCAACCACCGTCTTCATCTTCGATTTCTTATCGTCGATTTAGTTATTCAGAATGGGATGAACCCGGTCTTTCTGAGCAACTCGCGTATATAATAAACAAGTGCTACACAAACACAATATACGCATCATTTCAATTCATTAGTCACTAACCGTAAATCAGTAAGAGAACGATTTCCCAAATATTAACCCCGAAGGCGGAAACCAAAATCAGATCAAAATCCAGGAAACCATTCGACTTAGCCAACCTTCAGTTAGTTTCTAAATTTCACATACATATCGTTTATAATATTTTATAACGATTTATCGCTATTTTTATTTATTTTAAAATAGCCAATTTATTCAAAACGACGCTTCGGGCCATAACGCGGCCGTGGCGCTGTTTTTCTTTAGATTTGATTTACATATATCTGAAAATTTAACTGTTGGATCTTCACAAAATTTACATCATTAGAAAGATCTTTTCAAAATGAATCCAACGGTTCCAGTTTCGGGAAAATCCGACGGTTGGATCTCCCGGTATAATCGTTTGAAGTTTCGATTTCAAAATACGAACTGCAGCATCGTTATTCGATTTAATATAATTATATTTATATATATAAAAATATAATTGATTCTGGCGCTGTTTTTCTTCAGATTTGAATTAAACATTCCATACAATCCAACCATTGGATTTTTACAAAGTTTGTGCCGTTGGAAAGATATTTCCAAAGCGAACTCAACGGTTGCGGTTTCGGGAAAATCCGATGGTCGGATCTCCCGCACTAATCGTTTGAAATCACGGTTTCAAAATACGAACTGCAGCTTCGTTATTCGATATATTTCAATTCTATTTATATATATATATATATATATATATATATATATATATATATCGATTCTTCGATTTCAAAACTATACGATTTTCATACATTTGATAAAAATGATATTTTTATCTAACTGTCTTCTATTTCAACACTTCACTATTTTTAACAATTAATGTATATAATACAAATGTGATTTTTAATGTAAAACAATTTATTTCAAAACATGACTATTTTATATAGTTCATATAGACGATAAAAATATGATTTTTATTATAAAACAATTTATTTCAAAACAAGATTATTTTATATAGTTCATATTGATGATAAAAATAGGATTTTTATTATAAAACAATTTCTTTCAAAATACGAATACCATTCAACACATGAATATGATTCAACGAATGAATTTCTATTCAACACATGAAGGTTTTCTATAGTTTGTATATATAGAGTAAAAATGTGATTTTTATTGTTAAAACAATTTATTCAAAACACGAATACCATTCAACACATGAATTTCAATTCAGCGAATGAATTTCGATTCAACACATGAAGGTTTTCTATAGTTTGTATATATAGATAAAAAGGTGATTTTTATATTTAAAACACGAATAGCATTCAACACATAAATTTCAATTCAACGAATGAATTTCGATTCAACACATGAAGGTTTTCTATAGTTTGTACATATAGATAAAAAGGTGATTTTTATATTTAAAACACGAATACCATTCAACACATGAATTTCAATTCAACGAATGAATTTCGATTCAACACATGAAGATTTTCTATAGTTTGTATATATAGATAAAAAGGTGATTTTTATATTTAAAACACGAATACCATTCAACACATGAATTTCAATTCAACGAATGAATTTCGATTCAACACATGAAGGTTTTCTATAGTTTGTATATATAGATAAAAAGGTGATTTTTATATTTAAAACATGAATACCATTCAACACATGAATTTCAATTCAACGAATGAATTTCGATTCAACACATGAAGGTTTTCTATAGTTTGTATATATAGATAAAAAGGTGATTTTTATATTTAAAACACGAATACCTTTCAACACATGAATATGATTCAACGAATGAATTTCGATTCAACACATGAAGGTTTTCTATTCAACAGACGAATATAGTTTCAATACAGGAAAATAATTCTAACACATGAATATTATTCAAAATTTCGGCAGCATAACGGCAGGGTAGTAAAAACCGGGACCGTCCCTAGTACGGCTCCTCTCTCTACCTTAAAGCCTCGCAGCTTTTGACAATGGGGAATCATGCATCTAGTTTGCACGTAGGCGGCATGTATATTTTTCCATTTCCACAAACTAATCCTATGTGGTTTCAACCAAATATCTCTCAACCACAAACAGGTATTTTTCAACCACAATCAACCAATTTCAACCACAAACAATTTCAATCAACCATTCGCTATCAATCAATTTTCACACCAATCACAACCAATAAATGTCGTCCATGGTTTGTGGACGAGGGGCGTATATATATATGTATATATTTATATATAGCATTTCAATTCTATTCAACACATATATAATTTTTACAATGCATATATAACTTATACATCGAACGTACAACTTATACAACGCTTATACAAGAGGTGTACAACACTTATATAACTCATACATCGACTATATAATTTATACATCGTCGTTTTCCATATCGTTTATAAATTAGAAATCTCACATTGGGTTCCACTCCACCAAAAATAGCAGAAGGCTCAAAAAAATATGCGGTCTCTTCTAGAATGTAGAAGACGTCCACACGAGTCCACTGTTTCTTGTTTCACTGAGTTTCGTCAAGAAACGAAAAAGATATGATTTTTACAGTGAAATCAAAATTTGCAACACTTTTAAATGTTAAAACAGTTCAAAAAAATCAAAGCCGATTACCTCAGCAAATTGTTCGAAACTAGGGTTGTAATTTTCTCCCGATCCGTGAAGTGTTACGACGATCGGAGGGCGCCGCGTCGAGGAGGACGAAGGGGCGCACCTGCGCCTGGAAGGGGGCCCACTTCGGTGGTCCCTGTTGATGGCGGCGGCGGCCAGAAGCTCCGAACTTGGGAGGCGCGATTCTCGGTGGAGGAGCAACGAGGAGGGGCGATTCTGGTATGGATTTGAAGAGGGAGGCGAGATCTTCAAAAAGCTCCAAAGGAGGGGGTGGATTTGGTGAGCATGGCGGCCGGAAAAGAGGAGGGAAGGTGGGAGGTTGTTTCCGCCGTGCGCTGGAGCGCGGAGAGAGAAACGAGCGATTTTTTTTATAAAGGAATTTTCTGATTGGCCAATATTTATATATTTTGAAGATTTGGGGTTTTCTCCGACGAACTCGAAATCAAACCCAACGACTATCGCCCCTAGCTAATTACCCCCATCCCGAACACAATGGGATATGTTTCGAAGGCCCATTCGATTGTTTCAGTCATTTTTCATTCAAATTAAAATATAAAACATTCAATATTTAATTTGAACATACATTTCAATTTGCCAGGGCCACATACTGATTCTAAAAATTCAAGAAAAATAAATCTAGCTATTTTTTGATGCTACGGTCCCAACAAAACTAGTTTCATCGAATTCTGAGATCGTTTGAAAAATGGCCCTTTTCTGGTCGATCCAATTTAACAAAAATTGACCAAACACATTTTCTTTTGCCACGCTCACATACTAGCTTCAAAAATTATGAAATTTGAAACCTAACAATAGTTTGACATCCTGGACCCAAAAAAAGTGGTTTCGTCGAATCCCGAGGTCGTTTGCAAAATGGCCATTTTCACGGGCTATATAAACTCCATAGCGACCTTTCTGAAAATTCATTTGGCCATAACTTTTGCTTCCCGCTATGAAACTTCGATTTTTCAGATTCGTTAGAAAGGTATTCACTAACATATTTAAATATTTTTGGTTTCACTCAAATCCGTTTTGTTTTGCACCTGGTACGGTCAGTCGAAGTGTGACGGTAAGGAATTTCGCTCGATCCGAATCAGTCTTTAAACCGATCTAGACCGTTCGAAACCCAAATCATTTCTTATGATTTTACACAAATTATTACTATTTTTAATAATTTTATCAAGGCCTGTACAGTCGATTTCCATCAACGGCCATCGAACTACACTTACAGCGACCTTTTCCAAATTTGATTTGGACGTATCTCCAAATCCAACCGTTAGATCTTGAATTTCTAATATTCGTTAGAAAGCCCCTTTCGATACGAACCCAACGGTTCTGGTTTTAGGAGAATCCGACAGTCGGATCACCCGTAATGTCTGTTCGAAATCAATGGTCGAAATTTTTGAACTGCCGCAGCGCAGCGCGTTCTATTCAGGCCATTATATTATATATATTATATATATTTCGTCGATTACTATTTAAAAAGAATTTTATAAATAGTTTTGAATTCGTTTCAAAAACAATTTCAACCTTTATTTCAAATTCAAATCAAATTTGAATTTGAAATAAAGGTTGAAATTGTTTTTGAAACGAATTCAAAACTATTTATAAAATTCGTTTTAAATAGTAATCGACGAAATATATACAATATATATTATATATATAATATAATGGCCTGAATAGAACGCGCCGCGCCGCGGCAGTTCGAAAATTTCGACCATTGATTTCGAACGGACATTACGGGTGATCCGACCGTCGGATTCTCCTAAAACCGGAACCGTTGGGTTCGTATCGAAAGGGGCTTTCTAACGAATATTAGAAATTCAAAATCTAACAGTTGGATTTGGAGATACGTCCAAATCAAATTTGGAAAAGGTTGCTGTAAGTGCAGTTCGATGGCCGTTGATGGAAATCGACTGTACGGGCCTTGATAAAATTATTAAAAATAGTAATAATTTGTGTAAAATCATAAGAAATGATTTGGGTTTCGAACGGTCTAGATCGGTTTAACGACTGATTCGGATCGAGCGAAATTCCTTGCCGTCACATTTGGTATCAGAGCTTCCGGGTTATTACAAGAAGTTTGAATTCAAATTTTGAAACTACCGCGCCATTTCAGGCCTTGTTTATAATTAGAATTAATTATATTCCTTTTCAATTGTCGATTCAAACTCAGTTTTCATCTTTATTATTTAAAATACTTATTTTAAATATTTAAAATCCACTATTTTAGCCAATTTAAAATTTTTAAATTGGTTCTGATTTTCCGGGTCGTTACAATCTCCCCCACTTAAAACTTTTCGTCCCCGAAAAGGAACAAAGTCGAAAGTGGTTTAATTAACCAACTATACGTTTAATCTGGCTTCCATTCTCCAACTTTTCAGTTTCTGAGAATTTTCAAATTCTTCAAAAATTTGGCTAACACCCGGAATTTTCGAAAAATTTCGCCATAACCTCCTTTGTACGGGAAGAGGTTTGGAAATTTATTGGGCCGTATTAGGTACCCAATAAATCCTAATAAGCATACACATATTTATAGTGATATATTCTGGTGTTTACAGGGGAGCATGTATAGATAATAACTCCAGAGAATAAATTCTCGTCACCCTGTCAAAGCCTGAGGGAGTGTGTATTTTAATTGCTCCAAAGGATAAATCCTCGTCACCTCGTCCCGTGTGGGAAATAAATAATCCATGTGCCGTATCTAATGACTAGAGAGACATGATTATTGTCAACTCCAGACCCGTGTGGTTTTTTTTATTAATCAGGCAATTTATCGTTACATTTTAAATAGTCCATATCAGTCATCAGTGCAACCTATAAAATATAGTCATCGCCATACAAGCCTCTCGCTCGTATGGTAAATCTTCCACCTCGTCACACAAGCTCCAAATGCTTATGTGGTATATGATGAAGTATGCCTATCTTCAAGAAGTATGCCATGTAATGTAGTTCAAAATTAATTGTTACTATCCTATGGCGACGTTTATGATTACACACAGAATAACCAGCACTCCGCATCCAATGGCATTCACAAGAGTTGATATAATAATATTTCGCATCCAACTCATTAAGGTTTACCTATTTGTCGGGCACGCAAATAAAATCTTTACTCAACAACTAATCCATTTACCTGTTCAAACATATATAATGCACAAGTATATATTTCTATCTATTTTCTAATTAGTTCAATGTGTGATTTAATCGAATAAATTCCACCATTCATTCTATTATTGATTAAATAAACTATCGTTTCAACAATTTTAATTAATCAAATCTACTATCACACAACACAAACAGCAATCAATTTGTTTTTAACTTTTCAAAATCATACAAATTAATTCCTATATTCTTTTAAAGTCATTCAGACCATAGAATTGAAAGTGCACATCCATGGAAAGAAAATAACAACAGAGTAGAGAACTAATTGGTAATGCAAAGTATGGTAAATGTACCTTGCACCGGAGTTAATCAGAGATATCTACTTGACACTTAGGATAGGCTTTCTGAATGCTCTCCTCAGTTTCCCAAGTACAATCTCATGGATCTCCACTCCATTGCACTTTGACTAAGTGAACCTTCTTGTTCCTTAGCTCTTTGGTTTCTTTGCCGATAGTCTTGAGCGGCTCTCTTCTCACAGCCAATTCTGGGGTAATTTCAATATCCAGTTGCGCTGCTTCTTCCACGATCAAGTCTGGATCATGAACGTGCTTTCGAAGTTGAGATATGTGAAATACATCATGCACTCCTGACAACCAATCAGGCAATTTAACCCTATAAGCGAGAGTTCCGATCCGTTCCAGAATAAGAAACGAACCAATGAATTTGGGCGCCAACTTCCCAGTTTTACCGAACCGGATAACTCCTCTCATCGGCGATACTTTCAAATATACATAGTCACCAACCGCAAATGATATATCTCTTCTTCTCCTATCGGCATAACTGTTTTGTCGGCTTTGAGCGGCCAGTAATCGTTTTTTAATAAAATCGACTTTATCGGCAGCTTCTCGGATCATATCGGGTCCCAATACAAGTCTATTACCGGGTTCGACCCAACAAGCAGGAGATCGGCATGGTCTACCATACAATGCTTCAAATGGTGACATTGTCAGGCTCGCCTGGTAGCTGTTGTTATAAGAGAATTCAGCCAAATGCAGATGGTCTTCCCATGATCCACCGAAATCTAGAACAAAAGCCCGCAATAGATCTTCTAGTATACGATTCACCCTCTCATTCTGACCATTCGTCTGAGGATGATAAGCGGTGCTTAGATTCAGCTTTGTTCCCAGTTCTACTTGAAACGCCTCCCAGAATTTACTAGTAAATATCAGGTCTCTATCACTGACTATACTGAGCGGCACTCCATGTAGTCTAACAATTTCCTTGAAGTATATCTGCGCCAGACTCTGAGCAGTTCTGTTTGATCTAACAGGTACGAAATGGGCGGTCTTCGTGAAGCGATCTACGATCACCCAAATACTGTCATTTCCTTTTCTGGTTCTGGGCAAACCATCTATGAAGTCCGTGGAAATATGTTCCCACTTCCAACCTGGAACGTCTAGCGGTTGCAATAATCCAGCAAGTTTTTGTTGGTCGCTTTTGACTAGCTGGCAAGTAGGGCATCGGCTAACATATAAAGAAATGTCCCTCTTTATCGACTTCCACCAGAAAGTGCATTTGATGTCATTATACATTTTGCTTACTCCCGGATGGATACTAAGTTTTGACTTGTGGCATTCATCCAGTACTTCCTTTCGGAGCTCAGAAATCTTAGGAACACAAATTCGACCTTTCAGCCTTAGAATCCCCTCATTATCAACTTGGAAACTCGAGGGTTCGCCCTTTTGAATTATCTCTCTGATCTTCTGAATGAAGTGATCATCCCTCTGAAGAGCAGGTATTTTATCTATCAATGAAGTCATGATAATAAAACTGGCGATCATTTCATTCTTTCAGCTTAATGCATCGGCCACAACATTGGCTTTCCCAGGAGTGTATAAGATTTCAAAATCATATGCTACAAGGAACTCTAGCCAACGTTGCTGCCTCAGATTCAAGTCTTTCTGGATGAACAGATACTTCAGTGACTGATGGTCTGTATACAGCTCGAATTTCTCACCCAGAAGATAGTGTCTCCAGATTTTCAAAGAGAATACGATAGCCAACAACTCAAGATCATGAGTTACGTAGTTTTTCTTGTGCAGCTTCAGCTGACGGCTAGCATAAGCAATCACTTGACCTCTTTGCATTAACACTGCGCCAAGGCCTTCTCTAGAGGCATCTGTCCAGACTTTTAAATCATGATTGCTGTCAATAATGGTTAACACTGGAGCAGTCGTTAATCTTAACTTTAGCTCTTCAAAAGCCTCTTCACATTCTGGAGTCCAATTGAATTTTGAGTGTTTCTTTGTAAGCTTCGTTAAGTGACCAGATATCTTCGAAAAGTTTTTAACAAACTTCCAGTAATAACTAGCCAACCCAAGAAAACTGCAGACCTCTGTAGGAGTTCTAGTCTGTTTCCAGTTTTGAATAGCTGTGATTTTACTTGGATCCATAGCAATTCCTTCTTTCGATACAACGTGGCCGAGAAATTTCACCTCATCTTGCCAGAATATACATTTGGATAGTTTGGCTTTTAATACATTCCTTCTGAGGATTTCCAGAACCTGTTCCAAATGTTTTTCATGTTCGGCCTTTGATTTAGAGAAGATTAGAATATCGTCAATAAAAACCAAAACAAATTTATGCAAAACCCCTCTGAACACTCTATTCATCAGATTGACGAAGTAAGCTGGAGCGTTACATAAGCCAAACGACATTACTAACCACTCGTAGAATAAGTCTGTACCTCTGAATGCTGTCATTGGAACACACTCTTCGGCAATTCGAAGCTGATGGAAGCCTGTAGCTAGGTCCATCCTTGAAAATACTTGTGCTCCATTCGGACGATATAATAAATCATCGATTCGCGGCAATGGATATTTGTTCTTTATTGTCTGCTTGTTCAAATCACGATAATCCACACATAGTCGCAGAGTACCGTCTGATTTTGGGACAAACACCATTGCTGCTCCCCAATCAGAGAAACTAGGCCTGATCAGACCCTTCCATACTAGTTGTCGTGTTTCATTGTCAAGTTCTTCTTTCTCTTTCAAGGACATTCTTCGAATAGTGTGAACTACCGGCCTTGCATTCGGAATCAAAGTGATCTTGAAATCAATTTCCCTCTGCGGAGGTAAGCGAACAACTTCTTCAAACACATCCGCATAATTCTTGACGACAGGAATATCTTTTACGAGGTCAGGAATATTCTCTGTAACTTCAGGGATATTTTCTATTTGAGCAGGAGAAACATCCAACGCTGCCAAGAAGCCTTTTCTATTTGAATTTTGGCCTTCACAGGGAATGGTTATATAATCACCTGATTTTATGTTTGCCTTAACGACTCTGTCAGCGCATTTAACCTCAGGTTCATATTTGGTCAACCAGTCTAACCCCAAGATAAGATCAAACTCTGTAAAATTCATGACGACTGCGATGGTAGGGAACCGATAACGAGAAAAAGAAACCGGCACCCCCACAAACCCAACTGAGATCGATGGAACCGCCGACCGGATTTTGGACAGTCATTGGTTCTTTGAGCTTCTTCAAATTTAAATCCAATTTCTTAACTGCATTCTTTGCAACAAAGCTTCGCGACACACCGGTGTCAAACAGTACTTTAACTGGGATATCTTTGACCGTGAGCGTGCCTTCAAAAAAATCTGGCCTTTCCTGAGTAGACGAAGATGCAGGCACTTATACCACTTCATTTACCTGAGCCTCTTTGGTCGTTTTCAATAGCCAGCAATCTTGCTTTACATGACCAGCCTGTTGGCAGAGATTGCATTCTCTACTTTCCTGAAGCTTTTCGCCGGATTTAAATCCATCATTCTTTCGTTTCTTCGAGGATTTACAATTTCCTTGCAAATGCCCTTGCTTATGGCAGTTATTGCATATGGCAGTCGTTGCTGGTTCTTTTTCAGATCTGGCCCTTTTTCGATTGACTTTGGGCTTCTTACTCGCCTCAGACATCATACTGGCCTCAGGACAATCAGTTTCAGACTCAATTTTATTACTAGAGCTGACTCCCTCTTCGTACTGTAACATACCTTTCCTGTCGAGATCCTCGTATTGGTAAGCCATGTATATCATTTCAAAAAAAGGAAGCTTCACATTCCTCATTACACTGTTCTGATATTTTCTTTGAAGCCCGTTGATAAATCTCAAATTCTTCCTCTTCGGATTTTGAATTAGATGAGGGGCAAAGTGAGAAATTTCATTTAATTTCTTATGATATTCTGGAATGGCCATATCTCCTTGTATCAAATAAGAAAATTCATCACATAGTCTCTCAATCGCTTCAGGAGGAGTAAATCTTTCCAGGAAAATCACTTTGAATCTATCCCAGGTGATATCACCTTCTGGATTATCCTTAATAACTGAATCCCACCAGAACAAAGCATCGTCTTTGAGTGCCTAGGATGCCAGTAATCTTTTCTGGTCATCCCTCAGCTTTAATCCTTCAAAGATTTTCTCAACCGAACAAATCCAAGCTTGTGTTTTCATAATAGATTCTTCGCCCGAGAAGGGTTTTCCCCCCAGATTTCTATATTTCATAAATAGAGCTTTTATATCCGGGTCAGTATTACTTCTTCTATTTCTGGCACTCATTTTCTAGAGAGTCTGCAATTAGCAAACAAAGTGTTAGGTCAACAGAAAAGATATTTTAAAACATAGAAACATATACTTCAAATGTAAATGTGTCTAGTGGGGTGTATTCCATTCTGCTACTCATACTAGGATATTACTGATCCTATCTGTAATGATTTACCCGTCCTAGAACACTGTTGGTTCTATTTCTGACGAGTTCGTTAATATGTTATATTCCAGCACTAAGCTTAACCAAAGCTCTGATACCAAATTGAGACGACCCCGAACCCCGTACGAACGGCGGCAAGGGTAATCTTTGGAATATACCACAGAAACAGATAATAATAGGACAGAATTAAATAAATACATCAGATAATGCACAATAGAATATACTGGATAAACGTAATCATCAGAGTTACACAGTATACAGGATCATACTTAGTACAAATACAGTTCAGCTATACATAAATGTCTACAGCGGAAAACAAACATAATGTACAATAGGAGCTGAACAGCATAAAAAGAGATAAATAATAAAATCCATCTTCAGCTCCAGCTATCCACAAAGAGCCAGCTAAACCTGAATACAAGGTTGCCCGTGTAGAAAAAGGGGCACCCGAGTTTGAAAGTGAAACAAACTACGAGTCAGTCATGGGACTGGTATGAGAGATCTACTTAACACATTAGACAATATGGCCAATCACAGGACCACGCCACTTTCGTGGAACGAGTTTACTTCATTGGATTGCCAGTGCTTTAAAACAAATCATTCTTTTAAATATCGCAATGCTTTTTATAAAAATGAAGCCATTATAAGACTCAGTTCCCATCACACAATGCAACGCAAACCGGAGGATAGAGTTTTACCTTATAATGGCCAAAATATGCTTGATACGGATAAAACAAAAGTATTTGATATTATTACTAGTGTTTATATGTTTCAAAAACAATTTCACATCATAACTATCAATCATAGACGGCATGGGTACCATATATCATGTCGCCATATGTATATACAATCAAAACCGCACGGTGTCGTATTTCGAAATTGGATTTCCGTCATGAACCAAGGCAAAAGATAGTCCTCACCGACTTTGAGACAATCTAGCCCATGTCTCAGGAACAGCCGCAACTGCCCCCTGGATCGTCAGGGCCGGTCCATCGATGTGGATTATTATGCCTGAACACTACGTTTTCCCGCCCTATGGGGCGTAAATGAGCCAACGAATGACTCCATCGGTCCCGGATCGACCGATATATCCGAGGCGCCTCGCTATCCATCATCCACATAAGTAAAATGTCAGGCCGTGTAAAAACACCGACACAACTCCTAGCTAGAAAGAAACGCATGCCCTCCCTGAGGTCCTTCTCCCGTTTCTGGTTCATACCGGGGTGTAAGGTTCGCGAATTCACTTTATACACAAAGCTACGCCACGCAGGCGGTGCTTGGATCATCACCACAAGACTTTGCTTTTCAATAGAAGCCCTGATCATTTGCCACTTAGGCATGCCACACTAGCAATTCATGCCATGCGACTGATGTCCATCGATATAGAACCTCTGAGCTCGTGCGTTTCAGAGAATGGCGTTTAGCGAAAGAATAAATTCTCCGCCGCCAAACAGATGTATATTTAATAGAGATCAATCAACACAGAATAAAATCCAATGTCAGAAACACAGTCCATTTACAAGTCCGTTCTGGGTCTGAACGAAACCGGAGGCACTATATACCTCACAAACCCATCGATCTCCACGTACGTCTGGACGATCAACACTCATTATCCATATTTCGGGATGCCTCCCAATCAGGACATCAGTTACCATCCAAACGAGATGAAGATTTCCGGTCTTCAACCACCGTCTTCATCTTCGATTTCTTATCGTCGATTTAGTTATTCAGAATGGGATGAACCCGGTCTTTCTGAGCAACTCGCGAATATAATAAACAAGTGCTACACAAACACAATATACGCATCATTTCAATTCATTAGTCACTAACCGTAAATCAGTAAGAGAACGATTTCCCAAATATTAACCCCGAAGGCCGAAACCAACATCAGATCAAAATCCAGGAAACCATTCGACTTAGCCAACCTTCAGTTAGTTTCTAAATTTCACATCCAAATCGTTTATAATATTTTATAACGATTTATCGCTATTTTTATTTATTTTAAAATAGCCAATTTATTCAAAACGACGCTTCGGGCCATAACGCGGCCATGGCGCTGTTTTTCTTCAGATTTGATTTACGCATATCTGAAAATCTAACCGTTGAATCTTCTCAAAATTTACATCATTAGAAAGATCTTTTCAAAACGAATCCAACGGTTCCAGTTTCGGGAAAATCCAACGGTCGGATCTCCCGGTATAATCGTTTGAAGTTTCGATTTCAAAATACGAACTGCAGCGTAGTTATTCGATTTAATATAATTATATATATATATATATAAATATAATCGATTCTGACGCTGTTTTTCTTCATATTTGAATTAAACATTCCAGACAATCCAACCGTTGGATTTTTACAAAGTTGGTGCCGTCGGAAAGATATTTCCAAAGAGAACCCAACGGTTGCGGTTTCGGGAAAATCCGATGGTCGGATCTCCTGCACTAATCGTTTGAAATCACGGTTTCAAAATACGAACTGCAGCTTCGTTATTCGATATATTTCAATTCTATTTATATATATATATATATATCGATTCTTCGATTTCAAAACTATATGATTTTCATACATTTGATAAAAATGATATTTTTATCTAACTGTCTTCTATTTCAACACTTCACTATTTTTAACAATTAATGTATATAATACAAATGTGATTTTTAATGTAAAACAATTTATTTCAAAACACGACTATTTTATATAGTTCATATAGATGATAAAAATATGATTTTTATTATAAAACAATTTATTTCAAAACAAGATTATTTTATATAGTTCATATTGATGATAAAAATAGGATTTTTATTATAAAACAATTTCTTTCAAAATATGAATACCATTCAACACATGAATATGATTCAACGAATGAATTTCTATTCGACACATGAAGGTTTTCTATAGTTTGTATATATATAGAGTAAAAATGTGATTTTTATTGTTAAAACAATTTATTCAAAACACGAATACCATTCAACACATGAATTTCAATTCAACGAATGAATTTCGATTCAACACATGAAGGTTTTCTATAGTTTGTATATATAGATAAAAAGGTGATTTTTATATTTAAAACACGAATACCATTCAACACATGAATTTCAATTCAACGAATGAATTTCGATTCAACACATAAAGGTTTTCTATAGTTTGTATATATAGATAAAAAGGTGATTTTTATATTTAAAACACGAATACCATTCAACACATGAATTTCAATTCAATGAATGAATTTCGATTCAACACATGAAGGTTTTCTATAGTTTGTATATATAGATAAAAAAGGTGATTTTTATATTTAAAACACGAATACCATTCAACACATGAATTTCAATTCAACGAATGAATTTCGATTCAACACATGAAGGTTTTCTATTCAACAGACGAATATAGTTTCAATACAGGAAAATAATTCTAACACATGAATATTATTCAAAATTTCGGCAGCATAACGGCAGGGTAGTTAAAACCGGGACCGTCCCTAGTACGGCTCCTCGCTCTACCTTAAAGCCTCGCAGCTTTTGACAATGGGGAATTATGCATCTAGTTCGCACGCAAGCGGCATGTATATTTTTCCGTTTCCACAGACTAATCCTATGTGGTTTCAACCAAATATTTCTCAACCACAAACGGGTATTTTTCAACCACAATCAATCAATTTCAACCACAAACAATTTCAATCAACCATTCGCTATCAATCAATTTTCACACCAATCACAACCAATAAATATCGTCCATGGTTTGTGGACAAGGGGCGTATATATATATATATATATATATATATATATATATATATATATGTATATATAGCATTTCAATTCTATTCAACACATATATAATTTTTACAACGCATATATAAATTATACATCGAACGTACAACTTATACAAGAGGTGTACAACGCTTATATAACTCATACATCGACTATATAATTTATACATCGTCGTTTTCCATATCGTTTATAAATTAGAAATCTCACATTGGGTTCCACTCCACCAAAAATAGCAGAAGGCTCAGAAAAATATGCGGTCTCTTCTAGATTGTAGAAGACGTCCACACGAGTCCACTGTTTCTTGTTTCACTGAGTTTCGTCAAGAAACAAAAAAGATATGATTTTTACAGTGAAATCAAAATTTGCAACACTTTTAAATGTTAAAACAGTTCAAAAAAAATCAAAGCCGATTACCTCATTAAATTGTTCGAAACTAGGGTTGTAATTTTCTCCCGATCCGTAAAGTGTTACGACGATCGGAGGGCGCCGCGTTGAGGAGGACGGAGGGGCGCACCTGCACCTAGAAGGGGGCCCACTTCAGTGGTCCTTGCTGATGGCGGCTACGGCTTGAAGCTCCGAACTTGGGAGGCGCGATTCTCGGTGGAGGAGCAACGAGGAGGGGCAATTCTGGTATAGATTTGAAGAGGGAGGCGAGATCTTCAAAATGCTCCAAAGGAGGGGGTGGATTTGGTGAGCATGGCGGCCGGAATAGAGGAGGGAAGGTGGGAGGTTGTTTCCGCCGTGCGCTGGAGCGCGGAGAGAGAAACGAGCGATTTCTTTTTTTATATAAAGGAATTTTCTGATTGGCCAATATTTATATATTTTGAAAATTTGGGGTTTTCTCCGACGAACTCAAAATCAAACCCAACGACTGTCGCCCCTAGCTAATTACCCCCATCCCGAAGACAATGGGATATGTTTCGAAGGCCCATTCGAATGTTTCAGTCAGTTTTCATTCAAATTAAAATATAAAACATTCAATATTTAATTTGAACGTACATTTCAATTTGCCGGGGCCACATACTGATTCTAAAAACTCCAGAAAAATAAATCTAGCTATGTTTTGACGCTACTGTCCCAACAAAACTAGTTTCGTCAAATTCTGAGATCGTTTGAAAAATGGCCCTTTTCTGGTCGATCCAATTTAACAGAAATTGACCAAACACATTTTCTTTTGCTACGCTCACATACTAGCTTCAAAAATTATGAAATTTGAAATCTAGCAATAGTTTGACATCCCGGGCCCAACAAAAGTGGTTTCGTCGAATTCCGAGGTCGTTTGCAAAATGGCCATTTTCACGGGCTATATAAACTCCATAGCGATCTTTCTGAAAATTCATTTGGCCATAACTTTTGGTTCCCGCTATGAAACTTCGATTTTTCAGATTCCTTAGAAAGGTATTCACTAACAGATTTAAATATTTTTGGTTCCACTCAAATTCGTTTTGTTTTGCACCCGGTACAGTCAGTCAAAGTTTGAATTCAAATTTTGAAACTACCGCGCCATTTCTGGCCTTGTTTACAATTAGAATTAATTATATTCCTTTTCAATTGTCGATTCAAACTCAGCTTTCATCTTTATTATTTAAAATATTTATTTTAAATATTTAAAATCCACTATTTCAGCCAACTTAAATTTTTTAAATTGGTTTAGATTTTCCGGGTTGTTACAATCTTCATCTGCAAGTCTTCAAATATATATCCACAGCAATTTGACCTCTATTTTTATATTTTCTGACTACATGTGGCTAAGTCGCCATATCTGTAAAAGTGATAAAATAATACCCAAGTAGTATTTTTTTATATACAAAAGATAAGATATAAGAGCATGAAATAAACACATTTCTATGTTAATCACACACTCATCACATATACGCTGCACAGAACAGATCGACATCTCCCCTTCTTCTTAGAACACAACATGCATGTTGTGCTTAAACCCAGCTACACTTTATAACCGAACCCCACCCTGGCTCTTACATATATAAAATATTGGAATTTATAGTGGAGGGTTTGTTTTCGAATTACTGGTTTTTGTAGTATTTGATACAAAGTTTTGAAGTGGCAGCTTGTTTATTGAAGACACGAAGAAAATCAAGGAAAAATAGAAACTGTATATTTCAGTGTTTATATAGGAAGCTACTTACTTCGCAGCTAAGTATTTGGCTACTACGAGTTGATGTCATATTTTCTTTCTTAAAGTTAGAACAAAGTCATTATGGTCATTATCGCTATTATAACAAGAAAATAAAAAAACCACATGGAAGTATGTAGAAAACTATTGAAAATTAAATCATCCATATATTTTAGTTAGTTATGTCAAATAATAATCATAATACTTGAAAAACTCATTGTGCTGCTAATCATTGCGATTCCAGAATATAGTGATTTTATTATCAAAAAAAGAAAGAAAAAAACATGAAAATGTGTGGGGTTTCATTTTCATGTCGTATAAGTGGATAAATTGTACTTAATTGTGCGAATTTGTTATGCATTTTAATGCCATCGACATCATCGATTACTTGTTGATATGCTAGTGGCATTAGCATACACCTATTGATAATTAATATACATAACTATTGCAACTACTTTTAATGTCTGCTTAATTTGATGGCCATCAATCATAACAGGACATACCAGGTTTGTAATTAACTTCTAATAACATATATAAATGTTCAATCAAGCAAACCGCAGAGAAATAACATATATAAATGTTCATTCATATAGTCATATTATCTGCAATAAGATCCATTGTACTTGATAAATTTATATTTTAATCAAAAGGATAAATGAGCAAATAGATAAATATTATTTGTACAAAGTAAAAGGTGTGTTAAACTTAATCCCTTCCAGACATTGCCAGGTGTGTCGTATAAGACTCACAACTTTAAGTGAGTTAACCATGGCCAAGTTCTTCACGTCTTTTACATTTAAACACATCCACGATTTGAGAATCAATTTATTGATAACTAACAATATGTACGTATGCTTCATTAGTTTAATGATATATAATCATGCTGGTCTTTGTTTAAGACCACACGTTAAGAGTTAGGCGAAGCAATTAATGTTACATGATCCACAGTTAGTGAAGCCCACATAGTTCAGATTTTAGAAGTTAACCACATCCACATAACTATCATTCGCAACCTTTTATTTTAGAGTTACTCTGGTACGTCCTAAAATCAAGATCTTACTTAGTCTTTAGAACAAACCATTGGATAATTTTGAATAGTAGTTGATAGCGATAGTGAACATTAAGACAAAATTATATTAAACAATCATTTAAGTTATTTTTACAGAAATCCATTGAATCGAACCACACTATTATTTAAAAAAGCAAAAGATACAATACAGTTTTAACATGCCATGTTACATAGAAGCGGCTACTGAGACAAAATCACACTACCATCAGAAAAGCTTTAAATCGCCGTTGACTCTGACAACCGCTGGCATTGGTTTAAATAAGTGGCAGCGCTAACAGAATCTACCAGTTATACTCAAATTTCTAATTTCATAGCCTATTTTAGCAAAGATACGTTTCATAGCCTATTTGTATACATATAGCTATCATCCTAGCCTATTTGTAAACTAACAGTACAAACAAAAATTACTGTCTTAATCGCTTAAACAAATTAGTGCGATTTGTTACCTTAATCTAAAACGCCTGAACAAAAATCACGATTTGAAAGCAAAGTTGTAGATCTGTGAATCGAAAAACAAAATAGTTAGAAAACAACTGCAAAACATATGTGGATCTAAACGAAATCGAAGAGGAGAAGGAGCGAACGTGGATTCGTCGGTTGAAGGAGAAGGAGCGAACGTGGGAAGAGTAGGAATCCGACCTAAAAGGACAAAACGTTCACAAAATTTTCGATTGAAGGAGAAGTTGAGGATTTGTGGATTGGAAGAGAACTGTGATGGAAGAAACGATACGAGGATAACGAGGAAGCTTTGGGCGGAAAAATGAAATAAAGGGGGGGGAGTTACATGAAACGGAACCCTAGAAATAAAGAAAATAAAAAAAGTTTACTGCATTTTAACGTAAACGCCGCCATCATGAGTAACCGTATCCACATTTTCTTGTAGTGAACTAAGATATCAATGTTAGTGTAATAACCCGGAAATCCGAGCCAATTCAAAAAATTTATTTTGGTAATTTTAGTAAATTTTGATTATTTAAAATGAATTGTTTTAAATAATAACGACGAGAATTTTATTTTGAACAGAATTAGAACGTATATATTTATATAGATCGTTGTTAGAATATTAATATTTTATTTATAATTATAAAAGGAATTGAAAATGGCGCGGTAGTTCGATAATTCGATTTCAAAATTCAAATGAATGTACTGGATTCAAAATAAACCGGATTTTAGTGAAACCAAAAATATTTGAATCTATTTGTGAATATCTTTTCAAAGAATCCGAAAAATTGAAATTTCATAGCGGGAATCAAAAGATATGTCCAGTTGAAAATTCAGAATAGTCGCTATGGAATTCTGGCCCTTAAAAATGGGAATTTTGCAGACAACCTCGGTTTTCGACGAAACCACTTTTGTTGGATCCGTGATGTCTAGTTATTGCTAGGTTTCAAAATTCGTAATTTTTCGAATCAATATGTGAGCGTGGCAAAGGAAAATGCGTTTGACCAGTTTTCGTGGATTTTAATCGACTGGAAAATGGCCATTTTTCAAACGGTCTCAGAATTCGATGAAATTAGTTTTGTTATGACCGTATCGTCAATACGAAGCTAGAAAATTTTTCTGGAATTTTTCGGGTCCGTATGTGGCCCCGGTAAATTGAAATGTGCGTTCAAATTCAATATATAGAGTTATATGTTGATTTTGACGAAAACTGATCAAAATGGTCGAATCAGCTTGCGATACATATCCTAATGTGTTCGGAATGGGGGTAATTAGCTAGGGGCGACAGGCGGTGGATCTCGTTTTGAGTTCGAAATAAAAAGTTGCTTTTTGAAATTAAATAATTAAAAAAAATATAATACCCTCCCTTATACCCTCTCAGCCCCTCCCCCCCCGGTCTATTTTCAAAATAGAAAACAAAATTTAAAAAAAACCTAAGTCTCGATCGAAGCCGCCCCTGCCTCCGACCAAGCGCCGCCGCGCACCCCACTTCATACCTCCCTCGTCGATGTCCTCACCACCGCCTCGGTCTCTCTCCGCCTCTCACCTCCTTCCTATCGCGAGCCAGGCACCCCAAATCGCCCACCCCCTCTTTTCTTTCAGCGCGACGCCTCCCACATCGGACCATCGTCGCTCCCCTTCCAGATCTGACCGCAGCATCCACCAACACCCGCTCCACCTCCAGTCGATGCACAGACGACCCCCCCCCCCCCCCCCGCGAGTAAAAGAGAAAAGGTAATTTAGATCGAATTTATTTATTTCTTTTCTGAGTAATTAGTGTTAATAATTTAAAAATCAGTTTTATTTTTATTAGCCTAGTTTAAATCAGAAATTTTATATAAATTCGCTTTGGTTTGAAAATTAAAAATGTTATCTTTATATAGTTAGTAGCTAATTAAAAATGTTATCTTTATATAGTTAGTAGCTAATTAAAAATGTTATCTTTATATAGTTAGTAGCAAATTAAAAATATAATCTTTGATTAGAAGAAGATATGAATTTTTGTCGAATAAAAATATATTTTTTATATAATAGAAGTTGTGATTTTTATAATGAAAGTGAATTGAGAAAGACAAGATTTTTATCGTATATTTTAAAATATGATTTTTATATTTTGGAAAGAATAAAAATTAGATTTTTAATTAGTAGAAAGTATAAAGATACGATTTTCATATTATGTAACTAGTAAAAATTCGATCTTTATATATGAAGAAGAAATATAAAAATATAATTTTTATATAGAATGAAGCGTCGGAAAAAAAAATGAAGTAGAAACAAAAGTATGATTTTTATTTATTAAAATGAAGTGATAAAAATATAATTTTTATTGTGAACAGCGTGAAAAGGACTACATTAGAACTGCAAACAGATCCAGACGATTCAGCAGTTCAGAAGCAAAGCACGGCGGAGTGGAACCCTCTGTGAGAACTCCTCACTTTTAAATTTATTTCTAGTTTGAAATATATACTAGGATGCAGACGTTGTTTAGTAGCACCTGACACCGGTCGTCCACAGACCATGGACGGCTTGTATGCTTGTTTGTTTGATTTTGTTGTGTAGTTGATTGTGTGATGTGATGTGAAATTAAATAAAATATTTATATAGTTAAAATATTTTATAGTTGAAAATAGAATTTTTAACGTGTATTTAAACTGAAATAAAAATAAACAAATCGGACGATTTGTTTATATACACACATTTGACTGATATTGATTGGGACGATAATTTTACACATCGCCCAACTGCACAAATAAAATCTGTGTTTGATTGTTTGGAAACCCCACACGGGTATTAGGGTGATATATGACATACACCAATCCCAATAATTAGTTGTATGTCGATCGATTGATTGACAGGCTGTTATAAGCGTTGAATATTTATATTTGATGCTTATACAGTGTAGAATGCACTTTGGATGATGGTTGATTATTTTTCATTGTTGATATATACATGCGTTGTATGGAAATCCATAGAAATAAAATCTATGGTAATTGATTGGGCCTCATTCCAGTTTTGAAAAAGAAATATTTGAAATAGAATATTTGAAAATAGAAATACATGAAGCCGTGTTGATTAGATTGACGCCATTTTGATGTAAACGATATTTATATTTATTATATTCGTTTTTATAATGAATATTGAAAGGTGATTTCAAAATCGAATGTTTTGAGAATGAATTGGATTCGAATTGAAATTGAATAGAAATGATTCGAATTGAAATTGAATTGAATTTGAATAGAAAATGAATTCGAATTGAAATTGAATAGAATTGAATTTGAATAGAAAATGAATTCGAATTGAAATTGAATAGAATTGGATTCAAATTGAAAACGAATTCGAATTGAAATTGAATAGAATTTAATTCAAATTGAAATTGAATAGAAATGAATTCGAATTGAAATTGAATTGAATTGGGAACGAACTGAAATTGAATTAAAAATCGATTTAAATTGAAATCAATTTGAGATGAATTTAAAATGAATTTATATTGAAAAATTCAATCTTGATTAGAAATTGAATATGAAGTTGAAATCGTTTCGAAAACGAAATTAAAAAGATTTATAAAATACATTTTAAAAGGAAATCGACGAAGTATATATTATATATATAATATAATGGCCTGAATAGAACGCGTCGCGCCGCGGTAGTTTGTGAATTTCGACCATTGACTTCGAACGGACATTACGGGAGATCTGACCGTCGGATTCTCCTAAAACCGAAATTGTTGGCTTCGTATCGAAAAGAGCTTTCTAAAGAATATTAGAAATTAGAAATCTAACAGCTGGATTTGGAATTATGTCCAAATCAAATTTGGAAAAGGTCGCTGTAAGCGCAGTTCGACGGACGTTGATGGAAATCGACTGTACGGGCCTTGATAAAATTATTAAAAATAGTAATAATTTGTGTAAAATCATAAGAAATGATTTGTGAAGAACTTGGATAAAAAACTCCATATTTGAAAAGATAAAAGTAGATTTTGATCGAAATGAACTAGTTTTGAACTAGAATTATAATTCTATTTATTTTTAAAATAAATAAACTAGATTTGAAATGGTTTTGAAAATAACCAGAATTTCCAATAAGTGAATTGGAATGGATTTGAATCGAAATTGTCTTTGGAATATTTCGATGTTGGATTTCGTGATTCGATGTTGGATTTCGTGATGATACAGATATTGTTATGGGAATTTGAAAGATATATTTATATCGTTATTTCCAATACGATATTTGTTGATCGTAGAATTTGATATTGAATATAAGCCGATATATTTTCTATTCAGAGCCTTGTATTTAATATCAAATGTGATTTGGATTTGTCGTGAATGGTGTCTTCATTAACACTGTTCTTAAGCCCAATTGAGGAAAAGATTAAATCTTTTTATTTAGATTTAATGAAGTGTACCAATTAAATGGAATTTAATTGGAATTGAATTTGAATTGATTCTTGGGTTTATCGTGAACGGTGTTTTAAATAACACTTGTTCTTTAACCCGATAATTAATGGAATGTGATTTTGGGTTTATAGTGAATCGTGTTTTAAATGACATTGATTCTTTAACCCAGTTAAAGATTAAAACTAAGTGGAGTTTTAATGAATCTTTAATTAGATTGAAATGATCGAGAGTGGAGTATCCCCAGTTTTACTCCAGGCGATAGCTAAATCTTTAATTATATTTGAACGTGAAATGGTAATTGAATTTACCGATAACACCATGGTGTTAGATATGAAGTATTACCAGTTTTACTTCATGGGATGAATAGGTTGGGATTGGGAAAATAAAATAAATGATTACTTCGGTGTGGTTCGCTAATCCCGACTAGTTTAAAGTGATACTCAAAGGAAGATTAAAGAATAAATTTAAAGGGATTTATCTTTGATAAAATTAATGGGAACCTTTCCCTAAGAATGTGAAATTTAGGAACTAACTGTAGGTTAGTTAAGCAGAACGGTTTCCTGGGTATTGATCTGATGTTGGTTTCGACCTTCGGGGTTAATATTTGGGGAATTATTCTCTTGTTAGTTTACGGTTAGTGACTGATGAATTGGAATGAGGCGTATGTTGTGTTTGTGTAGCACTTGTTTATTATATACGCGAGTTATTCAGAAAGACCAGGTTTAGCCCATTCTGAATAACTGATTTGACGATTAGTCGAAGATGAAGACGATGGTTGAAGACCGGAGGTCTTCACGTCATTTGGATAATTACTGATGATCTTGATTGGGCCGTACACCCAAGAGGAGGGAATCAGTTGGTGGTCTTCCAGACGTACTTGGAGATCGATGGATATGCGGGGTACTAGGTGCCTCCGGTTTTGTTCAGACCCAGAACGGACTTGTAAATGGACTATGTGTCTGACATCGGATTTCATTCTGTGTGACAGATATCGGTTGCATAGAGTGGTTTGCCTGTGTGGTATGCTAAGATGCAAATGAACAAGGCTTCTGTTGAAAAGCAGAGTCTTGTGGTTGATGATCAAAGCACGGCCTATGTGGCGTAGCTTTGTGTACCGTAGATTCGCGAGCCTCACACCCCGGTGGTGAACCAAAAACGGGAGAGGACCTCAGGGAGGACATGCGTTTCTTTCTAGTTAGAAGTGGCTTCAGTGGTTTTACATGCCCTGGCGAGTTTGACTTATGTGGTTGTTGCTGTTGCGAGGTGCCTTGGTTAGATCGGACGATCCGGGTCCGATGGAGTCATTCGTTGGCTCATTAACACCCCAAAGGGTGGGGAGACGCAGTGTTCAGGCATTTTAATCCACATCGGTGGACCGGCCCTGACGATCCAAAGGTCACTCGAGCTCTGACCTGAGGGGTGGACTAGAGCGTCTCGAATCGGTTGAGGACTATCTTTTGCCTCGGTTCACAGATGGAAATCCAATTTCCAAATACGTGATTTTGCGGTTTTAATTGTAGAACTAGTATAGTGACATTATATATGGTATCCATGCCGTCTATGATTGATACTTATGATTTGAAGTTGTTTTATACACTATACACTTATTATAGTATCAAGTGATTTGTTTTAGCGTATCAAACATTCTTTGGCTATTATAAGGTAAAAACCCTATCCTCCGGCTTGCGTTGCATTTTGTGATGGGACCTGGGTCTTATAATAGCTTCATTGTTCTTTATTTAGCATTGCGCTGTTATTTTATGCACTGGTGTTCTTGGGAGGAAACCCATTCCGTGTTAAACGGCGTGGTCCCTTGATTTTCCTAACTTTAAAATAAAGATAAATAACTGCTTTAGTTCTCACACCAGTCACATGACTGACCTGAAGTTTATTGTTTTAACCTAAACTTTGGGTGCCCCTATTTTCTGCACGGGCAGCTAGTAGTTTTGGTTTTGCAGATTTATATTCACAGGATCCTGATTTACAGCTGGAACGATACTCGGAAAGCTCTGTATCTGTGTATTACTTCTAGTTGTGTATTGTATTATTTTCCGCTGCTATGTAATTTATTGTAATCTCTGATAAATATCGAATGTATATTATTTTTTTATACTCTGCATATTCTTGTATTCTGATGAATTTTGTAATTAACAATGAAATGTTCTTCCGTCTACGTTCTAATTTGTCGTGTTCTCAAAACAATCAGGCATTTCGAACGGTCTTGGTCGGTTTAGCGACTGATTCGGATCGAGTGAAATTCTCGGTCGTTACTGTTAGTTAATCAACTTGAGTTATTCAAAATGAACGAGAATGATTCTATCTCCGATATGTATTGCAAATTTCAACAAATAGTGCATTCGTTAATGGCACTTGGAAAAACATATTCAGAAGAAGATCAGGTCAAAAAAATATTGAATTCATTGACTCTAGAATGAGATCGGAAAACTGTGGCAATTGAAAAAGCCAATAATGTCGGTGAAATGAAGATTGAGGAGTTAGTCGGAAATCTGATGTCTACTGAAATCCAATTATAGAAAAGAAAGGAAAACAGGTCAACTGATAAGAAATCCATTGCATTTAAAGCAATAACAAATGATTCTGAATCGAGTAGTGAAGATGATGAAGAAACAACCCTAATGATAAGCATTTTAGGAGATTTCTGAAATATAGAAAGAAGAATTATTTTCAAAATAATAATCAAGGAAATTCAAGAAGAAATGATGATCAATATTATAACTACAACAAACCAGGCCATATAAGGATAATGTATCCATATCCAGATAAATCGACTCAACAAACAGACAATAGCAATTCGTTAAGGAAGAGATAGAAAGCATACACAGTAATGTTAGATGATTCGGATTCATCATCAAGTGATGAAGATTCAGAAACCGGAACTTCAAATATATGCTTCACGACAATTCAGTACCAGAAAATTTCGAAGAAAAGGATCTAAAAACTGGGTACGCCATAGTTAATTTTTAAACTTTATTTGGTTGAATGGTTGCTTTGTTTATTTGCTTTAATTTGTTGTGAATTTAAAATTTAAAACTTTAAAATTCAAACTTGAAATTTGAAATTTGAATTTTGAAATTCAAAATAATATAATAATAATAAATAATAAAATATGGATGTTTGTTAGGATTAGAATTATTTCAGGAAATCGTTAAACCTGAAATATAAATCCATAATTTAAATCACATTTCACAAAAATCAAATTTCCTTTGAAAATAGGTACATATGTCGACATACATATGTCTATATGTTGACATATATGACCAGAAATTTAAAATTTAAAATTTGAAATTCCAAGGTTTAAACTT
The DNA here is from genome assembly GCA_030737875.1 of Allium sativum. Lineage (NCBI taxonomy): Eukaryota > Viridiplantae > Streptophyta > Magnoliopsida > Asparagales > Amaryllidaceae > Allium > Allium sativum. Next base: position 567,144,749 of record CM060923.1, on the reverse strand, counting down.
TCAAACTTCCCTCCAACTTTTCACTAACTCCCAAGGTCTGAAAAGGTGTCATTGACTTCTGAAAAGTTGTGCGTATTTAATTCATATCCATTCAATTTCTATATATATATAAATATACACTTATTCTCTCTACCTTTCATTCACAATTCAAAACAATATTCTTCATATCTATTCTCTTCAAAACTATCAATTCAATGGCTTCCTCAAGTTCAACTCAGAAATTGAAGTTAACCAAAACCATTAAAGGTTATCTTCATAATGACAAAGAAGCTATCAAAACCTATGTTAACTATGTAGCAAATGCTAAAGTTAACACATGTGTTTTCGCCGTCTTTAGCGATGTTCCCTCTTACGATCTCATCTCTCTCTTTCAACAATGAAGTCTTGAGTCTAATTGACTCACGGGATAATGACTAAGTGTGTTATCCTAAACTTGTCAAGATGTTCTATGTGAATCTTAATCACGGATTTTACGAAGGCAACGAAGACCAAATGTAACGGTCCAGATTTTTTGACCATTTAGTTATTATTTAAAAATGTTTTTTTATTGTTTTGGAAGTTTAAATGGTTTAATTTCAATAATTTTGAATATTTTATTTTATTCTGAAATGGTAGAAATTTAGTGGATCTGCAATAGAATGTGAACTGGCAGTATAAAAGGATAAATTTTTAATTTAAAATAGTACATTTACAAAGGATGTAGTAGCTAACGAACTCGGATTTCGATGAAATCAGTTTCATTAAATCCGAAATGATGAAATTAGGTAACCAACCAAGTTACGTCAAAAATGGCATCCGTATGTGGAAAAGAAAAAAATAAAAGGCCAAAATTTGAACTAAATTTTAACGGTAATTGGAATTTGCTAATGCTAACGGCAAAACTGGAACCTGAGACCTATCCAGGAAAATTCTAAACATAGGATATTAGCTATACATGAAATCTGGGAAAATCCTATAACGGATATAGAAAGTTATTAAGGAAACAAAATTTAAATAAATTATTTGAAAATCTAAACGAACTCCGATTTTTGATTTGAATACATAGGATTGAAGTACGTTAAAAACCGGACTAGATGGTGGAAGAATTTCTGAAAACCGTTATCGTTTGATACTCCAACATGAGACCGGAAGGTGTTGAAACTAACACAAAACAATATTTTGAATTTGAATTTAAATTATTTGAAAGTTCAAACGAATTCAAAATTTAAATATTTTTATATATTATTGAAGAGCAAGAAAAATTGAACAACATGGTTGAAAAAGATTTTGGATAAGGTATCAATAAGTATGTCAAATTAACGTCCGAATAGGGTTGAGAAAACACACTTTACTATTCATAAATTATTAAATTTATTTATAATTTAATTAATTTAAGGATTAATCCTAGCCATCCATTTTCGACCGTTAGATTCGCGCCACCTCAGCAATCCATGTGACTCCTTCGGCTATAAATAGCCCCCCCCCCCTTTCATTTTAAAATCACTTCTCCTCCTCCTCTTTCAAGCTTTGGCAATGGCAGAAATAATAATAAAATAATAGAAAATAGGGAAAAGGAAGGAAGGGAGAAAGGAGGGCAAGACGGGGAGCTAGGGACTCTTAGGCAGAGGCTTGGGCTTCGCGGGGTAAGTTTTTAAATAATATTTATTTATTTTATTTATTTTTGTAATATATATATATAATAATTAAAATAGAACTTGTAAAAATAAATATCAGAACATTCTAAGGGTGACAGAGAGGATAGTGTCTAAGGCTTGAGTTTGGAAAATATAGTTTCCTGCTCTCCCTGGCTATCCCTAACTGATCCGACGGATGGGATGATTAATTTAAATTTAAATTTAAAATCTAATTTGAATTTAATTTGAATTTAAAACAGACCTGGGGCATTTTCGTAATTTTTAACCATAAACTTTAAAAGCTTATAACTTTTTCAAAACAAGTCGGATTTCCACGAAACAAGGACCGTTGGATTCTTATCGAAAAATACTTTAAAATGAGTGGAAGCAGATTTTTGATCCGGGTTAAAAAATTTAAGTTATAATTAAATGAATATTTTTAAATATTTTATTTGAAAATTAAATTTAATTAATATTAAAATGGTTTTTCAATTTTAAAAAAAAAATTGGATATGGCTAGAGATGGGAAAGTATGATTTTTTTAGAAGGGCAGGGAAGGTAATTTGGCTAATAACGCAATTAGAAATTAATTAAGATAAAAATAATTTAATTAATTTAATTAAATATATATCCATTTAAATTAGGTAAATATTGTAAATAGCATAACTTTTGCATACATTAACGAAATTTAACGAAACAGGATCGGTTGGGATCGTATGGACGAGCACTACACAATGGAACTGACCGCGAGTGGATTGGAGCTCATTACAATTTATTGTAAAATAAATTGTCCGATCTGAACCAATGGACGAATATCGTTATTTAACGATTCTCGACCAAGGTGAGTAAATCTCACTAACTCTGAACGCTTTATATTTTTATAAAGTATTTTTAGAATTGATAAATATTGATTGAATTGCTGTGTGTTGACTGTTTGGTTGAACTGCTAGTCAGTTGATTGAAAACATCGATAACGATATATATAAATCGTATCGAAATATTGATTCTGTTATCAGAATATTTTTATACTCATGTTATTTATGTTGACTGACATCTGTGGATGCAGGGAAACAGGTCGGAGGGACCCAACTAGGTTCCTCAACATTTATTTACCGCTTTTCATATATTTTGATGTATGATGTGTTATATCATCCGTTATTGATTCTGTGTGTTTGGATGATGACCGATCAGTTGATTTGATATTTTACACCATAAGTGATACGAGAAAGGGAAAAGGGAAATTTTCAAAGTATATTTTGAAAATAGATTATTTATATAAAATCAGCAGATTTTATATATGAAAGGAAAAAGGGTTTTATAAAAGAAATCATTGTATAAAATCAAAGCAATAAAGGAAAAATATTTGTAACACAAATAGAGAAGGGAAATTGTTTGTAAAACATTTACAAATAAAATAAAAGGAAATATTTATCTAGAGAAATAAACTGAGTTATAAAAAGGAATTATTTATTTAGAAAATAAATAGAATATTGAAGTACTAGAAAATGGATAAAAGTGTAATAAAGGAGAATTTTACACTAGGAAGAATTTAGGCCCGTGCTTCGCACACGGGTAAACAGAATATGAATTCGAAGTGAGAATTTAAGAGAGATCTGTTTTAACAGATAAAGTGAGAAGGTTAATTTATAAATAAAGTTTTATAAATTAATTTAGTTATTTATCTTTGGGTAAATAGAGTATATAAGTCAAGACTTATATAGAGAAGTAAAAATCGATTTCCACATCGATATTTGAAACTGAATATGTATGAAAGAGAATTTATCGAATAAGAGTTATTCGAAGTAAAGCTATCGAATATCAGTTTATTCGAAAGGGAGTTTATTGAATATTTGTTATTCGAAATGGGTTGATCCAAGAGAGTTAATCCAATAGAGTTAATCCAATAGAACAAATTGATTAAGATCAACCGTTAGAGTTAAACTATTAGAGTTGAACTTTTAGAGTTAAACCGTTAGGGTTAAACCGTAGAGTTAAACCGTTTGGAGTAAACATTTAGAGTTAGTTAGTTAGAATTAACCAATTAGAGTTAATCAGTTAGAGTTGATCGATTAGAGTCTAATCGAACTAGAGTTATCCAAATATAGTAATCGAATGAGGGATGATGGAATATTAGTTATTCAATTAGATTTGCTCGAATTTAGTTATTCGAGATAGAGTTAAACAGAAATAGTCATTTAAGATAAGCTACCAGTGAGCACGACTGCTAGCGTAATTCGCAGGGCTGCAAATAGCCTAAGGCGAACGGATGTTTCCTGAGGGAATCAGGCGTAACCATTGTGATCGCTGCGATCTAGAGTCGAGCGAATGGAGTTAAATCGAATATTAGATATTCGAAAATAAAGTTAGAACAAACATAGTTAGTCGAATATAAGTTAATCGAATATTAGTTATTCGATAGGAGTTTGGCAAATTGAGTCAGATAAGTCGAGTTAATTAAGCCAAGTTGAGCTGATCAAGTAAGTTGGTCAAGTTGAGTTAATCAAACTAGGTTAATAGAATAAGAGTTAACCCAGTAAGAGTTAATAGAATAAGGATTATAGATTAGCATTAACCCAATAGGAGTTGATAAGTTCATTGTTCGATTATTCATTCGAGATAGAGAATCAAAGTCGTAATAAAGTTATTATATTCGGATGCAGGGAATTATAACACTATTGTATAATCAAGTGCTTACTGTACGAGAAGCGGACTCGTGAATAGAATATGAGAATGTCGTAAAGAAGTGTTAATGTTTTGAAGAGATGAACTTTGTCTATTTCAAAGTTAGAAATGTCGTTCAGTTAAGGTCTGAGAGGTAATTATACCCCAACTTGATTGACTTCGTTTTTAACTAAGAAATGGTTAAGGTTCGATAGTGGAAAGTGGTTAAGTGGAAACCAAATGAAGGAGATTTGGCAGAGTGATGTTTATTCAAACATCCGTTAAATCCAGTGAAGGAGATTTGGAAATGTTTTCCAAAGAAGATCAGAAATGCTTTCTGAATATAGAAAAAACACAAGGAATGGAAATGTTTTCCAAGGTTAATAACGTATATTTTCTAAATATAGTAAATAAGTAATGTTAAATAATAGGAAAAGGGAAATGAATGAACGAATGAATGAAATGATGATTGTTCGATAGAATTTCCTTCGGGAAATAATATCGTTGTTGCACACAGACATGTTTCCATTTGATAGTTAAATCACCGACTATCAAAGTTTTGACCATTTTACGTTGTTAATATGGAGAGACCGGTTGGATTATTATCCAGAGAACCACTCCGTATTAGCATAAGCGTTGTGAATCAATTATGCTGAATATATTGAAGACGGAGTTATGCAAGGGCTATCCTGTTTACAGAATAGTGCCTTCGGTTTGTCCAGTCCCAGGACAGACGTGAAGGGACGAATGTCTGACAGAGTATATTCAAAGGATCGCGTAAGTTGATCTCTTCAAACGTACTTACGTTTGGTGGCGGAGGAATTCGTTTCTCTTAGTTGTATACCCGTGGTATTTTTGGAGAAATCAATTTGTGATTTGGCGGGTATGACGATGTGGCATTCAAAGTAATGGAGGTGTGATCTGTCAAAAGATAAGTTATGACCTCAAGCCTCATCAACCGGGAAATGACAAAAATCGGGCAGGCAGCATGGCTATGTGGGTCGCACCCATTAGGATGTATGATCACCTATCTAGAGAAATTCCTTTTGTTCTTAAATCTATCGATGCTGTCCCTTATCAGGAGACGGTTGCTGATCCCAACCGTTGGTGATATACATTCGATACACTCAAGCGAAATGAGTGGTCGGTCATGTGAGGGCCGGGTTGCAAGATGTTCTTGTTGAACCCAGTGTATTCGCCTCTAGAGATACACTATCGGCAGGTGGTCCCATACCTTGTCAAAGTCGGAATCCAATCTCCAATAAGTGCCCGCGAGTTTGATTTGTATACTATATATGTAGAGCGTGAGATGCAAGCGTTCTACTAGATTTTAATTACTTGTGACTAGACATTATTATAATATCAGATAATATATGATTTTCAAAGTGTTTTGGGTTATCGTAAGGTAAAAGCCATCCGTATTTATGTGTGGATTGGTCTTACGATTATCTTTTCTTTTGAAAAGGATTTTGAAAAGTTAAACCAAATGATTTGAGTTTACTCACACCAGTTCCATGACTGACCCAGAGTTTTATTTTGTTTTGTTTTCCCTAAACTCTTGGGTGCCCAAATTTGTACGGGCAGTCAAGTAGTCAAGATTTACAGGTATGCTTGAAGAGCTTGGAGCAGGAGGCTTCAAGATTTTTCTAGCTACTGATTATTCCGCTGTGATGAAAGTGTTCTACTCTGATAATGGTATGATATACATATACTACTTTGATTTCAAGATATGATGTCTATTATATTTTATTCGTTCCGCTGTGAGATTCGTGTTACTCTGATGTTGTTGTGTTCTTCTTCTTCTTCTGTTCTAATTTTCTATCTTATCTATCCTCACCCTCTAATTTCTTTCTTGGACTATCCGGTAATTTCGACTTTTGATTGTTCGATAGGTGTTATATATCGGATAACCAAGGTCGTCTTTTCCCGGGTCGTTACACCAAATTTGGAGTAGCGTCATAGGCACACAGATTGTTCTTGATGACGAACTCTTAGGTACAATTTAAATTATAGAAGCACGGGCTCGGATTTTTCAGATTTCGTTATCGATGAAACCTATTTAGAGACTTATCATGACATATTTGAAGACGATGCTCAAATGGATTTCAAAAATCGTTTTTTCCATCCAAAACAAGAATTGTTAACCTTCTTCTCCAACATACCATCACTCCTCATTTCAGAAATTTTAACAACCCAACTCTCAAGGTCCAAAATGCTCTATTTGCTATTATTGGTGGCTATAACAACACACTACGCCATAAATGGCCTAATGCAACGAATTTGCAAGGTGTTGCCAGCCAAAATGTAACGATAGCTATACTATTTTGGTCCTACTGCAACGTTCTATTTTTTATGTTACCTTAGCCATACAAATGTGTTACTCTAGATAAACAAGTGTAACACGATGCAACAATTTATACAGTATTGCTATAGTAGCCTTTCCATATCCTACGTGGTGATCCACATCAACACGAACCAACGGTCCATGTTACTAATCCGCGTCATTCTGATTTTCCTTCATCTCCTCAACTTCTTTACCCTAAATTTTCATTTTCCCACTGGAAAATAATTCACGCTATTTTCACTTGAGAAAAAAATAGTTGGCTTCCACTTTAATGGCAATCGAAAACTAGGGTTTTGACCTCTTTAACAAATTGTGACTTCAGCTCTGATTTCTTTGAATTACAACTTCTCCTCCCGTCATCAATTTCTCATATGCTACTGGTGCTCCGATAATCTTCGATTCTGTTCTTGTTGAGATGAAATCGATCTCTGCAATTAGTATGTGATTTTGCCCCTTTTACTTTTGATTATTGTTTTGTTGTTCAATTTTTGTAACACCCCGTAATTCTGTTAATATAAATATTCAAAAATTAAAGAATAACTAATCTCAGACGTGAGAATTGTGGGAAACAGGTTGCGCCATTGTGTTCGTCTCGGAATTCTGGTTGAAATAGAGTCCGAGTTTGCGTGATTTGGACTTCGTATGAAGGAGATATGGCCATCAGAAGTTTCAAAAAATTCAAAATTCAAAATTCGAAGTCAAACAGGCCAGGCGAGAAATTTCCCGCCCAACACCCCAGGTCGACTGGGGAGTCGACACCCCCAGGACCAGGTCGACTGCGCAGTCGACTTGGGTGTCGACCTGGTCAAGTCGGCCAGGTTTTGGCAGAGCCCAATCTTGAGCTGCTGATGTGTCTTTAGGGCTGAGTTGGCTAATTTAACGGTTCAGGTTAGTTCTGAGTTGATCTGACGGTCTAAATAAATCCTAAACTCTATATATACCTAGGTAGTCTCTCACTCTAAAATCACATGAAAAATAGAATAGCCGCCGTCATGCCATCGCCATGGAACTCAGTGTAACCGCCGCTAACTAAGAAGGAAGAAAGCTAATCAAAACTCTAATTCTACTCAACTCTAAAGCAAATCAAGACTCTCTTTCTTTTCTAATTGTGAGTATGATGATCTTAATAAGATTAGTAGCAAACTAATTAGATTAAGATGTGATATGGATCATAAGAAAATGATGTGAATTGTCATATATGTTGTTGTAAACCTTATGCTATCATGTATGTTGTAAATCCTATGTTATGTGATGATGATATCCTATATGTTGTAAATCATGCTATGATGATATTATATATGTTGCAAGTTCTATGCTAAGTTGCGATGTTACAAAGCCATGATGTTATTATGTTGTAGTTAGCTTATGAATCATGATGTTGATTATATATATTTGGGCTATGATGATTCACATGATAAATCACATGTACCTATGCAAGTTTAGATTTATTAGTATGTATAATCTCACATATTGTATGACATCTATTTAGATCTAGAATTATGACATCTATTTAGATCTAGAATTATGCTATGACATGTGTGAGTTCTATGTGTTAGATGCTAGTTCACACCATCATTATGTTGCATAAACCACATATGCAAGTTTATACATGAACTTGGGTTATGATCATATTATGTAAGTTGTGACATTTAACCAAACAAGTTGACACCTTTAGATCCATGACATGTGTAGTTTTATGCAAGTTTCACCCCTATTATGATTAGATCTATTTTATTTGTCTATATGTTGTGATAATTTATCTTTGTGCTATGAGTTAGATTATTCGAGTCTAACGTATACTTTGCGTTGAATAAGCGAACGTATAACGTGGGTTAGGGGTAATATTAAGGATTTAATATTAAGAAATTGGGGTGCAATTGATATGATTTTGCATACCGTAAGTGGATGGCCATAATTGAGTCAATTATGGACATCATTAAAATTGGAATTAATTAATGATTTGAATAGGGATACATTTAAAACTGGGGTAAAAGATTATAAGTGTTAATCAATGCTTAGGACACGAGGTTGGACTCGTTTGTGACGTAAAACTGCCCGGACCCGCCCGGCAAATCCAGTAGTCACAAATGTCAGCCCAATGTGAGAAGTCCTAGGCCCAAACTAAAGCATAACAGTTGTAAAGACACCAGGTTAGACTCTTTTATGGTAAAAGACTGCCCGGACCCGCCCGGCGAATCCAGCTGCCATAAATGTCAGTCTAATGTGAGAGGTCTTTATAAGGTTATGGCCTTAATGAATTAAGAAATACTTAACCAGATAAACATGTGAGGTGGGACATGGGGGTTAAGTAAGTGCCTTGGGTGGCATGAGGAATCTAGTGGGTGCCTTTAGTGGCATTTGAAATACGATTAGTAAGACTTAACCAAACACACATGTAAATGAACATGACTAGGAAGAGGGTTAAGTGGGATATACTAGTAGGGACAAGCTTAGGTGGATAGCTTGTGGTAAGTAATTGGGGGCCCATTTCAACCAGTATCCCAAACGTATCTTTGTGGGCTCGACCCAAGTCGAGGACGGGACACGCATACTGGGCTTGACTATAAGAGGCCAAACGGGTTAGCGGTGGCAACGCAAGTCCAACGGGTTTCATATGCGTGTGTGGACCCGGGCTGGTAGGTAAGACGTTGTTGCATCGTGTAGGTATAAGTCGTGCATCCGCAAGTTGTATCGGGTTGCCACTTTAGGGGAGTGATACACCCCACTGTAGAACCAGCACGGGTATCTACGAGTAGGGAGCCGATCGCAAGTGGGTAGTGGGGTACACCTAGCGGAGATAGGGGCAGGTGGCACCTATGTAGTCAGCTAGGGGTACACAAAGCTATTTATATAATTTCTAAGTTCGGTCAGTGGGATCAACCTTTAGGGTGACTGGTGTGGTGCAGTGTAGTAATTATTCGTTAGTAATTAGGTGTGCCTTTAACGTTATCTTTATCTGCTCTTCCATACCCAATAGTTCATAGACATTTCCTTGTTTTCCAGCTTATGCCTTAGTCTAGTTATTTTGATAATAGTATTGTTAGAATTATCATACTTGCCAGACTTTATGTCTGACCCCCTCTATTTCTATCTTTTTCCCCCTCCAAGTCCTCAGGGTGGGCCCAGCTCTAGTGGAGCTTGATTGGATTACTTTATCTCTCTTTTGGAAAGCTTGGACCATTGAAGTAAAGTCCAGCTTGTTATCTTCTTTAATGGCTATTTATGTAATGGGATTATGTATTTTGTTTTATCAAGATGGATATTGTACTTGACTCTGATTTATGGTTTTATGATGTAACAAACATGTTTAATTTCCGCTGCAATGAAATAAAGTTTTAGATTTCCAAGTACAACTTATTATATGTCTTGTTGTAATTTTTCTGTTCTATATTCACTTAAAACCTCCATGGAAGTTAATGCATTCCCTTTGTGAGTGACATTAATGGACATGGGGTGTTACATGTGGTATCAAAGCTTAAGGTTACCAGAGCATATATTTTTTTTTAGAAAAACTATTTTTCTAAAGTATTTTTGGAAGAAGTGTTTTCAAAAACATGTCTTGATGAGTAATTTAAAGAGGAAAGTTTTTATGAAAAACATAATCCTCAATAGCCATATATCTTTATCTTTCGAATTCTCCATTTTGAATCTTTCCTTTTTCGTTTCAGCATGGCTGAAGATCTTAACCTTCCGGAGGGTGTAACGATACCAGGATGGTATAAGAGGTTATTAGAGGCTAGGGCCGCTACAGGTCCAGCCAATGTTCCTCCACCACCAGTTGCACCCGCTCCTCCTCCTCCTCCTCCCCCTCCTCGCGCTGATACTTTTGCAAAGACATGCAAGGAATTTAAGGCTATGGGTGGAAAACCTTTTCAAGGGTCAGAAACGTTTGTGGAAGCTAGAGATTGGCTTAAGGAGGTGGAAGAATTGCTTGAAATCTTTGAAGTAGAAGAAGAAAGGAAAGTCAAATTAGCAGCTTGGTCAATGAAGGGAGAGGCCTCGTTTTGGTGGGAGGTCACTAATGGGGAGCGTCCTGTTGATTCTTGGGCGGATTTCAGACGTAGGTTTGAGGCAAAGTTTCTCTCAAGGGCAGAAGAGAATCTATACATGGAAAGGTTCTTGACATTGAAGCAGGGAAATCTATCAGTGAAAGAGTACGTCAACAAATTTAACCAATAGGCAAGGTTTGGCTTAGATTTGGTGAACACGCAGGAGAAGAAGGCTCTGAGGTTCGTTAATGGCTTGAATGAGCCATTGCAGGGGTTGGCTATGACCCACATCCTTATGGGGGCCACCTTTGAGAAGCTAGTAGACATGGCACTCATGCACGAGGAGAAAGGCGCTAATGCTAATAAGGCACCCGAGAAGAAAGGGGATCAAAAGAAACCACAACAGCAAAACAAGAAGGGTGGTAAAGACAATAATGGCAAAGGAAAGAAAAGATGCTTTAACTGTGGGACACCAGGCCATCTCAGCAAGGATTGCAGAAAGAAAAAGAAGACTGGTTGTTTTCACTGTGGTGAAGTGGGACATCTAGTGAAGGACTGCCCAAAGAAGGGGCAGAGGGCAGGGTCTACCTCGGGAGGACAAGTGCAGGCTCTTATGGCACCAGGGCAGGCAAGGAGACAAGTTCAAGCTCTCGCGGTCCCACCGCTACAAGAACGAGGTAGAACCATTTCTGTTGAAAGCTTAGTTTTTCTGTTTGATCATCATGTCCCTACCTTATTCGATTCGGGCGCATCGCATTCGTTTATCTCTACATCATTAGTTGAATCACTGCACTTAAACACCAGTTTAATAGAGGATCCCTTAGTTGTTTCGAATCCAATTGGGGGCTCACTTATTTGTCCATGATATGTTTGGATTTGAAAATTTCTATACTTAGCATTGGGCTTAGATGTGATGCTTATGTTTTGGGCTTCATGGGCTATGGGCTAATTTTAGGAATGGATTGGTTATCCAGAAATGGGGCCATTCTTGATTGTGAAAGGAGAGTAGTTAGGCTCATGACTCGCCTTGGCAACACTCTCGAAATCTTTCGTAATACCATAAATTCCGTTATGCTAAGTTATCTAGAATCGCTTGACGCATCGGTGGAAAATCTACGATCTGTTAAAGTAGTCCAAGAATACTCGGATGTGTTTGAGGAGGTGAAGGGCTTGCCTCCGAAGCGGGAGATAGATTTTCGAATATATCTTGTGGATAATGCAAAACCAGTATCTTTGCCAGTATGCCACATGGCTCCTCGTGAAAGGAGGGAACTCAATAAGCAAGTGAAGGAGTTGCTTGAGAAGGGGTTCATAAGACGAAGTATATCGGAGTGGGGTGCTCCAGTAGTATTTGCCACGAAGGCGGATGGGTCCCTTAGACTTTGTGTGGACTATAGAGAACTTAATAAGCTTACTAAGAAGAACAGACACCCACTGCCAAGGATTGACGATCTCTTCGATCAGTTAGTTGACGCCTCAGTTTTTTCGCAGTTGGACTTAGCCACTGGTTTCCATCAGTTGAGAGTGGCTGAGGATAGCATTGACAAGACTGCCTTTAGGACTCCGGACGGTTTCTATGAATGGATAGTGATGCCCTTCGGTTTGACAAACGCCCCTGCATACTTTGTTGATTTGATGAGTAGGGTGTTTAGGGAGTACCTTAATAAATTCGTAGTGGTCTTTGTAGACGACATCTTGATCTTTTCTAAGAATGAAGAAGAGCATGCCCTACATCTTAGGGAAGTGTTGGAGACTCTACGAGCGCATAACCTTAAAGATAAATTTACTAAATGTCACTTCTGGAGAGAGGAAGTGCGATTCTTAGGGCACGTGGTTTCCAAAGAAGGGATAGCTGTGGATCCCGCGAAGGTAGTGTCCATCCAAGATTGGAAGGTCCCTAAAAATGTTACCGAAGTGAGAAGTTTCTTGGGGTTGGCTGGCTACTATAGGAAGTTTATCAAAGACTTCGCAAAGATATCGGCTCCATTAACACGTTTGACGAAGAAGAACCTAGTTTTCACATGGGACGTAGATTGTGATGATGCGTTCCAACGTTTGAAGAGAGCTTTGACTTCAGCCCCAGTCTTAGTGCTGCCAGACGGGAGTAAGTCGTTTACTGTTTATACCGATGCTTGTGGGACAGGACTAGGCGCAGTCTTAATGCAAGAGGGAAGGGTAATAGCCTATGGTGGAAGGCAGTTAAGGGTGCATGAGAAAAATTACCCTACGCATGACCTAGAGTTGGCCGCAATTGTTTTTGCGCTTAAGTCTTGGCGCCATTATCTTCTTGGCGAGAAATTCGAATTGTTCAATGACCACAAATCTTTAAAATACTTATTCTCTCAGAAGGACTTGAACTTAAGGCAGCAAAGGTGGATGGAGTTCTTAGCGTCCTACGATTTCGAAATAACATATACCCCTGGCAAGGGTAACGTGGTGGCAGACGCCTTAAGTAGGAAAAGGTTGTCCTTGAGCCTATTGTTTCTTGAGCGGCGAAACTTAGAATTCATCTCTAGGTTTGACTTTAGACCTTCCGTTGACTTTGTACCCGGTTTGCTAGCATCCTTGGAGGTCAGACCTACGCTTTTGGGATGGATTGGTGAGGCACAGCGAGACGACCCACAGTTGGTTGAGTTAGTAGAAAAGCTCAAAAAAGGGGAGTCATCAAGCCATCTCCGTAGGTATACCCTGGATGATAAGGGATGGTTACGTAGGGATAGTAGACTTTGTGTACCTCGAGACGAAGGTTTGAGGAAGGCTATTCTTGACGAAGCACATCATTCGAAGATGACCATTCATCCCGGCGGGGACAAGATGTACAAAGACATGAAGCGAGTTTTCTTTTGGGTCAGTATAAAGAGGGATGTGGCCGAGTATGTCGCTAGATGCTTGATGTGCCAACAAGTAAAAGCGGAGCAAAAGAAACCCGGTGGGTTGCTTTACCCATTGGAGGTTCCACTATGGAAGTGGGAAAGTGTCTCGATGGACTTTGTGGATGGATTACCAAGATCAAGGAAGGGTAATACGGGGATTTGGGTTAAAGTAGACAGACTTACTAAGAGCGCCCATTTCATTCCCGTGAAGAGTAAGAGGACAGCTCCATGGTTAGCTTCTGTATACGTCCGAGAGATAGTTCGTTTGCATGGTGTTCCTTCTAGCATAGTAAGCGATCGTGATCCTATCTTCACTAGCGAATTTTGGAGGAGCTTACAAGAAGCGGTAGGGACTCAGTTATGTTTGAGCACCGCATATCATCCTCAGACGGACGGCCAAACCGAGAGGGTGAATCGTATTCTAGAGGACCTTTTGAGGCTATGTATCCTAGACTTTGGGGGTACATGGGAAGAGCATCTTCCATTGGTGGAGTTCGCATATAATAATAGCTTTCAGTCCAGTATTGGCATGGCACCTTTCAAAGCTCTTTATGGACGACCTTGTCGTTCACCTACATGTTGGTGGGAATCTACCGATAAGATCTTACTTGGGCCCGATATGATTAGAGAGACTTCGGAAAAGATCGACTTGATTCGAAGGAGGATGAAGACGGCGCAAGATAGGTAGAAATCTTATGCAGACAAAAGGAGGACAGATCTTGAGTTTGATGTTGGGGACATGGTCTTTATCAAAGTGTCTCCATTACAGAATGTTGTTCGCTTTGGGTCCTTTGGGAAATTAGCACCAAGGTTTGTAGGGCCGTTTCCTATTAAGGAGAAGATTGGACAGATGGCGTATAGAGTGGAGTTGCCTGAGAGACTAAGTGGTGTACACGACGTATTCCATGTGTCACATTTGAGGAAGTGCTTGCACGAGACCACGGAAGTGGTAGAGCCGAGCTTGCTTAGAGAGGTGGAGATAGAGCGTGATGCGACAATTCGACGAGCTCCTACGCGCATTCTTGTGTCGGAGATCAAGAAGTTGAGGAATCGAGAGGTCAGACTAGTCAAAGTGCAATGGGGAGATGATGAGAGCAACGCTACTTGGGAGACAGAAGAGAAGATGCGTTCATTTTACCCTTTTCTTTTTGAGGGTATGTCTTTTAATTTCTCCTTTATCGCTTAGCTTGTACTTATCTTATATTTAGTATGTCCTCTCGCTAGTATCTTTGACCTTTAGTTAGGATAATCCTATGGTTGAAACATGTGTTTGAGACATGTTATGTATAATGGATGCAAAGTGGATGCAAGTGTTTGCTAGTGGTTGCTCGTGGACGCATATACACACACTATTAGACACTAGATCGACTCAGTCACTTCATATTGCATATTGCATATATATGGATGTATTTAGTAGAATGGATGTATGAGGATTTTTTTTTATCATATGGATGCTGCATTCAAATGATGATTGTGCATGCATATAGAGATAATATGTAGCATTAAGGAACTTTTGCATACATAATGGACACATGGCACTATCATGATTTGCATTAAGGAGGTCAACTGAATCAGTGGACCGCCTGATTTTGCATTAGATATGGACATATACACACACTGTGCATTTAAACATGAAAGCATTATAAGTCTATAAGGACAAAGGATGCCTGTGTTTGATGGTTGAGTATATGGACGATTAGATGTTAGGATATACATTCTTCTTGACTTGAAGATTTCGGGGTCGAAATCCTTTAAGGAGGGGAGAATGTAACACCCCGTAATTCTGTTAATATAAATATTCACAAATTAAAGAATAACTAATCTCAGACGTGAGAATTGTGGGAGACGGGTTGCGCCATTGTGTTCGTCTCGGAATTCTGGTTGAAATAAAGTCCGAGTTTGCGTGATTTGGACTTCGTATGAAGGAGAAATGGCCATCAGAAGTTTCAAAAAATACAAAATTCAAAATTCGAAGTCAAACAGGCCAGGCGGGAAATTTCCCGCCCATCACCCCAGGTCGACTGGGCAGTCGACACCCCCAGGACCAGGTCGACTGCGCAGTCGACTTGGGTGTCGACCTAGTCAAGTCGGCCAGGTTTTGGCAGAGCCCAATCTTGAGCTGCTGATGTGTCTTTAGGGCTGAGTTGGCTAATTTAACGGTTCAGGTTAGTTCTGAGTTGATCTGACGGTCTAAATAAATCCTAAACTCTATATATACCTAGGTAGTCTCTCACTCTAAAATCACATGAAAAATAGAATAGCCGCAGTCATGCCTTCACCATGGAACTCAGTGTAGCCGCCGCCAACTAGGAAAGAAGAAAGCTAATCAAAACTCTAATTCTACTCAATTCTAAAGCAAATCAAGACTCTCTTTCTTTTCTAATTGTGAGTATGATGATCTTAATAAGATTATTAGCAAACAAATTAGATTAAGATGTGATACGGATCATAATAAAATGATGTGAATTGTCACTTATGTTCTTGTAAACCTTATGCTATCATGTATGTTGTAAATCCTATGTTATGTGATGATGATATCCTATATGTTGTAAATCATGCTATGATGATATTATATATGTTGCAAGTTTCTATGCTAAGTTGCGATGTTACAAAGCCATGATGTTATTATGTTGTAGTTAGCTTATGAATCATGATGTTGATTATATATATTTGGGCTATGATGATTCACATGATAAATCACATGTACCTATGCAAGTTTAGATTTATTAGTATGTATAATCTCACATATTGTATGACATCTATTTAGATCTAGAATTATGACATCTATTTATATCTAGAATTATGCTATGACATGTGTGAGTTCTATGTGTTAGATGCTAGTTCACACCATCATTATGTTGCATAAACCACATATGCAAGTTTATATATGAACTTGGGTTATGATCATATTATGTAAGTTGTGACATTTAACCAAACAAGTTGACACCTTTAGATCCATGACATGTGTAGTTTTATGCAAGTTTCACCCCTATTATGATTAGATCTATTTTATTTGTCTATATGTTGTGATAATTTATCTTTGTGCTATGAGTTAGACTATTCGAGTCTAACGTATATTTTGCGTTGAATAAGCGAATGTATAATGTGGGTTGGGGGTAATATTAAGGATTTAATATTAAGAAATTGGGGTGCAATTGATATGATTTTGCATACCGTAAGTGGATGGCCATAATTGAGTCAATTATGGACATCATTAAAATTGGAATTAATTAATGATTTGAATAGGGATACATTTAAAACTGGGGTAAAAGATTATAAGTGTTAATCAATGCTTAGGACACGAGGTTGGACTCGTTTATGACGTAAAACTGCCCGGACCCGCTCGGCAAATCCAGTAGTCATAAATGTCAGCCCAATGTGAGAGGTCCTAGGCCCAAACTAAAGCATAACAGTTGTAAAGACACAAGGTTAGACTCTTTTATGGTATAAGACTGCCCGGACCTGCCCGGCGAATCCAGCTGCCATAAATGTCAGTCTAATGTGAGAGGTCTTTATAAGGTTATGGCCTTAATGAATTAAGAAATACTTAACCAGATAAACATGTGAGGTGGGACATGAGGGTTAAGTAGGTGCCTTGGGTGGCATGAGGAATCTAGTGGGTGCCTTTAGTGGCATTTGAAATACGATTAGTAAGACTTAACCAAACACACATGTAAATGAACATGACTAAGAAGAGAGTTAAGTGGGATATACTAGTGGGGACAAGCTTAGGTGGATAGCTTGTGGTAAGTAATTGGGGGCCCATTTCAACCAGTATCCCAAACGTATCTTTGTGGGCTCGACCCAAGTCGAGGACGGGACACGCATACTGGGCTTGACTATAAGAGGCCAAACGGGTTAGCGGTGGCAACGCAAGTCCAACGGGTTTCATATGCGTGTGTGGACCCGGGCTGGTAGGTAAGACGTTGTTGCATCGTGTAGGTAAAAGCTGTGCATCTTCAAGTTGTATCGAGTTGCCACTTTAGGGGAGTGATACACCCCACTGTGGGACCAGCACTGGTATCTACGAGTAGGGAGCCGATCGCAAGTGGGTAGTGGGGTACACCTAGCGGAGATAGGGGCAGGTGGCACCTATGTAGTCAGCTAGAGGTACACAAAGCTATTTATATAATTTCTAAGTTCGGTGAGTGGGATCAACCTTTAGGGTGACTGGTGTGGTGCAGTGTAGTAATTATTCGTTAGTAATTAGGTGTGCCTTTAACGTTATCTTTATCTGCTCTTCCATACCCAATAGTTCATAGACATTTCCTTGTTTTACAGCTTATGCCTTAGTCTAGTTATTTTGATAATAGTATTGTTAGAATTATCATACTCGCCAGACTTTATGTCTGACCCCCTCTATTTCTATCTGTTTCCCCCTCCAGGTCCTCAGGGTGGGCCCAGCTCTAGTGGAGCTTGATTGGATTACTTTATCTCTCTTTTGGAAAGCTTGGACCGTTGAAGTAAAGTCCAGCTTGTTATCTTCTTTAATGGCTATTTATGTAATGGGATTATGTATTTTGTTTTATCAAGATGGATATTGTACTTGACTCTGATTTATGGTTTTATGATGTAACAAACACGTTTAATTTTCGCTGCAATGAAATAAAGTTTTAGATTTCCAAGTACTACTTATTATCTATCGTGTTGTAATTTTTCTGTTCTATATTCACTTAAAACCTCCATGGAAGTTAATGCATTCCCTTTGTGAGTGACATTAATGGACGTGGGGTGTTACAATTTCAATCCCGCCTTTACCTGTGATGAATTCGTGTGAATTTATAGGGTTTCGAATCCCTAAATAATATATGATTTCAACATTAGATTTGGTTGTGATTTGTAGATTTGATTTTATCGAGTTTGAAATACTCGAACTTTCTGGAATTTAATTTTGTGATGAATGACTCGTTTGAAATTAAATTTTCTAGGAATAAATGTTTGGAATCAGATTTGTATCCCCAATTTGGTTGTGATTTGTAGCTCTGATTTGGTTGCGAATTTTTGAGATGAAATCCGATTTGTTTATGATTTTCTTATTTATGTTGTAACATGATATATTGGCCTTCAATTGCTAGAAAATGGCTGTCAAAGGCAATCCATCAAAGAAAGTGTTAGAGAAGTGAGAGAATGATTATGCCAAACTAGGGTTCTTGCAATGTGGAGCTGTGCTGACAGAGATAGACTGAGATCTTCATGCTAAAAGGCCTCAGACTGAAACTAGCCATGAATTAGTAAAAGGTGATTGTATTTTTGTTAATACTTAAATGGTTATTAGATTATTTGTCATTCACTTAGTCTGTTGTAATCCATACATCATGTTGTTTTAAGGAGACCAGAACTCATCATAGTATGTTATGCAATCTAACAAAGTTATAGTACCATGACACAACACAGTTTATAATGCAGTTCAGTGATCATATGATCTCAACACTTGTCTATTTTCTTGTTCAATCCTAATGGAGAGGTTTGATATATGTACAACATATTTTGTCTAAATTTAATCTCAAATTGTGTTGTTTTAGGTAGAAGTGGTGAATAACAGACTTGTTACAGACGTGGAAGTTTGAAACAAAAATACGTCGTTTCAAAGAAAGCTTGGTCCTCCGAAATCAGATGAATCGGGAGGTGCCCACTTGTTCGACCTAATCGGTTAGGTCGATCGCCGCCGGGACTATGGGGACCTGGACCCCTACTGGCGCTACGCCTGGACCCGCTGACGGCTCGCCTTCAGCTTGGAGCACGGCTCGTCTTCAGCTCGACATATATTTGTCAGTGTTAGTGTTTGTATAAATTGAAACTGCATATGTAATGAGTGAACTGAGCAATGTAGTGAGGAATATCCATATATGTGATTGACTATGTTATTAATAGTGAATTGTAAATAGTAGAGTTAGAAATATGTACTATTTCAAATGTTGAAATAAAAAATTATTTTAATAAAAATTCTGTTTGATATTTAATTTTATGCAGTAGCATTTAATTCTCCTTTTTTTTATATATTATATATATTTTTCAAAAAAAATTATCTATAGCAACATTGTGGAATGTTGCTACAGACACCTAAGGATGTTGCTATAGGCCTAAATAAGGGTCTATTGTAACATTATTGTTATGTTGCTGTAGATAGCCAAAATGTTTCCTTTGAGGTCTAAGGAAACGGTGAAAATTGCATCACCCCAAAAATGTTGCCAAAGACCTATGCTAACATTTTTTAGGCCTGTGCCAACATTTTTTTTGCGTTGTGTTAGGCCGTTTATGGCGTAGTGTCAGTTGGGCCGATATGATCTTAAAAGAGGTCAAACCCATCAAATTGCCATCAAGAGAAAACACTCTCTGCTATGGAGTTTATCTCACCCGCATTTTCAAATATTTTGGAGTCGATCTTCACAGAGAATAATTTGTGCCAAGGAAAGTGTTTGACTCTTCAAACATACATCTCATTCAAATTCCTCTCACTTTCCGACCATATGAGACATTCGAAGCCAAACAAGCCCGAATACAACAAGAACAAGCGCCAGTGGAAGTCGAAGAAGAAGAGACTTCTTTAGAAAGTGTTGAGTGTCCAACCAACACTGACACATTTCCAAAGAAACGATTGTTCAAAATCAAGTAAAGATTGTCAGCAATCAAAAGAAGCTTAAGAATATCTTTTCAAAAATGACCAAGTTCATGGTTAAGATTGGAAGAAAGCTTGGAATCTCACCTCCCTCCTCATCATACGCTGAAAAATAATCTATTTAGTTTAATTTATCTTTATGTAATCGCTTGTATTTGCTTATATTTGCTTTCGAATCTCGTATTTAGTGTGTCTTAATTCGTTGGATGTATTTGCTTTTATGAAGTAATGAATGGAATTTTATTTTACATCAAAATCATCCTTAAGTTACTGCAAAACTTTAGAATTAATTATAGTTTAATATAAGATCAAAAGGTTCAAAATTTCCAAAATTTTTAATAGGATATGTCCACATACATAATTGTATATATCGACATATAACTGCCAGATTTTTAAAACTTTTCAAATTTTAAAATTAAATAACTAACTCATATCCATTCAAAATCCAACGTAATCCAAACCCTATTTAAGCCTATTTCTTCCAGAAAATTTCATTATTCCATTTCTCCTTCTCCTCTATTCATTTCTTATCAAAAACATGGAAAATCCAATTCATAACATAAGTGTAAATCTTGAAGATTCTTTGAATTCTTTCAAGAAAATCCTCACCATAGTACTACGTAATCAGTGCCATCTAGAGTTAATTCAAATGAGAACGGTTGAATATCAAGAAAAACATTTTAATGTAATTTGTTGGCCAATCTCTTTTCATTTCAAAGATGAAAACAAAAAAGCATCACTTAACAATGAAGAAGAATGGAAAGACGTCAAGAAGAACCCAATCACTAATCAAGATGAATGGGTTGAAGTCCCAAGAGACGTTTAATTGCTTTGTATGATTAATATGATTGATTTGTTTGAATTTGTTTGATTATGTGACTTAAAACTTGTATATAGTAAACATATGGTGTGGTGTGCTTGATTTGGTTTGTATAGATAACTTATAACATATGTAATTATATTACTTGATCGGTTTGTTTATATGATTATTGTATAATCATATATTTAGGGGTCTTATTTATGTATAAGGTTTATATACATTTATTTAGAATTAAAGGGAATACATTATTTTAGATAGATTTAGAACTTAGGGGGAGTATTTTACTTTAGTATAGGAATTATTTAGATAGTTACAGGATTTACAGGGAGTAGTTTTAGAAATTTTTTTGATAATGCCAAAGGGGGAGAAATATTAAAATGGGTCCGTTTGGCACAGGTCCCTATTATGTTTCAAAATTAGGCTCACATCCTATCATAAACTTATTATAAAATACATCCCTATTTTTTGAAAATTCAATAAATAAATAAAAAATATAAAAAAAATCATGTAAATTCATATTTAAATAAAACACGTAAATGTTGAAAAATTCAGATAAAAAAACCATCAAAAAGCACGTCAAAAACGAAAAAAACAAAAAAAACAACGAAATTGCAGTTTAATGCATAATAGTATGCATGTATTTGAATTTTCTTGCATACATCTATGCAAGTATTCCAATCATGCATTTTTGTTGATTTTCTTGCATACGTCTATACAAGTATTGCAGAATTCTTGCATAAAAGTGTGCAAGTATTCAAATGCATGCGTATCAGTTCACATTTATTTGCATACATGTATGCAGTAAAAACAGAAAAGATGCACACATGCGTGCAACAATATGCAGGGAAATGTCAGTTCAATTTCCTTTATGCAATACTTGCATATATGTGTGCAAGTATTTCTAATAGTTGCACACATGTATGCAAGTTATGGTCCAGATTTTCAAAAGAAACAACTTATGCAATAGTTGCACACATCTATGCAACTATTGGTAATAGTTGCATACATGTATGCAACTTTTTTCTAATTTCCTTAAACTTATGCGAACGTTTGCAGATTTTTATTTATTTTATTTTATTTTTAGTACTCAATAGCGTTTTTTTTTTGGCCAAAACACGTAAGTATAAAAATAGGGACTGGGTTTGAAACAAAACTTAGGGAGGGATGCCGTTTATATTTAAAACTGTAATAGGGGGCGCAACCTAATTTCCACTTATAAAATATAGAATTTGTTTATAGGATTCATGTAAACAGTGGGAGTATTAGAAGGATCACCATCAATAGGTATGAACAAGTATAATATTTTATAAACTAAGGTTGTCATCATAAAAAAGAGGGAGATTGTTGAATAATGGAGTTTTGATGACAACAACCTTATTTCAATATTAGTTGATATAAAATATATACTAACATTTTTATCTAGAATATATATATATATATACATACAGGATTATGCAGGATTTATATATAGGAATTATTACTGAAGACTGTACAGTTTAAAGATGTTAGAGATTCAGAATTCAGAAATGATTCAAGACTCATGAGTAATCAAGATTTCAAGAGTTCAAGATAAATATAATAATAGAGTCTAGTTTATGTAAGACTCTGAATAGAACTCCAGGTTCAAATTCAACTTCAAATTCTATTTTTCAATTTTTGATTTCAAATTCTATCTTCAATCTTTATCTTCTCTATTTTACTATACTTTTGATTTTAAACTCAAATTTTATAGTTTATAAGTTTTATATATTATATATTTTATATACTTTATATTTATATAGTTTTAAACTCTATAATTTTATGTTCATATATCTTATATTTATGTTTTCATATGATTTTCCACTTTATAATACTTATTTATAACACTATGTTTTAATTCAAGAATTTCCAGAATAGTATATATCAAAACACTTGAAAATTGCTCAAAATTCAAATTTACATAGTGATATGTCGACATACATATATGTCTATGTCGACATATAACTGTCACATTTTTATTTTCAAAGGAAGTGTCTTTTCACTATTTGTGACGTTCCAGAAACGTTGCAACCTTTCAAATTTTATAAATATGAGCTGATTTCAATTTTTTTTCATAATTTTTCTTCTCCATCTTCATCCCCTTTCTTTACACCATTATATTTTCTTATTTTTATGATTTCTACAATTATATTCTGCCGAATTCAATTCTATTTACATAAAACTTCTTCTCTTCTCACTCTCTACTCATTACTCTTTGAATCAAAGTGCTATTGAAGAGTTATATGGCTATTGTAATCTTTTGGAAAGTGTTTGGGTAATCAGTGTTTTCCTTGTAGCCGTGAAATCAAGGAACGAGAGCGGCGTTACCCTCGTAGCCGTGAAATCAAGGATGTTGTACTTGGATATTGATATAGTACTAAAACTCTGCGCAATCCAGCGTTGCGCAATTCCGAACCAATATAAAATCCGGTGTGTTCTTTCCTTTTTTGCATTTTATTTTTGTTTATTATTGTGTTTGTGTTTGATTTTGTGTCTGTGATTGTTTCTGTTGTGTATGATTCATATAGTAGATCATATAAGTTTTAGATTTTGTTTAAATTCTCAAAAACACTATTCACCCCCTCCCCCTTTTAGTGTTAGTTTTGTCTTAATGATCCATTCCGCAATCACTAACAAAGTCAACAACAAATCATGCATGCCCAACTTAAACCTTTTCAAAATGATGAATTGTTACTGGAGTTTAATAAAAGATTAGATAACAAGAAGAGAAGGAACTAAACAATACACAGAATCCCATAACGGAATGATAAAATATAATAATAACATAAGCAGTTCATAAAACCGTTAAACAATATTCATTTGATTTTAGTTTACAATATCTTAGTTTTTCATTATATATAACATATCAATGATGCAGTGGAAATAAAATAGTAGTTAAAAGAATACACTAGTATTACCGCACAATGGTAGAGAAAACCGACCGTTAAGTTGCACAATAATAGAAAGAAAATAATAATTTTTTTCTCAATTACGAGTTTGTTCAAAAAAATTGTCTATTTTGTTTTTTTAATAAAGTAATTGTAAAAGTGCAAATGCACTAAATGTTGTGCATGCAAGCTAGCTTGGCATTGAGGATTTGCTATAAATGTATTGATGCAAATCATTCATAAGCACACAAATCATTCATAAGCGCGCGCGCGCGCACACACACACACACACACACACACATATATATATATATATATATAATATTATATCAGCAAACATCGATATACTTTTAATATTGAGTTTCTTTATAACTCTAAATTATTACTGAATTTAAAAAACGAAAGGACAAATCAAATAAATATATACTCACAACATATATCATATTTATGAATATTTTAATTAAAAAATGGAAAAAAATGCAAGAATAGATGTAATAAATAATTTACGATTATTGAGTTACGTTATTTAAATAAATTAACCTAAAATTTCCATTGTTAATATAAAATTAAACTTTAGACTTTATCGTTGTTGATATTTCTTCTACTAAAAGGCTTGATTTAGTAACCAGTAACTAGTTGATGCATAACTGTTATCTTTGTTCTTCGTTTTCATTCATATACTCAATCTGGGCAACATCAACCCTAAAAAGTTGAAAGACTCATAACAGTAATTATAAAATTAATCCAGAGTGTATGTGTACCATCAACAGTTGAAAACATGATACAAAAATAATTACATATAAAGTTGGCTGCTTAATTAAGCTCCAAAAAGTTATCTATTGTGCATTAGAGATAAATTCGTTATAGTGATAGATAAATTGGCAACTTCTTAGAACAAGATAAGCTCCCAAGAGATACTCGCTTTGATACAGAACTAGGAGGAGGTTTATGCTTCGCAAACGGGTAAATTAGGGAGCAACATTAACTTAGAATATTTTATTTGCCAAAAGTTCTATAGAGTAATGTATAAGTTACACGAGTTCATTATTAATAAATGTGCAACAAATCATATGCATAGCCAGTGTACTAATGATGCTTGACCGATGCACCATACACCAAAGTAGAAAGATTTTGAGCATTTTTGGTCAATTACACGAGTTACTCTGCTAAGTTGATACAATATACAACTTAAGAAGATATTCTAAGAAACTGGCTGATAGATTAAAATGAGTGAATGTTAGGCTTAGATCTTTAAAATCGAACTTAATATGCAGAAAACCACTCTCAAACAAAGATTGTAAATTAAGTCTCTATAATTTAATTACTAAATAATTGTACAAGTTATGCGATTATTCAGTGGATAGTTGCAAATATTTATGCAATTATATAAAAAAATTGCATGAACGTCTACAAGTTTTTTGTGAATAATTACGGATATTTTTTCGTAGTTTTCTTGGTGAATAATTATAAAAATTTCCGCAATTTTTTTCAAATAATTTATGAAATTTCCGCAGTTTTTTTGGTGAATAATTACAGAAATTTATGGAAATTTTCGTTTTGAATAATTGCCGAAATTTTTGTAATTTTTTAAAATAATTGCATAAATATTGCAATTGTTTACTAAATAATTGCATAAGTTTATTCAGTTATTAATTAACTTAATTTTAGAGAGACGAGTGAGGAATTTCTTTTAAAGGACAAGGTTACTAAATTTTTTAGCCAAAATTATACAAAGTTTTGAAATTGGTGAGTAAGACAAAAGTTAGACAAAAGTGGAATTAAGGGGGTCCACTCTCATTTTCACTTTTATCATACAACTTGTCATTCTCCTCAATTTTAAAACTTGCCATACTTTTGGTTAAAAATTTTGCTAACTTTATACTTCTCAGTTCTCCCTATTTTCCACAATGTTAATTTACATACCTTTTTTTTAACAAGGATCTTTTAGCTATTTTAAAATTCAATAGCGACTTTAGCCAAATTGTCCCTTAAAATAACATATACCTATTTAATGCCATACAAGTGTTGTATTTTCTATTTTTGTTTTTCAAACCTTTTTTCAGGTATTGATCAAAAGTTTAAAATTTTAGTTTCGTTTCGTGTCAAAAAAAAAAAAAAAAAAAAAAAAAAAAAAAAAAAAAAAAAAAAAAAACCAATCAATGTTTTCGTTGAAACTGCATTTAAACTGCACTTTTTTGCATTTTTCGTCGTAAATATCTATAATTTTAACATCATATCAATTTGCATTTTACAACATCAAGCATCCACACATCACACTAGATTTGTGATTTACACTTAACATATTTGTTCCATCAATATGTGCATCTTAAACTGATCATATTGCATTTTAAGCTATAAATATTTGCAGTTGTAATTGTAAATATATACATTTTAATTGCATATCTTTCGCTAAATAGTATAAATGTTTTTCTGAAATTTGTTTCTGTAAAAGACTGAAAAATAAGGTCAGGGTGCGTCTTCTTCCTACGCAACGCATTCAGTTGAATTGAAGTTTACACGTTTAGTGATCCTAAGAAAGCGGGCTCTCGTTCCATCCACAACCATCAACTTATTTTCCCGACACGACTTCCCAATGCGCCATTTTCGCCTCTACTTATTTTACTTTATTTGATTCAAATTTGGTGAACAGATTCGATCTTCAACTTGTTACCACATTTTCTTGCCCATAGCTTGCACGATTCTTTTTTTGCAGCCTTTACAACTGCTGTAACGAAACCAAAAGCATACGTTTCGAATCACTTCCCATGCTTTCTGATTTGAGGGATGAATAGCTTCGACACCAGGTAAATTGCTTTTCTATTGCCGATTTCCTCATTACTGGTTCGTTTATTCTTAAGTTTTATCAATGGCGTGAATTATATGATATTTTGAGTAAAACATTTTGTCGAACAGGATGTGGTTGTAGATTCGGCATACTTGTTTTGTAATTGGGTAGGAACTTATTTTAGAAGTGTTAGAGGTGATATATTAAGTCGCTCGATAGTTAGGAATGACTAGTTATTGCGTTGGATAAAGGCATCAATCTAATTTAGTAAATCTGTGAGATTTTGCTTGGGTGTCGAAGTATTTTGTATGCCCATCAAAATTAAACATTTGGTCAGTGCCAAGTTCAAGTTTTGGTTATCCATCTGGTTCTGAGGTCTGGGTAGTATCCCAATGTTAAGGAATATAGTAAGTGCGGCAGATATCACATTGGATGACCATTGTTTTGAAACCAAAGGCTGAATAAGCAGTGTTAGTGACGCTGTTGCATAACGCACCTATTATAATGCGCAATCTTGGGATTTTTGATTTGGGGGTGTTGAATGTAAAAGTATTAAAAATACTGTTGGCATTTGAAGTAGCAGTAGGCAGAAAAAGTGTTGTGTTGGATGATCATTTCATAGAGAGATGAAGAAGGAAATTTGATCAGCATTTTTGCAGGGGAATGCTCTTTGCATTCTTGTTTCAATACAACTGAACAAACTGCACTTGTCCAAACTTGGGGACCAAACATCAGTACCTACTGAGCCTTGGAAAGAGTAACCTTTGACCCTCTTTGCTTCTACTATTTTGCGGAGGTTTGTTTGGAAAATGATTATGGCTAGTAATATACTAATGCGAGAGCAATAACTCCCATAAACTAATTGTCAAAACAGTTCTCAATTTAATGGTAAGGGTGCGTTCTCAGCGATGGCGAGCGGTTACAATGAACGGTTGATTTGAGCAGAGTATTGAGCAGATAAAATGAATTGAGCGGAGAGTGTGTTTTTGTGTATTTGAGCGGAGAATTGAGCGGTGAATGAAAAGGAGTATTGTGGTTGAAGATGAGTAATATATATTAATTAATTGTTAGAAATAGTTAAAATAAACGTTGAAGGGGTGATTAAAAGGTTAAAAAACAATTAATTACGCTCGCTTCCGATGCATTTGACGCATCCGATGCAAATGCATTATTTTGGTTTGTTGGACTGAACGGATGAAATGTATGGAACCATTGTAACGGACAAAAAAAAGCACGCGAGCAGTACATAATTTGTTAATACACTCGTCAAAAGTTGACAGTGTGATTGATGAAGCACATTTGATTATTGAGTAATATATTAGTTGGTCAGGAAATTGGTAAGCTTCAATATATTTATTGAAATTTAAAACTCTTTAATTTTTACCTGGATCTCCCTTTCTGTAATAGAATCGGAATGATAATGTTTCTGTAGTGTTAGGATTTATACAATTGGTCAATGATAATTAAACTGATAGTTGAAAATTGATTGACTATTTATAAATTACCGACAATATAAAATTAGTGCAACTATTGTTGGTTATGTGAGATTGAAATAATTTGCAAAGTTCTCAAGAAGAGTTCGATACTTAAAAAAAAGAGGAAAAAAACAAAAACTCCCTGTTACCAGGAACCTCTGGGAGGGTTGGTGACCGATCAATTGCAGAGGATTAAGTTGTGTATGTCCGCTTCAATTATAGCGCCTAAATGTGTGCAAGGCAGAGTTCAGTGCTATATTCACGAGTGCAACAGATGAGTATAAAAGTGAAGTAGGTTTGTTTGAACTGATTTTACACAGACAAATGCAAAAGGGTTGCAACACAGTTTTGTCGAAAAGGAGAAAAAGATATGGAA
Organism: Allium sativum; assembly: GCA_030737875.1. NCBI lineage: Eukaryota > Viridiplantae > Streptophyta > Magnoliopsida > Asparagales > Amaryllidaceae > Allium > Allium sativum. The sequence goes on along the minus strand of CM060923.1, from coordinate 567,116,291 downwards.
TAAAGAAGAAATTTTCAACACGGACATTGAGGGTGGGGGGTTCAGATGGATATAACGGGCTTTGATTGCCACAAGGTGTGTTGGGATATTATATGTTCAGACTTTATCGATCTGATCCAATCTTTTCTCCTGCAGGAAGGGTGGTCCAAAGGTGATGGTCATCGATGCACCTTTTCTCATCCCCAAGGAGAAATTATTGGAGTATTGTTTTAACTTAAGACCGAACTACTTTGCAACTCTTCAAACAAGATTATCTTCGAAATTCTAGCAAAATGAATAGTCCTTTATTTTATTTTATTTTATTTTATTACATCAGTGTTAATTCCCAAACAGGCTATATCGTAAGTAGATTGATCCTTTATCTCCTGCTATATTCATTATCATGGCGGAAGCTGTCAACAGGGGAATGTATAAGCTGACTAGAAAAGGAAATAGAGATAGATTCACAGCACCCGATAGATATTTCCTCTTATTTTGTCACTATTGTTTGTGGGCTATTGTATGATTGTTAAATATTTAAGACAACTTAAAGATACTTTGGTGCGAGAGGTCAATAGCTTTGAAAGTTGTTTCATCACCTCAAATAAAGCCCTTCTTAGCCACAAGGAGTAGATTAGTAATTTCGCAGGATTCGAGATCGAGATGTTGCCCTTCACTAATCTTGGAACTTAGATTCATTGGGGGAAGAAGAATTCTATCTTCAACGCAGCAGTGGACAATGCATGCGACATAGTATGTGGTTAATGTTCTTTCGTCTTTCCATATTTTCCAAGCAACAAAGCTTGTACTAACCAACTTAGTAGTTATTGTGCTGGTATTGGGAACGCATGTCTTCTGAATGATGACACCAGGTCACTGTATCTGTCTTTTATCCAACTATACGCTGATGCATTTGAGAGTGCATCAACTTTTTTTTCTGTGTGTGTGTGTGTGTGTGTGTGTGTGTGTGTTTTGGTTTGTTTTAGATATCCGTAGACGGACTTTACAAGTGAGGTGAGTCTGTGTATCAAGACTGGCACAGTTTGAATAAGCCTATATTTGTAAATGATTTTGAAAGGGCCTATGTCTGTCGTTTGTTTTAGACTTAAAAAAAAAAAAAAAAAAAAAAAAAAAAACTTTTTATAATGGTTTGAATAAATTTCCTTCCTGTATACACTTGAAATTACATGAATTTATTACCTTGTTTTTGAAGGAAAATCGCAAAACAGGAAATGTCGAATTGTCAACGATTATTTGGAATCAGGCTCTAAAAGAAGAGCAATGTCTAGATGAAGCAAGCCGCATCAGTATTAGATACTGAAATCATAAACAAATATTCACTGCAACTTTTTTTTAGGACGAACTATGTGGGAAGAACTATGGATATTCAAAATATTACTTGATTGTGTTATGAGTCTTCTTGTCCTTTCCTTCTATTTTAATCGACTAATATTTCAGGTCGAACAAGTTACAGCGAGATGTACAAATAACTAAACCACTTCTAAGGATTATGACCGTAGTCAAGTCTTAATTGGTTGATCTGCATTCATACTGGTATCTTACAGATTAACCTTACAAGTCACATAAATGTGTAAACGAATTTAAACTCAAGTTGCACTGTGGCCTTTTTTCATTCTGATACCTGCACATTGGCAGACAGGATGTGTACACATACATACCATCAATTCTTACTTTCGTCGTCATCCCTTCATCGAACACTGCTGGTCTTTTTCTTCATCGCTTCCACTGATTTTTTTGGGCAATCACTTCCCCTTTAAACATCATCATCATTATCTACATTAACCTCTTTATTATCTGAAACATATTGGTGTTGCATCATTAAAGATGATAGTGTATTTGTATAGATAGACTTACCATGAAATTTCAGACTTCAAGCATAATTAGTATAAATCGTAGTAGTAGTCTCGTATTGATCTCATATGCTGAAACAAGTATTTACAAGCTTCATTAAAAGGTTGTATAGCATATCGTCATTGCATAGCATAGACTAAAATTTATTGTGTACTTGTTATATGAATTCTCAATATCACGCTGAACAATATTTTTTCTTTTTTTACAGATCCTGATCTGATAACCTTGATGCTGAGTTCACCTGTTTCGCAACAGCAAAATGTCATTTTCAATTTGGTCTGGCAACCTCTGTCACTTGAGAAATTGTATTAGTACCAACTTCAGTTACAAATTGCTGACTCCAAAATCTAAAGTCACCTGTGAAAAGCTGATTAATCCTAGAACATGCAAACTACGACTTTTTGCAACAACTGTGGAAGGAGAAAATCAGAAATCACAGGACAGGAAGTTTAATGCCAAATTGAACCTTCAGAATATTTCAGTTCGCACAAACAGGAGTAACGGTACAACCAAGTCCGGACTCCATGGACATAAAGCTGTTTTATGCTATGATGTCCAGAATACTGCTGAAAGAAAAGTTACCGATTGGCCAGTGGTTGTGATTGTTTTTGATATAGAAACTACTGGACTTAGTCGTCAGAAAGAAAGGATAATTGAGATTGCTCTTCGCGATCTACACGGAGGGCAAAATAGTGTTTTTCAAACTTTAGTCAACCCCGGAAAATTTGTAAAAAATGCATATATTCATGGCATCAAGTCCAATATGGTCAATAGGCCTGATGTCCCAAGGTAATTTCTATTTGTAAAAATAATCCTTTTTTTTTGTTGTTGGACAAGTCACTAATCTTAAATATTTATAAGAAATATTGATCATTCATTTTATTCCTAAGAGTATCACATTTCTAATTTGAATTTTGCAGTCTTATTACCTTTTACAACATATTATTTTGCATAGTCATTTATCTGTGGCTGGCACAATTTGGATATTGAGTAATCTTATTGCCTTGTTGAAGCTCGTTTTTCTTCTGCTTCAATATTTTTCAGTAACCTTCTTATAAAAAGGCAATCAGACAATGAGACAATTAGTGTTTTACTTTTTGAGTTTTGTTCATGACAATCAAAACGAATACAATATAAAACTAATTATCTAAATCATCCCTTTTTGGTACTGATTTGGACAAGTATCATATGTTTAACAAATGCGGAAAAGGCACTATAATTATTTTAAAATGTTGGCCGCCAACTTGTCTCCCATATATCAATGCATTTATGCTAAATGTGTGTGTGTGTCTATATAAATGCATTTATGCTTTCAAATTCAAAGATAAGCAAATTATTTTAGTACTCGGTTCACACCATCATCAGCCCTTTAAGTTATTTGTCACCTAGATTTCATTTATAGTTGGATCTATCTACTAGTGGTTGCTTTGAGTGTATCTACTAACATGGTTGAAATTATTCAGAAAAAGAAGCCATAAGCGCATAATGTATTTCTAATATAGTATGGCTTTAAATGTTTTATGTTTCAAAATTTAATTTACAGATTTGAGGAACTCATTCCAATTCTTTTGAAGTATATAAAGAGCAGACAGAGAAATGGAAAGCAAGTCATATTGGTTGCCCATAACGGTCGTCGATTCGATGTACCATTCTTAATATCCGAATTTCAAAGATGTTCTGTTGATATTCCTCAAGACTGGCTTTTTTTAGACACACTCTATATTGCACGTCAGTTGGTGAACCCAGATGGTATGTTATTTGCTTATTCATATATCTCCGTGCCCTAACATTTCGATGAAAAGATAAATGCTTTTGGCTTCAAGCTTTTTTATTTTTATTTTTTATAATCGGACACCTAGATGATAGTACATTGTTCTACAAGTCTTAGGCATTGTGTACTACAAGTCAACATATGTCCCGTTGTTCAAATTAAGCACTATACAGTATTCGGACCTATGATCTCATTGATCGATGCGAGAGCGTCTAACCAATCGGACAGTGATGATGAACTATTTGATATTTATATCGTTGTATTTTGGTTATTTTTTCAAGAAGACCATTTCAAATAATTTGTTTCAAAGCAAAAACACTTTCATTTTATGCAAATTGTAGACACTGAATGTTGTAAACAAGACAGTACCACCTTTAACACTCTTGTGTTCAAATATCTTCATCCTAAGCGCAAATTTGATGTGTACGTTTAATTGTTTGACTGCGTTGCTTTCAGGGTCAAAGCTACCGTCTGTATCTCTAGATTCTTTGCGTCAGTACTATAACATAGACTTGGTCGGACCTGCACACAGAGCCATGCAAGATGTCACGACTTTAACGCACGTGCTTCAGAAAATGACTTTCCAGCTTAAACTCTCTGTTCCGGAGCTGTTGGAAAGATCTTTCAGGGCATCAGATATAACCAAACCAACTCCTTGATTTTTCTCCTCGTATTTATGTTTATTATCACTATATGTATGTTAGAGCAGCTCACTGTTTGTAATGGGTGTCATTGTTCAGTGCACAAAGGAATCTGACTGTCAGATTGAGTTGTGAATATCAATTGTATGTTCATTCATTCGTCAATATTGAAATGAAAAGAAAAAAAAGGTGTATTTATCTTTTGAACTGGTTCTAGCTTTATAGAGATATTAATGTTATTTGGAATGAAATTCCTCTGTTCTGTGCAGTGTTGCATATTGATTTTTCAAATAAATTGTTGCCTGTGTTATTGTTGATTTCAACTTAAATAAATTTATTAAGCTGTAGTTCCATGACATCGTTATATTTTAACCAATTTTATCCCAAATGACTGAACTTCAATGAATGGACATGCACATTCTATATGCATCATGAATTTGCAAACATTTCAAGAAACCAAGTTGTATTTTTTGGCACACACAAGGAACGTGAGAAATGAGCATTTGAAAGATGCATGCAAGGAAAATGTTTGATGAAAAGAGAAGGGGTTTTTATGTTGTGAAATGAGCATTTGAAAATAGTATGTTAACTGTTTTGTAATGCTTAAATATTTTATTGTAATCATTTTTGTTTAAATAGTTGAATAATATATTAAAAAAATCATTAATTACTAGAAATTAAAATAGAACTTGATCATTGTACCAATTTCTTGTACTCTTCCCATCGGGGTAATAAAATTTTCTCTTTAAAGTGGATGTATACTAATAACTTGTTAGTGGAACCACTATAAGTTCGGTGTGTGATTTATTTTTATTGATATTGGTTACTGTTGATTGATTGTGACTGAGATCATTTGTTTTGGATTGGTTATTGGCTGTTTTGATGGTTGAGATATTGTGAATTGATTGATTTTGCAACTCTATCAACGATCCTTTTTTCGCAGCGATTGTGGGTTTAGATTTGAATTAGTGTTTAAATTCGAATCCACAAATAACATTTGGTATCGGAGCAATAGGTGTTGGTTGGTGATTGTGAAAATTCCAGAATTAGATAATCGCTCCGGTAGTCTCTCAACTTTTAGTCCAAATAATGTAGCGCCTTATGTACGTACTTACTATGCGGTGTCGTGATCTCAGTTGGTTATAAAAACGTAGAATAGAGATAATGACTTTGAGAAATGACAATGGTAGGTGAAAGAGGTTTTTAAAAGGAATCGGATGCATTAGATGTTATCTGATACTCATTTGTTGCCAAGTGATATCTCAAATGTTGAGAAAGAGGAGATGGAAAAGTGGGCATACACTACTCTTCAACTTGCTATAGAGGAGAATGTAATCTCCGAAATTAGTGGTGAGATAGTTGCTAAAGATATATGGGACTTGTGAGAGGGGTTATATATGAAAAAGTCACTTACGAATCGTTTGATCTTATTGCGAACATTTTCCAGCCTCATGATGAAGGAAAGTAATTCACTTAAGGCACACTTGAATACCTTTGATGGTTTTCTAATGAAGATGAAGGCGGTAGATTTAAACATTGATGAACAACAAAAGGCGATGATATTGTTCTGTTCATTGTCGGAGCATTATTTAGCATTTTCCAATACTATGATCTATAGCCAGGATACTTATCTGTTGATGATGTCAAAGCAGATCTTCTTATTGAGGAATTAAGAGATCAAATGAAGGAATAAAGTGAGGGTAGTACTGAAGCTAGCGTTGATCATGGTTTATTTATGGAGAAGGGGAAGAATGTAAAGAAGGGAAACTGTAGGCGTTCTAAATCAAGAAATCCAGGTTGGAGATGAAGATCAAGGAAGAGAAATGACAAGTGCTATATTTATAAGAAATCTGGGCATTAGAAGAATGAATGTCGATACAAAGATAGAAGGAAGGAAGTAGCATCTTTATCCATAGTGATGGAAAGTGGTGTTGGTGAGGTGGATGAGAATGTATTAACAAAGGTAGCATCAGGTGTTTTGGGCATCGAATGGGTACTTGATTTAGGTGCGTCTTACCCTATGACACTTAAAAGGATTTGCTTTTCGTCTTATGAAGACAAAGAGGGAAATTCAATTGTTATGCGAAACAGTGCTATATGTAGGTCAATGGGCATTGGCTCCGTGCAAAAAAGATTATTTGATAGAGTGATTCACACGCTCACTAATGTATGCTATGTTTCGGGACTTAGAAAGCCGCTTATATTTTTGGGGCAATTGCATTTTAGTATGCAAAATCAACATTGAGAAGGATTGCTTAAGAGTTTCTAAGTTGGCGCTTGTAGGTATGAAGGGTACCAGAACTCATGGTGTTTATTTGCTTCAAGGGTTGACCATAGAGGGTAAAACTTCTGTGGGAGTTGATTGTTCTTGTGGCTTGGATGCAATAAAGTTATGCCATTTGAGATTAGGTCATGCCTCAAAAAAGAGTTTGGATATTTTTCGAAAAAGAGAGGCGATCAAGGGTGAGTATAACGACCCATAATTTAACATTTAGATATTCAAAAAATTTATTTAAATATTGATTGTTATTTACTCAACTAACAGTTCCAAAATGAGATTTTTCCACAAACGATAGAATAAGGACGTGGGACAATTTCCATTTAGTTTGAATTGTTCGTTACATGGAAAATGAGCACTTGGATTGCTATAATTTGAGTTTGGATCAGTCGATGGTCATATCGATTTCGAAATACGTGTAAATAGTTTTTCTGAAGCATAGTGTCGGAATGCAACGAAATTTATATTTCTTAATCATCGTACTAAGTTATTGCATGCCGTCAAATTGCATAGTGAACCGACGTATCATTCGACCGCGCGCAAAATTGAACGTATGTCAATATCTACAAGAAACTGACATTATAATTCGAATTTGAAAAGCTAACTTCCACATACAATCGATTTGAGTCACAAGACTAGTATTATTATTTTCAAAAGGCATTTTTATGTAAATACGACAAACGGCATGTCCCGATTGGAGGTCGCGGGATTTTGACTCCGCTTGAGAATAAATTAATAAAATAAACAACCATATGCTACAGTACTTGGCTCATTACTGCGCATTTTCCCCAAAATCAAAATTTTCATTGTTCCATATAGAACGACCGCATTACTACCCGAATTAGGGTTCCAGTCTCCTCGAGATTTAAGTAGATTTAGGTGACTTTGATCACTCCATTGTGTTTCTCTCACCGAGACGCTCCTCCCTATACCTGTGGTTTTTGGTTCGCATGCTAGTGGTAGAACCCAAGTTTTTTCCCAGTCATGTAGCAGACGATGTCGCGATTCAATGCTGGAGTCCGGAGGTGGAATGTATGATACCAATGGATCGAGCATGAGAAGATAGAGTCGTTGGCATGATCAGATTTGAATTGCGATGATCATAGCATCGTATCATTGATGGAGCATGCACGTTGTTGTGGGTTGTTTCACGTTTTCAGGTACAACATGTTTGGGGAAGAAGAGGGTCTAGGGGTAATATTGTAAATACATGTATTTTTTATTTTATTTGCATCAATTTAAATCGGAGAAACTTATATCTTGCGTAACATTCTCATACGAGGTTGGAATTGGATGTTGTTTCTTCCTATGGACTCGTATTGACAATATCTACATTTTACAGCTGGTTTAGGCAGATTTGGCTAAGGTTAGTGATATTATCACTCATGAACTACGTTTCTCATATAGTATAGTTTTGATGCTTTAAACTGATTTCTGGCTATAAAGCGTAATATTTAGGATAGTTGAACCTAGTAAATAATTCATAAAAAGATGAAAAAGTGATTTAAGTATATTTAATCTAACTGTCACATTTTTATTGGATTGCGTGGTATTAGGTGTTATTTACCCAGTTATGCGCTATTGAGCACTATTTTGACCATATTTCTAGATTTATGTTACTTGGACATTTATATCACTTTTATTGCTATAGCTAGGTTCTATTAGTTTATTATTGCTATTATGGATACTTATATGCTAGCTTAGAAATTTGTTTGACCATTGGTTGTAGGATTGAATTGTTTGCTTAGTTTAGCTTAAAACGCCGTTCGTTGGCGAACTAGTATTAATAAATCTTACACGTTAGAGTTTGGGATGCTTGTCAATCAAATGCACATGTGTCGGCCGCCCCGTACCATCAGATATTTCCCCGAAATGTGTTGTGCCAATGCTCGACTAGCACAGGATGATCATCAAAAAGGTTGAAACGATGAAACCTGCAGTATATCTCACAGCGCATGGAATAAAATATAATAATAACATAACTTGATATAAAACAAGCGAGACAATATATAAGCTGAAAACTAAACCATATCCGTCAGAGTAACGGAATCCAAAATACAGCTTCATATCCAATTATTACAACTTAAAATACTGTCTCAAGAAGGAAATAAAAGAGGTACACTACTAATGTCCAAAACAGTGGCCAACAACAACACAGGAAGAATATGTATAAAGTACGTGGAAGCCTCCTGCTCGTCTCCGGACAGCTACCCATGCATAACCACCTAACCGGCCTCTAGTTTGCTCATTTAGGAGCACCCACAGTAATAAGAAGAGACATAAAACTCTGGGTCAGACGAAAGTCTAGTGTGAGCGAAAGCAATTCTGTACAACTAAATAAAGCAATAACAGGTATACCTAATCACACCTAACTTGGACCTGCAATCAAAGAGTTAGCACAACAGGATGTACAATACTCTAAGTTAACACTAACATTGAGTGTAAAATGGAAGTGTGCGTGTCATGGTAATAGTAAACATCAAACATAGCAATCATCCTCACATCTCTCACCCAGTGCGTAAACCATACAATATTCACCTCTTTGGTCACCAAATCCATTGGGGCCATGACGGGTGCATACCACACTGGACTATATACAACTATTGTTATGACCATACCCCTCTAGTCTATAGTCAATAACCCTACCCAGTCCACACTTCCTTAGCTCAGGGATACGGGCCAACCAGTCTACACTTCCCTGGCTCTGGTTCGTCTGCATACCCCCTCTCTCAAAAGTGAACCGAAGTTACATATATCGCTAACTCCTTTGGACACGTCCTACAACAAAGCCCAACTCTTGAAGTTAACTCGTTAGTTCCCATCTGGATCCTGAGTAATAACTTCTCACTTGGACCTTCTTTGCATCTCAGGTTCTGGTCGAATCGAAATTGATCTTCAGAAGAGTTCACGGTCATCGTCGCATGGTAGTGGTAGAAACTCAAATTCGGTTTGGTTCGGCTTCCTTCTGTAACAACCCAAAAATCAGAACCAATTTAAAATTTTTATTTTGGCAATTTTAATGAATTTTGAATATTTAAAATGATTTATTTTAAATAATAACGGCTGGAAATTTATTTTGAACAAAACTAGAATGTATATATTTATATAAATCGAAATTAGAATATAAATATTTATTTTAATTATAAAAGGAATTGGAAATGGCACGGTAGTTTGAAAATTCGATTTAAAATTTCAAATAAAGGTACAGGATTCAAAATAAACCGGATTTTAGTTAAACCAGAAATATTTGAATCTGTTTGAAAATATATTTCCAACAAATATGAAAAATTGAAATTTCATAGCGGGAATAAAAGTTATGCCCAGTTGAAAATCCAGAATAATCGCTATAGAAATAAAGCCCTTAAAAATAGCCATTTTGCAGACGACCTCCGTTTTCGACGAAACCAATTTTGTTGGATCCGGAATGTCAAGATATTGCTAGATTCCAAAATTCATAATTTTTGAAATTAATATGTGCGCGTGGCAAAGGAAAACGTGTTTTGACAGTTTTAGTCAATTTGGATCGACCAGAAAATGGTCATTTTTCAAACAGTCTCCAAATTCAAAGAAATTAGTTTTGTTAGGACCATATCATCAAAACATAGCCAGATTTATTTTTCTGGAATTTTTGGGGTCCGTATGTGGCCCAAGTAAATTAAAATGTACGTTTAAATTGAATATACATTGATTTATATTTTAGTTTTGATGGAAGTTGATCGAAACAGTCGAATTGGCTTATGGGATATATCCCATTGCGTTCGGAATATGGGTAATTAGTTATGGACGACAGTCGGTGGGTTCCGTTTGGAGATCGAAATAAAAGGTTACCTTTTGGAATTATAAAATAAAATAATTATATAATTTCATTTCCCCTCTCTCTCTTTACAAACAAACCCCCCACCCCGTGTTCATTTTGAAATCAAATTAAAAAAAAAGAAAAATCCAAGACAACGGAATCGCGCCCACTTCAACCCCGACGCCGCCGGACCCTCCACCCACCGTTGCCCCTCCGATCAGCTCTCCCTCTCCTCCGCCGCTTCTCCCTCCTCTTAAAGCCCACCGTAAACCCAAAACCCTAGCCCCCTTCAAAAGCCGTCGCCTCCACTGCCTGAAACCCCCGCCGCCGCTACCTGGAGCACCACCACCACCTCACCAACGCACAACGCACCTCCTCCAACTACCAATGCCATCTCCCACCCCCTCATCTCCGCTGTTAGTTATATTTCAGTTTATTTATTATTTTTCCTTATTGTAAATAAGTTTTAAAATGATTGAAAAAAATCAGTTTTATATATATTATGACATTGATAATAAGATATATGATTTTTATTTATATGGTATAAAAAATGATTTTTATAATAAAGATATGATTTTTATAATAAAAATATAATCTTTTCTATATAAGCATCGTTTTAAAAATATATAAAGTGAATATAAAAATACGTTCTTTGTTAATATAAAAACACGATCTTTGTTTCTATAAAAATACGATATAAAAATATAATCTTTATTAGAAGTAGAGCGATATAAAAATTATAATCTTTATTATAAGTAGAGCGATGTTAAAATATGCATAGCGGTATGAAAATATGATTTTTATATATACATATCATAGATGAAAATATGATTTTTAGTAAGATAAAAATATAATTTTTAGTTATATAAAAATCTAATTTTTAGTTAGAAGAAGATATGATTTTTATTCATATAAAAATTTGATTTGTATGATATGAACACCGTTGTAAAAAATATAATTTTTATATAGAAAGTAGCGTTATAAAAATATAATTTTTATAACGAAGTAGCGATGTAAAAATATGTTTTTTATATAGAAAACTGAATAATAAAAATGTGATTTTTATAGCGTTGAAATAAGAAAATTTGATTTTTACTATGAACAGAGTGAAGTAGATTGCGATGGAACTGACTGGATCAAATCCAAATCCGAACCGTTCAGAAATTAAGAATGGAGGAGTGGAACCCAAAGGTGAGAACTTCTCACTCTAATTTTATTTCTAGTTAAAAATATATACTAGGATGCAAACGGTGATTAGCAGCGCCCGACACCGTCGCCCACAGACCATGAACGACTTGTTTGATTGTATTACGTTGTGAAAATTGTTTGTGTGAATTTGGTTTGTGATGTGGGATGGAAAATAAAAATATTCATGTGTTGAATAAAATAAAATATCCATGTGTTGAAATAAAATAAATATTCATTTACAAATCATACGATTTATTTATGTACACCCATTTGACTGATATGGATTGGGACGATAAATTTTACACATCGCCCAACTACACAAATAAAATATGTGTTTGTTGATTGAAACTCCACATGGGTATTGGGATGATAATTGACGTACACTAATCCCAATTGTTTAGTGATATGTCGATCGATTAGATGACAGACTGTATAAGCATTAATTATTTATATTTGATGCTTATAGAATTATGTAATGCACTCTGGTTAATGGTTGACTGTGTTTGATTATTATTGTGTACATGCGTGTATAAAATCCATATAAATAATATTATATGTTAATTGGCTGTGTCTGATTCTAATTCAGAATGAACAGATATTTTAAAATAATGAACATTTCAAAATAAGGAATATTTTAAAATAATATTCAGAAAAGAATCAAAAATCTGATTTTGATGTCCGATTTGGGATGGACACGAAAATATTTAAATATATGAAGCCGTGTTAATTAATTATGTGCCATTTTGACGCGATTTAAAATTGAAAATGAAGTTAGAATCGTTTTAAAACGATTTATATATATATATAAAATAATACGTTTTAAAAGGAAATCGATGAAATATATAATATATGTATTATTTATATTTAATGGCCTGAATAGAACGCGCCGCGCCGTGGCAGTTCGCGAATTTCGACCATTGACTTCGAATTGACGTTATGGGAGATCCGACCGTCAGATTCTCCTAAACCCGGAACTGTTGGGTTTGTATCAAAAAGAACTTTCTAACGAATATAAGAGATTTGAAATCTAACGGTTGGATTTGGAGTTATGTCCAAATCAAATTTGGAAAAGGTGATGTAAGTGCAATTCGATGACCATTTATGGAAATCGACTGTACAGGCCTTGATAAAATTATTAAAATTATTAATAATTTGTGTAAAATCATAATAAATGAGTTGGAAAGAATTGGGATGGAAAATTCCATATTTGAAAATATAAAAATATATTTCTATCGAAATGAACTAGTTATAAACAAGAATTATAATCCAATATTTTGAAATAATTAAATTGGATTTGAAATGGTTTTAAAAATAACCGGAATTTCCAATATATGAATTGGAATGGATTTGAATCGAAATTATCTTCGGAATATTTCGATATTGGATTCTGTGATTATACGGACATTGTGGAGGAATTTGGAAGATATATATATATTGTTATTTCAATACGATATTTGTTGATTTCAGAAATTGTTATTGAATATAAGCCGATATATATAAATATAAGCCGATATTTGAATCAAATGGGATTTTGGGTTTGTCGTGAACGGTGTCTTCACTAACACTGTTCTTAAACCCAGTTGAGAAAAGATTAAATCCTTTTATTAAGATTTAATGAAGTTTACCAATTAATTAACATTTAATTGGAATTGAATTGAATTGAACTTTGGGTTTGTCGTGAATTGTATCCTTAAAAATGCTGTTCTTAAACCCAATCGAGTTAAGAAAATTAGAAACTAACTGGAGATTAGCTAAGTTGAATGGTTTCCTGGGTATTGATCTGATGTTGGTTTCGGCCTTCGGGATTAATACTTAGGGAAATGTTCTGTTACTAATTTACGGTTAGAGACTGATGGAATGGTGTCTTTAGTAACACTGTTCTTAAACCCCGTGTGATAAGAATAAATCTTTTAATTAAGATTTAGAGAAGAATACCAATTAATTGACATTTAGTTGGAACTGAAATGGAATGTGAATTGGGTTTATTATGAACTGTGTTTTTAACGACATTCGTTCTTTAACCCGATTAACAAAGAAATGTGATTTGGAATTTATAAATCTTTTTATTAAGATTTAATGGAAATTTTCCAAAGTAAGGTTCTCTAATTTAATATATTGGAATTGAATGGAATTCGATTTATAATAATCGAAGTGAACTTCTGTGGAGGAAGACTGTTAATATATATGGAATTTAAAAGGCTTTGCCGTTATTTCATTTTAATATATATGGAATTTAAAAGGCTTTGCTGTTATTTCATTTATATTATTAGTCGGATACGGAAATTGATATAGATTATATATTGATCTGTTTCCATGAAGATTCCATAATTAATGGAATGTGATTTTGGGTTTATCGTGAGCTGTGTTTTAAATGACATTAGTTCTTTAACCCAGTTGAAGATAAGATTAATTTCTTAACTTTGAATAATCATTAACTAATGATTTTTGGAGATTAAAAATGAAATAGGGTTTTAATGAATCTTTAATTAGATTGGAATGTGAATGGGATAATGAAACTTATCGAATTCGTGAAACGATCGGGAATGGAGTATCACCAGTTTTGCTCCAAGCGATAGTTAAATTTTTAATTAGATTTGAACGTGAAATGGTAATTAATTTTACCGATAATACCGTGGTGTTATATATGAAGTATTACTAGTTTTTCTTCATGGGATGAATAGGTTGTGATTGGGAAATTAAATAAATGATTACTTCGGTAAGTTTCGCTAATCCCCACTAGTTTGGATAAACCTTAATTTGGTTTGTTTGATATCCAAAGGAAGGTTAAAGAATAAATTTAAAGAATTTGTCTTTGATAAAATTAATGGGAACCTTTCCCAAAGGATAACAATATTTGAATAAAAGAATATTCTGGATTGGAATGAGGCGTATGTTGTGTTTTTATATCACTTGTTTATTATACACGCGAGTTAATCAGAAAGACCAGGTTTATCCCATTCTGAATAACTGAATCGACGATAAGTCGACGATGAAGATGGTGGTTGAAGACCGGAGGTCTTCACATCATTTGGATGATTACTGATGTCTCGATCGGGCTGTACACCCAAGACGAGGTAATAAGTGGTGATCGTCCAGACATACTTGGAGATCGACCGGATATGCGAGGACCTCTCTCCTGTATTGGACATATGGGACGAGGAATAAGGGGCCTCCGGTTTCATTCAGACCCAGAACGAACTTGTAAATGGATGTGTTTCTGACATCGGATTTCATTCTGTGTGATTGATAGACATCAGTTGCATAGCGTGAATTGCCAATGTGGCATGCTGAGATGCAAGTGATCAAGGCTTTTGTTGAAAAGCAGAGTCTTGTGGTTGATGATCAAAGAATGGCTTTAATATAACATAGCTTTGTGTAGCGTTAATTCACGAGCCTCACACCACGGTGTGAACCAAAAACGGGAGAGGACATCAGGGATTTTCTTTCTGGCTAGGAGTGGTGTCAGTGTTTGCAAGCCCTGACATTTTACTTATGTGAATGATGGAAAGCGAGGCGCCTCGGATATATCGGTCACTGCAGTGGCGATGGATGTTGAGTCATCTGGCTCATTTACTCCCCATAGGGCGGGGAAACACATTGTTCAGGCATTTTAATCCACTACGGGTGGACCGACCCTGAAGATTCAAGGGTCACTCGAGCTCTGATCCTGAGGCATAGTAGGCTAGATTGTCTCGAAGCGGTACGGATGATCCCTTACCTTGGTCCACAGACGGAAATCCAACTTCTAATAGGTGACATTTTGGTTTTATTTGTAGAGCCTAGTATGGTGACATAGTGGAATGGGGCACTATGCCGTCTGTGATTGATACATTTATATTTGAAGTTGTTTTCATACACTTTACACTATAATAGTATCAAAATGATTTGTTTTAAATATACGAAGCATGTTTGGCTATTATAAGGTAAAACTCTATCCTCCGGCTTGCGTTGCATTGTGTGATGGAACCTGAGTGCTATAATAGCTTCATTTTCTTTAATTAGCATTGCACTGTTTTTTTTATGCACTGGTATTCGTGGGGGTAAACCCGTTCTGTGTTATATGACATGGTCCCTTGATATATCTGATTTTAAAATAAAGATTAATAACTGTTTTAGTTCCCATACCAGTCACATGACTGACCTGGAGTTTATTGTTTTAACCTAAACTCTGGGTTCCCCTATTTTCCACATGGACAGCTAGTAGTTTTGGTTTCGCAGATTTATATTCATAGGATCCTGGTTTACAGCTGGAATGATATTCGGAAAGCTCTGTATCCCTTTATCTCTTTCAGTTGTGTTATGTATTATTTTCTGCTACTATGTAATGTAATTTAATTCTCTGATATTTATCAAATGTATATTATTTGTTCATACTCTGTATATTCTTGTATTCTGATGGAATTGTTGTAATAAGCAATGAAAAGTTCTTCTATTTGTGGCCTGATTTGTCGTGTTCTCAATTCAATCCGGGCTTTCCTTTACGGGGAAGTTAGGGTCATATCACCTTCCCTCAGTTCGGCTCGGTGCTCTACTACTTCGGTTCGGCTCGTGCTCCGCTATCTCGATTCGGTTCTGTTTCCACACTTCGGTTCGGTTCATGCTCCTTTTTCTCAGTTCGGTTCGTGCTCCACCACTTCGATTCGGTTCGATGCATGCTGATTCGATCCCACGCCCTCCAATTGCTCCGATCTGATCCCAACTCGATCCACACAGGCCTTCCTTATTTCCCTGCTCTTTCTTATGTTAAGCTCCAGTTCGTTTCAACTAGTCTCATCCAATCTGAACCAGAATCCTCGCATTTTCCAGCAAGCTTGTATCATCCATTCTCGCCATACTACGACGTTTTCAACCATTCTAACTTTACTGAACAATCATAAAACATCCCAAACAATAGTAACAACATATAGGTTCAATTAAAAAGATCAAAACATCAATCACATAGGCTATTTTAGATCAAACATACCCAAATCCAGGGTTTTCCCCTTAATCCCCTAAATTCCGGGATTAGCTAACTTAATCCAAATTAACTCAAATTTATATATGTGATATTAATATGATTCTAGAATTTTTACATATTTTTCCAGAATTTTTAGATGTACAATTTCACTAATTATCACTAATCACCCCTAATTATGGCTAATTAGCGTATAAACATGCAAATCACTCACCTTAGCTAATAATAAATGATAGATTTGAAACTTTAACTAATTTGGCTTGGATGCCAATGTGGTGCAGTAGCTCTACCTTTAATTTGGTGCTAATTCGGCTGGATTTGATCAATTAGTGGTTAAAAAGTGATTAGAGAGAGATTTGGAAGATGGAAGCCATGATTACGGTTAGCGAAAGGTTTGTGGTGACTAGAATAATGAAAGGAGATGATTCTCCAATTCCTTTTAGCCCTCCCATAACCCTAATCCCAAAATAGGTTATGGGCCTAGCTGCTGATCACTTAATTAAGCCCAATTAGGCTGTTTTTCCATGTTCAAATCTTATTTCAGCCATATCTGCCAAATGGCAAGTCTATTTGATTAATTTGACCACTCTACGGAATGGGAAACCATCATCCAAATCCAATGGAAGTTGTTTCATGTCAAAATTCCTTCGTAGTCAAAAGTTATAGGCGAAACAATATTCGCTAGGGGAAAAATGGTCATTTAAAATTCGTGAAAAATCATGAATGTGGAAAATGACCTCAGTAGTCGTTTCCCAAAGTTACACGACCAAATGACTTCGTACAAAAATAAATAAATATTCTACGATCCTATGATACGTAGAATGCGGGTCGTTACACTCTCCCTCCTTAAGAAATTTCGCCCTCGAGATTCCTTAACCAAGAAAAACAACAATGGTGTCCCGCATGCCTATCAACCATTTACAAACAATCAAACATACATAATAAGCACAACAAATCTATCCTAGCATGTGGTTTACTAACAAGGGAATAAATATATCGCGATCAAAATCTTACCAGGTAAAGAGTTCGGGATACGACTTCCTTATGCTCTCCTCGGTTTCACAAGCAAAGTCATTCTCATTATCACCCCACTGGACCTTAACTAATTTCACTGTCTTCCTTCGAAGTAGCTTCGTATCGTGTCCGACAATACGAATCGTTCTGCGGCTCCCAACTGCCTCAGATTCTACCTCGATATCATCCAACTGCTCTAGTGAAATAGTCATATCAGAATCATGCATGAACTTATTTAATTGAGAAACATGAAATACATTGTGCACTCCTGCCATCTTGTCAGGTAACCCAACTTTATATGCTAAATTCCAAACTTGTTCGAGAATTGGAAATGGACCAACAAACCTTGGTGCTAATTTACCCCTCCTACCAAACCGAATCACACTCTTCAACGGAGAAATCTTGACAAATACCAAGTTGCCAACGGAGAATTTCAAAACTCTTCATCTTTTATCAACATAGATTTTCTGCCTGTCTTGGACAGCCTTCATTCGCTGTTGAATAACCTTGATCTTATCTGAAGTTTCTCTTATTACGTCTGGCCCAAGCACAAATTTCTCACCGGTTTCCAACCAACATGATGGTGAGTTGCAGGGTCTTCAGTACAAAGCTTCAAATGGAGCCATACCAATACTCGACTGATAACTATTATTATATGCTAACTCAGCCGAATGTAAATGGTTATCCCATGACCCTCCAAAATCCAATATACAAGCTCTCAAGAGATCCTCTAATACACGATTTACCCTCTCTGTTTGACTGTCGGTTTGAGGATGGTACGCAGTATTGAGATGTAATTCTGACCCTAAAGCCTCTTGTAAGCTCTTCCAAAACCCATTAGTAAATAACGGATCTCGGTTACTCACAATACCTTTAAGTACTCCATGAAATCTCACTACCTACTTCATATATAGTTCTGCTGACTTAGCTACCGTTCTATTCGACTTGAACGGTATAAACCTTGCACTTTTGGTCAATCGATCCACAGTCACCCAAATACTATCATGGTCCAGTCTAGTCCTTAGTAAACCATCAATGAAATCCACTGGGACTTGTTCCCATTTCCATTCAGGAATTTCCAATGGTTGTAACAAACCACTAGGCTTCTTTTGCTCGGTTTTAACTAATTGAAGTTCATGTACTTGGATATAAACTTCCCAACGTCTCTCTTCATCCCTTCCCAGTGGTAGGTCTACTTCATGTCTCGATACATTTTGTAACCACTAGGTTGTATAGTCAGTTTCGAGTGATGACACTCTTTAAGCACTTCATCTCTCAAT
Source organism: Allium sativum (assembly GCA_030737875.1). Lineage (NCBI taxonomy): Eukaryota > Viridiplantae > Streptophyta > Magnoliopsida > Asparagales > Amaryllidaceae > Allium > Allium sativum. The sequence continues at coordinate 567,097,518 of CM060923.1, read as the reverse complement.
CCATTAACATTGGGTACAACTAGTCTCCCATTCTTTCGAAACCATCCTTCTCTATCAAGTCCGTACTTGTTCATTTCCTCATCGTCGATACCCATCTCTACCTTGGAGATGATTTCCAATAGGTTAGGATCATCCCTTTGACTGGAACCGATCCGCCCAATCAAAGTGGGTCTGATCGTTAAACTTGCTAACATCTTTGGATCTAATTCACATTAGGTCTGAAATCATATCCCACGATATACTCCAGTTGCTTCCATTCAAGAAACATAGCCCCGAAATTGGCATGTCTCCTGCTTAATGCATCAGCTACCGCGCTGCCCTTCCCGAGTGTGTATGAGATATTGAAATCATATGAAGCCAAGAACTCTAACCATTTTTGCTGACGAAGATTTAAATCCTTTTGAGAGAAAAGATACTTTAATGACTTATAACCAGTAAACAACTCGAATCTTTCTCCCAAGAGATAACGTCTCCACATTTTTAATGCGAACTCGATCGCTGCCAATTCCAAATCATGGGTAGGATAACTTTTCTCATGCGGTTTCAATTGTCGACTAACATAAGCTACAACCCAACCTTCTTGCGTAAGTACATCACCTAGTCTGGTACCACAGGCATCCGTGTATACCATCATTTCTTCATTCCCTTTAGGAAACTAACACTGATGCGCACATTAACTTCTCCTTTAGGCTCCTAAGTGCATTCTCACACCTTTCTCCCCAAGCAAAAGCTTGATTCTTCTTGGTCAACTGAGTTAACGATGTCGTTATCTTGGAGATGTTTTGGATAAACTTACGATAATATGCAGCTAACCCCTAGAAACTTCTCACGTCCGTTGCATTCTTGAGCGTAGACTATGAATCTCACTTCCCTCCTCCATAAGTGACACTTAGAAATTTTTTCATTCAATTGGTGTTTCCACAACACCTCCATCACTGTCCTCAAATGTTCTTTGTCTCCTTCCTCTATCCTCGAGTACACCAAGATATCGTCCATGAACACAAGAACAAACTTATTTAATTGATCCCTAAAAACCCTATTCATAAGATCCACAAAATATGCAGGTGCATTTGTCAACCCGCATGGCATGACCAACCACTCATAAAATCTAGCGACGACGTCCGAAATGCCATTTTAGGCATACTCTCAGCTAGTACTCGGAGCTGATGAAATTCTGTCGTGAGATCCAATTGGGAGAACAATCTCGCTCCATCTAGCTAATCAAAAAAATCATCTATCCATGGAATAGGATACTTATTCTTCCTAGTCACCTTGTTCAACTCGCGGTAGTTCACACATAAGAGAAGATAACCATTGGCCTTAGTAGCAAATACAAATGGTGCTCCCCACTCGGAATCACTTCTTCGGACAAATCCCTTCTTCAAAAGATCGCCTATATGCACTTCGAGCTCTTGCTTCTCCCTTGGCGCCATGCAACGAAGAGGCATCACTATAGGTCTGGCATCTTTCACTAAATCAATCCAAAACTCAATCTCTCGGTGTGGTGTGTGATAACCCCAAACTACCACGGAGTGAAAGTAAGGAATAATCATTTGGAATACAACATAAATATAACAATACAGATCACAGTTACAACTTAGCAAGGGAAAACTATCGAATAACAACATCATAGCAGCGGAATATGAATGTCATCAAACATAGAATCCCACAGTCACAAAGTTCTAAATTATTACATCAAGCTTCAGCAAAAGGAAATAAGTTTCAAGCTCTAAATAATACAACTTGAAAATAAAATAAGTCTGGATGTTTCAGAGTCTAAAGATAAAATGTAAGCAAAAGATAAAAGATAGATAGTCTTCATGGTCCAACATAAGCACCTCCAAGTAAGAAACACCAAGAAAGCCCCAAATACAGCAACTCCAAAGAAAGCCAAACCTGTTACTTGGCTGCCCGTGTGGAAAAGAGGGCACCCGAGTTTGCAAAGGTGAGAACAAACTACAGGTCAGTCATGGGACTGGTGTGAGAATTCTTAACTACTTTAACTACTAGTAATAAGGAAAATCCAAAGAGCACGCCGCTAACGCGGAACGGGTTTACCCCAATGGATTGCCATGCATAATTTAAAGTGACATAACAAACAATAAGTAATTCGTAAAACAACGCTATGCTTTTGAAAAAAATGGAATCACCAATCATTCGTACATTCGACAGAAAATTAATAACATGATATTTAACGGAGTACGATGTCAGACACACAATCCATTTACCAGCTTATGCTCTGGGTCTGAGCGAAAACCAAACCCGTGAAATCAACATGTTCGTTTGGGCAATGACCATGACCCTTGCTTTGGGAGAAAATCAAATCAGGGTCTCGATCGTTGTCCTCTCGATGGAAGATTCACGGTCTTCATATGCCGTCTTCATACTTCGATTCTTAGCGTCGTTTGATTATTTGGAATGACAGAAACTCGGACTTTCCAAATAATTCTCGTATATATATACATATTGAAAATCATTCCTATTCGTTAATATTATTTTATAACGATTAATTCCTATTTCAATTATTTAAAATAGTTAAATCTTTATTTAACGATGCCACGGGTCAGTGGCGACCCTGGCGCTGCTTTCAACCAATTTTGATTTCCACATTTCTCGAGATCTAACCGCTGGTTTTTAACATATTTTATATCGTTAAAAAGATCTTCCCAAGATGGTCCTAACGATTCCAGTTTTGGGAAAATCCGACTGTCGGATCTTTTGGTATAGTCGTTTAAAGGTATGATTTCAAAACGCGAACTACCGCGCTCGATTCGTTTAATATTAATTATATTTATATATAAATATAATCATTCAACCTTAATAACGTCGTTCGATTTAACAACGAACTAAACAATTACCAATCTCCATTAAATTTTAATTCATTTAAAATGAATACAATATTTCAACATTTTAAATACATTCTTTTTCCCTTTTATTTACATTAAAATGTAAATTATAATTCAAAGTCCAAATTTTTCCCTTATTCTTTAATTTACGTTAGAAATGTAAATTTCATCCCTTAAATCACACTATAAAACTCTCTTTGTAATTACATTAAAAATGTAAATTAACAGTGTAAATTTCTATCTTTTGATTTGTCTTTTAACTTACAATATAAAATCATACTTTTAATTACATTAAAAATGTAATTTGTATTATACATCGAATTTTGTCTTTTTAATTTGCGTGGTGAAATCCTACATTTAAAAAAATAAAACAAACAAATTTTCATTCTTGATTTACAAATAAAAGTGTATTTTTAATTTGCAATGTAACTTCTTCTCTTTAATTACATAATAAAGATGTAATTTTATTTACATTGTAAATTCTTCTTCTTCTTCTAATTACATATAAAAAAATATACCTTTTTATTTACGGTGCATTTTCTCTTTTCACTCTACATATAAAAATGTAATTTTTTTATTTACATGTAAAAATGTAAATTTTATTACAATGTAAATTCCTACTTTTAATCTACATATAAAAATGTAAATTTTATTACAATGCACATAATCATAATGGTGAAAATTCCATCTTTATGAATTACATTAAAAATGTAATTTTGATTACACCGTCCAAATCTTTTTTTTAATTAAAATATGTTATTTTATTTATGTTGTGAATTCCTCTCCCCTAATTATATATTTAAAATGTAATTTTTAATCATAACGTAAATTCTCATTTCTAATTATATATAAAAATGTACTTTTTAGCTTACGGTGTAAATTGTCATTTCTAATTACATATAAAAGGTATTCTTATTTTATAATGCAAATTCACTTTTCTAATTACATATAAAAACGTAATCTTTTATTTCCAATGTAAATTCTCATCTTAATTACATAAAAAATGTAATTCTTTATTTACAATGCAAATTCACCCTTTTAATTACATAAAAAATGTAATTCTTATTTTATAATGTAAATTCATTTTTCTCTAATTACATAAAAAAATGTAATTCTTATTTTAATTTTATGTCCAATATTTCGTGTACAATATTTCATGTCCAATATTTCATGTCCAATATTTCATGTCCAACCCAACCACAAACAATATTTTATATAATAAAAGGGATCAAATCGAATTAATAACATGAAGTTAATCTCGAGTTGAGAGTTCTAATTCAATTCATAGAATAACTAAGGGTGTGTTCTTACATGTAGACATATGGTCCGTGAATATCAACAAACCATGATTGACAAGATTAACAAATAAATGATCCTAATAAATCAACAAACTCAGATCTAACACTTAAATTTTCAGATCTAATATCATAACATCACAAACAATTCAGATCCATAACTTAGAATAACATCCATCGCAGATCCATTTATATTTGCCATTCGAACTTCACATAACGCAAGAATAATAATTAAATTAATTAAATTTAATTAAAAATAAATTCTAACTTTGCTTGGATTTGAAATGAAGGTTCGAACTCGATCAGATCTCGTGTTCAAAATCACGGTGGTTTCAGATCTGAAAGATTTCAATTTGAAGTTCATATGTATAAATTAGAAAACAACTTTTAACAACTGTCGCTGCGACATTTAAAAGTGTTGCAAATCTGAAATCTAATTTACCTTGGATTTTCAGAAAGTTCAAAACTTTGATTCAAGATAATTGGAGATTGGATCCACGGATTTCAGAGCGGGTAGGGGGGTTTCGTCGGGCTTGGGGTGGCGGACCAGCGCCTGGTGCAGCGGGGGGTCCGGTCATGGCAATCGGAGGCGGGGCTGGCTCGAACGGCGGTGTTTCTGGAGGCTGGGGCGGGCGGATCGAGGCAGGGTAGGAGCTGGGGTCGGGTTGGATGGAAAGAGCTCGCGAAGCTCTGCAAATAGCTTCACAGTATGGGTTCTGATTTGCGATGGAGAAGGAGAAAAAGAGGAGAGAAGTTCTGAAGGGAGGGGCGGCTTGGATTTCAGAGTGTATCGGGGAAGGCGATACTGTTCATCCGTATTTATACTTGTATTTGAGCGTATTTATTTATTTATTTATTTATTTAATCCCAAAATTAGGGGTTTTCCGTCCGATCTCCAAATGGAGCCCAACGACTGTCGAACAATAGGTTTTGACGTCTTCTGAATGCAGTGGCACTAGTGTCGAAGTCTAATTCTGAAGTTTACTGCATGTTTCTTTTATTTTTAAAATAAATCCTTTTAATATTAATTCGAACGTATTCTTTAATCTACCGCGGTCACATACAAGCTCAGAAAAATCCAAAAAAATTATTTGTGGCTTTGTTTTGACGATACGGTCCTAACAAAATTAATTTCATCAAATTCTGTGACTGTTTGAAAAATGGCTATTTTTCAGTCGATTAAATTTGACTGAATTGAACAAAACACGTTTTCCTCTGCCATGCTCACATATCAACTCGGAAAATTCTAAAAATTGAAACCTAGCAATAATTTGACATTCCGGTTCCAACAAAAGTGGTTTCGTTGAAAATGGACACTATTTGAAAAATGACCATTTTTAATTATTTAATAATTATTTAAAATTGGAAATTTTAAATCTGGACTAAATTTCCAACAAAATTTCTAAAAATAAAATTTTCAAACTGGTTTAGATTTTCTGGGTTGTTACAATCTCCCCCACTTAAGAACTTTTCGTCCTCGAAAAGGAAAAGGATAAATAGAAGAGTAGGCACCAACACAGAGAATGTAAAATGTTTTAAGCGTACCTCAAAACAAAATCTAATCGGAGATATCCACTCAGCAATTGGGATAGGCTTGTTTGATACTCTCCTCAATTTCCCAAGTGCAGTCTCTAGGGTCACCGCTCCATTGTACTTTGACGAGGTTGATCCTTTTATTCCTCAGCTCTCTAGTCTCTTTGCCAATAACTTTCAGTGGTTCCCTTCTCACTACAAGGCTTTGGGTAATCTCCAAATCTTGCTGTGCATCTTCCTCCACAACTAGATCCAGATCATGGACATGCCTTTGAAGTTGAGATACATGGAATACATCGTGCACTTCAGGCAACCAGTCGAGCATTGAATTCTGTAGGCTAGAGTGCCAATCTTTTCAAGAATAGGAAAGGGGCCGATGAATTTAGGTGCTAATTTTCCTGTGTTTCCAAAACGGATTACATCTCGCATTGGAGCAACTTTCAAATAGACATAGTCACCCACTTCAAAAGCCAACTCTCTTCTTCTTAAATCCGCATAGATCTTTTGTCTACTTTGGGCGGCCAATAATCGCTTTTTAATAAAATCAACTTTGTCCGAAGCTTCTCGAACCATGTCTGGACCTAAAACAAGACGATTTCCTTTTTCAACCCAGCATGCTGGTGATCTACATGGCCTACCATATAAGGCTTCAAATGGGGACATTTTCAAACTTGCTTGATAGCTAATGTTATATGAGAATTCAACTAAATGCAAGTGATCCTCCCAAGAGCCTCCAAAATCAAGTATACAAGCTCGCAATAAATCTTCAAGAATACGATTCACCCTCTCATTTTGGCCATCTATCTGAGGGTGATATGTGGTACTAAGATTTAACTTCGTTCCCAACTCATTTTGGAATGCTTCCCAAAATTTGCTAGCAAAGATAGGATCACGGTCGCTAACAATGCTACTAGGCACTCTGTTTAAAACAAAAGATTATTCTTTTATTATTTATTTAGAAAATGAGAATTTTCATTCAGATAATGATAAAAAGGAAAGGTTTAGCTTCATTACCCATGTATCCTGACGATTTCTTTGAAATAGATTTGCGCCAGACTTTGAGCAGTTCGAGTGGACTTGACAGGTATGAAATGAGCGGACTTTGTGAAGCGATCCACGATCACCCATATGCTGTCATTCCCTCTCCTAGTACGGGGCAAACCATCTATAAAATCCATGGAGATTTGGTCCCACTTCCAACTTAGAACCTCCAATGGCTGCAATAATCCCGTAAGCTTTTGTTGATCGCTCTTAACCTGTTGGCATGTCGGACATCTACTCACATATATGGATATATCCCTCTTCATAGATCTCCACCAAAACGTGCGCTTTAGATCTTGATACATCTTGCTCACGCCTGGATGGATGCTAAGCTTTGATTTGTGACCTTCATCTAAAACTTCCCTTATGAGCTCTCAGATATTTGGAACACAGATCCTTCCTTGCAATCTAAGGACTCCATTGCGATCTATTTGGAAGCTCGTGTTTTCACCTCCTTGAAATCTTTTAATAATTTTTTGAATAAATTCATCATCCTTTTGAAGAGCAGAAATTTTATCAATCAAAGAGGGGGTAATGATAAGGCTTGCGACAATGGTATTCTTTCTACTGAGTGCATCTGCCATAACATTGGCTTTTCCCGGCGTATATAAGATGTCAAGATCGTATGCCGCAAGAAATTCCAGCCACCGTTGCTGCCTTAAATTCAAATCCTTTTGATCAAAGAGATATTTCAAAGATTGATGGTCTGTGAATAATTTAAATTTTTCTCCCAAAAGATAATGTCTCCAAAATTTTAAAGCAAAGACTACGGCCAACAACTCCAAGTCATGGACACGATAATTTTTCTCATGCGGCTTTAATTGACGACTTGCATAAGCAATAACTTTGCCTCTTTGCATCAGTACCGCGCCAAGACCACCACTTTGAGAAGCATCTGTGTAGACTTTTAAATCTTGGTTGCCATCGATGATGGTTAGTACGGGAGCAGTTGTCAAACTCACTTTTAGCTTTTGGAAGGCCTCCTCACAATCCGATGTCCAATTGAACTTGGTATGCTTCTTGGTGAGCTTTGTTAACGGGCCAGACAGCTTGGCGAAGTCTTTGACAAATTTCATATAATATCCAGCCAATTCTAGGAAGCTTCTTACTTCAGTTGGTGTACTGGGCTGCTTCCAATCTCGAATGGTGGCAATTTTACTTAGGTCAACAACAATTCCTTCTTTTGACACAACATGGCCCAGGAATTTTACCTCCTCTTGCCAAAATGTGCATTTGGAAATTTTTTCTTTTAAAACATTTCTTCGTAGCATCTCCAACACTTCCCTCAGATGCCCTTCATGCTCCTCCTTAGTTTTAGAATAGACTAGAATATCATCAATGAAGACTAGGACGAATTTATTTAGGACATCTCGGAAGACCCTATTCATCAAGTCAACAAAGTAGGCAGGAGCATTGCATAGCCCGAACGACATTACTAACCATTCGTAGAATGTGTTAGGACCTCTGAAGGCTGTCAAAGGTATGCATTCTTCAGCTATGCGTAGTTGATGGAAACCGGTGGCTAGTTCCATCTTAGAAAACACCTTTGCCCCATTTAATTGGTCCATTAAATCATCTATGCGAGGCAAGGGGTATTTGTTCTTCAATGTTTGTTTATTAAGGTCACAGTAATCCACACAGAGCCTTAACGTACCGTTAGACTTGGGAACAAACACCACAGCCACACCCCAATTGGAAAAACTAGGCCGGATTAGTCCCTTCCACAAGAGCTTCTTAGTTTGGGTTTGCAATTCTTCCTTTTCTTTAGGGGTCATCCTTCTGATAGCGTGAACTACAGGTCTTGCATTTGGAACAAGATCAATCCTGAAATCGATTTCTCTTTTCGAGGGTAAGCTGTCTACTTCCTCAAATACATCCGCGTAATCTTTGACCACGGGAATATTTTCTAAGGAAATAGTAGTGATCTCCAGAGAAGACTAAAATGCCTTTCTATCAGATTTTGGCCTATGGCAAGGTATAGTAACAGTGTTCCCCGAATCCTGGTTTCGCCTTCACTATTCTTTCTGAGCATAGCACTTCAGCGTCAAACTTTGTTAGCCAATCAAGACCAAGGATGATATCAAACTCGGAAAAATTCATAATGATCAAGTTAAGAGGGAACTGAAAGTAAGAATAAGAAATAGGCACCCTACAGTATAAATCAAGGATGATAGAATCTCCTACGGGGTTATGAACATTAATTGGCTCCTTAAGACTTCTTTGTTTTAATTTCAATTTCTTGACCGCATTGCTAGAAATAAAGCTTCCTGATGAACCCATATCAAACAAAGCAGTAACAGGAATGTTTTTAATAGAAATGGTACCATCTAAAACATCAGGCTTACCTGCTCCTTCAGAAGAAGTAGGTGCGGAGGAAGGTGGTGCACTTGCCCCCTTGTACACATGTGCAATCTGAGCTCCTTTCAACAATGGACAATTACGCTTGATATGCCCCTTTTTATGGCAGTTATAGCATTCTTTAGTGTCATCATTTCTGGCCCTCTTTGGATTTCTGCAGTCCTTGCTGTAGTGTCCAAACTTCTGGCAGTTGTAGCATTGCACCTTTGCCTTATCATGGGTTTTAGCAGCCCCAGAACCGCTTCCTTCATTCCTCTTTTTGGCTTCCTTCCTTTTATTATTGTTGGCCAAGCTTCTTTCTCTATCTTGTTGTGAAACTCTTTTGTCGTTCTCCTCGTAGCGACAAGCAAACTCAATCAACTTATTGAAAGGAAGGTCAATGTGAGCAGTAACCCTGTCAGTGTACTTCCTAGCAAGTCCATTAATGAACCTCTTCTTCTTTTGAAAATAATCATGAATCAATTCTAGGGCGTAGCGAGAGAGGTCTTCAAATCTTCTCACATACTCAGAGATAGTTTTGTCGCCTTGCTTCAAGTTGGCGAACTCGTCATGCAACCTTTCCACTTCTTGCCTGGGAACGTACTTTTTATTGAATAGCTCTTTAAACCAGTTCCAAGTCACATTTTCTTCATCGCCTCCTATATTGACCAGTTCCCACCAATTCTGTGCTTCGCCTTGGAGCAGCGATGAAGCCGTAAATCTCTTTCTTTGATCATCTAGCCCTGTCCGTCCAAATATCTTTTCACAATTCTTAAGCCATGCCTAAGCCTGTGTCACGTTCTCCGTACCAGTGAATGGAACTCCACCTAAATTCTTGAATTTCTTCGCTACCTTATCCAAGTCAAAGGGTTGCGGTGGTGGCTGTTGAACTGTGGCCTCCTCAGTTTCAACAATATTTTGCCTCCTTGCTCTAGCTCTAGCGGCAGCGGTACTCATTTTTAGTTAGTTCTGTACGATCTAAGAAAGAGTCAGAACAACTGTAATGGTGATTTTAAGAAATGATATAGATAAAAGGATGGCGATGAAATGACTGACTATTATGTATTCTCATGAAATGTTCGCCATAGAATATTGTGATTCTATGTAAACGAATTGCTATAAGTATGTTATACTCCAAAGCTAAGGTTAACCTAGGCTCTGATACCAACTGTGATAACCCCAAACTTCCACGGAATGAAAGTAAGGAATAATCATTTGGAATACAACATAAATATAACAATACAGATCACAGATACAACTTAGCAAGGGAAAACTATAGAATAACAACATCATAGCAACGGAATATGAATGTCATCAAACACACAATCCCACAGTCACAGAGTTCTAAATTATTACATCAAGCTTCAGCAAAAGGAAATAAGTTTCAAGCTCTAAATAGTACAACTTGAAAATAAAATAAGTCTGGATGTTTCAGAGTCTAAAGATAAAATGTGAGCAAAAGATAAAAGATAGATAGTCTTCGTGGTCCAACATAAGCACCTCCAAGTAAGCAACACCAAGAAAGCTCCAAAGACAACAACTTCAAAGAAAGACAAACCTGTTACTTGGCTGCCCGTGTGGAAAAGAGGGCACCCGAGTTTGCAAAGGTGAAAACAAACTACAGGTCAGTCATTGGACTGGTTTGAGAATTCTTAACTAATTTAACTACTAGTAATAAGGCAAATCCAAAGACCGCGCCGCTAACGCGGAACGGGTTTACCCCAATGGATTGCCGTGCATAATTTAAAGTGACATAACAAACAATAAGTAATTCGTAAAACAACGCTATGCTTTTGAGAAAAATGGAATCACCATAAGACCAAAGTCCCATCACACAATGCAACGCAAACCAGAGGATAGGGTTTTACCTTATGGTGATTAAACATGCTAAATACGATAAATACAAATATAATATTATTATTAGTGTATATAAAAACATTTCAAAATAAATGTATCAATCCTAGGAAGCATAGCTACCATATACTATGCGTCTGTACTAGTAATACAATCAAATTCATAGGGTTGTATTTGGAATTTGGTTTCCAACATGAGTCAAGGCTAGGGAGGAGCTCCTTACCGATTTGAGACACTCTAGCTAATATCTCAGGATCCCCCGCAGTAAACCCTTGGATAGCTGCAGGGCCGGTCCACAAATACAGTTTCGTGGATTAGTTATTCTTGAACACACGTTTTCCAATCCTATAGGATCTATCATCCGAGGCGCCTCATTCCATCATCCACATAAGTAAAACATTAGACTGTTTAACCACCGACACTACTTCTAGCTAGAAAGAAACGTGCTGCTCTCCCTGCGTTTCCTTCTACCGTTTTAGACTCCACCGGGTTGTGAGGCTCGTGAAGCTACATAATACACAAAGCTATGCTTATTCAAGCTGTGCTTTGATCGTCACCACAAGGTTCTGCTTTTCAACAAGAAACCTTGATCATTGCATCTTAGTATGCCACACAGTCACTCCATATCACACTACCAATCCTTTGCCAAAATATTCAAAAGGGTGTTAAGCAAGAGAATGAATTCTCTGCCACCAATCATTCGTACATTCGACAGAAAATTAATAACATGATATTTAACGGAGTACGATGTGATACACACAATCCATTTACCAGCTTATGCTCTGGGTCTGAGCGAAAACCAAACCCGTGAAATCAACATGTTCGTTTGGGCAATGAACATGACCCTTGCTTTGGGAGCAAATCAAATCATGGTCTCGATCGTTGTCCTCTCGATGGAAGATTCCCGGTCTTCATATGCCGTCTTCATACTTCGATTCTTAGCGTCATTTGATTATTTGGAATGAGAGAAACTCGGACTTTCCAAATAATTCTTGTATATATATACATATTGAAAATCATTCCTATTCGTTAATATTATTTTATAATGATTAATTCCTATTTCAATTATTTAAAATAGTTAAATCTTTATTTAACGATGCCACGGGTCAGTGGCGACCCTGGCGCTACTTTCAACCAATTTTGATTTCCACATTTCTCGAAATCTAACCGTTGGTTTTTAACATATTTTATGTTGTTAAAAAGATCTTCCCAAGACGGTCCTAACGGTTCCAGTTTTGGGAAAATCCGACGATCGGATCTTTTGGTATAGTCGTTTAAAGGTATGATTTCAAAACGCGAACTACCACGCTCGATTCGTTTAATATTAATTATATTTATATATAAATATAATCGTTCAACCTTAATAACGTCGTTCGATTTAACAACGAACTAAACAACTACCGATCTCCATTAAATTTTAATTCATTTAAAATAAAGACAATATTTTAACATTTTAAATACATTCCTTTTCCCCTTTATTTACATTAAAATGTAAATTATAATTCAAAGTCCAAATTTTTCCCTTATTCTTTAATTTACGTTCGAAATGTAAATTTCATCCCTTAAATCACACTATAAAACTATCTTTGTAATTACATTAAAAATGTAAATTAACAGTGTAAATTTCTATCTTTTGATTTGTCTCTTAACTTAAAATATAAAATCATACTTTTAATTACATTAAAAATGTAATTTGTATTATACGTCGAATTTTGTCTTTTTAATTTGCGAGGTAAAATCTTACCTTTAAAAAAATGAAATAAACAAATTTTCATTCTTGATTTACAAATAAAAGTGTACTTTTAATTTGCAATGTAACTTCTTCTCTTTAATTACATAATAAAGATGTAATTTTATTTACATTGTAAATTCTTCTTCTTCTAATTACATATAAAAAAATATACCTTTTTATTTACGGTGCATTTTCTCTTTTTTACTCTACATATAAAAATGTAATTTTTTTATTTACATGTAAAGTTGTAAATTTTATTACAATTTAAATTCCTACTTTTAATCTACATATAAAAATGTAAATTTTATTACAATGCAGATAATCATAATGGTGAAAATTCCATCTTTATAAATTACATTAAAAATGTAATTTTGATTACACCATCCAAATCTTTTTTTTAATTAAAATATGTAATTTTATTTACGTTGTGAATTCCTCTCCTCTAATTATATATAAAAATGTAATTTTTAATCACAATGTAAATTCTCATTTCTAATTATATATAAAAATGTACTTTTTAGCTTACGGTGTAAATTGTCATTTCTAATTACATGTAAAAGGTATTCTTTATTTTACAATGTAAATTCACTTTTCTAATTACATATAAAAATGTAATCTTTTATTTCCAATGTAAATTATTATCTTAAATACATAAAAAAATGTAATTCTTTATTTGCAATGCAAATTCACCCTTTTAATTACATAAAAAATGTAATCCTTATTTTATAATGTAAATTCATTTTTCTCTTATTACATAAAAAAATGTAATTCTTATTTTAATTTTATGTCCAATATTTCGTGTCCAATATTTCATGTCCAATATTTCATGTCCAACCCAACGACAAACAATATTTTATATAATAAAAGGGATCAAATCGAATTAATAACATGAAGTTAATCTCGAATTGAGAGTTCTAGTTCAATTCTGAGAATAACTAAGGGTGTGTTCTTACATGTAGACATATGGTCCGTGAATATCAACAAACCATGATTGACAAGATTAACAAATAAATGATCCTAATAAATCAACAAACTCAGATCTAACACTTAAATTCTCAGATCTAATATCTTAACATCACAAACAATTCAGATCCATAACTTAGAATAACAAATATCATAGACCCATTTATGTTTGCCATTCAAACTTCACATAACGCAAGAATAATAATTAAATTAATTAAATTTAATTAAAAATAAATTCTCACTTTGCTTGGATTTGAAATGAAGGTTCAAACTCGATTAGATCTCGTGTTCAAAGTCACGGTGGTTTCGGATCTGAAAGATTTCAATTTGATGTTCATATGTATAAATTAGGAAACAACTTTTAACAACTGTCGCTGCGACATTTAAAAGCGTCGCAAATCTGAAATCGAATTTACCTTGGATTTTCAGAAAGTCCAAAACTTTGAATCAAGATAACTGGAGATTGGATCCACGAATTTCAGACTGGGTTGGGGGGTTTCGTCGGGCTTGGGGTGGCGAACCAGCGCCTGGCGTGGCGGGGGGGGGGGGGGGGGGGGTCCGGTCACGGCAATCGACGACGGGGCCGGCTCGAACGGCGGTGTTTCGGGATGCTGGGGCGGGCGGATCGAGGCAGGGTAGGAGCTGGGGTCGGGTTGGATGGAAAGAGCTCGCGAAGCTCTGCAAAAAGCTTCACTGTATGGGGTTCGTATTTGCGATGGAGAAGGAGAAAAAGAGGAGAGAAGTTCTAAAGGGAGGGGCGGCTTGGATTTCAGAGAGTATCGGGGAAGGAGATACTGTTCATCCGTATTTATACTTGTATTTGAGCGTATTTATTTATTTATCTAATCCCAAAATTAGGGTTTTTCCGTTCGATCTCCAAACGGAGCCCAACGACTGTCGAACAATAGGTTTTGACGTCTTCTGAACGCAATGGCACTAGTGTCGAAGTCTAATTCTGAAGTTTACTGCATGTTTCTTTTATTTTTAAAATAAATCCTTTTAATATTAATTCGAACGTATTCTTTAATCTACCTGGGTCACATACGAGCTCAGAAAAATCCAGAAAAATTATTTTTGGCTTTGTTTTGACGATACGGTCCTAATAAAATTAATTTCATCAAATTCTATGACTGTTTGAAAAATGGCTATTTTTCAGTCGATTAATTTTGACTGAATTGAACAAAACACATTTTCCTCTGCCACGCTCACATATCAGCTCGGAAAATTCTAAAAATTGAAACCTAGCAATAATTTGACATTCCGGTTCCAACAAAAGTGGTTTCGTCGAAAATGGACACTGTTTGAAAAATGACCATTTTTAATTATTTAATAATTATTTAAAACTGGAAATTTTAAATCTGGACTAAATTTCCAACAAAATTTCTAAAAATAAAATTTTCAAACTGGTTAAGATTTTCTGGATTGTTGCATGGTGGAAGTCGGATAACTTCCACAAAGATGTCCAGATATTCGCCAGCAATAGGCATATCTGATTAGGGGTGGGCGCGGTTCGGTTCGGTGTGGTTTGAAGCTCAAACCTCTTCCGCACCGCATCGAACTATTGATTGAAAATACAAACCATTATATTAATCGTTAAAACGGTTTGGTTTCAAGGTAATACGGTTCGATTTTGGTTCGGTCCGGTTTGAACCTGTATTAAATATGAAACAAGAAAATTACTTCCATCAGCAATCAATTTACGATTGTATGACATTGTGTCTCTTGAAAGTTAAAGCACATAGTGTTATCTTTAATTAATATCTACAACATATGTTGAAAATATAATATATATCGGTAAATTAAAAGTTAGGTAGGAATTTGCTAAATTTTTTATCACAAAATTGTTGGTGTAGCTATGCGGTTTGGTTCGGTTTAATATGGTTTGGTAAAAGTTCAAAGCGCAACCAAACCGTACTATTGCAAGTCAGTTTGGATTTTTTGCTTTAGAGAGAGAATCCAGTGCGGTTTTCCACACCGTTTTTGCGGTTCGGTCTAGGCGGTTTTCGCATTATGGTGCGGTTTATGCCCACCTGTACATCTGATAACTCATCATACGGGATGTCGAGGGAATTTAGAAAACTATCCATCAACTCATCACTAATTAAGCAACCCAATGCCACCCTACACCATCATCCGCTCTAATGGTCACCAAAGACCCCTCATAGTCTACCACCACCCCATACCTTTGGAGCCAATCGACTCCCAAAATAATGCCAAACCCAGTAAAGCCCAAAACAAAGCAATCACAAGAAAACATATATCCATGACTCGATAAGACCAAATTACGACAAATCATACATAGGCTAGTCGAACCAACGATCAGGTTCGTCACAACTAAAGGTCTATTGACAATCTCGGGTTCAAATTCCAACCTATTTACCAGGTCACTAGAAACGAAGGAATGGAAAGCCCCAGTATCAAACAATACTCGAACAGGAACATAATAAATAGAAAGCATACCTTGAATAACGACATCCTTTCCCTTCTCCGCCGCTGTTGGAGCATTCGACGAAGAAGGAACAACGTTGATAGCATATGCTTTCACGATCTGCTTCTCCTTAGTGGGTTGCGGGTATTCATTCTTAAAATGTCCTACTTGGTCACAGTTGAAGCACTTCTTCTCCCTCCCCTGGCTTTGCTCGACAATCTATGACATAGTGGCCCTTTTTGTCGCCGCCAAAGTACTGGATATCTTTCTTATTCTTCTTTTTCTAACCATCCTTGGTTTGGTTTTGTTTCCTCTTATTCTAGGAATTCTTCTTGCCATCACCGCTTGCTTGCTATTTTGGCTCCTCTACAGATGTAATAAAAACCTCGGTCTTCTTCTTATAGTAAAGGCTCTCCGATCTCAATGCCTTCCCCATAATAGATTCAAATGTCTCATTGATATGGTTTATAAGTCTTTCCCCTAAGTTCTCATCTAAGCCCGTTATGAACTTCTCGTTCTTCTTCTCGACAGTATCGACAAGAGATAATCCATATTTCGATATGGTATCAAATTCAGCAATATACTCCGAGACTGCCTTACCATTCTGCTAAGGCTCCAAAAACTTCCTGAACAATTCTGATTTCTGAACAGCTGGAATAAACTTGTCACTGAAGCGAGTCTTAAACTGATCTCAAGTAACTTGATACTCGGGAGTAGCCTCTTTAATAACATTCCACCAATTCATTGCCTGTACTTGAAGCTGACCTGATGCTAGCTTTCTCTTCTGTGCATCATCGATCATTGTAACACCCCGAATTTTCTGAGAATATTAAAATTAAAAAATTCAGGAACACTTAATTTTTAGAAGAAGAATTAAGTGAAATGGGTTGCGCTATTACGTTCATCTCAAAATTTTGGTCAAGATAGACATTTGGCTTGCATAAAACGGATACTTATGAAGAATTTATTAAGCCTTAAAGTTTGTATGCATATGAGAAAAATATATACAGATATATATAAAAATTAAATAAATAAATATACAAAAAAGTTCAAAACAGCGAATCGGGAGGAACCGAACCGGCCCATTTTTAAGGTCGACCCGAGCCCTGTTGGGTCGACTAGGGGTTGATTCAGGGTGTTTGGCTGTCAACCCGTGGGCCGATTCGCTCTAAGGCAGATGTGGCATTTGATTGGTTCTGATGGACTCCTTGCTGAGTCATTAGGGCTGATGTGGCTATTCTATCTTGTCTGAATGGCTTTGATTGGCTCTAGGTTAATCTGACGGTTCCTATTAAATCAAACTTCTATATAAGCAACCTAATACCTCAACCCTAAATCATATTGAAAATCAAAGCAAGAGCCACATGTTGCTGTTGGACAACCTCGAGTAGCCGCCGTTCAACTTGAAGCAAATTAAAAGAGACAAACCAAATCAAATAAAAATTAAACTAAAATAACGATTGTCTACATCAAAGGCGAGCATTTCAACTTCAGAATACAGATTCCAGAAATGAAGATTGTCTTTTGTAAGTGTAGTTATCTTTTAGACGTAAATAAATTTAAGACGTGATTTGATATAAAGTGAAAAATAGAATCATACCATGTTGTATAATATTGACAATGCTAATTCATGTTTGTTTCTTGTGATGATTTAATCATGAATTGTCTTGGAATGTTTGTGGCTTATTGGACTTGGTGTTGGATCTATTAAAGATTGAGAATGAAACTATCAATATCATATTCAAGTTATATGTTTCATGTTAAGATCTACATATATATGTTTATATGATTAATGCAAGTTGTATGTATTATGTTAGATCCAAGTCAAGATCTACATATATATATATTCTATGTTAGATCCATATGCCTATATATATGTTCATATGTTCATATGCAAGTTACAATTTTTATGTTGGATCCATGTCAAGATCTATTTAGGTTCATATGATTAATGCAAGTTATATGTTTTATGATAGATCCAAGTCACGATCTAATTATACATATGTTCAAATGCAAGTTACATGTTAGATCCAAAACTAGATCTATATTTATATGCATGTTTGTAAAGTGGACTTATGCAAGTTCACCTTGTTCGATCTAGTTCACACCTATATGTTAATGTTAAAATTGTACATGCCTTGGGATTGGACATGTCATGATTATGTCATATGCTAGTTTATAATTGAGGTTATGTTCACACATGCCTAGATCTACATATTAACATGTTTTAGTCTTATTATTATCTAAGTCTAAATTATATGCAAGTTCATGTCACATGTTAATTATATGAATAAAGTTTTATGTAAAATTTACATGTTTGGTTGAATCTATATTATGCATGTTCCATTCTTTACCTCTTGTTTATAAATTGGGTTAATAAGCGGGCCCAATGACTTTATGTGATTAATACGAACGAACAAACGGGGGTAATGTTAGGACAGTTGTTAAATCAAAACATATTAATAATGTAGATGGGCTCAAAACCATGTAAATGGTTAAGGCCATGAATGGTATAATTTATACCAATAGTCTTGAACATAATTAAAATATGTGACATGAAACACTTGTAGAAAATTCACATATATAAAATGTAAAAGATGAATATGCCTAACCCGAGGTTAGACTGAGTTGTGGTGTAAACCTGCCCGGAACCGACCGGTACATCCAGTAGCCACAACAATACCTGTCTAATGTGAGAGGTTAGTGCATCAAGCCCAGAAAGCCCCGAGGTTAGACTGAGTTGTGGTATAAAACTGCCCGGAACCGACCGACACATCCAGTAACCACAACAATACCTGTCTAATGTGAGTAGTTGGTGTTTTAATTAATTAATTAAAGCTCATGAGCAATCAAGCTAGAAATGGTGAGGTTAAGTAATTAAGGGAACACTTAACCAACTTAACATATTAACAAGACAAGGTTGGTGGGGTTAAGTAATTGAGGAAAAACTTAACCAACTTAACATATAACTAGACAAGATTGATAGGGGTTAAGTTAAACAAAGGAAACTTAACCAATTTAGCATGTTGACTAGAAAAACCCTAGTAACGGGGACCCGTTTCAGTAGTAACCCACATGGATGTATCATGGTATCCTGAACTAGGCAGGGTGGGGCACGATTACTGGGCTGAATATAAGCGGTCAAAAGGGTGGCAGTTAGGTGCGTCAGTGTAGGTTCCGACGGAGTACGGGCGTTCACGGGCTCCAAAGTGGAAAAAGCAGGCACTGGGCACCAAGTGTACACTTGTGCATCTTTGAATCATCTCAAGGTTTCCATTATAGGACTTGATACACCCTATCCTGGAACCTGCACAAGTACTTAAAAATCACGTGGGGCCGCATGACACTGGGAATACATGAATGCAAGTAGAAGCCGATCAATACATGAATGGGATCACTTTATCATGAACATGCATTGCTAGTTAAACAGCTCTTAGTGGGTGCAGAGAAGTAAAAGTGGGTGCGATAGCCAAATCTAGTTAAATCTTACTTTACTTCGTTTTAGGACTACCCTATCCTTGTGGTATCATTCTAAGTTCAGTTTATTCATGTCATAGTCTTTTATTTATTTACATGCTATTAAATTACTGGGCTTACCAGACTTATGTCTGACCCATTTTCCTTTCACTTCTTTTCTTCCGTCCCCCCCAAGGTCCGCAGGGAGGAAACACTTCTTCTTAGTACAGGTTAGCCAAAGCTTGATGACCGTAGATGTAAGTCTTGGATTTCCTTTTTGAGCTATGGCTATGGTCAAGCACTTATTGGGGAGTTATGTCATTTTATTTTCAGTATTGCTTCTTTATTTTTTCAAGATAGATGAAAAGTTGTAATAATTTGGAAGGTTGAAACAGTTGTTGAATTGTTGTGTTGAACAAGTATTTATGAAATATTATTGATCTTTTTCCGCTACATAAATTTTGTCTTTTAATTTATTAGTATCTTGTACCTTAAAACGCTCCACCGAAGTTAAGGCATTCCCTTTGAGAGTGACCTTAACGGAGGTGGGGTGTTACACTTGGTATCAGAGCTAAAGGTTACCAGATTGGATAAAATTTTTGAAACTATTTTTCAAAAAGTAGTCATAAAGGAGCATTTTTAAGAAAAAGTGTTAATTTATAAAGGCATAATCTCCAAAGCCATATGCACTGTCTTTCTATCCTTCGTTTCAAATCTTTCCATTTTGTTTCAATATGTCTGGGGATCTTAACCTTCCAGAGGGTGTACCGATACCTGGTTGGTTCAGGAGATACCTAGAAGCTAGGACCAATGACGCGGGCCCAGCAGACGTTCCTCCTCCCCCAGCTGCTGCTCCTCCTCCTCCGAGAGGAAATGCTTTATCAAAGATCTGTAGAGACTTTAGATCCATGGGTGGAAAAGACTTTAAGGGGAGCGAATCATTCGTGGAAGCCAGAAACTGGCTCAAGGAGACTGAGGACTTATTTGTTATCTTTGAAGTAGATGAGTGGCAGAAACTACAGTTGGTGGTGTGGTTGCTCAAAGACGAGGCCTCCTTCTAGTGGGAAGTCACTAATGCTGAAAGACCGATAGAGACTTGGGAGGACTTAAGGGCGATATTTGAAATGAAGTTCCTCTTACAAGCTGAGCAGAGTCTGCAAATAGAGAAGTTCCTATCACTGGGCAGCTTGTCGATCAAAGAATACGTCAATAAATTCAACCAGCTTGCTCGATTTGGACTGGAGTTAGTAAACACTCCACACAAGAAGGCTCTCCGCTTTGCCAAAGGACTGAATGAGCCACTGCAAGGTGTGGCAATGTCCCATATACCTATGGGAGCGACTTACGAGAGACTGGTGGACATGGCTCTATTGCAAGAGGAGAACAAAGATGGCAAGAAGGAGGTGAAGAAGGAAGAGCCTCAAAACAAGAAAGGAGATGGATCTCAGAACAAGAAGACGGATCCCAAGAAAGGTGGGAAGGATAATAAATCCCGTAAGAAGATGAAGTGCTATTTCTATGGGATACCTGGACACTTGGCTAGGGACAAAGAAAAAGAGGAAATTGGGTGCTTGTTTCCAGTGCGGGGATACTGGACACTTGTTTAAGGACAACCCAAAAAGGCAAGGGCAGGGACAGAGGACTGGATTGTCTTCTGGAGGGCAGGTTCATGCTTTCGCTGCACCTCTGCAGGAACGAGGTAGACATATTTCTGTTGAGAGTTTAGTTTATTTGTTTGATAATCCTGTTCGTACTCTCTTTGATTCTGGCGCATCGCACTCTTTTATATCTACTGCTTTAGTTGAATCTCTGCACCTAGACACCCATATAGTAGAGGATCCCTTGGTTGTTTCAAATCCAATTGGGGGCTCAATTTATTTGTCAATGATTTGTTTGGATTTGGAAATCTCTATTTTAAGCGTTGGGTTTAAATGTAATGCTTATGTTTTGGGCTTCATGGGCAATGGGCTGATTCTAGGCATGGACTGGCTATCCAGTAATGGTGTCGTCCTTGATTGTGAAAAGAGAGTGGTTAGACTCATGACACGCCTCGGTAACACTCTCAAAATCTCTTGTACTCCCATGAATTCTGTTATGCTAAGTTATCTAGAATCTCTTGATGCGTCTGTTGAGAATTTGTAGTCTATTAGAGTGGTCCGTGAATACTCAGATGTGTTTGAAGAGGTAAAGGGCTTACCTCCGAAGCGGGAGATAGACTTCCGCATATACCTCGTTGACAATGCAAAACCCGTTGCTTTACCCGTTAGACACATAGCTCCAAGGGAGAGAAAAGAACTCAACAAGAAAGTTAAAGAGCTACTTGAAAAGGGGTTCATAAGATGGAGTATTTCTGAATGGGGTGCTCCAGTAGTGTTCGCGACTAAAGCCAATGGTTCACTCCGCCTATGCGTGGATTACAGGAAGCTGAACAAGCTGACCAAGAAGAATAGACACTCACTCCTAAGGATTGACGATCTGTTTGATCAGCTCGTAGGTGCATCCGTTTTCTCCCAACTAGTTCTGACTACCGGGTTTCATCAGCTAAGAGTGGATGAGGATAGCATTGACAAGACCACATTTAGGACCCGAATGGTTTCTTCGAGTGGCTTGTCATGCCTTTCGACTTGACAAACGCACCTGCCTATTTCATGGACTTGATGAGTAGGGTGTTCCGGGAATTCCTCAATAAGTTTGTGGTGGTCTTCGTGGATAATATTTTTATCTTCTCGAAGAGTGAGGAAGTGCATGCTCAACACTTAAGGAAAGTCATGGATACTCTCCGTGCACATCAGTTGAAAGCCAAATTCTCCAAATGCCATTTCTGGAGAGAAGAAGTTAGATTCCTTGGACATGTGGTGTCCAAAGAGGGGTTAGCCGTGGACCCCGCAAAAGTGGTCGCTGTGCAAGATTGGAAGATTCCATGAAACGCAACTGAAGTCCGAAGCTTTCTCGGGCTAGCAGGCTTTTACCCGAAGTTCATCAAAGACTTTACGAAAATATCAGCTCTACTTACAAGGTTGACGAAGAAGAACCTAGTTTTCGCTTAGGATTTGGATTGCGATATTGCTTTCCAACGCTTGTAAAGGGCTCTAACAACAGCCCCAGTTCTGACATTTCCTGATGGGAGCAAGATGTTTACCGTATACACGGATGCATGCAGTATAGGATTAGGCGCTGTCTTGATGCAAGAAGGGAAGGTAGTAGCTTACGGTGGAAGGCAGTTGAAAGTACATGAGAAAAGCTACCCAACCCACGACCTAGAATTGGCGGCCATCGTTTTCGCTCTTAAGTCTTGGCTCCATTATCTCATAAGTGAGAAGTTTGAATTGTTTACTGACCATAAATCGTTGAAGTACCTTTTCTCGTAGAAAGATCTCAACTTGAGGCAGCAAAGATGGATGGAGTTTCTTGCCTCATACGATTTTGAGATTTCCTATGCTCCTAGCAAGAGCAATGTGGTAGCAGACACTCTGAGTAGAAAGAAGCTAACCTTAAGCCCTCTCTTTGTAGAAAGGCAAAGCTTGGAGTACATAGCCAACTTTGACTTTATACCCTCCTCTGAATTTGTACCTGGCTTGTTAGCAACACTAGAAGTGCGACCTACACTTTTTGACTCAATAGGAACCACACAACGTGAAGACGCTCAGCTAGTAGATATGATAGATAAGCTGATTAGGGGTGAGACTTCGAGTCACCTCAATAGATACTCCATCGATGATAAGGGATGGTTGAGACAGGATGGAAGGCTATGTGTCCTACAAGTAAGAGATTTAGTGAAAACGGTTCTAGAAGAAGCACACCATTCAAAGCTGACCATATACCCAGGCGGAGACAAAATGTATAAAGACATCAAAAGAGTTTTCTTTTGGAATGGCATGAAGAGGGACGTAGCTGAATTCATTTCTAAGTGCATGATATGCCAGCAGGTCAAGGCGGAGCCGAAGAAGCCTGGTGGTTTGCTTCATCCTCTAGAGGTCCCATAGTGGAAATGGGATAGCATTTCGATGGACTTTATTGATGGGTTGCCTAGGTCAAGAAGGGGAAATAAAAGTATTTTGGTAATAGTGGACCAGCTCACAAAAAGCGCTCACTTTATACCTGTCAAAAGTAGAAGGACTACCTCATCTCTAGCATCTCTATATCTTAAAGAGATAGTTTGACTGCATGGGATACCTTCTAGCATAATAAGCGATCGAGACCTATCTTTACAAGTGAGTTCTGGAAGAGTTTGCAAGAGGTTGTAGGTACACAACTATGTTTAAGCACGGCCTACTACCCCCAAACCGATGGACAGACGAAAAGGGTGAACAAAGTCTTAGAAGACCTCTTGAGATTGTGTTTTCTTGACTTTGGAGGGACATGGGAAGATCGTCTTCCTCTGGTGGAGTTCGCCTACAACAATAGCTATCAAGCTACCAAGCTACAATATGCATGGCACCCTTCGAAGCCTTATAAGGGAGACCGTGTCGATCACCAACCTATTGATGGGAATCCACAGATAAGCTTATACTTGGGCCAAACATGATTAGGGAAGCCTCATAAAAGGTGGATTTAATAAGAAGACAAATGAAGACTGCTCAAGATAGACAGAAGTCCTATGTAGATAAAAGGACCGACCTTGAGTTTGAGGGTTGGAGACAGAGTGTTCCTTAAAGTATCTCCTTTGAGGAATGTTGTTCGCTTTGGATCCAAAGGGAAATTGGCACCTAGATTCATAGGACCATTTCCTATCATTAAAAGAATTGGGACGATGGCCTACAGATTAGAGCTACCTAAAAAGTTGGCTGGAGTTCACAATGTCTTTCATGTTTCTCATCTACGGAAGTGCTTACATGAGTCTGCCGAAGTGGTGGAACATGTAATGACCCGCATTGGCAGAGGTATTATAATTAATTTATTTAATTATATAAATAGTGATATAGCGAATTTAATGGTCGTGAAAATAAATAATGATGAACATTTAATTAAAATAATAAATTAAATAATATATTTAATTCTGAAATAATCAGAATTGGCTGAAATGACGATATGGTGTGAACCGGATCATCTATGATATTTAATTCAGCTTGGGATTGAATTTGAATAACAAATATATCATATAAACAACAGTTTGAACATAGAATTATAATATAATTAAAATCAAGCTTGAAATGGCGCTGCAGTTCGTAAATTGGCGATTCGAACTTCAACTGAATATACATGGTTCATTTTAAATTGGATTTCTGTGAAACGAGAAACGTTTGGAGCTGATGGAGTATATTTTTCTAGTGGAAGATAAAAATCAAGATTTTGTCGTGTAGATTTTGAGATATGTCCAAATCAAATTTTAAAATAGTCGCTATAGAATCATTTATCGAATGTAACGGTTTATTCGATATAACGAGAGATCGGGGTTGAATTTAGATAAGGTTCTTTTGGGACATGACGATAATTTAATTTTTAGAATTTTATGGAAATTTTTAATTAATTAAGTAGGCAACTTTTTATTTGGAGTATTTGGCACCCTGTATCGACATTTTTGGGGTTTCACAAAATAAGTTAACCTACCGATATTATTATATTTCTGGGATCGTGGCACGTTGATCGTCACGATGGTGTATTTGACCTGTCGATAGCCGTTCGTAATTAACGAAGTTTTATTAAAATGAGATGACCAAAATGTATAACTTAAAATAACCAAATCCCTTCATTTCAGTGATCACCAGCAGTCCACGCCTCCTTCCTTCTCAACCGTATCTTCTCTTGTTCTAACGTGGCCCTTCCTTCTCCACAAAATCAACAAAAATCTAACTCTATAAATACACTCACCCTTTCTAAAACCTAAATTTCTTTCTCTCGTGGTCTACAGCATTTGAGCCGCCACCCTCAAATAAAAATCATAATTTTGAAACCGGAATTTAAAATCAAATCTTCAACCAAAATTCCTATTTTTTGGTTCATTGGATTTCTTTCAGCGCAAGCTTCTACCGTATACCATTTGTATTTGACTCGATGTACTTCTTTGGACACCAAAAACTAGCAACTTGGCTTGGGGCTGCTGTTAGGTGCGACTACAGGGGGTCAGTCCGATGGTACGGTTGAGCTAAGGGTCGGAAAACGAGTCGGAAGAGGTTGGTTTTAGAGGGTATGATGAGGGGTAGTGAAAAACTACGGTGGGTTCGCTGGTTCAGGGTGGATGGATGGAAATGGAAACAAGGTGTCGAAGGCAGTGTTAAGGAGGTGAGCGGGTGTAGATTTAGGCACTGAGTTGAGTGGTGAAGTCGGATTAGAGAAATGGGCGTCGATTCATTGTATCAATGGAGAGAGGTACACACGTTTTAGGTTTGTGCACAGGAAAGTGGCGATGGGTATTTGAGGAAGAAAGGGGGGGGGGGGTTTGCTATTCACGTGAGAAGGCTTAGGCGGGTATGGTTTATGATGGGGTAATTGGGCCGGTGTTTTGATTGGTGAGCCCATTTTAATTATATCTAATAGTTTAAATAAATCTAAATAATGTATGAGACTTGTAAATTGAATATCTTCTTCATACGTAATCAGTTTTTCGAACGGTCAGATCCATTAGGATCGTATGGACGGACACTACACAATGGAGCTGACGGTGAGTGAATCGAAGCTCGTTACAATTTAATGCGAAACAAATTGTCTGTCTGAATCAAAGACAGATAATCCTTTTTAACGATAACAGTCCAATGTGAGTAAATCTCACATACTCTGAACAGTTTATAATTTCATGTTGTATTTTTAGAACTGTTAAATATTGGCTGATTGACTGTGTGTTGACAGTTTGATTGAGCTGCTAGTCAGTTAGTTGAATTTCTATATTGATTATGTTTATCAGAATATATCATACGGAACTGAAGGGAATGTTGATTTTATTGTATAACATCTGTGGATGCAGGGAAACAGGTTGGAGGAATCCAACTGGATTCCTCAACAATTATTTTATTGTTTTGCATATATTTTGATATATGATGTGAATTATAACCTGTTGTTGATTGTGTGTGTTTGAACGATATTGGCCAACGTGATTTGATATGTTAAATACCATAACATACCGGAATGTGGAAAAAGGGAATTTTCAAAAAGAATATTGAAAATAGGTTATTTATAAAATCAAAGGATTTTAAAAAAGAGTTAATATTTTTAAAATCAAAGAAGATTTTATAAAAGGAATTATTTATAGAATGGAATATTTATAAATAGAAATTTATTTACAAATGGATTATTTATAAATAGGAAATACTTAGAAATAAAACCCTAAAGGAATTATTTGCAAAACATTTGCAACTAGATTATAAAGGAAATATTTGCAAATCATTGCAAATAGAATAAATAGTAGTATAAGAGGATTATTTATTTAGGAAATAAATATACAAATATAGGAAGAGAAATATTTGTAAAAAAAAAACATTTACAAATAAAGGTTATAAAAGGAATTATTTATTTATGAAATAAATAGAGTTATAATAGGAAATTTTAAGTAAGACTTAAGTGTTCAAAACGTAATGGAGTTGTACCGAAATTAGAATTAATCAAAATAGAGTTTATCGAATATTATTTATTCGAAATAGAGTAAATCAAATAAAGTTAAACAAGATTAGAAACTGACTATAGATTAGTTAAGTTGAATAGTTTTCTGAGTATCGATCTGAAGTTGGTTTCGGCCTTCAGGGTTTATACTTGGAGAATTGTTCTCCTACTAGTTTACAGTCAGAGACTGATAGTTGTGAAATGATAGTGATATGTAAATAAATAAATGGAAATGTTTTCCAGTGTTAATAACATACATTTTTTAAACATAGAAAATAAGGAAATGTGAATATATATATGTATGTTAAATGATGATTGATCGATATAATTTCCATTTTGGAAATAATATCGTTGTTTGCACACGTGGTTTTCTTTGATAGTTAACTCACTGACTATCGAAGTTTTTGACCATTTTAACGTTGTTAATAAGGGGAGACCAGTTGGATTATTATCCAAAGAACCACTCTGATTGGCATAAGCGTTGCGAATCATATATGCCAAAGATAATTGAAGACGGAGTAAAGTGCAAGGGCTATTGTATAAGTCTTAGATAACAGTGCCTAAGATGGATGTACTGAATAGTGCCTTTGGTTCATTCTGTTCCTGGATGACTGGTATGGATGAATGTCTGACAGAGTATTTCCAGAAAGGTCATGTACATTGATCTCTTCAACCGTACCAAGAGTGGAAGCGGGGAAGGAAACTTTTTTAGCTAACACGTGATGTATTGTTGTAGACGTCAATTAGTGATTTTTGATGGATCTGACAATGTGGCAATCGAAGTGAATCTGATGTGATGATAAAGCATAACCTCAAGCCTCAACGACCGGTAAATGACAGAAATCGGGCAGGTAGCATGGCTATGTAGGTCGCACCTATTAGGGTGTATAATCACCTGATCTAGAGTTTCATTTATTTCTAAAAATCTATAGTTGATGCTGTCCCATTCGGGAAATGGTTGCTGATCCCAACCGTTGGTGATATACATTTGATACACTCAAGCGAAATGAGTGGTCGGTCATGTGTGGCCGGGATGCAAGATGTTCTTGTTGAACCCAGTGTATTCCTCTCTAGAGGTACACTAGCAAAAGGTGGTTCCATACCTTGTCATAGTTGGAAATCCATTACCTAATACGTGCTTGCAGTTTTGATTGTATACTATATATGTAGAACGTGAGATGAAACCGTTTCTGCTAGATGATTATTATATTGTGGTTGATAGCCATTATTATAATATCAAAAGGTTTTTGATATAAAGATATTTTGGATTCTCAAAAGGGAAAAACCCGTTCCGTTATACGACGTGGTCTTATGAGATATCGTTTAATGGCTCAAACTATTTAAACTGTTTTACTCATACCAGTCCCATGACTGACCCGAAGTTTATTTTGTTTTGTTTTCCTAAACTCTTGGGTGCCCAATTTTGTTCGGGCAGTCAAGTAGTCGGGATTTACATATATACCTGAAGAGCTGGAGCAGGAGGCTTCAGGATCATATAGCTATAGTTTATTTCCGCTATGTTGTAAGTGTTGTACTTTGATAATGATGTATATTCAAGTACTGATGTATATTTCAAGTTATGTTATATATATTATATGTTATTCGTTCCGCTGTGAGGTTCGTGTTACTCTGATGTTGTGTTCTTCTTCTTCTATTCCAAGTTTTTATCTTATCTATTCTCACCCTCTAATTTCTTTCATTAATCATCCGGTATTTTCGACCCTTGGATGTTCGATATGTGTTGTATATCGGATAACCAAGGTCGCCAAAATTCCGGGTCATTATAGTTGGTATCAGAGCTTAAGTTAAGTGAATTACCTTGGCTCTGTGGCGTGACTCAGTAGATATAGGGTTAGCAATAACCTAGACTGAGTTAAGTGTATATATACGAGAGCGTATTTGTTGTTCAATATAAAATGATTTTATATTGTGGAGATTTGTTGGTTGAGTCGTTTAAGAGTTCTGGTCGATCAGTTTGATCCACTGTATCGGTAGGGATTTTGTAAACACTCGAATACGATGGGTCGACACGATATGTTTTGAAAGAGGGTAAATTAAAATAAGTTTACCCAAGGTATATCTTGATATAGATAATATATATATATCAAAATTATAATATAGTGGATATATTGGTTGATATTATAATCGAGTAAGATCATAAATTAAATGGTTATGTAAATAACCAATCAGAATTCATATAAGTGAAATACATGAAATCAGATGAGTTAAATCTGAAATTTAAACCAGAAATTGAATTAAAATTCTGGAAAATTGGATAAGTGTTTGTAAATGGATTTGGACTAAAAGTAAGGAAAATTTAAGATCCTGGGAGATTTTAAATTGTTTTACAAGCCGTGTGAATTATATTTTGAAATGAATTTCAAAGTGGAAATGTTTAGAAATGGTTTTATATTATTGAACTCACTTCGATCGCTGGAAAATAGATTCTGATGATGATAGCTACATCATCAGTATTCATTTTCGAGTTGTAAGTGACGAATTACTACCAGAGATACTGTTTTGAATTTGTTTTGGTAAAGACGAGGAATTTCAAAAAGGAAAATTTGTTTTTTGAATAGAGTAAACTGTTTATAAAAACTCCCAGGGAAAGACTGTTTGAATTAAAAACAAATTTAACAGAAATTTGTGAAAGCAAAATTGAATTAAAGTAAAGCCAGTAAAGTGGTAACTGAGGTTGAATTAGAATGATATCAAGACAAATTAGATTGTGAGATTCAAATTTGAAGTGTAATGGGATAACCAAGTTAAGAGTTGGGAATCGAGAAAAAACTCGAGTTGAAATGATATTTGGCTCGGATATAAGCAAATGGTTGTGTTGTAGATAAACGTAGATTGGAATATGATTGGGATGACCCTTGTATCCGCTGAATTGATAACAGGTGGAAAGGATATAATGATATGCCGACAAAAGGTACAAGTTTATATTTATATCGGATATAAGATTTATGGGCCAAATTGGCAAACCGCTTGGCTGTTTGATTTTCTTTTGGGTTGAGGATGGCCCAGAGAGCGAGCTGGAGTTTGACGTGTTGACCAGTACAAAGGAGGTGCTGGCGAAATTTTTCGAAAAATTAAGGCGTTAGAAAATTTTCAGGATTTTTGAAAATTTTCGTTGATAAGAATTAATTAATATTTTAATTGAAATTAAATTGGTCCAGTTGAAAACTGGAGTTAAAAAGTGAACAAATATGTTCTAACCAGTCGATAGTGTCATTCTCTACCTTAGCAATTTCGAGGACGAAATTATTTTAAGTGGGGAAGACTGTAATGATCCGCATTGGCAGAGGTATTATAATTAATTTATTTAATTATATAAATAGTGATATAGTGAATTTAATGGTCGTGAAATTAAATAATGATGAATATTTAATTAAAATAATAAATTAAATAATATATTTAATTCTGAAATAATCAAAATTGGATGAAATGACGATATGGTGTGAACTGGATCATCTGTGATATTTAATTCAGCTTGGGATTGAATTTGAATAACAAATATATCATATAAACGACAGTTTGAACATAGAATTATAATATAATTAAAATCGATCTTGAAATGGCGCTGTAGTTCGTAAATTGGCGATTTGAACTTCAACTGAATATACAGGGTTCGTTTTAAATCGGATTTCTATGAAACGAGAAACATTAGGAGCTGATGGAGTATATTTTTCTAGTAGAAGAGAAAAATTGAGATTTCGTCGTGTAGATTTTGAGATATGTCCAAATCAAAATTTAAAATAGTCACTATAAAATCATTTATCGACCATAACGGTTTATTCGATATAACGAGAGATCTGGGTTGAATTTAGATAAGGCTCTTTTAGGACATAATGATAATTTAATTTTTAAAGTTTTATGGAAATTTTTAATTAATTAAATAAGCAACTTTTTATTTGGAGTATTTGGCACCCTGTATCGACATTTTTGGGGTTTCACAAAATAAGTTAACCTACCGATATTGTTGGCTAGCTTTTTGACCAAGCCACCCAGGGTCACTCACAAGACGAAAGTATGAAACTACGTTCCTTAAGTACATGAAGGAACGGATCGCACCAGAGGGTCGCCCCTCATCGGATCGCCCTCCATCGGATTGCCCCTCATCGGATCGCAACAGAGAATTGCCCCCATTGCATCAGCGATACGACCACTTCTGCGCGACTCGATCCGTACATACACTACTACCCAGCATAGGCCGATCCGATCCCCTAATGCATAGCGAAGCCTCTGACCCGTTCAAGCACGAGCTAGTCTTCAGCGATCCGAGATGCACGGATCCGGCGACATGTGTCCCCAACTGTCACTTTGACTGATTCTCCCCCTTTGCTCGATCCGATATCTAAGGGGATCGCGACACCTGTCCACAACGGCTAATTTGACCGATTCTTCAGCAGGCTGCGATACGATCCGATATTCTCGGGATTTGTGCCACGTGTGACCGCGATCCGCCTGATAAAATCAGCTATAAATAGCCCAGAGCTTGGCATTTTTGGGGATCTTTTGGCAATATTGAGTACTGATTCCGCCATTATTGTCATACCACCATTTCTTGTCAGTTTTACTACGAGATTACTGAGAGAAATCACAATTGTAAGAGTGAGTTTGAGAGAGATAATTGATTGTACCAGCATTCAATGTATAATCGATAACATATAAAGTGGACGTAGGCTCGTTAACGGCGAACCACTATAAATTCTGTGTGTTTTCTGCTTTTTCTTCATTCTCCAATTAAAATTCTTTAAGAATCAGAACGATTTGGGTGTTAGGTCCAAATTTTGATCTAACATTTTGGTGCTTTCACTGGGAGAATAGTCCCAAAACTTCACTGTTCAGCTTTTTGAAGATTCCAGCAACATCTGATATCATGGCTGGAAAGAAGTCTAAGGAAGTACGAGCTTCACGGACAAATGAAATCGCGAATGAAGCAGTTGAAGAAAGTGTGCACGAGCTGGGCATTGAGGGAACTTTGGATCGCGGAGCGCCAGGGGCGAACCGATCCGATGAAGGTGCCAAGCTTCGAGTCGACGAGGACGAGGCGATCCGGACTGCTGAAGGGGTTGTTACGCGATCCCGGGATAACGGCTCGAATCCTCCGTGCACCGTGACCACAAACCGATCCCAGGGGGGTGCTGCAAGCCACCATCCTCGACCCACAGCGATCTGAATTGATGATCGGACTACAAGTCGACCTGGAAAGGAGCCTATGGCTCGCTCCTACCATCCTGGCCCCTCCGCTCGACCTGGCTCAAGCTCTTTGCGCATAAGAGAAAGTGATGATGATTAATATGACCCTTCTGCTCCCGTTACCGAGGGGGATCTCTCTCGCTTTTCCGAAATGTGGGAAAGATTGTTTGATGAATTGGCTGCTCAAAGGCAGGAAAGCTCCGTTCTGCGACAAAATTTGACCGCTATGGATAGAAGGCTTAATGATCTCGCAAGGCAAAGGACGCCACCAGTTCGTCCGCTCACCCCAGAAGGCTCTTCTTCGTTAGAGGAATCGCCGAGGCCTCCGCGGCGACCATACGAAAGGCCTGAAAACATAGAGCAGCTTCGTTTCGGAACCCTGTCATCATGAGAAGAAGAGGCACTGGCTGCAGGGCCCTCAAACCGTAATGTGAACGATCACGCCGCAACTCCCAGAGCTCGAGGTGTGGACAGCCCTGTACGGAACAGACTACCTCAGCCCCGTCGCCGTGCAAATGCTCATGGTAACAGGGGGCCGCGAAGCCCAATCCGAGCCCCGGATTTCGTGACCGCTCCCGGAAGAGAGATTAGAGACTAGTGCAAATGTTGCAGCTATGATCCATCAAATTCTGGCAGATAGCCGTGGGCAACGGAATGAAGATTGGGGAATTGACCGCAGTCATACCCCTTTCATTGATGATATTTTAGATGCGACTTTCCCGAGGCGCTTCAACATGCCGCAAATGAACCATTATGCGGGTAGATCTGATCCCGTCCAGCGTCTGATGAGATATTCTTGGTCAATGACCGCTGCCGCAGCCTCTGACGCTGTCAAATGTAAAGCATTTCCCATATTCTTGGAGGATGTAGCATTATTATGGTTTACTCGCTTACCAGCAAGATCAATTTCCAGCTTTAGGGAGTTGAGTGAAAGGTTTGTGGAACAGTTCCGCATCTATGCACAAAAGACGAAGAGTGTGATTGACTTATTCCTTGTTAAGCAACGACCAGGTGAGAGTTTGAGGGTGTATCTAGACCATTTCAACCTGGCCGCTACTGAAGTCAAAGATCCTTATGAACCAACTGTTGTGGCAGCCCTAATTGATGGGGTAGATAAAGACACTGAATTTGGGAGATATCTGGCCGACAAGCCACCCCGTACTAGAGAGTTATTCTACGAAAAAGCTAACGGACACTTACGCCGGGAGGAAGTATATGCTAACCGAAAGGCAAAAACGGCCGATAAAGAGGAAATCCAGAGCAATGTCGCCATTAAGCAGACAGGAGACAGCTCGGGAAAGGTCGAGGTTAATTTCGGAAATCGGAATCAGGGTGGTCGTCAGTCAGAAAAAATTGATAATAACAGTAATGGCAACAACCGGAAGAGGAATCGAGGGAACGACTCCCAGAGAAGGACTCGTCCCAGGTCTTTTGAGAGTTATACGCCAATAAACGATACTTTGGAGAATACCTTCGTGGATTCGTACAACGTCCTCCAAAATAAAAGGCCTCCTCCCAGAGAGTCGACGGAGAAAGAACGTGAAACGTGGAAGTTTTGTCTCTTTCATCAGATTCATGGCCATTCGACAAATGAATGCCGTCACCTATGAGATGTAGTCGAGAGGCTTCTTCGAGAAGGAAAATTAGATGAATACAGAGTAACGCCCAGAGACAGGGGCAAGCCGTACATGCCCCAAATCAGAACCAGAATCAACCTGCTGTCAGGCCAACTGCCCAGCAAAAGGGAAAGGACATTGTTATCAATACCGTAATCGGAGGGCTTTATCTCGACGGACATGGTTCCAAGGCGTTGGATCAGTATGTCAATGCAGCCAAGCAACACCTCGAGGTAGGGGAGTGTAGCAACCCCGAGGACAACGTCCCGGTAAAGCAACAAAAGATGATGTCCGACGATGTCGTTTTCCGCGAACGAGAAAGCATTGGAGTCCATGCTCCGACTGAAGATCCATTTGTAATCACAGTACCTATTGGCCCGGCCACTGTTCATAAAGTTTTGGTGGATAACGGGAGTTCCGTCAATATTCTTTTCAAAAGGACATTCGACCAAATGAACCTCGAGATAAAAGATTTGAAGCCCTGTCAGGAATGGATCCGTGGATTTAACGGAGCATCCACCGCTCCAATGGGTTACGTAGAGCTACCAGTTACGCTTGGGGAAGGAGAACGCCAGAGAGTGAGAATCCTTCCCTTCATGGTTTTGGATATTGAATCACCCTACAATGCCTTCTTGGGCCGACCGGCCCTCGCAAAGTTTAGAGCCCGTATAGCCCCCTGGTGCTTATTATTGAAATTTCCTACGGAAGCTGGCGTTGGTATTGTCAGAGGAGATCAGGTTGCCGCACGAGCATGTTATGTTGCAGAGCTAAAGCTACTCCGCAATGGAGGGGACATAGAAACCAAGGGCGCTTCTCCCCCTACAAGGGCGGTGACCTTATAGCAACTAAAGAGGATAACCGTAGGAGAGTCGCCCAGAGAGTTGCCCGAGGATATAGATCCCAGAGAGGACCAAGAACCTGGGAGCAGAATGGCGACTCCCAACGAGACAACTGTGGATGTACCGATCGATGATAGTGACCCAGAGAAGGTCCTTAAGATTGGATCCCAGTTAAATCCGAATCTCGCTAAAGAACTGACGAATTTCTTAAAAAATAACTTGGATGTATTTTCTTGGACCCACGCAGACATGTGCGGGATATCTCCATCAATCATGAGCCATTCATTAAGCATTAACCCTAAACATCCTTCGGTAAAACAAAAAAGGCGAATGCTGGGCCCAAAGAGGTCCGCTGCCTTGAAAGAAGAAGTTGAAAAGCTAAAAAGTAATGGATTTATCAGAGACTCGATCTACCCAGATTGGATTTCAAATCCAGTCCCAGTAAAGAAGGCCAACGGGAAATGGCGAACGTGTATCGATTTCTCGGATTTGAATAAAGCCTACCCAAAAGACAGTTTTCCGTTACCCCGGATCGATCAGTTGGTGGACTCGACGGTAGGCCATGAACTTCTCTCATTTATGGATGCTTATTCAGGATATAACCAGATTCCAATGCATGTTCCAGATCAAGAACACACTAGCTTTATTACCGATCTGGGATTATATTGCTATGTAGTAATGCCCTTTGGCTTGAAGAACGCATGCGCTACATATCAACGGTTAGTGAACAGAATGTTCTATAACCAGATCGGGAAAACGATGGAAGTATACGTCGACGACATGTTGGTTAAGTCCAGGCAATCCTCCAATCACACTACGGACTTGGCAGAGATGTTCGACATTCTTCGAAAGTACGGGATGAAACTCAGCCCAACAAAATGTTCATTCGGGGTCGCCTCCGGAAAATTCTTGGGGTTCATCGTCAGTTCTCGTGGGATTGAGATTAATCCCGACCAAATCGCAGCAATCAGAGACATTCAGGAACCTAGGCAAATTAAAGATGTGCAAAGCCTTGCAGGGAAAGTAGCCGCACTAAGCAGATTTATCTCCAGGGCTACGGACAAATGCATCCCATTCTTCGAATTGATAAAGCGAGGAAAATGCCATTCCAAATGGACGCCCGACTGCGTAGAAGCGTTTCAGAACTTGCTGAGACACCTGGAGAAACCTCCGATACTATCTAAGCCGGTGGATCATGAGGACTTATTCGTGTACTTGGCAGTGTCGTCTCACGCGATCAGCTCAGCATTGGTAAGAGAAGAAGATAAGGTCTAAAGACCTGTGTATTACGTGAGCAAAAAATTGACGGCAGTAGAGCGTAATTATCCAAGGATAGAAAAGTTGGCGTATGGTTTGCTGATCGCCTCTAGAAAGCTTCGACATTATTTTCAGGCGCATCCCATTACCATATACACTGATCATCCACTCAAGCAAATTCTGCAGAGACCAGAAGCATCTGGAAGGCTACTCAAGTGGAACATTGAGTTGAGTCAATTTGATCTGAACTTTCAACCCCGGCGGTCAATTCGGGGGCAAGTGATAGCCGACTTCATAGTAGAATTTACCGTCCCGGAGGAAGATATAGCAAACGAAGAAGTTGACCCCTCAAAATTACTTCTCGACCCCAGTGCTTGGAGATTGTATACTGATGGCGCTAGGAATGACAAGAGAGCCGGCGCTGGAATAGTGCTTGAAACTCCTGAGAAACGGCTGATATCCTATGCTATCCGAATGGAGTTTCACGCTACTAACAACGACTCCGAATATGAAGCCCTGATAGCCGGGCTAAGGATCGCAAAGGAGTTGGAAATCACAAAGCTGGACATCTTTTGCGACTCCAAGTTAGTTGTGAATCAGGTTACTGGGAAATTCCAAGCCAAAAGTGCAAGATTGATCTTATACTTGGAGAAAGTGAAGGAGTTGCTGAACAACTTTGATCACTACATCATATCTCACATTCCACGGTCAGAGAATCAACAGGCGGATAAGTTGGCAAAGATGGCTAGTTCCGACGATCCTGAAGAGTCCGGGCTAGCTCCCGTTGAAGTACTTCGGTTTCCTAGTATAGATCAGATGGAAATTGATCCAGTACTAGAGACGGAACCAGAAAGGGAGTCATGGATGACCCCTTTAAAGAATTTCTTAATGAATGGAGCGCTTCCGAACAAGAAAAGCGAGAGGCGTAAAGTAATTCGTAAAGCTGCCCGATACGTTCTGCAAGGCGGAGTTCTTTACAGACAAGGATTTTCGATGCCCCTTCTTCGATGTATAGCTCATGACGATATCAAGCGTGTGCTGCAGGAGGTACACGAAGCTGAATGCGGCGATCACACTGGAGGGCAAACATTGGCGAAAAAGGTGTTACGGCATGGTTATTTCTGGCCTACCATAAACAAGGATGCGGCAAAATACGCACGACGCTGTGATGCGTGCCAGTGATTTTCAAAGATACCTAGAGCACCTCCTAATCAGTAAAAACAATGATGAGCCCATGGACTTTCGCTATGTGGGGAATTGATATCATTGGAAGTCTCCCCATAGCTAGGGGCGGAGCGAAGTTCGCTATTGTAGCCGTGGATTATTTCACTAAGTGGGTCGAGGCTGAACCACTAACTACAATCACAACCAAACGAGTGATCAATTTTGTCGTTAGAAATATCATCTGTCGATTTGGGATTCCAAAGATTGTGATAACTGATAAAGGAACTCAGTTCGATAGCACTGAATTCAGAAACTTCTGCCAGAAGTACCACATTGAGAAACAGTACACCTCTGTGGCTCACCCGCAATCAAATGGACAAGTCGAAGCGGCGAATAAAGTGATTAAGTCCATTCTGAAAAGAAGACTGAAATGGGCCAGAGCCATGTGGGCTGATGAATTACCCTTAGCGTTATAGGGCTATAGGACAACGTATAAATCGGCAACAGGACATACCCCCTTCTCCCTTGCTTTTGGAGCAGAAGCAGTCATCCCGGTTGAGATAAAAGTACCTTCTCACCGAGTGACTTATTACGATCCGATGACTAATAACGAATTGCTCCTCGAATCCCTAGATATGATCGAAGAAAAGAGGGATGAAGCAGACCTGCGTGCCTTGAGATGCAAACAACAGGTCGCCCGATACAACAACAAAAAGGTTCGAGCCCGAACCTTGGAACCCGGAGACTTGGTTCTGAAGCGTGTCTTTCCAGCCCCAACTCATATGGGTGCGAAGTGGGAAGGACCGTACTCCATTCTGTGCAAGCTTGATAATGGAACCTTCAAGCTAGCAACCGTAGATGGAGGGGAAATCCCCAGAGTGTGGAATGCCCAACATTTACGGCCGTACCTAACGTAAAGATGTCAAATCTGTTCTTTTGCTTTGTTAAGAACCATGTACAAGGCACGACTTGCCTAGAATAATCTAATTTCTTAAAGCAAAAGATTATAAAGTGGACGTAGGTCATGATTCGACCGAACCACTATAAAAATATTATGTGTCGTTTACCTTTATTGCACTATTATTTATCTGCCTTCCTATTTTTGAGGAAATTGTTGTGAATCATGCAATGATCCTAGAAGCATATAGTTATAGGTGCCTTCCATCAGAATGGAATGCAATCACCAGTCAAAATTCTGAGGGTGTGATAAAGTAAGTCATATCATTGATAGAACTCTAACTCTCCAGAGCAGAGAGAGAGTATAAAAGCGTCTCCGATTGAGCGCTGAGAAAGAGCTCCTTCCCCGCTGAAGGATCGGGGAACGATTAAACTGCTGAGCTCAAACTCTAACTCTCCAGAGCAGAGAGAGAGAGTATAAAAGCGTCTCCGATTGAGCGCTGAGAAAGAGCTCCTTCCCCGCTGAAGGATCGGGGAGCGATTGAACTACTGAGATCGAACTCTAACTCTCCAGAGAGAGAGAGTATAAAAGCGACTCCGATTGAGCACTGAGAAAGAGCTCCTTCCCCGCTGAAGGATCGAGGAGCGACTGAACCGCTGAATTCAAACTCTGACCTCGGCGACCGCCGGGAGAATATAAGAGAGTCTATGGTTAAGCACTGAGAAAGGTGCTAGAAACTCAGCACCATAAGGACAATTATCTTGCTAAATTCTCTAAGTCCCCCATTTTCAGAAATAGGGGGCAACGTGCCGACAATGCTAATCAATCCTTAATAAGCCCTAGTCAGGCGCTATGTTAACGATTATTTGGGGGCATATATATATATTCATATACATATATACATGAACTTCGATGCAGCACTGAAATTTTTAAATTTTTCTTTCTGTTGCTTGACTGATTTGTAGTTATAATCAGATGGTCTATGGCTGAGCGTGAAAAGTTTATCAAATGCAGGTACACGATGATACAAAAGAGATAAACTTTCATTTATAAACTGCAAGCCTACAAAGTGAAAAACAACCTAAAACAAAAGTGAGGGCCAGTCTCACAATTACATTTCATGGCCAGTGGGAAGCTTAAAGACAAAATATAAACAAGCAACAATATCCTATTTACGCTTTGACCTCTTCTCCTGCTTCTGTTTCTCCAGCTTCCCCTTGTCAGCGTCGGATTGATCACCTTTCTTTCTCTTCCTTTTGTCTATGAGAGGAACGTCTGACTCTTCAGAAGATTCCTCCTCCTCCTTTCTCTTTCTTTTATCAGTAAGGGAAGCTGGGAAATCATCAGGGTTCGCAAAATGAAGCTGTTTGCTGATGGATTTGGGCTGGAGTTTCAAAACCATCCCATTTTTGGGATTAAACTCCGAGATAGGGACTATGTTCAAAGGCTCTTGTCCCACCTTCTTTAAAGCCATCTCCTTTGCCTGCCTAGCTTTTCTGGTAGCCAAAGTTTCGTCGTCATCGTCTTTGGCTTCTTTGGTGCTAATGATATCCTCTTCATCCTCTACATGGCGCCCATCCATATCTTTCAAGGCCTCGATGGTTTCATCGTCCTTGGGAGCATCAGCACTGGGTGCTAGGATGCCCTTCTCTGCTGTTGTACCCTCGGCCTGCTTCGGTATATCAACACCGGCGCCTGGCGAGACGACAACCTTCTTCGCCTCTTTCCTTTTCTCAACATCCTTGTCGACGGGCTCGCCACCTGTATTATGGGGAACACATGTTACTAATTCAATTGGTTGCTCTACCAGACGACGACAATTCACAATTGCTTTGACAAATTGTGGGGAAAAAAGGGAGATACCTTCCGCCGATCCTCCATCTAGGCTAGCTGCAGGAGCTCCAACAACCACAGGAGTTAGGCCCAAAGGGATTAATGGATCATTAGGATGGTATTCCTCAACTTCGGAGGTCTTG
Source organism: Allium sativum (assembly GCA_030737875.1). Taxonomy (NCBI): domain Eukaryota; kingdom Viridiplantae; phylum Streptophyta; class Magnoliopsida; order Asparagales; family Amaryllidaceae; genus Allium; species Allium sativum. The sequence continues at coordinate 567,057,551 of CM060923.1, read as the reverse complement.
GGCTCTACAGCTGAGCTCGAACGTTCGTCAGCCTTGCTTTTGCCCTTAGTCAGGGCCCTCTCCTTTTCCATTTCTGCTTGAATTAGACGACTGCCTTCTGCCAGATCCTCAGGCTCGTTATCCCTCAGGATGGTCTTCATTAGCTCATCTTCATAAATCTCTTCAACTCCCAATCTCTGCTTCTCACCCTCAATGATGGCATCCCATAAATTGGCTAAAGTAACGTGGTAGTCCGAGATCCATGAGATATTACGGGTTTTGAGGACATGTCCGAGGATGTCAAAAATCATCTCTTCGAACCCTTCGATATTCTTCTCTCTTTCGAGGAGCTTGTTGTTAGAAGCAGTAGCCATTTCAATGGCACTTTCAACATTCTTTTCGGCAAGAGCCGTGCGCCTCTCCGCATCCGCGACTTGATCATTTAAAATCACCTTTTCCGCTTCAGCGAAAGCTAGACTTTCTTTCAAACTTGCTTTTTCTGCCTCCCAAGCAGCTCTCTCAACTTCAAAATGGCCTTGTGTTGTCTTCAACTCAATGTTGGCCATTTTAAGATCTTCTACCTCTTTCTTTAAGGCCATTTTCTCTTGACTATTTGAGTCAAGTTCCGAATGAAAGCGTTTCTTAGCATTCTCCAATTCGGTCTTGTAATTTTCAACGTCTCTCCGCGCTAAGGCAAGTTGGGATATAGCATCTTCCAAGTCCTTCTCCATCTTCGTCTTGGCCCTCTCGTTGTTATCAATCCTCACCTTGGATCTATGTGCTTCCATTTCAAGCGTTCGAATGACTTCTGAAAGATTAACCGCGTGTTTCTTCATCATTTCATACTGCCTGGCTACGTGGCGAATGTGCCCGACAACTTCATTATCCCAGTTCCTAGGGACTGGCTCCAAGGCTGGAACAAACATCATCCTTTTGAAGAAGACGTTGGGGAATTGTTCCCGCAACTTTTCCAGCCTACCTTGAGTCTCGGGACCATGGATGTAATCTCGTGACCCGGGGGCAGCCAACTCGGGCTGGCTGGAAGGGACAATGTCACTCCTCTCCTTTTCAGAATCTTTGATTGGATCCTTGCTTTTATCCTTAGGCTCGTAGTGTCTTTTTGACGACCTGCTGTGAGAGGGTACACACTTCAGAGGAGTTAACTCTTTAGGAAGTTGTTTTCCCCCTGTAGGAGCTACTGGATAACTGGGAAGCTTGCCAGAAGTCGATTTTGATGGAGACCGGGGTTGTGAAGAAGTAGGCTTGTGAGAAAGGCCACGAGAGCGCTCGGTACTCGGATGGAGACTGGGTGTGCTTTCACGAAGAGAGCGATAAGAATAAGACCGCCTGCGAGACATCTTTCCTGCAAAGGAGAAAAGGGCATATTAAAACATTGGATACTATTGATATAAAAGTGTGGGGTCAGACAGTGTGTGTGATTTGTGCATCCCATATAATTCCCCCTAACAGACCCGGGCCTGAAGTCAGGCTCATCTGAGTGGTTTCTTGTCCTCTAATTGGAATGGTGGTCTCCTCAGAAGCAGGGAAAAATGGCTCCCCTTCAAAGTCCCCCTCTGTGTATACATCATCGGGCAAAGGAATTTTGCTCAGCTCTTTAAATAGCTGTTCTTCTTTCAAATCATCGGGAGCGGCAGGTTCGATCGGAAGAGAAGCCCTTGAGGGGAAACCCCCCGGGGAAACTGGGATTTTCTTGGACTTGTCACCACGGGCCTCATCTCCTCTATATATGTTCAGGTCCTCGTCGTCCTGGAGGATTATCGGGGAAGGACTCTTACGAAATTTAGTTGTTTCTACTGCCCGTGATGTTCCCTCTCCTCCGTTGGGGGCACGTATTTGTAGGGTTTGCCGCCAGCACCAAGTCCAAATCTTATATCCAGAAGGCGATGCTTAAGAAGATTCTCGTTAGTGATGCACTTCTTGATTCTTAGAAAATCGGATCTGCTTTGTAGAAGAATATACAATCGATTATTGTATAATAAGCCTTCCGTCTTGGGAAAAACGTGATCTGCTTAAAACAAAAAGAAGGGGGGATGTTAATGCTTTGATTTCTTAAACAAGATATTCAGTCAAAAGATTAAAGTTACTTGATTTAAGCCATCTCCTTGAGCACCCAGCCTGTCTCTTAATATAAAACCAATTAGACTTGGGATCCTCTATATTGCTGTATCCGTCATACAGAACCTTCCTGTTCGCTACCGACTCGAAGAAAGAGAAATTTGGGGTTGCCGAGGAGCGATGCTTGAAAAGATAAAAGAATGTTAAATCTTTAAATGTGAGCTCGGTATGCAGGATCTCCGCGTATGCAATATATAGGGTGTATAGAGACGCGTAGGCGTTAGGATGAAGCTGCATCAGAGCGATACCCAGTCGTTTTAAGGTCTCAATGACGATTGGAGGAAACAAAGGAACAGCTCCTACCAAGCACATGATTCGGCTGACTGCCATATACCCTTCCGGAGCTAAGTGGGGCCTATCTTCGCTAACGGGTGTCCTCACATCATCCCAAGGGATCCCATGTCTCAGGCAAATTCTTTTAAGCTTTATGTCATCGAGTTTAGATGCTAATGAATCAGAAAATTTCTCTATCCCGAGCGCGCCAGGAATCTCATCGGGAGCTCGCCTGTCTGCTTCAGACTCTTCACTAAGTGAAGTACTGTCAGATGGATCCGATTCCGTTGCCTCGTATTCGGATCCAGAATCTTCACCCCCTGGGTTGATCGGAGGGACCTCGGGGTTGTGTCGCTCAGGAACCTTAGATTCCGTTTCCGTGACGGATCTTGAAGAGGATTGATTATCCGACATTATTGTTTAGGCGAAGAAACATGAGAAATAAGATTAAAACTACCCGTCCCTCCTGTGTGTGCAAGTGCCGGTGTGTGTGCTTGTGCGTGCATTAAAGAAAAGTACAAAGGTCAACAAAGTCATCTAGACATTGGTCGTTGTTCGATTGATAGATTATGCATTTGTTCAGTTCAATCGAGAATGTTCGTCCCAAAGGCTCTAAGCTAACTGTTCATCGATTTGTTAGAGTTGCGTTATTTAGTCAACGTGCGCATCGGATCGTTCGTCAGTCGGATCGCAGGACAGGTTCGGATCGTGACATGTGGACGGATCGTGGTGAAGGACTCGGTACGTGGAAGGGTATTAGATCATGGAAAGGCTTCAAATCGTGAGGCGCACCAATTCATCCAGAACGGATCTTGATGGTATCTTGGCGATCCGCATCGCCCCCCATCCTCCACGACCCGAAGCTCCGATATCTCCGCGATCCGACACTCACGTCTAGTTCCCCACGAATCGTAGCCTTGTCGTTTCCGCGATCTGATCCACTAGCCAAATCAACTTTCCAGTTCCGTACCCTCTCCCTACGCCTCACCACCGCTTCGAACTCGGGCCTCGCCCACGAACCGACCTGGTCATCCCTTCCTTCTTCCCCCTCGCCTCTTCCTCATCACTTCTCCTCGATTCGTCACGCGAGCACCTGAACCCATCAACCATCGCGGGTGCGGTCTCAAACATCACTAATTTTCTCATTTTTTCTTCTTAGACTCCAGAAAAACAAGTGAAAAATCGCATGAGAATGATTTTGGCGAAATTACCTTTCTTAAATTAGGAAGAACAATCGTATTTTTGGAAGGAAGAATTAGGGTTTTATGTCGAGAAAAATATGCGGCACGTTTCTGAAAGAAGAAGAAGGAGAAAAGTGAAGTGAGGATCGGTTTATATAGGCAAAAGGGCGACTGTTAGTCTCCCCCTTTTTGTCTTATTCGATCCATGAAAGTCGATGGGCCACGAACCAAAGCCCATCGCGTCACGAACCAAAAGCCCACCTCGTTCCGTAAAGAGGCCCAAGTGCTCACCAAAGGACGAAGCGAATAACTCGCTAACGGACCGTGACTCTCCCATGCGATATGAACCGATAAATGACCAACAGGAATGAAAATTCAAAAATGCGTCTGATAGATTCGATGATGAAGACTCTGAAAGATCCCAGAAAAGAATTGTCCAATAAACAGGGAAACTATTAAAGATTTATTCGATATTTATAGCAAGCAAAGAAACAGCTTTGCGTAAACGATATGGCCTTTCGGATAGACACTACCACTGATTTGCATCTCTTTAAGAAAAGACGTTTCTATAGTTTCGAAGCATGTTCCATCATCAATAAAACATACTTCGAGGGGGCAAAATGTTGGCTAGCTTTTTGACCAAGCCACCCAGGTTCACTCACAAGAAGAAAGTATGAAACTACATTCCTTAAGTACATGAAGGAACGGATCGCACCAGAGGATCGCCCCTCATCGGAACGCCCTCCGGAGGATCGCCCCGCATCGGATCGCCCTCCGGAGGATCGCCCCTCATCGGATCGCACCAGAGAATCGCCCCCATTGCATCAGCGATACGACCACTTCTGCGCGACTCGATCCGCACATACACTACTACCCAGCATAGGCCAATCCGATCCCCTGATGCATAGCGAAGCCTCTGACCCGTTCAAGCACGAGCTAGTCTTCGGCGATCCGAGATGCACGGATCCGGCGACACGTGTCCCCAACTGTCACTTTGACTGATTCTCCCCCTTTGCTCGATCCGATATCTAAGGGGATCGCGACACCTATCCACAATGGCTAATTTGACTGATTCTTCAGCAGGCTGCGATACGATCCGATATTCTCGGGATTTGTACCACGTGTGACCGCGATCCGCCTGATAAAATCAGCTATAAATAGCCCAGAGCTTGGCATTTTTTGGGGATCTTTTGGCAATATTGAGTACTGATTCCGCCATTATTGTCATACCACCATTTCTTGTCAGTTTTACTACGAGATTACTGAGAGAAATCACAATTGTAAGAGTGAGTTTGAGAGAGATAATTGATTGTACCAGCATTCAAGGTATAATCGATAACATATAAAGTGGTCGTAGGCTCGTTAACGGCGAACCACTATAAATTCTGTGTGTTTTCTGCTTTTTCTTCATTCTCCAATTAAAATTCTTTAAGAATCAGAACGATTTGGGTGTTAGGTCCAAATTTTGATCTAACAGATATTATTATATTTCTGGGATCATAGCACGTTGATCGTCATGATGGTGTATTTGACCTGTCGATAGCCGTTCGCAATTTAACGAAGTTTTATTAAAATGAGATGACCAAAATGTATAACTTAAAATAACCAAATCCCTTCATTTCAGTGATCACCAGCAGTCCACGCCTCCTTCCTTCTCAACCGTATCTTCTCTTGTTCTAACGTGGCCCTTCCTTCTCCACAAAATCAACAAAAATCTAACTCTATAAATACACTCACCCTTTCTAAAACCTAATTTTCTTTCTCTCGTGGTCTACAGCATTTGAGCCACCACCCTCAAATAAAAATCATAATTTTGAAACAGGAATTTAAAATCAAATCTTCAACCAAAATTCCTATTTTTTGGTTCATTGGATTTCTTTCAGCGCAAGCTTCTACCTTATACCATTTGTATTTGACTCGATGTACTTCTTTTGACACCAAAAACTAACAGCTTGGCTTGGGGCTGCTGTTAGGCGCGACTACAAGGTGTCAGTCCGATGGTACGAGTGAGCTAAGGGTCGGAAAACGACTCGGAAGAGGTTAGTTTTGGAGGGTACGATGAGGGGTAGTTAAAAGCGATGGTAGGTTCGCTGGTTCAGGGTGGATGGACGGAAATGGCAACAGGGTGTCGAAAGCAGTGTTAAGGTGGTGAGCAGGTGTAGATTTAGGCACTGAGTTGAGTGGTGAAGTCGGATTAGAGAAATGAGGGTCGATTCATGGTATTAATGGAGAGAGGTGCACACGTTTTGGGTTTGTGCGCAGGAAAGAGGCGATGGGTATTTGAGGAAGAAGGGGGGGGGGGTTCTGCTATTCACGTGAGAAGACTTAGGCGGGTATGGTTTATGATGGGGTAATTGGGCCGGTGTTTTAATTGGTGAGCCCATTTTAATTATAACTAATAGTTTAAATAAATCTAAATAATGTATGAGACTTGTAAATTGAATATCTTCTTCATACGTTATCAGTTTTTCGGACGGTTAGATCCGTTAGGATCGTATGGACGGACACTACATAATGGAGCTGACGGGGAGTGAATCGAACCTCATTACAGTTTATTGCGAAATAAATTGTCTGTTTGAATCAAAGACAGTTAATCGTTTTTAATGATAACAGTCCAATGTGAGTCAATCTCACTAACTCTGAACAGTTTATAATTTCATGTTGCATTTTTAGAACTGTTAAATATTGGCTGATTGACTGTGTGTTGACTGTTTGATTGAACTGCTAGTCAGTTAGTTGAATTTCTATATTGATTCTGTTTATCAGAATATATCATACGTAACTGAAGGGAATGTTGATTTTATTGTATAACATCTGTGGATGCAGGGAAACAGGTTGGATGAATCCAACTGGATTCCTCAAAATTTATTTTATTGTTTTTCATATATTTTGATATATGATGTGAAATTTATAACCTGTTGTTGATTGTGTGTGTTTGAATGATATTGTCCAACGTGATTTGATATGTTAAATACTATAACATATCGGAATGTGGAAAAAGGGAATTTTCAAAATGAATATTGAAAATAGATTATTTATAATATCAAAGGATTTTATAAAAGTGGTAATATTTTTAAAATCAAAGAAGATTTTATAAAAGGAATTATTTATAGAATGGAATATTTATAAATAGAAATTTATTTATAAATGGATTACTTATAAATAGGAAATACTTAGAAATAAAACCCTAAAGGAATTGTTTGCAAACCATTCGCAACTAGATTAGAAAGGAAATATTTGCAAATAGAATAAATAGAAGTATAAGAGGATTATTTATTTAGGAAATAAATAGACAAGTATAGGAAGATAAATATTTGTAAAAAAAAAACATTTACAAATAAAGGTTATAAAAGGAATGATTTATTTACGAAATAAATAGAGTTATAAAAGGGAATTTTAAACAGGACTTAAGTGTTAGAAACGTAACGGAGTTATATAAAAATTAGAATTAATCGAAATAGAGTTTATCGAATATTAGTTATTCGAAATAGAGTAAATCAAATAAAGTTAAACAAGATTAGAAACTGACTAGAGATTAATTAAGTTGAATAGTTTTCTGAGTATCGATCTGATGTTGGTTTCAGCCTTCGGGGTTTATATTTAGAGTATTGTTCTCCTACTAGTTTACAGTCAGAGACTGATAGTTGTGAAATGATAGCGATATGTAAATAAATAAATGGAAATGTTTTCCAATGTTAATAACATACATTTTCTAAACATAGAAAATAAGGAAATGTGAATATATATATATATATATATATATGTATGTATATATATATATATATATGTTAAATTATGATTGATCGATATAATTTCCATTTTGGAAATAATATCGTTGTTTGCACATGTGGTTTTCTTTGATAGTTAACTCACCGACTATCGAAGTTTTTGACCATTTTAACGTTGTTAATATGGAGAGACCGGTTGGATTATTATCCAAAGAACCACTCTGTATTGGCATAAGCGTTGGGTATCATATATGCCAATGATAATTGAAGGAGTAAAGTGCAAGGGCTATTGTATAAGTCTTAGATAACAGTGCCTAAGATGGATGTACTGAATAGTGCCTTTGGTTCATTCTGTTCCTGGATGACTGGTATGGATAAATGTCTGACAGAGTATTTGCAGAAAGGTCATGTACATTGATCTCTTCAACCGTACCAAGAGTGGAAGCGGGGAAGGAAACTTTTTTAGCTAACACGTAATGTACTGTTGTAGACGTTAATTAGTGATTTTTGATGGATCTGACAATGTGGCATTCAAAGTGAATCTGATGTGATGATAAAGCGTAACATCAAGCCTCATCAACCAGTAAATGACAGAAATCAGGCAGGTAGCATGGCTATGTAGGTCGCACCTATTAGGGTGTATAATCATCTGATCTAGAGTTTCATTTATTTCTAAAAATCTATAGTTGATGCTGTCCCATTCGGGAAACGGTTGTTGATCCCAACCGTTGGTGATATACATTCGATACACTCAAGCGAAATGAGTGGTCGGTCATGTGTGGCCTGGTTGCAAGATGTTCTTGTTGAACCCAGTGTATTCCTCTCTAGAGGTACACTAGCGAAAGGTGATTCCATACCTTGTCATTGTTGGAAATCCATTACCCAATACGTGCTTGCGGTTTTGATTGTATAATATATTTGTAGAACGTGAGATGAAAGCGTTTCTGCTAGATGATTATTATATTGTGGTTGATAGACATCATTATAATATCAAAAGGTTTTTTGATATAAAGATATTTTGGATTCTCAAAAGGGAAAAACCCGTTCCATTATACAGCGTGGTCTTATGAGATATCGTTTAATGGCTCAAACTATTTTAAACCGTTTTACTCATACCAGTCCCATGACTGACCTGAAGTTTATTTTGTTTTCCCTAAACTCTTGGGTGTCCAATTTTGTTCGGGAAGTCAAGTAGTCGGGATTTACAGAAATACCTGAAGAGCTGGAGCAGGTGGCTTCATGATCATATAGCAATAGTTTATTTCCGCTGTGTTATACTTTGATAATGATGTATATTCAAGTACATATGTATATTTCAAGTTATGTTATATATATTATATGTTACTCGTTCCACTATGAGGTTCGTGTTACTCTGGTGTTGTGTTCTTCTTCTTCAATTCCAAGTTTCTATCTTATCTATTCTCACCATCCAATTTCTTTCATTAATCATCCGGTATTTTCAACCCTTGGATATTCGATATGTGTTGTATATCGGATAACCAAGGTCGCCAAAATTCCGGGTCATTACAGAACCAAAGATACTTGAAGAGGTAGAAGTGGATCAAGAAGCAACAGTGAGAAGAATCCCAACTCATATCTTGGGAACGGAAGTCAAAAAGCTACGCAACCGTGAAGTCAAGCTTGTTAAAGTACAATGGAGTGAAAATGAAGAAGACGCGACTTGGGAGACTGAAAGCAAGATATGCGCAGCCTACCCTTATCTTTTTGAGGGTACATCTTTGATCTCTCCTTTATCATAAGTTTATTCATGCTTAGTTATCTTCTCGGTCCTATTTCTTGATCCTTAGTAGAAATCAATGGATGTAAACATGTATTTGAAACATGTTATGGTTAATGGTTACAAGTGCTTGCAAGTGGTTGCTAGTGATTGCTCGTGGATGCATATGCAAATACACATTAAGTTCTAGATCGGCTCAATCACTTTCATATTGCATTTTCATATGAATACATGAAATTGTATGTGGATTGAAACTTGATGTGTTATCATATGGACGTTGTATTTGTATGAATGATTGTGCACTCATGTAGAATTATGTATAGGACAAATTGCATACATAATGGACGCATGGCACTCTCATGATTCGCATTAGGGAGGTCAACTAGATCAGTAGACCGCCTGATATTTCACTAGATAAGAGGCATATACACACACTCTGCATATGTTCATATGGCATTAGAAGTCTTTTAAGGACAATGGATGCTTGTGGATGATGGATGAGTAGATGGATGATTGGATGTTAAGATGCATTCTTCTTAACTTGAAGATTACGGGGATGAAATCCTTTAAGAAGGGGAGAATGTAACACCCCGAATTTTCTGAGAATATTAAAATTAACAAATTCAAGAACACTTAATTTTTAGAAGAATAATTAAGTGAAATGGGTTGCGCTATTACATTCGTCTCAAAATTTTGGTCAAGATGGACAATTGGTTTGCATAAAACGGATGCTTATGAAGAAGTTATTATGCCTTGAAGTTTGTATGCATATGAGAAAAATATATATACAGATATATATAAAAATTAAATAAATAAATATGCAAAAAAGTTCAAAATAGCGAATCGGGAGGGAGAATAACCGAACCGGCCCATTTTTGAGGTCGACCCGATCCCCGCTGGGTCGACTAGGGGTTGATTCATGGTGTTTGGCTGTCAACCCGTAGGACGATTCGCTCTAAGGCAGATGTGGCATCTGATTGGCTCTGATGGACTCCTTGCTGAGTCATTAGGGCTGATGTGACAATTCTATCTTGTCTGAATGGCATTGATTTGCTCTAGGTTAATCTGACAGTTCCTATTAAATCAAACTTCTATATAAGCAACCTAATACCTCAACCCTAAATCATATTAAAAATCAAACCAAGAGCCGTCATGTTGCCGTTGGACAACCTCAAGTAGCCGCCATTCAACTTGAAGTAAATTAAAAGAGACAAACCAAATCAAATCAAAATTAAACTAAACAACGATTTTCTACATCAAAGGCGAGCATTTCAACTTCAGAATACAGATTCCAGAAATCAAGATTGTCTTTTGTAAGTGTAGTTATCTTTTAGATGTAAATAAATTTAAGACGTGATTTGATATAAAGTGAAAGATAGAATCATACCATGTTGTATAATATTGACGATGCTAATTCATGTTTGTTTCTTGTGATGATTTTATCATGAATTGTCTTGGAATGTTTGTGGCTTATTGGACTTGGTGTTGGATCTATTAAAGATTGAGAATGAAACTATCAATATCATATTCAAGTTATATGTTTCATGTTAAGATCTACATATATATGTTTATATGATTAATGCAAGTTGTATGTATTATGTTAGATCCAAGTCAAGATCTACATATATATATATATATATATATCCATATGCTTTATGTTAGATCCATATGCCTATATATATGTTCATATGTTCATGTGCAATTTACAAGTTTTATGTTGGATCCATGTCAAGATCTATCTAGGTTCATATGATTAATGTAAGTTATATGTTTTATGATAGATCCAAGTCACGATCTAATTATACATATGTTCAAATGCAAGTTACATGTTAGATCCAAAACTAGATCTATATTTATATGCATGTTTGTAAAGTGGACTTATTCAAGTTCACCTTGTTCGATCTAGTTCACACCTATATGTTAATGTTAAAATTATACATGCCTTGGGATTGGACATGTCATGATTATGTCATATGCTAGTTTATAATTGAGGTTATGTTCACACATGCCTAGATCTACATATTAACATGTTTTAGGCTTATTATTATCTAAGTCTAAATTATATGCAAGTTCATGTGACATGTTAATTATATGAATAAAGTTTTATGCAAAATTTACATGTTGGTTGAATCAATATTATGCATGTTCCCTTCTTTACCTCTTGTTTATAAATTGGGCTAATATGCGGGCCCAATGACTTTATGTGATTAGTACGAATGAACAAACGGGGGGTAACGTTGGGATAGTTATTAAATCAAAACATGTTAATAATGTAGATGGGCCCAAAACCATGTAAATGGTTAAGGCCATGAATGGTATAATTTATACCATTAGTCTTGAACATAATTAAAATATGTGGCATGAAACACTTGTAGAAAATTCACATATATAAAATGCAAAAGACGAATATGCCTAACCCGAGGTTAGACTGAGTTGTGGTGTAAACCTTCCCGGAACCGACCGGCACATCCAGTAACCACAATAATACCTGTCTAATGTGAGAGGTTAGTGCACCAAGCCCAGAAAGACCCGAGGTTAGACTGAGTTGTGGTGTAAAACTGCCCGGAACCAACCGACACATCCAGTAACCACAACAATACCCGTCTAATGTGAGTGGTTGGTGCTTTAATTAATTAATTAATTATAGCTCATGAACAATCAAGCTAGAAATGGTGAGGTTAAGTAATTAAGGAAACACTTAACCAACTTAACATGCTAACAAGACAAGATTTGTGGGGTTAAGCAATTGAGGAAACACTTAACCAACTTAACATGTTAACTAGACAAGATTGATAGGGGTTAAATCAAACCAAGGACACTTAACCAATTTAGCATGTTGACTAGAAAAACCATAGTAACGGGGACCCGTTTCAGTAGTAACCCACATGGATGTATCAAGTTACCCTCAACTAGGCAGGGTGGGGCACGATTACTGGGCTGAATATAAGCGGTCAAAAAGGTGGCGGTTAGGTGCGTCAGTGTAGGTTCCAACGGAGTACGGGCGTGCACAGGCTCCAGAGTGGAAAAAGCAGGCACTAGGCACCAGGCGTACACTTGTGCATCTTTGAATCATGTCAATGTTGCCATTATAGGACTTGATACACCCTATACTGGAACCAGCACAAGTACTTAAAAATCACATGGGGCCGCATGGCACCGGGAATACATGAATGCAAGTAGGAGCCGATCAATACACGAATGGGATCACTTTATCCTGAACATACATTGCTAGTTAAACAACTCTTAGTGGGTGCAGAGAAGTGAAAGTGGGTGCGATAACAAAATCTAGTTAAATCTTACTTTACCTCGTTTTAGGGCTACCCTATCCTTGTGGTATCATTCTAAGTTTAGTTTATTCGTGTCATAGTCTTTTATTTGTTTACATGCTATTAAATAACTGGGCTTACCAGACTTATGTCTGACCCATTTTCCTTTCTCTTCTTTTCTTCCGTTCCCCCCTGGTCCGTAGGGAGGAAACACTTATGCTTAGTCCAGGTTAGCCAGAGCTTGAAGACCGTAGATGTAAGGCTTGGACTTTCCTTTTTGAGCTATGGCTATGGTCAAGCACTTATTGGGGATTTATGTCATTTTATTTTCAGTATTGCTTCTTTATGTTTTCAAGCAAGATGAAAAGTTGTAATAATTTGGGAGGTTGAAATAGTTGTTGAATTGTTGTGTTGAACAAGTATTTATGAAATAATATTGATCCTTTTCCGCTACATAAATTTTCTGTCTTGTAATTTATTAGTATCTTGTACCTTAAAACACTCCACCGAAGTTAAGGCATTCCCTTTGGGAGTGACCTTAACGGAGGTGGGGTGTTATAATCATCAAATCCTCAAATATGCACTCACAACTATCAAGCCAATCTTGAATCTTTGTAGTTGATTTCGTTCCGTGGAGGCTTCCCACCAAGACTAGTATAATCTTTATTAAGCTTGGCAAAATCGGCTCTAGGCGCCAGCACTACTGCACCACCACCATTAGCAGCATTAGGAACTGCTCCTTGAACATCCCTAAGCATGTCTCACATGAAGGCAGAAAACATCGTCCTCATATCAGGGACATTCCCATTATTGGCCCCTGAACCTGCTCCCTTTTCATCTCCTAGTGCGGAGTTCCTCATCGTACTCCTCGTATTTCGGCTTATCGTTCAACCTGTAAAGAGAAAATGATTAACCATCTCCTTAGTGGTTCCCGTGTAGTGCGACTCCATCCTTAGATATACTAATAGTATATATATAGTTTTTGAAAACCAAAATATCACAAATACTCACTCTCATATATGTATACTATCTCTCCCTGGTGTCTTCCCCTAGGTTAAAACACGCAACCTAGGCTCTGATACCAAGTGTGACGATCGCTCCATACCATTAGACATTTTCCCGAAATGTGTTGTGCCAATGCCTGACTAGCATGGGACAGTCATCAAAAGGTTTGAAACGATGAATTACCAAAGAACCTGTATTTTATCTCACAGCGCATGGAATAAAATATAATAATAACATAACTTGATATAAAACAGGCGAGACAATATATAAGCGGAAAACTAAACCATATCCATCATAGTAGAAGAATCCAAAATACAGCTTCATAACCAATTATTACAACTTTAAAATGCCGTCTCTAAAGGGAAATAAAAGAGGTACACTACTAATGCCCAAAGCAGTGACCAACAACAATACATCGAGAATACATATAAAGTACGTGGAAGCCTGCCGCTCGTGCCCGGAAAGCTACCCATGCATAGCCAACTAACCTGCCTCTAGTCTGCTCGTTTAGGAGCACCCAAAGTAATAAGAAGAGACATAAAACTCTGGGTCAGACGAAAGTCTAGTGTGAGCGATAGCAATTCTTTACAACTAAATAAAGCAATAACAGGTATAAGTAATCATACCTGACCTGTACCTACAACCAAAAAGTTAACACAACAAGAGGTACAATACTCTAAGGTAACACTAACAAAGAGTCTAAAATGGAAGTGTGCGTGTCATGGTAATAGTAAACATCAAACATAACAATCATCCTCATATCACTCACTCAGTGCGTAAAGCATATGATATTCACCGTTTTGATCACCAAATCCATTAGGGCCATGACGGTCCTTATCGCACTTGACTCCATACAACTATTCGTATAACCATACCCCTATGGTCTATAGTCAATAACCCTACCCTGTCCACACTTCCCTGGCTCTGGTATACGGTCCAACCAGTCCACACTTCCCTGGCTCTGGTCCATCTACGTACCCCTCTCTCAGTAGTGAACCAAAGTTTTAGATATCGCTAACTCCTTTGGACACGTCCCACAGCAAAGCCCAACTCTTAAAGTTAACTCGTTGGTTCCCATCTAGATCCTTAGTAATAACTTCTCACTTGGGCCTTCTTTACATCTCGGGTTCTGGTCGAATTGGAATTGATCTTCAGAAGAGTTCACGATCGTCGTCGCGTGGTAGTGGTAGAAGCTTGGTAGTGGTAGAAGCTCAAATTCCGTTCGGTTCGGCTTCCTTCCCTCGGATCGGTGCTCCTATACTTCGATCGATTCGTGCTCCACTATCTCGGTTCAGTTTGGTGCTCCACACTTTGGTTTAGTTTGTGCTCCTCTGTCCTGATTCGGTTTGTGCTTCACCACTTCAGCTCGGTGCATGCCAATCCAATCCCACGCCCTCTAACTGCTCCGATCCGATCCAAACTCAATCAACATAGTCCTTTCTTTACTCCACATCAACCATGGTCAAAAGACAATGATTGACCTCAATTTCTCTCTTCTATTTTTGTTCGTCGTAGTGGGAGACGCAATAATCCTGAAGTAACAGGCAGTTTCCTTACTCCTGTTGTTTTTTCCTCTTCTAATAAACGCTTGAACAAAAAGATATCAAATTGCATGGGAGTGAATTTACATGACACACATTATAAAGCCATGCAGACATTAGAACAAGAGCGTATTAATAGACATCAATGAAAGTTGTCACATGGAATGTACAGAGATTGGGGGACCATTCAAAATGTCATGTTATTTATCTAGTTTTGTCCCCACTTAAATTAGATATCCTTTTCCTTCAAGAAACCAAACTCTTTGAACCTTCTAATCATCACTTTAGCCTAATTGGTGGCTCATTTTTGAGGGGATTGACTTATGTTAATGCTATTGAAACTAGAGGTGGTCTTATTACTGCATGGAATGATTCTTTGTGGTCTCTATGCCAAACTTTTCCCTCTCAATCTTCTTTACATGTAGCTCTCAAACACATTGCCTCTAATTCTATCTACTTCTTTTCCAATATTTATGGTCCTCAGGACTCTTTAGAGAGAATTTCTCTTTGGGAACATTGTAAACAGATGGCTAATAGTTTTCTGGGTCCTTGGGTGATTGGGGGGGGGGGGGGATTTCAACACTGTTAGATACTTTAATGAGAGAAAATCTTGTTCTTTATCATCAGAATCAGATGCTTTCAATTCTTTTATTTTCAATTGTTGTCTCTTTGACCCTCCTATTAGTAATAGATCTTTTACTTGGTCAAATCACAGAATGAACCCTTCTCTTGCTAAACTTGATAGATTTCTGTTTAATGCTGCTTGGGAAGAAATTCATCCCTTATCCTACGTTTCTGGTATTGCTTCAATCATCTCTGACCATTGCCCTATTGTTCTTGATTTGGGGTCCCTATCTAATTCTAAGCATCCATTTAGATTTGAGAGATTATGGCTAATTGAACCAACTTTTAAGGAGTTCATTCGGACGGCTTGGGATAATCCTACTCATTCTCAATCAGCTATCCATAAAGTTGTCCTTAAATTGAGAACTTCGAGAAAACTAATAAAACCATGGGCCAAAACAGTTTGGGGCTCAATTCGTACCCGCATTTCTAATATTCAAGATTCTATTTTAGATCTCAATATCTTAGAAGAATCTCGTCCTCTGAATGAAGAGGAATCTAGCTCTTTGAAGAATCTTGAGTCTGAATTGGATAGATTGTTCAAACAAGAAGAAATAGGATGGAAACAAAGATCTAAGGCTAAATGGTTAATGGAAGGAGATAGAAATTCAACTTACTTTCATAGAATTGCAAATGGAAGAAGACGTGCTTCCTGCATTCTGGAAATATCTCATGAAAATCAAATCTATTCAAATCCTGATGATATTCTTCTTCTTTTTTCTAAATATTATTGATCCATCCTTGGTTGTTCGTCCCCAGAAATCCCTCTTATTGATTGGTGTTCTCTTTACCCTTCTCCATCAGCTATTTCTATTGACCTACCTTTCTCTGAAAATGAAGTTTGGGCTGCTTTAAGTGACATGAATGATGATAAAGCCCCTGGGCCTGATGGATTTGGGCCTTCTTTCTTTAAATCATTTTGGGCCATAGTGAAAAATGATATAATGGCCATGTGCAATGATTTTTATGAAAACCCTAGCCTCATTTCTCGTCTCAATTTGTAACACCCCACCTCCGTTAAGGTCACTCACAAAGGGAATGTCTTAACTTTGGTGGAGCATTTTAGTAAACAGAACAGAATATTACAAGACAGATAAACAGTACTTGAAAAATTTTAACTTTATTACAGCGGAAAACAGAAATCAGTATGGTTACATCCTTTCAAATCACAATATCAGAATTCAAGTACAAAATATCAGTCTTGTACAAAAGCCTTCAGAATGCATAGTTTAAAATCAAAATCCCCGCAGAAGAAGACAAGCCATACTTTAAGCACTTCAAGCAGAAGAAATCTGGATCAAGCTAGAGTATTCCCTTCTACAAAACCTGGGAGGGGGGGGGGAACGGAAGAAAGGAGGCGAAACAACAAGGGTTAGACAAAAAGTCTGGCAAGTCCAGTGATTTTCAGTTATGAACAGATAATAATAACATGACATGAAAATAAATCTGGATGAGAGATAACCGTAACAGGTGTAGCAGATATAACAGAAGAACAGAATGATATAAGCTATTGCTTTACACTTCTCTGCACTAATACTAGTATAACAGAATTAGGTGTCACCCTAATGTCTAAACTGAAACATAAACGGGTACAGAATAATTTCCACAGAAGAGAATGCTAGTAATGGGCCTTTACCACCCCAACAGAAACGGACAGAAGCAGAATGCTAATAATGGGCCTTTACCACCCGAACAGAAACAGACAGAAACAAAATATTAATAATGGGCCTTTACCACCCGAACAGAAACAGTTAAATTAATCCCTACGGAAACAGAACGTAGAATTAGGTGTACACTAGTAATTGGGCCTTTACCACTCGAACAGACGATACCACTCAGAAACAGACGGGTGTTGCCACCCAACAGAAACAAACGGTACCAACAGAAACAGATAGAACTTAGTGTACCCTAAAACCCTACCCTAAGCGATCGGCTCCCTAAACATAAATACCCTGTGTCGGCCCCACAGTAGGGTGTATCACGCCCTAAAGTGACAACCAATTGGAACAGACCTATTTACATATGTCACGGCGTCTTACATCCTCAGAGGCAGGCCGGGATCCATGCACACACATGACCCGGTTGGAATGCACCATCAACACCCCTCGCCATTATCAGAATGAACCGCTTATAATTAGTTCAGTAAGCGTGCCCGGACCCTACCTACTGTTGGGTCAAAGTTTTGATACCAGAAAGGGTTACTGACTAATATGGGTCCCAAAGAATAGATGACACAAGTAATTTCCCTCCTAATCTTGTGTACCCAGACTAACAGATTTCAGATTAACTTGTTTACAAGTTCAGACATACAGAATTCAGATCAACCAGTTCACAGATTAGACAAGTTTTCAGACCAACAGATCAGATATACAAATTTAACAGACTTACAGATTAACCGGTTACAGATTAACAGACTTACAGATTAACCGATTACAGATTAACAGACTTACAGATTGTCTAACTTTGTATTGGGCCTACAGATTCATGAAACGGGTTTATTAATTTCATCAGTCTAGTTGGTTTAACCCTATCCACCCAACACGTTTTAGACATCATATTTATTCCAGATTTTCATTAATTAAATATTAATGCCCAGACCTCTCACATTAGACTAACAGTTTGTGGCTACTGGTTAGGCCGGTTGTTTCCGGGCAGGTTTCTGCCACAAACTGAGTCTAACCTCAGGTTTCAAGCACGTTATGACTAACTTCTCACATTAGAACCTATTGTTTGTGGCCACTGGATGTGCCGGGCAGTTCCGGGCAGAATTACACCGCAAACCCATTCTAACCTCGAGTTAGCCATGTTTATCTTTATGGCCAATTAATTAATAATTTACCATTTATGCCCAAGCCTAATATACATGTCAATTATTCATAGCTAATTCAGATTATGTCAATAACAGACTGAATATATCAACTTAACAGATATAGCAGATAACAGATTTTCGCAGATTAGGCGACTTAACGGATTCAGCAGATTAAGTGATTTAGCAGATTTAGCATATAACAGATTTGGCATTTTCAGCAGACTCAGTAGATGACAGATTTGGCAGGTGAACAGATCTAGCAGACTAAGCAGTAGAGCAGAACTAGCAGATTAAGCAATATAACAGAACTAGCAGATTAGGCAAATATAGCAGAACTTGCAAATTTGGCAAATATAACAGATTTAATCATTCCTTAAAGTTTCACAAACATATCTTGCTTAATTATAAATTTGGCCTAAGTTTGCATGCCTAAATAGTTGTCATGATTCACACTATGATCATATACTCCACGTTTGCATTGAATTTACATGTCACAGATTATGGTCATAATTTACATGTCCGAATTTAGTTCAACTTGCCTAGTACAAAAGATTCACATATAAATTATACCAAATATAGCCATCGATTTCAATGCATGTCATATATTCAAAAATCTCCTACTTAGATGTTATTCACATTTGATAGTTATCAAATCTTAATATAGATCTTCACACCTAAGTCATATTCTCTTTCAAATCATGAATTGTTATATAAACAATATGCCCAACAGTCTAGTTATAATAGATCTTAATTCAAAATATGCGTTATGTCCAATGTCTCAAGTCACATGTTAACATACCATGGTTCCTCTTCTTCCAATTCACAGAATATGCATAGATCTAAATCTAGTTTACAACCTATGTCCTTTTTTCTTAAATCAGTCACAGATTAGCCATGTCCAATTATGCCACATTCATTATTTGTCCCCAAACATTTTAGCGTTCGTGCGTTAATCTCTTAGGTGATTGGCGCAGGCTCGTAGTAGCCTGGCTATAGAACAGAAAGAAGAAGAGATACAGAATAAAATAGATCAGAACAGAACATACACAATCTCAAATTCAGATTTACAATCATGTCACAATTATGATTAAAGTTTATATCGGAAAATAACTGCACTTGCCTTGGTTGGATTAAAGAAAGAACTTTAATTGTTGTAGAATCGTTGCAGAAGCTTTAATCTCTAGTTTGAATTGAGTTGCTTAGGTTGATGTTGATTAGCTTCTAGTTTTGATTCCAACAGAGTAGCGACGCCATTTTTATTTTTTATATGGAACAGAGGCAGAGCGGAAGCAGAACAGAATTGTGTGTAGAGAAGGCTAGGTTTGGGGCTGTTTAAATAGGTTTAGGCAGATGAATCTGGATAGAAATCGGACTAGAAACATCAGAACCAACACTGGCCCAAAAATGGGCTTGGGGAACAGGTCGACACACAGGTCGACTGCCCAGTCGACCTGGTCTAGGGGGTCGACTGCCCAGTCGACTCCCCAGTCGACCTGGGTCTGGGCGGGAAGTTTCCCGCCCAGTCTGTTCTGCGTTTGAAGTTCGAATTTTGAATTCGAATTCGAGCTGTTTTGAACTCTGAATATTTCTGGAACTTTGTAGGGCCATAACTTGGTCATACAGACTCCGATTCTCACAAACTCAGACTCGTTTTCAAGCAGAATTTCGAGACGAACGCAATGGCTCAACCCATTTTCCCTGATTCTTATTTTTAAAAATTAATTATCCTCTGATTTGTTACTTATACGTTCACAGAAAATACGGGGTGTTACATTCTCCCCTCCTTAAAGTATTTCGTCCCCGAAATCTTCAAGTTAAGAAGAATGTGTCCTACCATCCAACATCCATCTACTCAATCATCAATCACCGGTGTCCATTTTCCTTAGAAACTTCTAATGTTGTATGAACATATGCAAAAGTGTGTGTATATGTTCCTTATATAATGCAAAGATCAGGCGGTCCACTGATTCAGTTGACCTCCTTAATGCGAATTATGCCAGTGCCATGAGTCCAACATGTATGCAATTTTTCTACTCGATACATATCATTTCTATTTGAGTGCACAACCATTCAGTCATATGCAACATCCATGTGCTGAGTCAATCATTTTGCATCCACAAAAATTGAAAATGCTCACACATCCATATGCAGTATGAGAGTGTTTTCGAGCCGATCTAGTGCCTAGTGTGTGTATATGCATCCACGAGCAACCACTAGCAACCACTTGCATCCACTTGCAACCATCAAATATAACATGTCTCAAACACATGTTTACATCCATAGGATTCCTATCTATAGGTCGAAGACTCGATCGATAGGATACAGTCGAATGATGGAAGCGAGTACAGATAAAACCAAAACTTGGTTCCCATTAGACATGGGTCCTAAGTATCGGCCCCGAAGACCGAAACCAACATCAAATTGACACCCAGAGGATTACCCTCTTTAGATAATGTCAAAACTGGAAATCTTAACCTTATCAGGAATATTCAGATATTTACAGATTACTGGTACAGATCAGGTTACTGAACTAAGCATGATAAAACCCAGAATGTATGCGTCCTACTTGACGCCTAACACGAATATCTCTCAAACCCCAATCACAAACAGATGATTCATAACCCTTATGCATTTGGGTCTACAACGGAATCAGAAACAATACTAGTATTAAAGTGCAGAGTATCGATTACAGAATCAAAATGCCAGAATCAGAAAGAGTTTTAACTCAACAATCAGATAAGAAACTTAAACCCTCTACTCAAATTTTCTTATTTCTATCCTATCCATTCGCCTGTCCTCCAAAAGTGGGTTCTGCCCTCTGTCCTTGCCCTCGTTTCTTCGGGCAGTCCCTAGTGAAGTGTCCCATCTCACCACAGTTGAAGCAAGTTCCCTTCCTTTTTCTGCAATCCTTGTTCAGATGAGTCGAGCTTCCACAAGTAAAGCACTTTCCCCCTTCTTATCTTCAGACTTCTCATCCTTCTTTTGTGTTTCCTTTTTGGGCCATGCTTTCTTATTCTGTGGCTCTTCCTTCTTTGTCTCTTTTGGGCCCTTGTCTTCCTCGTGCAGTAGTGCCATGTCCACCAATTTCTCATAAGTCGCTCCCATGGGTACATGGGTCATGGCTAGGCTGTGCAGTGGCTTGTTCAATCCTTTAACAAAGCATAGAGCCTTTTTATGCTGAGTGTTGACTAAATCCAATCCGAAACTAGCCAGTTGGTTGAACTGGTTGACGTATTCCTTGACCGTCATACTTCCTTGCTTAACAGATAAGAACTTTTCCAGTTGTAGACTTCGTTCAGCTTGCGAGAGGAATTTTTTCTCAAACCTTGTTCTGAAATCCATCCATGTTTCAACTGGCCTCTCAGCGTTAGTGACTTCCCACCAGTAGGAAGCTTCGTCTTTGAGCAGCCATACCGCCAACTGTACCTTCTGCCTATCGTCCACCTCGAAGATAACGAATAGATCCTCAGTTTCTTTGAGCCAGTTCCTCGCTTCTACGAATGATTCAGTTCCCTTGAAATCCTTCCCACCCATGGCCCTAAAATCTCTACAGATCTTTGAGAAAGAAATTGCACGAGGGGGGGGGGGGGGGGCGGAGGAGGGGGATCATTTGTTGGACCTGCGGCGGCGGTCCTAGCCTCAAGATATTGACGAAACCAACCGGGTACATGAACACCCTCTGGTATCTCAGATGCTTCAGACATGCTGAAACGAAAAAGGAAAGATTCAATTACAAAAAGGACTGAAGGTAAGATATATGGCTCTTGGGGATTATGTTTTTCAAAAATAGGCTTTACTTTCGAAAATACTTCCATTTTAAATCCTTTTTTTAGAATAGTTTTCAAAACTTTTTATCAAATCTGGTAACCTTCAGCTCTGATACCAAGTGTAACACCCCACCTCCGTTAAGGTCACTCACAAAGGGAATGCCTTAACTTTGGTGGAGCATTTTAGTAAACAGAACAGAATATTACAAGACAGATAAATAGTACTTGAAAAATTATAACTTTATTACAGCGGAAAACAGAAATCAGTATGGTTACATCCTTTCAAATCACAATATCAGAATTCAAGTACAAAATATCAGTCTTGTACAAAAGCCTTCAGAATGCGTAGTTTAAAATCAAAATCCCCACAGAAGAAGACAAGCCATACTTTAAGCACTTCAAGCAGAAGAAATCTAGATCAAGCTTGAGTATTCCCTTCTACAAAACCTGGGGAGGGGGGGAAACGGAAGAAAGGAGGCGAATCAACAAGGGTCAGACAAAAAGTCTGGCAAGTCCAATGATTTTCAGTTATGAACAGATAATAATAACGTGACATGAAAATAAATCTGGATGAGAGATAACTGTAACAGGTGTAGCAGATATAACAGTAGAACAGAATGATATAAACTATTGCTTTACACTTCTCTGCACTAATACTAGTATAAAAGAATTAGGTGTCACCCTAATGTCTAAACTGAAACAGAAACGGGTACAGAATAATTTCCACAGAAGAGAATGCTAGTAATGGGCCTTTACCACCCCAACAGAAACGGACAGAAGCAGAATGCTAATAATGGGCCTTTACCACCCGAACAGAAACAGACAGAAACAGAATATTAATAATGGGCCTTTACCACCCGAACAGAAACAGTCAGATTAATCCCTACGGAAACAGAATGTAGAATTAGGTGTACACTAGTAATTGGGCCTTTACCACCCGAACAGACGGTACCACGCAAAAACAAACAGGTTTTGCCACCCAACAGAAACAGACGGTACCAACAGAAACAGACAGAACTTAGTGTACCCTAAAACCCTACCCCAAGCGATCGGCTCCCTAAGCATAAATACCCTGTGTCGGCCCCACAGTAGGGTGTATCACTCCCTAAAGTGACAACCAATTGGCACAGACCTATTTACAGATGTCACAGCGTCTTCCATCCTCAGAGGCAGGCCGGGATCCATGCACGCACATGACCCGGTTGGAACGCACCATCAACACCCCTCGCCATTATCAGAATGAACCGCTTATAATTAGTTCAGTAAGCGTGCCCGGACCCTACCTACTGTTGGGTCAAATTTTTGATACCAGGAAGGGTTACCGACTAATATGGGTCCCAAACAACAGATGACACAAGTAATTTCCCTCCTAACCTTGTGTCCCCAGACTAACAGATTTCAGATTAACTTGTTTACAAGTTCAGACACATAGAATTCAGATCAACCAGTTCATAGATTAGGCAAGTTTTCAGACCAACGGATCAGATATACAGATTTAACTGACTTACAGATTAACCGGTTACAGATTAACAGACTTACAGATTAACCGATTATAGATTAACAGACTTACAGATTGTCTAACTTTGTATTGGGCCTACAGATTCATGAAACGGGTTTATTAATTTCATCAGTCTAGTTGGTTTAACCCTATCCACCCAACACGTTTTAGACATCATATTTATTCCAGATTTTCATAAATTAAATATTAATGCCCAGACCACTCACATTAGACTGACAGTTTGTGGCTACTGGTTAGGCCGGTTGGTTCCGGGCAGGTTTCTGCCACAAACTGAGTCTAACCACGGGTTTCAAGCACGTTATGACTAACTTCTCACATTAGAACCTATTGTTTGCGGCCACTGGATGTGTCGGGCGGTTCCGGGCAGAATTACGCCGCAGACTCATTCTAACCTCGAGTTAGCCATGTTTATCTTTGCGGCCAATTAATTAATAATTTACCATTTATGCCCAAGCCTAATATACATGTCAATTATTCATAGCTAATTCAGATTATATCAATAACAGACTGAATATATCAACTTAACGGATATAGCAGATAACAGATTTTCGCAGATTAAGCGACTTAACGGATTCAGCAGATTAAGTGATTTAGCAGATTTAGCATATAACAGATTTGGCATTTTCAGCAGACTCAGTAGATGACAGATTTGGCAGATGAACAGATCTAGCAGACTAGGCAGTAGAGCAGAACTAGCAGATTAAGCAATATAACAGAACTAGCAGATTAGGCAAATATAGCAGAACTTGCAAATTAGGCAAATATAACAGATTTAATCATTCCTTAAAGTTTCACAAACATATCTTGCCTAATTATAAATTTGGCCTAAGTTTGCATGCCTAAATAGTTGTCATGATTCACACTATGATCATACACCCCACGTTTGCATTGAATTTACATGTCACAGATTATGGTCATAATTTACATGTCCGAATTTAGTTCAACTTGCCTAGTACAAAAGATTCACATATAAATTATAACAAATATAGCCATCGATTTCAATGCATGTCATATATTCAAAAATCTCCTACTTAGGTGTTATTCACATTTGATAGTTATCAAATCTTAATATAGATCTTCACACCTAAGTCATATTCTCTTTCAAATCATGAATTGTTATATAAACAATATGCCCAACAATCTAGTTATAATAGATCTTAATTCAAAATATGTGTTATGTCCAATGTATCAAGTCACATGTTAACATACCATGGTTCTCTTCTTCCAATTCACAGAATATGCATAGATCTAAATCTAGTTTACAACCTATGTCCTTTTTTCTTAAATCAGTCACAGATTAGCCATGTCCAATTATGCCACATTCATTATTTGTCCCCAAACATTTTAGCGTTCGTGCATTAATCTCTTAGGAGATTGGCGCAGGCTCGTAGTAGCCTGGCTATAGAACAGAAAGAAGAAGAGATACAGAATAAAATAGATCAGACCAGAACATACACAATCTCAAATTCATATTTACAATCATGTCACAATTATGATTAAAGTTTATATCGGAAAATAACTGCACTTTCCTTGGTTGGATTAAAGAAAGAACTTTAATTGTTGTAGAATCATTGCAGAAGCTTTAATCTCTAGTTTGAATTGAGTTGCTTAGGTTGATGTTGATTAGCTTCTAGTTTTGATTCCAGCAGAGTAGCGACGCCATTTTTATTTTTTATATAGAACAGAGGCAGAGCAGAAGCAGAACAGAATTGTGTGTAGAGAAGGCTAGGTTTGGGGCTGTTTAAATAGGTTTAGGCAGATGAATCTGCACAAAAATCGGACTAGAAACATCAGAACGAACACTGGCCCAAAAATGGGCTTGGGGACCAGGTCGACACCCAGGTCGACTGCCCAGTCGACCTGGTCTGGGGGGTCGACTGCCCAGTCGACTCCCCAGTCGACCTGGGTCTGGGCGGGAAATTTCCCGCCCAGTCTGTTCTGCGTTTGAAATTCGAATTTTGAATTCGAATTCGAGCTGTTTTGAACTCTGAATATTTCTGAAACATTGGAGGGCCATAACTTGGTCATACGGACTCCGATTCTCACAAACTCGGACTCGTTTTCAAGCAGAATTTCGAGACGAACGCAATGGTGCAACCCGTTTTCCCTGATTCTTATTTTTAAAAATTAATTATCCTCTTATTTGTTACTTATACGTTCATAGAAAATACGGGGTGTTACATAATTATGCTAATATTGTGCTTCTTCCAAAATTCTCTGGTGCCATCTCCCTTTCTGATTTCCGTCCCATCAGCTTCTCAAGAGGTAATCTCTTATTGTCACAATTCTAAAATACCTGGTGTTCTCCTCAAGCTAGATTTTTCAAAAGCATTTGACTCTGTTAATTGGAAATTTATCTTGCAAATGTTCAAGCATAGGGGATTCTCTCAGCGTTGGGGCAATTGGATCGATTGTATTCTTAGGACAAGCCATTCATCGATTTCAATCAATGGCAATATTGGGGGTTTATTTAAATTCAACAGGGGTTTGAGGCAAGGAGATCCCTTATCTCCTCTAATATTTATGTTAGTTGCAGATGTCTTCAACCAAATGATCAAAAGAGTTATAGCTAACAACCTCTTTAATGGGATTCATCTTCCAAATTCCTCCTTAGCTATTTCTAATCTCCAATTTGCAGATGATACAATTATCTTTTCCTCCCCTGACTTAAACCATATTCATTGTCTCAAACTTGTAATTTATATTTTTGATCTCATTTCAGGTTTGTCTATTAATTTTTCCAAAAGCTCAATCATAATGTTAGGAAGTGCAGACCATCTTGGCCCTTCACTTTCTTCCATTTTGAATTGCTCGATTCACAAGTTTCCTATTCAGTATCTAGGAATTCCCCTTAGACCCACTAAACTTCATAAATCTGATTGGTTGCCTCCCATTCATAAAACTGAGCATAGATTATCTTCCTGGAAAGCTAATACCTTATCCTCTGCTGGTCGTTTAGTGCTGGTTAAAGCTGTTTTATCTGCTTTACCAACTTATTGGATGACTATACATAAATTTCCTAAATGGTTAATTTCAAAAATTGATTCAATCAGGAGTTATTTTATATGGAATGGCAACAAGGTCAAAAAATTGGTCAATCGGCAAACTGTTTGCCTACATACTAATCAGGGGGGTTTGGGCATTATTAACCTCTCTAATTTCAATATGGCTCTTTTATCAAAATGGTTATGGCGTACAGTTACTCCTGGTTCTTTCTTATGGAAATATTGGATCCTTTCTCTCTATTATTCCAGTAATTCTCGTTTAGTCTTGCATTCTCTTCCTTCTGTTAAGCCTTCTCCCTTCTAGTCAGGGGTCATATCTAGTATTCCTCACATTAAAATTTTGTTTCATATCAAATTGGGAAATGGAGAATCTTGTTTATTCTGGTATGATATTTGGCATGGAGATATTCCCATTTTTCAAGCTTTTTCCTCTCTATTTCCTTTCATTTCTAATGAATTTTCCTCTGTAGCAAATCTGTTGCACATTGGTCCTGCATTGCTGTGCCCTTCTACTATTTATAATGCATGAGTTCTAGATAATATGATGCTTGCCTCAAACCTGATTATGCACACACAACTTTCCCTCTCTCCTGATTACTATTTTTGGGCTCTATCACCAAAAAGAGGTTTTTCAGTCGCTTCAGTGTGTAATTATTTAAATTTCTCTGGATGTTCACTCTCTTTTTCTAGAATCTGGATAATTCATCTTCCTCCAAAGGTTCTTTTCTTCAATTGGTTTTTGATTCATGGTAAAATCAATACAGGAGCTAAGTTGCATAAACTTAACTTGATCGAGGATCCCCATTGTGCTCTTTGCTCTAACCATATTGAGACTATTGATCATCTTTTCTTTGACTGTGATTACTCTTTCCCTGTTCTTGCAGCCACTGGTTCCTTCCTGCTTGGATTTGTTCCTAAGATTAACTCAATGTTTGATCATTGGGAATTCAATGACGCAAATGATGCTTTGGACTCCTTTTTAGCAGTATTTTGTTGGTGTATTTGGAAAGAAAGGGATGTAGTGATATTTAATAAACCACAGAAGTGATTTAGAGGATTATGCAAACTCGTACTTTTTTGTTTTAACTCATGGTCAGGTCTAGCACCTCCCTCTGCCAGTTTCATGCTTGCTCTGCCAGCAACCAATAGTCCAGCGGAGTCAGTGAGTTCTAACCATGGAGATTCTAGCCCAGATTTGCACTAATTTGCATATGGTTGTTTGGGTTAGTTTGTTATATTGCTGTGACTCCTTTTGGCTTTTGTATGATCTGCATATTTCCTTAGCTGTATTTTGGGTGGTCTAGCTACTGTTATATTGTTTGTTTTGGCCTGAACTATTGTATAATTATCACTCTTGTGCAATCGATATTTGGGCTACCAGTTGGGCTTGTCAACTGGACTATTTATATATTAATATTATGTTTAATCGGCTGTGTAGTTTCTCACTACACATCCGTCCTACTCAAAAACACAATCCTTTCTTATTTCACTGCTCTTTCCTATGTCAAGCTCCAGTTCAGTTCGACTAGTCCCATCTGATCCGAACCAGAATCGTGACATTTTCCAATAAGCTTGTATCGTTCATTCTCTCCATACGACGGCGTTTTCAACTATTCTAACTTTAATGAACAATAATAAAATATCCCAAATAATAGTAACAACATATAGCTTCAATTAAAAAGATCAAAATGTCAATCACATAGGCTATTTTAGATCAAACATACCAAATCCATGATTTTTCCCTTAATCCCCTAAATTATGGGATTAGCAAACTTAATCCAAATTAACCCAAATTTGTATATGTGACATATAATATGATTATAGAATTTCTACATATTTTTTTGAAGTTTTTAGATGTATAATTTCGCTAATTATCACTAATCACCCCTAATTAGCCATAATTAGTATATAAACATGCAAATCACTCACCTTAGCTAATAATAAATGATAGATCTGAAACTTATACTGATCGGATCCCAATGTGGTGCAGCAGCTCTACCTTGAATTTGGTACTAATTCGGCTTGATTTGTTGTAGATTTAATCAACTAGAGATTAGAAAGTGATAAGAGAGAGATTTGGAAGATGGAAGCCATGATTAGGGTTAAAGTAAGGTTTGTGGCAGCTAGAAAAATGAAAGGAGATGATTCTTCAACTTCTTTCAGCCCTTCCATAACCCTAATCCCGAAATGGGTTATGGGCATAGCGTCTGATCACTTAATTAAGCCCAATTAGGCTATTTTCCACATTCAAATCTTATTTCAGCCATATATCCCAAATGGTAAGTCCATTTGATTAATGTGAGCACTTTACGGAATAGGAAACCATCATCCAAATCCAATGGAAGTGGTTTCAGATCAAGAATATTTACCAATCAAAAATTATAGGCGAAACAATATTCGTCAAGGGCAAAACGATTATTTAAAATTCGGGAAAAATTCGCGAATGTGGGAAATGACCCCAATAGTCATTTCCCAAAATTACATGACCATATGAATTAGTATGAAAATAAAATAAATATTCTACAATCCTCCGATACGTTGAATGTGGTTCGTTACAGCACATGTCGGTGTACATCGATTGAATGCACAAGGATAGTAATCTCGAACGCACTAGATAAATTCTCAAGGAATGGATGGATTCGACGATGGAGCACCATTGAAGTTTGACAACAGATTTGAATATGGATTGACTTTGGAGCTTAGTAGCCGATCTGAAGATGACAGATGGATTTGGCGACGAGATGGAATTTATAACAAATGTATGACATTTTTCTTGGATGGGTATTTAACAAATCTTCGTTAAATATGATCCAGGTAGTGGTTATATACTAAAATGAAGTTATTGATGTCGATTACTATTGTTATTGACCGTTTTGGTCAATTTAAATGGATGATGGTGCGATTTCGAGGAGCAGGATGTGATAGTTCGTTCGATTTTGATTTCTATACCATAGATCTTCGATTAGTGGCTTTGGTTTGAGACGAGGATGTGGTGCTTCTAGCAATGATTCGTCATTCGACAACGGTGATTCCAGGATGGGGACAAAGCGCTTCTGCGATGGATGGTTTTTTCCAAGATGTAGTAAAGACGACATTAAGTAATACATAGGACTTTCATATGAGTCTCATAGAAATACAGTTCACCAGGGATAGCCCACTTATCGATCGATTTCGAATGGAAGTCCAATGAACAATCTAGACATTGATTCTGCAATGGAGAATGTGCACAAAGAAGTCGTTGATATTCGTGACTTCGATATACTTTTGAGACAACTGCACAATGATGGAACAAATCCAATTCAGCGTGGGTTGATCGGCCCAGACCCCGAAGCCAATGCAATGTGGAATAGGTAGGGTTTTCTCTTATAGCCCATGTTGTGGGTTGTAGCAATAGTTTGATTGAGCTCATGTAGTGGGCCCTGCCAGTGCCATGATTAATTGTATACTGAAGTACTGGATGCCATATGCTTTACGCACTGAGTGAGTGAGTATGAGGATGGTTGATGGGTGCTACAGATGTTTACTTATTTATATCATTAGTACTTAGACATCTGTCACACCCTTTTTATATGATGATTATCACTGTATGACATATATCGATTGTTATATGCTAACTATGTGGATGTAAGGGTAGGACATGTATGATTCTCTATCGTGCCATATATACTATTATGAATTCTACAATACTTTGGATTTAGTTATCGCTCACACCAGACTAAACCAAGGTTTTATTTCCCTCTTATTACCATAGGTGTTCATCGACGATGCTGATGAGCAGGCTAGTTGATAGGCACCGGTACTATTCAGAGCTGTGTAGGTGGATTCACAGAAGATGACATTTTACCTATTTATACTTGCATCTTTATGTAATAGCCCGCATTTTACGTGTCAAAGGATTGTAAAATATTTTTATTTAATCCTGTGAGGGTTGGATCATTCTCATATTTTGATATGTTGGTTACAGGGATGTTAGACATATTCATAATTTTTACCAATTTTATTTGTGATCATTTTCCCCTGTAAGTCTTATACAGGGGACAACTTTTGACTGGGAATGAATCTGTGCTGAGGTCGATTTCATTGGAAAGGAAATGATGTTGCCAACTCCATAGAGCGATCATATTAAAGATTTGGTTCAGCGGTTTGGGAGGAATCGCAGTTTTTGTGTTTCATAATTTCTATTCATCTTTTTATAGCCATTGATGGGCCGATTTGAGGATGTCCATTAGTGGGCTGGTGAGAGGCTATAAATAGGGAGTTAGAGGCATGGAGAATAGTTTACTTTCTTCCTTTTATCATTTGGTGGAGCTCTTGATCCTCCTTGCTCAATCAAATACATCTTTACACCATTAAAATTCTACATCTGCATGTGAAGATTGAAGATTAAAATAAATTGAAGCTAGATCTACATCAAGTGAAGAGAGATTGCATCAAATCAAGAGGTTTGAAGAGTGTTCTTCACTGTACGGATTGAGATTTTAGTGATTTCAAGTTAATTCGAAGATTTGGTGAGTGATAAGCATTTCTCACACGGATCTGATCAAGTATATGAGTTGTTTGATCTTATTTTCATCATTTTAAGTTGTTTTAACAAGATCTACGTCATGGTAAGTATATTTTTATTTTGAATCACCATAGAATCTAATCTAGCAACTTAAAATCAGTAATTTATTATGTAAATTCATATGTTTATGCAAGTTATATCCATTGTTTTACTTTATGCATTGACTTATTTTGAATTGGTGAATTTAATATGATTATTGATGAATAATTGTCATTTTAGTGTTGTCGATGGTTGAATTAGATGATTTAAATGAGTTGGTTGCATCGATGTGGTCATTTGGTGATGGTTTGGTTGAGATTGGAGCTAAATTGGTCAGTTCTAGAGTCTGGTCGTTTTTGGATAGGTCTTTGGCTTTTGCTCTAAGAAATGAAAGTTGGATCATTGGTGATCCATTGAGTAGGTTCGTTAGTGATCCCGGGAGTTAGGTCATTGGTGATCCATAGAGTCGTGTCGTTGGTGATTCAGGGAGTTGGGTCGTTGGTGATCCATAGAGTCAGGTCGTTGGTTATCCTGGGAGTTGGGTCCACGGTGATCCATGGATTCGTCAGTGATCCAGGGAGTTGGGTCATTGGTGATCCATAGAGTGGTTCGTTGGTGATCCAGAGAGTTGGGTCGTTGTTGATCCATAGAGTCGGGTCTTGGTGACCTAAGGAATTGGGTTGTTGGAGACCTATAAAGTCAGGTCGTTTGTGACCTGATGAGTCGGGCTAAAACACTATGAATCGAATATTGACCAAATGATGTATGTTTTAACTCGATGGTGGTTGTGGCTTCGAATTGAATTCAAGTAGGAATGTTCAAAGTGTTGTGAAGTGTTCGTTGATCGTCGTAATGCAACAAAGTGAAGACAACTCAAGGTTGTGAGCTCGTGGATAACGGTTGCTTGAGATGGGACTTAAGCTTATGAATAGCCATCGGGTTGGATGACTAGATATATCGATGGCTGAGGGATTATCATTGTCGTAGGTTCTACCAGACTTAAAGCAGGGGTATAATAGGGATGTCTAAAAGACTAGAGGTGACTGGTCAAGTACCCTGGGCAACTCGAGGGGCCTAGATACATTTTGTCGTATGGCGTATGGAGTTTTGCTAGAACCAGGGTTTACCATTATCCCTTGACAGTCAATGGCAAGGTGTTTAGTCAGTCATACGATTAATGATGGTTTCTAAGAAGGATTGGCACTGATAGCCAGAGTCATGGATGAATGAATGTTTACTTGTATTGTTTCGTGTAGATTATTCGACGTCCAAAGAGATATCACTTGGGTGCTTGTTTGATGTTGGTTTACGCGTTCGGGACTTGTAGTTGAGAGATATCAATATCGATTAGGATGGTCTACGATTGATAATTGATTGCCATGAATGTATAGTGGTTTCAAATTGTTTGTTGTAAAGGCTATCATTGTTGGATTTAGGGAAAAAGTGTTTGGGTTCTTCTCTGGTGAGCTGGTAGAATGGTAAATTAATTTTCCTATTCTCATATACTTTGTTGATGATGTTAGATAATTTTTATATCGCTCATTAAGACAGTTGTCTGACTCAAGGTTTTATGTTTCCTTATTATTACCTTGGGCTGTTCATTCATTATGTGGATAGGCAGACTGAGTAGCAGGTAACAGGTAGTAGATCTTAGTGGACGTTGCTGCAGATCGATGACGAGCTAGAGCCTTTCATACCAATTTTCTACTATACGTATTATGACGTTTTCCGTTGTTTGATGTATTCTCTAAGTGTTGTAATGTGATTTTTTTACAGAGTTTGATGATGCTATCCAATGATGTTATGGATATTCCTTGATGATATGGAAGTTTAAAATTCTGTGCAATCACGCTATACAATTATTTCCTGTTGTATATGTTCTATTATAATTTATCCTTGCACTGTGAGTTACACGACAGTTTCCGCTTGTGTTATCTTACCTTAATGGTCGTCCATGGCTGTTGGTACACCTTTCAACGCATTATTTCCCTTGTTAAGTGCATGAGTTATGGGCAGTCATCACATTTGGTATCAGAGCTCTGGTTATTGGTTTTAGCCAAAGTAAGAAGACGTAATTACGTATGAGAGATTTATTTGTAGATTTTTGATGGATGAATACTATATATTAGTGTATAGTATAGTAGCATTTGAACTCGATTTGCAATTTTTCTCGTACATGGGCTAATCATTCTATATTGCAGATTTAGAATGAGTCATCGACCATCAAGACACACTATTAGGGAGGGAACTGTTCCTGGAAGAGGTAATGGTGGTATACCAGACTACACAGCTATGTTTGAGGCCATGATGGCAGCGATCATGAGGAGGTTACCCGCTCAGGAAACAAACATGGTAGATGTAGGAGTTCAAGTGCAGGTTCCTAGAATCGTGAACTTTGCAAAGATATGCAAAGACTTCACCACTCTAGGAGGGAAGTCGTTTAATGGGACGGAGCCGATTGTAGAGATTCATGGGTGGCTTGATACTTGCATTCGGATCTTTGGAGACTTGGGAATTGATGATGCAACTAAGAGGAAGCTTGCATAGAGACAGCTACAGGGAAGAGCTATGTATTGGTGGAACTCTATTACTCTAGTGACTCCGAAAGATGAAATTTCATAGGAGCAATTCCAAGTTAAGTTTGAGATGAATTTAATCTCTACTGTTCAGAAGTCTATTTTGTTTAAAAGTTTTGTCAAGTTTAAGAAGAATAGTAGACCAGTGCTAGAGTATGTTCATGACTTCGAAGCTTTGTTGACCTATGCTCATTCTTATGTTGATACTGCTTATCAGAAGAACAAGAAGTTTGTCATGCCCTTGGATAAGTATCTTGGGAATCAACTGGTTGATCATATTGATTATACTTATGAAAAGATCATCGAGAAAGCTCTGAGGCACGAGAGTCTGTTTCCCAAGGAAGAGACTATTGTTGTAGCTAAGGAAGAACCGAAACCATAGCATGGTGGTAATAATAACAAAAAGAGGAAGGAGCAGTAGCTGATAAAAGAATGGACAGAAGAAGCAGAAAGGCAAAGTGACTTGCTTTAACTGCTAGTAGAAGGGCCATTATTCCAAGGAGTGCAAGAATCCAAAGGATGAAAAGAAGTGCTTTAAGTGTGGAAAGCCTAGGCATGACAAGAAGGATTGTCCAGAACTAGCTAAGGGTAAGAAGGTTGTAAAGGCGTATGCTTTATAAGCTGTGTCATCGTCTTTAAGGGATCCTACTGCGGAAGAGAAAGGGAAGAGTGTTGTCGTTCAAGGTATTCTTTCTGTTAGAGGTGTTTAAGTTTGTGTGTTGTTTGATACTAGAGCATCACATTCATTTATTTGTAATAATCTTGTGTGCCGCTTGGGTTTGGAACCCGAGATTTGCGATAGAACTTTTGTTGTGAATAATCCAGTTGGGGGTTCGTCTAGTTTGTGTATGATTTGTCATGATCTAGTGTTATCAAGTCATGGTTGCTCCTTTGTGTCTGATTGCTTTGTTTTGAACTTCGTTCGGTTTGGGATTATTTTAGGTACGGACTGGCTCAAGAGGTATGTGTAAAAAGTGGATTGCGAGGAGCTGGAAGTGACAAATGGGAATGTGGAAGGGCGAATGATTGTGATTCGATGCAAGCCCGACGATGATGTCTTCATAAGCTATTTATATTCGCTTATGATTCCACGTGAAGACTTGTCATCAGTGCTGATCGCAAGTGATTTTAAAAGATGTCTTTAACAAGGTCCAAGATTTGCCGCCGCATCGCGAGATTGAGTTTGAAATCAATTTGGTTGAAGGTGCTAGACCTATCGTCATGCCTCTTAGACGGATGGCGCTTAAGGAACAATTAGAGTTAGAGGTGCAAGTACGTGACCTTTTAGGAAAAGGATTCATTCGGGGAAGTATATCCGAATGGGGTGCACCAGTTGTGTTTGCAGCCAAGACTAAAAGATCTTTGAGATTGTGTGTGGACTATCGTGAGCCAAACAGGATGACCAAAAAGAACAAGTATTGGTTGCCAAGGACAGATTAATTGTTCGATCATCTTCACGAGGCCAAGGTGTTTACTCATATGGATTTGGCAATGGGGTTCCACCAGTTGAGGGTGGCAGCAGATAGTGTGTCGAATATTGCTTTTAGGACTTCATCCAGTTTCTTCGTGTCGGGGAATGGTATTTTGATGACAACAAACTTATTTCAATTATCATTGATTATAAAATATATACTAACATCTCTATCTAGAATACACACACATATGCAGGATTTGTATACATGACTTAAATACTGAAGAATATATAGTTTTAGAGTTTTCAAGAGATTCAGAATTTAGAGGAGATTCAAGAATCATGAGTAATAAAGAGTTCAAGAGCTCAAGAAAAATTATAGTAATAGGGTCCAGTTTGTATGTAAGACTCTGTAAAAGCACTCTAGGTTCAAATTCAAATTCTATTTTTCAAATACTGTTTTTCAATTTTCAACTTTTGATTTTCTAATTTCAAATTGTTTTTCTATCTCATTTATGATTTCAAGCACAAGTTTTAAGTGTAATATATAAGTTTATATAGTTATATAGTTTTGTAGTTTTATAGTTTTAAACTCTATAATTTTATAAATATGTTTATATAATATAAAATTATGTTTTCATACGATTTTACACTCTATAAAATTAAGTTTTGATTCAAGAATTTATGGAATAATATATATGTTTAACTATTTGGAAAATAGTTTTAAAAATAAAAAATAAGGCACATATGTCGATATACATATTAGGCTATGTCTACATAGAACTGTCAGAAATTCAATTTTCAAAGGAAGTATCTTTTCATTATTCGTAACGTTTTAGAAGTGTTGCAACCTTTCAAATCTTATAAATAGGGGTTGATTTCAAATTTTTTCATCATTCTTCTTCTCCAATTTATCCCTCTTCATCCCACCATTAATATTTCATATTTTATTGATTTCTACACTTCTGCATTATCGATTTCTACTCTAATTATATATCACTTCTTCTTTCCTCTCTCTCTACTCATTACTCTCTAAACTGAAGTGCTATTAAAGAGATATATGGTTGTTGTAATCATTTAAGAAGTGTTTGGGGAAGGGTGTGTTATGTAGCCTTGAAATCAAGGAAAGGGAGGGGTGTAACCGCATAGCCGCGAAATCAAGGGTGTTTGGAGCAGTGTTAAC
This sequence comes from Allium sativum, assembly GCA_030737875.1. Lineage (NCBI taxonomy): Eukaryota > Viridiplantae > Streptophyta > Magnoliopsida > Asparagales > Amaryllidaceae > Allium > Allium sativum. Next base: position 567,021,267 of record CM060923.1, on the reverse strand, counting down.
ATTATAGCCGTGAAATCTAGGGGACTGTACTTGGATATTGATAATAATAAAACTCTGTGTAATCCAGTGTTGCGTGGGACTAGATGTAGGAATAATCTGAACCAGTATAAAATCCGGTGTGTTCTTCCCTTTTCTGCATTTTATATTTATATGTTTCGGTGTTTGTGTTTGATTCTGTGTTAGTGATCATCTCTGTTGCTTGTGATTCATATAGTAGATCATTTAAGTTTAAGGTTTCGTAAATTCCTTAGAAACAATATTCACCCTTCCTCTAGTGTTAGTCTTGCCTTAAGATCCGAATTCCGCATTCCCTAACAATTGGTATCATTGCATAGATTTTCAAAAAGTTCATAATCTGGTTTTTGAAAATATATGTTAAATGGCAACCAACACTGGTAATAATAGTTCTTTTGTGGAGGGTCAGTCGATTGTTAGACCACTGCTGTTTAATGGTAGTTATTATTCATATTGGGCATGTGGAATGAAAATATATTTACAATTAGTAGGTTTATACACATGGAATAGTACATAGACTGAGTATGTTAAACCCACAACTAATTTTGCGCAATGGACTAAAGAACAAAAGGCTGATGCACAAAGCAATTCTAAAGCCATAAATATGTTATTCTGTTCATTAGATAGAAATGAATTTAATAGAGTGTCAGTTTGTGAATCTGGTTATGAAATATGGAGGACTTCACAAGTTAATCATGATGGAACCAATAAAGTTAAACAGATAAAGATATCAATGCTAATTAATCCATTTGCGTTATTCAAAATGAACGAGAATGAATCTATCTCCGATATGTACTGTAGATTCCAAGAGATAGTGCATTTATTAATAGAATTGGGAAATACTTATTTAAAAGACCAAGTAAGAAAAATATTGAGTTCATTGACTCCAGAATGGGATTAGAAAATATTGGCAATTGAAGAAGCCAATAATGTCAATGAAATGAGGATCGAGGAGTTAATCGGGAATTTGATGTCTTTTGAAGTACAATTACAGAAAAGAAAGGAAAATAAGCCAACTAAAAAGAAATCTATTACATTCAAAGTGACAATAAATGGTTCTGAATCAAGTAGTGAATAAGATGAAGAAATTTCCTTAACAATAAGAAATTTCAAAAAAATATCTGAGATGCAAACGGAGAAATAATTTTCAAAGAAATAATTAAGGAAGTTTAGGAAGAAATGACGATCGATGTTATAACTGCAACAAACCAGGCCATATAAAGAGAATGTGTCCATATCCAGATAAATCAAATCAATAGACGGACAATAGTAATTCGTTGAAGAAAAAAAAGAGGGCATACACAACAATTTTAGATGATTCAGATTCATCATCAAGTGATGAAGAGCCAAAAACCGGAAATTCAAATACGCATTTCACAACCATTCAGAATTAAAAAAATATCGAGGAAATAGATCTAAAAACAAGGAAAGCCAAAATTAATTTTTATTTTTTTGGTTGAATAGTTGTTTTGATTGCTTTTTTTTGAATTTGAAACTTGAAATTTAAAATTCAAACTTGAAATTTGAATTCTAAAATTCAAAATAATAAATATAATAATTAAATAAACTTTAGATGTTTGTTAGAATTAATATTAGTGCAGGAAACAATAAAAACCTGAAATATGAATCAATAATATAAAACCAAAAGTCAAAAACCATATGTCCTTTGAAAATTCTGCATGTATGCCAACATACATATATCCCCATGTCGACATAAAGGCCTATAAAATGAAATTCAAATTTTGAATTTCAAAGGTTTAAACTTTCAAACTTCCCTCCAACTTTTCGTCAACTCCCACGGTCTGAAAAATTGTCATTAATTTCAGAAAAGTTGTGCCTAATCTCTATTTATATATCTGTTCAATCTTAAACTCTCTACCTTTCATTCAAAACTCAGACAACTCTCTTCATATCTATACTCTTCAAGTATTCCCTAATGGATTCCTCTAGTACTCATTAGAGATTATCCAAAATCATTAGAGGATATCTTCACAATGATAAAAAAGCAATTGAAACCTATGTTGACTACGTAGCAAATGCAAAAATCAATATGGGAGCTTTCGCCATCTTTGGAGACTTTCCATCTTACGATCTTCCTTCTCTTTTTAATCATAATGAATTCTTAAGCTTGGTTGATGCTCGGGATAACGATGAAGTATGTTACCCGAAACTCGTCAAAATGTTCTATCCAAATCGTATTTGTGACGTTTACGAAGGAGATGAAAATCAAATATAAAGTAGCATAAAAGGCACTCAAATCATTCTAGATTGTGAAATATTGGGCAATATCTTAGATTGCAAAAGTACGGGCACATATTTTTAGGAATTCAAAATCGATAAAACGGATTTGGAAACCTTTCATCACATATTTGAAAGCGATGCTCAATTGGAATTCAAAAATCGCTTTTTCCACCCAAAAACAAGAATTATAAACTTCCTCCTTCAACATACCATCTCTCCTCATTCCGGAAACTTCAACAATCCAACTCTCAAAGTTCAAGAAGCACATTTTGCTATTATTGGTGGTTATGACATCAATTGGGCCGATATGATCTTAATAGAACTTAAGCCCAAAGAAATGTCAACTTGAGAAGACACTCTTTATTACGGAGTTTACCTTACTCGAATCTTCAAACATTTTGGAGTTGATCTCAAGGGAGAAGAATTTGTACCAAGAAAGGTGTTGGACTCCACAAATATACACCTTTTGCAAAATCCAATCACTTTCAAGCCTTATAAGACATTCGAAGACAAAAATGCTCGAATGCCACAGAAAAAGAGCCTATGGATATCAAAGAAGAAGAAGAAACTTCTTTAGAAAGGGTAGTGGGAACCATTTCCAAAGAGACACTTGTTCAAAATCAAGTAAAGCTGGCCAAGAACCAAAAGAATCTCAAAAAGACGCTTACTCATATATCTAAGTTCATTGGCAAAAAAGTAAGAAAACTTGGAATTTCATCTTCCTCCTCATCTTACGCTGAAATCTAAGCTCATCTAGTTTATATTACCTTTCGTATTTGCTTGTATTTGCTTTCCAATCTCGTATTTAGTGTCTTGTATTTAGTTGGATGTATTTGCTTTCAAGTTGAAATGAATGGTGTTTTATTTATGTCAAAAATGTCTTTAAGTTACTGTAAAAACATTAGAATTATATATATGAATATAATATAATAACAGTTAACTCAAAATAAATAAAAAATTCCAAAAAATTTATAATGTATGTCGACATACTTATATCCCTATGTCGACATATAACTGACAGATTTTCAAATTTGTTTAAATTTTAAAATTTAAATAACCAACTCATGTCTATTCAAATCCAACGAATTCCAGACCCTATATAAACCCATTTCTTCCAAAGAAATTATTCTATTCTTTCTCCTTCCTCTTTAATCAATTCTTTATCAAAAAAGCATCAAATGTTGGCAAATCCAACACATACTTTGAGTGAAAATCTTGAATAAACTTTGAATTATTTCAAGAACGTCCTCTCCATAATTTCATGAAATCAGCATCATATCGAATTAAGTCAAATAAAGATGGTAGAACAACAAGAGAAACACTTTGATGCCATCCGTCGGCTAATATCTTCTCTTTTCAGAGAAGAAGACAACAATCTTGCAAAGGTACCACATATAAAAGTAGATGAAGATTGGGAGGTCATCAAAAAAGATTTGATCTTTGGAGAAGACGGGTGCGTAGAAGTTCCAAGAGATGTTTGATTGTTTGGTATGATTGATTTGGTTTTTTGATTTAAATATGTTTTAATTTGATTTGAATTTGTTTGAACACTGTCTTTAAATATTTCTGTATTGGTTTTCTTGGATTTAAAACACGTATGTATATGGATTAACACACTTGTAAATATTAAACACTTGGTATTGATTATTTTATTTTTATAGTCATGAATTTAGGGGGAATACTTTACTCTAGTATAATCATAGGATATGAATAGTTAGTTATAGGATTTAGAGGGAGTATATTTAGAATTTCTTTTTGATAATGACAAAGGGAAGAAAATATAAAATAAGGATTAGCTAGGATTAGTTTAAGGGGTGTATGTAGAATTCATGATAACAAGAGGAGTATTAGAAGGATCAGAATCAATAGGTATGAAGAGGTATGAATATTTTATAAATCAAGGTTGTCAGCATCAAAAAGCGGGAGATTGTTGGAGAATGGAATTTTGATGACAATAGCCTTATTTCAATTATAAAATATATACTAACATCTCTCTGTAGAATACACACACATATGCAGTGTATACATGACTTAAATACTGAAGACTTTATAATATTCATTTATAACATTAAGTTTTGATTCATGAATTTCCAGAATAATATATATGTTTAAATACTTGGAAAATAATTTTAAATATGAAAAATAAGGCACATATGTCGACGTACATATTAGGCTATGTCGACATATAACTGTCAGAATTTCAATTTTCGAAGCAAGTGTCTTTTCACTATTTATAATGTTCCAGAAGTGTTGCAACCTTTCAAATCTAATAAATTGGGTTTGATTTCGATTTTTTTCATCATTCTTCTTCTCCATCTCCACCCCTCTTCATCCCACCATTAATATTTCATATTTTATTGATTTCTACACTTCTACTTTGTCGATTTCTACTCTAATTATATAAAACTTCTTCTTTTCTCTCTCTACTCTTCACTCTCTGAATTGAAGTGCTATTGAAGAGTTATAGGTCTATTGTAATCATTTTGGGAAGTATTTGGGAAAGGGTGTGTTTCTAGCCTTGAAATCGAGGAAAGGTAACAGTGGTAACCTTGTAGCCGTGAAATCAAGGGTATTTGGAGCGGTGTTAACCATATAGTCGTGAAATCAAGGGGATTGTACTTGGACACTGATAATAATAAAACTCTACGTAATCCTGCGTTGCGTGGGACTGGATGTAGGAGTAATCTGAACCAGTATAAAATCTGATGTGTTTTTTCCTTTTCTGCATTTAATATTTATCTGTTTCTATGTTTGTGTTTGCTTTTTTGTATGTGATCATCTCTGTTGTGTGTGATTCATATAGTAAATCATTTAAGTTTACGATTTTTGTAAATTCCTTAGAAATACTATTCACCCCTAGTGTTAGTCTTTCCTTAAGATCTGCATTCTGCATTACCTAACACTTCGAATGGTTGGTGATGTCATTTGGGTTGACTAATGTGCCAGCACATTTCGTAGGTCTTATGAATAGAGTGTTCAGAGATCAGTTGAACAAGTCTGTGTGATGATATTCTGGTTTATTCTCGGAATGAGGAAGAGCATAAAGCGGACTTGATAGTCATTTTGGAAATCTTGAGAAAGCATCAGCGAAGAGCTAAGTTTTCTAAGTGCCACTTCTAGAAGAGCGAAGTGAGGTTCTTAGGCCATGTTGTTTTTAAAAATGGAATAGCGGTTGATCCCACTAAAGTGGCAGCAATCCAAGACTGGGATAGATGTAAGAATGCGATGGATGTTCAGAGTATCCTTGGATTGGCGGGATATTATCGCAGTTTTATAAAGGATTTCTCCAAGATAGCTACACCATTAACATGATTGACAAAGAAGAATCAGGTGTTCACATGGGATGCGACGTATGAGAAAGTTTTCAGAATCATGAAAGAGGGACCAATATGTGCTTCTGTTTTGAAGATTCCAGGTGGGAATGAGGAAATGGTGGTATACACCGATGCATGTGATATTGGACTTGGAGCAGTGCTGATGCAGATGAATAAGGTTTTGGCCTATGTGAGTCGATAGCTGAAGCCGCAAGAAAGTAATTACCCAACTCATGATTTGTAGTTGGCAACAATCGTATTTGCTCTGAAGATGTGGAGACATTGCCTGTTAGGAGTTCAATTCAAGTTGTTTACAGATCACAAGTTGTTAAAGTGTCTTTTATCCCAAAAGGATTTGAATCTTTGACAACAGAGGTTGTTAGAGTTTCTGGCGTCGAATGGTTTTGGTATAGCTTATACTGTATAGGTAACGCAGTGGCGGATGCGTTGAGTCGAAGACAGGCAAGTTTGGAAGCGATGTTTTCGGAATGGAAAACACTCGAGTACTTGGCAGGATTTGATTTCAGACCACGGTGTGAGTTGGAACTTGAAATGTTGGCAAGCTTATCGATAAGACCTACTCTCATCAAGAGGATTGGCAAGGGATGAAAGCATGATGCAAAGCTTGTCGAGGTTATCCATAATTTTGAACTAGAGGATAAAGAGTTCGAGGTCGATCGAGAAGGTTGGCTTCGAAAGCAAGGACGAGTGATTGTTCCTGATATTGACGGATTGAGAGATGAGGTTCTGAGGTTGACGATTCATCCCGGTGGTAATAAGATGTATCAGGACATGAAGCGAGCCTGCTACTGGGAAGGTATGAAAATGGATGTTAGAAAGTTCATTTCCAAGTGTATGAACTGTCAGTTGGTGAAAGCTGAACAGAAGAAGCCAAGTGGATTGCTTTATCCACTGGAAGTTCCTACATGGAAGTGGGAGCAGATACCGATGGATTTTATCGATTGACTACCTAGAACCAGGAGACACCACAACAAATGTGCTCATTGATAAGGTTGAAAAAACGCTGTTATAGCATTTTACAGCATTTTGAAGAACGCTGTTTACCAACACGTTGTTGTAGATCATGGAAATATAACAATACTTTGAAAACGCTGTAGAAAAAGGACATACTACAACATTTTATCTGATGTTGTTGATATGTTTGTACAACGTTTCAAATGGCGTTGTTATTACGTTTATACAATGTTTGGTGCTTTTGTGTTTGCATAATTAACACAAATTATTCCATCTTCATCAAATATATAACAATGTTTTATATCAGTTAGAAACGTTGTTATCATTTGCATACCACAGCGTTTTTCTGCATATATAACATCCTTTTAAACCAGTTAGAACCATTGTTATCGTCCGCATATCTCAACGTTTTCCTACATATATAACAGAGTTTATAATGTTTAGAAATGTTATCACCATCCACATATCACAACGTTTTCCAACATATATCACAACGTTTAGTACTTGTTAGAAATGTGATCAATACAAGGCGAGGATGGCAGATAATTTTGTTTGATCGATACAATCAGGATACAGTGGGGCTTTTGCATCTTCCAAGTTCCTTAACAAATCATCCTCTTGTTTTTGTGCGCTATCTTCATCTTTATCATCATCGAGAAAAGTATAATCGATGAAATCTTCATTTTCATAATCGATAGCTTCAAATTAATCATATATGTCATCGAACTTAACATCTGTGCTTATATTTATGTGCTCACCGTTGTAATACCATCTACTTGTCTTATATACACGATCCCTTCCTCTTATAATAAGATGCTCAACTACCACCTTCTCATATTGATGACTAAGATTCTGACAATCTAAGGAAGGACATAGAATTTTTCATAGTGGTATGCACATACTTCCGAGCTCCTTGTTGATACTCACTACTAGTTCTTTGAATTTTTTTATCTTTTAGCTTTCTCTAAAATATATGATATGATTTGCAAATTACATTTATGTTGAGAATTATGTAGTTACCTATGTAAATTCATCCAATTTTTATCCATCTTCATCTAATACATAAGCAAGCAAATTTCTTAAATTTGAAGTAATAGTCGATTGTTGATTACAAGCAAATTAACATAACTACTTAAGTAAAACAGTGATACTAAATGTGAAATGACAACGTATAAACTACTAATAGCACATTCAACATTTTCAACAAGCATAACATATGTTAAAAAAACTGAAGATTGATTGATCAATGAAAAGATAAAATAATCAAGGCAAAGCTTACGTTAACTTGAGGATGACGAAAACTGAACAGAATCTATGGGTGCGACCTCCACTTGAACCGATTGCCTTCCTTATGGAAACCGAGAGACCAGAGCAACAATGCGAATTGAATGAAGAGTCGGAAATGAGACAAAGACCAGGCGGATGACGAAAATGCGATAGAAAAATTAAAATTGGGACTTTAAAATTTTGGGGAATTTTTTTAGATACGCGACCGAATTTAGTAAAAGTGGAGGGAAGTGAAAAATAATACCTGTTTCAATTTATCTTAGAATTTTAACCTAATAACAATGTACTAATGTTTGATTTTTATAGCATGTAGAAGAAAACACTGTGATTTGCAATTGTAAATAAACCCTTTTCTTTTAGTGAGAGGAAACGAAGGAGTTTTTCGTGGATCGCTTGACCAAAAGTGCAAGGTTTATTCCTGTCAAATCAATTAGGACAACATCGAAGTTGGTTGAGCTTTATATAAAATGGGTAGTTCGATTCCATGGTATCCCGAAGAGCATAGTGAGTGATCAAGATCCATTGTTCACGATTGAACTCTGGAAGAGTCTGGATGAAGCTTTGGGAACTGGGTTTTGTTTGAGTACGACTTATCATCCCCAAACCAATGGTCAAACCGAGAGGGTTAACCGAGTGTTGGAAGATCTCCTAAGTGCTTGTGTATTGTACTTCGGAGGACCATGGGAAGACCATCTACATTTAGTTGAGCTTGTGTATAATAATAGTTACCAGTCGAGCATTGGGATGGCACCATAAGAGGCATTGTATGGAAGACCTTGTAATTCTCTGGCCTGTTCGTTAGAGACTAGAGATAAGTTGATACTTGAGCCTGAAAAGATAAGATAAACATCGAATTGTATCGAGATTGTTCAGTAACAAATGAAGGCAGCCCAAGACCGTCAGAAGAGTTTTGCCAACAAACGTCGAAAATATTTGGATTTTGACGTTGGTGACATAGTTTTCATGAAGATTTCGCCGTTAAAGCATGTTGTTTGATTCGAAAGTAAAGGAAAGTTGGCCCCAAGGTTTGTTGGATCATTTCCGATAGTCGAGTGGATTGAAAAGCTCGCATGGAAATTGGATTTACCTGAGAAGATGTCTAGTATGCACAATGTTTTCCACATGTCATTTCTACGGAAGTGTGTGAATGATTCGAAAGTGGTGGTATCTCCAGAACAGTATGAAGACCTAGAAGTTGAGATCGTCGTTACGAAACCTTGAAAGCCACTTCGTGTTGTGGGGAATGACACGAAACATCTTAGGAGGAAGACAGTTAAGTTAGTCAAGGTGCAACAGAGTAGGCTGGTGGGAGACATAAGAGAGTATGAAGACAACCCATCAAGAACACTTCATCGGTATGACCCATTAGTGTCGTGTCACCTTACATAACTGTAGCTTGTACTATCGTTGTTAGAATTCTGCGTGTTAGATTATGGCTATGGATGCATGGCTTGGTGGACGCTAGTTTGGATGGTAAGTTGGCTGCACATGGATGCTAGGAATGCGGAATTGTTTTGGTTACTTGTATTTGCTTGGGATTTTAGTGGAAAATTTCCTAATGGGGGGAGAATGTAACAGTCCACATTTTACGTATCGGAGGATCGTAAAATATTTTTATTTAATTCCTTGAAGGTTGGATCATTCTCATATTTTGATATGTTGGGTATGGGGATGTGAGACATTCCATAATTTTTTACCAAATTTATTTGTGACCATTTTGCCTCTGTCAGTTTTGTATAGGGCATAACTTTTGACTGGGATCGAACAAGTTGCTGAGGTTGGTTTCATCGGAAAGGAAATTGTGTTTCCATTTCTGTAGATTGGTCACATTAAAGATTTGGTTCAGCGGTTTGGGAGGAATCATTGTTTGTGTGTTTCACAATTTTTGTTCAGGTTTTTATTGCCACTGATGGGCTGATTTGAGGAGGTCCATTAGATGGCTAGTGGGAGGCTATAAATAGAGGGCTAAAGGCATGGAGAATAGTTTACTTTCTTCATTCTCTCATTTGGTTGAGCTCGTGGTCCTCCTTGCTCAATCAAATACACATTTCCACCATTGAAATTCTAGATATACATGCCAAGATTGAAGATTAACATAAATCGAAGCAAGATCTACATCAACTGAAGAGGGATCGCATCAAATCAAGATGTTTAAAGAGTGTTCTTCACTGTTCAGATTGAGATTTTAGTGATTTCAGGTTAATTCGAAGATTTGATGAGTGATAAGCATCTCTCACACGAATTCGATCAAGTGTATGGGTTGTTTGATTATGTTTTCATCATTTTAAGTTGTTTTCACCAAGATCTACGTCATGGTAAGTATATTTTATTTTGAATCACCATAGGATCCAACCTAGCAACTTAAAACCAGTATTTTCTTATGTAAATTCATATGTTTATGCAAGTTAGATCCATTGTTTTAGTTTATGCATTGATTTATCATGAATTGGTGAATTTAATATGATTATTGATGAATAATTATCATTTTAGTGTCATTGATGGTTGAATTAGATGATTTAGATGAGTTGGTTGCATCGATGTTGTCGTTTGGTGATGGTTTGTCGAGATTGGAGCTAAATTGGTCAGATCTGGAGTCGGGTTGTTTTTTGATAGGTTGCCGGCTTTGAATCCAAGAAATGAAAGTTGGGTCGTTGGTGATCCATAGAGTCGGGTCGTTGGTGATCCAGGGAGTTGGGTCATTGGTGATCCAGAGAGTCGGGTCGTTGGTGGTCCAAGGTGTTCGATCATTGGTGATACATAGAGTTGGGTCGTAGGTGATCCAGGGAGTTGGTTCAATGGTGATCAATAGAGTCGGGTTGTCAGTGAACCAGGGAGTTGGGTCATTGGTGATCGATAGAGCCGGGTCGTTGGTGTTTTAGGGAGTTGGGTCGTTAGTCATCCATAGAGATGGGTCGTTGGTGACCCAGGGAGTTGGGTCGTTGGTGACCCATAGAGTTGGGTTGTTTGTGACCTGATGAGTCGGGCTAAAACACTATGAATAGAATATTGACCAAATGATGTATGTTTTTGGCTCGACGGTGGTTGGGGCTTCGAAGTGAATTCAAGTAGGAATGCTTATAGTGTTGTGAATTATTTGTTTATCGTCGTAATGCGACGAAGTGAAGATGACTCAAGATGGTGAGCTCGTGGATAATGGTTGCTTGAGAAGGGGCTTGAGCTAATGAACAGTCATCAGGTAGGATGGTTGGATATATCGAAGGCTGAGGGATTACTATTGTCGTAGGTTCTAGCGGATTCAAAGTAGAGGTATAATAGGGACACCTAAAAGACTAGAAGTGACTGGTCGAGTACCCTGGGCAGCTCGACGGCCTATATACGTTTCGCCGTATGGCGTATGACATTTTGCTAGAACCGGGGTTTACAGTTAGCCCTTGACAATCGATGGCAAGGTGTTTAGCTGATCGTACGATTAATGATAGTTTAGAAACAGGATTGGCAGGGATAGCTCGAGTCATGGATAAATGATTGTTTGCTTGTATCGTCTCGTGTATGTTATTTGACGTCGAAAGAGATATCACTTGGGTGCTTGTCTGATGTTGGTTTAGGCCTTCGGGGCTTGTGCTACGGAGGTATCAATATCGATTAGGATGGTCTACGCTTGATAATTGATTGCCATGAATGTACTGTGGTTTCAAATTGTTTGTTGTAAAGGCTATCACGGTCGGATGTAGGGAAAATGAGTTTAGGTTCTTGTAACAACCCGGAATTTTAACAATAAATAATATTTAATTAGAAGCTCAAAAATAGGAATTTTTGCAAATGATGGAATTTTACCATGAAATTTTAACCATTGTGTTTGTCTCAAAATTCTAGCCAACTTTCATGATTGTAGTTTCGCGAACGGAGTCCGTATGAAAAAATTACGGACGAAATACAAAAACGGACGGAAATAAATAAACAGTATAATTAATAAATATCCTTCCTTTTATAATCATCCCTCGTTGGGAAAACTGGTCGTAGGATGATCGACACCCTCCTAGAAAGCATTCGACCGCTTCCGGCATGTAGCGCTCAATGACGGCTAGGTTTTGAGGGTTATTCTTGTTATATTTTATAAAACGAATGAATGGATGTTATTTAAAATGAATCCAATGGTGCAAGGCCATTGCCACCCCAATAAATAAAGGGTAAGGCCTCATTCTTTTTCCATCAAAATCTATAACAACATCATAATTCTGCCATTTTCCTCTCTCTCTCTCTCTCTCTCTCTCTCTCTTCTAGCCTAATTTCTTCAATTGAAAATGTGTACATACAAACAAATAAAATCCAATTCATATGAAATTGAGAGGACAAATAGATTCAATGGAAGAGAATTCAAATTGACGTTCAACGATAGATTCTTCGCTCTCTTTCCTTTTTCTTACATTTCTACAGATCTAAAATTTTCCCTTTTTAGATAAATTGTAGATTTATAAGAATTTGGGGATTGTAGGCCTAAAGAGGTTTAAAAAATTGAATTTGGAAGCTATAAGGTGAGTGAGAAATTTACATATACATTTATAATAATGTATTTATCTCCTTTGTAATAAATTCAATTTTTATGCCTATACCTATTAGATCTGGTAAATAAGTTGTGGTAACTAGATTGACACCCATCAGATCTGGTTATAAAAAGTGTTAATACTTGTGAATCATACATGATGGCCATACATTAAATGAATTGTAGAATCTCTTAAACTTGTTTACATATATTCCTACAGTTACATTATGAAATATATTGCAATTATATTGTAAAATGTATAATGGACATTGCATGACACTGTACATCTGAAAATCAGTCGCATTAAACAAATTAGATGTAGTTAAATTCCAGATCTTCAGTTTAATATTGAAAAATAAAATATGTGAATTTGGGTAAAAAGATGAAATTGGTAAATTATGTGAATTTGGAAAGATATGATTGTTAAATTACTTGATTGTAATTATACCTATTTGTATTCAATATTGTTGGGTTTTGACTTAATTATTGTAAATATGCTATTTTCTCCTTTTTGAACAAAAAGATGTCATTTTGAATTCACAATAGGAATGACAAAAAGATGTAAAAAGGAAAAGTTGTGCAAACATACATATCAATATAAAAATAAATATTTGTGCGTAGTTTGCATCGACTATTCTAAAACTACATATATACTCCTTGTGAATTTGAATCGTGTCTATTCCACAAATTTAGCATAAGTTACGATAATTACCGCTAACAGTCATTTTATATGATTGGAAACCTTTTGGAAAGATTGAATGCAAAAAGGAATGTTTGGTCATTGACGAAACCAAATCATTTAAATAAAAATTAATAATAATAATAAAATATAACTACGTTGACCGTACGAAAACATAAAATATAAATATATACATATTACTCGTCCAAATTAGCGTAAAACAGTAAAAGATACATATAGTATTGAATTTTTAATGTTTGGTATTAATTTATGGAATCATACATGTAAATTGTATTCCATATTAAATGAATGTATTTGTGGTGACCATTTGTAGCAATTAATATAACTAATTGCTATAAATAGGACCGTAAATCAATAAATAACAGTTATAACCAATGTTGAACGAGGGAAAGTGAAAATGATAGGATAATTGGTTACAATTACTAAAATTTATTCAGGATAAATGTTGTATACCCAATTAGGAAATTTGTGTTATAATTGCATTTAGACACGAGGTTAAGTTCACTTATGGTATAAGCCTGCCCGAAACCGATCAGCAAATCCAGCAACCACAAGTAGTCTGTTTAATGTGAGGGGTCTAATGCTTTAATATAAATGTACTAAGGGATGAGGTTAAGTTCAACTTGCAGTAGAAGCCTACCCAGAACCGACCAGCAAATCCAGCAACCATAAGTAGTCAACTTAATGTGAGATGCCCAGTGCAAATATATATATATATATATATATATATATATATATATATATATATAATGTGCAACAAATAAATAAAATTAGAAATATCTATTGGGGCATAACAATTAAATATATTTGGGACTGATAAAATAAGGATATTCCATTGTAATTAATCTATTAGGAAAATTATGGCCATTAAGCTCATAAATGATATTAATTGTAATAAATGGAAATCAATGATAAATGATTGCCTTAGGAAAATATGACCATTATGGCCATAAAGGGAAATAAACAAAGAAATGATAAGTAAATGGGTGCCATAAGGGGATTAATGGATATTGATTGTTGTTTAAATATTAAGTCCAATTAAGGAGGTAATCAAGTAAATATTCTAGGGTAAAGAAAATATAACCTTCCTTATTTATATTAATAATAACTTAAAATAAAAAAGAGTTGGACTTAGTAGGTTAATAATGTAAAATATTATTAACCATAAGAAACCGTGACGATAATGAATTATGTACATATAATATTTCCGTAAGGAGGAAATAGACGGAAAGGACTAAATGACATAGCCCACTTTATCCCAATAAGGAAAGGTATTAAAGGCTAATGGGGGCTCAAACTTAATAATCTTCGCGTATAGTTCCTTTCCTTGGGTCTTAAGTGGCTTGGGTCGAGGAGTCCACCTGGGAGTTTAAGGGTATTAAACGGCATATGTGTGTATTGCATGCCCAAACCTTGAAACTTAAAATATCATATATGGCTACCTATCCTACAAGAAGTAACAAGCTATTAAGGAGGTTATTCAATAAGGTCAGCTAGATGGTATAGCTAGCAATAAAATACCATCTCTCACCTTACAAGGGGTATGGGTATATATGCATGGATGACAGAAGCCTTAACTAGTAGGGCCCGTAGCTAGTGCGCTCTAATTTATGATAATGTGAATAAATCATCAAGAGGTATTGGATGACCAATAGGTCCGTCTAGGGTTTTAAGCGATCGGGAGAATCCACCCTATCTATCATTGATAGTGAGGCATTAAATAATAAAGGGTAAGCAAATGAAAAGTACATATATAACTCCGTAATTTGGAATTCACTTCTCGGTTTAGTAACCGGACATGCTCTAGTATAAAGGCTTCACAAATATGAGTAAAACATCCTATCTCGGTATAATACTTCTGGAATACTACTTGGTTAGTAAAGTCGTGCATAAACATTTACTAGGTTTGGCTAGAATCACTAACCTAATTAGGCATACATCTTGTGTTGAACCAAACAGGATACATCTGTGTATTATAACCTGTGTTGTAAATTTCATAGTCACCAGAACCTTTTGTTCTGACCCCCTCCTCATTACCACCTCCCAGTTTTCCTAGAGATGGTTGGGTTCTCACAGGTGCTAAGTTTGGCTTTTGGTTCTCGTTCTCTCTCATGCTCGGTATTGGCAAAGGGATTTACTTTGAATAAGGTAGCTGCTTGAGTTAATTCTTGTTATCCCATTTTGTTTCCGTTGTGAGTTATCTTATCATACTGTGATTAGGCTCATGCTCCTCTATTGCAGGTACCAGATATATACGCTCCACGCTTAGATGTGTTAATGTTTTGATTTTATCGAAATTTAGGCGTAGAAATGTAGCAGTCCCTAATCCTATGGTACACCCCATGGTACCCTATTCGCACGGTCTCCACTGTATCATCGTAGGAATGTAGCAGTCCCTAATCCTATGCCCGAATGTCATCCGGATTTCTGTATATATGTCAATGCTATGTCTGCAACAGACCACTACTTCTATATTACGTAAGCGTTCGGACTTCCATCTTTGAACCATTCGATCAAATTAGGTTCCATCCTCGAATAATGCCCTCTAGTCTTATGATACACCACCCAGAGCAACATGAGTGTACCTAGACTTTCCCACGTACATATCGTCAAACGTTCTCGATGTCTATTGCACATGTTCTCTATATGTGTGCCCGAGTCCCATGGCAGGGTTAATCAAGAAACAGGAACTCAGTCAAGAGCTTTCAGATATCTGCCGATTGCAGATGCTAAGGTCTGCTTTTACAATGGCTATGGTCCCATTAGACCCCTCCCTCAACTAATGAAAGGCACCCAAGAATATTAAGAATGATAACTTAACCCTGACCTCCTATGCCCTTCAAACCTATTGGCCAACCTCACCCATAACAAGATAGCAAAGTATATGGTCTTTTGGAGTTCTCCGCCTTTCTTCTTTATGTACTAACTGAAGATGGTAGGTAGACGACGAGTTGCTATCACAGGGCACTAACTGGCCTCGCCGAATCATGCTGGTCCATCTTAGTCTTTTAATTGCCCCTTATTATTGCAATCAAGGTATACTCATTGGTTAACATACGCAGACCTAACCTCCATGAGTACAGGCAAATCATCTTCCACTCACAGAGGAATACCAAGAGTACCCTACGTCCCCCGAAGCTGCGTGCTTCTTAACCCAGTCCGTTGGAGCCTACAAGAATGTCTAGATGGACATGTGCTCCTCTTTGTGTCTTTTGACTCCCCGATGATCTAACCCTTATGGTTATTCATCCTCTAACGTATGGACTGGTCCAAGCGCCTCAGTTTTATATGTCATTAGACTCTACGTCTAACCATTAATCACGCGCTTGCGCCACCTCGTGAGTTTTCTCATTTAACTTGGTTATTCTCCTTCATGTTGACCTCCTTTTCAAGTTTACCAAGTTACCCTCGCTTATTAATTCAATTTATAACTTAACCCATTTAAGTTCATTAATAAGCCTACAATATGTTATTCTCACAATCTATTCATTATTCCATCCCATGGTTACCATAACATGTTCTACTTAATTTAAGCACATCTGTTGGCCAGTTTTTGGACCAAGCCACCAAGGTTCACACACAAAGATAATATGAAGCCTCCCACGCCAAAACCCGAGAAAACATGATCGTGGTCACCACATTGCTTTCGACTCGGGGTCCCCTATCATGACCCCTGATCGTGACAACCTTTAGCGACCTGATCCGTCCTCTCAAGAGCTCCACGACTCGATCCGTGCGGCCAGAAAATGAAGGCAATGAACTAGTCTACCACGAGCCGAAAGGCTCGGATTTCATGACATCTGTTCATAACGGCCATTTTTACTATTTCTCCATCTACCCACGAACCAATCCGAGATCCTCGGGATTTGTTCCACGTATGACTATGAACCGCCTATAAATATCACCTATAAGCAGCCCAACACTTGGCAATTTTCAGGATTTTTTGGGCAGTTTGGAGTGTTGTTTCCACTATTGTTGCTATTCTATTATTTCTTATCTGTCTTAGCTCGAAATTATTGAGTGAATCACTATTGTAAAAGTGAGATTGAGAGAGAAATCATTGGTTGTACTTGAATCTTACGTATAATCATAGATATAAAGTGGACGTAGGCTCGTTAACACCGAACCACTATAAATCTTGTGTGTTTTCTGTGTTTTTCTTGCAATTCTAGATATTAATCTCTGCTTACTCAGGCAATTTGGGTGTTAGAGCCATTTTTGGATCTAACATTTTGGTGCTTTCACTGAGAATTGAAGTCTCAGCATATCGGGTTATCGCTCTACTGTTTGGATACTCAAGTCTGAAGAAGATAGTATGAATCTTCACTGTTTTCATTTTTGACGAACTCAGCAAACTCAAGTATTATTGCTGGAAAGAAATCCAAGCATGCACGAGCTTCGCAAGCCAGTGATGCTACGAACGAAGCTCACGAAGATAGTGTTCAAGAGCAAGTCGACGTGTACTCACCGGATCATGGTGAGGAGGGGGCGACCCGACCCTGTGGTGGCAACACGATTCGAGTGGCTGAGGGTGTAACAACCCGATCCCAGGACAAACCCGCCATCCCCCAACTAGCATTACCACGATACAACCTCAGTGGACCACCACGAGCCGACGCCAAGTGGGTGCCACGAGCCATCAGCATAGGGCGACCACAACCCGAAATGATAATCAGACCACTACTCGACTTGGGAAGGAAATCATGGCTTGTTCCGCTCGTGCTGATACTTCTGCTCGACCTGGCTCGGGTTCCTTGCGTATAAGAGGGGATATTGATGACCAGTTCAACCCCTTTGCCCCAGCTACTGAAGAAGACCTCTCTCGCATACTTGAAGCATTGGACATAACAACTGATGAATTGGTCGCTCAAAGGCGAGAGAGCTCGTTGCTACGTCAGAATATTACTGCTTTAGAAAGACGGATTGATGATATCCAAAGGCAGGTGTCACCTCCGCTAGCTCACCCTTTTACCCCAGAATACTCATCCTCGTCCGAAGAGCCTCGAAGAAACTGACGATGGCCCCCAATAGAAAAGGCTGAGAACATAGAGCAACTTCGATTTGGGTCACTTCCTTCTCGAGAAAAAGAGGCGCTTAATCAGGGAACTAATAACCGTAATTTAAATGAGCCTGCTCTACCACCTAGGAATGGAGACATCATTGACCCTGCTCAGAATCAACCCATTCCTCCCGCTCGTCGTGTGATTGACTGCGACAATAGGGGTAAGGGATTTCTGCTCAGGCCCCATACTTTACAGCAGCAAATCAAAGAAATGCTGGAGGGGCCCGTAAAGCAAGAAGTGCTGATCCTGAATCTACCCTGACCCATGTAGATGTCGAAGCCATGATCAAACAAATGATGGTAGAAATTCACGGACAAAGGAATGAAGATTGGGGTATAGGCCGTAGCCATACGCCTTTCACGGATGACATATTAGAAGTTCGATTCCCAAGGAAATTCAACATGCCACCTATGAACTGTTATGCAGGAAGGGTGGATCCAGTCTAGCACCTAATGAGATATTCATGGTACATGAATGCAGCTGCCGCCTACGACGCTCTAAAGTGTAAGTCATTCCCGATATTTTTGGAGGATATGATGTTAATGTGGTTTACTCGTTTGCCAGCGCGATCGATCTCTAGTTTCAGGGAATTAAGTGAACAGTTCGTGAATCAGTTCCGGCAGCATACTCTGAGATCTAAGAATGTCATCGAATTATCCCTCATTAAGCAACGCCCAGACGAATCTTTGAGATCCTATCTAGATTACTTTAATCTAGCAGTCACAGAGATTAGAGATCCCCACGAACAAACTACTATTTTAATGGCCTTGATCTACGGAATGGATATGGATATAGAGTTTGGAAGATACTTGGCTGGCAAGCCACCGCTGACTAGATAAATATTTATGAAAAAGCCAACATCCGCCCACGTCAAGAAGAAATATGTGCCAACCGAAAGAGGAAGGCCACTGACAAGGAAGATATACAGAGTAATGTGGCTATCAAACAAACTGGGGACAGCTCTGGAAAGGTGGATGTGAACGTATGGAATAAAAACCAGGGGAATGGCCGTCAATCTGGGAACAGTAGCATGAGGAGGAATCAAGGAAATAACTCACAGAAGAGGCCTCGATACCAACCATTCGAGAGTTTCACCCCATTAAATGATACCTTAGAAAATATCTTTATGGATACTTACAACGTCCTCCAGTATAAGAGGTCCCCACCTAGGGATTCTAAAGGGAAAGAACGAGTGTCGGGGAAGTTCTGTCTTTTCCATCAAACCCACGGACACTCCACGAACGAATGCCGACATTTGAGGGATGTTGTTGAGAAGTAACTTCGTGAGGGAAAGTTGGACGAGTACAAGATTACGCCGAGAGATAGGGGCAAGCTGGACAACCCCCGAATCAGAATCAACCTGCCACCAGACCTACCGCTCAACAGAAAGGAAAGAACATTGTCATTAACTCCATAGTAGGAGGATCTCATCCTACTGGACATAGCTTTAGGGCAATGGATCAATATGTGAATGCAACCAAACATTTTGAAGTAGGGGAGTGCAGTAATCCTGAAGTTGTAGCCCGGGTGAAACAGCAAAAACTATGTCCGATGATGTCGTCTTTCACGACAGATAACGTTGGAATTCATTCCCCCACAGAGGACCCTCTGGTGATCACCACAAATATTGGCCCCGCATTAGTCCACAAATTTATGGTGGATAATGGAAGTTCGGTAAATATACTGTTCAAAAAAGAATTCGATCAGATGCAATTGGAATCGAAAGATTTGAAGCCCTGGGAAGGATGGGTACGTGGCTTCAATGGAGCCTCTACATACCTGATCGGATATGTAGATTTGCCGGTCACTCTAGGAGAGGGAGATCGCCGGAGAGTGAGAATCCTCACATTTGTAGTTTTGGACATTGAGTCACCTTATAACGCTTTCTTGGGCAGACCAGCCCTAGTAGAATTCAGGGCCTGTATTGTGCCCTGGTGCCTTTTGTTAAAATTCCCGACAAATGCGGGAGTGAGAGTAATTAGGGGAAATCAAGTCGCAGGAAGAGCTTGCTATATAGAAGAATTGAAATTGTTACTCAAGGGATTAAATATCGACCAAAAGGATACATCTCCGCCCGTAAAGGAGAATACAACATAGCAATTAAAGACGGTTCCAAGGGGGCCGCCAAAGGAACTACCCGAGGATATAGATCCCAGAGAGGACAAGGAACCCGGGGGCAGAATGGAGACTCCTAAAGAAACAACTAAGGACATTTCGATCGATGATAATGACCCAGCGAAGGTCTTAAAGATCAGGTCCCAGTTGAACCCTGTTCATGCAAAGGAACTGACCAACTTTCTGAAGGCCAACCTGGATGTGTTTGCTTGGACTCACGCTGATATGTGTGGCATATCACCATCAATCATGCGCCATTCACTAAGTATTAATCCAAAGCATCCACCCGTCAAGCAGAAATGGCGAATGCTGGGCCGAGAGAGGTCAGCTGCCTTAAAAGAAGAAGTTGAGAAGTTGAGGAACAATGGGTTTGTCAGAGATTCGACTTATCCGGATTGGATTTCAAACACGGTTTTGGTTAAAAAAGACCAACGGAAAATGGCGTACATGTATCGATTTCTCCGACTTGAACAAGGATTGCCCAAAGGATAGCTTTCCACTTCCCAGAATTAACCAATTGGTGGATTCAATGGTAGGTCACGAGCTCCTCTCCTTTATGGGCGCTTATTCTGGATATAACCAAATTCCTATGCATGTACCAGATCAGGAACATACCACCTTTATCACAGACTTGGGATTATACTATTACGTGGTGACGCCTTTCGGCCTAAAGAACGCCAAAGCGACTTACCAAAGGCTAGACAAAATGTTTTATAATCAGATCAGGAAGACGATGGAGGTATACGTAGATGATATACTAGTAAAGTCTAGATAGTCGATGAATTACACTGCTGATCTAGCTGTAATGTTCAATATACTCAAATGATATGGAATGAAGCTCAACCCTTTGAAGTGTTCATTTGGAGTTGCTTCTAGGAAGTTTTTACGTTTCATTGTTAGTTCGCGTGGAATTGAGATCAATTCAGATCAGATTACAACAATTCGAAACATTCAGGAACCAAGGCAAATCAAAGATGTGCAGAGTCTCGCTGGAAAAGTAGCTGCGTTGAGTAGATTCATCTCCAAAGCCACATATAAATGCATCCCGTTCTTCGATCTGATCAAGTGAGGCAAGCACAACTTTAAATGTACGCCTGATTGTGTGGAAGCAATTCAGAACCTACTAGATCATTTGGAAAAACCCCCGATACTGTCTAAGCCAGTGAATCATGAGGATTTGTTCGTATACTTGGCAGTATCGTCCCACGCCATAAGTTCAGCCTTGGTAAGAGAAGAGGATAAAGTTCAGAGGCCCGTGTATTACGTAAGCAAGAAGTTAGCGGCCGTAGAGCGAAATTATCCGAAGATAGAAAAGCTTGCATATAGCCTGCTGATCGCGTCAAGGATGCTTCGTCACTATTTTCAGGCTTATCCCATTACAGTATATACATATCGTCCTCTGAGACAAGTATTGCAAAAAATCGAGGCGTCGGGAAGGCTATTAAAATGGAATATTGAATTGAGTCAGTTTGACCTGAACTTTCAGCCCCGAAGATCGATAAGGGGGGAAGTACTGGAAGACTTTATAGCAGAATTTACCATTTCTGAAGATAATGAAGTGAGTGAAGAAATTTATACCCCAAAACAACTCATTGACCCTAAAGCATGGAGACTATATACCGATAGAGCCAGGAATGATAGAAGATCAGATGCAGGAATTGTATTGGAAACCCCCGAGAAGTGACCAATATATTATGCTCTAAGATTGGAGTTCCATGCCACGAATAACCACTCGGAATATGAAGCCCTGATTGCCGGGCTTAGGATTGCTAAGGAGTTGGGAATAACCAAGGTGGATATCTTCTGCAATTCAAAGATAGTTGTGAACCATGTCAACGAGAAATTCTAGGCTAAAGGGCCAAGACTGGTGTCATATCTAAGGAAGGCAAAAGAAAACGTTGAATGGCTTTGAAAACTACAGTATTACACACATACCTCGATTGGAGAATCAGAGGGCTGATAAGCTAGCCAAAATGGTAAGTTCTGATAATCCCGAGGACACAGAGATGGTCCCGGTAGAAACACTTCAGACTCCAAGCATTAATCAGATGGAAATTGATGTTGTGCTGGAGACTGAGACGGAAAGGGAGTCATGGAAGACACCCTTGAAGAATTTCCTAGTCGATGGGACACTCCTGACCAAGAAGAATTAGAGACGTGCCGTGATTCGGAAACTTTGCGATATGTCATGCAAAGTGCTATATCAGCAAGGGTTCTCGATGCCGCTCCTCCGGTGTATAGCCCATGATGATATAGAAAGAGTATTAAAAGAAGTTCACGAAGGAGAATGCGGCGACCACACTGGAGGACAAACACTAGCGAAGGAAATATTACGATATGGGTATTTTTGGCCCACCATAAAGAAGGATGAAACTAAATATGCTCGACACTGCGATGCATGCCATAAATTCTCAAAGATCTCTAGGGCACCTCCTAGCCAGTAAAGGACAATGATGAGTCCGTGGCCTTTCACCGTGTGGGGAGTTTATATCATCGGAAGTCTCCCCCTAGCGAAGGGTGGAGCAAAGTTTGCTATGGTGTCCATTGATTACTTTACAAAATGGGTTGAAGCAGAAGAGTTGGCAACGATTTCAACCAAGAAGGTGATCAACTTCGTCGTGAGAAATATCATATGTTGATTTTGAATCCCGAAAGGTATCATAACTGATAATGGAACCCAATCTGGCAGTTCTGAGTTCCGAGATTTTTGTCAAAGATATCATATCGAGAAGAGGTTCACAGCTGTGGCACACCCATAGTCAAATGGGCAGGTAGAAGCGACAGACAAAGTAATCAAGTCCATTTTGAAGAAGCGACTGAAGTGGGCCTATAGAACAACTTTCAAATCAGCTACCGAGCGTACTCCCTTCTGCCTTGCTTTCGGGTCGGAAGCAGTCATCCCGGTAGAGCTAGAAGTACCGTCCCATAGGGTCACTTATTATGACCCAAAGACTAATAACGAGCTGCTTCTCGAATCCCTGGATATGGTGGAAGAAAAGAGTGACGAGGCAGATCTACGTGCCTTGAGGCACAAGCAGAAAGTTGCTTTGTACTACAACGAAAGAGTCAGAGCTCGAACCTTTGAACTCAGAGACTTGGTTCTAAAGCGTATCTTTCCACCCTCAGTGCATTTGGGGCCGAAGTGGGAAGGACCCTATGCCATCCTACGGAGGCTTGATAATGGATCCTTCAAGCGAACGACCGTGTACGGAATTGAAATCCCCAGAGTGTGGAATGCCCGACATTTGCAACACCATTTGACGTGAAACTGTCATTTTTATTCTTTTGTTTGTAGGACCATGTAATAAGGCTTGACTTGCCTAGAACAGTCCAGTTATATAAGCAAAAGATTATAAAGTGGACGTATGTCATGATTCGACTGAACCACTATAAAATATCGTGTGTCATTTACTTTTATCGCACCATTATTTACCATATAGTTACTCATGTGTATGAATTATCACAATTCTTATAAATTTATCATAAACTATGCAGTTACTGATAATATGCAGGGTACCGATAAGGAGATAAAGTAATTGACATAGCCGTCAGAACTCTACTTCTCAAGACCTGAGAAGAAGTACATAAGAACAAAGAATTAAATTGTATGTAAGACTTGAAGGGGCACCATGATTTTAAAGACCATGTCGATTGAAACTCAACCCTCGACATTCAACGGGAGAGTATAAAGGTGTCGGGGACTCGACACCGCAAAAGAACTCCTACCCCGCCGAAGGATCGGGGAACAAATTTGAAAGCTGAGTTCGAACTCTGTCCTGGGAATACGACAGGAGAGTATAAAGGCGTTTTAACTAAATGCCGCATAAGGGCTCCTATCCCGCTGTAGGATCAAGAAGGAGAATGAAAGATGATCTCGACCCCCTCATCTCCGGACATGGGAGGGGGCAATGCAAGAATGACTCTAATCAATCCTCAATAAGCCCTGGCCAGGCATTGTAATGACGATTGATTGGGGGCATACTCATATGACACTTGTGTACACTTCACATTTACGTTGCACACGAAATTTTCGATGACTATCATTTATGACTTCAACGCTAGTTTTGTTTGTCAGCATTATTTATGATTATATATAATATCTGTGATTTAGAATAATAAACTTTGCAGATACTATAAACTTGTAGGTATGCGAAGATACAAAAGAAACAGATTTTCATTCACTGATTGCGGAATTACAAAATAAAGCTAAGCAAAAGGCAAGGGCCATACTCGCGGCTACATCCTAAGGCCAGTGGAAGTACTAAAAAGAAAAAAGCATAACTAAACTAACACTACTTGGGCTTTGGGGACGAACTCAGCCTCTTCTCTTTCTTTTTCTTCCCCGTCTCCTCCTCCTTGTCAACAGCAGCTTTATCATGCTTTTTCCTATTCTTTTTGTCAGAAGGATGATCCATGGGAAGGTTGGTAGACTGGCCTACAAGCTGCGAAGTTATCGACTTAGAGGGGAACTTTATGATTAACCCCGTTCTGGGATCAGCAGCCATGATAGGAGGCACATTTAGAGGCTCTTGTTCCTCTATTTTCAAAGCCAACTGCTTATCCCTCCTCGCTTTCATCCCAACCAAAGTCTCACTCTCAGGATCTTTTGTTTCCCCCATGATGTATGTTTCCTCCTCTTCATCCTTGTGGCTATCATCAGTATCATCCAAGGCCCCAATAATTTCAGCATCCTTTGGGGCACCCTTGCTGGAAGCTTCAATGGTTTCCCTAGTTATCTCAGTTTCGGGCTGATTTGGATCTTCAGGAGTGACCTCAGTGACTGGAGGCACACCAGCCTTCTCGACATCCACTGACTTCTCTGTATCCTCCTCGGTAGACTTGTCACCTACATTATGAGAAGCAATAGCTATTAGTACAGGAGAAAGTATGGTCATCCCAATTGACTGCTATGTATCATGACGAAAAGTTATAATGGCTTTGACAAATTGTGGAGAAAATATGGTGATACCTTCAGCTAATCCTTCAACCGAAGCTGTAGTGGAAGCTCCAACGGCAGAAGGGACCGGAATTCCGTAGATCAAGGGATCGTCGAGATTGTATTCCTCAACTTCATAAGTTTTAGGCTCCGGTGCTGAGCTGGAACCCTCTTCGATTTTAGTTTTGCCCTCGAGATCGGTTTTCTCTTTCTCCATGGCCTCTCGGATCATACGTCTACCTTCCGCCAAGGCCTTAGGCTCTCCACCCTTAAGGAAGGTCTCCATAAGTTTTCTTTAATCGATCTCATTAATCCCTAGCTGCTGCTTTTCTCCTTCGCCTATCATATCCCAGACATTAACCAGAGTTTTGTTATAATCTTGGATCCAGGAGATATCTCGGGTGCGGATAACCTAGGCAAAAAATTCCATAAGCAACTCCTCAAACCCTTCAATCTCCTTTTTGGCTATAGCAAGGCGAGTAGTGGCAGTGGAAGCCGACTCAAGAGAAGCATCGGTGTTACTCTCGGCAAGAGCTGCCCGTTCTTCGGCATGGGCGAGTCTATCGTTCCAGCTTGTTCTCTCCTCTTCCCAAGCGGCCCTTTCTATAGCAAATCAATCTTGTGCAGCTTTCAGTTCAACATTAGCAAGTTTTAGGTCCTCCACCTCCTTCTTCAAGGCCATGCTCTCTTGACTATTTGAATAAAGTTCGAGGTGGAAGCGTTTTGTGGCATTCTCTAGCTCGGTCTTATGATTGTTAGCATCTCGCTGAGCTATCGCAAGAAGAGCCTATACATCCTCAAGATCCTTTATTGCTTTATTCCTGGCCCTGGTGTCATTATCAATCTTTACCATGGCCCTAGCTACATCCGTCTCTAGAGTACAGATAACATCTGAAAGATTCTTGGCATGTTTTTTAATCACCCTATATTGCTTGGCTACGTAGGCGACGCGTCCCATAACTTCGTCATCCCAATCCTCAGGAACCGGCTCTAGGTCTGGGACAAAGACCATCCTCTCAAAATATATTTTGGGAAATTACTTCCGCAAGCGCTACAGTTTTTCCTTATTGTTAGGAGCCAGGGCCACTTCTTGCATAGTAGAGGACTCTAAATGTTTGAAGAAACGAGAGCTGCTTTCTCTTGCTCTTTACCTTTGCTTGGTTCCTTTTTTTCCCTTGGGATCATGAGGCTTTTTAAAAGATTTGCTATGCGGAGGTAAGCACCTTGGAGGAGTTGACGCCCTAGGAATCTCTGTACCCCCAGTATGTGGCGGTTGGCGATTGTGGGATTTACCAAGATCTTGCTTAAAAGTAGAGTGAGAGCATGGGGAATGAGGTTGATAGGAATTAGAACGTCTTTGACTATCCCTCCCATGACTGTCGCTGTAGTCATGCTCGGACATGAAAGAAAGCCTGGGAGTATTCTCGCGAAGAGCACGGTAGGAGTAGGAATGATGACGGGGCATGCTTCCTACAGAAAATAACAAATGGAGATCAGAGTTATAGATATAACTAGCATAAATGTGTCGTGACAAGTGGTGCACGTGGTATGTGTGTATGCCCACGTAATCCCCCTAACAGACTAGGGCCCGAAGTCTGGCTTATCTGCTCGGTTTTTTATCTTTAACTGGAGAAGTTTCTCCCTCGGAGGTAGGGAAAAATGGTTCCCCTTCAAAATCTCCGGAGGTATAGAGGTCATCTGGTAAGGGAATCTTTTCTAAACCATCACGTATTTGCTCATCTGTCAATGAGGGTTCGATTGGTGGTGGAGTCTTCGCGGGAGACTATCCCTTAGAGGAAGGGTTATCTTCCGGCTTGCTAATTCGAGTTTCGCCACCCTTATACACATTGAGATCCTTGTCGTCTTGGTCAATCAGAGGTGAAGGACTTTTAGGGATCTCAACCACCTTTGCAGCTTCAGT
Source organism: Allium sativum (assembly GCA_030737875.1). NCBI lineage: Eukaryota > Viridiplantae > Streptophyta > Magnoliopsida > Asparagales > Amaryllidaceae > Allium > Allium sativum. Next base: position 566,994,199 of record CM060923.1, on the reverse strand, counting down.
GCTCACCTTTCCCCCAGCCGGGGGAATGCTGGTAGACTCCCCACCAGTAGAGAGCACATACTTGTAAGGCCTACCACCTAAGCCAAGCCCGTATCTTATGTCCAAAAGACGGTGTTTGTGAAGATTCTCGTCGGTGATACATTTCTTGATTTTTAAGAAATCAGATGTGCTTTTGAGAAGGCAGGATAGTCAATCTTCATATATTGAACCTTATGTTTTTGGAAAAATGTGATCTGCACAGAAAAAGGAAACATGTTAGCACTTTGATTATGCAACTAGATCATGCATCAAGAGACTTAAGGCTTACTTGACTTTAGCCACTTCCTCTCACGCCCGACCTGGTGTTTTACATTAAACCAATCAGCTTTGGGATCCGCTATGTTGTTGTGACCCTCCGATAAAACCTTTCAGTTGGCCACTGATTCAAAGAAAGTGAAGTTTGGAGTCGCTGTGGAACGGTGTTTGAAGAGATAATAGAATTTCGAATCCTTGAAAGTGAGATCAGTCTGTAGAATCTCTGCATACGCAATACATAGAGTATACAAAGCCACGTAAGCATTAGGATGAAGTTGTATTGGGGCAATGCATAGTCGCCTTAAGGTCTCAACAACAATCGATGGAAATGGAGGAATAGCGCCTACCCAACACATGAGCCTACTGACAGTCATGTACCCTTTTAGGGGCAGAATGAGGCCTATCCTCACCCCCTTAGAGTTTTCACGTCATCCCAAGAGATCCCGTGTCTCAAGCATATTTTCTTAAGCTTTATATCTTCTAATTTGGAAGCTAGAGAATCAGTGGGTTTCTTTTCCTCAATTTCCTTAACACCGGGGATCTCGTCCGGAGCTCGATCATCATCTTCTTCTTCTTCTTCCTCGAGCGATGTCCACTCGGAAGAATCTGATTCTGTATCTGTATCGTACTCAGAGTCATAATTACTCCAATCTGAGCCTGATGGGAGCACGTCAAGATTTTGAAGTTGCAAAGACTCTGGATCCGCTCTCCTTTCAGATATTCTCAAGGAGCATCTATCTGAGATTGCTGTTTTGGCGAGTAAACATGAAATATTAGGATGTAGTTACCCATGAACCTTGTGCGTGTGCGAGTGCTAGTGTGTGCAAGTTTTTATAACACTTGAAAAGAAAATCACAAAGTAAATTGGATAAACGTAATAAGTATGCTATAAAGTCATGCTGTTGATCAGTCCAGAAAGTTCATCTCGAAGACTCTAACCTAACTGTCCGATATATTGTGATTACGATGCATTGTTTAAGTCAAAATATATCTGGGATCGTTGAAAAATCCGGTTCGTTGAAACCTTGGGGATCAGATCGCGATTTACTCGGAACGTGGGACTCGTGTCGGATTGTGAAGAATGGGTTGCCCACTAGTCTCGCCAGCAGATGGACTTTGGGGTCGTGATACAGTTCAGTTTGGAGTATATAAGAGGATCGTGAAACACTCCCCACGATCCATCTTAATGCCCAGTGCCACGACCCAATCCTTTTCCATTATTACGACCCGATCCGCTTTCCAGTATTACACCACAGTTTCCTCCCTGGTCCTTCTGTTTCCACGACCCGAACCAAAACCTCGCCCACGAGTCGACCTGGCCTGCTCCTTCTCCCTCCTCATTTCTCCTCTTCATCCATAAATCCATGAAATTGAACCCATTACCACCGTCACTAAACCCAACGCCCTCGGCATTGCCATAGCTATATCGACGAAAATTCAATGGAAATAAAGTGGAGCGAAAAAGAAGCCAAATGAAATGGGAAACAAGCTTAACGCCATTACCTTTTTATTATAGGAAATACTCGACTTTCGGGGAAAGCTAAATTAGGGTTTTGGAGTTGGAAGGTAGGAAAAGTGGTGGCCAGTGAGAGAGAAAGTGAAAAAGTAAAAGGAAGGGGTTAAAACAGTTTATATAGCCGAGAAGGAGACTTTAGGCATTCCCTTCTTTGTCTCATATGGCTCGCCGGGCCATAATGGGCCACGAGCATGCGGAAGGCCCACCAGGATTCGTACTTGAGCCCCCAGACAACGATCCGAGGTCTATAGGACGGCTCTGCTCGAGGGTGTTGGATAGTCCACCACGGACTGTAGTTTGAAGTGGTAATCCGAGCCCTAACGTGACCAATGGATCGGAAAGACAGAGTTCCATATTTATGGAAATATGAAAGTTATTAAATACTACTTCTTACAAAAAGTTTTAAAACTTACTTGGCAATTCGATAACAATATCTCCAAAAACCCAAGAGACGAAAATTACCTGATGAACAGAGAAATGATTGAACCCGACATTTATGCCAGTCAAAGGACACAACTTCCTGAAGCAGTACGACGTTTCAGACAGACACGACTTTTCGATTCACATCGCTTCATGAAAAGATAGCTCAGTAATTTCGAAGCATGTCCCATCCTTGATAAAACATACTTCGAGGGGGCAAAATGTTGGCTAGTTTTTGCACCAAGCCACAAAGGTTCACACACAAAGATAATATGAAGCCTTCCACGCCAAAACCCAAGAAAACCCGATCATGGTCACCACATTGCTTTTGACTCGGGGTCCCCTATCATGGCCCCCGACCGTGACAACCTTTAGCGATCTGATCTGTCCTCTCAAGAGCTCCACGACTCGATCCGTGTGGCTAGAAAATGAAGGCAACGAACTAGTCTACCATGACCCGAAAGGCCCTGATCTCATGACATCTGTCATAACGACCATTTTGACTATTTCTCCATCTACCCACGAATCAATCCGAGATCCTCCAGATTGTGCCACGTATGACCACGATCCACCTGTAAATATCACCTATAAATAGCCCAGCACATTGCATTTTTTAGGATTTTTTTGGGCAATTTGGAGTGTTGTTTCCACCATTGTTGCTATTCGATTATTTCTTGTCAGTCTTAGCTCGAAATAATTGAATGAATCACTATTGTAAAAGTGAGATTGAGAGATAAATCATTGGTTGTACTTGAATCTTACGTATAATCATAGATATAAAGTGGACATAGGCTCGTTAACGCCAAACCACTATAAATCTTGTGAGTTTTATGTGTTTTTCTTGCAATTCTAGATATTAATCTCTGCTTACTCAGGCAATTTGGGTGTTAGAGCCATTTTTGGATCTAACAACATCTTAATTCACAGATACATTGGTAAGAGAATAATTTCATTTTTCCTATCATTCCTTATAACTTGTCTTATTTCATAAGTTATAATTCCTACTTGTTCCTAGGACAAGCTAACCTATTATCTTTCTTATTCAAGTTCATTCATAATAGGTTATTATTATTCCCCATTTTGGCATTAATTAAGATTAACTTAACTAACTTAACCTTTCTCGTTTCTTTAGCAAATTTACTTAACCCCTACTCAATTCAATTGGTCTGTAAAGCTAATACAGATTTAATTAGGTTAAGTATTCCAATTTAACAAATTAACATGCTACCTATGTTACCCACTTAACCCCTTTTATTATATCCATGTAACCTTACATGTATCGTCTTAGTTAAGTGTTCATTATTATTTATTATGTCTGTAAACACGCAAGACCTCTCAAATTAGATTACCATTTGCGGTTGCTAGATATGCCGGGCGACCGCATCCGAATCTAACCTCGTGTCTCGACACCATTACGGGTCCAATTTCCACCTAAGACCTCTCACATTAGATTACCGTTTGCGGTTGCTGGATATGCCAGGCAGTTCCGGGCAAAATTCTACTACATACCAAATCTAACCCCGTGTCTTAGGCAGATAAGTTCTTATTATAACTTATACTCAAAATTCAAATCTTGATTATAATATATGTCAATTACCCATTGAAGCAACCCGAACTTTCTCATAAAGGGAAGCCCATATTGAGTTGAGAACACGACAAATCAGAACGCAAACAGAAGAACATTTCATTTCTTATTACAAAAATTTACATCAGAGTATAAGAATATACAGAGTATAGATAAATATTACACATCAGAGCAATATCAGATATTTAAATTACAATGCAGCGGAAAAATAATACATAACACAACTGAAATAAATATACGGATACAGAGCTTTTCGAATATCATTCTAGCTGTAAACCAATATCCTATGAATATAAATCTACAAAACCAAAACTACTAGCTGCCCATGTGGAAATAGGGGCACCCAAAGTTTAGGTTAAAACAATAAACTCCAGGTCAATCATGTGATGGTGTGAGAACTAAAACAGTTATTTAAAATTTTACTTTAAAAGAGAATATATCAATGGACCGCGCCGTATAACACGGAACGGGTTTCCTCCCAAGAATACTAGTGCATAGAATAAACAATGCAATGCTTTTTGGAAAAATGAAGCTATTATAAGACTCAGATCCCATCACACAATGCAACGCAAGCCGGAGGATAAAGTTTTACCTTATAATAGCCAAACATGCTTGGTACGTTTAAACAAATCATTTTGATTCTATTGTAGTGTAAAGTGTATGAAAACAACTTCAAATATAAATGTATCAATTATAGACGACATAGTGCCCCATCCCACTACGTCGCCATACTAGGCTCTACAAATAAAACCGAATGTCACGTATTGGAAATTGGATTCCATCATGAGTCGAGGCGAGGGATATAATCCTCGCCGGCTTCGAGAAACTCTAGAAAATGTCTCAGGATCTCCCGTAGAAGACCCTTGGAATCGGTTAGGCCGGTGCTCCCTTACGTTTGAGGATTAGTTATTCCTGAACACACATTTCTCGGTCCTGTCGGACCCATCCATCGACTCCGTAGAGACCGATATATCCAAGACGCCTCGCATTCCAAAAACCACATAGGTAAAAATAATATAAATGTCAGGGCTTGTAAAACACTGACACCACCCATAGCTAGACAGAAACATCGTGTTCTCCCAACGGTCCTTATCCCGTTTTTGACTCATACCGAGGTGTAAGGCTCGTCAATTAACGCTACACATAGAGCTATGCCACATAGGCCGTGATTTGATCATCAACCACAAGACTTTTCTTTTAAATAGGAGCCTTGATCATTTACATCTCAGCATGCCACACATGCAATTCATGCCTCGCGACTGATATCTATCGATATATAACCTCTGAGCTCGTACGTCTCAGAGAAGGGCGTTAAGAGAGATAATAAATTCTCCGCCGCCAAACAGATATATATTTAATAGAAATTAATCAACATAGAATAAAATCCAATGTCAGACACACAATCAATTTACAAGTTCGTTTGGGGTCTGAATGAAACTGGAGGCACCTTATTCCTCGTCCCATATGTCCAATACATGGGAGAGGTCCTCGCATATCTGGTCGATCTCCAAGTACGTCTGGACGATCACCACTTATTACCTCATCTTGGGTGTACAGCCCAATCAAGACATCTGTAATCATCTAAACGATGTGAAGACCTCCGGTCTTTAACCACCGTCTTTATCATCGACTTATTGTCGAATCAGTTATTCATAATGTGTATAAACCCGACCTTTCCGAATAACCTACGTATATAATAAACAAGTGTTATAAGAACACAACATACACCTCATTCCAGTTCTGAATTCTTTTATCCAAATATTCACATTCTTAGGTATTTGTTCCCATTAATTTTATCAAAGATAAATTCTTTAAAATTTATTCTTTAATCTTCCTTTGGATGTCGTTTCAAACCATATTAAGGTTTTCTAAACAAGTTGGGATTAACGCACCTTACCAAAGTAACCATTTAATTTTCCATTCCCAACCTACTCATCCCATGTAGCAAAACTGGTATTACCCCATAAATAACACCACGGTTTTATCGGTAAATTTAATTACCATTTTCCGTTCAAATCTAATTAAAGATTTAACTATCGCTTGGAGCAAAACTGGTGATACTCCACTCTCGATCGTTTCCCAAATTTGATAATTTAAATTATCAATTCTCATTTCAATCTAATTAAAGATTCATTAAAACTCCACTTAGTTTTAATATTTCCAAAAATCAGTATTAATGGTTATTTAACTTTGGAAACACATACATGTCGCATCAACAATCTACACCATACTTTTGTTTTCTGTCGATATATAACCTTTGAGCTCGTACATCATAGAGAAGGGTGTTAAGCAAGAGAATAAATTCTCCGCCACCAAACAGATATATATTTAGTAGAGATCAACCATAGAGTTCGAAATACAATGACAGATATGTAATCCTGCCTTTAACTGGGTTAAAGAACTAATGTCATTTAAAAGACAGCTCACGAAAAACCCAAATCACATTCCATTAATTATGGAATCTTCACGGAAAAACGAATCAATATATAATCGATATCAATTTCTGTATCCGACCAATAATATAAATGGAATAACGGCAAAGCCTTTTAAATTCCATATGTATTAACAGTCTTCCTCCATAGAAGTTCACTTCGATTATTATCAATCGAATTCCATTCAGTTCCAATTTAATATATTAAATTGGAAAACTTAACTTTGGAAATTCCCGTTAAATCTTAATAAAAAGATTTATAAATTTCAAATCACATTTCACTATAAATCGGGTTAAAGAACAAATTTCTTTAAAAACACAGTTCACAATAAACCTAATTAACATTCCATTTTCAGTTCCAATTAAATCTTAACAAAAAGATTTATTACTTTCACACGGGGTTCAAGAACAGTGTTATTTAAGACACCATTCACGACAAACCAAAAATCACATTCCATTGTTAATCGGGTTAAAGAACAAGTGTTATTTAAAACACCTTTCATGATAAACCCAAAAATCAATTCCAATTCAATATTAATTAATTGGTATACTCCATTAAATCTAAATAAAAAGATTTAACCTTTTCTCAACTAGGCTTAAGAACAGTGTTAATGAAGACACCATTCACGACAAACTCAAATCCCATTTGTTATTAAATACAAGGATCTGAGTAGAAAATATATCAGATTATTCAATATCAAATTCTGAAATCAACAAATATCGCATTGGAATAACGATATATATATATATATATATTCCAAATTCCACCATAATATCCGTATAATCATGGAATCCAATATCGAAATATTCCGAAGATAATTTCGATTCAAATCCATTCCAATTCATATATTGGAAATTCTGGTTATTTTCAAAACCATTTCAAATCCAGTTTTTTTATTTTAAAAATATTGGATTTATTATTCTAGTTCATAACTAGTTCATTTCGATCAAAATATATTTTTATCTTTTCAAATATGGAATTTTCCAGTCTAATTCTTTTCAAATCATTTATTATGATTTTACACAAATTATTGATATTTTTAATAATTTTATCAAGGCTCGTACTATCGATTTCCATAAACGGTCATCAAACTGCACATACAACGACCTTTTCCAAATTTGATTTGGGCATAATTTGAAATCCAACCATTAGATTTCAAATCTCTCATATTCATTAGAAAGCTCTTTTTGATACGAACCCAACGGTTCTGGTTTTAGGAGAATTCGACGGTCCGATCTCCCGTAATGTCCGTTCGAAGTCAATTGTCGAAATTCATGAACTACCGCGGCTCGGCGCGTTCTATTCAGGCCACTATATATATATATATTATATTTTGTCCATTTCAATTCAAAACGTATTTTATAAATCATTTTAAATTCGTTTCAAAACGATTTCAACTTCATATTCAATTTCTAATCAAAATTGAATATTCCATATCATTGATATATAAATGATACTATTTTCAAAACATTAGATTTTGAAATCTCTTCCTTTCCGATATTCATTATAAAAATGAATAAAATCGATATAAATATCGTTTACATGAAAATGAGGTTAATCTAATCAATACGGCTTATATATTTAAATATTTTCGTGTCCATCCCAAATCCGACATCAAAATCAGATTTTGATCCATTATTGAATATTATTTTAAAATATTCATTATTTTAAAATATTCGTTATTTTAAAATATCTCTTCTTTCTGAACTGGAATAAAACACAATCGATTACCATGTAATTTGATTTATATTGATTTCATACAACACATGTGCACAATAATAATCAAACACATTCAACCATCATCCAGAGTGGATTCTACACTTCATAAGCATTAAATATAAATATTCAACGCTTACACAGCTTGTCAACCAATCAATTGACATACAACTAAATATTGGGATTAGTGTATGTCTAATATCATCACAATACCCGTGTGCGGTTTCAATCAACAAATAATGATTTTTATTTGTGCAGTTGGGCGATGTGTAAAATTTATCGTCCCAATCAATATCAGTCAAATGTGTGCACAAATACAATTCGTCCGATTTGTAAATGAATATCTATTTTATTAATATACCTGTTAAAAACTATATTTTTAACTATAAAATATTTATTTCCATTCCACATCATACAATCAATTTTCAAAACACAATCAAACAAACAAACAAGTCGTCCATGTTTTGTGGACGATGGGTGTCAGGTGCTGCTAAGCACCGTCTGCATCCTAGTATATATTTTAACTAGAGAATAATATAAAAGTAAGAAGTTCTCACCTTTGGATTCCACTCCTCCATTCTATATTTCTGAATGGTTCGGATTTCGTTTTGATTTCAGTCTGATGCATCGTCATCTGTTTCACGCAGTTGATTATTAAAAATCACATTTTTATACTGTTACTTCATACATAAAAATCATATTTTTATGTTGTTGTTTATATTTTACAAATCACATTTGGTTAATATCGAACATCACTTCTTTTTATTTTAATGATGAACATATAAAGTTCGCATTTTTAAATCCACGCCAGGTAGATAAAAATCATATTTTTATCTTTTAAAAATTATATTTTTTTACATAGCTAAAAATCATTTCTTTTCTAATTTAAATAAAATCTGAACTTCACTTGTTTAAAAATATAAACTTCACTTTGCTATTCAAACAATAAAAATCATAACTATATACATATAAAAATCTTAACTTTATACGATTAAAACCGTATCTTCATATGATTAAAAATAGTATTTTTATACTTCACAAAAATAATGCCTTTTTATTCATAAAAATTGTAATTTTATAATTTAAAAATAAAAATCTGAAAGCTTACATTGACTTTAGGGTTTCGATCAGTAGAGCAGGCCCAGATTGGTCGAGTAAAGTCACCCCATGACTCGAGCATCGGAGAAAGGCTCGTTGGTTGGTAAAAATTGGATTTTTACTAAGTGGAAAGTTTGTGGTCGGAGATGGGAGGACTGAGGGGCGGCGCAGGGCTGAGGAGGGGGTGGCGGGTGGCGGTTAGTGATGGCGCGCCCCCTGGAGTGACATGCAACGGTCTTCAAATCGATTTTGGAGGTAGGTTTGGGGATACGGCGGTTTAGAGAAGAAGGACAAGGAGCAGAAAGAGAGGGGGGAGGACGAAGCAGAGGCGCACGCTAGGGGGAGGGGCGGCGATCGCCGAAGGCGCGGCGGCGCGCTGTAGGTCGGACGACGGGTTTTGAAATTAAAAACGGGGCGGGATTATTTTGTTGAGCGTGGGTTTTGAAATTAGAGTTTGACCCCCTTTGACCCCTTTATATATATATTATTATGATTTTTTTCTTTTCAAAGTGTATTTTCATTCTAACCCCTAATCAAACCCACTGACTATCGTCCTTAGCTAACTACCGCCATTCCGAACGCCATGGGACATGTTTTGTAAGCTAATTCCATCGTTTCAATCAGTTTTCATTTAAATTAACATTTAAATCATTAAATTGAATTTTGAACGTACATTTCAATTTACTAGGATCACATATGGACCCCAAATTCCAGAAAAAATATTTCCAGCTTTATATTGACGATACAGTCCTAAGAAAACAAATTTCGTCAAATTTGAAGTCCGTTTGAAAAATGGCCATTTTCTGGTCGATCCAAAAACTATTAAAACACATTTTCTTTTGTTACGCTCACATATTGATTTCAAAAATTATGCAAATTGGAACCTAGCAATAATTTGACATCCTGGGTCCAACAAAAGTGGTTTTGCTGAAAATGGAGTCATTTGCAAAATGGCTATTTTTAAGGGCTATATTTACATAACGACTACTCTGAATTTTCAACTGGGCATAACTTTTTATTCCCGCTATGAAATTTTGATTTTTCGAATTCTTTGGAAAGATATTTTCAAACAGATTCAAATATTTCTAGTTTCGCTAAAATCCGGTTTATTTTGAATCATGTACATTCATTTGAAATTTAAAATCAAATTTTCAAACTACCGCACCATTTCTGTAAAGACCCGCAACTTCCCCGTAAAGGAAAGCGTCGGATAGTTCGAGAACAAACCACAATAGAACGCATATAAAAGAACCTTTCACTGATGCATCAGATTACAAGAATATACAGAGTATAAATGAATATTACACAGAAATATCAGAGATTTAAATTACATTTAAAAACATCGCAGCGGAAAATAATACAATACACAACTAGAATGAGATATACGGATACAAAGCTTTCCGGATATCGTTCCAGCTGTAAACCAGGATCCTGTGAATATAAATCTGCAAAACCAAAACTACTAGCTGCCCGTGTCAAAATAAGGGCACCCAGAGTTTAGGTTAAAACAATAAACTCCAGGTCAGTCATGTGACTGGTGTGAGAACTAAAACAGTTATTAATCTTTATTTTTAAAGCTAGGTAAATCAAGGGACCACGCCGTATAACACGGAACGGGTTTCCTCCCAAGAATACCAGTGCATAAAACAGCAGCGCAATGCTAAATAAAGAAAAATGAAGCTGTTATAAGACCCAGGTCCCATCACACAATGCAACGCAGCCGAGGATAGGGTTTTCCCTTATAACAGCCAAAGAATGCTTGATACGGTTAAAACAAATCATTTGATACTATTATAAGTGCATAGTGTATGAAACAACTTCAAATCATAAGTATCAATCATAGGCGACATGAGCGTCCCATGCCACTATGTCGCCATATATAGGTTTACAAATAAAACCGCAAATGTCACGTATTTGGAAATTGGATTTCCGTCTATGAACCGAGGCAAAAGATAGTCCTCAACCGATTCGTGACTCTCTAGCCCGAGCCACAGGCAAGCGCGCAGGCAAGCCTTTAGATCGTCAGGGCCGGTCCACCGATGTGGATTATTATGCCTGAACACTACGTTTCCCCACCCTATGGGGTGTAAGTCTGGTCCGTCAGCCGACCAGAAGCATCGGCCGAAACCGATATAACCGAGGCGCCTCGCAACAGCAACAACCACATAAGTCAAACTCGTCAGGGCGTGTAAAACCACTGACGCCACTTCTAACTAGAAAGAAACGCAAGCCCTCCCTGAGGTCCGTCTCCCGTTTTTGGTTCATACCTGGTGTGAAACACGCGAGGTAAACGTTACACAAAGCTACGCCACAAAGGCCGTGCTTTGATCATCACCACAAGACTTTGCTTTTCAACAGAAGCCTTGATCATTTGCATCTTAGCATGCCACACAGGCAAACCATCCTATGCAACCGATATCAGTCACACAGAATGAAATCCGATGTCAGACACACAGTCCATTTACAAGTCCGTTCTGGGTCTGAACGAAACCGGAGGCACCTAGTACCCCGCATATCCATCGATCTCCAAGTACGTCTGGACGATCACCAACTGTTTCCATCTTCTTGGGTGTACAGCCCAATCAAGATCATCAGTTTTCACCCAAACGACGTGAAGACCTCCGGTCTTCGACCATCGTCTTCATCTTCGACTTATCGTCGTATCAGTTATTCAGAATGGGATAAACCCGGTCTTTCCGAATAACTCGCGTATATTTTAAATAAGTGTTACACAAACACAACATACGCCTCATTCCAATTCATTAGTCACTAACCGTAAATTAATCAAGAGAATAATTCCCCAAATATTAACCCCGAAGGCCGAAACCAACATCAGATCAATATCCAGAAAACCATTCTGCTTAGCTAACCGACAGTTAGTTTCTAAATTTCACATTCATAGGGAAAGGTTCCCATTAATTTTATCAAAGATAAATTCTTGAATTTATTCTTTAATCTACTTTTGAATATCAATTCAAACTAGTCGGGATTAGCGAACCTTACCGAAGTAATCATTTGTTATAATTTCCCAATCCCAACCTATTCATCCCATGAAGTAAAACTGTGAATACTTCATATCTAACACCACAGTGTTATCGGTAAATTTAATTACCATTTCACGTTCAAATCTAATTAAAGATTTAACTATCGCCTGAAGCAAAACTGGTGATACTCCATTTTCGATCATTTCAATCTAATTAAAGATTCATTAAAACTCCACTTAGTTTTAATCTTTGACTGGGTTAAAGAATCAGTGTCATTTAAAAACACGGTTCACGATAAACCCAAAATCACATTCATTAATCATCGGGTTAAAGAACGAGTGTTATTTAAAAACACTGTCCACGATAAACCCAAAAATCATTCCATTAATTATCAGGTTAAAGAACAAGTGTTATTTAAAACACTGTTCACGATAAACCCAAAAATCATTCCATTAATTATCAGGTTAAAGAACAAGTGTTATTTAAAACACTGTTCACGATAAACCCAAAAATCAATACTAATTCAATTCCAATTAAATATCATTTTTAATTGGTACACTTCATTAAATCTAAATAAAAAGATTTAATCTTTTCTCAACTGGGTTCAAGAACAGTGTTAGTGAAGACACCATTCACGACAAACCCAAATCACATTCCATTAATTATCGGGTTAAAGAACAAGTGTTATTTAAAACACTGTTCACGATAAACCCAAAAATCAATACCAATTCAATTCCAATTAAATATCATTTAATTGGTACACTTCATTAAATCTAAATAAAAAGATTTAATCTTTTCTCAACTGGGTTCAAGAACAGTGTTAGTGAAGACACCATTCACGACAAACCCAAATCACATTCGATATTCAATACAAGGCTCTGAATAGAAAATATATCGGCTTATATTCAATATCGAATTCTACGACTAACAAATGTCGTATTGGAAATAACGATACAAATATATATCTTTCAAATTTCCATAACAACACCTGTAATATCACGAATTCCAACATCGAAATATTCCGAAGACAATTTCGATTCAAATCCACTCCAATGCAATCATTGGAAATTTTGGTTATTTTCAAAACCATTTCAAATTCAATTTATTTATTTAAAAATAAATAGAATTATAATTCTAGTTCAAAACTAGTTCATTTCGATAAAAATCTATTTTTATCTTTTCAAATATGGAGTTTTTCATCCCAAACTTTCACAAATCATTTCTTATGATTTTACACAAATTATTACTATTTTTAATAATTTTATCAAGGCCCGTACAGTCGATTTCCAACAACGGCCATCGAACTGCACTTACAGCGACCTTTTTCGAATTTGATTTGGACGTATCTCCAAATCCAACAGTTAGATTTCAAATTTCTAACATTCATTAGAAAGCTCTTTTCGATACGAACCCAACGGTTCCGGTTTTAGGAGAATCCGACGGTCGGATCTCCCGTAATATCCGTTTGAAATAAATGGTCGAAATTCGCGAACTGCCGCGGCGCGGCGCGTTCTATTCAGGCCATTATATTATATATATAATATATATATAATATATTTCGTCGATTTCTATTTAAAACGAATTATATAAATGATTTTGAATTCGTTTCAAAAGCAATTTCAACTTCCTTTTCAATTCAAATCAAAATTGAATTCTTCTTTATAAATTCGTTTCAAAATTCATTTCTATTCAATTCAAATTTCAATTCAATTTGAATTCATTTCAATTCGTTTTCAATTCAATTTGAATTCGTTTTCAATTCATTTCGAAATCGTTTTCAATTCAATTCATTTCGAAATCGTTTTCAATTCAATTCATTTCGAAATCGTTTTCAATTCAATTCATTTCGAAATCGTTTTCAATTCAATTCATTTCGAAATCGTTTTCAATTCAATTCATTTCGAAATCGTTTTCAATTCAATTCATTTCAAAATGAATAAAATCGATATAAATATCGTTCACGTCAAAATGGCGTCAAACTAATCAACACGGCTTCATAAATTTCTATTTTCAAATATTCTATTTCAAATATTTCTATCTCAAATATTTCTTTTCAAATATTTCCTTTTTCAAATATTCTATTTTCAAGTATTTCTTTTTCAAATATTTCTTTTCGAAACTGGAATGAGGCCCAATCAATTACCATATAAAGTTAATTATATGGATTTTCATACAACACATGTATAATAGCATTGAAAAATAATCAACCATCAACCAAAGTGCACTACCCTGTATAAGCATCAAATATAGATATCTAACGCTTATAACAGCCTGTCAATCAATCGATCGACATATTTACTCAATCAGGATGAGTGAACTTCAAATTTCATCCTAACACCCGTGTGGGGTTTCAAACAATCAAACACATATTTTATTTGTGCAGTTAGGCGATGTGTAAAATTTATCGACCCAATCAACGTCATTCAAATAGGTGTACATAAACAAACCGTCCGGTTTGTAAATGAATATTTATTTATTCACATTCACGTTAAAAATTATATTTTTAACGATAAAACATTTTATTTCAACATATGAATTTCTATTCAGTTCATTTATTCAATAAAATGATATCTTTATTTTTCTAACTTATTTTAGAAAATTTCGGCGGCATAACGGCACGATACTAGAAACGGGACAAGGCCTAGCCTTATCCCCGGTCTAGTGAAGGCCCACGCCATTCACACATCAATCAAATTCACTTTCGTTATGCAAACCACAAAATTTGGAGTAAGGGTCTAACCTAGCCTTACTCCTTCGCCTTATAACGGCGCACGTCTAATCCTAACCAATTTATCGATTCGATTTTTCACACCACAAACCACATTCAAACCAATATCACAATCAATAACCAAACAGCCAAACAAACAAGTCCATGGTCTGTGGACGATTGTGTCGGGTGCTACTAAACACCGTCTGCATCCTAGTATATATATATAACTAGAAAAGTAAATTGAAAGGTGAGAAATTCTCACCTTTAGCTATCCAACCATCTCGACTCTTCTTTTGCAGAAGTCTTCGTCGTTTCGCCTTTTTGTCACCTTCGTTGCCCAATAGCCACTACATATGTAAAAATCGAATTTTTACTTCGTTATTCAATTTATAAAAATCGAATTTTTTAGTTCGCTATTCAATATATAAAAATCGAATTTTTACTTCGACTTTCAACATATAAAAATATGATTTTTACCTTTGCCTTCCACATATAAAAATATGATTTTTACCTTTGCTTTCAACATATAAAAATATGATTTTTTACTTTGCCTTCCACATATAAAAATATGATTTTTACCTTTGAAAGAAATCAGTTTTCAACCTTTCAAGAAAACCAGTTTTTATATTTTTATAAATCACAGTTTTTATACTTTCATAAAAATGCAGTTTTTTTTTTAAAAATTCTTTTATAAAAATCTGTTTTATGCTTTCTAAAAATTTCAGTTTTAATCTTTTAAAAATTTCAGTTTTAAATTCTTTTAAAAAATCAGTATTTCAATTATTTTTAAACAAATCGGTTTTTTTATATTTTATATAATCAGTTTTAATTTTATAAAAATTCAGTTTTTACTTTATTTTTAAAACAGTTTTTTTTTTATTTCATAAAATCAAATCAGTTTTACAGATTAAAATAAAATAAAAATAAAAAAGGAAATAAAATACATAATAAAATAAAAAAAAGGAAACGCTCACCGAACTGCGAAGAAGGGGAGGGGGCGATGCTCGTCTTCGTCGGCGGCTGGAGGAGCAGGCGGCGGCTGGGGGTTTGGTGGCGTCGCGATGGGATTCGACGAGGGGGGGCTAATCGGTGTCGCGGTGCTTCGATCAAGGGAGGAGGGCGAGGCCTTCGTGGTGGTTGGGTCTTTGATCGGCGTCGAGGTCAGTGGGGGGGGGGGGCGGCTTGATTTCTAGGGTTTCTCTCTTTTTTTTTTTTTTTTATTCTGTTCGTTCGAAATAAAAAGGAACGGGGGGGGGGGGGGGGGGGCCAGGAAGAAGAACAAAGGGAGGGAGGGAAATTAAAATAATATATTTTTTTTTATTAATTAATTATTTATTTTGTGAAAAGGTTGACTTTTACATACGACCTCGAAACGAGGCCCACCGCCTGTCGTCCATAGCGTTTCACCCCCATTCCGAACACAATGGGATATGTATCGCAAGCTGATTCGATTGTTACAATCAGTTTCTTTTTGAATTTACATTTAAATCATTATATTGAATTTTAAACGCACATTTCAAATTACCGGGGTCACATACTAACTAGAAAAATTCCAGAAAAATATTTTCTAGCTTCGTATTGACGATACGGTCCTAACAAAACTAGTTTCGTCGAATTCTGAGACCGTTTGAAAAATGGCCAATGTCCAGTCGATTAAAATCAACTGAAACTGGTCAAACGCGTTTTCCTTTGCCACGCTCACATTTTGATTCGAAAAATTATGAAATTTGAAAC
Source organism: Allium sativum (assembly GCA_030737875.1). Taxonomy (NCBI): domain Eukaryota; kingdom Viridiplantae; phylum Streptophyta; class Magnoliopsida; order Asparagales; family Amaryllidaceae; genus Allium; species Allium sativum. Next base: position 566,977,710 of record CM060923.1, on the reverse strand, counting down.
CTAGCAATAACTTGACATCACGGACCCAACAAAACTGGTTTCGTCGAAATCCGAGGTCGTTTGCAAAATGTCCATTTTTAAGGGCCTTATATATATGAAAATATATATAAATTCCACGGCGACTATTTCTAATTTTAAACTGGACATATCTTATCATTTCTAAGACGAAATCTTGATTTTCCGGATTCGTTGGAAAGATATTCACTATTAGATCCTAATGTTTTTGGTTTCACAAAAATCCGGATTGTTTTGCACCCGGTACATTCAATTGAAGTTTGAAATCGAATTATCGAACTACCGCGCCATTTTTAATTCTATTTATAATTATATATAAATATTTATATTCTAACGACGACGCGTATAATATATACGTTCGAATTCTATTCAAAATAAATTTCTCGTCGATATTATTTAAAATAATTCATTTTAAATAATCAAAATTCGCTAAAATTGCCAATTTAAAAATTTTAAACTGGCCCAGAATTTCCGGGTTGTTACAATCTCCCCCACTTAAAACTTTTCGTCCCCGAAAAGGAACAAAGTCGAAAGTGGTTTGATCAATTAACTCTACGCTCGATCTGGCTTCCATTCTCCAACTCCTTAGTTTCTGAGAATTTTCAAAATTTCAAAAATTTTGCTAACACCCTAAATTTTTGAAAAATTTCGCCATAACCTCCCCTGCACCGGGAGCATCGGGGAATTTCAAATAGCTTCCCCGGTCCTTCAGATCTCAAAAAAAGAAAAAGAAAAAGCCAAGCGGCTAGCCAATAGGCTCATAAAATCATCATCACCCAAACAAAACAGGAAATTATGTAGTAAACATGTACCTATTTGTCGGGCAAACAAATTTTATTCTCTGGCTCTAGCCTCCTTGCTATGACCTGTTCAATGATATACATGTATATGCAAGCAAATGCAACCAATTTTCGATATCATTCAATATTTGATTCAATTAGGCATAATGGTTCAAAATTAGCAAACAAATGAACAAACAACACAAACATCAATCAGTTATTGAATTAGAGTTTCAAATCCATAACTTTGATACATATACAAAAATCATGTTTTTGATGCCAATTCACAACAATGTATTCTAGCTATATATAAGTTTTGGTTCTCACACCAGCCTAATGGAAATATATAGAAAATCACACCTTCGAAACACGAACATAAATGTTGATGATGCGATCGCTATCATCAATAATATCTCCGGGCGACTAGAGTGTGATGCTATATCTATCCAATATATTAAAACTTCGAATATACGTTCATGACGCGTATACGCGAAATCTATATATACTCGATTGTCCACATCCATATAAATAATCAAATACGAATAATTGATTTAAATTTTCAAAACAAAAATTTGTTTTCATTTTCAAAAATATACTCTTCACACTCGTTCTTAGGATACTACTGATCCCATTTCTAACGAGTCATCCCATTGGATATTACTAATCCAATATCTGATGAATTCTTTCGTATGGTTCTAATGTGCCTTGTTCTCTGAGCTTTGTAAACCAAAGCTCTGATACCAACTGTAAAGACCCGCAACTTCCCCGTAAAGGAAAGCGTCGGATAGTTCGAGAACAAACCACAATAGAACGCATATAAAAGAACCTTTCACTGATGCATCAGATTACAAGAATATACAGAGTATAAATGAATATTACACAGAAATATCAGAGATTTAAATTACATTTAAAAACATCGCAGCGGAAAATAATACAATACACAACTAGAATGAGATATACGGATACAAAGCTTTCCGGATATCGTTCCAGCTGTAAACCAGGATCCTGTGAATATAAATCTGCAAAACCAAAACTACTAGCTGCCCGTGTCAAAATAAGGGCACCCAGAGTTTAGGTTAAAACAATAAACTCCAGGTCAGTCATGTGACTGGTGTGAGAACTAAAACAGTTATTAATCTTTATTTTTAAAGCTAGGTAAATCAAGGGACCACGCCGTATAACACGGAACGGGTTTCCTCCCAAGAATACCAGTGCATAAAACAGCAGCGCAATGCTAAATAAAGAAAAATGAAGCTGTTATAAGACCCAGGTCCCATCACACAATGCAACGCAGCCGAGGATAGGGTTTTCCCTTATAACAGCCAAAGAATGCTTGATACGGTTAAAACAAATCATTTGATACTATTATAAGTGCATAGTGTATGAAACAACTTCAAATCATAAGTATCAATCATAGGCGACATGAGCGTCCCATGCCACTATGTCGCCATATATAGGTTTACAAATAAAACCGCAAATGTCACGTATTTGGAAATTGGATTTCCGTCTATGAACCGAGGCAAAAGATAGTCCTCAACCGATTCGTGACTCTCTAGCCCGAGCCACAGGCAAGCGCGCAGGCAAGCCTTTAGATCGTCAGGGCCGGTCCACCGATGTGGATTATTATGCCTGAACACTACGTTTCCCCACCCTATGGGGTGTAAGTCTGGTCCGTCAGCCGACCAGAAGCATCGGCCGAAACCGATATAACCGAGGCGCCTCGCAACAGCAACAACCACATAAGTCAAACTCGTCAGGGCGTGTAAAACCACTGACGCCACTTCTAACTAGAAAGAAACGCAAGCCCTCCCTGAGGTCCGTCTCCCGTTTTTGGTTCATACCTGGTGTGAAACACGCGAGGTAAACGTTACACAAAGCTACGCCACAAAGGCCGTGCTTTGATCATCACCACAAGACTTTGCTTTTCAACAGAAGCCTTGATCATTTGCATCTTAGCATGCCACACAGGCAAACCATCCTATGCAACCGATATCAGTCACACAGAATGAAATCCGATGTCAGACACACAGTCCATTTACAAGTCCGTTCTGGGTCTGAACGAAACCGGAGGCACCTAGTACCCCGCATATCCATCGATCTCCAAGTACGTCTGGACGATCACCAACTGTTTCCATCTTCTTGGGTGTACAGCCCAATCAAGATCATCAGTTTTCACCCAAACGACGTGAAGACCTCCGGTCTTCGACCATCGTCTTCATCTTCGACTTATCGTCGTATCAGTTATTCAGAATGGGATAAACCCGGTCTTTCCGAATAACTCGCGTATATTTTAAATAAGTGTTACACAAACACAACATACGCCTCATTCCAATTCATTAGTCACTAACCGTAAATTAATCAAGAGAATAATTCCCCAAATATTAACCCCGAAGGCCGAAACCAACATCAGATCAATATCCAGAAAACCATTCTGCTTAGCTAACCGACAGTTAGTTTCTAAATTTCACATTCATAGGGAAAGGTTCCCATTAATTTTATCAAAGATAAATTCTTGAATTTATTCTTTAATCTACTTTTGAATATCAATTCAAACTAGTCGGGATTAGCGAACCTTACCGAAGTAATCATTTGTTATAATTTCCCAATCCCAACCTATTCATCCCATGAAGTAAAACTGTGAATACTTCATATCTAACACCACAGTGTTATCGGTAAATTTAATTACCATTTCACGTTCAAATCTAATTAAAGATTTAACTATCGCCTGAAGCAAAACTGGTGATACTCCATTTTCGATCATTTCAATCTAATTAAAGATTCATTAAAACTCCACTTAGTTTTAATCTTTGACTGGGTTAAAGAATCAGTGTCATTTAAAAACACGGTTCACGATAAACCCAAAATCACATTCATTAATCATCGGGTTAAAGAACGAGTGTTATTTAAAAACACTGTCCACGATAAACCCAAAAATCATTCCATTAATTATCAGGTTAAAGAACAAGTGTTATTTAAAACACTGTTCACGATAAACCCAAAAATCATTCCATTAATTATCAGGTTAAAGAACAAGTGTTATTTAAAACACTGTTCACGATAAACCCAAAAATCAATACTAATTCAATTCCAATTAAATATCATTTTTAATTGGTACACTTCATTAAATCTAAATAAAAAGATTTAATCTTTTCTCAACTGGGTTCAAGAACAGTGTTAGTGAAGACACCATTCACGACAAACCCAAATCACATTCCATTAATTATCGGGTTAAAGAACAAGTGTTATTTAAAACACTGTTCACGATAAACCCAAAAATCAATACCAATTCAATTCCAATTAAATATCATTTAATTGGTACACTTCATTAAATCTAAATAAAAAGATTTAATCTTTTCTCAACTGGGTTCAAGAACAGTGTTAGTGAAGACACCATTCACGACAAACCCAAATCACATTCGATATTCAATACAAGGCTCTGAATAGAAAATATATCGGCTTATATTCAATATCGAATTCTACGACTAACAAATGTCGTATTGGAAATAACGATACAAATATATATCTTTCAAATTTCCATAACAACACCTGTAATATCACGAATTCCAACATCGAAATATTCCGAAGACAATTTCGATTCAAATCCACTCCAATGCAATCATTGGAAATTTTGGTTATTTTCAAAACCATTTCAAATTCAATTTATTTATTTAAAAATAAATAGAATTATAATTCTAGTTCAAAACTAGTTCATTTCGATAAAAATCTATTTTTATCTTTTCAAATATGGAGTTTTTCATCCCAAACTTTCACAAATCATTTCTTATGATTTTACACAAATTATTACTATTTTTAATAATTTTATCAAGGCCCGTACAGTCGATTTCCAACAACGGCCATCGAACTGCACTTACAGCGACCTTTTTCGAATTTGATTTGGACGTATCTCCAAATCCAACAGTTAGATTTCAAATTTCTAACATTCATTAGAAAGCTCTTTTCGATACGAACCCAACGGTTCCGGTTTTAGGAGAATCCGACGGTCGGATCTCCCGTAATATCCGTTTGAAATAAATGGTCGAAATTCGCGAACTGCCGCGGCGCGGCGCGTTCTATTCAGGCCATTATATTATATATATAATATATATATAATATATTTCGTCGATTTCTATTTAAAACGAATTATATAAATGATTTTGAATTCGTTTCAAAAGCAATTTCAACTTCCTTTTCAATTCAAATCAAAATTGAATTCTTCTTTATAAATTCGTTTCAAAATTCATTTCTATTCAATTCAAATTTCAATTCAATTTGAATTCATTTCAATTCGTTTTCAATTCAATTTGAATTCGTTTTCAATTCATTTCGAAATCGTTTTCAATTCAATTCATTTCGAAATCGTTTTCAATTCAATTCATTTCGAAATCGTTTTCAATTCAATTCATTTCGAAATCGTTTTCAATTCAATTCATTTCGAAATCGTTTTCAATTCAATTCATTTCGAAATCGTTTTCAATTCAATTCATTTCGAAATCGTTTTCAATTCAATTCATTTCGAAATCGTTTTCAATTCAATTCATTTCGAAATCGTTTTCAATTCAATTCATTTCAAAATGAATAAAATCGATATAAATATCGTTCACGTCAAAATGGCGTCAAACTAATCAACACGGCTTCATAAATTTCTATTTTCAAATATTCTATTTCAAATATTTCTATCTCAAATATTTCTTTTCAAATATTTCCTTTTTCAAATATTCTATTTTCAAGTATTTCTTTTTCAAATATTTCTTTTCGAAACTGGAATGAGGCCCAATCAATTACCATATAAAGTTAATTATATGGATTTTCATACAACACATGTATAATAGCATTGAAAAATAATCAACCATCAACCAAAGTGCACTACCCTGTATAAGCATCAAATATAGATATCTAACGCTTATAACAGCCTGTCAATCAATCGATCGACATATTTACTCAATCAGGATGAGTGAACTTCAAATTTCATCCTAACACCCGTGTGGGGTTTCAAACAATCAAACACATATTTTATTTGTGCAGTTAGGCGATGTGTAAAATTTATCGACCCAATCAACGTCATTCAAATAGGTGTACATAAACAAACCGTCCGGTTTGTAAATGAATATTTATTTATTCACATTCACGTTAAAAATTATATTTTTAACGATAAAACATTTTATTTCAACATATGAATTTCTATTCAGTTCATTTATTCAATAAAATGATATCTTTATTTTTCTAACTTATTTTAGAAAATTTCGGCGGCATAACGGCACGATACTAGAAACGGGACAAGGCCTAGCCTTATCCCCGGTCTAGTGAAGGCCCACGCCATTCACACATCAATCAAATTCACTTTCGTTATGCAAACCACAAAATTTGGAGTAAGGGTCTAACCTAGCCTTACTCCTTCGCCTTATAACGGCGCACGTCTAATCCTAACCAATTTATCGATTCGATTTTTCACACCACAAACCACATTCAAACCAATATCACAATCAATAACCAAACAGCCAAACAAACAAGTCCATGGTCTGTGGACGATTGTGTCGGGTGCTACTAAACACCGTCTGCATCCTAGTATATATATATAACTAGAAAAGTAAATTGAAAGGTGAGAAATTCTCACCTTTAGCTATCCAACCATCTCGACTCTTCTTTTGCAGAAGTCTTCGTCGTTTCGCCTTTTTGTCACCTTCGTTGCCCAATAGCCACTACATATGTAAAAATCGAATTTTTACTTCGTTATTCAATTTATAAAAATCGAATTTTTTAGTTCGCTATTCAATATATAAAAATCGAATTTTTACTTCGACTTTCAACATATAAAAATATGATTTTTACCTTTGCCTTCCACATATAAAAATATGATTTTTACCTTTGCTTTCAACATATAAAAATATGATTTTTACTTTGCCTTCCACATATAAAAATATGATTTTTACCTTTGAAAGAAATCAGTTTTCAACCTTTCAAGAAAACCAGTTTTTATATTTTTATAAATCACAGTTTTTATACTTTCATAAAAATGCAGTTTTTTTTTAAAAATTCTTTTATAAAAATCTGTTTTATGCTTTCTAAAAATTTCAGTTTTAATCTTTTAAAAATTTCAGTTTTAAATTCTTTTAAAAAATCAGTATTTCAATTATTTTTAAACAAATCGGTTTTTTTATATTTTATATAATCAGTTTTAATTTTATAAAAATTCAGTTTTTACTTTATTTTTAAAACAGTTTTTTTTTTATTTCATAAAATCAAATCAGTTTTACAGATTAAAATAAAATAAAAATAAAAAAGGAAATAAAATACATAATAAAATAAAAAAAAGGAAACGCTCACCGAACTGCGAAGAAGGGGAGGGGGCGATGCTCGTCTTCGTCGGCGGCTGGAGGAGCAGGCGGCGGCTGGGGGTTTGGTGGCGTCGCGATGGGATTCGACGAGGGGGGGCTAATCGGTGTCGCGGTGCTTCGATCAAGGGAGGAGGGCGAGGCCTTCGTGGTGGTTGGGTCTTTGATCGGCGTCGAGGTCAGTGGGGGGGGGGGGCGGCTTGATTTCTAGGGTTTCTCTCTCTTTTTTTTTTTTTTTTATTCTGTTCGTTCGAAATAAAAAGGAACGGGGGGGGGGGGGGCCAGGAAGAAGAACAAAGGGAGGGAGGGAAATTAAAATAATATATTTTTTTTTATTAATTAATTATTTATTTTGTGAAAAGGTTGACTTTTACATACGACCTCGAAACGAGGCCCACCGCCTGTCGTCCATAGCGTTTCACCCCCATTCCGAACACAATGGGATATGTATCGCAAGCTGATTCGATTGTTACAATCAGTTTCTTTTTGAATTTACATTTAAATCATTATATTGAATTTTAAACGCACATTTCAAATTACCGGGGTCACATACTAACTAGAAAAATTCCAGAAAAATATTTTCTAGCTTCGTATTGACGATACGGTCCTAACAAAACTAGTTTCGTCGAATTCTGAGACCGTTTGAAAAATGGCCAATGTCCAGTCGATTAAAATCAACTGAAACTGGTCAAACGCGTTTTCCTTTGCCACGCTCACATTTTGATTCGAAAAATTATGAAATTTGAAACCTAGCAATAACTTGACATCACGGACCCAACAAAACTGGTTTCGTCGAAATCCGAGGTCGTTTGCAAAATGTCCATTTTTAAGGGCCTTATATATATGAAAATATATATAAATTCCACGGCGACTATTTCTAATTTTAAACTGGACATATCTTATCATTTCTAAGACGAAATCTTGATTTTCCGGATTCGTTGGAAAGATATTCACTATTAGATCCTAATGTTTTTGGTTTCACAAAAATCCGGATTGTTTTGCACCCGGTACATTCAATTGAAGTTTGAAATCGAATTATCGAACTACCGCGCCATTTTTAATTCTATTTATAATTATATATAAATATTTATATTCTAACGACGACGCGTATAATATATACGTTCGAATTCTATTCAAAATAAATTTCTCGTCGATATTATTTAAAATAATTCATTTTAAATAATCAAAATTCGCTAAAATTGCCAATTTAAAAATTTTAAACTGGCCCAGAATTTCCGGGTTGTTACAATTTCCAATTTCTTTTATAATTAAAATAAATATTTTATATTCTAACGCCGGTTCAAATAAATATATATGTTCTAATTCAATTCAAAATAAATTTCTCGTCGTTATTATTAAAAATAAATCATTTTGAATATTCAAAATTCATCAAAATTGCCAAAATAAAAATTTCAAATTGGTTCTAATTTTCCGTATTGTTACAATCTCCCCCACTTAAAATCTTTTCGTCCTCGAAAAGGAACAAATCTGAAAGTTGTTTTACTAATCAACTCAACTTTCAGTTTGGCTTTCATTCTTCAACTTTTCAGTTTCTACGATTTTTTCAGTTTTTCAAAAATTTGGCTAACACCCTAAATTTTCGAAAAATTTCGTCATAACCTCCTTTGTACGGGAGCACCGGGAAAATCCCCAAACCAACACACAGGCCCTCTCATCTCAAGAAGAAAAAAGAAAAAGCCAAGCGGCTAGCCAATCGGCTCATAAAATCATCCAAACCCAATAAATTAGTAAACATGTACCTATTTTTCGGGCATACAATATTATTCCTCTCCTCTAGCCTCCTTGCTATGACCTGTTCAATGTATATACATGCATAGGCATGCAATTGCAATCAATTTTCAAGTCAGTTCAATTTTTGGTTCTATTTGGCCTAAATTTACCTTTCTTTCATATGTTGGTTTAAATGAATAATCACATAACACAATCATCAATCAATTAGTTGATTATCATTTCAAATTCATAATTTTAATACATAGTCCAAAAATCAGATATTTGATGCAAAATCACACAACAAATATATCTTATCTAGCTTTGGTTCTCACACCAGTCAATTGGAAATATATAGAAATCCCACTTTCGAAGCTCGAACACAAACTCTGATGACGACTAGTCAATCATCAGAATCATCTCCGGGCGACTAGAGCGTGATTCTATATCTATTCAGTATATTAAAACTTCGAACACACGTTTGCAAGGCGCATATGCAAAATATTTATATATTGGATTGTCCAAATTCAATATAAAACAAATATTCAAATACGTATAATACGATTTAATTTTTCAAAACAAAAATTTGTTTACATTTTTATTTTAAAAACACTACTCTTCACAATCGTTCTAGGATACTACAGATCCTATCTCTAATGAGTCATTCTCATTGGATATTACTAATCTAATCTCTGATGAATTCTTTCAATTGATTCTAATGTTCCTTGTTCTCGAGCTCTGTAAACCAAAGCTCTGATACTAAATGAAGCAAATTGAGTTGAGAACACGACAAATCAGAACACAAACAGAAGAACATTTCATTGCTTATTACAACAATTTACATTAGAGTACATGAATATACAAAGTATGGATAATATTATACATCAAAGCAATACCAAAGATTTAAATTACAATGCCGCGGAAAAAAAATACATGACACAACTGAAACAAATATACGGATACAGAGTTTTCCGAATATCATTCTAGCTGTAAACCAATATCCTGTGAATATAAATCTGCAAAACCAAAACTACTAGCTGCCCTTGTGGAAATAGGGGCACCCATAGTTTAGGTTAAAACAATAAACTCCAGGTCAGTCATGTGACTGGTGTGAGAACTAAAACAGTTATTTAAAAGAGAGTAAATCAAAGGACCACGCCGTATAACACGGAATGGGTTTCCTTCCAAGAATACTAGTGCATAGAATAAACAACACAATGCTTTTTTGAAAAAATGAAGCTATTATGAGACTCAGGTCCCATCACATAATGCAACGCAAGCCGGAGGATAGAGTTTTACCTTATAATAGCCAAACATGCTTGGTACATTTAAAACAATTCATTTTGATACTATTATAGTGTAAAGTGTATGAAAACAACTTCAAATATAAATGTATCAATCACAGACGGCATACTGCCCCATCCCACTATGTCGCCACACTAGGCTCTATAAATAAAACCAAATGTCATGTATTGGAAATTGGATTCCATTTTGAGTCAAGGCAAGGGATATATTCCTCGTCGGCTTCGAGACACTCTTGCAAATGCCTTAGGATCTCCCGCAAAAGACCCTTGGAATCGGTTGGGCCGGTCCTTCCTTACATTTGAGAATTAGTTATTCCTGAACACACGTTTCTCCGTCTTATCGGAGCCATCCATCGGCTCCGTAGAGACCGATATATCGAGGCGCCTCGCATTCCAACAACCACATAGGTAAAAATAATATAAATGTCAGGGCTTGTAAAACGATGACACCACCCATAGCTAGACAGAAACGTCGTGTTCTCCCAACGATCCTCATCCCGTTAAAGCTATGCCACACAGGCAATGCTTTGATCATCAACCACAAGACTTTGCTTTCCAACTGGATCCTTGATCATTTGCATCTCAGCATGCCACACAGGCAATTCATGCCATGTGACTGATATCTATCGATATATAACCTCTGAGCTCTTACGCCTCAAAGAAGGGCGTTAAGCAAGATAATAAATTCTCCACCACCAAATAGATATATATTTAATAGAAATTAATCAGCATAGAATAAAATCCAATGTCAGATACACAATTCATTTACAAGTTCGTTTGGGGTCTGATCGAAACTGGAGGCACCTTATTCCTCGTCCCATATGTCCAATACAGGAGAGAGGTCCTCGCATATCCGATCGATCTCCAAGTCCGTCTGGAAGATCACCACTTATTACCTCGTCTTGGGTGTACAGCCCAATCAAGACATCAGTAATCATCCAAAGGATGTGAAGACCTCCGGTCTTCAACCACCGTCTTCATCATCGACTTATCGTCAAATCAGTTATTCAGAATGGGTATAAACCCGGCCTTTCCGAATAACTTGCTTATATAATAAACAAGTGTTATAAAAACACAACATACGCCTCATTCCAATTCTGAATATTCTTTTATTTAAATATTCACATTCTTAGGAATTTGTTCCCATTAATTTTATCAAAGATAAATTCTTTAAAATTTATTCTTTAATCTTCCTTTGGATATCATTCCAAACCATATTAAGGTTTTCCAAACTAGTCGGGATTAATGCACCTTACCAAAGTAACCATTTATTTAATTTCCCAATCCCTACCTATTCATCCCATGGAGCAAAACTGGTATTACTCCGTAACTAACACCACGGTGTTATCGGTAAATTTAATTACCATTTCTCGTTCAAATCATTAAAGATTTAACTATCGCTTAGAGCAAAACTGATGATAATCCACTCTCGATCGTTTCCCAAATTTGATAATTTAAAATATCAATTCCCATTTCAATCTAATTAAAGATTCATTAAAACCCCACTTAGTTTTAATCTTCCCAAAAATCAATATTAATGATTATTTAACTTTGGAAACAAAAACATGTCGCATCGACAATCTACACTGTACTATTGATTTCAACTGGTATATAACCTCTGAGCTCGTACGTCTCAAAGAAGGGTGTTAAGCAAGAGAATAAATTCTCTGCCACTTCCATATGTATTAACAGTCTTCCTCCATAGAAGTTCAATTCGATTATTATCAATCGAATTCCATTCAATTCCAATTTAATACATTAAATTGGAAAACTTTACTTTGGAAAATTCCCATTAAATCTTAATAAAAAGATTTATAAATTTCAAATCACATTTCACTGTAAATCGGGTTAAAGAACGAACGTCGTTAAAAACACAGTTCACAATAAACCAAATTCACATTCCATTTTCAGTTCCAAATAAATATTAATAAAAAGATTTATTTCTTTCACACGGGGTTCAAGAATAGTGTTATTTAAGACACCGTTCACGACAAACCCAAAATGACATTCCATTGTTAATCGAGTTAAAGAACAAGTGTTATTTAAAACGCCGTTCACGATAAACCTAAAAATCAATTCCAATTAAATATTAATTAATTGGTATACTCCATTAAATCTAAAAAAAAAAAGATTTAATCTTTTCTCAATTAGGTTTAAGAACAGTTTTTAATGAACACACCATTCACGATAAACCCAAATTGTAACGACCTGTATTTTCTCGCCAATTATTTAAATTATTTTATTTATTTAAAAGGTCAGTTTGAGTTTAAATAATTGAATTTAACTATTTTGAATATTTGATTTAAATAATATAATATTTTAATTCCATAATATTGTGAAATTGTTGAATTTGCTGTATAATGTGAATCATCAAAATATAGAGGGTTAATATTGCATATATTGGAAATATATTGACAATTTCGTTTATTTAACGACAGTTAAGCGTATAGTTTATAATTTAATTATATAACAAGCTACAGCGGCGCGACAGTTTGTAATAGGGAGTTTTGAACTTCAGTTGACTGTTAGGATTCAAATTAAGTCGGATTTCTTCGAAACAAGAAACGGCCGAATCTATTAGATAATATTTTTCTAATGAAAGAGAAAAAAATGAGTTTTCGTGTTGTATATTTTATTTTATGTCCAAATCAAATTCTGAAATAGTCGCTATGGAATTCCTTTATAAATTATAGCGATTTATTTTATTAAAATAAAGGATTTTTATTTTATTTAATATCGTTTTAGCTTGGAATTCAACCAGAGTTATTTTATTCTGGTATTATATGTAATTCTGGTCAAGTATGACCAATTATAATATTTTTATATTTTTATATTGAAGTATTTTAAAATTGATTTATTTTAATTGAAACTGGACCCTTTAAAAGGAACTTTATTCAAACGACCTTCGTTTTAGATGATACAAATTTTATTGTGACCGCAACAGCAAATTATTGCTAGATTTCAGTATGCGCGTCAATCGAGGTTATTTTGTGAGCGTGGCAAAATAAAATGCAAATAAAAACGACCACTTGGACGTGAACGAGCACCGTTCGAGCAAACGGACTCGGAATTCGACGAAACAAGTTTCATTAGGACCGTAACGCCAAATTATACTATGCCACCCATTTTCGTGATGAACGGAGCTTGTATGTAACCAAAGTAATCAATAAACAACTTCAAAAATAGTGATAAGTACGAAATAAAAATAGTCGGTCGTTGTCGGTTGTCACATCAACTTTAAATATAATAAAACCCACTTATATAGACCCCCCACATCAGAATTTCTAGCCCAGCTCTCATTTCTATCAGCAATTTTTGCAAATAAGTCCCTCTTTACAAAACAATTTATATCTTTTAATATGAGAAAAATTTGCTACGGGGTTCTGAAGCAAACATGTAGATCGCAAGGAGGGGAAGCTCTAGTAAAAAATTGGGGAGGTTTCGTTGAGAGTGGTGGCTGGAAATCGCGAGGAACAGTGAAAAACTGATTTCGTTTTTATGGGATTTGAGGGAGTTTGGGTAGACGATTGATGATGGGTCTGAAGCAATGTTGTAGAAGAGTGAAAGGGCTATGTTTTTGCTTCGGTTCGGAGGGTCTGAAATCGACCGTGGCGGTCAGAAATCGAGGATGATCGGAGAGGCAGTTTTGGTGGAGCAACGATCGGATTTGGTGAACTTCTAGGTGGAGGAGGCGACAAAGGGGTTGGAGGTTGAAGCAAAGTGGCAGAGCGGAGGCAGCCGCGTCCATCAGTGGTGGTCCGGCGGTCTGGAGTTGTCCACGGTGGCGGCTATTGATGTGTGAACGAAGTTCAACTCGAACCAAATTCTGGCGATCTGGAGGCATCAGGGAGGTCGAGGTTTCTGGTGGATGGGCACGAGACAACGGAGGTTCTGATGATGGGGGTCTGGCGGCGTCAGGTTGATGGTTGGGGCGGTAGTGGCTTTGGGATTTAGGTGAGGTCGAGTTGGGTTATAGGAGGAAGGAGCATCGGGTTTTAACATTAAGATGGGAGGAAACGCATGAAACAACAGGGTATTGCTGACGTGGAAGGCTTTTAAGTTAAGGTAAATAACGGTTTAGCACTAATAAAGATTTAATAATAATTTAAATTAGTTTTATTTATTCAAATTCAAGATCTAAATTGAAAAGGTCATGACTTATTCATACGTTAACGAAATTCAGTGAAATTGGATCCGTTGGGATCATGGCGACGGAGGCTATGCATACACACTGGCCCGGTCAGAAACTAAAGCAGTTGGAATTTCGTGTAATTTTAAACATTGTTTAAAATTATACGAAAATGACGCTGAAATCATCAACTGAAAACCATGGTGAGTTAATTCTCACACTTTTCTGGACTGCTATGATGTGATAGATCCACATATAATCTAAAAATATCTTCTAAATATATATTGGTTGATTGGCTGCGTTGGTTGCTTATGGTTAATTTAATAGTTACTATTAATTATATTATTTTCGTTAATTTGTTTGTTTAAATTATATGTTATCATGAAAAGTTATAATCATATGTGGTGCAGGGAAGAACAAGTTGGAGGAATCAAACCAGATTCCTCAAATTTATTGTATGTTATTTATCGATCCCATTTTTCATATATATGGATAGTTACGCCCAAAATGATATCTAACCTGTTCGGATCGAATGGTTGCTGATCATGTTGTGATTTTTAACCAATCAACAGTATTGATTAAGTGGTTGGCAGTGATGGCCTATAACCTTTTATTTATGGCGTCATTTTGCCGTTAGGCGAACTGACGAAGATTTTAGTTATAAATTATTTTATAATTGAAATGGAATTTTAAACTGTTTTATACAAGTTAACTGAAATAGTAGTTTTTCTAAATATATTTATATTTTATAATCATGTTTGATAAAGAATTTGTTTAAGTTTTATAAAGTGAATTATTATGTCGTATTTGATTAGAAAGAGCGGAACTATTGTACGGGATAGTAAAATTAAATAATTGTTTATCAAACAATTAAATGGTGTTTTTTAAATAATTTAGTTAATAATTAATTTAAAAAGGGAAACAGCGAATGAAAATCAGTTAATGGTTAGCTGATGTTGACGGTCCACAAAAGCGACTGTTTTAACCAAAGTTGACGATTAGAATGATTTGATTTAAATTAATCAAATCGATAGTTTTCGAATATTCATTAAACTTAATGAATATTGTTAGAAGTTAGTTAATCGTTGATTAACTATATTTTAAAAATGATTATCAAGCTAATCTTGTTAATAAAGTTAATTATTATTTAATAATCCTTTAAAATGATTAATTTATCTATTTCTTATGATAATGGACTTAACTACTTTCAAAGTGGTTAATATTGAAGTAAAATTGTTATGTTAATTAATAAACAATTAAAGCGATTACTTTTTAATGGGAAATTAAATTAAAAGATGATCAGATGGAAATAAGTTGCTTAAGATTTGTTAAGGGTATAATAAGAAGATTTTAATCCAGGTTTATGAACAAAGTAGGTAAAAATGACTCATAAATTAATAAGAGAATTCCAAGAAAAAGTCTACTTAATTAAGTAAGGTAAGTTGGTTAAAATGAGGCTAAAAGGCGTTGGTAAATATTTACATAATAAATTATGCAAAGGAGTACAAGGGAATTACCAATGTAAGAAATAAGGGTATAATACCATATTGGGATCTAATGCCAAATAATATTTTTTCGAGGATGTTACTTAATTAAGGGATGGGAATTTGAATGTAAAGTGGGTTTTTAAATCAAAGGAAATGGGTTTTTAAAATCATAGTAAATGGGAATGGAAATAATATATGAGGTTTTTGAGTTACAAACTTTTATTGTCTTGCGATGAAAGTGTTGTCGGGCAAGGTCTGAGAGGTAATTAAAATACCCCAACTTGGACGGCTTCGCTATTATCAAAAGATGGTATTGGTTTGTAGTGATAGAGGATGTTGAAAATAACTTGTTGAGGAAGATATTACAGATATTAATTCATAAAGGTTTAGAAAGTGGAATAAAACCATTGGGTTTAAAATAAGCAGTGTACCATTTAGGGTCAGAAACGGAATATGATTTTACTTGTATAATGTGATTAAAATGTGGCACTATTGACCAAGTGATAAAATGGCACGCTTTTGGCAAGCGCGCGTGTTCTCAGAAATAAGCCGATAAAGTTTAGATTACATATAAGCTGAGAATAAAGAGTGATATTGGGTTCGAAATAGAATTGTATATAAATTTTAATTTTCATATAAGCGCGGTAGTTTTAAAGATAATAAAATCATTTAAAGTGATATTATAAGAAATATGTTACTTGGTGTTATGTTAACCATATAAAACTGGCAATGAAACTTACATCGTTAGGTTAAGTATGTATGTATATAACGATCATTCCAAATGGTAATGGAAATGTAAAGAGGTTTATGAAGCTATAGCGATGTGTTTTTCGAAGACAAGTGAATACAGAAAGGGTCTTAAGGATTGAAACGATGTTTTCAAAGATAAAGAGAAATAAAGATGATGATATTGAATTATATAAAGAATATTTCCGAACAAAGGAAATAAAAGTAAACAAGTTATTCGAAAACGAGGATTGATTAATAATTTCAAAGTAATGAATCAGAAAAGTCTTATCGAGATAAGATTATGAAATCAATGAAATAGTTAATGAAGTGTTTTAAATACAAACGACCTGAGCTGCCAATGTACTTAACAGCACTGTTAAGATTTGATAGTCAAATAGCCAACTATCAAATAAATTATTCCACTGGACTTTTTGACAAGTTATTTCGAAGAGACCGAGATGGGAACTAGACCCTGAACCACTTCGAATCAACTGTGCGATCACAACTAACGTGCAAGTTATAGAGATAGAGCATTGAAGACCATAGATCTTCATGAATGGAAGAACCACTTGCAATTTTTGAGTCGACGCAGAGATATACTGGGGTACTTTCATGGTTGAAATCTATGGGTTGCAAGGACTTCTCGCTACTGATCCTAAGGGTGATTCCTATATTTGATGCAGTAGGAGAGTACCTTCGGTTCATCCTGTTCCTGGATGACTTGTATAGACGGATGTCTAACAGAGTATTTCCAAAGATGTCACGTACCTTGATTTCTCCAACCATACCAAGAGTGGAGGCGGAGAAGGAAACTTCTTTAGCTAACACGTAATTTACTGTTGTAGATGTTAATTAGTGATTTAGATGGATCTGACAATGTGGCATTCGAAGTGAATCCGGTGTAAAGAGAAAATCGTAGCCTCAAGCCTCATCAACCGGGAAATGACAAAAATCGGGCAGGCAGCATGGCTATGTGGGTCGCTCCCATTAGGGTGTACAATCACATATCTAGAGAAATTCCTTTTTCTTCTTTAATCTATCGATTCTGTCTATTTTCGGGAAACGGTGGTTTGAGCCCAACCGCTGGTGATATATATTCGATACACTCAAGCGAAATGAGTGGTCGGTCATGTGTGGGCCGGGTTGCAACACATTCTTGTGGAACCCAGTGTATTCGCCTCTAGAGATACACTATCGGGAGATGGTCCCATACCTTGTCATATTCAGAATCTGATTTCCAATAAGCGCCCGCGGTTTTTGGATTTTATACTATATATGCAAAGGGTGAGATGCAAGCGTTCTACTAGATTGTTATTTATGTGTGGTTTGATAGATACTATTATAATACCAGATAAGATATTGATTTCAAACATGATTTGGGTTATATTAAGGTAAAAATCGTCCGTGTTTATGTGTGGACTAGTCTTACTATTGTCCTTTTATTTCAAAAGGTTTTCCAAAGTTAAACAAGTAGTTTTTGCTTTGAATTTATGACAGAAAGTATTTCAAACTGACCCGGGGAATTTTGCTTTGCTTCAAATGTGCTCGGGTCGGACCAAGTATATTTCCAGGTTAGGTTTCGCTTGGAGTTTTAGGAGCTGGAAGCAGAAGGCTTCACCGTTAGTTATTCAAAATTATTTCCGCTGTGTCTGATATATGATGTACTCTGATTATTGGTATGTATATATATACAGTTTCTTCTGTAAAGAGATTTGATGTATTATATTTTTTCGTTCAGTTGTGAGAGTCTGATGTGTTCTTCTTCTTTTTCTTCTATTCTAACATTTCTTTCTTTCTTTTCACACCCTCTAATTTATTTCTATTAACATCGGGGTTCGATACTTGGATTTTTGGCGAGTGATACGGGGTTATGTATTATTGTCAAAAATTCGAGCGTCGAATTTTGCCCGGGCCATTACAGTTGGTTTCAGAGCTATTGGTTTAGTAATAACCTTGGCTCTGCGGTGTAACTCAATAGAGATCAGGTTAGTAATACCCTAGATTGAGTTGAGTGTATATATATGAGAGCGCGTATTTGTAATTGAATATAAATTATTTTTAAATATTTTGTAAAGAGGGTAAATGAAATAATTTTGCCCAATTACAGTTATATATAAAAAGAAAATTATTTTATCGAATTATTGAAATATTTCATGGTTGGATTGATTGAATGGAATTTAAAACCAAAGGTGGTATACGACTTACCTTGGTTGAGTCGAGTTAAATCAGAATTGGATATAGTGTTGGAATTGAATAAAATACACTTGGAATTTGGTAATCGAACTAATAATTGAATGAGAAATCAATTTGATATGAACCAATTGATATAGGAATATGTGAACCAAAGTGAAACCAAAAAAGAAATAGTAAGGTTGAATCTGAATGATTTGGTTGGATTGTTTTGCCTTGTTTGTTTGTTTGGTTGTTGGATGCTTTGTATATAATTCACCCATAGTTAAATTTAAAAGTTGAATAAATTGGAAATTTAAGTAAAGAAGATTAAGTATAATAATGGTGATTGGAAACCAAAGGATTTAACCCAACAATGATGACATTGAGGGATTTGTGTGATCACAGGTATATCATTGAAATATTATCCCATATATTGTTACTTACCCAGTAAATGCAGATAAGTACAGGTATGAGATGACTTTGAATTGGATTACGTAGATTGCTATAAATTGAGAATTTCGCTTGATAACGCCCGCAAAAAGGTACGCCTATGCAAAATATAAATTTTTGGATTTTGGTTTGAGTTTTGAGATCTGATTTTGGATTTTCTAACCATTAGAGTCGATGTATATATATTTCTTGAACCTGCAATATTGCAGATATCCGTCCGTGCAGGGGAGACTCTGCCAAATTTTTTCTAAAATTTAAGGTGTTAGAAAATTTTTGAATTTTTTTTTTTAAATTTTGTTATTTGAAATAAATTGGTTTTAAAACCGATCAGATTGGTTTTGGGAATAAAACCGTGTTTTAATAATGGGATTGTAGCGTTCTTTCTACCTTAGAAATTTCGGGGACGAAATTCTTTTAAGGGGAAAGGAATGTAACGACTCGTATTTTCTCGCCAATTATTTAAATTATTTTATTTATTTAAAAGGCCAGTTTGAGTTTAAATAATTGAATTTAACTATTTTGAATATTTAATTTAAATAATATAATATTTTAATTCCATAATATTGGGAAATTGTTGTATTTTCTGTATAATATGAATCGTCAAAATATAGAGGGTTAATATTGTATATATTAGAAATATAATGACGATTTCGTTTATTTAACGACAGTTGAGCGTATAGTTTATAATTTAATTATATAACGAGCTGCAGCGGCACGGTAGTTCGTAATAGGGAGTTTTGAACTTCAATTGACTGTACACGATTCAAATTAATCAGATTTCTTCGAAATAAGAAACGTCCGAATCTATTTGATAATATTTTTCTAATGAAAGAGAAAAATCGAGTTTTCATGTTGTAGATTTTATTTTATGTCCAAATCAAATTCTGAAATAGTCGCTATGGAATTCCTTTATAAATTAAAGCGATTTATTTTATTGAAATAAAGGATTTTTATTTTATTTAATATCATTTTAGCTTGGAATTAAAGCAGAGTTATTTCATTCTAGTATTATATGTAATTCTTGTCAAGTATGACCAATTATAATATTTTTATATTTTTATATTGAAGTATTTTAAAATTGATTTATTTTAATTGAAACTGGACTCTTTAAAAGGAACTTTGTTCAAACAACCTTCGTTTTCGGCGAAACAAGTTTTATTGAGACCGCAACAGCAAATTATTGCTTGATTTCAGTTTGCGCATCAATCGAGGCTATTTTGTGAGCATGGCAAAATAAAATGCAAATAAAAACGATCGTTGGGACGTGAACGAGCACTGTTCGAGCAAACGGACTCGGAATTCGACGAAACAAGTTTCATTAGGACCGTAACGCCAAATTATACTACGTCGTGCATTTTCGTGATGAACAGAGCTTGTATGTAACCACAGTAATCTATAAACAACTTCAGAAATAGCGATAAGCACGAAATAAAAATTGTCGGTCGTTGTCGGTCGTCACATCAACTTAAAATATAATAAAACCCACTTATATATACCCCCACATCAGAATTTCTAGCCCAACTCTCATTTCTGTCAGCCATTTTTGCAAATAAGTCCTTCTTTACAAAACAATTTATATCTTCTAATCCGAGAAGAATTTGCTATGGGGTTTTGAAGCAAATATGTAGATCGGGAGGAGGGGAAGCTCTAGTAAAAAATTGGGGAGGTTTCGTCGAGCGTGGTGGTCGGAAATCGCGAGGAATAGCGAAAAACTGATTTCGTTTTTATGGGATTTGAGGGAGTTTGGATAGACGATTGATGACGGGTCTGAAGCGATGTTGTAGAGGAGTGAAAGGGCTATGTTTTTGCTTCGGGTAGGAGGGTCTGAAATCGACCGTGGCGGTCATAAATTGAGGATGAACGGAGAGGTAGTTTTTGTGGAGCAACGATCGGATTTGGTGAACTTCTGGGCGGAGGAGGCGACAAGGGGGTCGGAGGTTGAAGCAAAGTGGCGGAGCGGAGCCAGCCGCGTCCATCAGTGGTGGTCCGACGGTCTGGAATCGTCCACTGTGGCGGCTATTGATGGATGAACGGAGTTCAACTCGAACCAAATTCTGGCGATCTGGAGGCATCAGGGAGGTCGAGGTTTCTGGTGTATGGGCGCGAGACAACGGCGGTTCTGATGATGGGGGTCTGGCGGCGTCAGGTTGATGGCTGGGGCGGCGGTCGCTTTGGGATTTAGGGGAGGTCGAGTTGGGTTACAGAAGGAAGGAGCATCGGGTTTTTATGTTGAGATGGGAGGAAACGCGTGAAACAACAGGGTATTGCCGACGTGGAAGGCTTTTAATTTAAGGTAAATAACGGTTTAGTACAAATTAAGGTTTAATTATAATTTAAATTAGTTTTTATTTATTTAAATTCAAGATCTAAATTGAAAAGGTCATAACTTATTCATACGTTAACGAAATTCAGTGAAACTGGATCCGTTGGGATCGTGGCGACGGAGGCTATGCATACACGCTAACACGGTCAGAAATCGAAGCTGTTGGAATTTCATGTAATTTTAAACGTTATTTAAAATTATACAAAAATGACGCTGAAATCATCAACTGAAAACCATGGTGAGTTAATTCTCACACTTTTCTGGACTGCTATGATGTGATAAATCCACATATAATCTAAAAATATCTTTTATAATATATATTGGTTGATTGACTGTGTTGGTTCCTTTTGGTTGATTTAATAGTTACTGTTAATTATATTATCGTCGTTAATTTATTTGTTTAAATTATATGTTATCATGAAAAGTTATAATCATCTGTGGTGCACGGAAGAACAAGTTGGAGGAATCAAACCTGATTCCTCAAATTTATTGTATGTCACATTTTTCATATATATGGATTGATACCCCCAAAATGATATCAAACCTGTTCGGATCAAATTGTTGTTGATGGTGTTGTGATTTTTAACCATCAACAATATTGATTAAGTGGTTAGCAGTGATGGCATATAACCTATTATTTATGGCGTCGTTTTGTCGTTAGGCGAACTGACGAAGATTTTAGTTATAAATTATTTTATAACTGAAATGGAATTTTAAACTGTTTTATACAAGTTAACTAAAGTAGAAGTTTTATATAAATATATTTATATTTTATAATCATGTTTGATAAAGAATTTGTTAAAGTTTTATAAAGTGAATTATTATGTCGTATTTGATTAGAAAGAGCAAAACTATTGTACGGGTTAGTAAAGTTAAATAATTGTTTATCAAACAATTAAATGGTTTTTTTAACAATTAATTTAAAAAGGGAAATATTGAACGAAAATCAGTTAATGGTTAACTGATGTTGACGGTCGACAAAACGACTGTTTTAACCAAAGTTGACGATTAGAATGATTTGATTTAAATTAATCAAATCGATAGTTTTCGAATATTCGTTAAACTTAATGAATATTGTTCGAAGTTAGTTAATCGTTGATTAACTATATTTTAAAAATGATTATCAAGTTAATCTTGTTAATAAAGTTAATTATTATTTAATAATCCTTTAAAATGATTAATTTCTCTATTTCTTGTGATAATGGACTTAACTACTTTCAATGTGGTTAACATTGAAGTAAAATTATTATGTTAATTAATAAATAGTTAAAGTGATTACTTTTTAATGGGAAATTAAATTAAAAGATGATTAGATGGAAATAATTTGATTAAGATTTGGTAAGGGTATTATATGAAGATTTTAATCCGGGTTTACGAACAAAGTGGGTAAAAGTGACTCGTAAATTAATAAGAGAATTCCAAGAAAAAGTCTACTTAATTAAGTAAGGTAAGTTGGTTAAAATGAGAATAAAAGGCATTGGTAAATATTTACTTAATAAATTAAGTAAAGGAGTACAAGGGAATTACCAATGTAAGAAATAAGGGTATATTACCATATTGGGATCTAATGCCAAATAATATTTTGTCGAGGAAGCTACTTAATTAAGGGACGGGAATTTGAATGTAAAGTGGGTTTTTAAATCAAAGGAAATGGGTTTTAAAATCATAGTAAATGTGAATGGAAATGATTTATGAGGTTTTCGAGTTGCAAACTTTTATTGTCTGGTGATGAAAGCATTGTCGGGCAAGGTCTGAGAGGTAATTAAAATACCCCAACTTGGACGGCTTCGCTATTATCAAAAGATTGTATTGGTTTGTAGTGATAGAGGATGTTGAAAATAACTTGTTGAGGAAGATATTACAAATATTAATTTATAAAGGTTTATAAAGTGGAATAAAACCATTGGGTTTATGTAGCAACCCAAAGTTTTCAGTATATTTAAATTTAAATTCTAAATAAGCAAATGGAATAATATGACTTAAAAATCTAATTTGATTGATTATGATAACGATAATTGGTCAAATTAAGATAAGCAAAATTTGAAAATAAGTTATACTTGAAATGTTGTAATTTTAAATTTAATATTTAAATAATTAAATAAATTTGAGTGGTTTAATTTAAAAGTACAACTCAAATTTAATTTGGAAATGGTGAATTTTAAGCTATTCAAGTTAAGAATTGAAATTCAAATTCAAAATTCTGATAAATGATTTTGGGAACTTAAAATGAATGAAATCGATTATAAAATTTATTTAAGTTGGAATTATATTAGTATTTAATTTAAATTAAATCAGTTAAATGAATAATTGGATATTTTATCGATTAATTAAATGTGGAATTTAACTGTTTTGGCGACTGTCTCGGAATCCGACGAAACTAGCGCCATTAGATTCGGAACAGTGAATCATTGTAGGATTCCAATTTCCATTAAAATCGGGCTTGTGATTTGATCGTACGGGAGAAACTGCGAATGGAATCAGTGTAATAGGATAATTGTTTGTTTCTCTTATTGGACCTTATATCTACATATAAGTGAAACCCAATACCCACACGATCAGCCATTCTCTATTATACGTTCATTTTTCCTTAACCTAACCTTTCTCTAATGGCTGAAAATCATATTCAAAACCCTAGCTCCAACAAAATACAAGCTTCAAGATAAAACTTCTCCAAACCCTAGCGTATTATATATCAAACTGAAGCTCTCGACGATACGAAGCTACTGGTATGTTTTGTTTCGACATGCAGTACCTAGAGTGGCCTAAAATCGGTGGTCAAACTTTCAGTTTTCGAAACCCTAGACAACAATTTGGGGGTTTTTGATTCAGACGTTAATTGAGGATTCAAAGATATGGGTATTGGAGAGGAGATCCATATGAATGCAACAGTGGTGTTGTGGACGTCTGGAAGTTGTCGTGGAGGTCGATTTGGGTGTTTATACGTCAGATTTGGCTTTCGTTGGGTTCGACATTGGGGTGTCCCACGTGGCACCGGAGGCAGCATGAAATGGTGAGGGGGTGCAGCCGGACTTGCTCTTGCCGACGGCGGTGGTCGGAGTTTTTCCGACGGTCTGAGGAGGGCGTACTAGTTGGTTAAAGTTGCGTGAAAATGGGTTTTGTGCATTTTCTGTAGCGGCTTTGGGCAAGCGGGAAGAAGGTCCAAGGAGGCTAACGTGTCAAAGTAAGAGTGGGTGAGGAAGTTTAATTTATTTTTATATATTTTTAAAATTCAAATGGTAAAATAAGCGTAACTTCTTCATAGGACCTTGAATTGATGCGTGGTTTGTTTTGTTAGGATCGTGGCGAAATTGCAGATAATCTAAGACTAGTTTCGCTGCATTTAGAGACTGTGAAATTTTGAGCTTTGGTTAGAAGTTCGATCCACTAAGGACCCAAATGTGAGTGATTTTATCACTTACGAAATACTGAATTATTCCCATATTTATTAAATTTAATTGTGAAATAAGTTTGATTGCATGGTTGTGTTTGATTGATGATTGGTTGCTTAAAAATTTGACATGCAAGTGTGATTCATGCAAATGAAAGTCGATAATTAGTTATTTATATTTAATTTAATTTCTAGTTAGAAATTCCGACATGCGTTAACCGGTGAAATGATTTAATGTTTACCATTTAAATAAAATTGTTGAAATGGGTGCTTTGGTTGATTACTGAATTCATATTGCCTGAAATGTCTTTTTTCTAGTATATGGGTGTTATGTGTTCAGTTACGATTAATCCCATTAACCCTTGATGTTACGGGCATCGAATAAACCCGGGGTTTACCGATTTAAATAAATTAAGAACACAGAGTGAAATGATAAATCTCTGTGACCCTGATTTGGAATGAAATGATAGATCCATTCCTGAAATATCGAGAATTTAAATTTAAAATCACTTGGCCATTGCATAGATAATTAAATACAGACATCGTTTGGCTAAATGATTTTAAATATTTGGAAAGTTTATTTGATAGGATTTTCATTTGGAAGAATGTGCAGATACTCGATAAATCCATTTCTCTAAAGATTCTGAACTTGGGATGTTTATTAAAAAGGGTTAAGGAAAATTTTCCAAAACAAAGTGGAAATTCTTAAATTGGGATGTGAATATGATTTGGAATTATTCAAATTTATGGCGTGGATTTGAATGAAATTAATTCTTATTGAATTTAATTTTTTAATAAGGGAATCGAGGTATTATGAGTTGTTTAACTCAGTTTTGAATATTGATTTGAATTCTTGAAATTTGAAAGATTGGTTTGAATAGTGTTGAAACAAGATATTGAACTATGTAACTCCATTGAAACCAGAGTATGGGTTCAAGTATACGAAGTTCAGAAGAAAGGAGAAATTTTGATTAAAGAAATTTTATTATATATATATATTTACAATGTTGATTTCAAATAAGTTATTCTTTCCTTAAAATTTATTATTTAACTTATACATATAGACTATTTATTTTAGCTTAAAATTTTCTTATATTCTAATATTTAAACTAATTAGTAAAATTTTATTATATATATATATATATTCCTAATGATCTAAATTATCTTATTTTGTTTTAACCATTATTTCTATACATATATGTTTATATAAAGATTTTGTTTAAAAGCATCTATTTCAAGTTATATCAAATGATCATAAATTTCTTCCGAATGGAAGGTGCTGAAGTTAAACCCTAGTTCGTGATGGAGTCAAGATAAAGTATTTGAAACACCCCACCTCCGTTAGGGTCACTCTGAAAAGGAATACCCTAATTTTGGTGGAGGTTTATAAGTATAGGTCACAGATACACAAGACATATATAAATACACATATTTTTGAACAGCGGAAAACAACAGCTATTTTTATTTCAACAAAATACGTGTTACATAAACCATGTCATAATTTGTCTTACAATACTTCCAAAACATAACGTCCTCATAACTGTCTTGATTACATTATTTAAAGAAGCATAAAAACATAAGTAAACTGCATAAGTCCCACAATTGCTGTCCAAAGCCATAGTCCAAAACGAAAAAGATCCAAGCAATACATTCTTTCTCTTCAAGCTGGATGTGAAAACTGGTCAAGCTGTGGTATTCCCTCCCTGTGGACCTGGGGGGGGGGGGGAGGAACGGAAGAAAAGTAGAGTCAGACATAAAGCCTGAGTAAGTCTAGGACTATTCAGTCTATGAATAAAGAACTGGGTATGATAAGTATAAACTGGAAATGAGAAAGCACCATAAACTAAGTTAAGTTGTCTAGAGTCGAATATACTATCGTACCCCATATTAATCTCTGCATCCATATAAACTAGTTCCCAACAGGCACCCCATAATCTGGGTGAAGTGATTCGCTTCTAATGATCGGCTCCTACTCGCATAGTTACATGTGTCTTACGGCCCCCGATGTTGTAGTTACCTATGCTGGTCCCACCATGGGGTGTATCATGTCCCATGGTGGCGGCCCGACACAATCCTAGAATGCACAGGTATGCTATTGGTGCCCAATGCCTTATTTTTCTGCGCCGGAGTGTGTGCACGCCCGCACCCCGTTAGAACCTACACTGCTGCACCACCGCCGTCGATTTGACCTCTTACAGTCAGCCCAGTAATAGTGCCCCACCCTGCCTAGTTCAGGGTATCCTGATACACCTTGTAGGGTTACTGCTGAAAAGGGTCCCCCGCTACTAGGTTTTCTATTTCTAGCCAACATGCTAAGTTGGTTAAGTGTTTTGTAAACCTAACCCCAAATCAGTCTGTATAGTTTAGCATGTTCCATTTTGATTAAGTATTAATTTACTTAATCCTATCAATCCTTACTCAGCCTTAATTGTCTTATTAAAGCCTCGACCTCTCACATTAGACATGTATTGTTGTGGCTGCCTGTTGCCTGTTGGGTCCGGGCAGTCTTACGCCACAACTCAGTCTAACCTCGGGTCTTTGTTGGGCCCCGTGTTTAACCACCCACATTGGATAGGTGTTGTTGTGACTACTGGACAACCTGGCGGTTCCGGGCAGGTTTACATCACAACTCAATCCAACCTCGGGTTAAACACATCGTATTTTCTAAATTTACATATTTTGTCTCTTTTCTTTTTATATGTAAATATTTGCGGCCCATTATTCAAATTCATCTTTATTGGGTAAAATTTATTTATGCCACTTAATTGTTTTTCATTGTTGTTGGCATGCGTCAAACATGCCAACACATATGTTCTATGTTTTAACCCCATCGTCATTACCCTCGTTTTATACGTTCACTAAAATATAACATATGTTGGGTTTAACATTTAAACCCAACTTAGCCACATGAAAAAAGGGAGGCTTATAACATGGTATATATATATTCTAAGTGACATAAAAATGGGAGTGTGAACGCATGAACTTGCAACATAACGATCTAATTAACATGAATTAGGCATATGTGAACTTGCATGGTAATAGCATATAATCATGGCATAAACATACTTAAACATGAATCATTCTATTCATATGATTATAGCAGAAACATACCTAAACATGAATCATGGTTTTTAATCTATTCATGTAAACTTGCAATTGGAATGTAAATCTAACTTAATTTATGTGTTACATATATCACCATATGATTTTTATAACAACATAGGCCTAAAACATGGTTTCAACTAGGCATAACACCAAACATAGTTTAGTCATGTTCATAAAAATGCTTACTTTTGTCTCTAATACAAAAGTATGATTTGCCAATTCCAACATCGATTCATATAAACCATAGTACTTAGTCGAATCCAATTTCACACTAAAAGTGGTCATTAAAGTATGTACATCATATTGGCATAATAGTGAATCATATACTTGCATGAATCCCAATTAAAATACCATAACATATGGTTGTTAACATGAATCATATACCTGCAAATATCCAATCGTATACCACAACATTTCCAAATCGTTTAGAATCAAAGCAACATACAAATATAGATTATTATCGCCACAATTCCATTTCTCACTTTACACAAATCAAAACACAATTATTTATTCACATCGGAATAGCACTCTACTTACAATGTATGACGAATCTTCAATTCAGGAATCTGAATTCTGAATTTGGAGATGTTATGCTTTGTTGTAGGCGTTGTTTTGATTTAATTGACGTTGCTTTAAGCTTTCGAATTATCTCCTAATTGTCTCTCAATTCCTGACGGCTATTCCTAGTCTTTCCTCAGCAGCATGACGGTCTCATCTCCATTTTTGTTTGTGTGAATTAGGGTGAGTCTTAGGTCCTTTTACAGAGTTTGTGAGTTGATTAGGACCGTCGATGGAGCTTGGTTTAATAATAGCCGTTCGTTTGAAGGAGAGACCAATCAGGAGCTGACACCTAGCCCTAGTGACAAGGCAAGGCTCAGAAAATCGACCAAACACAGACCAGGCCAGCCAGGGGGGTTGGGTTCGACCTGGCTCAGGGGCCAGGTCGACCCCCCAGTCGACCCCCCAGGTCGACTATGTAGTCGACCTGGGTAGCCCAGGTCGACTACCCAGTCGACCTGGGTGTCTTGGGCGGGAAAATTCCCGCCCTGGTCAATCTTGCCTGATTTTTGAAATTTAAACTTGTTTTCTAAGCTGTTTTGGTCTGTTTGAATTTTAAACTGAATTCTGAAACTTCCGGAGGCCATATCTTCCTCATACGGAGTCCGTTTTACGCAAACTCGGACTCTATCCCAAGCAGAATTCCGAGACGAACGCAATGGGGTATCCCGTTTCCCTTAATTCTTTGATTTGAAATTAATTATACTTTAATTTGTGAATTTCACTGTTATAGAATACACGGGGTGTTACATTCTCCCCCACTTAAAAGGATTTCGTCCCTGAAATCTTCAAGTTCAGGAAGAATGTATATCCTAACATCCATCTACTCATTCATCAAACACGAGCATCCATTGTCCTTAAAATACTTCTAATTCTTCATGATCGTATGCGAAGTGTGTGTGTACATGTACTTATCTAATGCAAAATCAGGTGGTCTACTGATTCAGTTGACCTCCTTAATGCGAATTATGTAAGTGCCATGAATCCATTATGTATGCAAATTCTCCTACTCATGATTCTACATGAGTGCACAATCATTCATACAAATGCAACATCCATATGGCAACACATTAAACTTCAACCATATACGAATAAATACATTTATGCATATGCAATATGAAGTGACTGAGCCGATCTAAAACCTAGATTGTGTGTGTATATGCAACCATGAGCAACCACTAGCAATCACTTGCAACCACTTGCAACCATCATCCATAACATGTTTCAATTACATGTTTTCATCCAAAGGGTTTCTTCCTAAAAGATAAGGTCGAGGAGATATACCTAAAAAGATAGATAAAAGCGCAACTTAAGGAAAAGAAAGATCAAAGATGTACCCTCGAAAAGAAAAGGGTAGGCTGCGCGTATTCTAGCTTCAGTTTCCCAAGTTGCGTCTCCTTCGGCGTCGCTCCACTGAACTTTGACGAGCTTGACTTCGCGGTTGCGTAGCTTCTTCACTTCCGTTCCTAATATGCGGATTGGAACTTTCCTCACGGTTGCTTCGCGTTCCACTTCAGCTTCTTCTAGAATGTTTGGCTCTACCACTTCAGCAGATTCATGTAGACATTTTCGAAGGTGCAAAACATGGAAAACGTTGTGAACTCCGGCCAATTTTTCGGGTAGCTCTAATCTATAGGCCATTTTCCCAATTTTCTCGATGATAGGAAATGGCCTACGAAACTTGGTGCTAGCTTTCCTGTGGTTCCAAAACGAACAACGTTCCTTAGCGGAGATACCTTAAGAAAAACTCTGTCCCCAACCTCAAATTCAAGGTCGGTCCTCCTCTTGTCGGCGTAGGACTTTTGTCTGTCTTGGGCCGTCTTCATCCTTCTCCGTATTAAGTCTACTTTTTCTGAAGTCTCTCGGATCATATCCGGTCCAAGTATGAGCTTGTCAATAGACTCCCACCAACAAGTGGGCGATCGGCACGGTCTTCCATATAAGGCTTCGAAGGGCGCCATTCCGATGGTTGCTTGATAGTTGTTGTTGTAGGCAAATTCCACCAAAGGAAGATGGTCTTCCCACGTCCCTCCGAAGTCAAGGACGCACGGTCTTAAAAGGTCCTCCAAAATTCTGTTCACTCTTTCTGTCTGGCCGTCGGTTTGGGGATGATAGGCTGTGCTTAAGCATAACTGTGTGCCTACCGCTTCTTGCAGACTCCGCCAAAACTCACTTGTGAAGATAGGGTCTCGGTCACTAACAATGCTGGATGGTATTCCATGGAGTCGGACAATTTCCTTGAGGTAAAGAGATGCTAGGGATGAGGCAGTTCTTTTACTCTTGACAGGTAAGAAGTGGGCGCTTTTAGTAAGCCTATACACTATTATCCAAATGCTAGTGTTGCCTCTTCTAGACCTGGGCAGCCCATCAATGAAGTCCATTGAGATACTATCCTACTTCCACTGCGGGACCTCTAGAGGATGGAGCAGACCGCTAGGCTTTTTCTGTTCCGCCTTAACCTGTTGGCACACCATACACTTAGAAACGAAATCTGCCACGTCCTTCTTCATGCCGTTCCAAAAGAAAGTTCTCTATATGTCCTTGTACATTTTATCCCTGCCTGGGTGTATCGTCATCTTGGAGTGATGTGCTTCCTCGAGAACCTTCTTGAGTAAATCCCTTGACTGTGGAACGCATAGTCTTCCGTCTCGCCTTAGCCAACCCTTGTCGTCGATGGAGTATCTGCTGAGGTGACATGAAGTCTCACCCCTAATGAGCATATCAATCGTCTCCACAAGCTGAGGGTCTTCGCGTTGTGTTGTCCCTATTGCGTCCACTAAAGTCGGGCGTACTTCGAGAGATGCTAGCAAGCCTGGTACAAAATCGGAGGAGGGCCTAAAGTCAAAGCTGGCTATAAACTCTAGGCTTTGTCTTTCAACAAACAACGGGCTTAGGGTTAGTTTCTTTCGGCTCAACGCGTCTGCCACTACGTTGCCTTTGCCCGGAGTGTAGGAGATCTCGAAATCGTACGAGGCAAGAAGCTCCATCCATCTTTGTTGCCTCAAGTTAAGATCTTTCTGCGAGAAAAGATATTTCAACGATTTATGGTCAGTGTAAAGTTCGAACTTCTCACCTAGGAGATA
The DNA here is from genome assembly GCA_030737875.1 of Allium sativum. Classification (NCBI taxonomy): domain Eukaryota; kingdom Viridiplantae; phylum Streptophyta; class Magnoliopsida; order Asparagales; family Amaryllidaceae; genus Allium; species Allium sativum. Next base: position 566,946,131 of record CM060923.1, on the reverse strand, counting down.
GTGTCGCCAAGACTTGAGTGCAAAGACGATGGCAGCTAACTCAAGATCGTGGGTCGGGTAGTTCTTTTCATGTACTTTTAATTGCCTTCCACCATAAGCTACTACCCTTCCTTCTTGCATTAAGACAGTGCCTAGCCCGGTCCTACATGCATCTGTATAAACTGTGAACATCTTACTTCCATCTGGCAATGTCAAAACTGGGGCTGTTGTAAGATCCCTTTTTAGTCGTTGGAAAGCAAACTCGCAATCCAAGTCCCAATTGAACACTAGATTCTTCTTGGTCAGCTTTGTGAGCGGAGCTGAAATCTTTGCAAAGTCTCTGATGAATTTCCGATAGAAGCCTGCTAGCCCGAGAAAGCTTCGGACTTCTGTTGCGTTCTTTGGTGTCTTCCAGTCCTGCACCGCTACTACCTTAGCCGGGTCTACCGCTAACCCTTCTTTTGATACTATGTGCCCAAGAAATCTTACTTCCTCTCTCCAAAAGTGGCATTTGGAGAATTTGGCCTTTAGTTGATGGACTCGCAGGGTTTCCATGATTGCCCTTAGGTGCTGAGCATGCTCTTCTTCACTCTTCGAGAAGATCAAGATATCATCTACGAAGACCACTACGAACTTATTGAGGAAATCCCTGAACACCCTACTCATTAGGTCCACGAAGTAGGCGGGTGCGTTTGTCAAGCCAAAAGGCATGACAAGCCATTCAAAGAAACCGTCTAGGGTTCTGAATGCTGTCTTATCGATACTATCTTCAGCCACCCTTAGCTGACGAAATACGGTCGCTAAATCGAGTTGGGAGAAAACAGACGCTCCTACAAGCTGATCAAACAGATCGTCAATTCTGGGGAGAGGGTGCCTATTCTTTTTCGTTAGTTTGTTGAGCTCCCTATAGTCAACACACAGACGGAGTGAACCATCCGCCTTTGTAGCGAACACCACTGGAGCGCCCCATTCTGAAATGCTCCTTCTAATGAACCCCTTCTCTAGAAGTTCTTCAATCTGTTTACTGAGATCCTTCCTTTCCCATGGAGCCATGTGTCTAACGGGCAACGCAACGGGCTTTGCATTATCTACAAGATATATGCGGAAGTCTATCTCCCGCTTCGGAGGCAAGCCTTTCACCTCTTCGAAGACATCCGGATATCCCCGGACCACTCTAACCGATTGCAAATTGTTGACAGAGGCATCTAGCGATTCAAGATAACTAAGCATAACCGCATACGAGGGATTACAAGTAATTTCCAAAGTTTTACCGAGTTGGGTCAGAAGCCTAACCACCCTTTTCTCACAATCAAGGATGGCCCCATTACTGGATAGCCAATCCATGCCCAAAATCAAACCATATCCCGAAAAGCCCAAAACAAAGGCACTACATTTAAATTCTACGCTTAGAATAGAAATTTTCAATCCCACACAGATCATAGATAAATAAGCTAGTCCCCCAATTGGATTTGAAACAATTAAGGGGTCCTCTACCATTCTAGTTTCTAGGTGCAGAGATTCTACTAAAGCAGATGAGATAAAGGAATGTGATGCGCCAGAATCGAATAAAGTGCGAACTGGGTGATCATAAAGTTAAACTACACATTCTACAGAAGTATTTATACCTCGCTGCTGCAGAGGTGGCGCTTCTAGCGCATGAACTTGTGCCCCTGAGGTGGATCCAGCCCTCTGCCCCTGCCCTCGCTTCTTTGGGCAATCCTTAGCCAGGTGGCCCGTCTCACCACAAGAAAAGCACTCACCATTCATCTTGGCCTTCTTTTTCCGGCAATCTTTCACTAAGTGCCCCCACTTTGCCACAGAAATTACACTTCCTCTTCTCTTTGTTGTCTTTCCCGCCCTTCTTAAAGTCTGTCTTCTTAGGTTGCAAGCCCTTTATCTTCCCTTCAGAGCTTTCTGCCTTTGTCTCCTTCTTGCCCTTATCTTCTTCGTTCAGCAATGCCATCTGCACCAATCTTTCATACGTAGCTCCCATGGGTATATGGGTCATGGACAAACTGTGTAATGGCTCATTCAACCCCTTGACAAAGAGGAGAGCCTTCTTGTGCGGGGTGTTGACTAGGTCTAGTCCGAACCTAGCCAGCTGATCGAACTGGTTAACATACTCTTTGACTGTCATATTCCCTTGCTTAAGAAATAAGAATTTTTCCAACTGAAGACTCCTTTCAGCTTCTGAGAGAAATTTAGCCTCAAACCTTGTCCTAAAATCCTCCCATGTTTCCACTGGTCTTTCTGCATTAGTGACTTCCCACCAATAGGAAGCCTCACCCTTAAGTAGCCATACTGCCAGTTGCACCTTCTGCCTATCTTCTACCTCAAAAATGACGAATAAGTCCTCGGTTTCTTTCATCCAATTCCGGGCTACCACGAAGGACTCGGTTCCATGAAAGTCCCTTTCTCCCATAGCTTTAAAATCTTTACATATCTTAGCAAAAGTATTTCCCCGCGGAGGAGGTGGAGGAAGAGGTGCTGCTGCAGCTGGATGATTTCCTGCAGCTGGGGGAGGAGGAACGATAGGACCTGGCTGAGTGGCCCTTGCTTCTAAGAAACGTCTAAACCAACCAGGTATTGGTATACTCTCTGGCAAGTTAAGTTCTTCGGACATGCTGAAACAAAAAGGATAGATTCAAAACGAAGGATAAAAGATAGTACCTATGGCTTTGGGGGACTTTGCCTTTTTAAAATATAATATTTTATCTTTAAAAATGCTTCTTTAAATTTTCCTTTGAAAATAAATTTTCAAAACTTTTATCTTATCCGGTAAACCTATGCTCTGATACCAAGTGAAACACCCCACCTCCGTTAGGGTCACTCTCAAAAGGAATGCCCTAATTTTGGTGGAGGTTTATAAGTATAAGTCACAGATACACAAGACAGATATAAATACACATATTTTTGAACAGCGGAAAACAACAGCTATTTTTATTTCAACAAAATACATGTTACATAAACCATGTCATAATTTGTCTTACAATACTTACAAAAACATAACATCCTCATAACTGTCTGGATTACATTCTTTAAAGAAGCATAAAAACATAAGTAAACTAGATAAGTCCCACAATTGCTGTCCAAAGCCATAGTCCAAAACAAAATAGATCCAAGCAATACATTCTTTCTCTTCAAGCTGGATGTGAAAACTGGTCAAGCTGCGGTATTCCCTCCCTGTGGACCTGGGGAGGGGGAGGGACGGAAGAAAAGAAGACGAAAGAAAAGTAGAGTCAGACATAAAGCCTAAGTAAGTCTAGGACTATTCAGTCTATGAATAAAGAACTGGGTATGATAAGTATAAACTGGAAATGAGAAAGCACCATAAACTAAGTTAAGTTGTCTAGAGTCGAATATACTATCGTACCCCATATTAATCTCTGCATCCGTATAAACTAGTTCCCAACAGGCACCCCATAATTAGGGTGAAGTGATTCGCTTCTAATGATCGGCTCCTACTCGCATAGTTACATGTGTCTTACGGCCCCGATGTTGTAGTTACCTATGCTGGTCCCACCATGGGGTGTATCAAGTCCCATGGTGGCGTCCCGACACAATCCTAGAATGCACAGGTTAGCTACTGGTGCCCAATGCCTTATTTTTCTGCGCCGGAGTGTGTGCACGCCTGCACCCTGTTAGAACCTACACTGCTGCACCACCGGCGTCGATTTGACCTCTTACAGTCAGTCCAGTAATCGTGCCCCACCCTGCCTAGTTCAGGGTATCCTGATACACCTTGTAGGGTTACTGCTGAAAAGGGTCCCCCGCTACTAGGTTTTTATTTCTAGCCAACATGCTAAGTTGGTTAAGTGTTTTGTAACCCTAACCCCAAATCAGTCTGAATAGTTTAGCATGTTCCATTTTGATTAAGTATTAATTTAATTTACTTAATCCTACCAATCCTGACTCAGCCTTAATTGTCTTATTAAAGCCTCGACCTCTCACATTAGACAGGTATTGTTGTGGCTGCCTGTTGCCGGTTGGGTCCGGGCAGTCTTACGCCACAACTCAGTCTAACCTCGGGTCTTTGTTGGGCTCTGTGTTTAACCACCCACATTGGATAGGTGTTGTTGTGACTACTGGATAGCCGGGCGGTTCCGGGCAGGTTTACATCACAACTCAATCCAACCTCGGGTTAAACACATCGTATTTTCTAAATTTACATATTTTTTTCTCTTTTTATTTTATATGTAAATATTTGCGGCCCATTATTCAAATTCATCTTTATTGGGTAAAATTTATTTATGCCACTTAATTGTTTTTCATGGTTGTTGGCATGCGTCAAACATGCCAACACATATGTTCTATGTTTTAACCCCATCGTCATTACCCTCGTTTTATACGTTCACTAAAATATAACATATGTTGGGTTTAACATTTAAACCCAACTTAGCCACATGAAAAAGGGGAGGCTTATAACATGGTGTATATATATTCTAAGTGACATAAAAAGGGGAGTGTGAACGCATGAACTTGCAACATAACGATCTAATTAACATGAATTAGGCATATGTGAACTTGCATGGTAATAGCATATAATCATGGCATAAACATACTTAAACATGAATCATTCTATTCATATGATCATAGCATAAACATACCTAAACATGAATCATGGTTTTTAATCTATTCATGTAAACTTGCAATTGGAATGTAAATCTAACTTAATTTATGTGTTACATATATCACCATATGATTTTTATAACAACATAGGCCTAAAACATGGTTTCAACTAGGCATAACACCAAACATAGTTTAGTCATGTTCATAAAAATGCTTACTTTTGTCTCTAATACAAAAGTATGATTTGCCAATTCCAAAATAGATTCATATAAACCATAGTACTTAGTCGAATCCAATTTCACACTAAAAGTGGTCATAAAAGTATGTACATCATATTGGCATAATAGTGAATCATATACTTGCATGAATCCCAAATAAAATACCACAACATATGGTTGTTAACATGAATCATATACTTGCAAATATCCAATCGAATACCACAACATTTCCAAATCGTTTAGAATCAAAGCAACATAAAAATATAGATTATTATCGCCACAATTCCATTTTTCACTTTACACAAATCAAAACACAATTATTTATTCACATCGGAATAGCACTCTACTTACAACGTATGACGAATCTTCAATTCAGGAATCTGAATTTTGAATTTGGAGATGCTATCCTTTGTTGTAGGCATTGTTTTGATTTAATTGACGTTGCTTTAAGCTTTCGAATTATCTCCTAATTGTCTCTCAATTCCTGACGGCTATTCCTAGTCTTTCCTCAGCAGCATGACGGTCTCATCTCCATTTTTATTTGTGTGAATTAGGGTGAGTCTTAGGTCCTTTTTATAGAGTTTGTGAGTTGATTAGGACCGTCGATGGAGCTTGGTTTAATAATAGCCGTTTGTTTGAAGGAGAGACCAATCAGGAGATGACACCTAGCCCTAGTGACAAGGCAAGGCTCAGAAAATCGACCAAACACAGACCAGGCCAGCCAGGGGGGCTGGGTTCGACCTGGCTCAGGGGCCAGGTCGACCCCCCAGTCAACCCCCAAGTCGACTATGTAGTCGACCTGGGTGCCCTAGGTCGACTACCCAGTCGACCTGGGTGTCTTGGGCTGGAAAATTCCCGCCTTGCCCAATACGGCCCGATTTTTGAAATTTAAACTTGTTTTCTAAGCTGTTTTGGTCTGTTTGAATTTTAAACTGAATTCTGAAACTTCTGGAGGCCATATCTTCCTCATACAGAGTCCGTTATATGCAAACTTGGACTCTATCCGAAGCAGAATTCCAAGACGAACGCAATGGCGTATCCCGTTTCCCTTAATTCTTTGATTTGAAATTAATTATACTTTAATTTATGAATTTCACTGTTATAGAATACACGGGGTGTTACAATATTCGAATATGAATCGACTTTAACCAATTTTATATGAAAAGCTAATTGATATTTTACTCGAATATAATGGATTCCATAAGTGATATGAATGAGTTATTATGAAGATTTATACTATATTGAATATAAATGGACTCCGAATTCAAATCGATTTGAGATAATTATAATCTTTAATATGAAGTATATTCTACTTGAATATAAATCGATTTGGTGAAATATTATATGATTATAATATAATGAAATATATTCTAGTTTAGAATATAATCGGTTTTGGTATGATTATGATATGTTAATATGAAAATATATTCTTTTTGGATATAAATTTGATTCGAAGCAAAACATGATATTTTGGATATAAAGAGAACCTTTGAGAAATGTAAAAGAACCAACCGATGTAGATGATGTAAGCAGTGTATGTTAAAGAGACCGGAGTCGACATAAGGCATACTCTCTGTCAGTGTCGATACCACTTTGACAACTGTGAACATTATGATGTATCAAAAATGAGTATGATGACTTGGAGGCGATTATTGAATCGAAGAAGATGAACGATGATGAAACAGCCCTGACCTTCGGGTCAGAATTGAAATGACTAAAACAGGAGCTATACCGTGACTAATTGAGGTAGCACCTTTGATCAGAACACTTCTTCGATACTATTTCTATGACTATGATGATGATGATTTGGGCCCATTTATGATTACGGGAGTGTGATCCGAGGTGGGCGGTAGTGGCTGCTATGCATTACCACCGGTCCGGGAGTGCAATTGGTAGAATCCTACCCTGGGCATTGCCTCGAGTGCCTTGTCATATTTATCCATATCGAGTCCCATACGATTCTGATTTAGTATTGCTTTCTATGGAGTGCCCTCTGATAACACTAATACGGTGAATTTACGGTACTGTATAGACTGTTGATGCCTGCAAACAGTGTAAGGGTAATATGGTAATCCCGCTTATGCTATATTTATGATATTTACTTTACCGGATAGACATTATCATAATAGCGTATTATACTATGTATATATTAGTTTAACGGATCCTTGAGAGATGGAAAATCCCTGTAACATCTCTTGAGTTACTGCACTCATGACACTCTAGTTATTTCATATTTTAATTTGATTAATATGAGAATGATTTAGTGTTGATACAAGTGTTTGTTGTGTTTTCTTTTTATGCAATACGCTTGGGTCAGCAGATGCTTGTAGTTTGTGAAGATTCCTTTACCTTGGAGAGTGAAGACGAATATTTGGTATACATCTATTATATAAATATTTTCCGCTGCTTTGTTTGAAATTTGTATATGTGTAACTCTGATAACCATTGAGGTTATAACCTATTGTATATATATATTTCAACTTTTTAAACTGCTATATAATTATTAAATGTGGTCCTTCCGTTGTGAGGTTCTATGATTGTTTTCCTCTTCTTTCTTTCTTTTCTTCTTTTCCTAATAACTACCTATATTTGTGATTTGTTTGAGTCAACATGTGTGGTTTATTGTCGATCTTAAACAGTCAAAAATGTGGGTTGTTACATTTGGTATCAGAGCAATTGTTAGTGATAACCTTGGCTTTGTTGGGAATTAACTCATTAGAGATAGGGTTAGTAGGGCCATAGAATGAGTTTGAGCGATATATGAGAGAGCGTACTCGTATTTTGATATAAAAAGGGTTTTACCTTGTGTTGACTTGTTCTGTTGAATATTCATGGATTCTGGTCGATATATGGGATGCCATACGATAGATAGGGATTTCTGAATAATCGAACTGAATGGATCGACATAAGATGGTTTTCGATTATATTCTAAAATATATCAAATATATATTATTGAGTCAAGTATGTATGTATTCGTTTTAGTAGGTGGTAATGTTAAGTTATTACCTATTATGGTAGATTAGATAATAAATATAATAAGGAAAATGTAATGAATTTAGAATATATTTGAAATGAAGTACCTGTTGGTATAATTGGGCGTAAAAGGTTTGTGATTAAAATAGAAATGAACTTGAAACTTGATCCTGGGGTATCTTCAGAAATAGTTTTGCCAAAGTTTTAAATAATATCATATTATAGGTATGATAAAAAAGAAATGGTTTTAAATATTTTTCAAAGTGGGTATAATCCCTTCTTGGACCTTAGAAAGGATGTCGGTAATGAGTGCACGCATTATCAACGTTTATTCTGAAGCGTTTAAGTGGGGGAGACCACCCGTATTTTTCATAACTAGTTGAAAGGATTTTTGATTTAAATTCATATAGTATAAGTGTGTATAAGAGGATAAGTATATGATAATTAAAACTGAGTTTAAATTAACAAGAATTGGAGTTTTATATTCTTTCTTAAATTAAAGTTTTGGATTCAAAATTCATATGATATGGTTTATGATATAGTATAAGTATATATGTATGTTATTTTAAACTTGAATTATAAAACCCGGAATCAAGCACTTTGAGTTGCCTTAAGTAATGATAATGATTTTGGATTTAGTACTCGATTCATTGGAATTTGGACTTTGAAACCATGGAATGGACTTAATAATCAAGGAGGGAGGGGGTCATCACCTGAATTCTTAATATGGTAATGATAAGGGTTAGACAAATCCCAAATTTGGTCGATAAGGGTGTTTGAAGGAATTAAACTTACCACGAAATAAAATTCAATTAAAGCCAAATAAATCAACTGGGAATTGGTTGTGTAATAAGAACGATAACATAAGTCTTGACTAATTCATAAGTTATTAAGTTAGTCAAGAAGGTGTAGGAAAGTCTAGTAATGAAGTGAGTTAAGGAAATGAACTTTAGTATAAAAGGAAATGAGACGCAAATATAAGTTTGGCTTATTCGGAATTAAGTACTGGTTAAATGATTGTTCAATTTAGAATTAGTGGCAACGAAATGAGAAGTAAAATAAAATGTAGTCTGAGTTGAATGGATTCAATAAGATAGAATGGTTTATATAAAATCATCACGGAACTTAACCAGGGATATAGAGTCGAAGTTAACTAAATGGAATGGAAAATAAATAAATTATACTTGAAATCGATATGAAATAAGGTGTTAGAAAATATGAAATTGAAGTTTAATTTATAAATTTTGAATACCAAGGGAATGGGAACCAAGTGAATTCAATTAAGTCGAAGAAATTTGAATAGATAGAAGCAAACTCCAGGAATTTCTGAATTTAGAACTTAGGAAGAAACGAGTTATAAATCTTTGGTGAGTAGATTCAAGTAAATGAGCTAAGAATTTAATATGATTCAATTCGTAGTAAAAATTAGAATAAATTCAAATGTTAATCGGGAATTAACGCTTGAAATGAATTGTAGACGAACTTGAATAATTAAAATCAATAGATTGGAACTAATCCAAGGGAATGGCTAATCGAATATCGGAAAATAAGGTGACATTCAATGAAATAAGGGTGAATTAAATAAGAAAAATGGAACTTGGCAACTTGATTCATGTTTATGAATTTGTTATTTAATATGAGTAAGTTAGTTGGTAAAGGGAAATGAATTTAAGTATTGTTCAAAATTTAACACTTGAAATGAAATCGGAAATTGAATAGAAAAAAAATATCGAAATAAAGTAAGCATTCGAATGTGAATCCACATATCGAACGGTGAAGTAATAACAATTGAAGTGTTAGAGATTTGCAAAGTTTTGGAAGCAAAAAGGTTGAAACTTCAAAGAAAATGAATTGATGTTTATGCAAAAATCTAAAATATTCGACAGGCTGAAGTAAAACGATCATAACTTTTGAATGGCTGATCGAAATTCGACGATCCAGGACAATTGGGAAACCTTGGAACCTGAACTAAAACTTTTGCTAATGGGGCCTTTTCTAATTTTCATGTTTATTAGGTTGAAAGCCGAGAACTAGTCGTAGTTGTAAGCGCAGAAAATAAAAATCTGAACTGGATACCTATATTGTTTTGACCATAACTTCCAAACGGAACGTCGGATTTCCAAGTGCGAGTACAATTCGAAAAGGCCAGAATCTGAACTAAAACTTTTCCTTAATACGCTGAGTGAAATTATGAGATTTAAAGGGGTGGAAACTGGGTTGAAAAACTCAGATCTGCATTTTTCAGTGTGCAGGTTGAGGTGTTAGCCTTCACTAAAATAGTCATAACCTTTGAATGAATTATTCGAATTCGACGAATCCATACAATTCGGAAAGCCTGAAACGATTAGAACAACTTTTTCCTATGCTATGGTCAAATTCCATCATCTAAGGGGTGATAACCCTCAATATGTTCGCTGGTCTGTCTTTAACATCTTGATTTTATGGTTGAAATGTTCAATATATGTTGTGTACGTAGTATATCTTTGCTATGTATTGTATATATGTTTGGTTCTCATGTATATGTGAGTATGTAGCAGGTGTAGGGAAGTCGCGCTACGCTTCAGAGCTTGCTTGCTTGTGCTAAATGCTAAATCCTAAGGTAAATAAAAATGCAAATAAACGCTAAGAAGGTATGAATGTGTGTTATAGAGTTTTGTATTTACATATATATGGTGTCTTCCCCATTTTGGGATGCCTCATCGAATGATGAGATGTATATTTGAGTTTTATCTATATTGTGATTTTTCCGGACCACTCCATACAAAGGAGATGCTGCAGAAATTTTCCATGATTTCGGAAGTTAGAAAATTTATGAAAATTTTCAATCATATAACTTATTTTATAAATACTATTTTTATAAGTCTGGTTTTGAAATATATATAAGTGTTCGATATCGGATTTCGTACTCTTTTCAAGGACAAAAAGATTTTAAAGTGGAGAAGGATGTAACAACCCATAATTTCAGTATATTTAAATTTAAATTTTTAATAAGCAAAGTGAATAATATGACTTAAAAATCAAATTTGATTGATTATGATAACGATAATTGGTCGAATTAAGATAAGCAAAATTTGAAATTAAGTTATACTTGAAATGTTGTAATTTGAAATTTAATATTTAAATAATTAAATAAATTTGAGTGAATTAATTTAAAAGTAAAATTCATATTTAATTTGGAAATGGTGAATTTTAAGCTATTTAATTTAAGAATTGAAATTCAAATTCAAAATTCTGATAAATGATTTTGGGAGCCTAAAATTTATGAAATCGATTATAAAATTTATTTAAGTTGGAATTTGATTTAAAAGGAATTTATTAGTATTTAATTTAAATTAAATCAGTTAAATGAATAATTGGATATTTTATCGATTAATTAAATGTGGAATTTAACTGTTTTGGCAGCTATCTCGGAATCCGACGAAACTAGCGCCATTAGATTCGGAACAGTGAATTGTTGTAGGATTCCAATTTCCATTAAAATCGGGCTTGTGATTTGATCGTACAGGAGAAATTGCGAATGGAATCAGTGTAATAGGATAATTGTTTGTTTCTCTTATTGGACCTTATATCTACAAATAAGTGAAACCCAATACCCACACTATCAGCCATTCTCTATTATACGTTCATTTTTTCCTCAACCTAACCTTTCTCTAATGGCTGAAAATCCTATTCAAAACCCTAGCTCCAACAAAATACAAGCTTCAAGATAAAACATCTCCAAACCCTAGCGTATTATATATCAAACGGAAGCTCTCGACGATACGAAGCTGTTGGTATGTTTTATTTCGACATGCAGTACCTAGAGTGGCCTGAAATTGGTGGTCAAACTTTCAGTTTTCGAAACCGTAGACAACAATTTGGGGCTTTTTGATTTAGACATTAATTGAAGATTCTGAGATATGGGTATTGGAGAGGAGATCCATACGAATGCAACGGTGGTGTTGTGGAGGTTTGGAAGTTGTCGTGGAGGTCGATTTGGGTGTTTATACGTCAGATTTGGCTTTCGTTGGGTTCGACGTTGGGGAGTCCCACGTGGCACCGGAGGCGGAAGGAAATGGTGAGGGGTGCGGCCGTACTTGCTCTTGCAGATGGCGGTGGTCGGAGTTTCTCCGATGATCTAAGGAGGGCGTACTAGTTGGTCAAAGTTGCATGAAAATGGGTTTTGTGCATTTTCTATAGCGGCTTTGGGCGAGCGGGAAGAAGGTCCAAGGAGGCTGACGTGTAAAAGTAAGAGTGGGTGAGGAAGTTTTATTTATTTTTATATATTTTTAAAATTCAAATGGTAAAATAAGCGTAACTTCTTCATACGACCTCGAATTGACGCACGATTTGTTGTGTGGTGAAATTGCGGACAATCTAAGACTGGTTTCGCTGCATTTAGAGACTGTGAAATTTTAAGCTTTAGTTAGACGTTTGATCCACTAAGGACCCAAAGGTGAGTGATTTTATCACTTACGAAATACTGAATTATTCCCATAATTATTAAATTAAATTGTGAAATAAGTTTGATTGCATGGTTGTGTTTGATATATGATTGGTTGCTTAAAAATTTGACATGCAAGTGTGATTCATGCAAATGAAAGTCGATAATTAGTTATTTATATTTAATTTAATTTCTAGTTTGAAATTCCGACATGTGTTAACCCGTGAAATGATTTAATGTTTAACATTTAAATAAAATGGTTGAAATGGGTGCATTGGTTGATTACTGAATTGATACCTCCTGAAATGTCCTTTTTTAGTATATGGGTGTTATTGTTCAGTTATGATTAATCCCATTTACCCTTGATGTTACAGGCATTGAATAACCACGGGGTTTATCGATTTAAATAAATTAAGAACACAGAGTGAAATGATAAATCTCTGTGACCCTGATTTGGATTGAAATGATAGATCCATTCCTGAAATATCGAGAATTTAAATTTAAAATCACTTGGCCATTGGATAGATAATTAAATATAGACATCGATTGGTTAAATGATTTTAAATATTTGGAAAGTTTGGTTGATAGGATTTTCATTTGGAAGAATGTGCAGATACTCGATAAATCCATTTCTTTAAAGATTCCGAACTTGGGATGTTTATTAAAAAGGGTTAAGGAATTTTTTCCAAAACAAAGTGGAAATTCTTAAATAGGGATGTGAATATGATTCGAAATTATTCAAATTTATGGGGTGCATTTGAATGAAAATAATTCTTATTGAATTTAATTTTTGAATAAGGGAATCGAGGTATTCTGAGTTGTTTAACTCAGTTTTGAATATTGATTTGAATTCCTGAAATTTGAAAGATTGGTTTGAATGGTGTTGAAACAAGATATTGAACTATGTAACTCCATTGAGACTAGAGTATGGGTTCAAGTATTTGAAGTTTGGAAGAAAGGAGAAATTTTGATTAAAGAAATTTTATTATATATATATACAATGTTGATTTCAAATAAGTTATTCTTTCCTTAAAATTTATTATTTAACTTTTACCTATAGACTATTTATTTTAGCTTAAAATTTTCTTATATTCTATTATTTAAACTAATTAGTAAAATTTTATTATATATATATATATTCCTAATGATCTAAATTATCTTATTTTGTTTTAACCATTATTTCTATACATATATGTATATATAAAGATTTTGTTTAAAAGCATCTATTTCAAGTTATACTAAATGATCATAAATTTCTTCCGAATGGAAAGTGCTGAAATTAAAACATAGTTCGAGATGGAGTTGAGATAAAGTATTCGAATATGAATCGACTTTGACCAATTTTATATGGAAAGGTAATTGATATTTTATTCGAATATAATGGATTCCGTAAGTGATATAAATGAGTTATTATGAAGATTTATACTCTATTGAATATGAATGGACTCCGAATTCAAATCGATTTGAGATAATTATAATTTTTAATATGAAGTATATTCTACTTGAATATAAATCGATTTGGCAAAATATTATATGATTATAATATAATGAAATGAGATATACTCTAGTTTAGAATATAATCGGTTTGGGTATGATTATGATATGTTAATATGAAAATATATTCTTTTTGGATATAAATTTGGTTCGAAGCAAAACATGATATTTTGGATATAAAGCGAACCTTTGAGAAATGTAAAAGAACCAACCGATGTAGAAGATGTAAGCGGTGGTTGTTAAAGAGACCAGAGTCGACATAAGGCATACTCTCTGTCAGTGTCGATACCACTTTGACAACTGTGAACGCTATGACGTATGCAGAATGAGTATGATGACTTAGAGGCGATTATAGAATCGAAGAAGATGAACGATGACGAAATAGCCCTGACCTTCGGGTCAGAATTGAAATGACTAAAACAAGAGCTATACCGTGACTAATTGAGGTAGCACCTTTGATCGGACACACTTCTTTGATACTATTTCTATGACTATGATGATGATGATGAATTGGGGCCATTTATGATTACGGGAGTGTGATCCGTGGTGGGCGGTAGTGGCTGCTATGCATTACCACTGGTCCGGGAGTGCAATTGGTAGAGTCCTACCCTGGGCATTGGCTCAAGTGCCTTGTCATATTTACCCATATCGAGCCCCATACAATTTTGATTTAGCATTGCTTTCTATGGATTGCCCTCTGATAACACCAGTACGGTGAATTTACGGTATTATATAGACTGTTGATGCCTGTAAATGGTGTAAAGGTAATATGGTAATCCCACTTACGCTATTTTTATGATATTTACTTTACTGGATAGACATTATCATAATAGTGTATTATACAATGTATGTATTAGTTTAACGGATCCTTGAGAGATGGAAAAATCCCGTAACATCTCTTGAGTTACTGCACCCATGATACTCTTGTTATTTCATATTTTAATTTTATTAATATGAGAACGATTTAGTGCGGATCCGAGTGTTTGTTGTGTTTTCTTTTTATGCAATACGCTCGGGTCAGCAGATGCTTGCAGTTTGCGAAGATTCCTTTACCTTGGAGAGCGAAGACGAAGATTTGGTATACATCTATTATATAAATATTTTCCGCTGTTTTGTTTCAAATCTGTATATGTGTAACTCTTATAACCATTGAGGTTATAACCTATTGTATATATATTTCAACAGTTTAAACTGCTATATAATTATTATATGTTGTCCTTCTGGTGTGAGGTTCTGTGATTGTTTTCCTCTTCTTTCTTTCTTTTCTTCTTTTCCCAATAACTACCTGTATTTGCGATTTGTTTCGGTCAACATGTGTGGTTTATTGTCTATCTTAAACGTTCAAAAATGTGGGTCGTTACATTTGGTATCAGAGCAATGGTTAGCGATAACCTTGGCTCTATTAGGAATTAACTCATTAGAGATAGGGTTAGTAGTGCCCTAAAATGAGTTTGAACGATATATGAGAGAGCGTACTCGTATTTTGATATAAAAAGGGTTTTACGTTGTGTTGACTTGTTCTGTTAAATATTCATGGATTCTGGTCGATATATGAGATGACATACTATAGATAGGGATTTCTAAATAATTGAACTGAATGGAACGACTTAAGATGGTTTTCGATTTTATTTTAAAATATATCAAATATATATTATTGATTCATGTATGTATGTATTCGTTTTAGTAGGTGGTAATGTTAAGTTATTACCTATTATGGTTGATTAGATAATAAATATAATAAGGAAAATGTACTCGATTCATTGGAATTTTGACTTTGAAACCATGGAATGGACTTAAGAATTAAGGGGGGGGGGGGTCGTCACCTGAATTCTTAATATGGTAATGATAAGGGTCAGACAAATCCCAAATTTGGTCGATAAGGGTATTAGAAGGAATTAAACTCACCACGAAATAAAATTCATTTAAAGCCAACTAAATCAATTGGGAATTGATTGTGTAATAAGAACGATAACACATGTCTTGACTAATTCATAAGTTATTAAGTTAGTCGAGAAGGTGTAGGAAAGTCTAGTAATGAAGTGAGTTAAGGAAATGAACTTTAGTATAAAAGGAAATGAGGAGCAAATATTAATTTGTCTTATTCAAAATAAAGTACTGGTTAAATGAATGTTCAATTTGGAATTAGTGGCAACGAAATGAGAAGTAAAATAAAATGTAGTCTGAGTTGAATGGATTCAATAAGATTGAATGGTTTATATAAAATCATGACTGACCTTAACCAGGGATATAGAGTCGAAGTTATCTAAATGGAATGGAAAAAAATAAATTAGACTTGAAATCGATATGAAATAAGGTGTTAGAAAATGTGAAATTGAAGTTTAATTTATAAAATTTGAATACCAAGGGAATGGGAAACAAGTGAATTCAATTAAGTCGAAGAAATTTGAATAGGTAGAAGCAAACTCCAGGAATTTCAGAATTTAGAGCTTAGGAAGAAACGAGTTATAAATCTTTGGTGAGTAGATTCAAGTAAATGAGCTTAGAATTTAATATGATTCAATTCGTAGTAAAAATTAGAATAAATTCAAATGTTAATCGGGAATTAACGCTTGTAATGAAATGTAGACGAACTTGAATAATTAAAATCAATAGATTGGAACTAATCCAAGGGATTGGCTAATCGAATATGGGAAAATAAGGTGACATTCAATGAAATAAGGGTGAATTAAATAAGAAAAATGGAACTTGGCAACTTGATTCATGTTTATGAATTTATTATTTAATATGAGTAAGGTAGTTGGTAAAGGTAAATGAATTTAAATTTTGTTCAAAATTTAACACTTGAAATGAAACCGGAAATTGAATAGGAAAAAAATATCGAAATAAAGTAAGCATTCGAACGTGAATCCACTTATCGAACGGCGAAGTGATAAAAAATTGAAGTGTTAGAGATTTGCAAAGTTTTGGAAGCAAAAAGGTTGAAACATCAAAGAAAATGAATCGATGTTTATGAAAAAATCTAAAATATTCGATAGGCTGAAGTAAAACGATCATAACTTTTGAATGGCTGATCGAAATTCGACGATTCAGGACAATTGGGAAACCTTGGAACCTGAACTAAAACTTTTACTGATGGGGCCTTGTCTAATTTTCATGTTTATTAGGTTGAAAGCCGAGAACTAGTCGTAGTTGTATGCGCAGAAAATAAAAATATGAACTGGATAACAATATTGTTTTGACAATAACTTCCTAACGGATTTCGGTGTGCGAGTACAATTCGGAAAGGCCAGAATCTGAACTAAACCTTTTCCTTAATATGCTGAGTGAATTATGAGATTTAAAGGGGTGGAAACTGGGTTGAACAATTTAGATCTGCATTTTTCAGTGTGCAGGCTGAGGTGTTCGCCTTCACTAAAATAGTCATAACTTTTGAACGAATTATCCGAATTCGATGAATCCAGACAATTCGGAAAGCCTGAAACGATTAGAACAACTTTTGCTTGTGTGCTATGGTCAAATTCCATCATCTAAGGGGTGATAACCCTCAATATGTTCGCTGGTCTGTCGTTAACATCTTGATTTTATTGTTGAAATGTTCAATATATGTTGTGTACGTGGTATACCTTTGCTATGTATTGTATAAATGTTTGATTCTCATGTAGATGTGAGTATGTAGCGGGTGTAGGGAAGTCGCGCTATGCTTCGGAGCTTGCTTGCTTGTGCTAAATGCTAAATGCTAAGGTAAATTAAAATGCAAATAAACGCTAAGAAGGTACGTATGTGTGTTATAGAGTTTTGTAGTTACATATATATGTTTTCTTCTCCATTTTGGGATGCCTCATCGAATGATGAGATGTACATTTGAGTTTTATCTATATTGTGAGTTTTCAGGACCTCTCCGTACAAAGGAGATGCTGACGAAATTTTCCGTGATTTCGGAAGTAAGAAAATTTGTGAAAATTTTCAATCATATAACTTATTTTATAAATACTATTTTGTAAGTCTTGTTTTGAAATATATATAAGTGTTCGATATCGGATTTCGTTCTCTTTTCGAGGACGAAAAGATTTTAATGTGGGGGAGGATGTAACAACCCATAATTTTCTATATATCTAAATTTAAATTTTTAATAAGAAAATGGAATAATATGACTTAAAAATCAAATTTGATCGATTATGATAACGATAATTGGTCGAATTAAGATAAGCAAAATTTGAAAATAAGTTATACTTGAAATGTTGTAATTTGAAATTTAATATTTAAATAATTAAATAAATTTGAGTGATTTAATTTAAAATTAAAATTCAAATTTAATTTGGAAATGGTGAATTTTAAGCTTTTTAAGTTAAGAATTGAAATTCAAATTCAAAATTCAGATAAATGATTTTGGGAACTTAAAATTTTTGAAATCGATTATAAAATTTATTTAAGTTGGAATTTGATTTAAAAGTAATTTTATTAGTATTTAATTTAAATTAAATCAGATAAGAGAATAATTGGATATTTTATCTATTAATTAAATGTGGAATTTAACTGTTTTGGCGACTATCTCGGAATCCGACGAAACTAGCGCCATTAGATTCGGAACAGTGAATTGTTGTAGGATTCCAATTTCCATTAAAATCGGGATTGTGATTTGATCGTACGGGAGAAATTGCGAATGGAATCAGTGTAATAGGATAATTGTTTGTTTCTCTTATTAGACCTTATATTTACATATAAGTGAAACCCAATACCTACTATCATCCATTCTGTATTATACGTTCATTTTTCCTCAACCCAACCTTCCTCTAGTGGATGAAAATCATATTCAAAACCCTAGCTCCAACAAAATACAAGCTTCAAGATAAAACTTATCCAAACCCTAGCGTATTATATATCAAACTGAAGCTCTCGACGATACGAAGCTGCTGGTATGTTTTATTTCGAATGCAGTACCTAGAGTGGCCTGAAATCGGTGGTCAAACTTTTAGTTTTCGAAACCCTAGACAAAGTTTGGGGCTTTTTGATTTAGACATTAATTGAAGATTCATAGATATGGGTATTGGAGAGGAGATCCATATGAATGCAACGGTGGTGTTGTGGATGTCTGGAAGTTTTCGTGGAGGTCGATTTGGGTGTTTATATGACAGATTTGGCTTTCGTTGGGTTCGGCAATGGGGCATCCCACGTGGCACAGGAGGCGGCAGGAAATGGTGAGGGGGTGCAGCCGGACTTGCTCTTGCCGATGGCGGTGGTCGGAGTTTTTCCGACGGTCTGAGAAGGGCGTACTAGTTGGTTAAAGCTGCGTGAAAATGGGTTTTGTGCGTTTTCTGTAGCGGCTTTGGGCGAGTGGGAAGATGGTCCAAGGAGGTTGACGTGTCAAAGTAAGATTGGGTGAGGAAGTTTTATTTATTTTTATATATTTTTAAAATTCAAATGGTAAAATAAGCGTAACTTCTTCATACGACCTCGAATTGATGCGCAGTTTGTTGCGTTAGGATCATGGCGAAATTGCGGACAATCTAAGATTGGTTTCGATGCATTTAGAGATTGTGAAATTTTGAGATTTGGTTAGATGTTCGATCCACTAAGGACCCAAAGGTGAGTGATTTTATCACTTACGAAATACTGAATTATTCCCATATTTATTAAATTAAATTGTGAAATAAGTTTGATTTCATGGTTGTGTTTGATTGATGATTGGTTGCTTAAAAATTTGACATGCAAATGAAAGTCGATAATTAGTTATTTATATTTAATTTAATTTATAGTTAGAAATTCCGACACGTGTTAACTCGTGAAATGATTTAATGTTTACCATTTAAATAAAATGGTTAAAATGGGTGCACTGGTTGATTACTAAATTGATATTGGCTGAAATGTCTTTTTTCCAGTATATGGGCGTTATGTGTTCAGTTACGATTAATCCCATTTACCCTTGATGTTATGGGTATCGAATAAACCCGGGGTTTATCGATTTAAATAAATTAAGAGCACAGAGTGAAATGATAAATCTCTGTGACCCTGATTTGGATTGAAATGATAGATCCATTCCTGAAATATCGAGAATTTAAATTTAAAATCACTTGGCCATTAGATAGATAATTAATTACAGACATCGGTTGGTTAAATGATTTTAAATATTTGGAAAGTTTATTCGATAGGATTTTCATTTGGAAGAATGTGCAGATACTCGATAAATCCATTTCTTTAAAGATTCTGAACTTGGGATGTTTATTAAAAAGGGTTAAGGAAATTTTTCCAAAACAAAGTGGAAATTCTTAAATTGGGATGTGAATATGATTTGGAGTTATTCAAATTTATGGGGTGGATTTGAATGAAATTAATTCTTATTGAATTTTATTTTTGAATAAGGGAATCGAGGTATTCTGAGTTGTTTAACTCAGTTTTGAATATTGATTTGAATTCTTGAAATTTGAAAGATTGGTTTGAATGGTGTTGAAACAAGATATTGAACTTTGTAACTCCATTGAGACTAGAGTATGGGTTCAAGTATTTGAAGTTTGGAAGAAAGGAGAAATTTTGATTAAAGAAATTTTATTGCATATATATATATATATATATATATTTACAATGTTGATTTCAAATAAGTTATTCTTTCCTTAAAATTTATTATTTAACTTTTACCTATAGACTATTTATTTTAGCTTAAAATTTTCTTATATTCTATTATTTAAACTAATTAGTAAAATTTTATTATATATATATTCCTAATGATCTAAATTATCTTATTTTGTTTTAATCATTATTTCTATACATATATGTTTATATAAAGATTTTGTTTAAAAGCATCTATTTCAAGTTATATTAAATGATCATAAATTTCTTCTGAATGGAAAGTGCTGAAATTAAACCCTAGTTCGAGATGGAGTCGAGATAATGTATTCCAATATGAATCGACTTTAACCAATTTTATGTGGAAAGGTAATTGATATTTTATTCGAATATAATGGATTCCATAAGTGATATGAATGAGTTATTATGAAGATTTATACTCTATTAAACATGAATGGACTCCGAATTCAAATCGATTTGAGATAATTATATTATTTAATATGAAGTATATTCTACTTGAATAAAATCAATTTGGAGAAATATTATATGATTATAATATAATGAAATGAAATATATTCTAGTTTAGAATATAATCAGTTTTGGTATGATTATGATATGTTAATATGAAAATATATTCTTTTTGGAAATAAATTTGGTTCAAAACAAAACATGATATTTTGGATATAAGGCGAACCTTTGAGAAATGTAAAAGAACCAACCGATGTAGAAGATGTAAGCGGTGGTTGTTAAAGAGACTGGAGTCGACATAAGGCATACTCTCTGTCAGGGTCAATACCACTTTGACAACTGTGAACGTTATGACGTATCCAGAATGAGTATGATGACTTGGAGGCGATTATTGAACCGAAGAAGATGAACGATGATGAAATAGCCCTGACCTTCGGGTTAGAATTGAAATGACTAAAACAGGAGCTATACCGTGACTAATTGAGGCAGCACCTTTGATCATACACGCTTCTTCGATACTATTTCTATGACTATGATGATGATGATGACTTAGGCCTATATATGATTACGGGAGTGTGATACGAGGTGGGCGGTAGTGGCTGCTATGCGTTACCACCGGTTTGGGAGTGCAATTGGTAGAATCCTACCCTGGGCGTTACCTCGAGTACCTTGTCATATTTATCCATATCGAGCCCCATATGATTTTTATTTAGCATTGCTTTCTATTGAGTGCCCTCTGATAACACTAGTACGGTGAATTTACGGTACTGTATAGACTGTTGAGGCCTGTAAATGGTGTAAGGGTAATATGGTAATCCCGCTTACACTATTTTTATGATAGTTACTTTACTGGATAGACATTATCGTAATAGCGTATTATACTATGTATATATTAGTTTAACGGATCCTTGAGAGATGGAAAAATCCCGTAACGTCTCTTGAGTTACTGCACCCATGACACTCTGGTTATTTCATAATTTAATTTGATTAATATGAGAATGATTTAGTGTTGATACGAGTGTTTGTTGTGTTTTCTTTTTATGCAATACGCTCAGGTCAGCATATGCTTATAGTTTACGAAGATTCCTTTACCTTGGAGAGCGAAGACGAAGATTTGGTATACATCTATTATATAAATATTTTTCGCTGCTTTGTTTGAAATTTGTATATGTGTAACTCTGATAACCATTGAGGTTATAACCTATTGTATATATATTTCAACTGTTTAAACTGCTATATAATTATTATATGTGGTCCTTCCGTTGTGATTTCCTCTTCTTTCTTTCTTTTCTTCTTTTCCCAATAACTACCTGTATTTGCGATTTGTTTGGGTCAACATGTGTGGTTTATTGTCGATCTTAAACGGTAAAAATGTGGGTCGTTACAGTTTAAAATAAGCAGTGTACCATTTAGGGTCAGAAATGGAATATGATTTTACTTATATAATGTGATTAAAATGTGGTACTATTGACCAAGTGATAAAATGTTATGCTTTTGGTAAGCGCGCATGTTCACAAAATTAAGTCGTTAAAGTTTAGATTTCATAGAAGCTGAGAATAAAGAGTGATATTGGGTTCGAAATATAATTGTATATAAAATTATAATTTTCATATAAGCGCGGTAGTTTCAAAGATAATAAAATCATTTAAATTGATACTATAAGAAATATGTTACTTGGTGTTATGGTAACCATATAAAATTGGCAATGAAACTTACATCGTTTGGTTAAGTATGTATGTGTGTGTGTATATATATATATATATATATATATATATATATAACGATCATTCCAAATGGTAATGGAAATGTAAAGAGGTGTATGAAGCTATAGCGATGTGTTTTTCAAAGACAAGAGAGTACAGAAAGGGTCTTAAGGATTGAAACGATGTTTTCAAAGATAAAGAGAAATAAAGATAATGTTATTGAATTATATAAAGAATATTTCTGAACAAACAAAATAAAACAAGTTATTCGAAAGCGAGTATTGATTAATAATTTCAAAATAATGAATCAGAAAAGTTTTGTCGAGATAAGATTATGAAATCGATGAAATAGTTAATGAAGTGTTTTAAATACAAACGCCCTGAGCTGTCAATGTACTTAACAACACTGTTAGGATTGGATAGTTAAACAACCGACTATCAAATAAATTATTCCGTTGGACTTTTTGATGAGTTGTTTCGAAGAAACCGGGATGGGAACTAGACCCTAAACCACTTCGATTCAACTGTGCGATCACAACTAACGTGCAAGCTACAGAGATGGAGCATTGAAGACCATAGATCTTCATAAATGGAAGAACCACTTACAATCTATGAGTCGACGCAGAGATATACTGGGGTTCTGTCGTGGTTGAAATCTATGGGTCGCAAGGACTTCTCGCTACTGATCTTGGGGGTGATTCCTATATTGGATGCAGTAGGAGAGTACCTTCGGTTCATCCTGTTCCTGGATAACTTGTATAGACGGATGTCTAACAGATTATTTCCAAAGAGGTCACGTACCTTGATTTCTCCAACCATACCAAGAGTGGAAGCGGAAAAGGAAACTTCTTTAGCTAACACGTAATGTATTGTTGTAGACGTCAATTAGTGATTTCGATGGATCTGACAATGTGGCATTCGAAGTGAATCCGATGTAAAGAGAAAATCATTGCCTCAAGCCTCATCAACCGGGAAATGACAAAAATCGGGCAGGCAGCATGGCTATGTGGGTCGCTCCCATTAGGGTGTATGATAACCTATCTAGAGAAATTCCTTTTGCTTCTTTAATCTATCGATTCTGTCCCTTTTCGGGAAATAGTGGTTTGAGCCCAACCGTTGGTGATATACACTGGATACACTCAAGCGAAATGAGTGGTCGGTCATGTGTGGGCCGGGATGCAATACGTTCTTGTGGAACCCAATGTATTCGCCTCTAGAGATACACTATCGGCAGGTGGTCCCATACCTTGTCATAGTCGCAATCTAATTTCCAATAAGCGCCCGCAGTTTTTGGATTTTATAATATATATGTAGAGCATGAGATGTAAGCGTTCTGCAAGATTGTTATTTATGTGTGGTTTGATAGACACTATTATAATACCAGATAATATATTGATTTCAAAAATGTTTTGGGTTATAGTAAGGTAAAAACCGTCCGTGTTTATGTGTGGACTGGTCTTACTATTGTCCTTTTATTTCAAAAGGATTTCCAAAGTTAAACAAGTAGTTTTTGCTTTGAATTTATCAATGAAAGTATTCCAGACTGACCCGATGAATTTTGCTTTGCTTCAAATGCGCTCGGGTCAGACTGAGTATATTTCCAGATTAGGTTTCGCTTGGAGTTTTTGGAGCAGGAAGCAGGAGGCTTCACCGTTAGTTATTCAAAATTATTTCCATTGTGTCTGATATATGATGTACTCTGATGATTGGTATGTATATATATAAAGTTTCTTTTGTAAAGAGATTTGATGTATTATATTTATTCATTCCGTTGTGAGAGTCTGATGTGTTCTTCTTCTTTTTCTTCTATTCTAACAATTCTTTCTTTCTTTTCTCACCCTCTAACTTCTTTCTATTAACAGTCGGGGTTCGATACTTGGATTTTTGGCGAGTGATACGGGGTTATGTATTATTGTCAAAAATTCGAGCGTCGAATTTTGCCCGGGCCGTTACACAAATCCTATTTGATATTAAATACAAGGCTCTGAATAGAAAATATATCGGCTTATGTTAAATATCAAATTCTGAAATCAACAAATATCGTATTAGAATAACGATATATATATATATATCTTCCAAATTCCACCACAATATCCGCATAATCACGGAATTCAATATCGAAATATTCCAAAGATAATTTCGATTCAAATCCATTCCAATTCATATATTGGAAATTCTGGTTATTTTCAAAACCATTTCAAATCCAATTTATTTATTTTAAAAATATTGGATTTATTATTCTAGTTCATAACTAGTTCATTTCGATAAAAATATTTTTTTATCTCTTCAAATATGGAATTTTTCATCCCAATTCTTTCCAAATCATTTATTATGATTTTACACGAATTATTAATATTTTTAATAATTTTATCAAGGCCCATACAGTTGATTTCCATAAACGGTCATTGAACTGCACTTACAACGACCTTTTCAAAATTTGATTTGGACATACTTCTAAATCCAACGGGTTAGATTTCAAATCTATCATATTAATTAGAAAGCTCTTTTCGATACAAACCCAACGGTTCCAGTTTTAGGAGAATCTGACGGTCTGATCTCCCGTAATGTCCGTTCGAAGTCAATGGTCGAAATTCACGAACTACCGCGGCGCGAAGCGTTCTATTCAGGCCACTATATATATATATATATATATATATATATATATTATTTCATCGATTTCAATTCAAAACGTATTTTATAAATCATTTTAAATTCGTTTTCAAAACGATTTCAACTTCATATTCAATTCCTAATCAAAATTGAATATTCCATATCATCGATATATAAATGATAGTATTTTCAAAACATTAGATTTTGAATTCTTTTCCTTTTCGATATTCATTATAAAAATGAATAAAATCGATATAAATATCGTTCACGTCATAATGGCGTTAATATAATCAACACGGCTTTATATATTTAAATATTTTCATATCCATCCCAAATCGGACATCAAAATCGGATTTTGATCCATTACTGAATATTATTTTAAAGTATTCATTATTTTAAAATATTCGTCTTTCTGAACTGGAATCAGACACAGTCAATTACCATATAATTTGATTTATATGGATTTTATACAACATATTTACACAATTGAAACAACCCGAACTTCCGTACCCTTTGAGTCGACTAATCATACCACACGTCTAACCCAAATTGCACAGAAATACGAATCATTTTTAGAAAGAAGTTATAGGATGAGAAATAGGAAGAAAGAAAAGTTAGAATAGAAGAAAAACGAAGATCACAAACTCACAGCGGAACGAATAAAATATATTAGATAACATAAACTTGGAAACACAAACTAGTAACTTTATATACATAACATCTTCAGAGCATAAAAGCTATCTATAGAACAGTACAAACACCTGTTTCCAGATACAACATAGTACACAACGAAAAATATGATAGTCTATAGCTAACTGGTGAAGCCTTCTGCTTCAAGCTCCTTCAAGTGAATCTGTACAATCCCAACAACTTGACTGCCCATACAAATTTGGGCACCCAAGAGTTTAGGGAAAAAAAAACAAAATAAACTCTGGGTCAGTCATCGTACTGGTGTGAGTAAACTCCAACTATTTGTTAAACTTTCAAAATCCTTTCGAAAGAAATGATAATCGTAAGACCCATCCACATATAAACACAGATGGTTTTTACCTTACGATAACCAAAATATTTTTGATATCAAATCCAATGATATTATAATAATGTCTACATCAAAAAAATAGAATCTAGCTGAACGCTTGCATCTCACGCTCCATATAATTACATAAAATCGGAAACCGCAGAGCGCTTATTGGAGATTGGATTTCCAACATGACAAGGTATGGGACCACCTGCCGATAGTGTATCTCTAGAGGCGAATACAGAGGGTTCAACAAGGACGTCTTGCAACCCGGCCCTCATATGACCGACCACTCATTTAACTTGAGTGCATCGAATGTGTATCACCAATGGTTGGGATCAGCAACCGTTTCCTGAAAGGGACAGCATCGATAGATTAAAGAACAAATGGAATTTCTCTAGAAAGGTGATTATACATCCAAATGGGTGCGACGCACTTAGCCATGTTGCCTGCCCGATTTTTTTGTCAATTCCCAGTTGTGAGGCTTGAGGTTTAAATTATCTTCCAGAACATTTGGCCACCATTCACTTTGAATGCCACATCGTCATACCCACCAAATCACAAATTGATTTCCCCAAAAATACCACGGGTATAAAGCTAAGAGAAACAAATTCCTCCGCCACCAAACGTAAGTACGTTTGAAGAGATCAACTTACGCGATCCGTTAGATATACTCTGTGAGACATTCGTCCACTCACGTTGTCCTGGGACTGGACAAACCAAGGGCACTATGCCGTAAACGGGATAGCCCTTGCATAACTCCGCCTTCAATTATTTTCATCATATTTGATCGCAATGCTAACGCCCATGCATAGTGGTTTGCAGATAATAAATCTAATCCCGGTCTCTCCGTATTGACGATGGAAAAATGGCCAAAAGCTTCGATAGTTGGTGATTTAACTATCAAAGAAAAATAAGTGTACAACCAACGATCTTATTTCCAGGTAGGAATTCGATCGATCAAACATCAATCAACATTGACCCCTTTAAATTAATTCCTTATTATATTATCATTTACAATCCTCATTTCCCATCTTTCGTATTCTTTTGTAGCTCGATTTCCCCTCTCGATCCTTTGAAAAACAGTTTCAATATTATAATTCCTTTATTCGAGAAAATATCTCATATTCCTGTTAGAAAACAATTATATATATATTAACGAATCCTTATTTTATATATTCAGAAAATATACCGCATTAATATTGGAAAATATTTCCAAATTCCCTTTCATAATTCTTGGTTGACCATTTCATTTCATTTTAACAACAGCGTTACAATCATTGTTTCCAAATATTTGATTTATAAAACATTTCTTTTAACAACAGCGTTACAATCGCTGTTTAGAATTATAGAACACATATTATAACAATAGCGTGAAGATCGCTGTTAAAACAGTTATTATAACGGCAGCGTTAAAATTCCTATTTAGATTTACCAAAACATATATTATAACGGCAGCGTTCAAAATGTCTATTTAAAAATATTTGGTTTATCAAAATGCAACTTGTATTTACTTATTTAAATAAATCAATCAATAAGTAAATAAATAAAGAAATATTAAATTTTATTCAAATGGAAAGTAAACTAACTACTTCCCTAAATTCAAGGTAATCCAATTTTAATAAATAACTCTCTTTCGAATAATCTATATTCAATTTATATACTGAACTTTACCATTTGAGGTAGATTCAAATTCCAAATTCACATTGAATTCATCGTTTCCAAATCACTACCAAATTCCTTAATAACCCCTCCAGTCCACGAAACGTATCACACTTTATTTTATAAACTAAACTCATCGTTTCCCCTTTTAAAACGATTACCCATTTCCTTTTCATTTAATTTCAAATCTGGATTTCATACTTCCAATTTAAATTCCTTTATAGATATTTCATTCGCAAAATGTTTCCTTTAAACCATTATTTACCTAAATCGTGAATATATTTCTTTTATATATAATCAAATCATTTTGATTTTCATACTAAAAAATAATATTTTAAACCCAACTTCTGTTTAATGTCTATTCAGAATAATTCATATAAGTCTCATTTCCTTTTATTTAATCATTTAAAATTTCTTTCAACATTTCCTTAATAACTTCTAAGTTTACATCTCATTTCAAATATTGGCTTCGAAACCCATTTCCACTTCGCTATATAAATTCAATGTATCCAATGATAAATAATTCAATTCGTATATATTCTCATTCATTAACAAATTCTTGATTCATTCATTTGAACATGTTTACTATTTTCAACTCTATTCAAAATTTAAATTTCTATTTTTGAAAATAAAATTCCTTTTTAACACTCAAATTTCCTTTTCTATATTCGAGAATATTTTATGGTATTTAAATACCCAAATTCTAGATCAGTGTAGCTCAACCACAACAAAGTCAATCATCGACTATATATATATCACACCACACATCAAAATCAAGGAAAAACAGTAATATAAATATAGAGAAACCCAGTTGGGTCCCTCTAACCTGCTTCCCTGCATCCACAGATGTTAATCACATCAATATGAGGTATCATAGTAAACAACACTGATAATCGATCAGCGATATATCTATATCAACTATTTCAACCCATTTTATCAAACATTTCAACCAATCAATCATCACACAATATAAAATTATTATAAATAAATTTAGAAACTTGTTTATATAAAAATATAAACGAGTCAGAGTTAGTGAGTTTACTCACCTTGGTTCGCAGTTGAAGGTTCTGCTTTTCATTTCATTAACAATCAAACAAGCGTTTGATTCAATCACGAAATTCCAGTAGCTCAATCCTCAACCATGTTAATTCCATAATGAAATTTTCGTTGTTACGGTTCCAACGATTCCGATAGTGTCCTCTTCTTAATTAAGTAAATCCATGATTACCGATAATAATTCTTCTTCCACTTGCAGCTAAAACATGCACTTCTCTTTAAAGCAAAGACCACGGTTATTCCCATCCTTCCACTATCATACTTCAAAAAAAAGTGAACCAAAAATATCACTATTCTCCCCATTTAATTCTCCATAACCTCCTTTCAATTTTTGCTTAAACTGTGGCAGGATGTCTACGTCAAGACTTTAAACCAACGCCTTACTTATACAAAGAATCCTCCACCTTCATCTACATTAATGCTTCCACCAACCTGTTTAAAACCTGTAACCCCACACCCCTCAAATAGATACGACTTCTCCTCCTTACCTCTTCATTCACAAATGCAACAATCACGGATTCACAACTGTGCATCCTCACAACCACAACCAATGTTTCCTTATCTTTTTTCCCCTTTATATTGTAAACGCATCCTTCTGTAGCAAACAAGGAACCAATTATATTATAAAATTTAATTACCCATTTAATCATGTGGTTAAGCAAATTAATTAGTCTTAAAATACCTAATCCTTCTTAGCAACTTCATTAATTACCGTATTAACCAAATCCCAAAATCATTATTCCTGGATGTCCACACTGCGCCTGAATTTTTTACGAATCCACACATAACCATTATCAGTCTTCATCTCCTCACGTACTGATCAATCTCATCTCCATCTTCTTCATCACGCACCACTATTGTGAAATGCGTTTCTCCCTCAAACCATGGTATAGCAGTAAAGCATATTCTCGTTAACACTCCTTCTACTGCCCCATCAACATATACTTTCCCTCATTGCTCTCAACCATTTCGCGTCCAAAAATTCCCACAAACCTTATAGTTCCAAACTCTTTCCCCTGTTTGTTTTAAGAATGCTGCTCCTATATTTTCTGAACTCCTCGCGAGCTTCTTGTTCCTTATTCCCCGCTCACCAAACATTCTTGCTCTTCACAACACCTTAACAACGCAACTCCTACCTACTGTAAACCATACCGATTAAAACATGCAGACCTTCCTAGCAAAACTACCCACTTCCTCCAAAACTTTGCCAATCCGACCTCACAAAGCGTACCCCCCCCCCACTCAGCTCCAGATGACTCGCCTCAGCCCCCTGACCTCTCCCGTATCATTTATCCACCCTCTAGCCATTACCAACGATGGTGAGCCTCCCCCAGGCAGAAGCTGATGGCAAAAGAAAATGGTGCGATTCACTACGTATTCGGTCTGAGAAAAATATACTAACTCGAGGATCTTTAACGCAGGAATTCAAAGAATTGGCAATGGGGTGATTTCATCTCGTTTTGGATTCTGTTTTATTCTGTTGAAGGATTGGGTATTATGGCTGTAAAAATAGGAATCGGGAACTAATTTGGGGTTGCGGTTTGATTTGTATTTGGTTATTTAAAATTCATTGAAGTGGAGTTTGTTTGGTTATTTGTTGAAGAACATCAGAGTTGTTGATGGAAAACAAAATCGGGAAGAATGGTTTTTGAGCATTAGGGATTGATGGCGAGTAAAGGGGTGTGAGCTTTATATAGAGTATTTAAACAGGAAACAACATGGAGAACACAGATGTATTAGCTTGGGGAACACGGATTTGAAATTTCTTGATTTGCACGGTTTTAGTTCCTTGGCGTGCACGGGTTGTGGGTAGCTTGGACAACACGGTGTTGAAATAGCTTGGTTGGCACACTATTTGGAAAATGTGGTGAGGCGTACAGAGCAAAGTAGCAATATTTTATATTTGTATTCTTTTCTTATATTTAGGTACAATTGCAAAGTTTACCAAACTCTCAAATGATACCCTATATGAACGCTTATTTACGCTTACCGATGTATGTCATTCTCCTTAACATTTTAGTTTGTAAACACACAAATGGAGAAGCACAATTTTGCTTAGACTATGCCATGCAACACTTCCTCTCCTCTTCGTTTGTTTAATTAAGACCCATACTCATTTAAGTGAACATGTAGGATAAAGATTTCGTTTACGTTCGAGCCGCTACAGACAGAAGTAAGAATACGGTCGTGTCCAGCGAGGTACCACGATCCCAAAACTATAATAATATTGGTAGTTTAACTTATATTATGAAACCCCAAAATATTGATATAAGGTGCAAAATACTCCAAATGAAAAGTTGCATATTTAATTAATTAAAAATTGCAGAAAAATTCTAAAAATTAAATTATAACTACGCCTTAAAAGAGCCTTGTCCAAATTCGAAACTAATATTTACTTATATTAAATAAACCGTTATGGCGTATACACGACTATTGATAAATTTGATTTGAACATAACTTTTTATTCCCGCTACGAAATCTGGATTTTTCACATTCGTTGAAAAGATATTTTCAAACAGATTCAAATATTTCTTGTTTCGCTAAAATCCTATTTATTTTGAATCTTGTACATTCATTTGAAATTTGAAATCGAATTTTCAAACTACCGTGCCATTTTGAACTCATTTTAATTATATTATAAATTATACATTAAATATCATTTTATTAAATAAATTCCTATGTATAATCCAAATAAAATAGTTAAAACACATTTAAATATTCAGAATTCAATGGCTGAAAATCCGGGTCGTTACATTCCTTCCCCCTTAAAATAATTTCGACCTCGAAATTGCTAAGATAGTAAAAATGCTACATACCCTATTAACTAGGTCTAAAAATCCTTTTTGTTCACTTCTTAACTTCAGTTTAACTCAACCAATTTATTTCAATAAAATATTACTTTATTCCTACTAACGAAAATTTTCAAAAATTCTGAAAAATTTCCAACACTTTAAATTCTGAATTTTTTTGGCAGCATCTCCTCTACATGACTCAATCGGTAAAGCCACAACTCGCCTTTCTAGGCCTTCTCCAATCCAAAAGAAAATTGAAAAGTCAAGCAGCTTGCCCCATAGGCTCATAAAATCATCAAACCCAAGTAATATTGTAAACATGTACCTTTTTGTCGGGGATAATTCTATTTCTTGCATTTGCTTCCATTCATTATCTGCTCGGCATACATATATCCCTTCCAATTGATTTCCAAACAAATAAGCTCTTGGTTTCCCAATTAGCTAATCAATTTTCTGATTAGTTCACTTTAATTCTATAATTCAAATTGGATTTTCATCTCCCAAAATCAGTTCACTTATCTTGCTTGGGCTAAAAAATAACTTAACTCCAATTAACGACATCCAATATGTATGTATTCAACTTGTTTGATTTCATTCTGGATTATTTTTAATCCAGTCCAATTTTATTTAATTTTAACTTAAGTTAAATTTCAATTCGTTTGATACGTTTTAACCATTTCAATTTATTTAACTTACACAAGTTAAACCTTAATTTCAGGATTCAAATTCCCGGATTTTATTTTAAATTAGTTTGAAATCATATATATATATATATATATATATATAGACATATATATATATATAACCAAATCAATTCAAAACATTTGAATTTCTAAATCATCTTGTCATTTTCAAACAAATTTTCATTCCCAAATTATTATGGTAGCAATCCGTCACTTAGAAACTTGAAAATGAATACCAATAATGTCGCGACCCATTATCAGTACTATTTTCTCGCCCCCCTGAAGTGATTTCAGTGCTTAATAACTTTCAAAATCCATACAAAATCATCCTTATTCAAAAATTCCTTCAAAACAATGTTATATTCATAATATTCGAGAAAATATTTTCTAAACACCCGGGATTTAAATTCAAATTCTTGTTTGAATTTAATTCTAGTTTATCTTGGTTATATAACCATTTCAATGTTTTATAATTCCATTTGATTGTAATAACAATCAACAAATCTATATAGTATAATATTTCAGAAATTATCATTGTTATATCAAAAATATCCTTTGGGCAAAATTATATCATTTTACCCAAATTTAAAACAATACTATGTCGAATGGTTTTATTCGAGAGTTTAGAAACACTTATCGATATAGTTGTACATCCTGTATCGACCAGAATTCATAAACCACTCAAAAAACCAGCCAACACAATATAAAACAACTGTATATCAAATATACATATATGCGCTCATATATATACATTCAAACTCAATCTAGGGTACTAATAAACCCATCTCTATTGAGTCATGCCACAGAGCCAAGGTTATCACTCAACCTTCATCTCTGATACCAAATGAAACGACCCGAACTTCCGTACCCTTTGAGTCGACTAATCATACCACACATCCAACCCAAATTGCACAGAAACATGAAATATTTTTAGAAAGAAGTTAGAGGATGAGAAATAGGAAGAAAGAAAAGTTAGAATAGAAGAAAAACGATGATCACAAACTCAATGCGGAACGAATAAAATATGTTAGATAACATAAACTTTGAAACACAAACCAGTAACTTTATATACATAC
Organism: Allium sativum; assembly: GCA_030737875.1. Classification (NCBI taxonomy): domain Eukaryota; kingdom Viridiplantae; phylum Streptophyta; class Magnoliopsida; order Asparagales; family Amaryllidaceae; genus Allium; species Allium sativum. Next base: position 566,912,888 of record CM060923.1, on the reverse strand, counting down.
CATAATCAGAGCACAACAACTATCTCTAGAACAGTTATATACACCTGTTTCCAGATACAACATAGTACACAGCGGAAAATATGATAGTCTATAGCTAACTGGTGAAGCCTTCTGCTTCAAGCTCCTTCAAGTGAATTTGTACAATCCCGACTACTTGACTGCCCATACAAATTTGGTCATCCAAGAGTTTAGGTAAAACAAAATAAAATAAACTCTTGGTCAGTCATGGGACTGGTGCGAGTAAACTCCAACCATTTGTTTAACTTTCAAAATCCTTTCGAAAGAAATGATAATCGTAAGACCCATCCACAAATAAACACGGATGGTTTTTACCTTACAATAACCAAAATATTTTTGATATCAAATCCAGTGATATTATAATAATGTCTACATCAAATAACTAGAATCTAGTGGAACGCTTGCATCTCACGCTCCATATAATAATATAAAATCAGAAACTGCAGGGCGCTTATTGGAGATTGGATTTCTAACATGACAAGGTATGGGACCACATGCCGATAGTGTATCTCTAGAGGCGAATACACTGGGTTCAACAAAAACGTCTTGCAACCCGGCCCTCACATGACCGACCACTCATTTCACTTGAGTACGTCGAATGTATATCACCAACGGTTGGGACCAGCAATCGTTTCCTGAAAGGGACAACATCGATAGATTAAAGAACAACTGGAATTTATCTAGATAGGTGATTATACATCCTAATGGGTGCGACCCACTTAGCCATGCTGCCAACCTGATTTTTTTGTCAATTCCTGGTTGTGAGGCTTGAGGTTTAAATTATCTTCCAGAACATCTGGCCACCATTCACTTTGAATTCCACATCGTCATACCCACCAAATCACAAATTGATTTCCCCAAAAATACCACGGGTATAAAGCTAAGAGAAATGAATTCCTCTGCCACCAAACGTAAGTACGTTTGAAGATATCAAATTACACGATCCGTTAGATATACTTTGTCAGACATTCGTCCATTAACGTTGTCCTGGGACTGGACAAACCGAGGGCACTATCCCGTAAGCAGGATAGCCCTTGCATAACTTCGCCTTCAATTTTTTTTCATCATATTTGATCGCAACGCTAGCGCCCATACAGAGTGGTTTCCATATAATAAATCCGATCCCGGTCTCTTCGTATTGACGATGGAAAAATGGTCAAAAACTTCGATAGTTGGTGATTTAACTATCATAGAAAAATAAGTGTACAACCAACAATCTTATTTCCAGGTAGGAATTAGATCGATCAATCACCAATCAACATTGACCCCTTTAAACTAATTCCTTATTATATTATCATTTATAATCCTCATTTCCCATCTTTCATATTCTTTTGTAGCTTGATTTCCCCTCTAAATCCTTTGAAAAACATTTTCAATATTATAATTCCGTTATTTAAGAAAATATATCATATTCTAGTTAGAAAACAATTCTATATATATATATATATATTAACAAATCCTTATTTTATATATTCAAAAAATATACCGCATTAATATTGGAAAATATTTCCAAATTCCCTTTCTTAATTCTTGGTTGGCCAATTCATTTCATTTTAACAACAGCGTTACGATCGTTGTTTCCAAATATTTGATTTATAAAACATTTCTTTTAACAACAACATTACAATTGCTGTTTAGAATTATAGAACACTTATTATAACAATAGCGTTAAGATTGCTGTTAAAACAGTTTTTATAACGGCATCATTAAAATTCCTATTTAGATTTACCAAAACATATATTATAAGGGCAGCGTTTAAAATCGCTATTTGAAAATATTTGGTTTATCAAAATGCAACTTATATTTACTTATTTAAATAAATAAATCAATAAGTAAATAAATAAAGAATTATTAAATTTGATTCAAATGGAAAGTAAACTAACTACTTCCCTAAATTCAAGGTAATCCAATTTCAATAAATAAGTCTCTTTTGAATAATCTATATTCAATTTATATACTGAACTTTACCATTTGAGGTAGATTCAAATTCCAAATTCACATTTGAATTCATCGTTTCCAAATCACTACCAAATTCCTTTATAATCCCTCCAGTCCACGAAATGTATCACACTTTATTTTATAAACTAAACTCATCGTTTCCCCTTTTAAAACAATTACCTGTTTCCTTTTCATTTTATTTCAAATCTGAATTTCATACTTCCAATCTAAATTCATTTATAGACATTTCATTCGCAAAATATTTCCTTTAAACCATTATTTACCAAAATCGTGAATATATTTCTTTTATATATAATCAAATCAGTTTGATTTTCATACTAAAAAATAATATTTTAAACCCAACTTCTATTTAATGTCTATTCAGAATAATTCATATAAGTCTCATTTCCTTTTATTTAATCATTTAAAATTTCTTTCGACATTTCCTTAATAATTTCTAAGTTTACATCTCATTTCAAATATTGGCTTCAAAACCCATTTCCACTTCGCTATATAAATTCAATGTATCCAATGATAAATAATTCAATTCATATCTATTCTCATTCATAAACAAATTCTTGATTCATTCATTCGAACAGGTTTTCTATTTTAACCTCTATTCAAAATTTAAATTTGTATTTTTGAAAATAAAATTCCTTTTTAACACTCAAATTTCCTTTTCTATATTTGAAAATATTTTATGGTATTTAAATACCAAAATTCTAGTTTAGGGTAGCTCAACCATAACAAAGTCAATCACCGACTATATATATCACACCACACATCAAAATCAAGGAAAAACAGTAGTATAAATATTGAGGAACCCAGTTGGGTCCCTCCAACTTGTTTCCCTGCATCCACAAATGTTAATCACGTCAATATGAGATATCGTAGTAAACAGAACTGATAATCGATCAATGATATATCTATATCAAATATTTCAACCCATTTATCAACCATTTCAACCAATCAACCATCACACAGTATAAAATTATTATAAATAAATTTAGAAACTCGTTTATATAAAAATATAAACGAGTCAGAGTTAGTGAGTTTACTCACCCTGGTTCGCAGTTGACGGTTCTGCTTCTCATTTCATTAACAATCAAACAAGCATATGATTCAATCACGAAATTCCAGTAGCTCAATCCTCAACCAGGTTAATTCCGTAATGAAATTTTTGTTGTTACGGTTCCAACGGATCCGATAGTGTCTGCTTCTTAATTAGTTAAATCCATGATTATCGATAATAATTCTTCTTCCACTTGCAACTAAAACACGCACTTCTCTTTAAAGCAAAGACCATGGTTATTCCCATCCTTCAACTATCATACTTCAAAATAAAGTGAATCAAAAATATTACTATTCCCCCCATCTAATTCTCCATAACCTCCTCCCAATTTTTGCTCAACCTGTGGCAGGACAACGGCCTACCTTATACAAAGACTCCTCCACCTTCATCTACATCAATGCTTCCACCAACTTGTTTAAAACCTGTAACCCCACACCCCTCAAATAGATATGACTTCTCCTCCTTACCTCTTCATTCACAAATGCAACAATCATGGATTCACAACTGTGCATCCTCACAACCACAACCAATGTTTCCTTATCTTCCCCCCCTTTTTATTGTAAACGCATCCTTCTGTATCAAACAAGGAACCAATTATATTATATAATTTAATTACCCATTTAATCATGTGGTTAAGCAAATTAATTAGTCTTAAAATAACTAATCCTTCTTAGCAACTTCATTACTTACCGTATTAAACAAATCCCAAAATCATTATTCCTGGATGTCCACACTGCGCCTGAATCTTTTTATGATTCCACACATAACCATTATCAGTCTTCATCTCCTCACGTACTGATCAATCTCATCTCCATCTTCTTCATCACGCATCACTATTATGAAATGCATTTCTCCCCCAAACCATGGTATAGCAGTAAAGCATATTCTCTTGTGACACTCCTGCTACTGCCCCATCAACATATACTTTCCCTCATTGCTCTCCACTATTTCGCGTTCAACAATTCCCATAAACCATATAGTTCAAAACTCTTTCCCCTGTTTGTTTTAAGAATGCTGCTCCTATATTTTTTGAACTCCTCGCGAGCTTCTTGTTCCTTATTCCCCGCTCACCAAAACATTCCTGCTCTTCACAACACCTTAGCAACGCAACTCCTACCTACCATAAACCATACCGATTAAAACATGCAGTCCTTCCTAGCAAAACTACCCACTTCCTCCCAAACTTTGCCAATCCGACCTCACAAAGCGTACCCCTCAGCTCCAAATGACTCGCCTCAGCCCCCTGACCTCACCCATACCATTTATCCACCCTTTGGCCATCACTAATGATGGTGAGCCTCCCCCAGGTTGACGCTGATGGAAAACAAATATGGTGCGATTCAATTCGTATTCGAATTGAGAAAAATATACTAACTCGAGGATCTTTAACGTTGGAATTCAATGAATTGGCAATGGGGTGATTTCATCTCGTTTTGGATTCTGTTTTATTCTGTTGAAGGATCGGGTATTACGGCTGCAAAAATAGGAATCGTGGACTAATTTGGGTTTGCGGTTCGATTTGTATTTGGTTATTGAAAATTCATTGAAGTGGAGTTTGTTTGGTTATTTGTTGAAGAACATCAGAGTTGTTGATGGAAAACGAAATCGGGAAGAATGGTTTTTGAGCATTAGGGATTGATGGCGAGTAAAGGGGTGTGAGCTTTATATAGAGCATTTAAGCAAGAAACAACATGGAGAACACAGATGTATTAGCTTGGGGAACACGGATTTGAAATTTCTTGATTTGCACGGTTTTAGTTCCTTGGCGTGCACGGGTTTTGGGTAGCTTGGACAACACGGTGTTGAAATATCTTGGGTGGCACACTATTTGGAAAATGTGGCGAGGCGTACAGAGCAAAGTAGTAATATTTTATATTTGTATTCTTTTCTTATATTTAGGTACAATTGCAAAGTTTACCAAACTCTCAAATGATACCCTATAAGAACGCTTATTTACACTTACCGATGTATGTCATTCTCCTTAACATTTTAGTTTGTAAACACAAGCACAATTTTGCTTAGACTATGCCATGCAACACTTCCTCTCCTCTTCGTTTGTTTAATTAAGACCCATACTCATTTAAGTGAACATGTAGGATAAAGATTTCATTTAAGTTCAAGCCGCTATAGATAGAAGTAAAAATACGGTCGTGTCCAACGAGGTACCACGATCCCAAAACTATAATAATATCGGTATTTTAACTTATATTATGAAACCCCAGGATATTGATATAGGGTGCAAAATACTCCTAATGAAAAGTTGCATATTTTATTAATTAAAGATTACAAAAAAATTCTAAAATTCTAATTATATCTACGCCTCAAAAGAGCCTTGTCCAAATTCGAAACTAATATTTACTTATATTAAATAAACCGTTATGGCGTATACACGACACTGTAGCGACTATTTCTAAATTTGATTTGAACATAACTTTTTATTCCCGCTATGAAATCTGGATTTTTCACATTCTTTGAAAATATATTTTTAAACAGATTCAAATATTTCTTGTTTCGCTAAAATCCGATTTATTTTGAATCTTGTACATTCATTTGAAATTTGAAATCGAATTTTCCAACTACCGTGCCATTTTGAACTCATTTTAATTATATTATAAATTATACATTAAATATCGTTTTATTAAATAAATTCCTATATATAATCCAAATAAAATATTTAAAACACATTTAAATATTCCGAATTCAATGGCTGAAAATCCAGGTCGTTACAACAATAATAATCAAACACAGTCAACCATCATCCAGAGTGCATTCTACACTGCATAAGCATTTAATATAAATATTCAACGCTTGCATAGCTTGTCAACCAATCGATTGACATACAACTAAATATTGGGATTAGTGTATGTCCAATATCATCCGAATACCCATGTGTGGTTTCAATAAATAAATAATGAATTTTATTTGTGTAGTTGGGCGATGTGTAAAATTCATCGTCTTAATCAATATCAGTCAAATGTGTATACAAATACAAATCGTCCGATTTGTAAATGAATATCTATTTTATTCAAATACCCATTAAAAATTATATTTTTAACTATAAAATATTTATTTCCATTCCACATCACACAATCAATTTTCACAACACAATCAAACAAACAAACAATTCGTCCATGGTTTGTGGACGACGGGTGGTGGGTGCTGCTAAGCACCGTCTTCATCCTAGTATTTATTTTAACTACAGAATAAAATAAAAGTGAGAAGTTTTCACCTTTGGGTTCCACTCCTCGATTCTATATTTCTGGACAGTTCGGATTTCATTTTGATTTCAATCTGATCCATCGCCATCTGTTTCACGCAGTTGATTATTAAAAATCACATTTTTATACTGTTACTTCATACAAAAAAAATCATATTTTTATGTTTTTTATATTTTACAAATCACATTTTTTTTATATCGAACATCACATCTTTTCATTTTAACGATGAACATATAAAGATCGCATTTTTACATCCACGCCAGGTAGATAAAAATCATATTTTTATCTTTTAAAAATTATATTTTTTTTACATAGATAAAAATCATTTCTTTTCTAATTTAAAGAAAATCTAAAATTCACTAGTTTAAAAATATAGACTTCACTTTGCTATTCAAACAATTAAAATCATAACTGTATACGTATAAAAATCTTAACTTTATACGATTAAAACCCTATCTTCATACGATTAAAAATCGTATTTTTATACTCCATAAAAATCATATCTTTTTATTCATAAAAATCATATTTTTATAATTTAAAAATAAAAGGCCGAAAGCTTACATTGATTCTAGGGTTTCAATCAGTAGAGCAGGCCCAGATTGGTCAAGTAAAGTCACCCCATGACTCGAGCATCGGAGAAAGGCTCGTTGGTTTTTTAAATAATTGGATTTTTACTAAGTGGAGGGTTCGTTGTTCGAGATGGGGGGAATGAGTGGCGGCGGAGGGCTGAGAAGGGGTGGCGGGTGGCTGTTGGTGTTGGTGGCGCCCCCTGGTGTGACTGGCGGCGGTCTTCAAATCGATTTTTGGTGGGGGGTAGGTTTGGGGTTACGGCTGTTTAGAGAAGAAGGAGAAGGAGCGCAGAGAGAGAGAGAGAGAGATAGAGAAGCGGGAGGAGAAGGGGAGGCGCACGCTGGGGGAGGGGCGACGATCGCTGGATGTTGGGCGATAGGGTTTGAAATTAAAAAGGGGGAGGGATTCTTTTGTTGACTATGGGTTTTGAAATTAGGGTTTGACCCCCTTATATATATTATTATATTTTTTTAAAGGTGTATTTTCATTCTAACCCCTAATCGAACCCACCGATTGTCATCCTTAGCTAACTACCCCCATTCCAAATGCCATGGGACATGTTTCGTAAGCCAATTCCGTCGTTTCGATCAGTTTTTGTTTAAATTAACATTTAAATCATTAAATTGAATTTTAAACGTACATTTCAATTTACTGGGGTCACATACGGACCCCAAAAATTCCAGAAAAATTATTTCTAGCTTCGTATTGATGATACGGTCCTAACAAAACTAATTTCGTAAAACTTAAAGACCGTTTGAAAAATGACCATTTTCCGGTCGATCCTTATTGACTGAAACTGTTAAAACATGTTTTCTTTTCCCACGCTCTTGTAACAACCCGGAAAATCTGGGCCAGTTTAAAATTTTTATTTTGGCCATTTTAGCGAAGTTTGAATATTTAAAATATATTATTTTAAATAATATTGACGAGAAATTTATTTTGAATATAATTCGAACGTATATATTTATACGCGTCGTCGTTAGAATATAAATAATTATATATAATTATAAATAGAATTGAAAATGGCGCGGTAGTTCGATAATTCGATTTCAAACTTCAATTGAATGTACCGGGTGCAAAACAATCCGGATTTTAGTGAAACCAAAAATGGTAGGATCTATTTGATAATATCTTTCCAACGAATCCGAATTGTCAAGATTTCATAACGGGAATCAAAAGATATGTCCAGTTGAAAATTCTGAATAGTCGCTATGGAATTCAGGCCCTTAAAAATGGACATTTTGCAAATGACCTCGGAATTCGACGAAACCAGTTTTGTTGGGTCCGCAGTGTCAAATTATTGCTAGGTTTCAAATTTCATAATTTTTCGAATCAATATGTGAGCGTGGCAAAGGAAAACGCGTTTGACCAGTTTTAGTTGATTTTAATCGACTGGAAATTGGCCATTTTTCAAACGGTCTCAGAATTCGACGAAACTAGTTTTGTTAGGACCGTATCGTCAATACGAAGCTAGAAAATATTTTTCTAGAATTTTTAGAGTTCGTATGTGACCCCGGTAAATTGAAATGTACGTTTAAATTGAATATATAAAGAATTGTATTTTAAATTCAACAGAAACTGGTCGAGACAGTCGAATCATCTTATGATACATATCCCATTGTGTTTGGAACGGGGGTAATACGCTAGGGACGACAGTCAGTGGGTGCGGTTTCGAGTTCAAAATGAAAAGTTACTTTTAGGATTTCTTTTTTGGAAAAAAAAATCAATTAATTAAATATATATAAAATTATAAAGGGGTCAACCCTTTCTCCATCTTCACTCAGTTGGAAAAAAAGAAAAAAAAAATTAAATTAATACCCGACGCTGCCCTAGCCCCGCGTCCCCTTTCCCCATCGCAACCACTGCCGGAGATCGACGCCCCCCCCACGACGGCGCACCCATCCTCCTTCCTTCCCCCCCAACTCCTCCCTCTCCGTTCTTCAAGTCCCCGATGCCCCCCCCCCCCCCACCGATCCCAGACCCATCGTCGCCCCCTTCCTTGCCAGCGCCGCGCCAGTGGTTGACCCCCCCTCTTCCGCGTCAGGCAATACCCCTCCCCTCGGGCATCCTCTCCCCTCGTCTTACCTCCCCCTCTTCTGAAACGAAACAGCCCGAAACCCATCCGCCGTCCAGACTTCACCACCTCCACCCAGATGCGATCGCCGCCGCCACTGCTCAGGTCCACCTCCGATGGTGATGCCCCCCTCCTCCTGCGAAAGACAGTAAGTCTTTCTTTTCTTTTTCTCTTTTCTTTTGTTAATTTAAAACTGTTTTATTTATTTATTTATTTAGTTTAAAAACTGATTTTTTTTTTATTATTTACTTTAAAATCTGAAAAAGAAGTGATTTTTAACGTGGAAAAGAATTGATTTTTAAATTGTAAAAGAAGGGATTTTAATTTAAAAGGGAAAGTTCGATTTTTTTTATAGTTTAAAGATTTGATTTTGAACACATAGAAGAGAATTAAAAATATGATTTTTATATTTTTAAAGTATTAAAAATATGATTTTTATATTTTTAAAGTATTAAAAATATAGTCTTTACTATATAGATGATGTCAAAATATGATTTTTGTTTATGTAGAGAATTAAAAATATAATTTTTACATGATAGGAATATTAAAAATATCATCTTTATATGTGTAGAAAAATAAAAATGAGATTTTTATAAAGATGAAATCTTTAAATTTAAAAAGGTGAAATCTTTAAATTTCAAAGGGCGAAATCTTTAAATTTCAAAAGGCGAAATCTTTAAATTTAAAAAGGCGAAATCTTTAAATTTAAAAAGGCGAAATCTTTATATAGAAAATAGCGTGATAAAAATATAATTTTTATCTATATAACATAGTAGTAAAACTTCGATTTTTATATATTGAATAGCGAAGTAAAAATTCGATTTTTACATATGTAGTGGCTACGACAACGAAGCTGACAAAAGGGGCGAGAACGACGAAGATTTCTATAAATGAAGAGTCGTAGTATTGGATAGCTTTAGGTGAGAACTTCTCACTCAAAATTCTTTTTCTAGTTATATATATATATACTAGGATGTAGACGGTGTTTAGTAGCACCCGACACCCGTCATCCACAGACCATGGATGGCTTGTTTGTTAAATTGTTTGGTTGAGTAGTTAGTTAGAATATTTGATTGAATGGAAATTGTTTGGTGAAATGAAATTGATTTGATTGATGTGTGAATGGCGTGGGCCTTCACTAGACCGGGGATAAGGCTAGGCCTCGTCCCGTTTCTAGTATCGTGCCGTTATGCCACCGAAATTTTCTAAAATGTGTTAGAAAAATAAAAATATCATTTTATTTAAAGAATGAACTTAATAGAAATTCATATGTTGGAATAAAATGTTTTGTCGTTAAAAATATAATTTTTAACGTGAATGTGAATAAATAAATATTCATTTACAAACCAGACGGTTTGTTTATGTACACCTATTTGAAGGACATTGATTGGGACGATAAATTTTACACATCGCCCAACTGCACGGATAAAATATTTGTTTGATTGTTTGAAACCCCACACGGGTGTTGGGATGAAACTTGAAGTTCACTCATCCTGATTGATTAAATATGTCGATCGATTGATTGACAAGCTGCTATAAGCGTTAAATGTCTATATTTGATGCTTATACAGTGTAGTGCACTTTGGTTGATGGTTGATTATTTTTAAATGCTATTATATACATGTGTTGTATGAAAATCCATATAATTAACATTATATGGTGATTGATTGGGCCTCATTCCAATTTAGAAAATAAAGAATATTATAAAATAAAAGTTCACGTGTTGACAGTACTCATCCATTGAGATTGGTCATGTGTTGAACGAAATATTTTAGTAATAAAATTTACATCTTTATCGATATAAAATAAAAGTTCATGTGTTGACAGTACTCATCCATTGAGATTGGTCATGTGTTGAACGAAATATTTTGATAATAACAACTATTTTGAAAAAGAAATATTTGAAATAGAATATTTGAAAATAGAAATTTATGAAGCCGTGTTGATTAGTTTGACGCCATTTTGACGTGAACGATATTTATATCGATTTTATTCATTTCGAAATGAATTGAATATATAACGATTTCGAAATGAATTGAATATATAACGATTTCGAAATGAATTGAATATATAACGATTTCGAAATGAATTGAATATATAACGATTTCGAAATGAATTGAATATATAACGATTTCGAAATGAATTGAATATATAACGATTTCGAAATGAATTGAATATATAACGATTTCGAAATGAATTGAATATATAACGATTTCGAAAAGAATTGAATATATAACGATTTCGAAAAGAATTGAATATATAACGATTTCGAAATGAATTGAATATATAACGATTTCGAAATGAATTGAATATATAACGATTTCGAAATGAATTGAATATATAACGATTTCGAAATGAATTGAATATATAACGATTTCGAAATGAATTGAATATATAACGATTTCGAAATGAATTGAATATATAACGATTTCAAAATGAATTGAATATTTAACGATTTTGAAATGAATTGAATATATAACGATTTCGAAAAGAATTGAATATATAACGATTTCGAAATGAATTGAATTGAAAACGATTTCGAAAAGAATTGAATATATAACGATTTCGAAATGAATTGAATTGAAAACGATTTCGAAATAAATTGAATTGAAAACGATTTCGAAATGAATTGAATTGAAAACGATTTCGAAATGAATTGAATTGAAAACGATTTCGAAATGAATTGAAAGCGAAGTGAAATGAATTCAAATTGAATTGAAATTTGAATTGAATAGAAATCGATTTTAAAACGAATTTATAAAGAAGAATTCAATTTTGATTTGAATTGAAATGGAAGTTGAAAATGTTTTTGAAACGAATTCAAAACTATTTATATAATTCGTTTTAAATAGAAATCGACGATATATATATTATATATATTATATATATAATATAATGGCCTGAATAGAACGCGCCGCGCCGCGGCAGTTCGCGAATTTCGACCATTTATTTCAAACGGGCATTACGGGAGATCCGACCGTCGGATTCTCCTAAAACCGGAACCGTTGGGTTCGTATCGAAAAGAGCTTTCTAACGGATATTAGAAATTAGAAATCTAACGGTTGGATTTGGAATTATGTCCAAATCAAATTTGAAAAAGGTCGCTATAAGTGCAGTTCGATGGCCATTGATGGAAATCGACTGTACGGGCCTTGATAAAATTATTAAAAATGGTAATAATTTGTGTAAAATCATAAGAAATGATTTAGAAAGAATTGGGATGAAAAACTCCATATTTGAAAAGATAAAAATAGATTTTTATCGAAATGAACTAGTTTTGAACTAGAAATATAATTCTATTTATTTTTAAATAAATAAACTGAATTTGAAAAGGGTTTTAAAAGTAACCAGAATTTCCAATGATTGCATTGGAGTGGATTTGAATCGAAATTGTCTTCGGAATATTTCGATGTTGGAATTCGTGATTATACAGGTGTTGTTATGGAAATTTGAAAGATATATTTATATCGTTATTTCCAATACGACATTTGTTAGTCGTGGAATTTGATATTGAATATAAGCCGGTATATTTTCTATTCAGAGCCTTGTATTGAATATCAAATGTGATTTGGGGTTTGTCGTGAATGGTGTCTTCACTAACACTGTTCTTGAACCCAGTTGAGAAAAGATTAAATCTTTTTATTTAGATTTAATGAAGTGTACCAATTAAATAATATTTAATTGGAATTGAATTGATATTGATTTTTGGGTTTATCGTGGATAGTGTTTTAAATAACACTCGTTCTTTAACCCGATAATTAATGGAATGTGATTTTGGGTTTATTGTGAACCGTGTTTTAAACGACACTGATTCTTTAACCCAGTTAACGATTAAAACTAAGTGGAGTTTTAATGAATCTTTAATTAGATTGAAATGATCGAGAATGGAGTATCACCAGTTTTGCTCCAGGCGATAGTTAAATCTTTAATTAGATTTGAACGTGAAATGGTAATTGAATTTACCGATAACACCGTGGTGTTAGATATGAAGTACTACCAGTTTTACTTCGTGGGATGAATAGGTTGGGATTGGGAAATTAAAACAAATGATTACTTCGGTAAGGTTCGCTAATCCCGACTAGTTTTGAATTGATATTCAAAATAGAATAAAGAATAAATTCAAGACATTTATCTTGGATAAAATTAATGGGAACCTTTCCCTATGAATGTGAAATCAGAAACTAACTGTCGGTTAGCTGAGCAGAATGGTTTTCTGGATATTGATCTGATGTTGGTTTCGGCCTTCGGGGTTAATATTTGGGGAATTATTCTCTTGATTAATTTACGGTTAGTGACTGATGAATTGGAATGAGGCGTATGTTGTGTTTGTGTAACACTTATTTAAAATATACGCGAGTTATTCGGAAAGACCGGGTTTATCCCATTCTGAATAACTGATACGACGATAAGTCGAAGATGAAGACGGTGGTCGAAGACCGGAAGTCTTCACGTCGTTTGGGTGATTACTGATGATCTTGATTGGGCTGTACACCCAAGAAGATGGAAACAGTTGGTGATCGTCCAGACGTACTTGGAGATCGATGGATATGCGGGGTACTAGGTGCCTCCGGTTTCGTTCAGACCCAGAACGGACTTGTAAATGGACTGTGTGTCTGACATTGGATTTTAGTCCGTGTGATTGATCTCTATTAAATATATATCTGTTTGGCGGCGGAGAATTTATTCTCTTGCTTAACGCCCTTCTCTGAGACGTACGAGCTCAGGGGTTATATATTGATGGATATCAAACGCATGGAGTGAATTGCCTGTGTGGCATGCCTAAGTGGCGACTGATCAAGGCTTCTGTTGAAAAGCGAAGTCTTGTGGTTGATGATCGAAGCACGGCCTTTGTGGCGTAGCTTTGTGTAACGTTTACTTCGCGAGTTTCACACCCGGTATGAACCAAAAACGGGAGAGGACATCAGGGAGGACTTGCATTTCTTTCTAGCTAGAAGTGGCGTCAGTGGTTTTACACGCCCTGACGAGTTTGACTTATGTGGTTGTTGCTGTTGCGAGGCGCCTCGGATTGATCGGTCGTTCTCGAACCGATGGAGTCATTTAGTTGGCTCATTTACGCCCCAAAGGGCGGAGAGACGTATTGTTCAGGCATAATAATCCACATCGGTGGACCGGCCCTGACGATCTAAAGGGTTGATGCGTTCTGATCCTGAGACATGGGCTAGATTGTCTCGAATCGGTTGAGGACTATCTTTTGCCTCGGTTCATAGATGGAAATCCAATTTCCAAATACGTGACATTTGCGGTTTTATTTGTAAACCTATATATGGCGACATAGTGGCATGGGACGCTCATGCCGCCTATGATTGATACTTATGATTTGAAGTTGTTTTATACACTATGCACTTATAATAGTATCAAATGATTTGTTTTAAACGTATCAAGCATTCTTTGGCTGTTATAAGGGAAAACCCTATCCTCGGCTGCGTTTCATTGTGTGATGGGACCTGGGTCTTATAACAGCTTCATTTTTCTTTATTTAGCATTGCGCTGTTTGTTTTATGCACTGGTATTCTTGGGAGGAAACCCGTTCCGTGTTATACGGCGTGGTCCCTTGATTTACCTAACTTTAAGAATAAAGATTAACTGTTTTAGTTCTCACACCAGTCACATGACTGACCTGGAGTTTATTGTTTTAACCTAAACTCTGGGTGCCCTTATTTTGACACGGGCAGCTAGTAGTTTTGGTTTTGCATATTTATATTCACAGGATCCTGGTTTACAGCTGGAACGATATCCGGAAAGCTTTGTATCCGTATATCTCCTTCTAGTTGTGTATTGTATTATTTTCCGCTGCTATGTATTTAAATGTAATTTAAATCTCTGATATTTCTGTGTAATATTCATTTATACTCTGTATATTCTTGTAATCTGATGCATTGTTGTAATATACAATGAAATGTTCTTTTATATGCGTTTTGTTGTGGCTTGTTCTCGAACTATCCGACGCTTTCCTTTACGGGGAAGTTACGGGTTTTCACAGTTGGTATCAGAGCTTTGGTTTACAAAGCTTAGAGAACAAGGCACATTAGAACCATATGAAAGAATTCATCAGAAATAGGGTTAGTAAAATCCAATGGGAATGACTCGTTAGAGATGGGATCAGTAGTATCCTAGAACGAGCGTGAAGAGTATATTTCTAAAATGAAAACAAATTTTTGTTTTGAAAATTTAAATCACTTATTCGTATTTGATTATCTATTTATATTGAGTTGGACAGTCCAGTATATAAAGATTTTGCGTATACGTCTGATCCACGTGTATTTGAAATTTCAATATACTGGATAGATATGGAGTCACACTCTAGTCGCCCGGAGACGATTCTGATGATAGTCTAGACATCATCAGAATTGGTATTCGAGTTTCGAAAGCGAGATTTCTATATATTTCCATTAGACTGGTGTGAGAACCAAATTTAGATAGGGCTTGTTGTTGTGAATTGGCATCAAAAACATGATTTTCTTTATATATAGATATCAAAGTTATAAATTTGAAACGTTAATCCACTAATAGATTGATGTTTGTGTTGCTTATTTATTGGTTTACTAATTTTGAACCATTATGCCTAATAGCATCAAATATTGAACTGTATTGAAAATTGGTCGCATTTACTTGCATATACATATACTTACATTGAACAGGTCATAGCAAGGAGGCTAGAACAGAGAATAAAATTTGTTTTCCCGACAAATAGGTACATGTTTACTACATAATTTACTGTTTTGTTTGGGTGATGATGATTTTATGAGCCTATTGGCTAGCCGCTTGGCTTTTTCTTTTTCTTTTTGAGATCTGAAGGACCGGGGAAGCTATTTGAAATTCCCCGATGCTCCCGGTGCAGGGGAGGTTATGGCGAAATTTTTCGAAAATTTAGGGTGTTAGCCAAATTTTTGAAGTTTTGAAAATTCTCAGAAACTAAAGAGTTGGAGAATGGAAGTCAGATCGAGCGTAGAGTTGATTAATCAAACCACTTTCGACTTTGTTCCTTTTCGGGGACGAAAAGTTTTAAGTGGGGGAGATTGTAACAACCTGGAAAATCTGGGCCAGTTTAAAATTTTTATTTTGGCCATTTTAGCGAAGTTTGAATATTTAAAATATATTATTTTAAATAATATTGACGAGAAATTTATTTTGAATATAATTCGAACGTATATATTTATACGCGTCGTCGTTAGAATATAAATAATTATATATAATTATAAATAGAATTGAAAATGGCGCGGTAGTTCGATAATTCGATTTCAAACTTCAATTGAATGTACCGGGTGCAAAACAATCCGGATTTTAGTGAAACCAAAAATGGTAGGATCTATTTGATAATATCTTTCCAACGAATCCGAATTGTCAAGATTTCATAACGGGAATCAAAAGATATGTCCAGTTGAAAATTCTGAATAGTCGCTATGGAATTCAGGCCCTTAAAAATGGACATTTTGCAAATGACCTCGGAATTCGACGAAACCAGTTTTGTTGGGTCCGCAGTGTCAAATTATTGCTAGGTTTCAAATTTCATAATTTTTCGAATCAATATGTGAGCGTGGCAAAGGAAAACGCGTTTGACCAGTTTCAGTTGATTTTAATCGACTGGAAATTGGCCATTTTTCAAACGGTCTCAGAATTCGACGAAACTAGTTTTGTTAGGACCGTGTCGTCAATACGAAGCTAGAAAATATTTTTCTAGAATTTTTAGAGTTCGTATGTGACCCCGGTAAATTGAAATGTACGTTTAAATTGAATATATAAAGAATTGTATTTTAAATTCAACAGAAACTGGTCGAGACAGTCGAATCATCTTATGATACATATCCCATTGTGTTTGGAACGGGGGTAATACGCTAGGGACGACAGTCAGTGGGTGCGGTTTCGAGTTCAAAATGAAAAGTTACTTTTAGGATTTCTTTTTTGGAAAAAAAAAATCAATTAATTAAATATATATAAAATTATAAAGGGGTCAACCCTTTCTCCATCTTCACTCAGTTGGAAAAAAAGAAAAAAAAAATTAAATTAATACCCGACGCTGCCCTAGCCCCGCGTCCCCTTTCCCCATCGCAGCCACCGCCGGAGATCGACGCCCCCCCCCCTCACGACGGCGCACCCATCCTCCTTCCTTCCCCCCTAACTCCTCCCTCTCCGTTCTTCAAGTCCCCGATGCCCCCCCCCACCGATCCCAGACCCATCGTCGCCCCCTTCCTTGCCAGCGCCGCGCCAGTGGTTGACCCCCCCTCTTCCGCGTCAGGCAATACCCCTCCCCTCGGGCATCCTCTCCCCTCGTCTTACCTCCCCCTCTTCTGAAACGAAACAGCCCGAAACCCATCCGCCGTCCAGACTTCACCACCTCCACCCAGATGCGATCGCCGCCGCCACTGCTCAGGTCCACCTCCGATGGTGATGCCCCCTCCTCCTGCGAAAGACAGTAAGTCTTTCTTTTCTTTTTCTCTTTTCTTTTGTTAATTTAAAACTGTTTTATTTATTTATTTATTTAGTTTAAAAACTGATTTTTTTTTTATTATTTACTTTAAAATCTGAAAAAGAAGTGATTTTTAACGTGGAAAAGAATTGATTTTTAAATTGTAAAAGAAGGGATTTTAATTTAAAAGGGAAAGTTCGAATTTTTTTATAGTTTAAAGATTTGATTTTGAACACATAGAAGAGAATTAAAAATATGATTTTTATATTTTTAAAGTATTAAAAATATGATTTTTATATTTTTAAAGTATTAAAAATATAGTCTTTACTATATAGATGATGTCAAAATATGATTTTTGTTTATGTAGAGAATTAAAAATATAATTTTTACATGATAGGAATATTAAAAAATATCATCTTTATATGTGTAGAAAAATAAAAATGAGATTTTTATAAAGATGAAATCTTTAAATTTAAAAAGGTGAAATCTTTAAATTTCAAAGGGCGAAATCTTTAAATTTCAAAAGGCGAAATCTTTAAATTTAAAAAGGCGAAATCTTTAAATTTAAAAAGGCGAAATCTTTATATAGAAAATAGCGTGATAAAAATATAATTTTTATCTATATAACATAGTAGTAAAACTTCGATTTTTATATATTGAATAGCGAAGTAAAAATTCGATTTTTACATATGTAGTGGCTACGACAACGAAGCTGACAAAAGGGGCGAGAACGACGAAGATTTCTATAAATGAAGAGTCGTAGTATTGGATAGCTTTAGGTGAGAACTTCTCACTCAAAATTCTTTTTCTAGTTATATATATATATACTAGGATGTAGACGGTGTTTAGTAGCACCCGACACCCGTCATCCACAGACCATGGATGGCTTGTTTGTTAAATTGTTTGGTTGAGTAGTTAGTTAGAATATTTGATTGAATGGAAATTGTTTGGTGAAATGAAATTGATTTGATTGATGTGTGAATGGCGTGGGCCTTCACTAGACCGGGGATAAGGCTAGGCCTCGTCCCGTTTCTAGTATCGTGCCGTTATGCCACCGAAATTTTCTAAAATGTGTTAGAAAAATAAAAATATCATTTTATTTAAAGAATGAACTTAATAGAAATTCATATGTTGGAATAAAATGTTTTGTCGTTAAAAATATAATTTTTAACGTGAATGTGAATAAATAAATATTCATTTACAAACCAGACGGTTTGTTTATGTACACCTATTTGAAGGACATTGATTGGGACGATAAATTTTACACATCGCCCAACTGCACGGATAAAATATTTGTTTGATTGTTTGAAACCCCACACGGGTGTTGGGACGAAACTTGAAGTTCACTCATCCTGATTGATTAAATATGTCGATCGATTGATTGACAAGCTGCTATAAGCGTTAAATGTCTATATTTGATGCCTATACAGTGTAGTGCACTTTGGTTGATGGTTGATTATTTTTCAATGCTATTATATACATGTGTTGTATGAAAATCCATATAATTAACATTATATGGTGATTGATTGGGCCTCATTCCAATTTAGAAAATAAAGAATATTATAAAATAAAAGTTCATGTGTTGACAGTACTCATCCATTGAGATTGGTCATGTGTTGAACGAAATATTTTAGTAATAAAATTTACATCTTTATCGATATAAAATAAAAGTTCATGTGTTGACAGTACTCATCCATTGAGATTGGTCATGTGTTGAACGAAATATTTTGATAATAACAACTATTTTGAAAAAGAAATATTTGAAATAGAATATTTGAAAATAGAAATTTATGAAGCCGTGTTGATTAGTTTGACGCCATTTTGACGTGAACGATATTTATATCGATTTTATTCATTTCGAAATGAATTGAATATATAACGATTTCGAAATGAATTGAATATATAACGATTTCAAAATGAATTGAATATATAACGATTTCGAAATGAATTGAATATATAACGATTTCGAAATGAATTGAATATATAACGATTTCGAAATGAATTGAATATATAACGATTTCGAAATGAATTGAATATATAACGATTTCGAAATGAATTGAATATGTAACGATTTCGAAATGAATTGAATTTGTAACGATTTCGAAATGAATTGAATATATAACGATTTCGAAATGAATTGAATATATAACGATTTCGAAATGAATTGAATATGTAACGATTTCGAAATGAATTGAATATATAACGATTTCGAAATGAATTGAATATATAACGATTTCGAAATGAATTGAATATATAACGATTTCGAAATGAATTGAATATATAACGATTTCGAAATGAATTGAATATATAACGATTTCGAAAAGAATTGAATATATAACGATTTCGAAATGAATTGAATTGAAAACGATTTCGAAAAGAATTGAATATATAACGATTTCGAAATGAATTGAATTGAAAACGATTTCGAAATGAATTGAATTGAAAACGATTTCGAAATGAATTGAATTGAAAACGATTTCGAAATGAATTGAATTGAAAACGATTTCGAAATGAATTGAATTGAAAACGAATTCAAATTGAATTGAAAGCGAAGTGAAATGAATTCAAATTGAATTGAAATTTGAATTGAATAGAAATCGATTTTAAAACGAATTTATAAAGAAGAATTCAATTTTGATTTGAATTGAAATGGAAGTTGAAAATGTTTTTGAAACGAATTCAAAACTATTTATATAATTCGTTTTAAATAGAAATCGACGATATATATATTATATATATTATATATATAATATAATGGCCTGAATAGAACGCGCCGCGCCGCGGCAGTTCGCGAATTTCGACCATTTATTTCAAACGGGCATTACGGGAGATCCGACCGTCGGATTCTCCTAAAACCGGAACCGTTGGGTTCGTATCGAAAAGAGCTTTCTAATGGATATTAGAAATTAGAAATCTAACGGTTGGATTTGGAATTATGTCCAAATCAAATTTGAAAAAGGTCGCTATAAGTGCAGTTCGATGGCCATTGATGGAAATCGACTGTACGGGCCTTGATAAAATTATTAAAAATGGTAATAATTTGTGTAAAATCATAAGAAATGATTTAGAAAGAATTGGGATGAAAACTCCATATTTGAAAAGATAAAAATAGATTTTTATCGAAATGAACTAGTTTTGAACTAGAAATATAATTCTATTTATTTTTAAATAAATAAACTGAATTTGAAAAGGGTTTTAAAAGTAACCAGAATTTCCAATGATTGCATTGGAGTGGATTTGAATCGAAATTGTCTTCGGAATATTTCGATGTTGGAATTCGTGATTATACAGGTGTTGTTATGGAAATTTGAAAGATATATTTATATCGTTATTTCCAATACGACATTTGTTAGTCGTGGAATTTGATATTGAATAT
This sequence comes from Allium sativum, assembly GCA_030737875.1. Classification (NCBI taxonomy): domain Eukaryota; kingdom Viridiplantae; phylum Streptophyta; class Magnoliopsida; order Asparagales; family Amaryllidaceae; genus Allium; species Allium sativum. Next base: position 566,892,197 of record CM060923.1, on the reverse strand, counting down.
AAGCCGGTATATTTTCTATTCAGAGCCTTGTATTGAATATCAAATGTGATTTGGGGTTTGTCGTGAATGGTGTCTTCACTAACACTGTTCTTGAACCCAGTTGAGAAAAGATTAAATCTTTTTATTTAGATTTAATGAAGTGTACCAATTAAATAATATTTAATTGGAATTGAATTGATATTGATTTTTGGGTTTATCGTGGACAGTGTTTTAAATAACACTCGTTCTTTAACCCGATAATTAATGGAATGTGATTTTGGGTTTATTGTGAACCGTGTTTTAAACGACACTGATTCTTTAACCCAGTTAACGATTAAAACTAAGTGGAGTTTTAATGAATCTTTAATTAGATTGAAATGATCGAGAATGGAGTATCACCAGTTTTGCTCCAGGCGATAGTTAAATCTTTAATTAGATTTGAACGTGAAATGGTAATTGAATTTACCGATAACACCGTGGTGTTAGATATGAAGTACTACCAGTTTTACTTCATGGGATGAATAGGTTGGGATTGGGAAATTAAAACAAATGATTACTTCGGTAAGGTTCGCTAATCCCGACTAGTTTTGAATTGATATTCAAAATAGAATAAAGAATAAATTCAAGACATTTATCTTGGATAAAATTAATGGGAACCTTTCCCTATGAATGTGAAATCAGAAACTAACTGTCGGTTAGCTGAGCAGAATGGTTTTCTGGATATTGATCTGATGTTGGTTTCGGCCTTCGCGGTTAATATTTGGGGAATTATTCTCTTGATTAATTTACGGTTAGTGACTGATGAATTGGAATGAGGCGTATGTTGTGTTTGTGTAACACTTATTTAAAATATACGCGAGTTATTCGGAAAGACCGGGTTTATCCCATTCTGAATAACTGATACGACGATAAGTCGAAGATGAAGACGGTGGTCGAAGACCGGAAGTCTTCACGTCGTTTGGGTGATTACTGATGATCTTGATTGGGCTGTACACCCAAGAAGATGGAAACAGTTGGTGATCGTCCAGACGTACTTGGAGATCGATGGATATGCGGGGTACTAGGTGCCTCCGGTTTCGTTCAGACCCAGAACGGACTTGTAAATGGACTGTGTGTCTGACATTGGATTTTAGTCCGTGTGATTGATCTCTATTAAATATATACTGTTTGGCGGCGGAGAATTTATTCTCTTGCTTAACGCCCTTCTCTGAGACGTACGAGCTCAGGGGTTATATATTGATGGATATCAAACACATGGAGTGAATTGCCTGTGTGGCATGCCTAAGTGGCGAATGATTAAGGCTTCTGTTGAAAAGCGAAGTCTTGTGGTTGATGATCGAAGCACGGCCTTTGTGGCGTAGCTTTGTGTAACGTTTACTTCGCGAGTTTCACACCCGGTATGAACCAAAAACGGGAGAGGACATCAGGGAGGACTTGCATTTCTTTCTAGCTAGAAGTGGCGTCAGTGGTTTTACACGCCCTGACGAGTTTGACTTATGTGGTTGTTGCTGTTGCGAGGCGCCTCGGATTGATCTGTCGTTCTCGAACCGATGGAGTCATTTAGTTGGCTCATTTACGCCCCAAAGGGCGGAGAGACGTATTGTTCAGGCATAATAATCCACATCGGTGGACCGGCCCTGACGATCTAAAGGGTTGATGCGTTCTGATCCTGAGACATGGGCTAGATTGTCTCGAATCGGTTGAGGACTATCTTTTGCCTCGGTTCATAGATGGAAATCCAACTTCGAAATACGTGACATTTGCGGTTTTATTTGTAAACCTATATATGGCGACATAGTGGCATGGGACGCTCATGCCGCCTATGATTGATACTTATGATTTGAAGTTGTTTTATACACTATGCACTTATAATAGTATCAAATGATTTGTTTTAAACGTATCAAGCATTCTTTGGCTGTTATAAGGGAAAACCCTATCCTCGGCTGCGTTTCATTGTGTGATGGGACCTGGGTCTTATAACAGCTTCATTTTTCTTTATTTAGCATTGCGCTGTTTGTTTTATGCACTGGTATTCTTGGGAGGAAACCCGTTCCGTGTTATACGGCGTGGTCCCTTGATTTACCTAACTTTAAGAATAAAGATTAACTGTTTTAGTTCTCACACCAGTCACATGACTGACCTGGAGTTTATTGTTTTAACCTAAACTCTGGGTGCCCTTATTTTGACACGGGCAGCTAGTAGTTTTGGTTTTGCAGATTTATATTCATAGGATCCTGGTTTACAGCTGGAACGATATCCGGAAAGCTTTGTATCTGTATATCTCCTTCTAGTTGTGTATTGTATTATTTTCCGCTGCTATGTATTTAAATGTAATTTAAATCTCTGATATTTCTGTGTAATATTCATTTATACTCTGTATATTCTTGTAATCTGATGCATTGTTGTAATATACAATGAAATGTTCTTTTATATGCGTTTTGTTGTGGCTTGTTCTCGAACTATCCGACGCTTTCCTTTACGGGGAAGTTACGGGTTTTCACAGCTCACATATTGATTTAAAAAATTATGAAAATTGGAACCTAGCAATAATTTGACATCCCGAATCCAACAAAAGTGGTTTTCTTGAGAACAGAGGCCGTTTGCAAAATGGCTATTTTTAAGGGTTATATTTCCATAGCGACTTTTCTGAATTTTCAACTGGGCATAACTTTTTATTCCCACTATGAAATTTTAATTTTTCGGATTCGTTGGAAAGATATTTTCAAACATATTCAGATATTTCCGGTTTCGCTAAAATCCGGTTTATTTTGAATCCTATACATTCATTTGAAATTTGAATTCGAATTTTCGAACTACCACGCCATTTCCAATTCCTTTTATAATTAAAATAATATTTTATATTATAACATCGATTCAAATAAATATATATGTTCTAATTCTATTCAAAATAAATTTCTCATCGTTATTATTTAAAATAAATCATTTTAAATACTCAAAATTCATCAAAATTGCCAAAATAAAATTTTCAAATTAGTTAAGATTTTCCAGGTTGTCACACCAATAAACCCTCAATTCACATTTATGCTTATAGTCCTATCAACAGATTATGCCTATAATCACAATTCAACTTATAATCCCAATTTCATGTTCATATTTCCAATTTGATTTATATACATGAATCCCACCCTAATTGTATTCATAATTCCAAGCATAGTTATGCTCAATTCCCCATATATGTCGCATTTCTTTTTACATTTAATTAACTTCAATAAAGTGAAATTATTCCAATTCTACCAATTTTTCATATTCATTGAAGTTATGCTCCAAAATTACAACCTATCAGTTTTTCACCATATTACCCAACCTTAAGTTGCGCTCAAATTACAGTCTTGGTTATTCATGTCCATTATTAATCCACGCACTTTCCAATTATCCCAACATACTTAATTTTTCCAACTTAATTTGCACATATTTTCACTAATGTCCCAGATTAATTTTTGTAGTTATGTGCCAACTTACCAACACACTTAATTTCAAGTATTTTATAAGTTGTACAACAACTCCCCAAATTTCCAATTTTGTCATAAGTTATGCTACAAATTCAATTATAGGTTATACCCAAAATTTAACATTAATTATGCCCAAATTAACCCAACATTTGCTAAATTACCATTCGTTCATTCTCTCTACGAGATTTGGCCCAGGCTCGAAGGTAGCCTGACTATAAAAATAAAAAGGGAAGGATGAAGGGGAAGAGATAAGGAACATGCATAATAATAAAAGTTGTAACATTTTAATTGGGGAATTGCTAAACGATATGTATATAATTATTCACAAGAATAATTTAAACCCACTCACCTTGCCAGGATTAGAAAAGAGATAAATCATTGTTGTAACACTTTGATGTTTATTAACCTTCTAAATTGATTGTTGATGAAGAACTTGTCTCTAAAAATCTCTATTTAATTTATGTTGAAGGTGGAGGCTAGGTTAGTTGAGAATTTAGCAGCATGGAGGCTAGGGTTAAAGAGATAGATGAGATTAGGGTTGGGTTTGATGTTTATTTATAGCTGTAGTAGGTGAATTTGGGCCTTAGGATTAAAATAGAATCCATCTAAACCTTCCACCTCGCTAAAAAAGAAGGTTCTAGAGTAGGCTAAACCAACCCAGGTGCGTTGCACCTATACGCACGCGTGGACACTGATGGTGTTGACACCTTCCTATATGCAGCTTCTTTTCTTTTTGTACAAGCAAAATCTTAAAAGCTCCTTAATAAATGCAAAGAACGTTTCTTTTCCATTAATGCATCCTTCTATGTGTCATTATTTTATATATAATATGAATTGTATTAATTTTTTGACATTAGCTTGCTTTAATTGAATCAATTTATGTTTATTTTCCAACTTCTTTCTATGCATTAAATTTCTCATGTGACATTATTTCTTAGTTGCATATATTTCTAATATTCTTATTTAAATGTGTTAAAGCTTTCCTGTTTCATGCACTTGATATGTTGCTTCTTTTTAACGCATTAAATTGCTCGGTCCCTCTTTTTTTCTATGCATGCTTTAATTGCATATTTGACATGTTTGCATTCTATATTCTTTTTCTTTTATTTGCATGACATTAATTCGTTTTTATTTAGGTTCATGAATCTACACATTTCTATTATTTTTATTTAGGTTCATGTATCTACACATTTCTACTATTTTTAGCGCATGTATTATCTTCCTACAAAATTTTGAATTTCAAATAACATGTATACACATATGCCCCTTCTCATTTATTGTTGCATGCAATTTTATTAATTTACCTTTTTACCATTTACATTAATTACATTAACGTTTCTCTTTATTAATTGTTTTCTCTATCATAATTACATGCATGTACTTCTTTTTCCTTTTTAACATTATTACATGTGCAATTGTATTGCACACTTTTTTTTCCTTGCATTAACTTCTTTTTAATTTATATATATATATATATATATATATATATATATATATATATATATATATATATATTGCATGCAACTCATTTTCCTTCATTTCAATGCACTTATATATATATTTTAAATTTTCCTTTAAATATATCTATGCATATAATATATACATATATGCATATTTTTAATTATCACTAAAAATGTGGGGTGTTACACATTTGGTATCAGAAAGGTTAAACGATCAAAGAAATTAGTTGAATTAGGAATCGTGAGGGAACGTAATTCGATTTTCTTTTCTGTTTTTCTTTGTCTTTCTTACTCGATTTTAATTTATTTTGACAATGAAATTAGTCGTGGGTCTAATTATATAAAATGGGCTTTGAGCGACTAAGGGTTGAAATATGTTGAGTTTGCGTTTCAAGCCAATTCTGTCTTACTCCACAGTACATTTGCAATTTCATCATGAAGAGCATGAGACAACATATGGTGGATCCCGTTGATTCGAGTTTGGATACTGGACAAAAATCTTGCTACAACTGAGATAGTCATCATTCCTGGTTTTATTTCATTGGTAGTTCTAGTTAAGACCACTATCCAATCCAAAACGTGGAAAAAGACCACATTAATATGTCATATCCACTTTAGAAATATAACTATGAGGTGCATACATTTGTTACTTCGCTAAAATTCTGAATCTACCTTTGTTGAAATATTCAATTGAGTTCTTGGCCTTGTATCCAAGGAGATTTATTTTTAAAACTATTTGAGAAATAAAAATGGATTTCAACAGTTTCTAAATACGGTTTCAGAAAATGGTTTATGAAGATGTGGTTTTAAATTCTTAATCTATTCGTGTTTCAAAAATTTAGGGCTATTGTATAATTTTAATAAATATAGCCTGACTGGTAGGAAAGATGGAGTTATAAATGACAAGGAATATGCCATTAAACTTGAAAACAAAAAAATTTAAGTGTCCCCCTTCCTATATATATTGGATAATTTATTGAAATTACCCCAACTAATTCTTAAGATTCTCAAGCTCTAATATCTTTGAACACGAAAAGGTTTTTCCAGTTTGAAATATAAAACTGGAATATAAATAATAGTAATAATTATAAATTGGTTTATGAATACGAAACCTTTTATTTACAATAAAATTCCATTTTGGAAAGTTTTAAATTTTTCTTTAAAAAGGCTAAGGAAAATCCTTCATCCGGATTTTGGGGTATTTGATTTCGTGAATCGTCCTTTGTTGCCAGCTAGATAAGGGGAAAATATGTTTTAGTTATACAATGGATTTCTAGTTGAATTAATTTTGAAATCCGCTCGTTCGTTGTGTAGTCGAAGCTGCATTGCTAAGACTATAAGTCCTTGGAGTTGGTTCAGAGTTTAACTGTGGTCTTTAAATACTATGGTGGTGATGATGACTATTTTTTGAATTGCGTTGAATCTTAAAAGATAACGTGGGATGATTAACATTTTAATCCGGCCTAATAAGGTCAAGGTCCAACCTCTGTCCAAAGCCCATTGGGCAGTTGATCGTTTAGTGCTATATTATGATGGTCAATTAATTGATGAGTTTTGGTACAACTTGGACCAAGGACTCAACCATAAAAGTTGCATCCAAATTACCCCTTGACTTCCTTCTTTCGTCCTTTCTTCCTCATCCAGCCAAACCACATCTCTATCCTTCTTCTCTTTCTTATCGTCGCCTCGTCTTCTCATTTTCTACATTTGTTCATGCATTAGATCTTGGCTCAATAGTACTCCAAGATCGAATTTTCTTCTCTCCGACATTTTCTTAGTCCATAATACCTAATTGAGCTATCCGATCTTACTCACACCATTTAAGTCCCACCCTTGGGTAGAGATCATTCAGTTGGATCAGAATGAATAAAAGCATTTCATCTCTTTAGGGCTAATTAAATTTGTTGCGGTAGTTGAACTTGCACCGGTCCATTGCTCGAGATCTTAGAACAAGGTTGTGTTTGTGTTGCATTCGCCTTTTCTATAACTTGTTGGAATAGGTTCTTTCAAAGGAGATCGCCATTTCGGAGATGAAGATTAAGCTCTCTTTTTGATAGTTTTTCTGAGGAGAATCTCGAAGAGATTTTAGAGGAATCTGTGTCCTACGCAGACTTAAATGGCCTCCTGTTTAAACAGCTTTAGAGATTTTGCGGCAAATATCTTTTTCTTGATGTCATTTTTTTTGTTCGGGAATCTAAGTTCGAACTTCCCATGTTGACGTGTGACCCATTTAGCACATTTTTCTATAAATGGGAAGTTAAGACTAGATTTTTTTCATGATGCAAAAATCAATCTTTTTAATCGGTGGCATAACAATCAATTACTGTCGCATCACATTCGATTCAGCTTGTGTACTTGTTGTTGTCTCATGGAGTTACTTGCTCCAATTTCACCTATCTACTTTGTCCTTAGGCAATATTGGGTGGGTTTCCATGAGAAGCATTTTTGTGGTAGGTTTCATTTCTCATCATAAATTCTCTCTTAGAAGAGATGGTTATGTGGGAACCTCCAACAACACCAGCAGTGTTGGTAACACGAGATCGATCATTTTACTACCATGATATGGTTAATCAAAGATCATGAAAATTGGTTTGAGCTCCAACTGCGGAGAAAGGCATCTCATTGCTTATAACCATTGTTTTGGGAGTTTTGGTGTTGTTATCCCTTTCCAGCATTGGGTTCTTGGTTGTGGTGCTTCGTGCTTGTAACTATTAGTTTTGTTTAAATCGCACGACTTAGGTATATAAGATTTCTTGGAGATGTTCATGTCATTCACATGTGCCTATTTGAATGAAATCTCATTTTCGTATCTAAGCTAATAGTAGTCCTAGAGCTGAAAAGAATATAATTCTGTTTTGAATAAATTTTAGTAAAGTACTGATTTTACATTGTTTTCGTGATGGGTATACAAATAAATAAATCACCATTCCTTGTTAAAGCTAAAATTTATTTTGGTCTTTTTATGTGTGATTTCAGTTTTCGCATTTTTGGCGTAACTGACTGCCTTTTTCATCAGCATGTGACTTTAATCGCTTAAGTTGCCGCAAATTACATTTTTGAAAGTTTTCGGGAAATGTTATAATAATGTCTAAATACAAATAAATATCAATCTAGCTAAACGCTTGCATCACACGCTCCACATAAATTGTATTTAATCAATACCGCGAGCGCTTATTGGAAATTTGATTCCGACTATGACAAGGTATAGAACCACCTGCCGATAGTGTATATCTAGAGAGGAATACACTAGGTTCAATAAGAACATCTTGCTACCTAACCACACATGAGCGACCACTCATTTCGCTTAAGTGTATCAAATGTATATCACCAAAACTTAGGGATCAGCAATCATTTCCCGAAAGGGACAACATCGAATAGAATAAAGAAGGAAACAAAATTTCTCTAGATAGGTGATTGTTCACACTAATGGGAGTGACCAACATAGCCATGCTGCCTGCCTAATTTTTGTTATTTCCCGGTTTTGAGGTTTGAGGCTGGACTCACCTTTGGATATAACACGTCTTCATTCACTTTGAACGCCACATCGTCAAACCCGCTAAATCGCAAATTGATTTCCACAAAAATATCCCGGGCACAAAGCTAAGAGAATCGAAATCCTCCGCCACCAACGTAAGTACGTTTGAAGTGATCAACTTACGCAATTTATTAGGCATACTCTGTTAGACATTCATCCATACAATTTTTCCTGGGACGGGACAAAAAGAAGGCGCTATCATGTAAATCCGTCTTAGGAAATTCCTACTTAGGATCGATAGAATAGCCCTTGCATAACTTCATCTTCAGTGATCTTCAATAATCTCTAACTCGCAACGTATATATCGAATCGAAGTGGAATTCGATTTCGTCTCTTCGAAAACGATAACGAAAAGGTCCAGATTTGATAGTCGGTGATTTGACAACCAAATATAAAATAAACAGATTTATTTTCATTGGATCTGCTAAGCCTTATTTAAACAATCTAAATTATTTAAATTTCAATATTGACTTTAAATAAATATTTATTTAGGAACGTAAGTATTAATTAACTTATAAATTCTTATTATCAAACCTTACATAATAAATTTCATACTTGAATATCCGTTTCATAGTTGAAGATGATATTCAATTCTACACTCACTCTGAACACAAACTAATAGGATCTATCAGATAATATTGAAGTCGTTCAAGTGGGGGTATTTTAGTTACCTCTCATACCTTGAATCAGAATCATTCTCTTCGTCAAGATTCACAGAGGTTTGATGTCCAAAATATTCGACAAACTAGAATTTGTTAATCCAATTGATTTTGCAAATGTTGAACCATTTCAAAATAATGTTGTTGTTTAAAATATTCATCAAGTTATCTTTAGAATTTTCTTAACTAAAGGATTAGTTAAGTTAAATTGTTATTTATCAAATTTTAACTTCTCTAATTAGTTGCACAATTATCTTACTAGAATTTACCAATAAAAATATTAGTTAGCTTTATATAACACATTTCTAAATCTTAACAATTATTTGTTCAAAACTATTATATTAAATCAATTAGAACCAAATTAGTTTAATAATCAATTTCCATTTAAAACAGTTGATTTAACATTACTTAAAATAATCAGATCAACCGATTTGAATTAATCTTCTCCTTTTTAAATTAATTAATAATATAATTAATTTAAAAAACTCACCTTTAATTATTTCTTAAAATAATCAATCAAACCACTAACCATTTAAATTAATTTCTGATTTATTTTATATAAAATATCATTTAGCAGTTCCAACGGTATATAACAGTTCTTATACAACATTATAGCCGTCAACCCAATTTGCTCAATCAACCTACAAATACAACTCAATATTATCAAGTGATAATATCTCAACAACATATATTAACTGATTAAATATGACAAACTGATATAATAGCAGAAAGGTGTTTATTTCTGCTAACAGGGTATTCAAATAATTTAGTCAATTCCATTAATAGTGGAATGGTGTTTATTTCCGCGAACTGATGTCAATATAAATGGTTAACATAATTATAACAACTTAGTTAATTAGTTACTCAATTATTTGAATAATCGATTCAATATTTACTGAATTTACAGATTTGTTGCTGATCAATCCGTAATAATTTGCGCGTTATTTCAATTCATAACTAAATTTACCTTTTCTTTATTATAGTGGTTGTTATAGATGAATTCGATTTAATTACTGAGTAAATAAATTAATTTTATATCTATTTGTTTAAAATTCGATAAACTGCAACGAGTTACTTGCAAACATCCCCGACAGGGCTTGACTACACACACGAGCCAAAACAATTTAATCAGATCTTCTTAATCTAACCTATATATGCATATGTTAAATATATAATTGTATTTATATTCCATTTTCATTTTAAATTTAACTTAATTTTTTTCCTTTTCTTGAAATGGGTCGAGCTCACTTTAAGCTAGTCCATACATTAAAAATTAACATTTAAAAACCTTCCCACCCTTTTTATTAGGTACTGGGCTGAAGCCCATTTTCATCTACACATCAAATTTTAGGCCGAGCCCCCTCTTATTTTCTTGTCAATGAACCTTTAAGCCCCTTCTTTCCATCCTTTTTTCTTTCTCTTCTATTACTACCTATCTTCCTCCAGAAATTTGAATGCACATCAGTGCACTGGTGTACGTGCACCGTCGATGTCCACCACTGGAGAACATCCTCACCCATCCGCTCGTCACGTCTCCAACCGGATCCGTCATGAACCAACCACCCAGGCTCCAAACCATTTCCTCCTCCAAAATGTCTTCCACCATTAATTTCTATCAAAACAAACTGTAGATCGACTATAAAACTAAATCTCCGCAGATCATCGATGGCCACCTGAAACCCCTACGCCACCCCCGACAGCTTCACTGACCTCAAGCGCTCCCCAACCCTCTATATCAGCCAATTCAATCACTTATATGCCATGCAAAAATCAAATTAAAAACGTGAACCCAAACCATTTCCAAAAATCTAAATATGCCATATCTGATCACCTCCGACCACCGGTCACCCTGAAACTTCACCAGCACCTCGATTTAACTTTCACGATACTCTAGAAATAACAGTTTTAAGTATCATTGTTCCAAACCCGAGAATTTAATTATTTCCCCCAAAACAAACATACAACCCTTTCATGTGATACAGATTTCTAAAAATTGTGATGTTTTTAAAAAAAAAATCAGGGTTTTCTATTATCAGTACCATCCTACACTCGAATTGCTATTTTATGAGAATAAATATTTGGAGTTTAAACCTCTTTCTACTATGTTCGTATACATCTGTTAATATATAAACTTGTTCAAGTTAATCCTATTTTTAAAATAAACTTTTGCCCTATATAAACTACTCTCATATTGAACATTTATCCTAATACAAACTAGATTTTTAGTTTTTGATTTTTAAAGTTGGTGGAAAAATATGTCTCTAGTTCAAATCCCCAATAGGCATCATTCCAATGATTCAAGCAACCAAGTACATGCATATTTAATAGTATATATATTCAACATTAACTATATAACATACACGTTGAATTCTTAACACATAAATATCCATAACTTAGTTTGGAAAAGGGGAAAATTTTTGAGTTTACTTAGCTTGTTTAATCCCTTGTTTTTAGCATTTAAGTTACAGGTTTCATGTCCAGGCTTTGTTCACTTTGGATACGAAACTTTGAATCAACTAAATACATAATCAGAATGCTTATTTTTATATATTTTACATTATAACCTAAATAGTAAACATGTGGAACAATTTACTCACCTGGTTTATCACTGGATATGCTTTCAAGTAACAGTTTTATATATAACTATTCAGTACATTCCAAAACCATATCTGCCTATATATCCTACTATATACAACATAATAATTTAACTAGAGAAAAAAATTATACTCACCTATTTCGGCACTGTATTGTGTGGGTGTGTGTGTGTGTGTATATACATGTATATATATATATATATTTCTTTTGTTTTCTTCCCAGAACCTTTTGTTTTCAGATCTTAATAAAATAAATAGTCTTTTTACACATCTATATGTATAATAAATAAATAAATAAATACAAAATTTTACTCATAATTTGTCCTTTGTTTTTAGTTATTCCAGATTTTTCGGTTCTAGACTTTTAGTTTTGCTTTCACCTAGTTTCAGTTTTTGGCTGCTATTCTTTCTTTTACTCTCAGGTTTATAGATTTTTTGTTCCTCTTTGCTTGTCATTTTTCTGTTGAGTTTTACTGATTTGTGGTGGAGAATGTATGGTATACTAGAGTATTTACAGGTTAAAACAATTACTATAATATGTCTTAACATCTAATTGAAAGGGAGTAGATTTTAGGCCTGGGTAGTTGATGGATGTTTGAAGTCTGCTAAATGTTGATTGGAAAGGAATGTGGTTAAGGCAAATCACATTAAAACTCTACCAGTCTATCAGAAGAGCATCGGCCAGGTTGAAAAAATGCATGTATATGTGTACCATACATGTGCAATTGTACTTTGAATATCAAATGCTTATTCCCTATGTCACTCATGCCATTAAAGCTACTTATGCTGGAGGTATAGGCATAGCAGGTTCTACATCTTGCTCCCATAGAAAAACATGGCTTGTCATGTATCTTGTGCTTTGATATTTTAAACCGCTTACTTTGTTCTTAAGCACAACGTGCTATAAACCTATGCTGCTACAGCCTATATGAAGAAGCTACTTGTTGATTTGAGAGGAGGGTGATAATGTAGGTTGTCTAATATGATGGAAATGATTGGGTTGTTTAGGCTACATCTCTTTTACTTCTTTCAGTCATACTGACGACCAACAATGCACATGCATGTACTAAATAGATTTGGTATTTTTAACTTAGCTCCCTAGTAGTTTTAAAACATTAAATGTGTACATACTGAAATGATTTAAAGAGGAAATACTTAGCTTCTAAGGAAAAAATGTAAACTAGTTAATTATGTAAAACTAGCAAATAAATGCCTACAACAAATATTATTATTTACTTAACTAAATTTTAATCCAATATTATATTTTACATGTATTTAAAACAAGTTTAAATACAACAAAAATATTAAACACTATTTATTTGTATAGAAAACAAGCATGAATATATACATAAGATTTTTAATATTTTCTAGAATATTCAAATCTAGTATTACCTTTATATTTTTAAGAAGAGTTTAAAAAGATAAAAATACAAAACAAAATGATACAATATTATTTACTGCTTTTATTTACATATATACACTTGTTAATACATTTTAAATCATTAAAATATAATATTGGAATCACCTAATATTTATTACTCATAATTTATTATTTAAATCAAAAAATAAATCAAAATAAACTATATTATAGACTAAGACAAAAGCCAGGACGTTACAATCTACCCACTTTAACAGAATTTCGTCCTCGAAATTAACACACATGAAATATTTTTATGACAATCAAAACATTCAAAACATTATTGATTGGCTATTCATCCTAGTTATCTTCATCATTAGAAATATCTGTTGCTATAGTTGGAAAGGATTTCGATTTCTTATCTATACACTTCTACTCTTCAACATTCATCAGTTCCTGACCGTCAATGGATAACACAACAATCATCTAAGCATCAATCTTGAAGATCGAAATCAATATCAGATCAATACTCAGAAAATTATTTAACTTAGCCAATTTCCAGTTAGGTCCCAATCTCTAACTCCACTCAAAATTTTAAAACTCTAGAATCTAAATTGCCGGTTGTTATTCCAAACTAATACGAAATCACATACCTTGATTCCATTTTAAATTCAAAACTTTCCAATTTCCCAAAACATCCTGTTTTACTCAACAATTTTCCAGTTTATCTTATTTGTATCTCTTTTCTTTATAAAAATTCAATTTGGTTCAATATATAACCATTTCATTTTTTTTATAATCCTATTTGATTATAATAACAACAATCGACACATCCATATATAATAATAATTTCTAAAAATTATCTTTTTATAACAAAATATAATTTTGGGTAAAATTATTTTATTTACCCAGCTTTTTAAAACAACACTGTGTCGAATTACTCTGTTCAAGAGTTTAGAAAAACTTGTCGATACAGGTTTACACCCTGGATCGACCAGAATTCATAAATAAGTCAACAAACCAATCATCACAATATAAAACAGTTTTTATATCAGTTAACAAATACGCGCTCATATATATACACTCAAACTCAACCAAGGGTATTACTAACCCCATCTCTATCGAGTTACGCCACAGAGCCAAGGTTACTTCTCAACCTCGCTTTAATACCAAGTGTAACGACCCGTGAATCCGTACTATTTGAACTGACTGAATACAACACTCGTCCAACCTAAATTGCACGGAAGTACGAATCATTAATAGAAACAAGTTAGAGGATGAGAAATAGAAAAGATAGAAAGTTAGAATAGAAGAAAGAGATGGAATATCGAATTGAACAACAACATAGAATCTCACAATCGCAGCGGAATAAAATATTATATATAAATAATCACTTTTGAAATACAACAGTATTTGAATCTACATACCTCATCAGAGCATATCATATAGACAACACAACAGAATAAACTCTAAATATCTAACACTAAACCTCCTGCTCCTAGCTCCTTCAGAAAACCTATAAAATCCTGAACTACTTGTACAAATTTAGGCACCCAACAATTTAGGGAAAACATAGAAAAATAAACTCTGGGTAAGTCATGGGAATGGTATGAGTAAATGATTTTAAAACAGCTTGATTCCGACAAAGGATATCTCATAAGACCACGCCGTAAAAACGAAACGGGTTTTTTCCATTATGAGGATCCAAGCACTTATTTTACTTTCAAAAAAACGTTTTAAAAGAAAAGGTAATCGTAAGACCGATCCACACATAAACACAGACGACTTTTTCCATACGATAACCCAAAACATTTTGAAATCAATATCTTATTGTGATATTATAATAATGTCTAACTACAAAAAAATATCAATCTAGCGGAGCGATTGCATCTCACGCTACATATATATAGTATACAATCACAAATTTGGGCTCTTATTGGAAATTGGATTCCGACAATGACAAGGTATGGAACCACCTGCCATAGTATTTCTCTAGAGGGGAATACACCGGGTTTAACAAGAACATCTTGCAACCCAGCCACACATGGCCCACCACACATTACTCTTAAGTGTATCGAATGTATATAACCAACGGTTGGGATCAGCAACCATTTCCTGAAAGGGACAGCATCGAATAGTATAAAAAGGAAACGAAATTTCTCCAGATAGGCGATTATATACCCTAATGGGAGCGACCCACATAGCCATGTTGCTTGCCCGTTTTTGTCATTTCCCAGTTGCGAGGCTTGAGGCTGGACTCAACTTTGGATATAACATGTCTTCATTCACTTTGAATGCCACATCGTCAAACCCGCCAAATCACAAATTGATTTCCCTAAAAATATTTCAGGCATAAAGCTAAGAAAAACGAATTCCTCCACCACCAACATAAATACTTTTAAAGAGATCAACTTATGCAATTTACTAGGCATACTCTTTTAAATATTTGTCCATACATGTTGTCCTGAGACTGGACAAACCAAAGGCACTATCCAGTAAATCCATCTTAGGCAATTTCTACCTAGGATTGACAGAATAGCCCTTGCATAACTATGTCTTCAATGATCTTCAATAATCTCTGACTCGTAACGTATATATCGAATCAAAGTGGAATTAGATTCCGGTCTCTTTGAAAACGATAACGAAAAGGTCCAAATTTGATGGTCGATGATTTAACTATCAAATATGAAATAAACATATTTTCATTGGATCTTGTAAGCCTTATTTATATAATCCAAATTATTTAAATTCCAATATTAACTTTGGATAAATATTTATTTGGAAACGTAAGTATTAATTAACTTATAAATTCTTATTATCAAATCTTACATGATAAATCTCATACTTGAATATCCGTTTCATAGTTGAAGATGAAATTCATTTATACACTCATTTTGAACACAAACTAATACGATCTATTAGATAATATTGAAGTCGTTCAAGTTGGGGTATTTTAATTACCTCTTAGACCTTGAATCGGGACCATACTTATCATCAAGATTCGCAGAAGTTTGATGTCCAAAATATTCGACAAACCAAAATTTGAAAATCCAATTGATTTTTCAAATCTTAAGCCATTTCTAAACAACGTTGTTATTTCGAAAATATTCATCAAGTTATCTTTACAATTTTCTTAATTAAAGGATTAGTTAAGTTAAAATATTATATAGTAATTTATCAAATTTAACTTCTCTAATTAGTTGCACAATTATCATATCAAAATTAATCTATCAAAATATTAGTTAGATTTATATGAAACATTGGGTGCGTTTTTTACAGGTCCCTATAAAGTTTGAAAATAGGAAAAAAAAACCCGACGATAAAAAAAATGTAAAACAAGTCCCTATTTTTGAAAAGTAACGGAAAATATTACGCAAATACCCTTTAGTACGTTTAAAGTGTCGCACTAGTTATTAAATATTTCATTTCCTTTTATTCCGTAATATCGGTGCATAAAATCATCTCAAAACCCTAGTTTGAGAAATCTTCAAAAAAATTGATTAGGCAGTCGATATTTGTAATCAGGAGCCAATATTCGTCGTTCGAAGTAGGATATTACTCGTATTGGACGAAAAAACGTGTATCGTCGGCATCAAATTAAGTTGAATGGCGAGGACGAAGGTACAGTTGGTATTATATTGTTGAGTTAAAGTTTTTTTTTGATTAATGTTGCTAGATTCTGAGATTTTAAAATTAAATATTACTTGATTGTTTGATATAAGCAGGAGTACTAAAAAAGAAAGTATGATGGATTCAATGTTTGCATGTTTGTATGATTTCGTTGTATGTGTAAATAATAGTTGCACAATTTTGTGCAAATTAAAATAATAGTTGAAAAGAATTGTGCACATATCAATTAGATGTCGAGCCTGTGAAGAAATAATGGAATCGTGTTATTAATTTTTTAATGATGATTATGCAACATTAGATACATATGTTTTGAAATGTTAAATGCAACTAAATTGCATTTGCACACATGTATATGCAGCAGTCTGTGTAAAAAATAAGAATAATTGCATATGAAAAAAATTTGATCAGTTATGTAAATTTTTTACTACATTAATGTTTGTTGATTTTTATTCATGCAAGTACATGCTTACATGTGTGCAAATATATAAAAATACATGCACACATTTGTGCAGGTTTATTTTCAGATTTCCAAAACGAACACAGTTTTTTGAAAAGTTGCATACATATATGAAATAGTCAGTAATTAGTGCATAAATGTATGAATTTTTTTTATTTACGTGTTATCCTGAAATTATTTCCAAAATATAGATTTTTTTTTAAAGAAGCACCGAACATTTTTTTTTACAAAACATACATGTGGTAGTCAGAAAATAGGGGGCGCGTTTTAAGTGTAATTTTTTTTCTCATAAATTAGGTACCTACTTTAAGCTAACGTGTCATCCTATAAAAATGTTGCACACATGTGTGCATGTTTTCTGAGATATTTGCATAATTGGATGCAAATAAAAATGAAGTTAAAATATGTGGTTAAATCTAGGCGCTGTAAGAACTGTAATAATTGCACATATGCATGCAATGAACTCAAAAAGGTGCATAATATTATGCATTTAACTTCAGTTTTTTATGTTTTTTTGCTGTTTTCTTGTTTATGACATGTTTTTGGAAGTTATTTGAAATGAATTTTTTTGTATAATGCATAATTTATTTTACTACTAATTTACTTAATTTGATTGGTAAAGTTTTATTATATATTGCGTTGGTTACAAGAATGTTAATTGAATATTTATGTTTAATGTGAAATTTTTGAATGTAAATATGCAAAAATAACCAATTATTTACATGTTTGCGTGCAAAGAAAAAGATATTTTGCATAATAATGTACAATTTGAGCATGTTAGTTGAATGAGTACATGTATTTAGTAACATTTTTGTTTCTTACAAATGTTTTTACATCCTATAATAGTTTGTTAATCAGTTATTTGTAATCATTGATTTTGTAAAATTATGTATGGTTTTTGCTGCAGAGGCCAAATGTGGAAGAAAATATTCAGGTGGGCGAAAATATGGAGAAAGCTCTAGTGACAACCGGTAAACCTACAGAGTATTTGCATATACAGAAAAAGATGAAAATAGAAGATGAACCAAAACTTCAAAAGAAGGATGAAGTATACAGAAACAATTTGAAATCATTTATTGAATTATTTGAAGAGTTAAAGCGCGAAGATTTGTTTACTGTTGAGCATAAAATGTTGCTAGATATGATGCCACTTGGAAAATTTATTAAAATGATTTTTGATGGGATTATTTCGGTGTCAGAAACGAATAAAAATTCAACAACGTTGGATATCATTATTAGAAGCTACCAGAAAAATCTGAATTACTTTGAGTTTGGAAATTTGGTTCTCAAGTTTTCAGTAGAAGATATTGAACACTTGCTTGCTGCACGAATAGATGGAGAGATGATCACAACAAAAGATTACATAAAAAAGGAAGACAAAAATAATGAAGAATATAAATCATTTGTTGATAGACATTTCAGAGAAGAAAAATTTGTAAACAAGAAGAATATAAAGAGATAGCTGTTTTCTACAATCAAGGAAAAATCACAAGAAGCGCAGATTGACACAGTAAAACTTATTCTTTTGTTCTTAGCAGTTACGTTTTTGGTATCCAGCCCGAATTGCAGCCTACCTTGGATTCTTGTACCGTACTGTGTGTGTACCGACAAGTTAGCAGCGACATCTTGGCCAAAAACGATTCATAACCATTTATTCAGCCAAGTTCAAAAATATTGGAACACACCACGCAAAATTAATGCATGTGTTACTTTATTGTTGGTAATATTTATAATTTTATTTGTTATTTTTTACTTTATTATATTGGTATATAATATAGTAACTGTTTAATTGATTTTGCAGTGGTGGTTCTGTGACAAAACCTTTATTTTGAGGACAACTAAGAAAGTGTACAAAGACAGTTACCCGTTGGCTGGAAAATGGGATATTAGTTTGCTGAAGCCGCATATGGTTTTAGATATCACATATAGCACAGTAAGAATGCATTAAAATTATAATTTTTTTTGTTGATAAATTAATTATTCCAAAATTTGATGACTGATTTTGTAATGACCCGCATTTTTAGAGATATATAATTAATTTATTTAATTATATAATTGGTGATTTAGAGGAGTTAATGATCGTTCAATTAAATAATATTGAATATTTAATAAATAATTATAATATAATAATATATTATAATGTCAAAATAGTCGGAAATAGTGAAATTCACAATATCGTGTGAATTGAATAGCATACGAGATTTGGTGGAGTTTCGATTCGAAATATAATAATGATTATATTGAATCGATGATAGTTGAATGTATAGTTTATAATATATTTATAAACGAGCTCGAAATGGCGCTGCAGTTCACTAATTGACGATTCGAACTTCAACTGAATGTACATGATTCGTTTTAAGCCGGATTTCTGTGAAACAAGAAACGCGTAGAGCTGGTGGAGTATATCTTTCTAGTGGAAGAGAAAAATCGGGATTTCGTTGTGTAGATTTTTATTTATGTCCAAATCAAATTTTAAAATAGTCGCTATAGAATCGTTTATCGACCGTAACGGTTTATTCGATATAACTAGATATCAGGCTTAAATTTAGACAAGGTTCTTTTGAGACATAAGGATAATTTAATTTTTAGAATTAGACTATAAATTTTAATTAATTAAATAATTAACTTTTTATTTGGAGTATTTGGCACCCTGTATCGACATTCGGGATTTCACAATATGAGTTCATCTACCGGTATTATTACATTTTTGGGATCGTGGGACATTGCTCGTCTCACTAGTATTTTTATTTCTGTCATTAGCAGTCCATAAATGTACGAAGTTTTATGAAATCGGTACCCTTAATAAAATATCTAGATATTTATATTACTTATAAATAACCCATTAACTTTCGTTTCTTAAGACCTAGGAAATCACTTTTCTCCGATCAAAATTTTCAGCCGCCAGTTCTCTTCCTTCTCAAATGAAAATCGAGATTTGTAAAATCATTATAAAATCAAATAAATTTCCTAAATTCGTAGAACACTTTTCTTTAAATTCGGGAGGTAGAATCCTTCCTTCCAACGTGCTTTTTGGAGGACCCGACGCCATTTCCTAGCGTTCGAAGAAACTGGCAGCGAAGATCTAGTTCACGAATTGGTGGGAATAAGCTTTGATTTATTGGTTTGGTTGTTGCTGTTAGACTCGCGATGGGGTCTGTCAGCCAGAGGCGGGATGGTGTAGGGTTGACCGATGTAAATTCTTCATCCGTTCGAAGTATACATTCCTGGAAATAGCACTGTCGTGCTCACTGCTCAGTAGATAATGAACGATGGTTAGGGATTCTTTTAAGCTAATTATGGATTTAAATTTGTGGTTAGAAATGAAGTTTTTGATGGTAAGAGTTGCTTCAGGGAAATAACAAAGGAGGAGGGACTATTTTTGGGCAGTAAAGGAGATCGGGAAGGAAAGTTCAACATTTGGTTTAGTGCTTATTCTGTACTGACGTAAAAAGGAGGAGGATATTAGGTATTGATTTACATTTGTGTTTGATGGGAAATTTAACATTTTTTTTTGAAGTGTTTGAAATGGCATGGGTTGAAATGGGAGTTTGGATTTACTGTAACTCGTAATGTAAATGATGTAGAGTCAAGTTGAGGTACTGTTGTTTTAAATGTGGCATTTGTATTGAAAACGTTGTGTGGATTTGGATCCATTTATGAACGGTGGAGTTTGAACTTCATAACAGTAGGATGAAGTGCTGAAATCAAAGTGGTGGTGGAATCATGGTTTAAAGTGTGTAAAGTGGTGGTGTAATCAAAATGGGTTTTTGCGTAAGGAGCGGAAATAGATGGTCATGACTAGGAAGAAATGTAGTTGCGGGATCAAATTATGTACATGAACAAATTTGGGATTTTGTCCATTTACTGGGAATTGAAAGCGTGATGTAAATTGAAGTGGCGTATTTGTGAAAAGGGAGAATGAGGTGAAGAATCGGCCGTGTTCGATGAAGAGGAGCTGAGCGGATTTCTTAGTTGGAGAAGATGAAGGAAACGGGTTGGAATTGAGCGAAACAAGATCCGACAGGATCGTATGGACGAGCACTATACCCTGGAACTGACGGAAGTGAATCGAAGCTCGTTACAATTTATGGCGAAATAAATTGTCCATCTAAATCAAAGAAAGTTAATCGTTTTTAACGATAACAGTCCAATGTGAGTAAATCTCACCAACTCTGAACAGTTTATAATTTCATGTTGTATCTTTAGAACTGTTAGAAATTGTCTGATTTACTGTGTGTTTATTGTTTGATTGAACTGCTAGTCAGTTAGTTAAATTTCTATATTGATTCTGTTTAATAGAATATATCATATGGAACTGAAAGTGATGTTATCTATACTGTCTAACATCGGTGATGCAGGGAAACAGGTCGGAGGAATCCAACTGGATTCCTCAACAGTTATTTTATTGTTTTTCATATATTTTGATATATGATGTGAAGTATAACCTGTTGTTGATTGTGTGTGTATGGACGATATTGGACATCGTGATTTGATATGATTGAATACCATGACATACCGGAATGTAGATAAAGGAGATTTTTCAAGGTGATATTGAAAATAGCATATTTATAAATTAGGATATTTATAAATAAGAGATATTTATAAATTGGAATATTTATAAACAAGAGATATTTATAAATAGAAATATTTATAAATAAGAATATTTATAAATTGGGATATTTATAAATAGGAGATATTTGAAAAGGAAATAAATTCAAAACATTTCTTTTTGAATGGAAAGGCCTGTGTGGCGAGTTTGGGGATTTTCCCGATGTTCCCGATACAAAGGAGGTTATGGCGAATTTTCCCGGGAATTTAAGGAGTTAGAATATTTCAAGAATAAATTTGAAAAGGGAATATTTGTAAACCATTTACAAATAGAATTGGAAAGGGAACATTATAAAAAGGAAATCATTTTTAAAGTGTAAAACCGTTATTTAAAAGTAAATCTTTTCTAATGAATAAAACGTTGTAAAAAAAAGGAAGTCTTTATAAAGTGAATAAAGTTAATCGAATATAGACATTCGAAGTTAGTTAATCGAATATAGACATTCGAAGTTAGTTAATCGAATATAGACATTCGAAGTTAGTTAATCGAATATAGACATTCGAAGTTAGTTAATCGAATATAGACATTCGAAGTTAGTTAATCGAATATAGACATTCGAAGTTAGTTAATCGAATATAGACATTCGAAGTTAGTTAATCGAATATAGACATTCGAAGTTAGTTAATCGAATATAGACATTCGAAGTTAGTTAATCGAATATAGACATTCGAAGTTAGTTAATCGAATATAGACATTCGAAGTTAGTTAATCGAATATAGACATTCGAAGTTAGTTAATCGAATATAGACATTCGAAGTTAGTTAATCGAATATAGACATTCGAAGTTAGTTAATCGAATATAGACATTCGAAGTTAGTTAATCGAATATAGACATTCGAAGTTAGTTAATCGAATATAGACATTCGAAGTTAGTTAATCGAATATAGACATTCGAAGTTAGTTAATCGAATATAGACATTCGAAGTTAGTTAATCGAATATAGACATTCGAAGTTAGTTAATCGAATATAGACATTCGAAGTTAGTTAATCAAAGATAGACATTCGAAGTTAGTTAATCGAATATAGACATTCGAAGTTGGTTAATCGAATATAGACATTCGAAGTTAGTTAATCGAATATAGACATTCGAAGTTAGTTAATCGAATATAGACATTCGAAGTAGTTAATCGAATATGGTATGTGAAAGTTAGTTAATCGAATATGTTATTCGAAGGAAGTAAGTCGAGTTAAGTTAGTCAAGTTAGTCGAGCCTAGTTAATCGAATCGAATTGGTCGAACCAAGTAAGTCGAGTTAAGTTAGTCAAGTTAGTCGAGCCTAGTTAATCGAATTGGTCGAACCAAGTAAGTCGAGTTAAGTTAGTCAAGTTAGTCGAGCCTAGTTAATCGAATCGAACTGGTCGAACCAAGCAAGTCGAGTTAGTCGAGTCAAGTTAAGTTAGTCGAGTTAAGTTCGTCGAGTTAAATAAATCGATGTTAGTTTCATCGAAAGGAGTTATCAATGTTAGTTTCATCGAAAGGAGTTATCGATGTTAGTTTCATCGAAAGTAGTTATCGATGTTAGTTTCATCGAAAGTAGTTATCGATGTTAGTTTCATCGAAAGTAGTTATCGATGTTAGTTCCATCGAAAGGAGTTATCGATGTTAGTTTCATCGAAAGGAGTTATCGATGTTAGTTTCATCGAAAGGAGTTATCGATGTTAGTTTCATCAAAGGGAGTTATCGATGTTAGTTTCATCGAAGTGAGATTTTCAAATATGAGATATTTGAAAAGGAAGAGTTATCGAATATTAGTTATTCGAAGAGAGATTATCGAATATCGTTTATTCGAGAAGGAGTAAATCGAATATAGATTATTCGAAGAAGAGTTATTCAAATAGAGATTTCTCGAAGAGAGTTAATCGGTGAATTCGATTATATCGAATTCGGGAAAGTACTTATTCTTTCTAGTGTTTAAATAGAGATTTATTTATTTATAAATAAATAAGTGTTAGGTTAATTATTCACTAATAAGAATATAGGTTATAATTTAAGTTAGATAATTCGAAAGTAGGGATTATAACGTTATCGTTATAACCAATGTTTTAAATATAGAAGTGGATTAGTAAAATTGAATCCGAGAAAGGCGTAAAGAAGTTGTTAAAGATTAAAAAGATAAACTTTGACCATTTCGAAGTTATAACGTTGTTCAGTTAAGGTCTGAGAGGTAATTATACCCCAACTTGAGTGACTTCCTTCTTAACTAAGAAATGGTAAGGTTTGATCGTAAAGGAGTGTTGGAAATGTTTTCCAAACGAGAATCAGAAATGTTTTCTGATAAAAGAAAAATAAGAATTTAGAATATAGGGAAACAGGAGATAAGTAAATAAATGAACTAAAGAGATTTATGTTAAATGATGTTTGTTCGATATAATTTCCATTTGGAAATAATATCGTTGTTGCACACTTGTTTTTCTTTGATAGTTAACTCACCGATTATCGAAGTTTTGACCATTTTAACGTTGTTAATATGGAGAGACCGGTTGGATTATTATCCAAAGAACCACTCTGTATTGGCATAAGCGTCGCGAATCATATATGCCAAAGATAATTGAAGACAGAGTAAAATGCAAGGGCTATCCTGTTTACAGAATAGTGCCTTCGGTTTGTCCAGTCCCAGAGCAACTTGTATGGACGAAGGTCTGACAGAGTATATCCAATAGACCGCGTAAGTTGATCTGTTCAAACATATTCACGTTTGGTGGCGGAGGAATTCGTTTCTCTTAGCTGTATACCCGTGTTATATTTTGGATAAGTCAATTTGTGATTTGGCGGGTATGACGATGTGACGTTCTAAGTGAATGAAGATGGATGTATGACAGAGTATTTCCAGACGGCCACGTACATTGATTTCTTCAACTATACCAAGAGTGGAAGCGGAGAAGGAAACTTCTTTTAGCTGATGTAACGACCCGCATTCTACGCATCATAGGATCGTAGAATATTTATTTCTGTCACATACGAAGTCGTATGGTCATGTAACTTTGGGAGACGACTATTGGGGTCATTTCCCATGTTCATGATTTTTCTCGATTTTTAAATGACCATTTTACCCCTAGTTGGCACTGTTTTGGCCATAACTTTTGACTGGAAAGGAATTTTGACCTGAAACCACTTCCATTGGCTCCGGATGATGGTTTCTCTTTCCGTAGAGTGGTCACATTAGCCAAACGGACTCACCGTTTGGGAGATATGGCTGAAACAAATTTCAGATGGTGAAAAACAGCTTAATTGGGCTTAAACGGGTGATTAGCAGCTAGGCCCAAGGGGAATTTCGGGTTTAGGGGAATATAGGTGCTAATTAGGGTTAGAAAACATTTCTTTAGACATTTTCCAGCCGCCACTTTCATTCCTCTTGACCTAGCCATGGCCTCCACTCTCTAAATCTCTCTAAAACACCCAAAAATCACCTTCTAATTGAAGATTAGGCTTAGCAAACATTAAATTAAGAAGAAAAAGCACCAAAGCAAGGTTGGAGCTGCTGTATAAGATTGGGAACAGCGCCAAATCAGAGAATATTTCAGTTTTGGGGTTCTAGTTGTGGCAAAGGTGAGTGATAGCATCATTTTGACACTAATTACGGTTAATTAAGGGTAATTAGTGAGGATTAGCGAATTTATACACTAATAAATTCTGGAAAAATGTTTAGAAATTCGTAAATAACATTTTATGCCTCTGTTAGAAATTTGGTTCGATTTGATTAAGTTTTGTTAACCCTATGATTAGTTTTACTTAACATGCTTAAGGGAAAATAAGGGGTTTTGGGCACATTTGATCCATTTTGACATATGAATTCATTGTTTTGGTGTTTGTGGTTAGTTTGCTATGTTGCTATGACTCTATGGTATGTTTCATGATTGATTAGAATAGTTAAATTGGTCGAAAACATCGTCGAATGGCGTAGAAAGCTAGCTAGAAAAGTTGCAGGGATCCGGATCGGATCGGGTAGGGGATCGGATCGGGCATATCCGAACCGGACCGGGGCGTGGTACTTTCTGGAGCATGACGTGAAGAGGCAATAAGGAAGGCCTGGTCGGATCGGAGGGGCGTAGCGTGGGATCGGAAGGAACAAGGAGGACTGAAGTGGAAGAAAGAGGAGCATGGATACCATATTATGAACCGAACCGCATGAGGAAGAGCACCGAACCGTACCGCATGAGGGAGAAGGACCCGAACCCAGAGGATGGTGGCACTCCGAACCGAACCGGGGTACGTATCCGAACCGAACCGAGCATGGGTGATCAGACCGAACCGGACGTGTACTTTTACTACTCCGTGATGACTCTTCTGAAGACCCACTCCAATTTGATCAAAACCCGAGATGCAAAGGAAGTCCAAATGAGAAGTTAGAGCTCAAGATTTAGATGGGAATCAATGAGTTCGCTTCATGGTTGGGCTTTGCTGCGGGACGCGTGCCAAGGAGTTATCGACGTCTATAGCTTTGGACCACTATGGTAGGAGGTACGAAGGCGGATTCAGGGCCATTATGGCATCGGTAGAACCAAGGGCTACGACCAATGAAGTGGGTCATTGAAATGTTTGGTCATGACTCCAAATGTTTGGCTTGGTCACAGCAGGGTTTCTACAAGTCGGGATTCGTCGTTACCTCAGTTTGTCTAGTGTTCCAAAGTGGTAGATATCGTACGCTTTACGCACTGAGTGAGAGACGTGAGGATGGTTGCTATGCTTGATTGTTTGACATGCACACCCCACCCCCGTATTCTTACACCATTTATCATGGCACCTTGGAGTATTGTACGGTATGTGGTACTAACTCTTTGGTTGCAGGTCCAGGTTCAGGTATGGTTTAGTATACCTGTTATCATTCTGTTTAGATGCTTATCGCTCATACCAGGCTTTATGTCTGACCCAGCGTTTTATGTCTCCTCTTATTACTCTGGGTGCTCACACGAGCAGACTAGAGACAGGTTAGCTGGTGATGCACGGGTAGATGATCCGGAGACGAGCAGGAGGCTTCCACGTACTATATACATAATATTCTCCCTGTGTTGTTGAAGATCACTGCTTGGGCATGGTGGTGTATCTTCTACTTTAATTTTCTTTTGTTAGAGACAGTAAATTTGGAAAGTTGTAATAAGCTGTATTTGGATTTCCGCTGCTTTCATGATTGATGTTGATTTTGTTATCAGCTTACGCACTGTCTCGCCTGTTTTATATCAAGTATGTTATTATTATATTTTATCCCATGCACTGTGAGACATTCTACAGGTTCCTTGATTAGTTCATTCTCTTCTTTCCTTTCTTTGGCGACCGTTCCGTGCTAGTCGGGACACGTGTACAGCGCACCTTCGGAGGAAATGCAGGCTGGTGCGGGGCGGGCCGTCACACTTGGTATCAGAGCTCTAGGTTGCGTAGTTAACCTAGGGAAGTTATCAGGGAGAGATATTATACGTATACGAGAGAGCGTATTTGTGATTACTTTGGTTTTTAAAAGCTATATATATATACTATTAGTAGTATAAGGATGAAGTCGTACTGCACTAGCACCACTATGGAGTCGTTAATCATTTCCTTTTTCAGATTGACGATGAGCCGATATGTTAGAGGTACCGGTAGGGGAGCCAATAATGGGAATGCTGCTGACATGAGGACGATGTTTACTGACCTCATGAGAGAGATGCTTAGAGATGTACAGAGGGCAGCTCCCAATGGTGGAAATGGTGGTGGTCCAATAGTGCAGGCGCCAAGAGTCGACTTCGCCAAGCTGAATAAGGATTATACTAGCCTTGGTGGGAAGCCGTTCCACGGAACGGAGTCGGCCACGGATGTTCAGGATTGGTTGGATAGTTGCGAACGTATCTTCGAGGATTTGGGTATCGAGGATGCAATGAAGAGAAAGCTAGCGTCCCGTCAGCTGCAAGGGCGGGCAATGAATTGGTGGAATGCTATAAAGGCAGCTACTCCCGAAGACCAGATTACTTGGGAGCAGTTTAAGGCTCGCTTTAGTGAGAAGTTCATTCCAGCTGCTCAGAAGTCAGTGTTGTTTAAGAAATTCTTGGAGCTCAAGCAGAATGGCAGAGCTGTCTCGGAGTACATTGCTGAATTCGACACTTTGTCAAAGTATGGGTTATCTCTTATTGATACTGCCGAGAAAAAGAATGAGAAATTCATAACTGGGTTAGATCAGTACTTAGGGGAAAGGCTTATTAACCACATCGATGAGATGTTTGAGTCGATTGTGGGGAAAGCATTAAGATCAGAGAGTCTCTACCCTAAGCCGAAGACTGAGGTTGCATCCGCAGATGAGCCAAAGCCACAAGTAAGTGGTGGAGGCAAGGGTGGTTCCCAGAATAAAAGAAAGCAGAACCAGACTAAGGATGGCCAGAAGAAAAAGAATAAGCAAGATGTGGAGTGCTTCAGCTGTGGTAAGAAGGGCCATTATGCTAGTAATTGTCGGGCCAAGCCAACGGATAGGAAGTGCTTCAATTGTGGCCAATTGGGACATCACAAGGACAAGTGTCCACATCCCCCTAAGGAAAAGCAAATGGTGAAAGCATACGCTCTTAATGCTATTCCTTCTTCGTCGAATGCCCCAACAGCGGCGGAGAAGGGAAAGAATGTCGTCATTCAAGGTATGCTTTCGGTTTATGATGTTCCTGTTAGAGTTTTGTTTGATACCGGAGCTTCCAGTTCCTTCATATCTAGTGACCTGGTAGATAGGTTGGGATTGGAGCCCGAGATTGTCGATAGACCTTTAGTACTGACGAACCCGATTGGTGGTTCGACTAGCCTTAGCATGATTTGTCGTAATGTGGTCTTATCGAGTCATGGATGCATGTTTGTTTGTGATTGCTTTGTTTTGGGCTTTACTGGGTTTGGCATTATTTTGGGAGTAGATTGGCTCCAAAGATACGGGGTGGTGGTAGACTGTGAGGGCTTGTTGGTGACAGCTAGAGCGGATGATGGGCGGAGGGTAGTGTTTGGTGGTCTACCCAGTAAGGGGGTATTGGCTAGTTTTCTAAACTCCCTCGACATTCCGCATAGTGAGTTGTCAGGTTTGCCCGTGGTTGGCCAGTATCCGGATGTTTTCGAAGAAGTGACCGGACTTCCGCCACACCGAGAGATTGAGTTCCGTATTGATTTGGTAAAAGATGCCAGGCCTATAGTGATGCCACTTCGTCGTATGGCACCAAGAGAGCAGCGAGAGCTCGAGGTCCAAGTCAGCGATCTTTTGAAGAAGGGATTTATCAGAAGGAGTGTTTCTGAATGGGGAGCACCAGTTGTGTTTGCTACCAAGGCGGATGGTTCCCTTCGTTTGTGTGTAGACTACCGCGAATTGAATATAAGTGACGAGGAAGAACAAGTATCCTCTACCGCGGATAGATGATTTGTTTGATCAGTTGAGTGACGCGAGAGTATTTTCTCAGTTGGATCTCGCGACAGGTTTTCATCAGCTTAGAGTGGAAGCTGAGAGTATAGCTAAAACGGCATTTCGGACGCCGTCTGGGTTTTATGAGTGGTTGGTCATGCCATTCGGGCTGACCAATGCCCCAGCATATTTTGTGGATCTTATGAATAGGGTATTCAGAGATCAGTTGAATAAGTTTGTCCTTGTGTTCGTTGATGATATTTTGGTCTACTCGAGGACAGAGGAAGAACACAAGGGACATTTAAGAATAGTGATGGAGGTGTTGAGAAAACACCAATTGAAAGCAAAGTTTTCTAAGTGTCACTTCTGGAAGAGGGAAGTGAGGTTCTTGGGCCATGTTGTATCAGAGAGTGGTATTGCCGTGGACCCAGCAAAGGTGGCTACGGTACAAGATTGGCCTACGCCCAAGAATGCAACAGATGTAAGAAGTTTCTTGGGATTAGCGGGATATTATCGTAAGTTTATCCAAAGTTTCTCCAAGATAGCAACACCATTGACCCAGTTGACCAAGAAGAATCAAGCTTTTGTCTGGGATGGAAGGCGCGAGAATGCATTCAAGAGTCTAAAGGACAAGTTGACAAGCGCACCAGTGTTAGTCATTCCTAAAGGGAATGAAGAGATGACGGTATACACGGATGCCTGTGGTACCGGACTGGGTGCTGTATTGATGCAAGGCGGTAGGGTTGTAGCTTACGCAAGTCGGCAGTTGAAACCGCACGAGAGAAGATACCCTACCCATGATTTAGAATTGGCAGCGATCGTGTCCGCGTTAAAGATGTGGAGACACTATCTCTTGGGAGAAAGATTTGAGCTGTTTACAGATCATAAGTCGTTAAAGTATCTCTTCTCTCAGAAAGATCTGAATCTCCGTCAGCAGAGATGGTTAGAGTTCTTAGCTTCCTATGATTTTGACATCGCATACACACCAGGAAAGGGCAATGCGGTGGCTGATGCATTGAGTAGAAGACATGCCAGCTTAGGGGCTATGTTCCTTGAATGGAAGCAACTGGAGTTTATCGCGGGGTTTGATTTCAGACCAAAGTGCGAATTGGATCCAGAAATGTTAGCAAGTTTGACGATCAGACCCACTTTGATTGAGCGGATCGGCTCTAGTCAGAGGGACGATCCTAACCTATTGGAAATCATCTCCAAGTTAAAGATGGATATCGATGAGGAGATGAACAAGTATGGGCTTGATCGAGATGGATGGCTTAGAAAGAATGGAAAGCTTGTTGTACCCAATGTCAATGGATTGAGGGATGAAGTGCTTAGAGAATGTCATCACTCAAAGTTAACTATACACCCCGGTGGTAACAAGATGTATCGAGATATGAAGCAGACTTACTACTGGGAAGGAATGAAAAGAGACGTTGGGAAGTTTATATCCAAATGCATGAATTGCCAGCTAGTTAAAGCCGAGCAAAAGAAGCCTAGTGGTTTGTTACAGCCCTTAGAAATTCCCGAATGGAAATGGGAGCAAGTCTCGATGGATTTCGTCGATGGTTTACCAAGGTCTAGATCGGGATATGACAGCATTTGGGTAATTGTAGATCGACTGACTAAAAGTGCAAGGTTTATACCAGTCAAATCGACCAGAACGGCAGCTAAGTTAGCAGAATTATATATGAAGTGGGTAGTGAGATTTCATGGAATACCTAAAAGCATTGTGAGTGACCGAGACCCGTTGTTCACTAGTGGGTTTTGGAAGAGGTTACAAGAGGCTCTAGGGTCAGAGTTACATCTCAGTACCGCATATCATCCTCAGACCGACGGTCAGACGGAGAGGGTGAACCGTATCTTGGAAGACCTCTTGAGAGCATGTATATTGGACTTTGGTGGATCATGGGATGACCATTTGCATCTAGTAGAGTTTGCATATAATAATAGCTACCAATCCAGTATCGGTATGGCTCCGTTTGAAGCTTTGTACGGAAGACCGTGTAACTCACCATCATGTTGGATAGAGACTGGCGAGAAGTTTATGCTTGGACCAGATGTGGTGAGGGAAACTTCAGATAAAATTAAGACCATTCAACAACGAATGAAGGCTGCCCAAGATAGGCAGAAGAGTTATGCTGATAAGAGGAGAAGAGACTTAAAATTCTCCGTTGGCGACTTGGTGTTTGTCAAGATTTCTCCGTTGAAGAGCGTAATACGATTTGGCAGGAGAGGCAAGTTGGCACCAAGGTTTGTTGGCCCATTCCCTGTTCTTGAACTAGTCGGGAATTTGGCATATAGAATTGACTTACCAGAGAAGATGGCGGGAGTTCATAACGTATTTCATGTTTCCCAACTAAGGAAGTTCGTTCATGACTCAGATATGACTATTTCACCTGATCAGTTAGAGGACTTCGAAGTAGAACCCGAGGCGGTTGGGAACCGCAAGCCGGCCCGTATTGTCGAGCACGACATGAAGCAACTTCGAAGGAAGGCGGTGAAGCTAGTCAAGGTTCAGTAGGGCGAGGACGAGAATGATTGTACTTGGGAGACAGAGGAGAACATTAGGAAGACTTATCCGGAACTCTTTGCCTGGTAAGATTTTGACTTAGATTCAGATTTCTGCATGCTAGGGTAGGCTTGTTTGTTTGTTTTGCATGTTTGATTGTTGTATATGGCTGTTAGGCATGCGGAATCTTTTGTATGTTTTGGGTTAAGGAATTTCGGGGACGAAATTTCTTAAGGGGGGGAGAGTGTAACGACCCGCATTCTACGCATCATAGGATCGTAGAATATTTATTTCTGTCACATACGAAGTCTTATGGTCATGTAACTTTGGGAGACGACTATTGGGGTCATTTCCCATGTTCATGATTTTTCTCGATTTTTAAATGACCATTTTACCCCTAGTTGGCACTGTTTTGGCCATAACTTTTGACTGGAAAGGAATTTTGACATGAAACCACTTCCATTGGCTCCGGATGATGGTTTCTCTTTCCGTAGAGTGGTCACATTAGCCAAACGGACTCACCGTTTGGGAGATATGGCTGAAACAAGTTTCAGATGGTGAAAACAGCTTAATTGGGCTTAAACGGGTGATTAGCAGCTAGGCCCAAGGGGAATTTCGGGTTTAGGGGAATATAGGTGCTAATTAGGGTTAGAAAACATTTCTTTAGACATTTTCCAGCCGCCACTTTCATTCCTCTTGACCTAGCCATGGCCTCCACTCTCTAAATCTCTCTAAAACACCCAAAAATCACCTTCTAATTGAAGATTAGGCTTAGCAAACATTAAATTAAGAAGAAAAAGCACCAAAGCAAGGTTGGAGCTGCCGTATAAGATTGGGAACAGCGCCAAATCAGAGAATATTTCAGTTTTGGGGTTCTAGTTGTGGCAAAGGTGAGTGATAGCATCATTTTGACACTAATTACGGTTAATTAAGGGTAATTAGTGAGGATTAGCAAATTTATACACTAATAAATTCTGGAAAAATGTTTAGAAATTCGTAAATAACATTTTATGCCTCTGTTAGAAATTTGGTTCGATTTGATTAAGTTTTGTTAACCCTATGATTAGTTTTACTTAACATGCTTAAGGGAAATTAAGGGGTTTTGGGCACATTTGATCCATTTTGACATATGAATTCATTGTTTTGGTGTTTGTGGTTAGTTTGCTATGTTGCTATGACTCTATGGTATGTTTCATGATTGATTAGAATAGTTAAATTGGTCGAAAACATCGTCGAATGGCGTAGAAAGCTAGCTAGAAAAGTTGCAGGAAATACTGCAGGGATCCGGATCGGATCGGGTAGGGGATCAGATCGGGCATATCCGAACCGGACCGGGGCGTGGTACTTTCTGGAGCATGACGTGAAGAGGCAATAAGGAAGGCCTGGTCGGATCGGAGGGGCGTAGCGTGGGATCGGAAGGAACAAGGAGGACTGAAGTGGAAGAAAGAGGAGCATGGATACCATATTCCGAACCGAACCGCATGAGGAAGAGCACCGAACCGAACTGCATGAGGGAGAAGGACCCGAACCCAGAGGATGGTGGCACTCCGAACCGAACCGGGGTACGTATCCGAACCGAACCGAGCATGGGTGACCGGACCGAACCGGACGTGTACTTTTACTACTCCGTGATGACTCTTCTGAAGACCCACTCCAATTTGATCAAAACCCGAGATGCAAAGGAAGTCCAGATGAGAAGTTAGAGCTCAAGATTTAGATGGGAATCAATGAGTTCGCTTCATGGTTGGGCTTTGCTGCGGGACGCGTGCCAAGGAGTTATCGACGTCTATAGCTTTGGACCACTATGGTAGGAGGTATGAAGGCGGATTCAGGGCCATTATGGCATCGGTAGAACCAAGGGCTACGACCAATGAAGTGGGTCATTGAAATGTTTGGTCATGACTCCAAATGTTTGGCTTGGTCACAGCAGGGTTTCTACAAGTCGGGATTCGTCGTTACCTCAATTTGTCTAGTGTTCCAAAGTGGTAGATATCGTACGCTTTACGCACTGAGTGAGAGACGTGAGGATGGTTGCTATGCTTGATTGTTTGACATGCACACCCCACCCCCGTATTCCTACACCATTTATCATGGCACCTTGGAGTATTGTACGGTATGTGGTACTAACTCTTTGGTTGCAGGTCCAGGTTCAGGTATGGTTTAGTATACCTGTTATCATTCTGTTTAGATGCTTATCGCTCATACCAGGCTTTATGTCTGACCCAGCGTTTTATGTCTCCTCTTATTACTCTGGGTGCTCACACGAGCAGACTAGAGACAGGTTAGCTGGTGATGCACGGGTAGATGATCCGGAGACGAGCAGGAGGCTTCCACGTACTATATACATAATATTCTCCCTGTGTTGTTGAAGATCACTGCTTGGGCATTGGTGGTGTATCTTCTACTTTAATTTTCTTTTGTTAGAGACAGTAAATTTGGAAAGTTGTAATAAGCTGTATTTGGATTTCCGCTGCTTTCATGATTGATGTTGATTTTGTTATCAGCTTACGCACTGTCTCGCCTGTTTTATATCAAGTATGTTATTATTATATTTTATCCCATGCGCTGTGAGACATTCTACAGGTTCCTTGATTAGTTCATTCTCTTCTTTCCTTTCTTTGGCGACCGTTCCGTGCTAGTCGGGACACGTGTACAGCGCACCTTCGGAGGAAATGCAGGCTGGTGCGGGGCGGGCCGTCACAGCTGACACGTAATGTATGGTTGTAGACGTCAATTAGTGATTCTGATGGATTTGACAATGTAGCATTCGAAGTGAATCTGATGTAATGATAAAGCGTAGCTTCTAGCCTCATCGACCGGTAAATGACAGAAATCGGGCAGGCAGCATGGCTAAGTCGGTCGCACCGAAGTAGGGTGTATAATCACCTATCTAGTGAATATTCATTTGTTTCTTAAATCTATCAATGCTGTCCCATATATATAAGGGAACGGTTGCTGATCCCAACCGTTGGTGATGTACATTCGATACACTCAAGCGAAATGAGTGGTCGGTCATGTGTGGCTGAGTTGCAAGATGTTCTTGTTGAACTCCAGTGTATCGTTCCTAGAGTACACTGATCGGAAGGTGATTCCATACCTTGTCATAGTTGGAAATCCATTACCCAATACGTGCTTGCGGTTTTGATTGTATACTATATATGTAGAACGTGAGATGAAAGCGTTTCTGCTAGTTGATATCTATTTGTACATAGACATTATATTAATATCAAAAGGTTTTTGATATAAAGATATTTTGGATTCTCATAAGGGAAAACCCGTTCCGTTATGCGGCGTGGTCTTATGAGATATCATTTACTTGTTCATATACCTGTTTTTAAACTGTTTTACTCACACCAGTCCCATGACCGACCCGGAGTTTATTTGTTGTTTTCCCTAAACTCTTGGGTGCCTAAATTTGTACGGGCAGTCAAGTAGTCGGGTTTTACAGATATACTGGAAGAGCTTGGAGCAGGAGGCTTCAAGATCATATAGCTATAGTTATTTCCGCTGTGTTGTAAGTGCTATACCCCGATAAGTGCTATTGTATACATAACTGTTATATTTCAAAGTTATGTTATCTATTATATGTTATTCGTTCCGCTGTGAGGTTCGTGTTACTCTGATGTAAGTTCTTCTTTTCTTCTTCTATTCTAAGTTTCTATCTTATCTATCCTCACCCTCTAATTTCTTTCATTAACTATTCGGTTATTTTCGATCCTTGGATGTTCGATATGTGTTGTATATCGGATAACCAAGATCGCATTTTTCCGGGTCGTTACAGTTGGTATCAGAGCTTAAGTTAAGAATTACTTGGCTCTATGGCGTGACTCGGTAGAGATAGGGTTAGTAATACCCTAGATTGAGTTTGAGTGTATATATACGAGTGCGTATTTGTATTTGATATAAAAATGGTTTTATATTGTGGAGATTCATTGGCTGAGTTGTTTATGAGTTCTGGTCGATCAGTTTGATCCACTGTATCGGTAGGAGTAAATAAACACTTGAATACGATGGACCGACACAGTATGGATATGTGATATATTATCATATATAGGATATATTTGTTGCTATTATAATCGAGTAAGATTATAAATTAAATGGTTAAGTGTATAACCAATCAGAATCATATAAGTAAAGTATATGAAATAAGATGAATTAAATATGAATTTAAATCAGATTTGGAATTAAAATAAGGAAATTTTAAGTTCCTGGGAGATTTTGAAATGTTTTCAAAATGGAAGTATTTAGTAATGGTTTTGAAATTGATATAGTATTGAAATCACGTGGGTCGCTGGAAAATAATTCGATGATGACTGCGCAGTATCATCGGTGTGATTTTCGAGTTCTAAGTGGTGGATTACTACCAGAGATTTTGATTTGAATTGTTTTGAGAAAACAAGGTGTTTAGAAATTCAAATGTTTTGAATTGGTATTGTGATTTAAATGAACTCAGGAATTTGAAATTTGAAATTTAAATTTAACTTATGAAGTTAAATGGTGAAAGTGAATAATAAATTAGAATTTAACCTTGACTAAGTTAAATGAAAATGGAATTGATTAGCAGATAATCTGGATTGGGATTTGAAATGATAAGTTAAGAGTTTGGAATTTGAAACTCGAATTTGAAATTGAATTCGGCTTGAATAAGCGAATGGTTGTGTTAAGAATAACTTGGTTGGAGTTTGATTGGAAATACATTGGTATATGCTGAATTGACAGCAGGTGAAAGGGATAAAAGTGGATATACCCAACAAAAAGGTACAAGTTCATATTTGATATAAGCATGAGATTTATGAGCCGAATTGGCAAGCCGCTTGGCTGTTTGATTTTCTTTTGGGTTGGAGAAGGCCTAGAGAGGCGAGTTGTGGTTTGACGTATATGCCGGTACAAAGGAAGTTATGGCGAAATTTTCCGAAAATTAAAAGTGTTAGAAAATTTTCAAAATTTTTGAAAATTTTAGTTAGTCGGAATGAATAAATATCTTAATCAATATTAATTGGTTCAGTTGAAATCAGAATTAAGGGGTAAACAAATCTTAGGAATTCCAATAGGTAGGGTCGTCCTCTAACTTAGCAATTTCGAGGACGAAATTATTTTTAGTAGGGAAGAATGTAATGACCCGCATTTTTAGAGCTATATAATTAATTTATTTAATTATATAATTGGTGATTTAGAGGAGTTAATGATCGTTCAATTAAATAATATTGAATATTTAATAAATAATTATAATATAATAATATATTATAATGTCAAAATAGTCGGAAATAGTGAAATTCACAATATCGTGTGAATTGAATAGCATACGAGATTTGGTGGAGTTTCGATTCGAAATATAATAACGATTATATTGAATCGACGATAGTTGAACGTATAGTTTATAATATATTTATAAACGAGCTCGAAATGGCGCTGCAGTTCACTAATTGACGATTCGAACTTCAACTGAATGTACAGGATTCGTTTTAAGCCGGATTTCTGTGAAACAAGAAACGTGTAGAGCTGGTGGAGTATATCTTTCTAGTGGAAGAGAAAAATCGGGATTTCGTCGTGTAGATTTTTATTTATGTCCAAATCAAATTTTAAAATAGTCGCTATAGAATCGTTTATCGACCGTAACGGTTTATTCGATATAACTAGATATCGGGCTTAAATTTAGACAAGGTTCTTTTGAGACATAAGGATAATTTAATTTTTAGAATTAGACTATAAATTTTAATTAATTAAATAATTAACTTTTTATTTGGAGTATTTGGCACCCTGTATCGACATTCGGGATTTCACAATATGAGTTCATCTACCGGTATTATTACATTTTTGGGATCGTGGGACATTGCTCGTCTCACTAGTATTTTTATTTCTGTCATTAGCAGTCTATAAATGTACGAAGTTTTATGAAATCGGTACCCTTAATAAAATATCTAGATATTTATATTACTTATAAATAACCCATTAACTTTCGTTTCTTAAGACCTAGGAAATCACTTTTCTCCGATCAAAATTTTCAGCCGCCAGT
Organism: Allium sativum; assembly: GCA_030737875.1. Lineage (NCBI taxonomy): Eukaryota > Viridiplantae > Streptophyta > Magnoliopsida > Asparagales > Amaryllidaceae > Allium > Allium sativum. Next base: position 566,854,600 of record CM060923.1, on the reverse strand, counting down.
TCTCTTCCTTCTCAAATGAAAATCGAGATTTGTAAAATCATTATAAAATCAAATAAATTTCCTAAATTCGTAGAACACTTTTCTTTAAATTCGGGAGGTAGAATCCTTCCTTCCAACGTGCTTTTTGGAGGACCCGACGCCATTTCCTAGCGTTCGAAGAAACTGGCAGCGAAGATCGAGTTCACGAATTGGTGGGAATAAGCTTTGATTTATTGGTTTGGTTGTTGCTGTTAGACTCGCGATGGGGTCTGTCAGCCAGAGGCGGGATGGTGTAGGGTTGACCGATGTAAATTCTTCATCCGTTCGAAGTATACATTCCTGGAAATAGCACTGTCGTGCTCACTGCTCAGTAGATAATGAACGATGGTTAGGGATTCTTTTAAGCTAATTATGGATTTAAATTTGTGGTTAGAAATGAAGTTTTTGATGGTAAGAGTTGCTTCAGGGAAATAACAAAGGAGGAGGGACTATTTTTGGGCAGTAAAGGAGATCGGGAAGGAAAGTTCAACATTTGGTTTAGTGCTTATTCTGTACTGACATAAAAAGGAGGAGGATATTAGGTATTGATTTACATTTGTGTTTGATGGGAAATTTAACATTTTTTTTTGAAGTGTTTGAAATGGCATGGGTTGAAATGGGAGTTTGGATTTACTGTAACTTGTAATGTAAATGATGTAGAGTCAAGTTGAGGTACTGTTGTTTTAAATGTGGCATTTGTATTGAAAACGTTGTGTGGATTTGGATCCATTTATGAACGGTGGAGTTTGAACTTCATAACAGTAGGATGAAGTGCTGAAATCAAAGTGGTGGTGGAATCATGGTTTAAAGTGTGTAAAGTGGTGGTGTAATCAAAATGGGTTTTTGCGTAAGGAGCGGAAATAGATGGTCATGACTAGGAAGAAATGTAGTTGCGGGATCAAATTATGTACATGAACAAATTTGGGATTTTGTCCATTTACTGGGAATTGAAAGTGTGATGTAAATTGAAGTGGCGTATTTGTGAAAAGGGAGAATGAGGTGAAGAATCGGCCGTGTTCGATGAAGAGGAGCTGAGCGGATTTCTTAGTTGGAGAAGATGAAGGAAACGGGTTGGAATTGAGCGAAACAAGATCCGACAGGATCGTATGGACGAGCACTATACCCTGGAACTGACGGAAGTGAATCGAAGCTCGTTACAATTTATGGCGAAATAAATTGTCCATCTAAATCAAAGAAAGTTAATCGTTTTTAACGATAACAGTCCAATGTGAGTAAATCTCACCAACTCTGAACAGTTTATAATTTCATGTTGTATCTTTAGAACTGTTAGAAATTGTCTGATTTACTGTGTGTTGATTGTTTGATTGAACTGCTAGTCAGTTAGTTAAATTTCTATATTGATTATGTTTAACAGAATATATCATATGGAACTGAAAGTGATGTTATCTATACTGTCTAACATCTGTGATGCAGGGAAACAGGTCGGAGGAATCCAACTGGATTCCTCAACAGTTATTTTATTGTTTTTCTTATATTTTGATATATGATGTGAAGTATAACCTGTTGTTGATTGTGTGTGTATGGACGATATTGGACATCGTGATTTGATATGATTGAATACCATGACATACCGGAATGTAGATAAAGGAGATTTTTCAAGGTGATATTGAAAATAGCATATTTATAAATTAGGATATTTATAAATAAGAGATATTTATAAATTGGAATATTAATAAACAAGAGCTATTTATAAATAGAAATATTTATAAATAAGAATATTTATAAATTGGGATATTTATAAATAGGAGATATTTGAAAAGGAAATAAATTCAAAACATTTCTTTTTGAATGGAAAGGCCTGTGTGGCGAGTTTGGGGATTTTCCTGATGCTCCTGATACAAAGGAGGTTATGGCGAATTTTCTCGGGAATTTAAGGAGTTAGAATATTTCAAGAATAAATTTGAAAAGGGAATATTTGTAAACCATTTACAAATAGAATTGGAAAGGGAACATTATAAAAAGGAAATCATTTTTAAAGTGTAGAACCGTTATTTAAAAGTAAATCTTTTCAAATGAATAAAACGTTGTAAAAAAAAGGAAGTCTTTATAAAGTGAATAAAGTTAATCGAATATAGACATTCGAAGTTAGTTAATCGAATATAGACATTCGAAGTTAGTTAATCGAATATAGACATTCGAAGTTAGTTAATCGAATATAGACATTCGAAGTTAGTTAATCGAATATAGACATTCGAAGTTAGTTAATCGAATATAGACATTCGAAGTTAGTTAATCGAATATAGACATTCGAAGTTAGTTAATCGAATATAGACATTCGAAGTTAGTTAATCGAATATAGACATTCGAAGTAGTTAATCGAATATGGTATGTGAAAGTTAGTTAATCGAATATGTTATTCGAAGGAAGTAAGTCGAGTTAAGTTAGTCAAGTTAGTCGAGCCTAGTTAATCGAATCGAATTGGTCGAACCAAGTAAGTCGAGTTAAGTTAGTCAAGTTAGTCGAGCCTAGTTAATCGAATCGAATTGGTCGAACCAAGTAAGTCGAGTTAAGTTAGTCAAGTTAGTCGAGCCTAGTTAATCGAATCGAACTGGTCGAACCAAGTAAGTCGAGTTAGTCGAGTCAAGTTAAGTTAGTCGAGTTAAGTTCGTCGAGTTAAATAAATCGATGTTAGTTTCATCGAAAGGAGTTATCGATGTTAGTTTCATCGAAAGGAGTTATCGATGCTAGTTTCATCGAAAGTAGTTATCGATATTAGTTTCATCGAAAGTAGTTATCGATGTTAGTTTCATCGAAAGTAGTTATCGATGTTAGTTCCATCGAAAGGAGTTATCGATGTTAGTTTCATCGAAAGGAGTTATCGATGTTAGTTTCATCGAAAGGAGTTATCGATGTTAGTTTCATCGAAGGGAGTTATCGATGTTAGTTTCATCGAAGTGAGATTTTCAAATATGAGATATTTGAAAAGGAAGAGTTATCGAATATTAGTTATTCGAAGAGAGATTATCGAATATCGTTTATTCGAGAAGGAGTAAATCGAATATAGATTATTCGAAGAAGAGTTAATCAAATAGAGATTTCTCGAAGAGAGTTAATCGGTGAATTCGATTATATCGAATTCGGGAAAGTACTTATTCTTTCCAGTGTTTAATTAGAGATTTATTTATTTATAAATAAATAAGTGTTAGGTTAATTATTCACTAATAAGAATATAGGTTATAATTTAAGTTAGATAATTCAAAAGTAGGGATTATAACGTTATCGTTATAACCAATGTTTTAAATATAGAAGTGGATTAGTAAAATTGAATCCGAGAAAGGCGTAAAGAAGTTGTTAAAGATTAAAAAGATAAACTTTGACCATTTCGAAGTTATAACGTTGTTCAGTTAAGGTCTGAGAGGTAATTATACCCCAACTTGAGTGACTTCCTTCTTAACTAAGAAATGGTAAGGTTTGATCGTAAAGGAGTGTTGGAAATGTTTTCCAAACGAGAATCAGAAATGTTTTCTGATAAAAGAAAAATAAGAATTTAGAATATAGGGAAACAGGAGATAAGTAAATAAATGAACTAAAGAGATTTATGTTAAATGATGTTTGTTCGATATAATTTCCATTTGGAAATAATATCGTTGTTGCACACTTGTTTTTCTTTGATAGTTAACTCACCGACTATCGAAGTTTTGACCATTTTAACGTTGTTAATATGGAGAGACCGGTTGGGTTATTATCCAAAGAACCACTCTGTATTGGCATAAGCGTCGCGAATCATATATGCCAAAGATAATTGAAGACGGAGTAAAATGCAAGGGCTATCCTGTTTACAGAATAGTGCCTTCGGTTTGTCCAGTCCCAGGGCAACTTGTATGGACGAAGGTCTGACAGAGTATATCCAATAGATCGCGTAAGTTGATCTGTTCAAACATATTCACGTTTGGTGGCGGAGGAATTCGTTTCTCTTAGCTGTATACCCGTGTTATATTTTGGATAAGTCAATTTGTGATTTGGCGGGTATGACGATGTGACGTTCTAAGTGAATGATGATGGATGTATGACAGAGTATTTCCAGACGGTCACGTACATTGATTTCTTCAACTATACCAAGAGTGGAAGCGGAGAAGGAAACTTCTTTTAGCTGACACGTAATGTATGGTTGTAGACGTCAATTAGTGATTCTGATGGATTTGACAATGTAGCATTCGAAGTGAATCTGATGTAATGATAAAGCGTAGCTTCTAGCCTCATCAACCGGTAAATGACAGAAATCGGGCAGGCAGCATGGCTAAGTCGGTCGCACCGAAGTAGGGTGTATAATCACCTATCTAGTGAATATTCATTTGTTTCTTGAATCTATCAATGCTGTCCCATATATATATACGGGAACGGTTGCTGATCCCAACCGTTGGTGATGTACATTCGATACACTCAAGCGAAATGAGTGGTCGGTCATGTGTGGCTGAGTTGCAAGATGTTCTTGTTGAACTCCAGTGTATCCTTCCTAGAGTACACTGATCGGAAGGTGATTCCATACCTTGTCATAGTTGGAAATCCATTACCCAATACGTGCTTGCGATTTTGATTGTATACTATATATGTAGAACGTGAGATGAAAGCGTTTCTGCTAGTTGATATCTATTTGTACATAGACATTATATTAATATCAAAAGGTTTTTGATATAAAGATATTTTGGATTCTCATAAGGGAAAACCCGTTCCGTTATGCGGCGTGGTCTTATGAGATATCGTTTACTTGTTCATATACCTGTTTTTAAACTGTTTTACTCACACCAGTCCCATGACTGACCCGGAGTTTATTTGTTGTTTTCCCTAAACTCTTGGGTGCCTAAATTTGTACGGGCAGTCAAGTAGTCGGGTTTTACAGATATACTGGAAGAGCTTGGAGCAGGAGGCTTCAAGATCATATAGCTATAGTTATTTCCGCTGTGTTGTAAGTGCTGTACCCTGATAAGTGCTATTGTATACATAACTGTTATATTTCAAAGTTATGTTATCTATTATATGTTATTCGTTCCGCTGTGAGGTTCGTGTTACTCTGATGTAAGTTCTTCTTTTCTTCTTCTATTCTAAGTTTCTATCTTATCTATCCTCACCCTCTAATTTCTTTCATTAACTATTCGGTTATTTTCGATCCTTGGATGTTCGATATGTGTTGTATATTAACCAAGATCGCATTTTTCCGGGTCGTTACAGATTTTGATCAACTGAGTATTATATTGGAATGAGTAAACCGCAGTTCAAGGAATAATTAGCAGTGTAATAGTTAACATGTATTATGACCGTAAAAGTTAATTTTTTTTACGTAAAACTGTGCAAGTATATATAAAAATTGCGCACATATATGCATATATTATGAAAACTTAAATTGTATAGGTATGTTTGCATAATACATATATTGATTGTTTAAACTTAATTATTAATATTTCGGTAGTAAATGAGAATGTATTGTGTTTCATTTATTAGGTGGTTTATCAAAAGGAGATGGAAAAAGTAAAGCAATCTGTTGAGAAAAACGAAGATTATGCAAAAATGTTTAGCAAAAGTGAAAAATATTACAAGGAAATAATTGAAAATTTAAAAGTGGAAAATAGAAAGCTGAAAGCAGAAAATTTAAGTCAGAAACTAAGGATTCAGGAGCTCGAGACAGAAATATCATCAGAAGAAAATCTGAAAGCAGAAATTTTTAGTCTAAAACAAAGAATTCATGAGCTGGAGACAGAAATATCCTCAAAAGAAAGCGTCGAGAAAAATAATACTACAATTGTTGATGGAGATGATATGACTGGGGATAGTGAAAGTGTTGAAAATAGTGATGATGAAAATCAAAACCAAGAGGAAATGAATGTTGAGGGGGAAAGTGCAGATAATGAAACCGAAGAGGAGGAAGACGAATCGGTTGAGGATGGAAAAGATGATGATCAAAATGATAAGAGTGCAGAAGTTGATGAAGTTGATTGCGTTGATGAGAATGAAAGGGATGATATGAATGAAGAAATGCACAAAAATAAAGATCATGCAGTAGAAAACAGAGATAAAGAAGAGAATAAAGCAGAAAAGGAAAACCTGATAGAGGTAAAAAATGATGAGAGCAGTAAAGGTATGAAAATTGTCTTATTACGATTACAACGTTTGAAGTATATATTTTTTATTAATGCAAAAATAATTTTTTTTTTGCGTTATTAAGGGTATATATTAGGTAATAGTTATGTAGTTGTGTGAAAATACTAATAAATGGTGGAAAATTTTCTCTGTATATACCAAAAATACTGCGTATTTGAAGTTATTTTTGAGTATTAAATGCATTTTAATGTGTCTATAGTAGTAATTTTTGTAGACAGTTTTGTAAGGTACATAGTTAAAAATGCGTACTATGTCTGCATATAATATTAGTTGACGCATAGATGTGTGCAGATTTTACAAATAATTAATGAATCAGATTAAACGTGAATAGGTATGGAGGCGCAGAGAAGCGGTGATGTCGATGATGTAGGTAATCTCATAGTAGAAGGGAATGTAGCAAACAACGAAATGATGAAAGAAAAAGAGAAGGGCGTAGACAATGAAAAGATTCTACGTAATAATGGTGATGATGATGTTGTAAATGACGAAAGTAATGGAGATGTAGAAAATTATGATGAAGTACAAGATATGGATATTGATGTAGAAGAGGAAAAAGCACAAGAAAAAGAAAAGGTGGCAAAAGTGAAAGGTATATTGGTATTTAGAATTAGATAATGTTCAGTTGAGTTAGTTTGAATGTCGGTAATATTGGATTACGTAAAATATTAAATTGTATTTGCAGGGAAAAAAATTATGAGACAGTCTGTAGTAGTGGATGTTGATGAATTTGTAAATAATGATAAGTGCAAAGAAACTCGGATAGGCACTAATTTGAAAATTAGAAGATATGAAAATGTGCGGAAGTTGGAGGAAAGTCAGATAAAACAAATGGAAGACTTTGTTGCACAGACTAGACTAAGGTAAAAATTATGTTTAAGTTTCTTTATTTGCTGAACTGACTTTAGTTGGTGTAAATAAATGCGAGGTACAGTGTTGAAAAATATGAATGTTGTGCATGTTTCCAGCATTTTATGTAGTAAATGTATGCAAATATTCATATTTTTTGCATCTTTATGAGACAAAATATAAATCGAACATCAATGTTAATAAAATAATTTTAGATTGTTTGCATAAATTTCTGTAAATGTTTAACAATATTGCACACTAATATGCAAATTTTTTGTTATGTTTTAATATTATGCAATTAATTAATCTAATTGCATCTATGTATGTAATTTTTATGAAAAATTGCAGATATATGTGCAATTAGGAAACGTAGATGCTTGAGTTATATTCGATCATATATTACATATTTTTTGAATTAATTTCAAACATGTACAGCAAAACGGCATATCTTAATGGTGATGAAGCCGTATGCGTGACTGGAACTGCTTGGGCTGATTTGATAGTTGGGAATTTCGTCGATGCAGAGGTAATAGTTAAGTTTACTAGTTATTTGTTGACAGGTTTTCTATTAATATATGCAAACAGTTATGTATTTGTAACAAATAAAAAATTATCTACTTTGAGTAGATAATCGACTGGTTTGGTGTGGAGTTGCGAAGAGATTATCCAGAAGTTATGATGATCAAAACTCTTGCTTCGGTAATATAAATACTATATGAATATGTTTTTAATTTGTAAAAATTTTTAATAATGAAACCGTTAATATTCAGGGACTGTTACTAAAGGATTTTAAGGAGCAGTTAAAAAAGTCTTGGATAAAAGAGTGACAGATGGCTATGGATTTTGCACAAAGATTTTCTTTCCAATTCACTGTGAAAGTCATTTTTCTTTATTAGAGTTTATAAAGGCTGAAAGAAGATGGATCCATTATGATCCGAACATACCGCGACGTGGCGTTGGGAATCACCAAAAAGCAGCAAGAAAAATTGTATCTCAATTTGGTGTTTTTAATTTTTGTGTGTTTATGTAACATTACTGATAGATTTTTTTTATGTAACAGAGAAATTACGTCAATGCCTTGTTGAAGAAGCTTTTGAAAAAAGATTATCGGACACCTAATCAAATAGAATTTTCTCAATGCCCACAACAAGGACATACGTAAGAAATTTATTGTTGAATTTGTCCATACGTATATGCATTTTTTTGTAATTATAGCATGGTTGTATGTACATTTTGTATAATGTATCAAATCAAATTATATGTGTACACCCTATTAATTGTTGGTAGTATATTAATTTTGCAGGGTCAACTGTGGTATGCTTGTAATGAACTATATGAAGCAAAGAACTGAGAATAAAGAGATGGATGAAAATGATGAAATGTGGAGTCCTGGGGCTGTTAATGATCAAAGAGCTGAGTTTGGTTTAAAACTTCTCAACTGCAATCCTCACAGCTGGAATGTGTTGAATAATCTGACACAAAATTTCCTTTTGTCAGATGCAAACAAGGATTTGTAAAGGGCGTAAAGTAGGTGGTCGAATTGTTTGTAATTTTGGAGGTGTTTTAGTAATGTGTAAAAAAGTTTAATACCTTTTTTGTTTGGACTACGAGAACATGGTTAAGTGCTGTGCGAACTGAAATGAAAATGTCGTTTTTAGGTATAAATTAATTTTTTGATGTTTTGCATGATGATATGAAATGATTCGTACATGGGTGTAGTTTATTATAATTATATGCATAATTATATGCAAAATTTTCAATATAATTGGTTTGTAAATGTGAAGATTTATATAACCGTTATGAATGTTGTGGATTTGTTTGTAAATAAAATGAATGCGTAGAATGATACTAGTTTGTATAATTTTTTGAAGAAATTAAGAAATTACAAACGAAGTAGTTAAACAGTAAATTTAAAAATTATAAATAATAAATGATAATTTAGTACGTTTGAGTAAAAGATAATTTATGCATAAATTCACTCAAATTACAAAGACTGTTGCATTTTTATATGCAACAATAAAAACTACGAGTAGAATGAAATTGTGTATGAAATATTTTGTTAGTGTAATGAAGAATGAGTATACGAATTTGATTTTGTGATACATTCCAACGTATGTCAGTTGTATGAACATTGTGCATGATTATTTGTTATAAATAGGATTTTTAAAAAAGATAAATGAGTCAAATTTTAATCACAGTATAATTGGACCATTAATTTGTCTAATTTCATTCAAAAATTACATATAGTTGCATACTTATCTGCAGTGTTGAAGAATACTTGTGAGCAATTGTCATTTTCATAAGTAATTGTATATTTGAAAGTACGGAGTAATGTTTTAAAAGAAATGTACTGAGCTTGACAAACAAGTAGAACTGTAGAATTAAAGTTTAGTTTAATAGCACACATGTATGCAAGTAAGAATGAATATTGCATACATTTGTAAAAGTATGCAGAATATCTGGGTTAACAAAACTAAGGGGAAAGCATAAAGTGTTAAAAATACAAATAAAACAGTAAAGTACCGAATATAAAGTAAAACTGAGATAGCAAGTTTGGAGTCTGTACAATATAATTTGTAAACAGCTTTATTATAAAATATTTAAAAAAAAACCACAACTATTTTTGGACTGAAGAACAAGTCCGTTTGTTATGACCCAATTTCTTGCACAATCCACACCGAGTAGTCTTTGTAAATTCACCTGCAGATTTCAATCTTTTTGACGAGGATGGACGACCAGGCATGCGTCTACCTTTTGGCGGAGCTATTACTGCATCTTCAACAGCCACGTCTTCACCCATATAATTGATGATAGGATTTATTGGATGAGAATATGACAGTTGAAAATGACCAACTTTAAAGTAAGCATCAATGTAGTCGTATACGTTCAAGTTTTCACAACTTAAGATACATCTAACGGTGTGAGCGCAAGGAAAACCACTTACTTGCCACATGTTACACGAACATACTCGATTATATAGATCAACAAATTGATGAACTGGAGAATGAACTTCAAATTATGTTCACTAGATTTGATAACGAACCAAGAAGCTCCTTCTAAGTGTAGATTCCTTAATCGAGTTTCATTAACTGGACACAAAACGCTATTCCATGTTGAAGCAACTTCACGACGATCGGACATTAGTTTCATTAGTTTCAACCTTATTTTATCCAAGCAAGCAGTTATTGGTAAATGTCTTTCCTCCAAAATCCACTTGTTAAAGCTTTCTGAACAATTTGATGACATTTCACCGTATCGACAAGCAGGGAAAAAAACGTTTGTAAACTTCTCAAAAGGAATACCATTCAAAAAAATTCTCACAGTCAATCCACCAATATCTCTAAAATTCTTCAGTGCAGCATTAAAATCAGTCAAATTATATGCATAAGCAATTCTTGCAAATGTATCCAACAAAATCCGCTTATTAGTTTTCGAAAATTGAGATTTCAAAGCAACCTTTAGGTTATTGGTCAAATGATATAAGCACGATCCATGAATGGAATTTGGAAACACCTTTGGAATAGCAACTAGAATTCCAGGATGACGATCTGAAATGAAAACATAGCTTCTATAATCGTCTTTAAGAAAATCTTTGAGTTGTTCACAAAACCATATCCAATTATCTTCATCTTCTCCAGAAACAATTGCAATTGCTATAGGGAAAAAACCTAAAAAAAAAAAAAAAAATTTGACATACAGTTATGTGAAAATATATGTTTCAGAAAGCTTCATTAAAATATGCATATATGTAGAAATTTTGCATATATATGTGAAGGTTTTCTGAATAATTGAATATTGTATAAACATAATGTGCATAAATGTATGCATTTGTTAATAATTTTTCATTGATGCATGCAGGTCTTCACAGTACAATGAATATTTACTATGAATAGCATGAATGTAATACTAGTCATGTATGCAATATTTCAAAACTTTAAAGTACGTAAGCGCAAATTTGTAAAGAATTGTTAACAATAGCACAGGACATATTAATATTATTTACATCCTGAAATACATGTAGCTTCACAGGTATGTGATAATTTAAGTGTAAGCAATCTTCATTGAAATATGCATATATGTAGAAATTTTGCATATATATGTGCAGGTTTCTTAAATAAATGAATATTGTATTAAAAATTTGTGCACACATGTATGTATTTGTTAGTAATTTTTTCGTTGATGCATGCAGGTCTTCACCATATAATGCATATTTGCTATGCGTACCATGAATGGAATACCAGTAATGTATGCAAAATTTCAAAATATTTAACAACATAAATGCAAATAATTAAAAAAAATTTAATAGTACAGGACATGTTAATGATAGTTGTTGTGGGAAAAAAAAATATACGATAATAAACCATACCTTCGTTTCCGTTTTTACCGGTAGCAGCCATTAAACACCCTTGAGCTCTTCCCTTCATAAAAGTAGCGTCAACAAAAATTAATGGACGACAGTATTGAAATCCATATGCACAAGCTTCAAAGCCAATAAAAACCCTCTCAAATTGCCGCGTTGAATTATTGCACTCCAAAACAACTTTACTTCCAGGATTGGTAGTAAGAACTGCATCACAAAATGACTGCAAATGATGATACGACATTACGTCACTTCCATGTAAATCCTTCAATGCCAACCTCTTCCCACTATATGCATAGTAATACTTCAAAATAACATTATATTCGGTTTGGAACAAGTTAGTAATGTCCTTCGTCTTCATTAACGGATTGGCTTGAATATGATCACAAACCAATAACTTAATCAATTTACTAGATATAACAGGATTGTTTATGTCATGAATTCCAGCACCACATGTATGTTCTGGTTGAAATCTCTTTATAACAAAATATCCCGGCAGATTAAACTTAAGAGAAGCATGAATCCGAAAACTACAATTATTTTTCGAACATACAGCTGTAACTCTTTCTTTATCGTTCTTAATCAAATTAAGCTTATAACCACTTTTCATACTATACATCATCAAATAAAGTCTAAATTCAGTAACACCTCCTTTAAATTGTTGACCAATACCAGAGAAAACAGAATGATTCAAATCACTTGTTAATAATTGCTTGAATTTGTTGCTGGAATCACTATTACTACCATAAGTGGAGTCGCTTCCAAAAGAAGATTCGCTACCATCAGCGACAAAAGAACAATTAAGATTGACATCAACAAAAAAAACCAAATAATCCTCACGATTATGCGCAGCCAACAAAAGAATGGATTTTAGATCGGAATTACTTTGAATATTCCTTCGAAACCCGTCTCTGTAGTGAAATAATTCAAAAGACAACGGAGTTAACTCCATCCATTTGCCACAAACAGTCTCTCTAACAATATCAACAGAACTATCGAAATAAAGACGAATAGAAAAACTATCATCCCCAAACTTCAACAACACAAGAACACCAATATTTGCAGGACCACTGTGTGAAAATTAAAAGAGCAAAAATTAATCATACTGATCTGCGTAAATCAAATAAAATTACAGAGACACAATCATAATATTATAAAAAGTTGCATACATCTTTGCAAATAATATTAATATCCGCATATTTATATGCAAAAATTAGTAAAATAAACTTCAATTTATAAAAAAAATATCGCCAACGATTATAATATGTAAATATTACAATCATATTCATATATGTAAGCAATTAATCATTATCCGAACAATTTAACATAAGTTCAAAAAATATGCATACCAGAGTGCATATATTGCGTAAAATATGCATAATTATACGAAACTATTCAGAATAGATCCATACAGACTAGTTACAACGTTTTTTGCATTTGAATATGCTAAAATTCAAAAATTATGCATACTTTTATACATTTTAACATAAATTTTTTTGAAAAAATGTGGACAAGTTAATGAATATCAGCTTGTACAGTGAAACTTCACAAATTACTAAACTTTATAAACATTTTAAACTACACGTCTATAAACATAAATAATTGAAATAAGTAAAAATAATAAAGAAATATAATTTTCAGAAAAATTGATAATTTTTTATTTCTGAACATACTTTTTACAAAAAATAAAACACCAGAAATTGCCTTGAGGATGCCAGATCCATTTACTAAATTATTCGTTGATCAAATTATATCTCTGCAACACGCTGGTTGAAAATAAATTTGTGGATCAAAACGGCCGAATATTGGAAGATATAATTCGAAGTTAACAAATAAAGGAAGAAGTCGCCGCCATGATGTAAAAAATATGTTTCTGAAAATATTGAATAAGTAATACGATTAATGAATTTAATGCAAAATCAAAAATCGGATATCATGCGTAAAAATAGGCCGTGATATTTGTTTTGGGCAAATCAGTAAAAAATATGGCGCTAGTTCAAAAATAAGGATGATATTTATATAATTCTACATGGAAGGATGTGAGCCTAATTAAGTTTAGTTTTAAGGATGTGAGCCTAATTTTCACTAAAACATTTCTACGTCTTAACAATTATCTGTTCAAAACTACGCTACTAAATCAATTAGAACCAAATTAATTTAATAATCAATTCCCACTTAAAACAGTTGATTTAATGTTACTTAAAACAATCAGATCAACTAATTTGAATTAATCTTCTCCTTTTTAAATTAATTAATAATATAATTAATCAAAAAAATCACCTTTAATTATTTATTAAAATAATTAATCAAACCACTAACAAATTAAGCTAATTTCTAATTTATTTTATAGAAAATATCATTTAGCAGTTCCAGCGGTATATAATAGTTCTTAGACAACATTTAAGTCGTCATCCCAATTTGCTCAATCAACATACAAATCCAACTCGATATTATCAAGTGATAATATTTCAACAGCATATATTAACTGATTAAATATGGCAACTGATATAATAGTAGAACAATGTTTATTTTTGCTAACAGGGTATTCAAAAAATATAGTCAATTCCATTACGTAGTGGAACGGTGTTTATTTCCACTAACTAATGTAAATATAAATGGTTAACATAATTATAACAACTTAATTAATTAGTTAATCAATTATCTGAATAATCGATTCAATATATACTGCCTTATAGATTTATTACTGATCAATCCATAATAGTTTACGCATTAATTCAATTCATGACTAAATTTACGCTTTCATTGTTATAACAATTGTTATAGATAAATACGATTAATTTCTAATTAAATAAATTCATTTATATCTATTTGTTTAAAATTCGATAACTCGATCGAGTTACTTGCATACATCCCTGACTGGGCTTAACTACACACACGAGCCAAAACAATTTAATCAGATCTTCTTATTTTTATGTATATATGTATATGTTAAATATATAATTATATTTATATTCCATTTTCATTTTAAATTTAACTTAAAAATTTTCTTTTCATTTTCTTGAAATGGGCTGAGCCCACATTAAACTAGTCCATACATTAAAAATTAACATTTAAAAACCTTCCTACCCTTTTTATTATGTAACGACCCTCCTTCTCGGTTGATCCAAATCGATCGCTACAACTAAATCGAACCAAAAAGGCGGATACGCTAACTTTGGGTGCACAACTCATCAGAACAAACAACAGAAGACTTTTCTAAACATCAGAATAATGTTACACCAGAGTACAGAATATTTGAGTACATCGAAAATAATACAGCGGAAGATAAATTTACAGTAAATGTAAGACAACAGAGAGGAAACAAATAAACTAACATATCGAAAGACTATCAATGCTCTGGACACATCTTTAAGCTTCGATCCAGAATCCTGCTCAGTATGAATATCTAGAAAACCAAAACTACTAGCTGCACGTGTGAAAAATATGGGAACCTAGAATTTAGGTTAAAACAATAAACTCCGAGACAGTCATGGGACTAGTGTGATAACTCAAAACAGCAATTAAACTTTATTTGAAATGTGAAGCATATCATTGGACCACGCTGTGTGTCACGAATCAGGTTTACCCCTATGAATACCAGTGCCTAGAAAATAACCAATAACAGAGATATGGATCTACAATGCATCAATCAACATGCAATTTTCCAATCTACCCATTTAGGATTAATCCCCAAACATATATTTCAAAATCCATTTCACTTTACATAAATTATTCCTTTGGACTTTATTTCCCGATTTCTTATTTCAAATCATTTGAAATACATATATATCTTTATATCAAAGTAGATTTCACTTCGGGATCTCAAACCAAAATCTTTGGAAATATGAATTCCAAAACATCAAAATGCATACAAACAAGTATGCCACCAAACAACACACTCCCCGTCGACAATCCAATGGGTACATACCTTACCAACTCGATATATATATGTGCACCTCCCACGATGGAGCAGGATACACTGACGATGCTCCATTCCACACGCTGGGGAACTACACCGCCATCTCACCCATACTTTTAGTCCTTGGGTTAGACCAACTGTGACGAGAAGGGATTTCGCTCGGTCCGAACCAGTCGCTAAACCGACCCAGACCGTTCGAAAACGCCCTATCGTTTGAGAACACGACAAATCAGAACGCAGACGGAAGAAAATTTCATTGTATATTACAACAATGCATCAGAATACAAGAATATACAGAGTACAAATGAATATTACACAGAAATATCAAAGATTTAAATTACATTTAAATACATAGCAGCGGAAAATAATACAATACTCAACTAGAAGAGATATACGGATACAAAGCTTTCCGGATATCTTTCCAGCTGTAATCCAGGATCCTGTGAATATAAATCTGCAAAACCAAAACTACTAGCTGCCCGTGTCAAAATAAGGGCACCCAGAGTTTAGGTTAAAACAATAAACTCCAGGTCAGTCATGTGACTGGTGTGAGAACTAAAGCAGTTATTAATCTTTATTTTTAAAGTTAGGTAAATCAAGGGACCACGCCGTATAACACGGAACGGGTTTCCTCCCAAGAATACCAGTGCATAAATAAACAGCGCAATGCTAAATAAAGAAAAATGAAGCTGTTATAAGACCCAGGTCCCATCACACAATGCAACGCAGCCGAGGATAGGGTTTTCCCTTATAACAGCCAAAGAATGCTTGATACGGTTAAAATAAATCGTTTGATACTATTATAAGTGCATAGTGTATAAAACAACTTCAAATCATAAGTATCAATCATAGGCGGCATGAGCGCCCCATCCCACTATGTCGCCATACTAGGCTCTACAAATAAAACCGCAAATGTCACGTATTCGGAAATTGGATTTCCGTCTATGAACCGAGGCAAAAGATAGTCCTCTACCGATTCGAGACAATCTAGCCCATGTCTCAGGCAAGCGCGCAGGCAAGCCTTGGAGCGACAGGGCCGGTCCACCGATGTGGATTATTATGCCTGAACACTACGTTTCCCCGCCCTTTGGGGCGTAAATGAGCCAACTAAATGACTCCATCGGTTCGAGAACGACCGATCAATCCGAGGCGCCTCGCAACAGCAACAACCACATAAGTCAAACTCGTCAGGGCGTGTAAAACCACTGACGCCACTTTTTAGCTAGAAGAAAACGCATGCCCTCCCTGAGGTCCGTCTCCCGTTTTTGGTTCATACCGGGTGTGAAACACGCGAGGTAAACGTTACACAAAGCTACGCCACAAAGGCCTTGCTTTGATCATCACCACAAGACTTTGCTTTTCAACAGAAGCCTCGATCAATTGCCACTTAGGCATGCCACACAGGCAATTCACTCCATGCGTTTGATATCCATCAATATATAACCCCTGAGCTCGTACGTCTCAGAGAAGGGTGTTAAGCAAGAGAATAAATTCTCCGCCGCCAAACAGATATATATTTAATAGAGATCAATCACACGGACTAAATTCCAATGTCAGACACACAGTCCATTTACAAGTCCGTTCTGGGTCTGAACGAAACCGGAGGCACCTAGTACCCCGCATATCCATCGATCTCCAAGTACGTCTGGACGATCACTAACTGTTTCCATCTTCTTGGGTGTACAGCCCAATCAAGATCATCAGTAACCACCCAAACGACGTGAAGAACTCCGGTCTTCGACCATCGTCTTCATCTTCGACTTATCGCCGTATCAGTTATTCAGAATGGGATAAACCCGGTCTTTCCGAATAACTCGCGTATATTTTAAATAAGTGTTACACAAACACAACATACGCCTCATTCCAATTCATCAGTCACTAACCGTAAATTAATCAAGAGAATAATTTCCAAAATATAAACCCCGAAGGCCGAAACCAACATCAGATCAATATCCAAAAAACCATTCTGCTTGGCTAACCGACAGTTAGTTTCTAAATTTCACATTCATAGGGAAAGGTTCCCATTAATTTTATCAAAGATAAATTCTTTGAATTTATTCTTTAATCTACTTTTGAATATCAATTCAAACTAGTCGGGATTAACGAAATTTACCGAAGTAATTATTTGTTTTAATTTCCCAATCCCAACCTATTCATCCCATGAAGTAAAACTGGTAATACTTCATATCTAACACCACAGTGTTATCGGTAAATTCAATTACCATTTCACGTTCAAATCTAATTAAAGATTTAACTATCGCCTGGAGCAAAACTGGTGATATTCCATTTTCGATCATTTCAATCTAATTAAAGATTCATTAAAACTCCACTTAGTTTTAATCGTTAACTGGGTTAAAGAATCAGTGTCATTTAAAACACGGTTCATGATAAACCCAAAATCACATTCCATTAATTAACGGGTTAAAGAACAAGTGTTATTTAAAACACTGTTCATGATAAACCCAAAAATCAATATCAATTCTATTCCAATTAAATATTGTTTAATTGGTACACTTCATTAAATCTAAATAAAAAGATTTAATCTTTTCTCAACTGGGTTCAAGAACAGTGTTAGTGAAGACACCATTCACGACAAACCCAAATCACATTCGATATTAAATATAAGGCTCTAAACAGAAAATATATCGGCTTATATTCAATATCAAATTCTACGATTAACAAATGTCGTATTGGAAATAACGATAAAAATATATATCTTTCAAATTTCCATAACAACATCCGTATAATCCCGAATTCCAACATCGAAATATTCCGAAGACAATTTCGATTCAAATCCCCTCCAATGCAAACATTGGAAATTCTGGTTATTTTCAAAACCATTTTCAAATTCAATTTATTTATTTAAAAATAAATAGAATTATAATTCTAGTTCAAAACTAGTTCATTTCGATAAAATTCTATTTTTATCTTTTCAAATATGGAGTTTTTCATCCCAAATCTTCCCAAATCATTTCTTATGATTTTACACAAATTATTACTATTTTTAATAATTTTATCAAGGCCCGTACAGTCGATTTCCACCAATGGCCATCGAACTGCACTTACATCGACCTTTTTCAAATTTGATTTGGACATAATTCCAAATCCAACTGTTAGATTTCTAATTTCTAACATTCGTTAGAAAGCTCTTTTCGATACGAACCCAACGGTTCCGGTTTTAGGAGAATCCGACGGTCGGATCTCCCGCAATGTCCGTTTGAAATAAATGGTCGAAATTCACGAACTGCCGCGGCGCGGCGCGTTCTATTCAGGCCATTATATTATATATATAATACATATAATATATATTTCGTCGATTTCAATTTAAAACGAATTATATAAATAGTTTTAAATTCGTTTCAAAAGCAATTTCAACTTCCATTTCAATTCAAATTAAAATTGAATTCTTCTTTATAAATTCGTTTTAAAATTCATTTCTATTCAATTCAAATTTCAATTCAATTTGAATTCATTTCAATTCGCTTTCAATTCAATTCGAATTCGTTTTCAATCCATTTCGAAATCGTTTTCAATTCAATTCATTTCGAAATCGTTTTCAATTCAATTCATTTCGAAATCGTTTTCAATTCAATTCATTTCGAAATCGTTTTCAAATCAATTCATTTCGAAATCGTTTTCAAATCAATTCATTTCGAAATCGTTTTCAATTCATTTCGAAATCGTTTTCAATTCAATTAATTTCGAAATCGTTTTCAATTCAATTCATTTCGAAATCATTTTCAATTCAATTCATTTCGAAATCGTTTTCAAATCAATTCATTTCGAAATCGTTTTCAATTCGATATAAATATTGTTCACGTCAAAATGGCATCATTCTAATCAACACGGCTTCATAAATTTCTATTTTCAAATATTCTATTTCAAATATTTCTTTTTCAAAATAGTTGTTATTATCAAAATATTTCGTTCAACACATGACCACTCTCAATGGATGAGTACTGTCAACACATGAACTTTTATTTTATATTATTCTTTGTTTTTCAAATTGGAATGAGGCCCAATCAATTACCATATAAAATTAATTATATGGATTTTCATACAACACATGTATATAATGGCATTGAAAATAATCAACCATCAACCAAAGTGCACTACACTGTATAAGCATCAAATATAGATATTCAACGCTTATAGCAGCCTATCAATCAATCGATCGACATATTTAATCAATCAGGATGAGTGAACTTCAAATTTCATCCCAACACCCGTGTGGGGTTTCAAACAATCAAACACATATTTTATTTGTGCTATTGGGCGATGTGTAAAATTTATCGTCCCAATCAATGTCATTCAAATAGGTGTACATAAACAAACCGTGCGGTTTATAAATGAATATTTTATTTTATTCACTTCACGTTAAAAATTATATTTTTAACGATAAAACATTTTATTTCAACCTATGAATTTCTATTCAATTCATTTAATCAATAAAATGATATTTTTATTTTTCTAACTTATTTTAGAAAATTTCGGCGGCATAACGGCACGATACTAGAAACGGGACGAGGCCTGGCCTTATCCTCGGTCTAGTGAAGGCCCACGCCATTCACACATCAATCAAACCATTCAATTCACCACACAATTCAATTTCAATCAAATAATCTAACTAATTTTTGCAATTAAACAAACAAGTCCATGGTCTGTGGACGATTGTGTCGGGTGCTACTAAGCACCGTCTGCATCCTAGTATATATATATAATTAGAAAAGAAATTGAAAGGTGAGAAATTCTCACATATAGCTATCCTAGCTCCACGGCACTTCTAATGCAGGAAATCTTCGCCAACTCGCCTTTTGTCGCTTTCGTTGTCCGCTTTCACTACATATGTAAAAATCGAATTTTTACTTCGCTATTCCATATATAAAAATCATATTTTTATTTCGAAGTTCAATATATAAAAATCATATTTTTATTTCGAAGTTCAATATATAAAAATCATATTTTTATTCTTTTACTAAATAAAAATTTTAAACTGGCCCAGATTTTCGGGTTGTTACAGTTACCCGAATCTTTAGCCACATACTAATTCATTTCATATCCCGAAGTAGGGAAAATCATTTCACAACATAATAATCACAAGTACTTTCAATCTATAGTACTTCACATCAGCAATTCACATATATGATCAATCACTATTAATCACATAACTTTTGAGCTCGTACGTCTTAAAGAAGGGTGTTAAGCAAGAGAATAAAATCTCCGCCACCAACCCAATATATCAACAATAGCAACTAATCGGTTACGTGTTGAACTACAATGTAAAACCATAATACATTTCAAAATCATTTCGACAACATCAGGTTTAGCCCTCTAAATCCTCTGTTTTATAATTTTTTTATATAACATTCCCTGTCCAAAATCGGGAATAGATTTCTTTTCACTTAAGAAAAATATCATTTCAAAATCATTCATTAAATTTGAAATGAACTCAACAACATCGCTAAACATCTTAGTCAAATCGTGAAGTGTTTCACAAGATGGTAGCATATAAATATTTCTACCTAACCCAACGCTAAATTTAACTGCATATCTTGCTCATAAACTAGTCGAGCACAATCCAAACAAACAATCAATCACAATCAATATCAACAACCAAGCATATATGGCCTTATACCACTTCTCGTGTTTTGGCCAATTTAACTACCATCCGTTCATTCAAATCTAATTAAAGATTTATTAAAACTATACTTAGTTTTATTCTTCAAAAATCATTACTCAATGATTATTCAACTTTCTAGGAATTAATCATGCCTTTAACTGGGTTAAAGAATCAATGTCCATTAAAATAAAATTCACGATAAACCCAAAATCCTCTTCCATCAAAACGGAATCTTCACGGAAATCATAATAGTATAGAATCGATATAAATTTCCGAATCAAACTTATACTATAAATGGAAAAATAACAAAGCCTTTTAAATTCCATATATAGTAACGGTCTTCCTTTACAGAAGTCCATCTCAGTTATTACCAAGTCAAATTCCATTTAATTCCAATTTAATAATATTTTAAATTGGAAAACTTTTGTTACGGCCTGGAATTTCGCTCGATCTGAATCAGTCGTTAAACCAATCTAGACAGTTCGAAACCCTGATCATTTGAGAACAGGACAAATCAGAACACAAACGGAAGAACATTTCATTGCTATCACAACAATACCATCGGATACAAGAATATACAGAGTATAATTGAATAAATTACATTCGATAAATATCAGAGATTACAATAAATTACATAGCAGCGGAAAAACAATACAAAACACAGCTGAAAGTAATGCACGGATACAGAGCTTTCTGAGCATCATTCCAGCTGTAAATCAGGATCCTGTGAATATAAATCTGCAAAACCAAAACTACTAGCTGCCTGTGTCGAAAATAAGGGCACCCAGAGTTTAGGTTAAAACAATAAACTCTAGGTCAGTCATGTGACTGGTGTGAGAACTAAAACAGTTATTTAAACTTTACTATAAAAGAGAGTAATTCAAGGGACCACGCCGTATGACACGGAACGGGTTTCCTCCCAAGAATACCAGCGCATAGAAAAGACAACGCAATGCTTTTTCGAAAAATGAAGCTATTATAAGACCCAGGTCCCATCACACAATGCAATGCAAGCCGGAGGATAGGGTTTTCCCTTATAATAGCCAAACATGCTTGGTACGTTTAAAACAAATCATTTGATACTATAATAAGTGTATAGTGTCAAAACAATTTCAATCATAAGTATAAATCATAGACGGCATAGCATCCCATGCTACTATGTCGCCATACTAGGCTCTATAAATAAAGCCAAAATATCTCGTATTGGAAATTGGATTTCCGTCATGAGTCGAGGCAAGGGGCAAGCTCCTCTCCGCTTTCGAGACACTCTAGCAAATGTCCCAGGGCTACGCACTCTGGGAAACCCCTGGATCTTCAGGGCCGGTCCTCACTTAATGTAAAGACCCGCAAATCCCCACCCTTTGAACCGACCATAAACCACACAGGTCTGACCCAAAAAGTGAAAATCTACGAATACTTTAACTTAGGGCATACAACACATAACAACAGATAACAGAAGACTTTTATAACACTATAATAAATGTTACATCAGAGTACAGAATATACATATCAGAGTACATTGGAATATAATTACAGCGGAAGATAAATACAAAAAAAATGTAATTTTACTGCAACGGAAGAACACAGCGGAAGAATATCTATCTCTAGACACAGCTTTAAGCTTCAACCCAGAATCCTGTTTAATATGTTTGCAAAAATAGCTACTCGACTGCCCGTGTGGAAAATATGGGCACCCGAGTTTGCCAGTGGAAAAACTATAGGTCAGTCATGGGACTGGTGTGAGAATTCTACTTAACCTATATAATATAATAAGGATAATCACAGGACCACGCCACTTTCGCGGAACGGGTTTTCTCCTATAGATTGCCAGTGCATGGCTAAAGTAAATCGTCAAAATAACGCAATGCTTTTTAGAAAAATGAAACCATTATAAGACCCAAGTCCCATCACACAATGCAACGCAAACTGGAGGATAGGGTTTTACCTTATAATGATCAAAAGATGCTTGATACGATAAACACGGTATTATATAATAATAGTGTGCAACCAATTTGAAATACATCAAAGTAAATGTATCAATCCTAGACGGCATGAGTGCCCCATCCCACTATGTCGCCATATATAGGTATACAATCAAAACCGCGTGATGTCGTATTGGAAATTTGGGTTTCCATCTAAGTCAAGTCTAGGGAGGAGATCCTTACCGATTCCAGACACTCTAGCAAATGCCCCAGGATTGGTACTCTGTCCAACCCTTGGATAGCTGCAGGGCCGGTCCACACTTACTTTTGTGGATTAGTTATGCCTGAACACACGCTTCCCGGTCCCTTTGGACCTATAATACGGCCAGTGGTGACCGCATAACTCGAGGCCTCGAAAAATCCAACAACCACAATGAATAAATGCCAGCGCTGGTAGGTCCCTGGCACCACTCTAGCTAGAAAGAAACGTGTGCACTCCCTGCGTTCCCTTCTCCCGTTTTAGACTCTACCAGGCTGTGAGGCTCGCGAAGTCACGATATACACAAAGCTATGCATAAATAAACTGTGCTTTGATCATCAACCATAAGGCCTTCTTTTCAACAAAGCCTTGATCAATTGCATCTTAGCATGCCACATTGTCAGACTCTACCATATCATTGATCATCTACCAATATATATATATATATATATATATATATAACCTCTAAGCTCATACGTCTTAGAGAAGGGGGTTAAGTGAAGAATAAATTCTCCACCACCAAACAGAAATATATAATCAGTAGCGTTCAACAAATACAGTAGAAAAGAATACAATGTCAGACACGCAATCCATTTACAAGTCCGCTCTGGGTCTGAGCGAAACAACGTGTCCGTCGATCTCCAAATACGTTTGGACGATCATTACCAAATACCCTGCCTTGGAATGTACTGTCCCAATTCAAGATACCAGTCATCATCATCCCAACGATGTGAAAACCTTCGGTCTTCTACCACCGTCTTCATCTTCGACTCTTGATCGTCGTGATGATTATTCAGAATGGGTTAAACCCGGTCTTTCTGAATAACTCGCGTATTTTGTGATTAAAAATCAAATATTGAAAATCACACATTATGTCACATTCCGACCCCGAATATTCTTTTAATAAGATATTCATATTAAAAGATTTTCATAAATTTTATCAAAGATAAATTAATAAATTAAATCATAAATCTTCCTTAAAAGATTTATTAAGAATTCTGAATTTGATTTAATATCAAAAATCATTTTCACAGATCATTTATTTTAAAGAATAAATCTTCTTTTAAACGGGTTAAAGAACTCATGTCATTTAAAACACAGTTCACGATAAACCCACAAATCAATTTCCTAAATATGGATTTCCACAGAAATCAATCAGTACATAATCGATATAAATTTATGTATCGGACTAACAATATACATGGAATAACGGCAAAGCCTCTTAAATTCCATATATAATATCGGTCTTCTATTACAGAAGCCCGTCTCGATTATTACCAATAGAATTTCCACTTAATTCCAATTTAATATATATTAAATTTGAAAACTAGATTTTTAGAAAATGCTTTTGTTAAATCTATGAATAGATTTATAAATTCCAAACATAATTTCGATGTAAATTGGATTAAAGGACAAATGTCATTTAAAAGCACCGTCCACGATAAATCCACTTCACATCTCAATGTATCTCATATCATGAAATATAATTGCAAATTCCAATAATCTTAATTAAAGGATTTCCCTTTTAATATTAATTCATTATAAAAATATATATTTTAGAAATAATCATTAAAAATATTCTTTACATAAAAGATTTTTATCCTTTACAAATATTCTTTGTTTTAACATATTTAATAGAAAAAATATATATATTTATGAAAATATATCCTTTATATAAAAAGAATTTCTAATGTAAGAATATTCTTATTTAAAAGAACACCTGAATCGGAAAGCGACTCAACCATTTACCATATAATTTGCATTATATGGATTTCACACATATCAACAACAACATAATCATCCAGTCATCCATTTACATCCAAAGTGTAAATTCCAACTGTGTAAGCGTTAAAATTAAACAATAATGCTCACCACAGCCTGTCGATCTAACGATCAACATACAACTAAATATTGGGATTAGTGTATGTTAATTTTCATCCCAACACCCGTGTGGGGTTTCAGCCAACAAACAAATAATAAATTATTTGTGCGCTTGGGCGATGTGCGAAAATTATCGACCCAATCACATAAACGAGTCGGGTAACTTGTCTATGGCAGTGTAGCATTTCAACATCATAACATATATAATGATAAGCTATTTCATACATAATGACAATAAAATTCTAATCTTTTATTTCAATCCTTTTAATTGTTAACAAATGACAATAAAAATCTTAACTCATATTTATTTACCAAAATGTAATTTTTTTAGCCTCATTCATTTTAATGGCAAAGGTGTATTTCTACTTCGTACTTTTTAATGTGACAAAAATGTCCATTACTAATTCATTCTTTTTAATGTATACAAAAATATACAATTTAACTCGTTCTTTTTAATGTAAGAAATATACATTCTTAACTTCTTCTTTTTAATGTATAAAAATTATACATTTTCAATTCTTCTTTCTAATGTAAACAAATATGATTTCATTTATAATATTAGTCCGATTTGATGTAATCAATGCAATATGGCATTAGAAAATGATGATTTTGTTTGTGACTTTTAATGCAAACAAAATGATGATTTTGTTTCATAACTTCTAATGCAACAAAATGTGAATTTTGTTTATAAAATTTCAATGCGAACAAAAGTGTTAATTTTGTTTATAAAACTTTAATGCAAACGAAAATGTTAATTTTGTTTATAAAACTTTAATGCAAACAAAAATGTTAATTTTGTTTATAAAACTTTAATGCAAACAAAAATGTTAATTTTGTTTATAAAACTTTAATGCAAACAAAAATGTTAATTTTGTTTATAAAAATTCAATGCGAACAAAAGTGTTAATTTTGTTAATTTTCCTTTAATGTAAACAAAATGAGGATTTCGCTTATTAACTCTTTAGTGTAAACAAAATGAGGATTTTGTTTAACTCTTTTTAGTGTACAAACTATGAGAATTTTGTCATATTCATTTCTAATGTACAACATATGCATTTTTCCAATCCATTCTTTTAATGTATGAAAAAATGTACATAAAAAAGTAAACTTCTTTTTCTAAGTTTTATTTGTGTTGAGTGAACACAAATAAAATAAAAATCTTATTGCTCGTGTTTTGTTCGCATTATGGAACACGAATAAAAAGTAAAGTTAGTCTTTTTATTTAAAGATACATTTGTGTTGTTAACACAAATAAAAAGTCCATTTATATTTCTATGTTGAATTGATAATCTAAACCAATTCAATAAAAAGACAAATTATATTTTCACCGTTGAATTGATAAAACTAAATCAACTCAATATAAAAAGACATTTCTGTTTTCTCGTTGAATTGACAAAACTAATATCAATTCAAATAAGAAGACATTTTTATTTTCTACGTAAAATTGACAAAACTAATATCAATTCAAATAAGAAGACATTTTTATTTTCTACGTTGAATTGACAAAACTAATATCAATTCAAATAAAAAGACAATTTTATTTTCTACGTCGAATTGACAAAACTAATATCAATTCAAATAAAAAGACATTTTTATTTTCTACGTGGAATTGACAAAACTAATATCAATTCAAATAAAAAGACATTTTTATTTTCTACGTTGAATTGACAAAACTAATATCAATTCAAATAAAAAGACATTTTTATTTTCTTTCTTTAAACAAAAATGTTAGTTTTTGTTCTCTTTCTTTTCTTTAAACAAAAATGTTAGTTTTTGTTCTCGTTTTCATTTAAGTAAAAATGTAATCCTCTTGATTTCATTTGAACAAAAATGAAGTTTTTGTTCTTTGTTCACATTTCACAAAAATGTAACTTCTTGTTCTTTTGTTACATTACACAAAAAAAAAAATGTAACTTATTGTGGTCTCCTTTGATTCATTAAAAAAAAAGGCAAATTTTTGTTCTCTTTTGATTCATTAAACAACATGTATATTTTTGTGCTTTTTCTTACATTTAAACAAAAATGTAATTTTCTTCTTTGATCTATATTTAAGAAAAATGTCAATTTCCTTTTCTTTGATTACATTTCATAGAAATGTAAATTATTATTTTTTCTTTATACTTTGATTTCAAAACCTTAAAAATGTAGAATGTAGCTTTTCCAGTGTAAATGCATTTCTATAATAATGTCCTATTTAATGTCCTCGTATACATTAAATATAATTTTCCTTTTTCTTTCTATAGACATGCATTCCTATAATGATGTTTTATTTTAGTGTTTCATATACATAAAAATATAAAATCCAATATCAAACATTTTTATTCCAAAATGTTTATTATAGTGTTGCATTTACATTTAAAGTGTAAACTAGAATATAAATACATTCTATATTACCATGTTTACTTTCCATGTTATAAATACATTAAAATTTGTAAATTTCTAATGTAAATACATATTACTTAACAATCGATTAATTTTGATTTACCACAAATATATGAATTTAATGTTCACATATAATGATCACATATAATGATCATCTTCACGCTCATGCAAATATTAAAATCTAATTTTCATATTGATCACACAATTATATATACAACAATATGAATATTTCACAACACAAGTGTTAATCCCTAATTCAATAATTCTAATAAGCAAGGTGATAACTTTGTTTAATCAAATATTCATTAACACCAATGTTAATTTCCACAGATCTAACAAACACATATCAAATCACAACAATTAGCAGAATATCACAACGTGTGTATAATTCTGTTATTATGATTAATGAATTTTAATTACAAAATTAAAAGAATAGAGTTTCTCACTTTGCTTTGAATTTTCCCAAGGATTGTAGACCGCTCCGTTTCTGTCCACACTTCCTCCATCGGGTAGATCTTGCTCCTACGGTTCCAACGAACCATTTTTCATCTATTTCTGACATTATTTGAATAAGTTATCGACCTCTAAGGTTTGAATAATTTATTAAACAAATTAAATAATAATTACTTGTGTTAATTACATTACATCACTAAGCCAAAGGCCGCTCCTTTCTTCTTCACGAACAGATGGCCGACGGTTTCACCAATAGGTTCGAACTTAGGACTTACGTTCTGGCATTTTCAGGCGTCGATACGGGGTGATGACCATATGAATTGAAAGAGGAGAAAAAATCTCTTTAATAATTTAACTGGAGTGTGGTCTAATTCTTGGAGGAGGAGGAGATTTTAGTGGGAGAAAGAGGAAGCAAGTTCGGCCATTGATGGATAAGGGTGGCGGCTGTTAACAATGGAGAAGGGTTTCAAAAAAATGAATTCCTTATTATTTATGATAAGATATTATTAAATAACGCTAAAGGCCCGCTAATTTGTACGTTAAAAAGGAAAATGAATTGAATAATTGGAAAGGATTCATGTTTCCAAAATATTCTCTTTGATTGTTAGGTGCGCAACCTTTTTCCTTAATCCAGATATATATACCATGTTTTTAATTGTACATTAATACGAAATTTCAAATTGATCATGTTCCTAGGCATTAAAGATAATCAAAAAGTGTAAATGCATGATGGAATGTAATAACGCATATTTCCGCACATATAAGTTTGCATAAAGTCTCAATAATTCTCATTAATTACCTACCAAACTTCATCCCGCTCAAAATGTAAATAAATAATTTCTTTATTAAGAATTGTAGATATTTAGCTCAAAAATAGGCAGCTAACCACTTTATAGTGAAAAGAGTCATAATGGGCATAAACTTTATTATTATTATTATTATTATTATTATTATGAATATATTCTCTAAATTAAGGTCAATGACAAATTAACATGTTTCTTAATTGAACATAATTTCCCAATTAATGTCCATTAACTTATTTTCTCTAATTAATGCCTATATTAACATGTTTACATATTCACAAATCAATGTTAATCCATGCCAATTATTAACGTGTTTTAAAATCAATGTAAAATAGCATGTTTACCTAATAAATGTCGTGTTTACAAATCAAAGTCAATTAATTTTTTTTTTTTAAAAGCTAAGCGTTAATTTTGCATCACCAAATATGTACCATTGATTACATTCATTTTTATTACTAAGGATTCTAATCCTTTCAACATTTCCACTTTTGGACTTTTTATTTAAAATCATTTTGATTTCAATAACTAAATTAAATTACATATACTTAAATAATCGAAACATACGGGATGTAAAGATAACAAATTTATACTCCTTATTCTTCAAAATAGCTTAAATTAAATATTATTTGTTTTAACTTCAATTAAAATAAATTTTTAATCATTATTATTTAATATAAATAATTTTAAACACTTAAAAATCCTTTAAATTAAAAATTTAAATTGGTCCTGATT
This sequence comes from Allium sativum, assembly GCA_030737875.1. Lineage (NCBI taxonomy): Eukaryota > Viridiplantae > Streptophyta > Magnoliopsida > Asparagales > Amaryllidaceae > Allium > Allium sativum. Next base: position 566,825,291 of record CM060923.1, on the reverse strand, counting down.
TTGCGGGTTGTTACAATCTCCCCGACTTAAAAATCTTTTCGTCCTCGAAAAGAAAATGAGCTAAAAGTCGTTTATTTAACTAATTTAATTTTCATTCTTCGAATGTTTAATAATTTTATTAGTTGAATTTATATCCACACAACACAATCATCAATCAATTAATTAGTTGATTAAATTTTCAAAATATATATAACCTTTATATATTCAAAAATCATATTTTCTACGATCAAATTATATATATATATAATTACAAATACGTTATTCATAAACTTGGCACTCTGAACTCATTCTAGGGCATTGCTAACCCCATCTCTAATGAGTTTACTCATTCTAGGATACTACTGATCCTATCTCTAATGAGTATTCTGTTTTATAGGACATTACTAATCCTACCTTTGATGAGTCCTCTGTTCAGTTATAACGAGTTGTACCCCAAAGATTTGAGCTAACCAGAGCTCTGATACCAACTGTAAAGACCCGCAAATCCCCACCCTTTGAACCGACCATAAACCACACAGGTCTGACCCAAAAAGTGAAAATCTACGAATACTTTAACTTTGGGCATACAACACATTACAACAGACAACAGAAGACTTTTATAACACTATAATAAATGTTACATCAGAGTACAGAATATACATATCAGAGTACATTGGAATATAATTACAGCGGAAGATAAATACAAAAAAATGTAATTTTACTGCAACGGAAGAACACAGCGGAAGAATCTCTATCTCTGGACACAGCTTTAAGCTTCAACCCAGAATCCTGTTTAATATATCTGCAAAAATAGCTACTCGACTGTCTGTGTGGAAAATATGGGCACCCGAGTTTGCCAGTGGACAAACTACAGGTCAGTCATGGGACTGGTGTGAGAATTCTACTTAACCTATATAATATAATAAGGCTAATCAAAGGACCACGCCACTTTCGCGGAACGGGTTTTCTCCTATAGATTGCCAGTGCATGGCTAAAGTAAATCGTCAAAATAACGCAATGCTTTTTAGAAAAATGAAACCATTATAAGACCCAAGTCCCATCACACAATGCAACGCAAACTGGAGGATAGGGTTTTACCTTATAATGATCAAAAGTTGCTTGATACGATAAACATGGTATTATATAATAATAGTGTGCAACCAATTTGAAATACATCAAAATAAATGTATCAATCCTTGACGGCATGAGTGCCCCATCCCCCTATGTCACCATATATAGGTATACAATCAAAACCGCGTGATGTCGTATTGGAAATTTGGGTTTCCATCTGAGTCAAGGCTAGGGAGGAGATCCTTACCGATTCGAGACACTCTAGCAAATGCCCCAGGATTGGTACTCTGTCCAACCCTTGGATAGCTGCAGGGCCGGTCCACACTTACTTTTGTGGATTAGTTATGCCTGAACACACGCTTCCCGGTCCCTTTGGACCTATAATACGGCCAGTGGCGACCGCATAACCCGAGGCCTCGAAAAATCCAACAACCACAATGAATAAATGCCAGCGCTGGTAGGTCCCTAGCACCACTCTAGCTAGAAAGAAACGTGTGCACTCCCTGCGTTCCCTTCTCCCGTTTTAGACTCTACCGGGCTGTGAGGCTCGCGAAGTCACGGTATACACAAAGCTATGTCTAAATAGATTGTGCTTTGATCATCAACCACAATGCCTTCTTTTCAACAAAGCCTTGATCAATTGCATCTTAGCATGCCACATTGTCAGACTCTACCATATCATTGATCATCTACCAATATATATATAACCTCTAAGCTCATACGTCTTAGAGAAGGGTGTTAAGTGAAGAATAAATTCTCCACCACCAAACAGAAATATATAATCAGTAGCGTTCAATAAATACAGTAGAAAAGAATACAATGTCAGACACGCAATCCATTTACAAGTCCGCTCTGGGTCTGAGCGAAACAACGTGTCCGTCGATCTCCAAATACGTTTGGACGATCATTACCAAATACCCTGCCTTGGAATGTACTGTCCCAATTCAAGATACCAGTCATCATCATCCCAACGATGTGAAAACCTTCGGTCTTCTACCACCTTCTTCATCTTCGACTCTTGATCGTCGTGATGATTATTCAGAATGGGTTAAACCCGGTCTTTCTGAATAACTCGCGTATTTTGTGATTAAAAATCAAATATTGGAAAATCACACATTATGTCACATTCCGACCCCGAATATTCTTTTAATAAGATATTCATATTAAAAGATTTTCATAAATTTTATCAAAGATAAATTAATAAATTAAATCATAAATCTTCCTTAAAAGATTTATTAAGAATTCTGAATTTGATTTAATATCAAAAATCATTTTCACAGATCATTTATTTTAAAGAATAAATATTCTTTTAAACGGGTTAAAGAACTCGTGTCATTTAAAACACAGTTCACGATAAACCCACAAATCAATTTCCTAAATATGGATTTCCATAGAAATCAATCAGTACATAATCGATATAAATTTCTGTATCGGACTAACAATATACATGGAATAACGGCAAAGCCTCTTAAATTCCATATATAATATCGGTCTTCTATTACAGAAGCCCATCTCGATTATTACCAATAGAATTTCCACTTAATTCCAATTTAATATATATTAAATTTGAAAACTAGATTTTTAGAAAATGCTTTTGTTAAATATATGAATAGATTTATAAATTCCAAACAATAATTTCGATGTAAATTGGATTAAAGGACAAATGTCATTTAAAAGCACCGTCCACGATAAATCCACTTCACATCTCAATGTATCTCATATCATGAAATATAATTGCAAATTCCAATAATCTTAATTAAAGGATTTCCCTTTTAATATTAATTCATTATAAAAATATATATTTTAGAAATAATCATTAAAAATATTCTTTACATAAAAGATTTTTATCCTTTACAAATATTCTTTGTTTTAACATATTTAATAGAAAAAATATATATATTTATGAAAATATATCCTTTATATAAAAAGAATTTCTAATGTAAGAATATTCTTATTTAAAAGAACACCTGAATCGGAAAGCGACTCAACCATTTACCATATAATTTGCATTATATGGATTTCACACATATCAACAACAACATAATCATCCAGTCATCCATTTACATCCAAAGTGTAAATTCCAACTGTGTAAGCGTTAAAATTAAACAATAATGCTCACCACAGCCTGTCGATCTAACGATCAACATACAACTAAATATTGGGATTAGTGTATGTTAATTTTCATCCCAACACCCGTGTGGGGTTTCAGCCAACAAACAAATAATAAATTATTTGTGCGCTTGGGCGATGTGCGAAAATTATCGACCCAATCACATAAACGAGTCGGGTAACTTGTCTATGGCAGTGTAACATTTCAACATCATAACATATATAATGATAAGCTATTTCATACATAATGACAATAAAATTCTAATCTTTTATTTCAATCCTTTTAATTGTTAACAAATGACAATAAAAATCTTAACTCATATTTATTTACCAAAATGTAATTTTTTTAGCCTCATTCATTTTAATGGCAATGGTGTATTTCTACTTCGTACTTTTTAATGTGACAAAAATGTCCATTACTAATTCATTCTTTTTAATGTATACAAAAATATACAATTTAACTCGTTCTTTTTAATGTAAGAAATATACATTCTTAACTTCTTCTTTTTAATGTATAAAAATTATACATTTTCAATTCTTCTTTCTAATGTAAACAATTATGATTACATTTATAATATTAGTCCGATTTGATGTAATCAATGCAATATGGCATTAGAAAATGATGATTTTGTTTGTGACTTTTAATGCAAACAAAATGATGATTTGGTTTCATAACTTCTAATGCAATAAAATGTGAATTTTGTTTATAAAATTTCAATGCGAACAAAAGTGTTAATTTTGTTTATAAAACTTTAATGCAAACGAAAATGTTAATATGTTTATAAAACTTTGATGCAAACAAAAATGTTAATTTTGTTTATAAAACTTTAATGCAAACAAAAATGTTAATTTTGTTTATAAAACTTTAATGCAAACAAAAATGTTAATTTTGTTTATAAAACTTTAATGCAAACAAAAATGTTAATTTTGTTTATAAAACTTCAATGCAAACAAAAGTGTTAATTTTGTTAATTTTCCTTTAATGTAAACAAAATGAGGATTTCGCTTATTAACTCTTCAATGTAAACAAAATGAGGATTTTGTTTAACTCTTTTTAGTGTACATACTATGAGAATTTTGTCATATTCATTTCTAATGTACAACATATGCATTTGTCCAATCCATTCTTTTAATGTATGAAAAAATGTACATAAAAAAGTAAACTTCTTTTTCTAAGTTTTATTTGTGTTGAGTGAACACAAATAAAATTAAAATCTTATTGCTCGTGTTTTGTTCGCATTGTGGAACACGAATAAAAAGTAAAGTTAGTCTTTTTATTTAAAGATACATTTGTGTTGTTAACACAAATAAAAAGTCCATTTATATTTCTATGTTGAATTGATAATCTAAACCAATTCAATAAAAAGACAAATTATATTTTCACCGTTGAATTGATAAAACTAAATCAACTCAATATAAAAAGACATTTCTGTTTTCTCGTTGAATTGACAAAACTAATATCAATTCAAATAAGAAGACATTTTTATTTTCTACGTTGAATTGACAAAACTAATATCAATTCAAATAAGAAGACATTTTTATTTTCTACGTTGAATTGACAAAACTAATATCAATTCAAATAAAAAGTCATTTTTATTTTCTACGTTGAATTGACAAAACTAATATCAATTCAAGTAAAAAGACATTTTTATTTTCTACGTTGAATTGACAAAACTAATATCAATTCAAATAAAAAGACATTTTTATTTTCTACGTTGAATTGACAAAACTAATATCAATTCAAATAAAAAAGACATTTTTATTTTCTTTCTTTAAACAAAAATGTTAGTTTTTGTTCTCTTTCTTTTCTTTAAACAAAAATGTTAGTTTTTGTTCTCGTTTTCATTTAAGTAAAAATGTAATCCTCTTGATTTCATTTGAACAAAAATGAAGTTTTTGTTCTTTGTTCACATTTCACAAAAATGTAACTTCTTGTTCTTTTGTTACATTACACAAAAAAAAAAATGTAACTTATTGTGGTCTCCTTTGATTCAATAAACAAAAAGGCAAATTTTTGTTCTCTTTTGATTCATTAAACAACATATAAATTTTTGTGCTTTTTCTTACATTTAAACAAAAATGTAATTTTCTTCTTTGATCTATATTTAAGAAAAATGTCAATTTCCTTTTCTTTGATTACATTTCATAGAAATGTAAATTATTATTTTTTCTTTATACTTTCATTTCAAAACCTTAAAAATGTAGAATGTAGCTTTTCCAATGTAAATGCATTTCTATAATAATGTCCTATTTAATGTCCTCGTATACATTAAATATAATTTTCCTTTTTCTTTCAATAGACATGCATTCCTATAATGATGTTTTATTTTAGTGTTTCATATACAGAAAAATATAAAATCCAATATCAAACATTTTTATTCCAAAATGTTTATTATAGTGTTGCATTTACATTTAAAGTGTAAACTAGAATATAAATACATTCTATATTACCATGTTTACTTTCCATGTTATAAATACATTAAAATTTGTAAATTTCAAATGTAAATACATATTACTTAACAATCGATTAATTTTGATTTACCACAAATATATGAATTTAATGTTCACATATAATGATCACATATAATGATCTTCTTCACGCTCATGCAAATATTAAAATCTAATTTTCATATTGATCACACAATTATATATACAACAATATGAATATTTCACAACACAAGTGTTAATCCCGAATTCAATAATTCTAATAAGCAAGGTGATAACTTTGTTTAATCAAATATTCATTAACACCAATGTTAATTTCCACAGATCTAACAAACACATATCAAATCACAACAATTAGCAGAATATCACAACGTGTGTATAATTCTGTTATTATGATTAATGAATTTTAATTACAAAATTAAAAGAATAGAGTTTCTCACTTTGCTTTGAATTTTCCCAAGGATTGTAGACCGCTCCGTTTCTGTCCACACTTCCTCCATCGGGTAGATCTTGCTCCTACGGTTCCAACGAACCATTTTTCATCTATTTCTGACATTATTTGAATAAGTTATCGACCTCTAAGATTTGAATAATTTATTAAACAAATTAAATAATAATTACTTGTGTTAATTACATTACATCACTAAGCCAAAGGTCGCTCCTTTCTTCTTCACGAACAGATGGCCGACGGTTTCACCAATAGGTTCGAACTTAGGACTTACGTTCTGGCATTTTCAGGCGTCGATATGGGGTGATGACCATATGAATTGAAAGAGGAGAAAAAATCTCTTTAATAATTTAACTGGAGTGTGGTCTAATTCTTGGAGGAGGAGGAGATTTTAGTGGGAGAAAGAGGAAGCAAGTTCGGCCATTGATGGATAAGGGTGGCGGCTGTTAACAATGAAGAAGGGTTTCAAAAAAAAATGAATTTCTTATTATTTATGATAAGATATTATTAAATAACGCTAAAGGCCCGCTAATTTGTACGTTAAAAAGGAAAATGAATTGAATAATTGGAAAGGATTCATGTTTCCAAAATATTCTCTTTGATTGTTAGGTGCGCAACCTTTTTCCTTAATCCAGATATATATATACCATGTTTTTAATTGTACATTAATACGAAATTTCAAATTGATCATGTTCCTAGGCATTAAAGATAATCAAAAAGTGTAAATGCATGATGGAATGTAATAACGCATATTTCCGCACATATCAGTTTGCATAAAGTCTCAATAATTCTCATTAATTACCTACCAAACTTCATCCCGCTCAAATTGTAAATAAATAATTTCTTTATTAAGAATTGTAGAAATTTAGCTCAAAAATAGGCAGCTAACCACTTTGTAATGAAAAGAGTCATAATGGGCATAAACTTTATTATTATTATTATTATTATTATAAATATATTCTCTAAATTAAGGTCAATGACAAATTAACATGTTTCTTAATTGAACGTAATTTCCCAATTAATATCCATTAACTTATTTTCTCTAATTAATGCCTATATTAACATGTTTACATATTCACAAATCAATGTTAATCCATGCCAATTATTAACGTGTTTTAAAATCAATGTAAAATAGCATGTTTACCTAATAAATGTCGTGTTTACAAATCAAAGTCAATTAACATGTATTTTTTTTAAAAAAAAAGCTAAGCGTTAATTTTGCATCACCAAATATGTACCATTGATTACATTCATTTTTATTACTAAGGAATTCTAATACCTTTCAACATTTCCACTTTTGGACTTTTTATTTAAAACCATTTTGATTTCAATAACTAAATTAAATTACATATACTTAAATAATCGAAACATACGGGATGTAAAGATAACAAATTTATACTCCTTATTCTTCAAAATAGCTTAAATTAAATATTATTCGTTTTAACTTCAATTAAAATAAATTTTTAATCATTATTATTTAATATAAATAATTTTAAATACTTAAAAATCCTTTAAAATAAAAATTTAAATTGGTCTTGATTTTGCGGGTTGTTACACTTACGTTAGAGGATTATTTATTCCTGAACACACGTTTCCTGGTCCTTACAGACCTAAAATCGAGGCGCCTCATCCAACAACCGCATAGGTGAAAAGTATATAAATGTCAGGGCAGGTAAGTCACTGACACCACCAAAGCTAGAAAGAAACGTCGTGCTCTCCCTGCAGTCCTTATCCCGTTTTTAACTCATACCGAGGTGTGAGGCTCGCAAATTCACGTTATACACAAAGCTGCCACGTAGGCCGTGCTTTGATCATCAACCACAAGACTTTGCTTTTCAACAGAAGCCTTGATCCATGCAACTCAACATGCCACATAGGCAATTCATGTCATGCGACTGATGTCCATCGATATACAACCTCTGAGCTCGTACGTCTCAGAGAAGGGCGTTAAGCAAGAGAATAAATTCTCCGCCGCCAAACAGATGTATATTTAATAGAGATCAATCAACATAGAATAAAGTCCAATGTCAGACACACAATCCATTTACAAGTTCGTTCTGGGTCTGAACGAAACCGGAGGCACTTTCCTCGCGTATCCATCGATATCCAAGTACGTCTGGACGATAACCAACTGATTCCCTCATCTTGGGTGTACAGCCCAATCAAGATCATCAGTAATCACCCAAACGATGTGAAGACTTCGGTTCTTCAACCACCGTCTTCATCTTCGACATATCGTCGAATCGGTAATTCAGAATGGGTATAAACTCGGACTTTCCGAACAACCCGCGTATATTAAAAACAAATGTGTCACAAACACAACATACGCCTCATTCCAATTTAGCAGCCACTAACCGCAAATTAGAAAGAGAACAATTTCCCAAATATTAACCCCGAAGGCCGAAACCAACGTCATATCAATATCCAGGAAACCATTCTTCTTAACTATACTACAACTAGTTTCTAAATTTCAATTCTTAGGGAAAGGTTCCCATTAATTTTATCCAAGATAAATTCTTTAAAATTTATCCTTTAATCTTCCTTTGGATGTCATTTCAAACCAAATTATGGTTTTCCAGACTAGTCGAGATTAGCGAACCACACCGAAGTAATTATTTATTTTATTTCCCAATCCCAACCTATTCATTCCATGAATCAAAACTGGTGATACTCCATATCTGACACCATAGTGTTGTCGGTAAAATTAATTACCATTTCACGTTCAAATCTAATTAAAGATTTAACTATCGCTTTGGAGCAAAACTGGTGATACTCCATTCTCGCTCACTTTCTAAAGTTGATAATTTAAATTATCAATTTACATTTCAATCTAATTGAAGATTCATTAAAACTCTTTTTACTGGGTTAAAGAACTAATGTCATTTAAAACACAGTTCATGATAGACCCAAATCACATTCTATTTATTATCGGGTTAAAGAACAAGTGTTATTTAAAACACCATTCACGATAAACCCACAGATCAATTCTATTTAAAACCCATTCCAAATCCAATTTATTTATTTAAAATATATGGGTTTTAATTTTAGTTCAAAACTAGTTCATTTCGATAAAAATCTATTTTTATCTTTTCAAATATGGAGTTTTTCATCCCAATTTTTCCCAAATCATTTCTTATGATTTTACACAAATTATTGCTATTTTTAATAATTTTATCAAGGCCCGTACAGTCGATTTCCATCAACGGTCATCGAACTGCACTTACAGCGACCTTTTCCAAATTTGATTTGGACATATCTCCAAATCCAACCATTAGATTTCAAATTTCTAATATTCGTTAGAAAGCTCTTTTCGATACGAACCCAACAATTCCAGTTTTAGGAGAATCCGACGGGCGGATCTCCCGTAATGTCCGTTTGAAGTTAATGGTCGAAATTTGCGAACTGTCGCGGCGCGGCGCGTTCTATTCAGGCCATTATATTATATATGTTATATATATAATATATATAATATATATTCCGTTGATTACCATTTAAAACGAATTTTATAAATAGTTTTGAATTCGTTTCAAAAACAATTTCAACCTGTATTTCAAATTCAAATTAAAATTGAATTTTCTATTATAAATTCTTTTTACTTTCATTTCTATTTGATTTCAATTCAAATCGATTTTAATTCGATTCGAATTCATTTTCTTTTCAATTCAATTCAAATTGGTTTTCTTTTCAATTCAAATCCGTGTTCTATTCAAATCAAATTCGTTTTCTATTCAAATCAAATTCAATTCGTTTTCTAATCAAATCAAATTCAATTCGTTTTCTAATCAAATCAAATTCAATTCGTTTTATATTCGATTCAATTCAAATTGGTTTCCTATTCGATTCAATTCAAATTGGTTTTCTATTCAATTCAATTCAAATTGGTTTTCTATTCAATTCAATTATAAAAACGAATATAATCGATATAAATATCGTTCGCGTCAAAATAGCGCATCTCTAATCAACACGGCTTTATATATTTCAATAATTCTGTTATTCTATTCAATAATTGAATATTTATCCTATTCAATACGTGAATCTATATTTTTGTCAACATTTGACTAATCTCAATGAATGAGTACTATCCACGTGTGATTATTTTTGTTATTTAATGTAACGACTCGCCTTTTTGCCCGACTCTCGTCGGTAATTAAACCGACTCAAATCGTTCATAAAGACGAATTGTTATGGGTACTTACATACATTGAACAAAAACAACAGAACTTTTCATTGAATAATTCAATATTACATCAGAGTTACATGAATATCAGAGTTACACATAAATATACACAGCGGAAGAAATAAAACTCTCAGCGGAAGAACATTATCTGATACAGCGGAAGCTCCAACTCTAGCGTGAACTCTAACTCCGGAAGCATTCTGAAACTTCTCCAGCGATCCAAACTGCAAAACTAAACACTAGCTGCCCGTGTGGAAATTAGTGGGCACCCAGAGTTTAGGAAGGAACAATAAACTCCAGGTCAGTCGTGGGACTGGTGTGAGAACTCAAAACAGTTATCATTTAGGTTTCATTTTAAAGTTGGGTAATTCAACGGACCACGCCGCTAATGCGGAACGGGTTTTACTCCATATGAATTCCCGTGCATAGAAATACGCGATGCCTTTTGAAAAATGAAGCTATCATAAGCTCGTCCCATATCACACAATGCAAGCGCACACCAGATGGGCGAGTTTTGTCTTATGATAACCAAACATGATTTCATACGTGAAAATCCTCTTTTAATATTATCATATAGTGTGGAAAAACAATTTCGTAAATAAATGTATTAATCCTAGACGGCATGAGTGTCCCATACCACTATGTCGCCCTATATAAAAAAAAATCAAAACCGTATGGCTCGTATTAGAGATTTGGATTTCCAACTTGATGATTCCTGGCACGAAAGATCAATCAGGGACTTGAGCGAAGTGTAACGCAACAAATCGCCAGGGCAGTATCTACGGTTTTCGACCAGACGCGGCCCCCCGAACATACCCCATCCCCAGTTCACAAGTGGTTCCCCACTGCTGCAGCACTCATCATCAAATCATATATATATACAGACCAAACCGCCAGTTTCTCATCATCCGGTGTGTGAGGTTTGTCGATGTCACGTCATACACAAAGCTACGCTTCGATAAGCCATGCTTTGATCATCATTAGCTCATATCATACTTGGATATGCCACATTGTCAATATCTCCACATATCACTGATTCAAATTAATACATATTCTCTAAGAACGTAACTTAGAGACGGAGATATTCAATTGCCACAAACCATATATATATTCACGCGAATCAGTGCTACGTGATCAATTACAGTGTCAGACACACCATCCATATAAGTCCGTTCTAGGTCTGAACGGAACAACAACCCGAAAATATTCAAATATATTTTGGTCTCATGCCACTTACACCTCGTACTGGGTGTACGGGCCGATATGAGATATTAGCAGCAATCAATCTAAATAATCTGAATATTCTCGGTCTTCATCTTCGATTCCAAGCTTTGAATTTCTTCATAGCGTCGTAATATTACGTGGAATGGTTTTCGGACCTATATCCGATCCCGGACTTTCCAAGTAACAACGTATTTAAAACAATAGCTACGAATCACACGGGTTTCCCAATTCAAACTTCCTTTCCAAATATTTCCAATTTATTTTGAATTAAATATTGGATTTAATTTCCCGGAAGCCCATTATCCTTAACCCCTTTCCAAATTCAACGTTTTGCTTCCAAACTTCATTTTCAAACAACTTAATTAATTCGTCGTCACTTGAGTAACCAAATCTTTATTTGGATTTTTGATTTCCATTTTTAAACACCCATATTTCAAATATCAGTTTAAATAGAATCAAATCGACTTGTACTCGATATTGATTCACAAATTCAGGCAACACGATCAGAATCAGGATATGGATATGCTAATATTTCTGATTGTATTGTCTTCTTCTATAAACCCATACTGAATATCAGACGACTAATTCTATTCAAACCCATCTCAATTTCATATCACCTGGAAGAATCAAGTCCTTTCCATAATAATCCATGTTGAAGTCTTCGAATTCAAATCATTCCAAATAACGTTAAAGCATAACCGAAAGCGTTGGGAAATGGTTATTAAATTAAATAAATCCCAATCATTCTACATTCAAAATTTAAACCATAGATCACTTTTAAATAATGAAATACAAATTCATCCTATTCGATTCTCATTGCGGTCGGTGAACTGCATGTATGGCGACCCTTTCAGATTTAAAACCAAATCTTGAAAATCATATGATGGCATTACAAAACTCAATATCAGTTTAAATCCGTCGTTTCCGTTTCATGTCAATTCGATTCAAAATGTTCAAGTTATGTATAATTTGAAATTAAAAATCGATATTATCGAACTATCGTCATGCGACAAGCTCGATTTACACTATATAACGTTTATATATATATCGCTCAATTCGCTTTCAAATGAATAAATTTCATGATTTAGTTTTAAAACTAAATCCTGAACCTTTTTCCAAATAATATTTTATACCAAAATATTTTCAAAACCATTATCATGTTAGTCCAAACTCGTTTCACATTGCCGCATCTTTATTTCAAACGAAATATGAAATTTTATGTTCTTATCAAATCTCGTTTCATTTCAAATGATAGTTAAGTCTATTCGCATCACAAATTTATATTAAATACGAATACGCTTTTGAATCATTTCAAATTAAATTAAATCAAATTCTCAACCCATTTTTAAAACATTCATTTAAATGGAAGGAACTTTGAATCGATCGCCCGTAAGATTTGCAACTACGGTGCATGCGACTTCACACAAACAGAACAATTATAATAACATAGCTAAACAAACATACCATCCATTCATCGCAACCACAAAATAAATCAAGTGTGTACAGAGCGTTATTGTCAGTAACGCTCGGTGATTTACGGTGTTTACACAGCATACACATCATTGATCACTCACTGACAAACAATCAACATTTCAAACATCCACAATCACTGATTTTCCATCAACTATTATAATTATATTATAACAAATTATTTCTACCAAAATGAAATAATTAAAGTGGAGTTCTCACCTGCGTTGCGTTCTGATCCTTTCACCGTTATCGTTCTGTATCGACTGTGAAAAATCCGGTTGCTGCGTACTCCGTATCCTCCGTAAATAAAACTCCGGATAACTGTGTTCAACTTCATGGATGTGCTACCCGTACGCTCACACACCTTTGCAAACTTATATTTATATAAATATGTTTTTTTTTTTTTTCTTTTCTTTTCGAGAGGACTAAAAGAAGAGAGGGCGGACAAGTAGCAAGGAAGGTGGGAGGTACTACCGCATGCTACAAAGGAAATCAACAATGTGCATGCGAGGCACACAAAGACCGAGACTTGCATGCATACAAGGGAGGATGCGGGTGCTTCTAGAAAAGGCGAGAGAGAGAAGTGGGAAGGAGGAAAGAGGAGGAAAAGGAGAATGAGAGGGGAACGGTTGTGAGCTGAGAGCGGCCAACAGAGGTGAGTGCGAGGGGAGAGAGGACGGCTTGTGTGGAAGGACGGTGGGTAGACTGCCGCAAGGATAGGAGAGCGGACGGACAGGAAATGAGGTGGGCTTTGGAAGAAACAGGGAAGGCGAGAGCTAGAAATGCGGTGCATGCGGATAAGGGAGAGTGCGGACGTGGGTGCAAGGAGAGGGGAGAGCCGAGAAAAGAAAAGAAGAAAGGGGGTGGACGGTTTTGATGGTGTGACGCAAGGAAGCAGGTGAATTAAGAAAAGAAGGAGGGAGGAGAACAAGGGCATGCGTCCATTTATAAAGTCATTTAGGTGTACACGGACACACGTCATATTTTAGAAATCAACACCTTTGCATGCATTACACCTTGCACACACGTGGCACTCTCAACACAACTCAAGCATGCATTCTTACACGTAGGTGTACACTTGCCATAACACATCCATACTTACTTTCCAAGTCCAAATGTAGAGTATATTTTTATGTTCCACTTCCATTTTTTGATTTTTAGAGTTATCTACCACGAGTTGCACCGGAATAAGACCATCATCGTAAACAACAACACGCTCTGATTTGTAAATAGCAATAAAGCCGGTCTGATTGATCAATTTTGTAAAGCGTCTAAAGGACCACGTTTATACCCAAAATACATTGAAAAATTATCTGCTTATTTTTCAAAATAAAAATTACAGAAAAATTCTAAAAATTATTTTAAAACAACGCGTGCAGAAATCAGATGAATATTTTTAACTGATATTTAATTATAATTTATTTTCAAGTCAAGCAACTATTAAAAATTAAAAATCCATATAAAATCCATATCTAATTGTTTTTAAAATCTTTATCTATTAAATATTTCCTTAAAATAAATCTTCAAATTATAAAATTCATATTATAAAACATTTATATATATATATATAAATACATTACTATCTATAAATATAAAACCATTATGTAAAATTACAAAAAATCATTTTTATACAAAATCTTTAAAATAAGTCTTATACAAAATAAAATTATTTATTTAAACTAATAAAAAGGGAATTTCAAATATTAAATCCTATTAATTCCAGAAATATGTATTCAGAAAATCTCAAAATGTGCTATGGAAATTCATATTTAAATTTAGAAAATTCTGGTTCGTTACATTCTTCCCCCCTTAAGACTTTTCGTCCTCGAAAAGGAAGGTAGTAAATTTTAAACTATAAATCAAACTTTTCTATATGATTTGGAACAGGTTTTATAAATATTCAAAACAAACAGATTTTAAATTAAATAGTGGGACACGCATATCATAGTCAATCCAACATATCATGTCATATTGATCTCTCAAGTCAGCATACAAAACACATCTAACCCTACCTGAGCACATACTACGTACTTGGCAGTCAAAATACAGTCATCACGGGTGCACCTAGCTATCTGTTACTAATCCTCAAAACCATACTAGCCCAAAACAACTCAGTGCATCTGGGGTCTTAAGACAACATATAAACGCTATATACATACAAGGTCCAGACTCATCGCAACTAATCATCTGTCGGCCCATTATCTGGTGGATCGGTCAAGCCAATCTCCTCGGGTTCTTCATCAGCTAACGGCTCTTCATCGTCTGCCATGAAGCCATCATCATCTACTCCCACGATAAATTTATCATGCTCATTACCCCTAAATCCATCTTCATCAGCCTTGTCTAAGGGCTGGTATATATTCTCTATTTTCTCACCAATCTCATCATCTCCCATATCTGGAAGCGGGTCATCCTCGGATGTAGGTTATTCAAAATCACCCTTATCTGCTACAACATCATTATCGTCCATTACGATATCATCATCATATTGGGATTTCTCCACATCCTCTACACCATCATCAAATCCATCATTTCCCGCCTCTAGGAGTGGGTCGTCCTCAGCTATAACTGCTGGTTATCCCATTTCATGCATCAACATTTCTAACTGCTCAACAAATACAGGATCTATAGACCAATTAATGTCCTTTGGTGCGACCTGTACTAGTTCGGCATCCCCTTTTTTTTTTTTTTCCTCTTCAAACATAACTCATTTTAACCATACTATAAGGCTTTATTCATTCTTATTCAAATATATCATCACGCTTTCGCTGCGCACTCTAATTTAGTACGTGCATGTTTCAAACCATCATTATTCAATATTAGAATAAGTTTCAAAATATTTAGAACCAATTCTTAAAATTCATCTTTCAAAATCCATTTTCCCTGCATAATTATATTATATATCAAATACCTCTGAATTTCTATGCAAAACTTATTTGTTTAAGTTCCGTTAACATAATATCTTGAATAAATCAAAGTTATTAGTTTGACACAAAAGGGTATAATGGCCTAAATCAAAACACGCCTAAATCAAAAGATGAACTACTCAAGGTCAAATAAGTGGGGTCCAAATTCTAAACAGGATCAAGACAAGAAAGTCAAGTGCACCCAAGGATACGAGTGTAAGCAATTGAAAACGATGATTCAAGTCAAGGTATCCGACTAAGCTTAAGAAAAAGGGATGAACGACGCTACTCAACTGTTCGAATTAAACGATGGAACTAACTTAGGCCAAGATAGAGAAGTCAAGCACATACAGTTCTCATTGAGGAAAAACTGGTTTCCTTCCCCACTTAGATATTTGTTACAAATTTTAAATCATCTCTTTAACCAAATTCTTAACTTATGTCCAAAATCACTCTCAAATTTCTTGAGGGAGTTTGGTAGCCGAAATATATTTCCGAGAAAATAGTTAACTTGCATTTTAGTGTTTACAATTCATACTAGGTATAGGTTCGAATTTATTTATTTAGCACTCATTTACATGTGTAAGCTTGATATCTTATTACTTTTATATTCAAACCTTGGTTAGAATTTGATCAATTCCTTCTATTCAAACTGAGTAATGTTCACATACATGATTAGTGAATAAACTTACTTACATGCATTACCAAAAATTCATTCTTAGTTCCTTAAGTGAGATTTACTTCTATAATTAGTATGTTATCTAGGTTAAGTATGTTTTTATCTTATCTATCTTATATTAATCCTTTTAATATTTCTAATCATATCGAAATCATTTAAGTATTTCTCGATGTCTTAACCGGAATCATATAGTCATCCCACTTTTGAAACTCGAAAATAAACACTGATGGTGCCATGGTCATCAGTAGAATCATCCTCGAGCGACTAGAATGTGATTCTATATCTAGCTAGTATATATTGGACTTCGTATATACGTTGATCAGATATATATTCAAAATCCTTACATACTTGATAGTCCAATCATGACGTCGAATAAAACACTCGAAATCCTTATTTCAAATTATATTTCAAATAATCATTGTTTCAAAATGATTTACTTGTTCAAAAAATACCTTATATAGGTTTCAAAAATATAAGCTCTCTCGTCATAATATTCCGAGATCTCATTCTAGGGTATTTCTAACCCTATCTCTAATGAGATATTGTAACTCTGAGGAGTCCTATTCCTTTGTCCAAATATGTACGTACCCAATAGCTTTGTATAACCAAAGCTCTGATACCAACTGTAACGACTCGCCTTTTTGCCCGACTCTCGTCGGTAATTAAACCGACTCAAATCGTTCATAAAGACGAATTGTTATGGGTACTTACATACATTGAACAAAAACAACAGAACTTTTCATTGAATAATTCAATATTACATCAGAGTTACATGAATATCAGAGTTACACATAAATATACACAGCGGAAGAAATAAAACTCTCAGCGGAAGAACATTATCTGATACAGCGGAAGCTCCAACTCTAGCGTGAACTCTAACTCCGGAAGCATTCTGAAACTTCTCCAGCGATCCAAACTGCAAAACTAAACACTAGCTTCCCGTGTGGAAATTAGTGGGCACCCAGAGTTTAGGAAGGAACAATAAACTCCAGGTCAGTCGTGGGACTGGTGTGAGAACTCAAAACAGTTATCATTTAGGTTTCATTTTAAAGTTGGGTAATTCAACGGACCACGCCGCTAATGCGGAACGGGTTTTACTCCATATGAATTCCCGTGCATAGAAATACGCGATGCCTTTTGAAAAATGAAGCTATCATAAGCTCGTCCCATATCACACAATGCAAGCGCACACCAGATGGGCGAGTTTTGTCTTATGATAACCAAACATGATTTCATACGTGAAAATCCTCTTTTAATATTATCATATAGTGTGGAAAAACAATTTCGTAAATAAATGTATTAATCCTAGACGGCATGAGTGTCCCATACCACTATGTCGCCCTATATAAAAAAAATCAAAACCGTATGGCTCGTATTAGAGATTTGGATTTCCAACTTGATGATTCCTGGCACGAAAGATCAATCAGGGACTTGAGCGAAGTGTAACGCAACAAATCGCCAGGGCAGTATCTACGGTTTTCGACCAGACGCGGCCCCCCGAACATACCCCATCCCCAGTTCACAAGTGGTTCCCCACTGCTGCAGCACTCATCATCAAATCATATATATATACAGACCAAACCGCCAGTTTCTCATCATCCGGTGTGTGAGGTTTGTCGATGTCACGTCATACACAAAGCTACGCTTCGATAAGCCATGCTTTGATCATCATTAGCTCATATCATACTTGGATATGCCACATTGTCAATATCTCCACATATCACTGATTCGAATTAATACATATTCTCTAAGAACGTAACTTAGAGACGGAGATATTCAATTGCCACAAACCATATATATATTCACGCGAATCAGTGCTACGTGATCAATTACAGTGTCAGACACACCATCCATATAAGTCCGTTCTAGGTCTGAACGGAACAACAACCCGAAAATATTCAAATATATTTTGGTCTCATGCCACTTACACCTCGTACTGGGTGTACGGGCCGATATGAGATATTAGCAGCAATCAATCTAAATAATCTGAATATTCTCGGTCTTCATCTTCGATTCCAAGCTTTGAATTTCTTCATAGCGTCGTAATATTACGTGGAATGGTTTTCGGACCTATATCCGATCCCGGACTTTCCAAGTAACAACGTATTTAAAACAATAGCTACGAATCACACGGGTTTCCCAATTCAAACTTCCTTTCCAAATATTTCCAATTTATTTTGAATTAAATATTGGATTTAATTTCCCGGAAGCCCATTATCCTTAACCCCTTTCCAAATTCAACGTTTTGCTTCCAAACTTCATTTTCAAACAACTTAATTAATTCGTCGTCACTTGAGTAACCAAATCTTTATTTGGATTTTTGATTTCCATTTTTAAACACCCATATTTCAAATATCAGTTTAAATAGAATCAAATCGACTTGTACTCGATATTGATTCACAAATTCAGGCAACACGATCAGAATCAGGATATGGATATGCTAATATTTCTGATTGTATTGTCTTCTTCTATAAACCCATACTGAATATCAGACGACTAATTCTATTCAAACCCATCTCAATTTCATATCACCTGGAAGAATCAAGTCCTTTCCATAATAATCCATGTTGAAGTCTTCGAATTCAAATCATTCCAAATAACGTTAAAGCGTTACCGAAAGCGTTGGGAAATGGTTATTAAATTAAATAAATCCCAATCATTCTACATTCAAAATTTAAACCATAGATCACTTTTAAATAATGAAATACAAATTCATCCTATTCGATTCTCATTGCGGTCGGTGAACTGCATGTATGGCGACCCTTTCAGATTTAAAACCAAATCTTGAAAATCATATGATGGCATTACAAAACTCAATATCAGTTCAAATCCGTCGTTTCCGTTTCATGTCAATTCGATTCAAAATGTTCAAGTTATGTATAATTTGAAATTAAAAATCGATATTATCGAACTATCGTCATGCGACAAGCTCGATTTACACTATATAACGTTTATATATATATATCGCTCAATTCGCTTTCAAATGAATAAATTTCATGATTTAGTTTTAAAACTAAATCCTGAACCTTTTTCCAAATAATATTTTATACCAAAATATTTTCAAAACCATTATCATGTTAGTCCAAACTCGTTTCACATTGCCGCATCTTTATTTCAAACGAAATATGAAATTTTATGTTCTTATCAAATCTCGTTTCATTTCAAATGATAGTTAAGTCTATTCGCATCACAAATTTATATTAAATACGAATACGCTTTTGAATCATTTCAAATTAAATTAAATCAAATTCTCAACCCATTTTTAAAACATTCATTTAAATGGAAGGAACTTTGAATCGATCGCCCGTAAGATTTGCAACTACGGTGCATGCGACTTCACACAAACAGAACAATTATAATAACATAGCTAAACAAACATACCATCCATTCATCGCAACCACAAAATAAATCAAGTGTGTACAGAGCGTTATTGTCAGTAACGCTGGGTGATTTACGGTGTTTACACAGCATACACATCATTGATCACTCACCGACAAACAATCAACATTTCAAACATCCACAATCACTGATTTTCCATCAACTATTATAATTATATTATAACAAATTATTTCTACCAAAATGAAATAATTAAAGTGGAGTTCTCACCTGCGTTGCGTTCTGATCCTTTCACCGTTATCGTTCTGTATCGACTGTGAAAAATCCGGTTGCTGCGTACTCCGTATCCTCCGTAAATAAAACTCCGGATAACTGTGTTCAACTTCATGGATGTGCTACCCGTACGCTCACACACCTTTGCAAACTTATATTTATATAAATATGTTTTTTTTTTTTCTTTTCTTTTCGAGAGGACTAAAAGAAGAGAGGGCGGACAAGTAGCAAGGAAGGTGGGAGGTACTACCGCATGCTACAAAGGAAATCAACAATGTGCATGCGAGGCACACAAAGACCGAGACTTGCATGCATACAAGGGAGGATGCGGGTGCTTCTAGAAAAGGCGAGAGAGAGAAGTGGGAAGGAGGAAAGAGGAGGAAAGAGGAGGAAAAGGAGAATGAGAGGGGAACGGTTGTGAGCTGAGAGCGGCCAACAGAGGTGAGTGCGAGGGGAGAGAGGACGGCTTGTGTGGAAGGACGGTGGGTAGACTGCCGCAAGGATAGGAGAGCGGACGGACAGGAAATGAGGTGGGCTTTGGAAGAAACAGGGAAGGCGAGAGCTAGAAATGCGGTGCATGCGGATAAGGGAGAGTGCGGACGTGGGTGCAAGGAGAGGGGAGAGCCGAGAAAAGAAAAGAAGAAAGGGGGTGGACGGTTTTGATGGTGTGACGCAAGGAAGCAGGTGAATTAAGAAAAGAAGGAGGGAGGAGAACAAGGGCATGCGTCCATTTATAAAGTCATTTAGGTGTACACGGACACACGTCATATTTTAGAAATCAACACCTTTGCATGCATTACACCTTGCACACACGTGGCACTCTCAACACAACTCAAGCATGCATTCTTACACGTAGGTGTACACTTGCCATAACACATCCATACTTACTTTCCAAGTCCAAATGTAGAGTATATTTTTATGTTCCACTTCCTTTTTTTGATTTTTAGAGTTATCTACCACGAGTTGCACCGGAATAAGACCATCATCGTAAACAACAACACGCTCTGATTTGTAAATAGCAATAAAGCCGGTCTGATTGATCAATTTTGTAAAGCGTCTAAAGGACCACGTTTATACCCAAAATACATTGAAAAATTATCTGCTTATTTTTCAAAATAAAAATTACAGAAAAATTCTAAAAATTATTTTAAAACAACGCGTGCAGAAATCAGATGAATATTTTTAACTGATATTTAATTATAATTTATTTTCAAGTCAAGCAACTATTAAAAATTAAAAATCCATATAAAATCCATATCTAATTGTTTTTAAAATCTTTATCTATTAAATATTTCCTTAAAATAAATCTTCAAATTATAAAATTCATATTATAAAACATTTATATATATATATATAAATACATTACTATCTATAAATATAAAACCATTATGTAAAATTACAAAAAATCATTTTTATACAAAATCTTTAAAATAAGTCTTATACAAAATAAAATTATTTATTTAAACTAATAAAAAGGGAATTTCAAATATTAAATCCTATTAATTCCAGAAATATGTATTCAGAAAATCTCAAAATGTGCTATGGAAATTCATATTTAAATTTAGAAAATTCTGGTTCGTTACATTTAATATATTTTATATATGATAAAGATGTAAATCTTATTGTTAAAATATTTCGTTCAACACATGACTAATCTCAACGGATGAGTACAGTCAACACATGAACCTTTATTTTCTAATGATAAAGATGTAAATTTTATTGTTAAAATATTTCGTTCAACACATGACTAATCTCAACGGATGAGTACAGTCAACGCATGAACCTTTACTTTATAATATTCTTTATTTTCTAAATTGGAATGAGGCCCAATCAATTACCATATAGCGTTAACTATATGGATTCCATACAACACATGTATATAATAGCAACGATAAATAATCAACCATCATCCAAAGTGCACTACACCGTATAAGCATTAAATACAGATATCTAATGCTTATAACAGCCTGTCAATCAATCGATCGACATACAACTAATTATTGGGATTAGTGTATGCCGTATTTTATCCCAATACCCGTGTGGGGTTTCAAACAATCAAACGCATATTTTATTTGTGCAGTTAGGCGATGTGTAAAATTTATCGTCCCAATCAATGTCCTTCAAATAGGTGTACATAAACAAAACGTCCGGTTTGTAAATGAATATTTATTTATTCGCATTCACATTAAAAATTATATTTTTAACGATAAGATATTTTATTTTGACACATGAATTTCTATTCAGTCCATTTACAAAGTAAAAATGGTATTTTTATTTTTCTAACTTATTTTAGAAAATTTCGGCGGCATAACGGCACGATACTAGAAACGGGACAAGGCCTAGCCTTATCCCCGGTCTAGTGAAGGCCCACGCCATTCACACATCAATCAAATCAATTTCCATTTCACCAAACAATCAAATTCCAATCAAATAATCTAACCAACTACACAACCAAACAAACAAGTCCATGGTCTGTGGACGATGGTGTCGGGTGCTACTAAACACCGCCTGCATCCTAGTATATATATAACTAGAAAAAGAAATTGAAGAGTGAGAAATTCTCACCAATAGCTATTCTAACTCCACGGCTCTCCTTTTGCAGAAACCTTCGTCGTGTTCGCCTTTTTTATCACCTTCGTTGGCCGTAGCCACTACATATGTAAAAATCACATTTTTGCTTCGCTATTCAATATATAAAAATCGAATTTTTACTTCGCTATTCAATATATAAAAATCGAATTTTTACTTTGCTATTCAATATATAAAAATCGAATTTTTACTTTGCTATTCAATATATAAAAATCGAATTTTTACTTTGCTATTCAATATATAAAAATCGAATTTTTACTTTGCTATTCAATATATAAAAATCGAATTTTTACTTTGCTATTCAATATATAAAAATCGAATTTTTACTTTAATGATAAACCTATAAAGATTGCATCTTTATCTAAATGAAGACATCATAAAAATCGGATTTTTCCTTGATTAAAAATCATACCTTTCCTCGTTTAAAAATCACATTTTTAATCGATGGAAAATCTAATGTTCATATCATGAAAAACATATTTTTGATAAACTAAAAATTATAGATTTTGTAACCTAATAATAATATATTTTATAAACTAATTTCATTAAATAAACAAAGACAAATAAATAAATAAATAATTTAAAATTACCTTTTCTTCTTCATTTTTTATCACGCCGGGGGGGGGGGGGGGGCTGGGTTTTGTTGGGGGTTCGTCGGAGCTGGAGAGTAGCGGTAGGGGGGTCAGCGTCAGCAGGGAGAGGGGGGTGTCGGTGCGTCGATCAGAAAAGGGGGGGGGGTTGCGGTCGGCATCGGGATAGGGGGGTTCGATCGCGAGGGAAGGGGGTGGGGGGGTTCGGAGGTGGCGCCCCTCCTGAGGCGCGACGACGCTCTGATGGGGGGGAGCGGCGACGCTCCTCCCTCCTCTTCGTCTTTTTTTTTCTGAATGAATTTGAAGAATAGAGGGGGGGCCAACGGGTTAAGGGAGAGGAAGATATTTTTTATTATTTTATTCTAAAAGTTGACTTTTACATACGACCTCTAAACGAGGCCCACCGCCTGTCGTCCATAGCTAATTACCCCCATTCCGAACACAATGGGATATGTATCGCAAGCTGATTTGATCGTTTCGATCAGTTTTCGTCAAAATCAACATATAACTCTATATATTGAATTTGAATGCGCATTTCAATTTACTGGGGTCATATACTAACTGTAAAAATTCTCGAAAAATATTTTCTAGCTTCGTATTGACGATACGGTCCTAACAAAACTAGTTTCGACGAATTCTGAGACCGTTGGAAAAATGGCCATTTTCCAGTCGATTAAAATCAGCTAAAACTGGTCAAACGCATTTTCCTTTGCCACGCTCACATATTGATTCGAAAAATTATGAAATTTGGAATCTAGCAATAATTTGACACTGCGGATCCAACAAAAGTGGTTTCGTCGAAATCCGAGGTCATTTGCAAATTTCCCATTTTTAAGGGCCTGAATTCCATAGCGACTATTCAGAATTTTCAACTGGACATATCTTTTGATTCCCGCTATGAAATCTTGATTTTTCGGATTCGTTGGAAAGATATTATCAATTAGATCCTATCATTTTTGGTTTCACTAAAATCCGGTTTGTTTTGCAACTGGTACATTCAATTGAAGTTTGAAATCGAATTATCGGACTACCACGCCATTTTCAATTCTATTTATAATTATATATAATTATTTATATTCTAACGACGACGTATATAATATAGACGTTCTAACTCTTTTAAAATAAATTTCTCGTCAATATTATTTAGAATAATCTATTTTAAATGTTCAAAATTCGCTAAAATTGCCAAAATAAAATTTTTAAACTGGCCCAGATTTTCGGGTTATTACAATCTCCCCCACTTAAAACTTTTCGTCCCCGAAAAGGAACAAAGTCGAAAGTGGTTTGATTAATCAGCTCTACGTTCGATCTGGCTTTCATTCTCCAACTTTTCAGTTTCTGAGAATTTTCAAATTCTTCAAAAATTTGGCTAACACCCTAAATTTTCGAAAAATTTCGCCATAACCTCCCCTGCACCGGGAGCCACGGGAAAATCCCGAAATTACCATACAGGCCTTCTGATCTCAAAAAGAAAAAGAAAAAGCCAAGCGGCTAGCCAATAGGCTCATAAAATCATCATCACCCAAACAAAATAGTAAATTATGATAAACATGTACCTATTTGTCGGGCAAACAAATTTTAATCTCTGCTCTAGCCTCCTTGCTATGACCTGTTCAATGTAAGTACATGTATATGCAAGCAAATGCAACCAATTTTCAATACAATTCAATATTTGATTCAATTAGGCATAATGGTTCAAAAATTATCAAACAACTAAACAAACAATACAAACATCAATCAATTAGTGGATTTAACGTTTCAAATTCATAATTTTGATATATATACAGAAAATCAGGTTTTTGATGCCAATTCACAACAATAAATCTATCTATATTAGTTTTGGTTCTCACACCATCCTAAATGGAAATATATAGATATCACACATTCGTCACACGAACATAAATACTGATGATGTCATGACAATTATCAGTACCATCTCCGGGCGACTAGAACGTGATTCTATATCTATCCAGTATATTAAAACTTCGAATATACGTTCATGATGCGTATATGCAAAATCGTTATATATTGGATTGTCCAAATTCAATATGAATAAATATTCAAATGCGTATAAAATGATTTAAATTTTCAAAACAAAATTGTTTTCGTTTGAAAAATATACTCTTCACAATCGTTCTAGGATTCTACTGATCCTATCTCCAACGAGTCATTCTAATTGGATATTGCTAATCCAATATCTGATGAATTCTTTCGTATGGTTCTAATGTGTCTTGTTCTCGAGCTCTGTAAACCAAAGCTCTGATACCAAATGTGACGGCCTGGAATTTCGCTCGATCCGAATCAGTCGTTAAACCAATCTAGACAGTTCGAAACCCTGATCGTTTGAGAACAGGACAAATCAGAACACAAACGGAAGAACATTTCATTGCTATCACAACAATACCATCAGATACAAGAATATACAGAGTATAATTGAATAAATTACATTCGATAAATATCAGAGATTACAATAAATTACATAGCAGCGGAAAAACAATACAAAACACAACTGAAAGTAATGCACGGATACAGAGCTTTCTGAGCATCGTTCGAGCTGTAAATCAGGATCCTGTGAATATAAATCTACAAAACCAAAACTACTAGCTGCCCGTGTCGAATATAAGGGCACCCAGAGTTTAGGTTAAAACAATAAACTCCAGGTCAGTCATGTGACTGGTGTGAGAACTAAAACAGTTATTTAAACTTTACTATAAAAGAGAGTAATTCAAGGGACCATGCCGTATGACACGGAACGGGTTTCCTCCCAAGAATACCAGCGCATAGAAAAGACAACGCAATGCTTTTTCGGAAAATGAAGCTATTATAAGACCCAGGTCCCATCACACAATGCAACGCAAGCCGGAGGATAGGGTTTTCCCTTATAATAGCCAAACATGCTTGGTACGTTTAAAACAAATCATTTGATACTATAATAAGTGTATAGTGTCAAAACAATTTCAATCATAAGTATAAATCATAGACGGCATAGCATCCCATGCTACTATGTCGCCATACTAGGCTCTACAAATAAAGCCGAAATATCTCGTATTGGAAATTGGATTTCCGTCATGAGTCGAGGCAAGGGGCAAGCTCCTCTCCGCTTTCGAGACACTCTAGCAAATGTCCCAGGGCTACGCACTCTGGGCAACCCCTGGATCTTCAGGGCCGGTCCTCACTTACGTTAGAGGATTATTTATTCCTGAACACACGTTTCCCGGTCCTTACAGACCTAAAATCGAGGTGCCTCATCCAACAACCACATAGGTGAAAAGTATATAAATGTCAGGGCTGGTAAGTCGCTGACACCACCAAAGCTAGAAAGAAACGTCGTGCTCTCCCTGCAGTCCTTATCCCGTTTTTAACTCATACCGAGGTGTGAGGCTCGCGAATTCACGTTATACACAAAGCTGCCACGTAGGCCGTGCTTTGATCATCAACCACAAGACTTTGCTTTTCAACAGAAGCCTTGATCCATGCAACTCAGCATGCCACACAGGCAATTCATGTCATGCGACTGATGTCCATCGATGTAATGACCCGCATTGGCAGGGGTATTATGATTAATTTATTTTATTTTATAAATGGTGGTTTAGTGAATTAAATGATCGTGAAATTAAATAATGGTGAATATTTAATTAAAATAGTAATTAAATAATATATTTAATTCTGAAATAATCAGAATTGGCGAAATGACGATATGATGTGAACTGGATCATCTGTGATATTTAATTCAGTTTAGAATTGAAGTAAAATAACGATTATATTGAATCGACGACAGTTGAACGTATAGTTTATAATATATTTATAAACGAGCTCGAAATGGCGCTGCAGTTCGCTATTTGGCGATTTGAACTTCCACTGAATATACATGATTCGTTTTAAGCCGGATTTCTGTGAAACAAGAAACGTGTGGAGCTGGTGGAGTATATCTTTCTAGTGGAAGAGAAAAATCGGGATTTCGTCGTGTAGATTTTGATTCACGTCCAAATCAAATTTCAGAAAAGTCGCTGTGGATTTCCTTTATAATTTGCGACGCTTTATATACGTTATAAAAGGATTTTCGATATAAACTGAATATCGATAAATCTAAAATCTGAAATATCAAACTGTAAATTCTGATATGATATTCTGGAGCTGTACGATATCATATGTGGGGATATACGATAATATAAGTTTATTTATATTTAATTTAATTATATTTAAATATATTTACATATTTAAATGGGTCATCCAAAGCTTTAAAAAATAGCCGGTTTTGCAAACGAAGTCGGAATTCGACGAAACCAGTTTTGTTGGATCCGCAATATCAAATAGTTGTTAGATTTCCAGTTTCGTGATTTTTAGAGTCACTGTGTGGCCGTACGGATTTTTAGAGTGAAAAACAATCGATATTCTGACGGTTAAAAACACGCTGTGTGAGCATACGGAGTCGGAATTCGACGAAACCAGTTTCGTTGGGACCGTAATGTCGAACTAAAGGTGCATGTCCAGTTTGGTGATTTTTGGGTATCGTATGTGGTCGCAGGAATTTTTAAGGACCAAGAACGAATATAAAATCATTAAAATAAAATAGAAAATCAATAAATAAAAATATCTAACATTTTCCGTGGACCACATGAAGGCCACGCTGTGTTTCTCCACAACCACAAACGCTACCTACCCATACACAATATATATATGCTGTATAAACCGAACACAGCAAGATGAAATCCAAATGGAAAATCAAAAGAAATAACAATCGAATTCTATAATCCCTAGAATCGAATGTCGGAGCTGAGATTTTGAGCCGCACTTCATTTCTTCACCTTCTTCAGGGAATTCGAACACCAAGGACACTGCTCCGATTTCAAAGCATTTCGGTTTGGGAGGTCTGCAGGCGTTCGAGTTGGGATTTATCGTAGGCGTGGTGTCAGTCGAGGCCAGGGCAGCCTCCGGCGACGATGCGATGGTTCCAGGCGAAGCACCGTATCGGGTTTAGGGAAATTTAGAGTTCTGGACTTAAGGCGCAGGCTGAGTGTCAGTGGGATGAGGATAGAGAGCTCGGGGCGGGGAGTTCTCTGGTGGTGTTGGCACCGGAGTCTGATGGCCGGAGGAGGGAGCGTCGTCGGTCAAACATGGGTCAACGGAGGGGGGTTTATTTCTCCTGGAGCTCGAAAGTTTGATTTGGGAAGAATGTGTAGTCGGGTTGGTTTTCACGTAGCCGGGTGGGGTTTTAATGAAGAAGATGGGTCTTGGATCAAAGGTTAAGGCCCGATTCTTTATAAATTAAAGTTTGTTTTAAAATTTAAATAATGAATTAACTTGTATCTTTAATATCTTGGTCATACGGAGTCAGATTGACGAACCGTAAGTTGCATTGGGACCGTATGGACGGACACTACACGATGGAACTGACTGGAAGTCCATCGGAGCTCGTTACAATTTATGGAGAAATAAATTGTCCGACTGAATCAAATAACGCAAACCGTTATTTAACGGTTAATGCGCAAATGTGAGTAAATCTCACTAACTCTGAACAGTTTATAATTTCATGTTGTATTTTTAGAACTGTTAGATATTGGTTGATTGACTGTGTGTTGACTGTTTGATTGAACTGCTAGCCAGTTAGTTAAATTTCTATATTGATTCTGTTTAACAGAATGTATCATATAGAACTGAAAGTGATGTTATCTATATTGTTTAACATCTGTGATGCAGGGAAACAGGTTGGAGGAATCCAACTGGATTCCTCAACATTTATATTACTGTTTTCATATATTGTGATATATGATGTGTTATATAATCTGTAATGGATTATGGGTGTTGGAATGATGTTGATCATTTTTATTCGATATTGTAAATATCATAAAGACCCTGGGAGGTAAAAAGATTTATTTCAATGTATATTGAAATAAAGGGATTTTATAAAATCAACAGCTTTTATAAAAGGAAATATTTCGAAAGTAAATAAAAAGGGAAAATGTTTTTGAAACGAATAGAGTTTTATAAAAGGGAAATCATTTGTAAAGTGAAGAACTGTTACTAAAAGTATATCTTTATAAATGAATAGTTAATCGAATATAGTTATTCGAATAGAATAAAAGGAGTTAATCGATGTTAGTTAATCGATTTGAGAATAAAGTTAAAAGGAGTTAAACAATGTTAGTTAATCGATGTTAGTTAATCGATTAGAGTTAAAGTAAAAGAAGTTAATCGATGTTAGTTAATCGATTAGAGATAAAGTTAAAAGAAGTTAATCGATGTTAGTTAATCGATTAGTGATAAAGTTAAAAGGAGTTAATCGATGTTAGTTAATCGATTAGAGATAAAGTTAAAAGGAGTTAATCGATGTTAGTTTAATCGATTAGTGTTAAAGCAAAGGAGCTAATCGATGTTAGTTTAATCGATTAGAGTTAAAGTAAAATGAGTTAATCGAATATAGTTATTCGAATAGAAAGTAAAATGAGTTAATCGAATATAATTATTCGAATAGAAAGTAAAAGGAGTTAATTGAATATAGTTATTCGAATAGAAAGTAAAAGGAGTTAATCGAATATAATTATTCGAATAGAAAGTAAAAGGAGTTAATCGAATATAGTTTATTCGAAGAAAGTAAAAGGAGTTAATCGAATATAGTTTATTCGAAGAAAGTAAAAGGAGTTATCGAATATAGTTTATTCGAAAGGAGTTAAGTGAAATGAGTATATCAATAGCATTTGTCAAATAGATTTAATCCAATAGGGTTAGTCCAATAGAGTTAATTGATAAGGGTTAATCGAATAGAGTTAAGTGAAAAGAGTCAATCGAATATATTTATTCAAACGAGAGTTAAGTAAGGAAGTTAGAAAAAGGAATATAAAGTGAAATTTGCCTATTTCAAAGTTAGAAATGTGTTCAGTTAAGGTCTGAGAGGTAGTTCTACCCCAACTTGATTGGCTTCGTTTTTAACTAAGGAATAGTTAAGGTTCGGCAGTAAAGGAAATGGTTTGAGTTGGCATAGAGATGTTTGTTTAAAACATCTGTCTAAGTCCAAATGAAGAAGCTTTGGAAAAAATTTCCAAATAAGAAACCAGAAATGTTTTCTGATATAGAAAACAAGAAATGGAAATGTTTTCCATTGTTAATAACGTATATTTTCCAAATTTATAAAATAAGAAATATTGAATATAGGGAAAACAGGAGATAAGTAAATTTATGAAATAAAGAGATAAATGTTGAATGATGTTTGATCGATATAAATTTCCATTTGGAAATGAAATCGTTGTTTGCACACTTGTTTTTATTCGATAGTTAAATCACAGACTATCGAAGTTTTGACCATTTTAACATTGTTAATATGGACAGACGGGTTGGATTATTATCCAAAGAACCACTCTGTATTGGCATAAGCGTTGCGAATCATATATGCCAAAGAAAATTGAAGATGGAGTTATGCAAGGGCTATCCTGTTTACAGAATAGTGCCTTCGGTTCGTCCTGTTCCTGGATGACTTGTATGGACGGATGTCTGACAGAGTATTTCCAGACGATCACGTATATTGATTTCTCCAATCGTACCAAGAGTGGAAGCGGAGAAGGAAACTTCTTTTAGCTAACGCGTAATGTATGGTTGAGGACGTCAATCGGTGATTTGATGGATTTGATGATGTGACATTCGAAGTGAATGTGGTATGATGATAAAGCGTAGCTTCAAGCCTCATCATCCGGTAAATGACATAAATCGGGCAGGCATCATGGCTAAGTCGGTCGCACCGAAGTAGGGTGTATAATCACCTGATCTAGAGTTTCATTTACTTCTAAAAATCTAGTGTTGATGTTGTCCCATTCGGGAAACGGTTGCTGATCCCAGCCGTTGGTGATATACATTCGATACGCTCAAGCGAAATGAGTGGTCGGTCATGTGTGGCCGGGTTGCAAGATGTTCTTGTTGAACCCAGTGTACTCCTCTCTAGAGGTACACTAGCGAAAGGTGGTTCCATACCTTGTCATAGTTGGAAATCCATTACCCAATACGTGCTTGCAGTTTTGATTATATACTATATATGTAGAATGTGAGATGAAAGCGTTCTGCTAGATGATTATTATATTGTGTTGATAGACATTATTATAATATCAAAAAGGTTTTTGATATAAAGATAATTTGGATTCTCATAAGGGAAAAACCCGTTCCGTTATGCGGCGTGGTCTTATGAGATATCGTTTACTTGTTCGAACTGTTTTTAAACTGTTTTACTCACACCAGTCCCATGACTGACCCGGAGTTTACATTGTTGTTTTCCCTAAACTCTTGGGTGCCTAAATTTGTATGGGCAGTCAAGTAGTTAGGAATTTGCAGATATAGTTGAAGAGCTGGAGCAGGAGGCTTCAGGATCATATAGCTATAGTTATTTCCGCT
The DNA here is from genome assembly GCA_030737875.1 of Allium sativum. Classification (NCBI taxonomy): domain Eukaryota; kingdom Viridiplantae; phylum Streptophyta; class Magnoliopsida; order Asparagales; family Amaryllidaceae; genus Allium; species Allium sativum. The sequence continues at coordinate 566,793,622 of CM060923.1, read as the reverse complement.
GTGTTGTAAGTGTTGTACTTTGATAATGATGTATATTCAAATACAGATGTATATTTCAAAGTTATTTTATGAAATATATTTATTCGTTCCGCTGTGAGATTCGTGTTACTCTGATGTTGTGTTCTTCTTCTTCTTCTATTCTAATTTTCTATCTTATCTTTCCTCACCCTCTAATTTCTTTCACTAATTACCAGGATTTTTCGATGTTTTGGTTATCGACATTGTGCTTATGTCGATCACCAAAGTCGCTCAAAATCCGGATCGTTACAATCGATATACAACCTCTGAGCTAGTATGTCTCAGAGAAGGGCGTTAAGCAATAGAATAAATTCTCCGCCGCCAAACAGATGTATATTTAATAGAGATAAATCAACACAGAATAAAATCCAATGTCAGACACACAATCCATTTACAAGTTCGTTCTGGGTCTGAACGAAACCGGAGGCACTTTCCTTGCATATCCATCGATCTCCAAGTACGTCTGGACGACAACCAACTGATTCCCTCATCTTGGGTGTACAACCCAATAAAGATCATTAGTAATCACCCAAACAATGTGAAGACTTCCGGTCTTCAACCACCATCTTCATCTTCGACATATCGTAGAATCGGTTATTCAGAATGGGTATAAACCCGGACTTTCCGAACAACCCGCGTATATTAAAAACAAATGTTACACAAACACAACATACGCCTCATTCCAATTTAGCAGCCACTAACCGCAAATTAGCAAGAGAACAATTTCCCAAATATTAACCCCGAAGGCCAAACCAACATCAGATCAATATCCAGGAAACCATTCTTCTTAACTATCCTACAGCTAGTTTCTAAATTTCAATTCTTAGGGAAAGGTTCCCATTAATTTTATCCAAGATAAATTCTTTAAAATTTATCCTTTAATCTTCCTTTGGATGTCATTTCAAACCAAATTATGGTTTTCCAAACTAGTCGAGATTAGCGAATCACACCGAAGTAATTATTTATTTTATTTCCCAATCCCAACCAATTCATTCCATGAAACAAAACTGGTGATACTCCATATTTGATGAAACACCCCACATCCGTTAGAGTCACTCTCAAAGGGAATGCCCTAATTTTGGTGGAGGTTTATAAGTATAAGTCACAGATATACAAGACAGATATAAGAACACATATTTGTGAACAGCAGAAAAGCAGCAACTTTTATTTCATAAAAGTAAATACGTGGTACAACAACATCACCATGATTGTCTAACATCCTTTCAAAAAAAACATAACACCTTCATAACTGTCTTGATTACATTATTTTAAAGAAGCATAAAGAAAACATAAATAAACTGCAAAAGTCTCATAGTTGTTGTCCAAATCCATAGTTCAAACGAAAAGGTCCAAGCAATACATTCTTTCTCTTCAAGCTGGATATGAAGGCTGGTCAAGCTGCAGTATTCCCTCCCTGTGGACCTGGGGGGGGGGGGGGGACGGAAGAAAAGAAGACGAAAGAAAAGTAGAGTCAGACATAAAGCCTGAGTAAGTCGAGGACTATTCAGTCTATGAATAAAGAACTGGGTATGATAAGTATAAACTAGAAATGGGGAAGCACCATAAACTTAGTTAAGTTGTCTAGGGTCGAATATACTATCGTACCCCATTTTAATCTCTGAACCCATATAAACTAGTTCCCAACTGGCACCCCATAATCAGGGTGAAGTGATCCATTTTATAATGATCGGCTCCTACTCGCATAGTTACATGTGTCTTACGGCCCCCGATGTTGTAGTTACCTATGCTGGTCCCACCATGGGGTGTATCAAGTCCCATGGTGGCGGCCCGACACAATCCTAGAATGCATAGGTATGCTACTGGTGCCTAGTGCCTTATTTTTCTGCGCCGGAGTGAGTGCATGCCCACACCCCGTTAGAACCTACACTGCTGCACCACCGCCGTCGATTTGACCTCTTACATTCAGCCCAGTAATCGTGCCCCACCCTGCCTAGTTTCAGGGTATCATGATACACCTTATAGGGTTACTGCTGAAAAGGGTCCCCCGCTACTAGGTTTTCTACTTCTAGCCAACATGCTAAGTTGGTTAAGTGTTTTATGAACCTAACCCCCAATCAGTCTGTTTAGTTTAGCATGTCCCATTTTTGATTAAGTCTTTAGTTTACTTAATCCTATCAGTCCTGACTCAGCCTTAATTGTCTTATTAAAGCCTTGACCTCTCACATTAGACAGGTATTGTTGTGGCTGCCTGTTGCCGGTTGGTTCCGGGAAGTCTTACGCCACAACTCAGTCTAACCTCGGGTCCTTATTGGGCTCCATGTTTAACCACCCACATTGGATAGGTATTGTTGTGACTACTGGACAGCCGGGCGGTTCCGGGCAGGTTTACATCACAACTCAATCCAACCTCGGGTTAAACACATCGTATTTTCTACGTTTACATATTTTGTCTTTCTTCTTTATTTTCTTATATGTAAATATTTGCGGCCCATTATTAAAAGTCAATGGTGTGAAGGTTACACCAATCATGGGCCCAACCCATACTTGAATTTGGGCCCCTTTACTTTATATTTTCATTTATTAATTAATTTGGCCCAACGCTATTTTCCCCCGTTTAATACGTTCGTTTATTATATATATATGTTGGGCTTAGCCTTTTCAAGCCCAACTTAGCCATGTGAAAAAGGGGAGGCTTAAAGCGTGATTACATACACAAAAAGGGGAATGTGAACGCATGAACTTGCAACATAACGTTGGAACTACAAAATAGAAACTGGTGTACTTGCATAGTAGCAACGTATACTTTGGTCATAAAGCATAAGTGACATGAATCAAAGCATGTAAACTTGTAGTTAAGTTAGAATCTAAATTGGATATCATTATTGACACATAGTCTTAACTACAACATAAACCTATATTTTTCTTTAGGCATAATGTCAAACATAAGCAAATCATGTTCATAAGGTTACTACATGCTTACAAAGGTGCTTACTTTTGTTACTAATACAAAAGTATAGTTCAACTAGAATTATTCCAACTTAATCATGATTTTAAATCTATTCACATAACCATGGCACACATATACTTATGGCATAAATATTTCTAAACATGAAATCGTGATTTTTACTTTAGTCATGCAAACTTGCAAATGGGATTTTAAATCTAACCTAGCTATGTACCACATGTGTCATCATATAATTCTTGTTAACAATATAGACCTAACATGTTTTTCAATTATGCAAAATATCAATCATAGCCTAGTCATATTCATAAGTTCGCAAAGAGGTTTTCTAGTACAAAAGTATGGCTTAATATATAGATCATGATGCCAAAATTTCAACATAATTTCATATGAATTATAATAACCCAAATTTGTTCCAATTACACACAAAATGATTTTTGTACAAAAATACACATTATGATGGCATAGTAGCAAAACCACAAACTTGCATGAATTTCAATTAAAGAACTACATACATGTAGCTTCAACATGAATTACAAACTTTGCGAATATCCAAACGTATATTTGCATAAAACTACCGCAAACATGTAGTTTTTATAATGAATAACATACTTTGCGAATATCCAAACGTATACTTGCATAAAACTACCGCAAACATGTAGTTTTTATAATGAATAACATACTTTGCGAATATCCAATCGTTATACAATATTCCAAATCGATAAGAATCATAGTAACGCACAAATATGAATTACTTATCACCACAAATCAAGTGTACAAACCAACACAGTTATTTATTCATACCAAAATAATACTCTACTTACAATTGTGTGGCGAATTCTCCAATTCAGGAATTTGGAGATGCGACTCCTTTTGACGTAGGCGTTGATTTGATTTGTTTAAGTTGCTTTATGCTTTAGAATTTGCCTCCTAATCTTCTCTCAAATTGGTGGCTACTCCTAGTCGTTCCTCAGCAGCATGATGGCCTCATTTATTTTTTTGTGTGAGTTTAGGTTAGGTTTGAGTTGTATATATAGAATTTTAGGATTAATTTAGGCTGTTTGATTAATCCTAGAAATGACCATAACCGTTCAGTCAGGATAGAGTTATCCTATTGACTCAGCCATGAGTCAGAAATGACTCAGCATTGACTCAGCGATGAGTCAGAAATGACTCAGCGTATTAAATGTTCACCAATTCAAACGTAAATACGTATTTAATAGATACATTTTCCCCTTTATCGTATTAATTACCCATATATAAATATTTATTTATATATGAATAAATATTTTCTTACCTTTAATTTGTCAAAATTAAAAATTGGAGAAGGCCAAAAGAAACCATCCTTGACAACCAAAAATGCGCAACGTACGCTACATGATGCGTACACGTCATATATATATATATATATGCGTATATGTATATATATATTATATATATATATATATTCATTTTTTTCTCTATCTTCCCAAGTACCCATTTTCACACTAAACCACTTTTTGAACTGCGTTCACACTAGGCTATTTTAAGCCATTCCCCTAAAACAAAAAATAGGGCGCTGGCGGGGATCGAACTCTGTACCTCTTGTATGCAAGTCATGTGTTCCAACCAAATGAGCTACTAAGTCTTTTTCTTACAAACCCTAGAACAATGCTAAACATTATTCGTTTCCCATTCTTCTTCTTTTTCATGTTTTGCTGCGATATTTAAATTAAAGATATCTTCTTCACACGTTATCCGTTTTGCGAAAACTCGGACTCTATTTCGCGTATTTTTCCGAGATGAACACAATGGCGTAACCCGTTTCCCTTAATTCTTTGATTTGAAATTAATTATACTTTAATTTGTGAATCTCACTGTTATAGAATACACGGGGTGTTACGTTCTCCCCCACTTAAAAGGATTTCGTCCCCGAAATCTTCAAGTTAGGAGGAATGTATATCCTAACATCCAAACCTCCATCTACTCATCCATCAAACACGAGTATCCATTGTCCTTAAAAGACTTCTAATGCTTCATGATCATATGCGAAGTGTGTGTGTGTACATGTACTTATCTAATGCAAAATCAGGCGGTCTACTGATTCAGTTGACCTCCTTAATGCGAATTATGTAAGTGCCATGAATCCATTATGTATGCAAATTTTTCCTATTCATGATTCTACATGAGTGCACAATCATTCATACAAATGCAACATCCATATGGCAACCCATTAAAGTTCAACCATATACGAATGCAAACATATATGCATATGCAATATGAAGTGACTGAGCCGATCTAAAAACTAGATTGTGTGTGTATATGCAACCACGAGCAACCACTAGCAATCACTTGCAACCACTTGCAACCATCATCCATAACATGTTTCAACTACATGTTTACATCCAAAAAGATTCTACCTATGGTTCTCAAGATAGGATCGAGGAGAGAAATAGGATAGATTCAAAACGAAGGATAAGAGATAGTACCTATGGCTTTGGGGGGACTTTGCCTTTTTTTTAAAAAAAATAATAATATTTTTCTTTTAAAAATGCTTCTTTAAATTTCTTTTTTTGAAAATAAATTTTCAAAACTTTTTATCTTGTCTAGTAAACCTATGCTCTGATACCAAGTGAAACACCCCACCTCCGTTAGAGTCACTCTCAAAGGGAATGCCCTAATTTTGGTGGAGGTTTATAAGTATAAGTCACAGATATACAAGACAGATATAAGAACACATATTTGTGAACAGCAGAAAAGCAGCAACTTTTATTTCATAAAAGTAAATACGTGGTACAACAACATCACCATGATTGTCTTACATCCTTTCAAAAAAAACATAACACCTTCATAACTGTCTTGATTACATTATTTTAAAGAAGCATAAAGAAAACATAAATAAACTGCAAAAGTCTCATAGTTGTTGTCCAAAGCCATAGTTCAAACGAAAAGGTCCAAGCAATACATTCTTTCTCTTCAAGCTGGATATGAAGGCTGGTCAAGCTGCAGTATTCCCTCCCTGTGGACCTGGGGGGGGGGGGGGGACGGAAGAAAAGAAGACGAAAGAAAAGTAGAGTCAGACATAAAGCCTGAGTAAGTCGAGGACTATTCAGTCTATGAATAAAGAACTGGGTATGATAAGTATAAACTAGAAATGGGGAAGCACCATAAACTTAGTTAAGTTGTCTAGGGTCGAATATACTATCGTACCCCATTTTAATCTCTGAACCCATATAAACTAGTTCCCAACTGGCACCCCATAATCAGGGTGAAGTGATCCATTTTATAATGATCGGCTCCTACTCGCATAGTTACATGTGTCTTACGGCCCCCGATGTTGTAGTTACCTATGCTGGTCCCACCATGGGGTGTATCAAGTCTCATGGTGGCGGCCCGACACAATCCTAGAATGCATAGGTATGCTACTGGTGCCCAGTGCATTATTTTTCTGCGCCGGAGTGAGTGCACGCCCACACCCCGTTAGAACCTACACTGCTGCACCACCGCCGTCGATTTGACCTCTTACATTCAGCCCAGTAATCGTGCCCCACCCTGCCTAGTTTCAGGGTATCATGATACACCTTATAGGGTTACTGCTGAAAAGGGTCCCCCGCTACTAGGTTTTCTACTTCTAGCCAACGTGCTAAGTTGGTTAAGTGTTTTATGAACCTAACCCCCAATCAGTCTGTTTAGTTTAGCATGTCCCATTTTTGATTAAGTCTTTAGTTTACTTAATCCTATCAGTCCTGACTCAGCCTTAATTGTCTTATTAAAGCCTTGACCTCTCACATTAGACAGGTATTGTTGTGGCTGCCTGTTGCCGGTTGGTTCCGGGCAGTCTTACGCCACAACTCAGTCTAACCTCGGGTCCTTATTGGGCTCCATGTTTAACCACCCACATTGGATAGGTATTGTTGTGACTACTGGACAGCCGGGCGGTTCCGGGCAGGTTTACATCACAACTCAATCCAACCTCGGGTTAAACACATCGTATTTTCTACGTTTACATATTTTGTCTTTCTTCCTTATTTTCTTATATATAAATATTTGCAGCCCATTATTAAAAATCAATGGTGTGAAGGTTACACCAATCATGGGCCCAACCCATACTTGAATTTGGGCCCCTTTACTTTATATTTTCATTTATTAATTAATTTGGCCCAACGCTATTTTCCCCCGTTTAATACGTTCGTTTATTATATATATATGTTGGGCTTAGCCTTTTCAAGCCCAACTTAGCCATGTGAAAAAGGGGAGGCTTAAAGCGTGATTACATACACAAAAAGGGGAATGTGAACGCATGAACTTGCAACATAACGTTGGAACTACAAAATAGAAACTGGTGTACTTGCATAGTAGCAACGTATACTTTGGTCATAAAGCATAAGTGACATGAATCAAAGCATGTAAACTTGTAGTTAAGTTAGAATCTAAATTGGATATCATTATTGACACATAGTCTTAACTACAACATAAACCTATATTTTTCTTTAGGCATAATGTCAAACATAAGCAAATCATGTTCATAAGGTTACTACATGTTTACAAAGGTGCTTACTTTTGTTACTAATACAAAAGTATAGTTCAACTAGAATTATTCCAACTTAATCATGATTTTAAATCTATTCACATAACCATGGCACACATATACTTATGGCATAAATATTTCTAAACATGAAATCATGATTTTTACTTTAGTCATGCAAACTTGCAAATGGGATTTTGAATCTAACCTAGATATTTACCACATGTGTCATCATATAATTCTTGTTAACAATATAGACCTAACATGTTTTTCAATTATGCAAAATATCAATCATAGCCTAGTCATATTCATAAGTTCGCAAAGAGGTTTTCTAGTACAAAAGTATGGCTTAACATATAGATCATGATGCCAAATTTTCAACATAATTTCATATGAATTATAATAACCCAAATTTGTTCCAATTACACACAAAATGATTTTTGTACAAAAATACACATTATGATGGCATAGTAGCAAAACCACAAACTTGCATGAATTTCAATTAAAGAACTACATACATGTAGCTTCAACATGAATTACAAACTTTGCGAATATCCAAACGTATATTTGCATAAAACTACCGCAAACATGTAGTTTTTATAATGAATAACATACTTTGCGAATATCCAAACGTATACTTACATAAAACTACCGCAAACATGTAGTTTTTATAATGAATAACATACTTTGCGAATATCCAATCGTTATACAATATTCCAAATCGATAAGAATCATAGTAACGCACAAATATGAATTACTTATCACCACAAATCAAGTGTACAAACCAACACAGTTATTTATTCATACCAAAATAATACTCTACTTACAATCGTGTGGCGAATTCTCCAATTCAGGAATTTGGAGATGCGACTCCTTTTGACGTAGGCGTTGATTTGATTTGTTTAAGTTGCTTTATGCTTTAGAATTTGCCTCCTAATCTTCTCTCAAATTGGTGGCTACTCCTAGTCGTTCCTCAGCAGCATGATGGCCTCATTTATTTTTTTGTGTGAGTTTAGGTTAGGTTTGAGTTGTATATATAGAATTTTAGGATTAATTTAGGCCATTTGATTAATCCTAGAAATGACCATAACCGTTCAGTCAGGATAGAGTTATCCTATTGACTCAGCCATGAGTCAGAAATGACTCAGCATTGACTCAGCGATGAGTCAGAAATGACTCAGCGTATTAAATGTTCACCAATTCAAACGTAAATACGTATTTAATAGATACATTTTCCCCTTTACCGTATTAATTACCCATATATAAATATTTATTTATATATGAATAAATATTTTCTTACCTTTAATTTGTCATAATTAAATATTGGAGAAGGCCAAAAAAAACCATCCTTGACAACCAAAAATGCGCAACGTACGCTACATGATGCGTACACGTCATATATATATATATATATGCGTATATGTATATATATTATATATATATATATATATTCATTTTTTTCTCTATCTTCCCAATTACCCATTTTCACACTAAACCACTTTTTGAACTGCGTTCACACTAGGCTATTTTAAGCCATTCCCCTAAAACAAAAAATAGGGCGCTGGCGGGGATCGAACTCTGTACCTCTTGTATGCAAGTCATGTGTTCCAACCAAATGAGCTACTAAGTCTTTTGCTTACAAACCCTAGAACAATGCTAAACATTATTCGTTTCCCATTCTTCTTCTTTTTTCATGTTTTGCTGCGATATTTAAATTAAAGATATCTTCTTCACACGTTATCCGTTTTGCGAAAACTCGGACTCTATTTCGCGTATTTTTCCGAGATGAACACAATGGCGTAACCCGTTTCCCTTAATTATTTGATTTGAAATTAATTATACTTTAATTTGTGAATCTCACTGTTATAGAATACACGGGGTGTTACATCTGACACCATAGTGTTGTCGGTAAAATTAATTACCATTTCATGTTCAAATCTAATTAAAGATTTAACTATCGCTTTGGAGCAAAACTGGTGATACTCCATTCTCGCTCACTTTCTAAAGTTGATAATTTAAATTATCAATTTACATTTCAATCTAATTGAAGATTCATTAAAACTCTTTTTACTGGGTTAAAGAACTAATGTCATTTAAAACACAGTTCACGATAGACCCAAATCACATTCTATTTATTATCGGGTTAAAGAACAAGTGTTATTTAAAACACCCTTCACGATAAACCCACAGATCAATTCTATTTAAAACCCATTCCAAATCCAATTTATTTATTTAAAATATATGGGTTTTAATTTTAGTTCAAAACTAGTTCATTTCGATAAAAATCTATTTTTATCTTTTCAAATATGGAGTTTTTCATCCCAATTTTTCCCAAATCATTTCTTATGATTTTACACAAATTATTGCTATTTTTAATAATTTTATCAAGGCACGTACAGTCGATTTCCATCAACGGTCATCGAACTGCACTTACAGCGACCTTTTCCAAATTTGATTTGGACATATCTCCAAATCCAACCGTTTGATTTCAAATTTCTAATATTCGTTAGAAAGCTCTTTTCGATACGAACCCAACGGTTCCGGTTTTAGGAAATCCGACAGTCGGATCTCCCGTAATGTCCGTTTGAAGTTAATGGTCGAAATTCGCGAACAGTCGAGGCGCGGCGCGTTCTATTCAGGCCATTATATTATATATATATAATATATATAATATATATTCCGTTGATTACTATTTAAAACGAATTTTATAAATAGTTTTGAATTCGTTTCAAAAACAATTTCAACCTATATTTCAAATTCAAATTAAAATTGAATTTTCTATTATAAATTCTTTTTACTTTCATTTCTTTTTGATTTCAATTCAAATCGATTTTAATTCGATTCGAATTCATTTTCTTTTAAATTCAATTCAAATTGGTTTTCTTTTCAATTCAAATCCGTTTTCTATTCAAATCAAATTCGTTTTCTATTTAAATCAAATTCAATTCGTTTTCTAATCAAATCAAATTCAATTCGTTTTCTAATCAAATCAAATTCAATTCGTTTTATATTCGATTCAATTCAAATTGGTTTCCTATTCGATTCAATTCAAATTGGTTTTCTATTCAATTCAATTCAAATTGGTTTTCTATTCAATTCAATTATAAAAACGAATATAATCGATATAAATATCGTTCGCGTCAAAATAGCGCATCTCTAATCAACACGGCTTTATATATTTCAATAATTTTGTTATTCTATTCAATAATTGAATATTTATCCTATTCAATACGTGAATCTATATTTTTGTCAACATCTGACTAATCTCAACGAATGAGTATTGTCCACGTGTGACTATTTTTGTTATTTAATATATTTTATATATGATAAAGATGTAAATCTTATTGTTAAAATATTTCGTTCAACACATGACTAATCTCAACGGATGAGTACAGTCAACACATGAACCTTTATTTTCTAATGATAAAGATGTAAATTTTATTGTTAAAATATTTCGTTCAACACATGACTAATCTCAACGGATGAGTACAGTCAACACATGAACCTTTACTTTATAATATTCTTTATTTTCTAAATTGGAATGAGGCCCAATCAATTACCATATAGCGTTAACTATATGGATTCCATACAACACATTTATATAATAGCAACGATAAATAATCAACCATCATCCAAAGTGCACTACACTGTATAAGCATTAAATACAGATATCTAACGCTTATAACAGCCTGTCAATCAAGTGATCGACATACAACAAATTATTGGGATTAGCGTATGCCGTATTTTATCCCAATACCCGTGTGGGGTTTCAAACAATCAAACGCATATTTTATTTGTGCAGTTGGACGATATGTAAAATTTATCGTCCCAATCAATGTCCTTCAAATAGGTGTACATAAACAAACCGTCCGGTTTGTAAATGAATATTTATTTATTCGCATTCACGTTAAAAATTATATTTTTAACGATAAGATATTTTATTTTAACACATGAATTTCTATTCAGTCCATTTACAAAGTAAAAATGGTATTTTTATTTTTCTAACTTATTTTAGAAAATTTCGGCGGCATAACGGCACGGTACTAGAAACGGGACAAGGCCTAGCTTTATCCCCGGTCTAGTGAAGGCCCACGCCATTCACACATCAATCAAATCAATTTCCATTTCACCAAACAATCAAATTCCAATCAAATAATCTAACCAACTACACAACCAAACAAACAAGTCCATGGTCTGTGGACGATGGTGTCGGGTGCTACTAAACACCATCTGCATCCTAGTATATATATATAACTAGAAAAAGAAATTGAAGAGTGAGAAATTCTCACCAATAGCTATCCTAACTCCACGGGTCTCCTTTTGCAGAAACCTTCGTCGTTTTCGCCTTTTTTATCACCTTCGTTGCCCGTAGCCACTACATATGTAAAAATCACATTTTTACTTCGCTATTCAATATATAAAAATCGAATTTTTACTTCGCTATTCAATATATAAAAATCGAATTTTTACTTTGCTATTCAATATATAAAATCGAATTTTTACTTTGCTATTCAATATATAAAAATCGAATTTTTACTTTAATGATAAACCTATAAAGATCGCATCTTTATCTAAATGAAGACATCATAAAAATCGGATTTTTCCTTGATTAAAAATCAAACCTTTCCTCGTTTAAAAATCACATTTTTAATCGATGGAAAATCTAATGTTCATATCATGAAAAACATATTTTTGATAAACTAAAAATTATAGATTTTGTAACCTAATAATAATATATTTTATAAACTAATTTCATTAAATAAAAAAAGACAAATAAATAAATAAATTATTTAAAATTACCTTTTCTTCTTCATTGTTTATCACACCGGGGGGGGGGGGGGCGCTGGGTTTTGTTGGGGGTTCGTCGGAGCTGGAGAGTGGCGGTAGGGGGGTCTGCGTCAGCAGGGAGGGGGGTGTCGGCGCATCGATCAGAAAAGGGGGGGTTTGCGGTCGGCATCAGGATAGGGGGGGTTCGATCGCGAGGGCATGGGGTGGGGGGGTTCGGAGGTGGCGCCCCTCCTGAGGCGCGACGGCGCTCAGATGGGGGGGGGGGGAGCGACGGCGCTCCTCTCCCCTCTTCGTCTTCTTATTTTTTTTCTGAACGAATTTGAAGAATAGAGGGGGGGGGCCAACGGGTTAAGGGAGAGGAAGATATTATTTTTTTTTATTATTTTATTCTAAAAGTTGACTTTTACATACGACCTCTAAACGAGGCCCACCGCCTGTCGTCCATAGCAAATTAGCCCCATTCCGAACATAATGGGATATGTATCGCAAGCTGATTTGATCGTTTCAATCAGTTTTCGTCAAAATCAACATATAACTCTATATATTGAATTTGAACGCGCATTTCAATTTACTGGGGTCACATACTAACTCTAAAAGTTCTCGAAAAATATTTTCTAGCTTTGTATTGACGATACGGTCCTAATAAAACTAGTTTCGTCGAATTCTGAGACCGTTGGAAAAATGGCCATTTTCCAGTCGATTAAAATCAACTGAAACTGGTCAAACTCGTTTTCCTTTGCCACGCTCTCATATTGATTCGAAAAATTATGAAATTTGGAATATAGCAATAATTTGACACTGCGGATCCAACAAAAGTGGTTTCGTCGAAATCCGAGGTCGTTTGCAAATTTCCCATTTTTAAGGGCCTGAATTCCATAGCGACTATTCAGAATTTTCAACTGGACATATCTTTTGATTCCCGCTATGAAATCTTGATTTTTCGGATTCGTTGGAAAGATATTATCAATTAGATCCTATCATTTTTGGTTTCACTAAAATCCGGTTTGTTTTGCACCCGGTACATTCAATTGAAGTTTGAAATCGAATTATCGAACTACCGCGCCATTTTCAATTCTATTTATAATTATATATAATTATTTATATTCTAACGACGACGTATATAATATAGACGTTCTAATTCTTTTAAAATAAATTTCTCGTCCATATTATTTAGAATAATCTATTTTAAATGTTCAAAATTCGCTAAAATTGCCAAAATAAAAATTTTAAATTGGCCCAAATTTTCAGGTTATTACAACTTTACTTTGTAAAATTTCCATTAAATCTTAATAAAAAGATTTATAAATTCCAAACCATATCTTCATTGTTAACTGGGTTCAAGAACTCATGTTATTTAAAACATCATTCACGGAAAACCTAAAATCTCGTTTGATATTAGATATGAGGATCTAAATAGAAATTATATCGGCCTATATTCAATATCAAATTCTGAAACCAACACATATCGTATGGGGAATAACTATATATGTCTATCTTCAAAATTCCTCCACAATATCCATATAGTCACGGAATCCAATGTCAAATATTCTGAAGATTATTTCCATTTAAATCCTTTCCAATTCATCTGTTGGGAAATTCTGGTTAGATTAAAACCATACACAAATCCAGTTTATTTATTAATAACATTGGATTATTATTCTGGTTAATAACTAGTTCATTTAGATAAAAATATCTTTTGTCTTTACAAACTTGGAATTTTTCATCCAAAATCTTTCTAAATCATTTATTATGATTTCACAAAATTTTCTATATTTTTAATAATTTTATTAAGGCCCTTACAGTCGGTTTCCATTATCGGCCACCGAACTACATCCATAGCGACCTTTTTTGAAATTAGTTTGGACATATTTTGAAATCCAACCGTTCAAATTTAAAAATCTTATATTTTTTGGAAAGCTCTTTTCGATACGAACCCAACAGTTCTAGTGTGAGGAGAATCCAACGGCCGGATCTCCCGTAACGTCAATTCGAAGTCAATGGTTGAAATTCGCGAACGATCACTGCGCGGCGCGTTCTATTCAAGCCATTATATATATATAATATCACTGATTTCCATTTAAAATGTATTTTATAAATCGTTTTAAAATGATTTCCAACTTCAATTTCAATTTTAAATCAAAATTGAATATTCCATTACATGACAATTCTATACAGTGCAGTGCATATATATGTTAAAAATAATATTTTTAACAATCAAATAATTATTCCATTTCACGTCAATTTTATATATTCCATATATATATGTCAAAAAGCATAATTTTAATGAACTAATAGTTATTCCATAACATGACGATTTTATATATTAGATATATAATTTTATACAACATATATGTATATTTTACTTCACAACGCATACATACAATTTCACAACGCATTTATATTTTAATACAACGCATATGTATATATTATTTCCCAATGCATATATATATAATTTCACAACGCATAAGTATTTTATTACAATGCATATGTATATTTTATTTCACAATGCATATATATATTCACATCACATATAAACATTTTATTCACATTTCATATATATATATATATATATTATTCACATTTCATATAAATGTTTTTCACATTTCATATATATTTTATTAACATTTCATATATATATATTTCACATTTCATATATAGATTTTATTCACATTTCATATATATATATATATATTATTCACATTTCATATATATATTTTATTCACATTTCATATATATGTTTTATTCACATTTCATATATATGTTATTCACAATTCATATATATATATATATATTTTATTTACTCCATTTCACATCACAATAACAACACAATACAGTCAATCACATCACAGTTCAATCCAAACAAACATCCATGGTTCGTACAAAAATAGTGTCAAGTGCTACTAAACACCATCTGCAACCTAAGATATATTTAACTGTAAAACAATTTGAGTGAGAAGGTGTTCTCACATTGATCGGATAGAAATAGTTATTAAATGATAATTCTAATTAAATTAAATAGAGCGTTTAATTTAACCAAAAACTGTCGCTTGCTCCAAGTCTGTTCTAGTCAGTTCCATTTTGTAGATCTCGATTCCATTATCCCAAAGAACCCAAGTTCGTCAAATTCTAATTTGAATTGCATAAGATATCACCTTTTTAGCATTTTATTACATTAATAATTAAATACACATATAATTAATTAATTAAATATCTTTAACTATCTTCCTAATCACGTTCAAAAACAGGGTTGCTTCCTACTGCTTCTGTAATAATCCGGAAATCTGAGCCAATTTAAAATTTTTATTTTGGCAATTTTAATGAATTCTGAATATTTAAAATGAATTATTTTAAATAATAATGATGAGAAATTTATTTTGAATAGGGTTAGAATGTATATAGTTTTATAAAGCGTCGTTAGAATATAAATATTTATTTTTAATTATAAAAGGAATTGAAAATGGCGCGGTAGTTTGAAAATTCGATTTCAAAGTTCAAATGGATGTACAGGATTCAAAATAAACCGGATTTTAGTGAAATCAAAAATATTATAATCTAATTGAGAATATCTTTCCAACGAATCTAAGAAATCAAAATTTCATTGCGGGAATCAAAAGTTACATCCAGTTGAAAATTCAGAATAGTCGTTATGGAATTCTAGCCCGTAAAAATGGAAATTTTGCAAACGACCTCTGTTTTTGACGAAACCACTTTTGTTGAATCCGGGATGTCAAATTATTGCTAGATTTCAGAATTCATAATTTTTCGAATCAATATGTGAGCGTGACAAAGGAAAACACGTTTGACTAGTTTCGGTTGATTTTAATCGACCAGAAAATGGCCATATTTCAAACGGTCTCAGAATTTGACGAAATTAGTTTTGTTAGGATTGTATCATCAAATACGAAGATAGAAAATAATTTTTGGGAATTTTTAGAGTCCGTACGTGGCCCCGGTAAAATGAAATGCGCGTTCAAATTCAATATATAGAGTATATTTTGATTTTGATGAAAACTGATCGAAACGATCGAATCAGCTTATGATACATATCCCATTGTGTTCGGAATGAGGGTAATTAGCTATGGACTACAGGTGGTGGGTTTCGTTTCAAGGTCAAAATAAAGAGGTACCTTTTTGAAATTAAATTAAATATAACAAAATAAAAACTCCCTTTTTCTCCTAACCTAGTCAACGCCCCCCCCCCCTTGTTCAAATCATTCAACCGAACTCGAAAAAAAAGGAGAAAGAAGAGCGGGGAGGAGCCGCGCTCCCCCAATCAGCGCGCCGCCGCCCTTCTAGCGTGCCGCCGCCAGAGCAAGGCCCCCCCTCTTTCTCCTCATTCCCTTCTCCTCCCCTCTTCTCCTCCGTACAAACTGTCGCGATTCCCCTTTGCCCCCCTTTTTCTCCTCGCGAGAGCCGCCTCCGACCCACCACCGCCTGCCACTGGCCCCGCGATGCCCTTAACACCAACTCCGACTCCAGTCAGCCAACCGCGCCACCACTAGTGACCCCGGGACCTCCTCCATCTTCGAACACCTTAAAAATGTGAGTTTTCTGATTTTATCCTTTGATTTAATGTGTTAGCAAGTTGAAAATGTAATTTTTAACTAGTGTTATGATATGAAAAGATTTTTAACAAGTTAAAAATACGTTTTTAGTTAGTGTGTGATAAGAAATTATCTTAAGCGAAGTAAAAATATAATCTTTAGTCCATAAAGATATGATTTTTCTTGAAAACTAGTACACAAAGATGTAGTTTTTATAATAGAAAAGTTTAGATTTTTATTATAGAAAAGATCAGATTTTTATATAGTTAATCGCATAGAAAAGATCAGATTTTTATATAGTTAATCACATAGAAAAGATGTGATCTTATTCGTGTAGAGAATATAAATATAACTTATGAAGTTAGCATGGTAAAAATATGATCTTTATTATATGAATGTCGTTATAAAAACAGAATTTTTATCTATATAGTAGCGGTATAAAAATGTGATTTTTATCCATATAGAGTGATTATAAAAATGTGTTTTTTAGATACATAGCAACAATATAAAAATTCGATTTTTATATATGTATTGGCTACGGACAATGTAACTGACAAAAGGCGAGCACGACGAAGATTTCTACATATGAAGAGTCGCATTGTATTTGTTTAGCTAGTCGGTGAGATCTTCTCACTTTAAATCTTGTTTTCTAGTTAAAATATATACTAGGATGCAGACGGTGCGTAGCAGCACCTGGCACTCGTCGTCCACAGACCATGGACGACTTGTATGCTTGTTTGATGTGTTGTGAAGTTAGTTTGTGATGTTGATGTGAAATGGAAAAAAATAATATTCATGTGTTGAATAGGAAAAATATTCATGTGTTGAAATAAATTGTTTATCGTTAAAAATATAATTTTTAACGTTAGTGTGAATAAATAAATATTCATTTACAAACAGGACGGTTTGTTTATATACACCTATTTGAAGGACATTGATTGGGACGATAAATTTTACTTGTCGCCCAACTGCACAAATAATATTCAGTGTTTGTGGATTGAAATCCCACACAGGCGTTGGGATGATATTTGACGTACACTAATCCTAATTGTTTAGTGGTATGTCGATCGTTTGATTTACAGACTGTATAAGAGTTAATTAGTTATATTTAATGCTTATGCAGTTGTGTGGTGCACTTTGGATGATGGTTGATTATTTATCGTTGCTATTATATACATGTGTTGTATGGAATCCATATGATTAACATTATATGGCAATTGATTGGGCCTCATTCCAGTTGGGAAAATAAAGAATATTATAAAATAAGATTCATGTGTTGAATAGAATAATTAGTCATGTGTTGACGATGCTCATGTGTTGAGAATATTCATGTGTTGAAAATATTCATGTGTTGAGTAAAATATTTTAAATAATAAAATTTACATCTTTATCATAATTTTATAAAATATATTAAATAACAAAAATAGTCATGTGTTGACGATGCTCATGTGTTGAGAATATTCATGTGTTGAAAATATTCATGTGTTGAGTAAAATATTTTAAACAATAAAATTTACATCTTTATCATAATTTTATAAAATATATTAAATAACAAAAAATAGTCATGTGTAGACGATGCTCATGTGTTGAGAATATTCATGTTTTGAAAATATTCATGTGTTGAGTAAAATATTTTAAACAATAAAATTTACATCTTTATCATAATTTTATAAAATATATTAAATAACAAAAATAGTCATGTGTTGACGATACTCATGTGATGAGAATATTCATATGTTGAAAGAAATATAGATTCATGTGTTGAATAGAATAAATATTCATTTGTTGAATAGAATAATGAAGTTATCGAAATATATAAAGCCGTGTTGATTAGATTTGCGCCATTTTGACGCGAATGATATTTATATCGATTATATTCGTTTTTGTAATGAATATAGAAAAGAAAGTGATTTCAAAATATAACGTTTTGAAAATATTATCGTTTATATGTTAATGATATGAAATATTCAATTTTGATTTGAAATTGAATATGAAGTTGAAATTGTTTTGAAAACAAATTTAAAACGATTTATAAAATATGTTTTGAACTGAAATTGACGAAATATATATAATATATATAATATATATATATTAACGGCCTGAATAGAACGCGCTGCGTCGCGCAGTTCGCGAATTTCGACCATTGACTTCGAGTTGACGTTACGGGAGATCCGACTGGTGGATTCTCCTGAAACCGGTACCGTTGGGTTCGTATCGAAAATAGTTTTCCAATGAATATTAGAATTTTGAAATCTAACGGTTGGATTTGGAATTATGTCCAGATCAAATTTGGAAAAGGTCGTTGTAAGTGCAGTTTGGTGGCCGTTATTGAAAACTGACTGTACGGGCCTTGATAAAATTATTAAAATTATTAATAATTTGTGTAAAATCATAATATATGAATTAGAAAGGATTGGGATGAAAATCCCACATTTGGAAGGATAAAATATATTTTTATCGAAATGAACTAGTTTTGAACTAGATTTGAAGTGGTTTTGAAAATAATCAGAATTTCCAATATACGAATTGGAATGGATTTGAATCGAAATTATCTTCGGAATATTTTGATGTTGGATTTCGTGATTGTACAGATATGGTGGTGGAAATTTGAAAGATATATTTATATCGTTATTTCCAATACGATATTTGTTGGTTTCAGAATTTGATATTGAATATAAGCCGATATATTTTCTATTCAGAGCCTTGTATTTAATATCAAATGGGATTTTGGGTTCATCGTGAATGGTGTCTTAAATTACACTGCTCTTGAACCCAGTTTAGAAAAGAATAAATCTTTTAATTAAGATTTAGTGAAATTATCAAATTAATTAGTATTTAATTGGAATTGAATTTAAATTGGTTTTTGGGTTTATCGTGAGCGGTGTTGTGAATAACACCTGTTCTTTAACCCTATTAACAATGGAATGTGATTTTGGGTTTATCGTGAACCGTGTTTTAGATGACATTGGTCCTTTAACCCAGTTAAAGACAGGATATAGATTTGTAGGAAGATTAAAACTAAGTGGAGTTTTAATGAATCTTTAATTTGATTAAATTGATCGAGAATGGTGTATCGAAAGTTTTGCTCCAAAGCGATAGTTAAATCTTTAATTAGATTTGAAAGTGAAATGGTAATTAATATTTACCGATAGCACCGTGGTGTTAGATATGGAGTGTTACCAGTTTTTCTCCATGGATGAATAGGTTGGGATTGGGAAATAAAATAAATAATTACTTCGGTGTGGTTCGCTAATCCTGACTAGTTTGGAAAACCTTAACATGGTTTGAAATGATATCCAAAGGAAGATTAAAGAATAAATTTAGAAGAATTTATCTTTGATAAAATACATGGGAACCTTTCCCTAAGAATGTGAAATTTTGAATAAAACAATATTCTGAATTGGAATGAGGCGTATGTTGTGTATGTGTAACATTTGTTTATTTTATATGCGGGTTACCCAGAAAGGCCGGGTTTACACCCATTCTGAATAACCGATTCAACGATAAGTCGAAAATGAATACGGTGGTTGAAGACCGGAAGTCTTCACATCGTTTGGATGATTACTGATGATCTTGATTGGGATGTACACCCAAGAGGAGGGAATCAGTTGGTGATCGTCCATACGTACTTGGAGATCGATGGATATGCGAGGAAAGTGCCTCTGGTTTCGTTCAGACCCCGAACGAACTTGTAAATGGACTATGTGTCTGACATTGGATTTTATTCTGTGTTGATTGATCTCTATAAATAAGCATATGTTTGGCGGCGGAGAATTTATTCTATTGCTTAACGCCCTTCTCTGAGACGTACGAGCTCAGAGGTTTTATATCGATGGACATCAGTCGCATGGAGTAAATTGCCTGTGTGGCATGCCTAAGTGGCAGATGATCAAGGCTTCTGTTGAAAAGAAAAGTCTTGTGGTTGATGATCAAAGAACGTCCTGTGTGGCATAGCTTTGTGTATGGCATTAACTCGCAAGCCTCACACCTCGGTATGAGTCAAAAATGGGATAGTGACTGCAGGGAGAGCACGACATTTCTTTCTAGCTATGGGTGATGTCAGTGACCTACCAGCCCTGACATTTATATACTTTTTACCTGTGTGGTTGTGTATGTAAGGCGCCTCGAATATATGGTCGATAACTGGCTCTATATGAGCCGACGTACAGACCGTTATATAGGTCCTATAGGACCGGGAAACGTGTGTTCAGGAATTGTCAATCCTCAAAAGTAAGAGAGGTCCGGCCCTGAAGATCCAAGGATTGCTGTGTGTGGTCCTGAGACATTTGCTAGAGTGTCTCGAACGGAGAGGAGCTTGCCCCTTGCCTCGACTCATGACGTAAATCCAATTTCCAATACATGATATTGCGGCTTTATTTGTAGAGCCTAGTATGGCGACATGATATATGGTACCCATGCCGTCTATGATTGATATTTATGATTGAATTTGTTTTGACACTATACACTTATAATAGTATCAAATGATTTGTTTTAAACGTACCAATCATGTTTGGCTATTATAAGGGAAAACCCAATCCTCCGGCTTGCGTTGCATTGTGTGATGGGACCTGGGTCTTATAATAGCTTCATTTTTTCAAAAAGCATTGCGCTGTTTTGTTATATGCACTATTGTTCTTGGGAGGGAACCCGTTCCATGTTATACGGCATGGTCCCTTGAATTACTCTCTTTTAAAGTAAAGTTTTAAATAATTGTTTTAGTTCTCACACTAGTCACATGACTGACCTGGAGTTTATTGTTTCAACCTAAACTCTGGGTGCCTCTATTTTCTACGCGGACAGCTAGTAGTTTTGGTTTTGCAGATTTATATTCACAGGATCCTAGTTTACAGCTGGAACGATACTCGGAAAGCTCTATATCCGTATATCGCCTTCAGTTGTGTTTTTTATTATTTTCCGCTGCTATGTATTTAAATGTAATTTAAATCTCTGATATTTGTCGAGTGTATTTATTCATACTCTGTATATTCTTGTATTCTGACGGAATTGTTGTAATAAATAATGAAATGTTCTTTTGTTTGCATTCTAATTGGTCTTGTCCTCAAAGCAATCCAGGCTTTCCTTCATGGGGAAGTTCGGGTCGTTAAAGCTTCTCCATCGTGATACTGCCTCCCTTAAACCCATCGTTAACCACCAATCCTCCATGTCACACGCTCATCGGAGCCACTAAACACAATCCCCAACCACCATGTCAACAGCCTTGACGTCACCACCTCCTACCCCTGACCGCAACGAACTCAAACTCCAGCAAGGCCTCGAAATCTCCACCAACCGTGCGGTCTTCCAGGCCAAAAAAACAACCAATACAGACGATTAATACTGATCATAACCAGATCAAAGGAGCTCACGAACCTCTACTAATTTCATTTTATAAGTTTCATAAATTAGTACTTGGATTGGAAAAGATTAATGAATTGAAATCATATTGTTTTGGCCTTTCATTTAGTTGGAGGCAGCGGCTGTAATAGGGCCCTAGAAATTTGGGTTATGAGGGGATATTTATAGCCTTGTAAATATTAGTGTTTAATTCATATATCACTTAAATGTAGAATTTATTGATCCCAACTCCAAATTAGACCCAAAGACTATCGCCCATGGAAAAATACCCCCATTACGAAACAATGGAATATGTTTCATAAGCCAATTAGATCATTTCGAGCAGTTTGTGTTCAAAATAAAATATAAAATATAAATCAATATATATTGAATTTAAACGTACATTTTAATTTACCAGGGCCACATACTAACTCTAATAATTATAGAAAAATTAATCTATTTATGTTTTGATGATATGGTCCTAACAAAATTAATTTCGTCAAATTTGGAGCCTGTTTGAAAAATGGTCATTTTCTAGTCGATTAGATTCAAACTGAATTTACCAAACACATTTAAATTCACCACGCTCATATATTAATTCCAAAAATTATTAAATTTGAAACCTAACAATAGTTTGACATTCTGGATCCAACAAAAGTGGTTTCGTCGAAAACGAAGGTCGTTTGCAAAATGGTTATGCTTAAGGGCTATATATTATATTAAAATATATATAAATTCCGTAACGACTATTTTAAATTTTAAACTGGACATAACTTTCAATCTATATTATGAAATATGGATTTTTCACATTCGTTAGATAGATATTGTTAAACAGATTCTAATATTTCTAGTTTTACCATAATCCAATTTATTTTGAATCCTATACATTCATTTGAAATTTAAAATCGAATTTTCAAACTACCACGCCATTTCAGGCTCGTTTGATAAATAAAATAAAATTATATGTTATAACTTCAATTTAAATAAATTTTTAGTCGTTACTATTTAAAATAAATCATTTTAAATCTTCAAAACCCATTAAAATTGCTAAAATAAAAATTTGAATTGGTTCTGAAATTCCGGGTTGTTACAATCTCCCCCACTTAAAATCTTTTCGTCCTCGAAAAGGAATGGAGATCATAGTTGTTTAACTAACCAACTCAACTTTCATTTTTGGCTTTCATTCTTCAACTTTTCAGTTTCTAAGAATTTTCAAATTTCTCAAAAATTTGGTTAACACCCTAAATTTTTGAAAAATTTCGCCATAACCTCCTTTGTACGGGTTGATATTTAAAACCGCAACTTGCCTCACAGGTCCCTCATCAATCCAAAAGAAAAAGCCAATCGGCTCATAAAATAATCAAAACCCAAGAAAATAGTAAACATGTACCTATTTGTCGGGCATACAATTTTATTCCTCTTCTTAGCGTCCATTCTATGACCTGTTCACGCACATATATATGTAAATCTACGCAATTCAAACAAATTTTCAATTTATTTCAATATTTGATTCGATTCAGCTTAATTCACTTTTCATTTTCTTATTGGTTTTACCATTCCAATATTTTAATTAGTTGGATTAATAATCACACAATACAACCAACAATCAATAAATTGATTAACTTTTCAAATACATATAACTTTTTTTAGCAAAGCTGAAATACATATAACTTTTATATATGAAAAAAAAAATCATATTTTCTAAGATTCGATTGTATATATAATCACAAATACGTTAATTATATATTTGTCATTCTAGGGCATTTCTAACCCCATCTCTAACGAGTTATTCTCATTCTAGGATCATATCTATAATGAGTTTTCTTTAATAGGGTATTGCTAATCCTATCTCTGATGAGTCTTTTATTGTGTTCTAACGAGTTGCACCCTAAAGATTTGAGTTAACCAAAGTGCTGATAGCATATGTAATGACCCTCCCTCTCGGTCGATCCAAACCGATCGTTAAAACGACTTAAATCGAAACAAAAGGGCAGATACACTAACTTTGGGTGCACAACACATCAGAACTAACAACAGAAGACTTCTATAAACATCACAATAATGTTACACTAGAGTATAGAATATCGGAGTACATCGAAAATAATACAATGAAAGATAATTTTACAGTAAATGTATTACAATACAGTGGAAATAAATAAACTAACACATCGGATGTAATGACCCGCATTTTCCAAGGGTATAATTAATTTATTTAATTGTTTAAAATAGTGATTTATGGAATTAAATCATCTTTAATTAAATAATATGGAATATTTAATTAAATTAAATAATATATTTAATTCAGAAATAATCAAAAATATTGGGAATCAAAATATTATGTGAACGGGGTCGTCCCTTAGATTTAAATCAGCTTAGAGTTGAATTATATTGACGAATATATTCAATCGACGACAGTTTAAACGTATAATTATATTATAATTAAAATCGAGCTTGAAATGGCGCTGCAGTTCGTAAATTGGCGATTCGAACTTCAACTGAATGTACAGGATTCGTTTTAAGCCGGATTTCTGTGAAACAAGAAACGTGTGGAGCTGGTGGAGTATATCGTTCTAGTGGAAGAGAAAAATCGAGATTTCGTCGTGTAGATTTTGATTTACGTCCAAATCAAATTTCAGAAAAGTCACTGCGGAATTCCTTTATAATTTGCGACGCCTTATTTACGTTATAAAAGGAATTTTCGATACAAACTGAATATCGATAAATCTAAAATCTGAAATATCAAACTGTAAATTCTGATATGATATTCTGGAGCTGTACGATATCATATGTGAAGATATACGATAATATAAATTTATTTATATTTAATTTGATTATATTTAAATATATTTATATATTTAAATGGGTCATCCAGAGCTTCAAAAATAGCCACTTTTGCAAACAAAGTCAGAATTCGACGAAACTAATTTTGTTGGATCCGAAATGTTAAATTATTGCTAGATGTCAGTTTCCGTGATTTTTAGAGTTAGTATGTGGTCGTATGGGTTTTTAGAGTGAGAAACAGTCAGTATTTTGACAGTTAAAAATACGTTGTGTGAGCATACGGAGTCGGAATTCGACGAAACCAGTTTCGTTGGGACCGTAATGTCGAAACGAAAGTGCACTTCCAGTTTCGTGATTTTTGGGTATCGTGTGTGAACAGAGGGATTTTAGAGAACGAATACCTATAGCGTTTGCTTAAAAAGGGATTTAATAATCGAATATTATATTAATAAAAAAATCCTATATAATACTTAAACATCCTCTAACCTAATTCATTCTCATTTTGGTCAACAGAAAATTCTGCGCTGTTGTTTCTTCCTCACAGACCAAATTGGTGAACTTAGAAAAATGAAGTAAAATGAGATAAAAATCCTAAAATCAAGGGAATCATATATTAGTGACCAATAGGAGGTGCTCTTCTTTTCTATATGGTTTTTGGGGTATTCGAACTTGATCGTATCTGCTGGTTTTGGGTTGCCTGTAGCTAGGGTTTGGGTTAATCCAAAGTATGGGTGTTCGATCAAGATTTCAGGGTTGGTTTTGGGTTTGTGTGATGGAAACGAGTGTGTTGGGTGAAATTTGGGTATTTCGATGATGAAAAGCATCGATCGAACTGTGCTGGCCACGATAAGGTCTGCGACGGAAAACAAGAGGTTGTGGCGAACTGTGCTTCGAGGTGATGGCAAAGGAGAGTTGTCGAAGCGGGGTTGTTTGATGATTCTTGTTCGAAGTTTTGATGAGGGGATGAAGTGGTAAAGGGATTTGAGTATTCTGTAATGGGAAAGAGGAGCTCATTTGGGAATTCGATTCTGGGAAGAAGAACGTAAGCGTGTTGAGTTTGAAGAGGGTCATGGGTCGGGAAACGAAAGGCAGAAGCCCAATAAAAGTTTAGATTTTTGTTTTAATTTAATTAAAACATATAACTTTGAAATGTCATAACTCGGTCATACGATATCGAAATTCAGTAAAACAAGATCCGACAGGATCGTATGGACGGGAGCAACACAATGAGACTGACTGGGAGTGGATTGGGGTTCATTATAGTTTATATTGAAATAAATTGTCTATCTGAATCAACGACAATTATCGTAAATCAACGATGATCGTCCAATGTGAGTAAAACTCACCAACTCTGAACAGTTATATTTTTATAATGTATTTTTAGAACTGTTAATCATCTGTTGATTGTTGTGTGTTGGTTGATTGATTGAACTGCTAGTCAGTTAGTGAAAATTATATATATATATATATATATATATATATATATATATGTAATTATATATATATATATAAAAACCGTTAAATATTTATATATTGATTCTACTATCAGAATAATTTATATTGAACTAAAAGTGATGATAATCATATTGTGTAACATCTGTGGATGCAGGCAGACAGGTTGGAGGAATCCAACTGGATTCCTCAACAGTTATTTTATTGTTTTTCATATATTGTAATATATGATGTAGTTTATAATCTGTGGTTTATTATATCTGTTTGGATGATATTGGTCATCGTGATTTGATGTGTTAAGTACCATAAAATATCGGAATGGGAAAAGGAGTTTTTCAAAGTGATATTGGAAGCAGAATATTTATAAAATGGAATATTTATAAATAAGAAATATTTATAAATTGGAATATTTATAAATAGAAAATATTTAGAAAGGAAATAATTTCAAATAATTTTCTTTTTGAATGGAAAGGCCTGTGTGGCGGGTTTGGGGATTTTCCCGATGCTCCCGGTACAAAGGAGGTTATGGCGAATTTTTCTGGAAATTTAAGGAGTTAGAATATTTTGGAGAATAAAAATATAAAGGAAATATTTAGAAAATAAATAGAGATAAAAAGGAAAACATTATAAAAGGAATCATTTTTAAAGTGAAGAACCGTTATTTAAAAGTAAATCTTTTCAAATGAATAAACGTTATAAAAAGGGAAATCTTTATAAATCTAATTTAAAGGAGTTATTCGAATTTAGTTATTCGAAAAGGATTTAATCGAATATAGTTATTCGAATAGAGAAAAGGAGTTAATCGAATATAGTTTATTCGAATAGAGTAAATGAGTTAATCGAATATAGTTTATTCGGATAGAGAAAAGGAGTTAATCGAATATAGTTTATTCGAATAGAGAAAAGGGAAGATTATCGAATATCGTTTACTCGAGAGGAGTTAATCGAATATAGTTTATTCGAATAGAGTAAATGAGTTAATAGAATATAGTTTATTCTAATAGAGAAAAGGAGTTAATCGAATATAGTTTATTCGAATAGAGTAAATGAGTTAATCGAATATAGTTTATTCGAATAGAGAAAAGGAGTTAATCGAATATAGTTTATTCGAATAGAGAAAAGGAGTTAATCGAATATAGTTTATTCGAATAGAGTTAGAGGAGTTATCGAATATAGTTTATTCGACAGGAGTTAAGTGAATTAGTTAAGTTAAACTAAGTGAATTAGTTAAGTGAATTGGTTAAGTTAACCAAAGTGAATTTGTCGAGTTAATCAAAGTGATTAGTTCAGTTAATCGAGTTGAATTTGTCAGTCGAGTTAATAAATGGAGTTAGTCAAACCAAGTAAAACCAGTTAGAGTTAATTAATTAAGGTTGACCAGTTAGAGTTAATCAATCAGAGTAAATCAAATAGAGTTAAGTAAAATTAGAACTGACTAGAGATTAGTAAATTGAATGGTTTTCTAAATGTCTATCTGATGTTGGTTTCGGCCTTCGGGATTTATACTTAGGGGATTGTTCTCATACTAGTTTACAGTCAGGGACTGATAGTTGGGGAAGCGTAGTGATTTGTAAATAAGCAGATGGAAACGTTTTCCAGCGTCAATAACATATATTTTCTAAACATAGAAAATAAGGCAATGTGAATATATATATATATATATATATATATGGATATATGTTGATGTTTGTTCGATATAATTTCCATCTGGAAATAATATCGTTGTTTGCACACTTGTTTTTCTTTGATAATTAAATCACAGACTATCGAAGTTTTGACCATTTTAACGTTGTTAATATGGAGAGACCGGTTGGATTGTTATCCAAAGAACCACTCTGTATTGGCATAAGCGTTTCGAATCATATATGCCAGAGATAATTGAAGACGGAGTAAAATGCAAGGGCTATTGTATAAGTCTTAGATAAAAGTGACTAAGATGGATATACTGAATAGTGCCTTCGGTTTGTCCAGTCCCCGGACAACTTGTATGGACGAAGGTCTGACAGAGTATATCCAATGGATCGCGTAAGTTGATCTGTTCAAACGTATTCACGTTTGGTGGCGGAGGAATTCGTTTCTCTAAGCTGTATACCCATGTTACTTTTGGATAAATCAATTTCTGATTTGGCGGGTATGACGATGTGAAATTCTAAGTGAATGAGGATCACTTGTGTTGATGAATGTCTGACAGAGTATTAATAGAAAGGTCACGTACATTGATTTCTTCAACTTTACCAAGAGTGGAAGCGGAGAAGGAAACTTCTTTAGCTAACACGTAACGTACTGTTGTAGACGCCAATTAGTGATTTTCGATGGATCTGACAATGTGGCATTCGAAGTGAATCTGATGTAATGATAAAGCGTAGCTTCTAGCCTCATCATCCGGTAAATGACAGAAATCGGGCAGGCAGCATGGCTAAGTCGGTCGCACCGAAGTAGGGTATATAATCACCTATCTAGAGAATATTCATTTGTTTCTTAAATCTATCAATGCTATCCCATATATATACGGGAACGGTTGCTGATCCCAACCGTTAGTGATATACATTCGATACACTCAAGCAAAATGAGTGGTCGGTCATATGTGGCTGAGTTACAAGATGTTCTTGTTGAACTCCAGTGTATCGTTCCTAGAGTACACTGATCGGAAGGTGGTTCCATACCTTGTCATAGTTGGAAATCCATTATCCAATACGTGCTTGCGATTTTGATTGTATACTATATATGTAGAACGTGAGATGAAAGCGTTTCTGCTAGTTGATATCTATTTGTACATAGACATTATTATAATATCAAAAGGTTTTTGATATAAAGATATTTTGGATTCTCATAAGGGAAAAACCCGTTCCGTTCTGCGGCGTGGTCTTATGAGATATCGTTTACTTGTTCATATACCTGTTTAAACTGTTTTACTCACACCAGTCCCATGACTGACCCGGAGTTTACTTTGTTGTTTTCACTAAACTCTTGGGTGCCTAAATTTGTAGGGGCAATCAAGTAGTCAGGAGTTTACAGGTATACTTGGAGAGCATGGAGCAGGAGGCTTCAAGATCATATAGCTATAGTTATTTCCGCTGTGTTGTAAGTGCTGTACTCTGATAAGTGCTATTGTATACATAACTGTTATATTTCAAAGTTATGTTATCTATTATATGTTATTCGTTCCGCTGTGAGGTTCATGTTACTCTGATGTTGCGTTCTTCTTCTTCTTCTATTCTAAGTTTCTATCTTATCTGTTCTCACCCTCTAATTTCTTTCATTAATTACCGGGATTTTTCGATGCTTTGGTTATCGACATCGAGCTTATGTAGATAACCAAAGTCGCTCAAAATATGGGTCATTACAGTTGGTATCAGAGCTTAAGTTAAGAATTACCTTGGCTCTGTGGCGTGACTCGGTAGAGATAGGGTTAGTAATACCCTAGATTGAGTTGAGTGTATATATACGAGTGCGTATTTGTATTTGATATAAAAATGGTTTTATATTGTGGAGATTCATTGGCTGAGTTGTTTATGAGTTCTGGTCGATCAGTTTGATCCACTGTATCGGTAGGAGTAAATAAATACTTGAATACGATGGACCGACACAGTATGGATATGTAATATATTATCATATATTAGATATATTGGTTGTAATTATAATCGAATGAGATTAAAAAGTTAAATGGTTATATATAACCAATCAGAATCATATAAGTAAAGTATATGAAATAAGATGAATTAAATATGAATTTAAATCAGATTTGGAATTAAAATAAGGAAATTTTAAGTTCCTGGGAGATTTTGAGATGTTTCAAAATGGATATATTTAGTAAGGGTTTTGAAATGATATAGTATTAAAATCACTTGGGTCGCTGGAAAATAATTCCGATGATGACTGCGCAGTATCATCGGTGTGATTTTCGAGTTCTAAGTGGTGGATTACTACCAGAGATTTTGATTTGAATTGTTTTGAGAAAACAAGTTGTTTAGAAATTCAAAGGTTTTGAATTGGTATTATGATTTCAAATTTGATTTGAAATAAAATCGGGAATTTAAGTTCTAGAAATTAAAATTTAACTTGTGAAGTTAATCCGAATGGGATGGTAAAAGTAAATAATAAACCAGAATTTAACTTGAGATGATAGGTTAAGAAAAAATGGAAGTGATTAGAGAATAATCTGGATTTGGATTTGAAATGATAAGTTGAGAGTTTGGAATTTGAAACTCGAATTTGAAATTGAATTCGGCTTGAATAAGCGAATGATTGTGTTAAGAATAACTTGGTTAGAGTTTATTGGGATGGCATTTGTATATGCCGAGTTGATAACAGATGGTAGGGATATAATGATATGCCCAACAAAAAGGTACAAGTTTATATTTTATATGAGTTTGGAATTTATGAGCCGAATTGGCAAGCCGTTTGGCGTTTTGATTTTCTTTTGGGTTGAAGAAGGCCCAGAGAGGCGAGTTGGAGTTTGAACTGTTGACCAGTACAAAGGAGGTTCTGGCGAAATTTTTTGAAAGTTTAAAGTGTTAGAAAATTTTCAGAATTTTTGAAAATTTTAGTTAGTCGGAATGAATAAATATTTTAGTCGATATTAATTGGTTCAGTTAAAATCAGAAATACGGGGTAAACAAATCTTAGGAATTCCAATAGGTAGGGTCGTCCTCTAACTTAGCTATTTCGAGGACGAAATTATTTTAAGTGGGGAAGAATGTAATGACCCGCATTTTCCAGGGGTATAATTAATTTATTTAATTGTTTAAAATAGTGATTTAGCGAATTAAATCGTCGTTAATTAAATAATATGGAATATTTAATTAAATTAAATAATATATTTAATTCAGAAATAATCAAAAATATTGGGAATCAAAATATTCTGTGAACGGGGTCGTCCCTTAGATTTAATTTAGCTTAGAGTTGAATTATATTGATGAATATATTCAATCGACGACAGCTTGAACGTATAATTATATTATAATTAAAATCGAGCTTGAATGGCGCTGCAGTTCGTAAATTGGCGATTCGAACTTCAACTGAATGTACAGGATTCGTTTTAAGCCGGATTTCTGTGAAACAAGAAACGTGTGGAGCTGGTGGAGTATATCTTTCTAGTGGAAGAGAAAAATCGAGATTTCGTCGTGTAGATTTTGATTTACATCCAAATCAAATTTCAGAAAAGTCGCTATGGAATTCCTTTATAATTTGCGATGCCTTATTTACGTTATAAAAGGAATTTTCAATACAAAATGAATATCGATAAATCTAAAATCTGAAATATCAAACTGTAAATTCTGATATGATATTCTGGAGCTGTACGATATCATATGTGAAGATATACGATAATATAAATTTATTTATATTTAATTTGATTATATTTAAATATATTTATATATTTAAATGGGTCATCCAGAGCTTTAAAAATAGCCACTTTTGCAAACAAAGTCGGAATTCGACGAAACTAATTTTGTTGGATCCGCAATGTTAAATTATTGCTAGATGTCAGTTTCCGTGATTTTTAGAGTCAGTATGTGGTCATACGGATTTTTAGAGTGAGAAACAGTCAGTATTTTGACATTTAAAAATACGTTGTGTGAGCATACGGAGTCGGAATTCGACGAAACCAGTTTCGTTGGGACGGTAATGTCGAAACGAAAGTGCATGTCCAGTTTCGTGATTTTTGGGTATCATGTGTGAATAGAGGGATTTTAGAGAATGAATACCTATAGCGTTTGCTTAAAACGGGATTTAATAATCGAATATTATATTAATAAAAAAAATCCTATATAATACCTTAAACATCCTCTAACCTCATTCATTCTCATTTTGGTCAACAGAAAATTCTGCGCCGTTGTTTCTTCCTCACAGACCAAATTGGTGAACTTAGAAAAATGAACTAAAATGAGATAAAAATCCTAAAATCAAGGGAATCATATATTAGTGACCAATAGGAGGTGCTCTTCTTTTCTATATGGTTTTTGGGGTATTCGAACTTGATCGTATCTGCTGGTTTTGGGTTGTCGTGTAGCTAGGGTTTGGGTTAATCCAAAGTATGGGCGTTCGATCAAGATTTCAGGGTCGGTTTTGGGTTTGTGTGATGTAAACGAGTGTGTTGGGTGAAATTTGGGTATTTCGATGATGAGAAGCATCGATCGAACTGTGCTGGCCACAATAAGGTCTACGACGGAAAACAAGAGGCTGTGGCGAACTGTGCTTCGAGGTGATGGCAAAGGAGAGTTGTCGAAGCGGGGTTGTTTGATGATTCTTGTTCGAAGTTTTGGTGAGGGGATGAAGTGGTAAAGGGATTTGAGTATTCTGTAATGGGAAAGAGGAGCACATTTGGGAATTTGATTCTGGGAAGAAGAACGTAGGCGGCTTGAGTTTGAAGAGGGTCATGGGCCGGGAAACAAAAGATAGAAGCCCAATAAAAGTTTAGATTTTTGTTTTAATTCGATTAAAACATATAACTTTGAAATGTCATAACTCGGTCATACGATATCGAAATTCAGAAAAACAAGATCCGACAGGATCATATGGACGGGAGCAACACAATGAGACTGAATGGGAGTGGATTGGGGTTCGTTACAGTTTATAGTGAAATAAATTGTCCATCTGAATCAACGAAAATTATCGTAAATCAACGATGATCGTCCAATGTGAGTAAAACTCACCAACTCTGAACAGTTATATTTTTATAATGTATTTTTAGAACTGTTAATCATCTGTTGATTGTTGTGTGTTGGTTGATTGATTGAACTGCTAGTCAGTTAGTGAAAATTATATATATATATATATATATATATGTAATTATATATATATATATATATATATAAACCGTTAAATATTTATATATTGATTCTGCTATCAGAATAATTTACATTGAACTGAAAGTGATTATAACACCCCGAAAATTCTATAACTGTGAAATTAACAAATTAAAGTATAATTAATTTGAAATCAAAGAACCAAGGGAAACAGGATACGCCATTGCGTTCGTCTCGGAAAAATACGCGAAATAGAGTCCGAGTTTTCGAAAAACGGAGTCCGTATGAAGAAGATATGACCTTCGGAAGTTTTTGAATTAAATTTAAAATTCAAACAGAATAAAATAATTAAAAATCGGGCCCAATGGGCCAGGGCGGATAAACACCCGCCTAGGCCACCCAGGTCGACTGGGCTGTCGACCTGGGCTACCCATGTCGACAGGGCTGTCGACAGCCCTGTCGACAGGGGTGTCGACCTGGTCGAGCCCAGCCAACCTGGCTGGCCAGGTCTGTGTTTGGCCGATTTTCTGTGGTCTGCTTTGTCATTAGGGCTAGGTGGCAGGCTCTAATTGGTCTCTCTATCGAATGAATGGCTACGATCAATCCAAGCAACATCAATGGTCCTAATCAGTTCCTAACCTCTATATAAACAACCCTAGACTAAACCCTAATCTATTCATTCAAAAATAAGATCATAGCCGCCATGTTGCTGAGGAACGACAAAGAGTAGCCGCCAACTAGAGAGAGGATTAGGAGGAAAATTCTAAAGCAATTCAAGCAACCTAAGCAAATCAATTCAACAAAGGAATTTGCGTCTTCAATCCCTAAATTAGAGAATTCATCACACCATTGTAAGTAGAGTATTACTTTGGTATGAATAAACAATTGTGTTGGTTTGTATGCTTGAATTGTGGAAATAAAGTTATTCATATTTGTGCGTTCTTATCAATTTGAAATATTATATACGTTTGGATATTCTTGAATCATGTTATTCATGTTATAAAGAACTACATGCGGTAGTTCTATGCAAGTATACGTTTGGAATATTTCGCAAATTATGTAATCCATGTTGAAGCTACATGTATGTAGTTGATTTAAATTTATGCAAGTTTGGGTTTTGCTACTATGCCATCATGATGTATATTTTTGTGCATAAATCATTTTGTAAGTAATTAGAACAAGTTTGGTTATCATAATCCATAGGAAATTATGTTGAGAATTTGGCATCATGTATTAAGCCATGCTTTTGTACTAGAAAACCTATTTGCAAACTTATGAATATGGCTAGGCTATGAATGATATTTGGCATAATTGAAAACCATGATTAGGTCTATCTTGTTTACAAGAATTATATGATGACATATGTGGTACATGGCTAGGTTAGGTTCAAAAGGTCCCTTTTTGTAAGTTTATATGGCTAAAGTAAGAATCATGATTTCATGTTAGAAATATTTATGCCATGGTTATGTGAACAAATTTAACTATACTTATGCCAAGCTTATGTTCGATATTATGCCATGCTTATGTTTGACATTATGTCATGCTTATGCTAGAAATAGTTATGCCATGCTTATGTTTGACATTATGCCTAAATAAAAATATAGGTTCATGTGACAATAATGATATCTCAATTACAAGTTCACATGCTTTGATTCATGTCACCTATGTTATCACTATGCAAGTACACCAGTTTCTATTTTGTATTTCCAACGTCGTATTGCAAGTTCATGCGCTCACATTCCCCTCTTTGTGTATGTAATTACGCTTTAAGCCTCCCCTTTTCGCATGGCTAATTTGGGCTTTAAAAGGCTAAGCCCAAAATATATAAACGGACGTGTTAAACGGGGGGAAAATAACGTTGGGTTAAAATTAATTAATGAATGAAAATATAAAATAGAAGGGCCCAAATTCAAATATGGGTTGGGCCCATGATTGGTGTAACCTTTACACCATTAACTTAATAATGGGCCGCAAATATTTACATATAAGAAATAAAGAAGAATGACAAAATATGTAAATGTAGAACATACGATGTGTTTAACCCGAGGTTGGATTGAGTTGTGATGTAAACCTGCCCGGAACCGCCCGACTGTCCAGTAGTCACAACAATACCTATCCAATGTGGGAGGTTAAACATGGAGCCCAGCAAGGACCCGAGGTTAGACTGAGTTGTGGCGTAAGACTGCCCGGAACCAACCGGCAACAGGCAGCCACAACAATACCTGTCTAATGTGAGAGGTCAGGGCCTTAATAAGACAATTAAGGCTGAGTCAGGATTGTTAGGATTAAGTGAACTAAAGACTTAATCAAAATGAAACATGCTAAACTAAACGGACTGGTGGGGGTTAGGTAGGAAAACACTTAACCAACTTAGCATGTTGGCTAGAGATAGAAAACCTAGTAACGGGGGACCCTTTTCAGTAGTAACCCTAGAAGGTGTATCAGGATACCCTGAAACTAGGCAGGGTGGGGCACGATTACTGGGCTGATTGTAAGAGGTCAAATCGACGGCGGTGGTGTAGCAGTGTAGGTTCTAACGGAGTGCGGGCGTGCACACACTCCGGCGCAGAAAAATAAGGCACTGGACACCAGTAGCATACCTGTGCACTCTAGGATTGTGTCGAGTTGCCACTATGGGACTTGATACACCCCATGGTGGGACCAGCATAGGTAACTACAACATCGAGGGCCGTAAGACACATGTAACTATGCGAGTAGGAGCCGATCATCATAGAATGGGTCACATCACCCTGATTATGGGGTGCAAATTGGAAACTAGTTTATATGGGTTCAGAGGTTAACATGGGGTACGATGGTCTATTCGACCCTAGACAACTTAACCAAGTTTATAGTGCTTGCCCACTTCTTGTTTATACTTATCACACCCAGTTCTTTATTCATAGACAAAATAGTACTAGACTTACTCAGGCTTTATGTCTGACTCTACTTTTCTTTCGTCTTCTTTCTTCCGTTTCCCCCCCCCCCCCCCCCCAGGTCCTCAGGGAGGGAACACAGCAGCTTGACCAACCTCAATATCCAGCTTGAAGAAGAGAAATGTATTGCTTGGACTTTCCTGTTTTGAACTATGGCTTTGGACAATCCACTATGGGGCTTTTGCAGTTTATCTATGTTTTATTTATGCTTCTTTAAATAATGTACTCAAGACAGATTATGAAAGTGTTATGTTATGTTTTTGGAAAGGATGTTGTTGTAACACGTATTTGACTTTATGAAATAAAGTTTGTTGTTCTTCCGCTGTTTACAAATATGTGTTCTTATATCTGTCTTGTATATCTGTGACTTGTACTTATAAACCTCCACCAAAATTAGGGCATTCCCTTTGAGAGTGACCCTAACGGAGGTGGGGTGTTTCACTTGGTATCAGAGCATAGGTTTACCAGATAAGATAAAAAGTTTTGAAAAATTATTTTCAAAAAGGAAATTTAAAGAAGCATTTTTAAAAGGAAAATATTATTTTAAAAAGGCAAAGTCCCCACAAAGCCATAGGTACTATCTCTTATCCTTCGTTTTGAATCTATCCTTTTTGTTTCAGCATGTCCCAAGAACTTAACTTGCCAGAAGGGGTGCCAATACCTGGTTGGTTTAGACGGTTCTTAGAAGCAAGAGCCACTCAGCCAGATCCTACCATTCCTCCTCCCCCAGCGGAAGGAAATCATCCAGCTGCAGCGGCACCTTTTCCTCCACCTCCTCCTCGTGGAAACACATTCGCTAAGATATGCAAAGATTTTAAAGCTATGGGAGGAAGGGATTTCCATGGAACTGAGTCCTTCGTAGCAGCTAGAAATTGGCTGAAAGAAACGGAGGACCTATTCATCATCTTTGAAGTAGAAGATAGACAAAAAGTACAGTTGGCAGTGTGGCTATTGAAGGGCGAGGCTTCCTATTGGTGGGAAGTAACTAATGCTGAAAGACCAGTGGAGACATGGGAGGACTTTAGGGCAAGGTTTGAGACTAAATTTCTCTCAGATGCAGAAAGAAGTTTGCAGTTGGAAAAAATCTTATTTCTTAAACAAGGGGACAAGACAGTCAGAGAGTATGTGAATCAGTTCGATGAGCTGGCTAGGTTTGGGCTTGACCTAGTCAACACCCCGCATAAGAAGGCTCTCCGTTTCGTCAAAGGGTTGAATGAGCCATTACACAGTTTGGCCATGACCCATATACCCATGGGAGCCACGTATGAAAGATTGGTGCAAATGGCATTGCTGAATGAAGAGGACAAGGGCAAGAAGGAGACAAAGGCAGAAAGCTCTCAAGGGAAGAAAGAGGGTTTGCAACCTAAGAAGACAGACTTTAAGAAAGGCGGGAAAGGCAACAAAGAGAAGAGGAAGTGCAATTTCTGTGGCAAAGTGGGGCACTTAGTAAAGGACTGCCGGAAAAAGAAGGCCAAGGAAAATGGTGGGTGCTTTTCTTGTGGTGAGACAGGCCACAGGGCTAAGGACTGCCCAAAGAAACGAGGACAGGGGCAGAGGGCTGGATCCACCCCAGGGGCACAGGTTCATGTGCTAGAAGCGCCACCTCTGCAACAGCGAGGTATAAATACTTCTGTAGAAAGTGTAGTTTATCTTTATGACCACCCCGTTCGCACTTTATTTGATTCTGGCGCATCACACTCCTTTATCTCGTCTGCTTTAGTAGAATCTCTGCACCTAAAAACTAGTATGGTAGAGGACCCCTTAATTGTTTCAAACCCAATTGGGGGCCCAGCTCATTTGTCTATGATCTGTGTGGGATTGAAAATTTCTATTCTAAGTGTAGAATTTCAATGTAGTGCCTTTGTTTTGGGCTTTTCGGGTTATGGTTTGATTTTGGGTATGGATTGGCTATCCAGTAATGGGGCCATCCTTGATTGTGAGAAAAGGGTTGTTAGGCTCCTAACCCAGCTCGGTAATACTTTGGAAATTTCTTGTAATCCCTCGTATGCGGTTATGCTTAGTTATCTTGAATCGCTAGATGCCTCTGTTGAAAATTTGCAATCAGTTAGAGTGGTCCGGGAATATCCGGATGTCTTTGAAGAGTTGAAGGGCTTGCCTCCGAAGCGGGAAATAGACTTCCGCATATATCTTGTAGATAATGCAAAGCCCGTTGCGTTGCCCGTTAGGCATATGGCTCCACGAGAAAGGAAAGAGCTCAGTAAACAGATTAAAGAGCTTCTAGAAAAGGGGTTCATTAGGAGGAGCATTTCAGAATGGGGCGCTCCGGTGGTGTTCACTACAAAGGCGGATGGTTCACTCCGTCTATGTGTTGACTATAGGGAGCTCAACAAGCTAACGAAAAAGAATAGGCACCCTCTCCCTAGAATTGATGATTTGTTTGACCAGCTTGTAGGAGCGTCTGTTTTCTCCCAACTCGATTTAGCAACCGGTTTTCATCAGCTAAGGGTGGCTGAAGATAGCATCGATAAAACGGCGTTCAGAACCCCAGACGGTTTCTTTGAATGGCTTGTCATGCCTTTCGGCTTGACAAATGCACATGCTTACTTCGTGGACCTGATGAGTAGGGTATTTAGAGATTTCCTCAACAAATTCGTAGTGGTCTTCGTAGATGATATCCTTATCTTCTCAAAGAGTGAAGAGGAACATGCTCAACACTTAAGGGCAATCATGGAAACTTTGCGAGTCCATCAACTAAAAGCCAAGTTCTCCAAATGCCACTTTTGGAGAGAAGAGGTGAGGTTCCTTGGGCACATAGTATCCAAACAAGGGTTAGCAGTAGACCCTGGTAAGGTAGTGGCGGTACAGGATTGGAAGACACCAAGGAATGCAACTGAGGTCCGAAGCTTTCTAGGACTAGCAGGTTTCTATCGAAAGTTTATAAGGGATTTTGCGAAAATCTCAGCTCCGCTCACGAAATTGACTAAGAAGAATCTAGTGTTCAATTGGGACTTGGATTGCGAGTTTGCTTTCCAACGACTAAAAAGGGCTCTCACAACAGCCCCAGTTTTGACGCTGCCAGATGGGAGCAAGATGTTCACTGTTTATACAGATGCATGTGGGACAGGGCTAGGTGCCGTCTTAATGCAAGAAGGAAGGGTAGTAGCTTATGGCGGGAGGCAGTTGAAAGCGCACGAAAAGAACTACCCAACACACGATCTTGAGTTAGCCGCCATCGTCTTTGCACTCAAGTCTTGGCGACACTATCTCCTAGGTGAGAAGTTCGAACTTTACACTGACCATAAATCGTTGAAATATCTTTTCTCGCAGAAGGATCTTAACTTGAGGCAACAAAGATGGATGGAGTTTCTTGCCTCGTACGATTTCGAAATCTCCTACACTCCGGGCAAAGGCAACGTAGTGGCAGATGCGTTGAGCCGAAAGAAATTGACCCTAAGCCCGTTGTTTGTTGAAAGACAAAGCCTAGAGTTTATAGCCAGCTTCGACTTTAGGCCTTCCTCCGATTTCGTACCAGGCTTGCTAGCATCACTCGAAGTGCGCCCAGCTTTAGTGGATTCAGTAGGGACAGCACAACGCGAAGACCCTCAGCTTGTGGAAATAATTGATAGGTTAATTAGGGGTGAGACTTCAAGTCACCTCAACAGATACTCCATCGACGATAAGGGTTTGCTAAGGCGAGACGGAAGACTATGCGTCCCACAGACAAAAGATTTAATAAAGAAGGTTCTCGAGGAAGCACATCACTCCAAGATGACGATACACCCAGATGGAGATAAAATGTACAAAGACATAAAAAGGACTTTCTTCTGGAACGGCATGAAAAAGGACGTGGCAGAGTTCGTTTCTAAGTGTATGGTGTGCCAACAGGTTAAGGCGGAACAGAAAAAGCCTGGCGGACTGCTACATCCTTTGGAGGTCCCGCAGTGGAAGTGGGATAGCATCTCAATGGACTTCATCGATGGGCTGCCTAGGTCTAGGAGATGCAACACTAGCATTTGGGTAATAGTGGATAGGCTTACTAAAAGCGCCCACTTTTTACCCGTCAAAAGTAAAAGAACTGCCTCATCCTTAGCATCACTTTACCTCAAAGAAATCGTTCGACTCCATGGAATACCATCTAGCATTGTTAGTGACCGAGACCCCATCTTCACCAGTGAGTTTTGGCGGAGTCTGCAAGAAGCAGTAGGAACGCAGTTATGTTTGTGCACAGCCTATCATCCCCAAACCGACGGCCAAACAGAGAGAGTGAACAGAGTTTTGGAAGACCTTTTAAGACTATGCGTCCTTGACTTCGGAGGGACATGGGAAGACCACCTTCCTTTGGTGGAATTTGCCTACAACAACAGCTATCAAGCAACCATCGGAATGGCGCCCTTCAAAGCTTTATATGGAAGACCGTGCCGATCACCCACTTGTTGGTGGGAGTCTACGGATAAGCTCATACTTGGACCAGATATGATCCGAGAGACCTCAGAGAAAGTAGACTTAATACGAAGAAGGATGAAGACGGCCCAAGACAGACAAAAGTCCTATGCCGACAAGAGAAGGACCGACCTTGAATTTGAAGTTGGAGACAGAGTTTTTCTCAAGTTATCACCGCTAAGGAACGTTGTTCGTTTTGGAACCACAGGAAAACTAGCGCCAAGGTTCGTAGGGCCATTCCCTATCATCGAGAAAATTGGGAAAATGGCTTATAGATTAGAGCTACCCGAGAAGTTAGCTGGAGTCCACAACGTTTTTCACGTTTCACATCTTCGAAAATGTCTACATGAGTCTGCTGAAGTGGTAGAGCCAAATATCCTCGAAGAGGCCGAAGTGGAACGCGAAGCAACCATAAGGAAGGTTCCAACCCACATATTAGGAACGGAAGTGAAGAAGCTACGCAACCGCGAAGTCAAGCTCGTCAAAGTTCAGTGGAGCGACGCCGAGGGAGACGCGACTTGGGAAACTGAAGCTAGAATCCGTACTGCCTACCCTTTTCTGTTCGAGGGTAC
This sequence comes from Allium sativum, assembly GCA_030737875.1. Taxonomy (NCBI): domain Eukaryota; kingdom Viridiplantae; phylum Streptophyta; class Magnoliopsida; order Asparagales; family Amaryllidaceae; genus Allium; species Allium sativum. Next base: position 566,752,626 of record CM060923.1, on the reverse strand, counting down.
ATCCTTGATCTTTCATTTTCCTTAAGTTGCGCTTTTATCTATCTTTTTAGGTATATTTCCTTGACCTTATCTTTTAGGTAGAATCTTTTTGGATGGAAACATGTAGTTGAAACATGTTATGTATGATGGTTGCAAGTGGTTGCAAGTGATTGCTAGTGGTTGCTCGTGGTTGCATATACACACACAATCTAGGTTTTAGATCGGCTCAATCACTTCATATTGCATATGCATATATGTTTGCCTTCGTATGTGGTTGAACTTTAATGTGTTGTCATGTGGATGTTGCATTTGTATTAAATGGTTGTGCACTCATGTAGAATCAAGAATAGGAAAATTTGCATACATAATGGATTCATGGCACTTACATAATTCGCATTAAGGAGGTCAACTGAATCAGTAGACCGCCTGATTTTGCATTAGATAAGTTCATGTACACACACACTTCGCATATGATCATGAAGCATTAGAAGTCTTTTAAGGACAATGGATGCTCGTGTTTGATGGATGAGTAGATGGATGATTGGATGTTAGGATATACATTCCTCCTAGCTTGAAGATTTCGGGGACGAAATCCTTTTAAGTGGGGGAGAATGTAACACCCCGAAAATTCTATAACTGTGAAATTAACAAATTAAAGTATAATTAATTTGAAATCAAAGAACCAAGGGAAACGGGATACGCCATTGCGTTCGTCTCGGAAAAATACGCGAAATAGAGTCCGAGTTTTCGAAAAACGGAGTCCGTATGAAGAAGATATGACCTTCGGAAGTTTTTGAATTAAATTTAAAATTCAAACAGAATAAAATAATTAAAAATCGGGCCCAATGGGCCAGGGCGGATAAACACCCGCCTAGGCCACCCAGGTCGACTGGGCTGTCGACCTGGGCTACCCATGTCGACAGGGCTGTCGACAGGGGTGTCGACCTGGTCGAGCCCAGCCAACCTGGCTGGCCAGGTCTGTGTTTGGCCGATTTTCTGTGGTCTGCTTTGTCATTAGGGCTAGGTGGCAGGCTCTAATTGGTCTCTCTATCGAATGAATGGCTACGATCAATCCAAGCAACATCAATGGTCCTAATCAGTTCCTAACCTCTATATAAACAACCCTAGACTAAACCCTAATCTATTCATTCAAAAATAAGATCATAGCCGCCATGTTGCTGAGGAACGACAAAGAGTAGCCGCCAACTAGAGAGAGGATTAGGAGGAAAATTCTAAAGCAATTCAAGCAACCTAAGCAAATCAATTCAACAAAGGAATTTGCGTCTTCAATCCCTAAATTAGAGAATTCATCACACCATTGTAAGTAGAGTATTACTTTGGTATGAATAAACAATTGTGTTGGTTTGTATGCTTGAATTATGGAAATAAAGTTATTCATATTTGTGCGTTCTTATCAATTTGAAATATTATATACGTTTGGATATTCTTGAATCATGTTATTCATGTTATAAAGAACTACATGCGGTAGTTCTATGCAAGTATACGTTTGGAATATTTCGCAAATTATGTAATCCATGTTGAAGCTACATGTATGTAGTTGATTTAAATTTATGCAAGTTTGGGTTTTGCTACTATGCCATCATGATGTATATTTTTGTGCATAAATCATTTTGTAAGTAATTAGAACAAGTTTGGTTATCATAATCCATAGGAAATTATGTTGAGAATTTGGCATCATGTATTAAGCCATGCTTTTGTACTAGAAAACCTATTTGCAAACTTATGAATATGGCTAGGCTATGAATGATATTTGGCATAATTGAAAACCATGATTAGGTCTATCTTGTTTACAAGAATTATATGATGACATATGTGGTACATGGCTAGGTTAGGTTCAAAAGGTCCCTTTTTGTAAGTTTATATGGCTAAAGTAAGAATCATGATTTCATGTTAGAAATATTTATGCCATGGTTATGTGAACAAATTTAACTATACTTATGCCATGCTTATGTTCGATATTATGCCATGCTTATGTTTGACATTATGTCATGCTTATGCTAGAAATAGTTATGCCATGCTTATGTTTGACATTATGCCTAAATAAAAATATAGGTTCATGTGACAATAATGATATCTCAATTACAAGTTCACATGCTTTGATTCATGTCACCTATGTTACCACTATGCAAGTACACCAGTTTCTATTTTGTATTTCCAACGTCGTATTGCAAGTTCATGCGCTCACATTCCCCTCTTTGTGTATGTAATTACGCTTTAAGCCTCCCCTTTTCGCATGGCTAATTTGGGCTTTAAAAGGCTAAGCCCAAAATATATAAACGGACGTGTTAAACGGGGGGAAAATAACGTTGGGTTAAAATTAATTAATGAATGAAAATATAAAATAGAAGGGCCCAAATTCAAATATGGGTTGGGCCCATGATTGGTGTAACCTTTACACCATTAACTTAATAATGGGCCGCAAATATTTACATATAAGAAATAAAGAAGAATGACAAAATATGTAAATGTAGAACATACGATGTGTTTAACCCGAGGTTGGATTGAGTTGTGATGTAAACCTGCCCGGAACCGCCCGGCTGTCCAGTAGTCACAACAATACCTATCCAATGTGGGAGGTTAAACATGGAGCCCAGCAAGGACCCGAGGTTAGACTGAGTTGTGGCGTAAGACTGCCCGGAACCAACCGGCAACAGGCAGCCACAACAATACCTGTCTAATGTGAGAGGTCAGGGCCTTAATAAGACAATTAAGGCTGAGTCAGGATTATTAGGATTAAGTGAACTAAAGACTTAATCAAAATGAAACATGCTAAACTAAACGGACTGGTGGGGGTTAGGTAGGAAAACACTTAACCAACTTAGCATGTTGGCTAGAGATAGAAAACCTAGTAACGGGGGACCCTTTTCAGCAGTAACCCTAGAAGGTGTATCAGGATACCCTGAAACTAGGCAGGGTGGGGCACGATTACTGGGCTGATTATAAGAGGTCAAATCGACGGCGGTGTTGTAGCAGTGTAGGTTCTAACGGAGTGCGGGCGTGCACACACTCCGGCGCAGAAAAATAAGGCACTGGACACCAGTAGCATACCTGTGCACTCTAGGATTGTGTCGGGTTGCCACTATGGGACTTGATACACCCCATGGTGGGACCAGCATAGGTAACTACAACATCGGGGGCCGTAAGACACATGTAACTATGCGAGTAGGAGCCGATCATCATAGAATGGATCACATCACCCTGATTATGGGGTGCAAATTGGAAACTAGTTTATATGGGTTCAGAGGTTAACATGGGGTACGATGGTCTATTCGACCCTAGACAACTTAACCAAGTTTATAGTGCTTGCCCACTTCTTGTTTATACTTATCACACCCAGTTCTTTATTCATAGACAAAATAGTACTAGACTTACTCAGGCTTTATGTCTGACTCTACTTTTCTTTCGTCTTCTTTCTTCCGTCCCCCCCCCCCCTCCTCCAGGTCCTCAGGGAGGGAACACAGCAGCTTGACCAACCTCAATATCCAGCTTGAAGAAGAGAAATGTATTGCTTGGACTTTCCTGTTTTGAACTATGGCTTTGGACAATCCACTATGGGGCTTTTGCAGTTTATCTATGTTTTATTTATGCTTCTTTAAATAATGTACTCAAGACAGATTATGAAAGTGTTATGTTATGTTTTTGGAAAGGATGTTGTTGTAACACGTATTTGACTTTATGAAATAAAGTTTGTTGTTCTTCCGCTGTTTACAAATATGTGTTCTTATATCTGTCTTGTATATCTGTGACTTGTACTTATAAACCTCCACCAAAATTAGGGCATTCCCTTTGAGAGTGACCCTAACGGAGGTGGGGTGTTTCAGTGATGATAACCATATTGTGTAACATCAATTGATGCAGGCAGACAGGTTGGAGGAATCCAACTGGATTCCTCAACAGTTATTTTATTGTTTTTCATATATTGTAATATATGATGTAGTTTATAATCTGTGGTTGATTATATCTGTTTGGATGATATTGGTCATCGTGATTTGATGTGTTAAGTACCATAAAATATCGGAATGGGAAAAGGAGTTTTTCAAAGTGATATTGGAAACAGAATATTTATAAAATGGAATATTTATAAATAAGAAATATTTATAAATTGGAATATTTATAAATAGAAGATATTTAGAAAGGAAATAATTTCAAACAATTTTCTTTTTGAATGGAAAGGCTGGTGTGGCGGGTTTGGGGATTTTCCCGATTCTCCCGGTACAAAGGAGGTTATGGCGAATTTTTCTGGAAATTTAAGGAGTTAGAATATTTTGGAGAATAAAAATATAAAGGAAATATTTAGAAAATAAATAGAGATAAAAAGGAAAACGTTATAAAAGGAATCATTTTTAAAGTGAAGAACCGTTATTTAAAAGTAAATCTTTTCAAATGAATAAACATTATAAAAAGGGAAATCTTTATAAATCTAATTAAAAGGAGTTATTCGAATTTAGTTATTCGAAAAGGAGTTAATCGAATATAGTTATTCGAATAGAGAAAAGGAGTTAATCGAATATAGTTTATTCGAATAGAGTAAATGAGTTAATCGAATATAGTTTATTCGAATAGAGAAAAGGAGTTAATTGAATATAGTTTATTCGAATAGAGAAAAGGGAAGATTATCGAATATCGTTTATTCGAGACGAGTTAATCGAATATAGTTCATTCGAATAGAGTAAATGAGTTAATCGAATATAGTTTATTCGAATAGAGAAAAGGAGTTAATCGAATATAGTTTATTCGAATAGAGTAAATGAGTTAATCGAATATAGTTTATTCGAATAGAGAAAAGGAGTTAATCGAATATATTTTAGACGAATAGAGAAAAGGAGTTAATCGAATATAGTTGATTCAAATAGAGTTAGAGGAGTTATCGAATATAGTTTATTCGACAGGAGTTAAGTGAATTAGTTAAGTTAAACTAAGCGAATTAGTTAAGTGAATTGGTTAAGTTAACCAAAGTGAATTTGTTGAGTTAATCAAAGTGATTAGTTCAGTTAATCGATTTGAATTTGTCAGTCGAGTTAATAAATGGAGTTAGTCAAACCAAGTAAAACCAGTTAGAGTTAATTAATTAGGGTTGACCAGTTAGAGTTAATCAATCAAAGTAAATCAAATAGAGTTAAGTAAAATTAGAACTGATTAGAGATTAGTAAATTGAATGGTTTTCTAAGTTTCTATCTGATGTTGGTTTCGGCCTTCGGGATTTATACTTAGGGGATTGTTCTCATACTAGTTTACAGTTAGTGACTGATAGTTGGGGAAGAGTAGTGATTTGTAAATAAGCAGATGGAAACGTTTTCCAGCGTTAATAACATATATTTTCTAAACATAGAAAATAAGGCAATGTGAATATATATAGATATATGTTGATGTTTGTTCGATATAATTTCCATCTGGAAATAATATCGTTGTTTGCACACTTGTTTTTCTTTGATAGTTAAATCACAGACTATCGAAGTTTTGACCATTTTAACGTTGTTAATATGGAGAGACCGGATGGATTATTATCCAAAGAACCACTCTGTATTGGCATAAGCGTTGCGAATCATATATGCCAAAGATAATTGAAGACGGAGTAAAATGCAAGGGCTATTGTATAAGTCTTAGATAACAGTGACTAAGATGGATATACTGAATAGTGCCTTCGGTTTGTCCAGTCCCAGGACAACTTGTATGGACAAAGGTCTAACAGAGTACATCCAATGGATCGCGTAAGTTGATCTGTTCAAACGTATTCACGTTTGGTGGCGGAGGAATTCGTTTCTCTAAGTTGTATACCCGTGTTACTTTTGGATAAATCAATTTGTGATTTGGCATGTATGACGATGTGACATTCTAAGTGAATGAGGATGACTAGTGTTGATGAATGTCTGACAGAGTATTTCCAGAAAGGTCACGTACATTGATTTCTTCAACTTTACCAAGAGTGGAAGCGGAGAAGGAAACTTCTTTAGCTAACACGTAACGTACTGTTGTAGACGCCAATTAGTGATTTTCGATGGATCTGACAATGTGGCATTCGAAGTGAATCTGATGTAATGATAAAGCGTAGCTTCTAGACTCATCATCCGGTAAATGACAGAAATCGGGCAGGCAGCATGGCTAAGTCGGTCGCATCGAAGTAGGGTATATAATCACCTATCTAGAGAATATTCATTTGTTTCTTAAATCTATCAATGATGTCCCATATATATACGGGAACGGTTGCTGATCCCAACCGTTGGTGATATACATTCGATACATTCAAGCAAAATGAGTGGTCGGTCATGTGTGGCTGAGTTACAAGATGTTCTTGTTGAACTCCCGTGTATCGTTCCTAGAGTACACTGATCGGAAGGTGGTTCCATACCTTGTCATAGTTGGAAATCCATTATCCAATACGTGCTTGCGATTTTGATTGTATACTATATCTGTAGAACGTGAGATGAAAGCGTTTCTGCTAGTTGATATCTATTTGTACATAGACATTATTATAATATCAAAAGGTTTTTGATATAAAGATATTTTGGATTCTCATAAGGTAAAAACCCTTTCCGTTCTGCGGCGTGGTCTTATGAGATATCGTTTACTTGTTCATATACCTATTTAAACTGTTTTACTCGCACCAGTCCCAGGACTGACCCGGAGTTTACTTTGTTGTTTTCCCTAAAATCTTGGGTGCCTAAATTTGTACGGGAAGTCAAGTAGTCAGGAGTTTACAGGTATACTTGGAGAGCTTGGAGCAGGAGGCTTCAAGATCATATAGCTATAGTTATTTCCGCTGTGTTGTAAGTGCTGTACTCTAATAAGTGCTATTGTATACATAACTGTTATATTTCAAAGTTATGTTATCTATTATATGTTATTCGTTCCGTGTGAGGTTCATGTTACTCTGATGTTGTGTTCTTCTTTTTCTTCTATTCTAAGTTTCTATCTTATCTATCCTCACCCTCTAATTTCTTTCATTAATTGCAGGGATTTTTCGATGTTTTGGTTATCGACATCGAGCTTATGTCGATAACCAAAGTCGCTCAAAATCCGGGTCGTTACAGCGGAAGACTGTCAATTCTCTGGACACAGCTTTAAGATTCAATCCAGAATCCTGCTCAATATAAATATCTGCAAAACCAAAATTATTAGCTACCCGTGTGGAAAATATGGGCACCTAGTGTAACAACCCGGAAATCTGGGCCAGTTTAAAATTTTTATTTTAGCGAATTTTGAATATTTAAAATGAATTATTTTAAATAATATCGACGAGAAATTTATTTTGAATATAATTTGAACGTATATATTATATACGCCGTCGTTAGAATATAAATATTTATATATAATTATAAATAGAATTGAAAATGGCGCGGTAGTTCAATAATTCGATTTCAAACTTCGATTGAATGTACCGGGTGCAAAACAATCCGGATTTTAGTGAAACCAAAAACATTAGGATCTAATTGTGAATATCTTTCCAAAGAATCCAACAAATCAAAATTTCATAGCGGGAATAAAAAGATATACAAGAGTTTTGAATAGCGAAGTAAAAATATGATTTTTATATATTGAACTTCGAATTAAAAATGTGATTTTTATATATTGAACTTCGAATTAAAAATGTGATTTTTATATATTGAACTTCGAATTAAAAATGTGATTTTTATATATTGAACTTCGAATTAAAAATGTGATTTTTATATATTGAACTTCGAATTAAAAATGTGATTTTTATATATTGAACATCGAAGTAAAAATGTGATTTTTATATATTGAACTTCGAATTAAAAATGTGATTTTTATATATTGAACTTCGAAGTAAAAATGTGATTTTTATATATTGAACTTCGAATTAAAAATTCGATTTTTATATATTGAATAGCGAAGTAAAAATTCGATTTTTACATATGTAGTGGCTACAGCAACGAAGATGATAAAAAAAGCGAGGACGATGAAGAATTCTATAAAAGAAGAGTTGAGATGATTGGATAGCTATCTGTGAGAACTCCTCACCTTTCAATTTCATTTTCTAGTTATATATATATACTAGGATGCAGACGGTGCTTAGTAGCACCCGACACAATCGTCCACAGACCATGGACTTGTTTGTTTGATTGCAAAAATAAGTTAGATTATTTGATTGAAATTGAATTGTTTGGTGAGATGAATGGATTTGATTGATGTGTGAATGGCGTGGGCCTTCACTAGACCGGGGATAAGGCTAGGCCTCGTCCCGTTTCTAGTATCGTGCCGTTATGCCGCCGAAATTTTCTAAAATATGTTAGAAAAATAAAAATATCATTTTATTGAATAAATGAACTGAATAGAAATTCATATGTTGAAATAAAAATGTTTTTATCGTTAAAAATATAATTTTTAACGTGAAGTGAATAAAATAAAATATTCATTTACAAACCGAACGGTTTGTTTATGTACAACTATTTGAAGGACATTGATTGGGTCGATAAATTTTACACATCGCCCAACTGCACAACTAAAATCTGTGTTTGATTGTTTGAAACCCCACACGGGTGTTAGGATGAAATTTGAAGTTCACTCATCCTGATTGATTAAATATGTCGATCGATCGATTGACAGGCTGTTGTAAGCGTTAGATATCTATATTTGATGCTTATACAGTGTAGTGCACATTGGTTGATGGTTGATTATTTTTCAATGCTATTATATGTGTGTAATGTATGAAAATCCATATAATTAACTTTATATGGTAATTGATTGGGCCTCATTCCAATTGAAAAAATAAAGAATTTTATAAAATAAAGGTTCATGTGTTGACAGTACTCATCCATTGAGATTGGTCATGTGTTGAACGAAATATTTTAGTAATAAAATTTACATCTTTATCGATATAAAATAAAGGTTCATGTGTTGACAGTACTCATCCATTGAGATTGGTCATGTGTTGAACGAAATATTTTAGTAATAAACTTTACATCTTTATTAATATAAAATAAAGGTTCATGTGTTGACAGTACACATCCATTGAGATTGGTCATGTATTGAACGAAATATTTTGATAATAACAACTATTTTGAAAAAGAAATATTTGAAATAGAATATTTGAAAATAGAAATTTATGAAGCCGTGTTGATTAGATTGACGCCATTTTGACGTGAACGATATTTATATCGATTTTATTCATTTCGAAATGAATTGAATTGAAAACGATTTCGAAATGAATTGAATTGAAAACGATTTCGAAATGAATTGAATTGAAAACGATTTCGAAATGAATTGAATTGAAAACGATTTCGAAATGAATTGAATTGAAAACGATTTCGAAATGAATTGAATTGAAAACGAATTCAAATTAAATTGAAAGCAAATTGAAATGAATTCAAATTGAATTGAAATTTGAATTGAATAGAAATGAATTTTAAAACGAATTTATAAAAAAGAATTCAATTTTGATTTGAATTGAAAAGAAAGTTGAAATTGCTTTTGAAACGATTTTAAAACTATTTATATAATTCGTTTTAAATAGAAATCGACGAAATATATATAATATATATATATTATATATATAATATAATGGCCTGAATAGAACGCGCCGCGCCGCGGCAGTTCGTGAATTTCGACCATTTATTTCAAACGGACATTACGGGAGATCCGACCGTCGGATTCTCCTAAAACCGGAACCGTTGGGTTCGTATCGAAAAGAGCTTTCTAACGAATATTAGAAATTAGAAATCTAACGGTTGGATTTGGAATTATGTCCAAATCAAATTTGAAAAAGGTCGCTGTAAGTGCAGTTCGATGGCCATTGATGGAAATCGACTGTACGGGCCTTGATAAAATTATTAAAAATAGTAATAATTTGTGTAAAATCATAAGAAATGATTTGTGAAGATTTGGGATGAAAAACTCCATATTTGAAAAGATAAAAATAGATTTTTATCGAAATGAACTAGTTTTGAACTAGAAATATAATTCTATTTATTTTTAAATAAATAAATTGAATTTGAAAAGGGTTTTAAAAATAACCAGAATTTCCAATGTTTGCATTGGAGTGGATTTGAATCGAAATTGTCTTCGGAATATTTCGATGTTGGAATTCGTGATTATACAGATGTTGTTATGGAAATTTGAAAGATATATATTTATATCGTTATTTCCAATATGACATTTGTTAATCGTAGAATTTGATATTGAATATAAGCCGATATATTTTCTATTCAGAGCCTTATATTGAATATCAAATGTGATTTGGGTTTGTCGTGAATGGTGTCTTCACTAACACTGTTCTTGAACCCAGTTGAGAAAAGATTAAATCTTTTTATTTAGATTTAATGAAGTGTACCAATTAAGTGATATTTAATTGGAATTGAATTGATATTGATTTTTGGGTTTATCGTGGACAGTGTTTTAAATAACACTCGTTCTTTAACCCGATAATTAATGAATGCGATTTTGGGTTTATCGTGAACTATGTTTTTAAATGACACTGATTCTTTAACCCAGTTAAAGATTAAAACTAAGTGGAGTTTTAATGAATCTTTAATTAGATTGAAAAGATCGAAAATGGAGTATCACCAGTTTTGCTCCAGGCGATAGTTAAATCTTTAATTAGATTTGAACGTGAAATGGTAACTGAATTTACCGATAACACCATGGTGTTAGATATGAAGTACTACCAGTTTTACTTCATGGGATGAATAGGTTGGGATTGGGAAATTAAAATAAATGATTACTTCGGTAAGGTTCGCTAATCCCGACTAGTTTGAATTGATATTCAAAAATAGATTAAAGAATAAATTTCAAGGAATTTATCTTGGATAAAATTAATGGGAACCTTTCCCTATGAATGTGAAATCAGAAACTAACTGTCGGTTAGCTAAGCAGAATGGTTTTCTGGATATTGATCTGATGTTGGTTACGGCCTTCGGGGTTAATATTTGGGGAATTATTCTCTTGATTAATTTACGGTTAGTGACTGATGAATTGGAATGAGGCGTATGTTGTGTTTGTGTAACACTTATTAAAAATATACGCGAGTTATTCGGAAAGACCGGGTTTATCCCATTCTGAATAACTGAAACGACGATAAGTCGAAGATGAAGACGATGGTCGAAGACCGGAGGTCTTCACGTCGTTTGGGTAATTACTGATGATCTTGATTGGGCTGTACACCCAAGAAGATGGAAACAGTTAGTGATCGTCCAGACGTACTTGGAGATCGATGGATATGCGGGGTACTAGGTGCCTCCGGTTTCGTTCAGACCCAGAACGGACTTGTGAATGGACTGTGTGTCTGACATTGGATTTTAGTCCGTGTGATTGATCTCTATTAAATATATATATCTGTTTGGCGGCGGAGAATTTATTCTCTTGCTTAACGCCCTTCTCTGAGACGTACGAGCTCAGGGGTTATATATTGATGGATATCAATCGCATGGAGTGAATTGCCTGTGTGGCATGCTAAGATGCAATTGATCAAGGCTTTGTTGAAAAGCAAAGTCTTGTGGTTGATGATCGAAGCACGGCCTTTGTGGCGTAGCTTTGTGTAACGTTGATTCGCGAGTATCACACCCGGTATGAACTAAAAACGGGAGACGGACCTCAGGGAGGACATGCGTTTCTTTCTAGTTAGGAGTGGCGTCAGTGCTTGAACTGGCTGACGAGTTTGACTCATGTGGATATTGCTTATTATTACTTGCTGAAAAGCGAGGCGCCTCGTGATATCGGTTTCGGCCGATGCTTCTGGTCGGCTGACGGGCCAGGCTTACACCCCATAGGGTGGGGAAACGTAGTGTTCAGGCATAATAATCCACATCGGTGGACCGGCCCTGACGATCCAAGGGGCAGTTGCGGCTGTTCCTGAGGGGCGGACTAGAGCGTCTCGAATCGGTGAGGATCTTGCCCCTAGCCTCGGTTCATACCATAAATGATAACCCAACTTCCAATACGACGTCTTGCGGTTTTGATTGTAAACTTATATATGGCGACATAGTGTTATAGGGCATTGATGCCGCCTATGATTGATACTTATGATTTGAAGTTGTTTTATACACTATGCACTTATGGTAGTATCAAATGATTTGTTTTAAACGTATCAAGCATTCTTTGGCTGTTATAAGGGAAAACCCTATCCTCGGCTGCGTTGCATTGTGTGATGGGACCTGGGTCTTATAACAACTTCATTTTTCTTTATTTAGCATTGCGCTGTTTGTTTTATGCACTGGTATTCTTGGGAGGAAACCTGTTCCGTGTTATACGGCGTGGTCCCTTGATTTACCTAACTTTGAAATAAAGATTAACTGTTTCAGTTCTCACACCAGTCACATGACTGACCTGGAGTTTATTGTTTTAACCTAAACTCTGGGTGCCCCTATTTTGACACGGGCAGCTAGTAGTTTTGGTTTTGCAGATTTATATTCACAGGATCCTGGTTTACAGCTGGAACGATATCCGGAAAGCTTTGTATCCGTATATCTCTTCTAGTTGTGTATTATATTATTTTCCGCTGCGATGTATTTAAATGTAATTTAAATCTCTGATATTTCTGTGTAATATTCATTTATACTCTGTATATTCTTGTATTCTGGTGCATTGTTGTAATATACAATGAAATGTTCTTCTGTATGCGTTCTGTTGTGGCTTGTTCTCGAACTATCCGCCGCTTTCCTTTATGGGGAAGTTACGGGTTTTCACAGTTGGTATCAGAGCTTTGGTTTACAAAGCTCAGAGAACAAGGCACATTAAAACCGTACGAAAGAATTCATCAGATATTGGATTAGTAATATCCAACGAGGATGACTCGTTAGAGATGGGATCAGTAGTATCCTAGAACGAGTGTGAAGAGTAAAATTTTAAAATAAAAATGAAAACCAATTTTGTTTGGAAAATTTAAAATCAATTATTCGTATTTGATTATTTATATTAATTGATCGGGACAATCCAATATATAAAGATTTTGCATATACGCCTTGCAAACGTGTATTTGAAGTTTTAATATACTGGATAGATATAGAATTACACTCTAATCGCCCGGAGATGATTTTGATGATGGAGCTCCATCATCAGAATTTATATCCGAGTGACGAAAGTGAGATTTCTATATATTTCCTATTGACTGGTGTGAGAACCAAAACTAGATAGTGCTTATTGTTGTGATTTGGCATCAAAAATATGATTTTTGTATATGTATCAAAATTATGAATTTGAAACTTTAATTCACTAATTGATTGATGTTTGTGATGTTTGTTTATTTGTTTGATAATTTTGAACCATTTAGCCTAATGAAATCAAATATTGAATTGTATTGAAAATTGGTCGCATTTGCTTGCATATACATATACTTACATTGAACAGGTCATAGCAAGGAGGCAAGAGCAGAGAATAAAATTTGTTTGCCCGACAAATAGGTACATGTTCATTACATAATTTACTGTTTTGTTTGGGTGATGATGATTTTATGAGCCTATTGGCTAGCCGCTTGGCTTTTTCTTTTTCTTTTTGAGATCTGAAGGACCGGGGAAGCTATTTGAAATTCCCCGATGCTCCCATTGCAGGGGAGGTTATGGCGAAATTTTTCGAAAATTTAGGGTGTTAGCCAAATTTTTGAAATTTTTAAAATTCTCAGAAACTGAAAAGTTGGAGGATGGAAGCCAGATCGAACGTAGAGTTGATTAATCAAACCACTTTAGACTTTGTTCCTTTTCGGGGACGAAAAGTTATAAGTGGGGGAGATTGTAACAACCCGGAAATCTGGGCCAGTTTAAAATTTTTATTTTAGCGAATTTTGAATATTTAAAATGAATTATTTTAAATAATATCGACGAGAAATTTATTTTGAATATAATTTGAACGTATATATTATATACGCCGTCGTTAGAATATAAATATTTATATATAATTATAAATAGAATTGAAAATGGCGCGGTAGTTCGATAATTCGATTTCAAACTTCGATTGAATGTACCGGGTGCAAAACAATCCGGATTTTAGTGAAACCAAAAACATTAGGATCTAATTGTGAATATCTTTCCAACGAATCCAACAAATCAAAATTTCATAGCGGGAATAAAAAGATATACAAGAGTTTTGAATAGCGAAGTAAAAATATGATTTTTATATATTGAACTTCGAATTAAAAATGTGATTTTTATATATTGAACTTCGAATTAAAAATGTGATTTTTATATATTGAACTTCGAATTAAAAATGTGATTTTTATATATTGAACTTCGAATTAAAAATGTGATTTTTATATATTGAACTTCGAATTAAAAATGTGATTTTTATATATTGAACATCGAAGTAAAAATGTGATTTTTATATATTGAACTTCGAATTAAAAATGTGATTTTTATATATTGAACTTCGAAGTAAAAATGTGATTTTTATATATTGAACTTCGAATTAAAAATTCGGTTTTTATATATTGAATAGCGAAGTAAAAATTCGATTTTTACATATGTAGTGGCTACAGCAACGAAGATGATAAAAAAAGCGAGGACGATGAAGAATTCTATAAAAGAAGAGTCGAGATGATTGGATAGCTATCTGTGAGAACTCCTCACCTTTCAATTTCATTTTCTAGTTATATATATATACATACTAGGATGCAGACGGTGCTTAGTAGCACCCGACACAATCGTCCACAGACCATGGACTTGTTTGTTTGATTGCAAAAATAAGTTAGATTATTTGATTGAAATTGAATTGTTTGGTGAGATGAATGGATTTGATTGATGTGTGAATGGCGTGGGCCTTCACTAGACCGGGGATAAGGCTAGGCCTCGTCCCGTTTCTAGTATCGTGCCGTTATGCCGCCGAAATTTTCTAAAATATGTTAGAAAAATAAAAATATCATTTTATTGAATAAATGAACTGAATAGAAATTCATATGTTGAAATAAAAATGTTTTTATCGTTAAAAATATAATTTTTAACGTGAAGTGAATAAAATAAAATATTCATTTACAAACCGAACGGTTTGTTTATGTACACCTATTTGAAGGACATTGATTGGGTCGATAAATTTTACACATCGCCCAACTGCACAACTAAAATCTGTGTTTGATTGTTTGAAACCCCACACGGGTGTTAGGATGAAATTTGAAGTTCACTCATCCTGATTGATTAAATATGTCGATCGATCGATTGACAGGCTGTTATAAGCGTTAGATACCTATATTTGATGCTTATACAGTGTAGTGCACTTTGGTTGATGGTTGATTATTTTTCAATGCTATTATATGTGTGTAATGTATGAAAATCCATATAATTAACTTTATATGGTAATTGATTGGGCCTCATTCCAATTCGAAAAATAAAGAATTTTATAAAATAAAGGTTCATGTGTTGACAGTACTCATCCATTGAGATTGGTCATGTGTTGAACGAAATATTTTAGTAATAAAATTTACATCTTTATCGATATAAAATAAAGGTTCATGTGTTGACAGTACTCATCCATTGAGATTGGTCATGTGTTGAACGAAATATTTTAGTAATAAACTTTACATC
Organism: Allium sativum; assembly: GCA_030737875.1. Taxonomy (NCBI): domain Eukaryota; kingdom Viridiplantae; phylum Streptophyta; class Magnoliopsida; order Asparagales; family Amaryllidaceae; genus Allium; species Allium sativum. The sequence continues at coordinate 566,737,171 of CM060923.1, read as the reverse complement.
TTTATCAATATAAAATAAAGGTTCATGTGTTGACAGTACTCATCCATTGAAATTGGTCATGTGTTGAACGAAATATTTTGATAATAACAACTATTTTGAAAAAGAAATATTTGAAATAGAATATTTGAAAATAGAAATTTATGAAGCCGTGTTGAATAGATTGACGTCATTTTGACGTGAACGATATTTATATCGATTTTATTCATTTCGAAATGAATTGAATTGAAAACGATTTCGAAATGAATTGAATTGAAAACGATTTCGAAATGAATTGAATTGAAAACGATTTCGAAATGAATTGAATTGAAAACGATTTCGAAATGAATTGAATTGAAAACGATTTCGAAATGAATTGAATTGAAAACGATTTCGAAATGAATTGAATTGAAAACGATTTCGAAATGAATTGAATTGAAAACGATTTCGAAATGAATTGAATTGAAAACGATTTCGAAATGAATTGAATTGAAAACGATTTCGAAATGAATTGAATTGAAAACGATTTCAAAATGAATTGAATTGAAAACGATTTCGAAATGAATTGAATTGAAAACGATTTCGAAATGAATTGAATTGAAAACGATTTCAAATTAAATTGAAAGAAAATTGAAATGAATTCAAATTGAATTGAAATTTGAATTGAATAGAAATGAATTTTAAAACGAATTTATAAAAAAGAATTCAATTTTGATTTGAATTGAAAAGAAGGTTGAAATTGCTTTTGAAACGATTTTAAAACTATTTATATAATTCGTTTCAAATAGAAATCGACGAAATATATATATAATATATATATTATATATATAATATAATGGCCTGAATAGAACGCTCCGCGCCGCGGCAGTTCGTGAATTTCGACCATTTATTTCAAACGGACATTACGGGAGATCCGACCGTCGGATTCTCCTAAAACCGGAACCGTTGGGTTCGTATCGAAAAGAGCTTTCTAACGAATATTAGAAATTAGAAATCTAACGGTTGGATTTGGAATTATGTCCAAATCAAATTTGAAAAAGGTCGCTGTAAGTGCAGTTCGATGGCCATTGATGGAAATCGACTGTACGGGCCTTGATAAAATTATTAAAAATAGTAATAATTTGTGTAAAATCATAAGAAATGAATTGTGAAGATTTGGGATGAAAAACTCCATATTTGAAAAGATAAAAATAGATTTTTATTGAAATGAACTAGTTTTGAACTAGAAATATAATTCTATTTATTTTTAAATAAATAAATTGAATTTGAAAAGGGTTTTAAAAATAACCAGAATTTCCAATGATTGCATTGGAGTGGATTTGAATCGAAATTGTCTTCGGAATATTTCGATGTTGGAATTCGTGATTATACAGATGTTGTTATGGAAATTTGAAAGATATATATTTATATCGTTATTTCCAATATGACATTTGTTAATCGTAGAATTTGATATTGAATATAAGCCGATATATTTTCTATTCAGAGCCTTATATTGAATATCAAATGTGATTTGGGTTTGTCGTGAACGGTGTCTTCACTAACACTGTTCTTGAACCCAGTTGAGAAAAGATTAAATCTTTTTATTTAGATTTAATGAAGTGTACCAATTAAGTGATATTTAATTGGAATTGAATTGATATTGATTTTTGGGTTTATCGTGGACAGTGTTTTAAATAACACTCGTTCTTTAACCCGATAATTAATGAATGCGATTTTGGGTTTATCGTGAACTGTGTTTTTAAATGACACTGATTCTTTAACCCAGTTAAAGATTAAAACTAAGTGGAGTTTTAATGAATCTTTAATTAGATTGAAAAGATCGAAAATGGAGTATCACCAGTTTTGCTCCAGGCGATAGTTAAATCTTTAATTAGATTTGAACGTGAAATGGTAACTGAATTTACCGATAACACCATGGTGTTAGATATGAAGTACTACCAGTTTTACTTCATGGGATGAATAGGTTGGGATTGGGAAATTAAAATAAATGATTACTTCGGTAAGGTTCGCTAATCCCGACTAGTTTGAATTGATATTCAAAAATAGATTAAAGAATAAATTTCAAGGAATTTATCTTGGATAAAATTAATGGGAACCTTTCCCTATGAATGTGAAATCAGAAACTAACTGTCGGTTAGCTAAGCAGAATGGTTTTCTGGATATTGATCTGATGTTGGTTTCGGCCTTCGGGGTTAATATTTGGGGAATTATTCTCTTGATTAATTTACGGTTAGTGACTGATGAATTGGAATGAGGCGTATGTTGTGTTTGTGTAACACTTATTAAAAATATACGCGAGTTATTCGGAAAGACCGGGTTTATCCCATTCTGAATAACTGAAACGACGATAAGTCGAAGATGAAGACGATGGTCGAAGACCGGAGGTCTTCACGTCGTTTGGGTAATTACTGATGATCTTGATTGGGCTGTACACCCAAGAAGATGGAAACAGTTAGTGATCGTCCAGACGTACTTGGAGATCGATGGATATGCGGGGTACTAGGTGCCTCCGGTTTCGTTCAGACCCAGAACGGACTTGTAAATGGACTGTGTGTCTGACATTGGATTTTAGTCCGTGTGATTGATCTCTATTAAATATATATCTGTTTGGCGGCGGAGAATTTATTCTCTTGCTTAACGCCCTTCTCTGAGACGTACGAGCTCAGGGGTTATATATTGATGGATATCAATCGCATGGAGTGAATTGCCTGTGTGGCATGCTAAGATGCAATTGATCAAGGCTTTGTTGAAAAGCAAAGTCTTGTGGTTGATGATCGAAGCACGGCCTTTGTGGCGTAGCTTTGTGTAACGTTGATTCACGAGTATCACACCCGGTATGAACTAAAAACGGGAGACGGACCTCAGGGAGGACATGCGTTTGTTTCTAGTTAGGAGTGGCGTCAGTGCTTGAACTGGCTGACGAGTTTGACTCATGTAGATATTGCTTATTATTACTTGCTGAAAAGCGAGGCGCCTCGTGATATCGGTTTCGGCCGATGCTTCTAGTCGGCTGACGGGCCAGGCTTACACCCCATAGGGTGGGGAAACGTAGTGTTCAGGCATAATAATCCACATCGGTGGACCAGCCCTGACGATCCAAGGGGCAGTTGCGGCTGTTCCTGAGGGGCGGACTAGAGCGTCTCGAATCGGTGAGGATCTTGCCCCTAGCCTCAGTTCATACCATAAATGATAACCCAACTTCCAATACGACGTCTTGCGGTTTTGATTGTAAACTTATATATGGCGACATAGTGTTATGGGGCATTCATGCCGCCTATGATTGATACTTATGATTTGAAGTTGTTTTATACACTATGCACTTATGGTAGTATCAAATGATTTGTTTTAAACGTATCAAGCATTCTTTGGCTGTTATAAGGGAAAACCCTATCCTCGGCTGCGTTGCATTGTGTGATGGGACCTGGGTCTTATAACAGCTTCATTTTTCTTTATTTAGCATTGCGCTGTTTGTTTTATGCACTGGTATTCTTGGGAGGAAACCCGTTCCGTGTTATACGGCGTGGTCCCTTGATTTACCTAACTTTGAAATAAAGATTAACTGTTTCAGTTCTCACACCAGTCACATGACTGACCTGGAGTTTATTGTTTTAACCTAAACTCTGGGTGCCCCTAGGGCAGCTAGTAGTTTTGGTTTTGCAGATTTATATTCACAGGATCCTGGTTTACAGCTGGAACGATATCCGGAAAGCTTTGTATCCGTATATCTCTTCTAGTTGTGCATTATATTATTTTCCGCTGCGATGTATTTAAATGTAATTTAAATCTCTGATATTTCTGTGTAATATTCATTTATACTCTGTATATTCTTGTATTCTGGTGCATTGTTGTAATATACAATGAAATGTTCTTCTGTATGCGTTCTGTTGTGGCTTGTTCTCGAACTATCCGCCGCTTTCCTTTACGGGGAAGTTACAGGTTTCCACACCTAGAGTTTAGGTTCAAACAATAAACTCCGAGTTAGTCATGGGACTGGTGTGAGAACTCAAAACAGTAATTAAACTTTATTTGAAATGTGAAGCATATCGCGGGACTACGCCGTATGTCACGGAATGGATTTACCCCTATGAATGCCAGTGCTTAAACAATAACCAATAATAGAGATGTGGATCTACAATGCATCTATAACGATACGCATTTTGCCCGACCTTAATCGATCGCTAGATCGATCAAAATCATTCAAAACTCGAATATGTTAACTTTGGGTATACAATACATCAGAACAATAACAGAAGACTTTTGTAAACATCATAATAATGTTACATCAGAGTACAGAATATCAGAGTATATTGATAAATAAAATACAGCGGAAGACTTATTACAATAAATTAATACAGTACACAGCGGAAGACTTTCTATACTCTAGACACAGCTTTAGGCTTCGATCCATAATCCTGCTCAAGAGATAAATATCTGCAAAAAAAACCACTCAACTGGTCGTGTGGAAAAGAGGGCACCCGAGTTTGCAAGTGAAACAAACTACAGGTCAGTCATGGGACTGGTATGAGAAATCTAACTTAACTAATCTAATAATAAGTATAATCACAGGACCATGCCGTAAACGTGGAACGGGTTTACTCCATTGGATTGCCAGTGCATAAAATAAAGTAAATCGTTAAACAACGCAATGCTTTTTAGAAAAATGAAACCATTATAAGACTCAAGCCCCATCACACAATACAACACAAACAGGAGGATAGAGTTTTACCTTATAATGGTCAAAAATGCTTGATACGATAAAAACAGATTTGATATTATTATTAGAGTATATATGTTTCAAAAACACTTCAATCATAATGTATCAATCATATATGGCATAGTACCCCATCCTACTATGTCGCTATACTAGTTCTACAATCAAAACCGCATGGTGTCGTATTGGAAATTGGGTTTTCATCATGAGATTGAGGCTAGGGATCGTCCTCTCCGATTCGAGACACTCTAGCAAATGCCTCAGGATCACACCTATGGGCAACCCTTGGAGCGGTAGGGCCGGTCCCCACCTAATGGTAGTGGATTAGTTAAGCCTGAACACACGTTTCCCGGTTCCTTGGAACCTCCATATGGCCACTAACACCCTATAAATCCGAGGTACCTCATAATCCATCATCCACATAAGTAAAATGTCAGGGCTGGTAGGTCACCGACACCACTCTAGCTAGAAAGAAACGTGTGCACTCCCTACGGTCCATATCCCATTTTTGACTCATACCGGGGTGTGAGCTCGCGAAGTCACACTATACAAAAAGCTACGCCTAAACAAGCTATGCTTTGATCATCCCATAAGGCCCTGCTTTTCAACAAAAGCCTTGATCCATGCATCTTAGCACGCCACATTGTCAATCCATACCATACCATTGATTTCTACCAATATATAACCTCTAATCTCGTACATCTCAGAGAAGGGTGTAAACCACCATACAGATATATATTTAGCAGAGATCAACGAATATAGCATAAAGGAATACAATGTCAGACATACCATCCATTTACAAGTCCGTTCTGGGTCTGAACGAAACCGGAGGCATCTTATACCTCACATATTCAAACAATCAACAATACGTCCGGACGGCTACCCCTAACTCCCCTTCAAGGTAGCTACTCCAATCTGGGGCCTCAGTAGCAACACATCCATTCGATGTGAAGATCGTCGGTCTTCAATCACCGTCTTCAACTCTTCGATTTAAATCGTTGTATAATCATTTGAAATGAGATTGAACTCAGACCTTTCAAATGATTCTCGCATATATATATATATATATATTTTAAAATCATTTCATATCGTTATTAGTATTTGATAACGACTTATCGCTATTTTTATTTATATAAAAATAGCTAATCTATTTAACGACGCTTCGGATCGGTTGGCAGCCCTAGCGCTGTTTTCAATCAAATTTGATTTACACATTTCTCGAAATCTAACTGTTGGATTTTAACAAAATTTATATCGTTGGAAAGATCTTCCCAAAGCGGTCTTAACGGTTCCAGTTTTGGGAAAATCCGACAGTCGGATCTTTCGGTATAATCGTTTTAAGTTACTATTTCAAAACGTGAATTACCGCGCGGGTTTCATTTAAATTTAATTTATATTTATATATAATTATAAATATAAATCGTTTGGCGATTTCAACGTTTATAATCTATTCTTTTTATCGCATCTAAAATGATGATAAAAATGTCACTTTTATTTCTACTCTTTTTATCTACATCTAAAATGTAAATAAAAATATACCTTTTTAGTTCATACCTATACTTCTTTATTCATGTCTTTTATTTACATGTAAAATATAAATAAACTATACTTCTTTATGCATGTCTTTTATTTACATGTAAAATGTAAATAAACTATACTTCTTTATCCATGTTTTTTATTCACATGTAAAATGTAAATAAACTATACTTCTTTATCCATGTCTTTTATTCACATGTAAAATGTAAATAAACTATACTTCTTTATCCATGTCTTTTATTCACATGTAAAATGTAAATAAACTATACTTCTTTATTCATGTTTTTTATTTACAAATAAAATGTGATCACTTTTAATTCTACTCTTTTTATTGTCCATAGAATGACAATAAAAATGCTTCCCTTAATTCTGAACTTTTTAATGAATATAAAATGTCAATAAAATTGTCGCTTTAAAATCTACTCTTTTATTGTCTCTAAAATGACAATAAAAATGTTTATTTTAATTCTAATCTTTTTATTTACATCTAGAATGTAAATAAAAATGAAACTTTTAATTTAATCTTTTATTTACATCTAAAATGTAAATCAAAATGTAATTTTAAATCAGTTCTTTTATTTACATCTAAGATGTAAATAAAGATGATTCCCTTTTTAACCTATTCTTTTATTTACATCAAAAATGTAAATAAAAATGAAACTTTTAACTCTGTCCTTTTATTTACATCTAAAATGTAAATAAAAATGTAACTTCAAATTTATTCTTTTTATCTACATCTAAAAAATGTAAATAAAGATGTCACTTTAAATCTATGATTTTACTTACATCTAAAATGTAAATAAAAATGTATTTTTTTATTGCTATGTTTTTATTTACATCTAAAATGTAAATAAAAATGTACTTTTTAAATTCATGTTTTTATTTAAATCTAAAGTGTGAATACAAATAAAAGAACATTTTATTCGTTTACCCTTTCCTATGTGTTATAATAACATATAAAAGAATATTTTATATGTTAACATTTTTTTACGTTTTCAAATATAATATAAAAGAATATTTTATATGTTAACAATTAACATAAATGATTCACACAACAATAAAAATGCAACCCTTATTGTCTACTCTTTTCTAATGGTTCATATTACAAGAAAAATGTAATTTTTTTATTGTCTACACCTTTCTAATAATTCATATTACAATAAAAATATAATTTTTTATTGTCTACTCTTTTCTAATATAACAATCCTAGCAAAAATGATATTTTTGTTTCTAATATAACAATCCTAGCAAAAATGATATTTTTGTATCTAATATAACAATTCTATCAAAAATGTTATTTTTGTTTCTAATGATATTATCATATTCTAACATGAATGACAAATTCATTTCAACATAAATGACAAATTCATTTCAATGTAATACTCCTAATAAAGATGACAATTTTATTATAACATTTCTAACAAAGATGTCAATTTTATTTAGACATAACATTTCTAAACAAAGATGTCAATTTTATCTTAACATAACATTTCTAACAAAGATGTCAATTTTATTTAATGTAAAAATGTTAATTTTCTTCTATTGCAACATTTTATATATACAATACACATATGGTTTTAACCCTTTTCCATTTAACAAAATGAATATTTTGTTTTTCACACTTTTCTATTTAACAAAATGGATATTTTGTTTTTCATACTTTTCTATTTAACAAAATGGATATTTTGTTTTTCAACAGAATAAATAGGATATATTCGTTTTCCAACTACACAAACATGATATGTTCATTTCAACTATTTTACAACAAACAGGATGTATCATATATGTCATATATTCAATAAAAATATGGTTTTTTTTACTGTATACACAAAATTCTGACAAACATGAATACACACAATTCAATTCAACGGTGCATCGCAATCACAACACAAATCAACATTTCAACAAAGATAGACAACATCACATGAATTTTATATGAAATAAATATAAATTTCACATTTCAGTAAATAATTAATTTTAAATTATAAAATAGAAATCTCACCTTGGTTTGAAGCAGATCTAAAATTCTAACGAGTTCAAAATCTGTTTTAGGTAGTCCTGTCACGTAGATCTCCTCTTCACGATTTCAATGCTTCGAAAATCGTTCGATTTCATTTTTGTATGACGAAGTTACGATAATTTAAACATCACATAACTAAATAATATTTTTAATTATAATTATACCCCTTAATTACATTGGTTAACGCCTTAAGCCCTTTCTCCTTCGTTCTGAAACTCTGGACACCATGAAACCCAATGCCGCACGCATAAACCTCGTATCATACGCCTCTTCACTTCGCCGGATGTAACGTGTCGCAAATCTGTACTATCTGAGTTGACTAAAAACACCACATGTCCAACCCAAATTGCATAGAAATACGAATCATTATTAGAAAGAAGTTAGAGGATGAGGAATAAAAAGAAAGATATATTAGAATAGAAAAAAACGAAGATCACAAACTCATAGCGGAATGAATAAAATATATTAAATAACATAACTTTTGAAATACAAATATGTTTTGAATACACATACCATTATCAGAGCACAAAAGTTATTCCTGGAACAGTTATAAACACCTGTTTCTGGATACAACATAGTACACAGCGGAAATATGATAGTCTATAGCTAACTGGTGAAGCCTCCTGCTTCCAGCTCTTCCAGTGAATATGAAAAATCCCGATTACTTGACTGTCCATACAAATTTGTTTACCCAAGAGTTTAGGGAAAACAAAACAAAATAAACTCTGGGTCAGTCATGGGACTGGTGTGAGTAAACTCTAACCATTTGTTTAACTATCAAAATCCTTTCGAAAGAAAGGATAATAGTAAGAACAACGTATGACAAGTTTTGAACTGTAGCGATGAATTAACGTTGTTAACCAAACTTAAGCATGATTTTTATATATGGCAGCACTTTCTAGGAGATGAAACAGTTTAGTTGAAATCCACTTATTCGAAAGTAATAAATAACGATGTTGTAAGAAAATATAAGAATCAGTTTTAGAAAGAGAAATTGGAGAATCGTGTTAGAAAATGATGACAGCATTTCAATATTCGAAATTTGATTAGAATTAAACCGTTAGGATTTGTAACTAGAATTCGACGATGTCGAATGTATTTAAAGTAAATCATTGTTAGGAATTATAATCCGATAGGATAATTAACATTTAGTTTTAAACAAATAAATGTTAATAGGATAGGAATCAGTATTTAGTTATAACTGGATATTGTTTTGATAAGAAGTTGACTTAGAAATAGAGTTTATAAAGTAGAATAGGAATATAAAAGTAGGAAAGAGATTTCGGTAAACAAGATAAGAGAAATTATTACGTGAATAAAGAGTTATATGATAAAGATGTTCAGATTTCTATAATAAGGGATGATATTCACATTTCAAAGTAAATAAGTGTTTAAAAGTGACCGTTGGGCCGATTAAAAGGTTAAAATGAAATTGGAAATATTTTCCAATGTAAATAGAGTAGATTATCCAAGTATAGAAATAAAGAATGTGAAAATAATGGATCGAACGTTGATAACGTATATTTTCTGGGACATGGGAAAATAAGAGTTTAAAATAACTGGGAATGTTTTCCAAGAATGCGAAAAGGATAAAACGGGATTATAGAAATATCCTGTAAGATATGGGAATTCGAATAATAAAAACGAATGTTAAACAAAGGGTGCCCGTGGTTGTGTGTGTTTAGTTGTTCATTTGAATGAATGTTTGTTTTACTTCGATAGTTAAATAACCGGCTATCGAAGTGTTTTGACCATCGTTGTCAATACGGAGAGACCGGTTGGATCTATTATCCGAAAACCACTCTGTATAGGCATAAGCGCTGCGAATTAGATATGCTGAAGGTGATTGAAGATGGAGTTAAATGCAAGGGTCATCCAGTTCTAGAATGGTGTTTTTGTTTGTCCAGTCCCAGGACAACTTGTATGGACGAATGTCTGACAGAGTATTTCTAACGGTCACGCCATTGATTTTTACGAATATAACAAGTTGGTGGGGAGAAGGTAACTTCTCTTTATTCTACCCCCCGTGTGCATTTGTGTAATCAATGTGTGATTACGGATTTGACGATGTGGCATTCAAAGTGAATAGTGATCAGATGTTCTGAAGATAGACGTAGCCTCTCGCCTCACAATCAGGAAGTGACAAAAGTTGGGCTAGGCAGCATGGCTAGTTGGGTCATCCCCAAGCAGGGTGTATTGTCACCGATCTAGAGAAAATTCATATTTATACTTCTTTTCGATTCTGTATCTTCGGATGATGGTTGGATGGCCTACAACCGTGGTGATAATATATTCGCGACACTCAAGCTAAATGAGTTAGCGGTCATGTGTGGCCGGGTTGCAAGACGTTCTTGTTGAACCCTGAGTATATCCCCTCTAGAGTACACTGATCAGAAGGTGCTCCCATACCTTGTCTGTTGGAATCCATTCTCCAATAAGCACCCTGCGGTTTTTGATTTTTATACTATATATATATGTAGAACGTGAGATGCAAGTGTTCTGCTACTTGATTATTTAATTGAGTAGACATTATTATAATATCACTGGGGTTTGATATCAAAGTATTCTGGATTATAGTAAGGTAAAAACCGTCCATGTTTATGTGTGAGCTGGTCTTACTATTATCTTCTTGTTTTGAAAAGAATTTTCAAAGTTAAACAGTATGGTTGGAATTTACTCACACCAGTCCCATGACTGACCCAGAGTTTATTTTGTTTGTTTTCCCTAAACTCTTGGGTGCCCAAATTTGTACGGGCAGTCAAGTGTTTCAGGCTTTAATAGATTCACTTGGAGGAGCTGGAAACAGAAGGCTTCACCATTAATTAGTTAGAGAATATTTCCGCTGTGATATGATGTATTGTACTCAGATATATGGTATATATATACAATACAGTTTTGTACCTCAGAGTTATGTTATATAATACATTTTATTTATTCCGCTGTGAGTTTCGTGTTTACTCTGATTCTTTTCAGTGTTCTTCTTCTTCTATACTATTAGTTCTGTCTTTTCTATCTCATCCTCTAGTTTCTTTCTATTAACGTTCCGGTATTTTCGATGCCCGAGTAATTGACAGTGTATTTATGTTGATTTGCTGGGTTGAAAATTCCCGCCATTACAGTTGGTATCAGAGCATAAGGTTAAGTTATTACCTTGGCTTTGTGGCGTAACTCAATAGAGATGGAGTTAGTAATACTCTAGATTGAGTTTAAGTGTACATATATGAATGCGTATTTGTAATTATATAAAAACTGTTTTATATTGTGTTGACTCGTCAGTCGAGTGGTTTATAAATTCTGGTCGAAACAGTAGTGCAAACTGTGTCGATAGGTGTTTCTAAACTCTTGAACAGAGGAATTTGACACAGTATGTTTTAAAAATAGGGTAAATGAAATAATCTTACCCAAAATATATTTTGATATGAAAAAAAAGTATATATCTTGAGATTATTTATTGTTGATCATTATTATGATCAAATAAGATCTATAATTGTGTCGGTTATATAAATAACCGATCGAGATATTATGTAAGTATAATATGCCAAATTAGGTGAACTAAATCTGAATTTAAAACCAGACGTGAAATAAAACTCTAGAAACTTGAGAAGAGGTTGTAAATAAATTCTGGATTAAATATATGGGAATTTTAAAATCCTGGGAAATTTGTAATTATTTTCCAAGTGCTGTGAAAGATATTTTGTAGTGATTTCAAAATGAAAATGTTTGAAAATAAGTTTTGAAAAGTAATATAGTATTGAACTCACTCTGATCGCTGGGAAATAAATTCCGATGATGAAGTCGACCATTATCGGTATTCGTTTTCGAGGTTCTAAGTGGCGGATTACTACCAAAGATTTTGTTTTGAATTAGTGTGAGGAAATAAGTTATTCAAAAAAATTCAAATGTTTTGAATTGCTATTATATATATGATTTCAAACTGATTTGAAATAAAAAACCCAGGAATTTGAATTATGAAATTAAAATTTTACTTATGAAGTAAGTAAATAAAGAATTTAACTAAGTCAAATAAAATTGGAGTTGAATTGAAGCCAAGTAAGTGGGAATCGTATTGGAATAAAGACTTGACTTGGCAAAGTAATTGAGTCGGTGAAATAAGATTTTGAATTTGAGCCAAGCTTGGTTATGGAATTGGATTGCCAAGTAAGAATTTGGAATTTGAGGTTGAAACTGGAGAGTGAAAAAAAAATTTGGATTGGGATGTAGGAGAATTATTGGTTGTGGATACACTGTCTAGAGATCAGTTGAAATTTCGCTTACGTATGCTGAATACAAATAAAAACGATAGAGTTGAGTACCCGACCCAAAAAGGTACACATTTATATTTTAATGGAATATGAGATTTATCATCCCGTTTGGCAAGATGCTTAGTTATTGATTTTCTTACGGATTGGAGAAGGCCAGAGTGACAAGTTGTTGTAGTACCGAATAAGCCGTGCAGAGAAGATGCTGGCAAAATTCTCTGAAAATTTGAGCTGTTAGGAAATTTTCAGAATTTTGAAAATATTCGAAATAAGGAGGAATTAATATTTAATTGGAATTAACCAGTTCAGTTGAAACTGAAATTATGAAGTAAACCAAAAATATTTTACAACAGAGATTGTAGCATTTTCCCCATCTTAGCAATTTCGAGGATGAAATTATTTTAAGGGGGAAGGACTGTAATGTCCCGCATTTTTGTCAGTTTATATTTGAATATTTAAACCACTTTAAATATTAAATTCGTAATATAAGTAGATTTATATATTTATTAAAACGAAGTTGAACGTATAAAAATATATATTAAATATAATCGAGCCCATAATATCGCGGCAGTTCGTAAATTAACGTTCTGAACTTCAACTAAGTGTACCAGACTCATTTTGAATCGGATTTCTTCGAAACAAGAAGCGTTGGAATCTGTTCAACTGTATATTTCTGACAAAAGTGAAAAATCAAGATTTCACGTTATAGATTGTGAATTATATCCAAATCAAATATTCAGAAAGTCGCTATGAAATCGTATATCGACAGTAACGGTTTATTTGATATAACTAGATATCAGATTTGAATTTAAGCAAGGTTTTTTGAGACGTAGTGATAATTTAATTTTTAGAATTTTATTGTAATTTTTAATTAATTAAATACACAACTTTTTATTTGGAGTATTGTGCACCCTGTATTAGTATTTCGGGGTTTCACAGAAAGAGTTAACTTACCGGTATTAT